>CM057459.1:8225000-13225000 GCA_016271365.2 Neoceratodus forsteri
CTGGAACAGGTGATCCGGTCAATACTCTGATACGGATGACAAAATAAAGAAATGGACAGCATATTCTGCACTGGGCCAAGCTGTACTTGGGGAACTGTCAGAGGAAAACAATAAACGTGACATTGCAACTGAGACAACTACGGCATGGCTCATCAATAAATTACAGCTGGCTGCTTCTGAGATGCACTGGAAGATGATTTCTGAAGAGTCGATGAAGGCTGACAGGGGTGCACACTGGTGAAGTGATTCTGAAGATCGCTGAAGACTGATTCAGATATTTTCCCAGCACCATGATGCTGGCACAAAGCAATGCAAAGACAGTTCTGGCACTTATACTGTTCGTAGAATGGGAAGCAATCAATAAATGTCACAGTTCCTACTGAACTGGTCAACTACACAGTCTCAATGTCCAGACCACAGTAAATAAACAGGCACTTTACTATTCTGGGTGAACCCTAGCTTTCAGTGGATCTAACTACTAAAGGGTCCCTCCAGCTAAAATCAGGTTCTCCTGTTACTGTGGATCCACTGCAGTTGAGAATATGCTCCTTCGAAAGGCTACAAACCCAAATGTCTAACCAGGCTCCTTTAACTCTGGTGGATCTGAATGGCTAACTAGGCTCCTATGACACCTGGGGTTTGCTATGCTGCTGAGTCCCTTTAACACCTGTGGGCCTAAATGGCTAGCTACAGACCTTGGGACTTGGATTGCCCCTTTAAGTGACTGTGGGCCTACCGAGTTGCTGGGCCCCTGTGACACCTGGGCCAACCTGTTGCGCCAGGTTACTTTAACTGGATGGGCCTTGAGTTGCCCCTTTTAGCTTTCTTGAACACAGTGGGCCTTTCTGCTCTAGGCCCCTTTAAACTGTGGGCCTCTATGCTGGGCCCCTTTTAAAGTTACTGGGCCTGCCTTGCCCTGATAACACTGTGGGCCTGACGTTTTCCCTTTAAATATTCTATGGGCCGGAGCATGGCCTTTCTATCAGTTCGTCTGTGCCTGCCCTAGCTCCGCCCCTCATCAATATTCATAAATCTTTACTGTGGCTTCTATGTCCTGGCCCCTCCTCTGGGCATCACTAGTCCCAACCAGTATTTAAATATTTAAATTCAGAGCCCTTCTGGACCCCCCCCCCATCACATCCATGGCACTCTGCCATTTTTTAAAGTGCCATGAGCACTTAAATATTTATTTAAAACTTTCTGGCCATCAGCACCTATCACTGGTGCTGCTGCCAACTCACCACCCCAACCCGGGGAGAAGGAAGCTGCTGTGGGTGGTAGGAGGCTTTCTGGTGGGGGGGATTGTGAGAAGGCAGGTGGGTAGGTGGAGAGGAGGACAACTGGGAACCTCACGGGTCTCACGACACCTGATGGCTGTCCTTGGATGTGGCTCTTCTTATGCCACCAACGAGGGACCGGGTACTTTTACAAAAGGAAATAAAATTAAAAATGAGGCTAAACAGAGCCCACACCACAGCACAGGGGACAGGACTTCACTAGGGGACTGCCAGACTCAACCGCAATCATGGAGAACAGACGAGCAGGAGCAGCAGACTTCTTCTGTGGTGGAGCAGGAGCCGAGGCCCCCAGACAACCAAGGGGAAGGCTTCCACCCCTCAGGTAAGTCCTGTTCTCTCCCTCTCTGGTTTCTGGTGTCCTCCTCCTCCTCTCAACACCAGAACAACTCTCCCGAAAAATGGTTGTTCCTCTTTCAAAAGGTGCTCGGGTTTCCAGTTCGTGAACTCCAACCCCTCACCACTCACCAGCTATTTTGTTTTTAAAACAAAGCACCATGCGCTGGGCAGGGACCTGTCCTGAGCTATTTGCTCGAAGAGGGGGAATTTTCTGCTACACTGTTTTATGACCATGTTTTCATCCTCCTTGCAGGATGTTTCCATGCCAGGGTTTTTGTTGAAAGTTGAGCCCATGGGAGACTTAGCACCTTCACAGTTGGCCAGTGTTTCTCCTGAGAACTGCCTGAACATATGACCTGGAAGCCATTTTGGTGTCTGTTCCAAACAGCAGAACTTATAAAAGAAACATAATTATACTAACAAAAAAAAAAAAAAGAATAAATTAATCTGGTCCCATTTTCCATCACAGCATTACATTAAGTAAGCTGCTTGTGGAGGAACAGGGTAAGGGAGCTGGATAATTGCTTTTTTTTTGGTGGGGGGTTCTTTCTCTTTTTTTTTTTTTTTCAGATGAGTAGTTGAGCTAGAAAATTGCAGAGTGCCGATCAATGAGTGGGCACAGGTATGACGGTGAAATCTGTTGTGGAATGCTGATGCTCACTTGAATCTGAGGGTTCCAGCATTCCATGATGGACTAAATGTGAAAGATCATGGTGCTTGTGATGAGATTCTACAGGGGTATTAAAGATTAATGCAGTGTTGGTTTGATAGCATTGGCCAATCAGATCTTTCCAATACAGTGTACATTGCTATAAAACCTATTTAGGGAAAAGGTTCTGCAAGACAGCAGTGCCAAAGCTGGCATCTCTTCTAGACTTGTACCTCCAAACAGTAGTGCTTTGTGAAAGTGTATGCTGTTTTCTAGGTAGCTGCTTTACAGATTTTTTGCAGAGGGACACCCCTTGCTGCCACAGAGGCAGAGGTACCCTTTGTAGAATGTGTTCTGAGGCCTTTAGGTGACAGTTTAACAGTTTTGTCATAACAGAACTGTTTGCAGAAGACTATCCACCAAGAAATTGTTCCCTTAAAGGCTGGTTTGTCTGTCCCCACTTCACCACAGGTAACAAATAACTGAGTGTTGGTGTACCCGACATCCTTTGTGTGGTCCATTTAGTAGCTCAGTGCCCCCTTCACATCCAAACTGTAGAACTTTTGCTCTCCTGAACTAGATTCTACTGTAAAGAAAACTGGAAGGATGATTGATTCAGATGGAATTCTGACACTACTTTTTGGAGGAATTTTCTGTTTGTTCATAGGACTACCTTTTCTGTATGGAAGATTATGTAGTTAGAATCTGTGCAGAAGGCCTGTAGCTTGCTCACTCTTCTGGCGTATGTCATTGCTTTCCAGATGACATACTTTAGTGCAGCAGTTGCCCTAGGCGAGCCTCCATCAGTTGAATAATGCTCACATTCAAGTCCCAGGGAGGGACATGGTCCTTTATTGGAGGGTACAAATGATTAAGACCTTTGAAAAACCTTTTGAAAATGGGTTATGAGGCCACTGATCTGTCTTTGCTAGCCAATATGTAAGCTGATGCTGCTGCCAAATGAACCTTCAGGGTTGAGGGCCTGAGTCCCAAGGACTGGAGATAGGCTAGGTACTGTAGTCCAGGACTGTACATAGACATGCCCAGAGGAGGATGAACTGTCACGGAGAACAGCAGAAGGAAAATCTTTTCCATTTTGAAGTTTGTTTTCTTTTTTGCTGGTTTCCTAGAAACTTTTAGAACTTCCATTACCTTCTCAGAGAGATTTAGTCCTGAGAACTCTACCTCTTCAAGAACCAAGTACTGAGATGCAGAATTCTCTGGTCTGGAAATGTTATCCTGCCCTGGGACAGTGTCAACAGATTGTATCTCAGGGACAGGTTAAAGGGAGGCCTGTTGGTGAGAGGCAGGAGCATGGAATCAGGTCTGCTTGGCCCAGTCTAGAGCTGTGAGAATCATAGTTGTGGACTCCCTTCTGAGTTTTATTAGTACTCTCAGCAAAAGTGGAAATAGTGGAAAGGCATTTAAAAACTACCCTGACCAATTGAGGACTAGAGCATCCTCTGGGACTGAACTCACCAATGGGGGGGTTTGCAATAACATAGTGGGAGCTGGTTGTTTTCCCAGGAAGCAAACAGATCTACTTCTGGTGTACCCCATCATCTAAACACTGAAGCTAGCACCTGCTTGTTCAGGGTCCATTTGTGATTTCCTTGGCTGATCCTGCTCAGGGAATCTGCCAGCAGATTGTCTTTCCCTAGCAGCTGTTCTGCAGAAAACTGCACTTCCAGGGTGTAGGCTGTGTTCCAGATCTTCATTGCTTCTATACATAACTTTGAAGTTCTTGTCCCTCCTTGTTTGTTTATGTAATACATTGTTGTGGCATTGCCTGTTTTGATCTGGACAGATTGACCCCTGATCTGGGAGGAACAAGCCGCCTGCATTGCCAGATACACTGCCCTGAGTTCCAGAAGATTTATTTGCTCATGAGTCTCCTGTATACTCCAAGTGCCACTTACAGTGAAGTCCTCCAGGTGAACGCCCCAACCTAGGAGGTAGGTATTTGTTGTGAGTATAGCTGTAGGGGATTGTTTAAGCTATGGAATCCCCTCTCTGAGGTTGCATTCTTCTTCCACTACTCTGGTGCCTTCAGCAAGGTTTTTGTGACAGGCACCAGTCTGGACAGTGGATCCCACTTCTGAGACCAGTGGTCCTCCAGATGATACTAGACATCTCTTATTTGGAACCTGGCCCCTGGTACCACTGTAGTGGATAAGGCCATGTACCCCATTAACCACAGAAAATCCCTTGCAGGTCTGGCTGACCTATCTTGAAGGATTCTGCAGTTGAAACCTGATTTGCTACCCTTGCTTGAAGGAATGCCTTCTCTTGCAGGGTATCCAGCTCTGCACCAGTGAAGTCCAGAACCTGAACTAGTTCTGCTTGGGATTTTTGAGGGTTTATGAGGAAACCCATGTCATTCAGTGTGTCTTGTATCAGTAGCATGGAGGATATTGCTTTCTGTTGTGTTTTTCCTGAGACCATCCAGTTATCCAGGTGGGGGATAACCACACCCCTTGCCTTCTTATATATGCTGCCACCACAGAGAAGCAGTTTGTAAGCACTGTTGGAGCTGAAGTGAGGCAGAAGGGAAAGGCTGTGAACTGGTATTGGCAGTTCCCTAGCCTGAACCTGAGGTACTTTCTGTGGCTGGGCCTGACTGGTATATGAAAATAGGCATCCTTCAGATCCAGTAACCCCAGTCAGTCTCCTGTTTATAAAGGCAGAATCATTGAGCCCAGTGTTACCATCTTGAATTTTTCCTTCCTCAAGTGTTTGTTCAGATATCTCATGTATAAAAGGAGTTGCCACTCCCTATTTTTCTTGTGAGTCAGGAAGTATATGGAGTAAAGTCCCTTGCCCTATTATATCCCTGAATTCTACCTCATTTTCATCCTCCTGAGTCTAGTAGGAGGAGATGTTGAAGGCATTTACTATATGCCTTACAAAGGTATGAAAGCCTAGGAGGAGCGCCAAAGTCCTGCTCACAAAAACCGTCTTATTCTATGGGTTCCCCTTCCTCCTCATGACATTACATTTCAGCCCCTTCCCCCACAGGCATTGGAAATGGAACTGGAGCCTGAAGGGGGCAGGCATATTCATGAAATTCCCCGTAGCTTGGAAAACCTGGTAAAAATTGCCATGCCTTTGTCATGTCCTCTACTGAGGGCATTTGTTGTGTGTCCACCAGTGACTCCTTTTCTTCTTCAGGAGGCGGGACAGCTGCATATTTTTGCTTTTTCTTAGCAGGCAACATTTCTGATGTCTGCTCTGGGGCTGTTTTATTTTTTTTTACAGGATTCAAGGTTCCCTTTTTTGGACACCCTGAGTTTTGAACTGTCCTTAGCAGCTTTATCTTTTTTTTCTGTCCCCTTTGACAGGGACTGCTCCTTAATCTGAAGGGCTGGACCTTCATCTGAGCCATTTGGTGATTTTGCGGCAGACTGAGAAGCAGTAAAAACTCATAACTTGTGGCCCTTTTCTTTTGCTTTTTTGGCTAAAACCTTATACAGATATCACAATTGGAAAACATTGTGGTCTAGACCCAGGCACTCCAAATATAGCTTGTGGTATTCTGCCTTTGCCAGAAGCTGAAAACAAACTGAACAATTTTTAAAACCTGTAGTCCTGTCTTCTTTTTGGGTCTGTCAGTCATGCCTAACACTGAAGACTGTGAGAAGACTTTTCAGGTTCCAAATCGAAAAAAAATATATATAAGTTGTCAAAAAAATGTTAAAAAATGGCTTTAAAGCAAATGAATGTGGTTCAGTTCCTCAAAAAAACAAAGCACGAATGAAAGAAACCAGAAACCGCAAGTTACAATTTACCTCAGAAGAGCAAAAAGATCATCTTGATCCCCCCCCAAAAAGGAACTGAGAATAATTTAAAGTAAAATGTAGAAGCTATTTTTTACTTTACTTTTAAAAGATTAAATAGCAGTTCCCTTAAAGCAGGAAGCATGCTGAGAACAGCCTTCTCCAGTTCTTCGGAACTGATCAGGAAAAGGAAAAAAATTAAAACTTACACAATAAAATACAAATAGCCTAATGAACACAAAGTATCAAATAGTAAACCAAAACACTTAAACATGATAAAATATTAAAACAATGAACTGTAAACCAGCCAGAAGGGCAGAGAAGACTTTGGGGCAACTGCTCACTTCAGGCGGAGAAATAAATCTGGTGTTAGAGTGTAGGGGTGAGCATGGCCATGCAACAAAGTTTGAATTTCATTTCAGTTTGCATAAACTTTTAAAGCTCCAGGGCTGCTCATTCCAGGGGAATGATCACTGTTGTTAAACATAGTGAGGGATGCACTTGGAAGAAACATTACAATCATTTTTTCTTCATGAAACAACTAATTGGGTATGGGCCTGGTTACCTTACCCCCAAAGAGACATCATGCTTATACTGACCAATGTACTCTAAGTACAGCAAATAGTAAATTTGTCAGATAAAGTTTTTCCAAAAATGTAATTAATACATTCAAAGATCTTACATCAGTGGAATTAAAAAGTTCCTTTAGAGTTTCATCAGGCATCAAGTATAGCTCTGAAAGAAACCCCCAATCATTTTCTCCTTACTTCTTTAAATAATGGACATAGTGAGATAACGTTATAAATCATCTATTGCGCCTAGGTCACATTTACATGTGGGGCTAAAGTATTACCTTGTTGCTTACACAACCAGCAACTATTGTAAACCTTCATTCTAAACCCAGTCAACAGAGCTCTCTGTTTAGGATCTTCTGTAAGCTCTAGATATCTTTTTTTCATGAGAGGTTTTTATTATTTTGTATCAGGGATATAAATTTGCAACCTGAATTTGCTTTATATCATCCAGTTGGTCTTTGTTTATTAATCTGGTTTTAAGTTTGCAATCTACCATCCTCTTCAGATAACCTGAGTGCATCTCCCCATCTCCGCAAGGACATAGACAGGATAGAGGCAGTCCAGAGGAAGGCAACTAAAATGGTGCAGGGTCTGCAAGAGAAGTCGTATGAGGAGAGACTAAAGGAGCTTAATATGTATACCCTTGAGGAAAGAAGGGAGAGGGGGACATGATAGAAACTTTTAAGTACCTCAGTGGAATCAACAAAGTCCAAGAGGGTAGCATCTTTCAGAAAAAGACATGCAAGAACAAGGGGACACAATTTAAAGATGGGGGCGGTTCAGGGGCAATGTGGAGGAAGTATTATTTCACAGAGAGGGTAGTGGATGCATGGAACAGCCTTCCTGAGGGAGGTTGTGGGGTCTAAAACTGTGGGAGAATTCAAGAATGCATGGGACAGACATAAGGCAATTCTTGTGGGGGGTAGGAAGAAATAGGCTGTTGGTTAACTAGGATCTGCGGCCTATCCTGTAGGTAGGGAAATGGGCAGACTAGATGAGCGAAGCGGTCCTTATCTGCTGTCAAAGTCTATGTTTCTATCTCTGAAAATGGCATCAAGACCCACCAGTAAAAGAATGTTCTTTTTTAACATTAAACTCTTTATTAAAGTTTTCAGCAACAAAATAAACAAGTAACAAATGTGCAGAATACAAATGTTACAGCCACACCAGCAAACATAAGGAAAGAACCAGGTGGGTATAAACTACAGTATGTTACATACACAATTATAAGTAAGGAGCAGTACAGTACCAAGAATCAGTAATACTACTGTCCCTGAAAAGGAACATCCTGTGAAGGCCATAAGCTATTGTGTAAGCCATTTCCCTCAGTACTGTATGATACAACAGGAGGAAGAAGTCCTACATCGAGAGGGACTGAGATAGGCAAGTAAAGTAGGGGCCCACACTTGTATCATATTCAAGCGTTTTTTGCAGCACCAAATGAGACGTGCATTCCAGGGTGTCCAAATGGCCCACAGCTTGAAGCCAATCATTGAAAGTGGGGACTTCAGTAGTTCTCCATCTTCCAAGTAAGAGTTGTTTCACTATTAGAGAGATGGCCCAGTGTACTATGGGTTCAGAGAGAGGGAGGGAGGGAATGATGGGGGATATCTAGGAGCACCAGGGGAGCATTCAGCTGTAATTGCTGTGAGAGTATCTTGTCACAATATGAGAGGATCTGAAACCAAAAGGGACAAATGAGGGGTCAGTCCCAAAGAATACAGGAAAGGGACCCAAATGCAGTGTTGCATCTCCAGCATTTATCATGTGACATTAAGTCCAGAGCATGGAGAGCTTGAGGAGTCCTATGCCAGTGATGAAGAATTTTGAGCTGAATGAATTGGACCTTGATATATCTGCAGGCCACATGGGCTTTGAACCAACAGTTATTCCATACCTCTTCAGGAATGGTAATGTGGTGCTCGGACTCCCATTTTTCTCTAAGGGAGTTAGTGAAGCTGGAACCATTGTTCCCTCAGAAGTTTGTAAAACCTACCCGCTCTGCCTTTAGGTAGGGGTAGCCATTTATGGAGAGGTGTAGGTAAGAGGACTGATGGCTTGGAGTTAAGGGGTCTGAGGTGTGGCATGATAGCAGACCTTAATTGAAGGTAGTGCCAGACATCCTTTTTGGGAAGGTCATATTTGTCCTTTAATTCAGCATATGACATTAGGGAGAGTTGATTAAGGGAACACAGGTCGTGACCCACCTTATACCATGCTGCTCCCATAGGGGCAGGAGAAAGGTGCTTTGTCAATAGTGAACATGGGATTGTACCACAGAGGGACAAGGAGAAGGTGAGCTGGTGACATATCTAACTAAGCAGTGAGTTTGGCTCAGGTAGATTTACCTTTCTATTACTGCTAAGTTTCTGGAGGGGCAGGAGTGAAGGATTTAGTTGCTGGTAGGCTTGTAACTGTTTGTACTTATGTGAGTCTTACCTTAAGTGCAGTAGCTTCTGAGTTTGTTTAACACAGTTTATTTTGTGTGTGTGTAATTTATATTGTGAGTTTGAGATTTATATTTCAATCGGCATTGTTAGCAGCCTTCTGGAAGTTTCTGTGCTTTCTCCTCAGCTAGGATCAATTTACAGCTAACTGTATTTTAAATACCAGTGGGTTCTGTCACATAGCAGCAGGGCTGAAGCAGACTTAGTTTGGCTCAGGTAGATGTACCTTTCTGTTGCTGCCAAGTTTCAGGAGGGGCAGGAGTGAAATATTTAGTTGCCGGTAAGCTTGTAACTGTTTGTACTTGTTTGAGTCTGTTACCTTAAATGCAGGTCTCATATTTCAACAGATTTTTGTGTGTGTGTGTGTGTGTGTGTGTGTGTGTGTGTGTGTGTGTGTATGTGTATATATATATATATATATATATATATATATATATATATATATATATATATATATGTATATATGTATGTGTGTATATGTGTATATATATATATTTTTTTTTGATTGTTGTGGCTTGTCCTCTGCAAACATAGGGTAAGGGCCCTTGGCTGATTGTTTCTGGACTCAGCCAGGGGGTAATCCCACCCACCTCTGGGCTAGTCCTCCTTTTATAGGGTATGGGCCCCTAGTGTTACACCTTCCTACACCACACAGGAACTTCCACACCGAGGACAGGGAGGAGCATAGGGGTTCATCTAGATCATATTGCAGGCCATGTCACATCAGACATGACAGGAGTGGTGCAGTGCAGTGCAGTGGCTGTGGAGCAGCAGCCTTCAGGGAGACATTCTGGAGGCTCCAATGCTGCTCTATCTACAGGCACCTCTCTGGGCTGAGGGAGTAGGTTGCCTGTCTCCGTGAAGAGGTGGCCAGGTTACAGGTGGCATCCACCCCCACCCAGAGATCACCGGGTCCACAACATCAACCTCAAAGGTTGCCCAGGAAGAAAGGTGACTCGACCACAGTGGGCTCAGGGAGAGTGGGTATGGGTCAGTGGCACATCCCCCAACAGGTCCAGCTTAATAACTCTGCTGTTTTGGAGGAACGGGAATGCCCCACACAGTCACCCACGGCTGGAACCAGGGAGGATGGTCGGGACCTCCCAAGCTGGAGTCTCAGGGAAGGGGGGCAAGGGACCCTGGTGGAGGGGGAAGCTTCTCCTAGTGGGGGACTCTATTGTATGGGGTGTGAAATTAGGGACACCTAGCGGGGGGAGAGGGAGGTCAAGTGCCTCCCAGGAAGTGCTACATGGAGGGATGGGAAGCGAATCCATGGATTGCTAGAACGATAGCCAGGAGGGAGGAGCTGGATGTCATTGTCCACCTGGGGACCAATGACCTGGTGAGAAGGGTAGAGTTAGCCAGAATCCAGGAAGATTTCAGGAAGCTGGAAGGGGACCTGAAATAGCTAGCACATTCTGTCTCATTCTCGGAGGGGCTACCTGTCCAAGGCATGGGGGAGGCCAGGGTATGCCACATCTGAACCTTCAACTCCTGGTTGAAGGACTGGTGTGGAAAGGAAGGATTTGGCTTCATAGTGAACTGGGGCCCAACCTGGGCAGATGCAAGCTTGTATCAGGGGAATGGCCTGCATCTGTCCAGAAAGGGGACCTCCGTCCTTAGTGAGAAGTTGCATTTAAACTGGCCAAGGAGAGACATGTGGCTTAGGAACCCCCACCCACACAAGAACATGCAAAAATACAAGCTGACAACAGGAACAACTGAAGCGAGCAGTGAGGGGCAGGCAGGGGGAAACGTTTATAAGGGGTTGCGAGAGCACATGAGGCCAAGTAGAGAAAACAGGAACAGAGGGAGGGCAGGAAGTAAAACATGGGAGGTCATGTTCACAAATGCCCACAGTCTGAGAAATAAGGTTCCAGACCTGGAAGCCTTGATGACAGATGCAGACCTTGACATAGCAGCAATAACAGAGACATGATATTCTGCTGATCACAGCTGGGATGTCAGTGTACCAGGCTATACACTGTTTAGAAGGGACAGGGAAGGTAAAAAGGGAGGGGGTGGCCCTTTACATCAGAGAAGGCATAAAGGCTACAGAAGTACAGGGAAGGCGGGGAGGCCAAGGCAATGTGGGTCACCCCTGAACCAGGAAATGGCACAGCAATACATACAGGGGTGATCTACAGATCTCTGGCACAGAGGGAGGAAATAGACATGGTACTAGTGGAGGAAATTCATGACATGGCAGCTAAAGGTGAAATCCTGTTGATGGGAGATTTCAGTATGCCAGATGTGAATTGGTCCACCCAGGCAGCTGCTTTAGCCAGAAGCACGGCCATCCTGGAATCCCTGCAGGAGGTTTGACTCAGACAGCTGGTACATGAGCCCACCAGGGGCAAATCGATTCTAGACCTGGTATGGACCAATGGGAAAAGTCGAAGAATCCAGGTGGAAGGGCAACTGGGATCCAGCGACCACCACATGGTGTGGTTTGACATGGAGACAGGGACTCAAGCCACACAAGGGCAAAAGTATTAGATTTCAGGAGAGCAGATTTCAATGAAATGGGTAGATCTGAAAAAGGTAGAAGTAATGGAGGGAGTGGAGTAACAGTGGGGGAGGCTAAAAGGAGCTGTAACTAACCAATGCATTAGGATAGTGGCCAAAGAGAAAAGAAGAAAGAAACCACTGTTGTTCTCTAAAGAGGTGGGAGACAAAGTAAGGGCTAAAAGAGCAAGTTTCAGGAAGTATAAGGGGACCCAAAGGGAGGAGGATAGGGAGGTGTACCTTGAATGTCTAAGAGAGGCAGGGAAGGCTGTTAGGAAAACCAAGGCACAGACAGAGGAGGGTTTAGCATGGACTGTGAAAAAAGGGGACAAGACATTCTATAGGTACATCAGTGACAAGAAAAAATGAGGGAGTGGATTGTGAGGCTCAAAGGGGAGGAAGGAGGGTGCAAGGAGGGGGATCTAGATGAGGAAGAAATACTGATCAAATACTTCTGTTCAGTATTCACTGAGGAGGGAGAGGGTCAAGGACCACAGTTGGGGAGCAGCGGGAATCGGGGGGGGGGGAGTGGACACCAGTCTATTCACAGTGGAGAGAGTTTGGGAGGAACTCACAAAACTGAAGGTGGATAAAGCCATAGGGCCAGATAACATACACCCAGGGATAGTAAGGGAGTTGTGGAGGGAATTAGCAGTGCCTCTGACCACGCTGTTTACAGATTCACTCAACACAGGTGTGGTTCCAGAGGACTGGAGGAGGGCACATGTAGTCCCACTGCACAAAAATGGCAGTAGGGAGCAAGCGAGGAACTACAGGCCAGTCAGCCTCACCTCAGCGGTGGGGAAGATCATGGAGACACTGCTGAAAGAAATCATAGTGGCACACCTGGAATCCATTGGTGCCCAGGATCTGCGGCAGCATGGATTCACATCCAGGAAGGTCTTGTCAAATTAATCTGATAGATTTTTTTTTGATTGGGTGACTAGGGAAGTGAATCAGGGAGAGACCGTAGACATCACCTACCTGAATTTCAGCAAAGCCTTCAATACTGTCCCACACAGAAAGCTGGTTAACAAGATGAATAGTCTGGGCATGGGGCATAAGGTGATACAGTGGGTTAAAAACTGACTGACTGACAGAAGGCAGAGGGTGGTGGTAAATGGGATCCAGTCCGAGGGAGAGGGGTGAACAGTGGAGTGCCACAAGGATCAATACTGGGACCAGTCCTGTTCAATGTCTTCATTAGTGACATTGCAGAGGGGCTAGAAGGAAAGGTCTGCCTATTTGCAGATGACACCAAGATCTGCAACAGGGTGGGTACTCCAGAAGGGGTGCAGAAAATGAAGAGGGACCTGGAGAAGCTTGAAAGATGGTCAGAGATGTGGCAACTGAGGTTCAATGTGAAAAATACAAGATAATGCACCTGGGTAGGGAGAACCCTAGGGAGAGCTACAGGATGGTGGGGGAGGTGCTGACCATCACCAAAGAGGAGAGGGACCTAGGGGTTATCATATCTGATGACCTTAAGGTATCAAAGCAGTGCGCAAAGGCTGCAGGGAGGGCCAGTGGCATGCTGGGGTGAATAGGCAGAGGTATTATTAGTAGGAGACCACATATGCGTAAGGACATAAACAAGGTGGAGGCTGTCCAGAAAAGGGCGACAAAGATGGTGAATGGTTTGCACCACAAAACATATGAGGAGAAACTAAGAGACCTCAATATATACTCACTGGCGACAAGGAGAGAAAGGGGCGACATGATAGAAACTTTTAACTACCTCAAGGGCATAAACAAGGTGCAGGTGGGAGATCTTTTCCAATGTAGAAAAGATACCAGAATGAGGGGGCGCAAAATGAAATGGGGGGGATTAAGAGGTAACTTGAGGAAGTTTTTCTATACAGAGAGGGTGGTTAACGCTTGGAATAATCTACCACAAGAGGTGGTGAGGCAAGCACAGTGGAGGGTTTTAAACATGCCTGGGACAAGCACAGGGGAACCTTGGGGGGGGGGATGAAAAGTCATTGACCACTTAGGGTGAATGGTTGCATACATGTATAGGGCCTACGGGCAGACTCGATGGGCCTAGCAGTCCTTATCTGCCGACAATTTCTATGTGAATGTTTTCCAAGACTTTACCAAGAGGTGGTTAATGGGATGTTATATTGGGGGGCAGGAATCTTGGAGTAGAGGAAGAGTACTGGATGTTATGAAGGGGAGGCGGAATATTCAGTGTGTGCCCATAAGAGAGAGCGAGGGCCAATGGGAACAAACCACTGGGTCACCTGGGAAGACGAAGGCCAAGTGGTAATTTATAAAATGATGGAGATCCCAATCACCTTGCTACCAGTGTTTATTAAGCTTGCTTCTGCTGAGTTGGGGGCTTGTTATCCCACAAGAATTGTCCCATTATATGATCAAGCCTGCCAAACCAGGTGTTCAAGATATTGAGAGGCATATGTGCAAGGAGATATAAAACTTTAGGGGCAAACATCAGTTTAATGACTGTAATCTTTCCTATGAGGGAAAGATACAGGGCTTTCCATCACTCTATGTCCGTGTGAAGGTTGTTCAGCAGAGGCTTGAAGTTGGCAGCACACAGGTCGGCCATAGACTGCATGATAATGATTCCTAGGTAGCAAAGCCACTGATCTGCCCATTTCCATTGGGAATTACTGAAAATAGAGGGGTGCAGTGAGCATTAAGGGGTAGTATTTTGAATTTGGAGTGATTAACTGTGAGCTCAGAAATTTGAGTGTATGAATATAGGAGATTTTGTAAATGGGGAAAGGCTTTGGGAGCATTCTGTGTAAGGACCAATAAATCATCTGCATAGAGCAGTGACTTGTACTGCGTCTGCCCAGCTTAGATGCCTCAAATATTGGGGTGAGTTCTCAGAGCGAGTGCTAAAGGCTTAATAGCTAAGGGAAATAACTGGGATGGGGTCAGCCCTGTTGAGTCCCATGGAAGGGAGAGAAGGGATGGGAAAGCGGACCATTTGTAAGGAATCTGGCTTTGGGGCCATACAAAGGATGTGTATAGCATTTAAGAAATGGGGGACCAGAGCCAGCTTTGCACATGGGAGCAACAAGAAATGGCCTTTCAATGGAAATGAAGGCTTCTTCAAAGTCCACTGTAAGTGCTTCAGTGGGGTAGGAAGGAACTTGGTCTGGTAGCACAGATTAAGGGAATGTGCGAAGATGATCCGAGCTAAGACGGCCTTTCACAAATCTTGCCTGAGATGGGTGGGTTAGTGTGGGTAGGACCTGTTCCAGTCAGGAGGCCCAGAGTTTTACCAAGATCTTGGCATCAGTATTTATAAGGGATATGGGGCAGTAGCTCACAGGGGAAGTGGGAGTCCTTGTCCTTTTCTGGTAGGACTGTAATCACCTCCTCACGAGTGTTGGGGGGGCAGAGTTTGGATATTGAGAGAGTAATGGATAACCTGTAGAAAAACAAAGAGAACATCTTGTAGGGCTTCATGGAAGTTCATGGGAAAGCTGTCTCCCTCTGGAGATTAAGTTTTAGCCTGAGTCACCTCCATAAGAGAGACAGAGAGTCGGGGGCCTTTAGGGTGGTGGCTTCTTGGAGTGTGATAGCAGGAAGGGGAAGGGGATCTAGAAAAGCATCAGTTTGTGTAGAGGCTGGGCTCACCTGGGACGTGTAGAGCTGTGAATAAAACTCTTATAACCCCTATTAATTTCCACGTGGCTGTTATGCAGGGACCCAGTTGAGTCTGTTAAGCTGGGTATATGCCTGTTGGCTTGCAACCTCCTTAGTCTAAAGGCTAATATTTTACTGGAGCATTCCCCTCCTTCCCAGTATTTATGATGTGTGCAGAGAAGAGCAAGCTCTGCTTTCCTGGTGTAATGGGAATTAAGTAGTGTTCTGACCTGAATCATCTCAGAAGGATATGAGAGGGGGTTAGCCTTATAACTCATTTTCAGGTTCACAAGACGCTGCATGAGGGTTTGGGACTCCAATGCTCTGCTGTTTTTCTTTTTTTGTTATCTATTTCTCCTGGGTCCCGGTCGGCAACCATCCGTCAACACACCCGTCCAGCCCCATACTCCGATATCAGGCTGCATACCCCCTCTACTCCCACAGTTTACCCTCCATGGCAGGGCAGTGAGGAGCCCCCCCAGCTCAACTCACCATGATCTGGATCCAGTTTGGGGAGCACCATCCAGAGTCGGGGCCTGCAGTGGGTGGCTGCATCATTCCATGCGACCAGGGACCAATTTCCACATTTTCTTCCCTTACATGGATGGGCCGTGCAATGATGCCGATGGAGGGAGTGTGCACACATCTGCGCATGGTCCTCCAGGCATCTGCCCCACCCACACCCCTTGATCTACACCATAAGCATGCTGCCCCCTCAGCCTCTGCTAGGGGCCAGTCACTGGTAACCCCCCTCCCAGGAGAAGGAGATCAGTCCCTCGGACACTTGATCCTTCTCCTCCCCTAACCAACCCCCAGCGGCCTATGCTCATTCCCAAACATTGGTTGCTGGTGCAGTGTGAGGTAAGGCATCCAACGCCTCAGCCCTCAGCGCTGCCGGGCTGGCCAATTCTCTACTTTTTCACTGTTGGGCAGAATAACCAATAATATGGCCCCAAATGAAGGCCTTAAGAACATCCCATAATGTATGGTTGTTCACCTCTCCATTATAATTGGCTGCTAAAAAGTCCTGAATTTCAGTTTTGACCTAGGGTAGAAACTGTGTGTCTTTGAAGAGGAGGGCTTTGAGTCGCCAAGAAGAGGATTTGGGGATGGGAGACCTCAGGTAAGTGTTAGTGACATAGAGGCTGGGTCTGATATGATCAGAGGGTAAATATTCACATCCACAGTGGCCTGAGTGATATGTGAGGAGGTAAACCAGGCATTAGTTCTGCTCAGTGAATGATGCACAGGTGAATAAAAAGAGTAGTACCTAGAATCAGGGTGCATCAGGTGCCACACATCCGTCAAGGAATGTTCATGTAATAAATGCTTTAGTGCGGCCTTTCCTTTGGGGTGGGGTTCAAGATTTTGTGGGAGATTGATCTGTGGTAGGGTTGAGGGTTATTTAGTTTTTGTTTACTGGGTAAGGTGCACTAGACAAGCAGATGTCTATTGTCAGGCATGACCCAGGAGAGTACAAGCCATTACATTCAACAGTACGTACAAAGACAATAGAGTACTACACAGTCAGTGGTATTCACAAACATTTGAGAAGCAACAGTTACAGTTCAGCACTGAGCAATGTTCTTGCCGAAGGTTCATCAGCAGACATAGCATTCAAGTGAATAAAGGCATGCAAGACAACTCAAGACAGGCAGAAATACAGAAGCTAGCTCAGTAGTTTAGGCATATTTACAAAGGGTCAAGTGCTTTGCAGATACAGATGGTAGGATTGAATACAGAGACCATAATGTTAAAGTCTAGGGACAGGAACGTGCATATAGCTGGAGTAGGTGAGATCTGTACTGTTTCTGGAAAGCCCTGGCAGTTATACAATTTCTGACGTTAGTTGGGACATTATTCCACAGTTTCGGGGCAGATACAGCAAAGGCTGCCTCTCCACACTTTGTCTTTGTCCTGGGGTAGTAAGCAAGTCAAAATTCATAGACCTAAGAGGGTAGGCAGATCTATATGGCACCAAGCAGGAGGCTAGAGATGAGGGAGAGTGGTTGTGTAGGACACTATATATGATACCTCCATAGGAGAGGTCATGAAGACCAGTGAGGGACAGCCATCCAAGACTGGAATATAGGTGACAGTGGTGGACTAGTCTATTACTAGGTAGAGCAAAGCAACAGATATTATAAGCCACATCCCATTTACGCAGGATCTGGGTGGAGATATTTGAGAAGACAGGAAGTCCACAGGTTAGCTGAGGGAGTAGAATGTTCCTGGCTACAGACATGTGAGCAGAAGGGGTGAGATTATGACTGCCATGATACGTGAATCACAACCTATAATTAACTTCTCTGCAGATAGTGTTCACCTGAAGGGGGAATCAAGGGAAGGGACCAAAGTGATCAAAAGGTATTTAAATGAGGGGACCGTGTCAAGGGGGTTACCATTATCATGGGTCACCAACAGTGGTACCGGGACATTCTTTAGCCTATCTGGGGTGCCAGATAGCATAGCATGTGACTTGGCTGAAGTCATTACTAGCCTGTTCTGAAGGAGCCAGGCTTGGACATTTTTTCGGTCGGAAGTTAGGGTAAGGTTGATATCCTCACGAAATATAGCTGGTGCAGATGGGGGGAGGGTTCAGTTTTGTGAGAAAAAGAGAGGGTCATCTTGATTGGGAGCATACAGATTCAGGAGAAATAGGACCTGGGGTGGACATGAGCACCATGATACATCTGCCATTTCAGAGATTTGTGGATTAAGATGGATAATCCTCTTTTGGCTGAAGTATGTGTATTGTGTATCTCTAGAGCCACCCATTCCCATTTTAATGTAGCTGTTTCAGTGGATGACAGTTTGGTTTCTTGCAAAAAAATACAACAATTGTGCGGAGCTTCTTTAGGTGGACCAGCACTTGTTTGCATTTAATAGGGGAGTAGAGCCCCTTCATGTGCCAGGATACCAATTTTATGTCCATCATTGGTAGAGGTAGTGGTGTGGTATAAATGTCCGGGGGGAGGATTTAGAGGGTCCCATGTAGCCAACGGGCCTCAATAGGGGGCAGTACTGAGTGGTAGAGGGGTGTGTTCTGGTTGTGGCCCAGAGATAGAAAGTGCCGTGGGCTGTGTAGAAACAGAGGGTTTTGAGCACTGAGGTTTGGGCTCCAGATAGTTGATTGGAGTTTATGTAGTGGAGCAGAACTGCTTTCAGCAGCCTTGCTGTCTGAACTGTCAGATGAGGCCTCATTGTCTCTTCTTTGGCTGTGACTCCACAGCTTGGGCAAGGGCATGCAAAAATTGGCTGGACAACAGGATGCAGAGGGTATTAGTAAATGGAGTCCACTCCAAAGAAAAGGGGTTACTAGCAGGGTACCGCAGGGTTCAGTACGGGGACCGGTCCTATTTAATGTCTTTATAGGTGACATTTTGGAAGGACTGGAAGGAAATGTATGCCTCTTTGCAGATGACACAAAAATCTGCAACAGGGTTGATACACAAGGGGGGTGTGTGTAGAAAGGATGAGAAAGGACTTGACAAGGTTGGTGAATGGTCAAAAGTATGGTCATCGCTGATTCAGTGCAAAGTAACGCATCTAGGAAGCAAAACCAAAGGAAGAGTACACAATGGGGGTATTAATGACAACAAAAATGGAAAGGGACCTGGGGATAGTCATATCAGATGACCTAAAGGTAGGCAAGCAATGTGAGAAGGCAGTAAAGAGGGCTGGGGGGATACTGGGATGCATAAGGAGAGGCGTCAGCAGAAGAAAACAGGAAGTTGTTATCCCTTTGTACAGACAGTTGGTGAGATCCCACCTGGAGTACTGCCTGCAGTTCTGGAGACCCCATCTCCACAAGGTCATAGACAGGATGGAGGTAGTCCAGAGGAGGGCATCTAAAATGGTGTATGGTCTGCACCAGAAGTCATATGAAGAAAGACTAAAAGAGCTAAATATGTATACTCTTGAGGAAAGGAGGGAGAGTGGGGAACATAATAGAAACTTTCAAGTACCTCAAGGGAATCAACAAAGTCCAAGAGGATAGCATCTTTCAGAAAAAAAGATGTGCAAGAACAAGAGGGCACAATTTGAAGATAGAGGGTGGACAACTCAGGGGCATCGTGAGGAAGTATTTTTTCACAGAGAGGGTGGTGGACACATGAAACAGCCTTCCTGAGGAGGTTGTGGGGTCAAAAACAGTGGGGGAATTTGAGAATGCATTGAACAGACATAAGGCAATTCTGGTGGGAGGTAGGAAGAAGTAGGCTGTTGGTAAAACTAGGATCTGCAGCTTATCCAATAGGTAGGGAAATGGGCAGACTGGGTGGGCCAGGTGGTCCTTATCTGCCATCAAAGTCTATGTTTCTTTGTTTTACCCCTTTTTTCTGATTTTTGTTCTTTTGTGTGGTGCCTTGCCCTTTTCTCCAGTATGTAGGGATCCACGTGTCATCGTCTGGAGGTTCGATGTATTATGGTGGGGGGTCCGCTTGGGCCTTGGAATGGCATGATGGAAGGGTCGGGGCTGTGTCTGTGTTCTGTTGGGAGAGGTCTGGTAGCTGGGCCTCTGACCAGGAGTTTCATATCATGGAGTCTTCATCGGACTCCATGATGTGAAACGAGTGCTGAACCCCATTTCTGGTAATGTGGAGGGTCACAGGATAGTGAAGGCAGTAGGAGACTTTCAGCTGCATCAAGGCATGCCTGGCACAGGTGTAGTCTCTATGACTCTCTATCAAGGCTGGGGAAAAGTCAGAGTAAATTTGAATTCAGTGCCCTCTTCTCGGGGCACCTGCATAACACGTTCCTTAACTGAGTATCTCAGGAATTTTACAAGGATGGGCTGAAGTCTTTGTCCAGGCTTGGGTGGTTGGGCTAAGGAGCAGTGCAACCTTTCCAGCTCAAGGGGAGAGGGCCACTGATGTTGCTGGACTACCAGAAGGACCTGTTGCAAAAAGCCATTGGTGTCTCTGCCCTCTACACACACTGGGAACCCAATACTGTATAAAGTCTTGCAGTGACTTTGATATTTAAGGTCTTTCAGCTGGTCCCATGACTGGCAGATGGTGCAATCTTGCTTATGGTGGTGAGCTGTCACCTGCTCCAAGGCAATGTCCTGGAGACCAATCTGTTGCTCCATATGGGTTGCTCATTGAGGCAGAGAGACTATGTTTTTGCCTGTACAGAGGTTTTGAGTTTCAAGTGCAGCAATTTCAGTAAGGAGCTGTGAGAACATAGTCCAGGTTTCTTGCAGGTTGTCCACTTTGTTCAATAGTGCTGAGGCAGGAAATGCCATTTTCCCAGGCCACATGACTGAGAGGAGTGAAGAAACACACAGGACCCAAAGAACAGCAGCAGCAAACAGACCTTGCGAGACCAGATTCGGGTGTGGATGATACCGACAATCAGGTAGGTGCACTTGGAATATTGAACAGGGGTAGTCTGCTTGTAGGATGTCTGTAGATTGTGACAGGAGAGGGAAAAGTAAAAAGATAAAGCTGCATCTTGTTGGTAGTCAAGCCATGCCCCCCTCCCCCAAGAATGTTCTTAATGAAAAAGATAGATGGAAAACTAAAACTTTGAGTTGAATATTTAATTTGTTCCTCTAGACAAAAATAAGAAGATCGTGCCCAGGAAGGCTATAGACCGCTACAAAAAATGTGCTGTTCTTTTAATAATTATTGCATTAATAAAATGTTGACCCAATTCTGCATGCAGGAAAGATGATTTTACAAAATTTGGGACTCTTACAGAGCTAGTAGAATGTTAAATAGCAGACAGGAAAATGTCACGAATTTTAAAAAGAAGTTGGTTGTAACTTTTTATTTCTGAAGTACTTTTTTTTATACATGCTCATTATAGAGTTTTCTATGTGACTGTATTAATCTGGCTGTGTGAAATAGCACTCTGCCTGGCAGCTGACTTATCTAGTTCCTGTCTCCCTACTACATCACCAGCACTGTGACCTCACTGTGACATCATTGGTGACTGACTTAGCAGCTACTGAGTGGCTCATCCTGAGTAGCTGTGATGTTACTGTCTGTGAGGTCACAATGCTGATGATATAATGGGAGGAATAGAACTAGATATGTCAGCTGCCAGCCAGAGCACTGTTCCACAGATCATACCTACTAGCATCAGATAAAATCTTCTAATTTTTTCAATAAGAATTGTTATTATTTCAGCATAAATATAAACAATACATATAAATAAGAAATAGGAAAAAGTTGAGAACATTAATTTACCATAAGCTTATAACAAAACTTTTTTTTGCATCACAGATAAGAGACATAACATGGAATTTCTATTTGCTCAAATGACAATGAATTTATACATGTTAGTAGATAACAAATGCTACTGGTAAATAAATACATGAATAAATAAATCAATTAATATTGTACATGTGGCATGTAACCCTTAAACAATTTCTTTTCTAATAAGGAAATGTACTTTTAAAAGATTTGAAAGTGTCCAAACTATATGAATAATCCTTGTCTAATTTCATCAAAAGACAGGAAAAAAAAAGTATATATTAACTACTATGTATATTATTCCATAATATAGTAGAAAGGGGATGAACAAAGAAGAAGAAAGGAGCTGAGAATAGAGGAAAAAGAAGAAGGGAGAATCATCTGCAAGATTACTAGAGTTCACATCAGTAGCAACAGTTTAAACTGTTATGAATGTTTATTACAGGTCTGTCCCCAGATAACAAATATGGACATAACCCTTATGAGTTAGAGAGTAGTATTTGAAGATAATAACTTATAAATCGTATCCCATTGCTTGGAAAATTTAGCTATATTATTCCTTAAAGAGAGGGCCAGCTTTTCTAGTTTGAGTATTTCTAGTATATTGTTTCTCCATTCCTGTAAGGTTGGTGATTTATCATCAATCCAGTACTTCAGTATAATATGCCTAACAGATACTCCTATCAGTAGAAGAGTGCATTTCTGTTCTCTGGTCCAATGTGTACCTGAACTGAAATGACCCAAGATGCAAGTGTCTAGATTAATGTAATTGAAAATCATACGGATGTACTGAAATACTTTCCCCACTTCAATCTTCTAATTAACCAAAGTGGAAAGAAAAAGCACCTCAGATATTAAAGGTAATAGTCAACTGCTTTTAAAATGTAATATTAATTTTAGGCAGTACACTAGCTCTTTAAGATATAACTGTATAATTGGCTTAGTATTCTATCTTATGGAGAAATACTAGTTTCTGACCAAACCTCTGCAGCATAAATGAGAGATGATTTTTATTTTTTTAAAACTGTCAATAAACCATTAATTGATTTGCCTCCATACTTAGCACTTTAAACTTTGAAGTTATTCATTGCCATTACTGTTTTGAATTTTAAGAATAAAATATGAGGTTTTCAGGATAAACTGTCTGAAAAGCAGAGATCAAAATTATAAAAGTGTGTGGTCACAATGGGACTCCACTCAATAAATAGTTTGGGGATTTTCTTGCTCGTTACCAAATATTACTACATTAGTTTTTATTTTATTAATGAGAGAATTTGCCTTTCATAAATTACTGAATTTGTCCATTAAACTTTGGAGACCTAATAGTGAAGAAATGATTAATATTTAGTCATCAACATATGAAATGTTATTAATCTACTTATGATATACCTTTGGTGGATGAAAATTATCCTCAGCTGGAGCAGAATATTATTAAAGAAAATATTAAAAAGTGTTGGTGCGAGATTGCATCCTTGTTACACACCAACATTGATTGGCACCCTACTTGTAAGAGAGCCTCTAGAATCATATTGAGTCTGGAGCCAAGTTGATTCATGTAACTGAATCAAAATAGTCAGTAAACTGAGATCCATCCCCAGTGAATGTAAATAACTCCAGAACAATTTTCTACAGATAGTATTGAATGCTATCTGTAAGTCTATAAAACAGTAGTATAATTTAGATTTTTTTAATAACCACATATTTATGAATTAGATGTTTTAGGACAAGTGTTGAATAGAGGATCTATTGGAATGGAACCCATTTTGCATTTCAGAGAGCAACTGAGTCTTTGTTAACCAGAAAGCAATCTTTTGTCCAAAATTATTCTTGTGAAAAAGTTTTGTGATGTGTCTAAATGACTGATTGGTCTATACATTGTTAGGTCAGAAGGGAAATCTTTTTTGAAAATTGATTAAATAATTGTACCTAACCAAGAAGAAGGTATTAGAGTAGTCTGAAAAATGAAATTGAATAAATTATGTAAAACTGGAAGCCACCATGAAAGTGCAAACTGATGAATATCTGAGGAGAGTCTGTCCACTGCAGGTGCTTTATTTAATTTCATTAAAAAAATGAAATTAACTATGTTCTGATTGGAAATATACAAAGGAATCAGAAAAAAAAACAGAAGTTAATGGGTCCTTTTTTAAGAGCAGTATGAATGTTATGTAAGGAATAAGGCATGACAGGGGGGAAATAAGTTATGTTAATGTACTGAGTGGTAGGTTGGGGTCCTGATCCCAAAGGGCGAGAACCAAGATAAGGTACATTAATATAGCACTATCCCTCTGATGGGATGACCTTATTCCACTTATAAAATGTTTAATAATGTTAGCTTTTTAGCAGTGTAGTAGTGTTGTAATTTGATGCTGTTTCTTTAAATGGTTGCCTTTAGGGTATTACCATAATTAGATATGTGGCAGGGGTTAGGTTGCAGTTGTTACCCTGCACTAGTTGGTTGTGGTTGCACTGCAAGGGAGTAAGTTATTTTATTGCTGAAGGGCGAGGGACTTTAACCAAGGTGTGATACATTAATACAGCATAATCTCTCTGATAGAATTGCCTTATACCACTTATAAAATGTTTAGTAATATTAGATTTTTAGCTGTCTAGTAGTGTTGTACTTTGGTGCTGTATCTTTAAATGGCTACCTTTAGGATATTAACATAATTAGATAAGCATCAGGAGTTAGGTTGCAGCTGATACAGTGCACTAGTTGGATGTGGCTACACTGTAAGAGGGTAGGTTATTTTGTTGCTTTAAATAGGTATTCCTGACTTAACTTTCTGTACTTCCTATGTGATCTGAGAGGCTAACCTGGAAGCTCGAGCTGTGTTTCCTGTTCTTTCCATGTGTTCTGATTCAGAGTTGGTAGTCTAGGCTATTGATTAAATACCATATGACCTCATTCAGGTGCATTGCTAGGCAGTTGAGATTCAAGCAGCACAGACTTTGAGCTATTTGTTTTTAGGTATTTAGATATTTTGTTAGCTTTTAGAGCAATGTTCACAGATTTTTTTTTGTGATGGTTTAGTGAAATATTTATGCATATTTTTGTTGTGTAGAATCAATTTTGAAATATATTTGTTTTTATTAGGTGTTTCAAATGTTTTTCTTGCTTGATCAGCACTGAGACCTTTTAGGTTTGGATCTGTGAGTAGGAAGCACTGTATCTTTTTTTTAAAGTTGAATGGATTTTCTTGACAGTTTGTCATTCTTGAGCTATGTTGCTGTGGGGTGGGGATCAAGTTTTTTTTTTTTTTTTATCATGTGCATGATTTGATTTTGATGTTGCTATGTTGTTTGATTTGCATTGTGACTGTTTTGACCCTGAGGATATGTAATTAGCATGTAGACCTTTGACTTGTGCTCTCGACTAACGCACCCCTATCATGTCTTCTGAGCAGGAGTATATATATACTAGATAATGCAGTACCATGTGATGGGGTCCTGACTAATGAGGAGTCAGAACTGACCAGACACCATTTTATAAATCTGGTGAACTCTGTTGTATTACATTTTGCTAATAATCTTCTCGGGCAGAAGGTGCAATATAAGCATTATAGCCTTTGGCCACCATCCGTCTTTCAGATGAGATGTTAAACCGAGGTCCCATCTGCCTGGATTGGTGATAGTTCAGCTGGATGTTAAAGATCCCATGGCACTTATCGAAAAGAGTAGGAGAATTTGCCCGGTGTCCTGGCCAAATTTCCCTCATTCACTCAAAATACCACCTACAGCTTAATCTGGTTCAAAGTCAGTTGGCATTCATCTGTATCCCCCTCCCCTGGGTTGTGCCTGAAAATAGGCAGGATTTGTCTAGTGCACTTACCTGGTCAACAAAAATTAAAAAAGATAAATTAAGCAACATTTCTGTGTATTATCAATTATTGACCTCTTTAATTCTTGGCACCCATTTTGTTGAAACACTGCTTTCTCATGCAGTAATATGGATGTGTAAGTTTTCCTGGCTAAATTTAATTTAGTCATTGTTGCTCTACATTTATCAATTTTTACTGCCCTAACATACAGTACTTATGTATAGTAGCTTCACTTTTTCTTTCTTACATCTATTATTAAACCAAGTTTAAGATTTAAAACTGAACAGCTTTTGAGTATATAAGCTGGGTACCAAAGTCTTGTTTAAATATGCAAGAATGTCCAGTTTTTGATTTATTGCCTCAGTCAGAACAATGTCTTGCTTTAAATTTACCAATTTATTTGCAGAGTGCAATTCAGATAATCTATTAAATTTGTAAGACCAAACAATTCTTCTTTGGTTGACTACAACTGCTTCATTAACAGGGATCAGAGTCAACTGACAGTTAATTCTGTCTGTCTGAATGTTAAAGTTAAAAGGCATATGTTCTGTTTCTGACCTAGAAAGCACCCTCAGGTCAACTATATGGCCAAGACCCAAGCTATTTGCAAATGCAAGATCAATAGTCAATGTTTCTTGGGCACCGAGATATGTAAATTCACCAGGTAAATCACTGGGGGTTCTGCAGTTAAATAATACCAAATCCATTTCACTTTGAAGGATAGTTAACTGCCTATGACAAAATAATTTTTTCTGCATTATTATCTAGATCTTCATCCGGGGAAAGTAGAGGTTGATTGCCTAGCCTATAGTTAATGTTTCCAAGAAACAGTAGGACATACTCTGGATATTTTTTATTATTTAGATCTGAATTTTCTTTTAATAAATTACACATTTTGGGATCATAACCAGTGGTGTTGGCTGGAGGAAGGTAACATTTATCAACAGCATCTTCCAGTCTCCACATTACAATGTAACACCCAATATTCCTTAGGGTCCATTCTTAAGTCCACTATATTGAATTTCCAAAGAAGAAAGAGAAAGACCGCAGTCATGAACCAACACGTAATACAGTAATTTACTGTACAAGCATCAAAAATACATGCTAAATGTAAACAGACCAGAAGCAGAGAAACCCATATCTCTTCATTCTATACCTTACGGTACCCATACTGTATTTTTCTATTTTATACCTTTAGTTCTTAAAAAATAAAAACACTTAAGGGATGCCAGATTTGATCATATTTTTGACTCTTACCTTCAAATGTTTAGTGGGGGACTTGGCCCAGTGGCATGGTAGGCTGAGGCACTAACCTGGATTTGTGAATAGCCCAAGGTTGCTCAGTGGGTTGGCCGGGGAAGGGAGGATTGAGCGTGAGTAGGACAGCTCTCCTCCTGTGAGAAGGGGGAAAGGTCTGTGCTGTGGCGTGACTGCGACCTAGAGAAATTTAGGAGGCAGCAGTGTGGGACAGCAAGGGAAGAGGACCCTATGTCTGGACACTGGGGATGTCTCCCTGAAGGAGGAGGAGAATGCACATTGCATCACTGTATGTGCCTGGGCTCCAAGGGAGAAAATAGAGGAAACCATGTGACCAAAGTGCAGTGATGGTCTGGTCCCTCATGGGCCCTGCATTTATGACTGGGCACCTGTGGACAGGTCATGTGGCAAGATACCAGTGGAAAAGGTGAGCCTCAGGGAAGTTGAGTGATGGAGCCAGGAGACCAATCCAAATGGGGGCCAGTCAGAGTGACCAGGCGACAAATACAAGGTGGGAAAAAAATTAGACAGTGAGTTCTCCCTCATTTTACAGACTCTATTAATAAGTTAAGCAACTGTGCATAGAAGAGTGGCATAAATGAAGCTGTATACATTTATGGGTATTAATCACTAGACATTCAACAGTGTTTCTGCTTCCACAAGGAGAATGTAGTCTGAATTAAGGCCCAACACGATAATATTGAGTTGGAAAGGAAAGTTTATGCCAAGAACTGATCCACTGTTTAGAGAATCTGCTCCCAAAAATCCTTTGGGCAGGGACATGTAGCGAACATATAAATTAATGGGCATTTCAGTATTGGGCACCAAGTGTATTGAGCTGATATCTGATAGAATCCACTGAATCTTGCTGAAATGTCATATGTGATATTAAAAATGTTAGAATGAATTTGTTTAAACTTGTTCTTAGCAACATGGTGGATATGCACCTTTGCTGAGGATCAACTTCTATTTGTGTATTTAAGTCCCTCTACCAGGATTATATTAATTTATAAAGATCACAGGTTTTACTTTTTCCTGATCAAAATATGTTTTTGAGATTATTTTAGTCCCTCAATCTGGGTGACAAAGCAAGGCTTCTTAGGAGAGGCTGGGACTAATTATAAAGTAATTTCACCAAGTTTCACCAAATGAATTCCCTAATTTTTATATAACTAAAGAAATGCCCTTGAGATAAACTAAATTAATTTGTCAATGTTTCTAAAGAAGCAAAACTACCCATTTTAATAAAATTATACTAATTGATGTAGACCTAATGCTTGTCATGTTAAAAAAAAATGTGATATAAACAAGACGGCAGAAAACTAGGTTTGCAAACTATAGGTGTGTAACTTGGAAAAATTTAATTATATGGCCTATCAAGAAAGCTGTCTTTTGCCAAACTGTTGATTGTTACCTTAGTAAAGGTAGAGCAGTGTTTATAATGTCTATCAACAGACAAGTTTAAATGAACTTAAATACTGCTACAGTATACTATTTGAAGTGACCTTGCTTAAGTATGTTAGAATATGAATTGTTAGTGGATACGTTTATAAATAATGTTTTTTTAAGATATATTTTATTGCTTTGTAATAAAATATACAATTATTCATGCAACACATCACATATGAACAGGAAATAGCCAATGTTTCAGGTTAAGACAATCTATGTAATCTGATTTTTCAGATGGGGGGGTAGATCAAAAGTCATTCTAGTCCATATATTATTAGTGCAAGGTAAGCTACACCCTGCAAGACTTTTGGTGGTCAGATGAAAATGTCCATTCCAAACATGGTTTTTAACAACAACCTGTGTTGATGTGACCCCAATATTCGTAACACTTGAAAAAAGAACACTGCTGCATCCAAGAATATTTGATGTATGTGACTTTTACAGTTTAAGCTTCTTGCGCCTCAGTTTTCTCATAGCAGTGTGTTATTCCAGCCCCTCTACAAAGTAATAACTTGGTTATAGGCAGACTTTTCCCTTAACCCCCTCCAATTGCTTGAGAGATATGGGCACTCTTCACTACAACTAGAAGAAAAAAATCAACATGTTGACCAGTATATTATTACTCAAGGGTCCATGAGAGGCCAGTAAGTAAAGATTGCTGCCTGGTATTCTATTTAACCTCCCTTGATGTTCGGTGCCATTATGCCTCCCACACGCCTACTCCATGTGGTAGCCACCATTACTGGAAGCTTAGCACCTGCTATAAACTTGTTTAACCACTTCTTTAAAAAAACACAACCATGGACATAATAATTAAGCTACATATCTCTTTGTATAGTATCTCTAAGGGTACAATCTGAACCTGTAAGTTCAGTAAACAGAGATTACACATGTGTGCAAGCACTATAAGGCAGTTATTGAGCAGAACATGAGTCTCAAGTATGCATGCAGTTTGAGTTAAAATATCAGGGGCCCGATATTCAAAAGTTTGCATGTCCACTAACTGGTCTTTGCCTGAGCAAGCCAAGATTTGCGCTAGAGCCCTGTATTCAAAAGGAGCATTTGCGCGGGCAAAGAGGGTTAGCACCTGCAGAAAACATACTATATCGCGTACGGACGGGGGGAGCATAGCCATGAATATGCAAGCTATCCTATTTTCAGCAGTTTGCGATGCACAAAAGGGTTTAGCATGGTCCTTTAGCACAGCGCAAATACTGCCGAACAAAACTCTGTTTTAAGAACCAGCCTTTGAGAAAGGATGCTGATTTTATTAGAAATGTGTCAGGCGTTAGGAGTTTTTATGCCTTTAAAATAACGCAAAATATTTTTAAACTTGAGACCTGTGCCCTTGTAATTTTTTCAGAGGTTGGTAAGTGTTAGACTTTTTGTGCTATAGAAAATCCTGTCTTACTCTGGGCAGCTCTAGCAGCTGCTGGAGGTAATGCAGCCACCTAGCCAACTAGCCACTGGGGGAGCACACCCGCCCACTGTGGTCCCTGGCACACACCACCCCCGCCGATCGCTGGACTGTTCTTTAATATATGGTATTCCTGGTACTAGTGGCCCCCCAGCCGATCGTTGGCCCATTCTTTAATAAACAGTATCCCTGTCAGGGAACCTATCCTGTCCAATAAATAAGAAGCATGCTCCCTGACTATACATATGGTGGTTGGCCGAGGAGGTATGAGGAGGGCTGTGCCTTTCGTCATATGCACCCGCAGCACCACCACTATAGATACGTTGAGTGGGGGGAGGGCCCAATGCTGCGGTGGGGGGACTACTGGACACCAGGAAAGGGTTGTCTGTATGTCAGGGCTGGGATTGGAGGGGGGAGCACACCACTAACACCAGGGATTAATGTATTTACACAGGGGCTGGGATCATAGGGAGGGGGTTACCACTAGCACTAGGGATATGCAGGCGATGGGATCTTCAGGGATTCTATTTATTAAAGAATGGGCCCAGGATCAATGGGGGGGCAGAACCACTAGCACCAGAGATACTATATATTAAGAAACACGCTGGCAATTCACAGGGGGACCGGGCAGCTGGGGGTGCTATGCCACACTAACCTGCCATACTATGCATGCAAATGAGCCCATAATGGGCATGCAAATGGCCCCTAGTGCCTTGTATGCCAATGGGCTCATTTGCATGGGTCCCTTTGAATACTGAAAATTGTACTCTGGTGCTATCCATTCTGGCAGTTTACTTTGGGACCTCTGTTGGGGCAGTGCTAAGCCACTTAGTGCTGGACCAACATGGCCCTGTATTCAGTCCAATAGCGCTGGTGTGCTATTCTACTGAATATAGCATCTTTGGGTCCCCGGGCAAGCGCAAAATGCAGTGCAAATTTTTGCGCTGCGCATTGTGCCTGTTTGAATATTGGGCCTCAGGTTTCCTTACCCTCTTTGAGTTGTTCCCAAGCTTAGGTCAGCCCAAACTCCTGAGCAATTACTTCTGCCTTCTTGCCTGCTTCATCTGGGTTGGAGCACTAGTAGGCATACCTGCCATAGTGAATCCTCAAGTGGCAGGCATCAGTAAGGAGTGAATGATCCCTAGACTCCTCACGTTTGCTCAGATGGTGCCTAATTTGTTCCTCTTTGCTGTTGTTGCATATGAGAGATCAGAGAAGATATGGATAATTGTCCTGTTGTAGTTTAATGTGGCTGACTTCCTCACAGCTTTCAGGATATTGTCTCATACTGTCACACTCTTAGTCACCAGAATTGCTGTCCTGGCAGCTCATGCTGGGTCTCAGCAATTCTGGGGGGCAGCTCCAGTATGCCTTATGAAAACTGTCCTCTAAAGATGTACAACATGAGGCTGGTACAACGCCAGCAGGGCCCCACAACCTCATGTTGTACTTGTTTAGTGGATGACACACTTTTGGTATGAATTAAAGTGATACTTTTTTCACTGTTACTGATGTTTGGTGGCATTTGTTACAGTGGGTTGGTGCTGGAGTAATTACTTGGATTGTATGTATTTTTCTTAGTAGCACATCCAGCCGTGGGGCAGACTTGACTTCTTGTTGTTTACTCTTGTGAAAACTGTGCATTAATTTTGCAGGATTAGGGTGTAAAGCAGTCAGTAGTCAACCTTGCAAAAAGACAAGCAGATCTTCTCCCTCACAGTTCTCTGGTAAGCCCACAGTTCGAATGTTGGAGGCCTGACTTGCATTTTCTAGGGCCTCCAATTTGTATTTGAGTTGCACATTTTCTTAGCCTACTTCATTTGCTGCCACCAGCACCTGTGTTGCATGGTTCTCTCCAAGGTTGCCATTTTTATTGTAGCCTCTTTTTTGACATCCTGCTGTGTGAGTCGTTGGAGAATTGACTCCACTTTGACATCTATGGCCTGCATTAAAATTTGTAGACCCTTCCAAGGAGGGTCTATCTCCGATGTAGGTTGTGTGTGGCTGCTGTGGCCTGCTGCTCCGGTGGTGGCTGGATTTTAGGACTGCTCCCCTCCTCCTTTGTTTGGACACACCATCTCCAAAAAATATATGTAACTGTGCAGCATGACGAGTTCTACTTAGTGTTATCAAGGGAATGTCCAATATGTAAAATTAACTATTTTATCTGCCTTTATGCTAAGAGATGTGCAGAGCTCCCTCCAATTGTGTCCTATCAGTAGGCCTGCTCAATAGCACCCCCATAAATAATGCATTTCTAAAGTGTCTGTATGAAATAATCTGTTTTGCTATATCCAAGTAGGAGAAATTAAATTTGCATTAAATTTGAAGGCTGGATGTCTGCTCTATCTAGTTGCAAGGGTGTAGACAGGCATACTCAGTGTACACATTTGTGTACAGTTTTGTTGAGTGCGTGTCACAAACCATAAGCCACTCTGTTAATATTATCATTCTAATCTGTAGTATTTGGGTTAGGGTAGGCCACTGAGGAGTGTCTGATGCATGTATGACCTCTTTAGAGAGTAGAGGAATCATCTGACAACAATCTGACTTGTTTGGAAGGGGGTGCCATTTGGAAAGGATGTGTACATTTTTTAATGGGGGGGGGTGTAACTGTTGAAGACTGTGTACAAAATGGAAATTTCTGGCTACACTCCTGTCTAGTTGTGCTGCATAATAATACTGTACAAAGTTAGGTAGCCCCATTCCTGACTTTTCTGGTGGTAAATATTGTTTGTCCATATTAACTCTAGGGTGTTTACTTTTTCCAGAGGAACTTTTTTATTTGTTTTTCTAAGGTGAGAAAAAACTTACTATCAAGAAAAATGGGAAGAGTCTGAAACCGAATAAAACTCTATGCAGAACATATATTTTATTACACTGCCAGTTCTGTTAATGTCCAGGGAAGTCCCTCTCATCTGTCAAAATCTTCATAATTTTTCATGGAGTAGAAGATAGTTTTTTTCAACCATAATTTAAAATCTCTAGGGATCTGAACCCCAAGCCATTTGATGGATTTGTTAAAGGTCATAATTGTCCTAAGGGTTGATCAGGCACTAGGCTTTTTCTGTAATGACTTCATGCTGATTGTAAACAAACATGTGCCAGTCTTTACAAGAAGAATAAAGGGCAGCTCCCTTACCTGGATTACAGAGGACTTCCAGAAACAAATTAAGCTTAGGGACAAGGCATGGACTACACCACCACTGGCAGTTCTACAGGCAGCTGAGAAATAAATGAGAAGCAGACCTCAAAGCAGCAGAAACCCTATTCCATAAGAAGGTGCAGCAAGACAGTCTTGCTAATCCCAAGAGATTCTGGAATCAAATTAACATAATACACAAAGAACAAAAAACCTCCAGCATCCCTGACATCTCAACTGGTAATGACCTAAGCCAAATTACAGAAGCCTTCAACCTGTCTTTCATGGAGCTGCACAAATGCATACCCTAGTCTCAGAGCTTTGACTGTCCTTCATCTACAGTTGACACTCCAGTAGGTGAATTTCAAGAATTCCACCTAAAGCTGCTTACTTGCAAAAATGTCCTGCACCAACTACCAAAGATAAGACACAAGAGCACAGCAGAGTTTGATGGCCATGACCATAAATTACTTAAAATAGTTGCATCTATCATTGTGGTCCCTGCTCCAGGCTCTCTACAATATGTCATTTATCCAAGGCATCTTACCAGAAAATGGAAAATTACCCTTGTAACTCCCATCCACAAAAGCGGGTCAGAAAACCTGACTGAAAACTACAGTCCTATCTCAATGCTTAGTATACTGTACTTGGCAAGATCCAAGAAAAGCTGGTAGTCACTCAAATGACAATGTACATTGAGAGCCATGGCCTGCATCCCTTTGTTCAATATAGTTTTCAAAAACATCACAGAATCGACATTGCCCTAATTAGTTTTACAAATGTGTTGCCTGTGCTTCCGGACATTGAACAATTGACAGATGCTATTTTTGTCACCCTTAAAAAAGTCGTTGATGTAGTCGATCACATCTTACTACTGCGCAAACTTCAAAATGTGTATCTTGACAAACACTCCCTGTTCTGGCTCAGAAATGACCTCACAAACTGTGTGCAGTGCGTAAAGATAAGAAACATTTATTTATTTAGCTTTTGTTAACCAGGTAAGCACACTAGACAAACATATGCCTATTTTCAGGTGCGACCCAGGAGATTGCAAGGAAAATTACAAGCAGAAGCAGGCATTTCAGAAATTCAGAGTAAAACAACAATCAGGCACAGCATAAGGAAGGCAGATAAAACATAGCATGGCAAAGGTAAAAATTGACAGCAAGTTATAGAGCATCACATAACCAAGTAAAATTTGACAGACATGTTTATATACTCATGAACACACCAATCATAAGGGAGGTGACTGGACAGGACAATAAAGTGCATTGCAGTGTAGAGGGGGGAGATAATACCTTAAGTACAGTGATAGTTCGAGGCAAGTTTCAGGAGGTCCCAGTAGGAGCTTTTGAAGCAGATATGGGAGGTAGTGTTATGTACATGGGCAGGGAGGGAGTTCCATAGCCTGGGCACACAGATGGCGAATGCCCGGCCACCCATTAGGGTACGTGTTTTTGGAACTTGGAATACTTGGGAGCCACTAGCCCTTAATAGGTAAGCAGAGTTTGCAGGCTTGAAAACTCAGCTAGTACTGGGGAAGTGGCCGTTCTGACAACAATGTCAATGAAGTTACCCATTACAAAAGTTCGATGGTTGTCAGGAGATAGCCATTCAAGTTTCCTGTATAGCTCACAGTGGTGAGTGAGGCAGGGGGCAGAGAGAGCAAAGTGACATATATTATTATATGCAACATCCCATTTTGTTAGATTGGCTTTTTAGGCATGAACATAGCAGAGCGTTGGGAGAAGTACCCCCTTAGCCAAGGTGAGACATGCTGCTGGAGTAAGGTTGTTTTTGGCTCTATATGCCAGGCCAAGCTTACCATTTGCAGCCCTGCATACATTGCATATGTGCATGGAGAGGTCAAGCTGAGGGTCAAGGGTAGCACCTAAGTATTTAAGGGAGTCAGCAACCCTTACAAGGGAACCATCAGCTCCAGTGACTCTCAGAGGTACAGGACAAACTTTGGATTTGACCAGGGTTCCAAAAACCATAGCCTGGGTTGTTTATTTTGTTTCAGATTAATGGCAAGCTTATGGGCCTTTAGCCAAGACTGCAAGTGCTCAAAATCAGCACCGAGCTGAGAGTTGATGACACTTATGTCCTGGGAGTGGGATAGGATCACCAGGTCATCTGCATATAGTGTAGCACTACCATGGACTGGGACCAAGGGCAGATGATTCATAAAAATAGGGAAAAAAATGGGCCCTAGGACAGACCTCTGAGGGACTCTAGTTTTAACAGCAGTGGGTTCCAAGTAAACCTTATTGAACTTTGAGTTGCTGTGTTCCTTGCAGGTAATTAGTAAACCAGGCTAGGACAGGGGGAGACAAGCCAAGGGACCAGAGAGCAGAGCACAGGAGTGTGATCAACCAGACCAAAGGCTTTGGAGAGATCAACAAAGATCGCTTCAGTCTGATTGCCCATGCTCTCCTCCCCCCAGAAACATCACCCAAAGACATACCTCAGGGTTCCATTCTTGGGCACCTGCTGCTCTCCTTAGTTTTCTGTATCACTCCACATTGTCAATAAGTAATCGTAACACCTGGGTGTAGTGCACCCCTGCCAGGGGAAGGCACAGCCCAAGCTTTAGAGTGTTGGGCATATGAGGATTCCATGCTGCAGCAACTCCCCAGTTAAGCTGTGCCATTCAAAGGGGACAGAGCTACTTTTCTCTCAAGAATTTCAAGTTTCAAGATTTCAAGACTTCAGTTGGGGCTGCAGTTCTGCTCTGCAGGTTGGGGCTGCCTGTTTCAGGGAACACCTCTAAATTTAAATCATGCCTGTTAAGCTGCGGCTTTCAAATTGAATAACCTGCCTTTTTTCTCATTTCCTGTGTGGATTGAGAGTCACTTTGCCTTGCTAGAGTGTTTTTAATGGTCTCCATTTAAAACAAAAAATGAAAAAAGTTGCCACAGGTAGGTACAGGAAATTTTCGGCACAAAATCAGGAAAGGTTTTGTAACCTTTTTTCCTGGATGGTGACTTTTGTCAGAAGTTCACTGGCTCACTGCAGTTTGGGCCTCAGGATAGGCATCGACAGTTTAATCCTGTGGGCCCACTTCCAGATGCAGCTTATTCAGTGGGTTTACTGTAGGCCTGGGATCCCTCATCGGAGGATTATCAGCCAGTTTTTCCTTTTTGCCCTTCAGCTTTCTCACTTCCTGAGTTAGTGAGTGGGTGTGAAAGACCTCTGCAAGTTCCATTAGAACTTCCAGAGTTAAGTCTCACAACAAATGTCAGCCTAGATGGATGGGGAGCAGGTCAGAGTAATTTTCCCACTCAGAAAACTTGGTCAGCCTACGAACAGCATCTCCACATCACTGTTCAGGAAATGGAGAAGGTCCTCCTAACTTCCCTTAGTGTGCATCCATGATGCTACACGTGGCGGGCATTTGTACATAACCATTAAGACGTGAGATGTTTCGAGAGGTCACCAGCCTGTTGACAGTTCCCTGGCAGGGGTGTTGAACCTTCTGGTGGACTGGTTAAGCTGCAGAATGTTCATCCCATGGAGTGGAGGTTGAACCAGAGGTTTTTTCAAACTCCTGCACAACCAGTTTGGTCGACATCAGAGCAATCTGTTTGCATCTAGCTGCAGTGGTTGGATCCAAGAAGGTTCTTCAGTCTTTTTGGTGACCACAGATGGGGGCAGGGGTTGCTCTGCCTCAAGAGTGGACCTTCAGTAGAGTGTATTTTTCCTCTATTAATGCCTTTCCCAAAGTGTACAGAGAGAGGGGAAAAAAAAAAAAAAAGATGCTCTGGCGGGAGCTGCCTTTGTTACCTGCTGAGCGGCTGAGTAGACTGTAATTCTCAGACTTAGCGAATCTTGCTCAGCAAGCACCCTTATACCTTCTAGTGTGTAGAGACCTACTCAGGGTCTCTCTCTCTCCACCCAAAAAAATCCAGGAATGATCAAGCTCACGCTCTGGCTTCTGAGAGGAGGAGGAGGCCCTCACATAAAAAAAAAAAGGCAAAGAAAATAATATAAGTGTATAGTTTTCCCTGAGAAAACTACTTGACTCTTTGATGGCTGCCAGAAAACCTCTATGTGTGCAGCCTATGCTGTGGTAGTGGCCACCTCTCTTTTTTACCTTGGACCAGCAGGGAATGGTTTCTCCTTCGATGGCCTCTATTCTGCAGTTTTTTGGTTTTCTATAAGAAGGCAGAGAGGCTGACATTGAGTTCACTGAGAGGCTGGGTTCTGCTGTCGCAGCCCTGGGGTTTTTGGCTTAGGAACTCATAGGTACGTGTTTGTAGGAGATGTGTGCTGTCCAGATCTGGTTTGCTGTGGGATCTCTGGGTTCTGAAGGCTTCTTGCAAGCAGTTTTCTGAACCAATCTCATCTACATTGCTGGATGTGTTGTTTTACAGGCTTCCTATTAAGGAGCCATACCTTATTAGGCATAAGGACAGGTGATACTCAGGACAGCATTCATCCCTCAGGTGCTCATTGCCTTTCAGGAGCCCAGGACATAGATCTCTGTCTGACTATCTGCAACCTCTTCTATTCAAGGGAAGGGATTGCACAAGTTGAATTTATCTTGCACCGTTAGGATCTAATCTGAATGGACATCTGCGTTCCGTGAGTTTGAAAGTCTTGTTTGTTCTCATGGAACAGACAAGCAGGGGCAAGAGGCCTTCTTTTTAGGCCACCCTCACAAAAAGGGAGTGGGCTTGCGTTGTTCAGGCCAGCATTGTAGGAAGAGGAGGTTCTGTATTCTCCTCAAGGCTCACCACTCCAGGGCTAAGGCGGCACCCTGGACAGGCAGGTGAAGCATTAGTTTTAAGTTTTTGCAAGGTAATTACATGGTCTCACTCCACGCATTCACAAAACATCCTTATTGATGTTTAAAGTTTGGCTGACGCAGTTGGTTGCAGAGTTCTACAGACAGCAGTTTGCAAGTAATCCTTAGTGCTTGCCTCTGGCGTACAGGATAATCTTTTCCCCCTCCCATTTTTTCTGGGTACTGCTTCTTAGAACTTAGTTGTTGTGACTACCCATTGACAATATGGAGCGATAGAGAAAGAAGAAATTAACTTCATACTTACCGTAATTTCCTTTTCTGTTAGCTCCAGCATTGTCAATGGGGCCCTCCCAGGAGCCTGCTGTTGCAGGAGAATTTTATCCTGTATGCTAGGAGGGATGTCCTGTTGTAAAAACCCTCTACTATTTTTCCAGACATCCCTCTTTCTTGCTGTACTATACTCATAAATATAATATAATATATTTTTTAAAAAAGGGATTTTTTTTAATCCTGTATTTATGCTCCTGACTGCCCCCTCTCTCCACTCTCTGACTGCCTTAGCCTGCATGATCCTGTCTCGTCGGGGTCTGCCCCTAGAGTACACGGTTCCACTAACCTAGGTACCCGTATAACCCCCGGGTAGGGTGAGGAGGCATTCCCCACTTACCTTCCCTGAACCTTGCTTACTGTGATGTGGACCGGTACAGTGGAGTCTGCCCCAACGAGCCTGAGGATGTACAGTGAGGAGTCATCACCTAGGAGAGACAAGGGTAGTTTTACCCTGTTCGTCCCTGATGTCAGCATGCAATGAGGGCCACTGAGCAAGGAGGCAAGTTATGGTATTCCACCCTATATATGAGTGCCTTACCTCCAGGGGACTCTTTTTGTAGCTCCACATGGCATTTTATAGTGCAATAGGTTTTCCAGAGGAAATGCTTGTAATTTAGGAAAACTGGGTCCCGCAGGACTTCCTGGTCTGAAGAGCCACCCAAGTTTGCCCCTGCACTCAGCAACATTATGACGTGATGCCAGGGAGAGCGAAGGGGCGCACTCCATTATAGTGAATGGGCGGCAGCTTTCCTAGTGTTTTTTTATATTATTAAGGTCAGCTTGTGGTGAAACATGGGCACTGGACTAACAAGACCCTTGTTAGTCAACCAGTGCCCATGTTTCACCACAAACTGACCATAATGACATAAAAAAACACTAGGAAAGCTGCTCATTCACTATAATAGAATGTGCCTCCCCGCCCACGCGCTCTCCCTGGCATCACATCATAATGTTGCTGAGCACGGGGGTGGAACTTGGGAGGCTGTTCAGACCATGAAGTCCTCCAGGCCCCAGTTTTCCTAAATTACGAGCATTTTCTCCGGAAAACTATTACACTATAAAATGCCATGTGGAGCTACAAAGAGTCCCCTGGAGGTAAGGCACCCATATATCAGGTGGAATACAATAACTGTGTAACTTGGTGAATTTCTTTAAGCCAAGGAGTATCAAATTGTCAAAACCTTCAGTCCAATGGAGAATCTCCTCTTCTTCGGACATCTGCCTGGAAGGTAAGACAATTTTTTTATTTAGATGTAGCAATGCGTTTATGTTAATGGTAGACTGTAATGTATAAATGTGTAGCTGTTATGGCACTGCAAGGTAAGCAGTAACTGGGGAGTTGCTGCAGCGTGCAATCCTCATATGCCCAACATTCTAAAGCTTGGGCTGTGCCATTCCCCTGATAGGGGTGCACTATACCCAGTTGTTATGATTACCCATTGACAATGCTGGAGCTAACAGAAAAGGAAATTATGGTAAGCATGAAGTTAATTTCTTCTATCAATGACCTTTCCAATAACTACGGTGGTGCAAAACCATACTCTGCACAGATGACACAGTGCTATATCATACTGCAGATGATGTCAAAAACATCAATGGCACCCTGCAAAGGGACTTCTTTAAACTGCAAGACTGGTTCACACAAAACAACCTCATGTTAAATACTGTAGCAAAAAGAAAAACAAACATGCTACTCAGTTCCTCCTTGAATATAAAAAGCCAAGCCAGTCAAATAGTCTCAAGATCATCACCTCTGCGGGGCGCACCTGGAATCTGTTGTCACCTTCAGATGTCTAGGACTACATGTGGGCCCCATGCTATCATGTGAATCACACACCGATGCTGTCACAAAAACAATAAGGCAGCTACAGTATATAGATTGAGTCTATTTTACTAAATAACCCCAAATGGCCATCACCAACACTGTTCATCTCCTCGCCTTCACCTGTGGGTCAGCCACTCTCCTGTCTGCAAGTGAAACTGAACTGGCGAAGCTCAGGGTGCTGTACAACAGAATTGGCAGTGTTGCCCTCAACACATAGGGATCATCACTGCAGAGTTCTAATGAACTGAAGAACCTAAAGTGGCTCACAGTCATCAGCCAGATGCAATATGCCCTCCACTGTGTAACATACAAAGTCATCAGCATTGACTCCTCTCCCTGCCTGGCATCAACTCTGACCAGGCACCCCTTCTCCAGAAAGTTGAGGTCCTCATTCTATATACCACTCTCAACTCTATGTAGAAAAACAAGTGTAGAGCAGAGATCTTTCACATACTTAGTGTAATTTCTGTGGAAGTCCCTCCCCTTATGTCACATTAAGCAACTCCATTTGCACCTTCAAACTGCCCTTCACAGGCATCTCTTGATAGCTGAATGCAGCTGCTGACTCAGTGCAGTCTTAGCCAGCCCCCATTCAGTGAATTGTATTCCTCCCCGCAATGTCCTATGTTTGGTAACTAATTTACTTGTATCTGCTATTCTTGAAAGTGTTGTCACTTTTGCTCTTCCACAGTTTGTATTTATGCAGTTTATATTTATGCAACCCTATTGTGACAGGGTGGAATAGGACCCCGTCCCAGTTGTTATAGACAGTGTTTAAATGCAAGGATCTGTTCTATTCTCCCCTTTCCTGTCTCTTGTCTGTCTGGTTGTGCAACCAAATTTTCCTGTGAGACCTAGGATTTGATCACCCCGACAGTCTCGCAGTTATTTGCCTCTCACTGTCTCTTTTTCTCCCTTGCATATCTGCTGATATAAAAATATATGCAAATCACTGTATGGAAATGTAACTGATATTGGGATCCCTTTGTTTAGAAATTATATAGTGTTCATTTTTGAAATGTATGTAATTATAGTTTGAGATGATTGCAAAAAGCTATTGGAAAATCAAGAGGTTACCTTAGTGCAATATTTAAGCCTTTTGCAGAAGAGCTGTGGAAAAGGGGCCTCAACTCAGGCACACTGTGTTCCTGCCAGCACCTGCCTGAAACATACAAGAACATTTTAGAAAAAAAACAGGATGCTTGATAAGGAGAGAGGTTGCAAAGACTTAGAGAGAGAGAGAGAGCTGCAATGTTTTGGGGACACAGAGATTGAAGGAAAACTCTGATGGATCTTTATTTTATTTTGCCTTTGTAAATAGTTATACTGAACAAGTTTATTTTTTTTATGTTACTGGTAGTACAAATAAATATTTTTGGTGAATTCCACAACTACTCCTGGTTTTCCTGTGCTTCCTGACTTGTGCCTTGACGACACCTATCAATTTGCACTATGTGTTCCAAATGTTTATACTATGTATCCTAAGTGCCTTGACCTCTGTATGTACCTCTTGTAGTGACTAAATCTGGGCAGCCCCCTGAAGTAGGACTTGTAGCTCCAGTGAGCCTACCCAGTTACCAAAAACAAATACATTTGTATCTATGAATAAATAATTGAATATTCAGATTGACTGATTTATGTGATTGGGATCAAGTAATATCATTTCTGATTCTCCCATTTCACCTTGTAGCCAAAAAGTTCCCAACATTTTGAAATAAGCTTAAGTACTTGTGATAAAAATATAGTGGTAACTTTCAAATAAATCAATATATCATCTGCATAAAATGAAATTATATATTCTGTTCCCTGATATCAATACCCTGGATTTCCCCTACTTGAGCATAGTGCTACTACAAAGGACTTGATAAACAGGGCAAAAAGTAAAGAAGAAATAGGGTATTCTGTCTCAAACCTTGGTAATGGTTTATACAATTTGTTAAAAGAAAATGTGTTTTAATCTGTGCTAGGGACAGTATATTATGTTTCTCCAGTTAAAATACTTGGTAAAATTCATGTTATTCTTTATAGTACAAATAAAAAAGCCAGGTTACTATGAAAATGCCTTTTCTGCATCTAATGCCACATGACAGAGTTTTGTGAAGATGTTTATTCAAATATATATATATAGTGTTTCTCTTATATTAGGAACTGGCCTTCTGCTTCCAGTGAAGCCAGTTTGAGCCATATGCACTACCTTGGCAATGATTTTCTCTAACCTGTGTAACAAAAATCTTAACAAAAATTTTGTTAATGATTTTTTAATAATGATATTGGTTTATTGGAAGCACAACTACAGTCAGTTATTTCTTTGTTTTTTTTTTTTTTTTGAGAATGAGTGGAACAATGGCATACTTAAAGCAGGGGGTTACTCTGTATTACTTGGTTACTAAGGTGGAAGTAGGCTTCTAGCCCATCGGGACCACCTTCCCAACACCGGGTGAGGGATATTAAATTGTACTTTATTGCTTGCTTCTGCTGTGTGGTTAGGGAGAACATTCCACATTTCACAGGCCCTAATTGTAAAAATGTGTCTACGTTTGTTTGCTTTGGATTTTGGAATGAGAATCTGTTTCTTGTAGGATCTCAAGTTTGCTGTTTTGTTAACTTGAGCAATTTTACATCCCTTCAGAAGATCCTGATCATTAAGAATGCTGTACAGCAAGAGCAGATCCCCTCTATCTCTCCTAAGTTGGAGATCATAGAGCCCAAGGTCCTTTTAGCCTGTCTGGATAGGGCAAGTTGGTGAGTCTCAGGATAAGCTTAGTGGTTCTACACTGTAAGCTTTCAATATTTTTTTTTGTCTTGTACACGGTAGGGGGACTAGAATGACACAGCATAGTCCATGTAAGATCTAATGCATGCTTTATAAAGTGGCATAATGCAGGCTTCATTCCTGCACAAGAACGTTCTTTTAATAGTATTAACAATTCAGTTTTCCGGTAAGTGCAACACTCCTGCATTGGTCACCTGGTGTTAACTGGTTGTTTATTATGACCCCAAAGTCTTTTTCAGTAATTACTGAGTTAATTTTACTTCCGCATAAAAAATACGTGGTGTTTGGATTTTTTGCCCATATGTGAATGACTGAACATTTATGTGTGTTAAATTTCATTTTATTTGAATAAGCCCATTTTTCAATTGTTTGCAAATCTGATTTAAATTGGGATATTTTATTTTCCATATCAACCTCTGATTACATTTTTTGTCTCATCTGCAAATCTGGTAATTGAGCTATTTACCCCTATGTGTAAATCACCAATAAAAATGCCAAACAGAGCAGGGCCCAGCACCAGTCCTTGCAGTACCCTGCTAGTGACAGCCACTGGCGTAGGGGCAGCATCCCTTATTTTAACACATGGGGTGGGATATTCAGACTGCACCAGGCAGAGATGCAAGCCTGGGCATAGCGCAACTGGGATGTGCCAGAGTGCTGACAGGGTGATATTCAGTGGTGCTGCGCCGTGGCTCAGCTCCGTTGAATATCACTCTGTGGCCATTCGCATTGTGCATGGTGCAGTGGCACTGCACCAGTGCAAGTGACCAGAGAGGGGCAGAGGACTGTGCAAGTGTCGTTGCGCTAGGTGCATCAACCGCGATATTCAAAGGTGCACATGCAGATGGGGCCATAATGCATGCAATGCTTAAATGGGAGCCATTTGCATGTCATTATAACCCTATTTGCATGCAGGTGTGCCCATCCCACAACTGACACCTGGCACCCTGCCAGGCTGCAGCCGTCGGACAGGCGCCCCCCTACTGGCGGCAAAGTGCCCCACTGCCCGATCATGGGCATATGTATGAAAAGAAACGTCCAATATCCCTGGTGGTCCAGTGGACCTCTGGCAGCCCGATCGCGGGCATATGTATAAAATTAGAAGGTCCTATATCCCTGGTGGTCCAGTGGACCGCTCGCAGCCCATTCGCGGGCATATGTATAAAAATAAAAGGTCCTGTATCCCTGGTGGTCCAGTGGACCGCTCGCAGCCCGATCGCGGGCAAAAGTCTAATGAAAGATTAATCCCCATCCCTGGTGGTCCAGTGGTACCCTCCTCCACACCCTCCCACTGAGCCCTGCCACCCCGCTCCCCCCCGGTCAGTGACGGGCAGCAGCTCCCCACCCGCAAGCTGCCTGGCCGCCTGCCGACTGACTGCGTACAGTACAGCTGTATGCCCATTGGTCCACAGCGTGGGCCAATGGGCGTGCAGACCGTACTGTACTACATAGTCCAGATATGTGAATGGATTCATGCGCAACCCTTCTGAATATCCCACCCATTGTGTTCTTTTTGTTAACCAATTTGTCACCCATTGTATGGTGAAGCCATTAAATCCTAACCTGATCATTTTCTGAATTAATAAATAGACCACCGGAGTCCCTGTGCATTGATCTACTGCTTGATTTGAATTGTCTACTACTGACCTCGCTTCATTGCTTGGTATTAATTGCTTATCCTTGGTCATATTTGACATCACATTACTGTACCTGTACTGATTATTGTTCGGATTACATGCTGTAGCAGGCACATGCCACGTCAGTTATACCCAGCTGATATACAGTGTATAAAAGAAACCAAAGTACTTGCCAAGCTTAATGTTTGGAGGAGAAGGGTACTGTTGGACACCCGTAGTCACCATGGTGGTAGCAAGCAGATCATAATATATACTGGAGAAGTGTACTTCACTTGTTTGTCCTGTAGGGACTGCTGTAGTAAAGAGCCAGTCAGGAAGTGTGAACTTTAGTTTCATTTGGCTGTTGAATAAAGGTACTGTTTATGGTCAGCTCCAAGTATATGTTGCTCATTATTCAGTCTTAATAACGAACCTGAGGGGTTAGCCCAGTGGTGCTGAGGGTTGCGGCACTGGACACCACACCTCACGCCACACTGGTGACCCAGGTTCAGGAACAGATTCGTGCGCCATTGGTTGGCGGGAGAGGGAGAGGATTGAGCATCCAGAGGACTGCTCTCCTCTCCCAGGGAGTGTTTTGGGGCTTATTTGGCACCTTAGTGACCTCTGATGTAGATCGGGAATGCTACAGGTGCCGACACTGTTCTGGGGTGGAGCGGCAGTGGATGCCAGCAGCGTGCCTATGCAGATGTCATTGCATGTCCATGCTCCAGAGGGATCTTAAGCCATAAAAGCCCTGGCCCTGGGATAGGTGACAGCTATCTCCAGTGCCCCACTGCCACACACCCATTACCAGGCTCATCCCTCCTCTCTTCTGATCCTCCATCCTGCCTGGGCCAACGCACTAGATTCCAGCTAGAGCACTGGGAGTGGAAGGCGGCCCTGCCCCGGGGGGCTCAGAGCCGAAGGGTCCATTGGTCTGAGGTAGGTGGGGGGGTGTCTGTCCCTGGTTCTCAGAGGGTGGGCTTCAGGTGGGTGGTCGAGCGATGGAGGTGTGTGGAGTCTGCCTGAGAGAGTTCCCAGGAGCCACAGAGAAAGAGGGTTGACAAAAAAAAAAGAATTAACCTTAGAAACACTAGAGAGTGACAGGAGCTGGCAGAAAGGTTTGGCTGTTGCTGTAGGATAGGGAGAGTGAGTTTTGTGTTGAATTTTACAGTATTCCAGCTCCTGTTTGCTTCAGACACAGTTCTTAGTAGTGCAGCTCAGTGTTGAACGATGGAACATTTCTGACCACTGGAGTCACTGTGCATTGAAAGCAACATGGTGCAGAACTGGTGCAGATGGGAACAGTGCTTCTGAGTCTATATGACAGCATAAGGAGCAACATGCAGACTGGAAGAAGCACTAGTAAGCATTCTTTTACGTTCCGTTGGGCCTCAGGCTCTGGGATTTTTCAATAACTTTAGTTTTGGGAAGGGATGATAGCAAGAAGTTTTGCACACAGTACTGGAGCAGTTTGAGTACTGCGCCCCCATAAGAACAGTGTTTGAGAGGTTTTGATTTTGAGAAAGGCAACAGAGCCCAACAGAAACATTTAGGCAATACCATAAATTCAGTGGCAAACACCTGTGAGTATGGGACTAGGGCTGATGAACTGATCAAAAATGAAATAGTGTTTGGACTACATGACACACACAAAAGAGCGGATGGTACAGTACCCCAATCTCATGCTAAACAAAGCTGAATATAATCAGAAATTTGACGTCCACATAGAACATTTAAATTAGTAGGAGGGGGGATTATGGTAGCTCTAGGAGAAGCACACATAGAGCCTTCTGTCTCTCCCCCTCCAGCTAGCACCAAATCTACACACTCCAGGATAACAAAAGCAGATAGCCGGGAACATAAAACTCTTTCTGGCTCTGGCGTTGACCATCACAATGGAAAGGGAGGAACCATAAACAGGGAAAACTACAAAGGGATGAACAGTGAGATCAAGGGAGGCATGACAAACAAAGCAACACAGTAAGAGTGGTCAACATTATGCTTCAGTGCATGCAGTCTGGCTGACAAGATGACTGACCTCACTGCCACAATAGCTGAGGCAGGACTAGACTGGGTGGCCGTGACCGAAACATGGTTCATAAATAATCATGGTTGGGAGATGACTATCCTGGGGTATAACTTGTTTAGGAGAGAGAGGACTGGGGGAAAAGGGAGGGGGGTAGCTATTTATATTAGGGATACCATCAATGCTACAGAAATGCAGCAGGCACTAGGGGAAACAGAGGATCTATGGATCACGATTGGGGCCGGAAGCCGGAAACTCATTCGAGTAGGAATAATCTACAGACCCCCAAATCAGGAGGAAGCCAGGGATAAGGAAATCCTGGAAACCATCCTCCAGATGTCAGGCAAAGGGGACATGGTGCTGGTGGGTGATTTCAATCTGCCAGACATAGATTGGAATACCCACACAGCGGCATCACAGAAAAGCAGGGAATTCCTAGTCACACTACAGGAAGCAGGCCTAAGACAACTAGTGACATCACCCACAAGGGGTAACATGGTTCTAGATCTGATATTCACAAATAACAATAGGGTTACGGGTGTCGAAGTAGGGAACCACCTGGGCAACAATGATCATAACACGATATGGTTCAGGGTAAAAAGCACTGCAGACTCCACACACTCCAGACTGAAAGTACTTGACTTCAGGAGGGCAGACTTCACAAACATAAAGGCCTGCCTAAGAGACAACCTTAGTAACGCGACAAAAAGGAGCATTGAGGAATGTTGGAGAAGGTTGAAGGATGCAGTAACCATGGTCACATCACAGTGTGCCTGTCAGGTTAGTAAGAACAAAAGGAGGAAAAACCCACTATGGTTTTCCAAGGAGGTGGCAACCATGGTAAGAGAAAAGCGCATAGCCTTTAGAAAGTACAAGGAGTCAGGGAATGAGGCATGCCAAACAGAATATAAACAGAAACTAAAAGAGACAGGGAAAGTGATAAGCAATGCAAAGGCTCAAACAGAGGTTAGGATAGCTCAGGAAGTAAAAAAGGGTAACAGAACCTTCTACAGGTACATACATGAAAAAGGAGGACCAAAGGGGCATTGTTAGAATCACAAAAAAAGATGGCCAAACCACAGAGCAAGATGGGGAGAAGGCAGAGGCACTCAATGAGTACTTCTGCTCAGTCTTCACACAGGAAGCAGATGGTAATGGACCAACAATAGGCATAAAGAAGTGTCCGATTGAAGGAATAGACACAGGTTCCTTCACAAAGGAAAGGGTCCTGGAGGAAATAGACAAGTTAAAGGTAGATAAAGCTATGGGGCCAGATGGGATACACTCAAGAATACTGAAAGAACTAGGGAGGGAACTGGCAGCCCCCTTAGCAGTGCTCTTCAACAAATCATTAAAGAGCGGGGAGGTGCCGGAGGATTGGAAGAGTGCAACAGTAGTACCACTCCACAAGAGTGGAAGCAAGGAACAGCCAGGTAAATATCATCTGGTTAGTCTAACATCAGTCGTGGGAAAACTGATGGAGTCTCTGCTGAAGGAAAGAATCCTAGTTTTTTTTGGAGCAAACTGGTCAGCTCGACAAAAATCAACAAGGTTTCACAGCAGAGAGGTCCTGCCAGACAAACCTGTTTGATTTTTTTCAATTGAGTCACCAAAACAGTGGATCAGGGTGGAGCAGTGAATGTGGTTTACCTGGACTTCAGCAAAGCTTTTGACTCTGTTCCGCATAGGAGACTAGTCAAAAAACTGGAGAACATGGAACTGGGCCCGAGGTTACAAATTGGGTCAGAAACTGGTTACATGGAAGAACTCGGAGAGTATTAGTAAATGGCACTCTGTCTGTGGAGGGGAGGGTGACTAGCGGGATCCCGCAGGGCTCAGTTCTGGGGCTGACCCTCTTCAACATATTCATCAGCGACATTGCAGATGAACTGGAGGGAAAGGTGTGCCTGTTTGCAGATGGCACCAAAACTGGCAACAGCGTAGACACAACAGAAGGACAGCAAAGCATGGAAGCTGGTCTCCGAAAACTGGAGGAGTGGTCCAAGACCTGGCAATTGAAATTCAGTGCCAAAAAATGCAAGGTCATACACCTGGGAAAGCGTAACCCAGGGAAACTGTACTCAGTGGAAGGGGAGCAGCTGGTGGCTGCCAGGCAGGAGCGAGACCTAGGGGTGATCATATCAGATGACCTCAAGGTCAGTAGACAATGTGAAAAGGCAGCACCAAAGGCTAGTGGTATCCTGGGATGCATAGGGAGGGGCATCATGAGCAGAAGGCATGAAGTAATCATGCCCCTGTATTGGTCCCTGGTCAGGCCTCACGTGGAGTACTGTGTCAAGTTCTGGAGTAAACACCACATAGATAGGCTGGAGACAGTACAGAGAAGAGCAACAAAGATGGTGCAGGGCTAGTTGCATCAGAAACCGTACGAGGCAGAACTGGATGACCTCAAATTATACTCCCTAGAACAACACAGGAATCGTGAGGACATGATAGAAACATTCAGATACCTTAAAGGCAACAACAGGGTGCACATGCAGAACCTCTTTCGGGTAAAGGACTACAGCAGGACTAGAGGGCACAACCTTTGACTTAAGGGAGGAAAGTTCAGAAGCAATATGAGGAAATTCTTCTTCACAGAGCGTGCTGTGGAACCATGGAATAACCTGCTGGAGGGGGTGTGGGAGTCAAGACAGTGGGGGAATTCAAGCGAGCTTGGGACAGACACTGTGGGATACACAAGCAGGCAGGCAGCTAAATAGGGGGGTAGGAAGCCAAGGGCAGACTTGATGGATCGTACGGTCCCCATCTGCTGACAACTTCTGTTTCTATATCAGCAGGGAAGCAGAAATCACCAGATCACATATGCAGGCCATAGCCTTGGCATTTGCAGTGGATAAAGCAGTAAATGCCCTGTAGCAGGGGAAACCCCAGCAAGCATGGGTACCAAAAAGATAGTGCCCACCAGGCCCTCAGACAAGGAGGTGGCACAATGTAGCAGATGCGGGCATAAACATGCTCCATGTAACCGCCCAGCATTTAGAGAAACACTTCACAGATGTTAGCAGCAGGGACACTGTGTCAAAATGTATGAGTTAACTCCAGAAATACACCAAGTAATGTTTAACCAAGCCTGAATAGACAGCCTGTATATTGGGACAGTAGCAGAATAAGAGACTGCACTCAGGCTGTGGCAGAGGGCACGTGGTATGCCGAGGTGGTAGTGGAGGGCATTCCAGTCTGCTTTAAACTAAACACAGGAGGACAAGCTAATGTGCTGCCCACATTGATCCACAGTAAATTAGGAGCCCCAATACACATGCAAGAGACAAGGACAATACTAACAGCATATTGGGGTGCAAAGATTACTCCAGCAGGGATGTTACAGGTGAAAGGCAGCACTGAAAAAATAGTTCAAACCCTTCAGTTGTATATGAGCAAGGCAGACAGCTCCCCTCTGTTCAGCAAAGCAGTGTGCGAGTCCCTGCATTTGCTAGCCAGGGTCAATGAGATTCAGTGACTGCAGCCACTTATTAAAGTGGCATTGCTTAGTCAATATACAGATGTATTCCAGGGAATTAGTCAGTTTGAGGGAATATACTATATCTATACAGACCTGACCGTATCTTCAGTAGCGCACAGTTCACAAAAGTCTCAAATGGAATATACAACAGACTTAAGCACACATTAGAGGAACTGGAAGCAAGCAAAATTATCTGCAAAGTAGATTCTCTGACTGAGTAGCTTAGTAGCTTTTTTTTTTATTTTAAAATATTTGTATTCTTTTTTTCCTCTGAGCTCCTGACCGGCGCACTTTGGTTCTCCACCCTGCCCAGCCCTGTCACCCACCTTCCCTGTGACTTACCTCACTCCTTGTTCCCCTGTGGATAACTCCCCACAAAAAGGGCTGCCCGAGGGCTGACTCCTCACCGCAGGACAGAGTTGAGCTTTGGTTGAGGAGCGATAGCCACGGTCGGTGGTGCAGGGCCTGCGGCAGGGAAGTGGATGGCATCCTGCATGGTCCAGGGAATTTTCCACATTTTATCTTTGCCCGCGAGCATCATGGAGGTAATGCAGTCAGAGTGATGACACCCCTCTCCCTGATACTGGCTCTAACCTGCAATACCACCTGTGGTCACCCAGGTGACAGTATTGTAGCGGAGACCAGAAGCCCTACCACCTCTGAGGAGGTGAGCATCCATAGGATGCTCAGCCTTCCTCTCCTGGCTAGCCCTCCAGAAACTCAGGCTCGTTCCCAAACCTGGATTGCTGGCATCGCAAGCGGTATTGCTACCGCTGCACCGGCAGGCTGGCCTTAATAGATTAGTTGCTTGGTGGTGACTGAGAAAAAATAGATCCCTTTCAGTATGCCTAAACCCAAGGCACTCACACATATCGATACAATAATAGCATTACCATATCCCCACCCCAGAGGAGGTACAAGCCAGCTAGCCGGCGTGCACTTTTTCACCATATTAGATGAGAAAAACAAATATTGGCAGGTCAAACTTGATCTATTGGATGCCCTTTGGGATTAAATCAGCAAGAAAAGTATTCCAAATCGAGAGCTTTTTGTCGATATTCCAAAAGTGTTTGTGATTGCTAAGGACATCAGCATCTCACAGCAGCAACTGAGGCCGAATGTAATGCCACCATGAGGCATGTTCTGAACACTGCAATTAATGAAAATGTCAAGTTTTACAAAGGAAAAAGTGCAACTTTGAGTATAAGAGGTAGCATACACGGGACATCAGCTAACTGTGACATGCATAAGACCGGATAAGCCATTGTAAAGGCAATAATGCAGATGCCAGCACCAGTAGACAGACTGCAGCATCTACTAGGTAAGGTGCGGTATCTGGCACAGTATATACTGAATAAGTCTGAAGTGACTAGGCACTTTAGACATCTGTCTCCTGAGGAAGGACAAGGTCTAGTTGTGAGGAACAGAGTACAATGCAGTGCTAGATGTCATTTCTTAAATTATGTTTATTGATTTTCACAGTTGAAAAATCACATCATCAGATACTGGCTAAAGAGTATGGTAATATGTTGATCCAGACAATTCCAGCAGAATATGTTACTCTGCAGCATGTGTTACCACACTGGGGTCCACAAGATTACAATATCAAACTCCTACTATACTTTAGAAGAGCTTAAACAAGCAGTATTTGTTAGTTGGCAAAAAAATGTCATCATATATATTTTTAGCAAAATTGTATATTTCTTGCATCCTTAGACTCTTCCCCAAAGTATTTTTAGTTTTCACAGATATTTTGTAAAACAACTTTTATAGCTAATTTTGTAATTGAGTGACATCATTGACGATGGCTGCCACTCTCAGGTTTTAAAAGTCTCTCCTGTTGAGGTTACCAATTAGATATACATGCAAGATTCATACTGTAGACATATTAGGGTGGTGTTACCACATGTCTCTGATGGTAATCAGCCCAGCAGTATACCAAGATATTACATTTTTTCATGGAGGGCATAACATGGGTGTGGAAACTTAAAATGGTCTGCATCCTGTATTTTGGTTCAGGAATAAAAGAAAACTAAAAGAAACAAGCATTTGTCAATGCCGAATGTTGGCTTGCTGGCATTGTCATTGGTAGTGCAGGAGTTAGAAATGCAAACCAGGAATGGCAGTGAAGTATTGAAGTAACACCACCACCCCCCAGAGACTGAAAGGCCTTGGGAGTGTGGCTTTGGGTCAGCCATAAGGCTGATGCCATTCCAGGTCACCGTACCCTGCAGAGAACGACAGGTGTTGGGGTGTGTATTGTGGGTCTTCGGCCTTTATGCTCACTCCATTCCATAAGGAAATAGGCTGAGATGGGTGCAATATAGAAAATGGGGTGAATGTTGGATGACAGAACCAAAGCACACCTCAATGCCTGTCAGTGGCTGTAGGGTGGGGGTGGGGGGGTAGAATTCTGCGAACATTATGGCTAATGAACCCAAGTTATGTCCCAGACGCCTGTCGGTCTCTACAGGGTGGGTGTATGGTTGGAAACCTTAATGCCCTGGATGTTTGTTGGTATTTTCACTCCAAATTTTCAACAGTAGCTTTTTGGGACTCCATCTCATGAACTGTGGTGCCATCATTTCGTTACTCAGTCCTGAAAGGTGATTTCGCTCAGCAACTGCGCCACTGGGAGTCACAGATGCGGGAACATATTTCGGGCAGGATGCAAAAAATGACAGTTGTACTGTTCATGAGGAGGTGTAAAAAAATGGCAATGTTGAAAATCTGGAGAGAAAATATGAAACATTTGCAAACTTATGCCCGTGCATAGATACTGCTCAACGCACACCCATAATGCGGTCATTTTGGGGATTTTTTTTACCAAATTTTCAACATGGGCATCTTGGGACCTCTCCTCATGAATAGTGGCACTGTGATTTTGTTACTGTGTCCCAAAAGTTGATTTTGCAGAGTGATCGCTCCATCGTGCGTCACATGTGCGAAAACAGATTTTGGGCAGGATGTGAAAAATGACAGCTGTGCTGTTCATAAGGAGGTGTGAAAAAATGGCAATGTTTAAAATCTGGAGTGAAAATATTGAAAATTCTTGAAGTTACGAGCGTGCGTGGAAACTGCACAACGCACGTTCGTAAGTTATTTTTTTTGAATTTTTTCACCAGATTTGCAGCATAAGCATTTTGGGACCTCTGCTCATGAACAGTGTCACTGTGATTTTCTTAATCTGTCCGAACTTTGATTTCCCACAGCGATCACGCCATTGTGCGCCACTTGTGCGAAAACACATTTCCGGCAGGATGTGAAAAATCACAGCTGTACTGTTCATAAGGAGGTGTGAAAAAAATGGCAATGCTGAAAATTGGGAGTGAAAATATAAAAAATTCTCAAAGTTATGAGTGTGCGTGGAAACTGCACAATGCACGCTCGTAAGACAGTCAATTTTTGGAATTTTTTTTCACCCTCTCTATCTTCAAATTGTGCCCCCTTGTTCTTGCACATCTCTTTTTCTGAAAGATGCTACCCTCTTGGACTTCGTTCATTCCGTTGAGGTATTGAAAGTTTCTGTCATGTCCACCCTCTCCCTCCTTTCCTTGATATATTACGCTTCTTTAGTCTCTCTTCCTATGGTTTCTGGTGCAGACCCTGCACCATGTTAGTTGCCCTCCTCTCGACTGCCACCATCCTGTCTATGTCCTTGTGGAGATGGGGTCTCCAGAACTGCACACAGTACTCCAGATGGGGTCTCACCAATTGTCTGTACAGAGGGATGACAACTTCCTGTTTTCTACAGGTGATGCCTCTCCCTATGTATCCCAGTTTCCCCTCAGCTCACATACCTTTAGGTAGTCTGATATGACTACCCCCAGATCCCTTTCCATTTTTGTTGTTGTTAGTACCTCCTCCCACTGTGTTCTCATCCCCTGGGTTTTTGTTTCCCAGGTGCATTACTTTGTACTTCTTTGCATTGAATCTAAGCTCCCATACTTTTGACCATTCCTCCTACCTTGCCTAGTCCCTTCTCATCCTTTCTACCCCCCTCTTGTGTATAAACCATGTTGCAGATCTCTGTCATCTGCAAAGAGGCATACTTTTCCTTCTAGTGCCTCTGCAATGTCGCTTATAAAGACATTAAAGAGGATTGGCCCCAGTACCGAACCCTGCGGTACCCTGCTAGTAACCCCTCTTTCTTCGGAGTGAACTCTGTTTATTATTACCCTCTGTGTCCTGTTGTCCAACTAATTTTTTTAACCAGGCTGCCACCTTGGGACCTACTCCCAGGCTGGCTAACTTGTTTATTAATCTTTTGTGTGGGACTGTGTCAAATGCCTTGCTAAAGTCTAGGTAGGCCATGTCCACAGCCCCTCCCTTGTCTACTACTTTGGCCACCCAGTCAGAGAAATCTGTTAGATTCATCTGACATGACCTCGCCTGCTGTGAACCCATGCTGCCTTGGGTCCTGTGCCCCGCTGGCCTCTAGGTACTCAACTATTCTTTCTTTCAGAAGTGATTCCATCATTTTCCCTACCACTGAGGTCAAACTACCAGGTCTATAGTTTTCTACCTCTGCCTTGCTCCCATTTTTGTGAATGGGAATCACATCTGCCCTCCTCCAGCCCTCAGGTACCATGCCCTCCTCCCATGATTTTTTAAAAAGGGTAGTCAGTGGTGTCACTAGTTCTTCCCTTAGTTCTTTTAGAATTCTGGGGTGAATCCTATTAGGCCCCATTGCCTTGTCCACCTTGAGTTTTAGGAGTTCCCTCAGGACCCTTTCTTCTGTGAATGGACTGGCATCGACCCCATTATCCAGAGTACTTATGTTGTTTGGTTTAGGTATGTCCCCCTCCTCTTCTTTTGTGAATACTGAATAAAAGTATTCATTCAGTATCTCTGCCTTTTCACTGTCACCCTCTGTCAACCCCCTCCCCTTTATTAAGCCTCATTATCCCTCCCTTAGTCTTTCTTTGCTCACTAAAAATGTACCTATAAAAGGCTTTATCCCCCTTCTTAACTGAGTTGACTATCTTTTCCTCGGTCTGGGCCTTTGCTATTCTGACTGCCTTTCCCACTTCCTTCTGCATTAACTGGTACAGTTCTCTGTCCTGCTCCTTCTCTGATTTCTTATATTTTCTGAATGCTATCTCTTTCTCCTTAACCTTCCCTGCCACCTCTTTTGAGAACCGTAGTGTTTTTTTTTCCTTCGTTTTGGTTCACACAAAGGCTTGTTGCCTCTGTGATGGCAGTTTTGATTTTCCCCCATTGTTCCTCCATCCCTCCTTCCTGCCCTTTTGCTAGTTCATTCCTTAGGCACTCTCCCATTCTGCCAAAATCAGCCCTCTGAAAGTCCAGTACCCTTGCTTTTGTACGGCTTGATTCTATAGCTGTGTTTATTGTGAATCATACTGTCTGGTGGTCACTTGTTCCCAGATGGCTACCCAATTCTAAATCCAAGATCCTCTCACCATCCCCATTTGAGAGTACCAGGTCTAAGACTGCTCCCTCCTGAGTGGTACAAAATAGAAGTTGAGCATGTCAGTGTCACAGGTGAGAGGTCCATAAGAAAAAGTCTCATAGCTGGTCACAATGCAGTATTGTTCATTGCTGCTGTAAGTAACTCAAACTTGAGGAAGGCACCACTTTTTGAGTTGGACAGGGCAGGTGAGGGAGGCATCTGTCATTTGGCTGGTGAGGTGTTACACAGCTTCCAGTGAGGCATAAGTGACGTTTTGCTTTTGAAAAAGAGAAGTGACATTAGCAGTGCCATTGGCAAATAGGTCATTATTAAACATATATGACCAGTTCATAACATTCAGAGAGTAACCACAGACAGGCGTAGTTGCATCAAAGATGTCACATCTGCACAAATAGCAGTAGTCCCATTTGGCACAACAGTCAGTGTGTGGTGCAACCCAGGCATCCAGTTGAGGATGAAAAACCAGCAAAGGGGCAAGTTGATCCATTCTCAATAGATGCTGCCCTCTAGATGACCAACTGAGTGGACTTTCACCAGCTTGTTGAAGACTGAAGAGTCCTTGTTTAAAATTGGCAGAGACACAGTAAAGGTAACGTACATAGTGTCCCTGAGAGTAGACTAATCTGTAACATAGCAGGGTTCTTGATTCGGGTGTGGTGTGACATAACCCAAGTTCTGAGCTGTAGCCAAGGAAAAGGACACAGTCCTGGTCATGCACTTGGAAGTGCATGTCAGGGTCTTATAATAGGGGCAGTACCACTTAGCCATATGTCTATCATGGATTAAATCTAGAATCCTTCCTGAATTCAGATACCAGAAGAGATTGGTGATAGTGGATATAGCAAAACTGCCATAGATACTGTTGGCAGATAAGGACCTATGGCCCACCCAGTCTGCCCACTTGAGCTTGTAAGTTTCCATTATGTTTTTCTAGAAGTCTGTTACCCCTTACCCCTGACCTCCATAATTCCCTTATGTCTATCCCATGCATTCTTAAATCCTGTGATTGTTTCAGCCCCAATGACTTCCTATGGCAGAGTGTTCCACTTGTCCACCACCCTTTCTGTGAAGAAATTCTTCCCCACGTTTCCCCTGAATCACCCTCCCTCCAACTTCATCCCATGCCCATAAGCTGAACAAAGGATTTCCCTGCCTATGTGTTGCTCTTTGGCATCTTTATTGTTGTAAAAGATCAAGTCATTGAGTTTGTTTTGGGTCTCATTAAATAAACGTGCAATATTGTGCATGTTATACACCGTGAATCTTTCCTCTTGGGATAAATCAGTAATACTGTATAGCATGGGTTGAACCACATCCTGAGCTAATCAACTGTTAAAAATTTTATCATGTTGAATTTTTGCCAAATTGGCTCTGTTCCAACTTGACATTCCTGACCCAAACATGCTTGTACTAGTGCCTACTATGCCTGTTATATCAGAAAATCCCAAACTCCTCTTGGGGCATTTGGGCCTGAACACCCCTCGGTGTTCAGTAGTGTGTTGCCCAGCTACAGGGTCATATGCACGTGCCAGATACACTGCCATGAGATCCAATAACATGACAGCATGGAATTTAGAAACATTTGTATTAGCACAATGACCAAATTTGGCCATATTTCAATGTGTCAAATTTAAAACAACAGGAACATGCATAAATTGAACATTGTTAATGTCCCAGGAAAAGAAATGGGTGCCAATCCACTTGATGGTCCTTGCTCCATAAGTGGACATTGTAAGGGCTTGCTGGATGAGGCTGGAATTCCTGTAAGGAAGAGAGCAGCTGTTGCAATGGATTGTGTTAAACAGTTCTGGCACATGGTGGTGTTAAAAAATTGTCTACAAAAGTCTTGTCCCAACATTGTTGTAACATTGTATGGCCCTTTATGATGTTGGTTAGCTTGGCATATGCACAGGATCCCATTTGGACAAATGTGTGTGTTGGGCCAACCTTGGAAAGTGCCTTTAGCAAGGTGGGCCACTGATATGCCCTGTTGAGTACAGTTACCAGTTCTCCATTCAGTTTGAATAGCAGAGTTGTCTGGGAATACCATCATGGTATTAAGAAAGGCTTCTCTTCCTTCAGGCACAGTCACACTGCCAGATGGTAGGCGAATAGCCACACCCCTATCCGGAGACTTGGACACAGGGCTCTCTGTAGGTGGCAGGTTATAGAAATAAATTAGTTCCTTGAGGCTTGACGGGCTTGCATCCTGGGTGCTTGCAATTTTCAGCAAAGATTCTGATTGGGATCATTCTGCGAGACAAAACTCAGAAAGGTAAACATACATATCTCCATCCCCCATCCGGGGGAAGGAGTATTAATTACCCTTGTATAGTTTCAGTTGACTGGCATGGTATCATTTGTCCAGGGGTTTCTTGCGTTTCCATCAGCCGTACTTGGTAGATGGCAGGGCTCATTTTATTGATGATGTCATAGGAACCGTCCCACTTACTTGTCAGAGGGTGGGCTGGTATGGTACCATGACCTGGTTGCTGATCTGCCAGTTGACTTCCTTCACATTCTTGTCAAATACATTTTGGACTGCTCCTGGGCCTTGCACCCAGGTTGCGAGCAGAAGAGAGGTGGATTTGGATTAGATTGTCCTTCACTTGTGCAACATAAGTGTTTGCCAACACTCTGTCCATCATGGGAGTGTTGAGATATAGCAGCAAGTGTTTAGGCAATCTCATTTGCCAGCCTGTCGTCATCTCAAAGAGTGTGCACATGGTTGCTGCAGTAGGGATCGCCCTAATTGCCATTAGGAGTAAGGGCAACAGGGTGTCCCAAGTTTTGCTGTTTTCATTTGCTAACTTATACAACATTAATTTGATCTGTCTATTAGCTCTCTCTACCTGTCCGGAAGACTGAGGGTGGTAAGCTAAGTGGAGTATCTGGCTGACCCCTAACAGTTCCAAGCATTCCTGCATTAATGCCCCCATAAAGCTTGTTCCTTTGTCGGAGTCTGTCTTGAGAGGTAGGTTCCACCTGGTAAATACATCTTCTACCAGAATCTTGGCAGTAGATTTTGCGTTATTCGTTCTGCATGGAAAGGCCTCCACCTATTTCGAGAAGACGGCCATGATCACAAGGACATACTTGTTACATCTACAAGTCAAGGGCATGGGTCCAGTGGTGTCTGCTTGATCATTGTATTCATGATACTGTTCTGTCTTTGAGTGGGCCTTGACCTTATGCATGTAAAGTCTGAAAGCAAAGTGTTCAGCTAGGCTGACGATATACTGGAACAGATCCCTGTATTTGACAGGGGTATGCTCTTAAGAAACATAGCCATGGGTTCTCCAGAAGGGAAGGAACTCCATCAAGAAGTTATACATCCATGAAGAATCTGAAAAGATGATGGTGTCTTCCTCCTCCTTGCCACAGATAATTTCCAAAGCACAGGCAACGGCTGCCGGTTCTGCATACTGTGAGGATTTAATGGCACATTGTTTGGACACCTCTAGGGTGTCTCCTGTTGTACAAATGACCAGGACCCCGAGGTCTGCCACCTGTTCTCCCTCAATAGGAAGAAGATACATCTGTGAAAATGCACTGAAGCACAGGACCTTCTAGGGTGTGCTTAGTGGCTGGTAAGAAAGGGCTTAGTTCTGCAGTGTAGTTGGCTCTAAGCCACACTCATGGGGTTTACCTTGATGAAGAAGCCTATATGCCAAAATTGAGGGCATTTGTGCTGGGAGTACAGTAATGTCCCTGTTTTGTAGGAGGAGGAATCAATGAGAGTCTCATATTGGAGATGTTGCCATCTTTGAATCGGTCTGTTAGCAGAAAGGTGGTTGGAGTGTGCTTGGTGTGTAGTACAATGGGAGAAAATCCTACAATGTATGTAAAGTGTTTGACAGCCCAGAAAGTGGCTAAGAGATTTCTCTTACACAGAGTACTTTTGTTCCACCAGGAACAGCACTTGGGGAGGCGTACGCTATGGGCCTGAGGGTGCCATTCACCTTCTGTGCCAGTACTGCAGACATGGCGGTATCAGAGGTGATTGTTTCCAGATGGAATGGCAGTTGTGGGCTAGGGCTAACCAGAGCTGGGGCTGAGGCCAAAACATGTTTTAGCGATGTAACAGCAGCTGTACGCTCTGGGCCCCATTACCATGGGACATCCTTTTTCAGTAGCTCGTACAGAAGCATGGCCATTTGTGCAAAATCACAGATGAAGTCTCTAGAATAGTTGACCATCCCCAGAAAGTGCCTCAGTGTGGAGACATTGGTGGGTAGGGAGAGATCTTGGATGCCCTGAACCTTGTCCAGGGCAGGGCTCCTGCCCTCGGTGGTAATGCGTAGGCCTAAGAAGGAGACCTCAGAGAGGGAACGTTTTACTCTTGCAGGGTTGCACTTGATGCCTGCTCTTTGTATGATTGTCAAAAGCTCCTTTAGTAGCCGTACGTGCTTCTTGAGGTCTGCTGTTGCCAAGAGAAGGTCATCCACATACTGCAAGAGGCAGTCAGGTGAGGAGAAGCCTCGTAGGGCATCCCTCATGTGGATGTTGAAAAGGGAGGGGCTGTTGTGGAACTCTTGTGGGAGGCAGTTCCACGTGTACTGAGATCCTTCAAATGTGAAGGCAAACTTGTATTGGCTCTCTGGGGCCAATGGTAATGACCAAAATCCATTGGAAATGTCCAAGGTGCTGAACCACTTGTGGTGTGGGTTGAGGAGTTTCAGTACATCTGGGGCAGATGCCATAGTGGGGGCGTAACTCTGAGTAACTTGGTTGAGCCTTCTGTAGTCTATGGTCAGTCTTCAGTTGTTATTGGACTTCTTGACTAGCCATATGGGTGAGTTGACTGTGGAAACACAGGGTCTCATAACCCCCTGTTTCAGAAAGGAGTCTGTCATGGGCCTCAGAGAGGGGATTGCATCAGTTGGAAAAGGGTACTGTCTTTGGCATGATGGGTCTTTACCCACAACCTGTATGAGTGTGTCCATTCTACCACAGTCATGTTTGTTCTAGACAAGGGCCTCTCTGTACCTTTCCAAAATAGGCCTCAATTGAGGGAAGAGAGCATGTTGCTGGAATGTGAGGATGACGTCATATTCCGTGTCATTGGCCCTTACCGCTGCCATGACATACGAATTGGGAATGAGAAGCAAATGATTTAGGCTGGGCAACTGAAGAAGTAGTCTGTTGGCTAGATCCACCATGCACCCATACTGAGAAAGGAAGTCTATACCAAGAATACTTTGCTGATGACGTAACACCACAAGGTCAAAATAGTGTTTCACTTCTAGGTTGCCAGGGATGACGTATCAGATTAGACCGGTAAGTGGTGATAATAGTCCCCTCCAAGGTCTGGGCAGAAGTAGCCTTCCCTGTGGACAAATAAGAGTTGTATAGATCATCCTGGTGTAACATGGAAATGGCAGCACCCATGTCCAGAAGTAGTTCAAGTTGGCAGCCCCCAACCAGCACTTCTACACATGCGCATCTAGAGTCATCTGTAACTAAAGTAGTGAGAATTTGAATTGGGGTCTGACACTGTCAATTGAATCCATTCTGCTCTTGTGAAGTGTACTGAAAAATGGGGTTTACCTCTCTGAGCATCTGTTCTGCTGCAGCATATGGAAATTTTGACAGCCCACCCCCATTGGATTCCTCTTCCAAAGGGGGAGTAGAAGGAATGGCTGCCACAACTTTTGTGGGAGTTTGGGCTGTAAGGGATTAAGCCTTGGTCTGAAAATCCTGGAGCTGTGCATTTTCCTCCTTCAACTCTTTATATGTGGGCCTGGACCATTGTTTTGTCCTTCATTGCTCTTTGCATTTTGCTGGTTAGACTTCTGTCGATATTTCTGCTTGTTATTGTATCCGTCTCCGTTTTGGTACGAGGACTTTAATTGCTGGGAATCCTTTCCCCCCCCCATATATACTTTATTGTGCTTTTTCCATTTTTCTCCCTGGACCCAGTCCCCTGCCTCAGACAGGCGCGTGCATGTGGAGGCATGTGCATGCCATGTCTCCAGGTGCCCTCCCTACATGTCACCCCCTCAACTTACACTAACCACCGGACTTCCACCCAGTGGCAGCAGAACTATGGGGGGGTGACGACCACCCCAGGAGAGGACAGGAGAGTTGCCTTCCGGCTGCTCAGTCCTGCTCCTACCCTCCTCCTGTGCTGGCACCCTGACAACCCGAGTCCTTTCCCGAATCTGGGTCACCGGTGTAGTGCAAAGTAAGACATTCAGTGCCTCAGCCGTCAGTGCCACCAGGCCATCTTTTTGCTGGGAATCCTTAGGTTTCCCTTCCACCATGTACTGGGTGGATGAATCTGTGCCGCCCTGTACAGCAGCCACTTTGGGCTTAGGGTCTGAACCCGAGGTCTCTCTCATAGACCTGGTAAACACACTCCACCTTTTCCATGATGTCTCAGAAATATTCCCATCTGGGAAATTAGGCAGCTTCCATCTTTTCGCAGAGGGCCAGTTGGAGGTTCTTCAAAAAAGGGCATTTGTATTCGATCGACTCCCTGTCTGGATGTTCACCGGACAAATCTTTTCCTGTACTGTACACAAGCCAGAAGCAGCTTTCATACTGGGCAGGGGTTTCTTTGATGCACTGTCTCACCTGAGACTCTAGCATCATGCTGGCCATGTTAGGGTCGTGCACCACCAAGAGGTGGACTGCAACTCTGTCACATGGGGCTCTGGTATCATTACATATGCCTTACAGCAACTTGGCCCACAATGTAGGGTCCATGGTCTGTTTTCAAGACCTGTACTTGATGCTTAAGTACCAGGCTGAGCATTTTGCACTGATTCTGCACTTATTCCAAGTGGCGGCTAAGGCTGTTGCTAGGGGCCATGTGGCCTATTTTGTCCATAATGTTCTGGATGTCTTGTGTGGACTGTAGGGCATTTGGGCTTCCTCCCTGCCCAGTGATGGTTTTGGCGACTGCCTCGGCCATGGCGGTGGCAACACCCTGAAGTAGGGTCTGTTTCTCCACCTCCTTTTTCAGCGTATCACTGACTGCTTGTTTCAGTGCCTTGGCCTGGGAATCAAAGATCCCAGCTTTAGTGATTACTCGCTGGATTAAGGCTTCCACCTCATCCTTATCCTTTTGTTTAAGGCAACTACCGAAGGTTGAGGCCTCAACCCTCTGGCATCTCAAGGTCCGCCATCTTGAACATCTCTGTCATCGTTGTCATCACCCTCTGATGACGATAGGTTGATAGGCGGGGCATATGGCATAGCTTTCACATGACCCTTCAGGACTGCCAAATGCTGACGTAATTTTGTCATCTTAATTCTACACGTTGAATGATCCACTCTGCCTCTGTACTGTCCCTTACTGACATGATCCTGCAAAACTCTTTACGCGGCACTCACTTTGTGGTTCTCCCTAGGTTCCCTGTCAAACTCCTTCTCCTCTGGCATTTATCAAACTCCTCCTCATCATATTCATTTCACAACATATCATTCATACTTGTAAGCAAGTCATTCAACTGTAACACATGCCTCTTATCCTGCTGCACCCGTTCACAATCCTCTTTCAACCTCAAAATCTCCCTATCTTTTTCCTGTACCACAATCTCAAGTTCAGTCTGAGTCTAGTTTCTCAGCTTTTACATTTCTCATTCTGAGTCCCTCCGTTGCTCACCCGCTTCCCTTGTTTTGGAGCCCAAATCCTTTTTCAGAGCTAGGACCTCCGTTTCTGCTGCTTGCAATGCAGCATATAGGGCGGCAACCATTACACCTTTTTGATCATGTTTCTTAGCTGTAGGCTTTGCCTCAGAGTACAGTTCACAAACATACTGCACCAGATTAGCCCACAACTTTGTGTCCAGTGCAAAATTTCCCCAACCTCCATGAGAAGTGAGAAAGTTTAAGATGTCTCATTTGAGCTCCGTAGTCATGGCCGTTTTTGGAAATCCCCCTTTTCCCTACACCAACTGAGAGTCTGAGGTGTACCAGTTCATCTTGACCTCAACAGCTAGGCAGTCACATGTTCGGGTACGGAGAGTCTGGCAAATCAGCACCGCAAATTGAACAAGAGGGTGTAGGTTTGGACTCCTTCATGGATCCCAGTCTCATTCGTGGCACAGAGGACCTGCAAGATCTGTCCATAATGATTGAATGGGGTGAAGGCTTTCATGTCTGTCATGCCTCCCGTCCCATTCACTGTGTACCTTTCTGGTGTACTAGTTTGGTTCTGTCCACTGGACTTGTTGGGTGACAGGAATCTAGACCTGTTGGCAAAACACCACACAGAAGCCCAGGTGTCACAGAATAATGTTTATTACCAAAACATGTAGAAAACAGCATACCTGCCGGGAGTTAGGGGATTTCCCAGACACTGCGGTGTTTGTCATGCAGATTCGGAGAAGAACAGGTTCACATAAACTATTATTCTAAGAGATAAGAGAGTACATTACTAAGTAACGGGCTCTTGTAAAAGGCAAAAGAACAAAATAAAGCAATTCCATTGGTGGAGACTGGTGGGCAGTTCGCACCCAAGACAGTTAGGTTTTGGACGTACACTGTGATAAGTGTTATGCTGACTAAGACTGCTTTGGGTTACAATATAATGATTCATAAAATATGCTGATCATAGCATCCTGGCAAATGGCTGTAGGTGGTGCACAAGCATTACTAAATAATCATGCTAAATACAGTTCCTAAGCACATCATAGCAAGTATGACTAACTACAAGTGTACCTTATACTGCAGTAGCATATGTGAGCCTACATGGGGGTCCATAGGGCATGCATCTAAAAATGTATTTAATTTTTTTAAAGTATTTTTGTATTACTGTGAAGTGTTTAGTGAAGTAACCTATTCCATTTTTTTTTTACATATATTTCAAAAGAAAAAAATGGTCAAGAAAAATGTCCTAAGTCCTACATGAACAAAATGTTTAACATAGCAAAATGATCATGAAAAAATGTATGAAGTCCTAAAGAAAGTTAGACGTTATGTGTGGTTAAAATTAGGAGGCATGTCATGTTTCATGCAGAGCCCACAAGTCACTGTGCATCCTGCTTTGTGTAAAGCAAGTTATGACTATGCTCTTGTTTGCCCCCCAAATATTAATGCATCTGTTAGGGTTGCAAAAATAAACATAAAGCAGACAAAATAAGGAAATGAGGGTTTAAAGTTTTCATAAGTCTTGGCAAATCAGTAGTGAGGTGTTCAGACTTTTCAACCCTATTCCCACCCAAAGCCTCATGACTCAAGGGCAAGCTGCATGTCTGGTACCATCAACTGATCTCTTCTTCCAAAGTTATAAATGATTGCCTGCTGTGCATGAAGAAAGTTATGATCGCTATCCAGCTTTGTGTGAAGAAAGTTGTGGTTGATACCCTGTGCAAAAAAAGTTGTGACTGGTTCTGCAGGCTCAATGTGGAGCAGCAAAGTTGTGGCACATGGCTCTGGACCTGTAGCTTGGCTTTTTTCACAAAGCTAAGGGGCTGTGGGAGGTGGAATTAGGGTTGAAACCCATGAGAAGCTCCACACCACTGATTCGCTAAGACTTATGAAACTTTGTCCTTTAAATTTTTAATTTCCTTACTTTGTCTGCTTTGTGGTTGTGCAACCCTAATAGATGCATTCATGTTTTTTTCTAAGTAATATATATTATAGGAGCACAGTATTGTCCTTACATTATCGTCACATTGGGGTTTTATCTTTTAACCTATTTTTAGATGCTTATACCTGTAATTTGGTTGTCTTAGACCTTAGGACTGTAGAATATGGCTTGCACAGTTTTGGTTCTAATGTTTACTTATGTGGAAAGTTTATTTATTTAAACATATTTTACCAGGTAAGCACACAGAGCCCAGGGCTTGTTTCCAATTGTGACCTGTGGTGGTGGGGAATTGGAAATAAAAGGGTACACTTACAAAGTACAAACAATACAGAGATATACAATTACCATTGCAGTCAGCAAATGTTACCATTCTATGTAGCGATCAAAGCAAAACCCTCTAAAGGGCACAATACAGTGTACATACAGTTTCAAAGTTCATACTGTTCCCATGACAAGATACAAATGATACAAATCCAAGCAGACATCAAGTAAAAATAAACACTGCGGTCCTTTAGAGAGGGTGTGGAGTTGGGTGGCACAAGTAGTACTAGAGTGAATGCAGCAGGGTTCTAAAAGAAAGTGTTGGATTGTTGGCCTTCGGGGGTGTCATCAGTTGCAAATTGCAGTTAGAAATATGCTTGTCTGGGCTCGAGTTATAAGGTGCTAAAGCAGCAGTACTAGAAAATCAGGAAATAAAATTCTGTTTTTTGGCAGGAAACTTGTAGCCATAGTTCGGGTTTCCATATCTGTAAATATTTTTTCTAGCGATCTTTAGATACTTAACATTTACATCCATTTTTGTGGATGCACAGTAAATATGGCTGCTGCCTAATTTGCAGCTGAACTCCCCCCTCACATTGCATCACATCTTTTGTTTACTTCTGTGGGACCTGTGCTGCACGTTCTCACTGTCCCTGTATAGTGCTGCGAGTCATGCACATGTGTGGTTGGCAGCAGAGGGTTCCAATTCAACATGGTGGGTGGGAGAAATGCAAACAAACACAAAGAAAAATTTAGCAAATTACAGGATGATAGTACAGCGAAAACCAGAAAGATTACCAGGTAAGTGCTCAACAGAGCACAGGAAACAAACTGTTGCAAAAGATCCAATTTTTTGATCTAGTACTGCTGCTTTAAATTCATATAGTTCTGCAGATTTTTGTGCCAAATGTTTTGTCAATGGAGAGAGAAAAAAATGAGAAAAAGTTAAGGTAAAACCGTACAGGCTTGTTAGATTTTATAGAGGAATAGGTCCTTTTGGGGGGTTTGTTAAAAAAATGTTAACTAATTTTTAAGTAATTTATAATTAATTGGTCCTGCATGCTCAGTATGTCAAAAAATGCAGAAACAAATGCAGTGTTTTATTTTCAGGATAAAATTCTGTACAAATAAAATTTTTAACTTAATATAGTTTCTTTAGTGTTTGTGAGAGAGGGGTAGTACTAGAGAAGAAATATTTAAAAAAAAAAATTAATTATGAATGAGTTCTCTTTGCTCAGGAATCATGCACTGTTTTTCAAAATCTGTGTGCTGCATGAATATTTTGAACATCTTTATGACAGTATCCAAAATCTTCATGCTGTGCGATAATTTTAATGATGCACAAAAAAAGTGTTTCTCAAAATCTACATGCTGTGTGGTGGTTTCCAAGATCTACTTGCTGCATGATAGTTTTCAAAATCTAAATGTTGTATGAAGGTTTTAAAATTGTACATGCTGAATGACAGTTTTCACTTAACATTCTCACAGAAACCCTGTATGAAGGTTTTAAAAATTAACACACTGTGCAACAGTTTTCAAAATCTGAGTGTTGCACAATGGTTTTAAAAATCTATATGACGTACAAAAAAAGTTTTATGTATTTTCACAATGATTTTGAAAACCTACGTGCTGCACACATGTTTTTAGTTGGTGTAAACCTTCTACACGAACAAAAACTTTGATGTATGATAACTTATTAAATAATTAAATGTTAAGAGTGCTACTTTAGTGGTTGTGAGAGAGGGGTATAACAAGACACACAATGTTACTTTTTGAATTCAATTAGTTTTTAGATATTTTTAGTTAAACCCAAAATGAAATCCTTCAGGAAGTTTTTGAACAGCTATGTGCTGCACAGAGATTTTGAACATGACTGTTGTGACCCAAACTAATTGTTTAAAGTTGAGAAGTACAATAACAAGTGACACCTCCCCAAAAAATGTGTGCCTTTAATACTTCAAATAAAATCATACAAGAATAATAAAATGGTGGATATGTCTCAGTTATTGCTTTGGCAGTGCCTACATAACCCTATACACACAAAGTTTGGACTTATGTGCAGGGCCCAAACAGCCCTGATCATCTCTCTTTTTGCAGAGCAGAAATGGCCCCCCACAAAGTAAGTTAGGAGTCACCTCCTACTTTGTGCAGGGTCTCAAAGGTTATGCACAAAGCAAGTTATCAATGTACTTTCAAAAAAAAAAAAAAAAAAAAAAAAAGAATTCATGGAAAAAAACTACATTAATGCAGATGAGGTTTGCTACCACACAAAATTTGGAGATGTGCTATTAGAGTTATCAATCCAATGCCCACAATGTTTAGAAACATAGAAACTTAGAATTTGACAGCAGATAAGGACCGCTTGGCCCACCCAGTCTGCCCATTTTCCTACCTAATGGATAAGCTGCAGATCCTAGTTAACCAGCAGCCTACTTCTTTCTACCTCCACCCCCTATAATTGCCTTATGACTGTCCCATGCATGCTTGAATTCAACCACTGTTTTTGACTTCACAACCTCCACCGGAAGGCTGTTCCATGCATCCACAACCCTCTCTGTGAAAAAAATACTTCCTTACATTACCTCTGAGCCGCCCCCTCTATCTTCAAATTGTGCCCCCTTGTTCTTGCACACCTCTCTTTTTGAAAGATGCTACCCTCTTGGACTTTGTTGATTCCAGGGTTTTAAATAACTCTAAAAATTGATTAGCGTTTTGCTCATAAAAGTTCTAAAACATTGTGAAAATGCATATCACTTGCCTCACTGTGTTTAACAAACATGATACTTCTAGAAAACCTATATAAATGCTTTCTGTACAGTTAGTATTGTCCCAAGAAAAAAACTGTTAATCAATTATTTAAAACCCTGGATTCCCTTGAGGTACTTAAAAGTTTCTATCATGTTCTCCCTCTCCCTCCTTTCCTCGAGGCTATACATATTAAGCTCCTTTAGTCTCTCTTCATATGTCTTCTGGTGCAGACCCTGCACCATTTTAGTTGCCCTCCTCTGGACAGCTTCCATCTTGTCTATGTCCTTGTGGAGATTGGGTCTCCAGAACTGCACACAGTACTCCAGATGGGGTCTCACCAGCTGTCTGTACAGAGGGATAACAACTTCCTGTTTTCTACTGGTGATGCCTCTCCCTATGCATCCCAGTATCCCCCCAGCCCTTCTTACTGCCCTCTCACATTGCTTGCCCACCTTTAAGTCATCTGATATGACTACCCCAGGTCCCTTTCCATTTTTGTTGTTGTTAGTATCTCACCCCCCATTGTGTACTCTTCCCCTGGGTTTTTGTTTCCCAGGTGCATTACCTTGCACTTCTTAGTATTGAATCTAAGCTGCCATACATTTGACCATTCGTCTAACCTTGCCAAGTCCATTCTCATCCTTTCCACCCCACCTTGTGCATCAACTCTGTTGCAGATCTTTGTGTCATCTGCAAAGAGACATACTTTTCCTTCCAGTCCCTCTGCAATGTCACTTATAAAGACACTGAAGAGAACCAGTCCTAATACTGAACCCTGCGGTACCCCACTAGTAACCCCCCTTTCTTCACAATGGACTCCATTTACTATTACCCTCTGTGTCCTGTTCACCAGCCAATTCTTTACCCAGGCTATCATCTTGGGACCCACTCCCTGGCTGGCTAACTTGTATATCAATCTTTTATGTGGGACCGAGTCAAATTCCTTGCTAAAGTCTAAGTAGGCCATGTCCACAGCCCCTCCCTGATCTACTACTTTGGTCACCCAGTCAAAGAAATCTATTAGATTCGACTGGCATGACCTTCCTGCTGTGAATCCATGCTGCCTTGGATCCTGTGCCCCTCTGGCCTCTAGGTACTCGACAATTCTTTCCTTCAGAAGTGATTCCATCATTTTCCCTATCACTGAGATTAAACTAACAGGTCTGTAGTTTCCTGCTTCTGCCCCACTCCCACTTTTGTGAAGGGAATCACATCTGCCCTCCTCCAGTCCTCAGGTACCACCCCATCCTCCCATAATTTGTTAAAGAGGGTAGTCAGTGGTGTCACTAGTTCTACCCTTAGTTCTTTTAGAATTCTGGGATGAATCCCATCAGGCCCCATTGCTTTGTCCACCTTCAGTTTTAAGAGTTCTTTCAGAACCCTTTCTTCTGTAAATGGGCTGGTATCAACTTTTGTATCCAGAGGGTTTCTGTTTGTTTTAGGTACCTCCCCTTCTTCATTTGTAAATACTGAGCAAAAATATTTGTTTAGTATCTCTGCCTTTTCACAGTCACCCTCTGCCCACCCCTCCCCTTTATTAAGCCTCACTATCCCTCCCTCCCTTAGTCTTCCTTCACTCCGTGATGTACCTAAAAAAGGTTTTATCCCCCTTCTTAACTGAGTTGGCTATCTATAAATGTGCTATTAGGGTTGCCTAGCCTAAGTTCTACCCCCTTGAGTACTTTCATGAACCAAGGCCATGCTTTAGGCATGGGGCCATGCATCAGTGGTATAGTACTTCATTTACAATCAGCATATTCAAGATTTGTAAAGAGCAACACTAATCACCACCTCCTCCCTTCATGACTCATGGCCAAGCTACAGGCCCAGAGTCATGTCACACATGTCTGGTGTTACGTACACATGCTGCTTTCTACATCTGTAGTTACAGTACTTGTTGGGCACAGTTGCAGATGTTTACATCCATTTGTGATGTGTGCTTTACTTACACACAACACTGTGGACTCTGCATAAAGCAGCAGACGTATTACAGATTTGTAAGTACTATACACATTGCATACTTCTAACTTTCTTTAAGACACATACTTGGAACTACTTAAAGCACATTAATTTTCTGGGAGATGTATACTATTTTATACATTATCTTGCCATACTAGTCTAAAATAAGTTATTAGCAGGTGGTACTTACTGCACTGGGCAATATGTGAAACAAAGTACTCCTATTAAATGGCTGTCATACTACACACAGAGTCCACAAGACAATGCACCAAAAACATCCAGTTGTGTAGTAAGTGTGCAACTTAGTTTGGACCTACGAACACTTGCATGAACCAGCACAGTTTTGTGGCATGGAGCCACACCTGTAGCTTGACTTTGGGTCATTTGGAAAAGGGAAGGGATGAGTTTTAGGATTGCTGTTTACAAATTTTGAATATGTTGGTCCTGTATGAAGTACCAAACCATTGATGCATGGTGCCATATCTGTAACTTGGCTGTGGTCATGAAGGTCGGTGGGACTTAGGCTTTACAAGCCTAATAGCATATTTCCAAACCCTGTGGGGTTTAGTTTTGAGCAGTAGTAACCCTAATATGCATTAACATAGTTTTTTTTTTTTTTTTTTTGCATTGAATGTCCTTAGTCTTTCAGAAAGTAGAATGGCAATTTGCTCTGTACAGGGCCCTTGATGCTCTGCATAAAGAAGGAAGCAACTCCTAACATGCTTTGCAACAAGATAGACAGGACACAGTGGTTCCTGTACGTTAGTCCTGACTTTCTTGGGCCCTGCACAATATGACTTTAATTGTTGTACAAAATCCACACAGTTTTTTTAGTTTGTATTCTTGACTGCTTTCTTGTTTCTTAGTTTTATACATTTTGTTCATGGAGGACTTAGACACTTTTTCATGATGGTTATCTTCAAAATCTTCATGCAGCTATAGATTTTCAAACTCTTCATTAAGAATTTCTTTATGAACATGTTGTGTTTGATAAAAATATCTAATTGCTAATTTTATTTAAAAAAGACATTGTTTGTCTCATTATACCTCTCCCCTCCCAAACACTGAAGTGTCACCCTTAACATTTAAGTATAAAACAAGTTGTTGCTTATTAAAATTTTTATTCATGTTGAACATAAAAGACTAAAAACCTTCACATAGCACATATAGTATGTAACAACCTCTTCTGCCAGTGGGGGTTGGGGTGGGGTGGGGTAAAGGCTTGTTTACTACAATTCAGTTTATAGATTTGGCTAGCTCTAGCAACAAAATATTGCCAACACTTTGATTAGTCAAATTATTAAATTTTTTTATTCACCAATCCCAACGTTTCGCCTGGCAATCAGGCTTCTTCTGGAGAACTATAATAAATATATATAAACAATATATTAATTTCAATTCCTAAAATGTTGCCATTTTTAGTACTTAAATTCATAGATCAAATATTTCATTTCTAAATGCTCAGCCATTGTCTATGTATGTTGGTTATAATCTAAACAATTTCAGTATACTGTCTACTACAAAGTAACTTAAACAATTTTTGGAAAAAAAGTTTTTAAACAAATGATTATTGCAAGCATTCATTTTCCATAACCTTTGTATCACCCTACACCAGCCACCAAATTATTCTGCTTGTATAGAAATATTGCCTTACTTTATAACCAAGCATTCAGAGACACAGCTTAATGCCAGTATAGCTCTTCTCCTGTACACATCTTCAAGGGAAAAGGGAAGAAAAAATCCTATTTCAATACTTGTAATCACATACCGAAGTTTACAGGAATACTGAAAAGTTCTTGTTTTTATGTAATTTACCTGTATTCTAATGTTAATTCAATCACCTTCTTCATTTATTTAGCCAAGCTAGTACTATAGCATGTGCTTTTCCTGTAAGCCAACAAAGGTTTATAATTAAACCCTTTCTAATTAATGAATATGTCACTTATTTTGCTTTAGAGTGATTTACTGTGTCAGTACAACGCTTTTAATGTTGAAAGCCCATTCCTTTAAATGTTAAAATTTCACTCTGTTCTTATATGCGTAGCCCCCATATAAATACACAAGTAACATTAAGCCACATCATTTTTGATTCTTTAAATAAGTGAACGGCTTACTTGAAAAGCTCCACAGCATGTGTTTCTCCTCATCATCACTAACTGGCAGCAACCATACCTCTGTACTCTGCACCTCTTTATGTCTGTGGAGAGAGTCATGTGACAACTGGATCGTTATCGCTCTCTGACGAGCAAAACTGTTGCTTAGCAACATTTTGACTCCTCTCCATGCACATGATTCAGCTGTGTCTTAGTGCTCACAGCTAAAGAAGCACCAGTCAGCATCATTTTAAAGGGTTTCAAAATACATTTACAATTTGAAACTTGTCAAGCAGCTCAATATCTAAGTAGTTAACAGCAATATAGAGACCAGAGCACTTGTATAAATATCCACATTACTCAATTAAATAAACCTTTTGGTTTTTAAAGGGCTCCACAATGCTAAAGATGTCACATACCTGTTTGTTTACAGATTTTCCTTGTAGTTGGTAATTTTATCATTTTAAACCAAATTCTCAAGGCAAACAACAGGATATGTCTGATTCTAACTATTTAAAAAAAGAGAAAAGGAATGCTCCACCTCATAAAGGCACTGGGGACTAATAAATTACTGTTAAGTAAACAACTATTATCTTAAACATTTGCACACCAATATCCTGTTCTACAGTCTCCACCACAGATACTTTTATTATTAATACCCTCATCTATTAGCAACATCTAGATTCCTCACACTTAAATGTTCACCTCAAATAAACCATTTCAACATGTCCTATATTCATTTATAGTCACTTCCAAAAGATTTGCCAATATATTTCCTCATTTAGTCAACATTTCACATTGATAACTCCCAGTTCATACATCCAAAACAGTTCACGCTGCTCTCATTTGTTATTATAATCTCCTCCTCTCTCTGGTACTGGAACTTGTTCTAACCCCCAGAAATGAATCTGTACTGGGGTGTGTCCTCTCTGGTTAAAATGTATCGCTAGTGGGGAATTTTCATTTTTATTCCTGATTCAACTTTTATGTTCAGAAATCCTAATCCTTAGTTCTCTAAGGGTTTTGCCAACATAAAGTTGGTCACATGGACATTGTACTACGTATATTACCACAGAGGTTGCACATGTAATATGTGACTTACTCTGAAACTCCCTTCCTGTATGTGGATGTTTAAATGTTTCCTTTTTGGAAGTATGTCCACAAGTTATGCACTTTCCACACGGGAACATGCCATTCTTTAACGGACCTAGAAGTAATTGTATTTTGACCTCAGTTTTTACATGTTGTGAGTGTACAATTTTATCTCTAATAGTGGTGGTCTTTTTTGAGACCACTATAGGTGTCTGCTCAAAAACATTTTCAGTAGTAGGGTCCTCTTTAAGAATTCTTCAATTCCCCACTAAAATTCTCCTTATCCTTGGCATCATTTGGTTATGTTCTGTACTGAAGACTACTCTCTTTTCTTTTCCATGACTCACTGCTTTCTCTCTGTTACTGTTCAGGAGTTCCTGTCTATCAATGTGTGAGGCTTTAAGATGTGCTTCTTCAATTTTCTCTGTTTGCTAAGCTCTCTCTTTAAATCTCTCTATTAATTTGCTTTCCTCCTTATGATATTCTTGTGCTACACTGCAATTCCACTTAGCTCTCAAAAATTGTGAGAAAGGAATACTTTCCACAAGATTCCTAGGATGGAAGCTATTCCAGTGCAACACTGTATTCTGATTTGTCTTTTTCCTAAATAATTTAGTTTCCAACTGATCATTATTTTTATAAATAGTTATATCTAGGAAATCCACCTGTACTACACCAACATTAAATACAAATTTTAGATTTGCATCACATGAATTGATGTAAATCCAAAATTCTTCTAGTTCTTCTTGACTTCCTGTCCAAATCATTATTATATCATCTATAAATCTCTTCCAGAAAAAAAAAAATTATTTGAAATGATGCTCTCCATCATTTGTGTTGAAAATATATTGCATTTCAAAACCATGCATAAAGGCATTTGAATAGATAGGAGCCATTGTACTTCCCATGGCCGCCCCCCTCGCCTGTTCAAAATACTGGTCTTCAAATTGAAAGTAGTTTTTTGTCAAAAGAATCTCTGCCAACTCTAAAAGAGTCCTTGTAGTTGGGCGTACTCCTTGTATTCTTTGATCAATGGTTTTCTATTCTCTACCTAAAATCCACAAAAAATGAGAAGAAACCACCAGGTAGGCCAATTATCTCTGGTATAGGATCGATCCTGAAACCCTTATTTGTGAATTTTCATTTGCAACCATTGATTGAGAACACTCCCACTTATTTATGGGATACAACCCATGTTCTAAAATTATTAGAAGAGATGAACCAAAAGGGTATACCATTCTAGTAACCATAGTTGTTAAAGATCTTTACATTTCTATACCTCATGATAAGGGATTGGAAACTATGGGAAAAAATTAGAATGTTTAAATGTTTAGAATATTAGGTGCCAGTCGTTTGGTGAAGTGTGCAGATTCCCCTCCGGGAGAGGACAGCAGCCATTGGGCACTTAGTCCTCTCCCACCCTGACTGACCACCAGCAACCCAGGCTCATTGTCAAACCTGGGTCACCGGCATAGCAGGAGGCAAGGCATGGCACCTCAGCCCACCTTGCCACTGGGCCAGCTGTCCATACCTTATTTTATTTATTATGTGTATTGTGCCTAATATATGTAATGTTTTTACTACAAGTTATAACATGGTATTTATTTTGGGTAATTGATATGTGATCTACTACTGTAACTGATGTGTGACTGTCAGGACACCATTACAAATGAGCTGCACTCAATGGTTTTATCCCATAATGAAAATCTGAAACTGAAATTGAAAACATTTAAAATTGTTAGAGATATTAATGATGTTACCTCTGGCATAGGGCCTATGGAGATTGCCAGCTGCTGCCAGAGTGCAGTCTGAAGTTTGCACTGGTGTGCTAGTGCCCAGAACACTGTCTAGTGAGAGTAATGACCTGGCTGATTTGAGGTGAGCCAAGGTAGTCATTAGCCAGGGGCACCTGAGTGAAAGTCCCGATAGTGGTGTTACCTCCTGCACACTAGCTGAACTGATGCTGCAGTGCCATGGTAGTATGTGAGAAATGTGCAGACCCAAAGTGTATAGCAAAGTGGAGGATTTGGTAAATTTAGAAGGCAGAGTAGGAAAGGCTCTGCCCTGAGGTATAACCTAACCCACTGGTAAATTGCAAAGAATAAGAGTAGTCATGGGGCTCCTGTAAAAGATGTCTAAGGTGTGCAACTTTTTTCTGAAAATTTATGTTTATTAATTTCTGTAATACAGCAATCAATTGCTGTACACTCATACAAGGCATTTGTAAAATACAGAACAGGCAAAAAAAAAAAACAGTCATAATCGGTGTCATTCCAGAAATGGTGATAAACACAAGTGATCTCCTTTTAATCTTTTACAGCAGGAAAGGGGGAGTTTTCAAACTTAAAGATCCAAAATATTGTTATCAATAACTTGCTAGTCTCTTTAACGGCCATAGGTGCTTGCATGGGGAGAATAATTGGGTAGAACTACCGCAATCACAGTGGACTGCTATTTAAACCTTTTGTGCAGGCAAAGGGAGAATAAAAAAAGGGTGACCTTATAAGTATGATCTCTGCTTACTGTATGGACAGTCTTATGCTTATATGTAACTAACTCTGGGTCACCCCTGAAAAAGGGATCCTCGGATCCCAGTGGGCATACCCGTTCAACGGAACTGAGTGAATAAATAAGTAGCTTCCATTCCCATCAATGCAGCTATTAACCAACAAACAAGAACTAGCAAGTTGAGCAAACTCTTCTTTACAAACTAATGATTTCAGCATTCAGTACCTTTATGCATGGCTAACTGGGAGTATCATCTAGACAGGAAGGCACTCTGTAATGGAAGTCATGACCACCATGGCCGTGTGGCCAAGAACTCACAAACTAGAACTACTTGTTGAGCCATTGAGCCACCCACCATATTGATTTCCCCCCATCTAAACTGAGTACCAGAAAATGACATGTAAAAAGGTAAAGTTGCAATCATTTAAGTACATACAGAGGACACTCTAAAGTGTGTTTAGTTAAAAAAAACAAAAGTAATTCAAACGGCCATTCATCCTCCGAGTCCTCAGATGAGGCACCCCTCTGCACTGTCTTAGCTCCAATTTCAACCTTTGCATTCTCCAATCAATGGTCTGAATCCTTGAGGTCATTAAATTGCCAAGTCTTACCCTCATATACTGTACACAGCCTGGCTGGCAGCAGAAAGGAGTAGATGATGCCCAGGGCTCGAAGATGCTGTTTGGTTGCATCAAATTGTTTTTTTTGAGCCCTGGTTTGATAAGAAAGGTCTGGTGTATGTCCACCCCATTAATTGTGATCTGATAGACTGCTGTTGCTGCCAACAATAAACGATCATGTACCTACTGTATGATCCAGTTGCTTTAAGCAGAATAGTCCAAGGCTGGGCAGGAGTTGAGGTTCTAATGCTGGAGTTCATTCTGTAAGCCTTTTTTAGCAGTCCCCAGTCAGTGTTCTTCAGAACAGCCACAGTTTATTTGTCACTGCACTAGAGAATTTAGCAGGTTTCCAGCACTTCCCTTCATCTCTCCAGCCTTGCTGGTATTCTGCAGCAGCTATTTGGATGATCCTGACTGTTGTGTCATTGGGTGACACATCACACATTCTATATCTTTCTGCTCCAGGCACTGTGTACAGCCTGATTCTCGCACCTTTGAGAGTCCAAAATTCGTTTTGCTGTGTTTTTAAGTAAAAATCTGCTTGATGATGGAGAGCTGATAAAAGATGCTTCCTGCCTGAAAGATGGCTCTCTAGTGTGCCCCCCATGTACAACCTTTTTTAAGGAACTTAAAGTTTTGACTTTTGTTCAGGATCTTAATTGAGCCTATATTGCAGTGCTGGCAAGGAGATTGATTTCTGGGGTACGTGTAACTATAAATGTTGGTAAACATGACAAGAACCCATTATGTATCAGAGTATTTTTTTTCTGACATGACTGAAGGGGCACCGAAGAATGAATGGGAAGGAAAGGAACTGTAAAGAGCTAGAAACTGAGTATACTTCATTGAAACAGAGGGAATGCCTTTGGTGAGAAGTTACTACCTACCCCTAGACAGGAAGGGTACCCCTGGAGCTATGCCCACCCTTTGTTTCTGACTGATGCCAAGAGAGGGTTATTATACAGTATTATACAATAGCAGAAAAGGTTTCTAAGAAGCCAATTGGACAGTGGCTACCATGTACACTGATGTTATCCAAGCACAACATCACAGTATCAAGGTCGAGCTGCCATGTGACCATTTTAGAAGCGTCAGTGACTCAGCAGGTTGCACATTCGCCTCTGAGGCTGGAAGATCAGAAGCCTGTGGGTTCTATCCCCACACCAGACATTTGGGTTAAATCCCAGTATTGACACTGTACTGCAGCATAAGGGGGGGGGCTGCACTACTGAGGTGCTGTCTTTCGGATGACACGTTAAACCGAGGTCCCATCTGCCTGTTCTGGTGGTTGTTCAGGTGGACATTAAAGATCTCATGGTACTTCTTGAAAAGAGTAGAATTTCCCCGGTGTCCTGGCCAAATTTCCCCATTCACTAAAAATACCACCAACAGCTTAATCGGGTTCCGTGTCAGTTAGCATCCATCTGTATCTCCCCCCTCCTCTGGAACAAGGATGAAAATAGGCAGAATTGTCCTCCTTTCCCGGTTAAAAAAAAAAAAAAAAAAAACTAAAAAAATGTTACATTTTTTCAACAATCAGCGTTTAGTACACTGTAATGCCTAAAATGAAAAAATCTCCCTGCCACCATGTCAGACTGTGCCCCTCAAAAGCACAAAATACCTTTTTAACTTATTTTCATTATTTCTTTTTCCTTATCTCTTACTGAATTAAACAAACAAACAAAAAAAATGAATAAGTGAGGCAGTGGCTGTCTGTTTCCATGACCACTTGCTCTATTCAGTGTCGCCCTCCAGTCGCCATGTACTTCAAATAAATGAGCAGCAATTTTGCAGTTTGAAACAAACCTGCTTTCCCAGTACCTAATATGGCAGAACCAACCTGTGAAATGAAAACGTCCTCTGATTGTGGGTATCCCATAATCCTTTGCGATTGTGGCTTTGAAACTCGGCTGCTGAAACTGCAGCTTTAAACCTCAGCTACTGTCTGCTGAAATGCACATTTCTCCCAGTACAAATGATTATGTCAACATACAGTACTGGGAGAAACATTTAAAAAAGAGACTGGGAAGGAGGGACCGAGAAGCGGACCTGGGAAATGGGGGTGGGGATCGAGAGAGAGAGCGAGAGCCAAGTGAGGAGCCACAGCAGCACACGTCTCAGTGAGATCAGCTACACCTAGTGGATAAACAGTAAAAGGAACGATTGTATAACGAAATAAGATTCCACAGTAAAAAAATGACAAACTATTTTAAGACACTATTTATTCAGTTTTTTTTATTCTGTATATAAAGGAGATATTGTATAATAGCAACAAGCATTTGTCAATGCTGAATGTTCACCTCTGGTAAGGCATTGGTTTTGTAGTTTTTTCAGATTTTAACCCCACATTTTCAACATGATGTTTTAATGAGCATTCCTTCTGAGCATGACATGTCATTTTATAAAACAATGGCTGAAACATTTTGGGTAGGATTTCAGGATTGACAGCTGTCACATTCATGAGGTGGTGTCAAAAAAATGGCTATTTTGAAAAGTTGGGGTCAACATATTGGAAAAAAAAAAACCACAGTTATGAGCATGCGTTTAAAAACTGCAATGTAAACTCATAACTTTGTTGTTTTTTTTCATATTTTTACCCCAAATTTTCAACCTAGCCTTCTTATGACTTCACATAGCCTTCTTATGAGCCCACCTCATGAAGAAGAGTGGAGAACATTTTCAAATCCTGCACAAAAGGTGATTTTGTACCACAAGTGCAAAAATACATTTTGGCTAGAATTTGAAAAATGACAGCTATCACATTCATGAGGTGCTGTGAAGAAATGGCTATGCTGAAAAATTTGGGGTCAAAATATTGAAAATTACCAAAGTTATGAGCCTGCCTTTGCAAATTTCAGCATAGGCTCATAACTTCGATGTTTATGCCACATTTTCAACATAGCCTTCTTATGACCCCACTTCAGGAACAAGGGCAGAGAAAATGTTCAGCTCCTGCCTAAAAGGTGATGTTGTGCAGTGACCACGAAATCACCTTTCAGGACAGATTCACCTAACATCACTTGCATTATTCATGAGATGGGGTCCTTAAAAGTACGCATGATGAAAATCTGGGGCAAAAATAACTCCAAAATCGCCAAGTTGTGCCACTAAATTCAAACCCCCGTTGAAATACATTAAACAACATACCTGATTTCCTTAGTTCGCAGTCCGGCTTTGAAGAGTGAAGATGTGTCTCTGGTCCAGAGAAGATTATGGCGCTTGATCCTCGCTGGGTAAGTAAGGGCTTGGGGGATGGGGGTGGTGCTGAATGGGAGGGTTGGGTGGGGAGGAACTAATGCTGCAACAGACATCAATGGACCATTTCCTTTTTACAGGGTGCATTAAAAATGCAGAGGAAGGCTTTTTTATTTCAGGTTTGGACACTGGGGATTGGACACCCCTAGTTGTCAGTGTTATGTCTGGGTGGGGGGGTGCTGAGTGGGAGGGTGGGGATGAGGATTACAGGAGTGCCAATGGGGCACCAGCAACAGACATCGATGGACTGTTTTCTTTTTACAGATTATATAAGCATAAAATAAAATACATTGAGGGACATTCTTTATTTCAGTGGACACTGGGGGATTGGGCAGCCCCAGTATCAGTGTTATATTTGGCAGCACTGGAGGTGGGCTCTCCAGTGCTGCATAACTAAAATGTGGGGGGGCAGTTATGGTGGTGGCAGAAACCGACATGGATGGAAGATTTTCTTTTTAGCAGGGTTTTAAAAACAAACTTCGAGGATGGCAGGGGAAGGGGGACATGCACTGATAGAGAAGGGAGAGACAGCACGAGGAAGAGGAGGCACAGCAGGAAGCTGCTCAGCTGTTTGCTGACTGGCTTCATGCAAATCAAAAGATCGAAGCCCTCTCTGATTGGAATGGCTCGGTCCTTTGAAATACACAAAGTTTCTGCCCACCAGGCAGAGAGTGATGTCAGGACCACAGCACTTGGTCATTGGTATAGACTGCTGAGCCCATTCTTTTGTGAAATGCAATGGGCTCAGCAATGACATACCCCTCAGAAGTGCTCTCTCATAGCAAGATGTTCCCTGTGCATGAGCGGTGAACATAAAAATACACTCCAGGGTGTGTTTTCTGGGATAACCTCACTTCTAGTGTGTTGGATGCACTCGTCCTGTTGCCTTGTGCACAACCACCCAAAGCGTGATGTTATCCCAGCATGACACACCCTGTCGTGCATTATTGCTTAATCTGCCCTAGCTGAAAGTACAGTGACAGCAGCCACAGCTGACTGGGATTGTTGAGCTGCACGCCACATAGTGCAGGAAACAAGGGGACCAGAGGGAGAGCCAAAGTTAAAAAAAAATTTTTGAAAGGATTTACACATACGTTTTGAAAATTATGCAGCTTGTAGATTTTGAAAACTGTGACACAGCATAGAGTTTCAAAGGTTTAGTGAAAGGAATGTTTTGTAAAACCATTTGTGCAGCATATATATTATGAAAACCATCATGCAGCATGACGATTTTGAAAACCATCATATAGATGTCAAAAATATTGGAGCAGCATATAGATTTTTAGAAAAACTGTGAAGGATTCCTGTGCAAACACTTTTTTTTTTAATTTACCAATCTGTAATTACTGTGGGGTGTGGCTGGGACACCAAGAGGAGCAGATGCGTGGCTGATCAGCTCCTGAGAAACCTCTTTTACTTCCCTAAACATTGCTTCAAAATACATTTTGGTACCTTACTTTTACATCAACAGACAAGAATACTGATAGATCTACAACATGGGTCATATGAAAGGTGCTACTGCACAATCTGAAAATGAACCCACCAGCATCCAGCAAGCAGGCCACAGAACCGCCATCTTCGAAATACCAGGCTGAGGGGGAAATCACTTTGGCGATGGTGAATATTATGCTCACCCAGCTTTGACGATTGGTCCAAGATGTGGACAAGATGTTAGACAACCTTTCAGGCAAAGTTAACACTTTGGAATAGTGAATGGACGCAGTCCAAGTAACAGCACAGAAGGCTGAGACCAGTGCTGGTAAAGCTCATGATGTCTCCATGAAGCTTATTCAGGAGAAGCAAGTCTTGCAACAGAGACTGGAGGCTGTAGAGGACTTATCGAGAGCCTGCAACTTTTGGCTTGTTGGTCTCCCAGAAGGAGGAGTGGAGAGAGATAACCCAAAATATTTTGTAGAAGCGTGGCTTGGTCAAGCATTGAATAATGATGAAACAACTTTTGCCCTGTCGTATAAGTGTACCATGTCACCCCTTGACAGGCAGTTGCTCATGTAGTGGGATCCAGAACTTTCTTTGCAGTATCTGCATGATTCACATTAAGGAACAATTGTTGTGAGTAACCAGACAACAGCAAGGGGCACAATTTGAAAAAGAGATGATCTTGCTATACCCCAAACTCTCTTGCAGCATGAGGCAGTGGAAGAAGCAATTTGACTCTATATGCAGAGACTTGAAGGACCTTAAAATACACCACCAGATACTTCATCCAAATGCTGGTATTACAGTCTGAGGGGAGACCAAAATCATATTTCTTCTGACCCAAAGAATGTGGCAAAATTAGCTGCAAAAAAATCAGTGGCGCTACGGCAGTGAGAGGATGAACACATGTAAAGTTCGGCACCTGAGGACCGAGAACTGAAAATAGCCAAACAATTACCTGTGAGTACTCTGGGAAGGGGGGAGGAGGGCTATAATGGAGACCAGTCAGGGTTTCTTAGGGTGGTAGATAGCTATGTTTGATGATTTTCCTTTGGGTTTATATATAGGTTACTGTTTGCATGCCATTCTTACAGTTATTTGTTGCACCACATTTTAAATAGTGTTTCAGTTCATATCAGCTGGTTCCTGCCTTCCTGGTCTTCACACACTGGGCCTGCCATTGTGGTGACTGAATAATCAAACTTCACTTCGGTCTTTGGTGTTTCTTGCAAAATGTCCCAGGTTGGCTTATTTTTTGTTTAGTCTGGGTACTCAAGTGGGTGTGCTGTTCTCCAATTTGGAACTTTGTTCTGGCTGTTATTTTAAAATTGTTTCAGCTTGTTCTCTGGTGCAAACACAGCATATTGGCAATGGCAAAGAAAATGATTATGCTGTGTTGCACTGTGTCCTAGCATATCCCTGATAAAGTCAATCATTAGTTCTGTTGCCTTTTTTTCTGGTTTCAGGGACTGTTTTCAGGATTTTTTTATGCTACTAGAGGCTGCTTCACACCAGTGTCATTATATAAGTCTGGATTCTTACCCAAGTATAGGTAGGAGTGCTGGACAGTGTATTTTTTTATTTATTTAAAAATGTACTAACCGGAGAAGGCACACTGAGCCAATGCTTGTTTCCAGGTGCAATCCAAGGGAGGGGAGGGAGGGGAATGAGAGAGGATAAGCATAAAATATCTGAGAACAGTAACTGGATAACACAGTAGTATTTCAGAATACAAATGAATGGGAGTACCAGTAGGCATCTTTACAGATAATACAATAGGCATATTTACAGATGATACAATAGGCAACTTTACAGATAATACAATAGGCATCTTTACAGATGATACAATAGGCATATTCACAGATGATACAATAGGCGTCTTTACAGATGATACAATAGGCATCTTTACAGATGATACAATAGGCGTCTTTACAGATGATACAGTAGGCATCTTTGCAGATACAATAGGCGTCTTTACAGATGATACAATAGGCATCTTTACAGATGATACTACAGGCATCTTTACAGATGACACAATAGGCGTCTTTACAGATGATACAGTAGGCATCTTTACAGATGATACAGTAGGCATCTTTACAGATGATACAGTAGGCGTCTTTTCAGATGATACAGTAGGCAACTTTACAGATGATACAGTAGGCATCTTTACAGATAAGAGAAGCACATGCAATACTACATGTAAAAGCAGCAACAGATGTATCACACAGTAAACATTGACACTCATTAGAGAGTCAGGAAAAGTGCTTAGTGCCTGTTGGGGTAGGAGACAGTACAGTCAGCAAGGGAAGACTGACCATGGGGAAGTCAAAGGCAGGTACATAGGGTGAGACTAAACAGGAGGGGGTGACAGAAGAGAGGAGGGAAGATTCAAGGAGTGGGTTGGCAGGTACAGGGAGGACAAGAAATAGACATTAATTAATATTTAAAATCAAGAAGTGAGGGGGTCAGACATAGGGGGAGGGGAGTTGGTTCCAGAGGGAGAGGAAGCGGTAGGAGAAAGCTTCCAGACCTGCAGAAGACTTAGGGTGGAGGATAGAGAAGAGAGGGTATGAAGAGGATGGGGCAGGAGTGATCAGTTAGGAGGGAATGGACCCAAACCAGTGTTTGGCTGTAAAGGAAACACAATGGGACTGGCGATGACTTGGAAGCGATAGGATCAAGAGGGAGGAATAGAGAGAACAATGATGAGTGTAGAGGGGATAGTTGGTGGCAAAATGGCAGAAGGCATTGCAGAGGGAATCCAATCTGGCAAGGCAGGAGGAAGGGGCAGTACCATAGATCACGGCCATGTAGTCAAGAGATAGGAAGAACCATGTTGGTAATCAGTTCCTGGTGGACCTGCAGGGAGAGGCAGTCCTTGTGATGGTAGAGGGTACCTAGTCTAGGACAAAACTTGGTATGGATAGTGTCAATATGGGCAGAGTAGTCAAACTTCCTATCAGGTCACACACCGAGGTACTGGAAGGCAAGGACAACCTCCAGGGGGGTGCCATCTAATGTGGAGAAACCGGGGGAGGGGAGAAAAGAGCTTGGCCAGCTTCTGGCTATGCCAAAGGTCATTGCAACAGTCTTTTGTGTTGATCTGGAGCTGGTTAGCACGGAACCACTGCAGTACATTATGGAAGTCATGCTGGAACTGACCCTCCACAGCTGTGGCCGAGGGTCCTGGAGTGAAGATGACTGTGTCATTCGCATACATGTGAATGCATGAGTAGACACATGCAGAGGGGAGGTTGTTTAGGAAAATTGAGACTAGGGTAGGGTCCAGAATGGAGCCCTGTGGGACCCTAGCAAGGATGGGGGGGGGCGGAGAAGGTGACGGGGTGCAACACACATGAACTAATCGTTGATGGCCTGTGAGATAAGAGTGGAACCAGTGCATGGCAGAAGCTGAGAGACCAGTCAAGCTCAATTTATTGAGGAGGAGAGGATGGGACACAGAGTTGAAGGCTTTGGCCAAGTAAATGAATATTGCTGCATTGATATGGCCCTGATATCCCAGAGAGGATAGAGTCAGTTACATGCAGCAGGGATGAAACTGTGGAGTGATACAATTACCAATATGAATTAGTTTAACACATCTGTCTTTCTCAGGGGACTGATAATTATTGCAATGTTTATTAATTTTAGGTGCCTATTTGACTCTAGGGTCTGAATGGTAAATGGATATCTTGAATAATCCTGAACTCCATAGGCACTTAGAGCTCACTGGTGACTATTAGCAATATTGTTATTTTATGCAGTAATTTATTTACATCAGTTCATATTCCCAATGTTGTTACAATCTGGAAAGTGGTACCCTATATTCTTGTGATGAAACTGCCTCAGGTACTATGTATATATCTTCCACTGTCGTTGATCTATGTTGTATCATGCAAAATCAATAAAGAAAGTTAAAAAAAGATATCCAATTACTAATTAGTTAAAAAAATAAAAATACATTGGCCCCATGTTTGTTCATGGCCATTTATGTAGCACTAACCCAATTCTGGACTAAAATAGCACTTGGATGCCAAAAAGCGATATTCAAATAGAAAGTGCACCATGTGTGTTCTGCACTGCCTGTGTGAATATTGGGCTGTGACAGCATGCAAGCAAATTTTAGTTTGATATATGACCTCATCCCAAGAGGTTGAAGTGCGGTACATAAAATTTCATTTAACCAACCTCCAACATTCCAAACACTTATAAAATCAAATGAAAAGCACAATTGCATCTGTTCTAGACATACACATTTGAAAAGAGCCCTCAAACACCATGGAAAAAGATGCCCTTTTAAAAACTTCAACAGAAGAGATCTGATGAAGCTGGTTTGATAAGGCATTCCATAAGTGCAGAATGGTCATGGAAAATGCTATTTCACTTGAGGATATTAGACAGGCATGGGGAACCACCAGCAGTTTCTCCCCTGCTGAGCAGAGTGGCCAAACTGGAGTATACGGGATCAGATGGTCTTTTATGTAGTCAGGACACAACCGATGCAAGTGCCATGCTTACGTGCATCATTACCACAGGCTCCTGACAGCAGTAGGCTCCCATGAGAAAAGTCTCTGAGAGGCACATTCAGTGGCTGGCATGCTAATGACCACATACTGTATGGCACATACAACACTAAGGGGCCAATTGCATGCCGTTATATGGCAATTAGTGACTCTGCATGATGTGTTCTTGCACAAATGCAGGAGGCATTGTGCAGCACCTCAGCTGCCCCACCACAATGGAGCCCTACTGACCTATGCCATCCTTGATAGCCTAGCAGACCCCTCCCTTACTCTATCTCTGTCATTATTATGGAACTGTACAAAAGCTCTTCCCTGGCAGTCTGGCGCACCGCCTCCCTCACTTGGTCCCTGTTGGTATTGCAGAACTGTACTAAAGCCCTTCACTGGCAGTCTAGTGCACCGCCTCCCTCACTTGGTCCCTGTTGGTATTGCAGAACTGTACTAAAGCCCTTCCCTGGCAGTCTAGTGGACTGTCTCCCTCACTTGGTCCCTGTTGGTATTGCAGAACTGTACTAAAGCCCTTCCCTGGCAGTCTAGTGCACCGTCTCCCTCACTTGGTCCCTGTTGGTATTGCAGAACTGTACTAAAGCCCTTCCCTGGCAGTCTAGCGCACCGCCTCCCTCACTTGGTTCCTGCTGGTATTGCAGAAGTGTACTAAAGCCCTTCCCTGGCAGTCTAGTGCACCGCCTACCTCATTTGGTCCCTGTTGGTATTGCAGAACTGTACTAAAGCCTTTCCCTAGCAGTCTAGTGGACGTGCTTTCTCAGTTAATCCCTCTCAGTATTGTGGAACTGTACCAAAGTCCTTCCCTGGTAGTTTAGTTTACCCCCTCCCTCACCTAATCTGGTATTGCGGAAATGTACTGAAGTCCATCCCTGGCAGTTTAGAGTTACTCCCCCCAAACACATGCATGGCCAGTCACTGTCAAAGCCCCCCTCCCCGGCCCATACACTGAGCATTTTAAAAAGCATGTAGGTGTTCAAAATGTTTGTGTAGTATATAAATAAAAAAATTGAGGGATTCCTGTGCAATGTTTTTTTTTTTTTTATTTTGGCGTAATATTTTTATTGTTTAACTGTTCCATAATACCACCACATAAACATACATATATTCCATTTATCCTAATCCATTCACATTAATCCCCTGACCCATCCCCCCATCCTCCCCCAGAGATAAAAAAAAAAAACCTCTATGAAATCCCCCCCTTTGCACATCTCTCTTGCCATCTGTGCCTTCACTTCTTTACACCCATCACTCAGTCATCAATTTTGATTTTGTAATTCTTCCAAGGTCCATACTACCTCTTCCGCTCATTTTACCCCAGCCACGGGCTACTCCATTAACCTGTCTTTCCCTCCGCCTTTCCCCATCAGCTCTTCATCCCACCCCTTCCCAGACCTCCAGCCTCCCGGCATTCCAATCCTCCCCCTCAACTCTTCAACCCTTCTTCCATAATTCCCCTTTCAACAGGGGAGAGCGAAAATACATATACACCCCATATTTTCCCAAATTGCTCTTCCCTGTTTTTGGTTATATAATATATCTTCTCCATGCCGAGAGCCTGCAGGCACAAATTCCTGCATTGCTGCAGGGTAGGGATATCCCCTGAAATCCATGTATTCAATATACAATGCCTAGCCATTGCAACCAGAACTCTCACCCATCTCGGAAGGGGTTCCCACTCCTCCGCCACTGAATCATCTACTCTGAATAAAAGAAAAAAAGGGCTTTTCCCCACATGCTCTCCCAACACCCTACCTACTTCCATTGCCACACCTTCCCAAAATTGTGCCAGCTGTTGACACTCCCAAAAACAATGTATATAGGTACCAGCTTCAGTTTTGCACCTTTTACATAGGGGTGAGATCTCAGGACGATACTTATGTACCAGATTTGGGGGGCAATATATCCTATGTAGAAACTTATAAAAAGATTTCTGGTATTTATTACAAATCAAAAGGCCCCTATGTTGTTGTAACAGCACCTCCCAACCCTGGTCAGGGATCTCTTTTCCAAGGTCACTACTCCAGAGCGCTCTAGTTTTACAGACCAGAGACGGCCCATGTTTCCGCCCCACCTTCGCCGCCCTTCCTGTAATCCCCTTTGCCTGCTTGCGGGTACTAAGCACTAATTGCTCAACCTCCTCAAGGGGCGAGTCTCTCCCCCGGCTTTTCCTAATGTTCTTGGCAAAGTCTGTCACCTGAAAGATCCGGAATCTGCCTAGCCCCTTCTCCCCTCTCAATTCTGTTCCTACTCCTTCCCCACTTACCCTCCAGAAGTCCCCAACACACCTCACCCCTTTTTCCTTCCACCGCTGAAATTCAGTGTCTTCCATACCAGCTAAAAACTCAGGGTTTCCCCCTAAGGGGAAGCAACAAGGTCTCTTCTTTCGCACTCACCCCCACCCTTTTCCGAAGTTGCTCCCAACTATCCAGCACTGAAACCACCAGGGGGTTAGGGTCCGGCCGACTACGATACACTTTCCTTCCTCCTATCCTCAAAAATGCAGTCTTACCCCCTCTCCCCCATCCTCCAAGTCCAGCCACCTGGCCCCCTGCGGTCTATTCACCCAGTCCCCTATCAGTCTATACTGCATGGCCAATGCATAATTCTTAACATCTGGAAAATTCAGACCCCCTCTATCCGAGTCTGCTTGGAGCCTACGGAGACTCACCCTGGGCCTCTTCCCACCCCATAAAAATCTCGAAAAGGCACTTTCTAGTCTTTTAACATCCTTCTTATTAAATCCCTCTGGTAACATCTGCGTCAGATATAAGATACGTGGTAACGTATTCATCTTTAATAGATTTGTTTGCCCCATCCACGACAGTGGGAGGCCCCTCCATCTTCTTAACTCTTGCTCCACATTCTGAACCATCGGCCCATAATTAAGTTTATACAACTGGCTCAGTTCATGGCCTATTCGGATATCCAAATATGTAAAATCCCTTTCTGCCTTTCTCAAGCCCCACGCCGTTTCCCCGTGCTCCCTTTCCAAACTACCCACAACATAATTTCGGACTTGTGAATATTGATTTTATAACCGAAGAAGGTAGCAAATTCCTTTATCACTTCTAACAGTGGCGGGACAGACCTGTCTGGTTCCCGAACAAACAACAACATATCATCAACGTAGAGCACAATCTTATGTTCCTCCCCCGAGCTCCCAGCTACACCGCTGATTCCTCCAGAGTCTCTAATGGCTATCGCCAGTGGCTCGATCGCCGTGCTTAAAGAAGGCGAAGCAAGAACCTACTGGTCCCCCTATGCAGAGCAAACTGCCCAGTTAGACCCCCATTTACCAAAATCCTGGCCATCGGAGCCCCATATAGACTACCCGCCCATCCAATAAATCTATCCCCAAGGCCAAATCTCCGAAGGACCGCAAATAAGTAATCCCATTCAATGCGGTCAAAGGCCTTCTCGGCGTCCATTGTAAGCACTGCAATATCTTTATGTCCCTGGGCAGCCCTCCATATTACGTTGAGGAGTCTCCTCATATTATGATATGAGTACCTACCCGCTACAAAACCCGTCTGTCCGGGTGTACCAATTCCGTTAAAAAATGGTCTAATCTCCTGGCCAGAATTTTGGCTAGTATTTTAGCATCACAATTCAGCAGCGAGATTGGCCTGTACTCCAAACATTCTTGCTCATCCTTCCCTGGTTTAGGTACCAAGCATACAACCGCCTCTCCAAATGAGGCCGGGAGTCCTCCCCCCTCCTTCCCCACCCCTTCAAAGACCCTCTGAAGGGGCTCTACAACCTGCCCAGAAAATTTCTTATAAAACTCGATGGGAAACCCATCCGGTCCACTAGCTTTACCCTGTTTCATGCACTGTATGGCCTGCCTGATTTCCCCCTGCGTAATTTCTCCATTCAATTGCTCCTGTTGACTCACGCCCAAACCAGGAATTCTAATTCTCTCCAAAAAGTTAGTAGCACTATCCTCCATGCCTTTACACTAGGTTTGGTACAGGAGTTCATAAAACCGCTGAAACCTCTCTCTTATTGCAGCCTTGTCTGTAACCAACCGCCTCTCCTCTCCCTTAATTCCCAGTATACAAACGCAGGTCCTTCTACCCTTTATCAATCGGACCATTAAGGGGCCCACTTTATTACCCCACTCAAACAACCTACTCCGGGCCAATCTACCAGCTGAACAGGCCTCACCCAGGAGAAACGCATTCAGGGCCTCTCTGGCGACTCTCAGATTCTTCCCCCCATTTCCGTTCGGTCTCTCCACAGCCTCTCTCTCCCATCTCAGGACCTCACTCTCCAACCTCTTCCTAGTAGCCTCCTTTTCCCTTTTATATTGGGCTACATACCTGATAATAGCTCCCCTAATATACGCCTTCCCGGCTTTCCAGTACACCCCAGGAGATTCTACTGATCTCTCATTCGTCTCCTTGTAATACCGCCACTGCTGCTCTATATATTCTATAAAGTCTTCCCTGCTTAGCAAATACCTAGGGAACTTCCACGGAGGAGGTTCCTCTCTATCCTCTTTCATTTCCACCTCCATCCTGACCATAGCATGGTCTGAAAGCACAATAGGGCTATGCTCAATTTTTTGTACCCTGCTTAACCACGATCTCTGTATATACATGTAATCTATTCTGGTCCACGTATTATGCGGATTGGAGTAGAAGGTAAATCCCTTCTCCCCTGGGTGCCTAGTCCTCCAGCAGTCTATTAAATCCAGGTCCAACATCCCCTCTTGCCATCTCCTCATTTTACCTGCCCTCCTATCCTTCCCCTCCAAGTGGTCCAAATTTTCCTGCATTATTGCATTTAAGTCTTCACCCAAGATTAGCCACTTAAATTGCTCCCTCATCACTACATCCAGAACCTCCTGATAGAAAGCGGGGTCAAACACCGACAGAGTGTAAATACTGCCAAATGTAACCCTCTCCTCGTACAACTCCCCCTCCACAAATACATATCTACCTTCCCCCTTATCACCCACTATCCTGGCGCACAGAAAGGGAACCCTCTTCCCCACCAAGACCGCAACGCCTCTTTTGTGGGCCTTATAAGGAGACGCATAACATCTACCCACCCATCCCCTTTCTAACTTCTCATGTTCCCTAGTAGTTAAATGTGTTTCTTGTAGTAGGGCTACTTGGGCACCCTGCCGTAGCAGTGCTGACAGAACACTTGTTCTTTTGGCTGGAGTTGATATCCCCTTTACATTCCAAGAGACCACCCTTAAAGTTTTACCTTTCACCATTGTCTCCATGTAATTTCCCCCTCATACCTCTCCTTACTACGACCTTTCTCAATAATCTCGGTTGACTATCATTTTCGAGATGGCACACAAACCCCTCATTAAACCCATAAAACAATGATTCATAACGTAACTCAACATAATTTAACAGATATGGCCCCCCATCCACTCTCCCCCTCAGATTGCTCTTACCCCCCCTTCCCCTCCAATGTAAAGTAAGTCCCCCACCCCACATATTTCTCCACTTCCTCCAATTCTCCCACTCTCTCCACACTCGACTACTACAATATCTCAATCGCCTCCTCTCATTGTAAACGCGCTCCCCAACCCCCACTTTGCTTTATAGGCAAATCTACACAAATCCAATTCAGGTTCCCCAACTTCAAAACGAAGAACACCGATTATAGAACATTTAAGAAAACAAACTTTGTTCCGGACATGAACCCATACCTTCCCCGAAATCCAGGTCCAGCAGCAGCTTTACGTCTACTGACCCCACCTTACCGCATCACCCCCCCCTTATGTTTTGCCAGTCATTTTCCCATCCCCACAGTCATTCACCATTAGGGGGCTTATAGGAGAAGAGGGGACCCCGGCCCCGCCTCAGAACACACGCAGGGTCAGCAGCCCCCCCCCATCCACCCAGCTACCGCCTTCTCATATCCTCACATCCATGGGGACGTCAGTTTTCCTATCTTCAGCGGGAGCATAATCAATCAAATTTGCTCACAGTCCCAGTCCACTTCCCGCCTTATCGCAGCTGCCATAATCTTCCTGTAACCTTTCATCACGCCTTCCTCCTTTCATCTCTCAACGAGCTTCTTCCCGCAACAAAGGGTTCCTGAGTCCAATGTACCGGAACAAGTTCAACATTCTGCCCTTTAAAACGTAAGGGCCTAGCTTCCAAAATGCACTAAGTGCAACAGACCTTTAATCGCATAAAGTCAGCTTACAACTCATATCATTCCATCTTCAACTCCGCTGCCAGTTTTGCCCTCCAATTTCACCCCGCTTTCTTTTTAAGATCTTCAACAAACACTGTGGCTCTTTCCAGATCCCAAAACATGTAAGTAGCTCCCTCATGCTTCACTTTTAAGATCGCAGGATACAACATAGATCCCTCCACCTTCATTTCTCTCAGCTGTGCCAGCAAAGGTCCAAATGCTCTGCGTTTCTTTAGGACCCTATTTGAATAGTCCTGTGCCAGGAAAAGCCTCTCCCCCTCATAGCGTAGCTCCTTCATGTTCCGATATGCACGGAGCATCTCCTCCCTGTCCAGAAAGTTGTGAAATCGGAAGATAATCTGCCGCGGTGGTTGCCCAGCTGGAGGCCGCGTGGTGACCGCCCTGTGAGCGCGCTCCAGCTTTAGTTTCCCATGCTTGAGCTTCATACCCAACATATTAGGGAGTTTCACTGCACAGAAATCCATAATATCCGAGCCCTCCTTCCTCCGCCCAGACCTCTGATCCTTAAATTAAGTCGCCTTTATAGTTCTCCTGGTAGTCATGTTGTTCATCAGCTCCCGCCAGCTCTTTTTAAAGTTTCGCCACTCGAGCGGCCATGGGATCTACTTCATCCTCCAATTTAGACACTCTCTCCTCCATCTCAGTAATTCTGCTCATCTGCACATTCAATATTTCCATCAGGTTCTGCATCTTACTTTCAATCTTTTTTTCCAGTCTGTCCCACTTTTCCTCGAGCGCTTCCATCACTTGGCCTAATACCTCCCGGCCCAGCAGAGCCACCTCACCTGCAGATAACAAAATTGGGCCTGATGCCTCCGGGGCCTTTACAGCCGTTCTTTTCCCTTGCCCTTTCATGGCGGATTTCGCACCTTTCCCACCGCTTGGCAGTAGATACTCCTCCATTACCCTTCCTAGGCTATTCTTCACTCTCAGCAGTCAGTTTAACTTACAAAATTTGCCGAAATAACACTTTTACTGCGGGTATGGGAGCTGCGGGAACCTACATCTTCACCGACGGCTGCTCATTAGTGCCCCCCGCAATGTTTTTTTTAAAGATATCTACTTATGACATTGTGTGGCTTCTATTAAAACTTTATATTTTACCTGCAGCTTGTATGGCTTGTGCTATTTATTGGCTGGAATTTGAAGACAGCTTTTTGTATGGCAAAATCAAATTGACTTCAACCCTGACCAGAAGCTGTGGCTTGTATTTTAGGGTGGCTTTTATTAAAGGTACTCATTATGACTAGTGGCTTGGATTTGAGGGTGGCTTTTATTAAAATTATTAGGACCAGTGACTTGCCTTTGAGGGTGGCTTCTATTCAATGAAATATGGTATTAACCTTTCTTTTCAGCAAACTGAGCATGTGCGACCAATAAATCATTAATAACTTCAAAATGAATTAAAAATATTTTACCAAACCACCAAAAGGACCTATTGCTCCATAACACCTAAGAAACCTGGACGTTTCCAAAAGTAACTCATGGTTGTTTTTCTTCCACTATTTACTGCAAATTGAGCATGTGTGAATAATAAATAGTTAATAACTTTAAAACAAATTAACATTTTTTTTTTTTTTACCAAAGCACCAAAAGACCCATTCCTCCATAGCATCTAACAAATGTAACTTTCACAGCTTAACTCACTGCAACTTTTTCTCTATGCGTTGGCAAAAAGTTTGGCTTAGAAATGGGCAAAAATACATAACTTAAACACTGTATGTCAAAGACATAGAAACAGATTTCTATAAGTCTTTCCACACTAGTAGATCTTAAGACTGAGATGATACATGCAAAAACTCACAGTTCCAGAGTCTAAGATGACTGAGTTATTAGCCTTTGAAAATGGGTATAAACTGAAAACCCCAATGCAACCCTAATATAAACCTCAGCAATTTGTACCACCCAGTTAAAATTGTATACCTCTGGTGGTAAACCTGTATATCATGGAGGAAAAGGCACCTAAGAAAAATGTAAATACTTCTTACTGTACAGATCACAAGTTAAACAATCAACAACAGTGGGTGCCCAAACATGGGGAAAGGTGGGGGAGCTGCAGTAATTACAAAAGAGATCAAAATTGCATTCATTCTGATCTTGTATGCATGAAAGGGGCACTTTATGGGCAAAAGTCAGGGGGGTGGGCTACGACATCCCTTGTCCATAGATTCTGGTGGCTATGATAACCAATTAATCCAAAAGCATCAGTTAAAAATTCCAACATTGAACACAACCAAGTAGATGAAAAATGAAAACACTGCTAAAGAAAAAAGAAAAACAGTCAGAGAACACACAGAAAGCAACCCTTGTCCACATTTGCCAACCACAAAAGCCATTTCCCTTAGTGCTCCACCAGAGTGCTAAAAATGTAAAAAAAATGTCGGCAGAAATGCAAAGAAAAGTCAGCTAGGACAAGAATCAACAGCTCTGACTAGGGCAGGGCTACTGACTAAAACAGTTCCAACTGCACAAAGTCTGAGCAGTCTGTGCCACACCATAGGAAACAAACACCAATTTGAGTGCTAAAAATGAATTTATTCATTGCATGAAGCATAGAAGAAGCATGGTACTCACAAGCAGCGGCAACACACAACATGCCAACATTCCACGCAATGCACATTTTCAGTGCATGTACCTAATGGTGATCCTTTTATACCCCACAGTTTAATGTGCAAATGCAAGTATTTATAAATACAGATGATCTCCATTAATTATGCAACATGTACTAGTAAAGAGCAAAGTGCTCACTAAATTCAGGGGCACCCCCTCCACATTTTCCAGCCCCAAAATCCATGTTCCTTGACAATCCACCACAGTGTTGGCAAGAAAAAAAAGTCGGTGGAGATGCATCCCCCTCACATTCCCCAGTCCCAACAGCTATGTCCCTCAGTGCTCCACCACAATGCTGCAAAAAAAAAAAAGTAAGGGAAATGTATAGTAAACAACCCCTCCTTTTACTCTCTGAACAGCCATGTCCCTTGACACTCCTCTCCGCTCCTCCCCTCACATACAAAACCCTAAATCTTCCAACCAGGGGTGTAGCCAGGGATTTCAGATCTGCACACCAAGTGGACTCACTGCTACCCTTCCCCCCTTGTTAGGGTGAGCTACTCCCACCCCCTTGGTGTAGTCAGGCAATATACAAATGTACACCAGGACCGTGTTTGTTGCCTCATTTGGCACAATAAATACAACTTTTGTATCTCATGGCAGTGGTTGTTGCCATGCATGGGTAAATACAAATGCCATGCATTGTTCCCTGAGACACCCACATACCAGCCCAAAGCCTGTAAAGTTGTATTGTCCTTGGGATGCAAAGACAGTATTAGTGACCAGTTCTTCTAGTTTTGACTCCCATGAATAAAATTACAGAAAGGTTCAGCATTTTCTTTGTTAGTTTTCATGGAAAAAGGAAGCAGTTCAGAGTCTATTTGTTACCCCCCTTAAATAAAATTGCACACCATGGAGTGCTTGGAGTATGCCTGCCTACACCCATGCTTCCAACCAACAGGTCCCTCAATGTTCAGCTGTATCCTCAGATGCCAAGCCCTCCATGCTGCTGCTATCTTCACATGCTGCCGCACTGCCCAAGACCAACACATCCACTGGCCCCACCAATGACCAGCGCTCGTGACCACACATTACACAACACCAGCAATGTCACAATCCACTCACTGCCAATTAGAGCTGCAAACCACAGTGCCACCAAAGAACTAAGGAACGACTGGCCACAGACATACACCCTTATATAGGGGATCCCTACACTACGAAGACACAAAAGGGCCAAAAGAGTGCCCAACACCAGAATGCTACTTCACTGCAGAGGGAAAAGCATAACCAAGCCAAAAAAATGGACCAGACCACAGTTGACCAGGAAAAATGACCTTACTACACAGCTTATATTAATTGATTTTAAAACATGACAAAGATCCCATTATTCAGTACTGACTACAGAGTCTAGTGATGAGTTAGCCCTCAACAATTATAATAGGATAGTATACTCTGCTGCCTGTGTTACCACATTTGTAGGTTCCATGAAAATCTCAATACACTGCTAAATTAATTTTACAGTGTCTATAAAGCAGCATAATCACTCACAATTCCAGCACCACCCAGTACAAAGGCAGACCACAAGCTCATCAAATGCAAGCAATTTATTAAGGCAAAATGTGTATACAGGCAGAATAAAAATGCAACAGGCAAGGCCCCACAGACTTCGATCAGTTTCACCCTAAGGCTTCCTCGGGAAGTGTTTTTTGTAAAAAAAACAGTACAGCCATGAACTAGTTGCAAGAATTTTATCTAAAAAGTTCATTTATAGTGCTAGTGTACCATGTGTGTCCTTCTGGATGATGTCAGAGTCCATAGTCAAGTTGAGAATGTAGAAATATCAGCTTATATCAAAAGAATTACTGAGTCATTCTCCTGCAGCATATAATCACTTCACTTAAATGCAGAGTATGCACAGGGATCTTGTTAAACTTGAGGATGATCAAGAGCGTGGCAGCTGGAGTTCAGTGCCAAAAAGTGAAGAATCATGCATGGAGGGCATAGGAACCCAGCAGCTGAATATAGGATGGAGGGAGGTACTGACAGTCACTAAATAGGAAAGGGACCTTTGGGTTATCATATCTGATGACCTCAAAGTAGAAGGGCAATGCGACAAAGCAGTGAACGTGGCTAGTGGGATTAGTGGGATGGAAGAAAGGAGAGTGAGAGGTGACATGATAGATACCCGCAAATGCCTCACAGGGGTGACCAGGGTGCAGGAGTGGAAACTCTTTAAAATGAGTAAGAGCACCAGGACCAGGGGGCATTATAATAGTGTGTGTGTATGTGGGGGGGGGGATTTAAGAGAGATGTGAGGAAATACTTCTTCTCTGAAGGGGTCGTAGATGTCTGGAACAGGCTGCCAGTGGAAGTGGTGGAGCTGAAAACAGTGGGGGGCTTTAAGCCTGCATGGGATAAACATAGGGGTGTATTAGAAAGTAAGCAGGGAGGAGGAAGGGAACTGGAGACCAGATGGGGTCTGCAAAGACAGATTAGGCAGGGCCCATCTCCGCAGACTGGGTGGGCCAGGTGGTCCTTTCCTGCTGACAAACTGAACAGAGTGCAAGAGTGCATGAGCACTCAGCATATTAACATAGTGAACACCTAGATCATATTATAACAAGCTGGGTAATTCCATCAACATAAAAAAGTATTAGATCAGGAGAGTAGCGTGATATACATTCACAGTAATATGCTAACTTGTGAAACTTAAGCATATTCCCTGAGTATTATAAGCTGCTTGACCTAGCAGTCCTTTTCTCTGCACCTTTTTTGCTCTAACTGCCTTACCTGCTTCATTTTGCCTTGCTTGGTACACCTTCCTATCCTCACCCCTTTATGTTTCTTTGTACCTCTTTAATGCCAGCCATTTTTCTTTCACCACCCTTGCCACTTCTTTGGAAAACTATAATGGTGTCCTTTTCCTTCTGCTTTTGTTTACATCTTTCACACAGAAATTTGTTGCCCTAATTATTTGTTACCAGAAGGGTAAGAGGGGGTCTGTACCCGCTGGCTATCCAAGAACTACTGGCACTTATGAAAGTCAGGGCGTACAAGGCATCACCCTCTCTCCAACTCTGGAATGCCTACAGACAGCTATGCAACACCTGTAAACAGACTGCGAAATCACTCAAGTGAAAATTCTACATTAATCAGCAAAGCAACTACCTTGGCAATCCACGCAACTTCTGGCCTCTATTGGATCTCTCTCCTAAACCCCAAGACCAATAGGCAAATAATGCAGCTTGAATCCCCCACTGGTCCTATTTCAGACCCTACTGAGATTGCAAATACTTTCAACAAGAAGTTGACGCACTTATCCCCCTATCTGAGCAAACTTTCCCCCAGGCGTCCTCAGCCCTGAACCACCAGCCTCCAACCCTCCTCCTCCGCCTCCTCCTCAACTACTACCCTGCCCCCACCTTTCCATTTCAGAGCCATTGTGCATAAAGTCATAATTAAGCTCCTGAAATCTCTCCTGGCCAAAGGCAGCCTGGGCAGTGATAGACTATACCCCGCATTTCTAAAACTCCTCCCCCGCAATTATTAAACCCCTCACCTTCAACTCGCCCTTACAACATCTACTGTTCCCGACTCTTGGAAACATGCAAATGTGGTACCAATTTTCAAAGCTGGTGACCCTCTTACCCTGACAACTACAGGCCCATCTCCCTCCTCCCTCACCTAAGCAAACTGCTTGAAAAAATTGTACACTTCCAGCTATCAGAGCATCTCGAAAAATACAACCTCCTATGTCCCCTCTGGCATGGTTTCTGCATGCATCACAGTACCTCCTCTGTTTTAGCCCTTTTTTCTGATCATGTGCTAAGAAACATGGGCCAAGGAAAGCCACAGGAGCTGTCTTCATAGATCTGTCAAAAGCTTTTGACCTTGTCAACCACCACATCCTCCACTCAACCCCATTTCTTCTTGGTTGCTCCACCAGAACTGCTGCATGGTTCCACAGCTAGCTGTCCAACATCAATAATGCTTTCTCCCTGTACATACTGGAGTCTCCCAGGGCTCCATACTCAGACCCCCTGCTCTTCTCCATATTTATTAATGCACTCCCAAGAGATAGCCTCAGCTGTAAAGCCCTCCTCTATGCAGATGATCTGGTTCTCTACCATAGCGATAAATCAATTGAGTCCATCTCCTCCACCCTCACACATAACTATGGCTGTGCCCATAACTGGTTCCTCTCCAACAGGCGCCTAGTCAATGAAAAGATTAAGTCCATGCTCTTTGACTCTAAACCTTTCTTCGCCAAAGCCGCCAGATCCAACTCCTCCTTCCTAGTACTCACCGCAGCAGGCCCCCTTGAAAATGTCCCATCATTCAAATACTTAGGTGTTACCCTGACCCTCCCTCAGCATGCCAACAATGCTGGGCAGAGTATTCACCAGAAACTAGGTGCTGCATATAGACTCAGAAACATTTTCTGTCTGCTGAAGTGCACCTTGTCATTGCATGTGGTAACCTACTGCCCCTCCTTGACTGCTGCTCCCTGTCTACTCCCTCTTATCCCCCACCTTGCAATCATGACTAAAAACTACATATTACTGTATCTGTCAATTTGTTTTTCAAGTTCCCTACTGTACCCAGCATTGTACACTCTACCAGTCTCTAGGTTGGCTCCATTTGCTAGGTTGCTTTGATTATGCTATGGGCTGCCTAGTGGACAACTCACTTCAAAGCTGACACCTATCCCCATACTCACGCCTCCTGATAGGTAGAGTGGCTTCTAGGACTCTTAGGGCATCCTCAGTCCCCCCACTGGAAATATCCCACGTCTCCTCTGCAATGGGAAGTAGAGCCTTCTCCATCTCATCACCCTTCCTATGGAACAAGCTTCCACTGTCCATCCACTTGTCCCCCACACACCTGGCTTTCAAACAGAATCTGAAAGCCTGGCTCCTAACTGTTGCTAACTGTCACTGCACCTAATATTAACTTTAGAGCACCATAGCGCCTGTGTCCCTATAATGAGTAGGCATCCACTACCTCTGCCCTCCAATCATCTCCTCTGTCATCTCTGTCTTTCTTTAAAACCCTCTTTTCTCATTAAACCTCTAATTCCCTAAAGACTGATGTAAATATATGACTGACTGTATCTGCACAGCTTTATTGCTGGCCCTGTACTAAATTGTATTCATGTTATATTATATTATACTGTTATGTATGTTCTTCTTTTTGTACTATGTGAGTTGGTGCCATGTTATATTTATTATGTATGTCTTCTTTTGCACAATGTGTTCTCGTCACACTTGGCCATTGCCTAACTCTGCTGCCATTATATAATACAGCTATCCAATTTTTCCACACCACCTCATGCTTGAGGTGTGTATTACCACACCCTGTTTGTACTGCTGTGATATGTGCTGTTTGCCAACTTGTGACCCGGGTCGTAACTGAAAATGGTTCTTTGTATAAGTGCACTTACCCAATTAACAAAGACATAAATAAATAAATAATTATAGCCTGCCTTATTCTTTCCCATTGTGTCACTGCTCCTTCTTCCTGGCAGTCCCATCCAATGATGCAGTTTTGAGGTAGTCTCCCATATCTTTAAAATCCACCCTCCTAAAGTTCGGGACTCTTGTCCTCGTGTGGTTTGCCTCTGCTCCTGTCTTTATGTTAAACCACACTGTACAGTGATAACTGATACCCGGGGGACTGCCAGCTGTGACGTCTGCAGTGCTGTCCCTGTTTGTAAGCACCAGGTCCAACACTGCCCCACCCATAGTTGGTTCTTTCACTAGCTGCTTGAGAAAAGCCCCTTGTGGGGAATCAAGGATGGTCCTGCTCCCTGCTGAAGCTGTAGCTGTAAGGTACCCCACCACATCTGGCAGATTGAATCTCCAGCTAGCAGCATAGACCCCATGCTCGCCATCCTGATGCTGGCCTCTCGTGGCATCCTATCCATTTCCTGCTCTTGTGCTATGGGACTATACACTACCCTGGCATGGGTAGCGACCCCAGAGCCTGTCTCCAGGATGGCCCACAGCACCTCCAGACCCTCCTCACTTTGGTGTTCCTGCACCTCTGTGGCCTTTATTCCTTCCCTAATGTTTTCCCACATGTTCACTGACTTTCACTTCAAATCATTTGAGTTGATTGATTTGATTTTGAGTTCTTTATTTATGCTCTGGATAGTCCACAAACTAGTGAGCCCATCCACATTATTGTCTAGGGTAGAAAATAGGATAAGCAAGTACAACATACAACATTTCATTATTTGACTGCAATCACATTCAGAGTTGTTTAAATGCTGAAATTGAGATGTCTCTTAAAATAAGACATCTTATGCATAACTGTGCCTTAATTAATATAACTGACTCCTTGTTAAGTACACATAACCTGCTCCCGAGTCTTGTGATTGCACAAAAAGCAGCCACAAAACATAACCCCACTTCACCGAGGCTCAACTGCAGCAGTAAACCCCAACTTCAGTGCTTTTAAGAAATAATCAATTACTGATCTGTTCAATGCCACTTGTCAACTCTTACTGTGCTCTCTGCATTTATTTCTCACTATGGTCCCAGGTCTCACACAGCATGCCTTTCGCCATATTGTAACAGCACTCATTAAAAAAAAAAAAAATACTCTGCTCCAGTAACTCATTTTAATACACCTCAAAAAAGAAGTAATCACTCTCTCTTGGCCACCTCTCTGACAAACTGTCTTCTGGCCATCATTACTCGATGTATGAGTGAGTGTGTGTGTGTGTGTGTGGGGGGGGGCAACAGTTTCTCTCCTGGCCATCTCTGTAATCTATTCTCTCACCTGGCCATTCAGTGTCTGTGTTGGGGGGAACATGTTTAAAACACTGCCAAAAAAACACAAATCAAGCTTTACATAGGTTGGCTTCACATACTGCAAGGTGTATAAATCAAACAACTTCCATTTATGAGGACGGTAGGAGTTCCATATCTTACTCATGGTTTCCTTACTCATAGGTTATGGTCCCACCATCACCCACTCACCTATGGAAACAAATGATTTCACTCTACCAGCTGCATGTTCGATTTACACAAATTATGTGAAGCCAGCCTATGTAAAACTTGATATGTGTTTATGCAAAACCAGTAGAGATAAAATGACAAGATAAAAAGTGACATCAAAGCTAACTTGCAAGATATTATGTTATCTTGTGAGTTGGGCATGTCACAGATAGTATTTTGCCATATGGGGTACATCACAAAGCATACTGAACCAATCACAGAACTGCTTTCATGATGCTAATGACATAGCCATGTGCAGCTCTGAAGCCAGAAGTTGAAGTAAAACATTTTCAAACAAACAGATGATTTGAAAACTCATCTAGTAAACTGATATTGTATAAAGCAAATGTACAGTGTCAAAGTATGCAGTTTATCGTCACTTGTAAGGGAACAGGAATTTCATTACTCACTCTTGGTTCCGCCACTCATGAGTTATGGTCCCACTCCCTCACACATGAAAATAAACTGCATATTTTGAGTCAGTCTGTTGCATATCCCCCATATTATAGGGGAGCACTTGCACCTCTATAGTTGTATTGCGTTGGTATTTACTAAGAGTTGTACCTCTATAGTAGTATTGTGTTAGTATTTATTAAGAGTTGCACCTCTGTAGTTGTATTGTGTTGGTATTTATTAAGAGTTGCACTTCTGTGGTTGCATTGTGTTGGTATTTACTAAGAGTTGCACCTCTGTAGTTGTACTGTGTTGGTATTTATTAAGAGTTGCACCTCTGTAGTTGAACTGTGTTGGTATTTACTAAGAGTTGCACCTCTGTAATTGTACTATGTCGGTATTTACTAAGAGTTGCACCTCTGTAGTTGTACTGTGTTAGTATTTATTAAGAGTTGCACCTCTGTAGTTGTATTGTGTTGGTATTTACTAAGAGTTGCACATCTGTAGTTGTATTGTGTTGGTATTTACTAAGAGTTGCACCTCTGAAGTTGTATTGTGTTGGTATTAAGAGTTGTACCTCTATAGTTGTGTTGTGTTGCTATTTATTAAGAGTTGCACCTCTGTAGTTGTATTGTGCTGGTATTTATTGACAGTGGCCATTTTCAGAGTTTTATCTCAGCTGTTTTAGAGTCTAGAACTGGGACATTTGGCATGCACCTTCTGAGTACTAGTGTCTTTTAATGCCCCAAATTTTATGAATATCTGTTTTTCACTTTTTGAGAGATTAATGGTCGAAGTTACATATTTTTGCCTGTTTAGCTACCTCAGTTGAATTAGTCATGCATGTGCATTTGGAGAAACTCGCTGAGAAAAATAGCTAAAATTGCACATAGACTTTTTCCATTTTCAAGTTCTACATAAATAAAATCTTGAAGCTAACACAACTTTTTAAATACTTAAAGCTTAAGGGTAACAATTAAGTATTTGTGAGGGAGAGGTAGTATGAGGTACAAAATGTATTTTTTTTTAAATAAATTAATTACCAACATACAAGACACTACATCAGGGAAGTTCAAAATGTGGTAACAGAAAAAGATAAAAATAACACAGTTCTTTCTACAGTATTCTCACAAGTTTCACAATTCAGTTCAGACAAATTAACAATCTCATTACATATAGATCTGACTGGGGGTGTCCCTCTCTGCCAGTCATGGCAACAGAGGAGGACCAGAGAGTGCTAGTATGCATTCCAACATTCCTTTCATAACACCCCTTGTTGAAGTACCAGAGGTTCTGCTGAGGGGAGGGAGTCTAAGGTTTCCCCCAGTTATGTAGGACGAGCTCATCTCTCCCTTTTGGATGGGCTTTTTTGATATAAAATGTATTTATTTAAAATTTTGGTAACCGGGAGAGGCACACTAAACCGAAGCTCGTTTCTAGATACAACCCTTGGAAGGGAGGATCATACAAATATACATACAAATTACAATTTTATAAAAAACATTCAAGTAAAAAAATGTAAGGTGCTTGGTGGTACTATTATAGGAGCAGTACGGAATGGAATAATGCATGAACTTGTACAATAAAACAGGTATAGGCATAAACTATAAAAAGCAGCAGTAATTAAATGGAAGAATGGGTAAAAAGAAATATAGTACTGCGAAAAGTGAGCAAGGAAATAGTAGTGTGCAGTGGGATCCAGACATGAAAGGAAAAGGCATAGTGTGTAAAGAGACTAGATCAGTAGAGGGTAAAGAGAGCCTCACCCCACTTTGTCAAGAGGAGGAAGGACAGAAGCAAGGGGGGCGGGATTGGGACAGTATATGTTTTAAACAGTAGAGAGATGGAGATAGATGTAGGGAGGTTGGTAGTGAGTTCCAGAGGGAAGGGAGATGCTAGGAGAAAGCAGTCTGCCCCAAACTATGTAGAGGATGGGGGGGTTAGAGAGAAGGTATGGGAGTCCCCTGGAGCATAGCAGATAGGAAGAGAGGGATGATGGGAAGAGGAGAGGCAGGAGGGGAGGGATCCATACCAGAATTTGGAGATAGAGGTGGTATTGTGATGCTGCTGGTGTAAGTGAAGAGAGGGAAGAGTAGAGGGAGCTGTGGTGTGGGTGTTAGTGGCAAAATGACAAAAAGCATTAAATAAAGAGTCCAGTCTAGAGATGGATGATGTCAGGGCAGACTCAAAGACCACATCAGCATAATCAAAGACAGGGAAGATATATATGTTTTTTTATTGGAATGTTTTATCCCCCTGCCACCTGCAAGCAAACTTTTTTGGGAGTTGCCAAGGCATCCAGTTGGCTGTTGTCCCCCATCTTACCTGAGATCTGGTGTGTGGCCTTCCCCATGGAGTCTTGGTTTACCCCCCAGGTGGGGACAAGGGAGCCCCCTTGAACTTCTGTGTCTTCGGGAAGTTGTTGCCACAGGACAGGCAAGGGAGGATCCGGGATGGTGCTGAGCGTTCCATCATCCTGGCATGCAGGGGCCATTGTCAAGTATTTCTCCCACCCCAAAGAGGTCAGCACGCAGAGATCCAGTGGGTATGTGCACACAGAAGCATGGCAGTGCAGCAGGATCTGGATGACATCCATCCCTCCTCTGGTGTCCCCCGATCTGCACTACCATCTGGTGTTACCCTGGTGGTGGTATTGCAAGGAGGATGGCAACCCTCCCTCCCTGGAGGAGAAATTCCAGTAGGATGTTTAATCCTCCTCTACCTGCCCAGCTCCCATTGACCCTGAGCACACTACTGAACTCAGGTCATTGGCATTGCATGCAGTAATACTACTACTGTGCCGATGGGCCGGCCTCGGAGGATAATTTTAGTAAGCAGCTTGAGGTAGATTATGGGAGAGAGGGAGTCTTTGTTCCAATACATGGCTTCTAGTTTGGGACAGAGTTTGGAGTGGATATAGTTAATATGGGGTGAGAAATCAAGTTGCCTATCCAACCAGATGCCAGGATGTTTGAAGGTGGGGACAATATCAGGAGTGGTGCCATCAAGGGTGGAAATGGAGGGGAAGGGAGAAAGTCAAGCAAGTTTCTGTGCAGTACCAAAGCCATGGACACAAACTTCTTGGTGTTTACTTTAAGTTGGTTTGTCTGGAACCAACGAAGAACCCTCAGAAAGTCACTCTGCAGCCGAGACTCCACCTCCAAGGTTGAAGGTCCAGAGACATAGAGGGCTGTATTGTCGATGTATATTTGGATATGGGAAGTGACACAGTTAGAGGGAAGGTCATTTAGAAAGATCAAGAAGAGAACAAAGCCCAGAATGGAGCCTTGAGGGACACCTACTAGAATAGGAAGGGGAAGGGGGATGGGACAGGAACTCTCCAGCCTTGACACATTGTGTACATCCCATAAGATAGTACCTAATACAGTCCACAACATGGGTTGAGAGACTGTCAGAGAGAAGTTTGGATAGGAGTAGTGAATGAGACATGGAATCAAAAGCTTCAGATAGGTCAATAAAGATGGTTGCTGTGATGTGACCCCGGTCCATTCCTGTGAGTATAGAGTCGGTGACATGTAGAAGGGAAGTAACGGTAGAGTGATTGGTTTCTAAAGTCAGATTGAAATAGGGAGAGGAAATCAGAGGAATTAAGGAAATCAGTGAGTCTAGTGAAAATGATGGACTCTTGCAATTTTCCCAGGGAGGGGAGGAGCGATATAGGTCTATAATTGTCAGGAGTGGAGGGATCACTTTCTTTCTGAAGGGGGAGCAATCTGGCAAACTTCCAGAACTGGGGAATAGTACTTAATGTGAATGAGAGGTTTAGCAGGTGGGAGAGAGGTAGGGCAATGGCAGGGGCACAGATCTGGAGAAGATGGGAGTCAAGGTCATCAGGACTATATTTGTGGGGACTGAGCAAAAGGAAGGCATGGAAAACTTCTTGCACAGAGACAGAAGAGAAATAAAAGCTCTTGGATGGAGAGGGGAGCCAGAGAGGCAGGAGGCATGGGGATCAGGCTTGAGGGGAGGGCACAAGTAGTGAAGAAGGAGTTGAGTATTGAAGCAGTGGAGGAGGAGTCCGAGGCTGGCAAACCATCAACCAGCAGAGTAGGGGGGAAGGTTTGGGAAGGGGGTTGAAGAGGGAGTGAAGAGCTCTAAAGAATTTAGAGGGGGAGTTGAGGCTTTGTTGCAGGGTAGATTTGAAGTAATGAGCCTTCCCTGCCATAATAGCCTTTGTACAGGTGTTTCTTTAGTACCTGAAGAGGAGGAGATCAGAAGGAGAGAAGGAGGATTTATATCATGCCCAGACAAAATTACGAGACTTACAAAGCTGAATGATTTCAGCAGATACCCAGGGGTGGCGAAAGTGCCTGACCCTGCATATTCTGGTGGGGGGCATGAGAATTCCAAACCTTGTTTAAGATATAACAGAAAAGGGAGAGAGCTAAGTCAATATCAGGGGCAGAACAGACAAGAAACCAGTCAGAGAAGAGATCACGAAGGAGGGCATCAGTATTTAGAGATCTGAAAGATCAGAGCCAGAGGTAGTTAAGTGGAGAGTGAGACATACGTACCTTCCCAACACAATAAGTTGTAGTGATCGCTGAAGGCATCAGGGAGAGTACCAGCAGCAGCAGTGTGGTGGAGGTGGGAGACGAGCACCTAGTCCAGGGGAGAGTGGTTAAGAGACAGAGAGAGCAGATTTGGACGGGTGGTTTCCTTGATTAGCTGTTAAAGGTTTAGAGACTCTATCTTTTCAGTGGTGGGCTTAAGGACAGGAGAAGACCAGTTTTGGTTAGTCCCCAAGAAGAATGAGCTCACCAGAGGAGGCAAGGGTGTCAAGGGAGGAGATGATTTCAACAAGAGAGGGCAGAGAGATTTAGGGAGAAGCATACATCACCCCTACAAAGGTGGTGAGGGAGGAGGGGAACTTGAGATTGATCAGAAGGAGCTCATGTGAGGAAGGAAAAGACTCACAGATACAGAACAGGATAGGCTTTGATGAACATGGTGGCGTGCTGACACCTCATGGAGCTCTTGAAGAAAGCCAGGTTTTGGATACACAGAGATGGTTGGGACAATATTGAGAGACCCAGACTTTAAGGGAGTATAGCTTGGAGGCACACTCCTTGCATTGAAGTGGCAAATTCTAAGGTCTTTAGGTAGAGGGGAGGGAGAAGGAGGAGTGGAAGGACCAGGGTTGGGTTGAACATTGTCTGAAAAGAGGAGGAGGAGGAGAAGAAGATAGTGGTTTGACCTTCTCATTCTAAGATGGAGAGTGGGTATACGTCTGGATGAGGGAGAAAAGGAGAGATGAAGCCTGTGGAGGAGCTCAAAGTTGAGGGAATAGGAGGAAAAGAAAACCAGGGTGGAATGTGGGGGTAGTGCAGAGAGGGAGGAAAGGGGAGGATGACTAGAGGAAGTAGGTGTGAGACGAGAGGAGGAAGAAATGCTGGACATTATTGGGGGTGTTAGCAGAGGGGGATAGAGAGATGATGGGTATCTAGGGGGCAAAGCGGGGGATGCTGGGACTGGGAAATAGAAAACTAAGAGTAGGAATGGGAGGATATGGCCCATGAGTGGGAGGGGAAGGGAGGGGAAGGGAGGAGGGTTATGGGTGGGAGATTTGACAGAGGTAGAGGGAGATGGAGAGGGTTGTGGGTGGGAGAATACAGCAATGGTGGGGGAAGGGAGCTAAAAGGGGGAGAAGTAGAGGACTGTGGGTAAGGGGAGGGAGCAGGATGAGAGGAAAGGGGTTACCAAAAGCTTTGGTAGTCAAAAGGTATTGGGAAGGTAGGAGAGGGTAGTAGGGGGAGAAGAGTGACTATAATGAAGCAGAGGATAGAAAGACAGGAGGAATGGAGAGGCAGGAGATGGGGGTAAGCCCAGGAAGTAGGGGGGCTAAGTTGAAGGAGCTCAGTAAGTGAAAAGAAGGGGGACCCAAGATAGGGAGTCCAGGAGGACTGTGTAGATGTGAGGGGAAGAGGAACAGTGCAGTCACAGTGAGAGAGGGAGCTAAGCCAAGGGAGCACATTAGGTAGCAAGTAAGGGGACCCAAAATGGGGAGTCGGACAGATTGCCCAGAGGTAAGGGGAAGAGAAAGAGTGAGAGCAGCACAGGGGGAAAGAGAGAGAGAGACAAAGGTATGCAGACAAGGGGTAGGGTGAGATCTCAGTAGGGGAAGAGGGTAGCGAGGAGGCAGTGCATAGAGAGAGGCGAAAAGGTATGAAACTAACAGGGAGCATATAGTGCACTGTAAAAGCACTAGGGTACAATAATGCAATATAAACTCATGCAGCAATGGTAAATAAGAAATCGGCTACAGCTGCTTCAGTGACATCATTGAAACAGGAGGAAAGTATGGCAACAAAAACAACAAGCATTTGTCAATGCTGAATGTTGTCACGCTGGCATTAGCTTTGGTAGTGCAGTGCGGGAAAACATTTTTCAATTCAATTCAATTTTATTTATACAGCGCTTTTCAAATTCAAAGCGCTGTACAGACATTAAATCAATAAAATCCAGATCTTAAAAACATTTAAAAGTTAACCAAAAACTAACAGGAGTATGCTAATTCGAATAAATATGTTTTTAAGGCAACCTTAAAATTAGCAATGGTTGGGCAATCTCTCAACCAACGAAGTAGAGAATTCCACAGGGTTGGTGCCGAAAAAGCAAGCACTACGAGATCCTGATGACTTCAATAGTACTCTGGGATCTCCAGCAATTCCTCGTTGGCGGAATGGAGAGGACGGAGGGGGCAGTAGGGAATCAGGAGATCTTTCAGGTAACCGGGTCCCTGATCGTGTAGGGCTTTGAAGGTTAGTAAACCAACCTTAAAGGTGATCCGCCACCATACAGGCAGCCAGTGCAGTTCACGGAGCAAAGGCGTAATATGACTGGTCCACAAAGTACCAGTCAAAAGCCTGGCTGCTCGCGTTCTGCACTAGCTGGAGGCCGCGGATATCAACCCCAGGTAGCTCTAGGTAAAGGGAATGCAATCAGTCAAGACGCAGTAGTGACAAAGGCGTGATCAATGTTGGAAGGTCACCTGGGGATCAGATGTTTCACCCGGCGATTATTCCTCAGTTGGTAAAAAGAGGATTTGACAACAGCTGACACCTGAGATTTCAGGGTCAAATCATCATCAAAAATAACGCCCAGATTTCGCACCTGCACAGAGGTAGAGAGCGGTACACCACCAAGTAATAAACCTGATGGCTGTCCAGCTCCCACACCCATCCCCAGATGACCTGGATCCACCACCAATACCTTGGTCTTGTCCGGATTGAGTCTCAACCAGCTCGAGCTCATCCAAAGTCTGATCTCTTCGAGGCAGTTGTTAAGTACAGAGAGTCCATCACCCTGACTGGGGAGAAAGGACAAATACAGCTGAGTATCATCTGCATAGCAGTGAAAACCCAAACTGTATCGCCTGATGATTTCTCCCAATGGCAGCATGTAAACTGCAAACAACATGGGAGCTAAAATGGAGCCCTGTGGTACCCCACAAGGCAGAAAGTGAGCATCAGAGGAATAAATTCCAGTGACAACTCTCTGGAATCTGCCTGTGAGGTAAGAACGAAACCATTCGAGGACTGTACCAGACAGTCCACAAAAGACCCGCAGGTGCTCCAATAGCACTCCATGGTCTACAGTATCAAATGCAGCTGATAGATCGAGAAGGACCAGAATGGTACGTGCCTTTCGATCTCGGGCCATAAGGAGGTCACTCAATACCCGGACAAGGGCAGTCTCTGTACTATGCCTTTTCCTGAAGCCAGACTGGAGAATATCATAGACATTGTGAGATATAAGGTGATCGTCCAATTGCAGCGCAACTGCCTTTTCAATAACCTTACCAATAAATGGCAGGTTAGAGATAGGCCGGTAGTTAGCTAGACAGTCGGGATCTAAGGAGGATTTTTTTAAGGAGTGGTCGAACTACTGCCTCCTTAAAGGGGTCAGGAAAAACCCCCCTCTCCAAAGATTTCCAGACAATGTCTGTAAGGATTTTGGGCAGGATGTGAAAAATGACAGCTGTACAGTTCATAAGGAGGTGTAAAGAATTGCCAGTGTTGAAAATGTGGCATGTAACTATAGCAAATTTGTGAAGTTACAAGGATGCATGGGAAATATGCAATGCACACTTGGAACACAGTCATTTTATGGGCGTTGGGCACCAAATTTTCAACATAGGCATTTTAGCACCTCTGCTCGTGTACAGTGTCACTGTTCTTTCCTCAAACTGTCTGAAGAAGTGATTTCGCACAGCAACCACGCTGTTCTGCACCGGAATTGCAAAAACACAGTTTGGGCAGGGTATGTGAAAAGACAGCTGTACTGTTCATCAAGAGGTGTGGAAAAATGCCAATGGTGAAAATATCACAAATGCACGACGGCATGAACGTGCGTGCAATCTGCCAACACATGCTCATAACACAGTCATTTTATGGAGTATTGTCACCAAATTTTCAACATAGGTATTTTAGGACCTCTGCTCATGAACTGTGTCACTGCCTTTTTTATAATCTGGCTCGAACACCGATTTCCCACAGCGACCGCGCTATTGTGCACCAGAAGTGCGGAAACACATTTCATGCAGGATGTGGAACATGACAGCTGTACTGCTCACAAGGAGGTATACCAAAATGACAATGTTGAAAATCTGGCATGAAAATATTGCGATTTCGCGAAATTATGAGCCTGCCTAGCAACTATGCAAGGCACGCTCGTAAAACAGGCATTTGTTTGATTTTTTCCACCAAATTTGGAACATAGGCTTTTTGAGAGGCCACCTCATGAACACTGGCACTGTCATTTTGTTAATGGGTCCTGAAAGGTAATTCCACGCAGTGACTGCGAAATCACCTTTTGAGGCCGATTAATGCCATGACAGTGATAGAATTCATGAGGAGGAGTCCCAAAAACCCCATGTTGAAAATTTGGTGCCAAAATTCCCAAAAATGCCCGAGATATGCAGCAAAGTTCAAAAAACCCTATTCATTCCATTATACAGCTTACTAGCATTTCCTCAGTTCGCGGTCAGCTTTGAAGAGTGCAGACGTGTTCCCGGTCCACCGAAGATCGTCGCGCCAGACTCCGGAGGTAAGTATGGGGGGGTGGAGGGAGGCAGGGTGAGCAGTGGGTGGGTGTGGGTGAGAGGCAGGAGACTACGAGGGACCGTTTTTATGTTACAGGGAAGAAGAAAAAAAAAAAACTAACATTGCGGGACAGTTTTTTTTTTTTCAGGGGACTTGGCATGCTGGGGTGGGCTCCCAGTGTGCCACCTAACTATTTTGGGGGGGTTGCTACAGCTGACGGGGGATTGGGCACCCTCATCGGCACACAACGGGAAGGGGGAATTTATGCCGACGGGGATTGGGCATCCCAGTCAGCACACAATGAAAGTGGGGGAGAGGCAAGAACCAAGGGGGATTGGGCACCTCCCTTGGCATATAAGAAATGGAGGGGCTGCTTTATGCTGATGGGGAGTGGGCTCCCCATTGGCAAATTTGTGTGGCCACAGTAAGCCGGCAGGGGGATTGGGCACCCCCGAAGTCGTCTGTTGGGCGGCCACCCACCCGCCATGCTGCTAATGTGGCGAACAGGTAGGAGGGTCAGCTGTGTCTGACGAGCTTTGCTCGGATTGCAGTGGACCTTTCCTTAGATGTGTTCACCACATTAGCATGCATGGTGTGGCACCGACATGCAGGCTGATTGGGGAATGAGGGAAGCACCTACTGATGCATGCCCTGCATTCGCCCAACAGTGGCCGTGCCTCCAAATCCCCACTGCCGCAAGATGTTGGCTGTGCAAGCATGCCAACATACTGTAAAAACAGAGACATATATAAACATATACATACAGCAGATATGACATTGAAGTTAAAAGAGATTAAGCTTTTTTTGTGCCTGAATGGGCGTAGAGCAGAGTGGCCAGCAGACCGGCTTCCTACCGGCTGACTCTGGCAGACTCAAGCCAGACAATGTTGCTGTCCTTAGTGCTTAGGTCATTTGGGTGGACTGGCTGCTTGGTCCAACCACAGTGAAATACAGCAGGCATCTCTTCGATTGGGCAAGAGGCTGGTTAGGGCTAGGCTTGATAGGCAGGAGTCCTGGGGAGAGTAGGAGGCAATCGGTGGGGGGTGTCTGCTCCGAGCAGGTCACAGCCCTGGAGGGGCTTATAGTAATTTTAAATTGCCTTCTCTGAGCAGGTCTCAGCACTGGGGGGGAAGGTGTTCTACTATTTTACAAGCCTGCTCAGAACGGGTCCCAGCATTGGATGGGCTTTCTTGATTTGAACTGCCCACTCCAAGCAGATCACGGCCCCTCCTTGGGGCGGAGATGCAGCAATCCCTTCCTGTGCTGTGACGAACTCCAAGCAGTCACAGCCCCAGAGGGACTTGTATTAATTTTAAATTGCTCACTCAGAGTGGTTCTTAATGCTGGTGGTGGGGAGGGGGAGTGGGTGTTGGTATTTATTTCACAAGCTCACTTGAAGGGGGACCCAGCACTGGAGGACAGTTAGTTTTTTCTTGAAGTGGGTCCCAACCCAGAACAGGCTTTTTTTGTTTGTAATGCCCTCTTTGAGCAAGTCACAGCTCTGGATGGGGCCTCCATTATTTTAAATTGCTGACTCAGAGTGAATCTCAGCACTGGGGGAAGTTCATTTGTTTTATAAATCCACTGGGAGTGGTTCCTTGAACACGAGGGTATTTCTGCATTTCCACTTCAAGCAGGTCACAGCCCTGGTAGGGCTTGTGTTCATTTTAAATTGCCCACTTGGAGCAGATTTCAGCACTGGGGGGTGGGTGGGTGTATTATTTAACTAGCCTGCTCGCAGCAGGTCCCAGCACAGGAGGGCATTTATTTTAGAAGCCCACTGCTTTTTGGAATAATGTCCATTCTGAGCATGTCACAGATTTGGAAGACCTTGTATTATTTTAAATTGTCTGCTTGGAGCGGGGCCTAATGCAGGAGGACATTTCTTTTTCTTTTCTTTTTAACAAGCCCACTCAAAACATGTTCCAGTCCAGGATGTGCTTTCGTGGTTTGAAATGGCTGTTCAGAGCAGGTCATAGCCCTAGAGGAGCTTGTATTATTTTAAATTGCCCGCCCAGAGATTGTCTCAGTACAGGAGGCATTTTTGCACACTTGGTCCGAGTAGGTCACAGTCCCTGAGGGGCTTGTATTCATTTTAAATTGCCTATTCTTTTTTCTGGAATTTAATTGCCCTCTTCATGCAGGTCACAGCCCGGGAGGGACTTATATTAAATTGCCCACTTGGAGCGGGTCTCAACACGAGAGGGGGAGCACTTTCTGTTTGATCAGCACCCACTGTAAGTGCATGGTTTGTGTTCCCAGATAAAGTTATACCACTGTGTAAGGGTGAGTTCTGTGGGTGGTCAGGAGTTCCATGGGTGTGCACAGTTCTGAGGTTGCACTTGGTTGACTGGTGGTGATACACTGACAATAAATAAAGCAATCTTGCAAATAAAACCCTAAACCCAAATGCTCATAAAACCCAAATTGGATATTAGTAAATATGGATGGCTACGTCCAAGAACTGCTTGCCAACTGTGATACACAAAGGTTGTTGTTGCAGTGCAAGCCCTGAATTTACTCACAGATCTCCCGAATGAGGGGATCTGTCCTAATGCATGGGGGTGATGGTACAGTTTGCAGTCCCTTCTGCTGATTTCACTCCTTCTTCAGTGGTGCAGGCCTCTGGTATTGGCTGACAGATGACACTTGTCTCCAGTCCGAGTCAGGCCACTCTTGACTTTCGCATTCAGCTTATGATTATGATCCTTCCTTTCTGTCTTCACAGGGCAGCTGTGCCAGTGAACCTCAGTCCTAGCCACCCCACATACCACATCCTGCCATACAGTCCCAAGTGTGTGGTAGTAACCGGCACCATGCTGTAGGACTAGCTAGGTGACTTCCCAGATTAACTGGGTTCCCAGTTCAGCTTTGGGCTGGGCTGCAACACAGCAAAGTGACCCAGTGGCAGCCTGCAGCTTTTGCTTTCATACTGAACTAGAGTACTATTACTTCATATTCTGAAGGCAGAAATGTGACTTTTTACTTTGTTGCTCTGTCTGTTCCAGACAGGCACACAGTCTGCTTCTGCAGCAGCTCCAACAGTCACCAGCCTGCATCTCTCTGCAGACACATGCATATTGAATGGATCCTGGCCCAGCCTTTGCTGTTTCACTGGGGAATGTCAACTCACCATTGGTTCACTGGGCTGTCAGTCACTCATAAGCAGTGTTGGAGTTCCATTCCATAGGATTGGCCTAGAATGTGTGCCAGTTATCCAATTGTTTTTCAGTGTTCTAGGAGCTCCTCGTGGTTCCCCTTCCAGGCTTTGCAGCTTGATTGGCTGATAGAGCAACCCCTGTTGTTTTCTTGGGTGTCAGGCTGTATCAAGTTGGTGGTGCCCCTATTTGTTGTAGGAAACTCACCTGAAAAATCTTATTTTGAAAGGACTCTTGCCGTTAAAGGGGAACAGTCAGCACTTAAGAGTACCACACCCAAGTGTGGGGCTGGTCACAGTTTGCACTAGGTGTGTGAAAACATTTTTTTACTATCTGTTTATGGGAGTATAGTAGACTGTATCAGATTTATTTTGCTGACTTACAAGCTGACATTTCCTGCAACTACAACTCCCAGAATTCCCTGTTGCTGACATCGGAGGATGCTGCAGCACTGGGAGATTCAGTAGCCTGCAGTGCATGTTGGAGTTCTTATAAACTCTGAACTTTTGTTTGCTGGTCCCACTGTCCTCCCTGGGCTAAGTACAGTCACAGAGGACTGTACTTAGCCCCAGGAGGACAGCAGGACCAGCAAACATCTGTAGTTACAGAAAATGTCAGCTTCCAAGTCTGATACAATCTACTATACTCCAGTAAACAGTAAGTAAAAAAAATGCTTTTGCACACAAAGTGTAAATTGGGGCTATCACCACACACATGTTTGTGGCTCTTAGTGCTGACTGCTCCCCTTTAAACAATATTTTGTGCCCCTTGTCTTCCAACTTACTGTATAATCATGCTTTGTGTCTGCTCTAGTCAAAGACTTTCAGTGGTGGATTCCCTCCTTCATCACAAGTGTTGATCAGGTGGTCATTGCTGGCAGTCGGCTTCCACTTTGATGCGTATTTGGGAGCCGCAGTCATGCTGGAGCAGGAGATGATAAAGAAATCCTGTTCTTTCACTCTCTATCAGCTGTCTCTGTCTTCCTGTTCCCTACCACACAGTTGGAGTCCTCTGGGACTGGAGTGAGCACAAAGGGTGCCAACTGTTCAGCTGGGGCTCTGTTGTACCAGTTATACCATTAATAGAGTGCCGATAATAGGGATCTGTTATGTGGGCATCGTGATGAGGTCGTGAGTGATGTGAGCATCAGGGGTGTGTGAGCATCTTGTAGTGTGACAGTGTCTAGAGCACGTTATGATCCTGCAATGCTTCCCCTCTTCTGTGATGTATACTGTTTCTATAAAGTTTATACACGGGGGATGATTGGTTGGGGTGTGGGATGTCTTTGGAAACATAATTGTGTGTTGCTCTTCTGCCTGTTGACATTTTTCTTGTGTTCTATTTTTACTGTGCTGTGATTGAGTGAACTCTAAAGTGGGTGACCCGTTGTACTGTATGTAAGCCCCACACTGGGTGTGTGGGTTACATTCATTTTCTCAGTTGCCTTATTATTACAGTTTGTAGAACAAATAATTAATTGTTCAACTTCCTGCTCTCCTTTTAAAGGATAACTGCATCAAAACTGTGCATCATTTTCCTTAGTGGAAGCTGATATTTAAAATTGGTGCCAGTTCCATTACTGTTCCACCTCTACAGGCTTTTTAGTTATCCTAGTAGGTGTTTCTGATTTACACATGGCTGGTAAGTACCATTTAGAACTGTGTGTAGTTTGTCTTTTTTTCAGCCCTTCCATTGGTGGGACAATACATCCATGTTTTAATATAGAACTCTGTGGTCTAGGGGGACATACACTATATCATACAGTTCTAAAATGGTGCCTAACACCTGAGTGTAAATTAAATAACACTGACTGAGGTTAAAATTGGAGGCAGTATTTAAAAAGCTGCTTCTACCGGCACAAATCGCTTTCAGGTTTAGCACAGTTCTGCTTTAATAATTTTTATTGTATCATATCATTGAATTTATTTTTTACAATGTTAGCATGCCTTTCCCCAGTGTAAAATGTTTTGGATACTTTTGCTTGAAATAACACTATATGAAATAAAACTGCGTTGTAATTGTGTTATAGACTTGCTGCCCCTCTTCTTGTTAGACCCACTACTCGGCTTTTTAACCTGTCTATCAGCATCTCCATGGTGCCTTTGGCCTGGAAATCTGCCAGGATCATTCCAGTGTTCAAAAAAGGCGACCCTAAACTCCTGTCTAACTATTGTCCCATTGCATTCCTGCCTATCCTCAGCAGGATTTTGGAGAAACTTATTCACTGCCAGATCTCTGCTCATTTACTCAGTTTCAAACTTCAGACCCCTGTTCAACATGGCTTCAGGACTGGTCATAGCACCTCTACCGCTCTCACCCTATTCACCAGCGAGGTCAAGTCCAACATAGACAAAGGTCTTCTTACTGGTACTGTGTTCATTGACCTCAACAAAGCTTTTGATTTGATCAATCACCCACTGCTCTTGAACAAACTGCTCTCACTTGGTGTCTCTGGACCCACCTTATCCTGGATCAGCAGCTACCTCAACAACCAAACCCAGTCCATCTCCTTCTGCAAGGTTCTTTCATCCCCAGCTCATATCTCCTGTGGTGTCCCACAAGGGTCCATTCTGGGACCTCTGCTCTTCTCCATCTTTGTTAATGTTATTCCTACTTCCTCTCCCCACTATTGCACCATCATGTATGCAGACGACTTAGTGTTCTACTCTGCCTCTCGATCCATCCCTGACCTTAATCTTCATCTATCATCTGCGTTCCAACTGACTCAATCCTGGCTCTCCTTAAACTTCCTAATCCTCAACCTACCAAAGACTCAGGCCATGCTCTTTGGGTCCTCTAGAAAAGTTCAGGCGGAGTTCACCAAGCTCCGTGTGCTTTGCTGTTGATGGGTCAGCAGTTTTGTCCACAGACTCTTTTAAATACCTTGGAGTGACACTGGATCCTGTACTGGATTTCTACTCCCACATAAATGAAGTATGCAGATCTATTAACACTAAGATTGGTGCCACCTACCATGTGCGTCACTTCCTAACCCCTGCTGCCAGGATCTCTGTGGCTAGAGGTGTCTTACTCCCTAGACTACAGTATGCCCTCACAGTCCTTTCCCATGCTAATGCTGGTATTCTTCGTAAATGGGACACCACTTGCAACAGCATCTGCTGATTTGCTCGTTTGGCCCCTCGCCTTACTCACCATTGCCTCCTCTACTCTGTCCTACACTAGCTGCCTCCCAAGTCCCTTCGCTCCTACTCCCTGGGTTGTTTTATCAACTCCATGACCAGAACTCCCCGCCCTGCCTGTCTTGGGGCCATGCTTACCCCTGTGGCCCACTCCAACCCTCTGAGATCTTCTAACTCTCCACTGTTCTTAGTCCTGCACTGCTCAACAAAAATGGGAGAGCAAGCTTTCCCTCACTTCGCCCCCAAATTTTGGAACTCCCTTCCTCCCAGTTTGAAGTGCCCCTTATCTCACTCCTCCTTCAAGACTGCACTTTTTTCCTACCTTTATGCACTTGATACTTGTGACTGTACATGACCTCGCTTGACCCTCTCTTACTGCTCTTTCCTGCCTAGAAATATCGTTCTTAGAAATGCGAGTTTACTGCCTGGCCTGTCTTTGCCTGTCCTTTTCATCCCTGTTAGGATGGTAAACTGGTGTGTGTTTCATTTACCTGTTCTTTTCATCCCTGCAAGGATGGTTTCTGTTGTATGGATAATTTACCTGACTATCCCTGTGTGGATATTTACTATATTCAAAGACTGTATGTATTCTACCTGAGTTTTGTTTTGTTTTGACTGTATCTTGTACTCTCCCGGGTCGTGCTCGAAAATAGGCAAGGATATTGCCTAATGCGCTTAACTGGTCACCAAAAGCTAATAAATAAATAAATATTGTACCCATGGAAAGTATAGGTGGAAGGTGTATTCCAAATCTCAGTGTATAATCTTTTTTTTTTTTAAATCATAAATTTTGATTTCAGGTTTTGCTTTCATTCATCAGATATGGTGACATTACAGTCACATGCAGAAAGAAGGTTTTAAATACAGAAATTCATACTTTGTATTTATTTCCAAATAAATGTTTATATAAATGCCAGTATATTTTCGGAATACACAGTTTTTTTTATCTTAATTGTAACATGGGGAAATGCAATTAGTGTATTATTCATAGAAACATAGAATCTGACAGTAGATAAGGTCTGCTAGGCCCATCCAGTCTGCCTGTTTTCCCTACCTGTGTCAGCTGCCTCTGACCCTACTTGGTCATCGACTTTAGCCTCTCCCCCCCCCCATGATTCCTTTGTGCCTATCACATGCACTTTTGAATCCCCCCACTGTGTTAACCCCCACCACTTCCTGGGGCAGTCTATTCCATGCATCCGCCACTCTTTCAGTGAAGAAAAACTTCCTCACATTTTGCCTTATCCTGACCCCTTCCAATTTCATATCATGCCCCTCGTTCTTGTACATCTCCTTTACTGAAAGATGCTGCACACTTGCACCTTGTTTATGCCCTTAAGATACTTGAAGGTTTCAATCATTTCTTCTTATTCTCGCCTCTCCTCCAGAGTATAAATGTTGAGATCTTTTAATCTCTCCTCATATGCCTTCTGGTGCAAGCCCTGCACCATTTTAGTTGCCCTTCTCTGAATCGCCTCCACCCTATCTATGTCCTTTCGGAGATGTGGCCTCCAGAACTGTACACAGTACTCCAGATGAGGCCTCACCGGTGTTCTGTACAGTGGCATCACCACTGCCCTTCTTCTGCTAGTGATATCTCTTCCTGTGCACCCTAGCATGCCACTGGCCCTCCCCACTGCCTTTGTACACTGCTTGGCCACCTTTAGGTCTTCTGAGATGATTATTCCCAAATCCGTTTCTTCTTTATGACCATCAGTAACTCCCTCCTCCATACCCATCCTGTAACTCTCCTCAGGGTTTTTGCACTCTAGGTGCATGATTTTGCACTTTTTCACATTGAATCTTAGTTGACACATCTTGGACCATTTTTCCAATTTTTCTAAGTCCCTCCTCATTTTCTCCACCCTCTCTGAAGTGTAAACTCTGTTGTAGATCTTGGTATCATCTACAAATAAGCAAACCTTCCCTTCCAGTCCTTCAGCAATGTCGCTAATGAAGACATTAAAAAGGACAGGTCCCAGGACTGATTCCTGAGGTACCCCATTGGTCACCCCCCCTTTCCTCAGATTGGACCCCATTTACCACCACTCTCTGCTTTCTGTCCCTCAACCAATTGCTGACCCAATTCACCACCTTGTGGCCCACACTCGGACTACCCTGCGTGTTTACCAGCCTTTTATGTGGAACAGTATCAAAGGCCTTACTAAAACTGAGGTAGCCGACATCCACTGCTCCTCCCTAACCCACCTCCTTTGTCACCCAGTCAAAGAAATCTATCAGATTTGTCTGACATGATCTCCCTGCTGTGAATACTTGCTGCCTCGGATCCTGTACTCCACTTGATTCCAAGTGTTCCACAGTCCTTTCCTTAGGAAGCACCTCCATAATATTTCCTACTCCTGAAGTGAGGCTGACAGGCCTATAGTTACCCACCTCCTCCCTGCTTCTGCTTTTATGAAGAGGGACTACATGTGCCCTTGTCTAGTCCTCTGGAACCACTCCTGTATTGAATGGCTCACTAAACAGGTCTGCCAGTGGTGCTGCTAGCACCATCCTTAGTTCCTTTAAAACCCTAGGGTGTATGCTGTCTGGCCCCATCACTTTGTCCACCCTCAGTTTTGTGAGTTCCTTTAGAACTCTCTTCTGTAAAAGGACTGATGCTCACCTTCCTTCCCCCCCCTTTTTTCTTGTGCCTAGTTGTGGCCCCTCTCCTTCCCCTTCTTCAGTGAATATTGAACAGAAGTATTTGTTCAGTATTGACACTTTTTCTAGGTCTTCCTCCACACACACTCCCCTTCTTCCCTTCTGAGCCTTATAATCCCACACCTGGTCTTCCTTTTCTCGCTAATGTACCTATAAAATGTCCTGTCTGCTTTCTTTACCGTCTGTGCTATTCTTTCCTCGGTTTGCACCTTAGCACACCTAAGTGCTTTCTCTGTTTTCCTCTTGTCTATTTAGGTACACCACCCTATCTTCTTCTTTCTGTGTCTCCTTACAATTTCTGAAAGCCAATTTTTTGTCCCTTACCTTCTTAGTCACATCCTTAGAGAACCATATTGTTTTTTTTCATTGTTTTACCCTTGTCTCTCTGACTAATGCACTGGTGTGTCACCTCCACTATGGCTCCTTTTAGGTGTGCCCACTGTTCCGTGACACCCCCTCTGGTTTCCTTCTTTACCAGAGCTTCTTTGATACATAGCCCCATCCTAGCAAAGTCCACCCTCCTGAAATCCAAGACCCTCACCTTTGTGTGGTTAGACTGCGACCCTGTACCCATATTAAACTATACTGTGTGGTGGTCACTGGATCCTAGGTGCCCTTCCTCCCAGACTTCCTTGACTCTGCCTCCACTGGCTAGTAGTAGGTCCAGAACCGCCCTGTCCCTGGTGGGTTCTAACACTAACTGCCTGAAGTCTGTCCTTGTGTGGATTCCAGAATATCTCTGCTCCTGGCTAAGATAGCCGCCGGGATGGTCCAATCCATGTCTGGCATATCAAAATCACCCATCAGCAGTACCTCCCCCTTTTGCTGCCATCTCATGATTTCTTACACCATCACCCTATCCACCTCCTCCCCTTCTGCTGGGGGCTTGTAGATCACACCTGTGTGAACTGCTGTGCAATTGCCTGGCTCATGGGTGACCCACAGTGCCTCGGCCTCTCCCTGCCTACCTTGTACTGCAGTTGCTTTTATGCCTTCCCTGACATAAAGAGCCACCCCCTTTCCTTTTTACCCTCTCAGTCCCTCTTGAATAGAGAATACCCTGGTACAGTTACCTCCCAGTTGTGGTTCCCAGTGTACCGTGTCTCTGTTGTTGCCACTATGTCCAGGTCATTCTCTGCTATCAAGGCCACCAGGTCTGGGATTATATTTCCAAGACTGCGGGCATTTGTATACATGGCCTTTTATGTTTCCCTGCCATCCCCCTGCTATTCCTACTTTTGCCCTCCTATCTCCTTTTACTGACTCCATTTTCTTTCAACTTAAAATCACATAATATCTTTGATTTCCTATACATGGACCATAAGTCCCTCAAATATGTGTCAATTTTTTGTTTATTGAAGTTTCCTAAGGAGGTAGCCTTCAGGTTTTTCAATATTATTATTTTGGTTGTCATGGTACCCAGGGCAAGTATTTTACATATTATTTTATCCCTAGTTATTTTGTGGAACTCATTGAATATAAATAAATCCATACTAATCGGTATCTGTATGTAATGATATTGTGTTTTGTGTCGCCCCCCTCACCCAAATATTTATTGCTGGGCAAAACCATTTTAAGTGTGATAAATCCCCTTTCATCCCACAACCATGCCAACACAGGTTAGAGACTGGAGAATTCATTCTGTTTTACTTATGAGGTGTAATATAGGCTCTAGCTGGATTTCACGCCACATAGAGGTCTTCTCTCTAGTTTCTTTTTTCCATGAGATTTCAGTATTGTAATTTGGGGTTTCCTTTCCTAAATTCAGTTTATTTTTTTATCTGGTAGAGCTTCCTTAATGTTTTTTCCTCATAAAATCCAATCTTTTTTGTTTAGTCCAGACATTTTCCCAGATAACAGTTGGGTACTCGAACATTTTCCAAATGTATTTTACCTTCTCTTGTAACCTCAAGTAGTCTATAATGTTTAAATTCCTTTCTTTTTTCTCATCTAATAATTTTATAATATCCTCTAACTTTTAACTACCATTGAAATCATTAGATCAACAGCATTATACTTACTTGTTTTCATTAATTTCCTTTTCAAGTTACTATCCTGTTCAGAAGTAATGTTCATCTTAGAATTCTGCCATAAACTTGTATTGTAGCAGGGGATCATATCTTTTTATTGGTTTCCAGAATGCTATTTGGGAGATAACTGACTTAATAATTGGTATGTTTACCTCCTTAAAGTTTTCAAGAAATAAAATAATATCTTGCATTATAAGACCTTTTTTCTTTTTAATCAATATGTGTATATAGTGTTCATAATCTCTCGCCCCATGATAGCCTCACCTGCCACTCCCTACAATATGCAGACGATCCTGTCCTCTATATGAGTGATAACTCTCTGTTTAACCTTTCTATATCTCTTACCTCCAACTTCCTCCAAGCCCATAAATGGTTCAATACAAACCGCTTGTCAATAATAAAAAGACAAAAGCAATGCTTTTTGACTCGAAGCCCAGGTTAGCCAAACTCATCCAAACCCATAGCACTCTCAGCATCCATTCCCCGATGGCTCACCCCTTGATACAGTTCATTCCTTTAAATATCTGGGTATTACCTTTGACCCTGTCCTTACTTTCATCAGTCATACAGATATCTTCATACGCTGCTTCAACCAGAAACTGGGGGTCAACTACCACCTTATTAGGTATCTCTCTCCTGAAACCTGGCTTGCTATTGCCCAGTCCAGCTTTCTACCATTACTAGATTACTGCGCCCCTATCTTCACCCTTACCTTCTCTACAAACCTGGCTCAGCTAAACACGGCCTACAACAACATCTGCCAGTTTGCCCTTTTGGCCCCATACTCCGCCCACCACTGCTCACTTTACCAGGCCCTGGTCTGGCTCCCCCCATTAACTAGGCAAACCTATTGCCTGGCCTGCAGAGTCGAAACGACCATCAAAAATCAAGCTACTTCTCTGCTCTCCTACCTCCTCTGGCCTAAAGTATTTGTCCAGGACCTCCACCTCACTGCAGGCTCCATGCTTCAGTGCTCACAAGTCTCCACCTATATGGTCAAATGGGCATTCTTGTCTGTGGCCCCTTCCCTCTGGAACAGCCTGCCCCCCCCCGCTTAGAACCATCGACTCGCCAGGGCTTTTCACTCTCTCCTTAGGTCGCATCTTCTGTCCTCCACCCCATGCTCCTGCCCTCCTAGCTTATCATCATGCTTCTACTCTCCTCCCCTTTTTTTTCTTGGTCCATACCTATACTACCTTAGCCACCCCTTTTCCTTATATTCATCATCCACCATTCCTAAATTGCATTTTAAATTGTCTACTGCTTCCTGTGTCACAAATTGTATTTATTTATTGTGCTGCTATTTTATATATATCTTCATGTAAATATCCTGAATATTACCACTGCCTATTAATGACTCTATGCCTTCATATCACACTCCTTGTACTTGCTGTATTCCTGTGCCATCCTCAATGGCCCAGGTCATGCCTGAAAATGGTTCTAGGACCAGTGCACCTACCTGGTTAACAAATGAATAAATAAATATATTTTCCTTCTTTATCCAGTTGTTATCTTTTGAATTCATCCATTAGTTGGCCAGTTTTACTTTATTTGCAGTATATTATGTTTTGGACCAGGGCACCCCATCCTTTTTTGTCCTGGCATATTCATTTAGGCCCAAACAATCCAGCAAGAGGCTTCCCTCCAAAGAAATGTCATGAGAATTCTGATACATTTATCAAACCATGATTCCCCTGTCACATCATGTAAAGCTTGGAAAAAAGAAAGAATATGAGGCACAAATCATTACTTTAAGTATCTCTGTTTTTCCCATAAGGAGACTGACATATTCTCCAACTTCTCCAGGAAGGTTCTAATCTTATCTTCTACATTATGTATATTAGTTGTCCTTGTAGTCTGTTTTCTGCAAGCATGATATCTAGATATTTTATTTTGCGGGCAAAAGTTAACATAGTTAAACAATATTTAGTATTTCCAGAGATTGTAGTAATAGGTAAAGCTACTGTAATATATGGGTATGCCAAATAATACTATTGAAAACCATATATGAAAATCGCTGTAATATTACACTTCCACTCCCGTAATATCATCATTGAAATCTCGTAATAAGATCATTCAGCGCTCATAATACTATCACTCTGAGCTCTGAACGATACTATTATGAGACACAGGCAGGACCACATGCATGCTGATTAGTTCCACATCCTAAGTGTGAGCCAGCATCTACTGTAACTGCTGTGTATAGTGAAAGCTGACTCATCACTGGCCACAAGCACTAAAAAAGAATAAGAGCAATGATGTGGACCTGCAGGGGAAGAATGTGCCTACCATGTTGAGCCCATCTCAGCAGTGAATGAAATAAAGCAGCTCACACAGACGGGAGACCAGCATTTTTTACGTCTCTCTCTCTCTCGCTCTCTGCTTTTCATCTCACTTCCTGGAACAGTGCAGGCACCTCCCAATAAGTGGATCTACTGCATAGGGGGTGGACCTTTGGTCATACTGCCATGTAATGGGAGTAGACTTCTAGTAGAGCAAAGGGGCAAACTCTGCTTACCTGACCACAGCTGAAAGCACTCTTCTTATCCTTGGATACATATATTACTTGGCTATAATACCATCTCAGGGTTCTGGGGACATGCTGGAACCTCTTGAGCTTTGTTCTCGAGGTTCATATGTCCCCAGTCCTCTCAATGGCATTATAGCCTCATAATGCACAGCCCCTATCTATTATTCTATTTGTTTTTTAGCTAATTAAACTGGTATGAAGAGAGGTGGGTATATTCCTCACTCTCTTCCATTAAGGCAAAATACATATATTCAGGGCCAGACAATAAGACCAAACACAGTCAGCAAAAACATAGTTTATATGTTCACTAAAAATACCACCAACAGCTTAATCTGGTTCAAGGTCAGTTGGCATTCATCTGTATCCCCCTCCCCCGGGTCGTGCCTGAAAACAGGCAGGATTTGTCTAGTGCACTTACCCGGTCAACAAAAACTAAATAAATAAATAAATAAATATCACTGCTGAATGATTTTTTTTTTTTTTTGAAATTGCAATTTTTTATTATTTCCTTTTCAAGTTACAACAGGGTACAGAAGAAAAAGAAGGGGAGAAAGGGACATATGGAGGCAAGATACATTTTGACTGGCCTGAGAGGAAATATATACAATCACCAAACAAAAATTAATCCGGCCCATCCTATACTGGGAGTACATTCTGAACAGCTTATCAAACTATGACTCAGCAAAACTCTGAGGCCGGTGGTCTAATTTCATAGCCCCTTTAAAGTCAAGCCCTAAAGCCTCCCAAATAAAATAATGACAGAACCAGAGAGGACTACCCCACTTCCGGACCATCGGAGTGGGGAGGTCCTAACACAGAGAAAACAGAACAGAAAAACTACATACATATACCCCAAGCCCACTCCCCAGAAACCACCCCCTTTCCCCAGACCCGTGGTGAGAGTACTCCTTCTAATTTTATAATTGGGTTCAGGCTTTTTATCCAGGATACCCTTTACCTTTGGGTTCTCCCCCCCCCCGTCAGCTCATATCGGCCCCCTAATCCAGAGCTTCTCTAGCCAAAATTTCAACAACTGTGGTTCCCTCTTCAACACCCAGGTATTCAAAGAATGGGAGCCAGCGAGATCTGTGTAAGTCAGACTTTAGGTTTAGGTTTGCCGTGAGCCTCTCCATTAATTTAATTTGGTTACAGCAAGATAACCAATATTCTCCACTAGGAGGGGTCTTAGACAACCACAACCTGGTAATTGCCTTCTGGGACGCGGCCAAGAGGATTGGAAACAAATAGTAAGCCTTGGGCCCTGTTAATCCTTGTGGGGGTTTCCCTAGTAGCAAATGGCGAGGATGATCCAAATTCCCCACCTGTAAAATCTTCTCAGTCCACTTTTAATGCCCTCCCAATAACTTTTAATAATCGGGCATCCCCAAAAAATTTGTTCTTATGTTCCCATCTGCCCACAGCCCCTCCAGCAATCCGTTGAGTGAGATTGACCAAAGTGTTTAGTTAGTACTGGTGTCCTGAAAAATCTTGTAAGTACTTTCCACCTGAATTTCCTCCAGGAATTTGACGCCGAAGTTTTGTATGCCATCCTCCAAATTACCTCCCATTTTACCTCCCCTTCTCTCAGTCCCAGTTCCTCTTCCCAGAGTTTCTGAATCCTCTGCCTGGGTTTCGACTCCAATGGTTCCCCAGCCTGATGAATCTTGGAGATCAAGTGGGTCATTTTCGGCAATTCCCTTGACCACTCTATGAACGATTCAACAAGAGAATCCTTAGGCACAGACCTATGGTTCCCCCTCTGTCCCTCTTCCTCCCACAAGTAATGTCTAACCTGCAAATAGGCAAAGAAATCTGATGAGGGGATTTTAAATTCCTGCTGAATCTGTGTGAAACTTTTCACAATGTTCCCAGTGAATAATTGTGCGAAATTGCGCAATCCCAACTTCTGCCACCTCAGGAAGACTGGGTTTTCCACCCCTAATTTGAACTCAGGCCTTTCCAAAATGTTCCCCTGTCTTAACACCAGCACTTACGCCTTAGACCCTGATCCTTTCACCGTCTGGAACCAGAGCGTAATTAGTGTTTTGAGCCCCGGGCTGGGTAGGTTATGGATTACCCTGGGGTTCTTTCTATTAAAGAGAATTGATGACAGGGAATACGGATGTATACGCTGCAAGTCCACTCTGGCCCAGCTCTGAACTGGCACAGGGGACGTGAAGACCAGCAAGAACTGCAGCCTGGCTGCTCTGAAGTACATCTTGAAGTCTGAAACTCCCAGATCCCCCTTCCCTTTGGATAACTTCAACAGCGCCCAGCTCAGACTCGGCTTCTTCCCAGCCCAAATAAAATTGCTTATCACCTTTTGTAAGTCAGCCCAGAATTTTTTGGGAGGGACTTAGGGGGATGGCATCAAACAAGAACAGCATCCTTGGGAGGACATTCATTCTTACCGACTCTACCCTGCCAGAAATACTAAGCGGTAGGGACGCCCACCTGGTGCAGTCCTCCCTCACACAATCTAGCAGTCTCAGGTGATTAACCTTAAAGAGTTTACCTGCATCCCTCGGGATATATACTCCCAGATAGTGGAAATGAGTGGTGTTCCACCTTAGATCCGTCACACCCCTTACCTGGGCCGAAACTCCTGCTCCTAAAGTGATTACCTCTGACTTAGATTCATTAATCTTAAAGCCCGATACAGAGCCAAATTCCCTCAATATGCTCATCGCAGTTGGCAAGAAACATTGGGGGTCACCTAAATACAAGAGGGTGTCATCCGCATATAGAGATATGTGGTTGTCCACTCCCCCCACTGGAATCCCCACAATGTCTTCGTGGGACCGGAAGGCTCCGGCCAATGGTTCCATACTCGGTGCGAAAAGAAGAGGTGAGAGGGGACATCCCTGCCCTGTACCCCTCTTGATATAAAAGGGCCGAGAGAAGAGTCCATTCAGTCTGACCCTAGCTGAGGGTTTAGCATATAGGGTGCCCACCCATGCCTGAAACTTGGGGCCGAAACCAAACTTCTTCAGGACTTCATCAAGGTATCCCCACTCTAGGCGATCGAAGGCCTTTTCGGCATCTAATGTAATCACCACTGCTTGCCTTTTCTTCCCCTCGGATTGGACATGGGCCAATACAGTGAGCAGCCACCTGACATTGTCATGGAGGTGTCTACCTGGCATAAAGCCCGACTGGTCCGGATGGACCAGCATGGTCACCACCGACTGAAGCCTATTTGCTATCGTTCTAGCAAAGATCTTAGCATCCAGGTTTAGCAACGATATAGGGTGGTAGCTGCCACACAGAGACAGGTCTTTTTCCGGCTTAGGGATAACAGATATTAAGGCGTGCGCCCAGGTGTCTGGGGCATCCGAGGTTATGTGGGCTCTGTTGCAGACTTCGAGAAGTAAAGGAGCTATCTGTTCACTAAACTTTTGATAGAACTCTGCTATGTACCCATCAGGGCCTGGGGCTTTGTTATGCTGCAATTTTCTGATCACTTCTTTTAACTCCAGCATGGAAAATGGTCTGTCCAATTCTTTTTCGAGGTCTTACGAGAGCTTAGGCAGTTTAAGACCCTCAAGAAAGTGCTTGATCAGGTCTGACTGGCTCGCCCCAGCCTCGGATTTGTATAAATTTTCATAAAACTCCCTAAAACAATCCGCTATCTGGGAGGCTGCTGATATGTTTCCCCGGGAATGTGGGGTCGTGCACCCCAGAAATGAACCTGTCCACCTCTTGTTTCCTCAATCTGAAGGCGAGTAACCTACCCGCTCTATAACCCTTGCTATAATATTTTTGTGCCATAAACCTGAGGACATTTTCAGTTTTTGACAACAGAAGGCGCTGTAATTGTTCCCTTGCCACTTGAAGCTTCTGAAATACACTTCTTGCTCCTCCTTTTTTATGAATCCCCTCTAACTCCTTAATTTTCTGCTCCAGAACCTCTTGTTGTTGCTGTCTGGCCCTCTTTTGTTGTGTTGAATATGAGATTACCTCGCCTCTCACCACTGCCTTTAGCCCATCCCAGAGGTACTTCACCTTTGACACCGACCCCATATTCTCCCTGAGGTAATTTACTATCACCTCCTTGATCTTGGATATGAAGTCCTTGTCTTTGAGGAGTCCAGCATTTAAGCGCCACAAGGACTGCTTACTCTGCCGGCCAAGAGAGATGGATAGGCTGACTTTAGCATGGTCAGAGATATATATGGGGTATATCTGTTGGTCTACAATTGACTCTACCCTGAATTTAGGCATGTAGAATCTGTCCAACCTTGAATAAGAGTCTTGCGGGTGGGAGTAAAAAGTAAAGTCCCTGCTGGAAGGATAGCTATCTCTCCACGTGTCAACCAATCCCAACTCCCTGCGCAGGTGGGACAATGTCCTGGGCCCTGCACCTTTCTCCTTACCTCCCTGACTTCCTGATCTATCCAGCCTAGCCTTTTCCACACAATTCCAGTCTCCTCCTATAACCAAGTGGCCCTCAGGGAGCGCCGCCACTACCCCGAATGCATACCTGAAAAACTCTGGGTTGACGGGCGTGGGAGCATATATTTTGACAATATGGATTACCCTATCCGCGATCCTTCCTGAAAGGACCACCATTCTGCCTTCTTCATCCGAAAATGAATTTAGCGGGACCAACCCAAGTCCCTTCTGCACTAAGATAGCAACCCCAGCCTTCTTTGGATTCTTGTTAGATGAAGAAAAAACTTACCCTACCCACATGCGGCGCAATTTTCTGTGTTCCAGTGTTGACAGGTGGGTTTCCTGCAAGAGGCCAATGTCACAGTGGACCTTCACTAAATCTTGCAAAATGCTATGCCTCTTAGCAGGAGAACCCAAACCCTTGACATTATATGTCACTAGTTTTAGGTTCCCCATATTGGTTTCTCACCGATTTCATCCGTTCCCACCTTCTCCTTTGCCTGATGTTCCAACCCAAGTCCCCCTCATCTTGAGGGAAATGAGCAGGACCTCCCAAGTGCCTTTAAGACGGCTTTCACCACGGGTCACCCCCCTTCCCCCCCCAACCCACCAATTTTAACAAACCAAGTACAAACATACCATAAGGATGCATTACCATAGATAAACTATATACAGTGTAGTCCAGACGGACTGGGGTCGGAGAGAAGCTCCCTCCACCCAGGAGCAAGGGCTGCTGCATAGCCCTCAACCTCCCCCCCTTCGGTAAGGCAGCAGGGGAGGTGATCTCCCAGGGTGTCGTTACAGCAGGAAGGCTAAAGTCCCTGGGGTGTCGGCACGATCCACGGGAGAGGCAGATTACTGGATCGCGGTCGACCAACTACCGCAGGGATGCCTGTCCCCTGAACTCACTTCTGGTGATGGTGGTGCAGTAAATTTGTCATTCGAGACTGAAGGGTCAGTGAGAGCAACGCTGGGCTGCATCCGTCACCGCCCACCAGACTGCAACTGAAACCGGTGCATAAATAAATAATAAAATAAGAATGGAAGGGAGACAGACTGGGAAAAGGGAAAAGAAGGACAAAAATGGGGGAAGAGAGTGGGACCAGGGAGGGGGGAGACAAATATGAGGGAACTGGGAAAGGGGAAATTAACATAATGACATAATGAGCATTATGGGGTGGGAGGCCTCGCACAGGCTCGTTAGAGCCCCACTGTTAATGTCACAGCATGTCCTCCAAACATCAACCTTCACGGCCTGGCAGAGGCCCCCCCCCCTTACAAGGCATAACTTAACTTCTTTGCATCCACTTCCACCTATTCTTCAATAGGGAGGATAAATGAATCCAGGGCCAGTCAGCATAAATCCCAGGAGTGGACATGGATCATACCTGATTCGCGACCAGGTACATGACCAAACTCCACCCTCCCATGAGAGAGGCCTATCTGATAATTTATCTCTGAGGCTCTCCCAAATATGCAGGCCCGGATTCTGGTCCAGACTGATTTACTTCGCCCACTCGCCAACCGTCCCTCACAGATGGGCTGAGACCCCAAAACTGCGAGCGGAAGGTCCTCCTGCCCTCATATTAAACTACATGGTAAACAGGTATAACAATTTAGATCAGTCTATAAGAACCGGGTAGTCCAAAGAGCAAACCACAAAGTCCAGCTCTGTCTCTATCAGGTCGTCTTCTTAGCTCGCAGGCCTTTCCCCAGCTGACACAGATCCTTGCACAGTTGATCATCCAGGCCCCCGGTCTTGATCTCCTTCCCTCCAGCCTCCTTACTTATCGTCAACCAATTTAGGTGCAGCAAAGTCTGTTCCCGAATGTCTGGTTGCAGGTCTGGAAGTGCAGTTCCGGCTTTTTGGAGCGGCCTTCTCGCTTGAAGGAGGGAATCATATAGCTTGCTGCCGGTAGACCATTGCACTAACAGTTTTGCTGGGTATCTCAAAAAAGCTTTTATTTGCTTTTCTCTCAGCTGCTTAATGACTGCCAGGACCCTTTTCCGTTTCTGCATGGTAACCGGGGGGGGAGTCGTGGTCCAAGTAAACCCTTTTTCCATCCAGATTTAAATCTCTTTTACCCCAGGCTTTGTGCAATACCATTTCTTTAACTGGATATCGAGTGAATTTGACCAGGATAGAGCGAGGAGGGGCATCACTATTCGGCTTGGGGCCTAAGGCCCTGTGTACTCTTTCCAACTCGAGGGGTTCTATGTCAGGGATATCCAACTCTTGGTGGAGCCAAGATTTAACGAATTCAACCGGGTTATCTTGCTCTGCTCCCTCTGGGAACCCAAAGATTCTGATCGTCTTCCTCCTCCCCCTCGACTCAGCATCTTCAGCTCTGGCCGTTAGCTCTCTTTCCCTTCTGGCCAAGTATATCACTGCCCTGCTAAGTCGAATGGAATCCTCGTGGAGCTCCCCAAGGCCCATCTCAAGATCTTGCGTTCTTCTCTCCAACAGCTTTAAGTCTTGCTTAATGTCTTTAACATTGCTATCAATACGTTGAAGCATTTTCACAATATGGGCTGTCGCCCGACCATCCATGGAGCTCCCCCTTGAAGTTTTCTCTTCATCCTCCTCCCTCTTGGTACCTGCCACTGATTCTGTGGCCCTGGAAGGTGAAACACTCCGGCTACGCTTGGCTCTAAATCGATGTTTAGTCGGGTTTTTTTTGGCACTTCTGCCCCAAGTATTCGCTGCCTGGCTCATTATTATAACTGCAGGTTTGGCAAAGAATAAATTTAAGTATCTTTGGGCACCGGATTAACTTTGATTCTGCAACACCACCACGGAGCTTAGAGTTAAGCTGCCATTCGGTTCGGTGACGTCACCGGAAGTCTGCTGAATGATTTTTATACCTGTAACGGTTGCATTCTTTCTCATTCTGTTCAACAAAGGCTCCAAAGGTAACATAAAAAGTAATGGGGATAAGGGGACCCGTGTGTTGCTCCATTGGGCATACTGTACAGTAGTTATGTTTTTGGACCTAAACATATTTATCCTAAATTACATTGTTGGATTGTAATACAACTGCTTAATTAAATTCAAAATCTCCTGCAGGAAATCAAGTTTCTTTAAGCAAATAAACATGAATGGCCATTCAAACAAATCAAAGGCATTTGAAGCATCAAGTGCCAATGACATCATTTCCTCCTTATTTTCCTGAACAATATCTACAAGTGTTTGAACCTTCAACAATCCCTCGAACAATGTATGACTTTTAATAAAACCCTTTTGGTCCTGATGATTAGCTTTTGTTATATGGTTTTCTTTTTGGTGCACAAAAAGTTTAAGTTTTATTTTGTAGTCTGTATTTAAAAGTGCCACTGGGCTTTAGTTTTATGCTTTAGTTAAATCTTTATTCTTCTTGGGTATTAATACAATAATTGCATCTAATAAAGAATCTGGACGTGTAGAGTCATTTTGTATTTAACTGCTGATAATAATAATAATGAAGGACTAATTCTTTATCAGAAATCATAAAACATTTTGGTATAAAACCATCACTGCTGGGAGTTTTGACGTGTATTTAAGTCATACAGTGTATTTCTAAAACAGTGTTCTGAATTATGAATTCTGGTGTTCTGAATTATGAATTCTGGACCATAAATATTTATATGAGGTTCAGAGTTTTATCTACATATTCTTCTATTTCCACTTCATTTACAACTCTCTTTTTTTTTTTTTGCTAAATTCTTTTGTGGTATCTGATAAATTCTTCACATATATTTTGATCTTCAGATTTGTGATAATATTGGAGATCAGCTTTTTCTGATTTTGAGTTTTAACCACAAGGGCTAATACACATCAAGGTTGGTCACTAGTATATGTTGCTCCCTTATTTTTAACATGTTGCTTTCCATCTTTTGTATTAATATTTCCTTTTTATTCTTATTTTATCCCGTCTTATTTCCTCCTCTTTATTTCTTTTTGTCATTCTGTTGTCTAAATCTCTAATTTCTTGATCCAATGCATCAATGCTTAATTTCTTGATTTTAATTAGTTTGATGTAGCAGGTAATTATAACCCCTGTTGTTGTTGCCTTAAGGAGTCCCAGATCTGTACAATATTCTGTGTGTTAGTATTACTAAACTTGCAAAATTCATCTATACTTGCTATAATTTATTAGCAAAGTTTGGAATTTTTCAAAAGTGAAATGTCTACTTGTCATGTTCATATTTGGTGCCCATCCTTAGTTGGCATAAAACTTATGTTAATTAATATATGGTCAGGCATATAGTATCCATTATTTCTTTTCTAATATCAGGCCTCCATCTGTGGGCAGTCATTTGGCAGGACTACCAAGTCACCCTCTCCAGCAAAGGAGAACTCTCCTCTAGATGCTTGATCCTCTCCTTCCCTGGCTGACCCCCTGTGACCCACGTTCACCTCCAAACACAGGTCACCAGTGTGGCAGGAGGTAAGGTGCAATGCCTCAGCCCTCCACACCACTGGGCTGGCATCACCCCTTGTTTGCCAATCATTTGTATTATTATCTTTAGTCAAGTGGATCTCTTGTAAAAAAAAAAAAAAAAATGTAAATACCCTTTCTATAACAGTGTCTTGCTGCTTTTCTTGATATCATTTTTTCCATATATGTTCCATGAACCTAAACTAATGGTAACAGGTATACTAGTGCTAAGCATTGTAAATTTTTCTACCCCAGTATCGATCATGAAAATCTAGAAGATCGCAATTCAAACCCAAAATGAATTTCTCTGATAAAAAAAAAACTTGTATGTACTAAAATCAGACTGTTGCCAATCCCCTTTTTTCATTGTTTCCTTTTGTAAATCATTTTACTATATTTCATCTTATTTTTTAAATCCTCCAAAAAGCAAACAAAAAGAAATCTACTTAACAGTTGAAATACCAGTAAACAATATGTGTACCATTTATTCATCTAGTTCAGGCACAGAGAGTATGGTCAATGAGAATAAAAGCTTTTGAAAGGTTGGCCAGCCCGCCAGCACAGTGGTAGGGTTACCACTCATGGCACCAGTGACCTGGATTCGGGAACGGACTCGGGTGGCTGGAGGGTCAGCTGGGGGGAGGAGGATTGAGAACCCACAGGCTGCTCTCCTCCTCCTCCTCCTCCGGGGAGGGTGGGCTGCTTGTCCCACTACTCTACTGGCACCTGGGTGGAGGTGCAGCAGGACAGCATGAAGCGGGTGGGAGGACATTGGCCGGGAGCTGGAGCAGTTTGCATGTTGTGACGTGCTCCACTGCTTGGCTCCTCTAGCGTGCTGACATCAAGAGGGGTGGCACCAGAACAAGGAAAAAACCCCATGGATGCCAGCATAGAAGGGATCCAGCTCTGCTCCCAGACACCATAACCTGGCTCTTGAGAGGAACTGCTCAGACTGCCCAACACTCACCAATGAACTTGGAGGGGGAAGTCCCGGGATCTCCCTCCCTCCCTGCCCGGGGGTGGTAGGCCGAGGCAACATGGGGGCATGTTTGGCGGACCTCCAAGAGGTAACGGGGGAGTGCAGAGAGAGCATAGGATACCTGGAAGAGAGCGGCAACCACAGAGAGAAGGGGGCATAAACAGATAATATAAAAAAAAAGATTTTGAAAGGTTGACATGCACCATATCCACAAATATTCCTCCATCCAGATCTCCAGCCACATTACTTAGAAATTCAACGAGTGCAGTGTCTGTTGACCTTTAGCTCTAAATCCTGACTGTTGGTTTACTAACAATGAATGTTGCTCCAAATATTTAGTTGGCTGGTTACATACCAACTGTTCTAGCAGCTTATATAAGAGAGACAGAGCACAATTGATCTGTAATTTTATAGGTCATTACAACCCCCCCCCCTTAAAGACTCTGGTCACTTTAGCGCACTTCCAATATTCAAGGAATCTTCCTTCAATTAGACTTCTATTAAACAGACTGATGAGCACTGGAAATATTATTTTAGCAGAAATTTTTAAGAAGAAAACCTCTATCTGATCAAGGCCAGGTGATTTTTTTGGGAATTTAATTTGCTCAGCTCAGTTATTAGTTCTTTATCTTTAATTAATTTAAACCTGAACCTTGGAAAATGCAAATTTTATAAATTGAAATGTTCTCCCTCATTATAGCTTCCAGGATTTGGAATGGCAATGTCAGGTAGGTTGCAAAAGTAGTCATTTAGTGCATTTGCTGTAAATTGAGGGGGATGATTTAAGCCATTTTCATCTATAAAATTTACTGTGGGCTTAATGTTTTTAACTGGGTCAAAACTCTGAATTAAATTCCAGTAAGAAGAAGGGTTCCTAACAGATTTTATTTTTTTTATTGTAGTAGTCCTGGTTAGCTCTACATACCATTGTTTTACACTGATTCCTAAGCAGCTTGAATTTGTACCAGTCCTCACTGCTTAGAGATTGATGAGCATTTCTTCATAATCTGTCTTTTTCTCTAATAAACTTTCTAATCCTGTCCATGGCCCAAGGCATATGATTTTTTTAGGAACCTTTTAAAAATAGAAACATAGACTTTGACAGCAGATAAAGACTGCTTGGCCCACCCAGACTGCCCATTTTCCTACCTTTTGGAAAAGCTGCAGTTCCTAGTTAACTAACAGTCTACTTCCTCCTACCCCCACTAGAATTGCCGTATGTCTGTCCCATGCATTCTTGAATTCCCTGACTGTTTTTGACTCAACTACCTGTGGAAGGCTGTTCCATGCGTCCTCCACCCTCTCTGTGAAAAAACACTTCCTCTTGTTACCCCTGAGCCATCCCCCCTCTGTCTTCAAATTGTGCCCCCTTGTTCTCGCACATCTCTTTTTCTGAAAGATGCTCCCCTCATGGACTCATGAGCTGTGAGCATTATTTCCTATTACATAAAACAGCAATATGTGGTAAAACCTGGTGAAAAGCAATAGAATAACCTTTGTCATCAATCATTTTTCTTTTGGGGGGGACATTCTACGTGACAATTTCATGATCCTCTTATCTTAAAAATTTCAGTATTCCCACCTGAGGTGGAGCTCCATTATCAAGTCTTTGGCAAAGAGCTCTGTGTAGTTGATCAAATAACGTTCAGATGTTCCCCTTGGCAGTCCAAAATGCTGAGCAGCTCGGTCGGGGGGGGGGAGGTTGGCATTGGACTCCGTCACCACAGCAACCTCTGTGTCTGGGCCCGGGAACCTGCTTCTGCCACATGAGGGACACTGTGACTGTGCATGTCCAACACAGGCACTCATTCCTGCCAGAGGAGGAGAGAGGACAGACAAAAAGGAAAAAACCCCAGTAGCTATCTGATTGATGAGTGGGTTTGGCCAGACCAGGTTACATCTCTGAACAGGCTATATCCCCCTCAAAGAGCTGCTGGTTGGGAAACAAAATCTGCATGAAAAAAAAATAAACTCAGTTGTCCAGCTGGAGGAAGCCTCATTTTTTTCCATTTTATCCCCATATCCTTTGTCGTTTGTTGCTATTAGTTTAGTGATTACTGCATGAATATTTTTTTTGGGTTGTTAAATAGCTTTGCATTTAATATGTCCTTTCCTTCAGATTTGTATTGCTAATCTTCATCACAGTATTTATTTTAATCACCTTTTTTGCCTGTTGTAATCATTTCAGTTTAGACCATTTCCCCACCTTCATTATGAGGCTTGTTTGTTTTTTTAAGTGCCTCATTAGTCATCTCTTTCTATTTAGCGTATATATTTATCTATGCAGGTAGAAACGTAGACAGTAATAGCAGAAAAAAGACAAGTGGTTCATGCAGTCTGCCAGAGTTCCCTATAAGCCCTGGAACCTATTGTTCCTTCAGGGTACTAACCCTCCCTATCCTCTACCCCCTTCTGCTTGATTCTGTCACCCTGAGCAACCACTATGCCCTTCATTCTATCCCAGCTCTGTTAAAAACACTGGTTTTCACACCCACCCCCAGCTGACAGACTGTTCCATGGTTCCACCACCTTTTCTTTCTCATGTCTCTGCTGAACCTCCCTCCTGTTATTTTCCACTCACGTCCATGAGACGGTGTTCAATAGTTAAATAGTTCCCTGCAGTTCACTTTAATTCCTTTAAAGAGCTAGTGATGCCTCAATGAAAACTTTAAAAGGCAGAATAATTAGGTACAGTTCTGCCTGCATTCCATTTATACTTACTATATTTCTCCTCCCCATTATTTATTACTTAGGAGGTTTGCATGAATATATGATCTTTATCCCTTTGAGTTTCTTCAGAGTTCATCTGCCTGTATAGCTTACTCCCTACTTTAAGTCATAATCCTCTGTTGTGACATCACAATCTGGTGCTGTGGGAGTAATTGTGATGTCACAAGCAGTGCTCTGTGACTTCAGGTAGGGAGAAAGCAGCAGGAATAGACAAACACTTCAGGAGCAAAGATCCTGTTTTCATACAGAAGACCTCAGTAATAAATAATGGGGAGGATAAATGCAGAACTAATGTGAAATGCAAGCTGCACTGTGTCTAAATATTAGGTTTTGTTAAAGTTGTCCTGAACATACCACCAGCTCTTTAAGGAACTTGAAGGTCTCTATCATATCACCCTTTTCCCCTCTGGTCACCGGTGAGTAGCTGTTCAGTGCCTTAAGGCACTCCTTATTGAGTCTGCCCTGCTGGCCCTGAATAACTTTTGTTACTCCGTGCTGCACTGTCTCCAGCCTATCCTTATTCTTCCTGAGGTGTGGACTCCAGAACTGGGCGCAGTACTACAGGTGAGATCTCACAAGGGATCCATATGGGGTAAGTATTAAAGTACCTACTTTCTTCTGGTACCAGTGCCCTCCCAATACATTCTAGAATTTAATTAGCCTTGCTATAGGCCTTGTTGCACTGACTTGATTGCTTAAGTGTGTTGTTTATGATGACTCCCAGATCCCGTTCCTCAGCTGTAGTGCTAAGTCTCACCCCTCTCATCCAGTACTTCATCTTGGGGTTCTTGTTCCCTAGGTGCATTACCTTGCGCTTTTTGGCACTGAACTTCAGCTGTCAAACACTTGACCACCCCTCTAGCTTTTGTAAATTGCTCTGCATTTCCTTTATTCCTTCAGTACTACCCAGTCTCCTACAGAGCTTCATGTCATTTGCCAAGAGACACAACCTGTCCTGGATTCCCTCTCCGGTGTCACTGCTGAACACGTCAAACAAGACCGGAACCAGAACCGATCCCTGTGGAACCCCACTCATAACCTCCGTGTCTTCTGATTTAACCCCATTGACCACAGCCCTCTTCCTCCCCTTAAGTGAGTTACCCACCCAGTTTGCTATGACTTTAGCCACAGCCAGGTCCTCTATCTCTTCAGCAGTTGTCTGTGAGGTACTGAGTTATTTTATTTATTTATTTATTTGTATATTTGGAAACAACCTTGAGTATACACTCTTTCACAAAGTTTCCTCGTCAGGAGTTAAAAGCCTTGCTGAAGTCCAAGTACAGCAGATCCACAGCGCGGCCTCAGTCTAATTCTTTCATCATCCAGTCAAACAAAACTATCAGGTTAGTGGCCACAAATCCATGCTGTTTACTATCTTGGAGTCAGTTGCTCTCCAGGTAGTCTACAAGGCCCTCTTTGACCAGATGACTCCATCAGCTTCCCTACAAAAGAGGTTAGACTGTCAGGTCTGTAGTTCCCTGGTTGCTCCTTGCCCCCCTCCCCCAATGAAGTGGAAGTACATCTGCTGCCTTCCAATCCTTTGGCACTTCCCCCATCCTAAATGAGCTGTTGAATAGACCTACCAGAGGTTCAGCCAGTTCTGCTGCTAATTCCCTGAGTATCCTTGGATGCAACCTGTCTGGTTCCGAGGTCTTATACCTATCTTTAGGGCTGCTAGCCCTTTCAAGGCCCTTTAACTAGGAAATACTGTCTGACTCATCTTTGGGACCCCCTTAGTGGCTACTTTGATGCCACTGTCTCCTTAGTGAAAACTGAGCAAAAGTAGTTATTAAGGACAGCGGCCTTTTGCCCGCCCTTTTACAGTATATCACCCTACCACCCCTCCACTAGCTTTACGATTCCCCCACCTTTCTTCCTTTTTCTCCAGTGTATCTGAGGAACTGTTTTCCTCCATTCTTGACTCCCTCTGCAGTGCGAAGCTCTGTCTCTGCTTTTGCCTCACTAATGGCCCTCTTTGCCTTCCCATTTTTCTGTACATATTCTCCCCATTCTACCTTCCCCCACTTTTCTTTTTATTTACAGTACAGAAGGCCTTCTTAGCCCTCACCGCTTGCCTGACACCTGCCAAGAACCATAATGGTCTCTGAAACCTTTTTTTGTTTTTTTGTTGCTGTTTTTATGCATACCTTAGCTGCCTCAAGAATGGCCCCTTAACTGCCTAGATAACCACAGATTGGCAGAGTGGTCCTCCAGGTGCCTATAAAATAAAGAAAAAGTCTCCGGAAGGGAGCATGCACCACTGACCTCTACTAGAACTAGGTTACAAAACTGGAGAAAATAGACCCACTCACTGGATGAGGTTTCAATAATAGTAAAGAGCTTGTTGTTTATAAGTAAAAAAAACAAACGGTTTTATTTCCACCATATATCAACGTTTCGCCCGTGGATCTATTTTCTCCAGTTTCATATGCCTACCCCTTAATTGCCTCCCATCTGTCTTCCATCCCACCTATGTTATCCACCCCAACTAACTTATCCCTGACCAGCTCCCTCAGCCTATCGAAGTGTGACCTTCTGATGTTAAGGGCTTCAGCTCTTGATTGTGGTTTGCAGAACCGAGGACCAGTTCAAACCAAACAGAGTTATGGTTGCTGTTCCCCAGTGGCTCTCCCACCCCCACAGCTCCTACCACCTTTAAATTGAGGAGCATCACATCAAGGATTGCAATCTGCCTACAGTCCCACAACAAGAATAGCCGTGCATCAGTAGTAGATAGAGGGGTGCAAAGAATAGGGGATGGTTACCCCAGTAACATCCAAATCTCCATGCACTGATGCACACCTGCTAGCCCGCTGGTGCAGCAGAAATATTAAATGCTGCAATGCAGGCATCCCGGGTTCAGGAATCGACTAAGGATGCTCGAGGGCTGGCTGGGGTGGGAGTGGATTGAGCAGCCATAGCACATTCCCCACCCCCCGAGGGGGATAGAGTGACTCTGAATTCAGGGCTCCCAGGTGCCCATGGGATGCCCTGTCACCAGAGCAACAACTAGTGTGCTACACTAGGGAGGGCGTATAGGACACGTGATGCGGGTGCATTGTGGCATCTGCTGAACATGCCCCCATTGAGAAAAACACAGGAAAAAATTGCCTCCAGTGTGCCTAGATGATGCCCCACCCAGAGACCAGCCTGGATCCCCACCACAACCATGATTAGGCACCTTCGGAGTTGTGCCTGGGGGCTACTGGGGAGCAATCAAGGGGGCACTGTGGCAGGCAGTTCTGGGGTACATCTAGGAGGCAGCAGGCTGAAAAGGGATTGCTACTGGAAGACCACAAAAAGCATAGTAAGTTAAACAAAAAAAAAACTTGATGCACACCTTGGCATGAAAAATTATGATGTCTGGTCACCAACTTTATTGCTTTATTCTTGTATTGTATCCAAACTTTTGCAGTGAACTGGAGTAGCCATCCCCTATTCTCTGCACACTCTGGCTACAACTGATGCACTGTTGTTCTTGTTGTGGGACTGTTGTTAATGGTATTAGCAGCTGGCGATTGTTTCAGGTGTAGCCATGCTTGAGTGAGCCTAGAGTTGATGTGAGCCACAACGCACTTTAAAACAAGACTTTTGAAACTGCTGTTTTGTCTGAGGAACTGTTAAAATCTACTGGTAAGCACCATCTGTGCAAAACTACTTATTTTCAAATCCAAAAGAATGGACATATGCAAATAAATAATACTCCGAATGCAGAGATAAATGAGAACAGCAGTAGCAGTTTCAGTTTGGAGTCTACCTTATCCTTACAAGCAAGATACAGTTTAGCAAGAGAAAAGATGAGAAATTCAGACTCAAGATCAAGTACAGTGGGTGAGTCCTTTGGTGACATAAATCTGCTTTCCTTAGGCTTGAAAAGTTACTTATGTAAGCAGTAACCCACAACAGGGTATGGGGTTATTAGGGATTAATCCACACTTCGGGTGTGTTGTGAGGCTCAAGGCTGCAGTCTGAGTCTCCTCACAGCACCCGAGGTATAGATTAATCCCCAATAACCCCATACCCTGGAGTGGGTTATTGCACTTTTAACATGGTGGTATGTTTAGAAACAAAAAAATAATTCAGAAAGGTGTTTTTTTCCATGTGGAATATGGAAAATATGACTGTATCCTGCTGAGTGGGAAAGTAGTCCTGATAAGCAATGCATGTGTTATTTAATAACATACAAATGTCACAAACACAGTTATGAAATTATTTGTCACATTTGCATGTTCATCACATAAATAACAGATGCAAGAGTGTCTGCTTTGTAAAGGTTTACCGGTTAGGTTCTCCCTGTCTTTCTCTACTGTTTACCTTGTGCATCTCTCCCTGGCATGTGCGAGGAGACAGGAGGGGATACTGTGGATCATCTGGGGTGAGGGGAAGCTGAATGTGGGTGCGGGATGCACAGGTGTGCTGTTTTTGTCTCTCTCTCCCTGTCTGCACTGTAGTCGTTGGCATTTGTGTGCCATTCTCTTGCCTTCTCTCTCTGTCTTGCACTTTACGACACAGACAGCTGCTGTAGGGGACAGATGCAAGCAAAAAGAACTGGACTGCAGAGAAGTTAGTGACTGCATGCTTGAAAATTAAAGACAGAGAGACACAATGCAGGACCGTTTTAATTATATGTCCTGGTTTCACTGTCTTCCTGTCACTGTCTCTCACTGTCTTGCTGTCCCAGGACATGAAGGGTGCGTGGAGGATGAGGAGCAGACATCATGGGGGGGGGGAACCAATGCAGGACAGGCTGTCAGGAGCAAGAGAGGTGATTGTGCTCAACTCCATGTCTCTCTCTCTCTCCTCACGGTGATCTGTCTCTCCCTGCACTATCATTGGACATTGTGTGTGTGTGTGTGTGTGTGGGGGCCAATGGATGACAGCCTGTTGCCAGACTCCATAGGATGGGAAGCAGACATCGCCGGGGGGGGGGACGGAAAAGCAGGACAACTAACAAGTTGTTAGGACCCGTGAATGTACTGGATCGTCCACTCTGTCTCTCTACACAAGTCCTGCCACACTGGCTTCAGTACCTGTCACCCAGGGCCATTCTCACAATACAAATAACACTGCTTTCATTACCTGTCACATGCTCTGCATCTCTCTCTCCACTAACTGTCAGTGGCTGCCTTTCCATGTTAATGTTTCGTAGGAGATGATGAATGCCAGTGTGCCCTAGGATACTGCTTGATGGTGCTTCACACCAACTGTGCATATACTGACAGTTAATCCATAGTCAGGTGACGCTCTTTGTCCAATTGGGAATCTTCTTTTTGCCAACCCATTTTATAAATCTGACATACTGTAATTACATTGGAGAGCTATATGGAAAGGGGTCAAGTCCCATGAGGACTTTGGGTGACCAAAACTCTGTCCTGTGGTATCGATAATTTTAATAATGAAGACACTTGGCAAAAACTAGTGGAAGAATGTTCAGTGGGGCTCGCAAAATTAGTAATTAAGGAGGAGAGCAAGCAATGTGAGCAATTTGCAAAAGATATTGAAAGCAGAAAAAAGTGAGCAAATTTGTTAAATCCCCTGAATTTGCAAATTATGATAAAGCACTACAACCCAAAGTTACTAAATATGAAAATGAAGTAATCTCTCGTAATCAATCAAAACTAGTGAGAGACCAAGAAGACTATGAAGAAGACAGAGTGTTTTAATGGGGGCCAGAAAAACGTAGTGGATCAAGATCAAGAAGCAGGGGCAGGTTAAAAGTAAGATTTAATTTACAAAATAACACACAGCAGAGGTCGGAAGGTCATCGGAGCTCTGATGAGCCTAATATAGCAAACGGTGACAAAGGGACTGAAAAAGGTGTAGAAAAGAGGCCAGGAATTATATTTTGTTTTAAACTGAAATATTTGAATAGTTTGTTAGTGAAAATAGTTCTATGTGTTAAAAATTATTACCTTGAATTTGAACTGATACTTGGGCTGTGATATTGTAGGTTTGGGGATAGATGTTTGGCAGGGAAAAATAGAAGGTAATTTAAATGTGTTGTTTGCCTGGTGTTTGGAGGAGGGGACATTAGCTGCAATTAACTTGTCTTTAAACAGGAATTACTGTGGCTTTCATTGTTCACTTGGGAGCTTAAGCAACAGGTTGGTAGAAAAGAGGCCAGGAATTATATTTTGTTTTAAACTGAAATATTTGAATAGTTTGTTAGTGAAAATAGTTCTATGTGTTAAAATTATTACCTTGAATTTGAACTGATACTTGGGCTGTGATATTGTAGGTTTGGGGATAGATGTTTGGCAGGAAAAATAGAAGGTAATTTTAATGTGTTGTTTGCCTGGTGTTTGGAGGAGGGACATTAGCTGCAATTAACTTGTCTTTAAACAGGAATTACTGTGGCTTTCATTGTTCACTTGGGAGCTAACAACAGGTTGGTAGAAAAGAGGCCAGGAATTATATTTTGTTTTAAACTGAAATATTTGAATAGTTTGTTAGTGAAAATAGTTCTATGTGTTAAAAATTATTACCTTGAATTTGAACTGATACTTGGGCTGTGATATTGTAGGTTTGGGGATAGATGTTTGGCAGGGAGAAAAATAGAAGGTAATTTAAATGTGTTGTTTGCCTGGTGTTTGGAGGAGGGGACATTAGCTGCAATTAACTTGTCTTTAAACAGGAATTACTGTGGCTTTCATTGTTCACTTGGGAGCTTAAGCAACAGGTTGGTAGAAAAGAGGCCAGGAATTATATTTTGTTTTAAACTGAAATATTTGAATAGTTTGTTAGTGAAAATAGTTCTATGTGTTAAAAATTATTACCTTGAATTTGAACTGATACTTGGGCTGTGATATTGTAGGTTTGGGGATAGATGTTTGGCAGGGAAAAATAGAAGGTAATTTAAATGTGTTGTTTGCCTGGTGTTTGGAGGAGGGGACATTAGCTGCAATTAACTTGTCTTTAAACAGGAATTACTGTGGCTTTCATTGTTCACTTGGGAGCTTAAGCAACAGGTTGGTAGAAAAGAGGCCAGGAATTATATTTTGTTTTAAACTGAAATATTTGAATAGTTTGTTAGTGAAAATAGTTCTATGTGTTAAAATTATTACCTTGAATTTGAACTGATACTTGGGCTGTGATATTGTAGGTTTGGGGATAGATGTTTGGCAGGAAAATAGAAGGTAATTTAAATGTGTGTTTGCCTGGTGTTTGGAGGAGGGACATTAGCTGCAATTAACTTGTCTTTAAACAGGAATTACTGTGGCTTTCATTGTTCACTTGGGAGCTTAAGCAACAGGTTGGTAGAAAAGAGGCCAGGAATTATATTTTGTTTTAAACTGAAATATTTGAATAGTTTGTTAGTGAAAATAGTTCTATGTGTTAAAAATATTACCTTGAATTTGAACTGATACTTGGGCTGTGATATTGTAGGTTTGGGGATAGATGTTTGGCAGGGAAAAATAGAAGGTAATTTTAATGTGTTGTTTGCCTGGTGTTTGGAGGAGGGGACATTAGCTGCAATTAACTTGTCTTTAAACAGGAATTACTGTGGCTTTCATTGTTCACTTGGGAGCTTAAGCAACAGGTTGGTAGAAAAGAGGCCAGGAATTATATTCTTAAATACTGAAAAGCCACTGGGGGTTGGGATTGAAGGGCTGAGTATTTCTGTTTGGGACTGAAATTTGAAGCAACAGGAGTTGGTGGGCCTGTGACATCATACGGTACCTGGAGTCTGCTTGCACACACTGTTAGTGGGACTGAACACATACTGGACTGTATGTGTTTGTGAGACTTGGGAACTTTGTTGGTGGGGTTGAAATTGGTTTGTAAATAACTACAGTCAGTATAGAGAGAAACTGTACTCAGGGAAAGGGACTGAGAAAAGGGGGTGTGCTATTATAAACAGAGGGGGATAATCAGGGTGGCCATATTTCACCATGGCAGGCATCTTCGGAAGGGTTGTAGGCTGCACAGGCTGTGGGATGGCAATAATTCTAAATTGGGCCTGGAGAGAGGGAGGCTGCCCACCCTGTAGACAGCTATCTTGTATCAGGAGTGAGGTATATTGGTTAAGGAGTAAGCTGTGGGAGCTGGGGGGGGTGTCCAAGGATAAGGGGTGTGGATATGGGCAGCAGAAGGGTGGGGCTGAGGGGAGGCTGGGGCAACGCTCTGAAATTACAGGACATTATGCTACAGCAAGCAGAAGGGGGGATATTAGGGACAGAGGACCCTTAGATAGGGAAGTTGATGCTAAGGGGAAAGCGTACAGGGTGAAAATTCTGAATTCAAGGAGACTGGAGGGGGAAGAGTCAGGAGGGGCTGTTGTGCGGAAGCCTAAAACAGAAGACTGTGGGAAGGGAGCTCCTAAGGTGAACAGTGCAAGAGAGGAAGAAGAGGGTCAGTTTAGAGATGCAGTCAGGGGAAACTCGGTTACTTGATGGAGGCTGACATAGAGTGTCACTAATAAATTTGAGATACTAAGCATCCTAGAGGGGAGGAAGGGTTGGTGGAAATGAGGAAACTTATACAGAGGCCGAGGGAGGGAGTCAGATACCCATAGGGCATCACAGAACAGCTATGGAAAGGATAGACATAGTCCCAGAGGGAGAAGGAAACATATATGTTAAGCAAATGGGAGATGCAACATATTCCAGACATGAGGGAGAGAGCATGATTGGAGAGGAACTGGGTGACAAGGAGGTGGGAGAGGAGCCCCTTCAGCAGGAAGGTCAGTACCAAGGATGGGGCCTTAGCTAAGGGGACCCACAGAGAGCCCTGGAGACAGGGGTACTATTACAAGGGGGGATGAGGGTGCGGGGAAGGGGAAACCATCAGGCCAGGATAAATGGTTCAGATAAGAGAGGGTTAAAGGGACACCTATTCAGAGGGGTTTGAGTTAAGTGGGCAAAATAGCAAGGAGGCAGAAAGGGGAGGGTGACAAGGGGGTCTCTAATAAGGCAGGAAGACTCCCATGAAATTGCGATCATGAATAAAGTGGGGAGGGGGCTGAGAGGGCATAGTGGAGGTAACCATAAGGATGATGGCGGTGTTAAGGTTCTGTTACTGGGAGACTCAATGATTAAGGGTATCCATTGGGAGGGACAGGGGATGGATGCCATAGCCAGGTGAAGGTAGTGAGTATCTCTGGGCTGACAGTGCACAGAGCAAAGTTCATGGTGTATGAAATGGTTAGGATTGTGGAGGAAACCGGATTTCTGGTGCATTTGGGAACTAATGATCTAGAGGAAATAGCATTATGGAAATCCAAGCAAGGTTCCAAGAACTTGCCAGAGTCTGTCGGATAATGGATGCAACATTTCCTTTTCGGAGATATTGCCAGTACCAAAGGCCTCAGTGGAGAAAAAATGAAGCTCACAGAGGTTAATAAATGGCTCAGAGAAGTGGGGTGAAGAGAATGGGTTGGGGGTGTTAGGGAACTGGAATGGAGCTTGGCAGGATAAGGGACTATATGCCAAGGACAGGTTTCATCTTGCCCCATTAGGAAGGAAGTCCTTAAACAGGGGATGGCTGACTACACACAAGAAAGGTGGGGTTTAAACTTGTAAGGGGGAAGGGATATGGAGGGCTGACTAGAAGCCTCCCTCCAGATGAGGGAGTAGCCTTCAAGCCCAAGGGGGAGGGGAAACAGACTGGAGGTGGAGGTTTCAGGAGGAGCAGGGGAGGATGGAAGTATAAGGAATCTGGGTGGGGTCAGCAAAAGGATCAGGGATAAGGGGTGGGGTTAGTGTTAGTAAATGCCAGGAGCTTGGGAAACAAGTTGCCAGAGTTCCAGGCCATGCTGTTCTGAGGGGGGTGGATTGGCGGCAGTTACGGAAACGGAACAACAAAACCATGACTGGGACCTAAATGTACGGGGTACACTATGCTTAGGAAGGATAGAAAGGAGGGCAGAGGGGTGGAGTGGCTATGTTCATTAGAGATGACATAGAAATTGCTATGGTAGAAGAGGCAGAGGGAAGCGTGGAGGCCTTATGGGTCACTTACGATCCCCAGCAGGAGATAAGGTCAAGCTGGGAGTAGCATATAGGCCCCGGGATGAGTGATGTTCTAGAGGATGGTTTGCTGGACAACATCATTGCCCAGTGTGGTCCAAGGGAAGGAGTGGTGTTGATGGGGACCTTAATATGCAGGTACTAACTGGGAACCATGTCCTCTAAGGTGGCCAAGGAGCAGAGGCTGCTGGATGGCTTCCAGGATGTGTTCTTACACAGCATGTGATGGAGCCCACAAGGGAGGGGCATGTCCTGGATGTGGTTCTGGCAGATGGGGATCTGGTAAGGGACATGGTTGTACAGGACCCCCTGACTGGGAGTGACCACAATACTGTCTGGTTTAAATAAGCATGGGGGGAGGGGGGTGAGATCTAGGACACTGGCAGTGGACTTCAGGGGGGCAGACTTTATGGGCATGGGAAATATTCTCAAGGATCACTTGAAGGGGATTACCTCAACAACAAGTGTGGAAAGGAGATGGGAGGTCATAAGACGGGGACTTCATGAGGCAGTCAGGATCTGCGCTAAGTTGAAACGTAAGGGAGCAAGGTCACATAAACCATGCTGGTGGTCCAGTGAGGTCCAGGTAGCAGTCAGAGAAAAGAAGGCGGCTTACAAAAAATATAAAACAACAAGAGGGATAGGGATAAGGAAATGTACCAGCTTGCATCTAGAAAAGTCACCCGTATGGTGAGGGAGCAAAGTCAGTAAAGAGCAACGGCTGGCACAGGGATACATGGAGGGAAAAGGGTTCTTCCGGTACATTGGGGAGCTGAGAAACTAAGGGCCATCTCAGCAGATTGAGATCAGAAGGAGGGTGGGTGGAAGAGGCGAGGACCAGGCAGAGGTATTTAACAAGTACTTTGCCTCTGTGTTCACTAGGGAGGATGGGATATCTACAAAGCAAGGCACAAAGGTGGATAGAAGCGGCAGGGAGGCGGGATCAGGGAGCAGCAGAAATGGAGCAAAGGGAGGGAAAGGTACCCCAGGGTGTCACATCTGGATAAGGATAAAAGACCAGTAAGGTGGAGGGGCGGATGATGCCATCCCACCAAGGGTGTGGTTTGCCCTCAAGGCCCCTAAAGAAAGACAATCTCCTGGGCGGATGGCATTCATCGAGAGTACTATGGGAATTGCGGACATACTGGCTGCACCCTGGTGAGCTTTTCAACAGGTCACTTGAGACAGGGAGGGTACCTAGGGATTGGCAGAGGCACATGTGGTACCAATCCATAAAGGGGGTCAAGGAAGTACCAGGAAACTATAGACCCATCAGTTTAACCTCGGTGGTGGGAAAATTAATGGAGAGTATACTAAAGGAACGATTGGGGTTTACTTGGAGGAGGTGGAGGTCTGGATAGTCGGCAGCATGGGTTTGTGCCAGGTAGATCATGTCAAACCAACCTTGTGGAGTTCTATGAATGGGTAACATCAGAACTGGACAGAGGTAAGCCTGTGGATGTATTATTCTTGGACTTCAGCAAGGCGTTTGACTCTGTCCCCACAATGGTCTGGTGGAGAAACTGATGGGGTTAGGGTAGGCCTTTGATGGTCAGATGGATTGAAAACTGGATAGCTGGACGCACTCAAGAGTAGTGGTCTGTGGGGAGCTCTCGAACCCTACAGAGGTTGGTAGTGGGGTACCACAGGGCTCGGTCCTGGGTCCAATCCTGTTTAATGCATACATATCAGACATCAGGGATGGTATAGGGTGTGAAATGAGTCTCTTAGGATGACTCCAAGATGGGAGCAGTAGTTGAGGGAGAAGAGGGAGGTTGGCCTGCAAGGACCTGGACACCCTGGAAAGCTGGGCTCACACATGGAAATTAAATTTCAATATCACCAAGTGCAAGGTGTTGCATCTTGGTCGGGAAACCCTAAACACATGTACACTCTGGGAGGGAGGTGCTGGAAGCCTCAACAGGGGAAAAAGACCTAGGGGTCATGGTGGATACATGTATGAATAACACTGAGCAGTGCAGGAGAGCAGCTAGCAAGGCAAACAGGATGTTGGGATGCATCTAAGAGGATCACCTCTAGGAGCAAGGAAGTGATTCTGCCACTGTACAATGGACTGGTTAGACCACACCTTGAGTACTGTGTACAGTACTGGAGACCACACTTGAAGAGGGACATACAGCTCCTGGAGAGGGTACAGAGGAGGGCAACAAAGATGATACGAGGGCTAGGGATTTGACTTACGAGGACAGACTTGAGGAGCTCTGCCTGTTTTCATTGGAGGAGAGGAGAGACAGGGGGACATGATTGAGGTCTTCAAGTACCTCAAGGAATAAATAGGGTAAACATGGAGGGATCTTTAGACTAAAGCAGGGAGGCATCACCAGAGGGCATGGTTTGAAGTTGGAAGGTGGAAGGGTGAGGGGGGAAAAGAGGAGGAGGTTTTTCACTGAGAGGGTGGTGGACCCTTGGAATGCTTTGCCTGGTGAGCTGGTTCAGAGATCCACAGTGGAGAGCTTTAAGAGAGGGTGGGACAGACACAGAAAGTGGATGTATCAGATGATGGCCTGTCCCGGGGGGGTGGGGATGGATGATAGGGGTTTCTGGAGCACAAGGGATGGGAGGGTCTCGGCACCCAACTAAGGATCTAGGTTCGAGCAGACTTGATAGACCATAAGGCCTAATCTGCTGGCAAATAGTATGTTAGTATGTTAGTACAATCAAGTAAAGGCATGGATAGTTCCCACCACATAGACTGTAAGGCTTTTTTAGCCAAAAGAAACCAGGGAACCAAAGGAAAAAATACAAATATAGACGAAGAAGATGAGGAGGCAAGAGGCAGCAGAGTGCAAGGGAGGAAGCTCTGAGACAAATGCAATTACAAGTAATTAACATTTCTGACCGAACTTTAACCACTGAAGAGATTACACTGTTGCAAAAGGGACTTAATTTTGTGCCTGTTCCAAGGCTAAATGACCTTCAAATACATGTTGATCTGTTCAAATTGTTTAGAAGAATAAAACTGAAGTATTATTTTGGAACTGCACTGCAAGGATGTCAACAAGAAGAAATTATGGGTTTGGTTGTAGACAATGTGGACACTAGAATGTGAAGATTTGGACATATTATGTAGGGTCCAGGAGGACACACGCATGTATGCTCCAAATAGGGATACTGCGGTTATCCTTACATATAATGTGGGAGATGAAGGTGGTAACTATACCACCCTTAAGTGAATCCATACCACTCTGAACAAACCTTGCCAGCTGATCACTGGTGCCCCTAAACATACTCATACTTGTGACCTCTACTCCAGCACCAGCCAGCTTAACCTCCAGGGTAGACTCTCCTACCACACAATTTTATTCACTAAAAAATCAACCTGGGACTTGTCACGCTATCCTGCCAGCCTCTTCTGAACCTGACCACTAAAGTCCATGGCACCAGAAGTGACACCAGAGTCTCCTACCGGACGCCTTTTTGCTGCACATCCCAGGCCCAATGGTCTTTCAGGTACCAGGCTCCCAGCCTGCTTAATGCCAACCCCCCTGATGTTCTTGATACCCCTACCCTGGGCCCCTTCAAGCAGATGTTTAAGGAGCCCCCCATGATGCTCTGCAGATGTGACTGTCCCACCTAGCCCACCATCTCTGCCCTGGCATTAATCATCTAATGACTGCCCTTAAATGGTTATACTTGTGAGGTTAAGTTCAGTCTTGAAACAGACTGCAACCCCCCTCCCCACAACGATCCAGTCTCAGGTGGTGAATCAAGAGCCTCCAAAATGGGGCCAGAGTTCTCATCCAGCCAGGTCTCAGTGATGCAAGCCAGATTCACAGTTTCTACAAGATCTGCAATAATTGCAGTCTTGTTTTTAATGGACCTGGCACTGCATAGCACAGCCCGAGTTACATTTTAAGGAACAATGCCTGAGTGCCGTATCCCAAGCAAACAGGTTATTAGGATCTATTAAAAGGTGTATAAAGAGTAGAAATGCAGATGTTGTTATGCCATTATACAGATCCTATGTCAGACCAAATCTCGATTTTATGTAGCCAGCTATGGAGCCCTTACCGAAAAACAGACACTGACCTTGTTGAAAGGGTACAGCATACAGCTACCAAAATCCTGATTGATACCAAGACTAAATCATACACAGAAAGACTAGAGCAACTAAAACTTTTTTGTCTCGTGGTACAATGAAAAAGAAGTGATTTATTCCTATTTTACAGTATAGTATATGACCCCTACCTCATGACTAAATTAAACATCACATTTAAATACATTGACTCAAAAACGCGTGGACATCCACTACAAGTAATCCTAGGTAGATTTAAAGCAACTAAAAGGAAATACTTCTATACCGAAAGGATTATCAACATCCGGAACTGTTTACCAGAATTCATTACAATCGTTGAAACAAATGATATTTTCAAGAATAGATTAGACAAATACATTGCGGAAGGTGGGAAGTTGTCATACTATTCGTGAACACAGGAGTTACCTGTGAGCACACTTGCCTTCTCAGCTCCTCAGTTCATTAGTGATATTAGTGGGGAGATGCTTTGTGGAAAGACATGAGGGGGATTCATGTTCATTTAAATTAATGGGACTGGAAATGGTTACGACTCCTAAAAGGGGAGGGAACAGATTCAGTCTTCTCCTGAGAAGAGAAAGCTTCTGGACATTTAAACTTCAAACACCTAATCCAAAGGGACTTAATGAATATTGAGACCTGAACCTATTCTTAGTTGATCTGTAATATCAGGTTTCACTGTACTGTGAAATCTAATCTCTCCCTCTCTGTCCCACTCGACATTATATACATTTATATTTAACTGTTCATCTTGCTTAAAGTGCATAAGGATCCTGTATTTTTTTAACTGTTTGTAATTATGACGTAGAGCACTGCTTTTAGGTTCATTTACTGATTGAAATTAACGTGTTTTGTATTAACATGAATTTTTTTTTGTAGACTTTATTTATGCTCCGTTCTATCGGGGAACTCTCTCAGGCATCCACCGTTTACCTCACACTCTACCTCCCATCTGAATCCTTCTCTTCACCCCGCACCAGCCTGACAGATCCCCCAGCTCTGCATCCCTCGAGGTGGGGTCCCCTATCCACCTAGAGCACTCTATCTTAAATCCAGTGTGCCGGCTGGGTGGTCTGCCTGGCAAGGAGAGAAGCCTGGTGCTGGAGCGTGGCTCGGCAGGGTGATGTGCTATCATCTATCCCCGAGGGTGGAGTTTTTCTTAGTTTCCTCCCCCGTAGGAGTGCACTGTACAATGACGCCTGTGCATGGCTGCCCTGCTGGTGTCTGCCGCACTCCGCCCTTATGCCAGGTGGAGTACCTGTAGTGCCCCCGATCTCCATCGGGGGCTGCTAGGACACCGAGCATCCCTGGATCCCTCCCCAGGGAGAGGAGAGCTGTACTCTGGATGCTCCATCCTCTCCTTCCCCTGCTGACCCCTGGCTACCCAAGTCCGGCACTGAACCTGGGTCGCTGGTGTGGTGCAAGGTGTGGCGTCCAGCACCTCAACCCTCAATGCCACAGGGCCACTAAAATAAAACTAATAATAGTAAGAATAAATAAAAAAAAAAGTGAGAACTACATGAACTAATGAAAGTTACATTAGAGAAACAAATTAATAAGACTATTAAGTGATGGGGAGTGGGGAGAGAAAAAAGAGGTGGACTAAATATGGTTAAAAAGAAAATTTAGGAAAATAGGTAGGGATAAGGTGGGAGAATTATGAAAGTGAGGGGTATCAAGCAGGGAAGAGGAATGATGGGAAGGGTACTGGGGAAATGGGGAGTCAATGGAAGAGGAAAGCAAGGAAGGAGAGAAAGAAAAAAATTGGAAGGGAGGAAGAGAAAGGGAGGGGAGGGGAGGGAAGGGGGAGTAAAAGGAAAGAAGTATATAAATTATTCACATCACAACATTATATTCATGTAAGGGCAAAGCTTTCAAAATGCACTGTCTCAGTGTCCTTTTTACAAGTAGGTATTTAAACCATTTCATGATAAAGATCTTCAATATGTGTTTGCCTATCTATCCAGCATATATAGTTTCTGTGTGCCTGAATACTCTGTTGTCATGGGCATTTATTTCCTAACGTGCTATTCCAGTATTTTTATGTTTGCTTGCATGCATCTGCAAGAAACATATTGGGGCAACTTGCTGCAGTAGCGAGTTGTGGAGAAGCGGCACTGTTGTTGCCAATGCCAGCAGCCCATTTTGGGGCTGGTCTGTGTGACACCAATAGAGGATCACGCTGTCCATGACAGCGCTAGTGTAGCTTGCCACCAACTTGAAAGAATCTTGCTGTTGCAATCAGGGAGCGCCCCATCATTAACAATCATCTGTTTTTGCTGGGCGTTCCCTGACCGCAGCAATGAATTAGAGCTGCATTGTCTGGTGTCCCCTTTCAAACAAACATGGTGGCATCTTCTCCATCGGCCTCTCACAGTCCCAATGGAATCCAATGGACAGCTGCCGACTCTCACAGTCTCCATTACAGCCGACAGGGGTGCTTAATCCCCCTCGGCATGCCCCTCCCACTACTTCATTTTGCCAGCAGGTGGCCAATCCCTTGGCATGATCCCCATCTGTTGTGTGCCGGTGCCCAATCCCCCTCTGTCATGCGCCCCAACACTCTGCTGATGGGGTGCCTAATCCCCATCAGCTATAGACCCTCCCAAGAAACATTCTAGTGGCATGCTGGGGAGCCCACCCCAGCGTGCCAAAATCTGCAAAACAGAAAACCTTCCCGCATTTTGTGTTTCCCCACACGTAAAAGAAAAATGGTCCCTCGTTGAGTCCAGTGCCCCTCCCTCAACTCGCATGCACCCTCTGTGCACTGCACCTCCCCACAGCCCCCCTCACCCCATAATTACCTCCAGAGCCCAGTGCGACGATCTTCGGTGGACTGGGAATATGTCTGCACTCTTCATAACTGACTGCAAACTGAAGAAATGTTGGTAAGCTGTATAATGGCATAAATATTTTCTTTCAACTTATGTGGATATCGTGGCCATTTTTCCAAATTTTTACACTAAATTTTCAACCTGGGTTTCTTGGGACCCCATCTCATGAATTCAGTGACTGCAATCTGGTTATTCGGTCCCAAAAGATGATTTCGCAGTCACTGCACGGAATCATCTTTCAGACCGATTAACAAAACTACAGTGTCACTGTTCATGAGGTGGGCTCTCAAAAAGCCTATGTTGCAAATTTGGTGAAAAAACTCCAAAAAATGACTGTCATGAGCATGCATTGTGCAGTTTCCACGCACACTCATAACTTTGTGAATTTGTAATATTTTCACTCCAGATTTTCAACATTGGCATTTTTTCATACCTCCTTATGAACAGTACAGCTGTCATTTATCACACACTGGCGAAATGTGTTTTTGCACTTCCGGCGCAGAATAGCGTGATCGCTGTGGGAAATCAGTGTTTGGGACGGATTAAGAAAATCACAGTGACACTGTTCATGAGCAGAGGTCCTAAAATGCCTATGTTGAAAATTTGGTGACGAAAGTTTGTAAAATACCTGTCAAGAGCATGCATGGCACAGTTTCCATGCACACTCGTAACTTTAAACATTTTTAATATTTCCACTCAAAACTTTCAACATTGTCCATTTTGTACACCTCCTTATGAACAGTACAGCTGTCATTTTTCACACCCTGCCCAAAATGTGTTTTTGTACATCTGGCCCATGATGTCGTGGTCAGTGTGGGAAATCAATGTTCAGGGCAGATTAAGAAACAGTGCCACTGTTCATGAGCAGAGGTCCCAAATACTTTCACGAGGTTGGGGTCACAAAAAGGCCATGTTGAAAATCTGTAATGCAGATACCAACAAACACTTGGGGCGTTAGGGTTTCTAACCATAATGTCCCACCCTGTACAGACCGAAAGGCATCAGGGTGTGCCTTTGGATTACGGCTGTAATAGTGCGCCATTCCACCCACCCACCCCACCCTGAAGCCAGTGACAAGCATCAAGGTGTGCCTTGGACTCTTCGGCCCCAGATTTCACCCCATTCTCATATACTGCACCCATTTCAGCATATGTCCTTATGGAATGAGGTGACTGTGAAGCTGAACACCCCAAGGCACATCTCAGCCCTTATCAGTGTCTACAGGATAGGGTGAGGTGAAATGCCATGAGCTTTATGGGTGACGACCCAAAGGCACACCCCAATGCCTGTCCATCTCTGCAGAGTAGAGGTGGGGTTTGACGTGCGTTCAGTACTTCACTGCCATTCCTATTCTGCATCTGTCTAACGCTTGCATGTCCAATGCTAATATAAGCAAGCAAACATTCGGCATTGACAAATGCTTGTTTATTCTTGTTATTTCATGCCGCTGCACCAAACCATTTCTATTGTGTTGCTCCCTGGTACTTCACATTTCTATTCCTACTGTATATGGGTCTTCCATGACAACAGCATTTGGCTGATCGGTGGGAAGAGTAGGGTGCAAAATGGCAAACACCTCACCTCAGATAACACAGGATTTATGGCTCCATTGGGAACTTGGTCTCTTCAGCCAAGTGCACTGTCCCTGTTCAGAATTAAACTGTTTTTTTCCTTATCTATATGAGATGGCAGATATATGTACTCCCTAGGAATCAAACCTGTGACTGTTTGCTTGCAAGGCAAGACATATACAGTGTACCACCTGAGGCCCTTGCTTAAAGGCTCTTCTAGTCTTTAAGAGCTTGAAGTTCAAGGCTAAGTAAGTTTCACCTCTCCTGACACAACAATTTCCCCTTTTCCCCTGCCACCTCCTCCCTTACCTCTCCCCCTCCTTGCTCTTGCCCAACTGACCCCCCCCCCTTCCTGGACCTATCCAGGCCCTATGGTCCCCACTTTCCCTTATCTTCTTCCCTTTCATTTGCCGTTCTTTTCCCCTCTTTTCCTCCTCCTCCCACCTTAGGCTCCCTTCCCTCTCACCTTACGACAAGGCCTCTGGCTGCCATATTTTCTTTTCCTTCTCTATCTGGACTCTGCCCTCTCATCTCCCCTACCCCTTCTTTACCCTTCCCCTCCCCCACCTCTGATTAGCAATGTTGCTTCAAATGTACCTTATGGTTTTCTATGCTTGCTTGTAATCTTGTATGTAGCACTGTTCCCACTTAGTTACCAGTTGACTTGCTGTGCTCCAATGATACCATGAATGTGTCTGTACCTCCACGGATACCATAAATGTTGTTTACAACTCACAACTCCTTATTGTAATCCTTTCCTTTGATGCGGAACCTTTGTAAATGAGCTGCCCCTAGCTCAAAGGGATTTGTAACCCAAGATTTAAATAAATACATAAAAATATAGGAAGGAATAAGAGGAAGGGGAAGGGGATGATAGCTGGTAAAAACATGTATATCGCTACTGTGTAATATTGACTATTGCTGATTTATTATTTGAACCGTATTCTGGGCAAACTGGAGTCAGTTGTATGTGGGGTACTGGAGGTGTGGACTCTAGTATGAGGCGAAGAATACAAAGTATTTGAAGTAATAAGGGGAGGTGGTTGGTAGCAGGTAAAAGAATATTTTCTCTCCTAGAAAGATGACCTTTACCACTGTTTTCATTATTGTAACTCCTTGCCACCAAAAATCATTTGAGTGGAAGAACAACTTATTTTTTTTTTATATTAAGTCCCTGTTCAAAATGAAACTTTTTTCCCTTTATCTACTGTAATTAAGATGGCGAATAAATGTTCTCCCTGAGAATCAAACCTCTAACCCTTTATTTACGAGGCAAGGACATATCCAGTGTACCACCTAACACCCATGTTCAAATGCTGATCTAGTCTTTAAGACCATGTAGTTTGAGGCTAAGTATATACAATATAGGAAGAAATAAGTGGAAGGGGATGGTAGCGTAACTGCTGAAGCTAAAGGCTGCTAGAACCAGCTGTACTGCTGGGAAGAAAGCATGCTCACTTGTGGGGACTGGGAGCCTGGAAAAAGGCACAATATTCCTTGGGACTGGTGAGGAAGGTTTGCCATTCTTCTATATTGTCACTTTTATTTTTGGTTGTTTGAATCAAGCAGGGATTTGCGGGACTGTGTATCAGTTTGAAGGTTGCTGCTTTTATATCCAGAGGGAGTGAAATACAACTGAAATTGCTTTTTGCTGTGTACTGCTGGCTGGTGTAGTTAGCTAGTATTTTTAGTGACTTTTGCAACAAACAATTAGGATTGTATGTACTGGTGGCTGACGGTCGATTTAATTTTAATTCCTGGGTTCAAGTGGAGTGGTTTGTGTATTCACCCCAAACAAAGTGGTCTGTCTTCACAGAAAGGGCAGCTTACATCACAGGTTTTGTCAGACAATGGTTTTGGGTGGAGTTTTCCAGAACTGAGCTGTTTGTAGAAGCCACAGAGACAGAATTCAAACAGATAAGCCTTAACTGTTGAAGGTGGAGGCTGCTGGAATCAGCTATACTACTGGGAAGAAAGCATGCTCATATTTGGGAACTGGGAGCCTGGAAAAAAGCACAATATTGCTTGGGACCTGTGAGGAAGGTTTGCCATACTTAAGCAATAACCTATGAGGGTGTGTGTGTTATCGGAGTATTTACCACGGCTGGAGTGATGTGCCTCGTGGGTAAATCCTTGCCAGCCATGGTAAATCCCCCGATAACCCACATCCTCCGAGTAGCTTATTACAATTATACCAAGGTTAATTTTTTTGCTATAATAAAATACAACTTTTAAACTGGTTGCTTTGTTTGTGTATTTTTATTGTAATTATTCCTGGGCTGCAGATGATTACAATTTAGATGCCCACCATCACCATTAGCTCATCAACAGCCGATGATTATCAGAGGATTTACACCGGTGGTAAACTGCCAGTCTGACCATTTCATTGGCTGTTCACTTATGTCCATGGTATAATTCTATATTGTCACTGTCATTTTTGCTTGTTTGAATCAAGAAGGGGGTTGTTGGACTGGGTATCCACTTGAAGGTTACTACTTTTATAGCCAGAGGGAGTGACATACAACTGAAATTGCTTTTTTCTGTGGACTGCTGGCTGGTGCAGTGAGTTAGTATTTTTTTTTGTTTGTTTGTTTTAAAAATTTTTTATTGAGGTCAGACAGACACATTTCATGACAGCATTACAGGCAATAAGCATGTTCCTTTTCCAACATTTAAGCAACCTGCCCCAGCATTTCAATACATTATCAGTTTGGTGAAGTCGGGCACTATCTACTGTTTCCTTACTTATATGTCTACCTCCTTTTTATGTTTACATTCCCACAAACTATTTACACCCTTCATGTCTTTATCATATCAGCAGTTTTGTCTACAGTAAAATACCATACCTTAATCTTGCAAAGTTGTGTATGTTATGTGATTGTCAAGGGTTTTTCCACGACCCTATTTTACATCACGTCTGCCCTCTCCTGTTGTTCTATGCATATATACATATATATCACTCTTACCTATGAGCCTCTTCAGAGATTCCATCATCGCCTCATATTCACTCCTCTGCTCACAGGCATCAACCCAGCTTTTCTCTGTAGGTCCAAGTTATACTCCCTCTTACTTCCATGGCTAGGAGAGAACAGAACCCCCAAACATTCAGGTTATTTTTTGTCTCAGTGCCATGGCTTCTCCCATTGGCAGATAATTTATATACTTCCCCCATTTATTCAAAAATAACTCCTCTTTTCCATATCTTTGATATGTTAGCCTTTCCAATGCCAGGTTGTTTATAACCAGGGTTTTCCATTGTCCCATTGATGGCCTAGCATGTGAGACCCACATATTCTGAATACAGTGTCTTGCCATTGTAAATAGGACCCTTACTGTTCTCGGGTATGCTTCCCATTTGTCCTCTGCTGAGACTACATCCCAAACAAGTGAGAATGCAGTGTCTGCCATCAGTATTTACTTAGCTCTCATGTTATAGCCTGTGCTATCTCTGTCCAAAAGGGCCTCAACTCCCTACATTCCCAAAAGTAATGAGAGCTAGTATTTTAGTGACTTTTGCAAAAAACAGTTAGGATTGTACTGATGGCTGAGGATTGATTTAATTTAATTATTGGGTTCAGTAGAGTGGTTTGTGTAAGTGGAGTGGTCTGTTAAATTGTGCTGATTGTCTTACTGAAAGGAAGGGCAGCACTCACCAAGGTGGTGGGTCAGAGGTGTAGCTGATTGTTTTCTGAAGGTCATGGGCTTGGAGCCTCCTCCCACCCACCCTGCCCCTCACCCGCCCATCCCGGTGTGTCATTTCCTTTATACCCTAGGTTCTGACATCACTTCCTCAAGAGGGCAAGGGACATACATCTGTCATATCTTAACAACTCAGCACAGTGCATAGAGGAAAGCACTGCATATACCTAACAAAAATTTTTGTGTGTGTGTATATATATATGTGTGTGTGTCTCTCTCTCTCTCTATATATATATATATATATATATATACACACACACACACACACACACACACACACACACACACACGCACTGTATATTAAGCAGGAAGGAGAGAGATGTGGGGAGTGGTGCAATGCACTGGCTGTGTGGTGGCAGTTTTCTAGGAGACATTCTGGAGGCTGTGTTGCTGCCTTATTTGCAGACAGCTGTCTGCTCTGAGAGAGGAGGTTGCCTGTCTCCAAGCCAAAATGGCAAGGAGTAAGGAAGCCTCCCCCACCCAAGGAACACCAGTGCCACCACCGCTGCCTCAGAGGTTTGCCAATAAAGAAGAGCGGTTGGACCATGGTGGGCTCAGGGAGGGTGAGGGTGGTGGAACAGAGGCACATCCCTCAAGTTGTACCTCTCCACAATTCATATGCCATTCTGGTAGAGTGTGGTTCCTCTATGGAGGCACCCAGAGTGGAGACCAAGGAGCATGCTAGGAACCTCCACAAGGGAGACCCACAGGAGAGTGGCAAGGGACACCAAGGGGGAAGGAAGCAACTGCTCATGGGGTCTCAATTGTTAAGGGGGTAGCACTGGGGGGAGGAAAGAGAGAGGGAGGTAAGATGCCTGCCTGGCACCATAGCTTGAAGTGACAGAAAGTGAATCCTCAGGATCACGGAAGCAGCGTCACGGGAGAGGGAGCTAGATGTCATTGTCCTCCTTGGGACAAATGACCTTGCTGGGCATGGGATCAAAGCAGTGAAGGAGGAGTTTGTGGAGTTGGGAAAGGGCCTTAGGTAGCATACACACTTTTCAGAGGTGTTGCCTGGCTGTGGCATGGGTGAGACTAGGGTACTCTGCACCATGCAGTAAAATGAATGGTTGAAAGACTGGTGCAGAGCACAGGGTTTTGGCTTCATTTGGGACTGGGGTCCACCTCGAGGGATGCAGGCCTATACTGGTGCGATGGTCTGCATCTGTCCAGGAGGGGAACCAGGCTCCTAGGTGATAGTTTTAAATGCTTCATTGGCAAGCTTGTAAACTAGCCAAGTGGGGAGGCACTGATATGAAGCAGGAATATCTCAGCCTCCCCCCACAAAACAGGGTAGTTAGCGAGGTAAACACCAAGGTACAGAGGTCGATAGGAAGCAGGTCAGAGATAAATGGAGAAAAAGGAAGTAAGGGCAGGGATGGGGAAAAAAAGGGTAAGACCATAATAAAATGGAGGGCAATGAGTACCATGCCCATAGTGTTTTTAACAAGCTTCCTGAGTTAGTGGCCCTGATGGAAGAGGAAAACCTGGATATCGTGGCAGTCACAGAAACATGATACATGGAGAACCATGACTGGGATGTCAACATACCAGGGTACACAATTTACAGGAGGGACAGGGAGGGTAAAAAAGGAAGAGAAGTAGCTCTTTAGGTAAGAGAAGGGATCAAAGCAACAGAACTAAAGGGTAACCGGGGAGGAGAGGAGGCACTGTGGGTCACCTTGGAGACAGGTAGGGGCACCACTATCCGCACAGAGGTTGTATTCAACCCCCATCTTGGAGGTAGTGGACAAGGAAATGATAGCACGCATCCTCAGAATGGCAGAAAAAGAGGAGATATTGTTGATGGGGGACTTGAGTATGCCAGATGTCAACTGGAGGGTAATTCTCGATGCCCTACAGGGGGCATACCTCAGACAGCTAGTGTTTGAACCCACTCAGGAGGGCACAATCCTGGACTGGGTACTCTCAAATTGGGATGGAGAGAGGACCACAAATTTTGAAGTGGGTAGCCATCTGGGAACAAGTGACCACCATGCACTGTGGTTCATAATAAACACAACTGTGGAGTTAAGCCATAGAAAAGCGAAGGTACTGGACTTTAGAAGGTCTGACTTTGGCAAAATGGGGGAGTGCCTAAGGACTACACTAGCAAATGGGCAGGAAGGAGGGGTGGAAGAAGGGTTGCCTCCCTGATGATGACACCAACACAGTGACATACCACGCTGTCAGCAAAATCGGCACATTGCCAACAGGTCACTGTGTTGGTGTACCTGAGACAGGGGCACACCGTCTCCAGGTCCTGCACCCCTTCCCCGAATCAACTCCAACTGGAGTTGATAAGCTATAGCATGGGGGGTTCAGGGGCGAAGCCCCCGATAGAAAAACAGAACTGGGAGGCATTTGGGATTTATGTCGGAATGCAGTCGACATAAATCCCTTCGCATCATAGATCTGTGGAAGAACAATGGGGATAAATCAAAACTGCCATCATAGAGGCAATAAGCCTTTGTGTGAAGCGAATAAAGAAAACAAAATGAAATAAAAAAACACTATGGGTCTCAAAAGAGGTGGCAAGGAAGGTTAGGGAGAAAAATATAGAATTCAGGAAGTATAAGGAATCACAGAAGGAGAAGGACAGAGAACTGTATCAGTTAAAGTAGAGGGAAGTGGGGAAGGCAATCAGGATAGCAAAGGCCCAAACCAAGGAAAAGACAGCCAGCTCAGTTAAGAAGGGGGATAAAACCTTTTATAGATACATTAATGAGCGAAGAAAGACCAAGGGAGGGATAGTGAGGCTTAATATAGAGGAGGGGAGGTGGGCAGAGAGTGACAGTGAAAAAGCAGAGATACTGAATGAATACTTTTGCTCAGTATTCAGAAAAGAAGAAGGGGGGGAGATACCTAAACCAAACAATAGAAACACTCTGGGTGGGGGTCAATACCAGGCCATTCACAGAAGAAAGAGTCCTGAAATAATTCTTAAAACTCAGGGTGGACAAAGCATTGGGACCTGACGGGATTCACTCCAGAATTCTAAAAGAACTAAGGGGAGACCTAGTGACACCAATGACTACCCTTTTTAACAAATCATGGGAGGATGCTATGGTACCTGAGGACTGGAGAAAGGTGGATGTGATCCCCCTTCACAAAAGCGGGAGCAAGGCAGAGGTAGGAAACTACAGACCTGTTAGTTTGACCTCAGTGGTAGGGAAAATGATGAAATCACTTCTGAAGGAAAGAATTGTTGAGTACCTAGAGGCCAGCGGGGCACAAGACTCAAGGCAGCACAGATTCACAGTGGGCAGGTCATATCAGACAAATCTAATAGATTTCTTTTACTGGGTGCCCAAAGTAGTAGACCAGGGAGGGGCTGTAGATATGGCCTACCTAGACTTTAGCAAGACATTTGACACAGTACCACACAAAAGATTAATAGACAGGTTAGCCAGCCTGGGAGTGGGTCCCATGGTGGTAGCCTGGGTAACAAACTGGCTGGACAACAGGACGCAGATGGTAATAGTAAATGGAGCACACTCTGGAGAAAGGGGCATTGCTAGTGGAGTACAGCAGGGTTTAGTACTGGGACCGGTACTGCTTATTGTCTTTATAGGTGACATTGCAGAGCGGCTGGAAGGAAAAGTATGCCTCTCTGCAGTTGACACAAAGATCTGCAACAGAGTTGATACACAAGGAGTGGTGGAAAGGATGAGAAGGGACTTGACAAGGTTGGAGCAATGGTCAAGCGTGTGGCAGCTTAGTTTCAATGCAAAGAAGTGCAAAGTAATGCACCTGGGAAACAAAAACCCAGGGGAAGAGTACACAATGGGAGGGAGGTACTAAGAATAACAAAAATGGAAAAGGACCTGGGGGTACTCATATCAGATGTTTTTAAGGTAGGCAAGCAATGTGAGAAGGCAGTATTGAGGGCTGGGGGCTTCTGGGATGATTAGGGTGAGGCATCACCAGTAGAAAGCAGTAAGTTGTCATCCCTCTATACAGACAGTTGGTGAGACCACATCTGGAGTACTGTGTGCAGTTCTGGAGACCCCGTCTCTGCAAAGACATAGACAAGGTGGAGGCTGTCCAGAGGAGGGCAACCAAAATGGTTCAGGGTCTACACCAGAAGACATATGAAGAGAGACTAAAGGAGTTTAATATGTATACCCTCAAGGAAAGGAGGAAGGGGGGACATGATAGAAACATTCAAGTACCTGAAGGGAAAAGGCAAAATCCAAGAGGTTAGCATCTTTTAGAAAAAGAGATGTGCAAGTACAAGGGGGCACAATTTGAAGATAGGTAGAGGACGGCTCATAGGTAATGTGAGGAAATCTTTTTTCACAGAGAGGGTTGTGAATGCATGGAATAGCCTTCCTGAGAAGGTTGTGGTGTCAAAAACAGTGTGGGAATTTAAGAATGCATGGGACAGACATAAGGCAGTTCTCTCCCTGTGCATCCCAGTATCCCCCCAGCCCTACTTACTGCCTTCTCACATTGCTTGCCCAACTTTAGGTCATCTGATAGAACTACCCCCAGGTCCCTTTCCATTTTTGTTGTTTTCAGTATCTCACCCCCCCAATGTGTACTCGTCCCTTGGGTTTTTGTTTCCCAGGTGCATTACTTTGCACTTCTTTGCATTGAATCTAAGCTGCCATACATTTGACCATTCCTCCAGCCTTGCCAAGTCCCTTCTCATCCTTTCCACCCTACCTTGTGTATCAACCCAGTTGCAGATCTTTGTGTCATCTGCAGAGAGACATACTTTCCCTTCCAGTCCCTCTGCAATGTCACTTATAAAGATATTAAAAGGACCGGACCCAGTACTGAACCCTGCGGTACCCCACTAGTTAACCCCCTTTCTTCACTGTGGACTCAGTTTACTATTAATAATAATAATAATTTTATTTATAAAACGCCTTTCATTATATCAAGGCACTGAACAGATTGATTAAAACTTCAACATTCAATACAAAACAGCAAACCATAAACATTATAAAATATATCATAAAGACATAATAAATTACAATAAATTTCACGCATTTTACAGGGCATATTAACTTTCCAAGAAGGCCATTCTCCATAAATAAGTTTTCAATTCCTTCTTAAATATCTCCACGGAGGTGCATTCCCGTAACCGGCATGGTAGAGAATTCCAAAGAGTGGGTGCAGCATGAGAAAATGCTCTGCTGCCAGAAGATTTCAAACTCACTCTTGGAATCTCTAACAACCTCATGTCGGCCGAGCGGAGTGATCAGCCGGGGCAATGAGAACAAGTAGGCCTTTCAGATCACGAACATGAGAATTTGCCAGCAGATAAAGGCCTGAGGTCTATCAGTCTGCTTTCAGATGTGCAGCTACACACCTATTCTGCAGCTGCCCCTCCTTCCACCCTTCCCTTCATTAACCCTCCCCTTGTCCTGTCCCATCCTCGTTTGAAGCAGTCCACTGTTCTACTGCATACCACTTCTGCAGGTAACGCATTCCACCCAGCCACCACCCTCTCTGTAAAAAGTGTCTCCTCATCTCCTCCTGAACCTTCCTCGCTCCAGTCTCATATCATTGGCCCCTGGTGGCCTTCCCTCCCTTACTTTGAACAGCCCCTCTGTACCCGTCTTGTTTATTCCTTTCATGTATTTAAAGGTTTCAATCATGTCCCCCTGTCTCTCCTCTCCTCCAGTGAGTACATGTTCAACTCCTTCAACCTCCTCTCATATGATAAGTCCCCAGACCCTTGATCATCTTTGTCGCCCCGCTGCACTCCCCTCAGTAACTTAATGTCCCTCTTCAGTTTGGACAGAACTGCCGCAGTACTCAGGTGTGGTCTAACTAATGACCTATACAGTGGCAGAATCACCTCCTCCTCCTTGAGGATATACCCCTTGGCAATACAACCCAGCATTTTGTTGGCCCTTGCAGCTGCCTTCCTACACTGTGCCGAAGTTGTTCATTGACCCTGTGATGAGCACACCCAGATCCTTCTCCTCCTCTGTCTGGGCTAGCTGCACTCCCCTAGCTGGTAAGTCCTCCTTGGGTTCTTCATCCCAAAATGCATCACCTTGCACTTTTTGGCATTAAAGCCCAGTTGCCAGGTGTCTGACCAGGTTTCAAGCTTTGCCAGATCATCCTGCAACCCCTGCCATCCCCCTAGGTTGTCCACCACCGCGCCAACCTTGGTATCATCAGCAAACAGACTGATCTTGCTCTTGATGTCCCATGATATGTCTGCAATGAATATCCCAAACAACACTGGTCCCAACACCGAGCCCTGTGGGACACCTCTCGTCACTGCCCTTGGGTGTGAGCTCCCCCACCACCACCCTCTGTTGCCTTCCCTGCAGCCAGTTTCTACCCATCTCACCAGTATTGCACCTGCCCTGTGCCTACTAACTCCTCCCAGCCTTCCATGTGAACTGAGTGAATGCCTTACTGAAGTCAGATACAGGACATCCACTGCATGTCCCCTGTCCAGTTGCCTAGTTACCCAGTCATAGAACCCGACCAGGTTGGTTTGGCAGGATCGGCCACGTAGAAGCCATGCTGTCTGCTGTCCTGTAGTCCTTTGGCCTCTAGAGGGCCACCAGCCTCTCCTTCAGGATAGTCTCCATTAGCTTACCCACGATGGATGTGAGGCTCACTGGTCTGTAGTTTCCGGTTCATCCTTGGGGCCACTCTTGTGGAGGGCACCACATGAGCCATCCTCCAGTCCTGGGTACACACCCGAATGTAGTGAGGCATTAAATAGGTCTGCCAAAGGTCCTGCAAGGACCTCTGCCAGCTCCTTCAGTACCCTGGGGTGGATGCCATCTGGGCCTGGTGCCTTGTCCACCCTCAGTGCCTTCAAACCCTCTCGAACTCTGCCCTCCATGATTTCCCCATCTGTCACCACTTCCCCCCTTGCGTCTGCCATTTCACCCATCTTGGGTGTCACCCCCTCTTCTCTTTAGTAAATACTGAGCAGAAGTACTCATTTAGTGCTTCCGCCTTATCGTACCCTGCTTCCACCCAACCCCCCTCCTTCCTAATCCTTACTATGTGGTCCTTACAGCTCCTTTTCTCCCTGATGTACTTAAAGAAGTCCTTCTCCCCCTTCTTAATGCCTTGTGCCAGCCTGAGTTCCGTAGATGCTTTGGCTCCCCTTACTGCCCTTGTCACCTCCTTCGATTCTGTCAAGTACTCCTCTCTGTCCTCCCCCCTCCCTGTTTTCTTGTATTTCCTAAAGGCAGCTCTTTTCCTCCTTACCTTTTCCATGACCTCCTTGCTCAACCAGCTCGGTTTCTTAGCCCTAGCCTTCTTGCTCTGGGCTTTGCAGCAGGTTTTGGTTGCCTCCACTATCCCCAACTTTATGAGCTCCCATCTCTGGTTAGTATCCATACTAGATTGAATTCTGGCCAGGTACCCTTTTACCACTTCCCCCATCCTCCCAAAGTCAGCCCTCCTGAAGTCCAGCACTCTTGTGCCAGATTCCACTCCTTCCTTGCCCATATCGGACGGACCCTGATCGCGAAGGGCTTTAAAAGTCAATAAAATGACTTTAAAGGTAATCTGCCACCGTATTGGAAGCCAGTGCAGTTCGCGCAGCACCGGGGTAATATGACAGGACCTTCTTGTCCCAGTCAATACCTGGGCTGCCGCGTTCTGCACAAGCTGCAGGCGTCGGATTTCAACTCCAGAGAGCCCAAAGTAAAGGGAGTTGCAGTAGTCAAGGCGCGAGGACACAAAGGCGTGGACCAGTGTTAGCAGAGAGTCAGACGGAACAAGGTGCTTAACCCAGGCAATGTTCCTAAGATGGTAAAAGGAAGACCTGACGATGGCATCCTGTTGTCCAGCCAATGTTTTACCCAAGCTACCACCCTGGGACCCACTCCCAGGCTGGCTAATTTGTTTATTAATCTTTTGTGTGGGTCTGTGTCAAATGCCTTGCTAAAGTCTAGGTAGGCCATGTCCACAGCCCCTCTCTGGTCTACTACTTTGATCACCCAGTCAAAGAAATCTATTAGATTCATCTGACATGACCTTCCCACTGTGAATCCATTCTGCCTTGGTTCCTGTGCCTACTGGCCTCTAGATACTCAACAATTCTTTCCTTCAGAAGTGATTCCATCATTTTCCCTACCAGTGAGGTCAAACTGGCAGGTCTGTAGTTTCCTGCCTCTGTCTTTCTCCCAGTTTTGTGAAGGGGAATCGCATCCACCTTCCTCCAGTCCTCAGGTACCACAGCATCCTTCCATGATTTGTTAAAAAGGGTAGTCAGTGGTGTTACTAGTTCTTTCCTTAGTTCTTTTAGAATTCTGGGGTGAATCCCATCAGGCCCCATTGCTTTGTCCACCTTCACTTTTAGGAGTTCTTTCAGATCCCTTTCTTCTGTGAAAGGACTGATATTGACCCCCCCTTATCCGGAGTGCTTCTATTGACTGGATTAGGTACCTCCCCCTCCTCTTCCTTTGTGAATACTGAGCAGAGGTATTTGTTCAGTATCCCTGTTTTTTCACTGTCCTGCTCTGCCCACCCACTTTCCTCTTTATTCAGCCTCAGTATCCCTCCCTCTGTCTTTCTTCGCTCCCTAATATATCCTGTAAAAGGTTTTATCCCCCTTCTTAACTTTACCGAGATAGCTATCTTTTACTTGGTTTGGGCCTTTGCTATTCTGACTGCCTTCCCTGCTTTCTTCTGCTTTAACTGGTACAGTTCTCTGCCCTTCTCCTTCTGTGTTTCCTTATACTTCCTGAATGCTATCTTTTTCTCCCTAACCTTCTCTGCCACCTCTTTTGAGAACCATAGTGTTTTTTTCTTTCGATTTGATTTGTTTATTTGCTTCACACAAGGGCTTGTTTCCTCTGTGATGGCAGTTTTGATGTTTCCCCATTGTTGCTCCACCTCTCCTTCTTGCCTGTTTGCTAGTGCTTTTCTGAGGCACTCTCTCATTTTGACAAAATTGGCCCTCCTAAAGTCCAGTACCTTCACTTTTGTATGGTGTGACACTACAGTTGAGTTTATCATGCACCACACTGTTTGGTGGTCACTTGTTCCCAGATGGCTACCCACGTCTAGATCTGAGATCCTCTCTCTGTCCCCATTTGAGAGTACCAGGTCTAAGATTGCTCCCTCCCAAGTGGGTTCCAACACTAGCTGTCAGAGGCATGCCCCCTGTAGGGCATCAAGAATGGACCTGCTCGTGGATGTGGCTGCAGCAAAGGTGCTCCAGTTAACATCTGGCACATTCTGGTCCCTCATCAGCAACATAACCCCCTTCTCTGCCATCCTAATGATGCCTTCTATCATTTTCTTGTCTATTTCCTCCCCCTGAGACAGGGGGTCTGTATACAACCTCTGTGCAGATTGTGGTGCCATTTCCAGTCTCCAGCATGACCCACGGTGCCTCCTCTCCTCACTGTTTACCCTTTAGTTCCATTGCTTTGATCCCTTCCCTTACATAGAGAGCTACTCCTCCTCCTCTTCTACCCTCCCTGTCCCTCTTCTAGATTGTGTACCCTGGTATGTTGACATCCCAGTCATGGTTCTCTATGTACTATGTTTTTGTGACTGCCACAATATCCAGGCATCCCTCTTCCATCAAGGCTACCAATTCTAGGAGCTTATTACCTAGACTATGGGCATTGGTACTCATTACCCTCCATTTTTTTGTTGGCCTTACTTCCCTTTTTGCCCTATCCCTGTCCTTACTGCTTTGTCTTTTTCTCCATTTACCCCTACCCTTCCCCCTATCGACTTCTGTGTCTGGGATTGGAGGTGGGGCTTCCAGGTGGGATTGGAGGCGAGGCTTCTAGGTGGGGGGTTGGAAGTGGGGCTTCTTGGTGGGGGATTGGATGTGAGCCTTCTAGGTCTGGGATTGGAGGCGGGGCTTCTAGTTGGGGGATTGAAGGTGTGACTTCTTGGGAATTGGAGGTGGGGCTTTTCAGTGGGGGATTGGAGGTTGGGCTTCTAGGTGGAGAATTGGAGGCATGTCTTCTTGGTGGGGGATTGGAGGTGGGGCTTCTAGGTGGGGAATTGGAGGTGATAATTCTAGGTCTGGGACTGGATGTTGGGCTTCTAGGTGGGGGATTGGAGGTGGGGCTTTTTTGGGGATTTTAGGCGAGGCTTCTAAGTGGGGGATTGGAGGAGGGGCTTCTAGGTGGGGGATTGGAGGCGAGGCCTCTAGGTCTGGGATTGGATGCTGAGCTTCTAGTTGGGGGCTTGGAGGTGGGGTTTCTTGGTGGGGGATTGGAGGCAAGCCTTCTAGTTCTGGGATTGGAGGCTGGGCTTCTAGGTGGGGGATTCAAGGCAGGGATTCTTGGTGGGGGATTGGAGGTGGGGCTTCTACGTGGCTGATTGGAGGCGGGGCTTCTAGGTGGGGGTGTATTGGAGAGCTTCTATGTGGGGAGTTGTCTCCATCATTTGATTACAGACTAAGATAAAAAGGCAATCATAAAAGACCACGCATAGAATTATTCCTATTATAATCCAGGTAATCTGATGGATGGAGTCATTCCCATTTTTATACCAAGATCAGTGGGCCAGCAGTGGGAGACTGGTATAGTTTCAAACCCATCCTTCACTCAACATTATATTGTCTGCCACCGAAAAGGATGCCAGGTAGGGCTGCCATGTCTTATGAAAGTGCTCTTCTTTATCTTTTATGACATAGGTCAAGCATTCCAGAGTGAGTGTCTGCAATATTAAGACTTTTCACTGGGATATAGTGGGTTGTATAGCAGACACCCATGTATTAAGGATACAGTGTCTAGCCATAAACAGTACCACCCAGAACCACCTCTTAACAGGGGTCAATTCCTCCTCCCCAGCATCTTCAACCCCAAATAAGAGCAACAAGGGGGACATTGGGAGCTGCCATCTCACAATGCTGTGCAACTCATTTATTACATCCTTCCAGAAGTTTTTTATAACAGGGCAAGTCCAGAAGTAGTGGTAATAAGTTGCTTAGTTATTGCATCTAGGACAGACAGGGGACACTGCAGAGTTATATTTATGAACCACAATTGGTGGACAATACAATCAATGACAAAATTTATAATAAGATTTTTTATATTTATTACACAGCAGTATACCCTGATGGAGTTGGGATATCAGTGTCCAATTCTCCTCTGATATAGAGAACCCAAGATCTCTCTCCCATAACTGTCTGGTTTTCTCTGTTTTATCTGGCAGCAAAGCTTTCCCCTCTTTGGCCATTCTGCGAATTGTACCCTTTGGGTTTTTTTTGTCCCTCCAGAATAGAATGTTCTAATTGGTCCCATGTGGAGTCCACCCCATGGAGTCTACCAAGAGATTTACACTATGCCCTAACTTGGAGATATCTAAAATAATGTTGATGTCTCAAGCCCATCCTAGCCTGCAGATTCTCAAAAGAGTCCAACCCTGTCTGGGTAAAGAGATGTTTTAGACACAAGATACCCCTCTCCCCCCACTCTTGATATCCCGCATCCTCTAAACCTGGCAAGAAAAAAGGGTTTCCCCTCAGGGGTAGGAGCAATGTATCATCCTGTCCCAAACCTTTTTGTTTACTCAATTCTTTTTGGCTTTCTATTACAGTCCTGATCAATGGGTTTGAATCAAGTAAATTAAGATATGCCTGCCAACCTCTGATAGATATGCTGCTATCCTACCCGGGCATTCCCTCTCTTCTAAATCAAGCCATCTTGCTTCTCTGTGTCTACTAATCCAATCTTGTATGTAACAACACTGTATGTCCATGTGATAAACTCCCAGGTCTGGAAATTGGAACCCTCCCTTTTCCAAAGAGGCTTTTAGCCGAGCTAAGCCCACCCACAGGCATCTACCGTGCCAGATAAAATCCGAGAAGGTTTTCTCTAATCTCTTAATGTTGACCTTCCATAGCCCTACAGGCAACATCTGGAGGGTGTAGAGTACTCTGGGAAGGACATTCATTTTAATTAAATTTATTCTCCCCAACCATGAGATAGGGAGTTTGTCACCTGGTCAAATCTGTTGTTATAGTTTGTAGGAGTGGGGTGTAATTAAGATCATATAAACTTCCAATATTGCTCCACACTTTTATGCCCAGATAAGTAAATGCCTGCTGGACTGTTTTAAAACCCCACTCTGATTCCCGTCTTGTTTCTAGTTTTGCGGACTCACCAATTCTCATCTCCTCTGATTTCTCTAAATTTAATTTATAACCAGAAAATTTAGAAAAGTTATCAATCAGTGTTAGTAGTTGGGGCATGGATTGAGATGGCTTAGTTACATATAGTAACATATTGTCAACATATAACAATAATTTGCACTCCCCTCCCATCTTACCTACAACTCCCGAAATATCTGGGCTGGCTCAAATGGCAATACCCAAAGGTTCAAGCACCAGAGAGGCGAGAGCGGGCAGCTCTGTCGAGTACCCCTACCTAGTGCAAAGCTATCAGAGAAAGTACCATTAATTAAAACCCTAGCCCTAGTTGGACCAGGCCAATAAATTCTCCACCCAGACCAAACCGGGCCAAAACTTCCATCAGGTATGTCCATTCCACTCTATCAAATGTTTTTTCTGCATCCATTGATAGGATGTTCACCGGCTCCTGCCCATTTCCAGCCCCTCATATCATGTTTAGAAGGGTTCTCATGACGTGATAAGAATGTTTGTCTCAGATAAACCCGGTCTGGTCTGGGTCGATTATTCCCGGCAATAATTTTTCAAACCTAGTGGCCATAATCTTGGCCATGATTTTAGAATCACAATTTAAAAGGGATATTGGTCTAAATGAAGCACATTCATATAGATTCTTCCCCATCTTTGGAATTAGGCAAATAGTTGCCTCCCCCCAGGAGCGTGGCAACTCTCCCAACTCCTCTCTGGCCTCCTTAAACACTGCCTCCAAGAGCTCGACCAGGTGAGCTTGCATAATCTTATAACATTCATCCGGAAAGCCGTCTGGTCCACTAGTCTTCCCTCTCTTAAAGGCACAATTGCTTTAACTATTTCTTCTGTGGTTATTATGGAGCCTAGCCAAGTTCTCTGTGCCTCCGTAATCTGAGGCAGTTTGAGCTTATTCAAAAACTCAGAAATTCCATGTTCCCCTGTCCCAGTTTGAGAGTGGTATAGTTCTTGATAAAATCTCATGAACCTCTCTCCAGTAGATTTTTTATCTTTCTGGAGCGTGCCATCTTCTCCCTTAATGGCATGTGTTAAATGTGTTCCATGCTTCCCCTTATTAAATTGGCCAACATAGTTCCAGGCCTATTTCCCCTTTCATAAAAATGTTTCTGCACAAAAAGGCAAGTTTTCTTCACCTCTCCCATCAATACATTTTTCAGTGCCTCCTGGGTTCCTGCCAATAATTGGTACACATTATCTCCCCCTTCCCCTCGAGCTACCCTTCCGTCTAGAACTCTAAGTCTCTGCTCCAAGTTCATCCTACGTTCCTTAACTTTCCTTTTGTGATGTGCTACGTAGTTGATTATGGCCCATCTCATAAACGCTTTCCCAGCATTCCAAAAGGTAGCCCTAGAAGGGGCCATCTCTAAATTAGCCTGCATATACTGCTTCCATCGTACCTGCAAATGCTCTTTAAATTCTTTATTTGATAACAGATAATTAGGAAATATCCATTCTATATATGGTCATTCTTCCCTCTGCCATTGCAAGGTCATAATGACCATAGCATGGTTGGAGAAGTGGATTGGGCTATGTTTCATTCATGTAAGATGAAAATACCAGTCCCGAGGTAGGAATAGATAGTCCAGTCTGGACCAGGTGTGGTGGGGATGTGAAAAAAAGGTATATTTCCAACCAGTGAGATTGGCTATTTGCCACCCATCAATAATATCTAAATCAGTCATACCTTCTAGCCAGCCCCAAATGGCCCCTTTAGGGGTTCCCTTACCCTCCAAGTGATCTAACATTAGATTGAGCAAGCAATTCATATCTCCTCCCATTATTAAATTTGGAAATTGCTCTTTGTGTAACCCCCCTGCAAATGGGGGTTCCCAAAAGACTTCCAGGAGCTTGCTTGAATGCTCCAAGCCTGAATGGTGTTTGGCATTTAAGCCATTTATCAGTGAGTGTTTTTAGAGCCTCTGGTACTGTCTCTTTAAGAGCTGTCTGCTTGCAGACATAATTAGTTTATATGGGGGGACTGTGTGCTTCTCTGAGTACCACTCGAGCTGCTGCCAATTCACTTCATTTTTGCAGTCACTATGAGTGCAAAGGGAACCTATCTGAAAGATGTAACTGTTTGCCAGAAATTATTTAGAGTAATAATGAAATTACAGTTTGTCTAACCTGCTTTCTTTGCAGTCAGAACTGTGTCTGCTAGTTCCCCATTCTAGTTTTGAACTGCTGAACTGGACCAATCAGTGTGGGTAAGCTAGCTCTAAAATGGTGCCTTGGGCCGAATCAGAACTTGGACTCATAATCTGAGCCAGCCACAAGAGGATTGTATGGGCAAGGACTCTGGGAGATGTAGTTTAGACTTCAGTGCCTTTTGGACCAACAGCAGCAGTCTATTGTGAGTGACAGCCAATCAGTCAAGAACTGGGAGGAACTCAAAGGAAGTGCCGGTTTTGTCGGTTGAAAGTTCAGTTGAGCTTTGGCAGTGAAGAAGGAAGGAGCCCTGTGCTTTTTCAGTGTGCAGTTTTAGTCAAAAAACGTGTGTAAGGCCCAGAGTTCGGTCTGCAGCTTGTGTAACAGCTTGTTAGGACTGAATCCGTCCTGTGAAAAGAATCAAAGGATCTCTGAAGAGTAGAAACCAGGCTCACCCTGTAGAAGACTGGAGGAATTGCTGAAAATTGCATTCGGTCTGTCAGGAACTGAATCTGCTGTGTGTTCTCCGGGTATTGTGCAGTACTTGCGATCGGGATACAGATGCAGCCTGCCTGTATAGTGCTTTCTTTTATATGGATGTGTGAAGAGGTTTGTGTACCTCAAGTAAGCCCTGCTGACATTGAAGGACCCTATCTTATTTGGAGGTCGTGAGTACTAATTCAGAGTCGCTCCTGTTGAATTGCCACATTAAATCCAAATGGAATTACTGTACTGCTGACTGTTTAATTCTCCTTTTCTCTTGTGTGAAAGGCCCTCCAGCTGCCACGGTTTGGACTAGCCACTAGGGCTTGGGTACCCAGGGACAGTAACTGATAGGGATAGGCCTGTACACAGAGCCATAGGTAGATTATTAGAGTGATAAGCTAATTAACCTGATTTCCCCTGTCCTTGTTATATCCCTAAATAAATCAGAGCTGCTTGTTTCAGCAAAGTTATACTGCCTGAGGTATTTGTCTATGTTAAAAGTACTGTACTGTGATTGTTGCACTGTATCTCATTTCACAGGAGGTCCCAGTGCCAGAACCAGACCTGGGGTAAGTGTATACTGTGAAGGTAATTCTGATATATTGTGTGGGCCACTAGTGGGAAGAAGGGGTTGCAGTGTCCCAGAGGGCTGTGACCAAGTTAGTTTAACTATTGCAAACCCTGACCTCTGGGTGGAGGCATCCGCCATTGGATCCAGGCCCCTCAACCTGTTAGTGGCAAATCAGGCAGGGGTAGTAGCCCCTGGGATAGCGCCATCTAGGGGTTACATCTTGGAGGCTCACCGCTGGGATTGTGTGTCCTCTAGTGGCCATATTTAGAACCACTGTTAAGAAAAAATGGGTACCCGACAGAAGTGGCTGTGCACGGCTGGTGGAGTGGTGTACTGGGAGAGATCGACCCCAAAATGCTATGCTTATCCTGGACATCCCCTGGGTATCAATACGGACACTGTGCAGGAGTACTTTCCAAGGTGGAAGGTTTACAAAACCCTGTGGTGGTGGGTCGGCATGCTAATCTGCTCACCCACACTTTCCTGGCCCTAGTAGAGTTTAAGGATCCCATAGATAGCTCCAAAGTGCCACAGACCATTACCCCAGAGGGAGCCCTCACTGCTTGGAGAGTGATAACTAAGGACAGTAAAGACCCGGGGGGGAATCAGCCCCCACCACTATCTGAAACTTTTGAGGAGAAATTTGCTGAATGGTTGCTGGGAGAGGGGAAAACTGTGGAGGACTTGAAGAAACTATTCTTGCCACCTGGGAGTGTTCCTCCCCCAACACCCTCTTGCTCCAGTGCCCGTAATGGTGGCTGAACCAATGCAGACTCCTATTTCTGCACCTGCCATTAGTCACGACTCTTACCGAAGGTTGAGGATCTTCTCTGGCACCCTCCACACCCCCCAAGGGGAGGATGACTGGGAGACCTGGATAGACTATGTTGCCCCCCAAGTGCTAGAATGGCAATGCTCGGAAGGCGAAAAGCGAAAGAGGGTTAGTGAGAGCCTCCGAGGTCCTGCCCTGGCTACCATCCGTGCTAAACGGGCCAGTAACTCTGAAGCGACTGCACAGGCCTATCTTGAGGCCTTGGAGAATGTGTATGGGAGCCCAGATTCTGATGAGGACCTATGGTGGAGAGTAAGAGATGCACAACAGTACCAAGGGGAGTTGTTGTCTGTGTATGTATCTCGGCTGGAAAAATTGTTGCAAGAATGCCTCAGAAAGGTAGTTTGCCAGCGATTGAACTGGACCGAACCAGGCTGGACAGGATCCTTAAGTCTGCCCCTTCTCAGAACTGCTGTTGCTTCAGTTACGCCTGGCAGATCGACTGAATCCCCACCCTCCTATGATGAGTTAATGAGAGAAATTGAGGAGTTGAGAAAAGACGACCTCGGGAGGGACCTGCACCAATAGCTGCGGCTATGACCCGAGTGACTGAGGGTGACCCATCAAGTGAAGTTCAGGGGCAGAGGTTGGCAGTCAATGAGTGCTCTGACAAGGAAAATGATATGCCACAATGGGGCGAACTGTTGAGAGATCCGGGAATTCAAAACAGTCCCTTTATGAAGGCCACGCCTGCAAGTACAGACCCTGACCTATATCCGACTGCATCTGCTATGGGGTGGGGTACCACCCATGTATCTCCTGCTGATAACAGCTCCGAACTCGATTCTTGACCATGGAAGTGGAGAAACTGACGAGATGTCTCCAAATGCTATTACGCCGCAGACAGAGATGGCACCAAGGTTTCCAGTTAGTAATACCCGCCCTGGCTCCCAGTGTGGCGCCTCGGCCAGCTCAAACTCCAGAAAGTATGTTTTGCTATAATTGTGGGAAAGATGGGCACATGAAAAGGAATGCGGTCCCAAAAGACACTGACAAGTTGCATATAGGCTACAAGGAGAGCTTCGGAGAACAAATCAGTGGTTAAGAGGTGCAAAATGATCCAGTGAGGGCACCAAAATGCTAACTCATGTCCTTTTGTGGCAAGGTCAGTTGCCCAGGCCCCCACTATCGCCTCTCCAGACTGGTCCAGAATAGTGGGTCCCTCCATGGAGACCACTGTAAAGGTGAATGGAGTGTCTACAAGAGCTGTATTAGACAGTGGCTCCCAAGTGACAATTATGTTCCAGGATTGGTATCAGAAGCATTTGTCAGACGTACCTTTACAACCATTAGAAGGACTGCATGTATGGGGGTTAAGTGAGAAGGCCTACCCCTATTCCGGGTATATCCGAATTTGGCTGTCTTTCCCCACCTCCGTGGCTGGAGTGGCCGAACAAGTAGAGACCCTAGCCTTAGTGTGTCCCCCCACTGGACTGTATGATGGTGTCCCTTTGTTGATTGGAACAAATGCTCATATGTTCGGAAGGCTGGCACAGTTGTGTTATGAAAAACAGGGTCAAAGACTAGTAGAGCTTTAAGAGTTCCGCTTTAATTAAGAAGGCCTATGAGGCACAGAGAGATGCTGAAAAACAGAACCAGAGGAACGGTCGGAATTATGGAAGAAGGATCCTGAGTCTCTGATCCTGGCGCCAAATGCCCAGTGTACCTTACAGGGAGAGGTCCGTATCAGAAAGGATGTTAAGAATAAAATATTAATGTTGGATGCACCAGCGATGGAAAATTGCCAGAGGGACTGCTGGTCAAGCCTAGTATTTTGCCGCTAGAGCCCATGCTTATGCCAGAAGGGTAATGGTCCAAGTTCATAATGTGTCTGAAAGAGACATTCGAGTAAACAGAGGTTGCATCCTGGCTATGTGCATTGTGCAGACACTGCAGTGCTACCCAGCAGCAAGAGTTCAAGGAAGAATGACAGAGTAACGCCTGACTTGTTTGATTCGCGACTCCCGCTGCCAGCTGAATGGAAAGTGAGGATCAGTGAGAAGCTTGCCCAGAGAGACCAGGTGTTTTCTTTAAAGGAATGGGATGTAGGATGCGTGCAAGGAGCTGAGCACAATATCCGGCTGCATGACGAAGACCATTTCGTGAGAGGTCTCGACGCCTGGCACCTGCTGACATAGATGATGTGAGACGGCATCTGCAAGAGATGTTAGCTGCTGGTGTAATACAAGAATCCAGAAGCCCTTATGCTTCCCCCATTGTGGTAGTGAGGAAAAAGAATGGAACAGTAAGGATGTGTGTGGATTATCGCACCTTAAACGTGGACTATCCTGATCAGTACACAATGCCCGCATTCAGGATGCTTTGGACTGCCTAAACGGGAGCAAGTGGTTCTCTGTGCTGGATCTCCGCAGTGGGTACTACCAGATCCCGATGGCCCCAGAGGACCGTGGAGAAGACGGCCTTTATCTGTCCGCTAGCTTCTATGAATTCATGAGGATGCCTCAAGGGATTTCAGGTGCCCCAGCCACTTTTCAACGATTGATGGAGCGTGCAGTGGGGGACATGAACTTACTAGAGTGCCTGGTATACCTAGATGATGTTATTGTATTTGGCAGCTCACTGGAGGAACATGAGAGCAGATTATTTAAGGTATTGGACCGACTGGAGGACTTTGGCCTTAAACTGTCCATTGATAAGTGTCAATTCTTTCAAACATCAGTAAAGTATGGACATAGTATCCACCGAGGAATAGAGACCGACCCAAGTAAAGTTGAGGCCTTGACCACCTGGCCACAGCCCACAAATCTAAAAGAACTGCAAAGATTCCTGGGATTCTGTGGTTATTATCGGCGCTCATCAAGGACTATTCAAGAGTGATCCGCCTTTACTTAACCTTACTCAAGGGTATCCCCAACCCACAAAAATACCAAAAGTCAGCGTCCCTCAAGACTGAAAGAGTGTATTTTCATCCGAGTGAAGTATTTGGGGCCGCTGGACTCCTGATTGTGAGACTGCTTTTCATGAGATCATATATCAACTTACCCATGCTCCAGTGCTGGCCTATGCCGATCCAAGAAAACCTTACGTCCTGCACACTGATGCTAGCTTGCAAGGGTTGGGGCTGTGTTGTACCAAGAGCACGAGAATGGCCTGAGACCAGTGGCCTTTGCCAGTAGAAGCCTGACCTCCATCCGAAAAGAACTATCCTGTACATAAGTTAGAGTTCCTAGCTTTGAAGTGGGCTATTGTTGACCAATTCCATGAGTACTTGTATGGGGCTAAAATACTAGTAAAACTGACAATAATCCTTTGACCTATGTGCAGACCTCAGCTAAGTTGGATGCCACTGGCCATAGGTGGCTTTCTGCATTATCTACATATGACTATGCTCTCGAATACCGAGCAGGTCTGAACCACATAGATGCTGATGCTCTCTCCGGAGGCCTGTTCCCCAGAATGATTGGGTCGATTGGCAGAACCTGACATTCGGGCACTCTGCCGGAAGTTTGACAGGGAGGAACAAATGTCACGACAGAGTGGACTGCATGGTGGATTGCTTGGGAGCCTCTGAGAATTGCATACCTGCTGCTTGTTGCCACTTTTCTGCAATAGACATTGGTGCACTGCCTCAGCTGGACAATGACAGTATCGGCGGCTCAATCCGCGATCCCATGATCAAAGCAGCTTAGAAGCCCTCTATGCAGGAAAAGATGTGTCCAAATTACGCTCCACTGATTTGAGAACTGCACTGTTATACAAAGAAGGTCCTAAGTTGAAACTGATCAATAAACTGTTATACAGAGAAACAGTAGACAGAGGGGACAAGTAGACAAACAACAACTAGTGCTGCCCACTGCCTTTCGAGACTCAGTACTGAGGTCCTTGCACAACCACATGGGGCACCTTGGTATAGACAGAACACTTGACTTGGTGAGATCCAGATTCTATTGGCCTAAGATGGGGCTGATGTGGAGCAACACATTCGAACTTGTAGTGCTGCTTACAGAGAAAGCTTTGTCCCAGAGGGCTGCCCCTTGTTAACATAACCACCAGTGCACCCATGGAGCTGGTCTGTATTGATTTTCTAAGTTTGGAGTCAGATCAAAGAAATATCAGTAATGTGCTGGTGGTCACTGACCATTTCACGAGATATGCCCAAGCTTTCCCACCAAAGACCAGAAAGCATCCACTGTAGCCAAAGTACTTGTAGAAAACTTTTTGTTCACTATGGGGCTCCACAAAGAATCCATTCTGATCAAGGAGAGACTTTGAGAGTCGTCTGATCAAAGAGATGCTTTCTCTGTGGGGAGTGCAAAGTCCAGAACCACTCCTTACCACCCCAGGGGACCCACAGCCTGAGACGTTTCAACAGCACTTTGCTAGATATGCTAGGCACCCTGCCCAAAGGACAAGCCTAGATGGAGCCAACAAATTAGCACCCTGGTACATGCTTATAACTGCACCAAAGTGATGCCACTGGATTCTCCCCTACACGCCTGATGTTTGGAAGAAGCTCGACTACCAGTAGATGTGTGTTTTGGGGTCTCTCTGATGGGGTTCAAGCTGACAACTATTTACAGTATGTGCAAAAGTTAAAGGCCCAGCTAACTCATGCGCTACTAACTGGCTCAAACCATGGCTGCCAAAAGAAATCTGGCCAACAAAGAAAGGTATGATAAAAGGTGAAAGCACGGAACTCCAGGAGGGAGATCGGTATTGCTAAGAAATCTGGGATTGCATGGCAAGCACAAGATTGCTGACAGATGGCACCATCTCCTCACATTGTAGTGAGCAAACTAGATGATCTGCCAGTGTACAAAGTAAGGCCTGAGAATAATTCAAAGATGTAAAACAATGCATAGAAATCATTTACTCCCATTGGACAAATCTTAATTGAGTCTGAGCCCCTAGAAGATGCCCCCTCTGGACCAGTGACTAGAGCTGCTGCTAAGAAAAGATCAAGAAAGTCTGCACCTACAGAAGCAAAGTTAAAGTGTTCCCTCCACAAGTCCCAGTTGAGCATGACTGTCAGTCCATATCGGAAGAAAGTGAGAGTGACTTTGAATACTATCCTTCTTACGAACTGAGTCAATTGTTTCGGGCAATCCCTAGTCAATACTGGAGACAAAGCTGGGCCTTCTGGACTGTCTAAGCCCCAGCTTCATCCCTGGAGCCAATGCTCCCAGAAAGTGAAGTGCAAAGCATCAGATCAGATGAAATGGAATCATTGTGCATGGTTGAACTGTTTGAGCTTTCAGGAGGAAAATGATAGATTGGGGCAGACTGGTGATACACCAACAAGAAGAGTATTTTGAGTGCCCTGACAGTCCACTGCCAGTGTCCAAAAGCTCTCCATGCGAGCCAAATGTTGTGGACTCAGAAACTGTAACTCCTGGAGCTGAAAGTGCCCCAAGTTCTAGCCTCTCTACCCCATGGAGACTCCCCTGACAAGTGTGGACAATGCTGAAAATGAGGCTCAGAGTGCAGAGACTGTAACAGTTCCCCTAGAAAGACTGGTCGAGCTGTAAAGCCTGTGGTGCACCTCAGTTATGATTCCCTTGGGAGGCCTGTGGACTTGCCTCTCAATGTTGTCCATAAAGGAGTGTATGTGTCCCCGAGCTCATTGCCCAAACTGAGCATCAGTGCAACTCAAGTTACTTGTGTTGCCCTCTAAGTATGGTGCCCTTGCCCCATCCAGCCCCAAGGTAACTGATAGGAAGGGCCCCTCCTCTTCAGGTTTCATGTACAAGAGGTAATAACTTCGAGTTATGGTACAATGTGTATGTAATACTGTGTAAAGAGTGACGTACTGCAATGTTTCAGAAATGTGTTCTTGGTAAAATGATATATTGACTGATGATTACATATGCGAGCCTAATGCAAATGTATATGGTTGCAGTTGAAACTTATGTACAGTCTTGCTTGACGCCAAGCTTTCCCAGACCAGGAAGGGTGTAACCCCTGCAAACAGGGTTCCCAAAAGACTTCCAGAGCTTGCTTGAATGCTCCAAGCCTGAATGGTGTTTGGCATTTAAGCCATTTATCAGTGAGTGTTTTTAGAGCCTCTGGTACTGTCTCTTTAAGAGCTGTCTGCTTGCAGACATAATTAGTTTATATGGGGGGACTGTGTGCTTCTCTGAGTACCACTCGAGCTGCTGCCAATTCACTTCATTTTTGCAGTCACTATGAGTGCAAAGGGAACCTATCTGAAAGATGTAACTGTTTGCCAGAAATTATTTAGAGTAATAATGAAATTACAGTTTGTCTAACCTGCTTTCTTTGCAGTCAGAACTGTGTCTGCTAGTTCCCCATTCTAGTTTTGAACTGCTGAACTGGACCAATCAGTGTGGGGTAAGCTAGCTCTAAAATGGTGCCTTGGACGAATCAGAACTTGGACTCATAATCTGAGCCAGCCACAAGAGGATTGTATGGGCAAGGACTCTGGGAGATGTAGTTTAGACTTCAGTGCCTTTTTGGACCAACAGCAGCAGTCTATTGTGAGTGACAGCCAATCCAGTCAAGAACTGGGAGGAACTCAAAGAAGTACCGGTTTGTCGGTTGAAAGTTCAGTTGAGCTTTGGCAGTGAAGAAGGAAGGAGCCCTGTGCTTTTTCAGTGTGCAGTTTTAGTCAAAAAAACGTGTGTAAGGCCCAGAGTTCGGTCTGCAGCTTGTGTAACAGCTTGTTAGGACTGAATCCGTCCTGTGAAAAGAATCAAAGGATCTCTGAAGAGTAGAAACCAGGCTCACCCTGTAGAAGACTGGAGGAATTGCTGAAAATTGCATTCGGTCTGTCAGGAACTGAATCTGCTGTGTGTTCTCCGGGTATTGTGCAGTACTTGCGATCGGGATACAGATGCAGCCTGCCTGGTATAGTGCTTTCTTATATGGATGTGTGAAGAGGTTTGTGTACCTCAAGTAAGCCCTGCTGACATTGAAGGACCCTATCTTATTTGGAGGTCGTGAGTACTAATTCAGGGTCGCTCCTGTTGAATTGCCACATTAAATCCAAATGGAATTACTGTACTGCTGACTGTTTAATTCTCCTTTTCTCTTGTGGAAAGGGCCCCTACCAGCTGCCACAGGTTTGGACTAGCCACTAGGGCTTGGGTACCCAGGACAGTAACTGATAGGGATAGGCCTGTGCACAGAGCCATAGGTAGATTATTAGAGTGATAAGCTAATTAACCTGATTTCCCCTGTCCTTGTTATATCCCCTAAATAAATCAGAGCTGCTTGTTTCAGCAAAGTTATACTGCCTGAGGTATTTGTCTATGTTAAAGTACTGTACTGTGATTGTTGCACTGTATCTCATTTCACAGGAGGTCCCAGTGCCAGAACCAGACCTGGGGTAAGTGTATACTGTGAAGGTAATTCTGATATATTGTGTGGGCCACTAGTGGGAAGAAAGGGGGGTTGCAGTGTCCCAGAGGGCTGTGACCAAGTTAGTTTAACTATTGCAAACCCTGACCTCTGGGTGGAGGCATCCGCCATTGGATCCAGGCCCCTCAACCTGTTAGTGGCAAATCAGGCAGGGGTAGTAGCCCCTGGGATAGCGCCATCTAGGGGTTACATTTGGTTAACAGATCCAGGAGAGCACTGTAATATAGTGGGTCATGGACAGCAGGTGCATATATACTACCAAATGTGACCTTTTCCCCTTGTATATTCCCCACAACAAATGCATAGCGCCCCTCAGCTGGGTCCTTCACCACCCGCTTCATCTGAGAGGGCAATTTCCTATGCAGGAGAACAGCCGCTCCTCGTTTATTAGAATTAAAGGAAGCCGCGTAGCATTCCCCAACCCAATTCCTCTTCAGTTTAACATGTTCTTTCTCTGTAAGGTGGGTGTCCTGAAGAAGGGCCACCTGAGCATTTTGTCACTTCAGGGCAGTCAGCAATATCATGCACTTAACTGGGGTGACTATTCCCCTGACATTCCATGAAACTATTGTGAGGTCCTTCAAACTAGCTATGATTCAGGCCATGTAACTTCCCCATCCAGTATCCATTATGAACATTCCCAGACTCCCCATCCCCTGTCTCCAAAAAGGCTTTCAGATTGATTATACATGTGGATCGTAAAACTAGTAATAAACTACAAAATAACGAACAAACAATAACTATATAAAATTCTTCCCCCTCCATCCCCCTCCCCACCGCTCCCCCACCCCATTGTAACAGTAGCTTCAAAAAGCAGAGATTTTACACCCCTTCCCCATTGTAAGACTAAGACACTTCCCTCACCCCCTCGTGCTGCAGATATTTATAAAGTATAATACTATAACTGCATAAACGTTCCCCTTCCTCCAAACCAGCTAGGCTATATTTAAACAGAGCAAGCTAAAACACAAAAGGAGAAAGTGGAGAGTAAGAAAAATCATTCAGCTCTGCAGTCCTCTTCAACATATGCTAATTAGCCAAGCTTATTCAGCAGGACAACCAGATAGAGGGCAAAACATGTCCAGGATATTCGGCATGGGTCAGGGCAGGGCATGCCCGAGTGGAGAGTGCACAGCACAAATTAATGAAAGGCACTGCACCCCTTCCCCCCACAGTCGCCCCACCAACCGTTCCTCCATATACCAATTCTCCCTCCTCTTTAATTTTCTTGCCTTATATATAAAGGGAACCACCTGAAATGATACTATATATCTCTCTAAACTGGCATTCTGTTTCCATCAATAAAGGAAGATGGAGATAAAAAAAATAATTAAAAAAGGCACCAAAAACTTTTCAGTCTCGCAGTAGGGGCAGAACACTCCAAGAGTCCCCCTCCTCATATCCATTACTTTGATTTTTCAAGGAGGAGAGGCAAGCAAACTTAGGGAGAAGAAAGGGAAGGGGAGAAAGAAACAAAAAAATGAAACTTCTCAGGCCCATGATGGCAAATAACTTCGGGCCTGCTCAGGACTCTACAATCTCCCCCAGCCTTCCAAGTGTCTCGGGTCAGTCCAGCCCCATCAGCTGCCATCCATCCAAAAAATAGAAACAACCAGCCTGCACAGCAAATGATCCCATTATTTCTGATCCATCCACCATATAAAAGTACCTGAATCAGATATAATGTCCCAAATTCCAGCGAGACCCATGAGATTGAGCCAGGTCTGCAGAAAAGAAAACTCCACACAGATCAGGGTTAAACAATAGCACCCCAGTTTCTTTTTGAAGTCTCAGACAAACACCTCTGCCTTTGGTACCTCCCAAAATGAAAAGACAGCCCCATCATGCTTGATTTTGAGGGTTGCTGGATACAGCATATAACACTACACCTTAGCCTCTCGTAGCTGCGCTATCACATGATTGAAGGCCCTACGGTGTTTCAACAGCCGAGCACAGTAATCTTGAGAGAGGAACAATTTGTGTCCTTCATATTGTAGCCCAGGATTCTCCCTATAAGCTTTAAGAAGATTCTCCCTATCAGGGTAATTATGAAATCTCATAATTATTTGTCGTGGAGGCTGATTTGGTGCAAGTTTATTTATGACTGCCCTATGAGCCCTCTCAATTTTGAAACAGCCATTTTTAGGTGAGAGTCCAAGGAGCTCAGGCAGGGTTTTGGCACAAAAATCAATTACATTCCATCCTTCCATTCCCTGTGGCAGCCCCCGGAGCTGCAAATTCAAGTGGCACTAATAATTCTCCTGGAAGTCAAAAAGTTCTTTAAATTCCTCCAGTTCCCTTTGTAGGGCTATAATTTGTTTTGGCATAGGAGATGTGGCATTTTCTATATCGGAGATGTGCTGCTCAGCCTCATTCAGCCTGGTAACATGTGTAGCATGCAAATCCACAAGTTTCTGCAGTTTACGATCGAAATTAGTAGCCAAACTAGTGAGCTTGGGTTCCAATGGGGCCAGAACTTGCTGGGTGACCTAGCAGCCCAAAGCGCTGACTTCTGCAGCTGAGAGAGAGATGTGGCCTGCATTTTCCACCTGTGAGGCTGGCAGTTGCTTTTTTTTGGTTTTTCCCGGTGCAAGCATTTTGCCGCAGTAGACACCACATAGTCATCCATCCTTAGTTCCTTCACAGGCTTCTTATCTCTTAGTAGGATTAAGTTTCCGTGAAAAGCAGTTTAATTTGTTTATTTTGCAGCGGTACTAGGAGCGAGGGAGAAGTGTGTCTTTAGTTGGCTTATTAGCACCCCCTTCCCCATTATTTTAATTATCTTTTCAAATGGAAGAATAAGTAACTTTTTTAATTAGTCCCTGTTTAAAATTAAACTGTTTTTTTCCCTTTATATAAATGGAATGGCAGATATATTTCCTTCCTGGGACTCAAACCTGTGACCTTTGCTTGTAAGGTGAGGACATATCCAGTGTACCACATGAGACTCTTGCCTAAATGCTGTTCAAGTCTTCAAGAACATGTAGTTCGAGGCTAAATATATACAATATAGGAAGAAATAAGTGGAAGGTGGTGAAAGCTGGTAAACACATGAGTATAGCCACTCCGTAATATTTGACTATTGCTGATTTATTATTTGAACCATATTCCATATTGGAGGCAGGGCTTCTTGGTGGGGATCGGAGGTGGGACTTCTTGGTGGGGATTGGAGGCGGGGCTTCTCAGGGGATTGGAGGCAGGGCTTCTAGGTGAGGGATTGGAGGTGGGGCTTCTCGGTGGGGGATCGGAGGCAGGGCTTCTATGTGGGGGATTGGAGGTGAGTCTTCTTAGTGGGGGATTGGAGGTGAATCTTCAAGGTGGGGGATTGGAGACAGTGCTTCTATGTGGGAGATTGGAGGCAGGGCTTCTAGGTTTGGGATTGGAGACTGGGCTTCTTTGTGGGAGATTGGAGGTGGGGCTTCCAGGTTTTGGATTGGAGGCAGGGCTTCTAGGTGGGATATTGGAGCTGGGGCTTCTTGGTGGGGAATGGAGGTGGGGCTTCTAGGTGGGGGACTGGAGTTGGGGAGACTAGTGGGGGGTTGGAATCAGGGCTTCTGTGTGGGGATTGGAGGTGGATCTTCTAGATAGGGGATTGGAGGTGGGGCTTCTAGGTGGGAGATTGGAGGCGTGGCTTCTGTTTTCAGATTTCAGGCAGGACTTCTATGTGGGGTATTGGAGGCAGGGCTTCCAAGTGGGATATTGATGGCAGGGCTTCTAGGTGGGTTATTCAGGGTTTTATTGAACTCCAAAAATTGATTAGCGTTTTGCTCATAAAAGTGCATAAACATTGTGAAAATGCATAGTACTTGCCTCATTGTGTTTAACAAACATAACACTTCTAGAAAACCTACATAAATACTGTATAGTAAGCATTGTCCCCCCCAGAAAAACTGCTAATCAATTATTTAAAACCCTGTTATTTGAGGTGTGGCTTCTAGGTGGAGGGATCGGAGGCAGGGCATGTAGGTAGGGGGATCGGAGGCAGTGCTTCTATGTGAGGGATTGGAGGCAGGGCTTCAATATGGGGGATTGGAGAGGGGGCTTCTAGGTGGGGGATCAGAGGTAGTGCTTCTGTGTGGGGGATTGGAGGTGGGACTTCTAGGTGCAATATTGGGAACAGGGCTTCTATGTGGGGGATTGTTGGCAGGGCTTCTAGGTGGGGTATTGGAGGTGAGGCTTCAAGGTTGGGTACTGGAGGTGGGGCTTCTAGGTGGGGATTGGAAGCAGGGCTTCTATGTGGGGGATTGGAGGCAGGGCTTCTATATGAGGGATTGGAAGCAGGGCTTCTAGGTGGGGTATTGGAGTTGGGACTTCTGTGTGGGGATTTGAAGGCAGGGCTTCTAGTTGGAGGTATCAGATTCAGGGCATCAAAGTGGGGGGATTGGTGGCAGGGCTTCTGGCAGATATTGGAGGCTGGGCTTCTAGGGGGGTATTGGAGGCAGGGCTTCTAGGTGGGGGATTGGAGGTGGAGTTGAGGTTTCTAGGTGGGGGATTGGAGGCAGTGCTTCCATGTCAGGGATTGGAGACTGGGTTTCTATGTGAGGGTATTGGAGGTGGGGTTTCTAAATTGGGTATTGGAGATGGGGCTTCCATGTGGGGGATTTGAGGCTTGGCTTCTAGTGGGGGGCTTTGGATGCAGGGCTTCCAGTTGTCAAGATTGGAGGCAGGACATACATATCAGGAATTGAGAGCAGGGCTTCTATGTGGGGGATAGGTTCTATGTGGGGGATTGAAGGTGGGCTTTCCAGGTGAGGTATTGGAGGGTGAGCTTCTAGATGGGGAGATCATAGGCAGGGCTTCTATTTAAGAGATTGGAGGTGGGACTTCTATATGGGGGATTGGAAACTGGGATTCTAGGTGGGGTATTGGAGGCAGGGCTTCTGGATCGGGGATTGGAGGCTGGCTTTCTTGGTGAGGTATTGGAGGTGGGGCTTCTAGGTGTGGGGATTGGAGGTGAAGGCGGAGCTTCTAGGTGGGTATATTGGAGGAGAGGCTTCTAGGTGGGGTATTGGTTGTTGGGTTTCTAGGTGAGGGATTGGAGAGTTTATATGTAGGGAGGTAGGCACTTTATGTAGGGAGTGGATGTGGTGTGATGTGTGTGCAGTGATTTGTTTAGTGTCATTGTTCATGTGGCATTTATTGGATTCAAACCCACGGCACAGTGCTCTAACCAGTAGGCTATACTGTCTACATAACTTACTAGCAGAATGTTTGGGACTAATAGTCGCAGTCTATAGGAAGTAATTAGGGGAAGAATATTGTAAAAGCATGAGTATCGCTAATGTATAATTCTTGAATATTTTTCATATGATGGTAAATATGTCTTCTCATTTTGAACAAAACCTTGCAAAGCCAAGACACATTCAGTATGTCACCTGAAGCCCTTGTCCCTATTGCTGTCCTAGTCTTTTAAATTATGTAGTTCGGGACAAACTACAGTATTGGAAGCACTAAGGAGAAGGGGTTGGTAGATGATAAAAGCATATATTTTTCTTCAAAAAAGACTACTTTCACCATTATTTTAAATATTCTCTCTTCGAGGTTAAGAATTAAGTCTTTTTTTTAACATTAAGTCCCTGTTCAAAATTAAACTTTTTTCTCTTATCTAAATGAGACGGCAGATATATGTGCTTCCTGCAAATCAAACCTGTGAACCTTTGCATGTAAGGTGAGAACATATCCAGTGTAGCACCTGAGACCCTTGCTGAAACACTGGGCTAGTCTGTTAGAGCATGTAACCGGATCATGCTAATGTAATACTGCAATTACAGGATTAGAATCCGTGGTAACAGCTATAATAACTAAAATTAAGTTGAGAATAATTTAAAAAACTTAAAAATGCATAACAGGTACAATTCTTAAACTAATGGAGACTACATCGGGCAGAGCTAAATGGAATTGCATGGCACGGCTGCATTGGCCATCTTACGCAGGCTGAAACTCTAAATAAAAAAACATAGATATTCATATATTTAAGAAACATGACAGGACTAAATAAACACACAGTGCAGGATTCACAAAACAGATGCACCAAGCGCAACTCAGATGCGCCGGTGCAAGTCAGCAATGCACCAGAAGCCGATTCAGGAACAGGGAGAAAGTGCCAGTGCAAATGAGATGCCCTGCGCCAAAAGACATGCACCATAGGCACAACGTAATGACATGTGGCACATATACAGGGGGCGTACCCATGCATACACAGCGCAACCCGATTCACAGAGCACAACCAGGGCACATCAGTGGGGCAAATCCAGTGCAAATCCAATTTGCGCCAAAGAAAAATAAGTACAAAAGAAGGAGACTTGTGTCCAGCACACCAGCAGGCTGTCAATGGAACGACAACAACAGCAGCACATAGCCACAGTCAGAGGGGAAGTGGAACCAGACAGAGGGAGAGGCACAAGCAGACAAACCACCAGCAACAACACCAGGCAGCAAGGTACACCAGAGGGCCACTGCAACAGAGGGGAAGAACCCGGCAGCAGTTGCCATCACTGGTGCCCTAATGAGGAGGAGGCGGTAGGGTGCCAGAAGGAACTCCAATCTGAAAACTAAGAGGACCCCCTTCTTTACATGCAGTTTAAAGTAAGTAGAGCCAGTGGCTATGAAACTGTTTAAATATTAAAATGTTCCATGTTTGGGGGGGAGGTTGTGCACTGGTATCTTGTTTTTAACTGCCGGAAGGAACCGTAGGCGGCCAGCCCCACGGTGGTGCCGTGCCCGGCTGTCCTTCAAGCAGCTGACAGAGGTGGAGACAGTCGGGCGATACCGCCTCAACAGGGCTATGCTGAGGCAGCTATGTGAGCTGTGCCATGATGTGATGCAGGCACCCACTGCACGAGGTCATGCCATCTTGGTGGAGACCAAGGTGACAACGGTCATGTGCCTGCTTGCCACGGGAACTTTGCAGAGGCCTACTTGGGACACCACTGGCATATCACAGGCCTCAACGTCCTGCCTCCTCACACAGTTCCTCACTGCACTGCTACCGCACACTTCGGAATACATAAAATTCCCCAGCATGCAGGCAGAACAGACAGAAGCCATGCAGGGGTTCCACAGGGTGGCACGCATGCCAGGTGTCATAGGAGCCATCAAATGCACCCATGTGGCAATCCGTGCACCACCTGGTGAGGAGGGCATCACATACTTGAATCAAAAGGGGTACCATTCAGTGAACTGCCAGGTGGTGTGCGATGCCACAGGGCGCATCACCAATGTTTGCGCCACACACCCTGGGAGCGCACATGATACATACATATGGCACCAGTCAGCACTCTGCACGAAGTATGAGGCCAGGGACATCCAAAGTGGACACCTATTAAGTACATGTGACTGAGCACCAACAGCACAGGGTGGCACCATGTCTGGGACACATGAGGTGGGCTGTGAGCGGGCGGGCAGTCAAGGCATGAGGGCACTGGGACAGCAGGGGTGTGAAGGGGTGCATAGGCAGATGCAGGGTGGCACGCGACCAATGTGCACCACATGATGGATGGGGGCAGGCAGGGGCAGCCGAGGCAGGGATGCAGGACCACCAGGCATGTGGCTATACGGGCAGGGGAGCAGGACAGGGGCACACAACACAGAGGGCAGGACGGGGACAGGGCACACGTCACAGTGTAACACAGTGTACTAATGGAGACATGTCTACCCCCACAGGTGACACTGCATACCCATTGCAGCCCTGGCTTTTCACCCCCATCCAACGACCCGGAACAGTGGTGGAAGAACGCTACAATGAGGCACACTTCGTGACACGCGCCATCATCGAGCTTGTCTTTGGCATGCTGAAGACGCATTTCTGGTGCCTGTGTCGGTCAGGTGGTGCCCTACAGTACAGCCCTGAGAAGGCCTGTGGCATATTCCTGGCCTGTTGTATGCTACACAACATGTCCCATGACCATGCGTGGTGGAGGGTGTGGCCAGGGCACACCCTGAGGACCATGGAGATGAAGTCGGCATGGACGCAGGGATCCCAGGCTGGTGGCAAGGGTATGGGCATACCCAGGGCCCCGGTTTTTTCAGTGCACATCGGAGCAAAGTTCTGTGGCAGGGAGCTTATTTCGTCGCGAGAATCCTGCAGCACTCAACACCAATTTCTGCGGCAATTCTAAGGCACATTTTACCATAATTTTTTCCTTTTTGTTTTTGCCATATCTGACACAATGCACGCTTGTAACACAGTCATTTTATGGGTGTTTGTCACCAAATTTTCAACATAGCCAGTTTAAGACCTCTGCTCATGAACAGTATCACTCGATTTTATTAATCTGTCCGGAACATTGATTTCGCCAGACCGACCCGCTATTGTGCGCTGCATGTCGAAAACACATTTTGGGTGAAATGTGAAAAATGACAGCTGTACTACTCATAAGAAGGTGTGGAAAAATGGCAATGTTGAAAATCTGGAGTGGAAATATTGAAAATTCGCAAACCTATGAGCGTGCGTAGGAACTGCGCAACGCACGCTCGTAAAACAGTCATTTTTAGGAATTTTTTCACCAAATTTTCAACATAGCCATTTCAAGACCTCTGCTCATGAACAGTGTCACTGTGATTTTCTTAATTTGTCCCGTACATTGATTTCGCACACCGACTGCGCCATTCTGCGCTACAAGGTTGGAAACACATTTTGGGTGAGATGTGAAAAATGACAGCTATACTACTCATAAGACAGTGTGGTGAAATGGCAATGTTGAAACTCTGGAGTGAAAATATTGAAATTTCGCGAACTTACGAGCCTGCGTAGGAACTGCGCAATGCACGCTCGTAAAACAGTCATTTTTTGGAATTTTGGCACCAAATTTTCAACATGGGGGTTTTGGGCCCCCTTATCATGAATAATGTCACTGTCATGGCAGTATTCAGTCCCGAAGGGTGATTTACAGTCACTGCGCAGTCACTGTGCGAAATCACCCTTCGAGCCCGAATAACGCCATGACAGTGACATCATTCATGAGAAGGGGTCCCAAAAACCCCATGTTGAAAATTTGGTGCAAAAATTCCCAAAAATGCCTGAGATATGCAATAAAGTTGAACCCCTCCTATCTAGCCCATTATACAGCTTACCGGCATTTCCTCAGTTCGCGGTCGGCTTTGAAGAGTGCAGACATGTTCCCGGTCCACCGAAGATCGTCGCGCCGGAGTCCGGAGGTGAGTATGGGGTGAGGGGTGTGGGAGGTGGAGTGCGCGGAGGGTGGAGTGCGGGTTGGTGGAGGGGCAAAGAAGCAACGATGGAAGGTTTTTATTTCAGGTTTTATTTTTAATAACACACAAGGAGGGCGGTGAAGCGACGGGGGATTGGGTACCCCGTCGGCAAAGAAACGTTTTGCCACGCTGGGGTGGGCTCCAGCGTGGCGCTCTCTTCAGGGGACGAGTGAAGCTGGCGGGGATTGGGCACCCTCGTCGGCAAGGGCGTTTTGCCACGCTGGGGTGGGCTCCCAGCGTGGCATACTGGCATTGGAGGGACAGTGAAGCCGGCGGGGGATTTGAGGCACCCTGTCGGCAAATAGAAGGGGCGTTTGTTCAGCGAGGCGTACGAATTCCGGGTGATGGGAAATTCCGCCAGATATTTCCAGCGGTTTGCCGCATCCGCGGAATCGCGGAAAACTCGGGGCCCTGGGCATACCGCACACGAGTGGTGGAGGAACACTTTGGGACATGCAGGTGTGTATGCAGGTAGGTACATGTGCAGGTGTGTACACTACAGTGTAGGGACAGCATGACAGTGGAATGGTAGGCACCGTATACCACACAGGGGTGCACACACAGGCGCATGCACACGGTGGGGGACATACACACTCACACACAGACACTATGCATGCATCACCCCAGAACCACACAGGCCATGCCCAAACTGTCACAGGTCAGTGCGTACTGCGGCCATCACACGGTCACTGCAGGCACCGTAACACACTCATCATTCCCATGACACATAGCATGACAGCGGTACACACAAACATACCGGACAGTCTGCACAGGCAGCACAGGGGGGTGCCAGGGCAACCGTGTGGCTGGTGACCACCACACACAGCAGCACTGGCACCACCTGCAGGGCATCTGGTACGCATGGGTGTGCCACCTGCCACCACAGACTACTGGGCATAGGCATCACAGGGCTGCCCCATGACCACCACAGACATGCGAGCGGCCTCTGTCACAGCTGCTGGTGATGGGGGTGTCACCACCGTCCACAGGGGGTGTCCCCAGGGACCCTGCTGGGGTGATGCACTGAGACCATGAACGGGTGCTCAGTGGGGTGGCCGTCTGATGCCCACGAGCCGAGCCATGGCCAGTGGATATGGATGCCAGTGGCGACAAGGTCTGCAGCAGGGGGCTAACCTGGCCCCACCGTTGGGTGTCAGAGACATGCCCTTGGATGTCTGGCTGGACGCACGGTATCCACAGATTGCTGTGGATACAGCCACTGCCTCCACAGCAGCCACAATCCGCTCCATTGCTGCGGTCATGCCCACCTGCATGATGCATGTCTCAGCCAGCATCTGAGCACGCCATGCCACCGCAGACTCATGCTCCTGGACCATGACAGCCCTGTGGCTCCGGGACTCCATGTGGAGTGCCTCCTGACTATCCACAGTTGCCCACAACCGATCAAGATAGGCCCCTATGTCATCAGCAGGTGATACGGCATGGTGGCGGCGCCGACGTACAGAGGATGGGTCAGCCCCACTAGGGTCATCCATGGGCAGTGGATGCACCCTGTCAGGCTGTGATGTGTGCAGGTCTTGGCTGGGCACAGCTGCTGGATGTCCATGTGTGTTGTCCATCAGGCCCACTGTAGCGAGTGCGTGCACACCGGCGCTCTGCCTGGATGTCACCGACGCAGCCAGCACTGCACTGGGCAGCAGTGCAGAGGGCACCGCACCCACTGCCCAGGGCAGCTGTGCCACCGCTGCACCAGTGTCCAGCATGGTGGGAACGCCGTTGGCACCCAGGGTCCCATGCACAGGCATACCCACGCCGTGTGCACCGCCGTTGACCACGGCAGTGGCGCTGCTGATGATGGATCATGCATCAGTGCCACTGCCCTCACTCTGCATGCCACTAGCGAGCACGATGAGTGCATCTGCTATGTCCACCACCTCATCCGGGTCAGCATCAGACAACCCAGTCATCCCCCTCAACCATGCGATGTACCCGCCAGCAGTACCGCCAGAGCTGGTGGAGGGGTCCGCAGGGCCCTCTGCCACAGGGACCGTGACTAGTGGTGCACAAAACATGGACATTGCAGGTGTGGACATGCCCACATCAGTGTCAACGGCCCCACGGGGTGGACCCGCATCATCGTCCATGAGGGCTGCATGGTCGGCCATGGCCGTGCCCTGGAGTCGCGATGGAGCTGTGGAAAAGGGAAAGGAAAACATGGTTAATGTACAGTATGCATATGACACAATGTCAGCATCACACAAAGCATGGTTGGCAAGACACTGCCGGGTACGCACACCTGTCCATGGCAGGGCCCAGCCAGGATGCACAGCTACTCACCATGCTGTGACAGGCTGCCCCCATCTGGAAGCCACCTCCTGGAATGGCATGCACGGCCATCCCTGACACACTGTCGGCCAGGAGGGCCTCGTTGGGGCTGAGCTGTGCCACCGAGCTGGATCCTCCCCCTGTCTGCCACAGGGATGCCTGGATGCTGGCCACCCTCTCTTTGGCCCTCCATCGGCCGTCGTTCCAATGCTTATGGCACTCCTGCACTGTGGGGTTGAACGATGCCACTGCGTTCACCTGCCGGGCCACCTACTACCAGCCCTCCGCACGTGCTGTCCGGCTGCCTCCCCTGCCGTTGAGTACATCCAGGCGTAGGTGGTATGCCTCAATGAGTGTCTTCATCTCATCCTTTGTAAAGTTTGGTCACTGCCTGGTGGCGGCACCTGCCTCCTCAGACATTTCGACTACTGTGGGGAGAAGCAGCCTGGTGTCAGACTCGCCTGTGGGTACACATGGACCCGGACCCACCTCCCGCTGTCTGTAGCCTCACAATGGTCTGTGTTGCTGGTAGCCTGTGCCGTGGGCTGCGTGTGGGCAGCCAAGCACAGGTGGACATGCACCATGGTATGTGGTCCATGTGGGATGCCGCATGTGCCACTCATGGCACCCAGACCACTGTGGGGAGTACAGTGTAGCCACCCAAGGGGGTGTAACACTGTCCTGTCTGCCGTGGGCATGTTCCAGTACCCCTGCAGCATGTGTGCTGCCACTATGGTGCCACACCCTACCTGGGTGCCACCGCTGTGATGGCTGCAGGGTGGAGGGTGACTGCCATGTGATGGCAGGCACTGTTTGGGCGGCAACAGTGTGCGGGCTGGCTGTGGTGACAATGTGCCTGCACGGGTGTCACTCTGTGCACCGTACCTACCTGTAGCATGGTGCTGCATCCACCTCACATTGCAAGCCACCCCCAGCTGTATATCCCATCCCTGTGTTCCTGTGTACATTGGGTGGTCCTCTGTACATGTCGCATCCGTTCCCTGTCCCACACTGCACCACCACGGCACACTGCCATCCGCACCAGAGATCGGCAATGGTGCTTCGTACGTGCTGTGTTGTGTGGGTCCCGGTGACCTGATCATCTGTTGTGGTCATGTGGCAGGGACCAGTCCATTGTCGCCCCGTGGATACTGCCCTGCTGTAGTATAACACGGTTTGCCGTAGGTGCCACCTAATGGATGTCTGGTCCCACATGTGGTGTACAGGAGTCCCACCTGTTGTGCACGCTCTGATGCAGGTACACCAGTGTGTGCTGTAGCCCTGTAAATATGGCTGTATACTCACCCTGTAGGCACCGACTCCTCTCAGTGTCCTGGACTCAGCCTGCTGAATTGGGAGCATTTATGGCTCAGGGCATGCAAATGAGGCCTGAGCACCTGTTAATAAGATGCTAATCGGCTGAGTTGCCCATGCATGGTTGATGAGGCTGTTTGGGGCACATTCTCTGTGAAAAGCATAATTGCTCCCAGCTTATCTCACTTTGCACGGAGCATCTGTGTGATGTGCCAATGATCATACAGCACATTTCCAGCACATGTGTGACCTGGTTGGTGCATCTGCATGACTTGGTGGCATTGTACACCCCGCGCATCTGTCACGCAGGTGTGGTGGCTGTGTGTTGCGGTGCATCTCCCGTGATGCACCGTTCTGCCGCTGTCCGGTTGCGCCATTGTGGGTCTGACGATCATGGTGCTGTGTGCCATATTGCGCAGCGTGTCCCACAATGCACTGTCCATGCTGCACTAATCCTGCCCTGCCCCTGGATTGCACACTGTGCGTGGTACACATTCATGGCGCATGCCGTGCACAGCATGGCGCCTGCACGTGTAACACGCATGCGTGACCATGTCCTGACCATGCAGCACCATTGCGTGGTGGTGTGCACATGCACGGGCTCGTTGCGAGTGGCCATTCACGCTTCACATTCAGTGCACACTGTGCTGCAAGTGCCTCACTGTTTCACATGGTGCAAGACGTTTGCTAGACGGCACTTTGCCTGTTTGCATTCACAGTTTAAAATGGCTAGGGCTGGGAGAATGGTGCCTAGAGCCATGAACTAGTCACAGATGGAGCTGCTACATCTTGTAGCACAGGTCATGGCTGTGGAGGGGTGCTTGTTTGGAGAGGAGGACCTCCATGTGCCCAGGGCCCAGATGTGGGCCTTCATTGCATTGTGGATTGTGCGCTGTAGTGGGATGCCATGCACAGGGGAGCAGTGCAGGCATTGCTGTGGCGACCTCCAGAGGTGGGACCCAGAGCGGCTTGTGCAGCTGCGGTGCCGTGCATGCAGGGGTGCACTGCCACATTCAGGTAGGTGTTGTTCAGCTGTCTCCTTGTGTGGCACATGCCGGGTGTGTATGTCACTGCCCTCATGGTGCTCACGTGCTGCATTGCCCTGTGCCATGGGGGGCAGGGCACGGCTGTGTGTGCCTGCTAACACCAGGTGCTTCATGGCCAGGCATCACTGTCTGCTGCATGGCCACGCACCGGTGGGGGGGCAGGGCTGTAGCCCTGCATCCCACATGGTGGCAGTGTTTGCTCATGGTGCTGTTTATTGTGTTTTGCAGGACCAGAGGCCAGGCAGCAGGCTGCGGACGCAGCTGAGGAGCGTCGTCAGAGAGACATGAGTGCCAGCCCTGGTGCCCTGACGGGGGAGGGGGTGAGTACCACTTTCCATGATTGCTGTCTTTCTGGTTCTGTGCAGTCAGTGGTGGGTGGGTGGGGTGTTCCACATTCTGGCCCTCTGTATGCTGTAGGTGTTCTGGCTCAACGTGCTGTTGCGGGTGGTGGTGGTGCTGCACCAGTAGATGTGGACCAGAGGATCCATGTGGCCTTCCAGGCAGCCCTCGCCCTCTCTAACAGACTGTTCAGTGCCTGTCAGCTGCCCTGCAGGGCGTCATGCTGCACATCCTGGTCTGTGCCAGGGTACTGAGTGGCAGGGTACTGCGCCACTAGTGTCCCCCTGCCACTTTCTGGGGGACATCCCGTGTAAATAGTTACCCTACCCTGTCCCTTGTTTCTGTCCCTTTCCTGTCCTCCTTCCTGTCCCTGCTCCCCCTCTTACCCATTTGTTGATGCTGTTGTTCCTGTTTTGACTTTTGGTTTGTACAGTTTATCTGCACATCACCTTTTATAAATGTGTTTTACTCAACACTTGTGTCTGTAGGTCTGTTTGTTCCAACTCTGTGGTTGCTCCTCTTGCCCTGCTATTTTGCTTCAGTTGTTCTGCCTGGCTCCTTTGTGTGGCTGCAGGGCATCCTGCTTGCCCTGGTGCATCACTGGTTGTGCAGGTGCATCTGCGGTTGCGCCATCCTGTCCTGTGGGGATTCACAGTGGTGTTGCGCTTGGCATAGCGCGTGCCTCTGTGAATGGCTATGTGTGGGCTCGGCACATCTGAGTTGCGCCAGGCACATCTTCTTTGTGAATCTTGCCCATAATCTACAAAGACAACTGTAGTTAATAAAATAATACCTTTGAAATTATATCTGATCACTTTGTTATTGTTTGCAGTGATACAATACACAGGCAATAGCATCAAGGGTAGTCATTCAAAAATGACTAGAAAAAACGCATTTTCATAACTATTTTAAAATGGAAGCACATATATTTTCAGCCAGTAAATGAAGGTTGCTGATGTGTGCTACAACATGAAACACTTCCAGAAGCACAGTGTTCATTGGCTGAAGACATATACTGTTCTGCAGTACTGATGCCCCCAGACGTCTATAGGAACCAATGTAACTCTGTTAGGGACGTCTCCAGGTGCTGTAGGAGTGAAAGTAGATTGTTTCTGCTGCTGCCAACAGGCACTATTGGAGGCAATGAGTTAGTGATCACCAGTCTCTGGTTGGCACCATCACCTTCCTTTCAGAAGTTTCACTGCTGTGTGCCTAGCCTAAGCCAAACCAAAAACCAAAGCCTACTTTGACACACATGCAGCTCCAGGAGCTGGGTTCTGTCTCTCCAAAGGTGAAACACAGTCCGACTCTCACAGGAGATGATCAGACACACCCAGTCACAAAACTCGGCTCCCCATTTGCACAGTCAAAAGAGGAGGGAAGCTGAATCTCAACATCTTATTCTGGATTGGCTGTCCTTTCACACCAGCCTATGATGCAGATACTCCCACAGTCCTTCAGTTCTCCTCAGTCCAGTCCCTCTTGTTGCTTTGCTACAGGTTGGTGACTGTGTCCTCTGACCTGCTATACAACATTAGGGGTCAAACATGCTTGTCACAAAAGGCTTTGTTTACATTTTTGCACAGTGACTTTCTTGATCATCTCTGGCTGCACCAGATTAGCTTCAGATTCCCAGTGCCAGCCTTGAAATCCAGATGTGCATTCCAGTCCCTCGTAAGAAACAGTCAGTTCACTGACCCTACAGCTGAGCAGTTGAATGAACACATCCTGTATCCTTTTGCTAGGCGCAGTGCTGTATTCCACAGAGCAGTCTTCAGCGGAGAGTCACGAACAAGAGTAGTAAACCACACAAAAGTGTGTGTGTGGTGTTACATGCCTGCCTTCATTTTTTTTGTTATTCTGTTTCTATCCTGCCCTGACTGGCATGCATCCCCCAGTCTCCATCAGAACGTACATTATCCGGCGTCTTCCCCTAGGGCTCCCCCTCCCGTGGGGTTGGCAGGATTGTTGAGGTCCCCAAACCCTGCTGTTGTGCAGGATCCAGTTCTGCACTTTGCCTGGCTAGCTGGGTACAGGGCCTGCCAGTGACCAGTGCCATCCTGCCAGTCAGATGCCATTTTCTCCCTCCTTGTTTTCTCCCAAGGAGGTGTGAACGTGCAATGCCATCATGATGCATGCTGCATGTTCTTGCATGATGTCCATCAGTGGCCACTGCAGCTCCCATGTAGCTTGACAACCCTGGCCTCAACCAGGCATCTGGTAGATGCTGGTCTCTGTGTCACCCCATCACCTGGACATGACAGCACTCCCTCAGACATTCTATCCTCTTCCCCCGGCTGGCTGTCCAACTCACGAGCTCACTTCTGAACCCAGGTCATTGGCATTGCAGACAGTAAGTAGCACTACCGCTGCACTGGTGGGCTGGCATATCTCCAGTTTTTAAAAAGCTCTTGAAGTCACAATTAACACTGACAAAATGTGCACACAATTCACTGCTGATCCTAAGTTTGGGCTGTTTAAAAATAAACTTTGGGCACACATTATAGCCACTAGTACCTGTGACTACAACCTATAGCCCTGCCCCCTCCAAACCAAAATCTTAGCACTACTATTCCTATCTGCCCCAGCCACTTCCACCCCTCCTTACCCCTAACTGCCTCCCCTCCCATCACCCCTCCTGCCTGCTTCTCCTCACCTGCTCTCCTCCTCCCTCCTCACCCCCCTCATCGCCCATACCTCCTACCTCTCCTATTGTCGACAAGGCCCCTGGCTGCATCTCAGTACCCTGCTCATATCAACTAATATCTAGCCTTTCCACCTTACCCGATACCCAGAATTCTTCACCTATTTGTAGCGTTCGTCTCTACCTATTTGCATCATTTTCAGCCCTAGGTTTTTCTGACAAGGCCTCGGTTGCACTAATGTCCAGTCCATTCCTTACTTCCCTCCTTGGATTCACTTAGATAACTGTTACTTGAACCTGCCAAGAAACTTTGTTTTCAGTCTTGTTTGTACCATTCTTGGCACTATGATTATGCCCTAGGCACCACACTGTATTTATTGGACTTACCATATGTGTACTTTATTATATGCTACTGTATGTCTATTGTTTACCATTGACATGGAACCTTTGTAAATGAGCTTAGAGCTCAAAGGTATTGTTAATTTGAGTTTTAAATAAATACAAAAATTTGGCATACACTGCATTTTATATATTGTCTCTGTTTAGCTCCCTTTTTTCGTCATAACTCTGCACAGTGACCTGAAAACAAGACCACTGCCCACTAGACTTCATCTGCTCTGACTGCTTGTCTGCACCTTGCATCATAATCTTCTGCTTGGTTCCTCCTAATAATTTCCACAGGCGCAGCATAGAGATCATAAAGTAGTGAAACCAGAGAGGGCATCACATGACAAAACTGGGGCTTAATAGCCACCATATGTGAGCGACCTATACAATCTGTATGATGCTGCTGTGCAAATGGCTGAACGGGGGTCACATGATGACCCCGCTAGTAACAGATTGTGATGTTATAAGCAGAGGTTTTCGATGTCAGGTGTAGATATGGAGCTAGTACTGATGAAATGTAGAAGGCAGGGAAAATATTTCCTTGTTTATGTACAGTAAAGTTATAAAGAAGGGGGTGCTAAATGCAGGCATTAAATGAACTATACAGTGTGCTGAAATGTATCCCACAATTTTTGAGTGCCCTTGAGATATCTGAGATCCTTTAAAGGTTTAATTGCTTTTCAGCATTCCCCCATGGGACGGACTCCTCTTTCAAGAAAGTCACAGAGGTATCAGGCAGGTTACACTCACACATGCCATCTGATGTTCAATCAGTTAATAGCATTTTCAGTTGCATTTTTTAAAATTATCTTTTTACTGAAATGTTATTTATTTACATAATATTAGTACAGTGTAATAATAATCATTACATCTTATAGATACAGGCATTTGTACCCACAGTACATATTCATTTCTGACTGCTGTGCGGTACAGCACCCTCTCCTGTTCCATACCCTATGGTCCAGTGCAGCTAGGGAGCCACCAGTCCATGGTATTGTGGGTACCTTTAGTAGTGTTGTTAGCCCCCCGTATTATTCGTTCCCTCATATTATGTAAAATATAAGTACAATTGCCATATTCTAATTCTTAGTACTGATACAGTTACCCTCTCTATAATGTTATATAATTCACTTTTAAAAATGTTTAGGGCTGTAGCCAGCTTGAGTCTGCCTGAAGGCTGATTATAACTCCACAAGAAAAGGTCTTCTTATCAAAATATTGTTGTTGTGCTCTACAGAGGATTTCACCACTCATACACATTCACTGCGTAATAAGCCAGCAGCAGGATGTGTCCCATGTGCTAGTATGATAGCACCATCTTGTGGAAATACAGCATGAATGCCAGCATTTATAATACAGTACTTTGTGCTTCAGTGATACATGTGCCCTCTGCTGCTCATGGAACAGACAAAATATGAGTTGCACCATCTTTGTTGTATCCTGTAGTGGAGCCACATAATGTTCAGGCTACTTGATCATCTGTGCACTAACTGGTACAGTCCTTAATTGGTTTCAGTCCTTCCTCACTGGCAGATCTCAGAGAGTGGTTTCAGGGATTCATTCCTTGGCCTCTCTTCCTCTGTCTTGTGGGGTTCCACAAGGTTCTGTTCTGTCCCCCTTGTTGTTTGCAGTGTATATGTTGCCATTGGGAGACATTATGAGGAGGTTTGGGCTTTCATTGTTATGCAGATGATTCTCAACTCTGCATGTCTTTTACGCCCAGGCAGAGTGATGCTTTCGTGGTTTTAATCACTAAACTCTGGCAAAACAGAGGTGTTGGTAGTGGAGCCAGGTTGTCAGGGCATGAGGACACTGGTGGGTCAACCATCTGGGCTTCTGCTATGAGGGGTCTAGCTACTGACCTCAGATCGGGTGCAAAATCTGAGCATAGTGTTCGTCAGTGGCCTAACATTAAAATGTCAAGTCTCTGTGGTTGTCAAGTTCTCGCTTTACCATCTGAGGAACATTGCCCAGATCAAGCACTTGATCCCACTGGATGACCTTCTGACACTTGTTCATGCTTTTGTGACCTAGCGACTCGACTACTACAATGCCCTCTACCTAGGACTTCTGGGTGATGAAATTCATCAATTGCAACTGGTTCAAAATGCCATAGCCAAGTTATTGACAGGTCTGCCGAGATCCTGCCACATCACTCCTGTGCTCTGTGTTCTGCACTGGTTACCTATACATTGGCGGATTTCCTTCAAGGTTGGGTTACTTAAGTATAAAACCCTTTGCGAACAGGGACCACGCTATCTGCAAGATTTGCTCTGTTCTCATCACCCCCTCCATCCACTCCGATCTTCTGGCAAAGGATTGCTAGAGGTTCCCATGGTCCATCTCAAGTCCTCTGGTACCCTTTCATTTGCTTACATGGCACCCACCTTGTGGAATTCCTTACCACTGCAGATCAGAGAGAGCCTAACAGTTGAGAGCTTTAAAAATGCACTTATTTCAGATTACTTTTTCAGATGTTAATTAATTTTAGTTATTTTACTGCTTAACTCAATTTTTTGATTGTGCTACAAATGCTTTGTTTAGTATTATTTATTGTTGGTCTCAAGTGTTTCCAAAATTATACAGCGCTTTGATCAATGGAATTGTGCTTATAAATAAAGATTGATTGATTGATTGATAGGTCTTAGGAGTTATGATACCAACACCCCAGTTGGAAAATACCCCTTTTGCCATATTGATGCAGACTGCACGGTATGTACTGCATTGTCGGACGCTTGCTGGCTGCTGCTTGCTTCTGATGCTGTTGACATGCTAATCACAGTCACTTTTTGGGGTGGGGGGTCAAGAATCTGGTATGCCAGTGGGAATGGGAGCTGTGAGGCACTATCATCAGAGGTAGTGCGAAGTTGAGATGTTGTGGGCTTGCTCCCTTTTCTCATGAGGCACCAGGAAGCCGATGCAGTGTTGTGATTTACTTGGCGACTTAACTTAGGATGGGAATATAGCTTGCCTAGATGCAATGGAATACTAATCAAACAAATGCACTGGGTTACTGACTATTTCACTTTTTCCAGGCCATTTTCATTGACAGGAGGTGTTCTGTGGTTCCACTGAGGGGTGTGAGCAGATCAGGATGACGGCCCCCTCCCTCCACAGATTAGCTTTTACTGTAACAATGTGATTGTGACTCTTAAATTCTCCTGGGGTGGTACTGCTTAATGGGGAGAAAGAGCTTCTGCTGCTGTTGAGTGGCATCTCCAGTCACCCACATCACTTTCTCCAGATCCTTTTCAGGTGCCTGACAGAATAAGAGGTTATCCATTTTTGACCTGCGGAATGTTTACTTCCAGAATCCCATAGAAAGGGCTATAAAGAGAAGATGCTTTTATCTGTCCATTTGATTTCAACAGTTGCAGGGAAGTGGGGATCGGGAGAAGGCATGGAGGGAAAGTAAATGACTTGAGGAGGACTCACAGGGAGAGTGCCATTAGGATTGTGAGGAAGAGGAGACACCCTGGGGTGAAACAGTGCTTGAGAGAGGACAGATGTGTTTAGTCACCACACCCAGGGATCCCACCAGACTGATTGGGTAGGTAACTGAGGGGCCAGCTGTCACGGTTCATTCTCTTCGAGTGATGCTGTAGAGTGCTAGATCAGTGAGGAACTATTCCGCTATTGTGGTGAATTTTATTTCCTCCATTGTTTTGGCTTGTATCATGAAGACGTGGCTGGGTGAAGATGCAAGCCCTGTCCTGGAGTTGTCAGTCCCAGCCAGGTTCTCCATAGTGCACTGCCCAAGGAAGGACTGTAGGGGGATGGCCATCTGCTTTAGATCTGGGCTGAACCTGGTGGTGTACCCAGCGGGGGATGCCTCATTGTTTGAATCCATGACTGTATGTGGGGGTTCGGGAGCAGATTGCAGAATCCTCCTTGTGTATTAGCCTTCGGGGTATGAAAGGGAATTTCTGTAGGGAATCACGGACTTTGTCACCAATAGGGTGTTGGAGTCACCCAGATGACTTATTCTAGGTGAATTCAGAGCTTGGATCAATGATGAACTCTTGCAGTTTGGGCAGGATTTTCTCCAGGGTATGGTGTCCCTGGGCTTCGCACGAGCTGTTGTTCCTGTGACCCATGAATATGGCCATGCCTTGGACTTGGTATTCTCTATGGGGCTTGAGACTAACAACCTCGAGATTGATTTGGTCAGTTGGTTGGATCATTGTGCCATAAGGTTCACATTCAGGGCTCCTTTGTAGTCCACCCCCTAGTGGAGGTGGTCCAGTTCTGCCCTTTATGAGGGCATCAGCCAGAGGGACTCTTGGCAGTGCTGGACACCTCCATTGTGTTGGCAGCATGCACTAGGGGGCCAGAAGAGCAGTGGCTGTCTATAACAGTGTGGTCATGGTGGCTTTTGACACCTGTTTGTGTACACCTACTGTTTTCATCACTTGGCTTACCATGGTTTGACAGTGAGCTGAGGGAGATGAAAGCAAAGGGATGGAGGTTGGAGTGTTGTTTGAGGAGATCCAGGGCTCGGGAGGACAGACTGGTTTGATGGCTCACTATGGTGAGTATCAAAGTGCAAGCATCCATAAAGAGGCGGTGTTCCTGTCTAGGGAGATTGCTGCTGGGAAGAACTGACTGGCTCGGCTCTTCCGCACTGTGGACAGGCTTCTTCAGCCAGCCTGTCTGAAGCCTGTGAGAGCCATTTCATCTGTAAAATGCAAGGCATTTGCTTAGTTCTTCTTAGACAGGGTGTCCTCTATTAGGGTGGGATCTCACCAAGTGGGCTGTACATCCCTGTTTTGTTAAGCCTGAGAGTCTTAGATGCATTCAGTGGTCATGGGGAAAGTTGTAACCAGTGATGATGGAAGAGGTTAGGGAGGTGATCTCAGAGTTGCGACTGATGTTCTGTGATCTGGATCTAGGCCCAGCACCTCTACTTGTGACTTATTTTGGGCAGCTGGGCTCAGTGTTCGCTGGGATTGTTCGGTGTTCCGAGTTCAAAAAGACAGTGCCGCGATCAGCAATGTAGGACTGTTGCAAACCACACAGAGGACAGCCAGCTCTGGCTATGAATACACAAACAGAGTCTGTGGTTGTACTCAGGACCAAATGACACAATGCAAGTATGGCATTTGAAAGTATATTTATGCCAGCTCTGTGGCATTGAATGAAGGAGTTAGCTTGGCACACTGGTGACCTGGGGTCATGCCCCGAACCCAGGTGTCAAGAGAGGAGACCGGCAGGGAGGGAGTCTAGAGTGTCCCTTGGATGCTTCCCTCCTGAGGGTGTGCGCAGCCCTTTTGCACCTGGAGGTGGTTTAGGTGACATTCTAGTTGGTGTGATGCCTCAACACACCACTGAATGTCCCCACCCCAGGTTGCCATCGCGAATGGCCCATTGAGGGAGGAGGGAAGTGGGAGGGCAGAAAAGTGGAAAACTCTCCCCTCTCCCGGTTGACCGGATGATGGCTGCCAGTCCCTGTTGCCACGAAGTCTGGAAGTGTCCGAGCCGATCCTGCCACCAAGGGATACATGTCTCCGACGTGCCTATGGGCGCTTCTCCCCAGAAGGGAAGAAGAAGAATAATTAGCATTTATATAGCACTTTTCATACACAGTGTATCCCAAAGTGCATTACAAGCAATGCTAGACTGGTAGTGAGGTGACTGAATGTGTAGTGGCGGCCATATCACACATCAGCACCCACACACAGCCTGGACAGTTGCATTAACTGGTTTTATGTGAAGGGGAATGCTGGCCAGGGCACCAGGAGTGTTCCTTACTCTTTTCGAAGAATGGTAGGATCTTTTACTTCCACCTGGACACCCACCAGGACAGCACCAGGATGGGTAGAAGGGACCGCGGTAAACATCTCATCTGAAAGACAGTTCACCCCAACAATACAGCAACCCCCAGTACTGCACTCGGGTGCCAGCGTTTTAGGTATGAATCCAGCACCAGTGTGGAACGAGAACCCACAACCTTCTGGTTCAGAGGTGGATGTGCTACCAACTGAGCCACGCTGACACCCTCCCGATGAAGGTTACATTGAGTTACAGGGGTTATAGCATTGAGGGTGGTGGATGGCGACGGGCAGAGACACGTGTATTTGGCGCGGCCCTAAGGAGTGGTCAGTCGGAGGAGCCTGGGAAGGAGCAATTTATTCACATTGAAAATAACAAAACAGACAAAACACCAAACTTAAGGTCCACAGCAAGGCACTATACTAGCTAGCCCAGTGCTTCGACTCAAGACAAGTCTTCCTTAGGGTGTCTATCCGGTGTTTCCAATGTCTCTAAAAGGTGTGCTGGTGAAGCCTCTTCTGAAAAAGCCATCTTTGAACTCGAGTGTCCTCGTGAATCATTGACCTGTGTCTAGCCTCCCCTTTTGGATAAGGTTATTGAGTCGGTAGTTGTGCTGCAGCATGAGGCACACCTTATTGCCTTTGACATCTATGAGTCTCTCCAGTCTGGTTTTGTCGAAGCACAGCACATAAACTGCACTAGTCAGTGTGCACAATGACTTTCAGGGCGAGAGCTAAAGGAGAAAGGTCAGTTCTCATTCCCCTTGATCTCTCCTCAGCGTTTGACTTTGTGGACCAAGGGCTGCTACTGGACCAGCTTGGGGAGTATGTAGGACTCACTGGCAAAGTCATCTGTTGGTTTGAGTCCTATCTTGGAGGCAGGATGCAGAGGGCTGTGGTGGTTAGGTCCTCCTCACTCCTGGTGATTCTGTTCTGTGGTGTACCCCAGGTCTTAGTCCTCTCACCCATGTTGTTTGCAGTGTACATACTTCCACTGGGTAAAGATCATTAGATGATATGGGCTTGGGTTTCATTCCTGTGCATATCCAGCTGTATAGATGTTTTGTACCCAGGACACTGTGTGCAGTTGATGTGCTGACTAGGTGCCTGGCCGAGATCCAGGATTGGATGGAATCGAGCTGGCTGAGACATAACCCTGATAATACAAGTACTGGTGGTAGAGCCAGGTTGTAGGAGGGGAGTGGCAGCTAGCGAGAGGGAGATAGGGCCTTGGCTGGGCCTTTCTGGGTTTTTGACTGCCACAAAGGTGAGCAATCTAGGAGTCATTCTAGATGAGGAGCTGACATTTGAGGCTCAGGTGTCAGCAGTAGTCTGGAATGGCTTTTACCACCTTTGTAACATCAGCTGGATTAGATCCCTTATCCCCTCCTGGTGATCTGGCCATTCTGCTACACATGTTTGTAACTACAAGGCTTGATTACTGTAAAGCTCTTTACCTTGGGGTCAGTGGATGTATGCTGAGTGTGGCACCTGACACTGGTGTAGCACCCAGCTGCTAGGTTGCTGACTTGCCTTCCAAGGATGTGTCATGTCTCCATGGTGCTGCATGCTCTGCACTGTCTGCCAGTTAAGTGGCATATCTCCTTTAAAGTGGGCTTGCAGGATTATAAAGGCCCAGCACAGTCTGGGTCCGGTTTACCTTACAGATCTCCTGACTCCTTACATACCCTCTCACCCTCTCGACTCTATTGAGTAGGGCCTCCAGGTAGTGCACAGAGCAAGGTTAAAAACCTTGGGGGCCTGGGCCTTTGAAGTGGTGGGTCCGGTCCTTTGAAACTCTCTCCCAAGAGCCCTTAGGGAAGCCCCCTTGATGGAGACCATTAAGAGGGGTCTGAAAACGTATTTGTTTGCACAGGCATTCGGTGACTGATTTTTCCTTTTTTGCCATCACCCCAGACTTCTGTTATTTATTTATTAATCTAAGATAAGTTTTATGATTTTATTGCAGGTATTTATGAAGCACGTTTATTAATTTGTTTTAATTTGTTTGCAGTGGTCCGACTGTATTATGTCTGTAATGGCACACTGAGCCTCCAGGGAAGGACACCAGATAAAAATAAAGACTGCTACTATTGCTCCTAAAGTTTGGCATAATATTCCAGGGGATACTAGTGGCTGCAGTGACATTCTGGCAATTCAGCAAAGAGACAGTAAGGCACATGAATCTTTCAGGAGTACAGGTATAGTTGCATGATCCGATTACACTTGGAAGAACCCTTGAAAAGCATGAAGCCAAATTTCTAAAAGTCCTGGACAGAATGCAATGTATTTTTCTCTCTCGTTTATTTACTTATTAAAATTTGGTAACTGGGAAAGGCACACTTCCAGGGATTGGGAAGAAAAAGTACATTCAAAAGGAAATATACAATCGGTGTAAACAAGCATTTGTCAATGCCAAACATTTGATGCACTGGAAGATGTCCGCCCCTTCACCTTGTTTATGCCCTTGGGGTACTGAACATGTGTATCATGTTTCCCCACTCTCTCCTTTCTTCCACTGAGTACATATTGAGGTCCTTTAATCTTTCCTGATAAATTATGTGTTGCAAGTCATGTACCATCTTGGTTGCCTTTCTGTGGACTGCCTCCACCCTGTCAATGGCCTTGCATGATTGCGGCCTCAGAATTGCACACAGTACTGTAGTGTGAGGCCTCACTAGTGCATTATACAATGACATCACCACCTCACACCTTCTGCTAGTAATACCTCTGCCTGTGCACCCCAGCATGCCACTGGCCCTCCTTGTAACATTTGTGCTCTGTTTTGACACATTTTTAGGTCTCCAGAACTGATAACTCCTAGGTCCCTTTCTTCCTTGGTGATCATCAGCACCTCCCCCATCCTGTAAGTCTCCCCAGGCTTCCCACTTCCCAGGTGCAATATTTGCTCTTCTTTGCATTGAATCTCAGTTGCCACTCCTCAGACCATTTTTCAAGCCTCCATGTCCCTGCTCATTTTCTCCACCCCTTCTGGAGTATTCACTTTGTTACAGATGTTGATGTCATCTGCAAACAGGCAGACAGATCTTTCCTTCTAGCTCTTCCGTAATGTCTGTAATGAAGACACTGAACAGGACTGGTCCCAGGACTGATCCCTGAGGTACCTGGTCACCACCCTCTCCCCAGATTGGATCACATTACCACCACCTTGCCTCCTGTCCATCAGCCAGTTTCTAACCCAGTTTGTCAGCTTGTGCCCTGTGGCCAGACTACCCATCTTTGTTAATCAGCCTCTATGTTGATCGGTGTCAAAGGCTTTCCTGAAATCAAGGTAGGTGATGTCCACTGCCCTCTCTGATTTACTTCCTTACTGGAGGCATTAGGGTTTCCAACCTAGTGCCACCCTACAACAGAGACTGACAGGCGTTGAGGGTGTGCGGTGGTCGTCATTCACTAAGCTCAGCCCATTCCATAAGGAAATAAGCTGAGATGGGTGCAGTATAGAAGAATGTAGTGAACATTAGGGCTGAAGACCCCAAGGCACACCTCAATGCCTGTCACTGGCTGCAGGGTGGGGGCAGAATGGCATGAGCATTATGGCCAATGACTCTAAGTCACACCCTCAGCACCTGTCAGTTTCTACAGGGTGAGGGGGCAGGGCGTTACGGTTGAAAACCCTAATGCCCCGGGTGTTTGTTGGTATTTTCACCCCAAATTTTCAACATGGGCTTTTTGGTATCCCATCTCATGAACAGTGGCATTATCATTTTGTTACTTAATCTCGAAAGGTTATTTTGGCATGGCGACTCGCCATTCAGCGCCACCGGTGCGAAACACATTTGGTCATGATGTGAAAAAATTACAGCTGTACTGTTCATGAAGAGGTGTGAAAAAATGACAGTGTTGAAAATCTGGAGTAAATATATGAAAACTGGAGATGTTACTAACGCATGTGAAACTGCACACACACGCCCATAAAGTGGTAATTTTTTGGAATTTGTTCAAATTTTCAACATGGGCTTTTGGGACCTTCCCTCATGAACAATGGCTCTGTGATTTTGTTAATCCATCCCAAAAGTTGATTTCACACAGCGACTGCTCCATTCTGCACCATAGGTGCGAAACACACTTAAGGCAGGATATGAAAAATAACAGCTGTACTGTACATAAGTAGATGTGAAAAAATGGCAGTGTTGAAAATCTGTAGTGAAAATATAAAAAATTGGCAAAGTTATGAGTGTACGTAGAAACTGTGCAATGTATAATCGTAATGCAATCATTTTGGGAATTTATTCACCAAATTTGCAACATGGGCTTTTGGACCCCACCTCATGAACAGTGGCACTGTTATTTCATTATTCAGTCCCAAAAGGTGATTCTGTGCACCGCAAAATCACCTTTCTGACTGAGTAATGAAATGACAGTGACACTGCTCATGAGGTGGGGTTCCAAGATCCCATGTTAAAAATTTGGAGCCAAAATTCCTAAAATGGCTGAGATATCAACATAGGTTGAAAACCCATTGACTGCCATTATATGACGCTTACCTTTGAGTCTTCAGTTTACCAATCAGCTTTGACGAGTGCAGGCGTGTTCCAATCAGGAGAAGATGGCAGCACTGACCTCCGGAGGTAAGTATGGGAGTAAAGGGGGTGTGGGGAGGCAGGTGCTCAGTGGGAGGTGGGGATTGGGAGGTAGGACTGGGAAGGCGACAAGGGACTGTTTTCTTTTTCAGGTAAGAAGAAAAGACATCGGGGACGGTTTTCTTTATTTTACAGGTAAAAAAATAAATACATTTAGGCACATTGGGGTGGGCTCCCAGTGTGCCATAGTTGTGAGGTGACATGCCGACAGGGGATTAGGCACCCCAATGTCGGCAAAGGATATAGACAGGTTGGGGTGCTCCGACACCGGGAGGGTTACCTGGCGTCGGAAACATTAAAAAACACAAGGAAAATAATTATTTCCGCACACTGGGGTGGGCTTCCAATGTGCCACATCAATGGGGGATACATGCCGATGCTGGGATTGAGCATCCTGATGTCAGCTTTAGCAGAAAGCCGCACTGCAGCTAATGTTGGGGGAGGCAGAGAGAGTGAGCACTAGGAGAAGAGGGGAGAGAAAGCCGCACCGCAGCTAATGTTGGGGGGGGGGAGGGCAGAGAGAAGCAAGCACCGGGAGAAGAGGGGAGAGAAAGCCACACTGCAGCTACAGTTAAGCACTGGGAGAGAAAGCCACACCGCAGCTAACATTTCAGCTTTTGGGATGGGGTGTCAGAAGAGAGAAGACAGGGCGTCACTGTGACCATGCACATTAGTGTGCACTCTAATGCGCATAGCTGGAGTCCAGGCTACAGAAAGAAATGAAGCGCTCCCATTGGAGCAGTTCATTTCTTTTAAGTAGAGAATGTGCCACATCAGCAAAGCTGAACTGCTGTCATGACCAGAATGCTTAGTCATTTGTGTACACTGCCAGACCCATTGCAGTTTCAGTTGTAATTGCATGGCAGTGACACACTCTCATTTCCCGTTATTGTCCCAAGACATTTGGTGCACAAGCACATCAAACATAAAAATGCAGTATACAGGCATATGTATAGTGCAGTGGTCTGGGAGGCAGTATAAAGTTGTGGTTAAGGGTACTGAGCTGTAAACGTGGAGACCTGGGTTTGAATTCCACAGACCCCACTTGCATACTGTGTGACCCTGAGCAAGTCACTTAACTTCCTTGTGCTCCCAGGTCGCACCTGGAAACAAGTTTTGGTTTAGTGTGCCTTTCCTGGTTAAAGAATGTCCCTTTCCCTTTCATATGTTAGACCTCACGGAGATCTTTTACTAGCCGGGGGCTGCCCACAGTGATGTACAGCATCCTATGTGTGTGTAATGAGGGTGTCCCTAACACTCGTCACTTCTTTCTCCCACTATCAATCATCCTTGTGGATCTGCTAAAGAGGAACAACATCCAAATAGCTGTTGCTGTTTATTTTCTTCCTTCAAGTATTTTCAGCTACACCATCATTGTCTCTGTATGCTTCCTGAGGACAGAGAGCCTTTGTTCCATTATTGTGTTTGCGGCTACAAAATCTTCAAAGACAACACTCACACTGTCTGTGTGTGCTGTTAGGACCTGTCTCACAATGTGAGCACCTGCAAGAGCCAGAGTTTCAACCAGGCTACAAGGCAATACCATCAGAAGGCCTTGGAGATCCGTCCTCATTCAAAAAGCATTGAAAGCCATGGAAAAGGCTATGGGTTCCAGGCCTGCTTCACCCTCACCATAGACTGAGAAACGGTATTCGAAGCTGAAAGACAGGGACAAGGAGCAGTCATTGTCATGGGCCTACTCGTCATCTTGCCATAAGCATAAGCATAAATAAGAGTCTGCTTCACTGGCAAAGTGCTGGTTACTGTTGAGGAAATCTGGTACATCCTCATCAATGCCCACACTGGCGGCATTGATGAAACCCCCACTGACCGTCATTGAGAAACCAAGGTCGGGGCTAGCTCAACACTACCGTACCTACTGTGGATGCTGTCACCACTGCCATCGAGTGCTGGCCTTCGACCTAGATAATCCCAGACCCTTTCATGGTGCCGTTGACTGTGCTGACATTGTTTTGTGACATGATACAATGCAGGCTGCTGTCGCTGCCACGGATGGTTGTTGTACTGTTGATGGAGCTGCCTTTTCCAGGGTCTTTGTTGATATTTCCTTCTAATATGCCACAGATTTTTCCTTCTAAGCCACTGCATCCTTGGTTCCCTCTGTGGCTCCCATTATTGTTTGTGATGCTGCTGATGATGTAATCCTGATCTCGTGGATATTGAGGGGGATTTGGGGGAGGAATATGGCATGAGGGGCAGTTTGAAGAAGGAAATCTGCCCTCCAGCTCTATCCTCTCATTCTGCTGTGAGGACTTTGTGGTTTACACATCCAGGTCCCCTCCTGCAGATACCTCTTTCATAGTCAGGTTGCAGCAGATGCAGTCTGCCATGAGCTTTGCTCTTGAGGAGGATGAGTCCACTAAAACAAATCTTGTGGAATTTTTATTGGTTCCTTGCACACCTTCTATTATAATTCCTCCTGTGTATCTTGCATTAGAAGATGCTACCTTTGCTGCTTGGTATAGGCCTAATACTCTGCCTGCAGTTCCGTGGAAGGCTGATAAGCAGTACCCTATTCAGTCTGCTAAGCCTTGCTGTGCTGCTCAGCCTGAAAGTGAGTCTGTAGTCATTATCGCTGCTCATGACCACTCTAAAGCCCCTAAGCACATGAGTACTTTTCTTCCTGATAAAGAATCTAGGAGGCTAGATGTTATGGGTAAATGTACTTATACCTCTGCATCCTTAGGCCTTAGGATTGCAAATTATCAGGCCCATATGATAAACTGTCAGAATAGCCTCTGGAAGGCTGCTTGTACTGCAGCTCAGGCTTTACCCGATGGCCCTTCCATGACCAACTTGCTTAAAACCTGTCAGCAGGGCACAGAAGTAGGTAAACATTTACTATGTTAGGCTTATGATGTGTCTGATGCCTCTTCGGCTGTGGCCTGTGGTGTTTGTATTAGCCATTATTCTTGGTTCAGAATAACTGCTTTTGCCACTGATGTGCAGCAGACAGTTTTGAATGCTCCTTTTAAAGGCTCTGCGATGTTTGGCTATGATGTGGGAGAAGCAGTTCGTAGCCTTCAGTTCTCTCAAATGACTTTGAGGTCTTTTAAAGGAAATGTGTGATATATAGGGTAGGGCATCAAAGCCCGCTACCCTGAGGTGGCGATAGTCACTCTATGTAGAAATGAGAAATTGTAATGCATTCCTTTATGGGAGGGAAGGGATCATAATTCTGGCCGAACTACCAGCCAGCTGATCCCTTTCCACATCCTGGTCTGCCTGCTCCGCCCCTGCACTCTCACATTTTGTGATGTGGTACCAGGGAAAACACCCCATACAAGTCTATGGGGCTCGTTTTCAGAATGTTTTTAAAAACCTTTAAGCTAGACCTTTTGGTAAACATGCAAGTCACCGCTCAAGCTAGTGTTTGTAAAATGAAATCACTGCTTAACTAATAGGGACCTATTAGTTGAATGGTGGCTTTCATTTTTACTAATGGCAGCTTAAAGGTCTTAAAATGTTCTGAAAACTAGCCCCATAGACTTTATGGGCATGTCCCTATGCTCTCCTGGTACCATGTCACAAAATGAGAGAGCTGGGGGCGGAGCAGGCTGACCTGAAAGTGGAAAAGGATCAGCTAGCTGCAGTTGGGCCAGAATTATGATCCCTTCCTCTCATACAGGAATGCATTACAATTTACAATTTTCATTTTTGCCAGAGGGACTATTACACCCATGGTAGTGTGCTGCGAAGCCCAAAACTTATTAATGTATATCACACCTCACTTAAGTCCCTGTACCCCACGCCCACTAGAGGGTATGGGAGGGTTCTTTTCATCTGTTTGCTGCCAGAGGTAACCATACATACCATCAGCAAGGCTGTGGCAGAGGTGGTGGTTTCCTCCTGGGTCCCTTCTCCTGGTATTCATGCCAAGGCAGCTAATGGAATCGTTTCTGGTGGCCCTGCCACCCCGGTTCCACCTGACTCTCTCTCTGTTTCTGTTTCTCCCTTCCCTCCCCTCAGCTAGTGCCTACTGGTGAGTGTGGCGGGAAGAATTTCCCTGTATTTGAAGCAATGGAGTGGGGTGACCACAGACGAGTGGGTTTTGGAGATAATTGTAAAGGGATATGCTCTGGAATTAATAGAAACCCTTCCAAATTATCCTCCAGGCCATTTGCCCCTTCAAAAGAAGGAGGGCCAGACCCTGTTTCAAAAGCATGCTATCAAACCAGTTCCTTCACAAGACAGGAACAGAGGGTTCTATTCCAGATACTAGTCCTGAAATGAACAGGAGATCTACATCCTGTGATGTATCTGAGACTTCAATCTGTACATCGAATACGAAACATTTCGAATGGTATCTCTGCAGACCTTGATTCTCCTGCTGCAAACAGGGAGCTGGCTTTGTTCCCCGAACATGAAGGATGCATACTTTCACATTAACAGATGACCTTAAGGTGGCAAGGCAATGCGGCAAAGTAGTAGGGAAAGCCAGTGGGATGCTGGGTGCATTGGGAGGGAGATCATCAGCAGAGGGAGAGAGGTTGTGTTGCCACTATATCGGTCATTGGTGGGACCACACCTGGAGCACTGTTTCCAGTTCTAGAGATCACACATCAGGAAGGACATAGACAAGGTAGAGACAATCCAAAGAAGGGCAACAATAATGGGGCAGGGACTGTACCAAATGTCCTGTGAGGAGAGATTGCGGGATCTAAACATGTATGCCCTGGCAAAGAGGGGAGACATGATAGGGACCTTTATATACTTCATGGGAGGTGAATAAGGTACAGGAAGGGAGCATTTTCAGAGAGAAGGTGTACAAGAACTTGGGGTATGCAATGAAGCTGAAGGGGAATTTAGGAGGCATGTGAGGAAGTATTTCTTCAATGAGAGGGTGGAGGATGGCTAGAACAATGTACCAGTGAGGTGTTAGGGGCAAAAACACAGGTGCTTCAAGCATGTATGGGGTAGGAACTTCAAGCATCTATGGAATAGGTATAAAGGAAAATTGGTATCAAAGCAGGGGAAGGTGAATGGAGACCAGGTAGGATCTGTAGTGGCAGAATAGGCAGGGAAAAGAGGGGTTGACTAGGTAGGCCAAGCGATCATTATCTGCCAACAAATTCTATGTTTCTGTGTTTCTATGTGGATATGCCCTGTTGGCCTGTAATCATTGTGTTACTGTACTCAGCACCATCTCCAGCTTGTCATTGTCTTTTCTTAAATGGGAACTCCAGAACTGGGCAACAGTCTTCCAGATGTGGCCTCACCAATGAAATATAGAGAGGTAGTGTCACCTCTTCCCTTCTGCTGTCGAACCCCCCTTCCAGTATACCCCAACATTTTGGTTGCCTTGCTGAAGGCCTTGTGCAATGCTTGTACAACACAGATTGATTTGACATTCATTTATTTATTTATTCATTTGTTAACCAGGTAGGTACACTGGTCCTAGAACCATTTTCAGGCATGACCTGGGCCATTGAGGATGGCACAGGAATACAGCAAGTACAAGAAGTATGATACAAGGGCATAGAGTCATCAATAGGCAGTGATAATATACAGGATATCCCTGCTACAGGGTCTACCAGTCTTCTGAGGTGCCATGAAGACATATGAGCCCCTTTAGAAGGGGTCCTCCCCTAAAATGCCACAGAGGGAGGTCCCTTATACCAAAGGCACCTGAGTTTTATTTTTTCACACGTCCACTTACATGGTGTGTGACTCTGAACAAGTCACTTGAAAACCTCCCCAGTACTCCTGGGTTGCCTCTGAAACAGTAAGAACAGGCACTTGTGCTAGTGGGCCTTACTTGGTAACAAAAAGAGCCCCAAAAACAAATGAATAGAATGAACACAAACACTTGCTTCCCATAAGCAGAGAAGAGCTGCAGCTTTGGGGAGAGAGAGACACAAATCTGTATATCAATCCTAATGGAAAAGCCAGTATTAAAGAATCAGGATCACTATCCAGCTGCTACTCTCGGGGGTAATTGTTAGTAAAAATATTATTATGGCCTTCTGCACAGAGGAGGAAAGCACCCTGTGGAGAACCTCTGGCAGACCAAGGCTCAAGTTGCCAACCCTCTGGGCTAAGAATGACTTATTATGTTTGAAAAGGACCTCAGACACACTGCATCGAATGACAGATGATAGGTGTGTCCTGTCTTGAAGACTTTTCCATCCTAAAGGTGTTGTGTGGCTGAACATACAACTGAAGAAATCCCAACATGAGCTGTCCGGTGCAGCAGTAGTGCTACTGTTCGTGACCAGCAACCCAGGATCTGGGAAGGGAGCCTGAGTCATTGGGGGCAGGCTGGGGAGGGAGGAGAATGAAGCATCCCAGAGGATACTCTCCTTCCTCAGGGCAGAAGGCTGGAGTGCTGTGCTGTACAACTGCCACCTGGTTGATCACAGGCGGCAGTACGAGCAGAGCCGCGATGGGTGGGCAGGTGCCACCTGACTGGGACATCAGCATAGAGGCATGCAGACATCTGCTTCTGGGTGCAGACCTTTGCTCCAGTCCTAGCCCATGAAGCACCTGATGGGAGGGGAACAGAAACATAGAAAAATCCTCCAGCCTGTAGAATGAAATCTCCTTTCCTTGCAGGTTTCGCACCCATTCACTGGGCTCCCAACCTGCACCTGAGCTAAACCCCTGCCAGGCTTGAGGAACCTAGGTGGCTCCACCACAGGAGAGGCACACTGTGGGGCAGTGTCCCATGGACAGCTGGGTGACGGGGCTAGGGGAGAGGGAGGCAGACAGGGAAGGCTGGGCATTAAGGAGGCATAACGCACAGTAAATTAACAAAAAAATAAATACATTCCGACATGAAAGAACTCCTTCTCTGGGCAAGTGCTACAATGTCAAAGCCAAAGGTCAAAGAATCAGTTTACTGAAAGAACCCCAAGGAGAAGAAAGTCTTACATATTGCTATTTCAGGCTTTACTGCCCATTTACTCTTATCTAAGATAAGGCTCACAGATAGACATTGGAACCAAGCCCTTGAGGAGCAAATCCCAATGGGGCAAGATGGGAACCAAGCCCTTCAGGGGTAAGGTCTGTGGTAGCTGAGCCCTTGAGGAGCAGGAGAGGATGAGGTCAAGAGCCCAGTTGTTGTTGGGGAGAAAGAGTTGTGAAGGCAGATAGGAGCTGGAGCAAAAGCTGAAGTAGGGTATGATGCTGAAGGTTGTAAGTATGTAATGGAGGCAAAGACTGAATAGGCAGTGTGATAAGGAAGGCAAAGCCAGGGCAGATGGTGTGATAGATTGGGTGTAGCTTGGTATGGTTGCATAGTATGAGAGCTGACTAGGATGCAGCAACATTTTATTTTGCCCGCAAAATCGGAATTTCACTCACAAAATATTTAATGAAATTTACAGATTACAATCGAATTTCGCCAGTGCGAAATGCAAATTTCGCATAATGTTAAAAAAAAAAAGTGTTTGCCCCTCCTGAAGATCACATCCTGGTGTCTAGTGGTCTGACCTCCCAGACTGATTGCTGCAAACAATAGGAAGAATTCCTCCCTGCCGAGATTCAGCCCTGTGCCCTATCACATAATTTGAAATAAAATAATTTCCTGGTGCCTAGTATTTACCCAGCTGATGGCTGGCCAAATGAATGACCCCCCCACCCTGAGATTCACACTCCCCTCCCCATTGTCCGTAAGTGCTGACATCAGTCATCTACTTAGACTTCATGTAACCAAAAAAAAAAGCAAACTTTCCCTGAATTATTTTACTAAATGAGCCCGAGTGAGCCCTTTACAATGAATGAGCATGTGCAAACGCTCATTCATTGAAAAGGGCTCACTCAGGCTCATTTCATAAAAGAGCTCAGTCGGGCTGCCGGCCGTGGAGGTGAGTGGAGGGCTGTGCGGTGGCCCACAGAGGTTACTAGATGGGGAGGGAGGGGTGGGGGTCACTACTACTGGACAGGATGGGGTTCCATAGACACCAGGAAAGTTTGCTTTTTTATTACATGAACTCTAAGAAGATGACTGATGTTGGCACTGATGGACAGTGGGGAGGGGGATGAGTGTGAATATCAGGGTGTGGGGGGTTCATTCTTCATTTGCCCGTCGATTGGCCAGAGGGGTGGGGCCACTAGACACCAAGGAAATTATTTTTATTTATTTATTTTTTTTTCATAGAGGTTTTTATCCTCCAGAGCCTTGGCAGGCGGCTTTGGCCCTCCTGATGGGGAGACTCTCTTTCCAGTCCCGTCGCTCCCATACTTGCCAATCCTTGGTAGTTCCCCCCACAGATTGCCCTCCATGGCAGGGCCAAGAAGGAGGTTTCTGGCTTCTCCTCCCTCCCGGAGACCCAATCCAGAATCTGGGGATGGCCCTTGGGAGTGGTGGACCATCGTTGAGCCTGCTAGGCTAGTTTCCTCCATTTTTTCCCTGCCCCCACCAATGTAAGGACGTTGAATCTAACCTACCTGATCTGTACTGCCCTCCAGCCACCACTAGAGGGCAGTCAATGAGCGGGATGACAAGTCTCTTTCTCTCCGGAAGCTCGATCCTCTTTCCCTCCTGCTGACCTCTGGCGTCCCAGGCTTATTCCTGAACCCGGATCTCCCGCCAGTGCCACTGGGCCAGCCTAAATTATTTTTATTTCAAATTATGTGATGGGAACAGGGACGAATCTCAGCGGGGGTGGATTATTCCTGTTGTGGGCCAGACAGTCAGCAAGGGGAGGAGACCATTAGACACCAAGGATGTGGTGTCTTTGGGAGGTAGGATAACACTTTTTTTTTTTTTATTGCAAGCTGTTCTCCTGGCTCTCAAATGTGGAATTTTGCCTGTGGGTGGTGAAATTAGTATTTTGCAGGCAAAATTCTCAATTTGCCTGGGATTTCGTATTTCATACCAGTGAAGTATTTTACGTAATGCGGGATTACTGAAATAGCTCGCTGGGTGAAATTTTTAATTTCACACAACACTAGAGCTGACCCTTGGGAGAGGGTGGCCTGGACTGGCTATTGGACAACTTAGGGTGAAGCAGCAGATCATGGATCCATTCCAGCCGAAAGGGTCATAAACACCAAGAAGGTACAGCAGAGTCATGGCTGTGGTCCAGCGGCATACCCAAGGCAGAGCAGCGCCACAAGAGAAACAATGGAGATAAGCAGGGGAGCATGGATAACTTGGACGGTTAGCAGGTAGAGCAGGAGGGCAGGAAAAAAGAGGGCTAGCAGGAGAAATAGTGAGGCAAGCTAACTGAGAGCTTGGACAAGCACAGGCCAGAAAGGGTGTAGCTGTGAGGTCAGGAGGGGCTGAAGCCAGGCAGAATGCTATCAGCAAATGGGGTGGAGGCAGCCAGAGGAAGGCCAGGAGAAGAGCGGATGGTTAGAAACAATGCAGGATTTTAGGAGCAGCAAAGGAAAGAGCAGTAGGAGACACAAAATGGCCTGGGGCAGTGTGGATCTGGTCAAAAGGAAGATAACAGCAAAGAAATTCTGACTAGAGCAACAGGCATTAAAGAGCTAGTGTACTGCCTGGAAACTGCCTACAAATTAATTGTATCTTTCAGATGTGGTCAGCTATCACTTCTTATATCTCAAGTATTTTTTCTTTTCTGTTTGCCAATTAGCAAATTTTCCACTTGGCAGTACTGGGGTGATGTGTGGAGCAGCACTCTCTCTGGAGGGAAAAAAAAGTCAGTTCTGTTCCTTCCACTACATCAACACTGAGAACACTTGACTATGACATCACTAGTAACCAGTGAGAACCATTTCTCACTGTCAGGTTTCACTTTCACATGAAGCAGCAGGGACTGGCTCTCCCTGGTTACTAGTGATGTCACAATTTCCTGCATTTTGATTGGCAGCTTGTGAGAGTCACTGCTCAGGCTGCAAGGATTATGGTGCCTGGTCTCATTTCTGACAATATAGTGAGAGGAACAGAACTGACTTTTTTCCTTCCAGTCAGCGTGCTGCTCCACACATCACCCCAGTACTGCCAGGTGGAAAATCTTCTAATTAGCAAACAGAAAAGAAAAAATACTTGAGATATAAGAAGTGATAGCTGACTGCATCTGAAAATGACTATTACTCCCAAGCAGTACACTAGCTCTTTAAAGCTCCAAGCAGCCAGGAGCAGAAGCAGGAGCCATGAAGCCACACTCAGATGCAGCTGCAGCAGGAGCTGCCACAGCAAACCAGCTGGAACTGTGCTTCACACTTAGCAGTGCACTCTCAGAATATAGCTCAGGAGGTAAGGCAGGTGATATTCTGAACAGCAGCAGTGGTTGGAAGGAAGCCACAGGCAAAAACAGGCAGAGAATAAGCAAAATATTAGCAGCAAGGAAGCCAGGTAAGAGGATGACAGCAGAGGAGAGGGATGGGCAGGTAAACCAGCAGCTGCATAGCCACTGCAATGAAAAAATAAGTCTTTGAAGGATGCTTGGGACATCCACAGTTTTAAGTACTGCTTGAAGGGGGTGTGGTGAAGTGTCATCCCCTACCCCACTGAACCTTGGGCAAAGTCTTTTTTTCATACAATTTATTGGCCACTGGTGGCCTCCCGAAGCCTGCTTCAGGCTATTTTCTGGCACCCCGGCCCCAACTGTCACTGTCCTTACTGTTGCTCTGGCAGGGATCTACATGGGGATGGACCTGAGGACACTGGTGTCATCATTAATGATGACCATTGCTCATCTTTTTCTGTTTTTTTGCCTGGCTTCCCCCCTCCCCAATACCCTGGCATAGACGTGCACCCCCACGCATGTCTCCTCTGTCACATAGTAACATCCTGCAGGGGAGACAGGTTTCCATGACCCACTCCAGAGGTTGCTGCCATGCTGGAACCATGGTGCCTCCTTCCCCAGGTTGGAAGCACTGCTGTGCGACAATGCTTTACCTGACCCCTGGTTGCCTGACCGATGTCCTAGGTCCACTCCTGAACTCAGATCGTCAGCACAGAAGTGTGTAGCACTTCCACTGGGTCATTGGGTAGTCTGCAAAGCCTTTTTTTTTATTCATAATTTTTTTCTGTGGTGCTGCCCACCTCTGCCTGACTAACTCCCAACCCCACCCTTACCTTTGGCATTTCTTATACATTTCTACTCCCCACAGACTTACCTCCCCTTAGTGGTGGGGTCTTTGGGGGCTTTGTCTCCCCCCCATTGGTCTGATAATGTCTGAGGAGGTAATGGATGGTCAGTTAAAAGAAACCTGAGTGTCGGTGTCATGCTTCTGTGCTTTGAGGTTTTTCCCACGTTGAGCTGATTCTGTCCCATAGGATACTGGTAGCAAGGACTCTCATGTGTGCATGGACATACACAGAGTCAGCCGGTGTACCTCCTCCTGCAAACAGCCCTCAATGGCATTGTCACCTTTGGTCACCCAGCAGGTAGTATCACAGTACAACTTACTACTCTACTGCCCTAGAAGAAGTGAACATCTGCTAAGATGTTCAGTGCTTCACTACCCAGCTGGCCCGTGATGTTCCAAGCTCATTCTCAGACCTAGGCTGCCAGCATCAAGTCAGCACGCATGATGTTGTGCTGATGGATTGGGCTAATAACTGCCTGTATTTGCCATTTCTGTGTTTCTTCTCTTCCTTTTTCCCTGTGGTGCTCCCAGTTGACTCCCTGCTGAGTCATGGCCCTCTACTTCCTCTAGGGTAGACATCTTTGGATGAGGCAAAACCTGGATGTCAAACAACTTCCTAATCCCCAGCTCAACATCTTTGATGTCCTATTGTAAATTGTTCTCCTCCAAAGTCATTCGTTATGTCAGTGAAGACTTTAATGGAGCAGTAAAGACGACACTTAAAGCACAGTTCAACAACTGTGTTAGCATACTGTACCTGTTAAAGTTGTTTTTCTAGGTTCTTTCTATTTATTTATTGAAATGGTTTTAGAAGGTATACGTACATCGGTAGAGGAAATCTCTTATAGATGTGATCTAGGAGGGAGTGAGAAATACAGTAAATAGTATGCAAGGATATATAATAAATTGTTCGCATCCTATAATGTGTCCTATATTTTTTGTGGATCCAGTTCTGTTTTATGTTCACAATACTATTTGACGTCCAAAAGAAGTTAATATATTTTTTGTGAGAAAAAAACAAATTTAAAAATGCTTAAATTCTGGTAGAGCTGGGAAAGTTTACCAGCAAACTGAAGTGGAAGATGACTGAATCTTTTACAAAAGGTAGGGTCAGACTTTTTGCCCAACTTGACATTATTCTGCTTGAAGATGCAGAGTGGAAAAGATTAGGTTAAGTAACTACTAATGGTCTTAATGGCCATACTTTACACCTCCTAGGTTGACTGCCTTAACAAAGAAAGGTTATTTGATAACCAAACTTGTTTGTAAGTTGACATGTTGCTGAAACAATAAATTTGGGACCACCGAGGGGCAATGTTATGTAGACACCATGTTGGCACCCTGACTGTGAGGAGAGGTGTGTGGTGAATCCGAACCATTATGCAGGGAGCTATCAATGAGGCTTCCTAAGACGTAGTCATGATGGCCCTGGAGTGAGAGCCATCCTAGTGACTGATATAAGGAGCAGTGGTGGGTGGCATAAGGACAAAGCAGTTAAACTGCAAACACTATTATAGACGGAATCAAGTCTGGTGGCGAAGGGTGGAGGAAATAGTGGGGGAATAAGTGGTGGAGCAGTAGTCCAGAATGGAGAGAAAGTTGTCTCTAGCAATAGTTAGATGGGCTTCTGAGGTTAGAAAATCCCTTTGTCTATTGGCGGCGCCCAGTATTTGGTTTACCCTCCGTACAATAGTGTTAATATGTTCGGTAAACGAGAGGCAGGGTTCGAGGGTAACACCCAGATATTTAAAGAAGGGGACAGTCTACAGGGGAGGACCAGATGGAGACAACATGGTGAGAGAGGAGTTGGTTTTCGCTGTGCCAGCCAGGTAGGGTCTGGATCCAAGTAACATTGTCTTGGTTTTCTTCTTGTTGACAAGGAACATATTAGATAAGACCCAGTTATGAGCTGAGCCATAGTTGTGGGAGAGTACTGAGGATGTGCTTTGGAGTGACTTATCACTATGAAAGAGGACTAAGTCATCCGTGATACAAGAGAGCAGAGCAGTGAAAGCTGTCAGAAGGGAGGGAACTGTGAATAGAGAAAATAGTAGGGGTCCAAGGATCAAGCCCTGGGGACACCTGTAGAGACAGACAATTCAGGGAAGGTGGCAGCTCCAATAACTACTGACTGGGAGTGTCCAGTCAAGTAGCTGTGGAACCAGTGCAAGGTTTCATCAGAGCAGCTGAGCTGGCGAAGCTTGGTTTGCAGTAGAGGATGGTTGACCAGGTCGAAGGCCTTGGTGAGGTCCACGAACACTACACCAGTAGCTTTCCTCCGATCCATATTTCTGCAGACACAGTCTGCAGAGAGGGCGGGGCAGAGGCAGTACTGCATTTTTTATGGCAGCTATGTTGCTGCTTGCACAGAAGGTTGTATTTGTCAGTATGGTTGGAAAGTTGGCTATGCACAATTTTCTCAAGGAGTTTGCTGAGGTGGGGTAGAATGAAGATTGCTTGGTGGTAGTTTGGAGAAAGAGGGTCACCTGCTTTGAATATAGGGACTACTTTGACTGTCTTCCAGGAGACCAGCATTGTGACAGTAGTCAGAGCAAGGTTAAAATAAAAGTCAACAGTTTGGTTATAGTGGGGCAACATATTTGAGCAGGGAGGATGGAGGTCATCAACGCCCAGGCTTCCTTGAGAGGGAGGCTCCTGAGGAGCTTGGGGGTACATTCTGGGAGATGATTCTGAAGTAGAAAGGCGGGGGTGGGAGGTGGGAAAGGAAAGAAGGGGCGGGTCACTCGCGAGTGCACTAGGGGGATGAGGTTGCTGGGTGGCGGAGTTTGTTAATGTTGGCAGAGATGTCAGTGAATTTGCTGTTGAACACGTAGGCATCCTCAGTCGGGTCAATTAGAAGGCCAGTGGGGGTGTTCAAGTTTATACCCGGGCTATGAGATTTAGGAGAGGAGGGAGCTAAAGGAGCTCCAGAAACGATCGAGGATCAGCGAGGTTATCCATTTGCAGTTTCTGGAAATAATTGCATTTGGAGACTGGACGACTTGCTTACATTTGTTTAGCAGTCTCCAATATTCATTCCAGAGGTCAGGAGGGCACGCTTTTGTAGGCAATCCATTTAGAGTCTCTGTCTTTCATTAGAGCCAGATTCTTTGGTAATCCACCTGAGACAGCCACCTCTCACCTCCTGGTGGTGAGAGGGAAGTGGCTGTCTTGAATCTTGAGGAGGCATCAGTAAGGAATTTTACTGTGGAGGACACATGAAACATAGAGTGCTGACCAGTCAACAGCATTGACGTCCCTCAATGAGGCTAGAGGTGTTACGTGCAGTGAAAGTATGGAAGGACAGGAGTTTGGGGGCGCTTAGTTTTGCAGACCAGATCAGGTAAGTGGGGAGTGGTCACTGATGGAGTTGGACAAGGTCCCTGCCTGGAGCACATTGTCCTTCCTACTGGTAACCACTCAATCAAGGAGGGAGTGATTTTGGGTGCGCATATTATGTCTGGTGGGGATAGTGATCAGCTGAACCAACTGGTGATGTTTGAGCAGGTTGGCATAGTAGGGTTCCTGGGGGCTTCACCAGTTAAGGTTGAAATCTCCCAGGAGAATGATTAGACAGACTCTGTTTTAAGAGTATGTGAGCCCTAAATTGCTCCAAAACACTGGCCGCACTACTGTTTGCAATGCTAGTGACTAGTGTTTGGGAATGGATGCAGGTCATCAGGGGCCAGCTGGAGGGAGGAGGACTGAGCAACCTAGGGGACTCTCTCCTCCTCTGGTGAGGGAGGGTTGCCAGTGCGCTTGCTCCACTGCCACTTGGGTGACCACAGGTGATAGTGCAGTCAGAGAGGGTGGAGGGAGGAGGAGGAGGAGGGATGTAGGCTAGTGCCTAATGACACACACATGCACATGTGCACCCTCACTGCGTGTGTCCTGAGGGGAACCAGAACAAGGAAAAAGCCCAAGCCAGGAAGGATGAGCACCAGCTCTCCACAGGCCCCACATCAGTGATGTGGTGCTCCTCTGTCTGTGACCTGGTGCGTGAGGGGACAGGTTCAGCCTGCCACCCCCCCCAGCAGGAATGAGACAACTGGGGGACAGAGTCGGAAGGCAAGTCCATAAGAAGCTGGGTGACGGGTCTGGGGGAGCCAGTGTGAAGGAGTGCCTGGCTGGAGATGGTAAAAATGGCTTAAAAACCTGATTATCTCTGAGCAAAACCAGATAACTGGACAGGGGCCCTGAAAACTAGATCATCAGATAAAAAAGCCTGACAGGTGGCAAATCTAACTTCCTTCACTGAGGCCTGTCTTCCTGCATATCTCTTGGTCACCCCATATTTGACCCTCACTGTGGCAGGGTTCCTCCAGGTGGCAGCTGTCCTGTAGGGGAAGGAAGACACATTGCCAGCTGGGGAAGTCCAAAGGGGTGGATCCAAGGGGCATCCATTACACTTGCCATTGGCAGCAGTATGTTTGCCAGAGATGTGCATGCGTGCCATAGGTTGGGAGGACTGCCTGGAAGGTTCTGTCCTGCATGACTCCTCTTACCATGTCACCAAGGGGAAGATATCACTGACAGATACCACAAGCCTCTGCTGGAGGAACAGCACATTCGAGCAGAATGTTCTCAGCTTTTAGCCAACTTTGACTTGGATCCTGGGCCAGGAACATTAATCTGTATCCCACAGATGACGGGAGGTGGGGCACCTTAACCACTAGGTTGTGAGGGTGGCTGCAATCTCACAGTTTTTAAACAAATACATAGTATTTTTTTTTTACGGAGTATTCTGTGTATTACTTGCTCACTGGACGATGCAGTCACACATTGAACACTGTGCCTACGATTTGTTTGTTTTGTACCAAATCTCCTCATGTCCGATATTGAAACCTTGTATTCACTGTTCTCAAATGGACCTATGCATCAAACCCATATATTGTGCTTACTACTGTTGCTTGTATCAAATCTGTTTCATGTGTATTACTGTTACCTTGTACTCCACTGTCACCCTGCACCATGTGTTATGGCCCAGGTCGTGCCTAAACACGGTCCCTGGGATCAGTGCACTCACCCGGTTATCAAAGTCATAAATAAATATAGTATCTGGTTATCCAGTATAAGATAAGGATTTCCCTTCTAACTAAAAAGCTGTTGTACCACAGTTCAAAGGTCATAGAATACTGCTGCACCCTTCTTGGGTACAACAGCTTTTATAGTTCACTTGCTGTTTTACTTTCATTTTCCCCACACACAGAACCCAGACCCTACCCTAGCACAAGTCATCTTTTTCATCATTTTGGGGAAAAAAAACAGAAACTCACTCTTAAGCAGGTGGGGTTCCAGCAGCTGGATGAGGGTGGGTTTTAGTTTCTTTCTTTCTAAACGATAAAATGAAATGTTTATTTCTAAACAATAAAACACATAAACAAAAGATTCTTGAAGGAAGAAAATAATTTTTTATTTTACAGTGAAGCTTGCCAGGACAAAACCCAATTCTGCAGAATTTTGCAGCATTCTGCAGCAGAGTTACTGTGGAAACAATATAATTTCAATGGTAATTAGTCCTTTTGTGATGCAGGAAACTGTGTCATTCACTTCATCCTGGCAGTTTCATGTTTTCCTGCATGACAAAAGGAATAAATTCCCATTGAAATTACATTGCTTACTGCAGTGATACTACTGCAGCATACTGCAGAATGCTGTACAAGTGGGTTTCATCCTGGGGAGCTTCATTTGTTTGTGTGTTTTAAACCATATACTATATAAAATAACATGGGCAAGTGTGCACCACTTGTTTGTGTTTCTTTCTCAGGTACTGATGGCATTAGGGACCTCTCAGACTTCATTCTTGAGGTCCCTATGATGTCACCAGAACACTCTGATGTAAACACAGTCTTGTGAATGATTGCACATGCAATATTCTCTATATAATGATTATTTGAGAAAATGTGAGTGATTTTTTTTTTTAGATACAGTAATTGTTTTTACCTGAAATGCGGTGCTGTCCTGTGATGGTTACATGGTCATTTTGTGATGTCTGTATGTTTAAAACCTTGTGGCAATGCCGGCCTGGTGGCGCTGAGGGTTGAGGCGCTGAATGCCACTCCTTGCGTCATGGGGCGGTTGTCGGGGGTTGGGCAGAGGAGGACTACGATTGAACATCTGCAGTCTGCTGTCCTAGTCCTGGGGTGGGTTGGGGACATACACTGTGCTGTAGCAACCTCTGGGGATGCCCGGAGGTACACTAGCAGCGGTAAACATGGGGAACGTGGCGGATGTCGGCATGCTGTGCCAAGATGTCCATGCACCATCACGCTCCAGGGCTAACTGAGGAGGAACATTCAGCAGGGCACGACCATGCAGTCTGATGGCCGTGCTCTGCGCCGCCCGTCCTGGGGCTGTCCTGGCTGAGAGGCATGGGGCCCTCCAGCAGAATGGCAAGATGGCCATCCTGGACTCTCCTGGGTGCGGTTAGAGCCACCCAGATCTCCAGGCGGGCAGAGCTGATGGCTGGATGCCCCACGCTGGGAGCGCCGCAGCAGGACAAAATAAATGCAAGTGATAAAAAAAAAAAAAATGGTGGCAGTTAAAATTAGGAGTTGATTGACTTGAGACAAATTGCTTGCACAGACTTGCTTGGTACTTCATAGCATATCTGGAATAGAGCAGACCACACTGTCATTCTAGCTTTAATATTTGTTAGATTTTCTTACTTTGCTCAGTTATTGCATTTTAGCATTCCATGTCAGCTGGTGCTTAACTATGTAGACAAGTACTCATTCCAGTAATGGGTTTCTTTTTTTTTTGAACTTCCTATTTTATCCCCTCCTACATCCCCCCATCTCCAAACCTTCGGAGCGCCTAGGAGTAATTCTCTGCCAGCCACCCTACCTTGGTCTGTCCTTGATCCACATGGAGCCATGGATTGCCCATGGGTGGAGAGGAGGTGGGGCCCAGACACCCCATACTTGGTTGTGTCAGTCAAGATGGCAAGGTGGTGGTGGCACATTGAGGGCATGCCCGTGCTTTGTCTTCCTGGAGATGGGAGACATTTTCCTCTTTCCTTCCTATGTGTGTGTGCTCTCTGATGTCAAGGTGCTACATGCTGATGTCCACCACAGTCTCCGCCAGCCCCTCCTGCAATCAGGACTTGCTGTACCCTGAGCCTCCGCCTCAGGGTCAGGCAAGCTGCAGGCCTGGCCCCTCCCCCAGAGAAGGTGAGCAGTCATGGAACACTCAGGCCTTCTCTCGCCAGCCTCCAGCGACCCGAATCTGCTCCTGAACTCGGGTTGCCGGCATCGCAAGCAGAAATCCAACCGCTGCGCTGACGGGCCAGCATCACTAATGGGTTTCAAAATCATCTGAATGCTTAGTACTAATCCCACAAATGTGGAGTTTATGAATTCTGACAACATTGTCTGGTACCACCACGAGGGGGAGTGTGATGTCTTTATTGAAGCTTTTTAAGATTTATTTATTCAGATATTTATTGATAGTGTATTAACCGGGAAAGGTACTCTGAGCCAGGCTCATTTCCAGGTGTGACTCGGGGAAGGATTACAAGGTGGAGTAAAACAACAAAATTAGATTTTATGTATAGGTCCGCAGCATGTTGGTAAATTTCTGGTCTTCGGATACATTTAATGTTGAAACTTTTCAGGCTTCAATTTACAAGTTAATGCCTTTTTAACCTTCACTGATGTAGCAGCCTGGGTGGAATGTGTTGAAACTGTACTGCAATTTATCTTTGTAGATATTCTGTTTGTACCTCAATTGTGGATCAGTTGTAAGTTCTACTTACAAAAGCAATAAAATATAAGTAAAAAAAAGTAGCAAAACAATTTATGGACAACAACAGGTACAAGTACAGAATAGTAAAATGCAAAAATTTAAGCAGTAAACTCGGTCTAAAAAGCATGAGCCAAAAACTAATGCAATTGTGCTCAAAAGGGTTACAGAAAAATAAAGTAGGCATATGCCAGGAGCACAAAGACAGTTGCTGTTTTCAGAGGTGTCACAAGCCTTCAGCTACCTGGCTCCCCTACTCTGTCCCCAGCCTCACTGGAGATTTTGAACAGCATCAGGAGCTGCTTTCTTTTCTGACTTTCTGGACCAGTTGGAGTGCCTAATGATTATTTTGGGATGTGTCTAAATCCACAACTCTGCTTGCCCTGTACCTGCACCCAGCCAGAGGACTTCAGATGCCAGAACCACAAGGACAGTCACCATCTTCAGAAGGATCGTGAGCCTTTGGTTACCTGGATCCCCACTTTATCGTCAGGCCCACCAGAAATTTAGAACAGCAGCAGGAGCCACTTTCTGGATCATTTGGAGTGCTTCTGTGTTGGGGTATGTCTAAATCTGTGACTCTGCTTGCCTTGTATGTGCACCCTGCCAGAGGACTGCAGAAGCCAGGACTATGAGGATAGTCACCATCTTCAGAGGGGTCATGAGCCAACCTTCAGCTACCTCACCTCCCCACTTTGTCACCAGTTCCACCGGAGACCTTGAACAGGAGCAGGAGCTACTTTCTTCATTGATTCTCTGGACCAGTCAAAGCACCTAGAGCTCATTTTCAGGCGGGTCTAAATCTACAACTCTGCTTGCCCTCCCCTTCATAATCACTGCCTATTCCAAGAGTCCCAGCGTGCAGCAGTCCCAGAGTAAATGGCATAGCAGGAGTGAGACTGCTCGACGGGAGTCACCAGAGAGGAGCCACCAGGATGTCAGAGGACCTGCCCTACTCCCCCCTGCAGCTAGTAAGTAGATAGTTAATTCTGCTTCTCACATTAGAGATTACTGGGGTTCCCCTGTACCTTCTTATACTCAGGTTTTGTTGTGTTTGAATTTCACTGTTGTAGTGTGTATTTACTGATTTTGCAAGCAAAACTTACAGTCTCTCCCTGAAGGATAACAACATTATAATAATCCAAGAATACATTGTTCTTATTAGAATAACATAGTGAGACACCCCCACATAAGTTACATCATTGCGAGGCGTACCATAATTGCAAGACATAACAGTGAAATACTTAAAGATGGCATACAGCTAGAGAGCTCTGTGAGAACAGATCACTAAAAAAATAGAAAATCACATATTCCCTTTTGTCATCTCAGGCTATAGCCTCCTCATTTCCCCCATACAACATGTACATATATAAACTTCAAAACAGTCATTCCTGAGAGAGCTATATTCCAAGGGAATATGTTTTAAATTAGGAAACCACTATTAACATATTCCACCAATTTAGGTAATAAAACTACCAAGAGAAATACATTAGAAATTTCAGGAAAAGACACTTAAAACCCCCTTCAACAGAGTCCGAATTTGGTAACTCTACGCAAGTCAAGATGGCAATATAATTAAACCACAATTAAAAAAAACAACACATTATCATATACATAGAGGGCAGGATTCACAAAGCAGATGCGCTGGGTGCAAATGAGATGTGCCGGCACAACTGGGATGTGCCATCCCCAGACAGTGCGATTCACAGAAGAATGCGCCACAAGATGCACTGTGTGCATATCCACTGTGAATCACACAGATGCGGCATGATGCAATGACGCAATGTGAGATGGTCCAGCGCAACAGGGATGCACCAAGCACCCAGGGCAGTATAATAGTGAATATGGAGTGAGTCAGCAAGGGATGAAGTAGCAACGGGGAAACTGTAGTGGCACAAAGGATGCAGGGTAACACACCTGCAGGGACCGGCCAGAGTGCCAGAGGGTCTGAGAGTGGCCACAGCAGAAGAGGTGAACAGACAGAGCACACAGAGAAACATTGAGAAGCACTTGACACACCCCACACAGGAGCTTAACAGGCACAGATGACATGCCCAGGGGTGCCTGTCAAGGTGTGCCACATCTGCCGTGAGCACCATGCATCATGGGTGTGTCACCAGGACATGGCTTCCTGCACAGGAACCCAGTGGTGTGGAGAAAGGAGATACCACACAGGGGCACAATGGTGGACAGGCACAATGGCGGACAGGCCAACTGCCACGCACCGCACAGGTGTAACAAGCCCACAAGCAATGTGTACCACACACAGAGCCACACAACAATGGCACCAGTGCAACAGATGCAGCCCACATGCACCATGCACATAACAGGGGTACTGAGAAAGGCAGCATGACAAAATACCCACCCACATGCCACAGGCAACAAGGAGGGCACATAGTGAGGTCACCACATCAGGAGGGCAGGATGCATGTGTGTGCAGTAACACAGGTGCACGCGTGTGTAAGGCAACTAAGGGACCGTGGACAGCAGCAGGCAAAGACAGACAACATGCACTGTGTACAGTGAATGACCACAGACACCAGTTGCAATAGAAAATGGTTTAGTAACAGCAACGGAACACAATAAACTATTTGCAGTAACAACTGGCAGAAGGAACAGGGAAGGTGAGGGTGGGGGTTCTGTACAAGTACAGCAATGATATGCAGGAGGGTGAAGGGATGTGTGTGTGTGTGTGTGTGTGTGTGTGTGTGTGTGTGTGTGAACAGGGTACAGCAACACACAATGTGGATGGGGAAGAAATGTGAGGCAAAATAGAAAGGGGCTGTACACAAATGTCCATGTCCCTAATGTTCGGGATATGAAACAGCACGGTGCCCATGCCTACGACCCCTGGCACACATCACTCTGACCAGCATGGCCAGTGCCTGCAGAAGATGTCCCTGGCACCTGTAAAGTGGCTGTAGCATCCTTCATAATAAGATCTGGAGCTGGATCTCTGCTAGTTGCAGTACTCCCTGATGCTGCAGACAAATGGGGCATGTGGCCGTACACCACTTGGACCTACAGTGGGGACACAGACAATGGGTACTAAATGCCATGTTCCACACTGGCCTCCTCCGCCCACCACATGAGTGTGCTGGAGGCATCCACCACTCAAATGGCCAACAGCCCGCCAGGCACACCGCATGCCAGCAATAAGCTGGCACACAGTGCCACACTGTGACCGTAATGTTACTCAGGAAGCACATGGCCCACATGCGCATGCAGGGTATGCGAGGGGCATGTAGCCATGCTCCGCACAGCATGTGCACATGTCAGCAGGCAGCACAAGCAGCAAGACCCTGTCCGGACACCACTGGAGCATGATATGCACATGGACATGCACACGGACTGGCAACAGCCAACTGAGGGCCCCGCCCCCGAACACCAGAGGATGCACAAGACAGACACTCACCTGCACCAACACGGCCCTGTCCATGGGCACTGACACCGCCCTATTGTGCCTGACCTCCACCACAGCTGCAGCCCTCTACCTGCCTACCAGCCCTGCGAGAGGAACAAAAGCAGAGAACACCGTGAGGAGACTGGAGGTGTGACAAGCCAGCCACCCCCCCAGCAACAACACCAGTGCCAGCATGCAGTGGTGGCAACACCCCCACAGTGCCTCAGTGACAGCACCCCTGGCTGCGTGCAACCACACACAGCACCCGGCTCATGCCCACCATATGTACAGCTGGATGTATGCCATGCCAATGGCCATGCCACACTGCGCATGCCACAGTGGCCATGACTCCCCCCTGCCCCATGCATCATGCCGCACACACCTACCCCCTGTGGCATGCAGGCACCACCCATGCTGTGTGTGTGTGTGTGTGTGTGTGTGTGTGTAGTGGTGTGCAGTTTTCCGGCCCCTCATACCCCATGCTACCTGTGTACATGCATTGTACTATGACTTACCTTGGTGTGCACTGCACCCTGCATGCACGGTCCTGTAGGCTCCTCAGCCTGTCTGGGTCCCTGTGGTGGTTACCATAATGGTGTCTGCATTGCTCTCTACTGTAGGCAACCCCTGTCCTGTACACCAGCTGCACAACAATCCTGGCCCACACTTCAGCTTACAGAACCAATGCCACAAGGTTGAGAAGCTCCTCCTCACCCCAGTTCATGGCCCTTGGGCCAGTCCTCTGTGCACGTGGCATGATCCCCCCCTCAGTGTCACTAGGTCAGGAGTGAACAGATCATGCTGATGATGTGCAATGGTACATCCGCGCCACATACGCAGTTGGCTGTCATGTGACTCACTGTGCATGGCATGGCAGTGTGCAGTTGCTGCCAATAGTGTGTCACCGTGCATGCGCAGGAACACAGGGCCATGGGTCACGACCGGGTCGCACATGTGCACTCCGCGCGGATCCGCCATCTTGTGAGTGGCAAGAAATGCCACGCACAGTGCAGTGTCACCACGCACATTGCCAGTGTTGCGCTGTGATCCACAGATGTGCAATGGCACCCCATTGTGCAATACATGCACACAATGTGACAGGCAGCACCGCGGTCATCGCTGAAGTGGATGTGTATGCGCAGTCGGATGCAATCGCGTTGTCAGTAGTACTGGACTGTTTGTGCTATGACTGTCAAGCCACTAACCCAGCATCGTGCATGCACGTCAATGTGACATGACAGTTGCGCCGTTTTCAACGAATGCTCTCTATCCAACGCGCATGCACTGGAAATGTGTCGAAGGGGGATGCACTCAACGCAGCAGATGCGCTCTGCTGATTGGGATGAGCTGGGGGCAGTTATGCAATTCACAGACATTGCTCCAAAATCAGCTCATTGCCAGATCCAGGGGCTTCTCACCTGATTAGCATCTCATTACAGATGCTCCCAATCTCATTTGCATGCCTGAGTCATAAATGCTCCTGAATGCACCTCCTCAGACCTCAGGTGACCGAGAGGAATTGCATCCTTGAAGGCAGGTCTGTTTACATTCTTCCAAAGTCAGTGTGAGGCCTAGGACATACGGCCATGATACACGCCTGTTCCTGATCAACAAGCACATCCAGGTGAGTGCCCCACAGTGTCCCTCTGGTCAAACTATGTCTGGCTTGTGGGAGAGAGGTTCCATTGCTGGTGTATGGTGTAGCATGGGTCCGCAGACTGATGACGTGTGTTGCAGGCTGGATCACCACCTGGTGGTACATGGCAAGCAATGCCAGTCACATGTGCTGGACATGTCAGCTACGTGTACCACTGCTACAGAACTGATCCTGCCAATGCCCAGCTGTCCCTGACAGTCCCAGAACTTGTGCCAGATATGCACAGCAGGCAGGTGTATGGTATGCAGACAGGGTGCTATGACCCTGCAGCAGTCAAACACTGTACCTGCACACATACGGAACTGACTGTCGTGTGCTAATGGCTGCGTATTCTTATCCATAGAAACCAATATGTCCGGAAAGAACACAGCTGCTGGGCGCAGACGTCCCAGTTTCACCAGTGATGAGGACAGAGTGCTAATCAAGGCATATCTGCTGCGCAAGGACATCCTGGCTGGCAGAGGTGGCAGCCAACAGCTGCAGGATGAGGGCTGGGAGGCTGTGGCATGACATGTAAACTCTGTTGAGAAGTTTAACAGGATCCCCAGGAATGCAGAAAGCTCCTGAATGACAAGTAGAAGAGAGCCGAGGAGAAGGTGGTGCACATTGAGGCCTCCCTGAGTGGGACAGGGGGTAGGCTGCAGACAGGTGTGTGCTTTGCACCAACGGAAGAGCTGCTGGTGGCCAGCATGGGCCGGACGACTGTGCAGGGTGTTTCTGGAGGGGGCTTCCAGACAGGCAGCAGTCCATCACAGCACTGTGAGTGTATATGCCCAGGACATGTGCCTGTGTGTGTGTGTGTGTGTGTGTGTGTGTGCTCGTGCTCGCGCCATGTGTGCCCTGACAGCCCATGGTGTGTGACTATCTAACCATGTTCCTGTGTGCACCAACTATGGTTCTGTATGCCCCATCCATGGATCGCCTTGCGTCAGCTCGACTTGCCAGGCATGTGCTAGGGTGGGGGGGCACCAGTGGTGTGGTGTTCCACTGCACACCATTGCTGTCATCCCTGTGGATCCACCAGGTCGCTGAAGTAAGTTAGAAGTAAAATTGCCTCACAAAATATGTTAAATAAAATAAGAAAATGAAAGCTCTCACAGGAGCAACGCCAAAACATGTCTGCTCTCTGTTGCTGCTAAGCCACGCCCCCTGAATTTCACTGTTGGTTTAATTGGTTGTATCTGTGCAACCTTGTACTACTTACAGTAATTATTAGCTATCGTCTGTACTATGGGTTTATTGCATTTCAGATAGTATTGTGACTGCATCAATTTGCTCCATAGCGTAAGCCTTTTGCTATTTGCCCAGGTTTTTTTTGCCTACCTGTTTGGGCTATGCCTATGCTCCCCTTAACATCCCTACATCAGTCAGTATAATATTCCACATCCGCGCTCTCCTCCCTTCATCCACTGCCCCCCTTCCTCTCTCCTACTTCCTCCTCCTACCTGCTCTTCCTCATCTATACCCTCCCTTCCTCACACCCCCTGGTTTCCTGGCTGCTGCCTCCTACCTGTTGCTTGGTTCCACCTTGAAGGTCTCTAGCACATGTTGCTTCCTCTCTCCCCTCCTGCTGCTCTCTGTGCCCCCCGCCTCCCCTACCAAGTAGCTCCATGGTGCCATTAAACTCCTTATCAATTTGCTGCTTCTGGTTACAGGCAACATCAGGCTTAATCCTGGTCCTGCCCCCATTTCACCTATACAACTTCCCAATGGACTAGGGGTAGATTTCTATGTGGGTAAAACTAAAAGACCTTTTAAGGTCCGGATCTCTGAGCACCTAAGGAGCATCCCAAAGGGGGATAGTACAAATGCCCTTGCTGTCCACATTATACAAATGGAACTGGGACACTTTTTTTGTCTTAAAGTGATTAGAAGGTGTTAAATTAGGAATCGGGAAGGGGTGATCTGGGCAACAAGCTGCTACACTATGAAAGCAAATGGCAGTATAAGTTAAGAGCTAATGGACATAAAGAACTTAAAGAGGACCTTCACAGCCCTTTTGACTTTCATGCATAAATTACCCCTTCTTGCATTGATTCTGGAATTGTATTTCACTACAGTCTGCTGTAGTTAGTTTTTGCATTCTGAGCTGCTAAAAACTGCAGGGTGTACCAGGGCTTCTATAACAAGCCTGGTATTTCTGTGGACCTAGGGTTGTACTGCTAACATCACTATAGGGCAGAGTCAGTTTCACAAAAAGGAAAAAATGTACTGCCAAGGCATTTGGATTTTGGCATAATGCATTGCTAACAGGGTGTCTTGGGGAGGGGAACACAGTATATACTGAGTACTAGTAGGTTTCCTTGCAACATTGTTGCAACTGCATGGTACTGCACAGTGTGAGTCACTCCCTATCCTACAATGATGTCACCAGAGCTAGCAGCCCAGTAGCTAAACATCGATGGCAAGTGCAGTAGGGCTCAAAACAAATCCAAATTATGGAAGGCAGAGTAAACCTTGGTACAAAATCACAAATGCACACACCTTTTCAGGTCTAGTACTGCATATAATGACTACAAGCTGTAATTTTTTGACCATCATTGAAGTTCCTCTTAATGAAGCATTTAGCCTAGTGCAGTTTTTGAAAAATGGTGAAATTAATATACTAACATACTAAAATGCCAGCAGAATAGGCCTAACGGTCTTCCTGGTCTGCTTGTTTGGCTCAGCCCCACCCTGGGTGCTGACCTTGCTGCCCCCCTCGCCTCTCTGGCTTCTCCCTTCCCAGTTCCGGATATTCTTGCTGCATTGGATTTTGCTTCCAGAACCCTTCCCCTGTACCTGTCCCACCACCTCTTGAACCCCTCCACTGTCTCTGCCTCCACCAGCCCCATAGGCAGCACATTCCATGGCTCCACCACCCTCTCAGTGAAGTAGCACCTCCTCCTTTCTCCCCTGAATCTCCCCCCCTCCAGCTTCCACCTATGCCCTCTAGTGGCCCCCTCCTCCTTCCTCCGAAGCACCCTGACTGTTCCTCCCCTATTTACCCTCTTCATGTACCTGAAGACCTCTATCATGTCCCCCCGGTCCCTTCTCTCTTCCAATGTGTACATATTTAGCTCTTCGAGCCTCTCCTCATAGGTCCTGTCCCCCAAGCCCCAAATCATTTTGGTTGCCCTCCTCTGGATTCTCTCCAGGAGGTTAATGTCCCTCTTTAAGTGTGGCTTCCAAAACTGCACGTGAGTACTCAAGGTGCGCCTCACCAAGCAGTTATAAAGAGGGAGTATCACTTCCCTCCTTCTGGAAATGATCCCCCTAGCGATGCATCCCAGCATCCTGTTGGCCTTGGCTGCTGCCCTCCTACAAGTCTCAGAGTTGTTCATCTTGACATCCACCACCACCCCCAGGTCCCTCTCAGCCATCGAGACTGTAAAGTGTTTTTCGTGGATATGTTTTTTACTGGGAATGTATCATTTGTATATATATTTTTCTTATTAATGCCTCTTGACATGAACCCACTCTTGGGGGCCTGGTCCACTGAGCTCACAATTCCTTCTCCTAAGTGCAACCCATGACAGAAAGGTCAGGAAATACCCTCCTTGTGTCCTTTTAGAGTGCTTACTGATTTCACAACTGAACACTTGCCATGAGGGCTCAGGGCTTCCTCACTCTGGGTATTGGTAAAATACAGTCTGGAGTCTATAGCCAGGTGAGAACCCTCCTGGGTTTTTGTGGTTGGGGGGAAAACAGGTGTTACGACACCTTCAGGGCTGCTCTCATAACCCTGATCGTATCTTCTCCCACAGGGTTGCAGGAACCTGATTCAAACCCCTCAGACCCCCCTGCGGAGACCTTGTGTACTTTTACCCTACTCTAGGGTCCCAGGTTCCCTTGCAGGATCCTAGTTTCATTAGCATGTGGAACCTTGGCACAAAACAGATGTAATACAGATTGAATAAACCTTCCCGAAACTCTCACACACAACAAATCACTCCCAGGCAGTAGTACTTTAAAATAAAAGCAAGAACTTTTACCGATTACTGAAATAATTACCATACAGACATACAGATAAATGATTTAGATATTTGGTTACAGGATGACTGCAAAAAAAGTGGAAAATACATATAAAACAAACTAGTGAATTAACTGGATTACCCTTTCTGTGGAGAATCAGAGTCCAGAAAATAACTGAATGTTGCAAAGTCTCTCTCTTTCTCTCTGCTGTGTCTCAGAGCCCCAGCTTTTCTTGCAGTGGTCTTCAGCGTGTCTGTCAGTCTTCATGTATGTCAGGAAAATTTGGTTTCTGCCCAGAGTCTCTGTTCAGGAGGGCTTATATAGACCTTTTCTGCAGTCTGCAAAACTGTGATTGGCTAGTGGCCTTAATATTTCTGGGTCCAACTGTTCATCTATAGGCCAGCAGAGATCTCTCTTACTCTTTCCCCAACATTTTAATGAACCAAAATTAACAGTATTTTCAAAATTAACAGTATTGTGCTCTCCTACAGCCCCACCTTCCTGGGCTGGCTTTGATTTACGTTACCTTCCTGACACTTATTAAACTGGTAGTAGACTGTGGTAGTTGGTAGGAAATTTAACAATAGCTTCCTACCCTGGGCTTCTGCAGGACCCTGCTATAAAGCTATTTTCTCTTTTAAATTCAGAGTGTTATAAACAGAAGAGATGGCCCTTCCATCTCCTGTCATTTACAAAATCTTCCTCTTTGATCAGCTCCCAGGAAATTCCAATCCCCTATTGGAATTTAACTTCTGTTTACCTCTAAGCAAGCCTTTGTCCTAGGTAAGGGGAGATGTCAGACACTGAAATACACATCAACTCTTCCCAAGTACCATTGCAGAAAAATGGGCATCTTTTCTGACAAACCTGATGTCCTGGCCTTTTTGGATATTAAACATAAAAACTTTCAGAGAAATGGGACAGCAGTATGACCGCAGTGGCCAAATTGCAACATCTCTCCCTCCCAAGACTGAATCTGTGGGAACATACCCCTGTTGTATGGTAGGGTTTTCACAGTTTGTTACTGTTCTGATTGGTGAGATAAGCCATCTATGTTGTTGGCAGACCTGACCTGTACGTAATGGTCATGTTCATAGGCCTGCAGGGAAATACTCATCTGAGGAGCTGTCCATTTGTTTTTCCCATCTGATTTAACCACACCAGAGGGTTGTGGTTGGTCTGTACCTTGGTGCTACTCCCATAGAGGTATGGCTCTAATTTCTTCAGGACCCATACCAGCGCAAGGCATTCCTTTTCTACCCTGGAGTACGCCTGCTCCTAGAGAAGTAGCTTCTTGCTAAGGTACACTATCAGGTGGTCTCTTCCCTGATTGGATGTCTAGCTGAGGTCTGCTCCAGTCCCCACATCCAAGGCATCTGTCTGTACCACAAACTGCCTTGTGTAATCTGGAATGGCCAGAACAGGGGCACTGCACAGTGTTGCTTTTAGCCGTGCAAAGTCCCTTTCTCAAACTGACTCCCAGTTTACCTTTTTGGGCTGTCTTTTTTTTTTTAGTAAACTAGATAGGGGAGCTGCCAGGGTACTGTAATTGGACACACACTTTCAGTGGTGTCCCGCAGTCCCTAGGAAGCTCCTAACTTGCTTTGGGTTTCAGGCATGGGCCACGTCTCTATTGCCTCAATCTTTGCTTGGTTGGGACGGAGCTGCCCCCACCCCACTACATGGCCTAGGTATGCCACCTTCGCTATAGCCACCTTGCACATTTCGACCTTTACAGTGAGCCTTGCCATCTGTATCCTGCCCAATACTTCTTTCAGATGGGACAGGTGTTCTTTCCAGCTGGTGCTGATGATGGCAGTATCATCCAGATAAACCACTGTGTACTCTTCAGTATCCTGTAACACCTGGTTGACCAACTCTTGGAATGTGGCAGGGGTGTTCTTCATTCCAAAAGGCATTACCTGGAATTTGAAAAATTCTATTGGAGTGATGAAGGCTGACCATTCTCTAGTTCTTGCAGTTAGCTCCACCTGTCAGTACCCTTTTGTTAAGCCAGTTGTGATAAGGTATGTCACCCCTCCCAGCTTGACTAGTAGCTCATCCATCCATGGCATTGGGTGGGCATCAGACTGTGTGACTGCATTGCGTCCACAATAATCCACACAGAAGCAAGTAGACCCATCTGGCTTGGGGATGAGGACTATGGGTGAGGCACAGGGACTTGTGAGTTTTTGGGATTACCCCCAAGTCCAGTATTTCCTCCACCTGTCTCCTAATGTCTTTTAGAATGGCCTCAGACACCAACTAGGCTGTCTGTTGCATGGGCACTTGCGTTCCTGTTTCTATGTCATGGGTCACTCGGGGTTTATATGGGCTTGACCATAAATAAAGGGGCAAAGTCCTCTAAAACCTCCTCACTTTCTGGGTCTGTTCCGGGGTACACTGGGGCAACAGCTTGATTGTCTAAACAGATGACTTCCGCTTGCTTTCCTCTATCAAGTCCAGGAGGGTCTTCCTTGTCCGTCCCACCCCAGGACTACACACTGCAAACACCATGTTGGCCCTATTTAGATATGGCTTCATCATATTGACATGGTACATCTTCTGTCAAGCAGTTCCACAGTATATATTAGTTCATGTCATTGACCTGTCAGACTACCTGTATGGTCCTGCCCACTGGCCTACAGCTTGTCCTTCTGGACTGGAATTAGGACCATTACTTCCTGGCTTTGCTGTATGAGTGAGCTCTGGCTCATCAATCATACCATACCTTTTGCTTCTGCTGGGCAGCTGACAGGTTGCTTTGGGCCACCCCCATAACCTCCTTCAGCTTCTCCCTAAACTTAAGGACATACTCAACTATGGGAGCACCCTGGGTGACACGCTTGCCTTCCAGTCTTCCCAGGTCAAGTCTAGGGACCCACGCACCCTATGTCTGTATAAGAGTTCAAAGAGGGAGAACCCTGTCGACTCTTGGGGCACCTCCCTGTATGTGAACAACAGGTGGGAAAGGTATTTCTCTCAGTCCCTCCCATGCTGTTCAGCAAACATGCAGAGCATCGTTTTTAAGGTACCATTAAATCTTTCCACAAGCCCATTGGTTTTTGAGTGACAAGGTGTCATGCATCTCTGCACCACCCCACACTTCTCCCACAAACACCTCATCAAGTCTGACATGAAATTACTCCCTGATCACAGATAACCTACTGTGGAAACCTGACATGGAAGAAAATCCCTAGCAAGGCATCTGCCACTTTGTCTTTCTTAATTGAGGAGAGGTGACTGCCTCTGGGTATCAGGTGGTGGAATTGACCACCGTGGGATAAAATTTTCATGGAGGAACTTGGGGTATTCAAGGGTCCCACGATATCCATTTCTACCCTCTGGAATGGCTATTTCACAGTGGGCAAGGGAAGTAGGGCAGTGTTTGTTTTACTACCTGCCTTCCTTATCTGTTGGTATCGATGACAAGACCTACAATATTCTTTCACCTGCTGGGTGAGGTTGGGCCAATAGAAATTTTGAGCTAATCTCTGCATGGTGTGAGTGATGTCCAGATGTCCGGACATGGGAATATCATGAGTGATCTTGAGCAACCACTCACGATACCCCTGAGGAATAAGCTGCCTACCCATCACCCCTCCCTCTGTCCTCATGTCCTGTGTATACATCAATCCATTGTCCCAAAATACCCTATGTCTCATGTCACCTCCCTGTGTCCCGTCAGATTCTGCACAAGCCGTCAGCCTCTCCAAACTAGGGTCAGTCCTCTGAGCTGCTGCAAAATTTTCATATTTTCCCAAAGCATGGGACATGTTCCCCTCAGTTCCTAAACTGGGGTCCTTGGCTCTAACATCAGGGCATTCAGAGTTACTGCTATCCCTAACTTTCTGACCATTTGTTACCCCTCCCTCCTCAGAGTAACCTTTTGTAGCTATTTGGTGAATGGTTACTTGGGGAAGTCCTACCTCTCTTTCACTTTTCTCTCCTTCAGGAGACATAGGCTGTGGAGCCAGTCTCCTATTCTTTTCTACAGGGCCTTCTGTGGGGTTCAGGAAATTAAAAGCGGCCTTTACTGTGTGACTGTGTGTAACCGCACACACCACCATCTGCTGGAGATTGTTCCCTATAATCACATTCAGGGTGAGGTTGTCTGCCACTGCCATTTTTTGCACCCTCTCTCCTGTGTCACCCCAATCCAGGAGAATGCTAGCTAGTGGCAGGATTTTCTACTCCCCAGTAAATCCCCTCACAGTTACAAACAGATTAGTTATAAGTTGTTCAGGCCCAACCAAATCCCCTTTTACCAGGGTAAGACACACCCCAGTGTTCCTTAACCCGTGGGTCTGCATCCCATTTATGGTAACCGGTCTATGTGCTCCCTCATGTTCACAGGCATACTCTCAGGGGTACACAGTACACCCACCTCTTTTTGAAGTACACGTTGCCCACTCTGTGCCTTTTTAGGACACTGTAGCAAGATGCCCTGGCTGCTTACAGAACCAGCATTCATCACTTTTTTTTATCCAAGAAATCCATTTTTGGTAACTTGGGGCTTCCCCCTTTCTGCAGAGGCATTGAGGGTTTTAGCTACCCTGAAGGCTCGCTTTTCCCTTTTGCCCCTGCCTGCTCCCTCACTTCCTTTCAGAGTAGGCCTGCTCCTGGCATAGTGATCCGAGTGCTCAACAGATTGCTGTGCTGCTTGAGGATCCCAGTCCTCTAGTGAGGTTTTCAGCTGTGCTGGGCAGGCCCAAAAGAACTGCTCCAATAGCACAACCTCCTCAGTTTTCCCCACTGAGTTTGCTTCCACCCCTTCCCACCAATGTTTCAAAAACTGACATTGCTTTGTGGCAAATTCCTCTAAGCTCATTTCAAGGCTCTTTTGGAGCTTCTGAAATTTAACTCTGTAGGCCTCAGGAGTTGGTTCATATTTTTTCAGTAAAGCAGTTTTAAGTTTTTCATAGTCTTTATTGTCCTCATTGTTCATTTGGCCTAGTGCCTCATGCCCCTTTCCAATAAGCAGCGGAGATAGCTGAAAGCTCCGCAGGCCTCCTTGGGTATCCTGGCCTGGATACAGACCTTTTCAAACCAATTCAAAAATTCATGCACATCCTCCCCCCCCTCTTTAAATTCTATTAATTTGGAATTTAATTTACACCCCAGCCCTGGAGTTTCAGGTTCACCCCTGCCACTTACCTGCCCTGGTGCTGGTGGTTAAATCTTTATGGGCCGGATTTTCAAGGTCTTAGAATGATGCAAGGTGCTGGCATCGAACAAGTCTGACACAATAGACATCTTGCACAAGGTAGCACCCCAGCAGTTTTAAAAGGTAGCCTCGTCAATCGGCCAGGCTGCTTGCCTCAAAGTAATGCTAGTGCCAGCCTTGTGCCATGAAAGTGGCTGCAGCATGATGCTAGGGTGCTTGCGGCAGACCCTGACTGCCACAGCCCCAAAGTCCTGAATTTCAAAGCCCTCCCCAGGAACAAAGTGCTAAGTGCCGTTAGACCAGCAAAGGGCTGGTCGAACAGTACTTAGACATCTCATGGGAGGGTCATCCAGTATGTGCCACTGTATGGCCTGCCCCAATCCATCCCTAATAAATGCTCCCTGGTGATCTAGTGGCCCCCTCCATGCCCCGTTGCACCCTGACACTGTCCATCATGGACACTATGCACCCTGGTGGTCCCCCCTCCCCGCCCCATTGTACCCCGGCAGGGATGGTCCTTGACATTATCCTCCCTGGTGCTCTAGTGGCCCCCCTCCCCGATAAGTAGTGCCCACAACCCTGCGCGGTCCCCAGTCCAAACCCCAGATTCGGTGTGGACGTGTGGGTTTCAATAAACAGATCATACAACCAGCTAGGATGCATAAAAAAAATGCATAAGTCTGCGTTTATCATTTTATTTTGAAAAATAAAAAAAATAGATAAATAAAATAAAATTCAATATTTACAGAAAGGAAAAATATGATGTTATATCTTCACATCAATCAAATGTCAGGATATACTTCTTGCTTCAAATACTATAAAGAAATTCCTGGGTTCTCTCCTTTTCTCAAGTAATGTGAAAGTCTGCACTTTAGCTTCTCTCTGAGATCCTTCTCTCACCTTGGTCAGAACCCTACCGACCAAAAAAAAACTATCTAAGCCTCCTAGTGGAGGATTTATATAGTAAAGGAAAGGGGTGTGGTTTTCACTGAGCCCCTCCTTTGTGACATCACATTTACCTAGTTCCTGTAAAGGCAGCCATTTCATGGCTGCCAGCCCCATAGTAGGAACTTCCCAGCAAACCTTCAGAATACAGGTGTTAAGTCATTTTGTACCATACCATACATATTCAAAATGTCTCATATAGAAAGGAAAGCATGGTTAGTTCATTAAAAGAATCTAGAATCTTAACTAAAGAATAACCAGATGAGGGGTGCACTCCCTATCTGTCCCGTTGTATTTAAACTCCTTTTTTTCTGTAATAATCCAAGAGAGAAAAAAAAACATTTAGAAGAAATATATTTTATTTTAACCCAGCACAGCAATTGTCTGCACTTAAACACTTGATTCAAGCTGCATAAGCCTTTTCTGTTGATTTTCAGAAAGTTTCTAACAATATCTTCTGTTTACCCGATGACTGCAATTTCAATCTGGCCTGGTGCCAGCCTTATTGCTGACTAAGGGCTTTATATCCAGTAATACTGCTCTTTTTTAAGAGAGCGGGAAAGCTCTTTACAATGAAGGTTACTTGTTTAGCTGGGGATAGCTGCATAAGGGCAAACACTGTATTAAAGCCCTACACCATTACTCCGCTATATTACAGCTTATCAGGATTTTGGATACCAGATTATTTAAAGAGAATAAGGGATTGTAAAGAAAGATTTAAAGATTGTCAGGTTGGCCACCCTGACAAGAAATTTAGAATAGATAAGAATATAGAAGCAGGCAGGACAGAGTGAAAATTTAAAATAAGGTGGGGGGCATCTTGAAATTCTTGATATTTCACTTCACTCATAACAGGTCCCTGTGACATACGTACAACCGCACAGCCCTCCAGACACCACTATGGCTGGCCACCGAATGAACAGTCAGTGGTGTGTACTGTATGCAGGAAACAGCAGGTTAAAGCTGAAGGTGATCTTTCTCCATTAAAACCTGTGCTGAGGGGCATGCCCCAGGGCTCTATCCTTGGTCCCCTCCTCTTTGCAGTCTACATTAACAACATCAATGACCCCATCAAAAGGTCAACATCCACTTATTCGCGGATGACACTGTACTGTACTTGAGTCGTCCCACGCTGGAAGCAGCCTGTGAAGACCTCAAAGCTGAATTTAACCTTCTACAATACCAGCTCATAAACAAAAAGCTTTTGCTCAATGCGAAAAAGACAAAAGCCATGCTCTTCTCCCCCTCCTTGCATGCGGCAATTTCTGCTGGGGGGAGCTATCCCACAAATTACCACTGTTCTTGGAGAAACACTAGAGTATTTAGCTAAATTCAAATATCTAGGAGTTTGGCTCAGTCATAAACTTTCCTTCGGCACCATCTCAAGAACTACAGAAGAAACTGAGGCAAAGATTAGGCCTATTCTACAGATTAACCACCTGCTCACAAAGGAGGCCAAGATTCAACTGGTTCAAGCTACCTTCCTATCTTTAATAGATTATGCAGACCTGCTTTACAGCCACTGCAGTGCCTCTGTAATGGTTAAGTTAGACACCCTCGACCACAGAGCTATCAGGTTCATTACTGGCCTTCCGCTTTCCACTCACCACTGCTCCCTGTACTCATCATTAGGCTGGACTTCCCTTCACTATAGAAGGAATAGAAACGCTGCCCTATGGGTCTTTGGTGTGGTGATCAACAAGCTCCCCTCATATGTCTCAAATTGTATTCCCAGGAGTGTGTTAGGCACCTATTCTCTAAGGAGCTATTCCCTAATTGCCCTCCAAGTTCCAAGGGTCAAAACTAATTTCGGCAAAGCTGCTCTAAGCTTCTCTTTACCCACATTGTGGGACGGTTTACAAAGAAACTTGAAGCTGAGCCGCCCTGTTAGCCTGAATATCTTCAAGGCGTTCTATGATCGCTACATGAAAGCACCTTGCAAATGTTTTCCTCACCGCTAGCCCACTAATTCCACAACTCCTCCTTTCCATCCTGACACTCGCCATGTTTCTACCCCTGGCTCTCACTCTTTCCCTATTAACTCTTCCTGCTGCACCCACCCTTCCCTGTCCGCTCCAGCCTGGCTAAAGTCCCATCCCATCCATAGTAGTGTCCCAATTATCTACTCCTCCGTCATTATCATAATAAACACATACATGACAGCCATCGCACTTTCCGTGGTTTTAGCCCAATTTTTCCCCCAGTCATCGGTAATATATCCCTTCTCTTCTTTACCTCTCCTTTACCTCTCTAACCTGCCACCCCATACATGGCCTCTTTCCCCTATATGTGTAGTTGCCGGCTGCCTCACTCAGAAGATCTCTGCTTATAACCCCTGTATGCCTATGGTTGATTGTACATCTGCTGACTTCTTCAGTTGTAAAATAATGCTGTTGTTTTTTATTTATTTCAACCTTCTACTGTACTGTATACACTGTATATACTTTTTTCCTTCTATATCGTTGCTTTTTGTATACCTCCTTCTATACTGTACTTTGATGTATTCATGACCAGGTCCACCTTGCAAATGAGCCTTGCTCAATGGTGCCCGCCTGGATAAATAAAGATTTTGATTGATTGATTTGATTGAGTACGCACACTGACAGTTCATTTGGTGGTCGGCTGTGGTGGTGTGCGAAGGGCTGTGTCAGTCACCGAATCTGGGGTTTGGATTTGGGGGTGTGGGGTTGTGGGCACTACTTGCCAGGGTGGGGGCCACTAGAGCACCAGGGAGGATACTGTCAAGGACAGTGAGTGTTGGGTTGGGGAGTGGGGTGTCAGGTTCAATGTAATGCTGCTGATGGGCACATTGGGCATGGCACTGGAAGGGGCACCAGCATGGCGCATGTGAGGATGCAGTGTCACCCACCATCCCGTTGTGCTTGCAGCATTCCTTCTGGGTGCACCATCCATTTGGTGCACCCGTTCAGTTGCCGCAAGCAGCGGGACTTAGGTGCCAGGACCATGCCCCATGTAAAATCGGTACAAGGTCCCGGACGCACTGGCATTTGGCAAAAGCTGCCATTGTCACAACTTGTGTCCAAGGTTTGAAAATCCTGCCCCAGTCTCTCCAGTTCAGACTCTCTTTTGACACTGTTTGTCCTCCATCTTGGCCTCTCCTTAGCACCATTTGTCCTCCATCTCCAGTTTGTCTTTTTTGCTCAAGTTCCCTCTGCTGCTGGGCTTCTCTCTGCTGCTGGGCTTATTGTGCAAGCTGTGTGTCCAGTATGGCAAGCTCTACTCTCTGCAGCTGCAATTGAAGCTTCAGCTTCTCCAGCTCCCCATCTATGATGGACTTCACTTGGTGTGATGGCTCTGGGCTCCCTCCGGTCTCACTGTCCTCCTCCCTGGGACTGGACACTGAGATGTCCCTTGGCACCTCCATGCCCAAGCTCTGGTCCTTTCCAGTCACTGGTCGTGACTCAAGGTCCTGGGCAGCCACTTGCTCATTGGCTGCCACGAGAGCCTCCATGAGGTTCTTTTTGCTGTGCCCCTCATAATGGACCCCTCTTTCCTGACACAACTGCCTTAGCTGGTCTGTAGTGCAGCCGCTGTACTTGGAAGCCATCTCTTCCCTAACTACTACTACACTAGCTTACACTACAAAGAAAAACAAAAAACACAGGGTAGGGAACTTTATGCTGTAACCAAATGTTCTTTTTCCAATCTCTGCCCTGTTTGTGTATGGTTTGTTTACAGTTTACTAGTCTGATACACTGGCCTTAAATCTGACCACTATGCCACCAATATCTGTCACGAACCTCTCCTGGGCATCGGGTCAACTGAGATCACAGTGCCCTCCCCTAACTGCAACCCATGATGGGGGGTCAGGAAATACCCCCCTATGTCCTTTTAGAATGCTTGCTGAGTTCACAACTGAACACTCGCCACGAGGGCCCAGAGCTTCCTCTCTCTGGGTATCGGTAAAATATAGTCTCAAGTCTGTAGCCAGTTGAGAACCCTCCTGGGTTTCTGTGCTGGGAGGAAAACTCAGATGATACGAGACCTTCAGGGTTGCTTTCAGAACCCTGGTTGTGTCTTCTCCACAGGAGTACAGGAGCCTGATTCAAACCCCCAGACCCTCCGGAGACCTTGTATACTTTACCGTACTTTGGGTCCTAGATTCCTTCAGGATTCTAGTTTTGGTAGTGTGTGGCACCTTAGCGCTAATCAGGCATGATACAGATTGAATAAACCATCCCCAAACCCTCATACGCAACAAAATCACTCCCAGGCAGTAGTATTTTAAAATAAAAACAAGAGATTTTACTGATTACGTAAATAAATACCATACAAACATACAGATAAATTATTTAGATATTTGGTTACAGGATAACTACAAAAAACAGGTGGAAAATACTTTCACAATGAACTAGTGAATTAACTGAATAATTTCTACCTTTTCTGTAGAGAACCAGAGTCCAGAAAATAAGTGAGTTTTGCAAAGTCTCTCTTTCTCTGCTGTGTCTGAGTCCCAGTTTTTCTTGCAGTGGTCTTCAGTGTGTCTGGCAGTCGTTCCTGATGTCAGAAAATTTGGCTTCTGCCGAGTCTTTGTTCATAGAGGGCTTACATAGCCCTTTTCTGCAGTATGCAAACTGGCCTGTGATTGGCTATTGGCCTCAATATTTCTAGGTCCAATTGTTCATCTATGGCCATAGAAGTCTCTGTTGCTCTTTTCCCAAAATTTTAGTGAACCCAAATGAACAGTATTTTCGAAATTAACAGTATTTTACTCCTCCCACAGCCCCACCTCCCTGAGCTGGCTTTTAATCTACATTACCTTCCTGACACTTATTACAATGGTAATAGACTATGGCAGTTGGTAGGGAATTTAACAATAGCTGCCTAACCTGGGCATCTGCAGAACCCTGCTATAAAGCTATTTTTCTTTGAAATTCATAGTGTTATAAACAGAGGAATGAACCTTCCATTTCCTGTCATTTATGGAATCTTCCCTTTGAACAGCTACCAGGAAATGGAGGGAAGAGCAGCAGGAACATATAGCGGAATTGTGTGTTGGAGGAGGAGTAGGGCAGGAGGGAACAGGAACAGATGGGAGAATTGTGTGCAGGAGAAAGAGTCGGGCAGGACAGGAATGGCAACAGGAACAGATGGGGAATTGTGTGGTAGTGAGAAAGAGTCTGACAGAGGAGGAAGCAGGCAGATGGAAATATGGGAATACTTATTCTAGGGATTCAATACTATGGGGTCAGGTGTGGTAAGGGGAAAGGCATAGTAATGCATAGGTGAAGGCTATGCCAGGGATGACAGCTGAAAGGGTGGGACAATCAGTCCTCAAATATGCTAGAAGGGGAAGGAGAGGCCTCATTTAATTCCTACATCTGGGGACAAATGACCTGACAAATAGTACATTAGAGGTAGTCAAAAAGAGGTTTGTGGAGCTAGGAACTTCATGTGGGGTATATCATTAACATTTTCTGAGGTATTACTAGTGCCCAAGGTGAGTACAGCTAGAAGACAGAGGATCAAGGAATTTAATGAATGGTTAGGCAAATGGTGTCACACCAAAGAGTACAGGTTAGTGGGAGTGTGGGACAGACCTGGGAGGACAGCAGTCTATATGCTAAGGAAAGACTTCACCTAAATGAACAGGGTAAGAGGGTGCTAAAACAGAAGCTTTGGGGAGTATATTGAGGTAGCTGGACATTTAAACTAGGAGAGGGGGTGTCAGGTGGAGAGAAGGCATACGGAGGTCACGAGATGAGAAGCATCACAAGCTTACCCCACAGAAAAGGGGAAAAGAACTAGGTAGTAGCAATAGACGGGATAGAAACATAAACTTTGATGGCAGATAAGGTCCGCTTGGCCCACCTAGTCTGCCCATTTCCCTACCTACAGGATAAGCTGCAGATGCTAGTTAACCAACAGCCTATTTCTTCTTACCCCCCACAAGAATTGCCTTATGTATGTCCCATGTATTCTTGAATTATCCCGCAGTGTTAGACCCCACAACCTCCTCAGGAAGGCTGTTCCATGTGTCCACCACCCTCTCTGTGAAAAAATACTTCCTCACATTGCCCCTGAACTGCCCTCCCTCTGTCTTTAAATTGTGCCCCCTTGTTCTTGCACATCTCTTTTTCTGAAAGATGCTACCCTGTTGGACTTTGTTGATTCCACTGAGGTACTTAAAAGTTTCTATCATGTCCCCCCCTTCCTCCTTTCCTCAAGGGTATACATATTAAGTTCCTTTGGTCTCTCCTCGTATGGCTTCTCTTGCAGACCCTGCACCATTTTAGTTGCCCTCCTCTGGACTGCCTCTATCCTGTCTATGTCCTTGTGGAGATGGGTCTGAGACTGGACAAAGTACTCCAGAAGGATCTTACAAACTGTCTGTACAGAGGGATAACAACTTCCTGTTTTCTGCTGGTGATGCCTCTCCCTATACATCCCAGCATACCCCCAGCCCTCCCTACTGCCTACTCACATTGCTTGCTAACCTTAAGGTCATCTGATATGATTACCCCCAGGTCCCTTTCATTTTTGTTGTTGTTACTACCCTCCCATTGTGTAATCTTCCCATGGGGTTTTTGCTTTCCAGGTGCATTATTTTGCACTTCTTTGCATTGAATCCAAGCTGCCATACTTCTGACCATTTCTCCAACCTTGCCAAGTCCCTTCTCATCCTTTCTACGCCTCCTTGTATATGAACCCTGTTGTAGATCTTTGTGTCATCTGCAAAGAGGCATACTTTTCCTTCCAGTCCCTCTGCAATGTCACTTATAAAGACATTAAAAAGGACTGGACCCAGTACTGAAGCCTGTGTTACCACACTAGTAACCCCTCTTTCTTCAGAATGGACTCCATTTACAGTTACCTTCTGTGTCCTGTTGTCCAGCCAATGTTTTACCCAGGCTACCACCCTGGGACCCACTTCCAGGCTGGTTAATTTGACAATTAATCTTTTCTGTGGGACTGTGTCAAATGCCTTGTTAAAGTCTAGGTAGGCCATGTCCATAGCCCCTCCCTGGTCTACTACTTTGGAGCCAGTGAGTCAGAATTGGGCAGATGTTATCTAGCTCCAGAGATGTACTCCTAGGAGTCCCTCAAGGATCAATTCTAGGGCCCCTGATTTTCAGCCTCTTTGTAAATGACCTACCCACAGCCTGTGACACCAAACTTATTTTATATGCAGAAGATGCGTGCTGCTGAGCAGCAGCACCTCTCTGGTTGCCCTACAAACAGAACTACAGAACTCTTTCAATAAACTCGAGGACTGGTTCAGTAGGCAAAAGCTGCTACTAAATTACAAGAAAAACAAGGCCATGCTACAGTCCAGCCCCTACAACAAACACAAGCATGCTCCTCTCGTAATCACCAACAAGGCTGGTGAGCAGATTGAGCAGGTGCAGTTATTCAAGTACCTTGGAGTCACCATTGATGACTCTTTCACTTATATGCACCATGTAGATTCCCTTGTCAAAGTGGTAAACACAAAGATCGGGGTCCTCTATAGGCATAAGAAATCCCTCACCCCGGAAGCACTCTAAATCTCAGTCTCCAGCTCCATACTCTCCACGATAGACTACGGGCTGGTGGTCTATGGAGCTGCTACTGATACAGTGCTCAAAAGGATCCAAATTGCACTCAATAAGGCATGCCGCCTCACCCTGTGTGCAGATCACTACACTCATACTTGCACCCTGTATGAGCATACAAACTGACTAACCTAAAAGACAGGATCAACATCAAACTTGCTCTCCTGGGAAGAAGGCACTCCTCAGAAAAACCCACCCTGTGTAGGAAACCTACCAAGGCTTCTTCTCAACACACATCACCAGACAGAGGAAGAATGGAGCACTGTCCATACCATTCCGCTGAACCTCACTAGGGCAGCGTGCTTTCTTCTATCGGGCCCCCCACTGGATAAAATGAACTCCGATGAAATTACAAACAAACAGCCTGTCTCAATTCAAACAGCACCTGATGTCTAACTCAAATGCACCTGCTTCTCAGGCCCCCACTTGATAGACAGGCTTTACCCCAAGGTAACACCAGCAGGGCTACCTAGAGAACCCTGCCTCCATTCCAGTCTAGCCAAAGGCTTAAGTAAGCTATCGGTCCTCTTTTAAATGCACTTGGTACTGCCCCAAAACCCCACACACCATACTCAACAAAGCCCTTTGGAGCTGCTTCTTCCCATCACAGCCCCACCCCATTTCACTATCCCTCCACCTCTCACTTTCATGGATGGTTTCAAACCCAACTCTTGTTTCACTGTCACCCAGCCTCGCCATCTGGGATAGCTGTTAAACCCTATGTGCAGTTACCTGCCATAGTTCATCAACGGATTTGGAGGTTTCAGGGTGTGCTTTTCTAGGCAACCAATTAGAAATAGCTTAGTATTCAATTACAACTGCTCAGTTTTTTTCCTATTTGTCTAATTGTCATGTAATCGCTCTTAATGCCTAATGATCAGGCCTCTGTAACCACTGAATATGTGTATTGTCTTATTGTCCACCCTGACGTGGAACCTTTGTAAAAGAGCTCACATTCAAAGGTCTTTCCGAAATACTAATTAGACAATTAACAATACTTTGTCACCCAGTCAATGAAATCAATTAGATTCATCTGACATAACCTTCCTGTGAACCCTGCTGCCTTGGGTCCTGTGCCCCACTGGCCTCTAGGTACTCAACAGTTCTTTCCTTCAGAAGCATTCCATCACTTTCTCCTACAGAGGTCACACTGACAGGTCTGTAGTTTCCTGCCTCTGTCTTGGTCCCACTTTTGTGAAGGGAGTTGCATCTGCCTTCCTCCAGTCCTCAGGTACCACACCACCATCCTCCCATGATTTGTTAAAAGGATGGTCAGTGGTTTCACTAGTTCTCCCTTAATTCTTTTAGAATTCTGGGGTGAATTCCATTAGGCCCCATTGCTTTGTCCACCTTCACTTTTAGGAGTTCTTTCAGAAACCTTTCTTCTGTGAATGGACTGGGATCGGCCCCGCCTATCAAGAGTGCTTCTATTAATTGGATTAGGCACCTCCCCCTCCTCTTTTGTGAATACTGAGCAGAAATATTCATTCAGTATCCCTGCTTTTTCACTGTCCCTCTCTGTCCGCCCACTGTCCATTCTGTTCAGCCTCACTATCCCTCCCTTTGTCTTTCTGTACTCCCTGATGTTTCTATAAAAGGTTTTATCTCCCTTCTTAACCGAGTTGGCTATCTTTTCCTCAGTTTGGGCCTTTGCTATTCTGACTTCCCTCCCTGCTTCCTTCTGCCTTAACTGGTACAGCTCTCTGTCCTGCTCCTTCTGTGTTTCCTTATACTTCCTGAATGCTATCTTTTTCTCCCTGACTTTTCCACCACCTCTTTTGAGAACCATAGTGTCTTTTTCTTTGTTTTGATTTGTTTATTTGCTTCACACAAAGGCTTGTTGCCTCTGTGATGGCAGTTTTGATGTTTCCCTATTATTGCTCCACCCCTCCTTCTAGCCTGTTTGCTAGTGCTTTTCTAAGGCACTGCCCCATCTTATCAAAGTCAGCCCTCCAGAAGTCCAGTACCCTCACTTTTATGTGGCTTGATTCTGTAGCTGAGTTTATTGTGAACCACACTGTTTGATGGTCACTTGTTCCCAGATGGCAACCCACTTTCTGGATGCTGGAAGTAGAGGGCAGAGAGAGGAGGGAGGGGAGGAAGGAAAGGGGATGGAAGGTGGTCACCATGAATGCTAGGAGCCTGGGGGATAAAATGAATGACTCACAGGCCTCCTAGTGGAGGGGAGGTGGACATGGCAGCCATCACAGAAGCATGGGCACCCATCATGACTGGGACCTGGCAGTCCCAGGGTACAGAATATTCCACAAGGATAGGGATAACAGGAGAGGGGGGTGGCAGTATACGTAAGGGAGGGACTAAAGTGCATTAGGGAGGAGGGAGAAAGACGATCTTTATCACTGCTAATCCAGGACTCCAGGAACAGGACTCTCCGGATGGGAGTGGTGTATAGGCCACCATCCCAGACAGAAGAGCTGGACAAGGAACTTGCAAGGCAGATTAGAAGGGCATGCAGGAAGGGGAATGTGGTGATTGTGGGGGACTTCAACCTACTGGGGGTTGACTGGGGAACCCCAGCCTCCAGCAGTAAAATGGAGCAAGTACTGCTGGATGCCATTCAGGAAAGCATCCTGACACAGGTGGTTGACGAACCAACAAGGGGTGGGAACATCCTCAATTTGGTGCTCACAAATGGGGAATTTGTGAGGGATATCAGGGTGGACGAGCCATTAGCGGGGAGTGATCATCACTCAGTATGGTTCAGGTTGAGTATGGGCAAAGAGGGGGTGGCATCCAATATGATGGTCCTGGATTTCAGGTGGGCAGATTTTGCAAATATGGGGGAGACGGGGGGTACCTGGTGAGTATCCAGCCTGGTATGGACGTGGACCAGAGATGGGAGCTCATAAAGGGGGGATACTAGAGGCTACCAATTCTTGTAGCAGGACTCTGAGTAAAAAGGCCAAGCTGGATGAGCTGGGGGGTTGTGGAAAAGGTGAGGAGGAAGAGGTTGTCTTTAAGAGATACAGGAAATTGGGGAGAGGGGAAGATTGGGAGGAGTATCAGCAGGAGGCAAGGGAGGTGACAAGGGTAATGAGAATAGCAAAAGCCACCAAAGATCTCAGGCTATCGCAAGGGATAAAAGAGGGGGAAAAGGGCTTCTTTGGGTACATCAGGGAGAAAAGGAGCTGTAAAGAACAGATTGTAAGGATTAATGGTGGGGATGTACAGAGAAGGGGAGAAAAGGGAAGCACTCAATGTCTACTTCTGCTTGGTATTTACTAAAGAGAGAGGGGAGTGTTACCCAAGGGGATGGGGGCAGTAAAGGCTGGGAGGGAGTAACGGTTGGGGTGATCAGAGGCAGAGTGCTGGAGGGCTTGAGAGAGTGAGGGTGGACAAGGCACCAGGCCAGATGGCATTCATCCCAGGGTAATGAAGGAGCTGGAAGAGATCCTGGCAGAGCCCTTGGCAGGCCTGTTCAATGCCTCATTAAATCTGGGATATGTGCCCAGGGATTGAGGCTGGCTCACATGGTCTCCTCTCATAAGAGTGGCCCCAATGATGAATTAGGGAACTATAGATTGGTGAGCCTCACATCCATCGTGAGAAGCTAACGGAAACCATCCTGAAGGAAAGGCTGGTGTCCCTGCTGGAGTCCAGTGTGCTGATGGACAGTAGATAGCATGGATTTGTCATGGGAAGATCCTGCCAAACCAACCTAGTCGAGTACTATGATTGGGTAACTAGGCAGATGGACAAGGGCCATGCTGTGGATGTCCTGTACTTGGACTTCAGCAAGGCTCAGTACCACATGGAGACTTGGAACAAACTCAAGGCATAGAGATGGGACCAAAATGTGGGGGATGGTGACAAACTGACTGCATGGGAGGCAGTAGAGGGTGGTGGTAGAGGGAACTCTCATCCCCAATGGAAGTAACGAGGGGTTCCACAGGGCCTGGTGCTGGGGCCAGTGTTATTTGCTATATTTATTGCATACATATCCATGGGCATCAGGGCAAGATCAGCTTGTTGCCAATGACACGAAGGTTAGGGCAGTGGTGGATGACATGGAGGGGTGGCAAGGTCTGCAGGAAGATCTGAATAAGCTGCAGTCCTGGTCAGACACTTAGCAGCTGGGGTTCAGTACCAAAAGTGTAAGGTACGTACTTTAGAGCAAAAATCCAAGGAGAAACTACCAATTGGGAAGGGTGCAGCTGGCAGAGACCGAGGAGGAGAAGGATCCAGGGGTGGTCATCATGGGATCAATGAACAACTTGGCACAGTGTAGGAAGGCATTGACAAGGGCCAACAAAATGTTGGGTTGCATCGCAAGGGGAATAACATTGAGGAGGGGGAGGTGATTCTGCCCCTGTACAGAGCACTGGTTAGACCTCATCTCGAGTACTGTCTGCAGTTCTGGCACCTGCACCTAAAAAAAGGACATTAAAATACTGGAGGGGGTGCAGTGAAGAGTGACCAAGATGATCCAGGGGCTGGGGGACTTACTGTATGACAGTAGGCTAAAGGAGTTGAACATGTACTTGCTGCAGGAGAGGAGGGATGGGGGGATATGATTTAGATATTCAAGTACATGAGAGAGATAAACAGGACTGGTGCAAAGAGGCTATTCAGGATAATGGTGGGAGGGTCACTTGGGGCCATGACATGAGACTGGAGGAAGGTTCAGGAGAGAGGCGAGACACATTTTACAGAGAGGGTGGTGGCAGCGTGGAACACGTTACCAGTGGAGGTGGTGGCCTGTAGAACAGTGGGCTGCTTCAGAAGGGATGGAACAGGGTGAGTAGGAGGATAAAGGGAGGGGTGAGGGCAGCTGCAGAGATAGGGTTACTAGCTGCAAAATCGAGCAGACTCAATAGACCTCAGTGGCCTTTTTCTGCTGGCATTTCTTATGTTACGTAAATTCCAATTACCTATTGAAATTTAACCTCCTGTTTACCTCTAAGCAAGCCTTTGTCCTAGGCAAGGGAGATGTCAGACACTCAAATACATATCAGCTCTTCCCAAGGACCCTTGCAGAAAAACTGGCATATTTTCTGACAAACCTGATGTCCTGGCCTTTTGAGACATTAAACATAAAAACTTTCAGAGAAATATGACTGCAGTGGCCAAATCACCACACCTCTAAATTCTTTTTTTATTCTTTTCTCATACTTTTAATATTTTTGTTTATAAAATGGGTAAAAGTGAAAGCTCCAACTCCAATGTTCTGATTGTATAAAACACATCACATGACCATGCATATATCAGAGCGTGACTGCACACCTGCACTTTTACCCCCTCCAAAACAAATCTGACATTTTATAAGATGGATCAACCACTCTGAGGTGTGCGGTCGTGCTCTGATATACTCAACGTCTTGGGTCGTTGACGTACTCGTCCTGCGACCTTGTGTGTAACAATGCACACCAAGGCGTGCATATATCAGAGCGCAACCGCACACCTCAGAGTGGTTTATCTATTACTTATAAGTTAGTGTATATGGAATGTATTGAAAGATTAAGTTGACACAGGATTTAGTGGGTGGTGGTGTTTCTAATGTACTTTCAGGTATGAAAAACAGAGGTGTATACTGTTAAGCAGGTACCTTATAATAGGTGAATTCATACCTGTAAGCCATGCCTTGAAAAAGAGTACATATTATGTAAAACATTGGCAGTTTCTTTGGGTGATTTCATGTTATGTTGCTGTTTTATTTTGCACTTATTTTTAAGCAATAAATACGCTTTTGTCGGTACCTATCGTAATAGGTCTTTTTGTTCACTTCATCATGATGCCTGACTGCAATCACCTGTGTTACCCCATAGCTAGGTAGGGTCACCCCAAGAGAGGCAATGGTATTGCAATCTGTTTTTCTGCTGGAATCCAAAATGAGCCTGTACTGTCGGTCTCATCCCCCTCTGCATATGAGCTGCTCCTCCTCAGACTTTACAGTCCCTCTATTTATAGCAGGGTTTACTGTTGCCCTGGCTTGTCCTTTGCTACTGTCACTGAAATTAACTCCTTCATCTGCTCCTGCTTCTCATCTGGTGAGTTGCTGATACTTAAGGATTTTATTACTAATCGTCTCTCCCCTGCTGTGCACAAAATTTGTCAAAACGTAAATTCCCCTGCAGTTGTCCCAACTAATTTCTGACCCCACTCATTTTAATCACAAATCTGTGAACCCCACTCTTCTGGATTGGGTACTCTCCTCTCACCCCCACCATATTGTAGATACAGGTATCCTCCCTGACCACCATACAGTCTGCGTGTGTGCAAGCTCCATTGCCTCAAAGACCCCCCAAAATCCTCCTCCTCCTCTCTGGGTCTAGCCTTCCTTCATGCCAACCTGTCAGCTGCTGACTGATCCCGCATCTCTACAGCCATTGACATCAACTTGGTGCTCAAAATCATTCCACTCCAAATTTATGTCTGTGACCACTGTGCACCCCTCAGGAAAATCAGTGTTGGGGGTTCCCACCTTCCCTGGATCTCTGCCAAGCTGCTGATCTACCTTCATGCTTGTGACCTAGATTGGCCACCCTTTAAGATCACTGGTCCCCTGCTCACCCTGTTAAATTACTGGACCCTTTGCAATGCTTGTACAGAAGACACCAGATTTGTGAAATCAGAGTGCTTTGCATCCATATTCCAGAACAACCTTAATCACCCTCCAGATTCTGGAAGGTTATATACCCCTTCTCCCTGACCCAGTCATTCACCCTGTCCTCAAGGCTGACAACTCACACATCACTGACACTGCTCCTGTTGCTTCTTCTTTTAACTCCTCCATCACCATCTGTGCCCTTTCTCTCCTCCCCTCATATTATGATATTAAAGAGTAGATAACGGCATTAGGCCCATGTAAACCCCTCCGCCACTTAATTCAGTGGTAATAAGTTATATAAGTCCGTGCCATATGTCAAGTTTTTTTAAAATATCCTTGTTTTTGCTTATTACTGCATATAGCATTAGACTGTTCCAAATCCTTACCACCCTCTGTATGAAAAAAACATTTCCTCTTATGGCTCCTAAAATGTCTATCTTGGATCTGTAGAGGATGCCCTTGAGTAGTTTTTGAGTCTTGTTATAGTCTAAATCCAGTGATGTCATCAATTCTGGGTAAATTATGTCATCAAACATAAATAATAGATCCCCACAGATGTAACGCTTTTCCAAAGAGAATAGGTTAACCTGCTTTAGTCTATTCTCATTGGGTATGTCCTTTTAGACCTCTGACGAAATTGGTTACCCTTCTCTGTACTTTTTCTGTGGCTAGAATGTCTTTCTTTTTAAAAGTAGGAACCATAGTCCATTAGCAGGCATATAAATGCTCTATTCAGTGAGCAGATAACTGTCATGTCTCTTGCTTCTGAAGGATTTCTTTACATTCCACCCTACCCTGTTCACTTTAACTGTTACCTTCCTACTATAATTTTCCAGTCAAATGTGCTATTTGTGAGTATACCAAGGTCTTTTTCACAGTTTACAGTTACTATTGTGTTGCTTCCTAATTTGTATTGTCTTTGGTTTCGGTAGCACAGCACATTTTTCACTATTAAAGATCATGCCCCATTTATCCACCCAAGTTCTTTTGTGATTTAGATCTGTGTGGATTCCGCTTGTTCCCTAGTTGCACAGATCCCACCCATTTTGGTGTCCTCGGCATGTTTGCCGCACTCAGTTGGTGATATTTTGTTAGATCAGAAATGAAGATGTTAAAAGGAATGGTCCCAGGACAAAAACCCTGTGGCACCCCACTAGTTACCGCCCTCTGATGAGAGCTGTCTATTAATTTCGACCTTATGTTCTGTCCCCAGCCTATTATCCAATGTTTTAGTCTTTTCTAGCTCTTTTTTTTTTTTAATAAAGATTTCCAATTACGCCTAGTGGGGAACCACAGGTCAGACGTTTTCTTGAAATCAAGGTATATAATATCAGCTGGGTTACTCTGATCCAATTCCTTGCTGACATTTTCTGAGAATGATAGCAGATTGTTAAACAGGATCAGCCACTACAGAAATTATGTTGTTTGTATCTGTGGTTTGTGTGTTCTCTCTGTGCTTTATGATCTTGTCTTTTATAAGTACCTCTAATAGTTTGCCAGGTACAGAGGTGAGGCTGATTGGTCAACAGTTCATTGTCCCTGCTTTGGATCCATTTTTATGTTTGCTTGCATGCATGTGCAAGAAACATAGTGCCACCATATGAGTTTTCATAGGTGCGCCATCCCCGCTTCCAATGCCCTACTCCTTTTTGCAGGTGCGGCTCCACCGCACCAATAAATGTCCAAGCTGTCTATGGCAGCAGTTCAGATGCAGTGGCATACAATTCAAAGTAAAAGACCACTACTGTCAGCGGTGGTAACATGTAGGCAATTTGCATACTGCAGTCAGCAGGCAATTTGCATACTGCTGTCGTCAGTATGAAAACTGCCTACACGTCAGCACTGCATCTGAACTGCTATCATAGACAGCTCTGTTTTTTTTCTTGCGATCCTTGTTGACTCCAGTGCTCCACTCCAACAAACACTCAGTAGCATGCTGGGAGCCCACCCCAGCATGCTTATGTGCCCCCACCCCACACACTGTATGGCCAATGGGGTGCCCAACTCCTGTCATGCTGCACTCCCCAGACAGATTTTCAGGTGCCACGCTGGGAGCTCACCCCGGGCGTGGCAAAGTCTGTATGGTCAACTGGGGTGCTAAATCCCCTGTCAGTTTAATGCCTCCAAACAGATTTTCCAGGTGCCATGCTGGAAGCCCAGCCCAGCATGGCAAAAGTCTGTATGGCCAATGGGGTGCCAAACTCTGTCGGCTCCACTGTTCTCCAAACAGACTTCCAGGTGCCATGCTGGGAATCTCACCCCAGTGTGGCAAAGTCTGTATAGCTGACGGGGATTGCGGCTCCATTGCCCCCATGAGCGGACTTCCAGGTACCATGCTGGGAGTCCACCCCAGTGTGGCAAAAATCTGTATGGCCAATGGGGGTGCCCAATCCCCCATCGTTTCCACTGCCTCCCCAAACAGACTTCCAGGTGCCACACTGGGAGACCACCCCAGCGTGGTAAAAGTCCCACGTTGTCTTTATAAAAAAAAAAACTATAAGAAAAAACTGTCCCTTGTTGACTCTCTTGCCCCTCTCTCCAACCCATGCCCACCTCTGCGTGCGCCCACCTCCCACACCTCTCTGCCTCACCCCATACTTACCTCCGAGGCTGGTATGATTGGCATAAATGTTTTTTTTTTTCAACTTTGGTGCATATCTCACCCAATTTTGGGAATTTGTTCCACCAGATTTTCAACATGGGGTTTATGGGACCCCACCTCATGAACTCACTGTCATTTTGTTATTCGGTCCCGAAAGGTGATTTCATGGTCACTGCGCAGAACCACCTTTCGGGACTGATTAACAAAACGACAGTGTCACAGTTCATGAGGTAGGCCCCCAAAAGACGTATGTTGAAAATTTGATGAAAACATTTCCATAAATGACTGTTTTACGAGCGTGTGTTGCGCAGTTCCTACGCATGCTCATAACTTTGAGAATTTTTTATGTTTTTACTCCAGATTTTCAACATTGTTATTTTACCATTATTCCTTATGAACAGTACAGCTGTCATTTTTCATATCTGCTCCAAAATGTGTTTTTGCATATGTAAGCGCATAATGGTGCGGTGTCTGTGTGCAAAATCAATGTTTGGGAACATTAAGAAAATCACAGTGACACTGTTCATGAGCAGAGGTGTTAAATGGCTATGTTGAAAATTTGCGACAAAAGTCCATAAAATGATTGTGTTATGAGCGTGCATTAAGTAATTTCACGTACTCCATGTAAGTTCACGATCTTGTAATATTTTCAGTCCAGCTTTCAACATTGACATTTTTTCATACCTCCTTATGAACGGTACAGATGTCATTTTTCACACCCTGGCTGAAATGTGTTTTCACACTTCCGGCGCTGAATAGCGTGGTCGCTGTGGGAAATCAGTGTTCGGGACAGATTATGAAAATCACAGTGACACTGTCTATGAGCGGAGGTCCCAAAATGCCTATGTTGAAAACTGCTGTAAAAAATCCCCAAACTAATTACATTATTTGTGTACGTGGTGCAGTTTCTATGCATATTCGTGACTTCACCAGTTTTTTTTTGTATTTTCACTCCCGATTTTCAACAATGCCATTTTTTACACCTCCTCATGAACAGTACAGCTGTCCTTTTTCACATCCTGTTTGAAATGTGTTTCTAGGGACATGGATATGTTGTTCATCCACACTGTCTGGCAGGTTCCTTGCCGCTTTAAATTTTGCCAGAACGTCTTCAATTGGCTCCTCCCACCCACCAGGTGAGTAAAACTCGACTCCGTCCCATGACGTAGATCTTCCTTACCACTGTAGGCTCAGGTTCCCTCCTTAATGCTCTGCATATAGACTGGATCCTAACTCTTCGGTTCACCCGAAAATAATTTTAAAATTCTCAAGACTTCGGTCAAATTCTTCCCTCAGGGCTGCGATGGACAAATCGACTCCCGGTTTTCGGCGGTGCCCATGCGGGCAGAAGATGTCCAGGATGGATCCGCACTCCACGTGCATCTACTGCCTTGGCCTTGACCATGACCTGCAGGTCTGTGAGTTGTGTAGGTCTTTCTTGGCCAATGTCCTCGAAGACCGCGCTGCCCGGTTACAACTTGGGCGCCCGGAGAAACGCATCCACCGTGAAGTTCAAGGGAGGCTCACATGTGTCCGTGGGTAGCTGGCTTGGCTGAGCAACTCGAGCAGATGATTTCCTCAGAAGAGGCAGCCCAGGCACATTCTCATCTTCCTCGATCGTGTCATTTATCCCACTGTCTCTGGGATCCTCCTACTCAGCTTCTTTAATGAGCTTTGCCAATCCTTCTCCATGAAGGGAGAGGGGCCATCGGGACACTCTTCTCAGTCGAAAAAAGAAGGACTTAAAGGGTAAGTCCCACCGTCGATGTTCGTGGGAGAGGTCCCCTTCCCTGGACAGTCGACACTCAACTTCGGTCGAGGTTGTGGCTAAGGCTGCTGGCTTCACGGTGTCCCCATCAGGTCAGCCGGCCGAGACACCCATCGACACGGTCGAGATTTTTCTTGACCCATTGGATGGGCTGTCGACTGGTGAAGCCGACAACCCTTCATCACCAATTCCCCTGGTGGAAACCGAGGACTTGCCTGCACCTCCTGTGTTGGAGTCCCCGGTCAACGTTCCCGAGCTGAGGGAGGAGCGGGTGTCCCCGGCTCTCTCCCAGACCCACCCTCGGAAACACCGAGGGTCTTGGTCTCGGACCTCGTCTCAGTCCAGCTGATCCCGCCGACATCGGTGGTCTCGGTCTTAGCACAGAGGTAAGTGGTGGTGCCGCTTGTCCTCGTCTTCCTCCTCAGAAGAGGAGAGGCTTTGGCGCAAATTACGTTGATGCTATGAGGACTTAATGTGGCAGCAGCTCCTTTTGTCCGGGAACAAGCCGACGCTGTCGCCTTCCCCAGCCATTAAGTGGCTGTCACCCGAAAGGCCGAAACAACCCTCGGTGGTGAAGTGCCCAAGCCAGGGACGGTTGTTCGGCTGAAACCAGCTGCCCCACCGATTGTGGTGGAACCTCCGCCTCCACAACCAAAATCGGGGGCTCCGACCAAGAACTCTCAGTTGGGTCAGGGTCTGCCCCACTGGTTGTCGGTCACCTTCACTCCTGACCATCCTCGGCAGGTGGAGGGTGGCTCAGGCCCCAGGCAGCTCTTCGCAGACTCCTCGGAGTCTGACGATGATGCCTCCCTGTTTTCCAGGCCCCTTGACCTGGAGTCCTCCGGGGGCAGTCGATGGACGAGACCCCATCATCGTTCATGGGTCTGCTTCAACTCATCTTGGAGTCCACCAGGATGCAGCTCGAGTCCGTATCCAAGTGGGCCAAGTATCCCCTCACGAAGATACTGGACCAAGGGGATTTTCCCACGGAGGCCTTTCCAGAGGCTGAAGCCATTGTTGGCCCAGTATTGGAGCTTTGGCAGCGGCCAACTTCCTGTCCTGCACCTTTGGCCAGGATGGCCAGGAAGTATGCGGTCCCTACCGGCTCCTTGTCTGGTTTTTCGGAACACCCTTTGAGGAGGGGTTGTTCACCTATAGCGTTTTCTGGTGTTCCAGGAATGCTAGGGATGTGGATAAGCCCCCTGACAAGGAGTCCAAAAAGCTGGATTATGCTGGGTGCAAGGTGTATGCTGCATCCTCCCTTGGTCTCCATCAGGCCAGCTAGGCCGTCCTGATGGGGCACTTCTCCCACGCCTCATGGGCTCCTGGATGAGGTGATCCCTCATCTCCCAGCTGACCTGCAGACTACGGTCAAGCAGTGGTGGATCAGGGAAGGCAGTGAGTGAAACAGCAGCTCCAAACAGCTCTAGACATTGGAGACTCCTGTGCCCGATCAGTTATGGCCACAGTGGCCATGCGCCACAGAGCCTGGCTTGAGGATATCCACCTTACGGCGGATACCCAGCACAATTACGGACGCCCCTCTTGGGACTGATCTGTTTGGCCCTGGAGTGGAAGGCCACCTCCAGAGGTTGAAAAGTCCATCACTACCCTGGACACGGTCACCTCCCTCAGAAGGACAAGGCGTCGTCAGCAACATAAGTCCTTTTGACCTTCTGCCTCATGCATGTCCGCCCAGCAACACCAGCATTCAAGGCCAGCAGGCTCATGCTTGGCACCCAAAGCCAAGCCTGCAGCTTCTCCAACAGGATGCAGGGACAAAAAAGGCCTCACATGTCCCTTCTCCAAGCCTGCCCAGTGAAGGTTGAGGGGTGTCGCCCCCAGCCTCGTCGCCCCCGGTTCCCCCATAGGGAGCTTCGCCACTTCCTTTCCACCTGGTCCGCTATCACCATGGACCACTGGGTGTTGGTGGTGGTAGGAAAGGGTCTGCCTCTGGAGTTCGAGCAGGCCCCGCCCTTCCGACCCATTGCCCCACAGGGGGCTACGGGTTCTGCAACCTCCCTGTCGGCTCATCGAGCCGACTTTGCCCTGCTCCTCGAAAAGGAGGTGATCAGGAAGGTGGCAGATCCTTCACCAAGCCTGGGGTTTGTGTCCAGGTATTTCCTGGTCCCGAAACAGACGGGGGGCTGGTGCCCCATTCTAGACCTGCACTACCTGAACAAGTTTCTAAGGCTCGGAACCTTCAGGATGGTCAATCTGGCTCAGATCATTCCTTCCTTGGAACGAGGCATGTGGTTCTATTCTCTGGACCTCCAGAATGCGTTCTTTCATGTCCCAATCCATCCGTCCCATCAGAGATTCTTCCACTTCAGGGCAGAGTGGTCCCTCTACGAGTTCTGGGCCATGCCCTTCGGCTTTTCTCTAGCTCCCAGGGTCTTCACCAAATGCATGGCAGTGGTGACAGCATTCCTGTGGCACCAAAGGGTCCGGATGTACCCCTACCTGGATGACTGGCTGATTGCGGCCTCCTCCAGAAGGAGGTGGATCGGTCCAGGGATCTGGCCCTCCAGGTTTGCTCTCAAGTTAGCCTCCTTATCAACGAGGCCAAGTCGGAACTCGTGCCAAAGCAGGTGATACACTTCATCGGGGCAGAGCTCGACTGTCTATGAGCCAGAGCACGGCTCCCAGTGGACAGGGCCGAGGGTCTTTCCTCCTTTGCCCAATCATTTCAGGTTGGGCAATTGCACCCTGCCTGGGACTTCCTGTGCCTCCTGGGCCTCATGGTGGCCTGCACCAGTGTGGTCCATTGGGCCCGTTGGCACATGCATCCCCTACAATGGGGACTGGCCAGCCAATGGTCACAGTGCTCCGATCCTTTGGATCAGCTAGTGACAGTGACCCGGGAGATGTGGAATGCTCTCTAGTGGTGGACCGTTCCAGCTCATCTGCAGGAGGGCATCCCATTTGTCCGACCCGAGCTGACGGTCTCTCTATCGACCGATGCCTCTCTGAAGGGTTGGGGTGCCCATCTGGGGGAGCACAGAGTGCATGGCCTCTGGACCCCTCGGGAGTCTCGATGCCACATCAGCCTGCTGGATCTTCAAGTGGTTCATCTAGCCCTCATCGCCTTCGCTCCATTTGTACGGGATCAAGTGGTCCAGGTCCAGACGGACAATACCACAACCATGTACTACCTAAACTGCCAGGGTGTGACGCGCTCCATGCCTCTGTGCAGGGAAGTTCTCCGCATTTGGTCCCCCGTGCATGGCCTGGAGGTGGATCTCCTTGCCATCAATGTGGCAGGAGCCTCCAACATTCTGGCTGATGCCCTAAGCCGGATAGGGGCTGCGTCCCATGAGTGGTCTCTCCTGCCGGAGATAGTACAAGATCTGTTCTCCCACTGGGGCATGCCTCAGGTGGACCTGTTTGCCTCTGGGGGAATGCAAAGCTGAGGCTGTTTCATGCCTGCCCCCCTCAGCAGGGCTCGCTGTAGGGGGATGCCTTCTCGAGGCCGTGGACCCCGGGCCTCTTCTACGCGTTCCCCAATCTCCCTTGATCCACAAGGTGCTCCTCAAGGTGAGAAGGGACAAGGTGCAGGTGATTCTGGTAGCCCCAGACTGGCACCACCAGTTCTGGTATCCAGATCGCCTCAGTCTCAGCTCCAGGCTTCCGAGGCGGGTTCCAGCCCACCTGGACCTGATCTCAGTCAATCAGGGAAGGTATTCCATCCGGACCTTCAATCCCTGCACCTGATGGCCTGGTTCCTGTGCGGCTAGAGTTCCAGGCCTTGGGTCTTTCCGACGAGGTCCTCAACATTGTTGAGGCATCTCGTAAGGAGTCGACCAGAAAATGCTACGTCTTCAAATGGAAGAGATTCTCCATTTGGTGTCAGGGCAAGGGCCTGGACCCTTCCTCCTGCTCCTTGGCAAGCATTCTGGACTACTTGTGGTACCCTTTCTCAGCAAGGTTATCAGTCGATGACTCTTCAGGTGCACATGGCAGCCATCTCTGCTTACCGGGCGTGGGCTGGAAAGCAGTCGGTGGCACAGGAGAAGGTGGTCGGGTGCTTTTTCAAAGGCCTTGATCACATATCCCCTCCGGTGAGAGAACCTCCACCTCCATGGGATCTACTGCTGGTATTGGCTAAGCCATGGGCATGCCATTCAGACCAATGCACAGGTGTGACATCTCTCACCTGTCGTGGAAGACCAAGGCCTGTCGTGGAAGACCACTGTCTTGGTGGTTATCACATCAGCCAGAAGGATGGGAGAGCTCCAGGCACTTTCCATCGAGTCTCCTTATCTGGTCTTCCACAGGGACAAGGTTGTTCTGTGCCCCACCTGAAATTCCTTCTGAAGGTGGTGTCGGAGTTTCACCTTAACCAGGTGTTGACTCTGCGGTTGACCTACAATCACACCGGAGGTCGAATACAGGCTCCATACTTTGATCCTAGAAGAGCGCTTTGCTTATTACAAGGAGCGGACGGCTGAAGTTCGGGGAGAGGTTCGCCAGCTGTTTGTCACCTACGCTGAAGCTGCACCTGGCAGACCTGCAGCCAAGTGGACGATAGGCAGGTGGATCACCTCCTGCATAGATCTCTGCTATAGGTTGGTGGGCATGGAGCCTCCCAGAGGTATAAGAGCTCGTTCTACCCGCCATACTGCTGCATCGGTGGCTGCTTCCAGGGATGTCCCTTATTCAAGAAATCTGCAGGGCTGCTACCTGGAAGTTAGCACACACCTTCATTACCCACTACCACATCGACCTTGAGTCATGCCGGGATGCTGGTTTTGGGGCCTCGGTTCTCCAGTCATTATTCCCTAAGTAGGGGGTGTGCGCCTTGCCTCCCTGCTCCCAGAGAACTGCTAGGAGTCTGCCAGACAGTGTGGATGAACAACATAACCATGTCCCTAGAAATACAGGTTACTCACCTATAACAGGAGTTCTAGGAATGGTATATGTTGTTCATTCACACGACCCACCCGGTCTCCCCGGCTTCGACGCACAACCTGTCTTCCAGTGGGCTAGATCTGGCGTCATGGGGCAGAGCTGAGAGTTTTACCACCAAGGGTGGGTGGGAGGAGCCAGCTTGAAGACCTTCCGGCAAGATTTAAAGCGGCAAGGAACCTGCCATACAGTGTGGATGAACAACATATACCATTCCTAGAACTCCTGTTACAGGTGAGTAACCTGTATTTTCGCACCTGTGGGCCAAATGGTGCAGTCACTGTGCAAAATCACCTTTCGCCTAATGAACTGATAGTGTCATTGTTCATGCAGTGGGGTCACAAAAAGCCCATGGTGAAAACTTGGAGTCAAAATACCAAGAAACACCCAGGCCGTTAGGTTTTGACCATAACGCCCTACCATCATAGGTACTGACAGGCATCAGGGTGTGACTTGGGATTGTCGCAGTAATGCTCATGGCATTCTCACCCCCACCCCCACCCTGCAGCCAGTGACAGGCATCGAGGTGAGCTTTGGACCCTTTGGCCTCAGAGTTCATCCTACTCTCCTATACTGCACCCATTTCAGCACATTTCCTTATGGAATGAGGTGGATGTAAAGCCTCAAACACCCCAAGGCACACCTTGACACTTGTCAGTGTCTGAAGGGTAGGGTGAGGTGAAATGTTGTGACGGTCATGGGCGACGATCGAAAGGCTCATCTCAATGCCTGTCCACCTCTGTAGAGTGAGGGTGGAGTTGATGTCAGTTCAATACTTCAGTGTCATTCTATACTGCATCTGTCTAACTCCTGCACTTCCACTGCTAATGCCAGCAAGCAAACATTCGGCATTGACAAATGCTTGTTGTGTATAGGTGTTACATATGCAGTTTTCCAATCTGTTGGAACACACCCCTTCTCCAGGGAGCTTTTAAAGATTATTTGTAATTATTATAATATAGCATCACATTATTTTTAACATATTGTTAGTGATGCCATTTGGGCCCAGTGCTGAATTACTTTTGGTTCAATTTATTTTCTCTTGAATAAACTTTTTGTTATCCAGTTTAGTGTAGTAAGTCATTTCCTTGTATTTTGTGGTGGTGGGAGAGTAATTAGTTGCTTGTTTAGTGTATACAGGTAAAAATATCTGTTAAGAGCCTTGGCCATTTTCTTCAGGGCACTGATAGTATCACCTGCAGAACTTAATGACCCCTTTGTTGATACTTTCCTAATTTAATTTATATTTCATTGTAAAGGCTTTTTCATTTGCTCTGGAAGTAGGTTTCACTATTTGTAGTTTGTGTCTTCCTTTCTCTTTTAATCATGTTTTGCATTTTAACCATTTGCTCATATACCTCCACATTTTCATGAGTAGGGGATCCCTTGTGGTTTGAAAGCCACATATTTCTTTTTATATCTTTCTGTATGTTAATACCATCATAGAGACCACCCTTATGGTTGTAAGGTGGTCTGACATACATTCTTAGAGTATGAGAACTGCAAACCAAAGGTGAGTGGTTCTGATACCCTAAGAATGTAAATGAGACCACTCTTACAACCATAAGAGTGGTCTCCACAGTGGCATTACTATACCAGTGAAGTGTCCTAGAACATGCCCATTTCCAGGGCATCTAAGCATGAGACACTCTTCACAGAATAAGAATGTCTTATGCACAGAGGAAAATAGCACTCCGATTGGTCGTGAGTGCTCCCTCGGTCTGTAATATATTGTATTGAGCCATTCAGGTTTTTTCCCCTTGTATTAAGTTTCTTGATTTTAGATATGTAATCACTGAGTATTATATTTCTTGACTTAGTTATGCAATCATTGACTGTCTCCAAAATGATAGGTTTAAAGATGTTCCAATATGTTTCTGTATCTTGAATTCTTAGAATTTCTGTCCATTGTATTTTCTTTAGTATTTCTTTATTTTGTGACATTTACTTTACTGTATGAGCATATTTGAGTTTTTAGTTTTCTCTTTGTTGTGGCACAGGAGGTTTGGTTGGCCTTCCTCATTTACACGTGTCATTTGTTTCTCTCATTTTTCCGCAACTTGATTAGTTTGAATTTTATGGCATTTAGTAGTTTCATACCCAAGAGGCTGGGTTGGTCCCTTTCTTGTTTAGATGCAATCCATTTCTTGCAAATAATTCATTTTTTCCATAAAAAGTAGTTCAATCCTGTACAAAATGGAACCCTTGTTTTCTATGACAGTCCAACAGCCATTTATTTATTCCGCTCCCCCTCCCTCCTTTCCATCTTCCCTCTCCCTTCTTCTACTTCTATCTTATCACTCCCTCTGCCTCACAAAAGGCCCTTCTGGCTCTTAACCGTCAGAAGGGTATGAGACCAGCTTACCTTGATCCCAAGTTTCTATACCTTGCTGCAGCCATTGCTTTCCCTATTAAGCATCTCCTTTACCACTCCTTCTCCTCTGCCTCCATCCCTGATGCCTGAAAAACAGTCTACTGTCATCCCCCATGGGGTGATTCCCTCCTCTCCTTTATCTTTCATCCCATCTCTCTCCTCTTCAGCTTGGACAGGCACCAGAAATAACTTGTTCTCTCACAACTCACCCCTCTTCTTGACTCCTTCTGTTTCATTCCTTTTTAGTCTGACTTCAGGAAGCCCCACTCCACATCCACCTCCTTCTCTGGCTGACTGAATCCATTCTGTTGGGCATATACCAGGGTCAGGTCACTTCCACCATCTTCTTTGACCTGACCAAAGCCTTCAACACTGTCTTGCACCAGTGGCGGAGCCAGGAGGGGCCGTTCAAGTCAATCATGGGCTCCACAATGGGCACTAAACAGTGAATAAAGATGGTGGTGGGGCACCACTACTCACACTGGGGCAGCCAGGAGGGGTGACCACACCCCCAGCCCCCCTCTAGCTCCGCCACTGCTTGCACCCCTTCTTCTGGAGAGGTTTAAGGCTTCAGGACTCTCTGCCTCATTAATCAGCTGGCTCCACTCCTACCTTGAGGGAGGGTTGCAAGCTGACCATATTGGAGACACCCTTTCCCTTCCCCCCAACTCCCTGTCTACTCAGGCATCCCCTAAGCTGCTGTTCTGGGCCCCGTACTCTCCTCCATATTCCAATGACCTCCCTTCAACTTGTTTCCCTGTGTTCCTCCACATATATGAAGATGACACCATGCTGTTTGTCTCTGGCTCCTCTGTTGCTGTCCTTGCCATCTGCCTCTAACAGAATTTCAACTGTATTCAGCATTTCTGTTCCAACCATCCTTGGGTGTTTGCCTTGCCAACTGAAATCCCCTCTCCAGTTTCTTAATATCTGTTTTGGTGGGTCCCATTGGTAACATCTGCATGATATACAATAGCCTGGGGAGTGTATTCACTTGCATCAAATTTATGTGACCTAGCCATGATACTGGCAATGCCCTCCACCTCTCTAATTTGTTTAGGATAGTAAGAAACAGGGGCTTGTAACTGAGATGGTATAAACTACCCAAGTCTCTAAACATGTTTTTAAAGAAAATATTATTAGGCTGTCCTGATAGTGTGCTGCATGTAATACTGGTGATCTCAGTTTGTGATATGAGCTTTATGATGTTGCTATGAACTAGCAGAGGATGAAGATTCCTAAAGGTGTTCTCCTATGGGGGGGGGGTTTGGTGTTCAGCTGTCCTCTGATGATCCAGTGACATTGTGGCAGCCACAGCAAACCTCTTGGATGGGGGAGGAGAGATGCTTTCTGGGCCTCACATCACCATGTCACTATGTGCATGCACTTGGGGCCACTTACCACCACATCTTTGTATGTGGAGGGGAGCAGAGATGAGAATCATCCAGGGTCTGTACATGGCACCTGATATTCCTGGACCCTGCATGGCTGCCTGATGTAGGATCATTGGCTGTAATTGACCAAAGAGGTTGCTGCCCCACTGGCCTTGCCATGGAGGAAACCTGTGAGGGGGTCAGCTGCACATGAGGAAAGGCAGTGTTGGGGCTTGAAGCCAACCAGAGGCCGAAGAGATAGGCATATGGGGTGGAGTATAAAGAATAAAGTAATATTATAGGGGGCCGGTAGCACCCCTATAGTTAGGGTTAAGTAAGGTGTTCAATGTTAAACCCCTAACTATGCACCTTAATAGCATTGGCAGGGTTTGATGAAATTACCTGAAATTTTGCATGTGTTGCTTAGGAGGCAAGGTCTAAATCTGTGGAAAGTTTCATGACGGCAGCTTGCGTGGTTTCTGAGCTCCAGGCATGTCATTTTCCTGTAGATGTCTAATTTTTTTCATATACTTAGCATAGGATTTTATTTTTGCTCTCACCTACAGCCGATATGGAATGCAGTTTTTTCGTCAAACTTTCAAGGTACAGGCATGATGGTCTAAGGTAGTGCCTTTGAAAGGTTTCGAGAAAAAATATTAAATGGTTACACAGTGATTAGGCATTAAAGCGTTGTGTTTTTCTCTTCTGAGCATTCTCAGTAGGGTTTTTGAGATAACATTCTGATACAACACCAAAAATTCTGTGTTCCAAGACTGTTTTTGGTTTCTCACTACTTGCTTCTCACAGCACAAGACTTTTTTTGTGCTGTGAGCTGCCATCTTGTTTTTTCTTCCACACAAATTAAAAACATGGACACTACATAAAATGGTGTAGTTGAGGCCTAGGGGCTATCATCACTGAAGACTTGAAACAATCTGCTCAGAGCAGCAAAGTGGCAGTTAAAGCTATGAGAATGCTGGACTGCATAGCCAGGGGTTTCACATCTAGGAGGAGGGAGGTCATAATGCCCCTGTGCAGATCACTGGTGAGACTGCAAATGGAGTACGGGGTCCAGTTCTGATGCCCTCACCTAAAAAAGGACATAAACGTGTTGGAGGGTGTGCAGCATAGGGTGACCAAGATGGTTTAGGCCTACAGCACAAACCCTATCAAGAGAGACTAGATAAACTCGGCATGTACACACTGGAGGAGAGATGGGGGAGGGGAGGGACATGATAGAAACTTTTAAATACCATAAGGGCATAAACAAGGATTTGTTTAACATAAAGGGTGGAGGCATAACAAGGTGCATCATCTGAAGTTGGAGGGAGGAGTTTAAAAAAGATGCAAGGAGGCATTTCTTCACCAAGAGGGTGGTCTCAGGATGGAATAAGCTTCACAAAAGTTGGTTTCAGCCAAGAGTGTGGGTGGATTTAAAAGTGGGTGGGATAAGCTTATCAGGAAAATCACACTGAGAATGGGGGTGGTGGAAGAGGAGGGAGAGAGGGAATTCTGGGATGGGAAAGGAGAGGGAGGGGGCAGCTCTACTGAAATATCATAGCAGAGCAACACAGTTGAGCAGACTGGGTAGACCATAATGGCCTTTATCTGCTGGCAACTTCGTATGTTTGTAAACACCTGAACCTAGGTAAATGGAACCTCTTTAGCTAGATTCTGATGTTTGTTTTTTAAAATAATGGATAGAAATGCCTTTTCTGCACACCCCAAAATCCAGGGTGTCCGGCTTAGTGAGAAAAGCTGTTCAGCCATGTTCTTTGTATGAGAACAGTGGGATTTTCTTGAGTTTTGCAGTTGAAGCTGGATGTTGTCCTGTGGGCTGTAGTGAGAGCAGTGAGCCGCTGATCACCCTTTCTGATTCTTTATCTTTGTCTGTCTGTCTGTCTATCTATTTGCCAACCTGCCGGTCTGATTATTTATTTATTCATTTATTTATTTTATTAAGCAGACTGGGTTGCCCACCCCTGGTACAGTATCTTTCTCCCCTTCCCCTCCAGGTGGCTAGCCCTTCCCAAATAGTTTTTTTTCTCTTTTACTGTATTAGCAGACCAGGGTGCCTACTACCCTGGTACTGCTTCACTGGACCCCCCTCCCCTCCAGGTTGCCCACCCCCATTTCCCAAACAGTAGCCCAACACTGTTGTTGAATCCCCAGTGTTAGTGTTCAACTGAAAAGAAGAAAACCTACCCTCAATGATTTTTATCTTAAGCTGAAAAAAATGGCCCCTCGCCACCTCCCCACCCCAACCTCCCACTCAGCACTCATCACCCAACACCCCCCTGCACCTTCCACACACCCTCACTCACCTGAACAGGTCCCAGTGTGAAGATTCACTCTGGCATCAACAATGCGTCTTGTTGCTGGAACCACCGACTGCAATATGAGAAACTAAGGTAAGTCCAGCTCAATGTATTTCAATGCAGTTTCAAGTTTGATGCACAACTTTGACATTTTTGCATATTTTGAGCCCAAATTTTCAACATCACCTTTTTTAGGAACCCCACCTCATGAACAGTGGCAGTGGAATTATGCAAATAAGGCCTGAAACATGTTTTTTTGCAGTTGCTTGGAAAAATGATCTTTCAGGCAGGATTTGAAAAAAGGGACACTATGAATGAGGATATGATTCCACTATGTCAAAACAAAAGGAAATTTTTTGCAAAAAACCTTTTTGTTAATGCACAGTTAGGGTAACTTGACACCACAAAAGTAGGGAAATGTGCCGTTGGATTTCCAACTTAACTCCCTACCTCTCAAGCAGCAAACGGAAAAAAATCATTAGGGTTTTGGGTCCCAGGAGTCTTGGCAAATCAGTGCTGGGGTCTTCCTTGAGGTTGTCAACCATAATGCTCTTCCCCTTCCTACTGCCTGTAGCCTCCAATCCAGAGCACAAGGTACAGCTCCAAGCCACTGTCTCATAGTGATACATTTATCAAAGGTAGAGAAGTACATATCACCATATGTTGTGACCGCAATTTGTTGTAGATTTTGAGATTATGTGTGATGTTGTTTGCTCATGGAATGTTGTGATCATTATGGTTGATAACCCCAAGGAAGACACCACCATCACTGATTCACCAAGACTCCGGAGCCCCAAAACCCTATAGATTTTTTATGGCTGTGGGTGGAGCCTACATCCATCTTGCTGTTTGTAGTTGGAAAAATTGAGTATCGTGGAACGCATTATTGGAGTTTTCAATGTATCCTTCCACATCTACAAATCACTATGCCAACTGAAATAAAATACTCCCTTCTTTCTGTTTAGAACATTGGAGACATAACTCCAAGCTTCTTATCAGATGGACATTAGGAAACTGAAACAACCTAAATATTGGTTGCCAATTAAACTGGAGATTTGTTTACCCTCTTCAAAATGCAACAACTTACACATTTAAATACTTAACATTTAAACATTTTCTTGCAGCTAGCATCAGTTGGGCAGGTATTCTCTTTCAAGAAAGATTCATACCTCATAAATGTCACCCTTTTTTAGCAAGGAATCTCCAAAAAATATTTACACTGTTTTTCTAACCTCTTAAGACAATATCTGATAAGTACTGTCTCAGACATATGTCAGGTCTTCTGTGAACTATCCAGGACAAATATATAGCAATTATGTTTTTTTGGGAAAAATAAATTTAACTACAGCAAACACACACACACACACACACACACACACACACACACACACACACACACACACCATCCTCATGGCCACAACATTCGAAATAAATACTGCAATCTAATATGTTATAAAACAATAAAGACGCTGTTTATGTCAGTGAACACAGTGAAGTTCCTTTTACAGTACATTTCCTTTAAATATTCTTATGCTGTATTTTGTATCCTGGATAAAGCAGGAGAGATGCTACATCTCATTGTCATAGGGATCTTCATTTACACATTTTTGCACTGTATTTACTCAGGATGTCCCAGGTTAGATGCAACATCTTATTTTCAGTGGGGTCACAATTTTACCATTTTTATAATGTATTTATTCAGAGTAGCCTAGTCCAGATATAAAATATTGTTTTCAGTGTGTTTGGATTTTAAGCAATGCAGCATAATACTGTGTAGATGTACAGCCCCACTGAAAATAAGATGCCATGTCTTCTGTGAACTATCCAGGCTAAATATATAGCAATCAGCAGGCATATTCTAGGAACACACATTGTAAAATATGTGTAAAAGGAAGACCACATTGAAACTGCCTCTCGGCAGATCTGCATTGTTCAAATTCATTAGAAATAATGGATAAAAGCAACCCAAAAGCTGTCCACAGCCATTTTTTCTCTGACCAGCGCTTGTCTTGTTTCCTTTTGCTGCTTTGGGTGGGTAGGGGTGAGGAGTTAGGGTGGAAACCCTAATGCCACATTTCCCTACGTTTGTGTTGTTAAGTTACCTTAACTGGTGCATTAGCAAAGTTTTTTTTTTTTTTTACAAATAATTTATACATAAAAGTTCGTACATATGGGGAATATGCTGCAATAAGTAAGCTCAGAGATTACAGTTTTTACTTTGAAATCTGATAAGGCTTTGGGCAGCAAGAAGAAGATAGGATTTGCTACTTTGAGGGTCAGGGTGTGATATGACAGCTGGTAGGGGAGTAGGGGGTTGTACTTAAGGGGGCAGGTGGTTGTGGGCAAACTGGATCCCACCACCACATTTTTTGGGCCTGTCCAAGATTGGTAGACTTCTGGGGCAAAGAGATACTGAGATTACCAAGATATGGGGGCTTCACATCCCCAGGGAATTCTGGTATCTGGTCCTAGGCCTTGAGGTGAGGGAGGTGAGAGACCCTAAGTCACAAAGGCTTCTCAGAATCATATGCCTGGCAGACCTTAAGGAGAGCACAGCAAATTGGCTGAATCCCAGCCCACCTTCATTTGAGGCATGGACCAGAAGAGTTGATAACACAGAAAGAATAGAAAGTCTCACAGCAAAGCTTAGGCTACTAATGGACAAACATAATGAAAAGTGGGCCAGATGGCTGAATAATTTGGGACAGGAGAGTGGTGATAACCAAGCAGGGGCCCAGCCTGGACTGACAGATCTCACATGAGGGGCCCACAGAGGCCCATGCAGGGGACCAAGAGGTAAACTGACAAACCTGACAGGTCGAATCCAGACAAATGATAGGTCCATGGGGAAAATATATAAAAAAAAAACAATCATGAGGTAAATAAAAACACACAGAGACCAGTGTAAAGTCTTGTTATATATGGTTGCTTTATTATTGTAGTTTACAGTTTACTAGGATTGTTTCTGAGGTTTTTAAAGCTGTGTTGTATGAGATCACACCTGTGTAGACAAAGAGGGTTAGGGAGAAGGTGGAATGTACAGTGGGGAAAAAAAGACAGCTGAAATCTCAAGTAATGAGCTCATCGTGGGGTTCTTACACATACGAACATGCCTAGATAATGTTGAGCTTAGATATTAGAGAGGTATCCTGAATGTCAGGCTGATGAAGACTCTGTGTAAAGTATATATTTTTACTTATTTTTCCACAAAAAAATAAGTTAAGAAAATAAGGAGGCAGGTAGTATGAGAAAACTGGTTCTTACTAGTTTGTATTTTAAGGTGTAGATTTGCTTTGGCAGCTGGGAGAGGATCAGTGTCTGCATTTTGTGGATGTTTGGTGGGATCAGCTAGCTAGGAAAAGACTTGCCATGGAGAAGACAACTCACCTGTGTTCCTAGCGGCATAGGGCTGTTCCCTACCAGTTTTGCTAGTATTGTGAGAATAGGGAAAAATTGGATAACGGGAATGAAATGGGTCATAAAAAGTAAAATACAAAGAATCAAGGTTTGAATTGTGACTGTAATATTCTCTCTCATTCAGCCCATCTAGGAAAAGATGAAGAATACAATGGTATATTTTATTAAAAGAATCATGGGATAGAGTCAAGAAATGATAGGTGAATATTATACATTATTTAAATATGTGACAGTTACTGGAGTTTTATGTACATAACAGTTGTAAATGTCACCACACATATCATTAAAAATCTAAATCACTTCAACATTGCCAGTTTCTTGGTAAACTTTCTGTACGTTGTCATCTTTACACAATATAATACAGATCAATAAAATAAGCCTTTTTTATACATAATCACGTCATGCATTTAATACTGCTGAACTCGCATAGAAGGACATCCACATTATATAAATCATAATTCAGCAGCACATTTCTCAGTTCAGCTATAGTGGTAGCTGTGGTCATGGTCCTTGCAGTCACGTTGTAGCTGTTTATACCCTGTTGTGGTTAACCATGACTCACCAGAGGTGAATGAAAAATTGTTCTAGGTGGGCCACTCAGGTGTGTTTGTAAAGAAAAGCAGTTCTGCTAATGAGTAGCATCGTGGCTGGTCACTGATCCCCATACATGAGTCAATGTGGGTGACATAAACTCCTCCAGGGAAGACTTACAGAAATGTATTAGTCCCACACCACCGTGTCTGGTTATTATTACTGACCACTACTGATGGCGTACATAAACAGCAAAGACCCATGTCCATGACAACCGTGGTGTTTCTGCACTGCTTCTCACAGTTTCTAAACTGGAGAGTCTCCATACAGTGGGGGAAAAGTGGATTACGTACAGATGTATAAAAAAAAATCTGTAGATTGTTGAACCCAAAATTAGCACCACATCATCACAGGCAGTGTTTAAAGATGGATGGCTTCAAAATTTTAGTTGTTTTTGCAACACAACAAACACATAGTTTGTAAACCGTTGAACCAGTGAAATGGTTCACTTTAACATGCTACCTTGGCAAAATGCATCTGCATTTGAGCAACAATCAAGCTACTGAGACGAGCATAATTTGAATCAATTAAGTAAACCCTGGTTGAACTTCAAAAAATGTTCTGCATTTTTACAGTTTGCTCTGCTTTTCTGTGATGGTTGCATTGTCATAAGTTGTGTAATCGTTCTGGAGCTCCAGTTCCTTTTTCTTCTTCTGCATTTCATCATCATCAAACTGAGCCTCAATCTCTGCTGGATCCACGTAGGTGTAGAAGTAGGCCATGATGGCAAATATTACACAGACCACTACCAGCAAAGAAGCGAAAAGCACGTACTCTGCCCACTGTATTAAATGAACAGTAAAAAACACAAAGATGAAATTCTGCATTATGGTGTAATGTTCCTAACAAACAGTAATGGTAAAAACATCTTAAACCTTCTTAAAGTCTACTTTGCAAACAGTCTACTGCTTTGACTGCTTATTAAAGCAGTACTAGTCAATATGGATTTTGCAAAGTGAAACATTACTTGTGAAGACGTGATGAATTTTGCCCTTCATGAATGTCTGAGGTGCTGGTAAGTTGGGTACTCCTTCCCCCATAAAAAACTTCATGAAGTGGCAAAGTTTGACCTTAAGTCACCTGCAAGGTTCACTGCCAAATGCAATGGCCCTGTGGGTGAAGATCTGTTATTAAAAAAAATAAAATAAAAAAAAAAGCATGAAGCCCTGCCCCTCACAACTGTAGTAAAACATCTGAAAGCCCTCTTTCCCCAACCAACTTAGCACCCCAACTCCCCCCTTCCCCACAGTTCAAATAATAAAGTACTTTAAACTATTGTAAGGCATACCACCTTCTCTCACAACCCTGATAAAGAGAAAACAACTTTTTCCCAACTCATTTAGCACCCAATTCCAACCCCGTCTGGGTGCCCTGACTTGGAAAAAAGATTGGAGCCAACAGAAAAGGCAACCAGTGCAACCCTTCTCTCACCCCCGCAGGTGGTTGCCATCTGAATGAATGTGAGTGAAGGCACACTCTTAGTATTTTAAATGAGCACCAAGGTTATGCTGGTTGCAGTTTGCGGGGGGTCATAGCCTTTTTTCTAAGTCAACAAACCCATGGGGGGCTGGGGGGAATAGGAGCTGGGATTGGGTTGATTGGGGGAAGGTTGTCTTTTCTTTATTATTGGAACCATGGAGATAGATATTGGGGATGATGGGTTGGGTGAAATGGGTATGACTCTGCATCTTGCCTGTTGGCCTGTGCTCCTGATGCCCTGGCATGGGGCCAGAACCCAGGTTTTCAGCATGCCAGAGTGTGGTTCCCTAATGCCCAGGGCCACAGAACTAGTGATATATCAGGGTCTCCTTAAGTAGCCTACGCACTGCTCTTCTTGCAAACTGACTCTCCTTATTGCTGCATCTGAGCATACTGAGTGTCTTTGGTCTATTACATTACAGATAGCTAACACCTGTGGAAAACCTTTAAAAAACATATTCAGACACATATGTAATGCATGCTGTGCATTTCTCTTCTCCCTTTTTTTAATTACTGAGGACATTTGCACAACGGTAGGATCTTTAACTTTTAGAGTCAATCTCCTCCTATCATTCATTCCCCACTTCACTGTTGCTGACAGAATGTTGAACTCACTCAAGTGGCTTATTTTCAGTGATTTCAATGCTTGTATCGATGAGAAACTCTCACAGTTTGGTCAAGATTTCCTCCAGGGTATGGAGTCCCTAGGGCTTGCACAAGTTACTACTTCTGCAACTCACAAACATGGCCATGTCTGGTCCTGGTATTCACTCTGGGGCTCAAGGTAGGTGATCTTAAGATTGATCCAGTCAGCTGCTCGGATCATTGCACTATCAGGTTCTCTTTCAGGGCCCTCTCTTGTAGTCCACTTCTTGTAGAGTTGTTCCAGTACTGCCCTTTATGTGGGCTTCAGCCAGAAGGACTCGTGGCAGTACTGAATACTTTGGGTGTGTTGGTGACATGCACTGTGGGTTTGGTGGAAGCTGTGGCTGTCTATTACAGGGTTTCGGGGTGGCCTTTGATCACATGGCACCAATTCTTGTATGCCCGCAGGTTTCACACTTTGGCTCACTATGGTTTGATGAGGAGCTAAGGGAACTGAAGGCAAGGGAGAGGAGGTTGGAGTGTTGTTGGAGGAAGTCCAGGACCAGGAGAACAAACTGGCTTTAATGGCTCATTGTGGTGAGTATTAAAGGGCAGTAACCAGTAAGAAGACAGATGTTCTGTCCAGGGAGACTGCTGCTGGGAGGAATTGACTGGCCTCAACTCTTTTGGATTGTGGATAGGCTTCTTCACCTTTTTATTTATTTGTATTTATTTATTTAGCGATCGGAAAAACACTTTTGAGCACAAGCTCTTTTACAAAGGTTCTACGTCATAGATTGCAAAACAAAGTACAGTAGGAGAAAGCAAAGGTACATTGCAATGAATGATACAGCTTGGATTCAGAACTTACAGAATAACTCAAAACATATGTACAAGTTAAATAACAAGAAAACACTTTATGAGGGTGTGGGGAATACAGCCACAAGTGCCTTGTCAGTAGTTCAGAGGGACAGGGATAGCTGGCAGAGGGGTGAAGAATGGAAGTATGAGAGAGAGAGAGGTGAGAGGGTGGGGGAATAGGGACAATAAGGTATAGGGAGAAATGGTGGGGTGAGGGGAGGCTGAGCAGAGAGGACATGCTGGAATAAAATGGTGGGGTATGAGGGGGCATGGTCAGGCAGCCAGCATTAGTAGTGACTGTTTGGGAAACTCACAGGACTGTGAGTTGGGGAGGGGGGTGGCAGGTGCCAAAGGATGCAAACTGATTGCTGGGGCAAGTCATGAGAAGGGATGGCGGGGTACCTGAGGCCTGCCTATTGCTTGCTGGGGGGCAGAGCGAGCAGGTTGGCTGGACTTGGGGTAGGTGCATTTAGAGAGTGTTATTAAGTGCTGTTTGAGGTCAGTTTTGAATTGTGCCAGACAATTGGTGGTCAAGAGGTTCCCAGGAAGTTCATTCATCCATAGGGGGACCTGGTAAGCAAATGCATGTTGCCCAAATGAGGTGCAATGGAAGGGGATCACCAAGGCCCCTCTACTCCTCCCTCTGGTGACCTGTAATGAGTTGTCCACCTTGATCAAACTGCCTACACAAGGTGGTGTTTTACCCAATAGAGCCTTCTTCCCTAGGATGCAAGTCTGGAATTTGACCCTGTTTCTTAATGACAGCCAATTTGCACGCTCATACAGAGTACAGGTGTGAGTGCCATACTCAGCATCCAGGGTGACTCTGCAGGCTTTGTTGAGCGCAGTCTGATCCCTCTTGAGCGCTGTATCCATTGCCGCCCTATAGACCACTAGTCCATAGTCAACAGTAGATATAATTGAGCTGAGGAATGAGCGGTGGAGGGCCCCTGGAGAGAGGTATTGCCTGTGCCTGCACAGGACACCAACCTTGGTATTGACTGTCTTGACCAGAGAGTCGATATGTTGTGCAAACGTGAGGGTATCATCTGTTATGACCCCCAAATACTCAAACAAGGGAACTTGTTCCAGCAGCTCACTGCATGAGTTGGAGATGATGAGGGGATGGTGCTTATTTGTGTTGTGGGGGCTGGACTTAAGCATAGCCTTGGTTTTCTTGTAGTTTAGTAGCAACTTATGACTACAGAACCAGTGCTTGAGTTTGGTGAAGGAGTTCTGCAGCTCAGATTGTAGGACAATATGAGACGTGCCGCTGCTCAGGAGCACAGCATCATGTGCGTATAGTAAGAGTTTGGTGTCGCAGGCTGTGGGATGATCATTTAAGAAGAGGCTGAAAAGTAGGAGCCCCAGTATTGATCCCTGGGGTATCCTTAATGATACCTCTCTTGCGCTGGATACTGTTTGCCCAATTTTGACACATTGATTTCTCCGTATCAGGTAGTCTTGGAACCAGCAAAGGGCACTGAGTGCCACATCCACGTTTCGCAGTTGGGTCAGCAACAGGGGATGGTTGACTGTATCGAAGACTTTGGTGATGTCAATAAAGACAGACCCCACCAGTTTACCTTCATCCAGGGCCGTATGTGCATCATTTGTGTAGTTCAGCAGGGCAGTGGTGGTACTATGATTTTGTCTGAAGCCATGCTGGTTGGGGACTTGCCTGTCTGGAGCCTGTCAGAGCCTTTTCACTCACAAAGGTGAAGGGTTTGCTTGGTTCTTCTCAGACAGGGTGTCCTCTGTTTGGGTTAGGGTCTCTCCAAGTGGGCTATTGTGGCCCAGAAGAGTTGAATCTATGGGTCGCAGGCGCATTCAGCATTCATGGGATGAGTTTAAGCTGGTGACAGTGGAGGAGGCCATTGGGAGATCTCAGGGCTGTGACTGCCATTTTGTGATCTAGAGCCAGGTCTGTCATGGCTGCTAGTGTCAGCTGAATTTGGTGTTTGTTGAGATAATCTGGTGCTCCCTGTTGGAAGGGGTGCTCCCAGATGCATTGAACTATGTACTGTTGAGGCCCCTTCTGAAAAAACAGCATTGGACCTGGGTGTCTTAGTGAATTATTAACCTATCTCTCCTCTTTTTGGGCAAGGTTATCCAGAAGGTGGTTGCACCGCAGCTTGAGGCACACCCCACGGCCTTTGACATCCTTGAGCCTTTCCAGTCTGGGTTTAGGTCAAAGCATAGCAAAGACCTGTTCATGGTGAGAGATGGAGAAGAATGGTCAATTCTTGTTCTTCTTGATCTCTTTTCAGCATTTGACATGGCGGGCCATGTGCTGTTATTGGATAGGCTCAGGGAAGTATGTGGAGCTTGCAAGCAAAGTCATCTGCTGGTTTGAGTCCTGTCTCAGTGGCAGGACACAGAGGGTGATGCTAGTAGATTTCTCTTCATCCCTGGTATCACTGTTCTGTGGTGCACCCCAGGGCTCGGTCCTTTTGCCCATGCTGTTCATGATGTACATACTGCCCTGTGTAAGATCATTAGATAGTATGGACTTGGGTTTAATTGCTATACAGATGATACCCAGCTCCATCTGTCTTTTGCAGCCGTGATGCCGTGCATGGCTGATGTGCTGAATAGGTGCACGGCCAAGATCCAGAACTACTTTAGATGGTTGAAATCCAGGACTCAATGTAATTGAGCCTGTTGAGACTTAACCCAGACAAGACTGAAGTACTGGTCATCGATCTAGGTCAGAAGAGGGGAGTGGTGCCAGCTGGGTTGAGGATGGGGCTTTGGCTTCATTCCACTGGTCTGGTAGCTGCCTCTAAGGTGAAGAATCTCAGCATCATTCTGGATGACACACAGACATTTGAGGCTCAGGTGTTAGCAGTAGTCTGGAGTGGTTTCTACCATCTTAGGAACTTCAGCCAGATAAAAATCCTTATCCCCCTAGAGACCTTATAATGCTAGTTTGTGACTTCCAGGCTCAATTACTGCCATGCTTTGTACCATGGAGTAAATGGGGGTATGTTATAATGCCTGCAGCTGGTGCAGAACATAGCTGCTAGGTTGCTGACTGCCTTTCAAGGTCATGTCATGTCTCCCCAGTGCTGCGTGACCTGCACTGGCTGCTGGTTAAGTGGCATATCTCCATTAAAGTCAGTTTGCTGACTTATAAGACCCTACATGTGTTGGGCCCAGGTTACCTGAAAGAGCTCTTGCATCCTTATGTGTCCTTGCACTGTCTCGGCTCCAGTGAGGAGAGCCTCCTGGTTGTTCCCAGGGCAAGGTTAGAAACCTCAGGGACTGGGCCTTTGAAGAGGTAGACCCAGTCCTGTGGAACTTGCTCCCAAGGGCCCTGAGAGAGGCCTTCACAGTGGAGGCCTTTAAAAGGGGGTCTCACATCATTCCTCTTCCTTCAGGCTTTTGGGGAATAATGTTACTGCCTGTTATTTTTACTATCCCAGCTGTGTATATGTTATTTATTTTATCCATTGTTAACTATTTTTAATTTGTGTACAGTAGAGTATATTTTAGAAGAATTGTGACATATGCAGGATACAATATTTATTTAAGTTAACCAGTGTGTGTCTGGTTATGTCCCATGGTTATTGTTGCAATGGTGCCCTGAGCATCTAGGGAAGGGCACCCGATATAAATAAACTCTACTACTACTACTTGAAGTCAAAACCCTCTGTGACATCACACTGTGAAAGTTACTGTGATGTCACAAGCAGCAGTTTATGAACTCAGATGGGGAATATGGAGATGATGATCAACCCTAAGGAATAAGAGCCCAATTTTCTTACAGATGTCCTCAGTAATAAATAATGGTAGGAAGAGAAATACAAAAAAAATAGGAACTATATGCTGATATCTATATAAATGTAATGTTTTTTGAAGTTCTTCCTGAGGTGCCAGCTGTTCTTTCAGACAATTGCACAACATATATTTTTGTAAAAAAACATGGGTGGGAAGGGAGTGTAACAGTACGCGAATTAAGAGAAGCACTCATTTTTTTCCAAGCAGTGTTGTCCTGCTGATGAGATCTTTAATGGCTACTCTGGAAGCAAAAACGTTATAAATGACAGTACTGGGACAAGTGGTGGTAGTGGCAGTAAATAGTGTTGGGGTTGGGGGGTGAGTAATTTTCAGGATATTTCTGTAGTTTCAAGAAATATAATTTATCAGCAAGTGTTGGATACATACACTAATTCTGCCATAGTATGTCAGTCATGCAGGACAGTAATAAGAGCTTCTTTTGTAGAAATGTAGTGCATACAATATCTCCTTACCTGTTCTTGGATGCCAGAAGCTTCAGCAACGATCAGCACAATGATGTTACCCACAGCCACAGTTAACAGCCAGCCTGCCTGAAGCACTGCCTTCATGTTGGAAGGTGCCTACAAAATACCAAAATACACAAAGACATGAGTCTTTGAGCTATAACCATAAAATATAGGCAAAGACCATGTCCAAGGGTTTAAAAACAATTTGTTTTCAGTTTAGAGCTAGTACTTTCAAAATGAGTTTTTAGATTTTTGTATTGCGAGATTGAACAGCTCTGTGATCTCAGAATTTTCTTCTAGCTAAGAGAGTGAGAGAGGGATGGCCTGGTGATGCTGATGGTTGAAGTGCTGGACACCACACCTCGCACCATGCTGGTGACCCAGGTTCGGGAGCAGACTCGGGCCATAGGGGGTCGGCAGGGGAGGAGAGGATCGAGAATCCAGAGGACTGCTCTCCTCTCCTGGGGTGGGATCCAGGAGTTTATCCACCTGCAGTGGCCCCTGGTGGCGATTGGGGGCACTGCATTAGGTAGGGATGCAATGTTGGGGGAGGTGGTGGCAGCGGACGTCTGCAGGAGGTGGTGGTCCAGTTCCCTCACTGTGCTGATGTCATTACATGTTCACTACCTTGGGGGCATCCACTGGAGGAAAATCCCTGGTCCTGGGATAGGCGATGGCAGACTCCAGTACCCCGCAGCCACACACCCAATGTGGGGCTCATCTCTCCGGCTCTCCCAATCCCTTACCTTGCTCTGGGTCCAGCAAGTTAGATTCTAGATAGAGCAACAGGATGGATGGTGGCCCCACTTTGGGGGATTCAGCACTGGGGGGGTCCATTGAATCAGAGCGGGTGGAGAGTATCTGTCCCTGATTTCCCAGAGAGCGAGCACCAGGTGGGTGGTAGAGCAATAGGGTTGAGCAGGGCCTGCCTGAGAGAGTTCCCAGGTCCAGAGCAGAATACAAGTTCACAGAAAAGATAGAGAGAGAGAAAAAGATGGGGACTGAGAGAGCACAAGAGAGATACATAGAGAGATGGAGCGTGAGAGAGAGAGAGAGAGAGAGAGAGAGAGAGACAGGGAGGGAGGGACTGAGAGAGATGGGGTGGAGAGACACGGGAGAGACACCAGATTCTATGTACTTCTAGTAATGCCCATCACCCTCTAAGATCCACTGATCACAATTTTGCCAGAAATGTCTGAGATTCATCTTGGCTCCATGTTAACTACAGTACATGATAATGCTGGACTCAGTTTAGCAACACTGTTTATGAGTGTTTCCTCCATAGACCTTTATGAGAATGGACACATAATGGACAATCTACAGTACATAGCCCCCCCAAAGAAAAAAAGTTGTTGGGATTATAGAAGAGTTTATTCCAGAAATGTTTTGTGTATCTGATTTTGCTCTACTGACAATAAACTGTTCTCTAATTATTTTTTATTTTATTTTATTTTAGTCTTTGGTAACCAGCTTAGGTTTGTAGGAATATTCCTCTCCGGAACCTACACATTTAGAGTTGACATACAGTACACCACACTGCTAAACAAGCTCAGTGAAGGATTTGTGAAATAACAATGACATTTAGGTCAGATCATTTTGTTAAGATTCTGTTTTTATGGCATTTTGTTATAACTGGGGGGGGGGGCAGACCTAGCCTGGTCTTGACTAAGGGGGATAAACTAATTAATAAATTGTATTTGAGAGCCAACTCCTGGCATAATGCCAAGAAAAGGCAATTATTTGGTCAACATACAGTAAAGGTATGTATCGGAGGACAGGAAGGGGGTGAAGGGAGAAATGGCTGGGGGTTTTGAAAGGTGGCTAAGAGACTAGCCCTGTTACCTGGGGAGAGCTGGGAGGTTGTTTTTTTTTTTTGTTTTAATTTGTTCTTGTAAAGTATGAAGCTGTTCGGACCATGGTAAAATTTGCCTGGTTCAAAATTCATAAGGTTGAACTTAGGGAGGCTCACACAGCACTAATTACTTATCCTTTCCTTATTTCCTGTTCTTGACTTAAGTTCACAGCTTCTCATTTCTCCAGGGTATCTCAGACAACATTCCTCATAGTGGTTCCTTTTAAATGAAGGGGCTGCAAGTCCGTGACTGCATGCTAATAGAGGGCCCTGGTCCTGCTGATTCCAGGAAGTAGTGCCACCATGTATTTTTTGCTTTACTGGTCTTAGGCTGTCCCATCGTGTGGGGCTACGAGTGGCCTGAGGAGTGCTCCTTCCCCATATACCACTGGCACATCTCTGTGATTTTGACCACAATGTGACTGGTTGTAGTAGTAATAAGATTTTATTGATTGATTGTTTTACATAATGTGAAGTCATCTCAATTAATTACAAATAGTGAAAAGACATTCTGTAAATATTGACAGAACATACAGAAAAGTGTAAATTAAAGCATTTATTTCAGTCTGTTAAAGGGAAGGTCACTTCAGTCTTTTATTCTGTTTAACTGTGTAATTTGTAGGCATGAACAGTGATTGTCTCCATTATACCTTCCTAATTTTAGCAGGCTTTAAATGTAAATGAAGTTACTTAAGTCTGGTATGAAAACTGACTGGACTCCATTGCAAAGATCATGACCCAACTCATGTAAGGCATCTTGGAATTTTATGATGTTTTACTGCTAAAGCCCGCAGTAGTTATACTGTATCAGTCAGTGATGTTACTGTCCTCTGCAATCCCTATGTTCTTGCCTTACATGAAATGTTTCAAGGTGTAGTAAGTGGCCTGCTGTTTTCTGTACTTTAAAGTGCATCCAAGTTAGAAAAAATGCTTTTTGAAAATACAAGAACTTCACAAAACATGTAACAGAACTAACTGAGATTATAACTTATGTTGGCTTGTGTAGGTATGCATCATCAGCTCCTATGATGCCTTGCGTGAGTGGGATGATGATTTTTGCAATGGAGTAAAACAGGTTTTCACACCAGGGCAGAACAGAGTGAAACAACCTCATTTATATTTAAATTGGGATAAAATTGGGGGGATGCAAGAGACAGAATTGTTGTTTGTGCCTACAAATTACACAGGTATACAGAAAATAGGTTGAGGGGACTTTCTCTTTAAAAAACAGTATGCAGTTGTAAGATAACAGCATACTAATCAGTATTTGTATATGACATAAAAAAGAAACTGAACTATGCTAAACTGAGGTATTGCATTGTGCATTAAACATAATTACAATTGGCAACCTTGATTGAAAACATTATGGGGTCTATTCTCCAAAGAGTATAGTGCCTACATGCTGCGTATTTGTGACGATTAGGCAGCCGTGTGTGAAATACCCAAACAGTGGGGGTCCGGCAGCATGCAAAGATGATGTGCCCACCAGTTGTGCACTGGATCCCCCAGCCAATCTTTCTGCTCTGCACCTGGGCTGGGCCAGAGGTGTGCCAGGGGGTGTGCTCACACTCCATACTATTCACAAAGGTGCAGACTGCCAGGATGGTGCAGGAAATGGTGCACCTCGGGGTCTCCCACCGTAGGTGTCTACTCACCCCCTTTTCAATAGCCACTGGTGGGACACAAAATGGTCCCCCTGCACACATCTGTCCTAGCACACCAGGCTGCCAGGGTGGGCTGGGGGAAGCCATTCAGTCAATTGCCTATGCATTTAGAGATCCTGGACCACACCGTCCCACATACCCCCACATGTGGTGCAAGGGATCCACTCCGGGACCCAGGACGGGCATCCGATTGGATGCCTGCCTGGGTCCTCAACTTCACACCCATCTGCCCTGCTTGGTCATGCATGCCAGGGGTGGGGCCACAGACAGGTGCCCTGCAGGTGCTTGTGGTCATGAATCCGCGCACCCTACACCTGTCCATGGTTGCATAGGCACTTTCTGCATGAATAGTGCATAAATTGGGCACAATAGAGATCAGCCCCCAATATTTGTAACATCTGTAGCACAGACTGTTTGACCAGTCTCCCTTATTGGACATGGTTGGAGTATTTTCTGCATGCTTATTTATTTGTTTTTATCTATCATAAGGAGATAGTCAGCCAAATGCAATATTTGATTAACATTTGAATAAAAAAAACGCTCCAGTGTTTCCTTTGATGTCATAAATAAGTTTGCCATTATTCTACCTAGCTGGAATTTCCTTAATTTTGAATATCTTGAGCATACCCACACCTGTCTCATAGATATGTACGAGCAAAAAGGCTGTGGCCTATGTTATGCTCGCCTCTGACATCGAGTGGAAAATATCCATTTATGTCCAGCATAATAGTCATCAAGTTTATTTTTAAAATCTTTATTACATTTACTATCCATCACCTCAGGAGGGAGGCCATTCCAAACATTAATGACTCTCTGATTAAACCAGCCTGCCCTCCTCGCTGTGTTACACCTTTCCCCCTGTAATTGTAGAATGTGAGCTCTTGTATTTTAATGTTGTTCTCTAAGTGTACGGCTCAGAGAATCCCACAGATCACTAGTGTTGAATGCTGCAAATATGAGATATAAATTTCCTCTGAGCCTTCTCTCGTCCAGTGAAATACATCCCTAGATTCTGAAGTCTCTCTTCATGCTGTAAATCTTTAAAGAGGAACTTCAGTGATGGTCAAAAAAATTACAGCTTGTAGTCATTATATGCAGTACTAGACCTGAAAGGGTGTGTGCATTTGTGATTTTTGGCCAAGATTTACTCTGCCTTCCATAATTTGGATTTGTTTTTGAGCCCTACTACACTTGCCATCGATGTTTAGCTGCTGGGCTGCTAGCTTCTGGTGACATCGTTGTAGGATAGAGCAGAGACTCACACTGTGCAGTACCATGCAGTTGCAACAATGTTACAAAGGAAACCTACTAGTACTCAGTATACATACTGTATTCCCCCTCCCCTGAGACACCCTGTTAGCAGTGCATTATGCCAAAATCCAAATGCCTTATCAGTATGTTTTTTTCTTTTTGTGGAATTGACTCTGCCCTACAGTGATGTCAGCAGTACAACCATAGGTCCACAGAAATACCAGGTTTGCTATAGAAGCCCTGGTACACCCTGCAGTTTTTAGCAGCTCAGAATGCAAAAACTAATTACAGCAGACAGTAATGAAATACAATTCCAGAATCAATGATAGAAGGGGTAATTTATGCATGAAAGTCAAAAGGGATAGTGAAGGTCCTCTTTAACCCCTTTTATCATTTTGGTAGCTGTGCATTGTACTCTTTTTAAGGAGCTGATATGTTTAAAATACTCCTAGTAACAAGAAGTTATAAGAAGTTATAATTAAAATGGGGAAGCAACATAAAGGAGAACATATGATCAATAAACTAAAATGTAGCCAAACGTGTATAGTATTTTAGTCCGTGAAATGTCATAATATATCTATATGTTTTTAATAATGTGTTTCTGGCAAAATAAACATACCAATTGTCTTTTTATTTTATTTCTTTCCTGTACTGAGATATGTAACTTTTCAAGTTTTTGAAAGTCCCTGCCTCTTGCCATGCCCATCATAAAAAAACTAAAGACCCTCTGCACAGTTGCTAGACTGGGAGTCACAAAACAGGTTACAAACAAGCACCCCATTGTGACCACACACCTAATGGCCATCCACAAAGTACTGACTCCGTCATCAAGGGAGGAGCTCCCGCTATACTATTCTGGAATACACATTTGGCAGTCCAGATCTTAGTGCATGCTAACAAGGTTTGTTCTTTTTATAAAAATGTAATTGTTTCACTGATTTCTCTGCTGTCTTTTGAGTGTGGCAGAGGTCATTGTGATGCCATCAAACACTGTGAAAGCTGCTCTCCCATTGGATAAGGGCTCCTTTGTGATCAATTCAAAGTGTAGATAAATGCTAATGATCCACCCAACACTGAGATATAGTTTATATTTAATTAGAATGCTTCAGGGGTTAAAAGAAATCATCCATCTAAAATTGTTGACTCTCACCTTCGTTGTATAATATATATATATATAGAATAAATGCTAAGAAAGTGTTGCATAAAAGGAAACAATACAATCAAGAAATCCTGCCCTCCCTCGTTGCATCAGTGCAAACTAGCCTCTCCCAGTGGTTCTCGACTAAAGGTCTTAAAATTGCCCACATGAACGTTCGCAGCCTCACAGCCAACTTTGCTGAGTTGGAGGCATGGGTGTCTCACTACTCCCTAAACATCCTAGGGCTAACAGAGACCTGGCTACAGCTAAATATCCCTAATTCTGTGTGTGCCTTAAAGGGCTATAAGCTTCTCAGAACTGACCATCCTACCTCTAAGGGGGGGGATGGGGGTTCCTTTTTCTTTAAGGAACACTTCAGCGTTAGAGCTTAACCTTTTAAGACCCAGTGTGCCCGTGAAGCCCTCTACATTGTTCTTGTCATTGGGAACACAGAATAATTGAATATGTATCTATAATCCTCCTAAGAGTGGTTCAAATGCTTTAATGAATATCATTGATCACCTGGTATCTCTAAAAGTGAAAAATGTATTTCTAGGAGTGTGGATATGTTGTTCATCCACACTCTTTGGCATGTCCTCTTCCACTTTAAAATCAGCCGGAAGTCTTCAAGCTGGCTCCTCCCACCCACCCGGGTGGTATATACCTTGGCTCCGCCCCATGCCACCAGTTCTTCCTTTCCACTGGAAAATTCAGATTGCCTCCCTTGTGCTCATGCATTTTGTAGGCCCTGGCTCAGAAACCTTCAGTTATTCCGAAAATTCTTCTCATTTGCATTAGTGACTGTGAGTTTCATGCTTCGAATATGGAAGACAAGACTTCCCCCAGATTTCGTCGGTGTGGCCAGAAAATGTCATGCACCGATCTCTACACCACATGTGTTTACTGCCTTGGTGTTGACCATGACACCTCGAAATTTGATATGTGTCTCGCCTTTCATCCTAACGTTCTCGATGACCGTCTCACATGCCTGAAGCTGGGGAGGCCAGAGAAATGAAATCCAGTGAAATCCAGTGAGGCTCGGTGGGTGGTTTCCATAGCTGCGGGATCTATCAAGCAATTGGAACACATGCAGACATTCGAGGAGGAAGCGGTTTAAGCTGCAGAGACTTCTTGGAGCTTCTTTATTTCGCTCAACCTGGGCTCCACTTTCTCAGGTTCCTTCTGAAAGTTGTGCCAGTCTCTCCTGACCAAGGGAGAGTTGCATGCGGGCTCACACTCCTCTCGATCCTGTAAGCAGGAGAAGGATCCGGGATCGTCTTCGTCTCGACGGAGACGTTTTTGGGAGCAGGAGAGATCTTGTTCCCAGGAACCTGTGGTCTTGACTTTGGTCAAGATTGCTTCTTCGGCTGCTGGCTTTTCGCCTTTGCCATCTGGTCAGTCGACCGAACTGTCGATCGATGAAGTGGAGATAATCATTGACCCGATCGATCCCTCATCGCCAACTCTGGTTGAAGATTCCCTCGATCGAACACCTAATTTGTTCTTCCTAGTTGACAAGACCCAGCCTGCAGGGAGTCCCATCGAGAAAGTGGTCCTGGCCCCAGGAAATCACCGGTCACGCCGATGTCTCCCATGCGACCAAGTCGGCCTGTCCGATCTCAATCGAGGTCTCAGATCCCCTCGACCGAAAGACCAAGGAAGAGCCATAAACACTCTAAAAAGAGGTGACGCCATCGGTCATCCTCATCCTCCTCGGATGAGGAGAGGCTCTGGCTGAAACTCTGTCGGTGCTACAAGGACCTCAAGTGGCAACAGCTTATTTTGACCAGCCACAAGCTGACTCCAGCTTCCACACCAGCCATTACCTGGGTTTCAACTCCTAGACCAAAGCTGACTCCTTTGGAGCCAGTTAAGTTGGTTCCCCAGTCTGCAGAGCCAGTAAAACCTCCAGTTCAGTCCAAAATGGTCTCTTCACCGATCATGGTGGAACCACCACCCAAACAGCCTGTGGGAGGGCTCCTTTCAAGGAAGATAGGCTGGACACTGGGCTTCTCCAGCATTTGTCAGTCACGGTACTTCGGACTGCCCTTGGTGAGTTGAAGGTGACTTGGGTGGTCAGCCGTTATATCCGGATTCCTTGGATTCGGATGTCACCGGCTTGCATTCTCATCCAGGTGATGATGAATCAATCATTGGTTTAGAGATGAAGGAAGGACCCTAGTCTTTTCACGGCATTCTTTGCCTCATCTCTGAGTCCACAGGGATGCTGCTGGAGCCAATCCAGAAAAAGGCAGAGTACCCTCTTAAGGACATCCTTAAGAGAGGGCATACCCAGAAAGAGGCCTTTCCTGTGGCCAAGGCTATTGTTGGCCCAGCCCTAGAACTCTGGCAGCGCCCTGCCTCTTGTCCAGCTCTGTCTGCCTGCATGGCCCACGAGTATGCAGTGCCCATGGGGTCCCTTGTGGAGTTCACAGAGCACCCTTCAGCCAAGAGCGTGGTGACTGCCTCTGTGTTCAGGCGTACTGGCAGTTCTGCCAACACTGACTGACCTCCTGATAAAGAGTCCAAGCTTTTGTACCATTCAGCCAGGAAGGTCTGTGTAGCTTCCTCCTTGGGCCTTTGTCAGGCAAGTTCGGCCACCATCATGGCACACTTCTCTCACATCCTTCTAGGGTCACTGGATGAAGTCCTACCACATCTCACCGTGGACATGCAGACCACAGTCAAGCAGATCCAGAATCAGGGCCAAGCTGTTGCCAAACAGCAGCTTCAGATGGCCCTAGACATTGGGGATTCTTGAGCCCACTCAATGGCTGCTGTAGTTGCCTCTCGTCACAGGGCTTGGCTGAGGATCTCCTCCTTCCCAGTGGATACCCAGCACAAACTAGCTGATGTGCCCTTCCTAGGGACTGATCTGTTCAGCCCAGGAGTGGCTGGTCATCTTCAGTGCATTGAGCAGTCCAGTGCCAGCTTGGACGCTACTTCTACCATGGGTTCTTTGGGCAAGAACCAGCAGAAGAAAAAGAAGAAGCCTTTTTGTTATTCTTCCCCGTGGCTCAGCAGTCCTCCTTTCAAGGTGGACAGCAGCATCAACAACAGCAGCAGGCTCAAACTTGGCACCCCAGGCCCAAGCCCAAGCCCCCACAGGCCCATAAAGGAGGCCAAGGTTCAGGTCCTGGAGCCTCCTCCAAGCCTGCTCAGTGATGGGGCAGGGGCTGTCATCCCTTCTCCCGTAACCTCAGCTCTGGGTCCTCCTGTGGGGGGCCGGCTCCACCACTTCCTGTCTGCCTGGTCCTCTGTCACTTCAGACAGGTGGGTTCTCAAAGTGGTCGGTCAGGGACTGCCTCTGGAATTCGAGCAGTACCCTCCAAGCCCAGCCCTTGCTCCTTGGAAGGAAAGAGTATCCACTCAGATTCAGTCAGCTCTCCGAGACAACATCACTCAGCTCTTCCTCAAGGAGGCAGTAGCTCCAGTGGCAGATCCTCCAGCAGACCCATGCTTTGTCTCCAGGTACTTCCTGGTGCCCAAGTGGATGGGGGGCTGGTGCCCATTCTAGATCTGCATGACCTGAATTAATATCTCAGGACACGCACCTTTTGGATGGTCACTCTGTCCCAGATTATACCATCCTTGGAGCGAAATGTCGTTTTGTTCACTGGATCTGCAGGACGCATTCTTTCATGTCCCAATCCATCCGTCCCATCAGCAGTTTCTCCCCTTCAGGGTCAATTGACCCTGTACGAGTTCCAAGCCATGCCATTCGGCCTGTCAATAGCCCCATGGGTCCTTACCAAATACATTGCAGTGGTGGTGGCCTATCTCAGGCGTCAGGGGGTCAAGATTTATCCTTACCTCGATGATTGGCTCCTAGCAGGTTCCACCCAACAGGAGGTGGAGAGGTCCAAGGATCTGGGCCTCCAGAACTAACTCGGCCTCCTGATCAATAAGGCCAAGTCAGAACTTGTGCCTTCTCAGGTGATGGGCTTCACTGGGGCAGAACTCGACTCTTGTCAAGCCAGAGCTTGGCTTCCGGTGGACAGGACAGAGGTTCTTTCCTCCTTTGCCTAATCTTTTCTGGTTGGGCAATTGCACCCTGCCTGGGACATTCTGCACCTTCTGGGTTACATGGCAGCATGCACCTCAGTGGTCCATTGGGCCCGGCTGCACATGCGCCCCCTCCAACAGGAGCTGGCCACCCAGTGGACTCAGTGCATGGTCATTTTGACCAGCTCATCACTGTAACCCAGAAGATGTGGGGCACTCTCCAATGGTAGACCACCCAGACCAGTTGCAGGAGGGGATCCCGTTTGTCCGCCCCGAGCTGACAGTCATTCTCATGACCGATGCCTCTCTCTCATGGACTGGGAAGCCCACATAGGGGACAAAATGGCCCATGGGCTCTGGACCCCAGAGGAGTCCCGATGCCACATCAACCTGTTGGAGCTCGGAGCAGTGAGACTGGCATTGCCAGCTTTCACTCCTCAGCTCCAGGGTCAAGTGGTTCAAGTCCAGATGGATAATACCATGACCATGTACCACCTAAACAAACAGAGTGGCATGCACTCCCATCTGCTGTGCAAGGAGGTGCTATACATCTGGATGCTTGTGAGCCAATTGGAGGCAGCTACTTTTAGCCATTCATGTGGCAGGAGCCTCAAACCATCTGGCAGATGCTCTCAGCTGCCTAGGCCAGACATCCCATGAGTGGTCTCTCCATCCAGAGGTAGCTTACAGCCTGTTCTCCCACTGGGGAAAACCGATGGTGGACCTGTTTGGCTCCAGGGAAAACACCAAACTGAGGCTGTTTCATGCCTGCCCCCTGCAGCAGGGCTCGCTGCAGGGGGATGCCTTCTTGAGGCCATGGACCCCAGGCCTCCTGTATGCCTTCCCTCCATTTCTCTTGATCAACAAGGTGCTCCTCAAGGTGTGGCGGGACAAGACGAAGGTGATCCTGGTAGCCCCAGACTGGCTGCGCCGGTTCGGGTATCCAGATCTCCTCAGCCTCAGCTGCAGGCCCCCGGAATGGCTTCCAGCATGCCTGGACCTCGTATCACTCAATCAGGGGAAGGTATTCCATCCTGACTATAAATCCCTGCACCTCAAAGCCTGGTACCTGAGTGGCTAGAGTTCCAGGCTTTTGGTCTTTCCGAAGATGTCTACACCGTGGTGGAGGTATCCAGAAAGGAATTGACCAGGAAATGTTATGCCTTCAAATGGAAAATGTTTTCTATTTGGTATCAGGGTAAGGGCCTGGACCCTTTGTCCTGTCCAGTGGCTAACATTCTTGACTACCTTTGGTCTCTCTCCAAAGGGACTCTATGGTCATTGACCCTTAGGGTGCACCTGGCAGCCATCTCTGCTTACCAGGCGTGGGCCAGTCAGCTGAGATTGGCACAGGAGACAGTGGTTGGGCACTTTTTCAAAGGCCTGGATCACATATCCCCTCTGGTGCATGAACCCCCACCTCTATGGGATCTTTTGCTGGTAATGGCAAAGCTCATAGGCAAGCCATTCGAACCAATGCACAAGTGTGAGTTGTCATACATGTTGTGGAAGATGGCCTTCCTGGTGGCTATCACATCTGCCAGAAGGACAGGGGAGCTCCAGGTGCTTTTGGTGGACTCCCCTTATCTGGTCTTCCATAGGGACAAGGTTGTCCTATGCCCACACCCGAAATTCCTTCCAAAGGTGGTGTCAGAGTTTTACCTTAACCAGGCATTAACCCTGCCAGTATACTATCATAATTACACCTCGGAGGCCGAGTACAGGTTCCATAATTTGGACCTGAAGCATGCTCTCTCCTACTACAAGGAGAGGACGGTAGAAATTCAGGGAGAGGTTCACCAGCTGTTTGTCACCTATGCTGAAGCTGCTTCTGGCAGATCTGCAGCAAAATCAGTGTCAGTATCAGTGGCTCAGTAGGTAGCACACTTGCCTCTGAGGCTGGGAGATCAGAGAGCTGTGGGTTCAGTTCCCACATCTGGCACTTGGGTTAATATCCCAGTACTGACACTGTAGTGCAGCATGAGAGGGGTGCTGCACTTCTGAAGTGCCATCTTTTGGATGAGGCGTTAAACCGAGGTCCCATCTGCCTGCATTAGTGGTAGTTCAGGTGGATGTTAAAGATCCCATGGCACTTATCGAAAAGAGTAGGGGAATTTTTATTCAAAACTCAAAAGGACAAACACAATTGTATTACATCATACAAATCATAATAAATGAAAAGAAAAAACATACATGATCAGTACAATATACCAGAACCCCTCAACTGAAAGGAAAAACAAACCCCCTCCCCCTCCCTACCAAAAGAGTAGGGGAATTTGTTATTATGACTGGAAATCAAATCGTACAAACATAAAGAAATACAAAAACCCAACAATGCATAGCTAAGAAGAAAACATAATCAAATAGATACAGAACACAAATGAATAAACAAGAACCAAAAGTAAAGAAATACAGTGACCCCCAAATGCCACCTTTCCCTCTTAGATAAAAATATAACTCTCCAGTAAAGAAACACAAAACCACCTTAATCTGTATTGAACATAAAAGCAATAGACATACAGGAAATAATCAGAGCCAGTACTGACAGTGTATATCAACAGTGGAACATTCGTATGCACATAAAAATAGTGATGATGCATACCAGTGTACACAAAGGAGATCTTGTCCTCCCTATAAGGGAAACCTTTTTACCCAAGATTAGGACCAAGGCGTACACAAAGACTCTACCATGTATCAGGCCAGGTCATTTTCCTCCACCACAATCTAAACAGTTCAGGATGCACCTTTTCTTGTTCCTGCAATCTCCAACTAAAGACATGCTTATGAATGTTGTGAACAATCTGAGATTCAGAGAGCAATTTCGCCTAAGGTGAGATTGCATCTAGCTTGCCATAACTGAAACCAACATGACCTATTAATTGGCGCAGTGTAATCACATCAGAATAATACAGGAGCTCGGTAGAACCCCTCCACCCAAATTGCTGTTGTAAGAACCCTAAAAGGATTTAAAGGCCATTCATCATGAAAATGTGACCAAAATGATACAACAAAAGGACACTCCACAAAAAAGTGTTCCATCGTTTCAACCACCCCAATACAGGTCTCTTCCCTAGGACAAAATCTTTCTGATATTTCCTTATGCCTCATATTACCTTTCACCCCTAATTTTTTATGAAGGCAAAGCCATAAAAAATCCCACCTATATTTAGGCACCCTCTTACTCATCAATAATCATAACTTTGCATGCTGTTCAGAATGAGGCCTATCATGGAACCAGGGACTGACAAAAAATAAATCTTGCAATATGGCATAATAGAATTGTTGATGCGTCTGTAAAAGAACAGATTTTTTAACAACACGCCATGCTTTTATCTTTTGAAACATTGTACAAAAATGACTAGCTAAGACACCTATCTGAACCTGACGAGCCAGAAAAGTCTCCTGGTCCCATTGCGTTAGAAGTGGATCAATACCATCTGCCACCCATGGGGACCAAATCTTATCCATCCCTTTCAGCAAGGGTACTAAATTATAAAAATTAAAAATACTACCGGATTCACCATCCCCAAACCTCCTTCACTAATAGGTAAATACGTAACACCCCTCTTTAATGGGTTTAATCTGCTGCCCCATAAACAAAGAAAAAATACACAATAAAGAGATGTCTCCAGAGAAATGGGAGGGGGAAAAACCGCAACAATAAACAAAAAAATATGGTAACAGAAAGGTTTTAATCAAATAAATATGTTTAGCTTTAGACATGCGTCCCTTATTCCAAAGCTGTACCCTGTTGCGAGCTTCCAATAATTGCTTTTCCCAATTATACCATTGATCATCCAGACCTCCAAAGTAAACACCTAGTATCTTCCTATATTCAGATTCTATAGGCATATCCCAAATTAATGACACATCAGCTGCATCATACCCCAAAGGCAGTATCCCACTCTTGAGCCAATTTATAGAGGACCCAGACATAACAGAAAATGCATTCAATAATGCCCTTGCTGCAATAGCAGAATCCTTAACTGACAACACTAAAATTAAATCATCCACATATGCCAAAGTCACTATCTGAGGGTCCATGCACCCAACTGATAAACCAACAATGTCATCTGAACCGTTTAAGGCATGTAAAAGGGGTTCCAAGGAAAGCACATACAGCAGGGGACTTAATGGACACCCTTGCCGCACTCCCCTATGTACCCCAATCTCCCTACCCATCCAACCATTTACGTTGGGAATCAAAGTAATGCCCCTATAACTTGTTTGCAACCATCCTATGAATTGTGAAGGAAATCCATACCTCTTTAGACTCTCCCAAAGATAAACATATTCAACCTGATCAAATGCCTTGGACTGGTCTAGGCAAACTAGATGCCCAAACATTTCCCCAGACTTTCCCTTAGAGACCAGTTCCCTAAGTAGAATCAGTGCATTCTTGAACCCTTCTATGAGATACACCACTGAACTGTGTTGGATGTAACAGGGAGCTCATGACCCCCCTCAACTGCATACATAAGATTTTCATCAGAATTTTGTAATCCATGTTTAAAAGCGACAAAGGCCTCTGATTACTTAAATCCCCACAATCTCCTTTGTCTTTATACAAGAGAAGCAACACACCTTGCAACATACTGTGAGGGAGAACCCCAGACTGCAACCCATCATTCAAAACCTGGCATAGATCAGCACCTAAAATCTCCCATAGGACCTTATAAATCTCATGAGGCAGCCCATCAGATCCGGGAGTAATGCCTGATCTTAAAGAACAGACCGTAGTCTTTAGTTCCTCCACTGTAATGGGTCGTACCAAATCAATCTGGTCAGCCAAAGACAAGGCTGGGACCGACCTACTAGCCAACCAATCACAAATAGAATCAGCAGAGAGCGCTCTGCTCTGAAATGAGGCAGAAATATGTTCATGAATAGTGTCTAAAATATCAACATTTGTAGTAACCCGCCTTCCCCCTGGAGTGTTTAAATACATCATACCCCGTGAATGTTTAATAAATTTCAAATACTCAAAGGGTAAAGTGTCTTTCTTCCTGCCACAGATCTTAAATTTATGCTTCACTTCAATATCATGCAGTACCTGAGACTGTGCCTTAGCCAATTCCAGTTTTAACCCTTTAATTTGTTCTAAACAGTCTGATCCAAGAAACTGTCTATGAGTGGACAAAAAATGAAGCCTGTCCCTAAGATGCCTCAACCCAGCATGTGATAACCGCCCATTTAAATGACCCACAACCTTGAAATAGATCCGAACTTCACTTTAAGTGTCCTTCCACCACAGATTTAAATTATCATATAAAAATGAGACTGACTGCCTTGCCAAAAAAAGAGAGTGTAACCCACCTACCACACAGGGGATATCTAATAAGGCAGAGTTCAATTTCCAAATACCTGGCCTCTCTGAGCTTTTAGGAACATCGCTAAGGCCAGTCTCAGTAATCTGTGATCTGATGAAGTTACTTCCTGCAGGGATTGAGATTGCACAACAACCTCAGGTGTGAGAAAAAACAATCAATTCTGGAAGCTCTGGGTCCACAGAAATAAGTGTTCCTAAACCGTCTCAGTGGAGGGCCCAAAGCATCCACTAAACCAGTATCTGTAAGAAGTTTCAATAAACTAGCCCCATTGCTATACACCTTTTCCCTTTCCCAGAAGTCACTTTGGAAGGCAAAGAACAAATTAATGTCCCCCAAGAATTATGTAATAAGCGGTGCATAAAAGGGATATAATGAGTTAAAGAGGGACACCCTTTCAAACTTAGATTGAGGGGCATACACATTTATCAATCGCAAGAGTAGTGAACCCCATTTGATATCCAAAACCAAGGCCCTACCAGCTAGAATTTCTATCTGGTGTATCACAGTAACGTGAAAATGAAAAAAACAAATCCCAACCACACTACATAAGTCATTCCCTAAGGACCAAAAACAATCCCCGCATGTCCAACCAGCAGTGGCATCCTGTATCTCCTCAAGAGAATGCAATCATACATCCTGCAGAAAAACACAATCCAGATTTTCATATAGAAAATGTGAATAAGTATTCCGATGTTTTGCAGGAGTTTTAATACTATTTGCATTTAAGGTTGCCACCCGAAAGTAATAGGGAACCATGAAGCAAAGAGGAGCTAAATTCACTTTACCTTACTGGATGCCCTCGTAATCCTACCACATTTACCATCTGGTGGCCTAGGGACTACCAGATCTGCAGCAGGTGCAGTAGACTCTAACCCTGACAAGGGTGCAGGAGGCCCAGCCTCGTCTGGGACTTCCACTGGACTCTCCACCAAAACTGAAAATATGTTTGGGTCAGCAATGGAAGCTGCAGGAGCAGGTATGGCTGATTTCTTCCCCAACTTCCCTTCCCTTTAGCAGATTTCCTTTTACTATTAACCACCACAAACCCATCTTCCGTGAGGTTCCAATAATTTAATAGGGAGCAAGGCCCGCGACCTCCCCCTGTCCTAGCCCAGATACCCCTTCTACCCCAACTCCAGGTGCAGCTGTGCTACCCAAAATCAAATCAGAGTCCTCAGACAAACTCGGTTTAGCCAAGGGGGGAGCATTCCCAATGGCACTGGGTCCCTTCCCTCCCCTAGTAGGACGACCAAGTCTAACCGCCTCACGTATATAATGATCCTGTACCCCGTAATCAGCTTCAGCAGTGTTTTTAGCAGCTGAGGGGCAATTTTCAAACATGTGACCCACCACATCACAGAGATTACATTTTGAGGTCTGAAAACAATGGGCACTTGGATGGCCAGTCTCCCCACAATAAGAGCATTTAAGCACATTACACGAGGTGCTTATGTGAGTTTGAGACCCACATTTAAAGCAAACTCTAGGCTGCCCAGGGTTAAAAAGAAACCCCTTATCCCTTCCCAGAAAGAAACAATTGGGCAGATGTAACAACTCAGAATCGGTGGAATGGAGTTTAACCCTAAATTTCCAACCCCCATTCCAAAACCCTTCCACATCCAGGATAGGGACTGGATTCCCCTGAATGTCACATGATTTAGATAACCATTTTATGATATCCACAATATTAACCCCTTCCTAAACAATATTGTAATGACTCTATAGGCCTGCTTCAACAAAGGTAACACAATAAAGTCAGACCATAAGGGATTCATTTTTAAGTTTAAATAACGATTCCAAAACAGCTCCATCAGAGCAGGGGTATGAAAACTGATATCAAACGTAAACTCCCCCGGAACATGTATTAAGGCGCAGACTTCAGAAGGAAAAAGGCCCATACATTGTTTTAACAACGTCTTCCCAACAAAACCTGTCAGGGAGATTATCCCTAGGACCCACATAACGCAAACGGGCATACATTTCACCGCTTGAAGTAACTCAAGAGGTTGCCTAAAATGACTAGCATAGGAAGGTTTGTCCACAGGCTCCAGAGTAGGCTCTTGGATGACAGGGGTAGCTAAATCCCCTGCTCCCACCTCTACTTGAGTCGCCAAAGACAAATCAAAGGCAGTAATAGACTGAGGTATAGGGGAAATAGCAGTTTCAGCCCCCAAGTCAACACCTGAAGAGTTTGCAATATCCACAGTACTTATCTGAATAGCCTCCTTGGGAGCCTGTGCATCACTTTACGGTTTCCACGCATCGCCTGAAATCGGAATCCAGCCTGCCCTATGCAGCGCTTGCTCTGGTGACCAAGATTCTTCAACCAAGTCCCCCCAATCCTGGGAAGTTGCTTTCACTTTCCTTTTAGGCCTTTCAGTGGCCGAATGAAGTTTACTGGGTCCTGCAGCCTCCAAAGCACTCGGTGAACCGGCCGATCTCTTCCGTTTCCTGTCTTCCTAAACTACTAGGTTCCGGCGTTCCTGTATCAGCAGGTTGCTCACTCTCAATAGTTCCTCCTCCAGACAGCGCTGTTTCTCCTCAAGACTAAGGCAAGTTCCATCCGAAAAATCCAAAGGACCGCTCACACAGGCGGTATGCTGGCCACCCTGCGGGTGCATCCCAGCCACCGATTCAGCGGTTTCAATGAAAATAGGCTTCTCAAACTCAGACATGCTCTGGGCCAATGCAGCCCCATGTGCAGCTCCTCCACTGTCCTCCTCCTCCGCCATATTGTTCCCACCAGAAAATGGGTCCCCCCTGCTCACAGGAAGCAGGAAGCAGGGGAATTTCCCCAGTGTCCTGGCCAAATTTCCCTCATTCAAAAAACAAAATACTACCAATAGCTCAATCTGGTCAGTTGGCATTCATCTGTATCCCCCTCCCCCGGGTTGTGCCTGAAAATAGGCAGGATTTGTCTAGTGCACTTACCAGTCAACAAAAATGAAATAAATAAATAAAATAAACAACTAAAAAAAAAAAAAAATGGACTATTGCAAGATGAATCACATTGTGCATTGGTCTGTGCTATGAGTTGTCAGGCAAGGAGCCTCCCAGAGGGATAAGAGCTCATTCTACCCACCATACTGCTGCATTGGTGGCTGCTTCTAGGGACATCCCTATCCATAAAATCTGTCAGGCTGCTACCTGGAAGTCAGCAAACACTTTCTTCACCCATTACCACATCGACCTTGACTTGAGTCACGCCGGGATGCTGGTTTTGGGCCTCAGTTCTGTTTGCCTTCCTACTCCCGGAGAACTGCTAGGAGTCTGCCAAAGAGTGTGGATGAATAACATAGCCATGCTCCTAGAAAAACAAGTTACTCACCTGTAACAGTAGTTCTAGGAGTGGTATATATTGTTCATCCACACGGAGTCACCCGACCTCCCCAGCTGCGGACACACAACACCTGGCTTCCAGCGGGCTAAGATCTAGCATCATGGGGCTGAGCCAAGGTATATACCACCCGGGTGGGTGGGAGGAGCCAGCTCGAAGATTTTTGGCTGATTTCAAAGTGGAAGGGGACATGCCAAAGAGTGTGGATGAACAACATATACCACTCCTAGAATTACTGTTACAGGTGAGTAACCTGTTTTTCTGCTGTATGATTTAATTCTAGATTGGCTGGGGAGAAACGCTGGTATGTTTAATGCAGTACTAGGTAAGCTCCACCTAACTCAACTGGTCTCCTGCTCAACTAACATGTAACCTTGTAACACTCACCAGTCCCTCTTAGACTGGATGATGACTACTAGAAAAGAATGGATCCTAGCTACTGGCACACTACCAGACTCCACCAGTGACCATTTGCCAGTTCACTGCATCTAGAATGCACATAAAGCTCCCATCCAAAGAAATACAATTTAGGGATTTTTCCAAATTGAACATTGGGGCCTTAAATTCGGATCTCCACCAAATTGACTGGTCCCCATTATATCAGACATCAGATATAGAGAATGCTTTTAATTTCTCCATATTCTCTCTATAGAACATACAAGATATAGAGAATAATGCATATGTAGGGAGTTGATATGAGGTTTTTTCACACACCCAAGTTATGTGATAATATGTAAACCTCGAGACCGGAGCTTGAGAGGTTTTAGTATTATCACACAATGAGGGTGGGTGAAAAAACTTCATTTCTACCCCCTACATATGTTTTTTTTTTATAATAACTGGCACCAAAACAAATTCAATGTAAGTATTACCACTACGAGGAGACGCGAGACAAAAACTCTCATACTTCCTTATTAATAGGCACGCTCCCACGCTATTCAAAGACTGACATCACATAACGTGGTAGCGTGGGGGCATGTCTACTCGTAAGGAAGTGGGAACGTTTTGGCAGTGGGTCTCCATGTTGGTTGCTGAGTTTGAAACTGTTTACTTTGGAATGTGAGTGCTGAAGGCTTTTACGCCGAATTGAAACCATCTTTTTCGTATCAACCCACGGGTTGATACGACTTTTTACAGTTCTCGAAAATGGGTTGATAACAGGGATCACCCGTTATTATAAACAGGTTCCCCTCAAAAAATGAAGAGTAAGAAGTTGTGTGACAAGATGAGTGCATAGTGACCTGCTTGCTTCCATTAGAAGGAGGGACAAAACCTGGGCCAATCCTAAACAATCCAAGTCTCCTGCAGACTGGGCTGAATATAGAAAACTGAGAATAAAGTGTACAAAAGCTATCTGAGCTACAAAAAGTGGCTACAGCAAGCAGCTTCTTCAGGCATCTGTTAGAGATTCTAGATGTTTTTGGAGTCACATAATATTGTTCATGGGCCAGGGTACAAATACATCAATACCTGACATGACACTGGGCAGTACAAAATTGTAATAATATTGGCACAATTGCAGATACCCTTAATTCCCATTTCTCTGACATCTCTGATTACACAGAGCTGATTGGTCTGGTCCCTGAATAAATCTCCAGTGCTAAGGAACCTGACTCATCTCCCTTTAACCTAAGGACTGTCACCAAAACTGAGGTGCTACATCTCCTGAAGGCCATCCCAGCTTGTGGTTCTGCTGGATCTGATGGGCTACTACCCAGGTTCTTCAAAACTGCCACCCCTCTCATAGCTGCACCAGTCACAAGGCTTCTCAACTTAGCCTTCTCTACTGGGGTGCAGTACCTTGGCTCTGGAAGACTGCCCGAGTGGTACCTATTTTAAAAAAAGGGTGATACCAAGAGTATGGATAATTACTGCCCTATACTCATCCTATCGGTACTAAACACGTTACTCGAGAAAACAGTTGCCACCCAGGTAACAGAACACCTACAACTGCATAACTTACTATCCCTGGCTCAACATGGTTTCAAGCAAATACATAGTATATTCACTGCCCTCATCCAATTTACTAATGATGTAAAGATGGTCATGGATAAAGGTATGCTTATAGGGTCAGTTTTCACTGACCTAACCAAGGCATTTAACCTTGTGGACCACCCTTTACTGTTATCTAAATTCCTACCTTGGGTTTCTTGATCTACTCTAGTTTACACAGACAACATGATACTGTACACTAGTGGCACGGACATCTCAAACATTAATTTGAACCTGAATGCGGATTTTGATCTCATACAGTCCTGACTAAAGCAAAATAGACTCCTTATGAACACCAAAAAGACAGTCACCATGCTATTTGACTTGGCACCTAGAATCAGAGCATGTACCTCTGCCCTAACCATCTACAGACCAGATGATTCCTTCTAGAAGTAGTAGACTCTTTCAGGTACCTTGGAGTCACCCAAGATCCTGCTCTGGATTTCAGCCTGCATCTGTCAACTATCTGTAAGGCAGAACACATGAAGCTGGGTCTCACCTATAAAATTAGGTACATGCTTACCGCTGCAGCTAAATATGTTTCTATGTGTCCTTTGGCCAAGTTTTACCTATGGGCTGATAACCTACTTGGAGGTCAACAAAGGGGTCTTTAAATAAATGGAACACATGTTAGTACAATAACATTTGTTGCTTTGTTCTTTCCAGGCCCAGGCTTACCTGTCACTGTGTCTTCTACCTGAGTCTTAGATGGCTCTCACCATCATCTTATTGATGCTGCACCACTGCTTGTACTGTTGATAATATTATTAGAACCAAAACACCAGCTTTACTGGCCAGTTTGTTAAAACACGCCTCACAGGCCTAGCAATTGAGGACTGCTGATAGTTCTCTTCTTGACATACTTAAATGTGCTCTAAGATGGGTCAGCAGGCTTTCTCAGCATTTGCTTCCGAGCTCTGGAACTCCCTTCCTGTGCCTTTAAGGTACTCTCAGTCTGACCAAGTTTTTAAGAATGAACTTCATAAGTTCCTTATGTATTCTAATAAATGCTCATGTAACTGATCTAGCATATTTTTACTGAACTTAATCTTTCTTTCATATGTCAGTATTGCACTTTTATAATTGTCTTCCTGGATTTCTTTGTGATATGCGTTGTTTTATGTTATTCCTGTATTATGCAAGACTACTGTTGATATTATTGTATTGTTGTATCACCTGTAATTGCTACTCATTTTTGTCAGTAACTCTCCCCTGCCTTGCCTAAAATAGGCAATGTTTTGTCTAGTGCGCCTACCTGGTAAATAAAAATGAAATAAATAAGCGGTAAAAAAGTATCAAGGCATGAGGTCAAATGCAGAGTAATATTTTGATCTGATTAGCTCCCCAAGGTGGCTTTATTTCACAAATACACAACACTTTCTTAGTGTTTACTTTAAACTACATAAGGATGAATGAGCCGTGGTTTGCAGTGCAGCAGTATATTTATTTCATGCATAATTAGCATTCATTTGTTACTTGAAAAGTAATTTGTTGTCAAATGATTAAGTATGTGCTATAGTACTTGCTTTAATTAGTAGCCATTTGAAATATGTTATATACAGTAAGTTTATGGGGGTGCTAGGAGATTCTCTTTTGGATATGAGTGTTGCCTCGCAGGTTCTTAGGGCAACAGAACTGTGACCTGAATGAGGTGACACTCATATATCCATAAGAGGCCCTCCTAGCATCCCTTAAACTCATTATAGATCGTGGCACCATTTTAAAAAAAATGTTGGGGGGGGTGTTTCTCTGGTGCAGGTGGCGGTTATTGGGAAGCCCATTAGGGTGTGAGTGCATGAGGTACTCTTACAGCAATAAGAGTATCTCACACGCAACTGAAATAAGCACTGTCATTGGTTAGGAAGCATCACATAATGCTCCCATGATGTATAATTGTTTTTATTGCTGTGATACATATATTTTGTTGATTGATATATAGATTTGATCTATGGGTATATGATGTAATTGTTTTTCTATAGAGAAAATGGCCCATCTGTGTATTCTGTCTATCTATCCATCCCTCCCTCTATCCATCTTGGTAGCCATATTAATCCTCAGAAGCCGACTTGGATAGTTTCATACCTCTTATTTGACCACCACATGATTTAACACACACACACTTTTTAAACAATTTATTAAAGGGTAAATATTGGTGACAGAGATGTTCCAAGTACATCATACAGTAGTAACAAAAAATGAGTTGAAGACTGCAACATTGATCATTGCACCTACCTGTGAGTAAGAAAACTCCAGACCAGTGACTGAGAAGACAACTTCACCCAATGTTATCAAGAAGTACTGGGGAATCTGCCAAGCCATATGAATTGTGTTGGGTTTGATATCTTCAATTTTCATAAGTGTGGGGGCCTCATTTTCTTTTGTACACTAAAATAACAATAAGAATATATAACATATACTTATTTTTCTTTTCTCTGAATTATTCTTTCCATTTTGTCCCCTGATATCTCTTCTCCATCTTTGGAAATATGTAATGACATAACACTGATTGTGTTTAGCAAAGATGAAACAAATTTTTGTGCAAGAGACAAAAACAATGATGGACCTTCTATGATCTCAGCTTTGGCTCTTCACTGCAAACTGTCTCTCCTGCTCTGTCTCGCTCTCTTGGTCTCATATCACTGTAGAAATAAACAGCTACAGCACCAAAAAATTGCTAATTTGAAACATTTATGTTTGAAAATGTGTTTTATAAACTGGGCATGGAATGGTGTGACACAGAATATGCAACTTACCTTCATTTGTGAGGAGGCATGATCATAACTTATGAGCGGCAAAATCATAACCTTCTTGTGATATCTCTACTCATGAGTTAAGGTCCTGCCCTGTTACTCATAAAAATAAATGACCTACTCCAAGTCAGGCCATTGTGTAATATCTGCATATTTGACATTACTCCAATTGGGATAACCCCATGAGATGCAGCGTCTCCTTTTCATAGGGGTCCCAGGGAGGATAGCAACAGTCAGCAGATTAACACAATCCAGCAGGCATAGTTGCGGACAGGCAAAAATATGCACAAGAAAACAAACTGTAAAGGTAAGTACACCCAAACAGTACTTAAAGCAAACTAGCAAAATGTGTGTGTGTGGGAGGTGCAGGGAGAAAGAGCAGGATTCTGGTCTAAAACAAATACAGGGAGTTCTAAGGTTGCTGGAAAAACTGGAATTGACTACTTGCAAGCTTACAGCATTCCTCTTCAATGGAGGGGGTTTGTTCCAGGTGTCTGGTGCTGCAAATGCAAAGGCCTTTCTACCAAATGTACTCATCACCATGTGTGGGGAGAGCTAGGCGATAATTGGCCTTTTCTTTGTGCATTTGTACAATAAAGAAAGCTAGTTGTAGTGAAATTCTGCCCTTACCTATCTCTCCACGGCCTTCAACCACGCCTGTGACATGTATGCACCTCTAAACACTCATAGGATAAAAAAACAGACTGCTGCATGGATCACTCCAGCGCTGATCCAACAACTAAAAAAGAGAGATAACCTCTGGCACCTAGCTAACGACTCCTGCAGGGTTGCTGACAGGCAAGCCTACCGGGCAGCCCGTAATCAATGCTCCTGGTCAATCAAGCAGGCTAAAGCCAAATTTTACCAGGCCACGTTGACATCCACCTGGGACTCGTCCCAGAGCTTTCTGGGACAACATTAAAGACCTAAATGGTAAGACCCGCTCCCCCATCCCAGATTGACATAAATGGGACTGTCTCGACTGACCCCACCTGATGTGCTAACTGCCTCAACCAAACCTTCGTGACTTAAGTGCCATCCTCCCAGCCCATTTTTCTGACCCAGTTGCCAAACCCTCCCACGCACCCATTTCCAGGCCGCAATTCCACTTCCGAGTGATCTCACCCCACGATGCCAAACCTTTCTTATTAAAGGCCTCGCATCTCAGAATCCTACCAATGACCCCTCGACTCCAGGATTCTTGCCTGCATCTGGATGTCATGCTCACCCCGCTGACGCTTATCATTAACAAATCACTATGCCTCGGCCAATTCCCTAAGGCCTGGAAGCATGCAGAAGTAACCCCCATCCATAAGTCCGGGGACCGCACTCTGCCTAACAACTACAGGCCCATCTCCATCCTTCCCCCCCTATCCAAAGCCCTCGAAAAAATAGTAAACACTCAGCTCTCGGAATACCTTACTAACTACAATCTTCGGTGTCCGGAGCAACACAGTTTTCGCCCGGGTCATAGCACAACCACTGCCCTTCTGGAATTCTCCCACCACATTCACTCAGCACTTGACAAAGGTCATCTTGCTGGGGCGGTCTTCATAGACCTGTCCAAGGCCTTCGACACAGTGTGCCACCCCCTACTACTTAACTCCCTCAGTACACTCGGTCTCGCAACCGGCCCCTTGAAATGGTTCGCAAGCTACCTACACAACAGGTCCCAAAGAGTCAAACTAAATGGGACCCTCTCTCTCTATCTTCCAGTATTCTCGGTGTCCCCAAGGCTCTATCCTGGCCCAACCCTTTTCAGCCTATTCCTGAACACCCTCCCCAGCTCCTGCTCCAGTAAAATATTACTCTATGCAGATGACGCTATCCTTGCATCACACCCTGACCCACTCCCACCCAAAGCATGCTGCAAAGCCTTCCTCCAAACCAAAAGTGGTTCGATAATCACCGCCTAGTCCTGAACCTAAAGAAAACAAAGTCCATGCTCTTTTGCCCATCGGCAAAACAATGCCAGAAACTTCCCCCTCCACATCACCACCAGCACGCCCCACCTCTTGGAGCAGGTTGCATCCTATAAGTACCTGGGTATCACCTTCGACTCTGGCCTTACTTTCCATGCCCACCTCAACGCACTGTCATCTGCTATAAACTCCAGGATCGGTCTACTCTATCGGCATAAAGACTGTCTCCCTGAACCGGCCTTAAAACTAGCCATCACCTCATCGGTATTATCGCTGGCTGACTATGGGCTCCCTGTCTATGCCGCTGCTGATGCCTCTGCCTTATCCAAAGTTCAGACCTCTATTAATAAAGCATGTAGGCTCCTTACCGAGCCCACAGCAGAACCTCCACACCTGTTCACTATACTGCGCCAAAATACTCACTCTTGAGGAAAGACTGAATTATCAAACCTGCCTTCTGGCCAAAAATCCCTGTCAGGACTCTGCCCTCCTGGGGTCTCTGGTCCTTTGCAGCGTGCTGCTAGGTCACTGCCAACCCGGTATGCCGCCACGGCCACTTTCATAGTCCCCAGAGCAAGGACCTCTCAGTGCCAAAGATCCTTCCATCACCAAGCCCCGTCCTGTTTCAACTCCCTTCCCGAAACCATCTCCAAGATCCCTGGCATTGGCCACTTCAAAATTGCTCTTCGCCAGCATATTATGGACAGCCGATGTTGTGAATGCCTGTTGCTGCCTCTTGCCTGACCCCTCTGCCCTATGCCGGTCCCTGCTAATCCGCTTTCAAATCCCCAGCACACCGGTCTCTATATACCCACATATTAGCCTGTCATGCTCACTTTGACTACTGTAACCATTATCGTTACACCAATGTTCTACCTACTTAACTTATGACTTGCTATCGATTTGAATCCCGTGTTGTTTTTACCTATGCTAGGACCTTCCACAAGTTTAATCCAGCGCAGCCTAGCTGTCTGCTCTCTCCAAGTGTATATTTTTTTTTTTATGTATCTAACATGTTCTGTCATTCCACTGTTCTAACCTCTTCTTTTATTGTTGTCTTCCCCCCCTTATTGACGAGGTACCTTTGTAAACGAGTCTTTGACTCAAAGGTTGTAAAACTGATTCTCTACAATAAATAAATAAATAAATAAAATCTGCTTGAGAGATGTTGCCAGTTAAGCTGGTCATACAGCAGATTATGTTGGGTAGACCATCCACAGGAGAGGATGAATGTGCACATCTTGTTGTATAAATATCCAGGGGCAGCAGAGTGGTTTTGTTTTCACAGTGGTGTATGAACAATGAAAGGGATCAAGAAGCGGGCAACTATCTGCTTCCCCACGTAAGCACTGAGGCAGAGTTTAGACCTGTTGTGAAAGCTGAGGTTGGGCCCTACAGTTTTTACGTTGTGATCAATATGTCTACTGTATGAAAGTGATACATCAAGCTAGATTCCTAGATATTTGAATTTGTTGACTTGCTCAAGTGTGTTGCCATGTAATATTATGATTTCAGGTGGATCAGCTGAATGAGTTAGCAAGTTCTGGGATCCAAGCACCATAGACAGTTTTTGTTGCATTAAGGATCCGGCAGTTGTTGACAAATTAGAGTACTGAATTAACCTTGGACATTGTCGTTACACTGTAGTAGAGTATGTTGTCATCTGCATATATATGTAGATGACACCACCTGCTATGCTTCAGGAGGTTAACAAAAAAAAAAGAACAGCAGAGAGCCATGGATTGAGCCTTGAGGAATCCAAAAATTCAGGACAGCAAGTTCTGAATTAATGGCTTGTATGGACACTATCTGGGTTGAGTTACTCAGGCAGTTTTCAAACCAGTAACACTTTAAGTGTCAGTTAATGACACTGTAGTTACAGTGCAACTTGCATGCAGCAAACATGTAACTACAGTGAAATTATCCAGTGTTGCATGTAATTAATGATTACCTACCCTGCAGTTACATTGAAACCAACACGTACAATAAAGTGGGACCTTTGAACCATTTGATGTCAGTTTGGCTGAAAACCAAGGGTCTTGAGCTTGAGAAGAAGTGTTGCATGATCCACCAAGTCAGAAGCTTTGGAGAGGTCTACAAATATGGCCCCAGTGAAGAGACCATTAGATATGGCTATGTGGACATCTTATGACTTTCAGCAATGCAGATATAGTGGACTATCCCTTCCTGAAGCCAGACTGCATGAGATACACAGTCTACTGTGAGTGAACACACTTTCTGAGAACCTTGGAGAGCACAGGGAGAACCAAAAGGAGTCTGTGTTGATCTAGATTCTGTTTAGTGCCTTCTTTGTCAAGGGGCCCGATTCTGGCATATTTCTAGAGAGTAGGTATCTCACCAGAGGCAATATGATGGCCAGCAAGGTGGAGAAGCTTTGGGTCAAAGAAGTCAGCATCAGCTCTTTAGTTTGGGCTGCAGCCTTTTAGTGCTTCAAGGACCTCTGCTGTAGTGATATGTCAGAAGTTAAAGTTTGGCAGATCATTAGTGTGAGTCTCTGGACTGCTTAATGAAAGACCAACCATGGATGGAACCAGGGGGTTTTGAAGCTTGACAGAATCCTGAAGAAAGGTGACAAGGTCTTCAGAGTGGTTCAAGATTTGATTAATTTGATCTTGAAGATCCATTTTAAATAGTTTTTTTTTCACAATCTTAGGGGCAAATATCTCTGAGAAACAACCTTTCAAATAATCTGTTTTTGACACAAACACTAATTCATCCCTAACATACAGGTGCTAAAGTTTCATACCCTGTTAGTAATAGTGGGTATTCAAGTTGGTGGACTTCAGTAGTATGGTTAGCCAATATGCAAGCAGAAATCAAATTTTTATGGCTGTGGTCGGAGCCTACAGTCATCTTGCTATCTGTTGCTAGAAAATGAAGTATCATGGGACACGTTTTGGACTTTTCAATGTATCCTTCCATGCCAACTGAAATAAAATACTCCCTTCTTTCTGTTAAGAATGTTGGAGACATAACTCCAGGCTACTTTTCAGATGCCATTAGGAAACCGAAACAGTTTGTTAAATGTTTGTTAAATATTGGTTGCCTATTAAACTGGAGATTTGTTTACCCCCTTTGGAATGCAACAACTTGCACATTTAAATACTTAGCATTTAAACACTTTCTTCCTACTAGTTTCACTTGGGAATGTATTGTCTTTCTAGAAAGATTCATACCTCATAAATGTCATCCCTTTCCCAGCAAATCTATAATTTACACTGTTTTTAACCTCTAAAGACACTATCTGATAAGAACAGTCTCAGACACATGCCAGGTCTTCAGTGAACTACCCATACTAAATATGTAGCAATCAGGCATTTTCTACTATGCTTTTTGGGGTGAAAATATATTGAGTTACAGCAAACACACACACACACACACACACACACACTGTACACACCATCTTCATGGCCACAACATTTGAAATAAATACTGCATTCTAATATGTTATAAAACAAGAAACTGTTTATGTCAGTGAACACAGTGAAGTTCAGATTAGAGAAGATTTCCTTTAAATATTTCTTATCCTCTATGTTGTATCCTGGATACACATACACCATCCTCATGGCCACAACATTCAAAATAAATACTGCATTGTAATATGTTAAAAAAACAATAAAGAAACTGTTTATGTCAGTGAACACAGTGAAGTTCAGTCTGGAGTAGATTTCCTTTAAATATTTCTTATCTTATATTTTGTATCCTGGATAGTGCAGGGCTGATGCTACATCTCATTGTCATTGGGATCTTCATTTACACATTTTTGCACTGTATTTACTCAATCTGTCCCAGATTAGATGCAATATCTTGTTTTCAGTGGGGTCATGATGTTACCATTTTGATAATGTATTTCTTCAGGGTAGCCTAGTCCAGGGCCCCCACATTCAAAGGAGATGTGCGGTGCATCCCAGTGGAAAAGGGAGATGTGCCGTGCAACTCCAACAATGCGATGTGGCATGATATTCAAATGTGCGGGATGCGCCAGCTGCAAGGGAATGGGTCAGGGTGCACACAAATAGTATGCCATGGAAGTCAAGGGTGTGTTCCCATGCATATGCCATGCTGCAGCATACTCAGTGGGAATATGCCCCCTCACAGTCCAGAGCAGTGCAGCCCACAGTTAGACCATGAATAGCTGGTCTAATCTGGCCAGCCACCCACCCACAGGCAGGCTGCAGAACTGCACCCAGGTGCACAGCAGCCTGGCATCCCTGGTGGACTAGAGGTACCCCCTCCTATCCCCGATTGATCCAACTCCATCCCCAAGGAGCTCCATAGTGTAGGGGCCCCTCCCCAGAGCCAGTCATACCAGAGGAAACCACGGTCCATATCCATGGCATAGAGGACCCCCACCCACCACCTTGGTACATAGACACTCCCGCTCCTCCCATGCCCAACCTGTTGTGGAGACTGCCACAGACCTCCACACCTTGCCATGGTCAGCCACCGACTGCACTAGACCTGGGCCAGGGACCTGCACTCCAGAATGACTCAAATGGCTGTACCATGCATTGGGGCACTACACAAGCTGTGGACCCTTCAGTGTATGCAGCCATGTGTATGTCCCTGGCAAACTGTAAGAGGGACTTGACATGCCTCCAATGCATGCCTTGTCAATGCTGTATCTTCCTGCTGTCATACACTGCTGCAGGCCCACACTCTCCCTTGTTCCCCTGTATAACATGCCACCCTCTGGACTGCTGAGGTATTCTGGGTGCCATGGGGTGAGGTATCCTGCAATACACTATCCATAGCCTGGAGCATACACTGCAAATGGCGTTTATTTATTTATTTGCTTTTGTTAACTGGGTAAGCACGCTAGACAGCCAAGTGCCTATTTCCAGGTGCGACCCGGGAGATTACAAGGTACATACATGAACATCAGGCAAATACAAGTGGAAGATTACATTACAGAGAATTAGCACACAGGGACTTTACAAGCAACAGTACCATCAGGCAAATACAAGTGGAGGATTACATTACAGAGAATTAGCACACAGGGACTTTACAAGCAACAGTACCATCAGGCAAATACAAGTGGAGGATTACATTACAGAGAATTAGCGCACAGGGATTTTACAAGCAACAGTACCAGCAGGCAAATACAAGTGGAGGATTACATTACAGAGAATTAGCACACAGGGATTTTACAAGCAACAGTACCATCAGGCAAATACAAGTAAAGAATTACTAATTCACCATTTAACAAGTTTGTTAACCCAGTTAACAAAAGCAAACAAATAAATAAATGCCATTTGCAGTGTATGCTCCAGGCTGTGGATAGTGTATCCATGGTTCCCCAATTGTACAAACGAATGGGAGGTCAGCTGTAACATGCCTGTTCTGGGATCTGTGTGAGCGGGTACAGCATCGGCTGTCACCCGCACTGAGCAGTGCAATGGCACTGAGACGATGGATCCACATGCGAGCGCGTGAGGTGTATGGCCACTGGGTGTTATCACCCACACACAGCTCGTGCCTATGTATGACACATTCCAGTGTCCTACTGCCAGTGCTCCACCAACCAAAAATAAGATGTCATGTCTTCTGCGAACTATCCTGGCTAAATGTATAGCAATCAGCAGGCATATTCTAGGAAACACTTTGTAAAAATGGGTAAAAGGAAGACCACGTTGAAACTGCCTCTCATCAGATCTGCATTGTGCAAATTCATTAGAAATAATGGGTAAAATAATCCCAAAAGCTCTCCACAGCCACATTGGCTCTGACCAGAGTTTGTTTAATTAGTTTAGATTAGCTTGATTATGCAGAGTCACATGGGAGACATACATTTATGCACGGACTCAAGTTGTCTACATCCTCCAGACCTTTGAATCAGGTTGTCAGAGGTGATGCATTGTCTTGCATAGTTTCTGCACTGTGAGGGTACCACCACCTGTTGTAGTACCCTTAATTCATGGTTAACCCAAGCAGTGGCATTCTCAATCTCAGTCTCTCTTGGCTGGCTAATATAACTCTTATGATCACTGCAATAGTGATGGGGACCAAAAAGCAGCCCCCCCCCAATAAAGTTCAGGGTAGAAAACCCCAGTTAGCGAAGACAGATACTTATAGAGATGGTTGAAAAAGTTTGTTGTGGAGGCATAACTAGGTACTAAGAAAAGTGCAATAAGGTATTTTCTGGACAGCATTGCATTTTTCTGCAGCACGGGAGATATCTCTTTAAAGGAGACCCTGAACCTTGTGCTCCTTGGGGAGGTAGATGTGCTATGGCAGTAGTGCATTTGCTTTCCAGTGATGACATGGTATTCCTCAGGAGTTGGTACACAAGCAGGATTTGATGCCAGTCTTGGAGGATGCCATATACCTAAACCTCTTGCAGTCCAGGGCTTGGTGCCAGATACAGTGAGTACAGAGAGGCTGGGTTCAGGCATACGGGAGATTTTTGCTTTGCATTTGTCATCTTGTGTCCCCCTCTCACTAATGCACCAGTTTAGTACTTCAAGGGATTTGCTTTGCAGCTACACTTAGAGAACATGGCATGTTTTTCAAATTGCTCACCACCTCCAGTATACTCTTAATTATGTAGATTGCTAACCTGTTCATTGATTACAAAAGTGAAAGAACTTCCAAATCCGAATTTTTCTGATGTTTTGCATTTGATTGTTCCAACAACGATGATCTCTTTCCTGTGGATGGAGAAAAAAAATAGTCTGAAACTAATCTCTTTTTCCCTTCCTTTCCTGTTCATTCCCCTTTTTCCTCCAGCGTCTTACCCCTTGCCCGTTGTTGCATTGCCAGTAACAACCTACGATCATGGATGTGGCAGAATCAGCAATATTTCCTGAATTCTGAGGACAATAACAAGGCCCAGTTGTAAACTATATGCCAAGCATTAAGGGTCACAGTTTAATGACAAACACTAGGCCCTTCCAACCATGGAGAGTGAGCCCATCCCCTCCACAACATGACTACACTCCACTTGCCCAGGGAGCAGGCCAGAACAATCTAGTGTAACTGCAAGTGGTTAAGAGAGTATGGCAGTGTTATCTACTGCAACTCTATCTTTTTCTATTATCCTCCCTATTTCCCCCACCTTGGGGAATGGTCTGCCACCAACTTTCTCACTCCACATCAAGTAACTCAGCATTAACCAAGTGTCTGCACCCCCTCCCCCATTATCAATATGGTACTAGCAACTGTGGCTAATGGACCATGTATTCTTTTCTTAAATTGTGTTTTTTGACATTGTTTATTACCACTGAGCTTTCTGTCTTGATGGTGCCATGCCCCTGCTCCCATCCACAGCCTCTTCCTAGTTGCTGTAGTGCCTCCTTTAGCTGTGACTCCTTTTCCCACTGTATTACCCCACGGGGTGGGGTTTCTGTTTCTGTCTGCTCCTCTCTCTCACAGTGTACTGTGGAGTGGCGTGGAGTACAGGATCACCAAACTGAAGTCACTGGGAGGGATAGTTTCACAGAGTGCTCAGCGGATGTGGGTGGAGGAAGGCCTTTCTGTCAATCTGCCATCAAAAAGGATTATTCCACTGGGTTTTATCCCCACTCTCCTCCCTTTTTGTATATGTGCAAGGCTGGGGGGGATGCCAGGCAACAGTGGTTACCTATGCTGCCAGCAACATCCCCACCAAGCCACCACCAGTGTATCTTCAAAAGTTGTGCAGCACTGAGCCCACCTCCAAGGAGGAGAGCTGTGTACTCCCTGCTGACCACCATTCCTGATGTCCTGGGCTTGGGGCACAAGCTTGTGTTACCAGCATGACAGATTGGTCCCCCCCCACTCAGCCCCAAGGATCAACCCCGATGGGCCGTGTATGCTTACTTACACAACACCAGAGGGCCAGCTATGCAAAGACTGGAACTACCCAATCTCCTCAAGACAGGTGGCATCCAGCTTGCAGGCATCTCCTTATTTCAGTAGACCCAAGGTGGAATTTCCAGACTCAAGATGCTAACCTGGATCTCCTCATTTGGTAAGGAAACTGGGTCAGCACTTTTTTTTCCCCAAGGAGGGTGAGCTGTTAAAAATAGTCTATTGGCACTAGTTATGTGCAGCTAATTTAAACTACTTACTACCTATCATAATAGCTGAGCTGCACATTGTATTCAAAATCAATTGACAGGGGATGATGGCCACAAAATAAACAGATGTAATACACAAAAAGCTAAGTTTTTGAATGTAAAATGATGAGTTACTTACGTTCCTGTTGTGAGCATGGTGTAGTTTGAGACTGAGAAAGGATATACAGTTCCCAAATCAGAACCACTCACTGTGATGTTCACAGCATAGTTCAAGTTATTGACAAATCTGGAGGCACAGAAATGCATATCAGTTAGTATATCATCAACAGGGAATATGTAGAAAGCCAGTGGATATACAGTAGCAGTCTCCTGAGTCAGCAACATGCCTTGCAACCTGGATCTTTCCAAAAGGGATAGTCTCATGCAGCAACAACATATTCCACTGGTGACTCCCTTCCATTCAAATATCCTTCCTCTCCACAAGATGATCACAATGAACTTTCCCATTCTGTAAACTGACCCTAACATCCAAGCTCCCTTTATAGAGACATCTATTCCCTCATGCCTTAGACTACCCAATCGTCAGAATCTGTGGATGCATTGCTGCCTCCACAATTCAAATGTTCCATTCTACCAGGCACCAAGGCATGTAACTGAACCTGATGCTGCACCTGCACCTTCAGCACTGGTGTCACTGATATCCAAGGTTTCACAGGCATTTACATACATCAACAATAAGCTGTTGTGCATTTCCAGCAATGTAGCATGTTGAATTACATACGAACATATGAATCTGCCAGCAGAAACAGACCACACAAGCTATAAATGTCTGCCTAAGTGTGCAGCTAGCCCACTAGATTGCAACTGCCCCAACCCCCTCCCCATCTGTCATTCCCATGATGGCTTCAGACCCCTCCACCCAGATCCTCTCTTGTGCGCTGTCTCATGCCCTCTTAAAGCGCCCTACTGTCTTACATGATACCACACTTACTGGTAGAGCATTCCATTTAGACACCTCCCTCTCTGTGAAGTAGTGCCTCCTTATCTCCTTCTTAAATCTTCCATCCTCCAATCTTAGTCTGTATCCCCCATGTCCCTACCCTTCCTCAGTTTCAACACCCCTTCAGTGCGAACTTAGTTTATCCCCTCAAATACTTGAATGTTTCAATCATATCCCCCTAGTCTTCCTCTCCTCCAGTGTGTACATATTCAGCTCATTCAGCCTATCCTTGTAGGCCTTGCCCTCCATCCCCTGTAACATTTTTGTTGCCCTCCATTGCACACCTTCCAGTAAATTAATATCCCTCTTCAGACACGGCCACCAGTACTGTACACAGTACTCCAAGTGTGGCCTGACCAAAGATCTGTAGAGGGCCAGGATCACCTCCCTGTGCCTGGATGAGAAACCCCTTGCAGTACAACCCAGCATCCTGTTCACCTTAGCTGCCACTTTCCTGCATTGGGCAGTGTTGTTCATGCTCCCTGTTACCAACACCCCTAGGTCCTTCTCTTCCTCAGTGATCCCCAGCCTCACCCCTCCCAACCAACAGTCCCTCCTTGGCTTCATTGCCCTGAAATGCATAACCTAGCACTATTTCACATTGAATCCCAGCTGCCACTTCTCTGACCATACCTCCAGTTTGGTTAGTTCCCCTTGTAGTTGTTTTCATCCATTGTCTTCATCCACCACTGCCCCCATTTTGGTATCATCTGTGAACAGACTAACCCTGCTCTTTCTTTGCAGGAGGTGCCCAGCAGTTAACACTGGAGAGACTGGCAAACCCTTGCTGACTAGCTCAGAGAACACAATAGAGCAGCCAGAAATGGAGAGAATGATAAACCCATTATATATCAGTTTGACACTAATAGCCATAATGTTAATGATCTTTCTGTTTGCATTATGGTTGCTCGGATGTCCTATTATCTGATCCATTGACAGGATACTGAATTTCAGACTATCCTAGTCCAAAAACTGATATCCTGCTGTGAAAATGGATGATGTCCTAGACAGCAGCCAATCAGGTGTTACTACAGGAAGATGTCATCATTTATTCACACTTTAGTCTGAAGATGAGTGTAAGCTGCTCCACTATGGCACCAGTCTTTACTGCTGATCAGCACCTGACTATACTTTAGGTATATTTTGGCTGCTATGTGGGGGAGAGGATGGAAGTGGGAACTTGTGGGTGTGCTGGACGGGGGATGTGTTATGGAAGGAGTGGCATGGTTGTGTCAAGGAGTGGGGAAATGGGGTAGCATCAGTATTTATCACAGGTGGGGGATGTGAATTTTTATATTTTAAGGAATGGGGTTGGTATACTTATTACAGTGTGTGTGTTTAAAAATGGTTTGCTCTTTAGGAGCTTGTGGGGAGGCAGGAATGTATAGGTTAGAGGGTGGTTTAGGTGGGGGGGGATTATCAGCAATTGCAGGGTGGGTGTGGGAAGCCTGCACAGGGTTGTGGTTATCACTGATGTCAAATCAGATCTGATTTCCGATCCGTATTTAATTTGGTATCCTAAACTTTAGGATTTTAGATTTTTGGCAGCTTTACCCGAAAATCAAAAATCCTAAACTTTGCTTAAATATGAGACATCTATTTTTATAATGGATTACCTGAGCATCCCTAGTTTGCTCCCTTCAGCAGGGTTTTCATGGTGCTCAGTTCCATAAGGTCTTATGATCTCGCTCAAGGAGTAGGTTTGGATGCCATGGGTGACCACACAGCATCTCATCCCTCCTTTTGCAGATCCGGTGTGGTGTAGGTAGGTTTTAAAACAGGTGGTAGGTGGATTTTACAAAGGGTTTTGGCTTGGTCATAAAAAAGGGAGAAACCACTGTGGCTGCATGCAAAATGCCATCCTAGTCATCCATGCTCAGCAGCCCACAAGACTCCCTTACCATCTTCCAAACCCCTTCACCAATCTCACTGCACAGTACACTGGTGGAAGAAGGCAGGTCCCACTGTGGTGCAGCAGCCAAAGAGGTTCACAGGGACCAGGATAGTATATGAAAGGGATTGAAGGACAGCGAGCCAGTGTTTGAGCAGGAAATGGACTAAGGCAGCAGTGATTTAGCAGCATGGACCTGGGGAAAAACAGAAGCATAAAAAAGTATCCATACCATCTACCACCTCTTCTGGCAACATGAAATAGTGGGAACTCATGATGAATTGCATGCCAAAACAAAATGTGAAATATACCTGATTGCATTGTATCCTTGTTCTGGCTTCTCTTCAAAATCATCGAGCTGTAAGTAGAAGAGCAAAGAGATGATGGGGTAATGAACCATACTGCTGAGCCAATGGCAAACTATTTATGATTATTTTTATTATTTACTCAGACTGAGTCATTGGTATGCTCAATGTTTTTCCAAACACTTCATTATATTTTTTCTAAAAATAACACTTTATCAAAGTCCAAATGACTTTGATTTGTCTGTTTTCAATACATCCTTGATTCCATCAGAAGTAGTGTGAATTATTGCTTAATGCCCTGCGTTGTGAAACAGGAAATGTTTGAATCCCACCACAAAATGTGACTCACTGTGTGATCTTGAGCAAGTCACTTGACCTCCAAGTACGTCAGTCCTCCAAGACACTAAACTGGGTAGAAGCAGCACCCCACTGGCAAATGACATTTTGCATCTATGCTGGGCTGTCCTGCGTAGATGACATACAGTATATGTATAGACTAACAGATGGTAAAAATGTGCAAGGCATGTGGTTCCATCTTTGGGCTCTGGTGACCTCATAAGCTTCAGTTTCTTGGCTTTGGTACCACCACAACATCTTGACTGAATGACAGCCCTACTGCATATTGTCCTATCTATGATTATACAAAAGCAAAGAAAACAAGGAACCAGCTAGTGCCTCCCCCCCCCCGTCAAAATGAGGTGCCATGCATGTTCTGTTAACTGTGCCATCGGGGCAGACTTGTATTGGGTTTGCCTGCCCCCCTCTTCCTGTATCCAAACCCTGAAGTTGGGAACATCCAGGTGCCCAATACTACAACCTCCACTCGGCCTGCAGTGGAGAACCTGGCTTAAGGTACAAACCTAGGCTTCCCACTTGGCAAGCCATTCCCAAACCACTGTGACATCAAAGTGACTTCAATTTATTCATTAGTACATGTACAATTTACCGACCAGGATGAAGTACCCTGCAGTAACGATGTCACAGTTTCCTGTCTGACAAATCCTTCAAGACATCACTGACAGAAACGGCAATAAGTGTATTTCATCCTGGCAGGTGCCACTATGTGTAAGTAGAGGAAGTGTAGTGAATAGACCTATGTTTTGGATTTTCAAAGAACTGTGGCACTGCCATATGTGAAAGTGTTATGTTTCATAATCGTTTTTGCACTGTAGCACTTTTTCAAAGAATAAGGTAAAAAATGGTAGCGTTATCTTTATTTGCTAGTATATTTATTGACCAAATGGTCTCTAGCATTTTTAAGCTAACAAAACTAGAGGCGGGTGCCTGTTCCCTGTTTTTTTGTTATTTTACATATGGCATAACATACCTCCATGTGACCTGGTATCAGCCAAACTGGTCAAACCATATCTGAGAAACTGGTATAACATAACCTCTAAAGTCACTGAAGGCACTTAGGTGTGTTGTGACTTGTGATGCACACTGTTAAGCTAAGGCATGCTGTTTTACTAGCATGACACATGCCCTTTTGTGGCATATTGTTAAAGTCTGTCCATTGTGTACATACTTAAATATATCTTAGGTTTTTTTTTTATACTGAAGAGACAAATAAATTGGAGTGTCTTGTCCTGCTGTTACCTAATTTTTCACTGAGGAAGACTAAACTGCAAATAAGTTCAACGATTTGTGCACAGTCACAAAATAAGCCAATGACTTCAACAGAATTTTAACCAGGATTAATATTAGCTCATGGCCCTTCGCTTTACTGAGTCATTGAACCACAATTCTCTTAACTACATTTCATGTACTTATTTTATAAAGAAACAAAATATTCAAGAAAAATGTTTATGAATCTGCTTGATCACTGATATAGTACATATGAAAGACCGGATAATGTTAAAAGCTATGAATGTGACATAGACATGGTTGGCAATGCGTTGTCAATCTACTAACCAATTTCCATTGTAAAGGATTGTTTTTCATTAAAAGTGTGTGACGAACTCCATCCTCAAACGGAACAGTATCCTGAATGGAGTCTTGGCTGTAAGAAATTCTGACAACTTGTGTATTTCCAGTGCTGAAAGTGTAGTAATCTGGACTTGCCTGCAAAAAAATTAGAGGTTTGCATATGTCATGTGATGTTATATAATGTATTTATATTTAAATTATAGGACAAAATACAAGGCACTACATTGATTCTAAGCCATTCAGCAGAAATTGCCTAGTACCGTTTATCACAGACAACACTACCCATTGTCAGTTAAATATTGTTGCATGTGAACAGGAATGACAGCAGCAGGCAAAGTCATAGTTCAGGCTAATCCTCCACGTTGTAGAAGATGTCTTGGTAAGAAAGTTAGAATATAGGGTGAAGGAACAAAATAACAGCATCAAGCTATTATTTTATCAGTAGGTGTTTTAGAAGGGTTTTATAACATTTAGTACAGAAACTTGTTCTAGGCTTGTTTTGGCTATTCCATAATGTAGAAAACAAAGCACAAAGAGGCTGTACAACCCACTCAAGGGGTCATAAAGCGCCTGCTGTTAAACTTTAGATCATTTTTAGTTCTTTTTTTTTTTTACAAAGGAAATAATTAAAAGTGTTGCCTCTAATGCTGGTTCTGGCAATACCCATGGCCAGCATGTTTAGCTGCTCTATTTTTGCTTAAGGGGCAGTTGAGAAGATTTTCACTGCAGTTGCTCATTTCATGAAAGAAGATGGAATTTACATTCAGCACTTCTGGGAAATGCCAGACAAGTTTGTGTGGTGGGTATCATTTGTAGCACTTCATGACATTCTGCAGGAAATATTCTGCATAAAAAGGTAGAAAATGGCTATAATTACTGTGCTTTTTTTTACTTTCTATTTATGCCCCTGTATTCTCCCACCCCTGCCCCAGCCCATGGAACCTCCATGCACCTCCCAATCCCCTCCTGCCTCCCATTCGTGGCCACCTACCATCATCGAACTTTGGCTTTGCCATATTTTCTGGTCTTGTCAGGCAGGGCAAGCACTGCTGAGGTGGGGGACACTGGATATATTAGGGCCATCACTGTCATAGAGGTGCTGGGCCCATGCTCTTGTTCCCTGTAAGTGCCTCCAGGAATGTTGCAAGCAAGGACAATCAGATATGCACGGGCACGGTGTGCATGTGTCTCCATGCTGAGGACCGCAACATTCCCCCCTCCCAGTTCTTCTCTCTAGCTGCCCTGCCACCTGTGGTCAGCCAGGTGGCAGTCTCACAGCATGAATCCTCCCTTCTTGGAGGAGGAACACATCCTCTGGGACGCTCAATCCTCCTCCCTCCCCTGACCCCAATGATCCGAGCTTGTTTCCAAAGTAGGGTCACTGGTGTCACGAGTGATAGCTCTATCACTGTACTGATGGACTGATGGACTAGCTAACTGTTGTGATTTTAATGACTGAATTGAGATTGCTTAAGCAGAAAAAGAAATTAAGCATATACAGTTTAAAACACATTTTTGTTGCAAGATAGAAACATTTTTAGTGGTCTGGCAACACTTGTCACAGGACACCAGGGTGGTTATCTTTCAGGAATTATGCTTCTAGCACTGTTGTGAATCTGGGTTTGGCTTGTCAGGGCCTTTCCATTCTCTTGAAATTCACTCAACCTTAATTACGTAATTTTCAATGTGTTCTAAGCACCCACCTCCTTTGTTGGAGAAATGGTCTTGCAGAACACATTGAAAAGGAAGTCATAAAGCAGAGTGAATTTTGAGAGCACTGAATAGCTCTGACAAGTCAAACCCAGACTGCTATTGAATTAGCAGTGCTAGAAGCATACAATAATTGCTGAAATATAATCAATTGAAGTGCCCTGGAGGAAGTTGCATGGGCCATGAAACAGCAGCATCTTCAAGGTGGTATGATAACCTATTGAAAAAAATAAAACAATGTTTTGAAACAATTTTAGGAGTCAAGTAGTTCAGTACATTTCCTTCATTGCGTGATAAGCCAGTCTGATTGCTATGCAAACTACAGTGCTATTAATGCTCACAGAAAGCACAGAGCCACCTGAGACCAACCCTGTATGAATCCTTTTGGGGGAGAATGAAGCCCTAACACCTGGAGTTATCTCTACCTCTACTGTCTATGCTGAAGAACCCTGACACCAGATGTTAGTTTCTTCCCCTCCATTTATACCAATGTACCCTTGACTCCTGTGTTTATCTTACATTCTACTTTGTAGTAATGAATCCCCAACCATGGTGTTTACTGTATCTCCCCCTTGCCCCTTCATGTTGATGAACCCCTGATCCCTTATGTTTTTGTCTCCCTCTTCACTCCAGTTTTTTAATCTCCTGTCTCCTAGTATGTATCTACATCTCTCCCTTCCATGTTGATGAACCAGTGACTTCTGGTGTTTATCATCCCCTTTCCCCTCCATGCTGATAAACCAGTGACTCCTGATGTATATATCTCCCTCTCCCCTCCATGCTGATAAACCAGTGACTCCTGATGTATATATCTCCCTCTCCGCTCCATGCTGATAAACCAGTGACTCCTGATGTATATCTCTCCCTGTCCCCTCCATGCTGATAAATCAGTGACTCCTGATGTATATCTCTCCCTCTCCCCTCCATGCTGATAAACCAGTTACTCCTGATGTATATCTCTCCCTCTCCCCTCCATGCTGATAAACCAGTGACTCCTGATGTATATCTCTCTCCCTCTCCCTTCCATGCTGATAAACCAGTGACTCCTGATGTATATCTCTCCCTCTCCCCTCCATGCTGATAAATTCCCAACCCCTTGTGTTAATGTCTCCCTCTTCCCTCCATATTTTTAAGCCCCCTAACTAATGATGTTTATCTTTCCCTCTCCCATCCATGTTGATGAAACCCTGACTCCAGGTGTTGAGCTTTCACTCCCCTCTGTGCCAGTGGACCCCAGCTCCTGGTCTTTATTTCTCACTCTCCTCTCCACGATGATAAACCAGTAACTCCTGATGCTTATGTCTCCCTCTCCCCTAAATGCTAATAAATTCCTGACCCCTGGTGGTTATCTTTCCTCTCCCTTCAGTGCTGAGAAACCTTGGACCCCTGGTGTTTATTTCTTGATCACCTCTGTACCAATGAACCTCTGAATCCTGATGTTTATCTCTCCCTTTTCCTTCCATGCTGATAACCCCAGACCTCTAGCCTGCATCTCTTATTCCCCCATGCTAATGAACCCATGACCCCTTTTATTAATTATTTGAGGCTCTTTGAACCATTTCTCCTGGTGCTTCTCTCTGTACAAGCCCTTGCTTAGACCACATCAAGAGTACTGCATCCAGTTATAATTTTTCTATAGAGGTTTTTGTTGCTACTATGCCAACCTGCCTCCATCTACTCTGGTCCACCCAGTTTCATCACATACCTCTCCTAGGACTTACCTCTCCTCTGCTCATTTACACAGTGGATTACCCTCCCCCATATACACACACACCATTGTGGTACAGTTGGGGCTGGCCAGGCCCTATAGAGCACAATCCAGATAGCACCAGAGGATGTGCCTAGTCAGTGATATGGAACTTGCATTTGACAGGTCTGCCATCCTACCAGTTGGTTTTTCCCTTCATGTTTTCTCCCAGGGCTGTCTGGCATGCAGTGATGATCTGCACATGCATATGGAGACATGTTTATGCATATCAGAGTCTGATGTTGGTCCTTTCATAAGTGGATGCTTCTGTAATACTGCCACACAGCTTCCACTGTGTAGCAGGCAAGTAGCAGTGTGACATATTCACCCTCCATGAGACAGGAAACCAGTCCTTGGGACACTCTATCCCCTCTCCCCAGTTGGCCCCCATGCAACCCAAGTTGGCTTCCAAAGCTAGGTCACAGGATGGCTGGCAGTGGCGCTACTGCTGTGCTACTGGGCTGGTCCCCTTCATCCAGTTCTTGTCAACACATTGCAGAAAAGGCTTTGAAAAGGTAAAAAAGAACTAGCAAAGGACCACCAAGCTGATTGACAGAGTTGGAGGCAAGAGTTATGAGGAAAGATTACTTAAATGATTTAGCATAGAGAAGAAATGGTTGAAAGGAGACATGTTCACAATGTTCTGAATACTGAAAGGGTGGAGCACACATAGCCATTTTAGTTAGTACATGTAAGCAGAACTAGAGGATCTTCACTCAAACTGGGAGGGTGGAAGGATAAGAAGAAACATCAGACAGCATTAGTTTACAAGAAGTGATCAGCACAATCTACTTGGTGAGGTAGTGAAGGTTAGTATAACACAGTGGATTAAGGCTCTGAGCTGCAGATCTGGGTTTGAATCCCACAGCAGCCTACTGTAGGTGCATACTGTGTGATCCTGAGCAGGTCACTTAACCTCCTTGTGCTCCCAGGTCACATCTGGAAACAAGCTTTGGCTTAGTGTGCTACTGCTGGTTAAATAATGTTCCCCTTTCCATTCAGCCTCCCCCCAGTATGTTTAAGCTTTCAAAACAGAACTGGACAGATATCTGAGAGAGAGAGACTAGCATTAGGGTTTGCATAGCATGAGTAGTGGTGACATTCTGGCAGTTAAGCTTGGATGAGAATCAGTCTTCAAATTAGTAATAACCTTGTGTCACAGAAGTAATGGACAAGATGGACCCTAAGTCCTTTCGGCCAACACAAAACTATGGTACTGTGGAACAGTATCATTGACTCAAGCTCAAGTAGGTATCTCCCAGTTTGATCTCTACGTACCTGCAAGGACTGTAACGTGAAATTGTCTGAAACTCCGATTATTTGCACACTACCATCCTGGTTGCCCAAATTCACAAATTTAATCTGGGTCTGACCTGTGCCTGGGAAAACTGGAAGAGTTTTCTAAAAGGAAAAAGTATAATTGAATTAATTGTAACAAATGTAACTTGTGATAACATAATTCTTGGTTAAGATGGATGCAGTGCATGTGAACTGGCAATTAGAAAAACTGTTTCCTTAAAATAAATTTATATATCCAGACCATTTGGTCTACTACTGAATCATTTAATTCCTGTTTTGGAGGAGAGACCTGTGCAGCAAAGTTGTTCTTGCTCAGCAGTGCAGACCGAACACCATCCAGTCCTGCAGGATATCGAAAGTCTCAAAGAATGTACTGCCTAATCCTCCAGGATGTCTATAGGCTGCACACATGCACAATCAATCCAATCCCCTGGGATATCCAATAGCTCAGGGAGTTCACAGTGCAACCCTCCAGGATATTTAAAGGTACAGAGAGTATATGGTCTAAGCTTTCAGGATATCTAAATGCTCAGACAGTGCACTATCCAATCCTCCATGGTATCCAAAGGCTCAGAGACTATACTATTTGATCCTCCAGGATATCCAAAGGCTCAGAAACTATATTATTTGATCCTCCAAGATATCAAAAGGCTCAGAGAGTGTACCAATCAATCCTTCAGGATATTTAAAGGTTCAGAGAGTACACTATCTGACCCCCCAAGATAGTGAAAAACTCAGAGAGTGTACTAACCAATCCTTCAGGATATTGAAAGGCTCAGAGGGTGTTATCTGATCCCCCAGAATATCCAAAGGCTCAGAGTATGTACTGTCTGAGCATTCAGAATATCCAAAGGCTCAGAGTTCCCAATCCAATCCTCTAGGATATTTGAAGGCACATGGGTACATAGTCTAATCCTCCAGGATATCTAGAGGCTTAGACAGTACACTATCCAATTCTCCAGGAAATCCAAAGGCTCAATGAGTGGACTATTCAGTCCTGCAGGATATCCAAAGTCTCAGAGACTATACTATTTTATTCTGCAGGATACCGAAAGGCTCAGAGAGTATACTAACCCATCCTTCAGGATATTGAAAGGCTCACAGAGTGCACTGTCTGACCCTCCAGGATTACAAAAGACTCAGAAAGTGTACTAACTAATCTTTCAGGATATTGAAAGGCTCAGAGAGTGAGTATACTTTCTGACCCCCTAGGATATCTAAAAGCTTAGAGAGTGTACTGTCAAATCTTCCAGGATATCCAAAGGCTCAGAGTGTGTACTGTCTGATCCTCCAGGATATTTAAATGCTTAAAGAGTGTACTATTCAATCCTCTATGCTATCTAAAGGCTCAAGACAGTTTACTATCCAATCCTTATAAATAGCCAAAGGCCCAAAGAATGCTCTCTCCAATCTCCAGGAAATGTAAAGGCTCAGATAGGGCACTGTCCAATCCTCCAGGATATTCAAGGCTCAAAGGGTGCACTATCTAATCCACCTGGGTATCCAAAGGAACAAAGAGTGCACTGTCTGATCCTTCAGGATATCAAAATGCACAAAGGGTACACTATCTGATCCTCCAGGATATCTAAAGGCCAGAAAGGGCACTGCACAATTCTTTGGGATAGTGAATGACTCAGAGTGTGCACTATCTGAACCACCAGGAATATTCAAGGCTCAGGGCACTATCCAATCCTGCAGAAAATCAGTGCTTAGAGAGTTCACGATCCAGTCCTCTAGGAGATCTAAAAGGTCAGAAAGTACACAGTCTGACCCTCCAGACTACCAAAAGGCTCAAAATGTGCACTATCCATGCCTCCAGGAGATTCAAAAGTTCAGAGAGTACACCATCCAATAATCCATGACATTCAAGGGCTCAGAGAGTACACCATCCAATAATCTAAGACATTCAAAGGCTCAGAGAGTACACTATCCAATAATCAATGACATTTAAGTGCTCAGAGAGTGCACCATCCAATAATACATGACATTCAAAGGCTCAGAGAGTACACCATCCAATAATCCATGACATTCAAAGGCTCAGAGAGTGCACCATCCAATAATCCATGACATTCAAAGGCTCAGAGAGTGCACCATCCAATAATCTGTGACATTCAAAGGCTCAGAGAGTGCACCATCCAATAATCCATGATATTCAAATGCTCAGAGAGTGCACCATCCAATAATCCATGACATTCAGAGGCTCAGAGAGTACACCATCCAATAATCAATGACATTTAAGGGCTCATAGAGTGCACCATCCAATAATACATGACATTCAAAGGCTCAGAGAGTACACCATCCAATAATCCATGACATTCAAAGGCTCAGAGAGTACACCATCCAATAATCCATGACATTCAAAGGCTCAGAGAGTGTACCATCCAATAATCCATGACATTCAAAGGCTCAGAGAGTACACCATCCAATAATCCATGACATTCAAAGGCTCAGAGAGTGCACCATTCAATTCTTTATGATATCCAGAGGTTTAGAGTATGCGCTTTTTAGTCCAGAAGGTCTAACAGATCAGAGCACACTATTTCATCCTCCAGGCTACCCAAAGGCTCACAAAGTATGCTCTGCGATCCCTCAGGAAATCCACAGGCTCAAAGAGTGCACTAACCAAGTCTCCAGGATGCCCACAGTTTCGGAAAGTGCATTATTAAATTATTTGGGATATCCAAAGGCTCAGATAATGCACTATCCAATATACCAGGCTATTCAAAGAAACAGACAATGCTCTATTCAATTCTCCAGTTTATCAAGAGGTGCAGAAGCGGTGATATCTGACCCTCTAGGACATCCAAAGGCTCAGAGAGTGTGCTTTATGATCTTCCAGGATATCCAAAGGCTCAGAGGGTGCCATATCCAATCTGGCAGGCTATTCGGTGACTTAGAAAGTTCACTGTCCTGCTGTATCCTCCAGGACATCCAAAGGTTCACTGTCCGACCCCCCAGGATATTAAGGGGCTCAAAGAATGCACTATATGATCCTCCAGGACTTCTAAAGGCTCATAAAGTACACTATCAAATCATCTAGAATATCTGGAGGTGCAGAGTACACTCAAAGCATGCACTAGCCAAAGGCTCCGAGAGTGCACTCTGTCAGTATTTCTGTAATTAGGCCACCATGGCTACATGCAGCCACCAGCACAATTTTCTGCAGCCACAGAGTTCTTTAGAGCTCCAGGTACATAGATAATGGAATGGAAAATTTCTTACCTTTGTAACAATATGGGAGATACATTTCAAGAGAAAATGCATCAGGAACTAAATTTAATGTATACTGTGTGAAAAGAGATTTGTAATCTCAGGGGGGTTAGGTTATTTCAAAGTGTTCGTGATGTAAACAATTTTATACCATGGACATAAGTGAACAGCCAATGAAATCATCAGACTGGCAGTTTACCACCGGTGTAAATCCTCTGATGACCAATGGCTGTTGATAAATATCTAATCCTAATCATCTGCAGCATAGGAATAAATACAGTAAAAATAAAACAAAGCAACCTCTTTAAAAGTTGTGTTTTAATATAGTAAAAAAATGAACCTTGGTATAATCGCAATAAGCCACTCGGAGGATGTGGGTTATCAGGGGATTTACCACGGCTGGCGAGGATTTATCCACTCAGCTGCGCCTCGTGGGCAAACCACTCCAGTAGTGGTAAATCCCCTGATGACCCACACCCCCTTGTGGCTTATTGCTTAAATACTCGACAGTGTGGGTGGTACTGGGCTATACTAAAATGCCTAGGGGTGTAATGATGCCTGACACTGCAGATGGAAGATCTGGTATAGCCCATACCACTCACCCTGGAAGGTATTATTGCACTTGGAAAAGGGTTATAGGTAACATCTTTATATAATATTAATAAAATAAAAATAAATGAGTAAAAACCAATGAAGTCAGTTTTCTTGTAAAGTAGTTCTTCTGTTGGGACCAGATGGCAATGTGCACGGTTGTCACTTTCATTTTTTTTTTTAATTGAAAAAAGGATTTCTCACCTTTGGAGACTGGGCTAGATTTTGTCATAGCAGCAACTGTAGTTGGTGGCTGGAGTTACGGCAGCTATTGTGTCCATATTGGGATGGCACTGAATATAGCAGGCCTGCAATGCTGTCGGTTGTGGTCTATTAGAAAGTGGTATTTTAAATCTAGCACTGTCGCAAGGACTTAACTGAGGATGTTTGGGAGCAGGACAACCGATGTGTGCTGTTGGGTAGCTGCATTTATATAAATAATGGCAGGACCTGTAACAACAGTAAACCTCTTTTTGGGACTTCCTGGGGAAAGTAATAGATGGAAAATGGAAAAGCTTGTGTTTTTTTTTCTTTTTGCACAGTGCGAGAGGTGATGGGTGAGTGGTGCCAGCTCACTGAGAAAAAAAACATGGCTGCCATCTCCTAGCTCAACATTCTATGTGGGCACCATGATTTAGGTTAAAAGGCACACAAGTACTGGGACTAGTTATTTACTGGACTCTGTTGTCTGATGGCTGCCTGGGTGGTGGATGCCCACAGCCAGTCAGGAAATAGAATTTCTCCAACACATTGTCAAAGAACAAAATAAACAATGAGGCCACCCGGTACATTTTGATGGCCACACTTTGAGGCCATCAGGATACGGAGCTTGAGAACAACTGTACTATATGCTGCTTCAGGGTATCTGAATGCACAGTGAGACTGCTAGCCAGCAGTCTAGGCTATTAACAGGCTTAGGGAATTCACTATCTGATCCTACAGGTTATCCAAAGTCTCAGGCAGTGTATTATCCTACAACATATCCAATAGCTCAAACAGTACTCTATCTAACCCTAGACAAAGAAATGAGCACTCCAGCAAGCACCAGAATCAATGGTATTTATTCAACATGAGTGTGTCATACAAAATCTCCAAAGTCAGACTTGTCAAGCTCTAGCACTTTGTGGTTTTGTCAACCTCGTCTTCGGGGGTATCCCTAAGGAAGAGGTTGTCAAAACCTCAAAGTGCTGGGGCTTGATATGTCTGACTGTGGAGATTTTGTATTACACACCCTCATGTTGAATAAACACTGTTAATTCTGGTGCTTGCTGGAGTGCTCTTTTTTTTTTTTTGTTATCTTGGCTAGCTTTTTGTTTGTGAGCATCCGGTTCCCAATTGGAGCATGCCTGACTTCCAGACTTATCCCTGTTGAACCCTCAAGGATATCCAAAGGTCCAGTAAGTGCACTAGCCAATCCTTTAAAATGCTTAAAGGCTCAAGAGAGTGTACAATTGGGATTCTCTAGGTTATCCAAAGGTTCAGAGGGTGTACTATTTGCTTTAACAAGATATCCCACAACTCAAGTAGTACTCTATCCAACCCTTCAGGATATCCAAAGGTGCAGTGAATGTACTATGCGATCTTCCAGGCTATCTAAATACTCAGAGAGTGCACCATCTGACTGTCAAGGATGTTCGGTGGCTCAAAGCATGCACTACCTGATCTTCCAGGATATCTAAAGGCTCTGAAAGTGTCACATCAGCCCCTCCAGGATAGTCAAAGGCTCAGAGAGTGCATTAAATGTTCTTCTAGAATATTCAAAAGCACAGAGGGTGCACTGTCAAAACATTTAGAATATACAAAGTCTATGAGAGGTCACTGTCGCACTGTCAGATCCTACAGGATACCAAAGGCTCAGAAAGTGCAGTATCCAATCCTCCAGGACATTTAAAGTATCAGAGAGTATCTGAACCTGTAGAATAGCCAAAGGATTAGAAAGTGCACTGTCCAACCTTCTAGGATATCCAAAGGCTGAGGGAGTGACTATCCAACCTTACACAGATATCCAGTGACTCAAAGAGTGCACTATTCGCTGGCTTGGTGGTGCTGAGAGTTGAGGTGCTGCATGTCACACCTCACGCCACGCTGGTGACCCGGGTTTGGGAATGAACTCGGGTTGTCGGGGGTCAGCTGGAAAGGACTAGGACTGAACATCCATAGACTGCTTTCCTAGTCCTGGGAAGGGTAGGGGAAAACCCACTGCACTGTAGCAGCCCCTGGGGATGCCCAGGGCACTATCAGTGTGGGGGTGTGTGTGGGGAAATGTGGCAGATGTTGACATGTAGTGTCTTGACATCATTGCACTTCTGCACTCCAGTGGGGTGATAAGGAGGAAAATGGCTGGGCACGACCATGCAGCTTGATGGCCATGCCCTGCACTGCTGGAGAACTGTCATTGGAATCGCACTGGGGGGGTCTGGGGCCAGCCCGGCTTGGTAGGGTATGGGGAGGCCCTCCAGTGGTTTGGCAGACAGCCATACCAGATCCCCCATCATGTGAGTGAGCCTGCTGCTCTCCCGGCAGGCAGTGCCGGCGGCTGAATGCCCCCATCGGTAGTCGCTGCAGCATGCAAAAAATAGAGATGTGATAAAAAAAGAGTGCATTTTTCAATCCTCTCAGTTATCTAAAAACTCAGAGAGTGTAGCACCCATTCCTCCAGGATAGATAGTGGCTCAGAAAGTTCACTGTCCTAGACTCCAGGATATTTGAAGGCTCAAATAGTGCAATATCTAACCTTCCAGAATATCCAGAGGATCAGATAGTCCACCACTATACAATCATCTGGGATATTTAAAGGTTTAATGAGTGCATTTTTCAATCCTCTAGGATAGCCAAAGGCTCAGAAAGTGCACTATCTGACCCTCCAGGACATACTAAGCCTTTGACCATGCACTATCCAATTCTCCAAGCTAGACAAATACTTAGAGAGTGAACAGCCTAATCCTCCAGAATATTTGAAGGCCCAGGACATGCTCTTTCCAATCCTTCAGGACACCCAAAAACTCAAATAGTGCAGTATCATATCATACAGGTTTTCCAACTACAGTACTCAAGAGTTCACTCCTGATCCTTCAAGATATACAAAGGTTCATGGAGTGCACTATCTGACCATCCAGAATATCCACATTCTCAGAGTCCACTATCCGGTGCTCCAGGATATCCAGACTCGGAGTTCACTGTCCAATCCTGCAGGATATCCAAAGTCTCCAAGAGTGTACTGGCTGATCCTTCAGGGTATCTAAAGGCTCAGGAAGTACTCTGTCTAATCCTGCAAGATACGTAAAGGCTCACAGTGGGCACCACCTGCCCCTTCAGGATATTCAAAGGCACAGAGGGAGCATGTATTACAGGTTCAGTAATAAACGTTAAGGCCAGTTAGCCTCCAGTCTTCCTCTTCTTTTTCTAATTTCCTAAGGTACCCCAGTAACACCCTACCTATGTATACCTGTATTACAGGTTCAGTAATGAACTCAGTTAGCCTCCGATTCACCCTGTCTTTTTTTTTTTGCTAAACTCATAAGGTACCCCAGTAACACCCTAGGTTTACCTGTAGTAGAGGTTCAGTAATTAACTTTAAATAATTGGAAGTTTATAAGTATTGCCCCACTGTTGCTTTTAAAGAGGTTGTCCTTTATAGTAGACTGTTACTACAGGACCCACTTTCACACCTTATCCTTAGGCTTTGTGTAAATTAGGTATCCGAAATACGTCCTAACAGGGTACAGCCCAACTTCTAGTTCCATACAGGATCTTTTTTGCATTGATCGATTGTAATAGTGGTTCACTGTTGATTCTGCTAATAGTTATATTTTGTGTTAACTAATTGATTCTGCTAATAGCTTATTATCAAGTTTGGTTGTTGACTGGTGGTGACTGCTTATAGTAATTGTCAAGTTGTTTCTACCATTAGTTAAGTTAACTTGAGAAGTAACCTAGCAACACCTTTATTGTTGAAACTATATTCCTAGGTTCAGTATAAGGATGGGTAAAGCAAGCAGATAGTTATGGTGACTGTAAGGTGTTCTTCTCTGGGAGTATACTCTGGAGGAGGTAACACTGCCCCATCTGCAGAACCTTTGCAGTGCTTGATGCTCAACTGGAAGTGGCAAGAGATGAAGTATCTCTGCTGCATCACCAGCTCAGCTGAAGCCAGCACCCCACACTCCCCCAGAGACGCCCATTGGTCCAAGGGAATAAAGTGTGATGAGGAGAGGGAGACAGAAATGAGCCAAGGCTAGCCACAGGGAAGTTGTTTAGTCCCACACCATCCAGACAGCAAATAGCTTTGTACCCCTGGAGAACTTTGGGTACCTGACTCCACTGGGGGACTATGAGTCAGTTGTGGGAAAGAGACATTAAAACTTGATTGCACCTGGGGACACAAACTGGAAGAAATCAATTAGAAGAGTCTTGGTGGTAGGGGATTCAGTAATGGTGGAACAGAGAGGATGGTAAAAGGAGGGTTGGAAGGGAGGGGATAGTCAGGTGCCTTCTTGAGGCAACAGCCATCTGGGATGTAGATAGAATAGGGAGGATGGTGGAGGGGGGAGCTGGGTGTACTGGTACACCTGGGTACCAATGATCTGGTAAACCAGACTGGAGATGGTGAAGCAGAACTTTTGTAGTCTGGCAAACAGATTGAAGGACCACTCAACCTTCTAGCCTTTTCTGAGGTCCTCTCTGTATGGGGTTGGGGGATAGAGTAAGGAAGGAGGAGATAGAGGCATTTAATGGGGGCTATGAGGTTTGTGAAAGGAGAAGGGTTATCACTTTGTGGGATACTGGGAAACTTCTGGGTCATGAGTCTTTTCAAGGATGATGGCCTTCACCTGACAAAAGACGGGGCTAGTGTGCTGTGGCAGACATTTAACATCTTTATCAGACAGTTAAATTGAGTGTGGAGGGCATTGAGTCTAGGGCGTCCAAGCAGGTAGAAGAGAGGAAGGGGAACCTAGCTAGTACGTCTCCTATTCTTGGGTCTTGTAGAGGCATAGTAGGCAAAAATAGGGTTAGGGAACAAATTGGTCTGGGGAAGGGCCCATAGAGGGGAAGGGACCATAGAGGTGGGGATCAGAGAACCTGCAGTCAGTAACAAAAGAAGGAGCCTGGGAAGGAATAAAGAAAAGGGCCAAGTAAATAACCAAAGGGGATCAATGCCAAGAGTCTAGGTGATAAAATCAGTGAGTTTCAGGTGATGATGATGGATGCTGAGGTGGACTTCATGGCAATCACAGAGACTTTGGCTTTGGAAAATAATGTGTGGGACCTGACAATCCCAGGCTACACCATGTTTAGGAGGGATAGAAAAAAGGTAAAGGGGGAGGTGTATCCCTCTATGTAAGGGATGGCATTGAAGCTGTGAAGGATGGTCACATAAGGGGAAGCAATGGGGAGACAGAGTCTTGTTGCTACACCTTGGCACAAATGACCTTCATGGGAATAGCCTGCAAGAAGTGCAAGCTAGATTTAATGAGCTAGCCAGGGTTTGTGGGAATAATTTTCAATCCATTGCCTTCTCAGAGGCACTCCTGGTTCTGAAGGCAAGCACCAATAGGAAGCAGATGATTAAGGAGTTCAAAAAATGGCTGGTTCATTGGTGTGGGAAGATGGGATTTGGACTAGTGAGAGGTATGGGAGGACAAGAGATTGTACACCCCTGACAGGCATCATTTGAATAAAGAGAGAACTAGGACCCTTAAATATAAACTGGGAGAGAGTTTTGAACAAACATATAGTTTGAACTAAATTGGGGGTGGGCTAGGACAAAGTAGTCACACCAAGATGCAGGAAACAGGAGTTTTCTGGCCTTCCTGCCTAAACGGTGGCAAGGAAAATGAGCAGAATTCAGAGATAAGAGGGACTAGAAGGCTAAAAGAGGGAAGGAAAGGCAAGGGAAATGACTGGAGAGTAGTATCTCTGAACAATAGGGAACAACATACCTGAACTCCAAACAATGATGGCCGAAGGCAGGGTGGACATTGCTGCCATAGCAGAAACATGGGCTAACCAGTACCAGGATTGGAAACTCACAATTCCAGGGTACAAATTATAAAGAAGAGATGGGGGGGGGTGGCTTTCTACATAAAGGAAGAAATAATGTGTAATAGGGAAGATGTTGGGGAAGAGAAAGCAAAAATCTTAAGGGTCAATGTCCAGAACAGTAAGGGGAGGAAGATGAGATTGGGAGTGGCATTGTGGCCTCCATCTCAGGCAGAGGAAGTTGACAACAAATTAGTGACAAACATCACTCAGCACTGCCTAAGGGGAAATACAGTGATGGTAGGAGCAGATGTTAAATTGGAAATGGTTATGAGGTGGAACTGTAATCTCTAAATTTGTAGGAGGTGGAACTGTCATCCTTAGGAGGGGGAACTCTCTAATAGTAGCCAATGGAGAAAAATGTCAAAGGAGGTGGAACTGAGTTCCAGACCATTCCTGCCCAATTTAACCTCTGGGTAGGAGACTTCAACCTACCAGGGGTGGATTGGAGAAGAGTGACCTCAACTAACTCCAGGGAATAGGCCATTCTGGATGGGTTCCAGGATGTATTCCTCATGCAGAGGGTACATGAACCGACCAGGGAGGGGAACATCCTGGATTTGGTATTATCAGAGTGGGAGCAGATACAATGGTAAGGGAGTCAGTGGGAGCGTGGCAGACTGTGGGAGTGGAATTATCCCCTTTGTAAAGTGTTTGTTACATATTGTAGCTATAAGTTTAGCTTACAACTATGGGGAATATGTATATCCTGCTGTGCTGGGGCATTTTATTATTCAGTGGGTTGGGAGTTAGTGATGGAGGAGTAGTACTTGAGTTTAGTAGCTCATTTGAGCCTAATGATTATGGCTGTCATGATTTTGCTATGTTGAGTTTGTTGATTTCTGGTAGAATGCTAGTAGCACCCAACCAGTTATTACAACAGCATGGTTACCCAGTTAGGATATGTGGATATCTGGTGTACCATGGTCTGTTTCATAAGACCTATGTTGTCGTTCTAAAAGTAGTGCAGGGATTTAAGCTGGCTTTGTTATTATTACAAGCCGGTGATATTGAAGGAACTCAGGGCCTACAGATTATACTAGTTCTGGGAGTGATTTGGGAAATAGTGTGTTTCAAATTGCTAGGTACTCTTCCAAATTGACAAAGTAATTGTGGGGGTGGGTTGAATGGTCGATTTTTGAAGTTGGCCATCCCATTTATTGTTAAACCCCTTTGTTTTTGTTTAATCTCTCTCTGGAATCTTGTCAGTCTCCTACTAATTAGAAACTGGTAAAAGTAGTGACAATTCCTAAAAGTCTCATGCAATTCTGGTTGAAGAGTTTCATTCCATTTCCATTCTAAGCTCTTTAAGCAAGATGTTGGAAAAACATTTTGCTAATCAAATTACTGATTATCTCTCTAGTAATGGTTTACACTCTTCTTACCAGCATGGTTTTCGTAAGAATCATGGGACTGGGACTGCCTTGGTGAGGTTCACAGACTCTGTCCTAAGGGGCTTTGAGAAAGGCCTTATGACTGGGTCAGTGTTTGTGGACCTGACCAAGGCATTCAATCTAGTTAAGCATTATTTTGCTTGCTCTAAACTGAATGCACTTGGTTTCTGTGATGTTGCTGTGTCCTGGATTGGAAGTTACTTAATGGATCGTACACAGTTTGTTTCTGTTGGTTCTGTTGTGTCTGAAAATTCTCAGGTAAGTTGTGGGGTTCCTCAGGGGTCCATTGTGGGCCCCTTATTATTTTCTATCTTTGTAAACGAACTCCCTTCTTCTTGTTTAAATTGCAGAGTCATCCTTTATGCGGATGACTTGATTCTTTTCTCCCAAGGTAATTCCCTCTCAGAGGTAACTTCAGTTTTAGCACCTGATTTTGAAAGAGTTTGTAAATGGTTTCTGGATAATGCGATGATCTTGAATTCAAATAAAACCAAGTCCATGATTTTTGGCACCCCCTATGCTTGGTAACAATCCGTCCCTGTGTTTGTATGATTTGAAAGGAATGGTTATTGAACAAGTACATCAGTTCAAGTATAAAAGAAAAAAAGGAAGTATTTGCACTGCTTTCACTGGTACTGGAGTTGCACATCACCGAAACTGAATTTCGGCGATGAACACTCACCATAAGGATGATTGCCATTCGGCAGTTGCCCTAATGACACAGAACTGATGGATATGTATCAAATGTGGGACACTGTGAAATTGGGACTAATTGAAGCAACAAACTTGTGCACAAGGAGTGCTAGAAAAAATACGAAGACCAGGAAGCCTTGTTGGTGGACAAGGGAGGTGCAGGAGAGTGTGAGGGAGAAAAGAGCAGTCTTCAGAAAGTTTAAGAGAACTGGCAAGGAGGAGGAGGATTGGGAGGAACATATAAAGAGATTGAGGGACGTGACCAAGGTTGTGAGGGCAGCAAAGGCCTCAGAAGAGAGGAAACTAGCAAGGGACTAAGAAACAAGAGAAAAGCTTCTTTAGATATGTCAAGGAAAAAAGAAAAATCAGGGATCAGATAGCCAGAATTAAAAAGTACGATGGATGAGCTGAAAAGGGTGCAGAACAAGCAGAGGTACTTAATGAGTACTTCTGCTCAGTCTTTATGACAGAAGATGGACCCATCCCATCAGGAAAGGGATTGGGGAGGAACGTGAGAGGGGAAGGGATAACTGACTATGATATCCCGGTGGAAAAGGTACTGGCTGGCCTTAACGCCATACAGATGGACAAGGCACCTGGGCCAGATGGGATACTTTCTTGCATGCTAAAGGAGTCGGCAGAGGCGCTGGCAACACCCATGATGGATGGGTTCAATACCTCCTTGCAAACAGCATGTGTGCCACTGGACTGGAGGTCAGCACAAGTAGTGCCCATCCATAAGAGTGGCCCAAGAGATGTTACAAAGAACTATAGGCCAGTCAGCCTCACATCCACAGTGTCTAAGCTAATGGAGACCATCATGAAGGCAAGGCTGGTGGCATTCATGCAGGAGAATGGACTGCAGGATGAACATCAGCATGCGTTCATCCAAGGGAGGTCATGTCAAATTAATCTGGTTGACTTCTTTGGCTGGGTGACTAGGGCATTGGATGGGGGGGAAGCAGTTGATGTCCTATACTTGGACTTCAGCAAAGCCTTCAATTCAGTACCACATGGTAGACTAGAGGGTAAACTGAGGACCCTGGGAGCAGGTGAAAAATGTATTCCATGCATAAGCAACTGGCTGAGTAACAGGCAGCAGAGGGTGGTGGTAGGGGGGAGCTCTCAAAGGTCAGAGCAGTCATCAGTGGGATCCCACAGGGCTCTATCCTTTTTTTTTTGCAATTAAGTTTATTTTTAGTACACATTTTGGCAATATATTCAAAGAAAAAAGGAAAGAAAGAAAAAAAATGCAGGCATCAACAGTGGTTGTGAAACCTACATAGTCCTCAATGTAAAAGAAAAGAAAGGAAAAAACCCATCCGCCCATAGTAGTAGTAATATCCCTCCCCTTCCCAACCCACTAGCATGCACAGTCTCCATTTATCAAACTGTAGCAGGGAACACATTACCCTGGGGGTCATTTTACAGTTCTTCTTAACTCCAACTAAATAACCAAAGGGAGAAGAGAAAAAGGAGAAATGAGATAAGGAAAGGTGGAGGAGGAGGAGGATGGGGGGGAAGAAGCAGAAAAAATAAAAAGGCAAAAAAAGGAGAGCTGATTTAATAACCAAATTTGCCTTTAAGAATAGAAAAAAAAGGGCCCCAACATTTCTGGAATCTTTTCCAGGAATGGGAGGCTCTAGCCACACCATTCCACATTCAGGGCAGTATGGAATTCAGACCACTGTTCTCCAAAAGACGGTTCCCACTCTTCTTTCCAATGCCTTAGGATTAACAATTTGGTGACCATGGAGACCATAGCAAATTGTACTTTTTGGGAGAATGTAAGAATAGAAGAGTACAATCCTAAAAGGCAGGTATCCTCCTCAAAGTAAGGGGATAAATTTAGGTAGGGTGAAATACAGTATGTTTTTTAACCATCTCCCAAAATTTAGAGATCTTAGGACATGACCAAAGCTTATACTAGGTGTGTAATAGATGTTATGAAGTATGTTGAATTGGATGCCCCTCAAGCGGTCCTGTTTAATTAGGGTAAAAATGTCAAACCAGATTGTTATCCATGAATTATCGGAAAAGGACTTAGAGAAATTATGCTTCCAGTATTAAGCCACAGGTGAAAGGTTAATCCAGGAATGACGAATAATTTCATGGTATAGTTTGGAGATTGATTTTTAACCTTTAGCTAAGTCAGAGAGGGTGGTTAGAAAAATGCCTGCTTTATCTGACCATGGAGGTTTACCAAGGAAGGCTTTAATACAATGGCATATTTGAAATAATTGGAAAACATACTTGTGAGGAATGCTAAACTTTGTTTGCAGGGCAGGAATTGAAAGGAATGAATTTCCTGATGTAAAGTCTTTTAGGCACGGTTCTGGATATAACCACCAGTTCTGACAGTTAATGGTGCTGTTAGCTACTTTCAAATTCGGGTTATTATACCAGGGTTGTATTAAGTTTTTCCTAGGATGAATTTGAGTTAGGTCACAAAATTGTTGGAATGCTTTTATATCCCATCTGATTGGGTAATCTCGAATCGTTGGCATATTTGACCATGGACTGTATAACATTGCTGTCAGGGAAGATTTATAAGACTTTGCTTGGCCGAGGTCTAATTGCAACCAGGCAGGATTCTCCAGGGTTCTGACTTAGGGGCTACCCAATGTAAAAACCTATTAGCATGGATGGCCAGATAGTAGACATAAAAGTCTAATAATTGTAACCCACTTAAGCACCTAGGGTGAGTAAGTTTCCCATATGCCCTACGCGGGGGTTTCCCATTCCAGATAAAATCAGAACTCAACTCTCTGAAGGGACAAAAAGAAGGACCTGGGAAGAAATATATTAAGATTATTTAAAGGATAAAAGAACTTAGGCAAAATAACCATTTTTAAAATATTTGCCCTACCCCAAAAGGATAGTTGTAGTTTTTTTCCATCTGGCCAAATCTTCTTTTGTTGACTTCAGTAAGGGATCGAGGTTGAGTTCTTTAAGTTTATCTATCTCTATGGTTATTTTAATACCTAAATAGGTTAGAGCCTTACTTTCTCACTGAAGACTCAAGCTGTCAGTTTGCTCCTTCCTCACTAGAGGAGAAAGGGGGTAGACCATAGTTTTGTTTCTTTATTTATTTCGTTTTTGTTGACCGGGTAAGTGCACTAGACAAATCCTGCCTATTTTCAGGCATGACCCGGGCGGAGGGGGATACAGATGAATGCCAACTGACCTTGAACCAGATTAAGCCGTTGGTGAGATTTTTAGTGAATGAGGGAAATTTGGCCAGGACACCGGGGAAATTCCCCTACTCTGGAGGTAGGGGGCCCCTCCCCTGAGACGGCTGGACTCGGTTCAGTATGTCTCAGCTGCCGGAGAGTACAGAGGTGGTAGGTGATGGCCTTATGGATCTAGTTGAAGCACTCGAGGAGGCTTCATCCGTTTCAGTGGACATGGAAATTGTACAGAATACATCACCTGCTGAAGAATTGGTTCTGTCAGAAGATGCTGAGAAACAGAAACTGTCTGACGTGGCTTTAAACATGGTTACAGAGGAGGAAAAAAAAAGAAAGTGTCCAGAAAATGGTCAGGTCGATTCTTCTGGTCTGGTTAAAAAAAGTAACATGCAAGGAATTGCTGGACCGAGGGACTCAAACACGGGGGTCCCTGTAACTGACCTGGATGATGACTCATTCCCTTTCACAGCTTGACTTTCAACTTGGTCTCCGGAGGTGGCGTTGGAGCAAGCAGGCTGGATAAGGACCACAAACGCTTGGATCCCGGATCCTCAATTGCCTTTACCGGGAATAGGACCGAAAAACCAGGGGGACGTCTTGGAAACACAGGCTGTTGCAGAGAGACAGGTTTCAGAGTCGGACCAAAAGAACGCGTCATTTCCGCTGGCTACAGTTGACTCTCGGGACCCTAATTTGGTAGAACCGGAGGCTGAATCTCAAATTTTACATCAGAACTGCTTGGAGCACGGAATCGCTACAATGATGGAATCTACTGCTGCTGTGGTACCTGAAATAGCGCCAAAAGGTCAGTGTTCACAAATTACAAATACTAATACAAACGTCAGTACTAAGGGTAATACTGCCAATAGCTCTCCTCAACTGCAGAATGTAAGGCCGGCTAGCTACGCTTCTCTGTTTAAACCTACAGACATTCCAGTGAGAAAACGTTTTGTGGCAAGGATTCACTACAAAGGGGGTATGGACCTCCCTCCCTCCTGATCGGAAGTTTGTGGGCAAGTCTTTAATAATAGACTCATTAGGGATTTGACCCTCAGAGGTGTATGCCTTTATTCATTCCTCGGAGGATCATAACTTTGATATTTCTTTTCGTTCAGCTACATTGCTTGATAAGTTTTGGTCTGCTTATCACACTGCTCGAGCAGACCCTGTTTGGAAACATTTTGTGGTGATTCCAATCACCAAACCGACTGCTAAGGTTATTACTGTTCTGTTTTGGAATGAAGGGGTCAATGTTCTGGATATTGTGCATTGGTTGGAAAAACGCTGTACAGTGAATGGAGTACCACATGCTTTAATCAATGATAATGGGTTTTGGACAGGAGGGTGGAAATTTAATGTACAACTTAAAATGAAGATGGAGTTCAGCATCTCCCTAATTGCTTTTATTTGGGGAGAGATCGTGGTGTTCTATTTTACCCAGGACAACCACGTGCATGTTACAAATGTGGCTCTTTAACTCATTTAAACTCCGATTGTGATCAATTAAAATGCACATCTTGTGGAATGTTAGGTCATTCAGTATTATCTTGTCAGGTCCCACCCACTTGCAATCTATGTGGTGACACCTCTCATATTTATGCAGCATGTCCATGGTCGGCCCATAATACATCTGACTATACTGAACATGATTCTTATATAGCTAACTCTTCAGCTACTGCTAGACCCCCCCCAAAGATCAGAACATCCTACCAAACATCAAGAAACAATTCAATTATCATCTATTCCCCATAAAAATTCAATTAACCCTGATCCGCCCAGAAATTTAACTAATCCAGGTCTCTCTGAACCTTTAGAAACTCCATTACTGGATGGGCCTTTAATTTCACCTAGCGATTCAGTTCAAACTTTACTACAGACTTCTTCTCATCCAGTAAAAGAAAACGCGGAGTTAGAAGAAACTTCAACCCCCCCCCTCCAATTGCTAGGCGACTCCGCTCCACTAAACAACCAGAAACAGTGTCCATACTTACTATTCCAGTATCTAACACATATGAACCTTTACAAAGTTGGGGTGATGTCATGGAGGAGGAAGAATTAGGGGATTCCTTTCTTTCCCCCTCTCCTATGGCAACCTCAATACCACCACCCTTGACTGATAATTCTGGGATTCATTCGAAAAAGAAATCTGTTAAATCAAAGAAAAAGAAATAATGTGTTTAATTTCACAGTGGTTTTTTTCTTTTCTTTTGGTTATGACTTCCTTACATGTAGCCAGCTTTAATGTTAATAGTATTCGTTCACAATATAAACGCACAGCTACGTTCTCAGCTTTGCATAGCTTGGATTATGAAGTTTATTTTCTGCAGGATGTTAGATTATATACAGCTGGGGAAGTAGCTACAGCCTTAAAAATAGTGGGGCTTAGGGCCTTCATATTGGTCCTTAGGGCAGGACCTTTGTTCTGGTATTGGAATTTGTTTCCTTTCCTCTAACTTTATTTTACAAAAAATAGTAGATTTGGTTCCTGGAAGGGTATTATTATTAGACATTTTATGGTATAATTTACCATATAGATTTATTAACATTTATACGCCACAACAAAAAGCTGCCAGAGTTCAGCTTTTACGCTTAATTAAACCATTTTTGCTTACGAATCGGATTGTTTTATGGGGTGGGGATTTTAATACTAGTTTGGAAATCTCTCTCAATAAGAAGACTTATTGTGATACCCATGCCTTACGAACTATTATAGCAGAGATGAATTTAATTGATGTCCTTGCCCAGTCCTTGTTACCTACCTTTTCAAAAGGTAAATTGACCTCTAGAATTGATTTTTGGTTATGTTCACAGACTATTGGGGTGGTAAACGGCATCACAGTACCTATGGCTACTTCGGATCACCATTTAATAGGGATACGAATCCAGTTAGGAGAAGTTCTATCACAAGGACCTGGAGTTTGGAGGGCTAATTCGTCCTTAATATTGGATTCGGAATTTTCGCATGGGTTTATGGAATTACTTTCAGATCGAATTACAGTAGTTGTCCTTTACGATTCTATGATCGAATGGTGGAATGATACAAAATTAAATATAGTGTCTTATTTCAAATATTACGCTAGATTCTTAGCTGATACCAGACACCATACTTCTGGTCTACTACGAGCTGAATTACTGAAATTGTTCACTGAATCTTATTTACATGGCTCTGATTGTTCTGCTCGTATAAAGGAGGTAAAAACTGCTTTAGCTAAAGTACAATATGATAGGCAAAGATCTATTCTTTTTGAACAGAAATTTCGAACTACTGGGACACAACACCAATTTAATCCTTTTGATGTTACTAAAGAAAAATTCAGTGGTAAACAAATGTATCAACTACTGGATGATCAGCACAATATAGTGAAAGGGCAAGAAAATATTATGAATTGTGTTACGAAATTTGTGAAACATACATTTGAAAATCCAGTTGTTGAATCATCTGAGATGTCACTTTTATTACAAGCAGTGGATGTACCTACCTTAACGATGCATCACAGGCGTGAGCTTATAAAACCTTTTACTTCCGAAGAAATGAAAGACATTATTCCGAGTCTTAGAGACAAGGTGGCTCCTGGCTCAGATGGTTTATCAGCAGAAATTTATAAATTTTTATGGAAATTTATGCCAACTCAGCTATTAGCTGTCTTTAACGCCTTTCTACAAGAAGATCGACTGACAGATCAAATGTATGAAGGGTTGATGTTATTTCTTTATAAAAAAGGTGACAAAAATAATGTACTGAATTGGAGACCAATTACCTTATTAAACACAGATTATAACATTTTTTCCAAATTACTGGGTAACAGGATATCGAAACACTTACCATCTTTACTTTCCCCTTTTCAGTATTGCTCAGTTTCCGGTAGGTCCATCCATGATGCTTTACTTCTAATAAGAGAATTGTTTTCCCAAGGTCAAAAGGGAGTCCTGCAAGGATATTTATTTAACTTTGATCTTTCCAAAGCTTTTGACAGAATTTCACAGGAATTTATCTGGTTGACCCTTAGATCCTATGGGTTTCCACAAATTTTTGTTAATTGGCTCAGCTTATGCTATTCCTTAGCCTACGTCAGACCATATATTAATGGAAGGATTAGATCCCCTTGTTATATTCGTCGGGGAGTAAGACAAGGTTGTCCCTTAAGCCCTTTATTGTTCATAATTGCACTGGATCCTATTATTAGGTTACTTCACAAATCACCCAGACTTTTAGGTCTTTCTAATCCTGACTATAATATACAAAAAGTGATCTGTTATGCAGATGATTTATGTGTCTTAGTACCAACTTTTTCAGTAGGTCGTTTGTTATGTAAGGTGATACCGGGTTTTTTTTATTAATTCTTGGTTCTAGTCTAAATCTACAAAAGAGTGTGTGTCTAAATTTAGCCTCATCATTAGAGAGTATTTCCTCTATTGGGGGTATTAGACTAGTGGATTCTCCACATAAACTATTAGGTATTTATTTTGGAGTTTCAGATATGGCAAAGTATAATTGGGAGATATGTTTGAATAAGGGGAGGGAAACAGTCAGCAAGTGGCATAAGTGGTTCTTGAGTAAAAAGAAACATATTTTTTTGATTAAAACATGTTTAGTGCCTTTGTTTTTACATATAGCACATATTTTCCCATTACCCAGATGTTTTTTTGTACCTCTTCTAAGTCTTTTCTTTTCTTGTTTTTGGGGAAGTCGTCTTAATCCAATCAAGCGCAACATTTTATTACAAAATTACCGGCAAGGAGGGGTTAATATGATTCACCCAATTGTGTTTTTTTATTCACTTTTTTTTTCAACCAATTTGAAACCGTAGTTATGGATTCTTTCCAGCTTTGGGTTCCTTGATACGTATGTCACTTAATGGGATTTTTCAGGAATGGAGTAAAGGGAATTTCTTCATAAAATAAAAGGAAATATGTTTTATCTACAGATTGGTAATAGTGTTTGACATGTTAAAAACATGGCATATTTCGTAAAATGATTAAAGATTTATCTCGAAACAATTGTATACAGTAATAGTAGAATCCTCACTTTTGGAGGAAATTTTCCAGGGTTTTCACCAATAGAAAAGAAATTGATTGGAAACCGTTTAACTGATCCTCGTATTCCTGTGACGATGTGGATATTGCTTGGTTAGGTGCACATGGAAAAATTAATGTCCTGGATAACCAGAAGCATAAACAAGTATTGATAGGTATTGTTTTCGGATTCTTGTATAAATCTTAAAGAAACTATGTCCCATTTATATTTTTCTTGTCCTTTTATTTTACGTTTTGGTTTTTGTATGCTCATTTCTGGAATAAAGTTTAAGGCCAATGGGATCAGAGGGCTTTATTTTTTGGTTTATTTCCAGTTTCATGGTGAAAATGTAATTCTAGTTCTTTGAATATTGTAGCTATTATAATATTGTATTGGGTATGGCAGACCAGATGTTGGTTTCTTTTTCAACAACGTTGTCTTACTCCTGAGGAATTATTCAAAAAAGTATTAGGCCATATTGATCGTGTTAAAGAAGGAGAAAGGAAAATTCTTAAAAAGAATATATGGGAACGTTATTGGAATTTTTTTGAACCCTTTTTTACTATGTATAACCTATTTTCTTTTCTATAGGTTTATTTTGAAAGATAAAGAGGAGGATTTTGAGTTTCATATTTGAAATTTTTGTAAATTTGTTATAATTCGCTGTAATCGTTTTTTTTTGTATTTGGATTACTATGATGAAGTATTGTATATTTGTTTTTGCTTTTAAATAAACATGCCCCCACTCTTTTCGATAAATGCCATGGGATCTTTAACATCCACCTGAACTACCACCAATCCAGGCAGATGGGACCTCGGTTTAATGTCTCATCTAAAAGACGGCACCTCAGAAGTGCAGCACCCCTCTCATGCTGCACTACAGTGTCAGTACTGGGATATTAACCCAAGTGCCAGATGTGGGAACTGAACCCACAACCCTCTGATCTCCCGGCCTCAGAGGTGAGTGTGCTACCTACTGAGCCACTGACACTGCTAACTTCTACTGAGTTTATATCCAGAAAATTCACTAAATTGGGTTATAACTTGGAGGGTAAGGGGGAGAGATTGCCTGCTGTTTGAAAGATGAAGAAGTAAGTCATCTGCAAAAAAAAACAACTTAAGTTCTAAATCTCCCACTTGAATACCCTTTATCCCCTGTTCTAAGCTGAGTATTTTAGCTAGAGGTTCAATATATAGGTTAAATAAATAAGGAGAGAGGGGACATCCTTGCCTAGTCCCACTACCGAGTAAAAAGGAAGCTGAGAGGTAATTATTACACAGTAGCCATGCCGAGGGACACTGGTAGAGAATACAAATATGATCAATAAAAGACTCTGGGATACCAAACTTAGAAAGGGTGGCAAACAAATATGGCCAGGCTACCCTATCGAATGCTTTTTCTGCATCCATGGAGACCAAAGCTGCTTCAAGAGTGGGGTCACTGGATGCAGAAAAAGATGGTGTAGCTTACGGAAATGGTCAGACGAAGTACGGCCAGCCACAAATCTGGCTTGTTCAAGCCCCAATAAGCTAGACCACATATCTGCCAACCTATTAGCCAACATTTTAGCATAGATTTTAACATCTACATCAAGTAAAGAAATAGGTTGGTAGTTACCAATTACCGTAGGATTTTTTCCAGGTTTAGGAAGGAGAATTATTCTTGCTTCAGATAATAAGGGGTCTGTAATTGGGGAAGACTCCCAATAGGTAAATAGCTGAAGCAGTAAAGGGAGAAGTTGGTCCTTGAAAGTCTTATAAAAAAGGCCAGAAAAAATATCTAGGCCAGGCGCCTTATCGGGTTTTAATGAATGAATAGCTAAAGAGATTTCTTCAGCAATTATTGGTTTAACTAGACAGGACTGATTTTCCCACAAGAGACAAGGTAGATTTGCTCATTGTAGAAAATCATACCTTGCTTGAAGTTGAGAAGCTGATAATGAGTGGGGAGAGTATAAAGATTGATAAAAATCTCTAAACAGGGATAGCATCTCTTTTGGATTCAAAATTAGAATCCCTGCTCGGGGATGTTTGATAGCTGAGATCCATTTTGATGCTGATCACTGCTTTAATTGCCAGGCAAGTAATTTGCCAGCTTTACTACCCTGACCAATGTATGTTGCTTTAATAAGGGATGCTGTTTTTTCTTCTTTTTCCAATAGCAAGCTGGAGTAATACGCCCTTAACCGGATAAGTTCTTGCTTATCTGCTAAAGAAAGTTTATCTAGTCCTGTGGTCTCAAGTACCCGAATTCTGTCTAGACATAGATTTGTGTGGTATAACTTTTTCTTCTTTAATACCATGGCAATACATATAAATTCCCCTCTCCAAGTAGATTTTAAGGCAGCCCATACCATGTCCACTGAGGGGGATAGTATTTAGGTTCGCTTGGATAGAGTCCTGCAAAAACTGCTTGTACCGGGAAATTATTTGACAGTCTTTCAAAAGAGAGTTGTGTAAGGACCAAGTATGTGGCCTAAAGAGAGTATCTGGGAAATCTATAGTGACAGAAATTAGGGAGTGGTCTGATATTGCCCGAGCATGAATTTGAGAGTCAATGATGGAGGGACCTAGGTGCTGGCTTATAAGAAAGAAATCAATATGGGAATAGCTTTTATGAACGGGGGACTAGAAGGTGAAGTCTTCAGATAGGGGATATGTGAGTCTCCAGGGATCTATTAGGCCTAAGGAGGATACAAATTCACTTAAGGCTTTCTGGGCTGGTGAGGACCCAGTACCTCTGTGATGTGTACGGTCCAGTTCACTTGATTGTACAAGATTCTAGTCACCTCCTAATATGATTGGGTATTGAGAAAAGGGGGCGTGGACTGTGGCTAGATGGGTGAAAAAGGGAGTATCACAGGGCTCCATCCTAGGGCCTGCACTGTTTAACATCTTCATAGCTGATATAACAGGAGGGGTTGAGAGCAAAATGAGCTTGTTCGCACATGACACCAAAACTGGTGCAGCAGTGGATGTGGGGAAGAGGGGAGGGTTCTCCAAAGGGATTTGGATATGCTAGAGAATTGGTCACGGGCTTGGTAACTGGGATTCAATGCCAAGAAGTGCAGGGTCATGCACTTCAGGTCCAAGAACCCTAGGTACGGCTACCATTTGGGGGGGGAAAGGTTAAAGGTCTCTGAAGAAGAGAAGGATCTCGGTGTGATAGTAACAGGGAAGTTGAACCACTCAGAGCAGTGCAGGAGGGTGGCAGCCAAGGCCAACAAGATGTTGGGGTGTATTGCTAGAGGGATCACCTCCAGAAGCCAGAAAGTTATCCTACCAATATACAGATCACTGGTGAGGTTGCACTTGGAGTACTGCATACAGTTCTGGAGCCCCTACTTAAAGAGGGACATCAAACTCCTGGAGAGGGTCCAAAGAAGGGTGACCACAATGATAATGGGGTTGAATGGGGAAGCCCTGTGAGGAAAGCTTGGGAGAGCTCAACATGTACTCCCTGGAGGACAGAAGGGATGGGAGAACATAATAGAGACCTTTAAATATTTAAAGGGCATAAATAGGGGCAGTACAGATCACATGTTCAGGCTGAAAAGGAAGGGGGGGCTCAAAGCATGAAGCTCGAGGGGGGAAGGTTCAGGTTGGATTGAGAAGAAATTACTTCACAGAGAGGGTGGTGGCGAAGTGGAATAAACTCCTAGAGGAGCTGGTCTCACAGAAGACAGTGGACAGCTTCAAGAGAGGATGGGATAGAGTCAAGGATAGAATAATCACCAGAGGAGACTTGACCCAAGGGGGGAACTCATTTCAGAGAGAGAAAAAGTGGTCAGGGGAAGGGGAGAGGCAGCTGTGATGTTAACCGCAATCTGCACAATCGAGCAGACGAGATAGACCTTCATGGCCTGTATCTGCTAGCTTCTTTCGTATGTTTTTATGTTCGCAGAGTCACTATGGGTGTAGCTAACAGGGGCCTCTGGCAAGAAAATACATGTAGGGGTAATCTATAGATCATCGGAGCAAACGAAAGCTGCCCCACGACTGGATGTGCACAGTAAATCATTACAAAGAACATAGCACCAGCCACCAGTATACTAGTGCAAAAACAGGCTCACACCAAAATAAGGTGCATAAAAGTTTTATTTAAGGTCTGTGGATTCAGTACCTCTCATGGGGGAACACCAGCAGGAGCTCCTCACACCAACCAAACCTCTGATCGGTTTTGCTCAGGGCATCATCTGTAGACCACCATTACTGATGGAAGTGAGGGATAGGGAGCTTGGGGAAGAAGAGGAAGAATCAGCATTTATATAGCGATTTTCATACACAATGTATCCCAAAGCGCTTTACAAGCATTGCTAGACTGGTAGTGAAGTGACAGAATGTGTAGTGGCAGCCATATTGCACATCAGCATCCACACACAGCCTGTACAATTGCATAAACCATTTTTTTGGGATTGGGAATATTGGCCAGGGCACCAGGAATGTCCCCTATGCTTTGCGAAGAATGCCTTGGGTTCTTTTATTCCACCTGGACACCCACCAGGACAGCACCAGGATGGGTAGAAGGGACCTCGGTTTAATGTCTCATCCGAAGGACGGCTCACCCCAACAGTACAGCACCCCCCCCAATTACTGCACTCAGGTGTCAGCAGTTAGGTATGAGTTCAGTCCCAGTGTGGGATGAGAATCCATAACCTTTTGGTCCAGAGGGGAATGTGCTCCCAACTGAGCCATGCTGACACATGAACCAATTAGGGGAGTGGCAAAGGGGCAGTGGTGGTGGTGGTGGTGGTGGGTGACCTGAACCTGGCAGACATTCACTGGGAGGTTCAAGCTGCTAGGAGCAGAAGAAGTCAGGCCTTGCTGGATACTGTCCAGGACTGGCTACTGGTACAGCTAGTTAGAGCAGTGGTGATCACCAGCTTGGAGATGGTAGGAATAGTGTGGGTAGGGTGAGCCTCTAGGGAACAATGTCCATAACTCTATCTGATTTGAGCTGGTCCTGAGGACCGGTAAACTCTATTCTGCAGCTGAGGTAATTGATTTTATAAAGGTGGGCTTCAACAGCATGAGGGACTTGGTCCTGAACAAGTTAGTCAGGGTAAACCACATAGGAGGGTTAGAGGGGAGATGTGGACTATAAAGCGGTCCATTCTCGATGCATCATAGAGATGCCTGAGGACAGTAAACATGAGAAACAGACACAAGTGACCGATGTGAATCTCCGAAAGGGTCAGTGAAGCAGTGATGGCCAAAATAAGGCCTTTATCAGCTACAAAGAAAATCAAGATGAGGAAGAATGGGGAGAATAAGTACCGACTGAGAAGTAAGGAAGCAAAGAGCGTGGACAGGGAGGCTGTGGCAGACACTGAGCTACATATTGCTGACGGGGTAAAGGGTGGAGAAAAAATTCAACATGTATACAGTATTAGGAAAAAAGGAAGAATGGGGGGGTGGAATTGTTATGATACCGGAGGGAGATAGGGTAATAGAGGAGGATGGGCAAAAGACAGCCGTTTTTAATGACTACTTTTGTTCTGTCTTCACCAGGGAAGACTGCAAGCCCTTGCCTGAGAGTTGCATCAAGGTGGCCCCTAAGGGTTCCAGAGATGAGGCAGCCAATATTTACCAGCAAAAGGGTACAGAAAGGGTTAGCAGCCCTTAAGATAGATATGGTCCCAGGACCAGGCAGGATACATGGAAGGGTGCTCAGGGAGCTGCCAGCAGACTATCTGAGCCCCTGGTAGGCTATTTATTAGCTCATTACAGACAGGGATATTTCAGAAGGACTGGAGGGTGGCAAATGTGATTCTGCTTCAAAAGGGGGGACAAGGAGCAAGCGGGGAACTACAGACCTGTCAGTTTTGCATCAGTTGTAGGGAAGCTGATGGAGTCACTAGTCAAGGAGGACCTAGAGGATTACCTGGAGAGTAGGGGCTTCCAGGATAATAAACAGCATGGGTTCGTGGCAGAGAGGAGTTGTCAGACTACCCTAATAGTTATTTTGACTTGGTGATAAAAACGTTGGATGGGGGCCATGCCATGGATTTACTCTTGTTTTGATTTTAGCAAAGTCTTCGACTCAGTGCTTCACAGAAGATTGCTGAAAAAGATGGAAGATCTGGGGATGGTAAAGGACAAATAGTAAGATAGGTAGGAAATTGACTGATGGGGAGACAGTAGAGGGTCATGGTAAATGGGGCCAAATCAGAAGAGAGGGAGGTCACAAGTGGGGCGCCACAGGGATCTGTACTTTAGCTGGTCCTGTTCAATGTGTTCATCAGTGACACTGGAAAAGGAATTGAGGGCAGGGTGTGTCTCTTTGCAGATGATATAAAGTTCTGTGGGAGGGTGGACAGTGACGGGGAAATTAAGGAGATGCAGAGTGACCTGTGTAGACTGGAGAAGTGGTCTAAAGTTTGGGAGTTGAAATTCAATGCTACAAAGTGCAAGTTGATGCACCTAGGGAGCAGGAACCCCAGGATGCAATACTGGATGGAAGGAGTTAAACTTGAGTTTAGTGACTGAGGACAAGGACATAGGAATTAGCATCAGCGACACCCTCAAACAATCAAGCCAAGGCAATAAGGCCTTTAGCAAGGCACATAAAATATTAGGATATATCAGGATGGGTATTGACAGTAGCAGAAAAGAGATAATAGTACCTCTTTATAGATCAATGATAAGCAGGGCCATGACCAGGGGTGCAAGAGCTGCAGCTGCAATAGGGCCCACACTGTGAGGAGGCCCACTGCCTCTGAGGTCAGCATTATGAAAACCTTTTATCACAAACAAACTTGCAACTTTCTCTTTGGAAATGTCTTAATCCATCTGAAACTGGGTCTGTCAGTAGTGGTGTCAGAAGATTCCAACTGCAATTTCACATGGTGGGGGGAGTACAGAACAAAGAAGCAATAGGGCCCATTACTCAGAACATTTAATTTTGGTGCCAGTGCCCCCAGGAGGAGTGGGGACAAATTACATTGTTCAGTTCCTTTATCATGGTGCCAGCAAGGGAGATGGGGGCAGCATGGACAAACTATGGATACGCAGCAGGAGTGATACAAAAACACTGATGCTATAAAATGTCATATGCGCTAATGGTTGTTTTATGTTTATTGGTGGGGAGGTAGGCCCCCAACATAATTTGCAGGGGGGGCTCTTACAGTTGTTGACAAAGCCCTGATGATGATGAGGCCATACTTGGAGAATTGCACTTAGTTCTGGAGTCCTCACCTCAGAAAAGATAATGACAGGTTTGAGGTGGTGCAGTGAAGGGTGACCAGGATGACACAGGGACAGCAGGAGGGCAGATCCTATGAGGATAGGCTCAAGGGGCTAAACATGTACTTGGCTGAGACTGGACAGGAGAGGGGTGATATGACAGAGACCTTCAAATTCCTAAAAGGAATAAATAAGGTGAGCAGCGAGGAGTTATTAAGCCCAAACACAAGGTCAAGGTCATGGGGGTGGGTACAAGTGGAAACTTGAAATGAGGAAGGATTAAGAGGGATATGAGGAAGTATTATTTTATGAAAAGGGTGGTAGAACCTTGAACTAGCCTGCCTGCTGAGGTGGTAGGTGCCAAAACCATAAATGGTTTAAAACGTGGTCTGGACAGAGTGAAGGCTACAGTGCCTACTTGGCAATAGTAGGAGGAAGGCAATGGGGGGGATAGCAAGGGCTAGTACCCTGGATGATGGCCAGGTCCTTGGAATAGTTAAGGAACTACAGACAGAGTGCATGGACTATTGGTCTTTTCTTTTTCTGCTGGCATTGTCTATGCTTCTATGTTTCTGTGATCCGATCCCCCAGGATATCTAATGCCTCAGAGGGTGCACTATTGAATCTTACAGGATACCTATAGTCTCAAATAATGCACTATCTATTCCTCTGGGGTAGTAAAAGGTTCAGAGAGTGAACTGTCTGACCCTCCAGGATTTCTAAAGGCTCAGAGAGTGCACAATTGAACCCTCCAAAGATATCCAGTGGCTTTGAGAATGCACTATCCAATCCTCCAGAATATCCAAAGGCTCAGAGAATGCAGAATCCAAGCGTAAGAGAGTGCACTGTCTGATCCCCCAAGATATATAAAGGCTCAGGGAGTGCACTATCCAATTCTACATGATAGTTTATGGTTCAGAGGGTGCACTGTCTAACCCTCCAGGATAGCTAAAGCTCAGAGAGTGCACTATGCAAACCTCAGGATAACCAGAGGCTTAGATTGTGCACTAGCCAACCCTCCAGGCTATCCTAAGGCTTGGGGAGTGCACAGTCCAACCATCCAAGGATATCCAGTGGCTCACAGAGTGCACTATCCAGTGCTCCAGAATATCCAAAGATTCAGAGAATGCAGAATCCATTCCTTCAGGATAGAAATGACTCAAAGTGCATTATTCAATCCTGTGTTGCTGTATAACCAAAGTTTCAAATGGTGCATCATTCAACTTTCTATAACCAAAGGCTCATAGAGTGTACTATCCAATCAATTCTCCAGCACGTCTGAAGCCTCAATGAATGCACTTTCCAATCCTTCAGGATCTTCAGGCTCTATAAAGGCTCAGAGAGTACGCTGTCCAAGCCTCCAGGATATCCAAAGAGTCAGAGAGTGCAGTATTCTATCCTGAAAGTTAGCCAAGGGCTTAAAAAGTTCACTATCCAAGCCTTCGGGAAATCCAGTCTTTTTTTTTTATACTTCAACTTTATTGAAATATTTAATATTTTTATTTTCAGATACATAATAAGTACATGGAGGATTACAATATTGCCATGTCAATACTGGAAAGGATAAATACTTCGGACACTGTTATCTCCAAGCTGAAATTCTTCAAGACTTTCAATCTCAGTATATCATACACAGCAGCAAACTATGTTTATCTGGCTTAACTGATAATTCATTACAAGTACTAATACATCTTAAAAAGGAATAACCAGCGAACAATAACAAACTTGTCATGTTATAAAATAAAAAGGAAAAATAAAATGATAGTAAAAAATAAAACTCGTGTCAGTCTTTCTTTTCTTGTTATTGTTTGGGCAAATAAGTACAAACAACTCAAAAGGGTTATATATATTTAAGCCTTAGATTAATGAAAGGGATATGACAACTACACAGACTTTCAAGGTCTATTAATTCCTCTAAGTCTTAGGTGGAGGGGGGAGGGAAGAGAGTAATCTATCCTAAATTCCTGGGTGAGGTCTTTGATCCCATCTGGTCCATCGATTTTGGTATATCACTTGTTTATTGCGGAGGTTATGTGTAAGCTGTTCACAGCTTTGTATATGGTTTAAAATGCTTAGCCAATCCACTATTACAGGTGGATTTGGGTGTAGCCATTTTTGGGGTATAGCCTAATAGGCTGCCGCCAGGAGAATGGACCATAAATATAAAGCTTCTCTCCCTTTAAGATCTCCAGGAGGGATACCCAATAGGAGATTTTCTGGTTTAAGTTGGTCTTGTATGCTAAGCAACTCTGAAATTTGTTTTGTCACTAATTGCCAATAAGCCTGAATTTTGGGACACGCCAGGAAAATGTGGGCATGAGATGTTTCAGAAGTGCCATACAGTCTCCAACACTGTGATGTGGCCTTCAGATTTCTCCTAGCTAGGAACTGGGGCACCAGAAAATATCTTGTATGGACCTTCCAAACATATTCCTGCCACCCTGAGGATACTGTTGTAGACGAGGTCACCTGCCACACCCTGGGCCAGTCAAACTGTGACAATGGAATACCTAGGTCCTTCTCCCACCGAGTTTTTAAAAGATCAGATACATGGGCATGTTGCATAAGTAAGTACTTGTATAGTTTGGAAATTGCATGATCACTTACAACAGTGGTCCATATCTGTATAAAGGGAGAATTGTCTTCCAAAATTTGACTTCTGGCTACCTGAGCTCTGAACTGCGAATTTATAAAATCCCTGATTTGTAGGTAGAAAATTAGGTCCTTTGTGTTCCAGGAGAATTTGATTTGGGCTTCAGAAAAAGAAATAACAGCATTTTGTCTCATTAATTGCCAAGGTGCCCACAAGCCCCGGGATGTTTAAGCCTTATACCAGGGGAATAGTGTTGCAGGGGAGAAATTGGGATTTGTGATTAACCATGCATATTTCCAATTATTAGCTGCATGTCCCCTCATGGAGTAGCCCTTCCTCCAACCCTCCAAAATTGAACTTGTACTGTCTGGTAATATCACTAACTGCTCCTTCATTTGGGAGGCTAAGAAAAGAGCCGCAGCTAAGTGGTAAACTTGAGCTCTGGAAAGGTCCATTTGCTTCCAGTGTACTGTATAGGATGGGTTCCCCCACAGAAGAGCAAGCCTCGTCTGAGAAGCATTCCAGTAGTATTGCAGGTTGGGGAAAGCTACCCCCCTCCCTTCTTATGCTGTATTAACAATTGAAATTTAATTCTTGGTTTCTTACCTTGCCATAGAAAATAAGAGAATGTTCCTTGCCATTGGGAAAGGGTCTGAATAGGTATAGTACAGGGTACACATTGAAATAAGTATAAAAGCCTTGGGAGAGCATTCATTTTGATTGATTGAATTCTGGTATAAAAGGATAAAGGAAGGATGTTCCATCTCCTTATATCCATTTTAGTGGTCTTCATTAGTGGAGTATAGTTAGTGTCAAATAGACATCTCAAGTCCGTGGGTATTTTAATGCCTAAGTATTTTAATTCTACTAAGTCCCACTTAAACTCATATTTGTTTTTTATCTGCAAGGAAGGTGTATAATTAAAAGCTAGCACTTCTGTTTTAGGGGCATTTAGGGAGTATCCTGAGAGATGGGAGAATATTTGAAATTTCTGATATAGATGGGGGAGGGACGTATCTGGTTGGGGGAGGTGTACTAGAACATCATCAGCAAATAATGCTATCTGATGTTCTATTTCAGCAAATTGTATTCCTGGAAGGTTTTTATCCTATCTTATGAATTGCACTAATGGCTCAAAATAAAAGGCAAATAATAAAGGTGAAATTGGGTATCCCTGCCTGGTTCCGCTATATAGAGAGAATTTCTGGGATATATGGCCATTAGATCGAATGTATCCCTGTGGATCTTGATAACATTTAAAGATGAGATTAATAAATTGAGTGGGAATTCCGAAATAGGTTAAAACTTGTCGAAGAAAGGCCCAAGAAACCATGTCAAAAGCTTTTTCATCATCTAGGCTAAGCAACAGGGCAGGGATCTTTTGCTTTGAAATATGTTCAATTAAATATATACTACGTCTTATATTGTCCTGTGCCTTTTGCCCCTGAATAAAGCCACTTTGGTCTTGGTGAATAAGGAGTAGGGCAATGGGTTTAAGTCTTCGGGCAAGTATTGCAGCAATAATTTTACAGTCATTATTAAGGATTGATATAGGGTGATAGGAACCAGGCAGGGAGGGATCATTTCCAGGTTTAGGAATCACTAAGATAATAGCATAATGCCAAGATGTGGGAATTGGTGTTTCTAATGTGGACAGTGCAGTAAATAGTCTATGAAGTATAGGGGAAAGGTTCTGCTTAAATGTTTTGTAGAATTCCCCTGGAAGATCATCATTTCCCAGGCATTTATTCATTCTGAGTTCACTTATTTCAGTCGTTACCACCTGGATGGTTATTGGTGCTACTAAGGTCTTAGCCAGGTTATCCGTCAGTGATGGCAGATTTAAAGAACTTAAGAATTCTTTTATATGGGGGGACGGGGAACACTGTGGTGCAGCATAAAGCTTTGAATAGTATTCAACAAAGATATTTGAGATCTGGGCTATAGAGTGTTGAATTGGGCTTGTGGGGGAGGTTCTAAGGCCTGTTATTTGGGCCCTTGCCCATTGAGCTCTTAAACAACCAGCCAGTAGCCTTTGAGCTTGGGTCCTCCTTCATAATATTTTTGTCTCAGATTTATAAGCTTTTGCTAACGTAATAGTCTAAGAGGATGTTAAGTTCTTGTTTCAGGTCTTTTAATTTTTTTAAAAGTACATGGGAGGGTTCCTTTTTTTGTTGCTCTTCTAAAGTTTGGATATGTGATAATAAAATTGATCTCTTACTCTCTCTAATTTTCTTTTTCCTGGTAGCAATTTCAATAAATTTTCCCCTACAAATAGCTTTGAGAGTATCCCATATCATAGATATCGATGTCTCTGGGGTGTCATTATCAAGAAGAGACTGCTTCGCCAGGTCTTGCATTTCCTGATTCGTCTCTTTATCCCGCAGTAGAGATATGTTTAACCTCCAAATCGTGCTTTTCAGAAAATGGTCTGTTTAATTTTTAAATAAATAGGGGCATGATCTGATAACACAAAATCTCCTGTCCACATTTTTGTGGAACTTTGGATCTGTTCTTGGGACATTAAAAAATAGTCTAGGGCCGAATAGCTTTGATGGGCCTGGGAAAAAAAAGTACAACATTTACTTGTGCCATTGAGAAATTTCCATATGTCTACAATGCCCAGCTATTTAAGCAATTTAGCTAATTCTCTGGTTCTCTAATCCAACTTATGTCTGCTGGTGTCTTTTTCAGATAAAAGGCTAAGATTTAAGTTGAAATTTCTGCCACAGACTAACAGTCCCTCCACCCACTGTGACAGCATTAGAAAAAAAGCTCTATAACTGGGAAAGTCAAATTTGCCTTTCACCAATACATAACGGTCATCTTTGTCAATTAACTTTTCAGTGCACATAAAGGGAGTCTTCGAAGGGATCAAAATGGTGTACCCCACCTTCTACCTCCTTTATATGAAGAAGCATATACTTGTTGAAATCCCAAGTGCTCAAATTTTGCATGCTGTGCATTAGATAAGTGTGTTTCTTGGAGCATAATAAAATCAGCTCTTGAATGCTTCATAGAGGACAGGATCTTGGAGTGCTTGGTTAGACATGTGAATCCATGCACATTAAAGGTAATTTTTAAACAGATAAGTTAAATTATATCTGTATACTCCCTCATTTGTAAAATCTGATCTTTGATTCCACTAGAAAAAACAAACATTACATCATAGTTTTGATTGCCTTGATAATCCTGTTTCCTTCTGTTGTAAACAAAGTATATATCAGCTGACACAAAAAAAATAAAAGTGGATAAATGCCAACAGGGCATACAACTTATTTACATTACTACACTTCCAAGGTAGGAGGTCTACTATACAAAGGTACCTCTGAACCCACCACGCTGATAAAGCCGGCAGATTGAAGACAGAGGAATTCCTCCTATAGTGGAGGATCTCTTCCTGGGTTAGAATAACAATATGCCTAACTATTTTGGCTGGCAAGGTATAGATTGGCCAGTGAGCTGATCTGCCTTGAAATAACAAGTGCTGATACCTTTAATAAGAGGAAAATCAGATAAACTTTAACAGGAGAGAAGAGTAACTATTATTTTTCATGTGGGGATGTATCCCCTCTTTTCTAAATTCCCTCCTCTTCCACGGTCCTCTTTACAATCTGAGGTCTCCGTGAAGGGAAAATAATCTCCAGACCACTCCTCTCCATAGCGAGGTCACCTGCCCTTGTCCCACCCCTCCCACCCCTCCATCCATACCTCTTCCACCGCAGCCATGAGAATAGACAATCGCTTGTGTTTGATATGATTCATCTAGTCTCAGCCACTTTAAACAGCCCACATAACAAGAAAACATAAGTGGAATCCACTCCTTAACCACTTCTACAGATATAAAGCCCTTTAAGTTCCACAGTTGAAAGTTGTACTTGCTGGGGATTGTCTCTGAGTCTGTTTCTTTATGAGTGTTTATTTGAAGAATTGCCAACATGCTCAGGAATTAAAATCGTGCTGGAAGTATGGATTTTAGTTGCAGTGCAATCTCATTGGGGGGAGGGGTCTAATTGTTTGAAAAATGTCCCGCTTCACAAAGTGTTTGGTTTCGATCGAGAATGTCTAATAAGGTGAAACCAAACCATTAAATGTGGATGAAACAATCAGATTGGGGAGCTTTGTTCACGTATGGCTAGGTGTAAATCCTTGAAGAGGGTATGTCTCTAAGGGAGCACTCAACCTTCCATCAGCTGCAGTTCTTGATCTGAAATTCCAGGAAGCTTTTTAAGAAGATCCTGTAAATATTTAATGTTGTCAGAGCTGGTATGGAATGTCAGTATTTTGTTTCTCTTTGCTGGAGCTGCTTGCCATTCCTTGTCTTGTTCTCTCCGTTTCAGATTTGGAGTTCTTGAAAGTTCCGGTACCTCCAGGCCTCTCTTTAATGACACTTCCCTTGCTGCCTGAGGTGCATTATAAATTTCTGGGTCTTCTTTCCAGGAGACCCTCGTCCTGGCTGGAAAAGGCATTTGGATATGTAGGTTTTGGGAGCGAAATGCTTTAATTAAAGGAAAATATTCTTGTCTCTGCCTTTGTATGTCTAGTGGGTATTCGTGATCGAAGACGAGACGCAAACTCAGGTACTGTTAGCACCCTTTGCAAACTGTGTGAGAGGCCTTTCGGCATCATGCAATTCTGCTTTAAGTTGGACCAGCATAACATTCTGTGGTGATTTGCATATGCAGCCCATGATGCTTTGCATTGTGGGGGCATGTGTGATTTTGTATTTTCTTGAAACTTGGCTTCCCAGCCAAATGCCCTTTGGGTAACCCTTGCCTCAGTGTTCAAGTGCGCATAGAGTGTTCTTTGATTTTTAAATAGTTTTATTTTAATGGGTCTACCATAATATATCCAAGGCACACTGCCTCTAGGGTAGCTGGTCCATTCCACTGGGGTGTCAAACAGATGAGGCATACTGATGAGTCCTGGTAGGATGAAACACGTGTTATGTCTTCTGTTAGCACCCTTTGCAAACTGTGTGAGAGGCCTTTCGGCACCATGCAATTCTGCTTTAAGTTGGACCAGCATAACATTCTGTGGTGATTTGCATATGCAGCCCATGATGCTTTGCATTGTGGGGGCATGTGTGATTTTGTATTTTCTTGAAACTTTGGCTTCCCAGCCAAATGCCTCTTGGGTAACCTTGCCTCAGTGTTCGCACAGAGGTTCTTTGTCTTTAAATAGTTTTTATTTTAATGGGTTCACCACAATATATCCAAGGCACACTGCCTCTAGGGTAGCTGGTCCATTCCACTGGGGTGTCAAACAGACGAGGCATACTGATGAGTCCTGGTAGGACGAAACACGTGTCTATGTCTTCTGTTAGCACCCTTTGCAAACTGTGTGAGAGGCCTTTCGGCACCATGCAATTCTGCTTTAAGTTGGACCAGCATAACATTCTGTGGTGATTTGCATATGCAGCCCATGATGCTTTGCATTGTGGGGGCATGTGTGATTTTGTATTTTCTTGAAACTCAGGTACTTCACTTCCTTTTGTTGCCATGCTCTTTTTAAAATATCTTCCTGTGTTCTGAAACTATGAAATGTTATTATTATGGATCGTGGCCTCGATGTCTGGTCTTTCGGCTTTGGTATAAGAGCTCTATGGGCTCTTTCTGTTTTAATTTTATATCCTTGCGGTAAATTAAGGACATCCCTAAGTAAATCTGAAATGAAATCTGTCATCTCTCCTTCTTCTGCTCCTTCTTCCAGGCCGTAAAGCCTGAGATTTTCTCGCTGTGATCTGCTCACGAGATCAAGACATTTTCATTCAGTGGCTATGACATGTACACAAAGAGCAGACACTGTTCTACCCAAGTGCTGGAGACCATCCTCATTGTTAGAGAGTCGTTCTTCCGCTTCTAGTATGCGATTCTCCACTTGAGATAGTTTCTGGTTAAGTTGTTTAAATTCCTGTTTGTTTTCTGTGCGCATATCTTTTAACTCTTTCGTTAAGGATTCAAATCGGCTTCTGGAGAGTTGGTCCTGTTCTATGTCTGTATCATATATCTGGGCAGAATTTTGCATTTGAGAGGTAGCAAGGCCCCGAATCAGAGAAGCATGTCTGGATTCCAAATTCTTCTTCTCTCCTCATACTTGTTGCAATCTATTTCGAGAACCTCTGTCCTTTTGTAACCCTCCTGATGCCATATTAGTAGGTTTTTGTTGATTTTTATTTAAGTTTAGAAGGGTTTGTTGGCAGATCAGCTTGGAGCGCTCTGTTTAGCTACTGATCAGAGCTGTGCCAGAACCGGAAGTCTCCAGAAAATCCAGTCTTAGAGCAAACACTATCCAATAATACAGGGTTTTCAAAGACTCAGAGAGTGTTCTGTCTGATCCTCTCAGATATAAGAAGGCTGAGAGAGTGTAGTATCAAATCCTACAGGTTATGCAAAGACTCAGAGTTTAGTATGTTATCCCCAGGATATACAAAGGCTCAGGGTGTGCACTGTCCAGTTCTCTAGGATATCTGAAGGCTCAGAAAGTTTACTATCTGATCCTTTAAGATATCAGAAGTCTTAAGAGGGTAGCAGGCCCGTTGGCACTGAGGGTTGAGGTGCTGAATGCCACACCTCATGCCACGCCAATGACCTGAGGTCGGGAGTGACCTTGGGTTGCCGGAGATCAGCAGGGGAGGGAGAGCATTGAGCATCTGATGGACTGCTCTCCTCTCCCAGGGAGGGGAGAGTTGTTGTCCTGCTCCTTGGCTGCCCCCAGTGGAGGCTGGAGGGCAACACCGGAGGTCAGGAGACACATAAGGGTGGAGACATGACGTATGCATGCCTCCACACACACACATTCATGCTGTGAGGGGGAGCGGGGTGTATGGGGAGAAAAACAGAAAAGAGGAGCTGGCAGGCTCCGTGACACTGCGGCACAGCACCTGGCTTTGGCTTCCCCCAGAATCTGGATTTTGCTTCGGGGGGGGAGGATGGACCTCCCCCCTCTGGCTCTGCCATGGAGGGAATATCCATGGGGGAATCCCAGGGGAACCTGGAGTCGGGGTAACAGAGCCATGGAAGTGAAACTGAGTCCTTGGGGGGGGGGCTGTAGCCTGCCTGCCAGCCCTGAAAGGAAAAAAGTAATGTGGGAAAAAAGTCTTAAGGGGTTGCACTAACTGATCCTTCAGGACATATGAAGGATAAAGGAATGCTGTATCAATGATATAGTGTATCTAAAGGCTCAGAGAGTGCATTATCCAGCCATCCAGGATGACCAGTGTCAGTGCGCAATCCAGTCCTCCAGAACAGTCCAAGGCTCAGTGAGTGCAGTATAGAATCTTGCAGGACACCCAAGGTCTCGGAGAGTGCAGTATCCAATCTTCCAGGATTTCTAAAGTCTCAGTTAGTGCACTATCTGACCCTCCAGGATAATATAAGGCTCAGAGTGTGCACTGTCAGATCCTGCAGAGTATCTAAATGTTCAAGGAGTGAACTATCCAGTTCTCCAGGATACCCAAAGGCTTAGATTGTGCACTATCCAACCCTCTATGGTATCATAAGGCTCAGGGAGTGCACAGTCCAACCCTCTGAGAATATCCGAAGTATTAGAGAGTACAGTATCTAATCCTCCAGAATAGCCAGTGGCTCAGAAAGTGCAGTGTACAATCCTCTAGGCTATCTGAAGGCTTAATGGGGGAACTTTCTAGTACTTCAGAATAGCCAAAGGCTTAGAGAGTACCCTATCAGATCCTTCAGGATAGCCAGACTCAGACAATGCACAATCCAATCCTCCAGGATATCCAGTATCTAAGAGAGTACACTGTCCAATCCTCTGTGATTGCCAAAGATTCAGAAAGTGCACTGTCCAATCCTTCAGGCTATCTGAAGTCTCATGGAGTGCTCATTCCAATCTTTCAGGGGACATCCAAAGGCTCAGAGCATTATCAAATCATCCAGGTTATCTAAAGATTCAGAGTTCTATATCTGTGGCCCTAGACACACTGGGGAACTTAAAACAGTTTAAGTGCATTAAAATGATTTAAATCCACCTAGCGCTGTTTGCAGACAGACTACAAGCCCCTTAAAACATTTTAACAAAAGTGTTTTTAAACCCTGCTAGACACGTAGTCTTAAGACCATTTTTAAAAACGTTTTGGAGCTAGCATAGTTTTACTCGCATATCTGTCCAGGAGTAAAAACGTTTTAAGCTGTAATGGTTTAACTAAAACAGTTCTAGCTGCACTGTGTCCAGGCAAGCACAGTTCTGTGTGTTGGAGGTAGCACAAAATAGTTACAAGGAGAGCAGGTTTAACACTAGTAGTTTGGCCACACTAAACCATTACCAAAAATGATTACTGAGTAGTGTGGCTGCACTGAAACGGTTTAGCTAAACTGGTTTTAAAAATGGTTTTCAAAAACAGTTCTGTAGTGTGTTCAGGGCCTAATTGTCCAGGATATCTAAAGGCTCATAGTGTGCATTATGCAATCCTTTCTGGGCTATCCAAAGACTTAGAGAGTTCACTATCTGGTCTTCCAAGATATACAAAGTCTCAGAGGATGCACTAAATGATATCTGAAGGCTAAGATAGTGCTCTACTCAATCCTCCAGGATGGCCAACGTCTTTGAGAGTGCACTATCCAATCCCTCAGGATATCCAAAGTGCCAGACACTGCACTCTCTGATGTTACAGGATTGTCCAAGGCTCATTGATTGCCGTATCAAGTCTTAGGGGATAGCCAAAGTTTCAGAGAGTACAATATCCAATCCTTCAGGATGGCCAATTATTCAGAGATTGCACTATTTGATTCTCAAGGCTGGCCGAGGTCTCAGAGTACACTGTTATACTCTTCAGGATGGCCAATGTCTCAGAGCTCACTATCCACTTCTCCAGGATATCCAAAAATTCAGAGAGCTTACTAGCTGATAGTCTGGATATGCAAATGTTCTGAGAGTGCACTCTCTGACCCTCTAGTATATAGGAAGGTTTAGATTATGCACTATCCAATCCACTAGGATATCTAAAGGCTCAGAGAGTGCACTACCTGATCCTCCAGGATACCGGAAGGCCCAGAGAGTGTACTATTAATCCTCCAGGATAGCTAAAGGCTCAGAGAGTGCATTATTCACACCACCAGGCTGGCCATCATCTCTAAGAATGTACTATCCAATCCCCCATAGCAGTCAAAGTCTTTAGGAGTGCACTATCCAATTTTTCAGGATAGCTAAAGGCTCAAAGAGTACACTATCCAATCCTCCAGGATAGCCCAAGGCTCAGCGAGTGCAGTATCAGATCTTCCAGGATAGCCAAGGGCTCTGAGAGGGCATAATCCAGTTCTACAGGATGTCAAAACTCTTTGCCACTGCCTCAGTGCTGGTGACCCAGGTTCTGGAGCAAGCCCCATGAGCTGGGATCATTGCAGTCTGGGCTGGAGAATTCTGCCAAGTGCAGCACAAGGCAGCCCGGAGAGAAAGAAGTCCGGGTTTCACTGTCCCGTTAGCCAATTGTGATGGGCCAGGGAGCCTTCTCCCTGTGCATGTGCACTACTATGTATGAGACAGACAGAGGCATCACCCTATGTCGAGGACACGGGAGTCATAAAAAAAAGAGTGTTTAAAGACTATGCCACAGGTGCTATGATAGCTGGTGACAGTTTCAGCATGAACTCTGGATCCTGCATCATATTCTTGGTGGGGGCTAGTGGAGGACGATGCTGGGGTGATCATTATAGCAATATACCTCTAGGCCATGTGACTGTATAGACAGCGGCAGTGGATAGACAAGGCTATATGACAAAAACAAAATAGCCAAAAAGGTATTGTTTTATTGCTGATTGAGTCCTACATATAGAAAGTGTGAACATGTTGCTTTCCTCAGTTTAGATGGGTAATAAATCAACAACAAACATATCTGTTATTAATAATGGATATTGAAACATAAGCTACATTTTAGCTGAGTAAAATATTTTACCATGTTCCACTGCATACTGGAAAATTGCATTTATAATAGTAGATCCAAAATAATAATAATAATAAGCTTTATTTATGAAGTGCAATTCTAAAAACCAAAGCACGGTACATATCAAAAATATTAAACCAATAAATTAGGAATAGTCCATAAAAATTGACAATGCAGAATGCTAAGTTAAATAATATACTCACTAAATGCTTGTTGAAATAAGTGAGTCACAAAAGTGTGACATTTCTTAAGAAAGTGTTGAAATGAGAAATTAAACATTTCAAATATGCCAATTTGGGAATGTACAAACAAAGAACAAAAAATAGTTGTACTCTGCAAAAGTAAAATGGAATAAAATTACTAAATGAAATCCCTCAATTCAAACAATGCCACTGGTTTAGTTTTTTATGAACTTAAGACACAACTGGAAAACCTTTCTCAAACTACCTAGAAATTTAACACATTAAATCATCAGTCTTGAAAAATGGAATCACACAATCATGAATAACTTCTAGAGGCTTACCTTCTTTGAATATTTTGAGATGATCTTGATGTTAAGAACAAACGTATTTATATCTAATGTGAACCGACTGAGAAATTCGACTTTCCGAAGTTGCAGTCTAGTGTGGGAGAATTTTGGCTATGACTGTTCAGAGAACAATTATTACACATACAGTAGGTTAACTTACGTCTATTTCCATTTGCAACAGAGCAGCAGCAACAAAGGCTAAAGCAGCTAGGAACATTCCAACAGTCATTTTCCTTAGGGGCCTAAAAGAAAAGCATTGGAGTAGAAAATAAAAGAAAAAGTGTTAGAGGATGGGTCTGAGTGTTAGATTCCAGAGCAATGACGTCAGTTTTAGGACTACTAGAAGAAAGAACTAATTAGGACACCATACATAGTCACAATTAATTTTCATAGATCGGTTGCAAGGACCGGTTTTTGGCTTACCTTGTCTCCATTTATGTGACAGCAGCACTGCATTTATGGATTATTAAAGCTGCTTTCAGCTTTACTTTCCTTGTTTTTGTGTCACTTTTCCTTTGTGTACTCTTTTGATTGTGGGACTTGAGAAAAAAAGACTACTTCTCAAAAAGTGGTAGGTATATGGAATGCACTCCCAAGGGATGTAATGAACTCGGAACATCAGGAAACGTTCAGGAAAGGATTTGATAAATATTTACAGGAGGCAAAAATAAATGAATACTAGCCCTGAGAAGTGAGAGGCGGTCTCGATGGGTGTCAGGCTTTCTTGCATCCTACCTTTCTTATGTTTCTGTGTAAATTTCAGGTAGAAAAATAGGCAAACATGATAAAAACTTGAAAACATTACCATAGAAAAAGGCTCAGTGGCCCTTTCTATCTGCTCACCCTGCCTTTCTTCAAAGTTGGCCCTAGTGCCTATCTTTCTACCTTACCCCTTTACCTCCTAATACTGTACTTAGGCCTTGTGTCTGTCCCACTCTTGTTTGAATCATCTAACTGTTTTGGCAGATACCACTTCCTCTGAAAGTCTGTTCCACTTGTTCACCACTCTTTCTGTGACAAAGTGATTACAGATATCCTTTTTGAATCATTCCTCAGCCAGTTTAAGTGACCCCCACCACCACCAAGTGCAGGTATACGTGCTTACAATGAACAGTTCTTTGCACGTGTAACCTGCCTGTCTTTTCTCCCAAGCTTGAGGCTTGAGGCAGGTTACCAGGGAGTACTTGAAGGATTAAGCCAGTCCCTGAGTGCGTCTTTTATTTATTTTTTTTTTATTCTTTGGTAACTGAGTAAGGCCCACTAGGAACAATGTCTGTTTTCAGTGGTGACTTGGGAGCACTGGGCATGTTAAGTGATTTGCTCAGAGTTACACAGTATGCAAGAGGAAGTTGTGGGAATCAAACCCAGCTCTGATGGGTGTACCAAGGCCATTCACAGGTTGTTACTCCAACCTCTAGGCTGTACTACTAGTCCTACTGTTGAAACAGTCTTCCTGTTGGGCCTCAGCTAGGAGACAGGGTGTCTAGCAGTTTTGCTTTTATGCCTTCTGGCACAGCAAGGGGGCCAGAACATGAATATTCACAGCCCCACCCTTCTTCCCTTATTCCATAAGGGGACAAGGCAAGCTATGCCTAGCAGCCATTAGGTGTAGGGGTTGTGGCAACTTTTGGGGACATCAAGGGACATAGCAGTGTCAGTGGCTCAGCAGGTTGCACACTCACCTCTGAGGCCAGAAGATCAGAAGGCTGCGGGTTCTATCCCCACACCAGGCACTTGGGTAAAATTCCAATACTGACACAGTAGTGCAGCATGGGGGGAGGGGCTGCACTCCTGAGGTGCTATCTTTTGGATGAGACATTAAACCGAGGTCCCGTCTGCCTGTTCTGGTGGTTGTTCAGGTGGACGTTAAAGATCCCATGGCATTTCTCGAAAAGAGTAGGGGAAAGTTTTATTTAAGATCCAAAACAAAATATGCAAACAGCAACAGAAATAAAAAAACATATTTACAAATTCGAAATCTTTGGCTTATACAGAGATTAATCCTAGAGAAAGTAACCGTATTTTATCTTTCATAAATGGAACATTTTCCCATCTTACTTTCCATTTAGTGTGAAACACGTTGTTTTTCATACAAATTTTGCTTATACATTTCTTGCTCAATTATTTCAATAACATGTTGTTGATCCTGGTGTATTTGTTGCAGAACAAACTTACACCTAGTCTGCCACAATGCGAATCTAATAAAGGCAAATATCAACCTTACTAAACCAACATTCAGTTGCGAACCCCTTAATAAAAAAAAAAAAAACAGCCACCTCCATGTATGTTATTTTTTCCCAAATGGGGTTTTCCCATTTTTGAGCTAAACAAGTCCATACCTCTTGAACATATGGGCACTGAATAAAAAAAATGCAACATAGTTTCCTCCTGTGCTATGCAACATTCTCTAGGACACATTCTCTCATTTAAACTTTTGTGCTTAGCACTGCTTTTTGCATTTAGCTTTCCATGACTACTCAGCCATGTTACATCCCATAGCCTAGGAAGAATTTGTTTATCTTGCAAGTTAACTAAAACATGTGCATGCTGAGTTACTGAAATACCTTTAAATTCAGGGGTTATAATATAGGCTTGGGCCTGAACAGCTGAGTAAATTAATTTACTTGACTTGAACTGTATTATATCAGGGGTCAAATTCCATTTTTTTATTTTTTTAAGGGCTGGCCTAAAACACTCTGGTCACGATTTCACATTTGCCGGCATCACTCCATGAGTGGCCCATATACTATTTATGGGTTTCAACCATTTTCCTACAAATAGTGACCATATTACTGTGTTAGGTTTGGTATGATCTATTAGGTTTTTATGAAAGAAAACACTAAAGTAGCGGGCCAGTGGGTTCAATAAGTTTAAACCACCTTGTGCTATTGGTAAATATGATATTTCCCCCTTTATTGGGTTCAGCCAGCTCCCCCAGATTATCTGAAACACTAAATTGAGAAGTACTGTTTCCAATGCCTGTGGGATGGGGTATATTACATTTATAAAGATATTGGTAATAAAAAGAGTTTTTACTACAGCAGCTTTTTTCTTTTTGGTTTGCTGCCATGTTTTCTAGATAGCCACTTTTTGTTTTGCATATTTTAATTTCTCACCCCAATTCAAAAGCCCATTGTCACCCCTCACAAATTTAATTCCCAAAGCCTTAAATGATTCTTTGGATACCTGAATCTCCTGAAATGTATCTAAATGTAGAGTAGATTCACTAACAGGATAAATTATACTTTTCCCTTTGTTTACCCTTGCCCATGCAATTGTGGAATATTGTTCTAAACAGTCTATTGCCCTTCGTCCAGAGTCTGGATCAGCTGCAAATATACAAATATCATCTGCATAAGCTGCAGTTTTTATTTCTAATGCACAATCTTAGGGTTTAATATCTTGTATCAGTTCTTCCTGTTGTATAAGTTGCTGTAGAGGGTCCAAACAGAAAACATATGGCAGGGGACTCAATGGGCACCCTTGCCGTACCCCTCAGTTAATATTATTATAAGACCCCAAATGCCCATTAATTGATGGAATAGCTACTGCCTTATTATATAGTAAGGCAATCCATGAACAAAATCCGTGTGGTATACCATATGCTTGTAAAACGTGTATTATAAATTGGTGTGGAACCCTGTCAAAGACTTTCTCTTGGTCTACAGACACGATATAACCATTAATCTCTTAATCTTTGCCCTGCTGTACAAGTTCTCTTAGTAATAATAAATTATTTTCAATAGGTCTCCCTGGTATTGAACATGTCTGTGTTACTGAAATTAGGTATGGGGCTACTGTAGTTAATCTATTTGTCAAAACTTTCATTAAGATCTTATAATACACATTCAATAGACTCCGGGATCTCCAATTATTTAGATCTCTTTTATCATTTGTTTTATGTACAAGTATTTGGACCACAATGCACATATGGAAAACTATTTCCTGATTTTCCAAGATCCAATTAAATATTTTAATCAAAATCTCAGCCAGTGGAGTACTAAACTTTTTGTAAAATACCTTTGTTAAACCATCCAACCCTGGTGCAGTGTCATTGTTTAACTTACTTATTGACATTTCTAGTTCTATTTTATTTATTGGTCCTGTAAAAACAGTGACTAACTGTTCCGGGGTCTCTGGAATTTGCAAAGCAGAAAAAAAATCTTCTATTTTCCTATCCTCAATCTGAGATGCAGTATACATATCTACCAAGTGTTGTGATACTGCTTTCAGTATCTCTGGGATAGTTGACACAAAAGTTCCATCTATTGTTTTTACTGATGTTATAGTCCTGTCTGTAGCTCTTTTATTACAATTTTTAAAAGCATCTCCAAAACTGTTTTTTCCAGGGGAACAAATCCGATGCTCATTTAGCATGAGGTGGCTTGAAAATATTGCAATGCTTCCATTTCTTTTTTTATGTTATTAGTTTGTGAGGTCAGCTTTATATTCTGAGTATTAATAGCAGAATATATTTTTTCTAGCTGCATTCGCAACGTTAAATATTTTTTGTATTTATTTGCCTGTTGAATTGAGGAAAAACGGGTAATTGCGGTTTGCATCTCTATTTTTGTCTCTACCCACAAAAACTAAGGTCATCCACTAAACCTGCTACAATCACACGTGCTTTCAGGAGCTCCTGTATTTGATTTACCAACTGTTCTTCATTCAAAGGCGTAATATTAAGTTTCCAATACCCTTTTCCATATGTGCATTGTGGATTGAGACCTAATGTAGAAGTTAAAATAACATGATCTGATGTTTCGATTGGGATTGTTTTAGCTTGATGTGCATAAATTTGTTGTTTTGTAAAAATAAAATCTATTCTAGCGGACGTACTTCCCCTGTGATAAGTATACCCTCCTTTCATATATAGTGTTCTATATGTGTCTTGCAGACCACATGTCACAATTATATTTCGTAAACAATTTGTGTCACAGAAATCCTTTATTGTAACTGCTCCTCTATCTTGCTTGGCAACTACACAATTAAAGTCCCTTCCCCAAATTATATGCTTTGTAGTAAACAGGTAAGGCTTCATAGAGTTGAAAAAGTCTATTCTATCTTTTTTTTCCTTAGAGGGGCATACACATTTATTATTTATTTATTTAGTTCATAAATCGGATTTACAACCTTTGAGTCACAGACTCATTTACAAATGCACCTCGTCACAGGGAGGGGAACAACAAATAGTACGGTAAGACAGGGTGGAACAATACAGGTGCAGTACATGCATTATACATAGCAAAAGACATAGGTATTTTACAAAGTAAATTATACATAGCATAAATCATAGGTAGTTTACCATAGTACAGAGCAGAAAACACTGTTAGAACCTGGTAGGTCATGCAGGCAATCTCCAGAGGAAAATGGAGTGGGGCAGGCTATCGAGCCTGGAGAACAACGGCAGGCCTTACCGTAGGCACGTACACTTCCGAGTGCCAAGTAGGTGGTTGCGTAGGGCAGCTTTGAACTGACCAATTTTAGGGGTGTTTGAAATGTGCTTGGGGAGGGAGTTGTACCAGGACGGTGCTCTGTAATAAAATAAATTACCCTCCATGCTGTTTTTTTTTTCAAACAGAAAATCCAACAATAGTGCCCTTCCTGACTGAATTTCCACTAATTTGGTTACCTGAAAGTTATCATCTCTAAATACAATCCCTACCCCATCACAAGCCTCTATTCCAAAAGAAAAAAAGGAAGGGCCCAAACATCAAAGTTTTTTGCTGCCTGTACCAAAGATGTTGTGTTTCATCGAGTATCTTGCAGAAAGCAAATGTCAAATTTTAAATCTTTTAAAATAGAAAAAGTCACCAATCTCTTCCTTGCATTTTTGAGGCTATTTGTATTCAAGATAGCAATGCAAAAGGTGAACTGGGCAACATAGAAATGAGGGATATTTAAGGAGTCTTTTTTGCTCTCATACGTCTCCTAGTCCTTACCCCAAGTCTTTTCGGCCTCTCATCACTTGTGGTAATTTGCTGGGGGTCATCCTCTGAGTCCAAAGATGGAAGAGCCTGTGAAGAGGTCTTAGAATCTCCTCCTTGCTCTGACTCTTGGGAACTTTTGGTGAAAATTTCATATTTATTCTTAAGGGGGATCCAATGCCCAGGGGAAGAAGCTTTAGCTAACTTTGATCTTGACCTTGATTGCCTCTTACTGCTTTTTTTTTTATGGAACCTGCAGAGCAGGGGGAGGCATGTCTACTTGATCTTGGGGTACAGCTTCTGTAACACTCGATACTGGAGGCTCAGCTTCTTCTACCAGTGTCATATCCATATCTTCTGGGTCTACAGGGTCTGGGTCTTGCTCTGGGCCTGGGACTGAAACCTCTGGGGGGCTTGCATAGTTAGTAGTGGGATGCTCTGTCTGTGCTGAGGGGCCCTGGATGGTAGTTGTCTGTTCTGGGGCCTGTTTTTGGGCTGCTATGTCTGTTTTCTGGGCTTCTACCAGAATATTTTCTTGGCTTGGACAATCTGTCCAATTATGCATAGCCCAGGAACACGCTCTATAGGCATGTCCAACCTCATCACACAGATTACACTTCAGATTTTCTTGACAATCTCAGCTAGTGTGATCAAAGGAGAGGCACAAGTGACATTTCAACCGGTCACACGCTGGACTTAAGTGCATATGTGATGCACACTTAAAACAAGTTTTAGGCTGTCTAGCATAAAAGCAATGCCCATGTTCTCTTTCCAAAAACAAACTGTTTGGCAGATGGATTGGGCCTAGGTTGTTACTGTGTACACTTTATATCTCCACCCCGCTGTCCACAGGTGCTCTTCATCAAAATCAGCTGGGGGGGACCTAAAACATCACATCTCTGCTGAAGCCCATGTGATATATTGTGTACTGCTACTGTTTCATTTCTAAAAAGGATAGTGATGTTTTGGGGTTTGGTTAGTGGGATAGCCCTTAAAGGTAACCAGAGGGCTGAGTACCTTATTTTTTCATATTTCCTCCAAAACCTATCTAGACCTCGTGAAGTTTTAAAGCTCACATCATATAGGCTATCACCAGACACATGTATCAGTGCATACATTTCATTTGTAAAGAATCCTAATGACTCTTTAATGAGCTGCCTGCCTATATAGATTATGTCTGGAGCTACATCCAAACCTCCTAGATATTGGAGGTTTACTGCATTACATCTCTGCAGTGGGAGAGGATGTCCAGAAAAAGTGTCTCTTCTCCTGAATTCTTCCCACATAGTTCTTGCTTTCTGTCTTGCGTCAGGTGGGTGCTTTGTTGGGCCTTGACTCTGTGTCCATTTGGTCACCCCAGTTACTTGGCCGAGAACTGGGCCCTCATCACCCAATGTGGAACTTGTTTTCTATCAGTACCTCCCCCAGATTATTTGCAGAATCTGTGTTTGTTTCAACATGTTCATCATTAAATTCTAAGTCAGAGTCTGTAACAAAATTCTTCACCGTACTATCTAGTTCTTGCTGTAATGCTTTATTTGTCTCCGATTGCCCTGGAATAGGGCTATGGGCTGGATTGAGTACCCAGTGACCTGATGCTCCCCTCTTCCATCCTGCACTTTTTAATAAATGTTCCAAAGAATGGGGAATTCTGCCTGTTGTACTCATGGGGGGATCTGAGGGATAGGCCTGTCCCCTCCGTAGGCTCAAAACGGTGTCCACATTGTTTTCTGTAATTGTCACATTATTTGAGTCAGTACTTACTCGGCCAAGCTCGCTATTTCTTTTCTTCCCTGCAGTAATTGGAACTTCAGATGGATTCACAGCACCAGCCTGTGTTTCCACAGGCTCTGAGTCATGAGTTTGGCTTGCCTTTGATGCTAGTACATCACAGTTTAGCTTGACGTGGGCCTTAGCTGCGTTTGACACTGCTGTCTGTTCTTGACTGAAACTCCACTCCTTTCAGGCATTCACTTGTTCCATTTGTTTCTTTATCATTTCTCTTTCCTCTGATTCTTCAGATACATTATCTGAAACTGGGCGTGTGGATTGCTCTTCTTCAGTTACCATTGCCAGGACTAACTCCCTGTTTGTTTGTATCATCCTCCTTAGCCATGTCTCATCCATCGGTTGCATACTGGAAGGCATATTATCCACCAAATTATTTGCAGCATTCTCCGCATCTCCATTTACAATAGCTGGGTTGATCTCCTGTACTGGATCTGTAGGTAGGGAGATCTGCTCACCTAAAGGTTCACCAGCGAAATGAGCTTGCTCTGGAACAGAGGCCATGGGAACAGCAGTGCCCCCTACCCAGAGAGTAGGGGAATTTCTCCGGTGTCCTGGCCAAATTTCCCCCATTCACTAAAAATACCACTAACAGCTTAATCTGGTTCAGTTTCAGTTGGTTACCATCTGTATCCCCCCTTCCTCCTATTCGTCCCTGAAAAAGGGACTTCCAGTCTCAGTGGCCTACCAGGTCAACAAAATTCAATAAATAAAAATAAGAGAGAAAGAGAGAGGAAAGAAGTCCCTGAGGGAGCCTTGTTCCTCCTCACCATTTGGGGGAGGGGAGGGGAGAGGCCTTCAAGAATGCTAACAGACCATGGGAAAACATCTGAGCAACCTTGTCTCAATATGGAGCAAACTATCCAACCAATCCAAGAGGCATCAGTGAGTAGTGGTGGGCCTTTTCTCAGAGGAGGTTGCTGGGGACCCATGCAGATCCACTCCCAGTAAGAATGCAAGGGAGTGAGCAATGTAAGGGTCCACTTCCATAAGAAGCTCAAGAATTCTAAATGGTGCCATAGTAAGTAGCTCACCTCTGTAGAACTATTTGTGTATATATTTGTTGTGTCAGGGTGATGTGCCAGGCAAGAGTCCGGGTGAGTTCAAGTTCCACATAGACTGGCCCAGGCGTTGGAGCCCGTTGTGAGTAAAAGGTCACTTGGACCTAGTAAGTGTGATGCAGGAGGATGTACATGGCTGGAATGATTGGTTCTGTGATCTAATATAATGGCACCAACTGGTACTAATGCCATGCATTGGCAAAGGTAGCCCCCCCAGGGTAGTATCTTGCCCTGCCTGGAGAGAGTGCTACAGTGTGCCCATTTAATGAGAAGTAGTACCCATGGGACCCTATAATGGGAGACGGGACTAAGTTGTAACTATCTGTGCAGAAGTGCCCATCCTGTTTGGAGGGCCTAGAAGTTTGGAACCCTCCTAAATTAACTCAGAAGGGAATGAAATGCTGTGTACCATGCTTGATTCCAGCTCCTGCCATGGGCCCTTTGTGAGTGGTCGTCCATTAGTGGTGCCCTTGTGGGGATCTATGAGAGGAGTCCAACAGTATTTCTGTTGAACGCCCTGTCAGTGACACTGGCAGGTCGACCGCATTCTGCAGTCAGCTGCCAGTTTGCTATTGTTTCCTTTGTTTTCTTCGGGGGGCTTCGCCCCTGAACCCCCCACATGGGGGACAGTGCCCACCGCACCCCCCCTTAAAGATTCTCAACTCCAGTCGGAGCTGATTGGGGGGGTGCAGGACCCCCGACAGGCAGTGCTGGGTTCCGCGGCTAGGCACTGTAGTCGCTGTGGGGGGACCTCGCTGGCGAAATGTCACTGCGAGGGGGTAAATGCCCTTGTGGTATCTGATTTCCTGGTCCCCTTTTCCCAGACCTGAGGTGGTGTGGTCTAAGCCATCCCTCCCTGTTAAGGCAGTGCCATCCTATGCCTCCTAGACACAGGGAGGGCCTGTGGCCTTATATATGACACCCTGTTCATCCCATGTAGGCAACTGTGTGTCTCTATCATGCGTGCCTCCCTCCCTCGTAGTCTCCTGGATATTCATGTTGAGGTCCATTAGGCTTTCCTCATATGTCTTCCCCCCCAGATAATTTGGGTCATCTTCCTCTGTACTGCCTCCTTCTTATCACTGTCTTTCCATAGGTATGGTCTCCAGAACCTTGCACTCTACTCCAGATGCATGGTGCACCTGGTATCTGTACTGCGAAAGGATTTGTTTTCTGTTTCTACTGCAAATTCCCTTTCCTGTGCAACCCTACATGCAGTTTGTCTTCTCCACTGCCTTATTACACTGTGCTGTAGATTTCAGACTGTCTGATATTACCATTCCCAGAACCTTTTACTCTGCATTGCTGTCTGTCACTGCTCCCTGCGTCAGCTATTGGGTTTTTGTTTCCCATGTGCATTACCTTGACATTTTTTCATTAAAATGCAGTTGCCAAATCCTGGACCATTTCTTCTGTCTTTCCTTGACCTCCCCCATGTGAATCCATGCTGCTCATCAATCATGCTGTAGCCTGCCTACCTGGATAAAGTCTACCAGTCTGTTTCCATCTCTTAATAGGGAATCTAGCACCTTCTCCACTATAGATGTCAGGTAGACCAGTCTATAGTTATCTGACTCATCCTTCAGTATGTGGTTCATTGCTCCATAAAAATGCTTTAAACTTTGTATAAGAGGAGGCACTGTAGTACAGTGGTTAGAGTGCCTAGCTGTGAAATTGAAGGATCCAGGTTTGATTCTCACCAGCACCACTTAATGTGTGATCTTAAGTATGTCATTAAAGAGCAACTCTAGATTTACAACAAATATGTTTAACTTTGAAGTTTTCTGGTCTGTTTTTACTTCCTCCTGTTGTTGGTTTAAATAATACAGTGTTTATTCCAGTGAGTCTGACCTCACAACTGCTGTGTGTGATATAGTATCACAGTCTGTTCTTCTAGTAAGCACAATGGTGTCATGAGTAAAGACACAAGGAGATCAGTTGGGGGCAGGCAGATCCTTTACTTACAGTAACTTTCTTATACCTAACCTTTCCCTCGGAGCATCGGCAGAGAAGCATCCTGTACTTATCCTACAGCAGCTGGAGCAGGGGTAGGGTGGGGGTGGGGGTGAACACAATTCCATTTTCAGAAGAAAGTGTCCGGAAGAGACTTGCAGTCCTGAAATGCACAAGGCTATGGGATTTCATGGGATACACCCAAGGTTACTAGAGGAACTTGGGGAGGTGCTAGCTACCCACCCCACTGACAGCTTTATTCAACAGCTTTCTGGAAACAGGCAAGGTTCCAGAGAACTGAAATGGAGCAGACATGGTACCTCTACATAAGAGCAGTAGCAGGGAAGAGGCTAGCAATTACAGTCTGGCCAGTCTCAAATGAAATTAATGGAAACCCTGTTAAAGGAAAGGTTGGTAGAGTATCTTGAATCCAATGGGCTGCAAGACCACAGGCAACATGGGTTCAAAGAAGGAGGTCATGCCAGATGAATCCGATTGATTTGCTTGGCTGGATGACAAGGGAAATAGATCGGGGGGGAAGTGGACATGACCTGTCTGGACGTTAGCAAGGCCTTCAACATGGTGCCGCACAGGAGACTGATACAGAAATTGAGCAGTCTAAGGGTAGAATCCAAAGTGGGAAATGGGTTAGAATCTGGTTAAGAAATAGAGAGGGTGGTGGTTAAGAACACTCACTCTAATAACGGGAGAGTGGGGTGCTGCAGGGCTAAGTACTGAGACTGGTCCTTTTTGATATCTTCATAAGCAACACTGCAGAAGAATTGGCAGGGAAAGTATGCCTTTTTGCAGATGACACCAAAATCAGTACTAGGGAGGACACTAAGGAGGGGTAGAGAAAATGTATAGGGAGCTCAGGGAAATTTGAGGAATGGTCAGAAGCATGCCAGTTGTGGTTCAATGCCAAAAAGTGCAAAATCATGCACCTAGGGCATAGCAACCCAATAGATGATTAGAGTAATGTTGGAAGTACTGACAATCACTAAGCAGGAAAGGGACCATGTGGTTATCATATCTGATTGGAAAGGGACCTTGGGGTTATCATATCTGATGACCTCAGAGTGTCAGGGTAGTGTGAGAAAACGGTGGATAGGGCCAGTGGATGCTGGAATGCATAAGGAGAGGTTTCTCCAGCAAGAGGAGGGAGGTGGTGTTGCCACCATATCGCTCACTAGTGAGACTCCTGTAGAGTATTGTCTCCAGTTCTGGAGGCCGCACCTCAGAAAGGACGTAGACAGGATTGTGGCAGTCCAGAGGAGGGCAACTAAAATGATGCTGGGGTTTCATGAGATGTCCTATGAGGAGAGACTGAGGGAGCTCAGTATGTACAAGGAGACTGAGAAGGGACATGATAGAGACCTACAGGTACCTTACAGGGGTAAACAGGGTTCAGGAATGGAATTCCTTTCAAATGAGAAACATGACCAGAGGGCATGCAATGAAGCTGGAGAAGAAGCAGGTAGAAACAGAGACTATGTACTTGTGTAAGACATAGATTGCACCCCTCCCCAAAGGCCTGTCTGCTCTAAATAGAAACATAGAAACATAGAATTTGATGGCAGATAAGGACCGATTGGCCCACCCAGTCTGCCCATTTCCCTACCTAATGGATAAGCTGCAGATCCTAGTTAACCAGCAGGGGATGTTGATAGCCTGATTTGCGGTAGAAGCTCTCAACCATGATTCAGAGACCACTAACACATCTGGGGCAGTGTGAAGAACCCAAGCCTGTATTATGTCCAATATTTATGTTTGCTTGCACACATGTGCAAGAAACATAGTGCCATCATCCGAGATTTCGGAGGGGTGTCACCTTCTCCTCCAATTCAGTCAGTGTGTTGTCAGGCGTGGCACCTGTAAGCCAATGCATGCTGGAGCTGTCTATGACAAGCTCCAAAATGCAGTGGCATACAGTTGAAAGGGGGAGCTACGCTTGAATGAGCAGCGATAAGATATCGCCTGCTCATGCGCAGCTCCCCACAAACACACTACCAGAAACTCCCCTCTAACACGTATAGCCGACGGGGTGCCCAATCCCCATCGGCTTGTGCTGCGCCCAAAGCCTCCCAAATGTCAGGCTAATGGCGGCCAGGGGTGCCAATCCCGTCGGCTTCACTCCCCATCCAAGGTGCCACGCTGGGGAGCCCACCCCAGCTGCGCAACAAATGCCATGGCCGACGGGGTGCCCAATCCCCCATCGTGGTGAACACCCCCAATCCTTGTGCCACGCTGGGGAGCCCACCCCAGCATGGCAACGTCCCCGCCATCTATGTTTTTTTTTCCAACTGGAAAACAAAGCGGTCCCGTAGTCTCCCAGCACACCCTCCCACAACCCGCACCCACCCACTGCACCCTGCCTCCCCACCCCCAACCCCTCACCCCCATACTTACCTCCGGAGCTTGTCGCGATGATCTTCGGTGGACCAGGAACACGTCTGCACTCTTCAAAGCCGACCGCGAACTGAGGAAATGCCGGTAAGCTGTATAATGGGCTAGATGGGGGGTTTCAACTTTATTGCATATCTCAGGCATTTTTGGGGATTTTTGCACCAAATTTTCAACATGGGGTTTTTGGGACCCCTTCTCATGAATGATGTCACTGTCATGGTGTTATTCGGGCTCCAAGGGTGAATTTGGGCAGTGACTGCACAGTGACTGTGAAATCACCCTTCGGGCCTGAATAACACCATGACAGTGACATCATTCATGAGAAGGGGTCCCAAAAACCCCATGTTGAAAATTTGGTGCAAAAATTCCAAAAAATGACTGTTTTACGAGCGTGCGTTGTACAGTTCCTACGCATGCTCGTAAGTTCGCAAACTTTCCATATTTTCACTCCAGATTTTCAACATTGCCATTTTACCACACCTTCTTATGAGTAGTATAGCTGTCATTTTCACATCTCACCAAAATGTCTTTCTGCCCATATGGCGCACAATGGCGCGGTCGGTGTCTTGAAATCAATATAGGACAAATTAAGAAAATCACAGTGACACTATTCATGAGCAGAGGTCTTAAAATGGCTATGTCAAAATTTCCAGGAAAACATTCTAAAAATTACCTAAACGCTATCACCCCAATGCCTGTCGCCTCTCTGCAGGGTAGTGGTGGGGTTGGCTTCAGTTCAATACTTCACTGCCATTCCTATTACGCAGCTCTGTAACTTCTACACTACCACTGCCAATGCCAGCAAGCAAACATTTGGCATTGGCAAATGCTTGTTTCAGTATGCTACAAGCATTGATGTGGAGGAAGTTGATGCCTTTTAACTGAGATAGGTCTGAAGGGGCCAGAATGGGCATGGATGGTCCAGGGTTTAGTTCAGTGTTGCCAGAGCATAATAGTAGTAGCAGAAAAAGTTTCATAAGCCCATTAATCAGGAATTTGAAGAATAGGAAGCAACCTTATTTAGGAGAAAGAGTCCTAGGGGAGAAAAAGTAGGGGGCAGCATAGTTATGAAAGAGAGATAGTGCATCTATGTATGTATCTATGTACCTATGTAGAATGCCATGCAGACAGGGATACTTAGTGGTGCACGGATGCAGGGTGGTGTCAAAGGAGTTTGAAAAGATTCAGTATGTCCCAGGTGCTCAGTGCCATGGGTACAAAGCAGGTGTGATAACATAAGTATGTTCAGCAGAAGAAGAGAGCAGTGGACTGCAGTGGTAGGGAACTGCATGGGTTGTCATCTGGGGTGCCCTCAGCATTACGTGTTCCATAATGGGATCTATAGAGTTTAGTAGAATAAAGGAAGAGAAAAGGAGGTGATTTATAAGGGAAGGATACATGATTTGTCTGGGTTATTAGATTTCAGAGAAGAGAGAGCAAGCTCAAGAAGTAGTAGCCCTCTAGTGGCTAAATGCTGTACAAAACTAATGGGAAAAAAAAGGCACTAATGGCGTCACAGTCTGAACCTATATAAGTAAAAGTATGAGTGGAAGAGGAGCAAGTGGAGGAAAGTAACTGAAATAGCAGACAGAAAAAAGTAGAAAAGGCCCTTTAAGAACTGTGGGGGAAAATGCTGCCTAATGGCTATTTAGGGCTTGCAAAGCACTGCAAGATACATGTTGTATGAAAGGTGTCATAAAATATCAAATCAAATGCTTTTCTTCCTCTGAAAGTTATTAACTCTCATTCTGTTCTGTTCTATTTTATGTTATAAAATACCAATAGTGAGCAATGTGCCCGTATAGATTTATCACGCTGTCTGATCAGCAGATAAACATTTACCTATCGGTTAGATATGGCACCGTCACTTTCCTTGACCTTTGCATAGAACAGAACCAGTCAGAGAGCAGGTCCCACAATCCTAATGACATTGCGATAGCCCTGTGCAGCTTGGAAGCCAGCTGTTGAAATTCTAGGAAAATGGAAAAATCTTCACACAGACAGCGGATTTAAAAAAATTATAACTGTAAAGCAGCCAGACTCAGAATATGCAGTTTATCTTTAAATGTGTATGTTTGTGCGTACGTGCATGTGCGCATGCGTTCGTGTGTGTGTGTGTGTGTGTGTATGTATGTATGTATAGTGTGTAAGGAGGAAAGTCAGAACCATAACTCATGAGTGGCAGAGTCATGACAGAGTTACACATGTCCTTGGATTCAACTGTATATTTTGTTTAACTGCATATCTTGAGTCAGGTCCTAGCGTATCTAAAATTTATTACCACTTGTATGGATAGGACCTGTAATGCACAAGTGGCAAAGTCACAAGTGTGTTCTGAAGTATTATCTTTAGTAGTGGGGATACAGTTGATTATCCCAGTGTAGTCAGTTATGTATGTGGTTTATACAGTAACATTTAAACAGGTATAATAACTGGGGAGCGTTTCTCCCATAGGAAACCTGGTTATAATTCACTGTTATAACCTACGAGTTATAACAGTGAACAAGTGCCAGGTTTCCAATGCTCCACGCATGTGCCTGCCTCTGCTCTATCCACTGACATGGCGCCACGGCTGGACACTTTGCCAGTTGACAAGACACTGCCAGTATCACTTGGTGGTAAATGAAAAAAAAAAGAAACTTGCCTCTCAGCATTTGACTCATAATGTAATCTTCACTCAGCTAAATAAAGAAAGAAAAAAGGTTTCAGCAGCTGCTTGGCTGCAGACTGCACTTCCTCCAAACCGGACTGCAACTGTTTTATTTTATTTAATTGCTGTGGCGAGAAAATACTCCCCAGTAATTATATAAAATAAAACATGGGGTGATGTGTTTAACTCAAGATTTTACACATAACCCTCGGTGTTGGATGCTGAAATAAACCCCTCGAGCTCTGCTCTCGGGCTCAGAGCATCCAATACCTCGGGGTGTGTGTAAATCTCATGAAACACATCACCCCATGCATTATTCTATATATAATTACTGGTTGAAGTGTTTCTCAGTCTGCTTAGTATATCTTTGAAAAGCTGTAATAACATAAGTTATCAACCAGTTATCTGATTATTAAATAGATCCATAATAACTGGGTAACCAGTTGCTCTTGCCAAAAAGGTTATGCATTTAATAGTTTTCTCTGCATTTTGAGTTTAAAGGGTTCAGGACCAGTATACACAGAATTCCATACTCACTGTAAATTTCAGGTACATGCACTTTTTGAACAAAAACTGTGTGGTAATTGAAGCCCACCCCATGAGGAAGAGCCAGTGTGATTCGAAGTCATTAGGGTGTGTGGTGTGTGTTCAAATTGTGGTCAGTTGCAAATCATTTGCCTTTAATTTCAAAAATGACAAAGTTTTTGCTCAAATAAAAGGAAGGTACATTTACCTATGATTTGATACTGAACTGGACTGTCTCTTTGTGCTTTGTGAGTGTCCCATGTTTGTTTGTAACTCTTAGGAATAATAGTCACTTCAGGAGATGTACCCAATGGCTGACTGAGCACACCAAACCTTTTAGAATGTCGCTCCATGAATCTTGCCATAACTCCAAAAATCCTTAGGGAATCAAAGTATCACTGAACCTTCTATATCACAAACCCTATTTAAAATTTATATTTCCGTACCAGATTATTTTTCCACATTATGGCGCTTAGAGCCATATTTGTCGTAGAAATGTTTCACTGGTGTTGAGGTGTACAGATTTTGTCACAAAACCAACGGTCTTGCTCCCCAGTTCTAGTCCAAGTTAAAGAACAACACAGTAGTTTCCGTCAACTCTCACGTCTTTAGTACTGCTGATTCTGTTCATTCCTTCTTTCGCCAGAACAAAACAAGATTTTAATAACAAAGCCATCCATCACTGAGATCTATACCACTGGCATAAACAGAGGTAACATTTTATGGATAAAATGATATCTAGCAGTGTTGATAAACACTGGAAGCCAGCAAATTAAATGTGCAGATGTGTGTCAGTCATTTTTTTGTTTTTTCACTCATCCTTGGTGTGTAATGCCTTTTTAAACCCCTTGAGCTATGCTCTTGGGGTTTCAGTGGTATTATATACCTAATACAGATCTGCACATGTATCATGCTATATATAATTTTTAATTTAACTCCGTAATGAAAACTTAACAGTTCCTGCCGTCATTCAGCTGTTGAATGCTTTAAAAGGACATCACCTTTGTGATGTCAGCAAGTACTGACAGAGCTGCTCTTCCATTGATTAAGAAGGCTATTATAACACATATATACCTCAAATTGAACATACCCCAATAATGCAAAGCATCATGGGAAGCATATGCAAATGCCCATGAATTCATATGTGTGTATATATTATATATATATATATATATATATATATATATATATATATACATATATGAAATAAAAATGTATGAAAATAAAAATATATTAAGTCTGTATGTTATTGATGAGATAGTCATAAGGTCTTTGCTCGGATGCAAACACCGGGCTTCCAATTCACTCATCCGAGTATGAGCCCTATGTGGTCTAAAAAGGTCAAGAAGGGGCCCAATGGGATTCCTAGGTATTTGAATGCTGTTATCTGTTCCAGGGGAGTCCCATCTGGGGACAGTATATTTAGGGGATTAGATTGGTTAGGGCCCCATGACCATTTGGTGAGCCGAGATTTGGACCCAACTATCATGGCCTTAGTCTTCTTAGCACTGACTAGAAGCCTGTTATCCAGGATCCACCCCTTGAGTGGTTTTGAACTCCTCTGTGAGGGTAGAGGATATTTCAGCTTGGGTCTTGCAACTAAAGAATTTAAGCCTGTGAAAAGATAGAAAGAAAATCTATTTTTGCTTGCTGCTTCAGGAAAATGTCCTACAAAAAAGCTGAGGATCAATATTTTTTTTCTTGCCTTAGGTGTGTCAGAATCATAGTCCTTAACTTAAGACCTTATCAGAGATCAGCTTCCTCAGTGCTGGTGATATACCATAATAGTTTGCTGTGTCCTAAAGCCAGCTGCAGAACTCAAAGAAAAGCAGTTCTTTACATGAACAGCTATTTTAAAAAATAACTTTTAAAGAGCTGTGACGCCTCAAAAAAAACTTTGAAAACCATAATAATTGGGTACAATTTTGCTCGCGTTCCATATATGGTCTATAGATTTCCCCACCCCATTATTTATTACTGAGGAAATCTGCACAAATACATTATCTTTATACCGTAGAGTTCATCTGCCTCAGTAGCCCTGCATCAAATCATAATCCTCTGTTGTGATATCACAATCTGTTGCCATGGGAGAGTAACGGTGATATCATAAGCAGTGCATTATGACCTCAGGTAGGGAGAAAGCAACAGGAAGAGATGAACTCATCATGAGCAAAGATTCTTTTTTTATGCAAATTACCTCAATAATAAATAATGGGGTGGAGGAAAACGGAACTAATGTGAAATACAAGCAAAACTGTGTCTAAATATTATGTCTTGTTGAAGTTCTCTGGAAGGTGTCAGCTGCTCTTTAAAGAGATGGTGTAGAAATTGAATACACACAGGCTTATCTTGAAATGCACAATTTATAACAACTTAGGCATAGTGGGCAGTACTTTTATAACTCATTCATGGCTTTGTCACATGGGAGTTATGGCTAGCCCCTTCACACTTGACAATATTGAATATTTTGAGTCTGAGCTTTGTGTCTTTGTTATTGTATTGTATTGTATGCTACTCTACTCAGTGCTACTCTACACTATTCCACTCCACGCTACTCTATTCTACTCTATGCTACTCTTCACTATTCCACTCCACGCTACTCTACTCTATGCTACTCTACTCCACACTGCTCTATGCTATGCTACTTTACTCCACATTGCTCTATGTCATGCTACTCTACTCCACTCTAATCTACTCTTCTCCACTCCACTCTACTCTACTCTACGCTACTCTACTCTACGCTACTCTACTCTACTCCACTCCACTCCACTCCACTCCACTCCACACTATTCTGTTCTACTCTACTCTATGTTACTCTACTCTATTTCATTTATTTTATTTATTTGATATATCGGTTTACAACCTTTGAGCCAGAGGCTCATTTGCAAAGGTACCTCGTCACATGTAAGACAGATGGAAACATAGAATAGGTATAACAACAATTACATTAAACATGAGATACATGGTATAACAGTGGTAACATTAAGCATGTGTTACAGACATTTGTCACAGACAGTATTTACAAGATTTGGAAGTAGGTATTTTCTGACATTATTTATAACCTTTGGATGATGATATTTACAACATAACAGCAGTGAGGCGTTATAAGCTTGAGAAGGCATCTAAACATAGTAGTCATACTTAATCATGGGTTTGGTGTTAAAGATGGAGGTTGCAATCCATAATGGACTTTGTTAGAGAATAGTGGATCAGAGTGGGTAAGAGAGTGAAAGAATTAAAAGCAGTTGCAGGAGCGGATATTGAAGAGGTGGTTCTATTCTATTTTATTCTGTTAGACATTGAGTATCTGAATTGGCTAACAACATTCTGAAAAGGGTTTTAAGAGCTGGAAACCCTTATGTACAATTGAACAATTAGAATCTTCACTTCATAAACATAATTTAAAACGAACACAAAAATGTTTAGTTTAATAACAGCATTAAGGTACTTCAGGGATTGGGTTACTTTTGTTAATCTAACCCTAGTAGCAAAAGGCCCTTGGCCATGTCTTGTATCTCATAACCCCCTAGGATTAGATTACTCCTGGTTATGCCGTAATGCTGCAATATTTGTTCGTTGACAACAGTTTTCCTCATATAGGGCCTGATTCACAAAAGAGGCATGTAAGAAACTCTGTGTGGGAATGCTGTGCTGTGCCAACATTCACTACAGGTGTGTCAGCCCCTTGCACACAAGATCTGTGGCTCCCTGCACAGCTACATGCCATAGGTGGTCTGGGAGCATGCCAGGGGCATTTCCACAATCTGCACCATTCACTAAGATGCAGAGTGCAGAGCCTGGGAGGTGCAAATTACTTAAGAGGGACCCTGCTGTAACTTTTATGCACACCCCCAACAGACATCCACTGGTCACCATGGCAATGGGACCCTCCCACACTGCTGCCCCAGCCCACCGGGCTGCCAGGGATGGATGGGGGTTGGCATTTGGGCATTCATTTATAGGTGTTGGCTCACCAGGATCCATGACTTCCCAGGATCTCCTGTATGTGCACAGTAGGGGATCCACTTCAGCTCCCAGGATGGGCATCTGATTGGATGCCTGCCTGGGTCCCGTGATCCAATCCCAGGTAGCTGTACTCCACCTCCATGCAGCTACATGCTGAGGGTGGGCGAGGGCACAGACAGGCAGCCAGTGATGGTGAATACTGGTTGATGTACGTCAGTTCAGGGTTGCAGAGCTGTGCTGGCTCTGTACATGTGCATCGTGCATACAACCTGCAGTTTCATGAATAGGGCCAATAGTTTTTGGCAATTACGTATTTCTGACTACTCTAAGATTCATAATTAATATCTTTTTTAATTTGCTCAGATATTTTAAAAAAGATTTTATATACAACTCTTTTTGTAAGTAATGACCCAAGTCATCAAAGAGGGCCACCACTGGAAATTTAAAAAATGTCTTCCATTGAAGGTACAGATTTGACTAACTATAAGATTTATACTGTGGATGTATAATGGTGATGCTGGCACATATCTCTGATGGTTTATAGCACTGCACAACACCAAAACAAAAGGTTTAATTTTACTATGGTGGGCATTGCAAAGGTGCAAGAACTTTTAAAGACCTATGTAGCACTGAAAAAATTGGCAGAAAATGTTAGGGGGTGTTTAAAATTAGTCCCTTATTACTTTCTGTTTCTGAAGTGCTTTAGTTTTTTATGTGTTAATTAGATGGTTTTCTACCAAATAATTTTGGGTGGGATGTGAAAAGCAACGCTTTACCTGGAAGCAGACATATCTAGTTGTGTTCCTCCCATTACATCATCAGCATGTGGCCTCATTCATTGTTTCATCATGAGACCTGCTGCCTGATTAGTAACACGTGTCACAATTTAAAAATCAAGAAGCAGAAGATTTGCTCTTCTTGTATACTAGTGACGTTATAGTCAGTGAAGTCACAATGCTTATGATGTACAAGGAGGTATAGAACTGATTATGACAGCCTCCATGTAGAATGCTGTTCTGCACATCACACCTATTACTGTCAGGTAGAAAATGCTCTACTTAGCAAAACAGAAAAGGAAAAAATACTTCGGATATAACAAGTGATAGCTGACTTCTTCTGAAAGTTACTATTAATTGTAGGCAGTAAACTATCTCTTTAGATACTTTAAAATCAGGTATCTTAGTTCAGGAATGAAAGAAATGAAACAAATGTAGTGATATTTTTGCCAAAAATAAATGATTAATTAAATAACAACCTGATGACTTACAGATAGTGATGCTTCATTCTGTTCTGTTCTATCCTATCCTATCCTGTTTTTTTTGTTACTTTGTACTACAGTGTGTTTACTCAGAAAGGATAACCCAATCGAGACAAAAAGACTCCTTTCCAATGGTGAACTGCCTCTACTCAATTTCACAGCTGGAAAGATTAGAGCACAGGGAGGTTAAAGGAGAACTGTGCTAAACATGTGAGTAACTTTTCAAGAAGAAGCGTTTTTTAATATACATTTGAGCTCATTCTTTTATTTCTGGGCAGAATATTCAAACTGTCGCTATTTTGTGGAGCAAGCCCTTCGCTGCATAAAATAGTTGCTTTGAGAATTATTATGAAGCGATATTCAAAGGAGTTGCACTATTGAGCAACTCCTTTGAATATCACCCCCCAGCCACAGCCACTGTGCATGGCACAGTGGAACTTGCACCACCGCAAGTGGTCAGAGTGGAGCATTCAACTTACGGTGGCGCAAGTACCATTGCGCCATGCGCAAAATCCGATATTCAAAAGGTGACATGCAAATGGGGCCATAATTCATGCAAGGCAGGGGGGGCCATTTGCATCTGATTATGGCCCCATTTGCATGCCGTTAGCATGCAGGTGCGCCGATCCTGAGGACTTGCGCCTGGCGCCCTGCCAGGCAGCAGCAGCCATCGGGACCGACGCCCCTGCAGCCGATCGCGGGCAAAGAGTGTAAATCCCACCACCACCCCACTGGCCTGATCGCGGCATAGCTTCAACCCCACCAGCCTGATCGCGGCAGCAATGTGTCTCCCCCAACACATCCCTGGTGGTCAGTGGACTGGCGCTATCCCGATCACGGGATGGAGTTGTAAACCCCACCTCCCAGTATTTTCCTGGTGGTCCAGTGGATCGATAATCCTGATCGTGGGCTGAAGTATTAAACACTTTCCCACGAATATCATCTTCAGGTCCAGTGGACGATAAGCTCGATTCTGGGCTGAAGTCAATAACACCCCGAACGTATCTGGTGACTCTAGTGTTCCCCACCCCACCCACCCTCGACGGCCCCACCACCGCTGCCTGGCCGCCAGGCCAGCGGCGGCAGCATCCCATCGCTGCGCCGCCTCGCCGCTTCGCTGATTGACTGCTGGCTGACGCTTATCGGTGCAGAGGCAAGAGTCAATGGGCTGCAGCAGCCCATACCATACAAGGCAGTTCACATTTGTGAATGAATGGCATTCATTTCACCGAAATCTGAGACTGTCTTAGTACGGTTGAGCTGCACGCCCATTGGCTCTTGCTCGCACCAATGGCAGCAGTCTTACTGGGGCAGCCAGTCGGCAGGCGGTAGGTAGATGGATGCCGCCTTACCAGCCGCCGGGAGGGGAGCCGGGTGGTGGGGCTTCGTGGGTGGTGGGTGGATGAATGAATGTATCGATTCACAAATTCGATTCTGTCTTAGGTCGGCGGGCCGCACGCCCATTGGCTCTGCTCTGCAATCATTGGTGTGCAGTCTCACCGGCAGTCGTCGGCGGGCAGCGGGCGGCAGGCAGGTGGATGCTGCTGCCCACCGCTGCTGGGGGAGGGTGGGGCTTGTGGGTGGGTGGGGTGGGGGACACTAGTCACCAGGGATATGTTCAGGGTGGGGTGTTTAATTACTTCCAGCCCACGATCGGGCTTATTGGTTCACTGGACTACCAGGGATATGTTCGGAGTGGAGGGAGGTGTGTGTTTATTACTCCAGCCCGCGTCAGGCTTATCGGTGCACTGGACCACCAGGGATATGTTAGGGGTTTACAACTCCATCCCTCGATCGGGATTATCGGTCCACTGACCACCAGGGATATATTCGGGAGGTGGGGGTTTCGCAACTCCATCCCGCGATTGGGAATATCGGTCCACTGGACTACCAGGGATGTGTTGGGGAGACGACATTGCTGCCCATGATCGGGCTGGTGGAGGGAGGGAGATTTAGCTATGCCCTTGATCCCGGGCCAGTGGGAGGTGGTGGTGGGGATTTACACTCTTGCGCAGTCGGGCTGCAGGGGGCACAGGGAGTGGGTTGAGGGCCAGCCACAGGTGGCAGCTGCTGTGTTGCACCCTGCAATGCAGCAGCTCACCTGTGGGTGGCCCTCGACTTGATCCTTTTTGGCTCAAAGTTGTGCAGGTGCAGGTTGAGGTTGCGCCTGCACAACTCTGCACAGCCTGGCTGAATATCGGGCTGTGCAGTTTATGCATGGTTCCTCCCCCTCCAGTTCAGCATGCATTCATTTGCATTGCGCTGTTGCTCAGCATGTTTTCTGTGGCAGAACTGCCTCCTGCTGAATATCGCAGAATGGAGCAAGTTCGGACTTGCACAGGCGCAACCCTATTACGCATGGCGCAACCCTTTTGAATATCTGGCCCACTGTCTTTACTGGCCTTTTAGTAAATTCAGTGGGTATTTCTGACTTATACACTGGTGGTTAAGTGCCATTTTAAAACTGCATGATGTAATTTATATCCCCATTGGACCACAAAGTTCTGGACTGGAACATAAATGTGTTGTAAAACAGTACATATTATTTAATATGGGCATAAGCTACATCATACAGTTCTAAAATGGTACTGATCACCAGTGTGTAAAGAAAAACACTGACTGAATTTACTAAAAGGCCAGTAAAGACAGAACAAAAACAGAATGTGAACCAGCATTAGAAATGCAACTTCTTCAGAAAACACAGGCTTGCAAATTCAAGGCAGTTCTCTTTTAAGGAATTTGTTCAATGTTACACAATACCCGTCAGTAAGTAAAATAATTTGGTGGGATTTAAACCTGGCTGTCTATGTTCCCAAGCCTGTGCAATAAGCACTATATTGCATTGCCACCCATGAAGAGGTACCCTAAACAATACAATCTTTATTTATAAAGCATTTTCCATACAGTTTGTTTCCCAAAACACTTTACAGGATTTTTAAAGCAGAAAGACAATCCAAGAGTGATGGAGTAAAAAGGTACACAGGGGTCAACTTTAACACTGTTTCTAGGGATGTGGATATGTTGTTCTAACCACACTCATTGGCAATGTCCTTTCCCCTTTAAAAAGTGCCGGAAAGTCTTCAACCTGGATCCTCCCACCCACTCAGGTAGTATGTCCCTCGGCTCTGCCCCATGATGCCAGATCTTCCTTTCCACTGGAAGAAGCAGGTTCCCTCCTTTGCACTCCCGTGTCGTAGGCCCTAGTGCTTTTACATAGAAACATAGAAACATAGAATTTGATGGCAGATAAGGACCGCTTGACCCACCCAGTCTGCCCATTTCCCTACCTGATGGATAAGCTGCAGATTCTAGTTAATCAACAGCTTACTTCCTCCTGCTCCCACTAGAATTGCCTTATGCCTGTCCCATGCATTCTTGAATTCTCCCACTGTTCGTGACTCCACAACCTCCTCAGGGAGGCTGTTCCATGCATCCACAACTCTCTCTGTGAAAAAATACTTTCTAACATTACCTCTGAGCCATCCCCCCATTATCTTCAAATTGTGCCCCCTTGTTCTTGCACATCTCTTCTTCTGAAAGATACTGCCCTCTTGTACCATGTTAATTCCCTTGAAATACTTGAAAGTTTCTATCATATCCCCCCCTCTCCCTCCTTTCCTCAAGGGTATACATATTAAGCTGCTTTAGTCTCTCCTTGTATGTCTTCTAGATGCAGACCTTGCACCATTTGGTTCACCCTTCTCTGAGCAGCCTCCACTCTGTCTATGTCTTTGCGGAGATGGGGTCTCCAGAATTGCATGCAGTACTCCAGATGGGGTCTCACTAACTGTCTGTAGAGAGGGATAACAACTGCCTGTTTTCTACTGTTGATACCTCTCCCTATGCATCCAGTATTCCCCCAGCCCTCCTTACTGCCTTCTCAAATTGCTTGCCCACCTTTAGGTCATCTGATATAATTACTCCTAGGTCTGTTTCGTTTTTGTTGTTGTTATTAACTCACCCCCCATTGTGTAGTCTTCCACTGGGTTTTTGTTTCCCAGATGAATTACCTTGCACTTCTTTGCATTGAATCTGAGCTGCCACGTATTTGGGCATTCCTCCAACCTTAACAAGTCCCTTTTCATTCTTTCCACCCCACCTTGTGTATCAACCCTGTTGCAGATCTTTGTGTCATCTGAGAGGCATACCTTTCCTTCCAGGTGCTCTCCAATGTCACTTATAAAGATATTAAAGAGGATCGGTCCCAGTACCGAACCCTGCAGTACCCCGCTAGTTACCCTCCTTTCTTCACTGTGGACTCTGTTTACTATTACCCTTTGCGTCTTGTTGTCCAGCCAGTTTTTTATCCAGGCTACCACCTTGGGACCCACTCCAAGGCTGGCTAACTTGTATATTAAGCTTTTGTGTGAGACTGTGTCAAATGCCTTGCTAAAATCTAGGTAGGCCATATCCACAGCCCCTCCCTGGTCTACTACTTTGGTCACCCAGTCAAATAAATCTATTAGGGTCATCTGACATGACCTTTCTGCTGTGAAACCATGCTGCCTTGGGTCCTGTGCCCCACTGGCCTCTAGGTACTCAACAATTCTTTCCTTGGGAAGTGATTCCATAATTTTCCATACCACTGAAGTCAAACTAACTGGTCTGTGGTTTCCTGCCTCTGCCCTGCTCCCACTTTTGTGAAGTGGAATCACATTTGCCCTCTCTTAGTCCTCAGGTGCCACTCCATCCTCCCATGATTTGTTAAAGAGAGTAGTCAGTGGTGTTACTAGTTCTACCCTTAGTTCTTTTAGTATTCTTGGGTGAATCCCATCAGGCCCTATTGCTTTGCCCACCCTCGGTTTCAAGAGTTCTTTCAAAACCCTTTCTTCTGTGAATGGACTGGTATCGACCCCCCTATTCAGAGTTTCTCCCTTGTTTGGTTTAGGCACTTCCCCCTCTTCATCTGTTATGAATACTGAGCAGAAATATTCATTCAGTATCCCTGCTTTTTCACTTCAACCCTCTGCCCACATTTCCTCCCTTTATTAAGTCTCTGTATCCCTCCCTTGGTCTTTCTTTGCTCCCTAATATACCTATAAAGGTTTCATCCCCTTCTTAACAGAGTTGGCTATCCTTTCCTCAGTTTATGCCTTTGCTATTCTGACTGCCTTCCCTGCCTCCTTCTGCTTTCAACTGATAAGTTCTCTGTCCTGCTCCTTCTGTGTTTCCTTATATTTCTGAATGCTATCCTTTTTCTCCTTAGCGTCCCTACCACCTCTTTTGAGAACCATAGTGTTTTTCCTTCATTTGTTTTATTGATTTGCTTCACACAAAGGCTTGTTGCCTCTCGATGGCTGTTTTGATTATTCCCCATTGTTCCTCCACCCCCTTCTTGCCCATTTGCTAGTGCTTTTCTAAGGCACTCTCTCATTTCCCAAAGTCAGCCTTCTTAAAGTCCAATACTCTTGTTTTTGTATGGCTTGACTCTATGGCTGTGTTTATTGTGAACCATACTGTTTGGTGGTCACTTGTTCCCAGATGGCTACCACTTCTAAATCTGAGATCCTTTTCCCTTCCCATTTGAGAGTACCAGGTCTAAGATTACTCCCTCCCAGTGGGTTCCAACATTAGCTGTCTGAGGCATGCCCCTGTAGGGCATCAAGAATGACCCTGCTCTTGGATGTGCCTGCAGCAAAGGTACTCCAGTTAACATCTGGCATATTCAGGTCCCCCATCAACAATATCTCCCCTTTTTCTGCCATTTTAAGGATACCTTCTATCATTTCCTTGTCCATTTCCTCCCCCTGAGATGGGGGTCTGTATACAACCCCCATGCAGATTGTGGTGCCATGTCCTATCTCCAGGGTGACCCATAGTGACTCATCAACTTCCAGTTTACTTTTTAGTTCTGTTGCTTTAATCACTTCCCTTATATAGAGAGCTACTCCTCCTCCTCCTCTTTTACACACCCTGTCCCTCCTGTAGACTGTGCATCCTGGTATGTTGACTTCCCACTCATGGTTCTCTGTGTACCATGTTTCAGTGACTGCCACAATATCCAGGCATCCCTCTTCCATTAAGGCCACTAGTTCAGGGAGCTTGTTGCACAGACAGCGGGCATGGGTACTCATCACCTTCCATTTATTTTTTATGGCCTTATCCCTTTTAGCCCCATCCCTGCCCTTAACACCTTTTTCTGCATTTATCCCTGTCCTGCTCCCTACTGACTTCTCTGCCTTGGTGTTTACCTCTCTAACTACTGTGCTTTGTGGGGAGGCTGGGATTTCCTACTCTTTTCAGTGCCTCCCCTTGGCAGCCCCCTCCCTTGGCTAGTTTAAATGCTTGCCAATGAAGCATTTAAACCTGTCACCTAGGATCCTGGATCCCCCCGGACAGATGCAGACCATCACGCCAGTATAAGCCTGCATCCCTCCAGGTGGCTCCCCAGTCCCCAGTGAAGCCAAAACCCTGAGCTCCACACCAGTTTTTCAAGCATTCATTGAATCCCATGGTGCAGAATACTCTAGCATCATCCTTGCCATAGACAGGCAGCACCTCCGAGAAGGTTACCGTACATGCTACTTGTCTGAGGCTCCTCCCCAACTCCACAAACTCCTCTTGCACTGCTCTGATCCCATTTACAGCCAGGTCATTTGTCCCTAGGTGGACAATGACATTCAGCTCCCTCCCTCGTGCAGCTGCTCCCGCTATCCTGAGGATTCGCTTCCTGTCCCTCCAAGCCGTGGCGCCAGACAGGCACCTTACCTCCCTATCCCCTTCCTCCCCCACGTCTACCCCACTAATGATTGAGTCCCCCACCAGGAGTTGTTTCCTTCCACTGTGGGATCTTGTGCCAGCCTCCTGTTGAGGTTCCCAGCATCCTCCTTGGTCTCCACTGCAGGTGCCTCCATAGAGGAACCACTCTTTGCCAGAACAGCATATGAATTGTGGAGAGCTACAACTGGAGGGATGCACCTCTGTTCCACCACCTTCTCCCTCCCTGAGCCCACCTTCGTCCAACCGCTCCTCTTTCTTGGCAACCTCTGAGATAACGGTGGTGGCCCTAGTGGTCCCTGGGTGGGGAAGAGGTTTCACAAATCCTAGCCAGGTCAGCCTGGAGACGGGCAACCTCCTCCCTCAGACCAGAGAGGTGCCTGCAAACAGGGCAGCAACACAGCCTCCAGAATGTCTCCTGGAACACTGCTGCTCCACAGCCATTGCACTGCACCACTCCCATCTTGACTTATTTTGTGTCCCCTCTCCTTTTGCTTTGTATGCTTATTGTCTCCTCCCTCTGTGTATTTTTACACTTATTTTCCTATTGCCTATGTGCCCTTACAACTCTCACCCTTCCTGTTCTGGGACAGGAACTTCCTGTAGTCTTCAGTAGTCTCCTTCCTCCGTGCTTGGATTCAGACCTCCAGCAGCTGGGGGGGGGGAATAAAGAGTTATTTATTTATTTTTTTTTAGGTTCCTTCAAGGTTGCTGAAACTAATGTGTCTCAGTGATCCTTCCCTTCCTACTGCCAAACAGGAAGTTCCTGTTATCAGTCAAATTCAGTGGCTATAAAACTAGAACTGGCTTTGGGTGGGAAGAAGGGCAATTAGTAAAAAAAATCTGTAGTTCTGGACTTCTGTTTCTTGCTCTGCAACCAGTTCTCTTCTGCCAGAAACAGCCGGAAGCTGCAATTGGAGACAGCTACTTTTGTACACCTAAGCTGCTAATCCACACCCCCAATTAGATACACTCTCCGCTCTCAGTAAATTAAGCTGATACTGCTCCCTTCCTCAGAAAAAAACACTTTTTTTTACTTAAATGAGACCCCCTTCTTCTAATAAAGTATCTGTTTGCTTAATCCAAACAGGTACTACTCCTGCTGAGACAGAGGTGATTGATTAGTAAAACATCTGTAGTTCTGGACTTCTGTTTCTTGCTCTGCAGCCAGTTCTCTTCTGCCAGAAACAGCCAGATCCATTTGGATGCTTTACAAAACTTTGCTATCATTTTGGTGGTCATCTTTGAGTTTCCCGACCATGATGGATGACAAGTCCATGCCCGGATTTCACCAGTGCCCGTGTGGGCAGAAGATGTTGCATACTGACCCCCCACGCCACTTGCGTTTACTGCCTGGGTCACATGCGTGATACCCAGGCATGCAATATTTGTCAGTCTTTTCATGCGATGGTCCTCGTGGACTGCCTTGCTCACCTTAAGTTGGGCCTTCTGGAAAAATGACATCCGCCGGTCAAATCTAAAGATGCCCATTAGGTGATCTCCATGTCTGCAGGGTCTGCCAAGCAGCTGGAACAGCTTGTGGCCTTCAAGGAGGACGCAACTCAGGCCGCTGTTCAATCCTCTTCAGCTTCTGCCGTCATGCCGCTCCAGCTGGGCTTCACTTTTTTTGGCTCCTTCAAGAAACTGTGCCAGTCCCTCCTGACTAAGGTACAGGTTCCTTCTGGTTCTCACAGCTCTCAATTTCATAAGGACAAGAAGGAGTCAAGGAAAGAGAAGACTCATCATCGATGTTCATGGGACCGGGAGCATTCTCAGTCTCATGATTCCCAGGTTTTGACCATGGTCAAAACCGCAGCTGGCTTCACGGAGACCCTATCAGGCCAGTTGATTGAGACACCGGCCAATGATGCAGCCTAGATTTTTCTCAACCCAATTGCCCAGTTGTCATCCAAAGAGGCTGACAACTCTCTCTTCAGGACTCCAGTCCTGCCTGTGACAAAAGAAGGGGCTGCTCAGTCTGCTGATCAGAACCCTCCAGTCATCGACCCAGACCAGGAGGAGTCACTGCATTCCCTGGCTTCCTCCGAGATCTCCTGTTGGCATCCCCAGTGGCCAAGGGTGAGGTCTCAGTCCTTCTTCAGTGGGTTGAGCAGATCCTGCCATCATTGGTGCTCCCACTCTAAACAAGTGGCGCAACCCCTATTCCTTGTCCTACTTGGGTGAGGAAAGGCTTCAGCGCAAGTTGCATCGGCGCTACGAAGACCCAATGTGGCAACAGTTGGTGCTGGCCAGTATGAAGCTGACCCCGGTTTCCACACTGGCCATCACTTGGCTGTTGCCTGAAAGGCTGACATCGACTCCCCCTGTGGGGTTGGTCGAGACCATCCATTCCCCAGCATAGCTGGGCAAGACCCCTCTTGGTTCGGCCAAAGCCAGTCTCTCTGCCAATTGTGGTGGAGCCGCTGCCCAAGCAGCCATCAACTGGTGCTTCATCTAAGGAGTCTTAGCCAGCCAAGAGGCTTCCCCATCAACTGTCAGTCACCGTCACACCTGACCGTCCGTGGAGGTGACTCGGGCAGTCAGATGCTTTATGTGGACTCCTCCGAGTCTGAGGATTCCTCACTGCACTCCAGTTGATGAGGAGTCTTAGGATCTCTCAATGGAGGAAGGGCCCACTTCCTTCCTGGGCATCCTTCGCTTCATCTCCAAATCCACTGGGATGAAAATGGAGCCTGTCCAGAAGCGGGCTCACTATCCCCTTACAGGGATTCTGGACAAAGGGGACTCTGTGATGGAGGCTTTTCCAGTGGCTGAGGCCATTGTCAGCCCAGCCCTGGAGCTTTGGCAATGCCTTGCATCCTACCCTGTGCCCTCTGCCTGGATGGCCAGCAAGTATGTGGTGCCCGTCAGTACCCTCTCTTGTTTCATGGAGCACCCCTTGGCCAAGGGGCTGGTGGGCAACTCCGTGTTTCAGCACTCAGGCAGTATCGGGATGTCGATAAGCCACTGGACAAGGAGTCTAAGAAATTGGACCATGCAGCTAAAAAAGTCTATGCTGCCTCCTTGCTTGCCTCCATCAGGCGAGTTTGGCCATCTTGATGGCACACTTCTCACATGCCCTCTTGGGCTCTTTGGATGAGGTGATTCCTCACCTGCCTGTGGGCCTCCAGACCACTGTCAAGCAGGTCCAAGATCAGGGTTGGGCTGTGGCCAAGCAGCAGCTGCAAATGGCTCTGGATCTGGGGGATTCCTGTGCCTGCTATGTGGTGGCCGCAGTAGCCATGCGCCATAGAATTATGCTGCAGATCTTGACCTTCATGGCAGACATTCAGCACAAGCTGGCAAATGTTCCTTTCTTGGGCACCGACCTGTCTGGGCCCGGTGTGGAGGCTCACCTCCAGCACATCAAGAAGTTCAATGCCACCTTGGACTCTGCAACATCCACACCGAAGGATCCCAAGGACTCCAGGCAACAGAAGCGAAAGCCCTTTTGGTCCTGCGGCAAAACCAGCCCAGCATCAGGCTGGCCAGTAGGCTCAGTCCTGGTGACCCAGGCCCAAGCCAGTGACCTTGGTGGTCCATAAGCCTGAAGGGAAGGAACCCTCTGGGTCCTCCTCCTCCTCCAAGCCTGCTCAGTGATGGGATGGGGGTGCCACCCTCATAACCATCACTCCTCCCCGGGTCCTCCTGTGGGAGGCTGGCTCCACCACTTCCTTTCCACCTGGTCCACTGTCACCATGAACAGGTGGGTTCTAGAAGTGGTCGGTCAGGGTCTGCCTCTGGAATTTGAGCAGTACACACCAAGCCTTGACCAGGCCCCACCAGCAGACATTCAGTCAGCTCTTTTGAGATGTCATTGTCATAGCCAGGTTCCTCCACAAGGAGGTCGTGGTCAGAGTAGGGGATCCTCTGGAATACCCAGGATTTGTCTCCAGGTACTTCCTGGTGCCAAAGCGGATGGGGTGCTGGCACCCCATTCTTGATCTGCATGACCTGAACAAGTTCCTCTGGTCACGCACCTTCAGGATAATAACTCTGTCTCAGATCATACCATCTTTGGAGCAAAACATGCGGCTCCCCTAGCTCAGGTGCACAACATCTGCTTCCAGCAGGAAAGATCTGGTGCCATGAGGTGGAGCTGAGGGATATGCCACCCAGGTGGGCAGGAGGAGCCAGCTTGAAAACTTTTCAGCACTTCTAAAAAGGGAAAGGACACTGACAACAAGTGTGGATGAACAACACATACCACTCCTAGAACTACTGTTACATGTGAATAACCTGTGTTTACTAGCCCAGGGCCTGGAGCAAATTAACTTGTACTAGTGCAGCCCATTCTCTACTTGTCTGTCTTGACTAATGCAGGTTTTCAATGGCTGTCTTTGAAGTTAAAAAGTCTCTACATTTGCAGGCTCTAGTTGTCATGCTACTCTCTCTCAGTGTTCCAGCTGGTCCCTGGTGTGATTAACAGCTCGGTAAGAGCTGCTATCTGCCAGTGCAAGAGGAGGGTCCCACAAAGGATTCAGTGTCAGTCATTATCACTCCTTTCTAGAGTTTTCAGCTAGTGTCGATGCCTTGACCAAGGATAGTGTGCTGTTAAGTCACTAGCTTCTAGTGTTCTGTTCTTGTCTTTGTGTGTCTGATTTGTCTTACATTATTAAAACCAATGCCCCTCCTTTCTCTTCGTTTTGAGTGTCTGTATCTAACACTTCAGTGACAAAAGACTAAGAGGTATACAGGGTCTACCCTGTAGTGGTGGGTTTTATCCTAGTCTCACAATGGCTGTTCCCTCTCACCTCCCGCTCTTCCAACTCTGTGTTTTCCCTGAACAAAACTGCAGACTAGACTGTGAAATGACCATCCATAGATCAATAACTGCTATTATTGGCAGGTGTAGAGGTTTCTAACTATTTCCAGTGGACCATGCCATGCTGTCCAACCTCTATCCTACCCAGTATGTCTTTTCATCCTGAAAACAATGCTTTGGAGCATGTTAAAATATATAATTTGAAAGTTAAAAAGATTTACTAACCTAATGATCTCTACCACAAATACCAAGGCCTTAGCACTGTGTAAAGTATTTGCTGCATAGGGTCCCAAAATAGCACAGTAGTATGTATGTAAAAACGCTCATAAAATTGTCCCCACTGGGTCCAACGTACTTCTCAGTGTATAGAGCTGCTTATGTTGCCCCTGCACACAACCACATTACGATGTAAAGCCAGGGAGTGTGTGAGGACGTGCTCCATTATAGCCTATTGGGGGAAGCTTTCCTATCAGTTTTATATAATGTAATGGTCAAATGGTGATTTATCAAGGGCACCAATCGATTAACAAGGGTATATATATACGTGGAATATATGATGATGATAAAAGTTTTAATTTTTATTCAGGTATATACATTTAGGGATAAATCCCTGTTTTCAGAGAATGCCCTGTACAAGGTACAAAAAAGACCAATAACAGTTAAGACAATGAGAAAAAATTGTTACAACATATATGTTGGATCACAATATAAGACTCCATCATGTAGAGCATTTACATTGTATTTGAAAAGACTTCCTTAATGCATTTGGAACTCATATATATATATATATATATATATATATGTTAAAAATGCTGTAAAATCTCTATTTCCCAAGCCCACTATCTTTGTCTGGCCCCCTCCCCAAAGAAATCATAGATCTGTCTCTGGCTCACTTGTCACTGTGTGAAAACTTCCGAAGTGCAGGTCTCTGGTTGACCAGTTCTATGTGATAATGGTGAAAGCCTAAAGGCGATCGCTGTTATCGTGAAGTCAGAGTGCCGAAAATCAATTTCGGCACTCTGACTCCCCAGTGCACAGCAAAATGGTGCTGGGGACTTGATTTTTTAATGTTTTATGCGGGGGGTTCAACTTAAGGATTCTCAACTCCAGGGGGGTGCATGTCGGAGGTGTGTGAAAAAACATAAAAAAAAAGTTTGGGCCAGACACAATAAAAATGTACCACCAACCCACCCACCATGCCACTGCGTCAGCTCAGCAACCCACCATGGCACCACCCCCTACAATCCCTCCTGCCCCTTGCTGTGCATGCTTGCTCCCCCTGCGTGCGTACATATAGCGACATCCAGTCACTATATTCACTGACCCCCCCCATCTGGTCACCATACCCTACATCTAGGACTGATGACATGCGCCGGGGATGGGGTCGCTGTTATTGTAGGTACCCAGTCGCCGCAGCCCATGTCATGGGCTACTGGTTGATCACACAGTGGGGGCCAAGAGTGTGTTTCTCTGCCTAACACTTTTCTGTGCCCTTCTGGTAAGGGCGAGAGTGTGGTGAGTGCATGATGATGTAGGCTATTGTTTGTGCAGAGCTAGTGCTTCTTGATTGAACATTCACAGCTGTACAATCTTCTGGTTTGGTGGGGGGGGGGGTACAGAAAGGAGAAGAGAAGGGGCCATGGTATAAAACAGTGGGGTGGAGGTACACTGTGTGTGATTGCATGGAAGTCTCAGAGCTGGCCTTAGGGGGGTTGCAAACTGTGCATTTGCACAGGGCCATGAGAGCAGATGGGCCCCCAAAAAACTCAGCTGTCCAGTTGGCCTCCTTCTTCCTGGTTCTTTATGTACTAATTTAAGTAAAGTACAAAAAATGGCCCAAAACTACCCAAAAATGAAGCCACAGGGAGGCCATGAGGGGATGAGGGTGTTTCTTGGGTGCTTCATGACTTCTGATATGGGGCCGTAGCTCTCACAGGGCTCTAGAATAACTAGGGTCAGTGCTGAGAAGTTTTTTTGTTTTTTTTTGTGCTGGGGCAGGAAGCAATGTGGGAGCAGGATAACTGTTAATCTGAATATTTCTTGGCTTGCACTTTTTCCTGTATAAGTGATCAAACTTCACCATTATAATTGTGGACTACACCTGTGGGCTAGTGTAATTTTGAATCAACTTGTCCCGCTGGTTAGCTTAAAAACGGTTAAGGTTACCCCCTGGGAAAATGAATTCAAATTTGCAAAACAAAATGATCAAATGTAGTATGAATATATTCAATCATTCAACTGAACATTACACAATATGTTCAGTGTTCATAAGCAACTACGGTAGCACATAAACATGTTAGGACAATTGTCCAAAGGTAGCAGACAGAGTAGGTGGTGGAAATGGAGTATGGAGGTTAGGAATCACAAGCGAAGGACAAAAGATATGTTTTTAGTTGAGATTTAAAGAGAGAGGAAGCAACTAGGTGGAAAGATTTACGGAGGTAGTTTTAATCTGTAGGAGCTATAGAAAAGAAAGCACTTTGTAACGTGGCTAGGTACGTTGTGCTACTCTGATAAGGCAAACCATGTCACATGACCATGGACTAGTTTTCAATGAATCCTCTGTTGCCCTCTAGAGGACTCTTGTGTCTTGCGGGAGCATGCTCAGGAGCTACACAGGCAGTACAGTGAGAGTGGGACGGGGGAGAGAGAGAGCTCAAGAAAGAGACACAGACGGAAGAGTAATTCCCTGTCCCACAGATTGTGTCAGAAACTCTCCATAAGTAAAGTCCATGTTCTTTTGGGAGTCTTGTGTGTTTTTTGCTGTTTCTTTTTTGGCAAGTCCCGATATCATTGTACTACTGTGTGCCACAGGCACGGCAATTGGCACCTCACTTCAGTGACAGGTGGCAGTTTGCATATCCCCCAACAAAGTGTGTTTCTTACCCATCTTATGTTGCTGTGTGATCACTGGGTTCCTTCCCACCCACCCGCACTACAGACCTCGGAGGACCAAGTGATCAGTGTCCCCACCAGCCTGTAGTCTCTCTGTGCCTAGTAAACATTCACAGCTGTGGCAATGGACACCGCGCTTCAGTGACAACTGGCTGTATACCCCTTGTTTCATATCTGCTTGGTTCATCGCTCGGTCAGTGAACAGCAGTCCCATGCTTAGGTTACCCAGGGTGCAGAGTGGGGGCACAGAGCATGACAGAAGAAATTATAATGTTTAAATTCATGTCCCTCTAAGTGGTAGTGACATACCTCCATGAACACTTTACTCCGTTACAGTTAAAATTTTGATTGCATAGTTGGAAATGTGAGCCGACTCAGTTGCTGTGAATGCTGGAAAAGTTGCCACGCATGTATTTGCATGCATTACAACAGGCAGTAGTTGAGCAGGGGGCAGATGGAAAACAGTAATGTGTCATTAAATACGTATGCCATATTTACCCACAGGTGTTGATTAACACCTTGTTCCATTGTTGCAATGTATACCACATAGTTCAGTACAAAATGCTAGTATAGATCAGCCCCTTGCTCAGCAGGTGCCTATTGCAATACAGGCAAATATATGTGTAGCAAGTTTCCCAGCATCCAGAGGAACCGATTCTCTGAATCAAAGGCACGATAATAATGAAGAGCATTGTAATGTTCCTGAAAGCCAGCTACTTAAAAAAGCCACGTTAGTAAATGATAAGCAGTTGTGTGTATACAGACAGTACATCAGTTTGTTTACATTTCTACTCATGCCATTACATTTAAATAATGAGTGGGACGGGAGCACCCAATAGACTGTGGCATGAGAGAGAGAGAGAGAGAGAGAGAGACAGAGGCTGAGATGGAACAGTGTGCTGTGTCTGTATATTATTCATGAAATATAAAAACACCTTTGTAGGCATATAATATCTTTTCTTGCACTTGCCATGTTATAAGTGCATTAAGCCACTCCACAGCATGGTTCTACTGTAGAATTAATCAATGCCGGGCTGGTTGGAGGCACTCAGCCTGCATCCTCGTACCACACCCCTCCCCCACCCTAGGCATGGATTAATTCTCCAGTAGAACCATGTTGTGTCATCATGGCTTAATGCTTACTCATTCAACAGTGATGAGGCTGTGGGAGGGAGAGCTCTGGGGTGAAAAGAGGGGGAGGAGTGAAGAAAACATGGGGAGAGTAAAGGGCGTGTAGGTCACTGGGATGGCCAGGGAAAGTACAGTATTTACTCCAGCTATAGACTGTTTCCCTTGGTTCTTCTTGGTTCTGTCATGAGAAAAGTATGAAAATGACTCTGTATTACAAATCATCCAAGTTTAGATGTTACTATACTATTTCTGTTTATCATAAAGCTGGACAATGGTACTTCGTGAAGTTTAGTTTGCATTTTCAATCAAAGGATAAATCGCACCATCAACAATTGGGACTAAGATGAGAATCAGGATTGGGTTTACTGTCTGTTGGCAAATAAAATAATAAATAAGCCATATATATACAGTATATATATATATATATAAATGTACAGCTATAGATATATGGTTGTGCCATGTGAGGAATGAAAACAGGGCTGAATAACAATGGTAATGAATCCTGTTATTCATCTCCAGGATGAATAAGGTGAAATTTTTCCTGTAGCTCATGTTATTTTCCCGCCTTGTCAAATCACAATGGCATTCAGTGTTCTATGGTACAAATAGGACATTACTTAGACAACCAGAAATGTATTCGTTCTGAGCTTCACCACTTGTTCTCTGGCTGTTTTACTGGGACTAGTTATTTATAATGCATTATAGTCCAATATTGTATTATAAATAACCATACTCTATTTGTTTATGCCATTTTATAAAGTGGAATAACACATTTATCTGCACACGACTGGTAAGACCTTCAAAACTAACTCATGGCTTCACCACCCATGAGTTATGGGTCTTATCATTCACTAGTGGAGATAAATATGGTATTCCACCGCAACTGAGTAACCTAGTATATAGCCCAAATATAGTTACATATACAGTAAGGTATCTTAACCATGATCAATATGATTTTCAGGTATAAAGAACCAATGAAAAAAGGAGCTTACCTGCATCTGATCTGGCTGAATTTGGATGGCTCCCTAGAAAAAGAACAAGTTTAACAATATTAGCACTGACTGTAATAGTAAATTGTGAATAGCAAAAGAACCATATGATGTATTTCAATGTAAAATGTAAATAGTCTTACAAAATTTCCATCCATTATGATAGCTTGTAGGGTCCACCTTGAGCCCTTGGGAAAAAAAAATAGAGAGGAAACTGAAGACTAGCGCCTGACTTGTTTCTAGCTGTCTCAGTGCTGTAGCGTTAGAAAAGCAATCACAAGCTTTGTTCCTCCGATGTTTTTTTCTACAGGAAATGTTATTAGTGTTTGACTCTGTGTGTGTGTGTGTGTGTGTGTGCGTGCATGCGTGTGTGTGCAACAGCGTTCCATTACAGCAGTGGATAATTTTTCAGTGAAGGAAATATATAATACCACATGCTGTAAATAAAGAACCAAAATTTATTTAAAAAGAATGTTTTACACTGAGAAAAATCTCTCTCTGCTTGCATATGTTGATATACCTAAAGAATTTGCATTCGTGCCTCAAAAGTTTGTATCTTTATCTTTTCATTAGCCTAATAAAGGTAATACCTTTAGCCAGCAAAAATAATTTCTTTATGTTTCTGCTTTTGTGTGGGCTAACACGGCACAACCCTACCTTCATATGCTGATACAAATTTCAGGTTGGAAGGGTTGTCAAGATGTACACAGTGTAGTATGCCTTTAATTACAGCACGTCTAATAGTCTGAGGTGTCGCTGATGGTGCAAATAAGAAGCCCAATGTTTGGTGCCATGTGACCTCTTGATAAAAAAATTGTGACCAAATCTCATTTGCTGGTGGATATTTCCCTGTGATTGTATATGGTAAGCATCTAGACATAGTGAACATATGGTCAGCCTAGACTTATATTCATCATAGTGGCCACTGAATGTTTTTTAGAGACCATTGACCAAACTGACCACTATGCCTTTTTATCCCTTGACGTCACTCAGAACTCTGGAAAGGAATTAAACAGTGAAACTTGGAAATGTGTTGCTAGTGCTACCAAATTCTGGCATCTTCTTTCAGATACATTACCTGCTGGTCAAACAGGGCCCAGAACATGGGCAGAGGAATATACAGGAAGAGTACTTTCATGACCATTTTAATCTGAGCAATGAGACGCCCCTAAAATGAAAGGAAAATGAGTCACAAGATTATTCTAGAACAACACTAAAATAATGTCACAATTAGAAAGGATCTGTGAACTCTAAGGCCTGATTCCAGAAGGTATGGCACAAGTCATTGACAATTACGACTTGCACCAAATGCCAATCGCGCAGGGACCTTGTGCCTGATTCCAGAACAGCCAGGGTCCCTGCAGCTATGTCCTAGACTTGTGGCACCCCAAGTGTTGCACCAAGGGAGGTGCACCTGAACAGGGTGCCACAAGCGCAGCAATACCCACTAACAGGGCGCAGCCCCACCCAAGCCTCGAATCCCAAGTAATGCCCTGCAGAGCTGATCATGTGCCCCGGTCCCTGAGAATGACCCTGCAGGGCTGATCATGTCCCCTGGTCCCTGAGAATTGCCTTGCAGTGCTGATCATGTCTCCCAGTCTCTGAGAAATGCCCAGCAGGGCTGGTCATGTCCCTCAGTCCCCAAGAATTATCCCTTAGGGCTGATCATGTCCCCCAGTCCCCAAGAAATGCCCCACAGGGCTGATCATGTCCCCCAGTCCCCAAGAATTGCCCTGTAGGACTGATCATGGTTACCCATTCCCCAAGCCTTGATCCCCAGTTGCCAGCAATAGTAGAAATGCACAGCCCATAATCCCTGGTAGTCTAGTGGCCCCCACCTAGCAGTGCCAGTCTACCCCCACACCCACACCCATTCTCTGTCAGCGACTGGCACATCCCACCTCTCGCCTCCATGGCCAGCTGCCAACTGAGCTCCCTCTGAGCCCATGCTACTTTATACAGTACATGCTAAATGAATGGCTCATTCATTGAGCACGTACTGTATGCAGTATATGCACTCAGAGGAAGTTCATCGGCATCTGGCCATGGAGGTGAAGAGTGAGATGTGCCAGTCGCTGATTGGAACAGGTGTGGGGTGACAAGCACTGCCAGGTGGGGGCCACTGACTACCAGGAATTATGGACTGTGCATTTTCTACTATTACTAGCGAGCTGGCACCGAGGATTGGGGTTTTGGGACTGGGGACATGATCATCCCTGCAAGGCATTTCCCTAGGACCAGGGACATGATCACACTGCAGGGCAATTCTTGGGGATCAGGACTTGGGGTGCCAGCAGCCCACAGAGGGCAGTTATGTGCAGTCCCCAATGGGGGATGGGTGGGTGGGGCATCTGTAGGTTGGTGGGGGTGGCTGTTGGGTGCACATGGCACAGTGGTGCACCCTCGGTCGACACTGAGTACAGTACACCAGCTAATAGCTGGTTTAACCGTCTGGACTAGTGTCCTTCGAGGATTCTCCTGGAATAGCAACTGTGCTGTTCCGGTGGCCACCCTTCTGGAATAAGGCGCAACTGCTGCTGTAAACCTCCTTGCGCCATGTTGCAAGGGGTTTTATGGCATACATGGGGGTATAGGGCCACTGGGCGCAGTCAGCCTGCAACATGTCTAGGCTGCATTTTGGAATACTGATTGTCGGAACTCATGGTGCATAGTGCTACTTGCACCATTTGTTTTGGTGCAAGACTTTGCACCGTGTGTATCCACTCTGGAATCGGGCCCTAATTGTGTAACCAAATAAAACCCATGACTTAGAGCAAACCTCCCATGATCAGGGCCTTTAGTCCTTTGTAGCACTTTTTTCATATGTTTCATTGCAGGTCTCATAATCATCTGACATATTTGTTTAAATCCTGCAGCTGAGAGTTTGTATTTCACTGGCAGATTTCTAGCCATTAATTGATTATCAACCCATGTGTTGTCATTGATAACTTTAGATATTAAGCATTGGAGAGGGGGCTTGAGGAAACACAATGATTGGAAAAGAGTCTGAAATTGTGGAAACAGAATTTTAACATCAGGAGGACAAAAACTGAGGCCTTCATAGGATTGTCTTCTGCCTTTAGAGGTGCTACTGGATTTGGGAAGTATGTGAACTCAGGGTGGATGAGATTTTATGTTGTCAGGATGGTCAGGAACAGGTTGAAGAAGGAAGATTGAGATTTAATGATATGTTCTTGTGAGGACTTGAGATAAAGCAGCTCATTTTAAGCGCTTCCAGGGTCGGGGTCCAGAATACAGACAGTAACAGTTCTAAGTTATAATAATTTTGCACATTTGAAGAGGAGAATTTCACACAAGGACTGCAGAAATTCCATTATAAATCAGTACACTTTGCATTTATTGTAACTCTCTTTTTTAATGCTGTTTACCTTGAAATTACTCAAAAGGTTACCTGTGTGGTGGCAAATGAGAAATGACTTGTGGTGGTCTCAGTCCAGTTTCTAGTGAGCAGGAATCTACATCTCAAAACTGGCATCAGAATAGACACTAGTTTGTTCTTTTGGTACTTTTGCATGATGCCACAGAATTAATGGGTACAGAGTCTAAGCTACCCTCTCATCCACTAGAGGTGGTCCTCCATTACAGAGCTCAGTCCCATTAGGTGTACAGTGTGAGTGAGCTGAGAGTGTAGCTGCCTTTGCTGTGAGTGTCATGTGTGACAGCAGGACTTCAGTTTCTAGTGCTGTCAGTTTGACTCTTTGGACAAGTGTTTAAAACAAATTATATAACTATGGCTGGAAATGGCCCATTCAGATTGGGTGACATGCAATCTAGAGGGCCAGGGAACTGCTGGAGAACTGCATGTACAATTCAAACAATTTGAAGTCTAATCAAAAAAAAAAATAACAAACACTGTAGAATAATAAATGCATTAAGACACTCCAGGGGTTGGGTTACCTTTGTTACTCTCATCCTAGGATCATAAGGTACTCAGCTGTACATCCTGCTTTAGAATGCACTTTAGGGTAAGATTAACTGATAATTACCCATTCCTGCAATGACTTAGTGCCTGAGCCACAAGGCATCTGGTGACACATGCAGTTTGTGCATCGCCTGGCCAACTTCCACTGCACCCTGATGCTTGTCTGCACCAGATGGCATCAACAGCCCCTGCAGCCACCACCAGTGGATGCAGAGCTTCTAGTAAGGGCAGGGGACACCCCAAGTGGTGGGAGGACCATGCAGGATACTAGTCATCCAGTTGGATACCCACATCAGTGCTGCAGTGGAGCCCCTGTTCTGGATGGGGAGGGGACCATGGGATATGGCACTCCTTCAAGGGCTGCCATACCCCTGTTGGGACCATTCTCTCAGGCAAGACTATAGTGGCCTGTGCTGGAATGTTCCCCAGTCCTTTTCATCTACATAGAGGGCTGGCGGCAGGTATAAGAAGGGTCTGATTGGCTCCATGGTTCCTCATACAGACAGGTGGAGGGGGGAGCATAAGTGCATTGGCAGTCCCTCAGGCCATGTAGCCTTTACCTCTTCTGCTAACCCTCTTCACTGCAGTGATAGTTGACAAAATCAGCTGCTTTAACTTACCCCAACCCCTTCAAACCCAGTCATTTTCATAGCAGTGCTCATGGCACAGGATCACGGCAGTGGGTCATGCATCTATTTATTTATTGAGAGCTTGGATTAACACCTTTAAGCAGAAAGCTCTTTCATAGGTTCCACGTCAAGTATGACACAAACAAGAATACAGATATATTCCACAGATACAGATACAGCAAGAAACAATTGAAAACTGTCTCCAGGCATAAATTCTAACAATAGTTGCACAATCTAAAGCATTACAGGTGCAGAGTAAAAATAAAGCTACCATTTCACTAGAGTAACAGTAACATAACATGAGGATGCTTGTTTAAAAGGAGAATTCTACAACTAACAATATAGGCAGATAACTGGATTGTGCCTCAGTCAAAGAAAGGAGGAAGGTCTACCAGTAGAGAAGGACAGGGGAGGGAGGAGGAAAGTGAGGGGAGGGAGAAAGCAAGCAGAGGTGGGGGATAGGATGGGAAAGATAGGAGGGAAAGGGAAGAATAGTTATGTAGTCAAAGTGGAATAAAGGGGAAGGAGGGGTGGAGGAGAGTAGGGAGGAAGAAGTGGTGTAGGTAGTGGGGTGATGATGAAGATGTAATTAAGGTGGTAGGGAGGAAAGAGGTATGGAATGACAAAGGGACAAAAAAGGAAAGAGGAGGTGGAGGGAGGTAGGAGGTAAAATACATAATTAGGCAGGGGTAGAAGGCCCATGAAAGTGTTAACTTGACCGGGGGCCCAAGAAATGGACATGAAGCATAACATTTTACTAATCAATAGAGATCATAGAGACTGCAAATGGTAGGAGCAAGGTAAGGTAAAGGCAAATTAGCGGTAGCAGTCACAGGTTGGCAGTGAAATTAGATGCTGATGGAGTTTTTACTTAAAGGGGCCCAGCAAAGTAGCATTGGTTATGTCAGAAGGCAGAGAGTTGTACCACTGTGGAGCTCTGTATGCGAATGCACGTTGTCCAAAGGCGGTACAGCACCATGGGATTCTGAAATCCTGTTTGCCAGAGCCTCTGGTACTCTGTGGGTTACATGCAGGGAAAGAGAGGCCATTATGCCAGGGGATAGCAGTCCCAAGGTAACATTTTTGCAAGCAGGAACGATTGGTATTTGAGCCTGTTGTCAAATTGTAACCAGCTAACCTGGGCATAAAGATCGCAGGTGTGTGTGCAGCGTGTGGCACCAGTAAGAAGGTGGCATGCTTTATTTAAGGCCATTTGATACATCGGAGGGCAGTGTCTGTAGCCGCATCTATAAATGACAATACCATACAGTCATGAGAGAGACCACAGAACTGTGGATGGCCATGCTCAGTGCTACTGGAGTGAGATTATGTTTATTCCTGTATAGAATTCCTAAACGCTGGTTAATAGCTTTGGCTGTTCGGTTGATGTGCTGGGTGAAAGACAGGGTAGAGTCAATAGTCATACCAAGGTACTTGAAATGGTGAACCAGTTCAAGAGGGGAGCGGGTGTCATTAATGATGGTAAGGGAGAAGGTTTTGAGTCTGCTTTGGGAGGTCGAAAACAACATTGTCTTAGTCTTGTTATAATTAAGGATGAGCTTATTATCCTGAAACCACTTCTCTGCAGATGTAAAGGATTGCTGAAGTTGGTCCTGGAGAAGGTGAGAGTCCATATTGCTGGTTAAAAGTATAGCGTCATCAGCGTATAGAAGTGTGTGGTCACAGCAAGCTCCTGGTAGTGAATTGAGGAAGATGCTAAAAAGCAATAGACCCAAGATAGAGCCCTGTGGGATTCCAGAGCGTACAGGCCTACTACTGGACAGGGCACTACCAATTTTTACCTGCTGCATGCGGCTGCTTAAGTAGCTGGAGAACCAGCTTGTAGTGTCAGAAGAAAGACCAGTGGAAGACAGCTGTCTGATGAGGAGATTGTGGTTGACAGTGTCAAAGGTCTTGGTAGGGTCTATGAAAGTTGCCCCTGCCAAGAGCCCTTGTTCCAGAGAGTTATTGATAAAACCTGTAAACTCCAGGAGTGCAGTGATGGTACTATGCCCACGCCTGAACCCATGCTGTTGGGGACATTGGAGTTGGTAGTTATCCAGATGCTCTACGAGTTGGTTGGCCACGATGCACTCCAGGGCCTTAGAGATCAGGGGAAGAATAGAGATCGGGTGGTAATTTCCCTGCAGTGCTCGGTCACCACTCTTGTGCACTGGGGTGACCACTACTTATTTCCAAAGATATGGAAACTGTGACTGAGAGAGTGACAGATTGATTATTTTGGTAAGAGGTGTGAGGATTTCCTCGAGGGTAAGGGAAATAAACTTTAAGTCCAAGGAGTCCCCACTGAATCTAGCTTTCCTTAGTACCTTCTTAAGATAACTTCTGGCTTTATTTATAGACAATGCTTTGAAGTAAAATGGTGGGTGGTCTCAGGGTGGGTTCTGGACTGCAGTGTTCATATCTGAGGGGTTAACCACGAAGTAGTCGGGGAGAAGAACATTGATGAGGTCTGTAAATGCTTTGCTAAAAGTGTTTGCGATGGCTTTTGGGTCCATGGTAGGGGTGCCATCGATTGTTCAGCATGTTCGGGGTAATTTTGGGGTCTTTACCAGTGATGTCCTGGATGTTCTTCCAGAATGTCCTGCTATCATTCCAGGAGGTGGAAAGGGCTTCTTTGAAATACTGGCTTTTAGCAGAACGGATAGCATGGGTACACTCATTTCTCGCTGCTTTGTACCTCTGTAGGTTAGCTTGTATCTCCAGTGCTTGAGAGATGTGCCAGAGGTGATCCCTGTGTTTTAGTAGATCAAGAAGAGCAGGGTGATCCAGGGATTATGGGTTCCCTTGATTTTTGTAGTTTTGAAGGGGGCATGCTTATCACAGGTTGCATTAAAGAGGTCAATGAAGAGTTCCAATGCAGTGTCGACGTTGCTGGCTATATGTACATTAGACCAATCAGTGATCCTCAGGTCAGCTTTCAGTAGCTCAAGGTGTTCTGGAATGAGAACCCGGCTAGTGACAGTTCTGGCAGGGGGCTTGCGGTAGTTGTTGGACCAGTAAAACTTTAGAGGGGAGTGATCACTAATGCAGTTGGGTAGGACAGAGGTGCCCTTGATATTATCTGGCTACTTAGATAGTACCCAGTTCAGCAAGTTATTAATCCCAGTTTTTGTAGTTCCTCCTAGTTGGGGCTTCTACAAGCTGGGAAAGGTAAATAGCAGATAGTGCATCCTTGGCATTAGTGGCGTTAGGGGAGAGCCTGTTTATATTAAAATCTCCAAGTATTAGAAACTCTGAGTGAATGCTCATTCCTCTTAAGGCATTTATGAAGGATGCAAAGCCAGGTTTAGTGTGCCTTGGAGGGATGTAAACAAAGCATGGTGAATGTTTTGTTGTGTGCACCGAGAAGCAACTTAATGGCCAGCATTTGGATTAGATCACCACAACCAGGGGTGGGAATCCCCAGGTCCTGCGAAGTGTCCTTTACGTAGATCACACATTTACCACCATGCTGAGAAAGGCAATCACATCTAAATACTGTGTAGCCAGGAAGTAGGATTGCTGTGTCAGGGACATTAGGAGTGAGCCAGGTTTTGACTACTGAGAGTATGTCTGGATTATGTCTGGCTGTCCATACTTGTAGTCTGTCAAGTTTTGGAAGAAGGCTACAAATGTTTAGTGATGCCACTGTTAGACTAGCAATATTTCTTGGTGAGTGGTTTGAGCAGTGGTGAGGTCCAGGATTAGGATGTATATTGCCCAAGAGCAGTGAGAGCAGCACTATTAGTCTTTTCAGGTATTCCTTCAATAGTTTTTGGAGCGGGCATGTAACCTGTGGTTAGTGTGGTGTCTCGTGGAGGTTCCCTACTTAAAGGAGATTTCATAGAAGATTACCAAGGTGTCATGTCAGTGGGGATGACAGAGCCGAGACCCATCGGCATTGAGTGAGCCCCATGTAGCTTATGTGTGGAAGAGGTCAGATTTAGGGGTGGTTATGGTACTGTAGGTATCTATCATGGCACTGGTTGCTCCCGAGGGGGCAGGTAGACACATGCCTGCAATTAGGAGTCCTGAGATTGTGAACAGGGCCAATATGGTGGTTCTACAAGGTATGAGAGTAGTTGGGTAAAATATATTTGACTGACATAACAGGGAAGGAGAGGAGGATAGGATGGCAGTTCCTTTGAGGTAGTTTCCCTGCTAACTTAGGCCCTTAGAGACAAAGTACAGGTAAAGTTGATTTAAATGAAAATGCTGATGGTAAATTACATCCGGAGGAAAAGATGAACTGTTGAGATCCAGCGTCACGTAATGTGTTAAAATTCCTGAAATGTGATAAACTGTGGCCTGGGCATATGCAAGATGTGAAATCCTTTTGTTTGTATGTTTCCTGTGTTCTTCAAAGTCCTCAGAGACAAGTACAGTTCCTTTAGGAGCAGGTCAGATGAAAATGTTACTTCGGTCACAGGACCCAGCATCACCAAGTTTGTCAGACTTATTCGCCAGACTTATTTTTCTTTGGGATGGCTTCCAAAAAGTTGATTTAAAATGAAAAAGCTGGTGATACCTGAAGGAAATTATGAGCTGTTGAGGTCCAGCATCACATAATGTGTTAAAGTGCTATCTTTCTTTCTATCTATCTATCTATCTATCTATCTATCTATCTATCTATCTATCTATCTATCTATCTATCTAGCTATCTATCTAGCTATCTAGCTATCTATCTCCTAAAATTCCTGAAAGGTGATAAACTGTGGCCTGGGCATATGCAAGATGTGAAATCCTTTTGTCTGTATGTTTCCTTTGTTCTTCAAAGTCCACAAGTACAGCTCCTTTAGGAGTAGGTCAGATAAAAATGTTGATTCAGTTGCAGGACCCATCACCACCAAGTTTGTCAGACTAGTTGCAAGACTTATTTTTCCTTGGGATGGCATCAAAAAAGTTGATTTAAAATGAAAAAGCTGATACCTGGTGGTGATGTTTTGCAGATATACAGTCCAGGAAACTTTCACACATGTTGTGTGCAAGAATGGCATAGGAACTCCAAGCAGAAAAAAACATGTAAATCCATAAAAACTAACCTATGGACAAGCATAGTCACCCACACCTAGTGAACACCTAGTGCACATCTAGTGCTAAGGAAGAATGGTGGTCACTGCATGAGCACAGTGGGACTCTGCATACTACCAGCCCATGCAGGCACCCATCTATGGGTGCACATCGCTTTGAGGATCTGGCCTTAAATGCTTAAATGATGACACAGTTTCTGCAAGTTGTAGATGTTTAATTGAAAGTTGTCAGGTGATGGTGTCTACCAGTGACCAGATCATGCACTTAAATCTATTTCCAAATGTGTAACCTGCAACAGTTTCCATCGTATGTCCCCAATAGCTTGTGTACTGTAGCATACAGTATATGCACACTTTCTATGGCAGTCAATAAAAAAAAAGGTATAACAGTCTTCAGCAAATCTAGTTTTTAGTTGTCACAGAATATATGTTCTAGAATCATATTGGCAAAGGTATGCACATGCAAACACGTTTACAGAAATGCTGAAAATGTCTATTGTAGTGTAGTATCTGCTTTGAGCTTCAGTATCATGGATGGAATACTTCTTCCTTTGTGTGTGACGGACTATGCATTCTACTCTTGTCCCATATTATATCCATAATTGTCCCTCTATTTTCCCTGCATTTACCTCTTCTCCATTGCCATACATATCCCTCGCCCCTTTGTACCTTCCATGCTGCAGGTTTGCTTTTGATCAGGCTGCCTCTGCATGCTATCTAGAAAGCCCCACAGCCTTCTCCTATGGTGAGGAGATCCCCTCAAAATAGACGGAGGACCCAAAAAGATGATTGGATCCAGTATGAAGGTCAAAGAGAAGTATTATTTGGGTATGTATGTGGTGCAGGCACGAGGGTCAGCTCTGTGACCCAGCCAATGCCCCACCATACAATACAAGTGGGAGCTATGGGGAATGGATACCTTCACGTGCGACTAACCCTCTCTAGAGGCATTATAAGTAGGGTGGTGTGAATACTGCACTGTTTTGAGTAGCTCAAATAGTGGCAAGAATCCATAAATAAGAATGGTATCACCTATCCATCTATCCTTGATCTCTACTTTCTCTCACACTTGTGTGCCATATAAAATTGTAAATATCTGTATATTGGAACTGTTGTAACTCTTTCTTTCTGTTTATTAACTTGATGCTGAGGTAGTGTTGTAACTGTTAAGAATGCCTGCTGCTGTATCTATCCCCAGGGACCCTGTTGAATACTAGGCATGAGCCTAAATAGGGAATATCCAGGTTTTGGAAATTACAAACCAATAAAAGGACAGAACATAGTTCAAATCAATTATCCACAACTGAATACCTTCAAATAGTGCACTATCAAAGTCTACAGTTAGCCTGTCAGACAGGATGTTGCATTTTCCACACAAGCCTAATCATGAGAAGAAGAAGAAGAAGAAGAAGAAGAATCAGCATTTATATAGCGCTTTTCATACACAGTATCCCAAAGTGCTTTACAAGCAATGCTAGACTGGTAGTGAAGTGACTGAATGTGTGGTGGTGGCCATATCGCACATCATCACGCACACACAGCCTGGATAATTGCATGAACCAGTTTATGGGAAGGGGAATGTTGGCTAGGACACTGGGAATGCTGCCTGCTCTTTGCGAAGAGTGCCCTGGGTTCTTTTACTTCCACCTGGACGCCCACCAGGACAACACCAGGATGGGCAGAAGGGACCTCAGTTTAACATCTCTTCTGAAGGATGGCACACCCCAGAAGTACAGCACCCCCCAATACTGCACTTGGATGCCAGCGATTTTTAGGTGCAAGTCCAATCCTGGTGTGGGACGAGAACCCACGACCTTCTGGTCCAGAGGTGGATGTGCTACCAACTGAGCCACGCTGACACCTGTCACTAGTGACAATACTAAGTGTGTTGCTGACCCAGCTTTGATCCTGGGCTCAGGAGGCTAACCTGAATCCATCAAGTGGTATGAGTATTTGCTTACCACTAGGTGGTAAGACCAGCAGTTGCAGACTTTGTCTGCTTAAAGGAAAACATTGATGTGCAGGCTCCTTATAAATCTGGAAGACCATAATCTCTTAAAGAAGGTTCTGGTCAGCAGTTTGGGGGTATCCCCATCAAATGCAGCCCTGTATTATTTTAAGGTACTGTAGCAGTCATGTCATGCCATGGACTATTAAGACAAAAAGTGATGGCACAGTTTGAACAGCTTCCCCATTTCCCAAATCCCTTTCTACCTCAAGGTTCAATATAATGGGTGCTGTCTCAATTTAATATAAAGCTGGGATGGATACCATTGGACTTCACAATGTAGCATGCATTGGGGGTGCTACTACAGTGTATTTGCAATAAAATGTTTAGTTGCGCCAGTGTCTGGGACAATTGATTGTGAGTCTGACGTGGTCACCAAGGTTTGCTGACAGTCTGTTACATATCTTTGGACTGATGGCACTAGGATGCTCAGAATTAGCCAGTTCCATTTCCATTTTTGGATTTAAGATTTCAGGAACTTCCAAATCTTAATCTGATTTCATTTCAGATCCTAAAAGGACCTAAAATGGGAGTTAGGATTCAGATTTTAAGTCCTAAATGCCTATGTAAAATAAATTTTAGGATTCAGTTTAGGATTTAAGATTTTCTGACCAGAATTTAAAAATCGAAAATCAGATCAGAATCCAGTGATTTCAGTTCCATTCAGTGGGTTCCCAGCAACCCTAACTGACATCTACAGGTAAGCCCAATACATTTTGTAATCAAGGTTTTTTTTTAAATGTAATCTTTTCACAGCAGAATGACGACTGTCATAGACAGCAGTAACATCTCGCCTTTACTCTCCCAACAGGATTTATTGTTTGTCAAGGGAGGGTTTTTTTTTATTTCAAGTTTCACTTTGGATCATTCTACAGCTTCTCTTGCTAATGGTCCAATTGACAGTCAGAAAAGGCAGCTATCTTGTGCTGCTCAGCTCTTGTTCAATACCTTGTTAGTTCTTTGAAACTGCAGTCTCTGTTTTATTTCTTTTGATTGTTCTGGCATAAAATATGATAAGGTAAGCCCAATACATTGTTTAAAAGAGCTTTTTATGGGCTTTTAGATTATAAGAGACCCAGTACAACCATGTTCTCCATTAACATAGAACAATGAAGAGGTATATCAAAAGCAAACAAATAAACACAAAACAATCAATCTTTTTTTTTGGGTGGGGGGGCAGGCAGCTATTCCTATTAAGAAAATATATATCTGTCCTCTGGCAGCTGTCACATTGGGCATGTAGTACAACCTGTGGGTGCTGAATAGCCACTGATTAACTTACTAGACCTCCTGGTTTTCTTTTGTCTGCATTACCTAGGAACCCAAATTGAGGTCCATGGCACTGACTCTTACCCTCTTTGCTAGGTAAGGTGGCTGACTATGCATGCATTTGATCCATTTATCTAGCATAATTAAAAATAATGAGCAAGAATTCAGTCATTTCATAGGGATTAACTACTGGAATAAAGGATGGTTGGGCCAAGGTGCAGCTGAGGGTCACCTCCCACCAACCGCTCGTTAATTTTTGAAAATTGCTGTCTTTGAAGCTATAATCTTGATTATAATTCTATCTGCAGCAACAACCTTGCCTAATGATTGTTGTTTTTTTTTGTCACTAACCATTGATGTGTTTAGCACTGAGGAGGAAACAGGGGCATGCAAGGACATCTCACGTAGCACGGATTGCTGGCATGCAGCATGGATCAGCAGTTTGATCTGTCTTTTCCTAGAGATTAATGTCTGATCCAATAGTCAATCAGGATCTCTGCCGAGCTCGTGAAATATTAAATTAGGCTTGAGTAATATACCCTTCATTGTGTTCCATAGCTGACCAGAAGTAGGTGTATAGGTTCACAGTGATGGCAGCCCTCCTGTTTAGGGTCTGAGTGCATCACCTTCATGGTATATCAAAGACTCCACCAGCCCAGGGGAAAGCAAATGGGGCAGGGGCAACAAACCACAAACTCCCACACTTGGCATCAGCACATAGTCCTACTGTGTACCAACAGTCCAGCCCTGCCTCAAAAATCCTCAATATTCATGAGAACATAAGCAATAAGGAAAGTGAAGAACGTACATCATACTTCTCTTTTGCCCAGTCTAGCCAGTGCTCTCTTGGGAAATTCTTGTTATGGTGCCTCCATCTGTTTTTCAGAGCAAACTGTGAAACAACAGATTCAGAAATAAAAGACTTCAGACTGGAGACATTTATGACATTGCAAATGTTTGACATAAATACTAGAAGCAGAAATTAGGTTTAGTTAACTAACAAATGGTATTATGTTACAGTGTTATTTATTTAGTTTAACAATATCTGCAAATTTGTCTTGACCTGTGACAGGCTCGACCATTGCTGTATTCTATGTGATAGAGTAGGTAATGTACAGTACCACCTAGAAGTAGAAGGAAACTTGTCTGAGTCTCCCTAATTTGTAAATGCATTCATGGTCTTTAACCTAATAGTCACAGAGTTTATCATCTGAGGTAACCCCAACATAATATACCAGTTTAGATATCTCCAGGTATCTCCTCAGTGTCTCTGCTCCTCCAGTCAGCAGAAACACACTTCTGAGACCATCAAATAATCACCCTTTCAAGAAAGCTGTGCATAATCACTTTCTCGGTCCCTGCAGTTCTGACTGAGCCACTTGCAGCAAGTAGCAGCTAGCCTCCTGTGCCTTGTTATCTTCTCCTAGACCCACCCTTTCCTCCTAGTTCTGTCCTTGTGTATTATTGCATACTGCTGCTGAATGATGCCTGGTGTTTGTATATAGCGCACCCTAGCTATTGTAGTGCATATAATATAGGGAAACACAATGGCCTGACTCAGAATATGTTCAATCTTTTCTCACATTGGTTAAGATTTCCTTTGTGGCATGTCTAAAGTGGAGATACATGGCTAAAATAAAGATAAATTATTTTTAGAATGCTTCAGTGGCTAAAATAAATGATGTACTTGTGAGGTTTGTTTGTAACATACATTGTATAAATCTTTGTATTAATTCATGATATTTGCTTGTACACTGTACCTTTAAATACTATACCTAATATGAAATTACTCTGGTTCTGTAACATCCCCTAGGACCATTTTGTAAAACAGATCTTGCACCTAAATGAGGCTATCCTGGTGTGCAGATAAATAATCAAATAAATTAAAAACCTTCTCTCACTTCTCAGATTTGTAAACTTTATTCAGTCTAGGTTTTCCTGCTATCTTCCACCCCAGCATTTTGTAAACAGTCCCACTCTGGTTCCACCTCACAATCCCCAATGGTTGTTGTCAGCTGTTGGTTGCAGTCACAGGAGACTGAACTGAGTTTACTGTATCTACCAGTTTTACAAAGCTCAGATCCACTGACTGCTAATCCCACTGTACTCTTAGTCTAAATAAAGGCCATGTAAGTAGCGATTTCTACAAATACCTGTACTGTCAAATATTTCAAAATAAAAGGAAGAAGAAATATGACCCTGAAAAGGGGGGGGGGGACATAGCATCCAATTTTGCAAACAAGGAACTCAAAAGTGGTTGATTTTCCTGAAAGTGCATCTTCCAGTTACAGTTTATATTAATGTCATAAAATGGGCCTCTCTTAGAATATTGACATCAGATACTTGAGCCTAGAAAGCATCATGAATTCAAGCAAAGTAAATCACAAAGACAATCCTCTTTATACCCTTTTATTTTACTATTATTTTAATAAATAAAATAAACTATTTAGTCTTTTTTGTAGACTTTTTTCACTGCCACAAATTTTTCTTTTTAAGAACAAAATTTTGTGGTTTTAAAGTCACTTCATCAGGGTTATAGTGGCAAAACAAAATAATAATATAACATTACATATGAAATGAAAATATATATGAGCATAAATATTCTAATTTTTTTTTATCATAATCCACTTGTGAGGATCAGTCTCACAAAATTCCTGCATTCCTCCTGGTTGAGGGCTTATCTCATTCACTTCATGTGTTCAATTGAAATATCTATTTGTATATAAAAACACCAACAATAAAATAAATAACTTTCTTATATCAAGGTCAGTTTTTAGTTTTAGGCACATTATTTTTCTGACTTGCAACTTCACTGGTGTTATCAAAATACATTCTTTAAGTCAGGCTCATATTCATTACTGGAACCATATTGTTTCCTGATAGCACAGCACTCATAAAAAACATATACGGTGAGAGGATAGATAGTCCTCTTAGGCCTAGAAAAGGGCAGATGGACTAGTGTACTTACCAGGTAAACAAATACTGTATATAAATAAAATAAATTTATATTTTCATTTAATTTAATATAATTTATTTTATATTATTATTTTATTTAGCCACTATCACCATGATGAAGGGACTTTGAAACAGTTACGAAATGCTGGCCTCAAAAAGAAAATGTGTGCAGTAAAATAAGTCTGCAAATTATGAACTAAAAATGGAGGGTGAGAAAAGGGCTGTCCTTATGTTTAATCTGGTTGGAATCCTACTCCAGGACTAGATGGAGCCCTCCCCTTAATGAAGACAAATAACAAGATCCAGAACACTAGGATGCCTTTTGTTTTTTTCTACAAGTATCTTGAATCTTGAATTCCCAACAAAATGAATTACTTCAAGTTTTGGACCAACAGAAGTTTTTTGGCATCCACCCAAATATAAATAATGGAAACCCTGACAAAGCCTGTTATTTATCTATCTATCTGGGAGGTAAAAAGTAAGGAGGTATCCACTGGTTGAACCCAGATTACTATTTTAAACTTTGCTAAGAGACTAGGACCAGAGAACAGAAATGGAAGTTGAAAAACATCCAGAAAAGAGGCCAGGAGGCATTTTTGATGTTGGGCAGTAAATCTGTGGCATGGTTTACTGGGAAAGGTGGAAGTACCAAAAACACTTAGGGGTATATACAAGAACCTTAACACAGTGTGGTTATATAAAGATGCCTCATCAAACTAAATGGACTTTTCTCATTGTTCCTATTGAGTTTTTCTGTGCTATGGGGGCAGTGTCACCCAAGAATTAAACCTCAGATCTGTATTTATTTATTTATTTTATTTATTGAAATGTCTCACCAGGAAAGACACACTGAACAGTATTAAATTGCTCGTCTCACAGAATATATGTTGTAGATTACAGAACAGCTATCTGTACGGCACATACCTTTCACCTGCTATGCATCACACATAGTACTACACAGTTTACATCTAAATTTGATAGTCCACATAACATTGTAGCTATTTGTGGGCATATAGACTTAAAACGTTAGAGTAACTTTGTAGAAACCTTCATTAACATTAAATGTGATGACCACTATTTATTTTCTTGTAAGGCATTAAACAAGTCGTTAAAGTCACAATGTGTTGCATTTTCTGGCCATTTGATCTGCATTTTAAAGGTCAGTGATACATATTTTATTACTGAGAGATCACCTGACATTCCAGCACTCCCATCCTGCCAGCTGTAAATTTAGGTGAAAGCAGGACTCACTGCAAATTAGATCTTGCATCTCAGTTATTTTCATGCCCATGTAGTAAAGCCCCATTTGAGTTTGCCCCTGATTTGCACTTTGCATGAATGAATAACTTTTTCTTACTTTGTACTGAAACTCTATAAATGTATCTGGTTGATCCAATTGTCCTCCCACCCTGACATTACATGAAACCAGCCACTGGAGTAGAATCCCCCATGGATTACTTCATGACTGGGGTCAGCCATGGGAAATTCAGTTGCTCAGATACAATATTGGAGCTATTTATAGTTCTGATCAGCTGCTTACTGGTACCAGTGCTATGCACGCAGCTGAGGTGGGAGGGTGAAGGGGCAGGGATGGGCATGTGCCCCAATCACAATGCAAACTCTGTGTTGCAGAGGGCTGACAGAGGGGGTGGTGGCTATGCTGCATTATGGGCTGCAGTAGTGTGTATGCGCCACCCCTCTGTTTGGCCACTGGGCATTTTTTTGGGCCTTATCAGTCCCTCTTGACCAGCCCCCAGCCCTCAGAGCCTCCATAGAGGCCTGGGAGCCATACTGGCACTGGCTAGTGTACATTGGATATTTTATGTAATTCAAGTGGGGTTACCGCAGTCCTTAGAGGACTTCCACATCCCATGAACCCTTTCTTCATGCAGGGCAAGGGTCCTGTAGTGGGTGGACCCATGCATCCGGTTGGATGTCTGGGTTCTGAAGCACCTCCATCAGATCTACCTCTTGTCCCTTTGCATGGCTCCTGAAGGACTGGGATCATGAATTCTGGCATGCACAGTAGCTCCTGATGTTGCAGGATAGTGCACCCCAGATATCCATGATTTGTGCTTATCAGGGGTGCCTGTGTGGATTGTGCCCTATGGAATGCACCAAATAGTGCCTGTTTTAAACAGAATGTAACAAGTGTTAATTTGCCTACAGCTTGAGCTTTGAGAACACCAGCACAGGAAGAATGCGTGCACTCTTAGAAAAGATTCCTAAAAGTAACTTTACTGAAAGCCTCTCTGGAGTTTAGATTACATAACTGCTAAAAGTACAAATGTACTAATTAAGCTGAAATACCTGTCTCATAAGTGTGTGTCCAAAAACGCTGACATGTGAGACAAAAAAAAAAAAAATCCGCAAGATGCTGTGGCTTGCTTTGAGAACGATGGAAAAAGGAATGGCAACAGGATAAGGCACATAACTTCATTCGTGCAAAGAGCTTACGTGCAATACAGAGTGCAGTACAAAGTGCAATAGTAAACTGACTGTGCAAAATGCATAAAAAACAAAAACAAAACAAAAAACAGTATGGGACACCAACTGACTCAACTGGTTTCACTTGTTGCTTCATCAGGAATCCCGGATGTGCAGGGATGTAAGGCTTGTAAAATGCAACATTTAAAGTGACATGGCAACTAAAAAAACATAAAGTGCCTAAAGTGGTGCAAATACAGCATAAAACTTTTCTGAACAATCCCATATTTTTTATCATAAAACATCCAATCAGCAAAGGAAAGGGAATGACTAAATTTACTACTACAGCTGAATGGCTTGCAAAATAAATATCTGGGTGCCCCACTTAGGGAAATATAAGCTGTTTGCTATACATACAGTACATTCTCTCTCTCTCTCTCTCTCTCTCTATATATATATATATATATATATATATATATATATATATATTCATGGCAAAAAACTCATTTAATGCATCAGTTAGGGGTTGTTCCCACAGCGACAAAAGCGAAGTCGGTGTTAGGGTTGCCACCCCTTGCACTCACGCCCACCTGTCACCACCAACAAGCATCGGGTGTGTGTTGGGGTCATCGGTCCTAACTCTCACCCCATTCCATGTGTAAATAAGCTGAGGCAGTGCAGTGTAGGAGAATGGGGTGAGAGTTAGGACTGACAACCCCAACGCACACCCCGATGCCTGTTGGTGGGGACATGGGGTGCAAGGGGTGGCAACCCTACCACTGAATTTCATTGCTTTTGTCACTGTAGAACAACCCTAACTGATGCATTGAATGGAGTTTTTTTGCCATGAATGTCCCTTCTTTTTGAGAATGTGCACTATAAATAGTGAACTGTAATGTTCACTTAAACGGTGATAGAAACAGTGAGGTAAAACAAAATAGTAACGCTAACGATAACGCAAACACAAGTGCAAATGGTAACGCACATGGTGCCACAAACGTAAACAATAACGCAAACAGTAAGGGAAACGCAAGCGCAAACATTAATGAAAACTGAAATGGTAACGCAAATGGTAATGAAAATGTTAACGGCAACAGAAACGCAAACATTAACAAAAACAGTAATGCTAACAGCAACAGAAACGCAATGCAAATGGTAACAAAAATGCAAATGATAACACAAATGCAAACGGTAATGGCAATGGTGACGCAGAAGGAAACAGTAACGCAATTGACAACGGAAACGCTACCAAAAACGCAAACGCTAAGGACAACAGAAATGCAAATGCAAACGGTGACGAATATGCAAACAGTAACAGTAATGCAATTGGAAATGCAAATGCTTATGGTAACACCGATTACGCCAAAGGAAACACAAACAGAAACGCAAATGCAATCGTGTACGCAAATGCAAATGGTAATTCACATGGTGACGCAATTGAAACGCAAACGCTTATGGTAACCAACAATGATGCCAAAGGAAACACAAATGCAAATGGAACGAAATGGAAGCGCTGTGACGAAACACAAATGGTAATGCACACAGTGATGCAAAAGGAAATGCAAACAAAAACAGTAATGGAAATGCAAATTGTAACAGTAACGCAAGTGCAAACGCAAACACAAAGGGTAACGCACACGGTGATGTAAATGGAAATGCTAATGCAAACGGTTACAGAAGCGCAAGTGGAAACGCTAACTGTAACAGTAACGCAAACGCACACACTTTCTTTCCCAAACAGAAACATTCAGAAGCACAGTGAATACAAAGAATGTATGCATAATAATGGCCCTCGGAGCAGAAAATGAACAATTGGAATACTAAATTGCTTATATCTCAAGAACTGTACGACAGAAAAAAATGCACAAAAATGCATAATTTGTGCGTTTTTTGGTGCTCTGTAGCTCTGCAACTGTACATCTGACAGTAACAAAACATGGCACATCCAGAGATCTATGGCACCAGACCATGCATGCCAAATTTCAGGCAATCCATCATACGGTGGCAAAGTTATTAAGCTGCCAAATTTCAGATTTAACCTTAAATGGGGTACTCAACCTTAACTATGGCGGCATTACTGTGCCACTATAATATATATATCATTACTTTCGGATGTACGGTTGTGGAACTACAGACGCTTAAAGTGCAATAAAATTACGAATTTTTGTGCATTCTTTGCTTGCACCTACAGGTCGCATGGTCTGTACATCCAGTCTGAAAACCTTCAGGGAACACGAGCCAGAGTCCTCGATGTGCCTTCGAAGATTTCGTGAAAAAATATTAAACGGTTCAAAAGTTATTCAAAAAACAAGTTTCCCATTATAGTCAATGGAAAAAGTTAATAAAAAGTTTGAAAGTGTCGCAAATGCATTTTTTAGTGTCACAAATGACCCCTGTAGTGTTACAAATCTGCCATCTTGTTTTCAGTTGGTGATCACAGAAATGCTTGGCATTTAAATTTGGGATCTTCTAGGGACACAATTCTTCCTGTGTTCACCTAGTCGAGTCCTGAGGATGCTAGCCATGTCTTTTTTTAGAGGGATTAAACACCCCAGAAATATGTTTTTAACATTTTGTAAACAGTAGTGTTGCAAATAGTATCGACATTCAAAACTTTCGTGATTTTTATTTATGGAAGTGTTTGTGAATCACGACACTACTTTGCGACACTATGCCCAAAACAATAAGAAATCTTTGCCACCCTGCTGCAAAAGAATGGTTTGGTCTTTTGGGCAGCAATTTGAAGGGGAGAAAGCCAAGATCCCACAGCTGTGCCTTTTGGTGGTTTGGTGACAAAATATTAGAGGGCTGCAAAGTTATGGCACTCCGAAGTTGACAATTTTTCCCATAGGCTAACAGTATGGTGTCCGCCGTGCCTTTTGAGGCTCGTGATTCAAAACGCTTGAGACGGCTTTTCGCTTCAAAATGTTTAGCCCCCACTAAGGGGCTAAGTACAAAACTAGCCAGGAAAGTCATAAATAATATAACATTGTACGGTTCCTGAGATATAAGCAATTTAGTATTCAAGTGTTCATTTTCTGCCCGAGGGCCATTATTATGCATACATTCTTTGTATTCACTGTGCTTCTGAATGCACCTTTTGGGAAAGAAAGTGTGTGCTATGCTATCGTTACAGTTAGCACTGCGCTCCGTAACCATTTGCGTTAGTATTTTACTTACATCACCATGTGCATTACCCTTTGCATTTGTGCGTTTGTGCCACGCTTTGTGTTGCTGTTTCGTTTGCCTTTCTATTGCTGTTTTGTTGCTTCCTTGCGCCACCGTGTATTATCATTACGCTGTACACGCCCATTTGTGTTTCCGCCTTGCTTGTGTTTCTTTTGGTGTCACTCGCTTGGTGTTACCGTAAGCATTTGCATTTCCAATTGTGTTACCGTAGGTACCATTTCATGCTTTGTGTCACGCGCTTTGCATTTGTGTGTTTGTGTTAGTGTTCCCTGGCATCATCGCTGTTGTTACTGTAACCATTTGCATTACCAATTGTGTTACCATTACTGTTTGCATGTTCATCACCGCTTGCATTGTGTTTCTGTTCTCTTAGCGTTTGTATTTCTGGTAGCGCCTCGTTGTTGATTGCATTACTGTTTCCTTCTGCGTCGCCTTGCCGTTACCATTTGCATTTCTGTTTGCGTTTGTGTTACCATTTGCATTTTCATTACCATTTGCATTTCCATTGGTGTTAGCGTTTGTGTTACTGTTTTCATTGACGTTTACGTTTCTGTTGCCATTAGCGTTTTCATTACCGTTTGCGTTACCATTTCTGTTTTCATTAACGTTTGCGCTTGTGTCTCTCTTACCGTTTGCGTTATCATTTATGTTTGCATCACCATGTGTATTACCATTTGCACTTGCATTTGCGTTACCATTAGCATTACTATTTTGTTTTACCTCATTGTTTCCATCACCGTTTGCGTGAACATTACCGTTCACTATTTATAGTGCACATTCTCAAAAAGAAGGGAAATGCATGGCAAAAAACTCAATTTAATGCATCAGTTAGGGTTGTTCCACAGCAACAAAGTGAGGAAATTCAGTGTTGTTGCCTACCCTTGCACCCCATGCCCACCCTGTCCCTACCAACAGGCATCGGAAAGTGCTAATGTTGGTTCCTAACTCTCACCCCATTCTCCTATAGTGCACTGTCTCAGCTTATTTACACATGTAATGGGGTGAGAGTTAGGACTGATGACCCCAACACAGGCCTGATGCCTGTTGGTGGGCATAGGGTGCAAGGGTGGCAACCCTAACACCAAATTTCTTCACTTTTTAGTTGCTGTGGAACAACCCTAACTGATGCATTAAACTGAGTTTTTTGCCATGAAAATATATATATATATATATATATATATATATATATATATATATATATAACATGATCAGGCCCTTGTCCCATTGAAAAAGCCATCATTTATTTTTTTATATATGATAGTAGCCAATTAGCTAATAAGCATATATGACAACAAAACTAATTAGTCAGTTAGCATATATGACACCAACATCATCCATAACTGGTGGTAATTAACTAATATTAGTAATTACACAATGCTATAACATTGTAATTAACACTCTATTACAGGTTACAGGTGTGGACAAAATATACACAAGTTAAGCAATTACAACATTCTATAGCAGTGTAATTAACACTCTGTTACAAGTGTGGACAAAATATTTACATGTTATTACAGAACTATCGACATGTGTAATGACCACCTGAATACCACATGTAACAACGACCTACTAAACACCCACATAACAGCCCTAACAGCCTCTTCAACTACAGCCCCAGCAAAAATCAATATGAACCACTTTTATTGCTCCATCCATATCACTTCCTGACAACAACGCATAGCAATCAAAGTTAAACTGTATAAAACAAAAGCCCCCGAAACACTTTCCAAACATTTGACATACTGTGCTGCATTTCCCTAAATGTGTGTAAAACATGTCTACTGAAAAGCTCACCAAACATTTCACATGCTGTGCTGCATTTGCCTAACTGTGTAAACAGGCCTACTGAAAAACTTAACAAACATTTCACATGCTGTGCTGCATTTTGGTAGAAGCCTTTAAGAAGGGCCTTAAAACATATTTATTCCAGCAAGCCTTTTATAGATGATGTTTTAAGTTTAGTTGGATTTATGGGATGGATAGAAAATTGTATGCTCCCAGTTGTATTTTTCTAATGTTTTTGTTGAAATGTATGTTTTACACTGTGCAATACACAGAGACAATGGAGATGGGATCTATAGAAATAAAGTATCTATGTATCTATCTGTCTATCTATCTATCTATCCATCTCCTTAACTGTGTAAAACAGGCCTACTGAAAAACTCAGCAAACATTTCACATGCTGTGCTGCATTTCCATAGCTGTGCAAAATAAGCCTACTGAAAAACTCACCAAACATTTCACCTGCTTCCTTCCATGATTTAGTCTTCAATCACACTGAAGAAAAAAAATGGTTGAACCAGCCTTCCTTTTATAAGCCACTGCACTATGGAAACTTTAAAGAGACAAAACTATGCAGAACTTCCAATGCCTTACAACATGAAACAATACTACCAACAAACACTAGAGGGAACACTAGAGAACTATGAAAACACTCTAACTTAAGCAAGCTACACAAAAAACAGCACACTTTTTCTGAAAGCAAAACCTACCAACCTTATGTATTATATAATAAAAGATAAAGCCTGGCATACTCATGAAATAATACCATCTCAGGACTGAACAAGCTCATAAAGGCCAATCACCTTTCAGGCTCATGGCTGTATGGTTTGTTGAACCCCTTGATGGTATTATTTCCTCGTATACCACTCTTTGCCATCATTTATTCTCTCTCTCTCTCTCTCTATATATATATATAGAGAGAGAGAGCGCACAAGAGGGAGATTACATGGTTGGGTCCTGGTCCCCATTAAAAAAGTCATCATTTATTTGTCTATACACGATAGTAGCGAATTAGCCAATTAGCACATATGATGCCAACACCATCCGTAACTGATAGTAATTAACTAACATTAAGTAATTGCAACATGCTGTAAAATTTAAATTAACACTCTATCACAAGTATGTACAAAATATATACATGCTATTATAGACCTAGTAACATGTGTAACAGCCATCTGAATAACACATGTAACATCAACTTACTAACCACCCATATTACAGCCCTAACAGCCTCTCCAACTACAGCCCCTACAAAAAAGCACCCAAATCAATATGAACCACTTTACTGCTCCATCCATATCACTTTACAAACTAACAACCACACGCATAGATATCAAAGTTAAATTGTAGAAAACAAAAGCCTAATGAAAGACTTTCAAAACATTTCACGTGCTGTGCTCCATTTTCCTAACTGTGTAAAACAAGCCTCCTGAAACACTCACCAAACATTTCACATGCTGTATTCCAGTTTTCTAACTGTGTACAGCAGGCCTCCTAAAACAAAAATGGAAAGGGACCGGGGGTAGTCATATCAGATGACCTAAAGGTGGGCAAGCAATGTGAGAAGGTAGTAAGGAAGGCTGGTGGAATACTGGGAAGCATAGGGAGAGGCACCACAAGTAGAAAACAGGAAGTACTTATCCCTCTGTACAGACAGTTGGTAAGACCTTATCTGGTGTACTGCATGCAGTTCTGGAGACACCATCTCCACAAGGACATAGACAGGACTGAAACTGTCCAGAAGAGGGTAACTAAAATGGTGCAGGGTCTGAGAGATTAAAGAGCTTAATATGTATACCCTCGAGGCGAGGGAGGGGAGGCATGATAGAAACTTTCAAGTACCTCAAGGAAATTAACAAAGTTCAAGAGGGTAGTATCCTTCAGAAAAAGATGTGCAAGAACAAGGGCACAATTTGAAGACAGAGGGGATGGTTCAGAGCTAATATGAGGAAATATTTTTCATGGAGAGGGTTGTGGATACTAGTGGAGTCAAAAACAGTGGGGAATTCAAGAATGCATGGGACAGACATAAAGCAATTCTAGTGGGGGTAGGAGGAAGTAGGTTGTTGGTTAACTAGGATCTGCAGGTTATCCATTAGGTAGGAAATGGGCAGACTAGGTGGGCCAAGCCACCCTTATCTGCCATCAAATTCTGTGTTTCTATGTATGTTTCTACTCATCAAACATTTCACATGTGCTGCACTTCACTTTCCTAACTGTGTAAATTAGTCCTCCTGAAACACTCACCAAACATTTCACATGCTGTGCTTCAATTTCCTAACAGTGTACAACAGGCCTCTTAAAACACTCACCAAGTATTCCTCCTGCTTCCTTTCATGATGCAGTCTTCAAACACATTAAAGGAAAAAACAGTTGAACCAGGCTTCCTTATCTAAACAGCTACTGCACTACAGAAACCTTAAAGGGACAAAACTATGCAGTACTTCAAAGATCTTGCAATATGGAACAATATTAGGAACAGACAGAAGAGGGAACACTAGAGAACTATGAAAACACTCTACACAGTAAATAAGCTACAATAAAAAGCACACTTTCTCTTACAGCAAAAACGACCAACCTAATGAAATATATAAATTAAAAGGTGGCAAAGCCTGGCATACTTGTGAAATAATACCATCTTGGGGTTGAATAAGTATAAAGGCCACTCACCCTTTGGGCTTGTGGCTTTATGGTTTGTTCAAACCCATGGGATGGCATTATTCCCTTGTATACCACACTTTGCCATCATTTATTCGCTATATATTATAGGGGCGGTTGCACCCCTCATATTTAGAGTTGGTACAGCACTTCAGTGTTAAATTCACAATTTTGCATCTTAGTAACTTTGCATACTTCAGTGAAATAGCCCAGAATTTAGCATGCATAGTCATTCTGCCAGTGTCTCGAGATTTAGAAAGTTTCATGATGGCATCTGTGTAGTTTTTGAGATATAAAGTGGTAGAAAACAGAAAAAATGTTCCATAGGTTAACATGGATTTTTGCCATCATCTATAGCCCACATGGAAAAAAATTTTCTCTGAAATTGTTAGGGATGATGGGTGTGTGGCAAGGTGTGCCTTCGATGGTTTGGTGAAAAATATATTACCATTTTTGAATTATAACGATTTTTGTGATAGTCATAAGACAGGCAGGTAAATGAAAATAGTTTGAATTGTAAATTTACTGTTCGGACTGTAAATTTACTGGTCATGCTCAGAGAAAATACTGTTCATGTTGTCAGCCATCTTGTTTTTTTAACAATTTACAAACTACTGTTTTACACAACTACTGCATGCTAAGGACAGCACAACACCTGTGTTTAGGTCTCAGCGATATGCTTAGTTCCATGTTTGTCTAAAAATTTGTATATCTCCATGGCAAATATGTGTTTTTTCACTGGAAATCATGTCCCCCATCACTTGTTAAGTAATTACAGTTTGATTTGTTATTTACTGTTCAAGCATTACTGTTCGAATGGTAAATAATCATTTACGCTCATAATAGTTAGAACTTTACTGTTCAAACAATAAAATTATTGTTCCAATTTCTGTTGGCTGGTGATGGTAAAAAAAAAAACATCCCTTGATTTTTTTTGGGGGGGGGACTGCAGTGGTCCCTCCCCTCGCCACCATTCTCTGATTGCCATCCCTGATGTTAACATTAGCTGTGGTAGTCTAGCAGTCCTTTCCCCCTCCCCTGTTCTCCGATTGCTGTCCTAGTATTAAAAAAAATTAAGCCCTGGTAGTCTAGTGGTCACTCCCCCATTCTCCAATCACAGTCCCCATATTTTATAATTTTTTTTAGCACTGGAAGTTCAGTGGTCCCTTTGCCCTCCCCCATGGTCCAATTGTTGTCCCCAATGTAGCGCTTTATGTCCCTGGTGTCTAGTGGCATCTCCCCTCATCTGTTCCTGCAAAAATGAAAACCATCCCTTGATGTTTTTATTATTTTTTTGCTGCTGCCCCCCAAAAAACAGTCCGCTCCGATCAGTCCCCCACACCTACCTCCAACTCAGCACCCAATGCCCCACCCCCAGTACACCCCCACTCACCTGGACAGGACCCAGGTTCAAGATACACTCTCCTGATCAAAGACACGCCTTGCTGCTGGAACTGGTGACTGCAATATGAGAAACTTGAGGTAAATGCGGTTCAATGTGTTTCAAATGGGTTTCAACTTTAATGCATAACTCAGCCATTTTTTGACATTTTGACCCCAAATTTTAACATGGCTTTTGGGGACCTCACCTCATGACCAGTATGACTGTCATTATGTAACTCCTCACCCAAAAGGTGATTTTATGGTTGGTGGGTGAATTCACTTTTCAGGTGGGATTTGGAAATATTTTTATGTCCTTGTTCATGAGGTGGGTCATAAGAAGGTTATGTTGAAAATCTAGTCAAAATATGTAAAATGGCAGAGTTATGACCATTCATTGCAATTTTGCTATGCACACTTGTAACTTTGGAAATATTTTATATTTTGACCCCAAATTTTCAACACAGCTGCCATTTTCAAATCCTGATCAAAGTGTATTTTCATCACCTATGGCACAGAATTACGCTGCAGTTGGATGGAATTACATTTTGAAGGGCTTCAAAATTTTCAGTACTGGGCACATGAGTTAGGGGTAATAAGATGTCTATGCTGACAAATTGGTCACTGTTGTCCTATAAATGGTAGCACAGAGCCCTTCCACTGCTACATAGATAAATGCATTTATGGAGGGATGCGGGCTCTGTGCTCCTCAGGCAAATAAGGATACGATACTCTATCTGAACAACTATAGCATGGTGGGAGCACAGGGCCTTTAAATTCCAAAGCTCGACATGCAAATAAGGCTATGATTACACTATCTCAAAAAGTAAGGACATTAGTTGCAAAAACCTATATTAATGCCTCAGTTAGGTTGCTGTTGAAAGCAACAAAGTATGGAAAACGATGTTAGGTTTTCAACCCTAACTCTGCATTTCCCATAGCAGCCAAGGGGCAAGGCAATACAAGCAACCACAGAAATCCATCATCAGGTAAGACAAACAACATACAGCTCTTTCCACATGACACAAGAGACATCCATCATCATGGTCCAGTGCTTCTGTAACCTTGGCTAGGCATGCACAGGTGACTGAAGGAAAAGCACCTGAATTCAGTCAACTCTTCTCCAGACCATGTGCCTCCATTGTCAGTATAGGTGCTTTTGGCACCTGAGTGAACTCATCTGTACTTCTCAAGTGGCTGTGGCACTTGGGTGTGCCTTGTGTCTCACAATCCAGCTGGAGCATGCAGTAATGTACCATTACCACACACCCCATTGTGTGTTATTTCTTACTTACCATTTACAATGTGATACAATGGGGATATTGTATCACTCTTTCCGGGTGGTTGAAGGCACTCAGCTGCACCTCATGCCTCACAAGCTGCATGCAGCAATTTAGCATTGCCACACACCCTGCTATGTGGTACTGCCCACTTAAAATTTATAATGTGATCTTATGTGAATTATATACCACACTTCAAAGATGGCTGAAGGTACCCAGCTGCACCTTGTGCCTCACAACCCACCTGGGGCATTCAGCATTTTAGCATTGTCTCACAACCTTACATGTGTTATCGCTTACTTACAATTTGCAAATGTGATCATATATATACTGTATATATGTATGTATGTATATATATATATACAAAAATATATATATATATTGTATATATAAAATACACGATGGTTGGAGTGGAATATGGAAAATATTCTCACTCCTGCAGAGTGAGGTCTGTATTCTCACTCTGCGGAGTGACAATATTTTCCATATTCCATGATCTGCACATCATGTTTGCTATTTATACAATGGGGAAGGAGCTTCAGAAATGCTGTTTGTTTTTCTGCATCCTTTCCTGTTTCTGTGTACTCTGTCTTTTTATTTTAGTGTTTGGTAACTGGGTAAGTTTTAGAGATGACTTGGAAGCATTAGGCACTTAAGTGACTTGTTCTGAGTCACACAGTGTGAAAGTGGAGGTTGTGAGAATCAAACCCAGGTCTGGTGTGCTGGATGTAGCAAGCTTGCTTGAATCTCATGGGCTGGATTTTCAGCCCGATGCAAGCTGGCGCATTAACAGGCTTGGCGCTATGCGGGTGCGCATGGGACCCTGCACCCGATTTTCTAATCCACAGGGTCCCGGCGCCAAAGTTCAGTGGCTTGTGGCAAAGGTGGTGCTGCACCAAACATATGGCACACCCACCTGGAATGCTGCAATGGCAGTGGGGAGTCTGCGGCACCCACAGGCAGGGGCTAGAAACTGGACACAGCCCCCCCAACACCACCGCGCCACCGGCACCCATGCCCCAACACACCCCAGTACCCTGGTGGTCTAGTGCCCCCTCATCGCAGGTAGTCATATCTGCCTATCCCTCCCAGACCCTGGATCCGGTGATCGGCACAGTTCCTCTGACACCACCATGGCCTGCAGTGAAATGGGAGCTGTCAGGGTACTGTATACTGTATACAGTATGCACACTGACAGCACATCCGGGTGGCTGGCCATGGTGGTGTGGAGGGCTGTGCTGGCCGGATCGGGTATGGGAGGGGGTAGCAGTGCAGAGACGGGCACTACTGGGGCACACTAGACCACCAGGAGATGTCAATATGTAATGCAGTGGGTGTCAGGGATCATGTTGGGGGTGGGGGACCACTGGACCATCGGGGATGGATCAGGGCAGGCCACACAGTGTCACATACTGGACGACCCTCCCAGGAGCTGTCTAAGTACTGTTAGACCAGTGCTTCACTGGTCTAAGGGTACTTGGCACTTAGTTCCTGTGGAGGGTCTTTGAAATTCCAGATCCAAGAGCTGCGGCAGTCTGGGTCTGCCGCAAGCCCCCTAGCGCCATGCCGCAGCCACTTTCATGGTGCAAGGTGGGTGCTAGCACACTTTAGTGCAGGCAGCCTGCTGGGTGATGCAGGCTGCCTTTGAAAATAGCACTTGGCGCAACCCTTGGCGCAAGGTGCTCTTGCGCCAGACCCGATCGACGGAAGCACCTTGCCTTAGTCTGAGGCCTTTGAAAATCTGACCCCATTACTCTAACTTCTAGGCTATACTATGAGCACTGTTTGTGTGTGTTCTGCTTGTGTGTAAGTGTTTCTGAATGGGCTGGGAGTGTTGCAAACACTGTGAGAAACAGGTGAATGTGTTTGGCAGTGCTAATTGAGTTAGTGTCAGCAAGCAGTGAGAAATAGAAACTGTGAGGCTCTGTGATTTAGAATACAGGTTTTATTGAAAATGACTGTAGCATAGTCATGAGCTGGGAGTTTTACATACACTATGGGAAAAAGCTGAATGTCCTTTGCAACGTTAATTGAGTTACTTGCAAGTAGCAGTGAGAAACAAAACTGTGAGGCACTGTTATTTAGAATGCAAGCTTTGAAAATGACAGTAGCATAGTAATGGGTTGGGAGTTTTACACACACTGTTGGAAACAGCTGAACGTCCTTTGCAGTGTGACTGAGTTACTTGCAAGTAGCAGTGAGAAACAGATTTGTGGAGAAGTTCAATTTAGTATGCAGGCTGGAGTGAGTGAGTGGGTGAGTGGTGACATCAACAGAGTAGGTATATTGTAAGTTATTTTAACTCTGGTAATGTCATCATAAATTATTTCACTGCAGTGGAAATAACTGAAGTTATCCTACTGAAATTGCTCTCACCCCCATTGTATAAATATATATATCGAACTCTTGGAGGCGTGGTTTGGGGACATGAGGGTGCAGAGGAATCCTGCTGAGAGGGCAGATCTTCAAAATTTCCTGAATGCAGATGACGTTTACTAACAGTCTTGGATCCTGAGAAATCTATCCCTGAAATTTTGCAGGTTCTCCAGATGTATGCAGCCTCAAGATATGTGATAAATGTACAAAAGATGGAGGTGTTGTTGCTCAACTTTCCACCGCAGGCACCAAAACAAAGATTTCCATCCCATTGAGGTGTACTAAAATGAAATACCTAGGAGTTCAGTTACCTCAGAATTTGGTACCTTTGGAACTGGAAAACTACCCCACTCACCCTTAAAAAATGATAGAAAGTTTGAAATCGTGAAGAGGGGGAACACTCTAAATGTCTTTATTTTTGTGAAATAAGTATTAAAGAAAGGTGGAGGTTCTTAAGCGCTGAAAATACACTGCCCACGAAGCAAAAATTAAAGACGCACTACACAGGTTACAGCCATATTAAAAAATGGATTTATACTTAGTAGTGGATTGTGAGAATTACGTTGTAAGAAAAATGCTGTTTGTGTAGAAAGAAAATGCATTATACTGGCTAAGGATATGGCTGAAATGTGTCCAAAACTGAAAAGGGTATGAGATTATTGAGAGTACTGAAAGGGAAATTAAAGGATAAAAGCGCATGAAGTTTAAAGCAATGAATATGAGTACAGAGTAAATAGTTTAGTAAAAAATAGATATTATTGGAGTGCCAGAATGTTAACAGTGAGGAGAATACACAGAAGAAAAAGTTAAGGGATAAAGTAGAAAGGTAATAGATACTAAGAAATTTGTGTTTATACTGTTTACAGGCAAAAGGTGGAGCGTAATGATAATGTGGTGAACATATTGAAGGCAAATGAAAAGTTGTTGCTTTTAAAGAGGTTAGCACTATACAGATATTTAGTGCTATATACATTCATTTAATATATAAAGAAACACAGACTTTAGTAACAACTTTGTTTATTCATTTCAGTCAGAAAAGTGGGAGTCAAACCTGATAACATAGAAAAAACAAAGAGAAAAGCTTGAAATAAGGTGATGATATATTTTTGAATCTGGGGACTAAATCTATGATTATTTCTTGTATATAAACTATTAAAGTGGGTTTATAGATATATTAGAAACAGAATGGAGAATGAGTATTGAAAAAAAGCTTTTGTATGTTTTTTGCTGTAGAAACCAGTTCCTGATGAAGGGTAAAATACCTGAAATGTAGAGAAAAATCCTGGATGTAATAAATCAAATATGTTAAAGGCATAAATAGTTTCACTGAATTTTTTAAGGGTGAATGGGGTAGTGTTCCAGTATTCTTTTGTTGTTGAAGCGAAGCCTATACTGGTTATAGTCCTCTCTCCTAACAGCCACTAATATATTGTTTTATATAAAACTTTTTTGAGGTGTTGGCTGTACTAGGATACCCTTTTACATTTGGAACTGATACATTCTGAGCCTCTGACGCAGGTGATGGAGGGAGATTTGAGTAAATGGACTCGCCTCCAATTATCTTTTCTTTCCAGAATTGAGGCTATCTGTAGGACAATTTGCCTAGATTTCTGTACCTCTTCCAGACACTCCCAGTGACCCCTTCCTCCTATTGTTTTATATCTTGAGCAAAACCCTATTAAGATTTGTATGGTGGGGCGCTGTCCTTGAGTTGGTCACTGCTTAGTTACCGATTGACAGAGGAGGCTTACGTCTCCCTAATTTTAAGGAATATGACAACACAGTTGTTAAAACGGTGGTGCAGTGGCTTAACCCCTCCTATGTTGGTCACCTCATGGAAACATACTGAGTTTGTACTCAGTGATCTACACAATGTTGGTCAGATAGTCTTTGCACCATTAACATCCTCCCCGAACATAAATGTTTTCATGTTTGGAATGAGGGACATACTCCGGAGCTGGTACAGAATTTGGGCACTCCCTGTGTTGGCACCAGTTTTTATTAGCATATCTCTGAAGCTACAGTCCTTCCAGACTCCTTAAGTGATCATTCCTCTACTTTGTGTATCTGGACCAACAAATACAACTAAACCCCAAAACTATTAACAGGAGAATGCTGACCCTGGTCATCTTGAGTCACTTACAACACTCCTTCGTGAACATGACTGGTCATCAATTGATATAGCCCTGACATAGACACAGCACTTGAATACTTTATCACCTGTTTCAACTCAGCCTGTGATGTTCATGCTCCGTTCAAGAAGTATAAGATCAAGGGTGTCAATAACCCATGGATGACACTAGGCCTCCTTACACAAATGAAATCTCAAGACCAGCTCTGGTATCGTTAAGGCTACTGGCACCCAGACTGACATCCAGGCCTACAAAACCGAGGAATGCATGCACCAGAGCAATCCGCCATGAGAAGGCTAACTATTACATGAATGCCTTATTCAGCACCTGGAATGACGGGAGTAAATTCTGGTGTAACCTTGCTGAAGTGACTGGAAAGGATTCCAATACAACACCCACAATGTTGAACATAGATGGTACCATCACTCTTGACCACGTAATCATTGCCAACGATTTAACACCATTTTGCTGGACCTTAGTCATGTGCTACCCCTAACTTTTCTGATCCCACCACAGTCAACTCAGCTTCTGTTAGTTCAGGTTTGCCATCAGGTCACCCTCCTTTCCATTTCAAAGCAATCCCGAAAGCCTAGCTAAAAACACATTCTTAAAGTGCTTGGAAAGTCTAGGGTCAGTGGCGATTCACTGGATATGAAACTTCTCGCCCTCACCATTGATGGAGTCCTGCTCCCACTAACCAAAATCCTCAATTGTTCCCTTATGCTCTACCAGTTCCCCCAAAAGTGGAAACTGGCAGTGGTGACTCCAATCCATAAAAGGATGACAAGACTCTCATGAACAACTACAGGCATATATCCATCCTCCCCCCCCATCCAAAGCATTGGAATGGATAGTGGCGGATCAGCTCATGGAGTACCTTGTAAAATACAGCCTGCAATGTTCCCAGCAGCATGGCTTCTGCAAAGAGCACAGCACTACCATGGCACTCCTCGAATTCATCACACATATCCATCATGCACTTGATCAGGGCCAGTTGGTCGGCACCTCTTTTATTGACCTGACTAAGGCATTTGACACTGTCAATCACTCCATTCTCCATGAACAATTATTCCTTCTTGGTCTTTCAAGTGAAACTACCCTCTGGTTTCAAAGCTACCTCAGTAACCGGACCCAACAAGTCAGGATTGGTGAATTTTTCTCGTCATCCCTACCAGTCCACTCTGGAGTACCCCAAGGTTCCATCCTGGGTCCCTTGTTATTCAGCATATTCCTGAACAATCTCCCTGCCTCCTGCCATGACAGAATGTTACTGTATGCAGACGATGCAGTAATCTTCACTTGCCACACTGACCTCACCTCCCTTCAGTCTCAACTACAGAAAAGTTTCACAGAAGTGGAAGACTGGTTTTGCTCACATAAACTCATCCTTAACCACAAAAAACTAAAACAATGTTGTTCCATGGAACCCACAACAAGTACAAGGACCATGAGTTCATAATTAACAACCATGAAGGCGTCGAACTTGAGCAGGTGGATATGTTTAAATATCTGGGCCTGACCCTTGACTGCTCCCTCTCGTATACCAAACACATTGACAATATCGCTAAAACTGTGAACTCCCACATAGGGCTACTATACAAGCATAAACATTGCCTAATGGCTGAAGCCTTGAATATCACTACCCAGAGCTCTGTTATCTCAACTATTGACTACGGGCTCGTTATCTATGGATACTCTACTGATACTGCACTCCGGTGCATAGCTGTAGCCCTTAATAAGGCATGTAGACTCCTTATTTCAGCTGCCCGCCTTTCTCACATGTGACATTTATGAGCAGGCCAATGGGCTCCAGCTATCTGGCAGGCTAAAGTACCAGACCTGCATCCTAGCTAAGAAGACATCACTGGGCCTTATACTCCTGGAGTCCAATCAATATTGACCCTGCAGCATGTCTGCGCCTAACTAGAAGATCGGACAGTCTAACCTTTATAATACCTCGCTCGGACCTCTCAAGCTCAGCTGCTTTACCTTGTCAGAGCCTCCACCTGGTTCAACTTACCTACAGAAATCTCCAACACTGCCACCATTGGTGCTTTTATGTAAACTACGTCAACACCTTGTGGCTAGTGCCTTCTGTGATTGCTTCTTATAATCCCTCCAGGCATGCTACCCTCAAGCATCCCTCCTCACTGCCTCAGCTCCTCCTCCTCCTCTCCTACCCACAATTACTGGTATAGGATGAATCTGTCTCCTCTTCCTTTTCATCCCCCCATTCCTCCTCCCTTGCTATTTCCCATCTACCACATACCCAATGCAATGCCCTCTCAATTTCTCCCCTCCTCCCTCTCTCTCTCTCCCATACCACCTCCCTCACCACCACTCTTCTTTCTCTTTTTCCACTAACCCACACCTAACAAAGCATCACTGAGCCGCCTATGACTTGTACTGTATAATTAACTCGCGACATAATTCCTTGACAATGCCTTTGGCTGCTGTTATCGTAACCTTACTTGTCTTTTTTTTTTTTTTTGTAAGTTCCATTGTAATGTTCATGTTATGTTTTGTACCTTATTGTCCTTATTGCCTTGATGTGGAACCTTTGTAAAAGAGCCCTCGGCTCAAATGTGTCATCCGAAATACAAATAAATAAATAAATTATGTATGCCTGTTGTTGTCTGAAGCGGACTTTTTGCTGGCATGCCAAGATCAGACTTTTCACAGATGGCACCAGCAGGGATTAGCATACATATAACAATTTTTAGACACACACAGCATGGTCACTTTTGCCCAGCTACAGGCTGCATATAGGCTGGTCAGTCAGGAACATTTCCATTACTTACAAGTTTGGATCTTTTAAAGCAAAAGGGCCCACCATAGTGTATACTCCCTTCCCCACTCCCCCAACTTTTGAAATTAATTGTAGATTCAATAGAGAGCTGGACGTATCCTCATTTAATCAGATTGGCATATAAGGGTTCTCAGGGATACTTGGAGTGAGTCAATGCACTCGTGTATTGTTAGCCTGGAATATGGCACGCTACACAAATGTAACATTTGGGAAATGGCTAGAGGCCATGCCACCCTCAATGAGAATGTCACAGGCTTCATATTGGTGGGGGGTTATATGGAAATGTCATAGTCATTATTTTAATACCCCAGACAAGCTTGCAAAGTATCTTCCTAGGTTGTATGGGGCCTGTTGGAGAGGATGTGGGGAATCTTTGGTTAATGCGGTACATATTTTTTGATATTGTCTGATGCTCTGTTCATTCTGGAAGGAATTGGAGATCTGACTGTCACAGTTGAAGGGATCGGAGATGGCCCTAACCCCAGAACTGGTTCAATATATTTATATATATATATATGTATCTTTAGATGGGTATTTATAGTTGACGGCCACTAAAAATGCCATCACCCAATTGTGGCACAAGTCCACGTCTCCAACGATCACTCAGTGGCATGAAATTAAGAATGAAGTTTATTATATAGAGTGCTTAACTGCACAGTCCAGGGGCAGAGGAGCCCATTTGAGGTCCTTTGAAGTATTTTATATTTCTCAGGAGGATGATACTTTTGTCCCATAAAAATTAGAACTGTTGGGAATTGGGAATTGGGAAAACTTTCTGGTGAGTTAGAGGACCATGGGACTGACTGGGTTGTTTGATTCATGTTTCTATAATGTTGTATTAGCGGTAGCACATCAGTATGATATTAGTGTTTATGAGCTCCATGCTTTTCATCTTTATGTACTTTCAGTATGGGCTTTAGGGTTAAAAACTTTCTGAATGTAGTATAACTCTTGATGACCACACTAATACATATATCTTCAGTATTGTGTATTTTAATATCTTTGAATTTATTTGATGAATCTGTATGGTATGCAATTGTTGTACCCTGTACCTTTTAAATAAAAAAGTAAAAAAAAATGTGATCCTATGGTAATTTTATATCGCACTTTCCAGGTGATTGAAGGCACATAGCTGCACCTCATGCCTCACAACCCACCTGGGGCATGCAGCACTTAGCATTGCCACACATCCTGCTGTGCAGTATTGCTCACTTAAAATTTATAATGTGATCCTATCGAAATCATATACTGCACTTCTCATGTGGTTAAAGACACTTGGTTGCGCCTCATGCATCACAACCCATGTGGGGCATGCAGCAATTTAGTATTGCTGCACACCCGCTGTGTGGTATTGCTTGCTTACTATTTACAATGCGATCCTATGGGAATCATAAAATACTCTTTCCAGGCGGTTGAAGCCACTCAGCTGCACCTAATGTTTCATAACTCACCTGGGCAGTGTGGTAATATAGCATTATCACACACCCTGTCATGTGGTATTCCTAGTTTATAATGTGATCCTATGGGAATTTTATACTGCACTTCCTGGTGGTGTGTAAGTCTGCATGTCTAGCCATGGCTTCAGAAGCTCTGGACCATAATGATGGATGTATCTTGTGTCATGTGGAAAGAGTTGTATGTTGTTTGTCTTACCTGATGATGGATGCCTGTGGTTGTTTGTGTTGTCTTGCCCCCTTTGGCTGCTTGGGGGAATGCAGAGTTAGGGTTGAAAACCCTAACATCGTATTTCCTTACTTTTGTCACTTTAGTAGCATCCCTAACTGATGCATTAACAGAGTTCCAGGCCATGCTGTTCGGGGGGTGAGGGGGTGGGGGTTGATATGGCAGCGGTTATGGAAATGTGGGCCGACAAGAACCATGATTGGGACCTAAACGTGAGGAGGTACACAATGCTTAGGAAGGATAGAAAGGAGGGCAGAGGGGGAGGAGTGGCTATGTTCATTAGAGATGGCATAGAAATTGCTCGGGTAGAACAGGCAGAGGGAAACGTGAAGGCCTTATGGGTCCCTTACGAACCCCGGCAGGAGGTAAGGTCAAGCTGGGTGTAGTATATAGGCCCCCTGGGATGGGTGATGTTCTGGAGGATGGTTTGCTGGACAACATTATTGCCCAGTGCGGACCTAAAGGGGAGGGAGTGGTGTTGATGGGGAACCTTAATATGCTAGGTACAAACTGGGGAACCATGTCCTCTAAGGTGGCCAAGGAGCAGAGGCTGCCGGATGGCTTCCAGGATGTGTTGTTAACTCAGCACGTGATGGAGCCCATGAGGGAGGGGCATGTCTTGGATGTGGCTCTGGCAGATGGGGATCTGGTAAGTTACCTGGTTGTAGAGGATCCCCTGACTGGGAGCGATCACGATACTGTCTGGTTTCAAATAAGCATAGGGGGAAGGGGGAAGAGAACTAGGACACTGGCCATGGACTTCAGGGGGGCAGACTTTATGGGTATGGAAAATATTCTCATGCATCACTTGAAGGGGATTACAGCAATGACAGATGTGGAAAAGAGATGGGAGGTCATGAACCGGGGACTTCATGAGGCAGTCAGGACCTGCATTAAGGTGAAGCGTAAGGGAGCAAGGTCACATAAACTGTGCTGGTGGTCCAGTGAAGTTCAGGTAGTGGTCAGAGAAAAGAAGGCTGCCTACAAAAGATACAAAACAATGAGAGGGGATAGGGAAATGGAAACGTACTGTTTTGCATCTAGAAAAGTCACCCGGTTGGTGCGGAAGGTAAAGTCCAGTAAAGAGCAGCGGATGGCACAGGGGATACATGGAGGGGAAAAGGGATTCTTCTGGTATATTAGGGAGTGGAGAAAAACTAAGGGCCAGCTCAGCAGATTGAGTTCAGAAGATGGGTGGGTGGAAGAGGCGAGGGACCAGTCGGAGGTATTAAATGAGTACTTCGCCTTGGTGTTCGCTAGGGAGGGGGATGGGATATTTACAAAGCAAGGCACGATGGGGATAGAAGTGGTAGTGTGTGGGATCGGGGGAGAAACAGAAATGGAGCATAAGGGAGGAAGAGATACCCCAGGGGTGCCACATCAGGATAAGGATAAAAAGGCCAGTAAGGTGGGGGGACGGATGATGCTATCTCCACTGAACAGGTGTGGCAAGCCCTAAAGGCCCTAAAGAAAGATAAATCTCCTGGGCCTGATGGCATTCATCCGAGAGTACTATGGGAATTGGTGGACGACTGGCCACACCTTCTGGAGCTCTTCAACAGGTCACTTGAGACAGGAAGGGTACCTAGGAATTGGGGGAGGCACATGTGGTGCCGCTCCATAAAGGGGGGTCAAGGGAAGCACCAGATAACTATAGACCCATCAGTTTGACCTCGGCGGTGGGAAAATTAATGTAGAGTATACTGAAGGAATGATTGGGGCTGTTCTTGGAGGAGGTGGGAGGTCTGGATAGTCAGCAACATGGGTTTGTGCCAGGTAGATCATGTCAAACCAACCTTGTGGAGTTCTATGAATGGGTAACATCAAAACTGGACAGAGGAAAGCCTGTGGATGTACTATACTTAGACTTCAGCAAGGCGTTTGACTTGGTCCCCCACAATGGTCTGGTGGAAAATTGACGGGGATGGGTGTGGGCCCATTGATGGTTAGATAGCTAGGAAACTGGCTAGATGGATGCACACAGAGAGTAGTCATCGGTGGGGAGCTCTTGAACCCTAGAAGGGTAGGTAGTGGGGTACCACAGGGCTTGGTCCTGGGGTCCGATCCTGTTTAATGCATACATATCTGACATCAGGGTGGGTATAGGGTGTGAAATGAGTCTCTTCGCTGACGACTCCAAGTTGGGAGCAGTACTAGAGGGGGAAGAGGGGAGGTTGGCCCTGCAAGGGGGACCTGGACACCCTGGAAAGGTGGGCTCACACCTGGAAATTAAATTTCAATACCACCAAGTGCAAGGTGTTACATCTTGGGTGGGGGAACCCTAAACACAGGTACACCTTGGGAGGGGAAGAGCTGGAGGCCTCAACAGGGGAAAAAGACCTGGGGTCATGGTGAATGCATGTATGAATAACTCTGAGCAGTGCAGGAGAGCAGCTAGCAAAGCAAACAAGATGTTGGGATGCATCGTAAGGGGGATCACCTCTAGGAGCAGGGAAGTGATTCTGCCACTGTACAATGGACTGGTTAGACCACACCTTGAGTACTGTGTACAGTACTGGAGACCACACTTGAAGAGGGGCAGACAGCTCCTGGAGAGGGTACCAAGATGATACGAGGACTGGGGGATTTGACGTATGAGGACAGACTTGAGGAGCTTGGCCTGTTTTCATTGGATTAGAGGAGAGACAAGTGGGACATGATTGAGGTCTTCAAGTACCTCGAGGGAATAAATTGGGTAAACATGGAGGGAATCTTTAAACTAATCACCAGAGGACATGGTTTGAAGTTGGAAGGTGGAAGGATGAGGGGGGAAAAGAGGAGGAGGCTTTTCACTGAGAGGGTGGTGGATCCTTGGAATGAGCTGCCTGGAGAACTGGTTCAGATTTCCACGGGAGGGCTTCAAAAGAGGGTGGGACAGATACAGAAAGGGGATGTATCAGATGAGGGCCTGGCCCAGAGGGGTGGGGAGAGATGACAGGGGTTTCTGGTACACAAGGGGGGGAGGTCCCCGGTTTCCAACGTGGGATCTGAGGTTCGAGCAGACTCGATAGACCATAAGGCCTAATCCGCTGGCAATTATTATGTTAAATGAATATCTATATAGAGTATATACGTATAGCTCTATCTGTCTATCTTTCTATCTGTCTGTCTGTCTGTCCATCTGTCTAGCTATCTCTATAGACGGTATATCTCAAATAGATCGGCTGTCCCCAGACTCTTATGCTTCCATCCCCTCATAAGCCATAAAGAGAAAAGAAAACAAAAAGTTATTCTCTTAAAACATCTGATACAACATAAACCATACAAATAATTCACTTTGCATTGAAGTCAAAGTTACTCATTTCTTTCTAATCAGTGACATCAAATCAAATTTGTCATTCGAGCCCAGACTGTATTGCTCCTCCCTCGTGCACCATCCACATTGATTCTCTCCTTTAAAAGGGGTTAATTCAGATCCCTACCCCTTCTCCTCTTTAACTGTTCAATCCTACCAAATTGAAATACATGATGGCATTGATTAGGAAAAAATGAGTAACCCTAACTTCAACGCAAAATGAGATATTCATATGTTTTATGTTGTGTCAGATGTTTTAAGAGAATAACTTTTTGTTTTCTTTTTTCCTTTAGTTTCTAGGGAACTGACTGGGAATTATTGCTTATCTCTATTTTGAGCACCTTTACCAAATTACAAGAGAGGCTAGTGTACAACCAATTGCTGGCCTGTATTGAAACCCGTTCCCTACTCACAGACTTCCAGCATGGCTTCTGTAAACACCATAACACTGACCCAGCCCTGGTATGCTTCACCACTGATTTTCTCCTTGCCCTAGCCAATGGTAACCACATGGGGGCTACATTTCTTGACCTCACTAAGGCCTTAGACCTGGTCAGTTGCGACCTTCTACTGTTCAAACTGAAGAGCCTGAGTCTTGACCAGCTCTCCTGTCTGTGATTCACCAACTATCTCGTAGGGCATAAGCAGGCAGTCAAATAGGGATTATACCTCTCCTTCCAGCATGAGATCTCTAATGGGGTCCCTCAAGGCTCTATCCTGGGGCCTATACTGTGCTTGCTTTTCGTCAGTGAGCTCCCTACCAACTGTAGTGAAGCCAAAGTGCTGCTATATGCAGATGTGGTTTTATACAGAACTGACACAGACCTGAATGATATCACAGTTGGACTTAATAAAGACTTCATTGAACTAGAAGCCTAGTTTGTTTCAAGCTGTCATGCACTCAATGGAGAAAAAAAAACACTAAGGCCATGCTGTCTGGTCCCTGAAATTCGGGCCCTGACTAAATAAACTCCTACAGATCTCCACCTCCACTGGCACTCACTTGGAAGTGGTAGACAGAACAAAGTATCCTGGTATCTGGCTTGACCAAGAGCTTATCTTCAAGACCGAGCAACAAGCTGCACTACTCAAGCTTCTTTCCCAAAATTGGGTCTGCTTTGCAGGCCAAACTTAACTTACTAACAAGCCTGTATGTCTGTAGTCAATGTGTCCTCCTCCTATGCTACTGCACAAAGTCCCAGTCCATTGTCCTCTCCTCCCTGAAAGGTGTAGAGTTTAAAAAGCTTAAACTTATGTATCACAAAACTGACAGGCTCACATCTGGTGCAGGAAATCGAGTACACCATTGCAATATCCTTGCCTCCCTACACTGGCCTACTCTCGAAGAATATCTCCACTACCCTACCCTCTGTCTGGCCTATAATACAGTAATGAATTATATCTCAATTTTCAGATATATTGGCCTGGAAGCCCTCTAGGAGGCACCTCCACTCCTCCTCTCAGCCCCTACTGGAGGTTCCTTGGACCTGAACTACTTTCGGTATGTGGTCCTTGTCACACAAAGCACCATTGCTTTGGAACAAACTCCCTGTCCCCATCCAAGAATGCCTTACCTATCAGGCCTTCAAGGAGCTACTGAAAGAGCGCACAACCTCAAAGCTAATCTGCTTCTGCTTCCGCTGAGCCTATCCCTGTCCCAGCAATGCCAAATAGTGACTAAGGTGCTTATATTCACATCTGTCAGCCTTGAATTAGTCCATTGAACTTGGTTTAATGTACTATAATATTGCACATTGCACTTTCGACTTGTTAATTTGTGTGTAGAACTTGCTACATAATCTTGTTGGTCTTCACTGTTGTGCCTATTGTAACTACCATTGTCGCTATATCCTCTATGTTGTTAATTTTGTACCAATGTGAAAACAGACCATATTCTGTATGTAACTTATCCCAGGTCACTCCTGAAAAAGGGGCGCAAGTCTCAGTGAGCCAACCCAGTCGACAAAATCCAATAAATAAAAAAATTAATTAGACAATGCCAAATGACAGATAATATCCGATGCACTCTTCTACTAGAACATGTACAAGTAGACAGATTCCACATAGCTCAGCTTAGTTTTGATGCCAAAAAGGCTTTCGACAGGGCGTCCTGGAACTTGCTCTGGGGTACCTTATTGACCTTTGGATTTCCTGAGTTTTTTTCTTTCTTTTCTGCAGTTAATATATAACTGGGAGGCAGTATATGGTAATGGTTAAAAGCACTGAGCTGCAATCCTAGGGAACCGAGTTTGACTCCCACAGTCACCACTTGTGTACTGTGTGGCTATGGGCAAGTTATTTAACTTTCCTGTGCTCCCAGGATGCACCTTGAAACAAACCTTCGCTTAATGTATCTGTCCTAGCAAAAATTGTAAAAAAAAGATATATACAGTATTATAGTGGTGCTACATGGAGCAGGGATTTCTATGTTTTTTTTTTTTATACTTTCTTTTTACCAGCTCATCGCCGGCATACCTGAACTCTCTCAGGCGTGGACTCTCAGAATGATCTGTTCCCACCCGGCCTGAAGCCCCCAGACTCCTATACCCAGGCAAGGGCCCATCTCCCCACCGCACCACCTGGCTGCCCGATCCCCTGGCTCTGAGCCCCCCAGGGCGGGACCATCAACTCCTCTGGTGCACTATCTAAGTCTAATGGAGTGACCAGGGGGTGGAGGGAGTGCATGGAACAGAGCTGGGAAGCCCAGAATTGGGAGTAGGGACCGACAACTGGTCCCACCTTTGCCTATCAGGCGCCGGGGTTTTTCTGCTTTTCTACCCCTCCCTGCAAAGCTCAGATGTGCAACGATGACCAGCATCTGCTGAGCTCTGCCCCCAGCGCCATGCGGTGGCATTGACTAATCCTGGCCACCCCTGACTGCCACCAGAGGTCGCTCAGGAGCAACATTGTACCCTACACCCTCACCGGGAAGGGAGCTGTCCAAAGGGTATTCAATCCCTCCCCACCCCTGCCGACCACCAGCAGCCTGGGCTCATTTGCAAACCCAGGTCGCTGGTGTGGCGCGAGGTGAGGCATCTAGTGCCTTAACCCTCAGCGCCACCGGACCGGCTAGGGATTTCTATGTTAAACCTCAAATTTTGCACTTTAATATCCTTGCAACCGTTCAACAGATTTGTACACAGTTTTGCATGTGATGTCTCGGGGGGCAGATCTCTTGATATGCCATGTTTTGTTCTGGTCAGATATGCAGATTCTGAGATGCAGATAGTGAAAAAACGTAAAAAATTGCTGTTTTTTTGTCATCACCTTGCGCCCAGAAGGTTTGGAATTTTGGTCTGAAATTTTCAGGGTAGAAAGGGCTTGGCCCACAGATGTGCCTTTGCTGGTTTTGTGAAAAAAAATATGAATCTTTTCCAACGTTATTAAATATTAAAATGTCAGTTCTGAGCATGCTCAGTACAGTCTTATGGAAAGCTGCTTGGAATGAAAAAAGAATTTGGTCCATACAAAAGGAATCTTGTTGGTATGAGGCAAATCTTTTTTGTGAGGGAAAATCCTTTTCACATGGTCACATTTTCTTTTTACTGTTTACATTTGACAAATATTTAAAGTGCATAAAATAATGTCTTTTAAAAAAACACCTTAACCTAGCTAAACGGGACTAGATAAATTAGCTAGATTCTGGTGTTTGTTTGTTTTTAAAAGTTGCCAGAATATGTTTTCTGGGCACCCAAAATCAAGGATGCCCAGTTTAGCAACAGGAGCTGTTCATCTGTGTTCTCTGTAGGAGAACAGCTGAACTTTCTTGAATTCTGCAGCCACAGCTGGAGCTTGTGCTACCGGCTGCCTGAAAGTAGCGAGACATTCTTTCCTTGGTGTCTAGTGTCACCCCCCACCCACTATCTGATCGCTGTGCCATGATATCTGTTTGGTTTCCCTGGTGTCTTTTTTTTTTTATACTTACTTTATTATCAGTTTATAGTAGGTACAAGAGGCAAGTTACAACAGCCATAATATCATAGTCAGATATTGAAGTGCAAATATTATCTCAGTCAAGAAGGCTTTTGTTTAACAAATAATAAGAATTATGCCTCTCACTTTTAAACCATGTCTGATATTCATACATATTTTATAATAAGATGTCAAATAAACCAATGAGGTGTTAGAGAAAATAAAAAAGAAAAAATGCACAGATTCTTTGCTTTTTTTTTGAGTGGGGTGCTGCTCAAGGGTTCACCTCCTCCAACTGTACTGTTTTATTGCAGAATGAAGCTAATCAGCTTCTGCTGCTTATGTATTAAACCAGTAAAAGTCTGACAAGGCTCTAAGTGTCAACCATAAAAGCAGTCTAGTGCACCCTTATATTATTTCCATCTCCCTAACTTGTTTCTCCTGTTCTCATAAATCTTGTGTTAAATTCCATCTTGCTCATCTTTCAGCAAATTCCTCCTGCTTGTTTTGGACCTGATAGGTCAGGGCCTCCATATCTTGAATATTTATGACAGTCTGTTTCCAATCCACAGCAGTTGATGGAAGTGATTTCAGCCAGCTTCATGTGATAGCTTTGTTGTATGCTACTATACAAATATTTTATTTATTTATTTGAATATTCGGAAACAACCTTGGAGTAATAACTCTTTCACAAAGGTTCCACATCATGAACATAGAGCAAACAATACAGACAAGAATTTCATTACAAAAAATCTGATACAGGCATGTGTTAGACATAAAACAGAGAATACAGAATGGATGTCAGATGCAACAAGCGGAGGAAGCTAGTAACATGAATACAACTACTGCAGGAGAAACTAAGTGCAGCCCCGGGAGCATTGTCTGATATATTAATCTAAGAGGATTGTCACTGTTAAGTAAGGTTGGAATGGGGCAAAGATGTGAGGTGTGAGGCTCATTGATACAGGAGGTGGAGATGCAGATTTATATAAACCTCAGGTACAATACTGATCAAGAGGAAGAGGGAGAAGGACAAGAGACAGAGTCTGTTAGGGGTGGGAGAGGCGAGGTAAGAGAAGTGAGAGGGAGAAGGGAGAAGAGAGGGTTATAGGAAGGAGGGGTAGAAAGAGATAGAGGGTGATAGGGGGAGCAAGAGTTGAGGGGAGATGAGACCAGTGATGGAAGGGTGCTAGGGAGAGAGAGAGAGAGAGAGAGAGAAAAGTGCAAGAGGTAGTGAAACAGCTGGAGAGGAGGGAGGGAGGGAGAGAGAGAGAGACAGACAACAGTGAGGGACAGCGGGAGAGGAGGAGGGAGTGGGGAGAAAGAGAGTGGAGAGAGAGAGAGAGAGAGACAGACAACAGTAAGGGACAGAGGGAGAGGAGGGGGAGAATGGGGAGGAAGAGAGAGAGGGGAGAGGGAGGATGGGTGAGGGTGGTGGGAGGGAGGGAGGGAGGTAGGGGGATTAGAGAAGTGTAGTAGTGCCAAGAACCCTTGGGAAGTAAACTGGTGGGAGCAGGTGGGGAATGGCATAGAATGGGTAGGAAGGAGATACTGGGGTGGTGGGCAGAGTATCTGAAAGGCTACAGAGGGGAGCAGTGGCCTAAGAGCTTGTGTACTGGAGTAACAGGATCAGTCTCCGGCAGTTTAGAAACTCCTGGCTTGTGGTGGAACTGCTTCAGTTCTGATTTAAAGGACTGTGGGTTTGCAGTGTTTAGTATTGTGGCTGGGATTTCATTAAACCAATGTGGTTCTCGGTAGGAAAAAGAGCGTTGTTGGACAGGCAAGAATACTTGGAAAAATGAAAGGAAGTGAACAAGGCAGTAAGGGCAGCAAAGGCCGAAACCAAGGAAAAGCTAGCTAAATTGGTGAAGGAAGGAGGGAAGGCATTCTTTAGGTATATTAGCGAGAGGAGGAAGACACAGGGAGGGATTATGAGACTTAGGGAAGAGGGAGGCAGGGTAGTGGAGAAAGACATTGTCAAGGCGACCGTCCTCAACAAATACTTCTGCTCCATATTTACAGAAGAAGACAATGGGGATGGTCCCCCATTAACGGAGAAGGGCAAACAGTGAGAAGGGGTGGACATTAGACCTTTTTCAGAGGACAGAGTAAAAAGAGCACTAGAACAGCTTAGGGTGGATAAAGCTATGGGGCCCGATAGGATACACCCAAGAATCCTAAAGGAGCTCCAGGAGGAACTGACTAAACCTCTGGTTAAGCTGTTCAGTGGATCACTGGAAACAGGTGTGGTTCCGGAGGAGTATAGGAGGGTACAAGTGGTACCCCTGCACAAAAGTGGTAGCAGAGAGGAGGCAGAAAACTACCGCCCAGTCAGTTTGACCTCAATAGTAGGTAAAATGATGGAAACTCTACTTAAGGAAAGGCTGGTGGACTACCTAGAGACAAGGGGTTGCTGGACCCAAGACAACATGGATTCACGGCAGGGAGGTCATGCCAGATTAACTTGAGTGATTTCTTTGAATGGGTGACAAAGGAAATAGACCAGGGCAGAGTGGTAGATGTGGCCTATCTGGACTTCAGGAAGGCCTTTGAGGCAGTCCCACACAGGAGACTAATCTACAAGCTGGCAAATCTAGGGGTGGGACAAAGGTGGTCATGTGGGTTAGAAACTGGTTGAGTAACTGAACACAAAGAGTGGTGGTAAATGGGGTTAGCTCACAGGAGGATAGGTAACAAGTGGCAACCCCAGGGATCAGTGCTGGGACCAGTGCTTCTTCAATGTCTTCATGTGTATACTGCAGAGGGTCTAGAAGGGAGGGTAGCCCATTCATGGATGATACAAAGCATGTAACAGGGCAGATACACAGGAAGGTATAGAAAAAATGAGGAGGGATCTGAAGAGGCTAGAAAACTGGTCCAAGGAATGGCAGTTGGGTTTCAGTGCAAAAAGTGCAACATTATGCACCTAGGGAGAGAGAATTCTAGGGCTGAGTATGAACTAGACGGGGTAACACTGGAGGCCACCACAGAGGAAAGGGATCTAGGGGTAGTCATAGAAGACAACCTCAAAGTGGCCAAACAGTGCAACAAAGCAGCTGGAAAGGCTAACAGAATGCTAGGATGCATAGGGAGGGGTATAACAAATGGAAGGAAGTGGTGGTACCGTTGTACAACTCCCTAGTAAGGTCTCATCTGGAGTACTGTGTTCAGTTCTGGAGGTCCCATCTCCAAAAAGACATAGACAGGATGGAGACAGTACAGAGGAGGGCGACAAAAATGGTGTTGGGGATGCGGCATAAGCCATATGAGGGGAGACAGAGCTCTCAATATGGACTCCCTGGAGGAAAGGAGAGGGGGGGCATGACAGAAACCTTCAACTATTTAAATGAAATCAACAGGGTGCCAGAGGGGAGCATCTTTCACATGAAGGGAAATAGCAGAACAAGGGGGCACCTCATGAGACTAAAAGGGGAAAACTTAGAGGGAACTTGAGGAAATTCTACTTCGCTGAAAGGGTGGCGGAGAGATGGAACAGTCTCCCCCAGGAAGTGGTGGGGGTGGCCATGGTTCAGGGATTCAAGAATGCATGGGATAGGCACATATGAATTATCAAGCTAGGTGAAGGGGGGGCTTGTAGCATCTAGGGTACCTTAAGCATTAGAAAGAGGGATAGGAGCCGCCCAGTGGTGCTGAGTGTTGAGGCGCTAGACGCCACACCTGCATCATGCCAGTGACCCGAGTTCAGGAATGGACCTGGTCACCGGGCTGGCAGGGAGGAAGGATTGAGCATCCTACAACTGCTCCTTCCTTTGGGAGGGTGATGGCCATGCGCTGCACTTGAGAGACACCCAGCAGAGGCTGGGTGTTCCACAGTCATGGGGCATATGTAAAGGGGAGGAGAATGGCGGGCATCTACATGTCAATGTGACGCCATTGCACATCCGGCTCCTCATTGGGTGAAAAACCACAGGAGGAAAATGCTGGTGGGGTGACCGCGGTGGCTGATGGCCAGCCCTATGCCCCGGAGTTGACTAGGCATCTTTGGCAGCTCTGTCCTGCAGGTCCCCATGGGGGGGAATGCTGTCATGGGCTGGATTGATGGGAATTTTTCCAGTTGTAGAGACTTATTAAATATTTTGGATATTGGGACTATTAGCTCATCAATTGCCAGAGCTGTCATTTTCATGCCGATGTTATCGCTACCCAGCCTGGTATTCCCTAGGGCCTTTTTTACATATCCCATGACTTCTTTGACAGTAACTGTCTTAAAGTAGAAGGTGGGATGGGTTTTGGGCGTAGGTTCACTATCAAGGTCTGTTTCAAATGGCCTAAGGTAGCCGGCTGAGAGAACAGAGCTTAGGTCCGTGAAGGTAGAGTTGAACTCTTCAGCGATGATGAAGGGATCCATAGTGTTTGACAGCTAAAGGGAGGTTCTGATAATGGGAGACTTCAACATGCCAGATACAGATTGGTCAATACTAGCAGGAACATTTGCCAGAACTAGATACATAGTGGATTCCCTGCAGGCGGAGGGCCTCAAACAACTGGTAGAACAACCCACAAGAGACAGGGCTATCCTAGATCTTGTACTGACTAATGGGGAAAGGATCACAGATCTCTAGGTAGAAGGTCACCTGGGGGCCCAGTGACCATCACATGGTATGGTTCAATTTGGCCACTAGAACTAAATCATTCAATTCCAAGGCAAAAATATGGGACTTCAGAGGAGCTGACTTTGATAAGATGGCCAACAGAGTTAAGCTAGCCCTGGTAAGAAGAAATACAGGTGAGGGGGTAAAAGCAAGGTGGGCAAGCATTAAGGATGCAATACTTGAAGCAACATCCCATTGTGTTAGAGAGAAAGCAAGAGCAAAAGAAGAAGGAAACCACTTTGGCTTTCAAAACAGTAGCAGAAAAGGTCACAGCCAAAAGGCTGGCCTCTTCAGGAAATATAAGGAATGCAGCAGGACTAAGCCAGAGAGGCATACCAAAGCAGGGAAGGTAGTAAGGCAGGCAAAGCCCAAAACTGAGGAAACACTAGCATGAACAGTAAAGAAGATGACAAGACTTTCTACAGATACATTAGTGAAAGGAGAAAGTCCAGAGGGGGTATTGCTAAGATCAAAGGGGATAAGGGGGTGTGAGGAGGAGGACTAAGGAAAAGCATCTGTCCTAAATAGATACTTCTGCTCAGTATTTACTGAGGAGAGGGTAGGGCAAGGTCCACAGCTCAGCACGAAGGACACAGGGGGAGGGAGGTGTGCACTAGTCCCTTCACAAAAGAAAGGGTCCTACAAGAGCTCGCTAAGCTCAGGGTGGACAAGGCAATGGGACCTGATGGCATACATCCTAGGGTACTAAATGAGCTAAGGATGGAACTAGCAGAGCCATTATCAGAACTGTTTAGTGAGTCTCTGAGCACAGGAAAGGTCCCAGAAGACTGGAGAAGGGTTCATGTGATCCTGCTCCACAAGAGTGGTAGCAGGGAGGAGGCAGGGAACTACAGACCTGTCAGTCTTACTTCAGTAGTGAGCAAGATTATGGAGGCACTCCTTAAGGAAAGGATAGTGCAGCACCTGGAATCCATAGGAGCACAGGATCCAAGACAGCATGGGTTTACAACAGGAAGGTCCTGTCAAACTAATATTATAGATTTCTTTGACTGGGTAACCAGAGTGGTGGACCAAGGGGGAGAAGTTGATGTCGCCTACCTTGTCTTCAGCAAAGCTTTCAATACTGTTCCACATAGAAGATTGATTAATAAGCTGGGTAGGCTCAGGGTGGGTCAGAAGTTGGTCTACTGGGTGGCAAACTGGTTGGTGGGCAGAAAACAGAGGGTGGTGGTAAATGGTATACAGTCAGAAGAGATGCAAGTTACAAGTGGGGTACCTCAGAGATCAGTCCTGGAGCCAGTCCTCTTCAATATCTTCATCAGTGACATTGCAGATGGACTGGAGGGTAAGGTTTGTCTGTTTGCAGATGACATCAAGATCTGCAGCACAGTAGATGATCCAGATGGGGAGGGCAAAATGAGAAGAGATCTGGATAAACTGGCAAAATGGTTGGAAGAGTGGCAAATGGGGTTTAACACAAAGAAGTGCAAGATCATGCACATTGGGAAGAGGAAACCTTGAAGGCTTCTATAGGTTGGAGGGGAGTTACTGGCAATCACAAGGGAAGAAAGAGACTTGGGCATAATCATCATCACAGATGACCTGAAATCATCCAAGCAGACCACTAAAGCAGTAGGTAAGGCTAGAGGGATGTTGAAGTATATTAGTAGGGGTATTGCAAGTCGTAAGAGGGAGGTAATGATCCCTCTTTACAAGACACTGGTTAGGCCCCATCTGGAGTACTGCATGCAGTACTGGAGGCCGCACCTGCACAAGGACATTAACAAAATGGAGACAGTTCAGAGAAGGGCAACCAAAATGGTGCAGGGACTGCATCAGAAAACATATGAGGACAGATTAACGGAGCTCAATATATATTCCCTAATGCAAAGGAGGAGAGAATATGATCAAAACATTCAAACATCTTAAGGGCATTAATAAGGTGAAAGAGTCTAATATATTTCGATATAAAAAAAATAGCAGGACAAGAGGACACAGCATGAGATTAGAGGAAGGCTGATTAAGAGGGAATGTGAGGAAGTTCTTTTTCACAGAAAGGTTGGTGGATGCATGGAACAGCCTACCTCAGGAAGTGGTGGATATGAATACAGTGCAGGGCTTCAAACAGGCATGGGATAAGCATAAGGGAGCAATACAGATGAGTATGAATAGATAGGCCATTGACAGAGTACAGGCCTATGGCACATTCATAAAGTTGAAAAAATGGGCAGACTGGATGGGCCTTGCGGTCCTTATCTGCCGTCAGCTTCTATGTTTGTATGTTTCTGTTTGTGCAATAGCGATTGTTTTTTAACAGCATTCCCAGTGAGTTCCTTTAGATTCTGCCAGAACTGCCTCCTGTTCCCCCAGTTTATTTCAAGTTGATTCTTTTAGTAATTGGCCTTTGCCAACCTTATAAGCTGTGTGCATCTGTTTCTGGGAGCTCTGCACCTCTGTAGGCCATTACTATTCCCAGTTGCCCTTGCTCTACACCAAAGGTTAGCCCTGTCCCTCCTGAGGTCCAAGAGTTCACTAGTAATCCATTCATTATTATAACCTTGAAATTTCCTTTTTCTGAAAGGGGCATAAGTGTCGCATACCATAGTTAACATGTCAATAAAGTATTGAAGAGCTTAGTTAAGGTCCTGCAGTAGGTCAATAGGAGTCCAGTCGATCTGGGAGAGGGCTTCTTTGAATGCAGAAAGCCGTTCTTTCCTCAAAATTCTGCTTTTCACGAAGATAGAGGAGCCTTTTTAGATTTATTGGACCACTTGCAGGTGATAGGGGAATGGTCGCTGAGCAAGTCTGAGAGCACAGAGACCTCCGAGATCCTCTCTAGGCAGCTTGCGAGGAGCCAGTCTAAAAGAGTGTGATTTCCAGATTTATGGTTCATCCTGGTGGGTTCACTGATCAATTGCGAAAGATGCGCTAGCCACATTATCCTTATGGTGGGACGTGTCACTACTGAGCCAGTTTAGGTTAAAGTCTCCTGTGACAATAAGTTCACAGCTGTTGTTTATGCCAGACACAGATCCAAGAACTTTGCTTAGACCTTCTTTGGCCTTCCTTGGTGGTAGGTAGATGCAGGCAATGACCAGGGATTTATTGTGTGATCCAAATATTATCCTGACCGCGAGTAGCTTGTGGTCATCAGTGCTAGCTATAATGGGCATAACAACTCCTTGGAGTGAATCCCAGATATAAATTAGACACCCACCGCATCTCTTACCTATCCTATGATTTCTAATTGCCTGGTACCTTGGTAACCCAACTTCTTGGTCCTTGACCCGAGAAGATAGCCAGGTCTCGGTGAGACTTAAAATGTCTGGGCTATGTAATGCTACCCAGGCCTGAAGCAGTGCCACATTCAGAAGGAGGCTACAGATATTCATGGCAGCTATTTTTAGTCCATTGCATTTAGTCCCTTTGGCCCCCGAGTTGCTCAGAGAGCCTGGATTGGGGTGGACGTTGCCTGGTAGGAACAGGAATAGCAGTATAGCTCTCCTAGTTGTAAGGCAGAGAATAATTAAGATTTGCACTTTCTTTTATGATGCCTACTATGGTCCAGCAGAAGCCTTTCTTGGACACTGTAGATGATAGGTAAGGTATCTTGAAATCTGCCCACGGCATGGGATAAGGAGTTCCAATGGAAACAGGAGTGTCCACCCTTTTGAGCAGGAGTTGGTGCAAGAAATAATGACTAGTGCTTTCAACTGTCTGCAAGCAGCTAGGCTAATGTCAGAGGAGTCTGGAGGGTGTTGGGCAGCATTATGCCCAACTTGGCTAGCGCTTAATAGAATGGTCAGTAGCAGTATTGGTGTAGTGCAAGCCATGCTCTCAACAACCTGCTGGATAAGGGGTGAACTGTGATTGATCCTTACTTAATTATTTTATTTTGCAGCACTGCAGCATACCTGGAGCTTGGGGTGTGTGCAGCTGGTATTTACCTGAGTCCAAGAACAATCCTGAAAGTGACAGGAGAAGGTTTAGAGAGGAAGCGTGCAGCAGTTCCTGCTAGAGGTGGCATGGTATAACCACCTAATGAAGAAGTGGCCTCTTAATATATTTCAGAGAACATGTGATCAGCACTCCCTATATAAGTGAATCACCAGATAGGGCGGGTGGGTTGGAGTGAGAAAACAGTTCTGCAGTATGAAATCAGAAAGAGCTACAGGAGCAGGAGTTTCAGAGGAGCCGAGCTAGAGACAGACACTGGAATCCAGTGCCAGCCAATATGGGTTTTCCTAGGGCATGTGGGCCAATCCGGGAGATCCAGTCTCTACGCCCCAAATTCAAACCGGTAGCACAATTGCTACCATACCTGTGAGCAGAGAAGTCCTTGGAGGGGAGCAGGAAGTAACCTGCCTTTGGCCGCTTTGGTTGTGGTCCAGTTCCTCGGGTCCCATAGGGGTGGACGGCACAGGAATCAATGCATCAGCCACTGAGCAGTGAGCACCCAATCAGGGGCCTCACACTGGGGGAGACAGGAAAAAACAGCCAAATTATAAGCAGGCTGTCAGCGGGTGTGTGAAACAGGGAGTAGAGAGAGAGGCAGCAGGGTGCAAAACAAAGCACAGCTAAATTGGGGGGGCAGGTAGGAAAAGGAGATGAGCAAGTTAGATAGGAGCAAACAGAGAGGCAGTAGGGGTCTGAGTGACAAAGGACAGCTAACTCGGGGGGCGGGTTTCAGAGGAGCTGAGCAGGTTAGTGAAGAGGGCAATAGAAGGAAGACAGAAACAAATAATGAAATCTTTAGCTGGATCACTCTAAAATGGGACCAGATTAACAGTACTTCAGCAATTAAATCAAGGGCAGCTAAATCTGGGGGAAGGTTTGAAAACGGAGCTGGGCAGTGAGAGAGAAAGGAATCTTTAGCAGCAGCACTCTAAAATGCAGCCCAAAATTAAACTAGTTCAGCAAATTAATGTGTAAGAAATGTTATGGGAGCTGAGCAGAAGAAAGAAAAGGAAACCTTAGCAACAACAGTTTAAAAATACCGCCCTAAATTAAGCTAGATTTGGCAATTCAGTGTTTAACAATATTGTAAGGGAAATAAGCAGGAGAAAGAAAAGGAATCCTTAACAGCAATACTTTAAAATATGGCCCTAAATTAAACTAGTTCAGCAATTAAATTGTTTAACAGAATTGAAAGGGAGCTAAGCAGGAGGAAAAAGGAATCCTTAGCAGCGACACTTTAAAGATGTAACCCAAAATAAACTAGTACAGCATTTAAAGTTCCCAGACTGTAAACTCCGTATTCCCTAGCCGTAACAATCTAAAATGCGGCCCGTAGGTAATATGAACTACTTCCCTTGATTTCTGGTGGTGGAAGTCCTAGTACCATATTATGTAAAGATAGGGTTCATGTTACTTGAAATAAACTACTTACAGTTTTCAGGTTTCCCTGGTGTTTAGTGTCACCCCTCTACCCTCCGATTACTGTCCCCATATTTAAATAAGGTTTCCTTGGAATCTAGTGGCGACCTCCCACCCTCCAATTGCTGTCCCTGTGTTTACTTAATGTTTCCTTGGTGTCTACTGGCTTCCCCCACACCCGCCCCCCAGTTGCCAGCTGCATATTTATATAATGTTCCACTGGTGTCTAGTGGTGCCCCCTCAGCTTCTGATTGCCATCCCCCTATGGCTTATAATGTTTCACTGGTGTCTAATGGCACCCCCACCCTCCAATTGTGCTCCCATTATGCCTGTTAGGTTTCCCTGGTGTCTAGTGGTATCCCCACCCTCCAATTGCCATCCCCATATTTACTTAATGTTTTCCTAGTATCCAGTGGCTCCCCCCACCCTCTAATCGCTGAGCCCATATTTATATGTTTCTCTGGTGTCTAGTGGCTCCCCCCACCCTCCAATTGCCATCCCCTTATTAGTATAATTTTCTCTGGTATGTAGTAGCGCCCTAACCCTCCAATCACCATCCCCTCATTCGTGTAATGTTTCCCTGGTATCTAGTGGCACCCACCACCCTCTGATCGCTGTCCCCTTATTCGTATAATTTTTCCCTGGTTTCTAGTGGGGCCCCCCAAACTCCCATTGTTGTTCCCGATTAATGTTATGTCTGTAATAAAGAAAACTGTCCCTCTATGTTTTCTTTCCTGTTAAACCCGTAAAAAAGAAAACGGTCCCACACGGATCCATCCCCCACCCCAACCTCCCACTGAGAACCCACCCTCCGACACCCTGCATACACCCTCACTCACCTGAACATGTCTGAGGGTGAAGAGTCACTCTCCCATTGAAGACACATCTTGCTGCTGAAAACGTTGACTGCAATATGAGAAACTAAGGTAAGTGTGGTTCAGTGTATTTCAATGGGGGGTTTCAACTTTTATGCATAACTTTGTAATTTTTGCATATTTTAAACCCAGATTTTCAACATGATGTTTTTGGGATCCCACCTCATGACCAGTGGTGGTGGAATTACACAAATCAAACCCGAAAGTGATTTTGCATTTGCTTGGTGAAGTCACTTTTTTGGGTGGGATTTGAAAATGTTCATCATTCTTGTTCATGAGGTGGAGTCATAACAAGGCTATGTTGAAAATTTGGGGTCGAAATATGTAAAAGTGCAAACTTATGCACGCATTACGAAATTTTATTACGCTTCTTAACTTTGGTCATTTTAATATTTTTATTCTAATTTTTCAACATAGCTATTTTTAACCACCTCCATGAACATGACAGCTGTCACTTTTGAAATCCTGGCCAAAATTTTTTTGCACCAGTGGAATGACATTTGGTGGCGAGAAACCTGTTTTGGCAGGGACTTGAAAATGTTCACTATCGGGTTCATGAGGCAGGGTAATAAGAAGACTATGCTGAAAATATGGTGTATGAATATGGTAAAATGACCAGGTTATGAATGAATGTTGCAGTATCCCGGGTTGCCCCTGAAAAAGGGACCTTCGGGGCTTAGTGGGCCTACCCGGTGATCAAAATTCAATAAATAAATAAATGTTGCAGTATTTCAACGTTCACTCGTAACGTCACTAATTTTAAATATTTTGACTCCAAACTTTCAACATAGTCATTTTTCTACACCACCTCATAAAAGTGATGTGTAATTTTTAAAATCCTGGACAAGAGCGTGTTTTAGGACTTCTGGTGCGAAATCACATTTTATCCAGTATACTATAAGTAATTGCACGTCATGTTTATAAAGTGAATCATAAAATAAGAATCTTGAACATTTTGAGTCAAAATTAAAAATAATAATTGTTAAGAACTTTTGTGTAGTGCCAGTCTTGACCCAGTGGGTATGCTTTGTAATCCGTGCTGGTGAGCTGAGTTTGGTGGCAAGATCAGTGACCCAGCTGGATAGGGTGAAGGCAGGGGGATGGCACTGTGATGTGACACCCCTCCAGCCACAGAATGAAAGATGCAGGGTTGTCTGCACAGGTCTGGCTATCATATAGTGAAGACAACTGTCCTCTTGGCATAGGGCCCTGCACCTCTCCCCCCTTGGGTGGCAGAGGGCTCTGTGTGTTGGCTGACAGATGCACTCTTTGACCTGTGCATCTGTAGCTGTGGTCAGATACAAATGCAGGGACTACAGGGCCCTGAACTTCCACAGCCAGCAGACAGCCCCATGAATTTTTCACATCTGTCGCACCAAACTGCAGGGCCCACAGTTTGTGGGCCCTCCACTTCTGTAGGTGGATGAAGTCTTCTTTGTACAGGACATCTGCATATGTTCACACAGGTCTCAAATGAGGATATTATTCTACTGTCGCAAAAGAAAGGAAATTTTAGCTTAAAATGTCATAATGCACCAGTTGGGGTAACTTAATGCCACAAAGTAGGGAAATGCGGTATTAGGGTTTACAATTGTAATTTCCCACCCCACCCCCAAGCAGCAAAAAGAAAACACTTGTGGTGTGGAATGGTGTTGCAGTTGCACAAAATTACATTTGGGTGAGGATTCAAATATTTTCTGTACCGGGTATATAAGGTGGGGTAATGAGATGGCTGACAATTTGGTCACTGTTGTCCTATAAATGGAAACACAGGGCATGGAGGGCCCTGTGCTTCCGCAGCTACATACATATATGCATCTATGGAGGGATGGGAGTGCAGGGACCACAGGCAAAGAAGGATACATTTATACTATCTCAAAAAGTAAGAATATAAATTGCAAAAACTTTGTTAATAATCTAGTTAGGGTTATAGATACAAAGTAGGAAAATATGGTGGTGGGGTTTCCAATACACACCATACCCTGCTGCGCCAACAGGCATGGGGTGTGCTTTGAATCATCATCCTAACTCTCATCCATTACTAACATACTAAAATGCCAGCAGAATAGGCCTAACAGTCTTTATGCCTGCTCGCTTGGTCAGTCCCTGACCCTGAGAGCTGACCTTGCTCCTATAATGTACCCATCTCAGCTTATTTACTTATGGAATGGGGTGAGTGTTAGGGCTGATGACCTTAAAGCATCCCCCTGATGCTTGTTGGTGTGTGCAGGGTGGTGGTGGGGTGTTAGGGTTGGAAACCCTAACGCCACATTTCCCTACTTTTGTGGCTTTAACCCTAACTAGAGCATTAAGGATGTTTTTTGTAACTGCTTACATCAGGTGGGGTAATAACATGGTTATGCTGACAATTTCATCACTCTTGTGCTATAAATGGAAGCACATGGTCTAGCTAAGTACATGTATGCATCTATGGAGGAATACTCCCACAGCCCAAGTAGGATATGATTATACTATCTCAAGAAAGTAAGGAAATAAATTGCAAAAAACATTGTTAATGCAGCAGTGTGGGTTAAAGCAACAAAAGCAGGGAAATGTGGCATTAGGGTTTCCAATCCTAACACCCCATCCCAACTCTGCACAGACCATTAGACAATAACCTGGGTTGGTACAGTATAGTAGAATGGGGTGAGAGTTAGACCTGACAACCCCTGGCACACCCAGACATCTGTTGGTGAGTGGAGGGTGGGGTGGTAGTGGGTAACCCTAACATTACATTTCCATACTTTTGTCACTGTGCTATCAACCCTAACTGATGTATTAACAGAGTTTTTTGTAATGAATTTCTCTTCTTTTTGAGAAAGTGTAATCTAACTAGTAACTGGTATGTGGTAGTGGGAGTGCGAGCCCTCCAGGCCCTGCGCTCCCCTCAAGCTGCCCATTTTTTGCAATGGTATGCATATGTTAGAGCGAGTGCCCTCAGTACCCTGTGCCCCCACTTACACATAAGTACAAAGCCATATAGCAGCTCGACAGTACTCAAAAGGAACCCTTGTAACATGCATTTGGTAATATCTCAGTAACCATAGCAACTATGAAAAAAATTCCACTGCAGTGGTATTCATGACTTCGAAACCTCCACGCGTGCTTAGTATACCTAACTGCGGAGAACGAAAGATCTGTATCTCACACTATTTCCGAGACATGGGCTCTGGAAGTCACCACGGGTGCCGCAATGTTAGCCTATGGGAAATTTCTCAACTTTAGAGCGCTGTATTTATGGAATTGTTGAATGTTTTGGACCAAATCACCAAAAGGCACATCTGTGGCACCAGGGCTTGTCACCAGAGCCTAAAGCCCCAACCATTTTGGTGCAGTGAGATGGCAAAGAATTGTTTTTGGGGAAAAGTACTGTCACAAATTGCGACAGTTTTGCAAAAAATAGGCACGACACTTTCATGATTTGTGAAAGTGTCACAGCCATTTCTGTTACAATTTGTGACACTACGGGGGGGGGCCGATCTTCAAAAATGCATTTCTGGGGGGGTTCCCCCTCACAAAAGATAGTGCTATGATCCTCAGGACCCGACTAGGTAAACACAACAGTCAGTGTTCACCTAGGGGGGTCGAAAATTTAAACGCCAGGCATTTTACTCTCTCGCTAACTGAAAACAAGATGGCCACTGCATGACAGTAAAAGGCCATTTGCAATTGTAAAATGTAGTGGCAGAAGCTTTCAAGAGACACATATATGTTTTTCCCATTGACTATAATGGGAAACTTGTTTCTTGAATTACTTTTAAATGGTGTAATATTTTTTCACCAAATCTTAGAAAGGCACATCAGTGACCCAGACTGCATCTTCCTTGAAAATTTCAGACCAAATGGACAAATCATGTGGGATGTAGTCATGAGCAAAGAAACACGCAAAAAAAAACCCTTTTTTTTGCCTTTTTTTGTGCTCTGCAGTTCCGCAACCACTCATCCGTCTGTAACGCAACTTGCCATATCCAGAGATCTATGGCACCAAGCCACACATGCAAACTTTCAGGCAAATCTGTTGTACGGTGCCAAAGTTATTAAAGTGCATAATTTGGGGTATAACATGAAAGTGGCCAGACAACCCTAACTATACTGGCACTACCGTATATGGTTGTTAGCCCTAACGCTCATCCCGTTCTTGTATACTGTACTCATCTCAGCTTATTTACTTATGGAATGGGGTGAGTGTTGGGGCTGATGACCCCAAGGCGCCCCACCGATGCTTCTTGGTGTATGCAGGGTGGGGGTGGGGCATTAAGGTTGGAAACCCTAATGCCATATTTCCCTACTTTTGTCACTTTAGTAATAACCCTAACTGATGCATTAATGAAGTTTTTGCATATATATATATATATATATATATATATATATATATGTAACCCCTGTTACCCGGGGTTACTAGAATCCCAGTAAGACCTAGTGGTAGGCAGGGAAGGCAGCTTGTGAAACTCCAGTTAAATGGATTTCACACTGTCTCACTCTGTTTTCAGTCCCAGCTGAGACTGAGGGATGACATCATTTAGAACTGTCGCAGCTGCATAAGCCACACTGGAATGTTGCAGTTGGAGGTTAGAGTAGAATGTTGGGGAATTTTAAGTCAGTTCAGTAGAGTCTGTTGCAGTCTGTAGTATACCTGGGTGGGGGTTACAAAAATGGAGGCACTGCTGAGATTTGGGTCTGGAATTTAGGGAGAAATGTAAGAAAGGTCACTTGGACAATGGCTAGTGTTTTGGCTATCTGGCAGTGGGTAGCCCAAAACAACTGAAACAACGTTTAACTAATGTGCCGCTGTGTGCTGTTATCCATGTGCTGCTATTAAAATGCCAACGTTACCAAGGAGCAGTAAATGAGAGTGTATGCCCTTGTCCTGCATCAAATTACAGCATTTGCCAGCTTTTAAAAGTGTTTGTGACAAAGAAAAGTGTGGAAAACTGTGGGTAGCAAAAGGAAAATTGTGCCCTAGACGTTGGAAATGCTTTCTGTGTGGACTGAGAGACTTGTGCTTAATGGCCATGAAAAATGGTTAAAATGGTGCTCTTGCCATGGAGTCAGTTGAAGAAAAAAAGTGGTTTGCAGTTTAAATTTGCCTGCTCGATGATCGCCGGAGGAGAAAAGCTCTTTCAGCTCTTTCATCCTCTTTTCCTTCTCTCCCCCTACTTTTCATGGCACTTATAGTACTGTAACTTCCTTCCTTCCATGTTACACTCTCTTTTGCCTGTATTCACAGTATCCTAACCTTCAATACTCAGAATGTCAATGTACTTATTACATGCTGTTTTTATCCTGTTTTGTATTGCCTCCATGTGCTGCGTCACATGTTTTATTTGTCTGTAAAATGTTTTCTCCCGGGTCATGCCTGAAAATAGACATTGTTTTGCCTAGTGCACTTACCCGGTCACCAAAAGCAAAATAAAATAAAAAGCACAAGAGGAAAGAGGCTCATTTGCATGGCGTTGAGTGATTGGTGAGACTGCAATCAGTCCCACCCCCAAGAGAGCTCTAGAGCGACTTCACAGCATTCGAGAGGGAGAGTGAGTGGAGTGTGTGAACTGGCTTACCAGAAGGAGTGTCATGGTGACTAAAAGCACTGAAAAAAGTTTAAAAACTGACTTTTCTGTTTAAATTCAGGCTCAACCCACATCTCGGTCGACTGGACTGTGAGTGTGGTGTTCAGAGGGACAATCGGCAGGACTGCCAACCCGCTTCTTTCCAGAGGCCTCCAAGACTGGCTGCAGGCCGTTTTTCCATCGCAGCAAACAGCTACTGATAACAGTGAGTACCAGCCAAATAATTGCTCAAACTGTGTGATTTCACCAAAAGCCAGCTGAATCTGTGTGTAGCAGTGTACTCGCTTTGCAAAGAAGGATTGTGTTAAGTTTTACCAGCAAAAGCAAGAATTCTAAGCAATCGACTGTGAGCATAATTATAGGTTCATCGTCAGTATAATTTTCAAAGCCATGTGACAGACTGTGAGTTGTATCAGATATGCAGCAAGAAATACAGGCAATCCTGTGCTATGAAATACTGAGGCTTTAAGGGACTGTAAGCTAGAGCAATGTCTTCAGTGAGTGAAAAGTCCATGGTAAATCATATAAATGTGCTAGGAAAAAGAACAGTGCAAGTTTGTGCAGTTTGAGCAAAGTTATCAGTAGAGTGTGTAAATCGGATGCGCAGTGGCTTGACCCAATTACAGAATGTTGATGCACAGGAGTGCTGCCGCCGCCATTACAGGGTGGGGTAGTAATGTAAACACAGCAGCAGAGGAGCCATTTTGAAAGAGAAAGAAAGTTTTCAGTGATGTGGGACTTCAAATAACAGTGAGCGTTGTTTGTTTTTCTTTGCAGTCATGACTTCAGGAGCAGCCCGTTACCTGGATCATGCCCCGGGCTGTGATAGCAGTAGAAGTGAACAAGTTAAGGGACACTGAGAGATGTTACTACGGGGGATGACTGCCTCCTCATGTGGCGATTCCTGGATATCCAGTGCGAGTATGTGTGATGTGCTTAAATGCTGGAAGGGACATCTTCATGGTACCTCACTGTTCTGGGTGCCTAGAGAAATATGGTTTGTTTAAAGTGCCCAAAATTCATTTGGCTCCCACATGGACAAAAGTTCAAGAATCTGCAGTTGGCAGCACACAGCACCAGGTGGAGCCTGTTGGAGAAGGCCCCTCAGAGTGTGGCACAAAGCTAGAGGGTGCAGATTTACAGACAGAACAATGTGCTGATGTTTCAGAGTCTGAGTCACAGAGAGACATTTCAGGAAGAGCATCAGTAGACCCTTGGAGAGGGGGCCTAGCCCAAGTCTCATAGGTGAAGACGAGATGAGGAAGGCCTTTGAATGGGAGGTTTTGACCTCTACGCCCAGCGAAGAGTGGACAGTCTCAGGAGTGAGGATGACTGCTCACTCCTGGGCACAGATTCTCAGTGAGGAAGAAGAAGAGGGGGAACCTATGTGGCCTTGTGAAAAAGGAACTGGTACACAGCCTCAAGCTCTTGCCTCAGAGGAATGCAAGGAAGAGAGTGGTGATTCCACTGCCCTGGCTGTGCAAGAAGAAGTCAGAGATCCATTTTTTGTGTCGTTAAGAATGTGTAGCTGGCAGAAATTTCATATTGAAGAGGAAATACATTATAAGAACCACCCGCCATTTCCCCAGCATCCAACAGAAAAACCTCGACCACAGAGGGTAGTTGGTCCAGGAGGTTGGCAGGTGGTTAGGAGGAGCAAATCGGTGCCCCATCACTCTCTACTCTCCAACACATTACCTCCAAAAACCATATAAACACTACAAACAGGTATCTGCCTCTATCTCTGAAATCAAATAAAGAGGCAGAAGACACTGCAGAGCAGGACACTGCGGCACAGGAGCTAGCACAACAAAACTCACCCAAATCAGGAACCAAAACAAAACAAGCACAAAGGAAATCCAAAAAACTTCTGATCATAGGAGACTCCATGATTCGTGGAGTTGATACCCATCTCCAGCCAGGGGTGATGGTCAGATGTCTCCCAGGTACATCAGCATGGAGAGACACTGACCGCATTGCTAAAATTGTTCACAAAGCAGGAGAAAACATTGATGTCCTAGTACACATAGGGGCGAATGATCTCCACCAACCGGTCAGTTGTGGAGACCAAGGAACACCTGACTAGAGCTAGGTGACAAACTATCATCTATTTCATCCAGCATCTCCTTCTCTGAGATCCTGCCAGTCTGGGAGAGGGGAGCAGATGGAGGGGAAGGTCAGAGAGGGGAGATAGGGGAGCTAAACACGTGGCTCAGGACTGGTGCCAGGAAAAAGGACCACAGATTTGTAGGGAACTGGCAACAGTTCGGAAGTGAGATTCTTTAAATTTGATGGACTGCATCTGACTAAAGAGGAGTCAGTGCATTGGGGCAGAAGTTTGACGCTTTGCAGAATATTTAAACTAGCAAATGGGAGAGGGTGCAGCACCCATACGTCGAATGGGAAGACACACCCTCAGCTAGTGGTCAAACAGGAATTCAGCATGTTTGCCGTTCATTTGCATCACCAGGTAAGAAAAAAGGTTTGTCTCCCCATACGACGCACAGGGGTAATGCCAAACTTCACCCAACAACTAACACACCAAAATCTGGCCAATGGAAAATCATGCACAAATGCTCACAGCCTGGGAAATAAGATCCCAGACCTGCAGGCAATAATGTCAGAGAGCTAAACTGGACATAGTAGCAATTAATGAGACGTGGTTTACCAGTAACCACACTTGGGAGACTTCAGTACCTGGCTATGTATTGTTCAGAAGAGACGAGGTGCAAAAAGGGGGAGGAGGCCCTGTATAGTTAATGAAAATATCAAAGCTACAGAAATTCAGAATACACATAAGGAGCCAGAAGAACTGTGGGTCACCCTGGAAACAGGAAATGGGACAGCCATAAGAACTGGGGTTGTCTACACGCCCAGACCAGAGGGAGGACATAGACACATTACTGTTAGAAGATATACAAAACATGACAGCTAAAGGGGAGGTTCTGATAATGGGAGACTTCAACATGCGGGATACAGATTGGTCAATACCAGCAGGAACATCTGCCAGAACTAGACACATAGTGGATTCCCTGCAGGGGAGGGCCTCAAACAACTGGTACAGCAACCCACAAGAGACAGGGCTATCCTAGATCTAGTACTGACTAACAAGGAAGGGATCACAGATCTCCAGGTAGAAGGTCACCTGGGGCCAGTGACCATCACATGGTATGGTTCAATTTGGCTACTACATCTAAATCATCCCATTCCAAGGCAAAAATATGGGACTTCAGAGGAGCTGACTTTGATAAGATGGCCAACAGAGTTAAGCTAGCCCTGGCAAAAAAACACAGGTGAGGGTACAGGCAAAGTGGGCAAGCATTAAGATGCAATACTTGAAGCAACATCCCATTGTGTTAGAGAGAAAAGGAAGTGCAAAAGAAGAAAGAAACCACTTTGGTTCTCAAATACAGTAGCAGAAAAGGTCAGCGCCAAAAGGCTGGCCTTCAGGAAATATAAGGGAACACAGCGGGATGAAGTGGCATACCAAACTGCCCTAAGGGAAGCAGGTAAGGCAGTAAGGCAGGCAAAGTCCCAAACTGAGGAAACACTAGCACGAACAGTAATAGAAGGTGACAAGACTTTCTATAGATACATTAGTGAAAGGAGAAAGTCCAGAGGGGGTATTGCTAAGCTTAATGGAGAAAAGGGAGCATGTGAGGAGGAGGACCCTGTAAAGGCATCTATCCTAAATAGATACTTTTGCTCAGTATTTACTGAAGAGAAGGTAGGGCAGGGCCCACAGATCAGCATCATGGACACGGGGGAGGAGGTGAGCACTACTCCCTTCACAAAAGAAAGGGTCCTACAAGAGCTTGCTAAGCTCAGGGTGGATAAGGCAATGGGACCTGATGGCATACATCCCAGGGTACTAAGGAGCTAAAGGAGGAACTAGCAGAGCCATTAGCAGAATTGTTTAGTGAGTCTCTGAGCACAGGAGGTCCCAGAAGACTGGAGAAGGGTCATGTGATCCCGCTCCACAAGAGTGGTAGCAGGGAGGAGGCGGGAACTACAGACCGGTCAGTCTTACCTCAGTAGTGGGCAAGATTATGGAGGCACTCCTTAAGGAAAGGATAGTGCAACACCTGGAATCCATAGGGCACAGGATCCAAGACAGCATGGGTTTACAAAGGAAGGTCCTGTCAAACTAATCTCATAGATTTCTTTGACTGGGTAACCAGAGTGGTGGACAAGGGGAGCAGTTGATGTCGCTTACCTTGACTTCAGCAAAGCTTTGACACTGTTCCACGTAGAAGATTGATAAATAAGCTGGGTAGGCTCGGGTGGGTCAGAAGTTGGTCAACTGGGTGGCAAACTGGTTGACGGGCAGAAAACAGAGAGTGGTGGTAAATGGTATACAGTCAGAAGAGATGCAAGTCACAAGTGGGGTACCTCTTGGATCAGTCCTGGGGCCAGTCCTCTTCAATATCTTCATTAGTGACATTGCAGATGGACTAGAGGGTAAGCTTGTCTGTTTGCAGATGACACCAAGATCTGCAACAGAGTAGATGATCCAGATGGGGTGGGCAGAATGAGAAGAGATCTGGATAAACTAGCAGAATGGTCAGAAGAGTGGCAACTGGATTTAATGCAAAGAAGTGCAAAATCATGCACATAGGGAAGAGAAACCCTGAAGCCACCTATAGGCTGGGAGGGAGTTGTTAGCAGTCACAAAGGAAGAAAGAGACTTGGGCATCATCATCACTGATGACCTAAAATCATCCAAGCAGACCTCCAAAGCAGTAGGTAAGGCTAGGGGGATGTTAGGGTGTATTAGTAGGGGTATCACAAGTCATAAGAGGGAAGTAATAATCCCTCTGTACAAGACACTGGTTAGGCCCCATCTGGAGTACTGCGTGCAGTATTGGAGGCCACACCTTCACAAGGACATTAACCAAATTGAGGCAGTCCAGAGAAGGGCAACCAAAATGGTGCAGGAACTGCATCAGAAGACATATGAGGACAGATTAACGGAGCTCAATATGTATACCCTTGAGCAAAGGAGGAGAGAGGTGATATGATCGAGGCATTCAAACACCTTAAGGGCATAAACAAGGTGAAAGAGTCTAACATGTTTAAATATAAGAAAATAGCAGGACAGAGGACACAGCATGAGATTAGAGGGAGGCCGATTAAGGGGAATGTGAGGAAATTCTTTTCACAGAAAGGGTGGTGGATGCATGGAATGGCTTACCACAAGAAGTGGTGGCTATGAATACAGTGCAGGGCTTCAAACAGGCATGGGATAGGCATAAGGGAGCAATACAAATGACTATGAATAGATAGACCACCGACAGAGCAAAGGCCGATGGCACATTTATGAGGTAGAAAAAGAAATGGGCAGACTGGATGGGCCTTGCGGTCCTTATCTGCCATCAACTTCTATATTTCTATAGAACCAGGACTGGCCACCCCCAAGCCAGGCCAGAGGTCTCAAGTTGACCAAAGCTAGTAAAGAGGAAAGACTGGTTCGTAGGAAAGCGAATGAAATCTGAGATGTCCTTTCCTACCTTTCCTTGGAGAGTCTGGGAGGAGATTGAAAAAAGCAGGAAATCCTGGATTTGGGAAGAAGCAATGAAATATGTGCATCCTGGTGCAAACAAGTATGTCAAGAACAGACTGTTTCAAGAAAAATATAGCCAGTGGAAAAGAGGCAGGACACTGTTTATGGACACTGTTTGAATTGTGGATGGAGAGGGACATGAAACCTTTCACAGTCTGAATTATGAGCGCCCAGATGGGGTGATAATTCCAGCACCTAACCCGTTGTGCTATTGGCCACAATACAGAGACCTTCCTGCGAATGTGCCCATGCCTACCAAATGGAAAACAGAGCAGTGGTAACCAGTGCTGCCACTCCAGCCATTGCTGTACCTGTGTTGTTCCACCAGTCTAGACGTCCAGGACTCAGGTGCCCCACATTCATCAGTTTTGCAGTGTACTGGCTTTCCAGAATCCATCGACTGGCCCACCAGATGACTTCAGATTCAGAGAGGACACCAACCCAGCTGTATCCTGATTCATCCCCTGGGTATCGGATGACTTCAGACCAGCTGTTTTCCTTTTTGTTCCTGTTCCAAGGTTCCATCTCAAGAGATGACATCAGCCCAGCAGTTTCCAGATGTGCCCTCCTGTCGTTTCCTGGAAGATGTCCTCCCAGCTGTATAGGAAGAATGCTGCCAGGGAGAGTCTTCGGCTGAGGACCAGGTGTGGTATCATGTTGTTCTACAAGGGACTGGTAAGTCCAGACTTTTCTATTCTTATGACATTGCAGTACACACCCTACACTAGCAGACTCCAGATGTTTGAACTGTCCTCAAAGACTCTCCCCTTTGGGACTTTGGCCTGCTAGAACTGTGCTTCACCGGGCTCCGGCCCAGAAGACACTCTTTAATGGACTTGCCTTCGGGCACTCTGGTCACTAGATGGGACTTTTAGGGCACTCCACCCCCCAAATATGGTGTGTTGTAAATAATGTCATTGTTTTCTACTGTTTTCTAATGTTTATACTGTTTTTTCTACTTTTCTAAAAAAAATATTTTTGGGATTCTCCAGTGTTTAGATGGTAGGGGTTTAGATAGACTGTGTATGCAGATTAGGAGTGTGTGTTGTCTTTCTTTTTCTTGCAGGTGTTCCTGAAGAAGATTGAAGAGAAGGCAAGAAGAGGAGGAGGGACTCAGAGGAGTTCCTCAGTAGTACTTTAGAGTGTGGTGTTTAAAGTACTGTTGTTGTTGGTGTTACTGTGTGTAACTTTTTTCTTCCACAGGTATGGTTGTGGGGGAATGTTGGAGTAATGCATAGTGTATGGTATTAACTCCTGGTGTGTGGTTGCATGGTGTCCAGGGTCTGGGGGAGGTCCCCTGTTTGTTTTGTTTTGGGAATTTTAAGTTAGAGGCAGACAGGTTTTCCCTAGAGGGCTAGGGGGATAGACAGGCTGTCATTCTGAATGGCCGTAGGGGCCGCAGTACTGATCTAACAGGGCTATGCTTTGGACAGTTCTTCCAGAGCCACTGGGTACCCATAGTCAGCAGGTAGAGTAGAGGCTGATGCATCAGCCGATGGCCTCTGGGCCCTTAGTATTGCCTGCCTGTGCCTAGCACATGGTAGGAGGGGGCCTGATCACCCCTCTCCGTAGGTAGCACATAGGGTAGGATGGCCTAGGTCGGGTAACTAATGACTGCGGACAGTCATTTTCCTGGCTCAGGGTGAGTGTAACCCCCTTGTTACCCAGGGTTACTAGAATCCCAGTAAGACCTAGTGGTAGGCAGGGAAGGCAGCTTGTGAAACTCCAGTTAAATGGATTTCACACTGTCTCACTCTGTTCTCAGTCTCAGCTGAGACTGAGGGATGACATCATTTAGAACTGTCGCAGCTGCATAAGCCACACTGGAATGTTGCAGTTGGAGGTTAGAGTAGAACGCTGGGGAATTTAAAGTCAGTTCAGTAGGGTCTGTTGCAGTCTGTAGTAGAGGAAGTAGGTGCTCTGCTGTAAGCAGGCCCTCAGAGCTCTAAGCTCTGTCAAAGAGCTATTTTTTTTTTTGATAGGTGTGTGTTCTCACCTGAAGAGGAACACAAGAAGAGCACAGTGAAGTGGTACAGACTGCTTTAAGTGGTTCAGGGCCCCATCCCTGTGGGGATGGGGGGAAGGAATCAGCCTGCTTCCAGGGGCAACTCCCCTGGTCCGGCTAGGGAAAAAGAAGCTGCCTGAGTTAAGTTCATGCTGAGGCACCAGAAGTTCTGGATGAGATTTTTTGAGGAGAAAATGCCTGTGGGGCACCTGCAACCAAGGGGTGAGTTCACTCTGCTAAAGGGCCAATGTGTTTTCACCTGAAACAAGATGAAACTAAAGTGACTGTTACTGTGGGGTCAGGAAAAGACAGCCAAGTACAGTTTGGAAGATGTGGGGATTGGGCTGCTTAACTCTGTGGGGGGTCTGGAGTAATGGACACAGCCACTTTTTTAGTATGTTCAAGTTCAGCACAAATGGGATGTAAAGACAGTAGATTGAATGTGAATACATTTAAAGAGAATCTACACAGCAAAGTGTTTTCAAGGATGAGGTGTTTACAGTCCAGAGAAATGGCTGGGTATGAATTATGGGAACCAGAGGTGGCAGACCCCCCATCAGTAGTAACCAAATTCACCTCTACGGGTTTGCTTTGGGACACCTGTTGTTTTCTCTCAGGTACTTGACCAGTGCCTGAGGAAAGTACCCAGAAGTGGGATTGATAGGAAGATTCCCTGATGGAGCCAGAAGTGCTCATAGGTAGTTTAGGGAGCCACCAGTAAATGTTCCATGCTATATGGAAAGTGTCCAAGTGGCTGGCAAGGGAGCTGAGCCAGGGAAAACCAAGAGCAGAGTACAAGTTTGGGCTGTGTGCCCAGTGTGTTTCAGAGCCTGAGGGCTAAAGTGAATGAGGATGTGTTCTGATCTCCATAAATCTGCATTACCAGGAGTGCAGCCCCATAGGGGTCCATCTATGCTTTGTTTATTCTGTTGGATGTGAATAAAAGCCACACTTTAGAATCCCACTTCTGGTATTGGACATTATAGTTATTGCTTCCTTTGTCCGGAGTTACTTGGGTGCCCCTGTTGCAGAGTAGCCAAACCTAGCCAATGTGTTGAGTGACATATTTCTCCCTGAACCCAGCCCACCAGGTAGTGCTGTCAAGATGGAAACGGCATACTTGGGTGGGGGTTACATATAAATATATATATATATATATATTCATTGCAAAAAACTCCATTAATGCATCAGTTAGGGTTTCTATTACAGCGACAAAAGTTTTGAAATTTGGTGTTAGGGTTACAAGCCTACCATCCCCCCCATTCTCCACACCAACAATAGGCATTGGGGTGTGCCTTGGGGTTGTCGGGCCTAACTCTCACCCCCATTCCATTTGTAAATAAGCTGAGATGGTACAGTATAGGAGAATGGGGTGAGAGCTAGACCCAGTGACCCAAGGCACACCCTGACACCTGTTGTTGGTGTGGAGAGTGGGTGGGGGTGGGGTTGGGTGATGGGGTTGGTAACCTCACACCAAATTTACAAACTTTTGTTGCTGTAATAGAAACCCTGACTGATGCATCAATAGAGTTTTTTGCAATAAAGTTCCCTTCTTTTTGAGAAAGTGTAATGTTACCCATATGAGCGCAGGGCCCTCTGGGCCCTGCACTCTTATCATGCATACATATTGTAATTGTCTTTGATTTTCATGTGGGAGTGCAGGGCCCTCTGGGCTCTGTGCTCCCATCTTTACGTAAGTGTAGAGACACTGTATTGAACATTCCATGTGGGAGTGCAGGGCCCTCCAGGCCCTATGCTCCCAGTACTGCATAATGGAGGATCCCGTGCTCCCAGTATTGCATAATGATATCCATAAGTGGGAGGACCCTGCACTGCCATCTACCCATAAGTATAGAGACATAGCGCAGGCCTACAGACATTCCAAGTAACCCTTATGCTGCAAATAGGGTAATATCTGAGTAACCACTGGAATACTGGAAACAATTCCACAGCATTTGTAATCATGAGCTGGCAACTTGCACGCATACTTGGTATACCTATGCTTAGCAAAAAATCCATATCTCAAACCGTTTTCGAGATATAGGTGCCGAAAGGTACCGCGGCCTCCACAATGTTATCCTTTGGGAAATTGTTAAACTTCAGAATATTATAACTATGCAACCAATGTAAATTGTTTCACCAAACCAGCAAAAAGCACATCTGTGATGCAAGCCCTTCCTACCCTGCATATTTGAGCCCAAAAGTCCTAACCATTTATTTGCAATGAAGTGGTGAAGAAACAATTTTTTTGGGGGGGTACTTTCGCATATTTTCAAAAGTTTCACAAAATTTGTGAAAGTTCCGTGAATGTACTTTCACAGATTTGCGATGCTTACAATGGAAAAATTAAAAAAAACATATTCCAAGCTTTATTTTTAAAAATTAATGTCAGGATCATGTTCCTCGGGCCCTGATTAGGTAAACACAACTGTTGGGGTTTACCAAGGGGCAGTATTTTTTTTTAATCAGCATTTTTTACACATCTCAAACTGAAAACAAGATGGTGGATTTGCGACACTACAAAACCCATTTGAGAAAGTCAAAAGTGCTTTTGCGAAAGTAAAAAGTGCTTTTGAGGTGGACATATATTTTTTTCCCCATAGGCTGTAATGGGAAACTTTAAACTTTAATAACTTTTGAACGGATTAATATTTTTCACCAAACCTTCAAAAGGCACATCAATGACCCAGACCCCATATACCCTAACAATTTCAGCACAGACACCCAAAGCATTTCAGACAGAGGCTAGCAAAGAATTTGCACAAAAGTGGTAAATTTCAAATTTTTTGGCACTCCACAGCTCCATAACCATGCCCCACTGACCGAAACGAAACTTGCCATATCCAGAGATCTATGGTACCAGACCGCACATGCAAAATTTCAGGCAAATCGATCAAACAGTTCAAAGCTATTAAATTCAAAATTTGGGGTTTAACATAGAAGTGGCAGTGCAACCCTTATTTTACATAAGGCTTTATTTCATTTGACTGTGCTCTTTTATTTTATGCCTGTCCTTGCCTGTACAGTGCTCTGGGCCTCTGGGAAAGGGTGCCTTATTAATTAAATTACTACTACTACTACTACTAGGCTCTTAGCAAAGACTGCAAAAACAGGTAACTACTAGAGACCTCTCTGGAGCTCATAACTGATTGTAATAAAAGTACAAATGTATTGATTCATTTCAGATTTTTGTTTCATGTGAGGAGTACCTAGAGGAGTTGTGAAATAAACCTGAAGTTTGGAAGAAATACATGTTTGGATAGCTCTTCTTTCTACAAGGTTGTCTGGAGCCCATTTCTCTACTACCATACAGTAAAGGTATTGGGGCAATATCCTACACCATCACAGCCTCCTTAGTCCAAACTATAATAGATGTATGTTTGTGCATCATATATGCAACTTGTGGTTTCTGGACTATGGATTGAATGCTGTCAATACTATCAACTAGGTAAATCAATAAAATCAGCTTAATCTAAAAGAGCAATTAAGATAGAGTCCAGTATTACTTACCCCAATGCATTTGGACACCTCTTGCATTATATTGCCCTGAGGGGCATTCTTCTTATACATTGTGCTTCCAGCAATGAATACAACTGAAACAGATGAGCACAAAGTTTCACATATAAAGGTGTTCTGCTGCATTAGAGTAAACTATTTTTATAAACTGTGTTGTTTCCAACAGCCGATCACAAGCCCTTTTCATGGTAGAAGACCTTTGCAATTTTCAGAAAAACAATTTAGGAAGGAGTTTTTAATTATTTGGCAGTTTCAGTTCTTTTTATTTATTTTTTTTGATGGGGAGGGAGTCAAACAACAATACAGATGAAGCTACTTAATAGGGAGGGCCTTCTGGATCACATATTTTCCTTATTAATCAGCAATCCTGCTTTTCAGAAGCCATGTATTTTTTATATGAAAATCACAATAGCTTTACCCAATAAAATTTGTATTTATGCTTCTATTAGCTTTATTTTACTGATGTAGTATAAATACTTGTGTAACTGAACCATACGAGCTAAGAAACAACAAACTTGCATAAAAAAAGCAAAAACATACCAAATAAGCAAATCGGCAAAGCGAGTGAGTGAGTGAGCAAGGGAGTCAGTGAGTGAGTCAGTGAGTGCAGTAAAGCTACTGAATTCTCTCAAAGGCAGCAAAAAGACAAACTCATTTAAAAAAATGTGAGATTCTGCTCTGCTTGGAGTCAGAGCAGATCTTAACATTCCTTCCAGTGTGTGTAGCATGTTCCATTCATTTCTTTCTCTGTTTTCTGTACACCATCACATCATGGAGTGTAGGTGAGTGAGGGCTTCCGAATGAGTGACCGGCAGGGGATTATCTTCTTGCACCAGTGCCTCAGCATCTGATTCTCATCAATGTGCATTGGTTTCACCGCCTCAAAATGTCAGCATCTGATAGCTCCCAATTAGTAGGAAACTCTCAATTAATGTTGACAAATTTGGCAAACTCCTGGAAGGTCATGAACTCTGTTGTAATAACGTCGACCAGCTCTGACTGGGAAGGTGCTTTCCATTTTAGCACAACATAGAATAGACACCTGGTCTTTTGCCTCCCTCCCCCTAGTAGGTCACTGCCTTTGTGTATGTGACCCCTGTCTGGATAGCCCCTGTGATAAAGTCCCATTTCATCAGCATCATACACATTTTCAAGGGTGTATTCATGGAGAAGTGTTGGCAGCAAAGCGCTGATGCAGTCAGTGGTAGCATCACCATTGGCACTGGAATGCTCACCTTACTCCTTTTGACATGTCTCACTTTCCACCAAGACAGCCAGCCTTTGGTGGATTCAAAACCACTATGACCAAATTGAGTTGTCAATGTGTTTGCCTTTTTTTTCATTAGCGGTCCTGATAGCCTAGCCCCTCTAATGACAGTTGTATTAAACCATAACAAGAGGGTATCCTCAATCTCAGCAACCTTTTCCTTGCTCTTTCTTTTTTGACTGGGGTTAGATTAGCATGCCACTCTGCAGAATGCTTTCTGTATTTTGCCTAATCCTGCTGGCCTGCCATTTGAAAATGCCAAACTGCTTGGCTACAGAGGATTGTGATATTTTTGGTGTCTGGAGAGCCTCTAACACCTTCGTTCTCTGTGGGAGTGACAGCTTATTGTATTTTGTGGCCATTGTTTTGCAAATTCTGACAGACAGTGAAATGGCAGTGCAGACCAGCAAGCAAATAACATCTAAATATGTCCTGAAAATGTCCTAATTAAGCAGTCCAGCCATCCTGGCTATCTGTTTAAAGGGATAATAGAAAACAATGGGGAGTAAATTGGTTGCCAGGGAAATGCTCCACTTAAGTGAATGTCCATATGAACATACGAACATATGAAGAAGCCAGCAGAAGAAGGCCATTTGGTCTAACAAATTTGCTCATATTGCAGGGTCCATAGTTTGAGCTAATGTTCCAGCCCTCCCTCCCCACTTCTCCCATCCTCCTTACTCATGATCCTTACCTTCCCCCATGCCTATCTCAGCCTCTCTTAAAGCTGCCCACTGTCTTCAATGAAATTACCTCTTCCAGCAGTGCATTCCAAGTGTCCACCACCCTCTTTGTGAAGAAGTACTTCCTGGCCTCCCTCCTAAACCTCCCACCCTCCAGCTTAACACTGTGGCCCCTCGTGTTATGGTTACCACTCAGCTTAAAGATCAAATGCACATATTCCATACAAAGCTTCAATTCCCTTGAATACACATCCCTGTGTCGTGATTAGTGTTTCCGGAAAATATCATGCTGTTTGGTTTTGTGGTTTTCTTTAAATCAACATCTATTAATGTGTTCTGCAGTAACTGAAAACAGTGAAGAAACAGAGAAGGTGTTTCTGTCCCTGTCGGTGAGCAATGACATCATACCTGCCCTGCCTGCTGCTTCTGCGATTCTTTGATTGACTAAATAAGCTGTTGCAGTTCCTACTATCAGTCTGTAGAGCTAATCGTTTTCAGTCAAAGTTTGTTATTAACCCATCTGGTTTGTGTTTGGAGAGATATGCTTAAAATCTATCTTTCTGTTCTCATAAAAAGTTGATCACTTGTGGTTCATTGCTGAACTGAAGTGGTATGAATGAATCAGTGAGAAATAAGTTTCTGTATCATAGCTCTCAGTTCTCTGTCATCAAAACTCTGCATTCTATTCTGGCTGTATAATGGATGTAAAACTACATTCCATTAATTCATAGAAGCAACATGTATGTAATGTAGGCTCAAAAAATATGTTCATGTGATAATTTTGTTTCAATGTCAGATTGACAAATGTGTGTCTGCTACACTCTGCTATTTTAGGAACATGTACTATATGAACTCATAAAATTTAGTTCTTAGAAGGTTTCTGTGTGAAAATACATCATGTATGAGTATAACCAGAAATACTATATGGCATCCTGATGCCCCATCTTATGCCCGACAGTTTAGGCAGCAGCTCTCATCTTCCCCCTTTCCCCTGCCCCAAAAGCCCCTTGTCTCCCGCCCCCATTTGAGGCTGCTGCAACCCGCTGCCCACTGTCTTCTCCACACAGTCAGGTCAGTTAGGAGGCAGTATAGCACAGTGGTCTAAGGCTCTTAACTGCAAGCCTGGAGATTGGGGTTTGAATCCCATAGCCCCAACTTGCATACTGTGTGACACTGAGCAAGTCACTTAACTTCTTCTTTGTGCACCCATGTCACACCTGTAAACAAGCTTTCAACTTAGCATGTCTCTCCTGGTTAAAAAAAAGGGCTGCTGCACCCTGCTGCCTCCTACACAAATAATTGAGGCTACTGCACTCTGCTACCCTCTGTCCCCACCCTATAACACAAGATGAAAGTATTTTTTGTTTTATCTTTCGAGTAGTTTCGGCAGTGAACCAGAGGATCGGACTCTGGTGGCAGGGAGCAGCATGGTGCAACAACTCTAACTGTGGAGGCAAGAGAATGTATGGTGCAGCAGGGGACAGTGGCATCAGGGAACAGGGGACAGCATGATGCAGAGCCTTGACTGTGGTGCAGGACACAGTGGGGCATCAGGGTACAGCAGCCCTGACTGTGTGATGGGGTGCATGTGGTGCAGCAGCCCTGCCCATTTGGAGCAATGGAAGTGGATAACAGGGTGCAGCAAAAAAAAAAAAAAACACCTTTGGTGGCCTGGGGCAGCATGGTGCAGCAGCCCAAACTGTGGAGGCAGAGGCCCTGGGACTCTAGGGCTTAGCAGGACATATCAGCCCTGTCTGTGGAGACAGGAAAAGGGGGCAACAGAGTGCACTGGCCCTGACTGTGGGGTTGGGGGACAGAGGGAAGCAGGGTGCAGCAGCCTCAACTGAGAGGCAGAAGACAGGGCATCAGGATGCCATATAGTATTTTTAGTTATACATATACATGATGTATTTCCACACAGAATCCCTCAAAGAACTGAATTGTATGAGTTCATAGAGTACATGTTCCTGCAATAGCAGAGTAAGGCAGACATGTTTGTCAATCTGACATGGAAACAAAATTATCACATGAATATGAACATATTTATTGAGACTACATTAAATAATTGCTGCTTCTATGAATTAATGGAATTTAATTTATTTTATATTCATTACACAACCCTGTGTTATATAGCCAGAATAGAATGCAGAGTTGTGATGACAGAGAACTGAGAGCTGTGATAAAGAAAATGTTATTTCTCACAGATTCCTTCATACCACTTCAATTCAGCACTGAACCCCAAATGATCAACTTTTTATAAGAACAGACAGATAGATTTTAAGCATACCATTCTGAAAACAAACCAGATGTGTTAGTACCAAACTCTGAGTGAAAACGATTAGCTCAACAGACTGCTCTAACTAGGGACTGCAACAGCTTATTCAGTCAATCAGGGACTTAACTACAGAAGCAGCAGGCAGGACAGGTATGACGTCATTGCTCACTGACACGGACAGAAACATCTTCACTGTTTCTCCACTGTTTTCAGTTACTGCAGAGCACATTAACAGATGCTGATTTAAAGAAAACTACAAAACCAAACAGCATGATATTTTCAGGAAACACTACTCATGACACAAGGATGTGAACTGAAGTGAATTCAAGCTTTTTATGAAATATGTGTGCATGTGATCTTTAAAGAGACTCTCTTTATCAACATAATTTATACCTTTCAGGTACTTGACAGTCCCAACCATGTCCCCTCTTTCTCTCCTGTCTTCCAGGGAGTACATGTTCACTGCCCTCAACCTCTCCTCATATGCCTTACCTTGCTGACCAGCTATCATCTTTGTAGCCCTCCTCTGGACCTTCTCCAGCAGGTTAATGTTCTTTTTGAGGTGTGGGCACCAGTACTGAACTCCATACCCTAGATGTGGCCTTACCAGTGACCTGCACAAGGGCAGTATAACCTCCTCTCTCCTACTACTGATCCCCTAGATATGCATCCCAGCATCTTGTTTGCCTTTGCTGCTGCTTTCTTGCACTGTGTGGAGTGCTTCAGGTCACTAGTGATCATCACTCCCAGGTCCTTCTCCTCCTCTGATGCAGACACTCTGACTCAACCAAGGTAGTACTCTGTCCTAGGATTCTTGGCTCCAATATGCATAACTTTGCATTTCTTGGCATTGAAGTCAAAATGCCAGATCCTGGACCACCTCCCCAGCTTTTCCAGATCTTCCTATAGGTCCTGTATCCTGTCAGCTGTGTCCACTCTCCCACAGAGCTTGGTGTCATCTGCAAATAGACACTTTTTGCCTTTATTGCCATCCCCAGTGTCATTGATGAAGACATTGAACAACACTAGCCCCAACTCCAAGCTCTGTGGGACCCCACTGGTTACCTCTCTGGTGCCAGATAACTCTCCCCCCACAACCACCCTCTGGGTTCTGTCCCTCAGCCAGTTTTCCACCCATCTGGCCATTTTCCCAACCCCAAGATCCACAAACTTCCTGATCAACCTTTTGTGAGGCACAAAGTGATAGGCCTTGCTGAAATCAAGATAGAGGATGTCTACAGCTTGGCCCCTGTCTACTGTCTTAGTGGCACAGCTGAAGAAGTCAATCAGATTTGTTTGACACGATCTCCCCCCCCACGAACCCATGCTGCCTCTCACCCTGGAGACCATGCTTCTCTAGATATTCCACCAACCTTTCCTTTAGTTTGGTCTTCATGAGCTTGCCCACAATGGAGGTCAGACTGACTGGCCTGTAATTCCCTGGATCATCCTTGGGGACTGCTATTGTGGAGGGACACTACATGTGCTGTTCTCCAGTCCTGTGGTACCATGCCAGACTCTAGTGAACTATTAAATAGGTCTGCCAGTGGCCCTGCCAGCTCCTCAGCCAGTTCCTTTAGTATTCTTGGATGTACTCTGCCCAGGTCTGGTGATTTGTCCACCTTCAATGCCAACAGCACCTCTCTCACTCTATCCTCCTCTATCACCACATCTGTGTTCCCCTCCCCCCGCTCCTCTTTTCACTCCAGAAAGCACTGGTCTGTCCTTCTCCCTAGTGAAGATGGAATGGAAGTATTCATTTAGTATCTCTGCTTTTCCCCCATTATCCTCCACCCACTCCACCCCATTCTTAAGCCTAACAATCCCTTCCTTCTTGTCCCTTTTCTCACTTATATAGTGAAAGTCTTCTTCCCCTTCTTAATTCCTTCAGCAATCTGCAGCTCCTTCTGTGCCTTTGCTCTCCAGACTTCCTTACTTGCCTCACTAACCAACCTTAGGTAATTTTCCCCATCCACCTCTCTCTCGGTCTTCCAGAATTTTCTATAGGCTAACCTCTTTTCCCTTACTGCCTGGCAACCCCAGAACTGAACCTGCTGGGTACTTTGGTCTTTGTGTTCTTACCCCTGAGCCTAATGCACTCATCTGTGGCAACCAGTATTCCTTCCTTAATGATGGACCACCTTTGGTCCACCCCCATATCTGCTCTGATGCCCGACAGATGGCTCCTTAGCACTTCGCCCATTTCCATGAAGTCCGCCCTCCTGAAATCCAAGATTTTGGTCTTAGTCGGGATGCTTTCCCTGCCCATATCCAACTAGAACCACAATGTGCAATAGTCACTTCCACCCAGTGGATCCATGACCATTATTTCCTGTACATGCTACTCATTTGTGAGCACCAGATCAAGAATTGCCTCAGCTCTTGTTGGTTCAGTGATGCCCTGAGTCAGGAACCCACTCTGCAGTCCTTCCAGGATCATTTGACTCTTAGCACGTGTTGTGGATGGTATGCTCCAGTCCACCTTGGGCAGATTGAAGTCCCCCACAATTACCACCTCTTCTTTCCTCACAGCTTCCAATATTTGTGAGATCAGTTCCCTGTCCCTCTCTTCATCTTGACTGGGTGGTCTATAAACCACCTCAACCTCACCTTTTTCCCTCTATTGGACCTTAACTGAACCCATAATGCCTCCACCTCCCCTTCCTCTGACTCCTCCCTCATGCAGGTTATTCCCTCCCTGATATAAACTGCCACCCCTCCCCCCTTCCCGACTATCCTGTCCCTCCTGTATAGTTTATATCCAGGGATCGCAAGGTCCCAGTCATGGTGTGATGTTGTCCAAGTCTTGGTTATTGCAGCTATGTCCACCCTCCTGTCTGCTAATAGTGCCTGCAGGTCATCCATCTTGTTTCCAAGACTCCGCACATTCAGAGACACCACCCTCCACCTTGAGTCTGACCTTCCTTCTATTCCCTCTTTTCTTCTATTCACATTTATCCCCTCTGTGTGCACCCCTCCATATACCCTTGTTATGTGTTCTTCACCCCTCCACCCTTTGCTAACTGTATTTTTGCCCCTTCCACCTCCTCCCTCCAGACCTCTTCATCACTGTGGGGGAAGGGGGGCTGGGAGGTTCAGTGACCACCTCCTCTCGGAGTCTGTGGGCCTGCACACCCACTGCCCCCCCAGTAGTTTTAATTAAGTATAATGGTTATGTATTCCCCCAGTTTGTCCTTGAGTCCCTCAAACCCTCTCTGCTGAGGTGTAGCCTGTCTAGTGAAAAGAGTGCTTTGTTTGACCAGGTCTCCTCCCAGTCCCCAATACAGATGACTCTCTCCTCCTTGCACTATTTCCTCAGTCAGTCATTAAAATCCTCTATTCTTCTTTTCCTAGCTGTGCTGGCCCTTGGTACTGGTGTCACCTCTGAGAAGGCCAGCGAACTTCCTTCCTCCCTGCAGATCTTCCCTAACTCCCTTAACCTACTTTGCACTATCTCAGCCTCCTCCCCAGCTAGGTTGTTGGTTCCCAAATGTATAACTAAATTAGGTTTTCCTCCAACCTCCCTTACCATTTTCCTTATTCTTTGGCCCACCTTTCCCGCTGTCTTTCCTGGCATACAAACCACGCTCCTGCTTGCATTTGAGTCCCCTTTCCTTCCTCAGTGAATACTCCTAATTATGGAGTCCCCTATGATTGCCACCCTTCCATCCTCTGCATCTCTGCTCCCCGTCCTTCCTTTCTTACCTTCGGTACCAGCTGCTTGCCCACCTAACTGCTCCCTCTGCACCTTGGTGAACTTATTTACACATTCACAATGTATCCCCATAAATGTTTTTCCATCTCCCAATCTGCCCCTCCCCTTCTAACTATCTGTATCTGCTTTCGGTTTTCCATCCCCTCTTCCGTTCCTTTTCTCGCACTCCGCCCCATTCTCCACTCCATTTTGCCTGCATCTTCTTCCCTGCCCATCCTGATTCCCTCCCCCTTCCCCTGTACACCTGCTCTCAACCCTGGCTCAACCTGACCTCCTACCTTCACCTCCTGCTGCCCCTTCCCTCCTTCTAGACAGTGGTGCAAATCTAATCAATAAAGGCACCCCATTAGAATTTCTCATCCCTGATGCTATTCTCACATTCCCACCCCTTCCCCTTACCACTTGCCATTCCTCCACCCTGGGCTCCCTAGTCCTCTGAGGAAGAGACACTCCTGTATACTGGGTGCTCCTCTCCACTCCCATCCCCTGCCTGATGGTGTCAATCCCCTGGGCATCACCCCTTTGTCTTTCCCTCCACTGCTCTGCTCCTCTGACTTCCCACACCATCCTCCACAGCTCCCATCTGAGCAGCCTTATTTCATCCCTTAGCTGCTCCAGGCTCTTACACATAGGACACCCCCCTTTACTCCACATCACCCACAGAAAGACTGCTGCCCCACAGCTATTGCAGTTTACCACTGTCCTGCTTCCCATACATGTACCTATTCCCCCACATCCTCCCAGCCCAGCTTCTCCTAGCCTCCAGTTATACATAACTATAAAATAAAAAATAATGCATATGTAGGTGTGTGGTATGCTGTTATTTTACACACCTAAAGTGTGTGATAATATATAAACCACAAGAGTGAAGCTTGAGAGGTTTATATATTGTCACACAACGAGGGTGTGTAAAAAAAACTGCAGATCACTCACCTTCATAAGTGTTATTTTTTATAATAGCTGGTTCTAAGTAAACAAAGCTCAGAGTCTTAGCATTATGTGCTTCCTGTATTGCTGATTCGACCTCTGTTTGGGCTCCATTGCATGCTGGTTGTTATGATGACAAGGTGAAGGTTCAATGGCTTCTCCATTGTTTAAAGTTTAAAAAAAACACTGTGAATGGTTCAATTTTCTGAGTTAGTAAGTACCTAGCATGGTACACACAACCCAACGCGAGACAATAAAAGCTGCATCAACTCGCAGGTTGATGTGACTTTGTCATATCAACTTGCAGGTTGATATGACTTTTTACTGGTCTCAAAAACGGGTTGATATCGGAGGTCACCAGTTATTATATAACTATAAAATTAAAACAAATATAAATTACTGTCTTACTTTACCATTAAAATGTAACAGCAATCTCAAGAATCCAGAACTCAGTAGACTGCTACTTCCAGTGTTCTATCAATACTAGAACACTATGCAAAGGAAGCTGTTTCTTAGCAACCACCTGATTCTAGCTAAAAACAATATTTTTAATAAATGCCTTTTAAATCATCAGCCCAGAAATCCCATGAAACATTAACAAAGTAAGTCACAGTACCACCTTAAACAACATGCCACCACCCAGCAACAAGCCAGCTAATCCTGGTGACAAGGGCAACCCCACAAAAATCTCAAACAAACTGCCTAGCTACTGTACAAAATGAAACCTACACAAGATATGATTCACCAGAGAACAAACATGCTGACTATACTGTTCCCAACTAACATGAAATATGCACATCCCATACCTTCATGTAGGCAGCAACAATACCCTCCTTCTCAGTCCACAAACTGAACACAAAAAATATTTAAAAACTAGAAAAAATATAGAAAATGTTTATTTATCTAAGGAGCTCCACATAGACACAGTCATTCTGCTGTCATCATTCTGTTATGACTAAGGATCAATACTAAGAACAGGGAAGGAGCGTGAGAGCAGTGAAGCCCATAGGCAACTCCTGTAGTCTACCCATAAAAGCTAAGGGAGAAGGGAGTTGTTGGAAAGAATGAATTTGTCTAGATTATTTTTAAAAGTGAATTTTTTTTCCACAAATGACCACAGATGTTGGAAGAGCATTCCATGGCCTAAAAATACATTGTGAAAAATAATATGCTGTTTTGATAGTAACAAAACTCTTTCTTTCTAATTGTAAAGGGTTACCCCTAGTGTTGAAATGTATTTGTTTAAATTCCAGTCCTACAGTATATATGTCATAATTTTCTGGTCTCTAATTACTTGCCTAGTTAGTAGAAGATTTCCACGCATTCTTCTCACTTCTAGTGACATAAGGTTGAATTTAGTTGCTCCTCATAACTTAATGATTTAGTTCCCTGTACATATTTAGTTATTTTTCTTTGTATTTTTTCAATTGTAGCAATGTCTTTTTTTTTTTGTGAGGGGATCATAATTGGGAGAAATAGTCCAGAAGTGGTCAAATGTATGCCTTGTATAAGGGTAAAATGACCGAATGATGTCTTGAATTAATATTATGTCTGATTGACCACCACAGGTTATTAGCTTTGTTAATGTTACCTGTAATTTGTTTGTCAAATGTAGTGTAGTAGATATTATGATATGCAGATCTTTTTCATCATGCTGTTTTTTTAGCATATGCCTATCGAGTATATAGTTATGCTTTGGGTTGTGATTACCAAAGTGAATAACACAGCATTTGTTTAGCTTAAAGGACATTCCCCAATCTTTAGTCCAATTAGTGACTTTGTTCAGGTCACTTTGAGTGAGTTAATGCCATCCTTGGAGTTACAGGGGCCTCCCAATTTCCAGTTGTCGGCATCTTAATTACCCAGCAATCTAGGTTAGATGATAACTCTGTCACGAAAATGTGAAAAATCAAGAGGGCCAGGACTGAACCTTGTGGAACATCACTACATACAGGTTTCCAGTCTGACAGATGCTCATCAACAGCTACCCGTTGACTGTGACTGTAAAGCCAGTTTTGTATCCAAGTGACATAGCATTTTTGTATGTCAACTGCAGTTAGTTTGTTAATAAGGGAAGGGAAGGAAACATTGTTTAACCAGGAATAGCACACTAAGCTGAAGGTTGTTTCCAGATGCAACCTGGGAGCACAAGGAAGTTAAGTTGCTTGCTCAGGGTCACACAATATGCAAGTAGGAGTCTGAGGGATTCAAACCCAAGCCTCCAGGCTTGCAGCCAGAAACCACTGCACTATACTGCCTCCAATGGCAAGACCCCTTGTGAAACAGAATCAAATGCTTTTCTGAAATCTAAAAATACCACATCACAAGGAATTTCTTTATCTAACTTTTGACTAATGGATTTGTAGAAGTGGAGTAAGTTAGTAATGCAGGAATTACCTTTAGCAAAGCCATGATTTTATTTATTTATTTATTAAACTCTAGGATTACAAATAGCTTTGAGCAAGAACTCATTTACAAAGGTTCCATGTCAGTAAAAGGAGGGTAAACATACAAACAAAGGTCAGCATTGTTACAGAGTCTTAATTGACTGCATCCATTTAAGTGACTTGCACTGTGTCCCTTTATGTGGCTAGCTCTAGATCCATCCAGACAATAAACCTAGGCCTGCCATTATGCACCCTGGATTTCAGATCAGGATGCTTTATTTTCAGCTTAGTCATCGTTTATTTTTTATTTTTATTCTTTGGCAACTGAATAAGGCCCAGTGGGCACACAACCTGTTTACAGGGGTTCCACACGGGCACTGGGGAGGTTAAGTGACTTGTTCAGAATCAAACAGTACGCAGTTGGAGGGTGTGGGACTTAAACCCAGATCTGTTGGATGCACCAAGTTCATTCACAGATCACTGCTCTAGCCTTTAGGCTGTACCGTCAGCCCATTTAATTCCGCTTCTGTGTGCCATCCATTACCACATAAAGCAGGCCAACAGACTACTGTTTGCATGTAGTAACAAGCTTACCCAGAGCAACAGACATCAGTCTGTCATCTGGCATCAGTTAACACAACAAAAGGTTAAATAAACGTACAACCATATGTGACAACCAGCAATCAGAGGGTCACCGGCCCTCAACATGAACTAAGTTGAAACACTTCTTTTCAAACCCCTTACTTATGCTTAACAACTGCAGTCATTCCCCTGGATTGAGCTGCCTCCGAGCTTTAGAATTTTATGGTAATTAGAGAACTTAGAATGAAATTGAAACTCTACTGAGTGGTCATACTCATTCCTGCATTTTAACGTCAGATTTATTTCTCCACCTGAACAAAGCAGTTGCCCTGAAGTCTTCTCTTCAACTTCAGACTAATTACGGTTTACTGTTTTAACAGTTTCAGTTTAAATTGTACTTATTTCACTTTATTATCGATATTTTGCATTAGTTAGGGTGCATAATATGTTGAATTTTACTTTTCTTTAGTTCCACATCAGTTACCAGGAACTGGAGAAGGACATTTCACAGCACAATTCTGGCCTTTGGGGAACCACTTCATTAAAAAAAAATCAAAACAAAAAAATAAACAACTTTCTTTCTCTGTTTAAATCACACTGATTTATGGTATTCTTGTGGTATTATTCTCGGTTCCCTTTTTTTTCAGTAACCAAGGTGGCAATTGGCTTAAAATGCACTTTAAACACCATTAGGTGTTACTTTACAGTCACGGTTCTGTTTTAAAAGGGAACTGAACTACATATCCGGATTTTAAACCCTTTAAGCATACATAGGAGTTTTTATTATTGTTAATGACTAATTTGGGGAAGTGGAATATCTTCCCAGGGTTATCAGTGTTTAGCATAACTAACAGGCCCAAAAAGAAGATGGAACACACTGGCTTTAAAAATTTAAAAATTTGTTTCCAGCTCCTGGCTCTGCTATGAGTTACGTTTAAGGTGCCTGGGTCCAGATCATGTCCTTGTCACGTGTGAGCTCTGTACTAAGTTTTGTCCCAAAACGCAAAAGAAAAGGGTTAAACATATAGAAGGCATTATGGCTTTTCAGTCTGCCTCCATGTCACCTAAAGGCTCAGAAGAGGGTCCAGCCTCTCAAAGCAAGCAGCAGTCCCTGTCAGAGAAGAGAGACAAGAAAGAAAAGGCTGCAAAAGATGGTTCAGAAATCAGGGTGTCTGAAAGGGGGAACCCTGAATCCAACAAAATTAAAAGAGACTCTGAGCAGACACCGGAGATGGTGCCTGCCAAGAAAGAAACCAAAAGGAAAACTTACCACTGGCTCTCCTCCTGAAGATGGAAAGGAGCAGCCAGTGGACACAAATAAAATGCCCTCAGTAGAGGACATGGCTAAGGCATGTTAGTTCCTCCAGGTTTTCCAGGCTGAGGGAAATTTCATGAACATGCCTGCCTCCTTCCCCAGGCTCCAGTTCTATTCCCAATGCCTGTGGTGGAGAAGAAAGAAGATGAAGAAGAATCCATGGAACTGGATGGTTCTCCAGAACAAGAGTTTGGTTCCCCTCATAGACCCTCAGATGACTATATCCCACACTACACTTTTGTGAGGCATATTGGGGTGGTGCTGCATTGAAACTGGTCATAAGCATTACTAGGTGCATCCTCTAACATGCCCTAACATAGGTGATTGTTCTTTGCAATGTTATAGAGTGATATGCAGCTCTGGTTAAAGAGGTAAAAAGTTAAGAACTTATAGATAGTACTGTGTTTTGAACTTGGGTGTAGCACCTCAAGCTGTATGTTGCTGGGAAACGTATGGATGGGATTGTATCAAAGTTAGTAGCATTTTATGCTTCTCTGCTAGTGGAGTTGGTATTGTATTGTTAAGTAGGGACTTGGATGGTTAGAAACTTATAGATATAAATGTATTTTGTAGTTAGTATTGGTATCATGGCTAGAATAGTGGGCTGTAATGGATGTGGGGTGGCAGTTTGGATTAACATATTGTGGAGACTAGAAAGGTGCCCAATCTGTATCAGGCTGAATAAGCTGGAGGAGAAAGTGCTGTGGCTTGGTAGAGAGCTGGAGAGGATGAGGGGGAAGGGTTCGGGAGGCAGGAGGGTCACATCCAGGAAATAACATGAGGGCATTGCAGGGGAGGAACAGTGGCTCAAGGGAAGTGATGAGGAGGGAGTGCAGGAGTGGAACAAACAAAGGGACTAGCATTAGTGTGAAGGTTAGACTTAAGGGGAGGGAGTGAAGACACAGTCAGGAAGGATGGGCAGGAAATAGGTTTGCTGGGCTGGTGACACTGGTGGAGGGGAAGGGAAGGATGATCACCAGAGGAGAACAGAAGAGGGAGGAAGAGAGAAACCCACAAGGGTCAGGAATCAGTCAGAGGAGGGTGACACGGGTGAAGGGGAGAGAAGCACTGCAGGTAGGGTGGACGACAGGGGTGGAGTAGAGGAGGGGGGCCAGGGATGAGGGGAGGGATGTGGGAGATAGGGAGGGAGCAGTGAAGGGGGCAGGGAACAGGATGAAGAGAAGGGGCAGAAAGCAGTAGGGAGGAAGGGTGGAGTTAGTGGGCTGGCATGCTCTAAGAGTGGATACCCTGGGAAAGGTGTGGGGGCAGGGGCGAGGAATGAGGAAGGGGGTGTACTAGTGCTTGGTGATTCCATACTTAAAGGTATCAGATCTGGTGGCGGGGGTGAGGCATAGTAAAATATGGGTGGAGGTTATAACGAGGCTAACGGCAGACAGGGCAGGGCAGGCAGTTCTTAAGTGTACAAGGAGGAGCAGAAAGAAACCACATGTAGTGGTGCATGTGGGCAGTAATGACCTGTCGGGGGAGACAATGGAAGTAGTGAGGAGGAGGTTTGAGGAATTAGAAGGGCTATGTGAAGAAGTGGGGGAATCAGTGGCCTTTTCAGAGATGCTCCTGGTACCTTGCGTGAGTACGGAAAGGAAAAGGAGGATTGGGGAGTTTAACAAATGGCTGGAGGAATGGTGTCAGTCTAAGGGCTATGGGGTTGTGGGGTACTGGGGCAGTACCTGGGAAAATAAGGATCTATATGCAGGGGATAATCTGCACCTGAGCAGGAAGGGGAAAGGATAGATTTAAAGTAGGTGGTGGGGTGGTGGGAGGACAGCTAGTAGGCAGGGATCCCAGAGGGGGGAGCCAAGAATACCTACACCCCAAGCTATCAGAGAGGTATTTGAGGTGGGGACATGAGGAGAGATTAGGAGGGGGGAAATCAGGGTGGGGGGAGGAAGACACAGGTTGGAGGGTGGTCTCGCTGAATGCAAGAAGCTTAGGTAACAAATCAGCTGAACTACAGGCTCTCTTGGCGGTAGGGAGGGTGGACATTGCAGCCATCACAGACACATGTGCCAACCAAAACTAGGACTGGGATATGATGATCCCAGGCTACAGGATATTCAGAAAGGACAAGTCTAGGGGGAAAGGGTGTGTGGCAATCTATGTAAGGGAGGGGATAAGGTGTATGAGAGAGGAGGGGGTGGAGGGCAGGACAGAGGCCCTATGGATGCAGTTTCAAGACTCTAAAAGAAAGACACTGAGGGTGGGGGTAGTGTACAGGGCACCAGCTCAGAGGGATGATCTGGATAGCGAGGTGGCCGAGCAGATTATAAGAGTCTGTAGGAAGGGGGACACCATAGTGGTGGGGGACTTCAACCTCCCTGGAGTGGAATGGAACACCCCTACCACCACGTGTGCAAAGGAACAGAGATTACTAGATGCATTTCAGGACAGCTTCCTTCTGCAGTTGGTCTGTGGGCCTACTAGGGAGGGTAGGACTCTGGACCTAGTAGTAACAAACGGGGAGGCTGTAAGGGATCTGGGAGTGGAGGACCCCCTGGCTGGGAGTTACCATAATATGGCATGGTTCACACTCAATATGGGAAGGGTAACAGGAGGAGCAGGTACCAGGGTGATCGATTTTAAAGGAGCGGACTTTAAACGGATGGTGGAAATTTTGGTTGAGCATATGACAGGAATTCAGACATGCATAAGTGGCAGCCAAAAATGGAACATCATTAAGAAAGGACTGGCAGAGGCTACTGAGACCTGCACCAGGACACGGACCAAGAAGGGGAGAGCAAAGGAGCTGAGCTGACTGACGTGGAAGGTAATGGAAGGGGTGAGGCCAAGAGAAAAGCATTCTGGAGGCTTAGGAAATCAGAAGGGCAAGGGGACAAAGACAAGCACATGAAGAAGTCCAAGGAGGTTACCAGGCTAGTCAGAGCAGCTAAGGCTTCCAGAGAGCTGAGACTGGCACAGGGAATCAAGAATGAGGAAAAGGACTTCTTCAGATACATTGGCAAGAGAAGAAGAAACAAAGATCAGATTGTAAGGATTAAGGAAGATGAGGGGTGAGTGGAGAAGGGGGAGGACCAGGCAGAGGCACTGAATGAGTACTTCCCTTCCTGTTGATAGAGCCAACCAGGCTGCCACTTGTATTGATTTTCCATTGGCCTACAGTGTACTGTTCTTCATATTGTGTTACTCTGGAACTGATTGTGCATAATTGGAATACCTTTGTATAGCTCATTGTTTGTACTGGGCATGGAACCTTTGTAAATGAGCTACTAGCTCAAAGGTTGTTATAATCCGAGACATTCAATAAAAAAAAGAAAACAACAACATTAAATTAAATAGTATGTCAGAAACAGTTTAATTCCTGTCAGCACTGATCACATCATTTAGTGAAATGGGACCACAGTACATCAGAAACCTTTTTACGTTTGCTTGCACGCATGCACAAGGAACGTTTTGGGAGAGTAGCACACTTTGGAGGTGTGCCTCTCCCTTTCAATCCGCTGCTCCGTTGAGCAGGCATGGCAGTCCTGCACCATCGGGTGAGATGCTAGTAAGGACAGTGGTGGTCTTTGCCCAAAGAAAACCACCACTGCTGGCACAGAGCACCGCTGCCACGCCACCCCGTGTCACGCCGCCCCCACCGCGTCAAGGCTGCCCCCCAAATCTTTGCTGCCATGCTGGGAGCCCACCCCAGCGTGGAAAACATCCTGTTGTTTGACAACGGGTGCCCAATCCCCGTCGGCTCCAGGCCCCCTCAGCCATCTTCTGCCATGCTGGAGCCCACCCCAGCATAGCAAGCGTCCCGCGTTGTTTGCGATGGAGTTCCAATCCCCGTCAGCTCTTGGCCTCCCAGCCATCCTTGGCATGCTGGAGCCCACCCCAGCGTGGCAAACGTCCCACGTAGTCTTTTTTTTAAACCTGTAAACCAAAAACAGTCCCACGGGCGCTTCTCCCAGTCCCCTCCCACAACCCGCACTCACCCACCGCGCACTCCAGCTTCCCCACACCCCCTCACCCCATACTTACCTCCGAGCTTACGCGACTATCTTCGTGGACTGGGAACACGCCTGCACTCTTCAAAGCCGACCGCGAACTGAGGAAATGCCAGTAAGCTGTATAATGGGCTAGATAGGGGTTTTCAACTTCTGTATATCTCAGGCATTTTTGAATTTTTGCCCAAATTTTCAACATGGGTTTTTGGGACCTTTCCTCATGAATGATGTCACTGTCATGGCGTTACTCGGGCCGCAAGGGTGATTTACAGTCACCGCGCAGTCACTGCGCAAAATCACCTTTGGGCCTGAATAATGCCATGACAGTGACATCATTCATGAGAAGGGTCCCAAAACCCATGTTGAAAAATTGGTGCAAAATTCCAAAAATGACTGTTTTATGAGCATGCGTGTACAGTTCCCACGCAGCCTTGTAAGTTCGCTGATTTTCAATATTTTACTCCAGATTTTCAACATTGCCATTTTACCACACCTCCTTATGAGCAGTACAGCTGCCATTTTTCACATCCTGCCCAAACGTGTTTCCTACCATGTATATTAATGGCGCAGTCAGTGTGCTAAATCAATGTATGGGACACATTAAGAAAATCACAGTGACACTGTTCATGAGCAGAGGTCTTAAAATGGCTATGTTGAAAATTTGGTGAAAAAATTCCTAAAAATGACTGTTTTACAAGCATGCGTTGCGCAGTTCATACGCATGCTTGTACGTTTGCGAATTTTCAATATTTGCATTCCAGATTTTCACCATTGCCATTTTATCACACCTCCTCATGAGCAGTACAGCTGTCATTTTTCACATCCTGCCCAAAATGTGTTTCTGCCCATGTAGCGCACAATGGCACAGTTGGTGTGCGAACTCAATGTATGGGACACATTAAGAAAATCACAGTGACACTGATCATGAGCAGAGGTCTTAAAATGGCTGTGTTGAAAATTTGGTGAAATAATTCCTAAAAATGACTGTTTTATGAGCGTGCGTTGCGCAGTTCCTACGCACGCTTGTAAGTTTGCGAATTTTCAATATTTTCACTCCAGATTTTCAACATTGCCATTTTACCACACCTCCTCATGAGCAGTACAGCTGTCATTTATCACATCCTGCCCAAAACATGTTTCCGCCCATGTAGCGCACAAGGGCGCAGTCGGTGTGTGAACTCAATGTATGGAACACATTAAGAAAATCACAGTGACACTATTCATGAGCAGAGGTCTTAAAATAGCTGTGTTGAAAATTTGGTGAAAAAATTACTACAAATAACTATTTTACGAGCGTACGTTGTGCAGTTCCTACGCACGCTCGTAAGTTTGCGAATTTTCAATATTTTCACTCCAGATTTTCAACATTGTCATTTTACCACATCTCTTCATGAGCAGTACAGCTGTCATTTTTCACATCTTGTCCAAAATGTGTTTCTGCCCATGTAGCGCACAATGGCGCAGTCAGTGTGTGAACTCAATGTATGGGACATATTAAGAAAATTACAGTGACACTGATCATGAGCAGAGGTCTTAAAATGGCTGTGTTGAAAATTTGGTGAAAAAATTCCTAAAAATGACTGTTTTACGAGTCTGCGTTGCGCAGTTCCTATGCACGCTCGTAAGTTTGCGAATTTTCAATATTTCCACTCCAGATTTTCAACATTGCCATTTTACCACACCTCCTCATGACCAGTACAGCTGTCATTTATCATATCCTGCCCAAAACATGTTTCCACCCATGTAGCGCACAATGGCGTAGTCGGTGTGTGAACTCAATGTATGGTACACATTAAGAAAATCACAGTGACACTGTTCATGAGCAGAGGTCTTAAAATGGCTGTGTTGAAAATTTGGTGACAAAATTCCTAAAAATGACTGTTTTACAAATGTTCATTGCACAGCTCCTATGCACGCTCGTAAGTTTGCGAATTTTCAATATTTTCACTCCACATTTTCAATATTGCCATTTTACCATACCTCCTTATGAGCAGTGCAGCTGTCATTTTTCACATCTTGTCCAAAATGTGTTTCCACCCATGTAGCGCACAATGGCACAGTCGGTGTGCGAACTCTGTGTATGGGACACATTAAGAAAATCACAGTGTCACTGTTCATGAGCAGAGATCTTAAAATGGCTATGTTGAAAATTTGGTGAAAAAATTCCTAAAAATGACTGTTTTACGAGCGTGCGTTGCGCAGTTCCTACGCACGCTCGTACGTTTGTGAATTTTCAATATTTGCACTCCAGATTTTCAACATTGCCATTTTACCACACCTCCTCATGAGCAGTACAGCTGTCATTTTTCACATCCTGCCCAAAATGTGTTTCCGCCCATGTAGCGCACAATGGTGCAGTTGGTGTGCGAACTCACTGTATGGGACACATTAAGAAAATCACAGTGACACTGATCATGAGCAGAGGTCTTAAAATGGCTGTGTTGAAAATTTGGTGAAAAAATTCCTAAAAATGACTGTTTTACGAGTCTGTGTTGTGCAGTTCCCATGCACGCTCATACGTTTGCGAATTTTCAATATTTCCACTCCAGATTTTCAACATTACCATTTTACCATGCCTTCTTATGAGTAGTACAGCTGTCATTTTTCACATCTCACCCAAAACGTGTTTCTGCCCATGTAGCGCACAATGGTGCAGTCGGTGTGTGAAATCAATGTATGGGACACATTATGAAAATCACAGTGACACTGTTCATGAGCAGAGGTCTTAAAATGGCTATATTGAAAATTTGGTGAAAAATTCTTAAAAATGACTGTTTTACGAGCGTGCATTGCGCGGTTCCTATGCACGCTTGTACGTTTGCGAATTTTCAATATTTGCACTCCAGATTTTCACCATTGCCATTTTATCACACCTCCTCATGAGCAGTACAGCTGTCATTTTTCACATCCTGCCCAAAATGTGTTTCCGCCCATGTAGCGCACAATGGCACAGTCGGGTGTGCGAACTCAATGTATGGGACACATTAAGAAAATCACAGTGACACTGATCATGAGCAGAGGTCTTAAAATGGCTGTGTTGAAAATTTGGTGAAATAATTCCTAAAAATGACTGTTTTACGAGTCTGCGTTGCGCAGTTCCTACGCATGCTCGTAAGTTTGCGAATTTTCAATATTTTCACTCCAGATTTTCAACATTGCCATTTTACCACACCTCCTCATGAGCAGTACAGCTGTCATTTATCACATCCTGCCCAAAACATGTCTCCACCCATGTAGCGCACAATGGCGCAGTCGGTGTGCGAACTCAATGTATGGGACACATTAAGAAAATTGCAGTGACACTGTTCATGAGCAGAGGTCTTAAAATAGCTGTGTTGAAAATTTGGTGAAAAAATTCCTACAAATAACTATTTTACGAGCGTGCATTGTGCAGTTCCTACGCACGCTCGTAAGTTTGCGAATTTTCAATATTTGCACTCCAGATTTTCAACATTGCCATTTTACCACATCTCCTCATGAGCAGTACAGCTGTCATTTTTCACATCCTGTCCAAAATGTGTTTCCGCCCATGTAGCGCACAATGGCGCAGTCGGTGTGCGAACTCAATGTATGGTACACATTAAGAAAATCACAGTGACACTGTTCATGAGCAGAGGTCTTAAAATGGCTGTGTTGAAAATTTGGTGACAAAATTCCTAAAAATGACTGTTTTACAAATGTTCATTGCACAGCTCCTATGCACGCTCGTAAGTTTGCGAATTTTCAATATTTTCACTCCACATTTTCAACATTGCCATTTTACCATACCTCCTTATGAGCAGTGCAGCTGTCATTTTTCACATCTTGCCCAAAACGTGTTTCCGCCCATGTAGCGCACAATGGCAGTCGGTGTGTGAACTCAGTGTATGGGACACATTAAGAAAATCACAGTGTCACTGTTCATGAGCAGAGATCTTAAAATGGCTATGTTGAAAATTTGGTGAAAAAATTCCTACAAATAACTGTTTTACGAGCGTGTGTTGTGTGGTTCCTCATATGCGCTCGTAAGTTTCAGAATTTTCAATATTTTCACTCCAGATTTTCAATATTGCCATTTTACCACACCTCCTTATGAGCAGTACAGCTGTCATTTTTCAGATCCTGCTCAAAACATGTTTCCGCCCATGTAGTGCACAATGGCGCAGTTGGTGTGCAAAATCAATGTATAGGACACAGTAAGAAAATCACAGTGACACTGTTCATTAGCAGAGGTTTTAAAATGCCAATGTTGAAAATTTGGTGAAAAAATTCCTAAAAATGACTGTTTTTGAGCGTGCGTTGCACAGTTCCCATGCACGCTCGTAGGTTTGCGAATTTTCAATATTTTCACTCCAGATTTTCAACATTGCCATTTTACCACACCTCCTCATGAGCAGTACAGCTGTCATTTTTCACATCCTGCCCAAAACGTGTTTCCGCCCATGTAGTGCACAATGGCGCAGTTGGTGTGCGAAATCAATGTATGGGACACATTAAGAAAATCACAATGACACTGATCATGAGCAGAGGTCTTAAAATGGCTGTGTTGAAAATTTGGTGAAAAAATTCCTAAAAATGACTGTTTTACGAGTGTGTGTTGCGCAGTTCCTATGCACGCTCGTATGTTTGCGAATTTTCAATATTTTCACTCCAGATTTTCAACATTGCCATTTTACCACACCTCCTCATGAGCAGTACAGCTGTCATTTTTCACATCCTGCCCAAAATGTGTTTCCGCCCATGTAGTGCACAGTGGCGCAGTTGGTGTGCGAAATCAATGTATGGGACACAGTAAGAAAATCACAGTGATACTGTTCATTAGCAGAGGTTTTAAAATGGCAATGTTGAAAATTTGGTGAAAAATTCTAAAATGACTGTTTTACTGAGTGCGTTGCGCAGTTCCCCGCATGCTCGTAAGTTTTGCGAATTTTAATATTTTCACTCCAGATTTTCAACATTGCCATTTTATCACACCTCCTCGCGAGCAGTACAGCTGTCATTTTTCACATCCTGCCCAAAACGATTTCGCCTCATGTAGTGCACAATGGCGCAGTCAGTGTGCAAACTCAATGTATGAGACACATTAAGAAAATCACAGTGACACTGTTCATGAGCAGAGGTCTTAAAATGGCTGTGTTGAAAATTTGGTGACAAAATTCCTAAAAATGACTGTTTTACGAGTGTTCATTGCGCAGTTCCTATGCACGCTCATAAGTTTGCGAATTTTCAATATTTTCACTCCACATTTTCAACATTACCATTTTACCACACCTCCTTATGAGCAGTGCAGCTGTCATTTTTCACATCTTGCCCAAAATGTTTTCACCCATGTAGCACACAATGGCACAGTCGCTGTACGAACTCAGTGTATGGGACACATTAAGAAAATCACAGTGTCACTGTTCATGAGCAGAGATCTTAAAATGGCTATGTTGAAAATTTGGTGAACAAATTCCTAAAATAACTTTTATGGCGTCGTTGACCGCAGTTTCCTTGCTTTCGTAAGTTCGCAATTTTCAATATTTTTCACTCAGATTACCAACATTGCCATTTTACCACACCTCCTTATGAGCCTTACAGCTGTCATTTTTCAGATCCTGCCCAAAATGTGTTTCCGCCCATGTAGTGCACAATGGCGCAGTTGGTGTGCGAAATCAATGTATGGGACACAGTAAGAAAATCACAGTGACACTGTTCATTAGCAGAGGTTTTAAAATGCCAATGTTGAAAATTTGCTGAAAAAATTCCCAACAATGACTGTTTCCACGTAGCGCAGCACAGCTCCCACGCATCATAGGTTTGCAAATTTTCAATATTTCCACCAGATTTTCAACATTGCCATTTTACCACACTTCCTTATGAGCAGTACAGCTGTCATTTTTCACATCCTGCCCAAAACGTCTTTCCACCTATGTAGCGCACAATGGGGGTAACAAAAAGGTAATGCTGAAAATTTATTGTGCAAATACCAGCAATCGCACAGGGCATTAGGGTAAAGCACTATACGTGCCAATCATCACTGCAAATACCTGCAAGCGATCGTTCGGCATTGACAAATGCTTGTTGTTTATGCCATAATGTGTCCATTGTGTCCTCTGTACTGTTACTCTGTAATTCAGGTGCATGACCTCCACTCTCCAGCGGAATTCTGGCACATGTAAAGTCCCCCCCCCGATTGTCAAGATTACCGTCAGTGTCTCTCTCTGTCCCTTTGTTCCTGCAAACCCTCTCTCTCTCAGTGATTATCTGTGTTTGTCCCCTTTATCCACAGGCTCCACAGCAGTCAGATGCCCTCCCAGCCTGGGCTCACAGCAGCGGAGCACTGGTAGAGATTGTACCTGTGTGCGACTGTCCCAACCCCCAAAGGTACTGGTGTTGTGTACCATGACAACAACCTGCACTCCAAGACCCTAAATGACAACTGCCTACTTGGCACAACCAGCACAGCCACTGACAATCCCCATAAAGCTATCTACCCCCTGGAACCACTAATGACCAGTGGGGAAAGGGCTATTCAACTTGCCAATACATATAACACTATCCCAATACCAATCTCTGGGCAGGCTAGTACATGCCATAAGTTAAAGTTAGTAAGGGCCAGTAGGAGAACATGTGGGTTAAGCCTAAAAAATCTTAAGCATCAAGCCTTGAGAATCACCCTGTTGCTGCTGCTAATATCAGGCAACATACACCCTAACCCAAGCCCAGGTCAACAAAAAATGGGGACACATCAGGAGGCAAGACTCCCTCAAGGTGGCCTCAATAAATATCTGTAGCCTAGTATCCAAATTGAACATGCTTCAGGTATGGGTGTCACAGCACCAGTCTGACGTATTGTCCATTGTAGAACTGTGGCTCACACCCAGAGTCCTGGACTGTGCTATTTTACTTGATGAGTATATTGTTTTCCAGCAAGACAGGATTACCAAATGTGGGGGTGGTTGTGCAATATACATTAGAGACAAATTACAAGGATATGCTCTTCCTATCTTGGACACGGGCAAGCATGTCCAAGCACTAGGGGTTAAATTACTGCTAGAAGCCTACAGCAAGGGTTTTACTGTTGCCTCTGTCTGTATCCTTCCTGAAGAGCAGGCCAGTGGTTTCAAAGCAGTCTTGAAATGCTTAAAAAAATCTACATCCTAGCTCCGAGGTAATAATGGTTGGGGACTTCAGCACTAACTGGCTGGGCCCAGAGGTGTCCCAATACAAGGTCACTACTTCTGCCATCAGCATAGTACAAATGAGCAACTCCTCCACCAGGGTAACCTATACTACAGGCTGTAGTATACTTCTGGACTGATTGCTCACTAATCAACCAGAAAGACTATCAAGCACTACAGTCCTCTCGGGCTGCATTAGTTACCATTCACCAGTCATATGTACCTGGTCTAACAAAACTGCTAAACCTCCCACCAGAACCTTCACTGGGTGGGTCCTAAAAAATGGGCAACTCGAACCCCTAAAACAACACCTGAGGCAGCAAGACTGGTCTGCCAGTGATGCTGTGGATGATGTTGACCTAGCCCTGGACCATTTCATTGGCAAATTTAATACAGCATGTGACATTTTGGCCCCCCTCAAAAAAAGAAAGTTCAAGGGAATAAATAACCCCTGGGTCTCACCCTTCCTCATGAACGTTATGAAAGAAAGGGATAACCTCTGGCACAGAGCTTGTGTGACAGATAAACCATCAGATGTACAAAAACTATAAAAAGGCCAGGAATTCCTGCACAAGGGTGATCTGCATGGCCAAGAGTCATCATTTTCAGGAAGGACTCACCAATTCCTGGGGAGATGTAAGGCTGTTTTGGAATAATCCGAAGACCCTGACTGACAAAGAAAGGAAAACCACTTCGACCATGTTAAATCTAGATGGAGTGACCATGCAAGACCTGAAAATCATAGCAGATACCTTTAGCATTGCTTTCACTGATCTTAGTAGTGTTCTCCCCCTGACCACCATGAGGTAACAGCCAAACAAAGTAATAGCATTATAGAGAGCCTACCACAAGACCCTCCCTTTCTACTTTAGAGTTATTTTTATTTATTTTTTGTATTTATTTATTTTTAGGAAGCACCTTTGAGCCAAAGGCTCTTTTACAGAGGTTCCACATCATAGTAATACATGGGCATAACATCATTTACAGTGGTTACAAGTACATAAGCAGATACAAGGAGGTTCCATGCCTAGAAAGACTTGAGTACATCAGGTTACAGATATTACATAATTACAATAACAGGGATTACATAGGTAAAAATATACAGACATATAATTTAAAGCAGGCTAGGTTGACAGGTTGTAATGTTAAGTGAACAACTTGAGAATCTACAGGATATAGACTGAATCAGGTAGGGAGCAGAGGATGATATAGTCTGTAAAATAATTAACTAATACTAAACGCAAGGAGGCGAGAACTTGTTGGGCAGCAGTTCTTTTGTCTTAAGTGCTAAAGAGTGTAGTCATAAAGGAGAGCTAGACTCACTGGGGGGGGAATGTTGAAGCTGGGACCTGGAGCCTACTAGGGGAGTGTTAGTTAGCAAAAAGAGAGGAGAAGGCAAGGGTGCAGGTTAGAATGAGGGTAGCAGGAAAGAGGAGGGAAGAGTGTGGGGGAGTTCAGGTCTCACAGTCACAGTTCCTGTTTGTGGCGAGGGCCACTTGGAGTTTATCTTTAAAGGGGCCTATTCTGTCTTCTTTTGTGATGCCTATGTCAAGCACATTAAGCCAAAGTGGTGCCTGGTATTCGTAGGACCATTGGCCTTGTTACTAGAAAGGAAACAAGAAAGTACATACAATGCGCCCTAGATAAATTGAGAGTTAGTAGTGATATCCTAGACCTGAAATTAACTGCCCTCACCTTAGTTGAGTTACTCACTCCCTTAATGAAAATACTCAACCTATCCTTAAGAACTGCAACCTTCCTGCAGAAGTGGATGCAGCAGTAGTCACGCCGATTCATAAAAGTGGTGGCAGAACTTCCCACTCTATCGACCGATATCCACCCCCTCCGCTCTCCAAGGCCTTGGAGAAGATTGTATCAGACCAACTAGTGGAATATCTCAACAAATATCAAATACAGTGCCCCCAACAGCATGACTTTCATAAGTTGCATAGCACCACCACTGCACTAGCTGAATTTACCAGATACATACACAAGGCCCTATACCATTGGCAGTTGGTGGGGACAGCTTTTATCGACCTCACCAAAGCCTTTCGACATAGTAAATCATAGCTTACTTCTCGAGCAACTATCCATCACTGGACTCTCCTCAGAAGCTGTTAACTGGTTTAGCAGCTACCCTATAGACAGATACCAACAGGTGAAGACAGATGGGATATTCTCAGATAGCCTGAATGTATGGACAGGTTTCCCCTCAAGACTCTGTCCTAGGGTCCCTGCTTTTTAGCCTCTTTCTCAACCACCCCCTCACCTGCAATGACATTCTCCTATATGCAGATGATGTGGTCCTCTTCACTAGTAACCCTGACCCTGTACAACTAGAGGCACAGCTCCATATGACTTTTATCAATGTTGAGACTTCATTCCAGAAGCATAAGCTGCTTCTAAACTACAAAAAAAAACAAGATCATGGTGTTTGCTACCCTATAAAATAAGCATAAATCTCACTAGCTTCACAGATGTAATAATTTAAATACCCCCATGGAAGTGGTCAACTCATTTAAATACCTAGGGTCACACTGGACAGTACCTTAATGTTTGCAACCCACATCAATCATGTTGCCAAAGTGGTCAATGCCAAATTAGGGCTTCTGTACAGGCACAAACACTGCATGACAGTTGAAGCACTCAGGCTTGCAGTGAATAGCTCGGTCATATCCACTATCGACTATGGCCTGGTACTATATGGGGCAGCATGTAAAACCACTCTAAAAAAAGTATTGACTGCCCAAAATAAAGCCTGTCAACTGTTCATGGGTGAGTTGTATGCCCAAACCGGTTGGTTACACTTGAAAGGTAGGCTTCAGTACCAGACCTGCCTACTTGCCAAAAAGGCAAGGCAAGACAAATTTTATTTAAGAGACACCCATCCTGGAGGCTCTTGGCACTGAACATATTAAAAATGCATACTACACATCATAATAAACAAGTAACAACATACTATTAAACATAAGCATACAATATTTCAACAATTAAACAAAATGTTATATAAATATTACCCTAAACAGCAACAGCTACTAAAAAAGCCAAGGCTAACCTAAACGTAAGGTTCTGAAAATAGGCAAGGACTATAAGACATAGTCTGGGAAGGCCTGATTATACAAGAAGGCTATGAGGCAGGCTTTAAATACCTTCACAAAAATGCAGCCCTAGACTTGCCCCCGGTATCCAAAATCTTCTTTGCCTGGCAGTGTAGCCCTGGGCCTGACACCTCCTCCCTGAATATCCAAAATCGTCTTTGCCTGGCTGCGTAGCCTACAGGTTAGAGTAATGAGCTGTGAATGAGCTTGGCACATCCAGCAGACCAGGGTTTGATTTTCACAACCTCCGTCTGCATACTGTGTGAATCTGAACAAGTCACTTAACCTCCCCAGTGCTTCCAGGTCAACCCTGAAAAGAGGTATTTGTGCCTAGTGGGCCTTACCTGGTTACCAAAGACTAAAATAAAATTAAAAAACAAACACTAGAGGAGCCAACAAAGGTCTTTCGAATACCGTGCCCCAAATTGGCTCAGTTTACTTGGGAGTGACATCTTGGCTGAAATAAAGGTTTGCCCTTTTAAAGTGAGGCTTCAACTGCACCTCTCAGCACTTTGTGGATGTGACTGCCTTCTTTAGATCGCCTCCAACAACTGCTCACCACCTATGGCACTATGGCTCTAGCACTTAGTAGTTGAGCCCCCTCACTCCTTTCATCCTAGCCCTCCTTACTCACCCCCAGCTCACATTTCTCATCCTACTGTCCTCCCCAACCCTCACACCCTATACATGGCAATGCCTACTTTGGCGGCCTTTCCTAATCCACAGCACTTATCTCTGGTGTCTTGCACTGTTTGAACTGTTGTGTACCACCTACAGCTGCCTTCCTGTTATTTGTTGCAATTCATGTATGGTTTTTATCACCCACACTCTGCGTCCTGATGTATGTTAAATGCGTGTATAACCTACAATGTTATTGTTGCATTTGATGTACATTTTTATTACCTGCTCACTAACATAGAACCTCCCATGTTATAGTTGCAGCTCATTACGTTTGTTATCACCTACTCATCGACATGGAACCTTTGTAAAAGAGCTTTTAGCTCAAAGGTAATTGTAATTCTGAATTGAAATAAATAAATAAATAAATTAGTGGTAGACAAATGATGCTGAAACTTATAGCATGGATGCCAGAGGTTCATTATGCTAGTTTGTTTTATCTCACCAGTATTAGCAATTCAGCAGCAGGGTAGGAATCTGAATGATAAGCGCTTGTTTTTCGCTGTTGGAATGTTCCTACATTTAGCCACACAGGCATAAAAGTACATGTATATAGTATCCACACCAATCCACCTTCACAGTTTGCACGACAGGAAACCAGTGTTTGCAGCATTATTCCACGTCTGTGTGCCACCCATTACCACATAGAAGGCCTACAGACTACCATTTGTATGTAGCAATGAACTTACCCAGGGCAACAGCCATCAGTGCTGCAGGGACTCCAAAAGCCAGTGGATAGCACTTCTGCTTGGTGTAGATTCCACATTCCTGTCCTGGAAAAAATAATACAAAACTAAGATGCATAAATGAAGATGGAAATTATTTTTCTTGATACTTTACATTTTGTGCTTTTCCAGTTATAAATCATCAGCATTAATACAGCCAGACAACTTTGTGATTTGCTGTGCACGTGAGGATTTCCTTTACGGACAAGGTTTGCAGTAAGCAGAAAGTTCAGCTAATTGATGGAGTAGGGGCTATTTTTGTAACCAAAGAGTAAAGCTATACATCATTACATGTTTACAGTTTTCAATTTTCAATTTTTTTTTAACTTGGAAATGTTTAGGTGTGGGAACTCACATCTAGATTTCTAGATGGTGGAACTGTCATTTCTAGGTGGTGTAACTCTTCTATAATATTCAGTGGAGAAACATGACAGACATGTAAGAACTCTCATAACATTTTACAAGGCATTGTGAGAATGAGTTCCTAAGGGCTCCTGCCAATCTAACCCAGCAGTTTTTGTGAACCTAAACTTATTGAGTTATAATATATAAACAAGACCTCCACTGCTGGGTCCCTCTACTCTGTAAGACTGTCCCATCTCATGCCCTTTGGGGTGGGGGGCGCAGAAGTACTCAGCTTCTTTTTGCTGTTCCCTTATTGCAAAATGTAACAGGCGACACTTGTACAGAGCGCAAGGGGACACAGCTGTGGCTGTAATAATACTGTACTGTACATCCAAAGAAACAAAAGCAGCCTACCTCTTAAAATGGGAGTGATTACAGTAGACAGAAGACTTCCAGCATTAATAGACAGGTAGAAGATTGAGAAGAATCGAGTTCTTTGTTTTTCCTGCAGGGGAAAGGAAAGTAAGTTATCATCTAAAATGATTTATTGCTAAAATTGTGGAGGAGGAAGAAGATGTGTCATTCATGAAAAACAAATACACAGAAAAAAACATAGCCCAAATCATTTAACCATATAGAAAATGGAGGGGCTAGAACGTTGTTGCCATTTTCAGCACATAGCCTCCCCATAAAGTTGCAACAATTCAAAGTTTGGCTTTTCAAATTTAGAACATTAAATCTTCAGAAGTTGTATAAGTTCCATTTGGTAAGCCAGTTCATTTACAGTGGGATGTCTATATTAAATTTATATTTTTTAAAAGGAAAAAAACATCCACAACTCCATGATCTCATGTTCTCAACTAAGTAATTGGTTTGTACATTGGGTGCTGGGGTCCAAACTGTGGATTATTAGGTAGCAGAGCTAGACAGGGCTGTTTCAAATGTAGTGAAATGGTTCTGCTACTAAACTCAATGCTGTTTGCCATGTTACCAAAAATCATATTTACGGCATTTAGTAGCATATTATGGAGTGGATGAGGTAAGAATGCTAGTTGCACACTGCAGTTTTTCCTGGCTCATTGCAGAAAGATGCCTATTTTAAGAAAAGTACAGTAGACCTTTTTAACATTTTTGTGGACACATGATAATGATGATGTGCTGCCAGAGGGAGGAAGATCTTCCTCACCAGTGACCCTCTGCAGAAGTTCTTCTCAAGGATCCCTAGTATCAGGATCATCCCTACCTGATGACGAAACAGTCTGCCTCCGCATGACTGCACTTTCATACTCTGATATGTGACTCTTCTTCAAATGCCTTGTCATGGGTCATGCCCATCATTTGCGTTAGTGTAAAGATGAGGGGTTCCACATTTCAGAGGATTGGAATCTTTCTGAGAAGATAGCAGGCTGTTTGCAAAGGATTGCCTGACGCTTAACAGGTAGGGAGCTAGTGCATTAGGAATTAAGCTGGATGTAACAGTCAGTAGGATTTTAAACTAGGCAAGGGGGAGAGCAGTGTAACAGAAGGAACATTGGAACATATAGGAACACACAAATGGATTTAAGTTGTGTCTCCTCCGGAACACACAGAGCATAAAAACATAGGGGAGGAAGGTAAGGGACATTGTGGCAACAGTAGAAATTCAAACCTTCACAGGGTTAAGAGGATAAGAGTTTGGGGCAAGGACAAATTGAGTGTGATATAAAAAAATGCAAGACACAAGTATTAAAATTGATGAACTGTAAATGATAAAAGCTGCAGCGGATATGTATTTAGTATTAATGACAGAAATGTGGGTAATCAAAACAGTAGCTGGGACCTAAATGTCCTTGGCTAGGAGGGGCAGTGAGGGCCCCAAGGGAGGGGGTGGCAGTATATGTAAAGGAAGACATAAGGGTTCCAGAGGACATATCTGTTGCAGAAGGGAGGGAGGGAGTTGTGTTACTAGGTCTCCAAAGAACAGATATCAGGGTTAAAATATAGGCGATAAATAGGCTGCCAAACCAGAGGGTGGACACATGAGGAGCTGAAAGGGAAATTAGGACAGCAGCTAATTATAGTAGAACTACTGTATATTTGTGGCAGACTTTAATCACCTGGACATGAACAGTGACATTCTAATAGCAGTAAGTAAAAAAAAGGCAGATGCTGTTAGAGGCAACACAGGAATTCTTGCTCACACAATTGGTAAGAGAAGTCACAAAGGAAGATGCAGTTTTGGACCTGGTAACATCGAATCAGAACATTATCTGGGATGTCTTGATTGTGGATCCAGAAGGACAGAGCAGCCATACCAGTATTAAACTCAACATTGTGCTAGAATACCGGCAACTGAAATTTAGCACTCTTGTCTCCATACTTTAGGATGGCTAATTTGGCAAAATGAAAGAAACAATCAAAGGTCAGCTGAAGGACATACATATAGAAAAGCAAGGACCTCATAAGGAGGGTGAAAGCAAACACCAAACTAAGGATTGGAGAAAGGGACACAAATAATGATAAAACTTTCTTTAGGTGCATAAGGGAGAAACATCTGGCAAAAGATGGAAAAAAGCAAGAATAGAGGAAGATGAAAGAAAGGGCAATTATTTTAAAAGAGAATGTTAGTTCTGTGTTTACAGTAATGGCTACTGGCTCACTTTCTGATAATTGAGAACAGATTCTGGGATAACGATGGGCATAGATTAGAGATAGAGTATATAACTAGGAAAAGAGTTCTAAAGGGCCTGTGGGACCTGGATTTAAACAAGTCATCAGATCCAGATGGGATACTCCTGAGGGTACTAATTGAGGCAATTCAGGTCCCGGCTGCCCGTTTGGCAGACCTATTCAATACGTTACTGGCAACAGTTGAAATGCCAGTGGACTAAAGGATAGCAAATATTGTCCCCCTGCAGATGGTTTGAAATAGAGAAAACCTGGGTTATTTCAGGCCAGTGAGTCTGAAATTAATAGCAGATAAACTGCTGGAGTCAATTAGAATGGAACAGATGGTGGATTTCCTAGACAAAAAAACCTTATTGATAGGAATTGATGTGGTTCATGAGGGGTAGGTCATGTCAAATAAACGTGACAAATTTTTTTCAGCTTAGTGATACTGACAGAAGATGTGGGCTAGGCAGTTAAGATGTTGTACTGGACTTTATCAAGGACCTTGATTTGGTGCCACAAAGAAGGCTTATACAGAAGATGGGGGACTTAGGATAAAAGATAGGAATAACTACTAGGTTGGGAACTGTTGATAGACAGGACTCCATGAAAGGTCCAGAATGGCAACTTCTTTGATGTCAGGAGGTCACAAGTGAAGTGCTTCAGGGGGCTGTCCTGGAGTGGATACTATTTTACATGTATTTGGGGAACATTGGGGTAGATTCACTAGTTAAAGTGAGTTTGTTTGCAGATGACTTAAAACTCTGTGGGAGAGCTGACAGTATTGAAAGGATTAGCAAGCAGTATGAAAAGAGATGAAGAAAAGTTTGGGTAGTGATCCTGACTTATGCGATTAAAGTTCAGTGACAAAAAATGTAACATGATGCATATTTGAAACAAAAAAACACAGCTGGAACATTGCATCAATGGTAACATAGTAGAGCACTCAAAGCAGGAAAGGGACTTAGGTTTGATAATCAGCTGTTCAAAATCTTCTTTCCAATCCAGTATGCTACAGCATATGGGAAGGCTAACAGTATGTTGGGATGCATCCAGCGAGCTTTCACTAGTCACAGTAAAGAGGTGATGTTTGTGACAGGGTAGCATAGGACCCTGTCCCATTTGATATGGAGAAAGGGTCCTATGCTACCCTGTCACATATGATCAGGGTAGTAATTTTGGTGCTGTACTGCTTAAGGAGCTGTACAGGCTGTTAAGTATCACTGCCATAAGAACCTCCCCCTATCACCCTCAGACAGATGGTCTTGTTGAGCATTTTAACCAAACCCTAAAACACATGTTAAAAAGGTTTGTAAAATGGAGAGGGAAAGATTGGGACCATTACTTGCCTTACCAACTTTTCGCTTACAGAGAAGTGCCACAGGCATCAACAGGGTTTTCATCATTTGAAATGCTGTATGGTAGGCAGCCAGGAGGGCCACTGAATGTGATAAAAGAAACGTGGGAAGATAACCCCACTCAGAAACAATCTATAACGTCTTATATGTGTGCCCTAAGAAAGAAGCTGCCAAAATATGTTGAAATTGCCCATAGTAATCAGGAAGACGCCCAAAACCAGCAGAAGATATATGACCATGGGGTAAAAGAAAAAGTTTTCGAGCCAGGTGAAAAGGTTTTGCTACTGCTACCCATAACAGAAAATAAACTGTTAATGAAGTGTCAAGGGCCTTATAAAGTTCTTAGACATATGGCACTGTTAACTATGAGATTGAGACCACTGACAGAAAAAATCCTACTAAGATATACCATCTAATGGTATTTGCCAGCAACCCTTGGTGACAGTCAGGGTACTGATATACTTTGCACTCCCCAGTCTGTCCACCAAATCATCTATTCTGGGCATAGGATAACTGTCAAATTCTGATACTTGATTAAGTTTCCTAAAATCAAGGCAGATTCTAACATCCCCCTTTTTTTTGTTTACAATTACCATGGGAGATGACCAAGCACTCCTCGACTCCTCTATAATACCCAATTCTTTCATTTTTTGTATTTCTTTAACCACATCTGCTCTTAGCTGCTCTGGCAACCTGTATAACTTTTGCCTAATAGGATGAGCATTCGTTGTTACTGTTATGTGCTCAGCCCCTTTTGCTTAGCCTGGTACCATGGTAAAAGTACTGTTAAATGTCTTTAGCACATTACGAATGTCTGCAGTTTGTTCTGCGGTTAAGGAAACATTCACCTTTACAGCATCAGCATTTACAGTTTGTTCCAGTCTATCATAAGCTATATCAATTATCTTCCTTATCAGTTTCTGGTAAAACCAGCAAAGCAGCTTTTGGCATTTTTTCAACCCATTTCATGAAGACGTTGCTACCTATTTGTAATTCCTGTGCTGAGTGTCAGAAAGCAGCCCCAGTCACTAGAAAAGACAAGGTGCCCCTGGTGCCCCTACCCTTAATAGATGTGCCTTTTGAGAGAATTGCAATGGATGTGGGTGGTCCTTTAGACAAAAGTAAAAAGGGTAATAGATTTATCCTGGTAGTATGCGACTATGCTACTCGATACCCAGAAGCAGTTCCAATACGTACTGTTACAGACCCAAAAGTGGCAGCAGAGCTTGCCAACGTTTTCAGCAGAGTGGGAATACCTAAAGAAATTATTACTGATCAGGGCAGAATTGGACCCTGTCCCATTTGTTAAGGAGAAAGGGTCCTATGCTACCTTGTCACAATGTTGCCAGTGGCTGTACAGGTCACTGGTTAGACCACATCTAGAGTACTGTTGTGTGCAATTTTGAAACTCCCTTCTGAAGAAGGAAAGGTTAAAGCTATCCAGTCCGGGGAGGGCTGTGATAATGATCCAAGGGCAGCAAGGTAAGACCTATGAGGGAAGATTGGGCAGTCTTAATACCTATTATCTGGAGGACAAGAGGGAAAGGGGGTTATGCTGTCAGCTAACCTACAGATCCATGCAGGGAGATATTAGACTGGACTTCATAGAGTTTCAGTAAGTTAAAGAGGACAGGAAATAAAAAACATGATTGAGACCACTAAATGTACCCTGTCTTTTTTATTAGTATTGTATGTGTGTCGTTCTAATTTAAGATCCTTGCTCTCCGTAAACTAACATTTTGTATCCTTAAATCAAAGTATTTTATGTATATGACTGGTAATGGACTGTCTCTGTTTACCATTCTGGTTTTCTCATTTAGAAAGTGAGTGAGGCTGTTTATCCATGAAGTCAATGATTGTACTGATGCAATAGCTGGGGACGAGCAGGCGCACTCTCGCAAGCGTGAGCTGTTGTCAGAGGGCAAGTGTGAGGAAAGCAGTGCATCAGTATATAGCTGAGTGGCAGTGCAGAAATGTTTGGGGGGGTCACAGATGTCAGACTGAAACAGCATTTTTTTTGTAATTCTTTGTTACACAATTACTGATTATTTACTAATGCCATTTCTGTCATCTGCATTGACAGTAAGAAATGCTAAAAAGTGATTGAAGACAGCTTTCAACTTACAGTGCCAAGGATCTGAAGAGCCGTCTACCTCTGACTATAGAACTCCTGCCCACTATCCATTTTTCAGCCTTTATGCTGCTGTCTTATGTATCAATAACTGAACAATTCAGTAATGACTGAAAGTAGAGTTTACAGGCAGTTAACTCTGAGCCTCCCAGTCCAGTTTGGGCACTTTGCCACATATCAATGCAGGGACATTTTTTAGCTTACTTTAGTGATTCCCCCAGCTGCCACCATGCCCAACCAAATTAGAGAGGACACTAGCCAAAGGAGGGCTAGGTCACCTGCAGACCTCGTGGACGGTGTAAAAGAGCACCATGGGAAAAATAGTGTAATCCTTGGAGGTAGGGTTGACTTGGCAGCACGTCGATACAACTTCAGCCAACCAGGGGTCCGGGCTGCTTCTGTCAATCAGTTGGTTCTATGAAGGACCTTTCTGTCATGGGGTTGCTCAGCTGCTGCATCTTTTTTCCCTTTCAAGACTCTCTCTCTCCCTTTGCACACTCTGGATGAGTCAGAGGTTCTCTGTCATGCTTTAAAAAAAAAAAGAATACACATGAGAACGCTAACCTAAATGAGGTCTGTATGGGGGGGAGGGGTTACAGCAGTTTACGTATGTGAAGATTTACACACTCACCACCCCTCTTACAAACTGGAGCTACCAAAACAACTCTGCACTCTCATGGAAAGTGTTGGAATAAAACTTGCCTGAAGCAACAGTGCTCAATTGTACAAAACACTGAGACGTTCCAAATGAAATTGCAGCAAGCCTGAGGGATGCCCCTTGATTAAGGATTTGTTAGGACCCGAAGCAACAGGGCAGTCAGGTCAGTGACTGTGGTCTGCTTTCTCACTTGCTTCTTGTTTATTTTTTATTTTATATTAAATAAGGAGTTTTTTGTACACCGTACCTTGGGCTTGCTGCAGTTTCAGATGTTTTGTAGTGATGTTGAGCACTCCTACTTGAAGCAAGTTTTAGTCTAACAGTTTCCAGTGGAGTGCACAGTTGTTTTGGAAACTATGGTTTGTTAGAGGGGTAGCGAGCGTTTAAACCGTCACACACGTGAGCTGCTGTAACCCCCCCCATTTACTTTAGTTTTCTCACATTTTTTTAACCATCACAGAGGACAGCCACCTGAGTCGGAGTGTGAGGGAGCCTTGAGAGGGAGCAGAGAAGCAGCAGCATCCCCCTGACAGAAAGGATCAGCAGCATACATAAAGGCTGTGTATCAATATGGATAGTGGGCTGGAGTTCTAGTTGTCAGAGGTACATGGCTCTTTAGATCACTGGCACTGCAAGTTGAAAGTTTAAAGAATTAAAAAAAACTGCAGTTTCAGTCTGACATCTGTGTTCCCCCCCCATTTCTTTTATTCAAGCACTGCCTCAGCTACACATCAATGCATAGCTTTCCTTACACGCTGCCTCTGATAACAGGTTGCTCTTGGGAGAGCAAACATGCTAGTGTCGGTTCATCTATGCAGCAACAACCATGATGTCTCTCAGAGTTCGGTGAGCATGAGCAGGATCAGAACATTTTGTTTCCGCAGACCAGTCAAGGACTGCTAAAATCGTAATATACCCCCCAAAAAAGAATGAGAGACAAAAAATAAACTTTTAGATTTGTTTATTAATCAAAGTCAACTATATGTATCTATTAGTAACCTTTTAAACCCATTCCTGTCCCCTTTGAGGAATAGCACAACCACTGGGGGTGCAATCTTAAACTGGAAATGTATACCCACCCGACAGTGACACTGGCACAGTGAATGACACTACAGCGACTACAGTGCCACATCGCTGTAGTGTCCGCGCTGGAACCCGGCACTGTCTGTCAGGGGTCTTGCACCCCCCAATCAGCTCCAACTTGGCATTGATTATCTTTAGTGGGGAGGCACAGCCCCCCATGTGGGGGGTTCAGGGCGCAAAGCCCCCCAAAGAAAACACTTTGATCCTGTTAAACTGGCAGCAGATAGTGAAAAGCAGTCAACCTGCTGGTTTCACTGTCTGGTCATTCGACAAATATTTTGTCAACGACCAGTCGTGGATCCAACTGGAAAGAAGTGGGGATTCAGGGTGTTGGAGAGTGTTCCTTCATGGAGCAGGTGCTGGATAGGTGGAAATGTCAACCCAGTATTGTGATCAATGCTGGTACTATCTTGGGGTACAGAACCCAATGGGACATTTTCAAGTGGCTTATTAGGAACAAAAGGAATACCGGGTTGGAGAGGGGAGCTCTGAAAGAGCACAATAAAATAGTTTAGGAACATTGGGTCAGAATCAATTAACTCATAGTCTTTTTCTATCCTTAACCATTGGGACACTGTTGGAGGGATTGGTTCAGACGGCAAGTTGAAGATTTTCTTGGCGTTTTGCATGGATCTTTCTTCTGCTTGTGGTCTAGACACTTTCAGGAATACAGTGAGTTGGTGTCCTTGGATTTCCATACTTCTGGAAGGCTGCTGTGAGAGGGCAGTGTACCTTGGACCTGTGGGGGGTTCCAGCATATCCCTTGTGATATCCTCAAGACTGCAAGCTGGTGAGCAGAAGCCTGGCTGTATAAAGGTACCATGCATTTGATTTCTCCTTGAAGTTCCTGCTTGTTAGCCTATATTATAGGCTATTAAAGACTGCTCTGACAGGTATTGCTGTGGCAAGAGCCTTGTACTTTGGACATGTGGCCCACCTGTAGTAGAGTGGGCCAATGTGAGAGAGAAGTCTTTTCTTTTCTTTTCTTCATGTGAGGTGGACTTGGTAGTCTTGGTGGAAAAAATTTAATCTCATCTAGTAGCAGCAGACGGAATGCCTTTGCTGGACCTCTGACTTTAATATGGTTTGATATTTTATCTATCTATCTATCTATCTATCTATCTATCTATCTATCTATCTATCTATCTATCTATCTGTCTGTCTGTCTGTATTATACTTTACTTGCCCTGGATGATGGCTCTGGAATATACATCTCTGATCTTTTGACTGGGTCCTGGCATACCAGAATCCCTGTCACTCATGGCTAGGTACCGGTGTACCAGAATCCCAGCATCACACAGCTTGACGCTGAGGATTTATGCAAGTTTTTCTCCATTGACCCTGACCCATGAGGGCACTGGCGCAAAGGACATAAGTTCAGTCTAGCAAAGTGCTAGCACACTCTGTGGCCAAGTGCCTAATTGCATCCTCCTCTTCCAGCTCCATGAGTCCGAGGCTGCTGCCCATGCTTCCACTAATGGCAGTGCTCTAGAGTACTATAGCAGCCCCTTTTCCCTTCCTTCCCGGAGGAGGAGAGTGTGCTCTGGGATGCTCAGTCCTCCTCCTCCCAGCTGGCCCTCAACAACCTACAGTACAAGTCACATTAAATTGTTCTTCTGACTTATTTTTCTATGAGTTGCTTAATGTGTGCACTGCTCACTGCAATGAATTAATAAGTTTCTTAATGGTTTACCTCTAGCTGTGATTCAGTTTCAGCTTACTTTGCAGCTCTCTGGAAACTTTTATCAATGCAGTGTGTACTGAACAGTGCACACATTAAGCAACCCATGAAAAATACCTGAGTTGGGGCCCAATTTCACTGCTGCAGTCTGGGTCCAGGCTACCTGAAAGACCTTCTGATTCTGTATGCTTCTGGCCTCCCACTCTGGTTGGTGGAGGCATGCCTTCTCTCTGTTGCAAGATCAAGGCTTAAATCTTTGGGGACTTGGAAGTTCTGAGTGGCTGTACTGATCTTGTGCAACACCCTTCCCATGGATGTGAGATGGGTCCTTTGCTGGACCTTTTTAAGCCTCACTATTTGAGTTTTGGGTTTGGTGCTGCTGCTTTTAATTTCATCCCTTAATGATTTAAGTCTTCCTGTAATTTAGTCTGTTTGTTGTTATTTGTAATGTGATTATTTTGCATATTTTTACTTTTGGTGTTGTGAGGCACCTGGGGCCTCTGGGAACGGGTGCCATATAAATAAAACTGCCTTGTCTTGCCATCTGTGTCTCCAAGTGAGTGCCTTTCTTACCAGGGCTGAACTTTTTGTTGTAAACAGAACCTTAAGAAACTCTAAAAAAATCCCAGACCAAAGATTTCACTGGCTTTCTTTGACCCTCTTGAACTCTTGGGTGCCATGGCCACTATCATCCTTCTCTTCCACCTCCCACTTAACCCAGCTCTTAGTTTCTGCTGTTTCTTTAGGGCCCTACCAATGTCTCCATTTCTTCCCCTGAACTGTTCTTTCTGGTACTGTACATATTATGGACCTGTGTCTTAATCTCTCCTTATGGGGTGGGATTGTAAGGCTTAAGGGGAAAAAGGGGAGTGTGCGGAAGAGGACTTGAAAAAGCAACAATCCTGAAAAACATTTTGTTCAATATTCACAGAAGAGGGGGAAGTTCAAATTCAAGTTTATTGCAGGAAAAAAAATCAGCTGAGCAAGCTCATTCACAAGGAGTTCCTGAGACATTTACACATACATATCAATATTACATAGATAGGAAGAATTGAATATAAATAAACAAAGTGTATACATAGAATACAAGAGATATAACATGGTAAGGTTCAACCTAGCAGTGCAGGGTCCAATTGAGACATATGTTATGACTACTGGAAAAAAAGAAAAAAAGAAAAAGAACAAAATAACCTTATACCAATTAGGCATTTACATTCCTGTCTTGGTGAGTAAAAGGACAGTCGGTACACAAATAATTAGCTTGGAGTTAGGGGTAGGCCTAGTGGCAGTTGCAGGTGAGGGACCACAACTAAGTGGCAAGAGCAGTAACAGGAGGGAGGTGGACACCAGTCCATTTATGGAGGAGAGAGTTCTAAAGGAATTCGCAAACCTGAAAGTCTACAAGGCAATGGGACCAGACGGAATATATCCTAGAATCATAAAGGAGCTTAGGGAGGTGGTGGCAGAACCACTGGCAACCCTGTTCAATGGATTGCCTTAAACAGGAGTGGTTCCAGAGGACTGGAGGAGAGCAGATGTGTTCCTATACACAAAAGTGGGAGCAAGGAGGAGGCTGGAAACTATGGACCATCAGCCTGACCTTGGTGGTGGGGAAAATAATCGAATCACTCTGGAAAAAAAAGGATTGTGGAATGTCTTGAATCCAGTGGGGCACAGGATCTGCGGTATCATGGATTCACAGTGGGAAGGTCATGTCAAACAAATCTGAAAGATTTCCTTGACTGGGTGACCAGGGAAGTGGACCGGGGGGAGCAGTGGATGTAGCCTACCTGCATTTCAGCAAGATCTTTGACATTGTTCCACATAAGAGGCTAACAAACAAGCTAGGCAGTCTGGAAATGGGTCCCAAGGTGGTAAACTGGGTTAGAAACTGGTTGAGGGATAGAACACAGATGGTGATGGTGAATCGAGCTCAATCCGAGGAAAGGAGAGTGACCAGCAGGGTGCCACAGGGATCAGTTCTGAGGCCTGTCCTATTCAATGTATTCATAAGTGACACTGTGGAGGGGCTGGAATGAAAAGTATTACTCTTTGCAGATGACACTAAGATCTGCAGCAGGGTAGACACTTAGAGAGGGGTGGAAAAAATGAGGTGGAACCTAGGTAGACTAGAGGAATGGTCAAGAGTGTGACAACTAAGATCCAGTGCAAAGCAATGCAAAATCATGCATTTGGGGTACAGGAGCCAGGGGATGCTTACATAATTTGGGGGGGGGGAGATACTGATGGCCACCAAACCAGAAAGGGATCTGGGGATAATCATATCAGATGACCTAAAGGTGGCCAAACAATGTGCCAAGGCTGTGGGGAGAGCGCATAGGGAGCGGTATCACCAGCAGAAGAAGGGAGGTGGTGATGTCTCTGTACAAATCATTAGTGAGACCTCATCTGGAGTACTGTGTCCAGTTCTGGAGGCCACATCTCCATAAGGACATAGACAGGGTAGAGGCAGTTCAGAGAAGGGCAAAAAATAATGCAAGACCTGCATCAAAAGTCATATGAGGAAGAGACTGGAAGACCTCAATATGTATACCCTGGAGGAGGGGGGAGGGGAATATGATAGAGATCTTCAAATATCTCAAGGGCATAAATAAGTTACAGGAAGGTATCATCTTTCAGAAAAAGATAAGTTCTAGAACAAAGGGTCATGACATGAGGCTGGAAGGAGGTAGACTAAGGGGCAATGTGAGAAAGTATTTCTTTACAGAAAAGGTGGTGGATGCATGGAACACCCTCTCCAATGTAGGTGGTGGGGGAAAATTCAGTAGACGAATTAAAAACTGCATGGGATTGGCATGGGGAAACCCTAGCAATAGGAAAGAGGACAACGCTGGAGATCAAGTAGGGTCTGTGGTTTTTGTAGCAGGTACAGTAAATGGGTAGACTGGGTGGGCCTAGAGGTCCTTATCTGCCATCCATTTCTATGTTTCTATATTTCTTATTCTCCCTTCTCAACCCCTACTCAACCTGCCGCATGGCTTGTTGCACTATGGTAGCACATGTGCTAGCTCTCTGAATGACATAAGAGCTTACCCCTAAGTTCAGTGCTACCTGAGAATAGAACACCCCAAATTTCAGGTATTCAATTCTTATGTACTCTAATGAACATTTGGGCTCAGTCCTGAACTTTTCAGCTGGTTCAAACCAGTTAAACTGGCTGAGGTGGCAAACCTATCTTTTGTCCCCTGCCCCCACCTCCCACACGCACAACATATGTTTTAAAAAAATGTGACTCCTTGCACTGTGTCTGGAGCATATTATCTTTTGAATAAATCCTCCCCCCTCCGTAGCCCACTCCCTCAGTCCCCAAAATACAATTTTGTTTATAGTTGCCCATCAACCTCCAATCCTTGATTTGTGGGTGGTCAATAGTAGGCACACTCCAGGATAGCCCAGTCTCCCTTGTCTTCCCAAACATTATGTTAAATAAAAAACATATTGGTAGCTCCAGTCCCACTGTCTTTTTAATAAGCATCCCCTCTAGCCTACCCAGAACTCCAATATACATTATTTAATATATAGGCCTCCTTCTGATAGCTAATGCATATTTTCAGTGGTGGTGGTGGTGGAGAGGGGGGTATTTTTGTCACAATCTGGCTAGCTCAGTTGAGGTCCCCCTTCCTAACTCCAGGTGTGCCATTTCCCATTCATCAGTAGTGAGCATGAGCTTAGGACGGAGGGGGTACAGTTGGCAGAGCTATTGATAACACTGGGCAGACTGATTGGGTAATCTGCCTAGTGTCATTAATAATGCTGACTTCTCTATCTCCTCCCTCACAGGCATGCACTTACTAATGATGAATGGGAGATGGTACACCCGAGATTAGGTAGGGGTCTGAACTGAGCAATCTGGATTGTCAGTACAATTGCCTCCACCACAAAATTGTGGATTGTGGTGGGGGACTATTTATTACATACTATGTTAGGGCTTTGGGGAGTGGCGAGGGACTGCAGTAGTCCTGGCCACCTTGGGTGGACTGGAAAAGTTTCTTGAATTTTATTTTTAGTTTTTCTTGCTGTTGGCCTGGTAGACTTGCACTAATTTGGACTACTATGGCAAACTTTGCCTGGTTTGAAGTTGGGTGTTCACATATTCAAACTTTGGGCAGTTTGCACAGCTTTTGCACTGATTGGGCAAAAGTCCTCAGGAGAAAGAGAAGACTGATTGATAGTAGCTGCAATAGGTATGACTACCCAGCTGTTCTCCTCTGAATTGTTGGGCCCATTGGGTGCATCACTGGAGTATTATGCCCTTGAGGTGCAATGAGCTCTTAGTAGTATGGAGCCCTTGTGCAGCGGAATGAAAGCACGTACTGTAGGAAGGCATTTTCCTGGTAGTCGTTGGGACATTGCTGGCTTGGTAGTCATTAGGGCATTATTGCCCAAAGTTAGGTACATTATTGAATGTGTGGGGGAGCGGCCCAGAGGCGGCACTGGACAGCCACCTAGGCAAGCTGGTATGTGGCATTAGGGATAAGACTCATCAGAATGAAGCCAGAACAATTTCAGGACAGTGAAACACGGACATTCAAGACAGCAGACAGGAGAGCAGGAGCAAGTGGCCACCATGGAGTGGAGTTAGGCAGCAGACAAAAGAGTGAAGAAGGGGCAGCCAGGACAGGTGTGTAGAGATGGCTAGAAACAAGCAAGAGGGACTGGCAAGGAAGGTAGCAAGGCAGCAGTCAGGCAGTGGCATGAGAAGAGTGCAGTAAGAGCAGGAAAACAGCAGCAGAACAGCTGGACATGAGATGTCGGAGGGCCAGCAGGTGTCAGGACACCAGAATGGGTGATGAGATCCCCAAGCAAGGGTGGAGAAGGAAGCTGAGAGACAGCACAAGCACCAGGACTAAACAGAGCCCCAAGTATGTGGTGACACAGCAGAGGGTAAACAGCCCAGGCTCAGGTTTTATGCCCTTGAGGTGCAATGAGCTCGTAGTAGTATAGAGCCCTTGTGCAGTGGAATGAAAGCATGTACTGTAGGAAGGCATTTTCCTGGTAGTTGTTGGGGCATTGCTGGGTTGGTAGTCATTAGGGTATTATTGCCCAAAGTTAGGTACATTATTGAATGTAGGGGGGAGCGGCCCAGAGGAGGCACTGGACAGCCAGCAGAGGGCAAGCACCAAGGAGCAGAGGAGGAAGCACTAGAGAATGGGGTAAGCAATTGTAGCCCCAACAAGAAAGACAATGGGAGGCAGAGCTCGAGCAAAAAAAAAAAATAGGTAGAGGCAGACAGACATCCAGATTAGCAGAAAGTAGCAGAACAGAAAACAGAAGAGTCAGGGAACAGAGCAAGCCACAAAGCACAGAGGGAAGTTGAATACTGCTATTAAGAAAAGATGCTAGCAACAAGCAGGAAGCCAACAAGAAAAAACAAGGTCCAGCAACCAAGAGTAGCATGGTTGCAGCAACACAAATTATCATTCTGGCATGCATAGTTTAAGTACCACTCATGGGGGTGTGTAGGGCGCATTGCCTGCTGCCCCACTGAACTGCAGGCATAACCCTTGAATAAGTGACTCAAGCTTTGAATCAAAGCTCATTTTAAATAGTTCTTGCATTGATATGTTTTTTTTTTTTAACTTTCTCTTTATGCTCCCTTCCTCGCTGCGCTGGATTCCTTTCTTCAGGGATCTCCTAGGCTGTGGCTCCTATAGTCCCATCCCAGGTACCTCCCTCCGGGTGCATGGCTAGCCTTTCCCATCCTGCCGCGGTTTACCCCCCAGGCAGGGAGGAGAGGGACCTCCCCCTTAGTCCCTCTCTCACACCTAGAGACTGTGTCAGAAGGCCTCGCGAGCCCCATCTATGGAGTCTGGTTAAGGGTTTTCTCAGGACAGCCAGGTCCCATCTACAGGAGCCCAGCGCAGGGTTCTTTCCGCTTTTCTGGTCCTGACCCCCTGAACATTTGCACGAAAGGGGGGGCCAAGGAGTGATGGACGTCTCGACGTGCTAACGCTCCAGCTCCCAGCAGACTTCCGCCCTCCCCTTGTATGCTGTCTCGCTTCACCTCCACCCGTGATCACCCAGGTGGCGGTATTGCAGCAGGACTTGCAACCCCCCCTACCCGGAGGAGGAGAGCAGCCCCTGGGCGCTCAATCCTCCTCCCCCCAGCTGGCCCTCCAGCTGCCCGAGTCCGTTTCTGAACCCGGGTCGCTGGCACCACAAGCGGTAGCCCTACCGTTGCACCGGCAGGCTTGCATCGATATGTTGAGATCTTGGAAGCTTTTAATTTACTTAAATTCTTTCCGTGACTGTATCTCCTTTCCAGACCATGTAGAGAAAACAATTATACCAACAGATCAGTGCCCTCAGATATGGCTGGCAAATTAGTTGCTGTACTTGCACCTGGACCCTTTGCCATTACTGTGGCTTCACCTGCCTAGATTGCTTAGAACAAAGCATTATATGGGACCCTGTTTTATGTGAGTCTCCCTTTTCATTGTTTTTACATACCTTGCAAGTTTCTAGTGATGGCTATACAAAAGGAAAAAAGGTCCATGAAAAACATATGGACCAATGGGGTCTCAAAACAGAGGAGTGCACTTAATACCCCAGGAGTTGAAATAATGTAGTGTAAACAATTGTAAGTGGGGTCAGCACTAAAAGGCTATTTGAACGTGTTAAAACACTCAGGCTTTTTATTGTGTGCAAACAAACATCACCAAAAAGCAGCACATAATACAATCTCTCATAGTAAGTGCTCTTCAAAGCTTAAAGCTATTGAGAAAAGAAAAAACGAAATGCAAATATAGCATGTGGTCAAATGAAAAACGCCGCTTTTTAACAACAGTATTCGACCAAACAGAGCATGGCATACAGCTGGCGAGAAAGCTTATGTTAAGCATAATAGTTCAAAAGGCGTATATCAGACAACACAACTCAGTAGCGTCGTGGAAATATAAACTGATTTGAAAATCATACCACTCTTCTTGTCTGAACACCCAGAAACTTAAGTTCACCTTACAAGCCATACACGCCATGCACGCCGCAACCTTGAGCAGCCAGCCGACACACCAAGAATCCGGAAGAGACAACAACCGTCAAGCAATGGTGATGTTTGTTTGCACACAATAAAAAGCCTGAGTGTTTTAACACTTTCAAATAGCCTTTTAGTGCTGACCCCACTTACAATTGTTTTTCTAGTGATGGCCTTGTATCCTTTTAGGCAGTCCTATGGAAAAGCTCTCTTTTGTTCCTCCCATAATCTGTTTCTCTCTTGAGTTGCCCTGGCTTCCCCTTTCTACCTGCCTCCCCGGCCCCATCACCCAGCTTCTCAGGGACTTACCTTCCCACCATCATCCTCTGCCACAGGACTGTGTGGGATGCCTGATGCAGGGCCTGCGGGGGGTCAGTCGTCATCCTGTAGCTGGGGTTCTTTTTCCACCAATTTTCTCCCCAGGCCCACAGGATGTACAGTGGACACAATGTGTGAGCTCTGCCTCTGTGGAGATGCCCCCCGCACCCTGAACGTGGCTTCCCTTCCTTCTCCTAGAGACATCATGTGTGTAGAAAACAAAGCCACCACTGGGTGGCAGTCAGACAGCGAGCCACAGCAACCTCCCTCCCTGAGGGAGGAGAGCAATTCTACAGATGTTCAGTCCTCCCTTACCCTGCCAGCCCTCAAGTGACCTGCATCCACTTCGAAACCCAGGTCACTGACGTTGCAAAAGGTTAGGCGCATGGCACCATAGTCCTCTGCCCCACTGGGCTGTCTATGTATTAGTCCTCTTAACAGGACTCCTATTTCATGGCCATCTTGGATATTACATTTAAAGCTGTTTACATACTTTCTGCAATTGGCTGGGAAAGCCTCATTAGCACAGGGCACAGGTGTGAAATTTTGGCATAGGTCCACATCAAACTCAAGAAATGTGGCTAATAAATGCCACATACTGACTAGTGCACTAAAACACGGAGTACTGCTTGCCCACTTTGCTGTTATAATAACTTAGAGAACTGGCTGCCCCAGGTATCACCAGTTCAAGACTGAGATGGTCTGGCTCCAAAATAGACTACTAGGCCTCTAAGGCATACTGTACTTCTAGCGTAGGACTTCCACCTTCACAATAGCTAGACTCAGCCCCACAGAGTTCAAAAAGCTGCCTGCCCAGACCAACACTTCAGTACTGGCCTCCTCTCATTACATGAAGATAAAGTCATAGAAAATTATTTATATAGTTTTTTAAATTCATCTAAAGAGTGTTCAGGAACAGTTCTACATTTTACTTAAAGATCTACTCTCCTTACTAAAGTGTTGATGACAGTAGAATTATTAGTGGAGTTCTGTGAGTATAACCATAGTTGATCTTCTGTTAATGACATACAGTAGCATTGTCAGATTCATGGACTGCAAGTGGTGGTGAACCAAAGTAGGAAATTCAGGGTCCATGAAAGGTCAGATTGGTGTTTTTTGATGGGCTTGATTCTTTTGCAGAGCTGAACTTGCAGTTCTAATTACATTGTTGATCCCATGCCTCTCTAGGACACAGTGTGTATGTGTGTGTGTGTGTGTGTGTGTGCACGTGAATTCATGAGGAGGCAACAAAAAGATGTGCAACACCTCATCAAATCATAGATAACAAACTCTGAAAGTTATGGGGACTAGAGTACAGTGGTGCAGTGGTGACCACAGCATGTCACATTATACTTAGTAGGATGTTTTGAACCAATCTGTGTTGGTTTAGTGGGGTGGCGTGTGAAAGGGTTCTGTAAACAGTTGTGTGGGGGCTAAGACAGAACATTTTAGAGCTCATCCATATATGTAACATTTTAACCCTCAACTCCAAGTGACTTTTAGAAGTTTTTCTTTCCATGGCACTGGTGGTGACAGAACACAAAGCTGTTTTATTGTGGTATGCCTTTACCATGTGAGTAACCTGAGGAGTCAGATGGTAGCAGGTTTAGGGTCAGCCCCCTTGCTTGTTATTGAGCACTGGAATGCCATGCTGTGACTAGATTGGGGGAAAGCGCACTGTGAAGCGGAAGCACTAAACTCCTGGGCATGGATGGCATGGGCCATATGGTGTTTGTGCATTTCCAGCTGACTGGCCATGGAGCAGAATTGGCATCAGCTGTGAAAGCAGCCATTCATGCACCCTCCTGACCAGAGAAAAGGTGCAGCTGCCGGGAGAAAAATAAGGAAAAAAATGGCATTCAGTTTGCCAGTATCTCAAAACCCGCAGTGTAAAGCTGAACCATGACAACAACACTGTATTGTATTATGAACCCAGGCATACAGCAAACCTGGGACTGAAAATTTGAGGACATAGATCGCTAGAAAAGAAGTCTAAATTCCAATAACTATATTGGGACTAAAGTGCTCAATCTTACCTGGTGTTCTTCAAACTGATCTCCTCCAAAGGCCGCCACACAGGGTTTAATGCCTCCAGTACCTAAAGCAATCAAGAGCAGACCTACCATAGACAGAGCGCTGAAAGACAGAACACCATTTGTCTGAGTATAGGGGTAGAACGTGGGCAGTAAAAAAATCAACCAATCACATTGAAGGATATTGTATCTGGCTACACTGTAATGATCAGAAACTACTTAGAGTTTATTTTATCCCAGGGTCTCAGTGTCTGGTTGTACTTTCTTGGCAAATCCAATTACAGGTACAGATATCTCACAATTACTGGTATAATAAAATAATTATTCTGTAACCACCTCTTGATTAGGTAGCATAAATTGCACTTGCTTAGAATGAAGACTTTAAAACCTTTCCCACTACCAGCAGATGCTTTACGTATCTATTTTTCCCCACAGTGTCAGTAGATTTATATTCCTTAGATTTTGTATTGACCTCTGCCATTGTTTGTGTTGCTCTGTAAAGCATCTGTCACCTTCTCTGAACTAGCTCCTGTGACTGGAGTGTTTCCCCTCCCTGGTTAACAAAGGGTTTTCACTATGTATTTATTGTATGTTGATTGTTTTTTTCACTATATATGTATTCCTTACATTTTGAATTCATCCCTTTTGCTGTACATATTGCACTGTAAAGCCTCTGTCATTTGACTATCTGTACTGCCCAGGTCCATCTTGTAAATGAGTTCACTCAAAGGTGTTCCACCTGGTTAAATAAAGATTGACTGATAGATTGATTGATATTCAATGTGATATTAGTAATTCACTACTGTTGAGTGACACTGGCAACCCCTTAACAATAATTTAGAACTTTTCAGTTCATCATGTGTTTTCCTCCTTCATTAGCCACTTCCTGCTTCCATCCTTTGTAGTTTCCAGATAGCCTCCTGTCTGGGCCACTGGTCACCTCCTCTGGACTCCATCCAGACCACCTCCACCTCGCCTGACACACCACAAGACCCCAACCCCCACCACACAGTCAGATCTGGGACAGGGAGGACTTTTGTCATTTCCTGTACCAAATAACATCTCTGTTTTCTTTTTCTGTGCACTTCCAGTGGGCATATTCCCTGACTTGGTGCCTCCCTGCCCAACACCAGCATCCCTGGCAGCTGCCCAGAATCAGGGCCCATGGATTGACCCCATGGTGGGACCCCCAAAGGGGAGACCAAGATCAATCAAATAGGTCCTGGGGCTGGCTGTGGCATCATTCGGTATGGGGTCAGTGCACATCATGCTGCTTGGCGCAGAGGGATTTTTCCCTTAACATTTCCCCCCAAGGCATGGACGTGCAATGATGTCAGCACATGGGCATGTACACTTCCATGCATGTCACACAAATGTCTGCTACTGCCCTCCCTCTACTGTGCGGGCCTGGCTTTGTGTACTCCCTGTCTCCAGCAGGTGTCACCCAAGCACCAAGCACCACCAATCCTCTCCCCCCCAGAGGTGGAGAGCTGTCCCTGGGACACTTATCCAACCCCTCCCTGGCCGGTCCTCTGGTGAACTGGGCTTGTTCACAAACCCAGGATGCCAGCATCACAAATGGTAATGCTACCACTGTGCGGGTGGGATGGCATACCAAATAACATCTCTAGTACATTAGTAGGGGGAGCCGGGGAGGAGTGGGGCAGACCAGGACCCAGTGACATAGGTGTCCTTAGGAAATTCAGTCTCAGTTGCAAATTATTTTTCATTCTATTGGAACCCATACACTGTCATGCTTATGCATTATGTCTGCCATTATTTATTTGCAAATGTGGACGTGGAAGGACACTCTGAGCTATGACAACTCATTTTCAGGTATATCCTTGGGGTTGTGTTACATAGACCTGTTTTATTGACAGGGGAAATACTAGGAAAAATCCCCCACATTTGGGATAAGTGCCATGAGAGCTTTAACTTCCACCTGGACAGCAAAAGAGATGGGGAAAAGGGACCTTAGTTTAACTTCTCATGTGAACTCTGGTACCTCAGCAGTGCAGCATCCCACCCAGTACTACACTACAGTTTTAAAACTGGGAAATAGCATAAGTTCCTGGTGTGGAACTAGAACCCATGGGCTTCCCATCTTCCAGCCCTAGAGGTAAGCATGCAACATACTGAGCCACAGCAGTGCCTGGGTGAGGGAGGGAGTACTGGAGGGTCACTGATGGTGCAGGTTTGTCCCAAGTCCCCCACCACAGGGGCCACTGAAACAGGATACTGGCAGCTACCCACCCGAACTCTGCGAGTGTTACCTCTGTGCTGCTGCCAAGATTAAGTAGCCCATGGCTAGGAGTAAGACTGATGGCATGAATCCAGGTCTCCCACATGGAAACGTGACATGCTACTACTGGTGCCACTGGCCATGTTCGGGCATTTTTAATGAAAACAGGAAACTGATCACCCTTTGTATACAGAACTGCATTATGTGTGAGCATGGGCAACGGAAACTGTGCCTGGGGTTTGGCAGTGTCTCTGTAGCCAATGTAAAATCCACAGTAGAAATACATATGTCAGCATTAGTTAGAGTTTACCAGAGTGATTTCTAGATATTCCAGTGAAGGCAGGATGGAACCACAGTGATTATATCTTTTTCATAGGAAAAGTTGTAGGAATTGCTTGTCTTGAAACAACAATAAAAGGAGCATCCCATTTCTTGCCTACAGAGAGGTCCTCTTGAAGGTGATACTCCCCATTTTTGACTATGTTGACATAGTTTACAGTACTGCTCTCAAGTCCATCTTAGCCAGATTGGACTCCCTATTTCTCCCCTTCTGTTGCTTTGCCCTCTGCCAACCTCCCACACACTCAGCACTGTTCTTTGTATGCCTCTTTCACCTGTCTCTTTGTACTGACAGGGCCCTATGTGAAGGAAAACCAGTCTATCTGCAAGATCTCCTTGTGCCCCATCGCCTGGCCCGGGCTCTCCGTTCAGTTGAGGGTTGCCTCCTTGGGCTTCCCAGGGTTAGGTTGTGGCATTCAGGTGACTGTGCATTTTCTGTTGCTGCACTTACCCTGTGGAACTCGTTACATAATTATCTACGGGAGGCACCCTTGGTGGAAACCTTCAAAAGGGGTTTAAAGACCTTTTTGTTTAATCAGGCCTTTAATTTAGAAACATGTTTTTATGAGTTATTGTTTTAATTATAATGGCAGATCAATTATAAGTTTTTTGCTCCCTGCTTTACCTAAATCTGATTGATTAATTTGATTATTATACTGTGTGCTTTCTGTGTTGTTTTTAATTGTTAATTTGAAGCACACCAAGTCTCCAGAATGTGGCACTGTATAAATAACATTTCTATCTATCTATCTCCCTCTCTCTCCCTCCCCTCCCTTGATACCAGATGCCTTGCCAACTGTGCCTACATTATTTCCAAATTTTGGTTTGGCTCCGTCCTCTCTTACCTTGTTTCTCTCCTCTCCTCCCAACTACCACTTACTCCCTTTGCAGCTATGGCTCTCTCTCTTCCCCCAGTGACTCCTCTACTGGTCAAGCTGCCTTTTCTTTCTGCTTCTTTAAACTCTGGGTCTCTCCCATGCTTCCATTTGCTCTGCTCTTGCTCTTCACATGCTCTAATCTCTCTTCCCTGATTTCACTACTGAGTCCTGCAGTTGCTCCTGACACCGGGTCTTCCTCCCACATTGTCCCTAGTACAGCCCCCTTCCCCAGTTAAAGCCATTGCCCCAACCCCTTAAAAAGTACAGCACTGATGGACACTGCATATTGTGCTTATTGTTCTTCATCTGCATTTATTGTATTGCATACTTCCTGCTCGGAAGCATTGCCTGCAATTTGTTTATATTGTGCCTATTTCCATTATTGTTGTCTTTTTTCTGAACATTGCATTTGGTAATTGCACTGTAATCTTCTCTTCTCCTTCCCCCTAGGATGCATCTGGAACTGAACTGACACCAGCAGTGTATGTCTTTCCTGGCAAAACTTTAGAAATTAATAATTAAATAAATAAATTGAAGACCTGCTACCTAAATAAGTTCTTAAAGACATGAACACTTCTAAATACAAAATCCAGTTACTAAAATAATTGTCTTTTTTTTGTTATGCTTTAGTTTGGAACTCATAACTGTTCCTTGAAGTAACTATTTTATGTCTCATGCTGGTCCTATAGACAGTAAAAGATGATGGTGAATGAAATACAATCAATGAACTGAATGGCTTACTTACATATGCACTTCCATGGAGTCAGGAACACCATCCTTGTTGCCATCTGTCATGTCATTAATGGCGCTGACTGCCATAATAACCTGCCCGACTGCGTACACAACAGACAGGTAGATGATGGTTCTGTTCAACACAATGAAAGAAGTAATCAATTAATATCCATTTTCTAGCTTTCCACTCCCAGTTAAGGCTTTAAAAATGAAACATCATCAACTGGATGTGAGTGACTGACCTAAATTACAGTTTAACAACTGTTTTGGAATCATTATTATAAGTGCACTGATGGCTTTTTTGTTTCATTTCTATTGCCTTATTCAATGCTATGCCTTTACTGTTTCAAGCAATTGCTTGGTGAGCACAGGTTCATCCCCTTTACAGCATTGGCTAGTCAAGTTTTGTGGTTCATTTTTCTGGTCTGCAATTTACGCTATACTACTCCATGTTAGTGTATCTTTACATTAAAAAATCGAATTTCATCGATGTTGTGGAGTGCTGGTGCACTTTTGTCTTGCTCTTACAGCATTGAGCCTGGAATATCAGGCAAAGCCATGAGAAAAATGTAATACTCTACAGACTTGAACTTAAAATCTTTCACTATGACGGAATATTCCTAGCCTTATTCAACAGTTCAGTGGCAGCAGACGAGGTGCTGGAGGACTGGGGAAGAGCTGATGTGGCATCTGCACATAAGCGTGGCAACAGGGAGAAGGCTAGCAACTATAGGCCACTCAGTCTTACTTTGATGGTGGGGACATTGATAGAAACCCTGCTAAAGGGAAGACTGGTAGAGTATCTTGAATACAATGGGCTGCAAGACCACAGGTTGCATGGATTCGGACAAATCTGATTAATTACTTTGATTGGGTCACCAGGGAAACAGAACAGGGGAGGGCAGTGGATGTGGTCTGTCTGGATTTTAGCAAGGCCTTAGATACTGAGCTGCATAGGAGGCCGATATAGAAACTGAGCAACCTAATGGTGGGATCCAAGGTGGTGAACTGGATTAGAAACAGTTTTTTTGGATATGAGACAGATGGTGGTAGTTAATGGCACTCACTCAACTGATGGGATAGTGACCAGCAGGGTGTTGCAGGGCTCTGTATTTCAATGTCTTCATAAGTGACATCGCAAAAAAAATGGAGGGGACAGTGTCCCTTTTTGCAGATGACACCAAAATATGTGATAGGGTAGACACTCAGGATGGGGTGGAGAGAATGTGCAGGGATCATGTGAAACTCAGGGAGTGGTCAAGAGCATGGCAGTTGGTATTCAATGCCAATAAGTGCAAAATCATGCACCTAGGGCATAGGAAATGAGTCCAGCTTTGGAGGCTGCATCTCAGAAAGGACATAGACAAGGTGAATGCAATCCAGAGGAGGGCAACTAAAATGGTGCATGGGTTGCATGAGATGTCCAATGAGGAGAGACTGAGGGATATCAACATGTATGCCCTGGAAGAGAGGAGAGTGAGAGGGGACATGACAGAGACCTAAAAGTACCTCACAGAAGTGAGCAGTGTGCATGAGGGGAATCTCTTTCAAGTGAAAAAGAGCACCAGGACAAGGGGGCATGCGATGAAGCTAGGGTTGGGGGTGGGAAGCAGTTTAAGAGGGATGTGAGAAAGTACTGTACTACTTCACTGAGAGGGCCATAGATGCCTAGGACAGACTATCAGTTGAACTGATGGAGGCAAAAACAGTGGGGGGCTTCAGTCATTCGTGGGATAGACATAGGAGTCTATTAGTAAGTAGGCAGGGAGGAGGGAGCATTGCCAGAGACTAATGAGGGTCTGCAGAGACAGATTAGGCAAGGAGGATCTCGGCAGACTGGGTGGGCCAAGTGGTCCTTTTCTGTCAACAAATTCTATGTTTCTATCTTTCCTAGCCACACTATAGCAGACTTATCCCTTTCAGTCAGTCTGCATTTTTGGGACAATATCCTTGCAATATGATATACCATTACAATATGATGATGATCCCTATAGACACCTTTTTAACTGCATAATATGCTAAATGCCAACATCTATGGATATCAAGAACTTGACGACTTTAGTAACAAATTCCTTAAGACTATACTGAAAATATCAATGAGAAAATAACATGGGGGAAGTCCAGATCTCTCCAGGGAGAAATATGAATTTTTTCCGACATTTTTCATTGACAGTGACATTTTATTGATCTTTAGAATTGTGAGACATAGCAAACCTATGCCTAATGTGTGTGTGGACAGTGAGGGCACATTGTGGGTCAGTATTACTTAAAATTCTTTTGTACTCCTCATTTGGACTTGCAAACCTTGGTGTCCAAGGTTTCCAGGTGCAGACATCAGTTGCTCTTAGAATACTATTTGCAGGAAAAAACACAATTAGAGACCATTTTATTTATATATCTGTCAGAAATGTGCTACTAATAGAAACATAAGCCTTGTTGTTTAAATTTTTAATACAGTATCATTGTAAATGTGGGTATATGTGAAGTCTGTATAATAACCCCAGCGTACTGTTTTCTTATTTAGGGTCCCTTGTAAAAACTGCCTTTTTTCTGCCGTCTATAAATGTTAACTACTCAGCAGGTCCAAAACCTAGGGATATCCATTGAGTGAAAGCCCTTTATGGAAAGTTTCATTGTTGGCTCCCACACAACTGATGTCACTGGGTTCTGGAACTGCTAAATAATTAAAAAAAGAGTAGCATGAAGAAGGGAGTCTAAATAAGGAAAAAAACTGAACTATTTTCTCCAAGTCGAAAGTTTTCTCCCAGCAACTAAACTTGCTCCACATCCTTAAAGAGCAATTGATGCCTGTAGTAGAACTTAAAAATACCTGGACTCAGTTCAGCCTATATTTCATGTTAGTTCCTGGTATTCAGCCCTGTCTGGGGGCGGCACCAGCGCATTGTATATGCACAGCGTGCATTCTTTGATATATTCAGAAGCGATGCGCCAGAGGGCGCATCTATTCTGAGTATATCAAAGAATGTGTGCTGCACAAATATAGTGTGCTGGTGCAGCCACCAGGCAGGGCTGAATACTAGGAATGGGAAATTCATCAGCACAGCAAAGATACGCTGTGTGCAAATTCCTGATATTCAGACACCAATATGCAAATGAGGCCATAATGCATGCAAGGCGCAAATGGGGCCATTTGCATGTCATTATGGCCTCATTTGCATGAGATGTGCAGGGCTGGCCAGCAAAGTGCACCTGGTGCCCTGCACACCATGTGATGCTGGCAGTGAAGGTCCAGGTTCCCCATCTCCCCATCCTGTAGCTCCCATCACCTGTGCTGGTGAGCATCCACGTTCCCTGGAGGCCCAGTGGTACCCCTTCCCCACCCATAGCACCAATAGCCACAATGAAACATAAATAACCTCCTTGGTAGTCTGGTGGTGCCCCTTCCCCACCTGTAGCACCGATCACTGCAATGCAACATATATAACCTCCGTGGTAGTCTAGTGGAGCCTCTTCCCCTCCTGTAACACCACTCACCATAAGAAACAATAAAAACTGTCCCTGGTAGTCTAGTGACACCCCCCTCTGCATTCTGAACCTCCGATCGCCATTGTATTCATGATTAAAATAACCCTTGTGGTCCAGTGGTACCCCCTTCCCCGTCCGACCATCCAATCGCTGGCAAATTATGAAGATCCAATATCCTGGTGGTCCAGTGGTAGCCCATACACCCCCACCCACACAGGACCCCCAGCCCACGCAGCTCCCCCTGATCATCAGCAGGCAGCATACCCACCCGTATACCACCACAGCTGCCCACCAAATGACAGCTTACAGTAGCAGCTACAAGCTCATTGGTCCAATGGGCTTGCAGTGCATATTGTAATATTACACAACTCTGTCATTCACAATGTTGTGTATTATTACAGTATGCACTGCATGCCCATTGGCCCAAAGTGTGGACCAATGAGCTTGCAGCTCCTACGGTAAGCAATCATTTCAGGCAACTGCGAGGTATGCGGTGTATGCTGCCCACCAAATCCATCGGGAGTTGTGAGCTGAGGCCTGCGGTGGTGAAGGCACTGACCACCAGGGCAATGGATCATAATACCTGCTGATGATCAGAGGGGAGGGAGGGAAGGGGGTCCACTAGGTCACCAGGGTTATTACAGTTATGAATACGATGGCGATCAATGCTAAGGGAGGGAGGGGGCCACTAGACTATCAGGAGGTTATTTATTTTTCAGTGTGGCAATCAGTGCTACAGGTGGGAGGGGTACCATTGGGCTACCAGGGACTGTAGTCTGTGCTTGGGCATGGTGTTGGGGGGGTTGCCACCCACCGCTGGCAGCTGCTGTGTTGTGCACTGCACTACAGCTGCCCTCCTGTGGGTGGCCAGCACTTGAGCCTGTTTTTACAGGCTCAACTGTGAGCCCAGGTATGCAGCACATCTCTGGGTTGTGCCAGCAGATGCACCGCACATCCCAGGCTAAATATCAGAATGTGCCACATATGCATGGGCACGCCCCCTGGAGTTGTGCTGCATACATTATCTTTGCACCCTGGCACATTGGGAATTGTGCTGTGCACTTCTCACTATTGAATATTGCCCTGGGGCACAGTTCTGGGGTTGCGTGGGTGCACCTCAGTTGTGCCAGGTGTGACCCCTTTGAATATCTCGCCTTCTGTGTCCATGCAAATTTTTGGAGTAATAAATAATTGCATGAGGACATCTACAGAAGACAAGAAAACTACAAGATGAACTGTGTGTAAATATTAAATTTTCCAAAGTTTTCCCAGAGGTACCAGCAGCTCTTTAAGACATGTGACTAAAGAAACAAGCCACTTGTCCAGTTAGTCACATTGACAACTAGATACACTTTGGGGAAGAATGCCAACATTTCAAGTCTTTGACCCAATATCAAATACAAATTTAGTCAACAGCAGTGACTGTTAAAAGAAAAGAAATCAAAGAATCCCACAATGGCCTACATTCATGTGCATTATTTCCAGTGGTAACACCACTTTATTTTGTTTCCACTAGCCCAGATAGGCAATTGCCTATGTTGTTCAGTAGCACATTGCTAAATTGTGTTAGTTACATTAAAGTGGTGTTAGCATTGGAGGCAATGTTCATGATACACCAATGGATATTAATGATGAAATACAGTCTGTTAAAGGCTGCAAGGGTAATTTTCACAAAATGTAAGCACAGCTTTGCCATTGAGAGAAACTGCAGTAGTAGCAATTGCTTTGGTAAGTTCTTTTCCAAAATCTCTGAAGACCTCTAAGGAGATTTTTATGAGATTTCTTGCTGGACAGGCAAGAGAAAAACTTCCTTTTCTCAAGGTATCACCAGACAATCTGGGGAGATAATTTGCCGAATCAACTGCTACCACTGTACTTTGCAAATAATTCCAATTGGTTCTTAATGGAAGCCAAGGGGAGACCTTTGCCTGCATGAATGGCTGAGAAATGCTGCACAGTTTCAGTGTTCCCTACTTCCTTGCTCCCAACAAAGTCCCCAAATAAAGGAAGCATGAGTTCACCCTGAGTGAATTGAGTGGTGCTCAAGGCCATGTAGACTTTCATTCCCATTGGTCTTTTAAAAAATGTGGTCAATTTCCCCAAAGAGCTCTTGGGTTGTGCTGCAATAGACTACAAGTCACCAGTAAAGCAAGCCTGGCCACTAGTATTTCATGGCAAAGATAGTCTATATTTTGTGAATCGCCGAGTTCTACAGCTATAGATTGTTATTAAGTAAGATTTGTTTATATGGCGCCCAATCCTCGAGGCTCTGGGTGCCTTACACAATCAAAAACAAGCAGGTTAAGTAATAACAATAGAATAAAAGCTCTAAAGGGTTATACAAAAATTTAAAATTCAGACATAAATAAGCTAATTATAAATAATTAATAAATAATAAAAACAGGTTTAAAAAACACTATGAGTAGTCAGGAAAGGCCTGTTTGAAGAGATGAGTCTGTAGGTTCCCCCCTTGAATACCTCCACAAGATGGGGCCTCATTACCAAACTGGGAAGCAAGTTCCAGTGGGCTGGGGCGGCCACCTTGAAAGCTTGATTGCCGGAGGTTTTCAGCCTGGCCCTGGGAACTGCAAGGAGGCTTCTAGTGGAGGAGCAGAGTGAAAGGCCTGGAGTGGCAGGGGTAAAGAGATCCATCAGGTAGCCAGGGCCCAATCCATACAGGGCCTTATTGGTGAGCAAGCTCACCTTGAAGATGATCCTCCACCTGACAGACAGCCAGTGCAGATCTCGCAGGACTGGGGTCAAATGACATGACCTAGACAGGACTGTAAGTAACCTGGCCACTGCATTCTGCACCAGCTGCAGCCAGTGGAGGGTCCCTCAACAGACCCCGAAGTATAGAGCATTGCAGTAGTCAAGCCTGGAAGTGACAAAGTTGTGTACTAGTAGTGATGGGAAGTCCTCAGGCAGAACCAGGGGTTTAATCCAGGTGACATTCCTTAAGTGGTAGAAACCACTTTGGACAACAGATGACATCAGGTGTCAATTTGTCATTCAGGAAGACACCCAGACTTCTCACCCAAGGGGAAGCCATCAATGGAGTGGTTCCTGGGACCAGTCCTGTTGTCACTATGGAGACACTCCCATCATGCCTGCAACCAGGTTCAATCACTAGGACCTCTGTCTTGATGGGATTTAGACTCAGCTAGTTGGAGCTTTGGGGAGGAGGAAAACAATTCCTGATCACTACCTGTTGCTTCCTGCACAAGAGATAGGACTCTAAATCAGTTGATGACAGTACCGTCGAGTCCACAATATTCTGTAAGGTGATCCAAAATCACAGAGTGTTCTACAGTGTCAAATGTTGAGGAGAGATAAAAGAAAATGAGAATTGACCTGTCTCCTGTATCTCTCACCCTGAGGAGGTCATTTTGCACCCTGACCAATGCCATTTCAGTGCTGTGCCTCACCCTGAAACCAGACTGGAATGGCTCATGCATGCCATAGGCCATGTGGTGCACCTCAAGCTGCACTGTCACTATTTTCTCAAGAACCTTCTCTAAAAATGGGAGGTTGGAGATAGGTTGATAATTCACCAGGACATCAGGGTCAAGTGATGGTTTCTTAAGGAGGGGCCTCACCAATGACTCCTTCAAGGTATCAGGGAAGACCCCCTTCAAAAGCAAACACCAGATTATTCTGGTGAACAATGGACCAACTGTCCAGGTGCATCCCACTAGGAGCTGGGTTGGGGCTGAGTCCAGTTCACAAAATGTGGGCCGCTGCTTTGAGATCACCTTAATAAGCTCAGCCACCTCCACTGGCCTAAACTCTTCTCAGACAATAGAAGTGCCCATGCTTTCATCAGGCTGACCCCCACTGGGGAGATCCCGGACCAGATAGATGACACATTGTCAGAGAAGAACTGAGCAAACTCATTGCAAATTGCGATTGAAAATGCTTTTTTCAGCTGCTGACAGACGAAATGGAGTAGTTTATTCATAGTCCAAAAAAGCAGTACTGGTCTGTTTCTTCCTGCAGCAATCTCCTTGGACAGGAACTCTGCCTTCTTATAGTCGATTGCCCCTTGATACTTACAATAGTGAGCTCAAAAGGCCAGTTTGTCCTCCTCAGAATGGGTCCTCTGCCAGTAATGCTTCAACTTCTGACCCTTGATCTTCATCTCCTTGAGAGCCCCATCAAACCATGGGGTCTCAAGCGAGGAGATCTGGGTCATGTATGGACTGGTGCAATGGCATCAAGCACTCCGGAGATGGCCTTGTTATAGGTAGCTACAACCTCACCCATGCCAATCACACAAGCAGTACTCACACCAGAAATATCTACTACCGCCAAACGTCCCCCTGGGGACAATCCCCTCAAAGGGCGATAGCTGACCATCTTGACAGGGGAGGGACTATGAGGGGGGCCACAAATGAGAACTCTACCAGGCAATGATTGACCAAATGACCTGATCAGTCTTGAGTTTCATGACCTCAAGCCCCAGTGAGAACGCCAAGTCCAAGGTGTGGTCATGGTGAGGGGCTGCAGAAGCAACTGCTTGTGTCAGGCCCAGTGATGTCATCAACTGGAGGAGGTTGCATCCAAGATGTGAGGATTTGTCATTGACCCAGGCATTGAAGTCCCCCAGAATTAACCATCTGGGGGACTCCAACACCTTGTCAGCGAGGAAATCCGTGACCTCCTGCAGGAAATCCCCCCCACCCTGGAGGGCAGTAAACAAGGAGAATCCTGCAACCTGCACCTGGACCCCCATGCACCGCCACACATTCAAAGGACAACGTAGAACCCACAGGGTGCATGGCAAAGTTCAAGCTGTATCTAAAGCAGATGGCCACATCCCCATCCCTGCATTTCCTCCACAGGCATTGCATCACAGAGTACTCAGTGGGGACAGCCATCTCCAAAACTAGCCTGGCATTGTCTCCCAGCCAGGTCTCCATAATGCAAGCCAGATCGACAAATGAAATCAAGTCTGCCATAATTGCGGTCTTGTTCCTCATTGATCTGGCATTGCACAGCACAGGCTGAAGAGAACTGTTGGAGACTAGAAGTCCACCGGTTACCTGCCAACTCAGTTCAGTGGGAACCCTGGGAATGGGCACCAAACACATCAGACCTCTCTCCTGGCTCCATTTAACCCTAGGCATCTCCTGCTCCTAACCACCCTAGTCTTGCTCACCTCTACTGAACCTGCAGCACCCTGCCACCAACCTTCATGCTCCCTGGTTATACCAACCTCCCGGCAGTGTTTTACTGCTGCTGCTGGAATAGGGAGATCAGTGAAGGGGTGGAGGTTGTGCAGCAAGGGTGCCGAGTAAGCAATATGAAGGGGCCTATGGCTCTGGCACATCTTCCGGCACAAACCCAGCAGTCAAAACCCTGTTTAGAGCTATAGCATATAACCCTATGACAACCTAAAAGATCAACTGTAAAACACAGTTAAAGCAAATGCTAGAACCCTATCCTACACATGCATCCCTACACACTCATACCTTACAATACAAAATTTCAAGTTCACATTCAGACCACTCTCAAACACTAACCAACCCACACCCACCCCAACCACCCAAAATGCAAATAAATTTAGAATGATCCAAACCCACCAACATACAGTAATAACAATAAACTAAAATTATATATAACTTAACATTTACAGGAGATACCATTGCGACAGCGCTGTAAGAGTAAATCTGAAGTGAGATAAACAGCTCCTTTAAGGAGCGATGTCCAAAGTTAACTGCAAGAAATGTCACTAAAAGATCACCAGAGGAAACATCCTCAGCATTCTCAGCAGACTTGCAATAATCAAAGTTGAAGCTTAGCTCATCATGGGAGATGGAGCGGCTGCAGAAGTTAGAAACATAGAATTTGCCAGCAGATAATGACCGCTTGGCCCACCTAGTCTCCTCATTTTTCCCTACCTACAATATCACCGTAGACCCTATCTGATCTCCGGAATAGTTGTTATGAACCAGCGATTTATTAATTTATTTGAAAAATCTTAAGCCAGGAAAACCTCAGTGGAATGTAGAGTCCTGTTTCCTGGGAGGCAACATTAGCAGCAGTAACTTTCAGATAAATGACATTAAACATGCATTAGACACACATAGAAATGATATAAAATCACACTGTCTACATACAAACACAATTACAGACAACTGCCTGCTGCAGACCTCATATTGGACAGACCTTATGTATGAGCTCCCACCCCCCATACCCCTCTTTGTTTTGCAAGAGAAACTACAAAACTACAAAATGAAAGTCACTTCAGGAGTCTTTCGTCCCACAGATTCTAACTGATTCTAAGTGCAATGTCAAGAGTGTTGTACAGTAGCTCAGAGGTAATTTTCCGTGCCTCAGACATTTAGGGAAAGTTAAACAGAAAGGCAGGTAGGTTATTTTACTTGGTGCCCGTCTAAAAACTCAGAACACCTCTTAAATCATTGTAGGATACACCAAACACAATGGACAGTACAGTACAGTAAACACAATTTCTATAAAATAAGATAATCTAGTACATAAAACAGCAAAAGTCTCAACATACAACATGCTCTGTTTTTTGTTAATTCACAATTACTGGAATTGCCTTGATGGGCCACTGGACCTCATCATTTGTTATACACTGAATTATTGTGATCAAAGACTCCTGAAATTGCTTTTCATTCTGCCTCGGTAAGCATGATGCAGTATTTCTCTAACGCTATACTCGAGGAACTGGAAATCCTGTATAGTACTTTTATTTGTCTGAACAATGACCATAATGTCCCACTCCAAACTGAAAAGAACCATGGCATTAGTTTTCTTGCAGCACTACTCACTTGAATTTCCCCAGCCAGGAGTCAGCAATAATAGCGCCAAGGATTGGTGTTAAATAGCACAGAGCCACAAAGGTGTGATAGATTGCAGTGGACAAATCTTCATCCCACCTGATAAAATATCTGAAGTACAGTACGAGCACCGCTGCATCAGGAAAAGAAACAGTTACATATCAACCTGTCACATCAATCCAATTAAAGAAAAAATAGAATGCAGAGGGATAGTTGGATACATCGCAGTATAAATAAAGGACAGATTACCTCGCATTCCATAGTAGGAGAATCTTTCACAGAATTCATTGATGACAATGAAGAAAATACTTAAAGGGTAACCAAAGCAACTTGGCTATTAAAAAAAGGAAACATACAATTAAGTCATATAAATACCATAGCAATAGTTATATTTTTCAGTCCTACCTCATAATGCCTCAGAGCTTGTATTAGCCATGCAATCATCCAACAAAATTTGTTCAGAGAGATGGCTACAAAAAGTGAGTATACACTATAATAATAGTGCCATTAATATATAGAAACTCAAAAACCAGGCAACTCACCACCACATGTTACTGACTCCGCAAATAGATTTGAAAAAAAAACATTTATTGCACACACTTGCTTGCCTGATGCATTTCTGGTCCAGCAGGACCCTTTCTCTGGTGCACCCCTTCAGGTCGACACCCCGAAGGCGAAACACGAGAAAAGACCATTACAGCGACAACCGCGGTAATGGTCCTTTTTCCGTGTTTCGCTTACCCCAGTGTTCCGCCCCCTCCCTGGACCAACCTGGGGAGGTGGGGGTGCAGCCCCCACAGAAAACACTTCCTGAATAGGCGGCATGATACCTGCATCACTGTCAACCTCCCTTGGTGTTTCCCCCCTTTCTCAAAGGTTAAAGCATCACACAAAACTCAAACAATGTATACAGAACAGTTGATGACATCACAATTATACAAATTAAAAAGCACCAGTAGACAAGCAGAATCTTAGATTACATAATTAATACTAAAGGAAATATATGTAAATAAATATAATAAAAAGGTCTCTCTATCAATTACACCAAAACAGTATCAGATGTTGTAGAAATCTTAAAGTGCATATTATATAAGAAAGGCACACACCTGGGAACAAATAATAAAATTGGGGGGGGGGGATTTTCTTTATGCTAGAAATAAATAAATGAAGAAAATAAGGGGAGACCAAACCTTTTATCATGTAAGTATTAAAAACCTTCATATATTTTCTCCTTTCTTCCAAATATGGCTTTACACTGAAACCACAGTTTAAACCTGGACTCTTGTGGGCTTTCAGATGGAGAATTCAAAAGGTTTCCCTCTTCAAAATCAAATTTCTATAATTATTCCCCTGGAATTTAAACAAACTTTATATATTGCCATGTATGTAAATTTGTGTTCTATACCATCCTGCTTATTATTCAGAACATGCACTGCCGTGGCATACAAAGGATCACCTCTAGCTATAGCCTTCTGATGTTCCCCCACTCTTGTTTTAAAACTCCTTTCAGTTTTTCCTACATAGAATGCTTGACAAGTACAAATAACTAAATAGATGACACCACTCATTCTACATGTTGTCCTTTGACATATGGCAAACTCTGTTGTGATGTTTATAGTAGAAAAGGTTTTGCCCACTTTAACTGCAGTACATACAATTGTTGCACTTAAAACAACCCAATGGTTTATTGGGCCAAATCTGATTTTCCTTTCTATCCACAAAATGGCTGTTGACTAAAGAATCTTTAAGACTTTTTACTCTCCTAAAAGCTAACCTAGGGTTTTGTTTTGCCACGTCTTGTAAATTGTCCTCTGCTTGCAGGACCCCTTCCCCCCCAACGATGTTTCTGAATAATATTTACAAATAAGTTTGCATGTGCTGAATAAGTTGCTACCACATTTAATCTTGTATTGTTCTGTTTTTCCTTACTGTGTTGTTCCAATAAAATTTTTCTCTCAACTTTATCAATTTCCCTTCTTGCCTTCTGAATCTTACTGCGACTGTAGCCCCTTTCTACAAATCTCTTTTCAAGTATTTCTGCACCCTTCACCAAATGCTCCTGTATCCTGCAATTTTTTTGAGTCCTATGGAATTCACCTTTTAGAAACATAGAAACAGAATTTGATAGCAGATAAGGACCGCTTGGCCCACCTAATCTGCCCATTTCCCTATCTAATGGATAAGCTGCAGATCCTAGTTAACCAACAGCCTATGTCCTCCTACCCCCACTAGAATTGCCTTATGTCTGTCCCATGCATTCTTGAATTCCCCCACTGTTTTTGACTCCATGACCTCCTCAGAAAGGCTGTTCCATGCATCCATAACCCTCTCCGTGAAAAAATACTTCCTCACATTACTTCTGAGCCATCCCCCCCATTACCTTCAAATTGTGCCCCCTTGTTCTTGCACATCTCTTTTTCTGAAAGATGCTACCCTCCTGGACTTTGTTGATTCCTTGAGGTATTCGAAAGTTTCTATCATGTCCCCCTCTCCCTCCTCTCCTTGAGGGTATACATATTAAGCTCCTCAAGTCTCACTTCATTATGTCTTCTGGTGCAGACCCTTCACCATTTTGGTTGTCCTCCTCTGGACAGCCTCCACCCTGTCTGTGTCTTTGCGGAGATGGGGTCTCCAGAACTGCATGCACTACTCCAGATGGAGTCTCACCAACTGTCTATACAGAGGGATAAAAACTTCCTGTTTTCTACTGGTGATGCCTCTCCCTGTGCATCCCGGTATCCCCTCAGCCCTCCTTACTGCCTTCACACATTGCTTGTCCACCTTCAAGTCATCTGATATAACTACCCCCAGGTCCCTTTCCATTTTTGTTGTTGTCAATATCTCACCCCCCATTGTGTACTCTTCCCCAGGGTTTTTGTTTCCCAGGTGCATTACTTTGCACTTCTTTGCATTGAATCCAAGCTGCCATACATTTGACCATTCCTCCAACCTTGCCAAGTCCCTTCTCATCCTTTCCACCCCACCTTGTGTATCAACCCTGTTGCAGATCTTTGTGTTGTCTGCAAAGAGACATACTTTTCCTATCAGTCCCTCTGTAATGTCACTTATAAAAACATTAAAAAGGACCAGACCCAGTACTGAACCCTGCGGTACCTCACTAGTAACCCCCTTTCTTCAGAGTGGACTCTGTTTACTATTACCCTCTGTGTCCTGTTGTCCAGCCAATGTTTTACCCAGGCTACCACCCTGGGACCCACTCCCAGGCTGGCTAATTTGTTTTTTAATCTTTTGTGTGGGACTGTGTCAAATGCATTGCTAAAGTCTAGGTAGGCCATGTACATAGCCCCTCCCTGGTCTACTACTTTGGTCACCCAGTCAAAGAAATCAATTAGATTCATCTGACATTACCTTCCTACTGTGAATCCATGCTGCCTTGGGTCCTGTGCCCCACTGGCCTCTAGGTACTCGACAATTCTTTCCTTCAGAAGTGATTCCATCATTTTCCCTACCACTGAGTTCAAACTGACAGGTCTGTAGTTTCCTGCCTCTGTCTTGCTCCTACTTTTGTGAAGGGGAATCACATCTGCCCAGTCCTCAGGTACCACACCATCCTCCCATGATTTGTTAAAAAGGGTAGTCAGTGGTGTTACTAGTTCTCCCCTTAGTTCTTTTAGAATTCTGGGGTGAATCCCATCAGGCCCCACTGCTTTGTCCACCTTCAGTTTTAGGAGTTCTTTCAGAACCCTTTCTTCTGTGAAAGGACTGATATCGACCCCTCTATCCAGAGTGCTTCTATTGACTGGATTGGGTACCTCCCCCTTCCCTTTTTTTGTGAATACTGAACAGAAGTATTCATTCAGTATAACTGCTTTTTTACTGTCGCTCTCTGCCCACCCACCCTCTTATTTATTCAGCATCAGTATCCCTCCCTTTATCTTCTTCATTCCCTATTGTACCTATAAAAGGTTTTATCCCCGTTCTTAACCGAGTTGGCTATCTTTTCCTTGGTTTGGGCCTTTGCTATTCTGACTGCCTTCCCCACTTTCTTCTGCCTTAACTGGTACAGTTTTCTGTCCTGCTCCTTCTGAGTTGACTTATACTTCCTGAATGCTATATTTTTCTCCTTAACCTTCCCCTCCACTTCTTTTGAGAACCATAGTGTTTTTTTCTTTCATTTTGATTTGTTTATTTGCTTCACACAAAGGCTTGTTGCCTCTCTGATGGCAGTTTTGATGTTTCCCCATTGTTGTTCCACCCCTCCCTCTTGCCTGTTTGCTAGTGCTTTTCTGAGGCGCTCTCCCATTTTGACAAAATCAGCCCTCCTGAAGTCCAGTACCTTCACTTTTGTATGGCTTGATTCTACAGTTGAGTTTATCATGAACCACACTGTTTGGTGGTCACTTGTTTCCAGATTGCTACCCATTTCTAGATCTGAGATCCTTTCTTCATCCCCATTTGAGAGTACCAGGTCTAAGATTGCTCCCTCCCAAATGGATTCCAACACTAGCTGTCTGAGGCATGCCCCCTGTAGGGCATCGAGAATAGCCCTGCTTTTGGATGTGGCTGTAGCAAAGGTGCTCCAGTTAACATCTGGCATATTCAGGTTCCCCATCAGCAATATCTCCCTTTTCTCTGCCATCCTAACTATGCATTCTATCATTTCCTTGTCCATTTCCTCCCCCTGAGATGGGGGTCTGTATACAATCCCTGTGCTGAATGTGGTGCCATTTCCAGTCTCCAGGGTGATCCACAGTGCCTCCTCTCCTCCCTGTTTACCCTTTAGCTCCATTGCTTTGATCCCTTCCCTTAGATAGAGAGCTACTCCTCCTCCTTTTCTACCCTCCCTGTCCCTCTGTAGATTGTGTACATGATCCCAGTCATGGTTCTCTGTGTACCATGTTTCAGTGACTGCCATGATATCCAGGCACCCTTCTTCCATCAAGGCTACCAGTTCAGGGAGCTTGTTACCTAGACTACGGGCATTGGTACACATTACCCTCCATTTTTGGATGGCCTTACCCCTTTTTGCCCCATCCCTGTCCTTACTGCATTTGTCTTTTTTCTCCATTTACCCCTGCCCTTCTCCCTATCAACTTCCCTATCCTGGTGTTTACCTCACTAACTACTCTGATTTTGGGGGGGGCTAGGATTTTCCTTCTCCTTTTCAGTGCCTCCCCCCGTTGGCTAGTTTAAATGCTTGCCAATGAAGCATTTAAACCTATCACCTAGGATCCTGGTTCCTCTCCTGGACAGATGTAGACCATCACACCAGTATAGGCCTGCATCCCTCCAGGTGGACCCCCAGTCCCCAATGAAGCCAAAACCCTCAGCTCTGCACCAGTTTTTCAACCACTGATTGAATCCCATGGTGTGGAGCACCCTAGCCTCACCCATACCATAGACAGGCAGCACCTCTGAGAAGGTTATTGTGCATGCTACTTGTCTAAGGCCCCTCCCCCAACTCCACAAACTCCTCCTGCACTGCTATGATCCCTTTCCCAGTCAGGTCATTTGTCCCTAGGTGGACAATGATATCCAGCACCTTACCCTATGCAGCTGCTCCTGCTATCCTGAGGATTCGCTCCCTGTCCTTTCAAGCCATGGTGCCAGGTAGGCACCTTACCTCCCCTTCCCCTCCCTCCCCAAGTTCTACCCTCCTAACAATGGAGTTCTCCACGAGGAGTTGTTTCCTTCCCCTGTGGGGTCCCCATGTCACTCTCCTGTGGATCTCCTTTGTGGAGGTTCTCAGCATCCTTCTTGGTCTCCACTGCAGGTGCCTCCATAGAGGAACCACACTCTGCCAGAATGGCATATGAATTGTGGAGCGGTACAACTGGAGGGATGTGCCTCTGTTCTACCACTCTCACCCTGCCTGAGCCCACTGTGGTCCAACCACTCCTCCTTCTTCTTGGCAACCTCTGAGGCACTGGCAGTGGCCCTGGTGGTCCCTGGGTAGGAAAGGAGGTCCCCCGAATCCTGGCCAACTCAGTCTGGAGATGAGCAACCTCCTCCCTCAGCCCAGAGAGGTGCCTGCAGATGGGACAACACCACATCCTCCAGAACGTCTGGAAGACTGCTGCTCCATAGCCACTGCACTGCACCACTCCCATCATGTCTTATTTGTGGCCCCTTAACTGTTGTTTTGTATACTTCATCTTTCCTCTCTCTGTTTATTTATTTTTTTTATATAATTTATTTTTCCTGTCCCTACTTTCCTACTGTCTTCGTGCCCTTAAAGCTCCTGATTTTCCTGTTCTGGGACAGGCAATTCCTATATTCCTCAGTAGTCTCCTTACTTGCTGAGTCAGACCTCCAGCAGCTTGGGGGGGGTGGATAACTACTCTTTTCCTTCTAGGATGGTGAGTCTTTTGTGCCTCTGTGATCACTCTCTTCCTGTTCCCAAAAAGGAAGTTCCTGTTGTCAGTCAAATCTTGTGTCTATAAAAGTAGATCCGGCTAAGGGTGGGTGGTGGAGGGGAGGGATAGAGGGCAATATAGTCCCAGTAAAGTTCTAACAGTAGCTCCTTCCTCTTGCTGTTCTCTGCCAAAAGCTATCTTGGTCAGTTTTTAAAGGCAAACGCCTGGCTCTGTTTTTGTCTAAGCCACTCCCCCTAATTCACAGTTTCTTTCTTCACCTAGCTAACTGCACAGATATCAATTCCTTCACCCAACTCAGACAAACTCACCAACTCTTTTTTTGTTTGTTTTGCTTTTACCTTAAATTGAAGTTCCCAGTAGTAGAGTTCTAGTTCTTTAGTCCAGTAGAGGAGTAAAGTTCTAACAGCAGCTCCTTCCTCTTGCTGTTCTGGGATTTTAGCTGTCGTATGGGCCAGATGGCAACTAGAAGTCATCAGTACAGCGTTGCCATTAAGACTTTTGTGAAAAATATCTGTACTGAAACTTCCCTTGTAATCTTGTGTTACAGAAATATCCAGATAAGATATCTGGTCTTCACTTAGTTCATATGTAAATCTGAGGTTTTGGTTCATGGAATGTTATTATTCTGCGAACTCCTGAAGTTCCAAGGAAGTCCCCCTCCACAGTAAAATAATATCATCGATAAAGTATCTCCACATAACCATGTTATTATGAAAATGGTTCATCAATGAATCATGGATATATTTTTGTTCCCATTGGCCCACATAAAGTTGGTTATGGAGGGGGCACAAGTGGGTCGTACCCTTTATCTGTCTAGAAATTCCCTGGTCAAAGATAAAAATATGAAATTTTAAAACAAATTCTCTTTCTCTCCCTGGCCACGTTAGATATAGAATCATTGTACACAATGTCCCCCACAAGGGGCCTTTGGATGCCATGGCATTTTTCTTAAATAAAGACCAGGATGCTTCTATTCCACCAGTTGATTTTTTGCTTAAACTTACGGAATTTGTTTTGAAGTGTAATATTTTTACCTTTGACCAGGGAATTTATGGACTGCTGTCACAAAGATGATATAGGCTTGATACTGTATGTCACAAATAAAATGAAACATCAGGTTAAAAAACTGTGCTTGACATGTTCTAATATTCTCTGTGATTCTTAAAAAGGAGATAATGGTAACTTCAGTGGTCAGTTTCAAATACATATTCTAGTGATAATGACTCTTAGTAATATTCAAATGTCACAGACATTAAGTGCGATATTGAGCAAAAATAACACATCAATGAGGGCTTTATCTTTAGATAAATGATTGAACTAGACAGGTACTTTATCTTGGGGTGAATAGAGAGAGAGGGCACATACTAACACTAAATATTAAAGAAGGCCTACCTCAAAAACCTCAAAGAACATTTCTTTAAGTTAAAAACAGTTTCATCATTTAGCTTCATTATTTTAAAGCAGCAGTGAACAATGAACTGGGCTAACTGGGATTGCATTGTGATCTGGGCCCCTTCATTGATGTGTGCTGAATCACACAGTGTTTATGATTGTTCAGAGTTTGTTAGGTTACATTTGGATTTAACTTTGTTGGCGTACATAAAAGTTGGGGCTGATCTTTGACCACTAGACTTTCAGCATGCTCGTGTGCCTGCTTGACATGTCCCCCCCCCACTTGCTCCTGTCCTTTTCTCCCCAAATTTCCACCTCTTACCCTTATTTTAATCTCTATCCTGTTGCAGTCACTCTTCTGCTGTCCAGTTACTTCAGTCTCACTTCCCGTACACACTTCATTACAACCTCAGTCCCCTTTCCCCATTTCTATGACTCTTTCTGCCACCTTTATTTCAGTCTCTCTTTCGTTTTCCATTTCTATCTCCCCTTCATTTTATTCTCTGTTTAGCTTCCATTTCTATGTATTTACTTCCCATCTTAATCTCATTCTCCCCTCTTCCCATTTAGTCTCTCCTACTCCCCATTTCTCACCCTCCTAATTTTGGTCTCCTTCTCAATTTCTTTTCTTCCTATTTCAGTCAGTCTCTTCCCATTTTCATCTCCATTTCTACATGACAGTCTCTGTCTGAGTGTGTCTCTCTCACTACCATCTACTTCTATCTATTCCTGTTTCCCATTCCTTGTTCTCCAGTTCTGTTTGTATGCACAAACTGTTCACAGCTCACTCTCTAAGGCTCTTACCACTCTGCATATCTTGACTTTTGAAATCTTCAGAACAGATTATTGTCACATGTTTGAACCCAGTAATTTAAAGAGACATCTACCAATATCATGAATAACAAAAGCAAGAACCAGAATCAGGCTGGACCATGAAGTACCTAATTCATACTGGGTCCCTCATGCTGCACATGACTACTTCAGTACTGCATTTTATATTTAATAAACATTTTAGAAAAGGACCAGAATCCAGTTTGACCATGAAATACATGATTCAGACCCATATGGCTAAAACATTGTGTTTGGCCTGCTGCACATCCCTACTTCCTAAACACACTAATTAAGAACATTTCTAACTACTACGTGAACACAGTTAGATAGTATATATTTACTATGTTCGGTTCTTCATACTCTTCTGAACCCGAGGAGAGTGAACCTAGAAAAAGTCTACAAATTTCTGTCCCAGATGGTTGTAACACTGCCATAGATAAAGAGAGTACCTGAGTTATGAGGACAGCACCTGTGACCAGCATGTAATGCTGATCTGAAGCCACTGGGCACCAAAAGAAGGGGAAGCTGTGAATAACAAATGGAACTGGGTTGATCTGAGAGATGAGCATTTCTTCATGCCAGGATCCGAGAGGTGGAAAGCTAGGTGGCAAACGTTGAGGTGGTGACACTATATACATAGATAGCTTAAGACAGAAAAAGACCCTGATGTTTTTATAATGCTTTACTCTGATCATTCAGAGCTCTTCTCGCCCCTGCTTCCGTTTTGTCCTTAATTACCCTCTTGAAGATGTCTCATTGGGCTTTGAAACCAGAGATAGTCTGAGCATTACTGACATTACTGGGTAGGCTAGTCCACCCTGCCCACCACCAGTTACTTGAAAAAATACTTCCTGTTGTCTTTCTAAAATTCCCCCCTTCCAGTTCAAGGTTGTGCTCCCTGGTGGATGTGCTGTTCCCTAAGTTTAGTAACTGTTTGGACTCACCCTGTATATTTCTGCATTTATTTATTTAGTTTTTCTTTACCTAGCAAGTACACTAGACTAAGATTTGACTGTATTCAGGCATTACCCAGGAGATTACAAAAGGATGATAACACATAGATAATAATGCCTGTGCAAGTGTGTGTCATGAGGATTTTTCACACAACAGAGACGTGTGATAGTCCATAGACCCCGAGAACAAAGCTCAAGGGGTTTATGAGATTATCACACATTGAGGGTGTGTGAAAAACTCCTCATAAGACAAATCTTGCATGGGCATTATTTTTTTATAATTACTGATGCAAGGTTTTAATAGAGAAAAAAACCCTTAAGAAATGGTTATAGGTGGCTGCTGCTGGGATCAACAGAGACAGCTTCACCAAAAGCAGAAATGTTAGTGTGGTAGTGCATGTTTGTTGTTGGGGGCAGTGAGTGAAAACCTGGTCTTGAGCCACTGTGCATTTTTTTGCGCTTCAATAAAGTGAGAGCACGAGGAGCAAAATGCCGAAATAACCCATTATTGAGTTATTATGGAATTCAGTGGGTTATTACAGTATTTTATCAGGAGTGCATATCCAGTCATTATATGGGCTCACCAGTTATTATAAATGCATAATACAATGCAAATAACATGTAGATGATACAAAAGCACAATACAATGCATGCACTGGATGTGTATGTTTCTATTATATCCTCACTTTTCCTCCTGTCCTTCAGACAGTACATGTTAAGACTGTCCAATCTTTTCTAATAGTTCTTATCCTTCTGCCTCTGAATCATTTTGTAGCATTCTGCTGGAAAGTCTTAGTCCTCTCTCTGCCCTTCAGAAGGAAGTTCCAAAACTGCACACGATAGTTCAGGTGGGTTCTAACCCATACAGCAGCAAAATCACTCCTTTGCTGGCATTAGTAAAACCCTGCCTGATACATTCCAGCATCCTCTTACCTTTCTCATATGCCATATGTCATTAGCCTATCTTTATTTATAGCCCTGTTGGTTTCATTCTTTTCCCCCTTGTAAACTCTAAAAGCTTTTGTTTTGGCTCAGATTGCCTCCCTCACTTGCTTTTCTACTGTTAATGTCTGAAACTTGCATCAGACATTTACCAAAACCTCCATCAAACAATAAAGTTATGCATGCCCGGAAATGCAGTATTTTCCAAATAGACTGCAGAAGAAACTTTCAGCAACATTTGCCCAAAACATCAAGATTAAGATATGTAACTAAATTCGGACAGAAAAGTAAAGTTCTTCCATGCAACATCTTGCTCTCAAGCTGTGTCAGGGTCCTCGTAGCAATAAAGGAATTTTTGATACAGTACAGCCTGCTGAATCTTACTAACCAAGAGCACTGCATGGTGGAAGCAATGTAGTGTATTGAAGAGGGTTCAGATACTATCAGTAGGAAAGTAGGAAACAATGCCAAAATAGTCCAATTCTTTAAAATGATCTTCAGCATAGCCCTGCTGTTTTCTTCAACAGATGTCATTTATTGGGGCTGCATCTTAATTTATTATTTGTTTTATTTGAATGTCAGCTTTTGTACTGTACAGTGTTTTGGTGTGAGAAAGACACTTCGGAAATAAATGTTCTATCTTAAAACAACTGTCAGTGCTATCGCAAATAAGGGTGTTTGTTACCTTGATTCAGCCCCAGTCTCTGATCTCCTCTTCACATCCTTCGACTCCAAAATCACCACCATCCATGACAACATCTTTTCCACTCCTCTCTCTGCTCCCATGCCACTCTCCAGCTGCTTCTCCAATCCCTTCAAGCACCTCCTCACTGCCCCCAAAAAGTCTTCACTCTTCCCTTCCCCTCATTCTACCTTCTGTTCCCCTTACTCTTAGTTTCTTCTTCATTCTGCCTTATCAATGACCACTCACCTCTGTCCCTCTTTCCTCATCACCGCACCCCATCCCCCTCCTCTCCATTCTCTATCTCCGACCTCAGCAGAGTCACTGACTAACCCTATCATCACTGAAGTCCTTGAGAAATATGTCAATTCAGTCCCTTCAAAATGGCCATTTTGTACTTAGGTTAAGCAATAGAATGCTCATACTTCTGAAAGCACTATTGAAGGGAAGACTGTCTAAGAGAAGATCTCACTAATCACGTCTCTCCTTGAATCCTTACAACTTTTGCTTTCATTCACTCAACAGTGAAGAGTCTGACTGTTCTCATGCAGGTTGCCAATGATCCTCTTATGACTTCTGAGGGCGATCCTTTTCCTTTCACCTCTTTTTATGACTTCAGTGTGTGGCTCAGTACAGTTGACTGCATAATCCTCCTTGGCCATCTCAAACAGTGTTCTAGGGTCTCTCATGCTGTTATTTCAAGATTTACATCCCTTGCATCCACCTATACCTTACTTGACTCTTCTTTTTCCTCTTCCTCCTCCTCCTCCTCCTCCTCCTCTTCTTCTTCTTCTTCTCCCTAACCTTTTCTCTAAGGTTTCACTCATAGCATTGTACTTGGTCCTCTGCTCTAGCTTTCTCATCCCAGTGATCCACCCTATCGCTGACTGCAACCTCAGGTGTCATTTTGATATCAATGATACCTAAGTGTACAGTTTCAGTCTCAACTCCTTCTCTGATTTTCCCTCTTTTCCAGTCTTGGGAAAATCAACTCCTGGCTATAACAGTTTTCTTCAACTTCACGTTGCCAAGACTGAGATCATCCGCTTTGACAAAAAAAAAAAAAACTTAGCAAATGTGCTTACTATCAACTCTGCAATATTTTCTGTGTCCATCAGTTGCTAGAATCCTCCTCTGCTATAACCTTTATTTATGCCTTCATATCCTCTTGTCTTGACAACTGCAATGCCATCCTCTATAATGTGCCCAAGTCTCACCAGTACAAAAGTCAAAGTGTTCAAAATTCAGCTGCTCTCTTGTTCACTCATCCCTGGGAACAAGACCACATCACTCCCATCCTTCATCATCTTCGATTACATTCATTGCCTCTCAAGTACCCCAATCACTATAATATTGCCCTGTGGGTTTACAACGTTTGTCATGATCTTGCCGGCTTTTTGGATGTACCACTGCTTATTGTACCTTCAAACCCATATGGTCCATATTTTCAACTTTAGACTCCCGGCTATCATATCTCTCTGTCGTTCTCTTTATCTCTCTTTCCACTGTTGGGAGATCCTTTAGACATCTACCTTTGTGCAGATCCATGGTGTGACTGCACCTGGAGTAGTGTGTGAAGTAACAGAAACCCTATCACAAAACGGACATTAACCAGTTGGAGGTGATGTAAAGAAAGGCCACAAAAATTATTTAGGGTCAGCAGGGGCTCTCATATGAGCAGAGTTTGAAGAACCTGAATAAGCAGTCACTCAAAGACAGACTAAAATGTGGAGACACAATAGAAACCTTCAAGTACCTCAATGGTATTAATAAGGTTGATTCCAGTATCTTTTCAATACCGGCAAAAACAAGTATTTGAAGGGGTATAGTTACAAAAACTGACTGGAGGTACTGGAGGTTCCAGAAGAAGCTCACAAGGCACTTCTTCACATAGAGAGTGTGGCATCATGGTGAAACTGGCTTTTAAGAGGGGGTGGGATAAATTCAAGGGGAAGTTAAGAATGTTTGTGAAAGGGGGTGGAATGACATGTAAGGAAGGATACGGGTGTTGCATTGGGCAGACTCAATAAACCATAAGGCATTCTTCTGCTCACTGCTTCATAAGTTCACACATATTGTCTGGAACAGACTCCTTATCTCTCCTTACCATAATGATGTCCCTCTCCAATCCTCAAAACCCACCTCCTTTTCCTTGTTGATGAGCACTAACCTTACCATCAGTTTCTATAATTGTTTTAGTGTTTTTTTACTGTGTGGCTTTGTATATTGCCAACTTGTTAATTTCTATTTGAATAATCCTGCAATACACTTCTGCAATGCTAATGGTCCTGCTTACAGTATTATATGCCTTTTGGTTTCACTGTTTTCCACGTATTTGTTACCCATGTGTTAGTGAGCAAGGATCCATGAATTTTGTGATTCCAGAATGGTGGAATTTTCTGCAGAACGTGCATCATGCCATAGAATATATGTAGTGTCAGGAATTCCTTGCTGTTAGTAATTTTTCATTCAAATATACAGAGTTCCCTTAGTTCCTGGCTCCCTTCCTCTCCTCTCCTTGTTTATCCTAAAGCCTCTCCTTTGTGCTCAGCATGGGATTTCATCAATGATGTCATATCATATTTCAGCCCATGACAGGACTGCATTCTGCTATAAGTTATGGGTCTGGTTGGGGGGCCTCTTAGGGATATAAGAATGTCACCTTATGCGTTCTTAGGACCAGAGTACTATGAACCGAAGACGAGTAGTTCTGTGGTCCTAAGGATGCAAGAGGTGACACTCTCAGATTTATGAGTCCCTCCAAATGGACCCATAAAATGGTTATAGGTTGCTGATATAAAAAATTTTTTTTTTTAAATTTAAAACAGTGACGGTGCAAGCGGTCATTGAGATGCCTGTTACAGTGGCTTAGCATGTGAGATACTCTTACAGTAATAAATACATCATGCATAACTGAAGGAAGTGCTGCAATTGGTCAGAGATGCTCCCATGATCTATAATACAGAAATGAATAGCTCATGCCACAGGAATGAAAGAACAAGTCCAGGAGCCCTGCCACAGAACTCAGGACTGAAGTGCCACCATAAATGAATGACCGTTATCCCTTTCATGTCTTTAAAGTTTACTTTTGATGTTTTTTTAACTTTCTCAAATGTAAAGCATGTTGGGAAATGTTTGTATGAAATACTCTAAATCAGTTGTATTATTGAGTTGTTTTGTAAGTCATTATATACTGTGTTGAGCAAAAGAGTAGGATTTAAAAAGGGGATTCAGTTTAGTTTACTAATATGAGTTTTCAGCTCAGAAACTGACAACAGTGCCTGCAACCCATCTACATTTTTTACCACTACTAATGCCATATTGCACTCACCAACTCTACTCTCTGAGCACCTGCACATGGATTTGATGAATCCCCTAATGTAATAGATTTGCAGCATCCTTCAGCTCCCAAATTGTAATGAAGAGAGTGTCTGCTTCTGCAACATCAAGAGCAACCGTTTACCCTTATCTCTGCCCTCCTGTCATGTAGCCCCTTTTATGCTCACAGTACTTGTGAGTAAGGTATCCTCCATCTGGTTCCATAACAATTTCCAAAGGCAGCTTTTAGTTGAGGATGCTACAGAGTACTCATATCTTAATGGTACTGTCCATTTGCTAATATGGTGGCTAAATTACCTCTGATGATGCAATTATTGTAGCAGAAGAATATCCTCTAAGACAAGAACATATGATAAATTCTATGCAAAAAATGTTGTTAATGCACCAGTTAGAGTTTAGATTACAGTGACAAAAGTAGGAAAATGTGGCATTAGGGTTCCCAACCCTAATACCTCACCTGCACCCTGTAGGCAGACAAAGGAAAAACCATTATGGTTTCACTGCTCCTGAGTCTTCGCAAATCAGGCCTGGGGAGTTCCTTGGATGTCAACCAATTACCAAGCTACATGTCTAACACCATCTTTGCTAGCTCTATAAGAAAGTCTGTATCTGGTTTAGCTCCAGTCCCCCTATTCTCCAAGTAATAACGCATTGCTCGAAGACCTCCATGGTGGGGTTTGATCGTATAAAGTGACTCTTCATCGAGAGTCATCAATATACTCCCCCTCTTCCATAACATATCATCCAGAATCCTCAAAACATGCTCTGTATCCTTAATATACGATGGCAGTGTGGTGACCAGAATGGTGCCTTTTGTTGGTTTGGTGAAAAATATCAATCTGTTCCCAGGTTATAAGCATCTGAAATTTTGGTTCTGAGCATGGTCAGCAGAGTATCAAAATGTCTATCCAAAAGACCCTGCTGAGCATGCACAGACTTAAACTTTAAATCCTTATAACTTGGGAAAGGATTAGTATTTTTTACCAAACCAATAAAAAATACCATTCTGGGGCAAGCCCTTTCTACCTGAACATTTTCAGACCAAAATTCCAAACTGTCTGGGCTGTAGGTGATGACAGAAAAAAAAGCAAAAAACCTGATTTTGTCTAAAATGCATTTTCTGGAGCTCAGAATTTGCAAATCCAACTGGAAGTAAACTTAACAGATCAAGAGAACCTGCCCTCCAGACAGCTCATGCAAAATTTTGTGCAGTTCTGTTGAATGGGGGCAAAACTATTAAGGTGCAAAGTTAGGGATTTAACATTAAACAGCCTACTCAACCCACACCACTATCGCACAACTATAATATTGTATGTAGCTACATGTAATGTATAGAAATATATTAATAACTTTGCCACCATTTAATGGAACTGCACACAATGTTGTATGTGCAGTCTGGGGCTCAAGGGGTCTTGATTTGCCATGTTTTGTTCCAGCCAGATGTGTGAATTTCAAGATCCAGACAGTGTATTTTCAGGAAAAAGTGTTTTTTTTTTTTTACTGTTTTTTTTTTTTGTGATTCCCATACAGCCCAGATGGTATGGAGTTTTGGTCTGAAATTTTCAGGGTAGAAAAGACTTGCCTAAGAATGGTGCTTTCATTGGTTTGATGAAAAATATTAATCTGTTCCCAAGCTATAAGCATTTGAAATTTTGGTTCTGGGCATGCTTAGTTGGGTAGCAAATGTCTATCCAAAAGATCCTACTGAGCATGCTCAGAACTGAAATTTTAAATCCTTATAACTTGGAAACGGATTTATATATTTTTGCCAAACCAATGAAAGCCATCATTCTGGGGCAATCCCTTTCTATCCTGAAACTGTAAGATTAAAATTCCAAACCATCTGGGCTGTAGGTTATGACAAAAAAACAGCAACACCCCCTGATTGGGTCACTTTTTTCACTGTTCAGGTCTCGAAATCCTCATATCCTACCAGAACAAAACTTGGCACAGCAAGAGATCTTACTCCCAAGACCACACATGCAAAATTGTGTGCACATCTGTTGAAGGGTTGGGAAGCTATTAAAGTGCAAATGTTGGGATTTAACATAGAAATCACAGCTCAACCCTAACTATAGTGGCAGTACCTTGCCACTGTAATAGGTGCTCTCACTCTCTCCTCTCTCTCCCTCTGAGACATGAGGGCTGAATTATTATTTTTTTTACACACTTATAGTTCATTGTTTTACTTGAAACAATATCATACAGGTATCTCATGCAAGAGATCACAGTTTTGTATCATAATACATCCAATGTATGCAGGACGATTGATCTGTACAATCTGTTGTTCGGATGTGGTGGTATATCTTATAAAATTAAATGTCCAAAAAGGTATAAAAGTTCGACATAAGCTGCACCCCACAGGACTTTGGGTGGCTTCACACTAAATTTTGACAGTCGGAACAACTTAAAGACACAGCAACTTGTGCTGATGTGGTCCCCAGCCCAAACATATGTCCCCACATATTTATTGTGCACAATAGAACCGCCCTCCCGATCCAGAGACTCAACAATATCAAGCATTTTACAATAGTCTGATGTAAATAAAAACTAATTAATTAACTGCATCATTTTTAAACAGGCCAAATTTACCCAGTGTACCTCATGGTAGTAGGCCCTGCAATCCAGTACACTCCAGATTAGTTTCCTTATTAATTACTAATAAGATCTGCGTCACAAAACTGTTAAGATTTTGAAATGCCCACAAATTAACAAGACTTTCAATATTTTTAAGTAAGCACTTTGAACCTGACATTAATGCTCTGATGAAAAGGGAAAAATGTCCTTAATCATGGCACTTCAGGTCTCTTCCTGTTTGGATTCGGATAGATCTGGAGCTGTTGCTCAGTCAAATTCCAGTGCTATAGCCTCCGTCTTCTTCCCTGCTTCAATCGGGTCAGTATATTGATATGTCCTTCCCCCATAAAACACTCTGAGATGAGCTGGCATGAGTAGAGAGTGGGCCACCCCAAACTTCGAAGTCTGGCTCGGACACTATCAAATTTCTTATGCTGCATCCTTGTGTCATACTAGAGATTAGGGAACATGTGTATAGTAGCCCCCTAAAAGTTAAGCCTCTCAGATTCTCTGGCAGCTGTTAAGATCTGATCCCGGGTCCCCGAGCTGGCTGTGATCACTAGAGCCGTTCTGAGTGCATTATCCCGTGCTGTAGCAGATATGGGGGAAATCCGGTATGCACATAGGAGAGGTTCCGCCTTGGCCTCCAGGCCAAGCTTCAATGCCTTTGGGAGCCATTCGTGGAGGAAAAACAAAAGGCTATCTCCCTCACAGTTCTCAGGTAGGCCTATGATCTTCACATTGGAAGCCCTCTGTGAATTCTCGAGGGCTTCCAGACGATATCTTAACTGTGTATTTTCCTGGACCAGCTTCATTGCTGTGTTCAGAGCTTGTATTGCCATCATTTGTGCAGAGGAGACCATTATATTAGCCTCCACAATCTTGCCGTCTTATTTTTCAAAGCGACTCAAAATTGACTCAATTTTATTGTCTATTGCCTGCATTGAGTGCTGAAGCGCCGTCCATGGAGGGGCTATGTCTGTCGCAGGTTGGGAGGTTGCCTCGTGCTGTTCCAACTCAGCAGACCTCAACTTTGTGGCGCCTGCAGGACCCTTGTTAGTGTGTCCCATCTTTGTGAAAAATATCGGAGGTTCCAGCACCTCTTGTAGATTCAGATACAGTCAACAATTTGACTAAATTCCCAGAATAAAGTGCTATTTTAAAGTTGAAATCTCTGTAGATATGGAGAGCAGGTCTAAGGCACGTCTGGTCAGTAGGTGTGCTCCACAGTGCCCCCAGGGCTGAATTATTTATAGTTCCTGAAAGATTTCTTCTGAGTCTATCCCCACAATTCCTCTCTGTCTCTTCCCATTGCAGAATATGTTGATGCTTTATTAGTCAGTTCTTCTGTGATGCGCATTTTATGGTTGTTGGCCAGAATTAGACAGAACCTCACCCCTCAAAGATCAGCCTAACTAAACTGACAATGATACCAGTTGGGAAAGAATAAGGCACTTCATTTTTGTTTTTTAGTTACTACTTTTCTTTCCTCCTACCGTCGGCTTGCATCAGAAGGGTGTTCCCAGTCCCATCCCTGGCGTCCACCAGCGATGCAAGCCTAGCCCCAGGGCTTACCCTCAGGGTGCCAGGAATCGAACTCCCCCATGAAGACCGGATTAGGTGGCCAGCGCTATGGCTAGCCGGGGGTGGAGCCTGCGAGGCACCCTCTGCCATCCTGCAAGGCAGTAACTTTTCTCCTGTTCTCCCAGGAGTCGGGACCGTGCCATGACATCAGCGGAGTGGAGCACGCACGTGTCTGCACATGCTCCCTCCAGACGTCTGGCCCAACTCCTCCCCTACTTGTGGTGCGGTGCCTTTTCCTCCAGCCTCCGCTGGGGGGCAAACAAGCACCGACCACCTAGAACCCCCCTCTCTGGAGAAGGAGAGCAGTGCATTGGACGCTCAATCCTTTTCCTCCCCTGCCGACCCCCGACAGCCCATGCTCGCTCCCGAACATGGGTCACTGGTGTAGCGTGAGATAAGGCACCAGCACCTAAGCCCTCAGTACCACCGGGCCAGCTAGAATAAGACACTTTATAATGGGTATCCCCTCTGTTTTTATATCTTATTCTGTAACTGAGCTAGGTGTCTTCCTGTCTGCATTTGGTGGACTCAGGCATCAGATTTAACTCTCCATGCTTATCTGGAGCTAGCTGGATAAGACCAAATAAATTTGTGCCTTCCTCTAACACCCCATGTAACTGCATATTTGGAGTACTTTACTTCCTTCATACAATTCTACTGATAAGGTGGTTGGGTTTCTGTGAGTTAATCTAACCCTACTGGATTCATGAAGCACAAAAGAAATGGTTGAATGTCTTATGACCCTAGAATTAGATTAACAAAGGTGACACAACATTCTGTGGTCCCTTAATATTATTATTAAAGTACATTTTCACATTTTCAGTTAATATTTTTATAGTTTAAATTATAATTGTTTTATTGTTTTGAAATAAGTAGGCAAAATTGGCAGACTGGGTGGGCCACATGGTCCTTATCTGCCATCAACTTCTATTTTTCCATGTTTCTATGTTATTGTACATGACAGTTTCCAGCTGTTAACATAACCACTTAGATCAGAATAAGTCAGCCATTCAGACTGCTACATTTCCAGTGACTGTTTCATAAAGAAAGTATATTATAAATGATTTTAATTATAAAATGTCATGGATAAATAAAGCCATCTGATTGGCTGAAACAAGTCACATATCCAAGAAATGAATCAACATAAAAACAGAGTTAAAGTTTTAAATGTTTCTTTTTTCTTTACAAGTCATGTTATAAGTGCAACAAGTCACTCTGGGGGTGTAACTGTGGCCAGTAATTGTACTTTCCAGCCATATTTTACGTATGCCATGCTAACAACACCCTAAGGCATGCAGTTCGTGGCACATACTGTAGTTCCACGTCCTGTCATATCTTATTGCTTTAATAATCCATTTACATTAAGTAAGTAATATTCCCATCTAAATTACATAACAACCATCATTTTCAGGTTACCTATTTAAAAACAGACTATCCCCACATCATATAGATATCTTTACACTTGTAGATTTGAAACATACACTACATCTTATTCAGTTATACTATGCTTAATACTACTTTGCTAGTAATGCCGTATACTGCGCCTTTTCAACTACAACCCTTCCACCTCTACATATGACTTATGGAGCTTGTACAAGACTGAGTAGCAGACAAAACATAACTGATTTGGTTAAGTGGCCAGGTGGTACATAGGTATGAAAATGCTTTCTTTTTTTTCCATTTGCCATTTAGAAGATTTTCTATATGATATTACAAAGTGGTTTGGACAGAACATACATAATCTGCAGGCTGGCGTAAGGAGCTTTTTCTCTTGACCTCATCAGCATTAAGACCTTTCTGATGGTGACACCCTTATCAGTAAGTTTCTATTTCAGAACAGTATTTTACTTTTTCTCTTTTGTTTCTGCCCCGAGTTAATCTGAGACTAAGGCTGCAATCCTGTGTTTGTGCTCAAATCCCCTGCAGAAATCCCAATACAGCCCAGCCCCCAGCAGTATTCCTCCCTTCCCCTTACCTATTTAATTTGTGTGTCTCTCCCTCTCCTTTCTCCATAGCTGACCCCCCAGAGGACTAAGGAAGTCATGAGGGTGTGCTGGAAGCAGCCCTCCCCCACAGCCAGGAGCTGCCGAAAAAGCTTGCCCAGGTACGGAGAATCAACAGCGTGCAGCTGCCTGATCGTGACCGTTGCCTCAGCACAGTCAGAGGATTGCTGCCCCACCGAACACTATGTGTTCGGCTCCCCACTGCCCCCAACACCACCCTTGGTCGGCTTTCTCATAAATAGGCTCTAACAAAGCACATGAGCGTGGAATTAACCTATCAGCCCACTTCTCCAGCTGCAGCTATACTAGCCCTCCACTAGAGGTCACTCATCCCAATCACACTATGCTTAACATTTCTACAGTAAATATGTTCCTACTTCTAGTGATGCCTGTCCTCCTTGCCTCAATGATCCCCCATACGGCTCTCCCACCCCCCCACGAGGAATTTCCACAATACGGCGGCAACACTGCCATCCACCCTATGTGCTCTTGCTTAAATACCTGGTGGGACTGCACCTTGCCCACCCACATACCCCCCACCCTATGTAGCACAACCATATGTGCTCATACTACCTCCCAGCACTTGTAACCAATCCCCACACCCGCAAACTCTCTGGTACTGCTGCTCTGTTACCCTTCAGGCTACAGCCCCCTACTCATCCAGTTAGCAACCATCTTGGTACCCCTCTTCTAGTCACCCTGATAACCCACCTCATACGCACCCTCCCAGTCCCTATCACACACGAGAAAAAAAAACACTAATTCCCAGTTTAAATGCACCTCAACAAAACTGCTCAGGCTAGCACTGCTCTGCCATGCTGTCCTCCTACTGCTGCTATCAGGAAACATTCACCCAACCCTGGACCACCCCCCACCACTGGCTCTTCTAACAGCAAACATGGAAGCCTCCTGCTGGCCATGCTAAATGTCTGAAACCTTCACAAAAAACTCACTCCCCTACAGGGCTAGACTGCCCAGCACTCACCTGATGTCTTAACACTATCTGAGACCTGGCTCTCAGATAAAATACCCGATAGAGCAGTCACCCTCAGTGGCTACACCATATATCAAGCCGACAGATTCAGCAAAAGGGGAGGTGGCTGTGCCATCTATATAAGATCCTCCCTTCACTCCCTGGAGGTCTGCACACTGACACCTATGTACGGAGTCCAGACCCTAACAGTCAAGCTCAGCCTGGGCAACCCAGGTAAAACCCTTTACCTTATGGCAGTTTATATTCCCCCCTGCAACCAAAGGCTCACCTTTGATTCAGTTCTGGACAGTATCTCTCACCTCCCACCTAGGAGTGAAGTCGTCTTACTGGGAGATTTCAATGTCAATTGGCTATCTTCTGCCTCATCCCCCAGCAAAGACTCAGTCCTAGCTTGCGACCTCACCCAGGTCGTTAAATCTCCAACCAGACTGGACTCTAGAACAGGGACCTCTACCCTTATAGACCTAATCTTCACCAACAGGCCTAATAACATTTCCCAAGTCGCAGTGCTCCCCGACTCGATTAGTGACCATTCCCCTGTGACCTGCCTGTAGTCCACTAAAATCCTCCTCTGCCACCCCCAAATGTCACTGCACATAGATGCCTTAAAAAAGGATCCTTAGCACAGTTCATGTCTCACCTTGCCTCCTGCAACTGGTCCCCCATTCACACTTCCCAAACCATGGATGCTGCTCTTACCTACTTTATTGCCATCTTCAACATGGCCTGTGACATATTTGCACCCTTCTCCAAACAAGTAGTAAAGCAAAGAAACACCCCTTGGATCTCCCAAGCCCTACTTGACCAAATGCACCAAAGGGATAACCCGTGGCATAAGGCCCTTGACTCGCAGCTCCCTCAGGACAGGCAACTGTACAGAGAGGCCAGAAACAGATGCAAATGGGCTACCCGGCAAGCCAAAGCTGCATATTATAAACAAACCCTCACCTCCTCCTGGGGCTCAGGGAATAAATTCTGGAGCAATATCAAGGAACTCTGTGGGAAAACTGTTTCCCCTACACCAACTCAGCTTACAGTAGACGGGGTTATCACCCAGGACCCTATTGCTACCTCTGATGCCCTCAACACCTCCTTCTCTGATCTCTCTCATATTCTCCCACTGAACTTCTTTGACCCAACCTCCCCCCCACCCCACCGACACCTCAGCTCTCAACATCACTACCCCCTTCTGGCTAAGAGTCATCTCTTGTAATGAGGCAAAACGCTATCTCACCATGGCTCTGGTGAACTCTCGTTATAGCAGTGACTCCCTGGACCTCAAACTCATTCGGCTTTCGCTGGATGTGACACTACCTCATTTCACCAAAATCCTCAACCTGTACTTAAGCCTCAGCCAATTCCCTTCGGCTTGTAAGAGAGCAGTAATAACCCCCATCCTGAAGAGTGGCGACCCCACCGTCACAAGCAATTATAGACCAATATCAATCCTGCCACCATCTCTAAGGCCCTTGAAAAAATAGTATTGGATCAACTAACTGACTACCTAATGAAACACAACCTGCTTTGCCATGAACAACACAGTTTCCAGAGGGGCCACAGCACCTCCACCACCCTCACTGAACTCACTACTTTTATTCATGAGGCCCTTGAACAAGGCTCCGTGGCTGGGACTCTCTACATTGATCTGACCAAGGCATTTGACACAGTTGGTTCACGAGCTACTACTCCATACCCTTCCATCCCTTAATTTTTCTCCTGAGGCCTCCAATTGGTTCAAAGATTATCTCTGAGGTCGGACACAAGTCAAAATAAACACAACAGTCTCCACTAGCAAACTGATTCTTACTGGTGTTCCACAAGGGTCAATACTTGGACCCCTACTTTTCACCCTCTTCTTTAACTCCCTCCCTAAATCGTGTAGCAGTTGGATGCTGCTTTATGCAGACAATGCGGTAGTTTTTTGGAAACAGCCTCACCCAAATTCTCTTTAAACTGCCCTGCAGGGCTTCTTTGGGGAGCTTGAAACCTAGTTCTCTGAACACCGTCTCATAATCAACTACACAAAAACGGAGTCCATGATCTTTGCCCACCGCCAAAGCCCCCACTGTCACGCCCCTCTAGTTGTAATGAACACCCATGGCTCAATGCTGGAGCAAGTCTCATATTTCAAATACTTTGGAGTCACCTTAGACACCTCCCTCTCCTACCACTCTCACATACAACATGTCTGTTCCTCTATTAACACTAGATGGGGGATCCTTTACAGGCATAAGCATTGCCCACCCCCTCAGGCCATGCATCTCGCCGTGTCCTCATTTTTTCTATCCTTGGTGGACTACGGTATAGTTATTTATGGGTCAGCTGATCAAACTACCCTATGCAGCATCAACCTCACCCTCAACAAAGCCTGCCGACTAGTCACGGGATATAACAGGTTAACTCACACTTGCGAGCTTTATCAACATACTGGCTGGCTAAATTTCCAAGGCAGGCTTAAGTACTTTACCTACCTCCTTGCCAAAAAGATACAACTGAAGCAAGCCCCAATCGGCCTCCACCCACTTATCTGCACAGCCCCCCACAGGAGGACACAAAGGCACTCAGCTAACCCCAACCTTCTAGTCCCCCATTGTAGAACCTCTCTTGGACAACGAGCCTTCCGCTGTCATGCCCCTCTGTGGCTGAACAGCCTACCGTCCTCCATCTCCTTGGCCCACAGTCTCAACCTATTTAAATCAGGCATCAAAACCCTACTCCTTGACTCAATAACCTGTGACTGTAATTAAACCCTCTCACATTACTCTCCACCCCCCTCTCTGTACCTCTTTCCAGAGACATAAGGTTCTCTGGAGCCTCCTCTATCTCTGTTAATATCCTGTAGCTAATAGTTAGTTTGCTGTTAGCCTCCCTCCTATGTCTCTCCTATTTTCCCAATCCCCTGTTCTGATTTTGCGACTCTGGGTCCCTCTAGATTCTACGAAACTGTACCATTTCTTAACTCTCACCTGAGACCTTCCGTATGCTCCCAGTTGATGTAACCCACAAAATATGCTTAAGCCAGGACTGTCTGACCTGTATTACTACATTATTACTGTATATGTATTTTATTGTGTTTCCTCTGTACTTTTACTTTTATCTGACGTGGAGCCTTTGCAAAAGAGTCTATGACTCAAAGGATTGTAATTCTGATTCTATTCAATAAATAAATAAGGAGATACCACAGAGCAGTTCATTTCATGAACCATGAAAGGAAACAGCATTCAATATGTTATCCTTCTGGTAAGTGGTATACTACACATTGTGTTGTCATACTAAAAATCTTATAACTGACTCATGCAAACAGAAAATGTACAGTACTATCTACCTTCTCCATCTTGGCTCTCTGAAGATCACCAACTTTAACCTTAGATATATTTTCTACCTAGGTAATATATCACTCTATACCTCTTTTGACTCCTCTAATAATGCCTGCTTTTCCTTTCTGTCATCTAGCCAAACAGTTGGTATTGGGTTACACAGTGGTAGGAATTGCATCCAGAAAAAAGGGGCTCACTCTTTCTGATGTGCCTCATAGCAATTAAATGTGATACAACTGCCACCTGCTGGTAGAGGGAGAAAGAGTCTGATTCAGGGCTGGCAGTCTGGTGTTAGCTCTGCAGGGGATAGCTCAGTGGGAGGATCTTAGTGTAGAAAATGAGGACACCCTTGCAGTCTCGTGGCCTCCTGTTTGCTCGTTCTTGTGGGTTCTTGTGGTCTTGTGCTGTCAGGGACTTGGAGCTGGTAACAATATGTCTGTGGCACCAGTGGGACTTGTAATGTTGTACAGTTGAGGCAGAAGAGTAGCAGGCAAGGCAGAGGTTCATTGCCCAAGTGCCTGGGGTAATGAACAGATCTTGGGAGCCAGTGATCTGGGGTGCATTTTATGTAGATTGCCGGTAAGCTGAGATTGCATAGGGAGGCCACTAAGAGGGTGAAGGAACCCCGGGGGTTTCCCCTCAAGGCAATCTCCTGAGAGCCTGCAAGCTTCTGTTTGGTTATGTGAGGATGACAGGTGAGAAAGAAGCGAAGCTGCAAGACTAGGTAGCAGATATGTCTCCAGCAGGCCTGAGGTGAACTGGGTAAATGAGCTCTTCTGTTTGGCTGCTGCTATTCAGCTGCGTAGGTGACATGGTCTGCGCAGGCATGGCAGTTGACATGTTTTGGTATGACAGATTATGCTTGTGTGGGCCTAGCTGAGCAGATCAGTGCTTATGCTAGCACAGGGGAGGGGAGTATCAATAGGCCCCATGGACTCACACTGACTCCTAATCACTACACCTAGAGTGGACAGTGGAAACAGGAGTGTCTGTAGCTCATGTATGCTTGGTGAGGCATCCAAAGATACTATAGAGGGAAAATGGTGAATAAAATGGCTAAAGTAACAGTTGTGCAAATTGAAATACCACTGTTAGAAAGGGGAAGGTGGCAGCTATGCTCACAAAAGGAATATGAAGTTATGACAATTTGGAGACAAGGGAATCTCGTGCCATTGTGGAAACCTGTGCACACAAAAAAAGGAACATGGAATGCCTAGGTCCATGCATATGAACTACTCTAATGAGCTAGCAATATATTAATTTGAACCATTGAGACAACACAGGGTTATCATGCACCTCTTCAAGAGGCTGCATTTGAATTCGATCATACAGACAAAGTCTGGTAGTGGAGTTGGGATGTACAATCAGGACCCCAGGTATGTACACATAGCTCTGAAGAAGGAGTGTCTTGCCAGAACACATTGTTTGATGAATCAATATTTGTAAACCTCAGTAAGCTCTTGATAATGAACTTGCATAGTTTGCATCTCAATTAATGGACATATGTGCTGAAACACTTTGGTGTCTGTGACTTATTTAGAGCCAATGATTTTCCATTTTCAAAATTGGCCAGTTCTGCTTGGCAGAATCTTGAAATCCATTTTTTCAATTTCCCCAAACTGAGGGCAAATCACCATGCCATGTACAACATTTTGGCTCAAAATGGAGGGATTTGCCCAAAAACCAAGTTATTTTTTTTCTCGATAAAGTGCTGCAAATAGATTTTTTCATGAAAATTGACTACCAAGTGCTTGTTTAAAAAGTACAAATTCTATTTTTCACAAGTGTTTTCCATTGAAAACAGAAAATCTATGCAGTTCTGCTCATTCAGTAGGATGTAAGTGAGCTCCATGTGTTTATAAAATGGTTATAAACTATTGTCAATGAAATGAAAGGGCAGTGAAGTTGTAAGGGAGCTTCTGGCATACATAAAATATACCCCTAGGTTCCCTGGGCCATATCTTACTCTCTCTCTCTCCCAGAGCCTTAGGGGAAAGAAGGAGAGCTTACCAAGGTATTATGGTTAATTGGTTAGTGTCATTCCAATGAAAACTGTTTGGCTAGTCAGAAAGAAAGGGGTGCCCTATATGGAGCACTTGACTGTAGATCTGAGGCTATGTTGGTAAATGTTTTCAGAAATGTGAAGTAATTGGGAGGCTTATGAATTTCAGTGCCATTTCCATGCTTTGTGCAGACTGTACTGCTATACAAAGCTTCTAGTGAAACTGGTCGGGTTGCTATCTCAGTGGTTCTTTTTGCACACCATCACTGTGTCATTAGGTACAACTGCCTTTGTACCTGTATGTGTTAATTGCACTTTACATTAGCATTTTGTGCATCTTGTAGCACTTTAGTAAAGTTTTGTGCTATTCAGCATTTCTTGTTTCTCAGTGCCATTTTTTTTTCTGTTTTGGACGGTACAGAGTGGAAAGAGTGAGTCTGGTGATATAAAAGTCATGACTGACCCGAACCTTGGCCTTACCTTTCTCAGTCTCTTTGATATCTCAGTGGTTGACCTTGAGACAACTAGTTGGACACTAGGGCAGGCACATAAAGGATCTGACTCTGAAGGAGTGAATTGTAAACACCATCCACCTGGTCCAGAGTACTATAGCACACACGACTTGACTTCACTCACCCAATGGGGGAATCAATGAATTTTCAACCAACGACCACCATCAACTTCTTAGACAGACTCATACATAAAGTATATTCTTTACAAAGAAACTTTGTTAATGCACCAGTTAGGGGAACTTAACATCACAAAAGTAGATAAATGTGGTGTTAGGGTTTCTAACCCTAACTCCCCCCCCCCAAGCAGCAAAAGGAAAAAAAAAAAACATTAGGGTTTTTGGTCTCTGGAGTCTTTATGAATTAGTGGTGGAGTCTTGCTTGGGTGGTGTACTGTAATGCTCCCCCTCAGACAGTTTCCTCCAGTCTGAAGCACAAGGTAAAGGTCCAAGCCAGTGCCTCATAGTGATGCACTCTTCAAAGGTAGAGAAGTATGTCTCACCACGTGTTGCCAACACAGTTTGTTGTAGCTTTCGTCACACAGGGCCTTACGGTCCCTGTGTGAAGAAAGGAGATCATGTGTAACATTGTTTGCTCAGGGAAAGGGGTGGGCATTAGGGTTGAGAACCCCAAGGAAGAACTCACCACTGATTTGCCAAGACTCCAGAGACCCAAAACCCTGTTGTTTGTTTCCTTTTGTTGCTGATGGGGGGGGGAGTTAGGGTTGGAAAACCCAACACCAGATTTCCCTACTTTTATGGCATTAAGTTCCACTAACTGGTGCATTAATGAAGTTTTTTTTTTTTTTTTACAAAGAATTTCCTTTCTTTTTGAGATAGTGGAATCATCTCTTTATTCACACAGGTCCCTTCAGGACCTGTGTGAACAGATGCAGATGCTGTGCACCAAGGGAAGACTCTGTCCCCCTACAGAAGCACTTTAGTGTAGCGACAGATGTGAAGAATTCTTGGGTCTGTGTGGTGGGCTGTGGAAGCAAAGGGCCCTGTGGTCCCCGCATTTCCATGTGGCCACAGATACAGACTCACAGGGCAATCAGTGCATCTCTCAGCAAATGCACTGGGTTCTGTGCTATCCAGGGGTGCAGAGGTCCAGGGCCTTATGTCAGGAGGACAGTTGCCTTCACTATATGGTGCCCAGGCTCATGCGGACAACCCTGCATTTTTCATTCCCTGGTTTGGGGGGTGTTGCATAACAGCGCCATCCCCCCAACCTCGACTCATCCAGCTGGGTCACTGAGCTCACCTCTGAACTCAGCTCACCAGCCTGGGATCACAGAGCATACCCATTGAGGTCAAGAGTGGCACTACATATCTGAGAGTCTGGATAATTTCTGATGATTCTAGTTATTTACTTTTCATAATTTAGCCAGACTTTCAGGGTTCTACTGTTTCTAATTAAGTTACTGTAGTGTACATGTTAATGCTGAAACTCTGTTTTGTTCTCACACAGTCGGGTAATCCTTAAAATACCTTTTTATGAGAACATTTTTCCCAGTTAGTTGGGATGGTTAAACAATTATTTTATTAAGTAAAATACTGTTTTGTTCTTGTTCATGGCAATATGGTAATTCATAAATGATATATAGCTGATAATTTATCCACATGATACCCCCCACTAGTATCGCATAATCTGAGGTGTTTATTTGAGTCTTGGATACACCATTGAGAACAAACTCATTACATAGGTTCCACATCAGGTTTGAACAATACATAAAGAATAATGGATGGGGAAGTGTGCTTAACAAAAATTTAATGGTTGCCCAAGGTGTGGGATGCTACATAAACCCCAAGGGCAAAGCCTGAGGGGTTTATTAAAGCATCCCATACTGAGGGCAACTATTAAATTTGAGCTCAAATTACACTTCATCATCTTTTATTTTTTATAATTGTTGGTCAGCAATTTTTTGCAACACAAACTTTACTGGTTCTGTGTCTATACGCACACACACAAACACACACACAAGTGTCTGTCTTTCTGAGACAGTCTTTCTGTTTTAGTTTTTTTTACAGATGATTTTTTATGTAAATGTACTTTTATTTTTTGCAGGCTTTGCATTTAGATCATGATTGTGATCACTCTCCTCGGCGAGTGAGGGTCGCAGATGTTCTCAGTGGCAGTTCTCCAGTGCAGTTTCTGAATGGTAGGATCAACCAGATAGATTCTTTTTATTGTTACTGTGTGTATTTTGGTTTTTTTTTAAGAAAAAGTGATGAGAAGTCTTGGTCTGGCAGCTCCACACTAAGCGAGTGAGGAGCTGCCATGTTTAAAGTGTTTAGCCTGTCAGAGGGACATGAACAGCCAAATGAGGGAGTGGCTGTCTGGGTGACTTTGGTTATGTCATTGTTATAACACATGGGTTATAAGGGCAAATTATAACTCAGTCAGCCCTAGCAAAAAATTACTGACAAGTTATTATAATACAGTAAACAAACAGCAAAAACAGTACATCACAGTAAGATGTCAGATGCAAAATTAAACATCTGAACAGGAGTTGTACAATGCTGTCATGATATGATGTAGTACATGTAATGATCTCAGATGGAGAAAACTGTATTTTACCTGCTATAAATGCAATAAAATATAATTAAAAAAAGAGTGGCACTGCACACAAAGTTTCTTAATTATACCATATATTGTTTTTTTTTTCAATTTTGACCCCACATTTTCAAGATACTCATTTTATAGTTTGCCTTATAAATATGACATGTGCCATTTATTGTATACTGGCTGAAATGTCATTTTGCACCAGAAGTGTGAAAACACATCTCATCCAGGATTTAAAAAATGACATGTCATGTTTATGAGGTGGTGGGGAAAAATGGCTATGTTAAAAGTTCGGAATCAAAATATTGAAAATTAGTGAACTTATAAGTGAACATTGAAATACTGAAATGTTCACTCATAAACTGGGCATTTTATCATATTTGTACACCAAATTGTCAACATAACCTTCTTATTACCCAGCCTCATGAACCCGGTAGTGAACATTTTCAAATTCCTGCCGAAACATCATTCTGTGACATCAAAACATCATTTTGCACCACAGGTGTAAAAACACATTGTGGCTAGGATTTGAAAAATGGTAGCTGTCACATTCATGATGTGTAAATGGCTATGTTGAAAATTTGGGATCAAAATATTTAAAATTACCAAAGTTATGTGTGAGCATACTGAAATGTCAACGTGTGTGCAGAACTTTGCCAATTTTACATATTTTGACTCACAATTTTCAACTTAGCCTTCTTATGACCCCACCTCATAAACAAGGGTAGTGAAAATTTTCAAATTCTGCCCAAAAGGAGATTTTACCAAGCAAAAGTGAAATTGCCTTTTTGGCCTGATTTGCATAATTCCACTACATTATTGATAATAATAATAATGAGCTTTCTTTATAAAGCACCTTACAAATGTCAAGATGCTGAACAATAAATAAGCAGATAAAACAATAAAATACACAGTAATCAGAATAACAGAGTAGATAAAATAAAATAAAATGGTCAGTCTGGGTATGCTTTATGCCAGATATGCATCTAAAGGGCCTTCTTAAAGCCCTCCACGGTCATGCACTTATGTATCTGATAGGGTAGAGAATTCTACAGGGCTGGGGCTGCATACATAAATGCACAGGTCCTGGATGACTTAAGACTCACCCTGGGAATCTCTAGCAACCCCTCTTCAGCTGAGCGGAGCAGTCATCCAGGGCAGTAAGGAATCAGGAGCTCTTTCAGATAGTCTGGGCCCAGTCTGTGTAGTGCCTTGTAGGTCAGAAGCCAGACCTTGAAGATGATCTGCCACTGAATAGGCAGCCAATGCAGGTCACGCAGCACTGGTGTGATGTGACTCACACGTGGGGTCCCCATCAACAACCGGGCCACAACATTCTGCACTAGCTGCAAGTGGCAAATATCAACCCCCAGAAGCCCTAGATAACGGGAGTTGCAGTAGTCAAGGTGCGAGGTCATGAAGGCCAAGAGGTGGAGTCCCAAAAGGGCCATGTTGAAAATTTGGCATCAAAATATGCAAAAGTGAGAAAGTTATGCAACAAAGTTCAAAACCCCATTGAAATACATTGAACTACTGTACATTTACCTTAGTTTCATATTACAGTCAGTGGTTCCAGCAGCAAGACATGCCTTCAATCAGAGAGTGGGTCTTCGCCATGGGACCTGTTCAGGAGAGCGAGGGTGTGTGGAGGGTGTGGGGTGGGGTGTGCTGAGTCAGCGGTTAGAGGGTGAGATTGGCAAGGGACTGTTTTCTAGTTTGCAGGGAAAAAAACAATGAGGGACAGTGTTCTTATTTTTAGGGGAATGGGCACTCCAGTGTTGGACAACTGTTTGGTGGCACTGGGGGTGGGTATCAGTACTGCCACCTAGAAAATAAGAATGGGGGTGGGTGACCTGGAGGATGGTCAAGAAAAGTGGTACTGGGTATGAGCATCCTGGTCCACTTATAAAAAATAAATATATATAGAAATACAAAATCACACATGCTCCCACAATGCAAAGCATCATGGACTGCATATGCAAATCACCACAGAATATTATGCTGGTTCAACTTTAAGCCCTTTGTGGTAACCATTGTCTCAGTGCTTGCACACAGAGATTCTTTGTCATATATATATATATATATATATAAAAACATGTTGGAAAGGGTGGGCAACTGATGAGGGGGGAGAAAGAATTGGTATCAGCGTGGACACCCTGGTCCACATAATACAGTAAATTAAATGAATAAATAAATAAATAGACAGCCAGGCAGACAGATAGATAGATAGACAGAGAGACAGATAGACAGATAGATAGATAGATAGATAGATAGATAGATAGATAGATAGATAGATAGATGGATAGATGGATGAATAGTAGACAGGGACAGAGAAACAGAGAGAGAGAGAGAGACAGACAAGCAGGCAGGCAGAAGAGGAGATCGGCAGTTCAGTGGTCTCACTGCAGCCCATAGCATGCATTCCAGCTGCGCTGCAGAACTCAAGAAAGTCCCACTGTTTTCATACAGAGAACATGGCTAAACAGCTCCTCTCACTAAGCTGGGCACCCTGGATTTTGCGGTACCCAGAAAAGGTATTTCTGGAAATTGTTTTAAAAAACAAACTGCAGAACCTAGCTAAATGGGTCCCGTTTAGCTAGGTTCAGGTGTTTGTTTTTAAAGGAATTTTTTTAATGTATTTTCAATGTCTGGGAGTTTCAAATGAGAAAAAAAATGGCGGGCAACAAAATCGGAATTTTTGTCAGCATGAGAGATTAATCATGAAAATAAGCAGTCACAATCCTTCTTCACTGTTTGTGAGATAAATCATGAAAATAAGGAACTGCGATGTTCGGGTTTTTTTTACCTGTCATGTCAGGACATTAACTCTAAAATCGTTATAACTCTGGAACCATATAATATTTTTCATGAAACCTTCCAAAGACACACCCTTGGCTTGGGCCTCTTCAACCCTGAAAATGTCATGAAAAAATTCTACAACATCTAGACTATAGATGAGAGCAGAAAATAACCAATGTTAAGTGTAGGGAAATGGAATGTGTTTTTTTTTCATTTTTTGGTGCTCTGTATCAAAAGCTGAACAAGATGCCATCACAAAACATTTCACATCTTGAGACTCTGTCATCCTGACCATGCATGCCAAATTTTGGGCTATTTTATCAAATGACGCCAAAGTTATTAAGGTGCATAATTTGGGGTGTAACATTAAACAGCCTAACCAACCCTAATTATAGGGGTGCTGCCAAGCCCCTATAATTAATTTTATATCTGTATCACAGTCCTCTCTTCCAGACTAGTCCTTTCAATAATACTGTTGAATCTTGCAGGACTGATCTATAACCCGAGTGTGTCGGTAATATATATCTTTAAAAAAATGCTTAGGAGGCTGCTCTGCAGGGAAGAGGATGATTAGGAGATCCAAGTGTGATCTGGAAATCCAATAGTTAAAAAATGATCCGGCTGCCCAGAATTGCTGTAATTAAAAATGAACTTCAATGCTATGTTCTGTTTTCTCAAATGTTTATTATAAATATATTTTTAAAAGGTAGCAGCAAATTGCTCCCCTACCACCAATGTTTCACATCCTCTTCAATGCTTTAAAACATAGAATATAGAAACATAGACTTTGACGGCAGATAAGGACCGCTTGGCCCACCTAGTCTGCCCATTTCCCTACCTACAGGATAGGCGCAGATCCTAGTTAACCAACAGCCTATTTCTTTCTACCCCCCACAAGAATTGCTTTATGTCTGTCCCATGCATTCTTGAATTCTCCCACAGTTTTAGACCCCACAACCTCCTCAGGAAGGCTGTTCCATGCATCCACTACCCTCTCTGTGAAAAAATACTTCCTCACATTGCCCCAGAACCGCCCCCCATCTTTAAATTGTGTCCCCTTGTTCTTGCACGTCTCTTTTTCTGAAAGATGGTACCCTCTTGGACTTTGTTGATTCCACTGAGGTACTTAAAAGTTTCTATCATGTCCCCTCTCTCCCTTCTTTCCTCAAGGGTATACATATTAAGCCCCTTTAGTCTCTCCTCATATGGCTTCTCTTGCAGACCCTGCACCATTTTAGTTGCCCTCCTCTGGACTGCCTCTATCCTGTCTATGTCCTTGCGGAGATGGGGTCTCCAGAACTGGATGCAGTACTCCAGATGGGGTCTCACCAACTGTCTGTACAGAGGGATAACAACTTCCTGTTTTCTGCTGATGATGCCTCTCCCTATGCATCCCAGTATACCCCAGCCTCCCTACTGCCTTCTCACATTGCTTGCTAACCTTAAGGTCATCTGATATGATTACCCCAGGTCCCTTTCCTTTTTGTTTGTTGTTACTACTCCCTCCCATTGTGTAATCTTCCCTGGGTTCTTGTTTCCCAGGTGCATTATTTTGCACTTCTTTGCATTGAATCCTAGCTGCCATACTTCTGATCATTCCTCCAACCTTGCCAAGTCCCTTCTCATCCTTTCCACACCTCCCTGTGTATCAACCCTGTTGCAGATCTTTGTGTCATCTGCAAAGAGGCATACTTTTCCTTCCAGTCCCTCTGCAATGTCACTTATAAAGACATTGAAAAGGACTGGACCCAGTACTGAACCCTGCGGTACCCCCACTAGATCAAGGTGTCTGATCTGGAAATGCAATTTTCATGTGGACCAACAACAAATAAGGTTAAGTAATACAGAGCTGAGAATTACAAAACCAACCTGGAATACTGGTTTAGGCATTTTATGTAACCATCTCAAGTCTGAACTGTATATATATTTATATATATAGACATTTGGGAGTCTGATTTATAAATATGAAACAGGTGGCCATGACAGAACAGAACAAACATACTGTAAATACTTCCCTTCTCCCCTCAAGCTGCCATCCTGAGTATATAATTAACACCATCTCAGAAGCCCAGTTCCTGAGAGCACAGACATTGTTGCTCAACTAGTGATTTTAAAGAAGAGTATCTGTGATGAAACAATGCTTTATAGATAGAGACTAGGAAAAGTTTGGTTCAGGAGGACAGAATTAATGCAAGTATAACAGACAGAAAGGAGTTACCGAAATACAGTGTCAAAACCAGTAACCATGATGTTGTCCTTAACTTCGTGACCACCTGTTCTAAATGTTCCAGGGATGTGAGAAATATACTTCTGAATCACTGGGACATCATGAGATCAGAATTCCTGCTGGAGGGCTTGGTGGATCCTTCACCTAGGATGGTGTACTGGTAGGGCCCTAGCCTTGCTTACAGACTGGTGCACAGCCTGCAGCCCACCCCTAGAAGTAGGCCAACTTGGCTACCAGAGCCATTGAAAGGTTGTTACGAATTCGGGTGGTGCAGGTACTACAGTGTTGTGGAAAAGACTGTGTTTTTATCAGTTATGTGTGACACAGAATTTAAAATCTGGCATTTTCATGAACTGTTCCACTGTGGGGTTATGTACAGTACCTTGCATACCTCTCAACTTTCCCTGATTTTCAGGGACGTCTCTGATTTTGGTTCAGAATTTTCCTCTGTCCCTCGAAAAAATTTTATTTTTGTGACTGAACAGTGGGAATTGCAAGCACAAAATAATGTCAAACATTAATGTTACAGACTTATTCTTCATCAGAAAATGCATCTTACATTAATACCCTTATTCTATCAACTTTCTGAGTGAATATTACAAATTTTTAAGATGTGCCTCTGATTTTGCGTGTTTGTCCCTGATTTTTTTAAGCCTTGTCCCTGATTTATGAGGCAAAAGGTTGAGAGGTATGGTACCTTGTGACCTTCAAATGCAGAACCTTTTATGAGGGAAAACTTCACACATGCTAAAGCTGCAGCTTGGGGAACACCTCAGCTGCATCCGCCATGAGGATCCAGTGAATACATTGGCCAAATGTATTTTGGAGAACTACAGCAAGGGGGCGCATTCTTTTTCCTTTGTGGCATTGAGATAGTTATGCTTGGCAAATGAGATGGTGATCTTAACTAACTGCTGAAACGGGAATCCTGAATATACCAGCATAATGCTTTCACCCCCACCAGGTCTGAATGATGGTTTTACTACAGCCCTTTTCCTGAATTGAGATATTATGCTGGTGTTTTTTTTTTCTGGTATGCTATCTGAATGTCAGTTTTAATAGGCTCTTTTTATAGCATGTTCCTGCTAGCTCTTTGTACCACCCCTATGCATACTGCAATTCAGATGTCTTTATTTGTTCTGTCCTATTTTTATGTTTTGACCACCACTATGGTATTCTGTGGAAAGCTTCTTTGCTCAGCAATTATCTTTTTCATGGCCACTTATATAAAATCAAAGGTCTTTTGTATATTGTTCAATTTTCTCCTTTTCTTTGGGTCACTTCCAGTGACTCTTTTTAGTTGTTGTTTTTTTATGATCACCACTTGGGTGTGAAAATCATTGTTTTCCAGAATGAGCATATTATTTGACCCTGCTGACCACCCAGTTAGATACTAATATATAGGGATGACTATCAATTTCTCTTTGTTGTTGGCAATGATTTTAATCTTTTTAACTCCTTTTTTACGCAATCTAGATAAATATTGCATATGAGCATAACATTACCCTTCTTAACCTCCAGTGATTTCCCATCCTGACGTAACAAAAAAAAGTAAAATTATCCCATTTATTTCTGGTGACACAAATTTAGGTAATTGTAGGGGCATTACGACTTGTTAACTGTTACTATACCCAACTGGCCGATAGGCGGATGCCGTTTTGGTCTGTATTAATTTTCAAAAATAGAGTCATATATTCTGGTTGGGCAATGGGGCTCCTTATATCATGCTGGTAATATTTTGATGTTGATGTTATCACTATATTTGGTTATCCAGTCAGCATTTTTATTCACATTATTTTTTTTTCTGAACGCTGCCACTTTAAATTGATGAACTGTATAAACATCACTGCTGGATTTGATGACCGGCTTCCCCGAGGAAGTTCTAATGAGGAAAATTGGTCAGGGCATCTTGTGAAGCTTGGTCTGGACACCCATACCTACCTGACTCATGAGTGTTTAATTCTTATGCACAGCACTTTAATAAATCTGGACTATACAAAAAAAGTGTTTGGTGTTGGTGCCAGTCTTTAGTTGTTTTTTTTTTGTCCATATCAGAGTACCGTAAAACTTCCTTCAAATAAAAAGATTTAGTCTTTTCCCCCTACATGGTGATGGTATGTAAGCTAAATCATCGTAAATACACTGTTGGCTTCATGAAAATAATTTTTCTTGGGTAGTAGCTGTTCACCACATGGAATCATCTAAATTACATCAGTCTTCTAGTGCAGTGCCCAATCCCATCAGTCCTGACCATTCCTACTGCCCAGACCAACAGTGCCAAATCACCGAACCACAGGTGTGGAAACTAATTAAATATTTGAATTGTATTACTGTTTTGCCTTTGCTGAATAAATGGAATGCCGACTGAGTTCTGAGTGAAACAGACTTGAGGTCTGGTGGTGATGGTGAAGGTGAGGTGGTTAAAAAGGTTTACCCTGGGGGATGCCATTTTCAAGTTTGAATGGGGCCCAACATACTGTAAGGCCGACCCTGCAAACAGGCTTACCTTACCTCAGATACTTTCTCCTATATCATAGATATACAAACTAAACAAGAGTCGTCCCAAAACTGACCTCTGTGATGCCCCACTAATTAGTGCCATAGCCTCAGAGAATTCACCATTTAGGACCAGCCATTTGGTTCTGCACACCCGTTTGTTACTCATTCTGTTATTTCTTCCCATGTCCCCAAATCACTCACCTACTTAACCAGTCTCCAACATATCACTGAGTCAAAAGCTTCTCTAGAATCCAAGTATAGCGTATCTGCTGCATGGCCCTTTCCTGCTGTTTTTGTCACCACATTAAAATGGGCCATGGTGAATCCATGCTGGTTTCCATCCATTAAGCCCTTTTCCTTTGAAAGTGTGACTATCCCCTCTTTAATAATTGTTTCCAGAAGTTTTCTCACTATAAATATCAGACCTACCATGCTGTATTTTCCTAGATTTTTCCTAATGTTCCATTTATGTACAGGAACCACATTTGCCACCCTCAAGTTCTCAGGCAGTACACTTATTGCTACTGATTCTCCAAGGAGAACTACCAGCAGGTCCTCTAACAACTGCCTCGTTCCTTTCAGCACTCAGGGAATCCTGTCTGGACCTGGTGGGTTACTGTTTTTTTAGGTTCTCCACTCCCTTTAGCTCCATTACCGTGGGGAGTTTTTTGCAACCCTCACTATCACCTGAGTTTTAAGATCTACAAGTATTGGGGCTTTAGCTGTTCCAAAATCAAGGCTAAAATCTGCCAGGGACAGAATCTTTTTTGTTTCTTTCCCATTATTTATGGAACAGCCTCTCCATGTATATTTAGTCTGCCCCTCAGTCCAACTTTCCAAACATAAACTGAAAATCTGGTTGTTTAATCAAGCCTTTCTAGGGTCCGGACTGAGACTTTACCTTTACCTGCTTGCCTATTTCTTGATTAAAGCTTTTATCTAAGGTTTTTGTATTGTAAACAGTTTTTTTTAATATCTGTTTGATTATTAATGTTATTAGTATTGCTGTTTTTAGTATTTAAATAGCTGTCTGTCTATCTGTTTATCTATCTTAGTAGCTTTTCCTTTGTAATTCTTTCCATCTTAAATCTATCACCTGTATCACTCTAAAATGTTCTCCTGCTTTCATGGAAGTGGGCTACCTGAACTGTTAACAACAAACTTAAGTATTAATTTAGTATACCTGCCTTCTCCCCTTAATCCCCTGTATTCACCCTGTCTCTTCCAATTTTTTCTGTTATTTCTTATCTTTTTTTCCTTTCACTTATTTATCTAAAGAAGGCTTTGCCATTATCCTTAACACTTTCTTAATTAAGCAATAAGGCATGACAAGGTGTGTGTTATCATGTAATAACTTCACTCCTGGGCTGGGTTGAAGCATGAGGTGAAGCCGAGTGCTTCCACCACCCCAGGAGGGATGTTATTACACAGTAACACACACTGTGGAGTGCCTTACTGCAATTATATAATGGTTTGTTGTTATAGAAAACAAAAAAAATTAAAAAATATTTTTAGTAGAGTTGTAGTGAGGCAGTATATCTTTGTTTCTGAAGGTAATAAGTAAAAAATTGTTTCAACTAATCAGTACAGTGATGTTATACTGAGATATCATCACTGTCTCAGGCACATACTGACCAATCAGAGTCCAACATTCTTTCTTGCCATTGTATAATTATGAGTAATCACCATTCTATCAGATTTTGGACTGTTGGTATAAAATGAGATATGATAGTGTTTGACTTTTCAAAATTATAGGGACATTCTACCTACACATACCAAGTACAGTTACTTAACACTAGTCCGTCATTTCTTTTAGGCTTGGTTACTAATAATTAACAAAAACAAACTGTGTTTATGTGCTCTCTGTATCTCCCCGATTGAATATAACATGGTCTTTATGACATACAGTAGCTCTGTATGACAGAAGTGTGACCTCACCTCACCTCACCCTTCTGTAAAAGAGGCAGAAACAGTGTGTACTGTATATAGTAAGGAAGATAAGGGTTGGTGTAGACATCCAAAGGTAAAAGACACATCTTTTTGTATATTATTACATTTTTCTTGCATGCACAAGTCTGTTTGATGAGAATGGCAGGTGTACAGCTCATAATAGCAGAACTAAATACACGTAGAGAAAATGCTTTACTTCCTCAAGCTAATGATGCTTTAACTGATTTTACAGCTGTAAAACCTGTTATTAAAAGGAATATAACTTTTCTGAGTGGCAACATTTGTTGCATATAAATTAGTGCTACCATTTGAAGGCGCCAGATAAAAGCACTTACATATCTATAAAGAATAATCATGACTTCCTGATTTAGTTTCAATGGTCATATTGCTACTCTGTACAAAGGCTTAAATACAACTACTATGAAAGCCTCATCAATAGTGAGAATGTTTTTTTATTTGTACTGTAAAATATATAAAACTGTCTGTATGTCTATTTATCTATCTATCTATCTATCTATCTATCTATCTATCTATCTATCTATCTTTCTGCATTTGTTTTCTCTCTCTCTCTCTCTCTCTCTCTCACACTCTGTTATAAGTTAGGGTTGAGTAGGCTGTTTAATATTAAACCCCTAACTTTGAACTTTAATAGATTCACCACCATTCAACATATTTACACAAAATTTTGTATGTACAGTGTCTGGGGCAAGGCCCCTTGACATGCCAAGTTTCACTGTGGATTCCAAGATCCAGATAGTGAAAAAAATCAGGGTTTTTGCTGGGTGTTTTTGTCATCATCTAGCACCCAGAAGGTTTGAAATTTTGGTCAGAAGTTTTCAGGGTAGAAAAGACTTGGCAAGAGTGGTGCCTTTCACTGGTTTGGTGAAACATCTACTAACCTCTCCAATCTGGTTTTCGAAAGAGGCACAGTACTAAGACTGCACTGGTTAGGGGGCTCAATGATCTCCTGATGACGAGAGATCAGAAAAGCCAGTCCATCTTGGTGCTCCTTGATCTCTCATCAACCTTTGACACCGTGAACCACGGGGTACTGCTTGAGCACCTGAGGTTCATCTGTGGCCTGACTAGTTCAGTCCTCAGATGGTTTAGGTCCTTCCTCATGGGCAGAACTCAAAGGGTGGCGTTGGGGATTTATTCCTCTGACCCATTCTCTCTGTCATGTGGGGTCCCTTAGGGCTCTGTGCTGTCCCCCATGTTGTTTGCGGTGTATATGCTGCCCCTGAGAGACATTGCAAGACAGTATGGGCTGAGGTTTTACTGCTATGCTGATGATACCCAGCTCTACTTGTCTTTTGTTCCTGACCAGGATAGAGCACTCTTGGTATTTAATAACTGCCTCACTGAAATCCAGGATTGGATGAATTCTAGCTGGCTGAAGTTGAACTCAGAGAAGACTGAGGTGACGGTTGTGGATCCAGGTCACTGGATAGGGGGGTTGGGGGCTGGTCAGCCCATGGAGCTTTTCCTGGATGGCTCCCAGCTCCTAACCTTTGAACTGGTGCGGGATCTAGGGGTGATGCTTGATGATGGACTGACACTGTGATCTTAGGTGTTGGCTGTCGTTAACTCATCCTTTTACCATCTAAGGTACATTGCTAGGATCAAACACCTTGTTCCATCTGGTGATCTTCCCACACACTGATCCACGCCTTTGTGACCTTGTACCTTGATTATTGAAACTCCCTGTACTTTGGGCTCACAGGGGTTGATATCCACCACCTGCAGCTGGTGCAGAATCCTGCAGCCCAGTTGTTGACGGGGACTCCTCGGACTTCCCATATCACACCGGTGCTGCGTGAACTGCACTGGCTGCCAGTTCAGTGGCAGATCACCTTCAAAGTCAGATTACTGACTTATAAAGCCCTACATGGACTTGGCCAGACTACCTAAAAGAGCTCCTGTCTCCTTACTGCCCTAAGTGATTGCTCCGCTCAGCAGATGAGAGGTTGCTAGAGATTCCAAGTGTAGTTTTAAAATCCTCAGAGGCCCATGCATTTACATATGTGGCCCCAGCCCTTTGGAATTCTCTACCCTATTGGCTTCAGGAGTGCACTACCGTGGAGGGGTTTAAACAGGCACTGAAGACCTACTTATGGAACAGGGTATATTGTAATTAGTAACGTTAACTCTTGGATTATATCATGTATTTATATATTGCAGTTTTTATTTGTTGTTTTAAGTTTTGTAATGTGCCTTGATAATTGAAAGGCGCATAATAAATAAAGATATTACTATTATTAAAAAATATTAATCTGCTCCAGAGCTATGCAAATATAAAATTTTGGTTCCGAGCATGCTCAGTACAGTCTTTTGGATAGCTGTTTCATACAAAAAAAGAATTTGACCCATATGAAATACGATTCTGTTTTGTATGGGGTATAATCTTTTTTTGTGAGAAAAAAATTCCTTTTTCATGTCACTGACATCTTGTTTCTGTCAAAAAATAAGTAAATAAATAATTCAAAACTCATACAATTGGTATCATCAAGACACACCAACACATGTATCTTACTAATCAGGGCACCATTACATGGAATCTGCAGCTGCTTTTTGTAAAAATGACCCAGAAATATGTTTTTAACACATTTTAAAATCTTTTTTTTTGTGAGATGATTTTCTTTTTCCACATGGTCATATGGAACAAGAATCAGCCATACAAAACAAGACTGCCTTCATACAAAAGAAAAATTTAGAATGAGTTTTTTTCAAGTTCTTTTTTTGTATGAAGACATATTTTATTGTGAGTATGACACAATCTCACGAAAAAAGATTCCTTCATGTGAAAAAAGAATTTGGGCTTAGTTTTTCTTTCACATTCTTTTTTCATATGAAGGAATCCTTTTTCATGTGTATGACACAATATTATGAAAGAAGACGCCATCATACAAAAAAAATTGGACTTAGTTTTTTTCACAGTTTTTTACATGTTCTTTTTTCCTATAAAGGAATCTTTTTTCCTGAGATTGTGTTCTTCTCACAAAAAAAGAATTTGGACTTAGTTTTTTTTACATTTTTTTTGTATGAAGGATTCCTTTTTCGTAAGATTGTGTTGTTCTTGCAAAAAAAAATCCTTCATATGAAAAAATAATTTTGACTTAGTTTTTTTCATATTCTTTGTTTGTAGGAAGGAATGTTTTTTTTCATGAGATTGTATTGTTTTCAGCAAAAAAAGATTCCTTCATATGAAAAAAGAATTTGAACTTAGTTTTTTTCCACATCTCAATTTTGACAAGCCATAGCTCTGCCAATATTTGCAGTTAAGGGACAATCTATATATTGAAAGAAAGGCCTTAATGAGTACTACACTAGCAACACATAACAACCCCCAAAACATTTAGGAGCCATATAAAAAAATATAAAATTAAAAATGTTAATTCCCATAGGCTAGCATTGCAACTTTAACTAGTCATACATCCATCAATAATTGGAGTTAAAGAGCAATGTAAATATAAAAAAGATGTCAATGAGTACTGCAACACTAACACATAATCACCCCCTAAACATTCAAGGAGTAGGCAGCGCACCCCAAAATTACCTGCAGTATTCATCCTGGTGCTAAATCCACAATGAAAGTCTGATCATCACTGGCCAGCCTGTCAATGCAGCAGTAGTATTACTGCTCGCAATGCCAGTGACCCAAGTTTGGTAGTGGACTCAGGGTCATTAGGGGCCTGCTGGCAGAGGAGGAAGACTGAGTATCCTACAGGATGCTCTCCTCCTATGGGGAGGTAAGGTTGCTATTTCTGCTGCTATACTGCCACCTGGGTGAACACAGGTGGTAGTGCAGATTGGGGGATGCCGAGGGAGACTTGGGATGTCAGTCAGATCTGGGTACACCACCACACCTTTGCATGTACTCATGACCCCTTGATCTCCTTATGTGCTGACATCCTTGGGCAGGAGAAAATGGCCCCTGTGTATCAGGATGCTGGAGCACCTGGCACTGTCTCGGATCTCCCCTGCCTGTCCCATGGAAAAGGCTTCCCAATGGCACAAGGAAGTTTTAGGGGGCCCCCTCATCCCCTTCTGGGGGTAAACCATGGCTCCATGGAGGAAGGCTGGTGCATCAGAGCACTGATAAGAGGGGACAACAGCCGACTGGTTGCCTTGGTGACTCCTGAAGAAGTTGACATGCAGGTGGTGGTAGGGGGGATAAAAAACATCAAATAAAAAAAAGTCTGATCAGTATCAAAAATGCACCTAAGGTGTATCTAGTCTTCCACTAGAACCATAGCAAATATCAGAGTAAACGGACAAAAATTTATTGACTTATGGTTGAAAAATATGAGAAACACATTTTTCCCTATATATAGTCAAGTGCTTGGAGTTAGGAGGCACACTTCATATATTTTTCTGTTTGAAGTGAGCCCCACAAAAACTATTATAATCAAGTACATACATTGCTTTTTTGAAGGGATAGAAGAGCAGGGTCCCAGAGGGTGCTGTGCTTTCACAGCCAGATGAATGTATGCATCTATGGAGGGATGGAAATGTAGAACCTCCTGGCCTTGTGCTTCCCTAGACAAATGGATGTGTTCACAGAATGAGGATACAGTTATACTATCTCAAAAAGTAAGGAAATTCTTTGAAAAAACATCTTTATTGCACCAGTTATGGTTCAGATTAAACTGACACAGGAAAAAAACATTACAGTTTTGCTTGTCCTGAGCCTTCTCAAATCAGGCCTGGGGACTTCCTTGGGGTTATCAACCCTAACGCTCACCCCATTCTCATATAATCTGCACATCTAAGCTTATTTGTTGATGCAATGGGGGGAACGTTAGGGCTAATAACCCCAAGTAAGACCCCAGGCCTGATTTGGGAAGACTCAGGACAGGCAAAACTGTAATGCTTTTTTCCTTTTGCTGCTTGCAGAGTGGGGCTGGGGGTGGGGTGTTAGGGTTGGAAACCCTAACACCACATTTCTCTACTTTCGTCAATTTAATCAGGCCCCTAACTGGTGCATTAACAAAGTTTTTTCAAAAAGAGTATATTATATATACATAGCAGCTATGGAGATACACATGGCAGGATAACAAGTGATGTCTTTGTAGTCAGATTCAAGCTGTAAAAATATCTTGTTGTTTGAAGTTTAGTTTCATCACAATAGACCGATGAAATACTGACCCACTGGAAAAGCAACTTTCATAATTCTGATGTTACCTCAAAATCATCTAGTGTGGCACAGAAGTCAGAGAAAATCAAAAGAGAAACAGTTCAGTCTTCAAACAAACAACAGGTTTAAAAGCTGTAACCAGGAAACTGATTTTGTATAAATTGAATATTCAATTGTCTGACTAAAAATATGCAGTTTATCATAATTTGTTTGGAAACAGAACTTTCATAACTCACTTGTGACTCTCCCAGTCATGAATTATGGTCCTGCCCCTTCACATCTTCTAATAAATTTAAGCAATAATCCATGATAGGGTGTAGATTCTGGTGGGATTTACTCATGCCTGGTGTAGTTTGGTTACGAGGCAGTAGGCTGAATGACTAAACTACACCAGAAGTGGGTAAATCACACCATAACCCACACCCTGGAGTGGATTATTGCAATTATACAGTGTCCCCCTATACTTTTTAGAGAGTTTAAATTCATTTTTCATTAATTTATTCTTATGCCAGAAAAAAGTAGTTCCTTGTTGCTAGGTAAAATATTGAGGAGATGACCCCCAACTCAGAGATATGGTAACAGTAATGGCATGTTAGTGTTTTATTTATTTATGTTTTTTTTTGTTTTTTTAATAACAGAGAGACTTCTGATGTATACCAGCAGAGACAACCACCTAGGAGAGGAATAGGCAGCATGTCAGTCTCATTCACCCCATTCATTACTGTTGCAAGTGCTTTTGATTCGAAAGCTGATATATTTTTTATTTTGTTTTTTTTACTTTTGTACTCCGGTAGCATGAGAGTTGTGCTGAAATATGGGTGGGGGTTCGTAAGGTCACTTCAGGGGGGGTTGCAGCAGTGAGTTAAGGAGAGAGAGTGATGTTCGGCAGGAGCATCCTCGCTAAATGTGTCAGGGTACAGTGAGCAGTGGTATTGTGGAGAGGCCTGAGAGGTGTAATGACTGCTGAGCAGCAGGTATTGTGGTAAATTCATTTTTAAGTTTTTTTTATTGTTTTGGCAGGCTGATTCTTACTTTTGAGGGATCAGTTTCCCCTTGCTGGGAGACAAACAGTTAGCGGGCAAGCAATGTGGCAATGTTTTGTCCAGCAGTGTTTATTGAGAATCAAATATGACATTTTTTTGTTTTGATTTGGGGGGGTCAGAATGATTTTGTTCTACTTTGTATTGGTGAAGAAGCTGACTGGCACCTTTTGCGATGGTTATGATAGAATTTACCACAGCACAAAGTTGCCAGTCAGCCAATCAGAGTGCCCCATTCTTGGATCCCATTGTATAATGCATATTTTGAGTCAGGCCATTGCATATCCCATATCTATCTATCTATCTTTCTGTCTCTGTCTGTCTGTCTGTCTGTCTGCCTACCTATCATTCTGTCTATCTTGCCTTCCTGTCTGTCTGCCTGCCTGCCTGTCTATCTATCTATCTATCTATCTATCTATCTATCTATCTATCTATCTATCTATTTATCCATCTATCTGTATTTATTTTTTATTCCAGGGAAATTACAATAGCCATACATGTGCATTTTTTCTGCCATGACCTGAAAGAGTTAAAGAACTTGTATCATCAATACAATAAGGGTAATCTACAATTAGGGAAAATGTATTAATAGGGAGTTACAAGTAATCAGCATCATAACAGGAAACAGTGCAGATCAAAAGACACCAGTAGGTATAACCTGTAAGTACTTACAATACACAGTAAAGTGACATAGAAAAACAACAACATAAATTATAGCTATAAGTGGCACTTATATCATAGATAAATACAAATTCACAGTGATGAGCAAGAATGACTAATTTTTATCAGAGAAAAAAAAAAACAATTTACAGTGATTGAAGATGACAGTAGATCAGGGGAAGCAGCTTAAATAGACCTCTGTAGGCAAATAACAGGGTATAGAATGTGAGCAGTACTTATCAAGATATTTAGTGGGAAAGTGTGCAGTGCTAGGACAGGCTAGGTGCTGTATCTTGGTCTTAAGAGAAGTAGGAACATGAACCTGGCAGGCATAGTGTGTCATTTAGTGCCTTGCAAAAGATCAAGGGGCTATGGGAGTGGTGCATGTTTAGGGGAGGGAGTTTCAGGTATAATGTTTTCCAAGGCCACTAGAACACCTGCACTCAAGGACAGGCTGAGAATCCACAGATGCCAGTGAGCAGTCTGAGGATGGGTGCTGCAGGTACATGACAAGGTAGGATGGGGAGCCTGTCCATAGGAGTTTGTCAACAAAGTAACCCAGAACAAGGGATCTTTGGCCAGGAGGGGTGGGCTGATCCAGACCTGTGTAAAGGAGGCAGTGATGCATGAGCTTGAGAGAGGCTAGGACAGAGTGATAGACATTATTGTAAGTTATATCCTATCGAGATAGGACAGATTTACTCACCCCTAGGAATGCCAGAAGGTCATAGGCGAGACCTGGATGAAGTACCCCTGGAGCTATAAACAGCTGAGCAGCAAGGGATAAGCAATATTTGACCCTATAAGCCAAGCCCAATTCAGCATTTACTGATTGACAGATTGAGAAGACAAGCGGGGAGAAATGAAGGGAAGGGGCCTAGTGTTACCCCCAAGTATTTAAAACTGCTAACTTTTTCATTTGTGCAAGTTATGGAGAGTTTTGAGGAGGTGTAATGCAGTTTTAGGTTGGAGCCAAAAAGCATGGACTTGGTCTTTTTGCTGTCTAGGATAAGCTTCTTCACTATTACCCAAGACTGAATGAGTGCAAAGGAATCTGAAAGGGATTTACGAATAGCAGGGACAGTCACAGCACTATACTATAAGACAAGATCATCGGCATACAACAGGAAGCTGCAACAGGAGGCAGTACCTGAGTGACTATTGATATGGAGAATAAGAGTGGCCAAGGAGTGAGCCGTGGGGAACACCAACAGTTATGTCAACAAGGTTTGAAGTAGCAGAGCGAAGTGGAACCTGCTGTTTTCTACCAGTGTGGAAGCTGGTGAACCAGGAAATGGCAGGAGGCGAGACACAGAATAACACTAGCTTGCTTTGGAGGAGCCACTGAATGACCAGGTCGAGTACCTTACTGGGGTCAATAAACACCATGCCAGTTAGGAGACCAGAGTCCATAACCAGGTTGATGGCATTCATTAGTTTTTATAGAGGTGCCATGGTTTTTCCTAAAACCATGCTGAACAGGAGACAGGAGATTGCACTTGGCTATATGATCACTTAGTTGTGACATCACAATTTTTTTCCAGGACTTTAGAGAGGACTGAGGCATATCTATGGGATGATAGTTGTATGTGAGTTTGGAGTCACCTGCTTTAAAGACGGGAGTAACCTTGGCAGTTTTCCAGGCATCAGGGATGATGCCAGAGGAGAGGGAGAGATTTAGGATTTATGAAACAGGGAACACTATGGTGGGGGCTGCCATACTTGGCAGCTTGAGTTCTAGGCCATCAGACATGAAATTGCTGTCAGGCATGATAGAGAGTAGTAGTTTCCTGACCTCTGCCACCCCTGCTAATCGAACAAGCATAGGGTGGTAAGGAGGCTGTGGTAGATATTGAGACCCCCAGGATTCCTGTAAAAGCTGTGAAGTCAGAACATTTGGTGTGAAAGGGATTTGCAACGGTATTTGGGTTGTTACAATTAGCACTATTGATAAGTATGTCTGACAAGGGAGGTTTAGCATTTACACCCAAGAGGTTTTTGATGCTACAGTACCCCAAAGTTTATAAGGGTTTACTGCAACAGCAGCAAATGTTTTTGCAGCAGGAGCTTTTGCTAGACTTAACTTCCGATTTGCAGATATTGTATTTTCTATTTACGATACAAAAAGTCCAGTCAGATGCCAGATCAGTTTTCTTGTTTTTTTTCCCCAAAATGTGCCCCTATTTTTTATGTGGTAGAAGGTCACAAGAGAGGTAGTTTGTGCCAAGCCCCACAGCTCATGTTTGGTGCCAGGAGTGTGTTTTTGCTGAACTGTAGAAAACATACCAATGACTTGGGCTAATGCCTCATTTACGCAGGACACAGGAGTTAAAAAAGACCAGTTTATGTTGGTCGGGTCATGTAGAAACTCCTGAGTGTTTAACTTTGAGAAATCTTAGAAGTGGAGGAGGCTGGGCAGTGGTTTTAGGGGGCAGAACTGCTAGACTGCAAAAATGGGGGAGTGGTCTGAGATGGGCTCAGATAAGATGGCAGCTAAGATTATCTTGTCATTCTTGTTAATGAAGAACCAGGCCAGCAGGGTGTACTTGGAGATGTGGGGGAAGGATCTGATATGGGTAGTAATGAATTAGGCAAGATTTAGCTTTTCAATAATTGTTTCAAGAGACTTCATTTGTGTCCCCAACAAGTTGAGATCTTGGTCACCAAAGAGTAGGCCACTCTCCTGTGATACAGAGATGGGGGTAAGGAAGTCCATCATGGTGTTTAGTCCCAATAGGCCATTTCATGGGGGATTGTATACACACACACACACACACACACACACACACACACACACACACAACACACACACACACAGACACACACACACACACCAGGTGAAGATTTTAGCTGTACCAAGTGTGAGCACCACATGGAGGTATTCAGAGGGCATAGGAAAGTGAGATACAACAAGGTACTGTACTGGGAAATGTTTAGATTATCCCCCAAATAGATCAGAACAGCACCATTCCTCCTGGGGAAGACCCTGTCCAAGTGGACAAAACTATAACCAGGAATACTGCAGGCTAGGTCAAGAATGATGGGTTTCAACAAGGTCTCAGTGTGACCCAGTATGTTGAGACTGTTTGAGCTCATCCAGGCTTCCAGTTTGGCCTTGTTGGCCATTAGACTATGTATTTTCGCATAAGCTAATTTAAGGCCTTTTGCTGATGACCAGGTTGGGGAGTGAGACCAGGGTTAGATTCAGTGTCACCAGATATCAACAGTGCAAAAGTGACAAGTAAGAGAACTGACCTGCATGTATCCCAAGTGGGGTATAGCCAATAAATGCAGTCAGAGGCAGGGACAAGGTAAAGGAAGTATTTCTTAACTTCGAGTAGGCCTATGGCATCAGGCAAGCCACTGGTGGCAACTCTTAAGTTACAGAGAGATCAGTGTACTGTAACTGTAGTGGGGTGTGCCTTCTCCCAGGATGCAGCTAACAGAGGGAAGTTGTCACCCAGCTATAGTACAGAGAGGCGTGCAAGTCCTAGAGCTACAGAGGAAGGGATGGGGGCCATGCTTGATTGACTGGGGAATTGGAGTAGGTAAACCACACTTTTGGAAGAGTCTTGGGAGCTGGATTGTCAGCTGTAGTGCACTGGGCACCATTTTTTTAGTGAGTGAGTGCAGAAGAGAGAAATAAAGGAGTAAAGGGAAAAGCTATTAGCAGGTTTGCATCTAGGCACTACCCAGATTGGGAATGAGAACAGAAAACAACACAAATGAGAGAGTGAAGTGGGCAGCTGTCAGCTAGCTTGCACATAGGTACCACCCAGATAGGGAGTAAGTGACATTGAACAACAATGGGGGAGCAAACGGTGCAGCAATTTTCTAGCTTGTTCCTAAGCACCACCCTGATAGGAGTGAGCCAAGAACTGAGTAGTGGTTAGACAGCAGTTTAACTCAGCAGGCAACTGAGTGGATTTAGACTGATTAGAATAAGGCAATGATCCAAACCTAGCATTATGCAGCAGCAGTGTATGAATGCATACAATTGTAACAATACCAACAGTGAATACAGTATAATCAGGTTTTGCCACAGCTTCATTCACTTTCAGAGTATATGTACACAGTTTTACTGACAGGCCAAGTAGCTGCAGAATGGAACACTTACCACACGTGGAAGGCAGCATGGCCAGCCGCCAGTTGCCTTCACAGCTGACACCCATGGTAGATGCCCTAGAAGAAACCCTTTGTGCATGGACTGTGGTGCTCCTGACCACAGCATGGAGGACTGCTAGGGACGGAATTGGTTTAGAGCAGACACTGTACCCTAAGACACAGCCTAATTGGCTCGGCTGGAGGAGGCTTCCTTTGTTGAGGACTCATAATCCCAGACTCTCAGCTGGCAGCCATTGGTAGGGAAGGGAAGACTGGAAGTAGCTCTGACCCCTTGTGACCCCTGTGGGCAACCCAGCAGGCTGGTGAGCAGAATGAAACACCAATCAGGTTTCCAGGCTTTTTAAAAAGCTACTTGTAGTGAAATTGATGCTGTGCTTCTCTTCTGGAGTCTGAGAAACAGCCCAATTGGTGAGACAGGAGATGGCTTCCATTACTGGGGACCCATGGTCCCAGAGTCCTAGATGGCAGTGATTGTGGAGGATGGGGGTGGAAGCTTAGAAGCAGTTTTCACAACTTGCGACCCATATGAGCAGTCCAGTGAGCTGGTGAGTAGTATCTATCTATCTATCTATCTATCTATCTATCTATCTATCTATCTATCTATCTATCTATCTATCTGTCTGTCTGTCTGTCTACTGCAAAAACTACATTAATGCATCTATTAAGGTTGAACCATAAAGTATACAAAGTAAGGAATTGATAAATTAAGGTACAAAGTCCCTGGAACCTAGGCAAATCTGTAGTGTGATGTTTCTTGGGGTTTAAATGATTGTGATACAGTATGGCATTACTTTAATGTTGGCACCCTCAGTGGAAGCATTGCTGTTGTCACTATTTTACTTTGTATGAGAAGACAGTACCAAAATTAATATAACACCAGCACTGTGGCACGTGATCATTCAAACCCAGAAGAACACCACACCAGACATCTGCCAAAGTTCCAGGGACTTTATACCCTAATATTCCATTTCCTTACTTTACATGCTTTGTGCTTCAACCTTAATAGACACATTGATAAAAGAATAATGCATGACAGGGTGTGTGTCATGCTGGGATAATACCACGCCTGGGGGGTTGGGCACGAGGCCGGAGGCCGAATGCGTCCAATGCCCCAGGCGTGGCGTTATTCCAAACGACACACACCCTGGAATGCATTATTCCTATTATACAATGGCTCGTTGTTATATATAAAGTAAAAAAATAATTTTAAAGAATGTTTTTATTAGTGTGAATAAATATTTTTGTTTCTTAAGAGGAGATGCAAAACAAGCGCTCTATAATGTCATCTATATTGGTTCACAGTGCTGAGACTAGACCTGTGGCATTGTGCTGGGTTAATGCCATGGGTCCAGCACCAAACTGACCAATCACAGTCCAAGATTCTTTCTTGCCATTGTATAATGTAGTTTTTGCAATTTATTTCCTTATTTTCTTAAACATATATAACAACTGACACCTTTAGCTTTCTTTTTGCAGTTGATCATTTTTATTATGTAAGTAAAAAAGAGCAGGCATACATACAAAACATGTAGTCAGTCTAGCATTAAGACACCTTTAGCATTTGGCTTTCACACACCCCATATTGAACACTGCATAGTGACACTTATTGCACCAGACTTTAGCTTGCTGTGTGACTGGCCCTGTGGGCCACATACAAAGCAGCTCCATAGTAACACATACTGTGCCTTGACCTGTAGCTTGCTTTGCAAGTGGTCTAGTGGGCCATTCGTGAAGCTGCTGCTTAGTGACATGCACTGCACTAGAGCTGTACCTTACTTCATGAACAGACCTGCGGGCCACTCACGGAGCAGCAGCACATTCAGAGACATAGCCTTATTTGTTGTGTTTGGTGGCCAAAAATAAGTACTTTAAACACATCAGGGTCTTGGTAGTAAGAAAAACATGCCACACTGAAATGTAGGCCTTCTTTGTTTACTTCCATTCAGCAGTACATACAAGAGGAAACTGTCTCCAACACACAGACACAGCTACAGGAAGTACATTCTCTTAAAACTGTACTGTCTGTAACATTTCTTAAAGCTGTACTACACATAACAATCCCTCCTGACTTAGCTAGAAAGTACGTAAGTCAATAATTCAGAAAATAATATGAAGCTATTACAATTATTACTGCAATGTCCCTTTTAGTTAGTTATGTCATTAGGCTCTAGCTCTACAAGTCCATTCTCTTTGGTGGACGTCTTATATATCCTGACTGATGTAGTAGGACTTGAAGCTGTTGCACTGGAATCTGATTAACATCAGCCACATCTTGTCTCAAATGCTGTGGTTCCACTATCTCTTCCTGTTCTTGTTCTGGAACAAATAATGCTGGATAACTACCCTGACTCTGGGTATCCCTTTTTTGTTCTGTCTCAATTCTAGTACATAATTGGTCCACATGCTTTTTCACTCTCCTCTGGTTAGTCAGTTGAACACTATAGACAACATTTCCGAATTTGTTTTCCACCACACCTTCTATCCATCTCTTTGGGCCTACATACATCCTGACCCACACAAGATCATTGGGTTTGAAGGATCTGGTCTTAAGAAGCATTTCAGTTACTGACATTAGCCTAGAGGGTGAAGAAGGTGGAATCGAGTTTGAATCTCATGTCCAAACAACAATTCTGCAGGGGATATTCCCGTGACACAATGTGATGTTGTTCGATACATCGCAAGAAAGTCCAAAAGGGCTATTTTTATTGCCGTCGGTGTAGTAGGATTAGCTTTGTTTATACTCTTTTTAAAAGTCTGAACCAGGCATTCTGCTTCACCATTTGAACTTGGATGGCAGGGAGGTGAGAAAATATGGTGGATACCATGTTGCTGGCAAAATGCTTGGAATTCAACAGATGTGAACTGTGGTCCATTATCCAAGACAATCACTTATGGAAAACCATGGGTAGCAAAGACAGATTTCAACACTTTGATGGTATTCTCAGTAGTCATCAAAGACATTTAATGAATTTTTGGCCATTTACTATAAGCATCAGTTAAGAATAACCACATGGAATTTAAATAGGGTCCTGTGAAATCAATATGCAGGCTTTGTCAGGGTTTTTCAGGTTGTTCCCAATGGTGAACTGGAGGTCTTGCCAGATTTCCCACAGATACAGCACAACCTGGCATATGTCTGTGTCAATGGAAGGTCACCATACATGAAGTCTGGCCAGGGATTTCATTTTAGCAATGCCTGGATAGCCCACATGCAAAAGAGTCAACACATATGAGTGATAACATTGGGGTACTATGACATGCAATCCCCACAGAAGACACCCCTCAGCAATGGACAACTGTTGTCTCTTTGTATAGTAGGGTTGTAGTGCAGGTGAACAAGTAGTGTCCTACGGCCAACCCTCAAGCATATACTGATACACTCGTTTCAAAATTACATCTTGACTAGTCACCTTTGCAATGCCTTGGCTAGTACTCAAAGCTGATCTAACTGTTGTAGCTCCATTGCACGTGCAACAGTAGAGTCCTCCATATCTTTGAATTGCACTGGAAAACTATCTGGGCCCACCTGGCATACTAATGGCTCCTCTTTAAGTTCCACATCTAACTCCATTTCTCTTTATATTGGTAACCTCGACAAGGCATCTACATTTCCATGCAGGTCTGTTGGTTGGTATGTAACCTCAAAATTATAGGCAGACAAAATGAAGGCCCATCATTGAAGTCTGCTAGTGGCTGTCTCTGGAATTCCTTTTTCTGGAATGAAAATTGTCACTAGTGGGTTGTGATCCATGTTCAGGTGAAACTTGTGACCTAACAAGTATTGGTGAAATTTCTGGACTACTAACACAATTGCTAATGCCTCTCTCTGAATCTGAGCATAATTTGTTTCAGCTGCAGTGAGTTTGTGTGAAGCATGGGCTATTGGCTTTTCCACTCCTTCTGGATCTGTATGGAAAAGGACAACTCCTATACCCACAGGACTAGCATCACAGACCAATGTGATAGGTAAGTTAGGGTCATAACGAGTTAAATTATTCACATTGGTTAGAGACAGCTTGATGGCTTGAACTGCCTTACTGTGGCCCTTGGTCCACTTCCACGAAGTACCCTTATGTAACAGTTCATTCAGGATAGCACATTTAGTGGCTAAGCCAGATATGAAACGATCATAGTAGTGCACCATACCCAAGAATGAGGACAACTCTGAAACATTCTATGGTTCAGGCATGTGCACAATGGCTTCCACCTTTTCATCATTTGGACAAATTCTGTCTTTGTCAATAGTATGACCTAAGTACATGACACTTGGTTGACAAAATTGGCATTTTTCTCTCCTGAGTCTGAATCCATTCTCTTGCAGTCTCTCTAAAGTGTTTTGTAAGTTAAGTAAATGTTCTGCTTCTGTCTTGCCCATGACAATGATGTCATCCAAATAACAAGCAACACCTGGTATATCACCCACCATTTACTCAATCACTTTTTGAGAAATAGCAGGTGCAGAACTAAGGCCAAAACATAACCATTTGTACTTGTAAAGTCGTGGGTGTGTATTAATCACTACCAATTTCTGAGAGTCTGTATCCAACTCCACTTGAAGTTATGCATCAGTGAGATCCAGTTTAGAGAAGCCCAAGCCACCATTCAGTCTATGAAAAAGTTCCTCTGGTAAGGGTAAAGGAAATGCATCTGTGCTAAGTACTGGATTAAGTGTCACCATAAAATCACCACATATCCGAACTTTACCACCTGATTTAGATACCACTGCAATTGGAGTGGCCCAATCTGAACTTGAAACCTTTTCCAGCACACCCACTTTTACAGTCTGTCCAATTCCGCCCCAACCACCGGTTTTAAGGCAAAAGGAAGTCTCCTTGGTTTACAAAACTTAGGGACTGCATTAGGCTTTGTAACTAGCTTGGCTTTAGCTGTTGCGCAACATCCCAGACCTTTCCACAACTCTGGATACGTGTCTAAAATCTCCCCAAGCTTGGGCAGATTACTGCTTTGTGGTACCTGGACAGCAGCAAGTAGGCCAAAATCTCCTGGATCAATATGAATGTTTAGAAGAATCTGGGCATCTCTGCCCAAAATGTTGACACCCTTTCTTGAAACCAGAAAAGTTAAAGGTGTACCAGTCTTGGAAGAATCAGTCCTGAGTACCAACATGGTAAATGAGCCCAGTGGCTGAACTGGTTGCCCTTCAAATGCATGCAGCAACATATTACAAGGACACAATGGTGGCTTATCCAGATCAGACCATGTTTGATGGTTAATAAAAGTAACTGGAGAAACAGAGTCTACCATTAAGTGCAACTGACACCTCAATTGTGACAATTGAAGTAACACATAGAAAGGAGGAACATCTTTAGTCTGCATTTGTGGTGCAATAGAAACCAATGCACTATCTGGGCCCTCCAAACCAACCACCGTGGTTCTCCTGCTCCTGCAAACCTTAGCAAAATGCCCCTGACGTATACATGCATGACACTGAACTTCTCTGAATTTGCACTGGTCCCTGCTATGCTGAGATGACCCACATTATGCACATTTGTACTGGCCATGCAGTTTGGGTGAAGTGGTTGAATTTTTCTTTGAAAACAGTGGTTTAGACTTAGGTTTGAGCTGTTTCAATTTGGGGTTTACTGCAGCTACTTGTACCTCATATTTAGTGTCCGTCTTAGCATGTGTTTCATTTTCTGCAGCCTCATACATTTGTGCAAACTGTAAAAGTTCTTCAGTAGACTTATTGACACTTACAGAAAGCAATTGATGAAATGATGTTCATTATTCAACTCCATAACAAACTTATCAGCTAGATTAGATTCAAGATGCTCCCTGCTCCACTCACATGTGAGAGCTAAGCATTTGATCTCAGCCAAATAAGCTTGTAATGACTGATCTGGTTTCTGGTGGTAACTGTAGAATTTATAATGTTCAGCCCTTGGAAAAGTTGTTAAACTGTATTGTGCATTCAATTTAGCCTTTAGCTCATGATATGACAAATCCTCCAGCCTGTCCGGTGCACTCAGACTGCATGAAAGTGTGAAGATTTCACTCCCAAGAAAGTACAAAAAGCAGCTTAAATAAGCATATCCTGTTGCTCAACATTTGCAGCTTGTATGGCAGGATTAAGTAGTACTGATCAAATCGTCTGGACCATGTATCCCAGTCCGTTACTGTAAAAATTTCAAAGCTGGCTGAAGTTGCCATGATATTGCACAGTTCCAAATTGCTTAATTGCCTGTGATGCAGAAAGTCACAGAATGATGTAATTTAGTAAGCTGGAGCTATGAAAATGTCCACCATCTGTCATTGCCAGTTTATTGTGTTTGGTGGCCGAAAATAAGTACTTTAAACACATCAGGGTCTCAGTAGTAAGAAAAACATGCCACACTGAAATCTAGGCCTTCTCTGTTTACTTCCATTCAGCAGTACATACAAGAGTAAACTGTCTCCAACACGAAGGCACAGTTACATGAAGTACATTTTCTTAAAGCTGTACTGTCGCTAACATTTCTTAAAGCTGTACTACACATAACAGTATCGAGTCATTTTGATTTGTTTTTGTTGTCAGACTAGGTGTCTCAAAAGTGAGATTGTTTCTCCCAAAAGTGATTTTGCAAGTCACACAAACAGGCTTACAAGTAACAAAATCAAGGCATGTTGCTGTTGCTGTCCTGGATGGTTGTGTGCTACCACAGTACATTAGAGTTTGGCTAGATCAGCACCCTGACGTCTCATATCATACGATGCTATCCATGCCATGCTCTGCCCCAGACTCGGTGCCCTATACCACAACAAGGCTTGTACTTCCCCTTCATTTTAGAGGGATATCATCTCATTGTAATTGACTACAGGGTGGTAAATACAGTGCTACCCCCAAATCATCCATGGACTCTAAACTCAGGGCCCTCTACCATAACAAGGCTTGTATTTCTCCTTCAGTTAAGAGGGTTATCATCTTATTGTAATTGACTATGGGGTGTTGAATACAGTGCTACCCCCAGATCCTCCATGGACTCTATTCCTAGACCACATGCTTGTTTACTACACTATCTAGAGAAAAAGCAATCACTAAGCTGGACTTGTTACAAACATATTAGTAAGTGGCATGGGCTGACATATGCAAGCAATAGCTCTCCATTAATATATGGAGTGCTTGTATCAGTTTAAGTGGTTGCCCTATGGGGTAGCCAGTGATCCTGCTTTGTTTCAGTAGATTATGAACCTATTAATAAAGAAACTGTTTGCTGTGACAAGCTTCTTTCATTAATCACAGGTAATTATAAAAAGTTACATTGGCACAATCTTGAGGCTTTTTTCAGAAAACTACAGGAAACTAGATTGATGGCATCACTGTGAATATATTACCATACACTTTATATCTGGTGCAGACACTTCTGGTGACTTCCATGAAGGCGGAATCAGGCAGTGGGATAGATTAATTTCCCAGTTTATCTGAGCAGGCACAAGCCCTTATACAAGATTTATAATGTTACAATTACCAAAAAGACAGGAGGGACTAGTTCTCCCCAACATAGAGCACTATCATTTTGCAGCTTAGCTCCATACTGTCATATGCTGGATCTCCCCCAAATTACTTAGTACACAGGAAGATGGCTGAGCTAGTAGAGGAGGAATAATTCCTGTTCCCAAAATGATGTTACAGCCTATGCTTACCCACTCTAGACCCCTCCCTGATAATGTTTATACTAAAACCATTCTACAACTATGGTTTACGCTTCTCACATACATGAAACTGTATCCATATAGTTTCCTTTTGTAGCCCCTCTCATCTCATCCTGCCTTTACACAAGCCAGATTAGACTATACCTACCAAAGGTGGAGAGACATGGACTGTATTTACTACCCAGTGGTTAAATTGAAAATGTTTAGTTGGGGGGAACTCATATCTAGATTTCTAGGTGGTGGAACTGTCATTTCTAGGTGCTGGAACTCTCCAATAGAAGAAAATGGAGAAAGATAACAGAGGTGGTGGAACTGTCGTACAGTTTTTTATGAGGGGGTGGAACTGAGTTCCTGTGGACTCCTGCCTAAGTTAACCCTGTTACTATCCCATATTATGAGACAAGATTTCCTGGACTTCAGAGATGTACAGCACCAGTGTGGCCTATGTATCACAGACTGCTTTAGATTATTACAAATAAAAGGGTATCTCCAAGTGAAGCTACAGGCTTGTCCCCCAGATCAGGATCAACTGCCTTGGGGAGGTGGACCTTTAGATTCCCTGATATCCTGGATATATATTGCCCTGTTTAATCTGACTTCCCACTTAATGGAATATATCAGAACAAAATGGCAAGGGAACTTAAATATTGATATACCTATTCAGCAATGGGATACATATAGTGCATTTATACATAGACCTACTTTTTCATACTTGTGGAAAGAATTCTCCTGGAAGATGCTGGTGAGATTTTTGTTGGACACCAACACAACAGGTTAAATATACACCTACTGGGGGAGTGCAGTGTTGGTGTAATTGAGGGAAGGCTCAGGCTAGCCATGCCCACATTTTTTTTGGTTATGCCCAACCCTATAATCTTACTGGGCTCATTATACAGGAGAGATGAAAGAAATCTTTGATGATGCATTTAATTTGCTGGCCACCTCGCTCTTATTCTCGGATCTCTTCAGGAGATACTGAGACCTAACACCAGTAAGCTGCTATATATATATATATATATATATATATATATATATATATTTATTTATTTATTTACAAAATGGGTAGGAAAAATTATGGCTGCTGATTTGTTGGGACACATCACATAACCATGTGTTTATCAGAGTGTGACTGCACATCTGCACTTTTACCCCCTCCAAAACAATTTTGACATTTTATAAGATAGATAAACCACTCTGAGGTGTGCAGTCACACTCTGATATATGCACGCCTTGGGTGATTGATGCACTTGGCCTGCGGCTTCATGCATAACAATGCACATGCGTATATCAGAGCATGATCGCACACCTCAGAGTGGTTTATCTATTACATATACATACATATAAAAATAAATGATTTTGTGCCTTAATGTGCATTGAGAGAGGTGTTACTATAAAACACCACTTTTTCTGACTGAATGAATACAGTGGATAGGATCTATATGGTTAGAATACTGATACTACATGTAGCTTGTTTGTTGTAGTGTGTTATACCTGAAAAATGAATAAACCACAGTTATAAATAAAATGTTCATTCTGATGCATACATAGCATCCAGATTCCCCCCCAGATATATCACATTTAATTCAGGATAAAATAGGAGAAGAATTAGAAGAAGGACAGGAGGTTATAGACAGTGAAATCATTGGAATAAATGAAAGTGAATAGAAAAAGACCCCTTTACTGGAAATTCTGAGGGAAATAAAGAATGGGATTCTTCTAAATAATGAATTGCTGATCAATTTTATAACAATGATCAGTACACAGTTGTTAAAGGAAACAGAGAAATGTAGTGCTATTAATCTGGAAGTGACAAAAGAAAAAAGAAAAGGGAAAAAAGAAAGAAAATCAAGAAAAAATACAGGCTACAATGATAGAAGTAAGCAATAAAGAAAAGGAAAAAACAGAAAAATTAATACAGCGTCTACAGGGAAATAAGACAATCAGGAATAGTAAAAAGTGCAGGAACTGGCTACAAAGAAAAGAAGGGGTGCGTTGGGTGTAAATAAAGATCAGAGTAAGGAGAAAAATAGTGAAAATAAGGGTGTAAATTACAAGGAGAACTATATAGAGTTTGAGGAAGAAGGTATAATTAAGAGATATAAGGTAGTGGATGAATATAATGATAAAGAACAAAAACTTACCAAGGTAGGAAGAACAAAAGATAAGATTAAAGATGCACCGAGTATAGAAAGAAAGGAGAGAGAGAAAAGCAGATTGAAAAGGGAGAAAGATTACCTACTATATATTGTACCTGAAAGGTATTCCTCAAGTAAACAACAAAAACCAGGTAACTTTAAAACTGGTAGTATATAATGTATGTAAAGGCATTTTGGGAAGCAGATTCTCATGGAATGATATGGGCTCTGCCTATAGATACCATGGGGGGAAGAAAAATGTTGGATTTGTATGGTAGTAAAAAGCAAAACATATTAGAAAACATCTCTTGGAAGCAAAGGAACAACTGCAGAAAATAGGAATAAAAGCAAACACATCTATAGATGAGAAGAATGTAAAGGACCAACATGCTAGATAAAAAGAGTGATGGAAAGGACAAAACTACAAAACAAAGTAGTAAGGTACAACAAAGGCTATCACACTACATGGAACCAGCAGTGAGTGAACATGTACTAATAGCAGAACCTGAATATAGGAAAATAATAAGAGGAAGGTTGCAAACAGGCCCTAAAATAAATAATAGTGTAATTTTGGATGAAACTCAAAATGAGGAAATCTTGGAAATAACCGAGAAAAGTGCAAATGTGAGTAGAGCAGGGGAGGATAGCATAGGACAAGTAATAGAGGATACTATAGAAATAGAATGATGGCTTGATTACAAGGAAAGCAGTGTAAAAGAACAGAATATGTGCATCTTGAGCTGGAATATAACAGGGGCTATGGGAAAATTTAAAGATAATGGATTACTTAAATTCCTAAATAAGATGCACATAATTATGTTACGAGAGACTTGGGTAAATTCTGTAGAAGGCTGTCACTTGAAAGATTATCAAGGGTGGCATATCGCCACCAAAAAAAAAAGCAAGTATATACGGGAGACCTGCAGGGGTAATTAGTACATTTGTTAGAATGATACCTGGTTTAATGTGTAAATGTGTATGGAATGATGACAATTTCAATATTCTAGTAATAGAAGTTATTTGGGAAAGTAAGGATAAATGGTTGCTGATAAATGTGTATTTTCCCCTGGATACCACTAATTTCCCATTATAAGTTGTATCAATAAATATGCAGACGTTATAGAACAACTACAGACCCAATATCCAGGAGGTATGATAATTGTGTCAGCGGATTATAATTTATGGTTAGGGGAGGAACAAGAGTATAAAGGAAACAACTGGAACCTGTATGATATATTTGAAATACCTATTAAGAAATCATGTGATAAGAAAAAAGTAGAGCAGCTAATCGATTCCTAACAGAATTATGCAAATTGAATTTGCGGATTGTAAATGGGAGAACCAGTGGTGATAAAGCTGGTATGTGTAAATTTTTTCATAAAAAAATGGAATGAGTTTACTGGACTGTATAATCGTTGATGTATATTCATACAAAAAGATTCATAAAATGAAAATTGTTGAAAATTTGGAGAGTGACTGGGTGTATTTAGAATGTCCCATTATAACCTCTAAGGAACGTAGGAATAAAAGTACTTAAATAGATCAGAATATGGAAATAAGGAAAAATGGAAGACTTCAATGGAATAATGTAAATAAGGAACAACTAAAAGGTTATATAAACTCAGTAGAAACAGAATAATTAAAACAAAGCTGTATGACAACACTGCAGGCTAATTTAGAGTCAGACTTAAAAAATGGTCAAAGGGAACATTTGTTTATAGAATATTTGGCACTAGAAGAAATAATATATAGGGAGTTAGAAAAATGTCAAAGAAAAGGAAAGAGTCGGAGCACATTTTTTGGTGCTAATTGGTATGATGAAGAGTGTATTAAAATGAAAAAAAAGGATCCACCAAATAGGTAGAAGAATAATGAAAATGAATAACATGGAAGATCGAAAAGCTCCGAAATTTGTAAAGATTGAATACAAAGCACTGATAAAAAATAAAAAGGATAAATATAATTATAATTTATGGGGTAAATTACAAACAGCTATATAAGAAAAAAAATTAAGTGACTTTTGGAAATTAGTGGCTCTTGGAATGGAAGTTATAAGATATAATGTAACAGCAGTTATATCATCAGAAAAATGGAAACAATATTTTATGTCAGTCTTTAATAGTAAGTAGAACATTAGTGAACAAAAAATACATATAGATACAGATAATATTGATAACTCAAACTGGATAGAATTTACAAAAGAGGAAATTGTGATGGCAATACAAAGACAGAAAAAAATAAAGCACCAGGTGTAGATAACTTGGGGGCTGAGCTATATCAAGTGGATGTGGATTGGTGGGCAGAAATACTACTAAAATTATATAAGAACATATTAAAATATAAGACACTGCCCAAAGATTGGAATATGGTGGTAATAGTGCCACTTTTTTAAAAAAGGGCAAATGACGCTTCCAGAAAATTACAGACCAATAACATTATTGAATATTAACCAAAATATATTTTCAAGGTTAATTTTAAATACAATAGAAACTTGGATGGAACATAACAATATTGTTTCTCAGTTCCAAGCAGGTTTTTGCAAAGGTCATTATACTACTGACCAGATGTTTACACTTAGGTATAGTTTAGATAATATGTAGGGGCAAAGAAAAGAAAGCTCTTTACAGCATTTATCGATATTAAGTCAGCAATTGACTCTGTGAATAGGGTAACTCTGTGGGAAATCTTAAAAGAATTGGGGATGGATCCTAAGTTATTAAATATTATTATGTTATTATATCAAGAGATAAGCTGGTTCTAAGGTATAATAAGGAAGGAGATATGAGTGAAGCAATAACGGTAAACTGTGGGGTGAAACAAGGGTGCATTTTAGAACCAACCCTATTTAATTTATATATTGATAAGATAGTGAGAGCCCTGGAAGAAGTAGATACCTTTGCACCAAAAATAGATGAAAGCAGAGTACAAATACTGTTATACGCAGATGATGCAGTAATAGTATCTCAAACTCCACTTGGCCTGAGAAGAGCTATCATAGCTACAATAAAATATTTAGATGAATTGCATATGAAACTTAATCAGGAAAAGACAAAAATGGTTGTGTTTGGAAATAAGACTAGACATAAACAGATATGGAGAATTACGAACCTAGAGTTTGAAGAAGTCAGAGAGCTTTGTTGTTTAGGTGTAATTTTCTGTGATGATTTAAAGCGGAAAAAAACATAGAAAAAATCAATGAAAAAACATTAAAAACATTGAATGGAATTATGCATTTTGCAAAAAAGATAGGTGGAAATTTCTTCATAGCTCAATATAGATGCTTAAAGGCAAAGGTTAATGCTCAAATTTTATATGGTTCAGAAGTTTGGGGTTATCAAGATAATTATAAAAATTTAGAAATAATTCAAAATAAGTATCTAAAAAAACCCCTGGGCTTACCAAGGGGAGCTTCCACGGCCGGGGCTAGAATGGAAACAGGAACATTATCCATTCAAGCTACAATAGTTAAAAGAAATATTATATACTGGAAAAAATTATATCAGCACCCAGAGAAAGTTTGATATATAAATGCTGGGTAGTTGCAATGAAAGGGGGTGTTGGAATGGACATCAACTGGTTTATTAGACTAAACCAAGAATTAAATAGAGCCGGGATGTCATACAATTATATTATGGGATATGAAGGATGTATGAGAAACCCATTAGAATTTGTGCAAAATGCATTACAAAGAATAGAAGATGTAACAATCCAAGCTGACTTTGGAAGAATAAAGGACTCATGGAATAACTCTCCATTGAAAAGAATAAAAGTAACTTCCGGGGTGGATAAATATTTATTAAAATGTGAAAAATGAGAAACATAGAAGAGCAATCACTAGATTAAGATTTGGGGAATTTAAAAGATGGGGAGAGAAAAACAAAGGTTATCACCAGGTGGAAATTTGTCTAGCACACATTTATTTTTTTAGTGTGAAGTATTTAGTAATATAAGGGGAAAATACATTGAGCAATCTTTTCAACATAGAGGTGCTTTGGATATGGATGAGCAAATTAAAGAGGTCTTAAATTGTTAAAAAAACAAGCATGGTGTTTGCTCTGGCAAAATTCACATATAGAATAGCACAGGAAATGAAGTGGAGTATTTGACCCAGATAAAATTGTCCAGATTGATCTGATATTTAAAAGTCCATGTGGAATAAGATATAGATGGAATCAGTATTTAAATTTGTTGGAATTAAGTTACTGAAGGCGCACTTTTTAACATTGTGTAATAAGATGGTGAAATATTGTGTGTGTTTTTAAACTTTGTATGTAACAAAATGACATTTTTATACATACATGGAAATAAACTTATTTACTTACTACTTACTTATAGTAGGCAACTGGGTGTTGGTAGAGAACATTGGACCAAAATTGTATCTGGTCCATGAATACTAATTGAGTGTAAGTGTTTGCATAACGCAGAGATGTCACGTCTGAGCATCATGAGCAATATGGTACGCTACACAGATTCAACTGGCAATGAGCAATGCATAGTATCGTGCAATTATAGTATAGCTGTAGCATAAAAAAAAAGAACAGCAGCACTGATAAGTTTAAAAATGTTTTGTATTTGGTACATAGTGAGTACAACAAGTGTCACCTTTCAAACTGATTGTGTATTGGTTACTATGGGGATAGTGGTAGTAGGTTCAATGCAGCATGTAGTAAAGTAATGAAATTTGTAGTTACCAGTTTATAGTTCACTTGAATTGGTGGGCACTGCTCCCACCCCGTGTTTTTTTTTAAATTGGGAGGGGAGGTGAGGTGAGGGGCGCAGCCCCTAATTCAAAAGAACTAGTAACTGTAAGATCATCTGAAGTGTCTCTTTAGTTCAGTCTGTTCAGTGCATCATGGCACTCTCATGGCATATATATATATGCTATTGATATTACAGTGGTACTACACTACATATATTGTGGTGGTCCGATATTCTCCACCAACGCCGGCAACTGCGCAAGCAGTTACTGCCTGGAATAGGCTTATGTGGTAGCACTTAGTTCAGTGCAAAACTAGACACTGTCTATTTATAATCTCTGGGAATGCATTTATGGGTTAATAAATCTGGGCTGGCAGTATAGCCTAGAGGTTAGAGGAATGAGGTGGGAATGAGCTCGATACATCCAGCAAACCAGACCTGAGTTTGATTCTCACAACCTCCACTTGCATACTGTGTGACTCCGAGCAAGTCACTTAACCGCCCAGTGCTCCCAGGTTGCCCCTGAAAACAGGCACTTGTGCCTAGTGGGCCTGACCCAGTTACCAAAGACTAAAATAAAATAAAAATGGGCAGCAGTTATACATTTTGACTAGTCAATCAAGGGAGTTTTTTCCATTTCAGTATCTAGTTAATGGTACTCTGACCTTGACCCATATTATTTCTGTACAAATAAATTCTGGACAACACAAAGAGACATAACTCGAGAAAGGGTCCTGAAGGAACTGGAAGTAATTTACACGAGAAAGGGTCCTGAAGGAACTGGAAGTAATTTACACGAGAAAGGGTCTTGAAGGAACTGGAAGTAATAAGAGCTGATAAAGCAATGGGGCCAGATGAGGTGCACCCCAGGGTCCTTAAAGAACTAAGAGAGGTGGTGGCTGAACCTCTGGCTATCCTGTTCAGCCAATCACTGGAAACAGGGGAGGTACCCAAAGACTGGAGGACAGCAGATGTAGTCCCCTTATACAAAAGTGGGAACAAAGAGGAAGCAGGGAACACAGACCAGTCAGCCTCACCTCGGTAGTGGGAAAGATCATGGAAGCACTACTGAAGGAGAGATTGGTGGAACATCTGGTTGTCAATGGACTACAGGACCCAAGGCAGCATGGTTTCACCAGGGGGAGGTCATGTCAGACCAACCTCATTGAATTTTTTGACTGGGTGACTAGGGAGGTGGATCAGGGGAGGGCAGTGGACATGGCCTATCTGGACTTCAGCAGGCCTTTGACACTGTGCCACATAGAAGACTATTACACAAACTGGGGAATATGGGTGTGGGCAGGACAGTAGTGTGGTGGGTAGGTAACTGGCTGGGTGGCAGAACACAGAGGTGGTGGTAAATGGCTGTCACTCCACAGAGGAAGAGTAACCAGTGGGGTACCACAGGGATCAGTGCTGGGACCGGTCCTATTCAACATCTTCATCAGTGACATTGCACAGGATCTAGAAGGCAGAATTTCACTGTTCGCTGATGACACAAAGCTCTGTAACAAGTAGACACACCAGAGGTGTAGACAGAATGAGAAGGGACCTGCAGAAACTTGAAGAATGGTCAAGGGTTTGGCAGTTGAAATTCAATGCAAAGAAGTGCAAGATAATGCATATGGGGCACAAAACCCTGGCACAATATATCAGTTGGGGGGTGAGGATATAGCATGCACCAAGCAGGAAAGGGATCTTGGGGTTGTCATCTCTGATGACCTCAAGGTAGGGAAACAGTGTGACAAGACATCAGGTAAAGCAAATAGGATGCTGGGATGTATAGGCAGGGGCATCACCAGCAGGAAAAGGGAGGTCATAATTCCGCTATACAAGACACTAGTGAGGCCCCACCTGGAGTACAGTGTACAGTTCTGGAGACCATACCTCGTAAGGACATAGACAGGGTAGAGAAGGTTCAGAGGAGGGCAACAAAGATGGTGCATGGGTTGCATCACAAGTCCTATGAAGACAGGTTGAAGGAACTGAACATGTACTCCCTGGAGGAGAGGAGGGAGAGGGGATATGATAGAGACATACAAGTATCTTACAGGGAGGAACAGGGTGCAGGAAAACACTATTTTAAGCGAAAAGATGTTTCAGGACTAGAGGGCATGGGATGAAGTTGGAGGAGGGCGATTCAGAGGAAACATGAGAAGAATTTCTTCACAGAGCGGGTGGTGGACAAGTGGAACACCCTGCCAGAGGAAGTGGTGGGGGCTGAAACAATCACGGGATTTAAGAATGCATGGGATAGACATAAAGGGATTCTAGAGGGCAGGGGTAAGGGGAAACAGACTTCTAGGAAAACAAACTGAACTTACAAGCTCAAATGGGCAGACTAGGTGGGCCATAGGCCCTTATCTGCCGACACTGTCTATGTATCTATGTATCTATGTATAACTATAATCAGAAATAATTCTTTACAGCGCTTTCTCTAATTGTTAATTTCTGAACTCTATAGAAAATGTGAATGGATAAATCCCTGCCACTGTTTCCCATAGTAGAAGACATCTCTTTTTTTTTATTCTTGTTAATATTTTCATAAAGAAAAACAATTACAGATATTACAAAGACATACACACTTCATCCATCCATCCATCATTCTTTTAAAAGAAAAGAAAAGAAAAAGCTGCAAGAACTATATACGTAGGTCCACATGCATTACAAAGTTCATTAAATCAAGTTACACAGATATAATCTATTCCCAGTGTCAAACATAATCCCGCATTCTCAGACTATCATATGTTCTAACCTAAGATTTATTCTTCCTGCATTCACAATCATCATTTCCTCCACAGTTAATGTACTCAGAAAAGGCCCCCACAGAGTTGTGAAGCTATCTATTTGGTCTATCATATAGTAGGTTCTCTGTTCTAGGGCCAGGGCCTTTACAGACAAGGTGTACCACTGTGAGATGGTGGGAGTCTCCCCTAAAACCCAGGTATTCAGAATGGCTTGTCTGGCCTGCAGGAGCAGTACCCTAACCAACCTCTGATGAAGGGACCACTCTTCCACTTCTTCACCCGCTATATCAAATAATCGGCTAAGTGGTGACATCGGAAGTGTCAGGCCAAGCATGGTACTTAACTGCTGCGCCACTGCCTCCCAGTACACACAAAGACACAGACAGGCCCAAAAGCAGCAAAAATGCATGCCTCTGTGCTCCTTGCACCTGCCACACATCTCTGACACCTCAGGGTGGAATCGGTGAGTCATTACTGGGGGGTAATACAACCTATGCACAAACTTATAGGCAGTTTCCTTATATCTGTTGCCAGATAATAGGCCCATATGTGACTCCAAAATAAGACCTGAGTTGCTGTCTGATATGGTAGCATCCAGGTCTCTTTCCCATAGACTACATGTCTTGTAGGTCACATTTTGCATACTTCCCCTAAAGAGGTGAGCTGCATTCCTAAGCATCCCCCTGGGCTCCTTCCTAGCCTTACATATAAGGTCCTCTATCTGCTCCAGAGGCAATTCTCCCTTTCCCTGCTTCCTTACCTCTTTACAGTAATCTCTGGCCTGAAAGAACCTAAACAGGTGACTGCTCGGTATCCCTACTGCTTACCTGAGCTCCTGGAAGGAGCCCAGAACTCTCCTTCTATACATATCCCCTATACACTGCACCCTCTTCACTTCCCATTCCAGAAAGGCTGAATCCTCAGTATTCGGCCTGAAAAAGGGGTTCCTAGCAATGGGTAATAATAGAGTCTCCTCCTCCTCTCTACCCCCCAGAATCTGCTTAATATGTGACCGGCTATCCAGGACCCAGAGTACCAATGGATTAGGCTGCCCCAAGGTAGCATACACTAGGCTGCCCCAAGGTAGCATACACTCTTTGGCCCCCATTAGCCAGACAAGCTGTAAACTTACCCTGAGCCCCCACCTCTTCTAAATCTATCCAGCTAGCCATGGCTGATTAAGTTATCCAGTCCTTTATAATGCGTGCCTGTGCCGTCAGAAAATACTGCTTCAAATCCGGGAAATTTAACCCCTTTCCCGAACATTCGCCTTCAGCCTTCCCAGATTAGTCCTTGCCATTTTCCCTTGCCATAGGGACTCCGTGAACCCCTTCTCTGATTTCTTGATGTCTGTTTTGTTGGGACCCATGGGAAGCATCTGGAGCAGATAGAGGATCCTAAGCAATATATTCATTTTCATCAAATGTATGCACCCAATCCAGGACAGAGGCAAAGCACGCCATCTCCTCATCTCCTCCACCAAAGTTTTGATCATGGGTACATAGTTCAGCTGGTATAAATCTGCAATACTTTTCCCTATGTTTAGTCCCAGATATTTGAAGGAGGTAATCACTAACCTCAACCCCCATTTGCCCCCCCCAGCACTACCCCATCATTACCTACATAAAGAACATCTGACTTATCTAAGTTAATCTTATAGCCTGAGAAGTTAGCAAACCTCTAAATAAGTGATAGTAGGGGTGGAATAGAGTGCTCCGGGTTTCGCAAATATAGAATCATGTCATCTGCATATAATGACAGCTTATGCTGCTTTACCCCCCTCCCTCCAACCCCCTCAATACTGGGTTGCTGCCTGATGGCTATAGCCAGTGGCTCAATCGCCAGGGCAAACAAGAGAGGGAACAAAGGGGAACCCCTGCCACGTGCTTCAAAACAAAGGGAACCTTTCAGATAGCATACCATCAATCAGTACCAAAGCCTGGGGGAGCCATATAGGGCCTTCGTCATTCCCAGAAATTCCTTCCCCAAGCCAAATCTGTCCAATACCTCAAAGAGGTATTCCCATTCAATACGGTCAAATGCCTTCTCGGTATCCAAAGATATAATGGCTGTGAGACCTGGAAGCTGAGAAGAGCCCTGTACCACATTAAGGGCCTTCCTAACATTATGATATGAGTGCCACCCTTGGATGAAACCAGTCTGGTCCGGGTGTATAAGAGTTGGGAGAAACCCATCCATATGGGTCGCCAAGATCTTAGCATAGATTTTAGTATCAGCATTTAACAATGATATAGGCCAGTAAGAGACACAATTCTGCAGGTCCCTCCCAGGCATCGGTATAACACAAATAGCTATCTCTCCCATAGTAGTAGGTAGGGAGTTCCCTTCTCTAACTTCCTTGAAGACTGCCCACAGATGGTCCACTACCCCTTGTCCCATGATCTTATAAAATTCAGCAGGCAGGCCATCCGGCCTGCTTGCTTTTCCCGATTTCATGCTTAAGATGGCATTTTGAATTTCCTCTTTGGAGATCTCTTTGCTAAGCATCTCCTTTAGTGGGTCAGGAAGGCATGGTATCTTAACCCCATCCAGGAACTCTTTTGCTCCATCTAGAGTGCCTTCACATTCTGCATGGTACAAGGCCTCATAAATTGCTTAAAGCACTTCCTGATAGCCTGAGGGTCCTTGTGCAAGGTCTCCCCTTGATCTCTAACCTCATGTATTCTCATACTTCCCCTCCTACCTTTAATCAGGCTCACCATTAATGGCCCTGGCTTATTTCCCCACTCATAAAGCTTATGCTTCCAAAAGAAAAATTGTGCTTGTGCTTCCTCCATTAACGTATTATTTAAAACCTCTCTACTGGCTGCCAGCAGTCATAAGGTCTCCTCTCCCCCCTCTTTAGCCACTCTACGCTCCAGCTCTCTAACTTTTAAACACAGCTCTTCCTGCTGCTGTGATTTCCCTTTTTTATACCTTGCCACATATCCAATAATGGCCCCTGTCATGTATGCTTTCCCTGCGTCCCAAAATATTCGCGCCTGTGGTGCTGTGTCCTTATTTAGCCTAGTGTACAATGCCAATTGATTTTGGAGAAAAGTTTTAAATTCCTGGGAGCTTAATAAGTAGGATGGGATGTGCCAAGAAGTAACATAGAAACATAGAATTTGACAGCAGATAAGGGACGCTTGGCCCACCCAGTCTGCCCATTTCCCTACCTAATGGATAAGCTGCAGATCCTAGTTAACCAGCAGCCTACTTCTTCCTACCCCACCCCCTAGAATTGCCTTATGACTGTCCCATGCATGCTTGAATTCCACCACTGTTTTTGGCTCCACAACCTCCTCCGGAAAGGCCGTTCCATGCATCCACAACCCTCTCTGTGAAAAATACTTCCTTAAATTACCTCTAGGCCACCCCTCTATCTTCAAATTGTGCCCCTTGTTCTTGCACCTCTTTTTGAAAGATGCTACCCTCTTGGACTTTGTTGATTCCCTTGAGGTACTTGAAAGTTTCTATCATGTCCCCCCTCTCCCTTCTTTCCTTGAGGCTATACATATTAAGCTCCTTAAGTCTCTCTTCATATGCCTTCCGGTGCAGACCCTGCACCATTTTAGTTGCCCTCCTCTGGACAGCTTCCATCCTGTCTATGTCTTTGCGGAGATTGGGTCTCCAGAACTGCATGCAGTACTCCAGATGGGGTCTCACCAGCTGTTTAAAATCCATCTTCAGAGTGATAGCCACCGTAGCATGATCAGAGATGTGGATGGGACTGTGCTTAATGATAGCTAGTTTAGAGTACCAGTCCCCTCCTATGTATATGTGGTCTATTCTGAACCATGTCTTGTGTGGGTTGGAGAAGAATTTGTACTCCCTAGCCCTAGGATTTGCTGCTCTCTAGGCATCCAGAAGGTCTAAATCTGCAAGGCCTTCCTTCCAATTCCTCATACAGCCCCCCCAAGAATGATCCATGGCTGCGTCTGGGGTACAGTTACAATCTCCCCCCATCACTAAGCCCTTGAACTGCTCCTTAACCAGCAAGTCAAGAATGGTTCAGTAGAAGGCTGGCTCAAATACCGCAGGCGCATATACACTCACAAAGGTGATAGGTACCCCGTACAGCATCCCCTCCACAAACACATACCTCCCTTTTTTGCCATCCTGCACAACTCTAGTCATCTTAAAGGGGAGACTCTTATGTAGCAACACAGCTGCCCCCCTTTTATGTGAAGAGAAGGAGGCAGCATAGCAGGCTCACACCCAGCTATGCACCAGTTTCTACTGCTCAGCAGGAGTCAGGTGCATCTTCTGAAGTAGGGCTACATGAGCATGCACCCTCCTAAGTGCCGTCAATACACATGTCTTCTTGATTGGGGAGAAAAGCTTCTCACATTCCAGAAGATTATACTTATTTTCTCATTAGCCATCTTTGCTTTAGATGTTCCCTTGAAGCGACCAGCACCCCCCATGACAGCATACACCTGCATCAGTAGAATTCAATTTGACATTTCCATCTGGCTTGTACCATATTGCGGACTGTTTAGTGAAACAAAACATAGTAGGCAAAACAGTGAACCAAAACATAGTTAAAGCAGTAACCATACAACTACAGTATTTACACTTATCCCTCTCACACCCCATACCCCCCAGTAACATACAGCATTCTTATTTAAAACAGGTATGCACTATTCTTTAAGAAAAAACCTAATTGAAGGTCTGGTCTGGATAAAGCAATCTCTGCCCCGTCCCCAGTCCTGTGAACCTTAACTCCATATTCCTGGTAATGTTTTACATTCTCGTAACACCTCACATGGATATGCTCAGACGAGATCTGTGGGACCAGCGCTTTCAAGGGGCTATGTCCCTGTATATGCCCCTCTGCTGGCCTCTTGTAATTTGGCTACAAGGTCCCCTCATGGGATTCACCTGCCCAGCAGTTTTATGGCTTTAACCAATTCCCCCCTTCCTTCCCTGTAGTACCCACCCCAACCCCATTTGCACCCTGAGGTTTGGCAGTTCTTCCCGTGCAGTAATGCAGTGAAAGAGCCACGTGGCGGGTCTCGCAATTCAAAACCAATGCACAGGCCCACCACGCATGCCTACTTATAATCCTTGGGCTCCAGTTAAGCACCTCCACACCTCTCCTTACAGCATTGCGCACTGGACAAGGAAGTTAGTGCACCCAAGCACCTCAGGTCAGTCTAGATACCTGGACACCTCACCAGTCAGGAGAACAACATTTTTACAATGTTTACTTAAGATCTTGGTCTCAGGGACAAGCGAGCTCATTTCCAATTTCAGGCACACCAGGGCACACAGTTATAGGCAACCGCTTGCTTATTCCTCAACTAATTAGCCTTTCGCATCATCAGGAGCTCAGTGGTAAACCAGCCGCACAGCCAAACGAATCCCAGTTCGACTCAGGTCTCCTCTTCTCCTCCACAGCAATAAAACAGTTCCGCGTGAGCAGTTGGGAGTTTTTAGAAACCAAAAAACTCCTCTTCCCCTTTTCTAAGTTTGAATGTGTACTCACAGCCACTTTCATCCGATTTTCTTTTGTAGCTCTGCAACAAAGGTGGTGGCTTTATCTGCTTCCCAAAAGCTGTAAGAAGCGCCCTCATGCCGTATTTGGAGCATGGCAGGGAAGATCATAAACCAGTCGACTTTCAGGCACTGGCATTCAGCGATCACTTCATTGAATGCTCTCCTTTTCTTCCCAATTCTTGGAGAGTGATCCTGGGATGGATACAGCTTAGCTCCATCATACTGTAGCTCCGTGGCATTTCAATAGGGTTTGCACATTTCCTGCCTATCTTGAAAATTGTGAAACTGAAATATCATCTGGCTTGGGCAGCTGTCCCTCTGGCAGCCTTGGCTGCACTGCCCTATGTGCCAGCTCCAACTTATAGCAACCCCCTTTTGGCTTAAAAGGCCCAGCAGTGGCTTCAAGCACAAAACTCAGATGACATTTTGGCCTTCTCTTCCCTCCCGGAGGCCCCGGAGGTGCAAATTAGACTGCTGGTGGTAATTCTCCTGATAATCCAGAGCCTCCTGAAGTTCAGTCACCTCCTTCTCCATCTCACTGATGTGGTTGGGGAGTGGAGCCAGCGAGTCCTCCATGGCCGATATATGGCCCTCCGCTTCATCCAGTCTTTTCTGCTGCTGCACCAGTTGCATGACTAAAGCCTGCAGCCTCCGAATAATCTTTTCTTCAAGCCTGTCCAATTGTGGGGACAGGCTATCCACTAGCTGCTCCTGGAGTTCTCAGCTGATTGTAGACATTTCTGTGGCTGAAATAAAGATAGGCCCTGGTGCACCGGTCTGTACTGCCGCTGGCTGCTGCTTAGCATTTTTGGGACCTGAGCACTGCGATTTGCCACCCGCCATAACCACGAACTCATCCATGTTGCCGGCAGACAAAATCTGAGGAGTCCTCTTGGTTTCAATGAAGGATTACCGTGGATTATAAAGCTATTTTTGGACTGGGGAGCGGAGCTCAACAAAGACACATCTTTACATCATTAGGCGGTCATGAGACCAGAAGACATCTCTTTTAAGGTAAAGAGAGTCATTTGTACTTCACTTGAACTGTTATACTGATGTCTCCTATCGTAGATCAGTGTAGTCAGGGGCATACACATGTTGTATATCATCCAGGTGTTTTCTAGAGCTGTGATTTATGCTGTTTACACATAATTCCCTACAATGTCAGTTGAGCTCATAATTTCCTATCGGGTCTTGTTGACTGTAAGACCGATTCACAGCAACATTATGACAGCTCTGCAAAATGCTTCTTCTGGCCTTATAAGATATAATTCTTTCATGTTACTTCAGAACTAAATTTTCACCAATTTTATTTTAAGAAAGTGGAGAAGAAAGTCCAAAACACAGAATTCTACACACTTTCTAGGGCGGGTATTTGACAGGTACATACTGTATCAGGCTGTGGAGAATTTACTAGGGCTAAGATAGCACTGTTTACTTTTTAAAGAATATTGCATCATCTGTGAGAATGAAGACCATGATAGATACCCATACTGTATAATTTTCCACCTCTTTTTGCAAATAACTTTTTTTTAGATCAGGCTGTTAGAAACTTGAATTAAAGGTGAATAGTCAGCACCAAGGGCCTCACACACAAGTGTGGAGCTGGTCCAGATGGACATTTTGGCCTGGATATTCAGAAGGGTTGCACCATGCACAACTCACTGATGCGCCCTGGCACAGTATTCAAATGCGGATTGTGCCTGACACAAATCCCGATGCGCCGGATTGCATCAGTAATGTATGTGGCGCAGGTGGTGGGGGCATGCCCATACATACTCCGCACATCCCGATATTCAGCCTGGGATGTGCTGAGTCCATGCATGCACAGCCCCTACTTGCGCTGCACACAGGTGAGCCAAAAATAAAAAGAACAATGGCTGGCCACCCACAGGTGAGCTGCCGTATTGCAGGGCACAATACGGCAGCTGCCACCTGTGAGTGACCACCCGAGCTCCGGCTGCACCTGGCGGCACCCCTCCATGCCCGATCATGGGCATATGTAGAAAAAGGATCCTCCAAAATCCCTGGTGGTCCAGTGGACCGCTCACAGCCCGATCGCGGGCATATGTTTTAAAAAATAGAGGTCCAATATCCCTGGTGGTCCAGTGGGCCGCTCGCAGCACGATCGCGGGCTGAAGTATAAAATAATACACGTCCTATATCCCTGGTTGTCCAGTGGACCGCTTGCAGCCCGATCGCGGGCTGAAGTATAAAATAATACACATCTATATCCCTGGTGGTCCAGTGAACAGCTTGTAGCCCGATCGTGGGCTGAAGTTAAAATAAAAGAAGTCCAATATCCCTGTTGGTAAAGTGGACCGCTCGCAGCCTGATCGTGCGCATATGTTGTAAAAAGTAGAGTTCCAATAACCCTGGTGGTCCAGCAGTACCTCCTCCCACCCGCCCACTGGGCCCCACTGCCCGCTACCCCCGGTCAGTGGCAGCGGCAACACTCCACCCGCCCTACCGCCCGCGCCCGCCGACTGACACCATCTGAAGGGCTATACTCCCATTGGTCCACAGCATGAGCCAATGGGCGTGCAGCCATACCATACTACATAGTCCAGATATGTGATGGACTGTGTAGTTACAATCCTGAGCTGCATGCCCATTGGCTCATGCTGTGGACCAATGGGCGTACAGCCATTCCATTACAGTGTCAGTCGGCGGGCGGCGGGGTGGCAGGTGGATGAGTGCTGCGCCAGCTGATGGAAACGAAGGCGGTGAGGCTCAGTATTGGCGTGAAGAAGCCTGCTGAACCTCGTAATGGACCTCTACTTTACAACATATGCCCACAATCTGGCTGTGAGCACTCCACTGTACCACCAGAGATATAGGACGTGTATTATTTTATACTTCAGCCCGTGATTGGAGTGCGAGCGGTCCACTGGACCACCAGGAATATAGGACGATTGTTATTTTAACAGATGCCCATGATTGGGCAGTGGGGTGCTTTGCCACGCTGTGCAGGGGGCATCAGTCCCCAATGGCTGCAGCCTGGCAGGGTGCCAGGCGCAAGTTGCCAGGGATCGGCGCACCTGCATGCAAATGGGGCCATAAGAACATGCAAATGGACCCATTTGTGCCTTGCATGCATTATGGCCCCATTTGCATGTGCACTTTTGAGTATCATGGACTTGCGCCTACTGCAACGGAACTTGCACTAGCGCACCCCCCTGCTCCACTCTGGCCACTTGCACTGGTGCAGTGCCACTGCACCATGCGCACTGCGGGTGGCGAGGGTGGGATATTCAACGTTGCTGTGCCATGGCGCAGCTCTGTTGAATATCATTCTGTCAACGCCCCTGCGCAGCCAAGTTGCGCTGCACCCAGGCTTGTGCCACAGCCTGGCGCAGTCTGAATATCCGGGCCTTTGTGTGTAAAAACATTTTGATTTGCTTACTGTTTACTGTAGTATAGTAGATTGTAGCAGACTAATTTTGTTTACTACTAAGCTGACATCTTCTGTAACTACAATTCCCAGAATCCGCTGCAGCTGACATCAGAGCAATACTGCAACAGTGGGAGGCTCAATAGCCTGCAGTGCATGTTAGAGTTTATATAAGCCCAGATTTTTTTTGTTTGCTGGTCCCACTGCCCTCCTGGGGCTAACATACCTCTCAACCTCCTGCCTCATAAATCAGGGACAAGGCTTAAAAAAATCAGGGGGCGAAGGACCAAAATCAGGGACACATCTTCAAAAATGATGATATCTACTCAGGAACCTGATAGAATAAGGGGCTTAGTGTACAATGCATTTTCTAAGAAAGAACACATTTGTAACTTCAATGCTTGATATTATTTTGTGCTTACAAGCCTTACTGTTTGGTGACGGAAACACAATTTTTAGGAGGGACAGAGTAAAATTTTGAGGTAAAATGAGGGACAGTCGAGAGGTATGGGGACCAGGTACAGTCACAGATGATTATACGTAGTCCCTGGAGAAAAGCAGAACTGGAAAACATCTGATCGGAGATTATAAAAGCTCTAAAATACACTGCAGGCCATTTAATTTCCAGTTGCTGCCTACTGCTCTAATGTCAGCTGCAGGGTATTCAGGGATTTTTTGTTTCAGAAGATGTCAGTGTAGAAGTAAGTAAAATTAGTCTGATACAATCTGCTATACTACTGTAAACAGTAAGTAAACCAAAATATTTTTGCACACAAAGTGCACATTGGGCCCAACCCAACACTTGATGTGGGCCCCTTGGTTTTCTGTTTCCCTTTAATAAATGTGAACAAAACTTTGGCACTTGTGTGCTTAAGGTCAGAAATATCTGAAACACCATCTCATGTTAAAAACAAGTTCTTTCAGCTGGACTGATTGAATATTGATTGGTGAGACCCTTGAATCAAAATGAAAGACAAAAAAGTTATGGGAACCAACATTTCTTTCAACAGGAAACAAACAGCTGGCCTTTGAGCATTCATTTATCTTTCATAGAAAAATCAAATATGTTTAAGAATAAAAAATTCTGAACACTAACCGATGGCATGGTGCCCTTCTTCTTTTCCTTCCCTGCATGAAAAAAAAACAAAACAGTTTAAGTACTGCAAAGCATGGCATCATATTTTGGAGACACAAGTACATTACTTAAGCATTATAGATACAGTACTGAGAAAAAAGCATATACATAGCTTTTATATACAAAATCACACATGCCCACACAATGCAAAGCATCATGGGCTGCATATGCAAATCACCACAGAATGTTATGCTGGTTCAACTTTAAGCAGAATTGCATGGTGCGGAAAGGTCTCTCACAGAGTTTGCAAAGGGCACTAACAGATGACATAGACACACGTCTCATCCTACCAGGACCCATCAGTATGCCTCGTCCGTTTGACACCCCAGTGGAACGAACCAGCCACCCCGAGACAGTCTGTCTGGGTTATGTTGTGGTGAAACCATTAAAATAAAAAACTATTTAAAAGACAAAGAACCTCCATACGCAAACACTGAGGCAAGGGTTACCCCAAAGGGCATTTGGCTGGGAAGCCAAGTTTCAAGAAAATACAAAATCACACATGCCAGCCAAATGCCCTTTGGGGTAACCCTTGCCTCAGTGTTTGTGCACAGAGGTTCTTTGTCTTTTAAATAGTTTTTTATTTTAATGGGTTCACCACAACATAACCCAGACAGACTGTCTCGGGGTGGCTGGTTCGTTCCACTGGGGTGTCAAACGGACGAGGCATACTGATGGGTCCTGGTGGGACGAGATGCGTCTATGTCATCTGTTAGCGCCCTTTGCAAACTGTGTAAGAGGCCTTTCAGCACCATGCAATTCTGCTTAAAGTTGAACCAGCATAATATTCTGTGGTGATTTGCATATGCAGCCCATAATGCTTTGCATTGTGTGGGCATGTGTGATTTTGTATTTCTTGAAACTTGGCTTCCCAGCCAAATGGCCTTTGGGGTAACCCTTGCCTCAGTGTTTGCGCATGGAGGTTCTTTGTCTTTTATGTATAGTTTCACATGTGTAGAGGAGGTGATAGCTTCATGGGATAAAGAAACTTTAAAGAACAGCAGTGAATGACACTGCTTTGACTATGTGTTCTAATGAAACCCAGCTATTAGAGTGGCTCTGATAGGACACTGAGCTTAACCTTTAATTCCTTTCCAATTAACAGGAAAAGCCCCCTGGAATGATACATGGCAAGGAAGTATTATTTTATTGTGCCTAGTATTACGTAATGAAGTAAGATATTGAAGGATCTCATTGGAAATGAGCCTCGGCTCAACTGAGTATTTCTGTTCATATTTCATTTAGGTATCAAACTTTTACTACCACACTTACTACTATCCCAGGGGCTCAAGGCACTGCGAAAAACAATAAATAACTAGGAAGTTAAAATTACAGTAAAATATACATCTAAAGTCAGAGAAACAAAAACAATTATAAATATACACAAATACTTGCATGGATAGATAACAGTTCAACCCCTTTAACCCGAGTCTTGTCAGCCAGCACCAAAAAAAAAGTTGATGTTAAAAGCAGGGCTGTTACATAGCCCTTCCACTAATTATTTTTCAGCCAATCCATTTGGCATTTTATATGTATTTAAAATATACATTTTATCTGAAATTAATTGTAAGTTTTATTACTGAGGCCATTTACATGAAAACAAAATGTTTTCTTCCTTACGTTTATTTCTGCTTTTAATGATTATTCCCTAATGGAGGTCATGCAGTTAGTGATATCAGTATTTACCACAGCAGCTGTGGTCTGACTTGTAGAGGACTATGATCTCAGCTAGAGACAGAAAGTCAGCATAAGAACAGATAAACTTTAAGGGCCAAAGATCCTCCTTTTCAGCAAATATTATCAGTTATGACCTATATGAGATATGACCTTCTGTCATTAGATAAGGGAAAAGAGGAAAACAAGGGCTGGAATAATCCGCCTGAACAGAGAGTAGTGGGAGGAGAAGGAAAAGGTGATCATTCTGAACAGATATTTCTGCTCAGCCTTCACAGTGGAGGACAAGGGCCAGTTCCTGACTGTGTCATCATGGCAAGGGGGGAGGGGGAGGGGACGAGGTCAGTGTGGATCCCTTTCCTGCAAAAAGGGTGCTAAAGGGATTAACGTACTTCACTTGTAGTGGATAAATCCATGGGCCCAGATGGGCTACATCCTCACGAGCTTAAGGAGATGTTGGTTCTTTCTGAACCACTAACTGAGTGAGTCAATAGAACACTAGAAGCAAGGATGGCCTCCAGTGACTGGATGATGGAGGATGTAGTTCCCCAACACAAGAGTGGGAGCAGAAATGATCCACGGGACTACAGACCTGTCAGTCTAATGTCTATTGTGATTAAGCTGCTAATGGCCATGGGCCAGCCTGCTGGTACACAGGTAGCACTATCACTCACAATGCTGGTGACCTGGATTTGGGAAAGAGCCTGGGTCATCAGAGGGCTGTCCAAGAGAGGATGGTGGAGTATCCCAATGGATACTCATCTCCTTGGGGGAGGTATGGTGCCTAGCCTCCACTGCTCTACCACCATCTGGGTGACCAAGGGTGGCAGTGCAAACAGAGCCAGCAGATCCAAGAAGAGGGACATCACTGCCCTGAAGCACAACATGCATCTGAACAGGACCCATGCAACATCAGAGGTTGGGGAAAAAAAATACCATGACTGCACAGGATGCCATCCACTACCCACTACATGTTCTGCATTGCTGACTCAGCTCACACTCCAGAACCGAAGTGAAACTCCACCAAAGGAGTTGGGTCAGCCTTCAGTGGCCCTTTCCCTGGGGTGGGTCATCCAGGTGGGGAACAAGGAGCCAGGTAAGTACTGAGGATGGTAGGTGATGGGGCTAGGCAGAGCAGTATGGCCAATAGGGACCAGTTGGTACAAAGGGGCATAAAGCACAATAAATAAAAAACGTTGCTGGAGACCACAATAACCTGGAGGTAAAGAGACTGCAGGGCACGAGACATCCTGGGTGCACAGGAGAGGCTGTGGTGCATAAACCTAATCAGTTTATGTGATTGGGTGACAGAGACAGTAGGCAAGGGAGAGGCAGTGGGCATACTGTACCTTGGATTCAGTAAAGCCTTCGACACTGTCCTACATGGATGGTTGGTAAAGAAGATGCCTAACCTCGGAGTAGGGGACAAAATTACCAGGTGGGTGGGAAATTGGTTAAGTGACAGGGACTCATAGGGTGCTAATAAACTGGGAATACTCTGATGTCAGGGGGGTCACTAGTGGGGTAGCACAAAAATCAGTCTTTGGACTGGTCCTCTTCCACATATTTCTCTGCAACATTCGGATAAGAATCCAGGGCAAGATATAACTTTCTGCAGATTATATTAAGATATGTGGCCAGGTAGATAGAGAGCAGGGATTCAACATCATGATGTAAGATCAGGGTAGACTGAAAAGGAGGTCAAAAGTACAGCAGTTAAAACTGAATGCCAAAAAATGAAAGATGATGCATGTGGGGCAAAACATTCTAGAACTGCAAATAGAATTGAGGAGGTAGTAGTGGACAGCACTACGGAGGAAAATAATTTGGGAGTAATAATTTCAGTTAGCCTGATGGTATTGGCTCAATACAGTAGGATAATGGGCAAGCATGCCCAGATTAACCATTGGGCAGACGGGGCAGTTGCCCAGGGCCATGGGCCCCTGGGTTTTCTGAGCGGGCCCCTGGAGTATCTTAATTTTTTTTCCAGGGGGTCCAGTGTTTTTTTCCCTGCAGTTGCCACCTGCCATGCCATCTGTAAAATATATCACTGGTGCAGCGGTGGGGGGGGACAAGCGGCATGCCATCCATATCCCTACTTGTGCCTACCTTCTACCTCGCTATTTAAAATGTTACAGTACCTCAGTCTTTTGAACACAAGTTGTCCACAAACTTCCAGACCCAGTACATTAGTCAGACTCCATCTCACTTGCTCCTGAACTGATGTAGCTCATTTGTAGTAAGTGGCTGCCCCATTGTCCCAGACCCGTTTTACAGTCAGTGACGGTTGCTGACTCACTCAGCTCACCAAGTCGCCAGTCAACAAGTTATAGTCAGACGACTAAGTCCCAATAGCCTGTGCCTTGCTGCTGTTCTTTGTTTCCTTACGGGTGCTTTTTCAGGTGGACCCCACCAGCCGTGCATACATTATCAGACGTAATGATGTAAAACCCAGCTACCAATTAGAGCTGACTGCTGTGTCCGTTCGTGTTTTTGGAACCTCCGCCCACTTGGACCTGAAGTTTTCTGTCCCCCCTCAGGTCCGTAGGCTGTACTTAAAAGGAGCCTCTCCAGCACTCTGGGAACAACTATAGCCGAGGAGAGTTCCAGAGCGCTGCAGAGAAAATAGCCTGAGAAGCCGCTGACCATTCTCATTTCAGAGACTGACATCGATACCGAATTGTACTGATGTTTGCTGCTGATCGACTGCCTCCAGTTCCTTCGCCAACCCGGACCTTCCTCACCGATCGCATCTATTTGCTGCTGCTAGCTGTGCAAGACAGAGCTGTAAATTGATTTTTATTGAAATAAAACACTGTCTTGGCCAGCAGCACAGTAGCACAACGGAGCCAGTGAGGGAGAGCAGCAACAAGTAGGTGCCAGCAGTGTCCCGGTCCGCCAGCAAGCAACGGGTAACAGAACAACGGAAAGGGAGAAAGAAAACAGCAGCCACTTAATTCCTTCACTTGTCTTGAGGTAAGAGTTAAGATCTGGTCTGGAAGGGCCGGGGATTTATTATTTTTTACAGGCTCAGCATATTTCTGACCAGTGTCCACCTACAGTTTATGCTTTGCAGCCTTTGCTGATTCATGGATTCATTTTGCTATTTTTTCTTTGTGGGTTACTTAAATTGCGATGATTGGATCTGGGCAGCGGGTTGGGCTTTCACACACTTCATTTAATTATTTTATTTATGTGTTTGTTAACCTCTAGTATGTAACCCCCCCCCAATTATATAGTCGGGTGGGGGGTTGATCTGGGTTTTTTGATGCTCTGTGCTTGATTTTTTGGGTGCTTTTTTTTTTTTTGTTGAGTATAAAGTACCTCCACCACACCTGACCTCCAGCCATTGTTAGTCATGTTGTTGGGGGGTCTGAGTGATCAGTGATGTAGTAAAATGCTTATGATGTAAACTCCAGCAACATGTGGGAGACTTGGACTTGTAAGCCACCACTGATTATGTACCCTGTAAGTTTGGGGGGGTGCGATCTGGGGTTTTAGATGGTCTGTCACTGTGGACTGGGTGATTTTTTTTTTCTTTTTGGGGGGCAACTTGGAGCTACCACTGATTATATTGTCTAGGAGTTTGGGAGGGGGGTGGTCTGGGGTTTTAGATGTTCTGTGGTTGATTTTGATGCTTAACAGAAGTGTGCTTTATGTTCAGATTAACTGCTAAAATCCACCACAGTGCATCTAAACTCCCAGACCTCCACCCAACTCACAGACCATATAGTCAGTGTAGTGGCTCCACATCTCCCACAATTTGCTGGAGTTCACAGCATTTTACTGTGTCACAGTCACTGATCACTCAGATGCCCCTGCTAGCATAACTAACAATGGCATACTGAGCTGGAGGTCAGGTGGGGTGTGGGTACTTTCCAGAAGTGTACTTTATGTTCAGATTAAGTACCCCCACCGCACTTAACCTCTGGCTCCGTATCAAACATAGAAACATAGACTTTGACAGCAGATAAGGACCCCTTGGTCCACCTAGTCTGCCCATTCCCTACCTATTAGTTAAGCTGCTCCTAGTTAACCAACAGTCTACTTCTTCCTACCCCCCACAGGTATTGCCTTATGTCTGTCCCATGCATTCTTGAATTCCCCCACTGTTTTTGACCCGATGACCTCCTCAGGAAGTCTGTTTCATGCATCCACCACCCTCTCTGTGAAAGAAAACTACTTCACATTGCCCCTGAGCCGACCCCCAACTTCAAATTGTGTCCCCTTGTCCCTTTTCTGAAAAGATGCTACTCTCTTGGACTTTGATTCTCTTGAGGCACTTGAAAGTTTTTATCATGTCCCCCCCTCTCCCTCCTTTCCTCAGGGGTATACATATTAAGCTCCTTTAGTCTCTCTTCATATGGCTCCTGTTGCAGACCCTGCACCGTTTTAGTTGCCCTCCTCTGGACTGCCTCTGAACTGCCTCCATTCTGTCTATGTCCTTGTGGAGATGGGGTCTCCAGAACCACACAGTATTCCAGATGGGGTCTCACCAACAGATGGGAATAACAACTTTTCTGTTTTCTACTGTTGATGCCTCTCCCTATACATCCCAGTATCCCCCCAGCCATCTCTACTGCTTTCTCAGATTGCCTGTTTGCTTGTTCATCTTTAGGTCATCTGATATGACTATCCCTAGGTCTCTTTCCATTTTTGTTGTTGTTACTACCCCCCCCCCCCAATTGTGTATGTCATTGCTCCTTATGCTGGAGGGGGTATCTGAGTGATCAGTGATGCAGTAAAATACTGTAGACCCCAGCGAAATGTGGGAGACTTAGAGCCACTACTGATTATGTAGCCTGTGAATTAGTAGGTTATAACAAGATATGGGTAAAATCTGACCAGTCTTGTTTTAAAATAGTACCTACCTTATGGTTGTTTTATTGCAAATGTATCTGTCACCCCTTTTGCTGCTGTTATACTGGGCTATTCTGTGATAGCTACTCTACATTTGTCTCCTCACTACTCAGCAGTATAATACTGCTGAGCAGTGTAGCGACAAATGACATAGTCTAAATACTGATCTGTGTTAGTGATGGTTGGTACCTCTGAGCTAAATGGAGTAGGTCAGGCTAAGTTACTATAATGTCTGCCTTTCTTTGTCAACATTCATTATACTGTTGTTTTCACCTAGGTTTCCAAGTATTACCAGCTAATAGTTTTGCATGCAGAACATTGAAAACTTTATTATAGTAAAACATTAAACATGCTGCAATGCTTTCTGTGCGAGGCTGCATTCTGTTGTCACTCGAAGTTAAAGTTCTTATGTTTTGTAATATTCAGTGATATTCTTTCTGTGTGTGTGCTTCACCCTCCACACATCCTCGGGTAAAAAAAAATACAACTTCATTGGTGCACCACAGGGGTGGGGGCGGAGCGCCCCCACAGGAAGAATAATAGCACATAAAAAGCTGAACAACTTTTACTTGTGGCACCAATGACATACTGATAATGAAATGGTGAACTAGTTATTGTTAAATGCCTTTCTGTAACTGCTGTGACAATATGAGAAAATAGTGGCTTTATTTTACTTGCCTGGTGATGTTTTCAGTGATTGTAGAGGACGTTGGACTTTGGCATTTTCCACTGCACAACTGAAAGCAATGTGAGCATGCCCGCTGCATGATCACATCTCCACCATAGTGTGTGTGTGTGTGTGTGTGTAGCTTCCAGAAAAGAGCACCACTGGTCCGGTGTCTTCCACAAGCGCCTTGGAGGCTATTATAGAAACTGGATGAAGTACTACAGGAGGGTTCTGTACCACCAGCGCAGAATTTTATTCTGTATGAGCCAACTTGTGTGTCAGTCATTGTGGACTTCTGTGCATTGCAGTGGAACTTAGGTTGTGGAGTGATTACATTTGCCATCTACTAAAGAGTTGCACTGCCCAGATTTCACCACTGTCAGTAACAATGAAAATGGGAAAGGAATGGGATTTGGTTTTATATAGTTCCTTTCATACCTTGTATTCCAAGGTGCTTTACAGTTGGGGGTGCTGCTGACATTTTGAGGACACAGGGCATTCAGACCAACCAGAACCTGATTAAAGTCAGTACAGGGAGGTTAAGTTACTTGCTCAGAATCTCATGTGTCACTGTGTCACTAGCAGTTGTGGTTTCAGTCTCTTGGTTCACAAAGCTGCGCTTTAGGCAGTACCCTAGTGGTTAAGAGGACTGAACTGGAAACCTGCAGACCTGGGTTTGAATCTCATCAACACTCACATGCATGATGCATACTGTGTGACCCTGAGCAAGTCATATTAACTTTCTTGTGGTCCCAGGTTGTACATGGAAAAAATGGCTGGCTTAGTGTACCTTTACCCTGCTTAAACAGTTCCTCTCCCCCCTTTCCACTGTAACTGAAGCAATGGGTACTTTTTTCAGGGTACATACATGCTGTTAAACAGAGTTGAACTGGCCCATCTAGACAGAAATTTGCAGGTGGGCCAGTAGTCCCCCCTCACTCTGGGTACCTTGCTACCCCCTGAACTCTTAAAAGTATCATTAAATAGTGTAGTTTGGGCACTGTAAATAAATTTAAAATGCAAACATAGAGCCAGTGCATCCAATATAATTGGAATACTGATAAGAATGTGTCACACTGGTCAGGGGCCCTCCCTTGCTGATATCTCCACATGAGCCCAGAGCACCTCGGTGCAATGATCCTGCCGTTTGAAATATGTACATACCTCTCAGGCTATTGCTCAGTACACTGTACACAAAAAATATATCTGCTCTATTACTGGATAGCAACAGGATCCTTTCCCTTCCACGAACATAGCTGACATTCTGTTTGTCTCCACCCTACAGGGGGTTCTGTACCACCAGGGCAGACTTTTATTCTGTATGAGCCGACTTGCGTGTCAGTCATTGTGGACTACCTTGACAACCGCTCTCAAAGAGTAAAAATTGCCAATGCAATCCCAGACACCTTGCCTGTCTGCTTCAGAGTACCTCAAGGTTCCATACTGGGCCCTCTCCTTTTCAGCCTCTTTTTAAACTCCCTACCACAATCCTGCTTGGACAAATCATCCTGTATGCGGATGATGCTGTTGTCTTTTCTACACACAAGGACCTTTCACCACTACAACACAGCCTCCAAATCGGATTCAGTGCCATTGAAGCATGGTTCTCCAATCATAATCTAGTCCTCAATCACAAGAAAACCAAGTCATTGCTATTCTGCAGTTCACATAACCGTTACAAGCAACACCCCCTTGCCATCTCCACCAAGCAGGGGACTGTCCTCAAACAAGTTTACTCTTTCAAATACCTAGGGATTCTGCTTGACCCCAGTCTCTCCAATACAGCTTACATTGACAGCGTGGCTAAAGCTGCCAGCACACACCTTGGATTACTCTACAAGCACAGGCAGCACCTCACCCCAGAGGCCCTAAAGATTGCCGTCCAGAGCTCTGTGGTGTCAATTATTGTTTATGGCCTCATTATCTATGGCTCTGCTACGATGTCCACCCTCCAATGTATAACAAGTGCACTTAACAAAGCATGCCGACTCACAACTGGTGCCCACTGCCTCACCTACACCTGTGCCCTTTATGAACAATCCGGATAACTCCAACTGTCCAACCGTATAAAGTATCTCACATGTGCTATGATGGGAAAACTCAACCTTGGCCTCACACCCCCCGGTGTTACTGCCTTGTTACATCAAAACACCAACTGACAGAATACTAAGAGCTCGACAGCCCAGATTCTACCAGTTCCTCACTGTCGAACTATGCAGGGCCAATGCTCCTTTGCCTATAGGGCTCCTCTATGGAAGAATGGTCTCAGCCACACCATCTCCTCTGCCTCAACACTAGGTCTGTTCAAAACCAGGCTCTGGGCCCATCTCATTGCCTCTAGCGCCTGTGATTGCCTCTCCTAGATAATGACCTACACAGCTTTAATCCTAACTTATATACTGCTTAGCCCCAGGCCCCCAGTCCCCCTCTCCCCAGCTCCTGAGGCACCACTTCAAATCTCAGGTTTTCATGCCACCTCATTAGTCTCTCCTTGCCCCATTATACCACTTATTCCCCCCACTCACCCTGCCCCCTTTTTCTCTTCTATCACTCCTTCCCATTAATTTTTCGACAAACACCTCCAGCTGCATCTTCATCCTCCCCATCTCCTCTCATCCCTGTTTCTCTGCCCCCCCCAGGTGCCTGCTCCTACCCATTCCTTGTGGGCACATACATCCTAGCTGTGTTCACCATTTTACTATAGCTGCCCCTGTTAACTACCTACACGTCTCCTCCTCCTCTACACCTTACTCTTCCTATAATTGACCCCTTTCAATAGCACTAACATACTAAAATGCCAGCAGAATAGGCCTAACAGTCTTTCGTGTCTGCTCGTTTGGTCAGCCCCCACCCTCGGAGCTGACCTTGCTGCCCCCCTCACCTTCTCTGGCTTCTCCCTTCCCAGTTCCAGACATTCTCGCTGCATTGGATTTTGCTTCCAGAACCCTTCCCCTGTACCTGTCCCACCCCCTCTTGAACCCCTCCACCATCTCTGTCTCCACCAGCCCCCTAGACAGGACATTCCATGACTCCACCACCCTCTCAGTGAAGTAGCGCCTCCTCCTTTCTCCCCTGAATCTTCCCCCTCCAGCTTCCACCCATGCCCTCTAGTGGCCCCCCCTCTTTCCTTCGAAGCACCCTGACTGTTCCTCCCCTATTTACCCCTTCATGTACCTGAAGACCTCTGTCATGTCCCCCATCTCTCTTCCAATGTGTACATATTTAGCTCTTTGAGCCTCTCCACATAGGTCCTGTCCCCCAAGCCCCAAATCATTTTGGTTGCCCTCCTCTGGACCCCCTCCAGGAGTTTAATGTCCCTCTTTAAGTATGACCTCCGAAACTGCAAGCAGTACTCGAGGTTCGGCCTCACCAAGCAGTTATACAGAGGGAGCATCACTTCCCTCTCCTGGAGGAGGAACACTGTTGTACATGAATTGTTTACTGTTATTTCACTGTTGCTTCCTTGCTGTTTGTTATTTCTGATGTGGAACCTTTGTAAAAGAGCCTTGGCTCAAAGGTACTTGTAATCCTAGAATAAATAAATAATAAAAATAAACTCTTGAACGTCTTTGGGGATAGCTGCTGTGACACTGTGGGAGCACCATTGTTCAGAAGAAGCTGCTGCCATGGTACATCTTTCCCCAAAAAGGCAATGGGGGCCCAGTCTAACTAGCATACAAGTACTCTGCAACATAAAATGTGGAATGTATGACTGTAGTCTAACAAGCCTGCTGATTCTGAGAGTATGTGAGGGTGGGCTTTGTAGAAGTATAATCAATCAGAAAATGGTTGCTGTCCTGCAAGGCTCTGCTTCCCCTTCACTTTCAGAGTCAGCATCTTTGTTGGACAGCAGGCAGTGAGAGGTGGATCGTGACTGTGCACTGTACATGGACATAGAAACATAGGACATAGAAACATAGACTTTGACTTCAGATAAGGACCGCTTGGCCCACCTAGTCTGCCCAGTTCCCTACCTAACGGATAAGCTGCAGATCCTAGTTAACAAACAGCCTACTTCCTCCTACCCCCCACTAGAATTGCCTTATGTCTGTCCCATGCATTCTAGAATTCCACTGTTTTTGACTCTACGATCTCCTCAGGAAGGCTGTTCCATGTATCCACAACCCTCTATGTGAAGAAATACTTCCTCACATTACCTCTGAGCCGTCCCCCCCTCTATCTTCAAATTGTGCCCCCTTGTTTTGCACATCTCTTTTTCTGAAAGATGCTACCCTCTTGGACTTTGTTAATTCCCTTGAGGTATTTGAAAGTTTCTAGCAAATCCCCCCCTCCCTCCTTTCTTCGAGGCTATATACATCTTTAGTTCCTTTAGTCTTTCTTCATATGTCTTCTCATGCAGACCCTGCATCATTTTGGTTGCCCTCCTCTGGACAGCCTCCACCCTGTCTATGTCTTTGCGGAGATGGGGTCTCCAGAACTGTACACAGTACTCCAGATGTGGTCTTAACAACTGTCTGTACAGACGGACTACAACTTCCTGTTTTCTACTGATGATGCCTCTCCCTGTGCATCCTGGTATCCCCCCAGCCCTCCTTACTGCCTTCTCACATTGCTGGCCCACCTTTAGGTCATCTGATATGACTACCCCCAGGTCTCTTTCCATTTGTGTTGTTGTCGGTATCTCACCCCCCATTATGTATTCTTCCCCTGGGTTTTTGGTTCCCAGGTGCATTACTTTGCACTTCTTTGCATTGAATCTAAGCTGCCATACATTTGACCATTTCTCCAACCTTGCCAAGTCCTTTTTCATCCTTTCCACCCCACCTTGTGTATCAACCCTGTTACAGATCTTTGTGTCATCTGCAAAGAGACATATTTTCCCTTCCAGTCCCTCTGCAATGTCACTTATAAAGATATTAAAAAGGACCGAACCCAGTCCTGAATCCTGTTGAACACCACTAGTAACCCTCCTTTCTTCACTGTGGACTCCATTTACTATTACCCACTGTGTCCTGTTGTCTAACTAGTGTTTTACCCAGGTTACCACCCTGGGACTCACTCCCAGGCTGGCTAATTTGTTTATTAATCTTTTGTGCAGGATTGTGTCAAATGCCTTGCCAAAGTCTAGGACAACTGCCTCTTGGAAAATGTGAGGTGCCAAGGGCTATGGTTAAATATATCTTAATTTAATTTTGCTATTTAGGGGTCCCTACCCTGACTCAAAGGACAGGGGACCCCAAAGAGTCAGGACAGAGACCCCTGAATAGCAAAAAGAAATTAGAATACAGGGTGGGTTTGAGCTGGCTGTGGGAAGAGGGTGAGAACCCTGACAGTGAGGTGGTCTGGGCCTTGCAACAAAAACATAAATTGAAAAAAAAAACTTGCTTCTAAGAAATGAGTATGGCCATAACAAACCAATGTGTGATAAAATGTGACTAAGAAGTCTACTCAGGTTATAAGCAGCTGCTTCGTGTATCTTAATAGGTGGCAATTGGCACCTCTCATTGCAAGAAGGGTCTGTTGGAGACTGCTATTGTCACTAACTGTGCTGTGTAATTACCTGATAATTATCAGGCAGTTATAGCACATTTGGTGACATTAGCAGTCTCCAACCAACAGAGCCTGCCATGAGAGGTGCTAATTGCCACATAATCCTTCAGCTGAAGTAGAATCTAAAGCCTGGTTGTGTGCCTCCTGCAGTGATTGTATGTTTTTTTTTGCATGCATGCATGTTTTCCAAGGGTCTCCTTTGGAGAAAGTCATTGTGTTTCAACATGGTGTCTGCTTCTGATGGGTTGCAGTAACCTTGACCTTGAGGATGATGTTGCATCTGATTTGGAAATGGGCACTGCAAAAATCCAGAAAACTGTCTGCCACTGGCAGAGGATCTTGGAACTCAGTGTTGCCAAGAGCACTGGAAACTATAAATTTCTAGAAACCCATGCTCTATCCTGCAGCAGTGCTTTGCTTGCACAAAAAGACATTGCATGCATGCAATAACATGTACCACATTTTGCAGAGGTAAGGCCTGGGGGAGCATTGGTGATAAGCAGTGCCACCACAACAAGGTCCTCCCCCATGGGCATGGGCACTGGTCATGGCCAAAAAGAAGACAGACATGCTGGAAAAAAATCACTGTAAGCATCTCAGCAAGTTTTCATATTTGTATTGGAGGCCAGAAGAAGAGAAGGTTGTGAGTTTGATCCCACCATTAGGAACCTAGTGTTCAGTCCCAGTAACACTGCAGTGCAGTGTGAGATGGGTGATGCATTTCTGGGGTGATGTCTTTCAGCTGAGACATTAAACCAAGGACCATGTGCCTGTTCTGGTGGTGGTTCAGGTGCACCATAAAAGTCCCATGGCACTTCTTTGCAAAAAGATGGTGAATTTTACCCAGTGTGCAGGACAAATTCAATCCACTGACTGAATACCACTTACAACTGAATGTTTCTCCATATCTGAGTCTGGACAAGGCTGAAAATAATTGCATAGATCTCCTCTCCTATGCCAGTCAACCAAAAAAAAAATATATATAAAAAAATACTTGGTCTTGAGGTCAAATCAAAAGCTTTACTACACTTAGGTTGGCAAAATCTTGATGCTGCTCATTCTGTTGTGTGTAGAAAGCTGAACACTGAACAATCATCACCCATGCCACCAAGCAGATAATTACTTTGAAAAGTAATGCAGGCAGTGGAGCTGATGATAAATGATACTGTTGACACATAGGTTATTTTTTTTCCAGATTTGGACTTTGGTCCACTTAATACTGCACTTAAAACTTTTTTTGGCATCAGCAAAGTACTATACTTTAAGCCTCATCAGTATACATTTTTTTAAGTTTTGCTTTTGGACTCAGACTCTTATTGGATGCTCTGAGATTTATTGGTTGTTATGGCCTACCTCACCTGTTCTCCCATACTTATACTAGGTTCTCATACTAGGTATTTAGAACAGTAGAAGACTCATTGTCCATATAAATTGTTCCCCACATCAGTGGGAGCACTTTACTCTACTTTCTATTATATATTTGTCAATTTTTCTTTTAAACTGTGCCAATGTTTGACTTTTTACTATATCAACTGGCAATTTATTCCAGAATCTTCCAGTTCTATTTATAAAAGAATAGTATACACTATTTTTTTGACCATTCTCAACCTAATCTGATTTAAACATCTTCTTAATCCAGTTATTTTTTCTTGTAATTCTAAATTAATCACACTTTTCAATTCTTCATCATTTATTATCTTAAATAACATCATTAAATGTCCATTTTCTTTCCTTTTCTCTAAACTCCACATACCCGTTCATCTTAGTCTCTCCTTATACCCATATCTCTCCAAATTTCCAATCATCTTTGTATATCTTCTTTGTACTCCTTCAGCTCTTTTTATTTCCATCTTCTTATATGGGTTCCACAATTGTGACCCATAATCCAAGTATGGGCTAACATAAGACCTATATACTGGTATCATACATGCTAAAGATTTATTAATAAAGCTTATTTTTATATTCCTCACCATATTATTAGCTTTCTGTTTAGCCATTGTTCGATGTTTAATAAAATCTAATTTATTATCAATCACTATCCCACAGTCTTTTTCTTCATCTACATTTTTAATTTCCTTATCATTTAGTAGATACTTATTTTTCTTTCTATCTTTTTTTCCTAAATGCATTACTACTAAATTGTCTGTGTTAAACTTCATCCCATTTTGTTCTGCCCACCTCTCAATTTTTTATAAATACTCGTTTAGTCCTTGCTGTTGTTCTAATGTTTCTACTTGTCCTCCTAACATGATGTCATCAGCAAATTTTACAATTTGATTTGTTATTCCTTGATGTAAGTCACTAATATATAGAGAAAACAAAATGGGTCCCAACACAGATCCCTGTGGGACTCCGCTCTCCACTTTGATTGATTTCGACATTTTGCTTATTAATCTCACAAGTTGTGTTCTATTACTCAGCCAATTTTTAATCCATAATATAATTCGACTATCCAATCCCATATTTACTAATTTCTTTATCAATTTATCATGAGGTACTTTGTTGAACGCTTTTTTTAAAGTCCAAAAATATTATGTCTATGTGGACATTGTTGTTTAAATTAATTTTGATATTTTCATAAAAACACAAATGATTAGTGCTGCATGCTCTGTTCTTTTTAAATCCATTCTGCTTCTCATCCTGGAATTCTAATATTTTGAGACCCTTTTCTATTTTAGTTATTAATATACTGTCAGCACTTTTTCCTAATACAGCAGTTAGACTCACTGGCCTGTAATTTGTCACTTTTACCCTTTTACCTTTCTTAAACAATGGTACCACGTAGGCTTTTTTCCAGTCATCTGGAATTTCCCCTGTCTTGTATGATCTATTAACTATATACATCAAGATTTCCAATATCCATGGTAACACTTCTTTAATATATTGGGGATGTAATAAATCCGGTCCTGCTGATTTATGTATTTTGACTTTATTTACCAATCTTTCCACTTCTTTTGTAGTTTCTATTTTTATATTTTGAGAATTTTTCTTTATTATGCTATTTTCTACATCTTTTCCTTTTTCAAAAACAGACCCAAAAAAATAATTCAGTGTATTGACCATTTAATTTATATCAGTAATATCTTTTCCACCTATATGTAATGGCCCCATTCCCTGTTTATCTCTTCTTTGCTGGTTTACATATGATAAAAAACCTTTTGCCATTATCTTTCCTATATACCAAATTAGACTCTATCTTTTTCCTTTCTTTTCTTACATTCTGTTTAACTATTTTTAGATATTTTTATAACATATTATTGCCTCCTTTGTTCTTAATTTCTTCATATTTTTAAATGCTTTCTTCTTTCTGTTACAAGATTTTAACACCTTATTGGTGCACCATAACTTTTTTTCCTCTTTTATTATATACTTTTTTTTCTGGGACATACAGGCCTTCTAAATTTAGTAATTTGTTTTTAAATAATTCCCACATTTTATTAACAAATGTATTAATCAAATCCTTTTTCCAATTCCATATTCTCAATTCCTCTTTGATTTTCTCAATAGATGCCCTATGATAATATTTTACCACAGTTTCACCTTTAGTACCTATTATTACCTCTTTAACATTGAAAGTTATCATTACATGGTCACTATTCCCTAACTGTTCCCTTATTTTAATACTCCTAATAAGATCTGATCTATTAGTTAATAATAGGCCTAATATAACCTCTTTTCTAGTAGGTTTAATCATCAATTGTTCCAATCCTACTATTTGCAACGTTGACAAAAAATTCCTGCTATTTGAATTACTTCTTTTTTGATTTCCCCAACATATGTCTGGGTAATTAAAATCTCCTGCTATAACTACATCTCCTTCCAGAGCAATCTGTATTATTTCCTCATTTACTATTCTATCCATTTCTTTTTTACTGTTTGGTGGTCTATAATATAATCCAAATAGGCTCTTTTTTCCTACACCATCAACCACTTGAATCCATAAGGATTCCACCTTTTTATTTTCACTATCTTTATATAAGCTACTATTTATTCCTTCTTTTATATAGTGCTATTCCCTCCTCTTTTATTCCTTCTTTCTTCAGAATACAACCTATATCCTTCAATGTTTTTATTCCATTGAACTTCGACATCCCACCATGTTTCAGTAGCCATACACATATCCACATTATCAGTAAATAATTTAACTTCTGACTCTGCCTTTTTTCCTGTGTTCAAACTTCTAGCATTTAGAAACCATATGCTCATTCCAATTTTTTTACTCTATGTTCTGTTCTCAATATTTTATTTTTATTTCTGTCCAGTTCTAGTTTTCTACTACCTTCCCTCCTCCCCTTAATCTTTAGTTTAAAATTTTGTCCACTATTTTCTTAATGTCCATTCCCGGTTTTCTAGTGCCTTTCTTACCTAAAAGTAGTCCATCTCTACAATAATGGGAGGGATCTTCGATATAATCTTCCCAATGTTTGATACAATCTATGTCATTATATAATGTCTACTGCCTTAGCCAATTATTTATTTTTCTAATTTTACTGTTTCTTATGTTGGTTTCCTTTACCACTGGTAGAATCTCTGAAAAGTATATTTTGCATTTCCATCTTTCTGCTTCTTTCCAAATATCCTCAAATTCTTTTTGTATTTCTTCTAATTCTTGGGTTCTGATATTATTTACCCCTAAGTGCAATATCAGCACTGCAGATCTGTCTTTTTCTTTTACAATGTTAGCTAACATATTCTTAACATCCCTAATTTTTGCTCCTGAAAAATAACTTGTTGTAATAATCTCTTTATTATCTTTGATGTATATCTATCCATAAATTTCAAAATTGAATCACCCAGTATATAGATGTTTTTTACCATGTCATTCTGATTCATTAGTTCACTGTCATCGTTTCTTATAACAAAGTTCTTTTGTCTTATCGACTCGTCCTGACTAATAACCACACCAACATTTCTATTATTTAAACCACTCTATTTCCATCCTGTTTTCCTTAATTTTCCTCACTACTCTCCATGTTGTAACTTACTTGTTTTTCATCTCCTTTTTGTTCATTTACCACTATTTCCTCTTTATCTTTTATTTCCATCCTTTCCTCACTTTTCATGAAACTTTTCAAGTTTTCACTTCCAATATCCAAACTGTCATACTCCAATGTATCTATTATATTAACATCTGCCCCATCTTTTTCTTTGTCTCTTCCCTCATCATCCAGTGCAATCAATTGTTCAAATGCATTAGAACATTATATTGGTAACTGCATGGCTCTTCGTCGCACCGCTTTCTTTTTCTTTTTTTGCCTTTTTTCCACTAAACTCCAATCTCCTTCTTGATCTTTTTCTCTTCCTCTTTTCTTAGATCTTCCTTCATTCAGTTCTTCACATTCTTGTTCTACCTGTATAATCTTTCTATCATTTTTTGCTGATTTATCTCCAAATACAGTTAAATCCCACTTCACTTCCTCCAATTTATATTGTAACTCTCTTATTTGAATACATTGACCACAAGTATATACCAACAATTCATTTGCCACATCCGTGCTTATCATTTTACACTCCAGACATCTCAATCCTATTGTTCCATCCATCAGTTTTACTATATTTGTATCCATTGTTCTTTCCTTCTTTATATATTCCTTTTTATTTGTGATACTTATTACAAACAACTAGTTTTCTGTCTGTATCTTCGCCTTCCTCATCTGACACCATCAGATGCCACTGGCTTCTGTCTGCATCACCTCTGCTCCATGCTCAACTCCACTTGCTAGAGCTGAGCGTTTTATGCTCTCGGCGTGAGACGTCACTGGTTGCTATGTCAACGCTTGCAACACTAACCACCTCCCTGCAGGGCTGGAACAATGTATATAAGCTGTCTTTAAAAAGACAGCTCAGCCAACATACAAGAGTGCTTAGATAGCTCTCCTGAAGCACCAAACAGTGCCTGTTCCCAGGTCACCTTTCCCCTTGTTGTAGAAATGGTTATGGTAAGGTCTTTCTTCATATATTTGGTGTATTGCCAGTATTTTGCACAGTTTAATTTGCCATGGACATACAATTGCGGCCAAATCAGCGATTTCGCAATCATCGCAGGTAGACTAGGTCACAGGCAAAATGTAGACTGTGAGATAATTTACCAGCTACTTTTTGGATGTGGTCTGCAAAGCACTAAAAGACATAAACCAAACACAGAACTGTTTAAATGTAATTCATCATGAAGGCTCCGTTTCACTCCATTCCATGGGTGTTGGCTGAAATACAGGCCAATAAAAGAACCCCAGGAAGTAGGTTTTTATGTAATTTTTTTTTAAATCAGCCCCCTTCAAATCAGCTCCTCTTGAATGCCATAAGTCCTTGTGTGAAAATCTACATATTGCCCAGTGACAATTGTGAGATACGACTTTTGTAATCACAACATTTTGTCCCCGCAACCTTTTGTCTACAACATTCTGTCCATGCCATTTTTTCCAGGGACAATTAGTCCGTACACCATTCTAGCCAGTATTACACAAGTGCAGCAATTTTATATACACACCAGTATTAAGATGTGTAATTTTGCATATACATATATATGACATTTTTTCTTTCTTCCTTTAACACTTATCTAGCAGGCGTTTTGTTCCTGTTAATAATTTAAGTGCTTGCCACACAGATCATTTTAGTGTGGAAATTATTTAAATGTATATGTTTACTCAGTATTACCCCATTAGCTGTTGATATACGGGGCTTCAGTGTTTTATATTATTTAACCAATCTCCATGCATTACTAAATTCCTAACTATAAATATAGTTATGTGGACAATCTTGTTAAACAAAAGGCCCCTCTCTGGCTTACATAACTTAGATTTCTTTGCACTATGTTGGCAATTATAAGTTTATGCCTTGTTATTATGTTTGGGATTTATTATCATTTCAACATTTCTGTTATATAAATGGTTAGATGTTGGTTGTTCCTCCCAGGGACTCATTCTAATTACCTGAATACTAGTCACAGTTAAGTGTTACTAATATTTTGAATAAAGTTTGTAGCTTAAGATTAGAGCATGTTGCTTTTTTCTTAAACTTTACTTACTTCTTCTCACGCCTAGTAGTGTAGAGAGAGAGTCTTGGTGCTTCCACCGACTTTTATCTCTCTCTACATTTCATAGAGGTTTTTTTAATCAGTTCTTTCTCTCTATTATAGTACATAAGTTTCTGTTTGTATTAATGTTTATACTCTCCACACTATATTATCTATGTTATTCTTTAGTGAGACCCAATAATCTTAATCATTCAAAATCTTTGAAACCGTACAATTTAATAGCTCTGCACATGTATATCTATCTTATGGATACCCCTTTTAAGCTTATGCTATTCTCTAACCTTCACATGAAGAGTCCCTCATTCATATTTATAATCTTCGACGTTACCTACTATCGTCATGACTGATTTAATTTCCCATTCATGGAACGTTAAGGGACTCAATTCACCTTGTAAGCGTAAGCAAATACTTACTTATCTCAAAAAACATAAAGTTCATATTGCTTTCTTACAATAAACTAAACTTTTATCAGAGGATGTCGATAGGCTTAAAAAGGACTGGGTCAGTCAAGTATATGCGTCCTCCTCCCTTTTTAAAATACGTGGAGTTGCAATTTTAATTCACAAATCCCATTGGGTCTCCTATTAATACCATCACTGACTCAGATGGTAGATGGGTTATTGTTATATTGAATTCTATGGTAGGTCCTCTCATGCCTGTTAATATCTATGCCCCTAACTCACACTCCCCTGAATTCTTCCACTATCTGGCTCAACATATTATGAATAATAACAACAACAGTTTTCCTATACTCATGGGTGAAGACTTTAATCTTGCACTTGAGATGCAAATAGACAGAAGTAACTCATCAAAATATGCTCATCCCCGTAGTAGTAATAATGCTCTGTCAGTGTTATTGAAAGACCAGGGTCTTTCTGATATATGTAGACTTCACCACCATAGACAACGTGACTACACATTCTACTCCCCATTACATAAATCATACAGTCAAATTGACTACTGGTTCACATCCCCTTCCATCACAGAAAAAATAATTAATACTAATATTCTCCCGATCAGCATATCCGATCATTCTCCTATATGTTTACATTTGCTTTTGGGTCCACACTCTACCAAATCTCCTTCCTGGTGTCTAGATCCACTTTTATTGCAAGATCCAGAATTTATACCTTGGATTTCAACCCAAATTCATGATTTTCTTTCTTTTAATAATACTCCAGATGTATCACATGGTACTATTTGGGAAGCATTAAAAGCCACAATTAGAGGCAAAATTATTAGTTATGCAGTTCACAAAAAGAAACAGAGAGAACAGCAATTATCCAATCTAGAGAAAGCCCTTAAAGAAAAAGAAATTATATACTACAAAGCAAATAAACCTAACCACAACTCACAACTCCATCAAGAAATCCTACAATCAAGAATCAAAATTAATGAATTCATAACTAGGAAAGCAGAACTCACACTTTTAAGGCTCAACCATCGATATTGGGAACAAGGAGACAGATGTGGTAAACTACTCTCATACCAACTTAAATCACAGCAGATAGAAAGACATATTGCTGGCCTAAAAAGTGCCTCTGGCCAACTTCATACAGATCATTCTTCAATCAACTGTATCATGTAATCCTTTTACCACCAATTATCTTCACATCTAAACATAATACATCCCAACCAAATACAGCATTTTTTGGATAAATTGTGGTTACCTCACCTTTCCCACCAAGATATGGCCATGTTAGATGAACCCCTTACCCTACAAGAGATCCAATCAGCATTAGCCTCCCTAAAATCTGGCAAGTCACCCGGAAGTGATGGATTCCCTGTTGATTTTTATAAACCCTTGACCGACACTCTCTGCTCTTTACTCTTTAACGTTTTTCAGGAAGCAATTTCAAAAAGCAAACTACCTCATACTTTAACTGAAGCCATTATAACTGTTTTGCCAAAAAAAGATAAAGACCTCTCCTTCCCCTCTAGCTATAGACCAATATCACTACTTAATACAGATGGGAAAATATTTGCTAAAGTGCTAACCTTTTGTTTAGAGTCTTTAATCCCGAAGCTTGTCCATGCATCTCAAGTAGGATTTATCAAAAACAGAAATGGCTTTGACCATCTCCGCTCTTTATCCAATTTAATTCATAAAGCAAAATCCCTTAACACCCCAGCCACAGCTATTGCCATCGACTTCAAGAAAGCATTTGACTCCCTCAATTAGAACTGTTTATATCAGGTACTATCACATTTCAGCATTACTAACAAATTTTGTGCTTGGATTCAATTACTATATACCTTCCCCTCTGCTCGTGTTCTTACTAACTCTGTTCTTTCCCCCTCTTTTTATCTTGTGAGAGGCACTAGACAAGGATGCCCCCTATCACCTTTCTTATTTATTCTTGCCATGGAACCCTTATCTGCACCCCTTCATCAATCTTGCAAAATCCATGGTATCCCTATTGGTAACATGCATTATAGCTCACTTTCTTATGCAGATGACTTTCTTATTCTATTAGATAATCTCAAAACCTCCGGACATCCTCTAATACAACTACTTAATGAATTCACTTCACTCTCTGGACTAGCTTTGAATCTCAACAAGTCTGAAATGCTACCACTGAATAACCTATGTAAACCCATTATGAATGCCCTGCTAGGTTTCCATTGGGCCCCCCATAGCATCACTTATCTTGGCATTTGGATCACCCCAGCACTTGACAAAATTTGGGAGGCCAACATTTCACCCTTACTAACTAATACTAAATCCAAGCTTGATAGATGGAAACTACTTAATTTATCTTTTAACGGAAACATTTCTGCTATAAAAATATCAATAGCCTCCAAAATGTTATATAATTTTTCTAATATTCCTTTAATAATTCCCTCTAATTTCTTCATCAAAATTGACAAAATCATTGGTAAATTTATCTGGGATGGCAAAATCCTTAGATTCAGCTGCAGTAAACATTGTTCCCATTGGGCAAGTGGGGGTTTCGGACTCCCTTGGTTTCAAGCCTATTTTTGGGCATTTCGATTAGCTCAAACTATTAAGTGGTTTAGTAAATCTAATTCCAAATCACTGTTATGGGTTAATATGGAATCTTCCCTATGTCCAGGTAATGTTGCCACAACCTTTATTTACAATCCCTTCCCTCCCAAATTCAAGTCTTACCCCACCATCGCATCATCCATGTTTTACTGGAAAGAACTCATAAATTACTAAAATCAAACCCAACCCCTCCTGCTTTTGCCCCTATTTGGGGAAATAGTGACTTATCTCTAGATAATCATCCAATTTTCTGTCAAACCTGGAAAAATAAGGGTATTTTCTTCTTAAAAGATATTCTTGAACCCCATGTATTAAAATTAAAAGATTTTTCTGACCTGCAAACTCTATGGAATCTCCCCCTTCAGGACTTTTGGAAATATCTTCAGCTTTGCACAGCATGCAATTCCTATTTCTCCCTCTTTTCTAACCAATCTCTGGATAATAATCACATCTCTAAATGGACCAATATAACATCCAATTTAAATAGTGTTATTTACAAAGCCATCAGAGATACACTTCCAGATCAATCCATCAACACAAAAAATAAATGGTGTAGGCTACTACATTATAATATAACCAATATTCAGTGGTACAGATGTTGGCAAGCCTGCCACAAATATTTTAATGATAAATGCAGCTCTCTTATTCAAACCAAAATTATTCATTTGTGGGATAGAACTCCAGCTATATTACATAAAATGAGTTTATGGACAATAGTAAATGCTGGCATTGTAATTCACCCAATAGAGATCTATGACATATTTTATGGAGTTACCCTCCCATTCAAAAACTTTGGTGCTGTATACATAATTTTGCAATAAAAGTGATTGGCCAGCCCTTTTCATTGGATACCAAACACTGTATACTTGGTATATTCAATTTTCGCTCCCAAAAAATATCCCACTCTGCAAATAGATAGCTATCTATACTATTTCTTCAAGTTAAGTGTAACATTCTGGCTCACTGGAGATCCAGTATAATCCCCTCAGTTCTTGACATTCTCAATCAATTACCCCTTTATGCCTCTTTTGACCGTATGACACTTATATCTCTTGACCACCTCACCATATATAATAATTGTTGGCTGGGCTTTTTCAATTATTTGGCATCATTCAATCCATCTGTTAAATAATGTATGTTTTTTTTAATATACACAATAATTCTCCATCTCACTGATACACTAATTAGTTAACCTGTGATGGTCTCACTTTTCTTTTTTCTTTCTCATCTTCTATTCTCTGCTCTTTCCTCTCTCCCTCTCTTTCCTCTCCTCATTTTATTATTCCTTTCCTCTTTTTCCTCTCTTTCTTTCCATTTTTTTTCTTTTTATATCTCTTTCGGACTTTTTAAGTTTACTCCATAATCACCCTCCGATATATATTTTTGTCATAGCGCTACAATGTTTACACCATAGCATAGTATAACCACGATTGTATATAATATTAACATGTTTTCATCAGTTTCTTTTTTAACTCTCTTTTATTCATATAATGTTAATCAACATTTTATTGCATTGCATAAACAACATGTTTTGATCTTTAATAATTTATTGTTATACTAACTGTACATTATTTTAGATAATATACTGTCTCTAGCACCTCCTATATACATATATATATATATATGTATGTATGTATATATATATATATATATATATATATACATACATACATATATATATATATATTAGATAGATAGATAGATATACATACACACACACACCAATGTACTGGAGGATGTTTTTGTTATCTGTATATATACATTATTAATAAATAAAAATAGATTAACTGCAATAAATAAATAAATACATTTGCCTCCTATTATAAAGATGTAGTCTGTTCATCACCAAGCAAAAATATTATTTATTGTATTTAGTTTTTGTTTACCAGATAAGTACAGAAAGACAACAGCATTGCCTATTTTCAGGCACAACCCATAATATGACATTAGCAGTTGGCTTGAAATTCAAGTTTTCTTCTCCTACAGTTCCACCTCCAGATGTAAGACCAGGGTTTGGGAGCAAACTCACTTGTCATGAGCCAGTTGGCTGGTCTGGGAAGAATGTGACATTGGCAGCTAGTTCCAGCCTAGGGTTGGGCAATGTACTGCTGATGTTGTAGCATTCCCTTGCCTTGAGCCAGGAAGCAGTCACAGTATGACGTATCCTCTGCGATACTTGAGGCTCACTATGGAACTCTATGCAGCACCAGAGGAGTTGGAAGCGACAGGTGATCGAACTCAACTCACCAGCATGAGCACACTGACAATGAGGGGATAAAATCCTTACTGGAAAATGAGAATAACAGTAATGCTGTTACTCCCTGGCCCTGCAGTCAATGTCCACCACCACATGTGTTGTGCCAGAATGGTTGGTGGGAAGACAGCGGTCTGTAGGCCCCTCCACAGGTGGAGAGTCATAAAGAATATGAGGAGAAGTGAGTCATGATAGGGCAGGGAAGTTGCCATGGACAGCTAATGGGTCATTTGTCTGAAGGGGCAGAGAGACTTGTGATTTAAAATAAGAAGTACAAGTTTTCATCAGTATTTATGAATGGATTCTGCTGATGGCACCTGTGATTTGTTTTCCTAGTGGACAAAGCCCCTTTTGAACAGTTAATTTGGTAAGGCTGTGTGATCTAGTGGTTAGAGCACTGAGCTATGAAACTTAAGATCATTAGTGGAGTTTTGAGAACGTAACATGAAGGCCTAGGCCTTTTTTGTTATTATTTTAACTATTATGCCTTAACTCAGCAGGCCTTAAACTCAGTCTAGCCCAGTCAACAATGCTTGAACCTTTACTTCATAAACTCCTACTGACTCTCCTGATCACAGGTTCAGATAGCTCACTGAGTGACCTTGGGCAAGTTTCCCAACCTCCCTTCCATGCCAAGAGCGCTGAAGAAGACCCATAGGTGAAGGCCTTTAAGAGGGTCCCAAAATGCCATCTACTGCATCTAAAGAGGCATCTGTTAACACCTGAGCTGCCCTATGAAATCCCTCTGAGTACTTAAGCTGCTGTTAGTAACTTATCTTATTTAGTTTGTTGTAAAGCTACATTTCTGTTCTTTGTATATTTAGGCTGTATACTATATATTGTTTGCTTTTTTTTTGGGACACCCTGAACCTCCAGAGAAGGGCACCATACTAAATGAAATCTAAAACTACATCTGTTCAATTGGGTAGAAGCAGAACCCTCTCTGAAGATAAGACAGTGTATCTCTGTTGGGCTGTCTTGTTTAAATAAACTCTCAGGTTTAAAAGGACTTTTTTTTTCCGAAACTGGGAATTCAGTTCACACTGAAGATAAACCTTTTTTTTCCTGGGAATATTATAAAAAATAAATAAATAAAAATATTGTAGTACACAAGGAAATAATGCCACTGATGGGCTAATGAGCTCATAAACCACAAGGCCATCTGCTGAGTGGCTTGATTGCCTTTTAGCCCCCAAGATGGTATTACTTCCTGAGTACACAGCACTTTCTAGTATTTGTTTTGTATAACACTTCACAAAAAAATAGCACAATTTTTTAAGTTTTTTTCAGGCCTTTTCTAAATTTTCTGTTTATGCTCCTTATCTCTCAGCCTCTATCACCTCAAGATGGGCCCAGCCCCTCTTCCAATGTCTCTGCCACTTACCTGACATGAGTTCCAAACCCGCATGCTTAACTTCCCCTCCATTATAGGGGCAGCTCTTACACTATCATCTATGGTCACCCAGATGGCACTGTGGCAGTGGCAACAGCTTTTCTCCCCCACAGAGGATGCTCAGTGCCCCCCCGGCTGACCTCTGATGACCTGAGCTCATGCCTGAACTCAGGCAGCCAGCATCATAAGCAATATTCCTGTTGCTGCGCTGATGGGCTGGCTGTCTTTAGGAATTTAAAAGAGTTGCCAGCACTTCAGGAGTCCAGTTTATAATGTAGTGAAGACTTGTTGATGGTTGCTATGGTTGCTTATTGCCACCCTGCAGGCAGTGTGTTACAGTAGTCAGTCATGCGGACTACAGTTATATACCTTTGCCATAATGGGGCAAAGATGGTTGTTATCAGCTTTCTTGTGTACTATACAAATTGACAAAAATGAACTTCAGGACAGTAGGCAAAATGGGTTCACAGGAGGAAGGTTGTGTCAAATGAACCAGATGGATTACTTCGACTGAGTGTCTAAGGTGAGGGACAAGAGTCAGGCAGTAGACATTTTGTATCTAAAGTTCAGGAAGTTGGTAAAGAAGCTGAGTGGCCTTGAGGTGGAGAACAGGATTATAAAATGGCTAAGAAATTGCCTTAGTGGGATAGCATAGAGGCGTATCCTTAATGGTGGGGGGGGAGTGTTACTAAGCAGTGGGGGAGGTCACCAGCGGGTATCACAGGGATTGTTCCCACAGCTGGTCCTCTTTGATATATTCATTTGTGACACTGGGGAAGGAATTCAAAGTAAGAGCTGCCTTTTCACAGATGATGCAAAGATCTGTGGAAGAGTGGACAGCAAGGAGGGTATAAGAACTATGAGGAAGTTTCTGGAAAGACTAGAGAAATGGTGAATGGTATAGCAGTTGAACTGTAATGCAAAAATAGTTAGAGTACTGCAATTAGGTGCTATGACCCCAAAAATGGAATACAGGATTAGTGGGGTTTGGGTAGAGAAAATTACTGAGAAGAGGACTCAGGGGTGATAATTACAGACAGTCTGAAAACATCAGCACAGAGCACTAAGACAGTAAGGAAGGTGACTAGAATGCTAGGATGAATGGGGGAGTCAGCATTAGCTGAAGAGAGGTGATCCTGACTCTGTTCAGATCCCTGTTTTGACTTCACTAGGAATATGGTGTGCAGTTCTGGAAACCACACTTGAGGAAAGATAGGGACCGGATGAATGCAGTTCACAAAAGAGTAATCAATATGATTCAGAGACAGCAAGTGAAGCACGCTTCCCCATTATATATCAGCTAGCACTCAAGCACTTAGATCTCCAAACCCCCCCTCCTCTGACTACTCCCTTACTTCCTCAGGGTAGAGAAGTGTTATGTACCACAGGATTTGGCTCTCTCAGTTGTATTATCATCACACTGTGAATTACGTTCTTGTTGTATTACACACTGAATTGTACAGCATGCTATTTTTTCCTTTCTTTTTTTTACTGTCTGCTGTATTGTCATCCTATCAGGACCTACTTGTAAATGAGTGTTCTCAATGAAGTTCTGCAAATAAACTTGAACTTGAGTGAAGTCCTATGTGGAGAGATTGATGGGCCTCAATATGTTCACAGTGGAGACGGGGAGACATGACAAAGATGCATAAACACCATAATCAGATTAATAAGATGGATAGCACGGAGCTCTTTACACTTAGTGGGATCACTGACACCAGTAGAAATGCAAAGAAACTGACAGAGGTGAGGGGGTGGATTTAGGAAATATATCAGAAAATCATTCTTCCTGGAGAGAGTGCTGGATAAGTGGAATACCCTGCCAAGGGAAAATGTCTGTGCTAATTATATAGAGAGATTCAGACATGTATAGGACAGACACTTAGGGTTGACATGAACATTGGCATAGGAGGTCAAACTAAATATGACTGTCTGCAGTGACCATCATATCCAACCATAGGCAGGGCTGTGCAGACTGGCTGGGCTGCAAGGCCTTTTAGTGCCATTCTATGTTTATGTGTGCGTGAGATAGTGCAGCTTTTGTGTTTCTGCAAGTCTGGAAGTTGTTTTCCAAAGCTTTGTGGCCTCTTACTGTCAAATTGTGTTTCATGGTGAAGCACATGACTTTTTCTGAATATGAAGCTATGTACCCTGTTTTAAATATCTGCACTGTTGCTGTTTTTTAAGTGTGTTTGTCATGATGGAACAAAGATGGATGACATTAATTTTCCTGTGTACCATACTGCAGCTTGTGTTTTTTTTTCAAATTTGGAAGTTGTTTTTGGAGGTTACTGGCATCCTTCTGTCAAGTTGTGTTTGTGGTAAAGTACATTACTTCGACTGAGTGCTCTCAATTTTAAAAATCTTTTTTGTACTATTTTTTGAAAGTGTGTTAGCCAAAGGGAAACAAAGGTGGATGCTATTCAGCTTTCTTCAGTTTATAAAGGTCTGTAATGTCTAAAAAATGTGTGTTTGTGTCTGTGTGTGTACATGCACGTGCGTGTGTGTGCATGTGTATGTGTGTGCGTGTGTGTTTGTGAGTGTGTGCATGGGTGTCTGTGTGTGTACGCGTGCATGTGTGTGTACGCACGCGTGTGTGTCTGTGTGTATGTGTGTGCATGAGTGTTTGTGTGTATGTACACGTGTGTAGGAGGAATGTAACCTAAACTGTTGAACAACATTTTTTCTGTGTAAGTCTGTTGCTCTTTAAAATGTAAACATGCATAGTGTCAATTAAAACTACTGTGAGACACTTTTTTTATGGCTATGGGCAGAGCTTACAGCCATATTGCTTTAGCTTGAAAAGGGGTTTCTGTGGAACACATTTTTTTAGTAGTTTTCAGTGTATCCCTCCATAACACTGCAAATCCCTATGCCAGTTAAAAAAATTCTCCCTTCTTTCTGTTTAGAATGATGGACACAGAACTCAAAGCTGCTTTTTTCTGAAAGCAAATGTGCACATTTTCCAAACAGATCTAAATATCTTTAAAACTATTCAAGGTGCTCAAAAACAACCAACATGAACGTTGTTCAGGGCAAAAAGTCCTTTCACATGAGGGTAATCACTAATCTGAGTTCTTCATATTTTGTAAAATATGGTCTTCCAAACAACCTCATTTTTTTCCTCTGAGGGAACATAGTAGGAGTCCTGGCAAATACATGTAAATATCACAGAAAGTATACAAGTTATCAATATACAACCAACATGAAAGTTGTTCAGGACAGAATGACCTTTCAAATGAGGTAGTCACTAATCTGAATTTATTACATGTTTAAAAATTTTGCCATTCGGTATGGCTGGCTGGTGCTGAAAGTTGAGGCACTGGATGCCACACTGGCGATCCAGGTTTGGGAGCGGACTTGGGTCATCAGGGGCTGGCAGGGGGAGAGGAAGGATTGAGCAGCTCTCCTTTCCTGGGAGACTGGGAGATCGAAATCGTGGGCTCTGGTGGCTCCTGGCAGCAGTGTGGAGCACGGCAAGCCTGAGAGCTGCAAAAATAGGGGATTGGCTGCAGCGCGATCCTGCGGGTGCCCACGTTGGATGCATTGCATATCTGAGCCAAGAGGAGGAAAAAGCTGAAAAATCCCTACCACCCAGGAGAGGTGATGACAATGTCTGGGAACTGAGGCCCCACACATTCAATGCTGGCCACAATCCCCAACTCTACCCCCAGGGGTTCCTCGGCCTCTCCAAGGGGTCAGGGGGAGACAAGGGTCCTGACAACAATGATAATGTCGAGGAGAGTGGTTCATGCAGATGGTGAGGAGCTGAGGTTGTGTGAGGCAGCCTGAAGGATGCCCTGATAGGCAGGAGATAAAAATGTCAACAGAAGAAAAAAAATGAATAAATATAGCCATCTAAAAGGTGAAAATTGTAAAGAAAAATGAAAATTCAGGTAATCAGATGGCCATAGTTTAAAAATTATAATTAGTGCAGCTTAATGAATAAGCTCATTAGAAAGGTCATTTTGTCCTAAACAATTTTCATATGATGGTTTATATGTAATTTGTATACTTTTAAAGATATTTACATTTGTTTGCCATAACTTTTATTACACTTATAACATCCTCATGTCTGTAAAGCACTATGCCACTTCAAGTGCAATGAGACCAGACCATCGTATTATGCCTAATTTAACAGTAGATCATCATGACTTACTAGTAGTTCAATTGAATTCTTTAGTGCTCACCAGATTGAAACAAAATGATCTGCTTATTGGGGTCACATTAAATGTTTTCAGGATGAAATCATGTTAAATCTTTTCAGAACAAAAAGCAGCAGATTCATTTTAGTAATTATTAGCCAGCAGTATCATGTGAGATCTATACGTGAAGCTGATACTGACCAGATAGGAGGAAAAAGGAAGACAGAGAAGAAAAACAATAGTTGTTTGTAAAACTTTAGGCATCTATGCTGCAACACTGATTTTTTCATTTATTATGTCTTCTTTGGCAACTTCTATTATTAAAATGCATTCAGTGTACAGTTTACTAAATCTTGAACTTGGGATAATGAATGACTCCTAAATAAGTTTTAAGCCCTTCCTTTTACAGGAGGTCAAGACCTGTGCAAAAGGTCAAGTGTTATTTTTTCATATGTTTTACAAATGTCCACAGTAAAAGTGTGGAAAATAGAAATGTATGTACAACTAATCTCCTATGCATTTTCAACTCAGAGAGAAGTTAATACTTATGCAAAATCAAACCCAAAGTTTATAGTTTTTGTTGTAAAGTAATTTTATTCTAAATCTTATTGGACTATTGATGAACTGAGCAAACAAATGTTTAGATAAAATAAATTGAAGACTCCAGGATTGGGAGGTCATTAAAATTGCAAAAGGTCTAATTATGAAACCTTAAATGAACTCATTAAGACCATTCTTCTTAGTGTGTAATTATAAGAGCTACCTCACGAATTGTCCTCAGCAAGTTAGGATTGATAATGTCCAATCTGACAGTAGACCCGTTCACTCCTGTGTGCCCCAGGGCCTATCCTGGGCCCCATTTTATTCAGTTTGTTTCTAAACAGGCTCCCACTCACCAGTAGCTGTCCAATTCTGCTCTATGCAGATGATGCAGTCTTTTATACAAGTGACCCCAATCCCTTTACCTTGGAACGCAAGCTTCAAGACAGCTTTACTACAGTTGAAAGATGGTTCAGAGAACAAAAACTCATTATGAACTACAAAAAAAAAAAAAACAAGAACTTGCTGTTTTCCAGTCCCCAGAATAGGCATTGTTCACACTTACTCAATATAACAAACGAGTTTAGAACTACATTAGAACTTGTCTAGCATTTCAGATATTTGGGGGTCACTATAGACAGCACTATGTCATATGCCTACCACATTGAAAATGTTGCAAAGGCTATGAACATCCGTATTGGTTTGCTTCACAGACATAAGCAAAGTCTTACCCCGGAGGCCCTAAAACTCACTATCCAGAGTACAGTGGTCTCTCTTGCTGACTACGGCATAGTAGTCTATGGCTCAGTTATAGACACAGCCCTCCACCATATAAAAGTCACTCCAAATAAAGCCTGTCAACTCTTAACTGGCTCTGCACGGGCTCACACATACATGTGACCTATATGACCAGGCTAACTGGCTCCAGTTCTCAGTTAGACTCAGGTTCCAAGCGTGCCTCCTGGCCAAGAAAGTGAGTCTGAGCCTCATATCAGCGGGTATCCAGAAGCTCCGTACTCCCTATGGAAACAGCCGTTCCACCAGCAGCTCAGATACCATGGTCTTTAAAGTTCCTAGGTGTCGCACCTCCCTTGGTCAAACAGCTTTTGCCCACTGTGCTCACAAATGGATTAATAATCTTCATCCTGCCATCTCCTCTATAATAGCATTAGGCCCCTTCGAATGTAAGTTCTGAAAACATCTCAATGCTAATGCCAGCTGTGGCGATTTCCCTTAGCCCCCCTCAACTGCTGTTTTACCTTGTGCCTAGACAGCACTCCCTCATGACCACATGGCCCCTAGTATCTTACACTTGTTGTTTCTCTTCCATCCTGTGTCTTAATCCTTCCTCCATCAAACTCCCCTCTTACCCTCACCCCCTCTTTTCTCCTACAATCCTCTCCATCTGCCTTCAGCCCAACCCCTCCCAAAAAAGCTTTGACAAGGCCTTCCTGGGCTGATGTTTCTCTACTACTTGAGTGGGTGTGGCCACCCTGGGCTGCTATAATCCCTGTACAACACCCTCCATCCTAACAACACAGACTGCTGCAGTACTTCTCTCTCTGCTTTTCAGGCACCCCAGTCTGAGTTGTCCTCTCTCCCTTAAACTGCCTTAACCCTCTCAGATACTCATTGTGCTTATAACAGCCTGTTGCCTTAGTCCACTGTCTTTGTTTTCTTGTTTATATTTATATTTATACTTGGACTCCTATTTGTTATTAGCCTGCACTTACAGTTCTACTGTATACCTAAATGCCTTGTTTTTAAATCACTGGTAATGTAATTCTGACGTGGAACCTATGTAATGAGCTTGTTCTCAATGGTGTTAATCCAAGATCACAACAAATAAATAAAATAAATAATGAATTAAAGCCATTTGAATATAGACCTACAATTATACAACCATTGTGATGCATATTTTTAGGATCAGAGGAATGGTGCAAAGCTGCTAAAATCGTGGTGATCTCACTGCTTCAACACTTCAGTGTGCGTGTATCAAACCCAAGAAAAACATAATAAAAGCTTCTATCTTCTCAAAAAGAAAAAAACAATTATATTTTATTATATTTGATTCGACCTGAAAATACAAACTAGCAATAAAGAAGTAAAGCAATAAAGATAAGATTACAGCGTTCTTCAACCATACATTGAAGCCAAGCCATAATAAAGGCTTCTATCTTATTCAAAGCAATTATATTTTGTTTTGTTATATTTTTTATCCTTATTTATCCATCACTGTGGCACTGCTGGCAGGGGCATCCAGTCATCAGCTCCTACCACTTCAGAGAGCAGCAGGCTCACTCGCACGATGGAGGACCGGTGTGGCAGCTCCCCAACCCATCAGAGGGCCCCCCCTTACCTCTCCAAGCCAGGCTAAGACTGGACCCCCAGAGTGAAATTCCATGACAGTCCTCTGGGGCAGTGTGGAGCACACCTATCAAGCTGCTTCAGCCATGCCAGCATTTTTTCCTATTTTCTCCTTGGAGCTGGCAGTGCAATGATCATCTGCATGTAGGTCGACGTCTTGCCATGCTCCCCCATCTGAGCCCTGCAACTTGTGCTGCACACAACCACCACCAGGCACCACTAGAATGCAATGAGCATCCCCTACCCACCCCAGAGGGAGGAGAGCAGTTCTTGGGATGCTCAATCCACCGTCTCCCCTGCCAACCCCCGGAGACCTGAGTCCATTCCCAAACCCAGGTTGCCAGTGTGGTGCAAGGTGTGGCATCCAGCTCCTCAACCCTCAGCGCCACCGGGTTGGCAAATTTTTATATATTTAATATTCTGTATCTAAGTAGACACTAGAAAATAAAGTGTATTGGGTGTTTGAAAACAGGCAAATGCAACCAGACACAGAATGAAGTCAAAAGAGAGTACTGGTTGCGGGGACTAGTAACAAGTCGAGGAGTTCGCTTGACCACTCCAATGGGAACCACCCACTGACACTATTGACTGTTGGGACTGGTAGCAGAGGAAGAGCGGGCAAGTGCTGCAAGCAGTCAGTGTAGGAGGAGGAGGAGGAGAGGGATGGCAGGCTGCCTTCCATAGTCCAGCTCTTGTTTTAAATCCCCAGTGGTGCCTGAGTGGCTGTAGCAATCATCTGTGCAGCAGCCCTCCATCTGTAGGGATTCATGGGACTCAGTTTAGCTCTCCTGTTATATTCAAGTAGGCTCAAACTCCATTACAGGAACAGGTCTGACTGGAGCCCTGAACCCCCAATGCTGCTTCTTGTACAGGACTGCCTGCTTGAGAGTGAGGGATCCTTGCTGTTTACTGAGGAAGTGGGTGGGGTCACGGTTGGTGTTCATTTGTGTGCCAGGGGGCTGGTTGAGCTGGGAGGACTGCCTTTAAGTGTAAGAATTGCATGTGTCTGAACTATTGTGGGTTGCATGGGCGTAGGCAGGGGAAGTATCCAAGGTGTTCAAGCCCCCCCCCAAAAATTACTTCAGAAAATATCAAATGCCTGTATTTTATTTTCGGGTTGGCTCAGGTTCAGCTGTTAAAAACTCAGTGTCTTAGCGGTCTCCATAGTGCTTGGAGCTAGCTGCAATACAATGTGCATGCACGGGACCATTGATGGCCAGGAGAGATGGAGACATCATCAACAGAGAGAGCAGGAGAAGCCTGGTAAGACAGACAAGTGAGCGTGCTGCTGTGCTGCATGTTTGTACAGCACCGAACAAGTTGTGGTGTCCTGTAGACTGTCATGGTGGTAGAGTGGGACTGTGTGCTGCCCTTCTCTAGCCTCAGTTAAACTGTGGGAGAATGTGAAGTATGGTCTACTAGAGAAAGAACTGACCCATCCAGTGCCGAGCTGTGAGTAACGTGTGGCATGTCTTCTTGACTGTGTTGGACACTGGCTGGACTGGTGGTGTGGTCTGAAGAGAAAACAGGAGAGGTCGAGGAAAATCTACTCTGGCCTAATGGCCTGTAGTCCTGTCTTGGGAGGGGAGCGACTGGTAAGGAAAGCAAACATGAGGATAACCAGCAGAAAAGTGGTGAGTGGAGAAAAGAATAAAGATTGATTCAGTGGGGGGGGGACTTCTCTCATTCAGAGAGGTGGTGAGAGGTACTGGCACCAGTTCCCAGGGCAACCCACTCATTACATCTCAACCCCACCAATGTTCTGCCCAACTTGGAGCTTATCATGTGGAGTGGGAATAGGTGTGGAAAGGCAGATGCCTAACTGATATCTTTGTCTCTGGCTGTTGTAGAGTGCTCCCATGTGCAAAGGTGGAATGGGGTTAGGAGTACTCTCTATATGCAGAGGTGGGATGGTGGTAGAGGAGAAGTGATGTAAATGTGTGGATGGTGTCTCCATGTGTAGGAGTGGGATGGATGGGGTGCAATGCTCCCCATGTAGGGGTGAATGGGATAAAGGGGTGGAGTGCTGCCCATGTACAGAGCTGATACAATGTGTGGAGGTTGAATGGAGGGGGAGGAGTGCTCACTATGTGCAGGAGGTGGGATGCAGTGGGAGAAGTGCTCTCCATGTGGGGGAGGTGAAATGTAGTGGGAGAAGCACTGGAGGGGTCAGGGGATGAGTGCTCACAATGTATGGAGGTGTGATGGGGGTGGAGCCATGATACCTATGTGTGCAGATGGAATGGAGGGAAGAGTGCTTTTCATGTTCAAGTTCAAGTTTATTGTGAAGGGATAAAATCCATTGCACAAGCTCATTTGCAAGGAGGTCCCATGTACAATCAATGATAAATACATGGTGTGAGATACAAAAAGTAAGGACACATGATATGAATTAAAATAAAGTCATTTTCTTACATTAGTATTTACAATATATACAATGTTGCACTCAACAAGGACTGAGACCAGATATGATTACATAAGACACTATGTCCACAATGTGGAAGAGGGCTGGAGAAGGAGAATTGCTCCCCATATGCTAAGGAGACATGGAGGAGAAGGAGTGCTCTCTATGTGCAGATGTGTAATGGAGGGGAGGAGTGCTCCCCATGTGTGGGGGTGGGATGGAGTTGGGGGGGACAGTCACTTAATGGCCACCTTCCTAGACCCCACTCCAGCCTATGTGTGAAACTTTGGAATGGGCATGGTTTATGATGGGACAGATGTGCAATCCACATCTCTTCTCTGGCTGCTGTAAAGTATTGGGTTGACAGGCTGGGGTGCAAGAGGGGGCACCAATCATTAAGAAGCACCCACTGTATCCTACCCCCACCCACCAAGCAGAGTGAGAACAGTTGTGGAGGGGGGATACAAGATCCTATTTTTATATCTCAGTACCTCAGAGTGCTCTCCATAGGTAGCACATGTTAGGTGGGAGAGCCTCTGACTGAAGCAGAGTGTTCGGCAAGTGTAGGGGTGTGGCATAGGGTGAGGAAGTGCCAGTCTCCCAAAATCCCACTCCAACCCTCATGCTAGCTCTGGTGGAGCAGGGATGGGTATGAAGGGGCAGATGTGCAGCTTGCATCTCTATCCCTGGCTGCTGCAGGGTGCTACCCTTGTGTGGAGGTGGGATGGGGGATAGGGCTTCATTCTCCTAGAGCACACCCAATGCCAGTGCCAGCTTTCATGGAACTCGGATGAGTGAAGATGGAGAGATATGTTTATTTATTTTTATTTATTTATTAGGTCTAGGATTACAATATCTTTGAGCCAGGGCTCTTTTACAAAGGTTCCACTTCAGGTTACAATTCAAAACATAAGACACATAAGTCAGATTACAAATTCAATACACAGGGCAAGGTTACAAAAGTGTAAGCTAAACAGAGTTACAAAGCATCTGAGAAACAAAACAAGTTTTGGAGGTTAGGTTACAAGGAGATAGCGGATGAAGTCTATAATAGGGTGGGATAAACAGACACAGAGACAAGAGGATAAAGTGCATAAAATAAACGCAGCTTGCATTTATCATTTTTATTTTTCAACAGGATCAAAACTTATTTACAGAAATCAAAAGAAATTCAGTGTTAAAAGCACACCTAAAATAACAAACAAATCTCTAGATTACAGCTTCACTTTCTTTCTAGTGAAAATTAACTTACTGCTGGTATGGAAACCTACACACCTCCTCTCACACCTTCTACCAGCATACTAGTGGCCTATCTGCCAACTGAGGAGTCTTTGGGCTTTTTATCCCCCCGCATGACATCAGAGACATGTGACTCTAATTATCAAAATACTGCAATTTTTATTCTTTCTAAATACCCATACACAGATTCATGGGTAGCTAGCAACATATACACTTAATAGTATAAGCTCTAGCCAGTTACAACTTACATAGCATGTTTTAAAACAATTTTAAACCTTAATTTAAAGAAGAGGGCAGGGTTTGATGTTTAAGCCCCTCCTCCTTCCTTGACATCATACCCTGATTCTCTATAAAGGCAGCCATTTTGTGGGCTGCCAGCCCTATAGTATTAGCTTCCATCTTTTTGTGACATACAGGTACCATAGCTTATTTTTTCTTTATACAGAGAACATAACTAACTTTTGTCAGTAACAATTATAATTCAATTCACATAAGTAAAACTGCTGTGGTACTGTTATACAGCATGTCTAAATATATTTATAACAACCCTGTAAAGTGTATGTTTTGTTTTGTGAGGTACATCATCTTTAATACTGTTTCAGGAACTTTCTATGTCCAAAATACTTTTCCCAGCAGCTGCAATTTCAGCCTATATCTCTGTGCTACAATTTTCTACCTAACAGTGGGCTTCATAAAACATGAACACAGCTCCTTTCTATTAGTTCTGTGGCTCTCCAAAGCTGTATATTTATGTCCTTTATTTATTTTAAAGCCCCTATTATTTTCTGACTCGGAGGAGCGTGTAGCACCACAACACATCAGAGTTCAAGGGTGCAGCAACTCTACCTATGCCCTAAATGTCCTTATTTTAACTTAGCCCCTTTTTGCTTCAAACCCCTTTTCTTTTTTTAGACTGCTGCAGTACTTCAGACTTGAAAATCCATATCAAAAAGGGCACCAGCACAATCTTTTGGGGACAACATAAACAGGAGTCTATTTTAAGGGCTGGATATTCACCCCTGCTAAACAATATGTGTTTCAAAAAGGACTTGTGAGTTTTTAAAGAACAAGGGACAATAAAGATAAAGAGAAATGTTTTGTCAGGTTGGCCACCCTGACAAGAGAAGAATAGAGGATACAAACAGAATAAGTGATAGGGTATAGGACAGAGTGAAAGGAATATTTTTTCAACACATAGTTCAAAATTATTCAGGGAGGGGAAGTAATTTTATTATTTAACAAGGCACCTGTTACAAGGTCAAAGAGGATAGAGGACAAGAGAGAGGAGGAATAGAGGGAGGGGCAGAGAGCTATAGAGGAGGAGCGCAGCCAGAGGCATGATCATAGACATAACATGGGGAAGTATGTGCTAAGGGGTAACCAAGTGCTAATAGGAGAGAGAGAACTGCATAAGGTTAGGGAAATATTCATGAGGTCAGCTAGTGGGTGCAGTCACAGGAGCTAGAGGCAGTGGGAGAGAGGCGGAGCCTTGATTTAAATGCACCAAGGCTAGGAATGGAGGAGATGTAACCATTCAGACCATTTAGCCAGCTGGGCGCCCTGTAGGCAAAAGATCTTTGACCTTGTGAGGTACGACAATGTGGAACCTACAGGAGATGTGATTCAGACCCCCTGGTTGAGCAGGGGTTATTGCTAGGGTGCAGGAGTGCACACACTCCAGGGGGCGCAAGACCCATAGTTATTTTCTTCACCATGGTGCAGGTTAGGTACTTTATCTGATTGGTGAGTTGCAGCCGTCCAATTTGTGCATAGAGGTCGCACATATATGTGAGGTGGTGGGATCCAGTGAGAAGATGGCAGGCCTTATTGAGGGAGGTGGATATGCATCTGAGAGCGGTAGCAGGGGCAGAGCCATAGATGATAAACCCATAGTCAATAATAGAGACAACAGAGTTCTGAACGGCGACAGTCAGGGCATCTGGGGTAAGATGTTGCTTATGCCAGAAGAGAAGGCCAAGGCAAGTATTTGCTGCTTTGGCTGCAGAGTCAGTGTGGGCACTATAAGTTAAATGAGGGTCTAGAATGATTCCAAGGTGCTTAAAGGCTTGAACCTGTTCCAGGGTGACTCCATGAATGGTTTTGATGGCAAGGGGGTGCAGCTTATGCTTGTTATGGGAGCTGCTGAACATCATAGACTTTTGTAACCCCTAGATGGCTCTATCCCAGGGGCTACTACCCCTGCCTGATTTGCCACTAACAGGTTGAGGGGCCTGGATCCAATGGCGGGTGCCTCCACCCAGAGGTCAGGGTTTGCAATAGTTAAACTAACTTGGTCACAGCCCTCTGGGACACTGCAACCCCCTTTCTTCCCACTAGTGGCCCACACAATATATCAGAATTACCTTCACAGTATACACTTACCCCAGGTCTGGTTCCGCACTGGGACCTCCTGTGAAATGAGATACAGTGCAACAATCACAGTACAGTACTTTAACATAGACAAATACCTCAGGCAGTATAACTTTGCTGAAACAAGCAGCTCTGATTTATTTAGGGGATATAACAAGGACAGGGGAAATCAGGTTAATTAGCTTATCACTCTAATAATCTATTTATGGCTCTGTGCACAGGCCTATCCCTATCAGTTACTGTCCCTGGGTACCCAAGCCCTAGTGGCTAGTCCAAACCGTGGCAGCTGGTAGGGCCCTTTCACACAGAGAAAAGGAGAATTAAACAGTCACAGTACAGTAATTCCATTTGGATTTAATGTGCAATTCAACAGGGAGCGACCTGAATTAGTACTCACGACCTCCAAATAAGATAGGGTCCTTCAATGTCAGCAAGGGCTCACTTGAGGTACACAAACCTCTTCACATCCATATAAAAGAAAGCACTATACCAGGCAGGCTGCATCTGTATCCCGATCGCACTACTGCACAATACCCTGGGAGAACACACAGCAGATTCAGTTCCTGACAGACCGAGTGCAATTTTCAGCAATTCCTCCAGTCTTCTACAGGGTGAGCCTGGTTTCTACTCTTCAGAGATCCTTTGATTCTTTTCACAGGACGGATTCAGTCCTAACAAGCTGTTACACAAGCTGCAGACCGGAACTCTGGGCCTTACACACGTTTTTTGACTAAAACTGCACACTGAAAAAGCACAGGGCTCCTTCCTTCTTCACTGCCAAAGCTCAACTGAAACTCCAACCGACAAAACTGGGCACTTCCTTTGAGTTCCTCCCAGTTGTTGACTGGATTGGCTGTCACTCACAATAGACTGCTGCTGTTGGTCCAAAAAGGCACTGAAGTCTAAACTACATCTCCCAGAGTCACTGCCCATACAATCCTCTTGTGGCTGGCTCAGATTATGAGTCCAAGTTCTGATTCGTCCAAGGCACCATTTTAGAGCTAGCTTACCCCACACTGATTGGTCCAGTTCAGCAGTTCAAAACTAGAATGGGAACTAGCAGACACAGTTCTGACTGCAAAGAAAGCAGGTTAGACAAACTGTAATTTCATTATTACTCTAAATAATTTCTGGCAAACAGTTACATCTTTCAGATAGGTTCCTTTGCACTCTAGTGACTGCAAAATGAAGTGAATTGGCAGCAGCTCGGAGTGGTACTCAGAGAAGCACACAGTCCCCCTATACAAACTAATTATGTCTGCAAGCAGACAGCTCTTAAAGAGACAGTACCAGAGGCTCTAAAAACACTCACTGATAAATGGCTTAAATACCAAACACCATTCAGGCTTGGAGCATTTAAGCAAGCTCCTGGAAGTCTTTTGGGAACCCCCATTTGCAGGGGGGTTACACTTTGTTTTCTTAATATTGAAGACCAGACTGTGATTTGAGAACCAGTTTGCAACAGATGTGAAGCCAAGCTGAAGGTTGTCATGTAGAGGCTTAGGATCCTTGTGGGAGGCAAGAATTACAGCATCATCTGCATAGAGGATGATTGTTTCGGAGCAAGAATTTGGAAGGGAGTTCAGGAACAAGCTGAATAGTGAAGGGCCCAGAATGGATCCCTGGGAGACACCTGAGTGAACAGGCCTGGTATCAGAGAGGACATCTGCAATTTTCACTCTTTGAGACTGGTTCTCCAAGTAGCTTTTGAAACAGGCAGTGGAGTCAGGAGAGTGCCCAACTTTCAGAAGTTGCACAAGCAGTAGGCGGTGATGGACAGTGTCAAATACCTTAGTCAGATTGATAAAGATGGACCAATTAACTGACCATTGTCCTGTGAGCTGTGAAGAATACCAGAGAATTCTAGTAGGGCAGATGAGATGCTATGTCCTTTCCTGAAGCCATGTTGTTTCGAGCACAGGATACTGTATTTGTCCAGGAAATCTGTGAGCTGATCTGCTGCAATATGTTCAAGGGCCTTGGAAAGGGGTGGCAATATAGAGATCGGATGGTAGTTTCCATGAGTGGCCCTGTCACCACTTTTATAGACAGAGGTAACGGTGGCAGTTTCCATTTGTCAGGGAACTGGCTGAGCCTAAGTGAGAGGTTGAAAACATATGTCAGTGGCTGTAACACCTCATCAAGGGTGAGGGACAGCAGTTTAAGGTCAAGTGTATCACTGCTGGATCTGGATTTGGTCATGAGTTTGGTAATGTATTTGCAGGCATCATGCATCTTGACTGCTTTGAAATAAAAAAGTGGGTGGCTAGAGAAGGAGGAGGCGGCATTGGGGGAGGAGAGGGAGAGTTATAGTCCTTGAAAAAGTCAGAAGGGAGAACACTGCTGAGATCAGTGAATGCAGTGTTGAAGGTATTTGCTATGATTTTAGGGTCAAGCATATTAGACCCATTTATGTTGAACAAGGTAGAGGAGGTTTTTGGCTGCTTCCCAATGACCTCTTTAATATTGTTCCAAAATGCCCTCTCGTTACCCTAGGTATCTGTGAGAGTGTTCTTGAAGTAGGTAGATTTCTTTTGCCAGATAGATTTGGTACAGTCATTCCATGCACATTTATAGTTTTGGATGTCAGTTTCTTTACCAGTGGTTCTGGCCAGATCCCAGAAGTGATCTCTAGATTTTAGTTGATGTAAGAGATCGGCCAAGAGCTAGGGATTGCAAAGGGCTTTGACTTTGCACTTTTTAAAAGGAGCGTAGGAGTCACAGGCTGCATTGAAAGTGTTGATGAAGTAATCCAGCGCAGTATTTACATCTGTTACTTTGTAAATAGGGGATCAGTCTTGGAGTTTGAGGCATGTTTTGAGGTGTGACAACTGCCCACGTGGTAGGGCTCTACTAGTGATGATATTAGGAGGGGGCTTGCGGAATTTGTTTGACCATTCACAGATGACAGGGGAATGGTCGCTAAGTGAGTCAGGGAGGACTGAGGTATTTGTGATATGAGTTGGGTGGCTGGTAACAATCCAATCCAGGAGGGTGCTGGTGCTGGATTTGTAGTTTTTCTTGGTCAGAAATATGACCATCTGGGTGAGATTGGCTAATGAGATGGCATCCTTATGGACCCCTCCATCAGATGCGAGCCAGTTTATATTAAAGTCACCAAGCAGAATCACTTCAGAGTCAGGAGGTTGGGACCTGGTGAATTCCAAGACAGTGTTAAGGCCATTCTCTTGTTCTTTCGGGGGGATATACACTGAGGCAACTGTGAGGGGTTTGTTATGGACACCTAATAAGATTCTGATAGGAAGAATCTGTGCAGGGGGTAGTGATGTGGTATCCCAGTAGCGAATCTTTAAGGTAAATTGCACATCCACCATCTCTTTTGGACTTTCGGTCCAGCCTGAAAACATTGTAGCCTGGAAGAGCGATAGCCAGGTTGGGGATTTTGGGTGTAACTAGGTTTCTACAACTGCCAGGATACCTGGGCTGTGCTGACTGGTAAAGATTTGTAGGGCATCCAGCTTGGGGAGTAGACTACAGATGTTGAGAGATGCTATGGAGAGTGCTTCTGAGGGTTTTTCCTGGTAGAGCTGGAGGTGATTGGGCCAGAGTTAGGATGGATGTTTCCCAACAGCAGCAGGAGGAGGAGCACAAGCTTCAGGGTGCACCAGCGTAAGTCCCTGAGTATGAGTCTACATGCCCGTTTTTTGCAGGAACTTACATTAGGTTGGTGGCAATGATCCCAGAGTGATGGCATGTGAGCGAGTGATGAGAGCGTCCAGGACCTGTGTACAGTGGTAGGCGGGGACTGCCATATAATTGCAGAGGGGAACACCCGGGGGGGCAAGCTTATGACGGAGAGTACCTGAGTGATGATAGGCAGTGCCAAGTAGGATGCTGGGGTGGGGGGGGAGATGGGAAGCAAGCTCCAGGGAGGAAGAAAAGCAGAAAGAGGGATGAGAGTAAGAGAAGCAGAAACTGCAGTGCATGGAGGGACAACATGATGTGACAGTCAGGAGGACTGTATTGGATTGGATTGGGTAAGTGTGCTTATAACTGGGCCCTCTAGTGGCTAAAAGATCTAATCTGCTAATGGAAAAGTCAGCAAAAAAAAACATATGTGAACCACATCTGTCATTGGCTCCTGTAGAGTGCTAATGTGCAAGAGGTGGAATGGAAGGAGAAAATGCTTCATATGAGCAGAAATGCAGAAATATATGTTGGGTGCCAATGACCTCGTTCCACACAGTGGATCTGGACCGCAGCCCCATTTACACCCACCTGGCACCAATCAGGCTAAATAGAAACAGGTGTGACATGGCAAATGTGCAGCTCATATTTTTATCTCTGGCTGGGGCAGCCAGTGTGCTGTGGTGGGACCGTTGTGGAGGGGGCACCAATCACGAACTTCTGCCAGGCCGCAGTCCACTATTTACCTTGGGCTGCCCACCTGGAGGTCATCTTGTCATGGTGTCAACCTGTATAGAGTGGGATGGGTGTGATGGGGAAGATGAGTAACCTGCATCAGTCTGTGGCTATTGCAGATTGTTCCATATGTGCTGATGTGAGCCGCAGGTATAGGGGACAGCAAATACCAAGGGGTGCCCATCTAGTGCCCACCCTACACTGTGCTAGTCAATGTGAAGGGGCAGATTTGTGACCAACATATTTGTCTCTGGCTCTGTCTGGGTGCTCCTTTTGTGCAGTGGTGGAATAGATGTACCAAGTTTGTTTTACACTGTGTCTCTTCTGGTGTCTCTCTCTCTCTCTCTCTCTCTCTCCCTCTCTCTCTCTCTCTCTCATGTCTGCTCCCCCATGGTGAAAGGAAAACTCTGCAGCACTGCTCCCTGTCCTGATCAAGGCACTCTTGCTGCCATTTTCTCTGCCTCTCTGTATGTGCTGTCTCCTGCCACTGAGCTTCAGAAAGACAAACAGAGAGTCAGACCTACAGCAAGGTGCCAGAAGAGTGAGTGAAAATAAAATGGATGGCAACTGAACTTGGGCGCACACTGTACTCCACTTCTCTGTTTGGGGGTGGGGGGGTTGACACCATCTCTGACTGGAACAGATTGGGCCTGTACATATATGCTGCACTGGAAGCGGCTCTTGCTATTGCTGTGTCTCTCTGGGGGGGGGGGGTGGGGAGTAGACACTGCTAGAGCATAGGCCACCCATTTTAAATGAGTGTTTGTTCAGGTGCAGGTCTGGCAGCCACTGGTCATCATGGTTATGGTCACTACATTGCTCTGCCCCCAATTTCACACTGCCAAGGTGGTGCTGAGGTAGTGACAGCCTGTCACCTGGCGATCCATCTCATTTCGCTTACTCACCACATCTCAGCATGTTGCTGTCACTGTTTGGGAACTCTCCCTCTGCTCTGTCCCAGACACTGGTGCCACTCACCACTTCTTTGGATCCTGCACTCTCTTTTGGGTGAGGGGGTGCTGCTGGCTCTCCTTCTCAGTGTCTATCCCTGCAGCCCATTTCTCCCTCTCCCCACCATCCAGGGTTAAGCTACAACTCTGCAGGCAATGCTGCCTCACTTCTCAGCACTCTTACTGCTTGTATTGTGTTGCAGGGTGGGGGGCACACTGAGGCAACATGGACACTAGGAGATCCATGGGGCATGTCTGTGGGTACCATCACAGAGAGCAATGCTCAGGCTGGGCATTGTGGCACACATGAAGCACTGGAGAGAGAGGAGCTCAGGGACAAGAACACACACTGTCATTCACGCAGAGACACAAACAAGTTCAGTGCAGGTGTCTGTCTGGGGAAGGATAAATAATATTTATTTGTTCTTTACCACTAGGACTGTTTATTGCTTATGTCACGGAGAATGGGGGATGCAGCGTATGGCTGGGTACCCAGACATCTGCAGGATAGGTGGGGAGACAAGCAGTAAGATCAGTAAGGGGCATGAATGAAAGGAATGAAACGCTCTCATTCCATCATTTTGTTTCTTTCAACTAGAGAATGGATTGCAGATGGGAAACTGTGACTAGTTGCAATCTCATTGGTCTGCCAGGGACAAGCCCACTGTAGATTGCTGTGCATTGGACTAGTCCCTGACACACCTCTGAAATGTCATTCTACCACAAGATGTTTCTTGCACACATGCAAGGAAACATAAACAACTATAAAGAATTTAGATTAGTGATTGCCCTCATTTGAAAGACATTTTTGTCCTGAACACAAAAATGTAAAATATTGAACTTGGGGTACAGAAATCAAGGGGCAGAGTACACATGAGTAGAGTGGTATTGACAACATTAAGAAAGTACACATTCCAAAAAAAGAGCTTTTACATACAGTTGATTACTGTTTAACAATATTTTGCGTCTGTGGCTGCCACTGTACATCTGATGCAAACCCATAGTGATGTTCCTCACTTGAAGCAAAAAGATGGGGCGGAGGCTACAACTGACTTCTTGTTTTTGTATTGAGGGGGCAGTTTCTTTATGGCAAAAACAAGGAAAGGCATCATTTCTAAATGTGCAGATGAGCATGGGGACCACTTTTTTCCAGAGCATGCCACCACCGGCAGCTACCAGTTCAAGACTGCTACTACCCCCGCCTAATACGTTCTGGGGAAACCTGAAGTAGTCAGTAGTAGAGAGTTAGGCCTAATGACCCCATGGCACACCCCAATGCCTCTTGGTGTGTGGAGGATGTGGGTTGGGGTGGTAGGGTAGGGGCTCAACCCTAATATCTAATTTTCCTACTTTTTTCACTTTAATCCTAACTGATGCATTAATGAAGCCTTTTGCAATGAATTTTCTTACTTTTTTGAGAAATGTAATGTAACTGGCAAGTGGTATGTGTTGGTGGGAGCACGGTCCCTCCGGGCCCCACACTCCCTTCATGCTGCACACTTTTGCATAACGATATGTATCTGTGGGAGCATGGTCCCTCCAGGCCCTGTGCTTCCACTTACACATAACTACGGAGCCATACTGCAGCCCTATAGGACTCAAAAGGAACCCTTGTAACACTAATTTGCCAATGTCTCAGTAACTGTAGCAGCTGTGAAAAAAATTCCACTGCAGTTGTAATCATGACTTCGAAACTCCATGCATGCTTAGCTCGCCTGAAGGTGAACTAAGCTGCCCAGAGCGAAAAATCCGTATCTCACATCATTTCCAAGATACGGGCACCGAACGGCGCTGTGAGCACCGCAGTGTTATCCTATGGGGAAAAGTCTCAAATTCATAATGGCATATCTATGGAACTGATGAAATATTTTGCCCCTAAACAGCATAATTCACATCTCTGGGACAGCCCCTTTATATCCTGCAAATTTCAAGCCAAAAGACCAAACTGTTTATTTACAGTGCACTGTGAAAGTTTTAAAATTCCGGATTTGTGAGGTGGCAAAATCCCCATTCACGAGGTCAGTCCCCGTTCGTGAGTGGTCAGAATCATCATTCGCGAGAAATTCTTGTTTGTCAGATTTTGGCCATCTGGTCTGGAAGTTGCGATCAAGGATGTTGTCAGCTCACGAAAGGGAATAGGCTCATGAAAGGGATTTGGCAGCTCACAAACGTGGATTTTGTCACCTCATGATTGAGGATTTAAAAAACCAATTCCCTTTCATGAGTTGTCAAAATCCCCTTTTATGAATTGATCCCCTTTTGCGAGGTGACAAAATCCCTGTTTGCAAGCCAATCCTTGTTTGCGAGAAGGACCATCTGGTTTGGAAATGACAATCAAGTATTTTGTCAACTCGCAAAAGGGGATCAGCTTGTGAAAGGGGATTTTGACAGCTCGGGGAATTTTGTCAGCTCGCGAAGAGGATTCAAAAAAACCAGTTCCCTTTCACGGTATACAAAATCCCCATTTGTGAAACTGATCCTTGTTCGCAAGATGAGGGCCATCTGGTCCCTAAGTCACGATCAAGGATTTTACTATCTTGCAAAAGGGGATCAGCTCACGAAAGGGGAATTTGTCACCTAGCGAACGAGAATCTGTAGCGAGTCATGAATGAAGAATTTTCAAATCTAAAATGCCAATTTTTTGACTGAAATGAAAGAAGCCAAAGGCATGGGTTTGTGGAGGGCATCACCCTGAACAAAACCCATGCTTAATTTACAAAAGAACACATCCATGGGGCAAGCTACAACATTTTGTTTGCAGAAAAAAATGAAAACAAGATGGTGGTTCACGAAAGTGGAATTTTTCCTCACCAATGGGGATTTTATAAATCCCCATTTGCAAGGCGACAAAATCCTTGATCGCGAGCCTAGTCCCCTTTCATAAAACATACATATAAATCTCAGACTGAACTGAACATGCTCAGAACCCGAAAATTCAAAATTAAATAACTTTTTAATGGATTGATACTATTTCACCAAACCAAAGCTGGATTATTCTTTGGGTAAGCCTATTTCTACCCTGAACATTTCAGGCCAAAATTCCAAATGGTGTGGCTGCAGCATGATGGGCAAAATCAGCAAAAATGGGCAAAAAAAAAAAAAAGGTGAAAAACATGTTATTTGGTGCTTCACTGCATGAAAACTGCAAGTCCAATCAAAACACAACTTGGCAAATCAAGAGATCTACCACACGAGACTGCACAAGCCATATTTCGTGCAAATCGGTTGAACAGTTGCAAAGTTATTAAGCTGCAAAATTTGGGGTTTAACATTAAACTGTCTACTCAACCCTAACTAGAGATAGATAGATAGACAGAGAGACAGACAGACAGACAGACAGGTAGGTAAGCAGATATTGTTTACTGGGTGCAAACAGAGACTAACATATATTTTCCAAGGGAGATCTGACTAGGAGTTGCTAAGTCAAGCAATAATACAGTTACTTTCAGATGTAAATATCATGCCACAATAAAAGTGTAATTATATTACATCATGGTTGACCACTAAAACTTATTAATTTTAATGAAGTAAGAGACATTAGTAATAGTTCACATCTTTTAAGTGGTTTATATTTTGTTATCCACAAGTGTGACATACCTATGAATAACACAGTGAACTGTGGACAACAGAGTGTGAACTGAAGATGATGATAACTCCTATATTCACTTGGTAATCCAAGTGTCTTATAACTTTCGGGAGGTTGAGAATAACATAGAAACATAGAAGTTGTCAGCAGATAAGGACCACTTGGCCCACCCAGTCTGCCTTAAATTCCCTACCTATAGTGTCATTGGAGACCCTACTCGGACTCCTACTGACACCCCCCCTTGCTTCTAAGATTTCCTTGTGCCTATCCCTTGCATTCTTAAATCCTGTGACCATTCTAGCCCCCACCACTTCCTCTGGAAGGCTGTTCCAAGCATTCACCACCATCTCCATGAAGAAGTACTTCCTCACATTTCCTCTGAGCCTCCCTTCCCCCTCCAGCTTCATATTATGACCCCTTGTCCTTGAGCATCTATTCATTTGGAAAATGCTCCCTTCCTGTACCTTGTTTATTCCTGTGAGATACTTGAAAATCTCTGTCATATCCCCCTGTTCCCTCCTATCTTCTAAGGAGTACATATTTAAATCTTTAAGCCTCCCCTCATAGGGCTTCTCATGTAGACCATGCACCATTTTGGTTGTCCTCCTTTGCACCGCCTCCACCCTATCTATGTCCTTGTGGAGATGGGGCCTCCAAAACTGAACACAGTACTCAAGGTGGGGTCTCACCAGCGATCTATATAGGGGTATTATTACCTCTCTCCTTCTGTTGATGATACCCCTCCCTATGCATCCGAGTATTCTGCTAACCTTAGCCATTGCCATGTCACACTGTTTAGCTTCCTTCAGGTCATCCGAAATGATGACCCCATGTCCCTTTGCTGCTTTGTGACTGGTAATACCTCTTCTCCCAGTTGGTACATTTCCCCTGGGTTTCTGTCCCCATGTACATGATTTTGCACTTTTTTGTGTTGAATCTCAGCTGCCAAACCCATTACCATTCTTCCAATTTTTTTAAATTGTCCCTCATTCTTTCTACCACCCCCTGGTATGTCTACTCCATTGCAGAGTTTTGTGTCATCTGCGAACAGGCATATGTTCCCTTCCAGTCCTTCTGCAATGTCACTATTAGACATTGAAGGGGGCCGGCCCTAGTGCTGATGTTTGTGTCACCCCACTGGTCATTTTCCCTATTCCAGAGGGGGTGCCATTTGCCACCACCCTCTGACTTCTGTTGCTAAGCCAACTTTCTGCCCATTTTACTACATTAGACCCTACTCCTAGGCTCTCCAGCTTGCTTATCAGTCTCCTATGTGGAACGGTGTTGAAGGCCTTGCTGAAATCCAGGTAGGCCACATCCACGGCCCCTCATTGATCCATCTCTTTGGTCACCCAATCAAAGACATGATGGTAATTTCATCATTCTAAGCTGAGGGGCATAAGCCATGAGCCCTAAAACTGCCCCTGCTTCACTTAATAAAATTACCACCTTGTTGTTCACAGACGCCTATCATAGTGCAGCTATTTTTTTATGTTTTTACTTTTAAAAAGCTATCAGAAGAAAACTTGCTGATGTCACATTGGAGGCTTTGGTCCATAAGAATATTTCTCATAAACACAAATAAGGCTGGGTAAATTTTGGGAAACGAGACATACAACGTATATAAGCACTATTCATGAACTTTGTGAAGTTGGTGGGGAAAAAAACTTTTGTATTTGCAGATCTCTCTGATTTGGAAAACAAAATTCTATTTATTCTAGCATTTTTAAGTGTAGTAGGGGAATTGTGGATTATTTGTATAATCTCTGATTTGCAGAGAAACAAACCCACAATTAGTATTTTTTTTCTGCCAGTCATTCAATTTGTGGCTTTTTAAAACTACAAATTTTCCAATCTGCGGGGAAAACATAGTGCAGCAATATAGTGATTTAAAGCAGCAGTGCATGTTATGGTGAGACGCTTTGAACCTACAGTATATCCTTATATTCTCTTTTACATCACCATTTTTCCTGTTGTGTAAAAAGCAGTTTTTTCCACAATTGTGAATCTACTTTAGCATTTTTTAGATTTGAAATACTTAAGTGATGCAACCATTTTAGAATGGCAGTCCCTAAGTTTTCATCAGTATTCTCATCTGTTTTTGAACATCTGTTGCCCCAAAAGGACAGTGTTCAGTGCTCTGTGCATGCTAATTTGAATGCCAAAGCAGACTCAGAAAAGAGAAGGAAATGCATCTTACATGGCAAAGGACAAAGTGTTATCTAAAAAAGAATAAAAAAGAAATGGTTTCATTTTTTTAGTGCAACATGCACTGTTGCTTTAAAGTCAAAAGACTCTCTAGGTCCACCATGGCAAAAAAACAGCTAATTCTGCACTTTGAACTGTAAAGTTTTCCTTTTGTTTTGTGGAATTTTGTGAGTGTAATATATACAGTAGTTATTTTGTCAGTGTAATATATACATTAGTAGTTTGATGTGCATTGTGCTTGCTGCAGTAAATAAAATTTTTGCCTGAAAAAAAAAATTGTTCAGTCCTAAATTCAGTGAAACATAGTTACAAGGATTTTTCTTAAAACTATATGGCTTTCTAGAGTTTTCTTTTTTTATATGGGGTTTGTCTCTAGCTAGTAATCTGCCCAGTGGCTGCATAGTATGTCTGTTTTGTGCTCAGACCCTTAAACATATGACCTCATTCCATTGCTTATCTCTGAGCAGCACTTGCAAGGGATTTTCTCTCAATGTGCAGTTTTACAGCATACACTCATTCAGGAAGCAGAATGTTATACAGCACTATACAAAGAAGGGTTACATTAGCTGTTAATACTACTGCTACTATAACTAGTATTACTAATAATAGTTACAATAATACGCTGTGTGTAAAATCTACTGGGTTTTGTCTGTTTAGGTTAGATATTTGTTTAAGGCTTGTAGCTGTCTTTATTAACTCATACTAGGCATACATAAAATAAGTTTTTTTTAATAAGAAAGTAAGTTGCAATAAATGAGTGACCTAAGTAAATAAAGTGCAATATGTCACACAGAACCTTGCCTCTAGTTTCAGTAAGAACTGTGTACACCATATCCTATTTTTTAAATTTATCTTTACTTTCTATTATTTTGCAAATGTATTTTCCTAGCATGTCTATAACCATGTATCACATTTATTCTTCGACTATCTGGGCCTGGGGTTTTCTTGAGAAAGGTCCCCTGGACCAGTGTACTTAGAGGATAAAGAAATAACATAAAAATAAATACATGAAACGTGCCCTTTGAGTTAGAGTTCCTTATCCACACCTCTCAGGGAAGAGACACATGCATTGCAGAGGCTTAACTTAGTAGACCCAGGGCCAGATTTTCAATGATTTGGCATTAACATCATTCATTTATTTCTGTATCTATGGGAAGTAGTAAACCATTCTCCAGGTCCTTTTTGTGTTGATGATCCTGGGATCATTAATTATTTTCTGTTACCCAGAATATTACAGAAGAAAACATTATCTGATCTTTTCTTCAGGAGAAAAAAATGTAGGTATATATTATACCTTTATTAGGCTAACTAGAAGTTTCAGATACAGAAGCTTTCAATGCATGTGTGTCTCTTCAGCAGGTATGCCTTCATCTGATTATCTTGTTCAGAATTAGAGTTAGTTTTATATTTGTCATGTGAGAGAATTTCCCTTCAGAGACCGGGACATAGTACATTCCACTTTCCTAAACGCTGTGGTCCCAAAGGCTAAAAATTATTTTAGAAGAAGGTACTTTAGCTACCTCAACCTGAGTTCATGGAAAGATCTCCAAACCAAACTAAGATTCTGTTATATGAGATCCCTTGAACAATTCAAAAAGAGACTGCGCTCTCATTTTACAAAAATGTACTGCCATTATTGATGCTTAAATACTACTGTGACACCTCAAAACTTATCACAAATCTTGGATCTGACCCCATTTATTGCATGATTCCCTTGTTTAATAGTTCTTTAGATTTACTGTGTATATATCCTCTAGTTGTCTTTAAACTGATTCCCTCTGTGTCAGTAGATTGCAAGGCTGGCTGTTGGCCAGGTTGCCCTTGTAAAAGAGATTGTAATTTCATTGAGTCCCTTTACCTGGATATTTAAAGGCTATCATTATGCCTTGCTAATGTGCCAGTTGTAAAATAATATTGAACTTTATTTCTAGCATTGCAAAATGTAATGACATACTAAAATGTTTAACAAGTATAATGGTTTTGATAATCTGGAAAATGCACTGAGAGTATTTCAGACACAGTTTCAGGTACTTTATAGTACAGTAATTAAAACATAAACATTTATGGCGATAAAGAGCCCTGGTCTAATTGCACAAACAACAGTTTGGCACATTGCTGCTCACATTAAAATACACTGGTAAGAAAAACGTATGAGACAATCATTTCAGGAGCAGTATTTGAAAAAGGCGTTTTCTCCTTCCAGAAGTTCATAATATAGGGGAAATTACTAACAGGCATATAAAACATTACTTAGTGAAGCAAATGTTTTAGAACTAAGCAAAGAAGAAACTGTTTCACCCAGCGAGTGGTGGCTGAGTGGAATAGGTTACCTGTGGAAGTTGTGGATAGCAGAGATATGGCCACTTTTAAACAGAAATGGAATAATTATATGACCAGACTATGTGAATTGGTTTATATGGGTGCGACGCTCAGGTATTCTACAGTAGATAGACTTCCAGACCCCTTTTGCCTCTAACATTCCTATGGTCCTATGTAAACAAGGTAAGATGTGGATAAAAGAGTCTTCAATTTTTTCCAGTTTTACTAAATTTCATATCAGTACCACAAACAGTCAGGGGGTGTAAAGCGAATGCTGGGTGGGATACTTTACAATACTACATTATCAGGCTTTCTTTAGATTCTTGTGATTTACCCTTTTTATTTCAGGATGTCAAAACAACGAGCCATAAGCAAATCCATCAAAAACCAGTCCAACATTTGTTGTAATTAATATGAAAAATAAACTTCCATCTGAAGCAATCTTTAGCCAAACCCAAAATATGCATGTACTGTATACATAAAAACTGTGTGTGCACAAATGTGTTACATACTGTATTAGGAAAAAACAATAAGGCAAGCAATCTTAATCAGCGCTGTGTGCTTTTAAAGCAACATCATGTAAGATGATGTGTACATACCTGTTACCAACTTGTTCTGTGCTGCAGGCTGCCTCTTCTTACTAGGAAGGAATCCTAAGAGAAAGTGGCTAATCCAGTGCTGTAAACATAGCTTTTCAGATATGACCCTGGACCTGCTGTAATTTATGCCTTAACTTTGGGTGTGTGTAGTTCCCTCCTATATCCACGAGACTGATAAATTCTACCCTGTAGTTATTGTACTTGTTCATGTTCTATTATTAGCAAAACAGAAAGTAAAAAAAGGGAGGGGGTGCTATCTGTACAGAGCAATAAGCCATTAGGGGACTCTGGCGTAAAACCTGTTTGCTACAGCACATTTTTAGACAAATGCTGCTACAAACAGACTTCACAGTCAAGTTAACACATTGAAACTAAATCAGTAAAGTACAGTATCTGCCCTCTTGAGATAGTTAACAGTAAAACAGTTTATCACTGTTGGATACTTGTTGAGTAGGTTCCCTTTTGCTAGAAACTAGAGTTTTGTGTGCAAGTTCATACTGTATATCTAGTCATCCGCAATTACAGTAGATGTGTGTATGTATGTATGTACTGTATGCATGTTTCTCTGTGCACTAATTGGTTTCCATGTTGCCTGGCATTTTCTTGTCTTCATTGCTGTTCTCAATGTCTTCACTCATTATCTTCAGTCTTATTCACCGGTTGTTCCTAACTTTTCTGTCTTTTTTTTTTTCAGTTTGAAGAATCCCCTGCTTATGTTTCTGTCTCTTTGCTTCTTGATTTTTTTTTGGGGGGTGGTTCTATGCTATTACCTTGGTATTGTGGCTATTCTGTGTGGTATGAGGTGTTTGCAACCCCCTATTCATCAAGGTCGGGGGGGAGGTGCTACCTACACTGTTACATTTTTCACAGCTATCATACCTACAATGCCCAATAATTTGTTTCATCATTACAAGTGCCCTTATTACACTTAACGAAAATCCCGGTTTAGTGTGCTATGCGAGAGGGTGACAGAGAGAGAGGCACACACACAATCGGATGATTCCTACGGTCTCCTGAAATACACAAATTCTCATTTTTCTTTCACAAATTCTCAAGAAATTTGTTGTGTCCTTCTTACCATGTGTAATTTCTACTTGCACTCACAATAGGTGTGCCCCTGAGATGCAGAAAGATACCTGCAACCGTGGATTAATTGAGAATGAATCCATGGTCAGCTGATGTCTTTCAACGAATGAGAAAGATCCATTTTTTGAGAGCTATGGTACAAAATTAGATGTGTCAGGGTGCACTGGCCCTTTAAGGCATATGGACCATATAGATCACTTACATTTTATCCTTCTAGGCCACTGAATCTCTGATGGTCTGCCTAGACCATAAAAAGCCCATATGTGTTATGTAAAAGACACAGAGGGGTGGGGCTGCTAAGCCTAACAGAAGCAGGTAATCACTAATTGTTTAGTGAGGACCACCTGGGATACTAGGGGCCTGAGTCCAATCCGCAACCACTGGTGCAGGAAAAAATCTCCACACTGGAGACAATTTCAGTTTTCTGCATGGATGGTTGGTGCAGCTGCAGAGCCTCCTGCTGGCCCGAGTCAGCCATAGAGATTCACAGGACAGCCTCTTTTGTCACCATTTGTAATGTAATGTGAGCATACCTGCACATGAAAAGTCTGTTTCAACATCATTACAGTCCTGGTGAAAAATCTGAGGGGGTCAGCAGCACCCATACAATATGCTTCCATCCTGCAGGGGATGCTACAGCTGGTACTACCAGGCATAGCATTTTGGCATGGCTGCAAGCTCCATGATGGAAAATATGGCACATGTGGAAATAACCTGTGGGTATTTAAGGTTTTCCTTTTTTTAGCTCTTTATTTATATCACTTTTTTCATGTTAAGGAAAGGGGAAAGGGTATGGGATACAGAGCATCATGTTTAAAAAGTAATTGTTTACATCATTGTATAATACTGCATTTATACATAGTACAGAGTCCACTAAGTTGATTCTACTTTAAGGTTTTTCTACATGTGTACTGAAAGTGAAGGGGTTTGAAAATCTAGCCCTAGGAGCTCAGATAAAATGGGCATGTTTCAGAAAAGAGGCAAATATTTTTGGTGAGAGGAAACAAAGCAGATCTGTTAAGAGTTGCAGGACCAGGTGGCCTAGCTAGACTTGATTTTGTAAATTTTCCCATAAAGTTTTCCCACAGTCTCATGTGGCTACTGGAACTGTATTGAGAGACTGTGCCTGAAGGTGTTTTTTCTGACCTGATGCTATGAGCAATCCAGGTGGGAGACCCACGCCTAGAAAACTTGTGAGCTGCAAGAACAGAGACAAAGACCTTGATCCAAACTGGCTGCTGTGGAGTTAGCTAGGAGGCTTGCTTGCTCTGATCTAGTGGATGTGAATTCGGGAACAGGGGTCATGGGGCGCAAGCCCTGAGTACTTGGTACTCTTGGTCTGGTGGGGAGTCCCTCCCTGTGTCTCAGTTTCCTGTGACTCAGAAGCCATTTTGTAACGCTCCCCTGCATGGGACTATATGACTGCTGAGCCAGAACAGTTATGCTGCCATGTAGTGTGTAAGAGCTGAGACTGACACAAGTCAATGCCAGGCCACTGGAGCCTTCCCTCCACCTGCCCACCACTGCTTGAAAGTGTTGGTTCCTAACATCATTGGAGTTGTTGCTACCTTAGAGGTCACATGAGAGATGGCTCTGCTGGCTGGGGTCCTTTGTGTTTCCTCCTTTTGGACTGCAGTGTTTGCATCAAGTTTCCTTGGATTAAAATACTTTGATTAAATATTGTGCTACCATACTGTGTGTTTGAAGGGGGTGTAATATGCAGGCCTGTTAATTCCATCAAGTGCACACCGTACAACCTAGGCAGCCAGGTCTGCACTGTGGCTTTAATAGCTTTTGGGTATACAGAGTGTAGTCACATATTTGCCAGTATATTTTGCTAACAGGAATTCTAGAAGTCTGATAAGAATGAAAGGTAAAGCACCCTGTGCAAGTCATCTGAGTGTGCCTTTTAATTCAGCAGGTGCCTGCTTCTTTACAGTGTGAGGACAGAGAAGGTGGTAGTTGGCCCACAGTACAGAGGCCCAAAGATTGTATTGGTACCGGGTGGGCATGTTAAAAATGTACTTGTATCTGGTTAACCCACCCTTCAACTCGAGCTTTTGAAATTGTACTGCCAATTAAAGCCATTGCTAATTTATTTGGCTTTTCTTCTGTGTATGTGTCTATTTTGTGTAATCTGCTTATACTGATTGTGGGTGACGGTAATTGTCTCAGGTAATCCCCAGGTGGTGGTTCACTCTAGTGGAGGAAGGTGGGTAGGTATTGCGTACCATGGCATGGTACTGCACATAACGTCTGCCCCTCTTTTTGTGTCTGGGTGGAGGCCCCATGCTATTTCTCATTTTTCTGAGGTGAAGCACCCTTACCGCAGGAGAAAGAATGAACCCAGACCCTGTACAGTCACTAGGCATGGGGTGTGAACCTGGATTTGGCAACCCGGGGTCACATGCTATTTTCAGTTATTTTTAGGTGCCTGACTTTGGTTGAGGAAGGGAGAATATGCTCTGAGACTAACTATTGTTGTGGGCTCCTATATTCAGAAGGGCAGCATGGCACTAATAGGCATAGTGCCACACTAACTGGACTTAATGCATCTGGACAGGGATAGGGCCATATTCAAAGGTTCCCTGGCACTGCATACAGTGGATAGCACTGATGTGTTGAATACATCATTGCGTCCATGCTAATGAGGGTACCTTGTTGCATGCAAGACACAGTAGTATATTCAAAGGGTTTTGTAAGCACTAACAGGCTGCCAAGGCAGCACTAATTAACATTTACAGAAACCTGCTTTTATCAACAGGCACAGTGGTACATACCCCCATCCAACCCCCATAGCAGCACTGGTGCCGGCAACACCTGGCTCCCAAACAGCACTTGTGCCGATGACACCTGCTTCCACCCACCTGATTCTGCCATTGGTACACTGCTGTATTACAGAACCCAACCCTGACAGTCTACTGGTTCCTCCACTGATTGCTGTCAAACCCCCCACCTCTCACCTCCTCCTCCTCAGCCCACCCACTGAGCAACCACAACCCATACCACCTGTTGGCTCCTGGCTCATCCATTAAACCATTTCTGAGCTACTGACAGGTCCTCAGATGGAAACCAGTGCTGTCATTCTGCTCATCTCCTCAGCAAGCCGCCATCTGAATGACAGGGAGTGAGGGCGTGTGTACTTAAGAAACAGCTGCTTCTATAGTACACGAGTTCATGCTATGTAATTTAGATACAGCCAGCCAAGATGGTGAGTAGAGGGTCTATGCCAGTCACCATCTGAGGACCTGTTGGTGACTCAGTAATGGTTTGATTGGTGAATAAGAGGGCCGATGGGCGGGTGGAAGTGGTGGGTGCTCGGTGGGCTGGCAAGTGGTGCTTTTGACAACATTTGGGGGAGCACAGGGATGACTGCCAGGGGAGATGATCTGAAATGTAGCACTGTACCAGCAGTGATTGGGGGACACTAGACTGCCAGGGTCGGTTCTGTAATAAAGCACTGTACCAACAGTGATTGAGGAGTTGGAGACCACTAGACTGCCAGGGAAGGGTTCTGCAATATAGTGCTATAAAAACAGCTACTAGGAGAGGGATGGGGGGCCACTAGATGGCCAGGGTTCGGTTCTGTAATATAGCACTGTACCAGCAGGGATTGTGGTGTGGCCAGGGACCACTAGACTGCCAGGGATGGAATGAGTTGGGCTACAATGTGTGTACATTGGGAGTGTCGGAAGCTCTGCACAATGGCTCTCTGCATTTGTGCGCATGCAAATGCAATACCATACTGATAAAATCTGGTGACACCTCAGCGGATCTCTATGCTGTGAACAGACACATGTCCACCCCAACCTCCTTCCATTCTCTGTGAAATCATTCCACCCACATGTGTTGAGGCCCTTGCACCGTCAATGAGTTTGTGCCCCATTAGCCCAACTCCAGTTCTCCCCAGCAAACCTGGATTCACATACACTCTCCTCCTCTCCTTACCATAGGCACCAACCAATGAACCACACCAAGGAGAGGTACACGGTGGATCCATTTGAGGGGGAATACCCCTTACTCTTTACTCCTCCAAATTCCTGATTCACTTTCCACTGCACACTCCATCTCTGACTTGGGAACTAGTCCTTAGGCAACCAAAAAGCTTGTGAAATAAGAATGGCACAGCACCCCCTGATGCCAGGGGGCTACATGCTCCCTAGTCAAAAATGCTTGTTGACTCCAGCAAGTTTTTGGGAGGTATAACATGAATGATGCACTTATATACGTACCCAGAGAATGGTCACGCCCTCATTTAGGATCAACCCACATGGTGACTCAAGTCCACATGTGTCACCCAACCTCATTGTGGCAAACTACTGAACGAGGACCTAGATGGTATGTTAACTAAATTTTGGTCCCAGTGGGGGGGTGAGGGGGGCTGAGGTAGGATTATGTAAGAAAAATGAAAGTAAATGCCCTTGCTGGTCAGGGTTCTGAGAGCACTTTCACAGAGTGTTGCCACTAATCAGTGCAGTACCATAAATCCAACGGTGTCCTCAGTCTTGAGTACCTAGTGATCCGAGGACTCTAGTGATGAAGCTTAGGTGCCTTCCTCCTCCTCCCCACTGGAGAGGAATGATGGTGCAGTCAGGGTCATATACTTGACTGGCTGACTCAAGACATCCTGGGGTCAGGAATGAACTGTTACACAGGGTACACAAGTATCATGACTGGACATTACTCCCTTTCCAACTGCAGTTCTCATAGGGAAGGTTTCAGCTGAGCCTCTCGCACTAAAGTAGTACACAGAGTGCCCACTGCCACCAGTGCTAACTGCACTCAGCTTTTCCCATTCCACCAACCACCTTCTAATCTGAGCCAATTGTTGCTCCAAAGACCCTATGCCTGGTGCTTGTGACCTTTTGCACAATACATTGTACTGGGCTAGGTGCACACATACCAGTTCTTTTTTTATTTTATTGTCTTGTGCTACCACCTCTCTTTGGCTCTTTATCTCCAAAGTGTTATTTTTCTGCCCTTGGTTCCATGAGGGCTGCCACTCCACATGCAGAGGACCACCCCCCAATAATACTCTGCCTTGCCTCCTGTGTGTTATAGTTACTCAGAATGTAGTAGGACAATTTGGGCACCATGCTTCTATCCAGCTCCCCTGGTGTCATTGCAGTACTCACATGCCTAACACTACCGCTGTCTCGTGGCCCACTACCACCTGCCCTGGAATGAATTTGTGTTAAACTGCAGCCACAATTTTCTGGTTCATGTCTTCACCTCCAAACTGCTTGCATTGACCCTCAAGCCCAACATTGCTGGGTGCCATTTGTAACCAATCATCTCTAGGCAGATCTTCATCAGAATTTTTTAGAAGAAGAATAATCAGCATTTATATAATGCTTTTCATACACAGTGTATCCCAAAGCAATGCTAGACTGGTAGTGAAGTGACTGAATGTGTAATGGAGGCCATATCGCACATCAGCTCCCACACACAGCCTGGACAATTGCAAGATCCAATTTATGGGAAGGGGAATGTTGGCCAGGACACCGGGAATGTTCCCTACTCTTTGCGAAGAGTGCCCTGGGTTCTTTTACTTCCACCTGGACACCCACCAGGACAGCACCAGGATGGGTAGAAGGGATCTTGGTTTAACATCTCATCCAAAGGACAGTACACCCCAGCAGTACAGCACCCTGCCTAATACTGCACTCAGAAGCCATCGTTTTAGGTATGAGTCCTGTCCCGGTGTGGGACAAGAACCCATGACCTTCTGGTCTAAAGGCAGATGTGCTACCAACTGAGACACCTTAATACTCTTAGAGCTTGGGAGTTGCACACTCAGTGTCACACATGCACACTTCTAGAAGAAACTTAAGTAAGTTCATTGTCCACAACTCTGAAATTAATGGCCAAAGCAGTACTGGAATTGGTTTAAATTCAAATCATATACAACAAACAAGCATTCTAGTCTGTACTGTTGCTTCTACTTCTACTTCTAGATGTTACCCAATTCTAGCTGTACAGCACATTACCAAATAAGCTGCAGCCTTGGCAGACCCTAGACTCCGAAGTCAGTTGAAAAACCAATTATGACTGACTTACCACACATTATGACTGATTTTTTCAACTAGTTTGAAACTTCTGACTTCAACTAACTGAAGAATATCCAACCAATTTTTTCAACTTTCACCATTGCTGAATTTTATTATGTGGTAGTTTATCGTACTTTTTTAACTTCATATCTTTTTTTTTAATTTTAATTAAAATTTTGACTATGAAAGTTAATGAAATTTATGGAAGAGTCCCCCTCCCCTTGAAATCAATGGGGCACGTGGACACACAGGTTTCACCTTCTGACATCACAAAACGGGGCTGCATGTGACTACGTGGGGGTATGTTGGTGTGTTAAGGTCAGGAAGCAGCTCTGTTTTTAGTACTTGGGATTTAGCAGCATTATATATAGAATAATGCATGGAGAAGTATGGTTTATTAGGATTTTATGCACCCCCGAGGTGTGTGATGCCCCATAAACCCTGAGGGCGAAGCCTGAAGGGTTTATATGGGCATCACACACAGAGGTGGTGCATAAAATTCACAGAGAACCACATTTCTCCATGTTTTATTCTTTATATTTACTGTTTTTTGGAGTTTGTTTTGTTTAAATTGTCTTTTTTGTCACTTTTGAGGGTAACTGTTACCGCCCGACAAGCTTGCCTGCGATATGAGTGACGATTATGTAAGCTGTATGAATCCAGTGCAAGGACAGCTTGTTCAAGCGTTTTTCTGGTGATGCTGTGGTACTGTTCTGCCGTGGAAGCGTGGAGTCATACAACCACATATGTGGTTTATGGAGCTGTTGGGCACTCACTACTGGCAGTGGTTTATAACCACTAACCAGTAAATATAACTTCATAAATGGGCAGAAACAAAATTAATTATTTATGCCCCTCAACTCTGGGACAGGTGAGGTATTGCATATGTTGAATGGAGCAGCAACTAGTCAGCAGCAGCTAAGAAGCTGGCTGCTCTTTAAAATGCAAATACAAAGTGCAGTGAAACAAATCTACACACAGTAGGGACACACTAAAGCACAATAACCAGTCAAAACAGCAACAAAATATACTAAGCCCCTGAAAGTAACAAGTTGAAGCAGGGCAGTAAAACAGTATATGGTACAGAAAAATAAGCAGCAGTAATACTAGTTACTTAGAAAAAGAACTGTGAGTCCAAAATACAATATAGGTAATGCCGCTTAAACACCCCACATAAGCTAGAAGGTACCCTTTTACAAACAGAGGTAATCATCAATATACGTCAGTTTTTAGTCGTAGAATCTGTGAGACTAAAAACAGTTTAAGGGAGGACCTCTAGAAATACCTCCTGTATGGTATACCAGAACTGAGATGTATCCATAGTTTAAATTTAAAGCTAAAAAAACCTCATGCATATTAAAAAACATTTTCTGACACAGTTTCTGAACCTATTTTGGCTTTCAGCATGTACACTAATGTGTTTTGTTAACTTTTATTCATCTTGCCGTGAGGACTTTAATATTTAGTCTATTCAGTTCCTACAGTGGCAAACAACAAACATTTTGTCTATTGGACCCAACCGTCCATGCTCCACACTCTGGCTGCCCATGGGTCCAGGAACTCACCAACCAACCACCTGTGCCTGGCCTGCTCCTCAACCTCGTGGGGAGTCTGATTTACTCACAATGCCACCACAGTCAGAGAGAGCCCATCCAGGCTGCCAGCAGTAGATTGATAATGATCGATTACCTTGGCTTTTCAAGTTCAGCCCCCAGGGCCCCACAGCCTCCAAGCCCTCAACCAGCCAGACAAGCCAGCCAGGTATGCAGCAGACACACAGACAGACTGAGTAGTCTGTGAGAGACCATCCTCCTCCTCCTTCCTACTGCCCACTGCCCAGCCCTGGCAGGCCGTACATACAGATCCCATACAGTACCTTGCTCACTGTAATAGCCTGTTGACAGTTCAGTCAGGTGTTGTGTGATGATTCAGTTGGCGTCAGCGGGTGGCTCCATGGCCCAGACTGCCACTGCTACTCTATTCGGTGGTGGTGCTGGTGTTTTTTTGGTGCTGTGTGCTCCCTCATCCCAACCCTACAGTCAGTCCCCAACCCAGACCCATGTACCCACTCCGGTACTCCGCACAGTAGCACTAGTGTACCTACCACACCTCCTCCTCGCCGACTCTGAAGACATGATCGAGACTGAGAAAGTTGCCTGACGGGCCTAGCTGAGGGGGTCATGGGCTGTTCCCGACCATGACCAGACCACTAACTTGCTGCCTTCTCATGATTGCTGCCTGGCTTTGCCAGAGGACTGACTGGGACCCACACAGCCACACTTTCGTCTCTCTCCGGGCACCGGACATGTCAGGACAGTAGACACAGTTAACTTAATTTTAAATTAGAGGCCGAAATGCCAAACTTCATCCCTACAGAAAAATGCTGCTTGCTCCATTGCCCACAGACACCAACACAGATGCCTCCTCTCCTGACAGTCTCCTTTCCTACCTATGCACGCTCTCCCCGCCACCTTGTGCAGCCAATCACAGACACTCTCAAGCTCCTGGCTCCTCCTTCTAGCTTTCCTAATTGGTAGATGCTTCATGCCCAGGAGCCAGAGGTGCATTTTATTGGCTGTAAGGCTCGGTGCCGGTGGTTGAGGACTGTTCACGGCCCCCTGGTCCCCCTCCTCGCCCCAGGAAAGAAAAAAAGAGAAAACACACTGCAGTGCACCACAGAAACAAACCTGGATGGGTCACAGAATCATTAACTGCAGTGGATTTCAACTCCACTATTTTATGACTGCAATCCAATGCAGTTGCAACTGCATTGAATTGCAACTGACTATTTCAACTGCCAATGACTGCTCCGGGGTGTAGCGGACCCTTCCTGAGGACCCCAACTTGCTTTGGACTTAACTTCACACTGTCCTTTTCAAAGCTTCCCTTTCTTGGAGGCTACTAACACTCAGGCTCTTTGACAAGGTAACCTTATAGTTAGACACTGTCTATGGGTCCAGCTTGGGGTCACAGTCTTTCAGGCAATCCTTCCTGTGCACCCTGTTACAATAACGAACTCCATACATGGTGGAATGAGGTGACACCTCATTGTCCTTTATGGCCCAGACAGGTGTAAGTCCATAAAAACTTCCTTCCATCCTGTGTGAGGTCCTTCCATCCAGCACATGTTGGGGCCCTTGCAGAGTTGATGAGATGGTGCTTCTTCAGCCCAACTTCAGGTCTCTCTAGTAGAACAAGATGCACCCATTCTTTCCTCCTCTCCTTACAATAATCCCCAGAAAATGAACATGCCCACAAGGGCCTATAGATCCCCTCCTATGAGAGGGAATCCCTGATTCCTTGCTCTTCCAAACTCCTTTCCACTATACACTCCCTTGGAGTGGATACCAGGTGCCGGTCCAGTGGCATGGAGGGTTGAGGTGCTAGATATCACACCTCCCACCATGCTGTTGACCTGGGTTTGGGAAAAGACTCCAGTTGCTGGGAGTTGGCCGGAAAGGGAAAGGATTGAGCATCCATTTGACTGCTCTCATCTCCCTGGGAAGAGGGGATCAGTTGCACTGCCCCTACACTGCCACCAGGTGGAGATATGGTGGCAGGACATCGGGACTGACTAGTATGGGGATGGCCGTCAGCAGACGCTGTTGTTTGTGTGCATCTCCATGCACACGCATGTTTAGTGTCATTGCAAGCTGCTGGTCAGAGGACAGACCAGAAAATGGAAAAAGTGGGAGCAGATACATGAAACTCTGCTTGCTTTCTCTGCTCACTTCACTTGGGACCCCTGCCGAACTTCTGGATGCATGTTCCAACATGGGGTGGATTGCCCTTCCTCCCTTGCCCTGCCACTGGGGGGCAACCCTTGGGGGGGGTTCTGTGACAGAGAAGTCCTGAGGGAGGTGGTAGATAGCAGGGGAGGCAGACAGGGGCTGAATATCCCACCTGCAACCTAGGCAGAAAAAGCGAGACAGAAAAAAAGAAATGGATGCTGGGCTCCTTCTTCTGTCCTGTGGCTGTGGTCACACACTGATGTGTCAGCTCTGGCATGTAAATCAACCATCTGAACCAAATAGCTTGGAAGGCATGAATGGCACAGTGCCCCCTGGTTTGCTGACTTCTGTGTAGATTATGTGACCTAATCCAGGGATGACATGCTTGCTTGGTTTTCCAATACTCAGTTGATTCTGGTCATGCCACATCCTGTTATATCCTCAAGCACAGTTTCTTTCTGTTTTTTTCAACATGAGTCACCACAAGGAGTTGTGCAGATAAGTCACTTAACCTCCCAGTTCTCTAGTTTACCTAGCTGAGGAAATTAGTAGAAGCAGGACCCCACTGGAAAGGAGATGTTTCACTTCTGCTGGGCTATCCTAGGTAAATAAATTGTAAAGCAAATGTTCAGCAGGTGTCAAAACCACATTCTGAGCTGTCACAGACATCTTTGTGACCAGTTGGCAAAGGGGATAGGGCTGCTATGCAAATGAACCTCAGGTCCATTCTAAAAGATATGGTGGCCTACACAATCCCAGTTGTAGTCTCCTGCATCTCCTGTGTTACTGCCTGGTGAAACCAGACAGTAATGTGCACAGGGCTGCACCCATGTGATGACAGCCAGTGGTCAGGACCAGTTCAAGTGGGCAGATACAGGCAAGCATGGGCCCTTGGGCTAGGGAGGGGCTATTAATGGACCCCCAGGAAGAATGTCCACAAGACCACTCACACAGAAGGGGCGGGGGGGGGTGAACCTCTGGAACATGGAGCTCCGAACAGCATAGATGGGTTTGGGATGGGCAGCACTTCCAGAGGGGATACCCATATGCATTTAACAGTGCTTGAAATGTAATCTTTTTCAGCTGGCCTGTGTGGATTGCCTATAAGCTAACCTGCTATCAAGAAGTAATTTTCTTTGTCATTGTATATGTAATGTACTATACTGTACTGTAGCATTATGTTATCAGTTACATCTTCTATACTATTTATTTGATTGATTTGTTTTTGAAGCTCCCTGTGCCTCCAGAGGAATGTCGCTATAGAAATGTGCATTACTTTGCTGTGCTTAAGTGACTACAGTATATCTGCCAGTGATGTTCATCTTTGATTGCTTTTGAGTATAATGTGCCCTGCTTTGTGGTAATGCCTATCTTCCAAGCTCAGCATTGGTTGTACTGCACACTTATGAATACAAAATCACACATGCCCCCACAATGCAAAGCATCATGGGCTGCATATGCAAATCACCACAGAATATTATGCTGGTTCTACTTTAAGCAGAAATGCATGATGCCGAAAGGCCTCTCACACAGTTTACAAAGGGTCCTACCAGGACTTATCAGTATGCCCCGTCTGTTTGACACCCCAGTGGAATGAACCAGTCACCCTAAGATGGTTGATCTGGGTTATGTTGTGGTGAACCCAATTAAAACAAAAAACAGTTTAAAAGACAAAGAACCTCTGTGTGCAAGCACTGAGGCAATGGTTACCCTAAAGGGCATTTGGCTGGGAAGCCAAGTTTCAAAGGAATACAAAATCACACATGCCCCCACAATGCAAAGCATCATGGGCTGCATATGCAAATCACCACAGAATATTATGCTGGTTCTACTTTAAGTAGAAATGCATGGTGCCGAAAGGCCTCTCACACAGTTTGCAAAGGGTGCCAACAGAAGACATAGACACGTGTTTCATCCTACCAGGACTCATCAGTATGCCTCGTCTGTTTGACACCCCAGTGGAATGAACCAGCTACCCTAAGATGGTCGATCTGGGTTATGTTGTGGTGAACCCACACTTATGTCTACAGAGCCCAGCATCTGCTTTAGGGCATAATTCTGCCAAAATGTCCAGCTTTGGCAGTAGTAATTATTTATTCAAGTCCTATTTGTATGCTGCAGTGCCAATGTTTTGTAATTACCGTACTTCATTCCTGAACTGAGAAACCCATCATAATGGTATGTGTAAGTGGAAGAGGAAGTTGAGAATGAATTTTGTCATCTGTCTCAGTCTCTTCAAGCTGAACACCCACACTGATATATTCCCAGGAGGACAAAGTCTGTTGCCTCAATGAATCTGCCCTGCTGCTTGACTCTAACTGTGTGGACATTCATGTTATTGAGTCAGTGTGTTTATGGTGCCCCTTAGACCTCACATCATTGTCCCACTACTTTTCCCTAAAGTAATAAACTCTGGCTGGCCCCCTCACAAGGTGGTAGTACTGTACCTGACTGCCAGGGGTCACTTATGTAAGCAATAAGACACTCCAGAGTGATTGGTGTTGGGCTATGTCCATGCACCCACAGGCATAGTGAGGCACAATGCTGCAGGCAAAGGGCGCTAGAGCCATGGATGAGTGAGTATAGCCCAACACTGCCCACCCTGGAATGTTTTTATACGGTTAGAAAATGGGGTAAAAGACAGCTCCATTTACTCTCTTCTTTTCTTAAAAATATGCAACCAACCCCACCCGCAAGGTGTGAGACTATGCCTGTCCCATAATCCTGCACACAGTCTATAAGGCCATCAGGTGAATGGCACCTGGGCTCAATTGGTACTGGAGGTAATACAAAAATGGTGCAGTGCTTCTAACTATGGGGATCCTTTTGACAGATGGCTGCTAGGGTATTGCCCTACAGGAAATGAATGTAACCCCCATTCTCGTGACAGGGAATCTTTACAGTTATTCACAACCCGCAACATATTCTCTGTACATGCAAACACAACAAAATGCAAAACACAATATGTTGCATAAACACAAGGGATATTTATTAGGGGGACAGGAACAGGATCTGGATGGGGGAATGGAATGGATTAAATTCAGTGAAACAGTTCTGAGATCACTCCCCAAATCCCATCACCCTCTGGTGAGTACCCACACAGTATTTACTGTTTGCCCTTACTGGTGCACCTGTACCTCCAAAGTTCCTTGAGAGCTCCCAGTGCAGTCCATTAATTATGTGCACACAGTTGGGAGCTGCAGGCCTGATGTTGAACCACAGTGTGGTACCAGTTGAAAGCTGGTGGTTGTAGATCCCAAACAGATTATTCAACGCAAATGTTAGTTGCTCCTGGCTACTGCAATTTTATGAATGGGCTTTGAATAGTAATCGTGCAGAGATAACCAGCAATTACACTTATCTGTTCTTGGGAAGAACTGGAGGCATAGGCGTTGGAACCGGGGTGTGGGGGGCTTATGCCACTCCAGTTTTCAGGCTGAACCAGATTGCCCTTTATGTAATTTAGAGCTTCAGATGATCAGGTCGTGGTGTTATAGTTTTTGACAGTGCCTCACCACATTTGCGCTTGCCCACCCCACCTCCAGCAAGCAAAAGAAGAAAGAATTAAGAAATCAAAGGCAGCTTGTAACAGCAAGCTGTCCAGTTTCAGTGTCAGTGTTGAGTGCCTCCTCAGTCCCAGCAGGGTTGCAAAGTAGCATCGTTATCACACAAATGACTGCAAACCTGCTTGATAACGGCTCGCTTTACAACTCGGCAGAACTTTTACTCTTTGAGGCAGCTCCCATCTCCTGCTGTTAATTAAGGAGCCTTGCCCATCCATCAGCCATTCAACCCTGCCCTTATCACCTTTTAGTTCTAGAGATTCTCAAGCTCAGGACTTGTAGTGTCCTCCTGCCTGGGTGCTGGTGCCTCGAGGTCTGCAGTGCTGCACCAACTGGAGGTGGTAAAATAAAAAGTTATTTAGAATGTCCCACGCAAAGTACAGACTCAGGCAGGCTAGACTAGGGGACAGGGTGTATAAACATAGTAGCCCCACCGGCCTCTCACCGGGGGGGCAGGTCGCCAACGGCCCCCAAGAGGGTGGGTCTAGGAGGGCCGCCCACCATCAAGGAAGAGGCGGCACCCCGAGCAAGTGGCCCAATCTGAGGATCTCCTCAGAGAGGGTTGGCTCCAGACCCTCCTACAGGGAGGGTCACGGCAGTAGTTTTATGGAGCTGTCCCAGGATCTTCTCCTGGAACAGCTCAGCAAAAGAGTTTTCGCCTTGCAGTTTCGTTGAAGTTTTGACTTTCCTCTGATCCGTTTTTTTCAGTGCCATTGGCTTTCCAGTTTGCTTGTCGCCTGTCGGCCCTTTTTTTTTCACTCTCCGCTGTGTTTTCGTGTTTTTCTCGGCTCGTGAGGTAAGTCTTTCTTTAATTTTTTTTGGGGTGTTTGTTGCTTCTCTTGCAGCTAGTTTCCAGCGTGCTAGCCAGGCTCCTGGGGTTTTTTCAGGCCTTTTGTTTCTCCTGGGTCTGCCTGAACCCCCCCACCACGTTCAATATCGGTTTCGGCGGTCAGCCTCTGCAGCACTTTTCCCCTCTTTTGCAGTCCTTGGGACCAGTTTCTCCTGCCCACCGGAACGTGCCTTTTTAGGCCAGTAAGTCATGGGTCTCTCGATCCTCCCCCCCACGCCAGCTCGGCCTTGCCACGTGGCTTCTTCCCCGGTCTCTTTTTCGGACCCGGCCGCTGCCCCCCCACCTCGCTGCCATGGCAGCAGTTTATGTCATACTAGATTGGGAAGCTCAGTTTTAATGTCTCCTTTCCACTGGAATTGAGATTACAAGAAAAAAAAAAAAAGGAATTCAGAGCCAAAACTTTTATGTTTGATACAGACTGAGAGCTCCTGGAACTGGTATTCCCAACTCGAGAATTGCTAGCATGTTATCTTTTACTTTTATTAAATAAAGAGGTGCAGTGCTAAAGAACTGTGGTCCCTAGTCAGTAGTTTGTTGCAGTGCAGAACACCAATTTGTGTTTGAGACTCGCTGCAAAGTTTGTGCAGATTCTGGTCTCTTGATACACTGCTGTGCACGTTATTCAGTCAGTAACTGTAAGCTGGTTAGCGAAGACAAAACTAATCATGATTTCACCTACACCATATGAAATCCTGTGAACATACCGTGCATTTTAGTGAGTTGGGGGTTATCCCAATTGGAGGATCTTGAAACATACTACAAGTATCACTTGAATTATAGCAATTTAGCGTGGAACGTATAAACCAAGCATTACAAGAGTACTGTTAATCGTAAACCCAAATGGAATATAAAGGGACACAAGTGTAAGCAGAACGTTTAAGTATGTAGGTATCCATGTTGTGTTTTTTTTTTTTTTTAATAATGGAAATTAACATTGTTTAACCCTCTCCTACTTTATAACTCCTCTCTTGAACCATGCCTGCACCAGTCAGTTCTTTCTTCTGGCTTCCCCAGTAATGGCATATAGAACTGCATGCTTTATAAAAGTCACAGCGCTCTATTCTATTTAAATTAAAAATTTCAGTATGCAGTGCATGCATTGCATTCACCAGTAATAGCCATTACCAAACTTCAGTGTCACATTTTTATATAACATACAGTAGGTAAGAGAATTTTTTTTTTTTTAATTTATTAAACTCTAGGATTACAAATACCTTTGAGCAGGAACTGCTCATTGTCAAAGGTTCCACATCAGAGGTTGGAGGGAAAACTTAGAGGTTGACAAGAATAACAGACTTTATTAAATGGGCATTAGAATTTAAGTATCCTGATTGGTGCATAAAAGGAATCGGGTGGCCAGCGCGGTTTCTCTCTGGAATGTATGTTCAGTGGGGCCATGGACCTGTTCACTCAAACACGGCTCCCTCGCTCTCTTGCTCAGGAGGGGCATCTTCCGCTACCAACGGGCCTTGCTAGCCTGTTGGGGCATTAACAGTACTTGTTTCCAGAAGAATGTCCTGCTCACCCAGTTTAGGGCAGAGGTCTAGGATAAAGACTGAGGGTGGTGTTTTTTTTTTTTTTTGTTCTCTCCATGGTTTTGAATTTTAATGGGGACTTTTAAGGGGGAAATGTTCAACACGGTTCAGTTCTACCAGGCTGTGATACTTTAACAGTAGCAAGAGGGATCTAGAGAAAATACAGTCAGGCGAGGACAGTGCATTCAATTAAAAAAAGGTAGTCTACGCTGCTGTTTGTCTCTAAAATGTATGTTCAGTAAGGCCATAGACCTGTGCACACAATCCGTCTCCCTCGCTCTCTTGTTCAGGAGAGGCATCTTCCGCTACCAACAGGCCTTGCTGGCCTGTTGGGGCATTAACGGTATTGTTTCCATAGGAATGTCCTGCTCACCTGGATTAGGACAGGGGTCTAGTATAAAGACTGAGGGTGGTGTGTTTTTTTTTTTTTCTCTCCCTCCATGGTTTTGAATTGTAACGGGGAATTTTAAGGGGAAGATGTTCAACACTGTTCAGTACTACCAGGCTGTGATACATTAACAGTAGCAAGAGGGATATAGAGAAAATACAGACAGGTGAGGATAGTGCATTCAAAAAAAAAAAAAAGAAAAATGTATTAATAACGAATGTTTTTGTCTCATAGGTATCGCCTCGCTGATCACTGCTTTGCCCCTTACTATCAATAGCTAAAATGGCGGAAGCACAGAATAATCAGGTTCTGGACAGCCAGGCTCCCCAATTCTCCACACAGGCACAGGGTACCGGTCCAGACCTTTCTGGGCTAGGAAGCCAGACACAATATGTGGCACAGGCTATCCCCTCACAAGGGCAAGACTAAGCATTCCTCGAGGCCCTGCAACACCTAAAGGACATTGGGGGGGTCAGATTGGCTGACAACCATGTCCAGGTTGGAATCAGAACTACTAGTTGCCCATCCAGGTGGGCAACAGCAAACTGTGGCAGACCTTCCCACCATATTAGAGCATAGGCTGCAAGAACTGGCAGAGGATGAGGGTCAGCAGCCCAGGCGTAGCCAGCCATCGGCCCGATTGTTGGAATCCGTGGCTCAGAAAAAATCTGTTGCTAAAAAGGGGCAGGGCAGACGGAGTGATCGTAAGTTTCAACCAGTGACAGAGGCTGGAAAAAAGCAGACAGAGAAAAAACGGAGCAGAGCAGACGAGAGCACGTCCGTGGCCCAACCCAGGACAGAGAACGAAGGAAGGGAAAAAACCCCGGTGGCACCAGTGGCACAGCCACAGATCGGTGAGTACGAGGGAGATCAGGACAGTCAGTAGACAGACAATCAATAGATTTAGTGTGGTCTAATTTGGATAGCGAGGAAGAGCAATCCAGTGATAGCCAGGAACGGCTGCCATTGGAATCTGCAACAGACGAAGCAAAATATAAGAAATGGAAAAAGAACCTTGAAGACATGGCTAAGGCCAAAAAGGTAAGAGAACGGGAATGGAAGAAGGCAAGGCGCATGGGAGATGGGACTGGGGGCCGTGGGCAGAAAACGGTCGGGAAAAAATCACAAGGGGGTCAAAGGGTAAGCAGCCATTTAGGACACCAGAGGGCTCCAGGGTTCAATCCTGGGCCAGTGATGCCAGGGCATCAAACATGACAGCATAACCCCTTCATGTGGCCATTTATGTATGGGGGACGGGTAATATGCCCATCTCTTGGCCAGCGATGAATCCTTGGGGCCCCTTCGCCTCCGGTTTCCCAACAACCCAGCAGGGTGGAATGACCAACCCCATCGTGGGGCCTCGGGCATTTCCAGCCAATGAGCCCGGCGAGGGTACCTCTCTGAGCACAGCCGGGGCCTCTGGGCCAGTGGATAACTATGGCTTCGGGGCACACCAGTGGACCGAATCTGCAGGGACAGGACAAGATGAAGCCCTGTTAAGTCACATGGGAGGTGGACAGCAGATCACCACGGGGGTCGAGGCTCATTTGATCCAGCCTCCTCACTCCATTGTCTCCCAAGGGGCCATGATAGAAGGGGGTAACGCACAAGGGGCAGAAGTTCAGGTATGGACAGGTGTAGGGCCTTCAACAATACAACCCCCCCAACTAACAAGGAAAGCTTGACACCAAGCTTACAAGAGCGGAAGACGGTAGCCTCTAAAATGGATACCGCTCCCAATACTGCAGCGGGGAAAAATCAACCAGCGCATTATCGGCATCTCCGGAGCATTGGGCATATGCCGGGGTGGAAGACCCATTGGGGGACCACTTATCTGACGCTGTCCAGGAAAAAATCTGGAAAGAGAATTTATAGACATGTTCTGGTTTTTGCATAGAGAGATCCCGTAAATGAGCGATGAAAAAAAGAATAAACAAGAGAGGCTACGGCGTCCAAAGGTGCCTTTCACATTTGAGAATTGGGCAGCAGCCTTTGACATATTTATGTCAGTTTATGGGATGAAACACCCTGATAAGCTACTTGCTCTGCTAAAATACAGGGACACCATAACATTTGCACCTCTGTCCTTTGATGGATATGCATGGTTAAAATATGACGAGCAGTTTTGTCTGAAACTATCTAGGCAACCCAATCTCAAATGGGAAAACACACACATAGACCTGTGGGTCCGCTATATGACGCATGGCCGGCCCAATGTGGTAACTTATACTGATAGTGGTCATGTTATTGCCAGATAAACAGGGGGAGAGTACAGGAAGGAACAGATGAAGGGGGCAGGGAGGAAGGCATGTTATGACTACAATAAAGGAAAATGTTTTTGTTCCTTTTATAAGTATGGACACATCTGCAGGTTGTGCGGAGGAGAACACAAGTTCTCGGAATGCACATGACAATCCTCCAAGAAATCAAACATCGAGGGAGCAAGCAGTGAAAAAGGAAAGGGGTCTGGGAAGTTTAGCTAACTCACCAGTACGGTTAGACCGAATGGACCCCCTGGCTCGACTGCTACCCGGAAACAACAATAGCAAAATATATACATGACGGTTTCAAGTATGGTTTTGGGACACCATACAAAGGGCCAAGGGTAGAAACCACAGCTTGCAATCTCAGGTCTGCAAATTTTCTTCCCAACATCCTGGAGAGGAAAATTGCCAAGGAAATACAGGCGGGCAGGGTGGCGGGACCATTTGATTACCTCCCCCGTGCACAACCTCAGGGTATCCCCATTGGGGCTGGTCCCCAAGAAGGAAGTAGGGGAATACAGGCTCATTCATCACCTGTCCTACCCAAAAGGCAATTCAGTAAATGACTTCATCAACCCAGAGGATTGCACAGTGCAATACACAACATTCGATGTGGCACTGCGCCACATACAAGAGCTAGGCCGCGGGGCAATGATGGCAAAAAGCAACATCAAATCTGCTTTCCATCTGCTACCAGTACATCTGAATGACCAGGATTTACTGGGTTTCAAAGTGGGAGGCCAATGGTATATGGATAAGTCTATGCCCATGGGATGCTCCGTAAGCTGCTCAGCATTCGAAGCATTCTCAACCTTCTTGGAGTGGGCCACCAGAGAGCACACACATAATGTACATATAGTTCATTATCTCAATGATTTCCTATTTGTGGGCCCCACGGGGGGAACCACGTGTGTGGAGACACTGCAAGGTTTCACCTCATTAATGGGGTATTTTGGTGTCCCGCTAGCACAGGAAAAAACAGAGGGCCCTGCTACCTGCCTCCGAGGCTATGGTTTCTTGGCTACCGCAAGACAAGGTGTCACTTTTGAGCAAACTGTTGCAGGAGATGGGAAGGGCAAAGAAGGTGACCCTACAACAGCTGCAATCTGTTATAGGCCACTTGAATTTTGCATGCCGGGCAATTCGTCCAGGCAGGCCATTCCTCAGGCAGATGGCGTCAGCCACTGGGGGGACCTCTAAAACCATACCATCATATCAGACTAACACAGGGCAGAAAAGCAGACTTACAGGTTTGGGAACTCTTCTTACAAGATTTCAATGGTATCACCATCTGGCAGACACCAGCAGACCACTTATTGGATCTGCACATGGTGACCGATGCTTCGGTTGGCATTGGTTTTGAGGCATTCTGGCAAGGAGTATGGTTTGCAGGACGCTGGCCACAGGATTGGGTATCGAGGGGGCTCACAAAAAACATCACCCTTCTCAAATTGTTCCCTATCATGGTAGCCGTAAGGGTGTGGGGGCACAAAATTCAGAATAAGAAAGTGCTGTTTCACACAGACAACAGGGTGGTAGCAGACATATTGAACTCGCAGACATCTCGTTCTGAAGAGGTGATGAAGGTCTTGCGGGTCTTTGTGTTATGCTGCCTATGGTACAACATCTCTTTTAAGGCACGTCATTTGCCAGGAAAAGAAAATGTTATGGCTGATGCCTGTCTCGATTTCAGCTCGAGCACTTCAGGCGGTTAGCCCCGTGGGCGGACCAGTTCCTCACACAACTACCGGAAGTGGTCTGGAAACTTGGGAACCAAGATTGCAGCAACTGGTACAACTACTGTGGCCCCCTCGACATGGAGGAAGTATGTAGGTAGCTATGGGTCTTTCCAGCAATTTTGTGGTCATGAGGTAAGTGTGAAACTGCACAACACCCAAAGACAAGTTCAAAGCTACATCCTCCACTTAGAAAGCCTAGGAAAATCCCCAGCAGTTATACGCCTCCAACTAGCGGGCATCACCTTTCTTCGTAAGTGCGAGGGTTTCCCTGACCCAACCAGCAGTTTTATTATGAAGAAAATGATACAGGGCATGTCTAGGCTCGCAGGAAGAAGGGCTGACACGAGGAAGCCCATAGGACTACCTGAGTTGTCCAGCCTCCTGAAAGCACTGACAGTCACTTGCAGCTTGGGCTATGAAACCAAGCTTTTCAGGGCCCTATACATATGTGCATTTTTTGGGGCCTTCCAGGTTTCAGAGTTGGTACCACAGTCTAACTCATCGAGCCAGAACACCAATCTCCAGTTTAGTGATTTCGTCATCTGGTAAGACAGACTGTGTCTTCAGCTGCGAAAATTAAAAATGAACCAGTGTGGCCCCCCCCACCATTATAACACTGTTTATGGCCCCCCCAGGGAACATTTTCCCATGGTCAGCAATGAAGGAGTATGTGGCGGATCGTCCAATAGGACCGGGGCATTTGTTTGTGCATGGGGACGGAAAAGTGGTCACAAGGCAGCAGTTCACTGCTGTCCTACGAAAGGGTTTATGGATGGCAAGTAAAAACCCAACCTCATACAACACCCATTCATTCAGAATTGGAGCAGCCACCGAGGCAGCCAGGTGTGGGTTAAAAGAGGATCAGATAAAAGGAGTCGGCAGGTGGGCATCAAAAGCATACATGGGGTACATTAGGCCTCAGCACAACCCAGCAGGAAGTGACGTTGGGGAACCCAGCACAAGTTGTAATTAAAGTACAAATTGGGAGAATACTCACATGTTTCTATCTTTGTCTTACAGGCATAGCTGCAACAACCCCTCAGATATGGATCGTGGGTCATTCGCACGTGAGGGAGGCATACATGAGGGCGAAAAAACAGCCTTACACGAGACAGCTGGGCATCCCAAGAAGTCGAGCTGTGATTAAATGGGCAGGAAAAGGGGGATGAAGTGGGGGGCATTATGCAAAAGTATTGTTACATTGGGCCTACATCGTCAACCACTGGTCGCGCTGGTTATTCACCTGGGAGGGAATGACTTGGTCACCCTAGGGGCACCGAGATTAATTGGGGATATTAAGAGGGGTTTGTCCCACTTAAAACAGATGTTGCCTCACACCATTCTAGCATGGACTAGAATGATACCACACCAGCAGTGGCGTGGGGAGCGAAAGGCAGGGGCCATGGACAAGGCACGGAGGTCCGTGAATAGGGAGGTGTCCCATTTCGCGGCCTCACTGGGCGTGGAGGTAATCAGGCATTTCTTGATCACCAAAATGGATAAGGGCCTATATAGCTGTGATGGGGTTCATTTATTGGATATTGGGAACGACATTTTTAACAATATCCTCAATGATTTCTGCGCAACAGTACTGTTTGGAAAGAGTAAGATCCCTTGGGCATTAGTGGGGGATACGTGTTGGCACCGTATGTAAGTGGTGGTAATTCATAGCTTACCCTGGGTAAGATGGACATAAGAAGAGCTGTGATTGGGTGTCACCGGGGAGAGGCATGACCCTAGGATGGGTATGCCTCGGAAGATCAGGAGATGAAGGCACCCAGGCTGGGGCATGCACCGAAACGCTGGGATCCAAGACTCTGAGATGGGGAGTGTGGCCCCGACGGGCATGCTCCTCATCAAGGGTCTAGGAAGCCCTAAATTCGGATAAGATGGGGGAAACTGTCTGCGGCAAGGCACGGCCCTCAATGGGTCTGTTGGACTAAAGGGCCAGAGTTCCCCTCAAACAAGTGGATGAAGGAGCCGGGGTTTCAGCAATACATGAATTAGGGCTGCCTAAGGGGTCTTACAGGATGGGATAAGTAATGTACATATGTTAAAATGATGTTTCTGTATAGTGTTGTATGTATCTATGATATATTGTAAAGTGCATATATGTAAATTGTGATGTACATATTAGGTTTTTATAAATGTTAAGTGTCCAATGTAATGTATACAACTTTTGATCAAGTAAAAAGAGCTGCAGCCCTTTTTTTATACCAAAAAACAGTGTGGTATGTTATTTGAATTGGGGGTCCGCTTTGGGCAATAGCCCAACCGGCCTCTCACTGGGGGGGCAGGTTGCCAACGGCCCCCAAGAGGGTGGGGCTAGGAGGGCCACCCACCATCAAGGAAGAGGCGGCCCCCCCGAGCAAGTGGCCCAATCCGAGGATCTCCTCGGAGAGGGCTGGCCCAGACCCTCCCTACAGTGAGGGTCATGGCAAGGGTTCTTAAGGAGCTGTCCCAGGGGATCTCGCCCTCCTGGAACAGCTCCTCAGCAAAAGAAGTTTTCCACCTCCCACCCTGAAAAACTTCCAGGCTGTAGCAAGAGCTCTGTCGCGGCTCTAGTAGTAAACCTAGTTGAGAACTGTATAGGAGCGGTAATTCAAGGCTGACCCTGGGTAAGATGGACATTAGAAGAGCTGCGATTGGGTGTCACCGGGGAGAGGCATGACCCTAGGACGGGTATGCCTCGGAAGATTGGGAGAAGAAGGCACCCAGGCTGGGGGTGCACTGAAACGCTGGGATCCAAGACTTCGAGATGGGGAGTGCGGCCCCGATGGGCATGCTCCTCATCAAGGGTCTAGGAAGCCCTAAATTCGGATAAGATGGGGGGGAACTGTCTTGTGGAAAGGCATGGCCCTCAACGGGTCTGTTGAACTAAAGGGCCAGAGTTCCCCTCAAACAAGCGGATGAAGGAGCCGGGGTTTCAGCAATACATGAATTAGGGCTGCCCAAGGGGTCTTACGGGATGGGATACGTAATATACATATGTTAAAATGATGTTTCTGTATAGTGTTGTATGTATCTATGATATATTGTAAAGTGCATATATGTAAATTGTGATGTACGTATTAGATTTTTATAAATGTTAAGTGTCCCATGTAATGTATACAACTTTTGATCAAATAAAAAGAGCTGCAGCCCTTTTTTTTATACCAAAAAACAGTGTGGAGTGTTATTTGAATTGGGGGTCCGCTTCGGGCAACTCCTCATCCCACACTCATCCCATTTCTTCCAGCACTCACTCTGATACACAGCTTTGTTGCTGTTGAATGTGTTCAGACAGGTTGTGGAGGACCAGTGGTTGCTGCTTGCTGCCCGTGCTGGATGCTGTGAGTCGAGTGCGCTGACTCTGAGTATTCACTTAGTGTAGCCTTAGCCCCTCTCTGAAGGCCATCGGATGGTAGTTAGTGGCAATTTTGCTAAACTTTTTTTTTAATTTTATTTTGCTGAAGGCAGGTGGAGAGGGCTCTGTTTAAAGAATTTTTTCCCCCCACGAGTTTCAGCATCAGTGTCTGACTGATAGAGTCAAGTGTGAGGAGTTCCGAACGGTTCCAATGGGCTGACACACTGACAGAACCTGTATGTAGGCTTCTCTCTGGCTAGAATTTAACTTGTAGTAGCCCAGCTCCAGCTGACAACTGTAGCCATTAGCTGCCCGCTACCCGCCCTTTAGCCAGGCTCTATCCCCTTGCAGTTGCATTGCCGTTTACTTGCCCACAGGCTGTGAGTTGGTCCAGTGGTGGGTCCACTAGGTCCAGTCCGGTCTGTACTCAGTACTGTAAATCTTCCCAGACCCCGGCGTGAAAAATTATTGGGTTGTCGGGTTGGACCCACCCCACCGGACAGCAGGTTGGTAACAGGACAATCGGGACTTGGGACGGGACCTCTGCTGCAGAAAATATTTAGAAGATTAAGAAGAACATTCTAATTATTTGGACCAGCAGCACTAAGGAATCCATTCTGCTGCTGTCTGTAGTGTAGCTGCTCCTTGGACTGCTCCTCGTGTCTACAACGAACTGTGACAACAACCAACAGGTACATTCATTATATTAATATTTTATTATTATTATTTTATTACTATTAGTATTTCTTTCTAATACATTGGGATAATTTAAAGGAGGTCCATCGATGACATTGCCATGCTAGGAGGGGCAGCTGAGTACCTGACTGCTAGTCCATATCTGGGACCCCTTCATATTCATGTTAACCCTCTGAAAAATAAAATATATGGCCATGTCATTTAAAGTGAGAATGTCATGGTTTTGAGCATATTAATACATGTGATATTTTATTACTGTTAGTATTTGTTTAAATATTTAATACAATTTTAATGACCAAAAAAATGTCTATTCGGACAGCTGGAATGTCAGTTAATATTATAGCCAATCTTATCTGGATATCTTTAAAGCAAGTGAAATGAAGAAAAAAATGCAATTGTGTTTACATTTTGTTTTGTTTTGATGACTAGGCTTTGGTTTGGGCCAGTTAGATTTTTGATTGGTGGTTCAAGTGGAAAGATACAGACTTAAGCCAGAAGAGAATACCCGTAAATAGCCTTGATGGCCTTAATTATCCTAAGAAAGTGTAAAGATCACCAGCAGCACAAGGCATGTTTAAACATGGATGTGTTTTGTACAGACTGCGCATTGCTTTAAAGATCAATAGTGACCATTTTACACATTGTAAAAAAAAGCATTAAAAAGCCTTAATTCATGTCCCAGTGTTATAAGTAGTGTTTCCGGAAAGTTACATGCTATTTGGTTTTGTAGTTTGCTTTAAAGCAACATTTGTTAACTTGTTCGGCCCTACTGAAAACAGTCAGGCTGTTTCTGTCCCTCTGACTGAGCCTGTGAGAGTCATGACATCATATGAGACTAGACTACAGCTTCAACAGTGCTGCTTGACTGACAAGCTGTTAAATTCTCAATTAGAACAATCTGTGAGGTAATTGTTTGCTGTCCAGGGTTTGAACAAACTCAGCCTTCGATGTTTGTTCAGATGAATTAGCTGAAAATTCACACTTTGTTCTTCTTAGGCCCTGTCCACACTACACCGGATCCACCCCTCTGGAACGTTACAGGGGGTCCAAACTGTTACCGCAACGGTTTGCATTTACACCTGTAACGTTACAGGAGGCGTTTCTGTAACTGTTGTCAAAACCACTTGTGAGGTGGTTTCAACAATGGTTACGGAACCAGATCTGCCATTGTACCGTTACTGGCTGTAGTGTGGACGCGTGAGAGTGGTTCCCTGCAGTGCCCATAGCGCAGAGCGAGCTGCATTGTGGGATCGGGTGCCACCGTAACAGTCACCCGGCTCCCTCAGTGTGGACCGGCGGTACTGGTCCTGTACTGGACACTGCCGCAGTGTGGACACACTGTACTGCTCACCGTCCGTAATGGTTTGTATCTGTTACTGGGTCAGAGCGGTGTAGTGTGGACAGGGCCTTAAGAGCTGATCATTTGAGTTTCAGTGCTGAATTGAAGTGGTATGCATGTGAAAAATTAGCTGAGCTGAATCACAGCTGCTGCCAGTTCTTTCTGATCAAAACTCTGTGTTTTACTCTAGCTATAACACTGGGTTGTTTATTTAGTGGATATAAAATAAGTCAAAAGTTTGTTGGTTCACACACGTAGTTTGTTTTTTTAATGTAGTCTCAATAAATACGTTCATGTAACAACATTATGTTCCTCTCAGATTGACAGACAGGTGCCTGCACACTCTGCTATTACAGGCACATGTACTATATGACCTCACAAATTTCAATTTTTGATGGTTTATGAGTTAAAATACATCATGCATGTGTATAACTAGAAACACTACATTTTATTTATTTGGGTATAGGATTACAATTACCACTGAACCCACGGCTCTTTTACAAAGGTTCCACGTCACATGTTACAAGGGACTACACAGGTTGCAAAATAGAACATTTGGGCTGAATTAGAGGACACAACAAAGACAATGCATAAGAAAGAGAGGAAGGAGTGTAGGAGTTATAGGAAAGGGAGGGAGGGTAGGAGGAAAAACAAGAAGGAGGCAGTAGAGGGGTCAGAGAAGGAGCAGGGAGGACAATAGAGTATGGGGCGGGGGATAGTGAGGGAGGCATGGAGGGGTGTGAAGCAGCCAAGGTGGCGTTGTCAGGGACATAAGTGCGGGAGAGAAAAGGAGCCCTGTAGGAGCAAGTGTGGTAGACCAAGGGCCCTGCAATGGTGAGCACAGGAGGAGGGGTGCTGAAATTGTTAGCCATGGCAATTGCAGGTGCTGGAGGCAACAAGGGTGTTACAGAGCCTGGATTTGAAAGCACTGAGTCCGGTGGTAGCGATAGTGTCATTTGCAAGACCATTAAACCAGGTGGGGGCTCTGTAGCCAAAAGATCATTGGCCTTGGGTTGTGCAGCAGCGGGGGATTTGAAACAGTTGTGGCTTTGATCCTCTGGTGATTCTAGAGTTGTTTTATGTTTGAAGAAGGGTACAGACTCCTGGGGGGGGCAAGCCCCATCCAGATTTTCTTTGCAACTACACAGGTTTGGTACTTAATTCTATTTTCAAGTTGCAGCCAATTTGTTTGTGTGTAGAGGTCACAAGTGTGCGTGAGACGTTTAACACCAGTGATGAGTCAACAGGCCTTGTTTAGGATGGTGGTTACCCTTCTGAGTGCTGTGGCAGTGGCGGCACCATAGATGACAAGGCCATAGTCAATCTGGGAGATGATGGAGCTTTGGACAGCGGCAGCTAGGGCCTCTTTAGTTAGGTGTCACCGGAGGTGACAGAGCAGGCCCAGGCCTGGAGTTTGCAGATTTGGCAACGTTAGTTAGTGTGGGTAGCATAGGACACAGTTGGGTGTCTAAGGTGATTCCTAGATATTTGAAGGATTGGACCTGCTCCAGTGGGCAACCTTGGCTGTTGTTAATGGAGAGGTGGAGATGTTTGTGCTTGTTATGGCGGCTGGTGAAAATAATGGTTTTGTATTTTTTCTGGTTAAGAATTAACTTATGCTTTTTGAACCAGTTCTCGACCAAGGTGAAACCATGTTGAAGGGTCAGTTGTAGATGGCTTGGGTCCTGATGGGAGGCAAGGATGACAGCATCATCCGTGTAAAGTATAATTTGTAGAGGACAGGAGTCGGGGAGTGAGCTGAGGAACAGGCTGAAAAGTAGTGGGCCCAGGATGGAGCCCTGGGGACACCAGAGTGCATACTCTTTAGTGTCGAGAGCACATCCACTATTTTCACACATTGGGTCCAGTTTCCAAGATAGCTTTTGAACCATGCCACAGATTCAGTGGTGAGGCCAGCGTTCTGTAGTCGACCAACCAGTAGGCGATGGTGGACGGTATCAAAAGCCTTAGACAGGTCAATAAATATTGTTCCAGTTGGGAAACCATGGTCTAGGGCATTGTGGATGGCACCAGTGAACTCTAGAAGGGCAGTAGCAGTGCTGTGTCCTTTTCTAAAACCATGCTGCTGCTGGAATAGGATGTTATATTTGCCCAGATAGTCGGTGAGCTGGTCCACTACTATCCGTTCCAGGGCCTTAGAGAGTGGTGGAAGGACAGAGATAGGGCGATAATTCCCATGAGTGGTCCGATCACAATTTTTATGGATTGGAGTGACTGTTGCTGACTTCCACATATCTGGGAACTGGCTGAGAGAGAGAGAGAGATTAAAATCCTGGTGAGAGGTCCCAATATCTCCAGAGTGGAGACAGAAGCTTGAGGTCCAGTGTATCAGCGCTTGCTCTGGTGTTGCCGATGGCTTTGGAGATGTATTTCTGACTATATTCCTAGTTACTGCTTTGAAGTAGAGGGGGGGGGTGGTTGTTGGGTGGAGTCTGATGGGTGGGTAGAGGTGCGTCACTAACATTGAAAAAGTCGGGGGGGAAGCTGCTGAGGTCTGTGAAGGCATTGTTGAAAGTGTCGGTAATGATTTTTAGGTCCAGTGTGGTAATCCTGTTTGTCTGGAGAACGGTCGGGGGTGATTTGGACTTCTTCCCAGTGACATCTTATATGTTATTCCAGAAAGCTCTCCCATTTCCCCATGAGTCAGTGAGTGCCTTCTTGTAATAGTCGGCTTTCTGTTGGCATATGGATTTGGTGCAATCATTCCTTGCTCTTTTGTAGTTTTGGAAGTCTGCTTGATTCTCAGTTAATCTGGCCAGTTCCCAGAGATAGTCCCTGAGTTTTAACTTCTTAAGAGGGAGCCTGAGAGCCACAGGTTGCAGAGAGATTTAACTTTGCACTGTTTTAGCTGGGGTGAAGCTGTTGCAGGCTTCACTGAAGATGAGGATGAATTGGTCTAGGGCTGTATTTGTGTCTGTGGCCAGTCGATGGGAGACCAGTCTTGATTAAGTAGGTGTGTTTTAGGCGGGCTACCTGTCTATGGGTAGGACTCTGCTGAGGATGATTTTAGGCGGGGATTTGCAAAATTTATTTGACCATGTACTGCTGACGGGGGAGTGATCACTGAGAAGTCGGGCAGTACGGCAGATTTTGTGATCCGAGTGGGGTGACTAGTCAGGATCCAGTCCAGTAGAGTACTAGTTCCAGTTTTATAGTTTTTTCTAGTTGGGGAGTCCAGCATCTGGGTGAGATTAGCTGATATGACCGAATCTCTGGCAACCCCTGCCTCTGCTCCGAGTCAATTTATGTTGAAATCACCAAGTATGACAGTTTCGGAGTCAGGTGGGAGTGCTTTGATGTAATCCAGTACTGCGTGGAGGCTCAGTCCCTGTTCTTTAGGTGGGATATACACGGTAATGGCAGAGAGGGCTTTATTCTGTGCACCAAGTATGATTTTGATGTGCAGTAGTTGGGCAGTGGGTGCCGGTAGGTCAAGGTGGACAGGGTGCCCCATCAGATTGTCTTTTAGGTACAGTGTGCATCCACCTCCTCTTTTAGACTTACGATCGAGCCTAAAGATATTATAGCCTGGGAGGGAGATTGCTTGATCAGGCAGCGAGGTGGTGAGCCAGGTTTCTACCACAGCCAGAATATCGGGATGGTGGGCGCTTGTGAAAGCTTGCAGTTGGTCAAGTTTAGGCAGTAAGCTGCAGATGTTCAGGCAAATAATTGAGAGAGTGCCTATGCACTTGGTTTGGGTGGATATCCTTGCTGACTTCGGGCCTGGTTGGGGTGAATATTTCCTGATAGTAGCAGGAGGAGGAGTAAGAGTTTCAGGGTGGCCAGGCGTAATTCCCTGTGGGAGAGCTTGCAGTTCTTTTTTGAGGAGGAGCAAGTTGAGGTATTGTTGCGTAGGTACAGCAGGAGCATTGCGAGCTGGGATGACAGCGGGGCCCACCGCACCTTTGCAAGAAGGTGCAGATGAGTAGTGAGGGGATGACCCCTAAGGGCAAGAATAGTTTCATTATGAAGAGTGCCAGTGCAGGAATAGGAGTAACTCAGCTTGTAGCTTTGGAGAGGGGAGGGGAAGCAGGTTGTAGGGAAATGGAGCAGTGGGGTGAGGGCAGAGAGGAGGAGGAGTGGTAGGTAGAACATAGTGGGGAGGGCATATATTAACAGAGGAAAGGGAAAGGAAGAAGGCAATAGAAGCAGCAGCGGTAAGACAAGCGGGGGGGGTGAGAGAAAGGAGGAGAAAGACAGAGCCCAATGGGAGTAGGAGAGGGAGGGGCAATACCAAAGGGTGTGGTGAGAGGTCTGTTTAATAAGGGTGGAAGGTGGGGGACGGGGAGCGGGTGAAAAAATTCAGTAGAACTCCTCTAAAGTCAATGGGCGCAATGGCCCTGAGGCAAATTCAGAGTCAGCAGGAGATGCAGCCAATAAGGGCTCAGCGGAGTAGGCAGGGTCCAATCAGGGTTGAGCACTGAGCGAGCTGGGCCAATGGCGGCACTCACGGCTTCCCCGATCAAAAGGAGGACTTCTTACCCAGCTCTGAGGTTCCAAGAAGCAGCCAGGAGGTGAGCGGCAGGTTCCGTAGCTGCGGCTGTGCCTTCGGAGGCAGGTGCAGCCCTGTCAGGGGCTTTGAATTTAGGGGAGGGAGAAAGGAGAAGGCAGAGGTTAATAAGGGGAAGAATAGGGACAACAAAGGCAGTGATGCGTGCAAAACACTAAACTGGGGCATGGAGCAGGCAAGCCAGAGACGGGGGTGGTAGCTACTAGACAAGTGCTAGGCAGGAAACTTGACCTGGCACCTGTGGGGGTGGGGAGAGGTGAGATGAGGCAGGAGGATTTATGGCAAGGAGTGAAAGAAAGGGAAAAAAGAACTAAAGCACAAAACGGGGCAGTGTACAGGAAGAAGAAACAGAGACTAGGCGAGGGAGGGGCGGTTCATGCCCAGAGTACAGAGAGGGACAGAGATAGGGAGAATCACAAGAGGGCAGTTAGGCAGATTACACAGAAGACATTTCCACAATCGTATTTGGCTATTAAACAGTTTACAATCACAGTTAAATTGGAATTGACTCAGCAGCTAAATAAGACAGTTAGACACAGGCCCCTAGGCTGCAGCAGTTAATGTGTGAGGAAAGCGGTGCCGAGAGAGAAAAAATTTGGCAAAACTCTGCTAAAGTCAATGGGTGCAACGGCCCTCAGCCAAATTCAGAGTCAGCAGGAGATGCAGCCAATAAGGGCTCGGTGGAGTAGGCAGGATCCAATCAGGGTTGAGCACTGAGCGTGCTGGGCCAATGGCGGCACTCACGGCTTCCCCGGTCAAAAGGAGGACTTCTTACCTGGCTCTGAGGTTCCAAGAAGCGGCCAGGAGGTGAGCGGCAGAGAGGCAGGTTCCGTAGCTGCAGCCTCGCCTTCAGAGGCAGGTGAAGCCCTGTCAGGGGCTTTGAATCTGTCCTGATGCCCCCATCCCCTACCTATAGTTGAAGCAGCAGCACTGTGCTGCCCCATGTCACCTGCCCCACTTGCACCCTGTCTCCTGCACCAAATTCGAGGATGCTGCACCTTGCTGCCCACTCTCTTGTCCCATAGAGTCAGGGCTGCTGCACCCTGTTGCCCCAAGTCCTGCCTGAATAATTATGACCTCAGCACCCTGCTGCCCCCTGCCTGAACAGTTGAGGTTACTGCACCCTACTGTGGACCTTTGTCCCCACCCCCTCAATCAGAACCACTGCACCCTGTTCCCCCTGTTTCTGTCACCATAGTCGGGGCTGCTGTGCACTTCTATACCCTAGAATCCCATGCCCCCTGCTTCCACATTTGGGGCTGCTGCACCACGATGCCCGTGCCACCAGAGGTGGGGCTTTTACTGCACCCTGCTACCTACATCCATTTTCCCAAATGGGCAGGGCTGCTGCACTATGCACATCCCATCCCACAGTCAGGGCTGCTGTGCCCTGCTGGTGCCCCCCATGTTCTGCCTCACAATCAAAGCTTCTTCACCATGCTGTAGTCTGTCTCCTGCCACCATAGCCACAGTTGCTGCACCCCATTCCTGTCTACACAGTCAGGGCTGATGTACCCTCTTGCCTGCTACAACCCAATTCCTCCACAGCCCCATGACTCTGCAGTTAGGGTTACTGCACCATGCTGCCCCCTGCCACCACAGTCCGATTTGTCCTCCCAGGCATGGTGTTATCCCAGCATGACACACACCCTGCTGTGCATTATTACTATTATACAATGGTTTGTTATTATATTCAGAATAAAAAAAAGAATTCTAAAGAATGTTTTTTTAGTGTTGAAAAATATTTTTGTTTCCTAAGAGAAGATGCAGCAAACGCTACAGCAATTATCCAATGCAATCAGTCAGGAGGTTCACAGTGGGGCTGAGACTAGACCCATATTGTTATGATGGGATAACACCACAGGTCCAGTCCCAGACTGACCAATCACAGTCCAAAATTATTTCTTGCCATTGTATAATAAATGTTATCACATTGCAAGATATTAATTTGCAATTTGCAAAATAGAGGCACTATCAGCAATGTACTCGGCGTCACAGGGGCGAGGAGTATGGCATGACATGTTTAGTTTCTTGATCTTTAGTTATGACTACATATTGCAATTCTTTCTCTTTACTTTTTGTTTTATAGTATTTGTACTTATGTATCCTGCCCACTGGCAGTATTTTTTATGTGTTGTTATGTTGTTTTAAAACAGTCAACATTTTATTGACAAAAAATGTTGAGTAAACCAGACTTCAACAAGGACAGGCTTCAAATTGAGAATAATGGTGTGAATGCTTTTTTTCCATCTCTTTTAATGAGTGAACCAGCCATCTGCTTGGTTCATTGATACAAAAAGGCAAATGTGGAACTATTGCCACATCTCACTTACAAAAGGGATGTGATGTTGAAATTGTACCATATGTTGAATGCTGTAGCTGCCTTGAGCAACAAATACTGGTTTTCAAGTTTGATGCAGCACCTGGGAGCTGAGTGCTTGGGAATAAGATAGAGGATAATGTATGGTCTTAGGTTAATAACAACGCTGTAAACACTTCGACAGGTTATCATGACATCATTGTAAACCTCAAGAGTGCAGCTCGAGAGGTTTTCAAATGTCATGGCAACCTCGAGAAGTGTTTTCAGTGTGGTTGTTAGCCAAAGACCATACATTATATTTTAGAGTGTATGTGCTACCTAGATTGTGTAATCATGGATTGAGCTGCTTTACTGAATTACTTCACGGAACATCGATCATTGTGAGTATTCTGTTTTGTTATACCACTGATATGACATACTCAAGAAGGTTTAACAACAGAGTGATGTTACAACAATGGCATAACAAAGTTGTCGCCTGCTTGATTTCAGTTAATAATAAGGGCTTCCCATACATTATGATTAAGAATAATAGCTGTCAAAACCATGTACAACAAGGCTGTGATTCTTCCGCATTTTTGATGACATCATAAGCAACATAGCTGGTGGTTGCTCAGAGTCAGAGAGATAATCCTCAGTCCAGTGGGCAGAGCTGGACATTCTCCAGCTACAGATTAGTCTACATTATTTAGTTTCTGCCTTTGTGAGGTAACAAGTTAAGGGTAGGTTCAACAGTATACTGTATTTGATCTAATTGTAAAAGGTTTAGTACTGAACAATGCTTTATTTAGATCTGCAGCAGCTTATCTATTATTAATCACTTAGGGACCTTTTTTTTATTTTTACAGTATTATAAGTAGCTTTGTATGAAATAAGAGCATATATATTGTAATGTTTCTACAAACTGCTGCCAGTTCTTTCTGATCAAAACTCTGTGTTTTACTCTAGCTATAACACTGGGTTGTTTATTTAGTGGATATAAAATAAGTCAAAAGTTTGTTGGTTCACACAAGTAGTTTGTTTTTTTAATGTAGTCTCAATAAATACGTTCATGTAACAACATTATGTTCCTCTCAGATTGACAGACAGGTGCCTGCCACACTCTGCTATTACAGGCACATGTACTATATGACCTCACAAATTTCAATTCTTTGATGGTTTATGAGTTAAAATACATCATGCATGTGTATAACTAGAAACACTACATTTTATTTATTTGGGTATAGGATTACAATTACCACTGAACCCACGGCTCTTTTACAAAGGTTCCACGTCACATGTTACAAGGGACTACACAGGTTGCAAAATAGAACATTTGGGCTGAATTAGAGGACACAACAAAGACAATGCATAAGAAAGAGAGGAAGGAGTGTAGGAGTTATAGGAAAGGGAGGGAGGGTAGGAGGAAAAACAAGAAGGAGGCAGTAGCAGGGGGTCAGAGAAGGAGCAGGGAGGACAATAGAGTATGGGGCGGGGGGATAGTGAGGGGGAGGCATGGAGGGGTGTGAAGCAGCCAAGGTGGCGTTGTCAGGGACATAAGTGCGGGAGAGAAAAGGAGCCCTGTAGGAGCAAGTGTGGTAGACCAAGGGCCCTGCAATGGTGAGCACAGGAGGAGGGGTGCTGAAATTGTTAGCCATGGCAATTGCAGGTGCTGGAGGCAACAAGGGTGTTACAGAGCCTGGATTTGAAAGCACTGAGTCCGGTGGTAGCGATAGTGTCATTTGCAAGACCATTAAACCAGGTGGGGGCTCTGTAGGCAAAAGATCATTGGCCTTGGGTTGTGCAGCAGCGGGGGATTTGAAACAGTTGTGGCTTTGATCCTCTGGTGATTCTAGAGTTGTTTTATGTTTGAAGAAGGTACAGACTCTGGAGAAGCCCATCCAGATTTTCTTGCAACTACACAGGTTTGGTACTTAATTCTATTTTCAAGTTGCAGCCAATTTGTTTGTGTGTAGAGGTCACAAGTGTGCGTGAGACGTTTAACACCAGTGATGAGTCAACAGGCCTTGTTTAGGATGGTGGTTACCCTTCTGAGTGCTGTGGCAGTGGCGGCACCATAGATGACAAGGCCATAGTCAATCTGGGAGATGATGGAGCTTTGGACAGCGGCAGCTAGGGCCTCTTTAGTTAGGTGTCACCGGAGGTGATAGAGCAGGCCCAGTCTGGAGTTTGCAGATTTGGCAACGTTAGTTATGTGGGTAGCATAGGACAGTTGGGTGTCTAAGGTGATTCCTAGATATTTGAAGGATTGGACCTGCTCCAGTGGGCAACCTTGGCTGTTGTTAATGGAGAGGTGGAGATGTTTGTGCTTGTTATGTCGGCTGGTGAAAATAATGGTTTTGTATTTTTTCTGGTTAAGAATTAACTTATGCTTTTTGAACCAGTTCTCGACCAAGGTGAAACCATGTTGAAGGGTCAGTTGTAGATGGCTTGGGTCCTGATGGGAGGCAAGGATGACAGCATCATCCGTGTAAAGTATAATTTGTAGAGGACAGGAGTCGGGGAGTGAGCTGAGGAACAGGCTGAAAAGTAGTGGGCCCAGGATGGAGCCCTGGGGGACACCAGAACATACCTCTTTAGTGTTGGAGAGCACATCCACTATTTTCACACATTGGGTCCAGTTTCCAAGATAGCTTTTGAACCATGCCACAGATTCAGTGGTGAGGCCAGCGTTCTGTAGTCGACCAACCAGTAGGCGATGGTGGACGGTATCAAAAGCCTTAGACAGGTCAATAAATATTGTTCCAGTTGGGAAACCATGGTCTAGGGCATTGTGGATGGCACCAGTGAACTCTAGAAGGGCAGTAGCAGTGCTGTGTCCTTTTCTAAAACCATGCTGCTGCTGGAATAGGATGTTATATTTGCCCAGATAGTCGGTGAGCTGGTCCACTACTATCCGTTCCAGGGCCTTAGAGAGTGGTGGAAGGACAGAGATAGGGCGATAATTCCCATGAGTGGTCCGATCACAATTTTTATGGATTGGAGTGACTGTTGCTGACTTCCACATATCTGGGAACTGGCTGAGAGAGAGAGAGAGAGAAGAAAAATCCTGGTGAGAGGTCCCAATACTTCCTCCAGAGTGGGAGACAGAAGCTTGAGGTCCAGTGTATCAGCGCTTGCTCTGGTGTTGCCGATGGCTTTGGAGATGTATTTCCTGACTATATTCCTAGTTACTGCTTTGAAGTAGAGGGGGGTGGTTGTTGGGTGGAGTCTGATGGGTGGGTAGAGGTGCGTCACTAACATTGAAAAAGTCGGGGGGGAAGCTGCTGAGGTCTGTGAAGGCATTGTTGAAAGTGTCGGTAATGATTTTTAGGTCCAGTGTGGTAATCCTGTTTGTCTGGAGAACGGTCGGGGGTGATTTGGACTTCTTCCCAGTGACATCTTATATGTTATTCCAGAAAGCTCTCCCATTTCCCCATGAGTCAGTGAGTGCCTTCTTGTAATAGTCGGCTTTCTGTTGGCATATGGATTTGGTGCAATCATTCCTTGCTCTTTTGTAGTTTTGGAAGTCTGCTTGATTCTCAGTTAATCTGGCCAGTTCCCAGAGATAGTCCCTGAGTTTTAACTTCTTAAAGAGGGAGCCTGAGAGCCACAGGTTGCAGAGAGATTTAACTTTGCACTGTTTTAGCGGGGTGAAGCTGTTGCAGGCTTCACTGAAGATGAGGATGAATTGGTCTAGGGCTGTATTTGTGTCTGTGGCCCAGTCGATGGGAGACCAGTCTTGATTAAGTAGGTGTGTTTTTAGGCGGGCTACCTGTCTATGGGGTAGGACTCTGCTGAGGATGATTTTAGGCGGGGATTTGCAAAATTTATTTGACCATGTACTGCTGACGGGGGAGTGATCACTGAGAAGTCGGGCAGTACGGCAGATTTTGTGATCCGAGTGGGGTGACTAGTCAGGATCCAGTCCAGTAGAGTACTAGTTCCAGTTTTATAGTTTTTTCTAGTTGGGGAGTCCAGCATCTGGGTGAGATTAGCTGATATGACCGAATCTCTGGCAACCCCTGCCTCTGCTCCGAGTCAATTTATGTTGAAATCACCAAGTATGACAGTTTCGGAGTCAGGTGGGAGTGCTTTGATGTAATCCAGTACTGCGTGGAGGCTCAGTCCCTGTTCTTTAGGTGGGATATACACGGTAATGGCAGAGAGGGCTTTATTCTGTGCACCAAGTATGATTTTGATGTGCAGTAGTTGGGCAGTGGGTGCCGGTAGGTCAAGGTGGACAGGGTGCCCCATCAGATTGTCTTTTAGGTACAGTGTGCATCCACCTCCTCTTTTAGACTTACGATCGAGCCTAAAGATATTATAGCCTGGGAGGGAGATTGCTTGATCAGGCAGCGAGGTGGTGAGCCAGGTTTCTACCACAGCCAGAAATGGGATGGTGGGCGCTGGAAAGCTTGCAGTTGGTCAAGTTTAGGCAGTAAGCTGCAGATGTTCAGGCAAATAATTGAGAGAGTGCCTATGCACTTGGTTTGGGTGGATATCCTTGCTGACTTCGGGCCTGGTTGGGTGAATATTTCCTGATAGTAGCAGGAGGAGGAGTAAGAGTTTCAGGGTGGGCAGCAATTCCCTGTGGGAGAGCTTGCAGTTCTTTTTTGAGGAGGAGCAAGTTGAGGTATTGTTGCGTGGGTACAGCAGGAGCATTGTGAGCTGGGATGACAGTGGGGCCCACCGCACCTTTGCAAGAAGGTGCAGATGAGTAGTGAGGGGATGACCCCTAAGGGCAAGAATAGTTTCATTATGAAGAGTGCCAGTGCAGGAATAGGAGTAACTCAGCTTGTAGCTTTGGAGAGGGGAGGGGAAGCAGGTTGTAGGGAAATGGAGCAGTGGGGTGAGGGCAGAGAGGAGGAGGAGTGGTAGGTAGAACATAGTGGGGGAGGTGCACATATTAACAGAGGAAAGGGAAAGGAAGAAGGCAATAGAAGCAGCAGCGGTAAGACAAGCGGGGGGGGGTGAGAGAAAGGAGGAGAAAGACAGAGCCCAATGGGAGTAGGAGAGGGAGGGGCAATACCAAAGGGTGTGGTGAGAGGTCTGTTTAATAAGGGTGGAAGGTGGGGGACGGGGAGCGGGTGAAAAAATTCAGTAGAACTCCTCTAAAGTCAATGGGCGCAATGGCCCTGAGGCAAATTCAGAGTCAGCAGGAGATGCAGCCAATAAGGGCTCAGCCGGAGTAGGCAGGGTCCAATCAGGGTTGAGCACTGAGCGAGCTGGGCCAATGGCGGCACTCACGGCTTCCCCGATCAAAAGGAGGACTTCTTACCCAGCTCTGAGGTTCCAAGAAGCAGCCAGGAGGTGAGCGGCAGGTTCCGTAGCTGCGGCTGTGCCTTCGGAGGCAGGTGCAGCCCTGTCAGGGGCTTTGAATTTAGGGGAGGGAGAAAGGAGAAGGCAGAGGTTAATAAGGGAAGAATAGGGACAACAAAGGCAGTGATGCGGTGCAAAACACTAAATCGGGGCATGGAGCAGGCAAGCCAGAGACGGGGTGGTAGCTACTAGACAAGTGCTAGGCAGGAAACTTGACCTGGCACCTGTGGGGGTTGGGGGAGAGGTGAGATGAGGCAGGAGGATTTATGGCAAGTGAGTGAAAGAAAGGGAAAAAAGAACTAAAGCACAAAACGGGGGCAGTGTACAGGAAGAAGAAACAGAGGACTAGGCGAGGGAGGGGGGCGGTTCATGCCCAGAGTACAGAGAGGGACAGAGATAGGGAGAATCACAAGAGGGCAGTTAGGCAGATTACACAGAAGACATTTCCACAATCGTATTTGGCTATTAAACAGTTTACAATCACAGTTAAATTGGAATTGACTCAGCAGCTAAATAAGACAGTTAGACACAGGCCCCTAGGCTGCAGCAGTTAATGTGTGAGGAAAGCGGTGCCGAGAGAGAAAAAATTTGGCAAAACTCACCTAAAGTCAATGGTGATCAGCCCTCAGCCAAATTCAGAGTCAGCAGGAGATGCAGCCAATAAGGCTCGGTGGAGTAGGCAGAGATCCAATCAGGGTTGAGCACTGAGCGTGCTGGGCCAATGGCGGCACTCACGGCTTCCCGGTCAAAGGAGGACTTCTTACCTGGCTCTGAGGTTCCAAGAAGCGGCCAGGAGGTGGCGGCAGAGAGGCAGGTTCCGAGCTGCAGCCTTCGCAGAGGCAGGGGTGAAGCCCTGTCAGGGGCTTTGAATCTGTCCTGATGCCCCCATCCCCTACCTATAGTTGAAGCAGCAGCACCTGTGCTGCCCTGTCACCTGCCCCACTTGCACCCTGTCTCCTGCACCAAATTCGAGGATGCTGCACCTTGCTGCCCACTCTTGTCCCATAGAGTCAGGGCTGCTGCACCCTGTTGCCCCAAGTCCTGCCTGAATAATTATGACCTCAGCACCCTGCTGCCCCCTGCCTGAACAGTTGAGGTTACTGCACCCTACTGTGGACCTTTGTCCCCACCCCTCAATCAGAACCACTGCACCCTGTTCCCCTGTTTCTGTCACCATAGTCGGGGCTGCTGTGCCTTCTATACCCTAGAATCCCATGCCCCCTGCTTCCCACATTTGGGGCTGCTGCACCACGATGCCCGTGCCACCAGAGGTGGGGCTTTTACTGCACCCTGCTACCTACATCCATTTTTCCCAAATGGGCAGGGCTGCTGCACTATGCACATCCATCCCACAGTCAGGGGCTGCGCCCTGCTGGTGCCCCCCATGTTCTGCCTCACAATCAAAGCTTCTTCACCATGCTGTAGTCTGTCTCCTGCCACCATAGCCACAGTTGCTGCACCCCATTCCTGTCTACACAGTCAGGGCTGATGTACCCTCTTGCCTGCTACAACCCAATTCCTCCACAGCCCCATGACTCTGCAGTTAGGGTTACTGCACCATGCTGCCCCCTGCCACCACAGTCCGATTTGTTTGCTGCACTGCCCAAAGCAAACAAAAAAAAACAGAAAAATGCTTTCATCTTATATTATGGGGGTGAAGGACAGAGGCCATTAGGCTGCAGAAGTCCCAATTGTTTGGTCAGGAGACAAGAGTGGCATTAGGGTACAGCAGCTCAATCTGTGGGACAGGATGCAGCAGCCACACCTGGGTGGAACTGACACAACTATAGGAGAAGAGGACAGTGGGCAGCAAATGCCCTAACCCTTGTGGCAAGTGGCAATATGGTGCACCTGCCCTAACCAAAGAAGCAAGGGGCTCTAGGTGCAGTAGGCCACAGCAGCCCTACCTGAGTAGTCCAGAGCAAGGTGCAACAGCCCTGGCTATGGTAATAGGGGACTGTGGACAGCAAGGTGCAGAAGTCTTGACTGTGGGGCAGGACACAGAGGGCATCAGGGTACAGCAGCCCTGACTGTAGGATGGGGTGTTCATGGTGCAGCAGCCTGGCTCATTTGGGACATTGGATGTGGAAAGCAGGGTGAAGCAAAAGCCCCACCTCTGGTGGCATGGGGCAGCATAGTGCAGCAGCCCCAAATGTAGAGGCAAGATACAATGGACCCTAGGGTACAGCAGAGCTCAGCAGCCCTGACTGTGGAGACAGGAACAAGGGGTAACAGGGTACAATGTCCCCAACTGTGGGTTTGAGGGACAGTAGATAGCAGGTTGCAACAGCCCCAACTGTTCTGGCATGGGAAAGCATGGTGCAGCAGCCCTGACTGTTCAGGCTGATGGCAGTCAACAGTGTGCAGCAACCCCAACTGTGTGGGAGAAGACAGTGGGCACCAGGGTGAAGTAGCCTCGAATGTGGGGCAAAAGACAGAGGGCTTGTGGGGGCAGAGGACAGGGCATTCAGAGTGCAGCTGCCTCAACTATGGTGCAGGAGACAAGGGGCATCAGGATGCTATACACTGTTTCTAGTTATACATTCTGTATTTTCACACAGAAACCATCAAAGAACTGAAATGTGTGAGTTCATATTGTACATGTGCCTGAAATAGCAGAGTGTGGAAGGCACCTGTTTGTCAATCTGAGGCACAGAAAGTTGTTCTTACATGTACCTGTTTATTGAGGCAACATCAAACTACTTGTATGAATTAACAAACTTTAGATTTATTTGATATCCAATAAATAAACAACTCAGTGTTATACAGCTAGAAAAAACAGAGTTTTAATGAGAAAGTACTGGCAGCAGCTGTGATACAGGTAAGCTGAGTTCTCAAATGCATATCACTTCAATTCAGCACTGAAACTCAAATGATCAGCTCTTCAGAAGGACAAAAATGTGGACTTTCAGCTAATTCATCTAAACAACCGCCAGAGACTGAGTTTGTAAAAAACCGTGGACAGCAAACAATTACCTCACAGATTGTTCTAACTGGGAAGTTAACAGCTCATCAGTCAACCAGGTACTACTTACACTGCCGAAATCTGTAGCCTAGTCCCATATGATGTCATCACTCTTCCAGGCTCAGTCAGAGGGACAGAAACAGCCTGACTGTTTTCGGTTAGTGCAGAATAGGTTATTAAATGTTGATGTAAAGAACCACAAAACCAAATAGCATGAAATTTTCAGGAAACACTACTCATAATACAGGGACTTGAATTCAGGCATTTTAAGGCTTTTTTTAAACAATGTGTAAAATGGTTGCCATTGATCCTTAAAATTTATGTTAGGTACAGGGAGCTGGCTTCATTGTTTGGTTCTTCACCCACTGCCCAGTGTTGCCTAACCAAAAGCAGAGGTATTTCTGCATCTGGCGGTTTCCTGTTTTAAAAAGGTGAGGGTGACCACCACCTGGCAGCATTGCCTTGGCCATTTGAGGGGGATGCAATGTGGTGTTATTTCTGTGAATTCTGTCCTTAAACCCAGACACTGTTTCTTTTTTTGTTCTTTCTATTTTTCCTCCTTCTCCCCCTCAGCTCTGGTCTCCTTGGGAGCACCTAGGAGTCATCCCACTGTGGTCCACTCCTACCTGGTCAGACCTCCGTTGCCCATGTAGCCTCGGTTTACCCCCCACTGGGCAGGGACGAGGTGGGCCCCAACACCCCAAATTCCTCTGACTGTGTCGGTCAGGAGGGTGCCAGGAGGGCGTCCGCATATCGTGGGCAAGCTCCAGTGCTCCATCTCCACCGGAGCTGAAGGTTTTTTTCCCCCTGTTCCTGGGGAGTGGCTGGTGCTCTGATGTCAAGGCGTGCCACCGACGTCTGCCACTCCTCCACTCCTTCACTATGCTCAGCGCTTGCTGTGTCTCCGACTTCCACCAGAGGTCAGCTGAGCACCGAACAGGGACCCCTGTCCCTCCTGGGAGAGGACAGCTGTCCTCTGGACGTTCAATCCTCTCCCTCCCCTGCGGACCCCCAGCAACCCAGGCACGTTCCTGAACCCAGGTCACCGACGTGGTGCGAGGTGTGGCGTCCAGTGCCTCAACTCTCCAGACACTGTTTCTTTCAGTACCAACAGCTATTGGATTTTGCTTTTGGAAATTAGTCCTAGAATGAGAATTTGCAGAGTACTTGAAATTGTTGTGCTGAAATTATTAGTTATAATGCAGTGTAGTACAATTAAAACATCAGTGACATTTCTGCAAAAAAAAAAAATGAAAGTCTGAAGTTATTTACATAGATAGAATTTGATATTCTATCTATACAAATACCTCCAGATTTCAGTTTTTTTTTTTTTTGCAGAAATGTCACTGAAGTTTTAATTGTACTGCACTGTATTATAACTAATACACTTAGCTGAGCTGAATATGATTAAAGGAATAATGCATGACAGGGTGTGTGTATGCTGGGATAACACCACGCCTTTGGTGGTTTGGCACGAGGCCGAGGCCGAGTGCATCCAACCTCCCAGGCATGGTGTTATCCCAGCACGACACACACCCTGCTGTGCATTATTACTATTATACAATGGTTTGTTGTTATATTCAGAATAAAAAAAAGAATTCTAAAGAATGTTTTTTTAGTGTTGAAAAATATTTTTGTTTCCTAAGAGAAGATGCAGCAAACGCTACAGCAATTATCCAATGCAATCAGTCAGGAGGTTCACTAGTGGGGCTGAGACTAGACCCATATTGTTATGATGGGATAACACCACAGGTCCAGTCCCAGACTGACCAATCACAGTCCAAAATTATTTCTTGCCATTGTATAATAAATGTTATCACATTGCAAGATATTAATTTGCAATTTGCAAAATAGAGGCACTATCAGCAATGTACTCGAGCCACAGGGCGAGGAGTGGCATGACATGTTTAGTTTCTTGATCTTTAGTTATGACTACATATTGCAATTCTTTCTCTTTACTTTTGTTTTATAGTATTTGTACTTATGTATCCTGCCCACTGGCAGTATTTTTATGTGTTGTTATGTTGTTTTAAAACAGTCAACATTTTATTGACAAAAATGTTGAGTAAACCAGACTTCAACAAGGACAGGCTTCAAATTGAGAATAATGGTGTGAATGCTTTTTTTCCATCTCTTTTAATGAGTGAACCAGCCATCTGCTTGGTTCATTGATACAAAAAGGCAAATGTGGAACTATTGCCACATCTCACTTACAAAAGGGATGTGATGTTGAAATTGTACCATATGTTGAATGCTGTAGCTGCCTTGAGCAACAAATACTGGTTTTCAAGTTTGATGCAGCACCTGGGAGCTGAGTGCTTGGGAATAAGATAGAGGATAATGTATGGTCTTAGGTTAATAACAACGCTGTAAACACTTCGACAGGTTATCATGACATCATTGTAAACCTCAAGAGTGCAGCTCGAGAGGTTTTCAAATGTCATGGCAACCTCGAGAAGTGTTTTCAGTGTGGTTGTTAGCCAAAGACCATACATTATATTTTAGAGTGTATGTGCTACCTAGATTGTGTAATCATGGATTGAGCTGCTTTACTGAATTACTTCACGGAACATCGATCATTGTGAGCATTCTGTTTTGTTATACCACTGATATGACATACTCAAGAAGGTTTAACAACAGAGTGATGTTACAACAATGGCATAACAAAGTTGTCGTCTGCTTGATTTCAGTTAATAATAAGGGCTTCCCATACATTATGATTAAGAATAATAGCTGTCAAACCATGTACAACAAGGCTGTGATTCCTTCCCGTACTTTTGATGACATCATAAAGTAACATAGGCTGGTGGCTGCTCAGAGTCAGAGAGATAATCCTCAGTCCAGTGGGCAGAGCTGGACATTCTCCAGCTACAGATTAGTCTACATTATTTAGTTTCTGCCTTTGTGAGGTAACAAGTTAAGGGTAGGTTCAACAGTATACTGTATTTGATCTCATTGTAAAAGGTTTAGTACTGAACAATGCTTTATTTAGATCTGCAGCAGCTTATCTATTATTAATCACTTAGGGACCTTTTTTTTATTTTTACAGTATTATAAGTAGCTTTGTATGAAATAAGAGCATATATATTGTAATGTTTCTACAAACTTCAGTACTGAACTTTTAATGGTGTCCAGCTCTGTGACTGTCCCTGAGGGAAAAGAATTATGCATCCGACTCTGAGCAAGCAAGTTAGATGTCTTTTATGAACGACAACATGATTTGTCTCTTACAGTGAAAATTTAAGTCCAGAACATGAATTTCAGTTTTAAGACTTCGTTAATATGCTTAATATTTGGCAAGCCAATAAATGCAACATTGTCTATTGGAGGAAACACAATTGTTCCTAATGAAAGCGCTAGTGTACTGCCTAAAACCAATATTAGATTTTAAAAGCTGCCAACCATTACCTTTTTATTTCTGAGGTACTTTTTCTTTTCCCTTTGTTTAAATAAAAGATTGCTTATCTGATGTTAGTAGGTGTGATGTGTGAAATGGCTCTTAGCCTGGCAGGTGACATATCTAGCTCTACTGCCCCACACTATATCATCAGCACTGTGACCTCACTGACTGTGACATCACTGCTACTTAGGAACAGCAAGTGAGTAACTGCCAGGTCATTCACCTGTGATGTCACAGTCAGTGAGCTCACAATGCTGATGATGAAGTGAGGGGTATAGAGATAGATATGTCAGCTGCCAGGCTAAGAGCTGTTCCACACCGGTGCACCCCTTCAGGTCGACACCCCAATGGCGAAACACACAAAAAAACCATTACAGTGACATTCGCTGTAAAGGTCCTTTTTTGGTGCTTCACTTTCCACCAGTGTTCCACCTCCTTCCCCCGGACCAACTCCGACCTGGAGTTGAGAATCCTAAAGTCTGGGGGGTGCAGGGGGCAGAGCTCCCCACATGGAGGGTGTGGGGGGGCACAGTCCCCCACAGAAAACACTCGCTGCATCGGCAGCACAATACCGACGTTGATATTGTGCCATTGCTGTGGGGGAGGTTGGCATTTTCACTGTCAGCCTCCCCTTGGTGCTTTCGTTCCACACACCCAGCACAATATAATCACATAGAAGACTTTCTGATGAGCAGTAGGGAAAAGAAAAATGCTTCAGAAATAAACAGTTACAACTGACGACTACTTAAACTTTGTAATATTTTCCTGTCTGCCTGTTTTGGCTCCACTAGCTCTTTAAATTCAGTTGTTTTAGTGTGCTTTCATTAATTGCTTTTGAGTGCTCTTTTTAGAAATAGGCTGCTATCCAGTAGTGCTTAAATCAGTCTGGTGTGCTTTCATTAACTGTTTTTTTTTGTTCTCCTCTTAGAAATAGGCTACTTTAGTATATAGCAGATGTGGTTTAAACAGTTGGAGTGTGCTTTCGTTAACATAGAAACATAGGAATGTGACGGCAGAAAAGGACCGCTAGGCCCACCAAGTCTTCCCAGTTTGCCTAGATATCCACTAGGCCTGAAATGTGTTTTTTAAACAGTCTGTTACAATCAGTTCAACAAAGCCCATTCCTCTCAAGCTCTCAGCATTGAAAGTAATAGGACTGGCCTTCAAAAATCTTAGCCAAATGGCCAGAATGTTCAGCACTTTCCTATTTTAAACAATAATATGTCAACAAATAATGGGCCCCCACATATACAGTACTTAGTGATAAGGCATGTTTCTATCAACTTTGTTCAATGATTTAATAGTGTGTCCAGAAATAGATTCAACATTATTAAGAACATCAGTAAACCTATGCGGAGCAAGGGTAAATTTGAGTGTGAAAATCATAGCGCTCCTATGCGAAATTCTTAGCAGTTGAGAGGTATGACTGACAGAGCCTATCAATGTCTACTCCCTCGGAATGGCAGCAGGGGCATTGCACAAACCAAATGCTGTGAAGGCAGCAAACAGCATTTCATTATTAACCAAGAAACACTATGTCGAAGCCTGCCTGGGATGCAGTATGTTATTACCAGTTCTCTTGTGACTGAAACATTAGGGTTCTGGCATCCTGTATTATAGAAAACCAGTTATACATAAAAGAATGTATATGATTATGTACCATGCTGCAAAGGTCAGTGTGCCGCTCAACTCCTGCAATGATGACATAGTAGAAAGCTGCTGGGGCAGGGGTGGGGGTGACAGGGCTTAGGCTAGCCTGTAGTAAAAGTACAGGACTACTGAGCTTGCTTCCCACAAGACCCTCTCCAGGTCAAGTATTGGAATCAGGGATGGGGGGGTAATATGCTACAGGCATATAGGTTGGCAGCAGAATGGGGGAAGAAAGAAGGCATCTAAAAGAGTGTCAGGAGGGAGGGAAGACTGGCAGGAGGCCAGCTATACATTGTTGTTCGGTAGGCTGCCTAGCAAAGGTACTGGTAGATTGGAGATGGTGGTTGCCCAGTACAGGCTGTTTGGTCTAGTGATTAGAGCACAGCTGTGAACCTAGGGACTCAGATTTCAGTCCCACCACTTCTACTTAGTGTGCGACGTTGCCCAACTCGCTTAACTTCCCGTTGTTTAACCTCCCTGTGATCTCGCTGGTACAATGAGATGAAGCTGGTTTCCAGGTGTGACCAAGGGAAGAGTATGGCAGTAAGGGAGGACATTATAATATATGTTAGCAGAATTGAAAACTACAAGGCACTGGAAATAGCCATAATGTGAAATACCCTTTGTTTCAACAAACTGATATATTTCTAACTATGCAGTGGGTATGCTGAGCACAAAGAGAACCCATGGGCCTCTGTAAAAATATTTAATGTAGAAAAATAAACAAAAGACACTTGTTATTTAGGGTATTGAAAATCCCCCCTCTCCCCTTGTATGTAAAAGTGCTTAATAGGAAATTAATAGCTGCATCAGACATATGATGAGTACAGGATATTAAGGGAGACTGCAGGAGATCAAATAGTTAAGTCACATTCAAGATCACACAGTTTGTGGCAGTGGTGGGCTTCAAACCTGGGTCTCCACATTCATAGTTCTCCTTATTGACTACTGGGCTTGGTGTTGGTAAATGCAGCTGGCACTTTGCATGTCTTGGGTGAAATGAACCACTGTGAGTTGTATACGGAGCGTTGGTAAAATAGCAGTGCCATTACTTCAAAGTCCTCCCTGTGGGCACTGTTTATGAAAAATTAAGGACAGATGTGGTCCTCATATTGAAACAATTCAATGTTGGGTGACTAGTGTATGGTGCTTGTGTGAATTTGACTTGACTTTGGCTTTTCTGTATTCCCACTCTTGGTAGAGGAGCCGGGCAGTGATAGGGAATAGAAGACCCAGCAGCAAGGCAAGAAAGAGTGCCAGAGAAGGAGGAATTGGAAAGGGAACATTGTTTAACCAGGAGTAGCATACTAAGCCAAAGCTTGTTTCTAGATGTGACCTGGGAGCACAAGGAAGTTAAGTGACTTACTCAGGATCACACAGTATGCACCTTGGTGGCTGTGGGATTCAAACCCAGTTCTCCAGATCTGCAGCTCAGAGCCTTAACCCACTGTGTTATACTGCCTCAATTTTTTTGTTGAGTTGGGGAGGCTGGAGGGCATTTGAAAATGCTGTGAGTGGCAGTTGGTGGGATAGGCTGGCTTTTATGTGACACATGGGAGGAGTGATTATTTCCCAACACTGAATCATGGGCAAATCCCCTCCCATTGTAACTGTTGGCCAGATGAGAAAGTAAAGTACTACTCTGAAAATAAGCAAGCATACTGGCATACTAAAATACTAGAGTGTTGGTCCCAGCCAAATCATGAATTATATATGTTATTGGACCAACACATCTTGTACAATAGTGGTGCAGTGCACAAGCATTTTGTGGCATAGGTCACTAGTCAACAATATAATGCTAAATCAAAGTAGCTCCAGTAGTTGAGGATAAATATTAACTACTGACGAAGACATGGGGGAGGAAGAGAAACAGCAAGATATAAAACAAAATCATTTTAATTGTGCCATAACTCTTCATTGCAAGCTTGTTTCATAATGTTCCTGTCTGTAGCAGTGCCTTGTTGGAAGATGGTAACAAGATGGTTTCACTAAATTGTATACACAAAATTCATTTTCAGAGCCTGCACATTCTGTGACAACATTGCATTCAAATATGCCAAGGACTGAGAGCTGAAAAAGACAGATGGAGAAACAACTGACTGATACTGCTGCCCAGATGCCAAGAAAACTAAATTACTGGTTTGGGAGAGCCCAGATACCAACAGCTTCAGAGCCTGCATGTGACATCACTGCGGAGAACCATACCGCTGACACGGCCACAAACACTGCAACTGTCAGTTGTACCAGTACAGTAAGTGACAATGTAACTGTGCATACAGCTTCGCTGCCAATGGCTTTTGCAGAGTCAGATGCAGCCATGCTTTTTCCAAATGCAGTTGGCCCAGTGTCTGAATCTGCTGTCTCTTTGTCTCTCCCCTCCTGCTCTGAGACTACCCGGGTCACTGCAGTTCAACCAGTGTCTGAATCTGCTGTCTCTTTGTCTCTTCACTCCTGCTATGAGAATACCTGGGTCACTGCAGTTGAACCAGTGTCTAAATCTGCTGTCTCTGTCTCTCACCTCTTGATCTTCTGTTTGTTGCCACAATATTAACAGCGTTTTACAGCCAAGCAGTGTTACAGACATGTCCATCAAACAAGTTATTCTGAGAACCAATGGAAGAATGGATACAAGAACTTGTCAAACACAGTGGTTTTCATATTTTAGCTGGCTAACCTATTGTGTTTTCAAAGGATGTGTATTCTGTTATTATGTAAGAGCAGCAGTGGAAAGAAACCTCATCACAGGCAGTCGTTATGGTGAACCAACCTTCATTTCATCAGGATTCAGTGATTGGAGGAAGGCAGCTGAAAAATTTAAGAAACATCAGGTATCGTTATTCCACTGTGAAGCTGTTGAGAAGTATACAGCACAGAACAACACAAGGATGAATGTTGGTGCTCAGCTCTGCCAGCATCTTGCAAAGAAATAGGTGAGAAACTGAGAAATCTTCCATAAACAACTAAATGCAATACAGTTTCTAGTACGACAAGGACTAGCAATTCATGGCCACGAATAAGAGGAAAGCAACCTGAGGCAGGAACTGCTGAACAGGGCAGATGATGTACCAGAACTACTGAAACGGATCCAGGAAGGGAAATATCAGAGTCCAGATATTGTAAATGAAGTCGTGGAACTCATGGCACATCAGCTGCTAAGGAACCTACTGGGAAAGATACGCACTGAATCAAAGCTGTAAGCGATTATAGTTGATGAATCTCAGGATATCAGACAACATGAACAGATGACGATATGTATACAATGGGTTTCCCTGCCCCATTTTATTATACATGAAGGTTTTATTGGGCTGTATGAAATGGCAAAGACAGATGCAGAATCCATTACCAGTTCCATTAAGGATGTTTTATTAAGCTGTAATTTATCAATCAATGACATGAGGGGACACGCATATGATGGAGCAGCAAATATGAGTGGATGTATTTCTGGAACTGCAGCAAGAATTAGAAGAGAAAATCCACTAGCACTGAATGTCCATTGTGCAAATCATTCCTTAGACCTGGTGTTGCAAAACTGTTGATAAACAAGCATTGCCATTGAAGATGCCCTCAGCTTTGTCCAGAATGTGTGTTGATTCGTGGCTCACCACAGAGGTTAGCTCTTTATGAAAATATTGCAGCAAATGACAGCAAGGACCCTTACATGATGATAGAAGGTCTGCACTTATTTTGTCCAACAAGATGGACAGAAAGAACAAAGAGAATCAAGTCGGTTCTCACAAACTATGGAACACTTTATGAAACCTTAAGAGAGTTGGAAGTAGAAAGAGCTACTGATGTATGAAGTAAAGTCAAGGGTCTGTTGTCAGTGATGAAAAAGTTTCTGACTTATTTTGGACTTGTTGTATCATACAATATATTCAGTGTATCGGAACGAGTGGCTTCAATCTTGCAATCAAAAACACTCTGACAGCAGAAAATACGATGATGACTGTAAATTCCCTGAAACAAAATTCACAGAGCCAGCACAATGACTTTGACCAGGTCTATGAAGGTATCAAAAAGAAAGCACAACTACTGAAAACTGTAAAAGAGCCAAAACTCCCCAGATAGTGCTATGTCCCAGCAAGGCTGCAACATGTTAGTGCCCCACATCACCATCGTGAATCTGCTAAGGACCAGTATCAACAAATGTATTATGAAGCCATTGATGCTTGTCTTGTTGAACTAGACTGATGTTTTGATCAAGAAACCTGTGCTTTGCTGTCATCCATGGAGAATTTGTTGCTTCAAGCAGCCAATGCAGTCATTTTCAAGTTCCTCCTCAGGTCACAGAGTTGTATGGAGATAAAGACTTGGACATTGACAATCTAAATGCACAACTGAACCTGCTCCCAGGACTAGTGCAACATGTTTTGCCAGAGATGAAGGCAGTAACTTCAATCAACACCATTACTGACGCCCTAGTGGAGAAAGACTGCCAGCAGCAGACACTGTATTCAGAAGCAGAGAAGCTCATTCAAATTTACCTCCTCTTCCCAATGAGTACAGCAACTGGGGACAGCGGATAAAATCTTACTTATGAAGCACCATGATGGACAAGAGGTACAATCATCTAATGCTGTTGAACATTCACAAGGAGAGAACAGACGAGCTGGATTGGACACAAATTGTACAGGAGTTTGTGGAATGAAATGAGAGACAACTTAACTTTTTTGGAAAAAAATTGATACTGAAGAGCTTTACTCAAGGAAAAACTACAACTGATGGTAAATAAACTGGTTAATTGGGTGAGTGAGTGGTATGCAGTGGCAACAGTACAGGAATGAGCAGATGGCTAGCCACTTGCTGAATTCTAATGGAATAGTGGCTCATTTCCTGGTGTATCCTACACCTTCCTCCAGACATTGCAATAACAGCTGGATGTGGCCATATGAGCACTGGAGTTGGCAAAGCTTCTTCATGAAGTAAAGGCACTGATTTTCTAATGAGCCTCTGTGCTGCAGTTTGAAGTACCAAAGGCAGCAGGTCAAAGAAGGGACTTCTCGATCTTTACTGTTCAACATGGTAATACACTCATTTTATTTTTGTAATAAAGCAAACAATGTGAGCAGAAGTATGGGAGAAAATTATAGGCCATGCCATGGGTGACCCTGGGTTGGGCCTGACCTACGATGAACATTGGTCTTCTAGAAGAAGTTGAAGTCTTCAGAAGGACTCTTCTGTCCAGGTGCTCTGTCTAGTCCTCATACCAGTGAGTGCAGTTTTTGGCAGGCCGACCTCTCTGACTCCAGCAATTATAATTGTGCATTATTTTGTGTTGTACCCATATTGTTGTAAATTAATATTGTTTACTTTCACTATACACTGTGATTCATGAATAAATAAACTTTACAGTGTACACTGTAATTCATTAATAAATAAGCTCTGTGTAAAGTTAATGGCTCTGTGTCATTATTTCCCCAGCCTCACGAGTTTACCTTGTCTCTGGTGGTTGGGCTTAACTGCTAATTTCTATCCAGAAGATAGTAGAACCAAATACCCCTAGCCCACTTGTGTGAAGACTGTGCGCTTGATACTGATAATACAAATATTACTATGCCATCTTTTTTTAATTTTCACTGGACAGACACCAAATCAGGTTTAGCAATGGATGGTTCAGACTTCAGAGCTATTGGAAGAAATGGGATGACAGCTGAGCTCTTAATATACTGTATTAAATATTCATATATGGTATAACTGCATTGTTAACATTATGATCATCAACATAAATGTGTATTTATTGTATTTTGGTATGGCAAAAACTGGTTTAGAAAAAGTGTCCTTTGTACCCTAATAAGTGCCCTTCTGATCCTCAGCCCCCTCAGCTTTTATTATCTTCTGGCACCTATGACTGGAGGATATTGATTCAGTACTCAAGGCATTAGCAGGCTCTGCAGGCTGGCTCTGTTGGGATGTCTTCCTTAGGGTGGCAGATGCAGGTGATGGTACAAGTGCAGTGGACCCAATGTGCTGAAGGGTGGTGAGGGGTGTAGGCCATACTGGTCTCCAATATCATCTTCACCTTACAAGGAACTTGCTTTCACCCACCCCCAAGGAGCAGGCAGTCACTCAGGGTCTCAGGTAAATTAGACCCTCTGTCTGGACAAGTCCTGATAGCTCACAAAGCCCAGGGCAAGAGCTTTGGTATTGTGCCTGGATGAAACAGAAATCTTTTTGCAAAGATTCTTCAAACTGCTATCTTCCAACCTTGTGGCTGACTGCTGACATTACTCAAGGTCTTTCTCCTTGTGTCTTCAAGACAAATCTGCCCTATCCAGGGATCACATATCAGTGGATAGCATCTCATGCATTATTCATTATATTAAACCCCAGGCTCTCAGTGGCTAAGAGTTTCTAGGGAAAAGCATGCATACAAGCCCTGAGCCAGCTTGCATGTTTAGCGTTTTTTTTTTTTTCAGAGCTGAACTAGCCTCCAAATGATGTCGGTTTCACAAGGATAGGAAGTACTAATTTAGTTGTTTTGCAGAGCTAAGCTAGTCTGCTGCTTGCTGGTTCTGCAAAGTTAAACACAGGAACACCCAACATTCCCAGATAGGGAATGCATCCTCTGAGGCCTTTTCGGTATCACGTAATAATAGCGACCCAAAATGAGCGACTACAAAAATAGCGACTCATTTTGAGCGTTATTACTCTGGGCTACCCTGAAGAATAGCGAGAGTATGGGACAGTGACTATATGGAAGGGCAAACGGAAGGGGGGGGAATAGTGAGGGGAAGGGGAGGGACAGGGAACGTTTTTTCAGGGACCGGAGTACTTACTGCTGCCAAGCTAGCTGTGTGGCATGGTGGTGTGGGAGGTTAGCTCTGGCAGAGCTGGGACTGGGAGCGGGTTACATTTTGCCACAGCTGCGAAATGCAGCTTAATTTTGCCTGACATCTGTATTTTGCCTCCTCCCCGACATGCATCCCCCTGGAGTTGAGAATCCTAATTCAGGGGGCACAGCTACCCCCCAAAAAAACACTTTTTTTGATATCCGGATGTCAGGTTGCCTTAAAGTGTATATCGCTGATTTGCTTTTTGGTGATATACACTGGCCATAATAGCGATTGCTGTTTTGCAATCACTATCATGACATAGGACCGCTCTTTTCAGTAGTCCTGAGGATAGAGAAACTACAAACATGGCTGCTTTTGTAGTCTTTTACTTTCTATTCTATTTTAACATGTTCTTCTCCCTTGGTGTGGATTCTGGTCCCTGGTACCATCTGGTGAGACGGTGGGGGGGGGTGAATTGGTGGCATGGAAGTGCTGTTGAGCATCTCAAAGTTCATGCTTCCAGGGAAGGAGCAGTTTTGCACTTTGTACAGCTTTGAGAGCCTTTTGAAACTGAGCAGCTTCCTTGCTGTGAGCTCCACAACCCTGAAGGCAGTCCAGGGGCCATTTGACCAGAGAGGTAGTGGTGCACCAGCCACGGTGAGAAGGGTGCTGAACAAGCCTACAGAACAAATGACAGTGTCCAGCCCCGGGTCCTGAAGCTGCAGTCTGGGCTGGGACCCTGGTGAAGAAGCCATGCAGGGGAAGGTGGCAGCAGTGTTCCAGACAGGGCCAAAGGTAAGCCCCATTTTAGGAGGCGGTTGTAAATACTCCAAAAATAACTTTACTTGTTGGATGTGTGGATGTAGTTCTTTGTGCTGTGGCTGGAGAGATGCGTGCAAAGGGTACTTGATGGTTGCCAGGGAGAACTCTTCTAGTTTCATACAAGTGCTCTAATCCATTTCACATTAGCTACATTGTTTGTTTAGCTCTTACTCTGTATCTTTCTCATCTAGGATTTCATGAAGAAACTGAAGATTTTAATATAGCAACAAGTGACTCAGGTTGTGAAACATATGGTTAGGTTACTACCCGGACTGGAGTGAGACCCTGAAGTGATGAAACATGGCGGCAGTTTATAACTGGAAAACCTAAAGTGCAGCTTGATCTGTGTGGTAGTGGGGCAGGGTGGCACAGAACCTTTTTTGTTACCTCTATTGCCGCATAAATGCATGCAAGAACAATTGGATTAGGCAATCAAAATGCTGGATTTTGTAACCCCATTTTCTAAATATGACTGCTATACAAGTCCCAGAGGAATATATAACAATATAATCTGTATGCTGTACATGTGGATGTTGCAGATGTTGACTGCTTCTTACCACGTCAGCATCTGTCATTCAAGTGCATTTTAATCAATTGCAACCTGTTCAAGCTTTTATTTTGTTGTATTTGTTTGTAATTTTTGACCAGGAAAGGCACACTAAGCTGTGACAGCTTGTTTCCAGGTGTGTCCTGGGAGTTGGGTTACATAGGCCTGTTGTTTTGATGGGGGAATGTTCCCCTGCTCTTTTACTTCCATCTGGACAGTAATCAGAGATGGTCAGAAAGAACCTCAGTTTAATGTCTCATCGGAAGGATGGCACCTCACCAGTGCTAAAGTACTTGGTGTAGGACTAGAACCCACAACCTTCTGATCTTTTGACTCCAGAGGTGCATGTGCTACCTACTGAGCCACTGACATTGATACACAGTATTCTGTGTAAAATCTGGTACTGAATTGTTTTAATACATTTCAGATTTGGGTTTTATTGCTGAATTGAAACAAGTAAAAATGCTAGCCGGCTCGTCGGCACAGCGGTTGGATTTCTGCTTGCGACGCCGGCGACCCAGGTTCGGGAACGGACTCGGGTCGCTGGAGAGCCGGCCGGGGTGGAGTAGGTTCGAGTGTCCCATGACTGCTCACCTACTCCAGGGGTGGGAGGGGATGCAGGGTCGCTGTCTGGTACCCCCTGGCGGAGGCCGGGGGGACCAGCAGCAAGCCTGAACATTGTGGGGGGGCGTGGTGAACGTCGGCTACGCCTTGACATTTGTGGCACACGACGCCTCGGAGAAAAGTGGAAATACCAGCCTCCGGGTTCGCTGGATGATGGCTGCCCACTCCTGCTGGCCTGAGATGTCCTGTGGCCTCCGAACCCACCTCAGCAGCGCCCAAGGACTGATGCCTAGTACGCTGGGGCCTTCCCCTCCCGGTGTCTTCCCCTTCGGAGGAGAGGGACCCACCCGGCAAAGGGATATGCGGGCCACTCTTGGGTCGGCATGCGATGAGGTGAGGGAGGAGGGACAGGACGAGGGGGTCACGGGTAGCATGAGCAGCCGGAAGGAGTGGCGAATCAGGAGGCAAGGACGGAGGGAAAAATACATAACACACAAAAAAAAAAAATGCTGGCAGTACAAAGGAAGTCAAAACATACATTTTCAAATAGATTATTATAACAGAATTAAAAAAATGAAAATCAGGTGACTGAAGTTTATCAAAGCCTCAGATAATGATCAGTGAATCATCACAGTTAACATTGAATCCAGTAATAAATGGATTCATTGCATAAAACCTACATTAAGGCATCAGTTAGCAGCAGTGCATGACAGTGGTGAACATTCTGAGCTATACTTTTTTATTCTATTTTCAAGTGCCCATTATCTCCTGGCTTGCATAATACCTTCTTTCTCCATTTTGAATGTACTTTAGCACTTTTTTTTGCATTTGAAATAATAAAAGGTGTACTTCTTTTAATATGGCACATACCAGGTTTTCATCAGTATTCTTGGCATTTGAAAACATTTTTATTTATTTATTTTTTTTGGAAGATCGGATACAACCTTTGAGCACGAGTGCTCATTTGCAGAGGTTCCTCATCAAAATGAGAGAACGAATTGGCTCAATGCAAGCATCGTCGAGCAACAAATAGGGACGAATAATAAATACAAAAATAAATAATAAAAGGCGCGCTTCTTTTAATATGGCTCAGACCAGGTTTTCAGCAGTATTCTTGGTTGTTTTGTAAACCTTTATCCTGATAGCCAAAACTGGCAAAGTGGAATACAAAAGTTTTGTTCCATGCTTGCTCATTGCCCATGACCCCGAAGATGCCATATTCAGTCAGATAGTGCACTGGCATATCAGACTCAGTATAGGAGTATGTTGGTGCACTGCCAAGTCAAACAGCACTGATCTGACATGGATTATGGCAGTGGAGGGAATACCACTCCTAGACCTGATAGCACTAGTAGCTCCTAGCGCTATATTCACAGGGACCCATGCAAATGTGCCCATTGGGCATGCAAGGCAGAAAGGGGCCATTTGCATACCCTTTATGGGTGCAATAGCATGAGAAGTGGTGGCAGATTTGTGCCTCCAGTATCAGCCCCCCAATCCCCATAAAAACAGTAATTCCCCGCTGTCCAGTGGCTCCTTGCCCTCTGATCACCATCCCATTATGTTAGAAATAACTCTTTGGGGCTTAGTGGTCCCCCCACCCTCCAATTTCCATCCAATTATATTAAAAATACCTCCCTGGTGCCTATGGGACCCCCTGACTGCCAACTGCCGTCTTGTAAATTGCATAGTAATGCAGTGGTACCTAGTGGACCCCCCACCCTCTGAGCACCATCTCGTAAATTGTATAGTAATTCCCTGGTGCACCCCTTTTACAGTGCAGAGGATGCGAACCCTTTACTAAACATAGGATGTGCACTCCCTGATTTTTCATATGGCAGCTGGCCAAGGAGGTAACAGGAGGGCTGTGCCAGTCATCATATTGGAGCTGCGGCACCAGCCCTTCAGGTAAGGGGGGTTGGCAGGTTGGGTGGTCAGAGCCCATTGTGCAGGGCTGCTAGACACCCGGAACAGGGTACGTTGGTACAGGGATGGGATCAGTGGATGGGGGGGTGCCACTAGAAGTCACAGAGTTCCTTTTTTATTTTTTCCGCAACGTAGTATACTTTATTGAAGTTTTGCAACAAATCATACAACCTGCATATAATTAAGGTTACAGGTGGATAACATTGGGGCTGGCGATCAGAGAGTGGGAGGGACCACTAGGCACCAGGGATGTTTACCATTTCACCAGTGATGGGGCACAGTGGAGGAGGGGCACCACTGGCCACCGGGAATTATTATGTCCATAATACAGACCAGCGATCGGAGGGTGGGGGGGTCCACTAGGCACCAGAGCAATACTATACAATTTACGGGATGGCAATCAGAGGGCAGGGGGTCCACAAGACACCTGGGCATTACTATACAATTTACAGGACAGTGATCAGAGGGTGGGGGTCTACTAGATGCCAGGGCAATACTATAAACTGAATGGACTGGCGATCAGAGGGCGGTGGGGAATGCTAGGCATCAGGGAGAATTTTTAAAAGATACGGGCTAGTAATCAGAGGGTTGTGGGGGACCACTAGGCACCAGGGAATTCTTTTTAACTGTACAGGAGGGCGATTGGAGGGCGAACCACTGACCACCAGGGGGCAGGTATGCTCCTCCAACTGCCAACTAGCTTGTTAGCTGCAGTGGCTCCCGCAGCACTAGGGTTGCCTAGAGTAAGTCAGGGTTTTGATCGGTGGTGTTTGCACTGCTCAAAATGGTCTGCGCTAACCCCTTTGTGCAGCGCAAATGTGCTGAATATTATGCTGTGCTGGTATTCCTGTCCCAACCCCTCCCTTGGCCCATTCATTCTTTTATGTTTTTTGCATGCGCGAACCCTGTTAGCGCATGCAAAAGACTCCTTTAAATATTGCGCATGTGTGCAAACCAGGAGCAAACAGGACGCAATCACTTTGCCCACTGGGCAAAGTTTTGAACATCTGGCCCCTGATGTCCTATAAGCTCAAGGAGCAGTGTCTACTGCATACTAGCTAATTTATTTTATTCACAAGAAAAGTGATCTGAAACTATGGGTGTTGGAAAACAACAGAGAACACCGGTAGTGATGAAAACCTGGTCCTAGCCATGTTAAAAGGAGAGCTTCTTTTATTATTTCAACTTTAACAAAAAAAAGCAGTGGTGAAGCAGACTCAAAATAGGAAAAGGATATCATAAATGATTATATCACCCTCTTCTCTCCAAGTTACTTGCTAGGGACAAAAAATGGCTTGAGTACAAGGCCTCCTACTCTCCACTGACTGAAAAGTGAATGTCGTAATTAGTGCAAAAGAGCTATTCTGCACAATAAGAGCTCTCATTGTGAACGGGTCTTTAATTCTACTGTTCATAACCCAAAGCTCTTCTTGGAACATGTCAAGGACGTACTGGGAAAAAATTAGAATCTCTCGCCCTTAGGCATGATCTTAAATTATGTTAACTCTACGAATAGTATTACCATAATCAGTGCTTTCAACAAGTTTTTGTCAGACCTCTCCCCCTATGCCAAGGCATTACCTGACTCTGCCACGCACATCATCATTTCACAGTGTCCCTGCACCTCAGCCCTCCTGACTCGTTGGGCAGCCTTCTTTTTACTTCAAGAGGGTTGGCATCTCTGAGGTCCGCAAACTTCTAAGGCAAATTCCTGATGCATAATCTGCAGGTGCAGATGGAATAGAGCCCAGACTTCTCAAGTTTGCTGCCTATGAGCTGCCCCCGCCCCCCATGTCCCCAGACTTATTAATCTATTCTTGTCCTGTTGTATGGTGCCTGACCACTGGAAGATCTCAACTATAGTGCCTGTCTTTAGGAAAGATTGTAAGCTGATCAAAAAATACAGGCCCATCGCTATACTACAAGTTTTAAATAAAATTCTGGAGAAAATCATCTCAACTCAGCATTATCTCACAGCATGATTTCCTCTCTCCCTGTCAGCATGAAGGGTGCTGAGGGTGGACAAGACACCAGGGGAGGATTGCATCCACCCCAGGGTACTGAAATAACTGGCAGAGGACCCAGCATGCCCCTTGGCAGACATGTTCAATGCCTCATTGGATGCATGGTATGTACCTCAGGATTGGAGGATGGCTCACGTGGTACCCATCCATAAGAGTGGTCCCATGGATGAACTGGGGAACTATAGGCCTGTGAGCCTCACATCCATCATGGGGAAGCTGATGGAGACAATTCTGAAGGAGAGGCTGGTGGTTCTTCTGAAGGCCAATGGGATGCAGGGCAGCAGACAGCATGGCTCTGCCACTGGCAGGTCCTGTCAGACCAACCTGGTAGAATACTATGACTGGGTAACTAGACAGTTGGACAGGGGCCATGCAGTAGTTGTCCTGTATCTGGACTTCAACAAGGCATTCAACTCTGTGCCACATGGTAGGCTAGGTAGTAAGCTGGAAGGCAAAGGGGTGGGTGCCAAGATGGTGGGATGGATAAGGAACTGACTGAATGGAAGGCAACAGAGAGTGGTGGTGGGTGGGGAGCACTCATTCTCAAGGGAGGTGACAAGTGGAGTTCCACAGAGCTCGGTGCTAGGACCAGTGCTATTTGGGATATTCATTGCTGACATTTCGGTGGGTATCAATAGCAAGATCAGTTTGTTTGCTGATGATGCCAAGATGGGAGCAGTGGTGGATGACCAAAAGAGATGGCAGGGGTTGCAGGAGAACCTGACAAAACTGGAGACCTGGTCAGACAACTGGCAACTGGGTTCAATGCCAAAAATTGCAAGGTGATGCATTTTGGGACAAAGAACCCTAAAAGGAACTACCATCTAGGTGGGGTACAGCTTGCCATGATGGAGGAAGAAAAGGATCTGGAGGTAACCATGACAGGTTCAATGAACAACTCAGCACAATGTAGGAAAGTGGCTGCAAAGGCCAATAAGATGCTGGGTTATATTGCATGGGGTATAACCTCAAGGAGGGGGGAGATTATTCTGCCATTGTATAGATCACTGGAAAGACTGCACCTGGAATACTGCGTGCAGTACTGGTGACCGTACCTGAAGAAAGGCATTAAGTAGCTGGAGGTGGTACAACACAGGGCAACAAAGATGATCCAGGGCCTGGGGGATTTACCATATGAAATCAGACTGAGGGAAATGAACACGTACTCGCTGAAGGAGAGGAGGGACAGGGTAGATATGATTGAAACCTTCAAGTACATGACTGGCATAAACAGGACTGGGAAGGAGGGGCTTTTCAAGGTGAGGGAAAGGAGGGATACTCAAGGCCATGCTTTGAGATTAGAGAGGGGTAGGTTCAGGAGAGAGCTGAGAAGACACTTTTTATGGAGAGAGGCTAGTGACCGAGTGGAACGCATTGCCAATGGAAGTGGTATCCAGCAGAACAGTGAACTGCTTCAAAAGGGGCTGGGACAGGGGAAGGGGAAAGGTTAAGGGGGGAAAGGGAGGGGGGCAGCTGCTGAGTAGGGGGGCTAGCTGCAAAATTGAAAAGACTTGATAAACCGTTAGGCCTTTATCTACTGGCAAATTTTGTATATTCGTATGGCTTATGCAAGGGGCATAGCACCACCACTGCCCTGCTTACCCTTACCAATCACATTGCTGCAGGCATGGATAGTGGTAACCTCAAACACAATCACATTGCTGGAGGCATAGATAGTGGTAATCTCAAAGGAGAAGTCTTCATTGATCTGACCGAGACTTTTGGCCTTGTTGACCACTCACTACTCTGTGACAAACTTGCCTGCCTAGGTATATCTCCCTCTTCAGTGCCCTGGTTTAAAAATTACCTTTCAGACAGATTGCAGAGAGTTAAATTTGGATCCTCTCTATCTGAACCTGCTCTCACAAGGGTCGGGGTCCCTCATTGGGGCCATTTCTTTTTGCCTTTCTCATAAACTTAATTAACCAATGACTGTCCCACTGCTCTCTGCTTTGCTATCTTATATGCAGATGACTTGGTCCTTTATACAAGCTCTAAAAATATCACCACTATCAACCTGCACCTCACCTCTGACATTCAGGATGTGCATAACTGGCTGTCTCAAAATACGTTTCTCCTCAGCATGACATAAATGCAATTCATGTTATTCCAGACAGCCTCTAGACTGAAGCATTGCCTTGCTTCATTATTAGTTGTTTACAATGATGGCTCTCTAGTCCCCCTTGTTACCTCTGTCTCCTACTTTGGTGTTATCCTAGATCCCTCTCTAGAATACATACTATACGGTACATGCAGGGCACCTTCAAAGCTGTCAACTCCATGCGGGGCACCTTCTATAAAATTAGTCATAATCTGACCCTCCAAGTTGGTATGGCTATTGCCTAAGGAATGATCTTTCCCAGCTTCTTTATGGAGCAGCAGTCTTCACTCCGGCATCCAAAACCACTCTGCTTAGATGGGATGCGGCTTATAATAATATCTGCTGCTTTGCACTGGCATCCCATAGACTTTCTTATCACTGTTCTCTTTACGACAAACTCAGCTAGCTTTCTCCATCAAAGTCTCATGAACTCTCCTTTGGCAGTTTCATCAATGGTATCCAGTGTATGTGAATGCCACTATCCCTTACCTCTCACCTAAATCCAATGCATAACACTTACCCTTCTGAAGTCTGAGTCTAACACCCCATTGATTATTCACAGACTTAAAACTAGGCCAGGGAAATCCTCCTTTGCATATGCTGCCCCACTTCATCCCACCTGATATTGTCTATTATAAAATGGGTAGCCAAAATAAAGAAGTCGCATTGGTCAAAATATATCATGTGATCTTGCATGAAATCTGTTTCATGCACAGTCATCCTGGCCCTAAACCACATCACACAATGAACAAATCAGTCCTCCTACAACCAGAACTATCTTCCATCAGCCCCCCTACAACCAGGATTGATCGTCCATCACAATCATGGCTGCTACCTTAAACTGTAAAAAACATTCAACTGTGCCCTTAAAATAAAACTACCTTAAATAAAAAATAAAACAAATTAATTAATTAAATGTTATTTCTCTGATCATCATACTTTTCTTACACACATAAACAAATTAGAAACATTAAGTATTGTTTATAATTTTCATTGCAACTGTTTATTTGCTGACAATGAAAAATCCCCCTTCTGTCTTTACCTGATCATCAGGGAAATCTCTTCTGCTTGCCCTGACAGTGAGATAATTTAGTCTCTAGGTGTAGAAGAGGCCTTTCGGGTGTGTGTGTGTGTGTAGACTATGTTAGGAGATGAACATTATGCCAGTGGAACTGAGCAGAATTTTGAATCCATGTGTTCCTTGGTAAACATCTCATGTGTTAAACATTCCATGATAAACATTTCATATCTTGAATCTCGATGCCAGCAAAGGACAAACTTTGCCCAGCAGTAATACAATAACATAATCAATGACATCCTTTGTAGTGGGCGGAAGGACTATTTTATCATAAATGCTCACAAGTAAATCTATTGTTTCTACATATAAACTTGCTTTTCCCAACTGTAAAAAGTTAAAAAGAGGAGCCCATTTTATAAGAGCAATAAGAAACTCCGGGTGTGTGCATGGAACCAATTTTACCGCACTTCAAGGGGCTGAAGGCACTCGGCCCATGGCCTCATGCCTCACTATGCCCAGGGTATGCAGTAAAATCTGTTCCATGCACACTCCATTGTGTCTTATTGCTTACATGTCCCATGGCTGCCTCATTCCATAGCAGGTTCTGTCAACATCTACTTATGGTAACAAACTGCTCTTGCCAGTGAGTTGTTTCTACCAATTCTTGTATTGTAATTTACTTTGGGATCAATATATTTTGAAATTTATGTGTACTTCATTGTGTATTACCCCAGGTAATATGTGGATTCATAGCTATGTTTTGTACAGTTTTTCAGCATCTACAACGTATTTAGTCCTCCGCTAGTTCACTCATGCCTTAACGTGTTGTCAGGTTTCTACCCAAATTTTGTTAAGCCACATGTATTGATTATACTCTATGTATTGTATGTAATCTGCTGTGTCATGCCTGAAAATAGGTGTTTGCTTAGTGCACTTACCTGGTCAACAAAAATGAACGAATGAACTAACTAGTTAGCTAAGTTACTAACTAAATACAAGTCAGGAACAAGAAGCAACATAAATTAGAATAAAATAGTATAGGTGAAAATTTTTACTGCTGTCGTGCACTGCTGCTTTAATGTCACAAAAGTAAGGAAATGTGATCTTAGGGTAAAACAAATTTCCTGAGTGTTGGTGAATCTGGGGATGGTGGTCCTCAGTATGCCGCCATGACAGCAACACTAACACAGCAAACCCCCAACAACAGCTGTATTTGCAGTGACAGGGATTTTACTGCAATGGACTTTGCAGTGATGAGGAGCATATATCTAACTCCACTGTCTGTGTGACGTTGAGTTAGATACCTAAAGTGGGGGGGTGGGGGCACAGCCCCCTGCATGGGGAGGGCCCCACACATATCAAGTGCGTCCGTCAGTGTCAGAGTGTTGCTGGTCATTGTGAGGATGCGTTGGTGTTGGGGGTGTTGACAGGTTTTTGTCGGTGTCGGATACTTTGCTGTGCAGGATGTCATGCCGGCATCATGGATCCATGGTCCTCTGGGTTTGAACAATTATGTAATGCAGGGTTGACATTGCCCTAACTTTAGCATGGTCTGTCCAGACACAGAAAATGATCCAGACACCAATGCTTTGAGAATGGCTGCAGAAGTTAGGGCAATGAAAATGCTGTACCACGTGAGTGTTCATGCCCTGAGGAACACCATAACACAGATTTGCCAAGAGTCGGAGGAGGAGATTAAGCTTTAACCCTAACTGATGCTTTAATGTAGTTTTTTTGTAATAAATTTCTGTTCTTGTGTAAAAGGTAGTTTAAAAACAGATGGACAGTACTTTGCATAGCAAGCACACTCTGCCTCAAACATATAGGGGGCTTTACCTGCAGTAGGTCTTGAAAACTCTTGGGCAGACTAGATAGACCTATGGTGTCCTTCTGCTGTCACTTTCTATGTTTCTATATTACACAAAGCAGTAGACCTGTCATACAGTGTGTGAGGCATATAATGTGCTCTGTTCATGGCCCTGCAGGCCAAACACAAAGCACAAGGCCTGTCATACAATACATTACTTCCATAGCATGTTTCATTCACAGCCCTGTGGGCTGCATAGAACACGGGCAGACGAGGACATGGCAGAGGCCAGTCTGCAACTTGTGGACATTACGTAAGGAAAGTAAACCGTGCTGAAGTGGTGGAGTGAAAGACGTGTTGCTATGGGACCTGTTAAGTCAGTCTGCAACTACTGGGGATGGTCGAGACCACAAAGGCTTTTGGAGGCTGTAGTTCTCAGTGTGAAGCTGGGAACTACAGGATTGAGAGCACGATATGATAAAACATTAAATACTTTTATTTATGTTTACTGACCAAGGGGCTGTACTGTAGTAGATGGCAATATTCACACAGTGAGCTCTCAGGGGAATTTTTACCGTTTTAGAAGAAATTTTAATTTGGGTCCCTCACAACCTTGGGACTAGCACTTTTGGGTTACTATCTGTAAATTTGAGAGCCCCTGCAAGTGTCAATGAGCATGGGTGGAGTTGGACATGGCAGAAGCAAGTGTCCGCCTTGTCAGCCATAACAGTTGGAACAGGTGCCAGGAATTTTACGCCTCTCAGGTAAGAACTATCTCTAAGCATTTGAGGAAAATAAAGGTATAGAATGTCAAAGGAAGTAGTTATTGAACCCAGTGTTACAGCTAAAGTTCTTGTAGAATGTATTAAGTGTAGGATGCTTATGTGGGGTATGGGTAGTGAGGGGAATGAGGGCCTTATCCACCCTGAGTGTGACTATATAAAGGCACTGGAGGAAGAAATCAGGCAATTAACAGAAATAAATACTAGAACAGAATTTGGAAAAACATATAGACATCATGTTTAGAGAGGTGACAGGTGGGGCATGCAGTGAGGTTGAGTCCATAGAATTTAGTGGCCAAGACAGTAATAGTGAAGGTTTTGGGTGAAAAAAGGAAAAGAACTCCAAGTGACACTGATAGTGAGGAGGAACCAGAGGAGTTACCATCCTGGACATTGGTGGGGAGGAGGCGACCCAGAAAGAGATAAGGAGAGTGGAGGCATGTAGTCCAATTGAGTTGGTTAACAGATTTCAGCCACTAGCAGAGACCCAAGGACAATTACAGTCTTCGGAACAAGTAGTCACCAGGGATACTTAACACAGAAATTGTGGTCATAGGTGATTCTGTAACAAGATACACAGATGCAGTCATCTGCAAAGGGAGAAAAGACAAGACCACAGTGAGCTGCCTACCTGGAGCAAAGGTTGCAGATATAAAAGACAACTTAGATGGTTTACTGAAAGGAGCTGGGATGAATCCCATAGTAATACTGCATGTGGGGGTAAATTATATTGGATATACACTTTATGATGATATTAAGTAAGATTTTGAACATATAAGTGATAGGTTAAAGGTGAAAGGGAGCAGAGTCATAATCGTAGGAATTTTACCTGTTCCTGGAGCAGGGGCTGGAATAACAAGGGCAATTAGGAAAATAAATAATTGGCTGAGAACTTGGGCTAAGAAGGAGAGAGTTACTTTTGCAGACAACTTGTACAAATTCTACGACAAAAAAGAACTGTGCAGAAGGGACGGACTGCATCTAAATAGGTAGGGGGACCAGATTGTTAGGAGACTGCCTGAACAAGTGTTTGGTCAGGAGTCTCAACTAACTGGTGAGAGGAATGGGGAGGGAGCATTATTAAGCACTGCAACCATGGGGCAATTGACAAAAGACAATGGTAGACAACTTCAGATAATAAGGGAGGAATAAAATAAAAAAAAGAAAGGGTATGTCTACTGACAAATGCAAGAAGCCATAGAAGTAGGTTTGATAAGCAAGAAGTGGCGTTACACAGGGACAAAAGAGATTTAATTGGTATGACAGAAACATGGTGGTTAGAGGACCTGGACCAAGAAAATAGATGGGTACAAGGGTTCACCTATAAGGCCCTATACATATCCTGCCCTGGCTATCTGAGTGACCTCCTGACGCCTGTCTGCTCTGGGTGCTCACTCAGCTCCTCCACTGAGGGCTTCCTAGCTATTCCAAGGGCCCAGCTGAAAACCTCTGGAGATAGTTCATTTGAGATCACAGGCCTGGCCCTGTGGAATTCACTTCCAAGATCACTGAGGGAGACCCCTTTGGTTGAGGCTTTAAACAGGGTCTGAAGGCTCATCTGTTTAGAGAAGCTTTTGATAACTATTTATGAAGAATTAGTAGACTGCTGGAATAGTTTTATTGAGGATTTATTTGTTTGTTGATGTCCTTTACTGTAGTTCATTTGTAACGCTGTATATTATTTATTTCCCTTCACCCGTCTGTACAGCGGCAAGAGCCTCTGGGACTGGACGCTTAACAAGAAAACTTGACTTACTTACTATTTAGAAAGGATGGAATGGGACAGAAAGGCAATGGTGTACAGTGTACATAACAAACTACCTATGGGCAGAGGAAATTAATCAATTAGATCACAATGATACTGAATCCATCTGGCTTAAGTTAGGGAAAAACAGTTCAAGTTATATAATTTGGGGCTTAAACTACAGGCCACCAAACCAAAAAGCTAGTGTAGGCAAAGTATTAATTGATGTGGTTGAGGAACTTATGGGAAGGAACAATATTGTTTTAATGAGGGATTTAAACATCACAGGTGTAGACTGGAAGTCAGCAGAAGAGGGCAGTAACCAGGTAGCTGGCATCCTGTCAAACCTGAATCTGGAACAATATGTACAACAGCCAACAATAGGTAATAATATCTTACATGTAGTCCTGAGTGACCGTGGAAACAATCTGTATAAATGTAATGTTTGTGAACCGCTGGGCAACAGTGACCATTCTATGGTCTCTTTCAACATAAAAGGAGAGATGGATAGAAATATGGGATTATCAAAAAGGAAATTCTACAATAGGGCTAACTATGAAGCAATGAAAAAGGAGTTACAAACTTGATAATGGAGAAAGGAGATGAAAGGGAAGGACGTGGACGGTATCTGGCGAGTCTTTGTTAACAAAATGAAATCACTAGAGGAGAGGTTTGTGCCTGTTACAGCAAAATATAACAGGAAGGGGAGAATAGCAGTATGGATACTGAGAATCCTTTCAGCACAAATAAATAAGAAGAGGAGATCGTTTAAATAAAAAAAAAGGGCAAAGATAGCAAATGACCCGAAGCTGTGGGAGCAGTTTAAGAGCATGGTTAAGAACTGTAAAAAAGAGACTAGAGATGCAAAAAGGAGGAAAGAACTAGATAAAGCACTAACCTCTAAAAACAATACAAAAGTTTTTTGGGCCTATGTGAGATCTAAAGGAAGTGGGGATAGAACCGTAGGACCACTAGTAGAAAATGGGATGAAGTTTGAGGGTGAAAGGGATACCTACTGGGTCAATATGTCGTACGCTTAATAGCGTACGACAGAACCGCTGAAAAGAAACAGTGCGGTACATTACAGCAAGAGGGTGCAATACCACAAATGGTTCCGTGCATGGTATTGCACCCTCTCACTATCCCAGGCAGAGGATAAGACCTCTGTTGGGATGGGCTTTCACTGAGCAGCTGCTGTGGCTTGATGAGATGAGCCAGTGGCAGCAAGGGATGCAGGCGGAATGTTTGGGACCAGGTTTGATTCCCGGTCCTAGATGCATAGAAATATTCTTTATTTTGCACTTTGTGCAATATTTACTTTAACCCCCCTCCAGAGTTAGTTATTTTAGTTGGGGGGTTCAGGGGCACAAAAAAAAAAGATATGCTGCATGCAAGAAATTGCACTGTATTGGCAGCGTGGTATGTGCAAGCAGCATAATGTCTTGCGACAGTATGACCCCGTGCCAAAGGGATATAGTAGGCATTCTAATTACATTTTTTGGATCTGTATTTCAGGACACAGAGTTATCCATGGTTGATATTTCTGAAGTTGGTAATATACATAGAGTAGAGAAGGATGAAGTTTTAAGCCTGCTGCAAAACATAAATGAGAATAACGCTCAAGGGCCCGACGGTTTGCAGCTCAGAGTGTTGAGGGAATTGGGAACTTTGTTGGCTGATCCACTAAAAAAAATATTTAACACATTTTTGGAAATGTGGCAAGTCCCATTAGAGTGGATGACAGCGGTTGTTATACGCATTTTAGAAAGGGAATAAGAGGGATAAAACTAATTATAGACCTGCGAGCTTGACTTCGGTGGTGGGAAAACTCTTCGAAAAAAGCTTGTGAGATAGAATCAGCAGATTAATGGATGAGAATAATATATGGGATGTAAGTAAAACAGCATGGGTTTAGGCAAGGCAGGTCATGTCTAACGAATATGATGGACATTTTTAGTAAGGTCAGTGAGGTACTTGACCAAGAAAAGCCAGTGGATGTGATTTTCCTGGGTCTTTCCAAAGCCTTTGATAAATGATGAGTAATGGTTTTAACCCAAGGCTAGTAAAATTGACTAAATCTTGGCTAGAAATTAGAGTGCAGACAGTTAAAATAAATGATTATGAATCTTCAGAAATCAAAGTGACTAGAGGAATTCCCGAGGGGTTGGTTCTGAGGCCATCACTATTCATTATACATATCGATGATATGCAGGTGGGCAAAGGGGCATGACTAGCAAAGTTTGCTGATGATGCTAAAGTGGGCCATATTGTGGACACTGAGCAGGGTATTACCTCACTACAAGATGATCTGAATAATTTATACATATGGTCGTTAAGGAACAAAATGAACTTTAACCCTGGAAAGTGCATGGTAATGCACGTTGTTAGTAATAATACGAAGGCAAAATATCATATGGGTGGCAAAAAGTTAAGAGCTTCAGACTGTGAGAAAGATCTGGGAGTTACATTAGACAGCAAGTAGGAATTTTTCAAATACTGTGATGAAGTTCATTAAACAAAAGGAAACATAGATACGCTCAAAATAGTACAGAGGAAAACTACAAAGATTACTAGAGGGATGGAAGGACTATGTTATGAGGAGAGGTTGGATAATTCAGGTTTGTACAAACTGGAGATGAGGAGACTCTGGGATGATATGATATTAATTTTTAAAGCCATAACAAATGAAGACCTGAGAACAAATCTGAATATTGAATTTGCAAACAATGAAAGAGCACATAGGGGTCATAATTTGCAACCAAGGGGTCATGTTTCATGACTGAAAGGAGGAGAGCATGGTTCTCGCAGGGAGTGGTGAGAATCTGGAACAATTTACCCAGAGAGGTAATGGAATGTAAAACAGTTAACAGTTTTAAGTTAGGTCTAGATAAGCATCTGACAAAAATAGGCCAAAAATAGGCATCAGTGGTTATTCCCGTTGAAAAACGGCAGACAGGCTAGATGGACTATTGTGCCTCCTCTTGTCTGATTATTCCCATGTTCCTATAACACACCTGTTTTCACATATCAGCATTAAAACTAAAGTCCATCTGTGAAAACACAACTTCTGCAATACATGTGTTTATTTATATAAGTATTTATTTATTTATTGATTGATTAATTGATTTGAACATTTACAAGCAGGAAAGGCACACTGAGCTGAGGCTCATTTTCAGGTGTGACCCAGGAAGGGGGGAACAAGGTGGTAAAAAGTAACAATGCTCAAGTAACAAGGTGCAATAATTAAGCAGTAAGGCATGCCAGGGTGTGTGTTATTGTGTAATAACATCACACCTCGGGTGGTTAAAGCACGAGGCCACAGGTTGAGTGTGTTCAACACCCAAGAAGTGATGTTATTACACAATAACACACATCCCTGGAGTGCTTTATTGCTATTATACAATGGCTCATTTGTTAATTAAAAAAAGAACAAAGATAAAATATGTTTTTATGCATATTTTCTTTAATTTTTTGTGAGTGTAGGTATATGTTTTTTAAAAAAAAAGTCCAGAATAGTTCTCTACCACAAGGTGAAGTGGCTGCCAGAATGATCTTGCCTGCTGAGTCCCCCAAAATTTCTCTTGTTTTTCTGCTGTGTCATATCAGTCTCCCCTCTGTCCTTCCTGGCCGTTGCCTTCCACCTAGTAGTGGACGATGCTTGAAGTGGACTGTGCTTCAGATTTGCTTGTTTTATTTTAAATTCAGTTCATTTTTTTTCTGTGGCTGACAAGCTGTTTGGCAGTTCTATAGTGGAACTTGTACAGTGTGAGTCCCAAGTGCACGTACTGACAAGATGTCGGGCCGAGCGGGAGAAGAAGTCATTGTTTCTCTTTTTTTCGCAGTGTTGATTTAATTTTTACTTTAAATGTTATTTTTCAAGTTCATTCGGGTGAATGGGTGGTTGAGCGTAAGTGTCTCTCAAGCCTCTTATGTGAAGGACAGAGCTGCATGGAGCAGTAGTTGCAGGTACAAGTTGCAGTGTTGCAAACTTGCATGCAGAGCTTCGTTTTCCTTCAGTTTTTTTTTTAAATATATTTGGAGTCAGTTGTACTGGCTCTGAGTGGCAGAGTGAGGGAGGAAATTACTGTGGGGTGATGCCATGATGGCTATTGTGTCAGGTAAGGTTGTGTTTTGTGTGGACAGAGCTGTGTCAGCTTCTGTGGTGGCTTGCGTGGTGAGGGAGGGATTTATTTTAGTGTTCTGTGGTCACCGGTGTGCCTGGACTTCATACAGCGATGTTATTGTGAAAAACATCACTGTTTCAGGCACCCAGTGACCAATCAAAGGGCAGGAAATTTCATTGTCATTGTGTAATTCAAGCATTAATAACAGGTACAAAAATTGAATGGCTATAATATGCAAGTTACTATACTGCAGTGTTGCTCTAGGGTGTGCTATAGGGGAGGGACAAAAATTGAGGACTGCACATAACCTGTGGGGCAGATTACAAGGTCAATTGAATTACAACTAGGGGCCCAAAGGCACAAAGGGGAGATGACCAAGAGGAGGAGGAGGACACTAGGGGCAGGAAGAGGAAAGGAGAAATAGTTTAGCAGTGATGACTTAAAACATAGGTGGGGAAAAGGCAAAGGGAGACAGAAAGTTTGTTCCAAACAACACTGAGTCAGAACAAAAAGGTAGCTTGACTGGAGGATGTTTAGCAGGCAGGAACAGAGAGGTTATGAGACTTGGAGGAACCGAGGGAGTAGTTGGAAGGAAGAAGAGGAGATAGGAGATGGCTGAGGTATGGAGGAGGAGAGGAGCACCAGAATTTGGAAAGAAAGGACACACAGTGAAACAGATGTCAGGACTCCAATGATGGCAAGGAAAGTAGGACTGGCAGAGGAAACCATGATGACTGAGTGGAGGAGAGTTTGAAGCAAAGGGATGGAAGGAGTGGAAGAGGGGGGCCCAGCCAGGCCAGGGAGGTTTTTGGAACAGCTCCATAGACCACATCCACAGTCAAAAACATAGTATAAGAGTGAACTCACAGCAGAGCAATGTGGTAAGCAATCCTTATTGCAGTATAGGGCTCTAAGTTTGGGATGTAACTCCTTGTGGATGGTGTTGATAATGCTAAGAGAAATCAATGCTCCAGTTGAGCCACATGCCAAGGTCTTTAAAGGAGGGAACATCCTCCAGTGGGGAGCCATCAAAGGAGGTGGTGAAAGAGGAGGAGGAGGGGATCCTAGCTAGCTTTTGTCAAGTACCAAGGGACATGGAAATGGTCTTTTTAGCACTTTGGCACTTAGCAGAAGCCGGTTAAAACTAAGTTGATCAGCAAAAATATTCAAAACTGCTTTTCACAGATGAACAAAGTTCATCTGTGAAAACGTGACTGTTGTAGTGAGATTATTTATTTGTTTTGTTTTTATTTACCAGATAGATGCAGTTGACAAATCAGACACCTATTTCCAGGCACAATCTGGGAGAATATGACAAGGGTGGTCAAAAGTAAGGAACAGTTATGACAATTAGCAAAACAAAATGGTAATATTAAATGCACACTGAAAATAGAAAATGGAGTTAGAAATTGACATTTTGACCTTAGGTCTTCTTTAGGAAATATCTAAAAGAGAAAAAGCAAAGTTAGTGAAGAGAGGAGGTAAAATAAGGGATATATATGTGGTGAAATAAAAATGGGGGAGGCTCTGAAAGAAGTGATAAATGGCAAGATAAAGGAGAATCTGGAAAACAAAAAGGCGATGATGGGGAAAAACAAGGCATAATAGCAGTGAATGAGCTAGAGAAGTCCCCAGGTGGGGACTAATTAACAGGGCCTAGTAAGAAGGCTGAAAGGTGACAAATGTGGGGGAAGGAGACAGATATGGAGACATCTAGTGAAAATAAAGATCGATTTGTACAAATTTAATCAGACTTTAGGGAAAACAAGAGGTGGCTGAAAGAGATTAGTAGAAAATAAGTCTATCATTTAAACTGGAGGGCTACTGGGAGCCAAGGCAGATAATCAGCTTGGTTTTCCATGTTTTTTCTATGGTCAGAATCCCAGAAGCCCTGCTGAAGGACACAAACTGAAAGATCATTGACACTGTGGTCCCTGGAGATAAAGTGGGATACAATGGGTTTATCAGTGTCTCCATTCCTGACTACCCTGTAGCGTTCCCTGAAATGGTCAGCAAGGCATCAACCAGTCTCTCCAATGTAAATAGCTGCACATCTGTGATGACAATTGTTCAGTGTAAACAGAGTTCAATACAAAGCAGATAACAGTTTCTGTAAGCAATAACTGACATTCAGAGCAAAGTTCTAGGGTATAAGCCCATCTTTGAAAATGCAAGATTTCTTTGTGATTCATGAGCCAGTGCAATCAGAGCATGTGCAGACTTATATAGTTTAATCATAACTTTCTTATTTTACACCTTTTTTCTTCTAACCTTCACCATGCATCTCATTATCACCCCCCCACCACCACCACCACCTTCACCACCATGGCCAGAGTAGGGTGGTTTTTCAAATCCCAGCTGCTTTAAAAAAAAAAAAATTTATTAGGACATATTCAAGAAAAATAAATACATGTCCATTCCATAAATACATCTGATACAGTACAAAGATATAATTCTTATGGGGTGTGGTGTTTAAATCCCTTTTATCATAGAGCCCTTATTCATTATGGCATTCCAAAATATCAGAAAAATATTTTTTGGTCCAGTCCTTCATCTCCTTACTATAGAGTCTCCAGATAGAATCATAATCTGGAAAGTGATTATTATTATATAGTGCACTTAAGAATAGTTGTTTCCATTCTAAAGCCTGAAACCTTATATCGGGATCAGTTAATTTACAATTTTTTTAAGATTAGCCTTTTGATTGCCATTATATTTGCTTTGAAAATGATTCTATAATTCTTATCTATTAGCTGCTGGTTGTACATTTCCATTATTATAAATGTATAATTCTTCCAGTCATGTAACTGAAAACCTATCTTTTCTAAGAAGGTGCAGAACTGTTCCCACCATGCTCTGCTATGCATGCAGTTCCAAAACATGTGAACAAAGTCTGCATCTGGAGATTTGCAGTGCCAGCAAATACTTGAGTCTCATAGATTCATTTTATAAAGCCTATAGGGGTATAATAGGCTCTATTAATAATTTTAAATTGGATTGTTTTATCTCTTGTTAATTTATAGTTATGTATTTGGGACAACATCAACTTTCAGTGTTGTTCTGTTATCTGTTGATTTATCTCCTTGTCCCATTTCCTTTTTGTTATTTTATATATTGTAGGGGACATTTTATGGAATTTAGAAACTATCCAGGTGTATAATTTAATATTGTTAGATTTAGAATTGAGAATTTTCCTCAATTATGTTTCTAGATTTTTATTATTTGGAGCCCTTTCCCATCTTTGATAGTCTTTTTTATATGTATGCTGCTCAGTTGATTAAAGTAAAAAAGATGAGAGCTTTTTAAGTGGAACTTTTGTCTGAAAATATCCCAGGGAAGTTTAGTTTCGTTCTCATACTGTATAAGTCTTCCCAATTCTTGATAACTTGTTTGGACAAAGATTTTTTGTGAAGCAGTTTCTCTTGTAAAGTTTGGGTTATTCAAAATATATTATTCATGGGAATTTGGTTATTAACCATTTAGTTTTGTTAAGAAAGTTATGTAGTATAAAACTTAGATTTTTAATAATGGTGCATTTAGATTTTGTACATATAGATGTAAAAAACATCACATTTTTAATGTTTAGATGTTCCTTGAAGTAATTGCTTAGAATTAAGTTTTGCAGCTGCAAATTGGTTTTCTTAAAGGCCCAGTTTAAAGTTAGTTTAGTAAGAAAAGCATAATAACAAATTTGGATATCAGGGAAAAGCAGACCTCCTTGTTCTTTTGGCACACACAGTTTAGACCAAGAGACTCTAGGAGTTTTATAGTTCCAAATAAAACTACTGAAAAGCTTGTTTAATTTTTTTGAACCATTGAGATGGAATTGGAAAGAAAGCAGATTGTAGCCTATAGGTAATAATTAGAACTGCAAACCATTTTAATAAGTTGGATCTTCCCCCAGATTGATAGATGAAATTTACTCCATCCCAGAAATTTGTTTTTTAGCGAGGTGTACCTGTATAAGTATTCAAAGTTAGAGAAATACCAATCTTCTGTTTTATTAGATATGGTGATGCCAATACAGGTCATCCCTTTCTCTTGAATTGTGGCATTAATTATGTTTTTGTATATCTCTGGGTGGATAATATTAACTGTTGTCATTTCAGGTTTTGTCTCATTTATTTGTAGTCTGCTAATTTAGAGAAATCTTTAATCAATTTCATTAACTCAGTTAAACTTTGTTCCAGTTCCTGAATCAAAAGTAATAAATCATCTGCGGATGCGTTAAACTTAAGTTCCAGTGGGGGAACCTTAATACCAGAAATCAGCTGGTTTGCCTTTATTTCTTTTAACAATAATTCCAGGCCTATCACAAATAAAGATGGAGACAAGGGGCAGCCTTGTCTAACCCTACGATGTAGTCTAAAAGGTTTGGATAGGTGTCCATTATTTTTTTTTATTTGTGCATAAGGTTTATTATATATGGTTTGGATATACTTTATAAATTAATCAGGGAAATTGAATATTCTCATTGTTTGAAATAAATATTTCCACTCAAGCATGTCACAAGCCTTAGTAGCATCTAAAGAAAGGAACAGAGCCTGAGAACCTGAACTAAGAAGATACTCAACTATGAACTGTATTCTGAAAAGCCCTGATTGTATGCTCCTGTCAGGGGATAACGCCTGTTTGATTTATGTTTATGATATTCTTAAGCTGCGTCAGAATACCGTTAAGTATTTTAGTGTAAATTTTGTAATCTACATTTAAAATGGCAATAGGCCTATGATTTTTAATTTTAGATAAGTTGTTGCCTTGATTAGGGATTAAAGAAATATGAGCATGATTGAAAGAATCAGGTAAGATATGCTAATTCTGAATTTGGTTGAAGAGAATTTGTAACCAGGGACCTAATGTTGTTTTAACTGTATCATAGAATTCAAGAGTAAACCCATTGGGGCCTGGACATTTTCCTTTTTTCATATGTTGGATTGTATCAGAAATTTCCTCCATAGTTATGGGTTTAGTTAAACTTTCCCAGTCTTTTTCAAAGATTTTTGAATCACAAAATGTTTCATAGTAGAGTATCTCCTGAATAATGGGGTTGCACTCTGAGGTATATAAAGTTGAATAGAAATTAAAAAATTATTGTTCAATCTCCTCCTGAGAGACACAGACTAGGCCATTTGATTTTTTGGATTTAAGTATTGTCTGTCTTATTTTCTTGTTCTTTGATTCTTTTTGTGAGCAGTTTCCCCACTTGTTCACTATATTGTTTCCAGTTTTTATTCCTTTTGGCCCAACTGTAGTTTCTTTGATATATTTCTGTTGATGTAATAAACTTTCTTAGTTCAGATAGCTCATTAATCTTACTTGTATTCCCATTTTTAACTTCTAATTCTAGTATTTTGCATTTGTCTTGTATTTGTTGGTAATTTTGTAACTTACTCTTGTGTTTCCAGGAAGCCTTTGAAATTAAAATGCCTCGAATAGTGGCTTTCAGGGCATCCCAGCTCCTTATAATGTTATCTTTTGTTATTCTATTATCAGCCATAGAGTTAAGTATGGCCTCTTCGGTCTTTTTAATGCAATGTTGGTCCTTTAAAAGTAGTTGTTTAGTCTCCAAGTTTTGTGCTTCTTGATAAAGCTATCACAGGTTAAATCATAAGTAACCATATTGTGATCTGAAATTACCATAGGATTTATATGTGATTGAATGGCTAAACAACTAATCAGAAAATCCTTAGAAATAAAAATGTGGTCTAATAGGGAATGCATCTTATGTTGAGCTGATAAAAAGGTGTAATCTTTTACATTCTAGTGCAGCTCTCTCCATGAGTCTACAAGGTTACCTGAATCTAGGAAATTCTGTAACTGCTTTGCTTTGTATCTATCCCAGGTGGAGAACGATGAAGATTTATCCAAAGGATCATTTATTGGGCAATTTAAGTCACCTCCTATAATTAGATTAAAGCAATCCAAACCACATATAGTGTTGTTGATTTCTGCTAAGAAATTGCTAAACCCAGTGAAAGATGCATAAACGGAGCAAAATGTTATTACCTGCCCTTCAATCATTGTTTTAACTGCTACAATTCACCTCTGTGTATCTGTTGTAGAATCAAGTACTGTTCCTTTAAACTTATTGGATAACATTAAAAGTACTCCTGCCTGTTTATTAGAGGGGTATAAGGTGTAATAGATTGTCCCTGACCATTTTTTTAAGTTTATCTGCTTCTTTTTGATTAAGAAACATTTCTTGCAGAATCACCACATCCAGCCCTACCTTTTTAATTTTTGTGAGGATCCTGTATCTTTTAATGGGAGTATTAACTGCATTAACATTCCATGTTGCACCTTTTATTGAAAAAAACATGTTATAACTGTAAATGAACAAATAAATTGTGCCCCATGTGAACACCTTTTTTGCACCTTTAATACAAAAGAAACAAAATCATGAAATTGAAAAAAAAAAAGTCAAAAGCAGAAGAATATGCCCTTTTACTTTCTTCCCTTGAACCCTCCCCACTCCCTCCCCCTGTTTTGCCAAAGACTTAAGTCTGGCAAACCTTTAGAATCTCTCGAGAACAAAGTGCGCTCTCATCGCAAGCACCCCCAGTCCCCACATGCCATTAATTCAGTATTCTCTGTCAAGCAAAATTTTAATCAGCCAATATTCTCAGTCATTTTCATAAAAAGTAAAATGTTTTGGGAGTCTTATTTTGAAGTCCAATATTGCTTCAGTAGCTGAGTCGTAAAAAAGAGATTGATTATTAAGAAAGACTTTCAATCTTGCAGGATGAATTATATATGCTTTGAAACCCTATTGCCAGAGAAATTGCTGGACCCTACTAAAGGTCTTCCTCTGTTTCCAAAAATGTTTTGAAAAATGTCTCAATGAAATCTGCTGGTCCTTAAATTTAAAGTTCAGGGATCCATAATAAGAGGCCATAAGTATATATTTCCCTTCTGAAGTAAACATTTTTAAGATTACCGGTCTTGCTCCTGAACTCTCTTTAGGTTGACCCAACCAATGAACTCTGTCAATACCCAGAATCTCAGTTCCCTCCCCTAACAGGCATGAGAAAAGTTCTGTAATAACATTTTTGAGAGAAGTTCCTTTTTCCTATTCTTGCTGTATGCCAAAAAATCCAAATATTTCTGTGTCTAGCCCGGTTTTCTTGGCCATCCAGTTTATTTTGCAAATCTAGTTGCTGTCTCTGAAGAGCTTCAAGATCTTTAGGCATTGGACGTACTAAGTCTTCAAGCTGAGATTGAAGACTTTCTAATTCGTTAATTCTTTTTGTTATTTGCTCAAGCTTATTTTCAATGCTTAGAAGTGATGCTTTTAAGTTTTCAATAGCATCTAATACTGGCTGTAGTTTGTCAAGAGATGCTTGGATGGTTTGTACATTAGAAATTAATTGTTTTGCCCATTCTGGGGGGGGGGAGTTTTTTAGTGGTATTGAGGAAAGTATTTTAATTTTGGGATTATTGGGGCCTCCATTTCCAGTACAGTCTTCAGAAAAATCAGCTAGTTCTTCTTTTTGCTGAGGGTTTGAATCATCATTAGTTTCAGCTGACTCCTGATTTAGCTGGGTTGTTTTACTTGAAATAGTCACATTTTGTGCCAGTTGCCCTTTTCTATCTTTTTTCCTTTCTGTGTCTATTTTTGGTGGCATTTTAGTCTCTATAGGACCTGAAAGATTGCAGCAATTTTTAAAGGGAAGTTGTAACTGTTTGTAACACCTTTTAGATTGCGATGTGGCAGTTCTATTCATATATGCAGATCCTTTTTTACAAGGACTTTTGCTTTGTTTTATATTAGACAATTGAAAGAGATTGCTTAAACGTTTTATGTCTTGTTTATTTTCTTCATTAGACATAAAGAGTGAAGCCTTATTGGACCAACTAACTTACTCTAAGTGCTTGTATAGGGTAGACCAAAAACGCCACCCAGAATATCTACTGTATACGTAATGAAATTTAAAGTCAGCATCTCATATTAAATTCCAGGCTGCAAACCAAAATTATTTGGCCAGTCAAGATATCACTTATGAAGGAACGTCTAAAGAACTTGAGAATAAGGCAATTCTGCCCGGTCTGCCTCATGCAAAATAAGACAAGTGATATCAGGTATCAGTACTTCAAAGTCAGTGACCTCCTATGGCCGATTATCTGTGGAAGTATTGGGTTTTAAAACGTATCAGACTAAGTGATTCACCCATTAGCAGTAGCTTAGAAGAAATAGACCTGTGGTGGCCATTCAGCGTTCTTGAATTTTGTAGGCGTGGTCCTTCAGAAAGTCGTGTTGTCTTAGTGCCTTCCAAATTCTTCTGTGCATCAAATTATGACTGCCAATATTCCAAACGGGCTTTAAACAAAGTGACCGAGCATCAGCAGAAGGCAATAATCAACTAAGGGCTGGAGAAGGCTAGCAAATCCTTATTCCTCTGGCTGAAATCAATCCACCATTCAGGATCACTTACTGAACTAATGGTGGAGTCGGCGAAGTCATTACAGCGTAACTGCTTTGTTCTACAATCAGAACAAATGGCTTTTGCTCTTTGACGCTGAACAAGCTATTTTACAGGTTAGAATATGACGCTTGGCCTCAAAAGGAAAGCCCAAAAAGAAGCTGAGAGATGCTGAGTGCCATAGGTGTGTGCTTACAGATGGGGAGGTTGCAGCAACTGGTGCTGCCTAGCTCATGGCTGTGCACATTGGGGCTCCTCCCAACTCCCTCTTCCTAATCTCTCAAATCCCAGCTGCTTGACCTCACACTCCTGTTTTTGCAGGTGCGACAACTGGAAAATTGTGTTTCATATCAACTTTGACATCAGTCAGTGTAAAAGTGCATCTGCAGCTGCACACAGAACACATGCTGTGGCAGTGGGAGTTTAGAGTGACATATAAAATGCCCTCAGAGTAGAGTATCCCAGTTAGTTTTCCTATTTTTCACACTTTTGCCATTTAGTAGTAAAGTAACCACTGAACCAAATTTCTCCAAAATTGGTACAGCAAGAGATCTTGTACTGGAATACATGCTTTTTAAAATTTAGTTAATATTTGTCAAGAAACAGTTGAGCTATCAGTGGCTGAAAATCACATTTTAACATTGAAGTACCTACCCAACCCTTAATCCTAACTATAGTAGCTCCACCTTCCCACTATATCTGCACATTTACATTGGTTTCTAGATACCCTCTGGAAATTTTACCAGGTAATTGGTAGGCAAATTTTATCAGAATTAAGAAATCCACCCTTAAATCTCATTCCCAAACCCTACATCCTCAAGTGGGCATATGCCTTATAATGTAACCTCCTGTACACAGTCCATATGAAATGTTAACTGCACTACCATCAACACAGGGTTTGAGTTACTGGTATTAATGTTTTCTGAGCTTTTTGTTGCGGGTAACAATAATGGTGTAATTACTTGGCCTTTTATTTAGCCTTCTCATCCCTGTGCATAATAGTACATTTGTTGTGGAACAAAAAAAAGCATGGCACATGGCTGGAAAACAAGGTCCAAACTTGAACAGTGCAGAAGATGCAGATGCCACCCACAGCACATCATAGCCAACTCTCCCAAAAGGAGGAGTACAAGGGTCCCACTTCCAGACTGCAGCATAGCTGACAGTAGGGGATCACTAGCAGGCATCAAGGAGGAACCCATAATGGAGGAGAGATTGGTGCAGGGACAATGTGAATAAATCACTGGGCCCAGATAGATTGTATCTCAGGGTGTTATGGAAGATGGGAAGGTCCTGGCAGGTATACTAATGGATTTCTTTAACTGCTATTTGGAGACAAGAGAAGTGCTGGAGAACTGGAGATCAGCCTGTGTGGGCCCTCTTTATAAAAGTGAGAGTTGGGAGGAGCCACGCAACTATAGAGCAGTCATTCTGACATCTATAGTGGGGGAAACGACTGGAGTCTATAATTAGGGAAAGGATAGTAGAGCTCCTGGAAGCCAATATGATGCAGGATTCCAGACAGCTTGGATTTACCAGTGGAAAGTCTTGCCAAATACACTTAATTGAATTCTTTGCTTGGGTGAAAAAGGCTGTGGATAGGGGTCAGGCAGTTGATGTCTTGTACCTTGACTTCTGCAAAGCCATTGAGTCTGTCCCACATGAGAGACTGAAACAGAAACTGGGAGAGTCACCTGGGTGTGGCAGATGAGGCTATGGGTGGTGAGAAATTGGCTGAGTGAAAGAACCAGAGGGTTGTTTTAAATGGAGAACCATCAGGGGAAATGAAAGTTGTGAGCGGAGTACCACAGTGATCAGTTCTAGGACTATGTATCAGTGATCACAGTACAGTGATTTAACATTAAGATTGGGATTGAGGCAAACCACATGAGAACAAGGGTAATGGACATTAAGAGGGCATATTTAAAAAAAATGTGAGACTTCTTCAGAAACTGCCTCATGGGGAGGATTGCCACAGAGGGGTAGAGGCACAGTGGTGGGGAAAAGGAAGGACATAATTAAGGCAACCAACCTTTCTGTGAAGGAAGTGAGTAAAAGTAGAAGGAAAAATAGCCCTTTATAGTTCTCTAGGGAAGTGGCCAAGGTGGTGAGGGGGGAAAAAAGTATGGCATTCAGGAGGCACAGTATAAGGAAACTCAGAGGGAAGAAGACAGGGAGATATACCAAGTGAACTACAGAGGGAAGCAAGAAAGGCAGAGAGGGGAGCAAGGGTGCAGAAAAGGATAGCTGAAAGGGTAGATGAAGGGGATAATACTTTCTCCAGATATGTAAGTGAGAAGAGGTAAGCAAGGGTTGGGCTAGTGAGAATAAGAAGGGTAGCAGGGGGAGAATGAACAGAAGAGGATTATGAAAAAGCAGAAAACCTGAACAGGTGCTTCTACTCAGTCTTCACAGTGGAGAGAGGTGGATGGACCACCAGGGAGCAGGAGGAACAAACGGAGGGGATGAACAGCAGCCCATTTTCAGAGGAAACAGTTCTGAAGGGACTTGCAGCTCTGAAAGTGGACAAGGCTATGGGACCAGACTGGAATATACCCATGGGTATTAAAGGAACTCATGGAGGTGCTAGGTGCCCCACTGACAGCCTTATTCAACAGCTCACTGGAAACAGGCATGGTTCTGGAGGACTGGAGGAGAGCAGACATGGTCCCACTCCATAACAGCAGCAATTGAAAGGAGGCTAGCAGCTATAGGCCGGTCAGTCTCACATCAGTGGTGGCAGAAATTAGTGGAAACCCTGTTAAATGAAAGGCTGGTAGAGTACTGTATCTTGAATCCAGTGGGCTACAGTACCAAAGGCACATGGATTCATGGGGAAGGGGGGGTCATGCCAGATGAATCTAAATGATTTCTTTGGCTGGGCAACCTGGGAAATAAATCAGGATAGGGCAGTGAACATGGCCCATCTGGGCTTTAGCAAAGCCTTCAATACTATGCCACACAAGAGACTGATAAAGACATTGAGCTGCCTAGGGGTGGGATCCAAAGTGGTGGACTGGGTAAGAAACTGGTTAATAGATAGGAGAAAGAGGGTGGCAGTAATGGCACTCACTGTAGTGAGGGGAAAGTGACCACTGGTGTGCTGCAAGGCTCAGAACTGTGACCAGTCCTCTTCAATGTTTTCATAGGGGACATTATAGAAGAACTAGGAGGGAAGGTACATTTTTGCAGATGATGCCAAAATCTGTAATAGGGTGGATACTCAGGTATAGACAGGTGGAGAGAATGCATGGGGTCTTAGTGGAAATTCTGAGTGGTCAAGAGAATAGCAGTAGAGTTTAATGCCAAAAAGTGCAAAACTATGCACCTAGAGCATAGGAACCCAGGAGCTGAGTATAGGATGGGGAGAGGCACTGACAGTAACTAAGCAGAAAAGTGACCTTGTAGTTATCATATCTGATGACATCAAAATGTAGGGCACTGTGACAAAGCAGTGGGTAGGGTCGGTGGGATGCTTGGATGCATAAGTAGAAGTATATGCTGCAGGACAGGGGAGGGAGGTGGTGTTGCCACTGTATCACTTGCTTGTGAGACCCCACCTGGAGTATTGTGTTCAGTTCTGGAGGCAGTACCTCAAAAAGAACATAGACAGAGTGGAGGTAGTCCAGAAGAGGGGAACTAAAATTGTGCAGGGGTGTATCAAAAGCCCTACAAAGACAGACTGAGGGATCCCAACATGTATACCCTGGAAGAGAGGAGAGTAAGCAGGGAGATGATATAGACCCAAAAGTACCTCACAGGGGTGAACAGGATGTCAGAGGGGAGACTCTTTCAAGTGAGAAAGAGCACCAGGACCAGACGGCATGCAATGAAGCTGGGGGGAGGGGCGTTAATAGGGATATGAGGAAGTACTGCTTCACTGAAAGAGTGTTGGATGCCTGAAACAGAATCCCAGCAGAAGTGGTGGAGGCAAAAACAGTAGGAGGATTCATGCTGGCATGGGATACATATAAGGGAATATTAGTAAATAGGTAGGGAGGGAAAGGGTCACCAGACGCCAGTTAGAGTCTGTGGAGTCAGACTAGGCAGGTACCATCTGGGCAGACTGGGTGAGCAAAGTGATCCTTTTCTAATTACAAATTCTTTGTTTCTATGTTCATTGTTTATAATATTGGGATGGAGTTCAAAGAAAGATGAGCCTCTTTGTAGATGACACCATGGTCTCTTGAAGAGTGGCACTGAGGAGGAAATAAGGGCCATGAAAAAGATCTGAAAAGATGATCGAGGGTGTGGCAGCTGAAATTTAACACAAAAAAGTGCAATGTAATGCATAGAGGGGCTAAGAACCCAAAAATGGAGTGTAGGATGAATGGGGTGGTAGTGGAGAGCACATCAGAGGAAAGAGACCTGAAGGTGTTAGAAATGCAGAACATGAAGGCATCAATACAATGTAGCAGGGCTGTGGGCAAGGAGAATAGATGCTGGGGTGCATAGGGAGAGGGATCTCTAGCCATGGGAGAGTGGTAATAGCCCCTGTATCCCTGGTTCATCCTCACTTGGAATATTGTGTGAAGTTTTGGAACACCCAGTTGAGGAAGGACAGGGACAGGTTTGAGGCAGTACAGAGATAACCCACCAGAATGATGCAGGAGCAAGAGGGTAAGTCCTGCAAGAAGTGTTTGGAAGATCTTAATATGTACATGGTGGAGAACAAGGGAGAGAGAGAGAGAGAGAGAGAGAGGAGAGAGGGAGGCGGGGGGGGGGAGAGAGAGAGAGAGACTGTAATAAGACTGTACATGACTGAAACATAAAGTACCTTCACAAAATAAACAAGGTGGACAGCATCGAACTGTTCACAGTAAGTGGTAACATGGGGGTAACATGGGTACCAGGGGTAACTCCCTGAAACTGGTGGGTTGGGGAGGTTCAAGAAGTGTGACGGAAAGTGCTTTTTTACAGAAAGAGTCGTGACCGACTGGAACAAGCTTCTGGAGGAGGTCATCAGGGCTGAAACAGTGGGAGTGTTCAAAAGGGTGTAACCACCCCCCAACACACACACACAAATGGTGTGGCTTACCTTAGCCTCCTGTGCCAGACCTTGCAGCCACTACTCTGTTGTGCTCACTTCAGCCCAGAAACTGCAGTCTATGTGGGGACCGGAGAAGCTCTGTTGTTGCAGCCACCTAAATGTTTGCTTCATTTCAGTGCTCAATTCGACACTCACTACCCTGGCCACTGCAACTGCAACTAAACCAAAACAGTCTCCTCCAATGTGCTCTGGCTCCAGAGACTTTGGTGGGCATCAGGGAGCTTGGAGGCACATTGGGGGGGGAGGACCACCATGACAGGAGAGAATGAGGCTGTTGACACTTGTGACAAGGTGGGGGAATCCCTGACACACTAAAAAGCTCAATCACCTAACAGAGCACCACTGTGCTCATTGAACCTGGGGTCAGCTAATCAAACTCTAATAAATAACTTTTCTGGAGCCAGTGCTACTTTTAAATATGGAGAGCACCATTTTTGTGAACCCTGACCTCGGTCACAGCCAATGGGAGGTCAGGAATCTTGGAATGTGCCACCAGAGACTTGTGGGAAGAAAACACTGTAGCCTGCTTGGCACCCTTTCTGCCAACCAATAGGGCATCAAATGAATGTTCTGCATACTAATTCCAGTGATTGACGGCCCTTTGGACAAAACAGGCACTGCCTTTCCTCACAGAAAGCCTGAGGGCAGTTCCAGAACAAGTCAATCGGCAGTGAGCTTCACAGTATGTGGAGGGCTTGTGCTGCTGGTCAAAGCCATGCAAGGAAGCCTACCTGGGTCTTTCACAGCCATGCTATAGAAAGTGACTCCAAAGGTTTCTACAACCTGCAAGCACAGAAGTGAAAAGTGTGTTTGCTGTTTGTGTCAGAACAACACCCAAGGAGACTGTTCCTGCTGTTACAGTAAAAGGAAGTAAAAGCATGCTGATCTAGTAATTGTGCCATTGCTGCCATCCTGCAATGTGGACAGAGACTGTGTGTGCTGCTGAGTGAAACAGCCTGCATTGAGCTTACAGATAGTCTGTGAACTGGCCAGTCAGTGCTACTGCTAGGCACTGGGTAACATACCACATTAGGGTCCAGAAGCCTAAGAGTGTGAGTGTGTGTGTGTGTGTGTGTGTGTGTGTGTGAGAGACATGTGGCCTCTGATTCTCAGACTGATCTGTCCTAAGGAGGAAAAGGAGAGAGGAGCCAGAGAGGTCCAGACAACCAGTGAAGCAGAAAGCCTGATTCCTGTCCAGAGGCATCTGCATCCTGCGCAGCTGAGCTTATCCCCCAGGACAACTTGACCATCTGATCAGCTGTTCAACAGAACCTGTACTCACAGAGAGGAGAAAGAGGAGCCCATCTTGTCAAGGAAGCTGGTTACACCAGAACCATGAGTACTTCAGGGCTTGTCCTGCAACTGGGATTGTATAAAGTCTGCCACCCAAACTACAGGTTTGGCCATCTGGCCTGGATCTAAAAATACAAGTTCCAGGCCATGCCGTTCGGCCTCTCCTCAGTCTCCAGGGTCTTCACCAAGTGCATTGCAGTGGTGGCAGTATTCCTGCAGCACTGAAGAGTCCAGGTGTACCCGTACCTGGACAACTGGCTGATTGTCAGTTCCTCCAGAGCGGAGGCGGAGTGGTCCAGGGACCTCCAGACCTGCTCAGCCTTAGGTTTCCTGGTCAACAAGGCAAAATCAGAACTCAGCCTCTAACAGATCATCCAGTTCATCAGGGCAGAGCTTGACTCCCTTCAGGCCAAGCTCCAACTCCTGCGGACAGAATGGAGGATCTTACTTCCTTTGCCCAATCAAATTGAGTTGCACAATTGCGCCTTGACCAGGACTTCCTGCACCTGCTGGGGTACATGGCATCCTGCACCAGCATAGTTTGGTAGGCTTTCTGGCAGATGTGCCCCTTGCAGTAGGGGCTGTCCAGTCAGTGGTCTCAGCACCTTGGTCTCCTCAACCAGCAGGTCATGGTGACACAGGTGATGTGGGATGCCATCCAGTGGTGGCTCATCCTGGAACAGCTCCAGAAAGGAGTCCCTTTTGTCTGCCCAGAGCCGACGGTCACCCTATTGACCAGTGCCTCTCTGATGGAATGGGAAGCCCATCTGGGGGCCTACAGGGCCCACGGGCTCTGCACTCCCAAGGAGTCCTGATGTCACATCAACCTGTTAGAGCTCCATGCAGTGCATCTAGCACTGACAACCTTTGCTCTGGTTGTTCTGGGTCAAGTTGTCCAGGTCCAGATGGACAACACGACGACCATGTACTACCTGAACAAGCAGGGTGGGATGCATTCCTTCCTATTGTTTCAGGAAGCTCTCTGCATCTGGACCTTTTTTTGCAGCCTAGGCACTGACATTCTGGTGATTCATGTGGCTGGCATGTCCAACCAGTTGGTGGATGCTCTCAGCCAGGTGGACAAGGTGTCTCATGAGAGGTCTCATCACCAGGAAGCAGTCAACTGTCTGTTTTCCCAGTGGGGCACTCCCCAGATTGACCTGTTTGCCTTTTGGGAGAATATGAAGCTGAGGCTGTTTTGTGCCCACCCCCACCCCCCAGTGAGGGACACTGCTGGGGGATGCCTTCACAAGGCTCTGGCCCCAGTCCTCATGTATGCCTTCCTTCCCTTTCCCCTAATCCACAAGGTGCTGGTCAAGGTGAGGAGGGAAATGGCTTGGATGATCCTGGCACACGTGGACTGGCCATGCCAGTTGAGATACCCTGATCTCATCAGCCTCAGCAGCAGGCCTCCATGGCAACTGCCTCTTCACCTGGATCTGCTCACTTGCTCTCAGGGGAGGATCTTGCATCTGGACCTTTGGTCCCTGCACCTGACAGCCTGGTTTCTCAGTGGCTAGAGTTCCAGGCCTTGGGTCTTTCCAACGAGGTCCTCCATGTTGTTGAGGCTTCTCGGAAAGAGTTGACTTGTCAGTGCTACGCCTTCAAATGGAAGAGATTTTCCATTTGGTGTCAAGGCAAGGAGAAAGACTCTTGTCCTGCCCAGTGGTGAGCATTCTAGACTACCTGTGGTTCCTCTCCCAGTGTGCCTATGTTTGACGACCTTCAAGGTGCACCTGGCAGCCATCTTTGCATACTGGGTGTGGACTGGTATGCCAATGGTGGTGCACGAAAAGATGGTCAGTTGCTTTTTCAAAGGCCTTGACCACTTGTCCCCACCGGTGCATGAGCCACCACCACCTTGGGACTTCGTTGCTGGTTTTGGCAATGCTCCATTTGAATTGATGCACAGAAGTCACTTCTCCCAGCTGTCGTGGAAGACCGCCTTCTTGGTGGCTATCACCTCTGCCAGAAGGATCAGTGAGCTCCAGGTGCTCTTGGTGGAGTCTCCTTATTTGGTTTCCATAAGGTCAAGGTTGTTCTCTGCCCCAACCTGTAGTTCCTTCTGAAGGTTGTTTTGAAGCTTCACCTTAACCAGGTGATTAACCTCCCAGTGTACTTCACCAGCCTGACCTCGGAGGCCGAGCACAGGCTCCATTTGTTGGACCCAAGGTGCACATTCCCCTATTACAAAGAGTGTAAGGCTGGAATTCAGTGAAAGGGTTGCCAGCTCTTTGTCACCTACGCTGAAGCTGCACCAGGAAGACTAGCAGCTAAGTGGATGATTGGTAGGTGGATAGTCTCCTGCATCAACCTCTGCTATGTAGGTCTCATTCCACTAGACATACCATTGCCTCAGTGGCTGCTTCCAGGGATGTCCCTATCCAGTAAATCTGCAGGGCTGCTACCTGGAAGTCAGCACACACCTTCATCTCCCATTACCACATCAACCTTGAGTAATGCCGGGATGCTGGTTTTGGGGCCTCGGTTCTCCAGTCTCTCTTTCTAAATAGGGTGTGTGTGTGCCTTGCCCTCTCCTCCCACAGTAGTGCTAGGAGTCTGTCAGAAGTGTGGATAGCGTACCATATCTACATTTCAAGAAATAAGAGTTAGTCACCTGTAACCGTAGTTCTAGGAGTGATATATGGTGCACATCCACACAACCCACCCGACCTCCCCTAGCAAGTGGTGCACCTACTCTTGCTTCCAGCATGCAAGATCTGATGTCATGGGGCGGTGCTGAGGAGAATACCACCTGGGTGGGGGGGAAGCCAGCTGGAAGACCTTCCGGTCAGAATTAAAGGGGAAAGGAATCCCGTGATAAGTGTGGATGTGCACCATATACCACTCCTAAAACTACAGTTACAGGTGAGTAACCCTCATATATGGGGTATATCGTTAGAATGGTGACTTAAAATTGGCACTGCAATAAGAGCAATCCAACTCTCTACAGACAGCTGCCCCACAACAGGGTGTGCTCCTAGAAAAATTCAAAGATATGTACTCAGAATCAAACACTACCCACCACCACACAAGGCCAAGACACAACATGTATGTCCAGCAAAATGCAGTTTAATAATACAGCAGTAGACAAATGGTGCAAATCTCTTTAATGCTGATAGCAAAGGCCGGAGAGCAAGGCAGAGCCCCACTGACCTCCACAGGTCCTGAAGAGGCTACTGTGAAACCGGTAGAAGTCAGTGGGGCTCTGCCTTGCTCTCTGGCCTTTGCTATCAGCATTTAAGAGGTTTGCACCATTTCTTTACTGCTGTATTATTAAACTGCATTTTATTGGACATACATTTTGTGTCTTGGCCTTACGTGGTGGTAGGTAGTGGTTGATTGCGAGTAGCTGACTGCAATAAGACTGCCACAACAAGGGCGATAATGAAAAGGGTGATCTTGATTTTAGATCGCCCCTTACTGATGCTGCCCTTTGTGCCCACACTGTTTCTACCCCTTCCGGGCCATGCCTGTCCTGGAGGTCATTATATTCATTTTCAGGGTGTGTGGGGGTGATGCGCCCTGCAAAACAGGACTGTTTACCAGGATGGCACTTTGGCACTACGCATCCCAGGAGCCTCAATGTCTGGTGCCTAATGCCAGGTGGCGTATTGCCTTCGCCCATGTCGGCATTGACAAAATGACTGTTGCACCAATATGGGTGAACCATATATAGCACCACAGCCCTCTTCACCACTGGACCCGCTCCCAGCATCTTGTTTTAATGTGGGTCCCAGCAAGGATAGTAGGCAGCAGTTAACATGTTAACATTGTCCAGCAGAAATAGTTACATATAGACTAAAATACACAAGACAAAAAAAAAAAAAAACGACTGCAAAAGTAAGTACATCTTACAAGTAGTCCAAGCAAGCTAACAAAGTGAGGGTCGCAGCAGATAAAGAGCAGAAGCACTGTTATGCAACATGATCATGGTCAGGGAGAGGGGGGGCTATGGACCAAAACAAATACTGGGAGTTCTATGGTGACTTGAAAGAGTGAATCTGAACACTTGCAAGCTAGAAGCATTACTCAGCTGGAGAAGAAGTTTGTTCCAGGTGACTGGTGTTACAACTGCAAAGTTGTTTCTGCAAAATTCACTCTTCACCCTTGCAATTGAGAAGGTAAATGCTGCTGTTGAATGGAGTGAGTAGGCACTGCTTGACTATATGAGGTGTGCTTAGAGATAGTCAGGGACTTTTCCTTGTGCACCGCTGTACAACAAAGAAAGCCAGTGGTAGTCACATCTGAAACCTGATTGAGGGACTTGACCAGTTAAGCTGGTCATACAGCAGGCAATGATGGTAGACCATCCACAGGAGAGTATGAACCTACACAACATTTGTACAAATTATTTGTTTACACAGCAGTATATGATGTCTCCATAGTCAATGGAAGGGAGCAAGAACTGGGAGACCACCTATTTCTTTACATCAGCGCTGACAGCATTAGGACCTGTAGAGAAAGTTGAGTTTGAGCTCTAGTGTTTTTAAGATGTGATAAATGTGCCTACTGAATGTAAGTGATACATCGAGCCAGATTGCTAGATATGTGAATATGTGGACCTGCTCAATAGTGTTGCCATCTGATGTTATGACTGCAAGTGGATCAGATGAAAGAGTTAGCAAGTGCTTGGAACAAACACCATAAGCTTAATTTTGGTTGCATTAATGATCAGGAGGTTGTTGACGAGCCCAGAAAAGACTGCATTGAAATCGGACTTGAATACATAATTGACTTCAAACATTTTTATTGCACTGTAGTAGGATGTGGTGTCATCTGAATACATATGTAGATGACGTCTCCTGACATGCTTCTGAATGTTAATAAAAATGCAGAACAGCAGAGGGCCCAGGAGTGTTCCTTGAGGAATCCCAAGATATAAGACAGCAAGATTTGCCAGCCCGGTGGCACTGAGGGCTGATGCGCTGGATACCTTACCTCATGCCACACTGGCTACCCAAGTTTGGGAATGACCTCGGGTCATCAGGGAACAGGCGGGGGGAGGGAGGGAGCTGGATTGAGCACCCTAAAGGTGGCTCTCCCCTCCCAGGGTGGTTGTCTGCCTTCCTGTAGTTCTGCTCCCATCAGGTGGAGGTCCAATGGGAAACGTAGGCAGGAGGGGGGTGGTGGCAATTGCCAAGGGTGGGGTGGAAAGGGCTGAGCCGGTACCCGGCATGCGTGTGTGCCTCCATGCACATACACATGAGTGCCTGCCGGGGTCCTGGGATCCGGGGAACAAAAAGGGGAAAAAACACAAAAAACACTAATGAAAAAAAAAGGACATCAAGGTTTGAACTAATGCCTTGTTTGGACACTAGCTGGGTCCAGTTACTGAGGTAGTTTTCACACCATTTCATGGCTAATTGGCTGAGACCTAGGGTATTCGATTTGACCAAGAAAATTGTACGATCCACTAAAGTTGAAGGACTTGGAGAGGTCCAAAAAAGACAGCCCGAGTGAGAAGAGCATTATCTATGCCCATTTGGAGATCATTGGAGACTTTGAGTAATGCAGATATGGTGGAACGCCCATTCATGAAGTGAGATTGCATGGGCAAGAGCAGATTGTGCAGACTGAGATGCTCCTTCAGCTGTTAAGGGAATATACTTTTCAAGAACCTTGGTGAGGGCATGAAGGACCGAAATGGGTCTGTATTTATTCGGATCCAGTTTAGCCCCTCCTTTGTGGAGGAGCACAATCCTTGCATATTTACAGATGGTAGACATCTCACCTGAGGTGAGAGAGAAGTTTAAAAGCATTGTAACTGGGAAGCAGATATGATGTACAACAAAGCAGAGGAGCTTTGGGTCAAGGTAATAAGCTCCAGCATTTTTGTATGAGCTGAGGCCCATTACTGCTTTGAAAGTGTCTGCTATAATTATTTGTTAGAAGCTGAAGTTTAGTATATCGTGATGATCAGGTTCTGAGTTTCTTGATACAAGACCAACCATGGATGGCACCAAGGAGTTCCAGAGTTTGTCAGTGATGTTCAGGTTAGTGAAGTGGGTATTCAAGGTATTTACAGGTACAGTGTAGTCCACCCCCCAGCCATCATGCATAGGATCAGCAGGTGGATTCTAAGCCCCACTGACAACCCCTAGAGGCACCGGACCCTGTCAGGCTGCCCTGCCTTTCTCTTTACTGCTGATCCCCAGGTTGTTGATGGCCTGCCAAGCTGGGTTCCAGATCTTTTACCCTGCTTAGAAGCAATTCTGCATGGTGTGCAGCCCAGGTATTGTCCTCAAAGGTACCTGCTTTTATGTTTTTCCTCTGGAAAGTTGTTCAGTGATCATTGTCAGTAATCATGTGGAAACCATCCTCCTTCTCTTTTCCCATTCCCCACACCATATGGACCCTATTCCCAAGAATATATACCTCCTAGCCACCTTCAACATTGAAGATGTGACTTTAGCTGGTCTCTTCATCATTGTTCCTAGTCCTCTGTTGTAATCTGCCAGGTAGTTTCTGTACTGTACTGTTTTGTAATACTCATGTATGTATGCCCTGATATGGACCGTGGCTTTCTGTTTATTAATGTTGTTCACTTATCTGTTGTATGCAAAACAGTTAAATAAAACATGTATTTATAATGTTTAGAAAATAGGTAGCAAGGTCTCCAGAGTGGTTTATGATTTGATCAATTTTGTCTTGAAGAGACATTTCAAATAGCTTTTTTAGCTCCTTCCCAAATTTTTTGACATGAAGTTTGTTTTCCTCACCGGTAGTTGTGGTAGTAGTCAAGCTTTAGCTTCTGCCAATTTTCATAGATTCCAAAGTTTTCTATAATCCTGTCTGTCTTGAGGGATCCGGTCTTTCTAAATCTGGCTAAAGCTGCATCCCTTTGCAAGAACTATTTTGTAATCTTCTTAGAGATCCAGGGATAATGGTGTCCCATGACTCCATGTATGTTCTGATTAGTGCAAGTTTGGTTCAGACATTGAGAAATTACTGGCAAAAAATTCTTAGTATTCCATGACCATGTACTGTATATTCTGATTGGTGCAAGTTTGTTTCTGATGTAACCCCCTTGTTACCCGGGGTTACTAGAATCCCAGTAAGACCTAGTGGTAGGCAGGGAAGGCAGCTTGTGAAACTTCAGTTAAATGGGTTTCACACTGTCTCACTCTGTTCTCAGTCTCAGCTGAGACTGAGGGATGACATCACCAATAGAACTATCGCAGCTGCATGAGCCACATTGGAATCTGCAGCAAGAGAGTTGGTATAGAACGTTGGGAGGTTTTGAAATCAGTCAGTCAGTGTGAGTCAGTTCAGTGTGGAGTTGATGTTGGGAGCTTGCTGAGAAAGCAGCTCAGCAGCTCAGTAAGGCTCTAGGAGCCTCAGCCCTGGCAGAGGGCTACTTTTAAGTAAAAGGGTACGTGTCTCCACCTTAAACAGAGACACAGAAGATGATTGAAGTGGTGGAGACCGCTGTTTTCGGTTCTCAGTGCCCCCTCCCTTCGGGGATGGGGGGACAGGAAAGGGTTCCCTGCAGATTCCTGGGGCAACCCCCTAGTTCTGCTCGTAAAGGAGAAGCTGCCTATGTGTTCCAGAGTTTATTTGGGAGAACAAGAAGATTTGTGAGTCACCTGTGGGGCACCTGCAAAGTGAGGGTGAGTGCTCTTGCTAAAAGGGCCTATGTTTTCACCCTGGGACTTGTGGTGACAATGTGGGAATTGAACTACTAAAATAGTGGAAGCCTAGAGTAATGGGCTAAGCAAATTAAAAGTAGGTTCAAGTCCAGAGCTTGTTGGGATGCAAATGATATGCAGAGGAGATGTGACAGACGTCTACCCAGAATCTACATTTGAAAGTTTTCAGTAAAGGAATTGTTCAGTTTCCAGAGAAATGGCCGAGTATGGGCTTTGAGAGCTGGAGGTGGGTGGCCCCCCATCTTTAGTGACCAGGTCCACCTCTACGGATTTCTTCTGTGGATTTCTACTTTACCTCAGGCACTTGGCCAGTGATGAGGGAAGTACCCAGATGTGGGATTGTAAGGAAAATTCTCTCTAGGAGTCGAAGGCTCTAGTGTGGTTTAGGGAGCCACAACAGGATGATTGGTTCATTCCTCAAATGGACTGCGGATCAAGCGGCCGGTGGGGGAGCCGGGCCAGTGGGGAAAACCCAAGTAGTGTACAAGTCGGGCTGTGTTCCCAAAGCTGCGTGCAAGGCCGGGCTGTGTGCCTGGTGGGTTTAGAGCCTGAGGGCTGGAAATAGATAAAGTGTTCTGTAGTCTCTAATCTGCATTACCAGGAAATGTAGCCCCATGGGGGTCCATCTATGCTATGTTTGTTCAGCTTGGATGTAAATAAAAGCCACACCGAAGAATCCCATTCCTGGTTCTGGACATTACAGTTATTGCTTCCTGTGTTCGGATTTACTTGGGTGCCCCTGTACAGAGTAGCCAAACCTAGGTCCCCTGTGCCGAGTAACCTCATCCTCCCCAAACCCAGTCCCCACCAGGTACTGCTGTCAGCTTCAACAGCATGCCACCTGTCATTTGGCTAAAAAGGCAGGGGTGAGGGGTTACAAAAATGGAGGCACTGCTTTGGATTTTGTTCTGGGAGGAAGGTGCTTGGGTAAGGGGGCTAGCGTTTTGGCTATCTGGCAGTGGGCAGCCAAAAAGCTGAAGCAATTTCCCTAGTGTGTTGCTGTGTGCTGTGGATCTTGTGCTGCTGTTTAAAAATGCCAACTGTTTACCAAGGAGCAGTAAAGCCATAGAGTGTGCCCTTGTCCTGCATCAAATTGTTTACAGCGTTTTTGCCTGCTTTAAAAATGAACTGTGGTAAAGAAAAGTGTGGAAGACTAGGGGTAGCAACAGGAAAATTGTGCCCTGGACATTGGAAATGCTTTTAAAATGAACTGTGGTAAAGAAAAGTGTGGAAGACTAGGGGTAGCAACAGGAAAATTGTGCCCTGGACGTTGGAAATGCTTTTTGAATGAATGAGAGATTTGCAGGTGTAATGGCTATGTTAAATGACTGAAATGGGCTTCCGCCGTGGAGTCAGTTGAAAAAGAAGAAAAGTTGCATTCTGCAGTTTAAATTTGCCTGCTTGACGATCGCCGTGAGGAGAAGAGCCCTCGCGAGGAAGAAGAGGCTAATTTGCATGGCGTCGTGTGATTGGTCAGGCTGCGATCAGTCCTGCCCCTCAGCCAGCTCTACAGTGACTGCCCCAGCATTCGAGAGGGAGTGTGAGTGGAGTGCGTGTACTGGCTAGTGGTGGAGTGTCGTGGAGTGTTAAAATTGCTGTAAACTTTGTTAAAATAGACTTTCTAGTTTAAAATTGGGCTCAACCCGCTAAGCGATCATCGGAATTGCAAAAGTGGTGGTTGAAAAAGACGATCGTTAGGACTGCCCACCCGTTTCTGTTCTGAGGCCTCCAAGAACTGGCTGCAGGTCGTTTTTCCCCATCGCAGCAAACTGCTACTGATAACAGTAAGTAACAACCTAAAAACTGCTCAAACAGTGATTTTCTGCCCTATGCCATATAAATGTGTGTGCAGCAGTGTAGTCGCTTTGCAAGTAATGACTGTGTCAAGTCCTGCCAGCAAGTGCAAGTCTGTTAAGCCATTGACTGTGTGCATAGTAATGAATTCAGCCTCCGTTTAAAGTTTGAAGCCAGAGAGAGACTGTGGGTTGTAGCCAAAGTGCAGCACTAGTTATACAGGCAATCATGTGCTAAAAACCTGAAGCTTTAAGGGACTGTGAATCAAATAAATGTTACCAGCATGTAAAGAGTCCGTGGAAAATCCTGTAGATGTGTTTAAAGCAAGAACAGAGCAAGTTGTGTAGTTTGAGTAAAAGTTATCAGTAGTTTGTGTAAATCGGGTGTGCAGTGGCTTGACCCAGATTCTGAATGTTGATGCACAGGAGTGCTGCCGCCGCCATTACAGGGTGGGGTAGTAAAGTAAACACAGCAGCAGAAGAGCCATTTTACAACTAAAGAGATGTGTTCAGTAAAGTGGGACTTTCAGTTACAGTAAACTTTTGTTTGTTTTTCTGCAGTTATGGCCTCAGGACCAGCTTGTTACCCGGATCATGCCCGGGTTGCAGTAACAGCAGCAGTAAATAGACTGCAGGATATTGAAAAGTGGTGTTATGGAGGACAACTGCCTCCTCATGTGGCGGTTCCTGGATATCCAGTGCACGTATGTCAAATATGCTTGAGAGCTAGAAGGGACGTCTTCATGATTCCTCACTGTACTGGATGCCTAGAAAAATATGGCTTGTATAAAGCACCTCAAATTCGGTTGGCTCCCACATGGACAATGGTTCAGGAATCTGCAGTTGGCAGCACACAGCACCAGGCGGAGCCTGTGGAGGAAGGCCCCTGGGGGGAGTGTGGCACAAAGCTAGAGGGTGCAGAGTTAGAGACAGAACCAGAAGCTGAAGTTTCAGATGCTGGATCCCAGAAGGAAAGTTCAGATAAAGCATCAATAGACCCCTGGAGGTGGGGGCTTAGCCCAAGTCTCTTAGGCGAAGATGAGACGTGGGAGGCCTTAGAGTGGGAGGTGTCGACCTCCACGCCTAGTGATGAGTGGATAGTCTCAGGAGTGAGGATGACTGCTCATTTCTAGGCTCAGATCCTCAGTGAAGAGGAAGATGAGGGGGAACCTATGTGGCCTTGTGAAAAAGGAACGGGTATACAGCCTCAAGATCTTGCCTGGGAGGAATTCATGGAAGAGAGTGGTGATGCCACTGCCCTGGCTTTACAGGAAGAAGAAGTCAGGGATCCATTTCTAATTTCTTTAAGGATTCGAAACTGGCAGAACCAGGACTGGCCACTCCCAAGCCAGGCCAGCGGTCTCAGACTGACCAAAGCAAGTAAAGAGGAGAGACTGGTTTGTAGGAAGGCAAATGAGATCTATGGTATGACCTTTCCTACCTTTCCTCGGAAAGGCTGGGAGGAGATTGAGAACAGCAGGAAATCCTGGATCTGGGATGAAGCAATGAAAAGTGTGCATTCTGGGGCCAACAAGCATGTAAAGAACAGACTGTTTCACGAGAAATATACCCAGTTGAAGAGAGGCAGGACACTGTTTATAGACAGAGTGAGAATAGTGGACGGAGAGAGACGTGAAATCTCCCACTGTGTGAATTATGTGCACCCAGATGGGGTAATAATTCAAGCTCCTGACCCCCAGTACTATTGGCCATCAGTGCAAGGACCTCCCAGCAAATAAGCCCGTGCCTACAAAATGGAAAGCCGAGCAGTGGTAGTCAATACTGCCACACCAGACTGTGAAGTGCCTTACTGATCTGCCAATATGGACATCCAGGACTCAGGTGCCCCACATTCATCAGTTCTACAGCGTACTGGCCTTTCCAGTATCCATCGACTGGCCCACCAGATGACTTCAGATCCAGAGAGGACACCAGCTCAGCTGTATCCTGAGCCATCGCCTGGTAATTGGATGACGTCAGACCAGCTGTTTTTCTTTTTGTTCCTGTTCTAAGGTTCCTTCTCCAGAGATGACATCAGCCCAGTAGTACCCAGATGTTCCCTCCTGTGGTCCCGGAAGATATCCGCCCAGCTGTATTGGAAGAAATGCTGCCAGGGAGAGTCTTCGTCAGAGGTGCAGGCCAGTGCCAAATTTCCATTCTACAAGTGTCTGGTAAGTCCGAACTTTTCTATCTTTATGACATTGCAGTACACACCCTACACTAGCAGACTTCAAAATGTGTGAACTGTCCGCAAAGACTCTCCCCTTCAGGACTTTGGCCTGTTAGAACTGTGCTTCACCGGGCTCCAGCCAAGGACAGACTCTTTATTGGACTAGCCTTCGGGCATTGTGGTCACTAGTTGGGACTTTTAGGGCACTTCATCCCCCCCAAATGTGTATTGTAAATAATGTCATTGTTTTCTAATGTAAATACTGTTTTTCTACCTTTTTCTAAAAAAAAAAAAAATCTTCTTGGGATTCTTCAGGGTTTTGATGATAGGGGTTTTAGGTAGACCGTGTATGCAGATTAGGAGTGTGTGTTGTCTTTCTTTTTCTTACAGGTGTTCCTGGAAGACAGAAGAGAAGACAAGAAGAGGAGGAAGGGCTCATCGGAGTTCCTCATTAGTACTTTAGTGTGTAGAAATTTAAAGTACTGTGGTGTTATTGCTGTTGTTGCTGTATTAACCCTTTCCTTCCACAGGTGTGGTTGTGGGGGTAGAGAGGAGGCAGTAAAATGGTATAAAATGTGGTATTTCAATGGTGTGTGGTTGCAGGTTGCCCAAGGTCGGGGAGGCCCACGGGTTGTTTTTGTTTTTGGGGATATTAAGTTAAATGCAGATAGGTTTTAACTAGAGGGTTAGGGGGGATAAACAGGCTGTGGTCCTGAATGGCCATTGGGACCGCAGTGCTGATCTATCAGGGCTATGCTCTGGATAGTTCTACCAGAGCCACTAGGTGTCCATAGTAAGTGGATAGTGTAGAGGCTGATATGTCAGCTAAAGGTCTCTAGGCCCTTAATGTTGCCTGCCTGTGCTTGCACATGGTAGGAAGGGGCCTGATCACCCCCCTCTGCAGGTAGCACATAGGGTGGGATGGCCTAAGGCCGGGTAAATAATGACTGCGGACAATCATTTTCCTGGTCAAGGATGAGTGTAACTCCCTTGTTACCCGGGGTTACTAGAATCCCAGTAAAACCTAGTGGTAGGCAGAGAAGGCAGCTTGTGAAACTCCAGTTAAATGGGTTTCACACTGTCTCACTCTGTTCTCAGTCTCAGTTGAGACTGAGGGATGACATCACCAATAGAACTATCACAGCTGCATGAGCCACATTGGAATCTGCAGCAAGAGAGTTGGTATAGAATGTTGGGAGGTTTTGAAATCAGTCAGTCAGCGTGAGTCAGTTCAGTGTGGAGTTGATGTTGGGAGCTTGCTGAGAAAGCAGCTCAGCAGCTCAGTAAGGCTCTAGGAGCCTCAGCCCTGACAGAGGGCTACTTTTAAGTAAAAGGATATGTGTCTCCACCTTAAAGAGAGACACAGAAGATAATTGAAGTGGTGGAGACCGCTGTTTTCGGGTCTCAGTGCCCCCTCCCTTCGGGGATGGGGGGACAGGAAAGGGTTCCCTGTAGATTCCTGGGGCAACCCCCTAGTTCTGCTCGTAAAGGAGAAGCTGCCTATGTGTTCCAGAGTTTATTTGAGAGAACAAGAAGATTTGTGAGTCACCTGTGGGGCACCTGCAAAGTGAGGGTGAGTGTCTGCTCTGGCTAAAAGGGCCTATGTTTTTCACCCTGGGACTTGTGTGACAATGTGGGAATTGAACTACTAAAATAGTGGAAGCCTAGAGTAATGGGCTAAGCAAATTAAAAGTAGGTTCAAGTCCAGAGCTTGTTGGGATGCAAATGATATGTAGAGGAGACGTGACAGACGTCTACCCAGAATCTACATTTGAAAGTTTTCAGTAAAGGAGTTGTTCAGTTTCCAGAGAAATGGCCGAGTATGGGCTTTGGGAGCTGGAGGTGGGTGGCCCCCCCATCTTTAGTGACCAGGTCCACCTCTACGGATTTCTTCTGTGGATTTCTACTTTACCTCAGGCACTTGGCCAGTGATGAGGGAAGTACCCAGACATGGGATTGTAAGGAAAATTCTCTCTAGGAGTCGAAGGCTCTAGTGTGGTTTAGGGAGCCACAACAGGATAATTGGTTCTTTCCTCAAATGGACCGCGGATTAAGTGGCTGGCGGGGGAGCCGGGCCAGTGGGGAAAACCCAAGTAGTGTACAAGTCAGGCTGTGTACCCAAAGCTGCGTGCAAGTCCGGGCTGTGTGCCTGGTGGGTTTAGAGCCTGAGGGCTGAAATAGTGATAAAGTGTTCTGTAGTCTCTAATCTGCATTACCAGAAATGTAGGTCCATGGGAGTCCGTCTATGCTTTGTTTATTCAGCTTGATGTAAATAAAAGCCACACTGAAGAATCCCATTCCTGGTTCTGGACATTACAGTTATTGCTTCCTGTGTTCGGATTTACTTGGGTGCCCCTGTGCAGAGTAGCCAAACCTAGGTCCCCTGTGCCGAGTAACCTCATCCTCCCCGAACCCAGTCTCCACCAGGTACTGCTGTCAGCTTCAACAGCATGCCACCTGTCATTTGGCTAAAAAGGCAGGGGTGAGGGGTTACACTGACATTGACAAATTACAGGAAAAATTGTTTCCAGGCATCTGCTACTAATGGAATAAGGTTTGATATGGTCCCATCGTATGACAGGTAAGTCTGTGCAGAAGTCCTCAAGTATAAAATGTTTGTATGAGTAAGCTATGATCATTTTCAGAGAAGATTTTTTTGCTATGAATTTTCCAGATACAGAAGCCATGTGAAAGTACACCAGCAATTCAGATTCTGTAAGGATGGGTAACAGAAATCCAGTCTAGAAGGATGTGATTATTGGTGGAATGGTTGAGTCTGATGTGATCATTTGTGAGAGATTTAAGTTAGAGAGAGCATGTTTGTGTTTGGATGAGCCCTTCTCTGGCAAGGAAATATAGTTCAGTGCAGGAGGGCAGCTAACGTAGTGGGGGGGGGCTGAAACTGCACATAGATTATGTAAGTCTATTTAGAACTGTGTTAGGGGAGATGGGGTACAGGGCATGCTCTAACCTACTTAGAATTTGACACAGCTGATGTTTTCAGTAATACCATGATAGCCTCCAACTCCACTTGCTAATTGCCAAGCACAAAAGACATTTTGCTCCCAGTAAGTGCACAATTGTCTACTTGCAGATCATCTACAAGTTATAAGTTCCAGAGGTCCCTTCTGAGGCTGTAGACCAGCACTGTTACCAACAAACCACATTACAGATCGAGGGAGCACTCCCGACCAATTGGAGTGCTCCTTTCCCCTGTGCGTGAGGCACTCTTATTCTGTGAAGAGCATCTCACGTGCTGATGCTCTGAAAATGGGTACATTCTGGGAAGTTTTTTTAAAAATATATTATTGATCCGACCGATCAATACACACGCATCATCATTTTCGCGCGCTGAAAATGAGTGGTTTCATTTGCCTTCAGCTTGAGCCAGAACAGCTCAGCTTCACTTCGCTGTTCTCACTCAGCTGAAGGTGCGTGAAACCACTCATTTTCAGCAACTAGTGGTGACGGGGAAGGGGGGGGGCGTATTAACACATAATGTCCACCATTTGCTGGTGTGAAATTCAGAGCTTTAGTAGCTGCAAATAATTTGATAAAATGCGTATAAAATGTTTGCATAACACCACACTGGATAAGATACACTCATAAATTCACAGGTCAGGCATCTGTAATTTATTCAACTTCCCAGGACTTGAAACAGGCTATTACATTCACTGTAAGTGAAGAGATATTTGGAGGGTGATTATTGTAGCTGAGTTGAAAAGTTGAAGAACCTACTGCCATGGTAAACTACTTACTTACTTGTCCTTTAAAAGACTCAGCAAGTAAAAGTCAGACATACAGCTATTAAACCTTAACATTTCACAGCAGGACAGGTGGACATTGTGGTTCTTTGGTAACAGTGCTGCTGTACAGTCTCAGAGGTCTCTGGCACTTGGAACCTATGGTTTTAAATGTTTGTTAAGTTGTCGCAGTCTTGGTTTGCTAGTCACACGGTGCAGTCCTGATACATGGCTAAAATGGCTAATAATACTGAAATTCTGCCACTCGAGTGGGACCTACAGGAGAGTTTCAGATTCTGTAAAAGGGAAGGCAGTGAACCCCATCTGAGACACCCACAAAACAAGTCGCCATTAGTAATATCTAGATGGGACTCTGGGATATTCAGGGTTTCTCCTCTTCAGTAAAGAGAAAATAAATTGTCAATACATTTAACAGAAGTAATATGTTATACATATTGCTCTCTTACAGGAGATGCATCTTACAGTGTATGAACGCTTGAAGATGATCAAATAATGAGTTGGACAGTGCTATGCATGCCTACACCTCATTAAAGCGGAGTAGCCGTCTTAATTCATGTTCCAGTAAATGAGGTATGCTTCACTGATTTCTACAAAAGATTGGTCCCCAGGTTTTATTTAAGCAATAATTCACAACGGGGTGTAGGGTATACTGGGATTTACGCACACCTGGTGTGGTGTGTCAAGAGGTTGCACGCAGAGTGATGCAAATCACACCAGAAGTGGGTAAATCTCAGCATAACCCACACCCTGGATTATTTTGATTATACAATGTGTTTATCATTTTAAAAAGGGTTTTATTATGGTATGTTTAATAATAATTTGTTGGATTTTGTTTTAAATTATAGTGGTAATATCCTTCCACTGGTAATGAACTGATTACCTCCAATAGCTGCATATGACATCCAAACCATCCACTGCTTAACCTGAAACAAAATGGCGGCCCAGGTGAAACTGAGTTAACGTTACTCCCATTACTACTGTGAGCCATAGCTGAATTGTATCTGGCACCATTACTAAACTGAACAGGTGTAGGGTTGCAAGCTGATTCAAGTGCATGCAAGTTTGAAATAATAAAAAAAAAACTTGGAACAGTTCAATTTACTGGAGTTCTGTTAGTGTTGCAAGCAAAGTGGGCAGCTGAGGATAGAACTTTTGTAACTGCTTAGTTTTATTTGTTACTGCTGCAAGCAAAGTGGGCAGGCTAGGGAGAGAGCTGTTGTAATGAGAGAGATCTGCAAGTACAGTAAGTCACACAGCCCAATTACAGGTCCACCCACATCCGCAGGTTATTATAGAATAGGATCCCCAAATCCTGGTTTCTGATAAATTCCAGTATAATCCACTCATAAATTCTGGAATAACCCACTCATAAAGAACCAGTTAATCTTGTCACAAAAGTTCTATCCTCGGCAGCCCACTACCCTTCATCCCTCCCTCTCTCCTTTCCCTATGCTTTCCCATACTATTCAGTTATCTATCCCTGTAGGTTATTCTCAGTGCTTGCCTACATTGTACATATTGGGACGGATATTCAAACTGCGCCAGGCTGTGGTGCAAGCTTGGGCGCAGCTCAACTTTGCTGCTCAGGGGTGTGGCCAGGGTGATATTCAATGGAGCTGCGCCATGGCTCAGCAGCTTTGAATATCGCACCCTGGCCACCCCCAGTGTGCATGGCACAGTGTGGCACTGCGCCAGCACAAGTGGCGAGGGTGGAGCATGGAGATGCACTAGCGCAAATGCTATTGTGCCATTCACAGCACCAGCAATATTTAAAAGTTGACATGCAAATAGGGCCATAATTTATGCAAGGCACACATGGGGCCATTTGCATGTTATTATGGCCCCATTTGAATGCAAGGTGTGCTGATCCCCGACGACTTGTGCCTGGCGCCCTGCCAGGCAGCAGCCATTGGGGACTGATGCCCCCTGCAGCCCGATCGTGGACATCTGTCCAAAAAGAGGAAACCGGCCCCGGCAACCCTGGTGGTCCAGTGTACCACTACAGCCCGATCGTAAGTAATTCGTCAAAGAACAGAATAAGTTTGTGTTCTCTGGTGGTTCAGTGGATTTTCTGCTCGCCAGGCATTTGGTAATGTCTGCTCGTATTTTGGTGGTCCAGTGGATTTTTCGTGATTGTGGCATTCGCTATTAACATATTCCACATCTCGAGGTTCAGTGGTCGCTTTATCGCAGGCATCTGGTTATTAGCCTACCTGTCGGTGGTTCACGGCCGCCGCTCACTGCGGGCATTCGCACACAGTGACGGCCGTCTTGGTGGTACTTCTCCTCACTTGCTCACTGAGCCCACCACTCCCGCCTCCCCGCCAGCCGGCGGTGGCAGTACCACCGCCGTGTCCTCATCGCTTCACCACCGACAGCCGAGCCAGCACGCCGCTGGTTCACAGCGTGAGCCACCGGGCGCAGCCCACGTATTGTTATTATTCCAGACATGTGAATGAATCACATATCTGAATGTGTAGAACACTGAGTAGCTGCACGCCCATTGGCTCATGCTGTGAACCAATGGGCGTAGTAGCCCCACCGAGCTGTCAGTCGGGGTGGTGGGCGTCAGACGGGTGAGCGTGGGGGAGCGGGTGGTGGGGCTCAGTGGGCAGGTGGGGAGGGGGGTACCACTAGACCACCAGGGATATTGGTCCTTTCTTTATGTACAGATGCCCACGATCGGGCAGAAAGCGGTCCACTGGACCACCAGGGATATTGGAATATTTTTAATAATACAGATGCCTGCGATCGGGCGGAAAGCGGTCCACTGGACCACCAAGGATATTGGAATACGTTTAATGATACAGATGCCCGCAATCAGGCACAGAGAGGTCCACTGGACCACCAGGGATACAGGACGGGGACATTTTTATTTACAGATGCCCGCGATCGGGCACAGAGAGGTCCACTGAACCACCAGGGATATAGGACGAAGTCATTTTTTACACATGCCCGCAATCCGGCATGGGGGCGCCACCAGGTGCAGCCGACGGAGCCACTCACGGGTGGCAGCTGTCGCGTTGCGCCTGTACGCGGCAGCTCACCTGTGGGTGGCCGCCAGTTGTTCCTTTTTTTTTTTGGCTTAACTTTGTGCTGGTGCTGGTAGGGGTTGCGCATGCATGGCTCTGCACATCCCGGGCTGAATATCGGGCTGTGCAGGTTATGCATGGGCACGCCCCCCCTACCTGTGCCTGCATACATTACTGATGCGCTCTGGCACATTGGGATTTGTGCCGTACACTTTTCCCTTTTGAATGTCGTGCCAGGGCGCATCAGTGGGTTGTGCATGGTGCAACACTGTTGCGCCATGAGCAACCCTTTTGAATATCCGGCCCATTCTGTAAATTGCTGTCATTATATGAGAGCTTTATTGTATATATTTCTGTAAGTTGGTGTCTTCTGAGTTGTTTTATCACCCCATTACTATTGTCCCTGCCCATATTGTTCCTGTTATATTGCTGTACTAATAATGTGTTCCTGTTATACTGCTGTACTGATTATTGTGTATTCACCCAGGTCCACCTTGTAAATGATCCTGCTCAGAGGTGTTCCACCTGGTAAAATAAAGATTGATTGATTGAGAGAAACATGTAATTTGAAACTGCTGCTGGAGAATAGCAAGTTGACATCATGCAAGAAAGAGAGCCATGATTGACAGGTTCAGGGAGCAAGAGAGAGACGCCATACTGGTGAGAGTGAGATGCACACAAAATGCATTAGCAGGAAGATAGAGCAGTTTACTGTAGCACGTATAAGGGTTGCAATCAGGTGATAGGGTAGGGTAGGTATTTTTTTATTGCAATTTTTGTGTGCTTTTCAGCAGGTGGTGCATTAGCGGGAGGCCAGATGATGGCATTTATTTATTTATTTACTGAATTTTGATGACCGGGTAGGCCCACTAGGCCCCGGAGGTCCCTTTTTCAGGGGCGACCCGGGAGTTACAGGACTGGTAGGATACACAATTAGTACAGATATAGCTTATGGTTTTGTTTATGTTTTGAATGTTTAAGTCCGAGTAGTGACTTTTTTTTACTTTTGGTTTTACGACAAGATTAACTGGTTCTTTATGAGTAGGTTATGCCAGAATTGATCAGAAACCAGGAGCTGGGGATCCTATTGTATAATAACCTGCCTATGTGGGTGAACCTGTAATTGTCAGTTTCTAGAGTTTATTCAGGAGCAGTAAAGAACTGCATTCAACAAAAGCCAATGCTGTATAGATTGAAGCTATTGATAGGAGATCTGTGCTGTTCCATTTTTTTGGTGTAGTTTGAGCTTTTTTTACTTAGTCACTGCCATGTCAGTAGCATTTCCTTCCTTCCTTTGTCTTAATTTATGTCTGTTTCTTTGTAAGATTTATTTAATAAGGATAATGCAGCTGAGATGCAGCATCTCATTTTCAGTGGGGTTCTGTTTCTTTTTTTTTTTTTAATACTTTTCTTTTTTCCTCCTGGTTTTTCCTACCCTCTTGATCCTCTTCTTCAGGCCTTTCAATGTTCGCTGCCAGATCCCGGACCCATGATCTGCCCCTAGAGTGCCTCCTCCCCTTCTCTGCACAGTGGGATCTGTCTGGTGTTGGTGGTCTGAGGCGAGCGGAGAGGTCGTCACCCAAGACCGTGAGGGTGAATTTTCCTTGTTTCTGTTTTTGTCCCCCTGTCCCATCCCCCTGGAGACACCGGCGCTTGGGACTCTGTTCTGAGAGGAGATGTGCTGACGCACATCTAGCCTCTCATGTGCCGTACGACGTCCATCATCCCCGACCCCTAGTATCGGAGCCGCCCATCCCTTCAAGGACCGGTGCTTCCACTGACTCTCTACGGGAGTGTCGGACGCTGTTGTGTCCCGGGTATCTCACCTCTGAGGGAGGAGAGCTTCCAGAGGGACGCTCAATCCTCCTTCCCCCTGCCACCCCCCAGCTACCCGGGTCCATTTCCAAACTCGGGTCGCCGGCATAGCGCAAGGTGTGGTGTCTAGCACCTCAACCCTCAGTGCCACTGGGCTGACCTGGGGTTCTGTTTCTATCCATTTCTGTGACTGGTTGGACTGGAACACTGGGAGGATAAGTTACTGTAGTTGCATAAGATCACACAGTGTGAATATATACAGTGCTCAAGTGGAGTTTGATCCTGTGATCTCCTGACTCCCAAGCTGGCTAAATTTGCATCCATATGGGTAATAAAGGATCAGAAAGACAAGAAATGCATATTTTCATATGGCACACTGTATGGTGAAAATCTAACTAGGAAATGCCTTCTGTGAATGACCCCCACAGTTTTGGTGAAATGCTGTAGATCTTACAGAGGGAACAATATAAAAATGTAGTCTGTGGATGGGATTTTAACTGCACCCTTGATCCTCACTTGAACAGTTTCAGTAGGGTGGGGGAATCAATCAGTGAGGGTGAGGCCGGGCCCCTTAAACCAGATTTGGTAGATGTATGGCATATTATATACCCAGAGGTCAGGGCACATAACACAGAGTGGCCATTCACAATATGAACCTGTCTTGACATGGTATGCTAAACTCCATACCAGGATGAAAAAGAATGGTTGTGGAGATTCCCCAGCTTCCTCTTGGTGGATCATAATTTCAGAAACCACATAAAAGAATAATGAGAACAGTACCTGTCACTTGGTGCCCCTATAGCTCAATTGAAAGTAGCTTTGTGGGAAGCAGAAAGGTTTTGTCCAGTATATTCAGGTGGTACTTATAGTATGCAATTGGGCTTTACAGCACCCAGATACCACAGAAAGAGAGAACAACAGGCAGTGCTTCACAACTTAAAATGGAAATGCTTTAATTTCCACAGTAAGCGCTCCTCAGGAACTTACAGCGGCATGAGAGGCATTAAATCTCCTCTACACTATATATATATCTGGAAATCAGGTTTTTTTTCATCTGCCAGAGGTGTGAGTGGGGAAACGAATCGATCCAATTTTACCAAATGCAAGATATATGCTAATACTATCCCTGCCATGAGAAACCCTGCTACACAAATTGTAAATTAGCTCTCACCATAAAGAGAAGTTTTTGTTGACTACAACAAGACCATTTATATAGAGTAGCAGAGTTACAAAACAGTGAATAGGGGGCCAATTCCTGCTTTATGAGGTGAGATTACCAGGTTAAAAGCAAACTAGAAGGTACCCTGGCCTGGTGGTGAAAATCACAATGCAAGAGACTAGCAGCTATCCATTTCCTGAAACAAAAGTAAGACCAGTGGCTTGGATAGGTATTCCCTAGAGCTTTTTTTTGTTTTTTAAAGAATATAGTCTTCTGCTGGCAACTTGCCTGCAGGAGGTCTTTGAGGAATTTTGATTGAGGGGGCTCCTGCTTCAGTCTTGTTATGCAGTCTTGTGTAATTCCACCAAAAGCGAAGGATAACTTAGTCAGTGGATCATGCCAACCCATCTACATGTTATATATCGACATAAAATGTTTGCAATATTTTGGCCAATGGATCAGAGATCCTATTAGATTTGATCCACCCGAATCAGGGGGATTTGTGAAGAGGTGACTTTCTTGCCTCAGTATGTGGACACTGCAGAATGTTGCACAGTATGGGAGTCTGCATCCAGAAACATGCCTTGTGATGCTCCTGGATACAAAGAAAGCTTTAAATTGTATATAACTGGATATCTATTTTGAAATATTATAATGATGTAAACAAGGGGAGGCGTTTGTGCAACTTGTCAAGTTGTTGTACAAGGCCACAGTTAAACTAGTACTAACAAATTAGAACATATCTTTGGAATTCCCACTGCATAGAAACACAAGGCAGGGCTACCCATCTCTACAGTACAACTCACATTATACTGTCCCACCAATGAGTTGGTTTAGCATTGTGTTTTACAGTTCACAATGCATTGGCAACTCATACAGCATTGTTTTCCCAACACTTAACTAGCTCAAGAACAATGTTTGTAAATGTTTCTGCAACTCACTTGGAATGCAGCTGCAATTCAGTTGCAGTGCACTGCAAAACTGAGTTGTTACTCTTAAGAAACAGTTTGTGCAAGACTTTGTACTGGCTCTAGAAACAGTTATGCAGCTCAATCATCTTTGTTCACTTGAGAACATAAGCAGGAGGCTGGTAAGGACAGAGGTCTGGGGTTATATTCTGTTTTAACTGAAATATTTGAATAGTTTTGTACGTGAAATTAGTTCTATGTGTTAAAAATTATTACCTTGAGTTAGAACTGTTACTTGGGCTGTGATATTGTAACTTTTAAGCTTAGGAACACTTGTTTGGCAGTGATAATTAGAGTGAAATTTAAATGTGTTGTTTGCCTGGTGTTAGGGGAGGGGACATTAACAGGAATTACCTTGTCTTTAACAGGAATTACCTTGTCTTTCATTGTTCACTTGGGAACATAAGCAGGAGGCTGGTAAGGACAGAGGTCTGGGGTTATATTCTGTTTTAACTGAAATATTTGAATAGTTTCGTACGTGAAATTAGTTCTAGGTGTTAAAAATTATTACCTTGAGTTAGAACTGTTACTTGGGCTGTGATATTGTAACTTTTGAGGCTTGGGAACACTTGTTTGGCAGTGATAATTAGAGTGAAATTTAAATGTGTTGTTTGCCTGGTGTTGGTAAGAATGTTTTGTAGGCTTTCTTAAATACTGAAAAGTCACTGGGGGTTGGGATTGAAGGGCTGAGTATTTCTGTTTGGGACTGAAATTCAAAGCAACAGGAGCTGGTGGGCCTGTGACATCATACGGTACCTGATGTCTGCATACACACACTGTTAGTGGGACTGGACACACACTGGACTGTATGTGTTTGTAAGACTTGGGAACTTTATTGGTGGGGTTGAAATTGGGTTTGTAAATAACTGCAGTCAGTATAGAGAGAAACTGTATTCCAGGGGAAAGGGACTGAGAAAAGGGGGTGTGCCATTATAAACAGAGGGGGATAAACAGGTGGCCATATTCCACCATGGCAGGCATCTTGGAAGGGTTGTAGGCTGAACAGGCTGTGGTATGGCACAATTCTCAATTGGGCCTGAGAGAGGAGGCTGCACACCTGTAGACAGCTATCTTGTATCAGGAGTGAGGTATATTGGTTAAGGAGTAAGCTGGGGGAGCTGGGGGGGTGTCCAAGGATAAGGGGTGTGGATATGGCAGCAGAAGGGTGGGGCTGAGGGAGGCTGGGGCAACGCCTGAAATTATAGGAAGTTACGTTACAGCAAGCAGGAGGGGGATATTAGGGACAGAGGACCCTAGATAGGGATGTTGACGCTAAGGAAAGTGTACGGTGAACATTCTGAATACAAAGAGAGTGGAGGGGAAGAGTCAGGAGGGCTGTTGTGGGAAGCCTAAAACAGCAGACTGTGGGAAGGGAGCTCCTAAGGTGAACAGAGCAAGAGGGGAAGAAGAGAGCAGTTTAGAGGTGCAGTCAGGGAAACCTGGTTACTTGATGGAGGCTGACATAGAGTGTCACAATAAATTTGAGCTACTAAACAACCTAGAGGGGGAGGAAGGGGTTGGTGGAAATGAGGAAACTTATACAGAGGCCGGGGGGAGGGAGTCGGATACCCATAGGGCATCACAGACTGGCAATGGAAAGGATAGAAATAGTCCCAGAGGGATAAGGGGAAACATAAATGTTAAGCAAATGGGGGAGATGCAACATATTGCAGACATGAGGGAGGAGAGCATGACTGGAGAGAAACTGGGAGACAAGAAAGTGGGAGAGGAGCCCCCCTTCAGCAGGGGGGTCAGTACCAAGGATGGGGCTCTAGTTAAAGGGGACCCACAGAGACCCTCTGGAGGCAGGGGTACTATTACAAGGGGGGAGGATGGCAGTGTGGGGAAGGGGAAACCATCAGGGCCAGGATAAATGGTTCGGATAAGAGAGGGTTAAAGGGGACACCTATTCAAAGGGGGTTTGAGTTAAGTGGGCAAAATAGCGAGGGAGGCAGAAAGGGGAGGGTGACAAGGGGGTCTCTAATAAGGCAGGAAGACTCCCATGGAATTGAGATCATGAATAGGGGGGGATGGGGGCCTGAGAGGGCATAGTGGAGGTAACCATTAGGATGATGGCGGTGTTAAGGTTCTGTTATTGGGAGACTCGATGATTAGGGGTATCCAGTGGGAGGGACAGGGGGGTGGATGCCATAGCCAGGTGAAGGTAGTGAGTATCTCTGGGCTGACAGTGTACAGAGCAAAGTTCATGGTGTAAGAAATGGTTAGGGATTGTGGAGGGAAACCGGATTTCCTGGTGCATTTGGGAACTAATGATCTAGAGGGAAATAGCATTTTGGAAATCCAAGCAAGGTTCCAAGAACTTGCCAGAGTCTGTCGGGATAATGGATGCAACATTTTTCGAGATATTCAGTACCAAAGGCCTCAGTGGAGAAAAAATGAAGCTCACAGAGGTTAATGACTGGCTCAGGAAGTGGATGAAGAGAGGGGGTTGGGGTGGTAGGGAACTGGAAAGGAGTTTGGGAGGATAAGGGACTATATGCCAAGGACAGGCTTCATCTTGCCCCATTAGGAAGGAAGTCCTTAAACAGGGGATGGCTGACTACATTCAAGAAAGGTGGGGTTTAAACTTGTGAGGGGAGGGAAAGGAGGGGCTGACCAGAAGCCCCTCCTCCAGATGAGGGAGTAGCCTCTAAGCCCAAGGGGAGGGGGGAAACAGACTGGGGGTGGAGGTTTCAGGAGGAGCAGAGGAAGGATGGAAGTATAAGGAATCTGGGTGGGGTTCGACAAAGAGGATAAGGGGTGGGGGTTGGTGTTAGTAAATGCCAGGAGCTTGGGAAACAAGTTGCCGGAGTTCCAGGCCATGCTGTTCGAGGGAGGGTGGATGTGGCGGTGGTCATGGAGACATGGGCCAACAAAAACCATGACTGGGACCTAAACGTGTGGGGGTACACTATGTTTAGGAAGGATAGAAAGGAAGGCAGAGGGGGTGGAGTGGCTATGTTCATTAGAGATGACATAGAAATTGCTAGGGTAGAAGAGGCAGAGGAAAACATGGAGGCCTTATGGGTCACCTTACAATCCCCAGCAGGAGATAAGTTCAAGCTGGGTGTAGTATATAGGCCCCCCAGGATGAGTGATGTTCTAGAGGATGGTTTGCTGGACAACATCATTGCCAGTGTGGACCAAAAGGGGAAGGAGTGGTGTTGATGGGGTCCTTAATATACCAGGTACAAACTGGGGAACCATGTCCTCTAAGGTGGCCAAGGAGCAGAGACTGCTGGACAGCTTCCAGGATGTGTTCTTAACACAGCATGTGATGGAGCCCACAAGGGAGGGCATGTCCTGGACGTGGTTCTGGCAGATGGGGATCTGGTAAGGACCTGGTTGTACAGGACCCCTGACTGGGAGCGACCACAATACTGTCTGGTTTCAAATAAGCATGGGGAGGGGAGATCTAGAACACTGGCAGTGGACTTCAGGGGGCAGACTTTGTGGGCATGGGAAATATTCTCAAGGATCAATTGAAGGGATTACATCAATGACAAGTGTGGAAAGGAGATGGGAGGTCATAAACGGGACTTCTATGAGGCAGTCAGGATCTGCTTAAGTTGAAACGTAAGGGAGCAAGGTCACATAAACCATGCTGGTGGTCCAGTGAGGTACAGGTAGCAGTCAGAGAAAAGAAGGTGGCCTACAAAAAATATAAAACAACAAGAGGGATAGGGATAAGGAAATGTACCATCTTGCATCTAGAAAAGTCACCTGATAGTGAGGGAGCAAAGTCCAGTAAAAGAGCAGCGGCTGGTACAGGGATACATGGAGGGAAAAGGGTTCTTCCGGTACATTGGGGAGTGGAGAAAAACTAAGGGCCATCTCAGTAGATTGAGATCAGAAGGAGGGTGGGTGGAAGAGGCGAGGGACCAGGCAGAGGTATTTAATGAGTACTTTGCCTCTGTGTTCACTAGGGAGGGGATGGGATATCTACAAAGCAATGCCCGAAGGGGATAGAAGCAGCAGTGAATGGGATCAGGGGAGAAACAGAAATGGAGCAAGAGGGAGGGAGAGGTACCCCAGGGGTGTCACATCTGGATAAGGATAAAAAGGCCAGTAAGGTGGAGGGGACGGATGATGCTATCTCTGCCAAAAGGGTGTGGTTAGCCCTCAAAGCCCTAAAGAAAGACAAATCTCCTGGGCCGGATGGCATTCATCCGAGAGTACTATGGGAATTGGTGGACATACTGGCTGCACCCCTGGTGGAGCTCTTCAACCGATTACTTGAGACAGGGAGGGTACCTAGGGATTGGAGAGAGGCTCATGTGGTGCCAATCCATAAAGGGGGGTCAAGGGAAGTACCAGGTAACTATAGACCCATCAGTTTGACCTCGGTGGTGGGAAAATTAATGGACAGTATACTAAAGGAATGATTGGGGGTGTACTTGGAGGAGGTGGGAGGTCCGGATAGTCGGCAACATGGGTTTGTGCCAGGTAGATCATGTCAAACCAATCTTGTGGAGTTCTACAAATGGGTAACATCAGAACTGGACAGGGGAAAGCCTGTGGATGTATTATTCTTGGACTTCAGCAAGGCTTGACTCTGTCCCCATAATGGTCTGGTGGAGAAACTGATGGGGTTGGGAGTAGGCCCTTTGATGGTCAGATGGATTGAAAACTGGCTAGCTGGATGTACCCAGAGAGTAGTGGTCTGGGGAGCTCTTGAACCCTAGAGAGGTTGATAGTGGCACTGCAGGGCTCGGTCCTGGGTCCGATCCTGTTTAATGCATACATATTGACATTAGGGAGGGTATAGGGTGTGAAATGAGTCTCTTCGTGGATGACTCCAAGATGGGAGCAGTAGTTGAGGGAGAAGAGGGGAGGTTGGCCCTGCAAGGGGACCTGGACACCCTGGAAAGCTGGGCTCACACATGGAAATTAAATTTCAATATTACCAAGCGCAAGGTGTTGCATCTTGGTCGGGGAAACCCTAAACACAGGTATACCCTGGGAGAGAAGGCGCTGGAGGCCTCAATAGGGGAAAAAGACCTAGGGGTCATGGTGGATGCATGTATGAATAACTCTGAGCAGTGCAGAAGAGCGGCTAGCAAGGCAAACAGGATGTTGGGATGCATCATAAGGGGGATCACCTCTAGGAGCAAGGAAGTGATTCTGCCGCTGTACAATGGACTGGTTAGACCACACCATGAGTACTGTGTACAGTACTGGAGACCACACTTGAAGAGGGACATACAGCTCCTGGAGAGGGTACAGAGGAGGACAACTAAGATGATACGAGGGTTAGGGGATTTGACGTATGAGGACATACTTGAGGAGCTCTGCCTGTTTTCATTGGAGGAGAGACGGGGACATGATTGAGGTCTTCAAGTACCTCAAGGGAATAAATAGGGTAAACATGGAGGGATCTTAGACTAATGCAGGGAGGTATCACCAGAGGACATGGTTTGAAGCTGGAAGGTGGAAGGGTGAGGGGGAAAGAGGAGGAAGTTTTCACTGAGAGGGTGGTGGACCCTTGGAATGCACTGCCTGGTGAGCTGGTTCAGAGATCCACAGTGGAGGGCTTCAAGAGAGGGTGGGACAGACATAGAAAGTGGATGTATCAGATGATGGCCTGTCCCAGGGGGGTGGGAATGGATGATAGGGGTTTCTGGAGCACAAGGGATGGGAGGGCCTCGGCACCCAACTAAGGATCTAAGGTTCGAGCAGACTCGATAGACAGTAAGGCCTAATCTGCTGGCAAATAGTATGTTAGTATGTTAACTCACTGAAGGAACAGTTTAATATGAACTATACTGTACCTCCCTTCTTTCTAGTTACCCCCATGATCAAGCCTGTGGTGGCCTGTATCAGGAAGAGTATTATAATCATAGGTATTGCAACAACATTGGGGGAACAACCTAAAATTGTATAGAAACATAGAAAGTGTCAGCAGAAAAAGACCTAGAGGTCCATCTGTTCTTCCCAAATCCCCACCTGACTCCCTGCTTGACCTAACGCTGGACTGCATTTAAAGAGCCAATAACTCTAGTGGCTGATCATCACTCCATTCCCCAGGTTACCCATCCTGTCTTCTGCTTTAGGGTCTCACTATTCCCTTATCTGTCCCACCAAAGTATAAACCCCATTATAGCATTTGTTACAGCTATCTCTATGGTCAGTTTATGCTATTCCTCCACTACCTTCTCTGCAAAGAAAAACTTCCTCATGTCTTTTTTGAATCCCCACAACAATTTCCACCTGTGTACTTAGTAATTAATCCTTCTCGTTCATGAACAAGTTCTTACAATCTAAAACAAAGACAGAATTAGTAGCTCGATCCTTGCTCATTCCTAGACTTAAAATGTTTTGTTTTTTATTAGGAGTGCTACTCATTTATGACATACATAGATTAAAACAGAGAATAAAGTGTACCTCCTCTCCCTCCCATGGCAAGTCTTTCAAACATCATCATATGCTTCCTGCCTGGATTGACGACTTACTTATTTTATCTCCAATGGGAGTGGGGGGTCTCTTTGGGTTCATAGCAGAGCTCTGCTGTGAATTAAGCCCTGCTACCAAACATTACAGTGAACTGCCCCTCAGCTGGGCCCCTATTTGTAAATGTAACTGCCTGTATTGTTTCCATTTATATAAGGTGCACTGCCTAAGTTGGTTTCCTTTGGTTGGGGATTGCACCTAATTAATACTGTATGTTGGTAACTGGTGAGGAGTCTACAGACGAGCCATACATCTCCCAAACATTAAACAAACACAGAATTAGTGGCTCGTTCTTTGCTTATTCACAAACTTTAAATGGCTATTTTCTTTAGGGGTGTGTCATAGAGGCCTAAATCGGGAAGCATAGGCAGTCCAGGAGAAGTTATAAAATTCTCAAGTAGCATTTTGCTATTATCAATAACAATAAAATAAAAAAAAAATAAAACTGTACAGGATAGCTCTACATAAAGGCAGTACAACAAAAATCTTTCATCGGAGTCTCTCTCAGTTTTAAGTCTCAATCTCTCTATCTCTCTAAACAAAACATTGCTTTCTCTCTATATATGTCTTTTTCTGGCAGTTTAAACTCTGCATCCTGTTCTTGTAAGTTACATATCCTGTTTACCACAAAGTGTCTCAAAACTTTGTCACTTTCCTTTTTATGACCAGCTTGAAGAGTACATCTTGTAACAGGTACAACAAAATAGAATATTCTGCCCCAGGGCTGGTCTCCTGTTGTCAATTTTGTAAACAAGCTTGTGGAGGTCAAAACACATCTCAAGGTCAGCCCCATAGCTTTCTGCAGTAATTTCAACAATATAAATATGTACATTTTCAAACCAAGGAATCCAATTTTCACATAAAGATTTGCATATATTTTTTAACCACAGAGAAACAAAGGGATAAAGAAAGAATAAAAACAGCAAGTGACGGAATGGAGATAGCATGGGGAAATTGTGGGACCATTGGAGTGGCCAATTCCTTGGTGCCACAAGAAAAAATTGATTGTGCAATCAGACAGGCAAGAGACAGACAAGTGGCAGACTAGGAGAGGACAAAATAGATCCTGCTTTTAGCACTCTCTGCATAACAAATGGGACATGGTCTTACCCAACTCTGCTACACATCCCCCTCTTTAAGAGGGAACTTGTTTTCCCCCCCTTAAAAACAGGTTTCCAAAAACCTTCATTTGTTTCTCTTTTAACGTCACCTTATAACATTTAAAGTTCTTTGCAGATGCAGTACCTTTTTTCATAACACTTTTTACAGCAAACATTTCAGTTATGCACACACATTTTTTCAACCTTCTCAATTCTCAACTCCTGAACCATATCTTGACAGAAAATCAGCATTGACAATCTCTTTTCTAGATGTGTGCATCACTTTGAATTTAAATGGCTATATTATTTGATTAGGCCAACAGAAAGGATGATGATTTGTTATAAGCACAAAATCAGCTCCTGGCAGACAAAACTTAAGGGGAATCCATTGCCCATTTTATAGCAAAGCATTCTTTTTCAACAGTGGATTACTGTTTCTCTCTATTGTGCAGTTTCCTACTTATATCAGACTGGGATGTTCCTTCTCATCTAAATTCTGACTCAGGACTTCTCATCTATATTCTGACTCAGGACTGAACCTAGGTCTACTTCCCAGGGTACTAAAGGAGCTAAGGGTGGAACTAGTATAGAGCCATTATCAGAACTGTTTAGTGAGTCTCTGAGCACAGGAGAGGTCCCAGAAGACTGGAGAAGGGCCATGTGATCCCGCTTCACAAGAGTGGTAGCAGGGAGGAGGCAGGGAACTACAGACCAGTCAGTCTTACCTCAGTAGTGGACAAGATTATGGAGGCACTCCTTAAGGAAAGGATAGTGCAACACCTGGAATCCATAGGAGCACAGGATCCAAGACAGCATGGGTTTACAAAAGGAAGGTCCTGTCAAACTAATCACATAGATTTCTTTAACTGGGTAACCAGAGTGGTGGACCAAGGGGGAGCAGTTGATGTCACCTACCTTGACTTCAGCAAAGCTTTCGATACTGTTCCACATAGAAGATTGATTAATAAGCTGGGTAGGCTCGGTGTGGATCAGAAGTTGGTAAACTGGGCTGCAAACTGGTTGACGGGCAGAAAACAGAGAGTGGTGGTAAATGGTATACAGTCAGAAGAGATGCAAGTCACAAGTGGGGTACCTCAGGGATCAGTCCTGGGGCCAGTCCTCTTCAATATCTTCATCAGTGAGACTGCAGATGGACTGGAGGGTAAGGTTTGCCTGTTTGCAGATGACAACAAGATCTGCAACAGAGTAGATGATCCAGATGGGGTGGGCAGAATTAGAAGAGATCTGGATAAACTAACAAAATGGTCGGAAGAGTGGCAACTGGAGTCTAACGCAAAGAAGTGCAAGATCATACACATAATGAAGAGAAACCCAGAAGCCACCTATAGGCTGGGAGGGGAGTTGCTGGCAGTCACAAGGGAAGAAAGAGACTTGGGCATGATCATCACCGATTACCTGAAATCATCCATGCAGACCACTAAAGCAGTAGGTAAGGCTAGAGGGATGTTGAGGTGTATTAGTAGGGGTATCATAAGCCATAAGAGGGAAGTAATAATCCCTCTTTACAAGACACTGGTTAGGCCCCATCTGGAGTACTGCGTGCAGCACTGGAGGCCACACCTTCACAAGGACATTAACCAAATTGAGGCAGTTCAGAGAAGGGCAACCAAAATGGTGTAGGGACTGCATCAGAAAACATATGAGGACAGATTAACGGCGCTCAATATGTATACCCTAGAGCAAAGGAGGGAGAGAGGTGATATGATCGAAACATTCAAACACCTTAAGGGCATTAACAAGGTGAAAGAGTCTAACATATTTCTGTAACCCCCCCTACAAATGGGGGTTCCCAAAAGTCTTCCGTGAGCTTGCCCAAATGCTCATTGCCAGGCTGGTGTCTTGTGTTTAGCGCTGAAGAGTATTGCCAGTAAGTGCCTGTGTGGCCTCTGGTACTGTCCCTTTAAGGGATGCCTGTTTGCAGTCAGAATTAATCAAACGGGGGGACTGTGTGTTTCCATGCCTGAGTCCCGACCAGGCTGCTGCATACTCTGTTTCTGCCATCGCTACTTGTGCAGAGGGAGCGCTGTTGAAAGATGTAACTAATTGTTGGTAACCATTTAGAATAATAATAATGTGGTTTGTGCTAACCAGCCTTATTTGCAGCAAGGACTGTTCAGCTTAGCTCCACCATTTTGGTCCCGAACTGCCAAATTGGACCAATCAGTACGTGAGGACTCTAAAATGAAGCCTGCTAAAGTGGGACTATATGGATTACCAGTTGGGGTTAGTAGTTTTGGGCTGTTGGCACATTTTGAACTGGAGGGGGAGCTCTTACTGTGACTGACAGTTCAACTGACAAATTGAACCTTTTGGATCAAAGGGAAATATCACGAGCTGTCTGCTGGCAAGCCAGATTCGAGGTGGAGGTTGAGAGAGAGAAGGAGCTCGCATAATTTGAGCAGCCATGTTGCGCAGTAGTTCGCCCAGGAGAACTGTGGAAGGCCTGAATCCTGGCCTGCTTACCGTTTTCCACCTAAAGAGAATTGGTTTGGACTGAATCTGATCTGTGTGCTGTGAATCAAACTACCGAACTGGGACCAGGCTTAACCTGTAGAAGATCAAAGATTTTGCGAAGTGGGATCGGCCTGTCAGGAACTTTAGCTACCTTTGTGCTCCCGGGTTTAGCAGTGACTTGGCGATCGGGGTTAAGGAGCTGTCTGCCTAGTACAGTAATTTTCTTTACATGTAAATGTGCTGTGAACTGGAGGAGGGTCGCAATCTGGTACTCCCCCAAGCTGAGTTGTGTGCTGAGGGCTGGACGTTGTACCCAGCTCGAAACGGATTGAATCCGCGGCTACCCAATGCTGTTGGGCCCTGCCACGAGGGCCTTGTCTCCCTACCATGCTTCTTCTGGCAATCCAGAAAAAACAGTTATAGTCTCAACCATCGTCTATCCTGTGTTCAGTTTTGAGTATCATGAGTAACAAACAGGGTAGCTTCCTGCAACATATCTTTTAAATCACAAGTGTGTCATCTGATTATTTTGTTGTGTCATTTCCACAAACTGAGCCCTCCGGCTCTGGTTTATAATCAGGGAGCGTGCATGTTATTTCTTTTTCTCACAGGACCCCTACCAGCTGCAACGCTGGCCTACCCCAGGCAACGGTCCTGGCTAGCCCCCTTCTCCATCCTGGGTACCCAGAGCGTGTGACTGATAGGGACTCTGACTGCATGCACAGCTGTGATATATATTATATATATATATATATATATATATAGTGTGATTAAGCCAATTAACCTGATTACCCCCCATCCTTGTTACAGCCCCCTGAATAAATCAGATCTACTTTTTTCTGCAATTTAATTTGACTATGGTGTCAGTTTATGCCTAAGGTATTGTATGGTTGCTTTTTGTCTTGCATCACCTTATTTTGCAGGGGTCCCCAGAGCCAGGCGGAAGGAACCAGTCCTGGGGATAAATGCCAAACATAGGTGTATGTATAAAGTCTATCAGGGGAATTGGAAAGGTAAACATTGTATACTGTGTGGGCCACTAGTAGGAGACAAGGAGGGTCACAGTGTCCCAGAGGGCTGTGGCCTGGTTAGTCAGACTAATACCAACCCTGACCTTTGGGTGGAGGCACCAGTCACTGAACCTAGGCCCCTTAACCTGCTACTAGCCAAGCAGGCAGGGGTAGTAGCCCTTGGGATAGCACCACCTAGGGGTTACATCTTGGGGGCACCGCTGGGATTCGCGTCCTCTAATGGCCAAGGGAGGAAGTTATCCTGATATGTTTAGTTTTGGGGAGAAAATGGAGGATCTCACTACGCCCAAACTAAAAATTGCCCCCCTTAAGCTGCTAGTACACCGAATGATGGGGTGGAGTGAGTCTGAGGGGTTGGACCCCCAACAGGCTCTCCTGTTACTGGCTGTCCCATTAGGGATTACTAATGCTGATATTGTAGCTACTGTGGAACGTGTTAAGGGCTTGTACAAAGTAGAGGTGAAGGGGAGAGATGCAGATTTGTTTGAACTAACTATAATAGTGTTGCTCTCCTGTAGCTCCCCAATAGATCCAAAGAAGGTACCCCCAGTTATTCTGCTGGAAGGTACCCAGAAGGGGTGGAGGGTCATTTACCTACACAGTGATCCGACTACCCCAGATGGGTCCCCCTGTATAGAAGGGTTTAAGGATAAGTTGCTTAAATTATTAGCATCTGAAGGATGAACTGCTCAAGAGCTCATAAAGGTGCTAGACCTTTCAGAGGAACACATGCCCCTGCACTGAGTGTGCCCCATTGACAACTGTTCTCAACATTCTGCCCCCTCAGCCAATTCCCTATCTACCCTGTCAGCTTTTGCTCTGTTCCCAGGTCCCTGAGCTTTGTTATGAGTCTTATGTTAGGCTACAGAATTGAAGGCATTGCTCAAGTCAAGACACAAAACATCCACAGCTTGGCCCCAGTCCACTGCTTTTGTGAACTAATCAAAAAGTTGATCTAGTAGTCTGGCATGTTCTCCCTGTTCAAACCTATGATTCCTCCTGTCCTTCAGTCTGTTGGCTTCAAGAATTCCACTATATGCTATGTAATGATGGTTTCCAGCAGCTTACCTATGACTGAGGTCAGACTGACTGTCCTATAATTACCCAGGTCATACCCATCCACCCTGCCATGGAGTGGCATCACATTAGCTACCCGTTGTCTATTAAAACTGCCCAAGTCTCCAAGGAACAATTAAACAGACATGCCAATGCTGCTGCCAGTACCTTCCTGACCTCCTTCAGTACTCTAGGATGTATTCCATCAGGATTAGGTACCTTGCCCACCTCTAGAGTTCTGAGATCCTTGAACACCCTCTCCTCTGATACCGATCTTATCTCCAGTCCTTTTTACTCCTTCTATAGCTTGCACCCAACATTCCAGCAGTGGCTCTCCCTTTTTCACTTTGAATACTGAACAAAAGTATTCATTCATTGTATTAGCTTTTTCCCATCCCATTTCACCCATGCTCCCTTTAATCTGATTATACCCTCCTTTGTTTTTCCCCCCCGATGTACCTAAAGGAGGTCATCTCTCCCTCCTTGATGCCCCACTGCTATTCTCAGCACTGTCTATGTTTTAACTTTTTTATGATTTTCCTGGCCTCCTTTAGCTTTCCCAGATAATCTTCCTGGCTAGTTTCCCTCTGTATCCCCTTGTATTTTCTGAATACTGCCCTTTTTGTTATTACTGCCGCTTCCACCCCTCTGGAAAACAAGATCGATTTTCTGTGTTTTTTGTTCTTCAGGACCTTTCTCATGCCAGTTTTAATCACTTCCATTATACCCCTCTTAATGACTTCTCATTTGGCATCTACCGCTTCTGCTCCTGCTGCCCTTACCCTCTACACAGATGGCATCCCCCAGAATCTTACCAACCATGAAACTGCTGTCCCCACAATATTGCAGACCATCATGGAATTTGCACAAATCTCAGAGTTCTCAACAAACTGGAACTACTGAAGACTGGTAAAGGGAGGGACCTAGAGTGTTTGGACTCCCTCTCAGGTATGGGGTCATAATGTTGCATGGCATTATGCCACAGCAATATACCATGCTGCCAATACAGTGCAATATGTTGCAAATGGCATAAGTCTTGTTTTTGTAGGGGCTCCACCCACATCCTCCATTACGGGGCTGTCCCCAACTAAATTATCTAACTCCGGTGGATTATCAATAAAATTACACAAAGTGAAAAAGTAAAATTTCATGTGTCTGGGACGGAGAATTGAAACCTGGTCCCAAACTCATTGACTGTCTCCCTTGTTACCAGCGGCGCATCCTGACGAGACACAGCAGCTGCTCAGTGGATCCCTGTCCCAGCAGGATTCTTATCCTGCACTGGGAAGAGTGAGAGGGTGCACTACTGCGTACACTTTCTTTCATGGTTTTGCACCCTCTCACTCTTACCTACTGCACTGTTCCTACCTCGCAGTCATGTTGAGCGCTGTACAGCATACAACATATTGACCCAGTAGGCTCCCTCTCATATAAAATCAGCCAAAGGTTACGTCATATATCTGGATGTGCATACGGGATATAAAAAAATCTTGCATTCTACTGGTTAAGCTATTGTATGACCCATTGCTAGAGCAAGTGAAGTCAGACTTAGAATGTGGTAGGCCCTCCTTATACCCTGGATGAGTAGAATAAATCTAATAAAAATGAATGTTCTATCCCAAATCCATTACTTGGGTTGTTACTAATGGTACCAATTGTTATATCAAGGGAAGATCTATAATGTCTATAGGCATCCTGCAACAGCTTTATATGGCGTCCATGGTGCCCAAGGGGAGTTCTACCAAGACTAAAATGCCAGATGAAATGAAGGGGTCCTAAATGCCCAAACTTCAAAGAATATCGCCTCACCAAACAAACAAAATCAACAAAAAAGTATGTTCATGCTTGAATATATCAGAAGAAATCCAGAAGCATAAAACACACTTGTATACACAATCGCAAAAGGTAAGAGATCTGCAAATGTGGGGAACGTGAAGAAGGAATGTCACTCCTCTACCCGCTAGTGTACAATCCAAATTTCCTACTTGGGTCGGAGGATGTAGGATTCCACATTTGAAGGGGGCAGGGTGACCAATGCCTTAGAGATGTCCTCTTCTCTATATTCTATATTACACAATCTACAGGAGGGACAAGGAAGGTAGAAGAGGAGGATGAGTAGCTCTCTGTGTAAGGGAAGGAATCAAAGCAATGGAACTAAAGGATAAACAGGGAGGAGAGGAATCACTGTGGGTCACCCTGGAGCCTGGAAATGGCACCACAATCTGCACAGGGGTTGTATATAGATCCCGGTCTCAGGGGGGAGGAGATGGACAAGGAAATGATAGAAGGCATCCTTGGGATGGCAGAGACAGGGGAGATATTGCTGATGGGGAATCAGAACATGCCAGATGTTAACTGGAGCACCTTTGCTGCAGCCACATTCAAAAGCAGGGCACTTCTCGATGCCCTACAGGGGGCATGCCTCAGACAGCTATTGGAACCCACTTGGGAGAGAGAAATCTTAGACCTGGTACTCTTAAATGGGGATGGAGAGAGGATCTCGGATCTAGAAGTGGGTAGCCATCTGGGAACAAGTGACCACCAAACAGCGTGGTTCACAATAAACTTAGCTGTAGAGTCAAGCCATACAAAAGTGAAGGTACTGGACTTCAGGAGGGCTGATTTTGTTAAAAATGGAGAGTGCTTCAGAAAAGCACTAGCAAACAGGCAAGAAGGAGGGGTGGAACAACAATGGGGAAACATCAGAACTACTATCACAAAGGCAAAAAGCCTTTGTGTGAAGCAAATAAACAAATTAAAATGAAAGAAAAAAATGCTATGGTTCTCAAAAGATGTGGTGGGGAAGGTTAAGGGGGAAAAAAGATAGCATTCAGGAAGTATAAGGAAACACAGAAGGAGCAGGACAGAGAACTGTACCAGTTAAAGCAGAAGGAAGTGGGGAAGGCAGTCAGCATAGCAAAGGCCCAAACTGAGGAAAAGATAGCCAACTCAGTTAAGAAGGGGGATAAAACCTTTTATAGGTACATTAGGGAGTGAAGAAAGACAAAGGGAGGGATGTTGAGGCTGAATAAAGAGGAGGTGGTGGGCAGAGAGGACAGTGAAAAAGCAGGGATACTGAATGAATACTTCTGTTCAGCATTCACAAAGGAAGAGGAGGAGGGAGAAGTACCAAATCTGGTCAATAGAAGCACTCTGGATAGGAGAGTCGGTATCAGTCCTTTCACAGAAGAAAGGGTTCTGAAAGGACTCCTAAAAATGAAGGTGGACAAAGCAATGGGGCCTGATGGGATTCACCCCAGAACTCTAAAAGAAATAAGGAGAGAACTAGTAACACCATTGACTACCCTTTTTAACAAATCATGGGAGGATGGTGTGGTACCTGAGGACTGACGGAGGGCAGATGTGATTCCCCTTTCAGAAAAGTGGGAGCAAGACAGAGGCAGGAAACCACAGACTTGTCAGTTTGACCTTAGTGGTAGGGCAAATGATGGAATCACTTCTGAAGGAAAGAATTGCTGAGTACCTAGAGGCCAGTGGGGCACAGGACCCAAGGCAGCATGGATTCACAGTAGGAAGGTCATGTCAGATGAATCTAATCTATTTCTTTGACTGTGTGACCAAAGTAGTAGACCAGGGAGGGGCTGTGAACATGGCCTACCTAGACTTTAGCAAGGCATTTGACACAGTCCCACACAAAAGATTAATAAAAAATTAGCCAGCCTGTGAGTGGGTCCCAGAGTGGTAGCCTGGGTAAAACATTGGCTGGACAACAAGACACAGAGGGTAATAGTAAACAGAGTCCATAGTGAAGAAAGCGAGGTTACTAGTGGGGTACTGCAGGGTTCAGTACTGGGTCAAGTCCTTTTTAATGTCTTTATATGTGACATTGCAGAGGGACTGGAAGGAAAAGTATGTCTCTTTGCAGACAACACACAGATCTGCAACAGGGTGGATACACAAGGTGGGGTGGAAAGGATAAGAAGGGACTTGGCAAGGTTGGAGGAATGGTCAAATGTATGGCAGCTTAGATTCAATGCAAAGAAGTGCAAAATAATGCACCTGGGAAACAAAAACCCAGGGGAAGAGTACATGATGGGGGGTGAGATGCTGACAACAACAAAAATGGAAAAGGACTGGGAGTCGTTATATCAGATGACCAAAAGGTGGGCAAGCAATGTGAGATGGCAGTAAGGAGGGCTGGGGGGATACTGGGATGCATAGGGAGAGGCATAACCAGTAGAAAATAGGAAGTTGTTATCGCTGTGTACAGACAGTTGGTGAGACTCAATCTGAAGTACTGCATGCAGTTCTGGAGACCCCATCTTTGCAAAGACATAGACAGGGTGGAGGCTGTCCAGAGGAGGGCAACCAAAATGGTGCAGGGTCTGCACCAGAAGCCATATGAAGACAGACTAAAGGAGCCTAATATGTATACCCTCGAGGAAAGGAGAGAGATGGGAGACATGATAGAAACTTTCAAGTACCTCAAGGGATTTAACAAAGTCCAAGAGGGTAGCATCTTTCAGAAAAAGAGTGTGCAAGTTATAGAGGAGGGACAGCTCAGAGGTAATGTGAGGAAGTATTTTTTCATGGAGAGGGTTGTGGGTGCATGGAACGGCCTTCCTGAGGAGGTCGTGGAGTAACAAACAGTGGGGGAATTCAAGACTGCATGGGACAGACATAACACAATTCTAGTGGGGGGGTAGGAGGAAGTAGGCTGTTGGTTAACTAGGATCTTGCAGCTTATCCATTAGTTAGGGAAATGGGCAGACTAGGTGGGCCAAGAGGTCCTTATCTGCCATCAAGTTCTATGTTTCTAAGTTTCTCTGTTTCTCCCAAGAGATGGGACAAATGCGGGGGATTTCTGCCTAGTATCACAATAAATACAGTACCTGCAAATATAAGGGTTTATGCAAAGACTGTGAAGGGACCCACCAAGTGATTTCCCTATGTTACTAACAGACTGATTATGGCTAAAAAATAGTCACCAAATGGGATGGTGTTGTATATAATTTCACTGTATCTTGCCTGTCACGTTTGCTTAACTTTGTATACCAAATGTCATATCCCTCTGTCTGTTGTACCCATGTTTACCATGGCGTGGAGCCTTTGTAAAGGAGTCTCTGACTCAAAGGTTTATAATTCTGATATTAATAATAAATAAATAATTAAAACCAGCATACACCAACGTGTAGGATGGGGGAACTGATCTGTCCTTAAAAGTTAGAAAGTTATGGGAAAAGGCCCTAGGAATGATTGTCCCACAACATGGCAGGAGCGGACTGTTATAGCAAAGAGCCACACGTGACTTCTAATTTGTAACAGATATAAGGAATCAAATTACACATTTCTTAATTGCCCCTTTTATCTTCCATGCATGGTTAATAAATACAACAAAGCATATCCCTCTGTTCTGTGTGTGGGAGATGCCTCTTAGAAAGAGGTACATATTTTTACTGCTTTTGGGAGTTTAATACACCTGTGGGTTATTTGCATCATGCAGGTGCTAGCACATAAATGTATTCTAAATACCTGGGTTGACCATGTAACACCTACCAAGCCCCCAGTGAAAAGCTCTCCTGGGAATATTACCAAACATCTGCCACTACTAATATTTTCTAGTTATGAACTTACTGTTGCAGCAAACAACATGGTCAGATATTTCAGATATTTCTATAGAGGTGCTCTCTTTTGACCATACTGTGGTACTGTAGGCAGGCAGAAAATTTCTCCGGAGATATCACAGACACGTCAGGAAATATCTGTCCATGTTTTATCTGTTGCAACCTATGATATGTTACTGTATCAACATACAGCTTTATATTATACAGTAATGTTTAGATTTAATTTTATTAAAAACACAGTTGTAACCAAAAACATGGGGAACTAGGATGCCGGTCGTGTAGTACAATTCATAAAATCATATTTAGCAATATACTTTGAGATTACACAAAATGTGCTTAAACAATGTCAAACCAAAAAAGTAAGTTATATAATTTCTTAATTCCTTTAAAAAGATTTTCAGCTTTGTGTTTAAAAACCAAGACTCTGCATATTTTGTTCTCACATACAGTTACTTCCACCTAACGTGTGTACATAACCAAAACTCAGACACACACTTTATTAGCAAAAGATTGTGCAACCTACATAATGTTTTTACTGACATATAGTACAGTGGCGGCTTAAATAATTTATTATTAATAAAAAGACAAGGGAGTCAAACTTTATACCCTGACAGACTCCACCATGAATGTCACAATCCATCTCCGCCCATTGAGACCTTCCTTGCAATGAAGTCATATACCTATCTGATTATGCAGAGGGGGCTACTGTACAACTGCATTTTCTTAATCAAGGTGCCATAGTCTTTTAAATGAAATGCTTTATAATAATTAACTAACTCTGCTTTTAAAAGGCCCCCCTCCTACCAAGCCCTCATGCTGATGTTGTGTCAAATGATAACTGTTTTAGTTTGTATATAACTTGACCTGTCACCTTCGAAAATGGAAACATGGTGCTCAAGAGTCTTCCTTGAAATAAATAAATTGGAGGTTGCGTAAAGATTTTTGAACAGGCATGGGGCCCATTCTAGAGAGCTATGTCTTCCACAAGAGGCTTACTCCATTTGTAGAGAAATAATATAATCAGGCTGCAGAGATCTATTGATTTTCAGGAATTGCTATTGAAATCCTGAGAACTAGTAATACTAAGATAAAAAAATGTTGTGAGGATATGGAAGAAACAAGACATGACAGTGGGGGTGTTATACCACATTATGAAATAGGTAGAAAAAAGGTTGACTCCTGACTGGCCAATAGGTACTTTCAGCTGGTCTGTTAGCCCATCACAACAGACCAGCTGAAAGTAGCTCAGCTAAAAATATGTTTAAAAAATACATCCAGTTTACTAAAAAGGGCCCATTTCATAATTGTTATGGTGGGTCAGTGGCCCTTCTCAGGCGCTTCACCTCATGCTTCAACTCACCCGAGGCGGGCCATTATCCCACCATAATGCATTCCCTGTCATGCGGTATTGCTTAATTAACATCCCAAGTTGTGGTTTGTCAATCACAACAGTGTTCATGGGGTACAGCATAACACCTCTTCTGGAGTGTCTTCTTCTACCTATATAATGTTTTTAAGTATGGGTATATATAAAACATTACAGAAAAGTTTAAGTTCTTTGGGTGGGAGAACTGCTTAGCTAAGCTAATCTGTGAAGTTACTGGCACACAACTAACTTAAGAAAGCACTCTTATGATTAGAGAGATGCAAGAACTTAGAATATATTATAAATCAAGTCAAAGACTTTAAGAGCTTCATTTAAAAACCAAAATATTTTACTTTGTAGAAAATAAGAGACCCCCCCCCTCCCAGGTGGAAAATGAACTGTATCAACTAAATTTAGAGCTTCAGAATTTTAAAACTGATTGCCTATGATACCCTCCTCTGTATGTTAATATGTCCTCAGAGACCACTGTTACAGTTGTAAGAGCAGTCTCACATGCATTCTTAGGGTATGAGAACCATAAACGGAAAGTGAGCAGTTTTGGTACACTAATAATGTTAGTGAGATCACTCTTACACTGTAAGAGTGATTTTGGCAGGCATACTAATATATTATTGATAAAGTGTGATTAATCATATATTAAAAATTTAAAAATTATTTGAAGATACCTGCATTTGAGATGCTCAGTTTGTCTTGCGCACAAGGAAGGAGAGTGCCCTGATTGGTTGACGGTGCTCCCTCAGTCCATAATGGCTATAAGACTTTCTGGAATGTTTACACATGAACAATCCCAATTGGCTAGCTACAAATGATGTCATGATTTATAGTGAGCAAATGAAGTGGAGTGTTTTCATGGGTTTTCCAGTCCAGTCCTTTTGATGTGAATAGAAATGCCAGTGTGTCTTCAAAAGATTTACACATGGGGATTTAAGAGCTATTGTTTATGCATTAGCTATTTGATCAAATGACATGAATTTCATCACCAGCCTCTATTTCAGAAAGATTTTTAATAATAATTTATAATAATAATTTTTATTTATATGGCACCTTTCAGTTTTCAAGGAGCCTTACATATAAAACGATTAAAACAATTAAAACCAACCATTAAAAATCCAATAATATTCAACAGAGCCAAAATCATAATCAAATAAACAATTCAGTTCTCCAAAAAAGCTTTTTTCCAAAGAAAAGTTTTCAAACCATTCTTAAATTCCTCCACAGAAGTGTACTCCGGTAACTGGCAGGCTAAAGCATTCCAAAGGCTGGGAGCAGCATAAGAAAAAGCTCTAGCACCAGATGATTTCAGATTCACCCTTGGAACCTCTAGCAACCCCTCATCAGCTCTGTGGAACAATCGATTGGGGCAGTAGGGTACCAGAAGTTCTTTCAGACAGAACGGACCCTGACCGAGTAGGGCTTTAAAAGTCAGCAAGCCGACTTTGAAGGTGATCCGCCACTGTATTGGCAGCCAGTGCAGTTCGCGCAGCACTGGAGTAATATGACAGGATCTACTCAAGCCCATCAAAAGCTGGGCTGCTGCATTCTGCACCAGCTGCAGGTGACAGATTTCAACCCCTGAAAGCCCTAGATAAAGGGGGTTGCATTAGTCCCAGTGCGAGGACACAAAGGTGTGGACCAAAGTTGGAAGGTCATCAGACGGAACCAGATGCCTAACCCAGGTGATGTTCCTAAAATGGTAAAAAGAAGTCTTGACAACAGCTGACACCTGCGACTGCAGTGTCAGTCTATCATCAAGAACCACCCCCAGGTTACGCACCCGGTTTGAGGTCAGGAGAGAGACGCCACCAAGAAAAATTCCGGAAGGCGAACCGACACCCGACTCCCTATCTGTCAACCCGGGTACCTCTGTCTTTTCTGAGTTCAACTTCAGCCAGCTAGAATCCATCCACTCCTGGATTTCTTTTGGACAGCTGTTAAAGACCGAGAGAGCTCCATCCTGGTCGGGAGCAAAAGAAAGTTATAGCTGGGTATCATCTGCCTAACAGTGAAACCTCAGCCCATACCTTCTTACAATGTCTCCGATGGCTAGCATATACACCGCAAATAACATGGGTGATAGTAATGAACCCTGAGGCACCCCACACAACAAAGCCGTTGGGTCTGAGGAAAAAACCCCGGACACAACTCTTTGTGATCTCCCCATGAGGAATAAAGTGAACAATCTTAAGATGGTTCCCGATATACCACATATATGCCTCAGGCATTCTATCAACCCCACATGATCCACGGTGTCAAAAGCTGAAGAAAGATCAAGAAGAACCAAGATGGAACAGCTCTTCCGATCTCTCGCCATTAGGAGATCATTGAGCACCTGAACCAGGGCTGTCTCGGTACTATGTCTTTTACGAAAACTGGACTGGAGGGGTTCATAGATGTCATGGGTGGTCAAATGGTCCTCCAGTTGAGCTGCCACTACTTTCTCAATCACCATCCCAACAAAGGGAAGGTTAGAGATAGGTCTGTAGTTTGTGAAACAGTCTGGGTCCAAGGTAGCTTTCTTCAAGAGTGGTGTCACCACCGCCTCTTTCAGGGAGCTAGGAAACTCACCCGATTCGAAGGAGCACCAGACTACCACACAAGTACTCGACTGATGATATCACTACAACCCAAAATTAGAGAGGTCGGTCCAGGGTCCAAACTACAGCATGTAGGGCACACACCCTAGATAATTCTCATGACATCCATGAACTCCGGTTGACTGAAGGAACTCCAGGAAAATTTGGGCACAGTGATCTCACACCGATCCACAGCAACCCCTCCCCAGAGTGTGCTGACTGCAGATCCACCCTGATGTCAGCCACCTTATTTGCAAAGAATTGAGCAAGCTCATCGCACTCTAACTGCAAAAAGACTTTCTGAACTTGCAGACAGGCTGGGTTGCACAGTCTGTTTGCAGTTTGAAAAAGCTGAACTGGTCAGTTCTGAGCAACTGCAATCTCCCTGGACAGGAATTCTGCCTTCTTATGGGTGATTGCAGATTGATAGACCAAATAATGGTCCATCAATCTAAGGTGGTCAGCATCAAGAGCAGACTTTCGCCAGCAATGCTCTAACCTTCACCCCTGTCTCCACATCTCCCTCAATGTCCCATCAAACCAAGGGGACTTGGGGTGAAGGGAAGGGGGGCTAACACGAACTGAAGCAATAGAATCCAGAGCCCCTGTAACAGCTGTATTATAGGCTGACACGAGAGTCTCTGGATCATTGCTTGCCAACGCGGGGGACGGGAGGTCGAGTACTGCCGCAAGGCCTTGGGAATTTATATCCCATAAAGGGTGGTACCTAATCATCTCTATAGGGGAAGGCCTTCTAGAGGGGGTGCAAAAACTAAACCCCACAGTGTAATGACCTGACCACTGGACAGGTTCCACCCCCACGTCAGAGGTTTCAATCCCTAGAAGGAAGATTAGGTCCAAATATTGTCCAAATTTATGTGTAGCAGTGGAAACCACCTGTGTAAGGCCCAGAGATGTCATTAACTGGAGGAAGTGTTGACCAAATTGAGAGAGTTCATCATCAACCCAGGCATTGAAATCACCCAGAACCATCAATCTGGGTGATTCAAACACCATGTCGACGATGAAGTCTGCCACTTTCTGAAGGAATCGCTTCTCATCACCAGGTGGATGGTAGGTGAGGGTGACTTGAAAGCTTACACCTGCTACTACTGTACACTCAAAGGACTTAAGCTCCCCAACTAATACCTCTGTGAGGCCCAGTTCAGCCTTGAAACAAACCGCAACCCCGCCGCGATCCAATCTCGCGCCCCTCCCCCTACTAGAGTAGAGTGGGTTACTAAAGTAGATATCTGTCTCTTTAAGACTGGAGTCCTGTGGTAGCCTTCATTATATCTTCTTGGCATTCCCATAAAAGGGGAGGAGCTGTCTGTAGAAGAGGAGGAGTTCTGAAGAGAGAAAGAAGTAGAGTGGAGGAGCTAGAGTAACCCTTTTGATAGAATTATTTGAGGGCTGTGAGGAATTTGGAGGGCACCACGAAAAAATATCACACCAGCTGCCTGTGAAAACAGGTTCTGGCATGCCCCAGGAAGCCATAGAAGAGCAAAAGAGATCATTGGCATTGAGCAGGCCCTAGAAGCTGGAGGTGAATAGAGATATACCTCAGCAGGTGTCATCCATCTCTATGGGCTAGCCTGATGAAGTACATTGGTCCTGGGAGTCTTGTGCCAGAAGGGTCTAGGTCTCCCTCATAAAGTCCACATGCCTTGGGGAATGAGGGCAGAGTGCATAGTAAGCATGTGTCTCAAGATAGCCTGGCTGCCTGTCATACCTGGGACAGAAGGAAGGGTGAGTTCTCCCAGGAGTTACGTTGGAAAAGAGATCTCCCAGTAATGAATCATTCCCCACCATATGGGGCTGCAGTTGTTTCTGAGGCCACAAGGAACTTGTCATCCATTGGCTCAGTAAGTTTGTCAGGAAGAGCTTGTCTACCATCTTTGAGGGAGAGTTGAGAAAGGAAAAAGTCCAAACACTTGTGTCACTGTGGAGTTTCCCTTTCCCAACACAGTAAAATCAGGAGAGGAGGAACATTGTGCCAGCTGCCTCAACCAAGAGGCTGGGTAAGATGGCAGCAGCTGACTCATCAATGAGGAATGTGAGTACAGTAAGTCTGACAGGTGGAGAAGGGGTGAAGTAGGATGCACCCAAAACCTAGAAGATTCCTGGCTGGGGATCAGATGAAGCAAAATATTTATAGAAGGATCTGGTACCAATATCCTACTAAGGTTCATACTACTACGGCTTTAGGATGGAAGAAGTTTGTACACCCATCTGAACATCCTTGCTAATTAATCACTGTGTTTAAAAAACATAATTTATAAATATGTCAAGTTTTGTTTTTAAAAATATCTTCATTATTACTATTAACAATATCTGATGGTAAGTTATTCCACTGTTGAATCACCCTTTTTGTGAATGTAACCACCCAGTTTCCTGGGGTTACTAGAATCCCATCAGGTTAGCCCTAGGAAGGTAGTGGGCAGTTGTGTAAGGAGCTTATTAGGAGCTCTTTACATATGACATCATTGTTTCATCAGCTAGGCTGAGCAGAGAATGGATTATGTCATTTAGAATTCTTGCAGCAGCATAAACCACTTTGGAATCAGCTGCTCTGGGGGAGGTTTAGAATGTTGAGATGGGAGTCAGTGAGTCTGTAGTCAGTGGTAGTGTGAAGAGGAGCTCTGAGCCAGAAGCAGTGCTCAGAGTGTGGGGGTGCCTGCCAGTCTCCTGTGAGATTGGGTGAAGGACCCCCAGCAGTTTCTCACCCTAGTGTGTGAGACCCAGCAGAACCAAAAGAAGGAGTGGAGACCGTTAGCCTGCAGGATCCCAGTGGGTCATTTCCACAGAAAATGTGGTTTAGACTGTGTTTCTCTGGATCCAAGGGGCAATCCCCTGAAAATCCAGAAGAGTGTCAGCTGCCCAGAGAGAAAGTGTGTGCAGTTGAAGCTATGATAAGCTACCTGTGAAGGGAAGAGATGCTTCCTTCTTCATGTTTCCATGTCTGTATCAAAGGTACAAACAAAGCCATGAACACAAGTACATGGGATTGTTCTTGGGGGTTAGTCTGAGGTATATGTGCCCAGAGATAAGGCTAGAGCGCACCTGTTAGGGCCTCTGCTTCACCACAAAAATGTGTGGAGTGTTTTCAAGTTTAAAGTTCGGGAATCCTTTTGCATTTCAAGGGGAAATGGAGGATTCAATTTTGGTGTAACCGAGAAGGAATGACAGAGACTGGGCATGGGGTAGGATTGGACATAACCACAGTTTGATTTCTCAGTCAGGGCTAACAGGTTCATGTATGAGCACCAGGGTAAACCAGGCATGCTAATGGATGTCATCACACCAGTAGGATTTGACATTGTTTAAGTGTGTGGCAACTACCACAGTATACACTTGTTTTGGAAAAGTAAAATTCCAGAGATTCCTAGTACAGAGGAATGGACAGTTTGAAATGTGTGTGAGGAAAAGTTTGTTCTAAAGTGCCCAAACAGTTGTTGTTCTGGAAAGAAAAACCTTGCTCCTGTGTGTACAGTACCAAACCTGAGGGACCACCCTCATTCCACATTTTTACCAACTTGTGTGAATAAAGCCGTACTGTACAATTCCAATTTTCAGTAGTGGACATTGCATCTGTGCTTCCAGTGTGAATTGTTATAGAGCACCCACAGAAGTTAAACCTAACGTAGCCCTGCCATCTCTCTCCCAGAACCTGGAGTAAATATAAATGTTATTTTGTACCCTAAACCCCTGCCCCCTTGAGACTGCCGAGCCAGATATTCACCTCAGAGCTAGGGGTGATGCCTTTTGCGTTTGCCAACTTGTGGCCTGTTGCCTTGTCTGTGGTACAAGTTTGGGGCTGGCTTCCAGACGCTGCTCTTGGCCAGGGTATGAGCTACATGAATAAAAATGTTCTCCTATTGGTTTAAATTGGATTATTGGTTTGTTGTTCAGCTCCCTTTTTCTTCCTAGGTTGTTTAAGAGTGTTATGCTATACTGACCATGAATTAGTTACATTACACATTAAGAACATGTCTTCCTTTGCTTTCCTTTGTGCCAGACTATGTAACTTTAAGTTGTTCAATCTGTAATCATATGCCTGGCCCTGGAGATCCCACACCAATTTATGAGCTCTTTTCTGAACATTCTCCAGTCAATTAATGTCATATCATATGTAAGTATGGGTTCTACAGTTGCATACAGTTGTCCAGTTGGGGTCTGACTAATGATCAATACAATGAATGTATGATAACCTCCCTATTTCTGCTGAGGAACTGTTGTTTGATGGATGACAAGACACAGTTAACTCTGAACTGCATATTGGCACTGTATCCTGGACTTAAAATAATTTTGTTATTGTCACTGCCGGGTCCCTCTTGGAAGTTGTTGTTGCTGCTGTTTTTTAATGTCTTGTGATTTAGTGTGCACTGATGTTACAGGTTGTATTTCTTAACTCAGTATTGAGATCTGTGAGATATATTCTAAACCGGATTACCCCAGCACAGAACCTCATGGCACACCACTAGAAACTATCCCTGACTTGGGTAGGTGACCCTTGATATTGACTTAAGATGGGGGAAAATAGAATAATAGAAAGGCATACAATAATAAATTGCATGTAATAGTGGTGTCATTATAGTATTTTTTTGAGGGGGTCTAAACCCATGTAATTAAGGTTCAATCCACCATATATTTTCTGGATGTCTGTAAATCCTTAGATTTGTTCTATATGAATAAATTATTCCATATAGTTCCACAGAAACTTAAGGACTGGAGTAAGTCTCTCAGCTTTGTACTCTGGTAACACCCCTGAAACCAATAATTGAAGAACAACATTTGCATGGCAGTGTACATCAAGAAAACTATAAAGTTTTTTGTCTAAAGTTCAATGAAAGCATCTGATGTTTCTGAGTAAAATGGTAATTCATTGCAACTACAAGATCTGCGGAAGGGGAATGCTCAGTGTCCTTCACCCCCTTTTAAATAAAATGAAGTAACAAACACATATCTACAATTACTGACATCTGTACACTACTAACCATTGTTACTTTCTGTAAAAAAAAACAACATAAAATCAGATAAGTAATTAGGCGGATTACCGTGAAAGTATTTAGAAAAAGCTGACAAAATACTGTGTAGAGTTCTTCAAGACTTCGAGGCTGGGAGCCATTCAGCTTTCTGTTATAATAAACAATAAGCCTGTCATCACAACTCTGCAAAAAAGGAAACTTGTTAACCTGTAATATGCTGCATCTAATATACGTACGTTTGCTTGGTTAACCAATGTATAAACCACATCCCCATTCTGAAGGCAAGATTAATTGTGCAACAAATCATTTTTTGTGCATTAGAAGGTAATGATGCACTATTGGCTACTCATCTTTTGCAAACACGTTTACATATTTTTAATTTATTTACCCAGAACAGCCCAGCAGAGATGTAACATCTAATTTCTAGTGGTATCTGGTTTTTTACTGATTTTTATAGATGGATGAACTGGAGCACTGGGAGGTTATGAAACTTGCCAAAGGTCATAACATGAGTATTTCTCATTACTGGGGTTTGAACCAACAGTCTTCTGGTTCCCAAGCAAGTGCTCTAACCATTAGGTTATAGTAATCGATAAGCTCATTTTGCTCCAGTCACAGAGTGACCTTACTTATTCTTGATTCATGATTCTTGTAAAGTTGGCCCTGCAGCTCTATACCCAGATCCCTCTCTGCCATAATTCAATTCAATTTTATTTTTTACCAGGAAATACACCATTGAGATACTCATTTGCAAGGTGGTCCTGGGTGGACAATACAAGGTACAATAAAGAACACAGGTACAAATCAAAATTAATGCAAGATCAAGGCAGGCATAGAAACATAGAAGTTGATGGCAAATAAGGATCGCAACGCCCATCCAGTCTGCCCATTTCTTTCTCTACCTTATGAATGTGCCATCGGCCTTTGTTCTGTCAGTGGCCTATCTATTCATACTCATCTGTATTGCTCCCTTATGCCTATCCCATGCCTGTTTGAAGCCCTGCACTGTTTTCATATCCACCACTTCCTGAGGTAGACCGTTCCATGCATCCATCACCCTGTCTGTGAAAAAGAACTTCCTCACATTACCCCTTATTTGGCCTCCCTCTAATCTCATGCTGTGTCCTCTTGTCCTGCTATTTTTCTTATATTGAAACATGTTAGACTCTTTCACCTTGTTAATGCCCTTGAGGTGTTTGAATGTTTTAATCATATCACCTCTCTCCCTCCTTTGCTCTAGGGTATACATATTGAGCTCAGTTAATCTGTCTTCATATGTTTTCTGATGCAGTCCCTGCACCATTTTGGTTGCCCTTTTCTGGACTGCCTCAATTTGGTTAATGTTCTTGTGAAGGTGTGGCCTCCAGTACTGCACGCAGTACTCTGGATGGGGCCTAACCATTGTCTTGTAAAGAGGGATTTTTTTACCTCCCTCTTCCGACTTGTGATACCCCTACTAATACACCCTAACATCCCCCTAGCCTTACCTACTGCTTTAGTGGTCTGCTTGGATGATTTCAGGTCATCTCTGATGATGATGCCCAAGTCTCTGTCTTCCGTTATGACTGCCAGCAACTCCCCTCCCAGCCTATAGGTGGCTTCAGGGTTTCTCTTCCCTATGTGCATGATCTTGTACTTATTTGCATTAAACCCTAGTTGCCACTCTTCTGATCATTTTGCTAGTTTATCCAGATCTCTTCTCATTCTGCCCCCCCCCCCATCTGGATCAACTACTCTGTTGCAGATCTTGGTGTCATCTGCAAACAGACAAACCTCACCCTCCAGTCCATCTGCAATGTCACTGATGAAGACATTGAAGAGGACTGGCCCCAGGACTGATCCCTTAGGTACCCCACTTATGACTTGCATCTCCTCTGACTGTATACCAGTTACCACCACTCTCTGTTTTCTGCCCATCAACCAGTTTGCCACCCAGTTGACCAACCTCTGACCCAACCCAAGCCTATCCAGCTTATTAATCAATCTTCTATGTGGAACAGTATCGAAAGCTTTGCTGAAGTCAAGGTAGGTGACATCAACTGCTCCTCTTGGTCCACCACTCTGGTTACCCAGTCATAGAAATCTATGAGATTAGTTTGACAGGACCTTCCTTTTGTAAACCCATGTTGTCTTGGATCCTGTGCTCCTATGGATTCCAGGTGTTGCAGTATCCTTTGCTTAAGGAGTGCCTCCATAATCTTGCCCACTACTGAGGTAAGACTGACTGGTCTGTAGTTCCCTGCCTCCTCCCTGCTACCACTCTTGTGGAGCAGGATCACATGAGCCCTTCTCCAGTCTTCTGGGACCTCTCCTATAACAGTTACACAGTGTAAAAGGTGATAACATGAATGCAACATTACTGCCAGAGCAATTTAGCAGCTAGAAGAGAATGTAATTAAGATAGAAGGTTTAGGAGTGTGGGGAAAGTATGGGAAAGGGGGGTCATAGGTACTGTGATGGGGTACTATAACAGAGAGAGGGCAGGTCGGTGCACAAAGGCTAGAGGATATAGGGAGGGAGATCAAGGGCTAGAGGGTGAAGGGGGGACAGAGGTTGTTGGGAGGTTTAGGGAATAAGTAAAGGCCAGGGAGGCCCATACACAAACCTTGATCACCCCTCCCCCCCATGTGGGTGCAAAACTCCACACAGAGGGAGTAGCTGAAGATGTACGGCATGACTGGATACAGGGGTTCCAAGGGCTGATCGTGAACTCTGAACATCTTCTGGGATTTGTCAGAGGGAGCACTGGTACTGTATTATAATCAGGTCCCCCAGATATAAATTATGCACAGACTGGATTAATAGGAGTCACACACTGTCATGGTAATGTCCTCCAAAATGTGTATGAAAGAAACTCTGTAGAACAGCACATTGGAGGACTACACTACAGGAGTATGCAGTTCCTGTTCAGTTTTTACTGTCTTTTCCTGTTATTTTACAGTACCATTCTCATTGTCTAATGTATGCACCAACTTTAGAAATGCTCTCCCCAATGGGTCCCTGAAAATTGTTTAGGATGAAGACCTGGGTATTTCCCTGTCAAGGGAACAACAGAATCGTGTTTTGAAAATATTCAAAATATCAATGGTCTCAATGGCATTTCTGTGCCACATTTAAAACTTTACCAGGAGAGCTTGATTTAAAATTGTCAGGTACCGATATGCACAGGTCAAATACATTATGTTCCAAGCACAAGAGGTGAGAAGTAAACCATATATTGGCTTATATAGAGACTATTTAGAGATTAAAGAGCAACTACGAATTTAATTATTTTTGAATGTCAGATTAATCCACTATTTTGTGCCCCAGGGAGCCGTACTCCCTGTAGGTCTACTAGGCCTGCAAGTATGTGTACTTGGTGAGCCCTTTAAGAGCTTTGAGTCAGCAGGCCACTGACTGAGGGTTCTGGGGAAGAGCCAACTGTTTGAGTCTAACCAGCCCAGAAATCTGTGGTTTAGTTGGATCCAGGACAGAGAAACTGCATCATCTCCCTAGATTAACTGAAAGTTCTAGGGACGTGGAAATTGTGTACTATCCACACTTCTGGCAGTAACCTTTCCCTTTAAGACTCTGACTGAAAGGTCCTCAAGCTGGCTCCTCCCACCCACCCAGGTGGTAACTCCCTTGGCATTGTCACAAATCCACTCAGCAGGTCAGGCCCTCTACTCCCAAAGTGCCAACCTCTGAGCGCAGTCTTGTGAACAGTGTAACAGACAAGGTAACCCTCTTGTCTGTTTTTGTGAGTTCAGATCAACCTTTGGTCGCCAGTTCTGGAGGGATTCAAACTGTTAACCTCTTGCTAGCATACCCAATGCACAGGCTCAGATATATCTGTCTTCGGGGGGCCAGATTTCTTTGCCTATGGGCATCTAACCAAGTATACAGAGATGAACCCTTTAAAACTTTAATAAGGACCTCGGATTTAAAATGCTTCTCTTTCCAGTTTGATACCACCATTCAAGCTTATGTCTATTGTCTGCTATAACCATAAATACTTTTCTTACAACTAAAAGAAATTCAAAGACAGACCAAGTAAGTTCTAAAAATAATTTTACTAAAATAGATAAAAATATGTAAAACGCAAAATACAGAACTCTTATATCAAAAGACATACTAATCTTTTAAAAAGAAACAAGGTTTAAACAGTGCAAATTCCTACTACAGTACTTAGTCTCTAAATACTTGCTTAAGTGCTCACCAGTCTTGCTTGGTCAGAGTCTAGGTAAAAATGTGTCTCTGTGAAGTGAAACAGAGTATTCCTTAAACAACTGTATTGGCCAACCCCTTTTTGGTGAGGTCAGCTAACTCCTCCTCTGACAGATTATATTTAAAAATATATCTAATAAAAAAAAACAGTAGTCTTTTCAAAGTATCAATTTTGCAATCCTTCAGCATGACTCATGTTTCAAATGACATCTCTTTTGATCCATGCTGCATCCTCCTCACACAGGCTTCATATGAGCATTTACAACCTCGCACCCCTGTGTAATAACCTGTTTTTTCTCTTCAACATCATAAACCTTCTTTTATGTTTTCCCTCTTAACAAAGTTAACTTAGACAACTCTGTAATTAGTTCCTGGTCTGCCATGTAATACATTGTATCTAAAAACTGAGTGTGTGTAATACACATGCTGTCAGCATTTCTCTTGGCTTGCATCTGTCAGCTGAAAACTGGCGGGGGGGTTGAGATCACTCCTAGAGCATTAGATTTTTCAGCAGAGATAGTCATTAATACATTTTATATTAAAAAAATATTATATAGCACTCAGAACTGGCTGTCTATGCCATAGGCACCACCCCATGATGTCAGATCTTCCTTTCTGCTGGAAGAAGAAGGTTCACTCCTTGTCACTCTGCATTGAGTAGGCCCTTTGTTTTCAAAAAAATAATAAAAAAAACATCTTCAAGTTGGTTTTCAAATTTGTTCAAAACTCTCGTTGGCATGGATGACCCAGTTTCAAAAAGTGTGACAGCTGTCAGAAGATGTCCCGGGCAGACCTACACACCTCTTGTGTCTACTGCCTAGGCCATGATCACGATCCCCAGACTTGTGGCCTTTGTCGCACTTTGCATCTTAGTACATTGGAGGACCGGCACACTCGACTCCTTCTTGGGCACCCGGATGAATCGGACCCTCCCGTTCACTGGAAAGATGCCCATTGGGCAGTCTCTGTAGCTGCAGGGCCCACAGCACAACTTGCAGCCTTCAAGGAGGCTGCAGTTCAGGCCATGAAGTGTGACTCTTTAGATTCTGCTTTCATGCTGCTTTCCTTTGGCACCACCTTTATGGTGGTGTTTCAGGATTTCTGCCAGTCTCTCCGACCAGGAGACATCATAAGAAAGTTTCAGAAATTAACCGAAGCCACAGTAAAAATGATGGAAGAGAAGCCAGCTGCATTGAAGGCAGTGTTACCTTACTTAACTGCCTCTATTCCCAGTTCACTGTTGATCCACCATTCTATGCTGTTGATGGCATCTGTTGCAGATTCTACAAGGAAGAAGGACAGAGTAAGAAGACTAGGGCCAAGAAACCTAGCTGGGTGAGCAGGGGAATCATGGAAAAGATAAAGAGGAAAAGAAACACCTTTAGGAGTTACAATAAAATGAGGGGAGGAGAGGACAAGGAGGTTTACTTGAAGGAATTGAAAGAGGTGACAAAGGCAGTAAGGGCAGTTAAGGCATCCAGGGAACTAAGGCTGGTGCAGGGCATTAAGGAGGGGAGAAGGACTACGGTTCATCAGGGAGAAAAGGAGTTGTAAGGACCAGATAGTAAGGATTAAGAGAGAGGGGTGTGGGGTGGGTGGAGACAGGAAGGGAGCAGGCAGAAGCATTAAATGACTGCTTTTGTTCAGTGTTTCCTAAAGAGAAAGGTGGGGCTATACCCAAGGGGGGTGGGAAGGCAAGCACGGAGGGAGGGGAAATGATAGACAGGGAGATCACAGAGGGCAGGGTTCTGGAGGGCTTAAGGTAACTGGGAATGGACAAGGCTCCAGGGCTGGATGGCATCCACCCAAGGGTACTGAAGGAGCTGGTGGAAATCTTGGTGTGGCCCTTGTGCCTCCCTAGACTCAGGGGGTGTACCTCAGGATTGGAGGATGGCTCACATGGTACCCCTATGTAAGAGAGGTCCCAAGGATGAACTGGGGAACTACAGATCAGTGAGTCTCACATCAATCTTGAGTAAGCTCATGGAGACCATCCTGAAGGAGAGTCTGGTGTCCCTTCTGAAGGCCAATGGGCTGCAGGATGATAGGCAGCATGGGTTTGTCACTGGCAGATCCTGCCAGACCAACCTGGTGGATTACTATGGCTAGGTAACTAGGCAGTTGGATGGGGGCCATGCAGTGGACATCCTATACGTGGACTTCAGTAAGGCATTCGACTCAGTGCCATATGGGAGACTAGGTAGTAAGCTGGGGGGCACTGGTCGGGGACAAAGATGGTTGGTTGGGTAGTAAACTGGTTGCAGGGAAGATAGAGTGTGGTGGTGGGTGGGGAGATCTCATTCACTAGGACAGTGATGAGCGGAGTACAGCAGGGCTTGGTATTGGGACCAATGTTGTTTGGAATATACATTGCAGACATCTCGGTGGGCATCAGGAGCAAGATCAGTCTGTTTGCTGATGGCACCAAGATGGGAGCAGTGGTGGATGACCTAGGAGGATGACAGGGGTTGCAGGATGACCTGTCAAAGCTGGAGACCTGGTCAGATACCTGGCAGCTGGGGTTCAATGCCAAAAAGTGCAAGGTGCTACATTTTGGTGTGAAAAACACAAGGAGGAGCTACCTGCTGGGGGTGCAACTAGCCAAGACAGAGGAGGAGGAGAAGGATCTGGGGGTGCTCATTACGGAATCAATGAATAGCTCAGCACAATGTAGAGAGGCAGCTGCAAAGGCCAACTAAATGCTGGGTTGTATTGCCAGTGGTATATCCTCAAGGAGAGGGGAAGTGATTCTGTTATTGTATAGGTCACTGGTTAGGCCACACCTGGAGTACTTCATGCAGTTCTGGCACCCGTACCTAAAGAGGGACATTAAGTTACTGGAGGGGGTGCAGCGCAGGGTAGTAAAGATGATCCATGGACTTGGGGACTTACCCTATGAAAGCAGGCTGAGGGAATTGAACATGTATGTGCTGGAAGAGAGGAGGAACAGGGGGATATGATTGAAACCTTCAAGTACATGAAAGGGATAAACAAGGCCGGCATGGAGAGGCTGTTCAAATTAAAGGAGGGGAGGTACACTCGAGGCCATGATCTGAGATTGAAGGGGGGAAGGTTCAGAAGGGAGTTGAGAAGACACTTTTTTACGGAGAGGGTGCAGGTGGAAAGCATTACCGGTGGAGGTGGTATCCTGTAGTACAGTGGGCTGCTTCAAAAGGGGCTGGAACAGGACAAGAGGGAGTGTCACAGGAGGGAAGGGAGGGGAAGCTGCAGAATAAGGGCTTCTAGCTGCACAATCGAGCAGACTCAATAGATCATTTGGCCTTTATCTGCTGGCAATTTCATATGTTCATATGTAGAAGTCCACCAAATCAGTGGCGAAATACTACCTCTCTGAAAAGGAGAAGTGGCACAGGGATAAGCCAGCTTCCACAGACCATTCATGATCTCCTCTAAAAAGAAAACAGTCCTCTGACAAAGGCAAGTCCCAGACCAAGGTCTCAAGTCCTGTCACACCCCAACCATCTCTCAGACACCAATGTCAGGGTCTGGTGCTGGGTCATCTCCCCTGCCCAAGGTATTTGCAGCTGATACCACCATTGGAAACAGTCCCATCTGCAGCTCAACCATCATCAACAACATTGGGACCGGTCAATGCACAGCTCTTATATCAAACGATGTCAGAGCTGTTTTAGTGTATTTTGCTGCTGGTGTCATCATGGCCACCTCCATTGGCACCATCAGCTGTGTTATCATCAACAAAGTTCATTCCTGGTTCACTGCTGACTCACTGTTCCCTTTGGTCAACAGAATCTGTCACAGATGCCACAAAGAGAAAGAACAAGTCCACCAAGTTGGGGGAGAAACACCCACACTCGGAAAAGGAAAAATGGCATAGAGATAAGCTCACTTCCTCAGACTGGTCACAACCTCCTCTAAAAAGAGGCAAGTTCTCTGACAAAGACAAGTCCAAGGCCAAGGCCTTGGGTCCTGCTGCCCCCTGACCATCTTGTGGACACCAAGGTCAAGGTCTGGTGCTGGGTCATCTCCCCTTCCAGTGGATTTACAGCCGATACAGGGAACAGTCCCTTTGTTGGCTCAGCCATCATCGACACTGTCAGGGCCAGTCAATACACAGCTCTTATATCAAATGATGTCAGAGCTGTTTCAGCATCTTTTACTTCTGCTGCCATTGTTAATGTTATCATCAACACAGCTGTTTACGGTCTCAGCTATAGTGCCGAGCCCTAACAAACTTTTATTAATTCCTCCTCTGCCATCTTCCTGTCCCATAGACCCACTCCCAATGATGAGCAACAATGAGCTGGATTACAATCCAGAGTATATGGAAGAGGAGTAGGCAATGGGTGAAGAAGAGAAAGTGATTGATGTGGTAGGCTCAAGCTCCACACTTTCTGCCAGCACAGACGAGAGTGTGAAAAACACTCCCAGATCTCTCCCTGAGGATGCCTTTTTCCAGGAGTTTCTCATGTTCATCCAGACTAATGTGGGTTTTGATGCAAATGAGGAAGATTCCTCCAAGAAGCACCCTTACCAGTTCATGGAAATGTCTGCCTCCCCTACCATCATTAGGCTCTAAGATGCCTGTTCGACAAGAGGCACGTTGAACGGCATCACAGTGCCAGGCTCCATGTCAACTGTGAGTTGCAGTCGGCATGGAACTGCACACTTTGGTGTGTGTGTGTTTTCATTGGGGGGTTTTGCCCCCCAAACTCCCCATGGGCACCCACCCGTACTAATAGATTCTAACTCCAGGTCGGAGTTAGAGCAGCAGGGAATTCCAAGCCTCCCCTTCCAAAACAGGGTATTAAATGAGGTAAAGACCAAGCTAGAAAGGTCAGTAGGGAGCAGGACTGGGGTAAATGGAGAAATCGAAGTCAGTAAGGGCAGGGATGGGACTACAAGAGGTAAAGCCATCAAAAAATGGAGAGTAATGAGTACCAATGCCTGTAGTCTGGGTAACAAGCTTCTTGAACTAGTGGCCTTGATGGAAAAGGGCAGGACAGTAGTGTGGTGGGTAGGTAACTGGCTGGGTGGCAGGACACAGAGGGTGGTGGTAAATGACTGTCACTCCACAGAGGGAAGAGTGACCAGTGGGGTACCACAGGGATCAGTGCTGGGACCGGACCTATTCAACATCTTCATCAGTGACATGGCGCAGGATCTAGAAGGCAGAATTTCACTGTTCGCTGATGACACAAAGCTCTGTAACAGAGTAGACACACCAGAGGTGTAGACAGAATGAGAAGCACCTGCAGAAACTTGAAGAATGGTCAGGGTTTGGCAGTTGAAATTCAATGCAAAGAAGTGCAAGATAATGCATAGGGAACAAAAATCCTGGCATAATATATAAGTTGGGGTGAGGATATAGCATGCACCAAGCAGGAAAGGGATCTTGGGGTTATCATCTCTGATGACCCCAAGGTAGGGAAACAGTGTGACAAGGCAGCAGGTAAAGCAAATAGGATGCTGGGATGTATAGGCAGGGGCATCACCAGCAGGAAAGGAGGTCATAATTCCGCTATACAAGACACTAGTGAGGCCCCACCTGGAGTACAGTGTACAGTTCTGGAGACCATACTCACGTAAGGCCATAGACAGGTAGAGAAGGTTCAGAGGAGGGCAACAAAGATGGTGCATGGATTGCATCACAAGTCCTATGAAGACAGGTTGAAGGAACTGAACATGTACTCCCTGGAGGAGAGGAGGGAGAGAGGGGATATGATAGAGACATACAAGTATCTTACAGGGAGGAACAGGGTGCAGGAAGACACTATTTTTAAGCGAAAAAGATGTTTCAGGACTAGAGGGCATGGGATGAAGTTGGAGGGAGGACGATTCAGAGGAAACATGAGAAAGAATTTCTTCACAGAACGGGTGGTGGACAAGTGGAACACCCTGCCAGAGGAAGTGGTGGGGGCTGAAATAATCACGGGATTTAAGAATGCATGGGATAGACATAAAGGAATTCTGGAAGTCAGGGGTAAGGGGCAACAGACTTCTAGGAAAACAAACTGAACTTACAAGCTGAAATGGGCAGACTGGGTGGGTCATAGGCCCTTATCTGCCGACACTGTCTATGTATCTATGTATCTATGTAAAAGGGAACATCTGGATATCATGGTAGTCATAAAAACATGGTACACACAGAACCATGACTGGGATGTAAACATACCAGGGTACAGTATCTACAGGAGGGACAGGAAGGGTAAAAGAGGAGGAGGAGTAGCTCTCTACATAAGGGAAGGAATCAAAGCAACAGAACAAAAGGGTAAACAGGGAGGAGAGGAAGCACTATGGATCAACTTTGAGACAGGCAGTGGCACCACAATTCGCACAGGGGTTGTATACAGACCTTCATCTCAGGGGGAGGAAATGGACAAGGAAATGATAGAAGGTATCCTTAGAATAGCAGAAAAAGGGGAGATATTGTTGATGGGGGATCTGAATATGCCAGATGTTAACTAGAGTGCATTTGCTGCAGCCACTTCCAAGAGTGGGGTCATTCTAGATGCCCTGCAGGGAGCATGCCTTAGACAACTAGTATTGGAACCTACTCAGGAGGGAGCAATCTTAGATCTGGTACTCTCAAATGGAGATGGAGAGAGGATTGCAGATGTAGAAGTGGGTAGCCATCTGGGAACTAGAGACCATCCAACAGTATGGTTCACAATAAACACAGCAGTAGAGTCAAGCCATACAAAGGCAAAGGTCATGGACTTTAGGAGGGCTAACTTTGCCAAAATTGGTGAGTGCCTAAGGAATGCACTAGCAAATGGGCAGGAAGAAGGGGTGGAAGAACAATGGGGAATAATCAAAACTGCCATCACTAAGGCAACAGGCCTTTGTGTGAAGCAAATAAAAAAACAAAATGATGTAAAAAAACACTATGGTTCTCAAAGGAGGTGGCAGGAAGGTTAGGAGAAAAAGCATTCAGGAAGTACAAGGAATCACAGAAGGAGCAGGACAGAGAACTGTATCAGTTAAAGCAGAAGAAAGCAGGAAGGCAGTCAATCAGCAAAGGCCCAAACTGAGGAAAAGATAGCCAACTCAGTTAAGAAGGGATGAAACCTTTATAGGTACATCAGAGCGAAGGAAGACTAAGGGAGGAAAGGAGGCTTAATAAAGGGAGGTGGGCAGAGGTGACTGAAAAGGCAGAGATACTAAACAAATATTTTTGCTCAGTATTCACTAATGAAGACGGGGAGGTACCTAAACCAAACAAGTGAAACACTCTGGGGGGGGTGTTGATACCAGCCCATTCATAGAAGAAAGAGTTCTGAAAGAACTCTTAAAACTGAAGGTGGACAAAGCAATGGGGCCTGATGGGATTCATCCCAGAATTCTAAAAGAACTAAGGGTACAACTCTTGACACCACTGACTACCCTCTTTAACAAATCATGGGAGGATGGGGTGGTACCTGAAGACTGGAGGAGGGCACATGTTATTCCACTTCACAAAAGTGGGAGCAGAACAGAGGCAGGAAACTACACACCTGTTAGTTTGACCTCAGTGATATGGAAAATGATGGAATCACTTCTGAAGGAAAGAATTGTTGAGTACTTAGAGGCCAGAGGGGCTCACGACCCAAGGCAGCATGGATTCACAGTGGGAAGGTCATGTCAGATGAATCTAATAGATTTCTTTGACTGGGTGAACAAAGTAGTAAATCAAGACGGGGCTGTGGACATGGCCTACCTACACTTTAGCAAGGCATTTGACACAGTCCCACACAAAAGATTAGTATACAAGTTAGCCAGCCTGGGAGTGGGTCCCAAGATGGTAGCCTGGGTAAAAAATTGGCTGGAGAACAGGACACAGAGGGTAATAGTAAACGGAGTTCACTCTGAAGAAAGGGAGGTTACTAGTGGAGTACCGCAGGGTTCGGTTCTAGGATCGGTCCTCTTCAATGTCTTTATAAGTGACATTGCAGAGGGACTGGAAGGAAAAGTATGTCTCTTTGTAGATGACACAAAGATCTGCTACAGGGTTGATACAGAAGGTGGGGTGGAAAGGATGAGAAGGGACTTGGCAAGGTTGGAGGAATGGTCAAATGTATGGCAGATTAGATTCAGTGCTAAGAAGTGCAAAGTAATGCACCTGGGAAACAAAAACCCAGGGGAAGAGTACACAATGGGAGGTGAGATACTAACAACAACAAAAATGGAAAGGGACCTGGGGGTAGTCATATCAGATGACCTAAAGGTGGCCAAGCAATGTGAGAGGGCAGTAAGGAGGGCTGGAGGATACTGGAATGTATAGGGATAGGCATCTCCAGTAGAAAACAGGAAGTTGTTATCTCTCTGCACAGACAGCTGGTGAGACCCCATCTGGAGTACTGCGTGCAGTTCTGAAGACCCAATCTCCACAAAGACAGGCAGGATGGAGGCTGTCCAGAGGAGGGCAACTAAAATAGTGCAGGGTCTGCACCAGAAGACATATGAAGAGAGACTAAAGCAGCTTAATATGTATACCCTCAAGTAAAGGAGGGACGGGGGGACATAATAGAAACTTTCAAGTACCTCAAGGGAACCAACAAAGTCCAAGAGGGTAGCATCTTTCAGAAAAAGAGGTGTGCAAGAACAAGGGGGGCACAATATGAAGACAGAGGTGGGACAGCTCAGAGGTAATGTGAGGAAGTATTTTTTCATGGAGAGGGTTGTGGATGCATGGAACGGCCTTTCTGAGGAGGTTGTGGAGTCAAAAACATTGGGGAAATTCAAGAATGCATGGGACAGACATAAGGCAATTCTAGGGGGTGGGGGTAGGAGTAGAAGTAGGCTGTTGGTTAACTAGGATCTGCAGCTTATCCATTAGGTAGGGAAATGGGCAGACTTGGGGGGGGCCAAGCGGTCCTTATCTGCCATCAAATTATATGTTTCTGTGTTAGTTTAGGGAGGGGGTGCAGGTCGGGGAAGGGGTTGCCCAGTCTCAGCAGCACTTCTACGGTGGCATGGCGCTGTTGTCGATATCGATGCATGTTGCTGTAGAAATGTCACTGTTCAGGGGGCATACTCTGTCATAATCCCCTCCAGTACACTCAGCCTTAGAGGAAGCTGCTTTGGCTGCCTATTATTGGCCTGCTCAAATTCCAGCAGTTCCTAGAAAGGCAGATAAACAATATCCTGCCTCTAAAAAGAAGCCTTACTATTCATCTCAGCCTGAAACAGACTCTGTAGTTATCATGGCTGCTCATGATAGATCAAAGACACCTAACCACATAGAAACATAGAATTTGATGGCAGATAAGGACCGCTTGGCCCACCTAGTCTGCCCATTTTCCTACCTAACAGATAAGCTGCAGATCCTAATTAACCAACAGCTTACTTCCTCCTACCCCCCACTAGGACTGCCTTATGCCTGTCCCATGCATTCTTGAAGTCCCCCACTGTTCTTGACTCCACGACCTCCTCAGGGAGGCTGTTTCATGCATCCACAACCCTCTCAGTGAAAATACTCTCACATTACCTCTGAGCCGTCCCTCAATCTTCAAATTATGCCCTTGTTCTTGCACATCTCTTTTCTGGAAGATGCTACCCTCTTGGACTTTGTTAATTCCTTGAGGTACTTGAAAGTTTCTATCATGTCCCCCCTCTCCCATCTTTCCTCAAAGGTGTACATATTAAGCTCCTTTAATCTTTCTTCGTATGTCTTCTGGTGCAGACCCTGCACCATTTTGGTTGCCCTCCTCTGGACAGCCTCTACTCTGTCTATGTCTTTGCAGAGATGGGGTCTCCAGAACTGCACACAGTACTCCAGATGGTGTCTCACTAACTGTCTGTACAGAGGGATAACAACTTCCTGTTTTCTACTATTAATGCCTCTTCCTATGCATCCCAGTATCCCCCCAGCCTTCCTTATTGCCTTCTCACATTGCTTGCCCTTTAGGTCATCTGATATAATTACCCCCAGGTCCCTTTCTATTTTTACTGTTGTCAGTATCTCACCCCCATTGTGTATGCTTCCGGTTTTTGTTTCCATGTCATTACCTTGCACTTCTTGCATTGAATCTGTTGCCGTGACATTTGACCATTCCTCCAACCTTGCCAAGTCCCTTCTCATCCTTTCCACTCCATCGTGTGTATCAACCCTGTTGCAGATCTTTGTGTCATCTGCAAAGAGACATACTTTTCCTTCCAGTTCCTCTGCAATGTCACTTATAAAGACATTAAAAAGGACCGGTCCCAGTACTGAACTCTGCAGTACCCCGCTAGTAACCCTCCTTTCTTCACTGTGTACTCCATTTACTACTACCCTTTGCGTCCTGTTGTCTAGCCAATTTTTTATCCAGGCTACCACCTTGGGACCCACTCCAAGGCTGACTATCTTGTGTATTAATCTTTTGTGTGGAACTGTATCAAATGCCTTGCTAAAATCTAGGTAGGCCATGTCCACAGCCCCTCCCTGGTCTACTACTTTGGTCACCCAGTCAAAGAAATCTATTAGATTAGTCTGACACGACCTTCCCGTAGTGAATCCATGCTGCCTTGGGTCCTGTGCCCCACTGGCCTCTAGGTACTCAACAATTCTTTCCTTCAGAAGTGATTCCATCATTTTACCTACCACTGAGGTCAAACTAACTGGTCTGTAGTTTTCTGCCTCTGTCCTGCTCCCACTTTTGTGAAGAGGAATCACATCTGCCCTCCTCCAGTCCTCGGGTACCACCCCATCCTCCCATGATTTGTTAAAGAGAGTAGTCATGTGTCACTAGTTCTACCTTAGTTCTTTTAGAATTCTTGGGTGAATCCCATCAGGCCCCATTGCTTTGTCCACCTTCAATTTTATTAGCTCTTTCAGAACCCTTCTTCTGTAAATGGACTGGTATTGACCCCTATCTTCAGAGTGTTTCTCTTGTTTGGTTTAGGTAACTCCCCCTCCTCTTCCTTTGTGAATACTGAGCAGAAATATTCGTTCAGTGTCCCTGCTTTTTCACTGTCACCCTCTACCCACATTCCCTCCCCTTTATTAAGCTTCAGTATCCCTCCTTTGGTCTTTCTTCACTCCCTAATGTACCTATAAAAGGTCTTATCCCCCTTCTTAACAGAATTGGCTATCCTTTCCTCGGTTTGGTCCTTTGCTATTCTGACTGCCTTCCCAGCCTCTTTCTGCTTTAACTGATAAAGTTCTCTGTCCTGCTCCTTCTGTGTTTCCTTATATTTCCTGAATGTTGTCCTTTTCTCCTTAACCTTCCTTGCCACCTCTTTTGAGAACCATAGTGGTTTTTTCCTTTGTTGTGTTTTATTGATTGACATGAGTTATTTTCATCCAGATAAGGAGTCAAGGAGACTGGATGTGATAGGGAAGAGGACATTTGCTCCTGCCTCCCTAGGTCTATGGATTGCAAGCTATCAGGAATACATGATAAAGTAACGGAACTGCCTATGGAAGACAATGGCCTCCCTGGCTAATAAAATGCCAGACAGCCCTTACAAAATATAGGCTCATCAGACAGTTGCCAATGTCCTGGTGTAGGGAAGCACCTGCTTAGGTCTGCTTATAAAATGGGTCAGGATATTTCTGCATCCTGCTTGGCTAAGAGCTGCCAGTTGCCGTGTCCTTATCAGGGCATATTGTGCCAACCGGCAACTCTTCAGCTACTCAGGATGCATCACAGGATAAATTACTGTGCCTAGTCTGCCAGCTGAATCTTTCTGCCTTCGCTGTAGTCACTACCCTGCCTCACCTGCTGAACCTTCATAGCCAAGCTGCTAAATACTCTATACCCTGCCTCGGCAGCCCCCCCCCACACACACACAAATAAAGCACATTACATTTTAAAAAGTAAAAAACACTCCCAAAGAATTCTAGCCTGTTATTCTCTGATAAAAAGGAAAGGCAGCTTAAATGAAAGCAAATGACACCGCGTGCTGCTACGACCCATCTTCTGAGTAAAAGTCCAAAGCCGTTTCTCCACTCGCTGTGTTATATTCTGTTTCTTTAACTAAACCATTTATTTTAAAACTTCTACATTTCCACTATGATACCAAAGCAAGTGCCCGGTGTTACAACCCGCTATTTTAGAAGTGGTAAATACGGCCTGGATATGTTAGAACAGTTCCTGCAGTCATTGCAGCTCCTGCAGCTTAACACATGTCTAGCAAATTTACTCAAAGCTCCAATCTCTCAGGAAAAAATTAAGCAGGCCATTGATTCCCTTCCCACAGACAAATCCCCAGGCCCAGATGGGTTTACTGTAGAATTTTACAAACTTTTCAGAGAGCAAATAGTGCCAGTCCTCTTAGACACTTACAATTATATGTTTGAACAAGGTATCTCAGACCCTACTTTATTTGAGGCTACAGTCGTGGTTATCCCAAAGCCTGATAGAGATCCCCTTCAAGTTGTCAATTACTGCCCAATTTCCCTAATTAATGTTGACATAAAAATATTGGCAAAAATTTTGGCCACTCGGCTATCCAGTGTCTGGCAATGCCTCATAAGCTGCCAGCAAGTTGGCTTTGTTGCCGGCAGGGTCTCATCCGATCATATGCGTAAGTTGGCCTATTTGATCTCTGCATCCAGGGAGTCCCGAATTCCATCTGTTTTGGTCTCCCTGGATACAGAGAAAGCATTCAGTAGGGTTTCTTGGGAATACCTATTCCACTTGTTGCTTTTCTATAACATCCCACCACAGTATATAAAATGGGTCAGGATATTATATACTTGTCCATCTGCACGCATATTATGTAATAGGCACCTATCTCAATCTTTTCAGTTACAACAAGGAACTCGACAGGGATGCCCACTTTCCCCCTTTTTGTTTGACTTATATTTGGAGCCACTTGTTAGACGTATCAACTATTCCCCAAATATCTCTGGTATATCAATTGGGCCTAATCAATATAAAATTTCGGTTTATGCCGATGATATCTTACTTCATATAACATATCCTCTAAAATCGATCCCTGCTGCATTTGAAATTATTAAAATATTTGGTAAATTCTCCAGTTACAAACTTTACATTACAAAAACAGAAATGATGCCCTTAAATGTTCATACATTTCAAGCTGAAGTTGCTCATTTTGGGTTTCGCTGGACGAAGGACAAATTAAAATATCTGGGTATATACCTTTCCTGTTCAGAAGTCAAAATGAAACAATACAGCCTAGATAAAATTCTTACTCAGATTAAAATGGATTTTTCCCACTGGGCCATGCTACCACTTATTCTTTGGGGATGGGTAAATGTTTTGAAAATGAATGTTCTTCCGCGAATCCTGTACCCCTTGCAGATGACACATTTTTTTCTTACCCAAAACATGGTTCACACAGATTAATAAACTTATGTCCAATTTTCTATGGAGTGGCAAGACACCCCGGAGAGCTCTTTTTAAGCTGCAGAGGAGTAGGAACTATGGAGGCTTACAACTCCTGGATTTGCTTCTTTATCAGTTCTCCATTACTTGCTCAGTCCTTGCATACTGGATGAAGGATGTCTCATATAAGGAACAGGCTCAATACATCCCCTTGTGGTACCAAATTGAGCAGAGTCTACTCTCTCCGCACAATATATCCCTTAATATTTTCATTTTTTTCCCCTCTCAAAAAATTGCCTAAGGGTCTCAGGACCCTTCCCATAGGAACATCACTTCGAGTGCACACCCAGATGTGTAACTTTTTCCAGATATCTCTGGCGAAGGATGTTTCCCAGCCTATAAGTGGAAACCTCAATTTTAGAATTGGGGGAATGCCCCATCACACAATCTTTGGCCTGGAAATACTCAATTGAGAGTCGTAGATTTACTTCACGAACAGAAACTGATACCGTTTCAAACGGCCAGTTTATTGTTTAATCTCCTTAACTCATTTTGTTTCAAGTACCTTCAATTACAACATATGCTGCTACGACACTTTGGAACGGGGTACTGGACGCAGTATTTAGCTGGCCCCTTCTTACCGGCTATTGCTAATTTACCCTCCTCTCATATAATTTCCTATTTTTACCGTCTCCTCAGGGATGCAATAGAGGGAATATGAGGAGTGCCGTATTACGTTTGGGACCAAGCACTACCTTCAAACACTTCAACTCCAAGATCATGGGCTAAAATCTGGTCGCACCTGTATCAAGATGTGAAATGGATTAGATACCGCATTTTACAGTTTTATGTAATAAACAATTTATATCATACTCCGGCCAGGCTTTACCAAATGGGGAAACTTCTCTCAAATTTATGTTCTCATTGTAAACAGGAGCCTGGCACTTTGTTGCATATATTATAGGAATGTAATAAAGTTACACCCTTTTGGGATAGTATTAGGTTCAACTTAGATCCACTACTAGGGCTATCTGCGGCCTTTAGCCCGGAAATTTGTATAATAGGAGATTATGGAGAGGTTTTAAGAGGCACTCAACGAAAATACATGACACTAATATCTATATGTGCTAAAAAAGTGGTCATGTGCCACTGGTTAGACCAAAATATCCCAACATATACAGAATGGCTAAAATAGATTCTTTTTGCTTTACAGGCTGAAAACACGATCACCCACATGACAAAGAGGCCACAATACTATCAGAAAGTATGGGGGCCTTTACATACCTTACTGACCATTTAGTGACCCACAGTATACCGATCAACATTTTTATGAGGAAAACGGGAGGAATCGTACCAGTGGCATGGATATACTAATTTGGATCCTCTCCGATTACTATACCTGGGCTAATGCAAATATAGGCAATTGTCACCGCATACCTGATGGGGTGGGGGGAATTCTGGGGGGGGAGGAGGTAGGAAGTGGAATATGGGTAGGTCTCTGTAGATTGATGAGAACTCATTACTTGAATAAGATTAAGATCATGTCTTTACTGAACATCTGTTATTATTCCGTTAAGGGATCCAGAGCAAGCATTGTAATAGGACCTTATTATACAATGTGTGTCTATGTAAAGCCAACATGTATTTTTCTCTGTCCAATGTCTGCTACACATGATTTGTCAACTCTTCCTACAAATAAAATATATTTAATTTGAAAAAAAAAAAGAAGTGGTAACTACGGCACCTGGCAAGGGACACACTTGGTCTCAATAAAAAGGACACTCGCTCTGAAATAAAAGCCCACTCTCCGCGGTAGCAGAGACATGCTTAATTAAAATAGGTATGTGCCAGTTGGGAATACAGTGTGATAGCAAATGGAACAACAACCTGCCCAGTATCTGTGTGTCATGGTGGTAGTGGTTGGGGGGGGGGCAGCACCCTGTACTGGCCATCAACAATTACAAATAGGAGGACTATTTTTCACTATTTCTTTATCAAACCTCATTTTTTTTACATTTTTTGCTATGTTTTTTCTTCTTTTTTTATTCTTAAATAGTTACCAGGAGGACCCATTTTATAAGCGCAATAACACACTCCGAGGTGTGGGTTATCTCCTGATAAGAGCATATCCAGGTGCATAAGGCACTTTGAGCAAGCGCCTCATGCCTTATAACAAGCCTGGGCATGCTCTTTTTAGGGGATAACCCACACCTTGTTGTGTTATTGCTTGCTTATGATGCCTCAGATGCTGCTGCCTGAGCAGCAGCTTCTGGAAATTGCCTTCACTGACACTTTTGGCTGAGGGTGGCACGCTTTGCCTCTGATGTTTAGCAATCAGTTCTTAATGCTCCATTCAAAGGAAAGCAGTTATTTGGTTCTAATGTAGAAAATACTTTCCGGGATCTACAGACCTTAAAGATGACCCTGAGAACCCTGTGCACACTAAACCCTAGCCCCAAGGTAAGGACAGAAGTTCTTTTTATCGGCATTATGCACGTCCCAGATGTGGCTATTCCATAGATCCAAGATGTAGTTCCCAAGGACCTCAGCCTTCCATTTCCTAGGTCGCAGACTTGCCTCCCAGTGTCCATGCCAGACTTACAAAAGGTCAGACCATTATTGGCACTCCACCACCACCGGTGCTTACTGACTCATGTCCTCATTCCCCAGCCTCACTACCTCCAGAAGTTATGGTGGGAGGCCAGATCTCCCACTTCTTACAAAACGGAGGGAGATCACAACTGATGTCTAGCTAGGACATGTCCTAGAGCTCCTTTCTGTTCCTCCAGTGACCCCTCCTTTACCAAACTGATGCCCTCTGGGACATCTTGCTCTCCTGCTGGAGGAGGTTCAAACCCTCCTTGCAAGAAGGCTATAGAACCCATCCTTGCTTCAGAACAAAACCTGGGCTATTATTCACAGTATTTTCTGGTACCAAAATGGACCAGAGATTTAAGGCCTATGACTTGATCTTCGAGGACTAAATCTATTCATCGAATACAAAAAGTTCTGAATGATCTCTCTGCAGTCCCTCCTCCCCCTCCTACTGAAAGGGGATTGAATGTTTTTTCTGGATATGAAGGATGCATACCTTCATTTCAGCAAGTCTCATCACCAGTATCTGCAGTTCATGCTCCAGGACTTACACTATAAGTTTTGTGTGTTTCTTTTCTGTTCGTGTTCTGCACCACATGTCTTTACCAAAGTTTCTGCCACAGTGGCAGCAGCTCTCCATAGTGAGGACCTCTATGTTTTCCCATATATAGATGACTGACTTCTAAAGGCCCCATCGTGGGAGGCCGTAGTGCATACCCTGTTTTGGACCAGACAACTGTTTGACCAGTTGGGTGTACTGGTCAATGACCCAAAGTCGGTTCTCACTCTGTGCCAATGCCTGCAATACATAGGGGCTGTACTGAATACAGGACTGGGTTGGGCATTTCTGCCCATGGACCATGCCATGACACTGGTAGCCCAGGCTCAGCTGGTCTCATCCAGTGACTTTGTATCATCCAGATGCCTGCTATGGTTTATCAGCCTCATGGCCATGGCCATACTGACTGTCCCTCTGGCACATCTGCACATGATGTCTCAGTGGGCTCAGCATTCCGACTAGTTGGAGCATCTCATAGAAGTGACTCCTCCACTATGTCACTTCCTGCTCTGGTGATTGGAACACTCCAAACTAGAAATAGGGTCCCCATTTCTCTGTCCTTCACTGCTCCTGGTAATGGTGATGGATGCTTTGGGTTTGGGATGGGGTGCACATCTGGGCCCCTTCAGAACTCTGAGCATTGGACCTACGTGCAGACATGCCAGGCACAGCAACACTCTGGAGATGAGGGCTGTTCCATGTGGCCTACAGGCCTTCGCCACCCTCCCTCCAAGGCATTAGCTGCTGAGCTATATGAACAACATTTTGGAGATGTGCTACTGTAGATATACCAGCAGGGTGGAGTCCAGTCATATCCTCTCTGCAGGGAGGCGAGACTTTGGCACTTGACCATAGAATGTGACATGTTCTGCCTGAAGTGTTTCTCCCTAGATCCCTGAATGCTCTGGCAGATTGTCTCAGTCAGTCCTGGGCACTCTGGCATGAGTGGGAGCTTTTAGACTCCATTGTGGACAACCTCTACATAAAATAGGGTCTCCCGGACATAGACCTGTTTGCGTCTCTCTGTACAATGCAAAACTGTTGCATTTCTGCTCACTCACTTCAGGGCCCAGTGTTTTCTGACAAGACATATTGTCCGTCTCCTGGAAAAAGAGGTTTGTGTATACCTTTCCCCTATTCCCTCTCATACAGAGGGTTCCAGACAAATTTGTTTTCCTCTGCTTCAGCAATTGGCAGTGGAACCCCCTGTCTCACTTCCTCTATCAGTAGAACTTCTGACACAGGAGCAGGGTGCTCTGGTGCATCTAGATCTGCAGTCCCTGCACGTCTACACCTGGCTTCTGAGGATGTAGAGCTCTCCTGCTTTGATGTTTCCCCAGCAATTCCTACTGTTCTCTTGGTGGCTAGAAAGCCATCTGTGCTGTACCCTTACTCGCAAAAATGGAAATGTTTAACAGTCTGGTGTGCTGCTCATACCTTGGGTCCCTTTACATGTCCACTTACTTTAGTGCTGGACTACTTCTTGTCCCTTAAGGACTCAGGCCTCAGGTATCCTTCTATAAAGGGCCACATGGCCACGATGTCGGCTTTTCATCCCATCACAGACAGCAAGACTGTGGCCTAGCTTGCAGTTTTCCATACAGTACGTCCCTCAGAGGTATCCTACTTCTGCACCCACCACTCTGCAATCTGGTTCCAGTGTGGGACTTTAATTTGATCATAGAGAGCCTTACTATGCCTCCAGTTGAGCCTGCTGCTATTTGTGAACTGCATTTCCTCTCTTGGAAAACACTGTTCCTAGTGGCCATGATGTTTGCTAGACACGTTTCTGAGTTGCAGGCTCTGGTTACGGATCCTCCTTTTCTTATTTTCTACAAGGATAGAGTTATACTATGTACACCTCCTCATTTTCTACCGAGAGTCATATCTGAGAGAAAACTATAACAGACAATTGACCCTCCGGTTTATTTCTCGACTCCCACCGATAGTAGGGAGTGGTGTTGGTGCTACAAAACCTGGGTTGGGTTTTGACGAAGGTGGCTTTATACAGGGCTACAATAGACAGTATATTTTACAAATACAGAATATAAGCCCTGTCTGCCTCTCTGTTTTGTACATATGGCTTCAAATACCAAATAGTGCAGGAGATTCAGTTTGTAGGTATTACAGACCACCAGATCAAGAGGAAGATGTGGACATTAAGTTACATGAAGAGATTATACAAGAAACTAAAAAAATATAGGTAGTGTGATGGGATAATATTAATTATTCAAATATATACTGGGATACAGTTCATAAAGTAGAAATACTGACTTAATTGATGATTCTTCTTAAATCAGAACTTTAGAGAGAGAACTAGAAGTGAAGCAACTTTTGATTTCGGGCTCTATGTCATCATCTGTCATCATCCTCATCTTTTTACTTATCTATGCCTTTCTGCAAGCAATCACAGTGCAATACAATAAAATCAGCACATACTATAAGACAATATTTACAAATAATACAAACAGAACATACACATGCAAAACATGCCATCATACCACGTACAATTAATCACTGTATTCAAAGGTTTTCACAAAAAGATGAGCTTATAGCATGTTCTTGAACTCAATTAATGACCGAGCTATTCACATTTTTTGAGGCGCAGAGTTCCATAGCCTGAGGGTCGACATAGAGGAGATCATATCACCCTCAGACTTTGACCCAGAAGTGTGCACAACAAGCAGCCTTTCTGCAGCGGACCTTTCACTGACAGATCATAACAGGTCACAAACTCAGCAATAGCAGGAGAAACTAGAGCATGCAAGGCTCTAATGACAAGAATCTCACAGCAGACTTTCCACCTCACTAGGGGCCTGTGCAATCTTGTCAGAGTGGGAGAGATATGGCAGTGAAGGCCTTTCCCATCACCAGTCTTGCACAGCATTCGGCATCAGTTGCAACCAACTAAGAGATTCCAGAGGCAGGCAGGAGCAGAATGCATTCCCATAGTCCAAGCTCAAAGTGACCACAGCATGAACCACAGTCTCATGTTATGCAAGTGGCAATAGCAAATGGACCCATTTAATGCTTTGCAAATAAAAGAAACAATGTTGCAATGCAGCAGAAATCTGCCAATATCTAGTGATTTAGTGATTAATCTAACAGAACACACAGGCTGCAAGCTGTTTTCACCAATAGCAGATCTTTTCTACAAATAGTTGGTGGTAATTATTGCCATCTGCAGATTAGCTAGTTGTTTCTCCCTGTTAATGACCATTACCTCTGATTTGGTTGAACTTGAGCCAGCTAGCCTTCAGCCAGTCATCAATATTTAGCAGGGAGTTATTTAAAACAGAGACTGAAGTCTGCATGTCTGAAGACACACCTGAACACCCAGTCAATGTTTTCTAACAGTCTTTAGAAAAGGTAACAGATGCATATATAAAAAAATTGCAATGGCCCGCCTGGTGGTGATAGCTGATAGTGCACAACACTGCCACGAGGAAAGACACGGAATCATATCTTGATCCTGACTCCCTCATGCTGTGATGGCAGGGTCTTGTGCATGCTGTGGCATCTGCAAGAACAAACCCAGTGGTTGCGGGGGGGGATGAGACCACTCACTCAGCAGCACCTTGTGTGGATCATGGGGAGCCTTGGCATCACGAGAAAGCACATGATGCCGGCTCCTCCTCCTCCGTGGGCTGGTGTGAACATGCAGTAAGACTAATACCATCACAGGGCAGGTGGGAGGGGCTAAAAATGGGTATATCCACTGCCTGGCTGCAAATTAAATTTGGCTACATGTGCAGCACTTTTGTTCCTCCTATGTACACATCCCCTCCTGCACCAGTGGGCTCATGTTTCTCCTAGCTTAGCTCAACCCAGGGGGGCCCTGCCAGAAGGAGTAAGCTCTGAAGCTGATTTACAAGAGGTCTGGCTTGGTAGGTGGCAAGGTTGGACAGAGACAGGTGGGATAGTAGGGACTGGAGTGGCCTGAAAAAGTTGGCTGCTGGCTGTAGCCAGGTACGGTGGCAGAAAAACTGGGTGGAGGACCAACTCCTGAGAAACTGCAAAAGGGACTTCTGCCCAAGTGGAGGTATAGGTTCCCATTTGCACTGTTTGGGTCCACCCTGTGAAGGTTATCAAAATTAAAGACTATCCAACAATTCCCATAAATGAACGTAATCAATTTTCACAATGCCTTATACGTGTGCTGTTTTAATGGAGACCAGGAAGGCCTTTACAGTACTCACCAAGCCCCACCCAGTAGCTTGCATCCCTCACCCAATCCTGTTTTTTGTGGAGCTGGACGAGTGGCCCAATTGGGTCATGGCTGAGGTGCAGCCATGATTTGCATAAGGGAGTTGGTGCAGGAAAAAACTAAGTGCAACAAAGAAAGCTTGTGTACAGTGGTGAAACTGGTCCCAGACTAGCCTGGTATTAGACCAGGTTGCATGGAAATTGGTCTCTGACCAGTCATCAGGGGAACAAACTTCCTGCAGCCACAAAGCTACTTGCATGTAGTGTGACAGCAGCTGGAATGTGTGTGTAAATTTGTGAATTTTATGATGGGATGGAACCCTGCCATAAATCTTTATGCACCCTGCCATAGCATTTCTTGGGGTCAGGAATGCTCCCTCCAAAAAATGCCAGCCTGTGCTTAGCTGATTAGCCCCCACCATGTCATGGAGAGCAGGCTGGGGTCACAGGGTTGGCAATTTGTATAACTCTCAATGTCTTTTTTTAACTTTACGATTATTAGGATGTGAATGCAAAACATAAACATGACTCCATGAAGAGAACTAAACATTATTTCTTTGTTTATTCTCTTCTGGTGCATTTGCAAGCAAAGTTTGCAAAAGTAAGGTTGTCTCTACAAAGTTATAAAGTTAATGATCTTCTTTGGGGATATCTCTGTCATCAGGTCACACCTATGGAACTCAGCCATCAAGCATCAGGATCCCACAGAAGCATTTTCTGCAGCAGTCTATTAGGGCCATCCACTCCGACGTCAGGCTCTGATGTCACACACTCTATGTAAGTGTGGGTGGCTCCGCTACCTCCTCAGTTCTTTCCGACTGTCAACCATTTGTGCTTGAACTCCGTGGAAGCTTCTTCGCTCAATTCAATCGCCATTTTTACTTACCTTTTGTTTTTTTACTTACCAGTGAATCACTTTACCATAAAGTGATTTCTTTATCCGCCAGTTCTGTGTCGGTTGTCTTGGGACCAGCCATAATGTACTTAGTAGTAGTAGTATTAGTAGTAAAAAAGTTTATTTTTATACAGGTAGCAGAGTTAAACATCATTTGGCCAAGCACCCTTTTTCAAGATAGACTTGCAACATTTACATATAAAATTTTACACATATTGCATAAAAGTCAAACTTATGCTACATACATCACAGCAGCAATAATTGAACTGCTTTTAATTCAGTTCATCATTCACCACAAAATTACACTCACTCAGGTCAAAGTCAAGACTAAAGACAAAATACATATATTACCTAAAACTTTGAAGTTTCATTGTTTTCCAAAGGTAACGGAAACTTCACTGCACTCGTCATGTGCACGTTAATCAGTCCATCCGAGTGTAAACACTTCAACCATTACACAAGCATTTCATTGTTAAGTCATAACCAATAACTTTCATAAAATGTTTTGTTTGTTGGATTTGTTTTTTCTCTTCAGCAGTTGGGGCCCACAGCTTAACAACCTTTGTTCCGAAGGTCACGTCACCAAATCTATTATGTAATTTAGGTATGACAAATTTATTTCCCCCATTACCTCTAAGGTTATGGTTATGTCTATATGTCAAATATGACATTTTGTCTACAAGGTACCACCCCATAAATCTGTTTTAGCCATTTTTGTTCTATTTTTTGCTCTAGATAGGGCCATTGTAGTAGCATAAACATATCACAGTCATGAGTGTAGTACTCACAATTTAATACAAATCTGGCCAAATTATTGTATAGGACTTAAATAGCTCTTACATTTGTCTTACTAGCCATGCCATAGACAAGGATTCCATACTCAGTACAGGGTATCATCAATTGATTTGTAATATCCCCTCTCATTTTCTGGTTTAAACAATATTTTGACCTCCGAAAAGCTCCTAATTTAATATTGGTTTTACTTACTAAATCTTTTATATGAATGTCAAATTTTAAATTTTGGTCCACAAAAACCCCTAAGTACCTGTAGAGTGTAACCGGATTTAATATTTCATGTTTTACCGTTTTTATAGAAATTTTAGAATGAGTGCTAGTAGCTTTCCCTTTACTCAAGAAAACCATAGAATTAGTTTTTTTACTGTTTAAAACAAGTTTTGACTGACACAACCATGTCTCCATCCTGCTAAAATCTTTTTGGAGACATTTCTCCATCTTCTGAATTGAATTTCCATGGGCCAGTAAGACTGTATCATCTGAGTACATTCTCAGGGCAGTGTATTCAACTACCTTTGGCAGCTCATTCATGTACATTATAAATAATAAGGGGCGAATGAAAAAGTAATACTGGATAATAAGGCCCGCTCATCCAAACAAAAAATCAAGAAGTCTTGGATTCAAATCTAAATATTTTATTCAAGTCTCTTCCAGTTAAATATCAACATTTCGGGTAGTACCCTTCATCAGGAAACTGGTCATATTCTAAAAAGTAATAATACATAAATATATAAACATTTTGTATAACAAAAACTTATGGTTGTAAATAAAAAAAACCTTTCAGATAAATGCCAATAAGGTTTCAGAAATGTCCTTACATTTCAAATTATCAATTCATAACTTTCTGTCTTCTTACACAAAAACACTAGGTTTCATGTTTGACTCCCCCTTACAGCCACTGTTAACAGAAGTCAGACACAAAGGCTGTAAACATTCTACTTCCAATCATTTTGTCATAACAATTCCTTCACAAGATGGAATAGTAACACATCTATGCAGAAAATAAGTTGTTTATTCAATAAACTTAAACACTGTACTCCTATAGATATTCATAATAAATACAAAATTGAATAGCAAACAAATGTTCTTACAGGTTCTCTTCTTAACATATGTTATACCATATCAACCCATATAAAATATTTTGTCACTTTAAATTCAACACTTCTGTATAACAAATGACCATCAATATCATTTCTCCGATATCTCACTAAGTAATAGAACAACAGTTAATTCTCCCATCTCCAGTCCACAAATCATGGCTGACTAGCTAAGTTTAGTTATTCTGAACTCTCAGTCCTTGTTTTTGCTGTGCTGAATATAAGTACTCAATCATAAAAGTATTATTCAAAGAGAATAGCAAATGATGCTAGCCTGTTTTCTTACTTTAAATTGTCCACTGTTTCCTTCTACCAAATTTGTACTCTGTACGTTATCAGCTTTATTTGCTTAATGAAAAAATAAAAGAAGATTTTATCAGTTCCGTGAATTGTACAGCTAAATCTCTTCATTTGAAAGTAAAGAAATAACTCACTTAAACAGGTCCTCAGGTAGCAAAACGTCTGGCATCTGATGTCAGCGGGAGTAAAGTGCGGGGGGAAAAATTACCTGGGTTTTAAAGGGGGGGAGCTCCACCCCCGAATCCAGCACCCAACGATAAACATCAACGTAAGCACATACATGCTCACCTGTGTGCTGGACCCGCTTCTAAATGGCACCGAGTACCATATTTCTTGGTGTCAGGGATCTTCTAATTAAAAAACAATACTAAATAAGTGTGCTTCTTAAACTCTCTCACATTATTTAATGTTACTAAATAAAGGCTTAAATAAATGGATCTGCCGCAGAAGTAACAGACTGCTCTATTAAGATTCTTTCCCTATTTGTGATCGATGAGAATACAATCATTGGGCATTCTTCCTAAATGCTACCCTATTGAAATTATTGAAAGAAGGTTATTAATAAATAGTTCTACTGCAAACTACACCGAGTGCAAGATTCAATCCCTATTTATGATATATGGGGATACGGTCATTGGGCCATATATACAGTACTATTCATCCACAGTTTTCATCTAGTACAAACCATCATGAATATCGTTAATACTGTTATGTGGTTTCAAATTATTTCAAAGGAGACAAACCACTCCAATACAGTCCATTACTTATGAAATATAAGAGAATGATTCAAATATAATCATAAAAAAAGCTGACGGGGGGAATTGTGATTGAGAATTATGAAACATACAAATCAAAGTGTTTACAACTTTTAAGATCCAGGATAACTATTTAAAGTTAATAGAAGATCCAACACAAAAGATTGGCTCTTTGGTAGAAGAAATACTTAAGAGAGCGTTTGAAAATAATTGGATAGATGAATGGGAGTATAAGGCACTGAAAAAAGAATATCTGACCATTCCAATTTTTTACACCAACCCAAAGATACATAAAGATCCTCCTTTTCCACCAGGTAGACCAATAGTGGCAGGAATTGGTTCAATCTTAGAGCCTTTACCAGTGTTTGTAGATTTTCATATTAAGGACTTAGTAGAACAAACAAAATCATATTTAAAAGATTCTACATATTTGATTCACTTATTAGAAGATTTTAATAACAGCTACAATATGGTAGATAAATCGCTTTATCTTGTGAGTTTTGATATTAAAGATCTTTACACCTCAATTCCACATTTGAAAGGTTGTGAAGTGCTGAAAGGAATATTAGAAAAACATAGAAAATAAATTAAACCCTGAATGAATTCTTATTACAGTTGGCACATTTAGTTTTGACACAAAATTATTTTAGATTTGAAAGAACATTTTATGTTCAAATTAAGGGTACTGCGATAGGATCAAGTGTGGCTCCTTCCTATGCTAACTTATTTATGAGTTGATTTGAAACAGAATACCTTTTTGAAAACAATCCATTTCTCAATAATATACTTATTTGGAAGTGTTTTATTGATGATATATTTGTAATTTGGTCAGCAACGGAAAAATAACTTTCAGATTTCCATTTGGACCTTAATAAATGAACAGATTATTTGAAATTCATGATAGATTATAATAAGAGTGACATTTCATTTTTGGATTTGGTAATTTTTTTGGAAAAATGATAAATTACATACTAAGATTTTTAGAAAGTCTACAGATAGGAACACCATACTACATGCAGACAGTTTCCATCCTGAAAAACTAATAGACTCCATTCCTTATAGCCAACTTGTGATGGTTAAAAGCAATTGTACAGATATGAAAGACATGGTAGTGTCTACTAATAAAATAGTACAGAGGTTTGTAGAGAGAGGATATAATGGTGAGGTTTTACAGGAAGCACAAATGAAGGTTCAATTAAAGGATATAAAAGATTTACTGGCAAAGAAAGTTAAAACAATAGATAATCTAATAGATAGAAAAAAATAATCTGTTCCCTTAAATATAGTGATATTTTTTACGATATTAAGAAATCAGTGTATAGTAATTGGAAAATCTTGGAGTCTACACCAATGGGTAATAAAGCTTTTAACAGTGGAGTACAGGTAGTAGCTAAAAAAGTGAAATCATTATCGACCCATACAGTACATACAGAACATAAAATACCTGAAATAAACAAAATTGCATCTTTTACGAGTGAAGATTTAATAGGAAACTTTAGTTGTGGTAGATGTGTGCATTGCCATAATACTTATAGAATTAAAACTATTAGAAATAGTAGTGGGGTGAAGATTTCAAGATAAAAGATTTCATTAATTGTCAGTCAGAAGGGGTAATTTATGGCATTAAATGCCCATGCGATTTAATGTATATAGGAAAAATGAAGAGGGCTTTAAAACAATGAGTTGGGGAACATAAGGGATATATTAGGAATAAAAATCTGACATCAACAATAGCACAACATTTTTTGGAAAGAGGACATTCTATTGCTACTTTAAGATTTTTTGGCATTGAAAAAGTACATAAAAGTAATAGAGGGGTAATTATAATACAAAATTATTATTAAGAGAAGCAAGGTTTATAAATTATTTTCTAACTAATAATCCAAAGTTTGGTTTAAATGAAATGATAGATTGGCAACCTATTTTGTAAGGTTAAAATTATTACTTTAATAAATATAATAAGATAATGGGGCTATGATCGGTGGGCTTAGTTTATACAAAGTATTATTAGAATCATTAAGGAAGTGGTCCTTGTTCAGTTTGCTTGATAACACTTTGTGAAATAATTTTGTCTGAAAATGTATATTTCATAAGTAGTGGACCTTATTGGAGTGGTTTGTCTCCTTTGAAATAATTTGAAACCACATGACAGTATTTAGCGATATTCGTGATGTTTTGTACTAGATGAAAACTGTGGATGAATAATACTGTATATACAGCCCAGTGACTGTATCCCCATATATCATAAATAAGGAATGAATCTTGCAGTCGGTGTAGTTTGCAGTAGAACCATTTATTAATAACCTTCTTTTAATAATTTTAATATGGTAGCATTTAGGAAGAATGCCCAAATGATTGTATTCTCATCGATCACAAATAAGGAACGAATCTTAATAGAGCAGTCTGTTACATCTGCGGCAGATCCATTTATTTAAACCTTTCTTTAGTAACATTAAATAATGTGAGAGCGTTTAGGAAGCGCACTTATTTAGTATTGTATTTTATTTAGAAGACCCCTGACACCGAGAAATATGGTACTCGGTGCCGATTAGAGGCAGGTCCAGCACACAGATGAGCACGTATGTGCTCACATTGATGCTTGTCATTGGGTGCTGGATTCGGGGGGTGGAGCTCCCCTCCCTTTAAAACCCAGGTAATTTTTTCACCCGCGTTTTACTCCCGCTGACATCAGACCCCAGACATTTTGCTACCTGAGGACCTGTTTAAGTGAGTTATTTCGTTACTTTTAAATGAAGAGATTTAGCTGTACAGTTCACGGCACTGATAAAATCTTTTTTTTAATTTTTTCATTAAGCAAATAAAGACGATAACGTACAGAGTACAAATTTGGTAGAAGGAAACAGTGGACAACTTAAAGTAAGAAAACAGGTTAGCGTCATTTGCTATTCTCTTTGAATAATACTTTTATGATTGAGTACTTATATTCAGCACAGCAAAAATGAGGACTGAGTGTTCAGAATGACTAAACTTAGCTAGTCAGCCATGATTTGTGGACTGGAGATGGGAGAATTAACTGTTGTTCTATTACTTAGTGAGATATCGGAGAAATGATATTGATGGTCATTTGTTATACAGAAGTGTCGAATTTAAAGTGACAAAATGTTTTATATGAGTTGATATGGTATAATATATGTTATGTAGAGAATCTGTAAGAACATTTGTTCGCTATTCAATTTCGTATTTATTATGAATATCTATAGGAGTACAGTGTTTAAGTTTATTGAAGAAACAACTTATTTTCTGCATAGATGTGTTAATATTCAATCTTGTGAAGGAATTGTTATGACAGAATGATTGGAAGTAGAATGTTTACAGCCCTTGTGCCTGACTTCTGTTAACAGTGGCTGTAAGGGGGAGTCAAACGTGAAACCTAGTGTTTTTGTGTAAGAAGACATAAAGTTATGAATTGATAATTTGAAACGTAAGGACATTTCTGAAACCTTATTAGCATTTATCTGAAAGTTCTTTTTTTATTTACAGCCATAAGTTTTTGTTATACAATATGTTTATATATTTATGTGTTAATACTTTTTAGAATATGACCAGTTTCCTGATGAAGGGTACTACCTGAAACGTTGATATTTAACTGGAAGAGATTTGAATAAAATATTTAGATTTGAATCCAAAACTTCTTGATTTTTTGTTTGGTTGAGCGGGCCTTATTATCCAGTATTACTTTTCATTTGTTAAGTGTCAGCTTTATACTGGTATTGGGCCTCTCCCCTAGAATATGTTTACTAACACTTGTTCTTTACATTTTTTTGAGGACTTTGGCTGTACTGGATGATTCCTTTTCCCTAAATAATAAAGGGCCCAAAATCGAGCCTTGGGGGACTCCTCTTTTAATGGGAACTGATTTTGACAAAACTTCCCCAATCTGCACTTGCTGGACTCTTTCAGTTAAATATGACTGAAACCAGGGGAGAGTCTCATTATCTATCCCCAACCCCAGCATTCTGTCAAACAGTATTCCATGATCTAAGGTGTCGAAGGACTTGGAGAGATCCATGAACACCGACCTGTCCCCATTTAAGTGGGTGGCAATGTGATCTATCATGTCAGTGAGCGTGGTGTCCATGGAGTAGCCCTTTCGAAAGCCAGACTGGTAACAGGACAGATGAGAATTATCTTTCAAGTAGCCACTCAACTGCCTCTGAACCAGTCTCTTCAGGACCTTCGACACACCAGATAGCAATGAAATTGGCCTACAGTTTGTTGATTCCACAGGGGAACCTTCTTTGTGTATCGGTGCGATTTTTGCCTGTTTCCACAAAGTCGGAAACTTATTTTCAGTCAAACTCCAATTTAGAAGTCTAGCTAATATTGGAGATATTACCTCGAGGGAATCTTTAAAAACCTGTTTTCTATCTGGTCTAATCCTGAAGCTTTATTTAACTGAAGTTTCCTAAGTTCGTCCTTATCCTCTCTACAAGTGATAGCTCTAAACCTAAATTTTATCTTATTTGGGGGGCCATTGCTCTCTCAAACCAGTCTCTATAATGTTTTCTTGTGGAATATCTATATCAGGAAGTGAAACAATATATTGGTTCAGCCTCTCTGCAGAATCTTGTGGTGATAATAGGGTATCTTTAGCCCTGATCTTAATGGGCTGTTTATTCATCATTGGTTTTTCAAAAGATTTTATCAGATTCCAATACTTGCGTGAGTCTGTACTTTTTTCAACCTTAATTTTGTAATACTGTTTTTTCAAAGTTTGAATTTTGGATTGGGGTTTATTTTGTTCATTTTTATATTTCTCCCAATCCTTTGTGTCCTTGCCAGCGAGTTCTGCCAGAAGTTCAGCCTCACCACCTGGCACCGATGCAAGATAGCCCTGCAGAAATTCTTCATGGAGCAACAGGCAGCCAGCAGAGAGCAGGGATCTTCTGGAGCCCCCCCAAGTCACCACCACCATCTTCCTTGGGCTCACAGGTTGCCAAGGCTCAGGACAAATCTTAGGGTACACATTCTCGGTGGGACAAGTAAAAAGGCCTAAAGATGGCTCCCCCTGTCAGCGATTTTGGTCATTGTTGGATTCCTCTTCTTCCTCTCCTGGGATCGCCCTGTTGACTGCTTCAGCACTGGCACCTCGCCCCATGCAGGCCTCTGCTACAACCAGGCCTCCCACAGTGGATTTGTCTCCCAGCCATCATAGGGCTGTAGAGGGCCATTGGCCCCTGCCCTGCCATCGAGACCTCTTGAGCCTCAAAGTCCATTGGTGCAGGGTGCTCCCGCTTCCACTTCAGTTAGCAGTTCATTGTTGGACCAGGGCCTCATGCCCCCTCCATCAACACCTATGTTGTTGACAATTCCCTTTCCTGCTGTTGACCTCAATACTGTACTTACCTCTATTACAATGTCTCTCTTTCAGCAACTAATTCCTCAGCACGGGACATCATTGCCCGCATCATCATTGGCTGTTTTAGCATCAACACCTGTTCAACCCACAAGCCCTGCTCCCTCAAGAGAGCCATCAGTATGGCATTCTTTGGTGCCTGCTTCAAAGCAGACCAGTGTCATAGAGGAGTACCATCTTGATCTTATCCTCACTGAGGAAGAGAAGGAAGAAGATTATGTTGAAATGGAATCCTCTGACAGGTCCACTGTCTCCTCTGGGAGTGAGGAGTCTGTCAAGCACACTCCCAGATCCCCTCTAGAGGAACCCTCCTTTATTAACATCATGGAGCATCTCTCTTCCATCTTGGGTTTACAAACTGAGGAGGAGGAGGATGAAACCAGGAGGAATCTGATGGACTTCCTGGAGATCCCTGAGTCTCCACCAAAGGTTATTCCTCCCGTGTTGCCAGCCTTAAATGATGCAGCCACAGCAGCCTGGCACCAGCCCAATGTGATACCAGCCATGCCCAGGAAGGCAGACAAACTCTAGCAGGTGCCCCAAGAGTTGCCTTTCTATGCGACCCAGCCTGAGACCAATTCTGTTTTCATTAAAGCTATTCATGACAGGACTAAGGCCCTAAGCACCTTAGTTCCCTGCCCCATTACTGTGAGTCCAGGAGATTGGACCTCTGGGGCAAGAAGACTTTTGCCTAGACCACCCTAGGCCTTAGGATTGCCAATTATTTGGTTCATCTTATTGAGTACCAAAATACCCTTCGGAGGAAGGGCACAGTGGCTGCTCAGGCCCTGCCTGTGTGTCCCCACAAACAGGAGCTTTTTAAGGTCCTCCAAGCCTCGGAAGATGTTAGTAAGCATCTCCTCAGAGCCACCTACAATATGGCTGATAATATAGCCAGGGCTGCTGCCTCTGGCATTTGCCTCAGAAGAAACTCCTGGTTGAGGGTCTCTGGTTTTGCAAATGATGTGTAGCAAAAAGCTTTGAATGCCCCTTTTATAAGTTACATACCTTTTGGTCCAGACATACAGGATATTATCAATGAACTGCAGGCTTCTGGCAAGACTATTTGATCTGTCCACTTCTTGTACCATGCCCAGTTCATGAGTAGGCTTAGGTCCTCCTTTTGTAGAGTTTCTCACAAGTCAGGTCCCAGAGTCAAACTCCAGGATAAGCGCAGAGCCAGCTCTGCCTTGCCTGCCTCCTCTTCTTTCTCTGGTCCCTCCGCTAGGCAATCCAAGGGTGGATGTGCAGCTACAGCTGCCGGTTCAGCCTCCTCCTGACTTCTTATTAGACCCCCCTCCTCCTCCTCCTCCTCCTTCCCCAAGCCAGAAGGTAGTGGTCAGAGGTTGGTTCTCCCTCCATCTGTCCCAGTGGAGAACCATCACAACAGATGCTTGGATCCTACAGATAATGAAACAGGGCCATGCTCTAGAGCTTCTACAGTAGCCTCTAGATGTTCCCCCAGTATCTACGTTTACCCTCTAGATCACACCCAGGTTCTCAGGGAGGATGTCCTCACTTTGCTCCGCAAAAAGGCCATTGAACCAGTGTCCAGGCAAAAAAAGAAACAGGGTTCTACTCCTGGTTCTTCCTGGTTTCCAAGAGGACAGGAGACATGAGGCCCATTCTAGACCTCAAAGAGCTGAGCCTTTTTATCCAGTATAAGAAGTTCTTGATGGTCACATTGCATGGCCTTCTTCCTCTGCTCAAGCAGGGTGACTGGCTATGCTCGCTCAGTGTGCAAGACAACTACCTGCATATTTTGGTTTGACCTCCTCACAGGCAGTACCTGTGATTCCTGTTCCAGGGGGAGCATTACCAGTTCAGGGTATTGTCCTTTGGCTTATCCTCTGTGCCACGGGTATTTGCCAAGTGCTTAGCAGTGGTAGCAGCACCCCTTCTGTGTGAGGGCATCTATGTGTTCTCGTATCTGGATGACTGGCTGCTTATAGCCCAGTCCAGAGAGCTCCTTTTGTTAACTTTAGAATGCACTCTGCAGTTATTCCATTCCATCTATTGACCCAAGTCGGTGCTGACTTTCTCTCAGTGACTGCAATACATAGGGGAAATCTTGGATTCTACTCAAGGCAAGGCTTTCCTTCCTCAAGACACAACAGACTGCCTTATTGCCCAGACCCAGTAGGTGTCTCAGAGCCAGCATGTTCCATCCAGGAGTTTCTTCAGGCTACTGGGCCTCATGGTCACGGCCTTTGTTATGGCCCCTCTACCCCGGTTACACATGAGGATTCTGCAATGGATCCTCAGGGTTCAGTGGGATCAGCATTCAGACAATCTAGATCAGCTGATCCTTGTCTCTGCACCAGTACACAAAGTTCTTCGCTGGTGGATGGACCTGGCCATTCTTTTAAAGGGGGTCCCCTTTCTTATACCCACTCCTCACCAAATCCTCACCATGGATGCTTGGGATCTGAGTTGGAGAGCACATCTCGGTCCTTATCAGACCCTGGGTCTTTGGTCCCACTATGAAACTCACCTCCACATAAACTTCTTATAAATGCGGGTGGTTCTGTATGCCTTCCAGGCCTTCCAGAATCATCTCTCTCTGGGCCCTCTTCTGGTGCAGTTGGACAATCTCAGTGTGGTCTATTACATCAACAAGCAAAGGGGGATCCATTCCTATTCTCTGGGAAGTTATGAGGGTCTGCTACTGGGCTCTAGGTCACAGTCTAGACCTGTCAGCCATCCATGTGACCGGTGCCCAAAATGCCTTGGCAGACAGCCTAAGCAGGTCACAGTCCAAAGTGCATCAGTGGGAGTGGTTGATCTCAGTCACAGAAGACCTGTTTGACAGGTGGGGTCTTCCAGAGTTGGACCTCTTTGAGTCCCCACTCAATGCAAAACTGCCGTGTTTCTGCTCGCTAGATCCAGGGCCTGGAGTTTTCTGGTGAGACGCGTTGTTCCTCTTCTGGAAAGAGAGGTTTCTTTATGAATTCCTCCCCTTCCCTCTGATTCATAGGGTTCTCATCAAGCAACAGATGGAGGGTGCCACCGTCATTCTGGTGGTGCCATTTTGGCCTTGGCAAATATAGTTTCCATTGCTGCAGCAACTGGCTGTGGAACCTCCATTTCCCCAGCCACACTGCCAGGATCTCCTGACTCAGGCCCGGGGACCCTAGTCCATGCAGATCTCATATCCCTCCATCTGCATGCATGGCTCCTGAGGGCATAGCCATTACTTGGTTTGGGGTATCTCAGAAGGTGGCGGACACCCTGGAGAGTGCAAGAAAACCTTCCACCAGGGCCACTTACTCTATAAAATGGAAGTGGTTTGTAATTTGGATTGCTTCTCATAGCCTGGACCCTTTCACCTGCCCTGTAAAACAGATTTTGGAGTATCTCCTGACATTGTCTGATGCAGGACTCAAATACTTCTGTCAGTCATATCAGCCTTTGATGTGCCCACTGATGGTGATACTGTGGATGTGGCGCATACTTTTCTGAGAGGCATTCTACACTTGTAGCTGCCTATCTGTAACCCGGTTCTCATTTGGGACCTGAATTTTGTTTTGGAGAAGTTGACCTTTCCTCCTTTTGAGCCAGCCGTGTCTTGTGAGCTATGCATTCTGTCGTGGAAAGTATTTTTAGTTGCTATTACTTCTGTTCAAAGAATTTTAGAGCTACAGGCTCTCATGTGTAAGCTGCCTTATTTGATTTTCCACAAAGAATGCGTACTAACTCTAAGTTTCTTCCTAAAGTGATGCCTGAGTTCACCTTAAAGAGCAAGTGGAGCCAAAACAGGCAGACAGGAAAATAATACAACGTTTAAGCAGTAGTCAGTTGTAACTTTTTATTTCTAAAGTATTTTCTTTTTCTTTTTATACATTAGAAAGTTTTCTATGTGATAATATTGTGCTGGATATGTGGAACAGCTTTTGCCTGGCAGCTGACATATTTATCTCTATCAGTGGCGTAGATTATGGGGGGAAGGGGCTTACCTTTGTCAATCGGATCGGGGGGGGCTTTTTGATTCCCCAAGTTTGTTTTTTTTTCCTCCTTCCATCCTGGAATTTGGGACGGATACTGCAGCCTATTAAATGTCTGATTGGCTGCTCCTTGCATTTTATTTAACTATTATCCCAATTGGTTGCAGCAACCACAAGGCCCAGAATGTCAGCCAACTGAAGTGGCCAGAGTAGACTTGGTGCACGCGCCACAAAGAGTGTCACTGAAACGTGCCATCTGAAAGCGTGTCTGCTCAATTTTGTTTTCTCTTCCCAAGTTCGCACTCTTGTGTCGAGACCAGTCACCGGAGGAATAAATACAGGGCTAAATATCTCATTCCTGGGTGGGCCTTTTTGAATTTCTTTTCTTAAGAACTTCAGGACGATATGTACAGAAAAAAATAAATCTTAGTTACACAGTAATACCTGGGATTAGGAGTTTTGGCTGTTTGTGCCACAGCACCGACTGACCAAGGCTCCGAGCTGAAGCAAAGTTAGTTCAGTTAAAATGTTTCTGATAGGGACTGGGTTGGGATTTCATCACTTAGGGAGCAAGCACCTCACACTCACACTGCTGCTAGTTCTTTCTGGTGGGCAAGGGCCAGGATCCTGTGTTATGTGCTTGACTAGGCAGGCAAGCACCAGTGCAGAACAGTCGCAATTTGCCCACTCTCGGGGTCCTCCTGGGCTGACTGCTGCCTGGTGGCATGGAGCTACAGTATTATTTTGGTCTGTTTAGCCACCAGTTTGGAATTAACAATCAGACCATCTACAAGATAGAAATTTTACTTTCTAAATTACTTTGGGTTTTTGTTTTAATTCTGATTTAATGCAAGTGAACCCACCACCAAAACAGTTTTGGTATATTATAGTTGGGGGGGGGGGGCAAATGAGACATACAAACTTTTTAACCAGCCAGAAGAAACTTTTTATTTTATTTAATGAAACTATATCTAAAAAAGTGGTTGTACCAAGTAGAAGAGTAACTGTTTCACTTTATGATTACTCAAACTTCTGATAATCTGATTACATGGCTTTCTTCTGTATCACTGAGTGTAGATTTTATTCATAACTTTAAGGAAAACAACCTGTAACATGGGATTATATTATCCCATCCCATTCTCCTGTATCACTGAGTGTAGATTTTGTTCATAACTTTATTAAGACAAGCATTTGTCAATGCCGAATGTTTGCTTGCTGATATTACCATTGAATGTGCAGGAGTTAGACAGATGCAGAATAGGAGTGGCAGTGAAGTACTGAACTCATGCCAATCCCACTTCCATCCTGCAGAGATGGACAGGCATTGTGGTGTGCCTCTGGGTTGTTGCCCATAATGCTTACGGTATTTCACCTCACCCTATCCTGTAGACGCCAAGTGTTGAGGTGTGCCTTGGGGTGTTCGGCTTCACAGTCACCCCATTTCATAAGGACATACGCTGAAATGGGTGCAGTATAGGAGAATGGGGTGAAGTGTAGGTCCGAAGAGTCCAAGGCACATCTCATTGCCTGTCACTGGCTTCAGGGTGGGGGTGGGAGGAATGGCATGAGCATTACAGCCGGCAATCAAAGGCACATCCCTGATGCCTGTCAGTCTGTACAGGGTGGGACATTATGGTAGAAACCCTAACACCCCGGGTGTTTGTTGTTATTTGCACTACAAATTTTCAACATGGCCTTTTTGTGACCCCCACCTCATAAAAGCATTTGAGACCTCTGCTCATGAACAGTGGCACTGTGATTTTGTTAATGTGTCCCGAACTTTGAGTTCCTACAGCGACCGTGCCATTCTGTGCCAGATGTGCGAAAACACAGATCAGGCAGAATGTGAAGAATGACAGCTGTACCATTCATAAGGAGGTGTGAAGAGATGGCAATATTGAAAATCTGTAGTGAAAATATAAAAAATGCTCGAACTTCCGAGCATACATGGAAACTGCGCAACGCATGCGTGCAACTCAGTCATTTAGTGGAATTATTTTACCAAATTTTCAACACAGGCATTTTGTGACCTCTGCTCATAAACGCTGTCACTATGATTTTCTTAATCTGCCCCAAACATTGATTTCCCGCTGCAACCACGCCATTGTGCGCCAGATGTGTAAACACATTGTTCGGGCAGGATATGAAAAACGACAGCTGTACTGTTCAAAAGAAGGTGTAAAAAAATGCCAATTTTAAAATTCTGGAGTGAAAATATTACAAATGTGCAAAATTACAAGGGTGCGTGGAAACTGCGCAACATACACTCGTAACACAGTCATTTTATGGACTTTTGTCACAAAATGTTCAACTTAGGCATTTTAGGACCTCCGCTCATGAACACTGTCACTGTGATTTTCTTAATCTGTCCGAAACACTGATTTCCCACAGCGACCATGCTATTCTGCGCCAGAAGTGCAAAAACACATTTCGGCCAGGATGTGAAAAATGACAGCTATACTGTTCATAAGGAGGTGTGGAAAAATGCCAATGTTGAAAATCTGGAGTGAAAATATTACAAATTCGCAAAGTTACAAGCACACGTAGAAACTGCACAACGCACACTCATAATGGAGTCATTTTTTTGAATTGTTTCACCAAGTTTGCAACATTGGCTTTTTGAGAGCCCACCTCATAACCAGTGACACTATCATTTCATTAATCAGTCCCAGAAGGTGATTCCGTGCAGTGACCGCGAAATCACTTTTCGGGACTGAATGATGCCATGACAGTGACTGAATTTATGAGGAGGGGCCCCAAGAACCCCATGTTGAAAGTTTGGTGCAAAAAGACGGGAAAATAGCAGAGATATCCACACAAGTTGAAAAAACCCATTTATGCCATTATACAGTTTACCAGCATTTCTTCATTTCGCGGTTGGCTTTGAAGAGTGCAGATGTGTTCACGGTCCGCCAAAGATCGTCGCGCCAAGCTCCAGAGATAAGTATGAGGTGAGGGGGGTGTGGGGAGGTGGGGTATGCAGAGGGTTGGTGTGGGTTGGGGGAGGGGCAAGGGACTCGATGGGAGACCGTTTTCTATTTTTTTACAGGACTGAAAAAAAAAAAGACTACGGGATGCTTTTGACATGCTGGGGTGGCTCCCAGCATGCCACCTGAAGTGTTTGTGGTGGGGACTGGATCCGACGAGGATTCGAACCCCATTGGCCATGCAGTGTACTGGTGGGGAGGGAGGGAGCACTGTGAGAACAAAAAGGGGGGTAGCGCATCATGCCAGTGGAGATTGGGCTACCCCATCGGCAAATTAACTTGGGATGGGGCATGTATGATGGGTCGCTCCATCATTGCAGCAGTAGATTCGTTTCAAGTTGGTGGCATGCTGGCTGAATTAGTATCAGCAGCAGCATGCCACTACATTGGGGAAAGCGGGCCAAGCCTCTAAATGCAGTAGGGGCACTGGCTGCCACAGTGCCACACCTCCAAAACCCCACTTCTCTCCTAAGCTGTCCCGTAATGTTTCTTGCGCATGCGCGCAAGCAAAATTAAAAAACGGGACTATATTATTCCATCCCACAAAGTCTATCACAAGTTTCTCTCACTATTTGTTGAGCACAGTTTTTAGCTAAGCAATCTCTAGTCTGCATCCAGTATGCTATTTTACAAGAAAAACAAATACTGCATCTGCAGACAGTTGTCAGTTGATGGGCTGGCAAACACCCCGCATCAGCTTGCCAGTTAACATCTATTCACTCTCCACCAAGGATGATACACTGCCTGGCTGCCACTCTGACACAATAGTAGTTGGTCCCACCGTGCTGCCACACACCTTCCAACTCAGCCATTTAGCCCTGCAGCCCCACGTTCGAAGAACAGCAGCTGCTATCGCAAAGCCCTACACCATCTCTCGTAAGCTATACTGGGCTGCACACAATACTAAACTCCTGATCACGCTACTGCTGTTCCTAGCAGGTGAAGTTGAGTCCAACCCAGGTCCTAATCATAGCCACACCACTAACCCCTGCTTGCCAACCCAACTCTCATCAGGCCTAAAAATGATCCACCTAAATATATGCAGCCTTCTTCACAAAATAACACTGCTTCAGCCCCTTGCTCTGTCCCACAGTCTGGACATACTGACTGTCTCTGAAACCTGTCTGAAGCCCCACAACACAGACAGGGAATTCTCTATTCCTGGCTATACTATCATCAGACAAGATTGCAGGGGCAGTAAAAAGGGGGGCAGCATAGCCATGTATATTGCCTCTCCTATCCAGTTCTCCCAGGTCACCCTGCCATGGTCTTCGGATTCCATCTATGCTCTAATGGTAAAACTTACATTCCCTTACTCTACACTGGTTTTCATTGCTGGCACCTACTGTGCACCCGACTCCAATACTCCTGCTATACTGGACAACCTAGACGCACTAAACTCCCTGTCTTCTGGTGGCGAGCTCCTTATACTATGGGATTTTAACTGAACTGGCTCACTGGGGAAAACTCTAAGCTTCACGACAAGATGACCGCCCTAAACTTAGCCCAGCTATTCACTGAACCCACCTGGCTAAATCACAAAGCACTGACCCACACTGTCCTGGATTGGGCTCTCACCTCACACCCCCATAGGATCCTAGCTCCTGGATTGGGCTCTCACCTCTCACCCCCATAGGATCCTAGCTCCTGGATTGGGCTCTCACTTCTCACCCTCATAGGATCTTAGCTTCCGGCCTCCTGCCCGACGCCCTAAGTGACCATCATGGTGTCTATTCAGTAAGAAAAATCCACAGGTCTAAAGCCCCCCTCCCAGAATCCTAATGACTAGATCCTACAAGTCCCTGGACCTCACCTCATTACTATCTGACTTGGCCAATACTGACTGATCACTCCCAATTCTCCTCTGTTGATGTGGCCCTGGAGTTCTTTAGGTCCAAGTTCTTTGCCGTTTGGGACCACTACACCCTCCCTCAGGTGTACTAGAGTCAGAGGCTCACACCTACCATGGATTTCAGCTGAAATCATAGCCCTCCTTAGGAGCAGGGATAAAGCCTGGAAATCCTATAAGTCATCCAGCTCTCCAGCTGACCTCCAGACTTATCGCTCGTTATGCAATGCTTGCACTAGGAAAATCCACCAAGCAAAGGCAGCCTATTTCAAAGCGTCTTTCAATTCCTCCTCACATCAGCCAGCCAAATTCTGGAAAAGTGGTAAAATCACTTCTCAGCCCCCCATCGCAGCCCCCCACTCCTACCCATCAGGTAGGAGGGCTCACAGTCACTGACCCCCCAGCTGTAGCCTCTCACTTTAACACTCACTTCACAAATCTCCATGCAACCCTCCTGTCCTTACCTCGCCCTGCACAGCAACCCTCTGACATAGTCACATCTACAGCACACTCTTTCTCTTTTCAGCAAGTCACCGAAGAGGATGTATTTAATGCACTGCGTGCCCTTAATTCTAATAAGGGCAAATGCCCAACAGGGTTGGACTCCAAGATGCTCCACCTCTCGGCCCCAGCCATAACCAAAACCTTGGCCGACCTTTTCAACCTATCCTTCTCCCTTGCAGAAGTCCCCTCTGAATGGAAACATGCCACTGTAATCCCCCTTCCCAAAGGTGGGGATGCCTCCAACCCAGCAATTACTGTCCTATTTCCCTACTACCAATATTGGCTAAACTCCAAGAGCATCTGGTGCTCTCTCACTTGTCCCCCTTTCTTGATTCCTCCTCCTTTTTTACCCCCTTCCAGTCTGGCATTAGGAAATCCCACTCCACCACTACCTCCCTTCTCAGGCTCACCGACTCCATCTTCACTGGGATGGATGTTGGTCACATCACAGCTGCCATCTTCATTGACCTGGCCAAGGCATTTGACACCGTCTCCCACTCACTCCTCCTGACTAGACTTACCAACGCTGGGCTGTCTAACTGGGCCTCAAAATGGTTCCACTCGTACCTTGTTGGCAGGTCCCAATCAATCAGAGTCAATTCTGCCACCTCCACCCCCCCTCCCTGTTACTGCTGGGGTTCCGCAAGGATCAGTCCTTGGCCCACTACTGTTCTCCATCTTTCTTAATGACCTACTGTCCTCCTGCCCTCACACCTCCTTACACATGTATGCAGATGATACTGTACTGTATACATCTGGCCCATCGGCCTCAGAGATTATGAGCAGATTGCAGTTGGACTTTGTTAAGATCCTGCTCTGGCTACAATCTAATCAATTCTCCCTCAATGCAAAGAAAACTGTCTCAGTGACTTTTGGCACTAGGCAAAGACTTTCCAGGCTTTCCTCCCCTATCACATTTCATACCCTGGACGGGACATCCCTCGAGGCCTGCACCTCTTTCAGGTACCTTGGAGTCTGGCTTGATCAGCATCTAAACTTTTTTGTACATGTTGACTCCATACTCAAAAAGTTACACCCCAGGCTCAGTGTACTTTACCGGAACCGTGACAATATCCCAGTCTCTGCTCGCAGGGCCATTGTGCAAAAAATTATCCTCCCTGTCTTCTATTATGAGACATTGTCTTTTATGTGGTGACCAAGTCTGCCCTAGCCAGACTGGACCCCCCTCTACCACTCCTTCTGCTGCTTTGCCCTGAACTGCCATTACTCCACCCATCACTGTGCTCTCTACCAATCAATGAACCTTACATCTCTAGATAACCGCAGGCAGGCCCACTGCGCCAAAATTTCTGCCAAGTACTGGTCACAGTCGCTCCCCCCCACCTTATCTCTGCCTTAGCCGACACAAGCACCCAAACATATTCACTCAGAAGCAATGACCCACGGATCCTATTTATCCCAATTAGATCCACTACTGTGGGCCAAGCAGTCTTTAGCTACCGGTTGCCTAAGTTATGGAACTCTCTCCCCTCAAACATTCGTCACTTCTCTCCCCCCCCCCAGCACCTTAACTCCATGCTCCTAGCTCACTACTCCCCTACCTGTTCATGTGCCCAGGCCTAATAACAGTCCACATCGAGGTAGCCTGGTCTCCCTTCCTATTGCACATTTAATGTTTGCTGCCTATCCTAATACTTTAATGCTTGCATTCAAAATAGTGCCTGCACGTGACAGTATCAATTGTCCTCTCATGCCATTTTTGTAACATACTGCACTTGTTTCTTCAACTATGTTTGTACCTCCCCTCCCCCAGGATGCATCTGGAATCAAGCAGTAGCCTGCTCAGTATGCCTTCCTGGTGAAACGCTTAAATAAATAAATAAATAAATAAAATAAGAGCCAGCATTGGCTGCTGGGACAGTCTCTGCAAGGGTTAACTGAAACTGTGAACTTGACTGCTGACAGGGCTTTTCTAATCACTGCTGTATCCAAGTGCATCTGTTCACTATGAGGTCTTTTTGCTGCATGCTAATGAGCTTGGAAACATGAACAGCAATGCAAAACCTTATCAAAATGGATATAAAATAATAAGCAGATGTACTTGTCAGTAGAAATCTGGTAGTAGGGCAGGGAATGCTAAATGAATTGAAGGGAGCAATGCAAGATAAACAGCATAATAAAAGGTCTTTATTTTCAAGATTCTTCTAGAAGCTAGAAAAGGACTGTATCTTTCATCTCTGAGCCAATTGAGTTCTACTGGCAGGAGCAGACAGTAACATTTGTGTATGCCTTTGTTACAACTGCTCATATACTGTGCTGCTCTGAGATTAATGGATGGTTTTAAAATACGTCCATAATCATTAGAAGCTACAGTACAGTGGCACCATATCACCATGTGTTTTCTCCCACTTACAGTGGAGTCTTTGTAGATTTAGAATCAAATTATGTTGTGCTATAGCAGAGTTCAAGAATGCATAGGATAGGCTGCTGTCTCATGCATTTCTGAGCCCCACTACAGTTGTTGCCCCACAAACAAAATGTAGTGGGGTTCAAGAATGCATGGCTTTAATAGCTGAATTTAAGCATTTCATAGGTCAATGTGGGGTACATAGCTTGGTGCTTGTGTTTGGTGCTTGTGTATACTTATGAGCGGACTGGTATATGCTTGGTGTTTATGACATGAGCTATGGCACTTCTCCTCATCCCAAAATCTGTAGGATACTGAGTAGGTGTAGACTTAAGGCCTAGCAGAGAGGGAGAGACAGGAGTGCCGGAGAAGAAGGAGGAGGCAGGGGAGGATGGAGGGCACCACTGAAACACTCAAAGCAGAGCGAGATGCGGCCTGATGTTTAAATAGAGTATGGAGAGGAGCTATTCCCCCTCATTGAACATCGGGCTATAGCCTTTCAATTCAATGTGAGATACATAATTTGGTGCTTGTGTATACTTATGAGCAGACTGATATATGCTTGGTGTTTATGGCATGAGCTTTGGCACTTCTCCACATCTCACCCTCTGTAGGATACTGGGTAGGTGTAGACTTAAGGCCCAAAAAGAATTAGCGAAGTAACTACCTCCTCCAACTCCAGAGAGTGTGATCAGTATCACGTAGGAGAGGGAAAAAAAACCTCAGGGGAAACCTCCAAGGACCCATGGCTACTGACCTGCCTGTCCTCTGGCCATACGAAGAGGAGAATATTCCTAAATGTAGCTTAGAGTTAGGTATGGTTATGTCCAGGAGTTCAGTCTGATTTTGCTGGTCGAAGTTTCTTGATCGAGGTTGAGATGAGCAGGAAGTAGATGTTACAGATGAAAGTTCGAGCAGATGGAAATATTCAACTTGGAATGATGTCCTGATGCTGTGACAATGGTTACTACGATTCTGAGTTAGATGACTGTTGTACATCCACAGCATGGTTGTTTAGTAATAGATAGTGCTCCGTAGTGGGTCTGTTTGTTGGGATGGCAGGAACCTCTTGCGGATCTGCCCTTGTTGTATTGTGACATACTCTGAGACAGAAATGGCGATAGCCTTAGTTGGGATAGTGGGACCCCACGTGGTCCGCCATTGCAGTAGTATGGAATAATGCAAGATAGGAAGGAGGAGAGTTACATGATGCTTATTGAAATGACATGACAGTACCAGGAAGGCCCTTCATGGGGTATGCATAAATGGGATGCCCGGGACCCCACGTGGTCCGCCTGCCCACAGAAATGTTAGGCGGTGAAACTGGAATGGAAGATGGTGGATAGTGACAGAAGATTTTAATGAATTGATTATGGTAGTAGGCTCAGAGGTATGCTAGCTGGGGAATGAGATTTCCACGTTGGTCCAATGTATGTAGTAGCCGTGTTTGAGTGACCAAAAGTCTCAGGTGGCCAAACTGGGAAAGCAAGACCCTAAAGAGGGTCTGCCATAGTGCAAGTAGAAATACTTATCAAGTAGAGAGGATAACCCCCTTATTGCAAGGCAAGCATGAACTGTTGGGATAGTGAGACCCCCACGTGGGTTCACCAGCGCTATAGATGATAACTCTGAGGTGAAGGGGTGACATGCCATCGAAACCTTTAATATGATAGATGCATTTGAGCAAGGAGGGCCTCATAAGGGCACGTTGAGATGAGAAAGTGGATGTACCTGAATGTCCAGAATCGCTGAATAAAAATGATCCAAGAGAAGTCCATAATTGCTGTCCTATTGCAAAGTTCAAGGTAAGGTGAGAGTCACAGAAGTCGGACTGGAAGATGAGGAATATGAGGAAGGCTGTTTAAGGGCATGGCATGATATCTATGATGTGGAAGTTAAAGGGGTACCCTCATGAACCAGAGTATGTTGTAGTCCCAGATAAAAAAGGCTATACCCCGTGTAAGTATGCCTGAAGTAAGTAGGAAGTACTTTCAAGGTAGGATAGGGCCCTTGCAAAGGGCATATATGTTTGGGCTGGTGGGACCCAGCATAGTCCGCCATCACCGTTCCAATAGAATAGTAAGTGATAGGGATGGCAGAACCCCACATGGTCCACCATCACTGTATCTGAGTGATTCGATGAGTTCCATCGAGTAGTGTATGATAGAGATGGCAGGACCCCATGTGGTCCACCATCACCGTACCACATAACTGGGAAGGCAATACCCCACATGGTTCACTTTCACCATAGTAAGCACTAGAGCAAGATAGGGATGGCGGGACCCCACATGGTCCACCATCACCATATCTGAGTAATGTGATGAGTTCCATCGAATAGTGCATGGTAGAGATGGTGGGACCCCACGTGGTCTGCCATCACTGTACCACATAACTGGGATGGTGAGACCCCACATGGTTCGTCATCGCCGTGGTATGGAGTTGAGCCTATGCAGGATGGCAGGATCCCACATGGTCCGCCATCACCAAAGTATAGCCCCACAGTCTGTTGTCACGGAAGTACCATAGTCCCAAGTAAGGAAGACGATACCCAAAGTAAGTCAATCTGGAGTAAAGGGGGCTTGATGGAGCAACGACTTGAATCCTTTTGAACAGATGTTGAGTGGAAAGGCAGGACATTCCATGGCCCATCATCGCCATAGCAGGAGTTTTGATGAAACAGAAGGTGGTACCCATTGCCCCATTGAGCAGCGCGTGATTGGGAAGGCAAGACCCAACATGGTTCGCCTTCACCATGATGAGGAATAGAGCATGATAGGGATGGCGGGACCCAATGTGGTCCACTATCACGTTATCCAGGTAATGCAGCAACTTCCATCGAGTAGTGTGTGATAGAGATGGTGGGACCCCACGTGGTCTGCCATTGCCATATCACTGAGTAGTGCAAGAATTGGGAAGGCGAGAACCCAAGTAGTTCATCTTCACAATGGTAAACAATAGTGCATGCTAGGGATGGCAGGCCCATGGTCTGCCATCACCATACTACAAAGAAGAGCCAGATTGGGAAGGCGCGACCCCACGTGGTTCACCTTTGCCATGGCAAAGAGTAGTGGTCTGTATAGCGTAAAAATGGTTGGGGTGGAAGACCCCATGAGTCCAGCATTGCTATGGTGTAGCAAAAGAACATTCAGAATGATGGCCCCTGCAGTTCAGTAGTGAGGTAATAAACATTATCCATGTAGTGGGACAAGTCCATGTAAAATATAAGAGAGTTGGGCATTGATGACTTAAAGAAATGGAAAGGACCATGCAAGAAACAACATAATTGCCCAGACCAATAGTGTTGTAAGGGCAGGAACTGAGGACGCATGACAATAGTTGTTCCCCAATAGCATGGCAAAAGCACTGTGTAACAAAAATGTCCTTCTGGCGAACATACTGCTGATAGTAACGCACTGGAGCAGAGATACGGTGCTAGAAAGCACTTGGTCATTGGATAAAGTATCGAACCCATGCTGTTTTTAAGATATGTGAGTAAATTACTTCATTTCATAATTTCATAACCTCTGACTTCCCCCCCTCTCTGCAGAGTCTGCTTGGATGCTATCAGTTCAGGTAAGATGCAGGTGGGCCCACAGTATAGCATAGTGAGCCAGGAGTAAACAATAGCTGTGCGTCAGAGCATGTCTACTATATGGTGAGCCTGTAAGAGAGTCAGAAATTGCTGAAAATAAATCCCTGCAGCAGAAAACAAAGTTGGTATGTAAGTCAGGACAAGGGGAAATGAAACAGAGAGTGCAGTGGCCCAATCGGCAGGCTGGAAAGGTGGAGAGTGGCTGGATGAGCCAAACAAAAGGACCAGGGGAGCAGTGACATAGAGAGACACCTGGAGCGATGAGATGGAAATCCAAGAATGGAAGCAGAGGGAGAACTGGAGCAAGGCAGCATGGCAGCATGGCAGCTGACCAGGGAGAAAAAGCGCAAAAGAAAACAGAAGAAAGATAAGGTATGGGGAACCAAGGCGGGGGAGAGAAACAAGGAGAGCACAATGAGGAGAAGGCACACGGGGGGGCACAGGGTGGTATGAGGAGCAGGAGAAAAGCAAACAGAAGGAGTAGGAGCAAAGAGAGGAACAAATGATGAGGGGACACAGACAGCAGGATGAGAAGCAGAGGCGGAAACCCATAGCCAGCCAGCCATGAAGTCACACTACCAAAACTCTCGAAGCAGAGCAAGAGGTAGCTTGATGTTTAAATAGAGGATGGGGGAGAAGCTATCCCCCCTCCACTGAACATCAGGTTATAGCCTTCCAATTGAACATTCTAGATGGGAGAAGTACTATATGCAGTTTCTCTGCTCCTTGATTTTAATCAAGAGATTGTCTGAGTATTTCCAATTTTAAAAAGGAAAATGAAAAGATAGTCATTTTGGTAGTGATATATGTTTGCAGAAGGTCACAGAAAGCTCTAAAGGCAGCATAAAGTTTCAAAATGACCCTCAAAATGCACCAGAATGCATCTAAAACCTGACAGCTCCTGGGGGCCTAGGCAGCCCCCAAACACCCAGCCTATTGGTTTACTATTTCTCAGGACAACCAGGACTTTTTTCAGTCTTTGCCCCTCCTGTAAACAAAGCTAGCTACATCCCTGATTATCAGTCAGTGTTGCCAATTCTATCAACGTTTGCGTCTTCAGCTGGTTCATTATCTGGAACTTCACCATTTGCTGCGTGCTGGCAGTTCATACCAGTATGGTCTAATATCATTTGGAGCCACAGGTTCTTTGCCATATGAAGAAGAAGGATCAGATACATCACTGTCATTGTCACTGTAATATTCGTCATTGGTTAATGGAAGGCTGTCATCACTAGACTGATTTTCTTCATTGCAGAAATTGCCATCGACCGAGGCCATTTTTCTTCATATACCTGATAAAACATAAGGGAAACAAGACTTACAGCATATGCAGCACACAGAAAATCACAATATACTTATAGGCATGCAATAAATAAACACAATGTGAGCATAAAACACACAACTCAATCACAGAGAGCCAATCATGACTCACTGACACAGCACAGCAGGTAGAAACAAATAATGGGTACCACAAAGGAGGGTAGGTCACTTGGTCACAGTTTTACCACCAACAATAGTAATGTCACAGACACGTCATGCACGAAAAATTAACCTGGCCAGGAACACACCATCCATCGATACCAGTACTTCACAGTGCACAGCAGACAGACCACCAAAGAATATGATTTATTAGTACTACCCAAACAAGAAACCATAAGTTAATGTGAAGGAAGCATCATTTCTGGCTACAGAACAGACACAAGGATGCCATCATAATGTGAAGAAGGCAAGCAACAGAAACCACAACAACATGATGAAACCTTCATTCATTATAATGCCACATAAAAAAGGGAAAAGAAAAAAAATGAAAACATTACATGGAATGTTTATTAGGTCTACTGCTTTGTAAGGGATAATACCTGCAGCTTGCAATGCATTTCTAATGGTATACAATCTGACATCATAAACTATGAACTATAAAATATATATATAAGAAAACATAACAGTCAAAGCATACATGCACTCACACACACGCACACGCACACACATAAGGATTAACCGCGACAGAGCATGGGTTATTATAATGTACACTAAACTGAAAGATTGTTTTACAGGTGAGACACTGGGAGCACAGGGTAGTTAAATGACTTGCTCAAGTTCACACAGTATGCAAGTGGGGCTGGGATTCAAACCCATGTCTCCAGAGTTGCAGCTCAGAGCCTTAAACCACTGTGCTATATGCCTCCTGACACACACACACACACACACACACACACACACACACACACACACACACACACACACACACACACACACACACACACACACACACACACACACACACACACACACACACACACACACACACACACACACACACACACACACACACACACACACACACACAACACACACACTGATTTTTGTCTCCCTGAGCTTCCAGTTGCCTCTTCTGGTTGCCAAGAAAATTTATTCAGTAATCAGGCCCTTATTTTTTTGTACAGTGAATCTTTCTTCTCCTACATTTACTGCTAACACCATTAAGCTCTGTTGTTTCAAGAATTTTAGTTTGGAGGCTTTTCGCTCTGGTCTGCTCAAGATCAGCTGGGAGGAGTTGTTTTCCTTCTGTAACATAGATGCTGCCTGAGATTATTTCTTTCATCAGCTGAATTTGCTTTGCAACCAACATACCCCTTGTGTTAATGAAAGACAAATTCAAACATATTCCTTGGGTGACTCATAGCCAGTTGAAGTCCCAAGATAAGTTATATCAAAAGGCCAAGAAACCAGATACTCCAGAAGCATGGCAGACTTTTCATCAATTTTGTAATTACTGTGTTTCCATTATATGGAAATCTAAATCCTCCTTCTTCAAGACAAATCAAGCTAATGTTAGAAATAATCCAAAGAAATGTTGGTGTATGGTTGACTCTGTCTAGAAGGTACCTTCCGTGTCTTCCAATACCAGTGTAGCCTATGGTGGCCGTACTGTGTACTCCAATGGAGGAATTTGTGATATGTTTCATTTATTTTTTTCTGAGGCTCCTGCTCTGCTGCTGAAAAGGCTGATTTATCTTCCACTGGATTGTCTTTTGATTCCCTAGCAGGGTCCCTCTCTCAAGACCTACATTTTACTTCAGGTGTCTTAAATCTGATGAAGTATTTAAATTGCTATCTTTACTGACACAGGACACTGCTAAGGGAATTGATAACTTAGGCAATTTTTTTACTTAAATGCAATGTTAATTCTTCCCCTCTTTTAACTCACATTTTTCCTTTATCTCTTATCACCCAAACTTTCCTTCAGCATGAAAACATTCTTTAGTTATCCTTATACACAAAGGCAGGGCCAGGACTCTAGTAGAAAATTACCACTTAATTTCTTTGCTCCCAATTATCTCTAAATTCCTAGAAAAAAATGATCCTATCTCAGATTACTAAATATTTGGCTGATTATCAGGTCCTCTTCAATTTTCAGTCAGTCTTCATACAAAATTATTCTACCCAAACAGCACTGATTGATTTTCATGATTCTGTTTCTAGGGCACTGGATAGAGGGTGGCTTGTAGGTTATGTTTTCACTGATTTATCTAGAGTATTTGACATGATCAATCACTCATTGCTCCTAACTCATCTATCATGTTATGGCTTTTCCACAAATATTATTAACTGGTTCTCATCTTATTAACACAGGAGAACTCAATCTGTTTTCTGGAATGGTTGCCTTTCATCTCCTCTCAGTATCTCTACTGGGTTTCTCAAGGGTCTATACTTGTTCCCCTTCCCTCTGTTGTGGACCATTGCTCAGTCAGACCTTACAGTGATGATACAGTACTTTTTATGCCCACAAAAATCCATCTCTTCTTTCCTCAACTCTCCAGGTCAACTTAGACAACATTATGAATCAGTTTTCTGATAATCTAATATTCTAAATAGTAAAAAAGACTCACGCTTTGCTGTTTGGGTCCCAGTCTGCTTTGTCATTGGCAAATTCTGCCCTTTCAATCAGTCTAAATAACCATCCACTTGAGCTTGTGAGTGCATTTAAGAATCTTTGCCTCATTTTTGATTCCTCCTTTATTTTTTCTTTTTATTTGAGGACCAGATAAAACCTTTGAGCACAAGTGCTTTTTTTCCAAAGGTTCCACATCAGTTACAAACAGGCATACAAAACATTGAGAGACATGAACCACATTAGTGACAAATAGATAAATTGGCATAGGTAAGGCATATACTACAAGATTTCACCAACTCAAGGGGAGCCAGATCAAATACAGATATTGGGGTTGCAAACAAGGAATATTAGCACAGAGATTTGACAGAGGGCAATCAAGCTGTATCATTATACAGAGAGGTAAGTGGTCATAAAAAATAATGGCAAGCAGATTTCAGTACAATTTCCTTTCTTAGGGAATTCTTAAATGGTGCTATTTTGGGGAGGTCCACTATGGATTCAGGGAGTTCATTAAACCACCATGCAGCTTGGATAGAAAATGTCCATCTACCCTGACTAGTTTTGCAAAAGTGGACTTACAGGGCATGTCTGGACATACTCCTTGTGTTGTACTTGTTGTTGACTGGACAGAAAAGGTCACAACTGCAGATGGGGTGAAGCCCAAGACAGCTTTTTTAACCAGCAGACAGGACTGGAATTTCAACCTATCCTGCAAAGGAAGCCAGTTGGTAAGTGCATACAAGAAGCAAGTATGTGTAAGTCTATCAGCCCCACTTGCAAACTGGCAGGCATTGCTGAGGACCATTTTTATCCTGCCAAGTACTGAGTCACAGGCAGCTCCATAGATTGGTAGACCATAGTCAATGAGGGAGGGGACCGAACTTGAGACCGCCAGGCATCTAGCTTCAGCAGTAAGATTTAAAGATTGTCAGAAGAATGCCCCTAATTTTCTCTTGGCCAGATTTGTGATGTTGTCAACATGAGTGCATAAGAGAGGGTGTCATCCAGGGTGACACCTAGATATTTAAATGATTCAACCTGTTCAAGGGTAGCACCAAGTGAATTTTGGATAGCCAAGAGAGGGACTATTTTCTTTCAGTGAGACCCGGAGAACAGCATTGTCTTTGTCTTTTTATAATTTAGTACAAGTTTATTGTTCTCAAACCGTCTTCCATAGATTTAAAGCTTGATTGCAGGTCATGAGAAAGATCTCCGGTCCGAGCTCTGGGCTACTATTGAAAATCACCACATCGCCTCCGTAAAGTAACATCTTCAAGTGGGGACAGGCTTCGGGGAGTTTGTTAATGAATAGTCCAAAGAGAAGCAGACCAAGCATAGGCCCCTGAGAGACCCCAACCATGACACATGTAGCATTAGAGTGCACTCCAGCAATCCTTACTTTCTGTGACCACCCCATGAGGTAACAACGAAATCAAGCTGCAGTTTCAGAGGAGAGGCCCAGTGCAGAGAGCTTTTCCAACACTAGAGGGTGATTAATGAGGTCAAATTCTTTTGTCAAGTCAATGTATGTGGTGCCAACCAGGTGTCCTTTGTCCAGGGCATCATGCAGGTGGTTGGTGTACTCAGTGAGGGCTGTTCCAATGCTGTGTAGTTTCCTAAGGCTGTGTTGTTGTTTAAACATCAGGTTGTATTTGTTTAAGTGTGAGGCTAGTTGGTCCAATGCAATTTTTTCCAATGCCTTAGACAAGGGGGAGAGGATAGAGATTGGCCTACGGTTGATCACTTTAGAGCGGTCACCACTTTGTAGCACAGGTGTAACTATAGCAGCTTTCCAGATATCAAAGAACTGGGAGAACTGCAAGGACAAGTTGAAAATCTTCGTCAGAGGAACTGCAAGCTCATCAAGTGCCAGGGCAAGCAGTTTCATGTCTACCATATCCCCACCCATCCTTATCTTACCCAGGACCCTTTTCACTTAGGAGGGCTTCCTTAATAGTGGCACACTTAAAGTAGAATTGGGGGAGATTGATTTGAAGGCCAGTTTACGTACTTTGTCTAGTAAGGTCACCCACACTGTCCTCAGATGCCTTGTCTGGGGGAGGACCAAGATCAGGTCAGTAAAGGCCCAGGAGGTCCTTAAGGCTGGCCCAGAATTTCTCCCCATTGCTCCAATTTTTATTCTGCTGATCTTTATAGAGGTCAGCCTTGGCTTTCCTAACCTCCCTGGTACATCTGTTGTGGGCTTTCTTGTATCTTTGAAAGTCTGCTGGTGACCCAGTGCTCCTTGCTCGAGACCAGAGATTGTCCCTCCCTTGTAGTAGGGCAAGTAAAGATGGTGTGATCCACCCAGATGAGATACCTTTGATAATTAGTTTTTTTGGTTGGGGGGGATTTGTTGCACGCATCCATGAAGTGGGTTATAAAGTAGTCAAGCACAGTATTGATGTCTGGGATAGCATCCAAAAAGCTCCAGTCAATCTGAGCCAGATGTGCTTTGAAGGCACCTGTTAACCCTTTCAGTAGGACCCTACTTGTGACTGTTTTAGCAGGGGCCTTTGGGATTCGGACAGACAAAAACATTGGACAGGCAAGTGGTCACTAATGGCGCAGGTAGGACCTTGACCTTGATCATTCTTTCAGGGTAGGTAGCTAGGATCCAGTCAATCAGGGTTTTTGTCCCTGTTTTGTTGTTGACTTTAGTGCAGTCTTTCACCATCTGAGTTAGAAAAAGGCTAGATACCAGGTCCTTTGTAGTGCTGTTAGATTTAACTGCCCAGTTGTTATTAAAGTCCCCCTGTGACTATTGCCTCCCTCTTTAAGCATAATTGGTTAAAGTATCTGGCAAATGTTTCAATGCCCCTTAATTGTTTACCAGGTGGTATGTAAACTGATAGAACATGGAGAACTTTGTGACCGTTCCCCATTTGGATTTTTTTTTAATTTCTTTTTATTAAAAGTTTTTGTTACACACATTGCAAGTAAGAAAAGGGTTACAGTTAATTTATAAATGTTTACAATGGTAGCATTATTTTTGCCGCAGAATCATTAATCTCTGAGGGTAAAAAACTTTGTCCTATGAGATCAGTATACCAGGTAGCGATATATAATAAGTAGTCCATCTCCATGTTGCCCCCCAATTAATAATATCAAGGAAAGGGGATTAATCCTATAATTTTAAAATGTGTCCAAATAATCACCAAGGCATAAAGGAGTGTATTTGTGATTTCCTTCCCCTCATAATATAGGTGAAGTATAGGAAGAAATCCAAGTCAATTTGACCCCTTTCTAACCCCCTCCCACCCCATTACCTGCTAGGTGAGAAACTCAGGTATGACAACCCACAATAAGGGGAGAATTATGGGCAGAAGGTGGGGTCCACCATTGATTGGTGAAGAACCCACCGCTGCCATTTCAACAGGTAAGATGGACCCTTATTTTGTATTTTAGCATTGAAACTTTCAGAACAGTATATATCAGACATGATAATTCTCCATTCTTGAACTGTAGGAATCAGAGTTGACATCCACCTACAAGTTATAGCTTTTTTAGCTGCCAAAAGGCAGACTGGAAGGAGTGTCTTGTACCATGGGGGAGAGTGGTCTGGAAAGATCCCTAGTATAATTTGTTCATCCATTAACTCTACCGGCTCATTGAATATCCCAGAAAGTTCCATCTGAAGAGAGAGCCGAAAGGGCATCAACAAAGGGCACAGCCAAAACACATGACCCAATGAGGCCCTAGGACACCTGCACTCTCTCCAGCATCTCCCATATTTTTCTGGTAGAAACTTTAGGAGAATCGTTGGAGCCCTGAAATATCAGGAACGGCACTTCCAAGCAAATTCCCTGCAACGAGGAGATGATGTAATCTTTATAGCTTGTAGTGCCGATCCCAGCCAAGCCTCAAGAGAAACCTCTAGAGACAAATCTCTATTCCATTCTTGTAAGATTGAAGTCATGGATTCTAACTGCTCACTCCTCAACCCCCTGTAAAGTTGTCCTATAATGTGAGTCCCCAAATTTCCTCTGATAGCTTCAATAAATACTTTTAATAAATCAGGAAGAGGGGTGGGCATTTTAACCTGAAGGCCTCTGTTTCACAGTATATGGTTATGGACTTGGAAGTATCTAAATAAATCTGAGTCCCGAAGGCTATATTGAGATTATAGTTTTTCAAAGGGAAGAATCCCTTGGGGAGAAAAAAACTGGAAGACATGGGATAATCCCATCTGTCTCCAAGTGGAAAAGGCGTTATCCATATGAATAGGGGCAAAAGTTTCATCCTGGGAAATTAACTTGCAGTACTCATAAATGGTATGAATTGGTTGGGACCTTCTCTTACGCCTCCACAGTCTAAAAACCGGAGAGACAACCTTAGTGAGGGCTGAGGCTGACACTGATCTCCCGTCAGAGGAAAATAATATTCTATTAATATCAAATAGATCATTTAAGTGAAATTTGATAGTTTTCCAAGTCGAGACATAAGATCCCGCCAGCCACAGTATCAAAATTCTTAGAAATGCTTCCCTTGCGTATAGGTTAAAGTCTGGGAAATTAAAACCTCCCTAGGCCAATGATAACTTAAGGATGGATAACCTTATTCTTGGGCATCCCTTACCCCATATAAAACCTGCTATCATTCTATTCCATGATTTAAGGTAAAAAGTCGAGGGAAAGAAGGGGACATTTTGGATCAAGTACAGGAGATGAGGAAGAATATTTATACGAATAATTTCAATTTGCAGATAGAAAGAAAATATACCAGAAGTCCACATATCCAGATCTGACTGGATTTGTAATGAGATGGGTTCATAATTTATAATTTCCATGACAGCTGGGTCCTTAGGTATATGAAGGCCCAGGTATTTAATTTTAATGGAATGCCATTTAAAGGGAAAGGCCTTCTTAAGTTGCTGAGAAGGTTTAAAATTGAATGTCAAAATTTCCGTTTTAGACAGATTCTCAAACCAGGTCAAAACTTTCCAGACTGAAGGAATTGAAGTATTAGGGGACAATAATGTTAGTAATATATCATCAGCAAACATATTAATTTTGTACTCTTGTTGACCTATAGGTATGCCCTCTATCTGGGATGAAGATCTCAAGACAGAGGCCAGGGGCTCAAGGTATATTGCAAAGAGATAGGGAGACAGGGGGCAACCCTGCCACTTACTCCTACTCAAATGGAATGAAGAGGATAGAGCCTCATTGGTTCGTATATAAGCCCTTGGAGACCTATAAAGATTAATTAAACTTGTGATAAATGAGATGGGGAAGTGAAATGCCGCTAGGGTGTCCCACAAAAAGGACCATGAAACACAGTCAAAAGCCTTCTCGGCACCAAGGCTAACAAATACAGATGGGATTTTCCTGGTACAGACATATTCTTGGAGAACTACTGTTCAGTGAATATTATCCATAGTACTCCTGTTTTTGATAAATCCAGACTGGTCAGGGTGTATCATTTGTGGAATAATAGATTCCAATTTGGAGGCCAAAATGGCCATGTAGATTTTATAGTCCATGTTTAATATGGAGATGGGTCGATAAGATCTAGGATCCGAGAGGTCCTTCTGGGGCTTGGGTATTGGGGCAATTGTTGCAAAGTCCCAGAATGGAGGAGGGGCACCACCCTGAAAGACTTCAATAAATACAGCATGAATTTTGGAGGTAATTTCCTTAATAAACATCTTATACCATTCTGATGTGCAACCATCTGGTCCCGGGCAATGACCCGTATTAAGATTTTTAATTGTTGTAATTATCTCAGCCTGGGAGATGGGGGCTTTTAAATTATTGATTTGGGAGAGTGACAATTTTGGGAGAGTAGCTTGATTTAGAAATTGTGAGGGGTCAGGCGGGTTTAAAGGTTCCTCCACTGAATATACTGTACTTTGGCATAGTAGGATGAAAATGCCTGGAGGATATGTTCGTCTGAGTGATGAACCTTCCCTGTAGTAAAGTTTTTAAGTTTCAAAATAGTGGCAGTGCATCTATGTGACCTGAACCTCTGAGCCAACTTCCTGGTCCCTCTTGGCCCGCGCCCATAGACTGTCGAAGATAAAATAGAGTCTGTTGGACCTTATTATCTATAATTTTTTGCAATGCAGCCTTTGTATCTTTGCTCAGCCTTTGCACCTCTGTATCACCCTCTCCAAACAACATCTGATAGTTCAGAAGCCGCTCAGAGAGTCCACGGTATTCAGCCTCTCTTTCTTTATATTTTTTGGTGGAATAGGCTATTATTTCTCCTCTGATAGTTGCCTTCATTGCATCCCATTGGATAGCCTCAGGAATATCCAACGAGGCATTTTCCGAAAAGAAAAGGGGGAGTCTAGATCTGATTTCATCCTGAAATCCCTTATCAGCTAGGGTCAAGGAGCTCAATCTCCAGAGGGTTTGTTTCTTTTCCCTACCCATATCCACCTTCAACATTAAGGGATTGTGGTCCGAGAGGACCTTCGGGCCTATTGATATATCTTGGACCAATGTCAAATTTTCACATGTAGTAATAAAATAGTCCAATCAAGAATAAGACTTAAATCTGGGAGAATAGTAAGTGTAGCCAGGGGAAGAAGGAAATAAGCACCTCCACACGTCTGTCAACCCCAAGTGGTCCATGGTATTGCTAAACTGTTTAGCAGTGGATGAGTTCCGATGTCTCTGTGGATTGGAACAGTCCACATGGGGCAGCAAGGTTAGATTAAGGTCTCCCCCAAGGATCAGTTGACCCTGGAGAAGACCTAACAAGGTTGTAATAAATCCCCGGAAAGTAGGGAATTTTGTCTGGGGGGGAAGTAGACACTGGCCAAAGTGACACTCTGACTATACAAAAGGCCCTTAATAATCACATACCTCCCTTGAACATCAATATGTGTCTGTAAAATTTCTAGAGAAGTAGTGTGGGGTATCAAAATAGCCGTACCTCTCTTTCTACCCCTCGGATGTGAAGACGCAATCACCTTATATCTGCCTCCCCAGGCTAACTTGAGGTGCTCTGCATCCAAGAGGTGAGTTTCCTGGAGAAAATTAAGGTCCGCCCCCTGCCTCTTAAGATGTTGCATGAGGCGGGCCCTTTTAATGGGGTCATGGAGACCATTGACATTATGTGATAAAAACTTAACCGGATTAACTGGCATCATACAAAATTTCTGAAGTTGTAACCAGGATTCGTCCCCCCAGACGGTATAAGAAACTTCAGTCCAGACCACACTCCCCCAAAGGCGGCGGTCCAGCTGTGAGAAAAGTGATATCTGCTGACTGTGATTTATAACTGTAACCAATAAAACATATTTGATTATCCAAGAGTCTAGATGTGTGTGTAATTTTTTTCTCTCCTTCCCCTCCCCCCAATACTCTCCTTATTTATCAAACTACTAAACAGTTCTATAAAATTACCTACAAGGGTTCCAAAAGTAATAGTAAATGTTATCTTAGTTTGTAAAATATATGGGCCTAAAAGTAAGTACAGATAGCAACTATAAATCCATAATAGCTGTTGTCGATCTTCTTGACACCCAAAGGAAGTTACGAAACCCTCCCCACCCCATCCTACCAAAGTAAAAGTTTGAACACTCTAGGGTAAACTACCCACAGTTATAACTTGTGGACCCTCACTACAAGGAGCCCAAGTAACCATAACAAAAACTATATAGACAATGACTCCCAAGTGGGAGATGCTCATTCTGATCTCCCCCTGGGACATCCTCCCCCTACGTGATGAAAAGAGGACAGGGGAGAGATGTGGGGCCTCAATAGCACACTCAGGGTTTACTATCCCCGAGTTTAGCGGAGAAGCCCCTTGATGGAGCGGTGTAAATACCTCTCCGAAATGGACCAATATAACTGGGTTCTATGTCCAGACATACCACAGGAGAGGCAATATGCCTATCCCCATAATAGAAGGTTGGCAATATTCACATTTGTTGTGGAGAGAAGGTTTAACAATAGAAATCAGACCTTTATTATAATCCTGTCTGTAGGTTATCCCCCCCCCCCGCCAATTCAGTTGCTGGGGAACCAAGCCCAGCTCGCCTTTCTATCGAAAACCATGGAATGACGTAAGCATGGGAGATTAAAATGTCCAAAATGAACACCCCGTATTTCTTGTCTCTCAAGAAAGTCCAGTAACTATTGTTCTATATGCACCTCTTGTAATTGAGGTATGACCATCATGTCCAGTCTCTCCCTCCAACGGACAGCAGCCCAGTCACAGTTTTCTGCTGTTAAACGGGGAGGAGGAGAGGCGGCAAAGGGAAGGGGATGCTGCCAATGAAGGTGCTGGAAAAAAGGAGGGGGAAGCTTCCATGTCCGTACTCCAGCCTGGGATCTACCCCACCATCTGAGAACAGAGGAAAAAGTCCAAAGGGCATTCTAGTGCCAAATCAGATACAAAAAGTTTTTTAAATGCCTGGACTGTATTAGGAGCACTCCCTCTCCCTCGACCCCGGCAGCATCCCACTCCAACCCCCCACCATCCCCATTCCCAGCATAGGAGAATCAAGCCCCCAAATGGGGGATTTTGTTATATCTACCAATCCAGGAGGGCAGTTCATGTTGGTAAAGTAGGATTCCTATACTGCTGCAATTTCGTCAAGTGGCAATGATGACACATGTGAGTGTCTAGATCATCCTATCTTCTCCATCTGGTTCTGTCATGTTTTCACCGCTTCAGCAGTCTTATCCAAGATGATGCCTCCAGTCAAAAGATCTGCCATTGCCTCAGAAGCCGAGGTATAAGTCAGCTGGCCCGTGAAGAGGAATACTGTGAGTTTAGCTGGATGGGGGTACGAAATCTAATCTTTTGGGACCCGAAGTGCAGGAAACAGCAAGCTATAATCCCAGCATTGTTTCTGGGTACAAGGGGCATAGTCATTATCAAAAAGCAAATGCTGTTGGCCCCACGTTACTTTGCCCTTCTGCCATGCCTTTCGTAGAAGGGTCTCCTTGTTTTGGTAGCTCAACATTCAAATGACAAAAGAGCGTGGCCTTGCCCCAGGACCTGAGGGTTTAGGGCCTAGGGCTCGATGAGCCCTCTCCACATCAATCTGAAAGTCAGACTCTAAGTTGAGTACCAAGCACAGTAGGTAATCGGTGAAGTCTCTGGGGTCGTTTACCTCTTCATCTTCGGGAAGAAAGAAGATACGAATATTCCTCCTCCTTCCACGGTTCTCTGCATCCTCTTGACATAGGGAGATGGCTAGTTGCTCAGCCACGAGAATGTTAATGGTCCCCTCAAGCTCGTCCAGCCTACTAGTTTTCCAAGATATCTGGAGGTCCGCTTCTGCCACTTGACCTTGCAGTACTCCCAGTTCAGTTTGAATGTCTTTTAGAGCTGTCAGGCCTCGCCACGGAATTCCGTAATCGCCTGAAGTATAGCTTCATTGTTGAGCTCTGGAGGCTTTTTTGGGCCCTTTGAACAAGATGAAGCTGTGGATTTCTTCCCCGAACTCAGAGCAGGCCCAAACTGCATATCGCCCTTGTCAAACATGCGGTCTTCTACGTCGGTCACATCGGAGATGGGCTGGAACTGATTGCGGCTATTTTTTGCCATCACTAATTGACGGAGTGCAAATCCCAACTATATTTTTTGTCAGTTTGCAAGATTCAAGCCATAGAAGAGGGTTCAGCACTCTTATTTTTGATGTAGGCAGGAGCCTCTCCGTCTGCTTGCTCACCCAGACATACTGGAAGCGGAAGTCCTCCCCATTTGGATTTTGACAGCCAGGCACTCACAATCATGTGTTGGATTGTCTATGGCCAATTTGTGACCGGTCAAGTTTGTTTGCAGATAGATCAAGCAGCCACCACCCCTTTTGCCTAGTCGATCCTCCCTAAAAAGGTTATACCCTTTTAAAGCAATTGTAGAATCAGGTATCTTGGAGGTGAGCCATGTTTTTTTGAGGGCTATTATATCTGGCTGGACAAGTGCAACCCAGGCTTCAAACTGGGGGAATTTTGGGAGCAAGCTTCCAAGATTTACAGTGTCAGTGGCTCAGTAGTTAGCACACTTGCCTCTGAGGCTGGGAGATCAGAGGGTTGTGGATTCAGTTCCCACATCTGGCACTTGTGTTAATATCGCAGTACTGACACTGTAGTGCAGCATGAGAGGGGTGCTGCACTTCTGAGGTGCCGTCTTTCAGATGAGACGTTAAACTGAGGTCCCATCTGCCTGGATTGGTGGTAGTTCAGGTGGATGTTAAAGATCCCATGGCACTTATCGAAAAAAGTGTAGAGGAATTTCCCCAGTGTCCTGGCCAAATTTCCCTCATTTACTAAAAATACCACCAACAGTTTAATCTGGTTCAAGGTCAGTTGGCATTCATCTGTATCCCTCTCCCCCGGGTTGTGCCTGAAAATAGGTAGGATTTGTCTAGTGCACTTACCCGGTCAACAAAAACTAAATAAAATAAATAAAAAATTTAGTGGGACAATCTTTAATTTTCCTTTGAGGTCACTACTGTTCCCAGGTGGACCCAGATTGGGATGGACATTTACTGACAGAAGAAGTAGTAAAAGAAGTAGCCTTTTGCAGACCCTCCTCCCTTGCCAAAGCATCCTGGCTTTCCTAATACATGAGTGCCCTATTATTTATCTCATAAGATATTGAGTGGTTGGTATAGGGACAAAGATCCATTTAAGTGAAAAGCGGATGTCATGATTTATCATATGGCTGTGAGGGTGGAGGGGGTCGGAGGGGGTCAAAACTGAAGGTAGTAAAGAAATGGGCACTTTCAACATAAGTGCTGGGAACAGAGATAGTGAAATTCCAGGAGGCCATAACTGAATTGCTAACCACCCCTTGGGCACATGGCATCACAAGTGTTAGATGTATAAACATTGTTATAGGCATTTTGCCATGGAGGGGGCCACACATTACAAGTTGTGAGAACATACGAAAGCAGAAATATGCCATTGTATAGTCAGGGGGCTCTAGAAGTTCTCACCACATTGATAAATAGCTAAACAACTTAAGCAGTATGCCCCCCCCCGGAGAACTATACAGAATTACCCAAGCAAAATAAGTATAAGACAGTGAAAATGACCCAGAGCCTGGGCCAGGTCTGGAGAATAGTATTCTATGTCACCACTTGTTGTAACGCATCAGCCAATATAAGGGATAGACCTCGTGCCCCCAGGCCTCATGAAACAAAGGTAGGAGTGCTCAGATACTGAATAAAAAAAGAATATATTCCCAGTGCACCAAATTAGTATGTTGAGTGCAACAAATGACAAAGCAAGCAAGCAAAGTGTCCCTGTACCAGTTCTTGTTACCTTGGTTGTGGTTTTAAAACACTGTAGTCAGCAGAGGTAGGGCAACGTGTCTGAGTTGGCTGCCTCCTCTGGCTAACACAAGAGTCAAAGAATAAAAAAAAAAGTCAGATCCTCAGAAATGGTAAACTGTTGAGGTCCAGACACACATAATGTGTTAAATTTCTGTAGGTGATGAACTGTGGCCTGGGCATATGTAGGATATAAAAAACCTTTTGTCTGTATGTTTCCCTTGTCTTCAAAGAGGTTGTTGATAGCCCTCAGAGAAAAGTACAGTTAAAGTTGATTTAAAGAGATCTACCTGCCTAGACCTCTGCACCCCATAGTTCGGTGCCTTACCTCTGTGAAATGGTGCTGAAGTATATTTGATTCAAAAATCTCTAATAGTATTGCTGGCAGAATGCTCGTAAAATTGCTTGAACCGGGACACAGGCACTTCCCCTGTGTGTAACTCTGCCCCCGATCCGCCCCCGTGCTCAGCCAACTTTATGACGTGATCCCAGGGAGAGTGCTGGGACACACTACATTATAGTCTATGGGGGGTAACTTTAACAACAATTTTATATATTACAGTGATCATGTGATGATTAAACGAGGGTGCCCGGTGCCCGCATTTAATCACCACATGATCACTGTAATATATAAAATTGTTGTAAAAGTTAACCCCCCATAGACTATAATGTAGCGTGTCCCAGCGCTCTCCCTAGGATCACGTCATAAAGTTGACTGAGTGCGAGGGCAGATCAGGGGCAGAGTCACACACCAGTAAGTGCCTGTGTCCTGGTTCAAGCAATTTTATGGGCATTCTGCCAGCAAAACTATTAGAGATTTTTGAATCAAATATACCTCAGCACTATTTCACAGAGGTAAGGCACTGAACTACAGGGTGCAAATCTGAATTCATTTAACTTGGAGAGTCTCTTTAAAATGAAAATGCCGATACGTGGTGGTAAGTCAAAACCAGAGGAAATGCCATCCCGCCGGTGCAGTGGTAGTGCTATCACTTGCAACGCTAGTGACCCAGATTCGGTAGCGAGCTCGGGTCACTAGCGGGCCAGCCAAAGGGAGAAGGACTGAGCACCTGATGTGTTGCTCTCCTTCTCTGGAAGGGGTGGGCTGCAGTCCTCACTGCCATATTGCCACTTGGGTGACCACAGGTGGAGGTGCAGCAGAGGATACAGAGTACGAGGGAGGGGCAGGCATCAGCCGAGGACCTGAGCGAAGGCATGTCTCAGTGTGCCTTGGTATCATTGGCCCTCCCTGAGTGACGACTTCCACAGGGTGCAAGACCAGAAAATCAGGAAATGCCCCATGTCCAGGCCAGGTGATGGTCTCCTGCACCAGTGACCATGGAGTTTGGGTGGCAGCTCCAGGTGCACGTTCCCCTGAGGACTCGGAGGGGAAGAGTAGACTCCTCTGCCCCACCCGGGAGAGTCATCCGGGGATACCTGGAATTACTGAAGTGGGGCACTAACTGGGAGCGAGCTCCTCTGATCCCGATGGCACAGCCTGAAAGGTGCATTGGGAGACCATGAGAGAGGGTCTGGACATGGTGAGAAAGGGGGCATACAAAGAAAGTAAAAAAAAAAAACCCAGAGGAAAAGATGAACTGCTGAGGAAGGTGATGAACTGTGGCCTGGGCAAATGCAGGATGTAAAAATCTTTTGTCTGTATGTGTAACCCCCTACCAAATTTGGGTTTATCTTAATGTCTTCCTGGGCTCTATCCATGCCCACTGCCGGGCAGACATCCTTTATAGGTAGTGAATCTGAGGGTATTTGTTTGGCCCTGTTGTTTTATGTGAGAGTGCCGTGCTGTGACTCCGGCCTGTCCCTTTAAGACTGTAACCTGTATGTGTATAGTAAATGGTCTGGGCTTTGTCCAAGTGCATCAAAGCTCATGATCGGACAGACACTGCTTTGATTTGCTCCACCCTACTGTGTATAATAGGGCAGAGGGAGCTTGAACTGGTACTGTAATTATTTACTGCTAACTTGCTGTTATATTGATTAGAGTGTTTGTTCTAACCTGCCTTCTTGCAGCTTTACCTTTCTGAATGGGAGCCACCGTGTTAGGTCTGGGACTTCCAGTATTTGGACCAATTCAGTCCAGAAGACTTTCCCAGATGTTGTGTGCAAGAATGGCATTGTTACGCCAAGCAGAAAAATATGGAAATCCACAAAAACTAACCAACTGACACAGATAGACACAAACAGCCATACACACAGACCCAGGAGGCAGACTCAGTGACCTCCTTGACCTTTAAAACTCATATTGACAAAAATGTTTCAAATGTCCGTCGATGCCTTGGTCTGCTAAAATGTGCCAGGCATTGTCTGTCAAGCTCAGACCGCAAACATATTATTGTGCACGCCATTCTCCCTATCCTAGGTTATGGCAACACTATTTATCACCATGTCTCTCCTTCACACCTTCTTCCCTTAAATGCTGTTTATCAGTTACTACAATTCATTTTAAAATCTAAATGAGATGAACACTTTGTGCCCTACTGCATTGATTAAATTGGCTGTCACCCTCTTCCACACGTACTTTCCATTGGCTATCCCTTATTTACAAAACTGTGAACAACCAGACCGATACTTACTTATCAGAAAGGCTTATAGGTCTCGTCCACAAATACAGCCTTACAGATGCGCCTCATCATGTTTTTTGTTTTTTTTGCTCAAGTTTCATTCACACTTTGGGAAAGAATGTTTCTCATATGCCACTCCATTTTCTTGAAACAGTCTATCCTCAGCTTAGAATTTCACCTACCCTTGGTATTTTCAAACGTGGTCTAAAAATATTATTGCAGGAACAATCTATTTGCACTTGTTTTAGCTGATTTCATGTATTTCCTTTTATGCGGTTATTGTTATCATAAGACTTGGGACGTTCTGTAAACAAGACTTGTTTCTCATAGAACTTATCCCGTATCTTATGCAACTTTTAAATAAAATAAAAAATTGGAAATGCCATGCTTCGAAAAAAGGGAGCCTACCATTCTGGCGGTGAAAGCCACAAACAGTTGAGGGGAGTTTCTACGATCTTTAGTATGATCAGTGTGCAAACGCAGCATCCAGTGGGCATCCAACGTATGAAGACAATGTTCCCCACTATCTGTGGGAGTCAAAAAATAAACAGGAAGGTCAGCTGTCTGATTTAGTGTTTGCTCAGAGATGACTTTCAGTAGAACATGAGGATTGGTACGTAACATAACCCAATCCTTGTGAAAAATAAGAAAAGGAGAATCTGCAACCACAACCTCCAACTCTGAAATGCATCAAGCAGATGTCATAGCCACTAGGAGCATTGTCTTCTAAGAGAGGAAACACAGCTCTCAAGATGCAGCAGGCTCAAATGGAGGTGCAGTATGGGTTTCTGGAACCAAATGAAATCCCATACCAGAACCAGATCTCAGACTGTGTGGGTGCAGAAGTAAAATACTTCTGAAGAACCTACGAGAAACCTCAAGCTGGGCCACCGTCTTGCTATCAATGAGGGCATGAAATACAGAGTAAACTGAGGAATACCCGAGGCCTGAGTCCATGAAGGACTGGAGGTAGTCCATTACCAGACTCATTGGGCACATAAAGAGGTCCAGCCAACAGGTAGCATACCAGACTGAAAAATATTTCCATTTTTGGGAGTAGGGGTGCTGGATAGACAGCTTCCTCAGGAGCCAGGTGTGGAGCTGCAGGGATTGAAGATCCAGGTGCACCAGAGCACCCTGCTCTGGTGAAAGAAGTCTCACTCATACAGGGAGAGAGACAGGGGATTTCAGTGCCAACTGCTGAAGCAGGGGGAACCAAATTTATCTGGGACAGTATGGAGCCACCAGAATCAGGGTGGCCAGCTCAGCCCTCAACTTGACCAGAATCATCTGTATGAGAGGGAACGGTAGGAAAGGCTTACATGAACCTTCTTTTCCAGGGGCAATGAATCTTGCCAGAAACTTCCAGGCCCTGGAGCGAGCGAGCAGAAATGTGGCAGTTTTGCATTGTATGGAGACCCAAAAAGGTCTATGTCTAGGCAACCCCATTTAAGAAAGAGGTCGTCCACAACAGAGTGCAGTGGACTGCAGTGACAGAGCACCCGGGACTGACTGAGATGATCTGAAAGGGCATTGAGTGTGCCAGGCAAGAAGATGGCTGAAAGGAACATGTTGTGTTCCATGGCCTTGTTCCAAACTCTCATCACCTCTCAGCAGAGAGGATACAAGTGGACTCTGCCCTGATGGTTGATGTACTACATCACCAAATTATTGTCTATACGGATCAATAGCTGATGACCTAGCAGGAGAGTAATGAAGACCTGTAGGCCAAGCAGAAAAGCCTTCATCTACAGAGTATTGCTGTGTGGAACCATATCTGGGGGGGGTCATTTGTCCTTATTCTGCAAGAGGCCCAAATGGGCACCCCAGCCTGAAGCGGAGGCATCCATCATCATCATCGTCACTAGTACAGGGGATGGATGGATGGAGAAAGGGAGCACCTGTCTCAAGGTTGGAACAGCCTAACCACCAGAGCAGGGAACAATGGAACAGAGGGGTCACTTTTGTAAGACAGTCCAGCTCATCAGAATGCTGAATCCACTGGGCATGGTGGAACCATTGTGGAATTCTCATGTGCAGGCATGCCAGTGGGACAGTCAGAATGGCAGCAACCATTACGCCTATGAGCTATAAAAGGCATCTGGCCAAGACATACTCACTTGAAATTATCAGCTGAGCCTGGGCAACCAGTGCTGTAGGACAGTCTGAGGGAAAGAAGACCTGACCCAAACCTATGTCCAGAATGGCTTCTGTATATAGGCAGCATTGGCATGGAGTGAGAATCTACTTGGCTCATTCACCAGAATACCCAACTGGTTGAACAGCTGTCGAGTCCAGAACACTGTGTACATTATGGCCTCCCTTGACAGGGCTTCCAGAAGCTAGGTGTCAATATAATTGGAGACATACAGGTCCTCTCAGCAGAGGGCAGTTGCAACCACTGCAAAGCACTTGCAAACACACACAGTGCAGATGATAAACCAAAAGGGCAAGACACAAAACTGGTAGTGTGAACCCTGGAGCATGAAATGCAGGTATTTTCTGTGAGACCTGTGGATCTTGATATGGAGGTATGCGTCCTTCATATCCAGAGCAACCATCAAATTCCCTGTTAGTAGCAGGAGGAGGAGGGACTGCAGAGTGATCATCAAAATCACTTGTACTCTATGAACAGAGTGAGGCTATGACAGTCTAGAACAAGCCTTAAAGAACTGCTGACATGTAATCCCTACCTGTTCTTCATTCCTGTGTGTGATCCCCATTATCCCAGTAGCTGAATTGCAATGAGAAATGATTTTTTTATTCATGGGGAGTGTATTTAATCGCAAAAATGCTGATTACTCATGACCGCACCTGTCTTTGTTCTGCCTGCACCATGTGGTTGGAGTATCACGATTTTGTGACATCAACTGGGGATCCAACCAGAAGCAGTACATTGTTTTGTGAGCAGTGTGTGTTATTTTCAGCCAGTTACATTCAATGTGTTCATTGTTACATCTATTGTTTGGTGTAATCTCTTACTGCTGCTTATCTACACACCACCCTCTGTACTACAAAACATATAGTTTATTCTGTGCACAACAGCTTCTTTATGAATGCAGCATGGGGTTGCAGGCAGGGTGGAATCGCAGTTCAGCTAGTGCCAGACACAGACAGCTACACTTGTTTCGTTGTGCCATCACACTAAAATTCAACCAGTCTAATTCGGCATTCTGCTCAGTGCTAGTGATGGGCATCATGCAGAACTTCAGAATGCGGAATGAGGGAGCAACATGTTATTTTAGAATGTAGTTGGGAAACACACAAATTTGCATCCCTTCACTGCCACATTCTAAAACGTTGCCTCCACTTGTTTCATCATGCACATTTTGCTTCTTAAATATGATGAAATGATGTGTATAATTGCTGGCTATAACACTGATTGCATGTCACGTCGTCAAACACCTTTCAAAGCATGGTTCTCAGCGCTTGTCCGACAAACTGTCAGAAACTGTACCAGTTAAAATTGTGTCCTTGAATTGAGTTTCATAATTTCTGAGGTTAATAAATGCACACCAGCATTTATATATGAATCAGCCTGATGTGGGAATACCACCATTATGTATAGTGTATTATATTGTGTCACTTGCACCTAGAACCCCTTAACTCATTTTGCCATATCCAGTGGTGTCCTTGCTGAGCCCCTCCCATATAGCAACCCAAAGTTCATTCCCTAAATCACAGTGTGGGTTGAACACTTAGCAGGTAATAACATCATTGGTGTAAATGCACTGTGGACACTGTGGGGACTAAATGTGAACCTATATAATGAGGTCAAGATACACAAAAGCTACACTAGATGAAAGCATTCACATTCATAAAAATATTGGCTCTGTCTGAAAACAGAAACAAAAAACCATGCAGCTAGTAGCATATTGAACAGAATGGGTGGTTGACCATTACATTCATAGGTAGTACAGTATAACACTGCACACTAAAATGAAGAAATATTACAAAGCACAGATACCTGCTTTGTTGGAAGCGCTAAAACAGAGTGGTTGCAGTTCGTCAGAAAGTGCACTAACTAAAAACCTGTGCAGTGTGCTCAAATAAACAGCTTTTGCAAAACTGATAAGAACCACACTGCTAGTACTACCTGGGACACTGCAGCAAAATAATATTTCACAGCAGACAAATCTTATTTGTGATATATGCCATAACACACACAATGTTTGCAGTTGACTTCAGTTGCTCAAAGTGAACCTACTGAAATACTAATGAAATACGAGCACACTGAGAACTCTGAGGGGCGACACCTGCAACAAGCTAAGAAATTTAGGTAGCTAAATTCAGTGTACGTTGGGCAGCATTAGAGGTGCTGTATGAGAAAGACACAGTAATGGACAACAAATGAAGAATGTGTGGGTGCCATTCACAGTCACTGGCTACACAATGAAAACACCCTGTATCTGAGCATGCTAAGAACTCTAAGGGGTGCCACCTGCAACAAGCTACAAAATGGTTGCAGTCACAGCCTGTGCAGCATGCTACCACATGATACTCCATACTTTAGTAGCAAGATACAAGACTGGGGCTACAAGCACTTTGCCATTCAATAAACAAGACTACCACTCATTTTAGCAGCCCAACAAAGCTCCGAACAATGCTATGCTAATCCAACCCTTTTGCAACCCAGCCTCCATTGATACACATTGCCGAGCGGTCCCGCTGGCTAAACTGACTTCCCCAGATGATGTCATCACACATGGCGGCTGGGAGCAAGCACTCAGCAGATACAGAGGGACCGCGGGAAAAAGGAAGCTGACGGAGGAGGCAAAAATGTCGAAAACAACAATAAAGGTCAGTGGAACTTTTGCCAAAATTAAAATAAATGTCCTGGCGCTGATCGAATACAAGGGTATACCGCACAGTATGTCAGCAGTTCTTTAAAGGGGACAGGAAATTGGTGCTAATTGGCAGCAGTAAGTAATGTTCCTATTTATAGAAATGAAATTCATGCCTCAAAATGATCTACATTTATCTGCACCTAAATAAATACTGATGTGATAAACTGTGCTTTTAATTTTTTTTTTTTTTTTTTTATGGGCAATATTCTGCAGAGTTCTGTTCATGGAACGTGTAATTTGGAGTTTGTACTATGTCATGGTTTGCGTACAGAATGCTAAGCTTGAGCTGTTAACCTTTCAGAATCATGCTTATAGTTCTGTGCACAAATCATGACATAGATAAATCCCCAAATCACTGGTTCCTTGAAGAGAACTGTAACAGAATGCTGCCCATAAAAATAAAACAATGTAAAATATAGTTTGTCACAGCACTTTTTATTCAGATAAAGCTACATATGGATCATTTAGGGGTATAAATATCAATTCTGAAAATGGGACGATTATAAACAGCTGCAGTTAGAAATGATTTCCAATCCTCTTTAAATCCTTGATCTATTTTGGTACCAGGCAGTGCCAGCAATAATAGCTCAGGTTCATTTCTGCAACCAGGACAAGCTCTATGGCCCTCTTGTTGAGGAGGGTTTGAACTTCCTCTAGCAGGAGGGCAAGATGTCCTGGGGGATAACGACTGGGTAAAGGAGGGTAAACTGAAAGAGCAGAGAGGAGCTTTAGGGCATGTCCTTGCTGAACTACCTCCAGCAGTCAAGCATCTGTTGTGATCTCCCTCCATTTTGGTAGAAAGAGGGAGATATGGCCTCCTACCAGAACGTCCTGAGACAGTAAGGCCAGAGAAGAGGAAGGAAGTCAGAAAGCGCCAGGGGCGGCAGAAGTGCCACTGATACCTGCTCTCTTGGCTGACCCTAGTGTGGGTACTGAGAGGCAGATTGCCTTCAGTCAGGGAGACCAGGGGGATGCTAGGAACCACAACCAGGACCCTTGGAGAAACCCTTGCCTGGTGAGGCATTATAGGTAGATCTTAACAGGTGCTGTCAGCTTCTAAGCCATTAGCCACTGTTTCTTAAGCCATTATTTTATCAGGGCCATCAGGCAGCTTCATAGCCATGGAAGCAGTGGAATTCCACAGGCAGTTCTGATACTTAATCATATATGCCTGTAATTTGCAATTCTTAGTCCAATGGATGCTGAAGTGAATGTTCTTATCCCATTACATCTAGTTCTCTAGACTCCTTATCAGGAGAAAGGAGCTAATGTGTTTTGGAGCTTTCAACCTGTGATGGGCATCCATGATCTCTATGTCAGTTTCTGGTTGTGAGGAATAGTACGACTTGTTAGAAGGTGCAGGATATTGTTTATCCACCTTCTGAGGAACAACAGGCAGGATATAGGCCTTTGCCAGTCAGAGTGGCATCCTTCAGTGCCAAATGTATGGGAGGCAAGAACTTGTATAAATTCTTCTTAGAGGAATCCTCTTGCTCTGTGTCAAACCCAGTTTGGCCTGGACCAGACTGAGGAAAGCATGGAAAGAGGCATACTCACAAGGTGACCTTGGAGTGTTCTTTAGTCTCTCCTCACTACAGGAGGACAGGGCAGAACTGGAGTCCACCACAGCTAGGGAATCCAACCCTTCCTCCATATCTTTCTCCACCTCCTCCTCCTCTTCCATATATTCTGGATTATGATCCAGCCATCGACAGTCATGGGTAAAGGGTCGACAGTCTGAGGAGAAACAGGACGGACCATTGACAAGGTCAACCTCGACAGAGGACAATCCATGCCTGACTTAAAGGTGGGCAGAGGGATCAACTGCATCATCGACAAGGTCAGCTGCAGCTCCAGGGGTGTTGCTGGGGATAACATCGATAAAGGAGGCAATGTTACAAGTCATTGAAAGAGCTCCGACATTGTTTGATACAGGAGTTGAACATTGACAGCCTTGACAGGGTTGATGACAACTAAACGATTGATGGGACTGTGCCTGATGGAGGTATTGGCTGCAACTCCCCTAAAAGGGGAATTGAGACTTCACCAGACCCCAACCTTGGCGTCTGAAAGATGGTCAGGATGGCAGCAGAACCGGAGGCCTTGGCCTTGGCCTGGGTCCTGTCTTTCACAAATGACTTACCTCTTTTTAGAGGAGATCTGGATCTATCTGGAAAGGTAATCTTTTCTCTGTGCCTTTTCTCCTTTTATGTGTGTTGGTGTTTGTCTGCTGGCTTTGCAGACTTGCCTTTCTTTGCTGAATGGGTAACAGATGCCGTCAAACACAGGGAATGGTGGGGCGATGTTAACTTGTTTCAGTCCTTCGGCAAAGTGCAGGGACCCTGAATTTGTCTTTCCCTTGACTTCACACACTTGCAGTCTCTGCACCATCTTTTTACCAACAGTTGGCATATGTTAGGAGCATGAGTGTAGCTGCAGCATTTGTAGTGCTTTATACTGTGCTGTAACTGTACTTGATTTAAGATATACCCCGAGTTAACATTCCTCTTATTTTTACTAGGTGAAGAAAATCGGCACCTGCTTGTAGGTGCATTTTGCTAAATGTCTTTCCCAATGTAGATAAAGTAGTGGACCAGAATGGACTTTCAATTAAAAATTCTTCATTATTAAATCACCTAAAAAGGTTTCCATAAACACATGCAAATAAAGTGCAGACCAAGTCTATTGATAGCGCACAATTCACAAAGTCCATAACAAAATCACACAGCTCCAGTAACTCACATGAGGGACATAGGCACCTGCTTACTGATGTGTTTCACCCAATAATGAGCTTTGTCAAAGGACAGCATGTTAACCCACCAGTATCCCTTTTAAAACCCAGATTTAAAGTGACAGTGCTTAAAAAAACATATACATGTGATGAGTTCCATTCTCAGACCCCACAGCAATGACTCTAAAATAAGTCCAAGCTGTCTAAATACATTAAAACACTAACAGAACACTGTTCTCCAGCTTTATAATAAGTTTTGGGCACCAGGGATACATTTTATGTAATATATTTGCACTGTAACAAGAAGAACAAGCCACTCAGTTAATCAATGCAAAACACATAGCAGCACTCGTTCTTAAACAGCTTGTTAAGAAAGAACTTCCACATTATAAACCGTGGGCAAGTCACGAAGTGCAAATACCTGTAACTGAGAACAAAACAGTGTAAAGGAAACATGTAAATACATGGTTTCAATAATAAATGGCACAGTAGGGCATCTCACGTTACCCCCCCCCCAAAAAAAAACTAGAAAACAGCTTCATGTTACAGTCCACATATACAATAGTGGTGGCAATTAGCAGTGTGGTTATTTCACTAAAAGGGTTAATTTCAATTCTCTCATTCAAACCTCTGTCTTCCATAGCTCGAAATAAAAAAATCCAATATTGCTCTCTTTTAAGTAATACAGTACATTGTCATAATTGCCACCTCTCGTTAGTCGAAAAGGTTTTTCAATTCCCAAAAAGGAAAATACATGTTCAGATTTATTCCTTCCTTTAAGGATGTGAACAGCCAATGCATTTTTAATGTCTCCTTTGTCTATAGGATGTATGTGTTCTCCTATCCTCAATTTAAACTGTCGCTTGGTCTTTCCAATATAAAAACTCCTGCAAGTGCATTGTGCCAGATAGATGACCCAACATGTATTGCATGTGATAAAGCCCCTGACCATTGTATCCCTACCAGTAGCAGGGTTATGGAAACAATCTGCTGTTTTGATGTTACTGCAAACTTGCAGTTGCCGTACCTGTGGCAGCCATCTTTTCTCTTAGGTAGCCACAGTCTCAGGTTCTCCTGTGGGGGCTGGACTGCATGCACAATAGTGTCCTTAATATTCTTCCCCCTACTATAAACCATTCTGGGGCAATTCAATTCCGAATCCCTCAAACCAGGGTCCTTTCTAACTAAATTCCAGTACGCTCTAAGGACTGATGCAATACACTTTGAAAGGGGGTTGTATGTGGACACAAAGGCCACCTGGGGGTTGTGGCCATGTGCTTTAGACTTTTCTTTCAGTAGCTCTGATCTGGGTATAGTGTCTACTCTGGTTCTTGCCTTTTGTACAGTCTCCTCACTATAGCTCCTATCCCTGAGTCTAACCTCCACTTCGTCTGCTCTTAACATGTAATTATTCTCAATGCTGCAGTTTCTTTTTGTCCTCATGAAATGCCCTTTTAGGTATCACTGAGATAACATGTTGTGGGTTATTACTACTTCCAAAAGGAGTGTGTTTCTATTGGTAGGGTTTCTAAACAAATCAGTACTGATACTCTCTACCCCATCCTTCTGTATTACAAGATCCAAAAAGTGGATTTGTGTTCTGCTGAAGTTAACGCTAAACCTTAAGTTAGAATTACTGTTTGCTAAGAATCTTACGAACTCAAAAAGTTCTTCCTCTGCACCTTTCCAGATGAATATAATGTCATCAATGTATCTCTTCCAAAGACTGATTTTATGGAGGAATGGATTCACATCTTCATCCCTGATGATACATTACTTCCATTTTCTCATAAAAAAGTTTGTGTAAATGGGTGCGAAACTCACACCTATCACAGTACCCTTTTCCCGTAGCTAGAAATCAGGTTTATAGCAAAAGGTTTTACATTCTTACACAAACTTAGATAGCTGTATTAGTAATTCAGTAGGGGTTCCAGGGTGGGATGTAAATTCAGAAAATATTCCATAGCCTGTGAGCTTTCTGCATGAGGTATGTTTGAGTACAGTGACACAACATTACAAACCAATTTCCATCCTCAGTAGCCACATCCTCTGGAACACAGAGAAGCTCCCCTGTATCATTTATGTAAGGGGGAAGTTCTTTTATCAAATTGGCTATGTGGAAGTCAACAAACTGGGCTGGGGCTCTGTAAATGAATTTATCCTGGAGACAATGGTTCTCTCAGGTGGGTTGATTAAGTCCTTGTGGACTTTTGGCAGACAGTAGAATGCTGCTCTTACAGGGTGCTTTACAGTTCAAAAATCAATGACCTGTGTAGGTAACCAGTTTCTCTCTTTATCCAGTACTAGATACTCATTGATCATTTGTTTGAAAAGTAAAGTTATGTAAGAACTTACTGTTAACAGTAGATCGAGAAGAGCTCTTGCAGCAGGCAACACCATAAGGACTATGCCTCCAGGCACTATGACCCCACGGGAAAATTCTAACTAACAGTCTAAGTCAGGGGAATGCCCCCTTGACATCGGCCCCACATCCATCACCCATGGTATAAAGGGGCGGTCCTCAGCACCACCTCAGTTCACCTGCCAGATGCCTGGCTAGCATAAAGGATGGGGAACCAAGGAGGTTCTCACATCCCCCAGAGACAAGTACAGTTACATAACCCTGGGGGTAGTAGGGAGGGAAAGCGTACCTCCTGCAAGAGCTCTTCTCAAAGATCTACTGTTATGGTAAGTTTTTACATAACTGTACTATCTCACTTCAAGATAGAGCTCTTGCAGCAGGTAACACCATAAGGACTGAGTCCCAAGCAGTACCAGGACAGAATCCAGGTCAGAAGGGTGGTGGTTATGAAAGGTGGTAAACCACTGGTGCCCCTAAGACAGAAGTCCTTGGAGGACGGCAAGGCTGAAGCCTGTTCTCCTCCATGAAGCAATGTTAAGACTGTAGTGCTTTATAAAAGTGTGGATGGAACTCCAAGTAGCAGCTGCACAAAGATCTGCTGCTGAGACATTCCTTAGGGATGCAAAGGAAGTGGCAACACCTCTAGTGGAGTGACCTTTAACAGGTCCCGGTAAAGGTTTGTCATACTTCTGATAGCAAAAAACTATACAATTGACCAACCATTTGGCCAATGTCTGCTTAGTCACAGGTGCCGCTGACATCCATTTGGCAAAAGAGACAAACAACTGATCTGTCTTTCTAGAAAATCGAGTACGATCTTTGTAGAAAAAAAGAATTATGTGAACATCCAGAATATGCAACAAGGCCTTCCCTTTATTTGAGTACTCTGGGTAATAAACTGGAAGTTGAATGTCCTGGTTAAGAGTGAACTCAGACACTACCATCAGAAGAAACTTAGGATTGATGTGCAGGGATACCCTATCCCTGTGAAAAATCAAATGAGGCTCTTTACACATCAGAGCCCGAAGCTTGGAAATTCTCTGAGCAGAAGTAACGGCAACCAAAAACAATGCTTTGCAAGACAGAAAGCATGGCTCGCAACTTGCAGCTGGCTCAAAGGGAGGCAACGTAAGGTTTTCTAACATAAATAAAAGGTCCCAAGGGGGAATGGGGTCCCACCTGGGAGGTTTGATATGCATAATACCATGCTAAAAGGCCTTAGACAAGTCCAGTTGTGCCAGGGTCCTGCCCTCCATAGGTACATGGTAAGCTGACAGTGCAGAAAGATGTACCTTTATGGACGAATAGCTGAGACCCTTGTCAGATAGGGAAAGAAGGTACTCCAATACCGAATTCACCAGGCAGGTGAAAGGATCCAGAAGATGAGATGACACCCACAAGTAGAAGCATTTCCATTTCATGGCATATGTGGCCCTAGTCGAGGGCCCTTGAAGACACCCCATATCTGTCCTGACTAGGTCTGCAGGAGCCATGCATGCAGGTGCAGAGACTGAAGATGCAGGTGTACTAGAGTTTCCTGTTCCTGGAAGAGCAAGCGAGGAGACACGGGTAAGGAAATTGGAGGTTCCGATGCCAACTGTTGGAGCAGCGGGAACCAGATCTGTTGAGGCCAGAATGGTGCTATGAGAATCATGACAGATCACTCTGCTTGTAGCTTGAGTAGCACCCTTTGAAGTAGTGGGAAGGGAGGGAAGGCATACAGAAACCTCCCTGCCCGAGAGAGGGACAACGAGCCTCAATAGACAACACCAGGCCCTGGATCTAGCGAGCAGAAATTGGGCAGTTTGGCATTGAGTGGGGATGCAAAGAGGTCCAGCTCTGGATGGCCCCACCTTTCGAAAAGGTCATCTACTACATCCTGTAGTAGCTCCCAATCATGAGCCTGAGACTGAGAGCGACTGAGGCTGTTGGCTAGGGTATTTGGAACTCCTGGAACGTGAACCACTGTGAGCTCCTGGTTGTGCTCCACTGCCCAGAACCAGACTCCCATGGCTTCTCTGCAAAGGGGGTAAGAATGTGTGCCCCCTTGCTTGTTGATGTAGAAGACCACTGGCATGTTGTCTGACTGGATCAGTAGGGGCCCTGGCAGGAGAGCTGTCTGGAACACCTGTAAGGTGTACAGGGCGGCTCTCATCTCCAGCATGTTTATGTGGAGATTGTGTTCCAAAGGTGTCCAAGTTCCTCTTATCTTATGGTCCTTGAATTGAGCACCCCACCCTAGTTCTGAGGCATCCATTGTCAGAATCTGCTGAGGACTGGGATTCTGGAAGGCAGCCCTGGATTCTAACTGGGAAGGGGTGAGCCACCATTCCAGAGTCTGGCACACTGCCTTGGAGACTGGGACTGGCTGTTTGAGGTCATCCAAGCGCTGGTCCCATGAATCCTGAGGTTCCACTGGAGAACCCTCATGTGCAAATGAGCTAAGGGAACTGTTACAATGGCAGCTGTCATGTGGCCTAGCAACTTCAGTACCATTCTGTCTGGAACCTGTTTTGTGAGCCAACGCCCTTAGTCGGTTTGCCCTGTCTGAGGGAAGGAAGGCTCTCCCTTGGACAGTTTCCAGGACTTTCCCTATGTATTGTAACCACTGGCTGGGCTGGGAGGACAACTTGGGAAGGTTCAAGATAACCCCTAGACCTTGGAACAGGTGAAAGGTGTCTTCCAGAGAGCGATACAACTGATCCTTTGTGGGAGCTATTAATAGCCAGTCATCGAGATGGGGGTAGACATAATGCCCGTGCCTCCTGAGAGCTGCTGCCACTACTGCCAGGCACTTGGTGAATACCCTGGGTGCTGAAGAAAGGTTGAATGGTACCACTCTGAACTGGTAGTGCTGTCCTTGGAAGGTAAAGCAGAGGTATTTCCTGTAGAATGGCAATATCTTTATATACATGTAGGCATCCTTCATGTCCAGGAAGCAGAGCCAATCCCCTTGGCGGCGGAGAATGGGCAGCAATCCCAGCAGTGTCACAATCCTGAACCTTTTGTATTCAATGAAAATGTTCAGCTGACTGAGGTCCACAATTGGATGGAGGTCCCCTTTTTTGGGATGAGGAAGAAGTGGGAGTAATATCCCTTTACTCTTTGAGATGGTGGCACTGCTTGGATCACTTTCTTGCTCAGGAGGGCTTGGATTTCCACTCTGATAAGACCTGCATGGGATGGGGAGCAATGGGGGGGAATAGGTGGGTTGTCTGGGGGGGGGGGATCTGGTTGAATTCCAGAGCATAAGCCTGTTTTGTGATCTAGAGTACCCACTGATCCATGGTGATATTTGACTATCCATTGAGGTAGCGGGAGAATCTTTTGCCTACTGCCTCACCCTGCAATGCTGCCGAGGGGGGTGGGCTGGAAGTCATGCTGAGGTTGTTGGAGTGGGCAAGGGAGATCTGGTATTTTTAGTGCTGTTAGGTCCCTGTGCCCCTGAGGATAGGAGGCACCTTTCCTTTTGTAGCCCCCTCTGGGCTTCTGTCACCTTCCATGCTAGCCCTGCTGCCTAAGAAAGAAGCGATGCCTGGATGTGACTGGTTCCAATTTGTACATTTTGTGGTCCTCAGAAACTGCCTTACCTGAGTCCTGTAAACCAGTTATTAACTTTTCGACCTCCTGACTGAAAAGGATTGGGCCCTAGAAAGGGGCATCCAGGAAAGTGTCCAGTAGATCCTGTCAGAATCCCGAGACCCTCAGTCAGGCATGGCATCTTAGGCATATGCCAGTGGCCACAGCCTGGGTGACAGTGTCTGCTGAGTCATATGAATACCTTAGGACATGCTTACCGATGTCAGCCCTGGATTGAAGGACTACTAACAGATCAGACTTGTTGGACGAGTCAGGTTGTAACTTGGCCAGGTCCATGGCCCTATTCCATAGTGATTTCTAGTACATCACCATGTGTGGCAAGAAATTAAGTGACATGACCATACAGATGGCTGAGGAATACACCTTACGGTCCAAGTGGTCCAGTTTCTTGGACTTCTTATCCAAAGGCTGGGAGCTCATATGCTTTGGCTGCTGGATTTTTCCATGGGCAGCCATGAGGATCATAGAATCTACCTTAGGCTGCTTGCTCAAGTGTGGTTCTTCCCTTGGCATCCTATACAATCGGTCAGCCTTTTTAGGTACTGCTGAGGTCATGGAGGGGTGCTTCCAGGCTATCTTTGTAACATCCTGGAAGGGTTCCACTAATGGTGGGATGACCAATGGTTTTGGGTCAGTGGTCCCTAAGAATGTAGCCAAATGGCACCTCTCAGGGTCCAACTCTTCTGTTTCCCACTGGTTTAAGAACTGGATATGTCTCATTATATCCAGGAAGGAGGGGTCATCTGGAGGGGATCTCAGAGAGTCCCTCCTATGGTCTGGTGAAGGAAAGGACAGGTCATCCTCTGAGGAGTTGTAGGAGGAGGAGCATCTGGAGGATCCTTCTGAGGACACATACGTGCGTCCCTTGGAGAAGGATCTGGATGATGGGTGGCGACCATGCCACCATTGCACTGTTGACCCATTTCCCTCATTCCCTGATGTTGGACAATCTGGCATTGGGGTGGCAGATGCAGTGGGGGTAGTAGGCTGGCTAGGCAGGGCTGTGGTCCCCGCTGGGAGGGAGGCCAGCTCCAGGGGCCTAGGTAAAAGATCTCCTTTAATGGTATTCCACCAGCTAGTAAACAAGGCCCCAACTTCAGCCAAAAGGATGACAGGGCTTGGCTGATGTGGTGGCACTGAGGTAAGGGCATTAAGAGCCCCTGGTGTTGGCCCCTCTGGTACAGTTTCCTCTGGTGTCAGGTCCAATGGTACCCTATTATCAGGTGTCAGTGGTAGAACAGTGTCTTCTGGTGACGGGTGCTCCAGCGTCTGGTTGTCAGGCTCCCAAGGGGGAGGTGAAGGCAGAGGGGATGGCCCCCAGTCTTGGGTATCCCCAGAGGCAAGCGTCAGGTCCCCTGACATCTGGTCTATAGTCAGGTTCTCGATCAGACCCTGTGGAGCAGATGGCGGCTTAGAGTGCGGCATCTGGTCTGACTCTGTGGTGGAGTCAGAGGGTGTAGAGGCCTGACGTCGATCCGAAGCCTTGGTCAATGACTGCCTGGAAGGCAAATGATGCTTCTTCGGGCGCTCATGCTCCAGGCATCTTCTGTTGTTGTCCAAGTCTGCTGCCCTGTCAGGTGACCCAGTGACAAAAACCTGGCAGATGGCAGATTCCAACCTGCCACCCAACAAGGAGTATTTTTGTCCTGCTGACTGAGACCCTAGCCTAAGCTTGAGGGGTTGGATAGACAGGGACGTGGGGGCTTGAGAGAGCCTGAGCCTGGAAGACTCCCAGCTGTGTGCCTGAGAGGAGGTGGAGGCTTCTTCGAATGTGACCCCAGGAGAGCCAGTGAAACTGGGGAAGGGGGGCTGAGTCGGACCTCACGCCAGAGGTTGATGACTTTGAAGTTTTGTGGGGGGGGCCTAGGACGGGATTCTGATCTGGATCTGTCTTGTCCCGATGATGGTGCTTCCTGCTCAGTTTCTTCTCTCTGGGAGAGGAGTTCTTAGCCGAGGAGGAAGACGAACTATGCCCCAACTGGGTCTTCTGCATGGTGGCCACTTGCTGTTCAAGGAGGTAGGCTTTCAAGGTGTTCAGGTGGCAGATCCAGTTTCTCTTGTTGAAGCCCTAGCAATGTGAGCAGTCGTCCAGCCTGTGGTCGGGGCCTAGGCAGACCAGGCAGGCTGAATGGCCGTCTTTCACCAGAATCTGCTTGCCGTACGCACCCTTCTATTTTCGCCGCTCTGAACAGGAGGATGGCTGGGAAGACATACATGACAAACTAGTACTTTTTGGTAAAAAACATTGACTGTGTGATGCGCGAAAATGGCGGTAGACTGGAAGCAGGAGACATCCGTGGAGCCAATATGCACTGGTCAACGGTGGGGAAAAAACTGAGGTGGTGCCAGGGGACTGCTCCCTTTATACCGTGGGTGGCATCGGGGGGTTGGGGCCTATATCAGTGGGTGGTTCCCTGCCTTAGACTGCTAGCTAAAACTTTTCTGTGGGGTCCTAGTGCTTGGCGGCATAGTCCTTATGGTGTTACCTGCTGCAAGAGCTCTATCTCAAAGTGAGATTCATTGGTTTTATCTAGTTAGTCTCTTATAGTACACTCTGTCATTGAGTTGTCTTAACACCACCTGTTCATATTTCATGCTGTCCAATATAACTATTGCCCCCTCCCCTTTGTCAGCTGGCTTAATAGTAATATCTGTGTTACTGCCTAAGCCTTGTAATACTATTTGTTCATATTTAATCAAATTAAAATAAACTCTATTACATGTTTCATGTTGCAGTTTGCAAACGTAATCTTCACAACATTTTAGAAACATTTGTAATGCAGCGGACAAGGGAGATAAAACAGCGATATGGGTTTAAAATTTGTTCAGACCTTCCAGGGTACCATTGTCAGTTTCACCTATCCCAGACTCAATTTCTGAGTTCTCCAAGTTCTTCGTCCCAGAAAAGAAAGATTTTAAGCTAAGATTGTGAACCATTTTATTCAAATCAATAATGGTCCCAAAAGGATCAAATCTGCTGGTGGGGTGAAAGAAAGACCTCTACCAAGTATTGAAATTTCTGGTTCATTCAGAGCATAGTTCAACAGATTGATAATGTTTAGTTGGGGTTGTGACAGAAATGAGAAGGAAGGAGTTAATGGCTGGGATTTTTGGCTGGGATTTTTCTAGCAGTCTGAAAAAAAATACACACACTGGGATTCCACTGACCAGCAGCATCTAGATACGGTGTCATCCTGGCTGTATATCTTAGAAACAATGACCAAGAGGGAGGAGTGCACCTATACACATACTCACACAGAGTTTAAAGGGACTGGACTACTCAAATATAAACTGGATGTTAAATTGATTTAATTGGGTATCTATAGGGCTGTTTAAACTGATAGAAACAATTAAACAGATACATGGTAAATGGTTGGTGCATTCAAAGTGGGACAAAAATTACACATTCAAAAGGGAGAGTATAAAAAGTGCAGAAAGACAGTTACAAGGGTGTTCAGTTGGAGTTACATCCGAGAGGTTAAGCTTTGAGCCTACTCTTCTATGTCCTGGGGAGCTGACAGCATAGGATTCAGTTTCTGTTTATGGATAGTGTAGGGTAAGAAGAATAACATATCTCAGTAATGGCCTTTTTCTTCTGTCTTAGACCTTCCAGCTGGATCCCCTTCTTCTGGCACTTGTCACCAAGCTGTTGCACAGTAAGCGAGTCATACTCCGTGGAGCTCATTCTCTCAACCTACACTAAACTGTGCTAACTGGAAACAGCAAAAAAACAGTTGTACAAGTGTACTCTGTTATATATCCTGCTTCCTAACTGCTAAGTTAAAAGTTCCACTGGCAAACTCTGTATTTCAGTGTGCCAGAAAGTCCACAGTCATCCCACTACTGCCACCAATTTGTGACAACCCACCTCTCACTCTTTGGGCTGTAACAGCTTTCAGAGAGGTGTCTGTCTTGGGTATCCACTGCCACCAGCTGGGGTTCACCAGCAACCTATCTTCCCACTTGTACAGAACTGGGAGGTCAACATGCAACTGCACAGATCAAAGCCTGGTAGTATGTCTCTCAGGTGGCGGATGCTAAACAGAGTTTGCCTCAGCCAGTGTAAACCATAAAATACCTTAGAAATAATTTAAATCACAGCCACAATTGTTGAGTAAATAAATAGCTCTTTACTTAACAGAAGGTCAAAAGTTACATTACAGGTGTATGTATATATATATATTTATAAAGTGCTTGAGACAATCATGGTCAGCAGCACCAACAGCATTGGACAAACACCATCACATGACCGTGCGTATATCAGAGTGCGACCGCACACCTGCACTTTACCCCCAAAACAATTTTGACATTTTATAAGATAGATATATTATTTGTAGCGACGCGCCTGATACACGATGCCTTGGCGGTTGACACACACCAAGGCATGATATCAGAGCGCCACTGCACACCTCAGAGTGGTATATCTATTACATATATATATATATATATATATATATAAGACAAAGAACCTCTGTGCGAAACACTGAGGCAAGGGTTACCCTAAAGGGCATTTGGCTGGGAAGCCAAGTTTCAAGAAAATACAAATCACACATGCCCCCACAATGCAAAGCATCATGGGCTGCATATGCAAATCACCACAGAATGTTATGCTGGTCCAACTTTAAGCAGAATTGCATGGTGCCGAAGGTCTCTCACACAGTTTGCAAAGGGTGCTAACAGAAGACATAGACACGTGTTTCAGTCCTACCAGGACTCATCAGTATGCCTCGCCTGTTTGACACCCCAGTGGAATGGACCAGCTACCCCTAAGGCAGTGTGCCTGGGATATATTGTGGTGAACCCATTAAAAAAAAACTATTTAAAAGACAAAGAACCTCTGCAGCGTAAACACTGAGGCAAGGGTTACCCTAAAGGGCATTTGGCTGGGAAGCCAAGTTTCAAGAAAATACAAAATCACACATGCCCCCACAATGCAAAGCATCATGGGCTGCATATGCAAATCACCACAGAATGTTATGCTGGTCCAACTTTAAGCAGAATTGCATGGTGCCGAAGGCCTCACACAGTTTGCAAAGGGTGCTAACAGAAGACATAGACACGTGTTTAGTCTACCAGGATTCATCAGTATGCCTCATCTGTTTGACACCCTCTACCATAATATATATATATATATATTATGGTAGAGGAGCCATTTACATGTTAAACCTAAAATTTTGCACCTTAATAACTTTGCAACCATTTAACAGATGTGTCTGAAATTTGGAATGCATGATCAAGAACCATACATCTTGGGATCTTCCAACTTTCGTACTGTTCAGATATACGGCTGCGGAGTTATGAAGCGTGATCTGCACGCACGTTTACGTTTTTTTTAATTCTTTGCTCGTCCCTACAGGTCACATGGTTTGTGCGACTGGTCCAAAAACTTCAGGAAATGTGTGGCCAGAGTCCCCAATGTGCATTTTGAAGATTTCATGAAAAAATATTAACCAGTTCAAAAGTTATTCAAAAAACAATTTCCCATTATAAGTCAATGGGAAAAGTTAACAAAAAGTTCAACAGTGTCGCAAATGCACTTTTTAGTGTCGCAAATGGCCCTAGTAGTGTCGCAAATCTGCCATTTTGTTTTCAGTTGGTGATCAGAAAAATGCTTGGTATTTAAATTTGGAACCCTCTAGCAACATAATTATTTTTGTGTTTACCTAGTCGGACCCTGAGGATGTTAGGCATGTCTTTATGTTGAGGTTAAACACCCTAGAAATATGTTTTTCCAATTTCTGGAAAAAGTAGTGTCACAAAGTAGTATCGCACTCACGACACTTTCACAAATCTGTGCGAAAGCTTTCGCAAATCACGACACTACTTTGCGACACTATGCCCAAAATAACAGGAATTCTTTGCCACCCTGCTGCAAATGAGCGGTTTGGTCTTTTGGGCTGAAATTTGGAGAGAAGGCAGCCAACATCTCACAGATGTGCTTTTGGTGGTTTGGTGAAAAAATATTGCATGCTGCAAAGTTATGGTACTCTGAAGTTGACACTTTTCCCATAGACGAACATTGTGGCATCTGCTGCATGACAGGAATTCTTTGCCACCCTGCTGCAAAATAACGGTTTAGTCTTTTACACTGAAATTTGGAGGGAAGAAAGCCAACATCCCACAGTTGTGCCTTTTGGTGGTTTGGTGAAAAAATATTACAGAGTGGCAAAGTTATGGTACTCTGAACTTCTCTTTTTCCCATAGGATAACATTACGGCATTCACCTCGCCTTTCAGGGCCCGTATCTCAGAAACGGTGCGAGATACGGACTTTTCGTCAGAAAAATGCTTAGCCCCCACAAAACTAGCCAGGAAAGTCATAAATCATATGACTTTTACATTTTTTTCTACGTCATACAGTTCCTGAGATATAAGCAATTTAGTATTCCAACTCCTCATTTTCTGCTTCGAGACCCATTATTATGCATACATTCTTTGTACTCACTGTCTTTCTCTAAGCAGCTTTTGGGGAAAACCAGCCTGTGCGCTTACATCATTGTTACCCTTACCGCTTCTGCTTATGGTTCTGTACCCGTTTCACTTACTGTTCCCGTCTCCACTACCATGTGCATTACCCTTTGCGTTTTCATTTGCGCTTGCGTTTGTGTTATTTTTACCATTTGTATCTACAGTACTGTTTCTCTTTCTGTTTCACTTTGTGTCACCATGCACATTACCATTTGCATTTGCGGGCACCGTGTTACTATGTGACAAGACATCATGTGGCGGGAGCCCCCATCGCCGCATTACATTCACTATTTCTCGTTATCATTCTCAAAAAGAAGGGAAATTAGAGGCAAAAAACTCTGTTTAATGCATCAGTTAGAGTTGTTCCACAGCAACAAAAGCAAGGAAATTCGCTGTTAGGGTTGAAACCCCCCTTGCACCCCTCCAACCCACCCTCCCAACCGCATCGGGTGCGAAGTCCTCGGTCCTAACTCTCACCCCATTCTCCTATTCCTCAGCTTCTTTCCACATGTGATGAGGTGAGAGTTAGGGCTGATGACCCTAACATGCACCCCAATGCCGGTTGGGGAGGTGGGCTGGAGGGGTGCGAGGGGGGTTTCAACCCTAACATCGAATTTCCTCACTTTTGTCGCTGTGGAACAACCTTAACTGATGCATTAAACAGAGTTTTTGGCCTCTAATATAGATAGATAGATAGATAGATAGATAGATAGATAGATAGATAGATAGATAGATATCTAACACAAGAGAATAACACTGTTACAGGAAAAGTAAACAAATGTTTTTAAATAACAGATGCCAAAAGAAAAAGGCTATTACTGAGATGTGCTCTTCTTCTTACCCTCCACTATCCATAAAGAGAAATTGAATCATATGCTGTCTGTCAGCTCCCCCAGACATAATTAGAAGAGTAGACTCAAAGCTTTACCTCTCAGATGTAATTCCAACCAAACACCCCCATAACTGTCTTTCTGCACTTCTTATAGTCTCCCTTCTGAATATGTAATATTTGACCCCCTTTGAATGCACCAACCATTTACCACTTATCTGTTTAATTGTTCCTATCAGTTTAAACAGCGCTATAGATATCCAATTAAATCAATTTAACATCCTGTTTATATTTGAGTGGTCCAATCCCTTTAAACTCTGTGTGAGTATGTGTGTAGGTGCACTCCTCCCTCAAGGTCATTCTCTCTAAGATATACAGCTGGGATGACACCTTATCTAGATGCTTCTGAGCAGCGGAATCCCAGAGTGTGTATTTTTTTCAGACTGCTAGAAAAATCCCAGTCAAAAATCCCAGCCATGAACTCCTTCCTTCCCATTTCTGTCACAGGGGTACAGATTCTTCCGTCTCTACCATTCCCCGCTCCATGGTTTTCCTTAAGTAGTTCTTCCTTTTCTAACCCCTCCTCTTCCCCCCAGCATGTCTGTTTTCTATTTTCAGGGTGCTGCAACGTGTTTTGCATTGATGAACTGAGTGACTTGTTCTTCTTGGTATAATGCAAAAATATAAATTACATAAAATGTATCCCTGGTGCCCAAAACTTATTATTAAGCTGGAGCACAGTGTTCTCTTAGTGTTTTAATGAATGTACAGTAGATCGCTTGGACTTATTTTAGAGTCATTGTTGTGGGGCCTGGGAACAGAACTTATCACATGTATATTTTTTTTTGTGCACTGTCACGTTAAGTGTGGGTTTTATAAAGGATACTGGTCAGTTAACATGCCATCCTTTGAAAAAGTTCATTATTGAGTGAAACACAGCAGGAAGCAAGTGCCTATATGCCTCATGTCAGGGTGTCCAGAGGAGGCCTGCAGTGGTTTTTGCCACTCACCTCTCTTCCTCACTGAGGCAACTTCCAGTACCATCATGCCAATGCCATTCAGGCGAAGTGGGCTCCATTTTCAACACATTTTTCACTAACTGTGCCTCCTTCCTTCTATCCACAAACCCGCACCCCCCCACGATCCCACTGCCCCTCATGCCACCCCCACCCCTGACCTCCAGTTTCTCGTTTTGCCTGGTCTCCCCAGCTGAAGTATTAATAGCCCTGCAGTCACTCAATCCATCCAAAGGTAAATGCCCCTCCGGCCTCGACTCCAAGATGCTATACCTATCTGACCCAGCCATCGCCACCCCACTGGCCTCCCTCTACAATCTCCCTTTTTCTCTTGCCAAAATCCCCGCTGCTTGTAAGCATGCCACAGTCATCCCCCTCCCTAAAGGAGGCAACCCCTCCACATCGGGTAATTACCACCCTCTCTCTCTGCTCCCTATTCTAGCCAAAGTTCAGGAACAACTTGTTCTCTCCCAACTATCCACCTTCCTCGACTCCTCCTCCTTCTTCTCACATTACCAGTCTGGCTTCCAGAAATCACACTCTGCAACCACCTCCCTACTAAGGCTAACACACGACATCCTCACTGGCATGGATAAAGGGCACGTCACCTCAGCTATCTTCATCGACCTAGCTAAGGCCTTTGACACGGTCTCCCACTCACTCCTGTTATCCAAACTCACCCTCACTGGCCTCTCAGGGGTGGCCACCAGCTGGTTCCACTCATACCTGGTAGGGAGGCAACAAGCAGTTAGAATTGGATCACACTCCTCTGTCCCCCTACCTGATACAATAGGTGTTCCCCAAGGCTCAGTCCTTGGCCCGCTACTCTTCTCTATTTTTCTGAATGACCTGCCCTCAGTGTGCTCTCTCTCATCCATACACATGTATGCCGAAGACACAGTACTTTATGCCACTGGTCCCTCCCCCACAGAAGTGTATTCCAGACTACAGCAGGATTTTAATGCAATCCAGCTCTGGTTCCACTCTAGCCAGTTGTTTCTCAACCCAAAGAAAACCATCTCACTCACCTTCAGGTCTAGGCAAAGGCTCTCCCAGGTCCTCACCTCCCCAACCTTCCACACTTTAGATGGGACCATTTTGGAGACCTGCACCTCGTTCAGATACCTCGGGGTCTGGCTCAATCAGCACCTTGACTTCTCAGTCCATATTGATCCACAAAAAACTTCACCCGAAACTGGGCGCCCTATATCGGAACAGAGGTTGTATTCCACTGCCAACCCACAAAGCAATTGTTCAGAAAATGATTCTCCTGCTATTTGACTATGGGGACGTAGTTTATAGCACAGCCCCCTAGTCCTCCCTTCCCAGGCTTGACCCTCTCTTCCATTCTTTCTGCCATTTTGCCCTGGACTGCCCGCCCACAGCTCACCACTGTGACCTCTACAGATCCTCAGACCTTCCTTCCTTACAGGATCAGAGAATGGCACACTGCATCAGGATAATATCAAAATACTGGACCCAGTCCCTCCCCCCTTACCTTGCATCTACCCTAGCTACCCAAACTCCTTCAACTTACTCCCTCCGGAACACCAACTCCAGGCTCCTCCAACTTCCACATATGACCTCTGCTAAAGGTTAGCATACCTTCAAGTACCATATGCCTTAAGTATGGAACTCAATCCCAGCTGAGCTCAGACACTCCACCTCCACACAGCAGCTCAACCTTCTCCTCAAGCAGCATTTCGTCACTGCCTGCTCATGCAGCTAGCTCCCCATGACAGCCAAATGCTTTAAATGTATGTTTGCTGACTGCTTGTTTGTTTTCTACAGTTAACAATCCTCTACTGTTGTGGCACTTGGCCCTTGTTAGCTCCAACTCCATCATTTATACTAATAGCTCTTCCCCTGCCATAAGGCAGGTGTATCTTGTACACTGTGAATATCTCATCAATGTAATGTGCTACTGCATGTAAGGTACTCTCCTAATCCCCCTCCCCCAGGACGCATCTGGAATCGAGCGTTGCATCGTTCAGTATGCCTTCCTGGTAAAACTTTTAAATAATTAAATAAATGAGCCATTAGAGACACAGGTACTTGGCAAACCTACATCTTGTAACTTCCTCCCCTATAAGGAAGGAATTTTCATGGAAGACCATAATTAGATGTTTTTTCACTCCTCATATACGAGTAAAATATCAGCCAGATAAGAGAGTTCACTGCTGGAGAGGATGTGGCACCACTTGAACAGCACATGCACATACAGTATGTTTTTTGGCATTGTCCTATATTACTCACTTTTCAGACACATCTCACTGCTGTGCTCAGAGATACTTTTGGAGAAACTTTTCAGTTTACTGATGGAACTCTTGTTTTTGGATACACCAAATGGAGTTTGTGGTCCTAACACTTGTTTGCATTTTAGCAGCTAAAAAAGTGATTACCAAACAGTGACTTACAGCTACTGTACCTACCGTACCGCACTGGCAGGCTCTGATGCAAGATACATATAGTATGGAAATACTTACTGCTAGGTTAAATCACTTACTGCCTAAATCTGAAACTGTATAGTGTAGATGAGTTCATTACATGTTAAATAATAGACTGGATTTTGTACGCTGATTCTGCTGAGGGGGTGGTAAAATTGGGCTTTTTAGAGCCCCTGCACTTCTGACATTGTATCATTTCCAGAATAATGTATGCTCATTAAACTGACATATCTGCAGATGTTTGTTTCTGTTCTTGGTTATCTGTTATATCATATAACAGAAAACTTGAATAAAGAGAAATGCAAAAAAACTGTATGGGATGACTGATCCACGAGAGGCGTATCCAGTGCTAGACTGGTGAAGGCCTGGAGTAGGTAGGAACTGGTCAGCTGGATGGACCATGATCCTTTGTCCATAAACATCTACTATATGTATCTATTTAAGCAATAAGGTATGACTAGGGGTTACAATTAATCATTTATTAATCGCCTCCTACAGGTGTAATGTGGTACCAGGTGCAATCGAGTGCCACATACCCTTAGGGGATGATTAACTGATCATTAATGCAACCCCTGGCAGTACCTTATTGCTCTTATAGCAATTCCCCACTGTTTGTAGAGGTATAGCGGTGTTTTTTTTTAAACACAGAATTCTTGCATTTTTGCTGAAAATAGTCTGTCCACCATCAGACAGGTTTGGTATTCGTAGTGGCTCAAGGGCAGTCATCAGCAAGTGCATATTACAGCTGCCAGAGTAAGCACTTGCCTGCATTGAAATGCCGTTGTTAGCATTGTAACTGACTTTGTGCAATTATGGGAAATTGGGCATGAATGATGCTTTAATGTCTTCCCATCAATAGATCAATGATTCATAGGATTCATAGAAGTATACGAGCCAGATCAGGCATGTGCCCAAGTACAGCTCGCCCTTTGCCCAAAGGGAATATCTAGTGATACTACAGTACTTGTTTTATAATAGGTATCTAAATTATTCTTAAATTCGGTCATGGTTTTACTAGCCACCACCTCTAAAGGGAGCCTGTTCCATAGATTCATTACTCTGGCTAAACCAAGTTGCTCTCTTCTTTGTTTGACATGTTTCATCCTTTAGCTGGAGTATGTGGGCTCTCGTGTTGTGTGTATTGCCCTTAAATTCCAAACCCAGACAGACCCACAGTTCATTACCAGTAAAGGCTCTGTACACTAAGCACGTCACCTTGTAAACATTTGTATTCTTATCCTTACACTGAATTCTTATACTTATATTGGACAATAGAGTAGCAGAAGGCTTGAAGCCCATATAACTACTCCCAACACAACTGGGTCATCAGCCCTGGTTTAGTTGAAACCATTCATCAGCCTTTCTCTTAAACATCTCTCCTGTGTCTATATTCACAATATCATTTGGCAAGTTGTTCTATAATCTACCAGTTCTATTAATGTAGGTATAATGCCTTATGTTGTTTTTTGCAATTTTCACTTCAATCTGTTTTCCATGTGTTCTCAACCCCACTGGTTTTTCCTGAAAATTCACTCCCATTTTTTTTTAAGCTTCTCATCCTTTATGATTTTATGCATGATCAATAGATCCCCTCTAGTTCTTCATTGTTTCAGAGAATACAGGCCTGTTTTTGTTAGTCTGTTTTTATAACTGTATTGTCCTAGTGTTTCTATTCCTTTGGTAAAATGTCTCTGTATTTTTTCCACTCTTTCTATTTCTCCAGTTGTGTATGGACTCCATAACTGTGATCCATAATCCAGTATGGGTCTAATGTATATCTTGAATAAAGGGACCATACAAGCTACAGTTCTACTCACGAAGCTTCTTTTTATGTTTTTAATCATAAAATTTGCTCTTTTTATTACTGATGTTCTATGGTCCTTATAAGTTAATGTGTCGTCTATCCATATACCACAGTCCTTCTCTAGTTTAGTTGTTGCTAATACGTCTCCCAATAGTTTATATTTTTGCTTTGCAATGTTTTTACCAATGTGCATCACTTTACACTTTTTGAGACTAAATGGCATTCCATTTTCCACAGACCATCTCTCAATCATATACAGATCTTGTTTCACATTCATTTATTCTATTGGTATGTTCACCGGCCCACCCAGTTTAATGTCATCCACAAATCTGATTATTTTGTTGACTATACTGCTTTGCAGATCACTTATAAACAATGCAAACAACACCGGGCCCAATACAGACCTCTTCGGCACCCCACTCATAACCTCAATTGGTTCTGAGTATTCACCACATATCCTCACCCTCTGGGTCCTTCCCTTCAGTCAGTCACCAGTCCAGCCTATAATTCTCTCATCTATTCCTATGTTTACTAATTTTTGCAATAGACCTTGATGAGGGACCTTATCAAACGCTTTCTCGAAATCCAGGGAATACATTACTATCGACTCTAGTTTATCACTGTAGTTTAATTTTTTAACTGATTTAACCATTCGAGTTGCTCTGCATTGCACCCCTTCCAGTAATAAAATATCCCTTCTGTTGCTTGGTGAAGCAAATTCTGCACAGTGCTCCAAATGTGGTCTCATCAAAGAGGAATACAGCAGCATCAGTACTCTTCTGTCCCTGCTCTCAATATGCTTACCTATGGATCCCAGCACTCCCCTCGATCTCCTGGCCATGGTCTGACAGTTTCTACTTGGCTTAAGGTTGTCAGTTATTATCACCCCCAGATTTCTCTCTTCAGATGTTTTCCTTAAGGTATGCCCTCCTAAAGTACAATTTGCCCTCATGTTTGTTTTTCCCAACTGCATAACTACACATTTTTTGAGATTAAAAACCAGCCTACTTTTATTTGGCCATTGTTCAATAAAGATAATAAAATAAAGTGAGGCATTCACTGTAAATGGGAATCAGAACAGTTTTTTTAACTCTTGTGTTGTGCACGTGCTGTGGGTGTAACAGTTATGAAACAAGAAGGTTGTCATGGCAGTTTCTTCTTCTTTTTTTTATTATCTATTTATCGCTGCAGGAGCCTGGCAGGCAGCTCTGGTCTCTCCCTCAGAGAGACTCAATCTCTGACCCCCTGTTCCTCTGCCTGACATCCCCTGCGATCCCCCACTTGTCCCCCTGACAGGGCCGAGGCAAAGGGCGCCGGCTTTCCCCCGCCCGTGGACAGAAATCCAGACATTCGGGGAGCCGGGTCATGGCAGCTTCTATGGTAGCTTCTATCTCCAGTATGCTAAGTGTAAAATCATGTGTGCAGTTTTGCTTTGGTTGGGCTATAGTCGTCGGTAACAATGAAACTTACGTGACAAAAAGCATCCAAGCCTACATGGATGTCTGATGAGCAATATGTTCTTGTATGGCAAGTACTTTTTAAATTAATCAGAACAGCTGCTATGGGCGCATCTGATTATAAAGTAAAACCAAAAACATCTGAGTGAGGATTGGGGTTTTGTAAGCAGGAGGCAGTAATGGCGCTCTATTAGAATTTTGATGCCACTTAAAGTGAGCATTCCCAGATAGACTAAGTTCACTGAATCTTAGGGCAGGTGATGTGGCCCTACTGCATCATTTTCATAAGGTTACTGTAACCCTCAGAAATGTGCTTTTCAAGGACCATTGCTATAACTATTTATGAACAGGTAGCTCTTACTTCTGCACAACCACATATACTTTGATGCTACTGTACAGCACTTCCTGTAATTCAGTGGACAAAGTTAATGATTCTTCTCACTTTGGGCTAAAGTACAAAATGCATTTGACTTATCAATTCCCAGCTACAGTTCAGAACTTCAGCATTTAGATTAGGAGTCATAACATATGAGAATAGAAAAGCAAGAGAAGCAAAGTCAAGGTTCAAAGTAATTACCCAAATAATCTCTACTGAATAAGGATCAGAGTACTTTTACCGTAGGAATAGAAAAACAAGTAGTTACAAAGGTTTACCAAGATATGTGCTACAGATTTCCAAGGCAGACATAGACAAGACCATTCATTTAATAGGAAACACCTGTACTAACATTATCCCATTTTTGCTTTAATTTTCCTTCTGGTCCCCCATACTTTTTGGTTTTCTGTGTCTCCCACCTATGATCACCCTTATGTTCAGGGTCACCATTGCTGTTCTCATCCTCTGGCAGGGAGGTCAGGCAAGCATCTGTTTCCACAGCTGACATGAATACCACAATGTAATCTGCAGAGCAGGAGGATCATGAATGACCTCTGCCCTACCTTCTCAGAAGTCAAGCACCTCAACTTCATGATGTGCCTGAACCTTGGTTTACCTCAGCGTATAATTCTGGGGATTGTATGCAAACCACAGCCCCTAGGTGTGATGCACTGACTCTGTGCCATTGGGCTGGCCCTTAAAGGAAAGTTACTCACCTACAATAATTGATGTTCTAGAGTATCTTCTTCATACAGTCACACTCTTTGCACTTAGAGCTTTAGGCACCAGGAACTACTGAGGACCAGAACCTCTGGGGCTGGTGACGTCAGTGCACAGCACCAATGAACAGCACCATATGTGCACCTACAGCATATAAAGCAGCATCTGGGTATGGTGGTGGTGGGGGGGTGAATGTGCCTCTATGGAGGAGATACTTTCAAATATCAAGAGTTACAGATAAAAAAACATTTCTATTTTCTTTTTTGTTATACAATTTTTTTTTATCTTCTGCCACCATCCACCCAGTCCTCAGACCTGTAAGTATACCCCCATGGTGACCACCCCAGCCCTATCCTCTGCTAACCCTCACCTACCCTGCTTCCGGTGGGGATGCATGGAGTGGGACCCTGAGACTGTCACCAGTTCTCATCATGGCAATTTCATGGTTGCTACCCTCATTTTGAAATCCCTTCCACCTCCCCTTATGTCAGACTATGCCTCTGTTGGAGATGTATTCATAGAAAAAAGAGGGTACACCACAATGGCTGAGTACCATGTGGACACAGGGGCCCATGCCTTGCTGAGACAACCACCCTGCAGCATTTCAGAGGGAATAAAGCATGTTGTCTGGGAGCAGCTTAAGGAGATGCTGGGTCTTTGGGTTTATACAGGAGTTTAGTGGTCCCTGGGCTTCTCCTATAGTGCTCATTCTCAAACGGACTGAGACCACATGGGTCTGCATCAACTACCTTAGACTTAAAAGCACTAATATGCCTGCTCCTTACCCAATGCCAGGAAAGATGAGGTCCAAGAGAAATTAGGAGGAGCCAGGTACCTGACTGCCATAGATCCAACAAAGGGCTATTGGCAGGTGTCCCTAACCTCTGAAGCCAGGGAATGGTCAACCTTTGTTATCCCATTTGGCCTATTCAAATTTTGGGTGATACCATTCAGGATGAAATAGATGCCAGTGACCTTTCAGCAGCTAGTGGACTGAATTCCATCTGAGGTGGGTGATTTTGAACTGGTGTATGTGGTGACATCTCCATATACAGCCACACACGGGAGGAGTGTGTCTAGCACGTGACTTAAGGTTCTTCAAAGACTGAAAGCATCTGAGCTGACAGTTAAAGTAATGTTCCAAGATAACACACCATAACACGGTGAGTTTTTTTTAAAACCATGTTTTATTACCTTGATCCTCTGTGAGTCTTCTGAAGTAAAATTAGGCAATATACCACAACAGGGTGTTGGTGATTCTGGGATTTACCCATTCCTGGTGTGTTGTTTGGTCATGAGGCACAGGCACTGCTGTTCTGTCTGTACTGTTTCAAACTGACTATGGATGGTTAATAAAACAGCAACTTAAAACCGAAAAGGAATTGTCTGCTTGTCCTTTCATGCAGCAGGGGTGAGTGCTCTCCTGTCTTACTTTGTAGGGAGTAAATGCTGTTGGCCCATATTTTTCTTGCTGAAATGTTTCAGGATCTGCATTCTTTCTTAATTGTTGAGTTTTTCTGGTGTTTCCCAATTTTCACAGCAGCAGTTGGTAATCTGCTGTTTACCGGCATCCAACTTGGTGGATTTCAGGTTTCTGTTCGGGGGGGTGGAGCTATTTTTGGGCAGATGCTGCTAACTGGCACCTTTTCCTGTTGGTAATGTCAAGATTTACAATGGGTAAATTGTGCCAGCCAGCCAATCAGATTCGAGATTCGAGGATTTTTTGAGCCATAGTATAATTCATGATTTTGAATGTAGTTCCCTTTGGGAGAAAAGGGATCATAATTTGGCCCAAAGAACTGGATATCCACATCCAAGTGCACTGTCCCCATGCTCAAACATTTTATGACATCAAAATGGGGAGAGCGTGGGGTGACATTCTCCATATTAGTCTATAGGGGAATTTTATCATGCTATATTATATGTTAATGCATCCTTTGATACACTGTACATTGAAGATACCACTCATCTAACAAAGCCCTTGTTCCCCACCTAAAGGGTACTGCATACAAAATTGTAAATTTTAATTCGGGAGGCTCACGCAGGGTAACGGTACTAAAATATGGTTATAAAAAAGGTCCCTGGTATAACTGCGGTTTATTTGGCACTATACTTGGCTTAAGACAGAAGAAGGCATTTACCCATCAAGTCTGTCTCCCACTGCTCAATGAGATTATGTCTTTAACCTGTAGTTTGTCATATACAGTACTTGTCAAGTAGATTTTTAAATGTATTGAGTGTTTTAGCTTCCACAATATCCTCAGGTAATCCATTCCATATTCTCACTACTCTGACTATAAAAAATGTCTGCTGTTATCCTTCCTGGCTGGCATTAACATCAGTTGCTGTTTATGACCTCTAAGATTGATTTCTCTTATTTTAATGCAAATTTCCAGTTCAGTTCTTAGGTATGACCCTTAATATTTTGTATAGCTGAAGCCCCTCAAAAAAAACAAAAAATTCTCACATTTTCCAGGAGACAAACCTTAAATCATCCATTCTTTCTTCAAAAGGTTTATTTTTGAGTCTGGGAATTTTTTTTTTTTTTATCTTGTGTTCATGTCTTTTCCAGGGGTTCAATACAATGTTTAAGGTATTGGCTCTACATCAGTGAACAAACATCTAGGCAGGGCCTAACACATGTCCAATATGGGGTAAGATGAACTGGTTAGATTTATTTACAAGATATTTTTTATGCATCTTATTATGTAGTTTGTTGTCATTGCAACCGTTTTACATTGGATGCTAAGCCTTAAGTGTTTGCTGATCATTACTCCTAAATCCCTTTCTGGTTCGGCTTCTTTTCATTTTTTCCACATACAGTTTGCATGACTGCTTTTGAGTTCTTATTCCTAAAAGTATCACTATACATTTTCCAATACTGAAGGTCATATTGTTTAGTGTAGCACATTTCACAATTGTATTTAGGTCTCTAATGAGTCTATCATTGTTGTTTTGAGTATCTGCTTTCCCTTCCAGTTTAGTATCATCAGTGAATGTATCAGTCTATCCACTGATTTGATGGTGTATATCACAAATGTAATATGAAAATAATGAAGGTCATGACGTGTGGACTCCATTGATGGACTTTTGTGGGGCTGCTGCCTCCTCCTCTTCCTCCTCCTCCTCCTCTGGTATGAGGCTCATCTTTGTTGATGACCACTGGACATGGATATGTGCTGCTCTTTGTACTGTGTACTTTGTTCATTGTTGTAACATAAAACTTTTAATAAAAACTAAATAAAAAAAAATAATGAAGGTCCAACTACTGAGGCCTAGGGGACTTCACTGGTTACTTGTCCTATATGTGACAGACTGCTATTTATTCCATCCCTTCACATTTTTGTACTAATGGAATGCAAGGTACTGTACCTTATCAAAGGATTTCTGAAAATCTATGTATATTACATTGACAGGAATGTTCTTATCCAGACTGGCACTGACCTTCTCATAGAATGTCTGGAGGTAGGGTAAACTTGACCAGTTTATTGTAAACCCATGCTGGGTTTGATCTGTCCTCCCTGGTATCACGTCAATTCAGCACAAAAAATTGAGCGCAAACAATTTCGCGAAAACAACTCAGCGTAAATCATTCCAGGTAATAGCACATTTCACCATACAGCAATTTCAGCGCATTCTGCATAAAAACATAAGGAGGGACCCCTTTTTAGTTGAACAAAATTGAATAACTACTTGTTTTAAATACAAATGTTAGACCCAGCTGTCTACAACCCAATCAAAATTCCTTCTTGTTGATTTGCTAAGTATACCTTCATATTGCAGTTTCCTTCTTTATTCATTTCTTCTGCCCACCAGTCTGGAGCCAAGGGAAGGAAACGGGAGCACAGAGCCGTCTAAACCCTGCTCAGTGTCCGCTTCACCTCTCTATATGCAGGGCATAATAAGAAGCATAAACCCTAAGGAGGAAAGATCTGGTCTGCGTGGCTGCCGGGGGTCCACTGTGTGGATATTCATCTGTGTGCTGGTGCTGCTGAAGAACCATTTTGGTGGAGGGATAGTATGTGAGCATTTTTTGGTATTGTTGGGTGCTGTTGGATAGATGTGCCACAGCTTGTCATGGAGAGGTGGAGCTAGGTGGAGCTGAGACAGAGGCCTTGATGAATGTTCAGATAATTTATTGCACAGTCTCTGGCATGAGATTTTAGGCTTTTAGGCTTGAAGAAGGAGGATAAACAGTCGGGTGCCGATCTGTGCCCCAAGGCATCTGTTTATCTTGGTATATCTCCTTCTGAAGTGTCGTTGTTATAATCCTCTGTGGTCTCATATGAAGTTTATGAGCTGTCCTCTGCTGTGCATACTGAGTGACTGGAGGCAAAAAAAAAGAGGGGAGAAGTGGAAGAAAAAAGCAAGTAGAGATGTAAATGGGGCAAGCCTGTGGTCTTGGTTCCTTTAGGAGTGTTTGCCTGGAAATGTCTTCTGTAATGGGGTTGTAATAGACTGTTGCTACAATTATGGACATGATTTGTGCTCAACACTCTAGCGCTGAAAATTGCAGATGAGGAAAATGATTGCGCTGTAAAGTAAACGCGGTAAATGACCGCGCTTAAAAGTTTTGCGCGCAGTTGACATGGAACCGTCATCCCTTTATGTTCAAATTCTCTGTTAAGTTTCCATTGATTTACTCAGAATTCATGTTAGACTTACGGGTCTTTAGTTCTTGGCTCTTGTTTTTTTTTTTTAAACCCTTTGTATGTATTGGAATTATGGTCATTCTGTTTCTCACATTGGGTATGGTTGGTAGATTCTATTTATAGCTATGAGAGATGTTCTTTTCAATATCTAAAATCATATGGCTGTGTTCCAACTGATTTGGTAGAGATGGGTACTATTTCGGGTGGAAATCGACCCAGCTTTTGTACCATAGCCTACTATTTTTTGGCTTTTAGGATTTTAAGATTCTCCCATCCTGGACGCCACTATTTTGAATTTATATAAGATGTATATTTTATAGAGGTGGCAGGAAAGGTTAGGGAGAAAAAGACAGCATTCAGGAAGTATAAGGAAACACAGAAGGAGCAGGACACAGAACTGTACCAGTTAAAGCAGAAGGAAGCAGAGAAGGCAGTCAGAATAGCAAAGGCCCAAACTGAGGAAAAGATAGCCAACTCAGTTAAGAAGAGGGATAAAACATTTTATAGGTAAATTAGGGAGCGAAGAAAGACAAAGGGAGGGATACTGAGGCTGAATAAAGAGCAGGGTGGGAGGGCAGAGAGGGACAGTGAAAAAGCAGGGATACTGAACAAATACTTCTGCTCAGTATTCACACAGGAAAAGGAGGAGGAGGAGGAGGAGGTACCTAATCCAGTCAATAGAAGCACTCTGGATAGGGGGGTCAATATCAGTCCTTTTACAGAAGAAAGGGTTCTGAAAGAACTCCTAAAACTGAAGGTGGACAAAGCAATGGGGCCTGATGGGATTCACCCCAGAATTCTAAAAGAACTAAGGGGATAACTAGTAATACCGCTGACTACCCTTTTTGACAAATCATGGGAGGATGGTGTGGTACTTGAGAACTGGAGGAGGGCAGATGTGATTCCCCTTCACAAAAGTGGGAACAAGACAGAGGCAGGAAACTACAGACCTGTCACTTTGATCTCAGTGGTAGAAAAAATGATGGAATCACTTCTGAAGGAAAGAACTGTTGAGTACCTAGAAGCCAGTGGGGCACTGGACCCAAGGCAGCATGGATTCACAGTGAGTAGGTCATGTCAGATGAATTTAATAGATTTCTTTGACTGGATGACCAAAGTAGTAGACCAGGGAGGGGCTGTGGACATGGCCTACCTAGACTTCAGCAAGGCATTAGACACAGTCCTGCACAAAAGATTAATAAACAAATTAGCCAGCCTGGGAGTGGGTCCCAGGGTGGTAGCTTGGGTAAAACATTGGCTGGATAACAGGACGCAGAGGGTAATAGTAAACGGAGTCCACAGTGAAGAAAGGGGTGTTACTAGTGGGGTACCGCAGGGTTTAGTACTGTCTTTGTAAGTAACATTGCAGAAGGACTGGAAGGAAAAGTATGTCTCTTTGCAGACGACACAAAGATCTGCAACAGGTAGATACACAAGGTGGGGTGGAAAGGATGAGAAGGACTTGGCAAGGTTGGAAGAATGGTCAAATGTATGGCAGCTTAGATTCAACGCAAAGAAGTGCAAAGTAATGCACCAGGGAAACAAAAACCAAGGGGAAGAGTACATAATGGGGTGAGATACTGACAACAACAAAAATGGAAAGGGACCTGGGGGTAGTTATATCAGATGACCTACCGTTGGGCAAGCAATGTGAGAAGGCAGTAAGGAGGGCTGGGGGATACTGGGATGCATAGGAAGAGGCATCACCAGTAGAAAATAGGAAGTTGTTATCCCTCTGTACAGACAGTTGGTGAGACCCCATCTGGAGTACTGCATGCAGTTCTGGAGACCCCATCTCTGCAAAGGCATAGACAGGGTGGAGGCTGTCCAGGGGAGGGCAACCAAAATGATGCAGGGTCTGCACCAGAAAACATACGAAGAGAGACTAAAGGAGCTTAATATGTGTACTCTTGAGGAAAGTAGGGAGAGGGGGGACATGATAGAAACTTTCAAGTGCCTCATAGGAATCAACAAAGTCCAAAAGGGTAGCATCTTTCAGAAAAAGAGATGTGCAAGAACAAGGGGGCACAATTTGAAGATGGGGGGGACGGCTCAGAGGTAATGTGAGGAAGTATTTTTTCACAGAGAGGGTTGTGGATGCATGGAACAACCTTCTTGAGAAGGTTTATGGAGTCAAAAACAGTGGGGGAATTCAAGAATGCATGGGACAGACATAAAGCAATTCTAGTGGGGGGTAGGAGGAAGTAGGCTGTTGGTTAACTAGGATCTGCAGCTTATCCATTAAGTAGGGAAATGGGCAGACTAGGTGGGCCAAGTGGCCCTTATCTGCCATCAAATTATATGTTTCCATGTTTATAAAGTGTGCTAGCAATATTTATAGGTTATAACCCCCATAAGGTTGACATTGTTATTCTTTTTTACCATGCAGATGCATATCTTTAAGTGTTTCTGCTGTAAATTAGTAATTAATTTTTCATAGTATCCCATTCATATGGTTTTTAAATTTTGTGCTGAAGCATTTTTGGTGATTTATTGTTTGTATTTTGTTTTTTTTATTGGTTATTATGGCAAATAATTAATAAAGATACTATTATAAAAAAAAAGAATTACGGTCACTCTGTACCAGTCTTCTAGTTCCATTCCATCTAGGTGAGAAAGGTTATCTTAGAACATTCCTTTAAGGTACAGAAATGTCAACTAGGTATGGTAGAGGTGTCATACCTTAGTCATAGGGTAGGCTATGGATACACCCAGACTGAGCTTGCAAAAACTGAGGCCATTCTGGGATGAACCACACCCACCACTAAAAAGAAGGTTAGAGCATCTTTGGTGACTGCCAGGTACTACACCTTGTTTGTGGAAAACTCTAGTAGCATCGTGAACCCCCCAACAGACCTCATGACAAAGAAAATGACTTAAAAGGTTCAGTTGACAGAAAGCTGCAAGAAGGTATTCTGCCAACTGAATGAGACATTATGTCACGTGCCAGTGACTGCTAGTACCAACTATTCATTAAAGTTCATTGTTCATGTGGATGTTCCCAAACAAGGGTTAGGAACTGTTCTGAGCCAGGTTGTGCCCACAGGCAAGGAACACCTGATTCTGTACCTGAGTCAGAAACTACTACCAAGGGAGGAGGACTACACGACAGTTGAAGAGGGGTGCCTGTGAATAATGTTGGCTCTTCAAAAACAGGAGCCTTATCGCTGTGGCATGGGGTTTACCCTGGTCACTAACCACAAACCCTGAGCGGGCCTGCCAGTGCAAAATTAGTGCTACCACAAGTGGTGCTGACAACTCATGTTCAGAAATGAGCACGGTGCATCAGAGGGTTGGCGGAGGGGGGTTGGATGCACATCCCATGGACAGCTCTCCACCTCCAGGGTAGAGGGTTGTGGTTTCCTGACATACTAGTGACACCCAGTGGGAGTTGGGTGTGCAGCAGCTAGGACTGCCTGGCACACAGAGTCATCAGTGGACATCTGTGCGACAGGTGTGGGAGTGCACCTGTCCTGCACTGACATCACTGCATGTCTATGATTCCTGGGGAAACCAAGCAGGAAAAAACCCTGGTTGTGGAGCACCATGAAGCTCCTGGACTGCATCCTGAGTGATGCCCCAGATGTAAGCCTCAGCTGGGGCCTCTGGTGGATTTTGGTCTCTTCCCCAAACCACCCCCCGGGAGCCCCACCGTAGGGGGCAAGCTATGGGCCACTCAGTCCAGGCGGTCTAGAGGGGGATGCCGGGAGGGTGAGTCCAGGTGCTGAATAGGGATGTAAATCCCTCCACTCCTCAGCCAAGAGATAAAAAGAGTCTACAAAAAAAAGCCACAAACCCCTAACATGGCTGCATAGAACAAGTGGGCAGAATGCAAAACTGCAATGATGAAGTTTGGTGCTACAAACATATAATGTGTCAATCCAGCACCACAGTGGCTCTCATCATGCCAATGTATATGGGCTGTTCAGTGAATAGTATAAAAACTAAAAAATGAAAGTAAGCCCTTGAGGGAGGAGTGTGACCATGATCACATGAAACATATGTCTTAGAGGAAACCAAGAATATGTTTTTTTGTAACGAGATGTAATAATAACATTTCTTATTTTTATAACTTCCCTCTGTGCCTGACTGAATGTAAGTACCATGTGGAGGGTTACCTTGGGTGCAGGCAGTCATTGCTCAATTGCAGTTAAGTGCTTAAGATGGCCTAGGTGGCCCTGAAAACAGGGATCTAACAAGAGAATAATGCATATGTAGGTGTGTGATATGCCGTTTTTTTACACACCTAAGGAGTGTCATAATATATAAACCTCAAGAGCAAAACTCGAGAGGTTTATATATTGTCACACCGAGGGTGTGTACATAGAAACATAAAAACATAGAAGTTGACGGCAGATAAGGACCGCAAGGCCCATCCAGTCTGCCCATTTCTTTTTCTACCATATAAATGTGCCATCTGCCTTTGCTGTCAATGGCCTATCTATTCATACTTATCTGTATTGCACCCTTATGCCTATCCCATGCCTGTTTGAAGCCCTGCACTGTGTCCATATCCACCACTTCCTGAGGTAGGTCATTCCATGCATCCACCACCCTTTCTGTGAAAAAGAACTTCCTCACATTACCCCTTAATCGGCATCCCTCTAATTTCATGCTGTGTCCTCTTGTCCTGCTATTTTTCTTATATTGAAACATGTTAGACTCTTTCACCTTGTTAATGCCATTAAGGTGTTTGAATGTTTTGATCATATCACCTCTCTCCCTCCCTTGCTCTAGGGTATGCATATTGAGCTCCGTTAATCTGTCCTCATATGTTTTCTGATGCAGTCCCTGCACCATTTTGGTTGCTCTTCTCTGGACTGCCTCAATTTGGTTAATGTCCTTGTGAAGGTGTGGCCTCCAGCACTGCACGCAGTACTCTGGATGGGGCCTAACCGTGTCTTGTAAAGAGGGATTACTACCTCCCTCTTCCGACTTGTGATACCCTACTAATACACCCCAACATCCCCTTAGCCTCAGCTACTGCTTTAGTGGTCTGCTTGGATGATTTCAGGTCATTGGTGAGATAACGCCCAAGTCTCTTTCTTCCCTTGTGACTAGCAGCAACTACCCTCCCAGCCTATAGGTGGCTTCAGGGTTTCTCTTCCCTATCTGCATGATCTTGCACTTCTTTGCATTAAACCTCAGTTGCTACTCTTCCGACTATTCTGCTAGTTTATCCAAATCTCTTCTCATTCTGCCCATCCCATCTGGATCATTTACTCTTTTGCAGATATTGATGTAATCTGCAAACAGGCAAACCTTACCTTCCAGTCCATATGCAATGTCACTGATGAAGATATTGAAGAGGACTGGTCCCAGGACTGATCCCTGAGGTACCCTACTTGTGACTTGCATCTCTTCTGACTGTATACCATTTACCACCACTCTCTGTTTTCTGCCCATCAACCAGTTTGCCACCCAGTTGACCAAATTCTGACCCACCCCAAGCCTACCCAGCTTATTACTCAATCTTCTATGTGGAACAGTATCGAAAGCTTTGCTGAAGTCAAGGTAGGCGACATCAGCTGCTCCCCCTTGGTCCACTACTCTGGTTACCCAATCAAAGAAATCTATGAGATTAGTTTGACAGAACCTTCCTTTTGTAAACCCATGCTGTCTTGGATCCTGTGCTCCTATGGATTCCAGGTGTTGCACTATCCTTTCCCTAAGGAGTGCCTCCATAATCTTGCCCACTACTGAAGTAAGACTAACTGGTCTGTAGTTCCTTGCATCCTCCCTGCTATCACTCTTGTGGAGCAGGATCACATGAGCCCTTCTCCAGTCTTCTGGGACCTCTCCTGTGCTCAGAGACTCACTAAACAGTTCTGATAATGGCTCTGTTAGTTCCACCCTTAGCTCCTTTAGTACCCTGGGATGTATGCCATCAGGTCCCATTGCCTTGTCCACCCTGATCTTATCGAGCTCTTGTACGACCCTTTCTTTTGTGAAGGGACTATTGCTCACCTCCCTCCCCCTATGTCCATGGTGCTGAGCTTTGGGCCCTGCCCTACCTTCTCTTCAGTAAATACTGAGCAGAAGTATCTATTTAGGATAGATGCTTTACATGGTCCCCCCTCCTCACATGCCCCCTTATCTCCTTTGATCTTAGCAATACCCCCTCTGGACTGTCTCATTTCACTAATATATCTATAGAAAGTCTTGTCACCTTCTTTTACTGTCTATGCTAGTGTTTCCTCAGTTTGGGCCTTTGCCTACCTTACTGCCTTCCCTGCTTCCCTTAGGGAAGTTTGGTATGCCTCTCTATCTTCTTCCCACTGCGTTCCCCTATATTTCCTGAAGGCCAGTCTTTTTGCTCTGACCTTTTCTGCTACTGTTTTTGAGAACCAAAGTGGTTTCCTTTTTGTTTTACACTTCCTCTTCTCTCTTAACACAATGGGATGTTGCTTCAAGTATTGCATCCTTAATGCTTGCCCACTTTGCCTGTACCCCCTCACCTGTATTTCTTTTTGCCAAGGCTAGCTTAACTCTGTTGGCCATCTTATCAAAGTCAGCTCCTCTGAAGTCCCATATTTTTGCCTTGGAATGGGATGATTTAGTTGTAGTGGCCAAATTGAACCTTAACATGTGATGGTCACTGGCCCCCAGGTGACCTTCTACCTGGAGATCTGTGATCCTTTCCCTGTTAGTCAGTACTAGATCTAGGATAGCCCTGTCTCTTGTGGGTTGTTGTACCAGTTGTTTGAGGCCCTCCCTCTGCAGGGAATCCACCATGTGTCTAGTTCTGGCAGATGTTCCAGCTAGTATTGACCAATCTGTGTCTGGCATGTTGAAGTCACCCATTATCAGAACCTCTCCTTTAGCCGTTATGGTTTGTATATCTTCTAACAGTAATGTGTCTATGTCCTCCCCCTGGTCTGGGGGCCTGTAGACAACTCCAGTTCTTATGGCTGTCCGATTTCCTGTTTCCAGGGTGACCCACAGTTCTTCTGGCTCCTTATGTGTATTCTGAATTTCTGTAGCTTTGATATTTTCATTGACACACAGGGCCACTCCCCCCCCCTTTTTTTGCAACTTGTTCTCTTCTGAACAGTACATAGCCAGGTACTGAAGTCTCCCAAGTGTGGTTACTGGTAAACCACATCTCGCTAATTGCTACTATGCCCAGTTTAGCCTCTGTAATTATTGCATGCAAGTCTGGGATCTTGTTTCCCAGACTGCGAGCATTTGTGTACATGATTTTCCATTGGCCAGATTTTGGTGTGTTAGTTGTTGGGTGAGGTTTGGCATTTTCCCCATATGTTGTATGGGGAGCTGGACCTTTTTCCTTACCTGGTGATGCAAATGAACTGCAAACATGCTGAACTCCTGTTTGACCACTAGCTGAGGGGGGAGGGGTGTTCTTTCCATTCGATGTATGGGGTGCTGCACCCCTCTCCCCATTTGCTAGTTTAAATGTTCTGCAAAGACATCAAACTTCTGCCCCAATGCACTGACTCCCTCCTTAGTCAGATGCAGTCCATCAAATTTAAAGAACTTTCGCTCCCAAAACTGTTGCCAGTTCCCTACAAATTTGTGTCCTTTTTTCTAGCACCAGCCCTTGAGCCACATGTTTAGCTACCCTATCTCCCCTTCTCTGACCTTCCGTCCATCTGCCCCCCTCTCCCAGACTGGCAGGATCTCAGAGAAGGAGATGCTGGACGAAATGGATGATAGTTTGTCACTCAGTCTAGTCAGGTGTTCCTTGGTCTCCACAACTGACCGGCTGGTGAGATCATTAGTCCCTATGTGTACCAGCACATCAATGTTTTCCCCTGCTTCCTGAACAATTTTAGCAATGCAGTCAGTGTCTCTCCACGCTGATGTATCAGGGAGACATCTGACCATTATCCCTGGCTGGAGATAGGTATCAACTCCCTGAATCATGGAGTCTCCTATGATCAGAAGTTTTCTGGATTTCCTTTTTGCTTTTTTTGTTTTGGTTCCTGTTTTGGGTGAGTTTTGTTGTGCTAGCTCCTGTGCTGCAGTGTCCTGCTCTGCAGTGTCCTTTGCCCCTTTGTTTGATTTCAGAGATAGAGGCAGATACCTGTTTATAATTTTGATATGGTTTGTGGAGGTAATATGTTGGAGAGCACAGAGTGATGGGGCACCTGATTTGCCCCTCCTAACCACCTGCCAACCTCCCAGACCTACTACCCTCTGCGGTCGAGGTGCTTCTCTTGGATGTTGGGAAAATAGCAGGTGGTTCTTATAATATATTTCCTCTTGTATATGAAATTTGAGGTCTGCAATCTCTGCCCATGCTGCCTGGAGCTGAGCCCTAAGATCTCCAATGGCCCAGCATGCACGACAGTGTCCTAAATCCTGTAAAACTGCCCTTCTGAAAAGTGTTCCTCAGTACCTGCAGTTAATGATATCCATTCCAGATAATTTGCTGGGTTTATAACCTGGTCAGAGTAATTAGAAGGAAGAAAATGCAAGCAAAAGTTTGATTTTGTGTTTTGTTTGTTTGTTTTTGTATAACTTGTTACAACAAGATAAATTACTAGTGCCCCTGTAAATGAGGTCACCGTGTGGATACCCACTGATCCACCCCTTCCTGCTTTGCCTCAGAAAATGTCATGACTGTGCTACCCTATAAAAGGAGTGTAGTGTGGGGTGGTTGGGGATGGGGGTGGGTGGCTGGACCCTTCCCCTGCGGAAAAAGAAGAACCACAGACGAAAGAAACAAGGAGGTAAGAGCAGAAACAATCAGTGGGCAACAAATGCAGTAACCCTGAAAGCTTATCCTAATGATAGATAAAACTGTAAAACCTGTAAAGCACCACCTGTAATAATTTCACAGAAGATATACCCTGTAAGAAACACTTTGCTACAGAGAAAAATAAAGCAGTAACAGAAGATATACCTTGCAAAAGACAATTTAAATCAGAAAATTACAGCAGTAATCTGTAAGCACACAAGTGTAGGCACACCTTGTAATAATGCAGCAAAAGGTATACCCAGCAACAACAATTTGAATCAGAGAAAAATAAAGCAATAAAATGCTAGCAACAAACAGTAACAATCTCTGTGAGTACAAAATAAAAACAACAACACACAGCAAATCTGTCTAGCCAAAAGAAGTCTTAATCCTTTCCCTTGCTCTGGCAAGGTTCTTTGCTCTGTCCTTTCGAGTAACCTAGAAGGAAAGAGCTCAGGTGAAGTTAGGTGCCTTACCCAGCAAACATAGTCTTCCTGTAAAAAACTGTAGATCACACATCTTCATATTTTTTTTTATAATAACTGGTGCTCAGTAAGTAAACAGAGCTCAAAGTCTTAGCATTACATGCTTCCCGCATTGCTGATTCAACTTCTGTATGGACTCCATGGTATGCTGGTTGTTATGATGGCAAGGTGAAGGTTCAATGGCTTCTCCATTGTTTAAAGTTTAAAAAGAAAACTGTGAACGGTTCAATTGTCTGAGTCAGTAAGTACCTTAGCATGGTACACACAACCTGACGCAAGACAGTAAAAGCTGTATCAACTCGCAGGTTAATATGACTTTGCCATATCAACTCACAGGTTGATATGACTTTTTACAGGTCTAAAAAAATGGGTTGGTATCTGGGGTCACCAGTTATTATATTTCAGTAGCATGGAGTCCTAGTGTTTGCTACAAGTCAGCTCACATTAAAGACCACAGCTGTGTTTGTTGCTGGTCTAGCAATGGATGGCTAATTGGCTCATTTGTCCAATGTGAAACCCTAATTAGCATGGCCAACTGGTAGAAGTTCAACTGGTGTGAACTGGTTCTTAGGCTTATAATAAAAAAAAGAAAAAACTTTAGAATCTTTTCAGAAGTGTGGGCTGAACCCTCTGTGTGATGTGATGGGGGGGGGGGGGCTGACCTTGCAAGGTATTTCCAAGAGAGAGTTGTAACCAGGCTGGTGGCAGCATGAATCAGTAAGCAAACTAGACCACCTTTGTCACACCACCCAGAACCTGTGGTTGGGTAAGTGGAGGCAGTTGAGTATGTGTGACATGCATAGTTTAATAAAAACATTTGAGTCTGCCTGTTTGAAATTATTTGTACTTATAAGACTACTGGTTTGAAAGAACATGTGTTTAAAGAGACACATTCATCATAGTTTTAAAGCCCATGAAAAAGCTCTTTCAAATGAGGTATTGAGCTCATATGTGGCTGAAAGTGCTCCAGAGGTACAGATGACTGAATCTGTTCAATATTAATACCACACTGTAGCCAATTTTGGAATACTGTGATGTCATTAAGGAACATGCTGGGCTTAATTCAATGCAGTTAGCAAAGCTTGTTCCTTAATGACATCATAATGTTCTACAAATGGCTGCAATGTAGTACTAATATTGAACAGATTCTGTCGTCTATATCTCTGGAGTGCGTCTTGCTACAAATGAACTCAGTACCCAGTTTGATAGAGCTTTTCATGGGTTTTCAAACTATTTCAGCCTCTGTGCATACATGTTTCCCTTTAAGAGACTGCCTATTTCAAATCTTGTACATCTGAAACTGAACATTTTCACCAGCCTCCATTTTAAAAGCATTTATTTAAGAGAGAGACTGCCTGCTCAATTAATTGCATTTACCAGTGGCTGCATACTTGATTATGAACTTGCCTATTCAGAACTCCATTGCATTCTAAGCAGGCAATCCCGGTATGTCACTGCATTTTAAGCTGCCTATCCAGAATACCATTACATTCCAAGTAAGTGATCCAGAATTTTTGAGCTACGTAGACAACACACAGCAGCAGTACCTGTAAAACAATGAGAGTTGGCTAGAGCCAACAACAGCTGCTTCAGAATTACTACATCACAGTAGAACAAATAAAATACTGCAAATTAAGTTAGTGCAGATGGTGCATTTTTTCTCAATTGAATTTTTTATTGAGTTTTAAATAGTTGTACAAAACAAAAATACAAAAACTAGAATGAACAAATGGATAAATACCCTCTAAATATAATATTTTTTTCATTTATTTGTTTAGGTCTCGGAATTACAATACCTTTGAGCCAGAGAATCATTTACAAAGGCTCCGCGTCAGAGGGTGCTCATACAGAAAATACAATACACAAAGGTTTCAGGCAAGGAATACAAAATGGGAGCATGGATATACATAATACAAAGTGAATATAATGGCAGTAAAATACAGACTTTGGCAGGAATCACAGCAACATACTAACTGCTACAGAAGAAGAGAAAGTTTGAGGAAAACACATTGAATGACAGTAGAATATTGTGAAAGCAATTTGAAAAGGACTTTGTTAAATACAGAGGATCAAGCAATAAAGATGGACAAAATGCAGGAGATAAGAAGGGAAGTATTGGAATAGTCAGTGCATAAGGTAGTAGTAGGGGAAGTACTTGGTTAAGCAGAAACCATCTGAGTTGACTTAGTCACCAGTAATGAGAAGAGGGGAGAAATGAGGGGGAGGGTGGAGGGCTGGGCACCCACCCAGGCTAGAGACAGTCACAGCTGTTGGTATCAAGTAGGTACTGATGGAGTTTGGATTTAAAAATACCTAGCTTGGGTTCTGCCAGGACATCAGAAGGGAGGCCATTTAACCAAACAGGTGCTCTATACATGAATTCCTGCTGCCCTTGGGTTGTCCTACAGAAAGGGACTTGTATGAGGCTTTGGTGGAACTCCTCATACCATGGGGAGTAACTGTCTGAGTAAGGCGTTTCTGTGCTGAGGGAGGAGTGAGACCAAGGCATATCTTTTTAACCAGTAGGCAGGATTGGTAGGTAAGCCTGCCTTTGAAGTTTAGCCAGCTAGTTTGGTCATAGAGGTCACAGGTGTGGGTGAGCCTGGTCACACCTGTGACCAGACAGCAGGCTTTGTTTAGGGCAACCTAAATTCTATGAAGTATAGTGTCAGTTCAGTTGCAGAGCCGTAGATAACATTCCCATAATCAATCTAAACTGTACTGGGGATACAAAAAAAAGGTGATTTAACACCACATGTGCGAAAGCACATTTTGGCCATGATTTGAAAAATTACTGCTGTCATATTCATGAGGTGGTATAAAATATGGCTATGTTGAAAATTTGGGGTTAGAATATTGAAAATTACCAAAGCTATGAGTATGTGTTGAAACATTTCAACATACATTCGTAACTTTATTGTTTTTTAATATTTTTATTCCAAATTTTCAAAATACCCATCTGATGACCCCACCTCATGAACAAGGGTGGAGAAAATTTTCAAATCCTGCCCAAGTGCAAAATCACATTTTGGCCAGGATTTAAAAAATGACAACTGTCACATTCACGAGGTGTGAAAAAATGACTATGTTGAAAATTTGGGGACAAAATATTGAAAATTACCAAAGTTATGAGCCTGTATTGTGCATAACATTGTTGTTTATGTAATATTTTTACCTCAATTATTTTCAACATAGCCATCATATGATCCCTCCTAATGAACAAGAGTGGAGAAAATGATCAAATCCTACCTGAAAGGTGATTTCACACATCAACCACAAAAATCACATATTGGGATATAGTTGCATAATTTTACCACCATTGTTCATGAGGTGGGGTCCTAAAAGGCCAAATTGAAATTCTGGGGAAAAAATCTTAAAAAATCACCAAGTTACAAGTTCAAAATCCATTGAAGTACATTGAACCACCTACCTCATTTCCTCAGTCCAGTGCTGAAGAGTGAAGATGTGTCTGCATTCTAGAGGGGATTATGGTGTTGGACCCTTGGTGGGTTCGTAACTGGTGGGGGGTTGTGGACTGGTAGGTGCTGAGTGGGATGGTTGGGTGGAGGGAGGATAACAGTGGTGGGCTGGCAGCAGCAACAGACATCGATGGATGCTTTTCTTTAGTACAGGATATATAGAAATGAAAAATTGATTACAGCAAACAGTTTTCTTTATTTCAGGTACAGACACTGGGCATTAGGCACCCTAGTGTCATTGTTATGTTTGGCGGCACCAGAGGTGGCTCTCCGGTGTTGCACATTGAAAACAGGAAGGGTTGGGGGGTACTAGCCACACAGAGAGGCAACCACCGATCACGTCTTTGTTTTGTATGGGGGTACTGAGAAGCAGCTGCTGATTGTGCCTTTTTCTTGGGGTGCTGAGAAGCAGCCACTGATCATGACTTTGTTTTGTAGGTGATGCTGAGAAGCAGCTGCCGATCACGGCTTTGTTTTGTATGGAGTGACAGGGCTAAGAAGCAGCCTCCCAAAGCCACTTTGTTTTGTATGGGGGGCTGAGAAGCAGCCCCCAATTATGGCTTTGTTTTGGTTACAGTGTGTGTGGGAGGTGCAGGAAGAAATGATGCTGACTGTAACTATGGAGATGTGTAAATGTGGATTGCTTTTTCCTTGTTTTTATTCTGAAATGCAGCTTTGTTTACAGTGTCTACTTCTCCCAAGGGGGGAGACTGAGAAGCCACAGAACGTAGCTTATTTTTTTTGTATCCCCAATATGGCAGTGTTGATGAGATGGGCAGGTGCTACCACCTGCATGTTAATACCACAATTACTACTATGATGAGGCATGAAAGTATTCCTCTCACCATAATTGCTATAGTACCGTGAGTAAAATTCCTCTTCTGGATTCCATAGATTAGTGATTAGTAATTCCAAGACATTTGTCCTGACTACATTAGGCAGCCTTAAAAAAAGGCTGATTGTACAGTTTAGCAACCTGGCTAGACAGTCAGGATTGGGTTATCAAGTCTCTGCACTGCAGTAAAGCATGGTATACAGTATAGTTTAGGAACTTTCCCAGTTCTAGGGTTAGGGATTTCAACGACAGTTGGGTTGGGTTCATCACAGCACCATTGCAGACTGTACTAACCACTATTACAGAACAGAATTTCATTCACAGTTCTGTTACAGTAGATTAGAAAATTGGTAAAAAAGTTGGAGACTTCTGACTGGCTGAGAGACTTATCTAGGTGGGTATTTATGAGACAGCAATGGTCACCTAAAACAAGTCCCTATGCCAACTGCCTCATTATCCACAGAAATCTCTGTGCCACCTTCAAAATCAAAGTGAAAACCACCATTTTTTCTCCGCTCACTAAGTGAGCCAATGAGCTGGTGACAGAGCCCCCCCCCCCCCACACACACACACAGATATGCATACAACCAAACTGAATATAGATGTGGCACACACTGTATCAGATTGATGCCATTTTCCACATAAGTTTAAAAAGAATGGTTTTCATATTCAAAGAATGAGCACTAACATGTTGCATGCTTAGTACTACTGCAATGTGCTTCTCACATTCCTTGCCAACTTGCAGCTGCTCAACCCCCAAAGAGAAGCAGCCCACTTAAAAAAAACATAAATCACCTTATGAAGTCCAGCAGAGGCACCATGTTTCCATGTTCAGTCGAAGTCTGTCCTGTGTAACCCGGCACCCTGCTGTAGCCCAACCCCATTCCCACAGAGTTCTAACTTCATTCTTGATTGCGGTGCACCTAACAAAGAAACACAGGCACACATAAAAAAAAAAAACATTAAGAAATAAAACGGACCACCGGTGTGCATTGGGGGGGGGGGTAACACTTCCACAAACAGGTGACAATTTAACACACTAGTAAGGAAAACACACAATCTCAAAGAAAAGAGTAAGAACTGACAATTAAACACTGCAGTGCCCTCTGCTGGCAAGTATACTGGTAGAAGCAGCTCTTCTTGTTCTGAATCAATAGAAAGCCCACTTTACTATCAAAATCACTTTAAATACATTTGTATTCATTTTGTAGTAATTTATTTGTTTTCTTATTTTTACTTTTTTAAATGGTACATAAAAATACCACAAGTAACCCATTTTCTAAGTGCAATAATACCCTCCAAGGTGGACAGTATTGGGCTATACCTGCCCTTCCAAGGACTATAAGGCCCTCCACCTGTGGCGTCAGGTCTCATTATGCCCCTGGATGGGTATAGCCAAATACCGCCCACCCTGTCGGGTATTATTGCTTGTGGATTCCATACAAAGCACAGTTAGAGAAGAAGATTCCATACTCACTGCTATTACAGAACAAGATTCCATACACAGCATCATTATAGAAGAGGATTCCATACTCAGTTTTGTGTTTTTCTTTGTTCTTCTTCAGACTGTGACTGGTGGCCCTGGTGTAACCTATAGACTGGGGCCTAAAGGATTCAGTTATTCCAAATCCTACAAGATTCCAAACACACTGCTATTACAGAACAAGATTCCATACACAGCATCATTATAGAAGAGGATTCCATACACAGTTTTGTGTTTTTCTTTGTTCTTCTTCAGCCTGTGACTGGTGGCCCTGGTGTAATCTATAGACTGGGGCCTGAAGGATTCAGTTATTCAACATCCTTGATCTTTAATTTTACTTCTTTAAATCTTGTTTAGTAGTCCAGGTGTGACCCCCCGACTGATGTATTGAGGATTCTGTCAGTTCCCATTCTTTAGTGTTTATTTAAGATCCTGTCTGGTGTTCCAGGTATGACTTGCAGACTGGTACATAGAAGATTTTGACCAAGAGTTCCATTTGCTTCTTTCATTCTTCTCAGCTGTTTTGGACCAGAGTGGGCAATCCTTAGTCTTAAGCAAACTTTAGAGTGATAAGCAGAACTCCATAGAGTCTTACTTAAGTCAATCTTAGAAATATAGACAATGATGGCAGAAAAAGACCAGAAGTCCATCCAGTCTGGCCAAGTTCCCTATAATCCCTGGAACCTACTGTTCCTCCAGGATACTAACCCTCTACATCCTCTCTCTATTCTCCAGCTTGGTCCTGTCACCCCTGGTAACCACTATTCCCTTCATTATGTCCCAGCCCGGCTTGAATCCCCTGATTGTTTTCCCACCCACCATGTCAGCCGACAGACTGTTCCAAGGTTCCATCACCCTTTCTGTAAAATAGTACTTCCTCACATCTCTCTTGAACATACCTCCTGTTAATTTCCATTCGTGTCCACGTGACTATGAATTGGTATTCAAGCTAAATAGTTCCCCGCAGTTTACTTTGTTATTTCCTTTAATGAACCTGAAGGTCTCTTTCATAGCTCCCCTCTCCCTTCTGGTTTCCAGTGAGTACATATTTAATGCCTTGAGGCACTCCTTATAGGAACTGCCCTGCTGGCCATGAATAATTTTTGATCTTACTTCAAGTGAAAGCTCTTGCAGCAGGCTATTACTATAAGAACTATGTTGCCAGGCAAAAGGACCCCATGGAAACCTTCTAGCTAGCAGTCTTCAGCTGGGGCCGCCCCCAACACTGGCTCCACCCCAACATTGGCCAATGGTACATAAGGAGGCGGTCCCCAACCCCACCTCAGTTCTTTTCCTGCCGTAGACCCATCTACTTTGGCTCTTCAGTGGCCTTCTAGATCTCCACTAGTGTTTTCAGTAAAATTCTTATTTTTCTTGAAGTCCACTTTTCTTAGTTTTTTTGCTTCTCCTGCATGTCTTCTTCATCGTCATCGGTCTCCTCTACTGAGAAGAGGATCAAGTGTGCCTGCAGTCAACAGATCCCAGCCAAAGACAAACATGAGGTCTGTGTCTACTGCTTTGGTCCTGACCATGACTCCAGGGCCTGTCCCATCTGTTGTGGCTTTACTGGCCAGACTCACATGAGCTGCCTTGAGGCACTGAAGGCTCACATCCTGGAGCAGCAGCTGGCTGTCATGCAGAGCTCACCTCCTGAGAAGTCTGCCTCTTCTTCCCATTCTTCCTAGCATAAGGAGAAGAAAAAGGATACGGACCAGTGCAAGTCCTGTGAGAAGGACCGGGGTAGGTCTAAGGGGCATTCGTGCTCCTGGTCACCGCACCACAAAAAGACCTTCTTGGGCTCTAACTCCGGATGCTCAGATCATTCCTCCCACCACTCTCGTCATTTTTCTGGGTGGCAGTACTCCTCCACTCCCACCAAAACACCAATGTAGGGGAGTGGAAAGCAAGGCTCAGGCTCCTCTACCCCAGTCTTGGTTACCCTGCAGGTGAAGGTCACACCCTTGTGGCCACTCTCCACCTCTGGGGCCCGGACCTCTGTCCCATCATGCAAGGTCCTGGCATTGTTCTCTCCTGGGGCTCTGGGTAAAACCAAAGAGCACCAGGGTCAAGAGTTGGTCTCCAAGCCAACCTCGGCTCACTGCCCCCAGCCTCTCAAATGCCTACTTCCAAGCTGGTGATGGTCCACAAAGCTAACAGCTCCAGATCATCAATGGTCCAGGCCAAGGGATGGACATCAGGCATAGTCTCTCTGGACCTCATTACTTCACCAGTCCAAGGATCCTCTATGCCTGACACCCAAGGTGACCAGTCTACCCCTTCCCCAGGGATCAAGTGGATCACCCTTCTCCTCCTGTTGCTCCACCCACACCAGGAGATCAAACACCTCATTCCCCTGTGGGCACCATGGTTCTCCAGTTCTCCAAGGCAGAACTGACAGAAATGTTTCAATTCTTGTGGAGCCACCTCTCAGAGACACCTTTACACTCTTCCAAGAGCTGGGGATCACCCTGAACCTTCCAAAGTCATCCCCATGGCCCAGTCAATGACTCCTATTCATCAGAGCAGTCCTGGACACTGTTCAGGGCATGGTTTTTCTCCCAGAAGACAGGGGAGATCACCTGAGAAGCTTAGCCCAAGTGGTATCCATGATTCCCCAGGTCCCAACCAGGACCTTCCTCAGACTTCTGGGGCATATGGCAATGGCCAGTTCTACAGTTCCCATGGCACGCCTCCCCAAGGGATGCTCAAGGTGCAATGGGATCATGGTCAGGATCTCTGACCCAGTCTGAAGGACTCTATCGTGGTGGCTAGACCCCTCCAACCTGGAACAAGGGGTCCTTTTTCGGCAGGAGCCTGCAAGACAGGTTCTGACTACAGACGCTTCCGGTCTCTGATGGGGTGCTTACCTGGAGAACAGACAGACCCAGGGGACCTGGTCTCCAGACAAGCAGATGCTCCACATCAATGTTTTAGAAATGTGAGTGGTTCTGAACGCTTCGCAGGTGTTTCAGTCAGACCTTTCACCAGGCCATCTTCTCATCCAGATGGACAACATGTCAGTAGTGTTTTATGTCAACAAGCAAGGGGGCACACATTCTTACCCCCTTTGCTGGGATGCAATGAGAGTCTGCTATTGGGCCCTGGAACACCACTTAGACCTCACTGCTGTTCATGTTCCAGGCATCCAACACATCTTGGCTGACAGCCTAAGCTGGTCTCAGTCCAAGGCTCATGAGTGGGAGCTCCTTCAGTCAGTAGCAGATCAACTATTTGACAAATGGGGCCATCCAGAGTTGGACCTCTTTGGGTGGCCACTCAATGCCAAACTGTCCAGTTTCTGCTCGCTAGAGCCCGGTCCTGGTGTTTTCTGGCCAGACACTTTGTCCCAGTGTTGGACAGGGAAGTTTCTATATGCCTTCCCTCCCTTTACCATTCTCCAGAGGGTACTCCTGAAGTTGCAGGCTGAGGAAGCAGAGATGATCCTCATTGCTCCCTCTTGGCCTCGCAGATTTGGTTCCCACTACTTCAGCAGCTGGCAGTGGAGCCTCCAATATGGCTGCCACTGAGCTTGCACTTGCTATCACAGAAGCAGGGCACCCTGGTCCATCCAGACCTCAAATCCTTGCATCTTCATGCGTGGCTCCTGCAGACATAGTTAAGTCTAGGTATGGGGTCTCCCAGGTGGTGGTGGACGTTCACATCGCAGTGAGAAAGCCCTCAGTTAGATCTACTTACGCCACAAAGTGGAAAGATTTTGTTTGTGGGCTTCACCCCATCACTTGGACCCATTTACCTGTCCAGTGAACTCCGTATTAAAGTATCTCCTCTCCTTATTAAACCAAGGCTTGAGCTACTCCTCCATTAAGGTACATCCTTCTGTGGTTTCTGCTTACCATGTACCTGTGGGGGGCAGGAACCTCACCCAGCTGGATGTGTCCCACACCTTTTTGCAGGGCATACTACACCATAAGCCTCCCATCAGAGATCCCGTACCACCCTGGAATCTCCTCTTTATGCTAGAAAAACTTACTTTTCCCCTGTTTGAGCCTGCCGCGGACTGCAAACTTCACTACCATTCTTGGAAAGTATTATTTTTAGTTGCTGTTACTTCTGCGCAGAGGGTTTCTGTGCTTCAGGCCCTGATGAGTAAGGAGCCTTATTTAATTTTTCATAAGGACAGGGTGTACTTATGTACTAAGCCTAAGTTTTTACCTAAGGTATTGTCCGAGTTCACACTTAATCAGGACACCAGTGTATTACCCCAACCAGTCTAACCAAGGGGAAGCAATTCTGCATACTCTAGATGTTCACAGGGCACTACGGTATTATCTCAACCCTACTGCTCCATATTGCAAGACTGATCAGTTGTTTGTGGCCTTCACACCTCACTGTCAAGGCATTCTGGTGTCTAAACAGACCTTATCTAAATGACTGGTAAATTGCATTGTCTTCTGCTATGACAAATATGATAAACCCCTTCCGGGATCAGTGCAGGGCCATTCCACCAGGGGAGTGGCTGCTTCTTTCACTTCCATGCATAATGTCTCGATTGTGGACATGTGTGCAGCAGCTACCTGGAGCTCAGTGCATACCTTTATCAAGCACTACAGCTTGGACATTGCTGCTAGGCAAAGGGTAGATTTTGGCCTGGCTGTCCTTCAAGGCCTCCTATCCTGATGCCTTCTTCTGGCAGTTGCACTTCAGCCTCCTCACAGACCTACCTCGATCCTTTTTCTGGGATTGCTTGGGACTCAGTCCTTATGGTAATAGCCTGCTGCAAGAGCTTCCACTTGAAGTAAGATAGTAAAGTTACATAAGAACTTACCGTAACAGTAGATCTTCGAGAGGAGCTCTTGCAGCAGGCACTGCTTTCACTCCCTCCTTCCTCCTGGTGAGTCTCTGCATTTCTGTTTGTATGGCAAGTTTCCGTCTGGTCCACCTGCTGGTCTTTCCAATGGGTATCCAGTGGGTAATCTGAGGTGGGGCTGGGGACTGCCCCCGTATGTACCATTGGCCAACGTTGGGGTGGAACCGGCGTCGGGGGTGGTCCTAGCTGAAGACTGCTAACTAGAAGATTTCTGTGGGGTCCTAGTGCCTGGTGGCATGGTCCTTATGATAATAGCCTGCTGCAAGAGCTCCTCTTGCAGATCTACTGTTACGGTAAATTCTTATTTAACTGTACTTCATTCTGCCTTGCACTGTCTCTACCCTATATTTATCCTTTCTGAGATAAGGACTCCAGAATTTACAAGAATCTTACAGTGGTAAAAAAGAATCCATAGGGTCTTAAGTCAATCTCACAGTGATAAACTGGACAATGGGAGACCTGAAAGAAAGGATAGAACAGAGAACCTAGCCTACACCAAATAAGGTTTTTTTCTGTAAAGCAGAGCTATGGTTTTAATTTAATGTATGTGCCCTAGAAGTAGGATAGTGAAGAAAGTGCTGAAATGTTTTTTGTTAGAGATTACTCTTACTATGTATAATGTGGAGCTATCCACTTTATAGGGATCTTGATTATCTAAGGAGACATTTCATGTTTTGCCTCTGACTGCCCAAAGACTGCACTACATGTGAGCGTTAATAATGCAAAACTATGATACAGTAATGTCCCTCGCAGTAGTACAGCTCACAATGTGCAGAGATTTTTAGCTTAAAATGTAACATGTCTGTGTAAAAGGGGCCTTTGTTTCTATTCATAACAAGCCCCCGCTTTTTGTAATTTTGTTTATTGTATGACTGTGTCGTTAGTCTTTCCAAATGTACTAACTAGTAGTACTTGTAGTAATGTGAATATCAGGAGGAATTTTGAATTGGGCAACTGTCTTTTTGGGCTAAGTTTGAGTGACGAACTTTCTTCTGTTTCTGAGCCTGGCAGAAACAGTTGCAACAGTAATGTTGATTCTGTAATCTTTTATTTCATTATTTCCTATCTCTGTGCCTTCCCTACCTACACTTTGGCCACTTGTAGGTATTCTTTCTGTCCCTACAGCATTGACCTTTTGCTCACTTAGCCCAAATTGCGATGTTTTCACCTGTTTGCATTACAAAGGCATAACGGACCTCACGATGGTGCTCGTGATCCCACTGCACTAATGTGCGCATGGAGCTTTGTGATCATGGGAATGTTCCGTGCAAATGAGCTTATCGACTCGTTTGTTTTAAGCCTTGCATTGCGGTTAAAAAGGGGAGCAAGCTCCTCATGTGAAATAGAATAACCCATAGATGGGTAGTGGGGAAACCAAACTAGTAAGCTGCAGGGCAAAGTGTGGGCTTCAAAACGTCCCTCTAGCTAACATAGGGACATGCCTTGGTTCATTTTTTTTCTTATTGCATTGCAGAACTAATTAGCATGCATTTTATAGGGAAAAACTACAGTGCAACCTCCTGTTAGGTAGTAGCTCAAGTTCAAGTTTATTGAGCCATCAAAGACCATGACAATATGCACAAGTAAATTACAACAATAATATACAAAAGAGAAAACAAAATAAGGGAAACCTAATACTTTAAAAAGTATACTCTCTTTATAAAATAGATAAGTAAATAATTAACTTATCTAAAATATAATATATAACAATAATAAATATAAATACTAAACATGAGAAATAATTTCCTTTATCTCCTTAAAGTGCATAAATACTAGTACAAAGACAAAAAATAAATTGAATACAGTTTCCTATAAGCATAAGACTCATCCTTACAGAATGTACAAATTCTATCCTAATTAGAAAATATATGAAAAGGCATATTAATTCATCTTTTTTTCATTTTTTTACCAAGACATATTCTAGAAATGTTTACCAAATATTTGGCCACAGCCTTAATTACAATATCATCATTAGTGGTAAAAAAAATAATAAGTAAAATGCTCTGCTCTATTGTTTGAATACATTGACAAAGGGGCCAGATCCATTTTTCTCTTGGTACAATATACTACTTACAGGCAAACATAACATGTTCCAAGTTTTCCAATGTGGAGCAAGTACAAGAACAGAATCTAGAACTAACAGAAGTGTTTTTCCCATAAACTGCTTCCAGGATGTTATTTGGAAATACTTCTAGCCTGTATCAAGTATACTGTTTTCTATATTCTACTTCTGCAAGAATGTCTAGATAATGACTATAATAATGTGAAGGATCATTTGTCCTAAAAAATGGAAACATTTTTAACTTTTCAATGGTATTTAAAATCTTATGATATTCTCTAAATGCCTTTGTAATGAAGGACTGATATTTTAAACTAATAGTGATTCCTCTGGCCCTATACTGATATAAGTAAGTTAACCCCACTTTCTGTAATAACTTCAATATCAAGGATAACCATTCTGATTTTAAATAGCCTAAAGAAGACCACGAATATTTTTCATATAAGCATAGGGCCGTTAATCTATTTTGTCCATGTTGAAGAATTCTGACCCAGAAGTTAACCTTTCTGGCATCAGCTGATGCCTACAAGGAATAACAACCTGTCTCAGCCCTCAGTATCACGGCAGGAAAAAAATTAGGTAAACCTAAAGATTCACGCAACCAATAATTTATTAATAGGAATATCTAAAATATTCATTTTATTATGATGCCAAATTTCAACATTAGATAAGGCTTGGGCATAATATTTAGCTTGTACTGCAGTTAAAATAGGCCTAATCGTGTTTCCACCATATTTTTTATTAAATATGAGTAAAGAGTTTGCTGTCCTCTTTAATTTTGCCAAAGTTGTTTCCAGCTGTTCATTCCACTTCCCATCCCTTGTCAAATGTAGACCAAATATGTATAACTATCTACAGTCTCTAATTTAACAGAACCTAGCACCCAAAATTTCTTTTTAATGCCTTTCAAACCAAAAGGAAGAATCTGACAGTTAGGTAGTAAGAATTGATTATGGTGTTTAGCACTGCAGACAAACATTTTCATGCTAGCTAAATGATGTTAAAAAGCATTTGTATCATTACCTATTCTCCGTGTTTGGAGTTTTTGCCTCTGAGAGAGCTCAGGACCTCCCTGCAGCATGCCTGTCTTCTTTAGGGCCGGCCGGCCCTCCCCCCACCCCTATTTATGACAGTAGATGATGGGAGGAGCCTGACTCTCTAGTGAATCTTTTCTTGTTCATTTTCCTTGCGTTTTTTGTGTAAAATTATGAATGGTAAGCTAATTAAATCATTAGTACTGAAAGTGTTGATGTATTGAGATGTGTTTAGCCTCCCTGATGTTCATTTTGATTTAAGATATTTTATGGGAGGAGCTTGATAAATCATGTGACCTGATACCTGTATAAATTCTCTGAGTGTGCCTTGTAACTTCAGTTGGTTGTAGGAGCATAACCCTACCAGGTCCCTATCCTGCTACGAGGTGGATGTAGATTTCCGCTGAGTGAAGTTCATTATAGACCTATTTCTTTTTGTTTAAGTCTTTATTTTCCATTCTCAGCCCGTTTGTTTATTCTGCTGCTTAATAAATGTGACCTGAAGTTTTGCATGCTGACAATTTGCCTGGACTCCATTTGTTCCCACATTCACATATGGTGTCAAAAGTGGGTTACTGGGAGGCAAGTGCAACTCTTGGTGGTGTTCATTGAGAGATACCAAGGAGGACCAGAAGCAGCAGGACAAGGCGGAGGCACCCATACCCAGAGGGGTGTTGATAAGGACTAAGGTTGAACAGTTTCAGATCCCATTATCCAGTGGCTTGAGTGATGTGAGGAGGAAGGAGACTAAGAAGGATACCAGGAGAGAGTTGAAAGAAGAGGGTGCCACAGGAGGTGATTCTGATTCACTAGCGGAAGAAGAAGAGGCATCACCCTCTGAGATGCAGGACTTGCTTTGATGGTTGTGTGTAAAACAGCTTGACCTGGAGAAACAATGCGAAAGAGACAGACTTCAAAATGAAGCCAGGTGGGTGGAAATCCTTAAAGCTATACAAGCATTAGGGACAATTTGACAGAACCCCCCTAATGAGGGACCAGAGACATTCAACTCTCTAAGCTTGCACATAATGATGACATTGAGGCTTAAATCACATCTTCTGAAAGAGTTGCAACTGCCTGCGGGTGGCCTAGGGACCAATGCGTAGTTTGGCTGGCCTCTTACCTCACAGGGAAGGCTCAACTAGCCTATAGTCATGTGGATAATAGACAGGCCACCAACTATGATCATGTACGCCAAGCTATTCTCAAGCAATATGATATCAGTACAGAGACATATCAACAAAGATTTAAGATATTCAGGCATCATACAGCAGATTCCCCCAAGAGATTTATGTGAGATTACAAGACCTCTGTAAGAAGTGGCTACAACTCACTGTGCGGACTATGGGCCAGGTGGTTGAAACAATTGTATTAGAACAGTTCTTTAAGATATTACACCATGAAGTTCAAATGTGGGTTAGAGAGCATTGCCGCGAGACAGCTGAGAAGGCAATTAATCTAGCAGAGAACTTTGTGACCGTTCACCCACAAAGCCAGAAGAGTCATCCAGGGGCGAATACTGCTACTTCCACGGTAAGACCTTTAACTACCTCTTCCACCACTAATGTGTCCAGTAGTACTGTTAACAACACCGGGACCAGAACTGATAGAATTGTTAGATACCATAACCCAGATATCATATGTTGAGAATGTCAAGCAAAGGGACATATAGCTAGATTTTGTCCAAAGCAGAAGAGTGACCCTATCCACCTGGCCTTGGCTAACTGGGGACAATATATACTTCCTATTAATTTAGAAGGTAAATATGTCATAGCTTTAATTGATTCAGGAAGTTGACAAACCTTGGTACGTGCTGACCTATACAAGGAGACCCAGGGACAGATCAAACAGGAGTCACCTGTATACATGGAGACGTACATTTCTACCCCCTGAAAGACATAACAATAACTTCGCAAACCCATGGGCAACCAATGAAGGTAGGACTGGTACCATGGTTGCCAGTACCCGTTATCTTGGGACGTGATTTTCCCCTTTTTGAACATTTGCTTTCTTCTGCAACATCGGTATGTGCTGTATTGACTCGGGACCAGGTTTAACATGAGCAGAATGTCCTGGAAGCCTTTCCCTTTGATGAGGAACTATTTGATCCACCAGGGAAAAGCAGGAAATCAAAAAGAGAGAAGAGACATGATAAAAGACAATGGACTCAAAAAAGGGACTTAAGCTGTGATGGTATGTTATTTAATAAAGTCATGCTTGATTCATTTGCTGATGATCAAAGGCAGGATCTATCTCTAACACCCTTGTTTTCACAGGTAGTTCTTGAGAGGGTAGAATCTACCACTCCTATTTTTTTCCTGAAAGGGAAGCTGTACAGACAATGTACCAACCCCAAAACCGGCGAATGTGTAAACCAGCTAGTGGTCCCTAGACAGCACCAGGCTCATTTAATCTACCTAGCCCATGATGTGTCCTGTGCAGGGCATGCAGATTGGGACAGAACTCTTAGTAGACTGCTACATCATTTTTTTTTAGCCAGGTATCCACAAACAAGTAACAGACTACTGTAAGAGTTGTAGTGCCTGCCAAAAAGTGGCCCTTATTAATAAAAAAGACAAGGTCCCACTGCAGCCCCTGCCACTAGCGACCACTCCCTTTAAACAAGTGGCAATGGACACAGTAGGCTCCTTACACAAGAGTACAAAAGGTAATCATTTTGCCCTGGTGATTTATGATTATGCAAACAAGTACCCTGAGGCTATACCTTTTCGTACCATCACAGCTGAAAAGATAGCCACGGAACTGTTGAAGTTTTTAAGCAACGTGGGAATACCTAAGGTAATACTCACTGATAGGGGTTCTAATTTCTGCTCAGCTTTATTAAAACGTCGCTACCAGGCCCTGGGGGTGGAGGCTGTGTATGCATCTCCATACCACCCCCAGACTTATGGGCTAGTAGAGCACTTCAATAAAACACTGAAGAAAATGATACAAAACTATGTTGAAGATGAAGGAAAACACTGGGACCTATACCTACCACTCTTACTGTTCGCGTTCCTCAGGCATCTACAGGATTCTTGCCTTTCAAGCTGTTATACGGCAAGAATCCAAAAGGCCTCCTGGACGTGATCAAGGAACAGTGGGAGGGTGACAAAATCATAATGACCTCTACACTGCTTGAATATGTAGCACAGATGCACCAAAGGATGGTAAGATATGTCCAGTTAGCACACAATCAGAATCAGAAGAAACAAATATATCAGAAAGAGAAATATGATCTGGGGGTAGATAGTAAGCAATTCCATCCAGGGGAATGTGTTATTTTATTACTTCCCTCGACTGATAATACGCTAACTATGAAATGGCAGGGTCCATATGTGGTACAGCGGCAAACTGGGCCTGTCAACTATGTGGTGGAAGACCCAGAGAGGAGACAGAAAGTAAAGATATCCCATGCAAATCTGTTAAAGAAATGGTGTGAATGCCCAGAAGTAATGCCAACCATGTATGTCTGCCCTAGTTATTCTGACAATGTGATGGACCTTGCCTACAGAAGGTTAGAGACAGAAGGCCTACAACTCCAATAATGATTAATCCCCTATTAAGTGAAACACATAAGACATAGTTGGGATGGGTGGTGCAACAATTCCAAAATACATTTACTAATACACCAGTAAGACACAGGACATAAAACATCATATCTATGTGACCCAAGAAATACCCATTCGGGTGCAACCATACCAATTACCAGAAAAGGTAAAAGAAGAGGTTTTAAGGGAGATACACAAGATGAAAGACATGGGTGTAACTGAGGAAGACAACAGCAACTGGGGATTTCCCATGGTGATAGTCCCTAAGAAGGAGGGTGGGGTTAGGATATGCCTTGATTTTCGTAGGTTGAACGTTATGTCTAAATTTGATGGGTATCCGATGCCCCGCACAGATGACATCATCGATCGGCTTGGTCAGGCAAAGTACACCAGCACATTGGATCTCACCAAGGAGTACTGGCAAATCCCATTAGACACTGAGGCAAAAGAGAAAACCACCTTCAGTAACCCTCTCAGATTATTCCAATTTGTCACGATGCCCTTTGGCCTCCATGGAGCCTCTGCCATTTTTCAAAGGCTGATGGATCGGCTCCTTAGACCACATCTCACTTATAGTGCCACCTACCTTGATGATGTGATCATATTTAGTCCCACATGGGAGGAACATTTACAGCACCTAACCAATGTGTTAGACACTATCACCCAGGCTGGCCTCACTATTAATCCCTCAAAATGCTCTCTAGCCATGAGAGAAACAAGATACTTAGGATTCTTTTTTTTTAACAATTTTTATTTTTGTGTTTAGACATACAGACATAGCCATACATATATAGTGCAGGGAAATACATCTTCTGCACTCAGTACATAGCATAAATAACAGTAATAGTAGTAAAAACGTTGTTATCAAATGCAGGGAAGGAGCACTTCCTATATCTTCAGGTATAGTCAAATTTATCACCTGTGACCAGTAGAAATCCCTTAAAACCACTTACTCTGTCCCATTAATGTTATTTCCATTACAACTTTGGACCTTTTCTGGAGCATACAGTTATCTAATAACTGGGTTTGAGTCAGGATACGATGTAATACATCATCATAAAAATATGCTGCCCTCATGGGACAAATTCAGGGAAGTACTCTAATTGATAAGAGATCCAAAGCCTCCAGTTACTATCAAAATGTTTCTTTCTATTATTCAATCTGGCTGAGGTACGTTCCAGATTATATACCTCATAAACTAGATTGTTCCACACCTCTTTAGTAAGAATTTTATCTGTGAGCCACAGACTAGTGAGCACTTTCTTGGATACCAAAATTAAGAGTGTAACTATTTTATATTGTTTCCAATTTATTGTAATTCCAGATTGGGGGGCGGGGGAGGTAGCAGTCAGTACAAAAGATGGTGTACACCATTCTAATATCCCAAAGACTTCTGTCAATTCTAATATAATTTTCTTCCAGTATCCCTTAAGCTTAGGACAATACCAAAATATGTGGGCATGGATTGTTCTCTTGCATCCAAATTTTCTCCAACATAACCCCTGCTCTGTCCCTTGGATCTTAGCAGAAATGTCTGGGGTCTTAAAAAAGCGGAGCCTGATCTTCCACGCAAATTTCCTCCAGTAAGTTGTCGAGGTGATTTTAGAATAGGGGGAGTCGCTTGTTGCCATCTCTCTTCCTCTATTGTGGAGTCTAAATCTCTAACCCATCGCTGCCTAACCATCTCTAAATCATCTCTTTTGGATTGCTGTAGTGCTTTATATAGGTTGCTTATAATATGCTCTGAGGTTTCACCTCGCAGATGTAAGGCAATAACCAACACTAATTTTGAGGGGGATTCCACTATTTTTACTAATAAATCTTCTAGAGGACAGAGTTTTTCCTTAAGTGATAAATAGGTTGAGTAATATTTTGGAGGTAAGTTATATGTAGACCGTAGGTATGAAAAGGAATAAATTCCCATGGGGCCCACCATCTGAAAAACAAAGCAGAGGAAGTATTGTTCCCAATCTCTTAGTGATTTGTTTAGCTGAGGTGTACAAAGTTCAGAATCATAGGCCATGGCTGTGAGATAGTATCTCTCAGATGAGGATAAAATATATCTGGTTAAGTAAATCCAGGCCCTAAAGAATTCACCTGTAAATGTTAAAAAATGTGTCATGGGTATACATCCTGGGGGGGTTACCCACAAAATAAGGGTAAAATGGTTCCATGCCATTAATAATTGTCTCTATGGTTTTCCAGTGTGCTTCATAGGAGGTGGAAGCATGTAGGAGAGCTATACGAGTTTGTGCGGCTAGGGCATAATTTTTTAAATTAGGTATGCCAAGGCCCTCTTGTGTCCTAGGGCACTGTAATAAAGTAAATTTCACTCGTGGTATCCCGCCTCCCCATATGAACCTTGAAATGAGCTTATCCCAGGATCTGAAGTATGCCTCAGAAGGAGTAATTGGGAGGGTCTGCATAAAAAAAGTAGCCTAGGTAAGATGTTTTGTTGAATAGCTTCTGCCCGATTAAAAATTCCTAGGTACAATTGAGACCATTTGGACAAATCTGCCATGATCTGTTGGGAGATTGGTTAAAAATTCATCAGTTCCAGGTGTGTCATATTGGAGGGTATTTTGATATCCAGATATCGCATCTCCACTCTACGCCAGTGAAACAGGAATGTATTTTTTAGGGTCTGAGAAGGGGAGAATGCAAAGTTAAGTACTTCGGTCTTGCAATTATTTATCTGGTATCCTGAAACTTTACCAAAAAGATCCAACTGTTCCCAGACCGCTGGTACAGAGGTTTCAGGTATAGTTAGAGACAATAGGATATCATCTGCAAAAAGAGTAAGCTTACATGATCTCCCCCCAATGGGATTCCCTCTATGTTAATTTGTTGTCTAATATTAGCAGCTAGGGGTTCCAAGTATGATGCAAAAAGCAAAGGGGATAATGCACACCCTTGTCTGGTCCCTCTAAAAAGGGGAAAAGGGGAGGAAAAAGATCCATCTAGTTTGAGATAGGTGACTGGTGAGAAGTACATGGCCTGGATTTGAGTAATGAATCTCTCCAGAAAAGTGAATTCCCTTAGTGTGGCCCACAAAAAGGGCCACAACACCCTATCAAAAGCCTTCTCTGCATCAAGGCCAAGAAGGATTATGGGTATTTCTCTTTTTATCACATATTCAGTGAGCAGTAGCACTCGGCGCACTGCTTCATGTGCTTGACATCTCCTGATAAATCCCACCTGATCTGGATCAATAAGCTGGGGTAAGAAAGTATTGATCCTGTGGGCTAGAATCGACATAAAAATTTTGTAGTCACAGTTTAGTTTTGAAATCGGGCGGTAGGAAGACATCACAGTAGTATCTTTGCCAGGCTTAGGAATTGCTGCTATTTCAACATACTTCCAAGAAGGAGGAGATGGTATTCCCTCCTGTACCTCTTTATAGGTCGACAGCAGTACAGGGATAAGCAGATTTTGGAATTTCTTACAAAATTCATTTGGGTAACCATCTGGACCCGGGGCCTACTGGGACTTAGTTAATTTGAGGATAGCTTTAATTTCTTCTCCTGTAATGGGATGTAAGAGATCCTCTGCTTGCTGGGTAGAGAGGCGGGGTAATGGGGAGGCTTGCAAGAATTCAGTTATCTGTTGGGGGAAGGGATGGGTTTCCTCCGAATATAAAGTACGGTAAAAGTCTGCCATAGCTTTCTCTAATCTCCTGAGGTTGTAACAGTAAGCGTTTTTTCTTATGGTCGTATATCAGTGTCAGTGGCTCAGTAGGTAGCACTCTCACCTCTGAGGCCAGGAGATCAGAGAGCTGTGGGTTCAGTTCCCACATCTGGCACTTGGGTTAATATCCCAATACTGACATTGTAGTACAGCATGAGGGGGGTGGCTGCACTTCTGAGGTGCCGTCTTTTGGAAGAGATGTTAAACCGAGGTCCCATCTGCCTGGATTGGTGGTAGTTCAGGTGGATGTTAAAGATCCCATGGCACTTATTAAAAAAGAGTAGGGGAATTTCCCCGGTGTCCTGGCCAAATTTCTCCCATTCACTAAAAATACCACGAACAGCATAATCTGGTTCAATTTCAGTTGCTTACCATATGTATCCTCCCACCGCCCGGTCACCCCTGAAAAAGGGACTTCTAGACCCAGTGGGCTTACCGGGTCAACAAAATTAAATAATAATAATAATAATATTTTGGTGACCATCACAAGATACTTAGGATTCTTGACTGGTGAAGGGCAGGTAAAACCTGAAGTGAGTAAAGTGGGTGCTGTGGCAAAAAGTCCTTGCTCACTAATAAAGACGAATGTTCGTTCTTTTCTGGGACTGGCAGGTTATTATAGGTGTTGTGTGCCACAATTTGCAACCCTAGCCAGTCCCTTAATTGAATTGACAAAGGAAAATAAACCCACAACAGTGACATGGACTCCAGAATGTGAGGAATCATTTTGTGTGATAAAGGCTGCCATTTGTTCAGCTCCAGTTTTGAAAAGTCCTGATTTTACAAAACTGTTTATCATACAAACTGATGCATCCAACGTGGGTATTGGAGCAGTACTGTCCCAAGTACAGGATGGGGAGGAACATCCCATTCTATGTGTAAGTAGAAAACTGCATGTAAGAGAAACCAAATATTCTACAGGAGAGAAAGAATGTTTGGCCCTTAAATGGGCAATGGAGACGTTATGATATTACTTGTGGGGAACAGAGTTTGAGATCTGGACCGATCATAATCCTCTATGTTGTATACAACAAATGAAAGAAAAAAAACAAGGATTATGAGGTGGTATTTGGCACTTCAGCCATATAACTTTACAGTCAAACATAGAGCAGGAAAGGCAAACTGCAATGCTGACTTTATGTCACGTGTTGGTGCAGACATAACAATGTAGATAAGAGTAGACTCTGGGGTATTGTTTGAGTATGTTCTTTAGGGTATGTGTTTTTACATCCTTATTGAGTTATAGTTATTTTGGACCCTGGGCAGGAGCTTCGAGAGAGGGTGGGCTGGAGCTCCATCTCTCCTTATGAGAGATCTACTCACCCTATCTGCTCCTGTAGTATAGAAAAAAGACTCTATTGGAGGAAAACCTGTGGTTACCTTTTAAGAGGAGAGGAATGTAAAAGGGCCCTTTGTTTCTGTTCATAGCAAGCCCCCCTTTTTATAATTTTGTTTATTGTATGACTGTGTCGAGTTAGTCTTTCCAAATGTACTAATTAGTAATACTTATAGTATTTGTAGTACTGTGAATGTCAGGAGGAATTTTGAATTGGGTAGCTGACTTTCTGGGCTGAGTTTGAGTGACACTCTTTCTTCTGTTTCTGAGTCTGGCAAAAACTGTTGCAACAGTAATGTTGATTCTATAATCTTTTATTTCACTATTTCCTATCTCTGTGCCTTCCCTACCTACACTTTGGCCACTTGTAGGTATTCTTTCTGTCCCTACAGCATTGTCCTTTTGCTCACTTAGCCCAAATTGTGAAGTTTTTACCTGTTTGCATTACCAAGGCATAACAAACCTCACGATGGTGCGCACGATCACGCTGCACGAATGCGCGCACAGAGCTTCGCAATCATGTGAATGTTCCGTGCAAATGAGCTTATCGACTCGTTTGTTTTAAGCCTTGCATTGCAGTTAAAAAGGAGAGCAAGCTTCTCACTTGAAATAGAATAACCCATAGATTGGTAGTGGGGAAACCAAACTAGTAAGCTGCAGGGCAAAGTATGTGTTTCAAAATGTCCCTCTAGCTAACGTAGGGACATGCCTTGGTTCATTTTTTTTCTTATTGTATTGCAGAACTAATTAGCATGCATTTTATAGGGAAAAACTAGAGTGTAACCTCCTGTTAGGTAATAAGAATTGAGTAGGGTGTTTAGCACTGCAAACAAACATTTTCATGCTGGCTAAATGATGTGAAAAAGCATTTGTCTCATCATCTACACTCCAAGTTTGGAGCTTTTGCCTGTGAGAGAACTCAGGACCTCCCTGCAGCATACCTGTCTTCTTTAGGGCTGGCCGCCCCCCCCCTCCCCATTTATGACAGCAGATGATGGGAGGAACCTGACTCTCTAGTGAATCTTTTCTTTTACATTTTCCTTGCATTTTTTTGTGTAAAATTATGAATGCTAAGCTAATTAAATCATTAATAGTGAGGGTGTTGATGTATTTTTATTTATTTAGCTTTTGTTGACCGGGTAAGTGCACAAGACAAATCCTGCCTATTTTCAGGCACGACCCGGGGGAGGGGGATACAGATGAATGCCAACTGACTTTGAACCAGATTAAGCTGTTGGTGGTATTTTTAGTGAATGAGGGAAATTTGGCCAGGACACCAGGGAAATTCCCGTACTCTTTTCGATAAGTGCCATGGGATCTTTAACATCCACCTGAACTACCACCAATCCAGGCAGATGGGACCTCGGTTTAACGTCTCATCCGAAAGACGGCACCTCAGAAGTGCAGCACCCCTCTCATGCTGCACTACAGTGTCAGTACTGGGATATTAACCCAAGTGCCAGATGTGGGAACTGAACCCACAGCCCTCTGATCTCCCGGCCTCGGAGGCGAGTGTGCTACCTACTGAGCCACTGACACTGCCAAATTGAGACATGTTTTTAGCCTCCCTGATGTTCATTTTGATTTAAGATATTTTATGGGAGGAGCTTCATAAATCATGTGACCTGATACCTGTATAAATTCTCTGAGAGTGCCTTGTAACTTCAGTTGGTGGTAGGAGCTTAACTCTACCAGTCCCCTAGCCTGCTACTAGGTGGATGTAGATTTCCGCTGAGTGAAGTTAATTATAGACCTATTTATTTTTGTTTAAGTCTTTATTTTCCATTCTCAGTCTGTTTGTTTATTCTGCTGCTTAATAAATGTGACCTGAAGTTTTGCATGCTGACAATTTGCCTGGACTCCATTTGTTCCCACATTCACATTCTGCTGCTGTATGTTTGTCAAGACAAAGCCTTATGTTTATGTTTATGTTTATGCTTATGATAAATGTGAACTCTAGCTGGCTCCATGGCACCAAGCAACGGGGTATCACTCTGGCATGCGGGCAACCTGGGTTCATGCCCCAATCCCAGGTACCAGAAGTGGAGGCTGACAGGAAGGGAGTTCAGAGCGTCCCTTGGGCACTTCTCTCTCTGGGGTGGGTGGGTTGCTATCTGCCACTTTGGTGACAGCTCCTGGTGGTGGCAATGTGGAGGAGTTCTTGGCATGGGTGACCACATGCTGAGCACCCCTATCCCCAGGACGTCGCTGTGGATGCATTGCAAGGTGGTGGGTTGGGCCCCAGAAAATGGGTAAATGGCTGAACACAGCACTGGATGATGGCCTCAGGCAGGCTTCCTACATCATCCCAGGTCACATAGCCACCAGTCCGTTCCTGAACCTCCGACTGACATCCCTGGATTAGCCCTGGCTGGGGACTATTCGGACCAATCCAAATGCCTGATGGTTCAGACCCAATTGGGGGTCTGATGGGGGATGACACAGCCTGGGCAGATGAACGAAAAAAACTGGCATGAGAGCCTGAAGAAGTGGGGTCGTGGAAAGCCATGGGAGGTGGCAAAAAAAAGATGTGAAAGCTAGCATTAGCCTTGGCCAGCACAGCTAGAGATCTGCTATATTTGAAGTTAAAAATCTCTGTACATTGAGCTGTACTATGGGGACACTGAGACACAGCATAGTTTTGTGTTATCACCGCAACCACCCAATGCAATCTCTGGGGTGGTTGTCGGAAGGACATGAAATGTCTGCCTAAATAATCAAGATGCCTAGAAATCATGAGAACTCCATTTTATACAAAGTAAATGTACTCTCTGAGAAAACACTGGCACACTTTCCATGACTACCCTACTTCTAATGCACCATAAAAAATTAAGCCTATAGTTACCTAACACTTAAAGAAGCAATATGGGTGGTTAAGTAAAGATAAGTGCTTTTCAATCAATGATTTGAGGTGGTTCTTCAAACCTCATTAACTTTTACTAGACTGTGTTCGGTCTTGAGAAACAGGTGTGTGATTGAGCAGCAGAGTTAAATCAGGCTTACAGGAGACAGGACATTTAAGGGAATGATTAGCTGGGAGCCTTGTGCTGGGAGATCTGAAGAAGAGGAGAAAAACCCTTAGCCTACACAGAATAAGGTATTTGATTTAATACTTAAAAAGTGGCTGTGTGGGTTGGTGGGTGGATGGGTAGGTAGAGGTAAGAGCTTTTCAGTGTTTTGTTTCAGTGGTTGTGCATCTTGAAATGATGGAAAGCATGGATCAAGTGGAGGCCCAGTAGGAGTGGTCTTACGTAAGTGCTTAGAGACAGTAAGTGAGGGGAGGTGCTTCCAAGGTGTGAGGCAGTAAGAAGTGTATAAGGGCAGTAGCAGATCTAGGGGATTTTAGAGGGTGCAGGTGCACCCCCCCTTGTAACTTACTTGCTTGCTGCTGCATTTCACTTTGCTGGAGAAGTCAAATATATTGATTGTAAGAAAATCTACAATCAAAACTACAGATTAGGTTTATATTTTCAGTCAAAAATGCAAAGAAAAGGAAAGTATAAAGGATCAAAAACATTATAAAATGTTGCATATCAAGTAGGCACACCACCACAGCACCCCTCTATTGTAAAATCCTGGATCCGCCACTGTATAAGGGCACTTCCCAAGCACACAGTGAGCTGTGTGCAGTGATTGTGCAACTCAGTGAAGTGCCATGAGGTTAAAAACCATAGAAACTTGAGAAAGAGAAGCAGGGAGCAGGCCTCTCTGCTCATGAAAAGGGCTACAACGACGCCAGGAGTGGGACATAGATTAAGAGAATTGTACTGTATTATACATTCAAACACAAGCAACAATGTACACAAGCACCCTCCTCCTCACACGGGAAGATACTGGAAAGTAATGTCCCAAATAAAGATACAATGCAGGGGGGAAAAACACAGAGGGTACCTACAGGAGCCATGGGCAGCAGGCAGATGATGAGGCCTTTGGAGGGTGATTTATTTCGTTGCAAAACAGGCAGAGCCACTCTCCTCCAGATTAATCTGTGGAGGTGTGGAGGATCAGTGCGTATGAGTGCGCTGGAAGAGTCTTGACCTTATAAGTAAAGGGTTAGAGGTCTGATTCCAGCCAAGAACAGGTTTTGTACTTCTTTCTCTCTTCTGTTTGTATGTCTTCCATAAATATGCACGCTGCACTCTTGTGATTGGAAATACAATTACCCGTGCAGCCCCAGGTTATGCATTAGAAAATATGCTGATGATACAGAACTAGCATGTATTGTCGCTATAGTTTCTGATCAAGCAAAACTTCAAGTTGCTCTGGACAAAATGGTATACTGGGCTGAGACATCAGGTATAGTGTTCAATTCAGACAAGTGCAGTGTAATGCACATGGGTAAACATAACACTGAGGCAACCTACTTTATGAATAACAACCCCCTAAAAAACGTTAAGGAAGAGAAGGATTTAGGCATCCATTATGTATTCAAAACCTACTCCAACTGAATCCTGGCTCACGACCCTCCACCAGATCTGAACGCCAACCTTTCCTGGTTCCGAGATGCCGGACTGCACAGGGACAAAGATCTTTCGCATACAGGGCCCCGACATGGTTCAATGCGCTTAGTCCACCTACTCTATCCTCAACCTCGCTTGAAGCTTTCAAATCCATGCTCTATGCCCACCTCACCACCACTAGCAACTGTGGATTGCACTAGATAAAGACTACTACTCCTCATGTCCATCCTCACATCTGAGGCCTCTTCCTCCTGACTAATGAACCCTCTGGTACCTCTACTACTTCCTGTCTCCCACCCAAACTCACTCCTCCCTTTTTCCTGTCCCTCTCACTTACTCTCCCGCTCACCACCTTTCCTCCTCTCTAGCCTCCTTTTGAGCCTAATGATCACCCTCTCCCTGGAAGTTTCCTTTAACTCGAAATTGTCTACTAGCTTGAACCTGTTATAGCTTATTTTTCTATGAAACTTAAAAACTTTACTGCCTTAAACTGTTAATAGCAAATTTATGATGTAACTTTCCTGTCTGGTTTTACCTGTAATGTGTATTGTGCTTTGTTAAATGTTCTTTGTGACGTGGAACCTTTGTAAAAGAGCCCTGGCTCAAAGGTATTAATTCCTAGACTAATAAACTAAACTAAACTAAAAGGAATAATTATCACTAACAAGCTGACTTATGAAAAACATTGTCAGGCTCAGGCTACTAAGGCAAAAAGAGTGATATGGACCATTAAAATAAACTTTACTAGTAGAGAGGCTGATATAATCATGCCCCTGTACAGAGCCTATATAAGACCCCATTTAGACCATGGCAGTCCACTATGGGGACCAATTAAGGGAGCTAACAAGGACCTTATAGAGAAGGTACAGAGACAAACAACCAAACTACCAAACTAATTTATGACTGCAGGGATCAATCATATGAGGACAGGTTGGATAGGATAAATTTGATGAGTCTTCATACAGTAAGGATTAGGGGTGATATGTTGCTGTGCTATACATTAACACATGATACGGCTTTGTTGAAGGAATTAAATTTAAGATTCAAAACTCACAATAAGGGTATAAGAGGACATAAAATGCAATTAATACATACTAAATTTCATACAGAAAAAAGGAGGGCCTTCAATACACAATGTGTGATCGATCCCTGGGATAGCCTTCCTGAGGATGTGGTCACTGGCAAAGATAAAAATCAATTTAAAAGCAAGCTTGACCAATATTTATTAAACGGAAATGCTTTAACATACTTTGCATAGACTTAGAAGCACATATGGGCGAAAGTCTTTCTTATGCTCCTTGACCTTAGTATGAATCTAAAAAGAGTAATGTATTCTGGGATGGCCCAGTTTCCAGCTGCCTTAGTGGCGCAGCTGGTAGTGCAACCAGAATGGTATTCGAAGTGGCCTGGGTTCGAGTCCCAGCTAAAGCATTTACTTTGTTCTCTCTTCTGTTTGCTTGTGTTCCATAAATATATGCACACGCACTCTAATGATTGAAAAAGAGGAGGTATGGAGGATGCCTGGTCTTCTGGAAGTTTGCAGCATGTCAATCTGAACCAGAGGCAGCATAAACCATAATTCATAAGATGCAGAGCAAACTAGCATGGGGGTCGGGGTGTCTGCTAACACTCCTCTCCCTCATCATCTCCCAAGGGATCACAACAGAGGTTGGAAGATGGTGATCATGGGGGGAGAGCAGATGGTTGCTACTTCACGACAGTGTAGAGAGGCTCTGGAACAGTTAAGAAATAATTCACAACAGGGTGTGGGTGGGGAGGAGTACAGATGTGAGGGAGGTGATTGAGGGCGTGGGTAGCAGGGGACCAAGGTTGTAATTGGGAAGGATCGGGAAATCCATTGAACTGAAGTGATACTCCAAGGCAGACACAGTATCCAAGTGTTGCAAGAGGAAGTCGAAGCTGGACCAGGCGGGTATCCATGGAAGGAGGCAGGGCAGTAACTTCCAGACTATGAATCCACAGTATAGGATCTTGGCCAGACCTGACCTTGAATATAATATGCAGGTAGAGGGAGGGACACCAGTATAATCACAGCAATTCCAAACCGAGTAGGTTCTGACACTACCTAAATGAACGGTGTAGTCTCTCTGAAACTGACAGTAGGAGTGGTAATTGAGGAAGGAATAAGGCAAGAGGCAGGGAACAATGTAAAAGCAGACGTAAATATAGGTCCAGTAATGCATAGGTATTAGGGAAGCTTTAGAGCCAGACATGTGAGAGCTGGGTTTGGTGAAGGGTTATGAAATGAGACGTTCAGCAGAGAAATTACGCATGTATCAGTTCTGCTCCCTACACTCCCCCCACCACCACCACACCCAGATGCAGTACAGTAGAATGTTGTAGGAGAAATTCATAATACAAATGGTGTAAGGAGTCCTTAGGTACAGCACAGACTGCTGTCCATGAGAAGAATGCAGTCCACAATAGTCCTTGATAAGAAGCCTATATGGCATATCAGCATACTGCAGAGAAAAATAAGGTTAGAGTACAGCATATATGAAGGAAGGCACACTGCATATAAGTATAGGTTACAAAAAGTAAGGAGTGTGGAATAATTAACCTTATCTCTTTGCAGATTTAATAGCCCAGCCAGCATCCTTTCTTTCTTTCTTCTGTGCCTCGTATGCTGTTATAAGCATAAAACCAATTCAGTGTTTGCCTGGTGAGAAGGAGCAGCATGCTGCGTGGAGCAGATGGCATGTTGGGGTGAAACAGCAGGAGAGCGAAACTGCCTGAATTAACTGTTTGGTTACCAGTGGTAAAGTCTAAACTAGCTGTGTTTCAAAGTTCATGTTGGACTGGGTTACTACTACATAATATAGCCTGCTGTTATAATTGATTAAACATGACGATGCATCTCTGTCCAGCAATTGTTATAGCAGAGTGGTTGGTATGGGGAGCTTCATTTTGGATGGCACTGAACATAAGGAACCAAGAAAATGCAGTGTGACTGATGCCACACAATCCAGTTCCCATCCACAGGTAGCCTTTGTTTTGTGCACCCCTGAACTTAGTCAGCAAGCATGTGAGCAGATTCGGATGGAAATCTTCTGTTGCTGGAGTGCATCTGGTGAAGTTCAAGCAGTTCCCTATGCAGGAAGTGGGGAAGGAGCTGGGTTAGCCATATGGAGGCGAGGAGGAGATAGGGACAGCAAACCTGGGTCGGACAGGATATGGGCATACTGCAGGAGAGGCTCCGGAGGTTAGTCGGGAAAATTAATGTAGGAGCTGGGGATGCTCAGAAGTGCTGGGCGGAGGGGCATTGTAGAAGCCCCAAAAGAAAGGAGAGTGGAGAACCCAAGCACAACTGGAAAAGGAGGGGAGCAAAAGATGGGAGCGGGAAGGTGTCAGAAGCCGCCAAGGAGGAGGCCAAATGAACATGGGAGAAAGAGGTAGGCACAAATACAGGGAGACAACAGCGAGAAGGGAAGAGGGGGATACACAAGCAAGGGGACTAACAGACAGCAGCAGAAGCAGAAGCACGCAGATGGCACAGCCACACGAGCCATGCAGGGAGCCCAGGGAAAAAATTCTCCCTAAGCAAGGGAGGTGTGTTAGAGAATGGTTTAAGTAGAGTTTGTGGGAAGAGCTATTCCCCACATTGAACCTCTGGCTTAAGCCCTCCCAACAGGAGATGATCATTAGAAACCAGCTAGAACTCATTTTGCTTTATGCTTTACTGCTCTTATCAGAGCCATTGTGGTTGATTCTTGTTCTCTCTCTCTCTTTTAGATTTAATGTGGCATGCAGTAAGTTTGGTATGGCCTTGGCCCCTTTTCTTCCTGGGGCTCCTTCCCATCTCTTCTGATGCTGGTGGTGACTTGTAGTACTAATGGTAGTCATAGTGCTATGGTGCTCTACCTGGCTTGTTCGTGCTGGCCACATGGCAGTTGCCATCCAGCTTTCTTCTGTCTGTATAGATGGTGTGCTCTATTTCTCTCTTGTTTTTTCTTTGCTGTAGTTCCATCTACCACTTCAGGGTCTTTTTTGCTATCTCCACTGTATCTTTGTTTTTCACTGCTTCTGTCTTTTCTCCAGGAAAAAAGATACTAAGGCGGTTGGAGATTACATATTTATTTATAGAGCAACAAACACTTGACAGCACCATGTGCTGGTGCCTTCAGCTCTAAAAGTTCAGTTTAGTGCATGGCTCTAGTGCCTCTGGCACCGAGACCAAAGAATGTGGCTCTAGGGTGGAGAGTGACGAAGAGAAAATGAATGTAGTAAAATACAGTACTAGATCCTGAGGCAATATTTTTATTTGCAGTGATATGCACTCAATAATGGGGGAAAAGTAACTGGGATAGTTGGGACTGTCATGTACTTAAACAGTGACAGTGTGTGCATTCACACCATGGCATCACACATTTGTGACAACAGCCCCAAAAAGTCTGTCTCCTATGGGGTGCTAGTAACTCCAGCCCTTACACCAAAGGGGGGGGGCTCTATTCTCAAAGGGTCCTTAAATTGTTGCAAGCTGTGACAAAAAGGCAGCTTGCATCAAAGCCCAGTGTGCCAGGGACCCTGAACCCAATTCTCTATCAGGCAGGGTCCCGGAGGCAAAGTCCCATGGCTTGCAGCAACTATGGCCATGCATCCAGAGGGTTTGCCACAAGCCGCATGGTGGCTGTGCACCACTCTAGGACATCCCGGGTGGTCTAGCAGACCCAACCCAAGCCTTGATCCCCTTATTATTATATCAATCAGTCCCTGGTGGTCTACAGGGTCCCCCCAAGCCCCACTCCCCATATTATTATATTAACCATCCCATGGTGCTCTAACGAACCCCCCAGCTCTGATCCCCATATTATTATATTAACCATTACCTGGTGGTCTAGAGGCCCCCCAGCCCTGATCCCCTTATTAATAAATTAACCATTCCCTGGTGATCTAGCGGAACCCCCATGCCTATCCCCTTATTAATAAATGAATCATTCCCTGGTGATCTAGCGGACCCCCACCCCAATCTGCCTGTAAAGTAAAATGTTGATACAATCATTCCCTGGTGGTCTAGTGGACCCCCACCCTGACAGGTAGTGCCCACAACCCCCATCCTGAACCCTGAGCTGGCAACTGGCACAGCCCTCCTCTCACCCATCTGCTGACTGAGTTGTCACTGTGTGCGTACTGTATAGAGTACACATTCATTGATTGACAGCTCAGAGTGAGCTGTCATTCAGTAAGTGAGTACTATAGACAATAAACGCTCAATGACAGTTCAGTCAATGGCCGACCATGGCGGTGAGAGGAGGGCTTTGCTGGTCACCAGCTTGGGGTTCAGGATGGGGAGGAGGTGGGATGGTGGGCACTACCTGCCAGGGTGGGGGGGGTCCACTAGACCACCAAGAAAAATGGTATCAACATTTTAATTTATGGGCGGACTGGGGCTGGGGGGGAAGGTTCTAGATCACCAGGGAATGATTTCTATTAACATTTTACTTTATGGGCACATCAGGGGTTGGGAGGAGGTCTGCTAGACCACCAGGGAATGATTAATTTAATAATACCATTGTATGTACTCTATTTAGAATCTCCAAAAAATGTGCAACATGGCACTGACTGCTGACTCAGGTAAGGAGATGCTCAATGGGGTGGTGGCATAAAGCAAATGGAAGTCATTGTACCCATGCAAAATGAGCAAGACAAGAATTGGACTGCCTAGCTGATCAGAAGTTTGGGAAGACAAGCAAAGGGGGGGGGTCCAGGCGGAGGGTGGTAGGGAGATGCAGGCAACCCCTGACTTTCAACAGGCTTGCTTGAGAGGAGCAATAAAACTGAGCTCCATACCCAGCTGTTAGGGAGTCAAAGTGGAGGACTGAGAGTGGCAGAAGTTGTACTCAGTGCCTCAGTTGCCCACCTTGGGAATATGCAGGAGTCGAGCAACAAGGGCAGATAAAGATTTAAAAATCAGTGCAGCTGTAAGAGACCAGTAGCAATGGTTGACAGTGATAGACCGTTTCTCCTCTCCCAAATAACAGATGGGCTTGTAAGACTCAGCAATTAATGCTCCAAGCTAACAAAAGTGAGAAAAGAGGTTGTGATGGGGAAAGCAGGTCAAAGTACAACCAGCTTTCAACACCTCCCAGAACACCTCCCATAGAAAATCCAGTGCTGTATGTATCATTCTCTATGAGGTTCCTGTCCTCACAACCCATTGCTGGTACAAAGACAGATGGTAGGCATGCAAGATTACCACAGTTATGCCAGAGGAGCTGAGCAGATCCCCCCAAATGGGAGTCAGTCTTGGTGCTGAGGTATGCAGATACACAAAGGGGGCAAGAATGACTGAGGTGCAGTTTAACTTGAACCTGATCTTATACACCTGTACCATAGAAGTGAAGGTGACCCTGATGTGGTGGTGGTTAGAGCTAAAGTAAACTTTCCCCCATTCATTAAAAACCACCAACAGTGTAATCTGATTTAAATATTACTCAGTTTACATGTCTATCCCCCACACTGGGACAAGGCCAAAGACACAAACCATTTCCTAGCCTTCCTTTCCCAGTCAGCAACAAAAAAAAAACCCTAATTAAATCAATAAATAAACACATAGTGATGGTTATTAACATATTGGAAATAATTTCTCCCCAATTGAGGTACTGTACATGTGGATGAATTTTGTTGACATGTGCTATAGTTTACATGTTTAAATTGTCCTACTGAGGGTCATCCCAATGGCCCAGCTGCAGTGCGTAGTGTTGCCACACAGGTGACCTAGGCTTAGGATTGGAGCTCGGTCACTGCTTCAAGAGACAGACAGGCCTGACTGAGCTAGCTGCCACTACACAGTGTATCTCAGCTGGGAGGGGTGATGGCAAGCTTCGGTGCCACAGTACCCACTACAACTGAGTTAGAGAGCTTGTCTTTTGCTGTAGGGATGCTGTGATGTTGAGACCAACAGAGGCAATGCAGACATCACTGGGGTGGAGAGTTAACTTGGGAGAAAACTGGGGAAGGAAAGATAACCCTCCTGGCTGTCTCCATGAAAGCTCATAGAACCAGAACAGAGCCCATCCCTGATTACTGGGTATATCCCTGAAAGGACTGCTGAGAGGGGAAACAATAGATTATAAAATAAATTGCTCTGCCATATTTTCTCTGTTTTTCATGTGTAAGAGTAAAGGACCAAATGGTAGAAAACCACATAAAGGAATTCTACCCAAAGGGAGTCCATAGAAACATAGGAAACGTAGAAATTGACGGCAGATAAGGACCACAAGGCCCATCCAGTCTGCCCATTTTTTCTACCTTTTTGGGGCCTACAATACAGGGGACCAAGCAGGGTTAGAAAACAGTGGGGACAAGGGGGTATGCACCCAATAGTGTTGTCAGGTTCTATGGAGAAATGTTAAAGGAGTTAAATTAGTACCCATATACTCAGCTGAGCAACCAGTCATTTTCTGAGACAGCCGCTAGCTGGTTGAATAAACTACCTGATACACTACTGAATCTCACTGAGTCTGATCAGTTTAAGAGATCTTTGCAGTCCGATGCAATTGTAACCATTAAAGAGTGTTAATCCGGTTTCTCACTGTACATAACCTGTGACTTTTTATCAATCAATCAATCAATGCTTTATTTATTAAGCGTCTTTCAAAATCAAGGCACTGTACAGTCATATAAAAACATCAACAGTTTAAATTATTTAAAATCAGTCTAGATAAGCCTGAGAGAATAAATACATTTTTAACATAGTTTTAACACTACTGATGGCCAGGCATTCTCTTAACCAACGAGGTACAGAGTTCCACAGGGTCAGTGCTGCAAATAAAAAAGCGCGAGCCCCAGAAGTTTTCAGACGAACCTTGGGAACCTCTAGCAATCCCTTGTTGGCAGATCGGAGAGGATGATTGGGGGAGTAGGGATTCAGGAGATCTTTCAGGTAGTCAGGTCCCTGTTCATATAGGGCCTTAAAGGAAAGCAAGCCTACCTTATAGGGGATCCGCCACTGAACTGGCAGCCAGTGCAGCTCGCGCAGCACAGGTGTAATATGATCGTCTTGTATGGCAGTCAGAAGCCTGGCCACAGCATTCTGCACTAGCTGCAAGCAGCAGAGATCAACCCCAGATAGCCCTAGGTAGAGGGCATTGCAGTAGTCAAGACGAGTGGTAATGAAGGCATGGACCAGTGTTGGAAGGTCACCCGGAGGAACCAGTGTTTCACCCGGGAGATATTCCTCAGATGGTATAATGAGGATTTAACCACAGACAACACCTGAAATTTCAGGGTCAGACCATGGTCAAAAATAATGCCCAGGTTACACACCCGGTCTGAGGTTGTGAGCTGAACACCATCAAGCCATAGGCCCAACATGTGCCCAGCTCCAGTACCCGCCCCTGACCGACCCGGGTCCACAACCAACACCTCAGTCTTATCCGGATTCAATCTCAGCCAGCTCAAATTCATCCAGTCTTTGATCTCGGAGAGGCAACTATCTAGCACGGAGACTACATCAACCTGTCCAGGCACAAAGGACATATACACTGATCTGTTTCAATTTTTTCAAACCTGTATGTGATTGTTCTGCCTCAAGTGCTTGGAGCATGACTCAACAGCATTTGCTTTGGAACTGCTTATTGTAAGTGTACCTTTATTTGTGGCTATGTATTTGACGTGGAACCTTTGTAAATGAGCATGTGTGCTCAAAGGTAATCTCCGAAGTTTCCCATAAATAAATAAATAAAATAAAATGATTGGGGCCTATTTATGAAGGTGGGTGGGGGTACACATGAAAGGCACGTATCTTGCTTGCACAGCATCACAACCTCGGGAGAGCCATGCGGTGGCCATATTCACAAACTCCAGCCACCGTGTGGCTCCCGTATGCAGCTCTGCCCCCTCAGCATGCAGGTTCATGGGGGCAGTCGGGTGCAGAGTGGCGGACCTGGACAGGTGGCCAATTAGTTGCTCGACCTGGGTCCCACAGTAGATTACTTGCACCCACGGGGCACCATGTTGACATCCGGCACGCAGTGCACTAACTGCAAAGGGGGGGTTAGCTCAGTCATCCACCCCCAGCCCTCCCAGAGTGCCCTGAAGGTTGTGGCGGACATAGTGGGGGGTCTCATGATCCCTGCTGTCACCACTGTGGCCAGCGGCTACAACCCTAGGAGGCACGTAACTTGCCCTTCAAGGTTATTTCTCATCCAACTTGGCATAGCCACCAGCCCCCTGCATGCAGCACTCCTTGTGTTCCTGAATGGCACCCCACCGCACCATCCCTCATTGGCCCACCCCCACATGGAGCTCTGCGATTAGCCAGGGGATCAGGTGCATGGGGGGGGTGTATTTCTATTGTGCCTATTGCATGGCGGTGTAGTGGATGTGGGCTGGACTACACGCTGGAGTTACGTGGTGCATACCCACTCCGCACCTTTGTAATTAGGCCACATTATGATGAACTCTTAAAAGAGAAGCAATGAATAAACAAAATAATTTCATACAATGATAAAGGCCTAAATTCACCAGTATGATGGGAAGAACATTTAACTAAACTGAAGAGGGTGCAATGTGACATCTGACTGTTACAAGAGAAGCATCTTACAAAGAAAGAGCCTGAAACGCTTTGCAGAAATTGGGTGAGGCAGGTGGTGGGAGCTGCTCATCCCACTGCAAAGAAAGCTGGGGTGGCCATTTTTGTAAGAAGGGTTGGGTCCTCTTCTAGGTTAAAATATGACTTAAGACCCACAAGGCATATGCATTGTAATAGAAAGGGAAATACAAAAAGAACCACTACACATGGTAAATATACCCACTTTCGATGCCCACACTACAACTGTTGTTAAGACACTTCACCAAAAACTAGGTCTGTTGTATCGACTCCAACCCTTCCTAACTCCCTCCTCCCACCTGGCCATAGCTTCCTCCTTTCTCCTTTTTTTTTTAAATTTATTTATTTGGATCTCGGATTACAAATACCTTTGAGCTTAGAGCTCTTTTACAAAGTTTCCACGTCAGCAGCATAATACAACAGGTTAACAGAACAAAAAGTATGGCAAAACAGTATACACAGAGAAAGGAGATCAATAGGTTTACAGACTAAACAGGGTATGGTAATATAATTGTAAATAAGAAAAGAAAGCAATAGTTGACATTCACAGTGAATTAAAGAATATAAATGAGTAACGCTAAGCAGTTTCATGCACAGGAATGCATACAGTAAATTGAAAATCAGCCAAAACAAGCTTTGTCAGTTACTGGTAAAATCATAAGGTAATTTGAAATCAGCCAACAGACCTTGTCAGGACAGACGGGGGCATTAGGTAGAGGGGAGGAAAGGTGTAGGGGATGTCAGAGATGGTGCTAAGGAGATTTAACAGTAATCATGCTACGGTTTTAGATTGCCAAAGAGGGTTATAGAAACAGTCACAGGAAATGAGTGGCAGAGAGTAGTCGCAGCTTGGATTTGAAAGGGCCCAATTTGATTCGAAGAGATGTCACAGTTGAGGGCATTCATCCAAAGAGGAGCTCTGTAGGAACATTCTTTGTCCCTGTGAGGCGGCGTAGGGACCAGAAAGAGCTGGGATTCAGAGCCACGGGTATGGCGGGTATTAAGGGAGGGGCTGAGAAGACCTTGTATTCCAGGTGGTAGTAGGCCTAGGGTTATTTTCTTGCCATCAGGCATGTTTGATATTTGATGCGATCTTTGAGCTGGAGCAAACCAGTTTGGGCATAGAGGTCGCAAGAGTGGGTGAGATGGTGGGCTCCTTCATATTATCTTGTACGGCGCTCCTATTCTTCTCTCCTCCCAGGTCTCCCCCCTCACCCAACTGAAAAAAAACTTACCATAGGATAGCTTGCTTCACTCGTGGTGCCAACTCCAGTGAGCACCACTGCTCTATCCTAGAATCTCTAGGCTGGCCTTCCCTTGAAGCTAGAATGCAGTACTCTGCCCTCTGTTTGCTCTTCAAATTTGTTCACACTTTCACTCTTTCCTCCCTTCAGGCCATCATCCAATGAAACACTGTGACAAGATCCTTTAGACTGGCTGGCCTTCCACTGCTTACAATCCCTAAACCCTGCCTAGCGGTTGGTCAGAGAGCCTTCTTCTTTTCGGGGCCCCTCTCTCTCTGGAACTCGTTTCCACCTGTACTTTGAACCTCCCCCTCTATATATCTGTTCAAGCATTCACTTAAATCCCACTTAGCCTCCTCCCAGCACTGGACCTGTGTCTGAGTCCTTCCACTCATAGCACCATTTTTAGGTGTTGTCCCCCTCCCTACCACTCTCCCCATGTACTCATGCACTTCTGTTTCATGCTTCAGGCTTCATGCCTTGCCCTAGTCTTATATTTGCCTCAGTCTCATCGACTCTGCTTTCCTATATCCTGCTCCCCTTCATGCATATATTCTGCCTATATTTTCCCTAACCCAAATTCATCCCCCTTGGCTATTTATGAGTGTATAATAACTAATACTCTGTTGTGATTACCTCTTTACATACCTGTAAATATTGCGTATGTGCCTTGTATATATACCATTACTGCTGTTATCATCTTTGATCTTATCTGAAATGATTTTGTAACTTGTATTATTTATGTTTCATCTGTACATAGTTGAATCTATTGTCACGGTGTTTGTACACATTTCTCTGCTACTGTTCACCTTTGTATTCTGTACCTCCCTTTGTACCCTTCCCTGGGTCGCCTCTAAAAAAGGGACATTCTGTCTCAGTGGCCTTACCCAGTTACCAAAATTCAAATAAATAAATAAAATATATCTGCCCCCAATGTGGACACAGAGGACTTGATGAAGCAGACATTCAGTAAAAACAATCCGCTTTCGCAGGGAAAATGGTAGTGGAAGATGTTCACTGTATTCCTTTGCACAGTATGGGCAGATACTTGGGATCTCCAACCACCAACAGAAAGCAGCCAAAGCCCTTAGTGTGCTTTGTGCTGAATCAGAGTTGTTGGATAACAAGCGAGTCAAACACAAAAACAAGAGAGACTACATTTTACTCTAGCCCAAATGCATCATACTACCGAATAGATAGGTTCTGTGTGCACTCCAGCGTAAACAATGGAGGAAGCATCAATAAACGCTCTCACATTCTTCGATCATGCCCTGATCTCTAGCCAACTATTTTGTGGGCCCACAACTAGAATTAACTTTTGGAGTAAAGAATATATTAGACAAGGAAGAATTTAACTGGCCCAATAGTACAGTAGAAAGACTACTAGTCGCCATGCCAGTGACCCAAGTTTGGGAATGGACTCAGCTCACTGGGAAGCCAGCCAGGGAGAAAAGTTCCAAGGACAGCTATCCTCCCTCAAAGAGGGAGATCTAGCAACCCACTGTTACCCTGCCACCCAGCGAAGGCTATATGACAGCACGGTCAGGACACACGTCCTTAGGGTAGAACTTGGGAAAATAAATTAAAGAAGCAGAAGAGGCCCACAAAAAAATTGGGACCTTGGCCTGTTGGAGAATCTTAGTAAACAAAGGAAAGAATTGCAGTAAATTTTAACAACCTAGGTAGGGGACAAACTAAGATACAGTAAATAAAAATATTTTGAGCAAGGGAACAGAGTAGTACAACCCTCTGCATTCTAACTCAGAAAGCAACTGGACAGCAAAACAGCCCTGAAACTCAGAGCCCCTAAAACTTCAGAGAAGATAATAAGTAGACCTTAAGACACTGTTTCACAATTTGCCATTCAATAAAAATCTATAACAATCTATATCAAAGTAACGTGACACCAGATTCCTCCAATGATACTGAAATCTCCTGTAAAACATGCACTTTCCCTCTCATCAGATAAGCATAAGGAAAGCTTTGAGGACAGTCTACAAAGCAGAGATAGCCAACACAGTTAAATCACTACAGGCAAAGCCCCAGGACCTGAAACAGTCATGGGGAGGTCTATTTTGTTTTTTAAATATTCTTGCCTGAGTTCAGTTCCCCATCACTAAACATTTAATGCATGCAAAGGACTGCTTGATGAACCTCCTCTTATGGAATTCTGCATTAATTGCTGCTTAACCCTTCACACCTATCTGCCCCAACGAGAGCAACCACAGGTGGGTGGACAACTCTGTTCATACATGGGTAATGCTTCGGGATCTTCCCTGTCTAGAGGCCGCGTGCAATGGGAGATATCTTTTGCAATGAGCATTTATATTAAATCCTCGGATCCTGGCTTTAAATTGTGTGGATAGATGTTGCCATCTTAAAACCCAAATGAATTACACTGAATGCAGTAGTGCAGCACACATCCGATTTTACTTAAACTGTTCATATTCATATTGCAAATTGTAGTTACAGACTAGGCACAGGGACCCAACACTTTGTCTTGCCAGTTTCCTTATGGACATGCCCGTTTCACATTACATGAGAGTGACTACACAAGTTCAGCTTCTACATTTGCAGTGTATGAGGGTGACTATATAACAGCTCTATTCTACTGTCCACGATTATATGAGAGCAACTATAACAGCTCTACTCCCGTGGATACAAAATATGAGGTTGACAGAGCAATAGCTCTTCTCTCTCATCCACGGTATACAATGGCGACTATAACAGCTCTACTCCCTTGGAATCAAAAGATGAGGTTGACTGTATACCAACTCTACTCCATTATCCATCATATACAAGGACAACTATAACAGCTCTACTCCCTTGGAATCAAAAGATGAGGTTGACTGTATACCAGCTCTACTCCATTATCCATTATCTATTATCCACCATACACAAGGACAGCTATAACAGCTCTACTCCCTTGGAATCAAAATATGAGGTTGACTGAGTAATAGCTCTTCTCCCTCATACACAATATACAATGGCAACTATATGAGCTCTACTCCCCTGGAGTCAAAATATGAGGTTGATTGTATACCGACTCTACTCCATTATCCATTATCCACAATATACAAGGACAACTATAACATTTCTACTCCCTTGGATACAAAATATGAGGTCAACTGTATCACATCTCTTCTTCCTCATCTACAATATACAAGGGTGACTATGACAACTCTATTCCCTTGGATATAAATATACGGGTGAATATATAACAGCCAATGACACTCTATTTTATATATATATATATATATATATATATATATACTGTATAGGTAACCCCTTTGAATCCTTCAATCAGCTAATGGAGACATTACAGGAATTAATAGGAACAAATCAAAAGTGCTCTGGTTGGGGTCGGATATGCTCACCTGATATAATGGAAGATACTATATTCCTCTGAAATGGGCACAGAAGAAATGAGATATCTGGGAGTCAAAATGCACTACAGCTACATAGATTATATATTATGCAAACAACTGGAAAAGACAGCAGGTTCAGTGAGTGAAGTTTTAAATGTTATTCATTAACCACATATAAAAATACATAGTAGAGTCACAAAAAAGTGTACAGACAGGTTACAGACCAGATGAGTGTATTATCAACCATCATGTGATACCACCAGTTCCTCTAGGTATTGAGGCACTCTGCCTCTTCATCGTGGGCAGAGTCAGTTACTGCATGTCAGCCTTTTATATTCCCAGCTAAAGGGATATGTTTTTAATTATAGCTAATTGCTTGTTTAACATAAACATTGGTTGATATATTGCTCGTTGTGTTGGAGGCTCTGCACTATTATAGAAACATGGAATTAGCTAACAGATAAGGACCGCTTGGCCAACCTAGTCTGCTTATTTTTCCCTGCATACAGTATCACCTCAGATCCTACTTGATCTCCGGCCCATTCTTCCACCCCCGTTCCTTTCCCGTAAGATTCTCTTATGCCTATCCCATGAATTCTTGAACCCCATCACTGTTTATGGCCCCACCACTTCATCTGGAAGGCTGTTCCAGGAATCCACCACTCTTTCTGTGAATAACTATTTCCTCAAATCTCTCTTGAAGCTACTACCCCCATTATTCATTAAAGTGTAGTTTTATGAAAGACACTGCTAGGTTGTCCCCCATAGCAACATTTAAAAACTGTTAAAAACAATAATGTTTTGTTTTAAGTCATGATACTCATTTACAAACTTCATTTTACATTTCATTATCTGATAATGAATAACATTCAATATTGCTGAACAAAAATAAAAGGTGTGGTCCATTTTCTAATTCCTTAGTCCCTCTTGGCCACTGAATGACTTATGAAGCCTTAGTATTTTACTTCATTTAATTTATAACTCCAAGGATCAGAGGTGCCATCAAAAGTCAGATTTATTTTTAATGACACTAATATTGCTAGACATATCTAAATGAAAACAGAATAGAGTACACAAAGGAATCAAATACAGGTTCAGTGATAGCTAAAATTATAAAAGGGGTAGGAGATATCCTGGAAGCTGATTGGCTGAAGTAGCCCTTGAGCCATGCCAATGTCTCAGTACTGTATATCATCATGGTTCAAAACTGATTACTGAGATCAGTCATTTCCTAACACTTTGAGGCCATTTTATAATCACAATAATATGCTCCAGGGTATTGTTTATTATTGTATATTGTCACTTCTTGGGTTGTGGAAGGCACTCAGTTGTCTCCTGCCTCACAACACACCTAAGGCATGACAATATCGCATGATATACCACATAATTTTGTGTATTATTGCTTAAATAATAACGGGAAGGGGGCAGAAAAGAGGCAGAAAAACAAGGCAAAACTCCCATAGGGAAGACGTTGTTACTATATTCTTAATCAAACTTATTAATATTTGTCTTGGTTTACAACTCTAAAATGTAATGGCTTAATTAGATATGCATATTTTTTCAAAGTCATAAATAGTAAATTTTGAATCTAAACAGAATGACCTGTACCAATAAGAAACAAGCATTTGTCAATGCCAAATGTTGCTTGCTTGTATGTGCTGTTTAGGTATTTGGAAGTGATAGTACCATGGCTAAGAACTGTCATGTGCACCCCCCCCCCCAAGACATCCACTGTGTCTTTCTGTTCAGTATTCACAGAACAGGGGGAGGGGCAAGGACCACAGCAGTATGGCAGTTGCCAAGGGGGTGAAGAGGTGGACAGTAGTCCATTCACACGCAAAAGAGTCCTGCAAGAGCTCACTAAATTGAAGGTGGACAAAGCGATGGCACCAGATGGTATACACCCAAGGATATTAAGAGAACTTCAAAGGGAGATAGCAGTACCTCTGGCAGCCATGTTCACTGAGTCATTCAATGCAGGGGTGGTATCAGAGAATTGAAGGAGGGCACACGTGGTCCCTCTACACAAATCCAGCTGCAGGGAGGAGGTGGGGAACTATAGGCCGGTCAGCCTCACCTCAGTAGTGGGGAAGATCATGGAGACATTGCTTAAAGAAAGGACAGTGGGGCATCTAGAAGCCATCAGAGCCCAGGACCATAGGTAACATGGATTCACAGTCATGTCAAACAAATCTGGTTGATTTCTTTGACTGGGTGACAAAGGAAGTAAATCTGGTTGGGGTAGTGGACAACACTCACCTTGATTTCAGCAAAGCCTTTGACACTGTCCCACATAGGAGGCTGATACACTAGCTGGGTAGGCTGGGCATGGGGGAAAGGGTGGTAAACTGGGTTAGAAACTGGCTAACAGACAGGAGGCAGAGAGTGGTGGTAAATGGGGTGCAGTCTGGGGAAAGTGGGTGATCAGTGGGTTGCCGCAGGGATCGGTCCTGAGGCCAGTCCCGTTCAATGTCTTCATTAGTGACATTGTAGAAGGGCTGAAGGGAAAGATCTGACTGTTTGCAGATGACACCAAGATCTGTAACACAGTGGATACTCTAGAGGGGTTGGAGAAAACGAGGAGGGACCTGGGGAAGCTTGAAAAATGATCTGAGGACTGGCAACTGAAGTTTAATTTCAAAACATGCAAAATTATGCACCTGGGACACAGAAACCCTGGGGAAAGCTATAGGATGGGGGGGGAGTTGCTGACAGTCACAAAGAAGGAAAGGGACCTGGGGGTTCTTATTTCAGATAACCTGAAAATGTCAAAGTAAAGTGCTAAGGCAGCTGGGAGGGTAAGTGACATGCTGTGGTGCATAGGCAGGGGTATCACCAGCATAAGGAGGGAGGTATTGACACCATTATATAAAATCATTATCAGGCCTCACATGGAGTACTGTGTGCAGTTCTGGAGGTTGCACCTTCGTAAGGATATTAACAGGCTGGAGATGGTCCAGAGAATGGCGAATAAGAGATTTATGAGGCGAGATTAAGGGACCTCAATATGTACTCACTGGAAGAGAGGAGGGAAAGAGGGGATATGATAGAAACACTCAAGTACCTCAAGGGTATAAACAAGGTGCATGGGGAGACATTTTCAAATACAGGAAGAGTACAAGAACGAGGGGGCATGACACGAAATTGGAAGGTGGGAGGTTAAGAGGGAATGTGCGGAAGTTCTTCTTCACAGAGAGGGTGGAGGACGTGTGGAATGGTCTGCCTCAGGAGGTGGTGGGAGCAAGCACTGTGGATGGATTCCAGCATGCTTGGGACAGGCATAGGGGAACCATAGAGGTATAGCAGCAAGTGGGTCAGAAGCAGTAATCCAGTACAAGGGCTTATGGGCAGACTAGATGGGTCAGGCAGTTCTTATCTGCTGACAATTTCTATGTTTCTATGTCTGTGTCTCTTTCTCTTATGAATTACAGAGAGAGGGAGACAGAGAGAGAGAGAGAGACACAAGCATATGCCGCTTGCATGTGCTGTTCCCCACTATGTCCTTCCTAACACACGACTACCCACAGACACACAGAGAGAGAGGACACACCTTGTCTCTTCAATGCTGCTCCCCCAGTGTCTCTGTCTGTCTGTCTCTCTCTCTCTCTCTCTCTCACTGTTACTCTCCCTGTCTTTATGTCGCTCTCTCTTTAAGCACCGAGCTCCGTTCTTGAACATCAGGGAAAAAACTTAGTTGCGCTCTCTCACTGGGATGGGGGGGGGTTGGCAGAATGGAACACAGATAACTTGTTGTATGGGAGGTGGGAAAGCAGCACAGAGGTTGAGAGAGAGAGAGAGAGAGAGAGAGAGAGAAGAGAGAGAGAGAGAGAGAGAGGGCAAATACACAGGTCTCTCCTGCACACAAACTGTAGCACTGTTCTGTACCGAGGAGCAAGGGGAGGCTACAGACAACAACATCCCAATGTTGTCTCTCTTGCTGTCTCACAGGACATTTCAGCCATGGTGCAGGTGTGGAAGAGTGATGATGCTGTCTCTCACTCTATCATCTGTGCTCTGAGGGTGGGGAACGGGCAATGGGGCAGCCACAGTTGGGGGGTGCCAGGAGAGGAAATTCTGGGTGGCCACTGTCACATTAGCTCTTTCCTTTGCTCTCCTGTATTACAGACTGCCAGAGGGCTCTATACTGCTGATCATTGCTTCCACTGTTTCTGTGGACAGAGACATAGACAAACAGACAAAGAGAGATGTAGCACATTGCCGCAACTTTGGTACCTACTGTTTCCCACTGTCTGTCTGTCTCTCTCTCTCTCTCTCTTTGTCTTACACACCAGACTGCATGGCCTCTGTCACTCTCAACTACCTCCTTGCCCACTCGGACTGCTGATTATCTGCAAACTGGACAGGGTAGTGACAGGTGGAACACACACAGACGCTCTGTCTCCGAGCTCACAGGCTACACAGCTGCCATGCACATCTCGTTGTCTTGCACTGTGTGGAGTTTCTGTGTCCCCTAGCCACAACTTGTCACACAGACACCAGATTGCTGTACCATTGCCTGACATTGTCTCTGTCCCAGTCGCTGTCTCTCTGCATCAGATTGCACAGTGGGATCACTTCACCCGGCTTGTCTGCATTGCACTTCACCAATTCAGGACATAATCTGTGCTGCTGGACTGCAGTCTGAAAATGCAATCTGACTGCACACAGCATGGACTGGAGCCTTAGAAGCTACAAATTGTGCAGAACGGTACTTATTTCACTGTGGGCTCAGTGCCCGGTGGTCCACAGGAAGGCTGAGTGTGTACACAGAAGTTGTTAACTGTGCTCTGGTCACATGGAGGTCTGCATTATCGCACTGTCAGGTGCTGCCACACAGTCAATCAAATCCATTCAAAAGAAGAATTGTACGGATTCGCTTTAAGAAAAAAAAGTGTATTCTTAGAGCTGTGGGAATATTTGGAGTGCCACCAGAGTATTCTGCTATTCACAAAATGCAGGCACAGTCTGAGTCGGCCATCCAACCTGGCTCTCTGAGCATATCAAGTTTCAGCTCTTACAGCAACGCTTGTCCAACAGAGCACTAGGCAGCTTTGTGGTGCATCATTTAAGCTAAAGCTTCTCTGGTTCCTCCCATAATTTGTGAGGCTGATAGCAGCACAGCTTAGCCAGTCACGTTAGCGGTCACTGGAGCCTGGCTCGAAGAAATGCAGAACATGAGGAGACAGGAGGGTCAGAGGGACAACAAGGGAGAATTGAGGTACGGGAACACACAAGACAAAAGGTGTGTGCAGTGGAGGAGGGAGAGACAGCAAGAAAAACAGAGCGATGGAGGGAAGGGGGGCCGGCTTTATGTATATGAAACAGAAGAAGTTTTCTCTCATTGGAGCGCTTCATTTGTTTCAAGTACACAAAGTTTCCACACATAAACTGTAAACCATTGTCATACTTCACTTGCGTGATAATTGGTCTGTCAAGAATGAGCCCAATACAGCTTGACCTACATTGGGCTAACCAGTGACACACCTCTGCAATGCCGTTCTCTGTAGCAAAACATTTCTTGTGCAAGCGCAAGCAATGTAAAAAGGAAGAGAAAGGCAGACAGTGGATGTAATTAGGGAGTAGATTCAGTATTCTGAAGCTTTGATAAGTGGAGGAGGGGAAGGCCTCTCCGTCCCCGAAGCCACCTTACAGTTCAGACCAATACCAGTATGCTTGCTTGCCTTGCAAATGAACACAAGCATTTGTCAATGCTGAGTGGTTGCTTGCTGGCATTAGCAGTGGAAATGTAGGAGTTAGACAGATGCAGTATAGGAATGGCAGTGAAGTATTGAACTGATGCCAACTCCAACCCCACCCTGCAGAGATGGACAGGCATTGGGGTGTGCCTTTGGGTCGTCGCCCATAACAGTCACAACATTCCACCTCACCCTAATCTGTAGACACTTACAAGTGTCGAGGTGTGCCTTGGGTTGTTTGGCCTTTACACTCACCTCATTCCATAAGGAAATACACTGAAATGGGCACAGTATAGGAGACTAGGGTGAACTCTGTGGCCAAAGAGTCCAAGGTGCACCTCGACACCTGTCACTGGCTGCAGGGTGGGGGTGGGGGTGGAATGGCGTGAACATTACTGTCGACAATCCCAAGTCACACCCCTGACACCTGTCAGTGCCTACAGGGTAGGGCGTTATGGTCAGAAACCCTAATGCCCTGGGCGTTTCTTGGTATTTTTACTGCAAGTTTTCAACATGGGCTTTTTGTAACCCCACCGAATGAACAGTGACACTATCAGTTCATTAGCCGAAATGTGATTTTGCACAGCAACTGCGCCATTTGGTGCTATGGGTGCAAAAACACATTTTGAACAGGATGTGAAATGATACGTACTGTTCATGAGGAGGTAAAAATGGTAATGTTGAAAATCTGGAGTAAACTGGTGAAGTCACGAGCATGCGAGAAACTGCGCAACGACACCCATAATTATTTTGGGATTTTATACCAGATTTTCAACATAGGCATTTTGGGACCTCCGCTCATGAACAGTGTCACTGTGATTTTCTTAATCTGTTCCAAACACTGATTTCCCACAGCAACTGCTCTATTCTGCGCCTGAAGTGCAAAAACACATTTTGGCCAGGATGTGAAAAATGACAGCTGTACTCTTCATAAGGAGGTGTGGAAAATGCCAATGTTGAAAATCTGGAGGGAAAATATTATTTTGTAAAAAGACATTCCAGCCATATTGGTCCTTGCAAAACAGGATAAGATGGAAGGTTTGATACATTTTATTGGACCATGTATCTTGTACAAAGATGGAATTATACACAAGCTTTTGGGGCCACACAGGTCCCTTCTTCAGGTGAATAGCAAAACTAAGCAACATAAGCAGTATTTATATCCATGGTGGAGCAATTAAAAATCAGGAAGTGAAATAGGAAGGTGATAAAGGGGACTAGAGATGAAAGTCTAAGATGCAAAATGAAAATATGAGAAGAAATGGGAAGGGGGGCTAAGTAGGAACAGGTCAGTAGAAGATGAAAGGAAGCTAAAGGGAAGACAAAAGCACACAGATAGGATCTGAGATTAGAGATTGGCTGTAAGGGTAGAATAGACAGGAGATACCTAAGAGATGCAAGGAAATCAAGAAATTAGGAGAAACAAAAGAACAAAGGCCTAGATAAACAGAGTGTGAGGTAGTATAAACAGAGGTGTCAAAACAAGAGGGAGTGGGTGGGACTGAGCTAAGGAGTTAGTAGGAGAGGCAGGGAGGATGTGAGGTACAGGTAAAAAAAGCAGATCAGGCAGAACTTAGAGAAAAAAAATATAACAATAAGAGAAATACAGAACCAAAGTGTGATAAATAATGACATGATTTAGTACACAATAAAAAAGAATTACAGTTTACCATAGTGTGTCATGAAACCGATGTCCCGATTCAGTCCAGAAATGTTAGATTTAAATTGTTTAATATATTTCAATTCTTCTGTCCTTCTGTCCTGTGTGTTTCTGAAGTTGCCTCTTAGTATCAAAACAGTTAAATCCAAGAGAGAGTGATCTGTTTGTGAAAAATGGTTTCCTACTCAAGTGCTGATAATCTGGTTTACTATTGTGTGACGGTGGTGATTCATCCTGGTTTTCAGTGGTTGGCTAGTTTCCCCGATATAGCAACCATTTGTCCACTTCTTGCATTGAATTAGGTAAATCACATTGCTAGATTGACAATATGGAGTGAAAATATTGCAAATTTATTAAGTTATGAGGGTGCGTGGAAACTGCGCAATGCACGCTCATAAGACAGTCATTTTATGGACTTTTGTCACCAAATTTTCAACATAGGCATTTTAAGACCTCTGCTCATGAACAGTGTCACTGTGGTGTTCTTAATCTGTCCCGAACATTGATTTCACATACCGACCATGCCATTGTGCACTACATGTGCGAAAACACATTTTGGGTGAGATGTAAAAATGATAGCTACACTGTTCATAAGGAGGTGTGATAAAATGGCAATGTTGAAAATCTGGAGTGAAAATATAAATAATTCTCAAAGTTACGAGAGCATGAGAACTGCAATGCACGCCAGAAACAGTTGAGTTTTTTGGGAGCCACCAATTTTCAAATAGGTTTTTGGGATCGCACCATGAATCAGACACTGTTGTTTCGTTAATCAGTTCCTGAAAGGTGGTTCAACACAGTGACCGTGAAATCACCTTTCAGGACCGAATAACAAAATGACAGTGACTGAGTTCATGAGGTGGGGTCCCAAGAACCCCATATTGAAAATTTGGTGAAAAAATTCTGAAAAGTGGCTGAGATATGCACCAAAGTTGAAAATAACCCTATTTATGCCATTATACAGCTTACTGGCATTTCTTCAATTCACGGTCGGCTTTGAAGAATACAGACGTGTTCCCGCTCCACTGAAGATCATCACCAGTCTTTAATGTAAGTATGGGATGGGGGTGGGAGGTAAGCAGAGGGTGGGCACGGTTGGGGCAAGAGGTGCCATACAGACAGCTTAGGGACCGCTTTCTTTACTTTTACAGGATTAAAAAAAAAAACAGAACAAGCATTTGTCAATGTCATTGGGATTGCTGTTGGTACGCACCGATTTGCAGGACTACAGTTCCCAGCAGAAAGAACAAGTTATGCCACCAAGTTTACATTGCTGTTGAAATACAGTGAAGTGCATACCTGTTTACCCAATTTGTGATCTGGCTTTGAAGAGTGACGATGTGTCTGCGGTTCAGAGAAGATAAGGGCACTGGAGCCGCACCATGGGTGGGGGGGGGAACGTTATGGTTAGAAACTCTAATGCCTCAGACATTTGTTGGTATTTGCACTACAAATTTTCAACATGGCCTTTTGTGACCCCCACCTCATGAAAGCATTTGGGGCCTCTGCTCATGAACAGTCACACTGTGATTTTGTTAATCTGTCCCGAATGTTGATTTCTCACAGTGACCGTGGCATTCTGCACCAGATGTGCGAAAACACAGTTCGGGCAGGATGTGAAAAATTACAGCTGTACCATTCATAGGGAGGTGTGAAGAGAAGGCAGTGTTGAACATCTGCAGTGAATATATTAAAAATGCTCGAACGTACGAGCGTACGTGGAAACTGCACAATGCATGCTCGTAACAGTCATTTAGTGGAATAATTTCACCAAAATTTCAACATAGGCACTTTGTGACCTCTACTCATGAGCACTGTCACTATGATTTTCTTACTCTGTCCTGAACATTGATTTTCCACAACAACTGCGCCATTGTGCACCAGATGTGCGAAAACACATTTCGAGCAGGATGTGAAAAATGACAGCTGTACTGCTCTTAAGGAGGTGTGCAAAACAGACAATGTTGAAACTCTTGAGAGAAAATATTATAAATCCTCAATGATACGAGTGTGCGTGGAAACTGTGCAATGCATGCTCATAAAATAGTCATTTTATGAACTTTTGTCACCAAATTTTCAACATAGGCATTTTGGGACCTCTGCTGATGACAGTGTTACTGTGATTTTCTTACTCTGTCCTGAACACTGATTTCCCACAGCGACCGTGCTATTCTGCGTGGAAGTGCAAAAACACATTTTGGCCAGGATGTGAAACATGACAGCTGTACTGTTCATAAGGAGGTGTAAAAAAATGCCAATGTTGAAAATCTGGAGTGAAAATATTACAAATTCATGAAGTTACGTGTACGTGTGTGTGTGTGTGTAAACTGCGCAACGCACGTTCATAACACAGTCATTATGTGGACTTTTGTCACCAAATTTTCAACATAGGTATTTTGAGCCCTCCGCTCATAAGCAGTGTCACTGTGATTTTCATAATCTGTCCCAAACATTGATTTCGCACACTGACCATGCCATTGTGTGCTACATGTACGAAAGCACATTTCAGGCGAGATGTGAATAATGACAGCTGTACTGTTCATAAGGAGGTGTGGTAAAATGGCAATATTGAAAATCTGGAGTGAAAATATAAAAAATTCTCAAAGTTATGAGCATGCGTAGGAACTGCGCAACGCAAGTTCGTAAAACAGTCATTTTTGGGAATTTTTTCACCAAATTTTCAACATAGGGTTTTTGGCAGCCTACCTCATGAACTGTGACACTGTCATTTCATTAATCAGTCCCAAAAGGTGGTCCCACTCAGTGACTGCTAATCACCTTTTGGGACTGAATAACAAAATGACAGTGACTGAGTTCATGAGGTGAGGTCCCAAGGTCCCCATGTTGAAAATATGGTGAAAAAATTCCCATGCACCAAAGCCGAAAAAAAAAAACATTTATGCCATTATACAGCTTACCGGCATTTCTCCAGTTCGCAGTCGACTTTGAAGCATGCAGACGTGTTCCCAGTCCACCGAAGGTCGTTGTACTGGACTCCAGAGGTAAGTATGGGGTGAGGGGAATGTGGGGAGGTGGGTGTGCAGATGGTGGGTGCGGGTTGGGGGTGAGGCCACCGGACTCAACGAGGGACCATTTTTCTAGTTTACAGGTTTAAAAAAGAAATTAAAAACCTCGCCGGAAGGTTTTCTTTTTTACAGGGACATTTGGCAATTTGGCATGCTGGATGGACTCTCAGCGTGCCCCTGAGTGTTTGTTGGGGAAGGGGTGGTGGAGCTGATGGGGATTGGGCACCCTGTCAGCCATGCTGGGTGCTCGGAGGGAATGCATGAGCTGAGGGGAACTGGGCACCCTCTCGGCACACCACAAATGGGGGGGCACATCATGCCGATGGGGATTGGGCTACCCCACCGGCAAATGAACTGGGGAGGGGGTATGCCAACAGGGGGATTGGGCACCCCCATCGACTTTTATTTTATTTATTTATTGAAATGTTTCACCAGGATGGCACACTGAATGGTGAATGGCGGCTTTCCGTCGGCTTTGTGGGGACTTTGAGAGGCAGATGGAGAAGCCATCACCATGGGAACACCACACAATGCAGCTGTATAATTGGCTGCTGCAGTCAGGGACACCCCACAGCAAAAACAGCTGATTGTGTAGTGACCATATAGGGTCAAGGGTTTAGTAATAGGCAGGGAAATAATGCAACAAGGTAGAGGGGCTGCACTCATGAGAACATCACGCATTCATGATGCATAGCACTCAGGAACACAAAGGCAAACTCAGACATTTCAAGCTTGTTGCAGATTCATTAAATGCTGACAGGTGAATACAGGTGAAACCTCAGTCCTAACATTGGATCACTAGCCCCAGCACTTTGCTAGCTAGAGCTTCATCAGGGGGCTGGCCAGTGGTCAGAGCTAGCCTATCTTCATACCACCTGACCTTAATAACAGACATTCTGATTGGTCACAAATAATTACTATATTGTAATTATTCTGTGGTAATTAAGATTTAAACAGTGTAAAGTGCTTGTGTAAATACTGTGCATTTCAGATCATTCAGTACAAGAGCATTTTTTTCCATATCCCAAAACACCAATAACTGAATTAAAAAAGCACTACTTAACACAACATTGATTATCTCGCTGTTTCATAAAGAAAGCAGAGCCCAATTCTAAAGTCTCGAAGCACCGGAGCTAGTGGTCCACAGTTGGGACTGAGGGTTTCTAGATTTGCCTTTGTGTTCCTAAATGATATGCATGGTGAATGCCTAAATGTTCTCATGAGTGCAGCACCTCTACCGTGTTGCCTTGTATATTAGCGAGTTTGGTTAAATCCATTGCTTGTACCCAGTTCAGTACCATGAAGCATGCATCTCTCCCTATTTCCTTGCGGGAAAAATAGGGCAAACTAGATGGGCCTACCAGTCCTTTTCTGTCGAACTGGTCTGTTTCTGTGTTTCTACTACCCAGTGTACTATATATTGACAGGTGCTGGACGGGCTGTGCAGGCAAAGGTGACCACTGCAGCATCCAAGCAGGAACGAGGTACTACCAGCAATTTCCAACATACTTGTAATACACTCTCAGTTGGGAGCAGTTAACATATTATTTGGCATACTACCAGAAGAAAAAGATACCAATGATGGAAAATACTTTCATAACATTTTTACTGCCACTGCAGTTAAAGCAGATAAGTTGAGATGGTTTTCAGAACAGATTCCACATAATCAAACTGAAGAGATATCTGCTGTCGTATAGAACAAATGAAGCTGATCCACTTGACTGCTTAGACTCCAAAGTGACAAACATATCTCCTCTTCCGTTCAGCAAATATTTAGAAAGAAAAGAAGGCATGTCAAGTTTGGAGAAAATGCTAGTTCCCTGACCTCGTGTGACTATACCAGACATCATTTCATTTTGGACTCTGTATTATGGCCTTAGGGTACTAAATTAAATGATATCAAAGACAATTATTCATCTGTAACTGTTGTTTCACTACTGAAATTCCTTCACCAGTCACGCTTGTGCAGTCAGCGGAGTATGTTCAAGTTCTCAGTAAACTCAGTGGGTTAGAGCTTCACCTCCTCCCCTCTATTTAATGCCCTTACCCCTCAATGCCTTAGATCTTTCTATATAAATCACAGGGATAAGAGGCCATGCAACTGGAATCCAATGAGGGTTAGTAGCTGAGGGAGGCTAGGCAGATTAGTGTGACTGTAGAAGGAATTCTAGCAGTGAAAAGAGCAGTTACTCACCAGTAATGGTAGCTCTTTGAGAGAATCTCCTCCATTGGAACTGTAAACCATTGATGCCAGGACAATTTTGAAACTTGTGCTTGTGCGTGTGTGTGTGGGGAGGCCATATACAATGATGTATGTAATCATTGCCTTTATAATGTGGGTAGCACCAGTACTATTCCTCACCGGAGATAAGCTTGGAGGATATCTGACCATCAGGGACTGGGAGACCAGAACCAGAACTAGGCACACTGTAGAAGCAATGAACTGGAATAGAAAGTTGATAGGCAATGTATGGACACACCATATAAGACAGCAGGCAGCACTGTAAGCAACTGTGTTATCCAGAAACGGGACAAGGGGGGAAGGAGGCTGGGTGCGCTGCGTCCAAATGGAGGAGATTCTCTTGAAGATCTATTGTTACATAAAAACATAGAATTTAATGGCAGATAATGACCGCTTGGCCCACCTAGTCTGCCCATTTCCCTACCTAATGGATAGGCTGCAGATCCCAGTTAACCAATAGCCTACTTCCTTCTACCCCCCACTAGAATTGCCTTATGTCTGTCCCATGCATTCTTGAATTTCCCCACTGTTTTTGACTCCACTACCTCCTCAGGAAGGCTGTTCCATGTATCCACAACCCTCTCTATGAAAAAATGCTTCCTCAAATTACCTCTGAGCCGTCCCCCCTCTATCTTCAAATTGTGCCCCCTTGTTCTTGCACATCTCTTTTTCTGAAAGATGCTACCCTCTTGGACTCTGTTGATTCCCTTGATGTACTTGAAAGTTTCTATCATGTCCCCCCTCACCCTCCTCTCCTCGAGTGTATACATATTAAGCTTCTTTACTCTCTCTTCGTATGTCTTCTGGTGCAGACCATGCACCATTTTAGTTGCCCTCCTCTGGACAGCCTACATCCTGTCTATGTCCTTCCAGAGACGGGGTCTCCAGAACTGGATGCAGAACTCCAGATGGGGCTCAATAACTGTCTGTACAGAGGGATAACAACTTCCTGTTTTCTACTGGTGATGCCTCTCCCTATGCATCCCAGTATCCCACCAGCCCTCCTTACTGGCTTCTCACATTGCTTGCCCACCTTAAGGTCATCTGATATGACTAACCCCTAGTCCCCTTCCATTTCTGTTGTTATTATCTCACCCCCCATTGTGTACTCTTCCCTTGGATTTTTGTTTCCCAGGTGCATTACTTTGCACTTCTTTGCACTGAATCTAAGCTGCCATACATTTGACCATTCCTCCAACCTTGCCAAGTCCCTTTGCATCCTTTCCACCCCACCTTCTGTATCAACCCTGTTGCAGATCTTTGTGTCATCTGCAAAGAGACATACTTGTCCTTCCAGTCCCTCTGCAATGTCACTTATAAAGACATTAAAGAGGACCGGTCCCAGTACTGTACCCTACAGTACCCCACTAAGTAACCCCCCCCTTTCTTCAGAGTAAACTCTGTTTACTATTACCCTCTGTATCCCGTTGTCCAGCCATTTTTTTACCCAGGCTACCACCTTGGGACCCATTCCAAGGCTGGCTAACTTGTATATTAATCTTTTCTATGGGACTGTGTCAAATGCCTTGCTAAAGTCTAGGTAGGCCATGTCCACAGCCCCTCCCTGGTCTACTACATTGGTCATCCAGTCAAAGAAATCAAGTAGATTCATCTGACATGACCTTCCTGCTGTGAATCCATGCTGCCTTGGGTCCTGTACCCCACTGGCCTCTAGGAACTCAACAATTCTTTCCTTTAGAAATGATTCCATTATTTTCCCTACCACTGAGGTCAAACTAACAGGTCTGTAGTTTCCTGCCTCTGTCTTTCTCCCACTTTTGTGAAGGGGAATCACGTCTGCCCTCCTCCAGTCCTCCGGTACCATACCATACCATCCTCCCATGATTTGTTAAAAAGGGTAGTCAGCAGTATCACTATTTCTACCCTTAGTTCTTTTAGAATTCTTGGGTGAATCCCGTCAGGCCCCATTGCTTTGTCCACCTTCAGTTTTAAGAGTTCTTTCAGGACCCTTTCTTCTGTGAATGGACTGATAGCAACCTCCCTATCCAGAGTGCTTCTATTCTTTGATTTAGGTACCTCCCCTCCTCTTCTTTTGTGAATACTGAGCAGAAGTATTCATTCAGTATCCCTGCTTTTTCACTGTCATCCTCTGCCCACCCTCCCTTCACTTTAGTAAGCCTCACTATCCCTTCCTTCGTCTTTCTTCACTCTCTAATGTACCTATAAAAGGTTTTATCCCCCTTCTTAACTGAGTTGGCTATCTTTTCCTCAGTTTGGGCTTTCGCTATTCTGACTGCCTTCCCCACTTCCTTCTGCGTTAACTGGTACAGTTCTCTGTCCTGCTCCTTCTGTGTTTCCTTATACTTCCAGAATGCTACCTTTTTCTCCTTAACCTTCCCTGTCACCTCTTTTAAGAACCATAGTGTTTTTTTCTTTTGTTTTGCTTTGTTGATTTGCTTCACACAAAGGCTTGTTGCCTCTGTGATGGCTGTTTTGATTTTTCCCCATTGTTCCTCCACCCTCCTTCTTGCCAGTTTGCTGGTGATTTTCTGAGGCACTCTCCCATTTTCCCAAAGTCAGCTCTCCTAAAGTCCAACACTCTTGTTTTTGTATGGCTCGACTCTATGGCTGTGTTTATCATGAACCACACTGTTTGGTAGTCACTTGTTCCCAGATGGCTACTCACTTCTAAATCTGAGATCCTTTCTCCATCCCCATTTGACAGTACCAGGTCTAAGACTGCTCCCTCTCTAGTGGGTTCCACCACTAGCTGTCTGAGGCATGCCCCCTGTAGGGCATTGAGAATAAAGCTGCTTTTTGATGTGGCTGCAGCCAGAGTGCTCCAGCTAACATCTGGCATATTCAGGTCCCCCATCAACAATATCTCCCCTTTTTCTGCCATTCTAAGGATGCCTTCTATCATTTCCTTGTTCATTGCCTCCCCACTGAGATGGGGGTCTGTATACCACCCCTGTGCGAATTGTGGTGCCATAACATGTCTCCAGGATAACCCACAGTGCCTCCTCTACTCCCTGTTTATCCTTTAGTTCCTTTGCTTTAATCCCTTCCCTTACATAGAGAGCTACTCCTCCTCCTCCTCTTTTGCCCTCTCTGTCCCTCCTGTAGATTGTGTACCCTGGTATGTTGACATCCCAGTCATGGTTCTCAGTGTACCATGTTTCTGTGACTGCCACGATATCCAGATGTCCCTCTTCCATCAAGGCCACTAGTTCAGGGAGATTGTTACACAGACTACAGGCATTGCTACTCATCACCCTTCATTTGTTGGTAGCCTTACCCCTTTTAGCCCCATCCCTGTCCTTATTGCCTTTTTCTGCATTTACCCTTGTCCTGCTGCCCATTAACTTCTCTACCTTGGTATTTACCTCTCTAACTATTGTGTTTTGTGGGGGGAAGCTGGGTTTTCCCTGCTCCTTTTCAGTGTCTCTCCCCTTGGCTAGTTTAAATGCTTTCCAATTATGCATTTAAACCTATCACCTAGGATTCTGGTTCCCCTCCTGGACAGATACAGACCATCATGCCAGTATAGGTCTGTATCCCTCCAGGTGGACCCCCAGTCCCCAGTGAAGCCAAAACCCTGAGCTCTGCACCAGTTTTTCAACCATTCATTGAATCCCATGGTGTGGAGTACTCTAGCATCACCCTTGCCATATACAGGCTGCACCTCTGAGAAGGTTTCTGTATGTGGTACTTGTCTAAGGCCCTTCCCCAACTCTTCAAACTCCTCTTGCACTGCTGTGATCCCATTCACAGCCAGATCATTTGTCCCTTGGTGGACAATGAAATCCACCTCATTCCCTCATGCAGCTGCTTCCGTGATCTTGAGGATTCGCTCCCTGTCCCTCTAAGCCGTGGTGCCAGGTGGCACCTTACCTCCCTCTCCCCTTCGTTCCCCGGATCTACCACCCTAATGATTGAGTCTTCCACCAGGAGTTCTTTCCTTCCCCTGTGGGGTCCAATGCCACCCTCCTGTGGGACTCCTTTGTGGAGGTTCCCAGCATTCTCCTTGGTCTCTACTGCAGGTGCCTCCATAGAGGAACCACTCTCCACCAGAACAACGCATGAATTGTGGAGAGTTACAACTAGAGGAATGTGCCTTTGTTCCACCACCCTCTCCCTGCCTAAGCCCACCTTGGTCCAACTGCTTCTCTTTCTTGGCAACCTCTGAGGTAGTGGCAGTGGCCCTGGTGGTCCCTGGGTGGGGGAGGAGGTTTCACGAATCTTAGCCAAGTCAGCCCAGAGATGAGCAACCTCCTCCCTCAGACAAGAGAGGTGCCTACAAATAGGGCAGCATCGCAGCCTCCAGAAAGTCTCCCGGAAGACTGATGCCCCACAGCCAGTGCATTGCACTACTCCCCACAAGTCTGTCTTCTTTCCTGTTTTTCTTGCGTTAAGCCTTTTTTTTGGGAGGGGGTTATATATAGTTAGTGAGTGTGCTGTTACCTTCAATGCAGTGTGCTGTGTTGGTAAGGATATACAAGCTGTATGCACTTTCACCCTTGAGGAAACTATGTCACAACCCCTGCTATAAAGGAAATGACACCTGGGGTTGGGGGGTGGGATGTGGGGAAGGGTGGGTTTGGGCCTAAGCTGTGCCTTCTGGAACAATCAGCTATAAGCTCTGGCCCACCACTAGGATGAGTGTTAACCTTCCTTTCAGCAAGACAACCTGCACAACAATCAGGGGAACTCAGTCTCCTGCACCTGAGGCTGTCTGTGTTTCAATCCACAACTGCAGCTTTTGTTATGACAACTCCTTAACCACCAGTAAATTACTTATATAAATTATGTAAATTAGTTATATGACTGCTCTATCTTCATTTATGACATCTCTTCCATTGGGTCACACCTTTGGAACAATTCCCAAGCAGTATAAAAAGTATCGAGGGAGGAGAACATTGTCAGTCATTGTCAATCCTGACATCATGACAGGAGGCCTTAGAGCACAGCAAGGCCACATCCAGCACGTCTGTGAGAGCAGCTGTACAGAATGTAGTGTTTAATGAAAGTATAAACAGTACTCCAAATAGCAGTAGCACACACATCAGCTGCTGACACACTGGAAGCATGCCACAGACGTGGCCATGCCATGGGTGGAATGGCCACGAACAGAATCAAGAAGTTCCTTACCATATTTTCTGCTGTATAAGAGAATGTAATACAGTTGGCCAACCATTTGGACAGGCACTGTTTAGACACAGGGGTGACTGGTGGTGAATGAAATAAAAAGCTGAGAGGACTTTTTGTACCCCTTGGTATGATCATGATAGAAGCACAAAGTTCTACGAACATCCCAAAGTAGGTAGCAATGCTTCACCTTTGTTAACATGTGCAGCATAGTGCACAGGAAGGTGACTGGTCTGATTCAAAGTGAAATCTGAGACTACCTTAGGGAAAAAATGAGGACTGGTGAAAAATCAAATATGGAGGCTCAGAAACTAGAGGCTGTAACGCAGAAATTCTTCAAGAAGCAACATGAAAAAGGGTTTCCAGGATAGGAAACACATGTCAGAAGTAGTAGCAGACTTGACTGTAACTCCTGTAAACTTATCTAAAACAAGACAGAACCAGTTTACAGATTGGGCAATTGCATATACAGTATGCCTTTAAGCAATCTACAGGACACTTCTACTTGTACAAACATTTCCCTATCAGTAAGGGCATGAAAACCCAAGATGGCTGTAAAATGCACCTTAGTAGAATAATATTTGAGACTAGAGTCAGACAAAGACAGTAGGTAATCCGGCACTGAATTGGAAGGACATGAATACAGGTCTACAGATCTACAGAATATGAAGCACCCATATAAAAAAATGTTTCTATTTCAAGAAATGTCTAATAGAAGGCTTCCGAGTTACAAGCAGGACATCAGCCACTTAAGGTAAAACCCCCAAGCGTGTCAGTTCTATGTCCTCAGAAGCCATGTATGTAAATGCAGTGACTTTAGAATCAGATGGACAGAGACCCTTGGTCCTATGACAGAAGCCCCTTTTGTAGTGGAAGCAGAAGAGAGGAGTCCACTGCTTGTTGCTGCAGATGTGGAAATGAAATCTGTCGAGGCCAGTAAGGGGCCACTAGTATCAAGTGACATGTTCTGCCCTCAGTTTGAGCAATACCCTCTGAATGAGGGGTACTGGAGGAAAGGCATAAATCAACCCCCATTTCCCAGTGAGGAATAATGTGCTCTGCCAAAAACTCCAGGCCCTGCAGTGAGACAGCAGAAATGCAGCAATTCTGTGTTGTGTGGGAAACTGTAAAAAGGTGTTACTCTGCAGTATGCGCATGTGGAGCAGGACATAAGGGACAATGATGGTGGCAGCAGCTATCAGGCATAAAAGTCTCAACTTTCATTTTGCAGACACATAGCTACTTTTGAATACCAGATGAGCCTGAGCTTTTAGGGCATTGGTTCTATCCTCTAGTAGAAAGGCACTGTCCAAAGCAGTGTCCAAGACCACTGCTATGTATCACAGACTTTGACATGGTATCAGAACCGATTTGGATTCATTCGTTGTAACACCCAGTTCTTCAAACAACTGCCTTTTCTTTGTCCGGGTGTGAACAATGGCTTCCTTGGGCAGAGCCCTCAAGAGCCACTTGTCCGGATAAGGGAAGGCATAAAAATTCCCTCTTGAGCACCGCTGCCACCATTGCTAAGCATTTGGTGAAGACCCACAGTGCCGAGGACAAGCTAAAGGGCAAGGCACAAAACTGGCAATGTTTTCCTTCCAACATAAATTGGAGGTACACTCTGTAGCACTGACGGATCTTAATATAGAGATAGGCATCCTTCACATCCAGTGCACACAGCCAGTCCCCTTGTTGTAGCAAAGGAATTAGGGACTGAAGGAACACCATTAAAAACTTTGCATTCGTTCAGACCCCTGATGTCTAATGCGGGGCATAGGTCTCATGTCCACTCTGAGACTAGGAAGTAACGGGAGTAAAACCCTGTGTTTAACTCCTAAAGAGGAACAGGCTCATTTGCCAGTTTCTGAATCAGAGACCGAAGTTCTGTTTTCAGAAGGGACAAGTGGCCTAGAGAATAACAGAGTGGTAGAGGATGCACCGGAGGGATAGACAGAAGCTCGAGAGCAAGGCCCCTTTCTATAATTTTCAGAATGCACTCATCTGTGGTAATCTCCCCCATTTCAATAGACAAAGGGATATCCTGGCCTCCACCTGTTTCCCAAGCGCTTTTGTTAGCGGGGACAGCAGTGGAGAGTCCGAAGGTGCCAGTGGCAGCTTGAGCACCACCTGCACCAAGATCTTTGGGGGCCTTTGAATGTGCACCAGAGGCGAGGAGACCTAGAAGAGGACCTTGAGTCTGGTTGCAGGGTTGCTGGTGAGAGTCATAGACACCCCTAGTAGCTGGCCTATGAAATGCAGCCCAACTACAACCCCAAGAAGACTGAGGAGTCAGTGCTTTTAAAGGCCTCACAGTCATTTTAGATGACTATATTTTTTGTAAGGCCATTTCAACATCATTACCAAACAGCTTCTGGCCACTAAAAGGTGCATAGAGGACAGACCGCTGGACAACAATAACAAACCCAGCTACCCTAGGCTATGAGTAGCATTAAAGGCAAATGCCTGAAGCCACAGCCCTGGAAGAAGTATAAGAGGTATCATAGGCAGGCCTCGGTAAATGCTTCCTTTGTGTCTAATCCTGATGTAGCTGTTTTAACAAGACCAATCTTCACAGTACAATCAGGTAGTTCGGAAATGCTGGGCATAATAGACATCCACAGGCTATTATGATAGTTTATCATATAGGCCTGATAAGTTGTGGTCTGAGGTCCCAGAGAAGCAGAGTTATAAGTCCTCTTTCCTATGACTAATGCTGGAAATATTGGAGGAATCACAATGAATGGAACAGAGGGAACTCAGACAGGTTGTGCTTAGTGGAGTCTACTTCCACAGCAGCAAAATGCATAACATCCTGAATTTGCCTGAGTACAGCCTGAAAAGAGGCATCCTCAGAAGAGGATCTGGGGGGTGTACACAATAGTATTCTCACTACAGGAGGACAATGTGGAACTGGAATCAAATACTTCCTGGAAAGGATTCACATCCCCTTTCTCACCCTCCAAATTCCCCTTCATGTTTAGGAGGTCAGGATTATACCCTTCTCCATCAGGAATGACAACAGGAGCTTCCTCAGGAGCTGGTCTCGATGGCAGTGGCTGTGATGGAAGAATCACAAGTGTGCTTTGCAAGCTAGTCACCTATGTAGACAGAGTCAATGGGTTGGGACCTGTCGATGATTGTTGGTACTAAACTCAGTAGAAGGCACTGAAGGAATTCAGACAACATGGCAAGCACCATTTGGGAGTTGATTATGCCCTGTAAAGAGGTCGGAGCAACTGTCATTGATGGGACAATGGCCAATGATGGAGGCTGCATACCGCCATCAGCAGAAGAGCCTCAGCCAAGCCCCAACCTTGGTGTCTCTTGGATAGTCAGGGGAGCTACTGGAGTCAAGACCACATCCACAGACTTCGACTGGGACTTATCCTCCTTTCAAAGTATAGTTATGAACCTCACAGGGGAACTTTACACTTTCTTGCGTTTAGAGTGATGCCAGTTGGACAACAAGGATTTTGATGTCTTGTCCTTGTCCTGGGTAGATTTTGATGACTGCGACCACAAAATCATCACCAAACACTGGAGTGTTTTTCTGCCGCTGGCAATCATCAACCTGGAAGGAGATGGCAGCATGGAACTTGCTGTCTTACTGGTAGTGTCCATAGCCTTCTTAGCTATGCAGGTCTCTAAAATCTTCTGATGGTATCTCCTCATTGTTTGGTTCAGTCCTTGGCAGGTGTTGCAAGCCCAGATGTTGTGGGCTAGACCCAAACAGGAAACAGACAAGATCATGGAATCATAGAAGCTTGATGGAAGAAAAGGACCATACCGGCCCATCAAGTCTGCCCTTTTTTTCCTTCTACACCTCCCCCTCCTTTCCAGCCTCTGCCTTCCCCCCCAATACTCAGCCCCATATGCCTGTCCCATGCCCTCTTGAATTCTTCCACCGAATTAGCCCCCACCACTCTGTATGGTTGTCTGTTCCAGGACTCCACCGCCCTCTCCATGAAGAAACACCCTCTCACATTGCCCCTGTATCTTTTTCCTTGCAGTCTGAGGCTGTGCACTCTAGTTTTCACCCCCTTCTTCCGCTTAAGTAAACCCTCTTCTCCCACTTTATTGAGCCCCTTTACATATTTAAAAGTTTCAGTTATGTCTCCCCTTTCCCTCCTTGTTTCCAGTGTGTACAGATCCAGCTCCTTACACCTCTGCTCCTATGACTTTCCCTGCATACCCTGCACCATCTTGGTTGACCTTCTCTGAACCCTCTCCAACACATCTATATCCTTGCAGAGATGTGGCATCCATAACTGAACCCCATACTCCAGGTGCGGCCTCACCATGGCTTTGTAAATGGGCATTATTACCTCCCTCCTTCTGCTAGTAATGCCCCTGCCTATGCATGCCAACATTCCATTGGCCTTTCCCACCACCCTACCATATTGGATTCCTACCTTAAGGTTTGAGGAGACTATGATTAGGAAAACCAAAGCTAGATTCTACCAAGCAGAACTAGACTCTGCATCCAATTATCCCTCCAAATTCTGGGCCACACTAAAAGAACTGTCGGGGTTCACGTCACAAAACACAGGAGATCTTTGCCCTGCCAATATTTCTTTTCTCCCTGTGCTACAAATCTTGTTGCCTGACCCCTCCCTAGCTGCCTTTAAATTGTGTCCCTCTATCTCTCTCCTTTCAGCGGCTCTTCAGCCCTCGCTCCGCTGCCTGAAACACCTCCCGGTCGGACGGCGCTCCCGAAGCCACCGACCACAGCGCCAAGCCCAGACTCACCCTTGCCTAAGGTACGGCCACATTCCGACCAATTGGAACTCGGGTGCCACACAGCAAACAGCCCCGATTGGCCCAGAGCCACGGCTTTAAATTTGCGCTCCTTCTGCTCAGCCCTGATCTTGATTTTTTCATTATTTTACCCAAGTAAAGCTGTTTCTGTTAGAATGCCTGTAATTTTAATGAGAATATACAGCTGAAACCCTGCCTAAATGATTACAGCCCTGCTAAGAGAATTTACAGCAGTTAAGTGTTTAACAGCCACCCTTTTGGCACTGAAATTAAGTACCTCTTTGCCCTGCTAATTTTTCTTTTCTCCCTGTGCTACAAATCTTGTTGCCTGACCCCTCCCTAGCTGCCTTTAAATTGTGCCTCTCTCTCTCTCCTTTCAGCGGCTCTTCAGCCCTCGCTCCGCTGCCTGAAGCACCTCCCTGTTGGATGGCGCTCCTGAAGCTGCCAACCACAGCGCCAAGCCTGGACTCACCCTTGCCTAAGGTAGGGTCACATTCTGACCAATCGGAACTCGGGCGCCACACAGCAAACAGCCCCGATTGGCCCAGAGCCACGGCTTTAAATTTGCACTCCTTCTGCTCAGCCCTGATCTTGATTTTTCTTCCACCCCCCCACCCACTCCCAGGCCTCCATTAAATACTCTTTTATCCCACCCACAGCTGGCTCTACAGCTTCCTTATTGGTCCCCAGTAGAACCAATCACAGCTCCTTCCCCCATGAAACCAGGACAAGTTACCCTCTCTGTCTGCTATCTTCCAGCTCCTCCTTCTAGAGTTATGGCATACTGTGCCCACAGTATCACATTACTCCTCTGTTTTCTACCACTTGTCATTCACACTAATGAATCTTATGGATCTAGCACATACTTTGTCCCCTCAGCCCCAGCTAGCCCTACCCTTTATCGGGGCACCTTATTTTTACCGGCGCCCTACCCTCTGCTACACTACACCACTTTACTCCCCCCATACACCTCCTACTCCCTTCACCACCTATGTCTCTCAGAGTGCTCCTTATTCTATATTCAAAATGCCATGCTTCTCTGGCACACACCAGCAGAAACAGGTTGTCCTTGGCAACTACAATTAAGCAGGGCAAAAGGAATAAAACACTCAGGTCTCTACTGAGGGCTCTTAAGCAATTGTTATTCTTGCTCTTTCTATGCTCAGGAAATGTAGAGTTGAACCCTGGCCCACCCACCTTGCTCACCTCACCTACTGAATTTGCATAAGCTCCAGGTCTTAAGTTAATGTTAGTTATTATCCTAAGCCTGCCCAAGAAAATCGACCAACTTCAAATATAGGCTCTACATACTGAGCCTGATCTCATTATTACCACAGAAACCTGGCTAAAAAAATCTAATTCGGACCAACAAATCACACTCATGGGCTATAAGTTGCATAGGGCAGACAGGGGGACCAGGGCTGGGGGAGTAGCTATTTATACTAAAGCCAAGTTCTCAGTTAGTGACATCCTTTGCAACTCTAAACATAAGGAATATGAAATTGTTTCCTTAAAGTTACACATCCCCTCCACGGAACGCATTACAATTATAGGTTGCTACAGGCCCCCTAGTGGTGGAACTGATCTCCTTAATATCCTAAAAACACTAACAGCCGCTGCTAACTCCGAAGTAATAATCTTTGGGGATTTCAACATGAACTGGCTAACACACAAATCACACAGACTAAAGTCTCTCTGTGATGAACTTGTTCTTACCCAACTAGTGCCTGAACCTACCAGGGTCAATAAGGCAAACTTAGCTAACAGCTCACTTCTTGATCTCATTTTATCAACCCATCCCCATAAAATACTTAATTCGACTGTATTTCATAATGATATGAGTGACCATGACACTGTAGTCTGCATAAGACTACTAACTAAGATTCGCCACCAGCCCAAGATAATTATCAAATGGTCATTCCGTAAGTTCAATGAGTCGAACTTCCTGAAAGACCTTAGCCAGGTTAGATGGCAAAACCTTTATCTCTATAAAATGCCTGACGAAGTGGTCACGGTCCTGAACAACAATCTCATCACATTAGCAAACAAGCACACTCCATTCATCAAGGTCAGGACGAGAAACATATCACACCCCTGGTTCTCTGCTGAACTAAAGACCGCTCTCTCTAACCGTGATAAGCTATGGGTCAAGGCCAGACACACTAAAAGCCCTGTGGATTGGCAAGTTTTTAGAGCTGCCAGGAATGCCTGTGTTAAACGTATTGGATCTGCCAAAGCCAACTTTTACATCTCCTCTCTAGAGCAGGCCTAAGGTGACCCCCCAAAAATCTGGAAGACCCTTAGGTCTATTGAAGGGAGGCCAGTGACCCCTCCTCTGCCAACTAAGATAGTCATAAATGGTACAGCCGTTGAAAACAGTACCAATATCCTTGAAGAATTCACTCTCACTTTGTCACTGCTGGCCTAGCGTTTGATTCATCGCCATATGCTGCGCGTGTTAATAGCCCAGACAGTACAGACTCCATAGATCCAGAAACGAGCCATCGCTTTCAGCTGCTCCCCCTTAACTTCAAAGAAGTTGAAGATTCTCTTAAGAATTTGGATACCAAGAAAAGTGCAGGAGATGATGGAATTGAACCGCTTTTCCTAAAACTGGGGTTCACCTACCTTACGACCCCAATCTTACACATTTCAACCTCTCTATCTCTTCCTCCATAGCACCTTCATGCTGGAAATTAGCCCACATCCTACCTTTATTTAAGTCGGGGGATCCATGCGGTTTAAATATTTACAAACCCATTTCTATCTTGCCCATCCTATCCAAGGTCTTTGAAAAGCTGGTTTACGCTCAACTAAAACACCATTTAAAAACCCATTCACTCCTGAATCCAGCCCAATCTGGTTTCTGTTCTAATTACAGTACCGTCACTGCTTTGGCTAAAGTAACTGACGATTGGAACGCTGCTATGGACTCTAAGAAGTTCACGGGAGCTGTCTTCTTAGACCTCAGCAAAGCTTGCGATACTGTAGACCACAGTCTAGTTGAAACCAGCCTTGCTAAAATACATGCCACCCTGCCAACCATCCAGTGGTTTAGTAGCTACCTCTCGGGAAGGCTGCAAAAAATCAAAGCAGGTGGCCTGTTCTCCTCCCCCTATCAATCAGCAGAGGAGTCCCGCAAGGCTCCATCTTAGGCCCATCCTCTTCTCTCTATACACTAATAACCTCGACAGCCATATATCCAACTCAAAATTGCACTGCGCTTCATTATGAACTCCCCATATAGGACACATCATTGCGACCTCTACTCAGCTGTAGGTTGGATGTCCCTTACAACTAGACACATTCTCCATGTCAGCATCTGGACTCTAAAGCTTCTCCTTAACAAGCTCCCGAACTATCTAACCTCGATCATCCATACCTGCTGTAGTACCTATGCACTCAGAAAATCAGATTTTATCTTCATGGACGTCCCCAAAACTCGCACTATCTTTGGTAAACGTGCTATCTCCATTGCCTTTCCAGGCATCTGGAATAGGCTCCAATCCTCACTGAAACTGTCTAATCTAATCTCTGTTAGTCTCTTTAAAAAGTTAATTTCTGAAAAAATAAAAGTCGTCTGTAACTGTCAGTAAAATTGTTTTTTTTCGATGACTGTATATGCCTTCTGTCAGTCCCAAGGTCTATATGGATGGAAGCTGCACTTTTTGTATGAGTATGATGACCCACTCAATGTGAGTTGGAATAATGCTTGTACACTTGTCTCTTATGTACCTTACCAGCACTTGAAATTCTGTTGTATACACTGACTGCATGTTTCTGTTAGTTTTGTTGAACATGTATCCCAGGACCTCCTTGTGAATGAGCTTGCTCAATGGAGTTTTTTTCCTGCAATAAACTTGAAACTTGAAAACTTGAAACTTGCAACTTCCCACAAAAATCATCTCTGACAATGCATAAATCAGTGCTAAAAAAGAGATACTGCAGGCATTCAACACACACTTCGCCACAGCAGGCCTAGTCTTCGACAACTCACCTGCATGCAACTTGCACACCCAGCTCAACATGACCCCCCCAAATTCTGGTTCCGCAAGCCAGCCCTTCTCTTTCACACCTGTTTCCCCCAAGGAAGTGGAAGACCTGCTTCTCCAACTGGATACTAAGAAAAGCGCCGGCGCTGATACACTCAACCCCTACTTCCTAAAGATAGCATGCCATGCACTGGCTGCGCCTATCACCCATCTATTTAACCTGTCCCTATTACAAGGTACCCTCCCTCAAATATGGAAAATTGCACACGTTATTCCGTTATTCAAATCTGGAGACCCCTGCGACCTCTCTCTCCTCCCCACACTCTAGAAACTCTTGGAAAAAAGCATGAATGGCCAATTGAGATCCTTCATTGACAGCAAAAACTACTAAACCCCCTACAATCTGGCTTCAGAGCCAACCATAGCATGGTCTCGGCATTAGCCAAGGTAACCACTGATTGGCAACAAGAGCTGAAGCTCAAAAAGTCTTTCTGTGCTGTGTTTCTTGACCTAAGCAAAGCAATTGACACAGTTGACCACAGCCTGCTCCTCGCCTCTCTGAAATCGATAGGGCTGGATTCTACCTCTCTAAACTGGTTCCGTGAATACATGACTGACAGATACCAGCAGGTAAAGGCTGATGGCGAACTTTCTGCCTCCAAACTGTTACAAAGAGGTGTCCCCCAGGGATTTATTTTGGGACCCCTCCTCTTCGCTATATACATCAACAATATAGATGTGGGAATCAAGGAGGCAAGTATTCATCTATTCGCAGATAATACAGTGCTTTACCTGAGTCGCCAAACACCTGAAGAGGCATGCGCTGATCTACAAAAAGACTTCAACCTCCTGCAACTTCAACTAATCAACAAAAAAATTGTTATTAAATGCTAAGAAAACAAAAGCCGTGTTATTTTCCCCTGCCATCCATCTGGCTCACCCAATTACAATCGCCCCCCCCCCCAATCACCACGATCCTGGGAGAGAACCTAGAGTATGTTTCGAAATTCAAATGCCTGGGGGTTCGGATAGATTGCAAACTTTCCTTCGCTGACCACCTGGATGACCTGTTGAAAAAACTAAGGCAAAGACTTGGCCTTTTCTATCGGATAAGACGGTTCCTAACTGCAGACGCAAAGAAACGACTAGTCCAAGCTACGTTTCTGTCCTTAATTGACTATGCGGACTTCATATATAGTAGCTGCGCTGCCTCATACCTTGAAAACTGGATACGCTTTTACCACAGAGCTATACGCTTCATCACCGACCTCCCCCTCTCTACCCATCATTGCTTACTTTATGCCACCATGGGCTGGACCTCCCTTCAATATAGGCTCAACATGAATGCGGCACTCTTGACATTCAGAGCCATTAGTGGCAAACTCCCCCAATACATAGCTGACAGTCTGACTCCGATTGTAGCTAGAAACTAAACCCTCAGAAGCTGCTCCCTGATCTCACTATACATACCTAGGGCTCACACATGCTTCAGGATAGCCGCCATTGGCTTCTCACTCCCCTCACTCTGGAACAAAATCCAGAAATCCATAAAGTTGAGGTCTCCAGTTAGTATTCGCTTGTTCAAAACTCTTTACCGTGATGGCATAACGGAAACCTGCAACTGCTTTGCTCAGCGCTAGCTAACCACCTTCCCCCTACATGGCAGCACCCTCACTATATTTCTATTCTCTCTTGTGCTCCTGCCTCAAGTTATTCGTATGTCCACCAATCCTCCTGAGGCTCCAACCACCAACCTGCTCTACCTGACGGTGCTTCAGCAACCCTGCAGCTCATTACCCCGATGCTGCAACGGGTATCAGTCAGCTGGCATTAGCTCTTCCCTGACAGTTCTTTGTTTGCCCCCTCTTTCTTTCTACTCCCAACCTTCAGCCCGCCATACCATTCACCTTGACTACCTGCCCTCTGATATTATACAGTACCTGCCTCTTTATATCCGAAATGCTCAAATTCCTTAACAAATCCTCTCATAATTGCACATAGTTTTGGGCACGGATCCAGCACAAATACTATACTGATGACTGTCTTCTGAATGATATATGATGTCTATTATCTGTATATGCGTATTATTACTGTAAAAGCTAGCATCTTTACTGCTTCATATGACTGTAACTTGTCCAACTGTATTATTGTTTGTACGACCGCAGGTCCACCTTGTAAATGAGCTTGCTCAATGGTGTCCGCCTGGATAAATAAAGATATTGATTGATTGATGATCCCCAGATCTATCTCCTGTTCTGTTGCTTTGATTTCCTCCCCAACCTAGGGCGTACCCTGCTGTTCTGTTTCTACTCTCCAAGTGCATCACAGTGCACTTTGTGGCATTATATTTCAGCTGCCATGTCCCAGACCATTTTTTGAGCATCTTAAGTCCTCCTCATGTCTCCAATTCTGCAAGGTGTCCACCCTGTTGCATATTTTGATATCATCAGCAACTAGGCACACCCTCCCCCTCTAACTCTCCTCATTATCACTGATGTAGATGTTGAAGATAAGTGGATCCAAAACTCAACCCTGTGGCACTCCACTCTTCACCCTCGCAGTCCCGGCATGCACCCCGTTTAGCACCACCCTCTGAGTTCTTCCTGACAGCCAGGCCTCCACCCAGCTTGTTATTTTCCCACCCAACCCCAGGCTTTCCATCTTGTTCACCAGCCTCCTAGGGGGGACGGTGTCGAAGGCCTTACTGAAGTCCAGATAAGACACGTCCTACGCCCCACCCCCCGGTCAATCACCTGAGTCACCCAATCAAAGAACTGAATTAGGTTTGTCTGGCAAGACTTCCCCTTTGTGAAGCCATGCTGTCTGCTGTCCTGCAAGCCACTCTCCTCCAGGTAATCCACCACCCTCTCCTTGATTAATGCCTCCATTTACCTTTGTCTTTGTACACCTTCTGGCCACAGGTACAAATCCGAAATAAAGGCTCTTTTGACAGTTGCATGCAATATCAAGAATAGTTTTTAGAAAAAGTAAACTTGATAAATCATGGTGTTGTTTCTCAGTCTGATCCAATAAGTGGTTGATGGTGGGGGAAAGAACCGAAGAGTCATGGGCCCACCAATATTACATAGGCAGTGAGGATGTACAACTAGCAAATGTTTATGATAACTTAGCATCGACCCTGTTTAATGATGGATGGATGACCTCTACCTGTTTGTCAGGAATTTGGTGTTCCTGCAGCCTGAGGGGGTCTTATAGGATGAGAGATTAATAAAGACTGCCATGTGTTTTAAAGAGCTGAGACATCTATGTCAACTAAACATGCAATAAATGATTCAATCAACAAATATGCTAAAGCAAGATTTCCAACAGAAAAAAAGTAGGATAATGAATTGTTTTTGAAAAGGTACAACATATGAAGAGAACAGTATTTAGGCATGTGCCTGCTGATCCATTTGTTCGCCTGTCTATCCGTCTATCTGTCCTTCTTTCTTTTCATTGTGCCACTGAGATGGGCGACAGGAAGATGGTGGTTGGGGGTATAAGTGACTTCCTCAAGGTCACACTAGGAGCATGTGTCTATGGTGTGATTTGAACCTGTGACCTCCTCATTCACAATTCAGTGGTCGAGCCACTAGCTCACTCTGCCTCATCTGTGACTGTTAAATCTTGCACTATCTGTTTTCTACAATCTGGGTGGGATTTAACCTAATTCAGATAGCTACTGTAAATGGACTTAAACATATCTGCGTATGTTGTCATGGGTAGGACATATAAGGTTGCATGTTTGAGTAGTGTAAATAAAAAAAGACAAAACATATGCACATATATTTATAACTTTACCATTGGTGTCTCTTTTTAACCAGTGTCATTTTGCTTACTTACTTCGGCTTAAACCAGTACCAATTCACTTCCAATTGAATTGCAAACACTTCTGTCCCAGTGTTCAGGAAAAACATTTTATGACAGTCAGACACAATGTAACTCTTGATACAATGTAGGTGAGCGCCAAACCTTACAGATAAATGATTTATTTTTTGTCACCGAAGCATTCTAGATAAAACTAAATGATGGAACTCAATTTAGCCATTTATCTACATTTCCTCCAATGCACCTGTTACTTTTTTGCTGCCCCTCCTTTCCCCATTCCTCTGTGAGCATTGAACAAAAGTATTTGTTCAGAATGCTCGCCTTTTCCTGGTTCCCCTCCGCATAGTTCCCCCTTCACTTTTTGACCTTACGATCCTTCCCCTGGTCTTCCTCTTTTCACTTACATACCTGAAAATGTCTTGTCCCCTTTTGTTACTGCCTTGGCTATTATCTTTAGTTTGTGCCTATCTGCTCCTCACTGCTCTCCCTACTGCCCTCAGTTTCCCCAGATACACCTCCCTATCCTCCTCCCTCTGCATCTACTTATACCTTCTGAATGCTACCCTTTTAGCATTTACCTTATCTGTCACCTCCTTTGAGAATCAGCATTATTCTTTTCCTCTTCCTTTTGCTCACTCACTTGGCACAGAGGTTTGCTGCCTTCACTATGCCACCCTCTAGCCTTGCCCACTGTTCCTCCCCCCCACCCAGGTCATTCCTCCCTGCCAGGTCGTCTTTGAAGCATTCACCCATCCTTATAAAATCTGACATCCTGAAGTCCAGGACCCCCCCCCACACTTGTGTGGTTCAGTTCCGCAGCCTTCCTTATACTGAACAATGCTGTACTGTGATTGCTGGTCCACAGTGGCCTCCCACCTTGACATCTGCAACACTGTCCCTGTTAGTGAATACCAGGTCCTGTATTACCCCATCACAGGTTAGTTCACTGACTAGTTGTCTGAGGAACTCCCCCTGCAGGGCATCCAGGATGTCCTTGCTTCCAGCTAAAGCCACAGCTGGGAGGCTCTAATCCACTGTATATCCAGCAGATTGAAGTCCCCCACCAGCAGCACCTCCCCCTTTTCTGCCATCTTGCCAGTGGCTTGCACTAGTACCTTATCTAACTACTCCTCCTGTGTTGGAGGGTTGTAGATCATGCCAATGTGAACAGTGGCTCCATTCCCCATCTCCAGGGTGGCCCACAGAACCTCTGTCCTCTCTGTATTCCCTGTATTTCTGTCACCTTTATGCTTTCCCTCAGATAAAACACAACAATCCCTCCTTTCCTTCCCACCGTGTCCTTCCTGGACAGAGTATAGTCTGGTATGGCCATGTCCCAACCATCGTTTTCAGTGCACTATGACATGTTAATGGTCACAATATCCAGGCTGTCCTTTGCCATGATAGCCTCTAGGTCCGAAATCTTGTTTTCTAAACCTCTAGCATTCGCACACATGGCCTCCCAGATTTTGCTGCCACTCTGCTTGTTGCTCCCCTTTTATCTTTCTGCCCTCCCTTCTTTCCCCTCTCTTTTTAATGCTCCCATTCCCATCCCTTGTCATTTCTACCACCCTGCTTCTTTTATTACTTTGCAACCTGGGGAATTCCACTCCCCTCAGGTTCTCCCTGCTCTCTACTTCAGACTGTGGGTGGGGGTGCATTTTCTGTCTCCCAGATTTCTTCCACCATCCCACTTGGCCAGTTTAAATGTTCATTAAAGTAACCTTTAAACCATTGACTGAGGACTGCAGTTCCCTTCCTGGATGGATGCAGGACATCATCCCTGTATAGGCTCATATACCTCTAGATGGCTGCCCAGTCCTCAATGTTGCCAAATCCCTTCTTTCGGCAACCTTCATTCAAACATAAGTTGAAGTTTCTAGTACAGAGATCCTACTCCCCGACCGCTGCAAACAGTCAGCACCTCAACGAAAGCCACTGAGCATGCTACCTGTCTAAGACCCTTCCCCAGCTCCCTAAACTCCCCTTGCTTTATTCCAGCCCCATCCCTATCTAGGTCATTAGTCTGAAGGTGGACAATGACATTCAGCTCTGCCTCCTGTCCTGCTGACCTACTGATACTCAGTATTTACAGCTGTATACTATATGTTGCATCAAAAAGCACTACAGTGTACTCACAGATTACATTAGAATTTTGAACGAGGAGCAACGTTTTTCACTTCATTTTCTAAATACATATCTGCATATTATATATTCCATTACCATTCATGTTTTACTCATAAACTGATATTTCCAGTTTTGGTTTGCACTCAGTCTATGGATGTGTCATTCCCAATAGCCAATTGCAACTATCATTTTTCTCTTGAATACAAAATGAAATGGCATTATTGAGAGACATGCTTCATTCAAATTTGAAGAATCATGCAGCTAGATTCTCTTACGCTGTACAACTTTGGTAAACATTTAGACTTAATATGGATACATATTCTACTTACAGTACCTTGAGGGAGCATTAGTTATGGATCCTGGGACTAGGAGAAGTCAACCACTCCCACATACCTGCTTATAAGATGAAGTCTTATAATTTTGCAAAACATCACAAGTTTCATTCCATTCTCTAATTATTATAGGTACCATCTTTGTGATGTTTGATACCCTGGCCCTGGGAAACTGTTTCACATAATACATTCTTTATTGTCCTCTCTGGGTTCTGTATGTGCATATGATATAGTCACCTAAGATAACTGTACCTAACATTATTAGATTGTACTATGGTTGGTGGAGACAGTGTCAGACGTTTTTCACATAGTGGTGCTAGATACTGGTATGTTGATGTCATTTGTGTCTTGGCATTCATTTTTGCTTGATTCTATAGGAATCTTTTGTCAGTTTGGGTGGTATCAACAAAATGTTGAGTGGTAGGTGTTATGTCATCCTGTACTGGACAAAATCTACTGCAGGTAGTCCGTGACCATAGCGATTGAGCACCTAGAAAAACGGCGACTCAATGTTGGTGACTGTGATCATGGCTACCCAGGGAGGAGGGTGACTGGATACTGTGGTTGGCAAAAACCGCGACAGGAATTAGCGGGTATACATGTGCCCACCTGCGGGGGGTGGAGAGGCAGGGGAGGAATGGCATGTGGGAGGGGTTGCAGCGAGCTGCTGCTGAGCTGGATCACTGGTGCCGTGGGGAGGGTGGTCTGCTGGGAGGCACGGGATACTGGGTTCTAGTCCGGCATGGTGCGGGTTTTTTTTCTGCCACCTGGCAGCTTGTATTGTAATCAGGTTTTGCACCCCCCAAACATGCACACCCCTGGAGTTAAGAATCCATAAGTGGGGGGTGTAAGGTGCAGGGGTGCAACCCCTCGCATTAAAAATGAGACCTATAGGTCTCAGGTGCCTTTTTTTCTGCACTGCAAGTGTGCATCGCTGAAACTGATTTTCAGTGATGTACACTCGCCATAATTGCACCTCTGTTTCTTGATCGCTATTATGACATGGAACCCTATTGCATAGTGCCCTGTTAGTTGTAGATGGTGGACATAGATCCCATCTTCCCCTCTTTGCCCTCTGTACATACCACAAAGGTCATCTCATTTTCCAGTAGATTACCCTCTTCTCATGTTTATGATGGGAAGCATAGCAAGGGTAGTAGATGGCAGATGAACTTGCTGAACAAAAGACTTCTTTGAGACTTCATATTTCATGTATGATTTTCAATTACTCATTAAAGCAGCAGTGTATGATAGTGTTTAACATTTGTCATTATTTTTATATTATTTTGCATTGGCCCTTATCCCCATCCTGTGTAGTACCCTTTTTGTAACCTATTGTGAGCATGCTTTACCCCTTGTTTTTTTCATCCTGAACTAGTAAAAGCAGTGCTCCTTTTGATATAACTCGGACCAGGTTTTCATCATTATTCTCAGTTCTTTTTGAGCACTCATTGTTTAAGATCACTTTGCACATGACTATGGTGAACTAGGATTGACACAAGGGAATCTAGGTTGGGAAGCAAGTGGGGGGGGCAGAGCTGAACATCCCTTAGGATCTTTGTTAACAAGATAGAAATTAAAAAAAGAGCAGCCTGTGTGGGCCAAGCAATCCTTATCTGCCATCAAATTCTATGCAGCGTACTGCAGATTCTGCTCCCTGGCCTTATGGGGCAACCATTATAAGTCAAATATGCCATTGGCTATACCTAACATCTACTCAGCTGCAATCAGGTGCCCTCTGTGACACTCCACCACAGCAATGACAATATAACATACATATAACTACCACCTGACATAAAAATGATGTATTGTTTTAGTCGTATTCTGTTAAATTGCATAAGTAGACTCTGTAAGGGTTCTAGGAGTACTCATATGTGACAACCTCAAAGCTGCAGGGCAGTGTGAGTCAAATAATATAACACTTTTTCCTAATGCATGCATTTTCGATTTTAAACAATTATCCTGATGACTAATATGAGTGCCATTATAATGGAGACAACAACACCTCTAAAATGCAGTAAGCCATGCACAGTGACAAATTCCAGCAAGGAAAAGACAAAAGAAGTTACTGGATGCACGACATGGGAAATGCAGAATTACAGTTGGTTCAGAAATGTCATGGTGGTTGGCTCTCAAGCAAGAAATGCAGTTGTCATCTCATTCTGGTGTGGTTCGGTTTCTACTAAACTAGTGCATTTTCATTTTCGACTTTGCACGAGTGGTGCTCCATTATTTGTATTATGTTGTTTCCCCCCCCTTTTTTTAAGTGTTTGTCATTCAGTTCATTTATGTATTTATTTATTTAAAGTTGATGACCAGGAAAGGCACCAACGAGCTGAGGCTCATTTTCAGGTGCAACCCGAGGAAAAAAGAACAGTGCTCTTCTATCAGGGAAAGTTGTCCTTTCGACCGAGTGCAGAGCTTCAGGATGGACACACATGGAGTGGTGAGGGAGGAAAGGGACACCCGCCTAGCCAGCCAGATCAGCGAATCAATCACAGTGATCAATGGGATGACAGATGTCACAGCCTGATCACCCTCATATATTCGACTGGTATGATAAAACTGCTAATGATACAAACATTGTTATGTCAGCATCACCAACTGTGCACTCTACTCTGCAACCAACCACCAAAAAGACCAGGGTCAATGTCACTCTGGCAGAGAGGTATCATAGTATTCCTGATCCTGAGCATGATTTAAGCGACACAATGTCACTCTGTCACAGAGGTATCATAGTATTCCTGATCCTGAGCATGATTTGAGCGACACAATGTCACTCTGTCAGAGAGGTATCATAGTATTCCTGATCCTGAGCATGATTTGAGCGACACAATGTCACTCTGTCAGAGAGGTATCATAGTATTCCTGATCCTGAGCATGATTTGAGCGACACAATGTCACTCTGTCAGAGAGGTATCATAGTATTCCTGATCCTGGGCATGATTTGAGCGACACAATGTCACTCTGGCAGAGAGGTATCATAGTATTCCTGATCCTGAGCATGATTTGAGCGACACAATGTCACTCTGTCAGAGAGGTATCATAGTATTCCTGATCCTGAGCATGATTTGAGCGACACAATGTCACTCTGTCAGAGAGGTATCATAGTATTCCTGATCCTGAGCATGATTTGAGCGACACAATGTCACTCTGTCAGAGAGGGTATCATAGTATTCCTGATCCTGAGCATGATTTGGCGACACAATGTCACTCTGTCAGAGAGGTATCATAGTATTCCTGATCCTGAGCATGATTTGAGCGACACAATGTCACTCTGTCGAGAGGTATCATAGTATTCCTGATCCTGAGCATGATTTGAGCGACACAATGTCACTCTGGCAGAGAGGTATCATAGTATTCCTGATCCTGAGCATGATTTGAGCGACACAATGTCACTCTGTCAGAGAGGTATCATAGTATTCCTGATCCTGAGCATGATTTGAGCGACACAATGTCACTCTGGCAGAGAGGTATCATAGTATTCCTGATCCTGAGCATGATTTGAGCGACACAATGTCACTCTGTCAGAGAGGTATCATAGTATTCCTGATCCTGAGCATGATTTGAGCGACACAATGTCACTCTGTCAGAGAGGTATCATAGTATTCTGATCCTGAGCATGATTTGAGCGACACAATGTCACTCTGTCAGAGAGAGGTATCATAGTATTCCTGATCCTGAGCATGATTTGAGCGACACAATGTCACTCTGTCAGAGAGGTATCATAGTATTCCTGATCCTGAGCATGATTTGGCGACACAATGTCACTCTGTCAGAGAGGTATCATAGTATTCCTGATCCTGAGCATGATTTGAGCGACACAATGTCACTCTGGCAGAGAGGTATCATAGTATTCCTGATCCTGAGCATGATTTGAGCGACACAATGTCACTCTGTCAGAGAGGTATCATAGTATTCCTGATCCTGAGCATGATTTGAGCAACATAATGTCACCCAGTAGGCATGTTTAAAGTATTGTAATATATGCATTCTTCATAATTGCTATTAATTTTGATACCTTGCTGGACACTTTTGTGTTAATCATGGTGTTTCCTGGAAGGTTTGATCATGCTGAGAGATCAGAATGCACACAATCCAGTGGTCATTGAAGAATTAACTTAGCAACATATTACTTATATATTGTAACAAGATATAATAGTGATAGTTTTCTTTACATGCCAACCTCCCAGTACATGAACATCATGCTTTCTTTGCTTAGTAATTGTGTTGCAGTACTACTCATTGGAGTCACAGTCTTGGCTCCTTTACAACTGTCATCTTTTGTTTGTACAGGAGTGAGTACCATGATGAACATGATCATATATATGTTACTGATGATGTTACCTCTATTGATTAAGGGATCCATGCTGAATCTCAAGAAACGGATTTTGCACCCAGCTAACATTAGATGCGACATTATTTTCAGCACCATAGACAACCAGATTTGCAGTCAGCCAGTACAGGTTGCCTGTTGTTGAAGAAGCAGGAGGTTCATTTTGATTATTACAATGATAATATGTTATCCTATTTCTTAGTGATCACCAGTATGAATATTTGCAATACACACCTCTTGAGGCTGATGTCCTGGGACTCTGTGCTAGTGAAGAGTTTGTGACTGATGAGACTCTGGACAACCCTGCTAACAATCACACTGAGGCAAATTACTCTGAGATTGCAAAATCTGTAGTGGAGCAGGCTGTGTTTATAGTCTATGTGGAGAACATCATGGCATTCATTGGTGCATAAACCTCAGTTGAATATTTGTTGAATCTGTAGCCAAGAATGAGTGGAACCTGATTAACATTAACATGGGTTTGTAAACAGACATGCTTCCTTTCTTGCATATTATGTCCATGATCTATAATGTTTTGCACTAACCAGAAGTATCTTGGTTTGTATTTCAGATGTGTTGCAATAGTCACCTTGAAAATAAATGGGTCAGCCAGCCACAGCTGAAATATGATTTGAATGTTGGCAATTTAATGCTCGTCAGTGCCATCTTCATGTCCGGCAATAACTATGGTAAGACTGTGTTTATCTACTGATGTTTGAATCATGTGATGTATAGTGAGTCCTCTTTTTTCAGGTTTCAGTGACTTTAAGTGGTTCCAGTTATCGAAAGGTATTGGATGGGAATGGAGGCCAACCTGATAGATGCCAGAAAATACATTACTGTGGTCATAATGGATGTAACACCGTGATGTTTCCATCCTTTTTCATATTGCTTTTTAGATTTGTTACATGTTTCTTAGCAGAGATTTCCCTCTCTATTCTTAAATTCAGGGTATGGTAGGATGGACAGTCTCTGACATTTGGCTCAATACTGTTCTTATATCTGCATGAACCTAAGTCAAAGGAAATCATATTGATCAATGTGGGTGACAAGCCTGAGATGGGACTGAAGTTGACCAATATGGAAAAAGTTAACTTTCTAGTATGCATACCATAGTAAATCATGTGGCTGCAGTTTCATACGCTTCAGGGTCTGACAATCATTATGTGGATCCTTTTGTATCAAATAATGCCCTTTGTAATTTATAAAAATCTATGTGGGTGAGATAACATATGCATTTGGACACTTTTGTTTAATTGAAGTATTCAGTGGAGACAGTATTCACAGGCATCCTATCGGTAAGCTTGTATATGTTTTTAAATACAGAATTGATTCACATGGTGTGCTCTGATTGGGCATATTGTTTCGGTCATTAAGTGTGCACACTGTTTTACTGTGAGTAACATGTGTGGTCATCAATTCTGAGGAAGCCTGTAGGGAACGGGCTAAAAACATCAGTTCTTTTCCGCTCTAGCTTGATGTCCGCACAGTTCGACAGTGTTTTCCATCTCTAGTGTTGTCCAGGTTTGTTACTGCCTTTATTGTACTGAATATAAAATAAACAGTTTTTATATGTACTGTTTTTGTGGTTCCTTGGCTACGAGTGCTTGCCCTATTTTCCATTACAGTTATACAAGGACTCACTTCTAAACAGCAGTGTAGTGGTGCGGGAAATTGTGATGGATGCCCATGTTCAGATTTCATGTTTAATGTGTATGTTGTGTATATGTTGATGTGTGACTGTTGACCATGTGTAATTAGTCAGTCTGTTGTAATTCCTATAAGATGACTTGAAAAAAAGAAAATGTGAACATCACTTCTGTTCCATAGGGCATGGTGCAAGTTATTTTATCAGTTAATGGGACATAGTAAACCAGAGATGTTTGTCCCACTGGGCTATAGGAGTATTGTATATTAGCCAGAACTGATAATCAGAGGCATAGAATTCTCTGTTATAAAGATAGGTTGAAAATAGTTGTTTCCATTTCACTTTCAGAAAACTCATTTTTGAATTTCTGCTTGTTAGGGAGTCTAACCTTGATCAGGTTCTTGGCGATAATTAGAGATGCAAAAGAATCACAAACAAGTTGCATAACAGTAATAAACGTGTTCATTACTATAAAAGGATATCACAGTTTCCCTAAACAATTCTTACCATAAGATACTGGGAGTCAGAGCTTAGCGTCCCCCTATACCCCAAGGAGTGAAGAAGGTCTCTGAGGGGAAAACGTAATACATTACATTATATACTATGATAATTATCATGACTACCAGGTGATAGAAACATCCTTAGTTACAGTCAGTAAGCCCTACTGGCTAAAAGTAAGGTGGCTCCACAATGTAAATAACTTTACATAATATTTGCTAAGTCAGCTATCTCTCAGAACAATAAATGTATATATAGTATGTGAAAAACCCAGGATGTGGTGTAATTATACATAAGTCCAAAGTGTGGCAGTGCAGACTACATAATATCAGAAGATGACAAAGACATGAATGTCTTGGCTTACTATGTGCAGTTTCTATGCATAGAGAAGGTAAAGTGTATTACAATAATTATACATCCTGACACCTACTCTTATATGGTAGGTGTCTGTGCCCTATATATTAGTATAGCATATGCACATTATGTGTAACATAAAGTTTGTCTAAGGTGTACAGTAGGATGCCAATTAGGGTGTAGGGACCTCGCATAACACACTCTTCAAATGTTTAAGTACAATTCTTTTTACTGCCATGGCGTTTGGCTTTAATAATATCCAGTCTATATACTCTAGCCCTTTCTTATTGAAGAGTTCTAATATATTCGTTTGGGCATTCTCTTTTTGGTAAAGACTGACATCAGTTGTTTTAGTAAGGCAAAGGAGTGGTGTCACCACTCTTTTATATAAATGCAGTCCCAAAAAGTATGTTTCATGTCAGCATTTGGTTCATGACAGTGCCAACACTCTGACACAGAAATTATTCCCATTCTTTGTAATCTGTATGAGGTGTCATAATAATTTTGTATTAAATAGTTTTATGTTGTGATAATATATGATCATTAATAGCTGTTAATGCAATTTCTTACTGAGCGTTGGTTATGTTTATATTTATTTCTGTAGTAGTCTGTTTTGTAAATGTGTTATATGTAGTTCATATAGTTACTATGCAATTTACCTATTATCCAAGCAAATATTGATTCAAAGTTATGTTTTATTAATTTAATAACTTCAGTTTCTAAAGCCACCAGATTATGTGCTCTTTCCCATCGGGAAAAGTCTTTTAAAAAAAAAATATATATATATATATATATATGTTGCAAATTTGTCTAAAGTAAAAAAAAATAAGTCTGAGTGTTCCAACTCAAATTGATTTTTAAATTGATTCCACTCCATAGCTCTACCTTTTTTTTTGTTATTCTGTTTTCTCTCCTCTCCAATGGCCCTCATTCAGGAAGGTGCCCCAGTCCTGTCCACCTGGATGTCCACTGGGCCTCACTAACTGTCTTCCCCCAGGACTTGCCCCCCTGACTGGGGCAGTGGGGGGTCCCCAGGCACCCACCAAAGATTGGATTCAGTTCTGGTTGGTGCCCAGCTGGGTGGGGGCAGGACCTGTGAGCCTCTCCTTCATCTCGCCATCGGAGATGGGTTTTCCCCCTTGTTTTTCTGCCCTCCCTCTGCCCACCATGTACTGCATTGGTGTACCTCTGCTAGGGGTCAGGCAAGCACCGATCACTGATCCCCCCCCTCCCCAGAGGAGGAGAGCTGTCCTTGGGATGCTAAATCCTCCCCCTTCCTGGCTGATGCCTGGCATCCCACTTGCACCATGAACATGGGTAGCCAGCGTGGCAGGAGGTAAGGCAGGATGTCTGAGCCCTCCATGCCAGCGAGCCAGCTCCAACCATTTTTTGTAATGTTTTAACACCTTAGTATTCCTTTGTTAGCCCACTTTTTATTATGTAAATGTTTTTCCAGCTATTGTAAATAGAGGATTTCCCCAAATAATGGAATTTAGAGATAGGTCAGCATTCCAATATAGTTTGTTTTGAAAATCCTTTGCCTTGTTACATATATTTCTGATCACCTTATTTTTGATTTTTATAAATGAGTTCGGAGCAAACCATATGATCGTTACATCACAATGATCTCCCTGGATTTTTATGATAAATATTTTCTGAATTAAAATTATTATAATCTAAATAAGACTATATCATGGAGGTTCTAACTAAATATGCTGAAAGATATGATGGTGCATCTGGGTGAGCTAGTCCTCCTAAAGTTTTTGGTAAACAATCTAGATCAAGCAACTCTTGGCTGTTTATTCTTCCAAATATATTATCTCATTACATATATATTATGATATTATCTCATTATATATATTATGATATTATCTCATTATATATATATTACGAAATAATGTATTTGGAATAATAAACAGCCAAGGGTTGCTTGGTCTAGATTATGTCTTTTGTTGTTCTTTTCTCTCTCTACTTTGGGCTGCCCATGACCCAAACCAATAAGATCCCCTATAGGGTGGCTGGCTATCTCTCCCTGGGCTGAGGTACAGATATGGCACACTGATGAGTACAAATGAGGACAAAACATGTGTCTGCTGTTCTCAGCCTTTGCTGATTGTATTGTGAGGCCTTCTGGTACCATGCAATTCTACTGAAAGTTGAGTCAGTCCAAATTAATATGCTTCCCATGATGCTTTGCATGATTAGGGTATGTGCAATTTGTGGTTTCTTATATACAGTATAATTATATATATATATATATGTATATATATAAATGATAAGCATGGGTCACTTCTGTTAATATTGCCTGAAAAAGACAGGAGAAGTAAGGTATAATTCACATTTTTAATATTTGTATCTTACCCCATAAAGATAATTGGATTTTTGTCCAGCCTTTAATTTTATCCAATAGCATTATTATTAAATTTTTATTCTTTTTTGCTATCTACTTTCTCCTTCTCCCTGGTTCTGGTTGGCCTTTCTCATCCGGTCACCATCCCTAGCCTCCGCTCCCCTCAGGCCCTCACCCTTGTAGCCCCCAAGGTTTACCCCCCTGTGCCGGGGTGACAATGGGGAGCCCCTACTCACCCACCCCAGGCAGGATGTGGCTCAGGGTGTTACCTCTGGGACCAGAGCACCAGGGGATAGCCATCAAGCTGCCATGACCAACCACCAGTATCTTTCTATTTTCTCCCCTGCTGGAGCTTCAGCGTGCAATGACACCAGCTATGGGCACATGCATGCATCCACGCGCATCCCCACCTGCCATCTGCCAGGTTCTAGCACTCTTGTTATGTTGGCAGCACTGTGCCAAACCCCAGCCTCCACCAGGGGTCAGTCGTGCACCAACCGAAGGCACCCCCCTCCCCAGAGATGGAGAGCAGTCCATTGGATGCTCAATCCACCTCCTTCCCTGCTGACCCCTGGCAACTCACGCCCATTCCTGAATGCACCGGCATGAGGTGCAGCGACCAGCACCTCAGCCCTCAGTGCCACTGGGCCAACATTATTATTTTATGATTATAATTTAGAGTAGGTATATTCTGTAACCTTGGTGATAAGATGAATCCTAAATAATTCATAACATCATTACTTATTTTTGTCTGTCAAATTTGTTGCACGTTTATAATTTGTTCTGCATTTACATTTATTGTAATCATCTCTGATTTTAATTAACTGACCTTATACCCTGTGGCTTGTGAGACACTTTTTATTACCTTTTTTTAGTTTTAATAAACTGTCACAAGGAGAGGTTAGCAGGGGAAGAGTATCATTCGTGTAGGCTTTAACTTTTGCTTCAGGTTTGTTGGTAATAATTTTTTGATTTTTTTTTATTCTTTCATTGATTTATTAGAAATACTTCTATAGGTGCTACAAAGAGGGTTGAAGAAAGGGGGCAATCCTATCTTGCCCCTCTCTGCAAAGAAAAGCTTTTTGAAAATTGGTTATTTATTTTTAATTTTGGATTTTTCTATTGTTTTATAATCAAATATATCATGTCCATAGGGAAACCCCACCATTCTAGGGTACAGAACAAAAACTCCCATTCAAGCATATCAAATGGCTTAGTAGTGTCGTGCGATAAACTCACTGCGATAATGTGCACATTTCTCTCCAAATATTCTGAAAGTAGTTGGATTTGATGTAACCCAGTGTGTATTGACCTTAAGATTATAAAACCAGTTTGATCTAAATGGATCAATTTAGGCATAAATTGAATACTGTGGTTATTTAATAATTTTGTTATTAAAAATTGTTATTTAATAATTTAATAATTTGGGCTGGCAGTATAGCCTAGAGGGTAGAGGAACGAGGTGTAAATGAGTTTGATACATCCAGAAGACCAGACCTGAGTTTGATTCTCACAACCTCCACTTGCATACTGTGTAACTTTGAGCAAGTCACTTAACCACCCAGTGCTCCCAGGTCACCCCTGAAAACAGGTACTTGTGCCTAGCTGGCCTTACCCAGTTACCAAAGACTAAAATAAAAAATAAACAAAAAATTAAATGTTAATGTTATAATCTATGTTTAGAATAGCAATTGGTCTGGGGGCACTGATGAGCAGCCAACAGTGAAGACGTGGGTTCCTGCAGCTCCCTTACCCGCTATAAATAAAGTTGGTAATTTTACAGTATTCACATTTAAAAGTAGCTATTGAGGGTAGAGAACAGAAGAAGTAAACGTTATGGAAGAATATCTGCTCCCAAATACAGGGGAAAATCAATGATCCGCTGCCAAAGGCCAGGGGAAGAGAACAGCAGCAAAGGCCCCAGAGGTAACAGGCCCGATATCGCTTTCAGCAACTGAGATGGCGCTCTTAGGCCATGAGGTCTCAGAACAAGTTATGGAGGCACTCGAGGAGAAATGGAACAATTTGGAACAAAAAATTGATGGCCGATTGCATAATATAATGGAGCAGCTGACAGCACAGACGGGTAGAGTCACAGAGATGGAGGAGAGGGTCTCTAAGCTGGAGGATGAGATGGATCCTATGGCCACCCGTGTGGTTAAGCTTGAGAAGGAGCTCACAGAGTTAGTGGAGCAACATGATTATCAAGAAAATTATGCGAGACATCTGAATCTAAGGCTCCGAGGGCTCCCTGAAGGGAAGGAGGGGTCTGATATTATGGCTTTCTGTGCAGAGAAGTTACCAAGCATACTGGGCATGAAGTTAAAGAAAGGGAGGCTGAAGCTGGAGCACGCCCATAGAGCTGTTACTGCACATCCTCTGGCGGGGCAGCCCCCGAGGCAGATTATTTTTCGGTTCCACGACTACCAGGACCGGGAGGAGATGCTGCGGGCCTATCGTAATGTGAAGGAGCTGCAGTATGAGGGAGAGAGACTGTTCCTGGTGCAAGACTACTCAAATAGGGTTCTGAAGACATGCAGAGCCTTTGGCCCCGTGCTGGCGCAACTCAGGGAGATGAAGGTGGAGTGTTTCATGTTATTCCCCGCGATCTTGAAAATGAAACATGAGGGAGCTACATACACGTTTTGGGAGCTGGAAAGGGCGATTGCCTTTGTGGAAGAATTAAAGAAAAAAGCGGGGTGAGAGCCGCTGTGCGAGGGAGGCTGGCAGAAGTGCAGAGACATTTGCGATGTTTACTTCTAAACGTTTAAATGTTTTTGAAAGCGGTTGACTGATTTAAAATAGTTGCCCCCTCGTTTCGGAGGGCAAGAAGTTGATTTTGGTGTGGTCTCTTTGTCTCTTAGTCCCCTTGAAGCTGTGTCCCTTGTCCTGGTGCCTGAATGGGATAAGTATAGTGGTGGGACATACAAGAGGAGCTGGACTATAGTGAAAAGGGCAGAAGTGGATGCTCAAGGAAAGAAGTTCTCCCACAAGCAGTGGATAAGTTAGATGGATGGACTGTTAGAAGGAGCAGTGCTGTAGAAGATCGTGTCAAGCATCACAGAGAGACTTGTTAAATTGGACTTCAGCTAAACCAAAAGGGACAGGCCCTTCCCGAAGGCAAGATGGTGTCGAGGTCGGGTAAGTGGGGTTGGGGGGGTATGCCGACACTGCATGTGTTTTTAGGGTAGGGTTGGCACCCCTCAGACCTCTACAAAGTTTTTGGATACCTGTCTTGCAAAGATATGAAGAAGGAAGACTGCATAACCTGATGCGGGGGGCCTAGTAAGGCACAAGGAATATACAAGAGACATTAATGGGGAATGATGTAGAATGAAATCTTAAGAGCCACAGAGACTGAAATCATGTTCTCATTTGGACTGTTAAAGTTTTTTCCTTGATACAGTTGAGGGGAATTTTGAATTAAGATCACGCGAATGCTGTGTTTAAATGTACAAGCGGGGGGTGGGGAACGGGACGTTTGCATTTGTAAACTAGTGGGCCATTCTAGATTTTGAATGGCAAGGAGGAGGATGGTGGTTGGATGATCTACTATGAGGGGACAGTTGTTTTGATGTGGGGGAGGAGGAGGAAAAGGACAACACTTGGTTCGGGGGCCGTTTTGGGTACTTTTTTTGTTTTAAAGCAAGATAGCAAATATCTCTCGTTTCTAATATCTGTGAAAAATGGTGTGATGACATGTGACTCTGTAGATAATAGGGGTCTGGGGTTTTTGGGAAAATACAGTAATGTCAGGCAGGGTAAAGGGAAAAGTTTCCTGGTCTAATGGTTAAGGGTAAAACTTTGGGGATTGTTTCATGGAACATAAAGGGGATCTCATCTCCAACTAAGCGCACCAGCATTTTGACAGCTCTGCACCTCCAGGGTGCTCAAGTAGCCCTCCTACAGGAAACACACCTAACTAGTAGGGAACATTGTAAGCTAGAGAGAGGATGGGTGGGAAAATGCTTTGCATCCCCCTATAAGTCTCATAAAAGAGGTGTAGCAATTTTGGTAGGGAAGATGACTCCTTGTATCAGTTCAAGAGTAGTGGTAGATAAGGGAGAGGGGAGATATATATTCATGGAAGGCGAGTTGTATGGGGAGAAGATTACCTTCGGTAGTGTCTATGCCCCCTCAGCCTTTGACCCAGCCTTTTATCAAGAAGTTCTTGATGTGTTGATGAGGGAACAATTTAAGGGGCTAATTCTAGGGGGGGGATCTCAACGCGGTCATGCAAGAGGAGTTAGACCATTTGGAGGGGAAGAATAGGTATGGAGATAAACTGAAGAGATGGCAGGAAGGGATGCTTGACCTGGATGTGATAGATTGTTGGAGGGCCAGACATCCAGGGGAGAAGGGGTTCACCTTTTATTCAAACTCGCACAAAACCTGGACTAGAATAGATTATATCTATGTACCCAGATCTTGGCTATACAGAGTACAAAAAATTGAACATAGCCCTATCTGCCTGTCGGACCATGCTATTGTCCAGATGGTGGTGGAGATGAAGGAAGACAGTGAGGATCCTCCGCCTTGGAAATTTCCAAGGTACTTGCAGGGCAATGAAGAATTTGTAGAATATATTAAGCAACAGTGGCAGTATTATAAAGAGATGAATGAGGGATCAGTGGAGTCCCCAGGGGTGTTTTGGGAAGCTGGAAAGGCATATGTAAGGGGGTGCCATTATTAGGTTTGTAGCCCAATATAAAAGGAGAAAGGAAGCCACTCGAAAGGAGTTAGAGAGTGAGGTGAAGAGGTGGGAAAGGGAGGTAGTGGAAAGGGCATCAAGGGAAGGGGAAAAGAATTTGAAAGCTGCAAGGGAAGCTTTAAATGCCTTTCTATTGGGGGAAGCTCGCACTGCTGGAATGTTAGCCAGAAGCCAGCTGTTTGATTGGGGGAACAGATCTGGCCCATTAATGGTCAGGTTAATAAAGGGAAGGCGGACTTGTGTGCATATACCCGGAATAAAGGAGGAGGGCGGGAAACTGGTTACAGACAAAGCTTCGATAAGGAATAGGTTTGAGCAATTTTATAGACAGTTGTACCAAGCAGAATGTGTTGGAACAGGAGACATGGCTGCACAGTTTCTCAGGGGAGTTGGAATCCCTAGGCTGACTGAGAGCAGCAGAAACAGTTAGATGGGGAAATCACACAAATGGAAATCAGACAAGCAATACAGTGTATGAAACAGGGAAAGGCTAGTGGACCGGATGGATTCTCCATAGAGTTTTATAAAAGGCTCATGGGACATGTGGTGGAATCTCTTCAGCGGGTTTTCTCTGCGGCTGGGGTAGGGGGAATGACCTTCCAGCCTCATGTAAGGAAGCAGTTATTTGCTTGGTTCCCAAGCCAGGGAAAGATGAGGAGGAGTGTTCATCATATAGACCGATCTCCTTGCTAAATTGTGATGCTAAAATACTAGCCAAGGTCTTGGCCAGGAGACTGGACCGGTATTTGCCGGGTTTGGTGTGTCCAGACCAGACGGGCTTTGTTTCTGGTACATATTCATATCATAATATGAGGAAACTCCTCAATTTAATATGGAGGGCATCCCAAGGTCAAAGAAATATAGCGGTGTTAACAATGGACGCCGAGAAGGTGTTTCACCGTACAGAGCGGGAGTACCTATTTGGGATACTTCGGAGGTTTGGTCTGGGGGAAAGATTTATAGGATGGGTCGAAGGTTTGTATGAAGCCCCGGAGGTGACAGTACTGGTGAACAGAGGTCTGACTGGGAAATTTGCTCTTCATAGAGGTACCCGGCAGGGGTGCCCCCTCTCACCTCCCCTGTTCGCATTGGCTATAGAGCCTCTGGCGATTGCCATCAGGAGCTCTGAGGAAATACGGAGGTGGTTGGGAGATGACATGCTATTGTATGTCTGGGACCCAGCCAGATCTGTTCCCCCACTGTTGAAAGTGATAAAGCAATTTGCATTGTTCTCCGGATACAGAATAAACATCCACAAGTCTGAAATTATGTTGTGGGGAGGAATTGAAAAGGAGTATTGTAACACAGCTTGGGGGATAAAAAAGGCAGAAACAGAGTTTACATACCTAGGGGTTCGAATAGGACATGATTTGAGTCAACTCTACAAACTAAATTATGGGATGATGGCACAGAATGTAGAAGAGGAGTTGAGAAGGTGGAGAGGTCTACCCCTTTCGTGGCTAGGGCGTATAAATCTTATAAAAATGAATACTTTGCCACATATACTGTACTTGATGCAGATGTTGCCAGTGGGCCTTAATAAGAAGGACATAAAGAGGATGGATAAGGCCTTTTCGGGGTTCTTGTGGAATGGGAAGAGGCCCAGAGTGAGCCTTCGGAGGCTTCAGGCAGATGGGGATAGGGGTGGCCTAAACTTACCTGATCTCAGGAACTATGCGTTGGCCCTACATTATAGGTTGATAGGGGACTGGGTGACTAGGCCACCAGAGGCCGGGTGGTTGGACTTGGAGGAGGGGGAGGGGGGAATAAGGCTTTCGGTGTTCTTGAAAAGAGTAGGGAAGAAGATATATAGGAACCAGTTAGATCCAAATCCTTTGGTGGTCTCAGTTTTGGAGGGTTGGGAGCAACTGCTAAAGTGGGTAAGGGTAAAAGCAGGGGAGGAGACATTGCTGCTTCCATTGAGGGGGAACCCGGGGTTTATAGCGGGGATGGAAGACACAGAATTTTTGCGGTGGGAAGAGAAAGGAGTGAAGTGTGCAAAAGATTTGTGGAAGGGGTGGAGGCTAGTGTCAGGGGAGGATTTGGGTGGGGGTATGGGATTGGGTATGTTTCATATTTTTCAGGCAAGAAACTATGCTAAAACAATTGGTAAGGACTGGAGGGTGGACTCTCCCTTAGAGGAAATGGAACAATTAGTACTTAGCACCTGGAAAGGGGCGAAAGGAATAATAGGAAGGGCAGCAAAGATAGGGCGGAAATACCTGCTGGCTTACACCTGTAAAACCAGGACCCTAATGAGTAGGGATTTGAAAAAGGGAATACCTGATCAGGGGTGGGAATTACTGTTGCAACTACATAAAGGGCTATTGGTATGCAATAAATATCAGGAGTCTTATTATAAGTTCCTGCACAGGATTTACTGCCCCCCAAGTCTGGTCCATAGATTCCGGCCTGAAATATCACCTTTGTGTGGGAGATGCCAGAAGAAGATGGGTACCTATATACATTGTTTTTGGGAGTGCCATCAGCTTGAACAATTTTGGGACAGAGTATCCACGGAGGTGGGAAGAATGTGGGGTAAGCGGGTAGAAAAAAATCCACTGTTTATGTTGTTTGGAGTGGATGACTCAGAGGAAGAGGAGTGGAGACCCCTCCCAAGATAGGTGCGAGTCCTGGTTGCCCTTGCCAGACACTGTATTCTAAATACATGGCTGTCAGGGGTTGCTCCCACCTTGCAACAGTGGAAGAACTTAAGCTTGCAAGCTCTCGGCATGGAAAAGCTATATTATATAGCAAGAAACAGGGAGAATCAGTTCTGGAAAATGTGGGGAACATTCATGTTCTCATTATCCCCAGAAGAGAGGGGAAATTATGGAGAAAGGGTTGGAGGGTAGAGGATGATGGCTTGATATGCTGAGATGCTGGAGGAACAGTTGTTTAAAAGGAACTAGTGGAGGAGTAAACACCCTGGTGAGAAGAATGAATTTGGAAAAGAGGATTAACTTAACCTTAGAAATATACAGAGTCAATGATCAATGATTATGAAGAATCTAGAAAGGGGTAGGGATAATGTACGAGAGATACGAGAGATGTAAAGGGGTTTATAGTACACTACCGGTCAAAAGTTTTAGAACACCCCCATGTTTTTACTGAAATTTACGCAGGTTAATGTCTCAATGTACTCTGAAATTAAAGCATAGAACAAATAAACAATTGGAGATAAAAAAGAAATCATAGAATCATTTTGTTTAACAAAATTTAATCTAAATTTTTGACTCATCAAAGTAGCCACCTTTTGCAGATATACTGTAACCACCGAACACACTCGTGGCATTCTTCCTACAATGGACATCAAATATTGTTCGGGAAGTTCTTCCCAACACTGTTGCAGAAGTTCCCACAAATGTGTTGCACTTGTAGGTTGCTTTGCTTTCACCCTTCTGTCCAGTTCATCCCAAACCAGCTCGATGGGGTTTAAGTCTGAGACTGTGCTGGCCATTCCATGATTTGAAGCCTACTGCCTTGTTCTTTCCTCAAGGTAGTTCTGACATAGCCTGGAGGTATGTTTTGGGTCATTATCTTGCTGTAGGATGAACCCCTGACCAACTAGGCGAGACCAGAGGGTATTGCATGGCACTGCAAAATGCTGTGGTAGCCCTTTTGGTTCAGGGTGCCAGTCACTCTGTGCTGTTGTCCTGTGAGACGCCCTATCACGCAAGCTGTTGACTCTCAGAAACTTGTCTTCTGATTCTGTTGTGGCTTTGGGTCTGCCAGACCTCTTCCTGTCAGAGTTTCCTCCAGTTTCCAAGTGCCTTTTGATGGTGTAGGAAACTGTACTCACTGACACCTTGGCTTTCTTTTGCAATTTCTCTACAGCAGTTTTGCTAACCTAAACTTTTTTTAACCTCTAGCAGTTTATCGCTTACCTTTGTACCATTTCAGGTTATTCACTGGACTTGAATTGCTTAAATTTCAATAAAAACTGGAAAAATGGGGGTGTTCTAAAACTTTTGACCGGTAGTGTATGTAGGGGGGGAGGGGGTGATGGTCTTTTTTTTTTTTTTCTCTCAGGGAAAGAATAAATTAGCTAAAAATTGTTGGAAAGTGAAATGTTAGGGGTGGGTTGGTGCACATGGAATGAATATGGATTAATGTATATGGAACACGTGTGGTTGTACCTTGGGTGTATAATGGAAAATCTAATAAACATATTATGCCAAAAAAAAGAATAGCAATTGGTCTAAAATTAGATACCTGTTTATGATCTTTCCCTGGTTTTGGAAGAATGGATATACACACCTCACTAAATGAATTGGGTATTTTTTTCATATTCTGGATCTGTTGAAACAAAAGTTCTAGCAGTGAAAGCTGATGTTTCTGAAATGTAGGATAACGCTCTAAGGTGTATTCATCTAGTCTTGGACATTTGTTATTGGCCATGGAGCTTATAGTATTTTCTATTTTGTCTTTGGAAATGGGCCCCCCAGTATAAGTTTGTCATCTTCAGATGTTTTTTCAACATAATAATTTACCAAAGTACTGTATGATAGTTCTTATTTAGTGGATTGCATTATTTTGTATATGAGTGTTCATAATAATCTGAAAAGCAGTCCTCTATTCTGTCTTTATTTGAATATTTCCTTGTTTATCTTGTACTGCTACAATATCTTTTTTCTTCTGTTTTAAAACATTTTGCCAGTACTTTGCCTGCTTGTTCACTCCACATGTGCCAGTTTTTTTTAATCCAACTATTTTTATAGAATATTTCTGCATTTTCTGTTAGTTTTTTAAGGTAATATATTCCTCTTTTTTCTTCCCTCACATTTCTAACTTCTGATTCTAATCCTGCCTATCTGTCCTCTAGCTTTTTTGGTTTCTTTTTTCTCTCTTTTTTTCTCCAAGAGGCTTCTGACATATTTATGCCTCTTATGGTTGCTTTAAGTGCATCCCATGATTCAATTATATTATCTAGGCCTAAATTATTATCTTTCAAAAAGTTCCCAATGCTGAACTCAATCTTTTTTTTTTTTTTACAAAAGTTGTATCTCTTAGCAAATTGTTGTTTATCCACCAAATAGAGTTGCCACTTCTTATACCTTCAAAATCTGTTGTACATGATATGGGATTATGGTCAGACATAATCATAGGCTTAATGTTGGAACTAAATGGATTGCAAGCTACAGTTAAATCTTTGGATATTAAGTTGCAGTCTTAATCTTGACTGCATGTTACATCTGATTGACAGGTTGATATGTATATTGCCTATCAAGATCATGAGTTTCTCTCCAAAGGTCTATTGAATTGTTAATAGAAATAAAGTTCTTAAAATCTCTAATTTTATATTTATCCCAGTTTTTCAAAGGTGTAGATTTATCTAGATGGCTGTCAAACAAGCTGTTTATATTACCTCCTATTAATATCATATCCCCAATAGCATAATATATTGTTGATTTCTGCAAAAAATGAAAAGAAACCTTGGAAAGGAGCATACCCTGAGCACACGACTACATCCATCCCCATGATCCATACTTTAATCAGAACTATTCTTCCCTCTAAATCAGATTGTACATCCACAATTACTCCTTTAAAGTTTTTACTGATTAGGGTTGCAACACCTTTACTTTTTCTAGAGGCAGAGCGGGAGGAAAATATGTCAGTTTCGTTCTTGTCCATAAAGATCTCCTGAAGCAATGCAGTGTCTACCTCCATATTCTTGAACATATTTAAGATGTGTTGTCTTTTTATAGGGAAATTGATCCCATTAACATTTCAAGTAGCTCCTTTAAGAAAACCCATCTCGGCCTATACATCACTTAAATACTATGCTAGCCACCATGCCAATACATTATACAATCCTTGAATAAAATCCAACATGCAATTATTGTTTGTACTCAATGCATTAAAAAAGTTAGGTTGTAATGCCCCTCCCCTCCTCCTCCTCCCCTTCCCCTCATTGATTGCCAAAGAAACCCATTCTGGCAATACTACAGCTCTTTACTAGATACACAAGCATTAGAAAGGGCTATTTGTTCTCTCTTGTTATGTTATGTTCCTATTAGATGTAGAGCAAAACAAGAAATAGAAAACAAAAAAGAAAGGAAAAAAAAAAACATTGCAATCTAAAAAATTAAAATGAGTCAATTTTCTCTTCCAGTTTTGTCTTCAGTACACATGCAATTATTAGATCATGTATATGTTGCTGTAAATACATTTGGCAGACAAGTTTTCAAATATTTTAAGGCCTCTTTATTACTGTCATAAATCAGAGTCTGATTATTTAAAATACTTTCAGTCTTGCTGGAGATATTACAACAGCTCTGATGTTTTCCTTCCAGAGGGCTTGTTGAATGCAATTATGTTGCTTCCTTTGTAACCAGAGGTCTTGAGAGAAGTCTTGCTTTGCAGAAATTCTATTACCTTTGAATTTAAAGTCCTTATTCTCCTGAAAAGCTTTAAGGATACACTGCTTGTCTTCAGTTTTTAGGAATTTTATTATGATAGGTCTAGGAGAACCAGTCCCAGCAAATTAATGTATGTTGCCTAGCCAATGTGCCCAATCAATTATGGAGTGGTCTTTTTCAGAACTGAAAAGTTCTTGGCAACATCTGTTGTAGGATGTGATTGATAGAAGATTCCTTTCTCCCATTTTAGAGACATATCATAGAATTGTATATTTTTTCTTGAGATCTGTTTTCAAGATCATCCATTTTGGGTATGTTTTTGTTGTAACTTTTTATAATTTTCAACTTCTTTCATTTTCAACCTCTTTTTTAGTGGGATAATTATATCATCCACATCAGATTGTGGCTTTTCTAAATCACTCAGCCTTTTGGTCTGTGTTTCCAGTTTGGCTTCTACATTGTGTAATGCTTGTTTTGAGTTCTTGTAAATTTTCTGGAAGGCTCTTTTAATTCTCTAAATTTTTGCTGAATACCACTGATACTTTCCATTATTTACATGGCCCATTTTTTTTTTGGGGGGGCCTTCATCCTCTTTATCAGCCTTATCTTTGACTTTGGTATTTTGTAAGGGCTAAAAAATATTGTGAGGTCGAGTCCAAGATTGTTGTAAATCTTCTAAATTCCCAGATCTGCCAGTTTTTTCTGTATCTTGCTAGGGTTGATTAAAGGACCCAGACTTATTTTTTTTTCTTTCTTTCTTCTGTCTTCTGTGTTGTGATTTTTAGAAACCATATCTCCTATTTTCTTTATTTCTGCTTCAGACTGATTAAATGACAATTGTGTCTGTTCCAAATGGCTTTTATTTGAATTAATATTGCTTCTCTGGATAGATTTGCATTTTTGAGGTCCAAAAGCTTCAGTGAATTATATGATTTAATAGTTTTTCTTTCAGAAGACCTTAAAATGTTGTTCAACCTTTTGGATTGAATATAAGGCAGTGTTTTTATTTGAGAAGGACTTTTGTTAATTTGATTTCCCCTACAGTTACATTACGTTCATCCTCCTGCATTATTTAAGGGTGGTCATAACTATTCTACTTTTTCCTTTCTGTTTTGAACTTAAATTATCTGTATGAGACTTGAAAGCTTGCACATCACACAAAATACTTAAATTGTGCACCAATATCACAGCACAATTCAACTGCAGGCATCAACAACGTCAAGTAAAAACACAAAATAATTTTCAGCATATTTAGGAGGGCTGTCTTGGAGATAGTTGCTGTGGCTCACCATTTGCTGTAGAGTCAGGAATCCATTTCTTAGCAGGTTGTAGTTGTGTGTGTGTTATGGCTTTGTTCCTGTGGCAAGAAAGGATAAAACAGCTGGTGGTATCATTTGGTTACTGCCGCAGTATATTAGTAAATTTATCCATCAGTTTACTTTTCAGCGGGGCTTACTGAAGTTGTGGCTGCCAACAGACTAAACTCAGGGGAGGGCAAGTAACAGAAAATATATCACCCAAATACCAGTATTTCACAGAAATAAAAAAGCCCCAAGATTAGAGAAAAAAACAGTAATGAAATATATTTTAACTTTTAACTTTTTAGCGAAGTCACACCATGAGTCCTCATGCAATACTCAGGAGAGACTCTGACAGACCTGCTGGCTGCCGAGCCCTTGCACATGCCTTGTGCATAACTCCTCCTCTCCACCCCCATACCTTTAATTGCTGTTCATGTAACTATCACTGCAGACAATCAGTATCCAATCATCAAACATTCTTTTGATATTTGGCATGGTGCAAACAAGTCTGGCAAAATGCACAATGGTTTTAAGACAATTTTATAGTAGATGTGTAACCTGTCACTTGCTCATTTGTGTAGCATTACATTTATTATGTGCTATACTTGTTTCAGGTTTAGGCTGGTCAATATCATGGTTGCAAGGTGTTAAGAACATGGTGTCATGATATCATTAACCATTTCTGGCATAGCTGCCAACAAGCCAATACTTATGAAGTCTTCATGGTAATATTGAACATTCCTTGTTTTTTATTCATGCAATGTCAGTATTGCTTTTAAATGCATGTTTATACAATAATTTGATGTGTTTCATCTATTTACTTTTACTGGCTCAATGGCTTGGAGTTCACCACGTTGTAAATGTACATGAATGGCAGTTTTGCCATAGCATGGGAGGACAAGGAGTGTATACCCAGTCAAGCATCCAAAGTGTGCTAGACAAAGAATGGCCCATGGCAGGGTCACCACTGCATATGGAAGTTAACAAAATAGTGACTGACAAATGCTTCCTCCACTCACTCAAATGTTATATTTCTTTCCGGTAATATTATACACAAGCCACCCAAAAAATACTACCAACTAATCACTCAGAGGTTTAATTTTTGTGGTCTATTTGTCAGTCTTTGGTAGGTATTGTTTGTTTTTGGCTTCTTTTCTCTATTTACATTAGGAGCACTTCCAACCTGTAGCAGTTCCAGCAACACATTTTAATGTATTCATCAAAGCACTATGCTTATACATTTCCTGTCTATCATGTAAGAAATTATCTGGCAGCCATTGATTACAGGCATCATGTGTCTCCCACATGCCTTCATAATGCAAAAGGGGAGAAGGTGCAAGTATGAAAAGTCTTTTTCAACTATGGACTAAGATATTCTGTTCTCATCGGTTTAACAGGTTTTTATTGTGCATTCTTGCTATAGTACATATTACATTGCTCTTCAATATACCATACCCTTCAACTCTGTCTTTGGATGTGGTTGACTCCACTGTGATCATTAAGTTCAGCATACATGTATGAAGTCCGGCCATTAATACATGTCAACAACTCAACAGCCTGGTTCAAAAAACATATGTGCATGCAACCACAACACCCACGGTGCAATTATTAATGCTTAGGCAAACACATCTGTTTCTGGTCCATTAATGGTGGTTACTTGGGCTTGCCTTTATGGGACAGATGTGTATGTTTATGTTAAATAAAATGTGTAATGACTGAACAGTAATTTACTATCACAACATGTTTGTATTCTGAAAAGGTTTTTATTCCACATGGTCAACTCAATAGAGGAACAACAGTCATGCAACTGGAGACATCAATTTAGCTTTATGGAACACCAGGCACTCTGTTGGCCATGTTTTTATACTTAAGCATTTTATTTGTGCATGAATTGTGCACTAACAATGAAATGAACATATTTTTCTATAAAGTACAACACATGCTGTTTTATGTGATTGTTGTGCTGTTTCCTGCTAATTGACTTTCAGGTGTTTTTTTCAATAATGTAACATGATGGCACTATGCATGGTATACGGCCAATGACTGTGATTTTTTTTTTCTTCTGTTGCTGACACAACCTATTATTTCCACATTAATAGATATCATTGTCTGTTTGACAAGCAAAGTGGCTGAAGGACAGTGGTTGTGAAGAAGACATCCAAGTAATACTCCTATATCCTTCAAATGATGACCGTGTTACTCCAGAGAATGCAAAGTAACATGAGTGTCACTACAAGGTCAACAGTTGCCAGTGATGATCCATGCTGCTTCAGCCAACCATAGCGTCTGTGCTGCTACCATACACTAAGGATCTTATCACACAGCCTATGTCATGCTTTGATCACTAACATTTAAATGAGACTGAACCGTGGCCATGCTTATCATATTGATAGGATGATTAAACATGCCTGACTGGAATTAGGAAACTATGTACCTGGAATCTAGTGACCCTTCATTGGTTGTTTTATCTCCTGCTCTGTCCTGCACCCTCTTGTCATTTGATTGACTCCCTCTCTCACCCTTACCATAGTATTCACCCTCCAACTGCCACCACATGTCAGCAACTAGCAAGGCTCCATCCAGCAACACCTGTGTGAAGCTGTGCCTGTGTGTATTCGAGCAACATGTTGATGATCCAGACCTCTTGGTCTTTGCTATTACAATGTTCAAATCTTTGTCTGGTAGACCAATCCAGTTCAACCAAGTGTGCCTTCAATCAGTTCCCCAGCCATCAAACATTACGTTAATTTTTGGTACCCAATAGTATCAGTCCCCAAGGTCCCACTCTTCCACCATCTTGCCCACCCTATACATATATTGGATGTTGACTGGTTCTTGAATGTAGCAGGAGTGTATTTTTTTTGTGCAGAAAGTGCACTCTGATCAGTTCTGACACACAAAGGACTTCTAAAGAAACTCTTATAACCATAAGACACCAAAACTGCAGACAAAGAAACATTGAATATGTCATCTGAAAAGTAGTGCTTGCCCACCCAGTCTGGCCTAATGGTTCCTGCTAGTCTGTCTCTGCAGCCACTAACTGTTCTCAGGTGAACCTCCCTCTACCCTGCCTGGTTACTAATATTCACCTATATGTATCAACGCATGCTTGAAGACCTCCATTGTTTTTGCCTCCATCACTTCCATTGGCATTCTGTTCAAACTGTCTTCCACTCATCAGTGAAGTAGTATTTCCTCACATCCCTCTTAAACTGATTTAGACAGATTTGCTTTGTACTCACAAATTTTGATCTATGATGCTATGGAAATCACTTCATGGTATTTTTTAAATTTTCTTTGTCGCATTCATTTTGGTAGAGCGTATCGTAGTTCTGCCCAGATAAGGTTGCCAGCCAATTCTTTCCATTTCCCTAGTGCTCTGTCATGACACACACACTCAGGCTCATTATGATGTGTTGCCAGGGTGAGTGTTGGGGGGGATTATGTGGTGGAGTCTACCCCACTAAAGTCAATGGTACTCGCATTCATTTGCATTTTAATGCAAGTAATGGCCGTCTGGAGATTCAGGAATGACATGACTCGACAAACAAGGCCCTTGTTAGTTGAATGATGGACTTCATTAATCTCCAGCTGGGCATTATTATGCATTAAAATGAAAATAAATGTGACCACCATTGACTTCAATGGAGCTCCACTGGAACAACCCCCTCCCCCCCCATGCTCTCCCCTGGCTAGATTTCGTTATGTGCCTGAATGCATGGTCACCACAGATCACTTGAGAAGTGGAAGGAATCTGCTGGCCACCTCCTCAGGGACAAACGATGGTCACTTCCACAAAAATATGGCTGGCAAAGATATGTCTAAAAATACTATACTGTGACTTTCACAGGCATATGGTATCAGGAAATAGTGAGTATAACCTGAATGCAGTAAGTTTCAACATTCCTTTAAACTTGCATCTCCCATCAAGATTCATCAGATACTGTCTGTTCCAGGTGCTCATTTAAATTTCAACTAGACTATCAGCTTTCACTCTGTTCAGCCCCATGAAGTATTTCTAGATCTCTATCATGACCCCTCTTGCTCTCCTCATATTGAGATCTCTCAGTCTCTCTTTTTTATTTTTTTATTTAGATCTCAGATTACAAATACCTTTGAGCTTAGAGCTGTTTTACAAAGGTTCCACATCAGCAACATAATACAATGGGTTAACAGAACAAAAAGTATGGCAAAACAGTATACATAGAGAAAGGAGATCAACAGGTTTACAGACTAAACAGGGTATGGTAAAATAATTGTAAATAAGAAAAGAAAGCAATAGTTGACATTCACAGTGAATTAAAGAACAGAAACGAGTAACGCTAAGCAGTTTCATGCACAGTAATGCATACAGTAAATTGAAAATCAGCCAAAACAAGATTTGTCAGTTACTGGTAAAATCATAAGGTAAGTTGAAATCAGCCAACAGGCCTTGTCAGGACAGACGGGGGAGAGGGCATTAAGTAGAGGGGAGGAAAGGTGAAGGGATAGGGTAGCAGGGGGGGAGGGTAGTGTTTTTGATGTAAACCATGCAACATTTTAGTTTCCTCCTCTAGACTGCTTCCACCCTATGTACTTTTCAGAACTGGACACTAAACTCCAGGCTCAGTTTCACAAGCCAGCAATACAGTATCAATACCACCTCCCTCCTCCAGCTGGACCTATCTCTCCCTAGGCATCCCATGATCCCACTGGTCTACCCACTGCTTTTCAAACTAACTTTTCATTTTTTAGGTCAACAGATATGATAACCCAAGGACACTTTACCACTTAGTGACTGTCAGTACCTGCCACCCTCACACCCTAAACTCTGCTTCTATGCTCATATTCCCTAGCTGCATGATTCCCTGTAAAACAATTGAGATTCATAGGACATGACATCCACCAAACCTCCACAAATCCTTGTTTTCTTTTGTGTGTGTGTCCTACTGGATTCAAGATACTCAACCAACTTTTCCTTTAACGTGTTTCCATTAAGTTTACGCCATCTGTTCTCTGTCAGCACTCTGGAAGCACACCTGTTTCCACTGTGTTGTTTTATACTGCTATTTGTGGGGAATATAGCACTTCCTGAGTTCTGTTAGTACCCTTTTATGTATTCTGTATGGTCTTGTAGCCTGGTCTGCTTTCAGAGCTGAAAGCCAAGCTGGACTCTTTCCTCTGACAATGTACTTGTGCCCTTCTCAGCTTCTTTTTTCCTGCTGCTCCTTGGTGATCTGCTTCCCCATTCCCCCAACCCCCCACCAACCACTACTGTGAGGATTGATACTCACTATCCATCCCCCTGCATTCCTATTCTCACTTATGTAACTGAAGAAAATCTTGGTCCTCTTTGCTACCGCTCTGTCTATCCTTTCCTATAACTGCTCCATTTCTCCAATCACTGCCATTCCTGCTCACTGTTTCACTTGCTATACCTCCATTTCCTTTCTCTTTGTTTACTTATACTGTACCTGTTCTGTACCTCTACCTGGCAATCCACTCCCTTTTCCATTGTGAACTTTGGTATAATATACTGGTGATATAATAAATCATGCTGATTATTTCTATATATAAAAAATGCTTATAAATGTGATGAAATGGACTGACAACTGACTCTGAGTCACTGAATATTATAACTCTTAATGAGAACCTCTTGTGGAATACAGAGTAGCAAGAATTACGATAAAAAAATAAACCTGACTGATCCAGAATGATGGCATGATTAATACCTGTTAGTATAAATACTGTCCATATAAAGTATGCAATTTGTAGCAAGTAGTGGTTAACTATGGTCAACTGTCCAGGAATGAAAGTATACCCCCAAAAAAGTCATGGGGATCAATTCTCAAAAGCTCGAAATTGACATAAGGTGCTGGCATCACACAGCAGTGAGTCTTGAAGGCTACCTGTACCAAACTGGGACCAGTGCACCAGATTAGCCCTGCGCCAGGTCTGTGCCAAGCTGCTGGGTATGCCAGGATGCTAGGGGATTGTGGCAGATGCAAGCTGCCACATCCTCAACATCGGGATTCTGTAAACACCCCTGGACAGCATACTTCCAAGTACGATCTTTGCACCACCCCCAGAGCCCTCCTTAGGTGGGCGGGAACATGTGCCACCACCCCACAACAGCATGGTATGTGCACTGGCATTGTATTTGTCTAGTGCACCAACCCGGATAAACAAAAGAACAAATGAAATAAAGCTGGAGCCCTTGTGTGGTGCGATGCCTGCAGCATCCCCCATGGTGCCAGCATGTGGTCACCCCAACACAGTGGCACTGCAGTGACCTTTTTATTTCCCCCAATGTGCAGTGCCATCCTTCCCATCACCCATTTGCATCTCACCAGCACTTCTCTTCCACTGCCCTGTCCCAATGACCCCGGCAGCCGCACGATGAGTCTCTGCCCATGGGCACAGATGTTACCTGACCACCCCACAGTTTGTGGCAAACCTCTGACGTGCGCCTTCTGTTTGCTGCATGGCCACATTTGCTGTAACCTGTGGGACTTTGGTGCATGGACCCTACCTGATAGTGAATTGGGTGAAGGGTCCCTGGCAAAAAGCAATTAGCGCAAGATGCCATTGGCACAGCTTGCACCACCCTTTGAGAATCGAGCCCATGAAGTTTTAGAGCTCTGCAAATATATTGTTGGTAAGGCAGGATGTTATTAATAAATATGCTAGTTTATTTTGTGTAATTATGTTTGTTTTTTCTTTATACACAACTCAACCCAGGCAATCTAAGCGTGGCAGTGGGTACATTATCTACCTAAAGGACACTCTCTTGGTGCATGCTCTTCCTGTACCAAACTTCGATTGCCAATCCCAGGTGCTTGCTATTAAAATACTTCTCAGGGCCCAGAACAAAGTGCTGACAGTTTATTCAATATACGTGCCACCACAAAATCCTGAAGCTGGCCTACACAGCCTCCTGGAGTATATCCGCAGTAACCCACTCACCTCTGAGACAATATTCCTGGGTGAGTTTAATCTAAACTGGCTTTCACCCAATGGCTCAGCCAAAGAGACTCTGTCTGCTCTACACCTATCACAACTTGTTAACTCTCATACTAGATGCAACTATAGAACAGGGACTTGCACACTTCTCGACTGGATCTTTACCAATCAGCCTGATCACATCTTGAATGTTGTTGTACACCCTGCCTGTCTAACTGACCACTCCCCGGTCTCTTGCTCCTGGACAAATAAATTCACTAAACTGCCCCCTCAAACAGTTTACAGCCGAGTTCTCAAATGTGGGCACCTTGAACCTCTAAAACTACACCGGAGCAACACTGACTGGTCTAAACTTGACTCCATCACCAGTGTTAACTCAGTGCTCGAGCTTTTCATTTCTCACTTCAATGCCGCATGTGACATCCATGCTACACTGAGGCTGAGGAAAGTCTGTGGTATGGTTAACTCCTGGATCACATCCGAACTATTAACCAAGATGAAACTAAGGGACAACCTCTGGCACCGGGCAAAAAACACTGGGAAACCTGCTGATATCCAATCTTACAAAGCTGCTAGGAATGTGTGCACTCAGATCATCTGGCAGGAGAGAAAAGCAACTACCATAGAGAAATGCTTACCAACTCCTGGGGCAATGGTAGAAACTTCTGGTCAAACATTAAGAATGTCACAGGCAAGGTCCCAAAGGTGGTACCATCAATGCTCAACATTGATGGAGTACCAACTATGGACCCTCTCAATATTGCCAATATCTTCAGCAATGCTTTTTCTGATCTGAGTAGTGTCCTCCCTGGATGTCTTTGATGAATCATGCTCCTCTACATCCACAATGCAGCAAGAAGACTCACTTCATGTGCCTCCTGGTAGTTGCAACACTAACCCTCCCTTCAACTTTAAGAAAGTATCAGTTTCCTTGGTTAAAAGGCACCTATGCAAGGTCCTGGGTAAGTCACAGCACAGTAGCGACTCCCTTGACCTAAAGCTAATTGCACTTACTCTTGATGAAGTATTAGCTCCTATCACTAAGATGTTAAACCTATCGCTAAACCAGTCTCAATTCTCTCTTAGATGGAAAACTGCTCTGATAACTCCAGCACACAAATCTGGGGACCGTACCCTACAGACCAATCTCAGTCCTTCCCCCTCTGTCAAAAGTCCTGGAGCGTATAGTTGCAGACCAATAAATTGACCACCTTGAAAAATACTCCATCCAGTGCCCACAGCAGCATGGCTTCAGGAAAGGGCACAGCACGAGAACTGCCCTCCTGGAATTCACTGGGTTCATTCATCAATCGCTCGACAAAGGGGAGTCTTGGTGCAGCCTTCATAGATTTAATGAAGGCATTTGATACGGTGAACCATGCATTGCTGCTTAAACAATTAACCTCAGCAGGGCTCTCAATTAACTCTATGCACTGGTTTAAATGCTATCTGGAGGATTGCTATCAAATGGTAAAAATCTCCAGTGTCACCTCCGACCGGCAGAATGTATGCTCAGGCATGCCTCAAGTATCCATCCTTGACCCTCTCCTCTTCAGTATTTTCATAAATAACATGCCACACTGTTGCCATCAATGAATAATTTTGTATGCACATAATGCTATCATATTCTCAAGCCATCCTAACCCCACTCTTCTCGAATATCACCTTCAAATCTGTTTTGAGGAAGTTGAAAAATGGTTCTGTGACCAGAAACTGGTATTTTTTTTTTTTGTATCTTTTCTTTGTGCACCGTCCTTCGAGGAACTCCCTCAGGCATCCACCGTACCCAAGTTCTACCTCCTTGCCTGAAACACCTCCTGTTCCTGGCACCAGCCCAGGGATCCCTGTCTCTGAGCCCCCCAAGGTAGGGCTGCCCTATCCACACTGGGCGCTCTATCTAGAATCTGGCAGGCAGGGTTGAGCTCAGCCCAGGAGAGGAGGATGTCCAGCAGTTGGAGTGTAGCAATGGGTGGTGGTGCCGATGCTTATCCCCAAGGATGGGGATGTTTTTTCTACATAGCTATTTCCCCCTGGGGTGTGGCATGCAATGACATCCATGCATGGCTTCCCTGCTGACGTCTGCCACACTCCTGCTCCTTTGGTCTTGGCTGGTGATCCTGCAGTGCCCCCGATCTCCATCAGGGGCCGCTAGGACACCGAGCAGCCCCAGGATCTCTCCCAGGGAGAGGAGAGCAGTCCTCTGGATGCTCAGTCCTCTCCCTCCCCCACTGACCCCCAGCTTCCCAAGTCCATCCCCAAACCCAGGTCGCCAGTGTGGCGCAAGGTGTGGCATCCAGCGCCTCAACCCTCAGTGCCACCGGGCTGGCTCAGAAACTGGTATTAAACTGCAAAAAAATAAAGGTTATGATGTTCAGCACCTTGCGCAGTAAGTTGAAAGCACATGCCCTCAATATTAAAAACCAGCTTGGTGGTCCACTTGATCCGGCGGAGCATTTCAAATATCTGGGGGTTACCTTGGATAGCCACCTTGCCTTTGCCCAGCACATCGAGAATGTAGCTAAGGCCATAAATATAAAAATTTGGCCCCTCTATCAGCATAAGTGTAATCTAACTCCTGAAGCCCTCTATCATAGACTATGGCCTCATTATTTATGGCTCTCCCCCTCCACCACCACCTTCGAAGGATAACTGTCGCACTAAATAAGGCATGCATGCTTCTTACAGGCTCTGACCACCTGACGCATACCTGTGAACTTTATGCACAGACTGGCTGGCTACAGCTTAGTAGTAGGATTAAATATCAAACCTGCTTACTTGCCAAAAAAAGTGCTCCTTGGCCTACTTCCTCCTGGGTCTGCAGCACTACTGACACCTTCATGCAGTTCCACGCACACTCGTTCATCTGTTAACCAACTACTCCATGTCCCCAGATGTCTGACTAACCAAGGTCAGTGATCCTTCTTCTAAAGAGCTGCCCTTTGGTTCAATTCCTTGCATTTTGATGGATCTTCTTTTCCTGAACTTGGCCAGTTCAAGGGCCTGCTAAAACAGTACCTGGTATCTAACAGTTCATTTGACTGCTTCCTCCAGTGACTCCCCTTATCATGCATATGTCACTGCCTCCATTGTCAAAATCTTACCCTTTGTCAAATCCCTCCCCTAGACTCACACCTCTTCCCCTCCTCTCTGTTTTCTCTCCTGCCTCAACCTCTCGTCCTCTGGTTCTTCTTCCTCCACCCTCACAACCCCCCCGTTCCTTCCCAACTTTTTCCTGTGCCCCATTTCAGCTCCCCCTTTGGTCTACCTTTTCCACTGCCCCCCCTTTTGCCTATTGCTTAGCTTGACAAGGCCCAGGGCTGCTACTCTTACCCCCCATAACTGTTCTTTACCTCACCTTTTTTTTTATTATATTTTATTGCTTTCATTATAAAAACAATAGCGTATAACTATCTCATGCAAGAGATCAGATAGAGGTACAAACGATACATTCAGTGTAACAGTATAAAGAAAGTCTTAGCAATCTAGTGTAGGATTTGGGGGCATATCAAAGCTTAAGTCAATCTACAGTGACCAAGATATGCTGCACCCTACAGGACTATGGGTGGTCGTGTCCATTATAAAAAGCAAAAACAAACATTTTGAATTCAACAGCCTGTGTTGCTATGACCCCCTCTAAAAATAGTAGTAATCCATTACATGCAAAGTGCTGGGAAAGGCTCAGCTAGCCCACAAGGTCTACAAACCAAGATAAATTGGTAAACTTTATAAAATCAAACAATTAGCTTTTTGTACAGAGTTCCAGCCTGACAGACATTACTCCATTTTAATAATCCAGCTCAGTAAAAAGGCCTAAAAGGGTTATAATAAGCAAATGTGAAACAATACACTCAACTAGGCTTAGCACCAATCAAAATTAAACAAGTACAAATTAACATCAGTGCAGCATGGCGCTCTCTAACTAGGAAAGCCAGTACTGTAAAGATTCAGGAAACTTTCATTTTGCTTTTTAGCCAAACCTGTAGACATTATTGTGATAGTCCACATATTAAGTCATGTCCAAATTCAAGTAGCATCTTCAGAGTCTGATGAATCGTGGACTATAGGATGCATAAATTTTCTGCCTATTGCTTTGACCTTCCTTCCCGCTTCTTCTTGATCTGTAAACTGATAGGTTTGCCCTCTATATTGAATTCGTAGTCAAGCAGGCAATAATAGGGAATGCGCTATTCCCAAAGATCTCAGTCTGACCCTCACCCCATCAAATTTCTTCTGTCTAGCCCGTGTAGCGTAGGAGAGGTCAGGGAATAGATGAATGTTTTTTCCCCATGTAATTTAATGGTCCTGATCCTCTTGCAGCTTGCAAAATAAAGTCTCAAGTGGAAGCTCCAGAAGTTACCAACAGAACAGTTCGAGGTGAGTCCTGGAGACCCGATGCCCCTCGGGGAGAAATGCGGTAGGCTTTTGAAAAATGAGCTGGTGACAGAGATTCTTCCAAGCGTAGGTTTTGTGGCAGCCAGCCACTTAGGAAATCAAGCAGGCTGTCTCCCTCGCAGCATTCCGGGAAGCCCACTATCCTAACGTTTGCTGCCTGCTGTGTGTTCTCTACAGCCTCCAGACGATACCACAAGTGAGCATTTTCTTGCGCCATTTTGTAGCTATAGAGTCAGCAGACGAAGCGTCTTGAGTGGCAACTTCAATTCTGGCATCTTGCTCAGTGAATCCGGTCAGTATTGACTCCATCTTGGAGTCAGTTGCCTGCATAGACCTCTGTAGGGCCTTCCAAGGAGGCTCTGTCCCCGACGGCGGTTGTAACTCAGCCGGAGGTAACGGCTCTACAGGTAGCTGACTCTTCTGGCCACCTCCCGCGGTTCTGTTTGTACAGCCCATCACAATTTTTATATGGAGATGAGCAGCACAATAAAAGGAATTCACCTTTGAGCTTAGATTTCCAAAGTTTGGTGATGAAAGTTAAAGTTTTTTAAATTTAAAACCTTCTGGGCAATGGAGCTGTCTCCCAGCACGTCTAATCAGTAGGCGTGCTTCACAGTGCCCCTACCTCACGTCTCTTTAATTGCTGATATAATTACTGTGTTTACCTATTATTTTCCTTGATTTGAGTTGTCATTGTGTCATTTAGACTACCACTGTTAGTTCTCCTAGTTTTTAACTGTTCGCTTGTAATTTTAGATTACCTCTGTTTAGTATTCCTTTGTCTGTTTGTTACCCTCACCTACTGACGTGGAACCTTTGTAAAAGAGCACCTCGTGCTCAAAGGTATTATAATCCTAGACGGAAATAAATAAAAACCCTAGAACCACCCACCCCAACTCTTTTGTTCCTGCTGCTCTCTGTTGGTCTTACCACTGCTCCGTCCACTGTCTTGACTGAGCCAAAGCACCTTTCCTGAATGTCTGTTTTTCCTTGCTCATCTTCAGTGCAGTCAACCCCTGCCGCAGTTCATATCAGCAATATCCCTCCCATTGCCTCCCTAGTCTCACTTATGTACTAGAAGAAAGTATTATCCCTTTAGCTACCTTCACTGCATTTCCTGCTTCTCCATTTTACTTGGTGTACCTCACTGTTTTCTACATCTGCATTACCTTATACATCCTTAATGAGACCTTTTTTCCCTTCACTGTCTTGCCCACTTCAGTTATCTAGAATTTTTTTAATATGGCTGTTTTCTCCTCCATTGCCACCTATGCCTTACCATTGGGCCCCTTCAGCCCCCCACCCTGTCAGCCTCTTCCCCTATCATCTTACCAGTGGGGATCTACAAGCAGCAGTGTCCAAAAGCATAGTGAGCCATCACACATGGCAACAGAGAGAGACAGGGTTTTCTTTGTTTTCTTCCATACCGACCTGGGGCTGTGTCTTACACAGCAGGCGCATGCATGTGGAGGTGCACATGTGCTCCCAAAACCAGCCTCCCTCCACCCTCCCAACATAACGTCAGCTCCCAGACCTCTGCTCTGACACTCAGCCTCCACTGGGTGTCAGCTGAGAGTGAGGAAAATCACCTCCCCAATCCAGGATAAATGAAAGTAGCCCAGCGGCTACTACTATCATCTCACAGCCCTCTTCCCCCACCAACCCCCAGCGACCTGAGTTTGCTCCTGAACCTGGGTCGCCAGTGTGGTGTCCAATGCCTCAGCACCATCGGGCCAGCTACCTAGATAACTTAACAGTCTCTTTTTACTCCCTTCCTTCACACAGACTTTTGTTGTTTTTATGATGGCGTAACTTATATTTCCCCACTGTGCCTCACCAGTCCCTGTCAATCCATCCTCTTCCATTGGGATGTTTGGTAGAAATTCTAAACTGTAGATATATTACATTATGTGCTGTATATCTGGTTTTTAAAGCTGTGTATGCATGTGATCAAATGGACTATGCCAATTGAATTTGAATGGTTGCATATTAAAACTTTAAATGAGAAACAACTGTAGAATAAAGAGTACCATGATTGTCCAGAAATAACTTCTGATTGATTCTGAATCATGCCATGATTTATGATGGTTGTATTAATATTTTAAAATAAAAGTATGTGCTTTGCACACTGTAGTTATTAACTATGGTAAACAGTACCATATTGAATATATCACCACAAAACAGTCAGGATGATTAAGCAAGCTGCAATTATTTTTATGGTGGCAGCAGGTGGTCATTAATAAACAAGTTGGATAATTTTTTTCTGTTACATTGACATTTCTTTCTACACCCACCCCCTCGTTCCTCCAGCGTCACTGTTTGTCTGTCCACTCTTCCTTCCACTGTGAGGAATGAGCCTACCTCCTTTTTCATGATGTGTGTCTGTCTTTCTTGATCATATTCAATGCCATCTACCTCTGACAGCATCCTTCTCTTCACTATCCCTCCACTTGCTTTCCCATTCCCACTGATGTTCATGAAAAACATTTTATCTCCTTCAGTTGACTCTCTGGCTACCCTTTCCTAGAGCTGCACCTTTGTTCACCTCACTGCCTTTCCTGTGCCCTCTGTTTTACTTGGTAGACATCTCTTTTTCTTACCTCTTCATTTCCTTATACATCCTGAATGACATCCCTTTTTTTCCTTCATCAGACTGTCCATGTTACTTCCTGAAAGACTATAACAGTCAGGCAATCTCCTTTCGTTTCCACTGTGACCTTACATACATAAAATACATCAAGTTGTATTTCTCTATTTTTAAAACCTTTGTATGCAATGAAATGAAATATGCCAACTGACTTTGAACTTTTGAATATTATAACTTACTCAGAACCACTAGGGGCATAAGGAGTACAGAAAATATACAGAAATAAACAATCCTGACTGATCCAGAATGATGCCATGATTTACAATTGTTTGTATCCCCACAATAAAACATAAAAGTTGACAGCAGATAAGGGCACCCAAGCCCACTGTGTCTGCCCTATTTTGTATCTAGTGAATCCCAGATGAGTCTAATGGTCACCCATTAGTCTAAGGGGTGACCCCCTTAATGTCCTCAGGCTTCCTACGTGCCTGTCCCATGCCTTCATGAAGCCTTTAACCATTTCTGCTCCCACCACCTCAGCCAGCAGGCTGCTCCATCTCTCCATCACCCTCTCCGTATAAAAGTACTCCCTCACGTCTCCTCTGAGCACCCCCCCCCCACCTAGTTTCATGTTGTGGCCTCTAGTTCTTGAGCACATTTTCATTTGGAAAAGTTTGTCAATTTGCACTCTGTTTCTTCCCATGAGGTATTTATATGTTTCAATCATGCCCCCCCTCCTCCAATGAATATGTTTAGTTCCTTAACCTGTCCCCATAGGATTTATTGTGTAGGCCTCCCACCATCTTGGTTACCCTCCCCTGTACAGCCTCCACTCTGTTTATGTCTCTCTGGAGATGAGGTCTCCAGAACTGCACATAATACTCAAGGTGAGTCCTCACCAATGATCTATACAGCAGGAGTATAACCTCCATCCTTCTGTCGGTTACACCCCTACCTATGCAACCCAGCATCCCCGCTGGCTTTTGCAACTGGCTTCTCACATTGCCTGGCCTTCTTTAAATCATCTGAGATGACAACCAGATCCCACTACTGCTTGGAACCTGAAATGTTCTCTCCCCCAGGTTGTACATGGTCTATGGATTATTGTTGTCCATATGCATAATCTTGCATTTTTTTAGCACTGAACCCCAGCTGCCACTCCCTAGACCAGTTATCTAGTCTGTTTAGGTCCCTTTGCATTTTATCCACCCCATCCAGAATGTCCACCCTGTTGCAGATTTTGGTGTCATCTGCAAACAGGCAAACCTTCCCTTTCAGCCCCTCAGCAATGTCACTGATGAAGACATTGAAGAGGACTGAGCCCAACACTGATCCCTGTGGAACTCCGCTGGTCACCCTGCCCTCTGCCGATTGTGCACCATTTACCACCACTCTCCAAGTTCTATGGCTTAGCCAGTTTCCCACCCATCTCAGTATCTTGCACCCTACCCCCAGGCTCCTTAATTTATTCAGTAGCCTTCTATGTGGTACCATATCGAAAGCCCTGCCAAAATCCAGACACGCTACATCTGCTGCCCTGCTGCCCTGATCCATCTCCCTGGTTATCCGGTTGAAGAAATCAATAAGATTCCTTTGGCATGATTTGCCCTCAGTGAAACCATGTTGTTTCAAGATGTGGAGACTACTTCCTCGCAGGTGGCCCAAGTCATGAAGATTAAGTCATCTGCAATTCTCTTGTGTTACTGTCATGTGTTCATTGATAAACATGTTGGTCGACTTTTTAATTACATTGTCGTTTCATTCTTCACCATGAAACTTGCAAGTACAGAATGTAAAGGTTTTCTTCATGAAGTTGCAGAATATATTGAAAACCTCGGTTAAGTTATGACTATTCAGCAGGAGGATCATAGCAGAAGCGCATTTTTTATTTTATTTTTTTCAAGAAACGCACAGTGAGTCTGATCAGTTCTGACACACAAAGGACTTCAAAATAAACTCATAAAATGAGCAACTACAGATAAGGGAAAAATCACAAATGTTTTAATATTCCGGGGAGAAAAGACTAGAGACTGCATGAAACACACAAATGGGGAACTCCATCTCCTACTTAAAGTGGCATAGATCTGGGTAAGTGAATACAAAAAATAAAATGCCCAAAAACTGTGTCCCTTCTTTAAGGGCTTGAGCACAATTTAAATGTACAATTGGTAAGAACAGAGAAATACTGTGATAAATGAGTTTCTACACTGACTAATTCCTTTCTCCTCCCCTCAACACAGCATCCTTTTAGAATCGCTTTCTCTCCTTTTTGGCAGGTTCAACATGATCTTTCGTAGCCAGTGCTGATGCTCAGGCTGGGCAGGCTGATTCCCCTGGCTGGATAGTCACACTCCTTATAGAAGCAATCCGGCTCTGTCTCTAACCTCACCTTAACTCACCATGGAATCTATAAAATCAAATAAAAAATACACACTACTTCTCAGGACAGCACATATAAAAGTATGTTTAAATGAAAAACCACAATTTCTGCATTTAGTAGACATACCATTTTTGAAATACGTAGCACTTTAAAGTATATAGTAAAAGTGTAGTCCTTCAGAGCTCACACCGCAATGTTGCCAAACACAGTCATTGTGATCAGACTAAATAATTTGAAAACAAGAGATGTGTCAGTTGATAAAAAAAAGTGCTATAAAGGGACACTGCAACCATTTTTGCATCATATTATTTGTCATTGAAAAACCACATTTTATGATTGCTTACCGTCTCTAAAATTCATTGATAATGCTTGTTTTATCTGCTTCCTTTCTTATTAGAACTGAAATACATGCTAATGGTGTCATTATACCCACTAGGTACTAGAAGCCAGAACGTGTCAGAGGGTGGCACTGAGGTAAGCAGTGCACAGCACCATGAGAAACCGCATGTGGGCGAATACCTACATAGATGCCAGCCACCAACCACCTCAGTACCTTTTTTACTGAGGAGGTGCAGCATAAACTAATAAGAAACTATGCTCTTATCCTAAGGGCATAAGATAGCCCTGGTGGCCACTGTAAGAAGGGTTCTAAAACAGTAACACAGTGTCTTCGCAGCACAAACCAAACGTAAAGGGTGAAGACAAACACAACATACTAAATAGAGTATGGGGGATGGCAGGCAGGCATGTGAATCAATGGTGAAGATCAAGAATTACAGTGAGTATGTAATTTTCACATCTTCCAAAAATCAGTCTTCACCATTGAGTCCCACTAGTGTGTCAGAGTACCAAGCTCAGACAAAGTCCCTTGGACTAAAGCAGCAGAAACTGAGGGGTCATTCAGGATAGTACTGCTGAAGGAGGTGTGCTGCCTGGCATGGGCATCCAGGGGATAGTGCTTCACAAAAGTGTGAACTGTGACCCAAGTGGCAGCCTTGCAAAAACTTTCAATAGGCACAGAGTGAATTTCTGCCAGTGATGTGGCAACTGCTCTGGTGCAGTGGGCATGTATCTGGTCCTCCCATTTAACCTGAGCCATGGCACAGCAGTGACGCAGGCAATTCACAATCAAGGCAGAAATGCACTTGATTTTAACAGGTTGTCCCTTCTGATTATGGTTAAGAGACAAAGAGCTGTTTGGATTATCTGAAGTCCTTAGTTCTGTCCAGATAAAACTTAAGGATCCTCTTCACATACAGAGGGTGGAGCACTATTTCTCCCCCATTCTGGAAGTTGGCGATGCTGCCCTCCAATTTAGCCTGAGCCATGGCAAAGTAGTGGCGAAGTCAATTCACAATCGAACAGAAGTATGCTTGATTGTAACAGGCTGTCGCTTCCTATTAGGACCAAAGGAGACAAAGAGCTGTTTAAATTGTTTGAATTCCTTAGTTCTGTCCAGATAAAGCCTAAGGGCCCTCTAAACATCCAGTGAGTGGATCATGCATTCTCCCTCATTCTGGAAGTTGGCAAAGTTGGTAGGTAGCACTAGTGACTGGTTAACATGGAACTCCAACATCACTTTCGGTAGAAACTTAAGGTATGCAAGTGGAACTACCTTGTCCTAATGGAAAACAGTATATGAAGGATCTGTGACCAGGGCATGGATTTCAGACACTCTGCGAGCAGAGGTGATGGCCACTAGAAATGTTGCTTTCCAAATTAAAAACTTCAAGTCACACGTCGTAAGAGGCTCAAAAAGCTTATGAGTGAGCATATCCTGCAGAAGACTAGTATCCCAGGCATCCACTGGCTTCCTGATGGGAGGCCTTCTGTGCAAAATGCCCTTAAGGAACATCTGGAACAGTGGCATCTGTGCTAGGTAGGAAGTACTGACAAGCTTGTGGTATGCAGATATAGCACACGGGTGGACTTTTACTGTTAAATACTGTAGACCAGCATCAGAAAGGTCTAGCAGGTACTCCAGAACCTTGTCAGGCAGGCACCCAAAGGGGTCTGTCCATGCAGGTTTTGGAGCACCAGATGGAAAATATTTTCCATTTGGCTGTGTATATCTTCCTAGTGGAAGATTTATATGCAGCTAAAAGTATTCCATTGACTCTCCAAGATACCTTATACCTGCTCACTTGTATCTCTTCAGGAGCCAGGCCTGAAGATGAAGAGAGCCCAGGATGGGATGGACCAGGTGACCCTGAGTCAGCAAGTCCATCCTGAGGGGTACAATCCTTGGTCTGCGGACTGAAAGTCTGATCAACAGAGGAAACCAAATTTATTGAGGTCAGCAGGGGGCCACAAGTATCATCTTGTCCTTTGTGCCTCCAGTTTGAGTAATACCCTCTGCATGAGATGGCTGGAGGGGATGCATACAGAAATGTTGCCACTGCAGTTTGAATGCATCATGACAAAAAGACCGATTTGTCATGTGCAGTCATGCCATGGGCTCTATGAAAATGGAGGAGACTATTAGACCCATTATGCACTGCACGGAGTGGGCTGGCACAGTCTTGAACTCCATGATGTAGCATGCCATCTGCAGAATTGCTTGCAGCCTGCTCTCTGGAAGAAAAGCCTGGGCCCGGGTCACATCCAGAAGAGCTCCTATGAACAGCAGCTGCTAAAAGAGTTGGAGCCAAGATGTTTCAAGGTTCAGCAAGACCCTCACTGAGGTAAGGAACTAAGAGGTAATGGTTACTGCCCATGCCATTACCTGTCTGCATTGCTGGAAATTAGCCAGTTGCCCAGGTATGGAAAGACTTGGGAGTCCTAATTTTCACAGGTGTACCGCAAGTACTCAAAACACTTTGTAAAGACTCATGGTACCAAGGAAAGCCCAAAGGGCAGGATTCTGAACTAGTACTGCCGCCCCAGCACTATGAATGAAGGTACCTGTGGTGGCTGGGGTGCACCAGAATGTGCTGGTATGCATCCTGCATATCCAGGGTTGAAAACTAATCCTGAGGCTTCAGAAAGGGTAACAGAGAGCCCAGAGAAAGCATTTGGAAATGTTCTCAATCCATGAATTTGTTCACATTTCTGAGGTCGAGTATGAGCATGTCTCTTGATTTCTTTGGAACTAGAAGTATTGGGAGTAGAACCATATATTTCATTCTGCCTCTGGCACTATTTCCGCTGCTCTATTGCTCAGAAGGCTGAGAAATTCCTGTGCCAGAAGCTCTGTCGTATGAGTTGATAACGGGCTGCCTTCTGGGCGGATAGTCCGGAGGGATTTCTGAAAAGTCCAGAGAGTGTATCCTTCCCAGATGATCCTGAGGATCCACTTGTCCATCATAACAGACTCCTACTGACAATAAAAAAGGGTCAGGCACCCTCCAACTGGGAAGGAGATGTCCGTCTACAGCAGCTGAGACAGGACCGGGGCCAGATCTTCAGACAGTGCACTCAGTGCTTTCCATGCCTGTGCCTTCCTCTGAGGCCGGGGAGGCTGACTTTTGTTTTGGGCTCTCTTGTCTTTGCCACAAAAGAACTGCTTATTCTGAAAAGAACCATGTCCCTTACTCTTCTGAGGGTTAAAAGGAGCTGGTCTGGAAGTCTCGTGCATCATTCTAGTTTCATTAGGCACTTTAAGAGGTTGCTCCACCTGCTGTCCAAACAGATAAATTCAATCAAAAGGAACATCCATAAGCTGATGTTGGACATCCTGGTTGAAGCTAGAAGTCTACAGATGGTGGTGATGCCTGATGCAAATGCCTGCTGCAGCAGAGCGAGAGGCAGCAGAGCGAGAGGCAGCATCAATGGCGCTCATGGAGGTTTTAAGCTGGTGACTGTCATACTCAATACCTTGCTTGAAAATCAGCAGAATATTTTGCTTAATCTCCGATTGTGGCAGAGACTCTGCTAGAGACCTCAGCTTGCTTCAAAGAGTATACTCATACATAGAAAAATGCCCTTGGCAGCTGGCAATTATCCTGCCCAGGGTAGCTAAAGCATAGGCATGTTTGCCCCTAGTGTCTATCTTGAATGATTCCTAGTTAATGGGGTGCACAGTGGCTTCTATAGGAATAATGGCCTTGTTATTGTCGGTGAGGATGACAGCACCAGCTACAGGTTGAAAGCCATACACTAGTTTATCCTTATTCATTCATAAAATGTTATTCATAAAAGTATTATGAACAGGATAGATTTAATAACGTTCCATTGAGAAGATCATTTCCAAGGAGATCCCATTGTACAATTTTATAAACAGTTTCAGGATACAAAACATGTATAAAAATGTAACACCAAGTACAAAACACAAACGACATACAACTTCAACAGTTACAAAAATACATATTCATAAATAATTATATAAACTAGGTATGGCAACATGCCAAACTTTAAAGTGCATTGCAACAGTGGTATGGTTTAATCGATTTTTCACCAAACCATTTTTGGATCAGATATGGTTTTATAGTCTGATGTGCCAGTCTAAGACGAACTGGGATACTATTCCATAGCATTGTCCCCCTACAGTGAAAAGATGATACACCTATTCTTACATTACAGCGTGGGACTCAATATTCCAGACCCAGTGCAGATCTCAAATTTTCTCTGCGCTTCCTAATTTAAAAATTTTCCAGAATATATCCTGGCAATTTTTCCTTTTTTCCCCTTTACATATAGGTTAAAGTATGCCAATCTCTCCTATCAGTAAGCCTCATCCAATTTATACATCTGAAGATGGTTGGTTCGTCTTGGGGCATCAAGTATAAGATGAGCCATTTTGTTATACATCACATCTAATTTATTCATACCCATCTTGGGGGGCCCCAGCATAGATAATATCCCCATAATCCAGAACTGGCAAAAGCATCATGTTTACTACCCTTAACCTTGTCTCCTGTGACTTAAAATGTTTTATCAAGTGGATCATAACCAGCTTCTTTTCCTAGATTATGAGTTAAAATTTCCAGGTGAGGTACCAAACTAAGTTTTTCACCCAAAGTTATGCCTAAATACTTATATTTATCTACTTGTTGAATTTGTATGCCCTGCGAAGTCTAGACAACCAAAGAGGCCTCTGTACAGTCAGTCTGGGAGAACAACACAGACAGTCTTTTTAATATTTAAACACAATCTGTGTCCCCAAAAAAATTCTGCAGACTGCAAAAGGCATCCTGTAGGGTATCTTGTATTTTCAATACTTCTTTTCCTTCTGTACACATAAGGGTATCATCAGCATAAATGTGATACTTTATTGCAGGATTTTTAAACGATAAATCATTTATATACATATTGAAAAGCAGGGGACCCAAAATTGATCCCTGTGGAACCCCTGTTCCAATCTGTGCTGGCAAGGATCTAAATGCTCCTATCTCTACTGCCTGTTTTCTGCCAGTCAGAAATGTTTTAAACCATTCTAATTCCCCTTCCCTTACACCCATTTTGTGGAGTCTGGACAGAAGAAAGCCATGATGCAGAGTATCGAAAGCTTTTGCTAGATCTACAAAGCTCCCACAGACATTCTCCTGTCCAGACTCCACTGTACATCCACAACTACCTTCAACAAAGCTGTACTGATACTGTGAATTGTTTGAAAACCTTAAGGGCAGTGTATTTCTTGTCAGCCTCCCTGGAGACAGCCACCACCGAAGCAGGCCTGTTCAAAACCCCATCCGACAGGGTCTCAAATACGGGAGGAATAGGAGGAACTAAACTGACCATCATATTGGTTACATTTAGAAACTCCAAAGATGCTTACCCTAGTCATAGAAACATAGAATGTGACACTAGGAAAGGTCTGGTAGGCCCATCTAGTCTCTGTTGGCTCAAAATGTAATGCTGAATGCATATGTTTGAGCAGAGCCTGGAAAGATAAATCCTCCTGCGGTACAGACACAGGCACTGGGTCTGAGGTGTCCAGGCTAAATTACAAGTCAATGTTGCTGCCTTCAGAAACGATGAGACTGGGATCAGATTCATTCCCCTCTATGCCCTCCTTAGTGAGGCAGTAATAGAGGGTCTGGGGTCACAGATCCATCAATCCAGCACACATCTGTGACAACACTAGAGATGCCGACCTGAAAGGATGAGGGGCTGGCACCAGAGGCAGCACTGCAACCAGAACTGAATCCAGCACACCAAGGAGATCCCCAGGGCTGAGAATTGCATCGGAACTAGCACTGGACCGGCACCAGAATCAGCATGGACAACCCAGCCAGCACTGAAGTGACTGACAATGGCACCATGGCCAGCCCTATTCCTGCCTGGGACAGGGGGCAGCCAGTGGGACAGATGTCGGCAGTGTTGACCTGTAGGCTGTTGCTGGATGCAAATGCATTACCTGGCCTGACAACACCACCTGTGGTACTGGTTCTGGCAGCCCCAAAGAGCCAGGGACTAGCTCTGATGGTGGTGATGTGAGGGCCAAACATTGCACTCCCTGCTCTATAAGAGCTGCCCGGTGGTGGAACTGCCCACCGAAGTCCCCACTTACAGACAGAGGGGGTTGCGAGGGCAGAGACTCTGATATCCTAGAACCAGAAGGCCTCAGTGACACAGAGGGGGACAGTGAGAGCCACCAATTCCTAGACATAGAAGATCCTGCAGCAGACCTTGCAGAGGATGACCTCAACTAGTGCCATTTCTTCCACTTCAGGCAGGAAGAGGAACAAGTCAAGGCCGAGCAGTGCTGGGACCCCAACGCAGTACATGTGCAGGATGGGGACTGCTTCTTTTTGTGCTTGCAGGAGGACTGTATTTCCTGCCAGGCAGTGGATCACCTGTAATCAGAACCCATGCCCAACAGGGAAAGTGGACTGGAAGTGGGCTGCTGCCACAGCAGCCCGTCTCTGCTGGCTCACTTCCGTACTCCATGGCTTTCAACCGTTGAGGCTAGGTAGAACTGAGAAGAAATTGAATAAGACTTGTGACAAAATCCACTACACTGACACAAAAATAAACTCTAGCTTTAAACACTAAAACAAAATTATCTGAATGCAATTGTCATTTAGATGTGAAGTTGTGATGCTCAGCAGACGAGTAATGAAACTATGATGCACACTCCACCATGGGGGGGGGGAGGAACTGAGGTGGCTGGGTGCTGGCGCCGACATAAGCATGAGCCTGGGCGCTGTCTCTCTCATGGTGTCACACTGCTCACCTCAGGGTCAGTCATCCGAAAAGTTCTGCCTCCCACTGGCTCAAACCCACTAGTGGCAATCAATGGTGCTGATTGATTCCTTGAATATTACCCAATTTAAACCAACAATTAAAAAAATAAACTATCTAACAGTTCGATGACTTAGCCATGAATCAACTGGAGCACCATCTGGGGCAACCACACTCTTAACTTCAACAGAAAAAAAAAGATCAGAGACAAGAGCACTGGGAGCCTTGAGACAAGCACAGGAGAGAGCATCTTTGAAAATAAAAATGCATTTTTCTGGGGCACCATCTCGCATGTGGAGATGCTGCAGAGTTGGGCTGGCTGTTCCAATTGTTGCTGATAGAGTGAGTGAGTGAGTAAGTAAGTAAATAAATAAATAACCAGTACTGCACAGCATTCTGTAGCACCCTTATCTTATTTCTCTTTTGAGGGCCAGGAATTAATATTTGGATGAGCTAAACCAGAACAGTTAAGAACCCACACAGACTGAGCTGTCCTGGATCCAATAAATCTTGTTTTTAGTAACTAGCTGCCCATGACTAGCCATTATTACTTTTGTTGTTGTTAGGAAACACCTTTGAACAACAAGTGCCCTTGTTCAAAGGTTCCACATCAGGACTGATTAAGAACAAAGCAATTAAACATGGAAACAGAGAATTTGCCCACAGATAAGGACCACTTGGCCTATCTAATAGGCCCATAAATAGTATATTATGTTCTGAATAGGCTCTCAGCTGCAAACCTGGAGACCTGGGTTTGAATCCCACAGCCCCCACTTGCATACTGTGTGACCCTGAGCAAGTCATTTAACTTCCTTGTGCTCCCAGATTGCACCTGGAAACAAGCTTCGGCTTAGTGTGCCTTTCCTGGTTAAACGATTTCCCCTCATTATAAAATGTGGTTGAATGGTGATCTGACAATAGTAGAAGTTGTTGGATCTGGTTGCAATTAGGGTGTGTTGCCACAAAAAGTTTTATTTTGAATGTTTTCTCAGCAAAATCTCCACTGAGCTATGTCTGCCTTGCTGGGCTGCTAGCTCTGCTCCTGCAAAAAGGCTATGTTAAAATGGGATTTAAGTCTCACAGCAGATCAACTGAGATAGTACAGTTATGTAAGAATTTGCCATAACAGTAGATCTTTGAGGGAATCTCTCATCAGGTCACACCTATGGAACTTAGTCATCAGGCACTAGGATCTCATGGAAACCTTTTTCTGTAGCAGTCTATTAGGACCGCCCATGCCGGTGTCATTATCCCTATAAAGACGTAGGTGGCCATGCTCCTGCCTCAGTTTCTTCCTGCCAGAGACCTTTCCCATCCGGCTATCTCTGAGGAACCACAAGAGAGATGAGTGCCTAGCCCTATATAAGGCTGGAAAACTAACTAACCAGTCTGGAACAGAATAGACCCCAAACAGGGATGGATGGTGGGATGGCATGACCTGATGAAAGAGATTCCCTTGAAGAGCTACTGTTATGGCAAGTTCTTACGTAACTGTACTATCTTCATCGGGGATATCTCTTTCATCAGGTCGCACCTATGGAACAAGTCCCAAGCAGTGCTGAAAGTGTGGACAGTCTGGGTGACAAGAGGCCTAGTGCTTAAGAAAGAAGGCCCTGAAGCACAACTAGGCCAAAGCCTGCCCTTCTTCTAGAAGCAATGTCCAGACTGTAGTGCTTGGTGAAGGTGCGGACAGTACTCCAAGTGGCAGCAGTACAGATCTTGGCTGCAGACACGCCCCTGAAACAGGCAACAGAAGTGGCCATACCCCTTGTTGAATAGCCCTTGACAGTCCCAGGAAGTTCCTTATGGTACTTCCTATAACAAAAAGTAATACAGTTGACCAACCATTTGGACAAACACTGTTTTGAAACTGAGGTGCCCTCATTCCCAGGGGCAAAAGAAATACATGTTTGGACTTTCTGCAGTCCTTCATACGGTGTATATAGTAACACAGAATTCCATGCACATCCAAAGTATGGAGCAATGCTTCCCCTGGATTGGCATGCTTGGGATAAGAAACAGGCGGGCGGATGGATTAAGGTCCACCTCAGGAAGAAACTTAGGGTTAGTACGCAAAGAGACCCTGTCCTTGCAGAAAATCAAATAAGGCTGCACACACATGAGAGCCTGAAGCTCTGAAATTCTTTGAGCAGAAGTAATGGCAACTAAAAATAAAGTTTTCCATGATAGAAAGTGTAGCTTGCAGGACACGGCTGGTTCAAAAGGAGGCAGGGTCAGCTTCTCCAACACAAAATTCAAGTCCCAAGCCAGGATGGGGCTATGAATAGGGGGCTTGAGGTGAAGGATGCCCCTCAAAAACGTACAAGTCACCTCTACCTGGGCGACCGGATGGCCATCCACAGTCACAAGGAAGGCAGAGACAGCACACATGTTCACCTTAATGGATGAGTATTTAAGTCCAGAATCTGACAGAGACAACAGATACTCCAATAAAGCAATGGGGCCAGATGCAGTGCACCCTAGGGTCCTAAACTAAGAGAGGTGGTGGCTGAACCTCTGGCAATCCAAAATTAGCAGATCAGTGGAAACATGAGAGGTACCCAAAGACTGGAGGACAGCAGAAGTAGTCCCCTTATACAAAAGCAGGAACAAAGAGGAAGGGGGGAACTACAGACCAGTCAGCCTAATCTCGGTAGTGGGGAAGATCATGGAAGAACTACTGAAGGAGAGATTGGTGAAACATCTGGTTACAAGGGACTAGAGGACCCAAGGCAGCATGGTTTCACCGGGGGGCGGTCATGCCAGACCAACCTCATTGAATTTTTTGACTGGGTGACAAGGGAGGTGGATCAGGGGAGGGCAGTGGACATGGTTTATCTGGACTTCAGCAAGGCCTTTGACACTGTGCTGCATAGAAGGCTATTAAACAAACTGGGGAACAGGGGAGGCAGTGAGTGGGGCTGTAGTGCGGTGGGTAGGTAATTAGCTGGGCAGCAGGACACAGAGGGTGGTGGTAAATGGCTGTCAGTCCACAGAGGGAAGAGTGACCAGTGGGGTACCACAGGGATCAGTGCTGGGACCGGTCCTATTCAATGTCTTTATCAGTGACATTGCGCAGGACCTAGAAGGCAGAATTTCCCTGTTCACTGATGACACAAAGCTCTGTAACAGAGTGGACATGCCAGTGGGTGTAGACAGAATGAGGAGGGACCTGCAGAAGCTTGAAGAATTGTCAAGGGTTTGGCAGTTGAATTCAATGCAAAGAAGTGCAAGATAATGCATATGGGGCACAAAAACCCTGGAATAACATATAATTTGGGGGGTGAGGATATAGCATGCACCAAGCACGAAAGGGACCTTGGGGGTTATCATCTCTGATGACCTCAAGGTAGGGAAGCAGTGTGACAAGGCAGCAAGTAAAACAAATAGGATGCTGGGATGCACAGGCAGGGGTATCATCAGCAGCAAAAAAGGGAGGCAGTCATAATTCCACTATACAAGACACTAGTGAGGTCCCACCTGGAGTGCAGTGTACAGTTCTGGAGACCTTACCTATGTAAGGACATAGACAGGATGGAGAAGGTTCAGAGGAGGGCAACAAAGATGGTACAGGGATTGCATCACAAGTCCAATGAGGACAGGTTGAAGGACTTGAATATGTACTCCCTGGAGGACAGGGGATATGATAGACATACAAGTACCTTACAGGGAGGAACAGGGTGCAGGAATATACTATTTTCCAGTGAAAAAGATGTTCCAGGACTAGAGGGCATGGGATGAAGTTGGAAGAAGGGTGATTCAGAGGAAACGTGAGGAAGAATTTCTTCACAGAAGGGGTGGTGGACAAGTGGAACACCCTGCCAGAGGAAGTGGTGGGGGCTGAAACAATCATGGGACTTAAGAATGCATGGGATAGACATAAGGGAATTCTGGAGGTCAGGGGTAAGGGGCAGCAGACTTCTAGGAAAACAACGTGAACTTACAAGTTCAAATGGGCAGACTGGGTGGGCCATAGGCCCTTATCTGCCGACAGTGTCTATGTATCTATGTATCCAAAATCTGGTTCACCGGACAGGTGAAAGGGTCTAAGTGGCGAGTGGTGGCCCAAATGGCAAAGTGCTCCCACTTCATGGAATACGGGCTCTGGTGGAGGGTTTCCTGGCAGCCACCTGGACATCAGCTACCTTCTGCAGGCTATGTCTACATCCTCAGGAGCCAAGCATGCAGCTGAAGGAACTTGACAGCTGGATGGACTAAGGTCCCTGGAGCCAGCATCAGCAGGTCCTGGTAGAGTGGGAGAGGAACTGGAGGTTCCACTACCAGTTGTTGCAATAACGGAAACCAAATCTGCAGAGGCCAGAATGGTGCCACCGCTAACTATGAGGGAAGCCCGCTCCATCTGCAATATAAGAAGCTCCCTCTGGATTGCATCACAAGTCCTATGAAGACAGGTTGAAGGAACTGAACATGTACTCCCTGGAGGAGAGGAGGGAGAGAGGGGATATGATAGAGACATACAAGTATCTTACAGGGAGAAACAGAGTGCAGGAAAACACTATTTTAAAGCTAAAAGATGTTCCAGGACTAGAGGGCATAGGATGAAGTTGGAGGGAGGACGATTCAGAGGAAACATGAGAAAGAATTTCTTCACAGAACGGGTGGTGGACAAGTGGAACACCCTGCCAGAGGAAGTGGTGGGAGCTGAAACAATCACGGGATTTAAGAATGCATGGGATAGACATAAAGGAATTCTAGAGGCCAGGGGTAAGGGGAAACAGACTTCTAGGAAAACAAACTGAACTTACAAGCTCAAATGGGCAGACTGGGCGGGCCATAGGCCCTTATCTGCCGACACTGTCTATGTATCTATGTATCTATGGATCAGCAGAAAGGGAGAAAAGGTGTAGAGGAACCTCCCTTTCCAGGAGAGGGACAAAGTAGCTCACTAGAAAACTCCAGGCCCTGGATCTAGTGAGCAGAAAAGCATCAGTTTTGCATTGAGCAGGGATGCAAAAAGATCCAGTTCTAGGCGTTCTAACCTTTCAAGCAGGCCCTAAGCTACTGAAGACAGCCGTCCCCATTCATGTTTCTGGGACTGCGACCTGCTGACGCTGTCTCCTAAGATGTTTTGATCTCCTGGAATATGTATGATGGACAATTTGAGGCCGTGGTCCAGAGCTCAGTACCAGACTCTCATTGCCTCCTGAAACAGGGGGTAAGAATTTGTTCCCCCGTTTGTTGAGATAGTACACCACATTGAAGTTGTCTGATTGTACCAGCAGATGACGTGGTGACAAGTGGCTCTGAAAAGCCTGAAGGACATATAGGACCACTCTCATTTTGAGCATGTTTATGTGGAGGGTAGCCTCAACTGGGGACCAGGACCCCTATGTCCAAAGAGAACCGAGCTGGGCACCCAATCCATTGCCCGAGGTGTTTGTAGTCAGGACACTTGCTTGGGAGAGGGGATGAGGAAGGGGACTCACCACAACAAATTGAAAGGGTTCTGACACCATTGCAGTACCTTGTAGACTGAAGAGGAGACCAGGACCTACTGATCCAAGTCATCAGAGTGCTGGTCCCACCGAACACACAGGCTCCACTGAGGAACTCACATATGGAGTCTGGCCAATGGCACCATAGCTATAGCTGCCATTATAAGGCCTAGTAGCCAAAGGTAAAACATGACCATAACATACCAGTCCCGAACCACAAGGGAGGCCACTGCCATCAGGCAGTCTACCCTGTCCTGGGGCAGAAAGGCCTTGCACTGGGAAGAGTCCAGAACCACACCTATATACTGAAGGCACTGAGATGGGGAGAAAGTGGACTTGGGTAAGTTCACCATGATACCCAGGGAGTGAAACTGCTGCAGGGTTCTGTGCAGGGTGGTTAGCAAGAGCTCCCTGGACAGGGCTTTTAATAGCCAATCATCCCGATACGGGAACACATACAAGCCCTCACGAGGGAGGGCTGCTGCCACTAAGTACCTGGTAAAGATCCACAGTGAAGAGGACAAGCCAAAGGGCAAGACTCTGAATTGAAAATGCTCCCCCTTGAACGAGAACTTGAGGAACCTCCAATGAGAGGGATTTATTTTATTTTATTTGTGAGAATCAGTTTACAACCTTTGAGCCAGGGGCTCGTTTCCAAAGGTACCTCGTCACACTGAGGACATACGTAGCATTTTAGATTACACAGTACAGGTTTTTCTCAAATAGGCGTTCACCAGAGGCGCCACGTCACACTGTGGTCAAACAAAAATACATTTGAGTTACAGGGTACAGGTATTTGAAATAGCTCTTACACAAGTTGGTTACATATGATGAGCAATCTACTGGCATTACCATAAGACAGCAGGCACTGGCCAGGTTATACTTGGGTATGGTGTGTTGGGAAGGGGTGGCAGGGTGGGCTAGGTGGAGAGCCGCCCGGCGGGCATTGTCACGGGTGGAGAGGTCAAGGTTGGGCCTCATTCAGAGACAGGAGCAGCTGCGATTGTTGAGGAGTTGGCTTCGAAGGGTGGTTTTAAATTTGGAGATAGTGGTGGCACTGGTGATGGAGGCAGGGAGAGAGTTAAACCAGAATGGGACTCTGTAGCAGAAGGACCTCTGACCATGAGTGGTTCTTGACCTGGGGACCAGCAGAGCGGTCTTGTTGGAGGACCGTGTTGCAATTGTAGGTGGGATCCAGTGGATGGATGCAGTCACCCCTGGAGGGGAGAGCTCGAGTAGGGTCTTTTTAGTGATGAGGCAGGTATGATAGCGAAGCCGTTCACCAAGGGTCAGAAGTTTAGCATCGTCATACAGTTGACAGATGTGTGTGAGCCTGGGGGCACCAGTAATCAGTCTGCAAGCCTTATTTAGGGTTATGTGAATTTTTTTGAGGGCAGTCGTGTCGGCAGCACCATAGACTGGTAAGCTATAGTCTACAAGGGACAGTACTGAGGATGTAACAGCGAGCTGGAGAGCATTTGGGGGGAGGCAGTTTCTATGGCGGAAGAGGATGCCAAGCCATATGTTGGTCGTGGATGCAAGTGCATCATTGTGGCCATGGAAAGTGAGGGCTGAGTCGAAGGTAGTCCTGAGGTATTTGTAGGAGTTGACTTGTTCCAGAGGTTGTTTGGTACTAGGAAGGATATGGAGTGGGTGGTTGCTAGCTTTGTTTTGGGGGTGGGCAAAAAGCATAGCTTTGTTTTTTTTAAGATTAATGATGAGTCTGTGCTCCTTAAACCAGGCATCTGCCTCATTGAAGGACTGTTGTAGGGATTCCTGAAGGAAGATGGGATTGCGGTGGGTGGCAAAAATGACAGCATCGTCAGCATACAGAAGCATTTTGCCAGAGCAAGCACTGGGCAGGGTGTTCAGATAGAGTGAGAAGAGAAGGGGGCCCAGGATGGAGCCTTGCTGAACCCCTGAGTGTATGGGACGGGTGTTGGAGAGTGTCCCATTGATTTTAACACACTGTGACCGAGTGTCTAGGTAGCTCGAGCATCATGCTAGAGGGCCAGCCAAGAGGCCAGTGTGGCAGAGGGCATTCAGCAGAAGAGGGTGGGAGACAGTGTCGAAAGCCTTTGACAGGTCGATGAACACTGCACCAGCTAGGGAGCTGGTGTCCAGGAAGGAGTGAAGGAAATTGGAGAATTCAATTAGTGCAGTGCTGGTACTGTGGCCAGCACAGAAGCCATGCTGCTCCGGGCATAAGATGTTATGCTTGGACAGATATTCAGTGATTTGAATGGCCACCACTTTTTCTAGAGCTTTTGGTGGGGGGGGGAGATTGGTCGGTAGTTGTTGGTTGAGGACCTGTCACCTCCTTTATGAATGGGTGTGATTATGGCTGTTTTCCAAGCAGTGGGAAATTGTCCCAGGCAGAGCGATCGGTTTAGTAGGCTGGTGAGCGGGGCGAGGACTTCATCTAGCACCAGCCTGAGGATACTGGGGTCCAGTGAGTCACTGCCAGGACTGTTGCCCTTAATGCTTTGATTAGGATGGGTCTGGTCTCCTGGCAGATACCTTCGAGGTGGAAGCTGGGGTGGTGGTGGACAGGGGGAGGATGGTTTGGGGGAGGATCAAAGAAATTACTGGGGAGGACTGAGCTAAGGTCGATGAAAGCGGTGTTGAGGCAGTTTGCTATGAAGGCAGGATCGGTGGAGGTAGTACCATCACTAGTGAGCTGAGATGGGGGAGGGGAGCATGACTTACCATTTAGCTGTTTAATATTATCCCAGAAATTCCAGGCAGAGCCCCAGGAGGAGGTGAGGGTGGCCTGGTAATGGTCGGCCTTGGCTTTTCGGACCACCCAAGAGCACTTATTCTGGGCTGCATTGTATGCTTGTCTATCAGACAGCCGGACTGTTTCAGTGGCAAGGTGCCAGAGGTTATCTCGATTTCTAAGCAACTGTAGGAGGGCAGGGCTGACCCAGGGTGCATTCTGTTTTTTGGATCAGATTTTTGTGAAGGGTGCAAAGAGATCACAGGCCTTGTTGAAGGTTTGGGAGAAGAAAGCGAGGGCAGTGTCAATGTCGGGTGCACGCTGAATGGGGAACCAGTTTATCTGGGTGAGAAACTAAGTTTTTTCAGCCCACCAGGGCGGAGGTGCTTGCGGAGGGTGGTCTGTGCTTTGGGTTTGGGATTGGGGACTGCCCAGAGAAATAGGATAGGGGAATGGTCACTTAGGGAATCTGGTAGGACCTGGATGTTTTGGATTTTTTGGGGTCGGTTGGTGATGATTACATCCAGTAGGGTGCTGGTTCCTCTTTTTGGGTTTATTCTAGTGGGCTGGGTGATGAGTTGCGTCAGGTCTTGGGTGGAAAATGTGTCTCGGATTGAGGAAGAGCTGAGCCAGTTTATGTTAAGGTCACCAACTAGGATTTGCTCCGCCGTATGGTGAAGGGTGGCCAGATAGTTAGTGAGACTAGAGCTGGGTTCTGTTTTTTTGGGGAATGTAGGCAGTGGTGAGATAGAGAGGGCCCCTAGAAGGGTCAGGGGTGAGTTTGAGGGTAAGTGCCTGGGCCCCATTTACAAGGGCTGGGGTAGGGAGTGCTTGTCCAGTAATTGTGTCCCTAGTGTAGATTGCACAACCTCCCCCTCGTTTGCCTACTCGGTCCTCCTGGTATAAGGTATAGCCAGGGAGGGAGACAAATGAGTCAGGGGTGGATTTGGACAGCCAGGTTTCTACCAGGGCTATAGTGCCTTCAGAAAGTATTCACCCCTCCTTGGAGTTTGTCACATTTTGTGATGTTGCAAACTCAAATTAAAATACATTTATATGGGATTTTTTTGTCACGTATCTACACAAATTACTCTATAATGTTGAAGTGGAATGAAACTTCTGGAATTTTTTGTACATGTAATTTAAAATAAAAACCTAAAATGTCTTGATTTGATAAGTATTCACCCCCTTTGCTATGACACTCCAAATTGAGCTCAGGTGCATCCAATTTCCTTGTGAGATCACTCTAAAACTTGAGTGGAGTCCACCTGTGGTCAGTTCAAATGGTTGACATGATTTCAAAGGAAATACACCTGTCTATATAAGGTCCCACTGTTGACAGTGCATGTCAGAGCAGAAACTCTACAATGAAGACCAAGGAGCTGTCTGTAGAACTCCGTGATAGAATTGTGAGGAGGCATTGATCTGGGGAGGAGTATAAAAACATTTCTAGGGTGTTGAAAGTTCCCAGGAGCACAGTCAAGTCCATCATTAGGAAATGGAAAGATTACGGAACCACCCAGACTCTTCCTAGAGCAGGCCGTCCTCCAAAACTGAGCAACCGGGCAAGAAGGACCTTGATCAGGGAAGTGACCAAGAACCCAATGACCACCCTGACAGAACGACAGAGTTCCATGGCTGAGATGGGAGAACCTGTCCAGAGGAAAATAATCTCTGCAGCACTTCACAGATGTAGCCTCTATGGGAGAGTGGCTAGACAGAAGCCACTCCTGAGAAAAGGCCACATAATAGCATGCCTGGAGTTTGCAAGAAGGCACGTGGCAGACTCTAAGACCATGTGGTAAAAGATTCTCTGGTCAGATGAAACAAAATTGAACTTTGGCCTGAATGCAAAGCGCCATGCCCAGCAACCAAACACAGCTCTTCACCTGTAACACCATCCCTACCATGAAGCATGGTGGTGGCAGCATCATGTTATGGGATGCTTTTCAGCGGCAGGGACTGGGGCACTTGTCAGATAGAGGAACAATGAATGGAGCCAAATACAGGCACATCCTTGAGGAGAACCTGCATCAGTCTGCAATAGACCTTGGACTGGGGCGAAGATTTACGTTCCAACAGGACAATGACCCCAAGCATACAGCCAAAGCAACACTGGAGTGGCTTCAGAACAAGAAGGCGAATGTCCTTGAGTGGCCCAGCCAAAGCCCAGACTTGAATCCCATTGAGAATCTGTGGAAAGACTTAAAGATTGCGGTTCACCGATGCTCCCCATCCAACTTAACAGAGCTTGAGCAAATCTGCAAGGAAGAATGGGCGAAAATTTCCAAATCCAGATGTGCAAAGCTGATACAGACATACCCAAGAAGACTCAAAGCTGTAATTGCTGCCAAAGGCGCTTCTACAAAGTATTGACTCAGGGGTGAATACTTAAGTAAACAAGATATTTCAGTTTTTAATGTTTCATAAATTTTTGTTACACAATAAAACTATTTTTGCCCCTTTAAATTGTTGAGTATGCTGTGTGAATTAAGGGGGAAAAAATAATTTCAATGCATTAAAAATTCTGGTAGTAACACAACAAAATGTGACAAAATCCAAAGGGGGTGAATACTTTCTGAAGGCACTGTATGATGTCAGGTTGATGTGCCGTGGCCCAGCAACTGGAGGGCGTCGAATTTTTTCAGCAGGCTGCATATGTTCATGGAGGCTATTTGGAGGCCAGTGGGCCAAGTTGGTGGGTGGGAGGGGGCTGGGCCTGGGTTGGGATGTATGTTGCCAGAAAGTAGTAGCAGGAGGACCAAGGCTCTGGTCCGGGGGTGGCAGCAAGTCAACTTCTGTGGTGCACGCTGGGATGGGGAGGTGGCCATAGTGGTGCAAGGAATGGGCAGGGTTCAAAAGTTTGGGAGGGCAAGGACGAAATCCAACCATGGAGAGTAAGGATAGGCAGTGGGGGGGTAGATAGGGGGCAGGTGCTGTGGGCCAGGGTAAATGGTCAGTGTAGGGTGTGATCGGACTAGGTCAGGGAGAGTTGGGGGTGCTGGGATAAGTGGGCCTGTGAATATGCTTGGCTGATGAGATGTGTGTACTAGCAGGAGAACCAGGGGGAGACATTTGAGGAGAAGGGGCGCAAACATAATGCCTATGTAAGCAGCAGGGCAGGAAGGGTTCAAGTATCTTGGCTGCCCCCAAGAAAGCGTGGATACCACTTTGGATCAGTGGTAGGGTCACGGACTCTGGTGGATAGGGTACAAGGTTCTAATCCCTGGTAGGGCTAGTGAAAAAAGGACCTGGGCAGGTGTGGGATTCCACTTTCCAGGTGGCTCAAAGCTGGCTGGAATTGAGCCAAGTCCAGGGTGAAAATAGCAACTCCTAGTGGTCACTGAAGGTTAGCGTCAAGCTAGGGTACAGTCTGATGGTTGGGTCAGACCAGCGTGCAGGGCTAGCTTGGAGTCTGGGTATAGGTATGAGGTGTGTTCAGGGACAGGATTGAGAGTAAGGGAAGAGAAGTACTGTATGTGGATAGAGGGAAGTTCAGATAGTGAGACTGACTGGAGTAGTCAGGGGTCCCTCTGGTGGCAGGCTGGTATAAGCTGCTAATGGGAAAGTAGGGACTTAGTAAAAATAATGCACAGGAAGTGATGTCATAAGTAAGAGACTATATAAGTAGTGACGAACCAGGGTGGGTGGGGCAGTTGATGTGCACGTTGACGGGCTAACACCCCTCACAAGGGTGCACTTGCAGGAGGTAGTTTAATTACCTCTGTGCCCATTGCAGCTTGTAGCTCAGTTGCTGCTTCGTGATAAATCAGGATATGCATCCTGCATATCCAGAGAACAATGCCCATCACCTTGCTTGAGAAGAGGCAGGCCATGTGAAACTGAATGTACTGTTTTTTTTGGCCCCCTGCGGCCCTGGATGGGACAAAGATATCCAGTCCTCTTGGGGCACCAGGAACAACATGGAAAAGAAACCCTTGTTTCTCTGATCCTGTGGAGCAGAGAGTGAATTTCCTCCTTTAAGATGGAATGTGGTCTACAGGAAAGCAAGAAAGCCCTAGGGAACAGTGGGAGGCCACTTCAGAAGCTCCAGAGTGTGGCCCATTTGCATGAGTTGCAAAATCCAAACATCTGAAGTGATTGCCCTCCACTGGTCTAAATGGAGGGGAAAAACGACCCCCTACTGCCTCCTCCTGGGTTGGAACAAAGGACAGGGTCGAGTAAGGAGTCAGGCTGAAGTGGGGCCAGGGGGCCTGTACAGCACCTCCAACCCTGGGGACTTCAGCAAAGGCTCTGAAGGTGGAGGAAGGGGTGGGCAGAAAAGAACTGGCTTATGTGTTTGCCCTGTGGGTGGAGGCTGAAGCCGGACTTCTGAGGAGCTTTCCAAAAGGAAGACCTCGGGTGGCTTCTGGACTGGGTATGGTACAGGGAGTGCACAGCTTTAAGAGCCCTCGCTGAGACCTGCGGTTCATTAATAATGTCCTGAACCTCAGGGCCAAACAATCTGGAGCCAACAAATGGGTCCTCTAGAACCTTCTGCTATACATCAGCAGGGAACCCGGAGCCAGGAGTGCCTCCTAAGACAAATGTCTGAGGCAGCAGCCCTGTCCGTAGTGTCAAACATAAAAATGGCATGGAGGAGATGTTTACTAACATCCTCAGCAGCCTGAAGAGTCTTGAGGATTTCCTGCTTTGGTGATCCTTCAGGAAGGGCCTGAGCTGCAGCCTTGCCTTTTTTCCAGAGGGTATTCTGATATTTAACCAAGTGAGAGAGGTAGTTTGAAATCCTGAGGCCTAAGGGGGCTGAAGCAAATGTCCTCTTGTCCCATAAGTCCAACCTCCTGGACTCTGTGTCAGGAGAGAGAGAACCGAGATGCTAGGGTGCCCTGGAATGGTCATGGGCAGCTTTGATGACCACAGAGTCCATCACTTGCTGGGTGGAGTAATTGGACTTCCCTAATGGGGCATGGTAAAGCTGGTCTGCCTTCCTGGGCATAGCACGCACTGAGTAGGGCCTGTGCCAAACCACCTGGGAAGCATCATCCAGAGCTCTGAACAAAGGAGGGATGACCTTAGGAGGAGATTCAGGGATCTCCAGGAAGTCTTCCAGGTTCCTCCTGGTGGCATCCTCCTCCTCCCCACTCTGGAAACCCATAGCAGACTGCAGCTCCTTCAAGATGTTATAAAAACTGGGGTCTTCAAAGGGGGACTGGGAGTCTGATGCTCCAAGCCCCCACTCCTGGAAGAGACAGTGGACCTATCTGAGGAGCAGGCCCCTTCTTCCCCTTCCTTCCTTCTCCTCCTCAGGCAATAGGAGATCAGGACGATATTCCCCTTTGATGTCGATCTGGTCTGAGCCATAAGCCAACACAATGGACACTGACAATGCCTGTGAGGGTGGTGGGCGAAGGGACAGAACTGGCTATGAAGCCGGGGGGAGGGGAGCTGAAGAAGGCACCGACAGAGGGGCAAGTGCAGCAGTAAACTGCTTGAACAATGCCATAGTAAGGGGAATCAAAATAGTATTGAGGTCAATGACGGGTTGATGAATAAAGTACAGTTACATAAGAACTTAACTGTAAGAGTAGATCTTCGACAGGAGCTCTTGCAGCAGGCTACAACCATTAGTACTAATGCCGCAGCCTTAGGACCCACCTGAAAAAACTTAGCTAGTAGTACCACAGTACCCAGCAGGGACTGCCCCCCGTTGGCTCCACCCCGTCAGTCACGCCATAAAAGGGGGTGGACCCTGACTCTGCCTCAGTTCCCCCGCCAAGACCCGCAAATGGACACTAGCAAGCAAACCAGGCGAAGCTTGTCAAAGACATGCTGTAAACTTCACCAGGGGGAAGAAGGGGTGGGAAAGAAACGTCTGCTGCAAGAGCTCCTCTCAAATATCTACTGTTACGATACATTCTTATGTAACTATACTATCTTACTTCGAGTGGGAGCTCTTGCAGCAGGCTATAACCATTAGGTCAGATTCCCAAGCAGTCCTACACCAAGGAGGTGGCTAACCCTGGGAAGAGAAAAGATGAAAAATGGCTGATATACAGCAAATCAGGACAAGAGACTCTGAAGGCCTGCCAAGCCGAAACCGGCATGGCGCCTGGAGGCAATGTCCAGGCTATAGTGCTTCACAAAGGTGTGCACTGAATTCCAAGTGGTGGCAGTACAAATGTCTCTTATAGAGACATTCTTTAAGGAGGCAAAGGAGGTAGAAATCCCTCTGGTGGAATGAGCTCTAACTGGGCTCGGAAGAGGGTTTGTTGTGCTTGTCATAACAAAGTACAATACAGCAGACAAGCCACCTGGAAATAGTTGTTTAGACACTGGTTTGCCCAGGTGTTGTGACACAGTTGCTCTGATTTACGGTGTGCAGCTGTGCACTTGAAGTAGTACCTCAGCACCCTGTGAACGTCCAATGTGTGTAGGACAGCCTCTCCCCTATTGGCAGGGGTAGAATAATAGACTGGAAGAAAATATTACTCACCTTAGTAATTATGTTTCTTCTAATGGAATCTTGCTGTATTCTGACTATAGCAGTTAGCCCCAGCCTTTAAACTGCCCCAGAGAACAAAGGGTTAACTTTCTATGCAGAGCATAGAATACTGAGCTCGAGCTCGGTTGAGGTCTCTGTCTGGAGCCCTTTGAAATCCAACCGTCAGATTCTTACGAGCAAAAACACACTAACTACTCCATGTGGAAATTGTGAAATTTTTACTAGCCAACTGGCAACAAAAAGTTTTGGATCCCCAAAGTAAGACTCAAGTCAGGAAACCCAAAACCAAAAACCAATCCAAATAAGAAAAGAGAAAAACAAACACCCAAACAAAAAGAACAGGGTGTAAAAGGAGCACCCCTGAGATGCAACACTGCACCTGCCCACCCACTTCCCAATAACAGGTTCTGAGAGGGAAGGCAGGGAGGTCAGAATACAGCAAGACTCCATTAGAAGAAACATAATTACTAAGGTAATTTTTTCTTCAAACAACATGAAGTCTTGCTGTATTCTGACTACTGCAGACTACCAAGCAATACCTCCATGGAGGAGGGACAGAACCTACTTTGGGAATAGGCTCTGAAGTACTGCTGTGCCGAACTGAGCATCACTCCTAGCCTGGATAACCAGAGAGTAATGCTTAGTAAAGGTATGGACTGTTTTCCAGGTGGCTGCTTGACACATTTCTAAGACAGGAATATCCCTGGCAGCAGCCAGAGAAGCAGCTGTACCTCTGGTGGAGTGAGCCCTCAGGTCTGAAGGTGGAATGTTTCCTAGTTTCTCATAGCAGAATTGTATACAAGATACAATCCACCTGGCAACAGTTCTTTTGATGGCAAGTTTGCCCTTCCCCACTTCTCCATAAGTGAGGAACAGCTGGAGGGAATCAAACCTGTGACCCTTGGTACGCTCTATATAGTAGCTAAGGGCCCTTTTAACATCTAAACTGTGCAGCCTCCTCTCTCCTGAAGAGGAATGATTAGTGAAGAAAACAGGAAGAGACACAGACTGGTTCAGGTGAAAATCTAAAACCACTTTGAGCAAGAACCTTCTATTGGTTCTAAGGACCACTTTATCCCTATGAAAGGAGATAAATTCAGGTTCCACTGATGGCTTGCAGTTCATTGATACGTCTGGCAGAGGTAATGGCTACTAAAAACACAGTTTTCCAAGTCAAGTACTTAAGCTCTACTGAGGACATAGGCTCAAAGGGAGGTTGCATCAATTAAGCAATACAAACATTTGAATCCCAGGCAGGGGCAGGGTCTCTGAATGGAGGACTGGTATGAAGCAATCCTTTGAAAAATTTACAGAACACCGGATGAGATGATAGTGAGGAAGACTTCCCCACTGACAGAAAAGCAGAGACAGCTGACAAGTGTACTTTGAGAGTAGCTGGTCTGAGGCCTAGGCCATTAAGATGGACCATATAATCCAGAACTGTAGGCAATTCAGCAGTGTCTGGGGAAATATGCTATTTAGAACACCAAATGCTGAATCTCTTCCATTTGGAGTTATAGGTCTTTCTAGTGGTGGGCTTTCGAGAGGCTTTGAGGATGTCCAGAACCCCGAGACAGATGCAAATCTGCATACTCTAACTCTTCAAGAGCCATGCCTTGAGATTGAGAGACTGAAGACTGGGGTACCAAATCCTCCCGAGAGGAGGTTACCAGGTTGTAATTCCTGGGAAGAGACAGGGGAAGATGGACTGCTAGGGACAGTAACAGGGGGTACCAAGGCTGTCTGGCCCAATCTAGAGCAGTCAGAATCACTTTGCAATGTTGTGACTTTATCTTGACTAAAACTTTGAACAGTAGAGGAAAGGGAGGGAAAGCATATAGAAATTTTCCTTCCCAGTTCAGAATCAGAGCATCCAGAGGGACTGTGCCCAAGACTGGGGGCCTGCAACAAAAGAGAGGAAGTTGGTGATTGTCTGGGGCTGCAAAGAGATCTACCTCTGGAGTGCCCCACCTTGAAAAATTCACCTTCAAGACCAGAGGGTCCAGGGACCATTCGTGATAGCCCTGTGAAATCCTGCTCAGTGCATCTGCTAGCACATTGTCCTTCCCCGGAAGGTGGACTGCTATCAGAGAGGTTTGCAGGGAATAAGCCAGGGACCACAACTTCATGGCTTCTGTGCACAAGGCCGCAGACCGCGTGCCTCCCTGCTTGTTGATGTACCACATGGTGGTGGTGTCTGTTTTGACTTGAACCACCTTGTTCTGCACTGACTGAGAGAAAGCTTGCAGGCAAAGAAAAACTGCCCCGAGTTCCAGGAGATTGATATGGAGAAGAGATTCCTGAGGGGACCACAATCCCTGGGCAGTGAGGGCCTCCAGATGGGCTCCCCAGCCCAGGAGGGAAGCATCCATGGTAAGGACCACTGAATGAGACTGAGTGACAAATTGCCTTAAATTGTCCTGATCCTGCCACCACTGAAGGGCTTGGATCAAGGTTTGGGTCACTGGGATCAGTTTGGTAAGGGAATCCCTTCTTTTGGGACCAAAAGGCCCTCAGACGGAACTGAATGTCCCTCATCTGGAATCTTGCCCCTTGGATGACTGCTGTAGAGGCTGCCATGTAGCCCAAGAGCTGGAGGAAATGCCTTGCTGGTCGAGACACCTGAAGGCTGAAGGAAGAAGCCAGTTCTATAAGAACTCTTGCCCTTTCCTGGGGAAGAAAGGCTCCTGCTTTGACAGTACCCAGCTCTGCCCTATGAAGGTGATGAGCTGTACAGGCTTGAGAACTGACTTGGGAAGGTTGAGAAGAAATCCTAGAGAAGTAAGCACTTGCTGGATCACTTGCAGGTCTGACTTGACTTGGTCTAGGGACTGGCCCACTATGAGCCAGTCGTCCAGATATGGAAAAATGGAAATATTTTGCCTCCTTAGAAAGGCAACTACTACTGCCAGGCACTTTGTGAAGACACTTGGGGCTGAAGTTAGGCCAAAGGGCATTGCTCTGAACTGATAGTGACCTGAGGGCAACTCGAACCTGAGGTACTTTCTGTGGGAGCACCTGATGGGAATGTGAAAATAGGCATCTTTGAGGTCCAGGGAGGCTAGCCAGTACCTTGGCCTTAGAGAGGGAAGGATTATTCCCAGAGTTACCATCTTGAACTTTGGTTTTAAAAGATGTTTGTTTAGGTATCTTAGGTCTAGGATGGGTCACCACTCCCGTCTTTTTTGGGGTAAGGAAGTACCTGGAGTACAGATCTTTGCCCCAGTGTAGGATAGGTACTCTCTCTATGGCTCTTAAAGCCAGCAGAGATGAAACCTCTGCCTCTAGGGCAAGAGTTTCTGAGAGACCTGCAGGTGGAAAAGATCTGGCTCTCATCTTCGGAAATTTTTTGAAGCCGAGAACCAGTCCCTGGCCTATTACTTCCAGGACCCACTTGTCTGATGTAACAGACATCCAATCCTGGACAAAGTGAGTCAGCCTGCCCCCTACTGGGATAGGAGAGTCGACCCGGGCAGGCCCATCAGGGTGTCTGCTTGGCAAGGGCCTTAGGCTGAGGAGTGGATGCAGCCCTGCTCATCCCCCTTCTGCTTCTCCCTCTGAAGAACCACCTCTGTGGAAAGGAAGAACAGGCCTGTGGCTGGTAGAAAGGCTTATGAAAAGGCCTGCCCTCGCCCCTGCCCCTAGACTGCTGCCTTTGAAGAGTTGCCTGCCTCTCTTTGGCCTGAGCACTCCTGTAAGTGGTCCTGTACTCATCCATTTTCTTCATGTAATTCTCCGTCTACTCCCCAAACAGAGAATTACCCACTACAGGAAGATCCATGGCCTTAGCCTGGGTATCCTGCGAAAGGCTAGCACATCTGAGCCAAGCCATTCTCCGAAGAGCCACAGATGTAGCCATGACTCTTGATGATACATCACTGGAGTCCACAGCAGCATGAAACTGAACTTTTGATGCCTCAATCCCATCTGCAGCCACCTCCTCCAGCTCCTTGGCTAGCTGAGAGGAGGCCTGTTTAGCCAGTGCCAGTACAGTGTCCCACCTGGACTTCAGGTACCTGGCTGTATAGGCCATATAATTCACCTGCCTGAGTCCCAAGGAAGATGCCATGTACTGTTTTTTCGCCATGGCATCAATCTTCCTGGAGTCTTTACCTGGTGGGTGTGAAGCCAAGGGAATGTTTGCCTTATCACAGTCCTCCACAAACTCCGGTTCATAAAAATCTTCAGGGGTATAAGCTTGAACCGGGGGAACTGACCGAACCGAACCCCTACGAAAAGGTGCCGGATTGGTCGGAACCGGGCGAAGCAATTCCACAATTTGAATCGCTTTGGCTATTTCCTCGGTGGTAGGAACATGAACTTGGATCCGAACTTGTCGATTTTTTCTTTATTTCCTTTTGTGGAGAACTGACCTCAGGATCTGTTTCTCCTTCTGCCCAAGAAGTATCGCCTGGTCAGAGGGCACTCCTTCTGGTTCGGTAAGAACCTAACCGGGCCGGTCATCTGGGTCAGCGGACTTCTCGGCCTCCTTTTCCCTCAGTCTACCTAGTCTCTTTTTAAGGGTACATTTAGGAAAATGTTTACAAATTTGGCAGTCTGAATCGAAACCCCAGACAATAAACACAGGTGGTGTGGGGATCGGCCTTAGCAAAGACCTCCCCACACTCACTGCAGTGCTGAAACCCAGTGGGCCCGGTTTTTTTCCTTGGGTTTCTCAGACATGGCCAACCTAACCAAACTTACCCTTTTTATGGCAACTGCCAGGCAAGACTCCCTTATCAGTTCCTAACCGTGTCACGGGTGTTGGAAAAAAATGTTCAAAACAGGCTTTTTTTAGAACCGATAAGAACTGGTAACCACACTCTAAAGTAAAACACAAGGATTCAATACAAATGATCGGTTCAGCAGAACCGATCTAACACTTTACAATTTCCACACTGAAAAACAGAACAAAACTCACGGTACCACAGACAGAGACTGAACCGACTATGTGGAAATAAATTTGGTAAAAAACTGACAACTTAATCGAGACTTTAACCGACTTTCGAACCGAGCTGAAGGAGAAATCTCCGGAGTGACTGTTCAGTGAGGTGGAGTAAAGAATCTGACGGTTGGATTTCAAAGGGCTTCAGACAGAGACCTCAACCGAGCTCGAGCTCAGCATTCTGTCCTCTGCATAGAAAGTTACCCCTTTGTTCTCTGGGGCAGTTTAAAGACGGGGGCTAACTGCAATAGTTAGAATACAGCAAGACTTCATGTTCTTTGAAGGTCAACCGATTGGTTGAGGGTCAACTGTGAGACCACTTGGGAAGGAATTTAGGATTTGTTCTAAGGGGAAACCCTTTCCCAGTGAAAAACTAAATAAGTCCCCCTATACATCAGGGCCTGAAGTTCGGAAACCCTTCAAGCTGAAGTAACAGCAAGTAAAAAACAAACCTTCCAGGAAAGATAACACAGCTCACAATCAGCCGCTGGTTCAAAAGGTGGGAGAGTGAGCTTCTCCAACACAAAAAGGAGGTCCCAGGGAGGGACAGGATCCCCAATGGGAGGTCTCAAATGTAAGATACCCCATAAGAAGGTGAGGATCATGTCCAGTTGGGCCAAGGTTCTATCTCCCAAGAGGACATGATATGCAGAAATGTGCACCTTTATCGAAGAGTAGCTCAAGCCTTTCTAGTATAAGGAGAGGAGATACTGTAATGCTGAGTTCACTGGACAGGTAAGGGGGTCCAGATGGTGGGACGAATCCCACAAACAAAAACGCTTCCACTTCACAGCATAAGTGGAGCATGTAGAGGGCTTCCTCGCTGAAACAAGGACATCCCCCATCTCTTGGGAAACCCTGTACCTGACTTTGGCAACGTCTGCAGGAGCCAAGCATGAAGGTGCAGAGACCCAAGATCTGGATGAACCAGCCTGCCCTAATCTTGGAAAAGCAACTGTGAGCATATCGGTAGCAGAATTGGAGGTTCAGAGGACAACCGCTTAATTAGTGGAAACCAAATCTGCTGAGGCCATAGTGGGGCGATCAGAATCATTCAGACCCCCTCGGCCTGGAGTTTCAATAAGACTCTCTAAATGAGAGGGAAGGGAGGGAAGGCATAAAGAAACCTCCCTGCCCAACAAAGGGACGTGTCTGGCCAGAAAACACCAGGCATGTTCTCGCTCAAGCAGAAAAATACAGGTTACTCACCTGTAACAGGAGTTCTAGGAATGGTATATGTTGTTCATCCACACTGTCTGGCAGGTATCCTTGCCGCTTTAAATCCTGCCGGAAGGTCTTCAAGCTGGCTCCTCCCACCCACCCGGGTGGAAAAACTCTCGGCTCCACCCCATGACGCCAGATCTGGCCCTTGAAGCTCAGGTTGTGCGCCAAGCTGGGAGGTCGAGGGAGCCAGGATGAACAACATATACCATTCCTAGAACTCCTGTTACAGGTGAGTAACCTCTATTTCTAGGGATATGGATATGTTGTTCATCCACACTGTCTGGCAGACTCCCTAGCAGTTCTCCGGGAGGAGGGAGGCAAGGCGCACACCCCCTACTTAGGGAATAGAGACTGGAGAACCGAGGCCCCAAAACCAGCATCCCGGCGTGACTCAAGGTCGATGTGGTAATGGGTGATGGTGTGTGCTGACTTCCAGGTAGCAGCCCTGCAGATTTCCTGGATAGGGACGTCCCTGGAAGCAGCCACCGATGCAGCAGTATGTCGGGTAGAATGAGCTCTTATCCTCTGGGAGGCTCCATGCCCGCCAACTTATAGCAGAGATCTATGCAGGAGGTGACCCACCTGCCTATCGTCCGCTTGGCTGCAGGTCTGCCAGGTGCGACTTCAGCGTAGGGTGACAAACAGCTGGTGAACCTCTCCCGATTTCAGCCGTGCGCCTCCTTATAGTAAGCGAGCCTTCTAGGGTCCAGAGTATGGAGCCTATATTCGGCCTCCAGGTGTGATTGAGGTAGAACACCAGCAGAGTCAACACCTAATTAAGGTGAACTCCGACACCACCTTCGGAAGGAATTTCGGTGGGGGGCGAGGACAACCTTGTCCCTGTGGAAGACCAGGTAAGGAGACTCGATGCAGAGCGCTGGAGCTCTCCCATCCTTCTGGCTGACGGATAGCCACCAAGAAGGCGGTCTTCCACTACAGGTGAGAGAGTTCACACCTGTGCATTGGTTCGAATGGCTTGCCCATGAGCTTTGCCAGTACCAGCAGTAGATCCCACGGAGGTGGAGGTTCACGCACCAGAGGGGAAATGTGATCAAGGCCTTTGAAAAAGCACCAGACCACCTTCTCCTGCGCCACCGACTGCTTCCCGGCCCGCGCCCGGTAAGCAGAGATGGCTGCCAGGTGCACCTCTAAGGGTCGTCGACCCAAGCCCTTGTTGAGAAAGGGACCAAGTAGTCCAATATGCTCGCCAAGGAACAGGAGGAAGGGTCAAGGCCCTTGTTCTGGCACCAAATGGAAAATCTCTTCCATTTGAAGCGTGAGCATTTTCTGGTCGACTTACGTGACGCCTCAACTACGTTGAGGACCTCGTCGGAAAGACCCAAGGCCTGGAACTCTAGCCGCTCAGGAACCAGGCCGTCAGGTGCAGGGATTGAAGGTCCGGATGGAACACCTTCCCCTGATTGACTGAGAGCAGCTCCGGGCGAGCTGGAAGCTGCCTCGGGAGCCTGGAGCTGAGGCTGAGGAGATCTGGGTACCAGTACTGGCGGGGCCAGTCTGGGGCTATCAGAATCACCTGCGCCTTGTCCCTCCTTGCTTTGAGAAGCACCTTGTGCATCAAGGGGAACGGGGGAAAGGCGTAGAAGAGGCCCGGGGTCCACGGCCTTGAGAAGGCATCCCCCTGCAGTGATCCCTGCTGAGGGGGCCGGGCATGGAACAGCCTCAGCTTCGCATTCTCCCTGGAGGCAAACAGGTCCACCTGAGGTGTGCCCCAATGGGAGAATAGATCTTGTACTACCTCCGGCAGGAGAGACCACTCGGTGGACGCAGCCCTATTCGGCTTAGGCATCGGCCAGGGTGTTGGAGGCTCCTGCCACATGAATGGCTAGGAGATCCGCCCCAGGCTGTGCAAGTGACCAGATGCGGAGAGCTTCCTTGCATAGAAGCATGGAGGCGATCCCACCATGGCGGTTTAGATAGTACATGGTCGTGGTATTGTCCGCCTGACCCGGACCACTTGACCCCAAAGAAACGGAGCAAAGGCGGTGAGAGCTAGGCGACCGCCGGAGCTCCAGCAGGTTGGATGTGGCATCGGGACTCCCGCGGGGACCAGAGGCCGTGTGCTTGGTGTTCCCCCAGATGGGCACCCCAACCCATCAGAGAGGCATCGGTCGACAGAGAGACCGTCGGCTTGGGGCGGACAAACGGGATGCCCTCCTGCAGATGAACTGGAACGGTCCACCACTGGAGAGCGTTCCACATCCCCTGGGTCACCGTCACTAGCTGATCCAATGGATCGCAGCGTTGGGACCACTGGCTGGCCAGCCCCCACTGAAGGGGGTGCATGTTCCAGTGGGCCCAATGGACCACGCTGGTACAGGCCGCCATGAGACCCAGGAGGCGCAGGAAGTCCCGGGCAGGGCGCGATTGCCCAACCAGAAATGATTGGGCAAAGGAGGAAAGAACCCTCAGCCCTGTCCGCCGGGAGCCGTGCTCTAGCTCGAAGAGAGTCGAGCTCTGCCCCGATGAAAAGAGTCACCTGCTTTGGCTCGAGTTCCGACTTGGCCTCGTTGATGAGTAGGCCGACCTGAGAGCAAACCTGGAGGGCCAGATCTCTGGACCACTCCACCTCCTGTCTGGAGGGGGCTGCTATCAGCCAATCGTCCAGGTAAGGGTAAACCCGGACCCCTCGACGCCACAGGAATGCTGTCACCACTGCCATGCATTTGGTGAAGACCCTGGGAGCTGGAGATAAGCCGAAGGGCATGGCTTGGAACTTGAAAAGGGATCCCTCCGCTCGAAAGCGAAGGAACCTCTGATGTGACGGACGGATAGGGACGTGAAAGAACGCGTCCTGCAGGTCCAGAGAGCAGAACCACATGCCGTGTTCCAAGGATGGAATTATCTGAGCCAGAGTGACCATCCTGAAGGTTCGAGACCTTAGGAACTTGTTTAGGTCGTGTAGGTTGAGAATGGGGCGCCAGCCCCTCGTCTGTTTCGGAACCAGGAAGTACCTGGACACGAACCCCGGGTCTGAGGGAGGGTCCGCCACCTCTCTGATCACCTCCTTCTCGAGGAGGAGAGCGATGTCAGCTCGGCGAGCCGACAGCAAGGCTTCGGACCCCGAGGCCTCCAGGTGTGACGGCTCTGAAGGGTGGGGCCTGCTCGAACTCCAGAGGCAGGCCCTTTCCCACCACTTCCAACACCCACCAGTCTGTGGTGATAATGGACCAGGCGTAAAGAAAGTGGTGAAGCCGCCCCTCCACGGGGGGCACCTGGGGTGAGGCGACGGGGTTGGGGGCGACATCCCTCAACCCATCACTGGGCAGGCTTGGAGGAAGGACCGGCCGAGGGACCTCCAGGGCCTTTACCTCCCTGCTTCCTGGAGGAGGAAGCCGAGGGCTTGGGTTTGGGATGCCAAGCTCGTGCCTGCTGGCCCTGACGTTGCTGGGCTGGACGTGCCGCGGGCGCAGAGGGACGAAAAAGCTTAGGCTGCGGTCTGTGGCCTTTGTCCTTCTGTGCAGATGAGACCGAGTCCAAGGTAGCATTGGACTTCTCGATCCTCTGCAGGTGACCTTCCACCCCAGGGCCGAAGAGGTCGGTCCCCAGGAAGGGGACATCCGCCAACTTGTGCTGGGTATCCGAAGTGAAGGTGGATATCCTCAGCCATGCCCAATGGCGCATAGCCACTGCGGCTGCTACTGACCTGGCACATGAGTCCCCAATGTCCAGAGCAGTCTGAAGCTGCTGTTTGGCCACTGCCCTGGTCCCGCACCTGCCTAACCGTGGTCTGCAGATCCGCCGGAAGATGAGGAACTACCTGGTCCAGGGAGCCCAACAGGGCATGAGAGAAATGTGCCATAAGTACGGCCGAACTGGCATGATGAAGGCCGAGGGAGGACGCAGCGTAGACTTTGCGCCCGGCATAGTCCAATTTCTTGGACTCCTTGTCGGGAGGTTTGTCCACGCCTCTGCGCTCCAGCGCGCGAAAGCGCTGTCGGTAACTAGCCCCTCGGCTGAGGGGTGTTCCAAAACCAGACGAGGAACCGTAGGGACCGTGATACTTCCTGGCCATCCTGGCCAAGGGTGCAGGACAGGAAGCAGGGCGCTGCCAGAGCTCCAAGGCCGGGCCCACTACGGCCTCGGCCACCGGAAAGGCCTCCGTAGGGGAATCCCCTCAGTCCAGTATCTCCGTGAGGGGATACCTGGCCCGCTTAGACACAGGTTCGAGCTTCATCCCAGTAGACTCCGAAATGAGCCGAAGCAATCCCAGATAGGACGAAGGGCTGTAGTCCATCGACTGACCTCCAGAGGACTCCAAGTCTACTCGCCTGGAGAAAAGGGAGGAATCGCCGTTGGACTCTGAAGAGTCCGCAAAGAGCTGCCTCGGGCCTGAGCCACCCTCCACCTGCCGAGGTCAATCAGGAGTGAGGGTAACAGACAGCCTATGGGGCAGTCCCTGAGCCGACCGAGAATTCTTGGTCGGAGCCCCAAATAACGGCTGTGGAGGCAGAGGTTCCACCGGAATCGGTGGAGCAGCTGGTTTTGGCCGAACAACCGGCCTGGGAATAGGCTCCTCGGGTAAGTAGAGGGGTTGTTTCGGCGGCTCCGGTGACAGCCACTTAATGGCCGGGGAAGGCGACGGTGTCGGCTTGTTCCCGGTCAGAAGGAGCTGTTGCCACATGAGGTCCTCGTATCGTCGACATAACTTACGTCGAAGACTCCCTCGTCTGAGGACGGCGGGCGCCAGCTTACCATGGTGCCCAGACCGACCGCCTATGACAGCGGATCGGCTGGACCGCTAAGAAGTCCGGGAGACCAAAACCTCGGCTTTTCCGAGGGCGGTGCGGGAAGGGGACGGGGAGAACTGGCTCTCCCCTCGGCTCGGAGGGTTCACCCGAGGGCTCTGGAACCGGAGGCACTGGCAAGCCCACGGGATCCTCAACTCCCAACCGGGGAACCGGGAGAGGGATCTCGGCTCGCTTGGTGACAACCCATCCAACGGGTCGAGAAAATCTCGACTGCGTCCGACGGGAGTCTTGGTCAACTGACCTGACGGGACAATTCACATGAGACCAGTGGCCGGAGTCGAAGATCGATCGAGTCGGCGGTCACAACTGGGAGAGGGACCTTCCCCGGCTCCCAAGAACGCCGACGGAGGGACTTACCCTTGTCTTTCTTTTGACCGAGAAAAGGTCCAGCAGACGCTGTCCTCTCCCTAGTGGAGAGGGACAGACAAAGCTCCTTAAAGGAAGCTGTATAAGAGGAACCCAGGGAGAGCGGGATAAATGCCGCGGCCGAGGAAGATGCGGCCCGCGCCGCCTCCTCTTCGAGGGCGATAATCTGCTCTAGCTGATCCGCCAAGCCCGCCGCCGCGGAAACCACCGACTGGGCCTCTTTTGACTTCACCGGAGGAAAACGTTTCTCGGGACGCCCCAGTTGTAAACGGGCAGCACGGTCTTCGAGATGGCTGAGAAGGAAGAGCACACGTCGCGAGCCTCGCGGGTCTCAAGGCCCAAACAGTAGACACATGTGGAGTGCGGATCCGTCCGAGACATCTTCTTCGCAAGGGCATTCCAAACCGGAGTCGACGGTCCATCGCAGCCACGAGGGATAGAAGACCAAGTCTAGAAGTGCAAAACTTTAAATTCGGAAAACCGAAGAATTAGGAACCAGTCTTATACGCAGAGCGTTAAGGAGGGAACCTGAGCTTCCAAGCGGTAAGGAAGATCTGGCATCATGGGGCGGAGCCGAGAGTTTTACCACCCGGGTGGGTGGGAGGAGCCAGCTTGAAGACCTTCCGGCAAGATTTAAAGCGGCAAGGATACCTGCCAGACAGTGTGGATGAACAACATATCCATGTCCCTAGAACTGGCAGTTTGGCGTTGTGTGGAGACGCAAAGAGGTCTAGCTCTGGACGACCCCAGGTGCCGAACAGCTGGTCTGCTACTGACTGTAGCAACTCCCACTTGTGTGCGTTGGACTGAGACCTGCTTAGGCAGTCTGCCAAGTCGTTTTGGGCGCCTGGAACATGCACCATGGACAGACAAATGTGACGCTCCTGTGCCCAGTACCAGACTCTCATCGCCTCCCTGCACAGGGGGTAGGAATGAGTTCCCCCTTGCTTGTTGATGTAAAAGATGACCGCCATGTTATACTCTGGATGAGAAGAGAGCCTAGTACAAGGTCCTCTTGAAAGGCTTTTAGAGCAATGAGGACCGCTCGCATTTCCAGAACATTGATGTGGAGGGTGCGCTCCTCTGGGGTCCAGACCCCTTGAGTTCAGCAGACCCCTAGGTGTGCCCCCACTCCAAATTGGATGCATCTGTTAAGAGTCTGACTTGGGGGCTCCTGACAGAAGGGGACCCCTTTCCCCAGATTGAGGTGGTCCAACCACCAAAGCAGGGTCCTCCTGACTGGCTCTGTGATCCTAACCATGTGGTCTAGGCCGTCGGAGCTTTGATCCCACTGCACCCTGAGCATCCATTGTGGGACCCTCACGTGGAGGCGGGCGAAAGGAGTGACAGGGATGGCCGCCGCCATGTGCCCCAGAAGTCTGAGGAAGGTCCTGGCCTGGACCTGAGGGCTTACTAGGACCAATCCGGCTATCTCCCGCAGGCGATCTCCTCTCTCTGAAGGAAGAAAAGCCATGCCCTGGACTGAATCCAGGACCGCTCCAATAAAGACGAGTCTTTGGCTGGGCTCTGGTGAAGACTTTGGAAGGTTCAGGGTGATCCCTACATCTCAGAACAGAGTATGTGTGTCTCCGAGAGCTTGAAGAAGACATGTCCTTGATGGGGCTGTGAGCAGCCAATCATCGAGGTAAGGGAAGAAGTAATGTCTCTGACACCTTACAGCCGCAGCTACCACTGCCAGACACTTGTTGAAGACTCGAGGAGCGGAGGAGAGGCTGAACGTAAGAACCCAAAATTGATAGTGCTCCGCTTGGAAGTGGAACCTCAAGTACTTGCTGTGAGGGAGAAAGACCCCGATGTGCATATATGCATATTGCATATCCAGGGAACAGAGCCAGTCTCCCTGGTGCACCAGAGCAATGAGATCTGGAAGGGTCACCATCCTGAACCTTCAGTTTTTGATATAGACATTTAGAGAACTGAGATCCAGGATGGGCCGAAGGTCTTTGCGTCTTCTTTCGAGCCAGGAAAAAGTGGGAGTAATACCACCTTCCTCGCTCCCTGCAGAGGAACTGGTTCTATCGCTCTTTTTTGCAAGAGAGCCTAATCTCTCCTTCTATAAGGGGGATGTGAGGAGGAGGATACCTGGAGGACCTTGGTGGAGTTTGTAGAGGTATCTCGGTGAACTCCAGCATATGTCCCCTCCTTATAATGTCCATGACCCACTGGTCCACTGTTATGGAGCTCCATCCCTCCAGATGAAGGGAGAAGTGAACCCCCACCGCCTCCCCTGGTGCCTCCTCCGGAGGGAAGGGGTCAGAAGGGAGTCATTATGCGGAGCCGGGGGTGGGCAGAGGTGCTGGGGATATCTTTGGGCCTCAAAAAGGAGTGCCTCCAGGATGCTGGTTGCCAGGTTACCTCTTGAAGCCACCTCTCTGACCTTGCTGACTGCTATGGGCTTGAGAACCTGAGGGCTTACAAAAAGGCTGACATCTAGCGTGTTTCTGGTCCCCTTGATACAACTGTGGGATGGACCAGACAGACTTTCCCAACTCCTGGAGATGAGAGATGAGAACCTCCGTCTCCTGCCCGAAGAGGACGGAACCCTGGAATGGGAGGTCCCGGATTCTGGACTGCAGATCCTGGTGAAAACCTGAGACTCTCCACCAGGCATGGCACTGGAGACAGACACCTGATGCTGCTGCTCTGGCTGCCGTATCTGCAGTGTCATACTAGGCACGAAGGACATGCATGCCTACGTCCAAGCCTGATTTGAGAATATCCAGGAGCTCTGTCTTCTGAGCGGAGTCTGGTAAGGCATTGGCCAGCTCTTGTCCCCTCTCCCAAAGTGCATTCTGGTACTGGACCATATGCGTGAGGAAGTTCAGGGAGCGAATGGAGCAGGTGGAGGCAGAGTAAACCTTCTTGCCCTCCTGGTCCAAATAATGGGATTCCTGGTCAGGAGGCTGAGAGCTGAGATGCTTGGGCTGCTTGGATTTGTCATGGGCAGCTGTGTTAACTGAAGAATCCACCTGAGGGTAATCCGCTAAAAAAGGCTCATCCCTCAGGGCCTTGTACAGCCTGTCTGACTTCTTTGGAACCACCGGGATTGATGTTGGATGCTTCCAAGTTATCCTGGTGAGATCTTGGAAAGTGTCCACCAAAGAAGGCACCACAAGAGGCTTGGGCTCCTTCTGCCTCAGGTAACTCCAGTCACTGGCTTTCTGGATCCAGGTCCTCCGTCTCCCACTCATTAGAGGTCTGGATGTGCCTCATCACATCCATAAAAGTTGGATCATCAGGAGGCAAGCGGGGTTGGTCCTTATCCCCAGGGGAACCCCCACCTGGGAAAGACAAGGAAGAAGAAGACCTGCTGCTAGGCCGAGAGGAGCCTGAGCTGTGTTTTGGATTACCTTCACTCGAGCATTGGTGACTAACCGACACCGGTCCGTGGACCAATATCGGTTTTGGGACTGATGACAGAGCAGTGACTGACGCTGGTCTGGGGATCGACGTCAGGAAGAGGAGCGAGCCCGCCTGGAAGCAGATCTACAACTGCTGCGGGATCTGCTCCTGGTCCGGGACCGTTAACGGCTACCCGACCGGGAAGGGTGCCAACTATGGTCCCCACACTGGGACCAGGAACGAGCGCCTGAGGGAGAGTGGGGATTAGGCTGCTTGGGGGTCTTCTCTTGCGAACCGAGGGGTTGACCCTCAGGCTCCTGGTCATCCAGCTGATCAGGAACCGGTGTCTGGTCTGGCTTTGGTGGAGTCTCCTCCTTTACCTGACTCCACCAGAAGGGGAAGAGTTCCTGTAACTCCTCCTTGTTGAGCACGGAATCTGCCGTCCCTAACAAGGGGACTGGAGAAGCCGGAGGATCCGGCAGGGCATCAGCAGAGGAATCCCCCAAAAAGCCCTGTGGGGTTGAAGATCTAGGGGCCGACAATGGAACCTTAACCGGTGCCCCCTCCGTAGGAGTGTCTTCTGCAGCAGGAACCTCAGCCGGCGGCGGTACTTTATCCAGAGTCAGTTTCAAAGAGGCCAGAACTAGGGAGCAGGGCTCTGAAGAGGGTTGGGCCTGGGTGTCTGGATCCTTAGAGTGTTTGCCTGAACTGGGCAAAGCTAAGGCCTTCTTGGGCAGGGCTGAGGCTTGCCCCGGACAGGCTTTTGAAGAGTCCTTCAGGACTGAAGAGATGCACAGTGGTGCAACCTTAGGTTTGGAGGGCTTCTCCCTTGAAGTTCCTGCCTCGACTGATGTCAGATCCTTGGCAGAAAGCCTCGGCCTGGAGGAATCCTCCTTGCGAGGATGCCTCGGTCAGTCAGGGGTGGCCGAGCCGGGAGAAGATGAGGCTTTCCTGGAAGGAAAGCAGGAACGGGAACGGTGATGGGACCGGCTATGGTCGTCTCGGGACCCCTTACGGGACTTGTCCCGGTACTTTCCCTTGTCCTCCAAGGTTTGCAGGACATCCATTTGCTGTTCTAACAGGTGGGCTTTGGGGGCCTCCTGGTGTCAGATGTGCACCCTGCTGGTGAAGCCTCTGCAGATCTTGCAAGCTGCACTGTCGTGGTCTGGTCCCAGGCAGAAGACACACTTTGCATGGCCGTCCTTTGATGGGATCTTGCGGCCACAGGCACACTTAGTCTTCTTAGGCCTGGAAGAAGAGACCAATGACGGTGAAGACATAAGACAGATGACCTGCAAAGGCGAGGAAAAAAGACAGTTTTGAAGAAATTCAAAGACATTTGCTTTAACTGCTGGAAGCAAGTGCCAACATTTTCCCCAATGTGAGCCGGGGTCCACCCCCTTTTATGGTAAGACCGATGTCAGGGGGCAGTCCCTGCTGGGTACTGCTAGCTAAATTTATTCCAGTGGGTCCTAAGGCCTGTGGCGTTAGTCCTAATGGTTATAGCCTGCTGCAAGAGCTCCCACTCAAAGGAAGATCTGTCGTGACCGGGAGCGACAGTGAGGGCAGGAAGCCCATCGTTGACAGCCCTGGGGGCCCAGAGAGCGACAGAGCTGGGGGAAAGCCCAGCTGCTGATGGCCCTGTGAGAGCAGGATGGGACAGGGCTGAGAGAAGGTCGGGGGGGGACCACAGGGAGGAGAGGACCGGGATAGCCGAATGGGGTAGTGGGGGGGCAAGTAGACACCCAAGAGCGAACTGGAGAGGGGTTCTCCCTGTCTGGTCCCCATACCCAAGGGCTCCACCCTGAGTGGGCAGGTGGTGCGATCTGCCTTGGAGTCCCATCCGACCCAGGCAGTGTTGTGCAATGCAAGGTCCATTAGGAACAAGATGGCAGTGATTGCCAATTTGTTGGGTCAACAGATCGGGTTTGCATCACCCTGACCTGGCTGGACAAGAATGCCGGTCCAATTTTGGAGGAGACAGTTCTGGCTGGGTTCTCGGTGATACACCGCCTGAGGTTGGATCGTAGGGGTGAGGGTGTTGCCATTTGTTTTAAAATTGAATTGGGCCTGGTAGATGTACCAGTGGGGGAGACCCGATCCTTTGAGTACATCTTGGGCGCAGGTATGGGGTGCAAAATTCTTCTCATCTACAACCCACCCAGGGATGGAAAGCAATTTTTGCAGGAAATCGTGGACTTCGTTGTCGACACGGTGTTGGAGTCCCCCAGAGTGATGGTGCTGGTGCCTCGATCGACAATGAACTTTCACACTTCAGGCGGCAAGATTTCCTCCAATTGATGTATTCATTGGGCTTCATACAGGTGGTTTCCTCTGTGACCCATACTTCAGGTCACTCATTGGACCTGGTCTTCCTACTGGGTATGGAGAGCGCTGACCTAGTGGTGGAGCTGGTTGGATGGTCTGACCATTGCATTATCAGGTTCAATATCCAGGCACCCCCTCATAGGCCTGCTCCTTTGGAGATGGTCCAGTACCGCCCATTAAGTGGTTTGACCCCAGAAGGCCTGATGGAGGTCCTGGACCTATCAGGTTTTCTGAACGCAAGCTTGGATCCAGAGAACCTACTTCATGTCTATAACAAGGCCGTGGTGGAGGCTCTGGATTCCACTGCTCCAGTCCGTGTTCGCCCTCTCTCCATTCTTCCCCGTTCACCATGGTTTGATGGGGCCTTGAGGGAGATGAGGAGGGTTGGGTGAAGGGTTGGAGCAGCACTGGCAGAAATCTGGTCTTGATGCTGACAAGCTTAGATTGATGGCACATTATGTAGACTACCAATCGGTAATCTCCCGTAAGAAGGCAGAGTTCCTGTCCGGGGAGATTACAGCTGCACGGAACCAACCGGCCCAGCTCTTCAGAATTGTGGACAGTCTGTACAATCCAGCAAGTCTGCAGTTACGGAGAGCTTTGTCACAGGAGAAGTAGGATGGTTCGCTCATTTCTTTGAGGATAATATTGCTGAAATCAGGTCAGAGATCAGCTCAGCCTGCTCCAATGGGAGTGGCAGTGATTGGTGGGAGGGCGTAACACCTCGGGCTAGTTGCTCAGCTTTTGATCAGGTGGTGATCTCAGATATCAGGATGATCATCCAGAATATGCAGCCGACCTACTGTGGTTTGGATCCGGGCCCAACCCGTCTTCTTGTGGGATGTATGGAGGTCATTGGCCCAGTCCCTAGCTGAGATTATCTGGTGTTCATTAGAGACCAGGGAGTTTCCTGACTCCCTGAAGGAGGCAGCGGTGATTCTGCTCCTCAAGAAAACTTCTCTTGACCCGACTGTCTCACAAACTACAGGCCGGTCTCTAACCTTTCCTTTGCGGGGAAGGTTATCGAGAAGGTGGTTGCACTGCAGCTGGAGGACCATCTTGCCATCCATGACATCTATGATCCCTTCCAATCGGGATTTAGGAAGAGGCATAGTACAGAGACTGCCCTTGTTTGGGTGCTCAATTACCTCCTTATAGCAAGAGATCGGAGGAGTCGTTCCATCTTAGTCCTCCTTGATTTCTCCGCAGCATTTGACACCTTAGACCATGGCTTATTGCTAGAGTGTCTGTGGTTAATCTGTGGACTGTTGGGTACAGTCCTCCGATGGTTGCAATCTTTCCTCACTGGCAGGTTTTAGAGAGTAGTGTCGGGGATTTATTCTCCTGACCCATTCTACCTGCCATGTGGCGTACCGCAAGGCTCTGTGCTGTCTCCCATGCTGTTCACGGTGTACATGCTGCCACTGGGGAACATTGTAAGGAGGTATGGGTGGAGTTTTCACTGCTATGCAGATGATACTCAGCTCTACATGTCTTTTGTACCCAACAGGATACAGCAGTCTCGATATTTAACAACTGCTTATCCGAGATCCAAGATTGGATGAGTGCCAACTGGTTGAAGCTGAATTCAGACAAGACTGAGGTGTTGATCATGGACCTGGGTTGTCACGTAGAGGAGTCTTCGGCAGGACAGACAACTAGTCTTGTACTAGGAGGCTGCCAACTGAGGACCTCTGAACCGGTGCGGTGTATGGGCATTATTCTTGATGTGGGGCAGATCCTGAAGTCTCAGGTGTCATCTGTTGTCAAGACCTTATTTTACCATCTGAGGAATATTGCCGGATCAAACACCTGGTTCTGCCTAACGACCTACAGACATTGGTCCATGCCTTTGTGACCTCCCACCTGGATTACTGTAACTCCCTCTACCTAGGGTTGCCAGGGGTAGATATCCGCCGGCTGCAACTAGTGCAGAATACGGCAGCCAGGCTACTAACTGGGCTTTCTTGATCTAGTCATACTACACCTGTGCTGCGCAAACCGCACTACCTGCCAGTTCGGTGGAGGATCGCCTTCAAGGTCGACTTGCTGACATATAAAGCCCTACACGGACTGAGACCGTACTACCTGCAAGAGCTTCTGCGCCCCTAATGCCCCACCCGACAGCTCCACCAATGAGGGATTGCTAGAGATTCCCAGGGTTCGGTTGAAGTCATCTGGTGCTCGAGCATTTGGTTATGTAGCCCCTACCCTGTGGAATTCTGTACTTCATTGGGTTCAGGAGTGCCTGATGGTGGAGAGCTTCAAAGCCACACTAAAAGCTTACTTATTTAGTATTGCTTTTCTGTAACTGGACAAGGTTGATTTTAGCTGTTACTATCTGAATTTTTAACTGTTTTTGGCTTTTTATATCGTGATATTTCTTTTTGTAAAGCGCTTTGATATTCATGAATTGCACTGTATAAATAAAGCTTATTATTAATATTATTATAATGTATGGTAAGTGCCTGTTAACCACCATAATCAGCAGTCACACAGATTTGTTATGCACCGTTTAGAATTTTAAAAGTTGTTAACCACACTGCGGAACTTCCAAACAGTGGCATAACAAAAAAGAATGCACCAAAGTTCCATAATTCTCACACATAGAATGCAAACAGTGTTTTTTTGACCATACACTATAAAAGATGATGGCTGGGGATCGGGTGTTAACCACGCTGAAATCACCTCTCGTGGTTGCTAGAGCTACAGTAAACCCCTCGAGCTGTGCTCTTGAGGTTTACCATGTTGCCCTAGCAACCACTCGAGGTAATTACAGCGTGGTTAACACCCGATCCCCATCCATTATCCTCTATATTATCAACTGTTGACAGTCCACTGTCCTGAGCAGTAACAGCAGGGCCCAGCACCTGAGGAGTCTGCAGGGAGGCTGATAAGGTCGGCTAGGCAGAGGTCGATGGCTGGGCTTCCAGTGAAGCTGAAGTAGAGTCCCCCGCCCAGATCAGCCTGGGAGAGCCCAAGGCTGAGGCAGTGGAGGGGGTCCATCCTGGAAAAGCCGACGAGGCGGTCCCGGAGAACTGGTGGAGAGCACCTGGGAACCCATCCTTTTGATGGTCCTGTCTCTGTGCTTCCCCGAGGACTTGTCTTGGGCCTTAGCTGCCTGCAACCTCAAAGAACGTGCCGGAGGTAGGGAAGAAGAAGCCCCCAGGCTGAGCCCCCCTGTTCCAAACTGGCTAGTTGCTGCTCCATGAGGAAAACTTTGAGGGCTTTCTTTTGATGCCAAAGAGTTGTCAGGTTAAACTTCTGGCAGAAGGTGCAGGCCTTGGGGTTATGAGAAGGCCCCAGACAGAAGACACAAAGATCATTGTCGACCTCCCAAAAAATCTTCTTTCCACAGCAGCAATGATGGAGAAGAGAGGACGAGCTGACAGTTCTAGACATACAAAATGAGAGAAAATAAAGAAAATATAAACTTTGGCAGTCGACTGAATGAGGAAGCATCCGAAGGAGACAATGTGAGGAAGTCGATGGCGGGAAAGAACTGAAGAGGGAGCAGGGCTGCCTACACCTATATAGGGATGATTACGTCAGCAGGTGATGTGGGCGGCCCTGATAAACAGTGACAGAAAACTGCTTCCATGGGATTCTAGTGCCTGATGGCTAAGTTCCATAGGTGTGACCTGATGAAAGAGATATCCCTGACGAAGATCATTTAAAGACAATGGGGTGTTTACAGTAATGATGCATCATTTTTTTCTAGCGGATTTCCTCCAAGGTCCACATACTTAAAGAAAAACTGAGGCCACCAGTGCAAGGAAAAAAAAAACTACAGAGAAGTGATTTTTATTAATACAGATGGCGTAGAGAACACTTAAATACAGCAGAACAGTGCTTCCAGTTAAATAAAATTAAAAACCTTTAATCCCAAATATAAAATTACTTAGTGTCTTAAAAGAACAATCATATAGTAAAAGCTTTAAATTACACCATCAATTTCCACAGTACATAGGATCACTGGTTATATACTCCACCATTTGGCAAAAAGAGAATTTTTTTATACAGTGTATAAACTAAACATAGCAAAGATTGTTTACACCTTAAATGATGCCTGATATTGCACTCATTTATATACAACGATAAACAAAGTATACTGCAAAATGTATAGTATGTGTACAAGGATGAAGCACAATTTTCTCTGTAACAATTAGTATTAAAAGCAGATGGCTTGAAGCTGGTAAGTACGATGTGTACAAACATAATGCATACAGTTATGTACAGGAAACTTTTACTATATTAAACAATATATACATAACGACTTCTTGTTAAGTTTTTTTTTTGTTTTTTTTTTTAAGTTGAGCATGTCTCTCTGGGTTCATTAATACAGACCCTGGGTACTAACTATCCAGTTATATCACAGATGTACTAATAATGCATGTGGAGATGGATAACATAGAGCAATAGACCTGCAGGCTCACTGGTACAAACCATGGCTGTAAAAGCACTTCCTATCTAGCTAGAACAGAATATTTACGTCCATGCACGGAAGTGTTTTGTACCTTTTTAACACGCTCTCCATTATGCCGAACTAAACACAACACAGAACACAACACTGACTGTCTCTGTAACATCTTCTGAGTTGCTCTGGATAAGGAGTACACATAAGCTCTGTCTTGATTCCTTTTGGTTTGTCCAGTACACCTTGAACAGATACCTTATTTCACATCTGCAATTTGTTATAATAATACTTGCATAAGGGTGAACAGAATTCAAATAAACTAGCATAAAAATATTCAATATACACTGTATCCACTTTCCTCAAGACATCACCTATCTACGTCATATAAAACTTCTAATGTAACTGCCAGATAAAACCTTTACAACGTTTCTGTGCATCTTCTTAATTACAGTAGATCTTGAAACAAACAACTTTTGGTTTGCTAAGCTAAAAGTTGTGCTTACTTCTTAGTGCCATACATTCAGCTTCTTGCACGTGCCCAATATTAGCTTTCAAAATTATCCTGAGTGTACAAATAATAACACAAAGCTATACTTTATTAAAAATATATCTATATATAATTTCATTTCAGTGAGAATCATGCAACCGAGGAAGAGCTAGGTATTCCATGAACCGTTGTGCTTGTCGGTGTTCCGCTGATGGCATTGAAAATGTGGATTGAGTTAGGCATCACGCTAATCTTCATTCCATCTTCTACTGGGGTAATCTTTGAGGGAAGAAAACACAAACACCTCATGAGCAAAGATAAAAACATCAATGTTTCCGCACGGCAACAAAATATACACCTAGGAGTTGAGAAGTAGTAGACCAAGTTATTTAATTTGCACTGAAAGCATCAGTCAGTTTTTTTGAGTTTAAAAAGGACTGCATAACTAACTGAAGGTATACTACTGGCATTCCTTCCAAATTCAAATAATTACAGTCCCCGCTTAACATGTGCAAAGTCCTTAGGAAACTATTAGCTGGAACCTCAACTGCTCACCTTTCTCAAGTCCCATCCCTCCAGGTACAGATTTGATGGAGCCATATAAAAATAAGATGCCATATTTGCACTTACATGACTGTAAACTATAACAGGGATACTAGTAGTAGAACTATAGTAACAAGTACATAACAGTCTTCTCTCTACCTGGATTTCTTCCATGTATTCACACTTTTGTAGACCACAAGCAGTGCCTGGGATACAGGATGGGATGCCCTCAACTAATGAGAAGAAACACTTTAAAACAGAGTACCCCAAATCAGCATTCCTGCATGCCTACAGATCTAAGATATAGTGGTTTTGAGCATGTGAGCAGAAGACTAGGTAGGAACATGCAGATGTCACCCAGTGGGAGCCTCATGGCCACAGCCACCAAAGCAGTGGTGTGTCAGGTGGAATGAGCTCATACATCTTCAGGAGGCAGGTTTGGGACCCTAATATGCTAGCATCTGGTGCAAGACTTGATCTTTCTCAAGATGATCTACACAGAAGCATACTGACCTGGGGAATACTTTTTACTTTGCACATATCACAACTGTATGCTGTCTCATATAATGGCTTCTGTATTCTTGTATTAAAACAGAAGCACCCTCCTGACATACAAATTTTGCCACAGCTACAAGTCAGGTAACTCCATGGCCTGCGTTAGGTGAAATGCAGAAACCTTCTTGGGGGGGGGACTTGGGATTGTTGTGCAACACAACCTTGTCCTTGTACAAAACCTGTAAGAGGGATCAATAAAGAGCACTTGCAGTTCACTGACCCTCTGGCTGGAGGGGCTATATGCCAGGCATGCCGCATTCCAGAATAGGGTGCTAAGGTGCACTCAGTCTAAGGCTCAAATGACCTTTCCATGACTGTGGTCAGGACCAGGTTGAAGTCTGGTGCAGGAGAAGGTTTGTGGAAAGATACAAACTGTAGGAAAGCATCTTAAAGAAATGGTTAGCCCCCTCGAACCCAACAGTTTGGAGTCACACTTTTTTTTTCAAGCAAAAAATGTAGCAGGATGTACTGCCAAAGAGGTGAGCTTGAGACACAAAAGAGCCAAGAACCACAAGTAGTCAAGGATCTTCATCAGCTCTGACGCTATGGTAGAAAGGCCCAAATGAAAGGCTATGCTGACATAAAAATTATTTCTTCGTGGAAAGATGGACTATTTCCAGGAAGCTTCTCTAGTACAGTGTCTCAGAAACCATGTCATCTAATGCAGGGAACAAGGTTTGGGTACTGCATTATTGCCTTGCACAGGTGAGACGATCGTTCTTACCTGGAAGCTGTTTTAAATGATTGGTGACTTGGTGCTGAGGTGACGCAGGCTTGAACAGCAATGCTGATATGACAAGGCAGTGCACTTAATATCAACTGAGTCCACGTGCATTACTGTCTGAGCAGGACCTTGTGCACCAGGGAAAAGGGTGGGAAGGCACACAGGAACTCACCACTTCAGTCAAGTACAAGGGCCTCATCCAGGACTGTGCCCCCCACAGAGGGACCGGCATGGAAAAGTGCCTGCTTATGGTGTGCCAGGATGCATACAGGCTGATCTGGAGTATTCCACGTCAAAGAAACAGCCCACTTACAATGTCCTGGTGAAATGAGCACTCGTAAGACTTCTCTCCCAGGTTGCTAAATGTGTCTGCCAACATGCTGTTAACCTTGATCGATGTATGAGGAAGTCTTGAACCCTTAACAGTAGATTTTCAAAGGAAAGATGCATGAAAGTGTGAGGATTAAGACAGTGAAGGGGTTAAGGTGCTAGCAGATGGCTTTCTGTGGACTTTGTACATATTCAGTGGAGCCTGAAACAGAATGGATAGGTGGAAGAACTCCAGGTTGTTAGAAATATGAAACATGCTTTTATGTTTTCTACATTAGAGGTCATGTTGTTGTGCGCAAAATAACATTTCATTAAAAAAACTGTTAAGATGTGCAACACGTAAATCCAGGACACTTAAAAGATCACACAAGCCATGTAAGAACAACAGCACTGCATTACCATCCAATCTGCTCATGTTTGCAGGAAGCACAGAAAGAAAAAAAAGAACTTGTTAGGGAGATTAATTTTCATTTTGCTTTATTAAAAATGTATCACTCAATCAAATTCCACACAGGCATGCAAATACTTTGCTTTTGAAGATCTAAGATCTCTGGAGACGTATAATGATATACTCCTTTCTGTTTTATGGCAGAAAGGAATGTCAGGATTACAGAACCTATAAAACAAAGAGTGGGGAGATTCTGAGGGAATGGGGAAGCTGATGGTAGAGTTATTTATTTCTTTTATTTGGAATTCTGCACACCAGGATAGACTCATTTAGGTGCAACACCTATTTTTCAAGTGCATCCTGGGGGACTTACAACAGCAGAGTTACTACTGATAAGTTAGCATATTTCACCAATCTATAGCCGCTCTAGAATTGTAGCCGCATTGAATTAGCCACACTGAATTTCTGACTTAACAGAATCTGGCCACCCCCGCTACTGCAATTCACTGTTACACAGTAAAGCCGGTGGCATGCAAGTTGTAGCTGAATTCCGTGATGGCGTAATTATGGCTATTTTCAAATAAAGACACATTTGGTTGCTTTCTGTTTTTGCTCACTGAGCAACTGCGAGTGTGAAACTGATATCATAGGACTTCTGTTTTTGCATTATTGGTGAGTTTCAGTATTTATTTATTTTATTTGAAGTGGTATCAGGCACAGATAAAATTGACAGCTCAGTTGTTCGGAAGTGGAAAGCATTCTTACGTCCATTAAGTTATCAGCCGAACTGCTTGATGGCTGATTTATTTAACAATGCCGGCGGTAGCAGCTGCTCTCCATTGTCATTTGCAGCAGCAGCCGAGCATATCCTATTAAAAGTCACCCTCGAATTGTAGCCACAGTAACAATTCAGTGATTCTAACAGAAGCCGTGCTTACAATTCAGTGAAATATGGTAGACAGAAAAAAGTTGTACTGATGCACATAACTTTGACTCACTATATAGAGTGCAAATATGCCAAACCAGTCATCAAAACCGTGCCTTATCCTGTCAACATAAAATATACACATAATATATTCTGAAATGCAGTTAAGTATGCAATATGACATGATAGCGTGTGCATTATGGTGATGTACTCAGGCGCAGCAGAGTTCCATTAAATGCTGCTGAGCATTTCGATTATATCAGCATAATGGCACACTCTGGAGTGTCTTAATGCACTTACAAAATGGCTTTTAAATGCCTGCCTTAAAATAAATAAAAATAAGAAGAAACTGTTTTAAAAGGATAAAAATAAAAACCTTTAATTGGAATATGCTTCCATTTTATGACAAAAATAGTCCACATTCTGGTAAGGGTTGGCTAAAACAATAAAAGACAATGACAGCCCTTCAGGAATGCTCGAGCCTACATCAAATGTGGTGGGTTCCTCAAGTGAATTTTTTTCATTTCCACATCTGCAAATCTGGTAAACCTTCCTGACTGTTTGGGGGAGGGGCACATTTCTCCTGAAAACATGCAACCTTGATTTAAATGGATGTGAATTTAAGGATTTTCTTTACGCAGTTTATCTCTGCTCATCCAATTGTTTCCCCATCTTTTCTCTCTTTGTTAATATACTGTAATTGCCTCTGTTAATTGCCATTTATTTTTTCTCTCTCTTTCCTCACATTTAATAGATGGAATGTTTATCATGGAATACAGGGGTTCAATGTTCTGTACAACTCCACTGGTAGAATGTTCATTTCCCAACATACACATACATGTGAAGCCAGAAATGGAAATAATGTACTTATCACAATGCTTGATCTTCTAGGAATACCTTCACCATTTATTCAAGCTAATTGTTCTGTGCTAGAGGCACTAGGACCCTGCGGGAGCTAAAACTTTTCCAAGAGGGGACTGGTGCCGAGACAAGCATGCTCACGCATGGCACCACAAGAACAGCAAGTGACTGCATGCTTACCTCGGCACCAGCCCCCAACCGCCTCAGTTCCATTTTTACCAAGGAGGTGCAAAAAAATACCCTAGCTATGGGTTATGCACTTATCCTAAGGGATAAGGAGTCTAGATGACCTGTGAGAGGATAGATAGCATGGGAGAAGACAGTGTCTCATGGCACAAGCTTTGGTCCATGGAGAAAACAGTAACATACTGTTGTGAGCTCGGGGGATCGTGGGTGGGTGGGTGTGTGAATAAATGGTGAAGATATCCCTAGAAGATCAAGAAATATGGTAAGTGCGTAATTTCCATAACTTCCAGGAACGTATCTTCAACATTTATTCACACTAATGGGTCAGAGTACCAAGCTGAGAAAAACCTTTGAGGAAGAGAGGAAGGAGTGAAGAGCTCACGCAGGACTGAATCCATCCAGGACAGTCCTAGCAAAGTGATACATGGGCTGGTAGAGAATCCAGGGATAGCGTGTAACAAAAATGAGTGCTGCTATCTAAGCTACAGCATTGCAATGTATCACCAACAATTGCAGAGGGAACCTCTGCCAGGGACATGACTTCTGCAGTGGAGGAGTTTACTTGTACCTGACTTTCTATATGAGCTATGCCATAGCATAGTAGGGATTGAAGAGCTCGGATCCAGCTAGCAGTGCACTGAGTGGAGCAGGTTGGTACTTTTAACTGGAAGCAAGAAAACCAAGTTGTGTTAGATTGCTTGAAATCTTAGAACTGTCCAATCAAGAGAGGGTCACTTGAACATTCAGAGAATGAAAGAGAGAGAGAGCACTTTCCATAATCTGGAAGTTGGCAAGAAAGACAGGTGGCACAGTGGCTGCTATAGATGGAACTCCTACACCACCAGAGGGACTCAGGGTGAGAAGAAAACATGAGCATTACTCAGTTGCAACCGCAGTTCTAGGAATGGTATATGGTGCATGTCCACACTTCTCTGGCCTCAGACTAAGGAAAAGGGTTCTATCAGAGGTGTGGAAAGTACACGACATCTATGACCTCAGAAACATCTTGCTTCTGTGAAAAACAAAGTGTGAGGAACTGTGAGCAAGGCATGGATTCCAGCCACTGCGAGCAAGAGATGACTGCTAGAAGGAGTTTTTCCAGGGAAAGACTGAAGGGGTGCGAATGAGCATGTACAGCACAAGGCTGACATACCCAGCCACTATCAGCTCCTGCACACAGAGTTTCAAGTGGAATGCCCTAGGGAACCTCTAAAGAAGAGGTAAACAGCCAGACAGAGGGTACAAGGGAGCTCCTGACACAGAAATCTAACACATAATGGACTTTGAGAGGATACTGAAATCAACATCTGGAAATTTGATAAGAATTCCAGAAACCCGAAGATAGGCATGAAGGTGTCCATATGAAACTTCTTTTCACTAGGCTGAAAAATTATCCTAGTGGAGGCACGGACAGCTGAAGAGTTCAAAAGACCTTTAGAGAGGCCCTGTATGCATACACCGGTAGCCTCCCAGGAGTCAGGCATAAGCCGAAGGGAGCGAAGATTTGGATAGACTAGGAGACCTTGAGCCAAAGTCCAGCTTGAGAGGAGAAAATCCAGTCTTCTGACTGATGGACCGTTCAACAGAAGAAACTGTATCTGTTGAGACCAGCAGGGTGTGATCGTATGATCTCATCCCTGAGCATCTCCGGCTGGAGCAATAGTCCTCGCACAAGGTGGGAAATGGGCGGGATGTGCTGCTGCCAATTTCTTTTTTGTTTTTTTGTTAAATATCCCTGCCAGCTGTCCAGAGGGGAGTTAACTGCAATGTAGCTGGCCTAAATCAAGGTAAAAGATATATCTCCAAGACTGAAGCAGAGAGGCGTCACCGATGTGTCCCAGACACGGTGTAATAGGAGCCCTGAGAGGGATACCTACCAGTTGGGAGCCTTCTGAACCGGGGTCTCAGTGGGAAGAGACACTGTAGATGAGGAAGAGGATTAGCTTGACATAGGAGTCGGAGAAGATCTCGATGGTAACTTCATCCTATCCGGTTTTGGAGCAGACCACATAGAAGGTTGCAGTCTTGCCCCCTTCACCACATTCTAGGCAGGGCCACTGGCAATGACTGTGACCCTGCTAGGGTCGAAGACAGGTTTGATGTCCACTAGAAAGGGAGGTGTAAAGAAGACATCAGCAAAGAGGATGTTGCTGACGTACTCACCGACCTCAGAAGGAAAGGACACAGAGCAGGAGCTATCACCAGAGTCTTGGCACTAAAAGCTGGCCTCACAGAGCTCCCCTATGGCCAGACACAGAACACTAGATCTGATCCGGCTCCACGTTTTAAAAGGTGGTGCTCCAAAGTCACAGCAGGAGCATCTGGATACTGTCCCATAGAGAACCGGATCTGCCCCACAACAGTCACACCCTGAAAAACTGGAGAGGAGCAGATAAAAAGAGGTGTCAACCCCAAGAAATCTCAGGACTGCCACACCCCAGCACCACAAAATGTGCAACCTACCCAAAAGGACATGCCCAAGACCACTGCCCCATTTAGGAGGGGGAGCACACCCCCTCGTGCGGGCAAGCACACCCTGCAGCACCAAGCCTAGCCATCCTGAGATTGTCAACAGCTGTCTGCATAAGGCAGTAAACTACTCCCCTGAGAGTTTCTTGTTTTTTTTTTTTTGTTTTTGTTTTTTTTTTAAACAAAACAGCTCCAAGCTAGAGTGCCCAGTACCAGACAAGGCATCAGGCAGGTCGCCAGAAGAGAACAGGGGAGATGCTGGGTCAGGACTGGGCATAGCATAGGACTGAGCCAGATGCAGTGCCAAACCTCTGGCAGATGGCACAACTCAGACATGGCATCAGTCGTGGCACCGCATGAAGCAGAGCAAGTGCTAGAACAAGTCAGAAACAGTTCTGGGCACAACCTCACACCCAACTCGGTGCTGAAGAATCAGCATTGCAAAAGACAGCACTAGGATAAGAAGTGCCCACAGAACATTGGTGCTAGAAGGTGCCATCGACATCGCTGGGGCAGTACCAAGGAAACCCAAATCTGGCACCAGAAGAGCCCCAGTGCCAGGAGACCCACAGAGATGGCTCAGTGACATGCAGAGATGATCCAAACCGGAACCAGTCCAACGACAGACCTAGAAAGGGAAGGAAAAATCTGGCACCAAGGGGTGTCGGCAGGGAGGCGACCCGAGCAAGACAAAATGGGAGTAGGTCAGGCCTAGAAGGCCCAGCTGAACACTAAACCCAGGACAACGACCCTATCAGCACCAAGGATCCCAGAGAGGTACCTAGCTGGTCCCAATGAGAGAGAGAGGTAGGGGTGCGGCCTGCAGGACAAGAGTCGGAGGCATGTTCACCGGCAAGGGCAGAAGGCCGCTGCCAAAGCAAAGGTTCTACCCGGCTAAGAGGCCACCACCCTAGAATCAGTACTACGAAAGTAACAGGGACAGAAAGAAGCGCAGCAACACCTCAGCCTGACACTGTACCTGTTGCTCCCAAGAACTGCCCAAATAGGTACTGCCCACCAGGGACCCACTAAAGGACAGAGGAGAGTCCCCAGGCTCAAGACCTCAGTATCCCAGAAGAAGTTCCCTAGTGACATGGTAGCATCGACCAGGGCCACAGGCAGGAAATTCAGGAACTCGCAGCAGATCCAAGAGGGTGACCCTGAAAGGTACCACTTCTCCCCCCTCCCAAAGGCAAGGTGAGAGCTTGGGGTCAAGTGGTGCCAAGGTCCAGACTGGAATTGGGCACTGGCCTGCTCCTCTGTGCCTCAGAGGAGAGGACTGTCCTTCCCTGGAGCACAGGACTGCCCATGGTCAAAACCCTTCCCTTGCAGGAGGTGGACCAAACACACCCCGCCACTGAAGCAGCCTGAAGACCTACCATCATCCTGCAGAGTTGTTAGACGCCATCACGGTACGGCTGAAAGAAACTGACAAAAGATTTACATAAAATCACTAAACAAATAAAATAAACTCTAGCTTTAAACTACTAAAAAACTGAAAGGAACTGAAGCATCTGTCATATAGATGTGAAGTTCTGGTTCCCGAAAGACAAGCAATATTTGTCACTGAAGTGCACTTAATTGCAGGAAAAAGGAACTGAGGCAATTGGAGGCTGGTGCTGAGGTAAGCATGCAGTCACGTGCTGTTCTCATGGTGCCGCACATGCGCATGCTTGCCTTAGCACCAGTCCCCTCTTGAAACGTTTTGGCTCCCGCAGGGTCCTAGTGCCTCAACTACAGACCCATTAGAGTGTATAAATGGCGATACATTCCTAGAAGATCCTAAATTATCTCTATGGCAGGGTAATCAGTACAGCTTTCATTGGTAAGCAGGTAAAGACCGGAGAAGGAATTTTCCTAATGTGTGTTAATACGGCATCCAGAGACACTTTAGGTGAAACGAGAGGTTTTACCTGTGTTACAGAGAGAATTGCAAAGCAAAGCTTAGTCTCTCCGAGCCTGTTTATTTATTTATTAGAATATCAGATTTACAATCCTTTGAGTGATAGACTCATTTCCAAAGGCTCCTCGTCAGATGACGAATACAGACATGACAGTAGTACAGCAAAGATGTTACATAACTAGCTGGACGGTAGATGTACAAACATTATTAAACATTATAATACATTGATGAGTACCTATACAGAGTGTTAGCTAAGCAGTTACATAAATCCTCTGCAGTGCTAAGCAGTTATATACATCCTTTGCAGTACAGTAGTGCAGGCATTACAATGCATTGGTGTGTACCTATAGAGAGTATACATTGTATGTATATATGTTGTATGTATATGTTCCATACAGAGTATTCATATCTTGAAATGTGGATCTGGTAGCTCGCAACTCTGAGGCCTACAGTAGCTGATGTAAACACCTGTTTTCCCAAAATGTCATCTAACATGTAGTAAACCCGTTTTGTCTGTGGTATCATATATTTTTTACATGGGAGCTGGGAACTGCTGGATTGGAAGCTGGTTTGCTCCAGACGGCCTAAGTGGGAGTCTTTGGAGTCAGCTGTATAGGTGGCACTAGAGAAACAGCAAGTGAGGGTACATTGAGATACTCCATCTGTATCTTCTAAACTTGTGCCTTCTTAGCTTAGCTTCATCTATATCCACTGTCACAAAGTTTAGAGCTTTATACATATTTTTTAGCAGTGACTGAAAAGAGAGGTCCTCCTGAGGAGCTTGGACTGTCTGAGTAGGCATAATCCCCTCTGGATTTGGAAGACACTCTTCAAAATCCTCTATCTCATTATCAGTGAGATCTGGATTGTACTCCAGGTTACTTTTCAATAAGGGGCTGGAGCCAATGGAACCTATACTGGTGACGAGGATGAATCTGCAGGGTACTTCCCACCCAGCAGTGAGACTGTGAGGCCTGTAGTGGCATCCCAAGGGGTAACTGCACTCACTCTGAAGAAGTCCCTATGCTGAAGTCAGTGGCATCATTGATAATGGCACTAGACTGTAATGTAAAATAAAGTCCAATTCCCACAACTTGAAATCACAGTCAAAGCAGTGCATCAAGTTTGTCTATAGCACACTTACATAAGAAACTGAGCAGCATATAACCTGCTCCAGATTGCAACTTACAAGCTACAGCATTTAATGTAACATACTCATAGCCTTGCTGTCTCCCAGTGTTTAACTACAGCCCAAGGACTGGACCCTGAAACAGGGGTCCCCAAAATAAATAAGTTGTCCTTTCAAGCTGGTTTATTTTACATGCAATACAGATGGTACCTACTACTGCACATACACCCTGGAAGCTTTTCCAAGCAGCCTCTAAAGGACTCTTGTAACCCTAAAAGAAGGTACTTTCCTATACACCTCCACTACACATCTGTCCAACATGGGGGTTAACCACAGTGACTCAGACTTTTGAACTGGGAGCTAAATAGATGGGCAACACTTGTGGGCCCAAGCAGGGGTACTCTGACAGGCAACCCATTCCCAGCAATTGGTTACAAACTGCAGGCACTCTATCAGAGTGCTTGATGGGGTAAAGTCTAGGCAGACCTGTCTGCTCAGTAGAAACGCAACTCCAAACTTACCCACCAAAAGACCTCAGTGGGGTCCTTCTACACAACCACAGTTGGGGCATTATTAATGCAAATGAAAGGGCAGTTGGGACACCAATAATGCTGATGAAATGGTGGCCCTTCAACCTGACTCCAAAACTACTTCCAGAAGACCGGGATACTGTAAAATGAAAGTTTCTTACCGAAACTTCAGATTATCAAGAATATCTTCCCATAGGGCCCATCTCTTTGGTCTTAGAGCCAGAGGCACTAGGATGTCACGGAAGTAAACTTTTTTTCAGGTCTGCTGGTGATGGTGTCAGCACTAGCGCATGTGTTATAGCAAATAACTGTCAGTGACACCACCAACTGCACTGGTTCTGTAAGCAAGGAAAGTGGAAGTTACATAGGAAAAGAAACATCTTAATATACATGACTAACAAAAGTAAAAGAAAGGTGAGGGAAGAGCTTCCTTCACCATAAGATGCTTCCCCTTAAAAGTAGTAGACTGGTATAATCTCTAGGGAAAATAATCCCCAAGCCATGGACTGTTCATCATCAGGTCAGGAGTGATGGGAAATACAGAAGCAAAATCCTGCCCTGCCAAGTCTGACACTCCATGAAATGCCAACGCATACTGGGAAGTCCCATGGAACACAGTCGGGATACTCCATGACTGACTAGTCATAGTGTGTGAAAACAATGAACATTACCAGACTAAAACACAGGGTAAGTGACTGCCGAGTGCACTCTTGCCAGGGGCTACTGAAAAATTGTGAATAACATGACAGACAAAAGAAAAGACCTGTCATAAGATACTGTAAAACTACTAATGGAAACGCAAAGCAAATTTCACGTGTAAACATTCCTGTACATTTAAGCGCAAAAGTAACATCGCACATCGAATACTGCTCGGCCTCCATTAACCCCCGTATGCTTTCAATTAGCCGCCGCTCCCAGGATTACCATTCCGATGACATTCCTTTATAACATGCAGTGCTAGTGGTTGCCGGTGTTGGTTCAGTTCTGCTTCTAGTGTTGTGTTGTTGCGGTTGCTGATTACTTTGCTGTGCTTTGCTTTAGTTTACCTACCTTGCGATACCATTTTTTACTGTTCTGTCTTGCTGCAGTGATTTTTGCAATGTCACTGATTCAGTGGCTACAATGGAGCAGACCTCAGAAGCATGACTGCTCAGTGTTGGAGGAATTAATGGCAGACACACTTAGTGACTGTGCTGGGGTGTCGTATAAAACGGCGGACAGTGTTGTAAAAAAAAATTAAAAATGCAACACACCCAGTAAAGCGAAGGAGAACAGAGTACACTACTTACTCTCCTGAGGTACGGTTTGAGCTAGGGAAATATGCAGCCACCCATGGGGATATGAAAGCAGTTAGGCATTATCAGGGCAAGTACAACAACCCCATTAATGAAAGCACTATACGTAAATTAAAGAAAGACTACATCATTGACAAACTAAAAACGGTTCCTGATCCATCCCTTCTTCCCTCTGTATTGCCCACCAAACCCAGAGGTTGTCCTACACTCTTGATGGAGGACATGGAAACAGAGCTAAAAATGATAATTAAATGCTTGAGAACTGAGGGGGCAGTTGTCAATGCCTGCATTGTTGTCGCAGTTGCAGTGGGTGTGGCGAAATCCCATAATCACAAAATGCTGTTTAAGAATGGTGGCCCGCTTTTATTTTCTAGGCAGTGGGCTTGGCAATTCCTTAATAGACTTGGAGTTTGCAAGAGGAAGGGTACCAAATCAGGTAGAAAAACACCCCTTGATTTTCCGCAAGTGAAAGAGACCTTCCTAAAACGCATCAGCACTGCCAGAATGCAGGAGCCAATTCCTGCAGAACTCATCATTAATATTGATGAAACTGGTGTCAATCTTATCCCATGCTCCCACTGGATGATGGAGACAGTGGGAGCAAAGCAGGTTGAGGTAACTGGCCTGGGGGACAAGCGTCAGGTCTCTATGTTAATGGGATGTACTCTGGCAGGAGAGTACCTGCCCCCCGAGGTGATATACCAGGGTAAAACCAACCATAGCCATCCCACCTTTGAGTTTCCAGCAGAATGGCACATAACTCATTCCGACAACCACTGGGCAAATACTGACACAATGCTACAGTATATTGACGCCATTCTGATTCCACACATTTCATCAGTAGTACAAAAAAATAACGATCTAGCTGTAGAGCAAAGATCCAGCCTTATCCTGGATCTTTACAGAGTGCACACTACCAGACCTGTACTTGACAAACTGGAGAATGCAGCCATCATACCCATATTTATCCCAGCATCATGTACAGACTTGTTACGACATCTCAATATCTCCATTAATAAAATCTACAAGGATAATCTAAAGACATGCTTTATGGAATGGTATGCCGCTCAGATTACGGACAAGCTCAATCTGGGTACACCAATAGAAAAAATGAACGTTGATCTCCGCATGAGCACCTTAATAATTCAGTATGCCAGGTGGTTATTAAAATCATTCCAGGAGCTGAGAACAGAAGATTGTCTCTGTGGGTTCACTGAGGCCGGGATAAAAAAAGGCTCACGATACCTGCTTGGAGAGTATTGTGAGTACTGTAACAGTAAAGTATATTAAACTGTTTTTATTTTAAAATAACACCCGTACTTTCTTTTTAGGTTTCCGAGGTTCCTGGGGTCCTAGAGAACTTGGTGTTCACTGAAACAGAACTAGATGAACAGGAAACACCAGCACTAGTACCTGTAATCGAAGATCAAGAACCAAGAGAGACGCTGCCTACCGAGAGGGAAAGAAGAGGTTAGCAGAATGTTCGCTGATTTACTGAAAACAGCATACTATATCCTCTCTTCTTTCGATGTTCTTACTTTGTTCTTTTCCCCAACAGTGACTAGAAGCACAGTGAGGGACTTAAGAGGAACACAGTAGTTTTTAAAGTATGTCCCTTAATCTTGTATTATCCTGCTTATTTGTTATGGCAATTGATACCAAGCTCTCTTTTCTTTTCTTTTTGTAGGCTCTGCTTGTTGAACGAAGTGCTCGAGGATGAACACTGAAAGCAAGAGTGAAAGCTTTTTTTAACTGCGTTATGGCATATTGTTGAAGCAATAAAACTGTGAATATTTAAAATACCACGTCAGTATGTTTTTGCTGCAAATGATTGTTCGCACATGCTGAAGTAGCGCAAACATAGCGAGAATAAATTTTTATATAAATTAGCAGTTTTACAGTATACTTAAAGAAGCCAGCAGGGCTTGAAATGGGACAGTGTTGTGTTATCTAATGCGGTCAGACTTCTATACAATAACATGACAGTGTACATGGACTGAAAACACTAAACCATGGAAGGTACTTAAAGAGCAGCTGACATGTTTTCATGCTCCATGCAAGCAACTCATACCATGTAGTTGCCTACCATAGGAATTATTTTAGGCATAAACTGATTTCTTTTTGTCCACAGGATAAAAATATATTAACTCGTACAGCCTGACTCATAACTTCCTGATACATGGTGATCACTACAGCCCCGCCCCTAAAATAAATAGCCGAATGATGAAACAAAGTAGGGAATGAGGCTGTAGGCAGTCTATGGAGCTAGAAATGGAATCTGGGGCGTGGTTTCCTAAATGTACTAAGGTTATCTTTGCAGGCATGTATACATGTACAGACATCTCTCATTTGGAACCTGGCCTATGGAACTACAGTAGTGGATGCAGCCATGTGCCCTAGTAACTGCAGAAGGTCTCCTACAGGTCTTGGCTGACCTACTGTAAAAGACTGCTATTGTTAGAAAATCTGCAACTCTGGGCTGTGGGAGTAAAGCTTTTCCCTGCAGGGTGTTTAACTCTGCTCCTACGAAGTGCAGTACCTGAATAGGCTCTAGCTGGGACTTCAGTAGGTTTTTCAAGAATCCCTGTTTCTCAAAGGTGCTCTTTACCAACTGAACTGAGCACCTTGCCTCTTGTTCTGTATTCCCTGAGACCAGCCAGTTGTCCAAGTAGGGGAAAACCACCACGCCTGTTTTCTCAGGTGTGCTGCTACAAAAAGCCAAGTGCTTTTTGAAAACCCATAGAGCTGAGTTGAGACCAAAATACAAGAGCTGTGAACTGGTATTGGCAGTTCCCCAGCTGGAATCTGAGATATTTTCTGTGGGATGGCCTAACTATGACAATAGGTATCTTTCAGATCCAGGGATCCCAGCCAATGGCATGCTTGCAAAAATTCACCATCTGCTCTTTCTGCCAGAATTGTGCCCCAAAGTGCTTTCTGGTACTGTGCTATATGTGCTGAGTAAGCTGCCTGCTTAGAAGCAGGGAAGCTGCAGCATAAACCCTTTTGGCTATAGTATCCAGTTTGTTAAGAGTCCTTTTCAGGGAGCTGTGCAGATAGAGTGATTTCTGCTCTCTCACAAGCAGCAGCCTGGACTACTCCGTAGTGATCAGGATGGGCATACAGGTATTCCACTCCCTGCTTGTCCACCTGATATTTTCTTTCAATGTTATACATGGCTGCAGCTGTGGTGGGTGCAGACCTGATCTCCGGAATAGCCTTAATGGTTTATGTAAGGGAAGTAGCATTCTTCTTGGTGGAGCTACTCCCAACATGTCCATAACATCAGCATTCTCTTCATGTTTCTCTGCCACTAGTGGGCATGCTCAGGGTATCAACCAGTTTTCTGAAAAATTAGGAAAAAAAAGATGAATAGTCCTCATTATGCCCGGAGGGGGTTCAAAATCTTGCTCAGGTGCATCCTCTAAATCCATTGGGTCACTTTCCTTAATTTGTACATAATATTATTCTTCCTCCTCCTCTGCAGGCAGATTGGTTAGAGCTTGAGCTGGGGGGTGGTATGACCTCCGGTGAGGGCATTTTATTTGTGCCATCTGCTTGCTCCTTTCTCCATTCAGGAAGAATGGCAGTGACATTCTTTTCTTGAAATTTCTTTTTGGCAGACACCATTTCCAGTGTCTGCTTTGAGGCTTGTGTGGAGGGGTTGTGGGATAACAGATGGACCAGACACAGAACTTCAGGTTCAACACACAATCTCTGTGTGATGTTTATTCAAAATACAGGAGATAACCTTCAGCAATGGCGTATCACTTCTTCAGTACATCAGTTTGCAGCAACAAACTATGCATGTCCTTCCTCTGCAGTTAGCCAGCACCTACTGACTCTCTGATCTAACTTAGCAGTTGAGATTCAGCCTCCCCATGCGGGTCTTGTTTACTTGGGTGGTGGGGGCTCAAATAAAATTATAATAAAAAAAAAAAACAAGCTAAAGACAAAAGAACCTCAGTGCAGAAGCACTGAAACAAGGGTTACCCCAAAGTGCACTGGCAATAAAGCCAAGTTTCAAACAAACACAACATCACACATACTTTCATAATGCAAAGCATCATGGAATATATGCAAATCACCAACATTTTAGATGGGCTCAGTTTACAGCAGTTTACATGTATTTTAAATAGCACAACTAACTTAATTTTTTATCGTGCAGTCCCCTAGTAACTTTTTACCTTCATCAAAAACACCTAGTGCCATGGTATTTTTAACATTTACAAGTTTCATACACATAAGGTATATACATCAAGGTATTTTATGACATAGTGCCATTGCATACTAAATCCAACAACGAGGAACATAGCCTGTTGTTTTACATCAGCTTGGAGGTTACAACAATAACCTCCCTGTACAAGGACCTGAGAGGGAAAACAACAATTTAAAGAGGACACTACAGCATAGTCAAGAAAAGGATGAGGGTGCCCATAGGTGGTCAACCCTTATGGACTAGAAATTGTAAAGAATAGATTAGGCTAAGAAATAGAAGAACTGTTGCAACAGATTTAAGACAAGGTTGGTCCCCAAGCGTGGCAGGAGCTCCCTGTCACCACTTGTTTATTTACATTTTTGCCATCACTGGATTCAGGGTTCCCCCTTTCAGACACACTAATGTCTGAACCATCTTTACCAAGCCTATCTGAAAGCTGTGCAGCTTTATCTTTTTTCTTGTCACCTTTAGCATTATTTGCTGCTCAACATGAGGAGAGGGATCCTTCAGATGTGTGCTTTCCATCATTGTTGGGAACTCCCTCTGAGCCTTTTTTTATTATTTGTAGGTGATGCACAGGCAGACTGAGAACACATGCTTCTTTTTGAAATTGTTACCCTTCTTAATGTAAGATTTTTGGGAAACAAATGACAGGACTTACAATTTATAAAGTCGTATTGTGGACCTAGACACTTTAAACAAAGCTTGTGGCAGTCTGCCCTTGCCAGGAGCTGGAAAAATGTTTTAATGATTTTCTGAAGGTCCACAAGGTCTCTCTGACATGCCTTATGAGAGGACCTTAAATAATAAAAACTGATTCCTGGAAATGCTGCAATACAAGAGCCAAATAGTAAAAACTGCTCTTGTATGAAGGAAAAACTGTGCTAAAGGTTAAATTGTGGTTCCTGAAACAGGAACTAATTAATTAAAGTGAAAGGGCACAGATAGAAATGGAAGTGAAAGCACTACATTTTCTGTAATCTATATAGTTTAAAATACTAAACCACTAACTAAATTAAGCGGGAAATGGTTTAGTTTGCCAAAAAAATGGCAGAAGAATAAAAAGATAGCCAGCTAGGATAGTCTCTGGTTCCTGTGAATCAATTGGGCACTGGAAAAGACCATAATTAATGGAAAAAACCCTAGCTAACACAAAGTAATCGAAAAATGAAGTAAAGTACACTTCAAAAATAAATTACAAATCAATAAAACATTACTGGCGATACAGCCGTATTCAGAGTTCACTACAGGGCAAATGCTCCTTTCAGGCTGAGAAACAGGTCCAAGCAATGGCCAGAGTAGAGGGCAGGTGCAAAGTCTGGACCTACTTTCCAAATCTGAAAACTTGCACAGGTTCGAATTTCTGGGGTACCACACTCAGCCAAGATGACTGCACATAGTGTAAACATTTATCCTGGGGTTAAAACTGTGGAATACTCCAGGTCAGCATTAGAGAGGTCCAGTAAAAACTCCAAAACCTTTTCAGGTGGACACCTGAAAGGGTCCACGTGGGGACTTGGAGCATTAGGTGAAAAATCTTTTCCACTTGGCTGTGTATGTCCTTCTGGTGGAAGGTTTATATGCAGTCAAAAGTATTTCAGAGACCCTCTGAGATACTGTGAACTTGTTCACATCTATCTCTTCAGAAGGCCTGAAGATGAAAGGAGTGCAGATTGGGATGGAGCAGCTTACCATGGGTCAATAAGTCCATCTGTAGTGGCAGAACCCTAGATTTGCTGAGTTAAAGTCAATTCAAACGAGGAAGCCATAGCTGCATAGGCCAGCACAGAGCCACTAGGATCATCTTTCCCCTGTGTGCCTCTAATTTGAACAACACGCTCTGGATGTGAGGGACTGGAGTGAATGCATACAGAAAAATATATTTTTTTTTTATGACAGTCTGAATGTATCCTGACAGAAAACACTATGTTCTAGACTTCCGGAGCAGAAATGAGGCAGTTTGGCACTGAGTGGGAATGCAGAAAGGTCCACATCTGGGGGTGCCCCCTCATTGAATAGTGATCTCACGACATCTAGTGCTAGTGAACACTTTTGTGGATTGGCCTGTGTTTGACTGAGCTTGTCTGGGAGAGTCTTCTGGACTCCTGGCAGCTAGACTGCTTGGAGCAGGATATGAAAATTAGATACTCATGGTAATTCTTGATGTTCTAGAATATCTTCGCCATTCAGTAACACTGATGGGTCTAAACTAGAGGCAACAGGACCCCATGGGAGCAAAGTCTTCTGCAGCCTAGGAGGGGAAAGACGTCGGTGCCAGCGCTACCCATGAAGTAGATGTAGTGCCATCGCAGGCATGGACTCACCAGTAATGGACATTGGCCCCCTCCCTTCCTTAGTTCTGTTTGCCAGGAGATAAAACAAGTGGAAGAGAAAAATGAGAGACAGAGCTACAGATTCCTAGCCCAAAGGGATAAGAAAAAGATACAGGATATAAAAATAATAAACACAATAAAACTTGACTACCAACGTAGCAGAACTAAGGGTTGGCCTAAAGGGGCACCGCAGAAGCAGGTGTAAGACTCAGACCCTATCTCAGCCAGCTGGACAGATAGGTGGAGAGAAGGGGCAGCAGCCTTGGCATAGAGCTCTTGATGGTGCAAGTGGCCCAGAGGACCTCAGTGTAGTTAGGAAGGCAGGATGCCAACTTAACCCAGCATCTTGTACTCACCAGAGGACAAGAATTAGGAGATAAACTCCAGGAGCTTTAGAGGAACAAAGGCAAAGTAAGAAAAATCCACAGCAGAAGACAAAACGTCTTCTTGTCACTCCAAGGAGTACTGAAAATGAAAGGAATTGAATCCCAAGATAAGGGTGTGGAAAAAAACACCCAGTCCACAGGCTGTGAGAACAGAATAAAACCCACAGTTGCATCTGCTTCTGCCTCTGCCTCTCCCTAAGCTTGGAAAGTCTGAGGCTGCACCTTGTGCAAGGGCTCAAAACTGCCACATGGCACAGGCAAGGTAACAGGTTGCAAGCAGTCAGGGGATGCGTCTCAGAAAGATCCCCACTGGGAGAGTAAGAGAGCTCGATGGGGGGAAAAAGGGGAGTAAAAACACCCTAGAAATGTTTTTTTTTTCTTTTAAGGTGGTGGTGTTTTTTTGTCCAACTAGGAAGAGGGCGGGGGAGCCTAGTTCCATTGTTTTGTACAGAATTTTTCTCCACAAGAAGAGCTGAAGGGAAAAAGCAAAAGCCCATCCCAAAAGGTATCAGAAAGGAAAGGTAAACCTCAAGGTAGAGTAGGAGCTCTGAGGAAGTGACAAACAGTGCTAGTGCACTAGCACAACAGGGTGAGCTGTCCAGAGGTATTGGCTCTTACCTGAGCCAGGGATGGTGGATGGGCAAGTGACTGAATGGTGAAAATATTCTGAAAAATCAAGAATTACAGTAAGTATGTAATTTTCAGACCTTCCAAGACTCAGCCTTTACTATTCAGACACTTGGGTGGGTCAGTGTACCAAGCTTTTCCCCAAAACAGGGGAGGAGTTGGCTCACCCTAAAGGAGAAATAATCTCTCACCCCTCTGGTGGGGGATAACCACTGTAGGGCTGGGACTCCTGACAGGTCCGGCAAGACCCAAGAGTTTCAGTGGCAGGTGTAGGCTCCCATGACCTGGAAGCTGGATGGTGCCCCAACAACTCATGAATGACCCGGCAGGGGAAGAAGTCACCTGGTAACATGAGTCAAGCACCCTACACTTGGCCATGGGTGCCAACTGGGAGAGATGAAGTCATGCTGTCCATTGAATGCAGACTGCTGTTCCTTCGAGCCTGGACGGTACCTCATTGGTGTCATACGATGCCCTCGCTTGGTGATCCGCCAGCTCCAGACCTGGGCAGAAAGGCGAATGGCCTGCCTGGTGAACTTGCAATCTGGCATCCAAGCCAACAGCTAACTTAACATCACCCACAGGTGCTTGCTGTAAGCTGCCTGATGTGCCGGATATGCATAAATGCACAGTGCATGCCACCACAAAAACCTTTATGCCCCAAGGATCGATCTCAGCAGAGTTGGTGTCGGGGGTGAGGGGGCAGTCATGCACTGGGTGCCTAGGCCCAGAGGGGGTCCACAGCACCAGAATCCCCGAGGTGGGGTGAGGGATAGCATCAGAGACCCCACAGGAGCACAACATCTGTGCTGGAAATTCCTAGGGGCTGGAGAAAGGGCATAGGGATGGAACCAGACATTCCTGGATGCCTCAGTAAAAGGCCAGGGCCAAGAAGGGATGACAAAGGGGTCAATGCTGAAATCCTCAAGGAATCTCAGCACCAGGGTAGCAATACTGTGCCTGTGAATGACCCTACGTTCCACGTCTGCAACATCTCTGTTACAAACTGCTGGTACACAGAGTACTAAGCACCTAATGACATGTGGACTGAAAAATTCTCTTCCTCAGAAGAGGAATTCAGAGAGGAGGAGCTGGATTCAGGTAACAATGGTGCTGGGGCTTCAGGCTTAAACTGGGCTTGGTTTGTCTTTCAATAATATTGCTGAAGCACACCAACCATTCATTATCCTGAACTTCTGCCAGCTCATTTGCCCCAAAGGGATGCTCAATACCTGGCAAAGCAGGAGAGGGGGGCAGAGGAAGAGGGTCACAGATGACCAGGCCAGGTCCTCTGCCATGACTGCGAGAGTGCTCAGGGGACCTTGCCCAGAAGGAGGGCCTAGCAATCTCACCTGTGTGGAGCTGGCCAGTCTCAGAGGTCTGCTCCAGATGGTGCCTTTGGGGGAACCTCCAGGTGAGGAGAGCAGAGTCATACACAGTCCACAGAGCGGTCCCCGTTTCCACTAGTGACAGAGTCAGCAGATTCCAGGGAGAAGCGAGTCACTGGGATAGAGCTGGAACCTCGGCCAGTGCTGCCACCAGCACCAGTCAGAGGGTCAGTTACAGGTCCAGTACCATGCTCCAACCTCTCACCAGAACTGACATTGCCAACCCCCCGGCCAAGCCTAACCTTCAGATCAGAGACACCCCTAGAGTCTGCCCCAGACCTGGTATTGTAAGTGGCACTGGAACCAGATCCAGCACTGTAAATGACACCGAGACTAGACTCGGCACTGGGGAAAGCACCAGAACCCAACCTAGTGCTGCATGTAATGCCAGAAGAGGCCACATTGCCAGTCCAACAGGCAACCTCAGGAAAGACAGCAGGTATGGTGTCAGGCTCGGAACCAGGCCCAGGATGGCTTCCCTCATCATTGGCACTGTCCCCAGACTCAAGGTTGGCGTCATTCTCCCCCAGTCAACCAGAACACTCAGGGGAAGATATGCCCACCACCTTGGACTCAGAAACAGCATCGGCTCTGGAACCCACTTCTCATCTGGTACCGCTGGCAACATGGCAACCTGGTCTCATGACTGGGCACTGCACTGCTCACTGGAACTGGCCTTAGTACTAGCAGCCAGGACAGTGCCAGGCCATGGCATTGACGTGTCCACTGGTGTAGACAGAGTACAGCTTCAGCCTTATCACCAGGGGCATCCACTGCCCTGAAGGACCGATGGATTGGGGGGGCTGCTTAATCGGCACCCTGGAGGAAACTAATTGTCCACCAGACCCACCCGGTCCCTCGAGGAAACTGACTGACCACCAGAAATCCCCCCTCGGGGCCCCTGGCTTCTCAGAGAGGTGATCCCAGGGAGGATCCTGAACTTCCTCAGTACTAGGAAGGGGCTCAAGGAAGGAGCCAAGGGATCTTACCTTGGCATCCCTGGTGCAATGTCTGACTCCAAAAGTGTGTGTGTGGTGGGGTTTATGACCCCATTTCCATGTGTGCTTCTTGAAGGTGCAGTAGTCCACAGAGAAGCAGGTGTCACATCTGCCCATGCTGTGGTCAGTGCAAGGCAGGTCCAAAATTCATCATGCCGGTCCTGGACAGCAATCAGATCTTCTCAGGAGCACCAACGCATGGGGGTGCTGCCCCTGTCCTTCTTCTTACATTTCTTCTTACACTCCTTAGGTCCCAGCATAACGACGGACAAAATGACAATAAATAGCAAGAAAAAGGGTCAACACTGAACTAACGAGGAGGAGGACTGGTACTGGTAGGAAAACAGTGCCGGAGAAGGTTTGGAGGTCAAATGAGGTGGCGATCAACTGAGGAACAACGTGTGATGCAGTTAGTTGACTATAGCTGCTCCCAAGGTGTGCACTCAATGGTGGGAAAAACACAGCTTAGGAAGGGAGGGGGCTGATGTTGGTTACTGGCCAGCCCCATCTCTACGTCTGTCGTGTGGGCAGCACCGGCACTGATGATGGTCTCTTCCTAGACTGCAAAAGACTGTTTCCACAGGGTCCTAGCATCTCTGGTTTAGACCAGTCAGTGTGACTGAATAGTGAAGACTGATTTTGGAAGATTTCCTGTTCCAGGTACCATTCCTACACTTTCATCACCTCCCTGCAGAGACAGTAAGAATGTGCCCCCTCTTTACTTGTTGATACAGTACATGACAGACGTGTCTGTCTGCAGAAGAACTGCCTTTTGCCTGTCCAAATCCACTAGGGCTTTAAGATCATACAAAACTATTCCCAACTCCAGCACAATGATGTGGAGATGCGTCTCTGACAGGTCCCAGGACACCCAATGGGCTCCCCACCCCAACAGGGAAGCATCTGTGGTGATAGCCGCCTCTGGCTCAGGTGGGGAAAAGTGAAACCCTGGATGAGGTTATTCGCCACTGGCCACCACATCAGGACCTCACCAAGGGGACTGGTCACCTGAATGGGATAATTTTGAGCGTGTGATGCCTGTGACCACTGTGCACTGAGTATCCACTGGGTTGCCCTCATGTGCAGCCAAGCCAAAGGCACTATGAAGACTGAGGCGGATATTAAACTCAGCATGTGTTGCATGGAGTGGGCTTACACTGTCTTGCGTTTCATGATGTAGCATGCCATCTGCAAGACTGCTTGTAGAGAGCTGTCCGAGAGGAAGGCCCAAGCCCGGGGTTGTGTCCAGAACAGCTCCTATAACGAGTAACTCCTGGAAGGGTTCAATCTGAGATTTCAAGGGGTTCAGCAGGACTCCCATGGTAACTAGGAACTGAGAGTCAGTGACTTCTGCCTGCTATGTCTCATGTCTGGGTAGGCTTGAAGATAGCCAATTATCCAGATACAGGAAGACTTACAGTTATAGGTGTGCTGTGAGTATTGCAAAGCATTTTATAAAGACTTGCAGTGTAAGGAAAAGCCCAAAAGGTAGGACTCTGGACTGGTAGTGTTGCCCTTCCATGCAGAACCAGAGGTACTTGTGGTGGTTGGGGTGCACTAGTATTTGCTGGTATGCATCCTGATGCTAGCAGTCTTGATGTTTCAGGTAAGGTAACAAGGAAACCAGAGCAATCATTCTGAATTGTTCTCGATCCATATCTTTTTCAGAATTATGAAACTGAGAATGGGGCACATGTCCCTGATTTCTTCCGTACCAGGAAGTAGTCAGAGTAGAACACTGTGCTCCATTTTGACTCTGGCACTATTTCCACTGCCTTGTTTCTCAGAAGGCCTGCAATCTCCTGTACCAGAAGCTTTGACAATAAGATGACAAGGGAAGTTGTCTTCTGGGAGGATTGTCTGTGGGGTTTCAAACAATTCTAGGGAGCACCCTTCTCAGATAATCCTTAGAACCTGTTTGTCAGCTGAGATGGACTCTCACTGATAGTTAAACTGAGTTTGGCATCCCCTATTCAGGAGGGGTCATCTGCCTCAGGCAGCTGAAGCAGATCTGGGGCCAGAGCTCAGATGGTGGCACTGAGCGATTTTGATGCCTGTACCTTTAGCTGTGCTTTCTTCTGGGTATGCAGAGGCTGGGACTTATTGTTTTGGGCCCCCCTGCCCCTACCACAAAAGAACTGATTGTAATAAGAACCACGTCCTTTACCCCTTTTTACAGGTTATAGGGAGTCAGCCTGGAAGTCTATAGAGGCAACCCAACCCCAGCACTGGATGTGGCACTGTGAAGGAAATGGCGGTGGCACCATGACTGACCGCATCCTCAGAGGGGGCAGAGGTGACACCACAGGTGGGGCACGCATAGGTGGCACCAACAGTGGCTTCAGCCTGGAGACTGGAGTTAGAGTCCGCCATGGGCCTGTCAAGAGGCACTGAAGATGGCCCCAGCTCAACTAACCCTTCGGAGTTAGGAGACCTCAACCTCACAGACCCAGGGGTCCTTGGTGTCACTGGTGACGATGGTGGAGTACCGGGCCCACAGAAGTAAAGCAACTCACAGCAGAATGACCAGAAGATGTCAACAACTGGTGCTTTCTTCACCTTATGCTTTCTGCAAGGAGAGAGGAGAGGAGAGGTCAAAGCCTAACAGTGCAGAGACCACGATGCACAGTACGTGCAGATCTGGACCATTTCTTCTTGTGACTCAAGGAAGACCATTCATCCTTCCAGGCACTGGACTGCCTGTGGCCAGAGCACCCACCCAGAGACAGGTGGTGGCCAGACACTAGTTGCTGGAGAAAGTTGCCTTTTCAGGCTTCCTACCTTCTTCCATGGTCGACTGTTATCATGAGGTAGTGCTGAGAGAAAACTGTAGATTTCTGTGTGTTAAACTAACTAAACTGACACAAAAATAATAAACTCTAGTGTATTGTAAACTAAAACAGAAGAACTGAATGCTGTCATCATATAGACAGTAACATTCTGGTCCCAGCATGGAGTGCGGCGATGTTGCTGCTACACATCTAATGGTGGAGAAAAAAGGAACTGAGATGGCTGGGGGCCATCACTGCTGTATACCAGCGGTGCGTGCATTGATATGCATGTGGGACCTATATGCTTCACCAGCCCTCCCTAAAAGTTCTTGCTTCCGTGGGGTCCTAGCACCTCTGGCACAGACCCATTAGTGGGACTCTATGGAGACCACTGATTCTTGAAAAATCTGGAAATTTACCCCAGGAGGAAAAAGAGAAGGAATATACCTGTCTTTGTATTATGTTGTTGTTTTTAACTTTTTTTCTTAATTATATCTCCTTTTCTTTTTTATACACAGCTGGTTAAAACAGAGTCCAGTAGCTCATATGAAAGCCCTGATCTAGAAGGGAAAACTATAAAATACGACTTTCCAGTCCCCTGTCTGCAGAAGCATAAATCAGCTATATACACAACCCCCTAAACAAATCTTTATAGCTATCTAGTGGTGAAAAGGTGAGATGTCGCTAGAAGAGCAGATGAAGCCCATACTTGCAGATCTTCTGGATCAGACAAGGTTGTACAGTCCCATATCCAAGCAACGCTTGTGTATAAAAGAGGGGACAGTGGAGGGTGAGTGTGGCTCTATGGAGAAGACATTCTTGAAGATCTGGAGTTATCGTGAGTAACTTTCCTATCTTATAAAAATCAGTCTTCTCCATAGAGCCCTGCTTTTTGGCCGAGTAGAAAGCTGCCCCTTATGGAGGGTTGAGTGCATACCCAACCAAGAAGGCTTCAGGCTGTTCATTCGTCAGTGGGGGAGAAATGAGGAGAGGGGACACAGGGTGTTTTCTTCCCCACTGGCAGTGTAGGTGAATGCAACTGATCCTGGAGGACCAGAGGTGTAGCTGGCTCCCACACTACCTTAAGTAAAAACAGGAACCTCCCCCTGAAAGGGGCATTCAAAGCCTTATGGTGGGTGACCAAACCTAAAGAGGACAGGCATAACCAAAGCATTCATGTCAGGAAAACGACAGAAGCCATGGAGCAGGAGGCTACCTCCAAGACATCATAAGACTCTCTCTTCTGGTACCACACTCTGTCCCTACACTTAGCAGCAATGCTAAGTCCAGCCCATACTTGGTTGCATGCCTGCAGCTCAGAAAGCAGTGAGTGCACATGAAACCACAGGCAGTGTAAGTATACCACTATGTGCTATGGTCAGGGAGAACAAAGCCTAAATTAACATCTTCCTCTCCAAGGAATCCATCTGCTTGGAGTTCACTGAGGGGGTTATGGCTTGGTTACAGACTGGACCTTTACCCTATGGCAGACCTGAGAAACATTAAGCCAGCAGGGTGACTGAGGTCTCCAGAAGATCCAGCAGTCAAACATCACCACAGGAGGCCCTTAGGAGTAGAGGAGTGGAGTAGGAGGTGCCTCTAGACTGCTATGGTTGCCTTTCCCAAAGCAATATTCCATGCAGGGATCATAACTCTGTCCTGACAGAGACATGTCAAAAAAATACTTAACATAGAATTGGAAGATTATAAGAGGAATGGAAACCAGAATGATCTGAAATAATTTACAAATAAATAAATATTTAAAAAAATTTAAAATTAAAAAGGAAACATTCTATTTTTTTCACCAGACGTCTTTGTTCTGCTTCTTAAACCCAGCACTACAGTATTTGCATGTTGATTCAGTGTTGAGCGCTCAAAGTGCTTGTTCCAACCCTACGGGGAGAAATGCTACAGAGACAATTACCTTGCCTGGTGACTAAAAACAAAAGACTACTACATTGATAACTAAAATAATAAATTTTTTGGGCGCCTAGAAACTGGGAAAAATATAACAATCACTTTACAATTACTCAAAATGTTAGGCATTGCGACATGTACATTTCACAGTTTCTACATACTAGTGAAGGTACTGTATGCACATGCAAGCCATCTTAAATGAAAATATGCAAGTAAAATGAAGATACTGCAGAAACACCCCCTAGGTCACTCTTTTCTGAAGGAACCATTTGGTTCTATTAGAGCTTCTGCTGCACTACACATTTCCTTGCGTTTAATAACTTTATGAACGATGAACAGGAACCAGGTGCTCCAGATGCATGCATACCTTACCTGTTCATGCATAATCTCAGAAAGTTCACGGGCCATTTCTCTGTAGTTGGCCTTCATTTCTTCTTGGTATTCTACCTGGTCTTCTTTGATCAGCCTTTCATTTATACCCAAGGCCTGGCCACAAGCTTCCACAAATTGCCTAAAAATGCAAAAGAAAAGTCAGATTCAAACTGTAGACAAACTTTAATACTTCCTGCTCTGCATCTATTTCACTTCTCACCAAGTACCAGGTAAAGGAATTAATGAGCTATTGACACGTTCAGGAACACATTGCAAATTACAACACTTACATACCATTTAGCTTAGACTTCTGATCTTTTGTACTGCTCATCCCCGTGCTCCTTATTGCATAGCATACTTACATAAAGTCACACAAAATTAGTTGCCGTATTAGCCCTTGTAAGAACAGATCCAGAAACAAATGGTTTGATACCTTTTATTGGAACAACATAGCACTGTTTTCTTTTGTTACATCTATGCTGGTCCAATAAAAGGTATCAAACCACTTGTTGCATAAAGTCAGTTTTCTTACCCTTTGGACTTCAACCGCTTCTGCTGTTACTACATGAAGATGTCATAAACCTATTATTTTTTTTTTTGATGTTTCTCTTTATTCCCCTCCTACTGTCCCATCGGAGCTGCACCATCAGGAGTCACCTATGAAGTCTGACCTTGTCGGTGTCTTACCTGACAGTCTCTGGTCCCTCCATCTGGCCTTGGAAACTCCCCACGTGGGGTCGGGGTGGGGGCGGACCCCAGAATCTTGCATATCATCAGGGTCCGGGGCTGTAGGCAGGCACCGGCACATCAGGACCCAATTCAGCGCTCCCTCTTTCTGGCTCCAATGGGGTTTTTTCCCTGTTCTGTGGGATGTTGCGTGGCCCTTACGTCACGGCGCATACGCCAACAACGTCCCCCACCCTCCTTCCTCGAAGAAGCAGCCCCTGTGACAGACTGGTTGCCGGCCTATGCCCGCGACCAATCATGCCACAGTGACTCCAGCTTGCCGTCGCTCCCCCAGCCTCCGCCAGGGATCACCACTCGCCAGGCTGAAAGACCCTCCTTCCCCTGGAGAAGGCGAGCTGTCATTGGATGCTCCAGCCTGTCTCCTCCGGCCAACTCCCGGCAGCCCGAGCTCGCTCCTGAACAAGGGTTGCTGGTGTGGTGCGAGGTGTGGCGTCCAGCGCCTCAACCCTCAGCACCACTGGGCCAGCTCATAAACCTATTTATGATATCATATGTTGATTCTGTGGAAATGTCTGTGATGTCACAAGCAGAGAAGTACACTATCACGTGTAGACTAGTACTAGGAGCAGACACAGTCCAAAGAACAAGGCTCCTGTGTACTGGGTTATTTCCTTAGTTAAGAGGGAAGTGGGTAGTAAATACAGAGATGGTGGAACATACTCAAAGGCATATGTGTGTGTGTGGGGGGGGGTCAGAACTGTACAGGCCAGGAGATGGATCAAAGCAACACCTCAGTCCAGGGCACGGTAAAATTAATTGCCTTCTTGAATATGTTTTACTCAAACTACCTGGCTTTTTATAATTAAGCAATAATACACGACAGGGTGTGGTATATCATGGGATATCACCACTCCTCGGGTGCACTGTGAGGCATAAGGCCGCAGGCCGAGTGTCTCGTGCACCTAGGAAGTGACATCATCCCCTGACATGTCACACCCTGGAGTGTATTACTGCTATTATGAACTGGACCATAAGTGTGGTACTAAAAAAGTAACAAAAAAAAAAATTAAAATGTTTTAATAACAATTTGTTATTGTGTAGTAGTACAGTGTAATAACTTAGTCCAAGCACTGTTTGTGGACAGCAGGTGGCGCTGTTTTAATTATTTCGTAGTCAGATTGTGAAGTTGCATGTTTGAATCAAGAAAATGTCTCTTTCAAAGAGCAGTACATCTGAGTAGCTGAAGTAGCAGTCACAGTGTCAGGAGCGGGTGGGTTATGTTGCTGCCAAAGGGTTAGTTTTTTTTTTGTTTTGTTTGTAACTGTACAGAAGCTGGTACAGAGAGGTATTAATGCTTGGAGTGGCAGTGAACAATGGGTGATTTTTGTTTGTTTAAAACATTACTAGTAGCACTTCAGCTGCCACTCACTTTGTCCTGTTCGCACAAAACTGCTGATGCACATGACAGACACTGACTGACTCGTTAAAAAAAAAAAAAAGAGACATTTTGGTAGGCTTAAATCCTACTGCGCTGACTGTAACTTCACCCTGAAAGAGACAGAATGACCTGTTTGCTGTCACCTTTTCTTACCCATGATTATGTTGTGGATTTTAATTACGGGTAAGAAGAGGCAGCCAATCAGGCTGCTGGATTTTCGGTAACCGGTTCATAATCTTGAATAATCCACACAGTTTGAAGCAGGCTGCCTTTTGTCCTTCAAGAATGCCCCCAAGCGTCGTACTCTTAGAATTCATATTGCTCCACTGACTGAAATTTGGGGGGTTCTAAATACATTGACTGCCCCCCCCCAGTTACAAAAGTGAGGGCTTTGCAGACCCCCCACCCCAACCCTCTGGCTCCTCTGTTTATGGGCAAATAGAAAAGTTCTGTAACTGAACTGTGTCTAAACACAACATTTATTCCCCCGAAACATTAAAGAACTTGTAGAGCAAAAAACCGCAGACAGAAAACGTTATCAATTTTTATGTTTGCTTGCACGCATGTGCAAGAAACATAGTGCCATCATCCGAAGCTCGGAGGTGCGCTCACTCTCTTCCATTCCGTCAGTGTGGCAGGTATGCGGCCCAGTCCTCCAATGCCTGCTGGAGCTGTCAGGCAGTGAGTACAGTTGAAAGGGCAGCTATGCTTCAGTGACAGCGATAAGATATCGCCTGCTCATGCTGGCGCTCCCCTACACACACACACCGCAGGCGCCTCCGTCGCCCCCACGCACACACTGTACAGCCGGGGTGCCCAATCCTCGTCGGCTGTGCTGCGCCCTCAAAGTTTACATGCCACGCTGGGTGCCCACCCCAGCATGGCAAATCATTGTATAGCTGACGGGGTGCCCAATCCCCATCGGCTCCACTGTCCTCCCCCAGAGTACTGGGTGCCACGCTGGGGCCACCCCAGCGTGGCAAGCTGATCTTATGGCTGACGGGAGTGCCCAATCCCCGTCGGCTCCACACCCCCAACCGGCCGTCCTTGTGCACGCTGGGAGCCCACCCCAGTGTGGCAAACGCCCCGCCGTCATTTAAAAACAAAAAACCTGGAAATAAAAACTGTCCCCTGGGCGCTTCTCCTGCCCCCTCCCACAACCCGCACTCACCCACTGCGCACCCTGCATCCCCACACCCCATACCACCTCCGGACCTCAGCTATGATCTTCGTGGACCGGGAACACGTCTGCACTCTTCAAAGCTGACCACTAACTGAGGAAATGCCGTAAGCTGTATAATGGGATAGATAGGGTTTTTCAACTTTATTGCATATCTCAGGCATTTTTGGACTTTTGCACAATTTTCAACATGGGGTTTTGGGACCCCTTCTCATGAATGCTGTCACTGTCATGGCGTTACTCGGGTCCGAAGGTGATTTCGCAGCCACTGCGCAATCACCTTCCGTAATGATTAACGAAACGACACTGCCAGTGTTCATAAGGTGGGCTCTCAAAAAGCATATTTTGAAAATTTCGGAAAAATCCAAAATATTTGTTTTATTTAGCGCATGCTATGCGTTCCTACTAAGTATAGGCTCGTAAGTTCGCTGTATTTTCATTACTTTCACTCCAGATTTTCAACATTGCAATTTTACCACACCTTCTTATGAATAGTACAGCTGTCATTTTCACATCTCACCCAAACGTGTTTCGCTTCATGTAAGCATACCACGCAGTCGGTAAAGCAAATCAACGTGATGGGACATATTAATAAAATCACAGTGACACTGTTCACGAGCAGAGGTCTTAAATGGCTATGTTGAAAATTTGGTGAAAAATTCTAAAATGACTGTTTTACAAGTTAATGCTATAGTTCCTACGCACACCGTAAGTTTGCTAATTTTCAATATTTTCACTCCAGATTTTCAACATTGCCATTCTATTACACTTCCTTATGAACAGTACAGCTGCCACTTTTCACATGTCGCCCAAAATGTGTTTTTGCACATGTAGCACACAATGGTGCAGTCGGTGTGCGAAAGCAATGTTTGGGACAGATTAAGAAAATCACAGTTAAACTGTTCATGAGCAGAGGTCTTAAAATGGCTATGTTGAAAATTTGGTGACAAAAGTCCACAAAATGACTGTGTTACGAGTGAGCATTGCGCAGTTTCCACGCACCCTCGTAAGTTCATGACTTTGTAATATTTTCAGTCTAGATTTTCACCAGTGGCATTTTTCCACACCTCCTTATGAACAGTACAGCTGTCATTTTTCACAACAGGGCCGAAATGTGTTTTCACACTTTCAGCGCAGAGATGGATGGTCGCTGTGGGAAATCATTGTTCGGAACAGATAAAGAAAATAACAGTGACACTGTTCGTGATCGGAGGTCCCAAAATGCCTGTATTGACAATCTGCTGTAAAATCCCAAACTAATTACATTACGGGTGTGCTGCACAGTTTCTATGCACGCCATGACTTCACCAGTTTTTAATATTTTACTGCAGATTTGCAACATTGCCATTTTTACACCTCCCCATGAACAGTACAGCTGTCATTTTTACATCCTGTTCGAATGTTTTTGCACCTGTGGTGCTAAATGCCATAGTCGCCAGCATAAGCAGCTTCCAACAAACTGATATTGCCACTGTTTATGAGGTGGGGTCACAAAAAACATGTTGAAAATTTGGAGTGAAAATACCAACGAATGCCTGAGGTATTAGGGTTTCCAACCATAATGCCCAACCCTGTAGAGAATGACAGGCATCAGGATGTGACTTGGGATTCTTGCCTGTAATGCTAATACCATTCCACACCCTGCAGCCAGTGAGAGGCATCGAGGTATGCCTTGGACTGTTCGGCCCCAAAGTTCACCCCATTCTCCTATACCGCACCCATCTCACCGTATTTCCTGATGGAATGGGGTGCACATAAGGGCCAAAGACCCCAAGGAACACCGTGACACTTGTCAGTGTCTGCAGGGTGCAGTGTGGTGAAATGGCGTGGCCGTTACGCCTGATGACCCAAAGGCACACCCCAATGCCTGTCATTCTCTGCAGGGTGGTGGTGGGGTTGGCTTCAGTTCAATACTTCACTGCCATTCCTATTACGCAGCTCTGTGACTTCTACACTACCACTGCCAATGACAGCAAGCAAACATTCGGCATTGACAAATGCTTGTTATAGGTAGCTACTAGTTACTTTTTTGTTACATTCTTTTCTGCTTACTTTTATAAGTTAAGTTTCTGCCCAACAGTACTGTTTATTACAGCCTGTACCTGGAAGCAGACATTTCAACTTCTATTCCCTTTCACACCTCATAACACTGTGACCTCACACACTGTGATATCACAAGCAACCAATCCAGTAGCAGGTGAGTGGTTCCTCATGTTCAATCATGATCTCATAGCCACTGAAGTCAAAATGCTGAAGATGTATAAAGGGGAACAGAACTAGATAACCTGTATGTCAACTTCGAGCTACTGTGCTGCTCCACACAGCGCGCCTAGTACTTGTCAGGCAGAAAAACTGGTTAGCAAAAGGGAAAACAAAAAGTACTTCCTATAAAAAAAACTAACAGTATACACTACTTTTATAGAAGTTGATAAAACTAATGGCCTCATGGCCCATTCAATCTGCCCAATATAGACACTGTCAATTATAGCAATATTTTTTTAATTGACTATTTTAAAAGCTAATATTAATTCCAGGCAGTGTACTGGCTCTTTCATTTCTTTTTAAGGCTCTTACATAATTCTTGTGAATGTATTTCATCCACTGGTAATGCGTCGATTTCTAACAACATAATCCTATGCTAATCGAGGCAATCCTGTTCTTGAGCATGCAAAGGCCACTGAATTTAGTTCACTGTCTGTGGCAACTGAACTGGAGCTATCATAGTGGTCTATCCTTCTAAAGCATTATGACTATAGAAAAAGAAAGTTACTTGCCCTAACTTCAGACCTTCAAGAATATCATCTCCATTGAGCCACACAGTTTGGTCTTAGGTCTGGTGGTGCTAGAACCTCGTGAGAGTTAACTTTTTGTCATAGTTGCCAGCAATGGTGTTGGCACCCGACCATGCACGTCACTGTGTGTCGAAGCCAATAATCATCGCCAACAGCTACAACTGTCTCAGTTCAATTCAATTCAGTTTTATTCAGGATAAAAAAAACAGTGAACATAGCTCATTTTACAATGGTGTCCTCTTAAGGCAAAACTTCTGATGGCAAGGGAACCTGTTAGAGACATACATAGTCCTAGATACAGTGTAAAATCTGCAAGGCATTGTATGCTTGCATAAGCTTATTGAGGTTTCAAGTGCAAGTTCCAGAAGAGTGAACAAGCATAGGGCAGAAAGAAAAGTAATGATATAGATGAAAATATAAACTTGGTGAAAAACAGCTAACAAAAACTAAAAGAGTGGTGAGGGAAGAGCTTCCTTTCCCAAGACAGGAAACCATCCCATAGAGTTAAAGGTTGATAAAATTCACAAGGGTATGTCCTGATGTCAAGGATTGATCATTGTTTGGTACAAGGGTAAAGGGAAATAGTTTTAAAATGTAGCACTGCCGTTACCATGCAGTCAGTGACATGTTGCCAAATATTGCGTACTCTCATGACAGCCCTGACATGATGCCTCATAGCTGACTCGTCACAGTGTGTGGAAACACTAGGCAATTCCAAGCCTCAAGCGGGACCTGGGGGTAGTCATATCAGATGACCTAAAGGTGGGCAAGCAATGTGAGAGGGCAGTAAGGAGGGCTGGGGGATACTGGGATGCACAGGGAGAGGCATCACCAGCAGAAAACAAGAATTTGTTAGCCCTCTGTATAGACAGCTGGTGAAACCCCATCTGGAGCACTACGTGAAGTTCTGGAGACCCAATCTCTGCAAGGACATAGACAGAATGGAGGCAGTCCAGAGGAGGGCAACTAAAATGGTGCATGGTCTGCACCAGCAGACATATGGAGAGAGACTTAAAGACAATTTGAAGACAGAGGTGGGACGGCTCAGAGGTAATGTGAGGAAGTATTTTTTTCATGGAGAGGGTTGTGTATGCATGGAACAGCCTTCCTGAGGAGGTTGTGGAGTCGAAAACAGTCGGGGAATTCAAGAAAACATGGGACAGACATAAGGCAATTCTTTTGGGGGGGGGGTCAAGAAATAGGCTGTTGGTTAACTAGGATCTGCAGCTTATCCAGTAGGTAGGGAAATGGGCAGACAGGGTGGGCCAAGCGGTCCTTATCTGCTGTCAAATTCTATGTTTCTAAGCTGTCAACCAACAAGCTCATCTTAAACAACAAGACAAAGGCCATGTTGCTTTTTGCCTCCAAACTGAAACTTTGTGTGACCTCATCCAAACTCTCCTTTCCCTGTATCGACGGGTCCCCACTGGAGGAAGTGAGCAGTTTCAAGTTCCTGGGCATCTTGCTAGATCCTTCCCTTGACTTCTCCCCATGCCACCTTGGTCTGCAAATTGGTTAATGCCCAGTTGGGCCTGGTCTTTACAGTCAAACACTGCCTATCCCCTGCAAAACACTGCCTATCCCCTGCAAAACACTGCCTATCCCCTGCTGCCCTGATGTCCACAGCTCAGGGGGTACTCCTACCTGGACTTACTTGCAGCCTTCTGGCATTCCTGGGTGCCACTAAAACCATACTTTCTAAATGGGATGTAATGTACAACAATGTACAGTATGTTGTTTTGCCTTGGCCAACCCAAGGCTCATGCATCACTACCTTCTTTACACTTGTCTGGGCTGGCCCTCCAGTGTGGGCCAAGGTTCCTTTGTTCCAGATCGTTTTGTTGAAAAACTCTTGAGGTCAGGCCTCCCTTCTCTAGTCACTTACCTTGCACCCATCACTTACCTGCTTGCTGAGATCAGCGGACTCACAACCTCTCCTTGGGCACAGATGTTTCATGAACCTTGGCAAACTGGCTTTTGCAGTCTACACCTGCACTTTATGGACCGACCTTTCCTCAAATCTGTGTTGATCTCCCAGACACTTTTTATTTTGCAGTGAGTTTAAGGACTCTGAACGCCTCGTCAAGTCCTTGTTCTTTGCCCACATGTGACTAGCTGATGCAGCCTAGCACAACCTAGCACTGGCCATTTTTCCCCCATTTAGAGTCTGCTAATTTATTCAGATTCACCTGCCTCCGCAGGTCTGTCTAAAAAAGTCAGAACTGTAGATCAGTCCCGCAGGGGTTTTATCTTGTGTTAACAATCATCTCTATCACTGATATTAGGTTTATGCAGCAATGTCACTTGTCTTGTGTACTGTATTTACCATTGGCGTTGCTGTTGCTATCTTTTTATGCACTATTATTTTCCTCTTTTTTAAGTTGTTTTACTTATTGTGACTCCCTGCTGTTGTTCTTAGTATGTTAATGCTTTTTGATGATGACGTCAGTTGCAGCGTTTGTAATTCTCCCAGGTCGTGCCTGAAAATAGGCATATGTGTGGGTCTACTGTACAGACCGATTCTTGACAGACTGTGACCTTATCTCAAAAACAATCTGAGAAGAACAGCAAACACAGATAATGGAGGAACTTCATAAAAATAAACATTCATAACTGGAACCTCCTCACGCCTCATCAGTGCAGCTACTTTATGTATCTTTTCTATTATAATTTTGTGCAACTCACCTGAAAACTTCCTTTAGCTGCTTAACTTTGTTGTCTGGGTACTTCTTCACATTGGCATCGTCCAAGAAAACTCTTGCATATGTTAATGGACCAGCATTTACCTATAAAAAACAGAAAGGACACGAATATGACAATTTAGATCAACGCATAATTACTGCTCTCAAATGACTAGACTCAGCACTGCTATAACCAAAATACATAAACTGCAATTTGTATTCTAAATCAGTGAAATGTGTGAACTGCTTTACTAGCAGTCAAGTACAGCTGTAATAAATATTCGGCAAACACAAAATGGTACGTACAGGCCAATGATCCCAATAATCTAATGGTGGGTTTCACTCTTTTGTGCCAGGATAGGGGTGGGGGGACACTATAGTTTTCCAGGGTTTTTCTCTATGGAAAAGCAAAAGCTCGGTTAAAGAACACTGAACAGTTTAATGTTAATTCTATGCATCATTATTTTCGTCTCTTTGATGATCAATTATTTATTTTATGTATTTAGAATTCTTGGCTGAGAAAAGCACACTGAGTCGAAGTTCATTTCCAGGTGTGGCTCAGGAGAGAATCAGGCACTGGGAGATTCAGTGACTTACTTAAGGTCACACAGTGTGGAAGTGTCAGCTGTGAGATTCAAACCCAGGTCTGCTGCGTCTCCAGTCACAGCTCTGTGCCCTAACCACTAGGCTATACTGCCTCCAACAGTGGGGAGAAGCAAAAAACTGAATGCCTGTTCCAAGCAAACTCACCCAGAGCACACAGTGATCCAAAACAAACAAAACATGAATGAAAAGCAAACACTGAAACACATAGACAGCCTAAAGACCAGAGAGCTTAAAGTAAAATGAATTTAGAAAAAAGGTATAGCTCTACACAAGGATCTCTTTTTATAGTGCTAATACATTTAAGACACCAGCTTGCTGCGAAGATACAAAGTAACAATTCCAACAAAACTGCTATGCCACCTCAGTGTCTACCAAATGCTTGACTACTACGCTAACTGTATGGCACCAATTTGCTCTTCTGGAGATGGGCAGACTGTGAGGCTTAATTTTCTACCATTCAAGACAGCAGAAAATACAGCACAAAATTCAGCCAGAGGCAAGAGATGAACATTATGTACGCACTGTAATTCTTGATCTTCTAGGAATTTCTTAATCATTGATTCCCACTAGAAGGTCTGAGCTGGAGGTGCTAGGACCCCATGAAAGCCAGAAGTTTTCAGACGGCTGGTGCTGAGATAAGCTGTGCACATTCACAGCTCCACAAGACTGAGACTACCAGCACAGGTTTACCTTAGCACCAGCCCTCAGCTGCCTCAGTACCTTCTCTACCAAGGAGGTGCAACATAATTTAACAAGTACATATGCACTTAACCTAAGGATGTAAGACAGCCCTGGTGGCCTGAATAAGAAGGGTCGCCAAATCCAGTAACACAGTATCTTCACAGCCCAAACCAAACATAAAGGGGTGAAGACCAGCATGTGAAGACCAAAACAATATACTGCGGTGAGCCCGTGGGATGGTGGGCGGGCACGTGACTCAATGGTGAAGCTATTCCTTAGATCATCAAGAATTACAGCGAGTACGTAATTTTTGTATCTTTCAGGAATCAATCTTCACCACTGATTTCCACTAGTAGGTCAAAGTACCAAGCTCAGACAAAATCCCCCAGACTAGTTGGCTAGGAGCTGAAGGCTCACTCATGATAGCTATCCATTCAGGACTGTCCTGCTGAAGGTGGCATGTTGCCTGGCAGAGACATCCAAGGCACAGTGCTTAGTAAAAGTGTGCACTGTATTCCAAGCTGCAGCTTTGCAAATATCTCCAGTAAGTAGAAAGCAGATCTCTGCCAGGGACGTTACAACCACATATGAACATACGAAGAAGCCAGCAGAAGAAGAAGGCCATTTGGTCTATCAAGTCTGCTCATACTGTAGGGTCCACAGCTTGAGCTAATGTCCCTGCCCCCTCCCCACTCCTCCCATCCTCCCTACCCATGATCCTTACTTCCCCCCTATGCCTATCCCAGCCTCTCTTAAAGCTTCCCACTGTCTTCAACGCAATGACCTCTTCCAGCAGTGCATTTCAAGTGTCCACCACCCTCATCCAGCCCAGCGGGAGGGAGACCCGACGGCAGCGTGCCAACATCTTCTGTGTCCCCCAGGGAAGTAGGGTTAACGTCCTTGGGATCCAGCAAGGGAGACACTGGAGCCTCGGAATGCAACAAAATGTTGCGGCAAGCTTGGGACGACGGACAGGTCCGAAGGGTCTCGCATCAGCTCTAACGCCGTGCAGCCATCTGAGGGGTTGACGTCCAGCTTATTGGCGGGACCCGGGTGGATGTCAGAGGAGCCGGCACCTGACTTATCGAACCCTACGCTTGACGAAGACTGCGATGGAGGGGCGGCCTTGGTGGGCACTTTAGAGTCAGGCGCTGCCCCGGCGGGTCGGGCGCCTTATCAGCCTTTACCCGGCGGGTGTCGAGGAGTCGATGTCAGGCTTACAGAGGCCACTCAGACCAGAAGCTCGCACGGTGGTGGGCTTACTGGGAGCAGTGGCCTCCTTTGACCCGGAGGCTCCAGAGGAGCCTGAGCACAAGCCCGATGGGAGGGTCGACACCACCTTGGAAGCCTCCAAGATGGCCATCGCAGAACGGCCCCCCAGAGGGGATGTTATCTTCAGCACAGCGACCCCAGCCGGAGTTGCGGCGACCGTAGTAGAGGAGTCACAGTCCCAGTGCTTCTTCCTGCGATGGCCCTCAGGGGAAGTCGAGGCCTGCCTAACTTTTTTCAGCTCCTTTTCCATGGAGGACATCTTGAGTTTTAAAACGTGGCTTCCAGGGACTGCTGCCTCCGCTGGTGGTCAAGATTGAACTGGCGGTGGCAGTGCTGGCACTTCTCCATAGGGTGGTCGGGCCTAGGCAAAAAGGCACTGGGAGTGTCCGGCCCTTGTGCGGGAGCTGGGTGCCGCAGGAATCACACTTGTTTTTGTGCTCGGAAGGAGTCGAGGACTATATACAGCAGCCGAAGAAAATGCTGATGAAAATCAAGAAATATCAAAAAGAGACGGTAAAACTACTGACGATAGACTGGCTTAAGCAGTGAATCCTAACCGTGAGAAGTATAACCTCGAATAACGAGGTGGAAAGAACTGAAGGCGGTATGGGGCCGCCTTTATATGGACGTCGCGATGACGCTGGTCACCTGACGTGGGGGCGGTCCCCCACCAGAGACTGCTAGCTAGAAATTTTTCCGTGGGGTCCTGAAGCCTGCTGCCGTCAGTCCCATATGTAATTACCTACTGTAAGAGCCCTCTCGAAGTAAGATCTACCTTGTCTTTATGGAAAACAGTATATGGAGTATACGTGACCAGGGCATGGATTTCAGACACTCTACAAGCACAGGTAATGGTGCCTAGAAATGCTGCTTTCTAGGTTAGAAACGTCAGGTCACATGTTGCAAAGAGCTCAAAAGGCTTGCAAGTGAGCATATCTAGTACAAGGTTGATGTCCAAGGCATAGCCAATCACACCATGTAACCAAATGACCCACTCTCCAGTTAACTGATGAAGTATAATGTATTGCTGTAGTGCAGAATCTGTAGGATCTCTTTAACAGGAACATATTTTTGTTAAAGAGGGTAAAAAATGTCAGCATGCAGGCACTAATAGGTGTGCTTTTCCAGATACCATGGTAACCATACCCTTATTTAAGGTTATGTGGCTAAAGCAGCCAATGTCCACACTTCAGTTTAACACACTGAGGAGGCAAGTAAGATTTAAACATACTCTGGAAATGCTATGCACAAAGAATTTTTAAAATTAGCTGAGGCTATAAAACCTGAACTAACTACCTGTATTTTAAGTCTACTTTTAACTTAAGTGAGGCAACCTTTGCTGGAGAGTAAGTAATCATGTTACAAGAACAATGGTCATGGCTAAAATATTTAGCGGCCATTAAAGACTACGAACATTAAAGTATAAAAGCCAGGTTAAGATAAACAGCTGGGCAGTATGCAGAATGCTTGAGAAAATAGCTATGAATGATGAAGAATTAAAAATGTAACTAGTAACAGGATACACAAAAAGAATGATACAGCTATGGGGATAGACTGACTCGTTTTGACCTCAGTGCTGATACGAAATAAAATAAGCTGAATAAATGGAATTAGGATGTAATTTGGCATTAAGTAATAGTTACATTTTTTGATTTACCAAATACCATACCTGAAGCAGCTAGATGGTATTAAAATTATTTTGTTTTACATTTACTCATACCTAGGTTGTGGGACATACAGAAGCAAATGGCTTCGTATTGTATTATTATTTTTTAAAATTATATAGATAAACAGTAGAAATTGATATTATTGAAAATGAGAGCCCTATATGCTTTTAAGTTATGTTGGATACAAGACCGATGCACTAATGATAATATTGCCATGAAATAAATTTATTTATAGGAAGTTATGGAAGAAAAAGCTTAAAACGTTATGTGAAAGGAGAATAAGAAAATAATAAGGTGTAGTGTTTAAACTGTGAAGAAAAAGGCATTTAATACAATTACATGTTTCCCAATTTAAGACTGTTAAATTTTAATATTTTTTTTACCTGATAGGACCTTAGACAAGACTATTAAATGGAAGTAGAAGAGCCATGTTAATAGATGTTCTACAGATTGCTGAATATTTCCTTTTTAAGGGTTTGTGTTGTAACTATGATGTACATAATTATCTATTTAAAAATGCATGTACCGTGTTGCCACACAACATACAGAAGTGGTGTGATCTGCATAATTAAGCTGATTTCATTTTTCTGTTTTTTTGAATGGCTGTTTGGTTACTATGTCTATTGAAAGAATTAAGTGAATATGAACGTTTCTTCATTTTTTTAATTCAAAGCAATAGATACTGAAGAAGTTGTGGGTTCACCATGAAACATCAACATAGTTTGTCGATAAACTTTTTGTCATATAGATTCTACATTACAGCAATAAATTATACTTTGTTTAAGTTAACCAGTGAGTGGGTCACTTGGTTTCATGTTGTGATTGGCTATTACCTGTGGGCAAACTGGAACCAGATCCCTCCTGGTAGTTTTGTTTACTGTTGCAGGTGCGAGATGGCCATGTTATCCCAGGCAGCCACCAGTCTCCTGATGGAAGGCCTTGAGTGTAGAATACCCTTAAGGAACCTCTTGAACAGTGGCAGCTGTGCTACATAGAGGGTACACACAGGCTCATGGTATGCAGATATAGCATATAGATGGACTTTTACTGTGGAATACTGTAGGCAAGCATCAGAAAGGTCTAGCAGGTGCTCCAGGACCTTGTCAGGAGGGCAACCAAAGGGGCCAAGCAGGTTTTGGAGCACTGGATGGAAAATCTTTTCCATTTAGCTATGTATGTATATCTTCCCAGTGGAAGGTTTACACGCAGTCATAAATATTTCACAGATGCTCAGAGATGCTTTATACCTGTTCATTTCTATTTCTTCAGGAGCCAAGACTGAAGTTGAACAGAGTGCAGGGATTAACCAGGTGACACTGAGTCAGCAAGTCTGTCCTGAGTAGAAGAATGTTAGGTTTACTGACAGTATGCTCAACAGAGGAAACCATATCTGTCAATGCCAGCATGGGGCCACTAGTATTACCCTGCCCCCCTGCACCTCCAATCTGAGCAACACCCTCTGTGTGAGAAGGATTGGGAGGATTGCATACAGAAACAGGGATTGCCACTACAGTCTGAATGCATCCAGACAGAAAATGTCATGTTCTGGATTGAAATCAAGGCAGCCTGGCATTGTGTGTGGATGCAAATAGGTCCAAATCTGGGGTATCCCTCTTGTTGAATACCAGTCTCACAATGTCTGGAGCTAGTGACCACTCGTGAGGATTGGCCTTTGTTTGATCAAACTAGTCTGCCAGAGTGTTCTGCACTCCTGGCAGATAAATTGCTTGGAGCAAGATCCCTTACTTCAGGCACCATTCAGACACTCACATTGCCTCCCTCCAGAGAGCGCAAGAGTGTGTTCCTCCCTGTTTCTTGATATAGTACATGACAGACTTGTTGCCTGTCTTTTGGAGGACTGTGTTGTGTCTGACTAGGTCCACTAGGGCTCTCATGCCATATAAAACAGCTCGCATCTGGAACACACTGATGTGGAGATGGGTCTCCGATGGGTTCCAGACATCCTGTGTTATTTGGACTCCCAGACAGAAGGCCTCACCACGATAAGGAGGCATCCGTGATGAGAGTCACCTGAGGCTCCGGTTGGGAGAAGGGGAAGCCCTGGAGGAGACTGTCCTCCACTGACCACCATGTGAGTGACCAAAGCAGGGGCTTAGTCATCTGTACGGGTAAGTCTGAGGGTTGTGATGCTTGTAACCATTGTTCACTGAGCATCCACTGAGTCATCTCACGTGCAACCATGCCAGGGCCACTGTAAACACTGAAGAAGTAATAAAACCCAGAATTTGTTGCATGGAGTGGGCCCACACAGTTACGTGCTACATAATGTAGCATGCCATCTGCAGAATTGCTTGCAACCTGCTGTCTGAAGAAAGGCTCTGTCCTTGGTGATATCCAGAAGAGCTCCTATGAACAGCAGCTACTGAGAGTGTTGGAGTTGAGACTTCTCGAGGTTCAGCATGACCTACACGAGCTGATGAACTGAGAGGTAGTGGCCCCTGCCTGTTCTGTCTCCTGCTTAGACAGGCTGGAAATCAGCTAGTTGTCCAGATATGAAAAGACCTGGAGTCCTAACTTTCACAGGTATGCCATGAGTACTGCAAAGCACTTTGTAAAGACTTGTGGTGCCAAGGAAAGCCCAATGGGCAGGACTCTGAACTGGTAATGCTGTCCCAGTGCAACAAAACTGAGGCATCTGTGGTGGCTGGGGTGTACCAGTATGTTCTAGTACTCATCCTGCATATTCAGGGATACTAACCAATCATGAGGTTTCTGGAAGAGTAGCAGGGAACCCAGAGAAATCACTGGCATATGCGCTCTGATTTCTTTGCAACTAGGGAGTAGTGGCAGTAGAACCCTGTGTTCCATTCTGACTCTGGAACTACTTCCACTGCTCTGTTGCTTGGGAGGCCTGCAATCTATACTTGGTTACTATACTTGATGTTAAGACAGAAGGAGGCTAAAGCCCATCTAGTCTGTCTCCCGCCTTAACGGGGCCACTTTGCAAGGTCCTTAAATAGCATGTAGCAATCCAGTCTATTTTTGAACATGTCAAAGGAATTTGCTGCCACAACCTCCCTAGGCAGGTCGTTCCATAATTTAATTGCTCTCTGAGTGAAAAAGTTCCTCCTTGTATTCTTCTTTGATAATGCTAACTTGATCTGTTTGCAGTGGCTTCTTAGATTAACTTCCCATACATTAAATTCCAAGTTCATGCTATTCATTAATTCTTCATCTCCTGTAATTTTAAACATTTGAAGCATGTGCCTGTGCCAGAAACTCTGGCATATCAGCTGATAAGAGGAGCTACCTTCTGAGCGGACAGTCTGGAGGGATTTCTGTAAAATCCAGAGAGTATCCTTCTCAGGCGATCCTGAGGACCCACTTGTCCATTGTGATCGACTCCCACTGATGGTAAAACTAGGTCAGGCACCTCCCTCCCCACTGGGGATAAAAGATGTGCCTTGGACAGCTGAGGCTGGACCAGGGCCGGAGCTTCAGATGGTGGTACTAGGTGCTTTTGGTGCTGGTGCCTTAGGCTGCATCTTTTTTTGAGGCTGGGGAGGCTGAGTTTTGTTTTGGACTACCCTGTACTTGCCAGGGAAGGACTGCTTATTCTGAAAGGAACCACTTCCTTTGCCCTACTGAGGGTTGAAAGTAGTTGGCATAGGAAGTCTTAAGGGTCATTCTAGTTTCCTTAAATGCCTTAAGAGACTGCTCCACATGCTGTCCAAACAGGTAAGTTCCATCGAAAGGAACATTCATAACCTGTTGTTGAACATCTTGGGTGAAGCCAGAAGTCTGCAGCTAGGAATGCCACCTGATGCAAATGCCTGCAGCAGCAGAGCAAGATGCAATATCAAAGGCATCCATAAGGCTTTAAGATTGTGACTGTTAAACTCAATACCTTGTGTGACAGCAGAAAGTCCTGTTTAGCCTCTGACTTTGATAGTGACTCTGCCTGGGACTTTAGCTTACTCCAAAGGGTATACTCAGACTTAGAAAAATGCCCTTGGTAGCTGGCAGTTCTCATGCCCAATGTAGCTAAAGCACAGGTACGCTTGCCCACAGTGTCAATTTTGTGCAGCTCCCACTTAACAGGGTGTGCAAAGACCTCTTGGGGAATAATGGCCTTGTCATTCTCAGTGAAGAGAACAATAGCATCAGCTATGGGTTGAGAAATATACATTAGCTTATCTTTGGGGGCAGTGTATTTTTTTGCCAGCCTGCTGGTAGACAGCTGCCACTAAAGCAGGCCTTTTCCAGACTGCACTAGACAGAGTTTCGAATGCGGGAGGAATAGGAGGAACTAGATTGATCGGCATATTGGAAACGGTGAGCCACTCCAGTTGGAGACGTTTACCCTGGTCAATGGTTGTAGGCTCAAAACTGAGTGCTGAGTTCATGTTTCAGAGCAAAGCATGAAAAGTTAGAGGCACAAACACATCAACTGGTTCACAGGTGTCTAGGCTAAAGAACGAGTCATCACCGCCATTCTCAGAAAAGATTACGTTGAAGTCAGACTCATCTTCCTCTATATCCTCCTCAGAAGGGGAGTCACAGAGAGGTCTGGGTCACAGGACCATCAATCCAGAACATGACTGTGGTAACGCTGGAGACACCAGCCCTGAAGGACAAGGGGCTGGTGCCAAGGATGGCGCCTTGACCAGAACTGAATGTGTCAAGGGCAACATTGAGACCAGCATTGCACCCGGCACCGGAGCAGGCTGTGAAGGGCTGAAGCCCAGTGCTGGACCAGGCATCGATGACCCAGCCAGCACCGGAATGACTTGGCAATGGCACTGCTGCTGGTCCCATCCTTACGGGTGGGGGTTGGGTGGAAATATACTGTATCTGCATGACTGCTTGTGCCTTAGTAAATGTATAATATACCATCATATTTATAAAGTGAAATTAATGTAAATCTTTCATGGCACTGTACACAAATTACTGCAGGTCATAATTAGGGCCAGGGTGGTCCAACTGTAGTGTCATGCCACCACGTGGTCGACCAGGGTAAGAGTGGGTCCAAGTCTCCGCTTCTTGACAGCTCAAGGGTTGTGAATACTGCTAATGGTAGCTCTGCCCAGGGAGGGAGGCATCCTTGTTTTGCTCCTGCAGACATCCCTGTGCTGGGCTAAGTTGGGTAGTAAGGAAGCATTTGGCCCTACCTTCTCCTCAGGGTCACTGGGGAGCATGGGCATGCTGCACGGCACCAGTGGGTGAAAGACAGGAAGAAAAAACTCGTAGCTACATGAATGATGTTCCCTCAGTCCTCTCCTCACTGGCTCCATACCAACCGACCGCTCTGGGCACAGCTGGTGTCAGGGCTGGGAGGTTACCTGCGGGATGGGGTTCTTAAAGTGCAGCAGCACCAAAGGAGACAAATGCCTATTAAAAGAAAAACAAAATTAAAAAAAAAAATTAAAGTAGACACTTTCAAAACAGTGTGAAACAGGTCCCACGGTGAGCTTTGAACACAGCAACATATTCAGCAGAACACAGACAAAGAAAAAGTGTTACAAAGCATTAAAGCAAGACAACTGATCTGGAGGTGATCTTCTTCAAGTTAGCGAAGGGGACAGTTAGGTTTTTCGCTGTTTCTTGAGGCAAAGGTGCAACGGTCACCCAACAGCAGAAGCAAATGAAGCTCCCGCTCCAGGTTGAAACACTGGTGCCAGTAACCCTGGCTCTGCCTGCTGAGACACAGGGGGAAGGCAGGTGAGTGGTGCTCTATACAGAAGACATTCTTGAAGATCTAGAGCTACAGTAAGTAATTTAGAAACATAGAAACTTAGAATTTGATGGCAGATAAGGACCGCTTGGCCCACCCAGTCTGCCCATTTCCCTACCTAATGGATAAGCTGCAGATCTTAGTTAACCAGCAGCCTACTTCTTCCTACCCCAACCCCCTAGAATTGCCTTATGACTGTCCCATGCATGCTTGAATTTCACCACTGTTTTTATCCTCCGGAAGGCCGCCCATGCATCCACAACCTCTCTCTGTGAAAAATACTCTTAAATTACCTCTGAGCCGCCCCCATCTTCAAATTGTGCCCTCTTGTTCTTGCACACCTCTTTTTTGAAAGATGCTACCCTCTTGGACTTTGTTAATTCCCTTGAGGTACTTGAAAGTTTCTATCATGTCCCCCCTCTCCCTCCTTTCCTCGAGGCTATACATATTAAGCTCCTTAAGTCTCTTTCTTCATATGTCTTCCGGTGCAGACCCTGCACCATTTTAGTTGCCCTCCTCTGGACAACTTCCATCCTGTCCATGTCTTTGTGGAGATTGGGTCTCCAGAACTGCACGCAGTACTCCAGATGGGGTCTCACCAGCTGTCTGTACAGAGCTATAATAACTTCCTGTTTTCTACTGGTGATGCCTCTCCCTATGCATCCCAGTATCCCCCTAGCCCTCCTTGCTGCCCTCTCACATTGCTTGCCCACCTTTAGGTAATCTGATATGACTACCCCCAGGTCCCTTTCTATTTTTGTTGTTGTTAGTATCTCACCCCCCATTGTGTACTCTTTCCCTGGGTTTTTGTTTCCCAGGTGCATTACCTTGCACTTCTTAGCACTGAATCTAAGCTGCCATACATTTGACCATTGCTCTAACCTTGCCAAGTCCCTTCTCATCCTTTCCACCCCACCTTGTGCATCAACTCTGTTGCAGATCTTTGTGTCATCTGCAAAGAGACATACTTTTCCTTCCAGTCCCTCTGCAATGTCGCTTATAAAGACATTGAAGAGGACCGGTCCTAATACTGAACCCTGCGGTACCCCACTAGTAACCCCCCTTTCTTCAGAGTGGACTCCATTTACTATTACTCTCTGTGTCCTATTCTCCAGCCAATTCTTTACCCAGGCAGTCATCTTGGGACCCACTCCCAGGCTGGCTAACTTGTATATTAATCTTTTGTGTGGGACTGTGTCAAATGCCTTGCTAAAGTCTAGGTAGGCCATGTCCACAGCCCCTCCCTGATCTACTACTTTGGTCACCCAGTCAAAGAAACCTATCAGATTTGTCTGGCATGACCTTCCCGCTGTGAATCCATGTTGCCTTGGGTCCTGTGTCCTCTAGCCTCTAGATACTCGACAATTCTTTCCTTCAGAAGTGATTCCATCATTTTCCCTACCACTGAGGTTAAACTAACAGGTCTGTAGTTTCCTACTTCTGCCTTGCTCCCACTTTTGTGAAGGGGAATCACATCTGCCCTCCTCCAGTCCTCGGGTACCACCCCATCCTCCCATGATTTGTTAAGGAGGGTAGTCAGTGGTGTCACTAGCTCTACCTTTAGTTCTTTTAGAATTCTGGGATGAATCCAATCAGGCCCCATTGCTTTTTCCACCTTCAGTTTTAAGAGTTCTTTCAGAACCCTTTCTTCTGTAAATGGGCTGGTATCAACTTCTGTATCCAGAGTGTTTCTACTGTTTGTTTTAGGTACCTCCCCCTCTTCCTTTGTACATACTGAGCAAAAACATTTGTTTAGTATCTCTGCCTTTCACAGTCACCCTCTGCCCACCCTCCCTCCCTTTATTAAGCCTCACTATCCCTCCTTGGTCTTCCTTGGCTCCCTGATGTACCCATAAAAGGTTTTATCCCTTCTAACTGAGTTGGCTATCTTTTCCTCGGTTTGGGCCTTTGCTGTTCTGACTGCCTTCCCAGCTTCCTTTTGCTTTAACTGATGCAGTTCTCTGTCCTGCTCCTTCTGTGATTCCTTGTACTTCCTGAATGCTTTCTTTTTCTCTTGAACCTTCACTGCCACTTCCTTTGAGAACCATAGTGGTTTCTTGCATCGTTTTGTTTTGTTTATTTGCTTCACACAAAGGCTTGTTACTTCTGTGATGGCAGTTTTTATTATTCCCCATTGTTCTTCCACCCCTCCTTCCTGCCCATTTGCTAGTGCATTCCTTAGGCACTCACTCATTTTCGCAAAGTCAGCCTTCCTAAAGTCCACTACTTTTGCCTTTGTATGGCTTGACTCTATTGCTGTGTTTATTGTGAACCATACTGTTCGATGGTCGCTAGTCTCAGATGGCTACCCACCTCTAAATCTGTGATCCTCTCTCTTCACTCCATTTGAGAGAACCAGGTCTAAGATTGCTCCTCTCGAGTGGGCTCCAATACTAGTTGTCTAAGGCATGCCCCCTGTAGGGTATCTAGAATAACCCCACTCTTCGAAGTGGCTGCTGCAACTGCACTCCAGTCAACATCTGGCATATTCAGATCACCCATCAGCAATATCTCCCCTTTTTCTGCCATTCTAAGTATACTTTCTATCATTTCCTTGTCCAGTTCTTCCCCTTGAGAAGGGGTCTATATACAACCCCTGTGCGGATTGTGGTGCCATTGCCGGTCTCCAAATTTACCCACAGTGCTTCTTCTCCTCCCTGTTTTCCCTTTTGTTCTGTTGCTTTGATTCCTTCCCTTATGTAAAGAGCTACTCCTCCTCCTCTTTTACCCTCCCTCTCCCTCCTGTACATAGTATATACTGGTATGTTTACGTCCCAGTCATGGTTTTGTGTGTACCACGTTTCTGTGACTGCCATGATATCCAGAAGTTCCTCCTCCATCAAGGCCACTAATTCAGGAAGCTTGTTACTTAAGACTATGGGCATTGGTACTCATTGCTCTCCATTTCTTGATGGCTTTACCTTCTATTGCAGCATCCCCCACTGACCTTTCTACCTCGGTCTTTTTCTCATTTAGTACCCTGTTTTGTAGGGAGAGGCTGGGATTTTCCTGCTGCTCATCAGTGCCTCCCCCCTTGACTAGTTTAAAAGCTTGCCAATGAAGCATTTAAACCAATTGCTCAAAAGACTTGTTCCCTTCCTGGACAGATGCAGACCATCCTGCCAGTATAGGCTGGTGTCCCTCCAGGTGGAACCCTAGTCCCCAATGAAGCTAAACCCCTGTGCTCCACACCATTTCTTCAACCGTTCATTAAACTGCATAGTGCAAAGTACCCTCGCCTCACTCATGCCATTGACAGGCAGCACCTCTGAGAAGGATACTGTGTGTGCTACTTGTCTTAGGCCCCTCCCCAATTCTACAAAGTCCTTCTGCACTGCTCTAATCTCATGATGAGCCAAGTCATTTGTCCCTAGGTGGACAATGACGTCCAGCTTAGACTCCTGTGCAGCTGTTCTCGTGATCCTGAGGATGCGCTTCCTGTCCCTCCAAGCCATGGCACCAGGCAGGCACCTTACTTCAGCTTTTCCTGCTCCCGCCAGTTCTATCTCCCTAATAATTGAGTCCCCCACCAGGAGCTGCTTCCTTTCCCTGTGGTGTCCTCTGCCTCCTTCCTGTGGGCCTCCCTTGTGACAGTTGTCCTCAGCCTCCTTAGCCTCCTCTGCGGGTGCATCCATAGGGGAGCTATGCTCCCCCAGAACGGTGTATGGATTGTGGAGTGGAACAACTGACTGGGTGTGCCTCTGTTCCACCATTCTCACCCTCCCTGAGCCCACTGTGGTCCAACTGCTGTGCTTTCTTCGCAACCTCTGAGGTAGTGGTTGTGGTTCTGGTGCTCCCTGGATGGGGGAGGTTCCCTTCCTACCATCCAGCGTGGCCGGGGGGAAGGTTCCCTTACTACTGTCCAGTGTGGCCTGAAGACGGGCAACTTCCTCCCTCAGGGCAGAGAGTTGTCTGCAAATAGGGCAGCATCTCAGCCAATCTTCTAAGACCCGATCTTCTTCATACAGCCCCACTCTTTGGTCAGGTAGCAAGTTCTCCTATTTAGAGGGCTCAACCCTGAGGACATAGGCCTCAGACACCAGAGGTGGAGAACTGAGAGCTGTATCCTGAAAGAAGCTGTGGCAACACATCTCTAAGCCAGGCATCAGCTGTACAGTTGTCAGCATCTAACTTCTCCCCATGAATTCGACAGAAGCATATGTTGTTACGTTGCTTTCATCAACTGAGCCAGCCATCTGTTGCCTTAAACCCCATTTTACCAAGGGCTGCTGCAAGGCTATCTGCTTTCTGAAGCAGGAGAGGTCCACTAAGTCTTCCTGTCGGTCTAGGACTTTAAACAGTCGGTTCTCATGCTCCTCTAAGGTGCTCCCAAACACAATGACTTCGTCAAAGTACACCAGACATTCCAGCAAATTCATATCTCCTACCGCACGTTCCATCAGTCGCTGAAAGGTGGCCGGGGCACCTGATATCCCCTGTGGCATCCTCAGAAACTCACAGAACCCCAATGGACAGATGAAGGCTGTTTTCTCATGGTCTTCCGGGGCCATCAGGATCTGGTAGTATCTGCTGCAATGATCCAACACCGAGAACCATTTGCTCTCATTCAGGCAGTCCAGGGCATCTTGTATACGAGGCATAGTGTATTGGTCTGGGATGGTCCGCCGGTTCAGGGTTCGATAATCAATGCACATCCTCATAGACCCATTCTTCTTACAAACAACCACAATGGGAGAGGCGTATGGGCTCCTGGATTCTTGTAGCACGCCAGCATCTAGCATTTCCTGCAGGTGTCTTCTCACATCATCTATGTCTGCTGAGGCTAGGCGTCGGGACCTCTCTCGAAATGGCTGTTCATCGTGTAGGCGTATGTGATGCTCCGCACCCTGGACACATCCCACATCTCATTCCTTCAACGAAAACACTTGGTCTCTCTGGGCAAGTCTCTTGCTAATTCTAGCCTTCCATACTGCTGGCAACGGGGGGCTCACCAAAGTCAAACAAGCCTGGGGTCATGCTCTCCTCCTCACCAGGGTGCTTGTTGCTAGGCAATACTGCAGTGTCTGCACAGTGTACCATAGCTAGGGTGCACCCTCTGTTCACCCGGATCTCCCAATCTGACACATTGTGAATCTGGATAACCACTTGTCGTGCATAGGCATGTGCACGAGCAGGCAAGATGCTGGGCTTGACCAATAATCCTTCGGCAATTTTCCATTGCCTGGCACATCCAATATCAGTATTTTTTTTCTTGACATCTTTCCAGAGGTGGACCTCTCCTTGAATGGTACAATGGGCGTTAGGGGCCAGTACCACTGAATTGGGATCCTTCTTCCACACGATCCCCACTGGTTCATCCTGGTCGACATCCTCAGGTTTCTGTTGCAAATCATAGGCCCTCTTGATCAGAGCCGGAATTCTCAGGGCCCTCCCAGTTCATTGCCCTTGTTTCTCGTGACAGAGTTGCACCAGTTTTCCAAACATATGGGCATTTGTTCCAATTAACAGGGGAACGCCATCATACAGTCTGGTGGAGGGACACACTAGGGCCAGTGTCTCTACTTGCTCCTCTACGCCAGTGACAGTTGCAGGAAAAGACAACCAGAGGCTGGCATATCCTAGATATGGATAAGACTTGTCGCTCAGGCCCCACACATGTAGGCCTTCCAGGGATTGTAAGGGCACATCAGATAAGTGTTTGTCATACCAGTCCTGAAACACAACGGTCACTTGCGACCCACTGTCAAGCACAGCCCGAGTATGAATACCATTCACAGTCACCATAGTCTCCATTGAAGGGCGCACTATTTTGGACCAGTCTGGAGAGGCAGTAGCAAAGGCCTGGACAGACGATTCAGCCACAAAGAAATTTGAGTTAGGGTTTCTCAAACCCTCACTGTGGTCATTTTGGGCACCCCTTGGCCACTGATTTGCTTTTTGGAGCTCCCCTTGGAGTCTGTTTACTACTCTTTCTAAGTCCTTCTGAGACCGGCATTCTCTTTTCATATGGCCATCCTTTCCACAATTGTGACAAATGATAGACTCCTGGATCATCCTGGGAGAGAACATCGTATGAGGAAGTGAAGCAGCAGTAAGAGATTGTGGTCTAGTATCTGCTTGCAGTGGTGAGAGTAGTGCAACCTGTCTTAACAGTTCCTTTAGAGTGGCAGTCAATCTAGTGATCTCAGACTTGGAGCCACCCTCGGTAGCGGATGCCTGAGGGTGCACCCCAACCCCCATGGCAGTCATGTCCTGAAAGGGACTAGAATCTTGTTCCATGGGGGAATCCCTTGCAGAGGCACCCGTCTTCAACTCTCGGACTTCCTTTAGTAGCTTGTCTTTCTAATGCTGGGCCCAGGGCGGAAAGTACTTTGCATTCTCAGAGTGCTCGTTAAGTGCCGACTTTTGCCCCTGAGCCTCACTGGGCTGATAGCTCTCGGTTACTTGCGCAGCAGCAGCAGATGTGGGTACAATTCCCCCATGGGGTCGTCTTTGCTCAACCCCACGAATTTCTTTCATTAGCTCGTCATAGGAGGGGGGCGATTCTAGTCGGGTGGCAAGGCGCAAATGAAGCAGTAACAATTCTGAAAACGGAGCAGACTTAAGGATCCGGTCCAGCCTAGTTCAATCTAATTCATTTGACGGCAAACTACCCTTTCTGAGGCACTCCTGTAGCAGCTTTTCAAGCCGAGGTACATACACAGACAATGGCTCCCCTGGGTACTGCTGCACATTTCTTACTCTCCATCACAGATCCTCATCTGAATCTGGGGTCCCATACACATTTTCCAATGCATCAAGATAGTCCTGTGCAGTTGCTTCGGGGTTATTGGCCCACTTGGCACGTATGGTAGCCAGGGCAGGACCTCTGAGGCTCTCACTCAACCTCTTTCATTTCTCTGCTTCTGAGCATTGCCATTCAAGTACTAGAGGGGCAACATAGTCTATCCAGGTCTCCCAGTCATCCTCCCCCGGGGGGGTGGGAAGGGTGCCCAAGAAGATTCTCAGCCTACGGTAGGAGTCGTGACTAATGGCAGGTTCAGATATAGGGGGCCAGCATTGGCATGGGCACAGAAGGTGGGGCAGTAACAGGTGCTGGAGTGGGAGGGGGTGTTGGAGAAGGAACACCCCCAGGTGGCAGGAATAGTTTCTTAAAGTTCTCTATGGTTTTCCCTTCCTCCAGCAACAACTTAGCAAATTTATCCTCAAAAGTCTCAGATAATGGCGGGAGCTCATCCTCCCCGGGGTCTTTACTGTCTTCTGTTATCACTCTCCAGGCAGCTGGAACTCCTTCTGGGGCAACAGTCTGTGGCACTTTAGAGCTGTCCACGAGGTCACTACACTCTACCAAGGCTATGAAAGTTTGGGCGATCAAATCAGCCTGTCGACCCACCGCAGGGTTTTTTAAACATTCAGCTTTGGAGAGTGCTCCCTCTACAGTGTCTTTACTGATACCCAGGGGAATATCCAGTATAAGTAGAGCATTTTGGGGGTCGATCTCCTGCCCCATACACCACTCCACCAACTGGTGTACAGCCATTTCTACTAGGGTAGCCATTAATCTTTAACTATAATTCATAATTTTTAGCCACTAGAAGGCACGAAATGCCAGCGGTGAGCCTCCAAAATGTAAACCCTAGGTGGCGCTACCCCAAGGGCTACTATCCCTGCCCGCTGGGCTAGTAGCAGGTGAAGGGGCCTGAGTTCTGAAATGGGGGCCTCCACCCGGAGGTCAGGATTGGTACTGGACAAGCTAACCTGGGCACAGCCCTCCGGGACACTGTAACCCCACCTCTTTCCTTACTAGTGGCCAGAGCAATACATAATAATCACTTTCACAATACCCCTGATACACCACACAAATACCCACACTGTTTGCACTTTCCACCAGGGCTTTCCTCTGGCTCGGCCCTGGGGACCCCCTGTAAAACAAGGTTATACACAGCAAATAACAGCAGTACAGTACTCTTGCACAAATTGGAACCACAGTCAGGGTAACTGCAAAAAAGAGTTAGATCTGATTTATTCAAGGGACTTGAACAAGGAAGGGGCGTAATCAGGCTGATTTGCTTAAAGGCTGTATCAATCAAACAGTTATGCATGCACTTCAGGGTCTATAAACAGTCACACACTTTGGGTACCGAGATGGAGAAATGTGGGCTAGCCAGGAATGTTGCAGCTGGTTGGGGCCCTGTGATAGAAGAAAACAACATGCACAACACACACTATTTGTAATCCGGAGCCAGAGGGCTCAGTTTGTGAAAAGAAAACAACAAGACAATCAGATGACACACTTTTAGAGTAGGCTGTTGTTGCAGGGAGTTACCCTGATGATTACTCATGATACCCAGGACTGGACACAGGCTGGACGAAAATCAAGACAGCAGGTGCTTGCTCTAGAGTACCAGGAGAAGCAGGGCCCACACGAATTGTCGAGGCATCGTTCCTGTTCAAGCCCGGAGCAGGGGCTGATCCCCAGGCAGGTCTCTCATCGATGGCTTTCTCTGTGCAGTGGGTAGTCTGGCTGGGCCAGTGTGGCAAGGCCACGGCCAAATGGAGACAAATTCGGATACATTCCGTTTTGGGCTGGATACAGCTTCCAGCAAGCAGAACACAGTTCACACAGTGGGGAACAAAGTCATGACCCACTTTCAATACACAGCATATTTACATGTAAGGAAATTCTACTGTACCAGGCAAACCGCTCTCTGGTCATGATCGCAAAGTCTCTGCACAAACCAGGGATTCAAAAGCAGCTGGAAATCCTGACAGGCCAATCGCATTCAGCAAAATCTTCGGTCTTCTTCAGGTATGAGCCTGGTAGAAAATCAGTGGCTTACTTCGTTCTCACAAACTCGGATTTAGTCCGAAATAATTCTCTTTTCTGACTCTCAGGGGCAGCAGACAGACATGCAGGCCAAAACTTAGCCCTTTCACAGTTCTACCATGCGAATCCACTCAGGATTGCTGCTCAAAAAAACACTTGAGCTCTTCTCATTTCACTTCCCAGCTCAGGACAAACTGAAAATTGCAAGCAGTCTGGGATTTCTCCAAGATCCAAAAGATTCGTTTGCTGATCTGTTTGTCAGTCACAACAAAAGCTCCCCTTCAGTTGCAAAAAGGCGCCAAAAAACCAAAAACTACAATTCCTACAGATTTTGACTCCAGACCACTCCTGTAGTCCGGCTCCATTTTAGGTCCCACCAAACTGATTGGTCCAATTCAGCAGTCCAGGACCAAGACAGTGGAGACAAACAAAACAGTCCTTGCTGCAAAGAAGGCAGGTTAGACAAACTACATTATCATTATCACTCTAAATGATGTTCAGCAAATGGTCACCTCTTTCAACAGAGCTCCTTCAGATTACTTATGACTGCAGTCCAGGCAGCTCTTAAAGAGACAGTACACAGAGGCTATACAGGCACTCTCTGGCAATCACATTTAAACTGCTAAAACGCAGGACACCAACCTGGCAGTGAGCATTTAGGCAAACTCAAGGAAGACTTTTCAGGAACCCCCATTTGTAGTGGGGTTACACTTTACAGTAATAGAAAAAGACATTTGGCAACATGAATTTGTCCATTACAGCCGAATGTCCGCTTGAACCAAATCCATTACAAGTTGAATATATTGTACCACTAATGGGTCTATGATGGACGCACTAAGGCCCCATGGGAGTCAGAACTTTTCTGGAGGGCTGGTGGTATCAGACTGGGATATCAAGCATGTTTGAAAACTTCCAATTGGAGGCACCTTGCCTGGTGTATGACTGCTGGCTTGAAATTCAGTGCAGAATGCATATTTCTGAGGAAAGCCTGGAAGGAGAGATCCTCCTGAGGTACGGTGATAGGGATCTGCTCCAGGCTCTGTGGACCATAGTACAAGTCATCGTCCTCACAATGTGAGATAATGAGGTCAGGATCCGACTTGCCTCCTTCTACTCCCTCCTCACTCAGATAAGAGGGGGGGTCTAAGGGCAGACAGTTCAGGACGTGGCCTTGGCAACACCAGCAACATCTGGCTAGTCCCTGGATAGGGCCTCAGGAATGGTGCTGGCAGCAAACCCAAGGACAGCCCTGGGACTGACCCCATAGGGAATGATCCCAACAGCGCAGGTATGTGCGACACACCACTGGCACTAGAGTGTGTGCAAAACAGTCCTGACCCTGCTGGAGGACATGGCACTGCTAACGGAGTCGGCAACCCCAAAGGAACTGCCAGCATTACCGTGGCTATCCCCTTATCTGGAGGGGATAGAGGTGACACCACAAGCAGGGCAGGCAACGGCGGCATCAACAGTGGCCCCAGCCCAGAGGTTGGAGTTGGAGTCAGCTGCAGGCCTAAGTCAAGCAGCATCGAAGACAACGCCAGCTCAACTGACCCTGAGGGGTCAGGAGCCTGCACCAAAAATGGTAATGCCTGACTTAAGTGCTGCACCAACTGCTCCATATAGACTCCTCAATGGCCAAACTGACCATCGGATTCCCCTCTACTGCACAGAGAGGCTCTGAGAAGGAGACCTCAACCCGAAGGCCCAGGCTCCCCCAGTGTCATCAGTGAAAACAGTGGGAACCCAGGCCCACAGAATTTGAGTGTCTTACAGCAGAACGACCAGGGGATGACCATGATGGGTGCCGTTTCTTCTCAGTGTGCTTGCGGGAAGCAGTCGAGGGAGAACGATGCAAAAAGCTTGTGCAGGCTCTAGACTGTTTCTTTTTGTGACTCTGGGAGGACTGCCCATCTTCCCTGGTGCTGAACTGCCCATTGCCAGAGCATCTGCTCAGAGAGAAGTGGTGGCCAGATGTAGCCCCACTGCCAGAATAACTTGCCTTTTCAAGCTCCCTACCTTCATCCATGGACATCAACCGTTAGAATGAGGTAGAGCTGACAGAAACTGTAAATATTTGTGTGTTACACTAACTAAACCGACACAAAAATAACAAACTGATGTATTTTAAACTACTACCAAAAAACTGAACACTATTGTTGTATAGATGGTGAAGTTCTGGCCCTGAAACAGAGAGCGGTGATGCTACTGCTGCACATTCAATGGTGGGAATTGAGGCAGCTGGGGGTTGGCACTGTTGTATACCAGCGGGATGTGCAGTGACATGTACGCGGGGCCTACTTGCGCTGCCAGGCCTCCAGAAAAGTTCTAGCTTTAGCAGGGACCTAGCACCTCCGGCACAGACCCATTAGTGGGAGTCTATGGAGAAAATTGATTCTTGGAAGATCTGAAGTAATTTCACTGTGCAGGGAAGAGAAAGTGAACTATTTAAAGCAGAGCAATACTGTTAGGTACATGCTAGTTTACTTCCTTTCCATGTAATGTCTGAATCTCCCATTGGTATAAAAGCATGGCTTAATTTCATCAATAAACATTCTGTTTTTACACTCATAGGTGAACATATTGGACCACACAAGTAGTTGCCATCTCACCTGAACACTGACGCTGCCCTGGAGCTTGAGTTGTAGTTTGATCATGTCCACATCATTAGAGGAACATAACTGTCTCAGTTCAGCCACTTTTTTACTCATTTCATCAATGGCAACTTCAATGGGGTTTAGATCTACGTGGCGCTGATACATGATTGGGATGCGCTTCTTCACATATGGGAAATACTGCATAGCTGAGGAAGAAGAAACACTAGTTAACACCGTCAAACATTTCCTGGTGCATCCAAAAAAATGCCAAGAAAACATAAACTTCATTGGCAGAGGGACGTCAACTGTGTGCATGAAATAGCTAGCATGGCATGCTCAGGTGCTGGATCTCAGCACCAAGGCAAAAAGTGCCTCATTATCTACACAATCAGAGACTACTTCATGTATATAGGTTACTATTTAAACTACATTAAAACAAATGATTTATATAAAAAATATTAACACGGTTTCCTTTCACATACAATACAAAAGAGTTGAGCCATTTTATAAGTGCAGTTAGTCACTCCAAGGTGTGCCACACTCCCCTGGAGTGTGCATTGCAATCCGTTAATGGGCAATCTGTTGTAGCTTATTGCGTAATTAATATTTTATATTTCTTTCATGAGGGAAAGTAAAAATATCTATTAAGCTTGAAGACACATAACGAAACATGATAGCACTAAATCAAGTGTTCTGGTCTGGAATTCTATAATGCAGTATTTAGAAGCAGGCACGTATTTTTCGAACAACCTTTAGGCCCGATCACAGGATTTTAAAATACTTTACAGTCCTTTATGTACTATAAAAAAAGCTTAATGAGCATAAATCTCAGTTCTCAAGTCTTCCCCAAATCCATCAACTGTGCCAAGACAATGTCTGTGGGATATAAATTTAAGTGGTACTGCAGAATACTTGAATACCTCTCTGATTTACAGGTCCAGTACTCTGATATTCTTTATAAAAATGCTTCACACTATTTTAATCTCAGTACCACATGAGTGCCTCTAGCAATACTAACAAACTCTGGCCAGAGCTGGCATGACTGCAGCTGAGGTCACGGTGGAACACGGCACTGTCTCCCATGTCCAAGACAGCCACTGGAGTTCTCTGAGCATTCGTAATGACTCGCACATGCACAATGGGCTCCATTGGCCATCTTGGACATGGCGGACTGTGCCACCGGAGGTCATTGTGCAAGTGCGAGTCATCAGGCATGCGCACTGGGCTCCAGCAGCCATCTTGGACATGGTGGACTGTGCTGTGTTCCGCCAGCGGACAAAGTAGTGCGGTGGACGTGCAGTGATTGCTGTTCACCTTCACTATTTACAAGTCCGTTCCCTATCCGGCAAGCTCCCTTTTTTCTACTGTGATCACAACACATCTGCAGGGCTCTGCTACTGCAGCCATAAAAAACTGAGGAATGCTTTGTCATATGGTTCAGGAGTCTTTGAAGCATGGCTTGCAAGCCTCACCATGAGCCACAGCATAGCAGTGGTGAAGGCAAGTTACAATCCAGGCAGAAGAGCACTTGAATGTCGTTGACTCCCTTACATGCTTCAGTTCTGTTTGCCAGGAGAGAAATTACAGTAAGTAGGGAAAAAGAGAGAGGGCTAAGAAGTTTCCTAGCCCAAGGCATAGGGAAAGGATATAGGAATATAAAATAACAACATAAAACCCGACTACCAGACATAACTTATTCGACATTCTCAACCAGCCTAAAGTTACTGGACTCGTTAAGAAGCCCAATATGAAGCTTCTTGGATGTTTATTACGCCTACTAGCAAAGTGAAATCTGAAATTACAAAATGTAAGCTAATGGTGATGTCAAAACCCTGTAAAGCTTGATTCTTCTGTTTTTTAAGTCCAGAAAATGTCACTACCACAACTGTAAAAATTATTTCAATAAAAACAAAGTTTAAATATATCAAACCCGACTACCAACCATTACAGACTAGACTTAAATAAATAAATAAGGCACACAAGGCAACACCAAGGGGTAGTTAAGTATAAAGTTAGAGCCTCCCACCACTTGAGTATAAAGCTAGAGCCTTACACCACTAGCCAGACAGGAGCTGGGTAGTGATCTTAAAAGCAGCAGCCCGGAAGCATATGGCTCTGGTAGAAAGCAATAACGGGATGCCTAGAATTGTGACCCCCATGTAATTGAGATGCCATAATGTGCCAAATAGGAATGATACTGACAGACTCCTAGAAACAAAGAACACAAAAAATGCAACCAGACAGAGGAATGACTGGATAAACAGCCAATATGTCCCTTTTCACCCTTGCTGGAGAAGAAAAGAGAATTTTCAGATACATATGGTATTGCTGGACTAAACAGTCCAAAGGAGTGGAGATGTGCTCATCTCCCCAGGCATCCCTAAGGATAAAGGGCTAGTAGCTTAGATGCCATAAAGGAAGAAAAAAGGGGCACACTACCCAAAAACAGTCTGACCTAGTCAGAAGAAGATATGAAAGGAAATTACCTGCTTTTCCTGCAACCACAGGGATGTACCCTGTGTATGAGCTAGTTTGCTTGCCCTAATCCAGAGCACAGCACTTCTCATAGGCAGTGAAACTGCTAAGTGGAGTTACAGTGGATCGTGCCCAGAGGCACAGACTGTATTAAGCAAATAATAGGGATATACCCCAGGCTGGGAGGAGGAAAAGAAAGAAAGAAAGAAAGAAAGAAAGAAAGAAAGAAAGAAAGAAAGAAAGAAAGCTACCCTCATCCTTTTGGGGGTAGTGTTGGCATGTCGGCCTAAAAGGACCCCCATCCTGGATTTTTAGAAATTGTTTTTGAAAAGAACACTACTTCAATGGAGTACAACTGGAGATGGTGCCAGCCAGCACAAGCAGGGTCAGCTTTTCAGATGCCCTGGTTCTCCTAGAGTGGGGGATGGTAGGGCAGGTGTGGTAATCAGTGGTGGAGATATTGTGAAAGATCAACAATTACAGTAATTATGTCATTTTCATATCTTCCAGGAATCAGTTTTCACCACTGATTCCCACTTATGAGTCCAAGTACCAAGTAGTCTCTTCTTCTGTGGGAGGAACTGGCTCACCCTGAGGGTGACTCTGTAACAGATACCCTCAGCCCTCTGCGTTGGGGAGAACTCCTGAGGGCAGGGGCTCCCTACAGGTCTGGCAAGACCTGGGATTGGTCAGGGTCAGTTGGGGGCTCCCACGGCACAGAGGAGGGAGGGCACCCCAACAGTTCCCTTCTGAACCCTGGGGAGAAGAAATAAGACTCTGAAAATGCGAATTTAGCATCTTATGTCAGGCCAAAGGTGCAAGTTGGTAAAGACGAAGCCATGCCATCCACTTGAGGCAAACTGCAGTTCCTGATAACCTGCAGACCACCTCACTGGCACCACACAATGCCCTTGACTGTTGTCAAGCTATCGCTAGGCCCCATGCAGAAAGGCAAATGGCTTGTCTGACTAACTGATTTTGAGGCATGGTAGCTAAGAACTGACCAAGAGGCAACCATAGGTGATGACTGAAGGCCGTCCGATGTGCCTGGGTGTGTGGCTATGCACATGAGGGTAAGTGGTGAGGTAAAAAAATTACATAGTTACCGTAACTGTTGATCTTCAATAATATCTTCACCATTGATTATCATTTGTGGGTTTATGCCAGAGGCGCAAGGACCCTGTGGGAACCAGAACTTTTCTGGTGGGAGCTGGTGACAATACAGGCCTTGTGCACACACTTCTCCGCATGTGCCCGATGGTAGACAGCAGCACTAGCCCCTAACCGCTTCAGTGCCTTTTTTACCAAGGATGTGAGCAGCATGAACCTAATGAGTAACATATGCACGTAATCTAAGTGCATAAGACAGCCCTGGTGTCCTGTGCAAGGAGGGCCACCAAGCCCAGTAACACAGTGTCTTCACAGCCCAAACCAAGTACAAAGGGGTGAAGACCAAAACAGCAATACTGGAGTGAGTCCTGGGGATAGTGGGCAGGTGTGATAATCAGTGGTGAAGATATTCTGGAAGATCAACATTTACAGTAACTATGTAATTTTTATACCCTCGAAGAATCAGTCTTCACTACTGATTCACACATGTGGGTCAGAGTACCAAGCTCAGAGAAAGTCCCCCAGACAAGGGTGGCTGGAGCTCAAGGCTCACTCAGGATAGTAATCCATTCACAACTGTCCCGCCAAAGGTGGCATGTTGCCTGGCATGGACAAGGGCATAGTCTTTGGTAAAGGTGTGTACTGTGCTGCAAGTTGCAGCTCTGCAAATTTCTCCAACAGGCACACAGCTTATTTCTGCCAGGGAAGTGGCAACTGCTCTGGTTGAGCAGGTATGTACCTTGCTCTCCAATTTCACCTAAGCCACAGCATAGCAGTGGAGAAGGCAATTTACAATCCAGGCAGAAGAGCACTTGACTGTAACAGGCTGTCCCTTTCTATTAGGGTCAAAAGAGACAAAGAGCTGTTTTGACTGTCTGAAGTCCTTAGTACTGTTCAGGTAAAAAAATCTAAGGACCATCTTGACATCCAGTAAGTGAAGAGTCCTTTCTCCCTCACTCTGGAAGTTGGCAAAGTAGGTAGGCAGGATTACAGACTAATTAAGATGGAACTCTGACATCAACTTAGGTTTAAACTTTGGGAATGTATGGAGAACTACCTTATCATTATGAAAAACAGTACATGGAGAATCTGTGACCACAGCATGGATTTCAGATATTTTGCATGCAGAGGTGATAGCCACAATGCTGCTTTCCAAGTGAGAAACTTCAAGTCATAAGTTTCACCGGGCTCGAAGGGCTTGCGAGTAAGCATATCCAGCACAAGGCTGGTATCCCAGGGAGCCATCGGCTTACTGACAGTAGGTCTTGAGTGCAGAATACCCTTGGGGAACCTCTTAAACAGTGGCAACTGAACCAGACAGAGGGTACCTACAGGTTTGCTGTATGCTGAGATAGCACACAGGTGGACCTTAAATGTGAAGTATTGCAGGCCAGCATTAGAAAGATCCAGTAAGTATTCCAGAACCTTATCAGGTGGACACCTGAAGGGGTCCATAGAGGCTTTGGTGCACCAGACAGACAATCTTTTCCACTTGGCTGTGTATGTGTTCATGGCTAGAAGGTTTACATGCATCCAAAAGCATTTCAGAGACCCTATGAGATACCCCGTGCCTGTTCACTTCTGTCTCTACAGGTGCCAGGCCTGATGGTGAAAGGAGTGCAGGTTGAGATGGGGCAGCTGATCTTTAGTCAACAAGTCTGTACAAAGTGGCAGAATCCTTAGTTTGCTAACTGAAAGTTGATTCAACAGAGGAAGCCATATCTGCCGAGGCCAGAAGGGGGCCACTAGAATCTTCTTGCCCCAGTGTGCCTCTAGCTTGAAGAATACTCTCTGGATGAGAGGGACTGGAGGGAATGCATACAAAAATAAGATTTTGCCATCGAAGTCTGAATGCATCCTGACAGGAAAGGTCATGTCCTGAACTTCCATCCAGTTACCAAAGACATAAATAAAATAAACAATCGAGACAGCTTTGCCACTAAGTGGTGACACAAAATGGTCCTCATCTGGGGTACTCCACTTGTCGAATAGCAATCTCACAACATCAGGTGCTAGTGTGCACTCATGAGGATAGGCTTCTGCTCGACTCAGCTCATCTGCCAGAGTGTTCTGGACTCCAGGCAGGTATACTGCTTGGAGAAGGATTCCCCCTGCTCCAGGTACCATTCCATTCTCTCATCATCTCCCTGCAGAGAGAGAGAGAGAGTAAGAATGTGCTCCTCCTTGCTTGTGGATATGGCACATGGCAGAATTATTGTCTACCTAGAGGAGAACTGTCCTTTGGCTGACCAAGTCCACTAGGGCTTTCAGACCATACAAAAAGAAAAATTATGTACTTGCCATTAATCTTGATTTTCTAAAAATATGTTCACCACTGATGCACAATAGGGGGTCTGAGCCATTGGTGCTAGGATCCCAGTGGCAGACAGAACTTTTCTGAGGGCTGGGGCCAAGGTACATAGTGTGCATCCACGACTCCACGAGTGAGCGAATGTGGCCGCTCGTTTACGTCAGTGCTAGCCCTGAACGGCCTCAGTATCTTTTTTACCAATGAGGTGCAGCATAATTTAACAAGTACCTATACACTTAAGGACAGAAGACAGCCCTGGTGGCCTGTGTAAGAAGGATCACCAAATCCAGCAACACAGTGTCTTCACAGCCCAAACCAAGTATAAATGCGTGAAGATCAACACAACCATACTGGAGTGAGTCTGGGGGATGGCAGGTGGGTCTGTGAAACAAAGAAGATATTAGAAGATCAAGAATTATGGTGAGCACATAATTTGAATATCTTCCAAGAATCAATCTTCACCATTGATTCCAACTAATGTGTCAGAATACCAAGCTCAGACAAAGTCCTCTGGACTAGGGTGGCTGGAGCTGAGGGCTTATTCAGGATAGTAATCCATTCAGGATTGTTCTGCTGAATGCGGCATGTTGCCTGGCAAAGGTGGCCAGAATATACTGCTTAGTAAAAATGTGCACTGTGCTCCAAGTAACTGCTCTGCAAATGTCTCTAACAGGCACAGAGTGGGTATCTCCCAGCGACTTTGCAACCGTTCTGGTGGAAAGGGCACTTATGCTGCTCTCCTATTTAACCTGAGCCATAGCATAGCAGTGGTGAAGGAAATTCTCAATCCAGGCAGAAATGAACTTGATTGTAACAGGCTGTCCCTTCTGATTAGGACTGAAGGAGACAAAAAGCTGTTCGAATTCCATAAAGTCATTGGTTCTGTCCAGATAAAACCTAAGAATCCTCTGAACATCCAGTGAGTGGAGAGTCCTTTCTCAATCATTCTGGAAGTTGGCAAAGTAGGTAGGCAGAACAGAGGCCTGGTTAAGATGGAACTTCAACACCTGTGGTAGAAACTTGGTGTGTGTAAGGGGAACTACCTCATCTTTATGGAAAACATTATACAGAAGATCTGTGACCAAAGCATGGATTTCAGATACTCTGTGAGCAGAGGTGACAGCCACCAGAAATGCTGTACTCCAAGTCAAAAAATTTAAGTCACCCATTGTAAGGAGCTCAAAGGGCTTGCGGGTGATCATACCTAACACAAGGTCCCAATCAGCCACCGGCTTCCTGATTGGAGGCTTTGTGTGTAACATGCCCTTGAAGAACCTCTTGAACAGTGGCAGCTATGCCAGGTAGATGGTACAGACGGGCTTGTGGTATGCTGAAATAGCACACAGGTGGATCTTTACAGTGGAATACTATAGACCAGCATCAGAAAGGTCCAGCAGGTTCCCCATAACTGTCAGGCGGGCACTCAAAGGGGTCCATCTGAGTTTTGGAGTACCAGATGGAGAATTTTTTCTAACTGGCTGTATATGTCTTCCTAGTGGAAGGCTTACATGTAGCCAAAAGTACTTAAGAGCCCCTCCAAGATTTATTGTATCTGCTCACTTATATCTCTTCAAGAGCCAGGTCTGAAGGTGAAGGGAGTGCAGGCTGGGATGGACAAGGTGAACCCATGTCAATAAGTCAGTTCTGAGTGGTAGAGTCCTCGGTTTGTTGTTGAGTCTGTTCAACAGAGGAAACCATATCTGTCAAGGTTAGCAGGGAGCCACTAGTATCATCTTTCCAACTTGCACCTCCAATTTAAGCAACACACGAGAGGGATTGGGCGGAATATATACGGAAACAGATTTTGACATTGTAGTACAAATGCATCCTGACAGAATGCACCATGCCCTGCATTACTGGAGCAGAATCGAGGCAGGTTGGTGTTGAGTGGGGATGCAATATGGTCCAAATCTGGGGTACCTCATTCATCGAATACCGATCTCATGACATCTGAAGCTAGTGACCACTTGTGAGCATTTGCCACAGTGTTCTACACTCCTGGCAGGCAGACTGTTTGAAGCAGGATGCCTTGCTCAAGGAACCAATCCCTCACTCTCATCGCTTCCCTGCAGAGAGGGTAAGAGTGTGCTCCTCCTTGTTTCTGATGTAGTACATGATAGACTTCTTGTCTGTCTGGAGGAGGACTGTTTTGTGATGAACTAGTTCCTTGTGGGGTTTCAGATAGTACAATACAACTCACATCTCCAACACATTCATGTAGGGAAGAGACTTTGATCAGTAACAAAGACCTTGTATTTGGAGTCCCTGGCTGCAGGCCTCCCACCCCAACAGTGAGGCATCTGTGGTGAGAGTCACCAGAGGCTCCGGTTGGGAGAAGAGGAAACCATGGGCGAGGTTGCCCTTCATTGACCACTATGTAAGAGACTGAACCAAGGGCATGGGTACTTGAATGGGGTAAGTCTTAGGGTGTGATGCCTGTGATCACTGTGCACTGAGCATCCACTGAGTTATTATCATGTGCAGCCATGCCAGGGACACAGTGAACACTGAGGAGGCTATCAGATCCAGCATGTGCTGCATGGAGGGGGCTTACACCGAGTTTCACTCCATAATGTAGCATGCCATCAGCAGAAATGCTTGTAGTCTGCTCTCTGGAAGGAAAGCCTAACCTCGGGCAGTATCCAGAAGTGCTCCTATTAACAGCAGTTGCTGGGAGGTTGAAGTTGAGACTTTCTTAGGTTGAGCAAGGCCCCCATCGAAGTCAGGAAATGGGAGACAAGGGTTAATGCCTGTTCCATCTGCTAGCTTGAAGTCAGCCACTCGTGGAAAGACTTGGAGTCCTAACTTCCTTGCGTGCACAGTGAACACTGCAAAACACTTTGTAAAGACTCATGGTGCTGAGGAAAGCCCATAAGGCAGGACTCTGAACTGGTAACGCTTCCCCAACAATACTCAATAGATATCTGCAGTGATTGGGGTGTACTGGTATATGTTGGTATGCATCTTGTATATCCAGAGATGCTAGCCAATCCTGAGGCTTTGGGTAGGGTACTAGAGAGCCCAGAGAAATTACCTTGAATGTTTCTTGATCCATGATACTGTTCAGATTTCTGAGGTCAAGAATGGAGCGCATGCACCCTAATTTCTTTGGGATAAGGAAGTAGTAGGAGTAGAACCCAGCAGTACAAACTTGTCTACCTTGGGCAGCTGATGTTGAATCAGGGTTGGCAGTGTGTCAGAGGATTGCACTTGGAGCCTGTGCTTGCTGTGCCACTTTCTACTGTGGTCTTCCTTTCTTCTGGAAAGGCCTGGATTTACCTTATTACTTGAAATCCTTCTGGTTTTGCTTGGACTTGCCACAGAAGAACTGCTGGGGCTTACAGAAGAACCCACACCCCTTCCTTTGTGGGGGAAAAAACATGGATTTTATGTTTTTCAGGGCTGAATTTTTGTCGTTGGACATTTAAAGGGGAGCAGTCAGCACAAAGGGTCCCACAATCAGGTGTGGGGCTGGTCCCAATGTGCATTTTGTGTGCAAAACCTTTTTGTTTTACTTACTGTTTACTGTAGTATAGTAGACTGTGTTGGGCTAATTTCACTTACTCCTAGGCTGCCATCTTCTTTAACTACAAATCCCAGAATCCCCTACAGCTGACATTAGAGCACGACTACAGCAGTGGGAGATTCAATAACCTGCAGTGCATGTTAGAGCTTTAATAAGCTTCAATCAGAAGTGTTCCCATTCTGCCTTTCTCCAGGGGTTATGTAAAGTCTCCTGTGACTGCAAATTGCTCCAGGAGGACAGCAGGTCCAGCAAACAAAAGATAAGTGCTTATATAAATTCAAAATATGCGCTGCAGGCTACTGAAGCTCTCACTACTGCAGTCCTGCTCTGATATCAGCTGCAGGGGATTCTTGGATTTGTAGTGAAAGACAATGTCAGCCTAGAAGTACAGAAAATTAGTCTGACACAATCTACTATACTAAACAGTAAGCAAGCAAAACAATGTTTTTGCACACAAAGTGCACACTGGGAAGAGCCTATGTGATGCTTGGCCAGCAGGTTATGATTGTTCTTTGATATTTGTATACAGAATGTGGTATGTGAGTGTCTCTCATGAGACAGCCTGTGGGATGGGTGCTTCCCCCCCACCCCAAGGTTTCAGCTTCAGGATATATTAACCTGAAACCAGGAGGTAATTAAAGGACCAGAGAGACTTAATTAGAACTGACCCAGCTACCAAGATATAGGGCTCGTAAACTTTTATGACGTCTTAGAAGAAAAACATGTTATCTCACCATGGTGCTAAAAGGTCATAACATCTTTTGATTCCTTGGGAAAGCAGGAAACCACACAAGATCAAAGAAAATGTTGATTAAAGACTGTCATAATTTGGGAAATTAGTTTCTGCTGAAGTCACAGTATTTAAAATATCTCCTGACAGGAAGATCATTGATTGTATATTTTTTTATATTCAAAAAGGAGGAGCTAGATGACACAGAAGGGGTGGAGAGAGACACAGTTTAACCTAGGACTGTGTCTGATCTCAGTGACATTTCTTTTGTGGGCTCTTAAGAAACAAGATCTAACTATAAGCACTGTTCAGAGGTAATACATTAGATAGAAAAAGTCTAAATGTACTTTGGTAAGAGTTTGTCTGTAGTTTTCCTTGTTTTTCTTTATGTGATTGTATGCTTTGTGATATAGTATTCTGTGTTTACATTTTACATATTTTTATCCATTTTAGTAAAAAATCTTATTATAAAAAAACTGCCTGGACGTCTGTCAGTTCTTTTTGCATGTGACATATAGATGGTTAAATCTGACAAGTGTTCATAAGCTTGATGGTGTTACCAGACTGGGAAAAGGTAAGAATATACCTAAGGTCTTTTATAGAGTTTTAAGGGTTCATTTTGGATACCTAGTTAGGTGCCCTTAGGCGAAAGATATATGGCATCCCCCCTGAAGAGCAGATTATCTGAGCCTGTACATTTGGGCATGCTAGCATAAGGTTCACAGTTTGAATCCCCCAAGAACTTGAGACTAAAGATGATTCGGACTCACAAGCAGACAGGAGGGTTACCCTGTTCTGTTACCTGTTCACAATACTACGCTCGGAGGTTGGCACTGTGGGAGCAGAGGGTCAGACCTGCTAAGTGTGTTTGTGACAGATTGGTTGGCAGCGGTGTGGATAAATTTGGTAACACAAGCTTTAACTGTTCAGTGTGTCAGCTTAATATTGTACAGCTCACTTGCAAAATAAGGCAGTGATTTATTTTTAAAAAGGAAACAGAACTGTATCATTTAGCTTACAGTCAAGTTCCTACCCGTTTTATTTTTTTTTTCTAAAGTGCAAGTTAGAGTAGCCGTAGGTAGGGGGGAAGAAGATGGCTTCCAACTACAGCAGGCACACTGTAAACTACTTGAGGCAGTTGTGCCAGGACAGAGGAGTCCTGTATGAGGGGAGAGCCACCAAGCAGAACTTCATGGATGCCCTGATGGCAGCAGATGCCCAGAGCATCGAATCAGACTGTGACTGTAAAAGACCAAACCTTGAGCATGGAGGGGCCAACGGCCAGTGCAGTGTCCAGATCCAGTGGGGAGGACAGCAGGGCCAGTGCAAGCAAAGGGCCACAGCAGCAGGGGAAGGTCACTAGCATTCTGGAGTCAGAAGCAATCAGGTTGCAGACTTAGTTGCGCAGAGTGGAGATGGAGTTCCAGAGAGAGGAGAAGTGAGAACAGCGAGCCGTAGAGGAGAAGAGGGAGCGAGAACACTGAGCCGCAGAGGAGAAGAGGGAGTGAGAACAGTGAGATGAGGAGCGTGAGTGCCAGAGGCAACATGAACTGGAGAAGCTATGACTCCAACCACCAGCACCAGAGCAGTTAAGTGGCTCTGGTTTAACTGGAACTACAGGACTGGGTTACAAATTGAATTCCAAATTGATAGCTGAATTTTAAGAGGGGGAGGATATGGATGCCTTTTTAAATTCCTTTGAAAAAGTTTGTATTCAGGCAAAAATTCTTAGCGGGTCCTGGAGCTTTCAGCTATCCCTGCTACTTACCGGGAAAGCTCGGGATGCATTGGGTCAAATGGACAATGAGGACAGTAATGATTACAGCAAACTTAAAGCTGCACTTTTGATTTAACTGCTGAAGCATACAGAGCTAAATTCCGTAAGCTCAGGAGAAGCCCTGACATGAGCTATGAGGAACCCACCACGGAACAAAGTTAGTGTTTAAAATGGTGGGAAGGAATTGAAGCAAACTCTGTAGATAAAATTGAAAATGCTATTTTGTTAGAACAGTTTTTTTGGGCATGCCCAGCAGAGCTGAAAACCTCGCTGGAGGACCGAAATCCCAAAACAGTGCAAGAGGCTGCTGAACTCTCGGACCACTATGCCAAGAGCAGACCTGCTCTGAGAGCGAATGGGGCAGGTGTGGCAGCGCAGAAGGGGAAAAGCGTGCCTTCAGGGCAGCTAAAACCCTCACTGCCTCCACCAAAAACAGTTAGCCCCAGGTTTCAAAGAAAAGAGTTCTCTGAGAAAAGAAATGAATGTTGGGTTTGTAAAGAAACTGGGCATATTGCCAGACAGTGTCCCAAAAGGACGAGCAATGCGCAACATGGAGCTAGGAAAGAGGTGGGTTGTTTATGTGTCCCTGGAAGCATGCCTGTGAACATATGCACCCAGTCACGGTGAAAAGTGTACTGACACAAGGGTTAAGGGACACAGGGGCATCCCTGACGCTGGTAAAAGGGGATCTGGTACAGCCTGGTCAGCTTACACCCAATGAATTTGTAACTGTGCAAGGGTTCACTGGTGAGGAGACCACACTGCCACTCACTAGTGTTCTCCTAGACTGAGGTGAAACAGGGGGAACTGTGCAACAGGTGGCTGTAGCCAAAACGTTAGCAGTTGACGTCATCCTTGGCAACAATCTCAAACAGGAGATGGTGTGTGCAGTTACCTGTAGCCAAGTGACAAGGGAAAATTGTAGTTCCCTGGGCCCCATAGAAGCCATTGTGGAAACCACTGGGAGGCTGGTTCCCCAGCCTGTGTCTCCCGATATGGAGACTAATAAAAAGGGGGTAGAAATTTCCCCAGTAGCAGTTAACCACACAGCTATGGAGGGTTACTCCGAAGAGGGAGGGGTGACCCATTGTCAGAGGGCTAGGGATGACAGTGATCCTGAGTGCCCTGATGCTAGTGCTAGGGACCCTAGTTTAGAGACTGAAGGGGACCTGTCCCACACCTTGGGAATGTGTAAGGAGTTTGCAGCTGCTCAGAAAAGTGACCCTAATCTAGAGAAGCTGAGGGCTTGGGCAGACTCTGATGGAGCACAGGGAGGTGATGATAAACATAAACTTTATTGGGAAAATGGACTGATGTTTACTCAGGCTGTGAAGACAGACAGAGGGGTGATAGGCAGGCAGCTTGTTGTTCCCCAGGGGTATCGTGAGCAGTTGCTCAAGATTGCACATGATATTCCCTTGTCTGGTCACCTGGAAATCACACACACTATGCAGTGATTGGCCCAGAATTTCTATTGGCCCAACTTCACCCAGAAGGTGAAGGAGTACTGCAGGTTTGTCACCGGTGCCAAGAAATAGGGAATGCAAGTAAGAAAACCCAAGCCGCCCTGGTCTCTCTGCCCATAGTGGAGGAGCCATTCCAGAGGATGGGAATGGATATTGTGGGGCCTTTAAATACCCCCAGCTCATCCGGGAAGAGGTTTATCCTGACTGTGGTGGATTATGCCACCCAGTATCCAGAGGCAGTCACCCTATCCTCACTGAGGACAGACAAAGTGGCAGGTGCCTTACTTGGGATTCTCTCCTGTGTTGGGTTTCCGCAAGAGGTTCTCACCGAACAAGGGGGTTCCTTCATGTTGGACCTGATGAAATGTTTGTGGCAGAAGTGTGGGGTGGTGCAGAGACACATGACACCTTATCACCCACAAGACAATGGGCTTGTGGAAAGATTTAACGGTACCCTGAAGTCAATGCTCCAAGCGTTTGCTGAACAGCATGGGAGGGACTGGAAGAAATACCTTCCCCACCTGTTGTTTGCATACAGGGAGGTACCCCAAGAGTCAACAGGCTTTTCCCCCTTCGAGCTTTTATATGGACACTGGGTACGTGGGCCCCTAGACTTGATCTGGGAAGACTGGGAAGGCAAGCACACCACCCAAGGAACTCCCATAGTGGATTATGTCCTTAGGTTTAGGGAAAGGCTGAAGGAACTTATGGGGACAGACCAGAGCAGCCTGGCAGCTGCCCAACAGAAACAAAAAGTGGGGCACGGCTGCAGAGCCAGAGCTTGCTCGGACATTGTGAGTCAGGAAATCATGGTCCTTATTTCGGTCTGGAAAGACAAGCTGCAGACTAAACGGGCAGGACCGTACAAAGTAGTTAGGAAGGTAAATGACGTGAACTATATCATAGAGTTATCTGGCAGAAGGACAGAAAGGATGTACCATGTCAACATGATGAAGCTATCTGTTAATAGGGTTGACATGGTGTTTGCAGTATGTAGTCATGGGAAGGGGATGGATGAAGGAGACCCCCTTCTGGACTTGCTGGAAGAAAGGAAGCAGGAGTCCTCTGTGGAGACAGTTAAACTGCCTCCCCAGGTGGCCCCTGACAAGATCCAGGAAGTAAGGGAGCTTTTTGCAGACTTTGCCCCCTGTTTAGCACTAAGCCTAGACTGACCCCCTTAGCGATGCACAATGTGGAGACAGAGACACAGACGCCTATACGGCGGACAGCATATCGGGTGTCAGAGGCTGTCCAAAAGGACATTAGGAAAGAGGTGGAGGAAATGCTGGATTTAGAGGTAATTCAGAGATCCCTCAGCCCCTGGACCTCACCCGTAGTCCTTGTGTCCAAGCCAGATGGCTCTACTCGTTTCTGTGTGGACTATCGTGGACTGAATGCAGTCACGAAGTCAGATGTCCACTCGATGCCCCAGATGGACGAACTCCTGGACAAGTTGGGAGGGGGGACATACCTTACGATTATTCACCTGACCAAGGGGTATTGGCAGGTCGAGTTAACGGACAGAGCTAGGGAAAGGTCGGCCTTCATCACTCCGACAGGCTTATATGAATTTAAAGTAATGCCTTTCGGAATGAAGAATTCCCCCGCCACTTTCCAAAGGTTGGTGAACCAGGTGTAAATGGAGCTGAGGAGTACGCTGTGGCGTATCTGGATGACATTGCCATCTTTACTGCCAACTGGGAGGAACACCTGTTCCACCTTAGGGAAGTGCTGGGCAGGATACAGAGGGCTGGGCTCACTGTCAAAGCTGAGAAGTGCAAGGTGGCCATGGCTGAAGTGGCATACCTTGGGCATGTTGTAGGCAGGGGACTGCTCCGTCCTAACCAAGTAAAAATAGAGGTGATCAAGGCATGGCCCAGACCAGAGACACAGAAGCAGGTCAGGAGTTTTCTAGGGACAGCAGGGTACTATAGGAAATTTGTACCCAATTACAGTGCCCTGGCTGCTCCCCTATCTGACCTAGTAAAGAAAAGGATGCCTAAGAAAATTACCTGAGAACCAGCCTGTGAAAAAGTCTTTACCAGACTGAAGGAGGCACTGTGCAGTGCTCCTGTACTGACTAGTCCTGACTATAGCAGACCCTTTATAGTTCAGACTGACACCTCAGACATGGGTATTGGGGCAGTACTGAGTCAGACATCCAACCAAGGGAAAGATCACCCTGTAGTGTACCTGAGTAAAAAGTTACTTCCCAGGGAGCAGGCATACTCTACTGTGGAAAAAGAGTGTTTTGCCATAGTGTGGGCCCTAAAGAAGTTACAGCCATACTTATACAGGCAGCATTTTGAGGTACAAATGGACCACAACCCCCTGGTTTGGCTGACCCAAATGGGAAAAACTAATGGTAGACTGTTAGGATGCAGTCTTGCCTTGCAAGGGTATGACATGACAATCTTACATAGGGCTGGAGTGACCAATCAGAACGCCAATGGCCTTTCATGTCTGTATGAGGAGTGAACTGATTTGGGAAGCTCATCCCATGTAGGGGATAGAACCCCCAAATTCAGTCTAGGTGGGGAGGATTGTGACGCTTGGCCAGCTGGTTATGATTGTTCTTTGATATTTGTATACAGAATGTGGTATGTGAGTCTCTCATATGAGACAGCCTGTGGAATGGGTGCCACCCCCCCCCCAAAAGTTTCAGCTACAGGATATATTAACCTGAAACCAGGAGGTAATTAAAGGACCAGAGAGACTTAATTAGAACTGACACAGCAACCAGGATATAGGGCTTGTAAACTTTTATGACGTCTTAGAGGAAAAACATGTTATCTCACCATGGTGCTAAACGGTTATAAAATCTTTTGATTCCTTGGGAAAGCAGGAAACCACACAAGATCAAAGAAAATGTTGATTAAAGACTGTCATCACTTGGGAAATTAGTTTTTGCTGAAGTCATAGTATTTAAAGTATCTCCTGACAGGAAGATCAGATTGTATAATTTTTTATATTCAAAAGGAGGAGCTAGATGACACAGAAGGAGTGGAGAGAGACGCAGTTTAACCTAGGACTGTGTCTGATCTTAGTGACATTTCTTTTGTGGGCTCTTAAGAAACAAGATCTAACTATAAGCACTGTACAGAGGTAATACATTAGATAGAAAAAGTCTAAATGTACTTTGGTATGAGTTTGTAGTTTTCCTTGTTTTTCTTTATGTGATTACATGCTTTGTGATATAGTGTTCTGTGTTTATATAGTGTTCTGTGTTTACATTTTACATATTTTTATCCATTTTAGTAAAAATAATATTATAAAAAACTGCCTGGACGTCTGCCAGTCCTTTTCGCATGTGACGTATAGACAGTTAAATTTGACAACTGTTCATAAGCTTGATGGTGTTACCAGACTGGGAAAAGGTAAGAATATACCTAAGGACTTTTATAGAGTTTTAAGGGTTCATTTTGGATACCTGGTTAGGTGCCCTTAGGTGAAAGATATCTGCCGCCCCCCAAAGAGCAGATTATCTGAGCCTGTACATTTGGGTACGATAGCATAAGGTTCACAGTTTGAATCCCCCCAGAACTTGAGACTAGAGGTGATTCAGACCCACAAGCAGACAGGAGGGTTACCCTGTTCTGTTACCTGTTCACAATACTGCGCTCGGAGGTTGGCACTATGGGAGCAGAGGGCCTGACCTGCTACGTGCATTTGTGACACCCTACACTTAGTTGTGGGGCACCTTTGTGCTGACTGTTTCCTTTTAAACAGCCTTTTCTACATTCTGGCCAAAGAGGTATGACTCATCAAGAGGTATGTTCATTACTTTTTGCCGAACATCATTTGCAGAACCAGCAAGTCTGACCCAGGAATATCTTCCGATACAGATCCCTGCTGCTGCTCGTGCCTCAACACTAAAAATATTGAGAGCAGCTCTACATGGTGGTTATTGGACTTAAAGCCATGAGTAATAACTGCCAGTGGCTCCTGCTTAAAAGCTGACCTAAGAAAGTTTTCTGTAATAGTTTTGAGTTCGGACCATGGTGAGTAGTCATACTTAACCATACGGGACTGGTAATTCACAGTTCTGAGGCCCAAATCTGCTTAGCAAATACTCACCCCCCGAGTTACATCACTCTTATGCAACTCAGGATCTGGCAGGACCAAAAAAAAGGTGCTGTGTCAGCGTGTGGGCTGAAAACAAAATAAAAGCACATTATTAAACGCATGCTGAAAACAGAAATCAGAGTTGGAATTGATGTTGCGGCCATAGATCTTCTTCAGGAATTATCTAGAAAGAGAAAATTAAGCAAAGTTAGTGCAGAGGTAAGGAGAAGACATGAATGTATTTGTGGGGAAAGAAAATGGGTGGGTGAATCTAATAAAAAAAGTAATGATAAACAAGTTAAGAAGAGAAGCTGGAAAACAAAACACAGCACTACAACATAATGATGTCCCTACCACAGCACAACATAGATGATTGTGTATGAGCAAACATATACAACAAGGCAGTTGTGATCGAGAGGTTTCCGTGGTAACCAGAGACTTCGAGAGCGCAGCTCGAGAGGTCTGTTACCAAGGAAACATCAAGATCTTTCAACTGCCTTGTTTGTGTATGATTGCTCATACACAATCTTTTATAATGTATGGGAAACCAAAATCAGCACTCCGTGATCCCCCAAACAAGAGTAGAAGAAAAAATAAGCCTTACTTCGGCATCTGTACCAGCGCACTTGCTTCCGGGTCGCCATTGGCCGCTCAATTGCGCAAATGCGTTCGATCTTGTTGTGCTGCACCGGTGACATACCTGGTGCAGCACAACAACAGCGTGACATACCGAGTGCACCACAACAATGCTGTTCCAGGCATGGATTTCCATGCAGAACAGCGTTCTACCATACACTATAAGCATATTCCAGGCATGGAATTCCATACGTAACAGGATTCCATCATAACACTATAGTGTTGTTGGGGGAAGTTGAGACATTTAAGAGAGTAGGAGTGATTTAGCTGAGGAGTCTTTGAGTAGAGTCTAATGAACTGAGTAAGGATTAACCCACGACAGAGCGTGAGTCTCTCAGGGATTAATGTATGGCTGGGGGGGGGAGGTTGGACCAAAGTACAGTTAGAAGGCTGGAAAATGACAAGTGTGGGAGAAGGAATCAGAGCAACTAGGAGAAAAAGAAAATTGATAGGTAGTTATGTATTAAAATTATTTTACCAGGTAAGCAATATAGAGAATCATACAAATGTTTACATATGCAACTTAGGGGAAGGAATAAGGGTAGTGAGAGGGGGGGAGGGAGAATAGGTAGCAACTAATCACAGCAGCTGTTGCACAGATGCCTCCTTAGTTGTAATGATTTTATCATTTTCAACCATGAATAAAATGTCAGCCAGTCTGCGCTGTGTGTATTAGCTCGATTTGAGCTTCAATGCCAAGTACTTTTTGCCTACTGCATGGGGTACTGTGGGCACCGAGTTTGCCACAGTAGCATTCTCTAAAGCATGCTGTGGGGGGTGGGGGGAGGGCAGGTTACAGGAGAAGTGATACGGTTGGAACATACCAGAGAAGTATCATGGTTGAAACATTTACATAGTACACCTAGACTTTATTAGTTTCTTCCAACTGCACTGCCTCAAGCCGAAGAGGTTTATGCATGTTTATGGATGTTTTTGAGCAGGGAGTGGAATATAAAGTCCTCCTAAGGAGAATATGTGAGTCGCTGCTGGCTTCTTGTGCAGAATAGTGTCCTCATAATTCTCATCCTTCAAACCTAAAGTCTGGATTATATTCAGATTTATCAGCCAGTAGCTCAGAGTACAAAATAGTATTCGGTCATATGGATGGTACTGGGAACAACACTGAGCATGGAACTAGCGTTGGCATCAGCACTAAAACCAACATCACGATCAGCTCAGACCTGCAGATGAGCTATTGTTCAATAAAAGCTGTCCCCTTAACAAACTGGTATTCCAAAATCTTGCCCGTAGGAAGTTGGGGAGACACACACTTTGGCGCCAGTCTGAATGAAGAGAAGGGCACTGCAGTTCAATCCATCCCCATCGCAATGACAATGCGGGCAGCATTAATGTCAATGTTACCGATTCCATAATATCCAGCACTGCAAGCCTTGAGACGGAAGGGCAAGAACTGGGGCAGGACCTATAAAATCTTTTCTGTTTCTTATAGGATGAAGAGGTCGATCAACCCCGGAAGCAGAGGAGCAGATAAGGGGAGTATAGGAGTATTTTTCTCACTGTTTTGCATGATTCACTCCCTCTTTCTGATTTTAGGAAATCTCTTTCCCACCCAGCATATTTACAGAATATTTGATACACGTATACAAAATTGGCAGCTGTAGGCACTAACAAAGTGGAGGCTGCAGGCACGGGAACAGAAAACAGTATTAATATCAACTGGATACTGTGCTGGAGTGTTAGGAGTTTTCCACTAACTGGCCTGCAGGGTTGTAGTAACCTGGTAAAATGTTAAAAACAAGGCCACAGTACTATGTGGCAGTAGGGGAACCTCTCAGATCCCATTGCAGTATCAAAGAGAGCTAGTGGCTGCAGATGCCCAGTGGATTTGTGACCTGGATTAGAAGACAGTGAGCAGAAGACACTGCTACCAGGCTGAAGAAGCTAGCAGGAAATATTTCTTGGGCCTACAAATGATCTGACTCTAGAACGATCTGAAATATTTCCTCTCACCCATCAAGCAGAATGCTGGTTTGGCTTTACCACAGATAACTTCACTTTCTCACACTCTACCCTGACCTTGAGGAACTATCTCTGCAGGCTAAGAGAGAAATGTAATAATCATGCAATCCAAAGTCTGAGCAATTTATAGCTTTTATAGAAAACAGCTGAACAGCTGGCACAATCCTGTACTGAAGCAGTTATAGCTGGAAATCAGTGGGCTTACATCCAAGTGCCACTGGTAATGAAGTGCTTAAAGATCCAGATCTTCCCAGCAGGAGCAGCAGTCTTTCCTGGGGTTTTGTGGTGGAAGCGGCAGCTCGGTAGATAATGCTGCTGGACTCGTTGGAAAATTGGCCAGACTGGAACAGGGACAATCGGGGTGGTGATACTAACCATACTGACAGCAGTGGACACCGCTGTCAAAACATGTACATGATAATATACTGAACTGGGAAAATCCCCCAAACCATGAAAATTCAACTTAATGTAGAATTTAAATACTATTAAAGAACAACTGAGAGCTCCCCCCACCATAGAGAACTTGTGCCAAAGAGCTGCCTGAAGCACTAAATTAGCATATTTAAACATATTTCATGCAAATGTCTCCAGTAATAATAATGAAAAATTAAAAAAGGAATGCCCAGAAACTCAAATGTTGGTGGAGTTTTGTGCAACTGGGTCCTACTGGTCCTGATATTGAATTTTTTGCTTAAAATCCAAAAACCACTCTAAGTAAGTGAACATACTTTCAGGAGATCTTAACTTCCCTATTGCTGGTGTAACGTTTTACAGCCCCATCCTCAATAACAGAATTTTTATGATGCTAAGTGGGGAACAGAGTTGCAGCGTAGTTAATACAGTCCCAGGGTAATGGGGGGGGGCTGTATAAACACTGAACTAGTTAACTCTGCCATACACGGTTTATATTTGGGCATAAGCTCTTTGTAGCATGGAGGTGCCAGCTGCTCTTTAAAGAATATCTGACAAACGTGAGATGCATATTCTGGATTTTAAAAAGTTAACAAATCTCTTGCTACAGAGTGCCTGCCTTGTTTCTTATTGTTTGTGACTTTCCTCTAGAGAGCACTTTAGATGTACAAATTACTAATCAAATATATGTGGTTCTGGTCACTAGGGAGTGAGATGCCAGTCATATGTAATAAGATCAGACAATGTTGATTAACTTATACAACAATGGATCATATAATGGAGACAGGGATGGAAGAAGGAAACTACTGCAGTACACATCCAGAGCATTCCTCCCACGGCTCAGTAGTACAGCAGTAATCAGAGTTATTTAACTCATGTATTCGTCTAATGCTTTTTTGAGGCTTTAAGTATTTAGATTTTGCCACCTCACCAGGGAGGCAATTCTAAACTCCTACCACCCTCTGTGTATAATGGAACTTCCTTTTCATACTCAAACTGTTTGGTCAGTAGTTGTTGGCCAAGGCCTCAGTCAAGGGTGGTCTTGCCTGAAACCATAATAATGATGAGGTCTTTTGGCATCCAATTTGCACCAAGCGCTGTGAACTGGAGATCCACATTTGAATCTACAGACACCAATAACCCACTGTGTGACCCTGGGCAAATCACTTAACCTCCCTGTGCCCCCGTAATTTCTAATCCATCTCTTGGTGTCTAACTGTCCCTGTCCATCTAATCAAAGCAAAATGTTTTCGGCTCCTCACCCTGGCTGTAAAATACTTTGGGATACAATTTGCTGGAAAACTGTCACACAAATACACATTACCTTCCTTTACTGCCTACTATCAATCATTTTAATATTATTTGTAATAGAAGCAGGACTTCACTAGAAATGATATGTTGCATCTTGTCTGGGTTATCCTGGAAAAAATAAATTGTAAAATAAATATTAAAGTTTTGGAATGCTATATTTCTCTCCCAGCAGCTGGTAATGGTACAGTGTACAGTCCATGAGGCATATGACAAAACCTACAGGAAAATAAGATGCTTAGAGACACATAGTAATGTACTATCCTGATTGGTTAAAAAATGAATCATACTGCCTCTATTAAAAAGGTCTAGGTGAAGTACATCTACTTAAAACAAACCCTTATAATTATTCAGTACAGACCTATAACCTTCCCTAAATTTACACACACACACACACACACACACACACACACACACACACCCAACTGTCTGATGAAAACTTCTATATCCTGATCCATTTAGGATCTAGTGTTTTTTTTTTTTTTTGGGGGGGGGTGCTTGTGTAGCCTTGTGGACACTGCACTTAGCTGTGAACCTGGAGACCCAGGTATGAATCCCACTGCACCAGGTACACCCTGGGTGATCTTGCCCTTTCTGTATTTAATCTTCTCTGGTTTTTTTTTCTCTATACTTAACCCTCCTGAGCATCTTTTAACCTCCCTAAGTCCCAAATTCTGTCCACACACATGCACGTCCACTGACAGCTGTTAATGGACTACAGTGTGTTTTGGGATACTGCACGTGTGAAAGGCACTCTATCCAATGACATTCCATTCCTTAACTAGGTCTCTTGAGGTATCATTAGTAAATTACAAACAGTCCATGCCAAACAGAACAAGAATCCCTTGTTCTTCAATAAACTATCTTGGCCACTAGAACTGCTACTTCAATAACTAAAGTACAAATGTTGTTATCTGTACTTTATCTCAGTCAGCACCTGCTCTCCCAGCTCTGCACTTTTGTAGACCCTGTCATCGGTTAGCAAAGGCAGCAGTTTAAAGTACACTCCTATTTTGAAACATGAGCTATTATAGTTTCTAGGAACATCAGAAAACTTGAATAGTCCATGTAATATCTGGATTTCAAGCGGTAATGGCACTTTTTGGGTTTTTGTTTTGGGTTTCTTGACCCACTTACTGTCAAACTGCATTTCTGAAACAATCAACATTTTACTTTGCTGAGCTTAGCTCCCTAGGATTTTTTTTGTAATTGTGGAAGTACTGTGTAACAACTGTTCATTAACTTTGCTCTTAACCCCTTCTGGCCTACCTACCTCCATCTCCTGCCGTGCATGCTCAGTCAAGAGGATGACAACTCCCAGTGGGGCACTGGCTCACACTCCAAGCTCCTCATTTAGACAACTGTCCACACCTGACACCCAGCAGCAAATATCCCAAGTGGTGGGCCTTCGGATTGGCAGGCAATTACCTAAGTTAGCTCAGGAACAGTTTTACTTCATTGCAATGCCCTGGAGGGCAGGCCCTGCAGATGCTGATGCCTCTGTAAACATCATGAATGCGCCACAACAAGTACCACCAACCCCCGGACTCCTCTGACTAGGTGGAAGACATCAGGATTGGAGCATGACCCAGGTCTCAAGCAAGGCAGTACAGCATTCAAGACCCCTGGAATTCTGCGGTTCTGCGGTTGCGGAATTTGCATCATGCCGCAGAATTTGCATCATGCCGCAGAATAAATATAGTGCCGCAGAATTCACTGTTTTTGGTGAATTTTCATATAAATATACTGTTTTTCCATAGCGTCAGGCTTTCTTTCCCACCTCATTTATCCTGAAGCCACTCCTCTATGCTCAGCATATGATGTCATCGATGACATCACATCATATTTAGCCAATTACAGGAATGCATTCTGCCACAGAAATGAATAAATCATGCTGCAGAAATCAGAAAATGCTGCCGCAGAAGTCAAGGATCCCTGCCGCAGAAATCAGAAAATTCTGCCGCAGAACACCAGGGGGCCCTGAGCATACTGCCCCCAGTGTCATCAGTCAGTACTGCACAACCCGTTCAAAGAGACATACTGTTTCCTCTTTACGGGCCCTTTAGTAAATTAAATGGGCATTCACATGCTGTTGATAAGGCCCATTTTAGAACTGTACGATGTCGTTTAGGCCCTTGTTAAAAACCTTATCACAATGCATCCATCTTGGGGCTGCCAATAAAGATGTCAACAAGATGGCTGCCCGAGTTCTAAGCTCCACTCCCTCGACAGTGAAAAACACCTCCAAACTTGGCAGAATCTTTCATAACGGCAGAAAATAGTAGCACAGTGGAGACTCATATATCCACGTGATTTTGCTATTTTAAATTTAAAAAGCAGAGTGAGATAGAAGGTCTTACTCAGGACAGTAGATCCAGCAGCTGAAGTGTGCAACTGACTGCAGATCTCAGACAAAAAACTGGAATGAGATAGAGGAACGGAGGGTATTCCACAGTGTTGGAAACTGGATAGAGAAAGCAGATTGTCCTGTCACAGATTTAAAGCGAGTGCTATGAAAGGAGTGAGCATCTGATGGGTGGAGTGAGTAGGAGCTCAGGATGGAAGTGGCAAAGAGACAGGAGGGGTAGGGGAAAAGAGCAGCAAGACAGTATTTTGTCTGGAAGAAAGAACAGTGTGAGATTTGTCAGGTCTCCATACAGAGCAGAAACAGATTAGCACTGAGTAAGTAGTGATGGGTGAGAAATGACACACAAACACCAAAGCGATTGAAGGCGTGAAGGGGATGTCTTGTCTGGCAAGAACAGATTTGGGGGCAGTGCTGTACATCACAACTGCATAGTTAAACACAGATAAGATAATTTTTATGTTTGCTTGCATGCATGTGCAAGAAACATAGTGCCACCAAATGAGTTTTTGTAGGTGTGCCTCCCCCACTTCCAATGCCTTGCTCCCTTTTGCAGGTGCAGCTGCACAGCGCCAATGAATGTCTGAGCTGTCTATGACAGTCATTCAGATGCAGTGGCATACAGTTGTAAGGAAAACACTACCGCAAACAATTTGCATACTGCCGTCAGCAGTATGCAAATTGCCTAGATGGCACTGCATTTGAACTGTCGTAGACAGTTCTTCCTGAACATAAATGCACGCTGGGGCCCACTAGCGTGCTCACTCCCACTCCCCATACACCGTGATGGCTAACGGGGTGCCCAATCCCCATCGGCTCCCTGTCCACCCCAAACACACTTCCAGGTGCCACGCTGGGAGCCCAATCCAGCGTGGCAAGCGTCCGCCTGCTGCCCCCAAACACACTTCCAAGTGCCATGCTGGTCAAAAGTCAGAATGACGACGGGGTGCCCAACTTCGTCGGCTCCATTGAACCCCCCCAACAAAACACGCAGACTTACAGTTGCCACGCTGGGAGCCCACCCCAGTGTGACAAACGCCTGTATGACTGACTGGGGTGCCCAATCCCCATCAGCTCCACTGGCCCCCAAAAACTTCCAGCTGCCATGCTGAGAGCCCACCCCAGCGTGGCAAAAGTCCCGCCGTCTCTCACAAAACGCCTAAAAACAAAAAGTGGTCCCTAGTTGTCTTGCCCCTCCCAACCCGCGCCCACCCTCTGCATCCACCTCCCAAACACACCCCTGACCCCATACTTACCTCCGAGTCCGGCGACGATCTTCAGTGGACCAGGAACACGCCTGCACTCTTCAAAGCCGACCATGAACTGAAGAAATGCCAGTAAGCTGTATAATGGCATAAACGTTTTTCAACTTTGGTGCATATCTATGAATTTGAGAATGCAATTTTCAACATGGTTCTTGAGCCCCACCTCATGAATTCAGTCACTGCCATTTTGTTATTTGGACCCGAAGGTGATTTCGCGGGTCACTGCGCTGAACCACTTTTTGGGGCCCAGTAACGAAACAACAGTGCCACAGATCATGAGGTAGGTCCCCCAAAACCCTATGTTGAAAATTTGGTGAAAAAATTCCCCAAAATTACTGTTTTATGAGCGTGCATTGCACAGTTCCTACGCATGCTCGTAACTTCTCAAATTTTTAATATTTTCACTCCAGATTTTCAACATTGCCATTTTACCACACCTCCTTATGAGCAGTACAGCTGTCATTTTTCATATTTTGCCCAAAATTTGTTTTTGCGCATGTAGTGCACAATGGCGCAGTCGGTGTATGAAATCAATGTTCAAGACAGATTAAGAAAATCACAGTGACACTGTTCATAAGCAGAGGTCTTAAAATGGCTATACTGAAAATTTGGTGACAAAAATCCATAAAATGACTGTGTTATAAGCGTGCATTGCGCAGTTTCCACGCACCCTCATAAGTTCACAAATTTGTAATATTTTCAGTCCAGATTTTCAACACTGGCATTTTTCCATACCTCCTTATGAACAGTACAGCTGTCATTTTTCACACCCTGGCCAACTTGTGTTTTCGCACTTCCGGTGCAGAAATGCGTGGTCGCTGCAGGAAATCAGTGTTCAAATCAAATCAATCTTTATTTATATGAGGCTCCTTTCTTAAACCAAGGCAACTGTACAATATAAAATAAAACAATAAATAATTAAAACAACATAAAAAATTCAAAAATCATTATAAGCTTTACTAAAAAGATAGGTTTTTAAAGCTCCTTTAAAACTTTGGACAGATGGTTCAGGACAGATCAAGAAACTCACAGTGACACTGTTCATAAGCGGAGGTCCCAAAATGCCTGTGTTGACAATCTGCTATAAAAAATCCCCAAACTAATTACACTATGGGTGTGCGTTGCGCAGTTTCTATGCACGCTCGTGACTTCACCAGTTTTTTATATTTTCACTCCAGATTTTCAACATTGCCAGTTTTTACACCTCCCCATGAACAGTACAGCTGTCATTTTTCACATCCTGTTTGAAATGTGTTTTCGCACCAGGGGTGCCAAATGGCATAGTCGCTGTATAATATCAGCTTTCCGCTAACAAACTGATATTGCCACTGTTCATGAGGTGGGGGTCACAAAAAGCTCATGTTTAGAATTTGGAGTGAAAATACCAACGAACGCCTGGGACGTTAGGGCTTCCGACCATAATGCCCCACCCAGAAGAGACTGACAGGCATCAGGGGTGTTACTTGGGATTGTCGCCTGTAATACTCCTGCCATTCCACCCCACCCACACCCTGCAGCCAGTGACAGGCATCGAGGTGTGCCTTGGACCCTTTGGCCCCAAAGTTCACCCCATTCTCCTATACTGCACCCATCTCACTGTATTTTTTATGGAATGGGGTGAGCATACGGCCCAAAGACTTCAAGGCACACTGTGACACATGTCGGTGTCTGCAGGGTAGGGTGTGGTGAAATGGCATGGCCGTTATGCCTGATGGCCCAAAGGCACATCCCAATGCCTGTCAGTCTCTGCAGGGTGGTGGTGGGGTTGGCTTCAGTTCAATACTTCACTGCCATTCCTATTATGCATCTCTCTAACTCCTACACTACCAATGCCAATGCCAGCAAGCAAACATTCAGCATTGACAAATGCTTGTTATTATTTGGTTTTGATTACCGGGTAGATGCACTAGACAATAATATGCCCATTTTCAGGCACGACCCAGGAGAGTAGAAATTACAAACAATCATGAAACATAGTACAGTAAAACAGTACAATTTACAATGCAAAGGGTAAACTAGTTACAATACATGAGCAGTTGAATAAATTCTGACAGAGTGGGGGAAATCATTGTAGCAAGGAGAAATCAGTACAGGAAATCAAGAAATAGACAGACAGCAGTGTAACTAATCAATTTAAGAACAGAAGGGGCATTTTACATAAGTGCACCAAAATTAAGCAGTTATAAACAAACACTAATCAGATAACATAGGTTTGGTGGTCAAAGAGGCAGGGAACTGGTACAGGGGTCAGAGACAGAGAGATGGTAGTATAGCCCCCTCCTGAAGCAGGCATGGGAGATGGACAACTGGAGATCCACAGGCAGGGAGTTCCAAAGATTCGTGATTCAGTGGGAGAAGGCCTGAAGTCTCATACTGGTCATACACCTAGGAACAGCTAGTAGGGACTGATCATTATGTTTCTATGTTTATCACCAGATTAGAGGGAGTAGGCGAGGTCAGGGGAAGTCAACATAGAGGGTAAGGAGGAGTGAACCCTAGTTCTAATAATTTGTCAGTTAGGATGCCATGGGCATAGGAGCAGCTAGCCTCAGGAGAAAGCCAGTTTAGACCAGAGTAAAGCTGATAGTGGTAGGTAAGATGGTTTGATGCCAGAGCAAAGCGACAGATTTTGTTGTACGTGGTGTCCCATTTGTGGAGGTGAGCTTTGGCAGCTTGTGAGAAAGAAATAGAGCTATAGGCGAGGGTAGGAAAAAGAATGCCCTGTGCAATGGCAATTCTGGCAGAGGGTGTGAGGGCATATCTTTTTAAAAGTCAGGTCGAGCTTGGTGTTGGCAGCTTTACAAGTATTGGAGATGTGCTAGGCAAAGTCCAGAGAAGGGTCAAGGGTAATACCAAGGTATTTGAAGCTATTAACATTTTCAAAGAGAGAGCCATCATTACTGGAGATGGATAGACACATAGCACACTTTCTTAGTCTGGGGGCAGAGCCAAATGACACAGAACGAGTTTTTCTACCACGGAGTATTGGCTAGTTTTGGGATAGCCAGAAGTGAATTTTGCGGAAATCAGAGCTAAGGTTGGAGTTTAGGTCAGCCAAGTATTTAGAGCTAGTGTAGAGCACTAGGTCATCAGCACAGAGCAGAGAGGAGCAGGATACAGCATTTAGGGAGAGGTCATTTATAAAGATAGTGAAGAGGAGGGACCCAGGATAGATCCTTGCGGAACCCCAATATTAATGGTGGAGCAGTCAGAAACAGCAGAGTTATATACTTAACTGTTACCTATTCATGAGGTAGCTGTAACATAACAAACTGTTACCTATTCATGAGATAGCTGTAATATAACAAACTGTTACCTATTCATGAGGTAGCTGTAATATAACAAACGGTTACCTATTCATGATGTAGCTGTAATACCGAAACCACGTCAGAGGAGATATCAAGGGATAACATTTTGGGCTTCAGTAGAGAATGGTCAACTAGATCAAAGGCTTTTGTAAGGTCAATGAATATTGCACCCATGAGTAGTCCATTATCCATGGCAACTTGGGTATTGTTCATGAATTTGAGACCACTGGAGCCTACACTACAGCAGATGGAGATGGAGTCAAGTAGCTGATGCACCTCCAGGTTAGTGACTGTGCATGGGTAGAAACTGCGGGTAGTATCAGGAGTGTCCTTAGGGATGAAGAGGGTGGATGCTGGGAGCATTAAGGGTTGGGCAGGTGTATCGGGAAAGGTTGGAAAAGTGATGGTTGAAGGCATCAGCAATAGTGACAGGGTTGTTACAGTGAATGCCGTCAAGCACCGTATTTATTTTACTATTTATTTAGATTTTGTTGAACAGGTAAGTGCACTAGACAAATTCTGCCTATTTTCAGGCACAACCCGGGGGGAGGGGGATACAGATGAATGCCAACTGACTTTGAACCAGATTAAGCTGTTGGTGGTATTTTACTGGTAGATTGGGTGTGCTTACCCCCCATAAAACCTTTAATGTGATTCCAAAATTTTTGGGAGTCACCAGCAGTATCAAGCAACAGGTTTTTGTAGTAGGAGCTCTAGGCATGGCATATGGCCTTTTTACAGGTGTTTCTTTTTGTCCTGTACTCCACTAAATCAGCCTGGAGACCAGAGGATTTAAATTTGGAGCAGCTCTTGTCCCTTGCCTTTAGTAGGGCAAGGAGGTCTTTGTGTAGCCACATGGTAGGAGAGCCTTTAATTCTGTATTTCACTATTGGAGCATGCAAGTCTTGGAGAGCACAGAAGTGGGAGGTACAATAGTTAAGGGCCTCATTTACATTGTTAGTGTCATAAAGCCGTCTCCAATCAATCAGGCATAAGTCTGCAAGGAAAGCAGCAGGGTCACGTTTTGAGAAGTCACGCAGTGAGATTACCTTAGGGGGAAAGGATGGTGCACAAGCCTGCCAGATACAGAAGACAGGTGAGTGGTTGGAAATTGCATCAGATAGGATACCAGCCCCTGTGCTCCTGTCCATTCTGTTAGTCAGAGTCCAGTCGATTAGTGTGTGACTGCCAGAAGCAAGAGAAAGTCTGGTTGGAGCTGAGATAAGCCGAGACAGATGGTGTTTCTGCACCAGCAATTCAAGGGATTTGGAGAATTTACCACCCCCAGTCCATACTGAAATCACCAAATAGAATAATTTCATTTTTCCCTGCCATGGAGGAAGAGTGTGTGAGGAGTTCATTGAGACCTGCAACACCTCCTCTTCGAGGGTTACAGGCACATATAATGTGGAGTTTCGTTATTCCCCTCAGAAGGAGGATGGTGTGCAGAACCTCACAGTAGGATAATTTTGGAATGGGAACCACAGAGAGATTTAGGTGTTCCCTGAAATAGATAGCTATACCACCTCCTCTTTTAGAGGAGAATCGGTCACACCTTACCAAGCTACAGTTCTTTTCTCCATCCTCCTAAATGACCTGCCACTAGTCTGCTCCCCCTCCTCCTCTATCTACATGTACACCGATGATGCTGTCTTGTATACCACTGGCAAATGCCCAGCTGATGTAACAACCACCCTGCAGCATGACTTCCACCAGGTTCAACTCTGGTTTGCATCCCACCAGCTCTTCCTAAATGCCAAGAAGAAAGTCTCCATGACCTTTGGCACTAAGCAGAGACTATCAAGGCTCCATTAACCTGCCCTCTTTCCACACCCTGGATGGGACAATATCAGAGGACACCACCTCTTTCAGATACCTTGGGGTCTGGCTGGACAAACACCTCAGATTCTCTGGACACATTACTGCCATCCTGAAAAAGCTGCACCCCAAGCTTGGTACCTTACATAGGAACCGTAGCTGCATCCCTCCTATGGCAAGGTGTGAACTTGTCCGGAAGATAATACTTCCCATCTTCGACTACTGTGATGTAGTCTATGGTGCCACTCCCAAGTCCTCCCTGACCAGATTGGACACTCTCTTTAATGCCTTCTGCCGCTTCACTCTTGACGCTCCCTCTCGGACTCATCATTGTGATCTCTATCATGCCCTGTCCTTTCCCCCACTTGTCCTCTCACACTGCGCCAAACTCACCTCTAAATATTGGCTTGGTGAACTCCCTCATCTCACCACATCCCTCTCAACTCCACCACCACCCTCCCACACTCTCCGATCTAATGACACTCGTATTTTGGTGGTCCCCTGCCACTCCACAATCATCGGACAGACTAGTTTTTCTTATCGCTTCCCCAATGTCTAGAACTCCCACCCCCTCAAATACACCACTCCTCCCCTACTCCCTCCGATCTGCCTTACGCAGCTACCTTACCTCTAGCTGCTCCTGCTTTAATTCACCTTAACTTCCTCCCTAAATTCTACTTCAGTGTATTCACCCCAAATCTCCCACTCCTCTAATTCTATCCCCACTTCCCCATCCCCTCTCTTCTGATATTTTTCTTCTCTTCCTACCTCCCTCCTGCCCCCCCAACTATATACCTCTCCCTCCAGCCTCCCCTACCCATCTTCTTCTCTCCCTCACCTCTCTCTTCGCCTTGCACCTCCCCCTGGTGGGGTTCTCAGCATCCTGAAGGGGTCAGTTCTTGGCACACCTCCTACCTCCCATCCCCTTCTCACCTATCTTTCTCCCCTCTGCCCCCCCCTACCTACCTTCTTCTCTTCCTCACCTCTCTCTTCACCTTGTTCTGCCCCCTGGCAGGGTTCTCAGTATCCTGAAAGGGACAGTTCTTGGCACACCTCCCAGCTTCCCTCCTCTTCTTACCTACCTACCTATCTATCTATCTATCCATCCACCTCTCACTTGCCCCAATACCTACCCCCTTCTCTCCCTCTCCTCTACCATCGCCTTGTTCCACCACCCTGGCAGGATTTTCAGCATCCTGAAGGCGTCAGTTCTTGGCACACCTCCCACCTCCCCCCTTTTCCTCCCCCCTTCCTTACCCTCACCTCCCTCAGCCTTCACTGCACTCCTCTGCACTAACCAGTTATCCCTAGATCTAAAATACACTTGCACTTTCAATGTACTATAGCTTATTGTTCTGTCTGTCCTGTTGCCATCCAGCTCGCCTTACACCTGTTTGCATTCTAATTAATGTACTGCCACTAGCTTCCCCCCGCTTCCCTTCACCTTGTATGTCACTGTATAATCATGCTGCTTACACATTTCTTAATTGTAGCTATTCCAAATGTGAATATTGTGAGATTGTATTATTCTCAGTAACCTATCCTTGTAAAAGCATGTTGTCTACTTATTTCTTAATTGTATACCTTTCAAAATGTTTTTATTATGCTACTGTATCAATCTCTATAGTTTATCCCTTGTACACCCCACCCCCAGTTCGCACCATGAGACGAGCCATTTATTATTCAGTGTGCCCTCCTGGTGAGACATTTCAATAAATAAATAAATAGTTAGATATGGAGCAAGCCGAGTCAGGTGTAGAGGGTTTGAGCCAAGTTTCAGGAAATACATAAAACATCAGGATTGTAGTGGCACACCCAGGAAGATTACATAGCAGACTGCGGATATTTAGGTGTACAATTCTGAGCCCCTTTGAACTGGACCAGTGTGGGTCGGAGCTGCTGAGAGGGGCAGGGGGACCAGGATTTAATTCAATATCACCAGATAGGTACAGGGTAATGACACAGAAATACCATAGACCACCACTGTCGGAGGTAATGGGGAAGCCAAATAGTGACTAAGAGTGGTACTTAATTACAAACTTCATAAGTAGGCATAGGTGACCTGATGTCAATAACGGGGTCAGGTTGAGGTAAAACCATATGCAGGTAACAACTTAACCAATCAGGTGCCAAACCTAACATAAAGAGTAAGTAGCTAATTATAACCCTTGCAGACAAAGATTGCAATATATGTGTGGCCACCACAGATACAACACCCTAAGGCAGATAGCTTAAGCAGAGAGGAGACTATAACCTAAGCAGGTTAACAGAGTCACAAACACAGGCTCAGTCTACTTAGGACATTACACAGATTTGTGTAGCCATGGCATGTATTATGTATGGTATGTGTAGATAAGCCTTGATATCAAAGAGCAGCTGACAGGTACAATGAGTGTAATAGATACAGAGTTACTGACCAAGTATGTAGTGGTGAAACAGGAGGCTGCAATGGCCTGCAGCAGATAGTCCCACATCTCAGGGCAGGGCAGCTAGGTGTGCAGCAGATAACTGGTGCAGAGGATGTTGGAAATAAATGGGGCAGCGTGGCTGGCCAACAGATGACTCCCCACAGCTGATACCCGCAGTGTGACATGCTTGTTGCTCCAGCCCTTAACGCTCTGGACTGCTAATGCAGAGGACCACTTGTGGAGTGTACACTGAAATAGGGAAAGGAGCCCTCCCACAAGTTCAAAATGTAGGCTCCTGATACGCTGGAGGGTAGGGACCAAGGCGGGGCTTCAAACCTCCAGTTCCAGTAGTCCTGAGTTGCTCTTTTAGTGATCGGAGAGGGGGAGAGTGAGTTGGGGGGAGATCCCAGGCTCCTCTCTCAACCCCTGTGGCATGCAGGACAGGTGTGCTGGTTCCTGCAGCGCCGAAGCAAAGTCTGCAAGCGTGAGCTTTCTGAGCCCTCCCACAAGTTCAAAATGCAGGCTCCTGATAGACTGGAAGGTAGGGACCGAGGCGGGGCTTCAAAAACAGGTTTCTCACCTGTAACAGTAATTCTAGGAGTGGTATATGTTGTTCATCCACACTTGTTGGCATGTCCCTTTCCCCTTTAAATCTTGCCAGAAGGTCTTCAAGCAGGCTCCTCCCACCCACCCGGGTGGTATAACCCTCGGCTCTGCCCCATGACGCCAGATCTTAGCCCGCTGGAAGTCAGGTTGTGTGTCGCAGCCGGGGAGGTCGGGTGGGTCGGTGTGGATGAGCACCATATACCACTCCTAGAACTACTGTTACAGGTGAGTAACCTGTTTTTTTTATAGGGATGTGGATATGTTGTTCTTATCCACACTTGTTGGCAGACTCCTAGCAGTTCTCTGGGAGAAGGGAGGCAAGGCGCACACCCCCTACTTTGGGAACAGAGACTGGAGAACTGAGGCCCCAAAACCAGCATCCCGGTGTGACTCAAGGTCGATGTGGTAATGGGTGATGAAGGTGTCTGCTGTCTTCCAGGTAGCAGTCCTGCAGATTTCCTGGATAGGGATGTCTCTGGAAGCAGCCACTGACACAGCGGTATGGCGGGTGGAATGAGCCCTTAGCCCTACAGGAGGCTCCCTACCCACCAACCTATAGCAGAGATCAATGCATGATGTAGTCCATCTGCCAGTCATCCGCTTCGCTGCAGGCCTGCCAGATGTGGCTTCAGCATAGGTCACAAACAGCTGGCGAACCTCTCCCTGAACTTCTGCTGTCCGCTCCTTGTAGTAGGAGAGAGCACGTCTCAGGTCCAGAGTATGAAGCCTGTACTCGGCATCCGAGTTGTAGTTCGGTTAGAGCACAGGCAGAGTCAACACCTGATTAAGGTGAAACTCTTGACACCACCTTCGGGAGGAATTTCGGGTGGGGGCGCAGGACAACCTTGTCCCTGTGGAAGACCAGATAAGAAGACTCCACCGAGTGTGCCTGGAGTTTCCCAGTCCTTCTGGCGGACGTGATAGCCACCAGGAAGGCCGTCTTCCATGACAGGTGTGACATCTCACACTTGTGCATTGGTTCAAATGGCTTACCCATGAGCTTTGCCAAAACCAGCAGTAAATCCCACGGAGGTGGAAGTTCACGCACTGGGGGATATGTGATCGAGGCCTTTGAAAAAGCGCCAGACCACCTTCTCCTGTGCCACCATCTGCTGACTGGCTTGCGCCCGGTAAGCAGAGATGGCTGCCAGGTGCACCTTAAGGGTTGAAGAACGAAGACCTTCTGTGGACAGAGACCAAGGTAATCCGAAATGCTCGCCACAAGACAGGACAGAGGGTCCAGGCCCTTGCCCTGGCACCAAATGGAAAATCTTTTCCATTTGAAGGCATAGCACTTTCTGGTCGACTCCTTTCTGGACGCTTCCACTACTGTGAGTACATCCTCAGAGAAACCCAAAGCCTGGAACTCTAGCCGCTCAGGTACCAGGTTGTCAGGTGCAGGGATTGAAGTTCCGGATGGAATACCTTCCCCTGACTGACAGATATCAGGTCTGGGCATGCTGGAAGATGCCTCGGGAGCCTGCAGCTGAGGCTGAGGTGATCTGGATACCAGGACTGGCAGAGCCAGTCTGGGGCTACCAGGATCACCTGCACCTTGTCCCTCCTCACCTTGAGAAGCACCCTATGGATCAAGGGAAATGGAGGGAAGGCGTAGAAGAGGCCTGGGGTCCACGGCCTTGAGAAGGCATCCCTATGCAGCAATCCCTGCTGAGGGGGCAGGCATGTAACAGCCTCAGCTTGGTGTTTTCCCTGGAGGTGAACAGGTCCACCATCGGTTTGCCCCGTGGGAGAACAGGCTATAAGCTACCTCTGGATGGAGAGACCACTCGTGGGATGTCTTGCCTATGTGGCAGAGAGCATCTGTCAATTGATTTGAGGCTCCTGCCACATGGATGGCTAGGAGATCCACCTCAGCTCATGAGTATCCAGATGTGGAGCGCTCTCCAGCACAACAGCTGGGAGTGTGTGCTGCCCTGCTTGTTAAGGTAGTACATGGTTGTGGTATTGTCTGTCTGGACTTGAACCACTTGACCCTGAAGCTGCTGAGCGAATGCTGACAACACCAGTCTGACCGCTCTGAGCTCCAACAGGTTGATATGGTATCGGGATTCCTCGGGGGTCCAGAACCCGTGGGCCCTGTTGTTCCCCATGTCGGCTCCCCAGCCCACAAGAGGCATCGGTCATGAGCATGACCATCGGCTCGGGGCAAACAAATGGGATCCCTTCCTGCAACTGGTCTAGGACAGTCCACCACTGGAGAGCGTCCCACATCTTCTGGATTACAGTGATCAGCTGGTCGAAATTACCGGGGTACTGAGTCCACTGGACGGCCAGCTCCCACTTAAGGGGCGCATATGTCACCGGGCCCAACGGACCACAGTGGTGCAAGGCGCCATGTAGCCCAGAAGGTGCAGAAAGTCCCGGGCAGGGCGCAAGTGCCTAACCAGAAATGATTGTGCAGAGGAGGAGAGAACCTCTGCCCTGTCTGCCGGGAGCTGTGCTCTGGCTCGGCTAGAGTCAAGCTCTTCCCCCGATGAAGCACATTACCTGAGAAGGCACAAGGTCTGACTTGGCCTCACTGGTCAGGAGGCCAAGTTGAGAGCAGGTCTGGAGAGCCAGGTCCCTGGACCTCTCCACCTCTTGCTGGGTGGAACCTGCCAAGAGCCAATTGTCGAAGGTAAGGGTACACTCTGACCCCTCGACGCCTGAGATTGGCTGCCACCACTACAATGCATTTGGTGAAGATCCATGGGGCCAATGATGGCCAAATGGCATGGCTCAGAACTCGTATAGGGTTCCCTCTGCTCTGAAGCAGAGGAACCACTGGTGGGATGGACGGATTGGGACGTGAAAGAACGCGTCCTGGAGATCCAGTGAGCAGAACATGTTTTGCTCCAGGAATGGTATGGTCTGGGACAGAGTTACCATCCTGAAAGTGTGTGGCCTGAGACACTGATTCAGGTCGTGTAGATCTAGAATGGGGCGCCAGCCCCCCATCCGCTTCAGGACCAGGAAACAAACCTTGGGTTGACTGGAGGATCTGCCACTCGAAACACTGCCTCCCTGAGGAGGAGCTGGGCTATGTCATCTCTCACAGCCGACCAAGTGTGGGCTGATACTCTCTCCTCCTGTGGGGCTTGGCTTGGCTGGGAGGGTACTGCTCGAATTCCAGAGGCAGACCTTGGCCAACCACTTCTAAGACCCACCTGTCTATGGTAACAGCGGACTAGGCGGAAAGAAAGTGGTGGAGCCGACCCCCCACGGGAGGACCCAGAGCTGGCATGATGGGGATAGGGGTGGCAACTCCTATCCCGTCACTGAGCAGAGGAAGAGGGTCCAGGACCTGAACCCTGACCTCCCTGTCTGCGGGTCGGTGGAGGCCTAGACTTGGGCCGAGGGCGGGAAGCCTGTGCCTGCTGTTGCTGCCTGCTATGAAAGGAGGGCTGCAGGAGCAGGGTGCTGAAAAAGCTTTTCCTTTTTCTGCTGCTTCTTGGCACCAGGGGTGCTTTGAACAGAAGTGGCTGAGTCCAAGGTGGCACTGGACTGCTTGATTCGTTGAAGGTGACCATCCACACCTGGGCCGAAGAGATTGGTACCCACGAATTGAACATCAATGAGTTTGTGCTGGGTATCCGCCGTAAAGGTGGAAAGCCTCAGACAAGCCCTGCAGCATGAGGCAACCGTGGCTGCCACCAAATGGGCACAAGAGTCCCCAAGGTCCAAAGCCGACTGAAGCTGCTGCTTGGCAATGGCATGGCCCTGGTCCCAGACCTGCTTGACCGTAGTCTGCAGGTCCGCGGAGAGGTGCAGGAGAACTTCATCTAAGGAGCCCAACAGGGCATGACAGAAGTGCGCCATGATAACGGCCTAGCTCGCCTGACGGAGGCCTAGAGAGGAAGCTGCATAGACCTTCCTGGCCATGTGATCCAGTTTTTTGGACTTCTTGTCCGGAGGTATATCAATGTCTGCAGACCTGCCTGTGTGTCTGAACACTGAGGCAGTCACCAACTCCTCGGCTGAGGGATGTTCAGTGAACCTCGGGAGGGACCCAATCGGTACTGTATACTTGCAGGCCATCCGGGCAGATGGCACTGGGCAGGAGGCAGGCTGCTGCCAGAGCTTCAAGGCCGGGCCAACAATGGCTTCGGCCAAAGGAAAGGCTTCTGTAGGTGTATCCCCTCTTTTGAGAATATCTGTAAGAGGGTACTCTGCCCTTTTCTGGACAGGCTCCGGGGGCATCCCCATGGATTCAGAGACAAGACAGAGAATCCCCTGAAATGATGAAGGGCCCTTCTCTGTCGACAGACTACCAATAGACTCATCATCCCGAGGGTGAGAGTGTAAGTCGGTATCTTCCATATCCGAAGAATCTGGATAGATCAGATGGCGACCAGGGTCCCCTTCAACATGTCTGGGGCAATCAGGCATAAGGGTGACCGACAACCTATGTGGGAGTCCCGGAACCGTCCGAGAATCCTTTGTAGGAGCCCCTCCCGAAGGCTGTTTAGGCGGTGGCTCCACCACAATCATCAGAAAGACTGATTTTGGCTGAACCAAAGTGGGTTTAGCTGGCTCCGTAGGCGGGAGAACCGATTTGACCAGCTCCAAGTGAGTTGGCTTCAGCCTGGGAGGAGAAAGCCAAATAATGGCCGGAGTACAAACCAAGGCCGGTTTCTGTCTGGACAGAATCAGCTGCTGCCACTTAAAATCCTCGTAGCGTTGACTAAGTTTCCGCCAAAGCCTCTTCTCATCCGAGGAGGATGAGGATGAGGATGACCAGTGGAGTCACCCCTTTTTGGAGTGCTTATGCACCTTCCTCAGCCTGTCAGTCGAGGGGGTCCTACATCTCGACCTTTATCAGACTGGCCAATTCGGTAGCTCGGGAGACACTGGGGAAACTGGTGACTTGCCCGGATCCGAGAGCAGTTCCTCGATGGGAGTCCCAGCTGGCTGGGTCTCCTCATCAGGAAGAGGAAGGACCGGAGTCCTAGTCAAAGAGTTGTTGGCCTCGTCAGGTAACAACGGGTTGATGGGATCGAGAATGATCTCAACCTCATCGATCGAGACCTCGGTCGACTGGCCAGAGGGCAGGGCTGAGAAGTCAGTGGCCGAGGAAGCAATTTCGACTGAAGTTGATACTGCCAGCTCCTGGGACCGAGATCATTCACGATCCCAAGAGCGTCTTCACTGAGACGAAGAGTGTTTGGATCCTTTTCCTTCTTATGGGACCGAGAGGAATGCGAGCCCGCAGGTCCCTTGCCTTTAGTGGGGAGGGAATGACACAGCTCTCAGAAGGAACCCGAAAACGTGGAGCCCAGGTTGAGGGGAACAAAAATCGACTGAGAAGATGATTCTGCGGCCTGCACCGATTCTTCTTCAAAGGCCTGCATCTGTTCCAGCTGCTCGGAGGACCCCACAGCCATGGAGACCGCCCACCGGGCCTCTTTGGATTTCACTAGATTCTGTTTCTCGGGCTTGCCCAACTTAAGACATGCGAGACGATCATCGAGGACATTCGGGTGAAATGCGAGGCACATCTCGCAAGGCTGGGTGTCATGGCCAACACCCAAGGCAGTATATGCACGCAGTATGCGGATAAGTGCGCAGCATTTTTTGGCCGCATGGGCACTGGCGAAATCTAGGGGAAGATTTGTCTTCCATGACTGAGCAGCAAAGAGCACAGTCACTAGCTCGAACTAGCCAAATTTTAGGAATAACTGAAGGGTTAGAAATCAGGGCCTACAAAAAGTGATAGCAAAGAGGAGGCAACCTGAATCTTCCAGTGGAAAGAAAGATCTGGCGTCATGGGGCAGAGCCGAGGGTTATACCACCCGCGTGGGTGGGAGGAGCCAACTCAAAGACCTTACAGCAAGATTTAAAGGGGAAGGGACATGCCAACAAATGTGGATAAGAACATATCTACATCCCTAGAAACCTACGGTTCCTGTAGTCCTGAGTTGCTCTTTTGGTGATTGGAGAGGGGGAGAGTGAGTGGGGAGGGGGGGTCCCAGGCTCCTCCCTTAACCCCTGTGGCGTGCTGGTTCATGCTACGCCGGAGCAAAGTCTGCAAGCGTGGGCTTTCTGAGCCCTTCCACAAGTTCAAAATGCAGGCTCCTGATAGGCTGGAGGGTAGGCACTGAGGTGGGGCTTCAAACCTCTGGTACCAGTAGTCCTGTGTTGCTCTTTCAGCGATCAGAGAGGGGGAGATTGAGTGGAGGGTTCTAGGCTGCTGTCTCGACCCCTGTGGCTGACTCCAGTGGCATGCAGGACTGGCGATCAACAATGATGATTTTGCGGTGGACGAGGAATAAGTGTATTAGCCATTTATGTTTTGCTATTGTTTCCTCATTCACCATTATTGGCATCACTGTCCTGCCTGTCTTACATTTAACATTTATGTAACTGTAAAAAAATTTATTGTTCTCTCTCAAGCACAGTGCGATTTTCCACTCCACTGCCTTTTTAGCTTTCTTATGCTCCTTTCAGATTTCACTTTGTCCGAAAGGTTGTTCCCTCCATTTTTATCTTTCCTAACAGACTTCTGTTCTAGCTTTTATATTCCTTTTTACCACCCTAGTCAACCATACTGGTACTCTTCCTTTCATTGCATATTTTGTTCATAATGGTATGTGCTCATTTTAAAGTGACTATAGCCTATGCTTAAAGCTGTCCTTTTTTTGAATACAGCTTTCTCTCCTACTTTGCCAGTCCATTCAGTCCAGCAACCTCCTAGTCACATCTACAGTTAACCTCCTCTGTCCAGAAAGGGGAGGGGGTCCACATGCCACAGGGCAGAAGAGTGATGGCAACCATTACTTACAGGGCAATGCAATTTCCACGCTTTTATTTCATGGCCAATAAGCAACCCACTAGCACTGTACTAGCACTACTGTGTCAGTGTTGGGTATGAGCCCCAGTCCTTAGTGGAAAACACAAACCCATAACCTTCTGGCCCAGATGCAAGAGTAGTTCCACTGAACCACACTACTATACAAATAAATAATAAATAAACTGTCCCTGTAAATGCTACTGCTCTGATGAAAGTGTTGCTAATCAAATGTACACTGAAGACAGATTGTGTATAGGTTCTTTCCATGGACAAAATAAAAAAAACTAATTGTCCTTTATCTTCCAACAGGTTACTGTATAGCCACAGCTTTTAATAGCTCTGGTTTGGAACGTATGTGTCTCGGTGCTATACCGAGGCCAGGTATAGACTAGCAGTGACTGCCGGACTATACCTGGTCTCGCTAAAGAAGCGAGACGTACATTTCAAACCAGAACTATTAAAAGCTCTGGCTGTATAGTAAACCTATGCACGCTCCAGTGGCTGCTCCATGCATAATATGTCATTCTTGGAACAGCCGCGGGAGGTTGTGGACGTGCCACTAGGGGCTCTTGGTTTTAAAATGTCAGCGGGGAGGGACGCAGGATCAACCAGATAAATTCTAAATAACTCAATGAACAGTATGTAATAAACTTTTTGTGAAAATGCTAATCGGGCCCTGCCACACAATGAGGTGGGGCCCAATCGTAGGTGGACATTTCTCTTTAAATGACTACTGGAAAACCCTGCTTCAAGACACCGAGGAACATACTCTGCAACACAATATGTAAACCTTTTCCTTACAGAAAGACTCCACATAGAAGCAAAATGTCACAGCCAGGATCAGGTAAACTGAACTGCACAGCATTCTAAAATAACAGTGAGTTTCAAACCATTCCACTCTTCATTACTGAGGAGAGCAGGAAAACAGGAACTTTGACCCTTGAAAGTTGATCTGCATGTGGTGCATATTCCTAGCTATGGTTATAAACCCCTGACTGTAATGCCACAGTCTGCTGCTCTGGGAATGATAATACAATGTCTTTATCTTGCAGCAAGAAAGTCGTATAAGAAATAAAGTACACATAAGCATACATAATAAAGCAGTAATGGCATCAAGGGGTTCTGGTAGCATTTGTAAATGGTGTGTGAGAAGCATAAGTGGTTTATATATGTCAGCCCATCTGTGCCTAATCTGGTGCCCCTGCAAATCAGTTCCATGTTATTTTCACTTTTGGTGCAGAAATTAACATCCTCAAAAATTAAATACCAATAAACAATATTAAAATAGCACTTGTGTGTCAACTAATAAAGCTACTGTTTTTGCTTACTTGTCAAGTGCACTAGACACACAATGCACATTATGCATGAACAGGGACAGTACTGGACTTCAATGACAAAAGCAGCATTTGTAATAAACACCAAGCACAAAGCAGGAAAAAAAAACTGCAATGAAAACAGCAATTAAAACTATACAACAAATAAAGTACCACAGTATAATGGTTTAAAGAAGAAATTAAATCATCCTGCACATGTTATACAGCAGCAATCAAAAGAGCAATGAACACTAAATATGTCACATTTGAGAATATTATAAGTACAGTATTTACAACTACAGATGCTGTAAATCAGCAATAAACAGGCTACGCATCAGGTGCCACATAGTAAAGTATAATACCTCAACGAGATGCTACACCACACAACCAGCCGCCGTCATCAGACAACAAATTCAAGATTACATAAACCAGAATAAAACACTATATACATATGCAAGTATGTAATGTAAACACATACATTCTTAGATCACTGCTAAAGAGCAGAGGGGAGGAGACATTTTGTACTACATTAGGAAGGGAGTTCCAGTAACCAGGGCAGAGAAGAAGGCCTATGACGCCATCTTCATAGAGCATTTACTTTTACCTTTGTTTTACCAGGAGAGACACACTAAGCTGAAAGCTTATTTACAGGTGCAACCTGTGAGCACAAGGAAGTTAGGTGACTTGCTCAGGGTCACACAGTATGCAAGTGGTTGCTGTGGGATTCAAACCCAGATCTCCAGGTTTGCAGCTCAGAGCATTAAACTATACTGCCTCCTCAAAGGCAAAGGTTTCCTCATCTGGAAACGACTTCTCAGAAGGCCTAAGTGAGCAAGAATTTAAGGGAACCTAGGTAGATCAGCCAAGGAGGCAGAGACTTGTAATCTCATAAGTTTGTCAGTGAAGCACCCCAGATCAAAGGAGTATTTGACAACAGAAAATCAACCAAATCTGGAGAACAGAAGACAATAATGAGTGAGTCAATTTATTGCAAGAGCAAGCAGCAAACATTTTTTTAAACTTATATTTTGTTTTCAAACAAAACAACAGTATACCTCCTACCAGGCATACAGTACTATATGGAGCCATCCAACGGAAAAACAGAATAAAGATAGCCTCAACAGTCTGCTGTAAGGAGTTGAGGGTAGTCCAAATGCAGGCATCAGAATAGTCCCAAACATAGCTGTACCTTGCAATAGTGAGGCGATCTTGCAACAATAAGGTATACCAACAATATATTATAATCAACCCAAAAGCTGATGTGATCCATTCTCATATATGAATATCCATCAATGGTAGCACTACACCACTCCCTGCAAGACATTTAGACACCTGCTTTATAGAAATGTGCAGAGGCAACATAATTTCAGAACAAAACACTGCCAGAAAACAAGGCAGTAGCTTCATTACTAGGAAATGAACTAACATATTTGTTAAGCTTACTCATATTTTTAACTGATTCCCAGAAAATGGGGACACGAGAGGTAAAAGGATATATATGCATTAGTCTGGTAACTATATGACATTCATTTAGTCCGCTTGAACTGCCAATGGCCTCCAAATTACATGGGCTAGCTACCCCGGGGTTCTACATCACAATCAAGACTGGAGGACAAATAGCTAGATGAAAAAGAACTCAAGAAAGGCCTTGCTTCCCTTTTTCAGGGTTCTCCCTCTGAATCCTCTGCGTCAGGTAGCTGAGCTGCAGCAAACTCCTTCTCGAGTGCTTCAACCTTTTTTCCAGCCTCCTGAGGATCTGTGTATTGAAAGGTATGCCCACCATGACGTATACAGAGGTGGGCTGGCATCAGAAGGGAATGTACAATTCCGATTCCGTAGATGCACCTGGACTGCATCAAACTTCTTTGTCTGGGATCACATAGCGAAAGATAGGTTCAGAAACAGTTGTAGAGTTTTCCCCTCAAAGTTGAATCTCTGGGAGTCTCTAGCTGCTTGTAGAAGGGAATGCTGTACAGTCATTGCCATAGTGACTATCAAAATTGTTTGAGGCAGGTCTGCTTGGATGGGGGTAACACGTGGGAAAATTCTGTAAGCCCGGACAAACAGGAGCCGTCACAGAGCCATCATCCACTCCCAAAGTTCCAGGCAACCAATTTTGTATGAAGACTGTTAACATCAGAGCCTTTATTGCCCTCCGGAAGCCCAACTAGGTGAAGGTTTACCACCCTCCAGGTATTCTCAACGGCTTCCATACAGTATCTGAGCTGGCTGTTATTTTGAACAAGTTTACTAGTAGTGGTAAGGACTTTCACAGCTTGCGCTTCTGCTAAATTAGCAGTCATGGTAGCCGCGTCGATTTTTATATCTTGCTCATCCAGGTGCCATAAAATCTCCTCAACTTTACCATCAATTGCCCGAATGGATAATGTCAATGAGTGGCATCAGGAGGGGCCTGCTGCTCTGCTGGTACCTGATATTTAGATCCTCCAAGCCCACCTTTATTTGAATGACCCATTATTGAAAGTGGTCTTGTTCGATTCCTCTCAATGTAAGGTGTAAGTTGCTGTAACATAGGGATCCGAGACATGAATCTGCAGAGTCGAGACAAAGCATGTCTGCTCAACAGCACCCCCCGCCCAGCAAATATTATTTTGACATCCCACTTAGCCAGATTACACTTAGAGATATTAATGGTGAACAGTCACCAGCAAGGGCCCCCCGATTCAAGTGAGGAGCTGGTCTCAATGTGCACTTTGAGTGCAAAGACATTTTTGTTTACTTACTGACACCAGAGTAGTGGCAGCAGCGAGAAGATTCAATAGCCTGCAGTGCACGGTAGGGTGTATATAAGCTTGGATGTTTTATTTGCTGGTCCTGCTGTTCTCCATGGGCTCTGCACAGTCACAGAGGACTGTACTTAGCCCCTGGAGAAAAGCGATCCTGGAAAAACATCTGATCGAAGATTATAAAAGCTCTAACATGTACCACAGGATACTGAATCTCCAACTGCTACCTGTCACAAACTCGCTCAGCCGGTCAGCCCTCTACTCCCAAAGTGCCAACCTCTGAGCGTATGTTTTGTGTACAGTGAACAGAACAAGGTAACCCTCTTGTCTGTTTTGCGGGTTCAAGTCACCTTAGTCTCAAGCTCTGGAGGGATTCAAACTGATAACCTCTTGTTAGCGTACCCAATTATCAGGCTCAGATAATTCTGTCCGGGGCACCCAACCAGGTCTTTCAAATGAACTCTTAGAACTCTATGCAAGACTTTAGAGAACTCTATCCATTTCCCAGTTTGGTATATCAATAAGCTTAAAATACAGTGTCACTTATAACCACTCTAAGCTCTACTTAAATAAAAAGAAATGTCAAGGCACTCCAAGCAGTTTCTGTTGTAAAATATATCTTTACTTTAAAATATCAAAACAGAACAATAAATACAGAACAAATATCCCAAACACATACAATCTTAAAAACAAAACGGATTTTTAAAGGTACAAACTAAGCTCTCTTATCCACATAATACTTCTCTCCTACAGTGCTAATGTTGTCTTTCTTCTCTCAGTCAGAAATATTGTCTTGTGTGTCTCTGTCAAGGTTCTCTCAGCAATTAAACACAGTTCTGAGCCAGCCTTCTCTGAGGTCACCAAACTCCGCCTTGGTGTAACAAAAATCTATTTTATATAACACAGGATGTCTAAATAAAATATTTAAAAAAACATAATAGGTGACCTCACTGACTTTCCTCTCCTCAGGTTAACCAGACAAAACTGGTTTGTGCTCTGCTACACATACATCTCAAAAGTTTCTTTGATCTAAGTCACTGTATTCCAAGCAAAAGTGTATTTGCCTCTTTAATCCTGTCTGGGCCTTGGAATCTACACCTCAAAAGTCTCTCTGATGTAATTCAAGGGTTCCCCGGGAATGTATATTTAGCTTTCCAAAATCATCTGGGTCCTGTTTGGCCCAGCCATCAACCTCTTTGATGAAATATGCTGGTTCCTGGAAGGTTATTCATAACCCATGCATGTGTTTTCCATATGACACCTAGAGCAAAATCAAAGGATTCCCCTGGGGATGCCATGAATGGCTAATTTCATTTTCTGGGATCAAAGCAAATTTAACATGCTAATTGAACCTCAGATCTCTGTAGTTTAAATACCTCCTGTCCTTTGAACTTATCCTTGGGGTTTTTTGGATGTGTCAGTTCAGCAGACTGTGGGTCTTCTGACTGCCCTTCCCATCACATATTTTATATGTAATAAAAAAAATTAGATACAGCACTCAGAGCTGGCTGTCTACATCACACTACCTACTGCTCTGATGTCAGCTGCAGGGAATACAGGGATATGTAGTAAAAGAAGATGTCAGCTTACATCAAAATTAGTCCTATATAATCTACTATATTATAGTAAACAGTAAATAGACCAAAATGTTAATGTCGGTGGCTCAGCAGGTTGCACACTCGCCTCTGAGGCCGGGAGATCAGAGGGCTGTGGGTTCTATCCCCCACCAGGCACTTGGGTTAAATCTCAATACTGACACTGTTGTGAAGCATGAGGGGGGTTGCTGTACTCCTGAGGTGCCATCTTTCAGATGAAACGTTAAACCAAGGTCCGATCTGCCTGTTCTGGTGGTAGGTCAGGTGGATGTTAAAGATCCCATGGCACTTCTCAAAAAGAGTAGGGGAATTTTTTTTATTAAAATCAAAAACAAATATTACAGATAAGTCTTACATTATGACATCAAACATATCACATTTATACATATTTCAAATATATCATTCATTATTTCCCAACATTTTATTACCTCTTTCTTCCCTTATATATTGATCTTACTAAATATTTTATCCTATTGCTTTCATGTTTTTCCATAATGTCTTTGCTCTGTTTTCCCTATATATTGTACATTCATTCTGATATATTTTATCAAGCTCAGTTTGAATCATAAACATTAAATCATTTTGCTGTAATTCTTTATTTTGTAGAATCCTTTGACATCTTATCTGCCATATTCCCTACTTTAATACTGCTAGAATGACATACACTGTTCCATAATCAAAGATTTCCAATTCTTTTGTTAGTTGTCCGTATACTAATATGTCATACGTCATTTTCTTAAATAAGTTAAGTCCCTAAAACTTTGCTAATTTTTCCCAAAAATTCTTAATAAAAGAGCAGTCAAAAATGAGTGATACACGCTTTCCTCAGCCATGCCACATAAAACCTAAGAACATATTCTCTCCTCTTTTGCTCTGTGTTTCTGATTTCCTTTTGTGTTAAGTTTACCATGGCTACACATCCACACCACTTCTCATTTTTAATGGGATTCTTTTCTCCAGAGTCATATTTAGTATTTTTTCTGTATTTATACCTTCAACATTAAAGACAGGATCTTCATAATCATTTTTTCTAATACTTTCATATACATTTGTTTCCTATCTACTCTGGTTACTAATTCGAATGATATTCCACATTGAGTCATATATTTTCTACATTCCTCCATGTAGACTGGCATTTCTTTCTTTTTTTAATATTTCTGTAACCCCTAGATGACGCTATCCCAGGGGCTACTACCCCTGCCTGATTTGCCACTAACAGGTTGAGGGGCCTGGATCCAATGGCGGGTGCCTCCACCCAGAGGTCAGGGTTTGCAATAGTTAAACTAACTTGGTCACAGCCCTCTGGGACACTGCAACCCCCTTTCCACTCCCACTAGTGGCCCACAGCATATATCAAAATTACCTTCTGGTATACACTTACCCCCCAGGTCTGGTTCGGCACTGGGACCTCCTGTGAAATGAGATACAGTGCAACAATCACAGTACAGTACTTTAACATAGACAAATACCTCAGGCAGTATAACTTTGCTGAAACAAGCAGCTCTGATTTATTTAGGGGATATAACAAGGACAGGGAAATCAGGTTAATTAGCTTATCACTCTAATAATCTACCTATGGCTCTGTGCACGGCCTATCCCTATCAGTTACTGTCCCTACCCAAGCCCTAGTGGCTAGTCCAAACCGTGGCAGCTGGTAGGGCCCTTTCACACAGAGAAAAGGAGAATTAAACAGTCAGCAGTACAGTAATTCCATTTGGATTTAATGTGGCAATTCAACAGGAGCGACCCTGAATTAGTACTCCCGACCTCCAAATAAGATAGGGTCCTTCAATGTCAGCAGGGCTCACTTGAGGTACACAAACCTCTTCACACATCCATATAAAAGAAAGCACTATACCAGGCAGGCTGCATCGTCATCCGATGCCAATTACTGCACAATACCGGGAGAACACACAGCAGATTCAGTTCCTGACAGACCAGGTGCAATTTTCAGCAATTCTTCCAGTCTTCTACAGGGTGAGCCTGGTTTCTACTCTTCAGAGATCCTTTGATTCTTTTCACAGGACGGATTCAGTCCTAACAAGCTGTTACACAAGCTGCAGACCGGAACTCTGGGCCTTACACACGTTTTTGACTAAAACTGCACACTGAAAAGCACAGGGCTCCTTCCTTCTTCACTGCCAAAGCTCAACTGAAACTCCAACCGACAAAACCGGGCACTTCCTTTGAGTTCCTCCCAGTTCTTGACTGGATTGGCTGTCACTCACAATAGACTGCTGCTGTTGGTCCAAAAGGCACTGAAGTCTAAACTACATCTCCCAGAGTCACTGCCCAAACAATCCTCTTGTGGCTGGCTCAGATTATGAGTCCAAGTTCTGATTCGTCCAAGGCACCACTCAGAGCCAGCCCACCCCACACTGATTGGTCCAGTTCAGCAGTTCAAAACTAGAATGGGAACTAGCAGACACAGTTCTGACTGCAAAGAAAGCAGGCTAGACAAACTGTAATTTCATTATTACTCCAAATAATTTCTGGCAAACAGTTACATCTTTCAGATAGGTTCCCTTTGCACTCCTAGTGACATAAAAATGAAGTGAATTGGCAGCAGCTTGAGTGGTACTCAATCAAAGAAACACACAGTCCCCCATACAAACTAATTATGTCTGCAAGCAGACAGCTCTTAAAGAGACAGTACCAGAGGTTCTAAAAACACTCACTGATAAATGGCTTAAATGCCAAACACCATTCAGGCTTGGAGCATTCAAGCAAGCTCCTGGAAGTCTTTTGGGAACCCCCATTTGCAGGGGGGTTACATTTCCTTTTTTGCCAATATTTGGAAACATAACTTTACTCCACTTTTGTGCAAAAGGACTCCATAATTTCTTTTTCCCCTTGCAAAATAGGGAATATGTTTGCATAAATAAATATGCTTCGAAAGAAAACTATTGGGTGAACCATGTTTAGCCCACCTTCTTTCACTGGTCTTTATGTATGAGCCCTTTACTGGGTTCAGCCTTGTGCCCCATAACAGCTGAAAGAATAACCCAAATATCTTCATTTGTAAATCAGGTGGGACTGGGAATATATACGCTATGTATAGAAAAATAGGAATAATAAAAGTCTTCATCAGATATATCCTTTTTTCTTTTGCCATTTCCCATTCTTTCCATCTTATTATTTTTCCTTGTGCTATATTATATTTCTCCTCCCAGTTTTTCCTCCCTGCATCCAGCCCCATACATGATTGTTAAGATCTGTATATCTCCGTGCACTATTTCTAATTATCCTACTTCCCCTTTCTCATATTCACCTAAAGGAAGTATCTTACATTTAGCTTTATTTATTCCAATCCCAGTGTAACCCTTATATTCCTCAATAATGCTTAATGCTATTTCTTCTGCTTTAGAGTTTTTAACTAAAATGATGCAATCATCTGCATACGCACAAGTTTTAGCTAAGTCATTATCTCCCCATGTTATACTTTCCACCCATTTTTATTTCTCTATATTTCTTAATAGTGGGTCCAAACAAAGAACATACAAGAGCAGGCTTAACGTTCAGCCCTGTCGTACTACATTCTTAATGTAACATGGTATTCCCAAGTGCCCGTTGATAATTGGGCACACTTGGGCTTCTACGTATAATGCTTTTATTAATTTAAAACATGTTTCTGGTATGTTGTAATTTTTTAGTACATCCCACATATATTCATGTTTTATGGCATCAAATGTTGTTTCTTGATCTAAAGTATACAAAAGACCTTTTAATCTTTCTTCTTTTGCTTCATTTATTATTTCTCATATATCAGGTTTTGTCTGATATCTCTCCCATGTACTACACAAGTTTGCATATGTAACACTAATTTCTCTGCAAAGGAACTTGTTCTTTTATTTATTATTTTGGCTAATATTTTGTAGTCTGATGTCAAAAGACTTATTGGCCTCCAATTTTTAATGTCTGCTTTGTCCCTTTTTTATGTAAGAAAATCATAACTCCTAATTTTATACCATCAGTCATAATCCTAATCCCTCTTTGAAATATTTCATTAAAAACTGTAGTCAGCATATTTGTCATATCCTCTTCATACTTTTTATAAAAAGCATTAGGAATTCTGTCAATACCAGGCGCTGTATTGATTGTTAAGGACCTTATTGCTTCTTTCACTTCACTAGGTTTTATTTCTTCATTCAAAGCCCTGGCCTGTATTTTCCCCTATTTGAGACAATATAGCTTTTTCTAAGAATTCTGTTCTTCTTTCCCCTTTTTGTTTCTGAAATTTATCCCTTATATGTAACTGTACAATCTGTCTTATCTGATTGCTATTCATTTGCATACTCCCTCCACTATCTATTAAACCACACATTACTCTATTTTTAACTCTTTCTGTGCTACTCTCAAAAGGATTTGTCTGAAATTTCGTACCTTGAGTCCCACTTTTTTGAGCCATTATTAATGATTTAACGCTATTATATTGAAAAACGTTCATTTGTGCTTTAATCTGCTAATGTTTCCGATTCATCTTTTTAATTTTATACTAAGGGTCATACTAAGAGTCATAGATGTACAGAAGGCAATAGCCCATATTAGTACATTTCCAGAAGTTTGTCCAGATCTATTTTGAAAGTATTGGGGTTATTTGTATCTAGCAGAGACTTGGGTAATGCATTCCATATGGGAATAATCCTCTGGGTGAAAAAATAACGTCTGGTGTCATTCCTTGGGTATGTTAATGACAGCTAAAAATGATGACTTCTAAGATTACAGTCCCTAATATTAAAGGACAAGCCAAGTAGTGCCATAGATACATAGACAGTGTCGGCAGATAAGGGCCTATGGCCCAGCCAGTCTGCCCATTTGAGCTTGTAAGTTCAGTTTGTTTTCCTAGAAGTCTGTTGCACCTTACCCCTGACCTCCAGAATTCCTTTATGTCTGTCCCATGCATTCTTAAATCCCGTGATTGTTTCAGCCCCCACCACTTCCTCTGGCAGGGTGTTCCACTTGTCCACCACCCATTCTGTGAAGAAATTCTTTCTCATGTTTCCTCTGAATCGTCCTCCTCCAACTTCATCCCATGCCCTCTAGTCCTGGAACATCTTTTTCGCTTAAAATAGTGTTTTCCTGCACCCTGTTCCTCCCTGTAAGATACTTGTATGTCTCTATCATATCCCTCTCTCCTCCTCTCCTCCAGGGAGTACATGTTCAGTTCCTTCAACCTGTCTTCATAGGACTTGTGATGCAATCCATGCACCATCTTTGTTGCCCTCTTCTGAACCTTCTCTACCCTGTCTATGTCCTTACGTGAGGTATGGTCTCCAGAACTGTACACTGTACTCCAGGTGGGGCCTCACTAGTGTCTTGTATAGCGGAATTATGACCTCCCTTTTCCTGCTGGTAATGCCCCTGCCTACACATCCCAGCATCCTATTTGCTTTACCTGCTGCCTTGTCACACTGTTTCCCTACCTTGAGGTCATCAGAGATGATAACCCCAAGATCCCTTTCCTGCTTGGTGCATGCTATATCCTCACCCCCAACTGATATATTGTGCCAGGGTTTTGTGCCCCATATGCATTATCTTGCACTTCTTTGCATTGAATTTCAACTGCCAAACCCCTGACCATTCTTCAAGTTTCTGCAGGTCGCTTCTCATTCTGTCTACACCCTCTGGTGTGTCTACTCTGTTACAGAGCTTTGTGTCATCAGCGAACAGTGAAATTCTGCCTTCTAGGTCCTGCAAGTAATGTCACTGATGAAGATGTTAACAGGACCGTCCCAGCACTGATCCCTGTGGTACCCCACTGGTCACTCTTCCTCTGTGGAGTGACAGCCATTTACCACCACCCTCTGTGTCCTGCCACCCAGCCAGTTACCTACCCACCACACTACTGTCCTGCCCACACCCATATTCCCCAGTTTGTGTAATAGTCTTCTATGTGGCACAGTGTCAAAGGCCTTGCTGAAGTCCAGATAGGCCATGTCCACTGCCCTCCCTGATCCACCTCCCTAGTCACCCAGTCAAAAATTCAATGAGGTTGGTCTGACATGACCTCCCCTGGTGAAACCATGCTGCCTTGGGTCCTGCAGTCCATTGACAACCAGATGTTCCACCAATCTCTTCTTCAGTAGTGCTTCCATGATCTTCCCCACTACCGAGGTGAGGCTGACTGGTCTGTAGTTCCCTGCTTCCTCTTTGTTCCACTTTTGTATAGGGGACTACATCTGCTGTCCTCCAGTCTTTGGGTGCCTCCCTGTTTCCAGTGATCGGCTAAACAGGATAGCCAGAGGTTCAGCCACCACCTCTCTTAGTTCTTTAAGGACCCTGGGGTGCACCCATCTGGCCCCATTGCTTTATCAACTCTTATTACTTCCAGTTCCTTCAGGACCCTTTCTCATGTAAAGGGACTTGTGTCCATTTCTGCACCATTCTCACCCTTGTACTCCTTCAGACCCATTACCTCCTCTTCCTCAGTAAAGACTGAGCAGAAATACCTGTTTAGTATGTCAGCTTTACTGTTGTCATCCTCCACGGCCCCCATCCTCCCCCTTCAGTCTCACTATCCCTCCCTTTGTCTTTCTTTTTTCACTTATGTACCTGTAAAAGGTTTTGTCCCCTCTACCCACTGATTTTGCAATGTGTTCTTCTGTCTGAGCTTTGGCTTCCCTTACTGACCTCCCTGCCTCCCTTTGCTTCTCCTTGTACTTCTCCCTATCCCCTTCTGCCTGTGTCTTTTTGTATTGCCTGAATGCAATCTTTTTGGCTTTCACTTTCTTTGCTACCTCTTTGGAAAACCATAATGGTCTCTCTTCCTTTTCCTCTTGCTAACCTGCTTAATACATAATTCTGTTGTTCTTGTAACTCCCATTTTAAATACTGCCCACTGTTCCTCAACCCGATTCCTGTCCCATTCCCCTTAATGCCTCTTTCAAGTATTTCCCATTTTCCCAAAGTCTGCACCCTAAAATCCAGGATACATGTTTTGTGTGGTTTGGTTCTGCTCTTTCTGTGATTTCAAACCACAATGACTGGTGGTCACTGTTTCCCAGGTGCTCCCCCATTGTTACCCCCATCACACTGTCCCTGTTTGTGAGCACAAGGTCCAGTATTGCCTTCTGCCGAGTTGGTTCCACGACCAGTTGCTTGAGGAAGGCACCCTGAAGGGAGTCCAGGATAAATCTGCTCCTAGTTGATGCTGCTGCTGGGATGCTCCAGACATACACTCTGGATCTTTTGATATATTATACATATATACATTTTGAACTTGTGATGTATATAGTTTATACAACCTTGCTCTTAGCCCCAAATAGCTTTTATAACTAGTCATCTCACATTTCTGTGATATTTCTAACATCAGATTTTTCATGTCTTTTTTTAGAATCTTCCCACCATTCAGCTTCATTATCGTATAAATCCTGAACTGACTCCCTAGCTCTAAACAGATCTTTCATTTTTTCCTCACACTCTTTTTCTTGTAACCTCTCTACATTCATTCTACAGTAACCCTTTCCAAATTTAAACTGATTACCCATATCTAATACCATTCTAACTCCTAAATGATCTGACGTTTCCATCGGAACTACTTTTATTTCTTCAATCTTAGTCTCTGTCTTTACCAACCAAAAATCTATCCTAGATGAGACTTTCCTTTGAAATATGTATTTTCTGGCTTTTTCTTTGTTATTTTATAAGCATCTATCAAATTCCCTTTCCTTAAAATATTATTTAAACATTGTGTATCACAGTAAACTTTATTTGTTCTCCCTCAGTCTTCTTTACTTAAACTGCAATTAAAGTCACCACCCAACAAAACTATTTTAGATGTGTGTATGTAAGGTTCTATTAGATTCATTATTTTCCTTCTATCCAATTTAGTTTGCGGGTTATATATATTATTCTCACTGCCCTATTCCTAATGTACAGGTCTACTATGAACACTCTTCCTGGTATTAAATCTATTATTTTGTTTACTTTCACCTCCCGTATACCAAAAACTACCCCTACCACGGTACACCGCTCTTCCCTTATGGACCACAATGAGGGCCCCATCTTCAATCCTTGTGGGCCTGCTTTATCTCTTCTATAGTATGTAAATGAGTATCTTAGAATATCATTTCATTTTCCAATTCACTTAAAATTGAGAAAGTAACTGCTCTTTTATGTTTATTTTTTATACTGTTCACATTAATTGTTAAACATGCTAATGTTTCCATTTAAAATTCTCAATAAAAAGTAGTTCTACTTTTGTAGCCACTGGATTTGACTGAGAACAGGAACTTCCTGTTTGGCAGTAGGAAAGGAAGGATCATAGAGAAACATTGGTTTTGTCAACCCTAATGGAAAAAAGTAGCTCACACTCCCCCCCCAGCTGCTGGTGGTGTGACACTGAGCAAGGAAGAAGGAGGCTACTGAAGAATATAGGAAGTTGCTGTCCCAGAAAAGGAAGAGTGAGAGTTGTAAGGAGAGGAGAGAGTAAGCATACAGAGAAAAAGGAGAGGGGACACAAAATAAGACATGATAGGAGTGGTGCAGTGCAATGGCTGTGGGGGCGGCAGTGTTCCGGGAAACATTCTGGAGGCTGTGATGCTGCCCTATTTGCAGGCACCTCTCTGGTCTGAGGGAGGAGGTTGCCCGTCTCCAGGTTGACCTGGCTAAGATTTATGAACCCCCCCCCCCCGGGACCACCAGGGCCAATGCCACTACCTCAGAGGTTGCCAAGAAAGAGGAGAGGCTGGACCAGGGTGGGCTCAGGGAGGGAGAGGGTGGTGGAACAGAGTTGCATCCCTCCAGATTTTCCTCTCCACAGTTCATACGCTCTTCTGGTGGATAGTGGTTCCTCTATGGAGGCACCTGCAGTGGAGACCAAGAAGGATGCTGGGAACCTTCACAAAGGAGACCCACAGGAGGGTGGCATGGGACCCCACAGGGGAAGGAAACAACTTCCGGTGGGGGACTCAATCATTAGGGGGGTAGAAATGGGGGAGGAAGGGGAGAGGGAGGTAAGATGCCTGCCTGGCACCACGACTTGGAGGAACAGGAAGCAAATCCTCAGGATCGTGGGAGCAGCTGCACGAGGGAGGGAGCTGGATGTCATTGTCCACCTAGGGACAAATGACCTGGCTAGGAATGGGATCAGAGCAGTGCAAGAGGAGTTTGTAGAGTTGGGGAGGGGCCTGACAAATGATGCACACGGTAACCTTCGGAGGTGCTGCTCTCTATGGCAAGGATGATGCTAGGTACTCCTCACCAGGGAATTCAATGAATGGTTGAAAAACTGGTGTGGAGCTCAGGTTTTGGCTTCACTGGGGAACTGGGGAGCCACCTGGAGGGATGCAGACCTATACTGGCGCGATGGTCTGCATCTGTCCAGGGGGATCCAGGATCCTAGGTGAGAGGTTTAATTGCTTCACTGGCAAGCATTTAAACTAGCCAAGGGGGGAGGCACTGAAAAGGAGCAGGGAAATCCCAGCCTCCCCCCCCACCAAAACACGGTAATTAGTGAGGTAAAGACCAAGGTGGAGAAGTCATTAGGGAGCAGGACAGAGGTAAATGTAAAAAAAGGCAAAGGCAGTAATGACAGGGATGGGGCTAAAAGGCGTAAGGCCATCAAAAAGTGGAGGGTGATGAGTACCAATGCCCGTAGTCTGTGCAACAAGCTCCCTGAACTAGTGGCCTTGATGGAAGAGGGTTGCCTGGATATTGTGGCAGTCACAGAAACATGGTACACAGAGAACCATGACTGGGATGTCAACATACCAGGATACACAATCTACAGGAGGGACAGGGAGAGTAAAAGAGGAAGAGGAGTAGCTATCTATGTAAAGGAAGGGATCAAAGCAACAGAACTAAAGAGTAAACAGGGAGCAGATGACACACTCTGGGTCACCCTGGAGACAGGAAACAGCACCACAATCTGCATGGGGGTTGTATACAGACTCCCATCTCAGGGGGAGGGAATGGACAAGGAAATGATAGAAGGCATCCTTAGGATGGCAGAAAAAGGGAAGATATTGTTGATGGGGGACCTGAATATGCCAGATGTTAACTGGAGCACCTTTGCTGTAGGTACATCCAAGAGCAGGGTCATTATTGATGCCCTACAAGGGGCATGCCTCAGACAGCTAGTACTGGAACCCACTCGGGAGGGAGCAATCTTAGACCTGTTACTCTCAAATAGGGATGGAGAAAGAGTCTCAGATTTAGAAGTGAGTAGCCATCTGGGAATAAGTGACCACCAAACAGTGTGGTTCACGATAAACACAGCCATACAATCAAGCCATACAAAAGCAAGAGTATTGGACTTTAGGAGGGCTGACTTTGGGAAAATGAGAGAGTGCCTCAGAAAAGGACTAGCAAACAGGCAAGAAGGAGGGGTGGAGGAACAATGGGGGAGTAATCAAAACAGCCATAACAGAGGCAATAAACCTTTGTGTAAAGCAAATCAACAAAACACAACGAAGGAAAACCCCGCTATGGTTCTCAAAAGAGGTGGCAGGGAAGGTTAAGGAGAAATGGATAGCATTCAGAAAATATAAGGAAACACAGAAGGAGCAGGACAGAGAACTTTATCAGTTAAAGCAGAAAGAGGCTGGGAAGGCAGTCAGAATAGCAAAGGCCCAAACCGAGGAAAGGATAGCCAATTCTGTTAAGAAGGGGGATAAGACCTTTTATAGGTACATTAGGGAGTGAAGAAAGACCAAAGGAGGGATACTGAGGCTTAATAAAGGGGAGGGAATGTGGGTAGAGAGTGACAGTGAAAAAGCAGGGATACTGAATGAATATTTCTGCTCAGTATTCACAAAGGAAGAGGAGGGGGGAGGTACCTAAACCAAACAAGAGAAACAATCTGAAGATGGGGGTCGATACCAGTCCATTTACAGAAGAAAGGGTTCTGAAAGAACTAATAAAATTGAAGATGGACAAAGCAATGGGGCCTGATGGGATTCATCCAAGAATGCTAAAAGAACTAAGGGTAGAACTAGTGACACCGCTGACTACTCTCTTTAACAAATCATGGGAAGATGGGGTGGTACCTGAGGACTGGAGGAGGGTGGATGTGAGTCCTCTTCACAAAAGTGGGAGCAGGACAGAGGCAGGAAACTACAGACCAGTTAGTTTGACCTCAGTGGTAGGGAAAATGATGGAATCACTTCTGAAGGAAAGAACTGTTGAGTACCTAGAGGCCAGTGGGGCAGAGGACCCAAGACAGCATGGATTCACGATGGGAAGGTTGTGTCAGACGAATCTAATTGATTTCTTTGACTGGGTGACCAAAGTAGTAGACCAGGGAGGGGCTGTGGACATGGCCTACCTACATTTTAGCAAGGCATTTGATACAGTCCCACACAAAAGATTAATGCACAAGTTAGCCAGCCCTGGAGTGAGTCCCAAGATGGCAGCCTGAATAAAAATTTGGCTAGACAACAGGATGCAAAGGGTAGTAGTAAATGGAGTCTACAGTGAAGAAATGAGGGTTACCAGCAGGGTACCGCAGGGTTCAGTACCGAGACCGGTCCTTTTTAATGTCTTTATAAGTGACATTGCAGAGGAACTGGAAGGAAAAGTATGTCTCTTTGCAGACGACACAAAGATCTGCAACAGGGTTGATACACAAGATGGAGTGGAAAGGATGAGAAGGGACTTGGCAAGGTTGGAGGAATGGTCAAATGTATGGCAGCTCAGATTCAATGCAAAGAAGTGCAAGGTAATGCACCTGGGAAACAAAAACCCAGGGGAAGAGTACACAATGGGGGTGAGATACTGACAACAGTAAAAATGGAAAGGGACCTGGGGTAATTATATCAGATGACCTAAAGGTGGGCAAGCAATGTGAGAAGGCAGTAAGGAAGGCTGGGGGGATACTGGGATCCATAGGAGAGGCATCAATAGTAGAAAACAGGAAGTTGTTATCCCTCTGTACAGACAGTTGGTGAGACCCCATCTGGAGTACTGTGTGCAGTTCTGGAGACCCCATCTCCGCAAAGACATAGACAGAGTGGAGGCTGTCCAGAGGAGGGCAACCAAAATGGTGCAGGGTCCGCACCAGAAGACATATGAAGAAAGACTAAAGGAGCTTAATATGTATACCCTTGAGGAAAGAAGGGAGACAGGGGACATGATAGAAACTTTCAAGTACCTCAAGGGACTCAACAAAGTCCAAGAGGGTAGCATCTTTCAGAAAAAGAGATGTGCCAGAACAAGGGGGCACAATTTGAAGATAGAGGGTGGATGGCTCAGAGATAATGTGAGGAAGTATTTTTTCACGGAGAGGGTTGTGGATGCATGGAACAGCCTCCCTGAGGAGGTCGTGGAGTCAAGAACAGTGGGGGAATTCAAGAATGCATGGGACAGATATAAGGCAGTCCTAGTGGGGGGTAGGAGGAAGTCAGCTGTTGGTTAACTAGGATCTGCAGCTTATCTGCTAGGTAGGAAAATGGGCAGACTAGGTGGGCCAAGCAGTCCTTATCTGCCATCAAATTCTATGTTTCTATGTAATTTTCCCTTTTCTCTTTCAACCATCCTTTGCTTGTTTCTGCCTTTTCAAGGCCTGCGTATCCGTAGTGTCCACATCTGTTATTTCTTCTGCTTCTGAAAAATCCACACAAGATGACAAAGATTCTTCTTCTATTGTGTCCCAGTCTTTCTTTTGTAACGTCGAACATCTGTTGGATAATTCAGTTCCCTATCTTTTTCTTTCCTTGACACTTTATTTGTTCCTGGTTTTTCTCGGGGTTGAGATTTCCTCCCGGACCTTGTTACCTTTGTGAAACCAGTTTCCACTGTTCCCTTTTGTTTGTTTTCTTAATTTTTTTTATTTCCAGCTTCTGACTTTTTCTTTTTTAAGGGTGTGAGATTCCTCCTTATTCCTTGCTTCATATACCACCTTGTCATTTTGGCATTTCACCTTTTGTGCTTTAGCCAGATAAACATCTTGGTCAGCCGTTTCCCCCGGGTTTGGACTATTATGAAAAGCCAAGGGACAATGTTGAAAAAAATGTCCTTCCTCCTCACACAGACTACATTTGATTTTATTCTTGCAGTCTGCTTCCCCGTGCACAAGCAATCCACATAATCCACATTTTATTTGCTCACATGAGCTGCTTAAATGGCTTTTATCTCCACACCTATAGCAGGCCCTGGGCTGGCCTGTGTAGAATACTACACCCCTGTCTCTCCCCAAAAAGAAACAATTTGCCAAGTGCTGAATTTCACCATTTAATGGTTTTAATGTAACTTTGTATTCCCCCCCCCCCCCCACAGGCACTCTTCATCTAATATGGGATCTGGGGGGTCATGCACTATACATCTTTATTTTAACGAAAAGGAGATATCAGTCATGTTTATTCCTTCATTTCTGAATAACACTGTCACAATTTTGAAAGCAGGTTTAGTCAAAGGTATTGCTATGAATCGGTTCCATTGTGGTGTGGTCTTTAATTGATTAAATAGTTTCCAGAATCTGTCCAACCCCCCCCCAAAGATTTTTAAAACTAATGTCATATTCTCCACTTCAAGGAATATGTATGAGTGCATACATTTAATGGGTAGAATTTCATGTCTTCTTTTGGTAAGTTTCTCCCTATGTGCAATTGGTCTGGGGCATTTGCAGCTGCCCCCTAAATTTAAGGCGGACTGCTTTTCCCCCTTTTGGCTTCTCTTTTGTGTTTCCTTCCCACACTTTTGGTTTTTCTTTCTCCTCTTTTTCGCTTTGTTCTTTATCCTCCTGAATTGTGTTTAATTCTACTTCCACAGGATTCCCTTCATCTCCCGTTTGCTCTAATTCTTTTGTATCATCAGCATTTTCTGTTTCAACATTTATGTCCTCTTTTATTTCTACATTTTGTACATTTTCAATTTCAGTAGCTGTTGAGCAACAGGGCCTATTCGGCTCCCATCAATTTCCATCTGCAGTTCTTTTCCATCCAGCATCTATCAAAGCTTTTGTAACCCATTCTGGGGTATCTTTGTAATTTCCAAACTTTTCCTCCTCTATTTCTTCTTTTTTTTCCCCCCCATTTCAAGGGAGCCCCCTGTTTTTTCCTCTAATTTATCCACGTTTCTTTGTTTGGTATTAATTTTACTTTTCCCTTTAACACTTTCTGCCCATCTTAGGCCTAGTCTAGTGTGATTTTTTGTGGCCATTCCCTTCAGGGCTTTTTCACTAGGGTTTTCTGTTTCAGTAGGAGTGGCCTGCTCCGTCACTGCCACATCAGCACTTTTCAATTGTTTTTGACAGGCCTAAGGCTTGTCACATTCCTCTTTGCCTACTTCAATTTCTTTTAATAAAAATTTTTTCCTTTGCTTAATCTCTTCTTCTTTTTCCAATGCTTTTAGTAAAACAGTTTTTGACTTACTGTGCTTAGTGGCGTTTTCTTCTTCATCGCTTTTTTCCCTTTCCATTTTCTTTCTCAAGCTGCATTTGCTGCACATTGCTTTTACTCCTTCCTTTTACAGACATCTCTTTTTCCTTAGATTCAATTGCATCTGTTTCCCTTGGTATCAAGGCAGGGGTGGAGACCTGTTCCCTGCCTCCCGCACATGCGAAGAGAATGTAGGCCTTCAAATCAGGCATCCTCCTTGCAGCACAACCTGCTCCCCTGTCACCTCAGCACTTCCTCTCCTCCTCCTGTGTCCGGCTGCAAACTGGGTCCCTCCATCCTGTCCACAGGAAGTGACAGCATCCCTGCAGGCAGAGTAGGGGAATTTCCCTGATGTCCTGGTCAAATTTCCCCCATTCACTATAAATACCACCAACAGCTTACTCTGGTTCAATGTCAGTTGGCATCCATCTGTATCCCCCTCCTGAAAACAGGCAGAATTGTCTAGTCCTCCTTTTCCGGTCAACACAAAACTAAATAAAATAAAAATATTTTTGCCCACAAAGTGCACATCGGAATCAGCTCCACAAGAGTGAAGGGTTCTTTGTGCTGACTGTTTCCCTTTAAGGAAAGCTTGCAGGCCATAGTTCAAATTCACAATTGACAAGTTTTGGGAGTTAGGTTGTTTGGTACTCTACAAGCAAGGCTCAGTTTATAATTAACATTCTTGCAGATAGCAGCACTGTACGAGAAAAGGTATTCAAATAAATGGTATCAGTAAGCACGTGATGGTTTTCCCCAATATACTGTTCCAGTTAATCAAAACAGTGTGATGTGGACTTTGCATACTGCAGATACCAGCCATATTCAAAAAAAATAATCATGTCTCCTTAAAAAAAAAAAAATAGATTAGCACACAAAAACAGTTAGTTTGCTATTTGATGGCACACACCCTCATGAGTTTGAGATGTTTCTCCCAGTAGGAGTGTCATCAACAATTCAGACTAGAAAGTAGCACACACCAGCGTCTCCACAGCACTGTATGGCTTCAGTTAAAGTAACATTTTCATTTTCTAGGTCACAACAGCATATCTTAGAAAGATCAGCAACTTTCTGATTCCATCTAAGGAGGGCACCTACTTGTCAAAATAGTTATCCGCTTGCATTGTTCCTCGACTCCTCCATGCTTCTTGCCAGATACCGTGAAGGGCATCTCAAACATGAAACGCTGAATGTTGTGATTTCTTTCAAACTCTGTTCTCCTCTCTTGCATTTCTTTTTCTTCAAGGAAAGGGGTAACATGGGTGACCTGAATATATGCATATTTTGCATCCAGATCCTTAGGATTGACCTGTGGATAAAAAAAAAATCACCACTTTAACAGTCTTTTTAAAAGCTTGATGTTCTACTACAAGCTGTAGAACAGACAATCAACTTGCCAAATGCACTAGCTTGCCAAGATATTGAATAGTATTTGATAGACCAAGAACTCAAAGGCATGCCGGACAAGACACTGTATAACTGCTCTGGAAATGTTATGAACATTTAAGAATTCCTTTACATCTTTTCTTAAATGCTACAGGCACAACCACCCCCCTTTACAGAGATGGTTACTCCACATTTACATTAATTGTAGAATGTGTTACAAAATACTGTATATGCTAAGTAAGTTAAAAAGAGAGGCAGGGTTAATGAAGCTATATATGAAAATGAAACTTTAATATACAGCTTCATTAACTTGTCTTAGAAACAACAACTTAAAATTACTAATGTGGTATGGAGGATAGAGAGTAGGAGTCTGTGAAGCACCGATCTTATTGCATGTTTCTTATACCCACACGAATAAAATAAATACATACATTTTATCACACAAAAATGTGCATTATAATTGCATGTTTTAAGTTGCTGAATGCCACAATGCATTGTGGTGGCATACTTAAGACTGAGAAGTGATACTGTTTTAGCATTTCAATAATATGACCATCACAAAAAGAAAACTTATATATTTACTGTAACCAAAAATCTTCCAGAATATCTTCTCCATGAAGTACCATTCTCTGTCTAAGCTAAAGGCACCAAGACTCTGCAAGAGCAAGTCTGTTGGCAAGGGGGCCTAGCAAAGATCACTGGCCTATGGCACTTGTGTGACACCACATGGGGATGTGCATCTACCAATAACCATTACTGCCCCCCCCCCAAAAAAAAAACTCAGTTCTGTTCACCAGGCAAGTGAGAAAAGTAGGGCAAGCTATGCTTGTGGGACAGATAGGATAAAAGACCAGAAAGAAGGTATGAGAAGAGAAAAGAAACTACTGACTATAACTTAATAGAAGACTTCATATATATATATATATATATATATATATATATATATATATGCCAAGAGATATGTAAGAAATAAGACACGATGAGTTGTGGTTTATGGGCTGATAAGAGCATGCCCCAGCTGCGTAAATGAGGCATAAGGTGCTTGCGCCGAGTGCCTTTAGCACCTGGGAGGTGCTCTTATAGTCCGTAAACCACACCTTGTAGTGTCTTATTCTGCTTATAAAATGGGTCCCACAAGTACAAAAATTGAGTTATTTTAATGAAATTAATAAAAAGATTTGTAAACCATTTGTTTCTGTGTGTTTTTAAGAAAAGTAGTTCCCTTGGTTCTGCCAGCAGAGGGCACTTGTTAGTAACACATGCCTTTTTTTCTGTTCCCTTCAGTTTGCTCCCCCCCCACACACACGCAAAGAGTCCACCTACCCTCACGCATACACAAACTTGCAATAGGTGTCATACTTTGTGTTGCATTCCTAATACATTTAATTTTCTTTCTTTTACTGGCTGCAATGTAATGGAGCCGAAAGCTGGTGGCGGCACAAGCCACTTTCTTTTACTAAAAGCATCCGGCTCCCTGACAGTGTGCAAGCATGGAAGCAGCACGAAGGTACCAGTTTTTTTTGTTTTGTTTTTTTTTACTGAAAAAAAAAAACATCATCATTTTGGCCATTTAAATGAATCTGCTGCTTTGGTGCTTATTCCCGCTTCCGGGTAAACATGGACAGTGGTTCTGTCACAGCACATGTCACTTTTAGTTACTGAAGGCCCCCGGCTCCATGACAACAGTGGTTAAGTGTAGCAGTAAAGCCTTTTTTTTTTTTTTTTTTTTACTTTTAGGCCATGTCAATGAAACTGCTGCTTACTCCTGCTTCTGGGCAAACACCGACAGTGGTTCTGTCAGAGCTCACTACACGACGACACATGCATCGCGCTCCATCGCTCTCTTGATCGTCATTGCATTAGTTAACTGGAGCAGTATAGGAGACAGTTTAATTTTAAAATGTTTCTTTCCGTAACTAAATTGGATCAGAAAATGCAGCTGTGCATTTGGCTCTGTGTGTGTGGGGGAGGATGAGTTCTGCAGGTCGGCGATGGCGAGCTAGCTCTCAGTTTAAAATCCAGACATTAGCACAATGGTACCTATTGCAGAACATCCTGAGTGGCTGATGAGGTGCCGGTTGGCACAATATGCCTTGCGAAGGACATAGCCAAGGGTACCTCTCAGCCAATCAGGAGGCAGAAAACTCTGGACCCACTTTATAAATCAGATTTACTGCCATGAGTGCTTTCAAAACTCAGTGACCTCACAAGTGGCATAGCCATGGGTGAGGTCCATCTGGTTCTTAAACCACAAATGAAAATAAATCTAATATATTCTGTGAAGCCTTGCAATTACCTTAAGTTTTACCTGTTTATGTATTGTACAGGCTTTATCAGAGCTAGAATTGTATTTATCTTTTTATTTTATATTTAACCACTGTATTTGTGCTTCAGCAGTGTACCACCCATCTTGTACTGCCAAACTGATGCAATGTTGCTCATGGCACTGTCAGAATGTCTGAAAATCTGAGCCCCTTCCCCCTCCCTTATAAGACAAAGTTGCTGACCTATATCATAGAAAGGAGGTAAGGTAGCATGGCAGCTGCCCCATAATGGTGCCACCCTAGGCTCTGGCCAGGTATAAAATATGAAGTTGTACAAAAAGGTAGTAGTCTTAGGAGAAAGGCTTGCCAACTAGCATATTTTCAAGTAGTATGCAGGAAAGGAAAACATACTAACATACTAGATGCCAGCACAGTAGGCCTATTGGTCTATCAAATCTGCTCGTGCTTCAACACCCTGATTGGGTACCGTAGCCCTCTATCTGTCTCCTTCCACTTTTACTCCATCCCCCAGTCCTGCCCCCCGGGAAACCAGCCTCCACTTCACCTCTTGCCTATACCTGTTCCACCCTCTCTTGAAGCCCTCCACCATAGCTGCTGTACCAGCTCCCTGTGCGGCACATTCCATGGTTCCATCACTCTCTCGGTGAAGTACCTTCTCCTCCTTTCTCCCCAATCCTACCACCCTCAATCTTCCAGCTGTGTCCTCTGGTGATTTCACCCTCCTTCAGTCGAACATATCTATTTTTAATGAATGAGAGATGCATTTATAGTATTCCCACTTGGGGAAAATTAATGCAACTACTTGAAAGATTGCTCAGAATTAGAGTACTCTCATTATTTGAGGTACAGTTAAGCTGAAACAAAAAGAGACTAGTCTCTCTCTCTGCTTCCTTCACTCTGTTTCAACGAAGGAGCCCAGAGATAAAATGTTGTCAGGATGAAGGCTGGTACAAGTGCTTAAGAATCCTGCTACCAGTTACATCTATAGTGGTAGTTAGAGGAACGGACTACAGTTGCCTTGTCATTGCAGTAAGATATACATATGGGAATTTACCCCATCAGGGAAGCTACACACCTACTGACATGACACAACCAAGCTGTTAAAGAACAGAGTAGGATCAACTTTGTACCATTGATACAGCTACTATCGAGTGGAATAAGGCCAAGGGCAGGACAACACTAAGGTAATGTGTTCCAACTGATAAGAGTAATACCCAAGTTGGAGGGGGTGTACCTCAGGCAGGGAGTGATTGGTATTGGGGGAATAATAAAAAGTAACAAGAGGTATGGAGGAAAACCTTCAAAAATCTTTTTTTTTTCATTTTGTCAGAATTCTGTGCCTCAGATTGGTGAGAGAGTGAAAGAGAGAATTATTCTGTAGTGGTCAGACACAGTACCCACCAGAAGAGGTGAGGTGCCTAGTAGCTCTGGCTCACTGAAAAACAGTGGGTCACAGGCAGGTGCGTGGTACTCTATGGAGAAGACATTCTGGAAGATCTTCTATTACGGAACATATGTAATTTCTCTATCTTCCCTGAATCAGATCTTCTCCATGGAGTCCCACTCTTGGGTCCAGTGTACCAGGCTGTCTCTCCTAATGAGGGAACAGCCTGCACACCCTGAAGCTATGTGAAGATTGTTTCAGCCCTCAGAGAGGTGTGTGGTGTGGGGGGGGGGAGAGAGACAGCTGAGGGAGGGGAATCTTCTTGGTACAGATGGAACAAGGACTAATCAGGTTGAGGTGGTGGCTCTTGGGGAACCAGAGTAGGACAGTCACCTGACAATTGCTGCCTGACTCAAGGGGAGAAGAAATGAGGCCCCTGGTGCTGTGAGTTGAGCACCTTTAGCTGGATCAGAGGTGCTAGTCAGAAGAGGCAGAGCCATGACATCCATCTGATAAAGATGGCTGATATGACAATCTTGGAGGCCACCTCACTGACACTGTATGATGCCCTTGACTGGTGCTGTGCTGCCTCCAGACCCCTGATGGAAATGTTAATCACCTGCCTAACAAGTTCACAGATAGGCACTATAGCAAGCATAGTGTGCATCTGCAACCACAGATGGTGCTGAAATGCTGGCATATGTGTCAGATGTGACGCAATGATCAGAAGAGAATGTGGAGAGAAAAAAACTTCCTGCCCTGTGCACTGAAACTGGTTGTGTTTCGACTGGGAGGCCAGTCATGTGTTAAGCACTGTGGCCCAGTCCAGGTCAGTAATACTCGAAACCCTGAGGTGGGGTGAGGTATGGATCGAGGGGTACCTAAGGATGTAGTCCCTAGGTTTGGGCAGTGTGGAAAAGGGACACCACCATACTGTACTGGTTCTTTCTTCAATGACCACTGCTGGCTCCTTGGCTGCAAGACTTGATCCTGCAGGGTCCTACAGCACCTCCTGTGGCTTAGACCTAAGAGTGGGACTCTGTGAAGATGACTGATTCTGGGAAGATCTAGCACTGCTATGGAAAAAGGCTTTTTACAACATTTAACACCTCCACAACCCATCCATACTTAATAATGTTTTACAAAACATGCCAGATAAGTTGTTACATCAAAGGAAAACTACCAAAAAGAACAGAGGTAGTATTTGTATTTTGACTTCCACACATTACTCCCTTTTACTGAAAGGGGTTGCAAGATGTACTGAGACTGACCTTTCTGTGCATTTTCCTTTTGATTTCCATTGTGCAGTGCTGTTCTTTTTGTTACAGGGTTGCCGGGACTAGGAGCTCAGCAAAACATATGGGATATTTTTAAAAGCTAACAAAAGGAAGGCAAAAGCATGCCAAAGCCCGAGAGTTTAAAAGGCTTGGCTTGTTTACCTACTTCAATACAGGGGTATAGTTTGTATTTCACAGAGGTGGTCTGATTGTTTTTCTCTGAGTGAGTCTACCTCGGGGGACCAGGATCCTGAATGAACGGTTTGAATATTTCATTAGAAAGCATTTAAACTAGCCAAGGTGGGTGGAGGCGGACATGAGCAGAAAGCAACTGCCCCCGCCAAGCACATACAGGTTAAGGTAGTCAGAAAAACAGATCCAAAGGATGAGATAACACAAGGGACCAAAACAGGAAGTAAAGACAGGGGTGGCACAACGGGAAAGAATAAGATGGGCATAAATAGGGGCAAAGCCATCAAAACATGGAGGGCCGTGTGTACAAATGCCCAGAGCCTGGGGAACAAGATCCCTGACCTACTGACCTTGATGGCAAAGGGAGACCTGAACACTGTGGCAGTCACGGAAACATGGCAGAAGGAAAGCCATGACTGGGATATTAACATACCTGAGTACAGAGTCCACAGGAAAGACAGAGGCAAAAAGGGAGGAGGGGTAGCGATCTACATCAGGGAGGGTATCAAAGTCACTGAGATAAATGGAAATCAGGGAGGAGAGGAGGCACTGTGGGTCACCCTGGAGACAGGAAATGGCACCACTATCTGCACACTGGTTATCTACAGACCCCCAGAGCAGGGGGAGGAAATAGATAAGAGTAATGGTAGAACACATCCTTAGAATGGCACATAAAGGGGAAGTGTTGTTGGTAGAGGACCTAAACTTACCAGATGTTAACTGGGACACCTATGATGTAGACACATCCAGAAGCAGGGACATCCTGGATGCTCTCCAGTGGGGCAAGCCTTAGGCAGCTAGTGGTGGAACCCATCCGGTGGGGGCAATATTGGACCTCGTGCTCACAAATGGACACAGAATAATGGGCGTATCAGTGGGCAGCCATCTAGGGTCTAGCGATCACTATATAGTACGGTTCAAGGTAAACACAGTAGACGAGTCGAGCCACACAAAAGCAAGGGTCCTAGACTTCAAAAGGAACGACTTTGCTAAAATGGGAGAATGACTCAAGAAAACACAGGCAAAGGGAAAGGGGGGGGGGTAGAGGAACAGTGGGAGAACCTCAAGAGAGCCATAACAGAGGCAACAAGCCTTTGGGTGAAGCAAGTTAACTGAGCAAAAAGAAAGAAAAAAAAAAAACATTCTGGTTTTCAAAAGAAGTGGCAGGGAAGGTCAGAGAGGAAAAACAGGCATTCAAAAAGTACAAACACAGACAAAAGAACATACGGAACTATATCAGACAAAGCAGAGGGAGGCAGGAAAAGCAGTCAGAAGCACAAAGGCACAGCGGAAAGGACAGCTCAGACAGTAAAGGAGGGGGACAAAACCTTCTTCAGGTACATTAGAGAAAGAAAAAAGACCAAGGCAGGGATAGTGAGGCTAAGTAATGTTGGGGAGGGTGGAGTGGGCAGAGGGGGGCCTAGATAAAACTGAGATTCTGAATGAATACTTCTGCTCAGTATTCACAAAAGAAGGGGAGGTGAGGGACCAGGACTAAGAAGTAGGAACACAGGGAAAAGGGAGTGGACACCAGTCCATTCACAGAAGAGACAGTCCTAAAGGAATTCTTGAGATTGAAAGTGGACAAGGTGATGGGATACACCCCAGAATACTAAAAGAACTCAAGGAGGTGACAGCAACACCACAGACAGCCCTATTCAACAAATCACTGGAGGAGGGAATGGTACCAGAGGACTGGAGGAGGGCAAATGTGATATCCCTTCATAAAAGTGGGAGCAAGGTAGAAGTGTGAAACTATAGACCAGTTTGACCTCAGTGGTAGGGAAGATGATGGAATCAGTGTTAAAGAAAAGGACTGTCAAATTTCTAGAGGCCAGCGAGGCACAAGACCCAAGGCAATGTGGATTCACAGCAGGAAGGTGCTGTCAAACAAATCTGATAGATTTGACTGGGTGACAAAGGTAGTAGATCAGGGAGGTGCAATGGACATGGTCTACCTAGACTTTAGTAAGGCATTCGATACAGTCCTGCACAAAAAGTTATTAAACAAGTTGGGCAATCTTGGAATGGGTCCCAAGGAAGTAAACTGCATCAGAAATTGGCTTAGAAATAGGACACTGAGGGTGGTGGTGAATGGAGTACAATCCAAAGAAGGGGGGGGAATAACCAGTGGGGTGCCATAGAGTTCAGTGCTGGGGACGGTCCTCTTTAATGTCTTTATAAGTGACACTGCGGAGGGACTAGAAGGAAAGGTATGCCTTGACACAAAGATCTGCAATAGGTTTGACACTATGGGGAGGGAAAGAAAATGAAAAGAGACTTAGAGCCCTGTGGGAGGAGGACTTGGGAGGCAGAAGGCATGAGCCTGCCTTTCTCAGTGGCGTCTGTCACCTTTCCCTTCTACCGGCGTCGGTACCGGGACCGACAACGGTTTCTCTCGGATGGGGGGCACTGGAGTGTCCTCTGACTCCAGAGGCTTACCCTTATCGGGTGAAGCCGGGACCTTAGCGGGCAGGGCCGAAGCTTGTGCCCCAGAGATCTTGGGGTGACCCTGAGTGGTGTCACCTTAGGCTTGGCAGGTTTCTCTCCTGACGTACCTGTTTTAGCCTTGGCCTTCTTGGTAGGAGCAGAATCCTTTCGTGAATGATGCTCTCCGGAGCCCCAGGAAGAGCGGGGCTTCTGGGGGGAGGACCGAGAATGAGACCGGGACCTAGACTGGTGGCGGGACAAACTACAGTCCTTGTCCCAGGAGCACTTGAATTTATCCTTGTGTTTGGCCTTCTCCCTGGAGATGTACAGGAGTCCATCTTTTGTTCCAAAAGGAACACCTTTAGAGCCTTCAATTGACGGATCCTAGTCCTGCTGGTGAAGCCCTGACAGGTGGAACAGCCCTCAGTGTCGTGGTTAGGCACCAGGCAGAATACGCACTTAGTGTGGCTGTCCTTCTATGGTATCTGGCGGACGCAACTGCACTTGTTTCTGTGAGGCCCGGCGAATGAAACCGATGACGGGGACGACATATGTCAGCTGGAGTCGGTGAAAAAACGTTAAACTCAAAGAAATAAAGGTCGAAAAAGGATCGAAAAAGTTTTTGCTGGCAAGCCAAGATCTTCCCAACGTGAGCGAGTCGCGGCGGAAAAAGAACTGGGGTGGAGCTGGGTCCGCTCCCTTTTATACCATGGCTGACGTCGGGGTGGAGCCAACGTCAGGGGGCGGCCTCTGCTGGGTACTGCTGGCTGAGAATTTTTCCAGTGGGTCCCAATGCCTGCGGCGTTAGTCCTAATGGTTATAGCCTGCTGTAAGAACTCCAACTCGAAGTAACATCTGTATTTAAAGTACTCCCTACCCTTCCCTGGTTACATCTGAAATGAGCCAGGTCTCAGTATATCTTTTCTAGTCACTGATATGTAAACAAATAAAAATAGGTTATTCACCTGTAACAGTAGTTCTAGGAGAGGTATATGTTGTTCATCCACACTGTTTGGCATATCCTTTCCCTTTAAGAATCTTGCCAGAAGGTCTTGAAGCTGGCTCCTCCAACCCACCCGCATGGTATAACCCTCGGCTCCACCCCATGACACCAGATCTTTGCCTGCTGGAAGCTCAGGTTGTGCATCGAAGCCAGGGAAGTCAGGTGGGTTTGTGTGGAGGAACAACATATACCAATCCTAGAACTACTGTTACAGGTGAGTAACCTGTTTTTCTAGGAGCGTGAATATGTTGTACTATCCACACTGTTTGGCAGACTCCAGTCAGTTCTCCGGGAGGAGAGAGGCAAGGTGCACACCTCCTCTGATATACTTACTTGGCAAACAGAGACTGGAGAACTGAGGCCCCAAAACCAGCATCCCAGCATGACTCTAGGTCGATGTGGTAGTGGGTAATGAAGGTGTTTGCTGTCTTCCAGGCGGCAGCCCTGCAGATATCCTGGATAGGGACATCCCTAGAAGCAGCCACCAACGCAGCAGTATGGCAGGTAGAATGAGCTCTTATCCCTCTGGGAGGCTCCTTGCCCGCCAACCTATAGCAGAGATCAATGCAGGAGGTAATCCATCTGCCAATCGTCCGCTTTGCTGCAGGTCTGCCAGGTGCTGCTTCATCGTAGGTGACAAACAGCTGGTGAATTTCCGCCATCCGCTCCTTATAATAAGAGAGTGCTCATCTCAGGTCTGGAGTATGGAGCCTGTACTCAGCCTCCGAGGTGTAGTTCGGGTAGAACAAAGGCAGAGTCAACACCTGGTTAAGGTGGAACTCTGACGCAACCTTCAGAAGGAATTTAGGGTGGGGGCTCAGGACAACCTTGTACCTGTGGAAGACCAGGTAAGGAGACTCCACCGAGAGTGCCTGAAGCTCCCCAGTCCTTCTGGCTGATGTGATAGCCACCAGGAAGGCAGTCTTCCATGACAAATGTGACATCTCACACTTGTGCATCAGTTCGAATGGCTTGCCCATGAGGTTTGCCAGTACCAGCAGTAGATCCCACGGAGGTGGAGGTTCACACATCGGAAGGGATATGTGGTCAAGGCCTTTAAAGAAACGCCAGACCACCTTCTCCTGTGCCACCATTTGCTGACCGGCCCAAGCCCGGTAAGCAAGATGGCTGCCAGGTGCACCTTAAGGGTCGAAGGCCAAAGACCCCCTTTGGACAGAGACCAAAGGTAGTCTAGAATGCTAGCCACAGGGCAGGACAGAGGGTCCAGGCATTTGCCCTGGCACCAAATGGAAAACCTTTTCCATTTGAAGGCATAGCACTTTCTGGCCTACTCCTTCCTGGATGCTTCCACTACTGTGAGTATATCCTCAGAGAGACGCAAAGCTTGGAACTCTAGCCGCCCAGGTACCAGGCTGTTAGGTGCAGGGATTGAAAGTCTGGATGGAATACCTTCCCCTGATTGACAGATCTCAGATCCGGGCATGCTGGAAGACACCTCGGGAGCCTATTGCGGAGGCTGAGGTTATCTGGATAATAGAACTGGCAGGGCCAGTCTGGGGCTACCAGGATCACCTGTGTCTTGTCCCTCCTCACCTTGAGAAGCACCCTGTGGATCACGGGAAATGGAGGGAAGGTGTAGAAGAGGCCTGGGGTCCATGGCCTCGATAAGGCATCCCCCTGCAGCGATCCCCACTGGGGGGGGGTGAAAAAGCCTCAGCTGGTGTTTTTCCTGGAGGCAAACAGGTCCACCATCAGTTTGCCCCAGTGGGATAAAAGGCTGTAAGCTACCTCTGGATGGAGAGACCACCCATGGGATGTCTTGCCTGTGTGACTGAGAGCATCCGCCAGTTGATTTGAAGCTCCTGCCACATGGATGGCAAGGAGATCCACCTTCAGTCAGCTCACAAGTTTCTAGATGTGGAGCGCTTCCCTGCACAACAGCCAGGAGTGCGTGCTGCCCTGCTTGTTGAGGTAGTACATGGTCGTGGTATTGTCCGTTTGGACTTGAACCACTTGAGCCGGAAGCTGCTGAGCGAATGCTGACGAAGCCAGTCTGACTGCTCTGAGCTTCAACAGGATGATATGGTACCTGGATTCTTCAGGGGTCCAGAACCCGTGGACCCTGCTGTTCTCCATGTGGGCTCCCCAGCCCATGAGAGAGGCATCAGTCATGAAGATGACCTTCAGCTTGGGGCAGACAAATGGGATCCCTTCCTGCAACCGGTCCTGGACAGTCCACCACTAGAGAGTGTCCAACATCTTCTTGGTTACAGTGATCAGCTGGTCAAAATGATCTAGGTGCTGAGTCCACTGGGTGGCCAGCTCCCACTGAAGAGGGCGCATATGCCATCAGGCCCAATGGACCATGGTGGTGCACACCACCATGTAGCCCGGAAGGCACAGAAAGTCGTGGGCAGGGTGCAAGTGCCCAACCAGAAATGATTGGGCAAAGGAGGAGAGAACCTCTGCCCTGTCTGCCGGGAGTCGTACTCTGGCTCGGCAAGAGTTGAGCTCTGCCCCGAACACATCACCTGAGAAGGCACAAGGTCTGACTTGGCCTCATTGATCAGGAGGCCAAGTTTAGAGCAGGTCTGGATGGCCAGGTCCCTGGACCTCTCCACCTCTTGCTGGTTGGAACCTGCCAACAGCCAGTCATCGAGGTAAGGGTACACTCTGACTCCCTCGATGCCTGAGATGGGCTGCCACCACTACAATGCATTTGGTGAAGACCCGTGGGGCCAATAACAGGCAGAATGGCATAGCTCGGAACTCGTATAAGGTTCCCTCTGCTCTGAAGGGGAGGAACCGCTGGTGGGACAGATGGATTGGGATGTGAAAGAAAGCATTCTGGAGATCCAGTGAGCAGAACCACATGTTTTGCTCCAGGGATGGTATGATCTGGGACAGTTACCATCCTGAAGGTGCATGGCCTGAGATACTGATTCAGGTCATACAGATCTAGAATGGGGCACCAGCCCCCTGTTCGGGACCAGGAAGTGCCTGGAAATGAACCCTGGGTTGACTGGAGGATCTGTCACTCCAACCACTGCCTCCTTGAGGAGGAGCTGGGCTATGTCGTCTCTCAGAGCAGATCGAGTATGGGCTGACATTCTCTCTTCCCATGGGGCACGAGCTCAGCTGGGAGGGTATTGCTCGAATTCCAGAGGCAGACCCTGGCCAACCATTTCTAAGACCCACCTGTCTGTGGTAACAGTGGACCAGGTGGAAAGAAAGTGGCAGAATCGACCCCCCACGAGAGAGGACCCAGAGCTGGCGTGATGGCGATATGGGTGGCAACTCCTATCCCATCACTGAGCAGGCTTGGAGGAAGAGGGTCCAGGGCCTGAACCCCGACCTCCTTGTCTGCGGGCCGATGGAGGGCCTTGACTTGGGCTGAGGGCACCAAGCCTGTGCCTACTGTTGCTGCCCGCCATGAAAGGACGGCTGCTGGGCCGCAGGAGCAGGGTGCCGAAAAGGCTTTTTCTTTTTCTGCTGCTTCTTGGTGGCAGGGGGTGCTTTGAGCAGAAGTGGCTGAGTCCAAGGTGGCATTGGACTGCTCAATTCGCTGAAGGTGACAATCCACACCTGACCTGAAAAGATCGGTACCCAGGAAAGGAACATCGGTGAGTTTGTGCTGGGTATCCGCCGTAAAGGTGGAAAGCCTCAGCCAAGCCCTGCAGAGTGAGGCAACCACGGCTACCACTGAATGGGCATAGGAGTCCCCACAGTCCAAAGCTATCTGAAGCTGCTGCTTGGCAATGGCACGGCCTTGGTCCCAGACCTGCTTGACTGTAGTCTGAAGGTCCGCAGGGAGGTGCGGGAGAACTTCATCTAAGGAGCCCAACAGGGCATGAGAGAAGTGTGCCATGGTGACAGCCGAGCTGGCCTGATGGAGGCCTTGAGAGGAGGTTGTATAGACCATCCTGGCTGTGTGGTCCAGTTTTCTGAACTCCTTGTCTGGAGGTCTATCAGTGTTAGCAGAGCTGCCTGTGCATCTGAACACTGAGGCAGTCACCAACCTCTCAGCCGAGGGATGTTCAGTAAATCCTGCGAGAGACCCAATGGGTACCACATACTTGTGGGCCATACGGGCAGACAGTGCTGGGCAGGAGGCAGGATTCTGCCAGAGCTCCAAAGCTGGGCCAACAATGGCTTCAGCCACAGGAAAGGCTTCTGTAGGTGTATCCCCTCTTTTAGGAATATCTGTAAGAGGGTACTCCGCTGTTTTCTGGACAGACTCCAGGGGCATCCCCGTGGATTCGGAGATAAGGCGGAGAATCCCCTGAAATGACGAAGGGCCCTCCTCTGTCAACAGACTACCGATAGACTCATCGTCCCGAGGGTGAGAGTGTAAGTTGGTGTCTTCCGTATCCGAAGAATCCGGATAGATTGGACGGGCACCAGGGTCCCCTTCAACATACCTGGGTCAATCAGGCTTAAGAGTGAACAACAACCTATGTGGGAGTCCTGGAACCATCTGAGAATCATTTGTAGGAGCCCCTCCCACAGGTTGTTTAGGCGGCAGCTACACCATAATTAGGTGGAAAGACTGATCTGAGCCAAACCGGAGTGGGTTTATCCAGCTCCGCAGTCAGGGGAACCGATTTGACCGGTTCCAAGGGAGTCGACTTCAGCCTAGGAGGCGAAAGCCAAGTAATGGCTGGAGTAGAAACCATGGCCTGCTTCTGTCTGGGAAGAATCAGCTGCTGCCACATTAAATCCTTGTAGCATCGACAGAGTTTTCGCAGAAGCCTCTCCTCATCTGAGGAGGAGGAGGACGAGGATGACCGGTGGTGTCGCCTCTTTTTAGAAAGCTTATGCGTCTTCCTTGGCCTGTCGGTCAAGGGGATCCTAGATCTTGATATCAATTGAACTGGCCAATTCGGTTGCTCGGGAGACACCGGGGAAATCAGTGACTTGCCCGGATCTGGGACCGGTTCCTCGATGGGAGTCCCAGCTGGCTGTGTCTTCTCATCAGGAAGAGGCAGGACCGGAGTCCTAGTCAAAGAGTTGTCGGGCGACAACGGGTCGACGGAATTGAGAATGATTTCAACCTCATCGATCAAGACCTTGGTCAACCAGCCAGATGGCAGGGCTGAGAAGCCAGTAGCTGAGGAAGCAATTTTGACCAAAGTCGATACTGCTGGCTCCTGGGACCGAGATCGCTCATGATCCCAAAAGCGTCTTCACCGAGACGAAGAGAGTTTCAGATTCTTTTCCTTCTTACGGGACTGAGAGGCATGCAAGCCTGCAGGTCTCTCGCCTTTAGCGGGGAGGGATTGACAGAGCTCTCTGGAGGAACCCAAAAATGTGGAGCCCAGGTTGAGGGGAACAAAAAATCAACCGAGAAGATGATTCTGCTACCAGTGCCACTTCTTCTTCTTCGAATGCCTGCATCTGCTCCAGCTGTTCAGCGGACTCCACAGTCACCGAGACTGCCCACCGAGCCTCTTTGGATTTCACCTGAGGATTCCGTTTCTCCAGCCTGCCTAACTCAAGGCATGCGAGACGATCATCGAGGATGTTCATGTGAAACACGAGGCACATCTCGCAAATCTGGGTGTCATGGTTGACACTCAGGTAGTATACGCACATGGTATGTGGAGCGGTGAGCAACATTTTTTGGCCACACGAGCACCGGCGAAATCCAGGGGAAAATTTGTCTTCCATGATCGAGTAACAAACAGCACAGTTGCTAGCTCGAGTGAGCCAAATTTTAGGAATAACCGAAGGGTTAAAACCAGGGCCTACAAAATGTGATAGCAAAGAGGAAGCAACCTGAATCTTCCAGCGGAACGGAAGATCTGGCATCATGGGATGGAGCCGAGGGTTATACCACTTGGTGGATGGGAGGAGCCAGTTTGAAGACCTTCCAGCAAGATTTAAAGGGGGAAGGGACATGCCAACAAGTGTGGCTAAGAACAACATAGCCACATCCCTAGAAAGAGTGCTTAAAAAAAAAAAGGGGAGAACAATTCTGCCCAAGGATTTTTCTTTAATTAAAAAAAAAATAACAAAATGTTTAAAGTTTTTTTTTTTTTCTGGCAAGAGGGTATGGGGACCCACATCCCAATTTTGTCTATATGAAAAGAAAATGCAACTTTTACCCTCAAGAGGGGAAAAACACCTCCCGAGAAGGAGTGGCAAGAAGGATGCTAGTGTGCTGGAACACAACAGGGTGAGCTACCCCGAGACCCTGACTCTTACCTGAGTGGGAGATGATGGACGGGATTATCAATGAATGGTAAAGATATTCTGGAAGATCAACAATTATGGTGAGTATGTAATTCTCATATATTCCAAGAATCAATCTTCGCCATTCATTCACACTGATGGGTCAGAGAACCACACTTTCTCCAAAAGAGGGGAGGATTTGGAGCACCCTGAGGAAAGAGATCCCTCAGATCTCAGTGTGGAGAAGAACCACCTGAGGGCAGGGACTCCTTGCGTGTCTGGCAGGATCCAAGACTGGTCAGGGCCAGGCGGAGGCTCCCAGGGCCTGGGAGTGGGAGGGGATCCCAACAACTTATGTCGGACTATGCAGAAAAAAAAAATCCCTTGGAAATGTGAGTTGAGCACCTTACACCAGACCAGAGGTCCCGACTGGGAAAGATGAAGCCATGCCATCAGCAGAATGCAGACTGTTTTTTCTTCCAACCTGGAAGCTACCTCACTGGCATTGTTTTCTTGACTGGTACATCATCAGCTCCAGGCCCTAGGCAGAAAGACAAATGGCTTTCCGGGTTGTCCCTGGTCAGGCACTGAAGCTAGGACCTGTCCTCTCTTCGACAACAGGCACTTGTTGTAAGCTGCCTGGTGTGCAGCAATGTGCATGATTGTGCATGCTGTGGTAAAACCCCATCTCTCCCAGGCATCAACCTCTGCAGAATCAGCCTCAGGAGGAAGGTCATGCACAGGGCGTTAAGGCCTAGTGGAGGTCTACAGCACCAAAATCCCCAAGGTGGGATGAGGTTCAGCTCCTGCAGACCCAGCGTGAGAACATTACCTGTGCTGGACATCCTTTGGGGCTGGAGAATGAGAGAAAGGACCAAGTCAGACATTCATGGATTCCTTCTCAAGACTTGATGCCACATCCCCAAGGAATGTGTGTGACAAGGTAGCAGGACTGTGGCTTACAAAACCCTATATTATGCTCCTTCAGCATCTCCGTGAGGAACCAATGGTACATAATGTACTCAGTATCTGCTGACACGTGGACAGAAAAAACTCTTTCTCAGAGGAGAAAGTAGGAAAGGAGGAGCTGGATTTGGAGAATGGAGGTGCTGGGGCAACAGGCCTGAACTGTACCCAGTCAAACTGCAGGTGGTACAGGTGGAAGACACCAGATGTTCTTCAGTACAGATGCCAAGGGTCTCATAGTACTCAGTAGTTGGAGGGGGGAGGACAGAGGACTGGGAAGGATGTAGAAGCCAGAGGCTCCAGGTTCTCTGCCAGAGCTGCAGGAGTGCTCAGCATACGTCTCCTGGGGGAAGTACCTGGCAAACTTACCCGAGTGGAGCCAAGCAATCTCAAAGGCCTGAGCAGCATGGTTTTCTTGGGAAGAGACCCCCAGGTGAGGAAAGTGGAGCCACATACATCCCACAGGGCAGTCCAGATCCTCACCAGTGAAAAAACTAGCCAGTTCTGGTGAGAAATTAACCATAAGGTTACAACTGGAACAGTGGCCAGTACTGCATCTACCATCGGTCACAGGGTCAGCAGTAGGTCCAGTAATGGGTCTCTCACCCTCACCGAAAATGATGCTGCTCCCTGAGCCAAGTGCTACTCCAGAGCCAGAGTTACTCCAGGAAGTACCCCTGTACCCAGCACCATGAAGGGCACTGAGGCCAGAACCGGTGCAGTAGGCGGCACCAGAACTGGCCCCAGCACTGTCCCTGGCACCAGTCTTAGGGATGACACTGGGGGTGACACAGTTTCCGGGTCCAGGATCAATTCCATCATTATCCCGTCCATGAGCCCAAGGCCAGCGTCCTTCTCCTCTTCCTCCCCATGCAACCGGGGCACTCAGGGTAGATAACCACCACCTCAGACTCTGGGTCAGGGTCAGTTCTGGAGCTAGCCCCTCTTCTGCTACAATGCAAAGCACAAAAGAGGACCAGTCTAGTGGTCAACGCTGCCTTGTTCACTAGTACTGGGGAGTGGTAGCAGGAGCCAGGGCGGCACAAGCTGCAACACCAAGGTACCCACTGGTTTAGACCGAGCGTATAGCTTTGGCCTCACCACTGGGGGTGTCTGTTCCCAAGAAGGTCAGACAGACATGAGATATTCAGGTGGAGGATGCTGACTGTCCACCAAACCCCCCTGGACCTCCAACTCCTCGGCGAGGTGAGCACAAGAAGGATCCTGATTGTCCTCAGTACCAGAAGTACTGGGAAGGGGCCTAGAGGAATGGCCCAGAGATATTACCTTGGCATCTCTAGTGCGACACCTGCCTCCAATATTGAGAAGTGAAAACTCCACTCTACCATGTGGATTTCCAGGGTTTGCTTATCCACAGAGAAGCAGGCATTGCACCTATCCATGTTATGGTCCGGTCTAAGGAAGGCCTGGCACTTCAGATGTCAGTCAGATGCTGCGAGATGACTCCCACAAAAGCAACAATACATGAGGAGCAGCCTGTCTTCTTCTTCTGCCCCTTCAAACTCTGCATCCTGACAGATGAAAATAATAAAACGACAAAAGAGAATTGGGTGCTGAACTGAGAACAAAATGGTACTGAGAGGAAAACGGTGCAGCAAACTGTGCCAGAAGGCATTCCGCATCAAAAAAGAAGGTAAGTGGTGTCGAACTGAGGAGAAAACGTGGATGGTGCAGTAGTTTGTGACTTCAGTTGCCTCAAGGTTCACACTTGATGGCAGCAAAAACAGAACTGAGGAAGGGAGCTAGCGCTGGTTACTGGCTGGGTCACGTGCATCACACCAGTATATCGGCCTCATGGGCAGTGACAGCACCAGCATTGGTCCCCTCACTATGCTGCAAAAGGCTTTGCTCCCATGGGGTCCTAGCACTACTGGCTTACACGCAGCAGTGCAAATGAATGGTGAAGACTGCTCTCCTTTGTTCTGGCAAAGTAGGTAGGCAGTACTAGTGGCTGGTTAAGATGGAACTCTGACACCACTTTCAATAGAAACCTTGGGTGTATACGAAGAACTACCTTATGCTAATGGAAATCAGTACACGGAGGATCTGTGATCAAGGCAAGTACTTCAGACACTCTGCAAGCAGAGGTGATGGCCACAAGAAATGCTGCATTCCAAGTCAAAAACTTCAGCTCACAAGTCACAAAGAGCTTGAAAGCTTTGCAAGTGAGCATATCCAGCACAAGGTCAATATCCCAGGCATCCACTGGCTTCCTGTCGGGAGGCCTTGTGTGCAAAATGGAACCTCTTGAACAGTTGCAGCTGTGTCAGGTAGAGGGTACAGAAGGGCTTGTGGTATGCAAATATAGCACACAGGTGGACCTTCACTGTGGAATACTGTAGGATGGCATCAGAAAGGTCCAGCAAGTACTCCAGAACCTTGTCAGATGGGCACCAAAGGGGTCAGTGCAGGTTTTGGAGCACCAAATAGAAACAGAAACAGAGAATCTGACAGCAGATAAAGGCCGCTTGGCCCACCCATTCTGCCTTCCCCTCCCCCCACCTACATTCTCACCGCAGACCATACTTGATCTACAGCTTTCTCCTTCCCCCTTTCCTTTCCACTGTGATTCCCTCGTGCATATCCCATGCATTCTTGAACCCCACCACTGTTTTCTCCCCACCACCTCTGCTGAAAGGCTGTTCCAGGAATCCACCACTCTTTCTGTGAAGAAGTACTTCCTCACATCTCTCCTGAATCTATCCCCTACCAGCTTCACAGTATGTCCCCTCACTCCTGAGCACCTTCTTTTCTGAAAAATACTTCCCTCCTGTATCTTATTTACCACCATGAAGTATTTAAAGGTCTCTATCATACCCCCCCCCTCCATCCTCTCTTCTAGGGTGTACACAGTAAGGTCCTTTAGTCTCCCTTCATAGTGCTTTTGATGCAGACCCTGAACCATTTTTGTTGCCCTCCTCTGGACCGCCACCACTCTATCTATGTCCTTCCAGGGATGTGGTCTCCAGAGGCAACACCACCTCCCTCTTTGTGCTAACGATACCCCTTCCTATGCACCCATGCATCCCACTAGCCCTCCTCACTGCCTTGTTGCATTACCTGGACAGCTTTAGGTCATCTGCTATGATTACCCCATGGTTTCTTTCCTGCTTGGTAATAATCAATACCACTCCACCCATTTTGTACTCTGTCCCTTGGTTTCTGTGCCCCAAGTACATTATTTTGCACTTTTTCACACTGAAACCCAACTGCCATACCCTTGATCACTCCTCGAGTTTTCTTAGGTCTCGACTCATCTTTCCCACCCCCCACCGAAGTGTCCACCCTGTTGCAGATAAACAAGTTACTCACCTGTAACAGTAGTTCTAGGAGTGGTATATGTTGTTCATCCACACTCTTTGGCATGTCCCCTTCCACTTTAAGATGGACCGGAAGTCTTCAAGCTGGCTCCTCCCACCCACCCGGGTGGTATATACCTCGGCTCCACCCCATGACGCCAGATCTTAGCCCGCTGGAAGCCAGGTGTTGTGCATCTGCAGCCGGGGAGGTCGGGTGGATCCATCTGGATGAACAACATATACCACTCCTAGAACTACAGTTACAGGTGAGTAACCTGTTTTTCTAGGAGTGTGGATATGTTGTTCATCCACACTCTTTGGCAGACTCCTAGCAGTTCTCTGGGAGAAGGGAGGCAAGGTACACACCCCCTACTTAGGGAACAGAGATTGGAGAACTGAGGCCCCAAAACCAGCATCTGGGCGTGACTCAAGGTCGATGTGGTAGTGGGTGATGAAGGTGTTTGCTGACTTCCAGGTAGCAGCCTGGCAGATTTCCTGGATAGGGATGTCCCTGGAAGCAGCCACCGATGCAGCAGTATGGCGGGTAGAATAAGCTCTTATCCCTCTGTGAGGCTCCTTGCCCGCCAACTCGTAGCACAGACCTATGCATGATGTGATCCATCTTGCAATAGTCCATTTGGCTGCAGGTCTGCCAGAAGCGGCTTCAGCGTAGCTGACAAACAGCTGGTGAACCTCTCCCCGAATTTACGCCGCCCTCTCCTTGTAATAGGAGAGGGCTCATCTCAGGTGCAAGGTATGGAGCCTGTACTTGGCCTCTGAGGTGTAATTAGGGTAGTATACCGGCAGGGTTAACACCTGGTTAAGGTGAAACTGTGACACCACCTTCGGAAGGAATTTCGGGTGGGGGCATAGGACAACCTTGTCCCTGTGGAAGACCAGATAAGGGGAGTCCACCGAAAGCGTCTGGTGCTCCCCTGTCCTTCTGGCAGATGTGATAGCCACCAAGAAGGCCATCTTCCATGACAAGTGTGACAAGGCACACTTGTGCATTGGTTCGAATGGCTTGCCCATGAGCTTTGCCAGTACCAGCAGTAGATCCCATGGAGGTGGAGGTTCACGCACTGGAGGGGATATGTGATCCAGGCCATTGAAAAAGCACCCAACCACTGTCTCCCATGCCACCATCGGCTGACTGGCCCACACCTGGTAAGCAGAGATGGCTGCCAGGTGCACCATAAGGGTCGATGACCGAAGACCCCTCTTTGGAGAGAGACCAAAGGTAGTCGAGAATGTTAGCCACTGGACAGGACAGAGGGTCCAGGCCCTTGCCCTGACACCAAATGAAAAACCTTTTCCATTTGAAGGCATAACATTTCCTGGTCGATTCCTTTCTAGATGACTCCACCACGGTGTAGACATCTTCGGAAAGACCCAAAGCATGGAACTCTAGCCACTCAGGTACCAGACTGTGAGGTGTAGGGACTGAAGGTCCAGATGGAAAATATTCCCCTGACTGAGATCAGGTCCAGCCATGCTGTAAGCCGCTCCAGGTGCCTGCTGCTGAGGCTGAGGAGATCTGGATACCAGAACTGGCATGGCCAGCCTGGGGCTACTAGGATCACCTTCGCCTTGTCCCTCCTCACCTTAAGGAGCACCATATGGATCAAGGGAAATGGAGGGAAGGCGTAGAGGAGGCCTGGGGTCCATGGCCTCGAGAAGGCATCCCCTTGCAGTGAGCCCTGCTGAGGGGGTCGGGCATGAAACAGCCTCAGCTTGGTGTTTTCCCTGGAAGCAAACAGGTCCACCATCAGTTTGCCCCAATGGGAGAACAGGCTGTAAGCTACCTCTCGATGGAGAGACCACGAGTGGGATGTCTGGCCTAAGCGGAAGAGAGCATCCGCTAGATGGTTTGAGGCTCCTGCCACATCGATGGCTATGAGATCTGCCGCCATTCAGTTCATGAGGGTCCAGGTGCGGAGCGCCTCCTTGCACAGCAGACAGGAGTGCATGCCACCCTGTTTGTTGAGGTAGTACACGGTCATGGTATTGTCCGTCTGGACTTGAACCACTTGACCCTGGAGCTGAGGAGTGAAGGTGACAATGCCAATCTGACTGCTCTGAGCTCCAACAGGTTGATGTGGCAGCGGGAATCCTCAGGGGTCTAGAGCCCATGGGCGCTTTTGTCCCCCATGTGGGCTCCCCAGCCCATGAGAGAGGCATTGGTCGTGAGGACGACTGTCGGCACGGGGCGGACAAACGGGATCCCTTCCTGCAACCGGTCTGGGGCGGTACACCATTGGAGAGCATCCCACATCTCCTGGGTTACAATGATCAGCTGGTTGAAATGACCATGACACTGAGTCCACTGGGTGGCCAGCTCCCATTGGAGGGGGCGCATGTGCAACCGAGCCCAACGGACCACTGAGGTGCATGTCGCCATGTAACCCAGAAGGCACAGAAAGTCCCAGGAAGGGCGCAATTGCCCAACCAGAAATGACTGGGCAAAGGAGAAAAGAAACTCCGTACTATCCACCGGGAGCTGAGCTCTGGCTTGACAAGAGTTGCACTCTGCCCTGATGAAGCCCATTACCTGAGAGGGCACAAGTTCTGACTTGGCCTCGTTGATCAGAAGGCTGAGTTGGGAGCAGGTCTGGGGGGCCAGGTCCTTGGACCTCTCCACCTCCTCTTGGGTGGAACCTGCTAGGAGCCAGTCGTGAGGTGAGGATAAATCCTGCCCGCCCCAGCGCCTGAGATGGGCGCCACCACTGCAATGCATTTGGTGAAGACCTGTGGGGCCTATGACAGACCGAATGGCATGGCTCAGAACTCGTACAGGGTCCCTTCGACCCTGAAGTGGAGGAACCGCTGATGAGACGGACGGATTGGGACATGAAATGCGTCCTGCAGATCCAGCGAACAGAACCACATGTTTCGCTCCAAGGATGGTATGATCTGGGACAGAGTGACCATTCAAAAGGTGCGTGACCTGAGATATTGATTCAGGTTGTGCAGATCTAGAATGGGGCGCCAGCCCCCTGTCCGCTTGGGCACCAGGAAGTACCTGGAGACAAAGCCTGGGTCTGCTGGAGGATCCGCCACTGGAGCTACTGCCTCCATGAGGAGGAGCTGAGCGATGTCATCTCTGAGAGCCAACTGAGTCTGAGCGGATACTCTTTCCTCCCGAGGGGCGCGGGCTCGGCTTGGAGGGTACTGCTTGAATTCCAGAGGCAGTCCCTGACCGACCACTTCGAGAACCCACCTGTCTGAAGTGACAACGGATCAGGTGGAAAGGAAGTGGTGGAGCTGGCCCCTCATGGGAGGACCCAGAGCTGAGGCAACGGGAGAGGGGTTGACAGCCCCCGCCCCATCACTAAGCAGGCTTAGAGGAGGAGGCTCCAGGACCTGAACCTCTGCCTCCTTTACAGGCCTGTTGGGGTCCGGGCTTGGGCCGGGGGCACCACGCTTGAGCCTGCTGCTATTGCAGGTGCTTCTGTCCACCTCACAAAGAGGACTGCTGAGCCGGAGGGGAAGAATACCAAAAGGCTTCTTCTTTTTCTTCTGCTGGTTCTTGCCCGAAGAGCCCTTGGCAGAAGTAACATCCAAGGTGGCATGGGACTGCTCAATGTGCTGAAGATGACTGGCCACTCCTGAGCCAAACAGGTTGGTCCTGAGGAAGGGCATATGAGCTAGTTTGTGCTGGGTATCCGCTGGGAAGGAGAAGAGCCTCCGCCAAGCTGTGCGATGAAAGGCAACTGCGGCAGCCATCGAGCGGGCACAAGAATCCCCAATGTCCAGGGCTGTCTGAAGCTGCTGTTTGGCAACAGCTCAGCCCTGATCATGGACCTGCTTGACTGTGGTCTGCATGTCTGTGGGGAGATGTGGGAGGACTTCATCCAGCGACCCTAGAAGGGCGTGAGAGAAGTGTGCCATGATGACAGCCAAACTTGCCTGACGAAGGCCCAAGGAGGAATCCACGTAGACCTTCCTGGCTGAATGGTCCAAAAGCTTGGACTCTTTATCAGGAGGTCAGTCAGTGTCAGCAGAACTGCCAGTACACCTGAACACAGAGGTGGTCACCAGGCTCTCAGCTGAAGGGTGCTCTGTGAACCCCGCAAAGGACCCCATGGGCACCGCATACCTGCGGGCCATGCGGGCAGATGGAGCTGGACAAGAGGCAGGGCACTGCCATAGTTCTAGGGCCGGGCCAACAATAACCTCAGTCACAGGAAAGGCCTCTGTCTGGGTATCCCCTCTCTTAAGGATGTCCGTAAGAGGGTACTCCACCTTCTTCTGCATTGGCTCCAGGGGCATCCCTGTGGACTCAGAGATGAGGCGAAGAATGCCCTGAAAGGATAAGGGACCTTCCTCCATCTCTAAGCCAACGGTTGATTCATCATCACCTGGATGAGAATGCAAGCCAGTGATGTCCAAATCCGAGGAATCTGGGTATAATGGATGACCACGCAGGTCACCTTTGACTCACCGAGGGTGGTGCAGGGTGACCGTGACCAACAAACGCCGGGGAAGCCCGGTGTCCACTCTATCTTCCTTAGAAGGAGCCCCTCCCACAGGCTGTTTGGGCAGTGGTTCCACCACAATCGATGGGGAGACCGTTTTGGGCTGAATTGGTGGTTTTACTGGCTCCACGGGCTGGGGAACCGACTTAAAGGGACACTGTCAGCTTTCCCACAAAGTTTTGAAGCAAATCTCTGCAATCTGCCTCTTGGCACACTCCTATCCCACAATGAGTCTAGAGTACCACTGTGTGTCTAAAAACTGATATTTTTAACCTGGTTTTCCATTTTATAAAAAAGTAGTAGCCAGAGTGGTTCGCATTTAAATCACCCGCCAACCGGAAGTAAAGTGATGCTGAGAACGCACGTCTGCCTGACAGCGCTATCACAAAGTATCATTTTTGCCATACGCATTGTAAAACAACATTTACTGCAGTAGATCCTCTTATTCACAATCCTTATTGCTAGTTTTCATGAAAAAACAGGCACTGAGAGTGCTGCTCCATATGTTTTAAATTCAACCCAAATCCTGCACATGCTCAAGATCGACACTACTCTTGCGCATGCACGGGATCTTAGCTCAACAACTATTGTGCGCATGTGCAGGATTTTGGGTTGATTTTAAAACGTATGGAGTAGCACTCTCAGTGCTCGGTTTTCAGTGAAAGCAGCAATAAGGATTATGAATAAGAGGATCCAAAGAAGTAAATGTTTTTTACAATGCGAATGGCAAAAGTGGCACTTTGTGACTGCGCTCTTGGACAGACGCGCGTTCTCGGCATCACTTTACTTCCGGTCAGTGGGTGATTTAAATGCGGACGGCTCTGGCTGCTACTTTTTTATAAGATGGAAAACCAGGTACAAAATATTAGTTTTTAGATGCACAGTAGTACTCTACACTCATTGTGGGACAGGAGAATGCAGAGAGGCAGACAGTGGAGATTTGCTTGAAAACACTGAGGGAAAGCTGACAGTGCTCCGAAGGAGTCGGCTTCGGCCTAGGAGGTGATAGCCAGGTAATGGCTATTGTGGAAGCCGGAGTCAGCTTGTGCCCAGTCAAAATCAGGTGTTGCCACATGAGGTCCTCACAGCACCGACGGAGTTTCCGCCGAAGCCTCTCCTCATCCAAGGAGGACAAGGACAACTGATGGTGTCGCCTCTTTTTAGAGTGTTTATGGCTCTTCCTTGGCCTGTCAGTTGAGGGGGTCAGAGACCTCGATCGAGATTGGACAGGCCGACTCGGTCACTCGGGAGACACTGGTGGGACCGGTGATTTCCCGGGATCAGAGACGACTTCTTTGATGGGAGTCCCAGCTGGCTGGGTCTCGTCATCTGAGAAGACCAAGTTAGGAGTTCAATCAAGGGAATCGTCGACTGGAGTCGGTGATAACGGATCGATCAGGTTGATGACAATCTCAACATCGTTGATCGACAATTCGGTTGACTGACCAGACGGCAAAGCCAAAAAGCCAGTGGCCGAAGAAGCAATCTTGACCGAGGTCGAGAATGCATGTTCCTGGGATCGAGATCTCTCCCACTCCCAAGAACGTCTCCGTCAAGACGAAGACGATCCCGGATCCTTCTCCTGCTTACAGGATCGAGAGGAGTGGAAACCCGCAAGCACCTCTCCCTTGGTCGGGACAGACTGGCACAACTCTCGTAAGGAACCCAAGAAGATGGAGCACAAGTTGAGCGGAATGAAGAAGCTCTGAGAAGTCTCTGCAGCACGAGCCGCTTCCTCGAACACTTGCATGAGTTCCAATTGCTCGGTGGATCCCACAGTCGTGGAAACCACCCACCTTGCCTCCTTGGATTTCACCGGAGGGTTCCATTTCTCTGGCCTCCCCAGCTTCAGGTGTGCGAGACGATCGTTGAGGACGTTGGGATGAAAGGCGAGACACATATCGTTTTTCGAAGTGTCATGGTCGACACTGAGGCAACAGACGCACGCAGTGTGAGGATCGGTGTGCGACATCTTCTGGCCCGCAAGGGCACCGGCGAAATCCGGGGGAAGACTTGTCTTCCATAATTGAAGCGGTAAACTTGTGACTGCTAATGCGAACAATGCAAATTTTTGGAATAACCGAAGGTTTGAAAGCCAGGGCCTACAAAATGCGTGAGCACGAGGGATGCAACCTGAATCTTCCAGCGGAAAGCAAGATCTGGCATCATGGGGCGGAGCTGAGGTATATACCACACACGGGTGAGTGGGTGGGAGGAGCCAGCTTGAAGACTTCCAGTCCATCTTAAAGTGGAAGGGGACATGCCAAAGAGTGTAGATGAACAACATATCCATTCTCCTAGAACTTGGTGTTGTCCACAAAGAGGCAGACCTTCCCTTCCAGTTCCTCTGCAATGTCATTTACAAAGACATTAAAGAGGACCGGTCCCAGCACTGATCTCTGAGGTACCCCACTGGTCACCCTCCCTTCCTCAGACGGAACTCCTTTTACCACCACCCTCTGTTGCTTACCCCCTAACCTAGCTAGCTTGCTTACTCATCTCCTGTGTGGTATGGTGTCGAAACCATTACTTGAAATCCAAGTAGGTCAGTTCTGCCGCTCCTCCCTGATCTAATTCGTTTTGTCACCCAGTCAAAGAAATCTATCTCATTTGTCTAACATGACCTCTCCCCTGTGAATTCATGCTGTCTTGGGTCTTGTAACTCCTTGGATTCAAGATATCCCACAATCCTTTCCTTCAGCAGTTCAAAAGTCTTTTCCACTTGGTTGTGTAAGTTTTCCTAGTGGAAAGCTTAAAATGATTTACCAACTTCCCCCATTGTCATGTTTGCAGATCACCTTCCCTTCACTGAGTGATGCAAAGCTCAGCTGCCCTGAAGTTAAGTATTAAATATATTCAGATGCTTAGTTTTTCAACATTTTTGTGCCACAGTTGTCTCTGCATGTTTTTTTTCTTTGTTTGAAGTTCGCACATGAGCAGTGCATCCACATGCATGAGTGACATAAGCACAGGGAAGGTGTTCCAAACTGCACCTTTCTCAGTGCTCATTCATTCATCTTTCCTGGACCCAGCCTCAGTGAATGCTGATCCAAAACTGAACTGGCAAAAATTACAGCACTGATCACTGAAACTGTTTGTTATATTGGGAGCTATTATACTTGCTTTTGGAATTGCAGAAGTGGTGATTTATCCTGATTTTCAATTTTACTCATCTGATTAAGCTCTGTGTCCTAGGTCCATCAGTTCTAGGAACATCACAATCTACATTGCTTGAGTACAGTGTTACAGTTTTAATAAGTGCTGCAAGTACATAATTATAACAAGAAGTCTGTATAAAAAATACATTTTTTTAGCTGAGTGGAGCTGTAATCTGTAGCGTACTGGCACACAAAAGGACGACTTTTGAACTGGGCAGATCTATAAATTGAAGTAAGCTTTTCAGTATTGGTGCATAGAGGTCCGTGTTAAATGGATGACTTTTTCAACAGTTCATAATTGTAATGTGCAGCAAGAGTATAAGCACTGAGCTGCACAGTCCAATCCCAGTAGAACAGTGCAATAAACTGTGTATTTTTGGCAAGTGCTGCTTCTAGTGTGATTGCTTCAGTAAACTGTCTTTGTTATTGCATTTCTTATTGTCACCATTATTATAGATTGTTTATATTTTTTCTTGTGCTCCTGTGTTTTCTTGGGCTCATTTGATGTTCTCATGCAAGCACCATAACACTGATCACCAAAGTATGCTTAGATGTGCATGAATAAAGGGACATGGTGCACTGAATTGTTTCTCCAGCTTGCCAGCTCCTCGCTAAGTTTATAAATGAATGCAATAAAATCAGTTATATACTGTACATAGTTATACTGTACATAGTTTACAGTGTATCTCAAATTAAAAACAATTAATTTTTTAACATTTTAACATACAGTCTTTATTTATAATTAGGATTATAGCATCATTGTATGTGCTGCGGAGCATCAGCAAAACAAGAGACTGCAGTTGCCATCCTCTCCCGACACTGTGGTACCAATGTACGGCTTCTATAGTGTTATACTGCAAAGTGTGCTAATCAGTTCGGCATACTTAGGGAATAATGACTGAACCAAAATATGGGCTACACAGCAATGAATGCAGGGAGTCTACACAATGCACCATGACATCGGTAAGGCATGGGAGACAGTATAGTGCAGCATCTGTTGTATTTGCTGTACACTTTACGTATGTGCATCAGAGATCCACTGTAATGGAAAAAATGGGACAACACAAATGGCTTGACACAGACCGAAGTGGTAATGAAGTATGGTGACATAACTGAGGAAGGGTGGTTCAAATACAGTTTAACACTTGAGTACCTACCGGAAGGATATGTCCCATTTTGTAGTGGACCAATCAAATGGTACTTAGGTTATCTAAACATAAATGCAGTCTATTTCTCCATGAGAAGGGTATTAGCAGTGTCATTTTTAATTTTGGGGGGTGGGGGATGATCACCAACTGTACTGTGTATTTTTCGCTCAATTCATAATGCACCTGGAGGTACACATGTAACGGCAATAAGCCAATGCCAGGATGGCATTACAGATGCTTATGCAGACACTAATGACAGCTGCAGTCTGTATAGTTCCTGAGTGCTTAGAGGTGACACAAAGCTGGTGCAATAATTTGTAATTTTAAATTTATAACATGCCGTAAACAGGGGAACCGGTGACTTCAACATGTTACTCAATCACTGATACCTCTAAAGGGGAAAGTACAAGCAGGCCCCCCAACCCCAAACACACACATACACAGAGAAGAAAGCTATAGCATAGACCAGTTGGTACTAGGACAAAGACAGACCCAAACAGTATAAATAATTTGCAGATAATAAAAGTTCTATGCTGCAGCATTTTTCTAAGTGTATGTGTGCAGCTGGGGGGGTTTGGAGTGGTTGGGGTACAAGGTGCCTGCTTGTAATTTCCACCCTGTGCTCCATCAGAGTGAGTGACTGATAAATCAGTTGGCGGGAGGTCACTACTAACTAGTACCAGGTGAGCAATTTGGACAAATTGTGTTATCCTGCTCAAGCAATGCCACCAGATCGAGCCGTGCTCTCAGTGTCAAGCTGGAGTGGCCAACAACTTGTTAGCATAGGGAAAGCAATCCTTCCCCCCCACCCAAAAAAAAGAAATATAAAAACCCAGGGTACTATCACTAGCACTTGTGTGGGCACATCAATGCTGGGAGTAACAGAACACACACCATACCTCGATTTTGCACAGTAAAATGACAGCAATGACGGGAACCAAACCGCAGCACTAAGTAGCAAAATATAATATTAACAGTCCGTATTGCTAAGTCTGCTCTCACTGCTGTACTAGAATGGATTGGGACTACTGCTGTGACTGCCTGAGCTACTGCCCACATCATTCTCGCTGCTGTCATAGGGTCATCCCTATGGGGATCTACTATGCAGCGGCTGTCAAATTGTGGCACTGTGTCAGTGTCCGAAAGATCACTGTTTGTGCAGGACAACATAATGCTTTCATCATCGGACCCTGAAAATGAACTGTTTGACATTGCCATTGTCGTGCTGCATGCTGCAACCAAGAGCTCTGTTATCAAGACAGAATTGCTGTGACCAAGAACTAATTTTAATTGCAGAGCACAGATCTCCCTGCGGTGACATTGCAAAGGTAATGAGTGTCAAAGGTCACCAAATACAGGCTCCAAGACACAAAATGACACTTCTTGGTTTGTGAGGGCGAAAACCTGATTTAATTTGCTAAAATAGGCTATGCATCTATCAAAATACATCGCGAATCAGTTCTATATGCAGTCACCTTGCAGTATATGTGTTCATATATCAAAACTTGGTAAATCGCTTTAAGAGCAGCCAAAAGTATTTAAGAGATCTTCTGAGATACCTTGTACCTGTTCAGTTCTATTTCTTCAGGAGCCAGGCTTTTTAAGGGCTAAGTGCCAGCGCAAAACATTGGTGATTAGTGTGTCGTGCTATATTATTTTTTTTATTTAAATAAAATACTTAGTGCTAAATGATGTGCAAACTGGTGTGCTGACTTCCACAGGTGGTTTGCTCTCTCTTTTGGACCATTCCCACACTCTCAATGTTTCTTTACAGAGAGGGTAAGAGTGTACTCCTCCTTGTTTGTTGATACAGCATATGACAGAATTGTCTGTCTGGAGAAGGACTGTTTTGTGGCTGACTAGGTCCACTAGAGCTCTTAGGCCATACAAACCAGCTCTCATCTCCAACACACTGATGTGGAGGTGAGTCTCTGATGGGTCCCAGACACCTTGTGTCTGGAGGCCCTGAAAGTGGGCCCCCCACCCCAAGAGGGAGGCATCAGTGGTGAGGCTCACCTAAGGCTCCAGTTGGGAGAAGGGAAAGCCTTGGAAGAGACTGTCCTCCACTCACCACTATGTGAGTAACTGAACCAGGGGTTTGGTTACTTGAATGGGGAAAATCTAAGGGTTTGATGCCTATGACCAGTGTGCACTGAGCATCCATTGAGTCATTCTCATACCCAGTCATGTCAGGGACACAGTGAAGTGAGGAAGTTATCAGAAACATCAGGCACAGCAGGCATGGCATGGGGTATGCTTGCACAGTTTTGCACTTTGCCATGCAGCATGCCATCTGCAGAACTGCCTACAGTCTGCTCTCTGGAAGGAAGGTCTGGGCCTTGGTCATATCCAGCAGAGCTCCTGTGAGCAGCAGTTGATGTGAAGGTTGAAGCTGAGACTTCTCCAGATTCAGCAGAACCCCCATCAAGGTGAGAAATTGGGAGGCAGTAACCACTACCTGTTCTTTTTTTTGCCTGGACAGCTGGCAATCAGCCAAGTCATGCAGATAAGGAAAGTCCTGCAGTCATAGCTTTTGTAGGTGAGCCACAAGTACCACAAAGCACTTTGTAAAGAATTGTGGTGCTGAGGAAAGGCCAAAAGATGGGACCCTAAACTGGTAATGTTGCCTCAGCAAAACGAAGCAGAGACATCTATGGTGGCTGGGGCACATCAGTATGTGCTGGTATGCATCCTGCTGAGCCAGGGATGCTAACCATCGTGAAACTTCAGGAAGGGAAGCAGGAAGCCCAGAGAAATAATTGTGAATTATTCTCAATCCATGAACTTGTTCAGAGGTCGAGAATGGGGCACATGCCCAATGATTTCTCTGGGACCAGGAAGTAGAAGCCTGTGCATCGTTCTGACTCTGGCACTATTTCTACTTAACCTGTTGGAGTATCCCTCCCAGATGATCCTGAGGACCCACTTGGCCACTGTATTGGACTCCCACTGATGGTAAAACTGGGTCAGGAGAAGGCTGCCTTGGGCAGCAGAGGTAGGACTGGGGCTGAACCTTCAGAGGGTGGCATTAGGAACTTTCGGTGGCTACACCTTTTTCTGAGGCTGGTGAGGCTCAGTTTTGTTTCGGACTCCCCTGCCTCTTTTATGAAAGGACTGCTCGTTCTGAGAGAAACTACGTCCTTTACCCTTTTGAGGGTTGGCAGAGGCTGGTCTGAAAGTCTTAAGGGTTGTCCTAGTTTGATGAGATGCCTAGAGACTTCCCCCACCTGCTGTCCAAACAGGCAGGTTCTATCAAAGGGAACATGAATGACTTCTGATGCAAATGCTTGCAGCAGCAGAGCAGGAGGCAGGATCAAAGGCATCCACAGAGCTTTGAGCTGATGACTGTTGGTCTTGTTACCTTGTTTGACCATCAGCAGAAACTCTTGTTTAGCTTCTGAATCTGGTATGAACTCTCTCAGGTACTCAAGCTTGCTCCACAGGGTATACTTGTACTTGTAAAATGCCCTTGGTGGCTCATAATCCTTATGCCTAAAGTAGCTGAAGCATAAGCACATTTGCCCATAGTCTCAGTCTTGCACAACTCCTTGTTAACAGGGTGCACAGTGACCTCTTGGGGGAAGAAATGAAAATTACATACTCACCGTAATTCTTGGTCTACTTGGACAAGTCTTCACCATTCATACTGCTGGGTTCAAGCTGGAGGCGCTGGAACCCTACGGAAGCCAAATATCTTCAGGAGGGCCGGTGTCGAGACAGGACCACATATGCACGGTACCATGCGAGGCTTGCTCTCGCCTCTGTAGGCTATCTCGGCATTGCCTCTCCAACCAGCTCAGTACCTTTTTTACTGATGAGGTGCAGCGTACACTAAGTCAAGAAACACCTAACCTAACAAGAGCCTAAGATAGCCCTTCTGACTTGTGTAAGAAGGGTCAACAAAGAACAATGTCTTCACAGCCCTAGAGAAACATGGGAGTGAAGACCAGGAACAGACTGAGTGAGCAAGGGGATGCTGGGAGGACATATAAATAAATGGTGAATACTTGTTCAAGAAGATCAAGAGTTACGGTGAGACGTAATATTCATATCTTCCTGGACTTAAGTCTTCACCATTTATTCACACTGCTGGGTAGAGTACCAAGCTGAAACAAAATCTCCTGAGCAGGGCAGTACGAGATGGAGCTCACTCAGGACATAAGTTCATTAAGGATTGTTCTGACAAAGGAAGCATGCTGTCTGGCATGGACATCCAGAGCATTGTGTTTAATAAAAGTATGCACTGAGCTTTAGGTAGCTGTTTTGCAGAACTCAGCAATGGAAACAGAGCGGATCTCTGCCAAAGATGCAGCAACAGCTATGGTAGAGTGGGCGTGCACTTGGCCTTCCAACTTAACCTGCGCCACAGAGTAATAGTGGTAAAGGCATGTCACTATACAAGCTGAAAAACATTTAATGGATACTGGCTGACCAAATTGAGCAGCACTGAAGGACAAAAAGAGCTGCTTGGACTGACTGATGTCCTTGTTTCTATCACTGTAGACCAAAGGGCTCTGTTTACATCCAGATAGTGAAGGGTGCGCTACACTACATTCTGAAAGTTATGAAAGTAAGTAGGCAGTACCAAAGGCTGGTTGAGGTGACACTCTGAAACCACTTTGGGTAGGAACTTAGGGTGTGTACAGAGAACCACTTTGTCTTTGTGAAACACAGTATATGGAGGGTCTGTGACCAAAGCATACATCTCATAGATGCTACGAGCGGAAGTGATCTCTGTCACAAACCCACTCTGCTCCCACAGTGCTAACCACCGAACGCAGTCTTGTAAACAGTTAACAGAACAGGGTAACCCTCCTGTCTGTTTTGTGGTCTCAAGTTCTGGAGGGATTCAAACTGTGAACCTCTTGTTAGCGTACCCAATGTACAGGCTCAGATAATTCTGCTCTTCGGGGGGCCAGATATCTTTCGCCTATAGGCACCTAACCAGGCATACAAAATGAACCCTTAAAAACTCTTTTAAAGACCTCAGAATAAACTCTTACCTTTTCCCAGTTCGGTAAAACCAGTAAGCTTTGTACAGTGTCTACTTTAACCATGTACACTCTACTTGTCAAGAAAAAGAACTTCAAAGGCACATCAAGTAGTCTCTAAACTAGAGGTTTACTTAAAAATAGACTAAAGAAATGTAAAATGTAAATACAAAACCATATATCACAAAACATACAAATCACTTAAACAAAACAAACATAAAAGAGCAGACAAAATCTCCTACCACAGTACACTTAGAATTGTCTTTTCTGATGTATACTGTACTTCTCTCCTAACAGTGCCTGATGTTGCTTTTTCAGAGTCCCAACATGTGTGTCAAAATGGAATACAGACTACAGTTTTAAAACTGGCTTTGCCAACCTCTTTGCATGAGGTCACCTAGCTCCTCCCTGTCAGAATATAAAAATTATACAAACAGGATGTCTTATCAATCAGGATGTAAATTAATTGACATTTCAGCAAAACTCATTTTACAAATTATGCCATTCTTTAAATAACATCCCCTCTTTGATCTCAAGTAGCTCTTCTTCCCAGGACACATCAAAGAATCTTTTATGACTTCGCACTAAAGCGTCATAACCTGCTCTCTTCCTCTAAACGTTATAAAAGTTTATCATTTCCCATCCTAGCAGCTGACAAGCTACAATTAAGCTAGATAAACAGGGGATCCTTAATTTAGTCTCTTCTAGCCTGTAATTATCTCCTGGCTGTTATCTTTTAGCTGAAACAGCATGTCTCATGAGAGACACTCCATAACACATTTTTATATTACAAAAATCATATAGTGATCAGAATCAGCTGTCCAAGTGTCACAATGGCTACTAGAAAGGCGGTTTTCCAGGTCAGAAATTTTAGCTCACACGTGGCTAGACACTCAAAGGGTTTACGAGTGAGCATGTCTAGTGTGAGGTTAATATTCCAGGGGCAACTGGCTTCTTAACCAGGGGGCTTGTATGTAGAATGCCCTTGAGAATTATCTCGAACAGAGGCAGTTGAGCCAGGCTAATGTTCTGGACTGGCTCATGATAGGCAGAGACTGCACAGAGATGTACCATTACAGATGAGTATTGAAGTCCCACGTCTGAAAGGTCTAGCAAGTACTACAACACTTTGTCAGGGGGACAGTGGAATGGGTCTATGGAGATCTTAGCACACCATTCCGAGAAACGTTTCCATTTGGCTGTGTAAGTTTTCCTAGTGGAAGGCTTACGTGCAGCCAGGAGAATCTCTGAAATTCTCTGAGACACCTTAAATCTACCCACTTCTATCTCTTCAGGAACCAAGCGTGGAAATGAAGGGAGCACAGGTTGAGATGGACCTGGGATCCCTGTGTCAGAAGGTCTGTCCTTAAGAGACAGTTGCCTTAGTGCGGTCACTGACAACTCGCTGATCAAGGAAAACCAAATCTGTCGAGACCAGTACAGTACAATGACAATCAGGTTGCCCCTCGTGTGCCTCCAGGCTGAGCAGCACCCTCTGAACTAATGGAAGAGGAGGAAATGTGTATACCAATAGTTCTTAGACTTTGTCACAGTGAGCCTCCCCAAATCCATGGAAAATATTTTGAGCCTCCCCCAAAAACTAAAAAAATCTTGAGCCTCCCCAAAGAAAAATAACATACTGTACTTTGCATAGTATACCATGAATAAATTGAAACCCCTTTGAGTACTTGGCTCACATTCAGTTCTTTGTCTCATACTGATGTGGAACCTTTGAAAAAGAGCTCCTGTGCTCAAAGGTGTCATCTGAATAAAAAATAAATAAAATAAATACTATTATTCAGCTTATTGTACCCCCCCCAACTCACTCCACACACACAAACACACACACACACACACACACACATACCAGCCTACTTGATCTGCTATTTTCATTCTTGAACCATTGTTACTCCTTGTTGCAGTACCTTCATGGGTCAGACTACTTTCTCTGTTTCCTCTCTATATGAAATAACCTTCCTACATACTTTGCCTCTCCCTCCTTCCCTACTCCTAGCAATTTCTCTGGGATTACTTTGCTCCTACATGCTATTGCTCTTAGCACTTCCAATGCTCAACCCTTGTACTTGGGCTGCTCTGCCATCAGTCTACAAATTGATCAGTTACCACCACTCATTATTAGTTTATTGTTCATACAGTATGTGTTTACACTACTGTTCATTGTATATTTCTTGATTGTTTTGCAGTTACTTTTTGAAATGTATTCACTACCTACCCTTCCCTGGGTACACCTGAAATGAGCCTTGGCTCATTTACCCTTCCCTTGTCACCTATTAGTGAATAAATACATAAAATTCACCTACTATTATCCTCTTTCAGTTTGCTTTATTTCTTCACACAAAATACATAAAACTCAAAATTTAAATACAGTACTTTTTCAGACTTGCTTGAGCCTCCCCTGGAACAGGTTGGAGCCTCCCCAGGGAGGCTGGCCTCACCATTTGAGAACCCCTGGTGTATACAAAGTGATTTGTCCACTGTAGCCTGAATGCATCCTGACAGAAAATGCCATGTTCTGGATTTTTGGAGCAGAACAGAAGCAGTTTTGCATTGAATGGGGAATTTTACAACCGCTCCTTGTCTTCCTGACTTATACCTCGATGACTGCTCACAATCCAGGCAAAAATGCATTTGACTCTAACAGACTATCCCAGTCAATTAGGATGAAAGGAGACAAAGAGCTGCTTAGAGTGCTTGAAGTCCCTGGTTCTGTCGAGGCAGAACTTCAGGGTTCTCCTGACAGCTACAGAATGGAGAATGTGTTTTCCTTCATTCTGGACGTTGGGAAAGTATGTTGGCAGCACAAGAGGCTGATTTAAGTGAATGTCCAATACCACCTTGGGTAAGAACTTGGGACGCGTGTGAAGAACCACACTGTCTCTGTGGAAAACGGTTTACAGAGGATCCGTGACCAAAGCATACATTTCTGAAACTTTGCAGTCAGAGGTGATGGCCACTAAGAAAGCCATTTTCCAAGTTAGGAACTTCAAGTCACACACAGCCATGGGCTCAAAGGGCTTACAAGTGAGCATGCCCAACACAAGGCTGACATCCCAGGCAGCTACAGGTTTCCTGACTGGGGGCCTTATGTGCACAATGCTCTTCAAGAACCTCTTAAACAGAGGCAGCTGGGCTAGTGAAAAAATATGTATGGGCTCGTGGTATGCTGAAACAGTGCCCAAGTGGACCTTAACTGTACAGTATTGAAAGCCTGCATCACAGAGGTCCAACAAGCACTCTAGAACCTTGTCAGGTGGGCACTGGAATGGGTCCATATATGAGTTTTGGGGCACCACATGGAGAACCATTTCCACTTGGCTGTGTAGGTTTTCATGCTGGAAGGCTTACGAGCAGCCACAAAGGTCTCAGGGACCCACTGAGAGACCTTATACTGATTCACTTCTATCTCTTCAGGAGCCAGGCCTGGAGGTGATGGGAGCACAGACTGGGATGGACCACAGACACCTGTGTTAGAAGGTCCATTCTCAGAGAAAGGGGTCTCGGAGTAATGACTGACAGTCTGTTGAGCAGAGGAAACCACATCTGATGACGCCAGCATGAGGCAACCAGAACCATCCTGCCTCATGTGCTTCTAGCTTGAGCAGTACCCTCTAAACTAGAGGGACTAGCAGAAATGTGTACTATAAAAGATTTGTCAACTGCAGTCTGAATGCATCCTAACAAAAAATGCCATGTCCTGGATTTTTGCAACAGAATCAAGACAGTCCGGCACTGAGTGGGGATGCAAAAATGTTCACATCTGGGGTTCCCCAGTTGCCAAGCAGTGACTGCATGACGTCTGTGCTAATGTCCACTTGTGAAGGTCAGCCTCTGTTCAGCTGAGCTCGTCCGCCAAAATATTCTGAGCTCCCAGTAAGTAAACTGCCTGGATCAGAATACCCTGTTCTAGACACCATTCCCACACTCTACTGCCTTCTATGCAGACAGGGTAACAGTGTGTCCTTGCTTGTTTTAATGTGGCATTGTTGTCCATCCTCCATGAACCCGGCGAGCTAGGCCCCCAGTCACGTCCTTCCAGCCCGCCGGGGCCATAATGGGTCCTGCGGGTCCGATATTTTCCTCCGTTTTCTCTCCTGTTCCTGTGCAATGGGTGCAGCAGCCGTCTCCACATACACAGAGGCTACCAAGCACACCTAAGCGTGATTCGAACCCTTCTTGTGCTGATGCAGACAGCACACAAACCCCCCCACCCAGAGGAAGAAGAGCAGTCCTCCAGACGCTCAATCCTTACCTCCCCGGTTGACCCCTGAATGACCAGAGTCAGTTCCCGAACCCGGGTCGCTGGAGTGGCATAAGGTGTGGCGTCCAGTGCCTCAGCCCTGAGCACCACCAGGCTGGTGCCCCCTTTGCTTGTTGATGTAATTCATGACAGACTTGTTGTCCTCCGGGAGAAGTACTATCTTGTAACTGATAAGGTCCACAGGGAGCCCTTAGGTCATACGGAACTGCTCTCATTTCCAACACATTGCTGTGGAGATGGCACTCTACAAAACTCCAGACTCCTGGAGTGTGGTGTCCCCAACAATGGGCTCTCCAGCTCAGAAGACACGCATCCATGGGGAGTGTTACCTGAGGCTCTGGCTGAGGGAAAGGGAGACCCTCGAAGAGGTTGTCCTCCTGTCTCCACCATGCAAGAGAGTGAATAAGAGACTTTGTCACCTTCATGGGGTAAGAGTGAGGGTATGATGCTGGCGATTGCTGTATGTTGAGCATCCACTGGGTTGTCCTCATGTGTAGATGTACCAGTGGCACTGCGGACACTGAGGAGGTTTCAGGTCTAACATGCGCTGCATGGAGTGCGCTTGAACTGACTTGTGGTCCATTATGGAATGTGTCATCCAAAGGATGACTTTCTGTCTGTCCTCTGGAAGGAAGGCCCTGGCGGTGTTCAGATGGGCCCCGATGAAGAGAAACTGTTGAGAGGACTGAAGTTGCGACTTCTCTAGATTCAAGAGGACTGACAGAGAGGTAAGGAACTGTGAGGCCATGGCCACTGCTCATTCTGTCTTCTGCTTGGACAGACTGGCTAGAAGTCAGTTGTCTAGGTAGGGGGGGAAGACCTGGAGTTTGAGTTTTCTTTAATGAGCTGTAAAGACGGCAAAGCACTTTGTAAAGACTTGAGGATCCAAGGACAGTCAAAAGGCAGGACTCAAAATTGATAATGCTTATCCAGTACCATGAAACAGAGGAATCTGTGGTGGCTGCGGTGGACTAGGATATGCTGGTAAGCATCCTGCATGTCCAGTGAGGCTAACCAATCCTGGGGCTTGAGGAGTGGTAGCAGGGTTCCAAGAGAGATTTATTTTGAACTTCTCTTGGTTCATGGACTTGTTCAGGTTTCTGAGATCGAGGATGGCGCGCATGCCCCCTGATTTCTTCACTATTAGGAAGTAATGGAAGTAGAAGCCTGTGCATTACACCTCTGGCACTACTTCCATTGCCCTGTTGCTCAGAAGGCTCACAATCTCCTTCACTAGAAGGTCTGATAGGTGGGATGAAAGAAGAGGTTGCTTTCTGGGTGGATAATCCTGAGGGATTTCTGTAAAATTCAGGGAGTACCCCCTCCTTGATAATCCTGAGTACCCACTTATCTGCTGTAATGGATTCCCCACTGATGGTATAAATGTGTCAGGCACCCTCCTACTGATGAGAAGAGGTCTGCCATGGGCAGCTGAGGCAGGGCCAGGGCTGGGACTTCAGAGAGTGGCACTAGACGCTTCTGGGGCCTGTGCCTTGAGCTGCGCTTTCTTTTACGGCTGGGGAGGCTGGGACTTGACTGAGCTCCCTTCCCTTTATCTCAAAAGGACTGCTTATTAAGGTAAAAACCTTGCCCCTTCCCCCTTTGGGGATAAGAAAGGGCATGCCTAGAGGTCTTGATGGCCATTCTAGTCTTCTGGAAGGCCTCAAGGGGCTGTTCTACCTGCTGTCCAAACAGGTAGGAACCATCTAAGGGAAACAGTCATAACTTGCTGTTGGACATCATTAGAGAAGCCAGATGTCTGAAACCAGGAATGTCTTCTGATACAAATTCCTGCAGCAGCAAAGTGAGAGGCAGTGTCAAATGCATCGATGGCAGCCTTGAGGACTGTTAGACTCAATACCATGTGTGCCAGTCTGGAGAATTTTCTGTTTGTTCTCAGATTCAGGTAGGGATTTTGCTAGAGACTTAAGAGAGGTCCAGAGGGCATACTCATATTTAGAAAAATGACCCAGGTAACTGGCAATTCTCGGGCTAAAGGTAGTAACAGTGGAAGTCATTTTCTTCATAGTGTTTATCTTGCATGTTTCCTTATTAATAGGGTGTGCAGTTATCTCCTGAGGAAGAATGGCTTTGTTGTTCTCAGTTAAAATGACAATCTTGTCAGCAATATGCTGAGAAGCAAGAATAGGTCTGTCCTTAGGTGCAATGTATTCACGGTCTATCTGCTGACAGACAGTGGGGATAGATGCAGGCCTATTCCATTCTGCATCTGAGTGGGTCTGAAATGCAGGGGGAATAGGAGTTATGAGACTGACTGGCATGGTGGCATCGTTGAGCCACTCCAGACGGAGACATTTACCAGGGTCAAGAGCAGAAGACTCGAAATCAAATGTAGCTTACATGTTGTGGAGAGGAGCCTGAAAAGAAAGACCCCCTGGGGAACAAGAGAAGAACATGAATTTGGTGTCCAGGCTATAAAAAGAGTTGTCACTGATGCCCTCAGAAATGATGAGTTCAGTGTCAGACTCATCTGCCTCCAGGTCCTGCCTGGGAAGAGGGTCTTGGGGGTCTTGGGGGGTGGACCATAAGTTCTCTAATGCAGGCCTAGGGTAGGCAACATCAGCAGAGGCAAAGAAGAAGCCTGTGCTAGAGGTAGTACCACAGGCAAAACTGGGTCTGGTGCTGAGAACCCTTTTGGTGCTGGGGGCAGTGCCGAGCCAGGCCCCAAGAGGCCTGAACTCGGCGCTGAACCCAGCATTGCCAGTGATGCCATCAGTCCAGCCAGCACTGGAGTGACCAGCAGAGATAGCATGGCCGGTCCCAAAACAATGAAACTGAATGGGGAGCAACTAGTGAGGCAAGAGTCAGCAGTGCAGTCACTGGCAAGGACATGGGGGCATTGACAGAGCCAAACGCTTTACCGGACTTGAAGACCCCTCTGACAGGGCTGAATAGGACCCTGTCCAGGTTGTTATGAAGAGTTTGAATGCAGGGATCTGTTCTGTTCTTTCCTTTCCTGTCTCTTGTCTATCTGGTTGCGCAACCAAATTTTCCTGTGAGGCCAAGGATTTGATCACCCCGACAGTCTTGCAATTTTCTGCCTCTCACTGTCTCTCAGTCTTCCCTTGCTTGTTTCTATCTTTTCCTCCCTTGCATATTTGCTGGTATAAAAATATATGCAAATCATTAAGTGGAAATGTAACTGATATCGGGATCCCTTTGTTTTATAAATTATATAGTGTTACTGTTGAAATACATATAATTATAGTTTGAGATAACTGCAAAAAACTATTGGGAACTCAAGGGGTTAACCTGAGTACAGTTTTTAAGCCCTTTTTCAGAAGCTGTGGAGAAGGGGCCTCAGTTCTAGGACATTGCGTTCTTGCTGCACCTGCCTAAAACATACAAGAACATTAAAAAAAACCAGGATGATGGTTGGGGGGGGGGGCTTGCAAAGACTTACAAAAACAGAGCTGCAATTTCTTGCAAGAGAGAGACACAGACACAGACACACAGAGATTGAAGGAAAACTCAGATGATCTTCTCTGTTTATTCTGCCTTTGTAAATAGTTATTCTGAACAATTTTATTTTTTTTATGTTGCTGCTAGTACTAATAAACACTTTTTGTGAATTCTAAACCTGCTCATGGTTTTTCCTCTGCTTCCTGACCTCTGCCTCGTCGACAGCCCCAGCTGTAATTACAATGCCCCTAGCCTCGAAGGGCCTAGGGCTGGCTCTGCAAGGAGGGACAAATGAGCTAGATTCTGCATCCACTGCTCCGTAAGAGCTGCCCAGTGGTGAAACTGCCCATCGGAGTCCCCAAGCCTAAGACCATGACCTCCCATTAGCAGAGTCTGTTGATGAAGCTGACAGTGCCAGGGAAGGCCTTCTGCTCCACGACACTGAGGATGTCACGGCAGACCTCATGGAGGTTAACCTCAAGCAGTGCAATTTCTTCCCCTTCTGATGGGAAGGGGAAGAACTCTAGGCTGAGCAGTGCCGGGTTTCTGACTAGTGGGCCGGCTTCTTTTTCTTTTTATGGAAGAGCTGTCCTCCCTCCAGAACATAGGACTGCCACTGTCAGAACCCTCCTCCGAAGGGGGAAGTGGAACGGACACAGCCCCGCCTCTGAAGCAGCCTGCCTTAAAAGGCTCTCTACCATCACCATCAATAGAAACATAGAAACATAGAAGTTAATGGCAGATAAGGACCGCTTGGCCCACCTAGTCTGCCCATTTCCCTGCCTAACAGATAAGCTGAAGATCCTAGTTAACAAACACCTTACTTCCTCCTACCCCCCACTAGAATTGCCTTACATAGAAACATAGACATAGACTGTGACGGCAGATAAGGACCGCTAGGCCCATCTAGTCTGCCCATTTCCCTACCTACAGGAAAGGCCACAGATCCTAGTTAACCAACAGCCTATATCTTCCTGCCCCCCACAAGAATTGCCTTATGTCTGTCCCATGCATTCTTGAATTCTCCCACAGTTTTAGACCCCACAACTTCCTCAGGAAGGCTGTTCCATGCATCCACTACCCTCTCTGTGAAATAATACTTCCTCACATTGCCCCTGAACCGCCCTCCTTCTATCTTTAAATTGTGTCCCCTTGTTCTTGCAAGTCTCTTTTTCTGAAAGATGCTACCCTCTTGGACTTTGTTGATTCCCTTGAGGTACTTGAAAGTTTCTATCATGTCCCCCCTCTCCCTTCTTTCCTCAAGGGTATACATATTAAGCTCCTTTAGTCTCTCCTCATACGGCTTCTCTTGCAGACCCTGCACCATTTTAGTTGCCCTCCTCTGGACTGCCTCTATCCTGTCTATGTCCTTGCGGAGATGGGGTCTCCAGAACTGGACACAGTATTCCAGATGGGGTCTCACCAACTGTCTGTACAGAGGATAACAACTTCCTGTTTTCTGCTGCTGCTGATGCCTCTTCCTATACATCCCAGTATACCCCCGGCCCTCCCTACTGCCTTCTCACATTGCTTGCTAACCTTAAGGTCATCTGATATGATTACCCCCAGGTCCCTTTCCTGTTTTGTTGTTGTTACTACCTCCCCACCCATTGCGTATTCTTCCCCTGGGTTCTTGTTTCCCAGGTGCATTATTTTGCACTTTTTTGCATTGAATCCTAGCTGCCATATGTCTGACCATTCCTCCAATCTTGCCAAGTCCCTTTTCATCATTTCCACGCCTCCTTGTGTATCAACCCTGTTGCAGATCTTTGTGTCATCTGCAAAAAGGCATACTTTTCCTTCCAGTCCCTCTGCAATGTCACTGATGAAGACATTAAAAAGGACTGGACCCAATACTGAACCCTGCGGTACCCCACTAGTAACCGCCCTTTCTTCAGAGTGGACTCCATTTACAATTACCTTCTGTGTCCTGTTGTCCAGCCAATGTTTTACCCAGGCTACCACCCTGGGACACACTCCCAGGCTGGTTAATTTGACTAATAATCTTTTGTGTGGGACTGTGTCAAATGCCTTGCTAAAGTCTAGGTAGGCCATGTCCACAGCCCCTCCCTGGTCTACTACTTTGGTCACCCAGTCAAAGAAATCTATTAGATTCGTCTGACATGACCTTCCCGCTGTGAACCCATGCTGCCTTGGATCCTGTGCTCCACTGACCTCTAGGTACTCAAATATTCTTTCCTTCAGAAGTGACTCCATCACTTTCCCTACCACAGAGGTCAGACTGACAGGTCTGTAGTTTCCTGCCTCTGTCTTGGTCCCACTTTTGTGAAGGGGAATCACATCCGCCTTCCTCCAGTCCTCGGTACCACACCATCCTCCATGATTTATTAAAAAGAGTAGCCAGTGGTTTCATTAGTTCCTTCCTTAATTCTTTTAGAATTCTGGGGTAGATTCCATCAGGACCCATTGCTTTGTCCACCTTCAGTTTTAGGGTTCTTGCAGACCCTTTCTTCTGTGAAAGGACTGGGATCGACCCCCTATCAAAGTGCTTCTGTTAATTGGATTAGGCTTCCCCTCCTCTTTTGTGAATACTGAGCAGAAATATTCATTCAGTATTCCTGCTTTTCACTGTCCCCTCTGCCCACCACCGTTCATTCTATTCAGCCTCACTATCCCTCCCTTTGTCTTTCTCACTAGCTGATGTACCTATAAAAGGTTTATCCCCTTCTTAACTGAGTTGGCTATCTTTTCCTCAGTTTGGGCCTTTGCTATTCTGACTTCCCTCCCTGCTTCTTTCTGCCTTAACTGGTACAAGTCTCTGTCCTGCTCCTTCTGTGTTTCCTTATACTTCCGGAATGCTATCTTTTTCTTCCTGACTTTCACAGCCACCTCTCTTGAGAACCAAAGTGGCTTTTTCTTTCGTTTTGATTTGTTTATTTGCTTCATACAAAGGCTTGTTGCCTCTGTGATGGCAGTTTTGATAATTCCCCATTGTTGCTCCACCTCCTTCTAGCCTGTTTGCTAGTGCTTTTCTGAGGCACTCTCCCATCTTGCCAAAGTCAGCCCTCCTAAAGTCCAGTACCCTCACTTTTGTATGGCTTGACTCTGTAGCTGAGTTTAGCGTGAACCACACTGTTTGATGGTCACTTGTCCCAGATGGCAACCCACTTCTAGATCTGAGATCCTCTCACTGCCCCCGTTTGAGGTAAGGGTCTAAGATTGCTCCCTCACGAGTGGGTTCCAAACTAGCTGTCTAATGCCTGCCACCTGTAGGGCATCAAGAATGGCCCCTGCTCTTGGATGTGGCTGCAGCAAATGTGCTCCAGTTAACATCTGGCATATTCAGGTCTCCATCAACAGTATCTCCCTTTCTCTCCATTCTAAGAATGCCTTCCATCATATCCTTGTCCATTCCTTCCCCCTGACATGGGGTCTGTACACAACCCCTGTGCGGATTGTGGTGCCATTTCCAGTCTCTCAAGGTAACCCACAGTGCCTCCTCTCCTCCCTGTTTACTCTTTTGTTCAGTTGCTTTTATCCCTTCCTTCACATGAGGCTTCCTCCTCCTCTTCTCCCCTGCCTGTCTCTCCTGTAGGTTATGTACCCTGGTATGTTAACATCCAGTCATGGTTCTCTGTGTACCATGTTTCTGTGACTGCTCTCACGATATCCAGGCATCCCTCTTCCATTAAGGCCACCAGCTCAGGGGCTTGTTGCCCAGACTACGAGCATTGGTACTCATTACCCTCCATTTTCTGATGGCCTTACCCCTTTTGCCCCATCCCTGTCCTTACCTTTGCCACTTTCTCCATTTACCCCTGCCCTTCTCCCTATCGACACACTCCATATTAGTGTTTGCCACACTTACTACCATGATTGTTTTGGGGGGGGGGGGGCTAGGATTTTCCTGCTCCTTTCCAGTGCCTCCCTCCTTGGCTAGTTTAAAAGCTTGCCAATGAAGCATTTAAACCTATCACCTAGGATCCTGGTTCCCCTCCTGGACAGATGCAGCCCATCATGCAAGTATAGGTTTGCATCACTCCAGGTGGACCCCCAGTCCCCAATGAAGCCAAATCCCTGAGCTCCACACCAGTTTTTCAACCACTGATTGAATCCCATGGTACAGAACACCCTAGCCTCTCCTATGCCATAGATGGGTAGCACCTCCGAGAAGGTTACCATGCATGCTACTTGACTAAGGCCCTTCCCCAATTCCACAAACTCTTCCTGCACTTCTCTAATCCCTTTCTTAGCCAGGTCATTTGTCCCTAGGTGGACAATGACATCCAGCTCCCTCTCCTGTGCAGCTGCTCCGGCAATCCTGAGGATTCGCTCCCTGTCCCTCCAAGCCATGGCGCCAGGCAGGCACCCTACCTCCCTCTCCCCTTCCTTGCCCAGTTCTACCTTCCTAACAATGGAGTCCCCCACCAGGGTTGTTTCCTTCCCGCAGGGTCCCCTGCCACCCTCCTGTGGGTCTCCTTTGTGAGTTTCCCAGCATCCTCCTTGGTCTCCACTGTGGGTGCCTCCATAGAGGAACCACACTTTGCCAGAATGGCATAGGAATTGTGGAGAGGTACAACTGGAGGGATGCGCCTCTGTTCCACCACCCTCACCCTCCCTGAGCCCACTGTGGTCCAATCGCTCCTCTTTCTTGGCAACCTCTGAGGCAACAGCAGTGGCACTGGTGGTCCCTGGATGGAAGAGGAGGTCCCACAAATCCTGGCCAACTCAGCCTGGAGATGAACAACCTCCTCCCTCAGCCCAGAGAGGTGCCTGCAGATGGGACAACACCGCATCCTCCAGAACATCTCCCGGAAGACTGCTGCTCCACAGCCACTGCACTGCACCACTCCAATCATGTCTTATTTCTGGCCCCTTAACTGTTTGCAATCCTTACTCTTTCCTCTGGTTTTTTTTTCTCTCTCTCCTTACTTTTTGCCTGTGTGCCCTTCAACCTCCTGATTGTTCTGTTCTGAGACAACAATATCCTATATTTCTCAGTAGACCACTTACTTGTTCAGAGGCAGACCTCCAGCAGCTAGAGGGGGCCGGAGAGCTACTCTTGCCCTTCTAGGATGGTGGGTCCTTGGTGGTTCTGTGATCACTCACTTCCTGCCCCTAAACAGGAAGTTCCTGTTGTCAGTCAAATTCTGTGCCTATAAAAATAGAACTAGCTTTGAGTGGGGGGTGGAGGGAAGGGAAGGAGGGCAATATAGTCCCAGCAGAGAAGTTCAGTCACACAGCAGTCCCTTCTCCTGGTGTCTTCTGCCAAGCTATTAGCAGAATCTTTCTAAGGCAGTCTTTAAATGTAGCTTCCTTCTAGCTAAGCCACTCCCCCTACTTACCAGATCTTTCTACAAGTAATTTAAACCTCACAGCAGTTAAGTCCTTTCAGTCACCTGAGATTTACACCTAGATGACTTTTCAGTTACCCATTCAGTTCAGTTAACCCAAACACACACTTTTTTTTTGTTTTTGTTTTGTATGTTAGTTTTTTACCCTAAATTAAAGGTCCAAATGCAAAAGTTCTTCTACTTTAGTCCCAGCAGAGAAGTTCAGTCACACAGCAGTCCTTTCTCCTGGTGTCTTCTGCCAAGCTATTACATGGTCATCAACCGTTGTTTAGTAGGGCTGAGAGAGCTGAAGAAAAATTCTTGTTTTGTTTTTTTGTTTAAATCAGACTGACACAAAAATAACAAAACCTAACAGTGGTGGTAAGAATGGAATGCTGCTGTTGTATAGATGTGAAGTTCTGACTCCTGGTGAGCAAGTGACATGTTCACTGAAGTGCACTTGACAGTGAGGAAAAAGGAAACTGAGGTGGTTGAGGGCTGGTGCTGAGGTAAGTCTCTGCTGCAAGCCCTCCCCTCGGGAAGCGCCAGCCCTCCTGAAAAGTTCTGGCTCCCACAGGGTCCTAAGGCCTCTGGTTCAGAACTCATTTACATGAATCAATGGTGAAGACTGATTCCTGGACGATCATGGTGAATCTGCAAACCACACACCTCTCAAATCCTGGCTTTCTCTTCTGTACTATGATCAAATTTGATGGAGCAGAAAGTCGGAGTCAAGGTCCATATGATAACAACAGAAGAAATCAAAAACTCTGAAGAAATTGTAAAGAAGTCTGAAAACTTTGCAGCATTCAAATTCACAAGTTGGAGCTGTGAAGGAGGAGTCCTGTTCTTTTCAACACAAGAAAAGATCTGAGATCAATGGGGTTGGTGCTGGAAGACCACAAAATTGGGTGGTAGGAGACCTCAAGCTTAAAGGTGGTTTCTGGTGACTGAGCAATCTCAGCGGAAGATTACCCAAGTGTGGATATGAACTGAATCTAGGTAATTAGAAATACCTTTTTTACACGCTTTGTGCAATTCCTCGACACAAAGCACACAGTAAATAGGAACTGTCCTTACCTTCCCAGAATCTTGGATCATTTTGACATTTTCTGACCCAAACTTGTCTGAATAGAGCTTCAGTAGTCGTTGGGAAATCTCAGAAAGAGACGTGAGTTTTGGTTCTTTATATATGTACTCTTTCCCATCCTCATCTTCAAAAAATCCCTGTGAAAAGGTGCACAATTAGTCCCACTGTAACAGTTTAACAAGCACTGTAGAAAATATTGACAAAGCAGGCACTTGGACATGAAAACAGAAATAAAAAAATAAATATTTGATGAACCCTTTCTTTTAGATCTAAAAGGGTTGGCCTCATCACCAAATGAACAAGTGTAAACATGATTTTTCAAAAATACTCTAAACATCAGAATTTAAATAAAAATGACAGAACAACTAAATGGCAGAGTACAAGTACATGGATTCTGCATAGTTTCCCAAAGTCAAGAAATTGTGAATACATATTATTTTCAGAACTGTTTGCATTTTTCAAGCCTACTGCAATTTTTGTTAGCTGTTTAGAAAATGCAATTTGAGTTATAAATATTTGTGAAAACTGTTATGGTCACATTTGAGACACAACATGCTATACATGTGGGAAGAAATATTACTATTTAACTTCAAGGAAACTCAGCGGATAATTCTTTATGCCTGTTTCACGTGTCAATAAGAAGAAATCCATTTTTTTCTTGTTATGTGACACTTACGAGATCGCTAAAAAATTCTGAGCGCTACTGAAACAGAACACAGCTCAGAGAAGAGACTAAGAAGATGAAACTTCTTTGAAACTTGCACACTCTTGGTTGAACACAGATACAGTGACAGGGAGGTGAAAAAACAGGCAAATGCTTTCAAAGCACAAGCCGGTACTATAAAGAGGCACTGTCAACCTTCCCCTCCCTAAATTCAAATCAGTGTGTGTATGTGGTGGGAGTACTCTTTTTAACACAGAATACCATTCTGAGTTAATCTTTTCAATTATGAAAAGAAATGGTAAACTGCCAGCATTGTTTTTATGCCAGCACCATTAGTGTGCTCAATGCCATTCACAGCAGTGCCATAACTAAGTAGTACCATGCTAATACCGCGTCCCATATTACTTAACAGTCTTTAAATATGTGAGCCAGAGGTAGCTGCAGGGAACAGTCTAATTTCTATTCTAAAGTAATGTAGGAGCTGACCCCTATAATGATTGCATACAAGGACATGTAAGGGTGGTTTCGTTCACTCGTCTTTTAAACGAAAGCCATAGCTCATGTAGTGAATTAATTTTTCACTTTACTGTTTCATCTACTTTTACCATTAAAGATTATTCAGGGGAGTGTATCTTTTGTACTTGTTGAATACTTAAAAACACACTTTCTTGACAACATTTTCACTTAATGTTCCTGGTTGCGAGGTTTATACACCTTCGGTAAGTCTGGATTCTTCTGCCTTTTACACTGGCTTTATTCTGCTGGTGACTTTTAATCTGATGCCTGTTGCGTGGATTCATTCGTTAAACACATGGCATCCACACAGCAACATGCATGCAATAACTGAAAACAGACTACAGGCTGCAGATTACAAGTATCACCAGAATAAAGCTAATGCAGAAGGCAAAAGAATACAGCCTTACAAGAAGGCGTATGAACTGCACAGCCAGGAATATTGAAGGAAAACATTTAGTAAATACAAAAGAAACCCTCTCCCGAAGAAGCCCTCATGGTAAACTGTTGTGGTCACATGGATAAAATAAAAAAGAGCAAAATTATTTCATTGCATGCACTGCAGCTTTTTAATGAGCGGAGTGAGTGGCCCCCACATTAAAATTCCATTCAATCTTTAAAAAGAAGAAAACTTTTTTCCTTCAACTTGTTTAGTACTGAATTTTCCTTCAGTGACTGTAAATCGTGCCAGAGTGACACCACCAGACAAGGAAGCCCTCTGTACTACCCACATGACAGACACAGTACAGAACAGCACAGCATGGGCAGCTGCAGTGCAAGCTTCCCCCACACCATCCTGCTAACATGACTCAACAGCAGCATGGGGTAGCACCTCTAGTGAGTACGAGGAAAGTACACACACTACGCCTGTCCAATCCTTAGTCTGCCTCATGTAGGACTGCCAACAAACCACAGGCACCAGTCCAGATGGGGGTTTTGTGATACAGAAATCTGTACACTAGAAGTTTGACGAGATCACCACAAGTCACAGCACATAAACAACCAAATGGCATTCAGATGTTAACACCTTTTGGACGCTGTCAACCTGGGCTGAACTTCAATCAGTTACCTGCAGGTGAAAAATTCTGTAATCCACTACTACTCAATGGAGTTATTCAGTCCCCCAAGCCTTGTAGTCTGTGTTAAATTATATACTGCCCCAGTTTAGCCTGAAAGGGCCTAAACAGGCTGGCGGTGTAGGGGGTAAGGTCTGACAGTTTCCCTTTACATGGTGCTGCAAATTTAAAACTAGAAAGAAAACAACTTATTTCAAGTGTTGAAATGGATAACCTGTGGGAACACAAAGGATAGATGGAATGAAGAAAGGCCAGACTGACGTAAGTACCCACATCAAACCAAGAGCTGTAATGCAGTGCGTTTCACTGCATTGTTTGCTTTACCAGCAATCAATTACCTCTGCATCTGTCTCACTGTCTGTAAACTGGTATTGCTATAAGGTTATAAAAGACAACAACAGAACAAATGAAAGTTATATGTGTTCAGAGTAGGCAACAAAAACAGAAAACTAAAATGAAGTAGAAACAAAGAACCTGACTGAGAAACAATAGGTAACTGTATGTTACAAAACAGGTTCAGTTCAAGGCAACAAAAAGCTACATTTCGGAGTATTAAGATGAATCAAAAGCGGCAAATACACTAAAGTACAGAATATGAGAAGGTGCCTTGTACATACATCAATGTCAATCAGAAACGTATGATACTTTTAAAAAACAAAGTGCGAAATAATAAATAGCAAGCCTGTGCCACGTTATCTGCGAGTGAAAGCAGCATGTTATTTCTGAAATCATTATAGTTACAAATGCAAAAATGTATTTAAAAGCAAACTAGCACACCACACCAAAACACTTCAGCTGCTCACAAAATTGCTAGGAAAAGCCTAAATGCAGAACTTACCGCTGCCTTAAGAAAGAAAGAATAAAAAAAAGCAAGAAAAGTTTTTAGATAGTTTAGGAAAAAAACTGCAGTTTGGATATTACTGCTTTGTAATCACAAAATCATTAAAATTCGAAACAGTACAGCACAAATTAAGTAATTTGTTAACTAGCTAAAACAGCAAGTCTCCTTGCCTGTTTACACTGTGACAAGAGCAATTTCTGCTCTACAAAGCACAGAGCTGGGTATGCTGCACAGGAAGGAAGCTTTTGTCTCATAATTGACAATGCTAAAAGATGGGTAACAGTACTTCAGGTTTGGTATCAGAGCGCCCACTCACCTGTCCAAAGAAGGCCACTCGGAAGTAAGTGCCTAGGAGCCGCCTGCCTGTGTGCATGACCTCCGTAACTTTACTGTAAGCACGGTGAAGCGTGTCATAAAGATGAACAAGTTTCTAGGGGCAAAACACAGAGCAAGTTTTTTTTTTTTTTTTACAGTATTTTCACAGAGCATGGAACACAAATGCAAGTTTTCAGGGCTTGGTATCCTCTGTGCTTTTCACTGCTGAATGCAACAAAAAATGCCAGCTACAGCACTTCACTCAGACTTTACTTCTGAGCTGTAATCATGCAAATGGACTAATGTCTTTACTGTATGAACCTGCAATATATGTCAGTATTAATTCAAAAAAGATAAGGAGCACCAGGATATGTGCGGTGCTATCAAAAGTCACAACAGGTATAAATCAAAATGAATCCAAGCACCCGCACAGCATACTCAGAAAACGTTCAATTGATCAAAAGTCACATTTATTAAAGACCAAATCTAAGCGCACACTACACAGACTGACGTTTCACTTGGCCCCCTGCCAAGCTTCTTCAGAGTAAAAGACATCTTTCAAGTAATATACTTAAATACCTTATTTACCAAGCCATGTGATTTCTATTGCACCAATGAAATCCAATAACAAATATACATCAATTTTGAGAAAATGATTCTAAAGGTACACATCCTATAAAATTCATTTATCTCATATAAATTGTTAAAAACTACTTCACAGACATCACCCTAATATAGGAATATCTAACCAATGTTAATATTTAATTTATACAACATCGGGATAACCTGTATTCCCTGTGTTATTTAATAAAATACCTAAAAATAGTGCAAACCATAAACATACAAATATTAAAAGGGGACAAGTTATTTATTCAAATTAACTCTGCTATTTGATAATTATATTATGTATTTTACATATTTATTAATTTTATCTCAACTTCTAATATAAATTTATGGAAATATGCCCATATTATTTTTACTTATATTATTTTGAAATTTCTCCCACTTGCATAATCTTAAAAATTCTATACATTATTTATATTTCTTCAAAAATGCTGCCAACTCAAAATTATCATTTAGGCCCTTATTTTCACAAGCTCCTAGTGTATATATCCAGAAGCTTTCTCTCTGGCCTATTTTCTTGTTCAAATCTCCACCCCTTGGTCCCAATGTAACTTGTTCCAAACCAAAAAATTTGAAATTGTGAGTTATTTGTCCATACTTCAGCACATGTTTCACTATAGCATATGAATCATCCTTCTTCTCAATAGCTCTAACATGTTCACCTATTCTCACTTTCAGTTTACGTACAGTACGTCCAACATAAAAAGCCCCACACTCACAAGTCAATAGATATATATAACATTCATACTATTGCATGTGACAAAATCCCGTAACTCCACGATCTTTCCAGTGACTGGGTGTATAAAGGTTTTGCAACAATTAATGTACTTACAATATATACATTTTCCACATCTATGTGTTCCTTTTGGTCTCGTAGTAAGGAACGTTTGTCCAGTTTTTAAATTTGAACCTGCCATATTAGATACCACATAGTCCTTAATACTTTTGTTCTTCCTGTATACTATGTTAGGGCCTTCTTTTGTCATCTCTCTCAGTTTTGGCTCCAGATTTAAAATTGGCCAATTATCCTTTAAAATTTGTTTGATATCGTTAGCCTGGTTTGAAAAACTAGTAACGAAAGGACAGTCCACCTTAGATTCAGAAGCCCCCTTGTAATTTAATACCTCTTTCCTATCTAATTTATCCACTTTTCTAACAGCTGTTGCTATGCTGTTATTACTATACCCCCTGTCTTTAAAACGTTGTACTTGTTGGCCTCGTTTTATCTTATACTCAGTGGTTTCAGAACAATTTCTGAATGTTCTGATTAATTGACTTTTCGGTATATTGATTAGGTATTTTATTAAATAACACAGGGAATACAGGTTATCCCGATGTTGTATAAATTAAATATTAACATTGGTTAGATATTCCTATATTAGGGTGATGTCTGTGAAGTTGTTTTTAACAATTTATATGAGATAAATGAATTTTATAGGATGTGTACCTTTAAGAATCATTTTCTCAAAATTGATGTATATTTGTTATTGGATTTCATTGGTGCAATAGAAATCACATGGCTTGGTAAATAAGGTATTTTAAGTATATTACTTGAAAGATGTCTTTTACTCTGAAGAAGCTTGGCAGGGGGCCAAGTGAAACATCAGTCTGTGTAGTGTGCGCTTAGATTTGGTCTTTAATAAATGTGACTTTTGATCAATTGAACGTTTTCTGAGTATGCTGTGCGGGTGCTTGGATTCATTTTGATTTATAATATATGTCAGTGTAGATGGGAAAATGAATATGAACGCAGTTGTGGCTTTTTTTAAATTGTCTGGACGTGTAAACACACCTCTCTACTGTCACACATTAAGTGGCATGTCACCCATTTTATCTCTCAGAAATCCTGGGCCAGAAGCTCAAAAGGTAACATAGGGCTTGCGTCAAGTTCTGCGTCCAACCTGTTTGTCAGTACAGATGTGCCAACAGCTCTGCCACACACTGTGCCCGAGTCAAGAAGATCAGGCACATTTACGACAGTTTTCCCGATTTATGGCAGCTTGCACCAAATATTTGGCGCAACCCTGTAAAAAGGGTACTAAAGATTGCTACAAGCTAGACCAAGAAAAAGTTTCTCTAACTTGCGGCAAGTGGCGCACAGGTCTGAGAATCCTGATCGCCATCTGGATGAATGCAGCAGGCCTCGTGCACCATATGGTCAGCGCACCCAGGGCTTGCAGCTTTCACAGCCCTTCGAGAATCTGGACCCGTCTCGCACGAAGGGTGATATTCCAGATTGCTCACTAAGACTTTAAAGCATACATTCATAATAGTCTATCACGCTCAGTTATCAGCAAACATAAACATGAGTGCACTTACATCCAATGTTCTTAACTTGCAATGTCATATTTGACAATACTGTACGTCACCCGTTGCCCAATTGTCACACAACTTATCACACATTTAGGTAACGTCTGACTTATAAAAATATGCATCTTTGATTACGTTTCATCAATGTTATGTACACACTGACTAAAGGTAGCAATTCAGTATGAATGTTCCATCAGTGTTCTGTACAAGCTGACTAAAGGTAGCAATTCAGTATGAATGTTCCATCAGTGTTATGTACACACTGACTAAAGGTAGCAATTCAGTACGAATGTTCCATCAGTGTTATGTACAAGCTGAATAAAGGAAGGAAAGTAGGAAGGCTCTGAAACTTACCATGCAGGCTAAGAGATAAATAAATGTACAAGGCTGCCATCAACACCAAGGCAACACCTAAGGATTTATTCCATTTTGTTGTGTTGCACATGGTCTGTATACCACCCTGGCATGGTCAAATGTTGTGCACACACCTCTTAACCCATCTCTCCCGCCACAGCTGATAAAGGTCTGCGTGTTGTTACAATTCATAACTTTTCACCTTATGGCACTCTCGAAGATCCAATGGTTTCTAGAGGACTATAGCAAGGGTCTTAAGAACCTAAAGTAAGAATGTGTACCTTAAAATAAGAAGGGGGAAATTAAATCTGTGTATCTTTCCTTAAAATCAGAAAGGGAAAATTAAATAACAGCAATATTTTCCTTTCAATGAGTTCCAACAAGTCCTTGTAGATAACTGGTCCAGACTGTGAGTAACAGCCCAGCATTATAGGGAAAGACAGGAAGTGAAATGTTTTGCATTGCATCGTCACAGGTTTGCCTTGGAACAAGCCTCAGTTTAAGCTCTTTCAAATCAGTAGACACGGCTCGTACAAATAGACCAGGATTGGAAAGCATTAGTAGATGTGAATATATTACTCCTGCACTGCCCCTTCTGCACTAGTTACCAGTTAGGAGATCCATTTTTAAGATCTTGTTACTGACCTCCCAGCATAAGGCCCTTTTCAGACTGGGACCTCACTGCCTTCAGGAGATTCTTGCAACCCGCACCAATGTCTGTGTTTTAAGATCTTCAGTTTCTTGCATTTTGGGTGTTCCTAAATACTGCTTGAAATCAGCAGGTGACCTTTTTTTCTGTTAATGGTCCTCAACTGTGGAACAGCCTTCCTTTGGACAGTCAGACTATTACTTAGTATTTAGGGTTACAAATAATCTAAAAACATTTTTGTTCAATCATGCCCTCTCGGGAACCTAATATGCTTACTGGGATTAAAGAAACAATGGTTTTACAGTTGCTAATATTTTTATTGCCTATGTAATGATCTTATCAGTAATGTGTTTAATCTTTGCAGCGTAATTTATGGATCTGTATTTATGTTGTTGTTTTTGTTACTGGTTTTCTATTACTGTGTGGCGATACACTGCACCTTTGTTTTAGAAAGGCATATGTTAATAAAGAGCTGCCTGTCTGTCTATGTATCTATCTAAAAATAAACTTACAATAAACAATAATCAAAGGACATAACAAGCAAATGATCTGACTCTAACAAAGAGAAAACTTTTCCTTCAGACCAAGGAATCCAGTGTATCCGTGCAGATTAGCAGTCCAGACTGTAGGATGTAAACTAGCGCTGTGGTTTAGGGCACTGAGCTGGAGACCTGGGATTGAATCCCACAGCCCCCACATGCATACTGTGTGACCCTGAGCAAGTCACTTCCTTGTGTTCCCAGGTCGCACCTGGAAGTGAGCTTCGGCTTAGTGTGCCTTTCCTGGTCAAACAATCCCCCCAAAAAAAAAAGCAGTAATATCAATTACAATAATGATGAAAAATACAATAATGGTGGAAAAAAAGAAAGTTACAGTACTTCCTGCAACTCTAGATCTTCAGAAATATCTACTCCATTGATGACCACGCTTACGTCATAGAGTTGGAGGTGCTGCACAGGAACCAGAACTTTTGGGGTCAGCAGCATCAGTCATTCGCATGCCCCCTGGACATTTAGCACAGCAGGCCCCAACCACCTCAGTACCTTTTTTCACTGAGGAGGAGGAGCTAACGTCTGACTGACAACTAGTAAATAATGACAACTAGTAGCAAAAGATAGCCCATTAGCGCCTATAAGAAGGGGCAACCACCCTAACAATAACAAGTGACTTCACAGCCTGTACCTATCTGAGGAAGGAAGAAAAAACACAAATCAGACTAAAGTGAGTCTGGGGAACGGAGGGTGGGTGAGTGGCACTCTATAGAGAAGATATTCTTGAAGATCAGGAGTTACTGTTAGTGCTGTAGCTTCTCAATGTAGCCACACATTTTGGTGTCAACTGGCGAACAGTCAAAAACCAAGTACGCCAGACCAGGGAGGCTGGAGACTTAGGACTCACAAAAAGAGCAGGCCTGCAGTTCAACAAATCCATAACTTGCAAGTTGTCTCGAGTGAATATCCAAACCACAATACTCTGAGAAAGCGTGACCAGTACTCCATGTAGTGGCCCTGCAAATCTCAGAGATAGGGACTCATCAGAACAAAGCCACTAAAGCAGTCACTGTTCTATCAGAATGTGCTCTAACAGAGCCTTCCAAGTGTTGTCCTACCACATTGTAGCAGTCCTGGATGCAGTTGCCAATCAAATTAAACAATGAATGGAAACAGGAAGTTCCTTTTGATTGGGGTCGAGAGCAAGACAGAGACAAACTGCTGTAAAGCTTGTCTGTAGTCCTTTGTTCTGTCAACAAGACTAGACAGGCCTCAAGGCCCTTATCTGCCAACATCTATGTATCTATGTCAAGGTAGAAACTGAGAACCCTCCTGATATTGAGAGAGTGCAGCTGTATGACTTCTCCTGGATTCTCTGATTTAAGGAAGAATGTCAGAAGTACTAAGGATTGGTTAAGGCGAAACTCTGACACCAGCTTTGGAACAAATTTAGGATGTGTGGAAGAGCACTGTATCCTTATGAAAAACTGTGTATGGAGGATCTGTGACAAAGGCGTGCATCTCAGAGTTTGTACTGAGAGGTAATGGCCACTAGGACAACCGTTTTCCAGGTGAAGTACTTCATGTCACAGGTAGCTGCAAGTTCAAAGGGTTTGCCTAATACCAAACGGAGATCCTAATTAGTAACAGGTTTCTTTATGGGTGTCTCATATGTAGTCTACCTCTCAGAAATCTCTTGAAAGAGAGCTGTTGAGCTAGGGTTAGGGTTCCTATTATGTCATCGTATACCAAGAAAAGGTGGACACTAAAGGAGTAGTACTGCAGACCAGACTCCAAAAGTTCCAGCAGGTATTCCAGGACTATTTTTGGAGGGCACTTGAAAGGGTTGATAAGTCGTTGGTGCACCGGATGGAAAAAAAAAAACTTCCATTTTGCTCCATAAGCCTTTCTGGCATAGGGCTTGCAAGCTGTTAACAAAACTTGAGAAACCATTTAAGAGACTTGAAACATATTGACCTCTGTCTATTCAGGAGCCAGGCCTGGAGATGTAGGGATTGAAGGTTCAGGTGCACCAGCTGAACCTAGAACTGGGTCAGAAGATTCATCCTCAAGGGCAAGGTCCATGGCTGCTGAACTGCTAGGTATATGAGAAACGAGTACCATATCTGCCTCAGCCAGCCACGGGCTATCAGAATCATCTTGCCCTTGTGAGTCTCCAGCTGGAGAATCACTCTCTGAGAGGCTATTTCATGAAGTGGTAGAGAAAGCAATTTGTCCACTGCAGCATGACAGAAAGAGCCATGCGGTAGATAAATCAGGAGAAAAAGTGCAGTAGTTATGTGCTGTAGGGGGATTCAAATAGGTCCAATTCAGGTATTCCCCACTCCTTGAATATGGACTAAACCACATCACCTGCTAGGGACCACTCATGAGGATCTAATATTGTTTGACTGAGATTGTCTGCTAGGGTATTCTGTACCCCTGGCAGATGGGTTGCTTCCAGCAAGGTTTGGTTCTTAACATATCACTCTCAAACCAGCACAGCCTCCCTGCAGAGAGGGCAGGAGTGGTATTGACTTTTGTTTTGAGGTAGAACATGGCACGCTTGTTGTCTGTTTGAAGATGCACTACATCTTTTGTCATACTAGGTCTGACAAGGCCTTGAAGGCACAAAGGACAGCTCTTATCTCCAATACATTTATGTGGATATAACTCTCTGAATTGGGACATGTCCCTTGGGTTTGAAGACTCTGAAAATGTGCTCCTAGTCCCAGTAAGGAGGCAATCATGGTGAAGCTCACCTATGGCTCTGGTGGGGAGGAGGGGAAACACTGGAGAAGGTTCTCCTTCCCAGCTTCCCAGATCACCACAGGAGTGAATGAGTCAAGGGTTCTGTCACCTGTATTTGAGTGGTTCGGAGCATGAGATACTTGATACCATTGTGTACTGAGCATCTACTGAGATGTTCTCATTTCTAACCTTGAAAAGGTTACTGAGAACATTGTAGCTGCCATAGGACTCAGAATCTGCTGCATGGAATGTGCTGTCATGTGGGAGCATACCCTAACAAAGCAAACCATGTGGACTATCACATCAGCCCTGTCTTCTGGGAGAAATGACTAGACCTGAATTGTATCTAGGATTGATCCTATAAACTGCAGTTTCTGGGAGGAAATCAGCTGTCATTTCTGCAGATTCAGTAGGAATCCCATGAATGCCGGGAACTGAGATGCAGCTAACACAGATATCTCAGTCTGTTGTCTGGACAGGCTTTTTACAAGCCAGTTATCCAGTTAAGGCAAAACATAAAGGCCCTGTTTTCTGAGGTGTGCCGCTAGAACTGCAAAAACTTACTGAAGACACATGGCGCCAAGGAAAAACCAACTGGCAGGATTCCGAACTGGTAGTGTTCAAGGCCCACACAGAAACAGAGGTACTTGCGATGGCTGAAGTTGACAGAAATATGCTGAAAAGCATCTTACATGTCCAAGAATGCCAACCAATCCTGGGATCACAGATAAGGGAGAAGAGATCCCAGGTACACCATCCTGAACTTGTGCCTCATGTACCTGTTTTGCCATGTTACATGTCAGCTGATGCTGCTTCCATGGTGGGAAATATGGAGGGTGCTCTATCAGCTCCAGAGAATAATCATCTCAAATAATTTTCAAGACCACTTATCTGTGATGACGGTCTCCCACTGCTGATGAAAATGAAAGTTACATACTTAACATAGCTGTTGATCTTCCAGAATATCTACACCGCTGATTGGCACATATGGGTCTGGTCTGGAAGCACTAGGAAACTACAGGAGCAAAGCTTTCACCACGGCACCAGCCATGGCTCCAGGGTACAGCACCTGTGCACCCCCATGTGGTGCCACCTGCCAGTCAATAACCCTTCCTGGCTCCCTCACTAACCTCAGTTCGGCTCACCAGAAGAGAAACAAAGCGGGGAAAAAGTAAAAGAGAGCTAAGAAGTTTCCTAGCCCAAATGATAGGGAGAGCATATAGGAATATAAATAAACAAAATAAAAGCTGACTGCCAACCTTTGGACAGAGAGACAGGGCACACTAGGTGACACTAAGGGGTAACTGGGTAAGGAGCAGAGACTCACACCACTAGCCAGACAGGAGATGGATTGTGTTCATAAAGGCAGCAGCCCTGAAGCATATGACCCTGTCAATGAAGGTAAGAGGGAGATGCACAGAGATGAGACACCTTTGCAACGGAGATGGCATACTGTGCCAAAAAAGGAATGAATCACAGACTCCTTGAAAAACAAACCCAATGCCACCAGAGAGAGGACCAACTGGATAGTCAGTTAATATGCCCCTTTTCTGCCTTCAGGGAAGAAAAAGGAACTCTCAGGTGCATGTGGAGTTGTAAGACTGAACAGCCCAAAGAAGTCCAGAAGTGTTCACCTCCCTAGGCACCCATAAGGGTAGTGGGCTAATATCCCAGCTGGCATAAGGGAAGAAGAAGGGAATACCAACCTAAAATAGTCTGGCATAGTCAGAAGAAAAAAACGCCAGAGAAAATAACCTGCCTCTCCTGCAACTACAGTGATGTACTTGACCAATGCCAATGCAAAGCACTCTTCCACAGACAGTGCCAAGTGGAGTTAGACTGGATAGTGTCCAAAGACAAAGGCTGCATTTAACAACTAACAGAGATATACCCTAAGAACAGTATATACCCCAGGCAGGGAGAAGAAGGACAAGAAAGAAGAATAAGGGACAAAGAGAGCTGCTTTCCTTTTTTTCGGGGGACATATGAGGGCTCTAAAAAGGAACCATCACCCCATTTGTTATGGTGGGAGTAGATACCCAGTAATGGGTTCCAAACCTCCCCCACTTTTTGTTCTGAAGAAACTACTCCTTAGAGAGTCCAAATAGGGAGATGCCCTGGCACTAAGTGATACCAGTCAGTACTTCCAGGGTGAGCTGCCCGGAGGCCCTGACTGCAACAGTGGAGCCTGTGGACGGGTGCGGTAATCAATGGTGAAGATACTGTATTCCGGAAGACCAACAGTTACGTAACTTTCATATCTTCCAAGAATTAACCTTCACCACTGATTCCCACTTATGGGTCTGAGTACCAAGCTTTCTCTTCTTTCCTGAGGGAGGAGCTGACTCATCCTGAAGATAACAGATTCGCTCAACCCTCTGTGTGGGGGAGAACACCTGAGGACAGGGGCTCATTACAGGTATGGTATCCTTATAAACAGGCTGGCCGAAATATAGGCTCACTTGCTCATGGCATCAATCTTATTGGGCGACTGACTCCCTGTTAGTAGGATGAGCAGTAACCTCCTTGGGCACTATAGCCTTGTCATTCTCAGTGAGAATAACACAGTAGCAGCTATGGGCTGAGTGAAATACACTGGCTTATTTTAGGAGCAGTGTAATTCTTGTCTGCCTGCTTGGGGCAGCTGCCACAGTAGCAAGCCTATGCCACATCACATCAGACAAGGTCTCCAGAGTGGGCTGGAAAGGAGGAATTAAACTAGCTGGAATATCAGGCATTTTTTAAGGAACTCCAGCTAGAGGTGACTAGCTTGGTCAGTGGTTGCTGGCTCAAAATCAAATGCCAAATGCATATTTCTGAACAGAGCCTGGAGAGAAAGGGCTTCCTGAGGGACAGACACAGGAACTGGGTTTGAGACCTCTTGCCTATAATAGGAGTCATTATCCCCACCTTTACAAATAACAAGGTCATGATCTGACTTCTTCCTCTACACCCTCCTCACAAGGATAGATGAGAGAGTGGGGTCGCGGGGCTGACAGCACAGTGTGCAGCTGCAGCAACACTGGTAACAGTGACTGTCCCGGCCCCTGGGGCCAAACGACTGGTGCCAGGGGTGGTGGTGGAACAGACACTGCAGATAGCACTGGAAGGGTTCCCAGCACCATAAGCTAATGCGACATTGGACCTGACATCACACTCGATACCATGTCAGGCCCCGAGGGGCCCAAACCCAGTACTGGACATGACACTGAACCCGCTCAAAGACCCAGATGGCACCAGAGTGACCAGCAGTGGCACCGTGGCTGTCCTCGTCCCCTGACAGGCCAGAGGTGACACAAGTGGGCAGATATTGGCAGTGCTGCTCATGGCAAAGACACAGAGGCTGTTGCCACAGGTGAACAAACTATTGGGCCCCACGGCATTGCCATCGGTGCCAGCCAAGCTGACCCTGAGGGGCAGGGATCTGCACCACCAGTGGTGCCACACTGGCCAGCTTCTGCACCTACTGTTCCACAAGAGCTGCCCAATGGTGCAACTGCCCACCAGAATCCTCACTAAAAGACAGAGAAGGGTACATGCTTGGTAGAGCAACCTCATAGGCCTAGAAGTCCCTGGTGTCATCAGCGATGATGGTGTGGATCTCCCAACCCACAAAAGTCGATTGTTTCATGGCAAGCCTCGCAGGCGGTGACCTCAGCAGGTGCCATTTCTTTCCCTTCTTATGAGAAGAGGAAGCGGCCTAGTTTGAGCAGTGCCTGGACCCAATGTCGAGTATGTGTGGGATCAGTACTGCTTCTTTTTGTACTTATGAGAGGACTGTCTTCCCTCCCAAGTACTGGACCACCTGCTTCCTGAACCCTCTATGGAGGAGAGGGTGGACAAGACATGGCCCCTCTGCCAGAGCAGCCTGCCACTTCAGGCTCCCCACTGTCCATGGCCGTCAACCATTTACACACAGTATGGCTAAGACAAACCGAAGTTATTTTTATGTAAATAAACTAAATGGACACAAAAATATCAAATTCTAAAGTTAAACACTAAAAGTGAAGAACTGAACGCAGTTGTCGTACAGACGGTGAAGTTCTGACTCCCAGAGGGTAAGCAATGCCATCACTGGTGCACACTCAATGATGGGGAAAAAAAGAAGTGAAGTGGTTGGGGGCTGGTGCTGCTGCATACTAGTGGGTGTGTGTGTCGATGTGCAACGGCATGTATGTGGTGCCTATCGAGTCACCAGCCCTCTTAAAATTCTGGCTCATGCTGGGTCCTAGTGCCTCCAGCTAAGAACCACTTGTGGGAATCAATTGGGAAGATTGATTCTTGGAAGATCTGAGGTTAGTGAGGGAGCCAGCAATGGTTACTGGTTGGTGCGTGGCACCAGGTGGGAATGCACAGACACTGTGCCCAGTAGTCGTTGCCAGCCCCCTGGCAAAAACTTTGCTCCCACGGGGTCCTAGTGCCTCTGTCCAGACCCCTTAAGTGGGAATCAATGATGAAGGTTGATTCTTGGAAGATCATGGCTAGTCACCCCCCACCCCACAGGACCAGAGTGATCCACCCTGGCAGCTGCAGTGGACACAGCGTAATGTCCTGTTAGAGGATAGTACTGGCAGCTTTTGCTGCCTGTACCTTCTTCTGCAGCTTCTTTTGCTGCTGCTAGTGAACTGCTGCTGGAAGCACCGCTTGGCAGGTTTACCACATAATGACTGTTTCCAGTGTGAATAACCAAGTCATCTACTTTCTTTTTTTTTTTTTTCCTCTCTCTTTTTTCCTGGCAGGTCCTCCATCAGTCTCCACCCTGGTCATGGCCCCCATACTTCCACCTACCGTCTATTGCCAGCATTCCCTCGGTCATCTCAGCTTACCCCGGAGAAATAGGGCCCGCAACGCAGTCCCCTATCCAGAGCCACGGGACCAGTAACTAGTCAGGAGTGCTTGGCGACGGTGGCTAATTGAAGCTCCAGGGAGGGCTTCATGGAGACGGAGGACCAACCCACCCCTTTTCCAGTTTTTCTTGGCAGGCGGGGACGTGCAATGATGCTGGCGTCTGCCCCGCCTCCTATGCGTGTGAGCACCGGCAGCTAAGTGACTCCCAGCCTCCGCCAGGTGTCCTTCCTGTGCCGGACACTTTCCCGCCCTCCCCCCGGAGCAGGAGATCAGTCCATGGGATGCTCTATCCTTCTCCCCCTGGCCGGCCCTCCAGTGACTCGGGTCCATTCCCAAACCCGGATTGCCGGCGTCGCAAGTGGAAATCCAACCACCAAGTCATCTACTTTCTGAGGTGTTGGAGTATACTTATGACACCAGCGCACAAAAGTTCTGGCTCCCGTGGGATCCTAGTGCCTAAGGTCCCAAGACCAATAAGTGGGACCCTGTGGAGAAGACTGATTTTAGGAGGATCAACCTGCTCTTCTCTGGGTTCTTGTGAACTGGTGAGCAAAGAAAAGAGTGTGCAAAGGTAGGTAAAGAAAGTCAGTCTGTTGCCTATCATGATAGATAATCTCTACTGTCCAAATGCCTATTTCTGAGCCTATCTGTTGTCCAGAAAGAACAGGTTACTCACCTGTAACAGTAGTTCTAGGAGTGGTATATGTTGTTCATCCACACTGTCTGGCATTGTTCCTTTCCCCTTTAAATCTTGCTGGAAGTCTTCAAGCTGGCTCCCCCCACCCACACAGTGGTAAATACCTCGGCTCCGCCCCATGATGCCAGATCTAGCCCACTGGAAGCCAGGTTGTGCGCCTAAAGCCAGGGAGGTCGGGTGGGTGCGTGTGGATGAACAACATATACCACTCCTAGAACTACTGTTACAGGTGAGTAACCTGTTCTTCTAGGAGCGTGGATACGTTGTTCATCCACACTGTCTGGCAGACTCCAAGCAGTTCTCCGGGAGGAGGGAGGCAAGGCACACACCCCCTACTTAGGGAATAGAGATTGGAGAACAGAGGCCCCAAAACCAGTATCCCGGCGTGACTCTAGGTCGATGTGGTAATGGGTAATAAAGGTGCTTGCTGACTTCCAGGTAGCGGCCTGACAGATTTCCTGGATAGGGATGTCCCTGGAAGCAGCCACCGAAGCAGCAGTATGACAGGTAGAATGAGCCCTTAGCCCTTTGGGAGGCTCCTTACCTGCCAATTCATAGCACAGACCTATGCATGATGTAATCCATCTGGCAATGGTCCACTTTGCTGCAGGTCTGCCAGAAGCGGCTTCAGCGTAGGTGACAAACAGCTGGCGAACCTCTCCCCGAATTTCCGCTGTCCTCTCCTTATAGTAGGAGAGAGCACGCCTGAGGTCCAGAGTATGGAGCCTGTACTCGGCATCCGAGGTGTAGTTAGGGTAGTATACCGGCAGAGTCAGCGCCTGGTTAAGGTGAAACTCTGACACCACCTTCGGAAGAATTTCGGTGGGCGGAGGACAACTTTGTCCCTGTGAAAGACCAGATAGAGAGTCCACTGAAAGCGCCTGGAGCTCCCCGTCCTTCTGGCTGACGTGTAGCCACCAAGAAGGCCGTCTTCCACGACAAGTCGCGAAAGTGCAGACTTGTGCATGGGTTAGAATGGCTTGCCATGAGCTTTGCCAAAACCAGCAAAAGATCCACGGAGGTGGAGGTTCACGCACCGGAGGGGATATGTGATCCAGGCCTTTGAAAAGTGCCCGACCACCTTTCCTGAGTTAACATCGGCTGACCGCCCGCTACCGTAAAGCCCATATGGCTGCTAGGTGCACTCTAAGGGTCGATGACCGAAGACCCCCTTGGGAGAGGGACCAAAGGTAGTCTAGAATGTTAGCCACTGACCAGGATAAGGGGTCCAGACTTTTACCCTGACACCAAATGGAAAATCTCTTCCATTTGAAGGAGTAACATTTCCTGGTCGATTCTTTTCAAGATGCCTCCACCACAGTGTAGACATCCTCCGAAAGACCCAAAGCCTGGAACTCTAGCCGCTCAGGGACCAGGCTGTGAGGTGCAGGGATTGAAGGTCCGGGTGAAGGACCTTCCCCTGGTTCAGTGATATCAGGTCTGGGCGTGTACCCAGCCGCTCTGGGTCCTGCAGCTGAGGCTGAGCAGATCTGGATACCAGAACTGGCGTGGCCAATCTGGGGCTACCAGGATCACCTTTGCCTTGTCCCTCCTCACCTTGAGTAACACCTTGTGGATCAAGGGAAATGGAGGAAAGGCGTAAAAGAGGCCTGGGGTCCACGGCCTCGAGAAGGCATCCCCCTGCAGCGAACCCTGCTGAGGGGGGTGGGCGTGGTACAGCCTCAGCTTGGTGTTCTCCCTGGAGGTAAACAGGTCCACCAACGGTTTGCCCCAACGGGAGAACAGGTGGTAAGCTACCTCTGGATGGAGAGACCACTCGTGGGATGTCTGGCCTAGGCGGCTGAGAGCATCCGCCAGTTGGTTCGTGATTCCTGCCACATGGATGGCTAGGAGATCCGCCTCCAGCCGGCTGACAAAGGTCCAGATCCGGAGCGCCTCCTTGCATAGCAGACAGGAGTGCGTGCCGCCCTGTTTGTTGAGGTAGTACATGGTCGTGGTATTGTCTGTCTGGACTTGAACCACTTGACCCCGGAGCTGAGGAGCGAAAGCTGACAGAGCCAGTCTGACTGCCCTGAGCTCCAACAGGTTGATGTGGCATCGGGACTCCTCTGGGGTCCAGAGCCCGTGAGCTCTGTGATCCCCCATGTGGGCTCCCCAGCCCATGAGAGAGGCATCGGTCGTAAGGACGACCGTCGGCTCGGGGCGGACAAACGGGATCCCTTCCTGCAGAAGACTTGGGACGGTCCACCATTGGAGAGCATCCCACATCCTCTGGGTGACCGTGACCAGCTGGTCGAAACGACCCTGACGCTGAGACCACTGGGCGGCGAGCTCCCACTGAAGGGGGCGCATGTGCAGTCTGGCCCAGCGGACCACCAACGTGCATGCCGCCATGTAACCCAGGAGGTGCAGAAATTCCTGGGCAGGGCACAAGTGCCCAACCAGAAATGATTGGGCAAAGGAGGAGAGAACCTCCGCCCTGTCCGCCGGGAGCCAAGCTCTGGCTTGACGAGAGTCGAGCTCTGCCCTGATGAAGCCCATCACCTGAGAAGGTATGAGTTCCGATTTGGCCTCGTTGATCAGAAGGCCCAAGTGTGAGCAGGTTCGGAGGGTCAGGTCCCTGGACCTCTCCACCTCCTGAAGGAGATCCATCAGAGCCAGTCATCAGGTAGGGGTAATCAGAACTCCCTGGCCTTGAAGATGGGCTGCCACCACTGCAATGCATTTGGTGAAGACCCTTGGGGCCGATGACAGGCCGAACGGCATGGCTCTGAACTCGTACAGGGTCTCTTCGACCCTGAAGCGGAGGAACCGCTGATGGGACGGATGGATAGGGACGTGGAAAAAAGCGTCCTGAAGATCCAGTGTACAGAACCACATGTTTCGCTCCAGAGATGGTATGATCTGGTTCAGAGTTACCATTGGAAAGGTGCGAGACCTGAGATACCGATTCAGGTCGTGCAGATCTAGAATGGGGCGCCAAACCCCCATCCGTTTGGGCACCAGGAAATACCTGGAGACAAAGCCTGGGTCTGAAGGAGGATCCGTCACTCGGGCCACCGCCTCTTTGAGGAGGAGTAGCGCAATGTCGTCCCAAAGGGCAGACTGGGCGACTGAGATCCTTTCCTCTCGTGGGGCTCGGCTGGGAGGGTACTGCTCGAATTCTAGGGGCAGACCCTGCCTGACCACTTCTAGAACCCACCTGTCTGAGGTGATACCGGACCAGGCGGAAAGGAAGTGGCGGAGCCGGCCCCCCACGGGAGGACCCAGAGTTGGAGTGACGGTTACGGGGGAGGCCACCCCCGGCCCGTCACTGGGCAGGCTTAGAGGAGGAGGAGGAGGCACCTGGACCAGCACCTCGGCCTCCTGCGCGGGGCTGCTGTGGAACTTGCTTGGGCCTAGGTTGCCAAGCCTGAGCCTGCTGCTGTTGCTGACCCCCCTGGAAGGGTGGCTGTCTGACCGCAGGGGAAGAATGAAGAAAAGGCTTCTTCCTGCGCTTCTGCTGGTTCTTACTTGAAGAACCCTTAGCAGAGGTGGCATCTAAGGTGGCATTAGACTGCTCGATGCACTGCAGATGACCTGCCACTCCTGGCCCGAAGAGGTTGGTGCCAAGGAAGGGCACATCAGCTAGCTTGTGCTGAGTATCCACGGGAAAGGAGGATAACCTCAGCCAAGCCCTGCGGCGAGTGGATACTGCTGCAGCTAGTGAACGGGCACAGGAATCACCCATGTCCAGTGCAGTCTGGAGCTGTTGTTTAGCAACAGCCCTGCCCTGGTCCCTGACCTGCTTGACCGTGGTCTGCATGTCAGCTGGGAGGTGAGGAAGAACTTCGTCCAGCGACCCCAAGAGGGGCGTGAGAGAAGTGTGCCATAATCACTGCTGAGCTTGCCTGACGAAGGCCCAAGGAAGATGCTGCATAGACCTTCCGGGCCGAGTGGTCCATAAGTTTGGACTCCTTGTCCGGAGGGCGGTCAGTATCTGCGGAGCTGCCCGTCCGCCTGAACACTGAGGCAGTCACAAGGCTTTCCGCCGAGGGGTGCTCAGTAAACCCTGCCAAGGACCCTGTGGGCACCGCGTACTTGTGTGCCATGCGGGCAGACGGAGCTGGGCAGGAGGCCGGATGCTGCCAGAGTTCCAAGGCCGGGCCAATAATGGCTTCGGCGACTGGAAAAGCCTCCGTAGGGGTATCCCCCCTCTTAAGAATATCTGTAAGGGGATATTCTGCCTTCTTCTGGATAGGCTGCAGGGACATCCCCGTGGACTCAGAAATGAGCCCGGAGGATGCCCTGGAAGGAGGAAGGCCCTTCTTCCAGGCCGGACACTGAAAGCTCATCATGAGAATGAAGGCCAGTATTATCGGAATCGGAAGAGTCCCGATATAAAGGCTGACCACCTAAGTCTCCCTCGTTACGCCTAGGGAGATCAGGGGTGACCGTAATTGACAGTCTGTGAGGGAGACCCGAAGACTGTCGGGCCTCCTTGGAGGGAATCCCCCCAAGGGGTAGCTTAGGTGGTGGTTCCACCAATATTGGTGGGGAACCTGAAACCGGCTGCAGCGGAAGGCGCACCGGAGCCCCCAAAGGGACCGGCACCGGAGAAATCAGTGTCGGAGGAGGCCAAAGAGGCTGAGGCCAAGAGATAGCCGGGACCGCCGAGGGAGCCGGCTTCTGACCTGCTAGCAGGAGTTGCTGCCACATAAGATCCTCGCAGCGTCGACAAATTTTTCGTCAAAGCCTCTCCTCGTCCGAGGAGGAAGAGGAACGGTGGTGGCGCCTCTTGCGGGAGTGTTTGTGTCCTTTTCTGGGTTGATCGACCGAAGAGGACTTACTCCTTGATCGAGACCGATGGTGTTGGCTTTGTCGATCGGGAGAGACCGGACTCGGTGAAAACCGAGGATCCGGTTCTTGTCCCTCGATCGGGAGGCCTGCGGGACAGGTCTCCTCGTCGGGGAAGGAGAGAATCGGCGTTCTCTCCAAGGAATCATTGACAGGTGTCGGTGATAACGGCTCGATAGGGTCGAGAATAATCTCGGCTGGATCAGCCGACTCCTCGGCTTCTAAGCCCGGTCCAGATGGAAGGTCTGAAAACCCGGCGGCCGAGGAGGCAATCTCGACCGAAGTTGAGACATCAGACCACTCCCGGTCCCAGGAGCGTCTTCTTCAACCCGAAGAAGAAGTTTTAGGATCCTTTTTCTTAGAGCGGGATGAGTGCAGGCCCGGGCGCCTCACCCTTGGTAGGGAGAGACTAGCTAAATCGAGAAAGGGATCCTGAAGAAAGAGCCAGACTGAAGCGGCACGAAGAGCCTCGGCTAGCAGAGGCTTGGGCGGCTTCTTCCTCGAAGGCTGCCATGCGTTCGAGCTGCTCGGCAGATCCCGCAGCCGCGGAAACCGCCCACCTGGCCTCCTTGGATTTTACCGGTGGGTTGCGGAGCTCCGGTCTACCCAGCTTCAGGTGTGCCTGAACGATCCTCCAAGATGGTGGGATGGAAGGAAGCGCAAATAGAGCATTGCGAGGTATCATGAATAGTACCGAGGCAGTAAACGCACGAGAGGTGGGGATCGGTGCGCGACATTTTCTGTCCGCAAGGACACCGGCGAAACCCGGGGGACAACTTGTCATCCATGTCCGAATCAGAGTCATAAACTCTAACAAGTTTTAGAGCAAGAAGATGCCGTGAAAACCGTCAAAACGAATCCAGGGCCTCAACACTGCAGAAAGCACGAGGGAACCTGAATCTTCCAGCGGAAAGGAAGATCTGGCGTCATGGGGCGGAACCGAGGTATTTACCACCTGGGTGGGTGGGGGGAGCCAGCTTGAAGACTTCCGGCACGATTTAAAGGGGAAAGGAACAATGCCAGACAGTGTGGATGAACAACATATCCACGCTCCTAGAAAGAGAAAGTTTGCCTCTCATTGCACTGTTAAGCAAGAGGATCAAAGTATCTTCATGTTGAATAAATCTCTGGAACAGTTACAGCAAACACCTCCCTGAGGTCATGGGATCATCAAATGGGAGCGTATGAGACCACACAAAAAACTTTTGAGGGTGACACCTCCAGAAGAAGGCATGATTCAAGTTCTTCACTTGTTTATATTAACCCAGTTTACTCCAAGAGCACCCCTCCAAAACACAGTTCATAAGCTTCCCAATGGCTTACCAAAGCTGTCAATCTAGTTTAAGTTCTGTTGTCACTCATCAGATCACAGAGGTAATGTTAGGTGTCTTTCTTGGAGACCTGCTGCCTTGGTAACAGTGGGTATACTTACTTCTACGTTAGAGTGCCTGTGGCAAACAGGTTTATCAGGATCTTGCTTCTTTGAATGTAACACAACCCTTTTGACTGAGGAATGGAAAACAATTGCCAGTCTTGAACTGACTTGACCTTCAGTTACATAAGTATCTGGGTACAACAGCTCTTTAAGGAGTGTTATTGACTGGGTCAGTAGGCTGCTTGTTCTTGAAGAGCCTTGCCCCATGTACCTTTATGTGATATTAATTAAAGACAAACAAGTTGCTTAGTCATTGCAGAGCACTGCCTTGCTCTGTCTTTATCTGCTCTGATATGAACTGCAGGTTCATAGCCTTCTTGCCCTTTGCAGAACCTTGCTCCAGTGAGTATTTGCTGTTGCCAGCTACCTCACACAATGTACTTGTGTAATCTCCCACTGTATCAAATCTGCACATGCATTAGACAGAAAAGTCTATAACAGAAATCCTTCAAAACTCTTTACAGGTTTAATATATTTTTTAACAGCAGCATTTTTTTGCACTATGGGCAGGAAAAGTGGAAACAAGGAAAGTTGTATATATTTTTTTTGCAGTCATCATGCCACCGCATAACCAGGGTAAGCTGCCCAGAGGCCCTGGCTCTACTAGATAGAGGGATGGTGGGCAGGTGTGGTCCACAATGATTAGATATCCTGGTAGCTCGCCAGTTATGGTACATATGTAACTTTCTTATTTTCCCAGAATCAATCTTCTCCATTGAGTTCCACTTATGGGCTTAATCCCACCTGTGGCAGGTTCTCAGGCTTCCCTATTTTAAAACAGAGGAGTTGGCTCACCCTGAAGGTATAGATTTACCCTCCAACCTCTGAAGTGGGGGAGACACCTAAGGGAAGGGGCTCTTGCATCAGGAGAGAACTGTGACTGGCTGGGTCGAGACCGAGGTTCATGTGGCATAGAAACAGGAAGGATCCCCAAACGCCGCCTGACCAGAGGGAGGAAGAAATGAGCCCCTTAGTAGTGTGCGTTTGTCACCTTTCACTGGGCCAATGGCGCCTGCCTGGAGAGGCGAAGCTGTGCCATCCCTCTCACAGCAGTTCCCACCAACCTATAGGCCACCTTTTTTTTTTGTAAATATAATTTTTATTAAAGAACTCTTTCGGTCTACAAAAACAAATGTCATACTTTAATCTTAGTACATAGTAGGCATTAAGCAATCATTTGCATAGTACAAGCATTTCCGGTGGCCTGGCTGCACCACTAAATGATTCTTAAGTTCCGCTGCATCCCTTGTTGCAGTGTAGGAGTGGCAGATCAAAACTTTAATCAAGCATTGAAAATATGACAGTACTATTGCCAGGCCAACTGGACAACTATTATTTGTAATGTGGCATCTCTAAGAGGGCACCGTGGAGATCGGCCTGTATCCCATCCTCTACATGAAGGGGGTACAACCACCTTCTCACCTTGTACTTCTTAATTACAACTAGTGTAGAACTCGCCCCTGATAAAAGGTGGGGGGGCTCATCATGGGACAAAGTTTGAGTCTTTGGACATTACATGCAGAATCCACCCATTCCATCTTGAAGAGCATTGCTCACTTCTATCACTGAGTGAGTGAGTTATTCAATCCACTCTATATATTTGATTAACAGCAGTTCTCCAGCTCTCTAGTGTAGGAGCCTGTGGAGTGAGCCAGGCTCTAGTTATGACTTTTTTGGCTGCAAGAGCCACCAGAGCCACCACCACTACCTCAGAGGTTGCGAAGAAAGCACAGTAGTTGGACCACAGTGGGCTCAGGGAGGGTGAGGATGGTGGAACAGAGGCACACCCAGTCAGCTGTTCCACTCCACAATCCATACACCATTCTGGGGGAGCATAGCTCCCCTATGGATGCACCCGCAGAGGAGACTAAGGAGGCTGAGGACAACTGTCACAAGGAGGCCCACAGGAAGGAGGCAGAGGACACCACAAGGAAAGGAAGCAGCTCCTGGTGGGTGACCCAGTTATTAGGGATAGAACTGGGGAGCAGGGAAAACTGAAGTAAGGTGCCTGCCTGGCGCCATGGTTTGAGGACAGGAAGCGCATCCCCAGGATCATGAGAACAGCTGCACGGGAGTCTGAGGTTGGCGTCATTGTCCACCTAGGGACAAATGACTTGGCTCAACATGAGATTAGAGCAGTGCAGAAGGACTTTGTAGATGGGAGGGGCCTAAGACAAGTAGCACACACAGTATCCTTCTCAGAGGTGCTGCCTGTCAATGGCATGAGTGAGGCGAGGGACTTTGCACCATGCAGTATGAATGGTTGAAAAATGGTGTGGAGAACAGGGGTTTGGCTTCATTGGGGACTGGGGTTCCACCTGCAGGGACACCAGCCTATACTGGCAGGATGGTCTACATCTGTCCAGGAAGGGAACAAGTCTTTTGAGCAATCAGTTTAAATGCTTCATTGGCAAGCTTTTAAACTAGTCAAGGGAGGCACTGATAAGCAGCAGAAAATCCCAGCCTCTCCTACAAAACAGGGTACTAAATGAGAAAAAGACAGAGGTAGAAAGGTCAGTGGGGGATGCTGCAACAGAAGGTAAAGCCATCAAAAAATGGAGAGCAATGAGTACCAATGCCCGTAGTCTGAGTAACAAGCTTCCTGAATTAGTGGCCTTGATGGAGGAGGAACATCTGGATATCGTGGCAGCCACAGAAACATGGTACACACAAAACCATGACTGGGACGTAAACATACCAGGATACACTATCTACAGGAGGGACAGGGAGGGTAAAAGAGGAGGAGGAGTAGCTCTTTACATAAGGGAAGGAATCAAAGCAACAGAACAAAAGGGAAACAGGGAGGAGAAGAAGCACTGTGGGTAAATTTGGAGACCGGCAATGGCACCACAATCCGCACAGGGGTTGTATACAGACCCCCTTCTCAGGGGGAGAAAATGGACAAGGAAATGATAGAAAGTATACTTAGAATGGCAGAAAAAGGGGAGATATTGCTGATGGGTGATCAGAATATGCCAGATGTTAACTGGAGTGCAGTTGCAGCAGCCACTCAAGAGTGGGTTATTCTAGATGCCCTACAGGGGCATGCCTTAGACAACTAGTATTGGAGCCCACTGAGAGGAGCAATCTTAGACCTGGTTCTCTCAAATGGAGATGAAGAGAGGATCACAGATGTAGAAGTGAGTAGCCATCTGGGAACTAGCGACCATCGAACAGTATGGTTCACAATAAACACAGCAATAGAGTCAAGTCATACAAAGGCAAAAGTACTGGACTTTAGGAGGGCTGACTTTGCCAAAATGGGTGAGTGCCTAAGGAATGCACTAGCAAATGGGCAGGAAGGAGGGGTGGAAGAACAAGTCAATGGGGAATAATAAAAACTGCCATCACAGAGGTAACAAGCCTTTGTGTGAAGCAAATAAACAAAACAAAACGATGTAAGAAACCACTATGGTTCTCAAAGGAAGTGGCAGTGAAGGTTCAAGAGAAAAAGAAAGCATTCAGGAAGTACAAGGAATCGCAGAAGGAGCAGGACAGAGAACTGTATCAGTTAAAGCAAAAGGAAGCTGGGAAGCAGTCAGAACAGCAAAGGCCCAAACTGAGGAAAAGATAGCCAACTCAGTTAAGAAGGATAAAACCTTTATAGGTACATCAGGAGCAAAAGAAAAGACCAAGGAGGATAGTGAGGCTTAATAAAGGGAGGGCAGAGATACTAAACAAATATTTTTGCTCAGTATTTACAAAGGAAGAGGGGGAGGTACCTAAAACAAACAGTAGAAACACTCTGGATACAGAAGTTGATACCAGCCCATTTACAGAAGAAAGGGTTCTGAAAGAACTCTTAAAACTGAAGGTGGACAAAGCAATGGGGCCTGATGGGATTCATCCCAGAATTCTAACAGAACTAAGGGTAGAACTAGTGACACCACTGACTACCCTCTTTAACAAATCATGGGAGGATGGGGTGGTACCCGAGGACTGGAGGAGGGCAGATGTGATTCCCCTTCACAAAAGTGGAGCAAGGCAGAAGAAGGAAACTACAGACCTGTTAGTTTAACCTCAGTGGTAGGGAAAATGATGGAATCACTTCTGAAGGAAAGAACTGTCGGTATCTAGAGGCCAGAGGGCACAGGACCCAAGGCAGCATGGATTCACAGTGGGAAGGTCATGCCAGACAAATCTGATAGATTTCTTTGACTGGGTGACCAAAGTAGTAGATCAGGGAGGGGCTGTGGACATGGCCTACCTAGACTTTAGCAAGGCATTTGACACAGTCCCACACAAAAGATTAATATACAAGTTAGCCAGCCTGGGAGTGGGTCCCAAGATGACAGCCTGGGTAAAGAATTGGCTGGAGAATAGGACACAGAGAGTAACAGTAAATGGAGTCCACTCTGAAGAAAGGGGGGTTACTAGTGGGGTACTGCAGGGTTCAGTATTAGGACCGGTCCTCTTCAATGTCTTTATAAGCGACATTGCAGAGGGACTGGAAGGAAAAGTATGTCTCTTTGCAGATGACACAAAGATCTGCAACAGAGTTGATGCACAAGGTGCGGTGGAAAAGATGAGAAGGGACTTGGCAAGGTTAGAGGAATGGTCAAATGTATGGCAGCTTAGATTCAATGCTAAGAAGTGCAAGGTAATGCACCTGGGAAACAAAAACTCAGGGAAGAGTACACAATGGGGGTGGATATAACAACAACAAAAATGGAAAGGGACCTGGGGGTAGTCATATCAGATGACCTAAAGGTGGGCAAGCAATGTGAGAGGGCAGCAAGGAGGGTTGGGGGGATACTGGGATACATAGGGAGAGGTATCACCAGTAGAAAACAGGAAGTTATTATCCCTCTGTACAGACAGCTGGTGAGACCCCATCTGGAGTACTGCGTGCAGTTCTGGAGACCCAATCTCCGCAAAGACATAGACAGGATGGAAGCTGTCCAGAGGAGGGCAACTAAAATGGTGCAGGGTCTGCACCGGAAGACATATGAAGAGAGACTTAAGGAGCTTAATATGTATAGCCTCGAGGAAAGGAGGGAGAGGGGGACATGATAGAAACTTTCAAGTACCTCAAGGGAATCAACAAAGTCCAAGAGGGTAGCATCTTTCAAAAAAAGAGGTGTGCAAGAACAAGGGGGCACAATTTGAAGATAGAGGGGCGGCTCAGAGGTAATTTAAGGAAGTATTTTCTCACAGAGAGGGTTGTGGATGCATGGAACGGCCTTCCAGAGGAGGTTGTGGAGTCAAAAACAGTAGTGGAATTCAAGCATGCATGGGACAGTCACAAGGCAATTCTAGGGGGTGGGGGTAGGAAGAAGTAGGCTGCTGGTTAACTAGGATCTGCAGCTTATCCATTACGTAGGGAAATGGGCAGACTGGGTGGGCCAAGCGGTCCTTATCTGCCGTCAAATTCTATGTTTCTATGTAACTGATAATATGCTAAACAAGTACCTAGAGTGGGTTCCCTGAAAGCCCTTTGGGAACATGAACAGCAGGAACATGTCTGCTGTTCATACTACGGGTTTACTATATAGTCCCTCTAATTCAGTCTGAAGCAATTGGAAAAAGGGCTGTAGAACTGGGCAGAACCACATAATATGTGTGAGGTGTGCCCTGGTTTCTCCACAGTGTCTCCAGCAACAGGAGTTATTACCTGTGATAATGTGCGAGGTGTTGTTCCTGTTTGAGGTGTTGAGCAGGGGTCTGATCCCCGAGCAGGTCTCTCGTCGATGGTTTTCTCCGCATCGCGAGTAGCTGGCTGGGCCAAGTTGGCAGTGCCAAGGCTGGGTGAACAGTTTGGATTCAGTCCGCTAAATGCTGGATGCAGCTTCTAGCAAGCGTGACACAATTAGGCAGTGGGGAACCAAATCATGACCCACTAATAGCATTCAGCACACTTATAGTAAAAGAAAAGCAATACCACAGTTCAGATGACAGTCCGGTTGCAATTTCAGCTTTCCTGAGCAAAACTGTGATCTCTGTGGTGATTTAGACATCCTGACAGGCTGATTACATGGAGCAAATCTTCGGTCTTCTTCAGGCAAAGGTACAGTCACAATTCGGCAGCTTTTGCCACAATTGGTTCGGATACACTCCAGTTATTTAAGCACTCTTTAAGGATCCCTTTTGAGGGACAGCAGGCAGACAAGCCAAACTCAGCCTTTCTACCAGTTTCCTGCGCGATTACGCAGGAGCAGCTGCTCGAATCACTCGAGCTGTTCACTCTCTCAACTCCAAACTCAGACTGACACTCTGCTGCAGGCAGCATCCGGACTTCCTCTGAGATCCAAAAGGTTTGGTTGGTTGATTCATCTGTCTGTCACAGTTACAGCTCCCCCTCCAGGTCCATTTAGGCGCCAAAGTGGAAAAACAAAATTCCTACAGAAATTCACTCCAACAAGACCCCTGGGGAAAGACTCCATTTTAAGGTCCCCAAAAGGTACTGATTGTTGCAATACAGAAATGTCCATGCTGCAAAGAAAGGCAGGTTAGACATACTATAATACCATTGTTATTAGAGCAGCTAATCAGCAAACAATTACCAGTTCTAACAGAGCTTCCTCTGCACCATTAGCGATGGCTGAACAGAGCAATATAACTGCAGCTCGGGCAGGACTCGAGCCTGGAAACACTCGACCCCTACCCAGATTAATTATACATTACAAAAATAATGTCTCTTAAAGAGACAGGCACAGAGGCTAACAGGGAACTTGCATGCAAGCACTTTTACACCTGTAAAGACACAGAATGCCCGCCTGGCAGTGGGCATTTAAGCACACCCAAGGAAGACTTTTGGGAACCATTTATAGGGGGGTTACATCTATTATATGTTCCTGCGCGTCCCCAATAGATTCATTCAGGGTTTTATATAGACATGAAAAAAGATGCTCAGTGGTCCCTATTTTAGTTATAGTTATGAGGAAAGTAATAATAGCTGGGTAGGACTCAGGCTGGCAGGGACCAGATGAAGAGATTTTCTAATAGAAATTCATGTCCTTAACTAAAACTGAATCCAGGGATTTAATGCTTTGCCCCGGTGAGGTGGCTGGTCTAAATGATAGAGCGCCTGCAGGTAATCCAGGGTAGGTAGTAGAGCATGTTCTGTTTCCTGCCATCGTGCTTGGGAGCAGCCAAGCTGTTGGAGAATGACAAAATGCAAATGACTCGCCCAGTGGTAGAGTTTGAGGTTGGGAAGTGCCAGGCCCCCCCCCCATCTTTTGGAAGGAAAAGGGTGGAAAGCTTAACCCGTGGGCACTGTTCTGCCCAGATAAACTGGTCCATGGGTTTATTTAGTTGTCTAAAGGTGTTCAGTGTTAAGGTTAAGGGGACATGCTGGAAGAGACAGAGCGCCCTGGGTAAGATCACCATCCGAATAACTTCAATACGCTTTGTGAGGCTGAGTGGTAATACTTTCCATCTTGCGAAATCCACTGTAGTTTGAAAAAAGAATGGATCATAGTCATGTTGTATGGCCCGACTGGGGGAGTGTGTGAGATAGATCCCTAAATATTTTAGTTTCTCTAAATCGCACCTGAAAGGGAAGCAATTCTTTGTCTCCTGTGTTGGGCGGTAATTAAATGTGAGGACTTCTGTCATCTTAGTAGTATTTGCCTTATATCTTTTATATTGCTCCAAAATTTTTTATGATTTAAAAACTTGCTAGGAGGGAGGAATTTGTATCATCTAGGTATAAGAGAATATCAACTGCATACAGGGCTATGCAGTGTTCCTCATCTCCCAAAGTGACCCCAGCCAACCCGAGGGATTCTCGGATAGCCTGTGCTAGGAGTACAATATAAAGGGCAAATAAAAGGGGAGATAGTGGGCAGCCCTGCAGGGTTCCTTTATGTAGTGTGAAGTCCTCAGAATGATGCCCTGAGATCTTAACACATGCTCGAGGTGGGCTATACAGGTTTTGAATTGTTTTTAATAAGGGTTCTGGAAATCCAAACTTCTCCAGGGTGGAGTATAGGAATTGCCAGGAGACCCAATCATGCATTTCTGTGTCTAGGCTTAGCAAAACCAATGGGGTCTGACGTGTCTGTATTTCATGTATCAAATATAGTGCCCTTCTGGTACTGTCTATCATCGTCCTTTTTTGAACAAATCCAGTTTGATCTAGTCCAATTATGTAGGGTAGGATTACCTCTAGTCCTTGCACCAGAACAGACATGTAGTATTTATAATTATTATTGCGCACCGATATGGGATAATAGGAGGTACAGAAAAACAGGTTACTCACCTGTAACAGTAGTTCTAGGAGTGGCATATGTTGTTCATCCACACTCTTTGGCATGTCCCTTTCCCCTTTAAATCTTGCTGGATGTATTCAAGCTGGCTCCTCCCACCCACCCGGGTGGTATATACCTCGGTTCCGCCCCATGACGCCAGATCTTAGCCTGCTGGAAGCAAGGTGATGCGCCTAAAGCCGGGGAGGTCCTGTGGGTACGTGTGGATGAACAACATATACCACTCCTAGAACTACTGTTACAGGTGAGTAACCTGTTTTTCTAGGAGCGTGAATATGTTGTTCATCCACACTCTTTGGCAGACTCCTAGCAGTTCTCCGGGAGGAGGGAGGCAAGGCGCACAACCCCTACTTAGGAAACAGAGATTGAAGAACTGAGGCCCCAAAACCAGCATCCCAAAATGACTCAAGGTCGATGTGGTAATGGGTAAAGAAGCTGTTTGCTGACTTCCAGGTAGCAGCCCGACAGATTTCCTGGATAGGGATGTCCCTGGAAGCAGCCACTGGTGCAGCAGTATGGCGGGTAGAATGAGCTCTTATCCCTCTGGGAGGCTCTTTGCCCGCCAACTCATAGCATAGACCTATGCATGATGTAATCCATCTTGCAATAGTCCATTTGGCTGCAGGTCTGTCAGAAGCGGCTTCAGCGTGAGGTGACAAACAGCTGGCGAACCTCTCCCAATTCCGCCATCCTCTCCTTGTAGTAGGAGAGCACATCTAAGGTCCAGGGTATGGAGCCTGTACTCGGCGTCCGAGGTGTAGTTAGGGTAATATACCGGCAGAGTCAACACCTGGTTAAGGTGAAACTCAGACACTACCTTCAGAAGGAATTTCGGTTGGGGGTGCAGGACAACTTTGTCCCTGTGAAAGACCAGATAAGGGGAGTCCACTGAGAGTGCCTGGAGCTCCCCTGTCCTTCTGGCTGACGTGACAGCCACCAGAAAGGCAGTCTTCCACGACAAGTGTGGGAACTCACACTTGTGCATGGGTTCGAATGGCTTGCCCATGAGCTTTGCCAAAACCAGCAGAAGATCCCATGGGGGTGGAGGTTCACGCACCGGAGGGGATATGTGATCCAGGCCTTTGAAAAAGCACTCAACCACTGTCTCCTGTGCCAATGTCGACTGACTGACCCGCACCCGGTAAGCAGAGATGGCTGCCAGGTGCATCCTAAGGGTCAATGACCGAAGACCCCCAATGGATAGAGGCCAAAGGTAGTCTAAAATGTTAGCCACAGAACAGGATAAGGGGTCCAGACTCTTACCCTGACACCAAATGAAAAACTTTTCCATTTGAAGGCATAACATTTCCTGGTCGATTCCTTATGAGATGCCTCCACCACGGTGTAGGCATCCTCGGAAGGACCCAGAGCCTGGAACTCTAGCCGCTGAGGTAAAAGGCTGTGAGGTGCAGGGATTGAAGGTCCAGGTGGAATACCTTCCCCTGGTTCAATGATATCAGGTCCGGGCATGTACAAAGCTGCTCTGGGGCCCTGCGGCTGAGGCTGAGGAGATCTGGATACCAGAACTGGCAGGGCCAATCTGGGGCTACCAGGATCACCTTTGCCTTGTCCCTCCTCACCTTGAGTAACACCTTGTGGATCAAGCAAATTGGAGGGAAGGTGTAGAGGAGGCCTGGGGTCTACGGGCTTGAAAAGGCATCCCCCTGCAGCAAGCCCTGCTGAGGGGGCGGGCATGGTACAGCCTCAGCTTGGTGTTCTCCCTGGAGGCAAACAGGTCCACCAACAGTTTGCTCCAACAGGAGAACAGATTGTAAGCCACCTCTGGATGGAGAGACCACTCGTGGGATGTCTGGCCTATGCAGCTGAGAGCATCTGCCAGTTGGTTCGAGACTCCTGCCACATGGATACTGATGAAGGTCCAGATCCGGAGTGCCTCCTTGCATAGCAGACGGGAGTGTGTGCCGCCCTGTTTGTTGAGGTAGTACATGGTCGTGGTATTATCTGTCTGGACTTGAACCACTTGACCCCAGAGCTGAGGAGTGAAAGCTGACAGCACCAGTCTGACTGCCCTGAGCTCTAGCAGGTTGATGTGGCAACGGGACTCCTCGGGGGTCCAGAACCCGTGGGCTCTGTGGTCCCACATGTGGGCTCCCCAGCCCATGAGAGAGGCATCGGTCGTGAGGACGACCGTTGGCTTGGGGCGGACAAACGGGATCCCTTCCTGCAGACGACTTGGGACGGTCCACCACTGGAGAGCATCCCACATCTTCTGGGTGACAGTGACCAGCTGGTTGAAAAGACCCTGACGATGAGTCCACTGAGCAGCCAGCTCCCACTGGAGGGGGCGCATGTGCAATCTGGCCCAACAGACCACTGAGGTGCACGCCGCCATGTAACCCAGAAGGCACAGGAAGTCCCGGGCAGGGTGCAAATGCCCAACCAGAAATTATTGGGCAAAGGAGGAAAGAACCTCCGCCCTGTCCACCGGGAGCTGAGCTCTGGCTTGACGAGAGTCAAGCTCTGCTCCGATAAAGCCCATCACCTGAGAGGGCACAAGTTCCGACTTGGCTTCGTTGATCAGGAGGCCTAACTGGGAACAGGTTTGGAGGGCCAGGTCCCTGGACCTCTCCACCTCCTGCAGGGAGGAACCCGCCTGGAGCCAATCATCGAAGTAGGGGTATATCCAAACCCCTTGATGCTGTAAATGGGCTGCCACCACTGCAGTGCATTTGGTGAAGACCCGAGGGGCTGATGACAGGCCGAACGGCATGGCTCAGAACTCGTACAGGGTCCCTTCGACCCTGATGTGGAAGAACCGCTGGTAGGACGGACGGATTGGGACATGAAAGAATGCATCCTGTAGATCCAGTGAACAGAACCACATTTTGCTCCAGAGATGGTATGATCTGGTTCAGAGTTACCATCCGGAAGGTGCAAGACCTGAGATATTGATTCAGGTCATGGAGATCTAGGATGGGGCACCAACCCCCCCCCCGTCCGCTTGGTACCAGGAAGTACCTAGACACAAAGCCTGGGTCTGTAGGAGGATCTGGCACTGGAGCTAACACCTCCCTGCGGAGGAGCTGAGCAATGTTGTCCCGAAGGGCCGACTGAGCACCAACTGAGGTCCTTTCCTCCTGTGGGGCACGGGCTCAGCAAGGAGGGACTGCTCGAACTAGAGAGGCAGTCCCCGACCGACCACTTCCAGGACCCACCTGTCCAAAGTGATACTGGACCAGGCGGAAAGAAAGTGGCAGAGCCGGCCCCCCATTGGAGGACCCAGAACTGGCGTGATGGAAGTAGGGGTGGCCACCCCCAAACCATCACTGTGCAGGCTTCGAGGAAGAGGAGGCTCCTGGACCGGCACCTCGGCCTCCTCTGCGGGTCTGTTGGGGACTCTGCTTGGGCCTAGAGTGCCAAGCTAGAGCCTGCTGTTGCTGCTGATGCTGCTGACCTCCCTGGAAGGAGGGGCTGCCTAACTGCAGGAGAAGAGTGCTGAAAAGGCTTCTTCTTGCGCTTCTGTAGTTTCTTGCCCAAAGAACCCTTTGCAGAAGTGGCATCCAAGATGGCACTGGACTGCTCTATGTGCTGGAGGTGACCTGCCACTCCCGGACTGAAGAGGTCCGTGCCAAGGAAGGGCATGTCAGCTAGCTTGTGCTGAGTATCCGTTGGAAAAGAGGATAATCTCAGCCAGGCCCTGTGGCGAGTGGTCACTGCAGCTGCTAGTGAACGGGCACAGGAATCTCCAATGTCCAAAGCCGTCTGGAGCTGCTGTTTTGCAACAGCATGGCCCTGGTCATGGACTTGCTTAACCGTGGTCTGCATGTCCGCTGGGAGATGAGGGAGGGCTTCATCTAGCGACCCCAAGAGGGCGTGAAAGAAGTGTGCCATGATCATTGCCGAGCTGGCCTGATGAAGGCCCAAGGATGAGGCCGCATATACCTTCTGGGCAGAATGGTCCATATTTTTGGACTCCTTGTTCGGAAGGCAGTCAGTATCCGCTGAGCTACCCGTGCGTCTAAACACTGAGGCAGTCACAAGGCTCTCAGCCGAGGGATGCTCAGTGAAGCCCGCCAAGTACCCCATGAGTACAGTGTACTTGCGAGCCATGCGGGCAGACGAATCCGGGCAAGAGGCAGGGTGCTGCCATAGCTCAAGGGCCGGGCCAACAATGGCTTTGGCCACTGAAGGCTCTCTGTCGGGGTATCCTCTTATGATATCTGTGAGAGGGTTTCTACTTCTTTGAATAGGCTGCAAGGGCATACTGGTGGACTCAGAAATAAGTTGAAGGATGCCCTGGAAAGAGGAAGAACCTTCCTCCAGGCCTGTCACTGACAACTCATCATCAGGGTGTGAGTGAAGACCACTGGTATCAGAGTCTGAGGAGTCGGGATACAGGGGTCTCCCGCCTATGTCCCCTTCAATACGCCGAGGGCGATCGGGAACAACAGTGATGGACTGACGATGGGGGAGGCCCGTATCTGTCCGATCCTCCTTCGAGGGGGCCCCTCCCTGAGGCTGCTTAGGTGGTGGCTCCACCAAAATTGGTGGGGAGACTGGAACAGGCCAAACAGGAATGTGTGCCGGTCCTACCGGAGGGAGAGCCAGAGTCCTTGGTACCGGAGGAATCGGTGTCGGCCTAAGAGGCTGGGGCCAAGTAATGGCTGGTGTAACCAGCTTTTGACCGGTCAGAATTAGCTGTTGCCACATGAGGTCCTCATAATATTGACGGAGCTTCCGTCGAAGTCTCTCCTCATCCGAGGAGGATGAGGATTGGTGGCAGCGCCTCTTCCGGGAGTGTTTGTGACCCTTTTCCGTTTTTTCGACCGACGGGGTCCTACTCCTCGATCGAGACTGACGGTGTCGGCTCTGTCGATCGGGAGAGGACAGATTCGGTGAAAACCGAGGCTCCGTCTCCTGTCCCTCAATCGGGATACCCGAAGGATGGGTCTTCTCATTGGGGGAAGAAAGGATGGGTGTCCTCTCCAATGAGTCGTCGAGCGGGGTCGGTGACAACAGCTCGATCGCGTCAAGAGAAATCTCGGCCAGTTCTGCCATATCTTCGGCATCGGTGCCTTGGCCTGACGGATGGTCCGAGAAGCTGGCGGCCGAGGAAGCGATCTCGACCGAGGTCAAGACTGCCAGGTCCTGAGAATTGGACCGCTCTCAGTCCCAGGAACGTCTTCTTCGGACAGAAGATGATTTAGGGTCCTTGTCCCTTTTCTTAGGGTGGGAGGAGTGCGAGCCCGAGGGCGCCTCACCCTTGGCAGGAAGAGACTGGCACAGCTCCCAAAAGGACCCAGTGAAGGTGGAGCCCAGGTTAAGCGGCACGAAAATACTTTGGCTGGCCGAAGCTTGAGCAGCTTCCTCTTTGAAAGCCATCTGGTCGAGCTGCTCGGCGGATCCCGCAGCTGCAGAAACCGCCCACCTGGCCTCCTTTGATTTCACCGGTGGACTGCAAAGGTCTGGTCTCCCTAGCTGTAGGCACGCCTTGCGGTCGTCCAGGACATTGGGATGGAAGGCCAGACAGATGGTGCAAGCAGTGGTGTCATGCACGACACCCAAGCAATAAATGTGCGAGAGGTGGGGATCGGTGCGAGACATTTTCTGTCCGCAAGGACACCGGCGAAACCCAGGGGACGACTTGTCCTCCCTGTCCGATGCACTCGGATTGGAATCGTGAACTCTTACGAGTTTCAAAGAAAGCAAATGCAGCGAAAACCGTCAATTAGAATCCAGGGCCCATGGTACTTGTAGAAGTAGCATGAGGGAACCTGAATCTTCCAGCGGAAAGGAAGATCTGGCGTCATGGGGTGGAGCCGAGGTACATACCACCCGGGTGGATGGAAGGAGCCAGCTTGAAGACTTCCGGCAAGATTTAAAGGGGAAAGGGACATGCCAAAGAGTGCAGGTGAATAACATATCCATGCTCCTAGACCTGAGGGGTTTTTGTCTGGCTTTAAGATGACAGAGATCACACCTTGAGCCAAGCTTGGAAGGGGGATCTCTGGAATACACTTCATTGATGGTCTGCAATAAAGGGGTAAATAGCTGTTCCCCGAAGGTTTTATAAAATTCCACTCCATACCCATCCGGGGAAGGGGAATTCATAGTTTTAGAGCGATTTATAGCCTCCTCAAGCTCCCTAAGCTGGACCGGGCTGCTCAGCCTGTTCTTTTGTTCCTCTGTCAGGTTAGGTAAGGTGATTTTCGCTAGGAACCTATTGTTCTCTTCAAAAAACTAAGGGCGCTTTGGGGTGTATAGGGATTGGTAATATGTTCTAAATGTTTTAGTTATTTCATGGAGTTTAGTGTGTCTGGTTCCATCTGTAGGGTGCCTAATGATGGGAATAGTCGTCACCCGATATTGCTTTCGTAACTGATACAACAGCAATCGGGTTGTCCTCGGACCTACCTCGTAATAACGTTGACACAGAAACATAAGGGCGATCTCTGTCTGCTGAAGACTAAGAGCATCCAAGTCAGCCTTTACATGTTTTAATTGCTGGAGTACAGAAGTATCTCCCTGCTGGTGTGCCATTTGCAGGAAGTGTAGCGTATCTTCTAATCGCTACTGGTGCTCTCTACGGACTTTCATGTGGGTGGTGGTACATTATACAATGGCAAGAAAAAATCCTGGACTCTGACTGGTCAGTCTTGTGCTGGACCCATGATGTTATCCCAGCACAACATCACGGATCTACTCTCATCATTATGACTGCTCTCATCATTATTGCTGATCCCCTTTTTTTGCATCTCCTCTTAAGAAACAAAAATATTTTTCCACTGTAATAGAACCATTCTTTAAAATTATTTTTTTATTTTATATATAACAACGAGCCATTGTACAATAGCAATATTGCCCCTCCCGGTGTAATTTGGGATAACGTCACACCTCAGTTGTTGAATGCACTCGGCCTCGTGCCCAACCACCTGAGGCATGATGTTATCCCAGCATGACACACACCCTGTTGGGCATTATTGCTTAATTGTATGTCTTATATGCCCTCTGGGTATGGCCTTCAAGTATCCTATAGAATAGCATTAGCAAGATCAGGGCCCGCATTATCGTGTAGAATTTCCTATATTTTGTCTTTAAGGAATTCTCGGAAAGCCTCTCCATGAAGGTAATTAGGGTTAAGTCGCCATCTAGTGGAGCGACGCTCCTAGCCTATCTTCCAACTCAATCACAGGGGCATGATCTGAATGAGCAATATCCCCCATTGTACAGTCTATCAAACTGGCCAGGTTTTCCGATTGGGTGTAACAGTGATTAGCGGGGGAATAGGTGTTGTACACTGCTGAGTAAAAGGAATATCCTCTCTTTCGGGGATGGGAAAACCTCCATACATCTATCCAACTCACCTCCTGCACAAATGGCTTGAATACCTTATATGGGGTTGGTTGTCTTCTAGGGGATAAATTAGTGGAGTCCCAGCTAGGATTAGGGGTAATATTGAAGTCTCCTGACAAAATAAGTAAATCCTTTGTGTGGGCAACTACCTTATCTAGGAGTTGTTTAATGGCTGTTGCACCAGTACCTGGGAGGAGGTATGATACAATGACCCCCTGAACAAGACCCATGTGACTGGGTCAACACGTAGGGGTGTTAGCCCGGTGTGTCTGCCATGCTTTGTATAATAGATAAATATCCCTTTATTATTCTCAGCCTGGTGTGTGCCCAGCTTTATTGTTTTTCTCTGCTGTTGTTCTGGGCTGGTGCACCTTCGAGGGGCTGATGTGCACTTCTTTGCTATTATCTTTTTAGGTTCAGTGCTGGTGAAGGGATCTGGAACTGGCCCTGTCTGGCTCCTTGTATTACTGCTCCATGACACCAGCCCATACCAAGTGTTGATGCCATCTTAATGGCCCTGGAGCACTAAAGAACATGGGCAACCTTTGAAAGAAATGCAAAGGCCCTTCTAAGGGTGGCTAAGGCTCCTGGCATTCCAGGCCTGGACCAGGGCCATGAAACTCTGGTGACATCCTAACCAAAGGGAAGGAGCAGGCAAGGTTTCCCAATCATGGCAAACCTACATAGGAGTTTCCAGAACAGTGTCCTTGGGGAGATCTCCATGGGTGAATCGGAGGCCATAGCCAAACGGGCCTTTCAGGCAGACTTCATTCCGCAGCTAGCACAACACAGAGAGAGGGTCCTAGAGAGAACCCAGGGTCTGTCACCGCCATCCCCCCGAGTTTGCACTACCTCCCAGGTTCACTAGGGCATTCCAAATCCTCCACTGACCACCACATTAGGGAACACCCAGGGGTGTGATCACCTGAACAGGGTAGTTTTGAAGGTGTGATGCCTGTGACCACTAGGTACTGAGCATCCATTGAGTTATCCTCATGTGCTACCTTGTCATTTCATGGAATGAGCTGGCAAAGTCTTGTGTTCCATGACATAGCATGCCACCTGCATGACTGCTTGTAGCAAGCTGTTTGGGAGGAAGGCCCAAGCCTAGGTCCTGTACACAGAAGAGCTCCTATGAACACCAGCTCCTGGGAGAGCTCCCACTGAGACTTTGAGGGGTTCGGTAGGTCTCCAGTGGATGATAGCAACTGAGAGGCAGTCGCCACTGTCTGCTCTGTTTTCTGTCTGGACAGGCTTGAGACTAGCCAGTTGCCCAGATATGGGAAGACTTGAAGTCCCAGCTTTCTGATGTGAGCTGTGAGCGCTTTGTAGATTTGTGGCACTGAGGAAAGCCCAAAAGGTGGGGTTCAGAACTGGTAGTCATGGCCCTCCACAAAGAACTGGAGGTACTTGTGGTGGCTGGGGTGCACAAGAATGTGCTGGTATGCATCCTGCACATCCAGTGATGCTAGCCAATCCTGATGTTTCAGGTAATCCTAGAGAAGGATCCCAGAGAAACCATCTTAAATTTTTCTTGATCCATGTACTTGCTCAGGTTTCTGAGGTTGAGAATGGGGTACGTGGTCCATAATTTCTTTGGTATCAGGAAGCTGTGGGAGTAGAACCACGTGTTCAATTCTGACTCTGGCACTATTTCCTCTGCCCTGTTTCTCAGAAGGCCCACAATCTCCTGTGCCCGAAGCTCTGACATGTGAGCTGACAAGGGGAGTTGCCTTCTGGGAGAACTGTCTGGAGTGGTTTCCAACAATTCCAGGAAATATGTGTCTTGGATGATCCTGAGGACCCACTTGTCCACTGAGATGGATTCCCACAGATGATAAAACTGGATCAGGTGCCACCTACTGGGGAGGAGAGGGTTGCTTCGGGCAAATAATGCAGATCCGGGGCTTCAGATGGTGGCACTGAGCACTTTTGCCATCTGTGCACCTTCTTCTGGGGCTGGGGAGGCTGAGCTTTAATATTTTGGGCTTCCTTGTTGTAAAAAAAGCAATGCACTCTACAACTTTGTGGGTTATAAGGAGCTGGACTGGAAGTCTTAAGAGACTGCTCTACCTATCGTCCAAACAGGTAAGTGCCATCTAAGGGCATATTCATGATCTGTTGCCAGACGTTTGGTGTGAAGCCAGCAGTCCACAGACAGGATTGCCACCTGATGCAAATGTCTGCAACCGCAGAGTGGGCTGCTGCATCAGAGGCATCCAGAGAGGCTTAAACTCTGGTGGCTGTTAGATTCAATACCCAGTTTAACAGGAAGCAGCATGTTTTGTTTTGCATCTGTGTCTGGTAGGGCCTCTATCAGAGACTTAAGCTTGTTTCAGATGACATACTCACACTTAGAGAAGTGACCTTGGTAGCTAGCTTTCCTCCTGCTGAGGTCAGCTGAGGCAAAGACACACTTGCCCATGGTGTCCAGCTTGTGCGACTCCTTGTTAGTGGGGTGAATGGTGACCTCCTTTGGCACTATGGTTTTGTCATGTTCAGACAGAGTAACAATAGTATCCACTACTGGCAGAGTGAAATACATGGGCTTAGATTTAGGTGCCATGCATTTCTTGTTCACCTGCTTATGGACTACTGCCACAATAGCAGGCCTCCTCCAAGGCACCTCAGAGTGTGTCTCTAGATCCAGCTGGATGGGAGGAACTAAAGAGACCTGAATATCAGTCACGTTTAGAAACTCCCGTTGGAGATGCCTATCCTGGTCTATAGCTGCTGGCCTGAAATTCAATGCAGAATGCATACTTCCAAGCAAAGCTTGGAAGGAGACAGCTTCCTGAGGTATGGTCACAGGAGCTGGTTTTCAGTTCTCTGGACCATAATACAAGTCATCCTCCTCATCATCAGAGATGATTCGGCCAGGGTCTGACTTGTCCTCCTCTACTACCTCCTTTCTTGGAGAGTACTAGAGAGGAGAGGGTCGAACAGCCAGCAGCACAAGCCATGGCCTTGGCAATATCGGCAACACCAGATCTAGACGGGGCCTGGTGAACAGTGCCGCTGCCAGCACCAAGGATGGCTCAGAGACTGGTCCTGGAGGGAATAATACCGACATCAAAGGCTCATATGGCACTGCCAGGGACACTGGGGTAAGCCCTGAAGAGTCCATCCCTAGCACTGCACATGCCACCGATGGTACTGACAACCTGCCGGTCCTGAAGGAACTGGCAGTGGCAGCGTGGCTGGCTCCATCCCCTGACGGGACAGAAGCAACACCACAAGTGGGGCAGGTGTCGGTGGCGCCAACAATGGCACCATCCTGGAGGCTGCAGCCGTAGCCAGCCATGTACCTAACTTGAGCAGCACGGCACACAATGCCAACCCAGCTGACCCCAAGGGGTCAGAGGCTGGCATTGGAAATGGCACTGCTTGACTTACAGGCTGCATCCACTGTTCTGTAAGAGCAGCACAATGGTGAAAATGCCCACTGGAGTCCCTTCTAACAGCCAGAGAGAGGGAGTTTTGGGACATAGACATCGATATCACAAGCCCAGGCTTCCCCAGCATCATCGCTGATGACAGTGGGGAACCCAGACCTGTGGAAGTCGAATGTCTCACAGTAGAGCAACCTCAACATTGCTGTTTCTTGCTCTTTTTGCAGGAAGAAGTCGAGGCTGAATGGTACAAAGAACCTGATGTCAAGTAGACCAATCCTTTTTGCAACTATGGGAGGACTGTCCATCCTCCTGGGTGCTGGAATGCCCATTCCTACAGCACTTACCCAGAGAGAAGTGGTGGCCAGACACAGCTCCACCTTTTCAAGATCTCTAGCTTCTTCCATGGCCATCAACCATTGGCTTGAGATAGGGCCAAGAGAACAATGAACACAAAAATAACAAACTCTACTGTATTTTAAAACCAAGGCTGAACAGCTGAACGCTGTTGTCATGTAGACAGTGAAGTTCTTGCCGTGATGAGGAGAGAAGCGATGCTACTGATGCACACTAGATGGAGCGAAAAAAAGGAACTGAGGTGTTTGTGGGCTAATGCTGCTGCATACCAGTGACCACATGCAGTGACACATGCATGGGGCTTACTCACATCACCAGCTCCCACCAGAAAAGTTCCGATTCCCACAGTGTACTAGCACCTGCAGCACAGACCCACAAGTGGTAATCAATGGTGACAATTGATTCTTGGACGATCAGGGTGTCACCCCGAAAAGAAGAGTTAAGAGGTTTCTGATGAGTAAGTGAACGAAGCTCAGACAGAGTTATCCATGCATGCCACCTTAAACAGACCCCAGCTGCGGCTGACCTAGAGGCTACTTCTGCTGCATCAAAAGTGGATTCTGCCATGTGCCTGCTGGCACCAGCTCCTTTTTGTGCAAGTTCAGTATCTAAGCTGAAGACTGGTCTTGAGGCAAGTGGAAATACAGGTTTAGCCTTCTTCCAAAGGTTAAGCTGGTAACAGGCCACATTGACCTGGTAGGATGCGTGAAGAGCCATGGCTGTGGCAAATACTGTATGGCCCAAGGCATTTAGAAGCTTATAGTCAGGGTTAGGAGGAAAATGATTAGCCTGATAAGCCCTGGCAGTAAAGCCCTGTTGGGGTGTGAAGACAGGATACTCCAGGAAAAGGGTGGGTTGTGTGGCTGAAAAAACCTGGTGAGACTAGGTATCTATCCATAACTCTAGTTGGAACTGGACCAAAGATAAAGGGCTGTAACCATGCTACACATGCTGCCAAAAAGCAGGGCTAGAATTGGCAATGTTATGGTAAGCACTGAAAGGCAGGGGAGTTGAAGGACTGAATAAATCCATCTATGAGGATGTCGAAGTGACATGTCAGGCCACCCAACTGCTAATGTCGTATCCCTTACAATCCTTTGGAATATGAGGTTCACTGCGTAGGAGGGAGGAATATAGAGAGATGTGTTGTTGTCCTCACAGAACAGATATGCTGGTGACCGTGGAAGGGATGAAGATGAGGTACAGGTCTCAGAGGCCAGAATATGAGCTAGTGGAGCCGGCCCGGTGGTGCTAAGGGCTAAGGCACTGAATGCCTTACCTTGCACTATGCCAGTGACTCGGGTTCGGGAATGACCTCAGGTCGCTGGGGTGCCGGCACAGGGGTGGGAGAAGGATTGAGCACTGTCTCTACTCTCCCAGGAAGGGGGGTCACCCACTCATAGTCCCACCATCACCGGATGGAGGTCTGGTGACAGGCGCAGGTGGTAATGGCGCAACAGGTAGGGTGGGGCGTCCTGTAGTACGTGGCATGCATGTGCCTCTACATGCATGCGCCTCGCCGGGATGCACAGGGTCAAGGAACAAAGAGCTGAAAAACGTATAAACTACTAATGGAAAAAAAATAATATGTGCTAGCGGCCATGATGCCAGAGATGCTGGACCTAAGCTGGAAAACCCCTAAGGGGATGAACAGTTGTGACTGCCTGAGGAATACCTAAGTGAAATACTACAAGCCACTGTGATGGATGGTGCATCAAACACTGAAGAGTATGTTGCGGCACCCAGTTGAGGCTAAACCACACAGGACAGTGGTGTTGACTTAGGGGATGACCTGAATGATACTTAATAGCAAATCGGTAGGAGCTGGGAGCAGTGAATTTACCAGCGCTGACCCTTCCTCAGATGTCAGTGCTGGAGAGACAGGCACTGACCAGGCAAGTCCCGGTACCAATGAAAAAGGCACCTTACTTGACATGCTTGGCACCCAGTAGTCCAAGTGTAACCCCCCTGCAAATGGGGGTTCCCAAAAGACTTCCAGGAGCTTGCTTGAATGCTCCAAGCCTGAATGGTGTTTGGCATTTAAGCCATTTATCAGTGAGTGTTTTAGAACCTCTGGTACTGTTCTTTAAGAGCTGTCTGCTTGCAGACATAATTAGTTTGTATGGGGACTGTGTGTTTCTTTGATTGAGTACCACTCAAGCTGCTGCCAATTCACTTCATTTTGCAGTCACTAGGAGTGCAAAGGAACCTATCTGAAAGATGTAACTGTTTGCCAGAAATTATTTAGAGTAATAATGAAATTACAGTTTGTCTAACCTGCTTCTTTGCAGTCAGAACTGTGTCTGCTAGTTCCCATTCTAGTTTTGAACTGCTGAACTGGACCAATCAGTGTGGGGTAAGCTAGCTCTAAAATGGTGCCTTGGACAGATCAGAACTTGACTCATAATCTGAGCCAGCCACAAGAGGATTGTATGGGCAGTGACTCTGGGAGATGTAGTTTAGACTTCAGTGCCTTTTGGACCAACAGCAGCAGTCTATTGTGAGTGACAGCCAATCCAGTCAAGAACTGGGAGGAACTCAAAGGAAGTGCCGGTTTTGTCGGTTGGAGTTTCAGTTGAGCTTTGGCAGTGAAGAAGGAAGGAGCCCTGTGCTTTTTCAGTGTGCAGTTTTAGTCAAAAGCGTGTGTAAGGCCCAGAGTTCGGTCTGCAGCTTGTTAGGACTGAACTGTCCCTGTGAAAAGAATCAAAGGATCTCTGAAGAGAAAACCAGGCTCACCCTGTAGAAGACTGGAAGAATTGCTGAAAATTGCACTCGGTCTGTCAGGAACTGAATCTGCTGTGTGTTCTCCCGGTATTGTGCAGTAATTGCATCGGGATACAGATGCAGCCTGCCTGGTATAGTGCTTTCTTTTATATAAATGTGTGAAGAGGTTTGTGTACCTCAAGTGAGCCCTGCTGACATTGAAGGACCCTATCTTATTTGGAGGTCGTGAGTACTAATTCAGGGTCGCTCCCTGTTGAATTGCCACATTAAATCCAAATGGAATTACTGTACTGCTGACTGTTTAATTCTCCTTTCTCTGTGTGAAAGGGCCCTACCAGCTGCCACGGTTTGGACTAGCCACTAGGGCTTGGGTACCCAGGGACAGTAACTGATAGGGATAGGCCTGTGCACAGAGCCATAGGTAGATTATTAGAGTGATAAGCTAATTAACCTGATTTCCCCCTGTCCTTGTTATATCCCCCTAAATAAATCAGAGCTGCTTGTTTCAGCAAAGTTATACTGCCTGAGGTATTTGTCTATGTTAAAGTACTGTACTGTGATTGTTGCACTGTATCTCATTTTACAGGAGGTCCCAGTGCCGGAACCAGACCTGGGGGTAAGTGTATACTGTGAAGGTAATTCTGATATATTGTGTGGGCCACTAGTGGGAAGAAAGGGGTTGCAGTGTCCCAGAGGGCTGTGACCAAGTTAGTTTAACTATTGCAAACCCTGACCTCTGGGTGGAGGCACCGCCATTGGATCCAGGCCCTCAACCTGTTAGTGGCAAATCAGGCAGGGGTAGTAGCCCTGGGATAGCGCCATCTAGGGGTTACATCTTGGAGGCTCACCGCTGGATTGTGTGTCCTCTAGTGGCCATATTTACGAACCACTGTTAAGAAAAATGGGTACCCACCGGCTGGTGGAGTGGTGTACTGGGAGGAGATCGACCCCAAAATGCTATGCTTATCCTGGACATCCCCTGGGTATCAATACGGACACTGTGCAGGAGTACTTTCCAAGGTGGAAGGTTTACAAAACCCTGTGGTGGTGGGTCGGCATGCTAATCTGCTCACCCACACTTTCCTGGCCCTAGTAGAGTTTAAGGATCCCATAGATAGCTCCAAAGTGCCACAGACCATTACCCCAGAGGGAGCCCTCACTGCTTGAGAGTGATAACTAAGGACAGTAAAGACCGGGGAATCAGCCCCACCACTATCTGAAACTTTGAGGAGAAATTTGCTGAATGGTTGCTGGGAGAGGGAAACTGTGGAGGACTTGAAGAAACTATTCTTGCCACCTGGGGTGTTCCTCCCCAACACCCTCTCCTGCTCCAGTGCCCGTAATGGTGGCTGGAACCAATGCAGACTCCTATTTCTGCACCTGCCATTAGTCGCGACTCTTACCCGAAGGTTGAGGATCTTCTCTGGCACCCTCCCACCCCCAAGGGAGGATGACTGGGGAGACCTGGATAGACTATGTTGCCCCCAAGTGCTAGAATGGCAATGCTCGGAAGGCGAAAGGTTAAAGAGGGTTAGTGAGAGCCCGAGGTCCCGCCCTGGCTACCATCCGTACAAACGGGCCAGTAACCCTGAAGCGACTGCACAGGCCTATCTTGAGGCCTTGGAGAATGTGTATGGGAGCCCAGATTCTGATGAGGACCTATGGTGGAGAGTAAGAAATGCACAACAGTACCAAGGGAGTTGTTGTCTGTGTATGTCTCTCGCTGGAAAAATTGTTGCAAGAATGCCTCAGAAAGGGTAGTTTGCCAGCGATTGAACTGGACCGAACCAGACTGGACAGAATCCTTAAGTCTGCCCCTTCTCAGAACTGCTGTTGCTTCAGTTACGCCTGGCAAATCGACTGGAATCCCCACCCTCCTATGATGAGTTAATGAGAGAAATTGAGGAGTTGAGAAAAGGCGACTCGGGAGGTACCTGCACCAACAGCTGTGGCTACGACCTGAAAGTGACTGAGGGTGACCCATCAAGGAAGTTCAGGGGCAGAGGTTGACAGTCAATGAGTGCTCTGACAAGGAAAAGATATGCCACAATAGGGGCGAACTGTTGAGAGAGATCCGGAATTCAAAACAGTCCCTTTATGAAGGCCATGCCTGCAAGTACGGGCCCTGACCTATATCCGACTGCATCTGCTATGGGGGTGGGGTACCCACCCATGTATCTCCTGCTGATAACAGCTCCAAACTCAATTCCTTGACCATGGAAGTGGAGAAATTGACTGAGATGTCTCCAAATGCTTATCACGCCGAGACAGAGATGGCACCAGGTTTCAGTTAGTAATACCCCCGCCCTGGCTCCCAGTGTGGCGCCGCCAGCTCAAACTCCAGAAAGTATGTTTTGCTATAATTGTGGGAAAGATGGGCACATGAAAGGGAATGCCAGTCCCCAAAAGACACTGACAAAGTTGCATATAGGCTACAAGGAGAGCTTCGAGAAGAAATCAGTGGTTAAGAGGTGCACGATATGATCCCAGTGAGGGCACCAAAAATGCTAATTCACGCCCTTTTGTGCAAGGTCAGTTGCCCAGGCCCCCACTACCGCCTCTCCAGACTGGTCCAGAATAGTGGGTCCTCCATGGAGACCACTGTAAAGGTGAATGGAGTGTCTACAAGAGCTGTATTAGACAGTGGCTCCCAAGTGACAATTATGTTCCAGGATTGGTATCAGAAGCATTTGTCAGACGACCTTACAACCATTAGAAGGACTGCATGTATGGGGTTAAGAGAAGGCCTACCCCATTCCGGTATATCCGAATTTGGCTGTCTTTCCCACCTCCGTGGCTGGAGTGGCCAACAAGTAGAGACCCTAGCCTTAGTGTGTCCCCACTGGACTGTATGATGGTGTCCCTTTGTTGATTGGAACAAATGCTCATATGTTCGGAAGGCTGGCACAGTTGTGTTATGAAAACAGGGTCAAAGACTAGTAGAGCTTTAAGAGTTCCGCTTTAATTAAGAAGGCCTATGAGGCACAGAGAGATGCTGAAAAACAGAACCAGAGGAACCGTTGGAATTGTATGGAAGAAGGATCCTGAGTCTCTGATCCTGGCACCAAATGCCCAGTGTACCTTACAGGGAGAGGTCCGTATCAGAAAGGATATTAAGAATAAAATATTAATGTTGATGCACCAGGCGATGGAAAATTGCCAGAGGGACTGCTGGTCAAGCTTCTAGTATTTTGCCCGCTAGAGCCCATGCTTATGCCAGAAGGGTAATGGTCCAAGTTCATAATGTGTCTGAAAGAGACATTCGAGTAAACAGAGGTTGCATCCTGGCTAATGTGCATTGTGCAGACACTGCAGTGCTACCCAGCAGCAAGAGTTCAAGGAAGAATGACAGAGTAACGCCTGACTTGTTTGATTTCGGCGACTCCCCGCTGCCAGCTGAATGGAAAGTGAGGATCAGTGAGAAGCTTGCCCAGAGAGACCAGGTGTTTTCTTTAAAGGAATGGGATGTAGGATGCGTGCAAGGAGCTGAGCACAATATCCGCTGCATGACGAAAGACCATTTCGTGAGAGGTCTCGACGCCTGGCACCTGCTGACATAGATGATGTGAGACGGCATCTGCAAGAGATGTTAGCTGCTGGTGTAATACAAGAATCCAGAAGCCCTTATGCTTCCCCATTGTGGTAGTGAGGAAAAAGAATGGAACAGAAAGGATGTGTGTGGATTATCGCACCTTAAACCGCGGACTATCCCTGATCAGTACACAATGCCCGCGATTCAGGATGCTTTGGACTGCCTAAACGGGAGCAAGTGTTCTCTGTGCTGGATCTCCGCGAGGGTACTACTAGATCCCGATGGCCCCAGAGGACCGTGAGAAGACGGCCTTTATCTGTCCGCTTGCTTCTATGAATTCATGAGGATGCCTCAAGGATTTCAGGTGCCCCAGCCACTTTTCAACGATTGATGGAGCGTGCAGTGGGGGACATGAACTTACTAGAGTGCCTGGTATACCTAGATGATGTTATTGTGTTTGGCAGCTCACTGGAGGAACATGAGAGCAGATTATTTAAGGTATTGGACCGACTGGAGGACTTTGGCCTTAAACTGTCCATTGATAAGTGTCAATTCTTTCAAACATCAGTAAAGTATGTGGGACACATAGTATCCACCGAAGGAATAGAGACCGACCCAAGTAAAGTTGAGGCCTTGACCACCTGGCCACAGCCCAAAAATCTAAAAGAACTGCAAAGATTCCTGGATTCTGTGGTTATTATCGGCGCTCATCAAGGACTATTCAAGAGTGATCCGCCTTTACTTAACCTTACTCAAGGGTATCCCCAACCCACAAAAAATACCAAAAGTCAAGCGCCCTCAAGACTGAAAGAGTGTATTTTCATCCAGTGAAGTATTTGGGGCCCGCTGGACTCTGATTGTGAGACTGCTTTCATGAGATCATATATCAACTTACCCATGCTCCAGTGCTGGCCTATGCCGATCCAAGAAAACCTTACGTCCTGCACACTGATGCTAGCTTGCAAGGGTTGGGGGCTGTGTTGTACCAAGAGCACGAGAATGGCCTGAGACCAGTGGCCTTTGCCAGTAGAAGCCTGACCCCATCCGAAAAGAACTATCCTGTACATAAGTTAGAGTTCCTAGCTTTGAAGTGGGCTATTGTTGACCAATTCCATGAGTACTTGTATGGGGCTAAAATACTAGTAAAAACTGACAATAATCCTTTGACCTATGTGCAGACCTCAGCTAAGTTGGATGCCACTGGCCATAGGTGGCTTTCTGCATTATCTACATATGACTATGCTCTCGAATATCGAAGCAGGTCTGAACCACATAGATGTTGATGCTCTCTCCGGAGGCCTGTTCCCTAGAATGATTGGGTCCGACAGAACCTGACATTCGGGCACTCTGCCGGAAGTTTGACAGGGAGGAACAAATGTCCACGGACGTAGTGGACAGCATGGTGGATTGCTTGGGAGCTCTGAGAATTGCATACCTGCTGCTTATTGCCACTTTTCTGCAATAGACATTGGTGCACTGCCTCAGCTGGACAATGACAGTATTCGGCGGCTCAACTCACGATCCCATGATCAAAGCAGCTTTAGAAGCCTCTCATGCAGGAAAAGATGTCCAAATTACGCCCACTGATTTGAGAACTGCACTGTTATACAAAGAAGGTCCTAAGTTGAAACTGATCAGTAAACTGTTATACAGAGAAACAGTAGACAGAGGGGACAAGTAGACAAACAACAACTAGTGCTGCCCACTGCCTTCGAGACTCAGTACTGAGGTCCTTGCACAACCACATGGGGCACCTTGGTATAGACAGAACACTTGACTTGGTGAGATCCAGATTCTATTGGCCTAAGATGGGGGCTGATGTGGAGCAACACATTCGAACTTGTAGTCGCTGCTTACAGAGGAAAGCTTTGCCCAGAGGGCTGCCCCCCTTGTTAACATCACCACCAGTGCACCCATGGAGCTGGTCTGTATTGATTTTCTGAGTTTGGAGTCAGATCAAAGAAATATCAGTAATGTGCTGGTGGTCACTGACCATTTCACGAGATATGCCCAAGCTTTCTCCACCAAAGACCAGAAAGCATCCACTGTGGCCAAAGTACTTGTAGAAAACTTTTTTGTTCACTATGGGGCTCCACAAAGAATCCATTCTGATCAAGGGAGAGACTTTGAGAGTCGTCTGATCAAAGAGATGCTTTCTCTGTGGGGAGTGCGAAAGTCCAGAACCACTCCTTACCACCCCCAGGGGGACCCACAGCCTGAACGCTTTCAACCGCACTTTGCTAGATATGCTAGGCACCCTGCACCCAAAGGACAAGCCTAGATGGAGCCAACAAATTAGCACCCTGGTACATGCTTATAACTGCACCAAAAGTGATGCCACTGGATTCTCCCCTACCGCCTGATGTTTGGAAGAGAAGCTCACTACCAGTAGATGTGTGTTTTGGGGTCTCTCCTGATGGGGTTCAAGCTGACAACTATTTACAGTATGTGCAAAAGTTAAAGGCCCAGCTAACTCATGCACTAACTGGCTCAAACCATGGCTGCCAAAAAGAAATCTGGCCAACAAAGAAAGGTATGATAAAAGGTGAAAGCACAGGAACTCCAGGAGGGAGATCGGTATTGCTAAGAAATCTGGGACTGCATGGCAAGCACAAGATTGCTGACAGATGGCACCATCTCCCCACATTGTAGTGGGCAAACTAGATGATCTGCCAGTGTACAAAGTAAGGCCTGAGAATAATTCAAAAGATGTAAAAACAATGCATAGAAATCATTTACTGCCCATTGGACAAATCTTAATTGAGTCTGAGCCCTAGAAGATGCCCCTCTGGACCAGTGACTAGAGCTGCTGCTAAGAAAAGATCAAGAAAGTCTGCACCTACAGAAGCAAAGTTAAAGTGTTCCCCTCCACAAGTCCCAGTTGAGCATGACTGTCAGTCCATATCGGAAGAAAGTGAGAGTGACTTTGAATACTATCCTTCTTACGAACTGAGTCAATTGTTTCGGGGCAATACTGGATACCCTAGTCAATACTGGAGACAAAGCTGGGCCTTCTGGACTGTCTAAGCCCCCAGCTTCATCCCTGGAGCCATTGCTCCCAGAAAGTGAAGTGCAAAGCATCAGATCAGATGAAATGGAATCATTGTGCATGGTTGAACTGTTTGAGTTTTCAGGGAGGAAAATGATAGATTGGGGCAGACTGGTGATACACCCAACAAGAAGAGTATTTTGAGTGCCCTGACAGTCCACTGCCAGTGTCCGAAAGCTCTCCATGCGAGCCAAATGTTGTGGACTCAGAAACTGTAACTCCTGGAGCTGAAAGTGCCCCAAGTTCTAGCCTCTCTACCCCCATGGAGACTCTCGACAAGTGAGGACAATGCTGAAAATGAGGCTCAGAGTGCAGAGACTATAACAATTCCCCTAGAAAGACTGGTCGAGCTGTAAAGCCTGTGGTGCACCTCAGTTATGATTCACTTGGGAGGCCTGTGGACTTGTCTCTCAATGTTGTCCATAAAGGAGTGTATGTGTCCCCGAGCTCATTGCCCAAACTGAGCATCAGTGCTAACTCCAAGTTACTTGTGTTGCCCTTTCATATGGTGCCCTTGCCCCATCCAGCCCCAAGGTAACTGATAGGAAGGGCCCTCTTCAGGTTTCATGTACAAGAGGTAATAACTTGAGTTATGGTACAATGTGTATGTAATACTGTGTAAAGAGGACGACTGCAATGTTTCAGAAATGTGTTCTTGGTAAAATGATATATTCACTGATGATTACATGTGCGAGCCTAATGCAAATGTATATGGTTGCAGTTGAAACTTATGGGGTACTGCTTGACGCGGACGCCAAGCTTTCCCAGGCCAGGAAGGGTGTAACCCCCTGCAAATGGGGGTTCCCAAAGACTTCCAGGAGCTTGCTTGAATGCTCCAAGCCTGAATGGTGTTTGGCATTTAAGCCATTTATCAGTGAGTGTTTTAGAACCTCTGGTACTGTCTCTTTAAGAGCTGTCTGCTTGCAGACATAATTAGTTTGTATGGGGACTGTGTGTTTCTTTGATTGAGTACCACTCAAGCTGCTGCCAATTCACTTCATTTTGCAGTCACTAGGAGTGCAAGGGAACCTATCTGAAAGATGTAACTGTTTGCCAGAAATTATTTAGAGTAATAATGAAATTACAGTTTGTCTAACCTGCTTTCTTTGCAGTCAGAACTGTGTCTGCTAGTTCCCATTCTAGTTTTGAACTGCTGAACTGGACCAATCAGTGTGGGGTAGCTAGCTCTAAAATGGTGCCTTGACGAATCAGAACTTGGACTCATAATCTGAGCCAGCCACAAGAGGATTGTATGGGCAGTGACTCTGGGAGATGTAGTTTAGACTTCAGTGCCTTTTGGACCAACAGCAGCAGTCTATTGTGAGTGACAGCCAATCCAGTCAAGAACTGGGAGGAACTCAAAGGAAGTGCCCGTTTTGTCGGGTTGAGTTTCAGTTGAGCTTTGGCAGTGAAGAAGGAAGGAGCCCTGTGCTTTTTCAGTGTGCAGTTTTAGTCAAAAACGTGTAAGGCCCAGAGTTCCGTCTGCAGCTTGTTAGACTGAACTGGTCCTGTGAAAAGAATCAAAGGATCTCTGAAGAGTAGAAACCAGGCTCACCCTGTAGAAGACTGGAAGAATTGCTGAAAATTGCACTCGGTCTGTCAGGAACTGAATCTGCTGTGTGTTCTCCGGTATTGTGCAGTAATTGCGATCGGGATACAGATGCAGCCTGCCTGGTATAGTGCTTTCTTTTATATAAATGTGTGAAGAGGTTTGTGTACCTCAAGTGCGCCTGCTGACATTGAAGGACCCTATCTTATTTGGAGGTCGTGAGTACTAATTCAGGTCTCCCTGTTGAATTGCCACATTAAATCCAAATGGAATTACTGTACTGCTGACTGTTTAATTCTCCTTTCTCGTGTGAAAGGGCCCCTACCAGCTGCCACGGTTTGACTAGCCACTAGGGCTTGGGTACCCAGGGACAGTAACTGATAGGGATAGGCCTGTGCACAGAGCCATAGGTAGATTATTAGAGTGATAAGCTAATTAACCTGATTTCCCTGTCCTTGTTATATCCCTAAATAAATCAGAGCTGCTTGTTTCAGCAAAGTTATACTGCCTGAGGTATTTGTCTATGTTAAAGTACTGTACTGTGATTGTTGCACTGTATCTCATTTCACAGGAGGTCCCAGTGCCGGAACCAGACCTGGGGGTAAGTGTATACTGTGAAGGTAATTCTGATATATTGTGTGGGCCACTAGTGGGAAGAAAGGGGGGGTTGCAGTGTCCCAGAGGGCTGTGACCAAGTTAGTTTAACTATTGCAAACCCTGACCTCTGGGTGGAGGCACCCGCCATTGGATCCAGGCCCCTCAACCTGTTAGTGGCAAATCAGGCAGGGGTAGTAGCCCCTGGGATAGCGCCATCTAGGGGTTACACAAGGGCAGTGCCAACAGAGGTAATGGTGTCAACAAGAAAACAGTATCTTTTTTTTTTACCAGGATAGACACGCTAAGCTGAAAGCTTGTTTACAGGTGTGACGGTGTGACCTTGGAGCACAAGGAAGTTAAGTGACTTGCTCAGGGTCACACAGTGTGCAAGTGGGGGCTGTGGGATTCAAACCCAGGTCTCCACGTTTGCAGCTCAGAGCCTTAAACCACGGTGCTATACTGCCTCTGTACAGTATCTGTACCAAGGATAAACCTGGCACCAAAAAAAGTAGTGGCCCTGAAATGGAAGTCAACATCAGCGTTAAGGAACTTGGTGTGGAGAGCAGCACAGATCCAGAGAATTGTGCCAAGAGCTGCTCAGCTGAATCCTCATCAGAAAGAGGGACAGGAGGCACCAGTTCTCACAGAATAGCTTCCTGAGGAAGTCTGGTGACTGAGGATGAACCAGCCCCAGAGGGGGGTGGCACTCACAGGGTGGTGACCACCCCATGGGGTGAACTCTGGATGACAGTCCCTAGATCCACCTTTGCCACAAGTAACCAAGGAGTTGAAGGACGAAGGGTCCATGGTGTTGGAGACAACCACCATAATGGATCCTTCATCTGCTGTGTCTTTGTCAGGCAACTGGTACCAGTTTTGATGATGAGTCGGCACCATTCTGGATCATCAGGCTATGGGTGGTAGGGGATCCACCTGGCTCCATTAATGTCAACAATCTCCTTCTTCTTCTGTTGGGTGTTAGCCCGCTACAGGCTGAACACAACATGTCATGATCAGGTCCCAGACAACCAAAACAATGTAAATAAAGATTGGTGCAGACAATTTTATTCCCGTACTGATAAAACCAAAAGGAGGTCTTTATTTTTCACTGTTATGCCTCGAAAATAACATTGAGGCCTAAGCCAGCAGAACCCTACGCACGTACTCATGATGAGCTGAACACGCAGCAGGAAAAAAAGGAACCACGGTGACTGGACTGTTCCTGCCACCTATCTCTGCAGGCACATGTGCTGCACTGAAGGCCAAAAATGTTCTGACCTATGGGATCCTAGCACCTCTGGACCTAGGACCAACTAGTAGGACTCTGTGGAGAAGATTGATTCTCAGAAGATCTATTAGTAGTTGATAATCTAATTTGAAGCCGTGACATTGAAGACCACATGATGCACCGCATGCCTAGGACTTGGGTTTGAAGATCTTATGTATTCGGCATACATGGGGGGGCTGGGAAGGACCGCGCTGTTGTGGTTCATTTTGAGACCAACTACATTAGCAAGAGCAAGGTGGAGATCATGAAGGAGAAAATCAGAAACATGGCAACAGACTGAGGGGCAATACTCCCCGGGAAGTTTATTTCTGAAATACTGTCTGTGCCTCGTATAGGCCTAAAGAGACAGGAGAAATCAGGGAGATGAATGTGAGGCGATCCTCTAGATGCACGCAGAAGGGCTTCAGATGACCAGGAATAGGAAAGTTATTTACTTTAACAGTTAATCTTCTACAGTATCATCTCCAAAGAGACTAATACTTTGATTTTAGGACCAGAATCAATAGGACCCTGCAAGAAAAAAACTTTTGGGGATGTTCACACTGATGTATGGTACTAGTATATGCATTATCATTCACTTAGGAGTATAAAGGTGCCAACAACTCCAACCGCTACAGTTTCTCTTTTGCCAGATGGCAACAGAAACATAGAAAATGATGGCAGAGAAAGAGCAGTGGTCTATCCAGTCTGCCCACAGTCCCTACTTAGCCCTGGGACCTAGTGTCTCTCCAGGGTCCCATATCCCCCCCCCAAAAAAAAAAATCTCCATCCTGGTTCTGCCACCCCTAGAAACCACAATACCCTTCATACAATCCCAACTATGCTTGAAGCCACTAACAGTTTTTGCACCTACCACCTCGGCTGGTATATTGTTTCCCACTCCACCACCCTCTCTGTTAAATAACATTTCCTCACATCCCTCTTGAACCATCCTCCAGCTAGTTTCCATGCATATTCCCTTGACCATGAGCTAGCAGTCAAGCTGAAAAGTTCCCTGCAGTTCACCTTGTTAATTTCATTTAGGAACTTGAAAGTCTCTATCATATCCCCCTCTTGCTTTGGGTCTCCAGCACAGAATCCTCCGAGATACAGTAGCATGATAAAAGGAAGAAGAGAACAATAGTAAAAGTAAGAACGCAAAATTCCCCAAGGAATACACCAAGATGGTAAGCCAGAGGAAAACATCTGACAAACAAAAAAGAGGGAAAACAGCGCAAAGTGACTGGGCAGATGAAAACTTCCCCCCTGGCTATTTAGCTTATATTTTTCTTTTTTAGGCAAGACTTTTCTATAGCTTTATGTACATACAGTGTTTGGGACAATGGGCCGATTTTCCTGCATATTATTACAGAAACATTCTGGGGTCTGTTTTCTGGTTTGCGTGACATCAGGCTAATGGCTGGTTCACAGTCACGTGTTTTGACCAAAAAATATATGTAACATTTTTCATTTATAGTCTGGTAGAAGAGTATGTTTTTTTTATCCTATTTAATGTTCTCCAGAACTTAACTCGTACCTTTTTCTTTTCCTCTCACTATGGACATTTTTGTCCATAATAGCTGTGTGTTTCTCTTTTTATGTTTGTTTGCGCAAAGTGAAGATATTGCTTTGATAGTGGATTTGAGGGGTTTGTCATTGTCGGTCCAATGCAGGGCAATCTGCAGTGGGCTCGACAGTGTCAGACCAATGATCAGTCAGGCTGATCAGGACACTCTTTGGTGCCTGCTGGGCAGAAGCTTTGTGAAGTTCAAAGAAGAGAGCTGCCCTTATTACAAGGTGGCCCTTTGCTTTGATCTGCATGACACCACCCAGCAAGCAGTTGATCGGCATCAAGCTCATTCTGCACTTCATCCCCCAAAACAATGCAGCTGACCCTTTCTTGCTAAAATTTGTGTTTTGGTTTTTCTTAAGTCTACTGTTGGCATAAAACCTTGTAGAAAGACCCCACCCTCTGCCAAGTATCCCTCCCACTTCCCCATTGCTTCCTGTGCCCTGTAAATATGAACCAGACACTAGGGTGCCCAATCTTAAAACCTTGTAAAATGATCCCATCCTATGCCAGGTATCTCTACAACCTCCCCATTCCCCATATATACAATATGTGTGGCTCTATGGAGAAGATACACTACAGGATTACAAGTTGCATTAAATAACATTCCTATCTTTTTAGAGTCAATCCTCCCCACGGGACCCCACTCCTTGGCCAATTACAAAGCAGTACACAAAAAGTGTAGTGGCCCAGGCAATGGCGAAAAATCCTAGCACAGGAATTGGGGACAACTGGGATAGAATTAACAAAAATACAACACATACTGTATGCTTGAAGATATAATGGAAATGTAAAAAAAAAGCCCCTTAATGTGATTTTATTACAGTTATAGCATAAAATTCATTTTTCAGAAGGTCCTGTGTCAATGATCTTAAAACTGTATGACTTACCGTTGAAAGCAATCGATAAATGTTTTAAAATTAAGTTTAAATTTACTGCCTGTCAATCATTGTGGCCCTTCCCCTTAAATTTTTCTGTGCTGTGCACAGTGGCCCGTATGACGTCAACAAAGGGAAATGGAGGGTAATCAAGATGGCAGGTAGCATGGAGTTTCCTGCTTTGGATGACAGCTCTGATAATGCTTCAAGCGAAAGCAACACGGATTCCCTGAATTTTTCAGTGGATAATGGGAGATATTACAAATCCATACAGGGATAGAACCATAGAATCATAGAAATTGATGGAAGAAAAAGATCCCATGGTCCATCCAGTCTGCCCTTACCTCCCCCCCCCCACCAAGACTACAGCCTCCTCCCTGGGGACCCGCCTCGTAGCCCTTTTATGCCCATCCCAAGCCTTCTTGAATCCCAGCACTGTCTCCACTCCCCCACAACTTCCTCCGGAAGTCTGTTCCAGGCATCCAACACCCTCTTAATAAAGAATCGCCTCCTCACGTTCCCCCTGTAGTGTCCCCCTTGTAGTCTCAGGCTATTCCCTCTGGTAGTGGTATCCTTCTTCATTTAGAATAAGCCCCCTGAGTCCCCTTTGTTTAGCCCCTTGACGTATCTGAAGGTCTGCATCATGTTCCCTCTCTCACTTCTACTCTCCCAGGTGAATAGCCCCATCTCTCCGTAACTCTGGTCATATGGTTTGCCCTTCATCCCTAGCACCATCTTGGTCACTCTTCACTGAACCCTTTCAATCAGGTCGATGTCCTATCGCAAGTGAGGCCCCCAAAACTGGACTCCGTACTCCAGGTGCGGTCGCACCATAGCCTGGTACAGGAGGCGCTAGGACTTCTCTCCTCCTGCTGGTGATTCCCCTGCCAATGCTAGCCAGCATCCCACAGGCCTTCCCCACCACTCTAGTACACTGTTTCTTCACCTTAAAGTCACTAGAGACTACTATACCCAGATCCTTCTCCTGCTCTGTTGTCCTGATTCCCTCCCCTCCCATTTTGTACTCTGTCCTCAGGTTATCATGTCCCAGGTGCATAACTGCACACTTCCAGATGTTAAATTTTAGTTGCCAGGTCTCTGCCCACCCTTTTAGTGCCCTTAGGTCCTGCTGCATGTCCTCCACCCCCCGCCCTCAGTGTCCACCCTACTGCAGATTTTCATGTCATCCTCAAAGAGCGACACCCATCCTTTCAGTCCATCTGTAATATCACATATATAGATACTGAAGAGGAGCGGCCCCAACATCAACCCCTGACATACCCCACTCGTCACTCGTCCCTCGCTAGAGTGCTCCCCCTTCACTACCACCCTCTGTGTCCTGTCAGCTAGCCAGCTTTGCACCCACCTAGTTAATTTGTCCCCCATCCTCATACATTCCAGTTTATTGGCCAGTCTTCAGTGGGGGATGGTGTCGAAGGCCTTACTGAAGTCCAGGTAGGCCATGTCTACCGCCCCCCCTCGGTCCATCTCCTATGTCACCCAGTTGAAGAATTCAATAAGACTGGACTAGCATGACCTCCCCTTAGTGAACCCATGCTGGTTGCTGGTCAGCAATCCATTTCCCCCTAGGCACTATGTTACCCTCTCCCTGATTAGTGCCTCCACGACCCTCCCCACCACTGCAGACTAGATGGACCAAGCGGTCCTTATCTGCCGTCAAAGTCTATGTTTCTGCAGTAAGGCTGACTGCATGATAGTTCGCCTTTGCCTCTCTACCCCCCCTTGCGTATCGGCATGACTGTGGCCCTTCTCCAGTCCTCCAGCACTTTCCCAGAGTCCAAGGACAGGTTGAGTAGGCTTGTCAGTGGGGAGGCTAACTCCTCCCTTAGCTCCCAGATCACCATTGGATGCAGTCCATCTGGTCCCATGGCCTTGTCCACTTTCACCCTACCTAGTTCTTCTCTGACTCTCTCTACACTAAATGGACCCATCTCCAGCCCTTTCCCCCTCTTCCTCATCCTCGCCCCCCCTTCCTTCATAAATTTGAGTGGAAGTACCTGTTCAACTCTTCTGCTTTCATGTAATCATCCTCCAGTGGCTCCTCCCCCCCCAGAGCCTTGCGATCCCTTGACCAGTCTCCCTCCTTTCCCTCACATACCTAAAAAATGACTTTCACACCCCCTTTGCCTGTCTCGCAATCCGTTCCTCCGTGTTAGCTTTTGCCTTCCTAATCTCATTTCTTGCTATCCTCCTCAATTCTCTGTAGGTTTCCCTGTGTCTCCTAAATGCCCTCCATCTGCCCCATACCACCCTCGCTACACTTCTGTTGAACCACAGAGGCCTCCTGCATTTTGATCCCTTCCTTACCCTCCTTATACACAAGTGTGTGGGCTCCTTGACCCAATCTCTAATAGCCCCCCATAGGCCCTCCACATCCCTTGTATCCCCTATACCACCCATTGCTTCCCCCACTATCCTTCTCAGCTCGTTAAAGTCTGCTCCCCTGAAGTCCAGTACCGTTGTGCTGGTCCGGGTCACCTCCCTGCCTTAAACCTTAAACCTGATGGTACTATGGTCGCGATTACCCAGCTCCTCCCCCACCATCACCTCCTCCTCTACATTCTCTCCATCTGTTAGGACCACATCCAGTAGGTTACTTCCTCTTGTTGGTTCCCTGACTAACTGCTGAAGGAAAGCCCCCTGTAACACTTCCAGAATTTCCCTGCTTCTAGCTGAAACTGAGTCAGGGATGGCCCAGTCAACGTCTGGGAGGTTCAGGTCCACCACTAGTAACGTTTCCCTTTTAGAGCTACTCTCATTATATCCTATGTCATCTTCCTGTCCTGCTCCTCCCCTTGGGTGGGTTGCCTGTACACCACCGCAAGCCTCAACAACTCTCCTGTCCTTCTGCCTAGCATTGCCCATAGTAATTCAGTCTCCCCACCGCCCTCCCTCTCCTCCAACATCTTCACATCTTCCCTTATATACAAGGCCACCGCCCCCCCTCCTGTCCCTTCTGATCAGTTTGTATCCTGGAACCTCTGCCTCCCACGTGTGGAGCTCTATCCACCAGGTCTCCGTAACTGCTATTATGTCCAGCTTATCATGTGTAATGGTGGCTATTAGCTCCTCCATCTTGTTTTCCAGACTTCTAGCATTGACTATAGGCCCCTACACCATTGCCCCCCTTCTATAGATTCCCCCATTGGCCTGTTAGAGGCCCCATCTTCAATTTTGTCCCGGGGGACCAAGGGTTCCCCGACTCGTCCATGGAGCTGCAAGGCTCCACCTGCAGCCCCCCCCCAACTCAGTTTAAAATATACTCTTTCTCAAAGAACTCCCTCGGTCTGCATCTCAGCACGGCTGATCCATCCCTGCTGAGGTGCAGCTGGTCCTGGGCATTGGGGCTCTCATCCTCCCAAGTTCCTCCCATCCCCCTATCACCCCTTACCTTATCTGTCTGCCCCACCTCTCCAGCCAGTCGTTGAATTCTTTTACCCTTTGCTTTCTCTCCATGCTGACCCTTGGTACTGGCAGTACTTCTGAGAAGGCTAGAGACTTAAAGCCTAGCCCCCGCAGAATCTAGCCAGAGCCTTAAATTGCACCTGTACCTCCACTGAGACTGCTGCCGTCCAGGTCGTGTGTACCCAGGTGGAACACTAGGTGTACATTCTTATCCTGGTCCCTGCCCCATGACAGGATGTGGTGGATTACCTCTAACGCTGTCATCCCTGGCATACACTCCACCCACACCATGCTTCCTCTGCCCCACCACTTTGTCCCCTTCAATACAGAATCTCCTATCACGAGTACCCTTCCCCCTCCACGCTCTGTTTTAGCTGTGATCCAGTCTTCCTTCCCAGTGGTGTTGGTATCTGAACTACCTTCCTGACTCTTGTCTCCCCCTTCCTATCCCCACACGCTGGTCCCCTTCACCCTCATGCACAGCGTCCTCACTTCCCCTTTTCCCATTTACTTCCCCTTCCCCCAGCTCTCCCACCCTACTCCTCACCTTATGCCTGATGATCTATACCAAACTGATACTGGCAGCACATCATCCGAATCTACAAACGAGGATGACGAGTCTGTTTGGCCTCCTCCCTATGCGAGCGCTCACAGAGTGGGTAATGCCGAATGGTAATTCAGTTTGTAGTTTCTCCTGTTTCTGTGCTTGTTCAGTGAAAACTGGTAAGGGAGATTTCACTTCCTGGGACACAGTGTCTGGGCTGAATTTGTAAATGTGGCTATTATGATATGACCGGCAGAGTTTATATTGTTGACAGCACCAGTTACTTCACTTTTTACATGCCAAAAAAGCATTACATGCGGATATTTCTACCCTGCTCTGCCCGAAGTTATAATGGTGATCAGTAGTTATAGCCATCCATGCTTCTTTGGGTTCCTGACACTGTTGGTCTCTTTCTTGGAGCGTACTTTGTATCTGCTGTGCACGCACACCAATACAGAGAACCGCTCAAGTCATTCCTGGGCAGCTTTTTGCTTACTTTTATTGATGCCTGTCTACTGAACTATACCATGCGTGGCCACTGCAACCATTTTCTTCCTACTTTGAAAACTGAATTGGCAACACCTTGCCATGCAGCGTTTCGGTCATGTTACTGTGCCATCCCGATCTTCCCCCTTCAGGCTCATGTCCCCACTTTCAGCTTTAGCATCTCTCACCACTGGTTCGTGCTTTGCAGGTAATGCAGTGTATGATTCTGCCTATGTCACTGATGGCTTTTTCAGTACTCCCTCTTGATCACATCTTTTCTAAAATGTCACCCCCATTTCTGTCCTTTTCTTTACTGCCAGTCACATAGCAGTCCTTTAGTTCTTGTGAATCTGTAAATTTGCAACAGTAACAGTGCCTGGATAATCCAATATGTCACTGAAAACAAAAAAAGGAATATTGACAGTAACAGTTTCAAAGCTGTGTGTCAGTTTTCATGTCAAGAACTTTTCTTTCACTACGTCTGAAATTGTGTATGTCAATGTGACAAAATCAGACACTGTAAGCATGCCTTTCCTTACCAACACGAATACAGTTGCTTCTGTGTTCTTTTTGGTAGGAACTTCACTGGTAAACAGCTTGTCGTCCCTTTGTAAAGCAGTAACTTGTGCAGATATTGGCATGACTGAATGAAGCTGGCTTGAGGGGTGTTTGTGGCTGGTGCAGGGCCCTTGACAGTTCTTTTGAACTGCTGGTGTCTTAATTGCTACTGTGACCCTTCAGTACATGACAAGGTAGTGTTTGGCACTTATGGCGGTGCAGAGCCATGGCATGCCCTGTGGATTTCTACAACTTGATGTTATGATTACAGTGTAATACTCTCCTTCGAGCACTGTATTAATGTATTATTTCATACTGCACTGTCATGCCATTACTGAACTGCAACCTTTGTTGGGTATCCACCATTTCTGAGACATTCATCAGTTTATCATGGTGCCCCACTGGTGACATTCACATTTCAGAGTGTGTTGGAAGTGTCACTGATACACATCCAAATGTGACTGGTTATGCATGTGTTACACTGCAGCATATTAGTCCATACAGTGCTTGTATTTCACATGAGGACACACATCATGGTTCCTGCCTTCAGGGTGTGTGGCCACAAATTGAAGTCATGCATGCATACATTTCCAATCCATGTCCCTCAACTACAGAAGACAGAGGAAAGCAGCTCTCTGGACATTTAGGGCCATCACGAAGATGTTGCCTCAGTACATCTCGGATTGTCTTCCTCTAGGTGTGATAGGTAAATATGACTTAAGAAGTTCCTCCGTTATCTCCCTTGCAGTACCAAGGTTCAAGTCGTGCTTCGGCAGGTCTGCCATATCTCACGCTTTACCCTCTCTCTGGAACAACTTGCAAAAAACCCTGAAGTTGGCTTATCCAATCAAACTATCAGCCTTCAAAGCACTTTATTCTTGCGCTGTCAAGGAATCCTGCAACTGCTTCCCCCCAATGTCATCTTCCCCTAGCCTCAGCTCCATCTCATCCCTTTACTGGTACTTCTTTCCCACCCCTCTTGGGCAATGTTACAGCTTATAAGTACCTACCTGTCTGCTTCTTCTTTCCCGACCCTGTGGGGTTATTTTCCTTATCGTTAGCTCCTTTTCCATGTCACCCTGGCTCCAACCTTCACTCCTTGCTTACCCCCCTTGACACCATCATGGTGTTTTGCTTTCCACTCCCTAACTGTTGCCACCCTCACCCTTGCTACCACTACATGCTCTTACAGACATGTACCGTGTACCTCTCCTTACTCACCCTCTTGCGTCCCTCTCCCATGCCCCTCCAAGCTCTTTCAATCAACAATTATGTTCATGGATGCATTAAATACACACTGTAACTACAGTTGCGTATGTTTAACCTGTATATACTGTACTCAGTTGTTATACTTTTTAGTTGCCTACCCTTCATGGTCTTGCTTAATGGCTCTTTTTAATTCTCTATTTCATGTGTATTATAAACTTCCTGTGTATAATTACTGCTCTATGTAAATACTACGTAAGTGTGAATTAATTTTGTATATATTGTTTACCCGATTATGATGTAACTGAATATTCCTTTGTATGTATTGTTAACCTCTCCTTTCCAGGTCCATCTTGAAAATGAGCTTGCTCAATGATGTTCGCCTGGTTAAATAAAGATTTTGATTGACTGATTGATTGATGCCCTCTTCCACATCTGTGTGTGCAATTCCTCATCTGGTGCAGCCAACATGCTTTCTTGCATTACTATTACATTCTCTGTGTGGGTTTTGTTTTCATGTGTCCGCGTCTCTACCCTTGTCACGTAAACTGTCTCAGTTATGCACATGTTCACTGATTGTGCAGTACTGTCCATCTGTTGTCCTTTTCTGTCTTCAGTATTTATACACATGTGTGCAATGGCAATACTACATTTGTTATAGAATGTGCCTGTCATTGTGCCCATGCCATTCCCTACTGATTATCCACCCAAAAGGATGTGGTTCTAGGCAGATCATGCTTGACAGAGGTGCAGTTTGAGGTAGTAGGACGCAGGTCAACTATCCTCACAGAGCACCTCTGGCATGCATTACAAGAATATCAATCATCCCCTGTTGTGGGTTACAGCATTCATATCACGTGTTCTTTAAAAACATCCAAACATGGGGCGTATAAATCAGCTTTGGATTTCTTGGAAAGATAGTAGTGGGTACTGACTTGAGCATGCTCACAAATTACTCTATTTCAACAGAAGAACTCTGCAAGGTTACTGAATGAGAGAAGACAGAGGGCCTGTGTGAGTTGTGGTCCCCTTGAACTGAGGTCTGTCAGTGGGTTGCAAGAGGGAACGGTCCTTGGCCCAGTCTTCACAACTAAACCACAGTTTATAAAGGTGGCGGAGCGGCTGGGGGGGGGTGGAGGTGTGGTTTTTAGCAGATTACACTACATTATGAAGTAGGGTGGGCACTAATGAAAATGGGTGTAAATTATGTGCAGGGACATATTGTACGTATGCTGGAGGAATGGTCCATACTACTGCAACTTTGCAAAAAAAATTCCAAATCATGTATTTCTGGTCAACAACCTAGATGAGGATAAAATGAGGGAGGGTGGGGAGGCAATGATGCTCAAACGGTAAAAGTGATTTTGGTGTGATTCTACCTGATGACCTACAAGTGGACAAATAATGTGTTTAGGTTTTGGGAAAGAAAGTGGGATGATGGGGTGCACAGGGATAATTAGCACCCCAACACAAGAAAGGTGGTGGTGATGCTATTCTCAATATCATTGCTGAGGAGTCATTTGTAATGTGGTTTCCAAATTTTTAATTTTTTTGGGTGCCGCTGCCTGATCCTTATTATAAGCCCTACCTCCCAGACCCACTGCCCCCCTTAACTGATCCCTGATTCACCCTGGCTTACCCCTTCAAGGCGGGGCCGCTGAGACGACCTCACCCCATGGAGACAGGTCCAGGTTACCGGCCACATCACCGCGACCAGCAGGGCTCCCTAGGCTTATCCCCCCCCCCCCGGGTGGAGCTGTGGGGGAGGGCCATCTAACAGAACACAGTCTCAGTTGGGGTCGGGTATTTGGGGGGCTGCAGTACCAGAAGGCGGCATCGTCCCTGGGACAGGCAGCATTTTTGTAGATGCTAATCCCCTCAGGAGGTGGGACATGCAATGATGTCAAATGGGACGAACCCGACGTCCATCCAGCCTCCCAATATATCAGGCGTCGGTCGCATCCAATCCCTCAGCCTCCGCCAGGTGTCCACACTTTTGTGCTGGACACTCAATCACACACACCCTCCCCCCAGAAGAGGAGAGCAGCCCATGGGACGCTCAAGCCTCCCCCCACCTCGGCTGGCCCAAGTCCAGATTTGAACCCGGGTTACCAGCATCACACAGGCGTGAATCCTACCCCTGCACCAACAGGTCAGTTCTATGTGGTTTCCATTTCTGGAGGCCACATCACCAATAGGATGTACACTGTGTGTAGTCAGTCATCAGAAGGGCAACAAAGATGGTGCAAAGCCTGCAACAAAAGCTATATGAGTACCTGAAAATAGGCAGCTATGCTGTCTAGTGTACCTACCCGGATAACAAAAACGAAATAAATAAATAAATATTAGGAGACCTCTGTATGTATGCCAAGTAGGAAACATAGAAATTGTCAGTAAATGAGGACCGCTAGGCCTATCCAGTCTGCACATCAGCCAAACACTTGCATGTGGTTTCTGACCCTCTCTGGTCAATGGCCTCTTTCCCTTCCTCCCCATCTCTAAGGTATCCCCAATGTCTGTCCCAGGCATGCTTGATCCCTCCACAGTCCTTGCTCCCACCACCTTCTTTGGCAGGCTATTCCATGGGTCCACCACCCTCTCCCTGAAGAAAAATGTCCTCACATTACCCCTTCACTTGCCCCCTTCTAATTTCATCTCATGCTCCCTTGTTGTCTTACTCTTCCTACACTGGAAAATGTCACCCCCCCCCAACTGCACCTTCTTTATCATATTACCTTGGTCCTTCCTGTCCTCCAGCAAGTATGCACTGAGGTCCTTACTCTGTCCTCATATGTTTTGTGGTGCAGGCCCTGCACCATCTTTGTCACCCTTCTCTGGACCACCTGAACTCTCTCCATGTCCGTATGATGATGTAGCCTACAGAACTATAGGTAAAGCATCAGCAGTGTTTTATACAATGGCACCACCACCTCCTGCCTTCTTCTTCTTATGCTTCTACCTATGCACCCCAGCATACAACTGGCCTTCCCCAATGCCTTGGAACTATTTTTGGACACCTTTACTTCATCTGATATGATAACCCACAGGTCTCTTTTTTCTTTGTTGATGGACATCATTCCCGAGCTCTTCTTGGAGTTATCTCTTTCCAGGTGCATTATTTGGCACTTCTTAGCACTGAACATCAGTCGCCCGCCTGACACCATTTTTCAAGGTTCCACAGGTCCTCCTCATTGTCTACATCCCATCTGGTGAATCCATCCTGTTGCAGATCTTGGTGTCATCTACAAACAGGCAGACTTTCTTCTTTAGCTCTTTGTATGTCTCACCCCTTACCCCCCCCCACACCACACTGCCTTACCCACCCCTCCCCTCCCTCTAATGGCACTTTCAGATATGGGGCCCTCCAGCCCATCCACCTCGCACTTTTGCCACCCACTTCTACCCGCTGACAATGGCCCTTTAGCCTGCCTACTTCTTCCTGACTCACTCCTACCCTATACTAACTATATACTGTTCACCCTGAAACTTGTCTGAAGCTGGCTTATGTTGTCTCTCTCCATTTTTGGCTGTACAATAAATGCTTAAACATCTTTGTGTTTTTCAAACTGTAACCATTGTTGACCTTTGTATGTATGTTACCCTACATCATTTGATGTGGAACCTTTGTAAATGAGCAGTTCCTGCTCAAAGGTATTTGTAACCCTAGAGTTTAATAAAATAAAAATAAAAATGTTGCAGCCTGCAGCATGACTACTGCAGAAGGGTTGTCCCCACCACGGCACCATTCCTGACCCAACACCCGCACTGATGGGGAAATAGAGGCCAGCAGTAAGTATGTAGCCTTGAGCCGCATTGGTTAGTGCAAGTCTCCCTGCCTCCCACCCATCCCAGGTACCTAACCCCACACCACCACCGATGGGGACAAAGTGGCAAGCACTAAGTCTATAGACATGAGCCACATTGGTTAGGGGAAGTCTCCCTGCCGCTCCATCCCAGGTACCTGACCCCACAGCACCACCGATGGGAACAAAGTAGCCAGCAGTAAATCTGGAGACATGAGCCACATTGGTTAGTGGAAGTCTCCTGGCCCCCCCATCCCAGGTACCTGACCCCACACCCTTCCTGATGGGGACAGAGTGGCCAGCAGTCAGTGTGTAGCCATGAGCCGCATTGGTTAGTGCAAGTCCCCCCCCCACATCCCAGGTACCTGACCCCATACTCTCCCTGATGGGGACAGAGTGACCAACAGTAAGTTTATAGCCATGAGCCGCACTGGATAGTGCAAGTCACCCTGCCCCCCCATCCCAGGTACGTGACCCCAGACCCTCCCTGTTGGGGACAGAGTGGCCAGCAGTACGTCCGTAGCCACGAGCCGCACTGGCTAGCGCAAGTCTCCCTTACCCCCCCACATCCAAGGTATCTGACCCCATACCACCACCGATGGGGACAAAGTGGCCAGCAGTACATCTGTAGCCATAAGCCGCATTTGTTAGTGCAAGTCTCCCTACCCCCCCATCCCAGGTACCTGACCCACACCCTCCCTGATGGGGACAGAGTGGCCAGCAGTAAGTCTGTAGCCATGAGCTGCATTGGTTAGTGCAAAAGTCCCTGCACCTCCCCCCCCATTCAAGGTACCTGATCCTACACCACCACCAATGGGGACAAAGTGGCACACAGTAAGTCTATAGCCATGAGGAACATTTGTTAGTGCAAATTTACCTGCCCACCTCCCCATTCCCAGGTACCTTATCCCACACCCTCCCTGATGGGGACGGAGTGGCCAGCAGTAAGTCTGTAGTCAGGAGCCGCATTGGTTAGTGCAAGTCTCCCTGCCCCCCCATCCTAGGTACCTGACCCCATACCACCACAGATGGGGACAAAGTGACCAGCAGTACATCTGTAGCCATGAGCCGCATTTGTTAGTGCAAGTCCCCCTGTCCCCCATCCCAGGTACCTGACCCACACCCTCCCTAATGAGGACAGAGTTTCCAGCAGTAATTCCGTAGCCATGAGCCTCATTAGTTAGTGCAAGTCTCCCTGCCCCCCCATCCAAGGTACCTGACCCCACACCCCTGCCGATGGGGACATAGTGGCCAGCAGTCAGTCCATTGCCATGAGCCACATTCATCAGTGCAATTCTGCCTGCCCACCCCTACCCCCAACCCAGGTATCTGACCACACTCCCACCCCCAGTGGGGAAACGGAGGCCAGCAGTAATTTTTTAGCCATGAGCCACAGTTGTCATTGCAAGTCTTCCCTGCCCACACCACCATCCTAGATATCTGACTTCACACCAACCTTGTTGGGGAAATAGAGGCAGCAGTAATTCTGCAACCATGAGCCACACTTGTCAGTGCAACTTTCCCTGCCTCCCCACCACCCCATGTCAGGTGCCTGACACCACAAGCAACATAATGGGAGTACAGAGGCATACCATATATCATGACCCATGATGCGGACATATGAGTTCAGGAGTCCTTTCCCCTTCTACCCCCATCCCAGGTACCACAGCATACAGCAACGCCAACATTGACATGGTGGCAAGCAACATATCAGGTTACCACAGCAGCAGTTGGTAATGCATACCAAAATGTGGCATCACTTGTTAGTGCACGTATCACTGCACACAAATGTAGTACCATTAGAGGAACACTGACTGTAGTACATGGTGGAATGGTGGCAGACTGCATCGTAGTGGACAGTGGGCATCCAGCATAAGCTTGTGTCCACACCACCACAAACACACTAATGTACATACCAATACACCCACACACACCTGAAGATGTGCTTCCAAGGACCATGTTTCTGAATGAAGCACAGCACTTGTCACTGTAAGGGTAAAAAAACGCACCCACAATTCAGGCAATGAATGCCAGAAATACCCTAATATCACAGAAAACAGGAATTATTTGATATGTCATGGCTTGCACATCTGTACAGATACAGAACAGATGGACAACAACACAGTGCATGTGTACGTAGAGGCACAAAACCTGTCACCATGGTGACAACAGGATACGTCACTGCAAGTGTATCCATGTGCCATCAACACATTGTGAACACATCCTGATGCTAAGACTTTTTGCACTGCAGAGTAGTGTCACTGACAGCATGGAAATAGTCAAATTAGTGATGGTGAAGCACAAACTCAATAAGTACTCACCCTTGCTACCATTAGCTTGTCTGATGGACGGCTACGTTTAGGGGTCCTGAACAACTCCTCTCCTGTTGATGACCTTTTGGAGCTCACAGTAGAAGCAGGTGCAGGGTCAATGTGTTTAGGACATATGCAGAGCATAGCTGTTTTTTCCAATTTCAAAAAATGGGCAAATTTCATTTTCTATTGCATCATGTTTTCAAAATCATCATCAGTAAAGTGGGCCGAGCATATATGAGGAGAGGAAGCAGACTTCCGATCTCAAACTCTATTCAAGAGTACAAAATGTACTCACTTTAGAAAATGCTGTGGGGATTTGTCCTGTTTCGGAAACTCCAGCACTGCTACATTTTCCCCAGGTGTATTTTACACTGCTGGTTAACTAGGATCTGCAGCTTATCCAGTAGGTAGGGAAATGGGCAGACTGGTTGGGCCAAGCGGTCCTTATCTGCCGTCAAATTCTATGTTTCTATGTTTCTAGCCACCACACAATAATTCACCATCATACAGGACTGTGACAGGAAAATGTACCCTTAAAAAACACAGTTTGTGGAAAAGTAGTTGGGAAAATAGGACAGCTGGACAGATGCAATTGTGAGCAGTAAAATTACTGTCCAGTCTGCATACCAATGCAAACAGCCGAACAGCAAAACATCAGAAAAACCATCCTGCAGACTAAACTGTATTTCTATGACCAAGGTGCAAACAGAAATTTATAATGTACACAGGTCAGGTCTCAGGGACATATATAGCAACAACCTGCATGCACCGGAAAGAGATGAAATAGGAGGTGCACAGTAATTTTCAGAAAAGACAAGTGCGTTCCAAAAACACAAAAATCAACCTAGTAATAAGAAGTTGTGCCCCTATATAGATTGAGGTATGATGACGGGTAAAGACAGAAGGAGCACACAGAGGCAGTAAAAACACGGTCGCTCACTCACACAGAACTAACAAGGGAGAGATCAGAAATTAATTATGGAAAAAAAATCAGACTGTACAGACATCCTCCGACTTGGAAGAGCTGCACACGCAACACAGCACACAGCTGGCAACTCCTGAGTGCTGTGAATGACTGCCTTTCCCGCGCTGTACTTTGAACCAGGAATAAATGGGATTGATCAGTCCCTTCCATGATGTAGCTCTGGGTGCATGGCCAAATGCAGCATCAGACAAAAAAATTGCAAGCCAGCTGTCACGGAGCGCTGGAAAAAAGTAAATTATACAAATTACAAGTGACCAATTAATTAAGAAATTGCACTGTACACTTAAAGAACAAATGGGAACACTACTCCTCATGAAATAAAGTGTTTTAAAAATATGTCAAAACCACTTTAAAGCTGAGAAGACGGACCAGGGCTAAGCAACTTTTCGGCAGAACAAAAAAGCCGCAGATGACAGACTTAAGTTCGAGACTCATAGGAGCGCAGGATTCTATGTAAATGAGCATGACCATGGAAACTGCTCAGAATGCTCTGGACTGAAAAAGGAAGATTCTGAGATGGACAAAGCAACATGCATAACGCAGCAGTACAAGGCTTTAAACCTATAATTGGGACCCATGCTATATCCAGTGTCAGTCTTGGCAAGTGGCAAAATGTGTGGAAGAAAATGGCACCAAAGTCTGACGCACACTCACTGAAGGAAGGGGCAGTCTAGAGGACACTGGGGCCCCTGGCAGTGACTGCCCAGAGAGGGTCGATGCTAAAAGAAAAGGCACCTGGGAAAACACTGTCCTCTCACCCTGAGGACAAAGAGGGGTTGCCTGTGTCAGAATGGAGCTCATTCCCATTTCTCACAGGGCTGGCGGGGGGGGAAAACAACAATCAGTCCAAATCTGACACCACAACAGAAAGTTCAGGACAAGCTTGGTTACTCTTTGTGCCTGGAACCAGTGCCCCTGCAGTTCATAATGAGCTCTCTCTCTCTCTCCCTCTTGCTCTCATCATCTTCTTGCAGCATCTGCAACAGTGAACATCGTGGCCAGAGCCAAGGCAGGCCACACAAAGAGAGTGATGGCCGGTCCTGGCAATTTTATTGCCACAAGGATATTTTTTGAACAGCAGACCCAGCATGACACACCACTGACTGTCCAAAAAGAAACAAAATAAGGCCTATTCTGGCAAAGGTCAACGTTTCCCTACAGTGAGGACCGTGTAGTACGAGGGTGGGAAAAAGAGTACTGAGGCAGCTGCTACCTTTATACTGTTTGGGAACATGGTGAAGCATGCACCAGCGCCATACCTTAATGCCACTATCATAGTAAGACCCCCCCCGAGACTAAAGTGTGGGGCTCTGGGCAGAAGACTGACTCCAGAAAGATTTGGAGAACCTTTTGGAATGGGGGGACCTACTCAGGCTAGAAGGACTGCACCTAAACTGGGAACTACTTGGCTTGCAAAGAGGATCAACAGGATAACGGGGTAGTGTTTATACTAGATGTGTGTGTGTGTGAATGCGGGGCGGAACTAGCACGTGGAACAGGAAACTACCACTGGACCACAGCTTTCACAAGAATACAGGACGTACAATGCAGAGTCAGAGAACGTGACCTGAAGTGTTTATATAAAAATGTATTCCACTCCCCAAGTCACGCCTGGAAACAGGCCTTGGCTCAGTACGCCTTTCCCTGATACTGATTTTCAAATAAATAGATAAATGGACAATATCCAAGGGTGCCTATCACATATGAGGAAAACTAGAGGTATTAGTACAAACAACAAACAATGTAACATTATGAATATTATAGAAACTCGACTGGCAGATGAAAACCTGTAGGGAGCTCATTTGGAAGGTTACAAATTATTTAGGATAAAATGACATGGTCACAGAAGACGGCAGAGGGTAACTATATACAGTATGTGAATGAGGAAATAGCTGCTACTAAACAGGAGGACATAGGTAACAGGCACGGGTGATCAATACCCTGTTGACCCAGCTCAGAGGTAACAGGGAGGTATCACATTAGCAGGTACTGTATATGCTACGGACTGCCAACACAGGATGAGAAGCATGTCCACCTGTTGGGAAAGTAAGGGAGGTGGCAGGTAAGGAGAGTCTACTCTCTGTGGAATACCCCACCATACCACACGCAAGAAGCACCCTTGGTTAATGCCTTCAGAAAGGGACTACAGACCCACTTATTTGATATGGCCAATGTGGACTGTTTGCAACCTGTTTCCAGCCATTCATGAGTTAATATTTTTGTTGATAGGTACTTGGTGTTTATCCCTGCTGATTTTATTGTATTTCAAGTATAATTTACCTATGTTTGGCTGTTGAAAGGAGCCCTGAGCCTTCGTAGAAAGGTGCAAGACAAATAAAATCACCTTACCTATTACTCAAGGGCAATTTAAGCTACAGCGCTATGTCATTACCTGGGTTAGTGGAAAGTGAAACAATAAAACAAGCCAGGGCATTTCAGACTTATTAAATGACTGCTTTATGGTACAGCACATCATAAACGGGATTAGAAGTGGTGTAATACTGGATCTGGTATTGAGCAACAAGATGGAGCTGGTCTTCAGTGGTGTAGCTGAAAAACACTTAGCAATGATCACAATACGATGTTCAGAAATAAAGTGGATGGGGAGGGAGACAAAAATATAGGAGTAACGGAAACACTGATGTTTAGAAGGGCAAATTTCAACAGGCTAAGTGCTCAGGTTAGTGGCTGTAAATGGGGTTTTGTATGACAGGAGCAAGAGATGAAAAACAGAGCAAAAAGGAAAAATGAAAATCATGTACTCGCTGTAACTGTTGATTTTCCAGAGTATCTTCATCATTCATTCCCAATTATTGGTCTAGCCGGAGAGAGCAGAACCCAGCAGGAGCAAAATCTTTTGCATCCTAGGGAACCAAAGTCCATGACGGTGCCACCCACAAGGCGGACATAGTGACATTGAGCTCATGGGTTGGCCAGTAACCAGTGCCAGCCCCCTACCTTCCTCAGTTCCGTTTGCCAGGAGAGAAAGCTAGTGGGAGAGAAAAAGAGAGATGGCTGTAGACTCCTAGCTCAAAGGGATGGGAAAAGGATACAGGATACAAAAACATAAAAAATAATAAAACCCAATTACCAATTTAGAGAAGATTAAGGAATGGGCCTACATGGCACATGGGTAGTGGGAATAAGAGCCAGGGCCTACTAACCACCTACTATAGGAATATAGGGTATGGACTAGCATCGATCTGTATAAAAATCCTTACAGTCAAACAAGTCATTCTGCTTCAGTAGTGACATAGATACTGCAGCAGAATGACTCTTCGTTCTGCTGCGCTAGCTACGTCACAATTCAGCTCTCCTGATCTGCCTGGTTCATAGTCAGAAGACAGTTGAACTGTCACACTAGAGTGCTGGCCATGCAGAGGGATGTCAGAAATTGGGAGAAAGGTGGGTTCACAGAACACAGACACCGAACGAAGTCATGGAATAACGGAAGAAAAGTATTTTTTTTTTTTACATTTCAAAACCAGTTTCAGTCCATACACTACATAGAAATGAAAATTACATACCTACTGTAATATCTGATCTTTCTGTGTCTCTTCACCATTCATCATATTTGGGTTCTGGCCGGAGGTCATGACCCCGGGGGCTTTTTTGGAATTGATGGGCTGGAGTTGACGCACCGACAGCACAACTCTCGAGGCCAATGCACTGCGTGGTGCTCATGGGTTGGCTGTTAGGTGTTGTTGACCCCGCCCTCTCACCAGTTCTGAGTCGCCATAGAGTAAGAAAGGGTTGGAAGGGAGGGAAAAGGAAGTCCAAGGGACAGACAAAGTAAAAGATATACAAACTAAAAGGAGAAATAAATGACAGAGAGGACAGAAGGAGATTGAGAAAAACTAAGGGGATTGGGAAGGGGCCCCAATCTCTGGAAGCAGAAAAGAAAGGAGAGGGAAGGAGGGAGGGAAAAGTAGAAATGGGGAGAGGAAGGACATACCCTGAACTGTTGACTGTCTCCAGATTGAATAGGAACTGTGAAGGAGTAGCCAGAAGGCTGAGTTGCCAGAATTCAAGGCACAGAATCACTGGCAAGAACTCCAGCATGAGCAGAGACGGCTATTCTGGAAGAAAGGGACAGGAACAGGGTTGTCCTCCCCCGAAACCATACATCTGGAAGAAGAGAACAATGAATCGCCTAAATTAAATTGAGGGATAAGTCCATAAGGACAAGAATGGAGGAGGATAGAGGAAAAGAGGGAGAGAGAAAAGAAGACAGGGCAACCACCAACCCCCACCCCAAAGGGGTGGAGCCGAGGCATTCAAGAGAGAAGTGCCCTCTCCCACGATCTCTCCCCCCCTCCTGTCAGAAGGCAAAAATCTCCCTGTGTGCCCAAGGTCACCCCACTCCTGACCAGTGGAAAGTTCAAGTTCAAGTTTATTGCAGGAAAACTCCATTGAGCAAGCTCATTCACAAGGAGGTCCTGTGACATAAACACTTAAAGTACAAACACAGACAGGTAATAACAGTATATACATGAAATACACGTTACATGATACAGGCTGGATATACATACAAGGGTACCACATAGGGTGACCGCAGGTGGTAAACATTGATATGAGACAGGGAAGCGACTTATAGGTCGCATACTGATAAATGAAACATGATGACTGGTGTGATTTGATTTAATCAAATCAAATCAAATCAAATATACAGTATTTTGGCAGCTAGAACAAACAACAATCTACAACTGATATGGGAGGGAGGAGAGATTTGATAGAGTAGCAGTGGAGCGTAAGCAAAGATAAAGCCAGGAGTAGAAGGGGAAGGGAAAGCAGTTAATATGACAAATCAATTGTACCTTACCAATGGATAAATATGGCACACATGGGGAAGGAAGAGACTTAATGACAGTTACAGGTGTCTTTTATTTTGGCTGAACTTAGCGATTTGTAGAAGTTTATTGAAACTGTGCTAATTAGTTTCAGTACGGGTTTGTAATTGGTTCCAAATGGAGGGAAGGCATATGCAATAGCACGCTTACCAAAGGAAGTCCACGCCCTTGGTCTGTCAAGCATAATAAAGTCAGATTTTCTTAACGAGTATGCACCATGTGTGAGATACTAATAAGGGAAGAGAGATAGCTTGGCAATTTCTGCAGGAGCAGTTTAAGAGTCCATAGCCCAGCATGGAGCAGGCGTCTAGTAGTAAGGGATGTCCAACCAACAGCTGCATATAAGTCACAGTGGTGCGAACGGTAAGGGGAGTTGGTAATGAACCGTAACGCACGGTGATAAAGGATGTCCAGTTTACTTAAAATTTGCAAGAGTGGTGGAGGAATAGATTACATCGCCATAGTCGAGTAGGGGGAGAAAAGTGGCCTGTACAAGCTTGTTTCGAGTTTCAAGGGGGAAAAGGGACCTATTTCTGTAGAAGAAACCTAACCTTGCTTTTAACCTTCTAGAGACATCTTCTATGTGGTCACTGAAAGATAATTTATTGTCGATCCAGATACCTAGATATTTAAATTTGGTTACAACTTCCAGAGGCTCGTTTAGCGTGGTGACAATGAAGTCTTGGGCAAGAGTATTGGGGGACTGAGACAGCACTGCAGGAGAATATCATCACTTTAGTCTTCTTGGCATTGAGCAGAAGCTTTGCCTTTATTAAATTATGCTCAAGTTGTGCGAAGTCCGCTTGAAGCACTCCCTTGACTTCAGATAACGATGAGCCAGAAGTATACAACACAGTATCATCTGCAAAAAAGTGCAGATTGGACGTAGATATGTTAGCATCTAAGTCATTGATGTACAGAGAAAACAAGATAGGGCCTAAGATGGATCCTTGGGGACTCCTCTTGCAATTGGCAAGGACAGAAAAAGCCTTCCCTTACTTTTTGGAATCTTCCAGTTAGGTAGCTAGAGAACCACTGGGTGGTATGGTATGTGGCACCCAACTTGCAAGGCAATTGACTAATAGTTTGTGATCAACAGTATCAAAAGCTTTGCTGAGGTCCAAAAGACTGCACCAGTTACCTTCTTAGCATCTATAGCAGAGATCCAATCATTGGTTACTTTTGCTAGTGCAGTGATTGTGCTATGATTAGCCCGAAGCCAGATTGAGCTGGGTTAATGAGAGAGAAGGTTTCCAAGTGAGATTTTAACTGAATATGGATCAGTTTTCGAGAACTTTAGAAAGGATAGGCAATATGGAGATAGGCCTATAGTTGTTTACATCGCATGGGTCACCAGATTTAAATAGAGGGAGGATATGTGCTGATTTCAGCAGGACGGCACAGCAGCAGATGTAATGGAAAGATTGAAGATGTGGAGAATTGGGGCAGTGAGATGGGCATAGCCTCGACCTTAGGAAAAGGGTTCCAAGCCATCGCCCCCGCGCTTTTTAGTGTCTAAGTTAAGAAGAGAATCTTCTACTTTTTATAGTTATCTCGCGCAGTTGGAAGGGACTGGGTGCAGGACTAGATGTAGGGGAGGGGTATGCTGGCTCACTGCAGCACCACATAAGGTGACGAGTCAAAAGCTAATCCAGCTGTGGTAAAGTGGGAGTTAAGTTCCTCCAGGATTAGAGACTTGTTTTCCACAATCTTGCCACTTGCGACTATCTTTGTTGGGACAGAGGGGGCCATGGGCCGTCCTTCATAGCTTTGATAGTCTTCCATATTTTATGAGGGTTACCTTTAGCTTGTTCGAGAGTAGAAATATAATAGTTAGCTTTAGCAGAGCGTAAGTTTTTCACAGTTATTCCTGGCTGTTCTAAAGGCCTGCCAATCCAAGATTCTTTTGAATGTCTAGCTTTAGCCCAGAGCTTATCTCGAGCTATAAGGGCTGCCTTGAGATCCGAGGTGAACCAGGGATTGAATTGTTCCGCACTTACTTTGATGAAAGGGCATGCTTATTTATTATTGTAGTGAGTTTGTCATTAAGATGCAAGCTGCCTTGTTGACATCTTTGGCTAGGTAAAGATGTTGCCATCTGATCATGCTCAGGTCAGATAGGAAGTTTACTGCACTGAATTTGGCGAAAGGATCTTTTTGTTATAAGATGGCTGGCGCCGGCCTTAATTTGAGATCTTATGCAAGCAACAATTCCATGATCGTCATGTCATTGTGAAACACTGCCAAATGAGATATTTTGTGTGGATGGGTGGTTAGTACCACATCTAGAATGGAACTGTTGGCAGTATTTAGAGTGTTGTTCCTAGTAGGTTCTCTGACTAATTGCCCAAGACCTAGCTCGTCCACAAAGGGATTTGAGGCCATGTGATTTAGGTGACAGCCAGTCCATATTTAGATCTCCTAGAAATATTGTTTCAGTTTTGCATCTATGAACATGGATTTCAAAAGATTAAGGACTTCATCACCACCAGACGGGGTCTATAGCCACCTAGGATAGTGATACATTCCGAGGAGGGAGATGAAGGCTCAGCAAACTAACTCAAATTCCTGGTTAGAGATTTGCAACTAATATTGGTGACCAAGTACTTAGATTTGGCATAGATAACCACACCCCACCTCTAGACTCTCTATCTGCTCTAAATAAATTGTAGCCCTGCAGTGATATTTGTTGATCAGTGTTCATCTTTTTAACCACGACTCAGTAATTATGATAAGGTCTGGGTTAACGTAGGCAGCCCAGGCTTGCAGCTATACAAGTTTTTAGGCAGGCTTAAAATGTTGACTCATCATTTTGAGACCTGTGGCCTCAGCAAAATCGATAGGCGAGGTAAGTTGTGGGGGGGCCAGGTTGAGCTCCACATTTCCTGAGCAGAGAAGAAGCAGAAGTATAACTTTCTTTAAGGAGCTTATAAGAATGGAGACTGCTTTTTTATTTCTTTGTGGTAACCTCATATCGGTTATGCAGAGGCGCGCCACTGTAATGACAGTTGATTGTGATCAGTATAAATGCTTGGGTAGACATAGGTGAGGACAGTAGCAAAGGGGTGAAGCAACCGGGGAATAGGCTAAAAGGGAGAGGAGAATGACAGAGTGTCTGCACGGTAGACTGTTATAACATTAGGTATTGATAACGTACATTGGAGAACTGAATTGCATTGAGGTACTTCGAATTGCACTGTATTGTTGAAAACTCTGCACCTTAGGAGCAATAAAACACAATAAGGAGAGCCATGGTCCCAGATTGAGTGGTCTCGTGATTTGTATTAGTGCAATATTTTCTAGGCAAGAAATTGGCCCACCTAGGTACCCATTTAAAACCTAGATGAGAAAATACAGCAGAAAGGGGAACAAGGAGATCAGGAGCAGCTTAGTTAGTGGCTATTGACCCTTCAGACTCAAGTCCCCTTGTAGCACAACAGGGAAACAAGTAGAATGATAATGCAGGCCATTTTGCCCACGAAAGAATACGGTGATTTATGTAGAAGACCAAAATTCCCTCTAGTGGCAGGTCTGTATAACCTGCTAATGGAAAACTAGCCAAAAAAGAGAAAAAAAAAAAGGAAGGGAAGGGGGAGGGAAAGGGGGCACACAGAAGAAGGGGATCCAGAGACTGAAGCCCCAGGGGATGGTGAGGATTTTGATGAATGGTGAATATACACAGAAAGATCAGGAATTACAGTAGGTACGTAATTTTCATATCTTATCTGTGTCAATCTTCACCATTCATCACATTTGGGTGAGTACCGAGCCCCCCAGAAGGGGGCCCTAGACCCTAAAAGACGAAAGTCCCTTAGCTCCCAGTGGGGGAAAAACCCTGAGAGGGAGAACCTTTACAGGCCTGGTGAGGCCCGAGACTGGGGAGAGTGAGACAGGGACCCCCCAGGAGGGGGCAGGAGGTTGCCACAACAGACATCACCTCACCCTGTGGGAGAAAAGGTGGGTTCTCCGGTACGTAGAGGAAATCACCCTATGCTGGGCCAAGGGTGACAACTGGGAAAGAGGCAGCCATGCCATCCACCTAGTGCAGATCGCTGTCCCTATGACCCTGGAAGCTACCTCGTTGGCATCGTAAGATGCCCTTCCTTGGTGCCTTGTTAGCTCCAGGCCACATGCAGAGAATGCAATGGCCGGTCTGGTTACCTCCAAATCAGGCATAGAGGCTAGTAGCTGACCTAGCCTGGACTACAGAAACTTATTATAGATAGCATAGTGGGCCTGATGAGCAGAAAAAGAAAGAAGCAACTGTGCAGAGTAGAAGGGCCTCCTCCCCTAGAAGACATAATCCATGGAATCTTGATCTGGGGCTGGTCATGGTGGAGGGTGTGAAACCCATCGGGAGTGTACAGCTGCGTTATTCCTGACTGAGGATGAGGCATACGACCTGGAGACTCCTGGGGGAGGGGCACAATACCTCTGGTTCAGATCCCTAGGAGCTTGGACTCCAGAAAAGGGTCTTTGCCAGAACCGCAATGACGCTTCCTGGAAAGGAGAAGGCCAAGTGGGCACCACAAGGATGGCCGCACTGAAATCACCTATGAAGGCGTGTGTCGAATGCTCCAGATTGTACTGAGGGAGGGGTGACACACAGGTCTTTCATCATCCTCACGAGGAAACGCTGATACTCCGTGAGATCAGCAGCAGGGGAAATGTGGACAGAAGGCTCCTCTCCCCCAGAAGAGGATGATGAGGAAGTGGAAGACCTCGGAGATCCAGAGGTTGGCTGTTCGGGGGAGGGTGGAACACCTGCTTGTCCAAGGCCCTGACGTACGTAGGGAAGTGAGCAGCCGCACCCCTGAACTGCTCCCAGGAGAGAGGTCCTCTAGGACCAAGAATGGTGGGAGAGCAGGAGATGGTGACAGAGGAGTGGGGGCTAAGTCAACAAGAGAAGGTGACCGTCCTCCGTCCGAGCAAGAGAGTGCACCTGGAGCCCCAAGGGAAGGAGGAGCTCTGGAAAACCCAACAGTCGACAGCCAATCAACCATGCTGGAACTGCCTAGGCTGTGCCCTGAAGAATCCCCCCTGTGAGGTGACCAGGACCGTGGAATTCCAAAAGGATGGTCCCTTCCCGCCAAAGACCAGGGCCCTCTCAAGGAGACCAAGAAGGAAGGACGGGGGTCTGCGCTATGACTCCTTCCAAAACCTGGGTGGGTCCCGGAAAAGGGTTGCCGCATCGAACCTCGACCCCTCGGAATCCAAAAAAACCCTACTCCTCGCAAACACCAGCCTAGGCAGCCAACAACCCTGGTCAGTTCCCAAGGGGACCACCCAGGGAGTAGCACCCTCCCCTCCTGTGGGTGCTCCGGTCAGCCCTAAAGTTGGGCACTCTAGGCACACCACCAGAGGGGGAACCCCAACTGAGGGGGCAGAAAACCCTCTGAGCCCAGGCTGCAGGGCAATAGTGGCCCGCTCTACCGCCTGCTGGTCAGCACCCCTGACCCTAGACTTGGGTGCCACCGCCCGCTCCTCAGAGGGAGGCTGGCTCCAGTCAGCCAAGGAAACTACCAGGGTGTCCATATGGGCCACCAACTCCAAAGAGTCAGACAGCCAGTCCGAACCAGACTCTGAGTCCGTCTCCAAAGAGGTAGAGACCGAAGTCCAGTGCCAGACCGTACGAAGATGCTTGCTCCTGTCTGGACAGAAGGAGGCACCAGTCTGGGTGTCCGCACCGAGCTCCCCTACAGCACCGTGAATGGTGCCCGAAGAAGAGACAGCGCCGAGAGCAGCAGCAGAGCCGGAGTTGATGTCTGCCACGGCACTGTCCCATCCTATGGCACCGCGAATGGCACCGGAGTCAGGAACAGCGCCGACATTGACACTGACAGCTCCCCTCGATGCCGAGGGTGACACCTGCCATAGCGTCATGTCTTTGCTCAGCGCCGCAAGCAGCACCAGAGCTAGACACGGTGTCATCCCCAGCCTCGGCACCGTTCGAGAAACGGTTGAAGACGGTGCCACAGAACCTCCCACAGTGCCATCAGCACCATTGGCACCACGAACAGTGTCGATAACAGAGACAGCACAGAGCGGCGACCCGGCACACCCCATGGCCCCATCAGGGCCCACAGCACTGAGACCCAAGATGGCACCAATGGATGGCGTTGAGGACGGTGCTGACCCAGGCTTCCCAGCCCAAGGAAATTATACTGGGGGAGCCTTTGCACCAAAGGGGCAATTGCCAGAGCAGTGCCTCCTGTCCCCCGGGGGAATGGACTGGGCCTCCTGCACCACGGAAGGGGCTTCTGCAATGGTGAGGCTACTAGAAGCAGAGGCCCCCTCCTCCGTGATCCGTATAGAACCAGGAGGGGACCCGGAGGAAAGGGCAACAGACCGTGGCTTGACCTGATGAGTGCGTGCCCATCCCCCGAAAGTCAGCAGAGCTTGTGCAACTTTCCACGCGCGTTGCTCGATGACAAGACGGTCCATGGAGAAGCACGCATCACACGAATCCATGTCATGAAGTGGGCCAAGACACGCAAAACAATGATCATGCTGGTCGGTAATGGAGTACTTGCGGCCGCACGGGCATCGACGCATAGGAGGCCGCCCCTCTTTCAGCGATTTCTTGCCCTCCGACCGAAACATGACTGACAGAAAAACAATTCAAACAAAGACTTGACATCACTGAAAATTAAAAAATGGAACAGTCTTACCACAGCGGCATCGAGTAGGGCGAAACGGAACCGGCAGGTAACTTTTTTGGCATCAAAGACTCGGAGTCAAAAACACGAGAATGCCTTGATAGCAGTTCCACACGAGGTGCGATCTCTACGGTGGGAGATAAAGAACTGGTGGGAGGGCGGGGTCGATGACACCTAACAGCCAACCCGTGAGCGCCACGCAGTGCGTTGGCCTCGAGGGCAGCACCATCGGTGCATCGAGTCCGCCCATCCAAAAAAAAGTTCCCACAGGGTTGTGACCTCTGGCCAGAACCCAAATGTGATGAATGGTGAAGATTGAAACAGATAAGATCAGTGTATGGGCAGTCATGCTGAACAAGGCTACTATTCCGCCTCATGGTTAACATGATGCTATGTGGACCTCTCAAGCTTCACTCTCGAGATCTACATAGAGTCATGGTAACCACTCGGAGGAATAACAGTCTTGTTCGGCGTGACTGTCCATACACTGTTCTATATATGGAGGAGGGAAGCCACCCTAGCATATAGCTCTGGATGGTCTAAAAGGATGGCAGAAGTCAATTTAAGGGAGGGGTCTTGTGCCCACAGAGGATAAGAACCCAAAATTAAAACAAATCTTAAAAATAGAGCCTGGAGAAGACCAAGAGCACTGCTATCATCTCTTGCCACTCAAAGAGTGAAGAGAAAGAAGAAAGAAAGAAAATAAAAAGAAAGACGCCACCTAAATATGGGAGAGTATGCAGCTGGACAGGCTAGAAAAATAGAAATAGAAAAACAAGAACTCCCTAGTATCTTTCCTTCCCTGGCAACGGAGGCTAGAGGTATCTGTAAGGTGGAGACAGACACAACAGAGTTTGGTGGGTGGGGGGGGGTGGCAAATAATCCACTTGGAGGAAAAGAACAGGAGACAAAAATATATAAACACAAAACATGAAACCCTTTTTAAATCTGTCCTTTCTTTTGGATAAGGTGAAAAAGCTCTATTTGTTTTTGTTCTGTTTTTAAAACAAAAAACAGGAGAGTGGAAGAGGACAAAAGAGCCCAATTCCAGCAAGGATAGACAGGGCTATCCTGCCAAGGGAGGAGAGAGTCCTGAAAGAGAGATAAGACGGTGACAAATGCCCATAACCAGGGTGAGCTGCCCATACACCCCGATGATTACATGAGTGGGGGATGGTGGACAGGTATATGAATGAATGGTGCAGATATTCTGGAAGATCAACAATTATGGTGAGTGCGTATCTCCCCAAGAATCAAGCATCACCATTTATTCTCACTTATAGGTCACAGCACCAAGTTTTCCTCAACACATGGGAGGAGGTGGCTCATTCTGAAGGAAAAACTATACTTCCCTCAGCCCTCTATAGGGATAACCACAGGAGGGCAGGGACTTCTTACAAGTCCAGCAGAACCTGAGACTGGTCAGGTGCTGGTGGAGACTCGTGGCCTGGGAGCAGGAGGGCGCCCCAGCAACTCACGCTTGACTCTGCAGGAGAAGAAATGAGTCCCCTGATAGTGCGAGGTTAGTACCCCTCACCGGTACCAACTGGAAAAGCTGAAGCCATGCCATCCACCTAGTGCAGACTGCAGCTCCTACCAGCATGGAAGCTACCTCACTGGGATCATAAGATGCCCTCACTTGGTACCTCACCAGCTGCAGGCCCTAGGCGGAAAGGCAAATGGCCTGCCAAGTTGTCTCGCAATCCAGCATGGATGCTAAAAGCTGGCTCAATGTCACCCACAGGCGCTTGCTATAAGCTGCATGGTGTAACTGATGTGCAGAAATGCACATAATGGTGTGTGCTGCCACAAAAACTCTTCTGCTCCAAGCACTGATCTCTGCAGATTTGGTGTTGGGGTGGATGTACAGCAGGCGCCTAGGCCCAAAGAGGTCTGCAATACCAAACTCCCCGAGGTAGGATGAGGGATAAAGCCTGGAGACCACTGATGAGTGCAATACCTGTGCTGGATGTCCCTTGGGGCTGGAGAAGGGGAAAAGGGACCAAACCAGACATTCCTGGATGCCTCCATAATGTCCAGGACCACGGAGGGATGACAATACTGTCACTGTTGTATTCTCCAAGGAATGACAGCAGCAGGGTAGCAGTATTGTGGCCTATAAAATGTTGAAAACTCAGCTCCTTCCTCATCTCTGACATCCCTAGTGCGATGCCTGCCTCCAAAAGTGGGGGGCTTGTGGCCCCACTTTAACACGTGGAGTTTGAGGGTGCGGTAGTTCATCAAGATGGAGGCAATGCACCTGTCCATATCATGGCTGGCACCAAGGCAGGCCCAACAGTTCTCATGATGGGCCTGAATGACAATGTGACCCCCAAAGGAGCACCTACGCATAGGGAGGCCATCACAATACTTATTCATCTTGGCTTTCTTGCCCCTATGCACCTCAGGATCTGACATGGTGATGCAGAAAAACAAAGAAAACTAGGAAAGAAAGAGTTTGGCACTGAACTAGACATTTAAAATAATAAAGTGGAGCAGAAGAAACCTGGTGGTATTTAAAATGGTGTTGAACTAGGTGGCAATTAATTGAGGAAAGCAGTGACATAGTTAGGTGAATGTTGCCACCATGGTGCACACTCAATGACAGGAAAAACAGAACTGAGAAAGGTAGGGGGCTGGCATTGGTTAATGGCTAACCTGCGAGCGCGATGTTACTACATCTGCCTCATGGATGACACCGACGCTGATGTCAATCCCCTAGGCTGCAAAAGACTTTGCTCCTGCTGGGACCAAGTGTTTCTGGCCATATCCATAAATGGGAATGAATGGCGAAGACTGATTCTTGGAAAATCTGTTCTTAATGCACAGAGGGACTCTGTACTGCACATTAAGATTAAAAATGCAAAGGACACATGGAAAAGCCAGTGTGGTTAAAAAAGAAAGTAAGTGCCTGCCCGGTGGCGCTGAGGATTGAGGTGCTGGATGCCACACCTCGCTCCACGCCAGCGACCCGGGCCACCGGGGATTGGCCGGGGGGAAAAGGATGGAGCACCCAACGGCTTGCTCTCCTCTGGGGAGGGATGGGGAGTTGGTCTCACCGCTTACCGCCACCACCTGGGGATCTCGGGCGGTGACGGCGTGGTCGGGGACAATACAGAGGGTTGACATTGGCAAGGTCAGGAGCGGACACACGTCTCAATGTACATCGGGCTCACTGGTCCTCACTGCATGCCAATGTTAGGGGAATTAATGGAGGAAAAATCCCCCAGACGGTCCAGGAGACGATCCCCCGCTCCACTTCCATGATGCAGAGGGGCAGACTCCACTGTGTGCGCATGCTTCCCTGAGGTCCAAGAAAAGGTAAGAGGGGGCCTTCCTGGCCCTGCCCAGAGGGTTAACTGGGATAGAAAAGTAACTTGAGGTGGGCGTACACTCTAGGGGCAGACTCCTCGGCAGATGTGGAGAGTGGCAGACTTGGAGGATCTGAGAGAAATGAGGGTCTGGGGGCTGTAAGAGGATAAACAATAATTAAAAAAAAAAAAGTATGTAAGTGCATTAATGAAAAGAAAAGGATACATGAGATTATTAAAGTCTGCAAGACTAGGGCCAGTTGGATAATATAAAGAGAATTCCATGATTCAGTATGTCACATCCTCCAGTATGTTTATCAATCCTATGCCGAACTTCCACATCTATGTCTACAGTAAATGTGGAAGTTAGGTTTAAACATGGCAAACATGATAGAAGACCTGATATATTTTATCCTTAAATTCTCTGTACATAAGGATCTGAACATTGAGAATCATCTCGTCCTAGTCTCCTGGGGTAATGGTTCTCACTGAGCACAATCGGGGGCAGCTGATGACAGCACTTGAAATGTCAGCCTTGGTGATGCGCCCAGCTAGTTCTTTTGGACTGCCTTATGGCAGCATCCCCCCCCCCCCCATTAGCTAGAGAATAACATGTGGGATGGTGTGAGTAACCAGAATTTCATATACACCAGAGGTGTGTGACGCTACAAAAAAACCCAGAGCAAAGCTTGAGGGGTTTATAAAAGCATCACACACTGAGGGTACGTGTGAAATTCTGGGTTAAACACACAATTACAAGTCTTCCCTGGCCAGATCCAGGTCACCCCTGCAGACTACAGGTACAACCTCTACTATGAAGTTGTCTGCTCCAGCAGGGAAGCTGATCGCTCCCCAGACTGTCAACCAGACACCAAAGTTGGGGCTTGGCATAGGTACTACTGTCGACCACTCCAGTCATGCCCTTCAACCAAAGCAGTACCAATGTTCAGGCAGTCCTTGTCACCTTTTTAGATATGATAAGGTGTCTACTACCTGGCCTCCAAGTTCCAAGCCCGTCAGCGGGGTCTTCTATAATCACCCCATCAACGCTACAAGATACTCCCTTGCCGCACAGACCTCCTCATCTGCCATTGTTACAGTCAGTGAAGAGCATGAATACAATTCTGATCTTATGATGCAGGAATTTGGGGAGGAGGAGGAAGACTATGCTGAGAGCCACTATAAACATGGTATCAGCTCCACAGTATCCTCCTGTAGTGAGGACTCTATATTGAACACTCTTGGATCACGTCCAGAGGGTCCCTCATTTTTTATCATGATGCAGCAGATCCAAGCTGCCGTGGGATTCACTTTAGAGGTGCAGGATTCTACAAAAAAGAACTGGCTGGAGTTTTTGGAGACGCCAGAGACCCCTCTGCTGTAGTTCTTCCCCTAATCCCAGCCTTGGAGGATGCCACTTATGCAGCCTGGTATTGGCCAAACAATATACCAGCTGTGACCAGAAAGGAAGCAAAATGTATTCTGCACTCACTGGGGGTCTTCCATGCTAACCAGCCTAAGACTGACTCTTGTCACAGCTGCCCATGACATGTGCAGGTTTGTCTACACCTCCTTCCTTATCTCTAATTAATTCGAGTTACTCCTACTGGCATTACATAACCACAGTATAAGCCTCAGTGTCCTTAGGCTTGCATAAATTAAAAAACAAAGCTTGGCACCCTGGTTCCTCCTCCATGCCAAACCGGAAAAAGCCTCAAGCTCACTGCCTTTCACTTGAATCCCTGAAAAAATTGCTATTCCTCATCTTACTCTGCTCTGGCAATGTCGAGCTTAATCCACGGCCCATAAATAAACTTACTTCCCCTTCTGAGTCACTATCTCTTAAAGGTATTAGTTTTATGCACAATAACGTATGCAGCCTGCTGAAAAAAATTCACCCTTATCCAGGCTTGGACCGCCCATACAATGCCAGATGTGCTTGTTATCTCAGAATTCTGGCTAGGGCCCTCTACGCCAAATAGCATGATTAAAATACCTAACTACCAGATCTTTAGATGTGATAGGCAATCCAGAGGAGGTGGGGCCACCATCTACATCAAAGACAGATTTGTGGCATCAACACTTAATTCTAACTCACTGGTAGCGGGATTTGAGTGCCTGGACATAAAAACTGACCTATCCCCATCGTTAGCACTCCAAGTCATAGGATACTATAGACCACCATCTGCCAGTACTCAGCTCTTGTCCTATCTTACAACTATCTCGGACAGGAGCCCCTTGGAAACAATTATACTCGGGGATCTAAACTACGATTGGCTGTCGGAAGCTAGTCACCCACTTAAATCTTTCTGAGACTCCCTTGGTTTCACCCTACTCAACGAAGAGCCCGCCCATATCAACAAAAAGAATACAGCCAAAAGTACCCTTCTGGATGTCCTGCTTGTGAATAAACCCCATTCCTTCTCCCACGTTGGAACCTTTGACGTGGATATTAGCGACCACTGCCTAATAGCTGGAGTTTGGGCAGCCAACAAAGTGCCAACTAAGGCCAAAATTCTCCAGCAAAAGGTCAACCAGGTCATTCGACCCAAAGGCATACCTACTTGACCTTAAAACTTCTCCTTGTGGCAGAGTTTTAACCTTGCTAAAACAGTGGAAACTGCATATTCTATACTACATGAAATCATTACCTACGCCATGAATCTACATGCGCCTCTGTCAAAAATACGCATAAAGACTAGGAAATGCTGTTGGTTCACTCAAGATCTCAAGGCTGCACTACTGTCCAGAGATAAACTCTGGAAAACTGCCAGCAAATCCCAAAAAGAGGAAGACTGGTGTCTCTTTAGCACAGCCAGAAATTGCTGCACCAAACTGATTAAATCTAAAGCCTGCTATTAAAAAGCAGAACTAGATACTGCATCCAATTGTCCCTCCAAATTCTGGGCCACTATCAAAGAACTGGTGGGAGCCACATCACAAAATATGCTCCCTACAAAAATTACCTCTTACAATACAGTAATCAATGACAAAAAAGAGATACTGCAGGCATTCAACACGCACTTCGCCACAGCAGGTTTAGCCTCCGATAACTCGCCTGCATGTAGTCTGCGCACCCAACTTGGCATGACCCCACCAAATGTTGGCTCCGTAAGTCAACATTTCTCATTCTCATTGGTTTCCCTCAAGGAAGTGGAAGACTTGATTCTCCACCTGGATACTAAGAAAAGTGCCAGCGCAGATACACTTGAACCATACTTCCTAAAGATAGCCTGCCACGTATTGGCAGTGCCTATTACTCATTTATTCAACCAGTCCCTAACACAAGGTACCCTCCCTCAAATATGGAAGATCGCACACGTTATCCCACTATTTAAATCTGAAGACTCTTATGACCTTAATAACTATAGGCCAATTCTCTCCTACCCACACCTCGAGCTACTGGAAAAATAGTAAATGGCCAACTAAGATCCTTCATCAACAGAGAAAATTACTAAACCCCTTCAATCCGGATTCAGAGCCAACCACAGTACAGTCTCAGCATTAGCTAAAGTAACCAACGACTGGCAACTGGAGTTGGAGCATAAAAATCAGTATGTGCTGTGTTTCTTGACCTCAGCAAAGCATTCGACACAGTGAACCACGACCTGCTCCTCGACTAGCTAAAAACACTAGGACTAGATGCTACTTTCTAAACTGGTTCTCTGAATATCTGACAGACAGATACCAGCAGGTGAAAGTGGATGGCGAACTATCTGCCCTAAAACTCTTACAAAGAGGTGTCCCTCAGGGATCCATATTAGGTCCCCTCCTCTTCACAGTGTATATCAACAACATTGATGAGGGAATCAAGGATGCAAGTATTCATTTATTCGTGGATGACACACTGCTGCACCTGAGTCATCCCACACCAAGAGAAGCTTGTACTGACCTACAAAAAGACTTCAACCTCCTGTAACTCCAACTAATCAATAAAAAACTGCTATTAAATGCTAAGAAAACTAAAGCCATGTTATTTTCCCCCGCAAACTACACAAGCGCTACTGACTCCTTCCCCCTAATAACCACGATGCTGGGAGAGTGCTTAGAGTGCATTCTGAAATTCAGATATCTTGGGGTAGGGATTGACTGTAAACTCTCCTTCATTGACCACCTGGAAGACTTGCTGAAAAAATTAAGGCAAAGACTTGGCTTTTTTACAGGATAAGACTTCTTACAGCAGATGCAAAGAAACGACTAGTCCAAGCCATGTTCCTGTCCTTAATGGACTACTCAGACTTCATATACAGTAGCTGTGTGGCTTCCTATCTTGGAAAATTGGATACGCTCTACCACGGAGCTATACACTTCATCACTGACCTCCCCTTCTCTACCCATCATTGCGCACTATATGCCGCCACGGGCTGGACCTCACTTCACTATAGGTGCAACTTTAATGCAGCACTCTGGATACTCAGAAGCCATCAGTGGCAAACTCCCTCAATACATCATCGACTGTCTGTCTCCGATTGTGGCCAGGAATTATTCCCTTAGAAGCTGCTCACAACTCCTGCTAAATATACCCAGGGCACTCACACGAGTCGGGAGAGCCGCCTTTGGATTCTCACTCCCATCAATATGGAATAAAACCCAAAAAACACTTACGCTGAAAACCCCAGTAAGTACCCTTTTGTTCAAAAGGCTTTACCATGATGGCATTACGGAAATTTGCAACTGCTTTACTAGACACTAACTAACCTCCCTCCCTCAAACGGCAGCCCCCCAGCTGAAATGTGTACCTCTACCTCTAGAATGCCCACCAACAGATTCACAGAATTTATTGCCAAACTCCTATATCTTATTCTTTGACGCTCTGAACAGCTGCAGCTTGATTCTAGCACATACTACCACACTTGGGGATATTATCGTCTTTCTCCCCCAAAAATATTCGGTCCCTCGTCCATCCAATACCTCCCTCTGCCCCAACCTCCAGGACCCTCCCAGTTATGCCCCTGCTACTATATTCCTCCTCTTGCACTTAGTACAACGGCAGTTTTTCTCCTCCATATGTCGCCGCTTTTTGGGGCAAAAATCGCTTTGTCACCTTTCGTACGGTCCTCCGCCCTCCCAATTCCTCACTCTGCTCTAATAATTGGGTCCTCTTCACTTGCGCCCCTATTCCCCACCCCATCCTACATTATGCGCTTGATATCTTCTATCTGGTACGCCTACCCTCTCCCTAACATTTCCCACTATAAAATGCACAGTTTCTGGGATTGGATCCAGCACAAGTTCATTATCCACGACTCCTTGTAGTGCTATGTTCAATGTATATTACCTGTAAATGTGCATTTTTACTATAATAGCAGCTATTTTTACTGTTTGTACTATTTTCTGTATTATTACTGTAGGACCACAGGTCCACCTTGTAAATGAGCTTGCTCAATGGTGCATGCCTGAATAAAGATATTGATATTGATTGATTGACATGTCCAGGGCACCTAAGCTCCTCCCTCCTAATAAAGAATCCAGGAGATTGGACAGTCTAGGCAAGCGTACATATGCCTCTGCCTCTGCCCCAGTGGGCCTACATATTGCTAATTACCATGCCCATATTATGAAGTACCAGAACACCCTCTGGAAGAAGGCCAAGGCTGCGGTACAGGCCTTGCCTGAAGGGTCTACCAAGCATGAAGTAATGAAAACTCTTACTGCAGGTGCTGTTGTGGGAAAGCATTTGCTCCGCACAGCATACGACATTTGTGATGCTGCAGCCAGGGCTGCGGCCTCTGGCATTTGTCTCATGTGCTACTCTTGGCTCACAGTAGCAGGTTTTGCCACTGATGTGCAACAGACAATTCTCAATGTCTCATTCAGAGGGCAGAAATTGTTTAGCCATGAAGTAGAAGAGGTTTTAAAAGATCTTCAGTCCTCTGGCAAGATCTTAAAATCAGTACACTCCCTGTACCATACCCAAAACAGAGGTAGGAGCAGGCATACTTTTAGTCCAGCTGGTGTCAAGGGGCAGCAATCTGCCTTCAGACAGCCAGAAAGGAGAAAAGGTGCAGTGGCATTGCCAGTCCCCAGCACAACCCCAGATGCCCATTCAAAAGAATTTAAAGGTAGTGGAGCCAGTGGCTCCACTCCCGCCAGCTCAGTTTGACTCCTTATACACTTCCCAACCACTTTAACTCCAGGGGTGACTGTAGGGGGTTGCCTGTCCCTCCACTTGGAAGAATGGAGGGAGATGACTACAGACGCATGCATCATTTAGAGTTGGACCTTTTTGTATCTCCACATTATGCAAAACTGGCTCGTTTCAGGGACTGGAGTTTTCTGGTGAGATAAGCTCTCCCTCTCTTGGAAAGGGAGGTTTCTATATGCCTTCCCCTCCTTCCCAATCTAGTACCCATTGCACCCCATGGCCTCAGCAGATATGGTATCCCCTGCTGCAACAGCTGGCAGTGGAACCCCCAGTACCTCTGCCCTTGTGCAAGGATCTGCTGTCACAGAAACAGTGCATTCTTGTCCACCCAGCCTTGAAATCCCTACATCTGCATGCCTGGCTCCTGAAGAGATAGCCATAGCACGCTTTGGTGCATCACAGAAGGTGGCGAATGTCTTGGCAGCTGCTTGAAAACCACCCACCAGACATACCAACTCCACGAAATGGAAGTGGTATGCTTTATGGGCCACTTCACATCACCTAGATCTGTTTACCTGTCCAGTCAATTAGGTTCTCGAGTATCTGCTGTCCTTGTCAGATTCACGCCTGCAGTATTCCTCCACCAAAGTGCACTTGGCTGCTAGATCAGCTTTCCATGTGCCTGCAGAGGGCTGCACAGTTGCTTGGCTGCAGGTAGCCCGTATGTTCTTGACAGGCAGTTTACAAATAATGCCTCCCATTGGAAATCCAGTCCCCGGTTGGGATCTGAATCTTATTTGCATAGATACATTAATGTTGTGGGGAGATATGGGCCTTTGGCTCACCTAGTCTTCCCATGAATGTTAATAACTGTATTTCTTCAAGCTTACTTGGAACAAGGCAGCCCCCCCACGACTACCAGGATCCCCTTATACCTATCCCATGCATTCTTAAATCCTGTAATCGTATCTGCCCCCACCACCTCTTCTGGTATTCTGGTTCTATTTTGGGGTTTACACTTTATCTTTTGGAAAGCATTATTTTGGGTTGCAATCACTTCTGCTCGAAGGATTTCTGAGCTGCAGGCTCTACTGTTTGAGCCTCCTTATTTGACTTTCCACAAAGACAGGGTGTCTTTGCATACCAATTCTAAGTCTCCTCCATAGTTGGTGTCTAAGAGTTTACTTTAAATCAAACCATCCACCTACCAGTGTATTATCCAGAGCATGCCAATCCAGGGGAACCACTGCTCCACACCTCAGACGGGCATAGAATACTCAGGTACTGTATACACTGTACAAAGGACTGCAGGAAGTCCCGACAGCTTTTTGTTTCATTCGCCCCTGGGAAAGAGGGTGCTCCAGTTTCTAAACAGTGCCTGTCCAAATAGCTAGCACATTGTATTACATTCTGTTACAAGAAGTACAGGAAAGAACTTTCTGGTGTGGTTCGTGGTCATTTCACCAGAGGCACGGCCACTTCTGTGGCTTGTTTTTGGAATGTTTCCACTGCAGAAATCTGTGCACATGGAGTACTGTCCACATTTTCACCAAGCACTACAGTCTGGACACTGACTCTCACAGACAAGCCGAGTTTGGCCTAGCTGTGCTACAAGGCATACTATCGTAAGTCTATAGGCTCCAGCCACCCAGACGGTTAGCTTTTGGTACTGCTTGGGACTTGTTCCAAAGGTGTGGCCTGATGAAAGAGATATCTATGAAGAAGACAGAACAGTTATGTACTTACTGTAACAGCAGATTTTCAAGAGAATTGCTTTCATCAGGCCATGCCATCCCAGCCGCCTTCCCCCTTTTTGGGGTTATGACAAAGGATTCTTGTGCTGCTGTTTTCATTGCTGCATTTTCCAGCTTTCTTTCTCACCTGGTATGTGGAGGGCTGGGATCTTTCCTGGTTCCCTGTGTGGAGGTCCTCCGAGCATAATGTAAGATGGGGAACTAAAGAGAAGAGGAGCTGCCCACGTTTATGTATATGCTGACATATGACATCGTTGTGGGTGGCCACTGGCTGACTGCTTGCAAACGTTTCTGTGTGGACCTAGTGCCTGGTAGCTATATGTTCCAAAGGTGTGACCTGATGGAAGAGATTCTCTTGAAGATCTACTGTTATGGTACATACGTAACTGTTAGTTTTGTTTTTTGGTTTTTATAGTTACCAGGTGACATTTTTAAATGAATTGTGAGACTATACCGCATGGTTTAGAACTGTACGCTTCACTGACAGGTCCCAATTACATACGGCTGGTTCTAACACAGAAGTACTACGTGGTTATGTGTATTAAAATGCTAATCAATAATAACACCTTACGGTGACCCCACAGTTCTCAATTAAAGGTAGTTATGCTTTGAAGTATGGGACAGGCCAAGGACAACGGTATTGCAAAATAAATGTTACAGACACAAGGAAATATTCAACTGTTTGTGAAAAATATGTTTAGAACATGTTAAAAAAAAAAAAACTAAACTTCACACATACAATGTGGAGGTTAAAATCGGAATACCTCAAAGTCCCTGTGTTGTTCAGAAATAGGGATAATGAGCTTGTAGATGTCAGCAATCAACTCATAGCGTTCCGCTTTCCAAAGACCATCTGCACACTGCTCTAACAACTCCATCAGTACATCCTGTTCAAACAAACCAGCAAAAAAGAAGCATTAAACCATGGGTAAAAGAAATTAGTATTTTGTGACCACATGCCCTGTGACACCCTTCTTTAGTAGGCCTCACTATTATAAGCAGGTATTTCTGTCAGGGGAATCCAACACTCCAATAGCACCATGGCAGGGGATACTTTGCATTGTTTTTATTAGCTCACTGAATAGGTATGGCTTGGGAATGGGTCCCTTCATGGTTTCAGTATTTAGCACACCTCCTTGTTACCCTTGCAGTTATATACAGTGATAGTACTCTTTTCAGAGACACAACTTGTTGTATTCAAGTTTCATACTGTATTCGCATTGACAACATATTGTGGCAATCTCCCCCACAGTCCAGTTACCCTCAGTAAGAGGTAAGGAAAGAAGGAATTTATTGCTGTATAGAGCCACTCACACATACTGCATCCCAAATTACATTACAGTCTATGAACAGTTGGTAGCAGCCCTTAGGCAAGTGCTGACAGGTCAAGAAATAGTCAGAAGGCAGGTACAAAGCGAGAGAATTATGCACAGGGAAGTAAGTGACTTGCTCAGGGGTCACACAGCAAGTAAAAGACAGTTGAGGGATTGACGCCTGAGTCTGGATCTCTAGGTTCATGACTTTGTGCTCGGACCACTAGACTTTACTGCCTTACACATTGGGTCCAGTGGCCGCCATATGGCGTCAGAACCATCCACTGCAGGACCTGACCGAAAATGGCCACCCAGACCCAATGAGTTAAGCAATACTTCCATGACTGAAATATAAAATGGTATTTTATCCTGCTCTGCATAACAGCTTTTATGTCTGAATACCACTATAATCATGCTACTATTTTAGTTAAATTACCACTCCACCATGTCGCCAGTCTGAAGTTTAATCTTTAGCAGAGCTGTTCTGGACAGGCACAATTTTGCACCCAGGGGCAGAATACCAAAATTAAATTATTTTGGTATTCCACGTACCACACCAGAATATTTTGTTAATTTTTTACCCAAGATTTTCTTATATCAAATTACACCCTTTTGTCTTTCCATTTGAGACAAAGTCCCCACGTTTATTTGTCCAGATACATAAATAATATCTTGCTAGTCTCTACCTTCTCCATGCCCTCAGCATCCAAAACACTGCTATCATGTCCTCCTCAATCTCCTTTTCCCTAATGAAAATAGTCCCACATGTTACAATCTCTGGTCATATCACAGCTCCTATAGCATAATGTGAGCATCCTCTTTGCCTAAGGTTGTGCACTCTCCAGTTCTTTTCATATACTGTATCAACCAATTAATCAAATCTTTATTCCACCAGGCGGAACACCATTGAGGTAAACTCATTTTCGAGATGGACCTGGAAGAGGTTCACAGACAGCAACATGATACAGTCACAGAGCTTCACTGGCAAACAGCACACAGATGTATACCATGAGTACAGGGCATGGACGGTATCCATGTCAGCATACAAGTTTGTACACTATACAGACAGGTCAAAATTACAAAATAGTCAGGTGTAATACATAAGAAAATACATAGAGTATACACAGTATATATTCAGGATCTACACTAAGTGTACAAAAGAATACAGAAGAGGAAAGAAGGCCAGGGGAAGTGTAAGAACATCAATTACTGGGGCAGTAAGTTAACACAAGACAGACAGAGGTGAAGCAAAGATCTGAATACAATATTCTAAATGAAGTCTAACTACAGCCTTGTATACAGTGCTCAATGTTAAGGTTTTTTTTTTGCTAGGTGCCACTTTGGCCATAAATCAAAAATCTTATTAACCAAATTGAAATCTCAGGTAGCCAAAACATATGTGTCTGTTTGATGCATCAGTCTTAATCACCAAGTTGCAGAACCATTTCTGCACAATTTGAGGACTTTACATGGGAATGTGGAAACAATTTTACGCAACTTGGGGGCTGCAACCTAATCTGCGGAAAAAATGTCTGCGAATTTTGGAAATTAAAAAAAAATGTGTTACTCTTGTAGTCACCATTTAGAGCACTGCTTGCGTAGTGGCAAAATGGCTTCCCTTGCATGTTTCTCTATGCTTCTTTTGATGCAACCCAGTATCCTGTAAGCATTAACTACTGCAAGGTACCAACAGAATTATTTCAAAGTACATCTACAATAATCCCTAGATGCGTTTCCTGATCTGATGCAGCAATTTCCTTACTATTTAGTGTGTTCTCCTCACCTTGTTCCTTGCTCCAAATGCAAAGCTTTATGACTGCCCATATTAAACTGCATTTGTCATTGGTGTGTCCAGTCTCCTAATCCACCCAAGTTCTTTCGTGAGCGACAGTATTGTGTTATTCTTCTGTACTGGCTATCTTGGTGTCATCTGAAAATATGGTCCCCACACCTTCCTCAAGGTCATCAATTAATGCAGTGAACATCAGCAGCTATGCAGCCCCTTTCTCTGCTCTCCTTAATCTCTCTTTTCATCTTGGAGCTGTTCTGCATATCTGGAAACACATTAGCATTCTCCCTCTTCACAAGGGGATGCGACTCCTTGTCTCCTATGGTCTGGAGGATGGCAGCTGGGTTTCTGTACCAAAAAGTGCAAGGCTGTACAGTAAATCCAAACTGTGGATTAGTCAGTTATCACTTGTGCAGCAGCAGCTTGGAGGCATTACTGGTGGCAGAGTACAAGGGAACAATCAGGAGTGCAGGGGAGCCAGGAGGTGAGTGCTGCTGCGGAAAGAGAATGGCACTTTGTCCGAATTCGAGAAGTATGCGAAACTTGGGGAAATTAATTACTGGCAGCGGTGTATGTTATATACTTCTGTAAGCCAGCAAAGCTCCACATGTAGTTTCCCGGGCAAAGACAACCTTTAGTTGTGCTGCATTTTCTTTTGTACTGTACTCCACAGTCTCAATACTGCAGGAAGGGTTGCTGACGAAAGTACGGTAGTACAATTTTTTTCTGCAGCCAGGGCTGAGGTTCCTGCAGGTAAAGATTTAACTTAACTGGACAAGGGAGAGAGACTGGGAAATCAGAAACACACTGAGCAGTTGGGGACGGATGGTAACAGCTGCGATGAGGCTAAAGCAGGAGCGGGTCCGCATTGTCAATCATCAATTGTATATCTGCCCCTTGGACCCTTACCTTGTCTTCAGGCCTTCCATGTCCATCGTTGGCTGTACCCTTGAACACAGTCTCATCGGGCCCAACTGGAAACAACATAGGCGGCACAAGGATGTAGTAACGGAAGCCTTCTTTTACAAGCTACGGCACACTGTGATGCACTGACTCTGACACAGGGGTTTCCACAGTGCTCCTGGCATATAAAAAATGCAATGCCAGGCAGAAAAACACATTGTAACACCAGTGCGCTAAGTGTTTAAAGGGGAAGAAGTTAAAGGGGTAAGCCCTGTGCTTAACTGTACTCCACAGTATGTCTACAGCTACGTAATCTGTTCTTAAAAAATGCCTTCTCCAAATGTTTGCATCTGTTCATGACATCTATGTTCTGTTATGCAGCGGACTGTGTTACATAGTTATTTACACTGCTGTCCAATTGTGTTGCTTTTCTATTTGCATTGCAATCATGCTTCTACCAACTATATCTATTATTACCCGTATCCCTGTCTGTACTACCTTACAAGATGTCCTGCTGTTTATTGCTGGTGTAACCCCCCTGCAAATGGGGGTTCCCAAAAGACTTCCAGGAGCTTGCTTGAATGCTCCAAGCCTGAATGGTGTTTGGCGTTTTAGCCATTTATCAGTGAGTGTTTTTAGAACCTCTGGTACTGTCTCTTTAAGAGCTGTCTGCTTGCAGACATAATTAGTTTGTATGGGGGACTGTGTGTTTCTTTGATTGAGTACCACTCGAGCTGCTGCAATTCACTCCATTTTGCAGTCACTAGGAGTGCAAAGGGAACCTATCTGAAAGATGTAACTGTTTGCCAGAAACCATTTAGAGTAATAATGAAATTACAGTTTGTCTAACCTGCTTTCTTTGCAGTCAGAACTGTGTCTGCCTAGTTCCCATTCTGGTTTTGAACTGCTGAACTGGACCAATCAGTGTGGGGTAAGCTAGCTCTAAAATGGTGCCTTGGACGAATCAGAACTTGGACTCATAATCTGAGCCAGCCACAAAGAGGATTGTATGGGCAGTGACTCTGGGATATGTAGTTTAGACTTGCGCCTTTTTGGACCAACAGGAGCAGTCTATTGTGAGTGACAGCCAATCAGTCAAGAACTGGGAGGAACTCAAAGGAAGTGCCCGGTTTTGTCTGTTGGGAGTTTCAGTTGAGCTCTGGCAGTGAAGAAGGAAGGAGCTCTGTGCTTTTTCAGTGTGCAGTTTTAGTCGGGAAACATGTGTAAGGCCCAGAGTTCCGGTCTGCAGCTTGTGTAACTGCTTGTTAGGACTGAATCCATCCTGTGAAGAGAATCAAAGGATATCTGAAGAGTAGAAACCAGGCTCACCCTGCAGAAGACTGGAGAAATTGCTGAATTGCACTCGGTCTGTCAGGAACTGAATCTGCTGTGTGTTCTCCGGGATGTGCAGTAATTGCGATCGGGATAGAGAAGCAGCCTGCCTGGTATAGTACTTTCTGTTTTACCATATAAATGTGTGAAGAGGCTTGTGTACCTCAAGTGAATCCTGCTGCCATTAAAGGACTTTTGCCTGTTGCAGTTTGCCATATAAATGTGTGAGGAGTCTCGTGGAGCTCAAGAGTAGCCCTGCTGACATTGAAGGACCCTATCTTGTTTGGAGGTCGGAGTACTAATTCAGGGTCGCTCCCTGTTGAATTGCCACATTGAATCCAAATGGAATCACTGTACTGCTGACTGTTTAAACTAATTTTCTTTTCTCTGTGGGAAGGGCCCTACCAGCTGCCACGGTTTGGACTAGCCACTCAGGGCTTGGGTACCCAGGGACAGTAACTGGTAGGGATAGGCCTGCACAGAGCCATGGTGTAGATGAGTAAAGTGATAAGCTAATTAACCTGATTTCCCCCTGTCCTTGTTATATTCCCCCTAAATAAATCCGAGCTGCTTGTTTCAGCAAAGTTATACTGCCCGAGGTATTTGTCTATGTTAAAGTATTGTACTGTGATTGTTGCACTGTATCTTATTTTACAGGAGGTCCCAGTGCCTGAACCAGCCCTGGGGGTAAGTGTATACTGTGAAGGTAATTCTGATATATTGTGTGGGCCACTAGTGGGAAGAAAGGGGGGTTGCAGTGTCCCAGAGGGCTGTGACCAAGTAAGTTTAACTATTGCAAACCCTGACCTCTGGGTGGAGGCACCCGCCATTGGATCCAGGCCCCTCAACCTGTTAGTGGCAAATCAGGCAGGGGTAGTAGCCCCTGGGATAGCGCCATCTAGGGGTTACACTTGAACCACTCTGTAACTTGCCCAAGTCATGCCTGAAAATTGGTATTTACCTGCTTAGTGCACTTACCTGGTTAACAAAAACAACTCAATTATTAAAATAAAATATCTGATCAGAACAATAACATAATTACCTCAATCGAATTAATATGCAAATACACAACACTGCATACACCTACTCAGTTTTGCATATTATCATTTTTATTAAGTGTGTGATGCAAATCTATTTTCAGGACTTCTGATTTAAGCCAACACATAAAGTAACAGCTGTAAGTAGGATCTCATCTTCTTACATACAATTCTAACCTGAGGAGCCCACAGTGCTTCAAGTGTGACACCTCTCATGCATCTTTCCAAATTCTAAAGCCACACTATGTACTCAGGCATTCACTTCCCATCAGGTTTCTTCTCCGCGTCCTCTGCTTGGGTTTTAAATCCTCCCACCAACATGAAAAAAGCATGTTCACACACATACTGTAACTATCTTCTCAGACCATGCCCCATAAATCTGGGTCAGTTTCTGCATGTCTTTCTTCCAATATCCCCCAAACATCTACGTTCTGCGGGGGCCCCCATTCATTTTTCTAGCCTTAATACCCTCAATATCCAGCAGCACAGGCAGGCTCACTACAGCCATCTTTTCAGCATCTAAAGCCCCTCATCTTGCTTTACAGTATCCCCAAAGTGATCTTTCTAACCCTCTTTCCCTCTGTCCACAGAATGTGCCCTCCCTGCTCTTCACCCCACCCCTTACAATGTTTGTTTATTTATTTTTATTTAAAAGTTTCACCTGGAATGACATACTGAGCTGCTAACAGCTCATTTCCAGATGTGTCCTGGGGGTGAGGGGAACTGGAGACAGTTTAAGAGGTGGAAAAAATGAACAGTATTAACAGCATTACACAACTAGAAGTCATATACAGTATATTAGAGGAACATCATAAACATTGTAAGGCGAAGCCAGTATAACAAGTACATGTAGTAGATAAAAACTGAGCTTTGACAGGCAAGGAGAAACCACTCAGAGGTATAGACGGGGAAATGAGTGGAGCAAATTATGGTCAGGACAATGCTAGTGTGGGGGGGGGGAGTCAAGAATTAAAGGGTTCATGGGGTTCATGCACAGTTGCGAGTTGGAGTAGAAAAGTCATGAAGAAAAGACTTAAGGTAGAAAACAAAAGAGGCAGATAGGACTGACGGGAAAAAGGAGGTCCAGAGTTTAGGAAAGCAATATAAGAAAGCATATGCCATGCTGGCCTGGGGGCGCTGAGGGTTGAAGCGCTGGACACCACACCTTGCGCTATGCCGGCAGGAGAGAACTCGGGTGCCGGGGGTTGGCAGGGGAAGGGTTGAGGATGAGTGCCCTTGTGGTGCTGTCCTCCCCAGGATAGGAGGGGCGGGTTGCTCTGGCATGCCAGTGGCCCCCGGTGGAGACTGGGAGCACTGCAGCATGCCAGGCAAGCACGTAATCAGCATGGCGGACACCGGCAGGGTTGCCGTGCTCCATTGCATCGACGTGCACCACGCTAGGGGAGAGGGGACTGGGGTAGCGCACAGAAAAAAGGAAAATACCAGCACCGTGGACAGGCGACGGCACCTGTGCTCCATGCCCTTTACTGGGCCAACCCCGACTGGCCTTCCAGTTCCTCCACTGTTAGCTCTACCCTGCAGCCACAGTCTGACTTACAAGAGTGCCCAAGAGGAGGGGGCAACCCACCCCAGATGGGTTAAACTGGAGTTACTGGCTGCGGGGAGGGGGGAGAGAGGAAGTACACATCAGGGGGGCCCTCAGGTGGGCAGGACATGGACTAGAACGCCTGAGAGAGGTTCCAAGGGGCTGTGACCGGAGGGAAATAAAGTCAAAAAAAAAAAAAAAAAGCATATGCAATGGTTTATATGTATATTCCCACCAAAAAGCCATTTTATGCAGGTACATCAGCGAGCATAGAAAGACAAAGGGAGGGATAGTGAGGCTGAATAGAATGAACAGTGGGTGGGCAGAGGGGGACAGTGAAAAAGCAGGGATACTGAATGAATATTTCTGCTCAGTATTCACAAAAGAGGAGGGGTAAGTGCCTAATCCAATTAGCAGAAGCACTCTTGATAGGGGGGTCGATCCCAGTCCTTTCACAGAAGAAAGGGTTCTGCAAGAACTCCTAAAACTGAAGGTGGACAATTCGAAAAGAATTAAGGGGGGAACTAGTGAAACCACTGGCTATTCTTTTTAATAAATCATGGGAGGATGGTGTGGTACCCAAGAACTGGAGGAAGGTGGATGTGATTCCCCTTCACAAAAGTGGGACCAAGACAGAGGCAGGAAACTACAGACCTGTCAGTTTGACATCTGTGGTAGGGAAAGTGACGGAGTCACTTCTGAAGGAAAGAATAGTTGAGTACCTAGAGGCCAGTGGGCCACAGGAACCAAGGCAGTATGGGTTCACAGTGGGAAGGTCATGTCAGACGAATCTAATAGATTTCTTTGACTGGGTGACCAAAGTAGTAGACCAGGGATGGGCTATGGACATGGCCTACCTAGACTTTAGCAAGGCATTTGACACAGTCCCACACAAAAGATTAATAGTCAAATTAACCAGCCTGGGAGTGGGTCCAAGGGTGGTAGCCTGGGTAAAACATTGGCTGGACAACAGGACACAGAAGGTAATTGTAAATGGAGTCCACTCTGAAGAAAGAGGGGTCACTAGTGGGGTACCGCAGGGTTCAGTACTGGGTCCAGTCCTTTTTAATGTCTTTATAAGTGACATTGCAGAGGGACTGGAAGGAAAAGTATGCCTCTTTGCAGATGACACAAAGATCTGCAACAGGGTTGATACACAAGGAGGTGTGGAAAGGATGAGAAGGGACTTGGTAAGGTTGGAGGAATGGTCAGAAGTATGGCAGCTAGGATTCAATGCAAAGAAGTGCAAAATAATGCACCTGGGAAACAAGAACCCAGGGGAAGAATACACAATGAGGGGGAGGTAGTAACAACAACAAAAAAGGAAAGGGACCTGGGGGTAATCATATCAGATGACCTTAAGGTTAGCAAGCAATGTGAGAAGGCAGTAGGGAGGGCTGGGGGTATACTGGGATGCATAGGGACAGGCATCAGCAGCAGAAAACAGGAAGTTGTTATCCCTCTGTACAGACAGTTGGTGAGACCGCATCTGGAGTATCAGGCCCAGTTCTGGAGACCCCATCTCTGCAAGGACATAGACATGATAGAGGCAGTCCAGAGGAGGGCAACTAAAATGGTGCAGGGTCTGCAAGAGAAGCGATAAGGAGAGACTAAAGGAGCTTAATATGTATACCCTTGAGGAAAGAAGGAGAGGGGACATGATAGAAACTTTTAAGTACCTCAGTGGAATCAACAAAGTCCAAGAGGGTAGCATCTTTCAGAAAAGAGACGGCAAGAACAAGGGACACAATTTAAAGATGGGGGGTGGTCTAGGGGCAATGTGAGGAAGTATTTTTTTCACAGAGAGGGTAGTGGATGCATGGAACAACCTTCCTGAGGAGGCTGTGGGGTCTAAAACTGTGGGAGAATTCAAGAATGCATGGAACAGGCATAAGGCAATTCTTGTGGAGGGTAGGAAGAAATAGGCTGTTGGTTAACTAGGATCTGCAGCCTATCCTGTAGGTAGGGAAATGAGCAGACTAGATGTGCCAAGCAGTCCTTATCTGCCGTCAAAGTCTACGTTTCTATGTTTCTACAATTTAAAGTGCTTTTACTAGCACATATCTTTTTTTTTTTACACAACAATTGATGACAACAATAAAAATAACATGTCACTGCAGCTATAATCAAAGTATTTTATTGCAGCATCAACAGTAAATTGTGCTGATCTTTTTTTTTTTTCTTAACGATAAACAAAGGCTGATGTCTTTTGGTCAGTAAGACTTCCTCATTCTGCTTACCACTGATATTTTGAAACAGTTCAAATGTCAAATTTACTTTTATCGCTCAGAGCTGAATCTTTATGTACTGTCTGATAACATTTTTACAGCTATCACTGTACCATCACATGACACAGGTCATGACAAAAATGGACCTGTCTTACTTCACTTACTAGGTAACCAAATAAATAAATAAACACCAGTTTATCAGAGCATGAACAGTGCAGTAGCACGTTTTTCAATGATTTTACAGCACATTTTAAAATTAATAACATTCTGTAGGTGAAGCTAGCCACTGGTGTGACAAGGGAAGACGTGTTGTCACACGTTCAGTTTCTGAATCCTTATGTTTTTGTTTTCCTGATCTGTAAGGGCCCCACACTCGTATCTCACTCCTGGAACTTCCACTTTGGTTGGCAGAAGTTGTGCGGCAGTCACAGGCCCAGCCACTGGGGAGCAGGCTTCATTAATACCAGATGAGTGAGTACCCCATTGTGTGATGGAAGTAAACCCACAGACAGTAAATTCAGTGTTGTGTATAAGGCGAAATTTTGTCAGCAGATCAAGGAAGTTTATGGTCCCATATGTACTAGTCATCCATTAAACTGGTCCTCAACTGGAATACTGTTTATACTTCTGGGCGTATACCACAGGACGCATACTGACAGGTTAGAAAGGGTACAGAGGAAATCAACAAGAATGATGGGGAGGAAGATGACATGACCAATGACAACAGATAAGAATGCCTGGGGATGTTCAGTCTGAAACAAAGGAGGGTAAAGGGTAATATGGTAACAGTGTACAGATTTCAGAAGGATCCAGCGTCGTATGACAATTTCAGCATTATTCAAAAGGGTAATGGAGTAGTAACAAGGATACATGATCAACAGATTCAGTGTGAGCAGTTTAAAGCAGACAGGAGAAAACTGTATTTGTCTCAAAGAGTGGTGGGAGTCTGGAATGGCCTGCGAGCCACATGCAGTAAACTCTCAGAACTACAAAGGATTCGATAATTATACAGTAAGAGGGAGGCAAACTTGAAAAGGTATTACTACCGAGAAGGGAGGGAATGGTTTTGATAGGCTGAAGCCTTGTTCCGTCTCACAATCATACTATACATTTATATGTTCATACTGTGGCAATCACAGACACAGATATGTACATGAGTTAAAAGTGATAAAATGCCCTTCTCAGGGGCTTCTGTAGACTCATGATGGACACTGGCCCCAAAAAGTTACTAATTACTCTGGGGGGGGGAGAGGGCTGAGTGCCATCTACACTAGCCTTATACTCAGTGACCCTCCTATAGCACTCCCTACTCGAAGCTCTCAAATGTTAACCGCTGCAGTAACCCCCCCCCCACACACACACACACACACACTCTGACGTCTGCTGCATGGCTGTCTGTACTCATGTGAGGCCTGAGACACTGGCCCCAAAACTTTATTAATTAGGCCATGGTTTTGGGATGCCTAGGCCCTCAAATGGGGTCCTAGGGTATTACCCTGGTTGAGGGGACAGGGGGCATCACAATAGAAGTTTTAATGCAGTAGTATTTGTTACTTAGAAAAAAAAAATATATATATATATATAGTTTGTTTAGCAAAACTGTATTTCTGACATCCTAAGATTCATGCTCATAATATTTTTAGTTGTCTCTGACGTTGTTAAAACAGCTTTTACAGCTGATTTTGTAATTAATGACTCCGGTCATTAAAGGAGGCTACCACCACCCTTTTTGAAAATCTTTTCTGCTGAGGTTACCTGTCGAACGTAGATGCTAGATTCATACTGTGTATGCATAGGATGGTGCTACCACATATTTCTGATGGTAAACAGCACAACATTGTACCAAGATATTTACGTTTGGGATGGCAGGCATGGCATGGGAGAGGGAACTTATAAAAACTTCAATATCCTGTATCTTGGTACAGGAATGAAAAAAAAAAAAAGAAAGGAAACAAAATGTGTATCTTTATATATTTGCCAGACTAAACTTATTGCTGAAAAAAAAAATGCAGTTACAGTAAGGATAAGTGTTTTTATTTAGAGTCTTATTTAGACCCCAGCCCAAGCTCCTGTGCAAGAGTCAGCAGAAAGTTTTAAAACATTCTTTGTGTCTCCTGGACTAGGGAAGCTCAGAGATGCCTGCCTGCCTACCTTTCTAGTCCTCATGTGACTGTCTACCCATCCTGACTGCCCGTGAGTAATAATGTTGCTGAAGCCTGCTACATGGTCTCCTCCTACAATGCTCCTCCTTAAGCCCTGGTAAGGGGTTTTATTATTGTTATGTGGACCCCAGTCTCTGCCTACTCAAGTTCAGTCAGTAAGTCTGCTGCTTACAACCCTACCAGTCTGCACAACATCTGAGTCAAAGTGCTGCTGTGCTGCTTGGGAGTGTCAGTGCCTGCCCTAGTACTGCACAGCCCTGCTCCTCGGCCAGTGCCAGCCACCACAGGTTCAGGCCCCACAAAAGAGCAGCTTGCTTCCTTCCAGTTATTATTTATTACACCCAATTGACAGAGCCCTTAACAAGGCCTTCTAAAAATGATCATTTTTCTTTTCTATAAAACAGTTCTCAGTGCTAGTCCACATGAGTCCTGTTGCTTTACTGCCCTGCTCTGTCCCTGCCCTAGTGCCACACAGTCTGCCTCCTTAGCCAGCAAGACAAATGCCATGCGACACCATCCACCACCACATAGTCCCAGGCCCCCAGTGCCTAACACAAGAGCAGCTTACACACAGTACTGAGTACAGCATTTAGTTTAGACCCCCTATCTGGTCATCTGCCTTCATAATGGCTTTGATCTTTTTGGTAGCACAAAAGAACAGGTTACTCACCTGTAACAGTAGTTCTAGGAGTGGTATATGGTGTTCATCCACACTCTTTGGCATGTCTCTTTCCCCTTTAAGGATCACCGAAAGTCTTCAAGCTAGCACCTCCCACCCACCCGGGTGGTATATACATCGGTTCCGGCCAATGACGCCAAATCTTAGCCCGCTAGAAGCCAGGTTGTGTGCATCCGCAGCTGGGGAGGTCGGAAGGGTCCGTGTGGATGAACAACATATACTACTCCTAGAACTACTGTTGCAGGTGAGTAACCTGTTCTTCTAGGAGCATGGATATGTTGTTCATCCACACTCTTTGGCATAGTCCTAGCAGTTCTCCGGGAGGAGGGAGACAAGGCGCACACCCCCTACTTAGGGAACAGAGATTGGAGAACAGAGGCCCGAAAACCGGCATCCCGGCAAGACTCAAGGTCGATGTGGTAGTGGGTGATGAAGGTGTTTCCTGACTTCCAGGTAGCAGCCCAACAGATTTCCTGGATAGAGATGTCCCTGGAAGCAGCCACCGATGCAGTAGTATGGCAGGTAGAATGAGCTCTTATCCTTCTGGGAGGCTCCTTGCCCGCCAACTCATAACACAGACCTATGCATGATGTAATCCATCTTGCAATAGTCTGCTTTGCTGCAGGTCTGCCAGAAGCGGCTTCAGCGTAAGTGACAAACAGCTGGTGAACCTCTCCACGAATTTCTGCCGTCTTCTTCTTGTAATAGGAAAGAGTACATCTTAGGTCCAAAGTATGGAGCCCGTACTCTGCCTCTGAGGTGTAATTAGGGTAGTATACCGGCAGAGTCAACACCTGGTTAAGGTGAAACTCTGACTCCACCTTTGGAGGGAATTTCAGGTGGGGGCATAGGATAACCTTATCCATGTGGAAGACCAGATAAGGGGAGTCCATCGAAAGCGCCTGGAGTTCCCCTGTCCTTCTGGCAGACGTGATAGCCACCAGGAAGGCCATCTTCCATGACAAGTGTGACAGCTCACACTTGTGCATTGGTTCGAATGGCTTGCCCATGAGCTTTGCAGTAGCAGTAGTAGATCCCACGGAGGTGGAGGTTCGCGCACCAGAGGGGATATGTGATCCAGGCCTTTGAAAAAGCGCCCGACCACTGTCTCCTGCGCCAGCGTCGACTGACCGGCCTGTGCCCGGTAAGCAGAAATGGCAGCCAGGTGCACCCTAATGGTTGATGACTGGAGACCCCCCTTTGGAGAGAGACCAAAGGTAGTCGAGAATGTTAGTCATGGAGCAGGACAAAGGGTCCAGGCCCTTGCCCTGACACCAAATGGAAAACCTTTTCCACTTGAAGGCATAACATTTCCTGATCGATTCCTTTCTGGATGCCTCCACCATGGTGTAGACATCTTTGGAAAGACCCGAAGCCTGGAACTCTAGCCGCTCAGGTACCAGGCTGTGAGGTGCAGGGATTGAAGGTCCAGATGGAATACTTTCCCCTGATTGAGTGATATCAGGTCCGAGCGTATGCAAAGCCGCTCTGGGTGCCTGCAGCTGAGGTTGAGGAGATCTGAATACCAGAACTGACGCAGCCAGTCTGGGGCTACCAGGATCACCTTCGCCTTGTCCCTCCTCACCTTGAGAAGCACCTTGTGGATCAAGGGAAAAGGAGGGAAGGCGTAGAGGAGGCTTGGGGTCCACAGCCTCGAGACGGCATCCCCCTGCAGCGAGCCCTGTGGAGGGGGGGCGGGCATTAAAGAGCCTCAGCTTAGTGTTGTCCCCGGAGGCAAACAGGTCCACCATTGGTTTGCCCCACGGGGAGAACAGGCTGTAAGCTACCTCTGGATGGAGAGACCACTCGTGGGATATCTGGCCCATGCAGCTGAGAGCATCCGCTAGATGGTTTGAGTCTCCTGCCACATGGATGGCTAGGAGATCTACCTCCAGCCGGCTCATGAGGATCCAGATGCGGAGCACCTCCTTGTACAGCAGATGGGAGTGCATGCCACCCTGTTTGTTGAGGTAGTACATGGTCATGGTATTGTCCGTCTGGACTTGAACCACTTGATCCCGGAGCTGAGGAGTGAAAGCTGACAGTGCCAGTCTGACTGCTCTGAGCTCCGACAGGTTGATGTGACATCGGGACTCTTCGGGGGTCCAGAACCCGTGGGTCCTTTCGTCCCCTATGTGGGCTGCCCAGCCCATGAGAGAGGCATCGGTCATGAGGACGACCGTCGGCTGAGGGCAGACAAATGGGATCCTTTTCCTGCAACCTTTCTGGGACGGTCCACCACTGGAGAGCATCCCACATCTTCTGGGTCACAGTGACCAGCTGGTCAAAATGACCATGGTGCTGAGTCCACTGGGCAGCCAGCTCCCATTGGAGGGTGCACATGTGCAACCAGGCCAAATGGACCATTGAGGTGCATGCCGCCATGTAACCCAGAAGACGCAGAAAGTCCCGGACAGGGCGCAAGTGCCCAACCAGAAATGCCCTGTCTGGCTGGAGCTGAACTGTGGCTTGACAAGAGTCGAGCTCTGCCCTGATGAAGCCCATCACCTGAGAAGGCATGAGTTCTGACTTGGCCTCGCTGATCAGGAGGCCGAGTTGAGAGCAGGTCTAGCGGGACAATCGTCGAAGAAGGGGTAAATTCTGACCACCCGATGCCGGAGATGGGCTGCCACCACTGCAACCCCTTTGGTGAAGACCCGTGGGGCCAATGACAGGCCGAATGGCATGGCATGGAACTCGTATAGGGTCCCTTTGACCCTGAAGTGGAGGAACCGCTGATGGGATGGACAGATTGAGACATGAAAGAACATGTCCTATAGATCCAATGAACAGAACCACATGTTTTGCTCCAAGGATGGTATGATCTGGGACAGAGTGACCATCCAAAAGGTGCATGACCTGAGATATTGATTCAGGTTGTGCAGATCTAGAATGGGGCACCAGTTCCCCATCCGCTTGGGCACCAGGAAGTACCCGGAGACAAAGTCTGGGTCTGCTGGAGGATCCACCACTGGAGCTACTGCCTCCTTGAGGAGGAGCTGAGCAATGTCGTCTCGGAGAGCCGACTGGGTCTGAGTGGATACTCTTTCCTCCCGAGGGGCACAGGCTCGGCTTGGAGGGTGCAGGCTCGAATTCCAGAGGGAGTCCCTGACTGACCACTTCCAGAACCCACCTGTCTGTGGTAACAACGGACCAGGCGGAAAGAATGTGGAGGAGCCAGCCCCCCACGGAAGGACCCAGAACTGGCACGATGGGAGTGGGGATGGCAGCCCCCACGCCGTCCCTGAGCAGGCTTGGAGGAGGAGGAGGAGGATCCAGGACCTGAACCTCGGCCTCCTTTACAGCCTGTTGAGGATCCTGCTTGGGCCGAGGGCACCAAGCTTGAGCCTGCTGCTGTTGCTGGTGCTATTGTCCGCCTTGAAAGGAGGACTGCTGAGTCACAGAGGCAGAATGCCAAAAGGGCTTTTTCTTTTTCCTCTGCTGGTTCTTGCCCAAAGAACTCTTGGCAGCGGTAGCGTCCAAGGTGGCACTGGACTGCTCAATGCACTGAAGGTGACCGGCCACTCCCAGGTCAAACAAGTCGGTCCCAAGGAAGGGCACATCAGCTAATTTATGCTGGGTATCCACCGGGAAGGAGGAAAGCCTCAAACAAGCCCTGCGACGAGAGGCAACTGCGGCAGCCATCAAATGGGCACAAGAATCTCCAAGATCTAGGGCTGTCTGGAGCTGCTGTTTGGCAAATGCTCGGCCCTGAACCCGGACCTGCTTGACTGTGGTCTGCATGTCCATGGGGCGATGTGGGAGGACCTCATCCAATGACCCCAGAAGGGCATGAGAGAAGTGTGCCATGATGACAGCCGAACTTGCCTGATGAAGGCCCAAGGAGGAAGCCGCATAGACCTTCCTGGCTGAATGGTCCAAGAGTTTGGACTCTATCAGGAGGTCGGTCAATGTTGGCAGAACTGCCAGTACGCCTGAACACAGAGGTGGTCACCAGGCTCTCAGCCGAAGGGTGCTCTGTAAACCCTGCAAGGGACCCCATGGGCACCGCGTACTTGCGGGCCATGCGGGCAGATGGAGCTGGACAAGAGGCAGGACGCTGCCAAAGTTCTAAGGCTGGTCCAACAATGGCCTTGTCCACAGGAAAGGCCTCCGTTGGGGTATCCCCTTCTCTTGAGGATGTTGGTGCAAGGGTACACCGCCTTTTTCTGGATGGGCTCCAGGGGCATCCCCGTAGAGTCAGAGATGAGGCGGAGGATCTCTTGAAAGGACGAGGGACCTTCCTCCGTCTCTAGGCCAGTGGTCCAGTCATCATCACCTGGATATGAACGAAGACCGGTGACGTCCAAATCTGAAGAATCCGGATACAACGGCCTACCGCCCATGTCACCTTCGACTCGCCATGGGTGGCCTGGGGTGACCATGACCGACAATCGCCGGGGAAGCCCAATGTCCGGTCTATCTTCCTTGGACGGTGCCCCTCCCACAGGCTGCTTGGGCAGTGGTTCCACCACAATAGGTGGAGAGACTGTTATGGGCCAAACAGGTGGTCTTGCTGGCTCCACGGGCGGGGGAACCAACTTGTTCAGCTCCAAGCGAGTCGGCTTCAGCCTGGGAGGCAAAAGACAAGTAATGACCGGGGAGGAAGCCGTGGTAGGCTTATGCCCACACAGAATCAGCTGCTGCCACATGAGGTCCTCGTAGCGCCAGAGTTTCCACCGGAGCCTCTCCTCATCCAAGGAGGACGAGGATGACCAATGATGTCGCCTCTTCTTAGAGTGCTTGTGGCCCTTCCTCAGCCTGTCGGACGAGGGGGTTCTAGACCTCGACTGAGATCAGGCAGGCTGACTCGGTTGGTCAGGAGACAGCGGCGGGGCCAGTGACTTCCCGGAGTCCAGGACCAGATCCTCGATGGGGACTCCAGCAGGCTGGGTCTCCTCATTGGAGAGGACAAGGACCGGAGTTCTTTCTAAGGAGTTGTCGACCAGAGTCAGCGACAGGGGATCGATTGGGTCAATAACTATTTCAACCTCATCGACCACGCCCTGGTCAGCTGGGTCCGCCGGGGCCTGAGAAGCCAGCAGCCAAGAAGCGACCTTGACCGAGACTGCATGCTTCTGGGACTGAAACCTCTCTCAGTCCCAAGAGTGCCTTCGTCGAGACAAAGACTTGCTCGGATCCTTCTCCCGATTATGGGATCGAGAAGAGTGCGGGTCCACAGGTGCCTCCCCCTTGGTAGGGAGAGACTGGCACAATTCCCTGAAGGAACCCAAGAAGGTGGAGCCCAGGCTCAGTGGAACGAAGAAGCTCTGGGAAGAGTGAGCCGCTTCTTCCTCAAACACTTGCATGCGTTCCAATTGCTCGGCGGATCCCACCACCGTGGAAACCGCCCACCTAGCGTCTTTTGATGTCACCGGAGGATTACTCTTCTCTGGTCTCCCCAGTCGCAAGCGAGCAAGATGGTCGTCCAGGACTTTGGGATGGAAAGCCAAGCAGAAACTGCAGGACGAGGTGTCATGGCTGACACCGAGGCAGTAGACGCACGCAGAGTGGGAATCAGTACACGACATCTTTTGGCCGCAGGAGCACTGGCGAAATCCGGGGGAAGATTTTTCTTCCATAATCGAGAATGCGAAAAGGTGATCGCTAACTCGAAAGATACAAAGCTTCGGCAAAACCTAAGGTGTGAAAGCCAGGGCCTACAAAATGTGTGAGCACGAGGGAGGCAACCTGAATCTTCCAGCGGAAAGGAAGATCTGGCGTCATGGGGCGGAGCTGAGGTATATAGTAGGCAGCCAGTTCTGAGAGCTGTATTATTTTTTTTTAATATAAAATGTATTAATGTCTCTGCTGAAAATTCAAATGCTCTAGGAATGACCTCTCATTCCCCCCCGCCCAGATTCCAGCTGAAGGATGGATGTCATGAGACAAATGCTGAGACAGTATGTGAGTTCACACACACTCAGTTTTTTTTTTTTTTTTTTTTTTTAGAGACAATGTGTTACCTGGAAGACTTTTGTTAAGGATCCTGTTTCTCTGAGCTAATTACAGACTTGTTTAAGTTAATTTTGTTAAGAGAGCAATCATAAACTAGGTTTATGACGTTAGACAGGGAAGCTAGGATATTACACAGAGGTGAGAGGTCATAAATGCTCATATGAAGCCTGTGTGAGGAGGGTACAGCATGAGATCAAAGAAAGTGTCATTTGAAACTTGAGTTTTGCTAAGGTTTCAGAATTAATACTTTGAAATTACATCCTGTGGTTGTATAGAAATATATATTTTTTAGATATTTTGACAGAGGAGGAGCTAGATGACGTCATCCAAAGAGGGTTGGCAAAAAAACAGCTTTTAAAGATTATTCTGTTTCACTACAGAGGCACACTTTTTATCTGACACTGACCAAGAAAACATCTGAGCACTGAAAACAGGTATTTAGAAAGCTAAACGAAGTCTAAATATAGTTGTAGGAATTGCACTGTTTTAAACCTTGTTTTGTTTAAAGATATGTATGTCTTGTATTATAAGAGTTTTGTATTGTATGTTTGACATACTATTTATTTTAGTAAAAACTCTAATTTTAGAGCAAACCTGGTCTGTCTTTGACTTCTTTTTATTTTGTAAGAAAAGTCCATGTTTATAGAAGACAACAGACATAAGCTTGAATGGTGGTATCAAACTGGAAAGAGAAGTTTTTTTTAAATCTGAGGTCTTTATTAAAGTTTTAAAGGGTTCATCTCTGAATACCTGGTTAGGTACCCGTAGGCAAAGATATCTGGCCCCCTGAAGACAGACATATCTGAGCCTGTGCATTGGGTATGCTAGCAAGAGGTTAACAGTTTGAATCCCTCCAGAACTGAGACCAAAGGTTGATCCGATCTCACAAAAACAGACAAGAGGATTACCTTGTCTGTTACACTATTCACAAGACTGCGCTCAGAGGTTGGCACTTTGTGAGTAGAGGGCATGACCTGCTGAGTGAATCTGTGACATATACCACCCGGGTGGGTAGGAGGAGCCAGCTTGAAGACTTCCGGTGATCCATCATGCCAAAGGGTGTGGATGAACAACATATCCATGCTCCTAGAATTAAGGTTCTTTCAAAAAAGAAACAGAGAGATCACTTCATATCAATGAATGATCATAAACACAACCACCTGATTGGAGCTCCTGCCTCTGGCTGTGCTGTCATGCTTGAAAGGAACGAGAAATCCAACTGTGGCTATGCCATGTGAATTTAACAACATGTGCTGTTGAGGCCCGCATCTCTGAACTGGACACTCACTGTGGTGATCCTCTCTCTCTCTCTCTCTCTCTCTCTACGATGCCACTGCCTGCCACCATTGTGTCACTCATTCCTTCAATGAGTGCATATATCAGCAGCAGTATGACTCCACACCAAGTCACCATCATGTGACTTACACTCATTGATTGATGACCGAGATGCATGCTTGGATGTTATGGTGTGTGTGCGTGTGCGCAGCTAGTGTATGTTGGCCTGTGATGTCAATGCGCATGCTCATTCACATCTGGCAACGCTCATCTACTCTTGTGCTCATGCACCATGGCGGCATGCTCGCATGGCTCCACACGAGGACAGGTAGTCCCAAATCATGCAGCAAGTAGAGCCAGCCTACTAATAAATAGTGAGACTGGTGGTAGATGAGACCCAGGCCGTCCTGCAAATACCTGGGCATGAGCCCATCAGGCCTGGGTTAATGAGGTCTCTGGGCCAACCAGAATAAAGGGACAGAGAAGCCATCAGATATATTTGTTGTTGAATTACTCTTTCAAGTCAGAACTAGTATCCAATTCTTTGCATCAGACAGTGAGAAAAGTTTTAATTCTGTCTCTTAACAAAATTTCCAAATACCATTTTATTACTTTCTGCAATAAAGTTTCAACACATTGCAATATGCATGGGTATATCTTTTTGAACAATGGTATGTCTCAATGATTCATTTATGACTTTGGAGAAAACAGGCAGTAACACCCTTTGGAAGGCAATTTAGGCTAACATCTGATAAACATGGGCTTACACTGCAAGTTTAGTTATCATTAAGAATGCTGTGCACATCACACATTCCACGTCCATTCTGATCTTTGTGCTCTGAAAGATTAAATGAGCTGGAAGCAGCATTTAAGAGGAATGGCTCTCCCATATCAATACATACAGCTGGAATTAAAGATCGAGACTTACTTCACTAAAATGGACATCCTGCATCCCAACGTCCTCAATCATGGAAGCTTCTTCATCAATATTGGGTGTGATCACCTTGAAAGCTCTGCAGCCCTGGTTAAACATTCCTGAAACAAAAAACAATTAAAAAGCTTGTTGATATATTGAAGTTAGTGAGCTTTAAATTTACATTTCAGAAAAAAAGGCAATGCAGATACGAGAAAACAAAATTGCAAATAAATCCATTATTGGGGTGTGGTCGTGCCCCTATAGTTAGGGTTCAACGGTCACTTCTATGTTAAACTCAAAACTCTGCACTTAAATAACTTCTCAACTGTTCAAGTGATTTGCATAATATTTTGCATGTGCCATCAGGGACCAAGGATCACTTGATGTGGCAAGTTTCGTTCTGGTCGGATGTGTGGGTGCAGAGACATGGAGTGTCAAAAATATGAAAATGACCATTTTATGTTAAATTCTTTGTCACATCACTGCGCAAAAACTGCTTGGGATTTTGGTCTGAAAATTTTAGGATACAAAGGTCTTGGTTCACAGGTGACTTTTAGAGGTTTGGTGAAAAATATTAATCCATCCCAAAGCTATTAAATTTTAAAATTTCCCATTATTTTCAATGGGAGCAGTTAGATGTCCCACTCGAAAAAGGATCCTTTGTCACAAATGGGAAATACTTTTTCACACTGCCGCCATCTTGCTTTCAGTTAGTGGTGGCAACAAAATGAAATAAAAAAAATAGAGCCCCTTAGTAAACACCAATGGTTGTGTTTACCTAATTGGGGCCCGTGCAGTCTGATTCTGGGTTTAGTTTTTTCATATCTGAGTTGGAAATGCGTTTTCATAACATGCCGAAATCCTTTTTCTCCAATTGTGAAAAAGGAATCATGAAACAGGATTCTTTTTTGCAATTTGCGAAAAAGGATTTGTTCCTTTGCCTCAAATTGCGAAAAGGCAACCGTGAGAAAGGATCCTGAGCTGCAGACAAGGATTCTTTTTCATAAATTGCAAAAAAGGAAGCATGGTAAAGGATTCTTTTTTGCAATTTGTGAAAAAAGGACTTGGGTTCCTGAAGAAATGGCATTTCCACAACAGGTATGAATAATGTCTTGATGATTCAGTTTGAGTTTAACATACAAGTGAAAAACATGTATAAATTCCCTGGTAGTCTAGTGGTCCTTCCCCTTCCCCCGATGTCCAATCACCGTTCCTTTACTGCAGAAATATTACCTTATAGTCTAGTGGTCCCACCCCCCTTCCCCAATGTCTGACTGCAGTCCTGTTATTTCTAAAAATATTCTGTGGTAGTCTTGTGGTTCCTTCCCTCCCACTCCATTGTCCAGCGTAAATGTGTTGAAATGTACAGTTAGGTTTCAACCCCAACACCCCAACCCCACCCCTGCAGCAGCAACAGGCATGGAGAGTGTGCTCTTGGGGTTGTCATCCCTAATGCTCACCCCATTCTCCTATACTGTAACCATCTCAGTTTACTTACACATGGAATGGGGTGAGCGTTAGGCTTGACAACCCCAAGGCACACACCCCATGCCTGTTGCTGCCTGCACAGTGAGGGGGGTATTAGGATTGGAAACCCTAACAGCACATTTCCAAACTTTTGTCGCTGGAACCCTGACTGATGCATTAACAAAGTTTTTAGCCAAGAATTATAGCTTAGGGTTACCTGGCCACTTCCATGTTAAACCCAAAATTTAGCACTTTTTTTTTTATTATCTCTTTTTGTCCACTGCCCATGCCAGTGCTCTCAGTCCGGTCACGGACCCCTGCCGCCTCACCCCCACATGAGCCGCACTCCCAATACCCCCTGGCTTTCCCCCCAGAGTGGAGTCATGGCACCTGGCCCATAGTGCCGCAAACTTCGGGATAGGTAGGGAGTCAGCCTGGGAGCAATGAAGGCGGCAGGGCAGGCATCATCAAGGTGGCTGTGTTTTTTTCCCACTGTAAGGGCGGAACGCAAGTAATGACAACCTGCATCCATCCCGCCACCTGAATGTACTGGCGCCAGCTGCCTGCGTTACCCCTTGCCTCTGCCAGGGGACCGTCATGCACCAGGCACTTTCCCCACCCTCCCCCTGGAGAAGAAGGGCAGTTTACAGGATGCCTCATCCTTCTCCCCGGCCAGCCCTCCGACACCCTGGGTCCGTTCCCGAACCTGGGTCCCCGGTGTCGCAAGCGGAAATCCAACCACTGTACCGGCTGGCTCAAAATTTTGCACTTTAGTAACTGCAACCATATGACAGATTTGCCTGAAAATTTGCATGCTCAGTCTGGTACCACAGATCTCTGGATCTGGCAAGTTGCATTATGGTCGGATGTGCGGTTGCGGAACTGTGAAGCACCAAAAAGTGTAATAAAAAATTGACTTTTTGGCCATTTCTTTGCTCTGGGCTACAGCCCAAACGGTTTGTCCATCTGGTCTAAAATTCTCAGGGAATATGCAGTCTGGGTCACTGATGTGCCTTTTGAAGATTTGGTGAAAAAATATTAACCCGTTCAAAAGTTATTCAAATTTCGATTTTCAAATTATAGTCAATGGGAAAAATATACATGTGCCTCTCGAAAGCTGCCAGCAGTACATTTTACTGTCGCAAATGTCCTCTGTAATGTCATGCAGCCGCCATCTTGTTTTCAGTTAGTGGTGGAGAAAAACGGCCATAGCTTAAATTTTACTACCCTTAGGTAAACACTAACAGTTGTGTTTACCTAACTGGGGCATGAGGAACACAGTGCAGCTGTTATTTGGATATAAAACCTACCAGAAATGCCTATTCAGCAATCGGGTCCCTATACTGTTGCAAACTGCGACAGAACGGATGCGACACTTTCACAAACTGCGACACTGTCATGCCCGTTCTTTCGCAGAGTTCTGCAAAAGTGTCGCAATTTGAAACACTACTGCTCCCAAAACCAGCAATTGTTTGTCACCTCATTGTGAGTAAATGGCTGGGGCTTTTGGGCTGAAATTTGCAGGGTGGCAAACCCTGGCCCACCGGCGTGCCTTTTGGTGGTTTGGTCAAAAGATTTACTATGGTTCCATAGTTACGGTGCTCCAAAGTGGATAAACTTCTCATAGGATAACATTGCTGCGCCATTCGGCGCCCGTATTGCGAAAACGATTTGAGATACGGATTTTTCGCTTTGGACAGCTTTGTCCACTTTAGGTGGACAAAGCATGTGTGGAGGTTTCCAAGTCATAATTACAACTGCAGTGGAATTTTTTCAAAGTTGCTATGGTTACTGAGATATTGCCAGATCAGTGTTACAAGTGTTGCTTTTCATGACTATAGGGCTGCGGTATGTTGTCATATTTATGTGTAAGTGGGAGCACAGGGCCCAGAGGGCCAGCGCTTCCACATACACATATCATTATGCAAAAATGGGCAGCATGAAGGATTGGCAGGGCCCTTACATTACACTTTCTCAAACAGAAGGGAAATTCATTGCAAAAAACTCCGTTAATGCATCAGTTAGGGTTGATAGCACAGTGACAAAAGTTTGGAAATTTGATGTTAGGGTTCCCACCCCTATTACCCCATCACCACCCCTACCCTCCACACACCAACAGGCGTCAGGGTGTGCCATGCGGTCGTCAGGCCAAACTCTCACCCCATTCTCCTATACTGTACCATATCAGCTTGTTTACACATGAAATGGGGTGAGAATTAGGCCTGATGGCTTTCAACATTTTAACTCCATGTGAGATACTCTTATATTATAGTTTTAAGAGGTCCTCATAAGCAGCCCCAGTCTAGTAAATGAAAGTTATGTACGTACCGTAAATTACAGTTACGCAAGAACTTATGTAACAGTAGATCTTCGAGAGGAGCTCTTGCAGCAGGTAACACCTTTAGGACTAAGCCACCAGGTGCCAGGACCCCACGGAAACTTTCTAGCTAAGGAAACTTTCTAGCTAGCAATACCCGTTGGGGGACTGCCCCTGACGTCGGCCTGCCCCAGAAGTCACACCTGGTATAAAAGGGGGCGATCCCCAGCCATCCCCAGTTCTACTGCTGGAGACAGGCTAAAGAAGAAAAAAGGAGAACTGAGGAACTAAATTATTTGAGATGGAAAGGAACTCTCCAGGGGAAGGAGGGTGGGAAAAATAGTACCTGCTGCAAAAGCTCCTCTCAAAGATCTACTGTTACAGTAAGTTCTTATGTAACTGTACTAGCTTACTTCGAGACTCGCTCTTGCAGTAGGTAACACCTTTAAGACAGAGTTCCAAGTGGTGGAGGAGGAATCCTAGGATTCTAGGCAGAAGGGTGGCGGTATAAGTCTCCTCAGGTGAAATTAGGACAGGAGGCCCTGGAGAACAGCAAGTCCAAACCCAGTCCTACAATGAGAAGCAATGCCCGGACTGTAATGCTTCACAAAAGTGTGGACAGAGCTCCAAGTGGCAGCCACACATGTCCATGACAGACACATTTTTAAGTAGGGCGAAAGAAGTCGCAATGCCATTGGTGGAATGACCCTTTACCAAGCCCGGTAAGGGTTTGTCATACTTGTTGTAGCAGAACTCAATGCAGTTGACCAACCACTTGGATAAACATTGCTTAGAAACTGGAGCCCTTAGCATTCTGGGGGTGAAAGATACAAACAACTGGTCAGATCTGCGAACAGGACAGGTACGGTCCAAATAAAAACGGAGTACCCTATAGCTATCCAGAGTATGCAACAAAGCCTCCCCTCAGTTTGAGTACCCTGGGTAGTATACCAGCAGGTGGATATCCTGATTCAAGGTAAACTCTGAGACCACCTTCGGCAAAAACTTAGGATTAGTTCTCAACAACACCCAGTTCTTGTGAAAAACCAAATAAGGGTTCTTACACATCAGGGCCTGAAGCTCAGAAATTCTTTGAGCAGATGTAATGGCAACTAAAATGGCGCTTTCATTCTCAGAAAGCACAGCTCACAGTTTGCGGCAGGCTCAAAGGGAGGCAGAATGAGCTTCTCTAAAACAAACAAAAGGCCCCAAGGTGGGATGGGGTCCTGGATGGGAGGCTTCAAGTGAAGCATGCCCCAAAGAAAAGTGCAGGAAAGGTCCAGCTGGGCAATATACTTGCCCTCAACAGGCAGATGTTATGAGGAAATGGCAGACAGGTGCACCTTTAACAGACGGTAGCCGAGTCCTGAAAGAGAGAGAGAGAGAGAGAAGGTACTCCAGAACTGAATTCGCTGGGCAACTAAAAGGATCTAAACTCCTGGCAGTGGCCAAAACACAGCCCCTCTTCCATTTCATAGTGTAGGTCACCCTAGTGGAGGGTTTTCTGGCTGCCACTAGGACATCTGCTACCCTTGGGGAGACCTCAAATCTGGAGACAGCTAGGTCTGCAGGAACCATGCAAGGAGATGCAGAGATCTAAGATCAGGATGTACCAGTGAGCTCTGCTCCTGAGAGAGCAAGTCTGACCTGAGGGGCAGGGACACAGGAGGTTCCACAGCCAATTGCTGCAACAGTGGGAACCAAATCTGACAAGGCCAAAATGGAGCCACCAGGATCATTTCTGCTCCCTCCGACTGCAACTTGATGAGTACCCACTGCAGAAGGGGAAAGGAAGGGAATGCATAAAGAAACCTCCCTGCCCAGGAGAGGGACAATGCATCTTACCAGAAAGCAACAGGCCCTGGATCTAGCGAGCAAAAACTGGGCAGTTTTGCATTGGATGGGGAGGCACAGAGGTAGAGTTCTGGACGACCCCATCTGGCGAAAAGATCTTCCGCTACTGCGGGGATTAACTCCCACTCATGTGCCCTGGACTAAGTCTGGCTGAGACTGTTGGCCAGAGAATTGAGAATGCCCGGAACGTGGACTACTGAGAGTTCCAACTGGTGATCTATCACCCAAGACCACACTCACGTGGCCTCTCTGCAAAGGGGGTAACAGTGTGTCCCCACTGCTTGTTGATACAGAATACCACTGACATGTTGGCTGTCTGTATTAGCAGGGGACCAGTCTGAAGAACCATCTGAAAGGCCTGCAGGGCATAGAAAACTGCCCTCATCTCCAGAATACTGATGTGGATATGAAGCTCCTGCTGAGCCCAGGACCCTTGAGTCTGGCGAGTGCCCAGATGCACACTCCAACCCTGGCCTGATACATCGGTGGTCAGGATCTGGGTGGGAGATTCTCTCTCTGGAAGTGAATCCCTCTGGAGAGTTTGTGAGGATCCAGCCACCATGCCAGAGACTGCTTGACCAGACTTGATACCAGAACCGGCTGGTCCAAGTCGTCTGACCTCTGATCCCATTGAACCTGAAGGTTCCATTGGATCATCCGTTTGTAAAGCTGGGACATAGGGACTGTGGTGATAGCCGCTGCCATATGGCCCAGTAGCCAGAGAACTGTCCATGCCTCTACTTGGTGGGCCAAGTGCAGCTGCCATGCGTGGGACTGGAGGTGTTCCACCCTGTCCCAGGGGAGGAAGGCCTTGCCTTGTGCCATGTCCAGGATGGCCCCTATATATTGAAGCCGCTGACTTGGCCAAAGGCAGGACTTGGGGAGGTTTAGAGTAACCCCCAGGTCCTGAAAGAGGAAGAATGTGTCTCAGAGGGTTTCTGTAGGCTGGTCCCAAGAGGGAGCAGTCAGAAGCCAATTGTCAAGGTAGGAGAAGACATAATGCCCTTGCCTCCTGAGATTTGCGGCTACCGTGGCTAAGCACTTGGTGAACACCCTCAGTGCCAAGGACAGAGCCCTGAACTGGTAATGGCGGCCCTGAAAGTGAAAGCGCAGATACTTCCTGTGTACCTGAGAAATCAGAATGTGGAGGTATGCATCCTGCATGTCCAGGGAGCATAACCTGTCCCCTTGATGTAAAAGGGGCAGGAGGCCTATCAGGGTGACCATCCTGAATTTTCTGTACTTTACGTACTGGTTCAGATGGCTTAGATTCAAGATGGGATGAAGATGCCGTCTTTTTTGGCATGAGGAAGAAGTGGGAGTAGAATACTGTTCCTCGTTTTTCCAGGGGTACTTGCTTGGTGGCCTAATTCTGAAGGAGAGTCTGGATTTCTTGTGCTATGAGGGCACTGTGGGCCTGAGAGTACTGATCCAGTACTGGAGGGTTGTCTGGAGGAGTCTCTGTAAACTCGAGAGTATGCCCTCTCTCGATGAGCTGCAGGACCCAGCAGTCTGATGTTATCCAACACCACCTTTCTGTGTGCAAACAAAACCAACCCCCCCACCACTGCCCCCTACAGACCCAGCTGAAGGAGGAGGGTCTTGCAGTGAGTCAGGCAGAGGAGCTGGGAAGGGGGAGGGCAGGCTTTAACCCAAGTGCCTAGTGTGGGGATAGAACCCACAGCCTTCTGATCTTCCAGCCTCAGAGGTAAGTGTGCAACCTGCTGAACCACTGACACTGCAGGCCAGTCAACCTGATTTTGGTGGTGGGAAAGTTAATGAAGTCACTGCTGAAGAAAAGGACTGCGGAGAATCTTGAATTCAGTTGGTTACAAGGCCCAAGGCAGCATGAATTCAGATGGTGGCAGTCATATCAAATGAATCTGACAGATTTCCTTGACTGGGTGAACAAGGAATTAGATCAGGGTGGAGCAGTGGACATGGCCTACCTAGATTTCAGTAAGGCTTTCGACACTGTTCCAGATAGGAGGCTAGTAAGCAAGCTGGGTAGCTTAGGAGTGTGTCCAAATGTGGTAAACTGGCTAAAAAGTTGATTGGGGATAGAAGGTGGTGGTAAAGCTACCAACTGTCCCTATTTTCCCAGGACAGTCCCTATTTTAGGCAGCATGTCCCAGTGTCCCCAACAAGTTTTGCAAATTGTCACTTTTGTCCCAGTTTTTGCTTACTTGTCCCAGATTTGTCCCCCCTTTTTTTTTGCTGCTGACTGCTAATCCGTGAGTGAGTTATTTCAGCACTACTGTAGCGCTGCTTGGGCTGGACAGCAGTTTGCAACTTCAATCCCTGCGCCCGTGCTGCACTGCAGGCATGTCAGTGGGAGCACAGCAAAGCATGTTCCTTCTTGTTAGATTAGAATGGGTTGTAGTGCAAACAAGCACATGTGGACATCTGCCGGCCAGCAGCTGAGAGGGACTCCAGACAGAGAAGAGACCGGCAGCAGGGAACTAAGGTACCCGAACCTGATCAGCTGTAGGGAAGTATGTGAAAACAATCTGGTGTGGTAGGAGTCACTGAAGTGAAGTTTGCTCAGCAAATGAGAGAGTGTAAGCAGGTTGGATGGGACTGTCAGGAGCAGCAACACATGCAGCTCAAATGTCTGATCACAATGTAAAGCAGGTTTGCTTCTAATGAACTTTCTGCACATCATGGTTTGGAACTTGCTGCAGCAGAATGATGTATTGTTTTAATCTGGATGTTTGCTACTGGTGTTACTGCGGGGTGGCATGGCCAGAGCAAGCAGCAAAGTTTAACTGATTGTGTGCAGTGTTGACTGCGGCGGTGTCTGTGGGAGTGACACCGTTGGGGGGTCATGATCAGGATGAAGTGTCCCAGTTTTAGACCTCAGAAAGTTGGTAGCTTTAGGTGGTGGTAAACAGAGTTCACTCAGAAGAAGGGAGGCTAACCAGCAGGTGCCTCAAGGATCAGTGCCGGGACCAGTCCTCTTTAATGTCTTTAGCTGTGACACTACAGAGGAGCTGGAACATAAGAATAGTGTCGGCAAATGGGGACCATTTGATCCATCTAGTCTGCCCAAGATGGCTACCCCCTTCCCTGGTCCTGGCAAGCTGCCCACTCTGGCTGTCCCATGCTAATTTAAATTCTCTCACTGCCTTCTTGGTCTGCCTCTTTGCAGATGACACCAAAATGTACAATGGCGCTGACATTCCAGGTGGGGTGGGGGTGAAAAGGATGAACAGAGACCTGAGAAAACTTGAGCAGTGGTCAAGGGTATGACAGCTGGGTTTCAACCCCAAAACAGTGCAAAGTAATGTTCTTGGGGCACAGAAACCTGGGGCAGAGTACAAAATGGGAGGAGTGGTACTGACAACCACCAAGCAGGGAAGAACCTGGAGGTGATCATACCGGATGACCTAAAGGAGGCTAGGCAGTGCGTCAAAGCCGCTGGGAGGGTTAGTGGGATACTGGAGTACACAGGGAGGGGTATTCACCAGCAGAAAGAGGGAGGCGGTGTGGCCTCTGTATAGATTGCTAATAAGACCCCACCTAGAGTACTGTGTCCAGTTCTGGAGACATCTCCAGAAAGACAGAGCAGAGACAGTCCAGACAAGGACAACGAAATGGTGCAGGGTCTGCGTCAGAAGCCCTACAAGGAGAGGCTTAAGGATCTAAATATGTACACCCTTGAAGATAGGAGAGAGAGAGGGGGATATGATAGAGACCTTTAAATATCTCATGGGAGTAAATAAGGTACAGGAAGAAAGTATTTTTCAGAAAAAAAGATGCCCTAGGTCAGCCCGGTGGCACAGAGGGCTGAGGTGCTGGACACCTTATCTTGCATCATGCTGGCGACCCGGGTTCAGGAATGGACTCGGGTCATCAGGGAGCCGTTACATGGGCGGAGCAGGTGAGAGCAGGATTGAGCAGCCATAGGGCAGCTCTCCTCTCTTGAGGTGGTCATCACACCCCCCAGTTCTGCTGCCACCGGGTGGAGGTCTGGTAGCTAGCATAGGTGGGAGGGGGTGACAAGCTGCAGGAGGGTGTCTCGAGCCGCAGCATGCACATGCCTTCACATGTGCCTGCCTGGCCGAGAATAGGGACAGGCAAAAACAGGGAGACAAATGTAAAAAAGATGCCCACGGACAAGGGGGCACCATAAGGAACTGGGGGGGGGGGGTTAGATTCAGGAGAGATGTGAGGAAGTACTTCTTTACAGAAAGCGTGTTGGATTCTCCAGCAGAGATGGTTGGGGCAAAAACGGTGGTAGGGTTCAAGAATGCATGGGATAGGCATAAGGGAATCTGAATGGGCCGGAGATCAAATAGGATATGCAGTGATACTACAGACAGGAAAAATAGGCAGGCAAGGTGGGCCAGCGGTCCTTGTCTAATGGCATAGTCTATGTTTCTGTCTTTCAGCAATATCTGAAGTGAACCAAAACAGCCATTCTGTAGCAACTGCAGCAGAGAATTTAACAAAGATGGCTGTCAATGAATCAGCTACATCTGAGTCAGTGTACCACCAGGCAAACCTTTATACTCTCCTCAGGCATTAAAGGAGCACTGTCTTCTTTGCCCCTCAGTTTTCTTTCAATATGCAGCTGTTGGTCTGTGGACACAAACTAGCACCAAGTATGCTCTAGAAAGACTCTCATAAAGGAAAAAGGGATCTGGCTACCTGTTATTTTATATTTTGTATTATTTTCTTTACATTCGGTCCAACTGAAAACCCCCATCCACCAGAAGCAGGTCCTGCACCAAGAACCCACGTTTACTGTGCACGCTGTTCGAGGTGCATTATTTAGAATTTCATCCCAACAAACATAATTCAGCATTGCTGGTAGTTAGTGCTGCTGGTATTTGAAGAATAAAAACGACATTGGATGAGCTACAAAATGCTGCATAAAGTTTGGCGCTGAAATCCCGCGACGCCAGCACTAGTGGTACATTCTCGGCATGTGGGATCTTTCCACGGCCGCAAGTGTGCATGCGCAGGATTTCAGTGCCAGATTTTAATAGCATTTTGTGGCTCATCTAGTGCTTTTTTTTCACAAATACCAGCAGCACTTTAACTTTACAAGCTGTGCCACCACGCTTGTTGGGATGTGGTCACTAAAATGTGCACCTCGGTGCAGCGTGCACGGTAGATGCGCATTCTCGGCGCGGGACCTGCTTCCGGTGGACAGGGGGTTTCAGTCGGGACAAATGTAAAGAAAACAATATGAAATATAACAGGTAATCAGATCACTTTTTCTTTTATGCAGGGCCTTTCTAGAGCATACTTGGTGTTAGTTTGTGTCCACAGACCAACAGCCGCATATTGAAAGAAAACTGAGGGGCAAAGCTGACAGTGCCCCTTTAATTATTCTGTCATATTGCAGGCACTTGCAAAACAGACTACAACTGTAGCAAACTGTTACAGTCTCGTCAACCTTCTCAAAACCAAAATCTAATTAGCGTACATTTTAAATCAAGTCTAATCATGCAACAAAATTTTGAGGGAATTAAAATATTAAGGTAGCAATGCTTCGGGTCCTAAAACAAAGAAGGGTGCTACCAAACCATGTTAACTGGATATGCCACGAGATGTACAGTAATGAGCGCTTGCTGATATAAAGAATAATCACTCCTTAAAGTAAAGGTGTGGTTTTTAAAACAGTTTTGGGCTTCATAGCTCACTACCCCGGGGTGGCGACAGTACCTGTGTGTTATTTTAATGCACTCATGTAAGGAAGAGAAGGGATCGTAAAGCTGGCCGAACTGCCAGCCAGCCCTATTAGTTGAGTGGTGGCTTTCATTTTTCTCAAAAGGTTGCTTAAAGTTCTGTAAAATCATTCTAAAAATGAGCCCCATAGACTTGTATGTGGAGCATCCCCACGCGCTCTCTGGTTAAACGTCACAACATGTGGGAAAGTGGTGTCGGAGCAGGTGGACCGGGAATTGGAAAGGGATCAGCTGGCTGGCAGTTCGTTCCAGCATCATGATCTCGTCCCTTCCTTACAGGAGTGCATTAAAATTTTAAGTTTTAACACACAGGTACTATCAGTGCCCCAAGGCAGCGAGCTATGAAGTCCAAAGGTACATCTTGCAGCTTTACTTTAAAAACGGATGGAATCAAGTACTGTACACTATTTTATAGTACATCCTTGTGCATACTGTGTCTGTAGGTCATGTCCTGAGGGATACAAAAGTCACCCAAAAGGAGGGACTTACGCAACACTGACCTATCTGTGGGGTTTATTAGGGTTTGATTTACTTGCAAGAAGTAGATTCAGGAGAGATGTGAGGAAGTACTTCTACACAGAAAGGCTGGTAGATTCTGGAAGAGTCTTCCAGCAGAGATGGAAGCTAGTTTTGTGCACCATTTGGAAAGAAAACCTTAAACGGTCTCTCAATGTGGGCAGCAAGACTCTGGAATAAGAGAATTTTAGTGCTTCCCTTGAGCTGGTCCTATAAACCTAGACGTCACACAGCTACCAATTTGCAACTAAAATAACATATAAAAGTACTGTGTCGCTTAGCAATGCAGTGTAATCTTGTTACTGCCCTCTGTTATATTTGTCTATTAAGGATTCTATTGGTTACTACAGTAACTACTAAATCTATTTTTATTTATTTACAAGTTTTATTATTTAAAACTAATAAAGTAATATTTAAGCTAACTTAAAACAAGCAAATGAACACTGCATTCGGCAATTTCTGCAAGCACAGTAAATATTAGCTCAGTACTGCCACAACGTGGACAATTTGAACACTACTTCTGCAAAAGCACAGGTTTATATAAGGAGGACTGATGGGCAATTCGCTGACAAAGCTGCAGCATTTGTGCGCTTCACATCTGCCCAGGTTTTCTCAAGAAGAAAACAGTTTTGAGGGCTCATGGAACTAAAGGACAAGTAACATATACATTAAATAACAACCCTTAACCATTTACCTTCTACCTTGGGCTGGCAGTACAGTCTAGAGGTTAGAGTAACAAGCTGTGAATGTCTGAGCTTGGCACATCCAGCAAACAGACCTGGGTTTGATTCCCACAATCTCCACTTGCATACTGTGTGCCTAAGCAAGTTACTTAATCTCCCCAGTGCGGCCGGGTTGTCACTGAAAACAGGCACTTGTGCCTAGTGGGCCATATCTGGTTACCAAAAAAAAATTCTAAATACCTAAATATTAAATATTTTAGCATATATGGCCATGGTTAGTTCCTGTATAAACTACACAAAGTACAGTTATGCAAGAACTTACCGTAACAGTAGATCTTCGAGAACAACTCTTGCAGCAGGTTACACGATTAGGACTGAAGCCGGCAGGTGCCAGGACCCCACAGAAATTTTCTAGCTAGCAGTATCCAGCAGGGACCGCCCCTGACGTCGGCCCCGCCCCCGACGTCAGACATCATACAAAAGGGGGTGGTCCCCCAGAATCGCCAGTTCTCCCGCCGGAGACTCCCGGCTGCTAGATGGCATCAGAAGTAGAGACTGAGGATCCGCCATCGAAAGGTATTCAGAGCAGTGTTAGAAACACCTAATCCTAGGAAAGGGATATCGGAACAACTCTACCTCCAGAGGGGATGGTGGGAGGGAAACTACATGCTGCAAGAGCTGTTCTCGAAGTTCTACTGTTACGGTAAGTTCTTAAGTAACTGTACTATCTTACTTCGAGAAACAGCTCTTGCAGCAGGTTACACCATTAGGACTGATTCCTGCCAATACTGGAAATCCCTTGCAGGTGGGAGGAGGCTAGGTAGAGATCGCGAGTTGGACTGAAGCCTAGGATAGGAGTCCCTGAGGGACTGCTAAACCAAAACCAGCTCTTCGCCGTGATGCAATGTCCAGGCTATAATGCCTGATAAAGGTGTGTACGGTGCTCCAAGTAGCAGCTGCACAGATGGCTTAAGTGGACACATTCTTCATGGCCGCAGAGGAGGTAGCCACCCCCCCTTGTGGAATGTCCCTTAACTGCGCCCCGTAAAGGTTTGTTACGTTTCTGGTAACAGAATGTGATACAATGGATGAGCCACCTGGACAGCGCTTGTTTAGAAACCGGAGCTCCGAACATCCTGTGGACGAAGGAGACGAAAAGCTGATTAGATTTACGGTGGTGCCTGGTTCTGGTCAGGTAGTATCTTAAGACACCTATGCACATCTAGAGTGTGCAGCAGGGCCTCTCCTCTATTAGAGTATTTAGGAAAATACACTGGTAAGTCGATGTCCTGATTGAGGGTGAGAGCTGAGACCACCTTAGGTAGAAACTTTGGATCTGTCCTTAGGGACACCCTGTCCTGGTGAAAAACCAAATAAGGTTCTTTGCACATCAGTGCGTGAAGTTTAGAAATCCTTCTGGCCGAAGTAACAGCAACTAAAAATAATGTCTTCCATGTCAGGAGACGTAGCTTGCAATCCACGGCTGGTTCAAAAGGTGGCAGCGTGAGCTGCTCCAGGACAAAGGGTAAATCCCATGGAGGCATAGGATCCTTAATCAGAGATCTAAGGTGGAGAACACCTCTAAGGAAGGCTCGTGCGGTGTCCAACTGAGTTATGGGATGTAGGCCTATAGGTGTATGATAGGCTGAGATGGCACAAAGGTGTACTTTAATAGAGGAGTAGGCCGAGCCTGCCTGGAAGAAAGGCAGAAGGTAGTCTAGGACCGACCTTTCCGGACAATCCATCAGGAAAGTCTTCGTGCTTGAGCCCAGAGGCAAATTCATGCTTATTTCATGACGTGTGCGAGGTGGCGGTTTTCTAGCAGTCGCTAGAACATCTGCTACCTCTTGCGAGACCCCGTACCACATGATAGCTATGTCTCTAGGAGCCAGGCGTGCAGGTTCAGAGAGCGAAGGTCCGGATGGACCAAAGAACCTGCCTCCTGGGACAATAAGTGAGAGCTGATTGGCAGAGGCATGGGAGATTCCTGGGACAGCTGGTGTAGCAGAGGGAACCAAAACTGTCTGGGACAAAAAGGCTCGATAAGTATCAGCGTCGCCTGTTCTCTGCGGAGTTTCAAAAGGACCCTCTGGATCAACGGGAAGGGAGGAAGGGAGGAAACGCATAGAGGAATCTGCCCGTCCAGGAGAGGGACAACACGTCTCACCAGAAAACACCAGGCCCTGGATCTAGTGAGCAGAAATTGGGCAGTTTTGCGTTGGATGGGGACACGAAAAGGTCTAACTCTGGTGTGCTCCATCTGTGAAACAGATCCTCTACCACCTCCTGGAGTAGTTCCCACTCATAGACTCTGGCCTGAGAGCGACTCAGACGGTCTGTGATGACGCTGTCCACTCCTGGGACAAGAACAGCAGTGAGGTTTGCGCTGTGTTGTAGAACCCAATCCCACACCCTCATGGCCTCCCTGCAAAGTGGGTAGGAATGGATGCCCCTTGTCTGTTGAGGTAATACATCACCGTGGTATTGTCTGTTTGTAACAGCAGAGTACCCAGTGGGATCTCTGACTGGAAGGCCTGCAGTGCATAAAGAACTGTTCTCATTTCCAAAATATTTATGTGGAGATTAGCTTCCTGGGGCATCCATGAGCCCTGAGACCTGACCCCGTCGAGGTGTGCTCCCCAACCGAACCCTGAGGCGTCCGTGGAGAGCATCACAATCAGAGACGGCACAATGAAGGGAACCCCCGCCGACAGGTTCTTTGAATCTAGCCACCATTGCCAATCCCAGATGACAGCATTCGTGATCTGAATTGGAAGCTGCAAATGGTCTTGCTTCTGATCCCACTGTACCCGTAACATCCACTGGGTCACCCACATGTGGAGATGGGCTAGCAGGACTGTTGCAATGGCTGCAGCCATGTGTCCGAGCAAAGGACCAGTCTGGCTGGGACTGTCTTCTTTGCCAAGCTGTCCCGGATGAGGGATCTGATGTGTTCCGCTCTGTCCTGGGCAGAAAAGCTCTCCCCTGGATGGTGTCCAGAACTGCGCCTATGAACAGCAGATTCTGTGACAGAACCAGGTGTGACTTCTCCTGATTGATGATGATGCCCAACGCCCCGAACAGGGACTGAGTACAGTGGATTGCAGACATCAGAGCCTCCTAAGAGGGTGCCATGAGGAGCCAGTCGTCCAGGTACGGGAACACGTAGTAGTCTTGTCTCCTTAGAACCGCCATACGACTGCCATGCACTTCGTAAACACCTGAGGTGCGATGACAGTCCAAAGGGAAGGGCTCAGAACTGATAATGGTGACCTAGAAGTTCGAAGCGCAAGAACTTCCTGTGTGCTCGAGCAATGGGTATGTGCAGGTAGGCATCCTACACGTCCAAGGACGCTAGGAAGGTGCCCTGCTTGAGCATGGGTATCAAACCGGGAAGGGTCACCATGCGGAAGCGTTTGTAAAGGACCGAAGCGTTGAGATTGCTGAGATCCAGTATCGGACGGAGGTCCCCTGTCTTTTTGGGAACCAGAAAGAAGTGGGAATAGTAACCTGCACCTCTCTGACTCCTCGGTACGTGCTCTATAGCTTCCTTTCCCAGAAGTGTGAGGACCTCCTGCTGTATGAGCAGTGCGTGCTGACAGAATAACGGGAAAGCAGGGGAGGTCTTGACGCTGGGTGGTCGAGGAATTCTATAAAGTGACCTCTCTTGACCAGCTGAAGGACCCACCGGTCAGCGGTAATCAACTGCCATCCTGAAAAGTGGCGAGTGATGCAACCCCCGACCTTTTCTGCCTGTTGATCCAGAGGAGGGGCGGGGGCCAGGAAGGAGTCATGCTGTGGTGGCATTACCCCCCCACAGGCTGGGCTGGTTTGGTATACCGCTGACCTCGGCCTGGGGAAGACTTAGGTTGGGCCTTATAACGGAAGGTGCCCCTTTGCTGCTGGCTGGAACATGGCTGCTCTCATTGTTGTCGGCCGCAAAAACGGTTCTGGTTCCTACAAAAGGAACCAGATTTTGGCCTGTACAGTCCTTACTGCCTTCCCGGCATCCTGTAATTTGGTGATTACCTTTCAGAGTCTTCACCAAATAGGACTTCGCCGTTATAGGGAACATCCAGGATGTTTTTCTGGACGTCCGGGGTAAATCCAGAGACACAAAGCCATGAATGTCTCCAGAGACAGATGCCTGAGGCTGCTCCCCTTGCTGTGGAGTCCGCCAAATCGTAGGTGGCTCTCAAAATCTGGGTCCCCACGTCTGACAAAGTGCGGAGGAGGTTGAGAAGCTCCTCCTTCTGTTCCCCATCTGGAAGTATTTTAACTAGATCTTGACCCTGTTCCCATAGGGCATTCTGAAACTGAACCATGTGTGTCAGATAGTTCAGTGACCTAATGAAGCATGTAGCAGCCGCATACATGCGCCTACCCAATGAGTCCAATTGCTTGGACTCCTGGTACGGAGGTTGTGTACTCAGATGTTGTGGTCGTTGAGACCTATCATGGGAGGCCGTAATGACCAGGGAATCAGCCAGGGGTTGTTGCGTTAAGTACAGGCCCTCTGCTGGGGCCCTGTACAGGCGATCAGCCTTCTTCGGCACCTCGGGGGTGGAGTGCAGATGTTTCCACGTTGCCTTGGTGACGTCCACAAAGGTGTCCACCAAGGGTGGGACCACCACAGGCTTAGGGTCCTTCTGCTGAAGATAACGGGCTAGGTGCTGTCATTCAGGGTCTAAATCTTCCATTTCCCATTCCATGTTCTCCTGGATGTGCCTCATGATTTCGGAGAAAGATGGATCACCTGGCGGTGACCTGGGCAGGTCTCATGGGTCAGGTGATGGGATACTGATTGGAGAAGGAGACCTGGAGGTATCAGGTCTACAGTCGTCCCTCTGCAGAGTGGACTGTCAATGTCTGGGTCGCTTGGGGCTGGGAGACCCTGAGGGAGATCTTGAAGGGGGCCTCCTTTCTTTTGACATGCCCCTAGGAGGCGGAGCAGGCTCCTTGGGGGTCGGTGGTCTTCCTACTGGCCCCTGTGGTGGAGGAGGAGGAGGAGGAGTAGGCGGAGGAGTTTTTACTGGGACAATATCCCTCTTGACTGTGTCCCACCAAAAGGTGAAGAGGTCTTTAACCTCCTGAATATTCATACCGGATGACGGTCCTGGCGTCGGGGTTGGCCTGTCGCTGGTATCAGGTTCCCGGGCACCACAGGGTCAGATGAAGGCTCCTGTGGAAGCCCGGCATCCTCACTGTCACCTGCCTGGTTATCAGGCAACGCTGTATCTTCCTCCATAGACTCCTGGGGACTGGTGTCCACCAGTGATGGAGAGGCAGTCGTTGGCTCCTTGGAACGTGAGGCCGACATCGGGTGTTTGCCCGACATCTGGTCTGACGGGCGCCTAACCAGTGACGGGTCGGTGGCCTGTTTTGTATCAGTCGTCCGTTTGAGGGACGTCAGGTCCTTAGTCCTCCTGGGAGGGGGGTCTGGTCCCAGACGAGGCTGGGATGCTGATCTAGCGTCGGACCCCCGGCGTTTGTACGAGGAAGAATGCGTGATTTTGGAAGAGGACTTGGACCGGTGATGGTCAGTAGACTTCGTGGAGGCCCGGTAGGGCATTATCAAAGGGTCCGAGGTCCTGGAAGTCTTGATGGGATGCAAGGAAGCTGAGGAGCTGCTCGAAATCCTAACCTTCATGGGAGGAGGCTGAGAGCGAGCCCTGGAGGGAGAGCGGTCTGAACGCATACAGCCGGAGCTAGTACGCGAGTCCGAGGCCCGGTTGGGGGATCTGGACCTGGCCTTCTCCCAGTGCTTGTCCCGGTGCTTATGAGTCTTAGAGGTGGACTCACCTCTGGAGGCAGGGTCTTTCTCCATAAGCTTAAGTTGTTCTTCCAAGAGGAACCCTTGAAGTGCCTTCCGGTGGCGGATCCTGATGCGACTGTTGAACTGCTGGCAAAATGGACAGACCTTGGTGTCGTGTTCTGGGCCTAGGCACCGCAGACAGGATGAGTGCAGATCCTTAAAAGGAATCTGTTTGCTGCAGGCACACTTAGAGGGGTGTCCTTCTGATGAAGGAGTAGAAGATGCCGACATTTAGAGTTAACGCTGGAAGTTCTGGTCATCGTTCGCTGGAGCGGGACTGTGAGGCCGATGCTGGCAAGTCGACGGCAGGAAAAGAACTGGGGATTCTGGGGGACCACCCTCTTTTGTATGATGCCTGACGTCAGGGGCAGGGCTAGAAAATTTCCGTGGGGTCCTGGCGCCTGCCGGCTTCAGTCCTAATGGTGTAACCTGCTGCAAGAGCTGTTTCTTGAAGTAAGATCTTAATATAATTACTGGCAAAGTCTGCAGGGAATGACTGATTACAAGACACAATGTATCAATCACCTTTCTACTCCATCTCCCAGTAGTTGAAATCCTGCTTCCTCCAAGGCTGACTTTCTGAATTTTTTTTTTTTTTTTTAATTTACAATTTTTGCATTTTTCTCTCCAGTTTTCTCCCTTGCCCAGGACCCTGGCAGACATGTGCGTGCATGTGAGTGGAAGTGCACATGCACACCAGGTAAAGCCTCACCCCCTGGCAATCGCATGCCACCCCCTCTGTCTATGCTTCCCATTGGACCTATACCCGATGGGAGCGGAACTACAGGAGGGCAAACAACTTCCCCTGGGAGAGAAGAGCTGCCTTTCGGCTGCTCAATCCTGCTCCCTCTCCCCCATGCCGGCTCCCAGATGACCCGAGGTTATTCCCGAACCTGGGTAACCGGAGCGGTGTGAGGTAAGGCATCCAGCGCCTCAGCCCTCAGCAGCACCGGGTTGACCTGACTTTCTGAAATTTTATAATATCCACCCATCCCACCTCTCAAATGCCACCAACAATCCCCACAAAAAAAAATAATTTATATATAAATATATATACATCCTTTTATCTGTCTACAAACTGCTCAAATTTCCCATCTGTCTTGTTTGAAGTAAGTCTACTGTAGTTAAAACTGAGCCCCTCAATTGTAGAAATGAGAGTCATGAGTGGGGAGGGTTACATTATAAAATTTCCAGAAAGAGCAGACATTTTAAAAACATAAAATAGACCCAAACCCTACAAAATAAAGTTATAATGCAATCTTAGGGTCTGATAATGAATATGAACCATACCTATGAAAAACATTACATAGAGGATAATGTATGGGTCTGGGTGTGTAATGAGAATTTACACACATCCGAGAGCGAAGCTCGAGGAGTTTATGCGTAGCACCAAACCCTGAGGGTGTGTTATAATTCAGTTTATGATACCAGGCTCTATATTTTATTTTATATAATTGTTGGGTTTCTCTTTTTCGCCCCAACAATTATGTAAAATAAAAGAGGCTGCTGGGCTCCGCAGTCTGACTATAGCATGGCGCGTGGTCGGCTTTCACTTTAATTTCAAACATTTTTTTTTTAATACTATGAGGGTGGACAATACGGTAGCAAATGTGGTACATTTAAGTTTTTTTAAAATGTTACTTACTGACGAGTGTCCGTGGCAGTTTGTATCCATGCTGGGTTTGCCGTTCGGGAGACAGTGACCGAGAATGGAGGAGTTCGACCAGGCGCTTGCGCAGAGTGGGGGAAATCATGCACGTGTTTGCCGTTATAAATGCTCCTTTATAACGGCAAATTACGCCACGGTTTCCCTATGGGAAAAAGAGGAAGCCGTTAATTATACCCTTATTATGAACAGTTGGTTGTAGTTTATTCCAGATACTTAAATATTTAAAGAGCTGCTGACGTCATGGTTCCATATGATAATGGCGATCGCAGAAAGGCAATTGCCGTTAGGGCAAGTATACATCACCAAAAATCAATTTCGACAATGTACACTGCCGGTGCACAGCAAAAGGGTGCCAGGGACATTTTTTTTAATGCAGGGGGCTGTGCCCCCCGCGGGGGATTTCACCCTCTGCACCTCCCTATTAAAAGATTCTCAACTCCAGGGGGGATGTATGTCAGGGGGGTGGTGCAAATGCGAAAAAAAAAAAAATGGCCAGGCACAACAAAACGAAAGCACACCCGGAACCAAACCCGGCACCCTCGCGACCCTAGCCTGCCACTCACCCACCACACCACAGAGCCAGCTCGGCAACCCACTGCCGCACTATGCCTCACAAACCCCCTCCCTTCCGCTCGTCGCCTGCATGCTTGCCCCCCGCACAAGTGTACATATAGTGATATCCTGTTGCTATATTCACGGACTCCCACATCGATCGCCCTTCCTGCCCAGTAGCCCTGTGGACAGGTGCCGCAATTGAGTCACCTTTTTTGAAAGTGCTCAATCGTGGTCGCCATTGTCATGGGCTACCGATGTCACTAGGAAAACTTTGGAAAGTACACTATTTAGACTCAATTCTGCTTGCATTTCATCTTCTATAGATTTTTCCTCCCATTCATTTATTACTGAAGAACTCTTCACAAAAACAAGATCTTCATCCCTTCACACTCATCTACTCTTACAGCTGATTCCTCACTTGATGTCATAATCCTCTGTTATGACATTACAGTTTGTAACCATGGAAAAACTGTGATGTCACAAGCAGAGTATTATGACATCAGCTGCGGAGTACACAATAGGTGCTGATGAATAATCAAGGAACAAAGATCCTGTTTTTATGCATATGACCTCAGTAATGAATGATAGTGAAAAATGCTAGGATTCAGTGACCACAAGACAATATGATTGGAGGTCCAAATGGAGGCCTACAAGGGGACTAGCTCAGTGAAGGCGTGGGATTTCAGAAAGGCGGAATTTGATAAGATGTGAGGGCTGCTGAGGAAAAGCATGAGGGGAACAGTTTCAGTTTATTTTTTAAGCTGGAAAGACATGTGAGCAAAAAGTGCCCGTTTTCACAAGCGTCCAGTTAAAAACAGACAAGTACCTGTTACAGAATAAACAAGCAGGTGCAATTACATCAGAATAGGGATTACATACAGAAAAGTGCTTTCTTAGAGTTGCACCCCCAGTTGCTCAACAATAAATGGATTATCTGTTGCGGACCCTTGAACCATAGCTGAGTCATTTAATGCCTCATTCACAGACTTAAGCTCTGTCCTTCCACCTGACTATCTGAAGCCGGCGGAAGATCAACTAAGCAGCAACCCAATGACGATTAACCATTCTAACTTCTACTTCAAGCACGTGACCACCTAGGAGGCATGGTCCTATATTAAGAAAGCTCTGGACAAAACCAGGTCGGGAAACGATGGGGTCGATATGAAGCTAGTGGCACTTGTCCTTGATGAGCTTATTGTCCTCATCTCCAAACTTTTTAACAAATCTCTCTCCCTTGCCAAATTCCCCACAGTCTGGAAACAAGCTCTGGTAACACTAGTGTTTAAGAGTGGACAGGTCCAACATTGCTAACTATAGGCCCATTTCAATCCTCTCCCCACTATCCAAAGCACTGGAAAGGATTGTGGCAGACCAAATAACCAATTACCTCCAGAAGTGCCAACTTCAAAGTCCCCAGCAACATGTTTTCTGAAAGAACCACAGCACTGCCACTGCTCTGGTCGATAACTCTGACTTTGTACACAAAGCCCTTGACGAAGGCAATTTAAGTGGGTCAGTCTTTTTAGATTTAACGAAGGCCTTCGACACAGTTAACCACCACCTCCTCCTGGCACAACTTAAGAACTTGGGGGCGGCCTCAAACGTAGTATCCTGGTTCCAAGACTACCTGTCCCTTACAGCCCAAAAAGTTAAAATTGGCCAAGTCATATCAGATTCTAAAGAAGTATCTCTGAGCAGTCCCCAAGGGTCAATTCTGGGGTCCCTGCTATTTAGCATTTTTTTTTTAACGATCTTCCTAAGGCATGTGATAGTAAAATCATCCTGTATACAGACAATGCTGTTCTCCTCAGCAGTAACCTCCACACTGAACTTCTGCAATGGGAACTACAGACCTCCTTCCATAAGCTTGAGGACTGGTTCAGTGCACATAAACTTCTGCTTAACTATAAAAAAACTAAGACCATGCTACTATCCAGCCCACAGCTTAAGAGGAGATTCCCTGTCCTATCCCTCCACAACAAAGCTAAGGCCTCACTTAAACAGGTACACTCACTGAAGTATCTAGGGGTCACCATTGACGACACCCTCTCTTACAGCATATTGATATGGTGGTCAAGGCTGTCAATTCAAAGTTAAGAGTCTTATATAGACACCGGAAAAACCTCACACCAGATGCCGTCCATCTCTCTATCACTAGCTCGATTTTATCCATCACAGACTACGGGCTAGTGGCCTATGGATCAGTTACAGATACTGCACTAAAGCGGGTGGTGACTGTCCTTAACAAGGTGTGTAAGCTAGCCACTGATGCTGACCGTTTCACACACACACACCTGCTCTCTTTATACACAGTCTAACTGGCTGTCCCTTGAGCACAGAATAAAATTCCAAACCTGTCTCCTTGGCAAGAAGGCGCTTCTGGGCACAGCCCTCACCCCCACCCCTGCATCTCTGAACTTTTCTCCCAAGCCGGTTCAAAATATGGAACCAGAGGTAGAGTGTCAGGTGTGCTCGCTGTCCCATTCTGCAGAACTGCACTTGGTCTACGAGCCTTCGCTTACAGAGCCCCCACTTTGGCTCAAGGAGAGCCTGGAAGTCACACACAGAACTACAAGCCTACCTGCCTTTAAGACCGAACTTAAACAATATCTTCTCTCCAGGAACACCTGTGATTGCCCAAGGGGCACATAAAGTTATCCCTTGCTCCTTGGACCCTCCACTAAGCTGTCCTGCTCTTGCCTGTATTGCCCCCTCCTATGTCATTATCTCCCCGCACCCCCGTCCCCCCTACTCTGACTGCGCCATCTATTTCCCTACCCTCTGAGCCCCCTCCTCTCACTCCCTCCTACCTTGCTCCGTACAACCTTCTACCTTGGCTCTCCCCCCCCTTTCCCTGTCCCCCTACATTCCTCTGCCCCTCCTACAATCACCCACCTTTCCCAGTGATGAACCCTTCTCCACTATCTAAGTGACAAGGTCATCTACGAGACTGCTCACTTTTCTCCCTGCCCCCTCCCATCTGCCAGGGGTGCTCCTCTCTACTTAGTACATTACATTGTTGCCTTTGTCAATTGTTACTGCTGTAACAGAGTCTGTTTATTAACATGTTATATATGATTGTATTAACTGTGACTATGTCTGACATGGAACCTTTGCAAAACAGCTCCTGCTCAAAGGTTGTTTCCAAATAATTAATAATTAATTGAGTGACTAAAAAAATAACAACAGTCAGAGGATGAGGGGATAAAATCAAACATTCTTTGGTCATTCAAGACCTGGGACAGTTGCAGGTGAGTGCTCTGAGCAGGCGACCCTTAGGGTTGTATTTGAATGAGGCAGTTGAGGGGCTCTGGACGAGGGAAGGGGTAGGTTGTTGAATAGTTTAACGCCCTTGTAGGAGAGCGTGTTTTGACCCTGGGTAGTGTGACAGAAAGGGAGGGAGAAGAAAAGGGAGGAGGAACCATCTGGTGGAAAGAGTCGAGGTGGAAAGAGGGAAGTAATGCTGTGTGGTAAAAGTCCCAGAGTGAGTTTGTGGAAAAAAGTGGCTATAAGGGGTGGAGGAAAAATGGGAGGTGTTCAAAGCAGAAATGCAGAAGCGGCAGCAAGCAACATTGGGAGGATAGCAAAAGGTAGAAGAGGTACAGGCCTACTGTGGTTCACGTTGCAGTTGTAGTATGTAATAAGACTGTAGAAGTGGGCATTCAGGAAGTACAAGGGCAGCCAAAGGAAGATTTGGGGGGGGGGTTAATATCTAAGGGCAACCAGGAAGGCTAGCAGGGAAGTCAGGGAGCCAGGGCAGAGACAAAAGAACAGTTACATACTTACTGCAACAGTAGATCTTCGAGAAACTCTCCTCCGTTTGTCCACACTATTGGACTTATAGTCACCAGGCACTAAGACAACATGGAAACTTGTTGGCTAGGGGCCGCCCACGACGTCATGTGTCAGCATCTATATAATCATAGGTGGCCCCCTCATTCCTCAGTTCCTTGCGGGAGATCAGACTTGGAGGACCACTGACCATGGGGCACCAAGAGATAAGACCAGCCCAGGCATATGGCTGGATATATAATGCGTATATTGGGTTCCGTTGCACATCATCTGATGCAACCCTCCCTGAGGCAGAAAGGGGATGGAGGGAGGGACAACATGGACTAATGAAAGAGAGTCTTTTGAAGATCTACTGTTATGGTAAGCATATAACTATTCTATATTCCTCAAGGATATCTCCTCCATTAGTCTACATCTTTGGAATGATTCCCAAGCAGCCCTATACACTAACTGGGAAGCGGTTATAGATTGAGAGATATTCAGTATAGCAGGCCTTGCAGTACAGCAAGCCCAGAACCAGCAAATCTATAAGCAACTATGTCCAGACTGCGATGTTTATTGATGGTGTGGACAGTGCTCCATGTGGCTGCAGCACAAATGTCAGCAGTAGAAACATTTCTGAAACAAGCAACAGAAGTGGTCATTCCCCTTGGTGGACTGACCACGAACCAGGAAGTTCCTAACTATACTTCCTATAGCAAAACACAATACAATGTGCCAACCACTTGGACAGGCACTGTTTAGAGAGAGGAGCGCCCTCTTTCCCTGCGCTTAGTTACCCCCTCTACCCCTTACTACTGCCCGCTTTATCCTTCCTCCTTCCTCCTACCCTTAATCCCTTCCTTTTATCTCCCCACCACCCCTATACACTATGTTGGTCTGCGTTGTTTAACTGTGCTTCGATGGACTGCACTGCGTACAAGGTCTAATAACCACAATACGTTTTCTTTATTGTTAAACAATGAAATTTTGTACATTATCAAGTTACGAAATTGTACAGTTACTTCCTATTGTCCTACTCTAAATCTCGATTTTCTCACTCGTATTTATTGGTTGCACTTTTTGTATTGTTTTGAGCCCCTCAGGACCTCCTTGAAAATGAGCTTGCTCAATAGCGTTTTTCCTGGAAATGAACTTGAACTTTCCCAGAGGTGAATGAAACAAAAAACTGAGAGAACTTTCTGCAGTTCTTTGTGCGGTTCATACAATATCTGAGTATTCCATGTACATCTAAAGTATGGTGCAGTGCCTCACCCTGACTGGCTTGCTTAGGGTAATGAACAGGAAGGTGTATCGTTTGAGTCAGTGTAAATTCAGATAGCACCTTTGGTAGAAACTTAGGAGTTGCATGCAAAACATTTTGTGAATATTCAGTTAAGGAGGTTCTCACATTAGAGAATGAAGCTCCAAAATCCTTTGAGCAGAACTGATTTCAACTAAAAATGTTTTCCATAACAGGAAACATAGTCCACAACTTGAGGCAGGTTCAATAGGATAGGATTGAAGTCCCAAGGTGGGACTGGATTGTGGATAAGAGGCTTCACATGAAGAATACCTCTCAGAAAAGTATGGGACACCTCTAAATGGGCCACCATACAACCTTCAGAAGGGGCATGAAAAGCTGATATAGCGGCCAAATGCACCTTAAGAGAGGAATACTGCAGACCACAATCTAAAAAAACTATTCTAGCACAGCATTTACAGGACATGTAAATGGGTTAAAATTCCTGGAAGCAGCCCACAGAGTGAACCGCGTCCACTTCAAGGAATAGGTATGTCTAGTAGAAGGCTTTCTAGCTGCAATCAGCACATCAGCAACCTTAGTGGATACCCCAAAATGTGCCATGGCTATGTCTTCAGGAGCCATGCATGCAGATGTAGGGATTTCAGGTCCAGATGGACCAAAGCTCCCCTGTCCTATGACAACACAGTGGAGGCTCCACTGCCATCTGTTGCAGAAGTGGAAACCATATCAGGCGAGGCCATAATGAACAACGAGGATGACAGTGGCACTCTCCACCCGCAGCTTGAGCATCTCCCTCTGTATTAGTGGAATGGGGGGGAATACATACAGGAAGTTCCCTTTCCCAAAAAGGAACAACACGTTTCACCAGAAAACTCTAGGCCATGGAGAGAGAGCAAGCAGAAACACTGCAGTTCTGCGTTGCGTGAAGATGCAAAAAGTTCCTACTCTGGATGACCCCATCTTGAAAAGAGGTCTTTACCATTGAGGTCAATAGTTCCAATTTATGAATCTTAGACTGTGACCTGCTTGACCGGTCTTCTGAGATGTTTTTGGAGACCTGGGAGATGCTTGGTTCACAGTTGTAGGCCATGGACCAGATCCCAGTACCATACTCTCTATACCCACCGAACCCTTACTGTCCACTAAGGAATTCTCATATGAAGACTGTCCAGGGGCACTGTCACAATGGCCACAGCTCGGAGAGTATGAACTGTGCTGAGGCAATCAGGTTTTCTGCCCTGTCCTGTGGTGGAAAAGCATAACCCTTCTCTGTGTCCAAAACAGCTCCTCTGTACTGCAGTGAGTGACAGGAAATCATCATAGACGTTTGGCATATGTACTGTGTCTCCCAAACTCTCACACAAGTGCCTTGTCTGACACAATGTATGTAGCTTAGTTTCCCTGGAACTGGCTTTCAGCAGCCAATGGTCCAGGGAGGGAAAGACATAACAGCCTTCCCTGTGAAGAGCTGCTGCCACTACTGCCAAGCAGTTGAAATAGACCCGTGGCACACAAGCCAGGTCGAAGGGTAAGACTCCTAACAGTTTGTACTGTGCCCCCAGGACAAAGCGGAGGTATTGTCTGGGAGCTTTTCTAATCCATGTCCAGAGAAAAAAGCCAGTCCTGTTTGTGGCAGGGGAATGACAGCTTGCAATGTTGTAATTTCCCTCTATTGTTTCAGGTGCCGGGAGAGTCTGCCCCCACAGCCACTCCTTGATGTAACCTTTGGAGTGGTGGTATATCCTGCAAATAGTCATGTGAAGCCAGTAGTGCCAGTGCCACCAGTACCTACTGTTTTGGATATTTTTGTATGGGCACCTGGGGGAAGGGGACCTGGTAGGGTGCCACCTCCCCTACCTCTACTTTGCTGATGGTAGGCACGGCCACCTCTGGCAGCAGGCTGGTGACTCGAGCCCCTCCCATGACCCCTAGCTGGAGTGATATACAGGGATTTGACAGACCTTTAACATTTTTGATGTCTGAAGTCCTCTTAGGGTTTCTTTCACATCATAACCAAACAGTTTTGCACCTTTAAAATGGTCAATTAAAACTGCTTGTTACACATCATTTGCAAAATCAGCAGCCCTGAGCCCAGAATATCTCTGCATGCAAATGCCAGAAGCAGCAGCCTTGGCAGAGGCATCAAAGACATCATAGGCTGAGTGAAGCAAATATTTTCCAACCTCAGCACCAGCTGTCAAAATTTTAGGTAACTTATTCCTGGTAGAGCCCTCAGACAAAACCTGGGCTGCAGCTTTTACAACTTTCCACAGGCTACTTCGATATTTAATCATATGGGCCTGGTAGGTTGTGATTCTAAACCCTAGTGAGGCAGAGGTATATGTACGCTTGCCCATCACATCCAGCCTTCTAGATTCTTTATCAGAAGGTAAAGTACTCATGTGTCTAGGTGATTTAGACCTATCATGAGCAGCCATTATGACTACAGAGTCACTTTCTGGTTAGCACAATAAGGCTTGGTACATGGGGATGGATACTGCTTATCAGCCTTTCTGGGTACTCCAGGCAGTGAGTTAGGTCTGTACCTTGCAGCAAGGTAGCATCCTCTAATGTGGCATATATAGGTGGAATTATAATGGAGGGGGAGCAGGGCACCTCCAAAACTTTCATGAGGTTTCTTTTTGTGGAGTCTTCCTCTTTCACAGCAAAGTCTATGACAGTTTGCATTTGCTGCATCATGGCTTGAAAAGTAGGATCCCCAGGAGGAGACCTTGAGGTATATACCACCAAGTCCTCACTGCAGGATGAGAGGTTAGAACTAGACTGAGGTGGCATATATTGTTCTCCCTCATACTATCCTTCTACATCCTCCTCCAGCACCATGAGGCCAGGATTACATTCTACCTCATCGTTGATGTCCCTACTGATAACAGGAGTTGCAGTGTGCACCGGTGACACTGGTGGCTGCTGAGAAAGACGATTCTGTTATGTGCTGTTAGCATCTGTCGATGACATTTGAGGGTTCAGAAGCCCCATTGATGGGATAGCTGCCTGCATAGGTAAGTGAGGCAGAATGCATCATATCATCTCTGAAAACGATGCCAGCACAACATGAGAGTTGACGACATCCTGGACAGGAGCCAGGAGTACTTGTGTCGACAACAGGCCTTGGCCCAATGGCAATGGCATCCTACTGTCCATAACAGGTATGGCAGTGCTGATGACAGACACCGTCGGTGTCTCACTGACAGTCAGTGGGGCTGTAGTCAACGCCGCTGGACTGTTTGATGACACAGCAGAATTACTTCATCTCACTGGTGACTGGGACCTCACCAGCAAAGTAGATTTCTCTTTATCTCTATGCTTATGGCCGATGAGGACAGCTGTGATGCCGATTGTTCTCTGCCCCAGTCCTTTGACTACCACAGCCATTTCTTGGCTGATGGTGAGGCTGCAACAGATTTTGGGCCCTGTCCTTCTCCATACTGTTAACATTTTAAAGAGAAGGCGATTTTCTAGAGCTTTCTTGTGGTGTTCCCTCGTAGCCTGGTTGAAGCTCTGGCAAACCCCACAAGTCCTTATGTTGTGAGAAAGGCCCAAGCAGCACATGCAAACCATATGTGTGTCTTCTTCTTCAAACATTTTCTTTCCACACTTACAATACCAAAATAAAGGGTCTTGTTACTTTGGCGATATGCAGAGACGACGAGATACACTTATAATAAAAGAATAAATGGCAGTGGCTAATTGACATTTCCTTTAGCAGGTCTGACAGGGATGATCACAGTGGGAAAAGAACTGAGGAAGGATGGGGCCACCCACTTTATGTAGATGCCAACGTGTAATGTCAGTGTGGGTGGCTCCCAACTAGCAAAAGTTTCTGTGTGATTCTAGTGCCTGGCGTGTACGGTTACAAAGGTGTGGACTAATGAAGGAGATATCCTTGAAGAAGATCACAGACTCACAAAGAGGGTGACGCAGGGGAAGGGGGGGCAAGGCATTCCTCATGTACATCCAAGAAAAATGCAAAGTGAAGAGGTCATAGTGAGACTGAAAATGGAGGATGGCTGACAGGAGGGAGAGAGAGGCAAGGCAGAGATAGTAAACCAATACTTTTGCTCAGTATTTACCAGGGAGGAAGAGGAGCCTTTGTCAAAATGCAGGGTGACAGGTGGAGGAGGGAGCTATGACAATTCAGGCTGTATAATGGATGAAAGGGTGCTGGATGGGCTAAAAAGGCTGAAGGTTAACAGAACTATGAGTCCTTTTGGTCTGCATCCATTGATTTCTGATGACTTTACTGGTAACCGCTTTTCAGCAGGAAGGTAAGGGAGGACATTATCATGTACTCCCGAGAGGGAGTGACCAAAGTAAGCCATCATCAGGGCATATCTCACCTAATGGAGACCAAGGGAGGAAGCGGCATAAACCTTTTTAGCCACATGATCAAACTTCTTCAACTCCTTGTCACGGGGCTTGTCCATGTCCCTAGCATTTCTGGATTTCCAGAAGACTGAGTCAGAGACCAAACCCTCAGCCAAAGGGTGAGCCAAGAACCTGGACAGAGAGCCGGTAGGGAGCATGTATTTGTGGACCATATGGGCTGAGGGTGCTGGGCAGGATGCTGGATGCTGCCAAAGCTCCAGGGCCAGTCCCATAATGGCCTTAGTCATGGAAAGGCAATCCCCAGGGATTCATCCTTATCAAAGGATGTCAGTAAAGGAGCATGTAGTCCTTTTCCGGACTGGCTCCAGAGGGACATTTGTAGACTCTGAGGAGAGCCCCAAACAACAACGGCCCATGGTCAGTGGTCGATTTTTAAACCAATTCCCGGTCAAAAGTATACGCCCTGGATGATTGCATGGAGGACCCTCTGAGTACTCATCAAAGATAGCCCTTGACCGCTTACCACCACGGACCACACTCAAATCATCCACCTGGGTAATCTCCAAAGATAACAGGCCTGGCAATCCAGGCGCAGCACGGAAGTCTTTAGATGGGGCTTCCAACAAGGGCTGCAGTGGAGGTAGTTCCACATCAAGTGTGGAGAGACACGGGGTTAACAACAGCTGTCTCGGAAGAATTGGCGTGGGCTTGACCGGCACCAGCCAGCCGACCGCAAGGGTCAGGGGTAGAGTCTTATCCTGCTCTGTCAAGGCCCACTGTTGAAAGAGGAGCTACTTGTGGTGCTGCTGCATATGCCAGCAAAGCATCTCATCAACCAAGGATGAGGAACACTGACAGTGACACCTCCCGGCTGAGCGGGATCGAGAGCTCGAGGAGTGCCTCAATCTAACCCTCGACCTTGACCATCAACCTGAGGGCTCATGTCGAGGAGAAGGGTTCCATGTCATAATGGCAATCGCCAAACAGCGACTGCCATTACAGCGTGTGTACATCACCAAAATGAAAAGTGGCAAAGTACACTCTCAACAAGGACCAGGCAAAAACCATAAACTGTATTTATGCAGGGGGCTTGGCCCCACGCACCTCCCTAACTACAGATTATCAACTCCAGAGGGGGTGCATGTCGGGGAGGAGGAGACAGTCATTAAAAAAAAAAAAATTCCACCTGCACAAAAAGCTTACCCCTCCCCAGCCCCAAACCCTGCACCTAGCACCCTATAGCTGGCCACCCTCACCACCACAACATGTGGGCAGCTCGGCAACACAACGCTGCACTACCTTCCACATAGTGCCTTCCTCATCCCTCCCCTTCCGCTGGCCATCCTAGCTTGTCACTCTTCTTCCCTAGCTAACCTGCATCTTCACTCTTCTTCCACCACTACCCTTTCAGGGTAGCTCACATTAAGTCGCTCATATGTGAGTCGCTCAATCTCAGTCGTCCATATCACAGGATACCGAGAAGTTACCAGAAGTACTATGTAAATGACATGCACTGGATTTGGCTACATGACCTCCAGTGGAGGCTGATCCCAAGTGGCAGTGGCTGGGAACACCAATCGCTCCATGTCCTCCTGGATGAGCACTGGGATGACCAGGATTTTACAGACTGACTCCTTGTTGATCCCCTCTGACAACTAGTCAACTGGGTTGAGGAAAATCTCTATCATTTAATCGACCAGTGTCGAGGTCAGCAAGCCCAATGGAGGAACAGGAGAGCTAGTGACCTGCCACTTGACCAATCTAGGCTCAGCTGAAGATGGATGCTTGACAAGCTTTGAGAGGTTGGGGGAGTCAAGGGAGCAGGAGGAGTGTGATCTCTCCTGGTCCCATGATCGATGGTGGTGCTTTTTGTGCTCCATATCATGGTGGGCAGGGCTCTCCCTGAAGTTCTGGACAGCCTGACACATTTCATGAAACTCCCCTTTGAAGGATGCTCCAACGCTGGCCCTAACCGGAAGCAGTGCCAAGGCCAACAAGGTGCCCATCACAGCCTTTGCCACCACCTCTTATATGGCTGTGAGTTGGACCACAGACCCCAATGCAGCAGAAGCCACTTTGCAACTGCCCTTCGGTCGCAATTTTTGGTCTCTGCCAGCCAGCCGGTCGGTCAAGGAGGAGACGAGCCTTGCAATCTTCTAAAGATGAAGGTAGCATCATCTGACAGAGGTTGCAAATGAAAATTATATACTCACCATAATTCTTGATCTTCCTTGATATCTTCATCATTCATTACCATTGGGTTGTAAGCTGGAGGCATCACACATAAAGCTTATAGCTTTAAGGCTTTAAACTTTTCTCTGGAGGAGGTGCCAGCATCAGAGATGGCACTGCCCTCGATGACAACATATTACGTGGCACTCATGGGTTGGCAAGTAACTGACACCGCCCCCCCTAACCTCCTTAGTTCTGCTCGCCGAAGAGGAAAAAAGGCAAAGAGAAAAAAAAGGAGGGAAGGTGGGGCAAGAGAGCCCAAGAGATAGAAAAAGGAAAGGATATAAACTGAAAGAATAAAGCCAACCACAGGCTCTAGGGGGTTTCTGGGCAGGGAAACCCTGACCACCGGGCAGGCCAAGAGGTAGAGGAAGAGAGAGGGAAGAAGGATGGAAAAGAAAAGAAAGAAAGAGAAAAGAAGAGAGGGAGAGAGAGAGAGACAGAGAGAGAGACAGAGAAAGACGGAGACAGACAGAGAGAGAGAGAGAGAGAGACTAACGTGGACCTCAGAAGGGAACAATCCTAGAAGGATGGAAAAGGGTTTTCTGTGGACCAAGAGAGAGACAAATGACTCAATGCAGGAGCAGATGGACCCAGGGCTAGCTGAGTAGAGGTAGGAACTTAAGCAGTGGCAAGAGAATCCCTCTAGTCTCTAAGAAAGAGATCTACAGGAGTTAGGCAAAACAGATATGCGCCAGGCAGGGAAGCAGAATATCCCCTGCCCCCTCCATTTCACAGGTTGCCACTTTTTTTTTTTGGTCCACACAGGAAAAGGAGGAGTCCCAAAGAGTTTCCCTTTCTCTCTCCCTCCCTACAGAGAGGTGGGGGAAAAAACTACCCCGGGGCAAGATCCCAATGGACAGGGAGGGTCACTGGCTAGGTGAACTTGGGTACCTTCAACTAGAAGGCCCAACCCCTTGGACCAAGCACCACCAGAGAGTGGTGGGAGGTGGAAAGAAAACGTATTCCCCTCAGAGAAGGGAACAAGGGATACTCAGAAGGGAGAGGTCTGTGGGGAACTTGCCATGTGGGTAAACCTGGTGCTGGGTCACCGCCAAGAAAAAGAAGGGCGTGGGCCAAAGGGCTCCACTAGAGGAGAGGACAGAGAATGAGGATCCCAAGGGCTCCTCAAACCAAGGACAGGGACCAAAGTATGTCAGGAGCAACCCCTGAAAGCTCAAAGGAGCACAAGGTAGTTTTGCATGGGGATAGTCGATGGACACCCATCTAGAAATGGGGAAAAAAACTCTTGGCCCATGCCACTACCCCAGGCAGCAGAGTCCCTCAACCAAGGCCACCAGGAGTTCCCAGGGAGCCCATGGCAGAAGGGAAAGCCTCCCTGCTTGCACTCTCCCCAGATGCCCTCAAAGTAGTGCTCGGGGCATCAGGAGGTGCCAGAAGAGGTCTCCTGGAGGGAGAAGGCTAACAGGGAGGTGGCACTGCCCAGCAGTTTTGCCAAGAGAGGATGGTGGAAGGGAAGCAGTAATCAATTACAGTGAGTACGTAATTTTTATATCTTCCCTAGATCAATCTTCACCATTCATTACTGTTGGGTGAGTACCAAGCACCATGACTGTGGTGCTAGCACCTCCCTTAGGGCTGAAGCTTCCCTCAGCCTCCTGTGAGGAAGAACACAGAGAAGAGGGGACCCTTCACAGGCCTAGTGAGGCCCGAGACTGGAAAGGATGAAGTGGAGACTCCCGATGTCTGGAAGATGGAAAGTGCCCGGCTAACTTGCGCCTCACCCTGCAGGAGAAGAAACAGTCCCCCTGGAAGGGAGAGGCAATCACCTTATGTCAGGCCAGGGGTGATAACCTGGAACAGCAAATCCATGCCGTCCGCCTAATGTAGACTGCAGTTTCTGCCAGTCTGGATGCTACCTCATTGACGCCCTTGCTTGGTGCCCCGCTAGCTCCAGACCACATACAGAAAGGCTAATGGCCTGCTTGGTCACTTCTGAGTCAGGCAAGGATGCCAGGAGCTGACCCAGCATCGTCCACAGTTGCCTAGCGAAGGAAGCCTGTTGGGCCTGGTGCACCGAGATGTACAGAAGAAGGCACACTACCGTGAAGATCCTTCTACTAGTCAAACTTAGCTGATCTATATTCCAGGGGGTGATCGTGCCTTGGGTGATGACGTCTGGAGGGGGTGTCCAGGAGCTTTGCTCCCAAAGAAGAGTGGGGCATAGCACCTGGAGGCCCCAGGGGTGCACAATACCTGTGCTGACAGTCCCTCAGGGCTGGAGAAGGGGAAGAAGGATGATGCAAGACCCTATGCGATGCTTTCATTAAGGGTCGAGGCCATAGAGGGATGACAAGAGTGCTGGCAGTAAATTCCCCTAGGAAAGCACATGTCACATGGGCAGGATTGTGGCTGGCAAAATGGGAAAGATGGAGCTCCTCCAGCATTCCAGAAAGGAACTGCTGACAGCTGGTGAGATCAGCATCAGAGGACAAGTGAACAGAGGGATACTCTTCCTCGAAGGAGGAAGACGAGGAGGCTGAGGAGCCTAGTTCAGAGACCAGAGCAACTGGTGGTTCAAGTCTAAAAATGATCTTGTCCAGGGTTCCAAGGTAGCCAGGGAAAGCAGCCAACAATGCCTTGGACTGTTCCCAGGTCATGGGCCCTGAAGGGCCAGAGAGGCCTGGGAGAGTAGTAGAAGGAGGAGGCAGAGGAAGAGGAGGAGGAGGATGGGTGGACTCTCTGAAGGGGTGGAAGACATGAGGAAGGACCTCAAGATGCTCAAGGAGTGGACAAGGAAATGTCAGCTGAAATTAAATGGCAAGAAGTGCGTTGTGATGCAACTAGGGAGGAAAAACACACAAGCAGGGTACACTGTGGGGGGAGGAGGAAATCAAAGACTCAAAACAGGAAAGGGATCTGGGATCACAGTCTCCTCAAACCTTAAGGTAGGTTTCCAATGAAGTAGGGCGGCAGGAAGGGCCAATGGAATGCGGGTATGCATAGGCAGGGGCATTAATAGCAGAAGGGAGGTTATAATGCCCCTCTACAAAGTCATGGTGAGGCCGTAGTTAAGAGTACGGGGTTCACTTCTGGCGACCACACCTCTGCTAGGATACAGATGCAGATGCATTGGAGAGGGTTCAGAGAAGGGCAACAAAGATGGTGCAGGGTATGCAGGGGAAAACATACAAGCACAGGTGTAAGGAGCTGAATCTGTACACACTGGAAACAAGGAGGGAAAGGGGGGACATGATTGAAACCTTTAAATATGTAAAGGGGCTCAATAAAGTAGGTGAAGGAGTCTGCTGAGGAGGAAGGAGGGAGCCAGAACTAGAGGGTACAGCCTCAGAATGCAAGAAAACAGGTTCAGGGGCAATGTGAGGGGGTGCTTCTTCACAGAGAGTGTGGTGGAGCCCTGGAGCAGACTGCCGGATGGAGTGGTGGGGGCTGAGATGGTGGAGGAATTTGAGAGGGCATGGGACAGGCATATGGGACTGAGTATTGGGGAGGGTGGGGGCAGGTGGGGAGGAGGGTATGTGAAAGGGGAGGGTTGAGCAGACTAGATGGGCCAGAAGGGTCCTTTTCTGCCATCAAATTTCTATGATTCTATGAGGGGAAGAACTCTGGCAAGCCAGAGTGGGACCTCTGCTAGGGCTGCGAGACCATGCAGGGGACCCTTCTGGGGAAGGGGGCTGCGCAGCTTGCCCACCACAGGATGCCCAACCAGAAAGGAGCAGCCAAAGTGGTGCCCTTATGGGAGGAGCCCCAGATGCGGCAACTGGAGCCGATCTGGCCCTTGCAGGCGACCCCCTACACCACCAACTGCAAACCCTATCAGTTCCAGAGAAGAGAGGAGAGAAGAGAAGAGTCCGCACTTCTGCTCCTCCCAGAGCCATCAGCTGCCCTGGACAAGGGCCTGCGTGCCGACCTTGACCTCCCCACCCCCACCTCACCAGACAGGAACCTGCTCCTCAGAGGGCCTCTAGTACTGGAAGTTAGGGGTTCCAAGACAGCCCTGGCACCAGAAATGGTGCCAGAATCCACCTCAGAATCCAACCGGTGCCGGAGTCCAATCTGGCACCATGAACGGCACTGGAATCAGAACAGGCATCAGAGCCAGTGCTGACCCCCTCCGTCATAAATGCGGTGGAGGCGGCTCCAAGGGTGGCCCCAGGAAGGGCGGCGGCAGACTCCAAAGTACCAGAAACTCTAAGGCTGGGTGGAGGAGAGCTCCAGGGAACAGGGAAGCCAATCAGAATCATCCTGATGCTCCTCCTCCAAAGGGTAAGAGATCAAGGACATCTCTAGAGAAGCCAGCCCCAAAACTCTCCCTCTCCTGGCACCATGAATGGCACCAGAAGGGGATCCAGCATTAACACTGGCACCGCCTCGCTCGCTGGCACCAAAGGTGGTGTCAGAGCCAAACGGCACCAGCAGACGACACCGTGGCTGCACTGACCTGGGCCTAGTGTGTAGCTGCGCACTGCGATTATCGAGGTGTCTGCGCCTCTGGGCAACAGACTGTGAGGGGTGCTCCACTGACCCCTTGGAGGAGGCCGACTGTTCACCCGACCCCTCGTGCAGCCCTCCCATCCCAGCAAGACTATAACTGGCAGAGGCCTGCTCCCCTCGGTATGTATAGTACTGAAGGGAGACCCGGAGAAGGACCCAATGACCTGGCCTTGGCATCCCGGGACCAAAGTCGCCCTCCAAAGGTGGGAGGTTTACAACCCACCTTCAACGCACGCACTTTGAGGACCCCCAGGTCCATGGAGAAGCAGGCATCGCAGCTATCCATGTCGTGTGACAGACTCAGGCAGGTTAGACAGTGGTCATGGAGGTCCGTTACGGTGATTGGCTTGCTGCAGATGCACCGACGCCTTAGATTTCAATGTAGGCCCCGCACTGGACAAGACCGCATGCGGATTTAATAAAAAAAAAAAACAGCACAGAACTTGACACTGCACTAAACTGACAGCAGAGAAAAAAACAAAAAAAAGAAAGTTTTTACTGGCTTTGTATGTATGGCATCAACTGAGGTCTGCAGCATTGAGTGAAAATGGCAGTGGCAGAACTGACGCAGCTGTGAATGGAGATAGTCTTCAGCTCCCATGGCGATCCAACCTCAATGGGGAGAAAAAAAGAACTGTGGAGGTTAGGGGCCAAACATTGGTTACTGGCCAACCTACGAGTGCCATGTAATACATCAGCCTCGAAGACAGCACCATCTCTGACAATGGCCACTCCTTCAGAGAAAAGTTTAAAGCTAGAAGCTCCCACGGGGTCTGATGCCTCTGGGATACAACCCAGCAGTAATGAATGGTGCAGACTAATCTAGGGAAGATCCCGCATGATCGTGTGCCATCTCTAGGCAGTAAAGGCACGACACGTGTGGGTCCTTCCACAACACTTTCTGCCGGCACGTAATACACTTCTTGAAGCCAGGAGCTTGCTTTGCTTCCTCATGTTTCATCTTCCATCAGCTGAACACTGGAGAAGAATTGAGGAACTGGTACAATACTGAAAGTTGAAGAAAAGAAAAGAAAAAAAAAAAAAAAAAAAAATCGCAGTTTGCCAGTGGCACCACACAGCAGCAGACCGAACTCTTCCAGCATAAACAAGAAAATGATAGAAGGCATCCTCAGGATGGCAGAGAAATACAGGTTACTCATCTGTAACAGGAGTTCTAGGAATGGTATATGTTGTTCATTCACACTTATTGGCAGGTTCCTTGCCACTTTAAATCTTGCTGGAAGTCTTCGCTGGCTCCTCCCACCCACCCGGTGATAAATCTCTGTTCCGCCCATGACGCCAGACCCAGTTCGCTGAAGCCAGGTTGTGCGCTTTGGCCGGGAGAATATATCGTAGGGTTGAACAATATACCATTCCTAGAATTCCCTGTTACAGGTGAGTAACCTGCATTTCTAGGACATGGATATGTTGTTCAATCCACACTTCATGGCAGACTCCTAGCAGTTCTCCGGGAGCAGGGCGGCAAGGTGCACACCCCTATTTAGGAAACAAGGACTGGAGAACCGAGGTCCCAAAACCAGCATCCCGGCATGACTCAAGGTCGATGTGGTAGTGGGTAATGAAGGTGTGTGCTGACTTCCAGGTAGCAGCCCTGCAGATTTCCTGGATAGGGACGTCCCTGGAAGCAGCCACCGAAGCAGTGGTATGGCGGGTATAATGAGCTCTTATCCCTTTGGGAGGCTCCATGCCCGCCAACCTATAGCAGAGATCTATGCAGGAGGTGACCCACCTGTCTATCGTCCGGCTTGGCTGCAGGTCTGCTAGGTGCGGCTTCAGCATAGGTGACAAACAGCCGGGCGAACCTCTCCCGAACTTCAGCCGCTTGGTTCCTTATAATAAGGGAGCTTTCTAGGGTCCAAAGTATGGAGCCTATTCGCCTCCGAGGTGTGATTGGGGTAGAACACCGGCAGAGTCAACACCTGGTTAAGGTGAAACTCCGACACCACCTTCGGAAGGAATTTTGGGTTGGGGCGCAGGACAACCTTGTCCCTGTGGAAGACCAGATAGGGAGACTCAATGGAAAGCGCCTGGAGCTCTCCCATCCTTCTGGCTGACGTGATAGCCTCCAAGAAGGCGGTCTTCCACAACAGATGAGAAATGTCACACCTGTGCATCAGTTTGAATGGCTTGCCCATGAGGTTAGCCAGTACCAGCAGTAGATCCCATGGAGGTGGAGGTTCTCGCACTGGAGGGGATATGTGATCAAGGCCTTTGAAAAACCGCCCAACCACCTTCTCCTGCGCCACCGACTGCTTTCCGGCCCGCGCCCGCTAAGCAGAGATAGCTGCCAGGTACACCTTTAGGGTCTTCGACCGAAGCCCTAGCTGAGAAAGGGACCACAGGTAGTCCAGAATGCTGGCCAAAGAGCAGGAGGAAGGGTCCAACCCCCTTACCCTGACACCAAATGGATAATCTCTTCCATTTGAAGGTGTAGCATTTCCTGGTCGACTCCTTACGGGATTGCCTCAACAACGTTGAGGACCTCGTCGGAAAAGACCCAAGGCCTGGAACTCTAGCCGCTCAGGAACCAGGCCGTCAGGTGCAGGGATTGAGGGTCCGGGTGGAGAACCTTCCCCTGGTTAACTAAGATCAGGTCCAGGTGGGCTGGGAGCCGCCTCGGGAGCCTGGAGCTGAGGCTGAGGAGATCTGGATACCAGAACTGGCGAGGCCAGTCCGGGGCTACCAGAATCACCTGCGCCTTGTCCCTCCTCGCCTTGAGAAGCACCTTGTGGATCAAGGGAAATGGGGGAAAGATGTAGAAGAGGCCCGGGGTCCACTCCACGGCCTTAAGAAGGCATCCCCCTGCAGCGAGCCCTGCTGAGGGGGCGGGCATGAAACAGCCTCAGCTTCGCATTCTCCCTGGAGGCAAACAAGTCCACCTGAGGAGTGCCCCAGTGGGAGAACAGATCGTGTACCACCTCCGGCAGGAGAGATCACTCATGAGATGCAGCCCCTATCCGGCTTAGGGCATCGGCCAGAGTGTTGGAGGCTCCTGCCACATGGATGGCTAGGAGATCCGCCTCCAGGCTGCGCATGAGGGACCAAGTGCGGAGAGCTGCCTTGCACAGGGGCAAGGAGCACGTCCCGCCCTGGCGATTTAGGTAGTACATGCTCGTGGTATTGTCCGTCTGGAATTGGACCACTTGACCCCGTACAAACGGAGTGAAGGCGGTGAGGGCTAGTCGGACCGCTCGAAGCTCCAGCAGGTTGATGTGGCATCGGGACTCCCGAGGGGACCAGAGGCCATGTGCTCTATGCTCCCCCAGATTGGCACCCCAACCCATCAGAGAGGCGTTGGTCGATAGAGTGACCGTCGGCTCAGGGCGGACAAATGGGATGCCCTCCTGCAGATGAGCTGGAACGATCCACCACTGGAGAGCATTCCACATCTCCTGGGTCACTGCCACTGGCTGGTCCAAAGGACCAGAGCGCTGTGACCATTGGCTGGCCAGTCCCCATTGTAGGGGATGCATGTGCCAACGGGCCCAACGGACCATGCAGGTGCAAGCCGCCATGAGGCCCAGGAGGCGCAGGAAGTCCCGGGCAGGGTGCAATTGCCCAACCTGAAATGATTGGGCAAAGGAGGAAAGAACCTCGGCCCTGTCCACTGGGAGCCGTGCTCTGGCTCGAAGAGAGTCAAGCACTTCCCCGATGAATTGAATCACCTGCGTTGGCACGAGTTCTGATTTGGCCTCATTGATGAGGAGGCCAACCTGAGAACAAACCTGGAGGGCCAGTTCCCTGGACCGCTCCACCTCTGGTATGGAGGGGGCCACAATCAGCCAGTCATCCAGGTAAAGGTACACCTGGACCCTTCGGCACTGCAGGAATGCTGTCACCACTGCCATGCATTTGGTGAAGACCCTGGGAGCTGAGAGAGGCAGAAGGGCATGGCCCAGAACTCTTAAAGGGACCCCTCCGCTCTGAAGTGGAGGAATTGCTGGTGGGACGGACGGATTGGGACATGAAAGAACGCATCCTGGAGGTCCAGAGAACAGAACCACATGCCTCGTTCCAAGGATGGAATGATCTGAGCCAGAGTGACCATCCTGAAGGTTCGAGACCATAGGAACCTGTTCAGGTCGTGCAGGTCGAGAATGGGGCACCAGCCCCCCTGTCCGTTTTGGGACCAGAAAATACCTGGACACAAACCCTGGGTCTGGTGGAGGATCTGCCACCTCCCTGATCACTTCCTTCTGGAGGAGCAGGGCAATGTCGGCCTGATGGGCTGACAGAGAGGCCGCGGACCTCATAGCCCCCCGTGGGGCGACGGCTCGGAAGGTCAGGGCCTGCTTGAATTCCAGAGGCAGACCCTTTCCTACTAATTCCAACACCCAGTGGTCCGTGGTGATTGCGGACCAGGTGGAAAGAAAGTGGCGGAGCCGTCCCCCAACGGGAGGAACCTAGGGGGGGAGTGACGAGGCTGGGGGCAACACCCTTCAACCCGTCACCGGGCAGGCTTGGAGGAGGGACCGTCCAAGGGACCTCTGGGACTTTTCCCTTCCGGCTTCCTGCTGGAGGAAGCTGCAGGCTTGGCTTTGGGGTGCCAAGTGCGAGCCTGCTGGCCGATGCTGGTGTTGCTGGGCTGAACGTGCCGCAGGGGCAGAAGGCCGAAAGGGCTTACGCTGCTGCTGGCAGCCTTTGTCCTTCTGGGCAGACGTGACAGAGTCCAAGGTGGCATTGGACTTCTCGATCCTCTGCAAATGACCCTCCACCCCAAGCCGAACAAGTCGGTACCCAGGAAGGGTACATCTGCCAGCTTGTGCTGGGTATCCGCCGTGAAGGTGGAGATCCGCAGCTAAGCTCTGCGGCGCATGGCCACTGTGGCCGCTACTGACCGGGCACAAGAGTCTCCAATGTCAAGAGCAGTTTGGAGCTGCTGCTTTGCCACCGCCCTTCCCTGGTCCCGCACCTGCTTGACCGTAGTCTGGAGATCAGCCGGGAGATGAGGAATCACCTCATCCAGGGAGCCCATAAGGGTGTGGGAAAAGTGTGCCATCAGTACGGCGGAGCTGGCCTGACGAAGGCCTAGGGAAGACGCAGTGTACATTTTACGCCCGGCATAGTCCAGCTCCTTGGACTCTTTGTCGGGAGGCTTGTCCACATCCCTGGTGTTTCTGGAACGCCGGAAAACACCATTGGTCACAAGCCCCTCCACAGAGGGGTGCTCCGAAAAACCGGAGTGTGAGCCGGTGGGGACCGCATACTTCCTGGCCATCCTGGCTGAAGGAGCAGGACAAGAAGCTGGCCGCTGCCATAACTCCAAGGCTGGGCCAACAATGGGTTCAGCCACCAGAAAGGCTTCCATGGGAGAATCCCCTCAGTCCAGTATCTCCGTGAGGGGATACTTGACCCGCTTTGACACGGGTTCGAGCTTCATCCCAGTAGATTCTGAGATGAGCCGAAGCATGCCCAGGAATGAGGATGGGCTCTCGTCCACTGACTGCCCCCCAGTCAAGGGGCCTGGAGAACAGGGAAGAGTCATCATCAGACTCCGAGGAGTTTGTGAACAAATGCCTAGGGCCTGAGCCACCCTCCACTTACTGAGGACGATTGGGAGTGAGGGTGACCGACAACCGATGGGGCAACCCATGACCCGACCGAGAATCCTTGGTCAAAGCCCAAGATTAAGGTAGTGGGGGCGGGGGTTCCGCCACAATGGGTGGCGCAGCTGGTTTTGGCCGAACAACCAGCACCGGTTTGGGCTCCTCAATAACCATGAGAGGTTGTTTCGGTCGCTCCGGTGACAGCCACTTAATGGCCGGGAAAGGCGACGCGGTCGGCTTGCTCCCGGTCAGAAGCAGCTGCTGCCACATCAAGTCCTCATAGCGTCAACGCAATTTGCGCCGAAGCCTTTCCTCTGAGGAGGAAGAAGACGAGGATGAGCGGCGCCACCGCTTTCCTCAGTGCAGAGACCGAGACCGCCGATGTCGGTGGGATCGACTGGACCGAGAAGAGGTCAGAGAACAAGACCGTCGGTGTTTCCGAGGGTGGGTCTGGGAGGAAGTGGGGGAAACCCGTTCCTCCCTCGGCTTGGGAACCTTAACCGGGACTCTGGGCACAGGAGGCGAGGCAAGCCTTGTTTCCACCAGGGGAACCAGTGAAGGAGGGTTATCGGCTTCTCCAGTCGACAGCCCATCCGATGGGTCAAGAAAAATCTCGACCGCGTCGACGGGTGTCTCGGCCGGTTGACCTGATGGGGACACCGTGAAGCCAGCAGCCTTAGCCGCAACTTCGACCGAAGCCGAGTGTCGACTGTCCGGGAAGGGACCCTCCCGCCTCCCACGTAACGCCGATGGTGGACTTTTCTTCGAGTCCTTCTTCTTGGACCGAGAGGAATGTCCCGATGGACCCTCACCTTTTGTAGAGAGGGATTGACAAAACTCCTTAAAAGAAGCCGTGTAGGAGGAGCCCAAGGACAGCAGGATAAATGCCACGACCGAGGAAGACGAAGATGCAGCCTGGGCCGCCTCCTCCTCGAGGGCGATCATCTGCTCAAGTTGCTCAGCCAAGCCCGCCACCACGGACACTGCCCAACAGGCCTCCTTTGACTTCACTGGAGGAACACATCTCTCGGGGCGTCCAAGTTGGAGTCTGGCAGCACGGTCTTCGAGGACATTGACCGAGAAGGACTTGCACAATTGGCAGGCCTGCGGATCATGATTGAGTCCAAGGCAATAAACGCACGTGGAGTGCGGATCGGTCCGAGACATTTTCTTCCCGCATAGGCACTGCCAAAATCCGGGAGTCGCCCTATCCATCACAGCCACGAAGGAAGAAACAGACCGAAGTCTAGAAAATTTGAGAATAAGTTTCGGTTTAACTGATGAGTTTGGATGCAGGCCTAAAAAGCAGAGCACTAAGGAGGGAACCTGAGCTTTCAAGCGGTAAGGAAGATCTGGCATCATGTGGCGGAGCCGAGAGTTTTATCACCTGGGAGGGTGGGAGGAGCCAGCTTGAAGACCTTCCATAAAGATTTAAAGCCGCAAGAAACCTGCCATGAAGTGTGGATTGAACAACATATCCATGTCCCTAGAAAGGGAGATATTGCTGATGGGGGACCTGAATATGCCAGGTGTTAACTGGAGCACCTTTACTGCAGCCACATCCAAGAGCAGGGCCATTCTTGATGCCCTACAGGGGGCATGCCTCGGACAGGTAGTGGTGGAACCCACTCGGGAGGGAGCAATCTTAGACCTGGTACTCTCAAATGGGGATGGAGAGAGGATCTCAGATCTAGAAGTGGGTAGCCATCTAGGAACATGTGACCACCAAACAGTGTGGTTCACGATAAACTCAGCTATAGAGTCAAGCCATACAAAAGTGAAGTTACTGGACTTCAGGAGGGCTGATTTTGTCAAAATGGGAGCGTGCCTCAGAAAAGCACTAGCAAACAGGCAAGAAGAAAGGTCGGCGCAACAATGGGGAAACATTAAAACTGCCATCACAGAAGCAACAAGCCTTTATGTGAAGCAAATAAACAAATCAAAATAAAAGAAAAAACCACTATGATTCTCAAAAGAGGTGGCGGGTCAGGTTAGGGAGAAAGAGATAGCATTCAGGAAGTATAAGGAAACACAGAAAGAGCGGGATAGAGAACTGTACCAGGCAGTCAGAAAGCAAAGGCCCTAACCAAGGAAAAAGATAGCCAACTCGGTTAAGAAGGGGATAAAACCTTTATAGGTACATTAGGGAGCAAAAGAAAACAAAGGGAGGGATACTTAGGCTAAATAAAGAGGAGGGAGGTGGGTGGGCAGAGAGGACAGTGAAAAGCAGGCATTCTAAATGAATACTTTTCTCAGTATTCACAAAAGAAGAGGAGGGGGAGGTACCTAATCCAGTCAATACAAGCACTCTGGATGGGGGGGTTGATATCAGTCCTTTCACCGAAGAAAGGGTTCTGAAAGAACTCCTAAAACTGAAGGTGGACAAAGCAATGGGGCCTGATGGGATTCACCCCAGAGTTCTAAAAGAACTAAGGGGAGAACTAGTAATACCACTGACTACCCTTTTTTACAAATCATGGGAGGATGGTGTGGTACCTGAGGACTGGAGGAGGGCGGATGTGATTCCCCTTCACAAAAGTGGAAGCAAGACAGAGGTAGGAAACTACAGACCTGTCAGTTTGACCTAAGTGGTAGGGAAAATGATGGAATCACTTCTGAAGGAAAGAACTGTCGAGTACCTAGAGGCCCACTAGCACGGATTCACAGCAGGAAGGTCATGTCAGACGAATCTAATCAATTTCTTTGACTGGGTGACCAAAGTAGTAGACCAGGGAGGGGCTGTGGACATGGCCTACCTAGACTTTAGCAAGGCATTTGACAGTCTCACACAAAATATTAATAAACAAATTAGCCAGCCTGGGAGTGGGTCCCAGGGTGGTAGCCTGGGTAAAACTTTGGCTGGACAACAGGATGCAGAGGGTAATAGTAAATGAAGCCCACAGTGAAGAAAGGGGGTTTACTAGTGGGGTACCACAGGGTTCAGTACTGGGTCCAGTCCTTTTTAATGTCTTTATAAGTGACGCTACAGAGGGACTGGAAGGAAATGCATGTCTCTTTGCAGACAACACAAAGATCTGCAACAGGGTTGATACACAAGGTGGGGTAGAAAGGATGAGAAGGGATTTGGTAAGGTTGGAGGAATGGTCAAATGTATGGCAGCTTAGATTCAAAGCAAAGAAGTGCAAAGTAATGCACCTGGAAAACAAAAACCCAGGGGTAGAGTACACAATGGGGGGTGAGATACTGACAACAACAAAAATGGAAAGGGACATGGGGGTAGTTATATCAGATGACCTAAAGGTGGGCAAGTAATGTGAGAAGGCAGTAAGGAGGGCTGGGGGGATACTGGGATGCATAGGGAGAGGCATCACCAGTAGAAAACAGGAAATTGTTATCTCTCTGTACAGACAGTTGGTGAGACCCCATCTGGAGTACTGCATGCAGTTTTGGAGACCTCATCTCCGCAAAGAAATAGACAGGGTGGAGGCTGTTCAGAGGAGGGCAACCAAAATGGTGCAGGGTCTGCACCAGAAGACATACGAAGAGAGACTACAGGAGCTTAATTTGTATACCCTCGAGGAAAGGAGGGGGAGAGAGGAGACATGATAGAAACTTTCAAGTACCTCAAGGGAATCAGCAAAGTCCAAGAGGGTAGCATCTTTTTTCAGAAAAAGAGATGTGCAAGAACAAGGGCACAATCTGAAGATAGAGGGAGACAGCTCAGACGTAATGTGAGGAAGAATTTTTTCATGGAGAGGGTTGTGGACACATGGAACAGCCTTCCTGAGGAGGTTGTGGAGTCAAAAACAGTGGGGGAATTCAAGAATACACGGGACAGACATAAGACAATTCTAGTGGGGGGTAGGAGGAAGTAGGCTGTTGGTTAACCAGGATCTGCAGCTTATCCATTAGGTAGGGAAATGAACAGACTAGGTGGGCCAAGCGGTCCTTATCTGCCATCAAATTCTATGTTTCTATAACGGAAGTTCTGATGTCACAGGGCAGAGCCAAAGGATATTCCACCCAGGTGGTGGGAGGAGCTTTGTTTAAAAACATTCTGACAAATCAGCTCTTTAGGAGAAACTGCCATTTTGTGGATATGTGAACCATATCCACGCCCTAGAAACTGAAATTATTCATTTGAGAAATGCTTAACTGACACAAGAATAACAAGCTCCAAAGTTAAACACTAAAACTGAAGAAATAAACACTGTCATTGTATAGACGGTGACGTTCTGACTCCCAGCGGGAGAGTGATCATCATTGATGTCCACTCAATGGTAGGATAAAAGGAAATAAGGCAGCTGGGGTTGGTGCCACTGTATACCAGTGCACACACGCATCGTCGTGTGATGGTGGGCATGCAGTGCCTACCACGTCACCAGCCCTCTGAAAATCTCTGGCTCCCGTTGGGTCCTAGTGCCTCCGACCAAGATCCACAAGTGAGAATCAGAGGTGAAGATTGTTTCTTGGAAGATCAGCTCCTACAAATAGCAGTTCCTGGCAGGGCTCCAGCTGAGACTTCACGGGATCGGCAGGACTACCATGGATGCTAGAAATTGCAAAGCAGTGGTGACTGGCTGCTCTGCCTCCTGTTTAGATGGGCTTGAGAATACAGGAAGACTTGGAATCCTAGCTTTCTGACTTGCGCTGCAAGTACTGCAAAGAACCTTGTAAAGACTCATGCTACAAAGGAAATCCCTAAGGGCAGGACTCCGAACTTGCAGTGTTTCCCTTCCATGAAGAACCAGAGATAATTGTGGTGGTTGGTATGCACCAGTATTTGCTGGTTTGCATCCTGCATATCCAGTGATGCTTGCTAATCTTGATGTTTCAGGTAACGTAGCAAAGATCCAGAAAAAATCGTTTAGAATTTTTCTCAATCCATATATTAGTTCATGTTTCTGAGATTGAGAACGGGGCACTTGCCCACGGATTCCTTTGGTACTAGGAAGTACTGGGAGTAGAACCCTGTGTTCTGTTCTGACTCTGGCACTATTTTCACTGTCCTCTTTCTCAGAAGGCCCGCAATCTTCTGTGCCAGAAGCTCTGACATGTGTGCTGACAAGGGGAGTTGCCTTCTGGAAGGATTGTCTGGATGGGGGTGTGGGGTCCAACAATTCTGGGTAGTACCCCTCTTGGATGATCCTTAGAACCTATTAAGCACATATCTGCCATTGAGACAGACTCACACTGATGGCAAAACTAGGTGAAGCATCCCCCTGCTGGGGAGTAGTAGTCTGCCTCATGCAGCTGAAGCAGACCTGGGGCCAGAGCTTCAGATTGTGGTACTGAGCACTTTTGGCACCTGTGCCTTTGGCTGCACCTTCTTCTGGGCCTAGGCAGGCTGGGATTTTTTGTTTTGGGCTCCCCTTCCCCTAACACAAAAGGACTGCTTGCTGTGAAAAGTGCCACATCCTTTACCGCTTTGTGGGTTATAGGGAGCCAGCCTTGAAGTCTTGAGAGTCATTTTCATTTCATTAGACTCTTCTCCACCTGCTGTTCTAACAGATAAGTGTCATCACTCGCATATCTATGATCTGTTGTTGGACACCCAGGTGAAGCCAGCAGTTTGCAGCCAGGAGTGATGCCTGATGTAAAAACCCGCAGCAGCACAGCGAGCTCCCACATCCAAGACATCCCCAGAGGCTTTAAGCTGCTGGTCCTTCACTTCAATACCTTGTCTAACAGTGAGCAGCATCTCTTGTTTTGCCTCTGTATCTGCCAAGACTTAAGTGTGCATCAGAAGGAGTACTCGTACTTAGAAAAGTGACCCTGGTAGGCAGCTATCCTCATGCCAAGAGTAGCCGAGGCACAGACCCGCTTGCCCAGGGTGTCTACCTTGCGCAACTCCTTGTTAGTGGAGTATGCAGTGACTTCCTTGGGCACTATGGCTTTGTCATGCTCAGCCACAGTAACAATGACATCCGCTACTGGCTGACTAAAATTCATGGACTTAAGAGTTAGGCACCACCTATTTCTTGTCTGCCTGCTTGGGGACAACTGGTACAGTAGTAGGCTTTCTCCAAGCCACCTCAGAGAATATTTCCAGAACTGGAAAGAAGGAACTAGAGACTGGGATATTAGGCACATTTAGAAACACCAGTTGGAAGCACATAGACTGGTCTATGGCTGCTGGCTCAAAATCCAGCGCAGTATGCATATTTCTGAGCAGAGTTTGAAAGGAGAGATCCTCCTGAAGTATGGTGACAGGAAGTGGTTCCAGGTTCTTTGGACCATAGTACAAGTCACTGCCATCACCATGGGAGATGATGAGATCAGCATCTGACTCATTTCCTTCTATTTCCTCTACGCTCAGAGGAGAGTAAAGAGGAGGACTGAAAGGGCAACAGTACAGGGCGCGGCCTCTACAACACTGGTCCTGGGTAGGGCCTCGGAAACAGCGCCATCTCCTTTGCAGAGGATGGCCCTAGGACTGTCCCCAAAGGGAATAATCTTGGCATCAAAGGCCATACAGCACTGTTGGCAATGCCAGCACTGGTGCCAGAGTAGGCCCCAAAAGGTCCAACCTCAGCACTGCATATGGCACTGCCAACAATGTCAATGATGCCCCAGACCCCAAAGGAACCAGTGGTAGCGCTGTGGTTGTCCCCATCCCCAGACGGCCTGGAGATGACACCACAACTGGAGCAGGTATCGACTGTACCAATAGTGGACCAATCCGGAGACTGGAGTAAGAGTCAGTCATGCACCTAAGTCTAGCGGCACTGAGGATGGTGCCGACACAACTGACCCAGAGAGATCAGGATACGGCACCAAAAAACAGTTTTGTGTCACTTATATGCTGCACCCAGTGCTCCATAACAGTTGCCCAATAGGCAAACTGCAGACTAGAATTCCCTCTACTGGACAGAGAGAGGCTCTGGGACACAGACCTCTACCTCAAAGGCCCAGGTATCGCCGGTGTCATCAGTGACAATGGTAGGGTACTTTGGCCGGCAGAAGTTGAGGATGACATCAACTGGTGCTGTTTCTTCCCCTTATGTTTTTTATGGAAAGAGGTCAAGGCCAAACAGTGCAAAGACACCAAGGTAGGGCACATGTGGGATATGGACCATTTCCTTTTGCGACTCTGAGAAGACTTTCCACCCTCGAGTTCTGGACTGTCCATTGAAAGAGAGCATCCACCCAGTGAGTGGTGGTGGCCAGAAACAACCCCATTGCTGAAGCAACTAGTCTTTTCAGGCTCCATACCTTTTTCCATGGTCGTCGACCATTAGCATGAGGTAGGGCTGAGAGAAAACAGTAGAGTTCCGTGTGTTAAACTAAGCTGACGCCAAAATAATAAACTCTACTGTATTGTGAACTAAAACCAAAGAACTGAATACTATCACTTTATAGACAGTGAAATTCTGGATCTTATGTGGAGAGCTGCAATGCTGTTGCTGTGCACTTGCCAGAGGGAAGGAACTGTGGTGGTGGGGGGCTCGCGCAGCTGTACCAAAAAGGACACTTACAGAGACTCACATGCAGGGCCTACTCGTGCCGCCAGCTCTCCAGAAATGTTCCGACTCCCACGAAGTCCTAGCACTTCCTTCACAGACCTATTACTGGGAATCTATGGAGAAGACTGATTCTTGGAACATACGGTGGACTTCCTCATATGGCATGGATTACAGGACACCAAGGAGCATAGGTACACCAGGGAAAAGTCAGGCCAGATGAATCTTGAGTTCTTCTACCGAATGGGAAAGGGGGCAAGGGTGGGGGCAGAGATAGCAGATGGGATCATCCAAGAGGACAGAGTTCTGAAGGGCCTTAAAACCTTGCAGGTGGACAAGGCACCAGGATCAGATGGTGTACACCCAAGGGTCCTGAAGGAACTGGCAGAGGTGTTGGCAGGCCCTCTGATGGACCTGTTCAACACCTCCTTGGAGACAGGGAATGTACCCAGGGACTGGAGGTTGGCTCACATGGTGCCCCTTCACAAGAGTGGACCCAAGAACCAACCACAGACCAGTGAGCTTGACTTCCACAGTGGGTAAGTTGATGGAGACCATTCTGAAGGAGAGATTGATAATGTCTCTTGATAGCAATGGTCTGCAGGATGAAAGACAGCATGCGTTTGTCACAGGAAGATATTGCCAAACAAACTCGATTGACTTCTTCGACTGGGTCACTAGGGCGGTTGACGAAGGCCATGCTGTGGATGTCCTGTACCTGGACTTCAGCAAGGCTTTCAACTCAGTGCCGCACAGGAGGTTAATAAGCAAGCTGAGGGACATGGGGGCAGGGGAAAAACTGGTGGGTTGGGTAGAAAGCTTGCTGCAGGGCAGACAACAGAGGGTAGTTGTAAGGGGGGGATATCCAAGTCAAGGCAAGTAATGTGTGGGGTAACTCAGGGTTCAGTGCTGGGCCCTGTTTTGTTCAATGTCTTTATTGGAGACATTGCAGAGGGTCTTAAGAGTAAGATCAGCCTGTTCGCGGATGGCACTAAGATTTGTGCAAAAGTGGACAATGAGGAAGTGAGGCAGGCACTCAGAGAAGATCTAGCTAAACTCGAACACTGGTCTAGGGAGTGGCAGTTGGGGTTTAACGCTACGAAGTACAATGTCATGCACCTCGGAGCCAGAAAACCTTGGAACAGCTACTTGCTGGGGGGAGTGCAGGTAACAGCTTCAGAGGAGGAAAGGTATCTGAGGGTAATAGTTACAAAGGACATGAAGGTATCAGCACAGTGTAGGAGGGTGGCAGCAAGGGCAAACAGGATGCTTGGGTGCATTGCCAGAGGGATCACCTCTAGAAAGGGATAGGTCATCCTGCCATTGTATAGATCACTGGTGAGGCCACACTTGGGAGTACTGTGTACAGTACTGGTGCCCATACCTTAAAAAGGATGGGAGATTACTGGAGGGGGTGCAACACAGGACTACAAAAATGATCACAGGACTAGGGAAGTTGCGGTATGAGGAAAGGTTGAAGGAGCTCAACATGTACTCACTGGAAGAGAGAAGGGAAAGAAGGGACATGATAGAGACCTTTAAGTACTTGAAAGGCATAAACAAATTCAGGGAGGGAGGAATGTTCTGCTTAAAGGGGGGGAAGGGTCACTAGGAGGCACAGTCTGAAGCTGGAAGGGGGAAGATTTAGGAGGGAGATGAGGAGGCACTACTTCACAGAGAGAGAGTGGTGGCGGGTTCAAACGCACTGCCGAAGGAGTTAATTGCTCAAAGGACAGTGGATAACTTTAAGCAGGGTTGGGATTGAGTCAAGGGCAGGTTAGTACAGGCAAAAACATAACGGGGGGAGGACCGGGAAAGAGGAGGAAGGAAGGGGTTTGGGTGGGGGGAGCTGTAGTGATATGAAACTAAGAGCTGCACAATTGGGCAGACTTGATAGACCTGTGGGCCTTTTTCTGCCAGCAATTTAATATGTTGGTATGGGTGATCAGGGTGACTGACAAAAGGGCAGGTGGTTAATATACCATACCTGGGCTTCAGCAAGGCCACTGACTCAGTCCCCCATAGAAGACGGGTCAAAAAACTAAGGAACCATGGTGTGGAAGAACAAATGGCAGCTTGGGAGAGCTGGCTGAGGCAGGGGACACAGAGTAGAGTGGTAAATTGTGAGTTCTTGTAGGTCAAGGATGTTATGAGCAGAGTACCACGGAGACCAGTACTAGGCCCTGTCCCCTTTAATATTTTCATATGTGACATAGGAGAAGACACACTCCAAGATTATCCTTTTTACAGATAAAACTAAAATCTGCATAAAGGTCGATACTGAGGAGGGGCTAAGGGAACTAAAGGAAGACCTGAGTAGGCTGGAGAAATGGTCAAAGGTCTAGCAGCTGACTTTCAATGAAAAAAATGCAAAGTAATGCACATTAGAAAAAGAACATGAAGGCACAGTATGCAGTGGGGTCAAGGGGTACTAGAAAGCACAGCAGAAGATAAGGACCGCAGGATCATAATAGCAGACAGCCTAAAATCCACGGCATACTGTGACGAGGCTGTGGGAAAGGTGGATAGCATGCTGGAATGCACAGTGATGGGGATCAGTAGCAAAATTCTCCCACTGCACAGATCACTGGCAAGACCACCCAGGAGCAGTGTGCAAGGTTCTGGAGTGCATATCTGAGAAAGGGCTGTAAAAAGGAGTAGATAGTATAGTGCAGAGTGACCAAGATGATCAAGGGTATTGTAGGTCTTACTTACAAGGAGTGGCTGCAGGACCTCCACATGTATAACCTCCAGGTTAGGAGGGGGAGGGTGACATGACAGAAACTTACAAGTACCTGCACGGGATAAACAGAGTAGGCTACAAAGCCCTATTTGCCTTCAGTACTAACTCAGGTACAAGGGAAAAGCTCACTGAAACTGTCCAGAAGGAGATTTAAGAAAGATGCCCCCAAGCACTTTTTCACCGCGAGCATGATGGATAAGTGGAACAAATTGCCAGAGGAGGTGGTAAAGGCCAAATCAGTGGGCAGTTTCAAGCTGGGGTGCGACAGGCACATAGCCTTTTCAAGGGGGGAGGGACAAGGGGGTGGGAGAGCAACTAGGGCCTAACCAGTGTAGCTAAGTAAGGTGGACAGGCTAGATTGGCCATTAGGTCCAAAAGTGATCCCCTGATGAAGACATGATGTCGAAGCGCTGGGGTGTCTATTGGTTTTTCACCAGCTCACCTTCAATGTGTATGTACGTATTTTGGACTTCGGAGATAAATAAATGCTTACTAATTTTAGAATTAAAGAGCGAATTCTCGTTGCTTTCACACTCGAGTGCCCAGCATCCCATGGTCTAGATGGGCTATTAGACTTTTCTCTCTGGTCACTTTCTATGTTTCTGTGTTTAAAAACAAAATGGCCAATGTGAAACAAGCCAGACTGTGTCCAGATATTATGTTGTTCAAAGTTCTTCTGGAGGCCTCAGCTGTTCTTTAAATAATTATACAATCTTTTTTAAGACTGCAAAACTCAATGAAGAACTAAAGGAAACAAAGCGTGAATGAGATAAAACTACTATTCATACCCTTTCTCTTCAGATATTCTGCCACAAGTGCTGCTACATGGACATAGCACATCGCTGCCTAAAAGGGAACACAAAACAGAAGAAAGTTAAACAATATTAGCTTCAATGCAGGACTGCTGCCTAGTAACAGGACTGTTCAGTTACTTTGAATTAGGCTGTCCACAAAAGTAACTGGTATATTAACTGGTCTACAGACCTAGATGAGCACTGTGTCTACCAGTTAAGTATAACCAACTGTATTAAAGGTGATACAAAATGTTTTTTAAAACCTATAGATGCCCACCTGTTGCCCTTTTAGTGTCCATCCAGTATTCTGATACGTTTTTTTGACCTTTTCTGTTAAATTGACAATCTAATTATATTGCCTTTGTAACTACCCCAATTCCCTCTCTCCTCAGCAGTTTCTGTTTTCTCTTTTCATATTGCTTGAACATGCTATGACATCAGTAACACCATTCCAGGTCATTCAGATAACTAGCATGGAATGGTGTTATTGATGTCATGGAATGTCTTAGAAATATGAAGAGAAAGAGCAGCAGCTGGGAGGAGAGTGGAACTGTAGGTAGATCTGAGGGCACCCCAAAGTTAGAATATTTATAAAAAATTAGTCAAAGCAAATCAGGATATATAACTGGCATGGAATGGAAGATGGAAGGGAACGTTAACTATGTAAATTATTTCCTATCTCCTTTAAGATGACATCAGATGAAACCAGTAAAACTATTCAAATCATTTTTTTTTGTACAGTTTCTTTATCCACCATGGCGGGCCACTGCTCTCGTCTGTCAACTTTACCTGACTTGGGGTTGTTCAGAACTTTCTTGGTGCTATGCATGTCCTGGCAGAACTCCAGAGCCAGCCCAGAGGTGCCATCCTGTAGTGACCCCCGACTTTCCAGCTTTTCGCCCTTTAGTTACCCGGGGCCCCAGAAGCAGCGAAAGCATGCTCACCACAGCTCCAGTAGACAGCCTCATCCACCCTCCTTGGCCTAGTGTCAGGGCTCCTCGGATGCAACGCTGCCACCCAGCCTCCACCAGGGGGCAGCCAAGCTCCAAGGAGGCCCTCCTTAACCCTTCCAAGCAGGAAAGCTGCCAGCCAGCAGCTAATCAGCGTCCTCGCGCACCTCAACCCTCTGCGTCACCGTGCCGGCTCAAATCTTTGGGTTGAAAACACACCAATACTTTTAAACAATGTTGTGCACTTTCTAGGGTTAAAACCACAGCGGAGGATGTTGTCTTCAGCCTCTGAGGCACATACAGTGTACATTCAAACAGATTTACAGTGCTTCAAGAGGGTGCCAAAGTAATGGCTACCAAGCCTGCATTGTTACTGGCATGATTATAACTCCAGAAATTCCATGACAGCTCAAAGGTACTGAAGTGTTCTCAACTCTAGTATTTATTTATAGTTCTATTTGGATTAGCAACCCTGACATTACATCAATGCATTTTTCACTATTTACTTTCATTAGCTGTTTTTATTCCGTAACACATTAAATCTTTTTTTTTATATTGATGATGTCAGTATAGTTTTAGTACAAGGAATAAATGAAGTGGATTGATTACAGCCACACACTGCCTCTGTCTACAGGACAAATAATCAATGAATTGATAATCGCGGTCTCCATCCAGTACCATGCATCACATAAGAATGCAGATAATCGTAGCTGCTGATATAACATTAATTAATAATATAAAATGGGCAAACAAAAGTTCACGCATCTGGAATCGAGCGGTAACCTGCTCAGTATGCTTTCCTGGTAAAACTCTTAAATAAATAAACAATCTGGCTTACATACTGTACTTTCTAAGCCCCTACATTAAGTAGTGGAAAACACAAGATTGGAGGCTCATCTAAGAAAGCAGGAACTGCACTCTAAGAAAATCACTGTGACCAGTAAAGAGGCACAGGCCAGAATTGCTGCAAAAGGTTCTGTCAATTTATTTCACTGCTCTCAAACGGTGCATACACATAAGACAAGTTTGGTAACAGTGAAAGTGGACTGTAGAAATCAAAACATAGTAGATACCAAATCCTTCTCTTCCAGTCATTGCCCCACCCATGCCTGCCCCCCACCTCACCCTATTCCCCCAGTCTTGTGTCATCACTATTTATTCATGTTTTCTATCTTTCTTTTTACAAGAAGGAAGGAAGGACGGACACTGTAAGCCCGGAGAGCCCCCACTCTGCTATCAGTGGTGTGGAGTGGACCCTGGGGAAATCACAGTTTCACTGGACCACCTCCCTCGTTATGCTCTCTCTTTATCCCAACATCCAGCTGTACAATGTTTAGCATGCCAGTCTGGTTATGCGCTCCTGAATGTACTTTCTCAGACTTTTCTAGTCATATGCATTTGCTAGGCATTTATTCCCTGTCATGAGCACTAACACTAGCGACTTGTAAATGAGGGTTATTCAGCAACTGTAGTTCTAGGAGTGGTATATGATGCACATCCACACTGTGACAGTCTTCCTTTCCCTTTAATTCCAGCCAGAATATCTTCAAGCTAAAGCTCTTCCCACCCACCCAAGTATTATCCTCCTTGGCTGCACTCCATGATATCAGATCCTACACACTGGAAGCAGGGATCCATATGCCACTTGCCAGGGGAGGTCGGGTGGGTTGTGTGGATGTGCACCATATACCAATCCTAGAAAGTACAGTTAAGTAAAATCTTACCGTAACAGTAGATCTTTGAGGAATGTCTCTTGCAGCAGGTAATACACGTTGGTCATCGCCAGAGTTCGCTGTGGCGCACAGCAGCTCTTCAAGCAGTCTTTTCCAGGGGCCGCCCACACATGACATCAGCTTCCTGTTTCCTACGTAAGTGTGGGCGGTCACTGGTATCCTCAGTTTCCCTGGCTGGATTCAGCTCACTAAGCGAGGACAGAGGGGAAGCCGAGGTACCATAGGTATCCCAACCATAAGTCACTGGACCAGAATTTGTTCTCTTAGAGAAGGAGGGGGGACAGAGGGTGGGATCATACCTGCTGCAAGAGACACACCTCAAAGATCTACTGTTATGGTAAGATTTTACATAACTGTACTATCTTCCATGAGTGGTCTCTTGCAGCAGGTAATACACTTGGGATGAATCCCAAGCAGTAAACCCAGAAAGGGTGGTGATTATGTGACAAGAGGCCTTGTAGGACAGCTCGGCCAAAGGCTGTCCTATGGCGTGAAGCAATATCTAAGTTGTAATGCTTCATGAAAGTGTGAATTGTGGACCAGGTAGCTGCGTTGCAGATATCCATGATAGAGGCCCCTTTAAAGCAGGCCACAGTAGTGGCCATAGCTCTGGTAGAATGGGCTTGGACAGGTCCAGGTAATGGCTTGTTGTATTTTGAATAACAAAATGTTATGCAATGTGCTAACCAACTGGAGAGAGTCCGTTTTGTGGCTGGGAGACCTTCCCTGCCTGAGGCGAAGGTGACAGAGTTGAGATGTTTTTCTAATCGTTTTAGTTTGATTAGTGTAGTATCATAATATACGATGGACATCTAGGGTATGTAAGAGGTGTTCACCTCGATCAGAGTGTTCAGGATAATATACCGGAAACTCCAAGGACTGGTTTAAGGTGTGTTCAGACACTACCTTAGGTAGGAAGGAAGGATTAGTACGAAGTGCCACCCTATCTTTGTGACAAATCAGGTCAGGTTCTCTACACATGCAGGCATGGAGCTCGGAAATACGTTGAGCTGAAGTGACAGCCACTAAGAACAGCGTTTTCCATGAAAGAAAACAGAGGTCACAAGTGGCTGCCGCTTCAAAGGGTTCAAGAGTTAATTTCTCTATTAGGAAATTGAGATCCCACGGAGGAGTGGGTCATCTGACAGGTGGCTTAATATGTAACAGTCCTCTTAGAAACATTTTGGCTAGATGATGTTGCTACAGTAATCTACCATCCAGAGGTTCATGGAAGGCTGAAATGGAGGCCAAGTGGACTTTGATGGAGGAATAGCTTAATCCTGTCTCGGCAATTGAGGCTAGGTAATCCAAGACTTTCATCAATGGACAAGAGTAGGGATCCAGTGATCGGGAAGCAGCCCAGATGGAAAAGCGTTTCCATTTGGCATTATACATTTCCCTGGTTGCTGGTTTATGTGATGCCAGCAATATATTGGCAACAGAAGAGGACACCTGCAGACGTGCTATGAAAGCATCCTCAGGAGCCAAGCGTGAAGGTGTAGTGCCTTCAGGTTGGGATGTAGAAGGTTCCCCTTGATTCTGAGTCAAGAGATATGGTCTGATTGGCAATGGAATGGGTTCCTCTACCGAGAACTGCTGAAGTAGGGGAAACCACACCTGCAGAGGTGAGAGACGGGCTCTGAGAATCATGGTGGTAGGTACGAGTTGTAGTTTCAATAGAGTCCGTTGCAGGAGTGGGACAGGGGGAAGCGTATAAGAACAGTCCTGTCCATGTTTGGGACAGGGTATCTATAGACTATCCCTTTTTGCTCGGGATAATGGAATAGTATCTGGGGAGATGGTGGTTGACTAGGGGGGGCAAACAGGTCCAGTTGCGGGGTCCCCCACAGATGAAAAATTTTCTGGAGTACTTCGTAATGAAGTGTACATTCGTGTGCAGATGACTGATGACTGAGAAGGTCGGCCAGAAGGTTGTGGCATCCTGGTAGATGGCCGGCTCTTAGTGTGAGGTGTTGCCAAATGGCTTCTTGCCAGACTGCAATTGTCTCCCTGCATAAAACACATGAGATTTCGTGCCTCCTTGTATGTTGAGGTAAAATAATACTACAGTGTTGTCTGACTGAATCAGCAACTGTCCCGGAGACAGGTGAGGTTGAAAAGCCTAGAGGGGTAAGCGATCTGCCCTCAATTCCAGGAGACTGATGTGAGGATGAGGGATAGAAGTGGTCCACTTGCCTTGTGTCCTGTAAGGACCCAGGTGTGCACCCCACCCATCCAGGGATGCATCCATTGTCAACGCCTGCAGGGGCAGAGGGGACTGGAAGGGAATGCCTTGACATAGGTTGGCTTGGAGCATCCACCAGACCAGGGCAGACCGCAACAAGGAAGTGACTCTGATTTTGTCTTTATATATTGGAGCGACTGTATAGGGGTTGGATTGGACTTTGGCCAATTGACAGTAATCCCTAGAGCTTGGAATAGAGTTAAGGCTGCTTCTAGGGAAGAGAGCAGGGCTGTTTTGAACTCTGCTTTTATGAGCCAATCATCCAGGTATGGGAAGATAAAGTGCCGGTTTCTTCGTAGGGCTGCTACTACTACCTCTAGGCATTTGGTGAATACTCGTGGGGCCGAGGAAAGGCCAAACAGGAGTGCCTGAAATTGGTAGTGTTGACCCAATAGGTGAAAACGAAGGAAACTGTGGTGGGCAGGATGGACAGGGCACATGTCCAATCCCCTTGTTTTAGTATTGCTATGATAGAGTTTAGGGTGATCATGCAGAACCTTTTGTACTGAATGTACAGATTCAGTTGTCAGAGGTCCAGTAATGGTCTGAGATCTCCAGTTCGCTTGGGTACCAGGAAAAAGTGAGAGTAGAACCCTTTCTGGTGTTCTGTAGGGGTTATTGGGTAAATGGCCTTCTTGGTTAGAAGAGCCTATAATTCCTCCTGGAGAATAGGAATAAGGTCGTGTGGGTAATGGACCGAGCAGGGCAGGTGAAAGGGACGGCTGGACAGGAATTCCAGAGTGTTACCCGCCTGAATTATCTGAAGTACCCACTCGTCCGATGTGATAGTTTTCCAGGCCTCCAGATGGAGGGCAAAATGACTGCCCACAGCTTCCAAGGCCTGGTCGAGGAAGTGTGGACAGGGCCCCAGTAGGTCACTGGGAGGTGGGCTGCCCGCCCCACCTGGAGGATGTGAGTGGGAGCCCTTGGCGGCAGAGGCATTGGCTCTAGTGGGTTGGGAATGACCTCTGAAATCACCTCTATTAGAACCTCTGTATTTTCCACCTCTTTTGGTATAAAAAGAGGACTGGGAAGGTATGATGGCTGTGAAGAATGGTACATGCCATGGACTGTGCATAGAGTTCTGCCTGAAGCCTGGAGATCATCAATCAATGTTTGGGTACCTGGCCCAAATAGTTTGGGCCCATTAAAGGGGGCGTTAACTACTCTCTGCTGTAGGTCAGGTGGGAACCTAGAGACGCAAAGCCAAGCATGGCAATGCAAGGTAATGCCTGTTGCTGACATACGGGCTAAAATGTCAACTGCATCATAACCTGACTGGAGTAGGTGACAGGAAATGGAGTTGCCAGTAACTGTTCCCGTTCCTGTGAAGGAGGGAGTTTGCTGACTAATTCAATGGCAGATGACCAGAGTGTATGCTGGAATCTGATCATGTGTCCCATATAATTCAGGATTCTGAGATCCATTAATGTTATAAGGAAAGGGGTATTCCTGGTGGGCTCGGTATATGCCCGAGTTTCTTCCAAAAACTAGCTCTAGATATGGCTAGCTGGGAGGGGCCTTGGATATTGGCTGGGGACTGCAATTGTGTCGTAGATACTGTAATGGACCGATCCAGTAGAACCCCATTTCTGAAGTCGCAGAATGCTAAGGCTCTGGAAGAGCTGCAAACAGGGTTGGGCTTGGTGGACGCTTGGTGGCACGCCAACCCCACTGGGCAGGATTATAGCTTCTTTTCACACACACACCACTCCTATGCTAGACTCAACAGAATCCTGGTCTCTGGGCCCCTGCTGGTGGGAGTGGAGAATGACACATATCGCCCAATCTTCATTTCGGATCATGCTCTCCATTCTGTCACCCTCATGGGAACAGGGGCGCCTTGAGCAGCGAGAAACTGGAAGCTGGACCCCCTTCTTTTAAAAGATCAGGAATACATCCAATTTATTAATCAGTGCATACAAGAATACTTCCAGCTAAATGTCAGAGGTGACACTTGGCACGGAACTAGGTGGGAGATGCTAAAAGCCTACAATAGAGGTCAGACCATAGCCTTCACCTCCTATAAAAGGAAGGTGGGGGTGCAGGACCTGACCGCCCTGAGAACCAAAATAGAGGCATGCGAGGAAGCACATAAACAGAACCCCACAACCTCCCTTTATAGTATCCTTCAAAAGTTGAAGTGGAAGTTCAATATGCTTTCGAGCTCCCACATTGAGCATTGTATTTTGCTCACCAATGCAGGGGCCTATTTAGACGGAGACAGGGTGGGGAAATTATTAGCCTAGCAGCTGAAGAGCAGGGAGTCTGAGTGTAACATGGGGCAGATTTGCAATGGGTGTGGGGCCCTCGTTCAGGGCTCGGATGAAATTGGGAAGGCCTTCGGTGAGTTTTACTCCCACCTGTACACTTTGGAGTATAATCCTAGTCACATATACAACACAGGATATCATATGCATAAGAGTTTGACATACAGTTGTTATAATACAAATAGTAGAGAACATTTTAGATACATACAACACAAACAAATAGATATTAATAAGCCTATATACACTATTAAGCATTCTCGCTCTCGATCAGATATATCGTGATAACAGCATGTCAGATATCAACGGCTACAAGCACATTGATTTAACTCCTGCAGGTGCATCTTTAGTCCCTTTTTGAATCCCCCTAGTGATTCGCATTCTTGGAGTTTTGATGACAACTCATTCCAGGTGGGAGGAATGATAGCTGAGAATGCACTAGACCCTTGGGAGGACACCATCCGGGGGACCTCGAGGAACTGCCTGCTCAAGGACCTTAGCGGCCTGCTATTCTTTTTCACCCGAAGTAACTCTGCCAGGCTATGGGGAACAGTTACCAGCCTGAGCTTGTAGGCTAGGCATAATGATATGTATTGTAGTCTTCCATCAAAGATTGGCCAGTTAAGGGCCTGCAGGACCTGACAGTGGTGTTCTCTTGGTGGTGCCCCCACCGCAAATCTGCTAATCCTATGGTATAGGGTTCTAAGTTTATGCCTCTCTAAGCTTTTAACAGAGAGGAACACAGGGGAGCCATAGAATAGTTTGGGCAGAAGGGTACCTTGAGCAATCATGATACGTGAGCACTGGGTAAGATAGGGACTGAGGCGGTAGAGAAGACCGATCTTTTGATTTAAAGCTTTTGTTAGCCATTCAATGTGGGTTTTGAAGGTGAGTTCCTGGTCTATGTTGAGACCTAGGTACATAATTGACTCTGTTACCTCGACCCTTACCCCGGATGTAAGTGAGAAAATTAGTTTGTCTGCTCTGGTTGACCCAAGACTTTTTGGCCCGAATAGCATCCCTTTGTTCTTTTTTTGCTATTCAGGACAAGTTTGTTTTTATTTAACCAATCCTCCAAGTTCTGTAGGTCTTTAGAAAGCTGTCTATTTAGGTCATGTGGGTCCTCCGAGGATCTATAGAGCACTACATCATCCATGTAGAGGGTAATCTTTGCATCATTACAGATGGTAGGCAGTTCATTTATAAATAAAGAGAATAGTAGTGGTCCCAGGATAGATCCCTGAGGAATACCATCTCTTACTGGGTACTTCTCTGATGTGGTACCCTGCCATCTAACTAGTCTCTTAATAAAAACAAAAAAAACAACAAAACATTACAAAAAAAAAAAACATGAGTTTGGTGCTCAGTGGCACCTTTAAAGGTGATAGGAATAGTTTGGGGGCCTCTAGATGGCCACTAATTGTTCTTTTATTGGCTACCCACTATTCTGATAGTTTTTTACCTTTTTTGTTACATTAATAATACAATTGTCTTGCCTTTGTAACAACCCCGAATCCCCTCTGCTCAGCAGTTGCTGCTCTCTCTATTCATACTGCCTGAACATTCTATGACATCGGAAACACCCATTCAAACACCATGAAGTCTTGCTATATTATGACTATATGCAGTCAGCCACTGCAGCTGAACTGCCCCAGAGAGGAAAGAGTTAACTCCAGAGAGTCTGGAGTTCCACAGCGCGAGGGCGCTATACCAAAGCTCTATCTGGCCAGTTTCAAATGAAACTGTCAGATTCTTTACTCCGCTTCACTGAACAGTCGCTCTGGAGATCAGCTCCTTCACATCGGTTCATTTCTCGGTTCAAGCGAGTATTTTCGGTTCATTTGAACCGCCAAAAAGTATTTATTTTACTGCATTTCGGTTAAAAGCTCTATCTGGTAAACCGTAAGTAGAAAATTTAAAGTCTGTGTGGAAATTCAATTATCGGTTCGGTTTTGAACCGAATGGTTTGCTTAATTTAACGTTTTAAAGTGTGGTTGGGCTTTTAGAGTGCGGTTCCCGGTTCTTATCAGTTCTAAAAAAACCTTGCTTTTAAAATAGGTTTTTTCAAATACCCATGACACGGTTAGGAACCGATAAGGGTGTCTTGCCTGGCACTGCCATCAAAAGGGCAAGTTTTTGGTTAGGCTGGCATTATGTCTGAGAAACCCAAAAGAAAAACCGGGCCCACTGGGTTTCAACACTGTGATGTCTGTGGAAGCCTTTGCCAAGGCTGACCACACCACTTGTGTTTATTGTCTGGGGCTGACCACCTCCTGCCAGACTGCCAGGTGTGTAAAATTCCCTGCAGCCACCCTGGAAAGAGATTGGGCTGGCTCAGGAATGAGAGGCCAAGAAGTCCGCTGACCGGATGGCCAGCCTGGTCCAGTACCCACTGGACCAGAGGAGTGCCCTCTGACCAGGGCGAGACTTCCTCGGCAAAGGAAGGCTGGTTCAGGGAACCAGTCTCAGTGAAAAGACAAAGAAATCAGTAGGTTTGGAGTCCAAAATTGTCTCTCCAACTGCTGCAGAAATAGCTAAAGCCATACAGATTGTCCAGTCACTGTCTCAGGGTCCTGCCGAACCACCTACAGTTGGTAAAAGGTTGGTTCGTTCAGTGCCAGTGGTTCAGGAGTGTGATGTTGAGGAATTTTATGAACCACAGGAGAGGGAGGAATTTGATCATTACATGTGTGGCTGGGAGGGTCTGGACGTGCCCATTGAACCGGATATTTCTCCAGACAGACCTTTAGAATCTCCTCCTATTCTGTCTGAGTCCCCTCTCATTTTATGTTTTACAAAAAGGTTGCAGAAACCCTCCAGCTTCCTTTAGAGGAAGCTGTGGATGAGCTAGAGGAGCCTGATTATGTAGAAATGATGGATATACCAGAGTCTAGGAGGTTGTCTATTCCTTTGCATAAGTCATTTAGGAAGCAAACAACAAAGATTTTAAAAAATCCTCATTCTGTCCCTCCTGTAGATAAAAAAATGGACAGAAGATATACCTTGTCAGGCTCTGATACAGACTTCCTCACTGAGCAGTGTAGTCATGTAGGTGTGGTACAAGCTGCAGCCTGTGACAAGGATAATATTCCTCTGGCCTCACATCCTCCTGATAAGGATTCCAGGAAGATTGATGCTATGGCGAAAAAATAGTATATGGCAGCTTCTTTGGGACTCAGGCAGGCAAATTATATGGCTTATGTGGCTAGATATCAGAAATCTAGGTGGGACACAGTATTGCAGTTAGCCAAGCAGGCCCATGGCCAGCTGGCTAGTGAGTTGGAACAGGTGGCTGCTGATGGCATTGAAGCCTCTAAAGTTCAATTTCATACTGCTGTTGATGTTAATGATGTTTCCTCTAGGGTCATGGCCACTTCTGTAGCTTTCGTAGGTTGGCATGGCTCAGATGCACTAATCTGTCCCAAGATACTCAGTCAAAGGCTATGGATTTTCCTGTTGTGGGTAATTCTCTGTTTGGGAACAAACTGAAAACTATATGAAAAAGATGGATGAATACAGAACTACCTACAAAAGTGCCCAGGCTAAGGAGAGGCATGCCACTCCACAGAGGCACGCTCCAGAGGTAGGGGCAGGCCTTTCAAAGGCCTTTTTACCAATTTCAGGCCTCCTCTGCATTTGCACAGAGGGGTTTCTTTAGAGCAGAGGTGAGCAGGCCAGAGGCAAAACCCGTCCCTCCCGTCAGCCTAAGGCTACTGCAAGCAGGCACCCTGATGGGGTGCCCAGGGCCGATTCTCCTGTACCAGTGGGGGCAGGTTGGTTTATTTCAGCCAGAACTGGGTGTCCCTAACTCGGACAGGTGGGTTCTGGAGGTAATAGGCCAGGGTCTGGTTCTCAGCTTCAAACAGTTTCCAAGATGAGAGCCAGACATTTCTATCTGCAAATCCTTCAGAAGCCCTTGCTTTGGAAGCAGAGTTTCTTCTCTTTTGGACTGCAAAGCAGTAGAAAGAGTCCTCCTTGCCATCAGGGCGAGGGCTGTACTCAAGATACTTTCTTACCCCAAAAGACAGGAGAATGGCGGCCCATTTTAGATTTAAGGTACCTGAACAAGCATCTTTTGAAACCAAAGTTCAAAATGTTAACTCTGACAATGATTTTGCCCTCCTGAGGCCAGGGGACTGGTTAGCTTCCTGGACCTCAAGGATGCCTATTTTCATGTTCTGATCAGGCCTTCTCACCGAAAGTACCTCAGGTTGAACTACCTCAGGCCACTACCAGTTCAGGGCAATGCCCTTGGCCTTACCTCTGCGCCAAGGGTATTCACGAAATGTCTAGCTATGGTAGTGGCTCATTTAAGAAGAGGATTGCTGTGTTTCCTACCTGGACGACTGGCTCATAGTGGGTCAGTCCCCAGATCAGGTAAAATCCCACTTGCAAGTCACCCAGCAGCTTCTCACTTCCCTGGATTCCTGCTGAATTTACCAAAGTCAGTTCTCGAACCAGTTCAGGTACTAACTTTCATAGGTGCAGAATTGAACACAAAGTTAGCCAGGCATTTCTCCCTCGGAAAGGGTAGACAGACTCATTGCCCTGGCATCCTCCTTTACCCTCAGTGGTCTCGACCAGCAAGGCATTTTCTGCAACTCCTAGGGCACATGGCTGCTTCCACAGCTGTAGTGCAAGGAGCAAGATTCAGATGAGGGACATTCAGTTCCATTTGAGGCCCATTGGTCTCAAAGGAGGGACCCCTTTCCAAATTGGTTCCAGTGACTCAAACCCTGATCCTGGCCTTACACTGGTGGCAGGATCAAAGCAATCTAAAACAAGGGGTTCCTTTCATTCCGTTCCACTCCCTCACCCTCACCATGGATGCTTCCTGTTAGGGTGGGGAGCTCACTTGGGCGACCTGTCCACTCAGGGAGTGTGGTCTCCCCAGGAATCTCTGCTCCACATCAATCTTTTGGAACTCAGAGCTGTCCTTTTAGCTCTTCAGGCGTTTTCAGCTTCTGTCCAGAACAAAGTAGTTCAAGTCAGGACAGACAACACCACAACAATGTGGTACATCAACAAGCAAGGGGGCACTCGGTCATCAGCCTTGTGCACCGAAGCAATGAAGTTGTGGTCTCTGGCTTACTCCCTGAACACCTCCCTGATAGCAGTTCACCTTCCAGGGAAGGACAATGTCCTGGCGGATGCCCTCAGCAGGATTTCTCAGGGCCATCACGAATGGGCTCTGAATCCTCAGGTGCTGGGGTCAGTCTTTGCCAGATGGGGCACCCCTCAGATAGATCTTTTCGCAGCCCCAGACAGCCACCAACTTCCTCTGTTTTGTTGCAGGCCTCCAGTGTTGGGATCAGTCCCCTGGGCCTTTTCAGTTGGATTGGAAAGGGAAGTTCCTGTATGCCTTTCCCCTCTTTTCAGGGTACTAGTAAAATCAGATCTCAGCCCTGCAAGGTGATTCTGATTGCTCCAGATTGGGCCAGACAGCCCTGGTACCCACTGCTTCTGTCCTTGACAGTCCACTCTGCCCTGAGCTTGCCCAGAGTCCACGACTTACTGGCCTGTGCACAGGGGAGAGTGTGGTATCCGGACCTCAAATCCCTCCATCTCAAGGCATGGCTCTTGAGGAGTTAGAATTGTTGACTTACACCTTTCTCAAGGTGTTTTGGATATTTTAAAGGCTTCAAGGAAGCCTCCAACTAGGCCACTTACAATTCTGAGTGGAAAAGGTTTTCCATCTGGTGCTCTGAGAAGCAGATTATCCCAGAATCTACTGATCTGCCCATTTTACTGGACTATTTGGTCCATTTAAATTCCTTAGGCCAGCTACCTTAAAGGTTCATCTGGCAGCTGTCTCTGCTTTTCTGTCAGCAGGAAGCCTGCTTCTTTTCTTCTCACCCTGTGCTTTCAAGTTTTTAAAGGGTTACTTCACCAACCTCCTTTTGAGAACCAGCTCCGCTGGGACCTGAATGTTTGCATTGCTCAGTTAATGCAACCCCCTTTGAGCCTCTGTCCTCAGCAGAGCTCAAGTTTCTGACTTGGAAAACTGTTTTCCTAGTGGCTATCTACTTCTGCCAGATGCATAAGTGAACTACAGGCCCTGTCAGTGGAAGAAGATTTTATCTCTTTCCACAGAGATAAGTAGTCCTCCAGGACTAACAGAAAGTTTTTGTCTAAAGTGGTTTCAGATTTCCACCTGAACCAATCCATCTCTCTTCCAGTATTTTTCACTGAGCATTCTTCCTCAGGTGAGAGGAGTCTGCACAGCTTGGACGTCAAAAGAGCCTTAAGCTACTATTTGGAACGCACGAAGGGTCACAGGTTCGAATCCCTCCAACTCTTCCTTACCTATGGCTAGGTTGGCAAAGGGAAACCTGCCACTAAGAGGACAATTGCAAGGTGGATTGTCTCTTGTATCCAATTTTGTTATCAAAAACTAGGTAGAGAACCCCCCTCAGGACTGAGGGCTCACTCCACCAGGGGTACAGCTGCATCTCTAGCAGCTGCTAGAGATATTCCCATTCTGGAACTCTGTCAAGCTGCTACTTGGAAAACAGTTCACACTTTTTACAAGCATTATTCCCTGGATATTCAGTCCAGGATGATACTCGTTTGGCACAGCTGTGCCAGCCCCAGGCCTGTAATATTTCCTAAGTAGGTTCTGACCCTCCTCCATGGAGGTACTGCTGTGTAATCTGATATAGTCATAATATAGCAAGACTTCATGGTGTTTGAAGAAAAATTACTCACCTTAGTAATTGCTTTTCTTCTCATGGAGTCTTGCTTATATTATGACCACCTCCTCCAGCCCCTCTCAGAACTTCTACTGGTGGGGGTGGCAAATTAGTGCAAGCACTGTGTCATGCTATTGTAGTTCTTCCCTTCACCCCCTTTATTTAGGGTTAGGGAATTAGGTATTTCTGTTTTAAGTAATATGTTGGCCCCCTTCCTGGACTTGAGTCTTAGGGAAGGGGGTTCTAATAGTGCTTGTTAGGGAGAAACTAATAATACTATTATTCATTGTTATTATTATTATTGCTGTTTATATTGTTGTTTATATTGTTGTTATTCCTATTAGTAGGTAGCCACTTGGCTAGTGTAGAGCTTTCCACACAGACTTGTTGCTTAGTGTTAGCTTCATAAAGATCTGACAGTTTCATTTGAAACTGGCCAGATAGAGCTTTGGTATAGCGCCCTCGCGCTGTGGAACTCCAGACTCTCTGGAGTTAACTCTTTCCTCTCCGGGGCAGTTCAGCTGCAGTGGCTGACTGCATATAGTCATAATATAGCAAGACTCCATGAGAAGAAAAGCAATTACTAAGGTGAGTAATTTTTTCTTCCATCCCATTCAGATGAACAGCATGGAATGGGAGTTTGTGATGTCATAGAATGTCTTAGAAATATGAAAATCAAGAGCAGTAGCTGGTGAGGAGAGGGGAATTCAATGTAGATCTGAGGGCACCCCAAAGCTAGCTTATTTATTTATTTATCAAGAAATCATCAAAGCATATCGGAATACATAACTGGCATGGAAAGGAAGATAAAAGGGCAGTTAACCATGCACAATTCATTTCCTTTCTCCTTTACGTCAGCACAGCTGCCAGCTGTCTTCAGTGGGACACAGCTCAGCATGGGGAAGTGGACTCATGGAGCTCCCGACAGCACAAGTAAAGCCCCATTTGCCACACAACCACCATCAGCTAGCTTGGCACAGGTGTACCTACCAAACCAGAGGGGCGATGAGAGTAAGAGCAGGGCAGGAGCCCTAGAAAAGGCTATTAAAGTCGAAGCACTGTTTTCTGAAGAACAGCCACCTTTTTCCCCGACCCCTGACCTCGCATCAAGCAATCAGAGGTCACGGATCTCGGCACCTGAGCCCAAATGCCTGCTTGCAGAATGACAGTGCTGTATGCTTGGCATCCTTTCTGCCCACCAATAGGTCATCAAGTGAGCATTCTGCATATTAAGTTTGTGGACCGACAGCCTGTTGTGCCAATCAGAAGCTGCCTTTACCCAAGAAAAGACTGAGGGCAGCTGCAGAAGTGGGGAGTCGGCAGTGAGCTGTCAGAGAGTGAGGATAGGTAGTGCTGCTGGCCTGAGCTATCCAGTGAAGTCTGCCTGGGCTTTCACAGTGAACCATCAGGGAGTGACTCCTTAGGTTTCTACAACCTATGTATACAGAGACTGAACTGCGTGTGTCTACTGAATGTGTCAGGATATTTTCTTGGGAGAGAGACTGTGACCTGTCTTAAGAGAAAACTAGGCAACTGTGTGCCACAGCAGCCAGCCTCTGGCATCAGAGAGGGACTGAGGGTAAGTGTAGAGAAAGCCTGCATCGATCCTGTAAACAGTCTGGGAGAAGGCCGGTCAGCACCACTGCTAGTCAGCACCACTGCTAGTCACTAGCTAATGCTCTGCACTAGGGTTCTGAAGCCTGGACGTGGGTGTGTGGCATGGGCCCATGCTCCTTAGACTGATCTGTCCTGTGGAGGAGGAGGAAGAGGGAAGAACCCAAGAGGTCCAGACGACTGCAAATGTAAAGAGCCGGATTTACATCCAGAGGCACCTGCAACCTCAGGCATTTTTGAGCTACACTCCATCTGCACCAACTGAGCCATCAGCCTGAGAAGACCTTCACCTGCAAGAGGGAGGAAGAGGAGCCCAGTAGACGGAGAAGCTAGTACACCAGAAGCATGAGTACTTTCAGGGCTTGCCTCGCAACTGGGGAAGTTTGTATAAAGTTGCCACTATATCTATAGATCTGGCCAATGGGTCAGGAGTTATAAATACCTCATTTGGAGGTTTTGCCATTTAAGCAACTGCATGGCCTGTGGTGTTTTGGGTTTCACTGTTTCTGTTTTAGAGTGCGCCATTGCCAGTTAACCAGCTGCAATGTCACTGGGTCTGCACCGTTCCTACGACTGGGCACCCAGTGTAGCACAAGGAGTTCCCTTTTCAAATTCCCAGTACAAGTGGGCTGGTAATACAAACAGATTTACAGTCTTGTCTGCCGCTGTACTGTCTTCCCGGGGGCACTTGTACTGCACTTTTTAAAATGTTTTACGGCCGAACCTAGTCAGGCACTTAATTTCAGTCCTGCATGTCCAGTTCATGAGTTTCTGCAAAAAAGTTTTGCTGTGCATTCCCCCATCTCTTGTGAATAACCCCCAATAAATATTTTATTGATATTTCACAATTTGTCTTGTAAGCATATAATTAGTGTAAGTCACTAATTACATTTTTGTTGAATTTAAGGTTGCACTGTGATTTTCCATGGCTTCGGGGACACTGTGGGGAGGTGGGGAGGTACTACATCCCAGGGGCTCTGACATCAGGCCTATTTAAATGTTACTCTGAGTGGAGGCACTGCGCTAAACTTAAAAGATCTGGGGCCTGATATTCAGAAGTTTGCACAAGCATTAACTGGTAACACAGAAACATAGAAGTTATCGGCAGATGGGGACCTTATTATCCCTCAAATCTGCCCTTGTTTTCCTACCCCCAGTTAGCTGTCTGCTTGAGTATCCCGTAATGCCTGTCCCATGCCCACTTGAATTCCCCCACCGTCTTCGCCCCCAGCACCCCCTCCGGCAGGCTATTCCACGGTTCAACAATGTGCTCTGTGAAGAAGAATTTTTCTCATATTAATCCTGAACCTACCTCCCTTGAGGTGAAGGTCATTTCCTCTTGTCCTGATGTAGTCTTTCACCTGAAAGACGTTCTGCACCTGTACCTTGTTGTTACCTTTAAGGTATTTAAATGTCTCTATCATGTCCCCTGATTCCTGCCCTGCTCTAGGGAGTATAGACTGAGTTCATGGAGTCTGGCTTCGTATGGTTTCTGGTACAAGCCCTGCACCATCTTTGTTTCTCTTCTTTGCACCGTCTCCAGCCTACCTATGTCCCTCCAGAGGTGTGGCCTCCAGAACTGGATGCAGTATGCCAGGTGGGGTCTTACTTAGTTTACTTAGTATGTTTGGACAAAAGAAGGCATGCGTCCATCATGATTGTCCCCCACACAAGTGGAACTAAAGTAAATGCTGGTCATCTTTAGCCAATGATCTAATCTAGCTTTAAATGTATTAAAGGAGTTAGATTCAAAGATTTCATTTGGAAGACTATTCCATGCTTTTGCTGCCCTAATTGGGAGGGAGGAATCTCTTTTGGCAGTGGTAGCCCAATCAATGACTAGCTGTTGTTGGTGAAGTCTAGGAACATGTCGCCTATTCGAATACTCTAGGCCACATTGTTCCATTAAACTCTCCGAGTTTAGTATTTTATAGATGAGAAGAAGGTCACCTCTGTACCTTCATATTTGAAGTGAGAATAAACCAGTTTTCCTGAATCTATTTTCATAATCCATGGATGATAGTTTGGGTACCTATTTGGTGGCCCTTTTCTGGGTTCTCTCCAGCAGATCGATGTCCTTTTCGAGGTAAGGGTTCCAAAACGCTGCGCCATAATCAAGGTGTGGTCTAATATATGCTCGGTATACAGGGATGATACATTCTTCTGTTCTAGTTACAAAGGTCTGTTTTATTTGTTTTAACAAGTTATTTGCTACACGTGTTACTGTAACACAATGGTCTGATGTGGTTAGTTTGTATTTGACCATTATACCCAAGTCCCTTTCGAATGTAGACACTTTTAGTACTCTATCATTTAAATAGTATTTGTTTTTACTCCCTAAATGTATGATGGAGCACTTGTCAATATTAAACTCCATATAGTTATCGTTTGCCCATATTTCCGTTTCCTGTAAATTGTACTCCAGTGTAAATTCCCGTCTGCCGTATCTGCTCTGCCCTCCCAAGTTTTGTGTCATCAGCAAACTTTGATAACACATTGTTACCAATTATTTTCATGTCATTTATAAATATTCCGAATAGGGCTGGGCCCAGGACCGAGCCCTGAAGAACCCCACTACTGACCAATCCGCTTTCGGACAGAGTGCCATTTAATCTGACCTTCTGTGATCTATTAGAGAGCCACTGATTTATCCAGTTTACCAAACTTATTGTGAATCCCACTCTGTACAGTTTTTTTATCGAGATGTGATGTGACACTTTATCGAAGGCACGGCTGAAGTCTAGTAAAATTCCATCCATAGGTATGCCCTGGTAATCCTTTACTGATATGGTTCTAAAATGAGATAAGATTGGTAGTGCATGAGTAGCCGCTTTTGAAGCCATGTTGTAAGTTGTCAGTTAAACCCAATGTTACCATTTCTTTGTCCAAATAAGATTTAATTATCCACTCCATTAGCTTGCAGATGATGGAGGTTAGGCTTATTGGCTGATAATTCTGTACTGAGGTTTTACTTCCCTTTTTATATATATATAGGGGTCACTGTAGCCGACAGCCAGTCCAATGGAATGCTATTTTCGACCAAGGATTTATTAAATATGATGGACAGCGGTAGTGAGATTAGAGGTGCAGTACCTTTTAGAAACATTGGATGTATATTGTCTGGTCCAGAACTGGTATTGTTTTTTAGTGTACCTGGAGCATTTAGAACTTCTTCCTGGGAGACCGAGTACAAATTATTTTTATTTTCTTCAGATGACGCATATGTGTTCACAGCTTTTTTTTAGGGTCTTACCAGGGATCGATACAGAGACATGATCACTTCATGCCTACTGTCTGTGATGCCCTTTCCTATGCATTGGCATCACATGCCTCCTGCTTGTGATGCCCTTTCCTATGCATTCCAGGATGCCACTAGCTTTAGTGCTGCCTTCTCGCATTGTTTGCTAAACTCGAAGTCATCTGATATGATCAACCCCAGGTCCCGCTCTAGCCTTGTATCCACCAGCTGCTCCCCTCCCATCGACTACAGTTTCTCTGGGTTACGCTTTCCCAGGTACATCCCTTTGCACTTTTTGGCACTGAATTTCAATTGCTAGATCCTTGACCATTCCTCCAGCTTTCAGAGATCAGATTCCATGCTTTGTTGCCCCTCTGGTGTGTCAACCCTGTTGCCGATATTGGTGTCATCAGCAAACAGGCACACCTTTCCCATCAGTCCATCAGCAATGTCACTGATGAATGTGTTGGAGAGGATCGGCCCCAAAACCGAGTCCTGTGGAACCCCACTAGTCACCCTACCCTCCTCTGACAGAATGCCATTTACTAATACTCTGTGTTCTCCCATTTAACCAGTTCTTGATCCAGTCTGTTACCTTAAGTCCGACTCCCATGTTCTCCAGTTTACTGACTAGTGTCCTGTGCGGAACCGAGTCAAACGCCTTACTGCAGTCCAAGAAAGCCACATCCACTGCCCCACCCCGATTCACTGTTCTGGTGACCCAGTTGAAGAAATCTACCAGGTTTGTCTGGCAGGACCTCCCTGCTGTGAAACCGTGTTGCTTTGTGTCGAGTTGACCACTTTCCTCCAAAAAAGCAACAATTCTTTCCTTCAGTAGGGACTCCATCAGTTTTCCTCCCACTGAAGTCAGACTAACTGGACGATAGTTTCCTGGCTCTTGCTTGCTTCTGCTCTGGTGAGTGGCACTACTGTTGCCCTCTTCCAGTCCTCTAGAACCTCCCTACTCTCCAACGATTTGTTGAAGAGCACTGCTAAGGGAGCTGCTAGTTCCCTCCCAAGTTCCTTAAGTATTCTGGGGTGTATCCCATCTGATCCCATAACTTTATCCACTTTTAACTTGTTGATTTCCTCTAGTACCCTTTCCTCTGTGAAGGGCCTCATGTCTGTGCCTCCAAGTGAAATATTCTTTTTGCCTATTGTTGGACCACTACCGTCTGCTTCCTGTGTGAAAACTGAGCAGAAATATCCACTTAGTTCCTCTGCCTTTTCTCCATCATGTTCTGTGGGCTGCCCGTCCTTTTTCGTGATTCTAACAATGCCTCCCTTAGTCTTCCTTTTTTCTCGTATATACCTGTAGAATGTTTTGTTACCCTTCTTCACTCCCTGAGCTATCTTCACCTCTATCTGTGCCTTGGCATTTCTTATCACTTTCCCTGTCTCTTTTAGCTTTTCTTTATATTCTGTTTTGTCAGCCTCTTTCCCTTACTCCTTGTACTTTCCGAAGGCTTTGCGCTTTTCCTTTATTTATTTAGCTTTAGTTAACCAGGTAAGTACACTAGAAAAGACATTTGCCTATTTTCAGGTACGACCCGGGAGAGTACAGGAAATAAGACATGATACAACAAGATACACTTCAGGTAGTAACACAGAGTCAGGGAAAACATAAGCATGACAAATACGGCAGGTACTATGGTTACAACAAATACATTGAACCACCAAAGCTGAAAGCAGTGCAATATATACAAGTCAATTATACAGTATGAATCAATTATGTACAAAATGATATACAGTATAAGTCCCCAGAAAGGGGTGTACCGTCACAGCATACCCAATACATAAGGTGTATAACTTGAGTGCAGGACCGAATCCATGGAGACAGGCAGAACATTAGGAGGGATGTTCAGTGCAGGGGACCAGGTGAGATTACGGAGGCTTGGGACAACCACACACTGATAGGAGCTTCAAGTGTCTCCACAAGGAGGTTCGGAGGCAAGCCTGGGAGGGGGAGGAGCAAACCTGGGCAGGAATGGAATTCCATAGTCTGGGGGCACACAAGGCAAAGTCTCTGTCCCCCATTTGAGTGCATGTGGCAGGGATCTTCAGTGCAGCAGGGCCCAAGGATCTAAGGCAGTACGAGGAGGGGGTCGCCGGGACGAGGAGCTCCACCAACCCAGGTGGGGTGCCAGTACCCAGGACCTTGCCCGTGAAGCAGCCCAGGACAAAATTTAAGTAATTGGGTGGGGACAGCCAGTTAAGCTTACTGTACAGGTCGCAGTGGTGGTTGAGTTGAGGGGCAGCAAGCACAAAGCGGCAGATGATGTTGTAGGCGACGCTCCACCTGGCAAGGTGGGTTTTGGATGTACGAGCAAACAGGAGAAGCCCACAGCAGAGGGAAGGGAGAAACATGCCTCTAGTCAGCTCAAGGTGAGCTGCAGGAGTAAGGTTACTCTTAGTACGTTAGGCCAGACCCAGTTTGTAGTTAACGGTTCTGCAGACACTAAGGATATGGAGTCCAAGGTCGAGCTGAGGGTCAAGAGTAACCCCAAGGTATTTGATGGAGTCGGTGATGAGGACCAGGGTTCCATCAAGCCCAGTAATATGCAAAGGGGCAGGGGAGGCCTTTATCTTGGCTAGGGACCCAAAGAGCATGGCCTGAGTTTTTTTGCGGTTGAGGACCAGCTTGTGGGACATTATCCAAGATTGGACGCTCCTAAAGTCCTCGCTCAACTGGTGGTTTATGACCCCAATGTCTTCACCATGGTTGCCACCTCTTTGGAAAACCATAGTGGGATTCTCCACTTTTTATTCTTACTGTGTTTCAGAATGCTTATAAAATGGAAAGTAGAAATCTTACTAGTCAAGAGTCATCAGCTGACCATGCATTAAATCTCTATGAATGCACATTCATCCTGGTCCTAAACCACATCACATAATGAGCAAATTAGTCCTCCTACAACCAGAACTGATCTTCCATCACAAACATGGCTGCTACCATTACACTGTAAAAACCTTCAACTGGGCCCTAAAAATAAAACTACCTTAAATAAAAAATAAAACAAATTAATTAAATGTTGTTTCCTTGATCATCACGATCTCCTTACACACATAAAGAAATCAGAAACATTAAGAATTGTTTATAGTTTTCATTACAACTGTTTCTTTGCTGACAGTGAAAATTCCCCCTTCTATCTTTACCATGCTCACCAGGGAAATCTCTTCTGCTTGCCCTGACAGTGAGATAACTGAGTTTCTGGCTGTAGAAGAGGCCTTTATAGTGTATGGTGGAGCATGGTTGAGCATGGAAATCCATGCTCAGAACACGTTGTTGTGCTGTCTTGACTATGTCACGATGTTGTTATGCTGCACTGAGTACGTCACCAGCGCAGCATAACAACACTGAACGTAATCGTGCACGCGCAATAAAAGGGCTGGCAATGAGAGAACAAATGGAAGTTACCAGCGCCGGAGCAACATGCCACAGTGAGCAAGTTAAAAATTATTTTGGGGACTTTTGTTTGCCAGGAATGAGTGCCCATACACTATAAAAGAGTGTGTAGGAGCACTCCTACACAACAAGGTTATTTTCTGATCTCGTGGTTTCCGTGGTAACGAGACATCTCGTGCTGTGCTCTCGAGGTCTCTTGTCACCACAAAAACCACTCGATCAGAAAATAACCTTGTTGTGTATGAGTGCTCATACACAATCCTCTATGTTGTGTGCATGTACAGTATGTTAGGACAGGAACATTCTGCCAGTGGAACAGAGCAGAATTTTGAATCCCTGTGTTCCTTGGTAAACATTCCATGATAAAACTTCCATATCTTGAATGTGGGGAAAAACAGAGAAAAAAAAACAGGGAGAAGAAAGTAGGCAATAATACTTTATAAACAAAGAGAAAGGGTTGGAAAACACAGTTACATAGGCAGAGGCAAACACAAACTGCTCAGACACATTCCTAAAGTTTATAAAAGCATGTACATTTGAATCATATATGGGTGTTTTCAGGTGAAATCTAACCCCCCCCCCCCCCAAAAAAAAAGGCAATCTGGCAAGTTTAAAATTTTGGACACATTTCCATTAAGAGACAGTACTTGTACGGATTTGAAATGCAGGATGACATTTTTTTTCTTACTAACATTTCACCTCAGTCCTATAAATAAAGAGAATGTTGCCTTCAAAGAAACTATATTACTACAGTGTGATGAAAATAAAGTTTTAAACACTGCTTCTGTTTACAAATTTACATATGTTGCAGTGCATTTACATGTTACAGAAAAAATATATATTTTCAACTAACACTACTAATAAATACTTTTACTGCAAAGTACTAGTTAATCTATTACTGAAATATGCTATTTATGCATTGATAGGGACTACTTTTTTTCAGTTTTTAAAAGTTTTAGAGTTCATGCAATGTGCACTTGTTTGAAAATAGTTATGAAGTTTTATTCCCTATCAGAGTGACTCAAAGTAATTCTTTTAGAATGGTGGCCCATTTTATAAGTGTGATAAACCAATCAAACAAGAAACTCTTCTCTGACAGACTGGACTGCAATCAAATGTGACAAAGGTGGCCATAAAAAGGACTATTTTTTCATAAGCCAGGAAAATATAATTGGTAAATAAAAAAAAAAAGTCAAAAATCACGAATCTAGCAATAATGTAAAAAAAGGTTTCTGTATACTGTACTCTATACAGTATTTTAATAAACAATAAAGGAGAACTGCCTTGAATCTGCAACCCTTTGTTTTCTGCAGAAGCTGCGTTTCTAATAAAGGAATAATGCTAGACAGGGTGGGTGTTATGCTGGGATAACAACCCACCTTGGGTGGTTGGGCCCGAGGCTGCAGGCCAAGGGAGTCCAACACCCGAGAAGGGATGTTATCCCAGAATAACACCAACCCTGTCAGGCATTATTCCTATTATACAATGGCTCCTGAGTTGAAGAAAATGAAAAAGATTAAAAATATATATTTAAAGTAGATTTTTTTGCTGCTTTCTTTTCAAAGAGTATGTTCACATTCTGAAAAAATAATGCCAATTTCTTGTTGTGGCCAGCAGATGGAGCTGCAGCACCGTAACTATGGCTCTGCACTCCCGAGTCCCTCCACCAAATTGTGCCTTGTTGGTTTTCCTGGTATTCCCTTGGTGGACTGTTACATTTTTGGTTGGTTTTCTTTTTAATTTCTGGTGTTCATTTCTGTGAGAGATCACGCTTTGCCAATCAGGCTTTTGCCGCTGGTTAGTGCAAGTCTCTCCTTCCCCCCATGCTGCTGCTCTCACCCCTGCACCTCAGCCACTATTCTGATGATGGCCGTTTTGGAGATTCTTTCTTCCCCATTCATCTGCTGTCAGTGTTTGCTATGGGACCGGGTGAAATATCTATGTGTTCTGAGCGGCTTGCAAGAAAGCCGGCGATCCAGTGATAATGCACTATCTGTTTGAAATCAGCGTGTGGTAGCAGAAAACTTTTAGCGCATGGTAGCAGCATGCCACTCTGACATGCACACTTCTATTTTGGGGAGAAGTAAAATTAATACTTTAAAAATTGGGTGTGGGAAAGGAGAGGTTCTACTGGAACTGTTTTGTGGGTCAGTGGCGAGGAATGCCGATTCCAAGCGGGACGGGGAGAGCCAATTCAAAGCAGAGTGGGGACTTTTGAAGCTGCTCTTAGTGATGCCTGTGGAGTGATCTTTTTCTATATTTAATGCGGTCGTGAGTGTGATGGGACTAGAGCCGGGATGTTATGCTGGGATAACATCCTGGGTCCAGTCCCAGTCTGTCCAATCAGGAAGCAGCATTCTTTCTTGCCATTGTATAATACTGGTTCATGTTCTGTTTTTGTTCCATCTGTACTGGCCTTTTGGTAGATTCACTGAGTGTTTCTGCTTTACATTCTGGAGGATAGTACCATTTTAGAACTGTATGATGTACTTTATGTCCTTGTTAAAGAACTTTCATTGTTTTCACAATGCATTTATGTACTACTCTGGAACTCTGGGGCCCAAAGAGGACATAAACTACATCATACAGTTCTAAAATGGCACTTACCAGCAGAGTGTACATCAGAAATACTCACTGTGCTTGCTAAAAGGCCAGTAAAGATGGAACAATATCAGAAATGGATCAAATATTATCAAAAAAGCATCTACTGGGAAAAATGACTTACTGGTTCAGTGCAGTTCTCCTTTAAGATTCTCGCAGGAGTTGGTTTACCAGTAGTTAATGCAACCCCCAGGTGAATGATGTCCTTGGCTACACCTCAGGGCCTCATTACGTATCTTGGGCTAGTGGATTAACTATTGGCAAAGCAAACCCTGGTTGTACCTCAATGCTGGGCTGGCAGTATAGCCTAGAGGTTAGAGGAACGAGGTGTGAACGAGCTTGATACATCCAGCACACCAGACCTGAGTTTGATTCTCACAACCTCCACTTGCATACTGTGCGACTCTGAGCAAGTCACTTAACCGCCCAGTGCTCCCAGGTCACTCCTGAAAACAGGCATTTGTGCCTAGTGGGCCTTACCCGGTTACCAAAGACTAAAAAAAAAAAAAAATGCTTAAATTGACTGACAACCAACATAAATGATACATTAACGAACAGGGGCCTTTAGCCACTGTTGACAAAAATACAATAGATCAATTGGATTAAAGGGGACAAGAATTGATTACTTATGTGCAGCTGTTTGAAATGTCTCCCTTTTCATAAATTGTATTCCTACCTCTAAAGGATCCCTATTTAACTGTGTCTGAATAAAAGCTGAAGCTGTCAGTTGTATTGTTTTCTTTGTATGGACAACATTCTGTGCAGTTCCTTTCATGGAACCAAGAATTTGGAAATTTGACCATCACTTCATGGTTTCAGAAATGTGAGCATGAACATATCAGTACATTGCCCACTTTGCCCCTCATTCTGCCAACTGTATGAGCCCCCTCCCCATCGCTGGCCAGCAACCTTCACAAAGGGAATCAGACCACCACTAGAAGATCCCTTCTCTGACAGCAAGATGGAATCACTTGGTCGATAGTACAGCCTCACAACCCCCAAGTCTGGTAAGGCTCTCATCGTCGTGGGGATTCCAACTGTGAGGGTAGCTGAGACTCATCCAGATTGGACATGTGTCTGTCAGCCCCCTACCTCCATGTCGACCTAGAGAGAGCTATTTGGGACAGTGCCGGTCATCCTCCTCTTCCGTATCACTGCCCTTTCCAGAAACTACTAAGATGACATCAGAAAGACTCAGTCTAAACTGGAAGAGTTTTGTCCCATGTCTGTCAGTTGTATCCCATCCTGGGTATACAATGTTCAATCCATGGCTGAAATGTCATCATGTTTAATCACCTCCCTTCCAAAGTTCTTGTAGTGCTTTGTGGTGCTGGCTGTGTCTCCAGTGGAACCTCTGTAGTATGTGCAACTAAATTAATGCCATGCCAGGCCACTAAAGATCTAATTATGGGAGACTATCTTTCACTGCCTGCAACAGCTCGATCAAGGTCCCTTGCCTTCATGGCTGCCCCTATACAAAAAGAACGTGTTCCATGTTGTGCTGGAGGGAGTTCCACAATCTCAAGGCCTTCTGAAAGATATGGTGGAACTGATATCAAGTGAGAGGGGAACCCCCTTCAAGTATGAAGAAGGACTCCTATTTTTTCAGTCTGGTGCTGGGTAGTCCCAGACCCACAGCTCCACAGAACACTTGACCCCTTTGGGATCCCTGATCTTGGACCAGCCCCCGCCGCCTGATTCATCTTGCACTTGCCCAACTGCATAAATACCTTGTCCTGGTGACTGTGACATCTGTCCTCTTTAGTCTTGTGATATCTGGGGCACCTCTTGCCCTGACCACCAACTCTGTGACCAGAACAGAATCAGGAGACTGTACAGAACATCAAAGTTTTGTAAGGCAACCAGCACAGGTGGCAATAGGGATACAGGTATGGAAGGTATATTAAGATGCTCATTCTGTATATTCTTGACTTCATCCACAATCATGGTCTCGAAGTTCAGAACTCTGTGCATGTTCTTCAATAGTGGCTGAGAGAAGAGATCCTCTGGAGGAGCTCAGACTATCTGAGCCACCGCAGTCTCCTTTTGGTTTAGGCGGTACTCTTCAAAAACCACAGACTCCTCATCAGTGTGATCTGAATTGTGCACTTGGACATCCTCCAACAAGGGAGAGGGAGCCAGCAGATCCAAGGGTATTTCCCACCCAGTACAGAGGCTGGACTCAACACTGGTAGCAGTGCCCCATGAGAAGATGGCACCGATGTTGAAGGTGGCCCTGGCACTGAAGGATGAATAGGCACCAAAAGCGGAGCTGTAAACGACAGTAGTGCTAACACCAATGATAGCACAGGTACCAAAGATGGCATCCACACTGCAAGCAGTGCTGGTGCTGATGAATACACAACACCAAAGACTGCACTGACTGGGGACTATCCTGGCACTGAAAGTAGAGCTGAAATAGGGCAAAGGATCCACTGCTCCATGAGAGCTGTCCATTGACCAAACTGCTCATCCAATGCATCCTCAGAAGGCAGAGGCAATACTGGAGATGGAGGAGTCAGTCCTGAAGGTGTAAGAAAGTCCAGGGTGACAGCTTCCCTCAATAGAGGTGATCTTGGGATTCGGTATGCAAGTGAGATGACTGCATTGGGGCAGAGGGGTGAGAACCAGACCTAGACCTATTTCAATGCTTTTCTTTAGTGTTTTTATGTAAGAATGAAGTAGAAATCACATGATCTCTAGAACCTGATGCACAGCGTGAGTAGGGCCAAGATAATTTCTTTTTGCAACTAAAATAGGACTGCCTATACTTTTGGGAGGGAGATCGCCTGGTACCCGAACATGCTCAGAGAAGAGTGATCATCACACAACCTCACTGATAGAGCAACTAGCCTTTTCATGTGCCCTACCTGCCATAACAGTTTTTTAACAGTGAATGAGGTAAGGCTGTGGGAGAAGCTTGATGAATTAATCTATTAAAAACTTTTAAAAAAGCGCCGGCCTGGTGGCGCCACGGGCTGAGGCGCTGGATGCCTTACCTTATGCTATGTTGTCGACCCATGTTTGGGGACGAACACGGGCCACCGGGGGTTGGCAGGGTTGGGGAAGGACTGAGCATCTGAAGGATTGCTCTCCTTCTCCGGGAAGGGGGGGATATCTGTAGTCGGCACTCAACTGGCCCCAGTGGAGACTGGGGGACAGTGCACTGATGCTGCACAAGAGAGGTGGAGATGGGGCAGGTGACTGGAGGTGTGCGTGTGGACGCCTGCGCGTTTCCTCCACTGGCGTCATTGTATGCCCCTCCCCGCAGGGGAGAAAATGACAATTCCCTCTGCAGCATGAAGGCTGTCCCGACGGCACCGCCATGGACGCGCCCAAACTAGCTCTCTCTGGGCCCGCCCTCCAGGTCTCCGCAGTGGTGGGGTATCTACCTGCTGTGATGCGGCCAGGAGGGTCTATAGAGGGGAGGTCGGAGCTCTGGCTGAGACTGGGGTGGCAGCAGTAAAGGCAGGCTGGAAGGGGAACCAAAGGTACAACTCCCCCCAGCCAAGGACAAAAATAAATAATAATAAAAAAAAAAAAACCTAGTATAAAAACAAAGGAGTTAAATATAGTGACAGAAATGCAACCAACTAGACTAAAAAGTAAACTAGTAGTCATATGGTGAGGTATTCATGCAGTTCGTATATTTATCTGTTCGTAATCTTGTCTCCCACTGTACTGCACTTTACACATGTATATCAGTAATACACACTTGAGTGACAGCTGGCTCCTTTTTATGATGTCATCACATCTGTATAAAAGAAAGTCATCACCAGCGTTGTGCGCCTTCTGATAAAGGATTTGTTCTGAAATTCAACAGGCGTAGATATTTTGCTGTGTTGCTGGCACACTGAGTAAAACTACAACTTTCTGCACTTTGAACTACATAGCATGTCTTTTTTTTCAGTCAGGTGGTGAGTGCTAGATGTTTTGCATCTGTTATTGAGTACATTTATCTTAAGCACCCCAGCCTCGTACAATGTCCTTTCTGGGTTTTTTTTTGCGTTTGTTTTACGTGTTCAATTTTATGGATTATGCATAGGTTACAGTAACATAAACTGGGTGAAACCTCACTTTTTAAGATGCAAGTTTCTTTTCATTAATAACAGTTTTTCAGTTCTGAGACAGCTTTTTAGGCATATGGGGCATGTAGCATGTCTTTGAAGGAAACGCCAAACCTGTCCCCCAAGCGATGACCCATTCATGTGTGCTGACACCCTTTTAACTACTGTGGGTGCAGCCAATTAATTTTATTGGGAAGCGAGTCAGTGGCTACCCCAATTACTGAAGAAGCAGAGGAAATGGGCAGACTAGGTGGGCCAAGCGGTCCTTATCTGCCGTCAAATTCTATATTTCTGTGTTTCTAAGCCATGACATTACAAGAAGGGTCTCAAAAAAGCAGTGCTGAAAGCATGCAGAATTTACTGGAAGCATATCAACTTGGAGGCATACCTACAGGTATCACGGATAATATGGAGGCCATGACTTTAAAAAAAAAAAAACACTTATGGTCAGTATGCTGAACCCTTTATGAAAAAAATGGCAGGATATTCTCAACGAAGCCTCTGAAAAATTGATGACATTAATCATAGAGTACGGTAAGGAGGTTAATGACCAACTATCTGAAGTAACTAAACAGAAAGAAGCCACAGTTCTAATGTTTAGAGATTGCTCAGAATTTAACCGATACAATCAAAAATTGAAAGACTCAATTCTTAAATTGGATCAGGAACTCAAAGCAGCAAACTAAAAGAAATTTCAACATGACTGAGATGATTACGATTTGGACAGAGCATATAGCTGGAGAAGTTAACCGAAACAGTGGTATCCTTGGAAGGGCAGGTTTTTTAATCTGAGTACCGGTACTTGTGGCTCAGAAACCAAAGAATCAGATAACACCTCAGACTATTTTAAGAACAGGAAAGACCACCAATGGAGCCGCCATTCACTCTGAGAAGGAGTGCACACAACAATCAATACTAAGAACTGTGAATGGAACACTTCACGTCAAATCGAGGGGGAAGGTGTGGAGAGGGTGTGATAGTTTAGATTACCCCCCTGTTAGAAATAAGGCTATGGCGTTTCTCTTTGTACCTCTCCAGTCTATTGCAGTAGCATTTCTAAACCTTTCTGAATAATTTTCATTTTTCGACTACTGTGGGTAGGCCACCCACAATAGTACCTCTTCTCTCTTGTCTATTCCCTCTTTGCTTTCCTTTTCCTCCCCTGCCATATGCCCTTGTGAGAACGAGCACTAGAACAGTAAACTGACATAAAGAATAAAGATGAAATAATAATGAGCAGAAATAATCTGCACAGAGCTGGTACATGTTCTTGTGTACTGTGTTATATTTCCTTAACAAAATAAATAAATGATTAATCAGAGACAGGACAGTGTCTTTTAGGGCACTGTTGTGTTATTTTATTTGCTGTTTAAAATGTGCCCCGATGAGCATTTGCGCTAATGAAAAGTGCCCTGGAGGGAAAGGCAGTAAGTGAGTGTCCTGTTTGAAAAGCTGCACTCTGTTTCAAGAAATGTTTAGCAGCCAATTGTTTTTATGTCCTTTTTGGTCTGCAAGGGTAGCATTAAGAGAGCACTGTGGTCTCGCTTCCTAGCAGCAGTGTAGGAGGTAGAGCGACTGGTTGCAACTGTCGAGTGTGTTGATTACAGACGTGGGATTTGTCTTTTTAAAGTAGTCTGTATATAAACACCCTAAAGAAGGCATAACTAATGTGTAGAAACTACATATAGGAGTGTTTCCTTTAGTATTCTGTGCAGAGAGTACGCTTACCTGAGCTAAGCCTTCTTGGGAAAAAATGTACTTCTAGGAGCCAGTAGCCCCATGATGAGGCTGTTATATAAGAAACTCCCCAGCTGTCACTCAGCTGAAAAGGGGCGGAGTTTTCTTGTTTACAAGTAATTAAGAAGTCTTTCTCAACAGCTTCAGTGACAGAGTGTTAAAAGCAGAATTAAATAACTCCTTATGATTGTATGTTTTCCCTCTGTATATAGTCAGTCTGATCCCCCATATGTTTGTACTAGCCAGAATATTCCCCTGAATTAGAAAAGGGGCGGATCAGCTGACACTAGTGTCATAGGAGTAATGCACTATAAAAGCTGCCACTGGGCTAAGGTTAGTCAGATCATCCTGGGAGAGTGTCCTGAGAGGTTGGTCTGAGAGCACAGAAGTTGATAGAACTTGTACTGGTTAAAGTATGCTACACCGTGGCAGAATCACTGGAGGCAAGTGATTCTGGAGCTTTAGAAGAGCCCATTTATTTCTTTATTGTTTTCTTCTGTTTTCTGTTTACTGCTTTCTTCTGTTTTCTTCTGTTTATAGTCTGACGTTTAAGACAGTATTACTTTGTTTTTACTTTTGTATAGCATGATTTGCTCTATATTATTTTTACAAAAATAAACATCACACAGAATTTGTGCGTTAAACAAATCTTGGAGTACCGTGTGTGCTTTCATTACCCTACCACAGAGGGAAGAGGGGGAGGCCAAGGAAGTCAAGGAGTGAGAGGCTTGCAGACTCAGGGTCAGCAGTATCGACAGGAGCAGAGACAACCCCACAGCAGGCAGCAGGACAATCAGGCACAGAACTATCGAAGGTAATTAACCTTTTGGATATAGAGTTAACTGTGGATGAGATCGAGATTCTCAGTAAAGGCCTCTCCTTTGCCCCTACTGCCACTATCAAGAAGTTCAATACATACACTGACCTACAAAGCGCTTGCAGAAATTTCAGCCTCAAATCTTTTTTTTAAAATGAGAAATGGGTTTGGACCCGACAGTAATGAATGGCAGCAATGCAAAAACAATAGAAGAGATAATGGACACAACAATACCAACAGATGAGATAGCAGAAACCACTACAACTCAAGATAGAATCTTCAAAAAGATATCAACATTTTGAAGGCAACCAAGTGCAGCTATATGGATGTTTAAGGAGTTACGTGAACAAAATCTAAACAGAGTCTTTTATAGTATGCTGGATATATATTATAATACTCTTACATGTGATGAAAACACTGCCTTGAAGAATTTATAAAAAAAATACCACCATAACAATCAAGCCGTCAGATAAACGCTGCAGTGTAGTGATTTAAAATTCAGATGATTATAACAGGCAGATTTTAGGCCAATTTAAATGACAACCAGGTTTTACCAAAAAATAGAATATGATCAAACTCATGAATTCAAATGGTGTATTGATGAATTGGTGGAGAATGCATATGAAAGTGGTATTACTGATAGTAATACAAATGACTTTTTAACAACTGATCACCCGATACACCCAACCATGTGTGCACTGCCTAAAGTGCTAAAATTCCTTGAGTACCCCGGATGATCAACAGTGGCGCTGTCTCCCTTATGGAGCCACTCTCCCCTTTGTATGCATTTTGGGTTCATATCTGAAAGGTACAGGAGACATTTTATAAGTGTTAGAAGATGTGGAGGTGTGTAGGGACTTCTGTCTCATTACTATGGACACTGAGTCCCTATATACTGCCACAAGGAGCACTTAGTGGCTTGGCATACTACCTAAACCAGCTGGGGGGAAGATGCTAACCCACCCACAGAGTTTTTGTTAAAACTATCGGAATGTGTGTTGAGATTTAACGCTTTTAATTTTCCGCACACATTTTGTCTAAATACGAAGGAGACAGCTATGGGGGCAACTTCTGCCCACCCCACCCCCCAGCACTGCTAACCTCTGTGCCGGTCTGTGGGAAAATCAAGTGGTCAGGATAAGTACTGTGAATGCCTTCTTTGATAAACTATCAATATGGCATCATTTTATAGACAACATATTCATTGTTTGGAAGAATTACTTGTCAGAGTTCAATAAATCTGTTGGGTACTTGCACGCCATGAATGAAAATTTTAGGTTTACTTATAATGCAAACATGCATGTGGTCAATTTCTTGGATCTGCAGATAACGAAGAACAATTCAGGAAACGTGCAAACAGATGTTTATAGAAAGGAGTGTGTTTGGAACACACTGTTGTTGGTCTCATGTTGCCATCCTTGCCAAACAGTCCAAAATATTCCTAAAGGGCAATATCACAGGATATGGCACAACTGTAGCACTGAAGCCAAATATGACAGAGCGGCATCAGTGCTCAGCGAGAGATTTATTGTGTGCGGCAACAGTGCAGTGGTTACAAAAGAAGCCAATGATTTTGCTAGGTCCACTGATAGATTGGAACTTATACAAGGTGGCAACAGAGGTAGATCCAAGTCCACGAGGTATAATTTTGTAACAGGGCAAACAAGAACGTCCAGATCCATTGATAAAGCTTGTTTAAGTGAAACCAGGTCGGGTATCCAACCATATTTTGCACAGCTAAGTACAGCCAGGTATTGTTATTTTGTACAACACATTAATAAATATAAAAGTTTATTACTGAATCTTGGTGCCAGACGTTCTTGTTTGCCCTGCACTGAACTTTTTGTCCACAGCACAGGAGTAGTAGTGGAGCGACTCTTTTTGCTCCATCATTTTGTAACAACCTTTTCAGCCCATGCTAGCCACTTTGAAAAGATTAGCAAAAGTAACTGGCATGTACTATGGGGCAACCCAGTACTTAGTGAAACTGGTCAAGAACCCCCATGCGTGGCGAACTGAAGAGCCATTATACTGCGGGATACACCTGTACATAGCAGACAACCTGCACCAACAGCAATAAAACCTTGGTTACTTGGGGATCTGAATGACTGGTATGCTTGTAGTCGTTGCACATACTGCAAAGTGATCTCCCCGGACAATACTTTTGAAAACCCACCCAAAAGTCTATACTATTAGACAAATGATTATGTGTGACAGCCGTGGGGCTACTTACACTGGCATAGACATGCAACTGCACAGCGTATCAAGTCAGTTACTAATGGGGAAGGACATGTTTTCCCTTTCAGAACCACTGATAAAGCAAATCTGAACCCTAGGGGAGGAGAGACTTTGAAAGACTCCTCCTACTACAACAGGAGGGATTCTGGATATACACTCTGGGAGCCTGTAAATACCCTGGACTCAATGACGACTTTGATCTTGTCCCTTATCTTATTATTTTTTTTTTTTTAACTTTTTTCTTACACTACTTAAACCTAGTATAAAAAGGGCACAGTGCCCATTTTCTAAGCGCAATAATACCTTCCAGGGTAGGCAGTATGGGCAATACCCAACCTTCCAAGAGCTATAAGGCCCTCCGCCTGTGGCGCTAGGTCTCACTGCACCCCTGGGTGGTCCGGTATTGCCCAATACCGCTCACCCTGTTGGGTATTATTGCTTGCTGGTTGCCCATCCATTATCCTCTATGTTTCTTTCTCTTTTTCTCTCTTTCCTCTTTTACAGTTATGGACAGCACCAAGACTCGATGTACCTCCTGTCTGTGGTGGTGTGGCTCCACTCCTGATACATTTTTTCAAGCACTCACATTTTTAATGCTAACAGTATTAGTTATGTTGACTTTAAGATGAATTGTAAACAGCCGCAGCATAGGCAAATTACTATTAATAAAAATGAATTCACCTTCTGCTAAGACACACCAATGCTTTCTAGGAAGTTATTAAATTTAATATTTATAGTAGAAAACAGACACTGTTCTGTATATGTATACATATGGTGAGGGTATTTATGCAGTTTGTGTGTTTATCTGTTTTTAATCTTGTATTACACTGTATTGCATTTAACACATGTTATTGTTGTATATCAGTAATACACAGGTGTGTGATGTTTGGCACCTTTTTATGATGTCATCATACCTGTATAAAAGGAAGTCACCACCAGTGCTGTGCGCCTTCTAAAAAAGGATTCATTCTGAAATACATCAGGTGTAGATGTTTTGCTGTGTTGCTGACACACTAAACAAAAGTGCAACATTTTGCACTTTAAACTACATGAGCAGTGTATTTTTTCAGTTGGAGGTGGTGAGTGCTAGACTTTTTGCATTTGTTATGCCCAGAGAAGAGTGGTGGTCAGACACAATCTTGTTGCGAGTGCAACTAGCCTTTGCACGTGCCCTACTTACCATAACAGTAGAAAGATATAGGAAAAATAAAGGAACAACAATATAAAGCCCTGACTACTGTACCAACTTCTGGACAAAGAAGGAAAGCACACTAAGGTGACACAGATGGGCAGTCTGGGTATGGAGCCAGAGCCTCAAGTCACCCCTAGCCAGACAGCAAGAAGTTTGAAAAGGGGTAGTGGAACTAAGGCATCAGCCTTGTAAATGTATGACTCCGGCATAAAAAAAAAAAAAAAAGTATATGCAAAGACGGGAACCCCCTTGCAACTGAGCTGGCACAAGCACTTCCAGCAGCGGGGACTGCAAAACGATTGGTAAGCGGCAATAACATAGTACCAGTACGAGGACTTTTTTTTTTTTTTCCACAGTTGGGTTATGCCTTCCCCCCCAGTGGATGAGGCAGAGAGAAAACACTGGTGTATGTGTTACTGCAAGGCATCTCAACCCTAAGGGATACGGGGTATCCATCTCCACAATTATCCCTGAGCCTACTGGATATGATAGCAAGACATGGCCTAGAGAGGAAAAACTATGCCACCCAAGTAAGGAAAATCTACCTGGAGTAGCCAGAAGAAAACCACAGCAGAGAACAAAAACCTGCTTCTTTCTGCAAACAACAGGGATGTACCCCCTGCCAAGGCTAATTCAAGTTGAACCAGCCAAGTGCTCAGCACCCACCCACTGTTAGGACTACTGTCAAGTGGAGTTAGACTTGGACGGTACCCAATGGATACAGGTTGTATTTAACTACTAATAGGGATATACCCAAGACCGGGGGATATTTTATTTTTATTTATTGGATTTTGATTACTGGGTGAGACTACAGAGACAAAAAGTCCCTTTTTCAGAGGTGACCCGGGATTAATTATAGAACACAGCAACCCAACAACATAGTTAAGTGCAATCCTAAATACATGTTTGAATATACTGTACATACCATGGGTAGGAAACAGGAGGATGAATGAAAACGGAAAAAACAAACAGGATTCCCTCTGGTCTTTTTTCTTATTTTTCTTTTTTTTTGGGGGGGGGGGAGGAGGCATGGGGCCCTGGTAGAGGGCCCTCACCCTAGTTTTCTTTCTTTTCTTTCTTTTTTTTCCTTGGTGGAATGGGAACCTTGTAATAGGTCTCAGACCATTTTTTTTGACAGGCTCCCCTCACAGGGGAGGACAATAACTCGGGAGAGGTATACAGCAGCAGAGCAGCATACAGAATGCTGGAGAAATACAGGGTGAGTTGCCCACAGGTCCTGGCTCTGCTACAGTTGGGTATTGTGGGCGAATGTGGTAATCAATGCAGATGATGTTATGGATGATCAGCAGTTACATTAAGTATGTAACTTTCATATCTTCCACAAATCAATCTTCTCCACTGATTCCCACTTATGGATCAGAGTACCAAGCTTCCCTTTCCTTAGGGAGGAGCTGGCTCACCCAGAAGGTAAAGAGATACCCTCATCTGTCTGTGGGGGGAGAACACCTGACAGCAGGGGTCCTTATAGGTCTATCAAGACCTGAAACTGGTCAGGGCCAAGCGGGGGCTCCTGTGGCACAGGAGAAGGAGGTTTCCCCTATAGTTTCTACCTAACTGAATGGGAGGAGAAGTGAGGCCCCTGGAAATGTGAGTCAAGTACCTTGTGCTGAGCCAATGGTGCCAGTTGGCACAGGCAAAGCCAAGCCATCCTTGAACACAGATTACTGTTCCCATTAGTTTGGAAGCCACCTCGTTGACATCTTAAGATGCCTTCAATTGGTGCCACGCTACCTCTATACCCTGAGTGGAAAGGTCGATGGGTTGCCTGACTGTATCGTTCAGTGGAATTAAAATGAACAGACTATGCAGCTATAGGTGACAGTTACAGGCTGCTGATTGGGCCTGATGTGCAGACGCATACATGAGGGTGCATACTGAAGTAATCACCTTTAATACCAGCACACCCATGTGGGCAGAATCAGCATCTGGATGTCTGTCATGCATGAGACTCCATGACTCTGACACAGTCTGCAGTACCTGAAGCCCTGAGGTGGGATGAGGTACACTGCAGACCCTGTGGGTGCACAATACCACATCTGGAAGTCCCTGAGGATGGCTGGATTGGCAAGGGGGATGCCTCCTCCATAGCAAACTTTAAAAGGCACAGAGATGCACACAGAGGGAAGCATTAACTGATCTAGTACACTGCCAGAGTACTAACTACCGGCTAGTAGTTAAACAAGTCACATCACTAGTAACTGCATTAGGAATTATTTATTAGACATTTTCAGGAGGTCTGGTGCTGAGGCAAACTATGCATATGCATGGTACCATAAGACAGAGCTCACCGCACAAGGCTTACCTCGGCATCAGTACAAAATCACCTCAGTACCTTTTTTTAACCGAGGAGGTGCAGCATAACCTAACAACTACTTATGCACTTAACTTAAGGGCATATGATAGCCCTAGTGACCTATATAAGAAAGGTCAACAAACCAGTAACACAGTGTCTTCACAGTCCAAACCAAGAACAAGGGGCGAAGACCAACAAAACATACTGAAGTGATCCTGGGGGATGGTGGTTGGGTGTGTGACTCAATGGTGAGGATATTCCTAGAAGATCAAGAATTACGGTGAGTGCATAATTTTATACCTTCCAGGAATTAATCTTCACCATTGATTCACACTAGTGGGTCAGAGTAGCAAGCTCAGACAAAATCACCTAGACTACTGCAGTGAGAGCCAAGGACTCATTCAGGACAGAAGTCCATTCAGCATTGTCCTACCAAAGGTGGCATGCTGCCTGTTATAGACATCCAGGGCATAATGCTTAACAAGAGTGTATACTGTCCTCCAAGTTGCAGCTCTGAAAATATCACTGATACACACAGGAGCAAATCTCTCCCAAGGATGTGGCAACTGCTCTAATGGAGTGGACATGTACTTGACCTTCCAGCCTGACCTGCACCATACCATAGCAGTGATACAGGCAACTCACAATACAGGTAGAAATGCACTTGGCTGTAACAGGCTGTGCCTTTCAAACGGGACTGAAGGAGACAAAGAACTGTTTGGATTGCCTGAAGTCCTTAGGACCCTCTTAACAACCAAAGAATGGAGGGTGCACTCTCCTTCATTCTGAAAGCTGGAAAATTAGGTAGACAGCACAAGTGGATAATTCAGATGGAACTCCAACACTGTTGGTAGAAACTTAGGGTGTATGTGGAGAACTACTGTGTCCTTGTGGAAAAAAGTATATGGAGGATCTGTGATCAAGGCATGGATTTTAGATACTCTGTAAGCAGAACTGATGGCTACTAGAAAAGCTGCTTTCCAAGTTAAAAACTTTAGCTCACAAGTTGTAAGGGGCTCAACAGGCTTGAGAGTCAGCATATCCATCACAAGGCTGACATCCCAGGCAGCCATCGGCTTCCTGATGGGAGGCCTTGTGTGTAAGATGCCCTTAAGGAACCTCTTGAACAATGGCAGCTATGCCAGGTAGAAGGTACAGATGGGCTCATGGTATACAGAAACAGCACACAAGTGGACCTTAAAGAGCTGATAACATGATTTGTTCTACTGTGCATATTTCAGTAGGGTGACATTCATTGTAATAAGAGTTTATTTTGTCAACTGTTAAAACACTGTACCCTGTTTTTAATGTGTTTTGCGGCTGCCGATCTGATGCGTGTTCCCGTTTTACTGTAGCGCTGCTGCTGCTGCTCCTGCTCGCATGATGTGCTGATGTCGGGTAGAGAAACAAGAGTCCCTAGGCGGGAGCAGTGCAGCTATGTTTCACTTAGTGGGAACTGCAGTCCTGGCTAGTGTTGATGCCTGACAGCTATCACAATAAAGCAGAAAACTAAGGTCAGAGCTAATGTTATAAAGTTACATGGTCTGTATCATATAGTCATCACAGGGGCATTATAAGAAACTTGAACTTGTCTGCTCTGTAGAAATCAAAATGCCAGTAAATAGGGCACGTTCAGGTCTCTAATAATGCCAGTAAATAGGGCATGTTCAAGTCTCTAGTAATGTCACTGTGATGACTGTACTGATTCAAGGTAAAATGCTTAATACGTGAAATAAAACATCAAAATATTATTACTACGAATGAGTCTCCTAATGAAAATGCACAGCAGAGCAAATCATGTCAGCAGCAGCTCCAGAGTAAACAGAGCCTGCAATACCCTCCCCATGCCTGTCAGGGCTGCCTGCACTGGTTAATACCCTCCCAGCAAGTAGGTAATAATATTTCCCTGGTGTTCAGTGGTGTCCCTTCCCCCCTTTAGGTACTTTAAAAATATCCCTGGTGCCCAGTGGCCCCGCCTCCAATCACCATTCTGGTACTGTCCTCAGCATGTACCTCCCCCTCGGCAACCAGCACAATCCCTCTGCTACCCTCCAGGGCCAGCCACCGACAGACAGGTTGCAACTGCGTGCCTACTGTAATCAACTGTTACTACAGCAGGCATGTCATCATGACCTGTCAGTCAGTGGCCAACTGTGGAGGTGAGCGGTGAGTCTGTGCTGGTTGCCGAGGGGGGTGGCCATGCTGGGGACAGTCTTTATAACATCTTGTCTTCTTTGTACCAATGAAAGACCAATCTTACTTCCACCCTTTGTATGGGTGCATAGGCCCTGTAACTCTGAGTATCCACATCGAAAGACCTGGAACAAACTCTCAACACTCTCCTAGGGAGACTGGAGAGTGGCAGTGACCTGCTTTGTGGAGCTATTGGCTGAGAACAACTGAACTGTCAGCTCAATGTCAGATGTCGTCAGGTTTTTCTTTCTCCATGCGCTCTCTGCTCTCTAAGCTGATGGCTGTGCCTCATCATCTAAGACATGCAAGAAAGTGGAATCTGCCATTTTTAGGTGGTCATACTAAAAAAAATATGTAGGACATTGGGACAGTATCATGTGGAGACAGTTCCAGAGTGGTGATCTGAGGCAGGGGTCACTGGACACCAGGGATATGTTTTAAAAGTACTGGAAGGGTGAGGGGGTAGGGGAATCACTGGACAACAGAGAAAATAATAAAATATATCGGGGATTGTTTGGTGTTTGGGGCAGGGGGATCACAAGAAATCAGGGAAATAGTATTGGAGAGGTGATTGGGTCAGTGTGGTGTGGCAGCTCACTGATCAGTTCTAATGCACAGTGCAGCAGCACTCAGCGCAAGCCATGTTCCCTACCTGATGTCATTCGCTAGCATCTCTGCAATGTAAACGGGCATGGCTGTGAGTGAAATGTGCATTCAGTCGCGGTCTAATAAATGGGATTATTGTGGCTGTTTTTTTGTGTTTTGGGGCACAACATTACAATTCCACTAACTACCATCACAGGTGGCTCCGAAGATCACTGGAACAAGGTAATTAACTCATGTCAGTTGCTCTTTAACTGTGGAATACTGTAGGCCAGCATCAGAAAGGTCCAGCAAGTACTTCAAAACCTTGTCACGTGGGCATCCAAAAGGGTCCAAGTGGATTTTGAAACACCAGATAGAAAACCTTTTCCATTTGGCTGTGTAAGTCTTCCTAATGGAAGGTTTATGGGCAGCCAAAAGGTGAAGGGAGTGCAGGCTGGGAGGGACCAGGTGACCTCGATTCAGTAAGTCCATCCTGAGTGGAAGAATCCTCAGTTTGCTGACTGACAGTCTGTTCAACAGAAGAAACCGTATCTGTCAAGGCCAGCAAGGGGTGATCAGTAGCATCTTGCCCTGTGTGCCTTCAGGTTGAGCAATACCCTCTGCATTAGGAGAACTGAAGGTAATGCACACAGAAGAAAAAATTACTCACCATAGTAATGTTGTTTCTTCTACTGGAGTCTTGCTGTATTCAGACATAATGCAGTTAGCCCCAGCACTCGAACTGCCCCGAAGAGGAAAGAGTTCACTCTAAGCAGAAGCATAGAACGTTGAGCTCAAGCTCAGTTTTAAAACCTCTGTCTGTGGTACTTCTCAGTGTAACCGTCAGATTCTTACGAGCACACTAACATACTATAGTATGGAAATTGTTCACCATATAGCCAAAGGGCAAAACATTTTTTTGGGGCCCAAAAGACTCAAGTTGAGAACCCAAGAAGGAAAGGTAGTGACAATATTTAAGTATAAAAAACCAGAAAAATAATAACATCCACCCCACCCAAGACGGAGGGTACAAATACACCCCTGAGGTGCAACACTGTACCTGCCAGCTCACTTCCCAAAAACCCAGGTTCTGAGAGGGGAGGCCGGGGCGGGGGGAGGTCTGAATACAGCAAGACTCCATTAGAAGAAACAACATTACTATGGTGAGTAATTTTTTCTTCAAACAACATTGATGTATTGCTGTATTCAGACATAATGCAGACTACCAAGCAGTTCCCTATGGAGGAGGGAATGCAGAACCTACTTTGGAAAGAGGCTCTGCAGTACTGCTGTACCAAACCTAGCATCACTCCCAGACTGGATGTCCAGGGAGTAATGCTTGGTAAAAGTATGTACTGTTTTCCAGGTGGCTGCTTTACAGATCTCTAACAAAGGTATATCTCTGGCTGCAGCTAGAGAAGCAGCAGTACCCCTAGTTGAATGAGCCCTCAGGCCTGAAGGGGGCGTTCTACCCAACTTGTCATAACAGAATTGTATACAAGAAACAATCCACCTGGCAATAGATCTTTTAGTGGCAGGCTTACCTTTCCCCACTTCACCATAAGTGAGAAACAATTGAAGACAGTCATTTCTATGTGCCTTAGTATTCTCAATGTAGTAGCTAAGGGCCCTCTTAATGTCCAGACTGTGTAACCTTCTTTCACCTGAAGAAGAATGATCAGTGAAAAACACAGGGAGAGATATAGACTGGTTCAGATGAAAATCCAATACCACTTTGGGCAAGAACCTCCTATTGGTTCTTAGGACCACTTTGTCCCTGTGGAAGGAGATGAAGTCAGGTTAAACTGACAGAGCCTGTAACTCACTAATCCGCCTGGCAGAAGTAATAGCTACCACGAACACAGTTTTCCAGGTCAAGTACTTCAATTTGGCCGAAGCCAGAGGTTCAAAGGGTGGCTGCATAAGCTGAGCTATGCAGACATTAAGATCCCAAGGTGGAGTGAGCTCCCTAAAGGGAGGATTAATGCGAACCAGTCCTTTGAAAAACTTTCTGAAAACAGGATGAGATGCCAGGGAAGAGCCCTTCCCTGCTGAGAGGAATGCAGAGGCAGCTGCAAGATGAACCTTCAGAGTGGCAGGCCTAAGGCCTAGACCATTCAGATGAACTAGATAGTCTAAGGTTGTGGAAATGTCTGCAGAATCAGGCAGGATGCCTTTCTGAGAGCACCAAATACTGAACTTTTCCATTTGGAGTTGTAAGTTTTCTAGTGGAAGGTTTCTGAGACCTTCAGAATATCCAGAACTCCCTGAGAAAGATGTAGTGCTGCATATTCTAACTCTTCAAGAGCCAGGCCTTGAGATTGAGAGACTGGAGATTGGGGTACCAGATCCGCCCCTGGGAGGAGGAAAGGAGATTGTATGTCCTGGGCAGAGACAGAGGACATGACACTGACAAAGACAGCAGTAGAGGATACCATGGCTGTCTGGCCCAATCTGGAGCCACCAGTATCACTGTGCATGGTTGAGTCCTGATCTTGATCAGAACTGAGAACAGCAGAGGGAAGGGAGGGAAGGCATAGAGAAACCGGCCCTTCCAGTCCAAAATGAGAGCATCCTGGGGAACCGACCCCAGGACTGGAGGTCTGCAACAAAACGGAGGAAGCTGATGATTGTCTGGTGCTACAAAGAGATCTATCTCTGGTGTGCCCCACCTGGAGAAGATGACCTTCAGTATGTGACGATCCAGGGACCATTCGTGGTGTCCCTGTGAAATTCTGCTCAGAGCCTCTGCTAGTATGTTGTCCTTCCCAGGAAGGTGAACTGCTACCAGAGAAGTCTGAAGAGAATCGGCCAGAGACCACAGCTTCATGGCTTCTGTGCATAAGGCCAAGGACCGAGTGACTCCCTGCTTGTTGATGTACCACATTGTGGTGGTGTTGTCCATTCTGACTTGGACCACCTTGCCCTTGACTGAATCCAAGAAGCTCTGCAGGGCTAGGAAAACTGCCCTGAGTTCCAGGAGATTGATATGAAGGAGAGACTCTTTTGGGGACCAGACTCCTTGAGCTGTCAGGACTCCCAGGTGGGCTTCCCACCCTAGGAGAGAAGCATCCATAGTTAGAACTACTGATGGGACTTGAGGGAGAAATGGAACCCCTTGTCTGAGGTTGTCCTGGTCCAGCCACCACAGGAGAGCTTGGACCAGAGTCTGAGTCACTGGGATCAGTTTGGTAAGTGAATCCTTCTTTTGAGACCAAAAAGACCTTAGATGAAACTGAATGTCCCTCATCAGGAACCTTGCTCCCTGCACCACTGCCATGGAAGCTGCCATGTGGCTCAGGAGCTGGAGGAACTGTCTTGCTGGGCAGGAGACCTGAGGTCGAAAGGAGAAAGTGAGATCCACTAGGGCCTTCACCCTTGCCAGGGGAAGGAAGGCTTTTGCTTGTACAGTGTCCAACTCTATGCCTATAAAGGTGAGAAGTTGAACTGGTTCGAGGACAGACTTTGGTAGACTGAGATGAAACCCCAAGGAGCTGAGTAGGTCCTAGGTAGTTTGATGAGCTGACTTGACCTGCAAAAGTGACTGACCCACTAAGAGCCAGTCGTCCAGATACGGGAAGATGGTGATACCCTGTCTTCTGAGGTAAGCCGCCGCTACTGCGAGGCACTTTGTGAACACCTTTTGGAGCTGATGTTAGGCCGAATGGCATAGCTCTGAATTGGTAATGGAATGAAGGCAACTCGAACCTGAGGTATTTTTTGTGGGAGCACCGGATAGGAATATGGAAGTAGGCATCCTTGAGGTCCAGAGATGCTAGCCAATCCCCTGGCCTTAGAGAGGGAAGGATTATTCCCAGAGTAACCATTTTGAATTTGGGCTTTGAAATGTGTTTGTTCAAATTCCTTAGGTCTAGGATGGGTCACCACTCCCCTGTTTTCTTTGGGGTAAGGAAGTACCTGGAGTACAGTCCTTTTCCCCTATGCTGAGTAGGAACCTTCTCTATAGCTCTGAGAGCTAGAAGAGAGGAAACCTCTGCCTCTGGGGCAATGGTTTCTGAGAGTGATGCAGGTGGAAAAGACTTGGCCCTCTTATTTGGAAATTTTTTGAAGCTGAGGGCCAGTCCCTGGCTTACTACTTCCAGGACCCACTTGTCTGAGGTCACAGACTTCCAGGCCTGGAAGTAGCAAGCCAGCCTGCCTCCTACTGAAAATGGGAAGTCGACCCGGGCTGACACATCAGGGGAGTCTGCTTGGCAGGAGCCTTAGACTGAGAGGAGGAGGGAGCAGCTCTGCTCATCCCCCTCCTGCCCCTCCCTCTGAAGAACCCCCTCTGTGGGAAGGGAGAAGAGGCCTGGGCTTGGTAAAAAGGCCTTTGAAAGGGCCTGCCCCTAGACTGCTGCTTGTGTGGAGTGGCTTGCCTTTCTTTGGCCTGTGCACTCCTGTACATGGTCCTGTATTCATCCATTTTCTTCATGTAAGCCTCTGTCTGCTCCCCAAACAGAGAGTTACCTACTACAGGAAAATCCATAGCCTTAGTCTGGGTATCCTGTGAAAGGCTAGTACGTTGAGCCAAGCATGTCTTCTGAGAGACACAGATGTAGCCATGACTCAAGATGCCACATCACTGGAGTCCACAGCAGCATGAAATTGCATTTTGGATGCCTCAGTTCCATCAGCAGCCACCTCCTCCAGCTCCTTGGCTAGCTGGGGAGAGGCCTGTTTAGCCAGTTCCAGAACCGTATCCCATCTGGATTTCTGGTACCTGGCTGTGTAGGCCATATAAGTAGCCTGCCTGAGTCCCAAAGAGGATGCCAAATACTGTTCTTTTGCCATGGCATCTACTTTCCTGGAGTCCTTATCCAGGGTGTGTGAAGCCAAAGGAATGTTAGCCCGGTCACAGGCTGCAGCTTGCACTACCCCAACATGGCTACAATGACCATAAAGGAACTCCACAGCTGAGCCTGATAACAAATACCACCTGTCCATTCTCTTATCCACAGGAGGCACTGAATTAGGGGGTTTGTAAAATTTTGTGTGTCTGCTTCCCCAAGGATTTATGAAGAGGGATAGACAGTCTTTTGGACTCTGGGATGTCCATCATTTCCACAAAATCAGGCTCTTCATCCTCCTCTACAGCTTCAACCAAGGGAAGCTGCAGGGTTTCTGCCACCTTTTTGTAGAACAAGAAATGTGAAGGGGACTCAGAGAGCCTGGGAGGAGAGACACCTGAGGGTCTGTCTGGGGAGATGTCTAGTTCAATGGGCACATCCAGACCCCCTGGTCATCTTCATCATCATCATCCTTGGGATAGTCTTCATCTCCCTCCCACTCCTCATAAAAAGCGTCTGAATCATAATCTGGAGGAGGCGGATCCGATAAACAAACAACCTAACCAGTGAGGGCACCAGTTCCGACAGAACGGTCTAAGTGACTGAACAATGCTAATCGCTGGCTATTTTGTCCGCGGGGTTGGAGAGTGCGTATACCAGATCCGAACCGGCAGACCTACGCTTCTTTTTTGAACCGACCCCTCGGGTTCAGCTCTCCTTTTGCCCGAGAAGGTATTGCCTAGGTCAGTAGGCACCTCCTCAGGTTGGGCCGCAACCGATCTGGGCTGGCCATCTGGATCTACGGACTTCTCGGCCTCCCTTTCCTTCAGCCTACTCAGACTTTTGTCTAGAGTGGATTTAGGAAAGTTTTTACAGATTTGGCAGTCTGACTTGAGGTGGTCAGACCCCAGACAATAAACACACATGAGGTTGGGATCAGCCTTAGCAAAGGCCTCCCCACACTCAGTACAGTGTTGAAACCCAGTGGGACTGGTTTCCTTCTTGGGTTTCTCAGACATGGCCAACCTAACAAATTACCCTATTGCAGCTTTCAAGCCAGGTAATACAATAACCGATCGGTTACAAACCGTGTCACAGGCTTTTTAAAAGAACCGCCAAAAAACCTCAGTTCTTTTGAAATTGATCAGTAGCAGAACACCACTCTAATCCCAGAAATAAATTTAAACAGAATGGGTCGGTTCCAAACCAGACCGACTGGAAAGAAACCGAAGAAAATAACAATTTCCAACTTTTTCACAGAATAAAACACAGTCACTACCTATATACCCACTACCTGTACCGTAGACAGAGGCTGGAAATCCAAAAATAACAAAAAATTATACGGTTTAAACCGAACACTTTACTTTTACCGAACCGAGCAGAGGAAATCTCCGGAGCTACTTCACTGTTAGGCGCAGTAAAGAATCTGACGGTTACACTGAGAAGTACCACAGACAGAGGTTTGAAAACTGAGCTCGAGCTCAACGTTCTATGCTTCTGCATAGAGTTAACTCTTTCCTCTCCGGGGCAGTTCAAGTGCTGGGGCTAACTGCATTATGTCTGAATACAGCAAGACTTCATGTTGTTTGAAATAGATGTTGCCATTGCAGTCTGAATACATCTGAACAGAAAACGCCTTATCCTGGATTTCTGTAGCAGAATCAAGGTCATTTAGCATTGAGTGGGGATGCAAAAAGGTCCACATCTGGGATACCCCACTCATCAAACAGGGATCTCACAATGTTTGGCGCTAGTGACCACTCATGAGGATCGGCCACCGTTCGGTTGAGCTTGTCTGCCAGAGTATTCTGTACTCCTGGTAGATAAATGGCTTGGAGCAGGATCCTTTGCTCCAGGCACCATTCCCACATCCTCACCTACCTGCAAAGAAGATAAAGGTATGCTTCTCCTTGTTTGTTGATGTAATACATCACAGACTTGTTTTCTGCCTGGAGAACAACAGTTTTGTGACTAACCAAATACATTTGGACTCGCAGGCTGTACAAAACAGCTTGCATCTCCAACATATTGATGTAGAGATCAAACTGACAGGTCCCAGACACTTTGTGCTTGGAGGCCATGACAGTGGGCCCCCCACCAGAACAGGGAGGCATCCACAGTGAGAGTCACCTGAGACTCCGTTTGGGAGAAAGGAAAACCCTAGAGGAGACTGTCCTCCACTGACCACACTGTGAGTGACCGAACCAGGAGCTCGGTCACCTCAATGGGGTAGGTCTGAGGGCATGATGCTTATGACCACTGTGCACTAAGCATCTACTGAGTTGTTCTCATGTGTAACCATGCTAGGAACATTGTGAACACTGAGCAATTTATCAGACCCAGCATGCGCTGCATGGAGTGGGCTTGAACATGTAACCCCCCTGCAAATGGGGGTTCCCAAAAGACTTCCAGGAGCTTGCTTGAATGCTCCAAGCCTGAATGGTGTTTGGCATTTAAGCCATTTATCAGTGAGTGTTTTTAGAGCCTCTGGTACTGTCTCTTTAAGAGCTGTCTGCTTGCAGACATAATTAGTTTGTATGGGGGGACTGTGTGCTTCTCTGAGTACCACTTAGCTGCTGCTAATTCACTTAATCTTTGCAGTCACTAGGAGTGCAAAGGGAACCTATCTGAAAGATGTAACTGTTTACCAGAAATTATTTAGAGTAATAATGAAATTACAGTTTGTCTAACCTGCTTTCTTTGCAGTCAGAACTGTGTCTGCTAGTCCCCATTCTAGTTTTGAACTGCTGAACTGGACCAATCAGTGTGGGGTAAGCTAGCTCTAAAATGGTGCCTTGGACGAATCAGAACTTGGATTCATAATCTGAGCCAGCCACAAGAGGATTGTATGGGCAGTGACTCTGGGAGATGTAGTTTAGACTTCAGTGCCTTTTGGACCAACAGCAGCAGTCTATTGTGAGTGACAGCCAATCCAGTCAAGAACTGGGAGGAACTCAAAGGAAGAGCCGGTTTTGTCAGTTGGAGTTTCAGTTGAGCTTTGGCAGTGAAGAAGGAAGGAGCCCTGTACTTTTCAGTGTGCAGTTTTAGTCAAAAACGTGTGTAAGGCCCAGAGTTCCGGTCTGCAGCTTGTTAGGACTGAATCCATCCTGTGAAAAGAATCAAAGGATCTCTGAAGAGTAGAAACCAGGCTCACCCTGTAGAAGACTGGAGGAATTGCTGAAAATTACTCGGTCTGTCAGGAACTGAATCTGCTGTGTTCTCCTGGGATTGTGCAGTAATTGCATCGGATACAGATGCAGCCTGCCTGGTATAGTGCTTTCTTTATATGGATGTGTGAAGAGGTTTGTGTACCTCAAGTGAGCCCTGCTGACATTGAAGGACCCTATCTTATTTGGAGGTCGTGAGTACTAATTCAGGGTCGCTCCTGTTGAATTGCCACATTAAATCCAAATGGAATTACTGTACTGCTGACTGTTTAATTCTCCTTTTCTCTGTGTGAAAGGGCCCCTACCAGCTGCCACGGTTTGGACTAGCCACTAGGGCTTGGGTACCCAGGGACAGTAACTGATAGGGATAGGCCTGTGACAGAGCCATAGGTAGATTATTAGAGTGATAAGCTAATTAACCTGATTTCCCTGTCCTTGTTATATCCCCTAAATAAATCAGAGCTGCTTGTTTCAGCAAAGTTATACTGCCTGAGGTATTTGTCTATGTTAAAGTACTGTACTGTGATTGTTGCACTGTATCTCATTTCACAGGAGGTCCCAGTGCCGGAACCAGACCTGGGGTAAGTGTATACTGTGAAGGTAATTCTGATATATTGTGTGGGCCACTAGTGAGAAGAAAGGGGTTGCAGTGTCCCAGAGGGCTGTGACCAAGTTAGTTTAACTATTGCAAACCCTGACCTCTGGGTGGAGGCACCACGCCATTGGATCCAGGCCCCTCAACCTGTTAGTGGCAAATCAGGCAGGGGTAGTAGCCCTGGGATAGCCATCTAGGGGTTACATCTTGAGGCTCACCGCTGGGATTGTGTGTCCTCTAGTGGCCATATTTACGAACCACTGTTAAGAAAAAAATGGGTACCCCGACAGAAGTGGCTGTGCACCGGCTGGTGGAGTGGTGTACTGGGGAGGAGATCGACCCCCAAAATGCTATGCTTATCCTGGACATCCCCCTGGGTATCAATACGGACACTGTGCAGGGAGTACTTTCCAAGGTGGAAGGTTTACAAAACCCTGTGGTGGTGGGTCGGCATGCTAATCTGCTCACCCACACTTTCCTGGCCCTAGTAGAGTTTAAGGATCCCATAGATAGCTCCAAAGTGCCACAGACCATTACCCCAGAGGAGCCCTCACTGCTTGGAGAGTGATAACTAAGGACAGTAAAGACCTGGGGAATCAGCCCCACCACTATCTGAAACTTTTGAGGAGAAATTTGCTGAATGGTTGCTGGGAGAGGGAAAACTGTGGAGGACTTGAAGAAACTGTTCTTGCCACCTGGGGTGTTCCTCCCCAACACCCTCTCCTGCTCCAGTGCCCGTAATGGTGGCTGAACCAATGCAGACCCCTATTTCTGCACCTGCCATTAGTCACGACTCTCACCGAAGGTTGAGGATCTTCTCTGGCACCTCCCCACCCCAAGGGAGGATGACTGGGAGACCTGGATAGACTATGTTGCCCCCAAGTGCTAGAATGGCAATGCTCGGAAGGCAGCAAAGAGGGTTAGTGAGAGCCTCCGAGGTCCTGCCCTGGCTACCATCCGGCTAAACGGGCCAGTAACCCTGAAGCGACTGCACAGGCTCATCTTTGAGGCCTTGGAGAATGTGTAGGAGCCCAGATTCTGATGAGGACCTATGGTGGAGAGTAAGAAATGCACAACAGTACCAAGGGAGTTGTTGTCTGTGTATGTCTCGGCTGGAAAAATTGTTGCAAGAATGCCTCAGAAAGGGTAGTTTGCCAGCGATTGAACTAGAACCGAACCAGACTGGACAGAATCCTTAAGTCTGCCCCTTCTCAGAACTGCTGTTGCTTCAGTTACGCCTGGCAAATCGACTGGAATCCCCACCCTCCTATGATGAGTAATGAGAGAAATTCGAGGAGTTGAGAAAAGGCGACCTCGGGAGGTACCTGCACCAACAGCTGTGGCTACGACCCGAGTGACTGAGGGTGACCCATCAAGTGAAGTTCAGGGGCAGAGGTTGACAGTCAATGAGTGCTCTGACAAGGAAAAAGATATGCCACAATGGGGCGAACTGTTGAGAGAGATCCGAATTCAAAAACAGTCCCTTTATGAAGGCCACGCCTGCAAGTACGGGCCCTGACCTATATCCGACTGCATCTGTTATGGGGTGGGGTACCCACCATGTATCTCCTGCTGATAACAGCTCCAAACTCAATTCCTTGACCATGGAAGTGCAGAAACTGACGAGATGTCTCCAAATGCTTATCACGCCAAGAGACAGAGATGGCACCCAGGTTTCCAGTTAGTAATACCCCGCCTGGCTCCCAGTGTGGCGCCCGGCCAGCTCAAACTCCAGAAAGTATGTTTTGCTATAATTGTGGGAAAGATGGGCACATGAAAAGGAATGCCAGTCCCCAAAAGACACTGACAAAGTTGCATATAGGCTACAAGAGAGCTTCGAGAAGAAATCAGTGGTTAAGAGGTGCACGACATGATCCCAGTGAGGGCACCAAAATGCTAATTCACGCCCTTTGTGGCAAGGTCAGTTGCCCAGGCCCCCACTACCGCCTCTCCAGACTGGTCCAGAATAGTGGGTCCTCCATGGAGACCACTGTAAAGGTGAATGGAGTGTCTACAAGAGCTGTATTAGACAGTGGCTCCCAAGTGACAATTATGTTCCAGGATTGGTATCAGAAGCATTTGTCAGAAGTACCCTTACAACCATTAGAAGGACTGCATGTATGGGGGTTAAGTGAAGGCCTACCCCTATTCCGGGTATATCCGAATTTGGCTGTCTTTCCCCACCTCCGTGGCTGGAGTGGCCGAACAAGTAGAGACCCTAGCCTTAGTGTGTCCCCCCACTGGACTGTATGATGGTGTCCCTTTGTTGATTGGAACAAATGCTCATATGTTCGGAAGGCTGGGCACAGTTGTGTTATGAAAACAGGGGTCAAAGACTAGTAGAGCTTTAAGAGTTCCGCTTAATTAAGAAGGCCTATGAGGCACAGAGAGATGCTGAAAAACAGAACCAGAGGAACCGTCGGAATTGTATGGAAGAAGGATCCTGAGTCTCTGATCCTGGCGCCAAATGCCCAGTGTACCTTACAGGAGAGGTCCGTATCAGAAAGGATGTTAAGAATAAAATATTAATGTTGGATGCACCAGGCGTGGAAAATTGCCAGAGGGACTGCTGGTCAAGCCTAGTATTTTGCCCGCTAGAGCCCATGCTTATGCCAGAAGGGTAATGGTCCAAGTTCATAATGTGTCTGAAAGAGACATTCGAGTAAACAGAGGTTGCATCCTGGCTAATGTGCATTGTGCAGACACTGCAGTGCTACCCAGCAGCAAGAGTTCAAGGAAGAATGACAGAGTAACGCCTGACTTGTTTGATTTGGCGACTCCCGCTGCCAGCTGAATGGAAAGTGAGGATCAGTGAGAAGCTTGCCCAGAGAGACCAGGTGTTTTCTTTAAAGGAATGGGATGTAGGATGCGGCAAGGAGCTGAGCACAATATCCGCTGCATGACGAAAGACCATTTCGGGAGAGGTCTCGACGCCTGGCACCTGCTGACATAGATGATGTGAGACGGCATCTGCAAGAGATGTTAGCTGCTGGTGTAATACAAGAATCCAGAAGCCCTTATGCTTCCCCATTGTGGTAGTGAGGAAAAGAATGGAACAGTAAGGATGTGTGTGGATTATCGCACCTTAAACCGGCGGACTATCCCTGATCAGTACACAATGCCCGCATTCAGGATGCTTTGGACTGCCTAAACGGGAGCAAGTGGTTCTCTGTGCTGGATCTCCGGAGGGTACTACCAGATCCCGATGGCCCCAGAGGACCGTGAGAAGACGGCCTTTATCTGTCCGCTTGGCTTCTATGAATTCATGAGGATGCCTCAAGGGATTTCAGGTGCCCCAGCCACTTTTCAACGATTGATGGAGCGTGCAGTGGGGGACATGAACTTACTAGAGTGCCTGGTATACCTAGATGATGTTATTGTGTTTGGCAGCTCACTGGAGGAACATGAGAGCAGATTATTTAAGGTATTGGACCGACTGGAGGACTTTGGCCTTAAACTGTCCATTGATAAGTGTCAATTCTTTCAAACATCAGTAAAGTATGTGGGACACATAGTATCCACCGAGGAATAGAGACACACCAAGTAAAGTTGAGGCCTTGACCACCTGGCCACAGCCCAAAAATCTAAAAGAACTGCAAAGATTCCTGGGATTCTGTGGTTATTATCGGGCGCTCATCAAGGACTATTCAAGAGTGATCCGCCTTTACTTAACCTTACTCAAGGGTATCCCCAACCCACAAAAATACCAAAAGTCAGCCCCTCAAGACTGAAAGAGTGTATTTTCATCCGAGTGAAGTATTTGGGGCCCGCTGGACTCCTGATTGTGAGACTGCTTTTCATGAGATCATATATCAACTTACCCATGCTCCAGTGCTGGCCTATGCCGATCCAAGAAAACCTTACGTCCTGCACACTGATGCTAGCTTGCAAGGGTTGGGGCTGTGTTGTACCAAGAGCACGAGAATGGCCTGAGACCAGTGGCCTTTGCCAGAAGCCTGACCCCATCCGAAAAGAACTATCCTGTACATAAGTTAGAGTTCCTAGCTTTGAAGTGGGCTATTGTTGACCAATTCCATGAGTACTTGTATGGGGCTAAAATACTAGTAAAACTGACAATAATCCTTTGACCTATGCAGACCTCAGCTAAGTTGGATGCCACTGGCCATAGGTGGCTTTCTGCATTATCTACATATGACTATGCTCAATACTCGCAGGTCTGAACCACATAGATGCTGATGCTCTCTCCGAGGCCTGTTCCCCAGAATGATTGGGTCCGATTGGCAGAACCTGACATTCGGCACTCTGACGGAAGTTTGACAGGGAGGAACAAATGTCCACGGACGAGTGGACTGCATGGTGGATTGCTTGGGACCCTCTGAGAATTGCATACCTGCTGCTTATTGCCACTTTTCTGCAATAGACATTGGCACTGCCTCAGCTGGACAATGACAGTATTGGCTGGCTCAATCCCGCGATCCCATGATCAAAGCAGCTTTAGAAGCCCTCTATGCAGGAAAAGATGTGTCCAAATTACGCTCCACTGATTTGAGAACTGCACTGTTATACAAAGAAGGTCCTAAGTTGAAACTGATCAATAAACTGTTATACAGAGAAACAGTAGACAGAGGGGACAAGTAGACAAACAACAACTAGTGCTGCCCACTGCCTTCGAGACTCAGTACTGAGGTCCTTGCACAACCACATGGGGCACCTTGGTATAGACAGAACACTTGACTTGGTGAGATCCAGATTCTATTGGCCTAAGATGGGGCTGATGTGGAGCAACACATTCGAACTGTAGTCGCTGCTTACAGAGGAAAGCTTTGCCCAGAGGGCTGCCCCTTGTTAACATCACCACCAGTGCACCCATGGAGCTGGTCTGTATTGATTTTCTGAGTTTGGAGTCAGATCAAAGAAATATCAGTAATGTGCTGGTGGTCACTGACCATTTCACGAGATATGCCCAAGCTTTCCCACGAAAGACCAGAAAGCATCCACTGTGGCCAAAGTACTTGTAGAAAACTTTTGTTCACTATGGGGCTCCACAAAGAATCCATTCTGATCAAGGGAGAGACTTTGAGAGTCGTCTGATCAAAGAGATGCTTTCTCTGTGGGGAGGAAAGTCAGAACCACTCCTTACCACCCCCAGGGGACCCACAGCCTGAACGTTTCAACACTTTGCTAGATATGCTAGGGCACCCTGCACCAAAGGACAAGCCTAGATGGAGCCAACAAATTAGCACCCTGGTACATGCTTATAACTGCACCAAAAGTGATGCCACTGGATTCTCCCTCACCGCCTGATGTTTGGAAGAGAAGCTCTGATACCAGTAGATGTGTGTTTTGGGGTCTCTCTGATGGGGTTCAAGCTGACAACTATTTACAGTATGTGCAAAAGTTAAAAGGCCCAGCTAACTCATGCGTACCAACTGGCTCAAACCATGGCTGCCAAAAGAAATCTGGCCAACAAAGAAAGGCATGATAAAAAGGTGAAAGCACAGGAACTCCAGGAGGGAGATCGGGTATTGCTAAGAAATCTGGGACTGCATGGCAAGCACAAGATTGCTGACCGATGGCACCATCTCCCTCACATTGTAGTGGGCAAACTAGATGATCTGCCAGTGTACAAAGTAAGGCCTGAGAATAATTCAAAAGATGTAAAAACAATACATAGAAATCATTTACTGCCCATTGGACAAATCTTAATTGAGTCTGAGCCCCTAGAAGATGCCCCCTCTGGACCAGTGACTAGAGCTGCTGCTAAGAAAAGATCAAGAAAGTCTGCACCTACAGAAGCAAAGTTAAAGTGTTCCCCTCCACAAGTCCCAGTTGAGCATGACTGTCAGTCCATATCGGAAGAAAGTGAGAGTGACTTTGAATACTATCCTTCTTACGAACTGAGTCAATTGTTTCGGGGCAATCCCCTAGTCAATACTGGAGACAAAGCTGGGCCTTCTGGACTGTCTAAGCCCCCAGCTTCATCCCTGGAGCCAATGCTCCCAGAAAGTGAAGTGCAAAGCATCAGATCAGATGAAATGGAATCATTGTGCATGGTTGAACTGTTTGAGCTTTCAGGGAGGAAAATGATAGACTGGGGCAGACTGGTGATACACCAACAAGAAGAGTATTTTGAGTGCCCTGACAGTCCACTGCCAGTGTCCAAAGCTCTCCATGCGAGCCAAATGTTGTGGACTCAGAAACTGTAACTCCTGGAGCTGAAAGTGCCCCAAGTTCTAGCCTCTCTACCCCCATGGAGACTCCCTGACAAGTGAGGACAATGCTGAAAATGAGGCTCAGAGTGCAGAGACTATAACAGTTCCCCCTAGAAAGACTGGTCGAGCTGTAAAGCCTGTGGTGCACCCTCAGTTATGATTCACTTGGGGGCCTGTGGACTTGCCTCTCAATGTTGTCCATAAAGGAGTGTATGTGTCCCCGAGCTCACTGCCCAAACTGAGCATCAGTGCTAACTCCAAGTTACTTGTGTTGCCCTCTAATGGTGCCCTTGCCCCATCCAGCCCCAAGGTAACTGATAGGAAGGGCCCCTCTCTTCAGGTTTCATGTACAAGAGGTAATAACTTGAGTTATGGTACAATGTGTATGTAATACTGTGTAAAGAGTGACGTACTGCAATGTTTCAGAAATGTGTTCTTGGTAAAATGATATATTGACTGATGATTACATGTGCGAGCCTAATGCAAATATATATGGTTGCAGTTGAAACTTATGGGGGTACTTGCTTGACGCGGACGTCAAGCTTTCCCAGGCCAGGAAGGGTGTAACCCCCCTGCAAATGGGGGTTCCCAAAAGACTTCCAGGAGCTTGCTTGAATGCTCCAAGCCTGAATGGTGTTTGGCATTTAAGCCATTTATCAGTGAGTGTTTTAGAGCCTCTGGTACTGTCTCTTTAAGAGCTGTCTGCTTTGCAGACATAATTAGTTTTATGGGGGACTGTGTGCTTCTCTGAGTACCACTCGAGCTGCTGCCAATTCACTTAATCTTTGCAGTCACTAGGAGTGCAAAGGAACCTATCTGAAAGATGTAACTGTTTACCAGAAATTATTTAGAGTAATAATGAAATTACAGTTTGTCTAACCTGCTTTCTTTGCAGTCAGAACTGTGTCTGCTAGTCCCCATTCTAGTTTTGAACTGCTGAACTGGACCAATCAGTGTGTGGTAAGCTAGCTCTAAAATGGTGCCTTGACGAATCAGAACTTGATTCATAATCTGAGCCAGCCACAAGAGGATTGTATGGGCAGTGACTCTGGGAGATGTAGTTTAGACTTCAGTGCCTTTTGGACCAACAGCAGCAGTCTATTGTGAGTGACAGCCAATCCAGTCAAGAACTGGGAGGAACTCAAAGGAAGAGCCCGGTTTTGTCAGTTGGAGTTTCAGTTGAGCTTTGGCAGTGAAGAAGGAAGGAGCCCTGTACTTTTTCAGTGTGCAGTTTTAGTCAAAAAACGTGTGTAAGGCCCAGAGTTCCGGTCTGCAGCTTGTTAGGACTGAATCCATCCTGTGAAAAGAATCAAAGGATCTCTGAAGAGTAGAAACCAGGCTCACCCTGTAGAAGACTGGAGGAATTGCTGAAAATTACACTCGGTCTGTCAGGAACTGAATCTGCTGTGTTCTCCTGGGTATTGTGCAGTAATTGCGATCGGGATACAGATGCAGCCTGCCTGGTATAGTGCTTTCTTTTATATGGATGTGTGAAGAGGTTTGTGTACCTCAAGTGAGCCCTGCTGACATTGAAGGACCCTATCTTATTTGGAGGTCGTGAGTACTAATTCAGGGTCGCTCCTGTTGAATGCCACATTAAATCCAAATGGAATTACTGTACTGCTGACTGTTTAATTCTCCTTTTCTCTGTGTGAAAGGCCCCTACCAGCTGCCACAGTTTGGACTAGCCACTAGGGCTTGGGTACCCAGGGACAGTAACTGATAGGGATAGGCCTGTGCACAGAGCCATAGGTAGATTATTAGAGTGATAAGCTAATTAACCTGATTTCCCCTGTCCTTGTTATATCCCCTAAATAAATCAGAGCTGCTTGTTTCAGCAAAGTTATACTGCCTGAGGTATTTGTCTATGTTAAAGTACTGTACTGTGATTGTTGCACTGTATCTCATTTCACAGGAGGTCCCAGTGCGGAACCAGACCTGGGGGTAAGTGTATACTGTGAAGGTAATTTGATATATTGTGTGGGCCACTAGTGAGAAGAAAGGGGGTTGCAGTGTCCCAGAGGGCTGTGACCAAGTTAGTTTAACTATTGCAAACCCTGACCTCTGGGTGGAGGCACCCGCCATTGGATCCAGGCCCCTCAACCTGTTAGTGGCAAATCAGGCAGGGGTAGTAGCCCCTGGGATAGCGCCATCTAGGGGTTACAAACAGATCTACGCTCCATGATGTAGCATGCCATCTGCAGGATCACCTGCATTCTGCTCTCTGGAAGGAAGGCTTTGGCCTTGGCAGTATCCAGAAGACCTCCTATGAATAGCAGATGCTATGAGGGTCAGAATTGAGACTTCGACAGATTCAGCAGAACCCTCATGGAGGTAAGGAACTGAAAGGCTGTGAGCACTGCCTGTTCCATCTTCTGCCTGGATGGACTGATTATCAGCCAGGTAAGGGTAAACCTGGAGTCCCAGTTTTCTCAGGTGCACTGCAAGTACAGCAAAGCACTTTCTAAAGACTTGAGGTACACAGAAGAGCCCAAAGGGCAGGACTCTGAACTGGTACTGTTGTCCCAGCAAAAGAAACAGAAAGCATCTGTGGTGGCTAGGGTACACCAGTATGTGCCAGCATGCATACTGCATATCCAGGGAAGCTAACCAATCCTGAGATTTCAGGAAGAGAAGCAGCGACCTCAGAGAAATCATTTTGAATTTTTCATGATCCATGAACTTGTTCAGGTTTCTGAGGTCAAGAATGGGGCACATGCCCCCTGATTTCTTTGGTACTAAGAATTAGTGGGAGTAGAAGCTTGGGTTTCATTCTGACTCTGGCACTTTCACTGCCCTACTGCCCTGTTGCTCAAAAGGCTGCAATCTCCTGCACCACAAGCTCTCACACAAGGGCTGATGGGCTTCTTTGTAGATAGTCTGGAGGGATTTCTGTGAAGTCTTGGGAGTATCTCTCCCAGGTGATCCTAAGGACTCACTTGTCCATTGTAACGGACTCCCACTGACAGTAAAACTGGTCAGGTGCCTCCCACCCATCAACTGGAAAGGCGGACCGGAGCAGAAGCGTCAGAGGGTGGCACTGAGGACTTTCAGTGTGCCTTCTGCTGTGTCTTCCTGTGAGGCTGGGGAGGCTGAGATTTGTTTTGGGCTCCACTGCCTTTTCTGAAACAAACCACATCCTTTCCCCCATGAGGGTTAGCAGGAGATGGCCTAGAAGTCAAAAGGGTCATTTAGTTTTCTGAGATGCCCCATGAGACTTCTCTACCTGCTGTTCAAACAGATAAGTACCATCAAAGGGAACATTACATAGAAAAACAGAATTTGTGTGACAGGGTAGGACCCTGTCTCATTTGTTATAGAGAAAGTGTGTAAATGCAAGGATCTGTATTCTTTCCCTTTTCTCTCTTCTCTGTCTGGTTGCGCAACCAAATTTTCCTGTGAGACCTTGGACCTGATCAACCTGAACAGTCTCGCAAATCTTTTGCCTCTCTCTGTCTCTCAGTTTTCTCTTGCTGTCTGTTTTTCTCCCTTGCATATCTATATTAGCTATTATAACAAATATGTGCTAATCAATGTATGGAAGTGTAACTAATATTGGGATTCCTATTATTTAGAAAATATTTAGTATTACTTTTAATGTGTATTAATTGTATTTTGTCATGACTTTAAAAACCTAGAGGTTACGTGAGTGCAAATATTGAGCCTTTTGCAAAAAGAGGTCTCAGGAAGCATACTGTTCTAGTAGCTCCTGAAATATACGAGAACAGAACACTGGAAGAAACAGGATGTTTGCAAAGGATGTGGGGGTCGAAAAGACTTATAAAAACAGCTAAGCTGAGCTGCAAGGGAAGATTCTGCAAGAAAAAGGGACACAGACTGAAGATTTTATTTTAATTCCTCTGTACATAGTTAATCTGAACAAGTTTATTTTTTATCTGTGTTACTGTTAATACAAATAAACAGTTTTGTTGAATTCTACAACTGCTCCTGGTTTTCCCTATGCTTTCTGACCTGTATCTCGATGACAATTTGATGGTAGATAAGGGCTGCTTGGCCCATCCATGAATCCTTTCCTTCCCACTCAGTCCTTCCTGAACAGAGTATAGCCTAGTATGGCCATGTCCCAGTCGTGGTTTTCAGTGCACCATGACTCGGTAATGGCAACATTCATAACCTGTTGCTGGATATCCTGAGAAAAACCAGCAGTACATGGCCAGGAATGCCTTCGGATACAGATGCCCCGCAGCAGCACAGCGGGAGGCAGTATCAAAGGCATCCATAGTAGCTTTAAGATGATAAGTGTTAAGACTTAATTCCATGTGTGGCAGTCAGCAGAATCATTTGCTTAGCTTCAGAATTTGGCAAGGACTCTGCCAGAGTCTTAAGCAAGCTCCAAAGGGTATACTCATATTTGGAACGATGCCCTTGGTAGCTAATAATCCATATACAGTATAAGAGTAGCTGCTGCAAAAGCCTGCTTTCCCATAGTGTCAATCGTGTGTGACTCCTTGTTAATATGGTGTGGAGTGACCTCTAGGGGAAGAATGGCCTTGTCACTCTCAGCAAGAACAGCAATGGCATCAGCTATAGGCTGAGAAACATACACTGGTCTATCATTAGGGGGCATGTACTTCCTGTCTATCTGCTGCAAACAGAAGGGACAGAAGCAAGTCTATTCCAGACCCCATAAGACAAGGTCTCAAAAGCGGGTGGAGTACAAGGAAATAAACTGACCAACACTGCAGAAATGTTTAACCACTGCAGATGAAGACATTTATCTGGGTCAATGGCTGAAGACTCAAAATCAAGTGCAGCACACATATTCATGAGCAAAGCCTGGAAAGTAAGATCCTCCTGTGGAACAGATGAAGGGCCTGGGTCCGAAGAGATCAGGCTAAAGAAAAAGTGTTTATCCTTGTCCTCAGAAATTATAAGGTAGGGGTTAGACTCGACCCCCTCCATATCCTCCTGGAGGGAGGGTCATAGAGGGGGCTGGATCATAGGGCCTCCATTCCAGAATACAGCATTGGCCACACCAGTCCCAAGGGATGAGGGGCTGTTGCCAGAGGTGGTGCTGTAACTGGAACTGAATGCTGTGCTGGGGAGATCCCCAGCACCAAGGGCGGCACTGGAACCGGTGCCAAAGCCAGGCTCAGAAAGACCTAAACCCAGCGTCAGTGATCCAGCTGGCACTGAAGTGACTGGCAATGGTACCATGGCCGGTCCCATCACAGTGATACTGAATGGGGGTGTGGTCAGTGGAACAGGAGTTGGCTGCGAAGTCACAGGCAAGGGCCCAGAGGCTGTAGCTGGGGGCCATTCTACCCGGCTTAAGGGCCCTGCTGGTGGTTCCAGTTCTACTGGCCCCGAATGACCAGGAACAAGCTCCACTGGCAGAGGCAAACCAGCCAAACACTGCATCCACTACTCCATAACAGCTGCCCAATGGTGGAGGTACCACCAAAGTCCTCATTTACAGACAGAGAGGTGCTCCAGATCTGAGACCTCAACCTCCTATTACTAGAGGCACTGGGTGATGCCAACAACACCGGTGAAGGTCTCCAGCTCTGGGAGACCAAAAATGTAGAGCTTGAGGCTGTGCGATGCAAGAACCCAATTGGGACTGGAAATGGGCCTGCTTCTTTTTGCACTTCTTGGAGGACTGTCTTTTCTCCTGAGCAGAGGACAGCCTGTTGTTAGAACCCTTCGCCAATGGAGAAAGTGGACCAGACACCGCCCCGCTCTTGCCTGAGGTTTCCTACCATCGTCCTCCATGGCCGTGGACTGTTGACTCATTGGACTATGAGAGACTGTACGGAAATATTTTTGTATAAACACTAAACTGACACAAACAAACTTGAGATTTAAACTCTTAAACTGAGAGAACTGAATGCTGTTGTTGTATAGACATGAAGTTCTGACTCCTCGTGGGAGAGTGATGTTGTCAGTGATGTGCACTCAACAGCAGGAAAACAAGAAACTGAGGCGGCTGAGGGCTGGTGCCAGCATAATCCTTGAGCCATGAGCTCCCCCTCGTGGCTGTGCGCATGCACGCAGCTTGCCTTTGTGCCAGCCCTCCTGAAAAGTTCTGGCTCCAGCAGGGTCCTAGCACCTCCAACTATGACCCAATAATGCGAATCAATGGTGAAGGCTGATTCCTGGCTGATCAAGCTTATCCACATAGAATACTGTGCAGGGGCGTCATCGGTCACTAAGGCTTGTAGTTATGACACTCTGTGAGCTGAGATGATGGCTACCAGCAATTCTACATGAGGAATTTCAACTCACATGTGGCAGCTGGATCAGAATGTTTATGGGTAAGCCTTTCTAGCACCAAACTGAAATGTAGTTGGCTACTGGTTTCTGGTGGTTTCAAGTGATGTATCATTCTGAGGAACCTCCTGAAAAGAAGCAGTTGTGCAATTGGAAGCTGACTAATAGTAGACCCCAGTGTGTCTAAAGATAGATGGTGAAAAGAAATACAGCAGAAGGAGTTTGTTCCAGTATAGACAGGATGATGAAAACAGACAATATTCACCAAAGGGGGGAATAGTTATATCTCAATCAGTTTTAATAATTTAAGTGGCGAAAATCCCCAACAGCCCTGCATATTTGTCAACTATTCAAAGAACTGACAACAGCCTGCTTCCACTGGATGAACAACTGCGATCTGGATTCCACTGCTTTCTTTCTGTTGTCAAATATTGATATGTTTACACTGCATATTCAACTGGATATTCCTGTCTCAATATTTAGTCATTAGCACTGTATGCATGGTAAATCAGATCTGACTAAGTAGAGGGGGGTACAAAACTTTTGGTGATATCAGGTATTTGAGGCTCAGTGGCTTCCCTGAGCTCAGTATCTATGGCAAGGGTCTAGAGGGGTCTTGGAACACCAGATAGAGAAACGTTTCTATGTGGCACCACAGTTTTGTCTAGTGAGGAATTTCACTGCTGCTAGAGCTTGAGGCACATGTTCTGATACACTAATCCTGTTAACTTCTACATCCTCACTGGGAGGCAAGTGTAGGGACTAATGGTTAAAATATACCATCTGACCCTAGAATTGGGAGGCAGTATGGCCTAGAGGGTTAGAGCACCCAGCTGTCAAACTGGAGACCCAGCAGACCTAGATCTGAAACCCACAACCACCACTTACATAGTGCGTGACCGTAGCAAGTCACTTAAGCTCGTTGTGATTCTGGGAAGTACATGGAAACAAGCTTCATCTTAGTGTGCTGTTCCCTGTCAAAAAATTCAAAAAAATTATATTTTAAGTTGGCTGGATCTCAATGGAAGAACTAGTGGACCCATGGAGCTATAAGTACCATATCTGCCAAGGGCAGCATGGGAATATCAGAATTATTTGAATCACGCTGGTCTCCAGTTTGAGGAGTACCTTCCAAATTAGGAGGAGTGCAGGAAGGTAAGGAGAAATTGACCTGTCTAGGTATTGCTAAGCAGCCTAAAGTAACAGCTCCACCTTTGTGAGCTCCTGGGAGCAAATTTTTGAAATCTTTAAAACATACAAAAAAAAATCTTATTTTACTCCGACTAGTTATTGATGACCAGTGGATGTCTGCGACACTGTAAGATGGGCAAACCAAGATGGGCAGTGACACCCAGCAAATTCTTTCAGTCAAAAATGCAGCAGCAGGATGGAAGGCCTTTAAAGCAGGCTCACTCCTCAAGCTTTGCTACAGGTCCTAGGTTCAATTCCTAGTGGTTCACCTTTTCCCTTCTTCAATGTAATTCATAATCTAAAAATGCCTAGTAGTGACTTTTTTAAACTGCACTGAGAAGGAGTTGATTAGCTGTTCTTCCTCAAGCCCTGGGAATTCAGCCACCAGAGAACATCACGATGCTAAGCATGAATACCGCAATGGGGCAACAAAACTATCCAGGACCTGGACAAGAAATTTGACAATTTAACACTGTGAGTGATGGCACTGGAGACTGTAATGGACACTATGGAAAAGACTGTAACTCTGTTGGAAGCCTCAGCCTTAAAGACGGTGGATGCTGTGGCTAAGCTTGTAAAGGAGAACTCTTATTTAGTTATTTGTTTATTACTTGGGAGGGTACACTGGTCCCAGCGTCTGTTTTCAGCAACAACCCTGGTCAACAAGATAGCACACACTAGTGAACAGTCCAAACACATATGTGACAAGAGATGCACAGTATGGAACAATACAGTCAATTGCCCAGTCAGGGGTGCATACCAGTCACCAAACAATAATTACAGAAGTAACACTACAAAGAAGGCCAGCACTTTGAGACTGGGAAACTAGGCACATTAACTCTAGTCATCTTTTGTTATTCTAGTCAGAGACCTGCTACACATGATCACTTTGGGTTACAGTTCAGACATACTGTTGCTGAGTCCTGTACTATTTTTTATACAGTAGTACTTGTGTGTAAAATGGTCACAGTCCTAGCACGTTAGTAGCAACTAATATCCAAGAGGTCACCTGACTTGGGCGAGGGCTAAAGTATCTCAAGTCAAAATGAAGTAAGTAGGTTTTTTTTTTCTTACCACTATAAAATGATCTCACTATTTTTAGCCATAACAAATCTTTTAACTGAATCTGTATCTCTGTATGTGGTGTGGAAGGTTTCCAGACAGAAGTGTGGAAGAAACAAAGACATGTTACCAACTGGGAACAGGTTCGGTTGAGTCCTGAGAGATCTGCTTGTTGGTACATTAATCTTTTTTGGTTTGTTTTATTAAACTTGAGATCAGTTTTACAAACCAGCAGTGAAACCTGGTAATGTTATGTATAAATCAGACCTGGAAAAGGAAGCCTCCTTAAAATATAAAATCTTACTCTCTCTTCTAAAATGGAGAATATGGAGTAACTCTTCATATTAATACACTACCTCTGAAAGATCGCCATTTTTGACATGAATTTTTGCCATGCTGTCCAGCCAGGTCTTTCTCAGTTCGGGAGTGCTGGCATAGGATTTTGCTAAACTGTACTGCAGGTCCACGAGCATTTCTGGATCATTCTCATGTTCTTTCATTTGCGCTGTAGCCATTAATACTGTACGAATCCGCTTTGTCAGATCCTTAACGTCAGAAGGAAAGGCAGTGTGCTAAAAGGCAAACAAATGGGGTTGTTTTTATACTTCACAACTTCTTTATTTGAAAACCGGTATAGTAATCATTTGATAGTTTAAGACTTCAGTACTTCCCTCTGATTGTTTCCCTTTTTTTGAACCAACCCATTTAATCACAGTTTCAACTTTTCTGTCTTATATTTTCATGGGAAAAAAAAAAGAAAAAGCAGATATTGTACACACACAAACTACGAAACACAGATGAGGATACCAACCTTAACAATCTTGTCATTGTTGGCACAGTTGTTAATGATGGAGAGTGACTGCTGGAATCTAGTGCCTCCAATTCCGACCACATCAGCTATTAACTGGCTTACTGAGATGATCACCTACGCAAGAAAGAAGACATTGCCTGTGAATACTACATGCCACGTATAGAGTACTAACATAACTATCACTCCAGTTGAAAGAAATAAATTTGCATAGTGTGGGACTTGGCTCTATCAGCTGATCTACCACACCAAATGGTTATGCTGCTGCTTCTCATTACCACTTCCTTTTTCATACTGCAAGTTCAACAGCATTCAGTTTGGCAAAAGGAGAAAGGGAAATTTTTTAACCAGGTATGGCACACTAAGCGGAAGCTTGTTTCCAGGTGTGACCTGGGAGCACAAGGAGGTTAAGCGACTTGCTCAGGGTCACAGAGTAAGCAAGTGGGGGCTGTCAGATTCAAACCCAAGTCTCCAGGTTTGCAGCTCAGTGCCCTAAACCACAGTGCTGTACTGCCTCCTATACAAAAGCTGAAATCCCTTTCTTGGCAGAACTTTCATGTTGGTGACCCCTTGACAATGCAGGGGTTGTGAGAAGGTCATAGTACATCAAGTTAATTGTTTCAGGGAAATGGAGAAACAGAGAAGAAAAAAGGACAGAAAAAGACCTCAAGTTCATAGTCTATGTAGGGCAGCAGGGTGGTGAGAGAAGAGATACAGGGACATTTTGGCAAAAAGAAACAACACCTCCAAAGGTACGAGTTCAGTAAAATGGCATGGATATTCCTTAACAGTTGTAAATATCAATGATTAAAACTCAGTTGTAATGATTTCATTAATGAACTGTATGAGACTGCACGTGTGAGATGTGTAAGTCAGAGATACCCCACACAGAAAAACTAAACAGCCTATTAATTAAGTAAAGTCAAAGCCTGCTACAGCGCAATACTGACAACTTAAAGGGACAGATATGCCCAGGGCTGTGCCAATACCTGTAAGCCCCCCCCCCCCATGCAAATTATATTGTTGGGCCCTACTGCCCCCATCAATAAATGCTAATAACCATCAGTGCATTTGAAATTTTAATAGCGTCAGTTTTTTTTATATCACTCCTGCTAAGCATCTGTATTTTGTCCATGCTGCGCCCCCCCATCCCTTGCTGGTGCCACGATCAAGGAACTAAACAATTTAATTTGTCCCTGCTCCTCCTGGTGACACAAACACCAAGATTAAATGTTTTGAGTACTGCTTCTGTGGTCTGTACCCACCACCATGTGAAACTGGATTAAGAATCTTCTAACGTCACTGGTGACAGACGCAAAATCAAATGGATAACCTACTGAGAAAGATAAAACTGCAAGTTTGTCTGTGATAAAAAATATTGCCCTCTGAAGCACTGGGCCTCCAGAAAGTGTGGGTCCTACTGCAACCACAGCTCACGCACCCCACCCCCCCAGGTCACTACCCTGGATATGCCTGCCATTTTATAAGGTGAAATGAAGTACAGGTTAGTAAAGTATGAGGTTCTGTGATGCAGCACGTTGGTATACAGCTCCATTCACTTCAGAAGACTTGGGTTCACTTCTGGCTCAGGCTGCTAATGGAACCCATTTGCAGGTATCAGAACCACTTGTAAGGCAATTCAGTGCATCTGGAAGCCCGTGCTGGGGCTAGGGAGTCTGTTACCATCTTACTAATGAGTCTTTTCATGTTAGCAGTGAGGAGTATTGGCCATGGAGTGTAGGCAGTGCCCCGTGAATTCTGCGATTCTGCAAAGGCAGAAGTGGCCTCAGAACTGGCATATTGCCTAAGAACGTAGCCAGTGCTGCAAAACTAATTTGGGGGGGTGGGGGGTTAGAGAATTTTTTCTTTAAAATGTACTATTTGCCCATAATATCTAGCTGGCCCTTCCACACTTTGTTTAACCCGGAGTCCCTACCTCCATGTTCACCATCTGACATTATACATGACACCACATATCGTCTCAGTCAATGTCTACCAGGAATGAGCAGTAGCCTCACAGCTCTACTGCAGAAATGAGGACTGAAGGGCTGCAAAGAATTGGGAACCCCAAGTGTGTGGTAAGAGTAAACCTTAGCTGCACAAAAACATATATTCTTCAATCAATCAATCAATCAATCAATCAAAATCTTTATTTAATCAGGCGAACATCATTGAGCATAGCTCATTTACAAGATTGGCCCATAGCTTGTCATTGTTTATGGCAAAAGTAAACTGGCTAAAAACCAAAAACATTTCAATGTTGAAGGGCCAAAATACATTGTTTTTAGTCTTTGTTTTTTAAGCACTATACGAACCTGCAGATGAGTTCTCACAAAGGATCTTCTCTTTGTGTAGTCAAAGTTGTGCCTCATGAGGAAATAAAGAAGCTGGGAGGCCTCATTCCGAATGGAGCTCAGCTTGGAGTTACAGCACTTCAGAATTTCATAACACAGAGCAGCACACATGTCCGCCCTTCCTTCGTAGAAGGCAGATGGGAACTGAAACGGAAATCCAATAAAAATGAACACCAATAAACTAACGGTGTGCTTGTGACCTAGACATTGTTTGTGCTTTGTAGAAAGATGGCTTCATACTGTCACAGACCAGTAAAAGCTGGTGTCAGACTGCAAGGAACACAAAAATACGCTTCTGTGTAAACAGTGAAATGCTACAACATGTCTTTTAACCGGTCTCAACCAATTTTAGTGAAAACCTCCCAGTGCCAAGCGCCTCTCTTACATTCTTGGGACAATTAAATCTCCTCTAGTTTTTGAACATTTAGTCTGTTTTTTTTTTTTTTTTTTTGAACTGGTGTGTTTGAAGGCTCCATCCCCCATCGGTTCAACCCCCCGTGCCCAGCCTTGTCATCCACTTCCCAGGACTTACCTCGTGCTCCCTAGGCACCCTGGCTTGCCTCCCAGGGGCTCCCTCTTCCCCTGGCACAGACTCGGTCGGTACATCGTGAGCGACTGCGGGGCCTGTGATGCTAGGTGGACGTCGTCATGCTGCCGTCTGACATTTTCCTTGTTTTCTCCTCCAGGACAGCATGCATGTGCCTGCGGAGACAAGCGCACACACCAGAGAATCTCCGGTATCCTCCCACCCTGATCCGATGGCGCCGGTTGCAATGCCACCCATGGTCACGCAAGTGACAGTTGTGCACCGGCAGCCATTCACCCACACTCCCTGAGGTAGATCCGATGGGAAGCTCAACACACCTCCCCCCAGCCAGCCCTCTGATGACCCGAGCTCATTCCTGAACCCAGGTCAACAGTGTCCCGGTGGTTTTTTATCCTTTAGTTACACTGGTTCTTTAAAACATCAGTTTTCTTTTCTTCAGATGGGGGAATCTACTTAACAGCTTAAGTGTTGAGAGGTACACCACAGACTCTCCCCAAAACAGCAAAGTCAGGTTGGAGCCACTTAGAGATGCTCATGATGTCAGTCTCATGTCACATCCAGGTTTAGTTATCTTGTGAGCTTCTGCATGCTAGCCAAGAAGATTTGTGGTTACTGTGGGATACATGGCGTTTTATATGTGCAAGTTAAACGCTATAATATGTCTTTGTCATAAATGTAATTTTAAACAAATTGTAATATCTTTGCCTATGAAGCAAAAATCTGTGACTGGGAAAGTATACAAAACTTAACCTGTGTAGTCATAAAACAACTTGTTGGTGGACAGAAATGAAAATGACACACTGACTATAACTGCTGATCTCCCAGAATATCTTCACTATTGATTACTGCTTGTGAGTCTAAGCCTGAGGTGCAAGGAACCTACGGGAGCCAGAACATTTCTTATGGGAGCTAGTGACATGAGAGGCCCCATGTGTGCGTCACAACATGTGTACACTGGTATACAGTGGCACCAACCCCCAACAGCCGCAGTATCTTTTTTACTGAAGAGGTGAGCAGCATTAACCTAACGAGTAACCAGTGACTAAGGGCATAAGATAGCAGAGGTGTCCTGTGTAAGAAAAGCCACCAAGTCCAGTAACATAGGGTCTTTACAGCCCAAACCAAGACGACTAAGTGGAGTGAGTCTGGGGGATGTTGGGCGGGCATGCTAATCTGCGGAGAAGCTCTTCAGAAAGATCAACAGTTACACTGAGTAGGTAACATTCATATCTTCTAAGAATCAACCTTATCCACAGATTCCCACTAATGTACCAAGTTCAGAGAAGTTCCCCAAGACTAGGAAGGCTGGAGCTCAGGGCTCACTCAGGATAGTAATCCATTCAGAACTGTCCTGCCAAAAGTGGAATGCAGTCTGTTGTGGACAGCCAAGGCAAGTGCTTGGTAAAAGTATGCACTGTGCTCCAAGCTGCAACTCTGCACATTTCTCGTACTGACACACAGCGTATCTGTGCCAAGGAAGTGGCGACCATTCTGGTGGACTGGGCATGTGCAGTTCAGGTAGTGTGTTGTGCTAAGCCCTCTCAAAATGAAGCCACTCTAAATTTTTTTAGTAGTTGGACTAGATTTTTTTTTTTTGGGAATACCTCAACATTTCACCCTGCTTTAGTGGGCTTTTACAATGGGAATTACTTTGTGCAGTCTGTAACATTAAAAATACAATTATTCACTATCACTCAAAATAGTAACTAAAAAAGGGATGACACAGCATTTAACTTGTGAATGAGCACAACCACTGCTGAGACATAATATGATCTGAAGCAATGTTTTGGATATAACACAAATAGGATTGGGGGGCATGTGTTTTGGTGACATATGATATGTAATATAATTTCATTTGTATTTGTTGTTTAACTTTGTTATGTTCTTTATCCCTTGTTACCTTTATTGTACTTCTGTTCTTCTTTATTGTTAAACATTCACATTTGTCTGTATATCCTTTGTAATCTCCTGGGTCATACCTGAAAATAGGTATATTTTTTGTCTACTGTCAACAAAGAGAACCTGGTCAACAAAAGCTAAATACTGTATAACTAATGCACTAAAGCTAAAATAATGTATAACTAATGCAGTGAGAGTAAAGGGAGACAGGTACAGTGTTTCCTGAACTTAATACGCATAGACAATGTACGAAAACATTGGGCCCGATTCTAGAAGCGCCCCTATGCATGTCACAAGTTATGACACCGTAGGGGTGCAGTTGCGCCAGGGACCCTGAGCCAGATTCTCAATTGGGCAGAGTCCCTGCGGCTAAGTCCAGTGGCTTGCGCCAACAGGAGACTTGCACCAAATGGAGGGCACAACAGCAGACATTGCCATAAGCCTGCGGCATTGCCCTGTAAAAGGGTGAAGGTACCCCCTAAGCCCCAATCCCCATAAACCTCCCCTCTGGCCATGATCCCCCACAAGATTCATATAAAATCCCCCCCAGCTCTGATTCCCCTGTAATATCCATACATAATCCCCCTCAGCCTGAATCCCCATAATATTAATACAAACACCCCTCCCAGCCCCGAGCCTGATCCATGTATCCCGCAAGCAAAGTAATATTTCACCTGTAAATATAAAACATGAAATAAAACACAAATCCAGTCACCTGTCATCCCTGGTAGTCTAGTGGCCCCCCCACCCAGCAGTGCAAGACCACCCCACTCCCCCGGACCCATACCCAGGTGGCAACTGGCACAGCCCACCTCTCACCACCGTGGCCAGCCACGACTGAGCTCCATTTGAGCGCGTACTATTGTTAATAGTACTCGCTCAACACTGAGCACAACTGGATATGTGTTTTATTTCATGTTTTATATTTACAGCTGCCATAATACTTGGGTTGCAGGGTGCATGGATCAAGATCGGGGCTGGGAGAGGGGATCTGCATTAATATTATGGGAATTCAGGCTGAGGGGGATTATGAATGGCTATTACGGGGGAATCGGAGCTGAGGAGGGATTTTACATGAATCCTGTGGGGAGATAATGGCTAGAGGGAAGTTTATGGGGATTGGGGCATGGGGACTACATGACCCTGTGGGGCTTTATTAATGCATTTTGGGGATCGGGGCACGGGGCTACAGTACTGGGGGTTGGGGAGGCAGGTACATTGGTGCAAGCTCCAGAGGGTGTAAGTACACTTATACCAGCTAAAAGCTGGTGTAACTGTACTTTGGCGGATGTCCTCTGGGGGTTGTCTGAGAATAGCGCCCTGGGGGACTTGGCTGCTGCCCTTCCAGAATGGAGTGCAACTGCTGCCATAAACCCCCTATCACCATGTTGCAGGGGGTTTAGGGCATAACTGGTGGCGTATGTCCACTCTGGCACAAGCAGCCTGCGACATGCCGTAAGCTGCTTTGCAGAATACAGTATGTCTCAACTGCTGGCGTAACTTGCTACTTGCGCCATTTATTTTGGCGCAAGTCAAGTTACACCTGGCATAATCTTTTGAGAACTGGGCCCATTGTGTATAAGAGTTTTTTAAATGTTGATGAAGTACATACGACTATTTAAACACAGTATTTATTTGTTTTTGATAACCAAGTAGGTGCACTAAACATTGTAAAATGCCTATTTTCAGGCATGACTTGGGAGAGAACAAAGCAGGTAAAATCAGTACATAGGATAAACAGGTACAGTCAGTACATAGAATAAACAGCACAGTAAAAGACAAGATACATGTTCATTAAAACATGAAATAAAACAGAAATTGTAGGCAGCAAAACACATCAGTAAGATACAATACATTGGGATACATATTAAACAGCAATAACATAACAGCAAACAGCAACAGCAATACAGTACAATCCCATTCATCCGCATTTCTTTAATCTGGAAATCCTAATTATCTGAAATTAATTTATGTCCCCGACTGTTCCCTGTGAAACTTAATTACCTGTCAAGCTGCTCCCAATTATTCCATTAGCGGTCGTTACTGCTAATCAGCTCTCTATTGTATTTAATGCGGTCAGTTTGAAAACACATCACAGCACAGCTCAAAACATCACATCACCAGCTGCTCTGCAATGCCCAGCCTTGCCATGTCTAAGAGAAAACACTCGGTGCTTGACCTGAAGCAAAAGCTGCAGATTTTTAAAGAATTAGAATGCGGTGATAAGTTGGTGGATGTAGCACAGCGGTACAATACAGAAAACTCCACTGTGAGTGCCATCTGCAAGGCCAGTGAGAAAATAAGGGGCTTTGCTGCTCAGATGGACAGTAGCATAAAAGTGGAAGAAAGAAAGACCATGCATGTGTGCCGTGATGAAGCCCTGGACAAGACGGTGTACATGTGGTTCATCCAAAACAGCATGAAGGGGACACCGATCTCAGGGCCGATAAAAGAAAAGGCAAAACAATTCCACCGACAACTGAATGAGGAGTCAATTCCTTCTACTGCAAGTGATGGCTGGCTCAAACATTTCAAGCACCACCATGGGATCCGTCAGCTCAGTGTAGCTGGTGAGTCACTGAGCACCTCAGATGAAGCAACTGCTCCATTTCATGCTAAACTGTGTTTAACTCGTTACCTCCAATAGCTCCATATGAAAGTCTGAACTATCTATCCATTGTTTACCTGACACAAAATGGCCGCCCAGGAGGTAATGAGTTAATTATGGAAGCAGGGGGCTTGTCAGAGCAACAGCTCCATAATGCCAACAAAACTTACTCGTATTGGTGCTTGCTGCCTGAGAAAACACTGGCCTCCTCTGATAAATGGTGTGCCCCAAGATTTAAAAAAAAAATAAAGATCACCTAACCATTCTTGTGTGCTGCAATGCCACAGGCGAACATAAATTGCCTCTTTTGGCCATCGGAAAATCTGCAAGCCCCAGATGTTTAAAACACATCAACCGTGCCACATTGCCAGTGCTTTATAAATCTCAAAGGAGTGCCTGGATGAACTGTGAGATTTTCAGCTCCTAGTTGAAAAAAAGCTATGTTCCTGTTGTTCAATAATACCTGCATTCAAAGCGTCTGCCAATCTGTGCACACCTTCCCACTGATAATACAGGTGCACATCCTGGGACAGACACCTTAAGAAGTGCTGATGGGTGCATCAGAGGTGAATTCCTGCCGCCTAACACAACTGCCAAAATACAGACCTTAGACCATGGACTTCTGGCTACATTATAGTGGCTTTACAGGGGGAAAGTGCTGAGCTTTGTGCTTAATGAGGAGCTTAGTTTAACAAACATTATAAAGTCAGTTTCAATCAAAGAGGCAGTTTACATGCTGGAAAGAAATCCAGCACACCACCATTGTTAAATGTTGGGCTAATTTAAAGCTGCTTCTCCTAACCAAAACTTTACAAGACAACCCCTCTGATGTAGCTGAAGCCGAGGTAGCAGAAGCCACTGATCAGGAACAACAAGCAATAAGCTATCTAAACGAAGTGGCTCAGTAAATGTCCTTGGATCTTGAAGTTGTGGAAAACTGGGTTCTGGCTGATCAACACAATAAAGGCTACAGTGAGCTCTCTGATATGGACATTGTTCCTTCTGTGCAGGTGCAACCGCAGCAAGAACAGACTGATTTTGAGGAACCCGCCGAGGAGGAAGAGCTTCATGTGCCTACTGATAGTGAAGCTGTGGACTGCATAGAAAAAGCTATTGCTTGGCTTGAAAATCAAAATGATGCCGACGGACTGGGCAGAGGTGATGGCCACTAAAATGCCATTTTCCAAGTAAGGACTTTGAGGTCACAAGTAGCCAGGGGTTCAAAAGGCTTACAAGTGAGCATGTCAAGCACAAGGTTGATATCCCAGGGAGCGACAGGTTTCCGAACTGGGGGCCTCGTGCACAGGATGTCTTTTGAGAATCTTTTGAAGAGGAGCATCTGAGCTAGAGTAAGGTTCTGGACTGCCTCATGATAGGCTGAGACAGCACAAAGGTAAACCTTTTACAGAAGAGTATTGCAGACCCGCATCAGAGAGATCTAGCAAATACTCCCAAACTTTATCTGGTGGACATCGGAATGGATCCATACAGTACTTGGTGCGCCATTCTGAGAAGCGCATCTATTTGTCATTGTAAGTCTTTCTGGTTGAGGGCTTACGGGCAGCCAAGAGAATCTCGGAGACCATCTGAGAGACCTTAAACCTGCTCACTTCATGCTGGCCTGGTGGCACTGAGGGCTAAGGTGCTGGATGCCACACCAGCGACCCAGGTTCAGGAACGAGCTTGCATCACCAGGGGTCAGCTGGTGGAGAGGATGAGTGGGACTGAGTAGCTGCAAGCCATCTCTCTCCCCTCCTGGGGAGGGACTTGGCCGGTCCCACCATACGACTGCCACCAGGTGGCAGTCCAGTGGCAGTGTCAGCTGGCTGGCGGTATGAAGGAGGGTGTTGGGGAACACAGCGTGCATGTGCCTCCATGTGCGCAAAAGGCCCGCAAGAGGAAGGGAGAAAATGGGATGCAGGTTCACGATGGTCCCGCCGCGATCCCGTGACTGACGCAGACCAGGATGGACGCAAGCCCTCCACCAACCAGCTCCTTGAAAAATGGGAATAAAATGTATATGGAAAAAAAAAAACCTGCTCACTTTTATCTCCTCAGGAGCCAAGCATGAAGATGCAGGGATCGCAGATTGGGTTGAACCAGGGATCCCTGTGTCAGGAGGTCAGTCCGTAAAGGTAGCAGCCTCGAAGGGGCCACTGATAACTTGTTGATCAAAGGAAATCAAATCTGCCATAGCTAAGACAGGGTGATCAGAATAATTTTGCCCTGCGAGCCTCTAGCCTGAACAGTACCCTCTGAACAACAGGAAGAGGAGGAAATGCATACAGAAAGCAATTTGTCCACTGCAGCCTGAATGCATTCTGACAAAAAATGACAAGTTCTGGATTTATGCAGCAGAACTGCAGCAGTTTTGCATTAAGTGGGGACAAAAAAGGTCCAGCTCTGGAGTACCCCACTCATTGAAGAGAGACTTCACAACGTCTGGTAGTAATGACCACTCGAGAGGATCCGCTTTTGTCTGACTGAGTTGGTCTGCCAGATTGTTGTGAGCCCCTGGCAAGTAAACTGCTTTAATCAGAGAATCCTGCTCCAGACACCATTCCCATACCCTCATAGCTTCCCTGCAAAGAGGGTAGGAGTGTGCTCCTCCCTGCTTGTTGATGTAGTACATCACCACCTTGTTGTCCATCTCCAGAAGGATTACCTTGTAATGACTGAAATCCACCAAGGCTCGAAGGGCGTAAAGGATTGCCTTCCTCTCCAGAACACTGATATGGAGATGAGATTCTGAGTCCAGACTCCGTGGGTGTGATGGCCCTGACAGCGAGCCCCCCACCCCAGGAGAGATGCATCTGTTATGAGAGTTATCTGAATCTGGTGCAGTGAAGGAAAGACCTTAAAGAAGGTTGTCCTCCTGTGCCCACCATGCAAGCCACCGACACAGGGGTGCAGTCACCTTGATGGGGTGAGACTGAGGATGCATTGTCAGAGACAACTGTGTACTGAGCATCCACTGAGTGGTCCTCACGTGCAAGTGAAGACTGATGAGGCCATAAGGCCTAACATCCGCTGCATGGAGTGAGCCCACACAGTGCTGTTCTCCATGATGAAATGTGCCATCTGAAGGATGGCATTTCTTCTGTCCTCTGGGAGAAAGGCCCTCACCTTGGTAGTGTCAAAGAAGGCTCCTAAGAAGAGTAGCTGCTGCAAAGATTGAAGCTATGACTTCTCCAGGTTCAGCAGTACCCCAAGGGGGGTCAGGAAATGAGCTGCTATGGTTACTGCTTCTTCTTTGCCCTGCCTCGATGGACTTGCTAGGAGCCAATTGTCCATGTAGGGAAAGACCTGAAGCCTGAGCTTTCAAAGATGTGCTGCGAAAACCGTGAAGTACTTTGTAAAGACTTGAGGCACTGAGGAAAACCCAAAGGGCAGGATTCTGAATTGATAGTGCTGACCCAAGGCCACAAAGCATAAGAACTTGTGGTGGCTTGGGTGTAATGGAATGTGCTGGTAAGTGTCTTGCATTTCCAGAGATGCCAATCAGTCATGTGGCTTGAGAAGTGGCAGAAGGGTCCCTAGGTAGACCATCTTGAACTTCTTGTGGTATAGAAACTTGCTCAGCTATCTGAGGTCCAGGATGGGAAGCATACCCCCTGACTTTTTGGGAACTAGAAAGTAATGGGAGTAGAAGCCTGTAATGTGTTCTGCTGGAGGCAGCACTTCCACTGCCTTATTTCTCAGAAGGCCCGCTATCTCTGAAATGAGAAGGTCTGTCTAGGTAGCTGAAAGAGAGTGCTGCCTCTTGTGTGGATAGTCTGGGGGATTTCTGAGAAGTTCAGAAGGTATTCCTCCTGGATGACCCCTAAAACCAACTTGTCTGTGGTGACAGACTTCCAGTGGCTGTAAAAATGAGATAGACCTGACCCCCCACACTGGGGAGGAGAGGTCCACCTCAGACAGCTGAGGCAGAGCTGGGGCCGGAGACTCAGAGGGTGGCACTGGGTGCTTTTGGGGCCTGTGCCTTCTGCTGCATGTTCTTTTGTGACTGACGAGATTGGTGCTTGAGTGAGCTCCTCTGCCTCTTCCACCAAAGGACTGCCTGTTACGAAAGAACTGATGGCCTCTCCCTCTTTGCGGATGTAAAGGGGCCAGTCTTGTTAGTCTTCTGAGAGGCTTCCAGGGACTGTTCCATCTGCTGGCCAAACAAGTGCCATCCATGACCTGTTGCTGGGCATCAGGGGAAAATCCTGAGGTTTGCAGCAAGGAATGTCTTCTTATGTAGATTCTGGCAGCAGCAGCATGAGAAGCAGTGTCATATGCATCAATGGCCGCTTTTAACTGATGACTGTTGGACTCTATACCATGAGTGACAGTTTGAAGAATGTTTTGTTTAGTATCCGATTCTGGTAAGGACATGGCCACAGATTTAAGGGAGGTCCAGAAAGCATACTCATACTGAGAGAAATGGCCTTGGCAACTGGCTATTTGCATGTTCAGAGTGGCCGCTGCAAAAGCCCTTTTCCACATAGTATCAATCTTATGAGATTCCTTAGTAATAGGATATGCTGTAACCTCTAGAGGGAGGACAGCCTTGTTGTTTTCTGCAAGGATAATAATCTTATCTGCAGTAGTCCGAGAAGCCAAAATAGGTCTGTCTTTAGGAGGAGTATACTTATGGTCTATCGTCTTACAGACAGATGGAATGGAAGCAGGCCTAGCCCACACCACCTCAGAAAGGGTTTGAAGGTTGGAGGAACAGGGGGAGTGATGTTAACTGTTATGCCGGGACATGGAGCCACTCAAGATGCAGCTGTTTACCTGGGTTGAGGGTCGAAGTCTCAGGAGCTAAAGTAGCCTGCAGATTCCTCAATAAAGTCTGGAAGGAGAGGTCCTTTTGAGGGAAGAAAGTATAGGCTGGAGGTAAATTCTTCATGCTGAAGAAAGTGTCATCATCATCGCCCTCAGAGAGAATGAGGTCAGGGTCAAACTCATCTTCCTCCAAATCTCCCTTGGAAGGAGGAACTGGGAGAGGACTGAACTTTGTAAGTCCTCATCCAGACCTCGGAGTTGGACAGACAGGTGACACCAGAACCAGGGTCAGCATCAGACCCTGCACCAGGCTCAGAGGAGCCAGCATCGGATCCAGTGCCAGGCCCACGGGAACCGGCACCAGATCCCAATAGAGCCCGCGCCAGACCCGGCACCAGCCCCAAAGGAGCCAATGCTGGAACAAGACCCAGAGCTGCCAGTGCTGGAAATGGAACCGCAAAAGACCCAGAAGGACTAGCTGGCACTACAGTGCATGGAAAAGATGCCTGTTCAGATTCCTGCAAAGAGACAGAGCGAGGAAGGGTGGCACATGGAACTGGCGCCGGCACGGTCACCACCAAGGGATCTGGATTCAGTAGCAGAGCCAAATGCTCTACTGGGCTCTAAAACTCCAACCTCAGTCTCGAGAAGCCTAGACCCGAAGGCCCCTGCACCGAGCCCACAGAGAAGGGCAGATGATCCAGATGTTCTACCCACTGCTCCATAAGAGCTGTCAATGGTAAAACTGCCCACCGGAGTTCCCACAAGAGGACAGAGAGGGACTCCAGGCCCAAAACCTGGAACAACTGTCAACAGAAATTATCGGAGAGACCAACGGTGCTAGTAAAGGCCTTCCTTTCCCAGACGTAGTAGATCTCTTAGCAGACTTACCAGAGGGGGACCCCACAGCAGTACCATTTCTTCCCCTTCCAATGAAAAGAGGACGAACCCAAGGTCAAGTGGTGCCAGGTCCCCAACCTAGATTGGGAACGGGTCCACTTCTTTTTGTGTTTACAGGAAGACTGCCTTTCCCCCTGAACACAGGACTGCCCATGATTGGATCCCCCTCCAGAGAGGGGAGTGGATTGGACACAGCCCCGGTGCCACAGCAGCACTCAAAAGGAGACTCCCTACCATCAATGACACCGTCCATGGTCAAGGCCATTACTTGGTAGGGCTGAGAAGAAGTGACAAAAAATCTATTTCTTTTCTCTACTTTTTCTTTTTTCTTTTGTTTACTAACAAGACAAATAACAAACACTAGCTAAAGGTCAAATGAACTAAACACTTTGTCATACAGATGTGAAGACTTGACTCCTGGCGGGCGAGCAACGTCACTGAAGCACACTCAATGGTGGGGAAAAAGGAACTGAGTCAGCTAAGCGTCATTGCCAAGATAGGCTATGTAGTGTTAGCTAGTCTCGTGGTGCTGTGCATGCATGCAGCCTACCTTGGCGCTGGCCCTCCTGAAGATTTTTGGCTCCTGCAGGGTCCCAGTGCCTCTGGCTTGAACCCAGCGGTGTGAATGAATAGTGAAGATAAGGTCCAGGAAGCTCATCAGTTCTGTTCATCAAGAGAGAAACAAAATGGTGAAAAAAATAAGAGAGGGCGAAGAATTTTCCTAGGCCAAAAGGATTGGGAAAAGGATATAGGAAATAAACAACAAAATAAAACCCAACTAACAACCTATGAATAAAGGAAAAAGAGGGCACGCTAGGTGGCGTAAAGAGGTAGTTGAGTATGGAAGCCTCTTGCCACTAGCCAGACATGAGAGGGATAGTGATCATAAAGACAGCAGCCCTGAAGCATGTGACTGGCAGAAAAGCAAGAGGGTGTGCCCAGAATTGGGACCCCCTTGCAACTGAGATGGCACAATGTACTAAAATAGGAATGACTTACACAGACTACTGGAAAAAACTAACCCCATGCTACCTGATAGATGACTGACTGACTAGCTAGTTAAACTATGTCCCTGTTTTTCCCCACCAGGGAAAAAAGGAAAGAATTTCAGGTACAAGTGGAAGAACAGCCTAAAGGAGTCAAAATGTGTTCATCTCCCCAGGCACCACTTAGAGTAGTGGGCTAACAGCCCAGCTGGCATAAGGAAAAAAGAAGACCGTCATACAAACCAAAAAGGATGGTCTGGCATAGCCAGAAGAAAAAAACACCAGAGAAAAGGACCTGCTTCTCCTGCAACAACAGTGATGTACCCTATGTGAAAGCTAGTGCACTTGAACCAATCTAGTGCACAGCACTCTTCCACAAACAGTGCAACTGCCAAGTAGAGTTAGCTCGGATAGTGCCCAGAGGCACAGAGTGCATTTAGCAACTAACAGGGATCCACCCTAGGAAAGGAATGTACCCTGGGCTGGGAGATGAAGACAAGAAGTAGAAAGGAGGAATGGAGCTGCCTTGGGAATGGCGTCATCAGTGATACTGAGAACTGTCCTGGGACCATCCCCAAAGGGAATAATCCTAGCACTGAAGGCCCATGCAGCACCATCATCAGCACCGGCACTGGGAAAGGCCCCAAATAACCCAACCCTGGCATTGGGGGTGGCACTACTGTGTTGCTGACCCCGTTGCACCCAAAGGAAGGGGCGGCACTATGGTTGTCTCCATCCCCAGAGAGGTGAAGAGGATTCCAGAAGTGCAGCAGGTGTCGGGGGTTGCCAACAGTAACCCTAGCCCGGGCACTGGAGTTGGAGCAGGCTGCATCACTAACTCAAGTGGCACTGATGATGGCGCCAGCCCTACCACGCTGAGAGGTCAGGAGTGGCACCAAAAATGGCACCACTTCACTACTGCACTGCATCCACTGCTCCATAAGAGCTGCTCAATGGTCAAACTGCTCACCAGCATCCAATCTATTGGACAGAGTGGGGCTCTAGAACAGAGACCGGGACCTCACAGGCCCCGGGCATTCCCAGTAATGATGATGATGGGGTACCCAGGCCCACATTAGTCAAGTGTCACAGCAGAACGATCAGAGGATGACCTCTACCAGTGTCATTTCTTCCCCTGATGCTTTTTGTGGGAAGAGGCTGAGGCTGAACAATGCAGACCCTGACACAGAGCATGTGCGAGATCTGGAAGAACAGGTTACTCACCTGTAACAGTAGTTCTAGGAGGGGTATATGTTGTTCATCCACACTTCTTGGCATGTCCCTTTCCCCTTTAAATCTGGCCGGACGTCTTCAAGCTAGCTCCTCCCACCCACCCGGGTGGTAAATACCTCGGCTCTGCCCCATGATGCCAGAAATTAGCCCGCTGGAAGCAAGGTTGTGTGCCTAAAGCCGGGGAGGTCGAGTAGGTGCGTGTGGATGAACAACATAAACCACTCCTAGAACTACTGTTACAGGTAAGTAACCTGTTCTTCTAGGAGCGTGGATATGCTGTTCATCCACACTTCTTGGCAGACTCCAAGCAGTTCTCCGGGAGGAGGGAGGCAAGGTGCACACCCCCTACTTGGGAAATAAAGATTGGAGAACCGAGGCCCCAAAACCAGCATCCCAACATGACTCAAGGTCGATGTGGTAGTGGGTAATGAAGGTGTTTGCTAACTTCCAGGTAGTAGCCCGACATATTTCCTGGATAGGGATGTCCCTGGAAGCAGCCACCGATGCAGCAGTATGGCGGGTAGAATGAGCTCTTATTCCTCTGAGAGGCTCCTTGCCCGCCAACTCATAGCACAGACCTATGCAAGATGTAATCCACCTTGCAATGGTCCGTTTGGCTGCAGGTCTGCCACAGGCGGCTTCAGCATAGATGACAAACAGCTGGCGAATCTCTCCCCGAATGTCCGCCGTTCTTTTCTTATAATAGGAGAGAGCATGTCTCAGGTCCAAGGTATGGAGCCTGTACTCGGCATCCGAGGTGTAATTAGGGTAGTATACCGGCAGAGTTAACACCTGGTTAAGATAAAAATCTGATACCACCTTCAGAAGGAATTTCGGGTAGGGGCACAAGACAACTTTGTCCCTCTGAAAGACCAGATAAGGGGAGTCCACCGAAAGCACCTGGAGCTCCCCTGTCCTTCTGGCAGATGTGATAGCTACCAGGAAAGCCGTCTTCCATGACAAGTGTGAGAGCTCACACTTGTGCATGGGTTCGAATGGCTTGCCCATAAGCTTTGCCAAAACCAGCAACAGATCCCACGGAGGTGGAGGTTCATGCACCGGAGGGGATATGTGATCCAGGCCTTTGAAGAAGCGCCTGACCACTGTCTCCTGTGCCAATGTCGGCTGACTGGCCCACTCCCGGTAAGCAGAAATGGCTGCCAGGTGCACCCTAAGGGTCGATGACCGTAGACCCCCTTTGGAGAGAGACCAAAGGTAGTCGAGAATGTTAGCCAAAGAGCAGGATAAGGGGTCCAGACCCTTACCCTGACACCAAATGGAAAATCTCTTCTATTTGAAGGCGTAACATTTCTTGGTCGATTCCTTATGAGATGCCTCCACCACAGTGTAGACATCCTTGGAAAGACCCAGAGCCTGGAACTCTAGCCGCTCAGGTACCAGGCTGTGAGGTGCAGGGAATGAAGGTCTGGATGGAAAACCTTCCCCTGGTTCAGAGATATCAGGTCCGAGCATGTACAAAGCCGCTCCGGGGGCCTGCAGCTGAGGCTGAGGAGATCTGGATACCAGAACTGGTGCGGCCAATCTGGGGCTACCAAGATCACCTTCACCTTGCCCTCCTCACCTTGAGTAACACCTTGTGGATCAGCGGAAATGGAGGGAAGGCGTAGAGGAGGCCTGAGGTCCACGGCCTTGAGAAGGCATCCCCCTGCAGAGAGCCCAGCTGAGGGGGGGTGGGCATGGTACAGCCTCAGCTTGGTGTTTTCCCTGGAGGCAAACAGGTCCACCAACGGTTTGCCCCAACGGGAGAACAGACTGTAAGCTGCCTCTGGATGGAGAGACCACTCGTAGGATGTCTGGCCTAAGCAGCTGACAGCATCCGCCAGCTGGTTCGAGACTCCTGCCACATGAATGGCTAGGAGATCCGCCTCCAACCAGCTTACAAGGATCCAGATGCGGAGCGCCTCCTTGCACCGCAGATGGGAGTGCGTGCTGCCCTGTTTGTTGAGGTAGTACATGGTCGTGGTATTGTCCATCTGGACTTGACCCACTTGACCCCGGAGCTGAGGAGCGAAAGCTGACAGTGCCAGTCTGACTGCTCTGAGCTCCAACAGGTTGATGTGGCATCGAGACTCCTTGGGGGTCCAGAAACTGTGGGCTCTGTTGTCCCCCATGTGAGCTCCCCAGTCCATGAGAGAGGCATCGGTCGTGAGAACGACTGTTGGCTTGGGGCGGACAAATGGGATCCCTTCCTGCAACCGATCTGGGGTGGTCCACCATTGGAGAGCATCCCACATCTTCTGGGTCACAGTGATCAGCTGGTCAAAGTGACTATGGTGCTGAGTCCACTGAGCGGCCAGCTCCCACTGGAGGGGGCGTATGTGCCATCTGGCCCAACGGACCACTGAGGTGCATGCCGCCATGTAACCCAGAAGGCGCAGGAAGTCCCGGGCAGGGCGCAGGTGCCCAGCCAGAAATGACTGGGCAAAGGAAGAAAGAACCTCCGCCCTGTCCGCTAAGCTCTGGCTTGACGAGAGTTGAGCTCTGCCTTGATGAAGCCCATCACCTGAGAGGGCATGAGTTCCGACTTGGCCTCGATGATCAGGAGGCCTAGTTGGGAGCAGGTTCGAAGAGCCAGATCCCTAGATCTCTCCACCTCCTGGAGGGAGGAACCTGCCAAGAGCCAGTCGTCAAGATAAGGGTAAATTCGAACTCCTCGACACCGGAGACGGGCTGCCACCACTGCAATGCACTTGGTGAAGACCCTCGGGGCTGATGACAGACCAAATGGCATGGCTCGGAACTCGTACAGGGTCCCTTCGACCTTGAAGTGGAGGAACCGCTGATGGGACAGACGGATTGGGATGTGGAAGAATGCGTCCTGCAGATCCAGTGAACAGAACCACATGTTTCGCTCCAGGGATGGTATGATCTGGTTTAGAGTTACCATCCGGAAGGTGCGAGGCCTAAGATATTGATTCAGGTCACGGAGATCTAGGATGGGGCTCCAATCCCCCATCTGCTTGGGTACCAGGAAGTACCTGGACATGAAGCCTGGGTCTGTAGGAGGATCCAGCACTGGAGCTACCGCCTCTTTGCAGAGGAGATGAGCGATGTTGTCTCGAAGAGCCAACTGAGTGCGAATTGAGATCCTTTCCTCCCAAGGGGCACGGGCTCAGCTGGGAGGGTACTGCTCGAATTCCAGAGGCAGTCCCTGGCTGACCACTTCTAGGACCCACCTGTCTGTGGTGATATTGGACCAGGCAGAAAGAAAGTGGCGGAGCTGCCCCCCACGGGAGGACCCAGAGCTGGCGTGATGGGTGTATTGATGGCAACCCCCAACCCATTATCGGGCAGGCTTAGAGGAGGAGGAAGCTTCTGGACCGGCACCTCGGCCTCCTTTACGTGGCTTTTGAGGACCCTGCTTGGGCCTGGGGTGCCAAGCTTGAGCCTGCTGTTGCTGCTGGCCTCCTTGATAGGAGGGCTGCCTAACCGCAGGTGAAGAGTGCCAAAAAGGCTTCTTCTTGCGCTTCTGCTGGTTCTGGCACAAAGAATCCTTCGCAGAGGTATCATCCAAGGTGGCACTGGACTGCTCTATGCACTGGAGGTGACCAGCCACTCCTGGACCGGAAAGGTCAGTGCCTAGGAAGGGCACGTCAGCTAACTTGTGCTGGGTATCTGCTGGGAAGGAGGACAGCCTCAGCCAAGCCCTGCGGCGAGTGGCCACTGCGGCTGCCAAAGAGCGGGCACAGGAATCTCCAATGTCCAGGGCCATCTGGAGCTGCTGTTTAGCAACAGCACGGCCTTGATCACGGACCTGCATCACTGTGGTCTGCATGTCCACTGGGAGATGAGGGAGGACTTCATCCAATGACCCAAGGAGGGCATGTGAGAATTGTGCCATGATGACAGTCGAGTTGGCCTGATGAAGGCCTAAGGAAGAGGCCACATAGACCTTACTGGCAGAGTGATCCATATTTTTGGACTCCTTGTCCGGTGGTCGGTCAGTGTTAGCCTAGCTACCAGTACGCCTGAGCACAGAAGCAGTCACTAGGCTTTTGGCTGAAGGATGCTCTGTGAACCTCGCCAGGGACCCCATGGGCACCATATACTTGCGGGCCATGCGGGCAGACAGAGCTGGGCAGGAAGCAGGATGCTGCCAAAGCTCAAGGGCCGGACCAACGATGGCTTCGGCCACTGGAAAGGCCTCCGTCGGGGTATCCCCCCTTTTGAGGATATCCGTCAGGGGGTACTCCACCTTTTTCTGGATGGGCTCCAGGGGCATTCCAGTGGACTCAGAGATCAGGCGAAGAATGCCCTAAAAGGAGGAAGGGCCTTCCTCCAGTCTGGCCACGGACAACTCATCATCCCCGGTATGAGAGTGTAACCCTGTGTCATTGGAGTCCGAAGAGTCGGGGTATAGTGGCCTACCGCCTACATCCTCTTTGATCCGCCAAGGGCGGTCGGGGGTGACCGTAATGGACAGACGTCAGGGGAGCCCAGTGTCTGCATGATCCTCTTTCAAGGGAGTCCCTCCCTGAGGCTGCTTAGGTGGTGACTCCACCAAAATCGGTGGAGAAACCGAAATAGGTTGAGCCGGTATACGCGCCGGACCCATGGAAGGAGGAACTGAGGCCTTCGGTTCCAGAGGGGCAGGCATCGGCTTAGGAGGCAGAAGCCAAGTAATGGCTGGGGCGGCCAGTGGAGCTGGCTTCTGCCTGGTCAAAATCAGCTGTTGCCACATCAAATCCTCATAGTGTCGTCGGAATTTCCGTCGAAGCCTCTCCTCGTCTGAGGAGGAAAAGGACTGGTGGCGGTGCCTCTTTTTAGAATGTTTGTGGCCCTTTTTTGGCCAATCGACCGAAGGGGTCCTGGTCCTGGTCCCTGATCAAGACCGACGTGGTCGGCAAGTTCGATCAGGGGACGCCAGAGTCAGTGAAAACCGAGGTTCCGGCACCTTATCCTCAATGGGGACACCCGAGGGCAGTGTCTCCTCGTCGGGAAAGGAAAGGACAGGTGTCCTTTCTAAGGAATCATCGACCGGAGTCGGCGATAAAGGCTCGATTGGGTCGAGAGTAATCTTGGCTGGTTCAGCCATTTCCTCAGTATCGGTGCCTTGGCCCGATGGAAGGTTGGTAAAGCCGGCGGCCAACGAAGCGATCTTGACCGAAGTCAAAACCGTATGTTCCTGGGACTCGGATCTCTCTCAGTCCCAGGAGCATCTCCTTCTGGAAGAAGACGACTTGGGGTCCTTGTCCCTCTTCCGAGGGTGGGAGGAGTGCGAGCCCGAGGGTGCCTCACCCCTGGTGGGGAGAGACTGGCACAACTCCCTAAAGGAGCCCGAAAAGGTAGAGCCAAGGTTGAGAGGAATGAAAAAACTGCGACTGGCCGAAGCCTGAGCCACCTCCTCCTCCTCGAAAGCAGCCATCTGCTCAAGCTGCTTGGCGGATCCCACGGCCGCGGAAACCGCCCACCTTGCCTTCTTAGATTTCACTGGCGAGTTTCTAAGCTCTGGTCTCCCCAGTTTTAGGCATGCCTTGCGGTTGTCCACAACGTTGGGATGGAAGGCCAAACAGAATGTACAAAACGTGGTGTCATGTCCGACACCTAGGCAATAGACACACGACAGGTGGGGATCGGTGCGTGACATTTTCTGGCCGCAGGGACACCGGCGAAATCCGGGGGATGATTTGTCCTCCATGTCCGATGCACTGTAATCGGAATCGTGAACTCTGACGAGTTTCAAACTAATCTGTAGTGAAAACTGACTTTGCGAATCCAGGGCCTACGAATTGCTAAGTAGCACGAGGGAACCTGAATCTTCCAGCGGAAAGGAAGATCTGGCATCATGGGGTGGAGCCAAGGTATTTACCACCCGGGTGGGTGGGAGGAGCTAGCTTGAAGACTTCCGCCCAGATTTAAAGGGGAAAGGGACATGCCAAGAAGTGTGGATGAACAACATATCCACGCTCCTAGAACATTTCTTTTTACAACTCCAAGAGGACTGTCCATCCTCTTGGGCACTGGACTTTTTTTTTCCCCAGCGCACCTGCCCAGAGAGAGGTGGTGGCCAGACATAACCCCTTTGCCAGAGCAAGGTACCTTTTCAAAGGTCCCAACCCTGACATCAGTGGCGGCATCGCTAACTAAGTTGACGACCCCCCTGGACCGAAGGAAGCAGTGATACTGTGACTGACTCTGTCCCCGGACGGGCTGGAGATGACACCACAAGTGGGCAACATCAGGGTTGCCAACAGTGGCCCCAGCCCAGACACTGAAGTCGGAGTAGGCCGTACACCTAAGTCAAGTAGCACTGAGGATGATGCCAGCCATCTTACCCTGAGAAATTAGGAGTGGCACCAAAAACAGTGCTGCTTCTATAATACACTGCACCCACTGCTCCATAAGAGCTGTCCAATGACCAAACTGCTTACTGTAATCCCCTCTACTGGACAGAGTGGGGCTCTGAGATGGAGACCTTGACCTCGCAGGCCCAGGCATCTTCATTGATGATTGTGGGGTACCCAGGCCCACAGAGCAATTCAAGTGTCTCCGAGCAGAATGCTCAGAGAATGATCTTGACTGGTGCCATTTCTTTCCTTTATGCTTTTTGCAGAAAGAGTTTAGGACAAACAGGGCGCAGACTCCAACACAGAGCATGCATGGGATCTGGACCATTTCTTTTCATGACTCCAAGGGGACTTTCCATCCTCCTGGGCACCAGAATGCCTTTTGTCAGAACACCTGCCTTGAGAGAGGTTGTGGCCAGACATGTCTCATTGCTGGAGCAAGTTTCCTTTTTAGGCTCCTTAACTTTTCCATGGTCATCGACTGTTAGCTTGAGGTAGGGCTGAGAGAAAACTGCAGAGCTTTTAACTGACACAAAATAATAGATGCTAGTGTATTGTAAACGTAAACCAATGAACTGAACACTGTCATTGTATAGGTGGTGAAGTTCTGGCCCCTACGTAGAGTGTCGATGTTGCTGCTGCACACTCAATGGTGGGAAAAAAAAGAATCAAGTGGTTAGGGGTCTGATGCCATTATATGCCAGCGGGCATGTGTGGGGATGCACACACGGGGCCTACTCGCACCACCAGCTCTCCAGAAATGCTCTGGCTCCCACAGGGTCCTAGCATCTCCGGCACAGACCCATTAGTGGGAATCTATGGAGAAGATTGATTCTTGGAAAATTTAACTTGCTCTCCAGGTAATGGGGAAATAACCATATAGCAGCTTTGTCTTCTCCGTGGCTGAGCTCTGTGTTCTCCAGGAGTGTCACTTGTAGTACAATCCACTTTGACTTGTAAACAAAATGTGCACAGGCATAAAGATCCTTGGACAACTAGACTCAGACCGTGTGATACCTTTCATAGGACTAACATACAGTAGCTACTGTACACAGATGTTCTAGTAAACAGGTTTTTCAGCACCATACACGTCCCTTTCTCAGGTACCTGGCGAAGAGATTTGTGCATCCCCGAAAGCCTGTGTACTAAAACAACTATGCACAGGGCCGGTCCATCGGCGCAGCGGTTGGTGTTCCGCTTGCGACGCCGGCGATCTGGGTTCGGAAACGGACCTGGGTCATCGGAGGACCAGCCGGGGCGGGAAGGACTGAGCGTCCCTTGGACAGCTCTCCTTCCCTGGGGGGAGGGCAGGGTGGCACTCGGCGCGGTAGCAGCACCTAGCGGAGGCTGGGTGGCTGCACCGTGTCAGCGCATAACAGGAAGTCAGGATGGGGCGGACGCAGGTCGTCATTGCACATCCCCATCCTGTTTAAACAGACAGGAGGGAAAAATCCTGTGCCTGCCGTTTCAATGGCGCTCCGCCCCTGGGAGCCCTGATCAGCCTCCGGAAGCTGATCCCCCAACCAGTCACAGTTCCACGGCCCGATTTCGGGGGTCGGAGCCGTGGCCTCGCTCTCTGGGGGGTAAGCCAGGGATGACCGGGGGATTCAGCTACATATCCGGAGGTGGGGGCACCAGGGGTCCGTGACCGGAGCAGATGGATGACGGAGGCAACAGGAGCAGAAATAGAAAATAGAAAAAATAAATAAATAAAACAACTATGCACAGTATCTACAGTATGCTGAGTTCATAAAAGGTAACACACGATTCAATGAATATAACCTGACTACTGAAATGCAGAGAGGCAGACAGTGGATTGGCAGTATAATAAAATCCTTCACTCTATGGTGGGCATAAATATTACATTATCAAAAGTGAGGCTGAAAAGAGTAACTAACTTTCTAATGTACTCTCATCTACATATGTGCTATACTGCCGTTCTTGTCCAGGAACAAACAGTAATTGAAAACAAGACCTGTGTCTAACTGTACCCTCTCAGCAACCATAAAACAAATTTATCAGGGTAGATTTATCAGGGTAGCTCTACCAAATCAGGCTCTTTCTGAGACTAGGTTCTGCCCATCTCACTGCCCCATCCTTCATATTTTCAATCTATCCATTACATCAGCCTCTGTTCATACCTGCTGGAAATCTGCTCACATTCTTCCTCTTTTCAAATCAGGAGACCCCTGCGACCTAAATAACTATAGGCCCATCTCTATCCTTCCTATCCTTTCCAAAGTCCTCGAAAAGCTAATATATAACCAGTTAAAACAACGTATCGAATTCCACTCTCTCCTAAACCCTGCTCAGTCTGGCTTCAGGTCTAAACACAGCACTGTTACAGCTTTGGCTAAGGTCACCAAAGATTGGATCTCTGCTGTGGATTCTAAGAAGATTACCGGTGAAGTCTTCTTGGATCTTAGTAAAGCATTTGACACTGTTGATCATTTCCTCCTACTAAACTGCCTTACTAACCTAGACGCCACTCCATCTACCGTACAGTGGTTTACCAGCTACCTCACTGGTAGGACACAGAAAGTCAAAGCGGATGGTCTCCTCTCAGTCTCCCTTCCGATTACTAGGGGTGTTCCTCAAAGCTCCATTTTAGGACCGATCCTATTCTCTATTTACATCAATGACCTTGATTCTCACATAGCAAACTCTAATCTTCACTTTTTTGCAGATGGCACTGTCCTGTACACCTCTGACATCTCCCTGGCAGAAGTTAGGGAAGTTATGCAAGCCGACTTTGCACAGCTTGAAACTAATCTTATCAATGCTAAGCTCATATTAAATGCCAAAAAAACCAAGGCAATGATCTTTTCACGTAGTTCTTCCATTTGTAACCCCCCTTTGCCTCCTACGAACTTTATTGTTACCTCCAAGGGTGAACCCCTCGAAGTCGTTACTAAATTTAAGTATCTCGGTTTCTGGACAGACAATAAGCTTTCCTTTAACAACCACATTGAAGACTTATCTAGGAGGCTAAAATCACGGCTAGGGTTTTTCTTTAGAAATAGGTCCCTCTTCCCTCTTGCAATCCGAACCAGGCTTGTATTGGCCACATTTCTTCCTCTGCTACATTATGGGGATTTTATATATGCCTCTGCAATTTCTGGTCTAAGTAAGCTGGATGTTCTCCATCACCGAGGCCTACGGTTCATCACCAGTTCCCCTTATAGAACCCCCCACTGCGACCTGTATGCAGCTGTTGGCTGGTCCTCACTTGTCACCAGACACTTGCTCCATGCTGGTATCTGGACACTCAAGTTACTTCTTCATAAACTGCCGTGCTACTTAACGTCATTTATTCGCCTCTCCTACAGTGTATACTCACTTAGGAAATCAAACTTCATCCTGCTTGATGTACCACGAACTCGTACTACCTTTGGTCAACAAGCAGTTTCATTCTTCCTTCCCACTTCATGGAACCAACTCCAATCCGCACTGAAACTAACCGGCATAGTCTCAATTAATCTCTACAAAGCTTTAGCCTCATCCAAAATAAAAGATATCTGTAGCTGCCACTAATCCCCCCTTTTCCCTTATATTATTCACTTGGGTACCGTCTGCCCGTGTTAGGCCCAACTGGGTACATAATTGATAAAAATAATTTGTCATAGTGTTGATACCCAGCTTTTGCTTATTCTGTCATCTTCCTCCTGAACTCCTAATTACATCACCCCCCCCTTCTCCTCCCTTACTCCTAACTCCCACTTGTCTCTAACCCACAACTATACCTGTCCTCTTATATTTATCTGTACGCCACAACTATACCTTTCCTCTTATGCTCTCTCCACCATCAGCGCGCTCTCTAACCATCTCTTTGGTTGCACCTAACTGTATTAGCTGAAAAACAAATCAGGTTACTGTCTGAATTCTGCCTTATATGTTGTGTCCATTCATGTTTTGACAGTGATGAACTTTGTACGCACTTATTTTCCTTTACTGTAATAATACCTTGTATGTAGTGTTCATATGTCAGTGTAAATGTTCCAGGACCTCCTTGTGAATGAGCTTGCTGAATGGAGTTTTCCTGCAATAAACCTGAACTTGAACTAAAAGCCTCCAATGTATGATACTCTGCTTAAGAAAAGGAGAATCTTCTAATGCTGATGTTGCATTTGGGGACTGGATGATAAATCCTGACTAACCACAAGCATGCTCCTTACCCTGCCAAGAAAGGAATGACCCCTTAAAAAACACCATTACCACTGTAATACCTGTAAAAGACAATCTCTGAATTTTAGCATGACTTGGACACGCATGGTTCTGAAGCTAGATCTTTGAAGCAGTTAGTGTAACGTGTACTTGCTACTCACCCTGGAAATAAAGGATCTCAGTGCAGTGAAGACGTGCTTTAGTGCAGTTTCAGATTGATTTTTTCGAAGGCAGCAGAGGTGAACATCAAAAAACTTCTTCATCAGTGAGTTATGGCCATAGTCCACGAGGAGCTGGTTCTATGGAGCACACAACATGTTAGCCAATCTCTGCTAAAAGCAACACTGAAGTTTAAATATGTAACAGGAAGAACAGCTCCGAGTCCTGTTTACACTATGATTTCAGGTACTAAAAATCGTTCAACCAATCAGACCTTCTACAGAAAATGCTATATATAAAGAGAATATAAAATAAAATGGATAATAAAGAATTGAGTTTCCATAAATTTCACACCCTTGATGGGACTTTACTTGAGGACACATCCTCCTTCAGGTACTTAGGTGTTTGGTTGGACCAACACCTAAACTTCTCTGGACATATTGACACCATCCAGAAAAAACTACGCCCCAAGCTTGGTGCCCTGTTCAGGGACTGTAGCTGCATCCCTCCTACGGCTAGGCGTGTACTTGTTCAGAAGATGATACTGCCCATTTTCGACTACTGTGACGTAGTCTATGGTGCTGCCACTAAGCCCTCCCTGGCCAGACTGGACACCCTCTTCAATTCCTTCTGCCACTTTGCCATGAATGCCCCCCCCCCCCCTCGCACCCATCACTGCAATCCTTATCATGCCCTATCCTTCCCCTCTTACAAATAGGTGACTCTCCCACTGTGCTAAATTTACCTCCAAGCACTGGTAGGGTGAGCTCCCTTCCTACCTCACCTCCTCTTTTATAACACCCCCCCACCTGCCCATTCCCTTAGATCAACCGACTCCCTACCCTGGTTGTCCCCCACAGATCCAACCAAATCAGCCAATTCGGTTACTCTCACCGCCTCCCAAAAATCTGGAATCCCCTCAAATCCAGCACTCAGCCTCCGCCTACTCCTTCAGCTCTGCCCTCAATAATTACCTTGTACCTAGCTGCCCCTGCCATGTCCCTCCCTAATTCCCTCCTCTAAGCCCTCGACAAACTCTACTGCTCTACCCTCACCTTCACTTTACCCTGTGCACACCCAACCTCAAAATCTCTAGCCCTACTCCCCTTCCCCCAAATTGCTCCCCCTTACTGGCCTCCCTTGATCTTTCACAGAATGCAAAGGACCCCGAATGCTCTCCATGGGTCACTCTCCTACCCCCCCCAAGAGGCTTGTATCTCTCATGTACTCCCTTCCCCCACCATCCTAAAAGGGTCTTTCTGGGACACTGCCTTATCCCCTTCTCTCTGGTCCCCCCAGTCCCCTTGCAGGGTTCCTCATATCCTGAGGGGGTCTCTAGGGCACGACTCTTCCTCCTCCCCTATCTTACCCCCTTCCCCTTTCTTTTTTTTTTTCAATTGTTTAACCAGGTGAGACACACTAAGCTGAAAGCTTGTTTACAGGTGCAACCTGGGAGCACAGGGAAGTTAAGTGACTTTCTCAGGGTCACACAGTATGCAAGTGGGGGCTGTGGTATTCAAACCCAGGTCTCCAGATTTGCAGCTCAAAGCCTTAAACCACTGCACTATACTTCCCCTTTTCTTTCACGTAAGCACTTGTTTACTTATTAATCCAGCACTTATTACTGTCCACTCTTTCTACATGTTGTGCGCAACACCGTTGTAACACTGTTTGTAGCACCTGCCTTACAATAGTATGTTAATGTGGATCTCAGCCCATGAAGCCAGGAATTACCTACTCAAGGTATTATGGAAATCAAGATTTAGTGGTGACACCCTGGATCTTAAGTTTGTAGCCCTTACGCTGGATGAAATTCTGTCACCTCTAACATATATTATTAACATGTCACTTAGTTACTCTCAATTCCCTCAGAAATGGAAATCTGTCACTGTGACACCAGTTCATAAGTTTGGGGATCGCACAATTACTGGGAACTACAGGCCTATCTCTATCCTGTCCCCAGTCTTGAAAGCTCTTGAGCGTATAGCGGCTGACTAACTGGTTGAATACTTAGAAAAATATCAGCTACAATGCCCACAACAACACAGGTTCAGAAATGGTCACAGTACCACTACCGCCCTTCTGGAGTTCACAGGCTTTATTCACCACTCCTTAGATCAAAGACACCTGGTCAGTGCTGCTTTCATTGATTTAACCAAAGCTTTCGACACAGTGAATCATGCCCTCCTGGTCGAACAGCTTACCACCACTGGCCTAGCTCGCGACAACGTAGCCTGGTTTGAAAGTTACTTGCACAACCGTACACAGCAGGTGAAGATTGGTAACACCCTCTCGGATAGCAGACCTGTCCTATCTGGAGTTCCTCAAGGGTCTATCTTGGGCCCTCTTTTATTTAGCATTTTCCTCAACAAACTTCCTTACTCCTGTCAGGGTCACATCCTTTTATATGCTGACAATGCTGTCCTGTTTACCAGTGATTCAGACCCTAAGGTTCTTGAATCCAGGCTGCAGAGTAATTTCGTATTAGTAGAAAGATGGTTCCATGAACACAAGTTAGTTATGAATTACAACAAGACTAAAACTATGCTGTTCTCCAGCTCCCAAAATAGGCACAGAACTTACCCTCTTTCTATCACCAACGAAGAGGGCTCTCCCCTGGAGCTAGTTCAGCTCTTTAAATATCTGGGGATTACTATTGACAGTATGATGATCTATGCCTATCACATTGACAACATTACTAAGGCTGTTAACACCCGCATTGGGCTACCTTATAGGCATAAGCAATGTTTGACCCCAGAGACTCTTAACCCGGCCATTCAAAGCTCTCATCTTGCTTATTGATTATGGCTTACCAATCTATGGATCAGCTACTGAAACAGCTCTTCGCTGCATCATAGCTGCACTCAACAAAGCATGCCGTCTCCTTGCCAGCTCAGCCCGTCTGTCCCATACCTGCGACATGTACACTCAGGCTAACTGGCTCCAATTCAAAGGTAGACTCATGTACCAAACATGTTTACTGTCCAAAACAGTAAGCTTAGGCAAAATGCCCTGAGTGCAAAAAGCTTACCACCCCCATCAACCGTCATTGCACCAGAAGCTGTACTAGCCAGATTTTTAATATACCCGCTATCGCACTTCTCTGGGACAAAGGTCATTTGCCTACCGTGCCCCGCTATGGATGAACTCGCTGCACCATGACATCACTTCAGCATCCACCTTGGGCTCCTTCAAGGTTAAACTTAAGCAACAGCTACAGTAGTTGCTGATGCCAGTTATGACTGCTTCCAATAACCTTTCTTCTTGTGACCAGCACTTATTCTAACCTTATGCATAACTATTCTCAGCATGTAAATAACTGTTCTAAGTTGCTATTCATTCTTCTTGATCCCTTCCTCTCGTTCCCCTCACCCTCCTATGGCTTTCCCCCATCCCCCCTCCCCTGTTATATCTCCTGAGCTCCCTTGCTCACTTTAAAATGCTTTGTCCAAGCCAGCCCGGTGGCGCTGAGGGTTGAGGCGCTGGACGCCACACCGGCGACCCGAGTTCTGGGAGCAAGCTTGGGTGCCGGGGGTCGGCAGGGGAGGGATTGGATTGAGCACCCGCTGGGCTGCTCTCCTATCCTGGGAGGAGGGTATTAGAAAGTCTGGTGCTCCAGCTGCCCCTGGTGGAGACTGGGGCACTGCAGAGCGTTGGGCTGCATGTACACAGCGTGGCCCAATGCTGGCAGGGTAGCCGTGCACCGAGAAGTCGGGGACATGCAACATGCATGGGAGGGAGGAGGCGTAACCAGGGGTAAAAGCCCTCTCAGGCGTACGGCTTCCTCCAGTGCCACGCTTACACGCCCAATGCTGGTTCCCCTGTCACTACTCTTCGATCTCTCCGGGGCTGTAGGGCCCACATCCCCAGAGAGTCAAAATGTCCTTGTACATGACGGGGGGCACAGCGGGTGGTAGAATGGTTAGGCCAGTGGGTAAGCCTGAGAGAGTTCCAGACCAGGAGGGAGAAAAAAGAATCTACCAAAAAAAAAAATTATGCTTTGTCCCATACCTTCTCACCTCGGATAAGGCCCCTGGGCTGATGCCATCCCTTACCTTGTAGATTATTAGATATTAAGCTGAATCTATGTTCATTTTCCTGCAAAGGGTTGTTTCGTAAGACCCCACCCCTTCTAATATGACCCTTTGAATTCCAGGTTTTAATCAAATACACATCTTGGCATACATTGTGCAATGCCACATGTATTGGAACATCTCTAGCTATATACTGTTGTAATGTTTTCCATAATTTCTTGTTTTGTTTGTCCTCAGTCTCATACTTTTCCAATATGTATTGTCCGTCTGACGTGGAACCTATAAAATGAGCTTGTTCTCAAAGATGCTATCCAAAATTTCAATAAATAAAAAAATTAAAAAAAATCATTGTTTTGTTTAGCATCCAAAAGCTGAAGAAAAAAGCAGGTGTCACAGGCATCCATATCGTGGGCAGGCCCAAGGCAGTTGAGACTAAGGTGGTGCAGCTGATACATCACCTGCATCCACATCATTGGAAGAGTGGCCTTTCTGTTTTGACTTTTTTCACAAAGCAACTAGCTAAAAAATATTAAAAGGAAAAAAACAAAGCTCACAAAACTGAGGCACTGTCTTCTATACTGTGCAGCTGAATGCAGGAAATAAAGAACTGAGATAATCTGGTTATCACAATGGTTACTGGATACAGCGGACGGAGGCAGCACTATTATCTGGTGCTCTGACAAAAGTATGACTCCCACAGGGTCATAGTTTCTCTCCACTAAGACCACAGAAAGGGGTACCTATGAAGAAGACAGTCTTAGATGACAATTATATTACTTTATCTTATTTTTTCTGTCTTATCTGTCTAATTCTCTACTTCGTTGTAAATATCAAACCTGTTACTCCTTCCCTCTATCAGCAAACATATTATTCTCTTGTAAACTGTAAAATACAACTCTTGGTAACATGTTCAGCTTGGTAACATGTTCAATGCAATGTATAGCTGATCTTGATTCTGCAATATTGTATAACTGAAAAAACTGTAATCTTTTTTTTTTTTTTACTTTCCTTTTTTTTTTTATCCTCCTATCTACCTCCAGAGCCCACTCCTTCCATCCACTCATGTCCCCCGAGTCACCTACCTTGGGATCTGCCCCTAGAGTGCCTCCTCTTCTTCTCCTCGCACAGTGGGGTCTGTGCCTTGTCGGTGGCCTGGGTGGTACTGGAGCGACCTTCATCCAGGGCTGCCGGAGGGGTTTTTCCGTTTTCTCCCTTAGGTCCCTCACCCCCTGAGACGTCGGCGCTTGGGACGTACGTCCCGAATGGTGGCGTGCTGACACACGCTGGCCTCTCATGCGCTGCGACGTCCCCCCTCCCTGGCTCCGGCGATCGGAGCCGCCTCCATCCCTTCCTGATGCCGGTGCTTCCACCGACTGTGGAAGGGATGCAGAACGCGGATGCGTTCTTGGTTTCCCACCCCTGAGGGAGGAGAGCATCCGTTGGGACACTCAATCCTCCCTCTCCCCACCGACCCCCGGCCGCCCGAGTCCGTTCCCGAACCCGGGCCGCTGGCGTAGCGTGAGGTGTGGCGTCCAGCGCCTCAATCCTCAGCGCCACCGGGCCTGCAAAAACTGTAATCTTTAGCTGCCATTCTATGTCTATATGTATAAGTGTTTGTGTTTGTTTTTTCTTACGCAGAGCCTTTGTAAATGAGTCCCTGACTCAAAGGTTGTAATCCTAAAGTCTGTTAAATAAATAAATACATTTTTTTCCACATAGCAGTTTGATCCTCAAGCCATCATCTGCCTTTTTATGTTTGCTTGCATGCATGTGCAAGAAACATAGTGCCATCATCCGAGTTTTCGGAGGTGTGTCACCCCCTCTTCCAATTCAGTCAGTGTGTGTTGGCAGGCGTGGCCCCAGTCCTCCAATGCATGCTGGAGCTGTCTATGACAGCTCCAAAATGCAGTGGAGTACAGTTGAAAGGGGGAGCTACGCTTCAGTGAGCAGCGATAAGATATTGCCTGTTCATGCGCGCCCCCTCACACACACACACACACACACACACACACACACACCGCAGGCATACTGCGTGCTTCATGCACACACTGTACAGCCAGGGTGCCCAATCCCGATCGGCTGTGCTCGCCCCCAAAAGCCTTCCACATGCCACGCTGGGTGCCCACCCCAGCATGGCAACTCTCGTAAATAGCCAGCGGTGCCCAATCCCCGTCGGCTCCACTGCCCCTAAGAGGGTGCTACGCTGGGAGCCCACCCCAGCGTGGCAACTGATGTTATGGGCCGACGGGGTACCCAATCCCCGGCCGGCTCCACACCCCCAACCAGCCATCCTTGTGCTACGCTGGGAGCCCACCCAGCGTGGCAAATGTCCTGTTGTCATTTAAAAAAAAAAACCTGGAAATAAAACTGTCCCTCGAGCACTTCTCCTGCCCCACAACCCGCACCACACCACTCGCCTGCCTCCCCACCCCCTTACCCCATACTTACCTCCGACCTCGGCGCGACGATCTTCGTGGACGGGAACACGTCTGTACTTTTCAAAGCCGACCGCGAACTGAGGAAATGCCGGTAAGCTGTATAATGGGATAGATAGGGTTTTTCAACTTTGTTGCATATCTCAGGCATTTTTGGAATTTTGCACCAAATTTTCAACAAGGGTTTTGGGACCCCTTCTCATGAATGCTGTCACTGTCATGGCGTTACTCAGGCCGAAGGGTGATTTCGCAGCCACTGCGGCGAAATAACCTTTCGGAACAATTAACAAAGCGACACTGCCAGTGTTCATAAGGTGGGCTCTCAAAAGCCTATTTTAAAATTTGGTGGAAAAATTCCAAAAATCACTGTTTTATTTAGCGCATGCTATGCAGTTCCCACGATGTCAGACGCTTAAGTAATTTTCAATATTTTCACCCAGATTTTCAACATTGCAATTTTACCACACTTTCTTATGAACAGTACAGATGCCATTTTTACATGTCGCCTTAAATGTGTTTTCAAGACATGTAGCGCATAATGGTGCAGTCGGTGTGCGAAAGCAATGTTTGGGACAGATTAAGAAAATCACAGTTACACTGTTCATGAGCAGAGATCTTAAAATGGCTATGTTGAAAATTTGGTGACAAAAATCCATAAAATGACTGTGTTATGAGTGAGCATTAGCAGTTTCCACACACCTCGTAAGTTCATGACTTTGTAATATTTTCAGTCTAGATTTCACCAGTGGCATTTTCCACACTTCCTTATGAACAGTATAGCTGTCATTTTTCACAACATATGGTCGAAATGTGTTTTCCACTTTCAGCGCAGAGATGCGTGGTCGCTGTGGGAAATCATTGTTCAGAACAGATAAAGAAAATCACAGTGACACAGTTCATGAGCGGAGGTCCCAAAATGCCTGTGTTGACGCATCTGCTGTAAAAATCCCCAAACTAATTACATTACGGGTGTGCGTTGCACAGTTTCTATGCACGCCGTGACTTCACCAGTTTTTTAATATTTTTACTGCAGATTTGCAACATTGCCTATTTACACCTCCCATGAACAGTACAGCTGTCATTTTTTACATCCTGTTCGAATGTTTTGCACCTGTGGTGCTAAATGCCGTAGTCGCTGTGCATAAGCAGCCAAGCAACAAACTGATACTGCCACTGTTCATGAGGTGGGGTCACAAAAAAACCATGTTGAAAATTTGGAGTGAAAATACCAACGAATGCCTGAGGTATTAGGGTTTCCAACCATAACGCCCAACCCTGAAGAGAATGACAGGCATCAGGGATGTGACTTGGGATTCTTGCCTGTAATGCTCATACCATTCCACACCCTGCAGCCAGTGAGAGGCATCAAGGTATGCCTTGGACTCTTCGGCCCCAAAGTTCACCCCATTCTCCTATACTGCACCCATCTCACCGTACTTCCTGATGGAATGGGGTGCGCATAAGGGCCAAAGACCCCAAGGAACACTGTGACACTTGTCAGTGTCTGCAGGGTGGGGTGTGGTGAAATGGCGCGGCCGTTATGCCTGACGACCCAAAGGCACACCCCAATGCCTGTCACTCTCTGCAGGGTGGTGGTGGGGTTGGCTTCAGTTCAATACTTCACTGCCATTCCTATTACACTGCTCTGTAACTTCTACACTACCACTGCCAATGCCAGCAAGCAAACATTCAGCATTGACAAATGCTTGTTCTTTGAGCCTTTCCACTGGCAACCACCCAGCCTTGGCTGTCACTATAGCTAGCTAAAAGGGATCCTCGCAGGGCAGGATCCAGGAGTGCCCATGACCACAATTTATACGGCTTTAGGTGCGTGTTTTTTCTCTAGGGATTTTCTCTTCTGTCCCTTCCACCTCCCTGTGGCATGGGCAGTAATCACTATTGGCCTTTGCGGCACGCAGCGTCATGCAAGGTAAGCATGCTCGCTGGGCTCTTTCTGCCGGTGTTCCTGTGGCGTTGGACCCACCAAAAGCCCTCCCCAGCTGAGATGTACTGCTGAGGTACAGATGTTCCAGCCATGACCTGGCCTGTTGCGGCTCAAGTCTGCTCTCAGACCTGTGGTGGCCCTACTGAAAGAACAGTTACATAAGAACTTACCATAACAGTAGCTATTCAAGCAAATCTCCTCCATTAGGCCACACCTTTGCAACTATAGCTGTCTGTGCTAGGACCACATAGAAACTTCTGGTAGCCAAGAACCACCAAGGATGATGTGCTACATCTACATGTATATAAGTGTGGGCGGCCCCATCATTCCTCATTTCCCTGCTGAAGACTGGCCTTGGGGGACCTCAAAACATAGGGAGCCAGGAGATAAGACCAGCACCAGGCATAAAAAGAGAGGCAGGGGGCTGGATGCAGGATACATGGAGTCAGATTTAGGCACAGCATCTGATAAAACCCTCACTGAAGCAGAAGGGAGAAGGAGTGAGGGACGGCATGGCCTAGTGGAGAAGATTCTCTCGAAGATCTACTGGTTATGAAAAGTTCTTACATAACTGTTCTATTTTCTTCAAGGATTTTTTTTTTTTTTAACAATTCTTTTTCTACTCCAACTCCCAGGGAACTCTCTCGGGCATCCACCCCTATCTCGGCTCTACCTCTGGGCCTGAAACTCCTACATGGCTCCTGGCACCAGCCCAACTATACCCCTGGCTCTGAGCCCCCTGAGGTAGCCCACCCTATCCTCCCAGGGTGCTCTGTCTAGAAGTCAGGCCGGGCTGGGCTCAGCCCAGGAGCGGAGAGAGTCCATCCAGTGGAGTGTGGCCGAGTCGGATGGTGCTGTCGCCTATCCCCAGGGCGGGGATTTTTTCCTTAGTTATGCCCTCGCCACTACCCCTCAGGTGGAGCCTGAGCATGCCGTGACGCCAGGGATGTCCGTCGCGGTTCCGCATCCCGCTCAGCATGCCCTAAGCATGACAGTATCTCCGGTCACCACTGGAGGTCACTGCAGTGCTGGGCATACCCCTGGCCCCCGAGGGAGGAGAGCTGTTCGCCGGACGCTCAATCCTCCCTCTCCCCTGCCGACCCCCAACGGCCCAGGCTTGTTCCCGAACCCAGGTCACCGGCATGGCGTGAGGTGGCCTCCAGCGCCTCAACCCTCAGTGCCACTGGGCCGGTCCCAATTTTCTTCAAGGATATCTCCTCCATCAGGCCACACCTTTGGAACGATTCCCAAGCAGTAGCAAGTAAACTGGGAGGACGGTACAGTCTGATATATATTCAGGATGGAGGGCCTTGCAGTACAGCAAGCCCAAAGCCAGCACATCTACGAGAGACTATGTCCACACAGCAATGATTAGTGAAGGTGTGGACAGTGCTCCATTTGGCTGCACCACATGTCAGCAACAGGGGCATACAATGGTGCTCTCTTTCCCTGGGCAAAGCAAAACAAAAAGCTGAGAGGACTTTCTGCTGTTCGTGGTGCGAGTAACACAGTAGCTTAGCATTCTACATACATCCAAAGTATAGAGCAGTGCCTCACCCTGAGTGGCATGCTCAGGATAACAAACAGGAAGGTGTAGTGTTTGATTCAGTGTAAATTCAGATAACGCCTTCGGTAGAAACTTAAGATTTGTATGCAGAGACTCTCTGAAAAATCAAATGAGGCTCCATAATAGAGCTTGAAGCTGAGAAATCCTTCGAGCAGAAGTCACTGCAACTAAAAACAGAATTTTCCATGAAAGGAAACGTAGGCCATAACTTGCAGCCAGCTCAGAGGGAGCCAACATTAATTTCTCAATCACAAAATACAAGTATCAGGGTGGGACTCAATTACAGATAGAAGGTTTAATGTGGAGAATACCTCTTAGAAACATACAGGATACCTCTAAATTGAAAAACTGTATGATCATCAACAGGGGCATGCAAAGCTGATATAGTAGCCAAATGCACCTTAAATTAAGTGAGGAATACTGTAGGCCTGAGACAAACAAGAGCAGCAAGGATTCCAACTCAGCACTTACAGGACTTGTAACAGAGATCACATTCCTGGAAGCAGCCCACAAAGTGAAAGGCTCCCTTTTTATGGGATAACTATATCTGGTAGAAGACTTTCTAGCCACAATTAGCACATCAGCAACCAGAGGGGATGCCCCAAAACATGCAATGGCTGTCTTCAGAAGCCATGCATGCAGATATAGGGACTTCAGATCCGGATGGACCGGGGACCCCTTGTTCTGTGAGAACAGACCCCAACACGAGGTAGAGGGACAGAACTCTCCAGTCCACCTGCTGCAGAACTGGAAAACACATCTAGTGAGCCATAATGGAGCAATGAGGATAAGAGTGACACTCTCCACATGCAGACAGAGCGGAACCATCTTTATTAGAGGAATTGGGCAAATGCATATAGGAATTTCTCTTTCCAATAGAGGAACAACATGTCTCACCTAAAAATCCCAGGTACCAGGTACTGGAGCGAGCAAGCAGCAGAAACACGGCAGTTTTGTATTGTGTGGGGACTCAGAAAGGTTCATCTCTTACAAAGAAGTTGTTTACCGGTTGGCCCGGTGGTGCTGAGGGTTGAGGCACTGGACGTCACATCTCGCGCCACACCAGCAACCCAGGTTCGGGAACGGACTCGGGTCGTCGAGGAGAGGGAGGATTGAGTGTCCCAACGGATGCTCTCCTCCCTCTGGGGAGGGATACCAGGGGTGCTATAAGCACCCGACGTCCCAAGAGAGCCGGTGAAAGCACGGGCTCTCGAGGGCTTGGCGGCTCCACTCGGTGGAGTCGGGGAGGGGGGATGCGGTTAGGCACTTGGGAGGAGACGTGCGTCAGCATGTCACCTGTCTGGACGTATGTCCTCGTGCTGGTGTTCCAGGGGGTTGGGACAGGGAAGGGTCCACAGAAGAGTGGAAAAAAAGTTTGGCAGTCCCAGATAATGACCACTCAGGTCCATCCAGCCAACGACTCAAGAGACAGACTCCGTTGTGCAAGGTGCAAGGAGGAGGGGGCACTCTAGGGGCAGATTCCATGACCGGGACAGGACTGGTATGAGCGGCTCAAAGGAGTGGATTGATGAGGGCAGGTAGGAGGGATAAAAAGAAAGTAAAAAAAAAAAAAAAAAAAAGTTGTTTACCATGGCGGTCACCAGTTTCTGTTCATGAATCCTGGACTGTGACATGCTTAGCCTGTCTGCCAAGACATTCTGGCGACCTGGGAGATGCACGGCTGATGATTGTAGGCCATGGGACTGTTACATAAAGTCCCTGCATCCTAATTGGTACCCCTAGAGGTACACCATAGACAACTAGCATTTAGGCATATGGTTAAGGGCATCTACTGTACAAGAGTAGATGTCAGGATACGTATGCACATTTTTGTTGTATACTTTACTTTCTAATATATACACGTATTTCTTGCTTACAAGATGTTAGGACATCTGTGTCCTTGTAATGATTATGATATATGAGCTGGCATTGCCATCTTCTGATGATTTGTATTATTACACGGCTATGTACAAACTGTACCTCTTTGTTTCTACAAAATGATGACTACTACAAAATAGTATAATGTTTTCTTGGACTGAGGAGCCATCTCTAATTTAGCCAGTAGGGCTCATCTCTGTAACTAGAAATGTTTCTGTCTTACAGTAACCATGGTAATTATCATAGGTATATAATGTAAGACATTACATATTTTACCTCGGAGACCCCAGGAGACATGGAGATTCCTCGAGGTATAGGGAATGCTTAGTATTGGCTCCCAGTTCCTATTGGTAAGAACTGCTTTGGGCAACTGTGATTATCCTTTTTGGTAGTAATAAACAAGCTTTATTATTCTTATGCAATGTGTCTGTGATTCCTTGCATGCCCATTATTGCCAAGAACCTGAGAGTGAGGTTTAGACCTCCTGACAATTAGCGACCACGAGCAGGCAATATTTGGTGTTTGCAAAGTTTCACTTGTTGCTTAAACTTTTTCCCTTCCCAACGGGGACTGTAGGTGTGCATTCCCGCATCACCTCTCCCATTTTTCACCCACTTTGTAATTACTTACAAAGTCTGGCTGCTTACTGGTGTGGTCGATGCCAACTCGAGCCAACCCATGGCAGTTTTGAATTGCAAGCTTACAAGTGCACAGTAGCCCGCCTGTAGATAAGTGCACCTGTTGTGGATCAATACACAGCACGGCGCTTTTTCAGAGTTTAATTTTTCATTCCCTCCCACACAATGGCCACCGTATCAAATATCTGCGCAGAACTGAGACTCGATGTCTCAAACTTCTTTGCCTCCCATGGAGGATGGGCTGACTTCGTGCGGGACGCAAGTCAATCCGAAAACCTTGTACTGGGGATTTCAACCCAGTACACAGAGACGAGACAAACAGCCAGAAAGCAAGAAGCTACAGGGCTGTTGGTCATGGCTCTCTGTGCTGCTTTGGAAGCTTCTGAAGCGAGATTTCGATCCTTTGAACTGCAAATCTCATTTCTTAAGCAGGAGATGGGGCTGCAGGAAACAGAATGTGTGAGAAGAGAGCAGGATTTGGAGTCAGAACTCCAAACTCTGAGAAATGAAAAGGATTTCCTTTTGCATCATTCTGCTCAAGCAGGCGAGCAGGAACTCTGTATGTTGAAGCAGGAGTGTGAAAGTTTGAGACAGGAAAAGGGGCAGGCATTGCAAATGAATGACTTGTTAAATAGAATGAACAGATGCATGAGGAATTGGGAGAGTTACAGGAAGAGATAAACCAGGTACGTAATGACTTGGGTTTAGTTACTAGGGACAATCGCGAATTGAGCGCCGCGTATAGAGTGTTACAGAAGCAGATGCAGGATGAAGTGGATCATTATGTTACAAAAGTGAGTCATGATGAATGTGAATCCAAAATGGCAAAACTGTGCCATAAGTGAGAGGTACTGGCTGGTCACGTCAAGGCGATGGGAGGGCGTAGCCACTGCCTTGTCGACATCATCTGAAGGGGAGGAATCAGATGACGAATTTCTCAGTACAATGCCCAGTCACACCCCTACTATGGCCCAGACACCCCTCCCCACCATCCACAACATGAAGGACCCTTGTCACATGACACCCATACCCTACATCATCGACGGAATGATGCACATCATGGACGATGCCAACATGGCGACCCCCATGATGGGGGGGAGCAGGCCTAGTCTCAACGGCACCACTGATAGCCATTATTAATGTGGAAGACAGGCAGGAGATAGAGAGAATGATGGAGAGTGCCTTAGAGAAACAAACTGGTTCTCAAGACCCAGATTAGGCATCTTCTACACGAGGCTGGTACTCAGGAGGGCATGGTTCATTCTGTGGCAGAAGCCACAGCTCAGGCAGCCCTAGATGGTGCCCAAGGTAATCTACCTCTGCTTGATCATCCCAATAATCCTCTATAAATGGCCTACTCTGTTCAGCAAACAGCTGACAGTATTGGTTGGATGAGCCCGTCCAACAACCTCAGCTGCCACTTGGAAAAGGTGCGTTCTAAATGTGAAATGCTTAGTCTCGCTGCAGACTACCAGGTCCAGATCATACGCCACACCATTGATCCTGGACTGTGGGCAAAACTCCCCGATGTCATCCGCCAGGACGGCCATGCCACCTTTGACGAAGTAGCACCTGAACTCATTTCTGCACACAACCCAGGTGTAGTAGGAGTGATGCTCGCATACCCTGTAAAACAGAATGCGAAAAAAAGCCCAGCGACTTTCCACCAGTGGCTCTGAATGGCCTACCAAGCAGGGAAGCACCTTGTAGGAGAAGCCGCATATGTGGACCTCATTGAGTATAAGACCCTGTTCCTTAGGAACATGATCCCTGCAGTAAGACAAAAGGTAGACAACCACCTATCCCACCATGGAGAGGTTTGCTGATATTCTTCGGAAAACAGAGTTTATCAACTGTACATCCGTGATTCAGGCTCTGGTTCCAAAAAAGTAGCTGCCGAGGAAGCCAATCCAGAGGCCACGACACACCACACGGTGGAGGGGCAAGCTCAAGAGAAACAGCCCCTCCCCACAGACAACCAACACCCCCAGCAGGCCCAACAACAACAATCCTGGGGTGGGAACCGGAACTACCACAAAAACAAGAAACACCATAAGAATAACAAGGGTAGGACTTCCGGTGACGTCATGCCTCAAGAAGCAGCTTGAAGCTCGAACTCCGTCTCCTCTGAGGTCTTAAACAGCCAAAAAAAGCAATTAACCCAACCTTAACAACAGCTATACTGACACAGGAGCTTGACTACTATGTCTAGAAGGAGAAATGATTGCCAGAAATCAACTTTGGATACCACCGAACCGGACGGAGGTTGCTCCAACAGAGATGCATCGCAAACTTCACAAACCTCATGTAAAGGTGGCCCTGCTAAAGAGGAGAGCTCCCTACCACCAAACGTGGGCAAACAAATGGATACTGTCCTCCAGGAGCTCCAAGACTTTAGAAAAGAGACTCGCTCAGCCTTTGCAACACTGCGAACTGATCCGGGGAAATTAGAAAAACGTTTAGATAGCATAGAAGAACAGGCAACGACCACTGATATACGCATGGATAGTGCATAGCGTGTCATAATACAGCTTCATCAAACAATCGTAAACCTACAGGACAGGGCCGATGATGCAGAAGCTAGGAGTAGAAGGAACAACTTGAGAGTAAATGGGTTTCCCAAGGGTGCTGAGGGCACCAGCCTGACTCAGTTCATGCAGCACTTTTTTAAAACCAAGCTGGATTTACCCGACAGCTGCTCGCTGGAAATGGATAGGGTTCACCGAACCTTAAGCCCGCAGTCAAACACCCGACCAAGAGCCATCCTGATTCGATTTCTTCGTTACTAGGAGAAGGAGCTGGTCTTGCATAAATTGTGGCAGCAAGGGGATTTAACCTACCAGAATCAGCGGATCTACGTGGACGACTACCCTACTGCAATCACTACAAGGTGCAGAGCGTATGCCCCTATCCTCAAGGAAGCCAAACTCAAGTTCAGAACTCCCTACCCAACGAAACTGGTAGTCCAACTCTAGATGGTGCCAAGACATTCGATACAGCCAAGGAAGCGGCGTGAGAACTAGCTAAAATCGGGATTGACATCCCACCTACGCAGAGAAAAATGAATACCTCACTTGCCACTAAGTTGTCCCACAAAGCATGGTCCAAAATACCCCCAAGGGACCAATTACGGAAGGAGGGCACCATGGCTGTACAACAGATAATATCAGTCCTCCGGCAGCAATCAGAGGACCTTCCCAAGACCTCTTCAATCAACCAGGGCCTGAAATGAACTGATGTATCGAACACACACGCATTTGATTGCTCTGGCTGCAGGTAGGCTGTCCTGATTGCCCACCCCATGCTATTTTATGGCCTCCCCAGTGACTACTCCCTGGCCCCATTCCCTACTGGGGATCCTCTCTACCGTTATGGGCCCCCATTGACTTAACCCCACGCAGATGAGTGACCCCCCCCCCGGAACAAGGGGGGATCCCATCAGACATCTGAGGAACTTATTTAAACCAAGACCTTTTGAGCGACCTAGGCCGCCTGTGGTCTTTGGTGATAGCCAAGCGGGGAAATACCGGGCGGAGGATTGAGAGGGCCCCATGGGGGGGATATGGGGCGGGAGGTGGTTACTGGTGGGGGGGAGGCTCAGGTTGGACTCCATTAATGGAGTCCCCGGTCTATGCCAGTCAAGCCACCCGTGACGGGTTGGTGACACCCTCCTTCATATTTCAACTAATCTGTAAATGTTCCTTTCCTTCTTTTTTTTCTTCTCCTTTGAACTGCACACTTCCTGCAATAGCATATGCAGTGAATTGTGTTGTATGTTGCTTACTTAGCTATTGATCCCATATCGCTTGGGGAAAACTGTCAGCCTCTCAATCCTTACCACACTCTAAGGGGGACGTTATGTGCTCCCACATTCGCTTTGGTTTACCCCCTCATAAGCTGTTCCGTTGGGGATGACTGAGAACGGGGACGCAGGGATCCTCCCTCATACCTCCCCCCCACCACGAGGTGACTGAGTGTGCTGATTTTAATAATATTTACTAAGTATGATGAGCCAATTAATGTAGTACTTCTCTCTTCCCCACTCCTCGTTGGGTTTAATTAAAAACCTGTACTAATGCCTCTGAGGAACGAGAAGCATGCTCACTCCCCCCCACCGCCTCCGACAAAAGAGACAATATCGTCTTGCCTACCTAATAGGTAAGGCTTAGCCAAGAATATTTTTTCCTGGCATACACTAGAGGCTACTCACTCACGTTAGAGTGTCTGGCCTCATGGAAGCCCAAAGTTGTAGTACAGTACTTGCCCAGTTGGCAGATTGCTATTTTAAGCAGTTTCATCAGTTATTGGTTGTGTTTAACTGTTCAGTGTTAGATGAACTTAATCCTCACACCTTCCCTCATAGACAGTCATTTTCCTTACGTTCTGATTGGGAGCCAGTGGTATGTTATATAACGGAGTTATATGGAATACAGATCAAATTCTCAGTTCTGAATTATGTTTTAAATGGCTAATGTACCACTCAAGATTTTTTCTTTGAACGTAAATGGGTTGGGTAATCCCATAAAATAATCCAGAATGCTCTCTTTGTTTAAAAAACCCAGGCAGGTATAATATACTTGCAGGAAAAGTACAGTTACGTAAGAACTCACCATAACAGTAGATCTTCGAGAGGAGCTCTTGCAGCAAGCTACAACACTTAGGACTATGCCACAGGCACTAGGACCCTCCAGTAAAATCTTCAGCCAGCAGTACACAGCAGGGACCGCCCCCAACGCCGGCCCCGCCCTGATGTCGGCCCTGGTACAAAAGGTGGCAGACCCAGCTCCACCTCAGTTCTCCCGCCAAGGCCCGCAATGAGCCCTGACAAGAGAAGGAGATGAAGCAACTGTAGAAGATGGAAATGAAGATGGATCTGCACACCTCGAGGGGAAGGGTGGAGATCGCTTGCTGCAAGAGCTCCTCTCAAGATCTACTGTTACTGCAAGTCTACATAACTGTACCATCTTACTTTGAGTGGGGAGCTCTTGCAGCAGGCTATAACACTTAGGACTGAATACCAAGCAGTCCATGCCAAAGAGGTAGACGACCCCGGGAGGTGGAATATACTGACTCTAGAGACCTCGGGACAGAAGCCCTTGCAAAACAGCTAGGCCGAAGCCAGCTCGGCGTCTGGGGACGATATCCAAGCTGTAATGCTTGACAAAGGTACGCACCGAGTTCCAGGTGGCTGCCGCACACATGTCCCTTATAGAGACATTTCTCAGGGTGGCGAATGAAGCAAACACTCCTCTGGTGGAGTGACTCCTGACCAGGCCCGGTAGGGGCTTATTGTGTTTCTCATAGCAGAAGGAGATGCAGTGAACTATCCACTTCGAGATGGTCTGCTTGGTCACTGGTCTACCCAAGCAATGTGACGCAAAGGCCACAAAAAGCTGCTCTGATTGACGGTGTGTAGCCGTCCTCTTGAGGTAATACCTCAAAGTCCTGTGGACATCCAGTGTGTGAAGGAGAGCCTCCCCTCTATTGGAAGGGGAAGGAAAATAAACAGGAAGGTCAAATGACTGGTTGAGGGTCAACTCTGAGACCACTTTTGGAAGAAACTTAGGATTTGTTCTGAGGGGAAACCCCTTCCATGTGGAAAACTAAATACGGCTCTTTACACATCAGAGCCTGAAGCTCGGAAACCCTTCGAGCAGAAGTATCCGCAACTAAAAAACAAACCTTCCAAGAAAGGTAACGCAACTCAAAATCCGCTGCCGGTTCAAAGGGAGGAAGGGTGAGGTTTCTCCAACACAAAAAGGAGGTCCCAGGGTGGGATAGGGTCTCGAATGGGAGGTCTCATATGCAGAATTCCTCTAAGAAAGGTGCGGCACATCCAATTGAGCCAATGCCATATCTCCCAAGAGGGTATGATAGGAAGAGACAGCCCACATATGCACCTTGACAGAGGAGTAACTCAGGCCCGTTTGATACAAGGAGAAGAGATACTGCAATGCTGAGTTCACTGGACAGGTGACGGGATCCAAATGTGTGACGAGGCCCATAGACAAAAACGCTTCCACTTCATAGCGTAGGGAGAGCGGGCAGAGGACTTTCTCGCCGAAACTAGGACCGCCGCCACTTCCAGGGAGACCCCGTTTCTGCGTTGAGCTACATCTGAGGGAGCCAAGCATGTAGGTGTGGGGACTGAAGGTCCGGGTGGACCAGCGACCCTTGATCCTGGGACAGCAACTGCGAGCATATGGGCAGTGGAACTGGAGGCTCCATGGATAACCGCTGCAGGAGTGGGAATCAAATCTGCCGAGGCCATCTGGGGGCTACGAGAATCATTCGGGGCCCCCTCTGCCTGTAACTTCAGGAGAACTCTCTGAATGAGAGGGAAGGGCGGGAAGGCATAGAGAAACTTCCCTGCCCAGCAAAGGGATAACGCGTCTGGCCAGAAAGCTCCAGGCGCGCACTCTCATGAGCAGAACATTGGCAGTTTGGCGTTGCGTGGTGATGCAAAGAGGCCCAGCTCTGGAAGACCCCACCTGTGGAAGAGCTGGTCTGCTATGGACTGTAGCAGCTCCCTCTCGTGCGCTCTGGATCGCGACCTGCTTAGGCTGTCAGCCAGATTGTTGAGGACACATGGAACGTGCACTGCAGACAGCAGAATGCCTCGCTCCAGCGCCCAGTACCAGACTCTCATCGCCTCCCTGCAAAGGGGATACAAGTGAGTACTCCCTTGCTTGTTGATGTAAAAGACGACTGCCATGTTGTCCGTTTGAACCAGAGGAGAGCCTGGTACCAGGTCCTCCTGAAAGGCCTGTAAGGCACAGAGAACCGCTCACATCTCCAGTACACTGATGTGGAGGGACTGCTCCTCGGGTGACCAAATCCCTTGCATTCGATGAGCACCCAGGTGCGCCCCCCATCCCAGGTCCAATGCATCTGTTGTCAGAGTCTGATCTGGTGGCTCTGGATGAAAGCTGACCCCTTTCTCCAAGTTCCTGGGGTCCATTCACCAAAGCAAAGTTCTCCTGACTGGCCCTGAGATCTTGACCGTGGAGTCCAGATCATCGTAGCCTTGGTCCCACTGTACCCTGAGCATCCATTGTGGAACCCTCATGCGCAGGCAGGCCAAGGGAGTGACAGGAATGGCCACCGCCATGTGCCCCAGTAACCTGAGGAAGTTCCGAGCTGGAACTTGAGGAGTTATTGAAATCCGTTCTGCAATCTCTCGCAGGCGATCTCCCCTGTTCTGGGGGAGGAAAGCCATGCCTTGGATGGAATCCAAGACTGCTCCACTGAAGATGAGCTTTTGACTGGGCTCCAGGGACAATTTTCGTAGGTTCAGGGTGAACCTCAGCCTTCGGAATAGAGTATAGGTGTCTCCAAGGGTGCGAAGTAGGGCTGTCCACGACGGGGCTGTAAGCAGCCAATCGTCGAAGTAGGGGAACATGTAGTGTCCCATGCCCCTTAGAGCTGCAGCTACCACTGCCAAGCATTTGGTGAAGACTCACGGAGCGGAAGAGAGGCCGAATGGAAGCACTGGAAACTGGTAGTGCTCCCCTTGGAAGCGGAACCTCAGAAACTTCCGGTGGGGAGGGAAGTGCCCGATGTGCATGTATGCATCTTGCATGTCTAGGGAACAGAGCCAGTCTCCTTGGTGCAGCAGAGGAAGAAGGCCTGGGAGGGTCACCATCCTGAACCTTTTGTACTCGATAAAGAGATTTAGAGGGCTGAGGTCCAGAATGGGACGAAGGTCCTGTGTCTTTTTTGGATCCAGGAAGAAATTTGAATAAAACCCTTTTCCTCACTGATGCAAGGGGACCAACTCTATTGCCCTTTTTTGCAAGAGGGTCTGAATCTCTCCTTCTATTAGTGGGATGTGAGGAGGAGGATAATGGGAAGCTTTGGTGGAGTATTCAGGGGAAACTCTGTGAACTCCAGCGTGTGTCCCCTCCTGATGATATCTAAGACCCATTGGTCCGCAGTGATCGACTTCCACCCTTTGAAGTGAAGGGAGAAGCGGCCCCCGACCGGCTCCCCTGGGTCTTCCTGCAGAAGGGGGGGGGTGGTGGAAGGGAGTCATTGGGCCGAGCCGGGTGTGGGCAGAGAGGCATGGGAGGATTTGGGCCCATGGGTAGGAGCTCCACCAGACTGCTGGTTACCAAACCTCCTACGGAAGCCGCCTCTCTGCCCATGCTGGTTTCCATGGGCATGACCTTGGCCACCTGAGGGCTTATGAAAAGGCCGTTTTCATTGTCTTCGCTGGTCGCTACGGTACATCTGGCGGACCGACCAGATAGACTTCCCCAACTCTTGGAGACGAGAAATCAAGGCTTCCGTCTCCTGCCCAAAGAGCATGGTACCCTGGAAGGGTAAATCCCTGATACCGGCCTGCAGATCCTGGTGAAAGCCAGAGACTCTCAACCAAGTGTGGCGTCGTAGGCACACCCCGGAAGTGGCTGCCTTGGCTGCCATATCTGCAGTATCATACGAGGCTCTCAAAACATGCGTGCCTACGTCTGAGCCTGATTTCAAAATGTCCAGGAGCTCTTTCTTCTGGTCAGAGTCTGGAAGGACCTTCAACAGCTCTTGTCCCCTCTCCCACAGCGCATTCTGGTACTGGACCATATGCGTTAAGAAGTTGAGGGAACGTATGGAACAGGTGGAAGCAGAATAAACCTTCTTGCCCACCTGATCCAAATAGCGAGACTCCGGGTCGGGAGGCTGTGAGCTGAGGTGTTTTGGCTGCCTGGACTTATCATGGGCAGCCGTGATCACCGAGGAGTCTGCCTGAGGGTGTTCAGCAAGGAAAGCTTCTGCCCTCGGGGCCTTGTACAACCTATCTGACTTCTTCTGGACAGCCGGGACTGAAGCTGGATGTTTCCAGGTAGTTAGGGTGAGGTCCTGAAAGTATCCATCAAAGGAGGGACCACCAAAGGTTTAGGCTCCTTCTGCCTCAGGTATTTTGCTAGTCTCTGGCGTTCCGGGTCCAGTTCCTCAGTCTCCCACTCATTGGAGGCCTGGATATGCCTCATGACATCCATAAAGGTAGGATCATCTAGAGGCGAGCGAGGCTGGTCCTTCTCTCCCGGGGAGCACTGCAAGCTGAAAGAGGAAGTCGAGGATGAGGGAGATCGACTATAGGATTTCAAATAGCCTGACCTCTCCGTATGACCAGACTCCCGCTGTCGTCGGTAGCTGGGGGACCGACGTCGGTCCGAAGACCGACTCCGGTCCCTGGACCGGCGACGGGGCAGAGACCGACGTCGGTCAGAGGACCAACGTCGGGAGCGTTCTCGCCTAGAGGACCGAGAAAGACTCCTAGAACATGACCTAGACCGACAACGGTCACCAGAGTCCCTGGATCGTTGTTGGTGGTCCCCGGACAGGGTACAGGAACGAGCCCTAGAGGGAGGTGTAGGCGGGCGCCCCGGAGACTTCCGCGGGGAAAGCTCACCTCCCGGCTGTGGTTTATCCTCTGGGTCCAGTACCGGTGTCTGGACTGGTGATGGGGGGGGGGGTGTCCGCTTGTGGACCTGCCCCCACCAAAAGGAAAACAGCTCCTGCAACTCATCCTTCATGAAAATAGCTGCCCGGCCCGGAGGGGAAGTATCTGGGATGTCGGCCCGTGAAGGAGAGCCCTCCTGGGGGCCCAGGGGGGGAGGAGGACTTGAGCAACGGGATGTCGGTTCTTTCACAGCCAATCCCTCGCTCTTCGCCCCTTCAGCGGCGTCAGTGCTGGTCGGCAGCAGGGTACCACAGAGGCACGGAGAGTCCCTTGGGCTCGGAGGCGGCCTTTTAGTAGGCGGTGCTGGTGGACTTGGGAGGGGCCGGCTGCACCCAAGGGCTTCTGTGGCACTATTAGCGGGTTACCTTAGGCTTAGCCGCTTCTCCTGAAGGGCCGTGCCTGGCCTGAGTCGATTTTGGGAGCTCTCCTGATCCCCAGGGACGGGCCTTCTTTGGAGAGGGCCGCAAGTGAGAATGGGACCGCGACCGGGACCAGTGCCGGGACCGACTACAGTCTTTACTGTGCCGCTTCTTCTCCTTGCGTTTATCCCTCAGAGGAGTGCAGATCCATCTTCTGCTCCAAAAGAAAGGCTTTCAGGGCCTTGAGACAGTGGATGCGGGTCCGGCTAGTGAAGGCCTGGCAAGCGGAGCAGTTCGCGGTGTCGTGTTCCCGTCCCAGGCAGAAGACACAACGGCGATGGCCGTCCTTGGCCGGGATCTGCCTCCCACACTCGCACTTGTTGAGATGTTCCGCGAGGCCGACGCCCGAGAAGACATCCGTCGGGACTGCAAAAAACCGTCGGACAAGGGCCTGACGTCAGTAACTATGAAAAACCGTCGAAAAAATGGTAGAAAAGTGGGTTTTGATTGAAGAATTCCTGCTGACCTGGCAAGTTGAAGCTGTTCTTCTCTGTTCACGTGTGGGACGCGGTGGGAAAAGAACTGAGGTGGAGCTGGGTCCGCCCCCCTTTTGTACCAGGGCTGGCGTTGGGGGCGGTCCCTGCTGTGTACTGCTGGCTGAAGATTTTACTGGAGGGTCCTAGTGCCTGCAGCATAGTCCTAAGTGTTATAGCCTGCTGCAAGAGCTCCCACTCAAAGTAAGATCACATATGACTGCTAACAAGCATAAGAAGCTGACCAGGGGTGAGATCGCACAGGTCTTCTCCTCTTCTTTCAGGAAGGGCAGAAGGGGGGGGGGTCGCCATATTGGTTTCCAGTCATACCCCTTTTCAGCCCATACGGGAATGGACCGACCCTCAGGGCCGCCTGGTGGTGGTACAGGGCCGCTTACAGGATAAAGAAATCACCCTTGCCAATATCTATTTACCTCCTGGCTCCCCCATTTCAACCATTAGAACTCTTCTGGATAAGGTAGTTCAATTAACCAGGGGGTATATTAATTTTAAGTGGCGACTTCAATATTGCCCCTAGTCCCCATCTTGATACCACCAGTGCTGCCAGAGGCAAGCAACCTGCCCAACATAAATTTTTCAAATGCTATATACAAGAGGTGGGCTGGCTGGACGTATGGCATACCCTTCACCCCAGAGATAGACGATATACTTTTTATTCAGCGGTGCATGGTTTGTATTCCAGGATAGACCACTGTTTCACACAAAAAGAGAATCTGGACTCCCTTAAGGAGGCCGCAACTGGGGACATAGTCCACTCCGATCATGCTGCTGTGGTAACGGAGTGGGAGATGGACCTGGAGAGGCGAAATTCCTTTTGGAGATTCAACCCAATCCATCTAAAAAATGCCCACGTTCAGGAGTTTCTTAATGACAAACTTCAGGAGATTCAAGGGGATAATTTGGGCGCTGAGGTGTCCTCTGCAATACGATGGAACACATTGAAGGCGATACTACGAGGCCATCTAATACAATATTCCTCAAACCAGACGAAACAATGTAGGAAAGAGCAGGACCGCTTAGAACAGACCCTCTCATTTCTCCAAATAGTGCACCAACAGGGTGATGACACAGTGCTACCACAACTTAAACAGACTAAAATGGAATTGGATATACTTGCAAAGCAGAAAACTGAAATTGCCTTGGCCTTCGTGAGACAGAGATATGGTGAAGTTGGCCCTAGGGCTTCCTGCCTGCTGGCATTCCAGTTGTGCAAACAAAGGCGCCTTTCAATTATACCCACAATCCGGGATCCTGCTAGGGGAATCCAATGTACAAAGGTGAGCCAAATTACCCAGGTATTTAGCGAGTACTATAAAAAACTTTACACCCCAGACCACCCCTCAGAAGCTGAGGGCATTAAGGCTTTTCTCCAACCTCTGGGCCTTTCTAGGCTGACCAATGAACAGCAGGCCCATTTGGTTCCCCCATTACACATACAGAGCTCCTAGCTGTCATCTCCCGCACTAAAACAATGAAAGCTCCTGGCCCAGACGGCCATGGCGCTGAACTTTATAAACACTCAATACAGACACTCTCCCCAATCCTCCTGCAGGTGTATAATGAGGTCCTACAAGGGATAACTAACCCTCCACCCAGTTGGTCATATGCTACAATATCCCTTATCCCTAAACCTGATAAAGACCCACAAGTGTGCACATCATACCGCCCAATTTACGTATTAAACACGGACTATAAGTTCCTTATGTCTATTACAGCCAAACGCCTGGATTCAGTATTGCCTTCCCTTATTAACCTTGACCAAACTGGATTCGTCAGTGCTAGATCTACCACAGACAATACGAGAAGGGCCCTACATCTGGTCCAGGAACTGCAATCCCGTGGCTCTCCATCTGTCCTTCTCAGCTTAGACGCTGATAAGGCTTTCGACAGGGTCTCCTGGCCCTTCCTGCTTGCCACTATGACCAGGATGGGTATCCCCCTCCCTTTTGTTTCCATGATTAGGACACTGATTACGGACCTGCTAGACCGTGGTCTGAAGGTCTGCAGAGACATGAGGAAGCACTTCGTCTAGAGAGCCCAAAAGGGCGTGGGAAAAGTTTGCCATGGTGACAGCTGAGCTTGCCTGTTGAAGGCTGAGCGAGGAAGCAGCATAGACCTTTCTGGCTGCATGGTCCAACTTTTTGGACTCTTTGTCCGGAGGCTATCTGTATCTCCTGAGTTGCCTGAATGCCGGAGCACAGACTCAGTCACCAATCCCTCAGCCAAGGGATGCTGTGTAAACCCCAAGGGGGAGCTGATGGGAACTGCATAGTTGTGGTCCATGTGAGCGGAAGGTGCAGGGCAGGAGGCTGGATGCTGCCAATGCTTCAAGGAGAGACCAACTATGGCCTCGGCCACTGGGAAGACCTCAGATGGAGAATCTCCTTTCCTGAGGATATCAGTCAAGGGGTATTCTGTTTGTTTTACGATGGGCTCCAAAGGCATCCCTGTTGATCTGGAGATGAGAAGGAGGATGCCCATGAAAGATGTGGGACCCTCCTCCGTCGACAGACTCACGGCATCATCGTCACACAGACGCGAATGCAGGTCCGACTCCTCGGACCCTAAGCCCGGGTAGAGCAACCGACCACCAGAGTCACTCTTGACCCATTGTGGACGGTCGGGAGTAAGGGTGACTGACAGCCTGCACGGGAGACCCTGATCAGGTCAAGACTCCTTGGCAGGAGCCCCTGAGGGAGACTGCTTAGGTGGTGGCTCCACCTTGACCGAGCTGGGAGGGTCTTCACCAGCTCCTCGGGTGGAGGGACGGTGTCGAATGGCTCCAGTGGAGTTTGCGTTGGCCTGGAGGGTGACAGCGATGTGATGGCCGGAGTAGAGCTGGGGTCGACTTTGGACTGGTCAGCATGAGCTGTTGCCACGAGGTCCTCATAGCGACAATGCAACTTGCGTCGAAGCCTCTCCTCACCCGAGGAGGATGAGGATGAATGGTGGTAGCACTGCTTCTTGGAGTGCCGCTTTTGAGACTTCCTCGGCCTGTCGGTTGAGGGTGTCCATGATCTAGAAGACGACCGCCAGCAGGGCAAATGGGGCTTCTCAGAAGGAGCCTGGGAGAACTGCAGCTCCTCCAGATCGGGGACCGTGACTACCGGTGGAGCACCAGCAAGCTGGGTTTCCTCGTCAGTTAGCAGGACCGGAGTCCTAAAAAAGGAATTGTCGGCCTCAACTGGTATAATCAACGGGGTTGATTATAATTTCGACCTGGTCATCGTCCCACATCTGAGCCAGCTGGCCTGACGGCGGTACTGTGAAGCCAGCGGCCAAGGTCGCAATTTCGACCGAAGTCGAGACAGGAGACTTGGGACCAGATCTCTCTCTCCTCTCTCTCTGCTGCAAGACCATCGACGTTATGAAGACTCTTCTCTCGATCCTTTTTCCTTTTTACGGGACCGGGAGGTATGTGAACTGGACGGGCCCTCTCCTTTAGTAGGGAGAGACTGGCACATCTCTTTGAAAGATCCAGAGAAAGAAGTGCCCAGTCTGAGTGGAACAAAAACCGATAAAGAAGAGGACTGCTCGGCGGCACGAGCCACCTCCTCCTCGAAGGCTTTCATCTGCTCCAGTTGGTCCACAGATCCTGCACCCACATGACGGGCATCTTTAGATATGATCGGCGGGTGCTGTTTTTCTGGTCATCCAAGCTGCAAGCGTGTGAGGCGATCATCCAAAACTTGTGAATGGAAGGCGCAACAAAGATCGCAGGCCTGAGGTTCATGCGCATGGCCCAGGCAGTAGACACATGTGGCATGCGGGTCAGGACGGGACATTTTCTGCTCGCAAGGACACTGGTGGAACCTGGGCGAGGACTTGTCCTCCATCGTGGTCGCAATCACGAGTTTACATGCAGAAACTTGAACGAGTTCTATTTTCGATACACTAGTCGGAGTATTAAGCGCCAGGGCCTACTCAAATGGGAGCCGTAAGGAGGAACCTGAATCTTCAAAGTGGAAGGAAAGACCATGCTATGGGAGTTGAGGCATATACCACCCAGGTGTGAGGAGTCTGCTTTATTTTTTCCGCAAGATTAGTGAGAACATGCTAACAGGGATAAGAACAACATAACCACATCCCAGAAAAACAGGTTACTCACCTGTAACAGTAGTTTTAGGAGTGGTATATGTTGTTCATCCACACTTATTGGCATGTCCCTTCCCTTTAAATCTTGCCGAAGTCTTCGTTGGTGCCTCCCACCCACCCAGGTGGTATATGACTGCCCACCCCATGATGCCAGATCAAGCCTGCTGGAAGCCAGGTGTGTGCATCCGCAGCCGGGAGGTCGAATCAGGATGAACAATATACACCACTCCTTTGAACTACTGTTACAGGTGAGTAACCTGTTTTTCTAGGATCGTGGATATGTTGTTCATCCACACTTATTGGCAGACTCCTAGCAGTTCTCCGGGAGGAGGGAGGCAAGGCGCACACCCCTACTCAGGAAACAGAGATTGGAGAACTGAAGTCCCAAAATCAGCATCCCGACGTGACTCAAGGTCGATGTGGTAGTGGGCAATGAAGGTGTTTGCTGACTTCCAGGTAGCAACCCGACAGATTTCCTGGATAGGGATGTCCCTGGAAGCAGCCACCGATGCAGCAGTATGTCGGGTAGAATGAGCTCTTATCCCCTCTGGGAGGCTCCATGCCCGCCAACTCATAACACAGACCTATGCATGATGTAATCCACCTTGCTATAGTCCGTTTGGCTGCAAGTCTGCCAGAAGCGACTTCAGCGTAGGTGACAAACAGCTGGCGAATCTCTCCATGAATTTCCGCCATCCTCTCCTTGTAATAGGAGAGAGCATGTCTCGGGTCCAAAGTATGGAGCCTGTACTCGGCCTCCGAGGTGTAATTAGGGTAGTATACCGGCAAAGTCAACACCTGGTTAAGGTGAAACTCTGACACTACCTTCGGTAGGAATTTCAGGTGGGGGTGAAGGACAACTTTGTCCCTGTGGAAGACCAGATAAACGGAGTCCACCGAAAGCGCCTGGAGCTCCCCTGTCCTTCTGGCAGACATGATAGCCACCAGGAAGGCCGTCTTCCACAACAAGTGTGACAGCTCACACTTGTGCATTGGTTCAAATGGCTTGCCCATGAGCTTTGCCAATACCAGCAGTAGATCCCACGGAGGTGGAGGTTCACGCACCGGAGGGGATATGTGATCCAGGCCTTGGAAAAAGCACCCAACCACTGTCTCCTGCGCCAATGTCATCTGACCGGCCCCGTAAGCAGAAATGGCTGCCAGGTACACCCTAAGGGTCAATGACCGTAGACCCCCTTTGGAGAGAGACCAAAGGCAGTTGAGAATGTTAGCCACAGAACAGGATAAGGGGTCCAGACCCTTATTCGGACACCAAATGGAAAATCTTTTCCATTTGAAGGTGTAACATTTCCTGGTCAGTTCCTTTCTAGATGCCTCCACCATGGTGTAGACATCTTCGGAAAGACCCAAAGCCTGGAACTCTAGCCACTCAGGTACCAGGCTGTGAGGTGCAAGGATTGAAGGTCCAGATGGAAGACCTTCCCCCGGTTCAGAGATAGCAGGTCTGGGCGTGTACAAAGCCGCTCCGGGGGCCTGCAGCTGAGGCTGAGGAGATCTGGATACCAGAACTGGCATGGCCAGTCTGGGGCTACCAGAATCACCTTTGCCTTGTCCCTCCTCACCTTGACTAACACCTTGTGGATCAAGGGAAATGGAGGGAAGGCACAGAGGAGGCCTGGAGTCCACGGCCTCAAGAAGGCATCCCCCTGCAGCGAGCCCTGCTGAGGAAGGCAGGCATGAAACAGCCTCAGCTTGGTGTTTTCCCTGGAGGCAAACAGGTCCACCATCACTTTGCCCCAACGGGAGAACAGGCTGTAAGCTACCTCTGGATGAACAGACCACTCATGGGATGTCTGGCCTATGCGGCTGAGAGCATCCGCCAGCTGGTTCGAGGCTCCTGCTACATGGATGGCTAGGAGATCTGCCTCCAACTGGCTTACGAGGGTCCAGATGCAGATCGCCTCCTTGCACAGCAGATGGGAGTGCATGCCGCCCTGTTTGTTGAGGTAGTACATGGTCGTGGTATTGTCTGTTTGGACTTGAACCACTTGACCCCGGAGCTGAGGAGCGAAAGATGACAGTGCCAGTCTGACTGCTCTGAGCTCCAACAGGTTGATGTGGCATCAGGACTCCTCAGGGGTCCAGAGCCTGTGGGCCCTGTTGTCCTCATGTGGGCTCCCCAGAGCATGAGAGGCACCGGTCTTGAGGACAATCGGCGGCTCGGGTGGACAAACTGGACCTGCAACCGGTCTGGGGCAGTCCACCACTGGAGAGCGTCCCACATCTTCTGGGTTACAGTGATCAGCTAGTCGATATGACCGTAGTGCTGAGTCCACTGGGCGGCCAGCTCCCACTGGAGGGGGCACATGCGTAACTGGGCCCAAACGGACCACTGAGGTGCACGCCGTCATGTAGCCCACAAGGTGCAGAAAGTCCCAGGCAGGGTGCAAGTGCCCAACCAGAAATGATTGGGCAAAGGAGGAGAGAACCTCCACCCTGTCCACCAGGAGTTGAGCTCTGGCTTGACAAGAGCCGGGCTCTGCCCCGATGATGCCCATCACCTGAGAAGGCACGAGTTCCGACTTGGCTTCGTTGATCAGGAGGCCAAGTTGGGAGCAGGTTTGGAGGGCCAGATCCCTGGACCTCTTGAGCTCTTGTTGGGTGGAGTCTGCAAGGAGCCAATCGTAGAGGTAGGGGTAAATTCTGACCTCCCGATGCCGGAGATGGGCCGCCACCACTGCAATGCATTTGGTGAAGACCCGTGGGGCCGATGACAGGCTGAACGGCATGGCTCGCAACTCGTACTGGGTCCCCTTGACCCTGAAGTGGAGGAGCCGCTGATGGGACAGATGGATTAGGACGTGAAAGAACGCATCCTGCAGATCCAGTGAACAGAACCACGCTTCGCTCCAAGGATGGTATGATCTGGGAGAGAGTGACCATCAGAAAGGTATGTGACCTGAGATATTGATTCAGGTCGTGGAGATCTAGAATGGGGTGCCAGCCCCGTCGTCCACTTGAGCACCAGGAAGTAGCTGGAGGCAAAGCCTGGGTCTGCAGACGGATCCGCCATGAGAGCTATTGCCTCCTTGAGGAAGAGCTGAGCGATGTCGTCTCGAAGAGCTGACTTGGTGCATGTGGAAATCCATTCTTCCCGAGGGGCTTGGCTTGGCTGGGAGGGTACTGCTTGAATTCTAGAGGCAGTCCCTGACTGACCACTTCAAGAACCCACCTGTCTGTAGTGACAGCAGACTAGGCGGAAAGTAAGTGGCGGAGCCGGACCCCCACGGGAAGACCCAGAGCTGGTGTGATGGGAATAGGGATGGAAACCCCCACCCCATCACTGAGCAGGCTTGGAGGAGGAGGCGGCTCCAGGACCCGAGCCTCGGCCTCCTCTGCGGGCCTGCTGGGTTCCAGGCTTGGGCGGAGAGCGCCAAGCTTGAGCCTGCTGCTGATGCTGATGCCCCCCCTGGAAGGACGACTACTGAACCATAGGGGAAGAGTGCTGAAAGGGCTTCTTCTTTTTCTTCTGCTGGTTCTTGCCCTAAGAACTCTTGGCAGAAGTGGTGTCTAAGGTAGCGCTGGACTGCTCCACGCGCTGTAGGTGACCGGCCACTCCTTGGCTGAACAAGTCAGTCCCAAGGAAATGCACATCAGCTAACTTGTGCTGAGTATCCGCCAGGAAGAAGGAGAGCCTCAGCCAAGCCCTGCGACGACAGGCAACTGCAGCAGCCATCGAGCTGGCACAAGAGTCCTTGATGTCCAGGGCCATCTGGAGCTGCTGTTTGGTGACAGCATGGCCCTGATCTTGGACCTGCTTGACCGTGGTCTTCCTGTCCGCAGGAAGATGTGGGAGGACTTCATCCATTGACCCGAGAAGGGTATGGGAGAAGTGTGCCATGATGACAGACGAACTTGCCTGATGAAGACCCAAAGAGGACACCGCATAGACCTTCCACCCCGAGTGGTCCAAATACTTGGACTCCTTGTCGGGAGGTTGGTCAATGTCGGCAGAACTGTCAGTACACTTGAACACAGAGGTGGTCACCAGGCTCTCGGTCGAAGGGTGCTCTGTGAACCCCGCAAGAGACCCCATGGGCACTGCATACTTGCAGGCCATACGGGCAGACAGTGCTGGACATGAGGCAGGACCCTGCCACAGTTTGACTGCCGGACCCACAATGGCCTCGGCCACAGGACAGGCCTCCATCAGGGTATCCCCTCTCTTGAGGATGTCCGTGAGAGGGTACTCTGCCTTTTTCTGGATGGGTTCCAGGGGCCTCCCTGTGAAATCAGAGATGAGATGAAGGATCCCTTGGAAGGAGTAAGGACCTTCCTCCATCCCTGTGTCAAAGCCGAGTCCAAAGAGTCGGGGTACAGCAGCCTGCCGCCCAAATCACCTTCAACCCGCAGAGGGCGGTCCGGGGTGACGATGACCGACAGATGTCAAGGAAGCCCGATATCTGGTTGGTCCTCTTTGGAAGGAGCCCCTTCCACAGGCTGCTTAAGTGGTGGCTCCACCACTATCGGTGGAGAGACCGGTATAGGCCAAACCAGAAGATGGTCCTGTCCCGCGGGCGGAGGAACCAAATGCTTTGGTTCCGAGTCGGTCGGCTTCAGCCTAGGAGGCGAAAGCCAAGTAATGGCCGGAGCAGGAGTCGAAGCCAGCTTGTGCCCGGACAAAATCAGCTGTTGCCACATGAGGTCCTCATAGCACCGGAGTTTCCGTCAGAGCCTCTCCTCATCCGAGGATGACCGGTAGCATCACCTCTTTTTCGAGCGCTTGTGGCTCTTCCTCAGTCGTACGGACGAGGGGGTTCTAGATCTCGACCGAGATTGGACAGGCTGACTCGGTCGCTCAGGAGACACCAGCGGGACCAGTGATACCTGGGGATCCAGAACCGGATCCTCAATGGGGACACCAGCAGGCTGGGTCTCCTCATCGGGGAAGACAAGGACTGGAGTCCTTTGCAAGGAGTCGTTGACAGGGGCCGGTAAATGTGGATCAATGGGATCAAGGACAATCTCAACGTCATTGGTCGCATCCTCGGTCAGCTGGCCTGACAGAAGGTCCGTGAAGCCTGCAGTCGAGGAAGTGATCTCGACCGAGGTCAAGACCACATGCTCCTGGGACTGAGACCTCTCTTGGTCCCAAGAGCTTCTTAGCCGAGATGAAGACGTGCTCGGCTCCTCATCTCTTTTACGAGATCAGGAGGAGTGCGAGCCCATGGGCGCCTCTCCCCTGGTGGGGAGAGACTGGCACAACTCCTTGAAGGAACCTGAGAAGGTGGAGTCTAGGTTGAGTGGAACGAAAAAGCCTCAGTTGTCCGAAGAGCGGGAAGCTTTTCTTCGAATGCCTTCATGCGTTCCCGCGGCCTCGGAAACCGCCCATCTAGCCTCCTTGGACTTCACTGGAGGATTCCTTTTCTCCGGTCTCCCCAATTTTGAGCGTGCCAGGTGTCGTCCAGAACACTGGGATGGAATGCCAAGCAAAAACTGCAGGGTGAGGTGTCATGGCCGACACCTAGGCAGTAGATGCACATGAGATGGGGATTGGTGCGCAACATCTTCTGGCCACAATGATACCAGCGAAATCCTGGAGAAGATTTCTCTTCCATGATCGAGGATGCAAAAGCACGATCGCTAACTCGGACGAGTTTTAATTTCGTTAAAACCGAAGTATTGAAAACCAGGACCTACAAAATGCGTGAGCACGAGGGAGGCAACCTGCATCTTCCAGTGGAAAGGAAGATCTAGTGTCATGGGGCAGAGCCAAAGTATATACCACCCGGGTGGGTGGGAGGAGTCAGCTTGAAGACTTCCGGCAAGATTTAAAGGGGAAAGGGACATGCCAATAAGTGTGGATGAACAACATATCCATGATCCTAGAACAACAGTTTCCCAGGATTCTCCAGTTTAGGGAACAATATTGGTAGCACCAAAGGATTGGTTTATATGGTACTCCAATACTACCTTTGGCAAAAACTTAAAGGTATGTATAGAGAACTGTGCAAAAGAAGCAAAATCTGCACTCAGTAAAGTACAGTTACATAAGAATTTACTGTAACGGTAGATCTCCGAGAGGAGCTCTTGCAGCAGGCAACACAATAAGGACTAAGCTGCCAGGCGTTAGGACCACATGGAAAAATTCTACCTAGCAGTCATCACTGGGGGACTGCCCCCTGATGTTGGCCCGCCCCGATGCCCACCAATGGTATAAAAGGGGTGGTCCCCCAGCCCAACCTCAGTTCTCCTGCCAGAGACCCCGGCATGATCAAAAAGTGGAGAACTGAGGAGGTTCCTCTGAACCAAGCAGTACGGCTGTGATGGAGAAGCAGTCATCCTGGGGGATGGAGGGAGGAAAGCAGCACCTGCTGCAAGAGCTCCTCTCAAAGATCTACTGTTATGGTAAGTTCTTACGTAACTGTACTATCTTGCTTCAAGGGGGCTCTTGCAGCAGTCAACACAATAAGGACCGAGTCCCAAAAAGTACTGGAACCGACCCCAGTCAGCTGGGAGGAGGAGGAACAATTCAGGAAAAGGCGTTCAGAAGAGGAGGCCTTGAAAGACTGCTAGTCCAAAGCCTGCCCTACGCCTAGAGGCAATGTCCAGACTGTAATGCCAGATGAAAGTATGGACAGAACTCCAAGTGACAGCTGCACAAATGTCTGCAGCGGACACGTTCCGGAAGGATGCAGCTGAAGCAACCAAGCCTCTGGCAGAATGGCCTTTGACCGGTCCTGGCAAAGGCTTGTTGTACTTGTGGTAGCAATAAGCAATGCAGTTAGCTAACCACTTAGACAAACACTATTTGGAAACAGGAGCCCCTTCAGTTCCGGGGGCAAATGAAACAAAGAACTGATCAGATTTTCTGATAAAACGGGTGCCATCCAAGTAATAAGGAAGCACCCCATGAACATTCAAAGTATGCAGGATGGCCTCCTCTGAGTAGAGTACTCAGCAAAATAAACAGGAAAGTGGATGAATTAATTCAACATAGATTCAGACACCACCTTTGGAAGAAACTTAGTGTTAGTTCGCAAAGACACCCTGCCTTTGTGGAAAACTAAATAAGGCTCCTTACACATCAGAGCCTGAAGCTCAGAAATCCTTCGAGCAGAAGTAATGGCAACTAAAAATAATGCTTTCCACAACAGAAAGCATAGCTTGCAGCTGGCTCAAAGGGAAGCAAAGTGAGCATCTCCAAAATTAATAAAAGGTCCAAGTGTTGAGCGGAGGCCCAAAGAGGGAACCACTTCCACTTTATGGCATAGTTGGCTCTAGCGGAAGGCTTTCTGGCTGCCATTAAGACATCTGCCACCTGAGAGGAGACTCCAAAGCAGGCAATGGCAATGGCTAAGTCTGTAGAAGCCATGTATGAAGGTGTAGGGATCTGAAATCCAGATGAACCACAGTGCCCTGCTCCTGGGAGAGCAAGTCCGAGCACAGGGACAGGGGGATAGGAGGTTCCACTGCTAATTGTTGAAGAAGTGGAAACCAAATCTGGCATGGCCAGTAGGGAACTATTAGAATCATCTCTGCTCCTTCTAACTGTAATTTAAGAAGGACCCTCTGCGGAAGAGGAAAGGCATGCCCCCATCTGTCGAAAAGGTCTTCAAGTACCGAGGAAAGAAATTCCCACTCATGCGCCTTTGACCAGGATCTGCTGAGGCTGTCAGCCAAGATGCTTTGGGTGCCTGAAACATGCACGGCGGTCAGTTCCAGATTGTGCTTTATGGCCCAGTACCAAACTCTCAGGGCCGCTCTGCAAAGGGGGTAAGAGGGGGCCCCCCCACCGCTCGTTTATGTAGAAGACTACTGACACACTGTCCATCTGAATGAGAAGAGAACCCAGGAGTAGGTATTTCTGAAAGGCCTGCAGTGAGTAAAGGATTGCTCGCATCTCCAAGACACTGATGTGGAGATGCTGCTCTTGAACTGACCAAATTCCCAGAGTCTGACAACTCGCCAGATGGGCTCCCCAGCCCTGGGTCGATGCATCCGTCATGAGAATTTGGCAAGGAAATTCTGCTCAAAAAGGAACCCCCTGGAGAGGTTTGAGAGGTGCAGCCACCAATCCAGGGTCTTCCGCACAGGGTTGGAGACTAAGACCATCTGCTCCAAATTGTCCGTGCACTGATCCCACTGAACTCCCAAGCTCCACTGGGACACCCTCATGTGCAGGCAGGCCAGGGGAACTGTCACGATGGCCGCTGCCATGTGCCCTAACAGTCTCAGAAAGGACCTGGCAAGAGGAGGAAACCAAGCGGGCCTGTGCCTGTAAGCATTCCACTCTGTCTGGAGGCAGGAAGGCTTTTCCCTGATCAGTGTCCAAGATTGCTCCGGTGTATTGTAACCTTTGGTTCAGCCAAGGGGAGGATTTAGGTAGATTTAGAGTAATTCCCAGATCCCGAAACAGACTGAAAGTGGCCTGCAAGCTGATCCCGGGGCTGTTAGCAGCCAGTCATCCAGGTATGGGAGGATATAATGCCCTCATCTTCTGAGGGCTGCAGCTACTGCTGCCAGACACTTGGTAAAGACCTGGGGAGCCGAGGACAGGCTGAAGGGCAGAGCCTGAAACTGGTAGTGGTTTCCTTGGAAGCAAAAGTGAAGGAACCTCCTGAGGGGGTGGAAAGACCAGGATCTGGAGATAAGTGTCCTGCATGTCCAGGAAACAAAGCCAATCCCCCCCTGATGAAGGAGGGGAAGAGGCTGCGAAGAGTGACCATCCTGAAATGTTTGTATTCTATTAATAGATTCAGGTGGCTGAGATCGAGGATAGGGCATAGGTCTTCGGTTCTCTTTGGAACCAGGAAGAAATGGGAACAGAATCCCGTCTCTCTCTGAGCTGGCAGAACAGGTTCTATTGCATGTTTTCACAAGAGCACCTGAATCTCCTCCTGGATAAGGGTGATGTGAGCCTGAGGGTAATGGAGTGCAAGGGATGGTTGTCTGGGGGAATTTCCCGGAACTCTAGAGTACTGACCTTCTACATCAGCTGAAGCATCCATTGGCATGAGGTTATGCTGCACCACCCTTCTAGGTATAAGGGAAAGCAACCCCCCACCACCTCCCGCAGGGTCTCGGCTGGGGGAGGGGGAGGTCAGGTAAGGAGTCAGGCTGAAGATCCGGAGAGAGGCAGGGCAGCTGAAGAGGCTCGAGGGGCCCTTGGGGCCAAGCCTCTGCTCACCTGAGAGGTGGCTTTGCGTTTGAAACTGCCTCTATTTTGCTGGCCCTTATGCTGTTGTCTAGTAGGCCGGCAAAAGGACTGGAGTTGGTTAGACTTGGATTGGGAGTGGTACATGTACTATACAGACCAAAGGGCTTTGCCTGACTCCTGCAGGCGAGTGATGATGTTCTGGGCATCCTCGCCAAAGAGAACAGGACCCCTAAAAGGGGCATCTAGTATTTTGGTTTGCACATCTGGGGCAAAACCAGAAACCCTAAGCCAAGAATAGCGGTGAATGCAAATGCCAGTGGCTGCTGCTCTACCGACAGAATTGGCCAAATCATAAGAAGCTCTGAGGACGTAGTTGCCCACATCAGAGCCTGATTTGAGTATTTGCACCAGCTCAGCCTTGCCAGGGGCTTCAGGAAAGGTCTGAACCACCTCTAAAGTGTTGTCCCTCAGAGCATTCTGGTACTGAACCATGTGGTCTAAGAAGTTCAGGGAACGGGCCGTTAAAGTGGCTGAGGTGTAGACCTTCTTGCTGAACTTATCTATCTGCCTGGAATCTTTATCCGGAGGCTAGGAGCTAATGTGCCGGGGCTTTTTGGTGCGGTCATTAGTGGCACTGACCACTGAATCAGCATCTGGATGCTCCCCATAAAAGGACTTGTCTCTGGGGGCATGGTATAGGTGGTCAGCCTTTTTGGCCATAGCCGGAGTAGAGAAAGGATGTTGTCACACAGATCTGTGAACATCCGTGAAAGATTCAATCAGTGGTGGGACCACTGTAGGTAGAGTCTCCTTTTTATGGAGGAAGAGTGCCAGTCGACGGCACTCAGGGTCCAACTCCTCCATCTCCCATCCCATGAGGAACTGGATGTGCCTCATGACATCCATGAAGGTGGGGTCATCTGGAGGAGACCTATTGGTTACCTTGGGTTTCTCTGGGTCCCAAGGCAAATGGGATTCCTCGGATTCATCTGAGGAAAGGGAAGAAGAATGCCTTCCTGACTCATCCCAGTCTGGGGCTGTCATCTGCAAGCAAGGATGCTTACGCCAGTGTGTGTCATCCCTGGGAGACTGGGGATGGCTGGTGCTCACTCCATCTGGGCTCGCAGAAGGATGCCTAGGAGGTGGAGTGGGAGGTCTCCTAGGAGGGTCCTTGGGTTTATCCTGATTTTCTGGAGGGTCCCTGGGAGGAGGAGTAGGGGTCTCCTTGGCCTTAAAGTACTCCCACCAAGCGGCAAAGAGAACCTAGTATTCCATAGGCAGAACCTGGGATGGGGCAGGAGGGGATGCTTCAGGGCGTTAAGAGATAGGGAGCCCTGGCATCGGTCCCTGAGGCGTCGGTAACCCAGGCATGGCCTTTGAGGCGATGGATCCGCCAACGCCGGTCTTGGTGAAGACAGACCGGTGCGAGTCCTCTGGCTGCCTGCTGCGGGTGACGTAGGGTCAGCCAGCACTGGCAGAGGTTCGAGATGACGGCTGAGGCATCATCTGGGGCAGACGCCAGAGTGGCCGACGTCAACCAGATAGGCATAGGCTAACATAGGTATGGTGGGTAAGCCAGCGCCGGCCTCAAAGGAGAGGCCTGTCCAGGGGAGCAAGCTCCTGTACGGGGCACAGGCATCACTCTCGTGGGGACGCATGCTCCTGGCATTGCTTAGTGGCACTGGTCCTGGAATTTGGGTCTGACTCAGCTGATGCCAGGACCAGGAGGGTGACTGGCCGAGACCCGCCACCTAAAGAGGACCCAGTCGATCCACCTAGCTGAGAATCGCTGAGTGTAAGGGCCTGAGCATCAGGGGCTGAGAGGCAGGGGAAGAAGTCCCAAGCCCTGAAGAACCATTGCCCAAGACAGTGATGAAGGTGAGAGGGTTTGACACTGGTAGCCCAGAAATAGTGAGGGCCGTCGGTGGAGGAGGGGCCAACCTCCCACGGGAGGAAGACCCAGAATCAGTCGCCGATCTATGGAGGGACCAAGAGCGGGAAGCAGACCAGGGCCTTTCCTTATGATTGTCCCGGTGCTTATGGTTTCCACTGGACTTTTTCTCCTTATGGGAGGAAGAAGAAGAAGTCATAGCCCCGAGGGCCAGGGAAGAAGAGATGCTTTTGCCGTGGAGCTCCTTCACCATCGTGACTAATTTCTGCTGCAGCAGGAAGTTTTGCAGGGTCTTCTGGCAGCATCTCCTTGTGGCCTGGTTGAAGTCCTGGCAGTGCTGGCAGGCCTCGGTGCTGTGGTCAGGGCCTAGGCAGAGCAGGCCAGAAGAGAGGCTTGTCCTGGTAGAAAAGATGCTTGCCACAAGCATACTTTGTCTGCTGCTGCTCTGAAGAAGAGGATGGAGAAGAAGACATGCAAGAAGGAAGAAACTGCAAGTCTGCTGTAAAAAGTAAAGGGTGGGTAAAACGCGAAAGGACATGGCAGTCGACTGAAGCAGGTGTCCATGAAGGTCCAACTTGCATGGGTTGACGGTGGGAAAAGAACTGAGGCTGAGCTAGGGGACCATCGCTTTTATATCATAGGCAGATGTTGGGCCGGGCCAACGTCAGGGTGCGGTCCTCCAATGATGACTGCTAGCTAGAAGTTTTCCGTGTGGTCCTAGCATCTAGCGGCTTAGTCCTTATTGTGTTGCCTGCTGCCAGAGCCCCCTTAAAGTAAGATCTGTTGTTGCCAATTACCACACACATTTGATAAACTGCAAAAAGCTTTATTACTGGCAAAAAAGTGTCCATGTGTGGAAAGCTGGTATGGAGAACACCCTTATTCTCATGGAATACCATGTAGAGAGGATCAGTCACCAGGACTTTGTTTTAAGAATCTACATGTCCAAGAGATAGCTACCAGGAAAATCACTTTGCACGTGAGGAATTGTAACTGGCATGTGGCGGCTAGCTGGCAAGGGTGACAGGTTAGCTTTTACAGCAATAAACCAAGGTCCTAGTTGGACATGGTTTTCTCCACTGATAAAACAGAGAATTCAGTTACTCCACCCAAATTTGAGATCTTTCGATTTTCTTTCTGTTTGAATTAACTACTTGCTTATTTTATCGCAAAGGGAAGTGGGGGGTCTCTTGGTGTTCATTTCAGAGCTACCTGAGTATGCTTAATTCAAATAAAGTGCACTGCCTTCATTTTTTTTTTATTTATTGAAATTTTGGATAACACCTTTGAGAACAAGCTCATTTCATAAGTTCCACGTCAGAAGCACAATACATATTGGAAAAGTATGAGACGGAGGACAAACAAAACAAGGAATTATACAAGACATCACAAGAGTGAATAATTAGAGAAGTTCCAATACATGTGGCATTGTACAATGTATGCCATGGTGCATATTTGATTAAAATCTGGAGTTCAAAGGGTCATATTAGAGGGGATGGGGACTTACGAAACAACACTTTACAGGAAAATAAGTAAAGACTCTGCCTAATATCTAATAATCAACAAAGGCAAAGGATGGCATTAGCCCAGGGGCTTTGTCAGAGGTGAGAAGGTATGGGATAAAGCATTTTAAGGTGAGCAAGGGCGCTCAAGAGAAATAACGGGAATGGGGAAAGCCATAGAGCGTGAGGAGAAAGAGTGGAAGGGATCAAGAGGAAATGTGAAGGAGAATGATTAGCAACTTAGACAGTTATTTACATACTGAGAACAGTTATGCATAAGGTCAGGATAGCATAAGGTCAGAATAAGTGCTGCTCACAAGAAGGAAGGTTATTGGAAGCAGTCACAACTGGCATCAGCAATTAGCTGTTGCTTAAGTGTAACCTTGAAGGAGCCCAAGGTGGATGCTGAAGTGATGTCATGGTGCAGAGAGTTCATCCATAGCGGGGCACGGTAGGCAAGGAAAAATTACTCACCTTAGTAATGTTGTTTCTTCTAATGGAGTCTTGCTGTATTCTGGCATATGCAGTGATGTCCAACCTTTGAACTGCCCCGGAGATGAAAGAGTTAACTTTCCATGCCAGGCATGGAACGCTGAGCTCGAGCTCGGTTGAGACTCTGTCTGTTGCTGTTTGAACTCAAACCGTCAGATCTTTACGAGCTATACTCACTGGGTGTCCTGTGTGGAAACTGTAAACTTACACTAGCCAACTGGCTACTAATATATAATAAAAAGATTTTTTGGTCCCAAAACAAAGACTCAAGTCAGGAAACCCAAAAAATAAAACAAAACACAACACCCACACACCCAAACTAAAGGGGTGAGAAAAAAAGGGGTGGGGGCACCTCCCGAGTGCCAACACTGCTACATCCCAAAACCAGGTTCTGAGAGGGAGGTAGAGGAGTCAGAATACAGCAAGACTCCATTAGAAGAAACAACATTACTAAGGTGGTAATTTTTCTTCAAACAACATGAAGTCTTGCTGTTCTACTTATATCTGAACTACCAAGCAGTACCTCCATGGAGGAGGGACAGAACCTACTTAGGAAATAGGCTCTGAAGCACTGCTGTGCCAAACCGAGCATCACTCCTAGCCTGGATATCCAGAGAGTAATGCTTGGTAAAAGTGTGTACTGTCTTCCAGGTGGCTGCTTGACAAATCTCTAAGATAGGAATATCCCTGGCAGCAGCCAGGGAAGCAGCTGTACCTCTGGTACAGTGAGCCCTCAGGCCTGAGGGTGGGATCCTACCTAGTTTTTCATAGCAAAATTGAATGCAAGAGACAATCCACCTGGCAATAGATCTCTTAGTGGCAGATTTTCCCTTACCAACCTCACCATAAGTGAGGAACAGTTGGAGGGAGTCAAACCTGTGACCCTTGGTGCGCTCTATGTAGTAGCTAAGGGCCCTTTTCACATCCAAACTGTGCAGCCTCCTCTCCCCAGAGGAGGAATGGTCAGTGAAGAAAACAGGAAGAGACATAGACTGGTTAAGGTGGAAATCTGAAACCACCTTAGGCAAAAACTTCCTATTAGTCCTGAGGACCACCTTATCTCTATGGAAAGAGATAAAATCAGGCTCCACTGACAGGGCCTGTAACTCACTTATGCATCTGGCAGAAGTAGATGGCCACCAAGAAAACAGTTTTCCAAGTCAAGTACTTAAGCTCTGCTGAGGACAAAGGCTCAAAAGGGTTGTATAAGCTGAGCAATGCAAACATTAAGGTCCCAAGCAGGGGCAGGGTCCCTGAAGGGAGGACTGGTATGAAGCAATCCCTTGAAAAATTTAGAAAATACAGGATGAGCTGAAAGGGAAGAGTGCTTGCCTGCTGCGAGGAAGGCAGAGACAGCTGCCAGATGCACTCAGTGTAGCTGGTCTGAGTCCCAAGCTATTAAGATGAACCATATAGTCAAGGACTATGGGCAGGCCAGCAGACTCTGGAGAAATATGCTTCCCAGAGCACCATATAGTAAATCTTTTCCACTTGGAATTGTAAGTGTTTCTGGTGGAAGGCTTTCGAGAAGCCTTTAAGATATCCAGAACACCTTGAGAGAGGTGCAGATCTGCAAACTCTAACTCTTCAAGAGCCAGGCCTTGAGATTGAGAGATTTGAGATTCGGATACCAAACCCTCCCCTGAGCACATGTTAACAGGTTGTAATTCCTGGAGAGACAGGGAAGGTGGACTGCTAGGACAACAAGAGGTACCAGGGCTGTCTGGCCCAGTCTGGAGCAATCAGAATCACCTTGCAGGGTTGAGACCTGATTTTGACTAGCACCTTGAACAGGAGAGGGAAGGGGGGAAAGCATACAGGAACTTCCCTTCCCAACTGAGATCTAGGGCATCCAGGGGGACTGAGCCCAACACTGGGGGCCTGCAGCAAAAGAGAGGAAGTTGGTGATTGTCTGGGGCTGCAAAAAGATCTATCTGTGGGGTGCCCCATCTGAAGAAGATCACCTTCAAAACCAGGGGATCCAGGGACCATTCATGATGGCCCCGAGATATCCTGCTGAGAGCATCTGCCAGGACATTGTCCTTGCCTGGGAGGTGTACTGCTGTAAGAGAGGCGTTCAGGGAATAGGCCAGAGACCACAACTTCATTGCCTCTGTGCACAAGGCCGTAGACCAAGTGCCCCCTTGCTTGTTGATATACCACATTGTGGTGGTATTGTCTGTCCTGATCTGAACTACTTTGTTCTGAACAGACTTGGAAAAAGCTTGAAGTGCTAGAAACACTGCTCTGAGTTCTAATAGATTGATGTGAAGCAGAGACTCCTAAGGAGACCACAACCCTTGGGTGGCCAGGTCCCGCAAGTGGGCTCCCCACCCCAAGAGGGGGGCATTTGTAGTAAGGATTAGAGAATGAGACTGAGTGACAAAAGGAACTCCCTGTCTTAGATTGTCCTGATCCTGCCACCACTGTAACGCCTGGATCAGGGTTCGAGTCACTGGGATTAGTTTGGTCAGAGGATCCTTTTTCTGAGACCAGAAGGCTCTCAAGTGGAACTGAATGTCCCTCATTTGAAATCTTGCTCCCTGAACCACTGCTGTAGAGGCAGCCATGTGTCCCAGGAGCTGCAGAAAATGCCTCGCTGGTCGAGACACCTGGAGGGTGAATGAAGAGGCCAGTGAGATAAGGGTCCTTGCCCTGTCCAGGGGAAGGAAGGCTCTTGCCTTTACTGTATCCAGCTCTGCCCCTATGAAGGTGAGGAGCTGCACAGGCTCTAGAACTGACTTTGAAAGATTCAGAAGGAAACCTAGAGAAGTGAGCAGTTGCTGAGTTATCTGTAGGTGTGACCTGACTTGGTCTGGAGACTGGCCTACTATGAGCCAATCGTCCAGGTATGGAAAGATGGAGATCCTTTTTCTCCTTAGGAAGGCAACCACTATTGCCAGGCATTTTGTGAACACCCTTGGAGCAGAAGTTAGGCCAAAGGGCACTGCTATGAATTGGTAATGGCCCGAGGGCAGCTCGAACCTGAGGTACTTTCAGTGGGAGCTTCTGATGAGAATATGGAAATAGGCATCCTTGAGGTCCAGGGAAACTAGCCAGTCCCCTGGCCTTAGAGAGGGTAGAATTATTCCCAGAGTCACCATTTTGAACTTTGGCTTTAAAAGGTGCTTGTTTAAATATCTGAGATCCAGGATGGGCCACCATTCTCCTGTCTTTTTGGGGGTTAGGAAGTACCTAGAGTACAATCCTTTTCCCTTGTGGGGGTGGAACCATCTCTATGGCTCTCAGAGCCAAGAGGGAAGAGACCTCTGCCTCTAGGGCAAATGCCTCTGAAGGACTTGCAGGTGGAAAGGATCTGGTTCTCATCTTTGGAAATTTTTTGAAGCTGAGAACCAGTCCCTGGCTTACTACTTCCAGGACCCATTTGTCTGATGTTAAAGACATCCAGTCCTGGACAAAGTAAGCCAGCCTGCCCCCTACAGGTGGTGGAGAATCGGCCCTGGCGAACCCATCAGGGTGCCTGTTTGGCAGGGGCTTTAGGCTGAGAGGTGGAAGCAGGCCTGCTTGTAGCCCGTCTGCCTCTCCCTCTGAAGAACCCCCTATGAGCATAGGCAAAAGAGGCGGCCTGGGCTTGGCAGAAAGGCCTATGAAAAGGCCTGCCCCTGCCCCTGGAATGCTGCCTCTGGGGAGTGACTTGCCTTTCCTTGGCCTGAGCACTCCTATAGGCGGTCCTGTATTCATCCATTTTATTCATGTAGTTCTCTGTTTGCTCCCCAAACAGAGAATTACCCACAACAGGAAAATCCATGGCCTTAGTCTGGGTATCCTGAGACAGACTAGTACATCTGAGCCAAGCCATCCTACGAAGGGCCACAGATGTAGCCATGACTCTAGATGAAACATCATTGGAGTCCACTGCAGCATGGAATTGCACCTTGGATGCCTCAATACCATCCACAGCTACCTGCTCCAGCTCCTTGGCAAGCTGGCCAGGGACCTGTTTAGCTAAAGCCATTACAGTGTCCCATCTAGATTTTCTGATATCTAGCTGTATAGGCCATATAATTAGCCTGCCTGAGTCCCAAGGATGCCGCCATGTACTGTTTCTTTGCCATGGCATCAATCCTCCTGGAGTTCTTATCTGGGGGGTGTGAAGCCAAGGGCATATTTGCCTTATCACAGGCAGCAGCCTGTACTACTCCAACATGGCTGCATTGCTGGGTAAGGAACTCCGTATCTGAGCCTGAGAGAGTATACCTCTTGTCCATTCTCTTGTCCACAGGAGGTATAGAATTAGGAGTCTTTAAAATTTTTATTGTCTGTTTCCCAGAGGACTTATGAAGGGAAATAAACAGCCTCCTGGACTCTGGGATATCCATCATTTCAACATAGTCAGGCTCCTCCTGGTCATCTACAGCTTCTTCCATAGGAAGCTGAAGAGTTTCAGCAACTTTTTTGTAGAACATAAAATGGGAAGGGGACTCAGAAAGCCTAGGAGGAGAAACCCCTGAAGGTCTGTCTGGGGAGATGTCCGGGTCAATAGGCACATCCAGACTTTCGTAATCACCATCACTATCCTCATACTCTCCTTCCTCCTCCTCCGGTTCATAAAAATCTTCTAAATTATAATCTGGAACTGGGGGGAACCGACCGAACTGAGCCCCTTCCTGATGGTGCCGGTTCGGTCGGAACCAGGGTCAGCGACTGAACAATCCTTATCACTTTGGCTATTTCATCTGCGGTCGGGGAAAGAAGTTGTGGATCCGCACCAGCTGATTTATCCCTTCTTTTTCTTTTAACCGGAACTGACTCCTCAGAGTCGGTTTTCCTTTTGCCCAAAGAAGTTTTGCTCTGGTCAGAGGGCACTCCTTCTGGTTCAGTTGGAACCGAACCGGGCTGGCCATCCGGGTCAGCGGACTTCTTGGCCCCCCTTTTCCTGAGCCTACCAACTCTCTTTTCCAGGGTAGCTGCAGGAAAATTCTTGCAAATCTGGCAGTCTGAATCGAGGTGGTCAAACCCCAGACAATAAACACAGGTGGTGTGGGGATCAGCCTTAGCAAGGCTTCCCACACACTACATGTTGAAACCCAGTAGGCCCGTTTTTCTTTGGGTTTCTCAGACATGGTCAGTCCTAACAAAATGTACCCTTTTCGGCAATCCGCCAGGCAAGACACCCTTATCGGTTCCTGACCGTGGTATTGTCGTGGAAAAAACGTATGAACTGCTTTTTTAGAACCGATAAGGACCGTTATCACACTCAAAAGTAGAATAAACTTTTTGAATAAACCTGATCGGTTCAAACCGAACCGATCCCACATTTACAAGTTCCACACAGAAGAACAAGAAAATAAACCTATCTAGTACTCACGATACCATAGACAGAGACTGAACCGACAGGTTAACGGATTAAATTCGGTCGAAAACCGAGAAAACGGCACTTTAACTGACAAACTTAAACCGAGCAAAGGAGAAATCTCTGGAGCGACTGTTCAGTGAGGCAGAGTAAAGAATCTGACGGTTTGAGTTCAAACAGCAACAGACAGAGTCTCAACCGAGCTCGAGCTCAACATTCTATGCCTGGCATGGAAAGTTAACTCTTTCATCTCTGGGGCAGTTCAAAGGTTGGACACCACTGCATATGTCAGAATACAGCAAGACTTCATGTTGTTTGAAAGGACCTTTGTCCCAGAGAAACGCGACAGTGGGGTATATTAAAAATCTGGCTAGTAGAGCTTCTGGTGCAATGGTGGTTGATAGTGGGGGGTAATAAGCTTTTGCATTCCTGGGGGCATTTAGTCTAAGCTTACTTTTTTGGACAGTAAACATGTTTGGTACATGAGACTACCTTTGATTTGCAGCCAGTTAGCCTGAACGTACATGTTGCAGGTATGGGAGAGACGGGCTGAGCCAGTAAGGAGCCAGCATGTTTTGTTGAGTGCAACTATGATGCATCGAAGAGTTGTTTCAGTAGCTGATCCACAGATTGGTAAGTAATAATCAATAAGCGAGATGAGAGCTTTGAATGGCCAGGTTACTAGCCTCTGGGGTCAAACATTGCTTATGCCTATAAAGTAGCCAATGTTAACAGCCTTAGCAATGCTGTCAATGTGAAAGGCATAGATCATCATACTGTCAATAGTAATCCCCAGATATTTAAAGAGCTGAAGTAGCTCCAGGGGGGAGCCATTTTCGTTGGTGATAGAAAGAGGGTAAGTTCTGTGCCTATTTTGGGAGCTGGAGAACAGCATAGATTTAGTATTGTTGTAATTCATAACTAACTTGTGCTTAAGGAACCATCTTTCTTTCTACGACTACAAAATTACTCTGTAGCCTAGATTCAAGAACCTTAGGGTTTGGATCACTGGTAAACAGGACAGCATTGTCAGCATATAAAAGGATGTGACCCTGACAGGAGTAAGGAAGGTTGTTGAGGAAAATGCTAAATAAAAGAGGGCCCACGATGGACCCTATAAGGGTTCCTATAAGGGACAATCCTCAACCAATGTGCAGGTGATAAGTGGGGAGCCTGCTGAAAAGAAGCCAACAGGGACACCGGCCAATGGGTGGTCCACCATTATATTTGGTGACTGGGCTTAAATTCACATCAGAGCTCTGAAATGAATACCAAGAGACTAATTTCCCTTTGAGACAAAACAATTTAGTAGCCAAACAAGCATAAAGAAAACTGTAATACTTGAAAGATTTGTGCCGGGGCTGTGCACTCAATTTTCTGTTCTAACTTATGTGTACCATAAACCAGTAATGACAAAAATGAGGGAAAGTTTGTGAATGAGCAAGGTCAAGCTGATAATTTTGTGTTCATTTTTCTTCACTAGTGGCATTAAGTACAGTTCTTCTGAAGACTCTCCTGAACATGGGCACATTCACTGGTGCCTGCACTGCCATCATGATTTAGAGGTAGAGGATACTGCAATAACTGAGACCTCCTCCAGAGCCTTGTGGCACCAAGCAATGTAGTCTTCCACATTCTTCTGGTACCACTAAGGGCTGCTCCAAAAGACGGCCTCCAACACCCTCCATAAGTTCAGATCCTCTGAAGCAATAGTTTTCAGTGCCTTAAAAGGACAACAAAAACAAGAGGATGAACCTGTGGCACATAAGTATCGCAGTCACAGCAGGAGATCCCAAGCTTCCACCTCTATCTAAAGTATGCACTTCACTCCCCAGAACCAGCACCAGCAAATGGAGCAAGAACCAGACCCTAAATCACTAATTCTCACTGCAAGACCTGCTCCCATCAATTCCACTTCCAGAAGCCACCCGTTAGGATTGCAGTTGGGGCAGAAACTGTCTCATAAGTATCAGAGGACTTACAATCAGCAAGGGAACAAGGAGAATTAGCCATCCAGTTTGGTTAATTTAAATGAATTATTACATTAAACTATTTAACTTTGCTTGGTGTGGGTACCTTGTCTCTGGGTAGCTGCTAGCTGTGCTTGCTAATCGTGCCTCTACAGATTTAAGAGGTGCACCTGCAAGACTGCTACCTAGAAGTTAGGTACATTGCTTAAATTCACTCCAACCACTGGGCAGATTACTTTGGATGGGGGTGGTCCACAGATTATGGCTCTAAAACTATGGCTTGTATAACTCTGGGCCATCCGCAATCCAGTGGTCCCCCTTATTACCCTTGGTAACATCCCTACAGGGTTTTGTGGAGGTGACAAAGGCTTTAACTTGCCCTAACAAAACCGGCAATCTATGGTGCCAACAATATTCCTGCTGCTGTGCCCTAGAGAGGGATATTCTGTCAAGTGGCTATTGGCAACTCACTTACAGCGGACGAGGGCAGCCTGCCTCGGCTTTTTTCTTGTGGAGGCCCAGGAGATGGGATGGCCTTGGGGGTGTCATGTTACTAGCCCAGTTTGCTGAGTTGTCACTGCATATACTCAGTTAAGGGGGCAAACTCTGAAGACCTCTTACTTCCCCCTCCCCCCACCGGTATAAGGCACGGACCACTAACCATGCCTCCTGACAGATTATTTTTGGTGGGTGTCTAATGAAAACCTCCCCTGCCAGGAACGTCATTTAAAACCAATTGGAAAGCATGCTATACACTAAACAACCGGGTGTATCCGATGACCCTGGCTACTGAGAGGGAATCTGTCTCGATATGTGGTTTTCGTTTTATTGGCATCAAGGATCTAGAACTCCAACTGCATGGTAGGTGTCACTGAACTTACTCAAAGTCTGTTCAGTGCTCGATTCCATAAAGATATTTTTGTATTGTTTTTTTTCTATTCATGTTTGGTTGTTGCTGCACAGTTCAGCTCAGTTAGCAGTTTCTGCAGACATTCTGGTCTTAATATGGTTGCAGCTATCATTATTTGTACTCCAGGTAAAGACTCCCACAGACGGTTACAAGGCTCTGTTTAACACTGCCAGTCATGTTGTGCTGTTTCTTTGGGGATAGATTTTTCCAATTACATGGGTGCATATTAGACCTTTATGGGTAAATTAGAAGTTCAAGATTGTCACAGAAGACAACGGCGCAAGTTTACTCCTAGAATGAAAAAGGCCTCAACCTCTCACTTAACTGCAAATTTATTTTAATCTACCTTAAATCCATTTTAACTAATGTGGCCATCTTGCAGGAATCACACCTTACTTTGAAGTCAGAGGCCTGACTGACATGTGGTCCCTGAAGAAGTGCGTATACGTGAAACCGGTCAGGCCTTGTGAATATGGAGTCCTGCACCTATGTGGCACCTTTCTATGCTTTGGTTTTTGCTTTTGTTATTCGGGCAATAAACTTTGTTGCTATACTCCAGTTCCAGAGTGGATTATTTGAATTACATCGGTGGACGGTGCTCGGCTGCTTCATTCCTACTTTGTACTTTCACTGCCTGCAGCACGTCGTGTGTGGAGCCCCCCCTTCCTGTTGCTCTATTCGACTACAATAACCATTTATCCCATCCTCCTGAAGATATCTGTCTAAATTACCTTTAAAACGAGTTAGATTTTTACTATCTACCAACTTGCTAGGCAGCCTATTCCATACAGTTAGCACACATTGTGAGAACCATGTTCTTCATTTTTCGATCCTGAACAGCTTTCCTCCAAGCTGGTACCTATGCCCTCTAGTGTGGAAACTTGGAGTTTTGAATTCCAAGTGCATACAATGTTTTATATACCCTCATTTCTGGTTGCATTGTAAACTGATATAAGGTCACCTCTCAGTCTCCTCATTTCTAACTTATAAAAGGGCCAAACTTGTCAGCCTCTCCTGATAGGTCTTCATTTTTTTTCTTCAGGATATATAGTGGAGGGATATTTCCACTGTCTGGGATTTCAGCTGTTTTTTTACCAGCTCATGGGACATACAGCTGAATCAGTTTCCTTCTGGCTGACCCAGTAGCTGCCCAATTAAAGGCACTCAGTCTACCCTCATAGGGAACACAGTAATATCAGGCCATGCCCCAGTTTCTAGTACCTACTCCCACACAGGGTCTGAACAGGGATCCACCCCCACCCCTCGATGGACATTTCATCCTCTCCTTCTAGCTGACCCCGGATTTACAGAGTGGGTGAACAAGAAAATTCAAGAATATTCTCCCCTAGTACCTGTAATGAAGTGCCTCATACTACAGTTTGGGAGGCCTGTAAGGCCTTTATGAGGGTCTGAATAACATGCTTATCCTCAGCCAAACATAGATGTAGGGTGAAGGAACGTTGGAAGACCTACAGCTGGACATAATTCACCCAGAAAAGATACGAACATACGAAATTTGCCAGCAGATAAAGGCCTAGAGGTCTATCAAGTCTGCTCGAATGTGCAGCTAGCAGAGGCAGGAAATCCCCTCTGATCTCAACCTGAAACTCCGCATTATAGGCCTCATATACAGTACAAGATTAACACCCTGGCACAACAGAAGGCAGAAAATGGCTGATCTTTAAGTCTAAGCATAGGTTCTGGGAGAAGGGGGACAACAGCAGAAAGCTAATGGCATGTCCCCTTAGAAAACTCCAGGCAGAGGCCCATAGTGCTGCCTTAAGGGACAGGACAGACCAGGAATGTGTCACCCTACCTATGCTGGCATTAATGCCTTAAATGGGATATATACATACTGTATATATTTTTTTTTAATAGGAATTCTATACCTTCAGGCTTAGACCTGCTGCCCTTTTCTCTTACAGATTTTCTGAATGTAACTCCCCTCACTTCCCTACCCGAAGAGACTGGAAGCTTACTGGAGGTTCCTCTCTGAAATTACATCAGTGAAGCTGGAACAAAGTGGGCCACTTTGCACTACGTGACACTTTGCATAGTTTCCTGGCCCAAAGCAACATTCATCTGGCTAAGTTTTCGGGTTTTTTTGTAATAACACAAAGGAAAAACACAGATACCTATCCTCCCCACCCTGGTATCACCCTCACCACTTTCCTACCCCAGCCCCAACCAAGTACAATTCCTCTCCATCTTACCAACCTTGTAGTGCCCAAAATCCCACCCTCCTGCCCCCCAGCTCTAGCAAAGTGACATAAACTAACTGTATAATACAGCCAGACACATTTCTCACCCTTGTAGTATTCTTAAAAGCATTCCTTATCCACTCCCCCAACCAGCCACGACAAGTAAACAGATGAAACTCCCATCCCCCCAACCTCAAGGCACCAAATGCCGCCCTCCCCAGTGTCATCCAGTCATAAGGATACAGCAGAACTCCAGCAAGTGTTATGGCAACTGGCACGGACAAACCCTTCCACCGCTAAAGCCAGCCATCACCTGAATGGTGAATAAGAGTGTAGGTGACTGGGTGGACTGTTACAAGGTTGGGGGGATGGAAGGCATTGTTTTTTAGTCAGGGCTGGGGGAAGAAGGATGGGGAATGGGAGGTGTCTTTTTTGAAGAAATAAATGTTCACATAATGAAGTCTTTGTCCAGTGATGCCCACTTCACCAGGTGAAGAACTAAGTGATGTGCCACTTCACTCCATGCAACCTGCAACAGCTTTGCATGGCTTTTAGCTAAACAAGTTTCCTGGTATTGCACTCCCTACTTATTATAAACACGCTCCTTAAATATATCCTTTAAAGGCTAAAGACTGCTACTGTTTCAGAAAATATGACAAAAAGCCACCACGGTAGAATATCTTCTCTTGACCAGGGTAGGAAAGGGTTAGAAGATATCTACTCTCATAGTATATGTGTTCAAGTTACGCATCGAAGTACGTACTGTAAAATGCCAACACCGCATGCAACCTGGCCTAACACTGCTTAGTGCTACTGTAACAATATCAAGGTTCAAAAATGGATTTCAGATTCTCATCCATGGGCCACATGAGTTTATGATAGAATGTAGAGGCCATGTGCTCAGTCACAAGAGTGCACCCCTACAGACTGACTTTTGGGATGGCACTGGCTCTCGCCCTCTCAGGGGAGGCGACCAACATGCATACAGGAATAGAACGTGAGTTAAGATGCACTGGGAATGCTGCTGTGTTTCCTTCCCCTTTGGGAGGAAACTAAGGCAGAAAGAAACTAACAATCAATAAGCAAGAGTGTGCAAAATAAAAATTGTCAACACATCAACTGGAGCTGCTGTCCACCATGCAGCATACCTCACATTTGGCAGGAGCTACTGACCACTTAAGCAATAAGGAATGGTCAGGGGTTTATTTATTTGCTTTTGATGACCGGGTAAGTACACTAGGCAAAGACCCTGCCTATTTTCAGGAACGACCCAGGAGAGTACAAATACAGGTATTAAACAGTCAGGTAACATAAGAACAGATAATACAGTAATAAGCAATTTCCACACAGGGATAGCTTAGGAATATCCAAAATAACAGGACATGACTAGAAAAATTAAAACTCTACACAACCCATTCCTCAGGGATGAGGAGTTGATTGATGGCAGCAAATTAATAAACCTGAAAGAAAGAAGTACAATAAGGAAGAGCAGGAGGTGAAATCAGGCAGGTATATTGCAGTCACAAATATCAAGTGCTAGGAGGTGAGAAAAAAGTGCAGATTTAAAGAAGGAGTGAGAGGAGGATCACTTAAGGTGAGGTGGCAGAGAATTCCAGTATTTAGGAGCAACGTGAGAGAAAGCTTGTTCACCCATTTTGGTGGAACAGAAAGGGACAGAGAGTAGATCATCATCAGCCGATCTCAGAGAACGGTGGTAATGCACAGGGGTAAGCATGGATGCAAGAGAGTTAGGCCGAGGAAGCCTAGTCAAGGAGTCAATAAAACATCCTACAGAGTACGCGCGACAGACGCTGCGCGATTACCAATGCAAGAAGGAGTAAAGCAAGCAATGGTGCTTAGGCCAGGGGGCCGAGAAGGCAAATCTACACACACTGTTATAAGTGATGTCCCACTTATGGAGAATACCGGCATTAGCCTGTGAGAGAAGAGGGAGAGCGTACAGCAGACTTGGGAGCAAGACTCCACTTGCTACAGATATCCTGGCCTCAGGGGTTAAGGAGTGACGAACATGGTAAGCAGCCCCAATCTTGGTATTTATCGATTTGTATAGGTCACTTATATGAAGGGAGAAATCAAGAGAGGAGTCTAACCTAACTCCCAGGTATTTAAAGGAGCTGGTAATAGAGATGGATGACCCATCCTGGCAACACACACAAAACCTGAGGGACCTGGAGGGGACTTTCTGAGGGGACCCAAAAAGCATAGCCTGAGTCTTGGGTAGATTGATTATAAGGAGGTTGGAAGTGAACCAGGATTGGAGTTGGATAAATCCAGATGTCAGATAATCATTAATGCCATCAATTGAGCTTGAGGCGGAGTAGAGACCAGATCACCAGCATACATTAGAGACCAGCAGTTGGGGAGAGAGGAGGGAATATCATTAACAAATATGGAGAATAGTAAGGGCCCAAGAATAGACCCTTGAGGGACTCCACAGGAGATGGAAGCTGGAGACGATAGAACCTTGCCAAAGGAGACCGATTGTGACCAGTTGTCAAGATAGTTACGGAACCAGGAAAGTGTGGGTCCAGTGGCACCAAGGAACTCCAATTTGTGCAGGAGCCATGAATGGTTAAGCATATCAAATACTTTGGAGAGGTCAATAAATACTGCCCCCTAAGAAGGCCTTTATCCATATTGGATTTTACCTCGCTAGTAAAAAGTGCGAGAGCCGTGGTAGTGCTATGCCCGGCCCCAAAACCATGCTGGATGGGGGACTGAAGGTTACACTGGAGTACGTGGTTAGAGATCTGGTGGTGAATTAGTTTCTCCAGGATCTTACCGAGGGTGGGGAGGAGTGAGATAGGTCGATAACTTGCTAGAATTTTAGGGTCACCTTTCTTGATGACAGGGATCGTCTTAGCAGATTTTCAAGCTAGCGGCACCATGGAAGTGCAGATGGAAAGGCTGAACAGCCGAGTAACTGGAGTTGCCAAGATAGGGGCAGCGAGTCTGAGGATCCTGGGTTCAGTGCTGTCCAGGCCAGTTCTGCCATGAGTAGGGACTGATTTCAGCAGCTTTAAGACTTCGGAACATAGCACGGGGAAAGCATAAGAGGAGGAGGAGCTTCGCCAGGAGCAAGAGGTAGAGTGGAAGGCTGTGATGCACAGACGGGGGGGGGGTGGCATTTGGAACAGAGGAGAAGAGAGCGTTGAATGCATTGGCAATGGTGTTGGGATTGTCAATATGAATATTGTTGATTAGCATATCACATGGAGTTTGTGGCTTATTATTTCCCAGTACCAAATTAATATGAGACCAGTAGTTTTTAGGGTTGGTAGCAGAGGATTTAAGGAGTTCACAATAATACTTGCTCTTGGCAATATGAACCTCCACCTTGCAAGAGTTACGCAGCGAGCGATATGCGTCAAAGTCAGTTTGTAGTTTAGAAGATTTCCATTTTGACCAGAGTTTGTCACGGTGTTTAAGCAATGCCAGGAGAGGACTTTTTAACCTCTGGTCGAATTCCCCTTGACCCTATGAGTCAAGATTGGGATGTGTCTGCACTGCAGGGCGAGTAAGGTAGAGTTGAAGTAATTTGTAGCGAGGTTAATATCAGTGGTGGAGAAAAGCGGAGACCAGCCTACTTGTTGCAAGTCCCTGCAGAACAAAGCCTGGTTAAAGTTGAAGAAGTCAGCAAAGGATAGAACGTTGGGTGGATTTACTGGAGGAGGGAACCCCCTCACACAGAAAACAGGACAGTGATCACTAATGGAGTCAGGAAGAACTCCAGCCAGGGAATAATGATCCTTGCGATTAGTGAGGATCCAGTCAATGAGGGTGCGCCGTGTGGAGTTATGAGATATCTTTGCGGGGGACTCAATAAGTTGTAGAAGATTGGCCTTACTGATAGCTGAGGTAAGGAGACAGGAGTCCGGACCAAGCCAATCAAGATTAAAGTCACCCAAGCAGATAACCTCATTGTTTTTAACCACTGAAGGAATCAGGTCAATAATCTCCTCAAGTCCAATCCTGCTATATTTAGGTGGATTGTATATACAGAATATGTGCAACTTCTTGGCACCACCCAGGAGTAGGAGTGAGTGAAGCACTTCACAGTTATTGAGAGGAGGGGTGCTTATTAGAGAGATATTGAGGTGATGTTTATAGAAAAGTGCCAGCAAGCCTCCCCTTTTGGAGGAAGGTCGGTCAACCCTGAGCACGTTATACCCAGGAAGAGAGCAACTAAGGTCCGAGACAGAGGGTTTCAGCCAGGTTTCAGATAGGGCAAGGATGTCAGGTTTGTTGACATGCACCCATGCCTCAAGTTCCGGGAGATTGTGCAGGAGACTCTGGATGTTAATGTGGGCCAGAGAGATAACCAGAGCCTGAGGTAGGAGATGAGTAGAGCAAGAATTTGATGTTGAGTGAACCATGACACGGCCAGGGTTAGGTTCAATGTCCCCAGACAGTGAGATAGCTAACAGTGTGATCCATAAAGTGGCCAGAGCAATGGCACAGGATGTTGCCCCAGGTGAGGTAATTTTCCTGCATAAGGCATGTCTCAGAGCTGACCCACCAAGTTTAAAATTAAGGAGCACTGGAGAAATGGGCTGAGTAGAAGAAGGATTATGTTACTGGTCTTGTAATCACCCTTTAGGGGTGCAGTGTTGCACGATGCTTAGTCAAGTGCCAGATGCCCCTAGAGAGTGATTAACTGACCAGTAACATAACCCTTGAGAGTGCCTTATTGTCATTATAAGTAAAAAAAAGTGTGTTTTTTTTAAACAGTGTTAAACCTTGTTCAGTGTATGGTTAGGCTCTACAGGTAAGTTAATAAAAGATTTAACATAAGGCTGATAGAATGCTTACAGTCAATCAGAAAGCTGTATTTCTCAGACCCTTTTATAATGTCAGTTATTGCCCTGCATGTTTTGCATAGCATACCTCTATATTATTATTTATCCAATGCTTGTAAGAGTATTTTGTGGCAAATATCATTGATATTTTTGTGTCCTCTGGACCTACAGTGAGAATACTGAAATAATCTCACTGTAGGTCCACAGGGACAAAAATATCCTCACTGTAGGTCCTGACTGGTGGAAGCCAGTAGCACGAGAAGTACAGTTCTAATTTTAGAACTGAAACGGTCACTCACATGCTGGCTCCCACCAAATTGTTTCATTTCTGCCCACACTTAACACTGCTTGCTTTCACTTTCTCCCATCTGAGCTCCATGTGAGTCAAAGTTTAAAAGAAAAGACATACTCAACACTTTTCTTGTTTTTACACACTACATCAACAGAAAGTGTGCTTTTCATTTTGAGAACGAACTTCACCCTCCCATCGCTGCTGTAATACTCTGAGTTTCTCAAACCTCCCGCTGCTTCCCCAACCGTCTCTCCAACTGAGTCTTTTCTCCAGTTATAGCCATGACCGAAGCTCCACTGCACGGCTTCCCCTCATTGCCACACCTACTCGTATAAACCGTCAGCTTACTACAGACCTGCTGCACTCTACATAAGCACGCTGATGTAGTACACACACACACACACACGCACACACACACGAAGAAGCGTCCTGTGTGCCATGAGACACATGTCCCCTTGGCCATCCGAAAATGAAACCACAGTAAAGAAAATGGAAAAAGAAATCACAGAATAAAATAAAATAAAAAATTAAAAAAAAAAAAAACAAAAAAAAATAAGTGTTGCATAAATGCGATATGCCATGCCCCCATCAGAAATATCTGTGCTATTTCTCCCGAATGCAGTTTGACCTTATGACATCACTCATGGCTCTGTCACGAGTGAAGTCATAAGGTCGAATTTCACTCTGGAGAAATATGACAGATACTTCTGATGGGGCATGGCATATCCCTTATATATCGGACATGTCAAAGTAATATTTAAAACCACACCTTGAACGCCATGGTAAACAAGGACAGGGTATCCAGGATGGTAAGGCATACTTCAGTGGCAATGTTTCCTTCAAGTAAGGACTGGTGAAGAACATCAGCATCTGAATGGCTGTAGCCTACAAGAATGGGAAAATGGAAATGGGTTTTCTGTTTAATAGCTTAAATAGTAAAACAATACAAATTAAACCCGCCTACTGTTTTAAACGATACTGACATCTGCCAAGCTACATCCTAGTTCTGATTAAAAAGGCAACAGATTCTCACTGGTAAAAGATGGCTCACATACTGTAGGTACTGACTTTATAAAGTACTGCATTTTAAACTGTGGGGCACCACTGTTTATAATCCAAATATGTTCATATTAAACCAGATATTTTAGCCTGAAAATCCATCGGTATGGGACAGACTTAAAAATTATTAGATGACTGACCCAGTAGTGTGGTGGTAACATGCTGCACTACAACCTAAAATAATGGGATTCACCTCTGACCACAGGATCGATTCTGGAGCTGGATGGGGACTGTGCAAGTTGCAAAAGAGGTGCTCAGTTCAAGGGGATGGAACAGCCTGGCTTTCATGTACACCCCATTGGCGGACTAAGCACGCACCGACAATTGCAGCAGCTAGCCTGCCCCTCTGGGCAAGAGGAAGGGTATAGCTGCTGTGAACCTAATCGTCAGATGTAGGAACAGTAAGAAAAATCAGAATCAGTGGCTCAGTAGGTAGCGCGCTCATTTCTGGGACTGGGAGATCAGAAGGTTGTGGGTTCTAGACCCACACCTGGTACTTGGGGTAATACCCATAACTGACACTGTAGAGCAGTACGGGGGGGGGGGGGTGCTGTACTGTTCAGGTGCCATCCTTCAGAACAGATACTAAACTGAGGTCCTTTCTGCCCGCCTTTGGGCACTGTCCAAGTGGAAATAAAAGATCCCAAGGCACTTATCAAAGATTAGGGGAGTATTTCCAGTGTCATGGCCAGTATTCTCATTCAGTAAAAACAGGTCCATGCATCTCACCCCCGGGACACTCCTGGAAATAAGCTGTCACAGCTCAGTGTGCCTTTCCTGGTCAAAAATTACAAATAAACAGGTGGCACAATGGGGAAACTAATAATAATAATACCATAACAAACATCCTTGGAAACAGGAAACTACAACATTATGAAATGCTTCATCTAAACGGGACTCTTGATTCCACGGCAGAAGGATATGCAGAAAACTAGAAGTGAAAAACAAGGCCACGGGTAACAGTTCTTTTTAAAGCAAGTACCCATGCTGGAACCAGCTTCTTGACAACTGAACTTCATTGTTGTATCATGAAAAATAAATGAATACATTCTATAGATGCAAGCAACTTAAGAGTTTTAAATTAGCAACAGCAGCCAAAAAATAACAATCTTTTTCTGATGCAGACATAGGGAGCCATGCAGTGATAATGCATACAGATTTCTCCTTTTTAATGGGTACAAACAATTACGCAAAATGAGGGCAAGCTTTGAAAGAAAGTGCAGCAGAAGCAGAAAGTTCCAGCGCTAAAACTTGTCTAATGTAGGTAAGAAACATATTTTTTTCCTCAACTGCTTTTTTTCCAGAAATAGTGCAATGTTTTTCAGAAATAGTGCCATTATTTTCAGAAATTGTGCATCCGTGTATTTTAATTTTTTTTTTATCAAAAAGAAAATATAAGCTGGCTAACAACCTGATTGAGTCTTACCATGATCTACAGAAATTCCAAGTAAACTTGATATCTTTCTTACACTGAAAACACAGAAAAAGTCACTTTATTATTTTTAATACCAACACAAAGTTTATCATGGACTTTACATTCCCTGTGTAACCCTGCTGTATGACACATCACAAAATGGAAACCTGAAACAATGTATATGACGGACATTATTGCCATTTACAACTGCAGATGGTTTGGGATTTTGCTGGAGTCTCTTAAATGAGTCTTTACCATTACTGCACTGCAAAAACAGTTCTGGGATTAGACACTGCTCAATTATTTTCTTCACTGTTCTATGATTTTGCAAATGTGAAGCCTGTTTCTCTGTAATGTTCCTGGATAAAGTGTTGTGGGACTATATCTGTGCACATGACAATATGCAATATAAGACTGTGCAGAACAGAGTGAAAAAATCACAGTAATAAAGTCCCCAAGGTGAACTGTAATGGATCTTTAAGTCACTGACATTCATAAGTGCAGACTTTGTATATTGTTTAAGTACATATACAGTAATTTGTGATAAAATAATAAATGTTGTAGTGGACATTCATATACGTGCCATATACTCTCCATTCCTTTAGTCTACGTGATAAGCACTTGCTCAACTGGTAAAACTTTTCTGGGGTAGTTCTTTCAGAATAAATATGCACCAACACAGAAACTCTAAGAAACGGGTTGGGAGTAAACCACAAATCTTAATTCCTGGTTGGGGAGGAGTGGAGGTCATTTTTTAAAGTACTTTGTGTGTTAAAACAACTCTTGCCACCTAGTGACTGAATTTAAGAGCCATTTGGGCTACAACATGACCCCTATGCAGCCAAAACGATAGATGCTGGTTTAGGTTATGCATGTCTACATTAGGTAATTCCAAAAATACACATTTTTAAAATGAACACTCTTTGCCTTCCTTGGGGATAACAGGTCCCACACCTTTAGGAGGTGCTCTGGTCACCAATAAAAAGTTAAAAATCATAGTGAACCCCATTTATTCAATAGTACAATATCAAATTCAATAGCAAGCTTTTATTTTATGAAGGATATGTCAGTGGCTCACAGGTTACACAATCGCCTCCGAGGCTGTAAAGATTGTAAGGTTGTGGGTTCTAGCCCCACACCAGGCACTTGGAGTAAAATCCCAGCACTAACACTGCAGCATGAGGTGGGTGCTCCACTCCTAAGGTGCTGTCTTTGGGATAAGATATTAAACCAAGGTCCCGACTCCCGCCTGCATGTTCTGGTTATTGTTCAGGTGGCATTAAAGATCACATGGCTGGCACTTCCAGAAAACAGTATGGGAACTTCCCATGTTTCCTGGCCAAATGTTCCCCATTCACTGGAAAAAACAAATACCACCAAGAGCTTAATCTGGTTCAATTTCAGTCGGCTTCCATCTGCACTCCCAAACAAGACTGAAAATGGATAGAACTGCCAAGTCCTCCTTTCCTGGTCAACAAAAACTAATTAATCATCTAGCTATCTGTCTATCTGCCTGTCTATCTACAGTATCTAAATATCTGAACATATAACCCTAGTCCAGTACAGTTCTCTTTGCCCAGTGGTACGTAATAGCAAAGTTCATTATCCTCAACTCATCATATCATAATCCATTGGTCCAGAGCCGATTGCTATATCACACTCAAAGGATTATGACCTCAGCTCCTGAAAAACATCAAGTAAAAATGAACTTTATAGCAAGAGTAGAAAAAAATATACAATTTGGTGTATTTAGCACCTTTCACACGTGCAGCATCCCAGACTGCTTCACAATGAATTCGATTCGGGTAGTGCAGGGGCTGTATGCAGTATAAATGCAGCTGCCATTAAAGAGCAACTCTCAAACAGAAACATAGAAGGTGATGGCAGAAGAAGACTGCTAGGTTCATCTAGTCTGCTCGGTGTATTTGTTGCTTCCTACCCCCCAGCTGCCCTTTGGTCAGAGAGGCCATTTTGTCTTTCAACGGGGGGGGCAACAACTGGTCAGAGGGGCTGTGGGGGTGGATCCAGGTGCTGAAAAACAAAAAAACAACAACAATGGCCTGCAATGCGGGGGGGGGGGGCAACTGCCTTTGGTGTGAGAGCTCCCCTGTGTCTATCCCACACATTCCTGAATCCCACAACTGTATTTGCCCCCACCACCTCCACAGGCAGGCTATTCCAGGTGTCCACTACCCTTTCTGTGAAGAAAAACTTCCTGACGTTGGTAGCGAACCTCCCTCTTTTCAGCCTTAGACCATGTCCCCTGGTTCTGCTGCCCTCCTAGAATTTAAAAGTTCCTGAGTTTGCACTTTGTTTGTGCCTTTTATGTATTTGAATGTTTCAATCATGTCACCCCTCTCCCTTCTCTGTTCCAGGGAATACATGTTCAGCTCTCTCAGTCTTTCTGTATAGGGCATTTTATGCAGTCCTCAAATCTTTTTTGTTGCCTTTCTCTGCACCGTTTCAATCCAGTCAATGTCCTTCTTGAGGTGAAGCCTCCACAACTGGACACCATACTCCAGGTGTGGCTGACCAGTGATCTGTACAGTGGTAGGACCACCTCTCTCCTTCTGCTTGTGATTCCCCTCCCAATACATCCCAACACTGTACTGGCCTTCAGTGATGCCTTTTCACCCTGTTTTCACACTTCCAAGTTGTCTGAGATTCCCATATCACGCTCCTGATTGGAGGCTGCTAGTCTTTCCCCTCCCAAGTGATACGTCTGCTTAGGATTCCTTTTACCTATGTGCATGACTTTGCACTTTTTGGAGATGAATCTCAGCTGCCATGCCCCAAACCATTCTTCAAGTTTTCTGAGGTCTGATTCCATCTTGGCCACTCTCCCTATGGTATCCACCCTGTTACATATCTTGATGTCGTCCGTGAACAGACATACCTTTCCCTCCAATCTGTTAGCAAAGTCCTCTATGAATAATAATAACATAATCAAAAGTTTAAAACCACTAAATTTACACCAATTAAGTTTTAACTTTAGTATCTTCATTTTTTTTTGTTTACTGTTCCCTGTTGTTGGTTTACTAAATATTGCAGATAATGCAGTACTTTTTTCACAGAGTCTTTCAAAATGTATCCGACTCTCCCCTACTGACTTCAAACTGCAGTTTGTGACATTACACTCTGTTGTCATGGTGACCACTACAATGTCATAAACAAAAGCACCATGAGGTTAACTGGAGAGAGGCAAATGCTTTTTATACAGACTTTTTTAATGGATTGCGAAGACATGCTGTAATCCTTGGAAAGGAACATTAAAAATGAAAAATAAAATATTCTCTAGTAAATTGTAATAGCCGAAACATCATATTTATGGAAGTGCTGAGTTGTTTTTTTAAGTGCACTGTTACCACACACACATAGCCATATTGCATTAGAACCAGTTTATTGATAGAATGTTGCCCAGAATACCAGAAAGAACTCTCCTACTCTATAGAAAACAACTTCAACCTAGACAGACACTAAAGTGGGTCAGAAAGGACCTCATTTTAATGCCTTGGCTGAAGGGCAGCACCTCCAACAGTGCAGCGCACCTCTAATCCAACAATGCAGTGTCAGTGTTGGCTATTTTTAGTCCCCAGCGCCAGACTTGGACCTAAGACACAACCATCCAATTTTCCTGCCACAGAGACAAGAATGCTAATCTCTGCACATAGCCTTACTTTTAAAGCAGGGAATGGCTTGAAATACAATTTTACTCTGGATTGTTTTGAAGAGATCTGCTGATACCAACTGGGATATTTTTATTGGTAACTAGAGCCCCTCATTTTTGAATACAAATGTTATTACGCAGTTGCGACCAGGCTGGCCCAGTGACATGATGGCAATGTCCTTTGCTGCCACTGAGAGACTGGGGTTCATGAGCTGCTCGATGTGAAGAAAGATGCTTGCCTGCCCTCTATGTTGAACGTAAAGCTGCAGCTGTGACAACTTCTATATTCAAATGGAAGGGGGTGCTTGGCCAAAATAAACAAGTTATTGATTAAAAACCTGTCTTACCACCATCGTGTTGCTCATGTGTACTGGGACTATTTGTAATCTTTATCAAAACTGCACCTGCAACTGTGGTCTACTTGTATAAATCTCTTCTTTTTGTGACCAGTTTTTTGTTGTAAAAAAAAAAAAAAAAAGAAAACTTGCAATCATAAAGTTCAGGATTTATGGACCCACATCACACAATTCAGACCTCTAAAAAAGCTGGTCCTCAGTGCCTAGTGTTTAATACATGGAATGTGTATGACCTTCATGCTGTTAAAAAGGGCAAGGAGTATGTCCTAGTCCTTTATGTTAACTGATGATCAAGCTGTTGGATCAGTGCTAAGAGTAAACGTCAGAAAGTAAGGCATTTGATTTTGTAAGAGTGTTGGTCCTTTAATTAGAGAGAAATGTAAAGTCCATGACTTGCTCTGGTGTGGTCCTTCAGCCTATGTCTGGTATAGAGATGAAGCTGATGAAGATGTCGATGACACACATAATAGCAGTTGCTGATACTGTGATACCATAGCACTTACTGTGGTTAAAAGTGAAAGAGTTATCCAGGCTGCTGAGTTGCTGCAGTCGGGCATGCATCATTCCTGCTCTGTTACGGGAAACAGGCAAAGTCTGAGATTTCCGGTCGTGAACTATAGGTCCCAACCCCTCCTGGTTCCTGCAACACGGGAGATGGGACAGAAGCCTTGGTTAGAAATGGCAAAGAACAGCAAAGCGGGGAAAAGTTAGTACAGCAGTTACAGTACAAATATACTGTAAATTAAAACACAGCCTATTTACAACATGGTTCCACTGCCATTTAAAAAAAATCGACAGCAGCATCTTCAAAGCATTAAGGGAAATACTTTCTTTGTAACAAAAAAAAAGCATTTTTATCTACAAAGAGTTGGGATAATGATAACGCAAACAGCTCAGTTAACCCACACATCACACTAAGCATACAGTCGCTAGGTTAATGAGATATGCCAGTTTGTGAGACAATTGGCTGCATACAGTGCAGAACGGCAAACCTGGGTTTAAAAAGGAAAAATGCTACTTCAGGATTGGTATAAGGACACAGGCAATAATGCACGCATGCAGTGAGTCAAACAGATGCTGAAGCTTACATGCTTATGATGCAGACATGCAAAAAAAAGGGAGATAGAAAAGTGTGGCACATCACCTACAGCTTACCCAGGCAGGAAGGGACAGGTGCCAAATACTGTGTTAAACTTGTCAGCATTGAAGTGAGGAAAACAGAAAAAGTGATCTGTGTCAGCAGTTGAAATGGACTACTTTCGCTTTATGAACCACCACCAGAGCGATGAGGAGTGAAAATAAATTAATGATATGGCTGCCGTAATATTTACATGACTTTAAAAGGTGTAGTACAGTATCCAGTCATAAAACTGCAGAGTGAATTAGTGGAAAAAGGGTGGCAGAGGTTTTTTTAAATCTTTTATTGCAAATGGTGAGAGTAAAATTAAACTAAATTAGAAAAAAACCTTAGGATTTGTGATTGCAAATTGTTTTGTTGTAGTACACTGACACACTTCTATTGTGTAAAAAAATTCTGCATATGTTTTATAAACATTTCATTCATCAGAGTCAAGTACTGTCGGAGATTGCTGGTCATGTTAGATGTCTTGATGTCTTTATAAATGAAAATTGCGTACTCACCATAATTCTTGATCTTCTAGGAATATCTTCTCCATTCTGTCAAACTAATGAGTCTTAGTTGGAGGTGCTAGGACCCTGCAGGAGCTAGAACTTTTCAGGAGGGCTGGCGCCCAGGCAAGTTGCGCTTCACCGCAAGTCTAGCTCGCAGCACCAGACTTACCTCGGTACTGCCCTCAACTGAATCAGCCCTTTTTTACTGAGGGGGTGCAGCCTAATCTACGAAGAAATTATGCACTTAACCTAAGGGCATAAGATAGCCCTAGTGACTAGTAAAAGAAGGATCAGCACACCAGTAACACAGTGTCTTCACATTCAAAACCAAGAAAAAGGGCTGAAGGCCAATAGAACACACTGGAGTGAGCCCAGGGGATGGCAGGTGGGCATGTGAATCAATGGTGAAGATATTCCGAGAAGATCAAGAGTTACGGCGAGTACATAATTTTCATATCTTCCTGGAATCAATCTTCACCTGTGGGTCAGAGTATTAAGCTCCAACAAAATACGCCAGACTAGGGAGGCAGGAACCAAGGCCTCACTCAGGCCAGACGTCCACAGAGGACTGTCCTGCCAAGGGTGGCATGCTACCTGGCATGGACACCCAGGGCACAGTGCTTAACAAGTGTCTGCGCCGAGCTCCAAGTTGCAGCTTTGTAGATATCACCGACGGGTACAGAGCAAACCTCTGCAGGGACGTGACAACTGCTCTAGTGGAGTGGGCACATACCTAACCTTCCAGCTTGACCTGAGCCATGGCATAGCAGTGGTATAGGCATCTCACAATCCAGACAGAAATGCACTTGATTTTAACAGGCCATCCCTTTCAACTGGGATAAAAGGAGACAAGAGCTGTCTGGATTGCCTAAAATCCATAGTTCTGTCCAGATAAAATATAAGTACTTTCTTAACATCCAGAGAATGGAGAGTGTGCTCTCCATTCTGGAAGTCAGCAAAGTAGGCAGGCAGTACTACTGGCTGATTCAGATGGAACTCCGACACTGGAACTTAGGGTGTATGTGGAGAACTAACTTGTCCATGTGGAAAACAGTATACAGAGGATCTGTGAGCAAGGCATGGATTTCAGACACTCTGTGAGTAGAAGTGATGGCCACTAGAAATGCTGCTCTCAAAGTTAAAAATTTCAGCTCACATGTCACAAGAGGTTCCAAGGCTTGTGGGTGAGCATTTCCAGCACAAGGTTGATATACCAGGTAGCCAACGGCTTCCTGATGGGAGACCTCATGTATAAGATACCCCTTGAACAGTGGCAACTGTGCCAGGTACAGGGTACCAACAGGCTTGTTGTATGCAGACATAGCACACAATTGGAGCTGAACTGTGGAATACTGTAGGTCAGCATTAAGAAGGTCCAGCAAGTATTCCAGAACCTTGACAGGTCGGCACTCAAAAAGGTTCATATGGGTTTTGGAGCACCAGATGGAAATTTTTTTCCATTTGGCTATGTAAGTCTTCCTAGGGGAAGGTTTATGGGCAGCCAAGAGTATTTCAGCAACCTTCTGAGATACCTTGTACATGTTCATTTCTATCTCTTCAGAAGCCGGGCCTGAAGGTGAAGGGAGCAATGGTTGGGATGGACCACGTGACCCTGAGTCAGAAGTCCATCCAGAGTGAAGAATCCTCAGTTTGTTGACTGACAGTCTGTTCAGAGAAGAACATCTGTTGAGGCCAGTAGGGGGCAACCAGTATCATCTTGCCCCCATGTGCTTCCAGTTTGAACAATACCCTCTCCATTAGAGGGATTGGTGGGAATGCATACAGAAAAAGATTTTGCCATTGCCATGTGAATGCATCCTAACAGAACATGTCATGTCCTGGATATCTGGAGAACTGAAGCAGTTTGGCATTGAGATGGGACAGAAAAGTCCACATCTGAGGTGCCCCACTCATCAAAGATCACTCATGAAGAAAAGGCTTGGAGAAAGATCCCCTGCTCCAGGCACCACACTCACACTCTCATCTCCCTGCAGAGAGGGTAAGAGTGTGCTCCTCCTTGTTCATTGATGTAACAGAGCACAGACTTGTTTTCTGTCTGAAGGAGGACTGTTTTGTGGCGGACAAGATCCACTATGGCTCACAGGCTGTACAAAAACAGCTTGCATGTCCTACATGTTGAAGTGGAGATGAGCCTCGAATGGGTCCCAGACATTTTATGTTTGGAGACCCTGATAGTGGGTCCCCATCCCAACAGGGAGGCATCTGTTGTGAGAGTCACCTGAGCTTCTGGTTGGGAGAAGGGAAAGCAATGGAGGAGGCTGTCCTCTACTGACCACCATGTGGAAGTATGAACCGGGGGCTTGGTCAACTGAAAGGGGTAGGTCTGAGGATGTGATGCTTGTGACCACTGTGCACTGAGCATCCACTGAGCTGTTCTCATGTACAGCTGTGCCAGGAGCACTGAGAACACTGAGAAGGCTACCACACCTAGCATGTGTTGCATGGAATGGGCTTGTACAGTTTTGTGCTCCATGACATGGCATGCCATCTTTAGGACTGCCTGCATTCCACTTTCTGGTAGGAAGGTTCGGGCCTTGGTCGCATCTAGAAAAGCTCCTATGAACAGCAGCTGCTAAAGGCAGTGAGCCTTCTCTAGATTCAGCAGAACCCCCATGGAGGTGAGGAACTGAGTGGCCGTGACCACTGCCTGTTCTGTCCCCTGCTTGAATGGACTGGTCATCGGCCAATAATCCAGGCATGGGAAAACTCGTGAGTCCTATCATTCTCAGGTACACTGCAAGTACTGCAAAGCACTTTGTAAAGACCCAAGGCACTGAGGAGATCCCAAAGGGCAGGACTCTGAACTGATCTGAACTTCATGCTGTCCCAGGACAAAGAATCAGAGGTATCTGAGGTGAATAGGATGTACCAGAATGTGCTGGTATGCATCCTGCATATCCAGGGAGCTAACCAATCCTGGAAGAATTGTAAATTTCTCAAAGAAACTGATAAGATTTCTGAGGTTAAGGAAAGGGTGCATGCCCATTGTGAACGACCCAGTGGTGTGGGCCTGAAATGGCTTCTGATGTAGATGTCTGCAGTGGCCGAGCAGGAAGCAAAAACAAAGGCATCCAAGCAGCTTAAGAGCTGATGACTGTTGAACTAAATTCCATGTATGGCAGTCACCAGAATCCTTTGTTTAGTCTCTGCCAAGGACTTTAGTGAGCTCCAAAGGGGATTGTCATAATAGAAAATAATAGTCATAATAGGAAAAAGGCCCTTGGTAGCTAGCAATCTGCATGCTTGGCTAGCTGCTGCACAGGCAAGTTTCTCATAGTGTCAAACTTGCGTGACTCCTCCTAAGAGGGTGCACAGTGGCCTCCTGGGGAAGAATGACCTTGTCATTCTCAGGGAGAAAAACAATGGCATCAGCTATAGGCTTAAAAATGTACACTGTACCATCTTAGGGCCAAGCCTATCACCGGCGCTAGAACCAGACTCAGTGCCAATGACCCAGCCAGCTGGCTGGTCCCACCAAGTGACACAAGGTGGGGGTGTAACCAGTGGGACAGGAGTCATCAGCATGGTCACCAGCAAGGGCCAAAGTGCAGTTGTCAGAGCCAAACGCTCTACCTGGCTTGAGGGCCATACCCGTGGCTCCAGTTCCACTGATCCTGATGGGCCAGGGACCAGTTCTGCTGGCAGAGACAAAGGAGCCTGATGCTGTACCCACTACTCCAGTGAGCTGCCCATAACTGCCCACTGGCGTCCCCACTTATAGACACTGGGGGACTCTGGGTCTGAGACCTCAACATCCCAGTACCAGACGCCTCCGGGTTTGGCAGACCGAGGGTCCCATGACACATCTCACAGAGGGCGACCTTGAGTGGTACCGTTTCTTCCCCTTATAAAGGGAAGAGAAAGAACCTGAGGCTAAGTGGTGCCAAAAACCCAACCAGAATCAGGAACGGTCCCACTCTTTTGTGCTTTCGGTAGGACTGTCCTTCCTCCTAAGCACAGGACTGCCCATGGTCAGAGCCCTCCCCCTGATAGGGAACGTGGATCAGACACTGCCCCACTGCCACAGCAGCCTGCCTGAAAAGGCTCCCTACCATCATCCTCTATGGCCTTCAACTGTAGACTTGGTAGGGCTATGAGAAAACCAACATAAATATTTTTGTAAAATCACTAAACTGATATAAAAATATATAATAAAAAAAACAAACACTAGCTTCAAACACTAAAACTGAGAAGAAGTGAATGCTGTTGTTGTACAGACGTGACACTCTGACTCCTGGTGGGCGAGCAACATCATCACTGATGCGTACTCGGCGGGGAAAAAGGAAACTGAGGTGGTTGAGTAGTGGAGCTGAGGTAAGCTGGCGCTGCAAGCCAGTATCGTGGTGCCACACATACACACAGCTTGCCTCAGCACCAGCCCTCCTGAAAAGTTCTGGCTAAGTGTGACTAGTGTGAATCAATGGTTAAGACTGATTTCCTGGAAGATCGAGCATTACTGTTTTCACAAAAAAGACATTTCCACTGTTTATTGTTATTATAATTCTTGCTACTAGAATTTATTTTTTTTCTATTTGAAAAGACCTGCAATATTTATTAAAGGAGAACTGTCATTAGCAGGGTTTCTTAATGCCTGAAAGCCCATAACAAAGCTAATTTGAGTGAGCCGTTGTATTTATCTGTGAGTCTTTGCAGTCCAGAGTTATTCATATGTAAACCAGCCTGTAATTAAGGGCTGGGGCAGCCATGTGTTTCAGGCTCCTAACAGGAAATGATGTCACCGAGGAGCTTGGCCCTCCATTTACTGTTGGTTAAATAGGATATCATCTGTTTTATTAAGTGTGTTTTAAGGTGTTATTACATTTTATACATTTATAATAAGTGCTTTGTATGTGCATTGAATTAGTGAATTATCACCTAACTGTTAGTAAAAAATAATCCATCTTCAGGATTGCTTTAACCTCTAGGCTATACAGCCAGCTGATCATTAAAAACTACACATCTCAAGGCTGGCTCTGTGGTGTCAACAGGTATTGGGGCCCCATATCAGGATTTCTAAACCCTGGTTGTATTCATGTCAGTCCAGATTTCTGGGGCAGCAACAGCACCGACTTCTGTCTTATTCCGTTCCCTCTCTTACAGCCTTTTCTCTTACAATTTCAGGTGTGAACTCGGGTCTACAAGATGCAAATGTGACTACGTACCTACTGGCCTGGCATCATGGGGCCAGCCTTGAAATGTGTCGTTTCTGATTAACAGCTAGCAGCACAGCCTAGAGGTTAAAGCAAAGAGCTGTGAACAAGCTCCATTCATCCAGCAGAATGGGTTTTGATTCCAACATGCTCTACTTGTATACTGTATGACCAGAGCAAGTCACTTATCCTCCCTGTGGTCCCCAAACACACCCAGAAACAAACTGTAGTTGTGTGCCTTTCTTGGACAAAGACAGTAAAAACAATCTGAGCATGCTGACTTGAAAAGAAAAAAAAGTACACCATTAATTGTTTATTAATTGCAAAAACACATAGATGGACAACATAGAAACATAGAATTTGACGGCAGATAAGGAATGTTTGACCCACCTAGTCTGCCCGTTTCCCTACCTGATGGACAAGCTGCAGATTCTAGTTAATCAACAGCTTACTTCCTCCCTCCTACCCCCCACTAGAATTGCCTTATACCTGTCCCATGCATTCTTGAATTATCCCACTGTTCCTGACTCCACAACCTCCTCAGGAAGGCTGTTCCATGCATCCACAACCCTCTCTGTGAAAAAATATTTTCTAACATTACCTCTGAGCCGTCCCCTTTCTATCTTCAAATTGTGCCCCCTTGTCCTTGCACATCTCTTCTTCTGAAAGATACTACCCTCTTGGACTTTAATTCCCTTGAGATACTTGAAAGTTTTTATCATGTCCCCCCCCCCCTCTCCTTTCCTCAAGGGTATACATATTAAGCTGCTTTGCAACATTGTTAAAACATACATAACCTGAAATACATTATTAAAATAGCATTTTTTTGTTGATGAAGTTAAAAGTAGAACAATTTCTTACTGAAATACTTTGGATGGAATGGGATTTCTACCGTAAAGGAAAAAAATTAATCTGGTTCTTCCTGCCGCTTATGCCCTTCAAGCGTGTCTTACACTCTGCAGCTATGCCAATGGACCTCAACTTTCCAGAATGCCATTCCCACTGTACTGTAAAATAAGAAAAAAAGGGGACAGACAGACTGTGTGTGTGTGTGTGTGTGTGTGTGTGTGTGTGTGTGCGTGCGTGGTGCGTGCGCGTGAGTGAGTGAGTGAGTGAGTGAAGTGTGTATTTGTGTGTCTATCTCTGAGAGAAGTGCTGCACTAACTGAACTGTGCTGAAAGGGGAAAAAATTATCACCATTAATGAAATAAAACAATATGTGGATGGGTGTAAAAACCAGAATTCTGCACACACACCCCTGGTATGGGATGTTTTTATAAACCCCTCAGACTTTGCCCTCGGGGTTAATGTAGCATCCAACACCTCGTGTTTGTGTAAAATTCTGGTTACGCACACCCACCCAAATATTATTCTATATTTTAATAATGCGGTTCAGATTATGCATGTTTTAACAATATTGTCCATCTATGTGTTTTTGCAATTAATAAACAATTAATGGTGTCCTATTTTTTCTTTTCAAGTCAAATCTGGATAGAAAGAGCATAATATTTTCAGAATCATAACACATGCTCAGTTTTTACTATCTTTGTCCAGGAAAGGCACACAACTACAGTTTGTTTCTGGGTGTGTTTTGGGACCACAGGGAGGTTAAGTGACTTGCTCTGGTCACACAATATACAAGTACAGCATGTTGGAATCAAAACCCATTCTGCTGGATTAAAGAAGCTTGTTCACAGCTCTTTGCTTTATCCTCTAGGCTGCACTGCCAGCTGTTAATCAAAAAGTACACATTTCAAGGCTGGCCCCATGATGCCAGGCCAGTAGGTACGTAGCCACATTTGCATCTTGTATACCTGAGTTCACACCCGAAATTGTAAGAGAAAAGGCTGCGAGAGGGAATAGAATATGACAGAAGTTGGTGCTGTGACAGCCCCAGAAATCTGTACTAAAATGAACATAGCCAAGGTTTAGAAATCCTGATATGGGGCCTGTTGACACCACAGAGCCAGCCTTGAGATGTGTAGTTTTTAATGATCAGCTGGCAGTATAGCCTAGAAGTTAAAGCAATTCTAAAGATGGATTATTTTTACTAACAGTTTGAAATGTAAAGGTGATAACTCACTAGTTTCAATGCACATACAAAACAATTATAAATGTAGAAAGTGTTGTAATAACACCTTAAAACAACTTAATAAAAATACAGGTTACTCACCTGTAACAGGAGTTCTAGGAATGGTATATGTTGTTCATCCACACTCATTGGCAGTATCCTTGCCGCTTTAAATCTTGCCGGAAGGTCTTCAAGCTTGCTCCTCCCACCCACCCGGGTGGTATAACTCTCGGCTCAGCCCCATGACGCCAGATCTGGCCCGCTGGAAGCTCAGGTTGTGCGCCGAAGCCGGGGAGGTCGGGTGGGTCGTGTGGATGAACAACATATACCATTCCTAGAACTCCTGTTACAGGTGAGTAACCTGTATTTAGGGACATGGATATGTTGTTCATCCACACTCATTGGCAGACTCCTAGCAGTTCTCCGGGAGGAGGGAGGCAAGACGACACCCCATATACTTACTTGGGAAAGAGAGACTGGAGAACCGAGGCCCCAAAACCAGCATCCCGGCGTGACTCAAGGTCGATGTGGTAGTGGGTAATGAAGGTGTTGCTGACTTCCAGGTAGCAGCCCTGCAGATTTCCTGGATAGGGACGTCCCTGGAAGCAGCCACCGTTGCACAACAGTATGGCGGGTAGAATGAGCTCTTATCCACTCAGGAGGCTCCATGCCCGCCAACTTATAGACAGAGATCTATGCAGGAGGTTACCCACCTGCTTATCGTCCGCTTGGCTGCAGGTCTGCCAGATGCGGCTTCAGCGTGGTGACAAACAGCTGGCGAACCTCTCCCGAATTTCAGCCGGCGCTCCTTATAATTGCTGAGCCTTCTAGGGGTCCAGAGTATGGAGCCTATATTCGGCCTCCGAGGTGTGATTGGGGTAGAACACCGCAGAGTCAACACCTGGTTAAGGTGAAACTCCACACCACCTTCGGAAGGAATTTCGGTGGGGGCGCAGGACAACTTGTCCCTGTGGAAGACCAGGTAAGAGACTGATGGAAAGCGCCTGGAGCTCTCCCATCCTTCTGACTGACGTGATAGCCACCAAGAAGGCGGTCTTCCACGACAGGTGAGAGAGAGCACACCTGTGCATAGGTTCAATGGCTTGCCCATGAGCTTTGCCAGTACCAGCAGTAGATCCCACGGAGGTGGGGGTTCCCGACTGGAGGGAAATGTGATCAAGGCCTTGAAAGTGCAGACCACCTTCTCCTGCGCATCGACTGCTTCCGCCCGCACCGTAAGCAGAGATGGCTGCCAGGCACCCTTAGGGTCGCCGACCTAAGCCCTTGACTAGAAAGGGACCATAAATAGTCCAAGATGCTTGCCAAGGAACAGGAGGAAGGGTCCAAGCCCTTGCCCTGACACCAAATGGAAAACCTTTTCCATTTGAAGGCATAGCATTTTCTGGTCGACTCCTTACGGGACGCCTCAACTACATTGAGGACCTCGTCGGAAAGACCCAAGGCCTGGAACTCTAGCCGCTCAGGAACCAGGCCGTCAGGTGCAGGGATTGAAGGTCCGATGGAACACCTTCCCTGATTGACTGAGAGCAGGTCCGGGCGAGCTGGAAGCTGCAGCGAGTCCTGGAGCTGAGACTGAGGAGATCTGGGTACCAGAACTGGCGAGGCCAGTCTGGGGCTATCAGAATCACCTGCGCCTTGTCCCTCCTCGCCTTGAGAAGCACCTTGTGGATCAAGGGAAATGGGGAAAGGCGTAAAGAGGCCCGGGTCCATTGCCTCGAGAAGGCATCCCCTGCAGCGAGCCCTGCTGAGGGGCGGCATGGAACAGACTCAGCCTGCGTTCTCCATGGAGGCAAACAGGTCCACCTGAGGTGTGCCCCAAAGGGAGAACAGATGCTGTACTACCTCCGGCAGGAGAGACCACTGTGGGATGCAGCCCCTATCCGGCTCAGGGCATCGGCCAGGGTGTTGGAGGCTCCTGCCACGTGAATGGCTAGGAGATCCGCCTCCAGGCTGCAGCACGAGTGACCAAATGGAGAGCTTCCTTGCATAGAAGCATGGAGCTGGCCCCGCCTCTGGCGGTTTAGATAGTACATGGTCGTGTGGTATTGTCCGCCTGGACTCGGACCACTTGACCCCGGAGGAACGGAGCAAAGGCGGTGAGAGCTAGGCGGACCGCTCGGAGCTCCAGCAGGTTGATGTGGCATCGACTCGCGGGACCAGAGGCCATGAGCCCGTGTTCCCCAGATGGGCACCCCAACCCATCAGAGAGGCATCGGTCGACAGAGAGACCGCTGTCCGGGCGGACTAACGGGATGCCCTCCTGCAAATGATCTGGAACGTCCACCACTGGAGAGCTGCCTCACATCCCCTGTGTCACCGGCACAAGCTGGTCCAAGGGATCGCAGCGTTGTGACCACTGGCTGGCCAGTCCCCACTGAAGGGACGCATGTTCCAGCCGGGCCCAACGGACCACGCTGGTACAGGCCGCCATGAGACCCAGGAGGCGAGGAAGTCCCGGCAGGGCGAATTGCCCAACCAGAAATGATCGGGCAAAGGAGGAAAGAACCTCGCCCTGTCCGCCGGGAGCCGCCTGGCTCGAGAGAGTCGAGCTGCGCTCGATGAATAGAATCACCTGCTTCGCTCGAGTTCCGACTTGGCCTCGTTGATAAGGAGGCCCAGTTGAGAGCAGACCTGAGGGCCAGATCTCTGGACCACTCCGCCTCCTTCCTGGAGGGAGCTGCTATCAGCCAGTCGTCCAGGTAAGGGTACACCCGACCCCTCGGCGCCCGCGAGAATGCTGTCACCACTGCCATGCATTTGGTGAAGACCCTGGAGCTGGAGACAAGCCAAGGGCATGGCTTGAATCAAGAGATCCTTCCGCCGGAAAGCTAAGGAATCTCTGGTGAGACGGACGGATAGGACGCGGAAAACGCGCGCCTGCAAGTCCAGAGAGCAGAACCACACGCCGCTCCAAGGATGGTATTATCTGAGCCAGAGTGACCATCCTGAAGGTTCGAGACCTTAGGAACTTGTTTAGGTCGTAGGTCGAGAATGGGGCGCCAGCCCCGTCTGCTTCGGAACCAGAAGTACCTGGACACAAACCCTGGGTCTGAAGGAGGGTCCACCACCTCTCTTACCACCTCCTTCTGGAGGAGGAGAGCGATGTCGGCTCGACGAGCCGCCAGTGAGGCTGGGGATCCCGAGGCCCCCCGAGGGGCGACGGCTCTGAAGGGTGGTGCCTGCTCGAATTCCAGAGGCAGGCCTCTTCCCACCACCTCCAAGACCCACCTGTCCGTGGTAACAGCGGACCAGGTGGAACGGAAGTGCCGGAGCCGTCCCCCCACGGGGGGACCCAGGGGTAAGGTGACGGGGATGGGGGCGACACCCCTCAGCCCGTCACTGGGCAGGCTTGGAGGAGGGACCGGCCGAGGGACCTCCTGGGCCCTTTCCTCCCTGCCTCCTGTTAGAGGAAGCCGGCGGCTTGGGTTTGGGATGCCAAGGCCGAGCCTGCTGGCCCTGACGTTGCTGGGCCGGGCGCTCCGGGGGCACAGAAGGACGAAAGGGCTTAGGCTGTGGTTTGCGGCCTTTGTCCTTCTGAGCGGAAGAGACCGAGTCCAAGGTGGCATTGGACTTCTCGATCCTCTGCAGGTGACCTTCCACCCCAGGGCCGAAGAGGTCAGTCCCCAAAAAGGGAACATCCGCCAACTTGTGCTGGGTATCCGAAGTAAAGGTGGATATCCTCAGCCAAGCCCGCCGACGCATAGCCACTGCGGCCGCCACCGATCTGGCACATGAGTCCCCTATATCCAAAGCAGTCTGGAGCTGCTGTTTGGCCACTGCCCTGCCCTGGTCCCGCACCTGCTTAACCGTAGTCTGCAGATCGGCGGGAAGATGAGGGATGACCTCATCCAGGGAGCCCAACAGGGCATGAGAAAAATGTGCCATGAGGACGGCCGAACTGGCCTGACGAGGGCCAGAGAGGACGAGCGAGATTTTCGCTCCCGACGTAGTCCATTTCTTGGACCCTTGTCGAGGTTTGTCCACATCCCTGGCGCGCTGCCGGGCGCCGAAAACGCTAGTCGGTAACCAACCCCTCAGCAGAGGAGTGTTCAAAAACGGACAAGGAACCGTAGGGACCGCGATACTTCCTGGCCATCCTGGCCGAAGGCGAGGGCAGGAAGCAGGGCGCTGCCAAAGTTCCAGTGCCGGACCCACTATGGCCTCGCCACCGGAAAGGCCTCGCCGGAGAATCCCTCGGTCCAGAATCTCCGTGAGGGATACCTGGCCCGCTTTGAAACGGGTTCGAGCTCCATCCCGTAGACTCCGAGATGAGCAAGCAGTCCTAGGAAGGACGACGGGCTATCGCCCATTGACTGACCTCCTGAAGACTCCAAGTCCAGTCGCTTGGAGAAGAAGGAGGAATCATCTTCGGACTCGGAAGAGTCCTGAAGAGCTGCCTCTGGCCTGAGCCACCCTTCACCTGCCGAGGTCGGTCGGGAGTGAGGGTAACTGACAGCCGATGGGTAAAACCCTCAGCCGACCGAGAATCCTTGGTCGGAGCCCCAATTGGTGGCTGTGGAGGCGGAGGTTCCACCGAATCGGTGGAGCAGTTGGTTTTGCCGAACAACCGCCTGGTATAGCTCCTCGGACAAGTCGAGGTTGTGGTCGGCTGCCCGTGACAGCCACTTAATGGCCGGGAAGGCACCGAGTCGGCTTATTCCCCGCCAGGAGGAGTTGTTATGAACATAAGGTCCTCGACTGCCGACGTAATTTACGCTGCTTCCTCATCCGAGGAGAGGAGGACGAGGACGAGCGGCGATCGCCATCACGGTGCCGAGACCGCTTATGACGGTGGGAACGGCTTGACCGCCAAGAGGTCCGAGACCGAGTCCCGGAATTTCCGGTCGGTGCGGGAGGTGTCGGCCGAACCGCACTCCTTCGCCCGAAGGTCCATCCGAGGGCTCGGAACCGAGGCACAGACGAGCCCACGGATCTCAATCCTCCCGGGGAACCGGGAGAGGGAATTGCCGCTAAAGGCGACAGCCCGTCCAATGGGTCGAGAAAATCTGACTTATCAGTGGGAGTCTCGGTCAACTGACCTGACGGGGACACCGTGAGGCCAGTGGCCGAAGCAGCGGTCGGATCAAGCCGACGGACGACGGCCCGGGAGAGGGACCTTCCCGCTCCCAAGAGCGCCGACGAGGGACTTACCCTGTCCTCTTTTGGACCGAGAATAGGGTCCAGCAGACGCAGGCCCTTCTCCTTTAGTGGAGAGGGACAGACAAAGCTCTTAAAAGAAGCCGTAGGAAGAACCCAGAGAGCGGATAAATGTCATGCCGAGGAAGATACGGTCATCGCCCCTTCTTCGAGAGGGCTTACCATCCGCCGAAGCTGATCCGCCGAGCCCGCCGCTGATACTGCCAACCGGCCTCCTTGGACTTCCACCGGAGGGAAACGCTCGGACGGCCCAGTTGCACCGGCAGCACGGTTCGAGGACGAGGCCGAGAAAGATGAGCACAGGTCGCAGCCCGCGGGTCGTGCTCAAGGCCTAAGCAGACACACGTGGAGTGTGGATCCGTCTGAGACATCTTCACACCGCATGGGCATCTCCAAACTGGAGTCGATTGTCCATCGCAGCCGCGAGGGATCAAGACGAAGTCTTTGCAAATTTTTATTTTTAAATCCGCAAACGGAGAAATAGGAACTAGTCGCAAACGCAGAGCGTTATGGAGGAAACCTGAGCCCAAGCGGTAAGAAGATCTAGGCCATGGGGCGGAGCCGAGTTATACCACCCGGTGGGTGGGAGGAGCAAGCTTGAAGACCTTCCGGCAAGATTTAAAGCGGCAAGGATACTGCCAATGAGTGTGGATGAACAACATATCCATGTCCCTAGAACAGATGATTTCCTATTTAACCTACAGTAATTAGAGGGCCAGGTTCCTCGGTGACATCATTTCCTGTCAGAAGCCTAAAACATATGGCTGCCCCTAGCCCTTAATTACTGGCTGATTTACATACGGATAACTCTGGACTGCAAAGACTCGCAGATGAACACAAATGCTCACTCATATTAGCTTTTTATTGGCTTTGAGACATTAATAAACCCTGTTGATGACAGTTCCCCTTTAAATTACCAGCATTGAAGAAAGACGGTGGAAAGCACAAGAGTCTTAAAAATATTCCAGTTTCCTCAGTATAAATCCCTGAATCCTGTGTTGACTGGTACCGTTTTTGTTGGGGAGAGGCAATGTTGGTTATACGTACACTAACAAAGAGACCGGCTGTATATTAGGTATTGGAATTGCACTTTATGAGATCTGGGTGTTATGGAAGGCTATTCATTATACTTTGCTCCCATTTCCATGTAAGTCAATGGCAGTGATGTGTGATTTACCGGAGCTTACATCAGAGATAGGCAGACAGAGCTACGGCAAGCCTCACTATAATTCCAAAACTGTGAACATTATATTAAAGAGTTGTTCTCCTTCCAAAGTGCAATGTCTCTGCAGGGAGAAGCCCTCCAAAACATCTGTGGATTCAGGAACTTGCCATTGGGACAAGACTGGAAGTCCTGGTCTGACCAGGGGTGCACCTATACAAGAACTAGTATGAAAAGTGGATAGAAAGAAGTGAAGCCACCTAAAGGAGGCCATGTCAATTGGTAAAGGCAATCAATTCTGCTGATTTTCCTACAAGTTAAGAAATACTGGCAGATAACTGTTGTAGTCACATGATTTTTATAATTCAAGTCACTCCCAGACCAGCAGCGCAGGGTGCCCTCAAGGTTGCTTCAGCTGTAGTCAGCTGACAGAATGAAATGTTAGCACTCTATTTCTTCTACAGAGCTTGGTGGGATACTCACACTTGAAGTGCAAAGTTTAGAATGCAGTAGGACCAGTACAATAATACACTACTGTAATGATAAAGTACAGTTATGTAAGAACTCACCATAACAGTAGATCTTTGAGAGGATCTCTTGCAGCAGGCCGTCACTGGTAGGACTCAGCCGTTAGGCACTGGGGGCCACAAGGAAACCTTTCTAGCTAGGAAAGTACCAGAGGGGGCCACTCACCTCTGATGTCAGCGCTTGACATCTGCCTATTCTAGATAAGGAGGGCAGCCCCAAAGCCCTCCTCAGTTCTCCCGCCAGAGACTAGAAACAGCAGTCTGGAAGGGGGGAACTGAGGAGAATGCCAAGGTAACCCCATAGTAGGGAAAAAAAATAAAAAGGCAGAAGGCGCACCCCGATGGAAGGGGAGCGAAACTCGGGGGGGGGGGGTAGAGGGATGGAAAAGCAGGGCCTGCTGTAAAAGATTTTTTCGAAGATCTACTGTTATAGTAAGTTGTTAAGTAATTGTGCTATCTTACTTTGAGTGTATCTCTTGCAGCAGGCCATCACCGGTAGGACTGTGTCCCAAGCAGTTCTCATAGCACAGGCAGGCAGGATGGCAGGCAAAAATGACAGCCTAAAAGAGAAGGCCTTGGAGAACCAATAAGCCAAAATTGGCATGCCTTCTAGAGGCGATGTCCAGACTATAGTGCTTGGTAAAAGTGTAAACAGTACTCCAGGTGGCTGTAGTACAAATGTCAGCAGCAGACACATTCCAAAAACAAGCCACTGATGCATCCATGCCTCATGTGGAATGGCCCTTGACGGCACCAGGAAGTTCCTTACCATACTTCTGGCAGCAGTAAACAATACAATTTGCCAACCACTTAGACAAACACTGTTTGGAAACTGCGGAGCCCTCTATCCCAAGGGTAAATGAAACAAACAACTGGCTAGACTATGAGTTCTTCATCCAGTGTGTATAGTATCTCAGAATTCCATGTACATCCAAGGTGTGGAGCAATGCCTCCCCTGATTGGAATGCTCCAGAAAATAAACAGGCAGGTAGACGGACTGATTCAAAGTAAACTCTGACACCACTTTACGAAGAAATTTGGGATTGGTACATAAGACACCCTCTCTTTGTGGAAAACAAAATAAGGCTCCTTACGCATGAGGGCCTGAAGCTCAGAAATCCTTCCAGCAGAAGTAATGGCAACTAAAAGCAATGCTTTCCACAACATAAAGCGCAGCTCTCAAGACACAGCCAGTTCAAAGGGAGGCAACATAAGCTTTTCAAACACAAAATTAAGGTCCCAAGGTGGGACAGGATCCCAAATTGGGGGTTTCAAGTGCAGAATGCCCCACAGAAAAGTATGGGACACATTGAGCTGGGCCACTGTGCGCTTGTCCACAGGTACATGGTACACAGAGCTGGCAGTAAGATGTATCTTAATAGAAGAGTACCTTAAACCCAAGTCTGAAAGGGACAGGAGGTACTCCAGGACTTGATCCACTGGGCAGGTGAAGGGATAAAACCGGTGCGAAGCTGCCCACAGAGCAAAGCGCTTCCATTTCATGGAATAGGTGGCCTGGGTGGAGGGCTTCCTGGCGGCCACCAACACATCGGCCACTCTGGGGAAACCCCAAATCTTGCTATGGCTACATCTTCAGGAGCCATGCATGGAAATGAAGAGACTTGAGGTCCGGATGGACTAGGGTGCCCTGGTCCTGGGAAAGCAAGCCAGTGCACAGGGTCGGGGAGCAGAGGTTCCACCGCAAGTTGCTGTAGCAGGGGGAACCAGATCTGGCAAGGCCAGAAGGGGGCGATGAGAACTATCATTGCCCCCTTCCATCTGGAGTTTGATTAGAACCCGCTGAAGGTGCAGGAAGGGAATGAAAGCATACAGAAACCTCCCAGTTTAGGAAAGGGACAAAGCATCTCACCAGAAAACTCCAGGCCCTGGATCTAGCAAGCAGAAATGTGGCAGTTTTGCATTGAGTGGGGATGTAGAAAGGTCCAACTCGGGCCGACCCCATCTGTTGAAGAGGTCTTCTGCCACCAAGGTCAGAAGTTCCTACTCATGATTCCTGGACCATGAGCAGCTTAGAGTGTCCGCCAGGACATTTTGGATGCAGGGAACATGGATGGACGAGAGCTGTAGACCATGCTCAATGGTCCTATACCAGATTTATTTAGTTTTTGTTGACCGGGTAAGTGCGCTAGCCAACAAGTGACTATTTTCAGGCACGACCCGGGAGGTACAGTTACAGAACACAGTGATACATAAGAGATTACACAAAGCAGGATACATTTGCAGGATACATAAGAAATTACACAGAGCAGGATACATTTGCAAAGGACAAAGTCACACAGTGTAGTCAAGCATAGCAATAAGGATAAAATTACATGTATTCAGTTGTTGAGAACTAGGGGAGAGGTGGTAGGGACAGGTGTAAGGGTAGGGCAGGAGAGCCGGAGACCAGGGGTGGTAGTGAATAGCAAAAAGGGGAGGACAGGAGGGAGGTTAAGGCGCCAAGTGCGGCATTAGGCGGGAGAGGTTACCACCTGTGACCGGGACGGTGGAACCGAGGTCGGCAAGAGAGACAGAGAGGTCGGGGAACAGGACAGTGAAGCTATGGTGCAAAAATAGAGAGGAGAGAGGTGATGTGCAGGGGAGGGCGGTGGGGGACTAGGTAAGGGTGAGGAGGATTTGAACTAAAGGAATGGGGAAGGGGAAGGGTAGGGTGGGAAGGGCAGGGTATAGGGGGAAAAGGGATGAAGGGCACGGAACAGATAGGGAAATGAGTGGGGGTAGGGAGATAGAGTGCACCTAGTAAGAGCGCAGTGGAGCAGAAGAAGGGAGGAGGACAAGAGGCGAGGCGGTGAAAACGGCATTGGCGGGGTAGAGTAGTAACCTGCGGCCGAGCCGGTGGAACTACGAGATCGGCAGGAGAGAGAGGGGAGTCACGCAAACTGGTGGGAGGCAGGATAAAATAGGAGAGGAGGGGTGAGGACTGAGCATAGGGAGAAGAGGGAAGAATAAAAGAAGGAGGGAAAGCTGGCAGGAGAGGGCAGAAATGTGAAGAAAGGTAGGAAGGGTGCGGCAAGTTACGGCATTAGCGGTACAAGGTAGCAACCTGTTACCGGGCAGTGGAACTGAAGACGGCAGAGAGGGGAGTGGAGGGCGGTTAGAGGGGGAGTGAGGCGGCAAAGAGCAGGAGAGGGGAGGGGCAGGAAAAAGGGAGGGGCTAATGACAGGGGCTACTGGAGAAATGGCTAAGTGGGAAGGGAAGAGAGCGGGGCTGGAAAAGTAAGTGTTACAGGAACAGAGGGTGCAGGATAAGGAATGAAGGTGGGGGAAAACAGCTCAGGAGCGAGGGAAAGCTAAGTGATTAGGCAGTAATTAGAGAGCTTTACATTGGCATCAGAACAACAATGTTATACAGTATCAACAAACATGAAACATAAAGCAAAACAACCAAGAATAAAAAAAGCAAGTGCCTATAACACATAATAGGGAGGGAGGAGAACAGGTTAGGAGCATGGGATTCAAGAGGATCAAAACAAACACATTTGTCCATCGAGGTAAGGAAAGCTCTGAGATTGTGCTTAAATGCATCGTGAGAAGGAGCATTTCTAGTCCCTGGGGCAGCAAGTTCCAAAAGTGAGGGGCAGCATAACTGAAGGCTCCCTGAGCCCTTTTTGCGCGGCAGAGAGGAATATTCAATAAGGACTTGTCAGAGGATCTAAGGTCCCGTGAAGGTATAACCGTTGGAGTAGTTTTGAGAGCTCAGCTGGCTTTGATGCTCTGATGATGGTGTCCGAAAGGTTGCAGAGGTAATATTGCCTGGTGGAGGAGGAGATAGCCAGCCCAGGTCTTTGTATAGCTGACAATGGTGCTTCAGGCACGGTGCTTTAGCCGCATACCTGCAAACATTGTTGAAGGTGGTGTCCCATTGGTGCAGAGCAGTTTTGCTGGCCATGGTTAGGATGGGAACACCTGAGGGTGAGGGTTGGTAACAGGATTCCTCTAGCAATTGCCAGTTTAGCGGCAGGGGTAAGCAGGTAGTTAGTCCTGTAAGCAGCCCCTAGCTTACAAATTGACAGATTTACAAGTTTCCTGGATGTGCAGCTTTAGGTCAAGATTTTGGTCAAGGTGAATGCCCAAGTAGCGAAAAGAGCTAACAGACTCAGAGGGTTACCATTAATGTCAGGCACAGAGAGAGAGAAGAAGAGCAGGTTCTTAATTTGTGTGGGGATCCAAATAGCATGGCTTTAGTTTTATTGGAGTTAAGGACAAGGCGTTGGGTGTGTAGCCAAGCTGCACCAAGTGGAAGTCTGTGGTAAGGCAGCATTCAGGTTGGTGATATTGTCAGAGTGGGCATAGATGACCAGGTCATCAGCATAAAGTAGTGAGTGGCCAGAGGTTACTACATCAGGGAGATTGTTTACAAATAGTGAGAAGAGGAGAGGACCGAGAATGGAGCCCTGAGGGACGCCAATATTGATAACAGCACTGTCAGAGATCGCCAAGTTGAATTTCACTGCTTGAGTCCTGTTGGCAAGGTAGCTGCTGAACCAGGTAGTGACAGGGTAGGAGAAGCCCAGATTTCTGAGGGAGGCAAGTAGTAAAGGATGGTCAACAAGGTCGAACGCTTTGAGTGAGGTCGATGAAAACAGCCCTGTTAGCTTCCCTTTGTCCATGTTGGTAAGAATGTCAGAGGAGAATTTTGCTAGTGCAGTCATGGTGCTGTGGTGTTTTCTAAAGCCGTGCTGTGCTGTATTGAGTAAGTTGGAGTTTTCAAGCAATTCGGTAACTTGAATAGAGACTAATTTCTCAAGGATCTTGCTAAGGACTGATAGTATAGCAATTGGTCTGTAGTTGGTCGTGCATTTTGCTGCCTTTTAAACACGGAGTAATTCTGCTGCCTTCCAGATTTCAGGGACAGAGCCATTGGAGAGGATAGGGTGAAGATTCTAGCTATAGGTCCAGATATGAGGTGAGCAGCCATCTTTAATAGACGGGGTTCCATTCCATCAGAGCCGGGGCTGGTATTGTCAGAGATAGCCTTTGAGCAGCTTGAAGACTTGATGCTTGGTGACCGCTTTGAAGTAGAATGGTTTAGATGAGGTAGGTGAATCGCCAGGGAATGTTGAGTTCAGTTGTGTAGCAGGAGATTAAAGGGAAGCTGTGTAGGCAGATAGGTCGGAAAACTGCTGGTTAAACGCGTTTGCAATAGTGAAGGAGTCATTACAGTGGACACCTTGCAGGACCATTTCTGAGGGGGTGACAGCTTGCGTAGATCCTAAAAAAGTTTTAATGTGGCTCCAAAATTTTCGAGGGTCGTTGCTTCCCTGCACAGGGGCTGGGAATGAGTCCTTCCTGCTTTGTTTATATAATAAACAACACACATATTGTCCGGCTGACCCAAGAGCAGACCCAGGGGGAGTGGAGTCTGGAAGGCCTGAAGGGCGAACAGAACTGTCCGCATCTCCAGGATATTGATGTGGAGATCCTGCTTGATCTCAGACCAAGTTCCCTGGGTCTGGTGAGACCCTATGAAGGCACCCCAACCAAGGCTGGAGGCATCAGTCGTGAGAATCTGCTGAGGAGGAGGGGTTGTGAAGGCCACTCCCCAACACAGGTTGCTGGGCTCCAGCCACCACAGGATTTCCTTGACTGGGCCCGACACCAGCACTAGCTGATCCAGGGAGTCTACACACTGGTCCCATTGTATCCGAAGGGTCCACTGAGGGATCCTCATATGTAGCCTGGCTAAGGGAACCATTGCAATGGCTGCAGCCATAAGCCCCAAAAGCCTAAGGAAGTCCATCACCTGAACTTGGCAGCTGTAGAGCAGGAGGCGGGCCTGAGCCATGAGTCATTCTGCCCTGTCCAGCAGCAAAAAGGCCTTGCCCTGAGCCGTGTCCATGACATCTCCTATGTAAAGGAGGCACTGGCAGGAGGGTAAGGAAGGACTTGGGCAGATTGATGGTAATACCCAGGGACTGGAAGAGGCTGCAAGTACCCTCCAGAGTTTGTAAGAGATGGACCCTGGATGGGGCTGCCAGGAGCCAGTCATCCAGATAGGGAAAAATGTAAAATATTGCCTTCTCAAGGCTGCAGTCATCACCGCCAGGCACTTGGTAAACACTCTGGGGGCAGAGAAGAGGCCAAAGGGCAGGACCTGAAACTGGTAGTACTCCCCCATGAAATGAAACTGGAGGAAATGCCTGTGGGCCACAAAAACTTTGATGTGCAGATAAGCATCCTGCATATCCAACAAACGTAGCCAGTCCTGCTGGTGGAGCAGAGGTAGTAAAGCCAGCAGGGTGATCATCCTGAAATGATTGTACTCTATCTGCAAGTTGAGATTGCTTAGGTCCAGGATGGGGGGAAGGTCCCTTGTATTCTTGGGTACCAAGAGAAAATGGAAGTAGTATGCCCAACCTTGCTGAGAGGGGGGAACAGGCTCTATGGTCTTCTTTTGCAGCAGCAGGGCTTGAATTTCAGACTGTACAAGAGGAACATGGCTTGGTGGATATGCAGAGGCCCTTGGCGGATTTGCAGGGGCCACTCCAGAAACTCCAGAGTGTGCCGGTGCTCTATGAGCTGAAGCACCTAGTTGTCTGTAGTGATGGCCCTCTACCTGTCTAGGTGGAGGGAGAATCGGCCCCGTATTGCCACCTCCTGAAGCCCTGAGGGGGCCGGTAGGGAGTCAGGAGGTGGGGGCAGCCCCGATTGGGCTGTGGAGGCACCTCTGGCAGCCCGGGGAGAGCACAGGCAGGGCTGCACCTGGCTTATGCTTATCTTGGGCCTGGGGGGGGGCTCTTGACTGCCTTTTGGAGGACTGGGTGTGGTACATAGAGTGGAATGACTTTAAAGCCCTTCCAGAGTTTTGGAGCTTGGAAATAATGTCCTGGACATCGCCCCTTAATAGCTTCGAGCCACAGAAGGGGGCATCCAGAATACTGGATTGAACATCAGGGGTAAAGCCTGAGACCCTAAGCCAGGCATGGTGCCGCAGATCAATGCCTGCCACCACCTCCCATCCAGAGGCATCCACTGCATTGTATGCCACCTGGAGGATGTGAGTACCGATGCTGGATCTCATCTTCTGGGCCTGAAGAGTCTGCTGTTTGTAGGGGTCATCTGGCATAGCCACGACCACCTCCCTAGCCTGGTTCCACAAAAAATGTTGGTACTGCACCATGTTATTCAGGTAGTTAAGGGCCCTGATCGCAAGGGTGGCCAAGACAAAGGTATGTTTGCCCACCTGGTCCAGCTGTCTTGATTCTCTGTCTGAAGGGAGGGCACTGAGGTGTTTTGGATGCTTGGTGCGGTCGTGTGCCATGTTAATGACCATCAAGTCGGCCTTAGAGTGTTCCCTGAAAAAGGACTATCCAGCCGGAGGATGGTATAGTCTGTGTGCCTTTTTAGGGACAGCAGAGATAGTGTGAGGGTGAAGCCGTACGGCCCTGGTAACGTCATCGTATGACTCAACCACAGGGGGAACCACCAGCGGGGGGAGCACTGCATTGGTGAAGATAAATGGCCAGATGGCGATGCTCCGCATCCTGCTCCTTAGTCTCCCACCCCATCGTGGACTGGTGATGTCTCATTATATCCATAAAGGTGGGATCATCTGGTGGAGATTTGGGGACATTACAGAGATCACCTTCATCCCCCAAGGAGATCTTTTCCAGGAAGGAGAACTCAGAACTGGCATCATCATCATCTGAGGTAGAGCTCTCAGCCCCACTGTTGCCAGGTTGAGGGTCAATGGGACAAACGGGAGTAGCAGCATCTGTGAGGGTACGAGGAGCACTGGACAAGCAGGGGCAGGAGAAACAGTGCCCCTAGGAGGCCTCTGGGGGTGCGATGGCTGGGGCAGGCCTGGATTAGGAGCCTGCAACTGCATGAATGCCCAACATGCCAATATCACACAGTGGTAATTCATGGGTGCTGGAGCCAGACCCCCAGGCACTGGGTAGCTGTAAAGTGGCTATGGCCCAACCAGCGCAGGATAAGGGTAGGCAGATGCCGGCCCTCTGGGAGCCAGATAAGGGTAGGCCAGCGCTGGACCCCAGGTGTTGATGTTGGAAACCAGGCTGTGGCCCAGCAGGCGTGTGGAGTGGTGCAGGTGTCAGTCCTACAGGCTGCGACTGCAACAGGCCAGGGGTGGGTCCCCCGGGCATAGGCAGAGGGGAAGCAGGCAAAGGCATTGGAGGCAGGGCTGGCACCAGATCCATGGTTTGCAGGAGTGTAGGAGCCAGCTCAGTGGGCGTCAGCCTGGGTGATGCCGGGGCGGAATGCATGGGCGTCTGGTGAGACGACACAAGCAGAGAAGAGGGCTCCACCGGCAATGGCTGGGGGGAATCAGACTTGTGGAGATGCCAGTACCCAGCAACACATGCCCCTGTGACTGAGTGGCAGGCCCGACGGAGGTCCTGGAGACCAAGACTGGTGTCAGCGGCATGGATTATGGGGTAGCAGAGCGAGAACTGGTGCCAGCAGCACCTGCGCTGGCTGGAGGAGCTCCAGCTGAACCTCCTGCTTAAGAGCCCGCTGAAAACAAGGGCTGGAAAAGCAGGGGCTGTGGGGGAGGAACATACGTACCCTGCCCCGAGAGGCTGCCACCGGTCACAGAGATCCAGTAAGGCAGCAGGGCCACCAGCAGCCCTGAGGGAGAAAGGGCATGCAGGACCACAGAGGTCAACACACCGAGGGAGGAAGACGCAGAAGCGCTCCGAGGATGAGCCTTATGTGGCGACGTGAGTGGGAGGAAGACCAGGGACGGTCCAGGTGTTTGTGCTTCCCTGATGATTTTTCCTTCAATTTGGAGGAGGAAGAGCCCAATGACTGGGCCAGGGAATCGGAGGGGCTCCAAGCCTGCAGCTCCCATTCCATCTGGGTGACCTTCTGCATGAGGATGTGGCTCTCAAGGGTCCTCTGGCGTTGTCTTCTAGTGGCCGATTTGAATTTCTGGCAGGCCTTGTAGGTCTGAACATCGTGGTTAAGCCCTAGACAGAAGAGGCCAGCAGAATGGCCATCCTTGTCCAGGATCCATTTGCCACAGGCGCACTTAGTGGAGCATTCTGAAGTTGAAGAAGGCTGAGAAGACATAAAAGAAGGAGCAGAGACCGAAAAAATTCAATGTTTACCCAACTAAATTAAAACAAGAAAGTGCAGTTGCAAAACGCAGGAAAACTGGCAATTGACTGTAGCTGTGGCGGAGTCCATGGTCCAACGTGCGCTGGTCAATGGCGAGAAAGAACTGAGGAGGGCTTGGTGGCCACCCACCTTATAAAGGACAGGCTGATGTCAGGCGCTGACATCGGAAGTGGGTGGCCCCCTTTGGTACACTGCTAGCTAAAAAGGTTTCCGTGTGGTCCTAGCACCTGATGGCTGAGTCCTACTGGTGATGGCCTGCTGCAAGAGATACCTTGGAAGCAAGATCTGAAAGGAGTGCTGTGTTCATCATGGGACAATGAATACCAAAGCTGAGTGGAGGCTGTTTACATACAGTGGGAATTATTCAGCAACGGGAAGGTATCCTCCTCCCTTCCCCCCATAACCAGCGCATTTCTGTGATAATCATTATACCACAAGAAGATGACACCCATTTGGAAATACAGTTTCTCCATCAGTCAGACTTGCTCACTAGTGCATCCAGCCATGTGGCAAAGTTGCACCTGCTATCCCCCTTGGTCCAATTAACTGGAGCTCTTTTAGCCTAATCTAAGCCTTTAAAGGGAACAGTTTACATTTTTCAGAGAAAGTGCTACCCCTTAAATAAATTCTAGCTCTGTCCCTGGATTTGCCAAAAGCTTGCAAATAAACACATAAGCCAATTATAAACCAGCTGAATTCAGAAATCAACACAACTGTTTCCTGCATCCTTTAGCTTGTGATAGCACAGTGCTCTGACAAACAAAAGAGGTTAATGCAGTATAATAATTACACAGATTACAATACAATTCCATAGTGGGCAAAGGGTTAATGCAGTATAACAATTACACAGATTACAATACAATTCCATAGTGGGCAAAGGCAGTTTATATGTTTTTTAACATGCACATAATGACAAAGCTATCATTTTAACTCCACACAGTACCTGGCTATATATCGTTTCCCCATATACTGGAACTGATGAAGGCACACTCTGCAAATAACAGAAGGTGAATAATTAAAAAAAAAAATTAAAGATAAAAATAAACTTTTTTTTTCTACAATGGTTCTTTCTCCCCAACACCAGTATCTTCTGAGGGATATAACCTGATTCCAGTGTTGTACCCTGTCAGGTTCAGAGCCTCCTTGCCCCCTCCCCCAGACCTCAGTAACCCACTGGTTACATCCACGGCTTGCCCTCTGTGGCAGTCCACACACTTGTCTGGATCAAGATTCAGTGATTGCAGGCACTAGGACCCAGGGAACCGCCTGGACTCAGACCATCATTCACATAGATGGGGAATATTTTCTCCCTCTATTTGCCCCTTCCCTCCTCCCCTGAAGTGTGCACTGCCTAAGGCCTTGCATGCCCTCAGCTAGCCCTGCCACAGGAGCAGGCACCCTGGCCCAGCTGCAGGGGTCGCTGTGGCGGCAGAGCTTGCCACCGAGCCTCCCCAGCAGAGGTGTGCTGCTGCATGGTAGCTACTGTACCTCCGCTTGGCCTGCCTCCCGACGTAGCAACCTAAGCTCGCTCCTGAACTCGGGCCAGCTGCATGGCAGCACAACATGCTGTTGCTGGGCCATCGGGATGGCCAAACAATTTTGTAAAGGCATTTTCCAAGTTTTTCTCCCTGAGAGACACATTGATCAGACAATTCTGGACTCTTTGAAGAAATGTTGGTCAGCAACTGGTTGATTATTAAGAAACCTGGTGTGGAGAGTCGGCTCTCCCCCTCACTAACATGGTAAGATTTTCCTGTCCCACTTAGTGCAGTTTAAGAAGACCCTGAAGGAGTGAGTGTACTGGATACACCGGAGCATCGTTGTAAACCTCGTTTGTTTATACCACGTTAACAAGCCAGTACTGATAAACCAGCATTCCAGTGTCATGCGGGGTCTGTGTGATGGCTGTGGGGGACCTAAGTGGGCTACAGAACACTGAATGCACAAACACAGATGTCTTCAGTGGTGACAGGGGGCATGGAGACAGAACCACAATGGCTATATTTGCAATGGCCTTTACGGACACTCAGGAGAAGGCTGTGACCCACTTTGTCCACGTCTTAACAGAACTGTGAACAAAGCACTGGTTGGAAGAAAGCGATCTTTGTGACCACATAGCGCTGGCAAGTGAGGCTTCACACTGGATGGCTAGTTTTAAAGCCCACTTGTCTTCCTCAGGTTTTTCTAGCACAATATTTATTTATTCATTCAGTCATTCATTTATTTAATTTTGATAACTGGGTGTGCCCACTGGGACCATTAAGAGTCTCTTTTTCATGGACTACCTGGGCCTATTTACAAACAACACACTGAGTCAGCTTAAAACAGTGGAGGCTTTACTCAAAGACAATTTTTTTTTCTTTTACTCACTGCCATGGGCACCCATAACCAGGATGTTGTGTGGATTAATACTACGAGACTCCACAGTGTTTTGTAATCACATTTTCTTGTTGGTTCTGTCTCTCCATTTTTTCTATTGTGACTTACACCTATCATTACCTTAATATGAGTCAGCCTAATATTGACAGTGAAAACAGAGAAAGAAATAAGGACCCTTTTTGTACTGAAACATAGACACACTTGAGAATAGACGTAAGAAAATGAAAGGTCTTTTTGAGAGTGGACATCAATCAATCAATCAAAATCTTTATTTACCCAGGTGATCACCATTGAGCAAGCTCATTTACAAGGTTGACCTGCAGTTTGCAAGGACGAGGGTACAGAATAGAGTACAAGTAAAATATACATACAACAGTAGCAAGACATATACAACAAAATATACACAGTGTAGAAATAAAGGTAAATAATATATACAGAGATGCCTTTATAATCCTATCCATCAATAACATGTTCATAGCCTGTAAAGGAGTCCCTGGGATATGGAAAAGCGCACACGTAGGAGGCAGGTACGCTGGCAGAAAGATTCTGGGATACTAAGCAGGTGGTATCAGGGCATAAGAGTGGGCGATGGGGGGTGTTGTAGTGAGGAGATGTGTTGCAGTGAGACATGGCACTACAGGGGTCATAAAAGAATCAGAGAATCTAAACATTCTTTTCTTTAAATTAGAGAGGTTACTGATCCTGGAACTAATGCAGTTTATAACATTTCTATACTAGAAAAGTACCCCTGAATTAAAGCAAATTCCAAGGGAATTTTGAGTCATTAAATTACTGTCTGGAGAGTAAAGACTTTTAATTGAAAGAAGATTGGGAAACTGCTGGGAGAGACTGTTCACGTGTATTCACTGAAGTTACCATTAAAGCAGATATAAAAGAGCATAAAAGAATTAACACAGAAATTAAAGATGTGAAAGAGAGCACTAAACAATTAACACATCTCTCATTTAAACAGCTAGACAGAAAACGCTAATTGAAAATTTGTAAGCATGAAAAGAAGCTAACTGAACACAAGCAGAGGAAACTCCAGAGAGACAACAGTGATTAACAAATGGGTCAGTTCTTTAACGAAGGAAAAAACAAAAGACGGAGCCAAAGCAGGGGAAGGCCAAGATCTAGAAGACGTAGTAAAAGTCGCAATAGAAATTACGGTTCCTGTGTTTCATTTCAAACAGCACAGGAGAACTTGTATACAGAATCAAGTGACAGATACAGAGGAGGAAGACCAGGAACAGAGAGTTTATTTCAGGAAGAAAACAAGAACAACAGGACAAGAAATGCAAAGGAAAGAGAAGGAAAAAAACAAGGAGTGGGACAAGACGCAAAAGCAGAAAACTCAAGTTTAAGAAGATCAGAAAGTCATACAGCTCAAGAGTCATAAGGAATCTTTTTTTTATTTAGTATACTTTATCCAGTGCCCATTCTCTGAGGAGCACGGCCCCCACCCCACCCGATGACAGCCTGCCACCGGGGCATGTCTGGAGTGGTGATCCACTCAGGGTCATCCCCACTGGGCGGGGTCGTCAGATGGGCTCATTGCCCACAAAAGCCTGAGCACGGGTCCTGGCAAAACACCACTGGCAGCCCCTCTCTGACTTGTCCCCAAGGGCGCGTCCATGGGACCAAGCTGTATCAATGGAGACTGCTCACTCCAGTTGCTGGCCAAGCACCCCAGCAGCGGTGCGCACAGTTGAGAAGGAGCAGGGCATCATGAACAGAGCTGCATCATTTCTCGGAGGAGTAATCCCCAGAAAGTGTGGTGTGCAATGACATAAGCGCGCCAATGCACCGATGTCCGGCCCATCTCTCCAGCAACACAGTGTCTGTCGCAGTGGCCTCTGTCCTTTGGTAAGGGTCGAACACGCACCTATCGCTCACCCACCCTCTCACCCAGAGGAGGACAGCAGTCCATAGGATGCTCAATCCTCCTTCCCCCGGCCGGCCCTCCAACAACCTGTGCCCATTCCCAAATTCGGGTCACCGGCACAAATAATAAATTTGTCAACAAGGGCATTAAATCAACATCACTGGGTTGTACTTGTGAAGGGTCTGTCCTTATCACCTGTTCCAGTTGTTAATGATTGGAATATTAACACTGACCTTCGGGGAGCTCCATCCTAGAGAATATTATGCCAGAGAAGACTAACTAGAAAACCGGCAAGACAGAAATGCAAGCCATTCAGAAATGGAACAACAGTACAGTATGAATCTTTCCTTATTAAACAAAATCTTTATAGAAAGCTGTTGTGAGGAAGGGGATCTACCTGATAAGATAATGTTTGATATTGGGCTGTCTGGGTCAGACACAGTGGTTTTGAAGTGATAACACAACACAGTTATTTGATCCCAGACAGATATTTTAGACCAAAATCACTATTTTGTCCAGAATTGTTTAATGTCACTGTGCAATCTTTTGAACAAATTGTAAGCACTGACATTAACAATATTATTCAAGCTGAGTTTGACAGAAGGTAACTTGACCCACAGTGAAAGAACAGTCCTTGTGCAAATGCAAAGCTAGAAAGACATTATAATAAAACCAGCAGATAAGGGCGGGAACGTCGTCCTTATGGATATAGATAAATATCATGAGACGGTTATGAAGTTATTGTCAGAAGAGAGTAGCTACAGAAAACTACCAAGAAACCCACAAAAAAGATTTATAAGTGAGTTGTATGAGTTATTGAGCGGAGCTAGATATGCAGGTGACACAAGAGAGAATGAGTTCCTTTATTTGTGGAATCCAACACCAGTAATGCTGGCATTCTACTTGTTACCAAAAGTGCATAAAGACTGTGAATCCACCTGGTTATTCAATTGTCTCTGAGTTAGGATCACTGACAGATAAACTGTTGATATTTGTTGATTTCTGTCTAAAGCCAGAAGTAATGCAATTGCAGTCCTACCTCAGAGACACATGTGACCTCCTATACAAACTCCAAGACTGTTTGGGAATCCAATTTTTGGTGGATAACCATAGATGTAAAAGCAATACATTCCTCCACAGAACATGCAGATAGGAGCCTGTAGATATTTTTTTAGGAAAAAGTACCACACAAAACCAGACTTGTATCCTGGTGGAAAGTACACATTTCATATTGACACACAACATGTTTGAGTTCAACAAAGATCTGCACCTCGAAACGTTAGGTACTGCTATTAGGACATTTATGGCCCCATCTTTTACAAGTCTCACTCTAGAACTGTTGCAATCGAACAGTGCGTTTACTCTGGACCCCCCATATGCAGATGACGTCAACATATGGTACAGATATATTGATGACGTCATTTGTGTCTCGGAGGCTTGGCTTTAAGGATAACTAGTTCTGTTGATTGGCTGAATACAAACACTCTGTGTTTAAAATGAACTGAAAATCATCATTACTTTGAAGGGTATACCAGGACAAAAGACTGTAACAAACCATATAGGAAACTGAGTTCTACAAACTCCCTATTACATGCAGACAGCACCCATCCAAGGGCTTTAAAAGAGTCAATACCTTATAGTCAGATGCTGCATATGTGCAGAAATTGTAGTGATTTGAAGGAATTTAAAGGGACACTGCCAACCTTTTTTGCATCATATTATTTCAAGGTAAAACCCTACATTTGATGATTGCTTACCTTTCCTAAAATTAATTAATGTTGCTGGTTGTTCAATCTGCCTCCTTGCTTATTAGAACTAAAATGCATGGAAATGTATAGTTATACACAGCTTTGTTTTGCTCCAAATTGTTTACCTAAGCTTACTGCATAGTCCAGGGCTGCAGCTATGAATCCTGGGGCCCCGGACAAGTCACTTGGAATGGGCCCCCGTTTCCCAAACCAGCTAATGACAGAGGTAATGCCAGCTCCTCAGGAGGGCCCCTCCTGAGCTCGGGGCCCCGGACAACTTCCCCACTTACCCCCCCATTACTGCGGCCCTACTGCATACCTTCTGAACATTAGAAACACCCTCAAACAGTACAGCCACTTGTGATACAATAGTCTCATCTACTCCCCACTGCACAATGGGTAGCTAGATAGTGTTGGGGGTGTCCCCTAGTCCAGAAAAGATGTAGCTGTAGTTAGTCAAGAAATGTAAACAAACATGTTTTGGTGTGGTAACACCAGTCTGGTTGACGCTCAGTTTTTTACTTTTTAAAAGGAAAAAGGAGTTTAAATCAAACAACCAGCTATATCAGCAGTCACTATAGAATTAGAACAATCATAAAATGTGTTTTTTAAACTAGGGACACTTTGAGGCTAAATGGGATTGACAGTGTCCCTTTAATAAGCAGACAAATGATCTTCAAAACAGGCTTTTGCTAGCGAATATAAGAAAGATATAGTTTTGGAAGCTAAGGAGAGAGTACAAATGTTGGATCATAGCAGGCTTACAGCACCAAAAAATACTAAGAATATCACAAAAAATCGTGTTACTTTCAGCACAGAATTCAACCCTGTTGCAGGGAAAAAAGGTGCTGTTATATACAAATGTTGTCCCATTCCACAACAAGACCCAGAACTCTGGGAAGTGGATGACAGTAAAACAAGGATCACTTTTCGCAGGGCACCTAATCTACATTACAAACTGGTGATACACAATTCACAGTGTGGTGCCTGGTGTGCTCCTGTGATCTGCTGTACGTGGGATGAGTAGACCACTAAAAAAGCAGATCCAGGAGCACGTCAGGAACATTATCAAAAAGAAAAAGAAAAGTCCAGTGAGACTGCCTTTTAAAATAAAACATGATGTAAATCCAGATGGGTTACTCTGTTGGCTTGGAGGCAATTAAAGCACACCTGAGTGGGGAAGACAGATTACAATGTCTTGCACTGACACAATGAATTTAAAGACTTAATAGCCTCAAACCAAATGGTCCAAGTAGTATTCTAGATTACAACCCACTTATTTGAATTTGACATCTAGGGAACAACAGGTTGGCTATGTATTACCAGCATTATGATGTCTTACTTTAATATGTAAAAAAAAGTGGGTACTGTACAGGTATTTCTGTTCTGCCGATTTTTAGTATCAGAAATTAGTAACATAGAGACAGAACATAATGTTACACCTTAGCTCTGACCAACTAAAATATACGCTGACCTTATATCAATTAAATGTTTTTTGGTGCAGTATTAGCCACTGCTAAGCAATTTAAATCATAATTCGTAGCAAGAACAAAATAATGTGACTACTGGGAAATGAACCCAGGCCCCCGGAATGCCATCCTCGTGCTCCAACTACTGATCTACAAGCTCACGTGGTTAGACCTGGGGTTCCTAGACACACTTCTTTTCTTTGGTATTGCATATCCTACAACTAGGAACAATCAAGATGCAATCAGATGTCCGTTGGTGCAGTATTAGCCACTGCTAAGCAATTTAAATCACAAACTGTTGTGAGAAAGAAATAATGTGACTACTGGGAATTGAACCTATGTCCCCAGATTACTATCCTAGTGTGCTAACCAATGAGCTACAGGCTCACATGGTTGGACCTGGGGTTCCTGGACTAACTTTCTTTCTTTGGTTCTGCATATCCTGCAATATCATAGTCATTTTGATTACTCCTAACTGTTGGATATGCAATACCAGAGAAAGGAAGTGTACCCCTTTGAACTGACCCAACTAAAGAAGACCTGCAGCAGAACTGGGATAGCTCTCTGTTTTCCCATGAAGCAAACATATCCAGTTACTTCCGTCTCTGAAACACTGAGTTTAGAATTTCTTGGTTCAGAGTCTACTCATGGGTTATATGTCCCATCCCACTGTGTAAATCTGCTTGTAAATTCTCTTTTCCTGCTAGGTGTATTGCAGATAGGTTTGCATTTAAGCTATAAGCCAGGTTCCAGATCTTCATCAACTCCGTACAGGGTTTTAATGACCTGGTGCTTCCCTGTTTATTTGTGTATTATCAGCGTTAATCTACCTGGGTACTCAGGCTTCCCATGGAGCGCCCTAGGATTAGGGGTAATAGTTACACTGGTACTAGTGAAGTGTGTGCAGTGCCCAACAGTACAATCAGGAAAAGGTACTGTGCTGGTCGTGGGGCAGATTGCACTTTAATTCATGCTGTGCCTAGGACGGCATCAGATGACAGCCAAGGAAGTGGCAGCTGCTGTGATACTACTTGGCTTAACCTTTGCCTTCCCGAGAACCTTGATCCTGCTTAATCCTAGGAAATGAAAGGCAATTTTATGTCCATGATGCCCTATCCCACAAGCTCATGGCACCTTACAAAGAGAACGATAACTGTATGGTAAAGGTATATAGTGAATATTATGCAATAAATATATATTCACTAAAAGGTACTGCAGGCCTATTCAAATAGATGGAATTTTAATGATCCTTTAAAGATCTCCATTGAGTGGGGAGCTAATAAATCCCTTGCCGCTTATTTGCACAGCTGTGTTATAAGCACATGATTTGTAACATGACAACATACTATATTTTAGGTATACTGTGTGGGAATGGGGAGGGTTGTGTCAGTGGAAGCTACAGTGGGTTAGCACAGTTTCCCGATCCCAGGGGGTAATACTAGTTTGTGACCAAGCTCTTTTAACTTCCTTTACCAGGGGCGCCCTGTAACTTCATTTTAAGTTAGCATTTTTGGGTAACAGATCCCCAAAGGACTTTAAGACCCAGGCCCCTCAACTATATTTAAGCCCATACGGCAGGAGCAGCAGACGGAACATCAACAATAACACGACCCATGCGCATAACTGGGGAGAACATCCGCTGATACTTGGTGAATCTGCGGCATGGTGTCCCTCGGGATCTGAACGATCAACCGATACAGGGTTGGCATTTCCCAAATGCTGGCAATGTCTTTGTGTGCACAGAAAACTACTCATATATCAGTGCTTGAAGAGAGGGTGCCCAAGTTAAGGTAGTGCCAGCACTGTGCCATATGATGGTTCAACCCTAAGGAATTCACCAAGGCTCTGGGGACTAGCAAATGGGGAGAGGGGTGCAGCACCCCATACGTTGAATGGGAAGAACACCCTTCCCCCCTCAGCTAGTGGTCAAACTGGAATTCAGTGTGTTTGCCGTTCATTTGCATCACCAGGTAAGAAAAAAGGTTTGTCTCCCCATACGATGCACAGGGGTAATGCCAAACCTCACCCAACAACTAACACACCAAAATCTGGCCAATGGAAAATCATGTACACAAATGCTCACAGCCTGGGAAATAAGATCCCAGACCTGCAGGCAATAATGTCAGAGGCTAAACTGGACATAGTAGCAATTAGTGAGACATGGTTTACCAGTAACCACACTTGGGAGACTTCAGTACCTGGCTATGTATTGTTCAGAAGAGACCGAGGTGCAAAAAGGGGGGAGGGAGGGCCTTGTATGTTAATGAAAATATCAAAGCTACAGAAATTCAGAATACACATAAGGAGCCAGAAGAACTGTGGGTCACCCTGGAAACAGGAAATGGGACAGCCATAAGAACTGGGGTTGTCTACAGGCCCCCAGACCAGAGGGAGGACATAGACACATTACTGTTAGAAGATATACAAAACATGACAGCTAAAGGGGAGGTTCTGATAATGGGAGACTTCAACATGCCAGATACAGATTGGTCAATACCAGCAGGAACATCTGCCAGAACTAGACTCATAGTGGATTCCCTGCAGGGGGAGGGCCTCAAACAACTGGTACAGCAACCCACAAGAGACAGGCTATCCTAGATCTAGTACTGACTAACAAAGAAGGGATCACAGATCTCCAGGTAGAAGGTCACCTGGGGGCCAGTGACCATCACATGGTATGGTTCAATTTGGCTACTACATCTAAATCATCCCATTCCAAGGCAAAAATATGGGACTTCAGAGGAGCTGACTTTGATAAGATGGCCAACAGAGTTAAGCTAGCCCTGGCAAAAGAAACACAGGTGAGGAGGTACAGGCAAAGTGGGCAAGCATTAAGGATACAATACTTGAAGCAACATCCCATTGTGTTAGACAGAAAAGGAAGTGAAAGAAGAAGGAAACCACTTTGGTTCTCAAATACAGTAGCAGAAAAGGTCAGAGCCAAAAGGCTGGCCTTCAGAAAATATAAGGAACACAGCGGATGAAGATAGGGGCATACCAAACTGCCCTAAGGGAAGCAGGTAAGGCAGTAAGGCAGGCAAAGTCCCAAACTGAGGAAACACTAGCACAAACAGTAAAAGAAGGTGACAAGACTTTCTATAGATACATTAGTGAAAGGAGAAAGTCCAGAGGGTATTGCTAAGCTTAATGGAGAAAAGGGAGCATGTGAGGAGGAGGACCCTGTAAAGGCATCTATCCTAAATAGATACTTTTGCTCAGTATTCACTGAAGAGAAGGTAGGGCAGGGCCCACAGCTCAGCATCATGGACACAGAGGGAGGGAGGTGAGCACTACTCCTTCACAAAAGAAAGGGTCCTACAAGAGCTTGCTAAGCTCAGGGTGGATAAGGCAATGGGACCTGATGGCATACATCCCAGGGTACTTAAGGAGCTAAAGGAGGAACTAGCAGAGCCATTAGCAGAATTGTTTAGTGAGTCTCTGAGCACAGGAGAGGTCCCAGAAGACTGGAGAAGGGCTCATGTGATCCCACTCCACAAGAGTGGTAGCAGGGAGGAGGCGGGAACTACAGACCGTCAGTCTTACCTCAGTAGTGGGCAAGATTATGGAAGCACTCCTTAAGGAAAGGATAGTGCAACACCTGGAATCCATAGGGCACAGGATCCAAGACAACATGGGTTCACAAAGGAAGGTCCTGTCAAACTAATCTCATAGATTTCTTTGACTGGGTAACCAGAGTGGTGGACCACGGAGGCAAGTTGATGTAGCCTACCTTGACTTCAGCAAAGCTTTTGACACTGTTCCATAGAAGATTGATAAATAAGCTAGGTAGGCTCGGGTGGGTCAGAAGTTGGTCAACTGGGTGGCAAACTGGTTGACTGGCAGAAAACAGAGAGTGGTGGTAAATGGTATACAGTCAGAAGAGATGCAAGTCACAAGTGGGGTACCTCAGGGATCAGTCCTGGGGCCAGTCCTATTCAACATCTTCATTAGTGACCTAGCAGATGGACTAGAGGGTAAGGCTTGTCAGTTTGCAGATGACACCAAGATCTGCAACAGAGTAGATGATCCAGATGGGGTGGGCAGAATGAGAAGAGATCTGGATAAACTAGCAGAATGGTCAGTAGAGTGGCAACTGGGATTTAATGCAAAGAAGTGCAAAATCATGCACATAGGGAAGAGAAACCCTGAAGCCACTTATAGGCTGGGAGGGGAGTTGCTAGCAGTCACAAAGGAAGAAAGAGACTTGGGCATCATCATCACTGATGACCTGAAATCATCAAGCAGACCTCTAAAGCAGTAGGTAAGGCTGGGGGTGTTAGGGTGTATTAGTAGGGTATCACAAGTCGTAAGAGGGAGGTAATAATCCCTCTGTACAAGACATTGGTTAGGCCCCATCTGGAGTACTCATGCAGTATTGGAGGCCACACCTTCACAAGGACATTAACCAAATTGAGGCAGTCCAGAGAAGGGCAACCAAATGGTGCAGGGACTGCATCAGAAGACATATGAGGACAGATTAACGGAGCTCAATATGTATACCCTTGAGCAAAGGAGGAGAGAGGTGATATGATCGAGACATTTAAACACCTTAAGGGCATAAACAAAGGTGAAAAGAGTCTGACATGTTTAAATATAAGAAAAATAGCAGGACAAGAGGACACAGCATGAGATTAGAGGGAGGCCGATTAAGGGGAATGTGAGGAAATTCTTTCACAGAAAGGGTGGTAGATGCATGGAATGGCTTACCACAAGAAGTAGTGGCTATGAATACAGTGCAGGGCTTCAAACAGGCATGGGATAGGCATAAGGGAGCAATACAAATGACTATGAATAGATAGGTCACTGACATAGCAAAGGCCGATGGCACATTTATAAGGTAGAAAAAGAAATGGGCAGACCGGATGGGCCTTGCGGTCCTTATCTGCCGTCAACTTCTATGTTTCTATGTTTTTCTCCTAACAAGTTGGAAACTTATTCTCCTAAGATTGCATTTCCCTACTTTTTATGCTTTGTGCATAAACCCTAAATGATGCATATATGTTGGTGTTTTTTTTGCAATGATCTTCCTTACTTTTTAAAGAAGATATATAAAACACATCTACACAAGTCTGTATTAAAAATGCCAGAGGAATACTTTTAGCAACTAACAGTCTCTGGATTGACAATTCTGGCAAAATGACCAACAGTCTGTGGAAATGTATGTATCGCGCATATATATATATATATTAAAAAAATTAATCACAACTAACATTACTTCTGCAGTAAAAATTTACAAAGTACAGTATGTTGCAACACACAAATTATGATTGTTTTCTTTATATGTGCAACACAAAATACCTATTTATTTTATGGCATGCACACTGTGTAATGGAAAAACACCCCTGTAGATTCCCACTGCAAATTACTGTTTGCGATTTGTATTGTTTTATTCCCATATAATGTATTTGTAAACTAACAACATTTAGATCACACATCTGTTAAAAAGTCAATTGCAGCTAACTTCATTTTTAGTTGTGATGGAAAAATTGAGATAGGTTTTTTTACTTGTGATGGAAAAAAATCAAAATCATTTTTAGTTGACAAAAAATTATGATAGTTTTTCTCAATATGCATATGCGATGAAAAATACTGTAGATGTTAAAACACTTTTTACAGTGGGCTTTTGTGCATGTGCCCACAGTGAACCTAAAAATCTTACATTTGAAAAACTAAAAAGTATTTAGTTCACAAACCACCAAAAGGCCCTATTCTGGGCCAAACTCTAACAAACATGAAAGTTTCATATTTCAAATCAGATCCTTTTTTAAGTTATCGTTGCGCAAAAAAAATCCTATTTTTACATAATTTCATCACTCTCTCTCCAAAACTTCCAAAAACTCACTTTTTACACTTGCTTAGTATGATTAGAGAACCTGCCACAAAGTGTGTGTATGCTAAATTTTAGGGTCCTAGGTCGGTCAAATTATATGTGGGTTTAAACAGGGGTTTGACAGTAAAGCGCCTGCTCAACCCTAACTACTGTACAGTGGTGCTACCAAACTTCTTCCTAAGTAGCAAGATCATCAGCAGAAATTGTATGAGATGCATAATTTTCTTCTTTGTCCAAAAAATGAGAAAGAAGGACTCAGTTCCAACCACTGCAGAGACAAACTCCCACCCAGGAATAAGGGAGAAGAAAACAATAATAATAAAAAGACTTGATTTGGCTGGTGCCAACAAGGCTGGTCTTTTTTTTTTAATGCTGTTATGTTTGTTATTCTTTGTGACTTTTTTGTAATTTCTTTTACTGTTATATCTACACGTTAGTACAGCAGTTATGTCACTTTTACAGTTTTATTTATTTAAAGACCACATCCATCCTCACCTTCAGAGTTGCATTTTATACAGTACTGTACCGGGTTCCTGCTTGTACACATTTTATTATATATTTACACAGGACAGACTAGATGACATTTAATATCCCAGTTTCAATGGTTTCCTGCTATGACACATTTTTACACTGCATTTACCCAGGTTAGCCATCTCAAATGTGACGTCTTGTTTTCAGTGAGGTCCTGCTTTTACCCATTTTTAAGGATATCTCAGCAGAGATACAAATTCTCATTTTCAAATAGGTCCCTGCTTGTACCCATTTTTATAATGTATGTACACCTAAGATAGGCCTGCTGATAGGCAATTTCTCTTCTTCAGTGGGTCCAGTATTTTTCCCAGGATAGACTGGCATGGATGCCCATTTTAGTGGGGTTCTGCTTTTACACATTTATTCTATATATTTACCCACAATGGACCACATGAGATGCAATATCTCATTTTCTATGGGGTCCTGCTTTTTACTCATTTTTGCAATGAATTTACTCAGCACAGCCCAGCGGAGATGTGGAATCTCATTTTCAATGGTGTCCTGCTTTTACACATTTTTAGACGGTATGTACCCAGGATACCACAGTGAAGATGCAATATCTCATTTTCAGTGGGGTCCTTTTTTTACCTATTTTACAATGTATTTATCCAAGATAGGCTAGCTAAGAGGAAATATCTCATTTTCAGAAGGTTTTAACACTTTGACCCCAAATTTCCAATAGTCTTATAATGACTCTACCTTATGATCAACATAGGTATAATTTTTTAGATTCTGTCCGAAAGGCGATTTTACAGTACAATTGCAAAAACGTGTTTCAGAGGGGATTGGAAAAATGACACGTGCCATGTTCATGAGGTAGGGTACCAATAGAGCTATGTGGAATATCTGGGGCCAAACTCTGCACAAATGACAAAGTTAAACATTGGAAAAATTCTATGTGTCTTCGTAACTTTGTTATATTTTGACATTTTTACCCCAAATTTCCAACATAGTCTTTTTATGACCCACCTTATGACCAAGACACATGGAATGTTTTTAAATACTGTCCAAAAGGTGATTTTGTTGTGCAACTGCAAAAATGCATTTTGTAGAGGATTTGAAAAATTACACCTATCATGTTCATGAGGTGAGGTAAGAAAAGGGCTATGTTAAACATTTGGGGCCAAAATCTGCAAAAATCACAAAAGTTATGAGTAAATGTTGAAAAACATTATAATTTCTTTATACTTGTTTTTTGACATTCTCACCCCAAATATTCAACATATCATATTTATGTCCCCACCTTATGATCAAGATAGGTGGAATTTTTTAACCTAACCAAAACATAATTTCACAGAGTGACTGCAAAAACATGTTTCAGGAGGATTTGGAAAATTTCACCCACCATACCTGGTTAATGGGGTAGATAAAAAAGAGACATGTTAAAAATTTGGGGCAAAACTATATGTATATATGTTGAAAATGTATTGAAAAACCATTAACTTACCTTGTATTCAGTCACTTCATGGTTTGGCACTGGATGCAGCAGGATATTGGAGAGTTAGTGCTAGACCCACTGGATAGGTAAGTGAGGGGTGCAGGGTGGTGTTTACTGAGAGGGTGGTCAGGGGTAAAGAAGTCATGAGGGGACTTTTTTTTGACAGATTTCCAAAAAAAAAAGACTATGTGAGATGGCTTACAGTATTTCAGGTACTGACACTGGGGTTGGGCACCCCAGTGTTGGCTTACTGTTTGGCAGCACCAGGAGTGGGCACTCCAGTGTTCCATTCTGTTTCTAGGGGGGAGTAGCATCTGTGATTTGTGAACTGGATGGCAGGGGTATGCTGTTGTGTGGTGGCAGGGGTGGTACTCCAGTGTTGCACCCTGTTTGGAGTGGGGGCAGTGCCAGTGATTTGTGGACTGGTTGGGAGGGGGATGCTGTTGTTTGGCAGCACCCTGGATGGGCACCCTGGTGTCACATCCTGCTTGGAGAGGGGTGGTGCAACAGTGGTTTGACAGCAGAATAAGCTACATATTCCCATGATGGACTCTGCTTGCTTTTTTCCATCTCTCATGCACTATCCTTCTTGTAATCAATACAAAACTGACATTTATTTATGTATTTAAAAAAATTGGTAACCAGAAAGGAACACTGAGCCAATGCCCATTTCCAGGTGCAACCCAAGGAAGGGAAGTACAGAAGGAACAAAGTTACAAAACATGAGAACACGGTTTCATAGGCAATATTACAGATGAAAGGAGGGTGCAGGAAGAAGCCTTAGCTGATGTCTAAAGGCAGGGAGTGAGGGGGAGAGGTGGAGGGGAGAGGGAGTACATAATGAAAGAAATCCTTTTTAAAATAGGGCCCAAGGTAGAATAACCATAAAAAAGTGCTAGTCCAAAGCCCAAACAGCAGAGTCAAGATAGCCCAGAAGGGGCAGCCAGCCAGGTGGTGACATGGTAGCTGCAAACATACAACAGGCCAAATTCCATGTCTGGCTGGTTTTGTGGGATATTAACTGTTCAAATTCCAGAGGGATGAACAAAGCAATGGGTAAGACCGGGCCTACACTGATAGTCAATGTTCAGACTAGAGCACACTCTACAAGGAACCTGTGACAGGGCAGAATAGGACCCTGTCCCATTTGTTCTGGAGAAAGTATTTAAATGCAAGGATCTGTATTCTTTCCTTTCTCTCTCTCTCTCTCTTCTCTGTCTGGTTGCGTAACCAAATTTTCCTGAGAGACTTCAGACTTGATCAACCTGAACAGTCTCACAATTCTTTGCCTCTCACTGTCTCTCTGTTGTCTCTTGCTGTCTGTTTTTCCCTCCCTGCATATCTACATCTGGTAATATAAGAATATGTGCAAATCAATATATGGAAATGAAACTGATAATGGGATCTCGTTTGTATAGAAAATATCTGCTGTTACTGTTGAAATGTATACATATATTTATGATTTGAGATGACTGTAGAAAACTAGAGGTTACTTGAGTACAAATGTCTCAGCCTTTTGCAGCTGCTGTGGGGACTTCAGGAAGCTCACTGTTCTAGCAGATCGTGCCCGAAATTGACTAGAACAAAATGTTTTGCTAGAACAGGATGCTTGCTAAGGATGGGGGTTGAAAAGTCTTAGTAAATAGCCAAGCTACAATTGCAGAGAGAGTTTTTTTGTCTATGAAGAACAAGAGAGAGAGAGTTTTACAAGAAATATTTTTTTTATCTCTCTGTACATAGTTATTCTGAACAAGTCTTTTTTTAATGTTACTGCAACTAAATAGTTTTGTTGAAGTCTACAACTGCTCCTGGTTTTCCCTATGCTTCTGACCTGTGCCTCGAGGACAGAGCCACCCAGTGATTCAGCTGCAAAATGGGAAATAGCATATTGATATGCAATTTTATAATGCTACAGACATTGATCAAGTAGCCAAATTACCCAGCAATAAAGAGCTCTGCCACTGCTCCCTAGGTAGAGGAGGGTGGGCAGAGTGTGGCTCTAAGGAAGAGTTACTCAGGAATATCACAGGTTACTGGTAAGTAACTTTCCTATCTTCTTAGAGTCAGTCTCCTCTGTACAGCCACATGCTTTGGTTGACAGTAAAGCAGTACTCAAGTGAGTCAGCAAGCATACACATGCTTGCAGAGACACACACATACACATACACACACACACACACACACACACACACACACACACACACACACACACACCAGTGGGGGTGGCCCATGCAGTGAACTTAGCCATTTACTATATTTCTGAAGGAATACAACAGAGGGAGAAAAATTAAACAAACCTGAAAACCAGATTTGCTCTCCTGTACTGGAGTGGTGAGAAACCCTGCCGGGTAGATAACCCAATAGGACAGAAATGGGGATCCAGTTCCTCTGATACAGTGGCAATGGAAAAACTGCCAAAATCTCTACTGTCTGGGCAGGAGAAGTTCTACTGGTGGGAGATCTGAGAAGACAACAGTTGCAGAGTACAGACAATTTTGCCTGCTGATAGCAGTTTGACCTCCTCTAACAGTTGAATTAAGGATCTTCCTCATAATACAAAGATCCTATATAAAGTCATGCTAAGCGGTATAGATACACTGCTGAGGCTACTGTCCACAGGGCTGCCTCAGAAGCATCATAAATGGCTCTGGTGTGATCTAGTTGCCCAGAACCCTTGGAGGCTAGGTCTATGAGATCCAGGGTGAGCTGGCCAAAGGCAGCTAAAGTAGCTTCACATGAAGTTCTTCACCAGAAGGTTGCGGTAGTTGGCCATGTGAGCTTGATAGGAAGCAATACACAGACTGCAAGTGGTGGAACCATACACCTTCCTCCCTAAAGTATCTAGGCTCTTCGATTCTTAGAGTAGGAGGAAAAAGATAACAGGAGGGGACGCTATGACAACCATCAGCCACTCAAAGAACTTTGATGGCAGTCAAAGGATGACCAAAGTGGCCTTAGTATACTCGCAAGGACATGGTATCTAGAATTAATTCCCTGAAACACTGGGGGCAGAATGAAGAGGTGCTTCCATACTGCCACTGCAGCATGCCATATGAACTGGTAGAACTAACACTGCTTCAGGAAACAGCAAGTTTAGACAGGCCAGTCACAAAGACAGAGGGTTGGCCATCAAGCAGTGGGGCCAGCCCATTTCCTGCTGCATCTCAGTGATTAAGCATTGGAAGGGTACCGTATATTCTTTGCTAAGAAGAGGGAGCCTCAGCAAGGCTTTGTTGATATCTGAGAAGGAGACTGAGGAGTCGAAGTCCACTATCTCAGAAGAACCAGGCATACTGGGATGAAAACTGGCTGGGTCCGTATCCCAAAACCAGGCCCTCACAATTGTCATGCAAGCCTGACACTGGGCCTGTGATAACACCCCTGGCAGTCTCAGAGACTCTGCCACCCAAGTGGAAATAGCAACAGTCACATGCATCGCAGAATGGGAGGGAATACCCAACAGTGCAGATCATAACAAGGTGGCAAAGGCTCTGGAAACTGAGGTCCCAGGGAACCTAATATCCCTTGACTAGATGGCCCACCCAAGACATTGGGAGAGGGCATTAAGAAGATAGGAATTTTAAACCTGAAGTGTGAAGGGGTATGGGACCCCTAGACAATATCATAGAGGCATTTTGGGGTCCTAGGGAAAGCAATACAGTGGTCACACTGAGATGATGCCAAGATCCGCACCATGGTCAGCACCAAAACCCTAATGACACTGATGGGAGCACCCACATGGACACTGTAGACGGTACTGATAACAATGTCAGGAATGGCACCATGGTCAGCACTGACACCCTCACTGGCATCTCAGTCCAAAGCAGCCATGGCTGACTGAATTCTGGCTTCTGCCATGGAGAATGCCCAGAGGTGGCTGAGGTCAGAAAGTATGATACCCAAAGAAAAATCTCCATGACATGCCCAGATAAGGGGGAAGGAAGGTTTTCAATCTCGGACAGCTTCTCCTGAAATCTGAAATGAGGGGTGGAAGGAATGGTCTTTGGTACTTACCATGTCATCTCTGAACAGGACTGTTGCTGGTTCTGTGATGGTAAATATTTCCTCCCCAACCTTTGTGCCCAATGCTGAAGGGTCCAAGCTGTTAAATGGCAGCAGCATTGGAAATGGATGACATTATTTTTGAGGCCTAAGCAGATGAAGCACAAGAGTGCAATTCTGACCACGTGATCTTCTGGCCACAAGGTGAAGGCCAAAACAGAGGGCTACCAAACGTACTAACAAAATAAAATGAAACAGAAGGAAAGAAAGAGAACAGAGCCATTGTGAGTGAACTCAAACTCCTAATTCTGCAGAGGTGTACTTTTGGTACTGGCTTATGTAGGATGTCAGCGTGTAATCACGTCATGAACCGATGCTAAAGTTGGCACTGTCAGCTTCTAAAGTTCTGACTCCTGAGGGGTCCTAGCTGCCCTGACACTAAGACCTAAGAGTGTGCGTCTATGGAGCAGACTGGCTCAAAGAAGATCACTAATTTGACTTCTCAAAAATCCAACACCAGAAGGTAAACAAAGATGCTCACTGGTTTTCTATAAATAACTGTGTTAATGAAGTACTGCTATAATGAAAAAGACAGATAAAGCTGTTTTATCAGTTTTTTTAGTCATCAAAGTCCTCACAAAAGGTCGATACAATGTTTTGATCCCTTTCTCCATCACATTGCATACTCTTTTCCAGAGGAGAGAAACCACTCTATTAAAGAACCAAAATCCCTTAATATGGCAGGAAAACACTGAGGTAACTTGTGTCACGCAACACTGTAGAAATCAATGAAAGTACCCATCTGCTGCATTATGAAATGTTCCCAGCAAGAAACCTGGAAATCTGAGGAAAGTTAACTTACTCAGCAAGTGTGAAAAAGTCTAAGACCTCTTGTGGTGAAGCTTTGTTCCAGAAAGTAAACAGAGCATCTGTAAATAAAAAGAAATTATAAAATGAGGTTTAAGAAAGTAGCCAAATCTAAAAGCATCACTGGTCGAAACAACCACCTGACTGCTAATTAATTTCCTAGAAACCACACAGTTCCTACCTAATCTACCTAGCAACAGGCTGACTAAATGAAAATAAATCCTTTTTCCATTAGAATAAAAACTTTTTACAATTTTCAAATACACTAACTCACAACAAGGCATAGTCCCCCCCCCAAATAAATGCAATTCTCAGAATCATTTAAAAGTTATTTGACCTTTGTGAGCAACCTTACATATTACACCTGGCAACAGCCTAGCTACAGGGAAATGAAACATTTTTCCATAAAAAAAAAAAAAAAAAATCTCCATTTTATAAGCACAATAACCCATTCTAAGGTATGGCTTTCTTGCAACTTAAGGTACACCCAGGTAGCACCATTCCTCTAGAAACCCAAGTCCCTATCGTGGGTTACAACTAACATATTTATTTAACAAGATTGTGTCAGGTATGTTTCCATGTAAAAAAGAAGGCTAAGAGCACATGATTCCAGTTTTTAAAACTGTGAAGGGAATGCATAAGGTGGATCGGGCCGGGGGGTGGTCAGGGCAGTAGAAGAAGACAGCAAATCCTACGCATAAGTGGTGAGGGACAGAGTTAGGGGCCGATGTCGGAAAATACTTCTGCAGTTACGTGAATGGTAGGAGACAAATACAATGGACCTTTGTCTTTTCTCGGCTTGCATTCCTTATGTTTCTTCATAAGGGAAAAGCCATTTCAAACAGCCTTGTGTTCTGAAACTGGAAAATATTAATGCAGGTCTAAATTTTATTTAAATGGTGTACTTTTTATTGAGAGTAAAATGGAACACGTTTACATACAGTATAATGTTAACAGATTAGTACAGTGCTTAATATATTATTGCAAACTAAAAAGTAAACAAAAAAAGAAAATCATTCTGTCCATCTTCTTAAATGTAATACATTTCCTATATTTTGAATGTTGGTGTCCCAGTATCAGTGACAGAATACTATGAGGTATATGGGATCTGCCCCTGCAGGTGGTGGGTTTTATCCCCGTCTTCCCATAGACACAGCCTCTTCCAATCTTCCTGCTCTGCACTTTCCACCTGGACACCACTGCAGGTTGATGCCAGAAAAGGTACCCTAAAATGACATCCATAAGCCCATAGCTGCCTCACTGGCAGACCTAAGGGGTCCCCAACTCCTCCCCATGGACCACACCAGTCAATACCATCCATACACTCCCCTTCTTTTCCCACCTAACGTGTCCTGATATCCTAAAAGCAATGATCTGGGTGAATGGATGGTACAAAACAAACACTAATAAAACAGTTCTTTTGAAAGACTAAAACAGGCATTGCGGTGTGAACTGATTCATTCGATTAGAAATTGAAAAGGTACAGCCTTATACCTTGGGACTGGTCCCTCACGGCTTATGAAACAGTACCATTTAAAAAAATACTGTTATTGTTGGGACAGAGCATATGAAAAATCTATATTTTATGCCTAGAATATATAAACTTACTTCTGACATAAATTCTGACATGGATCAAGGAATGCTGACAGGTGGTGTTTTTGTGGATCTACCTAAGGCTTCTGACTTGTTCAGCTACAAAGTGCTCTGTTCCAAATTACTAAATTTAAACTTGTTCTCCCCCATGCTGTTGCTTGGTTTGCTGACTAACTTTGTAATAGGCAATAAATCGTTAACTTCAACCAAACTCTGTCCAGCATGGTTCCCCTTAAGCAGTGCGTCCCCCAGGGTTCCACATCTGATCCAATCCCCTTCTCTCTTTTTATCCATAACCTCCTTGCATGGTGATATCCTCTCCTACCCCACTCTATGCTGATGACCTTTCCCACAATTGTAAACCACATCAATTTTCAGGTTAATGCAAAATTCCTGGGATTACAGATGTGGCACTCAAGCAACAAATTGATGCTTGATATGAAAAAGAAGAAACCTGGGATACAAATAGTGTCTGTCAATGACCACTCCCAGACTGCTCATTCCCCTCTGAGCCTTCATCTGAACCCCACTGAAGATGTGGACATTTAGGCTACCATTTCAGACTTACAACAGATGATCAATCCCCACTAAGAGAAATTCAGCTTTTCCCTGTGTTAAGCACCAATCTACTGAAAGCCATCTAAGCTCTGATCTCTGAAAGACACAGTCCCAACAACAGCCCGATGACACCTTCTCAGGGGCACAGGACAGATACAGCTGGGTATAATCGACAGAGCAATGAAATCTGTCATTGTATCATCTTATGATCTCCCCCAAGTGGAAGCAAGTACACCATAAACAACAGAGGTGACAGAACAGAACCCTGTGGTATCCCACAGTCAACAGCAACTGGACACGCCCAGAAATACCTACTGCCACCAAGTGCTTTCTCCCATTCAGGAACAAACTGAACCATTTGAGAACTGTATCAGTCACCCCTGCAAGTTACCTGAGTTTAATCAGCAATTTCTGGTGGCACACAGTGTCAAATGTAGATGCCAGGCAGAGAAGAAGAGAAACCGCCCCTCGATCCCTTGCCAGGTGACGATCACCACTGCACATTATGACCATAACCAGAGTAATTTCAGTGCTGTGGTGCCTTGGGAAACTAGGCTGGAATATTTCTACTTGATCGCCATAGTTTGAGGATTTGTACTTTAAACAGGAATTGTATATTTCATTTAATTTTTAAATGTATTGTTTGGGGTATTGGTTACGTATATTAATTCTGCTCAAATTTACAGTTGTAATTTCTGGAAAACAACAGAATATACAGTGGCGCCAGACAGAATGCAGTGCACTGTCTCTAGTTCCTGCAATAAAAGAGATTAATTGCCACTGAAACTGCCCTGCTGAAATATGACGTATGACAATCCATTTTACAGCCTCTATATGTAATCCTGGACTACATTTTCATGGACTCTACCAGAAGTATGCTGCTGTTTCAACAAGATGTACGTTGTGGTTACTGTTCTTGTTCTAAAACTATGCCTTGTTTACTGCTGTAACTCTGCTTAAGTATGCTGCAGTACTGTCTGTATCCTGGCCAGCACCACTGTATAAACAGTATATGGAATAACTGATAGGAAAGTGGTAGTGTACGAGTACGATAATTTCACTGAGTCGGCCCAACAAACTAATAAACCATGGGGCAAAAGGCCAAGTGGTCCTATTAGCTCATTTGACTCATAAGACGGAATTATTTCACAAGAGTACAGTGCTGTCCTGGTCCTTTGTTTTACACAGTAACATTTGGTAAGCAAAACAATGGCTTTATTTTCAGGTTTTTTTACAGATTAAAAAAAAGAAACTTCCCAAATGGCTGGAGTTAAGCTCATGAGGAACTTTTGTTGGAATGCTGATAGCAGCTTGTGAAGTGTTAGTGGAGTAAAGATTTGGGTAATTATTTCCAAGATTGTTGACTGTTGTTTGTTAAGCTTGAGGCAGGGTAGTAACTCGGTATGCAAATCATGTGCCTGACTTGTGTGTGGACTGTGAAAAAAAAGGATAAAGAACTGTTTGTCTTAAACTGCTTTGGAATCTCTGAATCTGAAAGCATTTTTCTGGAAGTTAGTGGGATTATTTTCTGTCTAAATGTGTTTTGCGGTGTCTATTCAGTTTACATGGCTTACTTTAGTTTTAACAGTCTTTTGTACTGGAGTAATCCATTTAAAGGAGAACAGCAATCCTCCTAGCACCTCACCTCTGGTGCCATGCTGAGAATGTGATATGGCATGGCGCAGCTCTGGGGATGTTTACATTAGAGTTGATAAATCGGAACACATAGTAAACCACAGAGGTAACTAAAAAATTATTTCATCAAATCAACCTTTATTTATAAAAAGCGCCTTTCTAAAACCAAGGCGCCTGTACATAACATAATAAAATAAATCAATAAATAAATTATTAAAAACCATGTATCAATTAAAATTCACGACAGCGACACTTAAAAATCATTACATGCTAGGCTAAAAAGAAATATTTTTAGTGCTACTTTAAAGCTTTGGACGGTCGGGCAATCTCACACCTGACGAGGGGGGCTTAACAGCCTAATTGGAGGGGCTCGTGGTTTGGGGGTAGGTGGGTGCTGGGAAGACAGGTGTTCTCCTTTAAAGCCCAGAGAGGTATGATACAACATTTCATCTACCCATTTTTTCAATTGGTGTAATTCCTGCAATTATGTGCGTTTTAAACAGAATGCTGTGAAGGCAAAATGCGTAGCTTCACTATGAAGCTGCCTGGGGTGGAAGCAGCAATAAAAGTTACATACTTATGATAACTGTTGATCTTCCTGAGTATCTTCCCCATAGATTACTGCTAACGGGTCTGAGCCAGAGGAAGTAGGACCCCGCAGAACCCAGACCTTTTCTGATGGGAGCTGGTGGCATGAGTATGCCCCGTGCATGCATGTCACCACACGTGCCCACTAACTAAGGGCATACGATAGCCCTGTTGGCCCGTGTAAGAAAAGCATCTCTCTGCCAAAGAAGTGGCTACCGTTCTGATGGAATTGCCATGCACTTTGCCCTCTAATGTTACCCTTGACATGATCTAGCAGTGGTAAATGTAACTCACAATCCAACAGAAAATGCAACTGATTGTGACAGGAAGTCCCTTTCAACTGGGGCCAAAAGACATAAAAAGCTGCTTTGCCTTTCTGTGGTCCTTGGTCCTGTCCAGGTAAAATCTAAGGACCTTTTTCACATCCAGGGAGTTGAGAGTTTGCCTGCCCCTTATTCTGGAAATTGGCAAAGTAGGAAGGCACAGTCAGGGCCCGATTCAAGGGGAACTCCAATACCACCTTAGCAGAAACTTGGGATTTGCAGAGTGCACTACCTTGACTTTTATTGAAAACAGTATACAGAGGAGCTGTGACCAAAGCATGGATTTCAGACACTCTGTACACTGAGGTGATGGCCACTAGAAATGCTGTTTTCCATATCAGATATTTCATGTCACAAGTTGCAACAGGTTGGAAGGGCTTGTGAGTGAGCACATATATACTGCAACATGAAGGTCCCAAGGAGTCACTGGCTTCATAACAGGAGGCCTTTTGTGTGCAAAATACCCCTCAGGAACCTCTTGAACAGTGGCAGCTGTGCCAGCAAGAGGGTGCCCACAGTTTCATGGTACACCGGTATAGCAGATGGATGGACCATAAGTGTAGAATACTGCAGACCTGTATCACAAAGGTCCAGTAAGTACTCCAGAATCCTTTCAGGTGGACACTTAAAAGGATCATGAGGGTTTTTGAACACCAGATGGAAAAACATTTCTACTTGACTGTGCATGTTTTCCTGCTAAAAGGTTTACAAGCAGCCAATAGTATCTCAGATACTGTCTGAGATATCTTGAACCTGTTCATGCCTATTCATTTAGACATTAAGCCTGGAGATGAAGGCAGTGTAGATTAGGATGGATTAGCTTGGATAACAAGCCCGATGCCTGATCTTGGGACAACAAGTTCATCCAGAATGGCAAAACTCTTGGTTTGCTGACTGAAAGTCTGTTCAACAGAGCAAACCACATCTGCCAAAGCCAATAGGTGACCACTAAAATCATCTTTCCCCTGTGTGCCTTCAGTCTGAACAGTCCTCTCTAAATGAAAAGAACTGGAGGGAATGCATTCAGAAACAGACTGTGTCATGGCAGTCTGAATGCATCCTGACAGAAAATGCCAGGTCATGGATTTCTGAAGCAGAATTGAGGCAGTTTGGTGTTGAATGGGGACATAAAAAGGTCTACATTTGGGGTTCCCCACTTGTCAAACAGTGCGCTCACAATATCTGGAGCTAGTAACCACTTCTGAGGGTCTACTGTTGCTTGTCTGCCAGGATGTTCTGGACCCTGGCAGATGGATGGCCTGGAGCAGAGTCTCCTGCTCCAAGCACAATTCCCACACTCTCATTGCCTCCCTGCAGAAAAGGTAATAGTATGCTCCCCCTTGTCTGCCGGCATAATACACGGCAGACTTGTTCCACTGGAGGTGGACTGTTGTTTGGCCAAGTCTACTAGGGCTTGCAGGCCATAAAGAACTGCATGCATCTCCAGCACATGTATGTGGATATGTGCTTCTGAAGAGTCCCAGATGCCTTGTGTCAGAAGACCCTAACAGTAGGTTCCCCATCCCAGTAAGGAGGCATCTATGAGGAGGGGGTATCCAGTGAAAACGGTGACTGAAATTGAGTGACTCAAGCTCAGCGCCTGTAGTTGTAGTGACCCTGAAAGGAAAGTGATGAGGAAGGACAGGGCAAAGGGAAGAGTGACAGGCATACCAGAAGAGGAGGGAAGGTATGTGAGGGGTGGTGCAGTGGGAAGCCACTGAGCTGGCTGTGTGGCATGGTGGTGAGGGTGGCTGGCTACAGTGGGGAGGGTGCAGAGTTCGGGGCTAGGGAGGAGTACAATATTTTGTATTTTTTTGGAGTGGTGTTAAGTTTTCTTTTTTTCTGGGGTAGTTCTCACTTATAGCATGCACCCCCGAGTTTATTATTAGTGAGGGGCGGGTCCGTAAAAATACTAAAAGTGAGTTGCGAGATACATACAAGATTGGGTACATAGAGCAAGGGAAGTGAGCTGGGTAGAACTGGAAGGAGGAGAGGCACCTAGAAGGTTGTTGGCTTACTTAGACCCAGGAGGGAGTAGAGCATATGGTCACTTACAACACAAAAACCCACGAGTGGATTGGACACTAGAAGCCTGAGAGCAGATGAGGAAAAGGAGGAAGGGACAGAAGGAATAAACATGGCTGGTACCAGTAGCAGGGAATTCAGCATTTCTACCAGGACTTGAAGACCCAGGGTTTCAAACTTGGGAGGACGGGGTGTACAGTGTATGAGAGATCTGTATTTTACTTTCCTCCGCTGCCTGATAAGGTGCTCACTCGTTGCAGCTGTTGTACGAGCTGCGAAGTCATTTTCCAGGACTATTGCTTTGTTTGAGCTGGACTATCTGATTAAATCGCCCACTCTACTTGTGCTGGACACAGCGTGAAAGGCTGTGTAAACTCACACAAACGAACTGCCAGCTGGAGCTGGAGCTGTGAGAGGGGAAGCTGCTAGCTGATTGGCTCTGTGAGTGGGGAGGCACTGGTTAAACGCGGACGCCGCTCGCCAGCGCGAGCGTTGTGAGTGGCGCCACTCGGAGCTGAATTTTGTTTGTTCTGGATGAGGGACGGGTGTGAGGTGGGAATTTTGTTTTAATAGTTCTGTATGTCTACCAGTTTTATTATAAAGTAGAGTTTTATGTTATTGCCTGCATGATTTGTATATGCCATTTGGCTTATTTAATTAGATATGTGTAGGGTTTCTGACAGACGGCTCTTGGAGCCCAGAATTGTCTATGGGAATTCACAGTTGCATGCGCTGCGTCCTTTTATCCCCTTCCCTGTATCTGATATTACTATCAGACGTTGTAGGGAAGTGGGGATTGGTGGGGATTGCTCTGCGCATGCGCTGTGTGATGACCAGGAGCAGGTTGTTCAAATGATTGAGGTGGTTAAATCCAGGAGATGCCCTGAATAAATAGAGCACCTAGAAGAAGCCAGACATGGTTGGTGCCTATTTAGCGGGGCCACCAGGCCAAGTGGCCAGGTGACCTTTAGGGCTGCATCACCCTTAATATCTCTGACGGCAGTAAGAGTAACGCCAGGTCGACAGAAACAAGACGGCTATTACTGCCGCCTGGTTTCATCGGTCGACCTGGCGTGCATTACAGAGACCTGGGTGGGGGATGATGCTGGCCCCTGTTTGAGGCTGCAGTCCCCAGGTTATACTGTGGTGCACTGCCTCAGAGAAAACCATAGAGGAGGCGGTGTAGCTATTTGTTTTAAATCAAACCTGGACTTCACCGCACCGTGGGAACCCCAGGTTCATTTGAATGTGTGGTCGTTCGTGGAGGACTTGGGTTGGCTGCAGGATCCTCTCATCTATCGCCTCCTGGTCCGATGGGGTTCCTGCAGGAATTGCAGTTTGTGCGAAACATTGAATTCCCCAAGATGTATTTTTCTTGGGGACTTCAATGTTTGGGCCGAGGATAGAGGTCAAAGGTGCGCCGACGAGTTACTGCAGAGTATGTCCCTTTTGGGGCTGGTGCAGTCTGTCGGCGTGCCTACTCACCAGGATGTCCACACATTGGACCTGGTGTTCTCACTGGGACTTGAGATCGCTAATCTTGACGTTAGTCGAGTGGCTTGGTCTGATCACTGCACGGTGAAGTTCACGTTTAGTGCTCCTGTCGTGAATTCTTCCTCTTCTGAGATATTTCGCTGCCGCCCGTTAAAAGATCTTACCCCTGAGGGTTATTTGGCGGCAGTTGATCTATCAAGGGTGGGTGATGCATGCGTCGGAGCAGTTGACGCAGGGGTAGACGCCTATAATGAGGTGCTATCTGGCACCACTGACTCCCTCGCACCTGTCCGTGTACGACCCAGAACTTCTTACCTGAGGTCGCCTTGGTATGATAGCGATCTCAGGGAAATGAAGAAGCTGGGTCGGAGATTAGAGCGCCGCTGGAGGAAATCCCATCTGGGGGCTGACAAACTGGTCCTGTGTGCGCATTATTGCGCATATCAGGAGGCAATCAACCAAAAGAAGACAATATTTTTGTCTCGGGAGATTGCTGCTGGGAGAAGCCGACCAGCCTCACTCTTCCGGACTGTTGATAGACTTCTCCATCCACTCTGTCTTCAGCCCGGAAGAGTTTCCTCGAATGAGGATTGTGAGGAATTTGCTCGGTTTTTCTCGGACAGGGTGTCTGCGATCCGCGGAAGGTTTCCTCAGCCAGTAATATCATTGCTGTCAGTGGTCGCCAGTTGTGTTCTAAGAGCACTCTCTAGGTTGTGGGAGTTTAGCCAGTGGAGGTCTGCGTGAGGTCATTGAGATAGTGGCCAACTTGAGGTATACCTTTGTGAATTGATCCGTGCCAACGCACTTCTTGATGAGGTGCATTGACACTGTTGGCCCGGTGTTTGCCCTAATTGTCCGGTGCTCTGTGAGTCAGGGTGTCTTTCCGGATGCCTTGAAGGAGGCTCTGTGAGACCTTTTAAAGAAAGCTTCTGGACCCGGAGATTAGGCAATTACCGCCTCATTCTAATCTTCCATTTTTGGGAAAGATTGTTGAGAAGGTGGTATCACTTCAGTTGGGGAACATCTCATGACCCACGAGTTGTATGATCCCTTCCAGTCAGCTTTTGGGCCAGACATAGCACTGAAACTGCATTAGTTCGTGCAAATGACCTCCCTAGGGCTAGAGATCGGGGACAAGATAATTCTTGTTCTCCTTGATCTCTTCAGCATTTGATACTGTGGACCATAGTGTATTGCTTTTCCGCCTGAGGAGTTATGCGGACTCACCGGTGTTGTCATCAAATGGTTTGAGTCATAACTTACTAACAGGAGGCAGCAGGTTGTGATGGGTATTCTCATCTGCACCCTACCTCCTTTCGTGTGGAGTCCCTCAGGGTTCAGTATTGGCCCCTGTTGTTCGTAGTATATGCTGCCCCTGGGGAGATCATTAGGAGGTATGGTTTGAGTTTTCATTGCTATGCTGATGACACTCAACTATACCTTTCCTTTGCCCCAGGAACATCAAATGCAGTGGATGTGATAAATATCTGTCTGGCTGAGATAAATGACTGGATGTCTTCCAGCTGGTCTGACTGAACCCTAACAAGACTGAGGTACTAGTAGTGGAGTCGAACAGAGTTCATGATGGGATGGCCTCTGACTCTGTGACTGGCATTGTGCTAGGAGCTGTGTCATTGATGGCCTCCCATGGGTGCGTAACCTTGGTGTGATCTTTGACAGGAATTTGTCCATGGAGGCTCAAATATCCTCTGTGGTTCGTTCTGTTTTTCATCTGAGAAATATCGCCAGGATTAAGCCCTTTGTTCCGCTCTGGACCTCCCTACTCTGGTACATGCCTTAGTCACTTCTAGGCTAGCTACTGTAATGCCCTCTATCTCGGGTCTCTGGAACTTCTCTTAGCAGACTGCAGCTACTGCAAACGCTGCTGCCCGTTTTGACCGACAAAGTAAGTTCAGTCACATTACTCCGGTATTGCGCGAATTGCACTGGCTGCCTGTCAGGTGGAGAGTATTGTTCAAGGTGGGTTTTCTCACCTATAAGACCCTACATGGACAGGGCCCTGGTTACCTTTCTGATCTCCTGGTACCATACACCTCTATCCGTGATCTCCACTCCTCTAATAGTGGCCTCCTCAAAGTCCCGAGAGCGAGATTGAAATCAGCTGGGGATCGATCATTTGGAGTTGCTGCTCCAGCTCTCTGGAACTCGCTGTCGCTGGAAGTGACAGAGGCCCCTACTATAGAGGCTTTTAAGAACCGTCTAAAGACCTTTTTATTTATGCAGGCTTTTGGAAATTGAATTTATATGTATGTTATTTTAAGGAAATGTATACGGTATGACATACTGTACAGTTTTGTGCGGCGCCCAGAGCCTTTGGGATTGGGCGTCTTTTTAAATAAAATTGACATTGACATCTGTATACAGGAGCGGGGATCCGGACAACTGAGGTGAATGAGCAGTTTGGAATCCCTAGGACGCACAGATATAGATACTTTCAGGTAAAAGCATATGGGATGAGTAGGGACAGGATAACAGGAGATGGATATCCCATAGGACCTTTAGAGGATGCTCTAATGAGGGCGGGTGACTCACCTATGGGATTGGTCCGACAGAATAGGGATTTATTCATGGACCGCACTGGTAAGGTCAAGTTTTTGTGGGAAAGGGACATGGGGATCCTTATCTCTGATGTACAATGGGCAACAGTATTATGGACACATATGGGGCTACTTGTCTGTAATAAACAGAAAGAGTCATAGTTTAAATTGTTGCACAGGTTATACTCCCCTCCAGCCACGGTACACAGATTCAACCCTGCGGTGTCACCCATATGTGGAAGATGCAACAGTGCCCTGGGGACCTACTTCCACTACTTTTGGGAGTGTGGGGAGCTACGTCCATTCTGGTCAAAGGTAGCACGGGAAATAGAAGCAATCATGGGGTGTCAGGTGGAGGATACTGCTCCCTCGTTGCTGTTCAGGATGGAATTCTGGGGTGGGAGGGATACCCACAAATGATATGGATACCGTTAATGCTGGCTAGGCAGTGTATTCAAAACACCTGGCTGTCCCATGTAAGCCCCACAACAGAACAATGGAAGACCTTGGTAATTCAGAATCTAGCATTGGAGAAACTGGCATGTAAGCTCTAGAGAATTTAGAAGCTCTGGGGAAAGGAAGAGCTGTTCTTGTCTTGCTGGGGCAAGTACATAGACTCATTGCCAATGGCAGAGGCTACAGTGCTACAGTTGGGGGGGGTGGTGCCAGCACAACACGGTGCTACTCCTGCAGGTACAGGTTTGGGGAGCACCTCAAAGAAGGTGAAGACATGGGCCCACCTACAGGTAGTAACGAGCTGATCAGAGGGGAGGGGTATGGAATGGAACAGAGAAAAGTTAAGTAAGCTTTGAAAGAGGTAAGGTCTTTGCCCACAGGGCTAAAACAAACAGGATGGGAGGATCTGAAGCAGAGCAAATAAGACCAGTCCAAAATAGATAATACTGAGTATGGAAGGTATAGTGTTACCAATGCCAGCTGTATGGGAGGGTGGTGGTGGTGGTGGGGAGGGGGGTATTCTGTTGTGTCTTATCAATGTCTTTTTATAGTAATGACCTAAATGTACATGGCGGCAGCAGGGCCTACCCCTTACGCTGCATAACTGAAGAGGAGTAGGGAGAGTTAGTAAGGGGGAAGGTAATGAGACTATGAGCTTACTCATATGTTGAGGGAAGTAATGTCTCAGCAGAATGTAAGCTTGTACTGTATAATGGTGATAAGTGTAACCAGTACAACAATGTTTTTGCATTGGTCATTCAATGAATGGATGTTATGTGTATTTCTGTGTGGAATCAATAAAACGATACATATTCAAAAAAGCGAGTTGACTCGCTGTGAGTGTACATCACCATTTTTATTTTCAGCAATGTACACTCGCCCTAACGGCGATCGTGGTTTTGCGATCGCCATTATCACAGAGCCATGGGGAGGGTCATCTATGGCTGTGTTGGGGAGAAAGGGAAGCCCTGGAGGAGGTTTTTCCCCACTGACCACCACAGCAGGGACCGTACTAGAGGTTTGGTTAACTGAACAGGGTACTTTCAAAGGTGTGATGGTTGCAACCACTGGGTACTGTACAACCACTGAGTTTGTTCCCATATGCAGCCTTGCTAACGTAACTGAAAACACCGAGGATGCCATGAGTCTCAACATGCATTGTGTAGAATGAGCTGGCACAGTCTCGCGCTCCATGATAAAACATGTCATCCGCAAGACTGCTCACACTCTGCTGTCTGGAAGGAAGGCACAAGCCTGGGTCATGTCCAGAAGAATTCCTATGAACAGGAGTACTTAGGAGGGCTCTAGCTAAGACTTGGAGGGGTTCAGCAGAACTCCCACAGATGTTACAAATTGTGAGGCAGCGGCCACTGCCTGCTCTGTCTCCTTTCTAGATGAGCCTGTTAGTAGCCAATCATTCAGATATGGAGAGACCTGTAGTCCTAGCTTTCTGAGGTGAGCTGAGAGTACTGAAAAGCACTTCATAAAGACATGCGGTGCTGAGAAAAGCCCAAAAGGTAGGACTCTGAACTTTTAATGCTGCTCCTCCATGCACAACTGTAGGTACTTGTGGTGCTTGGGATGCACCAGAATGTGCTTGTATGGATCGTTCATATCCAGGGATGCTAGCCAATCCTGTGATTTCAGGTAGGGTAGCAATGAGCCAAGTGAAACCTTTAATTTTTCTCGACCCATATACTTGTTCAGTTTTCTGAAGTCAAGACTGGGCGACATGCTCCCTGATTTCTTAGGCACCAGGAAGTAGTGGGAGTAGAACCTTTTGCTTTGTTCTAACTTTGGCACTATTTCCACTGCCCTGTTTCTCCGCAGGCCCACAATCTCCTGTTTTAACAACTCTGCCATGCAAGCTGACAAAGGGAATTGCCCACTGGGTAGATTGTCTGATGGGAATTTCAACAATTCCAGGGGTACCTCTCTTGGATGATCCTTAGACTTCAGTTGTCCATCAAAATGGATTCCCACTGATGGTAGAACTGGGTCAGTTGCCCCAGCAGGGTGTCATGGTACACTTCAGGCAACTGAAATGGGGCTGGAACTTCAGAGGGTGGGCACTGAGTACTTTCCATGCCCGTGCCTTCAGCTGTGTTTTCTTTTAGACTTGAGGTGGATGGGATGTATTTTGTGAGCCTCCTCTATCCCAGGCATGAAAGGACTGCTTACTGTGGAACAAGATGTGTCCCCTACCCCTCTATGGGCTGCATGGAGTCAGCCTGAAAGTCTTAAGAGTCGTTCTTAGACACCTAATGTGCCACCAAAGGGCACACTCATATTCTGCTGTTGGACATCTGGGGAGAAGCCAGCAGTCCATATCCAAGAATGCCTTCTGATACAGATACCTGCAGCCAAAGAGTGGGCTACTGCATCAAATGAATCCATAAAGGTCTTTAGCTGGTAACAATTGGACTCAATATCTTGTTTAACAGTCAGCAGCATTTCTTCTTTAGCCTCTGTGTCTGACACAGCCTCTGCTAGCGACTTAAGCTTGCACCAGGGGGCATACTCTTATTTTGAGAAATGGCCTTGGTAACTAGCTATCTTTATGCCTAGGGTAGTCGAGGTACGGACTCCCTTACACATAATGTCTACTTCATGTGACTCCTTGTTAATGGGGTCCACTGGGAAATTTTGGGCACTATGGCTTTGTCATTCTCAGCTGAAATGACAATGGCATTGACTACTGGCTAAGGAATACGTGGGTTTAGACTTAGGGGCCACATATTTTCTGTCGCCTGTTTGGGTACAGCTGCCACAGTAGTAGATCTCCACCAAACTGCCTCTGAGAGGGTCTCTAGGTCAGGCTGGATGGGGGAAGTAATAGAGACCAAGATATTATGCACATTCAAAAACTCCATCTGAAGGAGCCTAGCCTGGTCTGTAGCTGCTATCTCATAATTTAAAGTGCTATGCATGTTTTTGAGCAGAGCATGAGAGAGCCTCCAGAGACACAATAACTGGAACCAGGTCTGGGTTCTCTGTGATGTAGCTGGTGTCATCTTTGTCCCCATCCATTAACATCAGATACAGATCCGGCTCCTCTCCATCACCTGGAAGCTAGCACTGGCTGTGGCCTCAGCAACACTGGTCCCTGCCCTGGGTCGGGTCTCGGGAACAGCACCATTGATGGCACCGGAATTGGGCCATGGCACCGAGGCCCTACATAGCACAGAGGGCAGCACTGATGTCAGTACTGAGGAAGGCCCTTAAATGCATGACCCCAGCACTGGACATGTCACCGTCAACAGTTTTGTGGGCCCTGCTGGCCTCAAAGGACTCTGAAGAGGTACTGTGATTGTCCTTCTGTAAGGAGGTGTCTAGAACGTTAACACAAGTGGAGTGTATGCTAGAGTCACTAACGATGGCCCCAGCACAAGGGCCAGAGTTGAAGTCAGCATACCTAAGTTCAGTGGCAACAGCAGTGATGCCCCCCCCCGGCTCAAAAGGGCCTGTAACCACTGCTCCATAAACACCTGCCTAATGACCCAACTGCTCACCAAAGATTCCCCAATTGGATAGGGGGAGGCTCCAGGATGGAGACACTCAATCCATAGGCCGAGGAGACCCCAGTGTAAACATAGACAGTGGTAGGGTACCTGGGTCCACAGGCAATGAATGTCTCACAGCAGAACAACTCAAGGACAACCTCAACCAGTGCCTTTTCTTCCCTGTATGTTTTTTATGAGAAGAGGATGAGGCTGAATTGTGCAAGGAACCCAACGCCAAGTGTGTGCAGAATGTGGACCATTTCTTTTTGTGACTCTGGGAGGACTGTTGTTCCCCACTGGGCACCGGACTACCCACCACCAGAGCACTCCCCAGACAGGAGTGGTTGTCAGACACAGCCCCGTTGCCAGAGCAATCACGGGATTTAAGAATGCATGGGATAGATATAAGGGAATTCCGGAGGTTGGAGTAAGAGGCAACAGACTTCTTGAAAAAAATAAAGTGAACTTACAAGCTCAAATGGGAAGACTGGGGGGGCCATAGGCCCTTATCTGCCAACAGTATGTATGTAACTAGCCTATTCAGGCTCCCCACCTTCCATGGTCATTGACTATTTCCACAAGGTAGGGCTGAGAAAAAACTGTTAATTTGTGTGTGTATTTGTGTAAAACTAAACTGACACAAAAATAACAAACGTGACTGCATTTTAAACTAAAACTGAAGAACCAGGCCAGCCCAGTGGCGTGGAGGGCAGAGGCATCGTGCCTTACCTCCTGCCATGCCGGTGACCAATGTTCGCGGTGCGAGCGAGTCCCCGGGAGTTGGCCAGGGAGGGAGAGGACTGAGCATCCAGGGGACAGCTATCCTCTCCCAGGGAGGGTGGGGAACATGGATCAGCAGTTGCCTGACACCTAGCAGAGGCTAGGTGTTGGCATGTCGAGTCCCATATGTTGGGGTGCGAAGGAGGAGCAGCTGACCAGCATGCAGCGTGCGGACATGCACGCTACATGCCGCTGTCAGCATTGCACACTCCCCCTCAGTAAGAAAAGTGGAAAAAGGGCCCAGCCAAGCGGCATGAACACCGTCCCCCCAGGTGCTGCCCCCGAGATGACACCTCCCCGGTGCTGGATCTGTTCCTGGTGGGTTGAGTTGCTCCCCACCACCCTGCCACAAAGGGTAAGTTGTGGGGGCATGGAATTGAAATATATATCCCCATGCTGAGTGACAAATACAAAGCTAATATTAAAACAGTGCAACCATTATTACTCCCTCAGAGTGCTAAATTGGCAGGTAGAAAAAAGCAGCAGTGCAGTGCAATTGGGCAAAAAAATCTGACGCTAGGCCTGCCCACTGGCATGGCAGGCTGAAGTACTGGACACCTCACCTCCTGCCAGGCTGGTGACCCATTTGGCCTAGAAACAGCACTGCAGACCTTGCAAGGTTATGGATCAAGAAACTAAGAAACTCATTCTTTGCAACACAGGAGGTACCTATAAAAGTAGATTTGACACGTATGTTACTATTTTTATTAACTGTAACTGACATTAGCTTTTTGGACAAACCTTTTTTAGTTGCACCACTGCTTTAACCCTTAGGCTGCCGACAGAATTAGAAAGTATAGGAATTCTGGACTGATATATCAGTCCGCAGCCCTGCAAGGGTTAAGTGTTAACACAGCAAAACTAAATCAAGCTTCCTAATATAACTCTACCTAAATTTAACTACAACTGTTGAAATCTAAACATTATAACACCCCCTCCACAGTACCACATACCAGGAGAAAAATAACAACAGAAGTGTCACACCATGAATACCATTTCCCAGTATGGCCAAACAAACAGCTACTGTGGTTAGATCTACGACAGTATCCTGCCAGTTTTGGTCACTCAATTCCTAGGATTTCAGGAGAGGAAAATAAATAAGGCATATAATTGCTGTCAACATACCTTCAGACATAGACTTCAGCAAGTGGAGGAAGCACATGAGCAGGCTTTTGATCTCTGACTGGTCCAACTTGTCACATCGAACTAAAGAGCCCCCTAATGTGCCACCGTGTTGGTTCTGAGAACAAATTTGGAGAAACAGATGTCAGCGGACTGCTAGACTCACATACTGTCTGCATGAATGAAATCAAAAGAAATTAAATCTGCCCTAAATCCCACACAGTGCTGATGTTACATTTCATGAGGAATGGCAAGCCAGCTGATAATGCTCGCGCTTTCTTCCTCAAGACAGCATGGTCAGAAAAAGTGAAAGGATTTCAGGAGTACCTATTAGTAAGAGAATATGCATTTATATATCTACTGTGACTGGGTCTTTAACCACCAAGGATGGAACATAACGTAAACAGTCAATAACGCTCCCAAACTCCCACTCAAGCTCTGGGAGTCTCATTTCAACTCACCCTTGAAGCATTATCCAGCAGAAGCCAGTCAAATAGATTTAGCTAGGCACAGTTCCAAGGGTTACCTTTATTAGTGCAGTATTCATTTTCACTTTTGTGTGACAGAAAAACGGCACAGTTACTGAAGTGTAAGCGAAACTGTCTGATGAACTGGAACTCTTTCTGCACTATCCTCAACTCTGAACTTGAATCATACATAGAGATTTACTGGCGTGAGCACAGAGAAACAGACTGTTTGCTGGGGCAGTCACCTCTTAATTATCCAGTCCCCTAAGCACTCACTTACTGTGGATGTGCCAGCAAGTACAGCCTGTAATACAGTGGAGCTGTTGGAGAGAACCTGAAAAGTGGGACCCACTGATCAGCTGAATGCAATGATAAGAAAATCTGAAGCAAGACTGAGACCAAAAGCAGACCATTGTAGATTTAACACACAAGCCAGCTCTCTGTGCTTTTTTTTTTTAACATTCTGCTCACTCTGTTCTACAATTCTGTGCAATACAATCTAAATTCTTGCAACACTGTTTTTTCATTATTTACATTTTTCACACCAGCTATTTTTTTGCACGCTTACTTTGAGGAATTCATCACTGTAATGAAGGAAGTAACTAAATATGTCTTCATGTAAAACAAGGGCAAGAGGGCTACGTAGAGGCCTCCACTGTCATCCCAAAAACTTCACGGGAAGTTAAAGGAAAAAAATGATAAATGGAAGGAATCTGGCAACAGTGTAATGGAAGTTAAGTATATGGACTTGCAGCAGAAATGCAGGCCAAGACTGCCCAGTTTAAGACTCTTCTGGGAGGCAGAACTGCAGAAAGGAGCAAGGGTAACTAAAGGAGAGTCAGGGCGAAGATGGGGCCACTAATCATTCAGGGTGGGGACTGAGTACTGAACAAGGCAGGAGGAAGAACAGTGGCACTGAACTACTCTGTGTCAGTATTCACCCAGCAAGTTGGTGGCATGACCAGCTGGGGGCAGAAATTGGAGGAGAGGTGCAGACCACACAGGAGGTACTCCTGATCACACTAGAATTAGTTGGTACTTTAAACAGCTGAAGGTTGTGAATCCAGAGAGATCTCAGGGTGAAAATGGGCTCCACCCAAGGGTAATAGTGGAGTTAAAAGGGGTTTTGTATAGGCCCCTAGCTATCACCTCCTTAGACAGCAAATGCCATACCCCTGGCCAAGAAGGAGGCATGGTAAGTAACTACATTCCTGTGAACTTCGCCTCAATACATGGCAAAGTGTTTGTGCCAATCATAACAGACAGGAAAGTTACTTAATTTATCTGTTAGTCTTCTTGAGTATATTCTCAATTGTGCCACAATCTTTGGTCTTAGGGCCCGAGGCACTAGGTCACCATTGGAGTAAAATGCTTGAAGTGGGCAACACAGACAAATGACGCTGTGATACTGCATGCACACAACACCATATATAAGGCATCACCTGACCCAACTGCCTCAATTCCCCTTTTACCAAGCCACAAATCACCCCACAAAAAATAAACAAATAAAAGAAGCAAAAAGAGGGGAAATGCCACAAAAATAGAGGTTTGTAGTAACTAGAGTTTTGCCAGACATAGCTTTACCTAGAAATGCAAAAAAAAAAAATCACTGAAAAGGGAGAAAATATAACTTTTGATAAAGTCAAAATTTGGAGTAATATATAATCAATATGTTAAAACATGTTTACAGTATTATTAATATGTTTTTTTAGTAAGGATTTATATCATGTGTTCCTAAACAGCCAGTACGGGTTCATTACCCGTGAGCTAACTTTACAAGTCTGAAACTGCTAAACCAAGTTAAATCTAGTGCCTAAGGGAACAAGACTGCAAATCTAGGGATTGTTACAGCCCAACCCAACAGAATGCGGATCCTGAACAAGTTACTAAGAGACCTTACTAAAGGTACAGGGATGCAGTAAAAATAAAGGACCACCACCACCAGGTGGACAAGAACACATAGCTGCACTCAAGAGCCCCATACCACCCAAAATGGGGGAAGGTGTGCAGGCAAGTGTGGCTCTACAGCAAAGATACCTAAGAATATCAAGAGTTACAGTAAATAACTTTCCAGTCTTCCCCACAGAGCCCCGTTCGTTGGAGTACTGAGCTAGTTCCAGGAGTGGAAGAGTGGGGCATTAACACATGGGATCAGAAAACTCTTACTTGATCCAGGCTACTTTGATGATGAAAACAGACTGAGCAATTCAGAAAAAAATGATGGACCAAGGAGAGTCTAGGTTTCAAAGCTTTTAGCTGAATCCACCATTGCTATCTTTTTACCCTCAGAGAGGTGTATAGCCTTGCATCTTCTGGTAACTCAGAAGAGAGAGAAAGCGAGGGAGCAGGTAGAAGAGACTCATATTAAGTCAGTGCTTCTGCCACTGAGCAGATGAAAAGTTTACATCCTCTACAGGAAGCGTTCTAGTACTTCCTTTGGACTGAGACTGGCCAGGTGCAACCAGTTACTGGATCAGATGTACAGCTCTGTTTAACGGGCAGTGTCTGTTCTGGCACAGCTTTATCAGCCTGACTTGCACAAAGATTTGTAAATCCATGATGACTTGCACTGAGATTGAGGCTTTAGAGTATGTGTGTAGTTTGGAGAGATGAAAAAAAACACACAATTTGTGCATTTTTCCTCTCTCCTAACATCCTTTCATGGATCCAATGGCTGCTCTTTCTGTAAACTTAAAGTAAAGGTGTGATATTCCACACCGGACTTCACAGCCCGTTACTTTGCTGCAGCAACAGTCCCTCCATATCAAAATGATAAATTTTACTGCTGTCTTGTAAGGGAGGGAAGAGATCATAACTCTGGCTTAACTGCCAGCCAGTCAATCCCTTTCCACTTCCCAGTCCACTCACAATGCCCCTGCTCTCGGACATTTTGTGGCGTCCTACCAGGGAGAGCATGGGGGCATGCCCCATTGAATCCTATGGGGGAAATTTTCAAACCATTACTATGCATCTATAAGATGCCTTTGATACAAAATGAAAGGCACTGCTCAACTAATAGGGCCCCTGTTAGTTGAGGGGTGGCTTTCATTTCTAAATGTGGGTTTAGAAATGGAAGCTTAGATTTGACGTGGGAAAGTGCAAAGTACTACACCTGACAGTGAGGACTCTAGGTTGCTTATATACTCTTGTGTGGTGTAACAGTGGATAGCACAAACAAGGAAAACTATCCATTGGTAATTGTGGATCATAAGCTTAAGTCAGACGGGTATTATGCTGCAGTAGTCATGAAAGCAAATGCAATACTGGGATGCATTTGGAGATGGGTAAGGAGCAGGTTGAGGGAGTCAGACATGAAGTACACTCAGAGACAGCATACTGAAGTGGCAGTTTGCAAGAACCACGTGTGGGATTTAGAAAAGGATGATAGGAGAGAAGAAATCTCCAGTTTGCTTAGAGTGTTTTAGTTTAACTTACAGAGTGTGGTTTGGAGAGGTGCAAAAAAAAGAACAGGTCAAGGAAAGTAATCCTCCTCCTCCTCCTGTACAAGGTCTTGGTTAGACCATACTTACAGTATAGCATCCAGTTGTGGTCACCTCAGTGCAACAACAGCACTGAAGAGACTGAGAGGGTCTCGCGCAGGGGCGCCAATCTGATTAGTGGCTTAGGAAGCAAGAGTTATGAAGCGAGATTGACGTGATCACAGTTTCTGGAATATTAAATGAGATACACAGGGTGGAGCACACACAGATGTTTGAGCAAGTGAGTGCAAGCAGAACTAGGGAGCATACCCTTAAACTTGGGGGGGGGGGGAGACAGAACAAGAGAAGACATAAAAAGCATGACTTCACACAGAAGGCAATTAACACATGTGATAGCCTACTAAGTGAGGTTACAAAGGTGACCACTGATCAAGCTTTCAGTACAGAACTAGGCAAGACTATTGCAGGAGAATGGCATTGAGCGTTACACAACAATAGTAGGGTAACATCTGTCTGTTAAAGGGAATACAACTATTATATATATAGATATTTACACATATTTAGAAATGTAGGCATGCTTAAGGTCATGCCGCAGGGACCAAGGAGAGAGAGAGAGAGAGAGAGAGAGACAGATAGAGAGAGAGAGGTGCCCAGGCCTAAATTACAGGCTGGCTACATCAGATAGCCAGTCTGAGCAGAGGACCCCAAAGGGGGGGTGGTGGGAGGGAAGGCAGACCTGATGACTGAGATCCCCTTGAAGATCTACTGTTACAGTAAGTTCTTATGTAACTGTTCTATCTTCTTCGGGGGTGTCGCAGTCATCAGGTCACACTGTAGGAATGAGTTCCAAGTGCAGCAGAGAAGTCTGGGAGGAGGGTCAGGTGAAGCCTAAGACAGAAGGCCAAGGAGAACAGCCCGACTGAAGTCTGTTCAGGCTCTGGATGCAATGTTCAAACTGTAATGCTTGGTTAAAGTATGTACAATACTCCATGTGGCAGCAGCATGGATGTCAGCTGCGGAAACCCCTTTAAAGCAAGCCACAGAGGTAGCCATACCCCTAGTAGAGTGGACTTTCACCATCTCTGGTAACTTCTTGCCATATCTGTTATAGCAGAACACAACACAATTGGTCAACCATTTGGACAAACATTGTTTGGAAACCTGAATGCCCTCTCTTCCTTGGGTGAAAGAAACAAAAAGCTGCTTTGACTTTCTGCAGTCTTTAGTTTGCAGCAGATAATATTTCAAAATTCTGTGCACATCTAAAGTATGGAGCAGTGCTTCCCCTGAATTGGCACACTCCGGGAAATAGACAGGTAGGTGGATAGACTGGTTCAGGGTAAACTCAGATGCCACCTTGGGAAGAAACTTAGTATTTGTGCGCAGACACCCTGTCTTTGTGAAAAATCAAATACGGCTCCTCGCACGAGAGAGCCTGAAGCTCAGAAATCCTTTGAGCAGAAGTAATGGCAATCAAAAGCAACACTTTCTAGGAAAGAAAGCATAGCTCACAACTCGCGTCTGACTCAAACAGAGACAAGGTCAATTTCTCCAAAATAAAATTTAAAAGCCAGGACAGGGGTGAGGATTGGCGGTTTTCGGTGCAGGATGCCCCTCAGAAAAGTACGGGTCACATCCAGTTGAGTCACTGTATGACCATCCATGGGCTCATGAAAGGCAGAGATATCCAAAAGGTGCACCTTGAGGAAAGAATACTAGAAGCCTGAGTCCAACAGTGATATCAGGTAGTCCAGAATCTGGCTCACTGGACAGGTAAAAGGATCCAGATGGTGCTTGGCAGCCCAGAAGGCAAACCTCTTCCACATCATGGCATAGGTGGCCCTAGAGGAGGGCTTCCTAGCCAACATGAGGATGTCAGCCATGTTCTGGGAGACCCGGAATCGGGCAATGGCTATGTCCTCAGGAGACAGGCATGCAGACGAAGGAACTTGAGGTGTGGATGAACCAGGGTCCCCTGAGCCTTCATCAGCAGATCCCTGCAGAGGAGCAGCAGCACCCGAGGTTCTGCTAACTGTTCCAGTAACAGAAACCACATCTGCCGTGGCCAGTAGGGCATGACCAGGATCATGCTGGCCCCCTCCATCTGAAGGTTGATTAGCACCCTCTGAAACACAGGAAATGGAGGGAAGGCGTAAAGAAACCTCGCGCTCCAGGAGAGGGACAATGTGTCTCGCCAGAAAACTCCAGGCCCTTGATCTACCTAGCAGAAATTGAGCAGCTTTATGTTGAGTGGGGATGCAAAAAGGTCCAACTCTAGACAACCCCATTTATTGTACAGCTCTTCTGCAATGAATGACAGAAGTTCTCATTCATGCATCCTGGACTGAGTCCAGCTGAGGCTGTCCGCCAGAATATTCAGCACACCTGGGACATGGACTGTCGACAGTCCCAAGATGTGGTCCAGTGCCCAGTACCAGACTCTCCTTGCCTCCCTGCAAAGGGGGGTATGAATGCGTTCCCCCTGCTTGATATAGTAGATCACACTGAGATTGTCTGACTGGATCAACAACTGGCAAAAAGAGAGGTGGTTCTGGAATGCCAGCATGGCATACAGAACTGCCCTAATCTCGAAGATGTTTATGTGGAGAGACATCTCAATCTAGGACCAGGTACCCTGAGTCTTGAAAGGACCCAGGTGCACCCTCCCAGCCAAAGGTGGAAGCATCCGTAGTGAAAATGTGCTGGGGAGACGAGATCAGGAATGGGACCCCTCTTAAGAGGTTTTGGTGCTCCAACCACCACTGGAGCACCCTGTGAACCGGAGAGGAGACAACACTAGCTGTTCCAGGATGTCTGTGTACTAGTCCCACTACACCCAGAGGGTCCACTGTAGTACCCACATGTGCAATCTGGACAAAGGGACAGTAGCAATGGCCACAGCCATGAGGCCTAGGAGCCTCAGGTAAACCCACGCGGAAACATAATGGCTGTGGACAACCACCTGAGCCGTGAGATGAGGCACTCCATTCTGTCCGGAGGCAGGAAGGACTTGCCCTGTGTTGAGTTCAGAACCACCCCTATATACCTCAGCCATTGGGATGGGATCAAAATGGACTTGGGCAGGTTGACAGTGATGCCCAAGGATTGGAACAACTAGAGGGTCTTCTCCAGAGTTCAGAGAAGCTGATCCCTTGATGGGGCTTTGAGAAGCCAGTCATCCAGGTAGAGGAAGACGTACTGACCTTCTCATCGGAGAGCAGCAGCCACCACTGCTAAGCATTTTGTGAAAAACCATGGCACAGAGGATAAGCCAAAGGACAAGACTCTGAATTGGTAATGTTGACCCTGAAAAAGAAACTGGAGAAACCACCTGTGTAGTGGGCACATCAAAATATTCAGGTAAGTGTCCTGCATGTCAAGGGAGCATGGCCAGTCACCCCGTTTGAGCAGAGGCAGCAGCCCCGGGAGATTGACCAGGTGAAACTTTTTGTACTGGATGCAGAGGCTGCGGTCTTTGAGGTCTAGAATAGGCTTCAGGTCTCCAGTGCTTTTTGGGACCAAGAAAAATCTGTAATAGAATCCCTTGTTCTTCTGCCACCTGGACACTGGCTCGATCGCCCTTTTCTGCAGAATGAAGTGTACCTACTCCCAAAGGACTGTTGTGTGGTCTGGAGGATAGGTGGAGGATACCGGGGGAGTCTCTGGGGGTTGTTCCTAAAGCTTCAGAGTGTGACCCCTTTCTATAAACTGAAGAATACAAGCATCTCAAGTTATGGCTCTCCAATAACTGAGATGGAGGGAGAACCGAGCTGCGATCACCACCTCTTAGTCGGGGACTGTAAGGGGGGGGGGGTGTCAGGCAAGGAGTCATGCAGAGGCAGAGCCAGCCACTGGGGCTGATCCATCACCTCAGGATCACTTCACGGTAGGACCTGAGGAGGATGAGGGGTTAGGCAAGGCAGAAATGGCCTTCCATTTATCCTGGAGATGGGAGTTTGCACCGGACTGGTGGGTCACCTTGCGAAAGAAGGGGTGCTGTCTGCTCCTGAATTGGCTATGGTAGAGTGAATGGACAGATTTAATAGCCCTACCAGAGGCCTGCAATTCATTAATGATGTCTTGGATATCAGGCCCACAGAGCTTTGAGCCATTGAAGGAGGCATTAAGCACCTTCTGCGGGACATCTGCTGTGAAACCTGACAGCCTGAGCCAGGTGTGCCTACGAAGACAAATACCTGTAGTAGCAGCCCTGGCACCAGTGTCAGACATGCTATACAAGGCCCAGAGGAGGTATTTACTAATATCCTCGGCAGCCTGGAGGGACTTAAGGACCTCCTGCTTCTGGGGACATTTTGGGAGGGAGTCCTGAGCAGGCTCCCTATGGGATAAATAATTAGCAATCAGGAGTCCCAGAGTAGAGGAGGCATAAATCCTCTTACCCCAAAGGTTGATCCTCCTGAATTCCCTGTTGGGGAGAGAATTAAGGTGTTGAGGTACCTCCCCTCAACTGGGAAGGAGAGGTTTGCCTCGGGCAGCTAAGGCAGAACTGGGGTCAAAGCTTCCGATAGTGGCATAGTGGATAGGGGAGTCAGTGCATTGGGGCAGAAGTCTGATGTCTTTGCAGAATATTTAAACTAGCAAATGGGGAGAGGGGTGCAGCACCCAGTATGTCGAATGGGAAGAACACTCCTCCCCCTCCATAGCTAGTGATCAAACAGGAGTTCAGCATGTTTGTAGTTCATTTGCATCACCAGGTAAGGAAAAAGGTCTGGCTCCCTCATACGATGCACTGGGGAAACGCCAGACCTCGCCCAAAAACCAACACACTGAAATCTGCCCAGTGGAAAATCACGTACACAAATGCTCGCAGTCTGAGAAACAAGATCCCAGACCTGCAGGTAATAATGACAGAGGCTAAACTGGGCATAGTAGCCATTAACGAGACATGGTGCACCAGTAACCACACTTGGGCGACTTCAGTACCCGGCTATGTAGTGTGCAGAAGAGACAGAGGTGCAAAAAGGGAGGGGAGGGAGTGGCCCTTTATGTCAATGAAAATATCAAAGCTACAGAAATTCAGAATACACATAAGGAGCCAGAAGAACTGTGGGTCACCCTGGAAACAGGAAATGGGACAGCTATACGAACTGGGGTTGTCTACAGGCCTCCAGACCAGGGAGAGGACATAGACACATTACTGTTAGAAGATATACAAAACATGACAGCTAAGGGGGAGGTTCTGATAATGGTAGACTTCAACATGCCAGATATAGATTGGTCAATACCAGTAGGAACATCTGCCAGAACTAGACATACAGAGGATTCCCTGCAGAGAGAGGGCCTCAAACAACTGGTACAACAACCCACAAGAGACAGGGCTATCCTAGATCTAGTACTGACTAACAGGGAAAAGATCACAGATCTCCAGGTAGGTCACCTGGGGGCCAGTGACCATCAATCACATTGTATGGTTCAATTTGGCCACTAGAACTAAATCATCCCATTCCAAGGCAAAAATATGGGACTTCAGAGTAGCTGACATTGATGAGATAGCCAACAGAGTTAAGATAGCCCTGGCAAGAAGAAATACAGGTGAGGGAGTACAGGCAAAGTGGGCAAGTATTAAGGATGCAATACTTGAAGCAACATCCCATTGTGTTAGAGAGAACAGAAAGTGCAAAAGAAGAAGAAAACCACGTTGGTTCTCAAAAATAGTAGCAGAAAATGTCAAAGTCAAAAGGCTGCCTTTCAGGAAATATTAGGGAATGCAGCGGGATAAAGATAGGGAGGCATATCAAACTTCCCTAAGGGAAGCAGGGAAGGCAGTGAGGCAGGCAAAGGCCCAAACCGAGGAAACACTAGCACGAACAGTAAAAGAAGGTGACAAGACTTTCTATAGGCACATTAGTGAAAGGAGAAAGTCCAGAGGGGGTATTGCTAAGATCAAAGGGGATAAGGGGGTTTGTGAGGAGGAGGACCATGTAAAAGCATCCATCCTAAATAGATTCTTCTGCTCAGTATTTACTGAGGAGAAGGTAGGGCAGGGCCCATAGTTCAGCACCATGGACACAGGGGGGAGAGAAGGTGTGCACTAGTCCCTTCACAAAAGAAAGAGTCCTACAAGAGCTCAATAAGCTCAGGGTGGACAAGGCAATGGGACCTGATGGCATACATCCCAGGGTACTAAAGGAGCTAAGGGTGGAACTAGCAGAGCCATCATCAGAACTGTTTAGTGAGTCTCTGAGCACAGGAGAGGTCCCAGAAGACTGTAGATGGGCTCATGTGATCCTGCTCCACAAGAGTGGTAGCAGGGAGGAGGAGGCAGGGAACTACAGACCAGTCAGTCTTACCTCAGTAGTGGGCAAGATTATGGAGGCACTCCTTAAGGAAAGGATAATGCAACACCTGGAATCCATAGGAGCACAGGATCCAAGACAGCATGGGTTTACAACAGGAAGGTCCTGTCAAACTAATCTCATAGATTTCTTTGACTGGGTAACAGAGTGGTGGACCAAGGGGAAGCAGTTGATGTCGCCTACCTTGACTTCAGCAAAGCTTTCAATACTGTTCCACATAGAAGATTGATTGGTAAGCTAGGTAGTCTTAGGGTAGGTCAGAAGTTGGTCAACTGGGTGGCAAACTGGTTGACGAGCAGAAAACAGAGAGTGGTGGTAAATGGTATACAGTCAGACGAGATGCAACTCACAAGTGGGGTACCTCAGGAATCAGTCCTGGGGGCAGTCCTCTTCAATATCTTCATCAGCGACATTGCAGATGGACTGGAGGGTAAGGTTTGTCTCTTTGCAGATTACACCAAGATCTGCAACAGAGTAGATGATCCAGATGGTGTGGGCAGAATGAGAAGAGATCTGAATAAACTGGCAAAATGGTCGGAAGAGTGGCAACTGGGGTTTAATTCAAAGAAGTGCAAGAACATGCACATAGAGAAGATAAACCCTCAAGCCACCTTTAGTTTGGGAGGGGAGTTGCTGGCAGTCACAAGGGAAGAAAGAGACATGGGCATCATCATCATCATCACAGATGACCTGAAATCATCCAAGCAGACCACTAAAGCAGTAGGTAAGGCTAGGGGGATGTTGGGGTGCATTAGTAGGGGCATACCTCTCAACCTCCTGCCTCATAAATCAGGGACAAGGCTTAAATAAATCAGGGACAAAGGACCAAAATCAGGGACACATCTTCAAAATTAAAGATATCCACCCAGAAAGCTGGTAGAATATGAAGCTCAGTGTGAAATGCATTTTCTAAAGAAGAACAAGTCTGTAACTTTAATGCTTGACATTATTTTGTGCTTACAATCTTCACTGTTTAGCTAAGGAAACATAAATTTTAGGAGGGACAGAGTAACATTTTGAGGCCAAATTAGGGACGTCTCTGAAAATCAGGGACAGTTGAGAAGTATGAGTAGGGGTATCACAAGTTGTAAGAGGGAGGTAATAATCCCTCTTTACAAGACACTGGTTAGGTTCCATCTGGAGTACTGCGTGCAGTACTGGAGGTGACACCTTCACAAGGATATTAACCAAATTGAGGCAGTCCAGAGAAGGGCAACCAAAATGGTGCAGGGACTACATCAGAAAACATATGAGGACAGATTAATGGAACTCAATATGTATACCCTAGAGCAAAGGAGGGAGAGAGGTGATATGACTGAAACATTCAAACACCTTAAGGGCATTAACAAGGTGAAAGAGTCTAACATGTTTCAATATAAGAAAAATAGCAGGACAAGAGGACACAGCATGACATTAGGAGGTGGCTGATTAAGGGGTAATGTAAGGAAGTTCTTTTTCACAGAAAGGGTGGTGGATGCATGGACCGGCCTACCTCAGGAAGTGGTGGATATGAATACAGTGCAGGGCTTCAAACAGGCATGGGATAGGCATAAGGGAGCAATACAGATACGTATGAAGATATAGGCCATTGAAGGAGCAAATGCCAATGGCACATTCATAAAGGAGAAAAAGAAATGGGCAGACTGGATGGGCCTTGCAGTCCTTATCTGCCATCAACTTCTATGTTTCTATGGCACTAGGTGCTTTTTGGCGCTTGTGCTTTCTTCTGAGGCTGGGGAGATTGACTTCTGTTTTGTGCTCCCACCTTTGCCATGAAAGGACTGCTTGTGAAAACAGCTACATCCCTTGCTGTTCTGCGAGCTGAAGAGAGCTGGTTTGGAGGTCTTATGGGTTGTCCTTGTTTCATGAGACTTCTTAAGAGACTGCCCCATCTGTTGTTCGAACAAGTAAGTTCCATCAAAGGGGACATTCATAACCTGTAGTTGGACATCCAGGGTGAAGCCAGCAGTCCACAGCCAGGAATGCCACATGGCGCAAATGCCTACAGCAGCAGAGCACAATGCAGCATCAAAGGTATCCACAGAGCCTTCAAGCTGATGGCTGCTAGATTTAATGCCTTGCTTGACCGTCAGCAGAATATCCCATTTAACCTCTGAATGTGACAGTCTGTGCCAGAGACTTTATCTCGCTCCAAAAGGTATATTCATACTTAGAAAAATGCCCTTAGCAGCTAGCTATTCTCATGCCCAGTGTAGCTGAAGCATAAGCCTTTTTGCCCATAGTGTCAATCTTGTGTGACTCCCCATTAGTGGGTTGTGCAGTGACCTCTTTAGGGGCAATGGCCTTGTTATTCTCAATGAGAATAACAATAGCATCAGCTATGAGCTGAGTAACAACACAAGCTTATTTTTAGTAGTATTTTCTGTCTTCCTACTTTGAGACAGCTGCCACTGATGCAGATCTCTGCCAAACCACATCAGACAAGGTCTCCAATGCAGGTTGGATTGGAGAAACCAAAATAACTGACATATTAGGCATATTCAGGAACTCCAGTTGGAGGCACTTATCCTGGTCAGTGGCTGCTGGCTTGAAGTTCAATGGTGAGTCCATATTTCTGAGCAGGGCCTGGAAAGAGAGAGCCACCTGAGGCACAGACACTGAAACTGGGTCTGAGGTCTTCTGACAACAGTAAGAGTCATCATCACCACTTTCAGATATAATGAGGTTGGGATCTGATTCGTCCTGCTCTACACCCTCCTCAGAGGGAGGGTATAAAAAAGAGTGGGGTCGCAGGCCTGACAACCCAGCATCCGGCTGCAGCAACACCAGTGACACTGGTCCCAGCCCAAAGGAGAATGGGACCAGTGCCAGAGCCAGAACTGGCACCAGATGTGGCAATGGAAAAGTTTCTAGCACCATAACCCCATGTGGCACTGGGCTCAATGCTGCACCCAGCACTGGGCTGGGCCCTGAAGAGACCAAACCCAGCAAAGGACATGGCATCAGAACCCATGTTGATGACCCAGCTGGCACCAAAGTGACTGGCGATGGCACCATGGTAGCCCCCATCCTGGAAAAAGACGAGAGGGCAAATGGGACAGACAAGGTGGTGCCACTCCCAGCAAGGGCCTGACGGCAGCTGCTGCATGCAAATACTCTTCCAGGCTCTGTGACCCTGCCTGCGGTAGCGGGTCTGACTGGACCCCGAAGGGCCAGAGACCAACTCTACTAGCGGTGCCACCCAGGCCAGACGCTTCACCCACTGCTCTATAAGAACTGCCCAGTGTTGGAACTGCCCACCAGAGCCCTCATTTAAAGACAGAGGGGATCTCTGGAGCTAAGACACCAACCTTTCAGAACTAGAGGCCCTTGGTGTTGCCGATGGCAATGGTGAGGACCTATGATTTTGGAAGACAAGAGTCTCATGGCAAACCTTGCAGAGGATGCCCTTGACTGGTGCCATTTCTTCCCCTTTTACGAGAAGAGGAGGATGAAGTCGAGGTCCAGTGGTGCCTAGACCTGACACAGAGCATTTGTGGGATCGGGACTGCTTCTTTTTACGCTTCAAGCACTGGACCACCCATCATCAGAACCCTTCCCCAGAAGAAAAAGTGGACCAGATGCAGTCCCACTGCCAAGCAACCTGCCTCTTTGGGCTCCCTACTGTCCTTCCTGGTTGTCAACACTGACACTCAGCAGGGCTGAGAGAAACTACGTTATTTACTGTGAAAAAAACTGAACTGACACAAAGATAATAAACCCTAGCGTTAAACACTAAAACTGAGAAGAACTGAATGCCACTGTCGTACTGTACTGACATGAAGTTCTGATCCCGGCAGGTAAGTGACGAAGCACTGATGCACACTTGATGGCAGGAAAAAAGGAACCAAGCTGGTTGGGGGCCGGTGCCGAGATAAAAAAAGAGGCCGTGTGCACTGGCTTTGGTGCTGTGTATACATACTGCTTATCTTGGCACAAGCCCTCTGAAAAGTTTTGGCTCCCAATGTGTCCTAGCACCTCCTGCTAAGACCCACTAGTAAGAATCAAGTGAAGATTGATTCTTGGAAGATCTGGGTCACAAGAGGCAGGAGATAAGAAAACAAGCTGAGTAAAAAACTGTCTGGGTGGGACAACCCAGAGGGCAGCCCTAAATGCAGAGCCCTCAGGGGTAAAAGAAGTCATGAGCAGGGTGCCCCAGGAATCAGTATTAGGACTGGTCCTCTTTCACATATTTATGTGAGGTCAAACCCGGGATCTATATGGGGCAATGTTACCTCCCTCTTTCTGCTAGTGACCTCCTCCTGATGCATTCCAGTATCCCAATGCCTGTCCCACATCCCTATTACACTGTACCAATGCACTGAAGGTCTCCATTCCTATCATCCCTAGGTACCTTCCACTGTTGTGCTCTCCACTACCACCCCATCCATCCACCCTGTATTCCATTCCCTGGTTCTTGGCCCCTATGTGCACTACTTTACACTTTTGCAGGTTACATTTCAGCTGCCATGCCCTTGACCACCTCTCCAGTCTTTCCAGATCTCTCTTCATGGCATTAACCCTTCCTCAGTGTCCAACCTACCACAGATCATGGAGTCATCTGTGAAGAGACTTATTTTACCCTGGTCCCACTTCCCTATGTCACACCCAGAGTACTGTGTGTGCAGTTGTAGAGCTCACACTTGAGGAAGGATGGAGACTGACTGCAGGTGGCGCAGAGAAGGGCTACCAAAATGGGGTCAGTTGGGAGCGGAAGGGGAAGAAATGAGGACTGACAGGGGTATAGTCCCATAACTAGGCAGCCTTGGGCAGACTAGATGGGCGAGTAGGCCTTTATCTGTAGACATTTACTCTGTTTCTATAATTTAGGTGGCTGCTCCCACAAGGTTTACATTATGGTGATAGCAAGACAAGCTAAAATAGTACCAATCCACAATTGTTGCGCTGTACATAAGAACACTAGATAATACTTAGATGCACTATCAATTAATCAACCAACAGCAAACCCACAACGTCAAAAAATACAGACTAGAAGCTGGCCTGGTGGCGCTGAGGGTTGAGGCGCTGGACGCCACACCTCGCACCACGCCAGCGACCCAGGTTCGGGAGTGGACTCTGGTCGCTAGTGGGTCAGTGGGAGGAGACAGGCTTGAGCGTCCTACGACAGCTCGCCTTCTCCGGGGACGGTAAAGGCCGATGCCCACACACTTGCCTGACTCCAAGCGGAGGCTCAGAGCACTGCAAGCCCTTCGAGGGATGGCTGGCCGTGGTACAGCGTGGACGTCGGCGCGCTGGGCAATGATGTCAGGGGAATTGCACGCTGTATGGGGAGGGCAAAAATGGGAAACCGAGCCTGCCACCACCGGGAAGATGGAGAACTGTGCTGTGCCCACAATGTGCCTCTGCCCGCCCGATGGACCCAAGACCAACAGTATGTAAGTTACGGGGCATCCAGCACCCGCCTCGTCCCTGCTCGGGGGGTACAACTGTGGCTCCATGGGGATCTGGGGTCCGTCTGGGTAAGGTGGAAGGCAGTTCAATGTCAGTTGTCTCCCCTGAAGGGTCGGGGGTAGCAGGCTGGGGAAAGGAGGCAGAAAAGAACAGGTTACTCACCTGTAACATTAGTTCTAGGAGTGGTATATGTTGTTCATCCACACTTATTGGCATGTCCCTTTCCCCTTTAAGAATCGCTGGAAGTCTTCAAGCTGGCTCCTCCCACCCACCTGCGTGGAATATACCTTGGCTCCACCCCATGACGCCAGATCTTAGCCCGCTGGAAGCCAGGTGTTGTGAGTCCACAGCCGGGGAGGTTGGGTGGCTCTGTGAGGATGACCAACATAAACCACTCCTATAACTACTGTTACAGGTGAGTAACCTGTTCTTCTAGGATCGTGGATATGTTGTTCATCCACACTTATTGGCAGACTCCTAGCAGTTCTCCAGGAGGAGGGAGGCAAGGCGCACACCCCCTACTTAGGGAACAGAGATTGGAGAATTGAGGCCCCAAAACCAGCATCCCGGCATGACTCAAGGTCGATGTGGTAATGGGTAATGAAGGTGTTTGCTGACTTCCAGGTAGCAGCCCAACAGATTTCCTGGATACGGATGTCCCTGGAAGCAGCCACTGATGCAGCAGTATGATGGGTAGAATGAGCTCTTATCCTTCTGGGAGGCTCCTTGCCTGCCAACTCATAGCACAGACCTATGCATGATGTAATCCATCTTGCAATAGTCCGCTTCGCTGCAGGTCTGCCAGAAGTGGCTTCAGTGTAGGTGACAAACAGCTGGCGAACCTCTCCCCGAAATTCTGCCATCCTCTCCTTATAATAGGAGAGAGCACGTCTCAGGTCCAAAGTATGGAGCCTGTACTCGGCCTCCGAGGTGGAATAAGGGTAGTATACTGGCAGAGTCAAGACCTGGTTAAGGTAAAACTCTGACACTACCTTCGGAAGGAATTTTGGGTGGGGGCGCAGGACAACTTTGTCCCTGTGGAAGACCAGACAAGGGGAGTCCACTGAAATCACCTGGAGCTCCCCTGTCCTTCTGGCTGACGTGATAGCCACCGGGAAGGCCGTCTTCCACGACAAGTGTGACAACTCACACTTGCCCATGGGTTCATATGGCTTGCCCATGAGCTTTGCCAGTACCAGCAGTAAATCCCATGGAGGTGGAGGTTTACACACTGGAGGGGATATGTGATCCAGGCCTTTGAAAAAGCGCCCGACCACTGTCTCCTGCGCCAACGTCAGCTGACTGGCCCGCACTCGGTAAGCAGAGATGGCTGCCAGGTGCACCCTAAGGGTCGACCGTAGACCCCCTTTGGAGAGAGACCAAAGGTAGTCAAGAATGTTAGCCATGGGGCAGGACAGGGGGTCCAGGCCCTTGTCCTGACACCAAATGGAAAACCGCTTCCATTTGAAGGCATAACACTTCCTGGTCGATTCCTTTCTAGATGCCTCTGTGACGTAGACAGCCAGTTCTAAAGTGCTGTATCATATTTTTTTTATATAAAATGTATTAATGACTATCTCTGCTGAAAAATCTAATGCTCTAGAAGTGACCACAACCCCCCCAGATTTCAGTTGACAGATGCAGGCCAAAAGGAATGCTGACAGCATGTATCACACACACTCAGTTTTAGAGACAATGTGTTACATGGAAGACTTTAATCAAGGATCCTGTTTCTCTGAGTTAATTACAGAGTTGTTCAAGTTAACTTTGTTAAGAGGGAAATCATAAAAAAGGTTTATGACGCTGAAGAGAAAACACAGGTTATTACACAGAGGTGAGAGGTTGTAAATGCTCATATGAAGCCTGTGTGAGGAGGATGCAGCATGAATCAAAAGAGGTGTCATTGAAATTGAGTTATGCCAAGGTTGCAGAATTAATACTTTGAAATTACATCCTGTGGTTGTATATAAATATATATTTTTTAAATATTTTGACAGGGAGGAGCTAGATGACCTCATGCAAAAGAGGTGGGCAAAACCAGCTTTTAAAGATTCTTCTGTTTCACTACAGATGCACTTTTTTATCTGACACTGACCAAGAAAACATCTGAGCACTGAAAACAGGTATTTAGAAAGCTAGACAAAATCTAAATATTGTTGTAGGAATTGCACTGTTTTAAACCTTGTTTTGTTTAAAGATATGTATGTCTTGTGATATAAGAGTTCTGTTTTGTATGTTTGACGTATTATTATAAAAACTCTAATTTTAGAGCATACCTGGTCTGTCTTTGAATTGCTTACTTTTGCTAAGAAATATTTATGGTTATAGCAGACAGCAGACATAAGCTTGTATGGTGGTACCAAACTGGAAAGCGAAGCGTTAAATCTGAGGTCTTTATTAAAGTTTTAAAGGGTTCATCTCTGTACACCTGGTTAGGTGCCCGTAGGCAAAGATATCTGGCCCCCCGAAGACAGATATATCTGAGCCCGTGCATTGGGTATGCTAGTAAGAGGTTAACAGTTTGAATCTCTCCAAGAACTTGAGACTAAAGGTTGATCCGAACTCACAAAAACAGACAAGAGGGTTACCTTGTCTGTTACACTGTTCACAAGACTGCGCTCAGAGGTTGGCACTTTGGGAGTAGAGGGCCTGACCTGCTGAGTAAATCTGTGACAGCCTCCACCACAGTGTAGACATCTTCAAAAAGACCCAAAGCCTGGAACTCTAGCCGCTCAGGTACCAGGCTGTGAGGTGCAGGAATTGAAGATCCGGACGAATACCTTCCCCTGATTGAGCGATATCAGGTCCAGGCGTGTACAAGGCCGCTCCGGGGGCCTGCAGCTGAGGCTGAGGAGATCTGGATACCAGAACTGGCGCGGCCAATCTGGGGCTACCAGGATCACCTTCACCTTGTCCCTCCTCACCTTGAGAAGCACCTTGTGGATCAAGGGAAATGGATGGAAGGCTCAGAGGAGGCCTGGGGTCTACGGCCTCAAGAAGGCATCCCCCCTGCAGCGAGCCCTGCTGAGGGGGGCGGGCATGAAACAGCCTCAGCTTGGTGTTTCCCCTGGAGACAAACGGGTCCACCATTGGTTTGTCCCAACAGGAGAATAGGCTGTAAGCTACCTCTGGATGGAGAGACCACTCGTGGGATGTCTGGCCTAAGCGGCTGAGAGCATCTGCCAGATGGTTCGAGGCCCCTGCCACATGGATGGCTAGGATATCCGCCTCCAACCGGCTTACGAGGGTCCAGATGCGGAGCGCCTCCTTGCACAGCAAACAGGAGTGCGTGCCGCCCTGTTTGTTGAGATAGTACATGGTCGTGGTATTGTCAGTCTGGACTTGAACCACTTGACCCCAGAGCTGAGGAGTGAAAGCTGACAGTGCCAGTCTGACTGCTCTGAGCTCCAACAGGTTGATGTGGCATCAGGACTCCCCGGGGGTCCAGAGCCCGTGGGCTCTTTTGTCCCCCATGTGGGCTCCCCAGCCTATGAGAGAGGAATCGGTCATGAGGATGACCGTCGGCTCTAGGCGGACAAATGGGATCCCTTCCTGCAACCGGTCTGGGGCAGTCCACCATTAGAGAGCGACCCACATCTTCTGGGTCACAGTGATCAGCTGGTCGAAGTGACTGTAGCGTTGAGTCCATTGGGTGGCCAGCTCCCACCCAGTGGCGGAGCTGGGGGGCAGTCGCCCCTCCTGGCTGCCCCAGTGTGAGTAGTGGTACCCCGCCACCATCTTTATTCACTGTTTAGTGCCCATTGTGGAGCCCGTGATTGACTGAATAGCTCCCCCTGGCTCCCAAACACTCCCAAACCGGGCTCTGCCACTGCTCCAACTGGAGGGGGCGCATGTGCCACCGGGTCCAATGGACCATCGAGGTGCATGCCGCCATGTAACCCAGAAGGCGCAGAAAGTCCCGGGCAGGGCTCAACTGCCCCACCAGAAATGATTGGGCAAAGGAAGAAAGACCCTCCGCCCTGTCCGCCATGAGCCGAGCTCTGGCTTGACAAGAGTCGAGCTCTGCCCCGATAAAGCCCATCACCTGAGAAGGCACGAGTTCCGACTTGGCCTCGTTGATTAGGAGGCCGAGTTGAGAGCAAGTCTGGAGGGCCAGATCCCTGGCTCTCTCCACCTCCTGTAGCGAGTGACCTGCCAGAAGCCAGTCATCGAGGTAGGGGTAAATTCTGATCCACTACACCGTAGATGGGCCGCCACCACTGCAATGCATTTGTTGGAAGACCCACGGGGCCTATGACAGGCCGAACGGCATGGCTCAGAACTCGTACAGCGTCCCCTTGACCCTGAAGCGGAGGAATCGCTGATGGGATGGACGGATTGGGACGTGAAAGAATGCACCCTGCAGATCCAGTGAACAGAACCACATGTTTTGCTCCAAGAATGGAATGATCTGGGACAGAGTGGCCATCTGAAAGGTGCGAGACCTGAGATATTGATTCAGGTTGTGGAGATCTAGAATGGGGCACCAGCCCCCCATCTGCTTGGGCACCAGGAAATACCTGGAGACAAAGCCTGGGTCTGCTGAAGGATCCACCACTGGAGCTACTGCCTCCTTGAGGAGGAGCTGAGTGATGTCGTCTCGGAGACCCAACTGTATCTGAGTGGATACTCTTTCCTCCCGAGGGGCTTGGCTTGGCTTGGAGGGTACTGCTCGAACTCTAGAGGCAGTCTCTGACAGATCACTTCGAGAACCCACCTGTCCGGAGTGACAGCGGACCAGGCGGAAAGGAAGTGATGAAGCCAGCCCCCCATGGGAGGACCCAGAGCTGTTGTGACGGGAGTACGAGCGGCAGCCGCCACCCCATCACTGAGCAGGCTTGGAGGAGGAGGAGGAGGCTCCAGGACCTGAGCCTCTGATTCCTTTAAGGGCCTGTTGGGGTCCAGGCTTGGGCCAAGGGTGCCAAGCTTGAGCCTGCTGCTGATGCTGGTGCTGCTGTCCCCCTTGAAAGGAGGACTGCTGAGCCACAAGGGAAGAGTGCCGAAAGGGCTTCTTCTTCTTCTTCTTCTGCTGGTTCTTGCCCGAAGAACCCTTGGCAGAAGTGGCGTCCAAGGTGGCACCGGACTGTTCTATGCGCTGAAGGTGACCGGCCACTCCTGGGCTGAACAAGTCGGTCCCAAGGAAGGGCACATCAGCTAATTTGTGCTGAGTATCCGCCGGAAAGGAGGAAAGCTTCAGCCAAGCCCTGCGGCGTGAGGCAACTGCGGCAGCCATCAGGTGGGCACAAGAGTCCCCCAATGTCCAGGACCATCTGGAGCTGCTGTTTGGCAACAGCTCAGCCCTGGTCTCAGACCTGCTTAACTGTGGTCTGCATGTCTATGGGGAGATGTGGGAGGACTTCGTCTAAGGACCCTAAAAGGGCGTGAGAGAAGTGTGCCATGATGACGGACGAACTTGCCTGATGAAGGCCCAAGGAGGAAGCCGCATAGACCTTCCTTGCCGAATGGTCCAAAAGCTTAGGCTCTTTGTTGGGAGGATGGTCCATGTCGGCAGAACTGCCAGTATGCCTAAACATAGAGGCAGTCACCAGGCTCTCGTTCGAAGGGTGCTCTGTGAACCCCTCTAGGGACCCCAAGGGCACCGCATATTTGCGGGCCACGTGGGCAGACGGTGCTGGATATGAGGCAGGGCACTGCCAGAGTTCGAGTGCCGGACCAACAATGGCCTCGGCCACTAGAAAGGCCTCCGTCTGTGAGTCCCCTCTTTTAAGGATGTCCATAAGAGGGTACTCTGCCTTTTTCTGGATGGGTTCCAGGGGCATCCCTGTGGACTCAGAGATGAGGCGATGGATCCCTTGGAAAGAAGAAGGACCTTCCTCCATCCCTAGGCCAACAGACAACTCGTCATCCCCAGGATGAGAGTGAAGCCCGGTGATGTCTGAATCCGATAAGTCCGGATACAGCGGCCTGACACCCAAATTACCCTCGACATACCGAGAGCAGTCCGGGGTGACCGTGACTGATAAACGCCAGGGAAGCCCAGTGTCCGATCTATCTTCTTTTGAAGGAGCCCCTCCCACAGGCTGTTTAGGCGGTTCCACCACGATGGGTGGAGAGACCAGTTTAGGCCAAAGAGATGGGTCTGCCAGCCCCGCGGTTGGGGGAACTGAAGATTTCGGCTCCAGAGGAGTCGGCTTCAGCCTAGGAGGCAAAAGCCAAGTAATGGCCGGGGTAGGAGCCAGAGTGGGCTTGTGCCCGGACAAGATCAGCTGTTGCCATATGAGGCCTTCGTAGCGCCGGAGTTTCCGCTGGAGCCTCTCCTCATCCGAGGAGGACGAGGACGACCGACGGCGTCACCTCTTCTTAGAGTGCTTATGACTCTTCCTCGGCCTTTTGGTCGAGGAGGTTCTGGATCTCGACCGAGATCGGGCGGGCCGACTCAGTCGCTCCGGAGACACCAGCGGAACCAGTGACTTCCGGGGGTCTGGAACCGGGTGTTTGATGGGAACACCAGTGGACTGGGTCTTCTCATCGGGGAAGACAAGGACCAGAGTCCTTTCCAAGGAGTCGTTGGCTGGAGCCGACGACAGTGGGTCAATGGGGTCGATAACAATCTCGATCTCGTCGACCGCATCCTCGGTTTTCTGGCCCGATGGAAGGTCCGAAAAGCCAGCAGCCGAAGAGGTGATCTCGACTGAAGTCGAGACCACAGGCTCTTGGGACCTCTCTCGGTCCCAAGAGCGCCTTCGCCAAGATGAAGGCTTACTCAGTTCCTTCTCCCGCTTACGGGATCGGGAGGAGTGCGAGCCCGCAGGTGTCTTTCCCTGGGTGGGAAGAGACTGGCACAACTCCTGGAAGAAGCCCGAGAAAGTAGAGCCTAGGTTAAGAGGAACGAAGAAGCCTCAATTGTTTGCGGCACAAGCCGCTTCTTCCTCGAATGCCTGGATGCGTTCCAATTGATCGGCAGAGCCCACAGCCTCGGAATCCACCCACCTAGCCTCTTTGTACTTCACCGGAGGGTTCCTTACCTCCGGTCTCCCCAACTTTAAGCATGCCAGGCAGTCATCCAGAATGTTGGGATGGAAGGCCAAGCAAAAGCTGCAGGACGTGGTGTCATGGCCGACACCTAGGCAGTAGACGCACGTGAGTTGGGGATCGATGCGTGACATCTTCTGGCCACAAGGACACCGGCGAAATCCGGGAGAAGATTTTTCCTCCATAATCAAGGACACGAAAGAGCGATCGCTAACGAACAAGTTTTAATTTCAGTAAAACCGAAGTTTTGAAAGCCAGGACCTGCGAAATGCATGAGCATGAGGGAGGCAACCTGAATCTTCCAGCGGAAAGGAAGATCTGATGTCATGGGGCGCAGCCGAGGTATATACCACCCGGGTGGGTGACAGGAGCCAGCTTGAAGACTTCTGGCAATTCTTAAGGGGAAAGGGACATGCCAATAAGTATAGATGAACAACATATCCACGACCCTAGAAATGTAATTTCAAAAAAAAAAAAAAAGAAATGCAGACTAGAGTTTTAAATTGGGGGAGGCGCAGCCAATGACAGCTGTTGTGTATTTTGTATGTTTAATCTTTATCATAAGGGCATCTTTAGCCACAGGAATAGTATGGTATAAATAATTAAAAACTGTATCTCTCTGCCTTGCTGCAAAAAACACTGCAAGCACTAAACAGCACACAATCAAACTGCAGCAAGGCACATGCCAACAGATTAATATGCCAGCTTGAGTTTTTGCCAGTCAGTGACAGTTTGAGCTGGTTTAAACATGCTGGAGATTGCCAGGACCTACTGCCAATGTGACAATTCATTCATTTCTGTCACCAGTGAAAAGGCAATTACATCATTAATCGAAATTTCCAATCAGATTATCTATCAACGAAATTAACTGTTCTAAAATAAACAGAAAAAGGTAACCAATTTTAGACTGTAACAGTATAATCATTTGGTAGTTTCAAATTAAATTCACAAATGGGATGTCTTGGATTCATTGCTGTTATATAGATTATGCAATGTATTTGCAGAATACTGCAGGCCGGATCATGTCACAAGTTCGCAATTCTGTATCAGACTGCTTCTTATCACTACGGCTACAAACTGTAGCAACAGTGTGGCCAGAACCCTGGTTTACACACTGCAACTCACTCAAAAAAAAATGCAAACCACAGGGGGAAAAAATAACAGATACTTCTTGCAATTGAAGAGAAAGTGCAGCATGCAAAATTTTCTCTGGCAAAACTGGGACCGTCAGAAGCGAAAAATCCATCGTAATACGGTTCCTCTTTGTTGCTTGTGAATTTTTTTCCTCCTCCTCCTTGCAAGTGCCCATAGCATAAGCAGAGTGCCTCCTGACAAGTCTTTCCCTCTGATGCATGAAGGCATGTTAGGGTCAAGGGCAAAAGTTAAACACACATTGTATATGAATTTGTACATCACAAAACAGATGGGAATTATGAAACTAGATCTTCATGATTCTGGGGATGAATACACATATCAAAGATTATTAATACTGAGGGATGGACTTTGGTGTTGGCGGTGGCATGTTGCACTAGCATGGGAGAGACGAGGATCTCCATCCAGGACACAGGTCAACTGTGGGGGACCAACAGGGGAGAATGTAACATAGAATCAGACACTCTACTCCTGCTGGGGGGGCGGGGGTAGGGAGATGTCAATCGTGCTGTCTCATGGCGGCCCAGGGAAGCAATATGGCACCTGGCCAGTACCCTGGGAAGGGCGGGATATTGACAGGACCCTTGTCCAGGAGAGGGGCTTCTAAAAAACAGAGAAATGAATCCTCCCAGCTGTTCACGAGGGCCCGAGGCTGCTCTCAGCCCCAGTGCCCCAACTCTGGAGCATATATACAGTACTCTGATGGTGGTGGCCCTATGGTGAGAAGCAAGTCATGGAAAACTAGTGGCAGAAGGAGAGTGAAACAGTCCAGACTCTAAGCTAGGGACAGACAGGATGAATAGAAGTACAAATAAGTCACTACTGTCTTCTAGTCAATGCCAAATGAGTCTGCACTCTGTATTTCCTGACCTGCACAGTGACAGAATCTCAGCTGACTAGGTACTGCTGTCCTCACACAATGACACTATGTAAAAGGCTGACTCTTAACCTTTAGACTGTTGACAGAATTAGAATGTATAGGAACTCTGGACAGATGTCCAAAGTCGGCCCTGAATGCGGGTGCTGAAAATCAAGCAGACTCGAAAGACCGTTGGGCCTATTCTGCTGGCATCTTGGTACGTTAGTATGTTAGGATGTCTCAGTCCACAGCACAGCAAGGGTTAATAACAAGAGACTGTGGAATCCTTGAACATAGAGAAATGAGGATGGGATCACTGAAGGCAGAGCTAGGACTGAGTCAAGCCACGCTCACTTACTGGCTTACTAGGGCTATTTACTTCTTAAAGAGCAACAAAACAGGTTTCAGTCCATGACCATTGCTTGCCATTAGAAGCACTTCCTAAAATGGCAACTGTGAAGATACTAAAAATAACAAATACGATTCCTGCTGCACTAACCAATGAAAGTCTTAAGTCACAGGTAGCTGGTTATCATCAGGTACTGAGCTGCATAAGTGCAGAAAGACTTCTTGAAAACTTGCAATATGGTTTGCCAACACTGAAAAATAAGTAAGCAATCTGTACCTTGTCAAGGGAGTTTGTTTTCTCACTGCTCCTGTCTGGAAGGCTGTTTCCAGAATCGGTGCTGATAAGAGAACCTCTTGAATCTGCATGTCTCACAGAATTGATGTTCGGAGTAGAAGAGGCATGTGGGGAAGCTTGATTTAAAACAAAAACAAAACAATGAGGACATATGCAAAAGCATATATGTGGTCATATTTAGCGATCGGAACATGCTCAAGTAAACAACATGCTGGTGTGTAACTGGGACATCTACTTTAGAACCTGCCTGTCTTCACTATCAAGAGAACCTCAGTCTCAGCACTTGGAAGGAAAATCTAATTATCATAGGCACCAAATGGCCAAAACTTTATTTTTAACTGACAACGGAAGAATTACAAAAATTAAAGGTGCAATTGTAGAAGACTACAGCAAAAAACAGTATAAACTGAGTCTGGATTAGCTTAGCATAACAACTGACCAGATGCTATGTCACGAAATGACATGACACAAAAATACCTAATCATTCTCCCACTGAGCAAGGGAAAAGATTAGCATACAAGGCCTCTACTGCACCTTCACAAGTCTGGAGAAAACAGGTCCCATCAAACTGAAAAAAATTATTAGATAGTACAAATTCAAGACCCTGGACAATAACATTTGCTGGTATCTAGTTACTTCTCGGTCTCCATTACAGAAAATGCCTACATGCATTCATTTTTTCTGTCTTTAGGTATAATCAGGATGAGGTAGCCTGGTGTACTGTTCCCTCTTTCCTTCTGCTCTGATCATGTATGGCTACAAGGATCCCTTGAGAGAAGTGATGTTCAGAACGAAACAAGAAGCAGAAGCCAGGGGGTGGCATAGGGAGGAATGGCAGCTATCTAATAGGATGCCCAGATCCAGGATCCTATGGATTTGTCTCTCCCCCACCCATGAAGCCTAGCACTGTGGGACACAGCAGTCCTCCAAGGACTGCAATATTCAAGATGTAACATTTGACAAAAAAATAAAAAACAGTAGTATTTGATAAAAATTAAATGCATAACTAAAATAAACTGCTGGCCCTCAGCCTTCCCTGCTAGCTCAGAGGGCTGGGATCAGCTGGTGACAGGAATGAATGAGGCCCAGCACAGGCACACCAGTGCTACAAGGAATGCAGACTGGGACTGAATTACAGCAGCCCCTGGGTTGCGTAACATCACTGGACTTTGCACACCCCTGAAAGTGCAGAAACTGTTCCATGGATAGTGGGCAAGCATGCCCTGCCCCAGCCACAGACACGGCCATGTGCAGAACCATTCATAATGTTCAAATTCAGGGGTGGAGAGGGAGCAGAAACAGGATGGTGGGTGCGTGGAGGTCTCAGATTGTGGGGAACAGGACCTTTGTGAACCAGCACTAACCTAAACCCAAAACACTGTTCAAATGGACATCCAAAGAACTATAAATGATTGAATCAGTATATGTTACGTTAGTTGCTCAAAGTTCTTTGTTTGGTCTGCGCAAAACAATAGAGTAGCTCCAAGTTCCCTAAGCCCAGGGTATCACAGCTCCAAGTTCCCTCAGCCCAGGGTATCACAGCTCCAAGTTCCCTCAGCCCAGGGTATCACAGCTCCAAGTTCCCTCAGCCCAGGGTATCACAGCTCCAAGTTCCCTCAGCCCAGGGTATCAAAGCTCCAAGGTAAAAAGTACATTTTCAAAGGTGTCCAAATCCACCTTCCCTATAAGCTAGTCCCACAAATGGCTACCAGTTGCCTAATGCATTTCAGACTAGGAGCGCTTTCTCAAAGCCTTTGAGAAAGCACTTTTCGCGGATGCCTTTGAAAATGCATTCCAGCCCAATTCAGATCTCTGGTCATGCAGTGGTGATAATGACATTCAGAGGGAGCGAGATGAAAGGGGGTCCTCCACCATGGAAGTTCCCTACCTACCTACTTACTTGGGAGGGAAGACTTCTGAACATACCTCGAGGACCGGTGGAAGTTTTATAGGGAATTGAACAAAGCTTCTGCCTCTTCCCGCCAGATGTTCTGGGATGCCGGAAGGCATATATGAAAGGGGCGGTTATTAGCTTTGTAGCTAAATACAAGAGGGAAAGGAATGAAAAAAGGGCAATGCTGGAACAACAAATATGGGATTTGGAGAGAAGGATGGCCAGGGGAGAGAAAGGAGATGTGCTCCAACAACTGGCAGTGGCACGGGATGCCCTAAATGGGCTATTATTGGGGAAGGCCCGGAACTCTTGTCTCTTTGTCAAGAATAGATTTTTTGAATGGAGAAATAGACCTGGTCTCCTTCTGGTGAATCTCATTACAGGTAGAAAGGGCCCGTTTCATATCTCTGAAATCCAGATGGCCCGTGGTAACCTAGTCCGGGACAAAAAGCGTATCAAAGAACAGTTCAGCAAATTCTACCAGAAATTATATGAGGCCGAGTGTACAGGAACACTGGAAAAGGCATGTGACTTCCTAGAGGGGGGTGACACTCCCTAAACTATCGGAGACAAAGCAGGAGTGGCTGGGCGCGGAGATTACTAGGGAAGAAATCCGTAAAGCAATAAGGGGCTTGAGGAGGGGAAAGGCCAGTGGACTGGATGGTTTTCCCACAGAATATTATAAAGCCATGGATGGAAACCTGACAGAATCCATGTGGAAGGGTCTTCTGGGAGGCTTGGGGGGAGGGAGCACTCCCCAGTATCTGTTATGAGGATATAATTTGCATTATACCAAAGCCGGGGAAAGATTTAGCAGATTGTGCTTCCTATCTACAAATCTCGATACTTAATTGTGACATCAAAATACCGGCAAAGGTACTGGCGGGCAGGCTGGATGGGCTGCTCCCAGGACTGGTGCACCTGGACCAGACTGGCTTTCTCCATGGACACTACTCCTATCATAGTATGAGGAAGTTGCTTAATGTAGTGTGGGGGGCCTCCCGGCAACATGGGAGCACGGTGGTGCTCTCCATGGACGCTAAGAAGGCTTTTGACAGGACTGAGTGGGAATACCTCTTTGAAGTATTGAAACAGTTTGGTCTGGGGGACCACTTTACAGGAATGGTCCAGTCGTTCTACAGAGCCCTGGTAGCCTCAGTTTTGGTGAATGTCTCTCTATCAGAAAGGTTTCCTCTGCATCATGGAACGAGGCAGGGGTGCCCCACTCCCCAATTCTGTTTGCTCTGGCTATTGAGCCATTAGTGATACCTATTAGAAAGGAGCCAAACATATGGGGAGTAAAGGGAAATTCAGGTTGCATGCATAAAATAACGCTGTATGCAGATGATATGTTATTGTAAGTAGCTGACCCACATCAGTCGATATCACCCCGTTACAGCTAATTACACAATTTGCAGAGTTCTCAGGTTACAAGATAAATTTTGGGAAGTCTGAAAAGATGACCCTAGGAAGGGATGGAAGCAGGTTGGAGACTCAAACATGGGAACAAAAGAATGTGGGAATGTTGTTTAAATATTTAGGAATTAATGAGGGGAAAGACTAGGGATCATTATATAGACTCAATTATTCATCTTTAATTAAAACTACTGAAGACGACTTGAGGTGGCGGGCTTTACCTATCTCATGGCTGGGTCTCATCAATTTGGTTAAAATGAACGTGCTGCCAGGGATTTTATATCCTATGCACATTTTACATGTGGGTCTAATGAAGGGTGACATAAAAAGATTGGAGAAAGCCTTTTCTGAGTTCCTATGGCATGGCTGGAGACCACAAACCAGCCTTCAGTGCCTTCAAGCACCTCCTAGCAAAGGGGGACTGAACTTCCCGGATATTAAAAATTACTTTTTAAGGCTGGCCTGTCAGCGCAGTGGTTGGATTTCCATCTGCGATGCTGGTGACCTGGGTTCAGGAGCAAGCTCGGGTCACCAGAGGGCTAGCAGGGAGGAGAAGGCGGAAGCATCCTTTGACAACTCGCCTGCTCTGGGGGGAGGGTTGGGAAGCAGCTCGGCATTTGCCAACCCCTGGCGGAGGCTAGGGGTATAGCATTACACTGAGCACCTCAGTGTCTGATTGGCGCCCGGTTGAAGGTCTGGGGCTCAATGACACTCGCAGGCAGCTACGGGGAGGGCACTGAAGACATCGGCGGTCATGCCTTGACGTCCGGGCAAGTGCAATGCTCACAAAGAAAACTGAGAAAAGAGCCTTCCATCTCTGGGGAGACAGAGAGCCAGAGACGTGCCCACAATGTGCCTCCACCCACCCAATAGCTCCGGACTGACACAATATAAGTTTTGGGGTGTTGGGCCCCCACCTCATCCCTGCTCAGGGGGGTAAGCTGCAGCTCCATGGGGTCCTGGAGGTCGCTCCGGGTAGGGTGTACGGTAGTGGGATGTCTGCCTTGGCTCTCCCGATGGGTCGGGGATGGCAGGCTTGGGGGGAGAATAAATAGAAATTTAAAAAACAATTACCTCTTGGCAGTGCAGTTAAGATATGTCCAGGATTGGGTCAATAAGCCGGCAGAGTCAGGCTGGCTGGACTTGGAGGAGATGGGGTGTCAGGGGTGGCTATTGACCTACATTGGGAAGAATGGCCACTGGGCATATATAAGATTGGAGCACCCCAACCCGCTGGTGATTGCGGTTCTGGAGAGCTGGACTCTAATCAGAAGAGCATACAGGGACACTGGGGAGGAAACACTGATGTTCCCAATCACAGAGAACCCCTTTTTTGGCCCCAGTTTTGAGGATGGGGGATTCCAGTAGTGGGAACGGAAGGGACTAACGTGTTGGGGCATTACGGAAAAGGGAGGGCATGTATTCATTTGAGGAACTACGGGGAGACATGGGACTACCTCATGCTCTTTTTTTTTTTTTTTTTTAGATACCTACAAGTTAAGAGCATATGTTAAAGGGGTGGGTAGGAAGCCAGGGACTGACTCAGCCCTAACGCAATTAGAACACCTTATTCTTCTAGCTAGACATGACTCTAAAGGTTTAATTCACAAGGCAGCAGGAATGGGTAGGAACCTCTTCCTGGACCTTAACCAGAACACTAAAAGACTATGGGAGAGGGACCTGGGCACTGATATCCAGGAAGAGGCCTGGGATTTGATATTGGGAATGCACCAAGGAATTTTGATTTGTAACAAGTTTAAAGAGTCAGCATACAAGTTTGTACACTGTCTTTATTGCTCCCGTGTGATTGTTCAAAAATACAACCCTGCTGTGTCTCCAATATGTGGGAGTTGTGGAACGGATCTTCCACTACTTTTGCGCCTGCCAGGTCCCCCAAACTTTCTGGTCAGATATTACCTGGGAGGTGGGTGCCATGATGGGCTGCCAGCTCCCATTGGATCCCCTGCTAGTGCTACTCCTCTTTGGGATTGAAAGTGTGGGTCCCGATGGGCGGGGACTTCTAACGAGATGGGCCAGAGTACTTTTGATTCTTGCCAGGCACTGTATTTAAATACATGGGTGTTGGGGATAAGGCCCACAGTTACGCAATGGCAGAGCCTGGCAATCCAGACATTGGCCCTGAAGCGCCTGTCATCTATAGTCCAGGGGAGGAGTAAGAGATTCTTTCTTGCATGGGACCCCTTCTTGTCTTCACTATCACTAGGGGAGGCACAAACACTCTGAGAGGGACTCCACTAAATTAAGGACACTTGAGTGGGCGGCAGACCCCCCCCAGCCCCTGAGGGCACAGTGTCGCCTGGACCCCATGGCACTATATGGTACTGTGCGCTACCCCTGTTGGATGACCGAACCTCTTATAAGAGTATATGTATTTCCATATAATAACTGATCATTTTAAAGATGTGAACATGAAAACATTAGTATGTTATGAACTGGATCCTTGTACATAGTTTCTTAAGCTTTATATGAATTGTTGGGGTTTTTAGGTGTTTTATTTTAATGTGTATTCTTGCTAGTGACTGGTAATGTAATGTTTGTAATGGTTCTTGCATGTGAAAATTTAATAAACATATTATGCAACAAAAAAAAAGAAAATGTATTCCATAAGATATGCTGATTCTGTCATTTACAGTTCTTAGACTGTTCTCAGGTCAGTGCTGGCCCACTCATAGACAAGCTAACTTTAACCAACTGAGCCTTGCGAAGCTGCCAGGACGCAGCACGAATTCTCCTTGCCTTAACCTCTGTGAACCTCTGTCCTCCCTGCCAACATCTTCACAGCTGTATAGGGCCAAGTTAGCCTTTTGGGGATCGGGCTCCAACTCCAGATTCACTGGCAGAATCTTCCAAGGCTCTACTTTGAAAAATGGTACCAATGAAATCCAGGAAAAGGTGTGGTTTCTGGTTGGCACCTTTGCTCCGATCCGCAAACATAGCAAGTCTGGTATTCTATAAATGATTTTCAATGAACATAACTTTCTTTTGTCCAAATGCCCGAGGGGTATGGGTCTCAAAAAAGGGGGCAGAGAGTGAAGCAAAGTCCCAGGGTATTGGAATAAAGTAGATGTTCAAAACCAAGAAAACGGATGACATGAATGAAAATACTTGAAAATAATCAAGACATAAAAAGTGACAACAAGCATGACTAACTAGGAAGGACAGCTATTCAGAGCAACGAAAAGTTCTGGTTCCCAATAAGACAGACATTGGCACAGGTGTAGTACTCTGCAATGGTGGGAGAAATGGAACTGAGACAGTTGGGGCTGGTGCTGCTTTATATTTGATTTTTTTAATCATTTTTACATTAGGAAAGACACATATGCTGTTTTTTTTTTTTTTTTTACTTTCTATTTTTCCTCCTACCTCCCCCCATCTCTGACCCATCGGGGGCTCCTGGGAGTCATTCCTCTGCCAGCCACCCTACCTAGGACTGAACCTGCACCCCATGGAGCTGCGGTTACCCCCCCCGGGCAGGGAATGAGGTGGGGCCCGTACACTCCGTACACATCAAGTCTCGTCGGGCAAGGTGGCCTAGGTGGGTGGTGGCACATCGAAGGCATGCTCCTGATGCCCTGTCTTCCTGGAGATGGAAGACCTTTTTCCTCCCTTTTCCTCCTTCGCATGGTGTGCGCCCTGACATCAAGGTGCTACGCTCCGACGTCCACCACACGTCTCGGCCGGCCCCTCCTGCAAGCAGGACTTGCTGTACCCCGAGCCTCTGCTCGGGGTCAGGCAAGCTGCGGGCTTTGGCCCCCTCCCTCCCCCTGGAGAAGGCGAGCAGTTATGGGACACTCAAGCCTGCTCCCCCGGCCGGCCCTCCTGTGACCAGAGTCTGCTCCTGAACTCGGGTCGCTGGCGTCGCGAGCGGAAATCCAACGGCTGTGCCGATGGGCCAGCCACATATGCTGTTTGTATGCACATGGCACTGTTGTTACAGTCACTGGCCCCAAACGTTCCGATTCCCACAGGGTTCTAATGCCTCCATCACCAAGACCAGCATGTGGAGCCTTATGGAAGAGATTAAGCAAAAAGAATGCAGGTGTGCGGGGGGGGGGGTGTTACAATGGGCCCTAAAAATTGCTCCAAGCCCCACACTAATTTTTCTATTTTCTTTTCAGATTAACAGCTTGTGTGTGTGTGTATATAAAACAGTGAACTCGAGAACAACAATGTCCCAAGTGCTTGTGTGTACAGCAATTTTAGGACTTTCTCCTCACACTGCTTAGTCTTAGGCAAGGTAGAATTTATTTTTTAAGCGCCTTTCAGATTATTAAGGTGCTTTACAATAAAATACAATATAAAACAAATAATATAAATTCAAATAATTAAAACTCGTGACAGATGGACATTCTTTTAACCGACGAGGTAGAGAATTCCAAAGGGTGTGTGCAGCAAATTAAAAAGCACGTGTCCCAGATGTTTTTAAATGAACCCTGGGAATCTCTAGCAATCCCTTGTTGGCGAATCGGAGTGAGCAGCGGGGGCAGTAGGGAGTAAGGTGCTCTTGCAGATATCGGGGTCCCTGTTCATGTAGGGCTTTATAGGTCAGCAAGCCGACCTTAAAGGTGATCCGCCAATGTACTGGCAATCAGTGCAGTTCGCGTAGCACAGGCGTAATATGACTGGTCCTAGATGTACCAGTGAGAAGCCTGACCGCCGTGTTCTGTACCAGTTGCAAGAGGTGGATATCAACCCCAGGAAGCCCTAGGTACAGGACATTGCAGTAATCAAGGCGGGAGGTTACGAAGGCGTGGATCAATGTAGGAAGGTCAGCCGGAGGAACCAGGTGTTTCACCCGGGCGATATTCCTTAGATGGTAAAAGGAAGATTTAAAGACAGTGGAGACCTGAGATTTCAGAGACAAACCGCTATCGAAAATAACACCCAGGTTACGCACCCGGTCTGAGGTCATGAGCTGGACACCATCGAGCCATAAACCCGAAGGATGTCCAGTCCCAAGACCTGCCTCCGGACGACCCGGGTCCATAACCAACACCTCAGTCTTGTCTGGATTCAACCTCAGCCAGCTAGTGCTCATCCAATCTTTGATCTCGGTTAGACAGTTGTTTAGCACAGAGACCGCATCATCCTGTCCGGGCATAAAGGACATATACAGTTGGGTATCATTTGCATAACAGTGAAAACCCAAACTGTACTTCCTAATATCATCTCCCAATGGCAGCATGTACACTGAAAACAACATGGGTGCCAATACGGAGCCCTGCGGCACCCCGCAGGACAGGAGGAGGGCATCAGAGGAATAAATTCCAGTGACCATCCTCTGTGTCCTGCCCATGAGGAAAGATCGAAACCAATTCAAAACTGTGGCAGATAATCTACAGAAATACCGCAGGTGCTCCAGAAACAAATCATGGTCTACAGTGTCAAATGCCGCCAAGAGAGCAATAAGGACTAAGATGGTACGAGCCTTTCGATCTCTGGCTATTAGGAGATCATTTAACACCCGAACAAGAACGGTCTCGGTGCTATGTCTCTTCCTAAACCCAGACTGGAAAGCATCCAAGACATTGTGGGTTATAAGATGGTCATCCCGCTGCAACGCAACCACCTTCTCAATAACCTTACCCACAAAGGGTAGATTACAGACAGGTCTATAGTTTGCTAGACAGTCTGGATCCAAGGAAGGTTTTTTAAGGAGTGGTCGAATGACCGCCTCCTTGAGGGGATCAGGAAAACTCCCCATTTCCAAAGAACACCAGACAATTTCAGCAAGGATTGGGCAGATAACATCTACGCAACGTACCGATAATGGCGTAGGGCCCGGATCCAAACTACAGCTGGTTGGTCGCAAAGTCTGGACAATCCTCACAATGTCCAAGAATGCCGGCCGGCTGAAGTTAGACCAGGCAGACCGGGTGCACACAACCTCCCAACGATCTCCGCAATCCCTCAAAGAGGGAATTGGACTGATCCCCGACCTGATGCTAGCAACCTTATCCTCAAAAATATCGAGCAAGCTCATCACACTTTATTTGTGAAAAACCTCTTCCAGACTGGAGACAGACTGGATTGCACAGTCTGTCCACAGTCCGAAAGAGCTGAGCTGGTCAATTTCATGCAGCAGCAATCTCCCCGGACAGGAATTCTGCCTTCTTATGGGTTATTGCTGATTGATAGATTTTATAATGTTCCATTAATCTAAGCCTGTCAGCATCAAGGCCGGATTTCCGCCAAGCTCACTCTAGCCTTCGACCCACCCTCCTCAGCTCCTTCAAGGACTCATCAAACGAAGGAGTCCATGGGCGCACAGTGAGTGGGTGAACACGAACAGGAGCTATTGAGTCCAGATCGTCTCCCACCATCCTATTATAGGCCAGTACAAGACCATCTGGACTCATGCGTTCACTCGATAAACCCGATAGGTCCAGCACCGCCAATAGGCCTTCTGGGGCAACTCCCCTCAAAGGCCGGTACTGCACCATCTCTGTAAGGGTAGACCTACTTGGGGGTGCCTGAAACTGAACCTTATGGTATGATGTTCTGACCAACAAACTGATTCCACCCCCAAATCCATGATCACCATCCCCAGGAGGAACACAAGATCCAAAGAGTGACCCCCAATATGGGTAGCAGAAGTAACCACCTGTGTAAAGCCCAGCATAGTCATAAGCTGGAGGAGATTATTTCCAAACTGTGAGAGTTCATTGTTGACCCAGGCACTGAAGTCACCCAGAATTAACCATCTGGGTGACTCCAAGGCCACGTCGACAATGAAGTCCACGAACTCCTTCAGGAATTCTCCTCTATCACCGGGCGGATGGTAAATGAGGAGTATCCTGAAGCCTACACCTGCTCCCACAGGGATCAGTGCTGGGACCGGTACCATTCAATATCTTCATCAGTGACATTGCGCAGGACCTAGAAGGCAGAATTTCACTGTTCGCTGATGACACAAAGCTCTGTAACAGAGTAGACACACCAGAGGGTGTAGACAGAATGAGAAGGGACCTGCAGAAACTTGAAGAATGGTCAGGGGTTTGGCAATTGAAATTCAATGCAAGGAAGTGCAAGAAAAATGCATATGGGGCACAAAAAACCTGGCACAATATATCAGTTGGGGGTGAGGATATAGCATGCACCAAGCAGGAAAGGGATCTTGGAGTTATCATCTCTGATGACCTCAAGGTAGGAAACAGTGTGACAAGGCAGCAGGTAAAGCAAATAGGATGCTGGGATGCATAGGCAGGGGCATCACCAGCAGGAAAAGGGAGGTCATAATTCCGCTATACAAGACACTAGTGAGGCCGCACCTGGAGTACACTGTTCAGTTCTGGAGACCTTACCTACGTAAGGACATAGACAGGGTAGAGAAGGTTCAGAGGAGGGCAACAAAGATGGTGCATGGATTGCATCACAAGTCCTATGAGGACAGGTTGAAGGCACTGAACATGTACTCCTGGAGGAGAGGAGGAGAGAGAGGGATATAATAGAGACATACAAGTATCTTACAGGGAGGAACAGGGTGCAGGAATGCACTATTTTTAAGCGAAAAAGATGTTCTAGGACTAGGGGCATGGGATGAAGTTGGAGGGAGGCGATTCAGAGGAAGCGTTAGGAAGAATTTCTTCACAGAGCGGGTGGTGGACAAGTGGAACACTCTGCCAGAGGAAGTGGTGGGGGCTGAAACAATCACGGGATTTAAGAATGCATGGGATAGACATAAAGGAATTCTGGAGGTCAGGGGTAAGGGGCAACAGACTTCCTGGAAAACATAAACTGAACTTACAGACTTAAATGGGCAGACTGGGTGGGCCATAGGCCCTTATCTGCCGACATTGTCTATGTATCTATGTGATAGCCATAGTAGCCATAGCAATACAGATGTATCTACTTTTGCCTACAGGGCACTAGACGCTAGTCATAGTGAATCTGATTCTCAGTCGCCAGGCACCACTGCTAAGTGGCTGCAACAAGCACTTTGTGAAAGTTGCATTTCTGCAATGCCCTGAGCCATGCTCAAAGGAGTTCACAACTCTCCCCAGTGCATTCACAAAGTTGTGTGCAAATGACTGGGGGGGAGGGGGGTCCATGCTACGGGCCCAAACAGCTGTACACAATGCATGGTGACTGACTCCAACAATTTCAGTCCCAGAGTTTTGCGACACCCTTTGCCTTTAGAACTAAAAGGCAAGCCAGCATGGCGGCATGGAGGGCTGAGGCACTGGCACCTTACCTCCTGCAATGCCAGCAATCCAGGTTCAGAAACTGACTCAGGTCACTGGGGGTCAGTTGGTGTGGGAGAGGACTGGCCACCTGAGGGACTGCTCTTCTCTCCGGGAAGGGGAGGGATGTTGTCCCAGACTTAAGACTGTCAGATGGAGGCCTGGGTGTAGTGCAGCATGGGCAACATAAAGAGTGGGAAGCTGTGGGAATGGCCAGCAAAGTGTATCGGAGGCTAAATGAAGCCCTGTCTGCTCGCTCAGTGTCCATGCTGTCACCCGGGAAGCTTGCCTGGCCCACTCTGGATGAGGAACACTTGGGAGGGGGGCAGCCCTTCACCCTCTAGTTCCACAATGAGGGGGAATTCATGGGGAACAATTCAGACCAGGTAAGCCATGGGGAGAGACGATGGCCAGCATTAGTAAGTGGGGACAGGGCTGATCAGCTGCCTTCAGATACTGGAAAGATAAAAACCTTTATGGTTAAAAAAAAAAAAAAAAAAAAGAAAGAACTACAAGGCAAGAGGTCAAGGTGGCCCTACTTTGCCACTGACTGAAGGAGAGCTGGCACAAGACACAGATCATCAGGAGACTAAGCATTCTAACTGGCCACATGGGGCAATGCAGTCTTTGGGGGGGGTCCTTGGGAGGACAGGAATTGAGGGACCAGGGTGCAGATCAGGAACCACTAGACAGCCAGGTTACCATGTCAGAGGACAGGAAAAAGGAAAAAGCTACAGATCTGGCTGCCTGATGGCTCAGGGGAAGTACTTTGCGCTTCCATGCTGGCAACTAGGATTCAAAAGTGAGCTCTGGGTTACCGGGATCGGGCGGCCAGGCTGGGGAGTGCTCCTGAGAGGTGCACGAGCCAGCAGAGGAGGGAGGTGGCTCAGCTCCAGTGCAGCAGCAGCACCCCCATGGTGAGCTGGGGAGCTTGCTCCCTCGTAGGGGGTGGCATTAACCCAGCATGCATTACTGAAGCTGAGGCTGCCAGATGCTACACCCAATGTCGCAAGGCGGTGGGAGGGGAAAAAGGAAAGAGGGAGGGAAAAAAAAAAAACACAGAATATGTGCCTCGGCCATCAAGAATGACAGTCCCCTTGGTCCTTGGTCATCACTCTGTGTAGATCACCACTTGCTACGACAGTGGGGAGTGGATGCCATGGCAGGGGGCAGGCAGAGACTCGAAGTCATGAGGAAGGTGGTGGTCAAAGGGCCAAAGAGCTCCATGGGGAAAAAATAGCTACAAACCCAGACGTGGGCTTTCAGGTATGGTGGGGTGGGTGGAGAAGGAAAGTTGCTTACCATAACTCTAAATCTTTAAGAATACCTTCTCCATAGAGGTACACTCTTTGGTCTTAGGGACAGAGACACCAGGACCCAGTGGAAGGTAGAATTTATTTGGCCAGCATGTTCCACGGCCACAGCACAGAGCATGGTGCCATGCACACCAATGGCATAAACAGTGGTGCTGGCCTCAACTCCCCCAGTTTCTTTCTTTTTTGTTTTCAAAGAGAGAAAAAGAAAAATCCTATCGGATAAAAAAAAAAAAAACGAAATGCTTTTTTTTGTGAATAAATGTTTAGAAAAGTAACAAAAAAAGGCTTGCGGTACAGAATGCCACTATAAGAAGATTGCATGATCTAAAACCAGTAGAGCCAGAATCAGGATTTGGATAATCTAGAAAGGATTCATGAAGGGAAAAACAACCAGCCCTGAAATGGAAAGAGGCTGCACATGGCTCAACAGAACCTCTGAAGATAAAAGAAAATATCAGAATCAGGAGTTCTGTCTGTATATTTTCTGAGAATGGGCAAACCTCAACATGGTGCCGGTTAGCCTGTGGCTCAAACCAGGGGACTGAAAAATTAGCCAGGCAGAAGACACAAGAAAGACATTGACCCATCCACCAAAGAGGTCAAGGATGCAAGAAACGTGTGCAGAAACTGTTTTCTTTTAATCCCTGTGGTGTGGCATTTAAGTTTCTGCCCACTAAATAGGGCCAGTCCAGGGCCTTAAGCATCGCCTTCATAAATCACTGGAAGAGTACAACTTCAGCAATACAGGAAACATGGATTAAATATTTATAATTACCGGGACTTCCGTTTTCCCATAGGGAAAGCGTGGCACAATTAAGTCATTATAAAGGGTTTATAGCAATGAGCTTATGTGCCAGTTTCCTCTCGCACTAAATGGCAGCCCCAGTAGCTCTTCCTCCCAGCCACTGTCCGCTTTATCTTCCTCCTGACATAGGACTGCTACTGGATTCTGGTAGTAGCTGCCGGCAAGCAGACACTAATTGAAATGAGAGAAATACCCTAAAAAATGTTGGCTCCACACAAAACTGAATTAAAAAATTTAAATAAAAGCGACGGACCATGGTCGCACAAGAACGTCTTTTATTTTATATACTTGCTGTGGCAAAAAAGGAAAGCCCAGCAATTATATAAAATAAAATATAGGTTGGGGTGTGTAAACTCGAAGTTGACATACACCCTTGGGATTGATGTTATGCATAAAACCCCTCGGAGATTCGCCTCAGGCTTCATGTAGCATCTAATCGGTGTGTGTAAATCCTTGTTACACACCCCGACCCACACTTTATTTTATATGTTATGACCAAGGGGGATGTCCAGGGAGAGGAGGATGGAATCCTGCTGGAGGATGGAGCTGGGGGCTGCACTGAAAACAGTGCCTAGTTAGTTTCCCTGAACTAGTGTTTAGCATCTTCCTTCCACTGATGGAATTGTTGCTGGGACAACTGGCCTGGAGGCTTGCGTGTCTCAGCTGCCTTTTCAAAAAGGGACTGAGGCACTTGAGAGGGCAGCTTAAAAGAGGCGTTGGTGGCTTGCTAATCCATTTTATCCATGCTCAGTCTTAGAACCTGTAGCCCACTTCGGAATCCTTGCTCGAGATGAGGAGAAAATGAAACCTCCCAACCCAGTAGCACCAACGCCTGTAGTGACTAGAAGCCTCCCAATCCAGTAGTACCTACACCAATAGTGGCTAGTGGATGGGTGGATATGAGGGGAGCCCAAGGCTGGATAACAACTTGCCAGTTATTAGCAGGCCCTGCTGCAAGGACCACTCCTAATCTTAACTTCACAAGGACACCAATGGAAGCCATGATATCGAATCCCACAGTGACACTGAAGCCCACAACAACATCAAATTCACAAGCCGTGTCAGCACTAAGGCCCATACAAATCTCAACACTGGCACCTCATACAGCACACTGGTGCCAACATCAGTGATACTGGTATAGCATGCATTATCATAGGTAACTTTCCTTTCCAATACATCGACTTGAAGAGGCTCTACACTAAGGGGTTCCACGTCATAATAGTGAAAATATTACTGGGACTTGTAAAAGAGCGAGTACATCCTGCCGAATACCTAATCGGCATAACATAAACCGCACCACACACCAAATTTGGCTCACAATAAAATGAATGTTTAATGCAGGGAGCTGTGCCCCCACACCCCCCAAACTAAAATAACCATCCGGGGCAGAGAGGGGAGACACTGGAGGACAGGAGACTACTGCGGCCACAGAACCAGACAATGGCAAAATGTAAAATAAACACTCTTAATACCAGTAACAGTAATAAAAAAACCTGTGGCCCATTCTGAACCCTGGACCATCACACCTCCGTACGCAGAGTCCTTACCCGCCTCAACCAGCAGCCAGCTCGGCAGCAGCAGGCTGCACTCCTGCATTTCACGCACACTTCCTGCTAAACCCTGTCACTTCCTACAGAACCCCATTATAACCAGTCGCTGTATTTTCCCTCCTCCATCGCTATTCCCCAACCCTTGCTATATCTTCCCTGTCGCTGCTCCTATAGACGCCCAGACTGAGTCGCTCATATATGAGTTGCTCAACTGGGCTCGCTATTTTAACGTGCAACCACACTAAGGCCAGTTTGTTACTGCCATGTGAAAAAATTAGTTTCCTGTTAGCAGGAAATTTCATTAGATCATTATTGAGACCACAGTACAGTTCCAACTGGTAAGATACTGGTGGGAGTGCTCATTCTAGTTACCATTCACTAGCTGTTGAGTAAAAAACAAAATAGCAGCATAAAACCCCTTTAGCATGTTTGTTTTACTATTTAGCCAAGGTAACAGGAAGATCTTTTTCTGCTTCAGAAAATATTACAGAAAATGACCCGAATGCCTTACTTATTATGCACATTTACGCTGAAGTCTGGACAAGGGGAACATTTTTGTCTTTTAAACCAAGGTGTTAGGGCCTAAACTGACAATTTAGGAATAGATCTTGCAGCGGCCCAAGAGGCCCTTATGGACTATTATACAATGGGCATCCAGAATCTGTCATTTTGATTGGTTGACTGGCACTTTCAGCCATGGGTAAATCTCATGACAACACACACAAAAAGTGCCAGTCAGTCAGGGTGGCAGCAACACAACAAATTAAATCAATACACCCACTCCCCAAAAATTTCAAAAGAAATGCACTGCTATTTTTCCCCCCTAAAGCCAACCAACAGAAAGTAAATTCAGTGGCAGTGGCTCAGTAGGCAGCACATTCACCTCTGAGGCCGGGAGATCAGAGGGCTGTGGGTTCAGTTCCCATATCTGGCACTAGGGTTAATATCCCAGTACTGACACTGTAGTGCAGCATGAGAGGGGTGCTGTACTTCTGAGGTACCGTCTTTTGGATGAGACGTTAAACCGAGGTCCCATCTGCCTGGATTGGTGGTAGTTCAGGTGGATGTTAAAGATCCCATGGCACTTATCAAAAAAGAGTAGGGGAATTTCCCCGGTGTCCTGGTCAAATTTCCCTCATTCACTAAAAATACCACCAACAGCTTAATCTGGTTCAAGGTCAGTTGGCATTCATCTGTATCTCCTTCCCCCTGGGTCGTGCCTGAAAATAGGCAGGATTTGCCTAGTGCACTTACCCGGTCAACAAAACCTAAATAAATAAATAAATGACATCGGTCTTGCACTCACCCACCACTCATCACACTGCTCCCTCACAACTAGCAACCAGAAAAAAATACAAACCTTTAAAACCAGTTTCTGTGCCACAATACCTGGTGCTCAGCACTGTCTCCCAGCTCTCTCCCCAATACCGCTGCTTCCTCTACAATCTTGGTTTTACTGATGCCGCCCCTCCTGAACCTCACTTGTTTTCTCTCGCTCGCTCTCTCTCTCTCTCTCTCCCTCTCTCTCTCTCTCTATATATATATATATATATATATATATATATAAAACAAGCTGATTGGACAAATGTTTGGAGCTCCAACCCCTGGCTGCAGTTCAGCTGAACTCTGGAGCTGACTGACCTGAGGAACACTCAGCCGCAGTTCAATACAGCTGCCACACTACCGGACTCCAACAGTAAACATAATAATAATAATAATAAAAGAGCAACATGTCTAACCATATAATCGTCTGAGTTCTGGAGGCAACTCCTCAATATTCTACCTAGCAACACCAAACTATTTTTTGTGTCGCAACAATAAATTCAACAAAAAAAATCATTTAAAATGTAAAAAAACTAAATTTTTTTGTCACAAAAAGGGGGACATTGTATAATCGCAATCAAATCAAAGTTTATTTATAAAAAAGGAACCTATCCATAGTTCAAGGAACCTGTACATGCAAACAATTTGGCAATACAATCACAAATAATAAAATATTAAAACATTTAAAACCATAAATCATCACAATGACCAACCAATTTAAATGATGACAATATTATACTTAATCACCAAAAGCTAGACCAAAGAGGTAGGTCTTCAATTCTGTCTTGAAACTTTGGACGGTCAGGCATTCTCTTACCCGTCGAGGAAGAGAATTCCACAGGTAGGGGCCATAAATGCAACAAATGGGCCCCTGATGTTTGTAAACCCACCCTGGAAATCTCTAGCAACCCCTCATCGGTGGATTGGAGAGGCCGGGTGAGGTGGTAGGAAGAAAGGAGATCTTGCAGGTAGTGGGGTACCTGGTCATGTAGGGCTTTATAGGTCAGCAAACTGACCTTGAAGGTGATATGCCACCACACTGCCAGCAAGTGCTGTCCGCTGAGCACAGGTATAATATGACTGGTCCTAGAGGTACCAGTCAAAAGCCTGGCAGCCGGATTCTACACCAGCTGCAGGTGGCTTATATCAACCCCCGGTAACCCCAGGTACAGGGCATTGCAGTAGTCAAGGCGAGTGGTCATGAATACATGGACCAACGCTGGAAGACCCTCAGGAGGAATCAGGTGCTTCACCAAAGCGATATTCCTCAGATGGAAAAAAAGAGGTCTTGACAATGGCTGACACCTGCAATTTTGGGGTCAAACCATCATCAAAAATAACACCCAGGTTCAGCACCCAATCTGAGGTGGTTAGCTTGACACCCCCAAGCCGAAGGCCCGAGAGCTGTCTGGCTGACACATCCCACCTCCAACAATCTGGGTCCACAACCAACACCTCAGTCTTATCCAGATTAAACTTTAACCAACTAGCACTCATCCAATCCTGGATCTTGGGTAGGCAGCTGTTAAACACAGAGAGAGAGTATCTCCCTGCTCGGGCACAAAGGACATGTACAGTTGAGTATCATAAGCATAGCAGTGAAAACTCACACTTTACCACCTAATAATGTCTCCCAATGGCAGCATATACATGGCAAACAACATGGGTGCCAAAATGGAACCCTGTGGTACCCCACAGGATACCGGGAGAGGGTCAGAGGAATAAATTCCAGAGACCACTCTCTGTGTCCTACTCATGAGGAATAATCAAAACCATCTGAGGACAGTACCAGGCAGTCCACAGATGAACCGCAGGTGCTCCAGTAGTACACCATGGTCCACCATATCAAATGCTGCCGAGAGAGATCAAGGAAGACCAAGATGGAATGGGTCCTCTGATCTCTTGCTGTTAGGAGATCATTAAGCACCCGAACAAGTGCCGCCTCGGTGCTATGCCTCTTCCTAAATCCAGACTGGAGAGTGTCATAGACATCGTGGATGGATAGATGATCATCCAGCCAGGGGTGTAGCCAGGTATTTGTATACCAACCTGCCACACTGCTAAGCCCTCCCCCACTGTTGTCCATGCCTCCTCCCCCCCCCCACAACTCAAATCCAAGGTTTCTGGCTCCAATCAGAGGATTCCCACACTAGACTTGCTTTCTGTCTGCGTTGCTATTGTGGTGCTCGCTGCCCACTGGTAAACACCACTCACTGCACCACGAGTCCAAGACCACAGCAAAAGTTTCTTCTCTCTCCCCTGCAGGTAGGCAGATTTGCTCCAGTTGCCACTCCACATGAAGTCTTCATTCTTTTAGCTGGCTCTGAGTCTGTTCTTCTATCTGCTCCTCAGTTCTTTTACTGCTTCTCTCGCTCCCAGTACAACTGAACTAACAGTATGGCTTCTAACTTTGCTGGGAGTATTTAAACTTACATGAGACTTACACCCCTACCAGATGCCACAGCCAATCACTATGCAGGTGGACCATGTGGACCTAATTGAGACCTTCAGCTTCAACATCCATGGTCCACTCTGCCACCCCCCCCCCAAAAAAAAAACAAAGCTGAAAGAGAAAAGAAAAAGCCTTCAAAGTCAAACAAAGGCATTTAAATGTGATGGACTAAAGAGAGCAGAGCAATGCTGGCCAGCTTGTTTGCTAACCCCTCCTACTAAATTTGGTACGCCATGGCTTACTTGGAGTACCAGTAGCTACACCCTTGCATCCAGCTGCAGCGCAACCACATTCTTGATAACCTTCCCAACAAAGGGAAGGTAAGAGACAGGCCTGTAGTTGGTGAGACAGTACAGGTCAAGGGAGGGTTTTTTCAGGAGCAGTCAAACAACCACCTCCTTAAGGGAACTTAGAAAGACCCCACTTCTCCAAAGACCTCCAGACTATCTCAGCCAGGACCGGGCCTATTTCTTTAATGCACCCCACAAGGAGACGTGTTGGGCCCGGGTCCAAACTACAGTTGGTTGGCTGCAAATTCTGGATGATCTTTATGATGTAAAACTGGCCAAGATCGGACCAGATAAACTGGGTGCTCGTAACCTCCCACCGACCTCCACGATCCCCCAGAGAGGGGGCTGGATGGATCCCGGACCTGATGGTGGCAACCTTATCTGTGAAAAATTGAGCAAACTCATCACACCTCTCTTGTGACAAGGCTCCACCAGACTGTAGGCAGATTGGATTACACAATCTGTCCACAGTCCAGAAGAGCTGAGCTGGGTGATTGCGTGGCAGCAATCTCCTTGGACAGGAATTCTGCCTTCTTACAAGTTATTGTCGATTGATAAACAACATAATGGTCCATCAATCTAAATCTGTCAACATTTAGGCCGGTTTTCCGCCAGACCCTATCCAACCTTCGACCAACTCTCTTCAACTCCTGCAAGGTCCCATCAAACTATGGAGACCTTGGGTGAAGAGTAAGTGGTCGAACACGAACAGGAGCAATGGAGTCCATGGCATCCAAAACCATCTTATTATAAGCAAGTACAAGTTCACCTGGACCCATGCTTTCACTCGTTAAGCTTGCTAGGTCTAGTGCCACCATTAGGCCCTGTTGGGTTACACCCCTCAAAGGGTGGTGGTACCGAACCATCTCCGTAGGGACAGGCCCTTTGAGGGAAGCTGCAAAACTGAACCTTATGGTGTGATGGTAAGAGCAACCAACAGGTTCCACCACCAAATCAGTGATCTCCATCCCCAGGAGACACCAGATGCAATGAGTGATCACCAATGTGAGTCGCAGAGGAAATAACCTGTGTGAGGCCCAGCAAAGGCATAAGCTGGAAGAGATCTTGACCAAAGTGTGAGAGTTCATCGTTGACCCAGGCACTGACGTCCCCCAGAATCAACCATCTGGGGGATCTCAATACCATGTTGACGATGAAGTCCGTGATCTCCTGCAGGAATTCTTTCCCATCACCAGGTGGATGGTAGATAAGCAGAATCCTGCACCCCACATCCGCGCCCACTATACACTCAAAGGAGCTGGTGGACCCCACTGGAACATCCACAAGACCCAGTTCTGTTTTAAAACAAATGGCTACACCCCTGTCCCTACGATACGTTCTCGGATGGTGTATCACCGAGTACCCAGCAATAATCACTCCAGGGTGCGGGTTATTTTGTTTATTTTATTTATTTATGACTTTGTTTACTGGGTAGGTGCACTGGTCCAGTGGACCGTTTACAGGCACGACTTGGGCCAAAAGGCACAGGTATAGACATAATTACAGTGCAGGTGCAGACATATTTACAGTGCAAGAGATACAACAGTAACAATAGCATTAATATGTCATTAATGGTCAGAGCAGGGTAGGGCATACAATAAATAATAGCTGATTACATAAAAGAGTTACAGGAAGTGAAGTAATAATTGCATTATTGCACAAATAATAATATAGGCAGGCAGGAGCAACAAACAATCTAAGGGTCTATGCTGGGGTTTACCCACTTCTGCTATGCATTTGGTCAAAAGGCCGGGTAAATCCCGCATGACCCAAACCCTATTGTGGATTACTGCTTAAATAATGCACATCTTAGCACTAATAGCAATAAACCAGAAATGAGTAGGCATTAAGCTATTTCTGTAAAACAGAAAAAGCGGAGCAATTAGGCAACCGACAGAAAGAACCAAAACTGGTTTACATTAAAGTACGCTTTAATATATTAGGAAAAGCTGCACAGGAAGAGCACATACTGCACCCCCTCCACCAACATTTCACGTATCGCTTATGCTTTATCAAGACTATTTCTACTGCTTTTTTTTCCACAGCTCAGAAATTTACTGCAACAAAAGATATAGTACATTCCCTCTTTTACACTATCTAGGCCAATCAGAACGCACAATTGAATACAATTCATTTTTCAGCTCTTGCATTCATGATTCTATGCAAATAATGGAGTAGATTTTCCTACACTAACTTTTTAATTTCTACTCCCTTCCCCCCCCAACACACTAACAACTAAGGATGCCAGGTGGCCCGCACCCTCCCTGCATTGGTCTTAGTGTGGGATTCTGATGCTCTCAAATGACTATTGGTCTCCAAGGTGGCAGGGCAACACACTGCTGTCGCACCTCTGGGACAGCCCTCTGCTAATTTTCTATTCAACACCCTTCCCCCACCCTGGTTTTATAATTCGTTAATTCTTGCCATTATGCTGATAATTTAGTAAATGCTTCTCCACCAATTTTTTGCACTAGCTAGGGCCGGCCCAGTGGCGCTGGATGCCACACCTCACATGACATCGGCAACCCGTGATTGGGAACAAGCTCGGGTTGCTGGGAGTCAGTCAGGGAAGAGAAGATCGAGCGTCCGGAGGACAGCTCTCCGCTCCTGGGCAGGGTGGGTGCTGGACTCCCCAGCAGCAGCAACTCCCAGTGTAAACTGGGGTGCAACCAGCTGAGGGGGTCGCCTTGCGTGCAGGGGTGGGCGATGGCCCGCGTCTCGAGAGGGGTGGAGTGCCTCAGCTGCGGGCGTCGTTGCACATCCATGCTTCTGGGTCACGATCACACTCAAGAATGAGAGAAAAACCCTCTGGCCAAGTAGACAACACCGGCCCCATGCCCACGCCAGAACCCACCCACCTAGTCCCTCGACATCCTCTGACCTTGGACTGCCTACGGGCTGCTAGATGAGAGGAGCACCAGTGTTGTGGTGGTGGCTCTGCCGTGGGGAAGCAAGGTGGCTGAAGAGCTGCAGGTAGATCCTGGGGGTTCGGAGTACTGGGGGGAGACTAAGGTTGGGGGGTTTCAGGCTGGGAGGGACAAGCCATTCGTCTGAGGGAGTCTCGGACAACGGCGACCAGAGGGAAAAAGATGGTAAAAAAAATGTTGTGCTAGTTCTCACCTCTCCACCCCCTAACCCAGCAGTGAGCAATCTGCAAAGACTGTAAATGGAGTCTATTCCCACAATATGGCCTATTTCACTTATAGTCAGATGTTTCGCCTATCCTCACTACTACCTTGCCAGTGAACTACATGTGTTGTAATATGTAATTGTAATGGTATCCACTTACTCTGCTATGTTTACCAATGTCTCTGTTGTATTCATTCTCAGCACTAATTGTTTTCTGTAATTATGACATGCATGCTCCACTGTCCATATCCCCAGGATGCACCTGGAATCGAGCAGTACTCTGCTCAGCGTGCCTTCCTGGTAAAACTTTTTTTAATAAATAAATTAATAATACTGTTTTGTTTGCTACTGATCACAAGCATCACTACAGTTAATACCTGTGCCAGAGATGGCGCCCAACACATCCTTGTGAAGACTGTTGTCCAGCGTGTTATGTTTCTGAGGAGTTGCCAAATGATTTCCAGTTGGCAGATTTAGAAGGGAATCATCTTTGGCACTCTAAAATGTAAAAGAAAGAAGGAAACAAAAAACAAGGAACCAGGATAAAAACCACTGCATTTATATACAGCACTGGAAAATAAAGGGCAAACAGCCAAGTAAATGAACTGCATTTTCGAGATGTGGTCAGCAGAGGGCAGAGCAAGCTTACTTACACTGCTAGAATAGTTTACTGGAAAAGGTGAGAGATCTTTCACATTGAGCCTTTGTACATTTTCAAGCAGTAGTCCAAAAATTGGTAAATACAAAGTGGCTATTCGAGCTTGTTGACCCTGATGGAAAAAAACAGAAAAGAGAGAAGTAATACTGATAGAACTGATTTGTCAATCATTTCAAAACTGAACTCAGAGGGCCTTGTTATCCAAAGTGAAGGCAGAGCATTCTGGGTCCGACACAGACCACTGGAGCATGTGGAGGCTCGGGTGTCATCCAGCTGGCTCCAGCCCATTCTATCCCTGTTTTTTAATCCCTCCCACATCTCTAGCATGAAGCTACACTGGCCACGGCTATCTTTTGGGAAAAAGGGGGTATAGCTTTTTTGTTTGTTTTGCTACCAGGGCATGTGACCTGGTGTACAGCCACCACTATCATCGGCCCTTGTGCTTCAACTTCAGCTCTGACACTGTGTCCAGTACCTGCCCCTCCCTCCCTCAGATGCTACTTTTCTTTTGATCTGTGCTTCAACTTCAGCTCTGACACTGTGTCCAGTACCTGCACCTCCCCCCACCTTCAGGCGCCACTCCTCTTTTGATCTGTGCTTCAGCTTCAGCTCTGACACTGTGTACAGTACCTGCACCCCCCCCCCTTCAGGCACCACTCCTCTTTTGATCTGTGCTTCAACTTCAGCTCTGACATTGTGCACAGTATACCTGCACCACCCCTTCCCCTTCAGGTGTCACCTCTTTGATCTATGCTTCAACTTCAGCTCTGACACTGTGTACAGTACCTGCACCACCCCCTACCCTTCAGATGCCACTTCACTTCGCTCTGTGCTTCAGCTCAGCTTTGACCACGGTGTACAGTGCCTGCAACCTCTCTCCCCCAAACACACACTCCTCTTTTGATCTGTGTTTCAACTTCAGCTCTGACATGTAAAAGTACCACCCCTTTCAATTGCCACTCCTCTTTCGATCTGTGCTTCAACTTCCAGCTCTGACACTGTGTACAATACCTGCACCACCCCATCCCCTTTCAGGTGCCACTTCTCTTTCGATCTGTGTTTCAGCTCTGACACTGTGTGCAGTGCCTGCAAAACCCCCACACACACACACTCCTCTTCTGATGTGTGCTTCAACTTCAGCACTGACACTGTGTACAGTACTGGGTCCCCCCTTTCAGATCCCACTCCTTTTGACCCTGTGGCTTCACCGTCACATAGGGCCTTACCTCTCCAGGATCAAAAGTGAATGCAGAATATTCTGGGACTGACACAAGCCACTGGAGCATGTGGGAGGCTTGGGTATCACCCTCCTAGCCTTGGCCCATTTTTTTTTTTGTTTTTTAATCCCTCTCACTTCCCTGCCATACAGCTGCCCTGGCCATACCTATCTTTTTTTGGGGGGGAGGGGATGCATGGTCACCCATGATTTCACCGCAATTAAGCAGCAGGGTGAGAAACTGCTCCCCCCCGGAGTCTGGGCATGCAGTGGCCCTAGATTCCACCAATCCAGTGTCGGGGTCGAGCTTGGGATGTGAACATGAGTCTCCTGCATGGTACCACAATTTGCTACACCTTAAACCACTGGGCTGGGCTGTTATATTCAAGGAACTGAACATTTTTTTTTAAATTTACATTGCATGCGCCTTTCACCATGGCAGCCACCTGTGGTGGCTACTGCCCCACCCAGTACCCCAGCTTCTCTGGCATTTACAGCTCCCTGCCTCTTTCAGAACCTGCTATCTAGGGGATTCCAACGTAGGGTGGTAGATGGCCAATCACAGGAGCACAGGCTGAGCATAACACATCACCCTGACAGCCTCACAGCCTGGGTATTTATCTTTGTTCTTCAGTCCCTGCTCCCAGGCATTCCAGTGCTCACAGATCAACAAGTGTGCATGCATGCCACTGCGTGCCGCTGCACGACACTCAGCTGGCATTTGCCCCGGCCAAAGAAGCACTCCACACTACATTATCACTTGTGTGGTCACCAAGGTGGTAGGGCAGTAGGAGAGAATTCTCTGGAATGTTTGACTGCCCCCTTCCCCAACGACTTGGGCGTGTTTCTGAACCCGGGTCACCAGTGTCAAGGGCGGTAACACTACTGCTGTGCCAGCTAACAAGTAAACGTATTTGTTTATTAATATAGTGCAGTGGGTTAAGGCTCTGAACTGCAGATCTGGAGACCTGGGTTTGAATTCCACAGCCACCTAGGTGCATACTGTGTGATCCTGAGCAAGTTACTTAACCTGCTTGTGCTCCCAGGTTGCATCTGGAAACAAATTTCAGCTTAGTGTGCTACTCCTAGTTAAACAATGTTTCCTTTATTAGGATAGGCTATAGATACAGGCAAAACTTATAATGAAAAAGGTGGTTCTACAGAGTTCCTCTTATTGTAACACAACTGAAGTCCTGCAGAAAAAAGTGTCCTTACCCGTGATGCATATCTGTCATCAAAGGCGTGCTTTATCATCATTCCTTTCACCACACTGATTGCAATCTGTCGGATGTCCCTGAACTCCTGGAGTGCAGCCCCCACCTCCCTGAGCAGGAGTCCCACCAAGAAGTGGTTCCGACAGAACTCATCTGAGAGTGAGTAGTCAAGCTGCAGGTCTGCAATCAGAACAGAACATCAGGCAGGATTCAGCAACAGCATCGGAACTATGCCTTGGTGTATCTCAGGGAAAATAAATGCAAGAATGTACCCAGCCTCTTGTGCCCATCTTTAATAAATATATACAGTGAACACTTGTCATGACAATTGTCAAAACCATCTATTAATCAAACCATGACTATCACCATAAGCAGGCTCTAAGGGGTCCTGGAGGGCAAAGACAAATTTCTCCTTTAATGATAAACTAGCAGCTGTTTTATGGTATCAATGGGTTCTATGCAGCAAAGACTCATTGTGAACAATCACAGTGGGTTCTGGGGTTCCTGTTTGAAGGGTGTCTATCAAGGTGGAGATCTCAAAGTTTAATAAAGTACAACCAACTTCAGGCAGTAGTGATAGCATTCAAAAAAATAAACGCCTTCACCTGAGTAAAGCATAATTGGTACACACCAAAAATGAAAGTTACATACTTACTGAAACAGTTGATCTCCCTGAATATCTTCTCCACAAATTACCACTAATGGGCCTGAGCCAGAGGTGCTGGGACCCCATGCGAGCCACAACTTTACTGGAGGGCTGGCACTGCGAGTACTGTAGGTCCCGCACGCGCACTGCAGCATGCGTCCAGTTGGTATACAATACAGCAGCACCAGCCTCCAGCCGCCTCAGTACCTTTTTCTTTTTAAATACTTGCTAATTTATTTACAGAGGAGGTGAGCAGCATGAACCTAGCAAGTAACCTGTGCACTCAACCCTAGGGAATAAGACGCCCTGGTGACCAGTGTGAGAAGGGCCACCAAACCCAGTAACACAGTGTCTTCACAGCCCAAATCAAGAACAAAGGGGTGAAGATCAACATAACAACACTACAGTGACTCTGGAGGTGGTGGGCAGGCGTAGTAATCTATGGAGAAGATATTCAGGAAGATCAAGTTAAATATGTAACTTTCCTATCTTCCGAGAATCAGCCTTCTCCACCGATTCCTACTAATGGGTCAGAGTACCAAGCTCAGAGAAAGACACCCACACTAGAGAGGCTGTAGCTCAGGGCTCACTCAGGATAGTAATGCATTCAGAAATGGCTGCCTGGCATGGACATCCCGGGCACAGTGCTGGGTAAAAGTACACACTGTGCTCCAAGTTGCGGCTCTGCAAATTTTTCCAGCTGGCACTGAGTTTATTTCTGCCAGGGATGTGGCAACCATTCCGGTGGTGGGCACATGTACTGTACCTTGCCCTCCAGTTTAACCTGAGCCATACATACAGGTGGAAATGCACTTGATTGTGACAGGCTATCCCTTTCGGTTAGGGTATAAACCACCGAGTCCTCACTACAGGTCAGGAGTATATTCCATTTTGTTGCCATCATCACAAGTGATGATGGGAGCTGCAGAAGGGAGCAGTGATGCCAGTGGCGGCTGAGAGGCAGGAATCTGTGGTGTGCAGATGGAATCCGATGACAGAAGCTGAGAATTAGAAGGCCCCATCGGCAGAATAACTGTCTGCAATGACTACCCAGGCAGAATGCGTCTAATGATTTCAGAGAATGATGCTGGATCTGACAAGGACATACCTTTTCTCAATGGAGACAGGGACCTCGCCGACAAAGTAGACATGTCCTTTTCTCTGTGTCTGTGGCTATGGTTGTATGAGGAGAAGGCCTGAGATGACACCATTCCTTGTCCTCATTCTTCGACTTTGACGACGAGGAAGAAGCAGATTTTGAGTGCTTCTTCTCCCTGTCTTTCAACCCCTTTAATGTAAGGACATTTTCCAGAGCTTTCATACGGCATTGCCTTGTAGCCTGGTTGAAGCTCTGGCAAATCTCACAAGTTCTCACGTTGTGAGACAGGCCCTGACAGGACACATACAGTAAACTGCATGTCTTCCTTATAAATGTTATATTCGCACTTAAAATATGGAAACAAAGGCTCTTTTGACTTTGGCAGCATACAGAGACGATGACAGTAAACTAAATAAAAGTAAAATAACAAACAGCTTGCTTGATAAAGTTTCCTTCAGCAGGTCGGACAAGGATGACTGACAGTGGAAGAAAGAACTGAGGAGTGATGGGGCCACCCATGCTATACATGACAATGCTGCACATCAATGTGAGGAGGAGGTTTTTCACTGAGAGGGTGGTGGATCCTTGGAATGCGCTGCCTGGCGAGCTGGTTCGGAGATCCACAGTGGAGGGCTTCAAGAGAGGGTGGGACAGACACAGAAAGCGGATGTATCAGATGATGGCCTGGCCCAGGGGAGTGGGGTTGGATGATAGGGGTTTCTGAAACACAAGGCGGGGGGAGGGCCTCGATACCCAACTAGGGGTCTGAGGTTTGAGCAGACTCGATAGACCGTAAGGCCTAATCTGCTGGCAATTAGTAATGTGGGCAACCCCCAGCTAGCAATAGGTTTCTGAGTGGTCCTGATGCTGATGGCTTATAGTTCCAAAGAAGGTGTGGCCTAAGGGAAGAGATATCCTCAACAAAGATCTACCTTATCTCTATGGAAAACAGTATATGGAGGATCTGTGAAACAAAGCATGCATTTCAGATAGTCTGTGGACAGAGGTAATAGCCACCAGAAATGCTGCTTTTCAAGTTAGAAACTAAGTCACAAGTCATAACAAGCTTGAAAGGGCTTACGAGTGAGCATATCTAGTACAAGGCTGAGATGCCAGAGGGCCACCGACTTCCTAGTGGGGGGCCTTGTGTGCAGGATACTCCTGAGGAATCTCTTAAACACTGGCAGCTGTGCCAAAGAGAGGGTACCTAAAGGTTCCTGGTATGCTTATATAGCACATATGTGGACCTTAACTGTGAAATACTGCTGGCCACCATCAAAAAGATCCAGCGAGTACTCCAAAACCTTTTCAGGTGGACACCTGAAGGGTCCATGGAGGTTTTGGAATGCTGGATGGAAAATCTTTTCCACTTGGCCGTGCAGGTCTTCCTGGTGGAAGGTTTATACACAGTTAAGAGTATCTCAGAGACCCTCTGAGACATTGTAAACACTTCTATTTCTACAGGAGCCAGGCCTGAAGGTAAAGGATGAGTGCTGGTTGGGATGGACTAGCTAACTCTGTTTCAATAGGTCTATCCAGAGTAGCAGACTATGCTGACTGCCAGTCAATTCAACAGGGAAAACCATATCTGCTGAGGCTAGCAGGGGACCATTAGGACCATGCTGCCCTGTGTGACTCCAACTTGAACAGCACTCTCTGGATGACAAGGATTGGAGCAAATGCATACAAAGAAACAGATTTTGCCATGGCAGTCTGAATGCATCCCGAAAGAAAATGCCAGGTCCTGGATTTCTGGAGTAAAATCAAGGCAGTCTGTCAGTGAGGGGGGGACGGATACAAAAAGGTCCACATCTAGGATTCACCACTCATGGATTAGCAATCTCACGATGTTTAGTGCTAGTGACCACTCATAAGGATCTGCCTGTGTTTGACCTAACTCATCTGCCAGAGCATTTTGTACCCCTGACAGATAATTTGCTTAGAGCGAGATCCCCTGCTCCAGACACCTTTCCCCATACGCTCACTGCCTCCCTGCAGAGAGGGTAAGAGTGTGCTCCTCCTTGCTTGTTAATATGTCACATGACAGACTTGTTCTAATGGAAGCCCACTGGGTCTGTCAGACCATACAGAACTGCCTGAATCTTTAACACATTTATATGGAGATGTCTCTCTGATGAGTCCCAGTCACCTCCCCCAAAGTCTGAAGACCCTGTAAGTGGGCTCCCTACCCCAGCAGGGAGGCATCCATGGTGAGAGTCACCTCAATCTCTAGTGAGGAGAAGGGGAATCCCTGTGGATGTGCAGCCTTCCTTGAGACACTGTGAATACTGAGGAGGTTAGGCCCAGCATGCGTTGTATGGAGTGGGCTGGCAGTCTTGCAATCCATAAATGCATAATGTAGCATACCATTTGCACGACTGCCCATTGTCTGCTGTCTGGAAGGAAAGCACCAGCCTAGGTCATGTTCAGAACAGCTCCTATCAGGAGCAGTTCCTGTGAGGGCTCCAGCTGAGACTTTCTGGGGTTCAGCAGGACTCCCATGGGTGTTAAGCTCAAGCGAGTCAGTGGCCATTGCCTGCACCATCTCCTGTCTGGATAGGCTTGAAATTAGCCAGTCATCCAGATATGGGGAGATTTGGAGTCCTAGCTTTCTGAGATACACTGCAAGTACTGAAAAGCACTTTGCAAAGACTTGCAGCTCCGAGGAAAGCCCAAAGGGTTGGACTCTGAACTGGTAGTATTACCCTTTCACGCAAAACTGAAGGTACTTCTGCTGTTTGGGGTGAACCAGTACGAGCTGGTATGTGTACTGCATATCCAGTGATGCTAGCCAGTCTTGATACTTCAGGTAAGGTAGCAAAGATTCCAGAGAAACCATTCTGGATTTTCCTAATCCATGTATTTGTTCAGTTTCCTAAAGTTAAGAATGGTGTGCATGCCCCCTGATTTCTTTGGTTCCAGGAAGTCGTGGGAGTAGCACCCTGTGCTCCATTCTGACTCTGACACTATTTCCACTGCTTTGTTTCTCTGAAGGCCAGCAATCTCCCGCGCCAGAAGCTATGACATGTCAGCCGACAAAGGGAATTGCCTTCTGGGAAGATTGTCCTGGGGGTGTCCAACAATACCAGAGATGCCTTCTGGGAAGATTATCCTGGGGGTTTCCAACAATAACAGAGATGCCTTCTGGGAGGATTGTCCTGGGGGTTTCCAACAATACCAGAGAGCACCTTTCATGGATGATCCTTAGAACTTACTTGTCTGTTGAGATGGCTCCCCGCTGATGGTAAAACTGGATGAGGTGTTCCCCTACTGGAGAGGAGTGGTCTGCCTCAAACAGCTGAAGTGTACTCGGGGCTGGAACTTGAGATGGTGGTGCTGAGCACTTCTGACATCTGTGCTTCTGGCTGCCCTTTCTTCTGAGCATGGGGAGGCTGGGACCCATAATTTTGGGCTCCCCTGCCCCTACCACTAAAGGGCTGCTTGTTGTGGAAAGAATAGTGTCCTTTACTCCTTCATGGGTTATAGGCAGCCAGACTGGAAGTCTTAAGAGTCATTTTTGTTTCGCTAGATTCTTGAAGAGACTACCTTACCTGCTGTTCAAATAGATAAGTATCATCAAAAGGCACATTCACAATCTGTTATTGGATATCCAGGGTGAAGTCAGCAGTCCTCAGCTAGGAGTGTCATCTAATGCAGATACCTGAAGCAGTGGAGTGAGCTGCTGCATCAAAGGCTTCCACAGAGGTTTTCAGCTTGTGGCTGTTAGATTCAATACCATATTTAACAGCAAGCAGCATCTCCTGCTTTCCCCCTATGTCTGGCAGGACCTCTGCCAGACTGCACCAGAGGGCATACTCATACTTGCAGAAGTGGCCTTGGTAGCTAGCTGTTCTCATGCCCAGGGACATCAAGGCACAGACCTGCTTGTCCGTGGTGTTTACCATTCATGACTCCTTGTCTGTGGTGTGCACAGTAAGTTCCATGGGCACTACAGGGTTGTCTTTCTTAGTCAAAATAACAACTGCATCCTCTACTGAGTGAAATACAGGGGTTTAGATTTAGGCACTGCAAATTTCTTGTCTGTCTGCTTGGGGACAGCTGACACAGTAGCAGGCCTCCTCCAAGCCACCTCGGAAAGTGTTTCCTGGGCCAGCTGGCTGCAAAGGAACTATATAGACAGAGAAATTGGGAATGTTTAGAAACTCCCATTGGGGGTGCCTAGCCTGCTGTATGGCTGCAGGCTTGAAATTCAGTGCAGTGTGCATATTTCTGAGCAGAGTCTGAAAGGAGAGATCCTCATGAGGTACGGTGACAGGAACCACTTCTGGGATCTTTTGACCATAGTACAAGTCATCGTCATCACTGGAGACAATGAGGTCAGACTCGTCACCTTACTGCAGTAAAGAGGATGGGGGGCAGTGCACGCTGCGGCCCCGCCACAGCTGGAGCCGCAGGATTCAGGAATAATGCCATCGGTGGTACCAAGGATTGCCCTGGGTCTGTTCTTGGCACAGAGGTTAGAGTCAGAGTCATCTGTCTGCCTAAGTCAAGCAGCACCAAAGATGGTGCTGGCTCAACCAATTCCAGAGGGTCAGAAACCAGTACTGACAAAGGCGCTGCCTCACTTATGCACTGTACCCATCAGCCCACTGGAGCTACCCAGTGGTTAAACTGCACAATAATGTCCCATCTATTGGACAGAGAGGAGCTCCAGGACAGACTCCTCCATCTCGCAAACCCATGTGTCCCCCATGTCGTTGGTGATGATGGCAGGCTAACCTGGGTGCACAGAAGTCAAGTGTCTCACTGCAGACTGTCCACAAGATGACCTTGAATGGTGCCATTTCTTCATCTTCTGCTTTCTGTAAGAAACACAGAAACAAAGCCTTTGATGGCAGAGAAGGATCGCTTGGCCCACCTAGTCTGCCCATTTCCCTACCTACTGAATAAGCTGCAGATCCCAGTTAACCAACAGCCTATTTCTTCCTACCCCCACAAGAATTGCCTTATGTCTGTCCCATGCATTCTTGAATTCTCCTACAGTATTAGACCCCACAACCTACTCAGAAAGGCTGTTCCACGCATCCACCACCCTCTCTGTGAAATAATACTTCCTCACATTGCCCCTGAGCCATACCCGTCTATCTTCAAATTGTGTCCCCTTGCTCTTGCACATCTCTTTTTCTGAAAGATGCTACCCTCTTGGACTTTCTTGATTCCACTGAGGTACTTCAAAGTTTCTATCATGTCCCCACTCTTCCTCCTTTCCTCAAGGGTGTACACATTAATTAAAGAAGTGGTCATGGCCAAATGGTGCAAAAACATTGACACAGAGTGTGTGTGGGATCTGGACATTTTTTCTCGTGACTCTGAGAGGACTGTCCATACTTTCAGGTGTCAGACTGGCATTGCCAGAGCACCCGCCCAGAGAGAGGTATTGACCAGACACAGACCTGCTGCTAGAGCAACTTGCCTTTTCAGACTCCCTATCTTCTTCCACAGTTGATTGCTAGCATGAGGTAGAGCTGAGAGAAAACTGCAGTTTTGTGTTTTAACTAAACTGACACAAAAATAATAAACTCTAGTGTATTTTAAAACTAAAACTGAAGACCTGAATGCTGCTGTTGTATAGATAGTTAAGTTCAGTCCCAAATGCAAAGCATGGTGATGCTACTGCTGCACTTTTGACTCTGGGGGAAAAGGAACTGAGGTGGTTGAGGGCTGCTGTGGCTGTATACCAGTGGCATGTGTGGTGAAATGCACACCGGACATACTCGAACCAACAGTCTGCTAGAAATGTTCTGACCCGTGTGTGGTCCTAGCACCTCCAACTCAAACCCATTAGTAGGAATTTATGGAGCAGATCTGACCCTTATGTTGTCCTAGCACCTCTGACTCGGACCCATTAGTAGAATTATATGGAGCAGATCAACTCAATAGGCACCATAACAAGCATTCTGTTTGTTGCCTCTGTGTGTGTGTGTGTGTGTGTGTGTGTGTGTGTGTGTGTGTGTGTGTGTGTATAAACACAGTAACAGAATGGGGGTGACAAGCTCGGAGGAACTGATGGGCAGGTGTTGGTATCATCTGGTAGAATGGTATAACTGCATCCAGTCCATCAATCACACTTCAAAAAACAAAACCAAGGTATTATTAAATCAGATGAGGGGGCGGTGTCCTGAATTTCGTTTACCTTAACCCCTGCTGCAGGATCTCTGTAGCTATATGGGGGTCCTGCTCCTAGGCAACTATATGCTCTCCCAATCCTTTCCCAGGCCAATGTCAGCGTTCTACGAAAGTGGGACACCGCGTACAACAACATTTGCAGATCTGCCCTATCAGCCCCTCGCCTTACACACCACTGCTTGCTCTACTCCGCCTGCACTGGCTCATACCTCTCAACCTTTTGCCCCTCAAATGTGGAACACTGCCTCTCAAAATGTGGAACAAATGAGCAAAATGTGGAACACTTAATAAAATCTTTACCTAGGAGGCTCAGAACACTGTTAAAATGTTTGCATTTATGTTCACAAAGTCTGTTATTAATTGAGTAATATATTTTTTGCAACATTTACTATAGATTTTTGCTTTAAAATGTTAATACTGACTGTGGAACAAGTCCTCATAATGTGGAACAGGGAGCTTTTGTGAAGTAAAATGAGGAATGTTCCTCATAATGTGGTACAGTTGAGAGGTATGCACTGGCTGTCACCGGATACTGTTGCTCCTACTCACTGGGATGTTCATCGACTCCTTGACTAGATATCCCCGACCTGACTCTCTTGGGGCTATGCTTTCCCCGTGCAGTACTCACGTCCACTGAGGTCCTCGGATGCTCAGCTACTCTCTGTCCCGTACTGCTCAACCAAAGTGGGGGAACAAGCTTTCTCTCATTTTGCTCCCAAATATTGGAACGCCCTACCCTCCCACTTAAAATGCTCCTTATCTCACTCCTCCTTTAAAACTGCAACTTTTTGTCACCTCGATGCACTTGATACTTGTGACTGTAACTAATCAAGCTTGGCCTTCTCCTCTTGCTTTCGCTTTTGCCTTGACAACTGTCAATCAAATACTCCATGTTCATCTCTGGGCTTGCCTTTAGTGGACCTTTTCCATTTCCATCCCTGCGTGGATGGTTTTGAATCCGCATGTGTAATTTTCTCAGCTATTCCTGCATGGATATCTGTTAGATTCTGTCATGCTGTTGATTGTACTGGATCCTGTGCCTGTTTGTAAGGCTGTATTTTGTACTCTCCCGGGTCGTACCTGAAAATAGGCAGGGTTTTTTGCCTAATGTACTCACCCAGTCAACAAAAGCTAACAAATAATACATTTTGATGTTATATGATCTGTAGACTTCTCCAAGTGTTAGGAACAGACCAGCTGGGTTTCGCAATGGAAACATACAGTATTCTACAGGGAGCATGCCCCAAAATAGCGAGCATGTTCTATTTCACAGAACAGTTTGAATTACTCAGCTATGACCACGTATAATAACTAAAACAGTTACAATTTATCAATATAGATTTTGCCTATATTCTTCAATTTTTACATGTTTCTGATTGTGACTACTTCTAGCTCATTATATTACCCAACTAAGAACTTACCAAAAACAGATTAAAATGCATCAGTGAAATTTCACTGCATAATCACAAAATGGAGTGGAACGACTATCTCTTTAAGGATTATAAACTGCAATTAGCTCAAAAAGTAAAATACTAATTAACTTGGGTAATGAATTGCAACAACTGCTTTGGCTAATAAGCAATTTGTTAATGCACTCTGAAAATTACTGATGGGTGAATTATGCATTGTGACTGTGTTAACTACGTCTACTTCCAGAAGGCATTTAAAGAATGTCTGTCATTAGCAAAGGATTTCTTACGACATACTACCCATGGATGCAAACCAGGATATAAAGCAGTTATGCAATTAAAAAAACATTTAAAACAGAAAAGTGCTGAAGTGACCCCTTTAAAATCACAAATCAAAGAGAATTCTCGTAATGGGTGTTACAAATGAAATGAAAGACAGATAGATCTCCCAAAACCACAAACACATATCAGCTGAGAAAGGTCACATTTTCTTCATCATGTGGAAGAAAAAAAAGTATATTTTAACAACTAGCATTACCTATACCAGGCCTTTTCACAGTAATCATCCTCATTGTGTTTGACACAGTTAGCAATGGTATTACCAGGTGCTTTGCTTCTGGGATTATTCACACATAAAAGTATGTGTAAATATATAAACATGCTTCACAGAGCGTGCATGCACATGCACGCGCGTGCACACACACACACACAAATGCACATATACTGAATAAATATCTGTTGGCGACAACAACAATTTAAATCAGCTTGGTATTCCAATGCAAACACTCCAAAATAGTATTCAAAATAAATCACCAGTCAAAAATGACAGAGCACCAATAAATACTTAAAAAATGGAAATAAAAGCCTCAGGTACACACCATATAAATTACACAGTAAAGCTGTCAGTGGGTTAAGATTGTTTATCAGCTTTTAAGGGAGACTTGCATAAGTCACGCATGATTCATTTAGTGCCCCTTACATATGTATAAATCTACCTCAAAGACAGCCATTTCAAATTTTCTTACTCTCTCTCCAGGGGGGCAGTGGGGGTGACACAGGTAAGGCAAGGAGAATAGGAAAAGGAGTACAGGGAGTTGGTAATGCTGGGAGCTCAGATGGGGGCAGACTTCCAAAAGAGGAGGGGAAGGAGGAAGGTGAAGCGCAGCACATGGGTACAAAGAATAATACGAATGTGGACGGAGAAATAGGTGAATTGGGGCAAAAAGGGTTGAATACAGTGGAGAACACAGCAGGAGAAACAGAGACAATAGAGGGGATATTGTGCAGGAGGAAGGAGGAGAGGAGAAGGGGAAGACGGGGGGGGAGAAGGGAGGTGTCTTGGGGGACTTGATACTAAGAGGGGTCAGGTGGGGAAGCAAAGGGGAGAGGCACAGTGGAATTTGAGTGGAAGCCATGCCAGGAATGAAGGTGGAAAGGGTGGGGCAATCCGTGCTAAGGAATGCAAGCAGGGGAAGGGAAAGGTCTCACCTAATAATACACCTGGGGATGAATGACCTGGCTGATGGGGCAGTAGGGGACAATTCATATGCCGTTATGGCAAAGTGTGGTTCCTCTATGGAGGCACCTGCAGTGGAGACCAAGGAGGATGCTGAGAACCTCCACAAAGGAGGCCCACAGGAGGGTGGCATGGGACCCCACAGGGGAAGGAAACAATTCCTGGTGGGGGACTCCATTGTTAGGGTGGTACAACTGGGGGAGGAAGGGGAGAGGGAGGTAAGGTGTCTGCCTGGTGCCATGGCTTGGAGCGACAGGGAGTGAATCCTCAGGATTGCCGGAGCAGCTGCACGGGGGAGGGAGCTGGATGTCATTGTCCACGTAGGGACAAATGACCTGGCTGAAAAAGGGATCAGAACAGTGTTGGAAGAGTTTGTGGAGTTGGGAAGGGCCCTTAGACAAGTAGCACACACAGTAACCTTCTTGGAGGTGCTGCCTGTCTATGGCATGGGTGAGGCTAGGGTGCTCCACACCATAGGATTCAATCAGCGGTTGAAAAACTGGTGCAGAGCGCAGGGATTTGGCTTCACTGGGGACTGGGGGTCCACCTGGAGTGATGCAGGCCTATACTGGCGTGATGGTCTGCATCTGTCCAGCAGGGGAACCAAGATCCTAGGTGATAGGTTTAAATGCTTCATTGGCATCATTTAAACTATCCAAGTGGGGAGGCACTGGAAAGAAGCAGGGAAATCCTAGCCCCCCCCCAAAAAAAAATCAGGGTAGTAAGTGCAGTAAACACCAAGATAGAGATGTCTATAGGGAGAAGGGCAGGGGTAAATGGAGAAAGTGACAAAGGCAATAAGGACAGGGATGGGGCAAAAAGGGGTAAGGCCATCAGGAAATGGAGGGTAATGAGTACCAATGCCCATAGTCTGGGCAACAAGCTCCCTGAACTGGTGGCCTTGATGGAAGAGGGATGCCTGGATATCATAGCAGTCATTGAAACATGGTACACAGAGAACCATGACTGGGATGTCAACATATCAGGGTACACAACCTACAGGAGAGACAGGGAGGGGAGAAGAGGGGGAGGAGTAGCTCTCTATGTAAGGGAAGGGATAAAAGCAACGGAACAAAAGAGTAAACAGGGAGGAGAGGAGGCACTGTGGGTCACCTTAGAGACTGGAAATGGCACCACAATCCACACAGGGGCTGTATACAGACTCCCATGTCAGGGGGAGGGAATGGACAGGGATAATGATAGAAGGCATCCTTAGGATGGCAGACAAAGGGGACATACTGTTGATGGGGGACCTGAATATGCCAGATGTTAACTGGAGCACCTTTGCTGCAGCCACATCCAAGAGCAGGGCCCTTCTCGATGCCCTACAGGTGGCATGCCTCAGACAGCTAGTTTTGGAACCCACTCATGAGGGAGCAATCTTAGACCTCGTCCTCTCAAATGGGGACAGTGAGAGGATCTCAGATCTAGAAGTGGGTAGCCACCTGGGAACAAGTGACCACCAAACTGTGGTTCACGATAAACTCAGTTACAGAGTCAAGCCATACAAAATTGAGGGTACTGGACTTCAGCAGGGCTGACTTTGGCAAGATAGGAGAGTGGCTTAGAAAAGCACTAGCAAACAGGCTAGAAGGAGGGGTGGAGCAACAATGGGGAAACATCAAAACTGCCATCACAAGAGGCAACAAGACTTTGTGTGAAGCAAATAAATCAAAACGAAAGAAAAAGTCACTATGGTTCTCAAAAGAGGTGGCGGGGAAGGTTAGGGAGAAATAGCATTTAGGAAGTATAAGGAAACACAGAAGGAGCAGGACAGAGAACTGTACCAGTTAAGGCAGAAGGAAGCAGGGAGGGAAGTCAGAATAGCAAAGGCCCAAACTGAGGAAAAGTTAGCCAACTCAGTTAAGAAGGGGATAAAACTTACATAGGTACATCAGGGGCGTAGAAAGAAGGGAGGATAGTGAGGCTGAATAGAGATGGACGATTGGGTGGGCAAGAGGGACAGTGAAAAAGCAGGGATACTGAGCGAATACGTCTGCTCAGTATTCACAAAAGAGGAGGAGGGGGAGGTACCTAATCCAATTAACAGAAGCACTCTGGATAGGGGGGTCGATCACAGTCCTTTCACAGATGAAAAGAGTTCTGAAAGAACTCCTAAAACTGACGGTGTACAAAGCACTGGGGCCTGATGGAATTCACCCCAGAATTCTAAAAGAATTAAGGAGAGAACTAGTGACACCACTGACTACCCTTTTTAACAAATCATGGGAGGATGGTGTGGTACCTGAGGACTGGAGGAAGGCAGATGTGATTCCCCTTCACAAAGTGGGAGCAAGACAGAGGCAGAAACTACAGACCTGTCAGTTTGACCTCTGTGGTAGGAAAGCTGATGGAATTACTTTAAAGAAGGAAGCGAACTGAATACCTAGAGGACAGTGGGGCACAGGATCCAAGGCAGCAGGGGTTCACAGCGGGAAGGTCATGTCAGATGGATCTAATTGATTTCTTTGACTGAGTGACCAAAGTAGTAGACCAGGGATGGCCTACCTAGACTTTAGCAAGGCATGTGACACAGTCCCACACAAAAGATTAATAATCAAATTAACAAGCCTGGGAGTGGGTCCCAGGGTGGTAACCTGGGTAAAACACTGACTGGACAACAGGACACAGAAGGTAATTGTAAGTGGAGTCCACTCTGAATAAAGAGGGTTTGCTAGTGGGGTACCGCAGGGTTCAGTACTGGGTCCAGTCCTTTTTAATGTCTTTATAAGTGACACTGCAGACGAACTGAAAGGAAAAATAAGCCTCTTTGCAGATGACACAGATCTGCAACAGGGCTGATACACAAGGAGGCATGGAAAGGATGAGAAGGGACTTGGCAAGGTTGGAGGAATGGTCAGAAGTATGGCAGCTTGGATTCAATGCAAAGAAGTGCAAAATAATGCACCTGGGAGACAAAAAGCCAGGAGAAGATTACACAATGGGGGGGAGTTAGTAACAACAACAAAAATGGAAAGGGACCTGGGGGTAATCATATCAGATGACCTTAAGGCTAGCAAGCAATGTGAGAAGGCAGTAGGGAGGGCTGGGAGTATACTGGGATGTATAGGGACAGGCATCACCAGCAGAAAACAGGAAGCTATTTATTCCTCTGTACAAACAGTTGGTGAGACCCCATCTGGAGTACTGCATCCAGTTCTGGAGACCCCATCTCCATAAAGGACCTAGACAGGAAGAAGGCAGTCCAGAGGGAGGCTGACTAAAATGGTGCAGGGTCTGCAAGAGAAGCCATCTGAGGAGAGAGACTAAAGGAGCTTAATATGTATACCTTTGAGGAAAGGGGGGGGGGACATGGATGAAACACTCAAGGCCTCAGTGGAATCAACAAAGTACAAGAGGGTAGCATCTTTCAGAAAAAGAGATGTGCAAGAACAAGGGGACACAATTTGAAGATAGAGGGGAGACGGTTCAGGGGCAATGTGAGGAAGTATTTTTTCACAGAGAGGGTGGTGGACGCATGGAACAGCCTTCCTGAGGAGGTTGTGGGGTCTAAAACTGTGGGAGAATTCAAGAATGCATGGGACAGACATAAGACAATTCTTGTGTGGGGTAGGAAGAAATAGGCTATTGGTTAACTAGGATCTGCAGCTTATCCTGTAGGTAGGGAAATGGGCAGACTAGGTGGGCCAAGCGGTCCTTATCTGCCATCAAAGTCTATGTTTCTATGTTTCTAAGAGGAGGTTTGAGGAACTGGGACCTCTGTGTGAGTGATCATGCAGATCTGTCACCTTCTCGGAGGTACCTCCCATTCCCAGGGAAAGCATGGCAAGAAAAGGGAGAATTCAAGAGTTTAACGAATGGCTGGAGGCCTGATGTCGGGAAAAGGGGTATGGGCTGGTAGGAGAGTGGGGGGAGGGGAGACCTGGGAGAACAGCAGTCTGTATGCAAAAGATAGACTGCACCTAAATGAGGAAGGAAAAAATGTACTGAAGGCAAGGATAGGGAAGCACATTGAGGAGCATTTAAACTGGGGGGGGTAGCAGGAGGGATAGTGGTGTTCAGAGGCCCAGTGATGTGAAACCAAATGAGCTTACCACCGTGATAGCAAGAGTAAGGAGGAAGGCAACTGCTAGAGGAGTGGAAACAAGGAGAGAGCGGGGAGGGTAGAGACAAGGGTTGGAGGTGGTAACACTAAATGCTGGAGTCTGGGGAATAAGGGGCAAGTACAGGCTCTCTTGGAGGAGGCGTGGACTTAGCGGACTCCGAGACATGGGCCACCAAATCACTGACTGGGACATAGCGATTCTCAGGTACAGATTACACAGGAAGGATAGGGGAAAAGGAGAAGGCGGGGTGGCGCTGTACATAAAGGAGGGATTAAAATGTTAGTTTGTGTAAGGGAGGAGGGAGATGAGAGAGAGATACAGAAGCACTGTGGGTGCAACTACAGGATTCCAAAAATAGATCACTAAGACTGGGGGTGGTGTACAGGCCACCCTCTCAAACTGAAGGGATGAACAGGGTACTGGCAGAACAGATCAGGAGGAACTGTGGGAAGGGAGGGACGGTGGTGTTAGTAGGGGACTTCAACCTGCCGGCGGTGGAGTGGGACACACCTACCACAAAGAGCAGAAGGGAGCAGGTAATGCTGGATGCCTTCCAGGAAAGCTTTCTAGTACAGTTGGCAGGAACCAACCATGGAAAGGAACACCCTTGACCTCGTACTGACGAACGGGGAGTGGGTGAGGGATGTGAGGGTGGAGGAACCACTGGGGGGGGAGTAACCACCAGACAGTTTGGTTCCAGTTACAGATGGCTAAAGAGAGGATGGTATCTGGCACAAGCGTGCTGGATTTCAGGTATGCCAACTTTAAGATGATGAGGGAAGTGGTACGGGGTTCCTGTGCAAAATTCAATTGGATATGGACACACAGCAAAGGTGGGAACTGATAAGCCAGGGGATAGTGGAAGCAACAGAAACTTGCACGAGGGCCCAGACTAGGAAGGCTAGTGGGAAGAAACCCAGCTGGATAAGTAAAGGGGGTGCTAGACAGGGTGAGGAAGAAAAGGGCAGCTTACAGGAGATATATATAGAATCGGGAGGGAGGACGATAGGAGGAATACCTGAAAGAAGCGAAGGAAGTGACCAGCCAGGGGGTTAAGGGCAGCCAAGGCAAGCAAGGAAACTCAGGCTGGTGGGGCATAAAAAGGGAGAAAAGACTTCTTTAGTTACATCAGGGAGAAAAGAGCTGTAAGGACCAAATTGTAAGAATTAAAGAAGGAGGGGTGATGGGTGGAAGAAGGGGGTGAAAAGGCAGAAGTGCTCAATGACTACTTCTGTTCAATCTTTACGAAAGAAAAGGAAGGGATGCTACCCACAGTAGGAGGGAGGACAGAAATAGATGGTGGGGTGACGGATGGAGAAATCACAGTGGGGAGGGTGCTGGAGGGGTTAAGGGCATTGAGGGTAGACAAGTTTCTGGGACCGGATGGAGTAAAATCGAGAGTGCTGAAGGAGCTGGCAGAGGTCCTGGCAGGACCACTGGCAGCCCTATTTAATTCATCTCTAGACACAGGATGTATACTGTAGGACTGGAGACTGGCTCACATGGTTCCCCTCCACAGAAGTGGACCCAAGGATGAACCAGGGAACTATAGACCAGTAAGTCTAACATCCATATTGGGGAAGCTAATGGAGACCATCGTAAAGGATAGGCTAGTGGCCCTACTGGAGGTGAACTGGGTGCGGGACAGGAGGCAGCATGGCTTTGTCAAGGGCAGGTCATGCCAGACCAACCTGGTGGAATACTATGACTGGGTGACTAAGCAAATTGACAGGGGCCATGTGGTGGATGACCTGTACCTAAACTTCAGTAAGGCCTTTGATTCAGTACCACATGGTAGACTTGGAATCAAGCTACAGGGCACAGGGGTGGAAGCAAAACTGGTGGGGGTGGGTGGAGAGCTGGCTAAACGATAGGCAGCAGAGGGTGGTGGTAGGTGGGGAATACTCATCCCCTAAACCTGTAACAAGTGGTGTTCCTCAGGGTTCGGTGTTGGGCCCAGTGCTGTTTGGCATATTTACTGCAGACATCTTGGATGGCATCAGCAGCAAAATCAGCCTATTTGCAGATGACACCAAGATGGGAGCGGTGGTGGATGACCGGGGGTGGGGGGGTTGCAGGGGCTAGAGGAGGCAGGAGGGATCTGGCAAGGCTGGAGGCATGGTTTGACAGATGGCAGCTGAGGTTCAATGCAAGGTGCTGCACTTCGGAACAAAAATTCCAAGGCGAAGCTACCATCTGGGGGAGTGCAGCTGGAGGTAACAGAAGAGGAGAAGGATCTGGGGGTGCTCATCACGGGAGTAAAGAACAATTCCAGTCAATGCAGAAAGGCAGCAGCAATGGCCAACAAAATTCTGGGGTGCACTGCAAGGGGAATTACCTTGAGAAGGAGGGGGTTTTCTATTGTTGTATAGATTGTTGGTTAGACCCTACCTGGAATACTGCGTGCAGTACTGGCACCCGTACCTACAAAGGGACATTAGACTGCTGGAGGAGGTGCAGCGTAGGGCAACGAAGATGATTCAGGGCCTGGGGGAATTGCCATATGAGGTCAGACTAAGAGAGTTAACTCATTGTGCCCGAGCCGCCTCCTGGAGGCGGCAGATCAAGTTCTTGCGTGTCTCCGAGGACGAATACAGACGTCAGCTGTATTGTCTCTTTGTTGCTGTGCTACGTCTGGAGTCGTCAGCTAAGTTTTTTAATATTACTTGCCAGCCAATCCTGCCAGTGCTTACTGACCCTCTCTGGGTGATGCCCCACTTTTCACTTCCCGAGTTGGCTGGCAAGTGTTGGCTTACCATTAAAAAAAAGGAGAAAACCACGTTTTTCTTTGGCGATCTTCAGTTCAGTCCTGACTGCTGTTAATGCTGGATCGAGCTGCCTAGCGAGACCGCCTACAACGATCTCCTCACTATCGACGATCAGACATTCGGTTTGTAGTTCATTTATTTTGTTATGCTTTTTGCTACAGCCTTCCTGCCCTGCTTCTGTTGCGACAAGGTGGGGGTTCATCTGAGTAAGCTACACTACGCGTTTGTGCTACAGCGTTCCTGCCCTTTTCTAGCTAGTCGATAATGGGAAAGGAGAAAGGGAGCAAAGTCCACAGGCAATGAGCAATGTAATTTTGAATATGAAAAATTGTCGTTCTTCTCCAGAGCAGCCTTTTGTGTGGATTTTCTCTGTATCAGAGCAAGGAAGATGGTAAGACGCTGAAGGACTATTTATGCAGAAATTTCTTTCTTTTATTGATAATTGTAATGCATGGCAATATACCCTTTCTAGCTACCTACTGAGCCGCTTCCAGTTTTATTGTGGCAGGTTGTTTTTAGCTACCAGTACTCGTTGTTTTGGAGGAATATCGCTACAAGAAGAGAGAGTCATTTGTGTCAACTGTGCGACCATCTATGGAGCCATCCTGTGTTGTTTTAGCTACCCTGTGTAAACTAGGCATCGTGTGATATTTTTTGTTATTTTGCTACCTTACGCATTTGGAACTGTGCTGATAGACCATGGAGAAGCTTCACTAGGTAACTGGGCTGTTTGCTTTCTGTGGAGGGGGATGCTTCTCTCAAAAATAATTCTGCTGTCTGTGTGCCACCTAGTTCAGGTGAAGGTGTGTGAGTGAGTGAGTGTGTGTGTGTGGGCTCAAACCAGACAGATACTGGGCTGCTCATTTTTTCTTTCTGCATGGACCGAATGCCATTTTGTGTTGCTGCCGGGCATTGGGGGGGGGGTACCGCTACACACCGTTGAGAATGCTGTCTGATTTGTTGGTGTATACCGTAGGGTGTGACAACCACAGGCCACCAGGGGATCCATGTTGTGGGATTGCTTCATATGTTTGAAGGTCAGATTGAAGGCCCATGACAGCGATGCAATCATTTTGTGTGCTGGTGTCGGGTCTCGGAGGGAGAGGGGCACCCAGACAACGTCCACTGCTGTTTGTGGGATGGTGGCGGGTGGCGCGAAGCCCAGCTCCATCAGCAAAAGAGCAGTACCTGATGTCTGGGGACCCTACCCCCTCCGAGCTGCAGCGCCAGCATGCACAATGGTTGCCATGCTGGCAGGGTGCTCCGTCCCACCTTCAAACACAGGCACAAGTCACACAAAATGGATTCCTGAGGCTAACTATTTACAACAGAGATGTGATATAAACGAATGCCATTTTGTGTTGCTGCCATGGGAGGTGCTACTACACCATTGAGAATGTTGTCTGATTTGTTGATGTATACCGTAGGGTGTGGAGACCACAGGCCACCAGGGGATCCATGTTGTGGGATTACGTTATATGTTTGAAGGTCGGATTGAAGGCCCATGACAGTGATGCAACCATTTCGCGTGCTGGCGTCGGGTCTCGGAGGGAGAGGGGCACCAGACAGCGGCCACTGCTGTTTGTGGGATGGTGGTGGGTGGCCTGAAGGCCAGCTCCATCCAGCAAAGAGCAGTACCTGATGTCTGGGGACCCTACCCCTCCAAGCTGCAACGCCAGCATGCACAATGGTTGCCATGCTGGCAGGGTGCTCCGTCCCACCTTCAAACACCAGGCACAGTCACACAAAATAGATTCCCTGCGGCTAGCTGTTTACAACAGAGATGTGATATAAACCGAATGCCATTTTGTGTTGCTGCCGGGCATTGGGGGGGGAGGTACCGCTACACACCGTTGAGAATGTTGTCTGATTTGGTGGTGTATACCGTAGGGTGTGGAGACCACAGGCCACCAGGGGATCCATGTTGTGGGATTGCGTCATATGTTTGAAGGTCAGACTGAAGGCCCATGACAGTGATGCAACCATTTTGTGTGCTGGTGTCGGGTCTCGGGAGAGGGGCACCCAGACAACGGCCACTGCTGTTTGTGGGATGGTGGCGGGTGGCGCAAGGCCTGGCTCCATCCGGCAAAAAGCAGTACCTGATGTCTGGGACCCTCCCTCCGAGCTGCGGCCAGCATGCACAATGGTTTGCCATGCTGGCAGGGTGCTCCGTCCACCTTCAAACACCAGGCACAGTCACACAAAATGGATTCCCTGCGGCTAGCTCTTTACAACAGAGATGTGATATAAACCGAATGCCATTTTGTGTTGCTGCGGGCATTGAGAAGTACCGCTACACACGTTGAGAATGTTGTCTGATTTGTTGGTGTATACCGTGGGGTGTGAGAGACCACAGCCACCAGGGGATCCATGTTGTAGGATTACGTCATATGTTTGAAGGTCGGATTGAAAGGCCCATGACAGTGATGCAACCATTTTGTGTGCTAGTGTCGGGTCTCGGAGGAGAGGGCACCCAGACAGCGGCCACTGCTGTTTATGGGATGGTGGCCGGGTGATGCAAGGCGCGGCTCCATCCAGCAAAACAGTACCCTGATATCTGAGGACTCTACCCCTCCGAGCTGCGGCCGCCAGCATGCACAATGGTTGCCATGCTGGCAGGGGTGCTCTATCCCACCTTCAAACACCAGGCTAGATCACACAAAATGGATCCCTGTCTTCTCTTACAACAGAGATATGATATAAACTGAATGCCATTTTGTGTTGCTGCGCATTTGAAGTACCGCTACACACACGTTGAGAATGCTATCTGATTTGTTGGTGTATCACGTGGATGTAGAAGTCCCTGACACCAGGAATACATTGTACCGGTTCACGGGCACTGTAGGTGGAACATATAGCCGGATGCACAGCAAGTTGTGTGGCTTCGCGGTGCAAATATATGGCTTTATTTTTGTATTGTAGAGACTATGCGTGACTGCCAGAATCGTTGCAACCGCTGGAGATCGTTAGAACATTGATCATTATAATCACCAAAGAGACCATCCGAGACCGTTCAGAACCTTACAAATAGCGCAGAGCAATCAAACTGGAGAATATGGAGAATGTGACAATGCGACCTGATGTGCTTGTTCGATAGTGCTAGTGAAAGCAGGCAGATGACTTCCGGGTTTTGTCAGTTCTGATGAATCCGACATCCAGGTGGACTTGAGTCGCATGGCGCCCTTTGAGTATGCCAGATGGTGAATTCAGTGAAGAAGATGATCTGCCCCTGGCCCGTTGCGCCGGAAGAGCACTCCTCTGGAGGCGAAGAGGATGATGTTCACTAGCCAAACTCTAGCTGACAAACAACTACCCAGACGGTGAAGATGATCTCCTTTGGCTGAACTGCGCGTGCATGGCCCTGTTGAAGTGGATGCTGCTAAACAACATGGGCAACTTTCAACACATCTTGATGCAGCTCGCAATGATGGTTGGACCACGTCTGCTCCAGCCAGTGCATGTTGAAGACTTCAAAGGAGCCTGTGGGTCCGGCCACAGTGATAAGGAGCAAGAAGACTCCCCATGGATTTCATGAACCTTACATTTCCACGATACTCTATGAACTGATAGCTGAGGAGACAAGCCGGTTACAGTGCCCGTAAGCAGGCAGAAGCCAATGAAGTGGACTCGATGGACTCCGGTGACGTCGACATAAAATGTTTTTTGGAATACAGCTATACATGTCTATTATGAAAGGTGCCACACTACCGTATGTACTGGGAGTAGCACCGTCTCTATGGACATTGCCGATTTCGAAGTGATGACCCGTGGCGTTATGAGAAGATTACACAGTATCTACATGCAAGCGATAGCACATAAATCCACCCAGAGGATGGGAAAATCACGACAAACTTCATCATGTCATCCCATCCTGGAAAGCGCGTTTGGATAGCCTGTAAGATGGAGTACCACCTACGAGAAGTGTCAATCGAGTAGAGGCCATGGTAGGATTCAGAGGCAGCTGTTCATCCAGTACATTGTACGAAGCAAGCCGCAACAGTATGGAATAAAGGTGTGGGTTCTTGCAGATCCTCACAATGGTTATGTGTCAGACTTCAAGTCTACACAGGAAAAGATTACTAGCACTATGAAGTGGGCCTTGGCGAGAGGGTGGTGACAGACCTGACTAAAGATCTGCATGGCAAAGACACCATGTGTATTATGATAATTTTCACTCGGTGCACAGCAAAGAACTTTTGAATGTTGAAGCCCCAGCACATTGGCACAATCGTGCCAACAAGTTGGATGGCCTGCAGAACTTAACAAAGTAGCAATAGCAGAAGAGTCCGTGGTCATTGTGAACAGCTACAGGATGGATCACTTTCGTCACCACAGCTTGGAAAGACAACAATCCTGTTTCCTTCTCTCAACTAATGCAGTAACCTTACAGCAACATCTGTGACCAGAAGAGCAAAGAAATGGCACTGAAGTATCTGTTCCCTGTCCTGAAGTGCTCAAGCAGTACAACATGCACATGAATGGCGTGGATGTCGCTGACCAGCTTGAGGCCAGTACCACAGTAACAGAAAATCTAAGAAGTGGTGGATATCTTTTTCTGGTTTTGTGGGACATGGCATTGGCAAATGCTTTTACTTTGTTTAGAGAGAGTGTGTATCATGTTACCTGATCCAAGACCGGGAGGGTGAACAAAGCATAGACAACTAAATTTTAGCATTGCCTCTCGGAGCATCTGCTGGAAGAAGGTACACCAATAGGAGACAAAGAGTTCCCAGTTGCTGTAACTGAGCAGGATCCTACTTCTGCTGGACCCACACTACCGGTGAAAGTGAAGAAGAGGTAGGTGCAGAAGTGCGCACTGAAAAATGACGCTGAACCATCATATATATGCTGCGTGCAATGTACACCTCTGTGTTGACTGCTTTCAAGTATCACAACTACATATAACAAGGATCACTAGCGACACAAAGAGTGAGAGAGAGAGAGAGAGACCGGTGACTCAGAAGCGGCAAAGAGACCGGCGACAGAGAGAGAGAGATAGAGAGTGGCAGAGAGGCAGAGAGAGACACGGTGACCGAGAAAAGCAATGAGAGAGAGAGACACGGTGACCGAGAGAGAAGAGAGAGAGAGAGAGCAGAGAAAGAGACCAGAAAGAGAGAGACGGCGACCGAGAAAGAGAGAGGTGGAGAGAGAAAGACACTGGTGACCGAGAGAGAGAGTGGCGACCGAGAGAAAGAGAGAGAAAGACACGGTGAGCGAGAGAGAGAGAGAGTGGTGACTGAGAGAGAAAATGGCAAGAGAGAGACCGGCGACAGAGAGAGAGAGAGAGCAGACGAGAGAAAGAGAGAGAGAGAGAGAGAGACTGAGAGTTTGTGAGAGACCATAGAGTTTTGTGAGTCGTGTGACACTGAATGTCAGAACAGGTGTCATAGGCATTAAATGGATTGCCAACGTTGTTGGTTAAGCAAAGGTTATGCCCGTTGGTGATAGGCCAGGGGAATCCATTTTGTGTGAGCTGGCGGCAGGTCTGGGAGGAGGTGGGGCACCCAGGCAAGTGGCTGTTTGTGGAATGGTGGCGGGTGGCGCCAGGCCCCAGCATCAACAAAGAGCAGCACCTACTGCCTGGGTGCTCCCTCTCCTCCGAGACCGGCGCCTGCTCACAAAAATAGTAGCCAGCTGTCAGGGTCTTCTACCCACCTCCAAACACGACACCATCCACAAAATGAAGTCCCCAGAGGTCCAGTTTGCCTCACCTGCAGCTAGATGGTTACAAGACAGATGTGATATACAGAGAATGCCATTTTTGTTGTTGCCTGCTTTGTGAAGGTGGGGAGGGACCACTGAACACCGTGGGGAATGTCGTCATGTTTTTGTTGGATACCGTAGAGTTGTGGAGAACACTGGCCAGCAGGGAATCCATGTTGTGGGGGTGGTGAGTGCGTTTGCCGGTGGGGGCAGGATCTGCGACAGTTCGAGAATGTGCATCATGTTCAGCGATCAAAAGAGCAGGAGGGTGAACAAGCATAGGCAGCGAATTTTAGCGTACCTCTCGGAGCATCTGCTGGAAGGGTTCACCAATAGGAGACAAAGTGCCCCAGTTGCTGTAATTGAGCAGGATCCCTGCCCGGCTGGACTACACTACTGATGAAAGGGGAAGGAGGTGCAGAAATTGTGCACTGAAAAGAGCAGCTGAACCATCACATACATGCGCCGCGTGCAATGTACACCTCTGTGTTGATTGCTTTCCAGAGTATCACACTACAGATACCGAGGCTCACACTAGCGACACAAAGACTTGCCCCACAATAGTCCCTCTGCAGCTTCTCTGAGTGTACATGATGAGGAGCTGCGGGAAACTGAACCATGGTACAAGGAAGAGTTTGAGAGAGACCGGCGGCGACAGTGAGTACAGAACCTGAGAGTTTGAAGAGATCGACGTACAGAGCCTGAGAGTTTGAAGAGAGATCGGGCGAGAGTTTGACAGAGACGGTGAGCAGGTACAGAGCCTGAGACTTTGAGACAGATCAGTGCATGAGAGATAGAGATCAGCAAGCGAAAGGACGAAGAGTGAGGAGACAGGTGAGCAGTGAGAGTACAGAGCCTGAGAGTTTGAGAGATCGTGGCGAGAGAGAGTTTGACAGAGGCGGTGGAGCGAAATTACAGAGCCTGAGACTTTGAGACAGATTGGCGCACAAGAGAGAGAGAGAGAGAATCAAGCGAAGCGAAAGAGACTGGCGGTGACAGTGAGTACAGAGCCTGAGGTTTGAGAAGAGATCGGTGGCGAGAGAGTTTGACGAAGACGGTGTGAGCGAGAGTACAGAGTCTGAGACTTTGAGACAGATCCGGCGCAACAGAGAGCGGTGAGCGAGGTACAGAGCCTGAGAGTTTGTGAGAAAACACAGAGTTTCATGAGTCGTGTAACAATGAATGTCAGATATTCAGTGTCATAGGCATTAAATGGATTGCTGGATCTTGGCGAAAGTAGTTTAAGGCCCATTGGTGGAAGCGAAAGTTGATAAGCTGGTTTTGTAGGAATGGAGGTGGGACACTGAAAATGCAGCATGTGTAATCTAAAAGTTGCTGATGTAGGTATTGTTACTGATTTGTGTAATACACTGTGTGCAAAGCGCCACATAAAGTCCTGAGATGCAGTTTCCATAGGCGGAAGCGTATCTCGCGTCGTTGTTGGTAAAAGTAGGTTAGGTCGTTGGTGTTTCAGGCGCAGTGCAGCATCATGCCAGTCGTTGAATGGGCTGCGCCAAATTAAATGCAAAATACTGAGCTAAAAGAGGTCTGGTGAGTGAAAGTAAAGGGTAAAAAGTGACAGAAAGCGTACCTGCCAAGTTGCGGTGTGGTGAGAGACAAGTGGGAGTGTTCCAGAAAGAATAGCGAGTGTGGCTGCACAGTGCAGATGACAGTGTTAGGCTGATTTCACTCACCAGACCAAGGGACCTAACTGGAAGGGACTAACGGAGGGATGAAACTTGCATTACTTTGGGAGTCACCGTCTCCTTGTTCTAACTGAAGTAGTTTCTTTCCTTTGGGTCAGTCCGGAACTGCTGTCACCGCCCATAATGTGTGATGAGCATAGCAGCTCTCTGCCTGACTGCGGACATATCTGTAATGGCCACCCACCACAGCATCTCGTAGTGTACTGACAAGTGTTTTCATTGACGATGGCAATGATGATGTGGTGGTGTGGTGCCATGGGGTTGATGTGTAGATCCGGCAGACTGAGGATTGATATGACTCAAAGGATCAAAGGAATACAGAACAGCACTTCAGAAATAAGGTGCCAGTAAGGATGTGCCAGTGTGCCCGTTTCTCTCCAGTACCTCTTTCAGTAAAATTTATGTGGAGTGGGTTTAGCTCAGTATTTTGTATTTTAATTTGGCTGCCACATTGCGGTTCTGTGTGTCGCTGTTCATTGTGATGCCAAGAGGGTGTCAGTGTGGCTCAGTTGGTAGCACATACACCCGTGGACCACAAGGTCGTGGGTTCTAGTCAACACGAGATTGGACTTGCACCAAACAACAATCATTCTTCGTGTGCAGAGTGGGGTGGGGTGCTGGGCTGCTGAGGTTGCCATCCCTCTGGTGAGGCGTTAAACTAGGGTCCCTTCTACCCATCCTGGTGGGTGTCCAGGTGGAAGTAAAAGAACACAGGGCAGTCTTAGCAAGAGTAGGAACATTACGATGTCATTGCCAACATTCCCCTTCCCATAAAAGTGGTACATGCGATTGTGCCGGATGTGGTAGGGTAATGTGCAATATGGCCACCACTACACATTCAGTCACTTCACTACCAGTGAAACACTGCTTGTAAAGCGCTTTTAGATACACTGTGTATGAAAAGCGCTATATAAATGCGGATTCTTCCGGCTTTGTGTCTGGCGCCGAATATCTGGTTGAAGCAGAGCCGTGCCGGGGGCGGGTGAACACCGGAAGACACCAAATGGACCACGTTCCCAGTCACCAACAGCTACAGCAGCTGCAATGGATGGAGTGTAGATGCACACAGAGGTGGTGGTAGGTGCACAGTGGAGCAGGATATGAAAAAGGTGGAGGAGATAGAACACTTGACTGGATGGAGGCCATGGTGGAAGCGAGAAAGTTGATAAGCTGGTTTTGTAGGAATGGAGGTGGGACACTGTGAAAAGGCAGCATGTGTAATCTAAAAGTCGCTGATGTAGGTATTGTTATTGATTTGTGTAATACACTGTGTGCAAAGCGCCACATAAAGTCACAGAGATGCAGTTTCCATAGGCGAGAAATGTATCTGCGTGCGTTGTTGGTAAAAGTAGGTTAGGTCCGTTGGTGTTTCAGACGCAGTGCAGCGTCATGCCAGTCGTTGAATGGGCTGCGCCAAATTAAAATGCAAAATACTGAGCTAAAAGAGGTCTGGTAAGTGAAAGTAAAGTGTAAAAGTGACAGAAAGCGGTGCTATCCAAGTTGCGGTGGGTGAGAGACAAGTGGGGTGTTCAGAAGAATAGGTGTGGCTGCACAGTGCAGATGACAGTGTTAGGCTGATTTCACTCACCAGACCAAGGGCCAACTGGAAGGGCTAACGGAGGGATGAAACTTGCATTACTTTGGGAGTCAGCCGTCTCCTTGTTCTAACTGAAGTAGTTTCTTTTCCTTTGGGTCAGTCCGGAACTGCTGTCACCGCCCATAATGTGTGATGAGCATAGTAGCTCTCTGCCTGACTGCGGACATATCTGTGATGGCCACCCACCACAGCATCTCGTAGTGTACTGACAAGTGTTTTCATTGAGCGATGGCAATGATGATGTGGTGGTGTGGTGCCATGGGGGTTGATGTGCCGTCTGGCAGACTGAGGATTGATATGACTCAAAGGATCAAAAGGAATACAGAACAGCACTTCAGAAATAAGAGTGACGAGTGAGTGTGCCAGTGTGCCCGTTTCTCTCCAGTACCTCTTTCAGTAAAATTTATGTGGAGTGGAGGTTTTAGCTCAGTATTTTGTATTTTAATTTGGCTGCCACATTGCCTGTTCTGTGTGTCGCGCTGTTCATTGTGATGCCAAGAGGTGTCAGTGTGGCTCAGTTGGTAGCACATACACCTGTGGACCACAAGGTCGTGGGTTCTCGTCCAACACCGGGATTGGACTTGCACCAAACAACAATCATTCTTCGCGTGCAGAATTGGGGGGTGGGGTGCTGGGCTGCTGATTTTGCCATCCTTCTGGTGAGAGCGTTAAACCGGGGTCCCTTCTACCCATCCTGGTGGGTGTCCAGGTGGAAGTAAAGAACACAGGGCAGTCTTCACGAAGAGTGAGAACATTACCGATGTCATCGCCAACATTCCTTCCCATAAAAGTGGTGCATGCGATTGTGCCGGATGTGGCAGGTAATGTCGCGATATAGCCCTACTCATTCAGTCACTTACTACCAGTGAAACACTGCTTGTAAAGCACTTTTGGATACACTGTGTATGAAAAGCGCTATATAAATGCGGATTCTTCTGGCTTTGTGTCTGGCGCCGAATATTTGGTTGAAGCAGAGTCATGCTGGGGCGGGTGAACACCGAAGACACCAAATGGACCACGTTCCCAGTCACCAACAGCTACAGCAGCTGCAATGGATGGAGTGTAGATGCACACAGAGGTGGTGGTAGGTGCATAGTGGAGCAGGATATGAAAACGGTGGAGGAGATAGAACACTTGACTGGATGAACACCAAAGACAGCAGGGTAGAGGTAGGACCTTTTGTTTTCTTTTTCATGTTAGAAAAATGACCCAGACAACAGTGGTGAGGATGGAAATACTTAATTTACAGAAGGATGACACAGGCAGAGGATGGAATTACTTTATTTACAGAAAGATGACAGTCAACAGAGGAGAGGTTGGAGCGACACCAGGTAAGGATGTTGAGCTCGCTTCAGTGCAGTGACATCATCATGGGGCGCCATCTGAAAAGGTAAGAAAAATGTAATTGTGATTGTAATAATTTTATGGACATCTATGACATTTGTTGCCATTCTGTTTTCGGTGTTGCGACTTGTGGGCGTTGTACCAAATACCATGGGTGCCGCCGTGCACATGCTTGTATGTGTTTTGATGTCATGAATGCTCATTCTTACATGTGGGTGTATGCAAGAGTGGGCCGCCGTGCACCTTCGGATATTTGGGACTACCCTGTGTTGAATGTCATTGCACATGTTGGTGCGATAGAAAGACATGAAAATTGGTGTTTTGTACCAAAGGACTAAAGGGGTACATGATGGCTAGGGGCGTGATGCAGAATATATCTGAATGATTGGCAAGTGAGATGGTGGAATATCATGAAAGAATGATGGAGTATAGCGATGACACCAGGTGGTGGTTCCATTAGTTGACTGAGTTCACTTGCGACAAGTTCAGATGTAGTCTGTATCATACACTTGGACATTCCAGTGCTTTTATTCAAGAGGACTGTTCTGTGCTGGGTTTTGGTTGTTTGCAGTAAGCAGTAATAAATGGAGAATTAGTGTGATATGTGGAGATATCTGGAGACATTATGACATATGGAGTTTTCATAATGTAGTGAGAATAATTGTTCTGCTCACTCCTATTGTATAATAACTGCTTTTAGTCTCAGAAAACTGAATTTGTTTTTTCAGGTAGTACAAAAAAATACTGATTATAACTGAATGCTTGGACCCGTTAGGAAGCTTATTTGTGCTGACGAAGTTATCTGCTGATATTTGTCTTTCGCATTTAAAATAAAAATTATGCACATTTGTTTGCGGTGGTGTGTGTGTGTGTGTCTGACAGTTGTCTGTCAAGACTTACTCAAGCAGCTTGAACAAAATGCACTTTTTTGACACTTAAGCGGGTATATAAAAAACAAACGTATAGATGGCAATTGAATGCATAGCACCATTGGAAAGGCAATTTTGTGCTAAACAAGTTTCATGCTGATACTTTGTGTGTGTTATGTATACTTTAGGAGTTGTTTACATTTGTTTATGGCATGGTGTGAATGGCTGACATGTTTCCCATCAAGACTCGCCTAAGCAGCTTGAATAACATGCACCTTTTTTGACACTTCAGCAGGTATAAGAAAAATACCGTAATGAGTACAGTTGATCGCATAGCATCGTTGGAAAGTCAATTTTGTGCTGATCATCTTTCACGCTGATACTCTGTGTGTATCATGTATACTTTTGGAGTTATATGCATTTGTTTATGATATGGTATGCGTGGTTGAGATTCATCCCTGAAATCTCACTAAAGCAACTTGACTAAAATAAGGAAAAAATATGTTTCACAGTAAAAAGAAATCTTTTTTTTAACAAACATAATAGTCAAACACCATCTAATGTCTGCATGCTAAATTTGGTGTTGATATTTGACGTAATTTGCAATAAAAAATGGCTTATGTTGCCTTTTTTTTTGTGAAAGAAAAATTTTTTTCTGGTTTCGACCAGCATAGAATAAAAACTAAATTACTTATCATTACATGCATACCACCACTGGAAAGGAAATTTTGTGCTGAATAACTCTGCCACTCATACTTTGTGTCTAGCATGTACGGTTATTGAGCTATTAGCATTTGTTTGAGACATGCTGACTATGGCCTGATTTGCTTAGAAAGGCCCAGGATTCACTGTTAAAAGTATACAGGACATTCAGGACACAAGTGGTGTAATCTCAGAGTGAGCCTGTGGAAGCAAAGAGTTAAACATGTACACATTGGAGGAGAGGAGGGACGGGTTATATGATTGAGACCTTCAAATACATGAAAGGGAAAATCAAAACAGACACAGAGGGTCTATTCAGGAGGAGAGTGGGGAGAGACACTAGGGACCATGACATGAGATTGGAGGGGGGGGAAGATTCAGGAGGGAGGTGAGGAGGCATTTCTTTATGGAGAGGGTGCTGGCAAAGCGGAACACACTACCAGCTGAAGTGGTGGCATGTACCACAGTGGAATGCTTCGAGAAGGGGTGGGACAGGGTAAAGGGAGGTGAGGGGAGGGGGGCTGGGGCAGCGGCTGAATAGGGAGCTAGCTGCATTCACGAGCAGCCTAGGCAGACCATGCTGGCCTTTTGCTGCTAGCAATTTTCGTATGTTCGTATATATATTATAGTTAGGGTTGATGAGGGGTGGGGGTGTTTAATGTTAAAGGGTAATTTTTGGGGGTCTATAACTTTATGATGGTTTGAGGTATTTGTATGAAATTTGGCATGCTGTGTCATCTTGGGTAGCTCTTTGTCTGTGACAAAATTTGTTTGTATAGGTATAACCATTTCCATAATATGGGGGGTTGAAAATAAAGGTTTTTGGGGGGGGGGGTTGAGCAGTTTTTTTGTCCACGTCTATCTCGGAAATGGTTTAAAGTTCAGGCATGAGATTTTCAGGGTAGAAACCCTTGGCCTCACAGATGTGCCTTTTGAAGACTTGGTGTAAAAATATTAATCCATTCCAAAGTTACTGATTTAGGTATTTCCAATGGGAAAAAACAGATGTCAGGCACAAAGCAGGATTGCAGGCTTTTTCGATGCAGAATCCTGCATCGAACTGTCATGTTAGATGCAGAATCCTGCATCGAAGTGCCATTTAAGACATTGTGCCCTTTTTATTGCATTGCTGACATCGGGGGCCCCAATCCAATTCCTCGGCAGGAATCCCCCCACCAGCACCACTGATGTGGCACACGGGAGCCCACTCAGTGTGCTCAAATGTTTTAAACCTACCTGTTAAAAAGAAAACCGTCCCCCGATGTCTTTTATCTTCAATGCAGAATCCTGCATCGAAGTAGTCTGCCCCCCAATTCCGCACTGACATCGGGGTGCCCAATCCCCATGTTGGTATACCCCACACACACACTTATGTGGCACACTGGGAGCCCACTCCAGTGTGCCCAGATAATTTCTAATTATTTTTATCTTTCCGATACTGGGATGCCCACTCCCGGTGTCAGATGCCCCCCCAACCCCCCAAGCCTGCTTTCTTTGCCGATGGGGGTGCCCAATCCCCGTCGGCAGCATGTATCCTCCCAAACCCAGTGTGTCTAAAAAAAAAATTTATATATATATATACATATACACACACACACACACACTTTGTTTCTCTGTTAAATGAAGAAAACTGTCCACAACGACTTTTTAATTTTTTTACCTGTAAAAAGGAAAACGGTCCCTCATCGTCTCCCCAATGCCCCCTCTCCATCCCCACTCTCCCACTGCGCACCCACCTCCTCTTACTCCTTTACCCCCCTTACCCATACTTACCTCCACTGGTCGGGAGCAGCGATTTTCTCTGGACTGGGACACGTCTGCACTCGTCAAAGCTGAACTGCGATCTGGGGAATCAAGGTAAGACGTATAATGAGAGTCAATGGTGGGGGGCTCAACTTATGCTGCTATTTTGGCCAATTTTAGGAATTTTGGCCCAAAATTTCAACATGGGGTTCTTGAGACCCCACCTCGTGAACACTGTCACTGTCTTTTTATTCACGGTCGCTGCGCAGAATCACCTTTTGAGACAGAATAACGAAAAGGACAGTGCCAATATTCATGAGGTGGGGTCCCAAAAAAGCCCATGTCAAAAATCTGGTGCACAAATTCCAAAAAATGACTGCGCTACGAGTGTGCGTTGCGCAGTTTTTATGCATGCTCGCAACTTCGCCACTTATTAATATTTTCACTCCAGATTTTTAACATTGGCATTTTTAAACACCTCCCTATGAACAGTGCAGCTGTTATTTTTCACATCCTGCTTGAAACTTGTTTTCGCACCTGTCACACAGAATGGCGCAGTCGTTGTGCAAAATCAACTTTCAGGATGGATTAACAAAATCAAAGTGCCACTGTTCATGAGAAGAGGTCCCAAAAAGCCCATGTTGACAATCTGGTGAAAAAAATTAAAAAAATGATTGCGTTACGAGTGTGTGTTCTGCTGTTTCTACGCATGCTCGTAACTTCGCAAATTTTTCGTATTTTCACTCCAGATTTTCAACATTGACATTTTTTTTTCACACCTCCTCATGAACAGTACAGTTGTCATTTTTCACATTCTGCCTGAAATGTGTTTTTGCACTTGCGGCGCAGAGTGGCGCAGTTGCTGTGCAAAATCAACTTTTGTAATGGAGTGATGAAATCAAAGTGCCAATGTTCATGAGGTGGGGTCACAAAAAGGCAATGTTGAAAATCTGATGCAAAAATGCTCCAAAACGACTGAGTTATGTGCGGCCGCTGAAATGTTGCTATGCACGTGCGTAACTTTACCAAATGTTAATATTTTCACTGAAAATATTCAACATTGCCATTTTTTCACACAACCTCATGAACAGTATAGCTGTCATTTATCAAATCCTGTGAAAAATGTTTTTCTGCACCTGTGGCGTGTAATGGCGTTACAGTTGCGCAGAATTGCATTTCGACTGGGATTTGAAACTTTTCTGCACTGGGTACAAGTGGTGAGGTGATAAGAAGGTTATGTTGAGCATTTTGGGTGAAAATTATTTAAGATGGCACAATTACGACTACTTGTTGCAATTTCGCTACACCTGCTCGTAACATAATGTGTGGAAGCACAGGGGCCAGAGACCGTTGTGTTTCCACAGCTACATATATCTCAAAAAGTAAGGAAATAAATTGCAGAAAACATTGTTGATGCATCAGTTAGGGCTGAAGCAACAAAAGTAGGGAAATGAGACATTACGGTTGAGCCCCTACCAACTCCTCACCAGTGCAGCCACACCACCCTCCACAGACCAAAAGTGTGCATGGTATGCCTTGAGAGTGCGTCATTTCACTCTCACCCCATTCTCCAATACTGTACCATGTCAACTTTCTTACACACAGAATGGGGTGAGAGAATGACGAACCTGTACATACACTGCGACGTATGTTGGTCAGTGAGGGTTGGTATGGCATGGGTTGGCTGGTGGTAGGCTCAACCATAATGTCTTATTTCCCTACTTTTGTAGCTTCAACTCTAATGCATCAATGATGTTTTCTGCATTATATATATATATACACTTACGTAAATACATACATACAGTACATACATACTGTATATGTAGGCTATGGCACGGGTCTAGTAAAAAGATATGCCTGATATTGTACAAGTGTCCCGTCACCCCATAGTATCATGAAAGATGAAGCCATGAGTGATATCACAGGGCACACAAATCACAAGTAAAATATCATGCAATTTTATTGGGCTCATGCCATATTTTACTCAAACAATGGCAGGGCTTTGTGTGCTAAAACGACTGATGTGTTGTTGCCTCAAGGAAGTTACAGGTAAAGTTCTGTAAACAGAATTTTTTTTTGAACGATCAAGTCCTGGGATGAAATGATATAAAACTTCTGTTCTGAAGGAACTACAGTAAGAAATGAAAGTTATGTAATTACTGTAACTGTTTCTCTTTTAGAATACTACACTAATTGTCACTTAAAGGCCTGGAACAGAGGCACTAGGACCCCATGTGAACAAACCTTTTACAAGGGGTCTGGCAATGGATACTAGGCATAGTGCCTGTGGGATTACCCCAGTGTGAGTGCAGTCAAAACCCACGTGGTCAAAACGCGTGCTACGCAGAGAGTGGAATGTAGCGCAACTGAAAACTGTGCTAGATCAAATAAACTTTGACCCAGCACACGCCGTTCTGACAGTGCGTTTTTTGACCACGCATCTCTCCCTGCGTGACCTTGATGGGATACTGTGCCTGCGCAACCCCACATGGTGCTGCACACCGGCCAATAACCACTGCCAGCTCCCTCACAAACCTCAGTTCTGTTCAACAGGAAAGTAATAAAGTGGGGGAAAACAAAGAGAGGGCTACAAATTTCCCTAGGCCAAAGGGATATGAAAGAATATGGGAAAATAAGCAATAAAATAAATCCCAGCTATCGACATTTAACAAAGGGAAAAAGAGCATACTAGGTGGTCTAAAGGGGTAGTTGGATATGGAATCACAGCCTCACACCACTAGCCAGACAGGAGATGGATAATGATCTTAAAGGCAGCAGCCCTGAAGCATGTCATATGACAGAAAAACAAGAGGGGATAACCCAGAATTGGGACACCTTTCCACCTGAGATGGCACAATGTACCAAAATAGGAATGAATTACACAGACTCCCGGAAAAAAAAAAAAAAAAAAACATGCTTCCTGATAGAGGACTGACTGAACAGCTGGTCAAAGTGGTCCTCCCTTTTTCCATCAGGGCCAAAAAAAGGAAGGAATTTCAGATGCATGTGTAGCTGTAAGGCCACCGCCCAAAGGAGTCGAGATGTGGTCATCTCCTCAGACACCTGTTAGGGTAGCAGGCTAATAGCTCAGCTAGCATAAAAGAAGAAGTATGGCATACCAACCAAAAAGGATAGTCTGGTATAACCAGAAAAAAAAAACATCATAGAAAAGGAACTGCTTCTCCTGCAACAACAAGGCTGTACCTTGTGTAAGAGCAAATCCAGTGCACAGCACTCTTCCACAGACAGTGCAACTGCCAAGTGCAGTTAGATTGGGTGCATTTAGCAACTAACAGGGATATTCCCCAGGAAAGAGATACACCCCAGGCAGGGAGGAGAACAAAAATAAAAAGGAGGAAGGGAGCTGCCTTCTCTCATTTCTTTTTTTGGCCTGAGAGTCCTAAAAGGAAACCTCACCCCACAGGTGGTAGTGGGAATCCAGCAATGGGTTTCAAACTTTTCTTTTTTTTGTTAAACTACTACTCCATAGGGTGTACAACTGGGGACATGCCATGGCACTAGATAGTGCCATCTAGGACTATCAGGGTTGGGTGCTCAGAGGCCTTGACTCTGCTAGAGTGGGGAATGGTGGGTAGAGGGTCTGCTAATCAATGGTGACAATATTCTAGAAGATCAACAGTCATGGTAAGTGTGTAACTTTTATATCTTCCTAGAATCAATCTTTACCATTCATTCCCACTTACAGGTCTGAGTACCAAGCTTCCTTTCTTAAACTGAGGAAGGAGCTGGCTCACCCTGAGGGTAACAGACACCCTCAGCGTTGGGGGGGGGGGGCACCGAAGTGCAGGGTCTCCTTACAGGCCTGCTGAGACCTGAGACTGGTCAGGGCAAGGCAGGGGCTCCTGTGGGACAGTGCAGGAGGGTTCCCCAACAGTTCCCGCCTGAATCTACAGGGAAAGAAATGAGCCCCCTGGAAGTGCAAGTTATGCACCATATACCAGGCCAACGGTACAAGTCCAGATAGGCGTAGCCATGCCAGCTCCCTAATGCAGACCTTGCTGGCACTGTAAGATGCCCCGGGTAGAAAGATCAATGACTTGTCTGTCTCGTTTAGTGGCAGTGCAGCTAATACGCCGTGTAGCTGCAACCATAGGCAACAGTTACAGGTTGCCATATGTACCTGATGTGCAGAGGAGTACATGAGGCACATACCGAAGTGAAAGCTTTCCTCTAAGAGCTTTCGTGCAAGCAGAATATGCATCTGGGAGTCAGTCTGGCACCAGGCTTTGTGGCCTTGATGGGGTTTGCGGTACCTGAAGCCCCAAAGTGGGGTGAAGTACCTCATCTGTAAATCCTGTGTGTGTACAATACTGCATGAGGAGGTCCATGGGGACTGCCAGACTGGAGAAGGTACACCTCCCCTAGATGCTTCCTCCATGGCCTCAGGCCAAGAAGGAATTATTACAGTGACAATGTTGAGTATTCCAAGAAGTCCCAATGGCAGGGCTACCAGACTGCAGCCTGTTTGGGCTTCAAGACTTGAGCACATAGATCATCTCCTTCAAGAATCCTTGGCACAGGGCATACCCAGCAGCAGAAGGGAGGTGGAAAGATGACTCATTATCTTCGCTGGAGGACATCGATGGAGACAAACTGCTGCCTCTGGACAAAGTTAGTACCAGACAGAATGGCCTGGACTGGCCATGTCTGACTCCCTATACCAATTATTTAAGGAACAATCCCATGCCCATTTTTTTCCACATGTTAGAGGTCCAACAGGGTCTATCAACGAGGGCATTCTCTCCAAGAATATATGAGGCCCCTCTAAGAGAAGTTGAGACTCCAGGTCTCTGGGGCCTTGTGCTGGGCAGCAGAACTGTGTAGAAGGCCTCACCTGAGAGAAGGGCCTAGCACAGCCACCTGAAGGGTGTTCTCCTACCTCAGAAGAGTGATGCAATCAATGCCCATGTGGGGAATCCCCAGGTGAGGAAGCAGAACTGTATAGGCCCCAAAGGGTGACCCCAGTCATCACCAGTAGCAATGACATGAAGCAGCTCCAGAGAAAAATGAAAATTACATATTGTAATTGCTGATCTTTCATAACATCTTCACCATTGATTACCACGTGTGGGTCTCTGCTGGAGGTGCTAGGACCCGGTAGGACTAGAACTTTTCTGGTGGGAACTGGTGATGCAAGAGGCCCCATAGATTCTCGTCTCTGCACGTGCCTGCTGGTATAGAGAAGTACCAGCCCCCAACTGCCTTAGTACCTTTTTTACAAGGAGGTGAACAGCATGAATTTAACGAATAACCTACGCACTTAAGGAAATAAGAGCCCTGGCAGTCCATAAAAGAAGGGCCACTACACTCAGTAAAACAGTGTCATCAAAGCCCAAACCAAGTACAAAGGGGTGAAGACCACAACACAACAATACTAGAGTGAATCCATGGGATGGGGTGTCAGGTGAGGTAATCAGTGATAAAGACAGACTTGCAAGTACACAATTATCATATCTTCCAAGAATTAGTCTTGACTACTGATTTATAGGTCAAAGTACTACGCTCAGAGGAAGTCCCCAGGACTAGGGAGGCTGCAGCTCAGGGCTCACTCAGGATAGTACTCCATTCAAAAATTGTCTGCAAAGGTGGCATACTGCCTGGCATGGACATCAAGGGCATAGTGCTTAACAAAAGTGTGCACTGTGCTCCAAGATGCAACTCTGCAAATTTCTCCAATAGGCTCAGAGCATATTTCTGCTAGGGAAGTGGCAACCACTCTGGTGGCGTGGGCATGTACCTTGCCCTCCTGTTTGATCAGAGTCTAGCAGTAGTGAAGGCAATTTAAAATCCAGTCAGAAATGCACTTGACTGTAACAGGCTGTCCCTTTGATTAGGGTAGAAAGAGACAAAAAAATGTTTAGTGTGCCTGAAGTATTTCGTCCCATCCAGGTAAAAACTAAGGACTCTCTTAATATCCAGTGAATGCAGAATCCTTTTTCCCTCATTCTGAAAGTTGGCAAAACAGGCAGCCCGAATTATAGCCTAATTAAGATTGACCTCTGACACCACCAAAGGTAGAAACTTAGGGTGTGTACAGAGAGCTACCATATCTCTATGGAAAACAGAATACAGAGAATCTGAGACCAAAGCATGGATTTCATACACTTTGTATGCAGAGATGATAGCCACCGGATAGTTGCTGCTTTCCAAGTTAGGAACTTCAAGTTAGAAGTTGCAATAGGTTCCAAGGGCTTGCATGAGAGCACATCCAGCTAAGGTTGATATCCCAGGGAGCCATCAGCTTCCTGATGGGAGGCCTTATGTGCAGAACAAGTCTGTCCTGAGTGGCAGAGCCCTCGGTTTGCTGACTGAAAACTGATTCAACAGACAAAACTATATTTCCAGAGGAAAGCAGGGGCACTAGGATAACTTTGCCCTGTGTACCTCCAGCTGGAACACCCTGTGGATGAGAGTGATCGGAAAGAATGTATACAGAAACAGATTTTGCCATGGCAGTCTATTTTTTTTTTTTTATTATTTAATATACTTTATTGAAAAATTTCATGAAATAACACACAGAACAAGTTAAACACACAATTAACACCAACACAAAACCAAGACAAACAACAACACCCCACCCTGGTACAAGAAAATACCCCACCTCCTTTAAATGAGGATTAACCCCATATACAAATGTGCACTAATACATAGACAATACACAATTTGAGGGCATTAGGGAGGTCCAGATCCACATTACATTCAACAATGAAAACAAGTAGGAAGACATTAATTATGGAGCAATAGGATGGTGTGAAGTGGTTCCCAATTCTTATAGATTGCAAGATGATCTCTCATACTAGCTATAATATTTTTCAGCTTGCAAAGCAAAAAGAATCTCTTTATGTCATTCTTCATACAAGGGAATAGTCAGATCAAACCAGTACCTCAGTGTTATTTTCTTCGCACAGGCAGATATCAGGGACATATGGTATTTCCGTGTTCCCAATAGTTTACCTTTCTAGTCACCTATAATCCAAATATCTTGTGAAAAAGCCTGATCTAAACCTAAAAGGGGATCAAGCATATTTTTTAGGGTTTCCCAAAATGGTCGACCTTTTCACATTCCCATAAAATATGTAACAGTGTACCTGAGCCATTAATACATCTGATACCAGTGTCAGAAGTCGCTTTCCTCATTTTAGCCTATTTATAGGGGGTATAAAAACAGGTTATTCACCTGTTACAGTAGTTCTAGAAGTGGTATATGTTGTTCATCCACACTCTTTGGCATGTTCCCTTCCACTTTAAATCTGCCAGGAGTCAAGCTGGCTCCTCCCACCCACCCGGGTGGTATATACCTCGATTCCGCCCCATGACGCCAGATCTTAGCCCATTGGAAGCCAGGTTTGTGCGTCCGCAGCCCAGGAGATCGGGTGGGTCCATGTGGATGAACAACATATACCAAGCCTAGAACTACTGTTACAGGTGAGTAACCTGCTTTTCTAGGATGGATTGTGGATATGTCGTTCATCCACACTCTTTGGCAGACTCCTAGCAGTTCTCCGGGAGGAGGGAGGCAAGGTGCACACCCCTTACTTAGGGAACAGAGACTGGAGAACTGAGGCCCCAAAACCAGCATCCCGGCATGACTCAAGGTTGATGTGGTAGTGGGTGATGAAGGTGTTTGCTGACTTTCAGGTAGCAGCCCGACAGAGTTCCTGGATAGGGATGTCCCTGAAAGCAGCCACCGATGCAGCGGTATGGCGGGTAGAATGAGCTCTTATCCCCCTGGGAGGCTCCTTGCCCGCCAACTCATAACACAGACCTATGCATGATGTAATCCATCTTGCAACAGTCTGCTCTGCTGCAGGTCTGCCAGAAGCAGCTTCAGCGTAGGTGACAAACAGCTGGCGAACCTCTCCCCATAATAGGAGAGAGTATGTCTCAGGTCCAAAGTATGAGCCTGTACTCGGCGTCCGAGGTGTAGCTGGGGTAGTAAACCAGCAGAGTCAACACCTGGTTAAGGTAAAACTCTGACACCACCTTCGGAAGGAATTTCAGGTGGAGGCGTAGGACAACTTTGTCCCTGTGGGAGACCAGATAAGGGGAGTCAACCGAAAGCACCTGGAGCTCCCCTGTCCTTCCGGCAGACGTTATAGCCACCAGGAGGGCCACCTTCCACGACAGGTGTGACAAGGCACACTTGTGCACTGGTTCAAATGGCTTGCCCATGACCTTTGCCAGTACCAGCAGAAGATCCCACGGAGGTGGAGGTTCATGCTCTGGAAAGGATATGTGATCCAGGCCTTCGAAAAAGTGACTGACTGTCTCCTGCACCAATGTCAGCTGACCGGCCCACGCCCGGTAAGCAGAGATGGCTGCCAGGTACACCCTAAGGGTCGATGGCCGTAGACCCTCTTTGGAGAGAGACCAAAGGTAGTCGAGAATGTTAGCCACTGGACAGGACAGAGGGTCCAGGTCCTTGCCCTGACACCACATGGAAAACCTTTTCCATTTGAAGGCATAACATTTCCTGGTCGATTCCTTTCTAGATGCCTCCACCACGGTGCAGACATCGTCGGAAAGACCCAAAGCCTGGAACTCCAGCCACTCAGGTACCAGGCTGTGAGGCGCAGGAATTGAAGGTCCAGATGGCATACCTTCTCCTGATTGAGAGATATCAGGTCCGGGCATGCTGGAAGCTGCTCTGGGGGCCTGCAGCTGAGGCTGAAGAGATCTGGATACCAGAACTGGCGCTGCCAGTCTGGGGCTACCAGGATCACCTTTGCCTTGTCCCTCCTCACCTTGAGGAGCATCTTGTGGATCAAGGGAAATGGAGGGAAGGCATAGAGGAGGCTTGGGGTCCACGGCCTCAAAAAGGCATGCTTCTACAGCAAGCCCTGCTGAGGGGGACCGGCATGGAACAGCTTCAGCTTGGTGTTGTCCCTAGAGGCAAACAGGTCCACCATCGGTTTGACCCAGTGGGAGAAGAGGCTGTAAGCTACCTCTGGATGGAGAGACCACTAGTGGGATGTCTGGCCTAAGCGGCTGAGAGCATCCGCCAGATGGTTTGAGGCTCCTGCCACATGGATGGCTAGGAGATCTACCTCTGATCAGCTCATGAGGGTCCAGATGCAGAGCACCTCCCTGCACAGCAGATGGGAGTGCATGCCACCCTGTTTGTTGAGGTAATACTTAATCGTGGTATTGTCCGTCTGGACTTGAACCACTTGACCCCGGAGCTGAGCAACAAAAGCTGACAGTGTCAGTCTGACTGCTCTGAGCTCCAACAGGTTGATGTGGCATCGGGACTCGCCGGGGGTCCAGAGCCCATGGGCCCTTTTGTCCCCCATGTGGGTTCCCCAGCCCATGAGAGAGGCATCGGTCATAAGGACGACCGTCGGCTTGGGGCGGACCAATGGGATCCCTTCCTGCAACCGGTCTGGGGTGGTCCACCAGTGGAGAGTGTCCCACATCTTCTGGGTTATAGTGATCAGCTGGTCAAAATGACCACGTCGCTGAGTCCATTGGGCAGCCAGTTCCCCACTGGAAGGGGCGCATGGGCAACCGGGCCCAATGGACCACTGAGGTGCATGCCGCCATGTAACCCAGAAGGCACAGAAAGTCCTAGGCAGGGCGCAATTGCCCAACCAGAAATGACTGGGCAAGGGAGGAGAGAACCTCCGCCCTGTCCGCCGGGAGCCAAGCTCTGGTTTGACAAGAGTCGAGCTCTGCCCTGATGAAGCCCATCACCCGAGAAGGCATGAGTTCCGACTTGGCCTTGTTGATCAGGAAGCTGAGCTGGGAGCAGGTCTGGAGGGCCAGGTCCCTGGACCTCTCCAGCTCCTGTTGGGTGGAACCTGCTAGGAGCCAATCGTCAAGGTAAGGATAAATCCTGCCCCCCCGATGCCTGAGATGGGCCTTGCAATGCATTTGGTGAAGACCCATGGGGCCGATGAAAGGCCAAACAGCATGGCTCAGAACTCGTACAGGGTCCCTTTGACCCTGAAACGGAGGAACCGCTGATGGGACAGACGGACTGAGACGTGAAAGAACGCATCCTGCAGATACAGTGAATAGAACCACGTTTCGCTCCAAGGATGGTATGATCTGGGACAGAGTGACCATCCGAAAGGTGCGGGACCTGAGATATTGATTCAGGTCATGCAGATCAAGAACGGGGCGCCAGCCCACCATCTGCTTGGGCACCAGGAAGTACCTGGAGACAAGGCCTGGGTCTGCTGGAGGATCTGCCACTGGAGCTACAGCCTCCTTGAGGAGGAGCTGAGTGATGTTGTCTCGGAGAGCTGACCAAGTCTGAGCGGATACTCTTTCCTCCTGAGGGGCGTGGGCTCGGCTTGGAAGGTACTGCTTGAATTCCAGAGGCAGTCCCTGACCAACTACTTCGAGAACCCACCTCTCCCAGGTGACAGTGGACCAGGCGGAAAGGAAGTGGCAGAGCCGGCCCCCCACGAGAGGACCCAAAGCTGGCATGACAGGAGAGGGGTTGGCAGCCCCTGCCCCGTCACTGAGCAGGCTTGGAGGAAGAGGACGCAGGACTGGAACCTCGGCCTCCTTCACTGGCCTGGGGGGGGCTGGGCTTGAGCCGGGGGCACCAAGCTTGAGCCTGCTGCTGTTGCTGATGCTGCTGTCCCCTTTGAAAAGAGGTCTGCTGAACCGTGGGGGAAGAATGCCGAAAAGGCTTCTTCTTTTTCTTCCGCTGGATCTTGCCCGAAGAACCCTTGGCAGAAGTAGTGTCCAAGGTGGCACTGGACTTCTCAATGCACTGAAGGTGATCAGCCACTCCTGGGCTGAACAGGTCAGTCCCTAGGAAGGGCACGTCAGCTAGTTTGTGCTGAGTATCTTCCGGGAAGGAGGAGAGCCTCAGCCAAGCCCTGCGATGAGAGGCAACTGCGGCTGCCTTCGAACAGGCACAAGAATCCCCAATATCCAGGGCTGTCTGAAGCTGCTGCTTGTCTACAGCCCGACCCTGGTCCCGAACCTGCTTGACCGTGGTCTACATGTCTGCGGGGAGATGTGGGAGGACTTCATCCAAGGAACCAAGAAGGGCGTGGAAGAAGTGTGCCATGATGATGGCTGAACTTGCCTGACGAAGGCCCAAGGAGGAAGCCGCATAGACCGTCCTGGTAGAATGGTCCAAAAGCTTGGACTCTTTATCAGGAGGTCGGTCAGTATCAGCAGAACTGCCAGTATGCCTGAACACAGAGGTGGTCACCAGGCTCTCAGCTGAAGAGTGCTCTCTGAACCCCGAAAAGGGACCCCACAGACACCGCATACTTGCAGGCCATGCGGGTAGATGGAGCAGGATAAGAGGCAGGGCACTGCCAGAGTTCTAAGGCCAAGCCAACAATGGCCTCAGCCACAGGAAAGGTCTCCATCGGGGTATCCTGTCTCTTAAGGATGTCCGTGAGAGGGTACTCCGCCTTTTCTGGATTGGCTCCGGGGGGCATCCCTGTGGATTCAGAGATGAGGCGAAGAATGCCCTGAAAAGACGAGGAACCTTCCTCCGTCTCTAAGCCAACAGTTGATTCAGCATCACCTGGATAAGAATACAAGCCAATGACGTCCAAATCCGAGGAATCCGGATATACCAGCTGACCGCCCAGGTCACCTTCGACTCACCAAGGGCAGTCCGGGGTGACAGTGACCGACAACCATCAGGGAAGCCCGGTATCTGACCTGTCATCCTTGGAAGGAGCCCTTCCCACAGGCTGCTCGGGTGGTGGTTCCACCACAATTGGTGGAGAGACCTTTAGGGCCAAAATGGAGGTTTTACTGGCTCCGCGGACTGGAGAACCGACTTAGTCGGCTACAAAGGAGTCGACTTCGGCCTAGGAGGTGAAAGATAGGTAATGGCTGGTGTGGAAGCCGGAGTCGGCTTGTGCCCGGTCAAAATAAGCTGTTGCCACATGAGGTCCTCGTAGCACTGATGGAGGTTCCACTGGAGCCTCTCCTCATCCAAGGAGGACAAGGACAACCAATGGCATCGCCTCTTTATAGAGCGTTTATGGCTCTTCCTCTGCCTTTGGTAGAGGGGGTCTGAGAACTCGATCGAGCTTGGACAGGCTGACACAGTCACTCGGGAGACACCGGTGTTTTCCCGGGGTCGGGGGCCACTTCCTCAATGGGAGTCCCAGTGGGCTGGGTCTCATCATATGGGAAGACTAAATTAGGAGTTCGATCGAGTGAATCGTCGACTGGAGTTGGCAATAAGGGATCGACCAGGTCGATGATGATCTCCACGTCATCAATCAACAGTTCGGTCAACTGACCAGACGGCAAAGCTAAAAAGCCAGCAGCCGAAGAAGCAATCTCGACCGAAGTCAAGACCGCATGTTCCTGGGACCGAGATCTCTGCCGCTCCCAAGAACGTCTCAGTCGAGATGAAGACGATCCCAGATCCTTCTCCCGCTTATGGGATTGAGAGGACTGCAAGTCTGCAGGCACCTCTCCCTTGGTTGGGAGAGACTGGCACAATTCACAGAAGAAACCCAAGAAGGTGGAGCTCAGGCTGAGCAAAACAAAGAAGCTCCCGAGAAGTCTCTGCAGTGCGAGCTGCTTCCTCCTTGAACACCTGCATGCATTCCAATTGTTTGGTGGATCCTGCAGCCGCGGAAACCGCCCACTGAGCCTTCTAGGATTTCACCGGAGGGTTTCGTTACTCCGGCCTCCCCAGCTTCAGGCGTACGAGTTGGTCGTCGAGGACGTTAGGATGAAAGGCGAGACACGTATCGCATTTCGAGGTGTCATGGTCGACACCAAGGCAGTAAACACATGTGGTGTGGGGATCGGTGCGCAACATTTTCTGGCGGCAAGGGCACAAACAAAATCTCTGGGAAGACTTGTCTTCCATAACTGAAGCATTAAACTCACGGTCGCTAACGTGAACAAGAAGAATTTTCAGAATAAATGAAGGTTTTGGAGCCAGGGCCTACAAAATGCATGAGCATGAGGGAGGCAACCTGAATCTTCCAGCGGGAAAGGAAGATCTAGCGTCATGGGGTGGAGCCAAGGTATATACCATGTGGGTGGGAGAAGCCAGCTTGAAGACTTCCTGCTGATCTTTAAAATGGAAAGGGACATGCCAAAAAGTGTGGAAGAACAACATATCCATGCTCCTAGAACTTATTTTTAATTGGCAGCTGTTTGTAATGGTTCTACTTCCAGAAAAACAGGTTACTCACCTGTAACAGTAGTTCTAGGAGTGGTATATGTTGTTCATCCACACTTTATCACAGGTACCTTGCCGCTTTGAGATTTGCCGGAAATTCTTCAAGCTGGCTCCTTCCACTCACCCTGGTGGTATAGTCCTCAGCTCCACCCATTACACCAGATCTTAGCCCGCTGGAAGCCAGGTTTGTGTGTCAAAGCTGGGGAGGTCAGTGGGTCAGTGTGGATGAACAACATATACCACTCCTAGAACTACTGTTACAGGTGAGTAACCTGTTTTCCTAGGATTGTGGATATGCTGTTCGGTCCACACCTCATGGCAGACTCCTAGCAGTTCTCTGGGAGGAAGGAGGTGAGATGCATACCCCTACTTAGGGAGAGGGACTGGAGAACTGAGATTCCAAAACCAGCGTCCCGGCGTGACTCAAGGTCAATGTAGTAATGAGAAATGAAGGTGTGTGCTGACTTCCAGGTAACAGCCCGGCAGATTTCCTGGATAGGGACATCCCTAAAAGCAGCCACCGACCCAGCAGTATGGCAGGTGAAATGATCCTTAAGCCCTGTGGGAGGCTCCCTACCTGCAAACCTATAGCAGAGGTCAATGTAAGATGTAATCCATTGAGCTATTGTCTGCTTGGCTGCAGGTCTGTCAGGTGTGGCTTCTGCATAGGTGACCAAAAGCTGGCAAATCTCTACCCGAACTTCCACCATTCACTCTTTGTAGTAGGTGAGCGTTCATCTCAGGTCCAGAGTATGGAGACTGTACTCAGCCTCCAAGGTGTGACTGGGGTAGAACACCGGCAGAGAAATCACCTGGTTAAGGTGAAACTCTGACACCACCTTCGGAAGGAATTTCAGGTGGGGGTGCAGGACAACCTTGTCTCTGTGGAAGACCAGGTGAGAAGACTTAATGGAGAGCACTTGTAACTCCCCAGTCCATCTGGCTGACATGATAGCCACCAAGAAGGTGGTCTTCCACGACAAATGTGACATGTCATACTTGTGCATAGGTTTGAATGGCTTGCCTATGAGCTTTGCCAAGACCAGCAGTAGATCCCACGGAGGTGGAGGTTCACACACCGGAAGGGATATGTGATCTATGCTTTTAAAGAAGCGCCAGACCACCTTTTCCTGTGACAACGACCACTGACTGGCCTGCACCCAGAAAGCAGAGATGGCTGCCAGGTGCACCTTTAGCGCTGTCGACCGTAGCCCTTGCTGGGAGAGGGACCAAAGATAATCCAAAATGCTAGCTACTGGGAAGGACTAGGGGTACAATCCTTTGCCCTGACAACAAATGGAGAATCTTTTCCATTTAAAGGCATAGCATTTTCTTGTCAATTCTTTATGGGGCACCTCGACAACTTTGAGGAGCTCATTGGAGAGACCCAAGGCATGGAACTCTAGCTGCTCAGGAACCAGGCCTTCAAGTGCAGGGATTGAAGGTCCAGGTGGAGTACCTTCCCCTGGTTGACTGAGAGCAGGTCCAGGTGTGCTGGAGGCTGCCTTAGAAGCCTGAAGCTGAGGCTGGGGAGATCTGGATACCAGTACTGGCGGGGCCAGTCTGGGGCCACCAGGATCACCTGCGCCTTGTTCCTCCTGACCTTGATGAGCACTTTGTGAATCAAGGGAAGAGGATGAGAGGCATAGAAGAGTCCTGAGGTCCACGGCCTCGAGAAGGCACCCCCCTGCAGCGAATCCTGCAGGGGAAGGTGGGCATGGAACAGCCTCAGCTTTGTGTTCTCCCTGGAGGCAAACAGGTCCACCTGAGGCATGCCCCAGAGTGAGATGCCCCACCCATCTGGCTGAGGGCATCAGTCAGCTGATTCAAGGCTCCTGCCACATGGATGGCCAGGAGATCGACCTCTAGGCTGAGGCCAAGTGACCAAATACAGAGAGCTTCCTTGCAGAGGGGCAAGGAGTGCATCCCGCCCTGCCTATTGAGATAGTACATGGTTGTGGTGTTGTCCATCTGGACTTGAACCACTTGACCCCGGACAAATGGAGCAAATGTGGTTAGGGCTCCAGCAGGCTAATGTGGCACTGGGACTCCTGAAGGACACCCCAATCTATCAGAGAGGTGTCGGTCGTCAGGATGACCGTCAGCTCAGGGTGGACAAATGGGAGCCCTTCCTGCAGGTGGGATGGGATGAGCCACCATTGGAGGCTGTCTCACATCCTCTGGGTCACAGAGACCAGCTGGTCGAGATGACCTGAGTGCTGAAACCACTGGCTGTCTGGTTCCCACTGAAGGGAGCACATTTGCCAGCGGGCACATTGGACCACGCTGGTGTAGGCTGTCACATAGCCCAGAAGATGCAGGAAGTCCCAGGCAGGGCACAATTGCCCAACCAGAAATGACTGGGCAAAGGAGGAGAGAACCCCTGCCATGTCTTCCAGGAGCTAAGCTCTGGCATGGCAAGCTCTGCCCCGATGAACTGGATCACCTGCGCAGGCATGAGTTCTGACTTGGCCTCTTTGATCAGGAGGCCAAGTTCTATGCAAGTCTGGAGGGCCAGATCCCTGGACCCCTCTACCTCCAGCCTGGAGGGGCCTGCTATCAGCCAGTCATCCAGGTAAGCGTACACCTGGACCCCTCGGCTCATCAGGTACACCACCACCACTGCCATGCATTTGGAGAAGACCCTGGGGGGCTGAAGATTGGATGAAGGGCATGGCTTGGATCTCGTAAAGTGTTCCCTCGGCTCTGAACTGGAGGAACCGTCGATGGGCTGGACGGATCGGGACTTGAAAGAATGCGTCCTGAAGATCTATGAAGCAGAACCACATTCCTTGCTCCAGGGATGGTATGATCTGAGCTAGAGTTACCATCCAAAAGGTGCAAGACCTGAGGAACTTGTTCAGGTCTTGTAGATCTAGAATGCGAGCCCCCCCCGTCCACTTCGGCAGCAGGAAGTACCTGGAGATGAACCCTGGGTCTGAAGGCAGGTCCACTACTGGGAGAACCATCTCCTTGAGGAGGAGCTCAGACAAGTAATCTCTGAGAGCCGACTGAGAAGCTGCAGACACCAGATCCCCCTGTGGGGCATGGGCTCGATTTGGAGGGGCCTGCTCGAATTCCAGAGGCAGGCCTTGGCCTACCACTTCTAGAATCGAACGATCTGTGGTATTAGCAGAAAAGATGGAAATTAAGTGGTGAGCCGGCCCCCCATGGGAGGTCCAAGGGGAGGCGTGATGGGATTGAGGGAGGCACCCCCAACCTATCACTGGGCAGGCTGGAGGAGGATCCAGCAGAGGGGCTGCTGGGACCTTCCTCCCCGGGTTTCCTAAATGACAAGGCCATGCACTTGGCCCGAGGATGCCAAGTTTGAGCCTCCTGGCCTTGCTGCTGTTGCTCCTGCTGGGCCGGTCTGGCCACAGGAGTGGATGAGCGAAAGGGCTAGCAATTTTTAAACGCTTGGAGCCCTTGTCCTTTTGGACAGATATGGTGGAGTCCAAGGTGGCTTTGGAGTTCTCTATGCACTGGAGGTAACCCTCCACACGGGGCCCAAACAGGTCAGTGCCAAGAAGGGGATATCTGCCAGCTTATGCTGCATATCCACCGTAAAGGTCGAGATGCGTAGCCATGCCCTGCAGCGCATGGCCACTGTGGCCACTACCGATCAGGCACAAGAATCACCACTATCCAGAGCCATCTGGAGTTGCTGTTTTGCCACCACCCGACCATGGTCTGGAGGTCAGCCAGGAGATGAGGGATTACCTCATCCAGGGAGCCCAAACCGGCACGGGAAAAATGTGACATGACAACAGCCAAACTGGCCCGATGAAGAACGAGCGAGGAAGCTGCATACACCTTCTTCCCGGAATGGTCCAATTGTTTGGATTCCCTGTCCGGGGGTCTGTCCGCATCCCGTTTGTTGCCTGAGCGCCGAAATATGGAGTCAGCCACCAACTCCACTGCAGAGGGGTGCTCCGAAAAAGCCCAACAGGGACACCATGGGCACCGTGTACTTGTGGGCCATGCAGGCAGAAGGTGCAGGACAAGATGCCGGATGCTGCCACACCTCCAAGACTGGACCCACAATGGCCTCAGCCACTAGGAAGGCCTCCACAGGCATGTCCCCTTTATCCAGAATCTCTGTAAGGGGATACTTAGCCTGTTTCAGCACGGGCTCGAGCTCCATTCCTGTGCATTCGGAAATGAGCCGACAAATACCCATCAGCAAGGAAGGGCCCTCGTCGACAGAGAGACCCCATAAGGACTCGATGTCCACCAGATGGGAGACCATGGAGGAATCCTCAGACTCCGAAGAGTTCTCGTAAAGCAGGCACCCACCCGTGTCGCTCTCCACCCGCCTTGGGCGGTCAGGAGTGAGAGTGATCAACAACCGACGGGGCAAGCCTTGGGCCGACCGAGAATCCTTGGTCGAAGTCCCAGACTTTGGTTGCTCGGGTGGCGGCTCCACCCGAATCGGTGGAGTAGCCAGCTTCAGTTGAGCTGGCTGGGCCTGAACCAGCACCTCAGTAATGGCGGCGGTGGCTGAAGTCAATCATTCTGGTGAAAGCCACTTAATGGCTGGAGTCGAAACCGGGAGTGGTTTGGACCCAGATAAGACCAAATGCTGCCACATGAGGTCTTCATAGCATTGACGCAACTTGCGCTGGAGCCTCTCCTCACCCAAGGAGGATGAAGACGAGGAGCGGCGGTGCCACTTACTATGACAGTGGGAATGAGATCGCTGGTGGAAGTGAGTCTTGCCCGAAAGTCGAAGTCAAGGAGTGGGACCGAGACCTCGACAGGAGTTGAGGAAGCCCTCCTGGTCCAGTTCCCTGGTGGGCAGGTCCTGCCCAGCAGGCTGAGCCAACCCATCTGAGGACACCAGGAGTACTGGTGTCCGAGAAAGAGAATAATCTGCCAGGTTGGGTGACAACCCACAGATCGTCTCGAGAAAGATCTTGGGCCACATCGAAGGCATCTCAGCCGACTGGTCTGACGGGGGGTACCGTGAAGCCAAAAGCCTCGGCCATGAATTAGACCAAAGTCAAGATAGGAGATTCCTGTGAGCTGGACCACTCTCGGGCCCAGAAACATCGACGTGTCGACTTTTCTTTGTCCTTTTTCGACTCTTTCTTCTTGCAGCATGAAACATGTGACCCTGAAGGGCCCTCTCCCTTGGCAGAATGAGACTGGTACAACTCCTTAAAGGAAGCCGAATAGGAGGATCCCAGATGCAGCGGAATGAAGGCTGAAGCCGAAGAGGAGCCCGCTGTGGCCTGAGCCACCTCCTCCTCGAAGGCCTTGAGCTGTTCTAACTGCTCAGCGGATCACACAGCCACGGAGACCACCCAATGGGCATCCTTCAATCTGACCGGCAGGTAACGCTTCTCCGGTCACCGCAGCTGAAGTCAGGCAGCGCGATCTTCAAGCGCGTTCGGAGGAAAGGACAGACAATGATGGTAGGCCTGCAGATCGTCGTCCAGTCCCAGGCAGTACACGCGGAGGATTCGTGCGAGACATCTTCTGCCCACAAGGGCACCAGCGAAACCTGGGGGCCGACTTTTCCTCCATCAAGGGAGTAAGGGAAGACGATGAAGACTGAACTCGAGAGAGAGTTTTAGAATCAGTTTTGGAAGCAAATCCAAAGATTCAAGAGCCAGGGTCTACTACAGGCAGAAGCGCCAAGGAGGGAATCTGAACCTTCCAGCAAAAAGGAAGATCTGGCATCATGGGGCGGAGCTGAGGACTATACCACGCGGGTGAGTGGGAGGAGCCAGCTTGAAGACTTTCCAGTACATCTTAAAGCGGCAAGGTACCTGCCATGAAGTGTGGATATCATATATCCACAATCCTAGAAATAACAGTCATACCCCAAATTATGCGTATGTAACTGTACCAGAATAAAGAGTGATGTGAAAAACAGTATTTTGTATTGTTTGCTTTTATGGACAGCATTCTGCTACAGTTCTCTTCATGGAACCAAGAATCTTGAGTTTTAAATGGCACGGTTTGTATACAGAACTTTTAGCATGGTTCTGATGGGTCAACAGCTCAAGCTTAACATTCTTTACACAAACCTTGACACAGCAAAAACTCCATATTACCAGTTTCATGAAGGGAACTGTGCAGAATGTTGTCCACCAAAAGAAAACAACTGAAAATACAGGTTACTCACCTGTAACAGGAGTTCTAGGAGTGGTATATGTTGCTCATCCACACTGTCTGGTAGGTTCCTTGCCACTTTATTTCTTGACAGAAGGTCTTCAAGCTGGCTCCTTCCACCCACCCGGGTGGTAAAACCCTCAGCTCCACCCCATGACGCCAGATCTAGCCTGCTGGAAGCCAGGCTGCATGTCGAAGCCAGGGAGGTCAGGTGGGTCGTGTGGATGAACAACATATACCACTCCTAGAACTCCTGTTACAGGTGAGTAACCTGTATTTCTAGGGATGTGGATATGTTGTTCAATCAACACTGTCTGGCAGGCTCCTAGCAGTTCTCCAGGAGGAGGGAGGCAAGGTGCACACCCCCTACTTAGGGAATAAGGACTGGAGAACCAAGGTCTCAAAACCAGCATCCCAGCATGACTCTAGGTCAATGCAGTAATGGGAAATAAAGGTGTGTGCTGACTTCCAGGTAGCAGCCCTGCAGATTTCCTGGATAGGGATGTCCCTAGAAGCAGCCACAGAAGCAGCGGTATGGCTAGTAGAATGAGCCCTTATCCCTTTGGGAAGCTCCATGCCCGCCAACCTATGGCAGAGATCTATGCAGGAGGTGACCCACCTGCTTATCATCTGCTTGGCTGCAGGTCTCCTAGGTGCGGCTTCAGCGTAGGTGACAAACAGCTGGTGAACCTCTCCCCGAACTGCAGCCATTTGCTCCTTATAATAAGCAAGTGCTCATCTAGGGTCCAAAGTGTGGAGCCTATATTCGGCCTCCGAGGTATGACTGGGGTAGAACACTGGCAGAGTCAACACCTGGTTAAGGTGAAACTCCAACACCACCTTCAGAAGGAATTTTGGTTGGAGCAAAGGACAACTTTGTCCCTGTGGAAGATCAGATAAGGAGACTTGATGGAAAGCGCCTGGAGCTCTCCCATCCTTCTGGCTGACATTATAGCCACCAAGAAGGCGGTCTTCCACAACAGGTGGGAGACATCGCACCTGTGCATCGGTTCGAAAGGCTTGCCCATGAGCTTAGCCAATACCAGTAGGAGATCCCACGGAGGTGGAGGTTCTCACACCGGAGGGGATATGTGATCAAGGCCTTGGAAAAAGCGCCCAACCACTTTCTCCTGCACCACCAACTGCTTGCCGGCCCGCACCCGGTAAGCAGAGATGGCTGCCAGGTGCACCCTGAGGGTCGTCAACCGAAGCCCTAGCTGAGAAAGAGACCACAGGTAGTCCAAAATACTAGCCAAGGGACAGGAAGAGGGGTCCAACCCCTTGTCCTGACACCAAATGGAGAATCTCTTCTATCTGAAGGTGTAACATTTTCTGGTCGACTCCTTACGGGACGCCTCAATGACGTTGAGGACCTTGTCAGAAAGACCCAAGGCCTGGAACTCTAGCCGCTCAGGAACCAGGCTGTCAAGTGCAGGGATTGAAGGTCCAGATGGAGAACCTTCCCCTTGTCGACTGAGATCAGGTCCAGGCAGGCTGGGAGCTGCCTCGGGAGCCTGGAGCTGAGGCTGAGGAGATCTGGGTACCAGAACTGGCGAGGCCAGTCTGGGGCTACCAGTATCACCTGCACCTTGTCCCTCTTTGCCTTGAGAAGCACCTTGTGGATCAAGAGAAATGGAAGGAAGGCGCAGAAGAGGCCCGGGGCCTACAGCCTCGAGAAGGCATCCCCCCTGCAGTGAGCCCTGCTGAGGGGGGTGGGCGTGAAACAGCCTCAGCTTCGTAGTCTCCCTGGATGCGAACAGGTCCACCTGAGGGGTGCCCCAATGGGAGAACAGTTCTTGCACTACCTCCAGCAGGAGTGACCACTCATGAGATGCAGCGCCTATCCGGCTGAGGGCATTAGCAGACGGTTGGAGGCACCTGCCACATGGATGGCTAGGAGATCCGCCTCCAGGTTGATCACGAGAGACCAGGTGTGCAGAGCCTCCTTGCACAGAGCCCTGGAGTGCGTCCAGCCCTGACGGTTGGGGTAGTACATGGTCGTGGTGTTGTTCGTCTGGACCTGAACCACCTGACCCCATACAAATGGAGCGAAGGTGGTGAGGGCTAGTCGAACAACTCGAAGCTCCAGCAGGTTGATGTGGCATCGAGACTCCTGAGGGGACCAGAGGCCGTGGGCCAGGAGTTCCCTCAGATGGGCACCCCAACCCATCAGAGAGGCGTCGGTCGTAAGAGTGACCATCGGCTCAGGGCAGACAAATGGGATACCCTCCTGCAGATGAGCTGGGACAAGCCACCACTGCAGGCCATCCCACATCTTCTGGGTCACTGTCACTGGCTGGTCCACAGGACCGGAGTGCTGTGACCACTGGCTGGCCAGCCCCCATTGCAGGGGACGCATATGCCAGTGGCCCAATGGACCACGCTGGTGCAGGCCACTATGAGGCCCAGAAGGGTCAGGAAGTCCCAGGCAGGGCGCAAGTGCCCAACCAGAAATGATTTGGCAAAGGAGGAAAGAACCTCGGCCCTGTACGCTGGGAGCCGAGCTCTGGCTCGAAGAGAGTCAAGCTCTGCCCCAATGAACTGAATCAACTGCGATGGCACGAGTTCCAATTTGGCCTTGTCCCTGGACCGTTCCACCTCCAACCTGGAGGGGTCCGCAATCAGCCAGTCATCCAGTTGAGGGTACACCCGGACCCCTCAGCACTGCAGGAATGCTGTCACCACTGCCATGCACTTGTTGAAGACCCTGGGAGCTGGACAGAGGCCGAAGGACATGGCCCGGAACTCGTAAAGAGATCCCTCTGCCCTAAAGCGGAGGAATCGCTAATGAGACGGACAGATTGGGATGTGAAAGAATGCATCCTGCAGATCCAGAGAGCAGAACCACATGCCTAGTTCCAAGGATGGAATGATCTGAGCCAGAGTAACCATCCTGAAGGTGCGAGGCCTTAGGAACTTGTTCAGGTCATGCAGGTTGAGAATGGGGCTCCAGGCCCCCATCCGCTTTGGGACAAGGAAGTACCTGGACACAAACCCTGGGTCTGGAGGAGGGTCTGCCACTTCGCTGATCACCTCCTTCTGGAGGAGCAGGGCAATGTCATCTCGATGAGCCGACAGAGAGGCTATGGAACCCGTTGCCCCCTGTGAGGTGATGGCTCGATAGGGAGGGGACTGCTCGAACTCCAAAGGCAGACCCCTGCCTACCACTTCTAGCACCCAGAGGTCCATGGTGATAGGGGACCAGGCGGAAAGGAAGTGGCAGAGCCGTCCCCCCATGGGAGAAACCCAGGGAGGAGGGACGAGATTGGGGGCAGCACCCTTCAACCCATCACTAGGCAGACTTGGAGGAAGTGCCAGCTGAGGGGTCTCCTGGACCCTTCCCTCCGGGCTTCCTACTGGAGGAAGCGGCAGATTTGGCCTTAGGGCGTCAAGTGTGAGCCTGCTGGCTCTGTTGCTGGTGTTGCTGAGCTGGGCGTGCCGCAGGAGCGGAAGGGCGAAAGGGCTTACGCTGCTGCTGGCGGCCTTTGTCCTTCTGGGCAGATGTGACCGAGACCAAGGTGGCATTGTACTTCTTGATCCTCTGGAGATGGCCTTCCACCCCTGGCCCAAACAAGTCGGTGCCCAGGAAGGGAACGTCTGCCAGTTTGTGCTAGGTTTCTGCCGTGAAGGTGGAGATCTGCAGCGTATGGCTACTGCGGCCGCTGACAGGGCACAAGAGTCACCGATGTCCAAAGAAGTTTGGAGCTGCTGTTTAGCCACCGCCCTTCCCTGGTCCCGAACCTACTTGACCGTTGTCTGAAGGTCAGCTGGGAGATGGGGAATCACCTCATCCAGGGAACCCATAAGGGCATGTGAGAAATGTGCCATCATTACAGCCGAGCTAGCCTGTCGAAGGCCTAGGGAGGAAGCAGCGTAAACCTTCCACCCTGAATAATCCAGCTTTTTGGATTCTTTTTTGGGTGGTTTGTCCAAATCCCTAGCATTCCCCCCGGAAAACGCCATCGGTCACTAGCCCCTCTGCAGAGGGGTGTTCCGAGAAACTGGAGAGTGAACCAGTGGGGACCGCGTACTTGCAGGCCATCCTGGCCGAAGGCATGGGACAAGATGCAGGCTGCTGCCACAACTCCAGGGCCGAGCCAACAATGGCTTTGGCCACCGGAAAGGCCTCCGTAGGAGAATCTCCTCGGTCCAGTATCTGAACAGGTTCGAGCTGCATCCCAGTAGACTCTGAGATGAGTCGAAGAATACCCAGGAACGAGGATGGGCTCTCATCCACCGACTGATCCCCAGCAGATTACAGGTCAATGGGCATGAAGTACAGGAAGGGGTCATCATCAGATTCCAAGGAGTCTGCAAACAGCTGCCGGACGCCTAAGCCACCCTCCACCTGCTGAGGTAGATCGGGAGTGAGGGTGACGGACAACCTGTAGGGCAAGCCCTGACCTGACCGAGAATCCTTGGTCGGGGCCCCAGTCTTCGGTTGAGGAAGCAGTGGTTCCACCACAATGGGTGGAGCAGTCGGTTTCGGCCGAGCAACTGGCGCCGGGATTGGCTCCTCGATAACTACAAGGGGTTGCTTTGGTCGCTCCGGTGACAGCCACTTAATTGCCAGAGAAGGCGACAGAGTCGGCTTGTTACTAATCAACAAAAGTTGCTGCCACATCATGTCCTCGTAGCGCCGACATAACTTATGTCGAAGCCTATCCTCCAAAGAGGACGAGCGGGGCCGCCGCCTTCCATGGTGCCGAGACTGAGACCGCCGACACGACCTACTCGACTTGGAAGAGGACCGAGACCGAGACCTTTGGGGTCACCGAGGGTGGGTCAAAGAGAGGGCGGTGGAAACCCACTCATCCCCTGGATCAGGGTCCTTTACTGGGGACTTCGGCAGAGGAGGCACAGGCAAGTCCTCGGTTACTACCGGGGGAACCGGTGAAGAAGGGTTGTCGACTTCTCCAGTTGACAAACCATCCAACGGGTCTAGAAAAATCTGGACCGTGTCGACTGATGTCTTGGTCAGCTGACCTGACGGGGACACTGTGAAGCCAGCGGCCTTAGCCGCTACCTTGACCGAAGTCGAGAGCTGACGGTCTGGTGAAGGGGATCTCTCCCGCTCCCATTAACGTCAATGGTAGGACTTACCTTTTGGTTCCTTTTTTTAGACCAACTGGAATGTCCCGATGGGCCTTCTCCCTTGGTGAGAGGAACCGGCAAAGCTCCTTTAAAAAAGCAGTATAGGAGGAGCCCAAGGAAAGTGGGATATATGCCAATGAGGAAGATGAAGCGGCCTGGGCCGCCTCCTCGTCAAGGGTGATCAACTGCTCCAGCTGCTCCGCGGAGCTCTGCAGCCATGGACACTGCCCAACGGGCCTCCTTTAACTTCATCAGTGGGTACCGTTTCTTGGGACGCCCAAGTTGCAGTCTGGCAGCGCGGTCCTCTAAAACCGAAGCCGAGAAGGACTTGCACAGATCGCAGGCCTGCAGATTGTGTGCAAGACCCAGGCAGTAAATGCACATAGAGTGCGGATCGGTCCAGGATATCTTCTGCCCACAAGGGCACAGACGGAAGCCGGGAATGGATTTGTCTATTGCAGCCACGAGGGAAGGTGAAGACTGAAGTCTTGTAAACTTTAAAATAATTTTCGGAAAATCCAAAGAGTGAGGATCCAGGCCTAAAACGCAGAGCGCTAAGGAGGGAACCTGAGCTTCCAAGCGGTAAGGAAGATCTGGTGTCATGGGGTGGAGCCAAGGGTTTTACCACCCGGGTGGGTGGGTGGAGGAGAAGCCAGCTTGAAGACCTACCGGCAAGAATTAAAGCAGCAAGGAACCTGCCAGACAGTGTGGATTGAACAACATATCCACGTCCCTAGAACCACTGTTTTTCAAATCAGTGTTTATTCAGGTACAGTTAAATATGTGTTATTTGGAGGTAAACGTTTCATTTTTGTAAACAGGAACATTACTAACTGCTATCAGAATACATTTCCTGTCCCCTTCATCCCTATCCCAGCCATGCTTGCAACCAGTAATGGTTTTGACATTTACCAGCTCAACCGGCAGACTGTTTCATGACTCAACCACACTTTTTTTTCTCCCATTCTCTGGCCCAGCCCTTCTTCATGCTGGCTTCCCCAGCCCTGTCATCTGACTTCTCATGGGCTTACCTTCCAACTCTGTCCTCCACTTGTCACTTCCTTTTGGCAGGGGGTGGCAGGCTAGGTCTCAAGCAGATCAGACTAGGCCCCAGAACGGACAAGAGCCACACTGCCAGTGCAGAGCCTGTGAGAAGCCAGCATTCATTCTGCCTTCCCAGGGTCTTTACACTTTATAGTCCCATCCCTTGGGATGCAGGCAGCATAGCTGCGCACGCGCATGCATGTGACTGTGCTTAGCGCAGTGCCAGCCTGTGTCCTCCCCACTCCTACGCCACTCTGACTGCACTGCCAGCTGTGGTCAGCCAGGTGGCAGTACAGCAGTGAAACTGACAGCCCTCCCTCCATGCCGGAGGAGAGCGTTCTCTGGGATGCTCAATCCTCCTCCCCCTGGCCGGCCCCCCGATGACACATGCTCATTCCCAAATGTGGGTCGCTGGTGTCGTGAGCAGTAGTGCTACCCTTGTGCTGACAGGCCAGCCCTGAACCACACACACTTTAAAAAACACATTTTTCTCATATCCCTCCTGAATTCCCCCTCCCACTCTCGCTTCCACTCATGTCCCTGTGGTCACAGTTGATCTGGTTCATTCCTTTCAGGAACTTGGAGTGCTCTGTCACATCACCCTGCTCTCGTCTGGCCTTGAGGGAGTACACATTTAGTGCTCTGAGTAGTTCCTCGTAGGATCTGCCCTGCTGGCCCTGTATAATTTCAGTGACCCTACCCTGCACAGTCTCCAGTCTGTTCTCGTCTTTCTTTAGGTAAGAACTCCAGAACTGGGCAAAGTACTCCAATATCTGATACAATTTTTAAATGGATTTTTTTTTACATTGCATTTAGACGCAGACTGGTCTAGTTGTTAGGGCAGAGATTTGCAAACAGAAGAAAACAGGCTCAAACCTCACTACAGCCAAACAGTCACTGTGTGGTCTTGGGCAAGTCACTTAATCACCCAGTCCAGTCTGCCTAGCTACAGAAGTAGTCATAAGTAGGACCCCACTGGTAATGAGATGTCGCACCTCAGTTGGGCTACCCTAGATAAATAAACTATAAAATAAAATACTTGCATTTTGAATATGAATTGGGGATTTTGTGATATGACCAAACACTAAAACCTGCTCTCCTATTAAATACAGGGGAATGATAATAATCTGTGGAAAAACATAATGACATACAGTTTGATGAAATAAAGTTTTTTCCTGACAGTTACTTATCATGATGGGGACAACCACAAAGTAATATTTCTTACTCTCGTCCATCTTTTTTTCTTCTGGCGTGGTATTTGAACAATAAACACAAGATGGTATGATGATATTGTGAGACACCATCATGCTTATTATTGTGAAGTCAAAAGGCAAAGCAGTGTGCTATAATCACCCTACTGATCTGGCATATCTTAATGACTACAAATGATTTGCCCAAATTTGATTTTAAATCACTATTTTGATGGTCTTTGACTAACAAAGCATGTTGAGCGGTCACAACAGAGAGCCACTGTCATCATGAGTGAGCCCCAAGTCACAACAGGAGATGAGCCCTTCTTGGACTCTGTTTGCTCACCTGGTAAAATAAGGTTCAAATAAACGAATCAATACATAAATAAAATGAGTGATCATCACAAGTAACACTGCCTTCTGACCAATCAGATTATGGCATGAAAACTGGGTTAACATACACACACACCCTTATTAGGGCTGCATACACTGTACAATGGCCAGTCACTCTTAACTTGCAGAATCCTGTGAGATGGCACAGATTTGTCTCAGTAACATGAGATCAGTGCTATAAAAATGACTTCCAGTTAGGAGTTACAGAATACTATGGTAGGCTGGCCACCCACTGCAGCGGTAGCGCTACTGTTTGTGGCATGAATGATGCAGGTTCACGAACAAGCCTGGAGCACTGGAGGGGCAGGCAGGGTGAGGAGGCCCAACCATCTGATGGACTGCTCTCCTCCTCCTCTGGGGAGGGTGAGTGGAGGCAGTCTGCAACAGTCTGACTCCTGGAGACAGCTGAGAGTTGGCGTGCCTGTCACCTTAATGCAAGCTGGGATTGGTGGTCTCGTGGACACAGGCACACACACACGCGCACGGAAGCGTGCATGGAGATAATGTGCCTCTGACGTCACTACATGCCACTAGGGGGAAAAAACAAAGGTAAAAACCCTCTGTCATGTACAGCATAGTGCCCTGAGACTGCAGCCTCTGCTCTGGCTCGAATGACGCCAGGATAAGACTCTGCAGGGGTTCAATGGTCAATGTTGATCTCTCCACTCAGGGAGCCCCACTGTAAGGGGTAACTCACAGCCCAGGCAGCTTGGAGGATGCTGGGTAGGGCTGTGGAGGTCAGGGGCTATGTAGGTTCATATGGGGTGTATACCACCAGAACAGAAAGCAAAAACAGACTTAAAAAAAAAAAATTAATACTGTGGCACAGTGACCTTATCCTGAGTAGGTATAATACATTTAACTCAATACAGTAATTAAAATACAGCATTAATCATCTCTTTACATGCAAAAGCAAATTGTAGCTAACAAATTTAACCCTCAGGAAACTGACACACAGCACAGCATTCTGCAGCAATCATGGTCAGTCCAGGTAGAAGGCACAGAGCGCATAAACACAAAGAATGCAATTTATGTATGTACGGTATGCATTTACATGAAAACCAAATACAGAAACACAAGTCTAAAGTGCTCACACGCACATCCAGCACTCTCACATTCTGTGTAGCATAAAAGAGATGCCTTCATAATCTAAGAGTTATAAGCTACTTTCTGGTGTTATATAGAAATTTGGCTTGTGTGCGGTGTTCTCATTCAAATCCACATTATAATTAGTCAATATTGAAAATTAAAATATGCTTTGCTCTGCAAATAAATTCTGTAGATGAGCAAGAAACGTAAATGTAAACAAATACAGCGAAAAGGCCAAGCATCTGAAAATTAAAATGAAATTTGCAGAAATCAAATGCTTCTTTTTTTAAAGAGGGCATCTCTTATAAAAGAATATTTGTGAACAAAGGATATTACTGGTTTCTTCTCTTCATGCTGCAATTTAAATCAGTGCGGAAGTATGTATTTGTAGTTCCTGTATTTACTCAGATAATGAGAGATCATTATCCTGTTTTGTGGTTCGAAGACAGATTTATGAATCAAACAAGAAAAAGAAAAAAAGCAAGCATCACACCTCCCACCTACCTACAGGAGGATCATTCGACTCCACATTTGGAGAAAGAAACGCTAATTCATAAAGAAAGAAAACAGCGAAAAAAAACCCATAAAATAATGAGCTACTTTACATTTACAGCTTCACATAAATCATTTGACTAAGCAAAGCAGCAAGCAACACAATGAGAAAGATTCAAAATGCAATCTGCCAGGGGTTTTCTTAATGGAGAAAGACACTGCACTTGTAAACCTATCAGTTTTATAGAAGACAGCTGATAAATACTGGTCTCCATTTGATTATTCTTCAGGCATTACTGTCATTTAAATACTTCTGTGTCTGGCTCTGACTCATGTCCAGATGGTGGAAACCCGTCTGGGGCCATGTTTCATCAACAGTCATGCAGCTGGCTTCACTGCTGACCTCTTACATCACTGACAGAATGCATTAGTGGACTGAGACAGGCATAAACGCAATACCTCTGGATTTCATGTTGTTCCAAAATGGACATTTCCCATCTGGAGTAAATCCCTCTAAAGCAATTTTCAAAAAAACAGAACCAGCTGAACAATGGCAGAAAGAATAACATATGGGACTATCTGTTGTGATGCTTTAATACCATTGAGGGATTCCATGACATCATAAACCTCAAGGGCGAAGCTCGAGAGGTTTATGCTGTCATGGGACCCCGAGATGGTATTACCAGCACCATAACAGAGTCCCATGTGTTGTTTTTTGTAATACAGTGGTCTCTTTCTCAACTGCTATTTTTTAATAATCCCCTTTTTTTCAGACTTTTGGCTCGCCGCCACAACACTTGCTCTCACTGGCTATTATTTTTTCGCGTTTACCCACAAATGGAGCAGGCATGTCCCCCCTCAACCCGCTTTCAAGGGAGATACCACTCCCGTGGAGCTGCTATTGATCGAGGGGGTGGGGACAGACCACTGCAGTGATATTCAAATTGATGCCGAGAAGGAGCGCAGACAGGCCGACCACTACAACCTGAGAGCAAGGAAGCCACTGTCACGCTTCACTGAAACACATTCTTTTGCATAATACTATCACTCTGACATCAGATTGGTAGTATTAATTAAAAGAATTCTAGAATCAATGGTATTACAGTGCAAGCCGCTTATAATGGGCACATCTGTGCAAGATGATTTTACCCATTATACAGAGTGGGCGCTATAACAAAAAGCCTTTTTTTTTTATTAAAACGCGGACGCAGTGGGCACGACTAGTGAACACTTCACTTACCTCCTTAGGGCAAACAATATTTGCGGATAGAGAGAGAGAGCTTCTTCAGTTATTTGTGTATGGTACCGTACTTCATTTCAGTCTTTCAGACAAACAGCACTGTACTGTATTTGTATCGGCGGTGGAGGCAGGAGGGTTAATGAAATGAGCTTGCACTCCCCTAAGATAGTGCTGCCATTCCCGAGTCCTTCTTGCACTCACAAAACGTAATGCTCCCATTACCGATTTCTTCTTCTGCAATTGTGGCATATTCATACTGGCAGCAGGAGGTGGGTAAATTACAGTTAAGAAACCTCCAAGATTCTGATCTGACATTGTAGCAGTGTTTAGGACAGGTTGGCTGCTAATTAGAGTCAGTTCACACTTTGGCTAGCTTGACGAACTTCATGCTGATGTGTGAACTGATGCTACCTGACACTAGGAAGCAGCTAATCTGCCCGCAATAGAAGGCGGGCAAGGAACGTTATAACCAATGTTCTTAACATTACAGCATATGGAATTGGCAAATGGTAAATGAAATTTGCCCGCTAAAGCCGACTGTCCGCCATAGCTGCAGGCAGTATAAGTGGAGTCGACTATATAGGTTTATATGTACTGGTTAGTGTCAATAATCAATCACTGGCAGAGCCTCACAAATACAGGTTACTCACCTGTAACAGGAGTTCTAGGAATGGTATATGTTGTTCATCCACACTGTCTGGCAGGTATCCTTGCTGCTTTAATTCTTGCCGGAAGGTCTTCAAGCTGGCTCCTCCCACCCACTCGGGTGGTAAAACTCTCGGCTCCGCCCCATGACGCCAGATCTGGCCCGCTGGAAGCTCAGGCTGTGCTCAAGCCGGGAGGTCGGAGGAACATGTGGATGAACAACATATACCATTCCTAGAACTCCTGTTACAGGTGAGTAACCTGTATTTCTAGGGACATGGATATGTTGTTCATCCACACTGTCTGGCAGACCCCTAGCAGTTCTCCGGGAGGAGGGAGGCAAGGCGCACACCCCCAATACTTACTTGGGAAAGAGAGATTGGAGAACTGAGGCCCCAAAACCAGCATCCCAGCGTGACTCGAGGTCGATGTGGTAGTGGGTAAAGAAGGTATGTGCCGACTTCCAGGTAGCAGCTCTGCAGATATCCTGGATAGGGACGTCCCTGGAAGCAGATACCGATGCAGCGGTATGGCGGGTAGAATGAGCTCTTATCCCTCTGGGAGGCTCCATGCCCGCCAACCTGTAGCAGAGCTCTATGCAGGAGGTGATCCACCTGCCTATCATCCACTTTGCTGCAGGCCTGCCAGGTGCGGCTTCAGCATAGGTGACAAACAGCTGGCGAACCTCTCCCTGAACTTCAGCCATCCGCTCCTTATAGTAAGCGAGCGCTCGTCTAGGGTCCAAAGTATGGAGCCTATACTCGGCCTCCGAGGTGTGATTGGGGTAGAACACCGGCAGAGTCAACACCTGGTTAAGGTGAAACTCAGACACCACCTTCAGGAGGAACTTCGGGTGGGGGCGCAGGTAAACCTTGTCCCTGTGGAAGACCAGGTAGGGAGGCTCGCTGGAAAGCGCCTGGAGCGCTCCCATCCTTCTGGCTGACGTGATAGCCACCAAGAAGGCGGTCTTCCATGACAGGTGTGAAAGATCACACCTGTGCATTGGTTCGAATGGTTTGCCCATGAGCTTGGCCAATACCAGCAGTAGATCCCACGGAGGTGGAGGTTCTCACACCGGAGGGGACATGTGGTCAAGGCCTTGGAAAAAGTGCCTGACCACCTTCTCCTGTGCCACTGACTGCTTGCCGGCCCACGCCCGGTAAGCAGAGATGGCTGCCAGATGCACCTTAAGGGTCGTCGACCAAAGCCCTGCTGAGAAAGGACCACAGGTAGTCCAGAATGCTTGCTAGTGGGCAGTCGGAAGGGTCCAAGCCTCTTCCCTGACACCAAATGGAAAACCTCTTCCATTTGAAGGCATAGCATTTTCTGGTCGACTCCTTACGGGACACCTCAACAACGTTGAGGGCCTCGTCGGAAAGACCCAAGGCCTGGAACTCTAGCTGCTCAGGAACCAGGCCGTCAGGTGCAGGGATTGAAGGTCCGGATGGAAACCTGCCCCTGACTGACTGAGATCAGGTCCGGGCGGGCTGGAAGCCGCCTCGGGAGCCTGGAGCTGAGGCTGAGGAGATCTGGATACCAGAACTGGCGGGGCCAGTCTGGGGCTACCAGAATCACCTGCACCTTGTCCATCCTCGCCTTGAGAAGCACTTTGTGGATCAAGGAAAAAGGGGGAAAGGCGTAGAAGAGGCCCAGGGTCCACGGCCTCGAGAAGGCATCCTTCTGCAGCAAGCCCTGCTGAGGGGGGCGGGCATGGAACAGACTCAGCTTCGCATTCTCCCTGGAGGCAAACAGGTCCACCTGAGGTGTGCCGCAGTGGGAGAAGAGATCTTGTACTACCTCCAGCAGGAGAGACCACTCATGAGACACAGCCCCAATCCGGCTTAGGGCATCGGCCAGGGTGTTGGAGGCTCCTGCCACGTGAATGGCTAGGAGATCCGCCTCCAGGCTGCGCACTAGGGACCAAATGCGGAGAGCTTCCTTGCATAACAGCAAGGAGCGTGTCCCGCCCTGGCGGTTCAGATAGTACATGGTCGTGGTGTTGTCCGTCTGGACCTGAACCACTTGACCCCATAGAAACGGAGCAAGGCGGTGAGAGCTAGATGGACCGCTCCGAGCTCCAGCAGGTTGATGTGGCATCGGGACTCCCGAGGGGACCAGAGGCCATGCACTCGGTGTTCCCCCAGATGGCCACCCCAACCCATCAGAGATGCGTCGGTCGAGAGAGAGACCGTCGGCTCGGGGCGGACCGAACGGATACCCTCCTGCAGATAAGCTGGAACGATCCACCACTGGAGAGCGTTCTCCACATCTCCTGGTCACTGTCACAGGCGGTCCAACGGATCGCGGCGCAGGATCACTGGCTGGCCAGTCCCCATTGAAGGGGACGCATGTACCAACGGACCACGCTGGTGCAGGCTACCATGAAGCCCAGGAGGCGAGGAAGTCCCAGGCAGGTCGCAATTGCCCAACCAGAAATGATTGGGCAAAGGAGGAAAGAACCTTGGCCCTGTCCGCCGGGAGCCGTGCTCTGGCTCGGAGAGAGTCGAGCTCTGCCCCGATGAACAGAATCACCTGCTTTAGCACAAGTTCCAACTTGGCCTCGTTGATGAGGAGTCCAACCTGAGAGCAAACCTGGAGGGCCAGATCTCTGGACCGCTCCACCTCCTGTCTGGAAGGGGCTGCTATCAGCCAATCGTCCAGGTAAGGGTACACCTGAACCCCTCGGCGCCGCAGGAATGCTGTCACCACTGCCATGCATTTGGTGAAGACCCTGGGAGCTAGGGAGAGGCTGAAGGGCATGGCTCAGAACTCATAAAGGGATCCCTCTGCTCTGAAGCAGAAGAATCTCTGATGGGACGGACGGATTGGGACGTGAAAGAACGCATCCTGGAGATCCAGGGAGCAGAACCACATGCCTCGTTCCAAGGATGGGATTATCTGAGCCAGAGTGACCATCCTGAAGGTTCGAGACCTTAGGAACTTGTTCAGGTCGTGCAGGTCGAGAATGGGGCACCAGCCCCCCGTCCGTTTTTGGACCAGGAAGTACCTAGAAACAAACCCCGGGTCTGAAGGAGGATCCGCCACCTTCCTGATTACCTCTTTTTCGAGGAGCAGGGCAATGTCGGCCCGGCAGGCCAACAGCGAGGCTGCAGACCCCGTGGCCCCCTGAGGGGCGATGGCTCGAAAAGGCGGAACCTGCTCGAACTCCAGAGACAGGCCTTTTCCTACCACCTCCAACACCCAGCAGTCCGTGGTGATAGCGGACCAGGCGGAAAGGAAGTGGCGGAGCTGTCCCCCCATGGGGGAACCCGGGGGGAGTGACGAGGTTGGGGGCGGCACCCCTCAACCCGTCACTGGGCAGGCTTGGAGGAAGAACCGGCCGAGGGACCTCCCGGGCCTTTACCTCCTTGCTTCCTGTTGGAGGAAGCCACCGGCTTGGGTTTGGGATGCCAAGCTCGAGCCTGCTGGCCCTGTTGCTGGTGCTGCTGGGCCGGTCGAGAAGCAGGGACCGAAGGACGAAAGGACTTCTGCTGCTGACGGCGGCCTTTGTCCCTCTGGGCGGAGGTGACCGAGTCCAGAGCGGCATTGGACTTTTCGATCTGCTGGAGGTGTCCCTCCACTCCAGGGCCAAAGAGGTCAGTCCCCAAGAAGGGGACGTCCGCCAACTTATGCTGGGTATCCGCCGTGAAAGTGGATATCCTCAGCCATGCCCTGCGTCATATGGCCACTGTGGCTGCTACTGCCCTGGCACAGGAATCACCTATGTCCAGAGCAGTCTGGAGCTGCTGCTTCGCCACCGCCCTGCCCTGGTCCCGCACCTGGCGGACCATGGTCTGCAGGTCAGGCAGGAGATGAGGAACAACCTCATCCAGGGAGCATGAGGGCGTGGGAGAAATGTGCCATCAGCACGGCCGAGCTGGCCTGTCGGAGGCCGAGGGAGGATGCAGCATACACCTTGCGCCCGGCAAAGTCCAGCTTTTTGGATTCTTTGTCGGGGGGGTTTGTCCACATCCCGAGCATTACCGGAGCGTCGGAAAACGCTGTTGGTGACTAACCCCTCCGCAGAGGGGTGTTCCCGAGAAAACCGGCAAGAGCCGTAGGGGACCGGGTGATACTTCCTGGCCATCCTGGCCGAAGGTGCTGGACAGGAAGCATGCCAGCTGCCAAAGCTCCAAGGCTGGGCCAACAATGGCCTCCAGCCACGGAAAGGCCTCGTGAGGAGAATCCCCTCGGTCCAGAATCTCCGCCAGGGGATACTTGGCCCGTCTGGACACGGGCTCGAGCTGCATCCCGGTGGATTCCGAGATGAGCCGAAGCAGACCCAAGAAGGACGATGGGCTATCGTCCACTGACTGGCCCCCGGAGGACTCCAGATTGCACTGCCTGGAGAACAGGGAGGAATCATCGCCGGATTCCGAAGAGTCTGCGAAGAGCTGCCTCGGCCCTGAGCCACCCTCCACCTGCCGAGGACAGTCGGGAGTGAGGGTGACCGACAACTTGTGGGGCAGGCCATGACCCGACCGAGAACTCTTGGTTGGGGCCCCCGACTTAGGTTGAGGAGGCAGAGGTTCCACCACAATCGGTGGACCAGCTGGTTTCGGCTTAGCAACCGGCCCTGGGGTGGGCAACTCAACTGGAACGAGTGGTTGCTTCGGCCGTTCCGGCGACAGCCACTTGATGGCCGGGGTCTTAGCCGGTGTCGGCTTAGGCCTGGATAACAGCAACTGCTGTCACATCAAATCCTCGTAGCATTGGCGCAACTTGCGTTGAAGCCTCTCCTCACCCGAGGAGGACGAGGTAGAACGGCGTCGCCGCTTACTTTGGTGACGAGATCGGGACCGCCGATGTCGGCGGGAACGGCTGGTCCAAGACCGAGACCGAGACCCCTGGGGGGACCGAGGGTGGGTTTGGGAAGGGGCGGGGGATACTCGCTCTTCCCTCGGCGGCGGTCCCGAAGGAGCAGGCAGATCCTCGGTATCCACTGGGGGAACCGGTGAAGTAGGGTTTTCAGCTTCTCCAGTCGACAGCCTGTCTAACGGATCGAGAAAAATCTCGACTTCGTCGACGGGAGTCTCGGCAGGCTGGCCTGACGGGGGCACCGTGAAGCCAGCGGCCTCAGCCGCAACCTCGACCGAAGTCGACGGTCGGCTGCCCCGGGAGGGGGACCTCTCCTGCTCCCAGGAACGCCGACGGTGGGACTTACCTTTCGACTCCCTTTTCTTGGGCCGAGAAGAATGTCCCGAAGGCCCCTCTCCCTTCGTGGAAAGGGACTGGCAAAGCTCCTTGAATGAAGCTGTGTACGAGGAACTCAGAGAGAGCGGGATAAATGCTGTGGCCGAGGAAGAAGAAGATGTGGCCTGGGACACTTCCTTCTCGAGGGCGATCATCTGCTCGAGCTGCTCAGCCAAGCCAGCCGCCGTAGACATCGCCCAATGAGCCTCTTTGGATTTCACCGGCGGGAAACGTTTCTCGGGGCGCCCGAGCTTCAAATGGGCAGTGCGATCGGCCAGAACATTGGCCGAAAAGGAACGGCACAACTCGCAAGCCTGCGGGTCGTGATCTAGGCCTAAGCAGTAGATGCACGTGGAGTGTGGATCCGTCCTGGACATTTTCTGCCCGCAGGGGCACCTCCGAAAGCCGGGAACAGATTTGTCCATCGCAGCCGCGAGGGAAAAAGAAGACCGAAGTTTGGAAAACTTCAAAATCAATTTCGGGCGAACCGAAGAATTAGGATCCAGTCACAAACGCAGAGCGCTAAGGAGGAAACCTGAGCTTCCAAGCGGTAAGGAAAATCTGGCATCATGGGGCGGAGCCGAGAGTTTTCTCACCCCGGGTGGGTGGAAGGAGCCAGCCTGAAGACATTCCGGCAAGAATTAAAGCGGCAAGGATACCTGCCAGACAGTGTGGATGAACAACATATCCATGTCCCTAGAAACTAATTTATTCACACATGTGAATAACAGAGCTATGTTAACCACCTTTCTTAAAAACTCTAAAAATACCCCTCACTGGAGCCAAGCACCTGTGCCAGGGTCTGTCCTCGCACTGGTCATTCGCTTGCGTGTCCTCACGAAAACCACCAGTGAGATTGACAGATTTCTCGGCAGTTCAAAGAAACAAAAGCAGGGCACAGTTTCCTAATAAAACTGTCACAAAGAAAAACCATTAGAAAATGACTACTTCTTCACGATTCACAGGAGGTAGGGATGGGGAGGTGGGGCTAACTTAAACTGCTCCCTCACGAAAATGGCCAGTGCGAATGGCAGACTTCTGGGCAGTTCAAAGAAACAAAAGCCAGGTACAGAAACCAAAGCAACCATACCTAACAAAGACCTGTGCCAGCTAGTCTGCCGGTGCAGCGGCAAGGCATCCGCTTGCAGCGCAGACATCCCGGGTTTTGGGAATGGACTCGTGAGTTGGAGGACCAGCCGGGGGAGAAGATTTTAGTGTCCCATGGACCGCTCTCCTTTTCTGGGGGGAGGGGGAGCATTTCTGGAGCTATGCAGACCTCTGGCGGAGGTTGGGGGTAACGTCACAGCTGGTACCACATGTTAGAGGGTGAAGCGGAAACAAGCGCCATCGTATGTCCCCGCACCCAGGAAAAAAACTCTGAAAAATGACGGTCCGCTAATGACAGCCCCCTTCTCTGCTGCCACTCCCGCTGCAGACTACGGTTCGCCGGGGGGTACCGCTCTTCTAGCCCCGCCCTGGGGGGGCAAGCCAAGGCTAGACAACCAAGTTCCTTGGGGAGGGGGTGCCCACCCGGTGACAAGCCTGGTGACTTGGAGGTTGGCAAGCAGTGCAGGCAGACCGTAACCTCCGGTACCAAAGGAAAAACAAAGCCAGGCAAAAAAAAAAAAAAAGACGTGCCTACAGAAAAATAACAAGTTTCCTTTTAAAAAATCCTTACTTTAACTTCTGAAATTCTTCTTCTTTTCTTTACAGCTCCATTTACTACTACTAGGTACGATTTACGGGAGGTAGGAGTGGGGAGGCAGAGCTAACAAACTGCTGGATATGCTTAAAATGTTATCAAATGTTAAAAAAGGTTTTAAAAATTAAATTGAAACAGTTGCTTATGTTAAATTACTCATTGTGTTCAATAAATGTTGCAGTTCCACACTGCAGCATCACTCATTATTTCTTGTAACAGATTACACAATGGCAAGAAAGAATCCTGGCTTCTGATTGGTCAGTTGGCTGTCACAGCAGGGATGTTATCCTGTCATAACTTCCCTGCTGATTGTTTGTAGGAAGATGATCTCTTACTTCTCTAACAAACAAAAATATTTTTACACACTAACAAAAACATTTAAATTGTTTTTTTTTAACTATAAAACAACAAGCCATTGTATAATAGGAATAATGCCCTCCAGGGTGGGTGCTACACTGGGATAACATCCCTTCTCGGGTGTTGGACGCCCTCGGGCAATGGTCTTGGGCCCAACCACCCGAGGCGGGATGTTATCTCAGTGTAACGTCTACCCTGTCAGGCATTATTCCTTTAATAACAAATGCATAACCAAATGAACCAGTTAATATAAAAAATAAAACATGGGAAAGTGTGTAAACTCAGATTTTATGCACGCCTTCTGTGTGCATAAAATCCTCGTTATACACACTTCCCAATGTATTATTATATATACTGTCACTGCTTCTCTATGGAAAAAGTGACAACCCATGTATTACAAAACAGTTTGTACAGAAAATACAGAGGTACAGCTAAACTGCAGTTATCATTCAAAGTGATTTTTCAGATTCCAGCAAGAAATATTTAGTGTTGGCATTGACAGGATTCAAATAACACAGTAACCTAGTAATTCAAGGTCAGAAGGGATTCTAGGTCCAACTTGACCACCCCTCTTACTTCACAAGCAGGGATGAAATAAGTATGTCATGTAAACGTGCTGGTTTACAAGGGATTCCAAACCATCGAAAATAATTGGCATTTCTGGACTTTAAATTCTTTATTACTAAAAGATCTGCTTAAAAAGATGCACGGTTCATCACTAATCTAAAATACTGGTCTGATAACCTCCCCAACTACCTCACCTCATTCTTGCTCTACTCTGACTCCTTAAAGTGATTTTACCACAGTTTAGAAAACTTCGAAACATAATATTTATACAGTTTGGCTTACAGTTGATAGATTTTCTGTATTTCTCTCTATTCCTTTTATTTTTCATTACTAGGTTAATTTGCAGGGAACTAAATACTTGTCCCCCTGTGGTTGATCTACTGCTGTTTAATTCAAGTTCCAGTCCCATTTGTGACATCGTGATAATTTCCACAGCAACAAACTGTTATGTTACAGACCGAGGGGCCATGACTTCAGCAAAGGTTAAAGCACTAGACAAGGAGGAACTCTAGAGGACAAGGATACTGTTTCCATGCAAATTAACCTGGTTATGAAAAACAGAAGACAAAAAAAAAAAAAAAATACAAACAATATATACAGTATATGAAAAAAAAAAAAAACACAGCTTGGGCCTGATATTCAACATTTTGCCTGGTGGGCAAGATGACTGCCTACAGTTTCCTCGGGGTTTGTACCCGGTCGCAATATTCAAAGGGGGGGGGCTTTTGCACATGCTAACAGGGTTAGTGCATGCAAAACAAAGTTATGTATGCAGTGGAAAAAGGGAGGGGTAGAGACAGGAATTCTGGCGTACTGCGATACTCAGTGCAAACTTCGTTGTTGGCTACAGTTGCTCCGGTGGCCACTAGGGTTGGCTGGAGTAAGTCGGGGTTTTGATTGACAGTATCTGTGTTGTGTATCCAGTGGTCCTTCCCTGGTCCCCAATCCTGAGACCCGTACAAATCAACATAGTCCCTGGTATCCAGTGGTCCTTCCCTGGTCCCCAATCCTGAGACTTGTACAAATCAACATAGTCCCTGGTATCCAGTGGTCCCTTCCCAAACCTTAATTCCTGGCCCCGTAATGAAAATCATATTCCCTGGCGTCTAGCGGCACCACCCCACCCACCGATCCCCTTCCCTGTGACAATATATGTGTTCCCAGGCATCTAATAGTCCCCCCCACACACACACACCACAGGCACTGAAAAACCCACCCTGCCAACCCCCTCAGTTACCAGAATCACCAATGTCACAGCTCAGATATGGCAACCAGCACAGCCCTCCTCACACCTCCTCAGCTGGCCACTGTATGAATAGGCAGGCAGCACATGTCCTATGTATAGTGCAGGGAGCATGTCCTCTGTACTATACATGGGACATGTACCCTACTTTTCATATAGCAACCCGTGAGGAGGTGTGAGGGCTGTACATCACCATGTCTGAGCTGTGGCACATAACAATTCAATAAGGGGATTGGCAGAGTGGGTTTACGGTACCTGCATTGTGTGTAAATGCTAGATTGGCAGGAAATGCATATGCTGTTATGAGGAGGGGGACTGGTGGGTAGGGAGTGTGACAAGACACTAGGGAAAATAACTTTTAGCATGGGCCAGGAACTGGGGACCAGGAAGGGACCACTGGACACCAGGGTCTATGTTGATCTGAATGGGACCGGGAGGAGGCTGCAGGACGCCAGGGATGTATTTCCACATCAACGGGATGACATTCAGAGGGTGGGGGTGCAACCAGTGCCAGGGATTTCATCAGCAATTACTGGGATGGCAATCTGAGGGTGCGGGGGTACCTCTAGAGCCAGGGATTTCACCAGCAATTACTGGAGTGGTTGTCAGAGGGTGGGGGTGCCTTTGTACACCAGGGAAAATTGTCTTTACACAAGGCCAGGGATCAGTGGACGGGAAGACCACTGGACGCCACAGACTTCACGAGTATTACAGGACTGGGCAATTGGGGCGGGAGCAGAGCCAGTCACAGGGGCACAAACCTGCCACTGCTTCCCATGCAAATGTGCCCTTAATGGGCATGCAAATGGTCTCTTAGTGCTTTGCATGCCCAATGGGCTGATTTGCAATGGGGCTGTCTGAATATTGCACTGGGAGTTACTGGCGCTACCGGATCTGGTGGCGCTGTTCACTGCACTGGGAGGATCCATGTCAGGGCAGCACTACTTGGCTTAGCAATGCGCCAACATACCCCTATATTCAGCCAGATGGTGCCGGTGTGCTATCGGACTGAATACAGCATCCTCGGGGACCTGGGCAATGGGCAAGCAAAGCACAGAACTGTGTATTCTGCTTTGCCCATTTTCTAATATCGGGCCCCTTATGTCCATATATTTTGTTCTATTCCCTTTCTTAATTCAGCAGTAATGTGACCTCACTGACTGCGACATCACAACTGAACAAGACCCAATCACCTGCTGCCATCATCAGCCACTTGTGATGTCACAATGAGTGAGGTAACTGTTGACAGGCACGAAGGGTAATAGAACTAAATATGTTAGATATCAGGTAAATAACTGCTCTTCAGATCAAACCTAATGCAACCAGGATATTTCATAAATGAAAAGCAACAACTTGCCACTTTTAAAACTTAGTAGCCTTTTCTTTCTGCTATGTTTGGCGCTACGATCACTTTACGAACTACCAATCAACATCCCTTTCTTACCCCAAGATGCAGAAGAACCATAAGACAAACTGTTTTCTGATTGAGGAACACTAACATGAAATCGTCCTTATCTCGGCTTGAACTCAGAATGTGGCTATGAGACTAGAACCAGCTGCAGCTGTTCATAGCTAGCCTGAAAAACATGGCAAAACTACAACAATCTGTAAAGTGTTTTTGTTCCAAGGGGCTCTTCTTCCTTTAATCATGATAAACAGATTACTCACTTGTAACTGTATTTCCAGGAGTGGTATATGGTTCACATCCACACAGTGACCGTTCTTCCTTAAGAGCCGAGTTACTGCAGTGTCTTTAATTAAAGCTCCTTCCACCATCCGGGTGGTATATCCCTTAGCTCCACCCCATATCATCAGGTCTTGAAAGCTGGAAGCAGGGATCCATGTACCACTTGGCAGGGGAGGTTGGGTGGGTGGTGCAGATGTGAACCATATACCAATCCTAGAACTACTGTTACATACAAAATTACCAGCAAATAAAGGCCTTATGGTCTGTCGAGTCTGCTCGTTTGTGCAGCTAGCAGCCCCTATACTGCAGCTGCCTCTCTCTCTCCTCGCCCTCCTCCTGTGACCCTCCCTTTTACCCTGTCCCATCCCCTTCTGAAGCAGTCCACTGTTGTACAGGATACCACTTCTGCAGGCAATGCAGTCCACCCAGACACCACCCTCTGTGTGAAAAAGTGTCTTCTCATTTCCCTCCTGAACCTTCCCCACTCCAATCTCAGATCATGGCCTCGAGTGTCCCTCCCCCCTTAACTTGAAAAGCCCCTCTGTGCCTGTACTGTTTATTCCTTTCATGTACTTCAAAGTTTCAATCATATCTCCCCTGTCCTGCCTTTCCTCCAGTGAGTACATGTTCAACTCCCTCAGCCTGCTCTCGTAGAGTACGTCTCCTAGCCCCTGGATCATCTTTGTCACCCTGCGCAGCAGCCCTCCTGTAACTTAATATCCTTCTTCAGGTCCGGCGCCAGTACTGCACACAGTACTCCATGTGTGGCCTAACCAGCGACCTATATAGCGGCAGGATCACCTCCCCTTTCCTGAAGGATATACCCCATTCAATACAAACCAGCATCTTGTTTGCCTTAGCAACTGCCTTCCTACATTGTGCTGAGTTATTCATTGAGACCTTAACGATCACCCCCAGATCCTACTCCTTCTCCTCTCTCGTGGCTAGTTGACCCCCCCAAAAAAAAAAATTGGTAGTTCCTTCTTGGTGTTTTTTTGTGCCAAAATGCAACACCTTGCACTTTCTGGCATTGAATCCCAGCTGCCAGGTGTCCAACCAGGTCTCCAATTTTGACAGATCATCCTGCAACCCCTGCCACCCTCCTAGGTCATCCACTATTGCTCCTATCTTGGTGTCATCAGCAAACAGACTGATCTTGCTCTTGATGCCCATTGTGATGTCTGCTAAGAATATCCCAAACAACACCGGCCCCAGCACAGAGCCCTGTGGTATCCCACTTGTCACCGCCCTCAGGGATGAGAGCTCCCCTCCCACCACCACCCACTGCTGTCTCCCTTGCAGCCAGTTCACTACCCATCCCAACAACTTCACCCCTGCTCTTGTGCCCTCCAGCTTACTTCTTAGCTTCCCATACGGCACCAAGTCAAATGCCTTACTGAAGTCCAAGTACAGGACATCAACTGCATGGCCCCTGTCTAACTGCCTAGTTATCCAGTCATAGTAATCCACCAGGTTGGTCTGATATGATCAGCCCGTGACAAACCCATGCTGTCCACCGTCCTGCAGCTCACTAGTCTCCAGAAGGGACACCAGATGGATGTGAGGCTCATGGGTCTGTAGTTCCCTGGTTCATCCTTGGGGCCACTCTTATGGAGGGGTACCACGTGAGCCATCCTCCAGTCCTGAGGGATACACCTTGAGTCCAGGGAGGCATTGAACAGGTCTGCCAAGGGCTATGCCAGGACTTACGCCAGCTCCTTCAGCACCCAGGGGTATATGCCATCTGGCCCTGGCACCTTGTCCATCCTCAGTGCCCTCAAGCCCTCCAGTATTCTGCCTGCTGTGATTCCCCCATTTGTCACCTCCTCCCCACCCCGGCCTACCCACCCACCCCTCCTGGGTACCACCCCTTCCTTCTCCTTGGCAAATACTGAGCAGAAGTATTTATTAAGCACTTCTGCCTGCTCCACCCCCCCCATCCGCTTAATCCTTACGATTTGGTCCTCACAACTCCTTTTCTCCCTGATGTACCTGAAGAAGTCCTTCTTCCCCTCCTTAATGCCCTGCGCCAGCCTGAGTTCCCACGATGTCTTGGCTGCCCTTATCACCTCATCCGAATCCTTAAGGTAATCCTCTCTGTCCTCCCCCCTCTGATTTTTTGAACCTCCTAAAGGTAGCTCTTTTTTTCATTACTTTTCTCATGACCCCCTTGCTTACCCAGCTAGGTTTCTTGGCCCTCACCCTCTTACTCTGGACCCTGTTACAGGTTCTGACTGTCACCCCAATCTGCAGTTTGATGACCTCCCACCTCTGGTTAGTGTCCATATTAGGATGGATTCCAGCCAGATACTCCTTTACTATTGCCCCCATCCTCTTGAATTTGGCCCTCCTGAAATCTAACACCTTTGTACCCGTTTCTACCCCTCCTTGTCCATATTTATCGTGAACCACACTGAGTGGTAGTCACTCCCCACCAGCGGTTCCTCCACCCCAACTCTCTCACAAACTCCCCATTTGCCAGCATGAGGTCTAGGGTGTTCCCTAACCTGGTTGGCTCGCTGACCATTTGCAGCAGGAAGCTATCCTGGAAGGCATCCTCCCTTCTATTAGTGGTGGCTGGGGTACTCCACTCCACTCCACTCCCGGCAGGTTGAAATCCCCCACATTCACCGTGCTGCCCTTCCCGTGGGTTCTTCTGATCTGTCCCCACTAGGTTCCTGTCCAGATCCTCTGTCTGAGAGGGTGGCCTGTATACTACTCCCATCCTGAGAGACCTATTTTTTGAATCTTGGATCTGCATCCATAATGACTCCATACTGCCCTCCACCCCTTCTCCTTGAACACATTTCAGCCCTTCTCTCACATACAGAGCCATCACTCCCTTTCCCATTTACACTATCCCTGCAAAATATCCTATACCCTGGTACTGCCAGGTCCCAGTCCTGGTAATGGGAGGCCCATGTTTTTTTTTTGAAATTACTATTTATTCCTCCTCCCCAGCCTGCCACCTCCGACCCTTCAGGGGGGACAACTGGACATCCCACTGCCCGGAACCCGACCCAAGCAGACCCCTAGGCCCCATGGAGCTGCAGTTACCCCGGGAGAAGGATAGTAGAGGGTTCAGGCCCGTGCCCATTTTCGTCGGTCTCGAGGTCTCGCTGGTGCGGGCACAGGCAAATCGTGGGCACGCCATGGTCCTCCCATCTTCCGCTGAGGCAGGCTTGTTTCACGTTTCTCCTCCCGAGCAGCAAGTAACCTCCCCAGACATCATGGCGCACACAGGCGTCCATGCTGCTCCAATGGCCGCCCATCCCCAAGTGGAGCTTGCAGTTCCTCGAGCCTCAGCTGGGGTCATGCAAGTGTCGGGCATCGGCCAGAATCCTCCCGGAGAAGGCGGGCTTCGTTGGGCGCTCCAGCCTATCTCCCCGCCCGACCCACCAACGACCCGAGTCCGCTCCTGAACCCGGGTCGCCGGGGAGGCCCATGTTTCGGTGATGGCCACCATGTCCATCTCCCCTTCTGCCATGAGAGTCTGTAACTCTGCAGTTTTGGTCCCCAGGCTCCTAGCATTCCAAGTGACCACCCTCCACCCCTTATCCTTCCCCCTCTCCCTTTTTAGCATTCCCTCTAGTACTCTCCTTTGGTCCCTTGCTTCCGGTATGGGTTGGGGGGGATAAGTTCATTCGGCTTCCCTTCCTGTGAATTCTGAGTGCCTCTTACCCACTTGCAACCCCCCACGCCTAGTTTAAATTCCCTTCCTTTGTTATGTATTCTCCCAATCTCTGTTTCAATATCCTCCTGCCTTCCTCACTTAAGTGAAGCCTATCCTTAATATAGAGATTACTGTCTTCCCAGGTCCTTCCCCCCTCACCACCAGCCCATACCCTCTGAAATGGCACCAGGTTCTTAGCCGCTTGTTAAATTCCTCTATTCTCAGTTTCCTTGCAGTGCTCGTCCTGGGCACTAGAAGCATGTCTGAGAAAACTACTGATCTTCCTACCTCCTCACATATCAGCCCCAGATCCTCAAACCTCCTCTGAACTACATTTACCATATTTCTCGCCAGGTCATTTGTTCCCAAATGCAGAACTATATAAGGTTTCTCCCTACCCCTCCTAGCATACTTCAGAACAGACTGACTCACCCTTTCTGCTGTCATTTCTGGCATGGCCTCCACCCAAATGCGACTATACCTCTCCCTTTTGCTTCCCCATCTGACCCCTTTTAGTATTGAGTCCCCCCAGTACTAAGATCCCGCCTTCGTTTTTTTTTTTCTCACTCCCTGGCCTCCCTTTATCCCATCCCCTTCTTTCCCCCACCTCCTCTTCCTCCAGTGCAGTTGTTCCCCCTTCTGCACCTGTTGAAACATCTCTTCCACTCGTTCTTTCCTCCTCTTATCTATCCTCCGTTCTTTCATCGAGCGCACCCCCTATCACATCCCCCAGTCCTGCAAGTACTGCAAAGCGATTCTTTGTTGATGCTTCACTGCCACTTACTTCCTCCTTCCTCTTGCTAGCCACCCCCCCGCTGCTGACTCTGTGACCATGATATCCCTCCTTCCTCCCCATCTTCCATTCTTCCCCCTTTCTACTTTCATTTGCCCTTTGACCTCGGTCCCCTGGTCTCATCATCCCATCCGCCACCCTTTTCCCACTCCTCCTCCTCCCCTCTTGGTTCAATTTGTCTCTCTCCTCAATTTACTCCCCGGCTGTTGGGCTGTCCCTCACTGCAGCCGACCATCCCATTAGCTCCTCTTGTAGTCTTCTGATCTCGTTCTTAAGCTGCATTATTTGCTTGCACACCACAACCCCCACCTCCACGCAATTCTAAGAAAGACTCAAGGCCTGTGTTGTAGCCTACCACCCTTCCCAACTCCCTCTATTCGCCACCAGTCTCCCCCACATATTCAGATGAAGGATGCCACCCCCACCCCTTGTCTCCTCCTTCCTCCTTTACCAGCTTTGTCCATGTTCCACCAGTTCTCCGATACCTTACCCCCTTGTAAAATTGGCCAACCAGCAATGTTTTTCCCACTGACCAAAGCAGTCTGTCCTTTAAACAACTCAAGGGAAGTTTGTCCCTTTCCACGACTACCTGCAGATTTTCCTCTACTTGCCCCTAAACCACAGCTTTCCTCCTCCACCTATGCAGTCTGCTTTTAAAATTTATTCAGCACCTGTACTGCTATTTGCCCTGTTTTTCTAGGGACGTGGCTATGATGCACTATCCACACTTCTGGCAGACTCCTAGCAGTGCTTCCGGAGGAGAGGGCAAGGCGCACACACCCTATTTAGGGAATAGAGATTGGAGAACTGAGGCCCCAAAACCAGTATCCCAGTGTGACTCAAGGTCGATGTGGTAGTGGGAAATAAAAGTGTGTGCCAACTTCCAGGTAGCAGCACTGCAAATTTCTTGGATAGGGACATCCCTGGAAGCAGACACCGAGGCAGTGGTATGATGGTGGAATGAGCCCTTAGGCCTATTGGAGGCTCTCTACCCACCAACCTGTAGCAGAGGTTGATGCAGGATACAATCCACCTGCCAATCATCTGCTTAGCTGCCAGTCTGCCAGGTGTGGCTTCAGCGTAGGAGACAAATAGCTGGTGAACCTCTCCCCGAACTCCAGCCATGCGCTCCTTATAGTAGGCGAGCGCTCACTGCAGGTCCAAAGTATGAAGCCTGTGCTCGGCCTCCAAGGTGTGGTGGGTGAAGTATACCGGGAGACTGATCACCTGGTTAAGGCGAAACTCAGACACAACCTTCGGGAGGAACTTCGGGCTGGGGCAAAGGACAACCTTGTCCCTGTAGAAGACCCAGGTAAGGAGACTCCACTGAGAGCGCCTGGAGCTCACTGATCCTTCTGGTTGACGTGACAGCCACCAGGAAGGCGGTCTTCCATGACAGGTGAGATGTCACACCTGTGCATCGGTTCGAATGGCTTGCCCATGAGCTCTGCCAACACCAGCAACAAGTCCTAAGGTGGTGGTGGATCACACACCAGAGGGGAAATGTAGTCAAGGCCTTTGAAAAAGTGCTAGACTGCCTTCTCCTGTGCCACTGACGGCATACCATCCCACGCCCCGGTATGCAGAGATGGCTGCCAGGTGCACCGTAAGGGTCATCGACTGAAGGCCCGACTGAGAGAGGGACCAAAGGTAGTTAAGAATGCTAGCCACCAGACAAGATAAAGGGTCAAGCCCCTTCCCTGCACCAAATGGAGAACCTCTTCAATTTGAAGGCACAGAATTTTTTGGGTCAGCTCCTTCTGAGAAATCTTGACCACAGTGAGGACATCTCTGGAGAGACCCAAAGCCTGGAACTTTAGCTGCTCAGGAACCAGGTTGTCAGGTGCAGGGATTGAAAGTCCGGATGGAGTACCATCCCCTGATTACAAGAGAGCAGGTCCAGCAGTGAGGAAGACACCAAGGGAGCCTGTTGCTGAGGAGATGAGGGTACCAGAACTGGAGGGGAAAGTCCAGAGCCACCAGGATCATCTGTGCCTTGTCTCTCCTGGCATTGATCAGCACTCTCTGGATCAGAGGAAATGGAGGGAATTAAAAGTGAAGGCCCGGTGTCCAGGGCCTCAAGAAGGCAGTCCCCGGCAGCATTCCCTGCTGAGAGGGGTGGGCACAATACAGCCTCAGCTTTGCTTTCTCCCTGGAGGTGAACAGATCCACAAGAGGGGTGACCCATTTGGAGAACAGACTGTGTACTACCTCCACACAGAGAGACCACTTGTGAGATGCCTCGCCTACACGGCTGTGGGCGTCTGCCAGCTGGTTGGAGATGCGGGCCACATGGATGACCAGGAGATAGGCATCTTGGCTGAGCATGAGTGTCCAGAAGCAGAGAGCTTCCCTGCATAGAGGAAGGGAGTGCATCCCTCCCTGTTTGTTGAAATAGTACATGGTCATGTTTTGGTCCATCTGGGCCTGAACGATCTAACTCTGAATGTGTGAAGCAAAGGCTATCAAGTGCCAGCTGAACCGTCCAAAGCTCCAGCAGGTTGATATGGCACTGGGACTCATCAGGGTCTAGAGTCTCTGGACTCTGTACTCCCCCAGGTGGGTGCCCCTGCCCATCAGGGAGGCATCGATCGTGATGGTGACAGTCAGCTCTGGGCAGACAAATGGGATCCTTCCTGCAGATGTTCCAGGACTAACCACCACTAGAGAGCGTCCCATATTAGCTGGGTCACAGTGACTGACTGGTCAAAATGGCTCTGGCACTCAGACTACTGATGGGTAAGCTCCCATTGTAGACAGCGTGTTCTTCACCGGGCCCAACAGACCATGCTGGTGCATTCCATCATGTACCCCAGGAGGTGCAGGAAGTCCTGAGCAGGGCGCAGCTGCCCAACCTAGAATGATCAGACAAATGAGGAGAGAGCCTCCACTGGGTCCACCGGAAGCCGAGCCCTGACTCTGCAAGAGTCGAGCTACACCCCAGTGAATTGTATCACCTGTGAAGGTATGAGCTCTGACTTGGCCTCATTCACCAGGAGGCCAAGGAACAAGCAGGTGTCCTCCAGATCTTTGGACCGCTCCACCTCCACCCTGGAGGGACCTGCTATAAGCCAGTCATACATCTGGACCCCTCAGCTCCTCAGGTAGGCTGCCACCACTGCAATGCACTTGTTGAAGACCCAGGGGGCCGAGGAGAGGCCGAAGGGCATGGCATGGAATTTGTGGAGAACCCCTTCTGCAGGGAATCGCAGGAACCGGCAGTGGGATGGATGTATGGGAACGTGGAAGAACACATCTGAAAAATCCAGGGAGCAGAACCACATGCTCTGTTCCAGAGGTGGAATGATCTGAGACAGATTAATCATCCTGAAAGTGTGCGACCAAAGAAATTTGTTCAGGTCATGCAGATCTAAGATGGGGCACCAGCCCCCTGTCCACTTTGGCACCAGGAAGTACCTGGAGACAAACCTTGAGTTTACTGGAGGGTCTCAGACTCGAGCCACTACTTCTTTCTGGAGGAGCTCGATGTCATCTTCCCAAAGGGCTGATAGCATGTCGGTGGACACCATGTCCTCCCATGGGGCACAGGCTCGGCAAGGCGGGTAAGCTTCGAACTCTAGAGGCAGACCCTGACCGACCACCTCGAGCACCCACCTTTACAAGGTGACGGTAGACCAGGTGGAAAGGAAGTCATGGAGCCGGCCTCCCAAGGGAGGACCAAGGGGAGACAGGATGGGCATGGGGGAGGCACCCCCACCCCGTCACTGAGCAGACTTGGAGGTGGAGGAGGAAGCAGCGGGGCCTCAACCACTTGGCTTTCGGATGGCCAAAGCAACCGACTTCAGTCTGGGACACCAAGCCTGGGCCTGCTGCCCAACTGGGGGCTGGAACAGCTTGGCTGCAGGGACAGAGGGGGACTGAAAGGTCTCCTTCATTTGGAGCTTGGAGGCTTTGGGATCCCTCTGGGCAGAGGTAACAGAGTCCAGAGTGGCACTGGACTTCTCAGTGTGAGTAAAGTGTCCTTCCACCCTGGGCCCAAACAGGTTAGTGCCCAAGAAGGGGACATCTGCCAACTTGTGCTGGGTATCTGCCATAAAGGTAGAGATCCTCAGCTAAGCCCTGCAGCGCAAGGCCACCACAGCAGCCACAGTCCATGACTGTCTGCAGTTGCTGCTTAGCCACCGCCCGGCCCTGGTCCCGGAGTTGCTTGACCGTGGTCTGTAAGTCAGATGGGAGTTGGGGAAGCACCTCATCAAGATAGCCCAGTAGAGCACGAGTGAAGTGGGCCATCAAAAGAGCAGAACTCACCTGCTGAAGGCTGAGTGAAGAAGCCGCATAGACCTTCTTGGCCATGTGATCCAACTTTTTTTGATTCCTTATCGGGAGGCTTGTCCACGTCCCCAATATTGCCGGTATGACAATAAAACTAAGTTGACTCACCAGATCCTCAACCGAGGGATGCTCAGTGAAACCCAACAACAAACCCGTGGGCACTGCATGCTTGCGAACCATATCAGTCGATGGTGCAGGGCAAGAGGCAGGGTGCTGCCAAAGCTCCAGAGCGAGGACAAGATTGGGCCTCGGCGATCAGGAAGGCTATCCCTGGGGTGTCCCCTTGGGTCAAGAATTTTGGTCATGGGATAACTGGCCCCTTTTTGTATTGGCTCCATCTGGATCCCAGTGGACTCTAAAATAAGCGGAGCAAGCCCCGGAAAGAGGTGGGACCATGCTCCATGGACAAATCCTCTCACAACTTGGCATTCAATGGATGGGTATGTAGGGAGGATCCCTCAGACTCTCAAGATTCTTCGAAAAGTGGTTGACCGCCAGAGTTCTTGCTGACTCTACAGGGTCTGTCAGGAATCACGGTGACCAACAGCTGATGAGGAAGCCCTGGAATGGTATGGGCAGCCTTAGGAGGGGGCCCCGCCTTCAGCTGCTTAGGTGGCAGCTCCAGCTGGATAGACTGAGAGGCCAGAACAGGCTGAGCTGGAGTAGGCTGAGGCTTCAGTGGTGGGAGCCACGGAAGACCTGAGGCGGAGGCCAGGATCAGCTTAACCCCAGTAAACATGAGCTGAAACCACATGACTTCTTTGTAGCACCAGCGTATTTTTTCGTAGGGCCTCTCCTCACCAGAGGAAGATGAAGAACAATAGTGGAGCCACTTACCTGAATACTGAGAGTGGGAACCCCGATGTCAGTGAGTGCTGCTTGACTCCGGACTTCGGGATCGCGACCTCAACCATTGGGAAAGCTGATGGCAAGAACTGGAGGGAAAGTACAGTTACGTAAGAACTTGCCGTAACAGTAGATCTTCGAGAACAGCTCTTGCAGCAGGTAACACCATTAGGACCGAAGCCGGCAGGCGGCAGGACCCCCCGGAATTCTTCTAGCTAGCTAACTTCAGCTGGGACTTCCCCCAGCATCGGTCCCACCTCCGACGTCAGGCATAGTACATAAGGGGGCGGTCCCGCCAGATTCCCCAGTTCTCCCGCCGGAGACTTCCGGCCACAGGACGACATCAGAATGGGAGACCAAGGATCCACCATCAGAAGATAAAAGGGCGTAAGCCCCTGATCCAGGCTTGGTAAGCCATGCCTCCTCCAAGGGGGAAGGTGGGCGGGAAGGTACCTGCTGCAAGAGCTGTTCTCAAAGATCTACTGTTACGGCAAGTTCTTACGTAACTGTACTATCTTTCTTTGAAATACAGCTCTTGCAGCAGGTAACGCCATTAGGACTGATTTCCAAGCAATAACGCTTGTAAGCATTCTGGGAGGAGGAAACTGATAAAATCCATCCAAGTCCTGACTCTAGGACAGGAGACCCTGTAGCACGGCCAGGCCAAAACCGGCTCTTCGCCGTGAAGCAATGTCCAGGCTGTAATGCCTGATAAAAGTATGCACAGAGCTCCAAGTGGCTGCAGCACAAATGGCAGAGGAGGAGACATTGAGTGCTGCAAAGGAGGTAGCCACCCCCCCTAGTGGAATGGCCCCGGACTGTACCTGGGAGGGGCTTCTGCTTAGCATCATAGCAGGATGAAATACTAACATACTAAAATGCCAGCACAATAGGCCTAATGGTCTTTCGTGTCTGCTCGTTTGGTCAGTCCCCAGCCTGGGTGCTGACCTTGCTGTCCCTCTCGCCATCTCTGGCTTCTCCCTTTCCAGTTCCGGATATTCTTGCTGCATTGGATTTTGCTTCCAGAACCCTTCCCCTGTACCTGTCCCACCCCTTCTTGAACCCCTCCACTGTCTCTGCCTCCACTAGCCCCCTAGGCAGTGCATTCCATGGCTCCACCACCCTCTCAGTGAAGTAGCACCTCCTCCTTTTTCCCCTGAATCTTCCCCCCTCCAGCTTCCACCCATGCCCTCTAGTGGCCCCTTCCTCCTTCCTTCGAAGCACCCCGACTGTTCCTCCCCTATTTATCCTCTTCACGCACCTAAAGACTCTCTATCATGTCCCCCTGTCCCTTCTCTCTTCCAATGTACATATTTAGCTCTTCAGCCCTCCTCATAGGTCCTGTCCCCAAGCCCCAAATCATTTTGGTTGCCCTCCTCTGGACCCTCTCCAGGAGGTTAATGTCCCGCTTTAGTGGCAGCCTCCAAAACTGCACTTGTACTCAGGTGCGGCCTCACCAAGCAGTTATACAGAGGAGTATCACTTCCCTCCTTCTGGAGGTGATCCCCTAGCGATGCATCCCAGCATCCTGTTGGCCTTGGCTGCTGCCCTCCCACAAGTCTCAGAGTTGTTCATCTTGACATCCACCACCACCCCAGGTCCCTCTCAGCCATTGAGACTTGTAGCATTTCCCCAGGGTGTACACTTGGCCTGGGTTTCTGGCCCCAAATGGAGTACCTTGCATTTCTGCATTGAACCTCAGCTTCCACTTTCTAGACCATCTTCCAGAGCCTCCAGGTCCCCTGTAGGGCCACCCTCCCTCCTCCCCATCCACCACCGCCCCAGTTTCGAGTCATCTGCAAGAGACTCATCTCTCCTGATTCCTGTCCTTATGTCGAATCGTAGGCATTGAACAGAAGGGGCCCAGGACTGATCCTGTGGGACCCCACTAATGACCCTCCTTGGGATGAGACTATCCCACCAACTCGACCCTCTGGGTCCGGTCCTGGAGCCAATTGCCTATCCATCTGATCATCTGGTTCCCACCCCCATTTCTCCCAGCTTATCCAACAGACCCACGTGAGAACAGAGTCAAATGCCTTGCTGAAGTCTAGAAAGAGGACATCCACTGGTCTACCCAGGTCCAAGGCACTTGTCACTCAGTCATAGAACTCCACCAGGTTTGTCTGACCACGATTTCCCTGGGATGAATCCATGCTGTCTATCGTCCAGGCACCCTGACTTATCCAGGTCCCCCTAGCCTCTCCTTGACAATGCCCTCCATCACCTTGCCCACCACCGATGTCAGGCTGACAGGCCTGTAGTTCCCTGCCACCTCCCTTGATCCCCCCTTGTGGATAGGCACTATATGCGCCACCTTCCAGTCTTGGGGCACCCACCCTGTCCTCAGAGAGATGGTGAAAAGCTCTGCCAGGGGTTTCGCCAGGACATCTGCAAGTTCCTTCAGCACTCTGGGATGTAATTTATCCGGCCCCGGTGCTTTCTCCGTCTTAAGGGAACTGAGGGCTTCCCTCACTCTCTCTGCTGTGATTTCCACTTCCGGTACCCCTGGACAAGCCAGCGAGAAAGGGACTGCTTCGATACTGGTTGGCCCATCATCCTCTCAGCGAAAGAAACAAAGAGTTGCTCCGACTTGCGAAGCTGTTTAGTCCTGTTCGGGTAGTACCTAAGACAGCGGTGAACATCCAGGGTGTGGAGCAGCGCTTCTCCTCTATTAGCATATTTAGGGAAATACACAGGCAGGTCAATGTCCTGATTGAGAGTGAGTTCAGAGACCACCTTAGGCAAGAACTTAGGATTCGTCCTCAGGGACACACTGTCCTGGTGGAAAATCAAATAAGGTTCCTTACACATGAGGCGTGAAGCTCAAATTCTCCTTGCTGACGTAACATTACTAAAAATAACGTTTTCCATGACAGGAAAGCAGGCTCATAATCCGCGGCAGGTTCAAAAGGGGAAGTGGAGTTGTTCCAGGACAAAGAGTAAATCCCATGGAGGAACAGGGTCCTTGATGGGTGGCCTAAGGTGTAACACCCCTCTCAGAAAGTCTCGAGGGGCGTCAAGTTGCGCCACTGTGCGCTGTCCCACCAGGAAGTGGTAAGCAGAAATGGCGCAGAGGTGCACCTTAACAGAGGAGTAGGTGAGACCCGATTGGAAAAGGGAGAGCAGGTATTCTAGTACCGCTTTTATCGGGCAACCTAAAGGGGAAAGGCCGCGTGGTTGCGACCACAGACAAAAACGGCGCCATTTCATGGCATACGTCGCATGCATAGCCGGCTTTCTGGCCACGGAAAGAACTTCCGCCACCTCTTGCGAGACCCCGTGTCGCAAAATGGCTATGTCTCTAGGAGCCAAGCATGCAGGTTCAGTGAGCGTAAGTCTGGGTGGACTAGAGAACCTTCCTCCTGAGACAAGAGGTGGGAGCTGAAAGGCAACGGAATTGGAGGTTCCCGGGACAGCTACGTTACCAAGGGGAACCAGATCTGTCTGGGCCAGAATGGGGCTACCAGGATCAATGTTGCATGCTCCCTGTGCAGTTTGAGAAGAACTCTCTGGATCAACGGGAAGGGAGGGAAAGCGTAGAGGAATCTGTCCGCCCAGGAGAGGGACAACACGTCTCGCCAGAAAACACCAGGCCCTGGATCTAGCGAGCAAAAATTGGGCAGTTTTGTGTTGGATGGGGAAGCGAATAAGTCCAGTTCTGGAGTGCCCCATCGAAGAAACAGATCCTCTGCGACCCCTTGAAGAAGTTCCCACTCGTAGACTCTGGCCTGGGAGCGACTCAGGCCGTCTGCGATTGTGTTGTCCACTCCGGGAACACGAACTGCAATCAGGTTCGCGCCGTGTCGAATTACCCAATCCCACACTCTCATGGCTTCCCTGCAAAGGGGGTAAGAGTGTGCGCCTCCTTGCTGGTTGAGGTAATACATCACCGCCGTGTTGTCTGTCTGAAGCAAAAGAGTGCACGACGGGATTACTGACTGAAAGGCCTGCAGGACGTAGAGGACCGCCCTCATCTCCAGCACGTTGATGTGGAGGTGGGCTTCCTGAGGGGGGTCTATGTTCCCTGGGACCTCACCCCGTTCAGGTGCGCTCCCCACCCTAGCCCCGAGGCGTCTGTGGAGAGGATTATCTCCGGGGACGGCGCTGTAAACAGAACACCTGCAGAAAGTGTCCCTGGGTCTAGCCACCATTGCCAGTCTCGAATCACGGCCTTCGTGATTCTGACCGCATCTGCATGTGGTCCTGCCTTTGGTCCCACTGCACTCTGAGCATCCACTGAGTTACCCGCATGTGGAGCCTTGCCAAAGGGACGGTCGGAATGGCCGCAACCATGTGTCCGAGTAGACGAAGGACCAGCCTGGCAGGGACAGTCTTCTTCGCCGAGAGATCCCTGATGAGGGATCTGATGCGTTCCACTCTGTCGTCTGGGAGAAAAGCTTTCCCCTGAATGGTGTCCAGAACTGCGCCTATGAACTGCAGCTTCTGAGATGGTACGAGGAGAGACTTCTCATAGTTGATTATAATGCCCAGAGACTGGAACAAGTCCTGAGTGCTCTGAATAGTCAGCAACAACGCCTCTCTGGAGGCGGCCATGAGAAGCCAATCGTCCAAGTATGGGAACACATAGTGGCCCTGTCTCCTTAAGGACGCTGCCACGACTGCCATGCATTTGGTAAAGACCCTGGGGGCCGGTGACAGTCCGAACGGAAGGGCCCGGAACTGAAAATGGTAGCCGAGGAACTCGAAGCGCAGGAACCTCCTGATGTGCAGGTAGGCGTCCTGCATGTCTAGAGACGCTAAAAGGCGTCCTGCTTCAGCATAGGGATGAGGCCCGGAAGAGTCACCATGCGAAATCATTTGTAGGCGACCGACATATTTAGGTCACTGAGGTCCAAGATTGGACGGAGGTCCCCTGTCTTCTTGGGAACCAGAAAGAAGTGGGAATAGTATCCGGAATCTATCTGGTTCTCCGGAACATACTCCACTGCTCCTTTCTGCAGGAGCGTGAGTATTTCTTGCCTGATAAGCAGTTTGTGCTGACCCGAGTAACGGGAGAGCAGAGGAGGCCTCGAGGGTGGCTTGTCTGCGAATTCTATAAAGTGGCCTTTTTTGACCAACTGAAGAATCCACCTGTTGGTGGTTATAGCCTGCCATCCTGGCAGGTAATTCGCAGTACGACCTCCGACCTTGATGTCCCATTGATCCTGAGGGGCGGGGGCTGGGAAGGAGTCAGGCTGTGGCGGCGGAGGGAACCGCGGGCTGAGCCAGCTTAGCTGGGCGCTGACTTCTGCCCGCTGGCTGTCTTCCTGGCTCTCATGGAAACCGAGCCCCTCTGTTGTGGACCAGTGCGGGACTGTTGTCTCTGTGTCCATCCATGAAAATGGCTTTGGTTCCTACGAAAGGAACTAAGCTTAGGTCGGTACATTGCCTGGACCGACCTCACCGCCTTCCCGGCCTCTTGGAGCTTGCTGAAACCTTCTCAGCGGGTGCACCAAAGAGAACTTCTCCTTCGAAAGAGGCGTCCATGATGTTCTTTTGGACGTCCGTGGTAAATCCGGAGACACGAAGCCATGAGTGTCTCCGGAGGCATACGCCTGAAGCTGCCGCTCTGGCCGAGGAGTCCGCGGAGTCATACACGGCTCGCAGTACCTGGGTTCCCACGTCCGAACCCGTATGGAGGAGTTGCAACATCTCCTCCTTCTGCTCACCTTCTGGCAATTTCTCCGCCAGATCCAGTCCCTGTTCCCACAAGGCATTTTGGAATTGCACCATGTGGGTTAAGTAATTCAGGGATCTGATGGCGCAGGTAGCGGAAGCGTACATGCGCCTGCCCATAGCGTCCAGCTGTTTGGACTCTGGGTCTGGTGGCAGGCTGCTCAGATGTTGTGGTCTCTGGGACCGGTCATGAGAGGCTGTTATGACCAGAGAGTCAGCCAGAGGATGTTGAGCCAAGTACTGGTCCTCCTTAGGAGCCTTGTACAGGTGGTCAGCTTTCTTTGGCACCAAGGGAAGCGAGTGTGGACGCTTCCACACTGCCTTGGTGACGTCCACAAAAGTGTCCACCAAGGGTGGGACCACTACAGGCTTGGGATCCTTCTGCCGAAGATACCTAGCAAGGCGTAGTCTCTCGGGGTCTAACTCTTCCGCATCCCAGCCCATGTTCTCTTGGATGTGTCTCATGATTTCCGAGAACGATGAGTCATCCGGAGGAGACCTAGGAAGCTCACGTGGGTCCGGAGATGGGATTGGAAGGGGAGAGGGAGATCTGGATCCTGGACGAGGACTCGATCTTGTATCCTCCGTCAAGGCTAACGCTAGGCCTTCTGGGTCTCTTAGGACTGGGTGACCCTGAAGAGGATCTAGACGGAGGTCTCCTTTTATCTGGTCTTCCCCTTGGAGGGTCCGTAGGCTCCTGGGGGAGAGGTACACGGCCTGCCGCCCCGGATGGAGAAGGGGGCACCGGGCCCGGAGGGGTCGCAGGTGGCGGAGGAGGAGGAGGTGTTGTGGGAACCATATCCTTTTTAACGGTATCCCACCAGTAGGAAAACAGCTCCTTCACCTCAGAGAAAGAAAGGCCCGACAACGGACCATGCACCGGTGGCCGGTCGTCGGGTTCCGGCGTCAGCTCTCCAGGGGCCTCAGGTTGCGGGGAGGGTTCCCTTGGAGGCTCGACAGGGCCGGGTTCGCCCGTCTGGTCCTCGGGCTGTGTCAGTTCCTCCTCCGTGATAGTCTCCTGACCAACGTCGGTAGGAGGCGTCGGGTCCTCTTCTCAACTCGTGCGGACGTCGGCCCTCCTGCCGACGACCGAGAGGGCGAAGGCCTGACCGGAGACAGGTGTCTGGTTGGCGGCTCCTGGGACCTGTGATGAGAGGCCGACATCGGACGGGCTGATGTCGGGTCCGACGGCCTCTGAGCGAGGTAAGCTCCTTGGTCTTCCGCTGGGGAGGAGGAGGCAAGGAAGCAGACCTGACGTCGGGCTCGGAATGGCGGGAACCCGACTTGCGGTGATGATGATGGTCCCCAGACCTAGCCAGGGCTTTGGAAGCAGAGGACGAAGAGGGCCTGGAGGTCTTGGCCTGTGAGGAGGAAGAGGAGCCTGAAGGTTTCTTCAACGCAGCGGAGGGAGGCTGACAGCGGGCCCGGGATGGCGAACGGTCGGACCGAGAGCCGGAACTACGGAAGTCGGAGGCCCTAGATGGGGACCTGGATGGAGCCTTCTCCCTATGTTTCTCAGAATGTTTCTGGGCTTTCTCAGCAGAACTCCCTTGAGGTGTCCATGGCCTTAACTTTCTCCTAGCAGGAACGCCTGCAGAGCCTTCTGGCGGCGGATCCAGGTCCGGCTGTTAAACCCTTGGCAGAAAGTGCAGGACCCGGGTGTCGGTGGTCTGGGCCTAAGCACGGGGCCGCAGGCGAATCACGGATCCTGAGCAGGTTTGCTTCTACAGGCGCACTTCGAGGATGGCCTTCAACGGAGGTTGGAAAGGACATCAGACAGCAACGCTGCGAAAAAGAACCGCTTCCAAAGGAAGAACTTGACCATGCGTCGTGCACTAGAAGCGATCCGAAGGTTGAGACATGCAAGTCGGCGGGGAAAGAACTGGGAATCTGGTGGGACCTTGCCATGTACATACATCCGATGGGACTGCCGGGGGCGGTCCCAGCTGAAGTTAGCTAGCTAGAAGAATTCCGTGGGGGCCTGCCGGCTTTGGTCCTAATGGTGTTACCTGCTGCAACAGCTGTATCTCGAAGAAAGATCTGGTGAATGCTGAGGATTCTCCGGGGTCACATAATATCGACAGTTAGTGACCAGATCAGAGTGCTGGTCCGACCCACCCTGAAATGTGACAGGCAGGACCAGAGTCCTAAAAAGTGAGGTATTCACCTCATCCTGTGACAGCACATTGACCAGCCTGAGGAAAATCTTGACAGGTTGGCTGATGGGCATCTCAATCAATTGGCCCAATGGGAAGACCATGAAGCCAGCAGTCTAGACCAAAGGACTGACTGTAGTCAAAACCTCCAGAGAAGCACATGATCAGACTTCTTTTTAGTCTCTCTTTTTTGAAGATTTGGAAGATTTCGTGCCCTTTGGCTGCTTACTGCCATGGACCACCCTGGAATCATCTGAGTGGGAAATTTCCACTGACAACCAGCCTGCATGCTGGTGCCTGGACGGGAGTCCTTCACAGAAGCCCTCCATGTCATCTGCTATAGAAGTGGTTCCATCAACAAAGCTGGAGAGATGTGTGGGGGACAACTGTCTCAGGTGGACCAGCATGAGCTTGACCAGCACCGGTCAGTCAACCATAAGGGTTGGGGGTAGATCTCTACCTGGCCCTGCCAAGGCCCACTGGTGCCAGAGGAGCTCCTCATAGCATTGCTGACTCTGCCGGCAGAGCCTCTCCTCATCCAAAAAGGAAGAGGATGAGAAGCATCGACGGCAATGCCTCCCAGTTGAGCAGGATTGATAACTCAAAAAGCCCATCAACTTCGACCTGTACTTTGACCATTGACCTGGGGGCTGATGTCGAGGAGATGCACCTGGGGATGTGGTGTAATACACTGGCACCATATTCGGCTGCAGGACCACTGATGGAGGCTGATACTGAGCAGGCACGGCTGGGGATACTGACCACTCCATGTCCTCCTGGGAGAGGATGGGGATGACCAGGGTCTTGAAGACTGACTCTTCGTTGACCCGCTCCAACAAAAATCTTGACCACCTGATTGACCAGTGTTGAGGTTGGCAAGTCTGACAGTGGTACCATGTAGCTAGCGACCTGTTTCTTGGCCACAAGGGGCTCGGCCAAAGCCAAGAGCACAACAAACTTCGAACGGTTGGGGGAGTCGAGGGAGTGGGAGGAGCATGCTCTCTCCTGGTCCAACAACTGATGGTGGTGTTTCTTGCTCTTGTGCTTTTTACTATGGTGGGCAGGGTCCTCCCCAAAGGTCTCAGGCACCTGGCAAATATCACAAAATTTACCCATGAAGGGTACTCCAATGCTGGCCCCAGTCAGAAACAGCACCAAGGCTGACCAGGTGCCCGCCACGGCCTCAGTCTCCACCTCTTCCATTCCTACCAGCAGTGCCGCAGACCCTGCTGCAGTGCAGTCTGCCTTTTGACCACCACTGGCCTACATTTTGGGGTTTTGATTGGCCGGCCAGCTGAGGAGAAGGTGACAGTCTTCGAGCGAGGATGGGAGCTTTGTTTGGCAAAGGCCGCAACCAGCAATGTCATGTGTCATTCCCAGGTAGTACAGGCACTACAAGTGTATCTCCATCTGCGACATCTTATGCCAACACGTAATGCACTGTCTGAAGCCAGATGCAGGCTTCGCTTCCTCATGTTTCATGTTGCCAATCGGAGGTCGAAAGCGGGACCAACGAATATACAAAATGGATTAGAAAAGCAGAAAAGTTACCAAGTTTGCCAATGGTGCACTTACTAGGTCCTACAATGCATGGAGCTGTGAAGGAGGAGCCTGAACTCTTTCAGCAGAAAGGAAGATCTGACGTCATGGGGTGGAGCCAAGGGCTACACCACCCGGGTGATGGGAGAAACTTTACTTGAAGATGTTCCAGTGAATCCGCTCTTAAAGAATAACTGCCAATGTGTATACACGTCAGCCATATCCACGTCCCTAGAATACAGTTTTTCACTTCATTTTCTTTGGGATTTTCAATGTTACTATGTAATGCATCTGCTGACAGTTATGATGTGTCATTGTAAACTGTACTGTTTTTCTCATTTTTCCCCCATAATATTATACCTGTTCCCTTTCCCACTTCCCATGGAACGTACCAGGAAATGAGCTTTCCTCAGCTCATTATCTCTTCCCAGTCAAATACTGTTAATACATATATACATAAATAAATAAATTAATTATGAAGGTATTGGTCTGTTTGCTCTTAAAACTGCCTGCCTTGAAATCATAGCCTTGAGCTTGTAACATCAAAGTAATTTTCACAGCAACAGATTGCAATGTCATACTCAGAAAATAATGACTTCATGGCAGGTATAAGCAACATAAACTGATGAGGTAAATGGGTAAAAAGATCCTGTATTACGAAAACGCCTTTTGTAATAAAACATGAAAGGAGCTGAAATTAATATTCTTCAGGGATTTTTTGTAACTGGTTCCAGCAGATGCCAACTGTGATTTTTTTGTTGTAAATCAGAAAATCTCTAATTGCTAAAAGTAGAACTTATCTACTGACTTACTGTGCACCTCACACCTGACTGCATTATATATGGTACTCACTTTAGTTTCTTTACGCTGAAAATGAAATTGCCACAGCAACCCTTCAAAGTCCAGAAAAGCTGTAAATATCCAGTTGCTGATACGCCTTATCCAGGGTGTTATTAAGCTACAGTTAAGTATATTATATATAGAATAATATATGGGTGGGTGTGTGAAACCAGAATTTTACACACACACACACATACGAGGCGTGGGATGCTACATAAACCCCGAGGGCGAAGCCCAATGTGTTTATAACAGCATCCTACACAGAGGGTGTGTGTAAAATTCTGGTTTTACACACACATTCACCCATGTATTATTTTATTTAATTATTGGTCCTCCTTTTTTTTTTTTGATTTACACACAGTCTTTCACTCACTCCTCAGTTGCTCGCGGTTCGTAAGGGATGCAGGGGCGGTGCGGAGCTCCACTCAACAGGTAGGTACGCAGGATCAATCAGATGTGTTTTTGGTTTTTTTAGTTTGAAGGCAGGATCAACCAGATAAATATTGAAAAGTAGGTATAAAAAAAAAATACCTGAGACAAAGTAAGACGCAAAGGAGAAGTTCAGTACCGGTTTTCAGAAACTTGGTTACCGAGCCAGCATGTTTTTTGGAGCTGATCTACCTACCCAGACGGAGTTGCAGCCAACGAGCTGTCTAGCTGTTCTTTGAGTGGCAGATAGTGATTACAACCTCCCGTATTATAACCAAAAATATCAACTGGGAGGCTGTAATCCACAATAAAACCATGGTTATCCATGGATAAAAAATGAGGACCATTAATTAAATACTATTAAAACACTTTTTGCCAGTTCACAAATGTTTTAAGTTTAACAATACACTCGGTATACGGGGTGGATGAATGCCCTCAGCTTCGCCTTGCACCTCACAAACCACCCAGGACATTTGGTCATTACAATATTGCTGCACACCCAACCATGGATTAATCCTTACTTATGAAGAACCCATGTTTGTACTGAAAGAAAAAGAAATTCTGAAAGGTTCATCAGTTATTCTTTCACCAATGAATTCCAATACCTTGGTATCTCTGAATCCTGCCCTTCCCAAATGGCATTGGTAAATTTAAAGGAATGTAGTGCTCATGGTTGCATACGATGCGCAGAAACTCAAACTTGAATTCAAAGAGTGCCTAGAAAGAAACAGGCATTAGTGGGACATGCAATAGTCAATACAGCTAGCAAATTAAAATGCAAGAATAATTTAACTACAACATGCAACATCTGATGTAGCTACTGTAGTAACTTATGTTGGTATGATAATGGATTTAAACATACAGCTAATCTGTTGCATACAACATTTTTTTTCCCCACGCCTACATCCCTACCGGAGCCGCTTCTTTGGGAGTCGCCAATGGAACCCATCCCTGCCACCGTCTAACTTGCTGTTTGGGTACCTCCATCCTGCCTCGGATTGCTCCCCCCCAGGCAGGGTTGGGGTGAGGCGGAACACCCCTGGACCTTAGTGTCTCATCAGGTCCCTGAAACAGCGGCAGATGGTGGCACATCAGGACTGGGCTCGGCACTCCATCTACCTGGCTCCAGAGGGTGATTTTCCCATTTTCGATGGGACGTTGTGTGCCCTAGTGTCAAGGCCCACACGCCAACACCCACAACATTCCTCCCCCTCCTTCCATGAAGGAGCTGCCCCTGGAGCTGACTGGGCCCAGGCCTACGCCCCTGACCAATCATGCCCCAGTGACTCCAGCTTGCTATCGCGCCCCCAGCCTCTGCCAGGGGTCACCGCTTGCCGATCTGGAAACCCTCCCTCCCCCCGGAGAAGGAAAGCTGTCGTCAGACATTTCAGCCTTCTCTCCCCTCAGCCAACCCCAGCGGCCCGAGCTTGCTCCCCAAACCCGATCATCAGCGTGGTGCGAGGTGTGGCATCCAGTACCTCAACCCTCAGCACCACTAGGCCAGCGCATACACTATTTTTAGAAAAAACTAATCAATCAAGGAAAATAAAAAAAAAAAAAGAAAAGTTCAAATCATGAAATCCTGGAAGAGTATACCTTTGCCTCTCCTGGACTGAAGCAGCTTAGGTAGTTATTGATCTGCTTAAATACAAAGCCTCTGTCCATAAAAGTGAAGCACCGCTGTTAAAAACAAAACACAGAAGAACCCACATTGGCATAAATGACACAAGCAATTTCACTCAAATCACACTGCAGAAGGCATTTTGGTTTAAATATAGTAAGCATTGTAGAAATTACTGGACAGAGCAATCAGTCATAGTGTTTTGAGAAACAAATATCAAAATATATTAGCAGTTAAACAGACAAGAAATGTCCTACCTGTGTTGCATACCACTGCATTTGATTGTGACCATACTGTGTTTTCAGTTTTATAAAGGTCCTAATTATTGACAGTAGTAATATCTTACATTTCTACAGGTAATATATTTGGCAAGTTGCAAATAAACCAATTTTTTTAAGAGACAAAAAAAAACACCATCCCTTGAACAATAATGCACAGCCTGTACAGGAGTTACTTACTTTTATAAAGCACGCCAGACTATGGTTTGCATTTTTGGTTGCATCAAGATTGTCCTTGTATTTCTGGGTTATATGTGGCACTAACAAATTCACAAGAGTCTCCACCGAATGTTGGTAGGTAGCAGGGAATCGCAGTGTCCTTACCATCTACAATGAGAATGTTTGGAAAGAATATCAGAAGTTTCATAACATGCCATGTACACTATATACACACACACATACAAACACAATTTTACTACATTACTTGACAAACAACATATTACAAAGTAAAATGGAAATGGTGGATGCCGCCTTTTGCCCCAGATGTGTTTGTTCTTCAACCTAGGAGCTTGGACATAAAGGAAATGTGAACAGTTTTGACTAACACTGAACGCTACCCTCATGAAGTACATAAAGGGAAAAGGAACATTGTTTAACAAGGAGTAGACAAAATGCAGGAAATGAATCGAGTCAGCTGGGAACTCTTGAAGCCCATATGGACTGTATGGTATGTATCAACTGCATCCTAAAGTAATGGGCTGATAACTGGTAAAGAACAGGGAAAACAAAATGGGGAAATATGTCTTCTATCAAGGTCAAGGCCATTTGGTATCATATTATTTATTGCTGATGGAATTACTTTGGATATGGCTTGAAGGGGTCACAAGCTGTTTGCAGGTGCTCAGAGCTTTTAATGACCACTTAGTGTCAGTGATAACTTTTCAACTGTGGGCCTTTGGTCCCGTAAATCAAATTTGTTACTTTTGTTTTCATTTCTTTTTCTCCCCAGTGCAGCCAAGACCCCCTTTTGCCTCTCAACACCTGTCCCCATCACCCATCATCTCTGGGACTTATCTAAGCTCTTCAACAGTCCCCAGGGCTGGGCCATTGGGAGTGGCAGAGGACCCCCTCTGGAGACTGAATCCAGAGTGGACAAGTCAGGAACCCAGTGGACAGTGTGGGGCCTACAAGGTGAGGGTGTCATCCTGCTTTAGGTGACCTTCTCTCCCTCCGAAGAGATGAGTGTGTGTCTGCATTCCCACAATGGGTGTGTGCAGCACAAGCCGGCCAGTCTCTCCTCTGCCATTCCACACTGCTGCTCCACCCGTAAGCCGCAGGTGGGGTTACTGTGGCGAGAATGAACATCCTCCCACAACAGTGGAGGTGGGCATCCACTGGTATGCTCACTCCTTGTCCCCCCAGCTGGCCCCCTATAAACCAGAATCCTTCCCAACCCCAGGGTCGGAGTCATGACCATTAGTGCTACCCAAACTCAATTACTTTGAACTGCTGAGTCTGTGTCCCAGAAATCCTCTGTAACTTATCGCTTACAGCACTGCACACAAAAAAGTTTGGCTGGTTTCATACCATGTAACAGCAGTGATTATAGGCCAATCTAGATTTAAAACAGTACTTCAATTATAGACTACGCAACCAAGCCAGGTTCACGATTACACAACTGTTCTGGTAAGTATTTAAGTGGTTAGGTCACTGGCTGAAATACTCTCCAGTGCACAATTTTAGCTTGAATTGTGCATCAGTTAGTGTAGAAGTCTAAGTGGCCAGTAGGTACAGCTGGTTTAGCATTACTTAATAACGTGAATAAATACTATATTAACTGCCTTGTTTGGGGGGGGGGGGCATTATTCATTGCACAATACAAGTAACCCTCTAAGCAGTTTACAAGAGCATACAAGAGAAAACTAGATCTTCTGACAGCTAACAGCTCCCCTCTGCAAGTGATAAGAACCAGCCAAAGCAAATACATGCCTGAACTGCAGCACAATTCTGCAGGGAAATCTAGATACTTAAAATGGAAAACAGCTGAAAAAGGAGCTTCGGATTAGCACATTTCTTGACTGAATGCCACAGCTATTAATTGTTTTGTAAAACAAAATGTAAAAAATAAAAAATGACTGAAGTTTGAAAGGTCAGAAGTTAAAAGAGGTAAAGTGCTAGAAGGCCCTGCTGGTTCTGTGTGAAGCAAAAGATAACATGGACTGCCGTATGTCACAGGAACGGAAAACTTTAGCATCCCTGCTGGTTTTGCGTGAAGCAAAAGATAACATGGACTGCCGTATGTCACAGGAATGGAAAACTTTAGCATCCCTGCTGGTTTTGAGTGAAGCAGTACAAAAGATACATGGACTGCCGTATGTCACAGGAATGGAAAACTTTAGCATCCCTGCTGGTTCTGCGTGAAGCAGTACAAAAGATACATGGACTGCCGTATGTCACAGGAATGGAAAACTTTAGCATCCCTGCTGGTTCTGTGTGAAGCAGTACAAAAGATACATGGACTGCTGTATGTCACAGGAACGGAAAACTTTAGCATCCCTGCTGGTTCTGCGTGAAGCAAAAGATAACATGGACTGCCGTATGTCACAGGAATGGAAAACTTTAGCATCCCTGCTGGTTCTGCGTGAAGCAGTACAAAAGATACATGTGTAACCCCCCTGCGAATTGGGGTTCCCAAAAGACTTCCAGGAGCTTGCTTGAATGCTCCAAGCCTGAATGGTGTTTGGCGTTTAAGCCATTTATCAGTGAGTGTTTTTAGAACCTCTGGTACTGTCTCTTTAAGAGCTGTCTGCTTGCAGACATAATTAGTTTGTATGGGGGAACTGTGTGTTTCTTTGATTGAGTACCACTCGAGCTGCTGCCAATTCACTCCATTTTGCAGACACTAGAGTGCAAAGGAACCTATCTGAAAGATGTAACTGTTTGCCAGAAACCATTTAGAGTAATAATGAAATTACAGTTTGTCTAACCTGCTTTCTTTGCAGTCAGAACTGTGTCTGCCTAGTTCCCCATTCTGGTTTTGAACTGCTGAACTGGACCAATCAGTGTGGGGTAAGCAGCTAGCTCTAAAATGGTGCCTTGACTAATCAGAACTTGACTCATAATCTGAGCCAGCCACAAGAGGATTGTATGGGCAGTGACTCTGGGAAATGTAGTTTAGACTGCCGCCTTTTGGACCAACAGGAGCAGTCTATTGTGAGTGACAGCCAATCCAGTCAAGAACTGGGAGGAACTCAAAGAAGTGCCGGTTTTGTCTGTTGGAGTTTCAGTTGAGCTCTGGCAGTGAAGAAGGAAGGAGCCCTGTGCTTTTCAGTGTGCAGTTTTAGTCGGGAAGCGTGTGTAAGGCCCAGAGTTCCGGTCTGCAGCTTGTGTAACTGCTTGTTAGGACTGAATCGTCCTGTGAAGAGAATCAAAGGATATCTGAAGAGTAGAAACCGGGCTCACCCTGTAGAAGACTGGAGAAATTGCTGAATTGCACTCGGTCTGTCAGGAACTGAATCTGCTGTGTGTTCTCCCGGGTATTGTGCAGTAATTGCGATCGGGATAGAGAAGCAGCCTGCCTGGTATAGTACTTTCTGTTTTACCATATAAATGTGTGAAAGAGGCTTGTGTAGCTCAAGTGAATCCTGCTGCCATTAAAGGACTTTTGCCTGTTGCAGTTTGCCATATAAATGTGTGAGGAGTCTCGTGGAGCTCAAGAGTAGCCCTGCTGACATTGAAGGACCCTATCTTGTTTGGAGGTCGTGAGTACTAATTCAGGGTCGCTCCCTGTTGAATTGCCACATTGAATCCAAATGGAATCACTGTACTGCTGACTGTTTAAACTAATTCTTCTTTTCTCTGTGGGAAAGGGCCCCTACCAGCTGCCACGGTTTGGACTAGCCACTAGGGCTTGGGTACCCAGGGACAGTAACTGGTAGGGATAGGCCTGCACAGAGCCATAGGTAGATGAGTAAAGTGATAAGCTAATTAACCTGATTTCCCCTGTCCTTGTTATATCCCCTAAATAAATCAGAGCTGCTTGTTTCAGCAAAGTTATACTGCCTGAGGTATTTGTCTATGTTAAAGTATTGTACTGTGATTGTTGCACTGTATCTTATTTACAGGAGGTCCCAGTGCCTGAACCAGCCCTGGGGTAAGTGTATACTGTGAAGGTAATTCTGATATATTGTGTGGCCACTAGTGGGAAGAAAGGGGGTTGCAGTGTCCCAGAGGGCTGTGACCAAGTAAGTTTAACTATTGCAAACCCTGACCTCTGGGTGGAGGCACCGCCATTGGATCCAGGCCCTCAACCTGTTAGTGGCAAATCAGGCAGGGTAGTAGCCCTGGGATAGCGCCATCTAGGGGTTACATCTTGGAGGCTCACCGCTGGGATTGTGTGTCCTCTAGTGGCCATATTTGAACCACTGTTAAGAAAAAAATGGGTACCCGACAGAAGTGGCTGTGCACGGCTGGTGGAGTGGTGTACTGGGAGGAGATTGACCCCAAAATGCTATGCTTATCCTGGACATCCCCTGGGTATCAATATGGACACTGTACAGGAGTACTTTCCAAGGTGGAAGGTTTACAAACCCTGTGGTGGTGGGTCGGCATGCTAATCTGCTCACCCACACTTTCCTGGCCCTAGTAGAGTTTAAGGATTCCATAGATAGCTTCAAAGTGCCACAGACCATTACCCCAGAGGGAGCCCTCACTGCCTGGAGAGTGATAACTAAGTACAGTAAAGACCCGGGGGGGAATGAGCCCCCACCACTGTCTGAAACTTTTGAGGAGAAATTTGCTAAATGGTTGCTGGGGGAAGGGAAAACTGTGGAGGACTTGAAGAAACTATTCTTGCCACCTGGGGGTGTTCCTCCCCCAACACCCTCTCCCGCTCCAGTACCCGTAATGGTGGCTGAACCAATGCAGACTCCTATTTCTGCACCTGCCATTAGTCACGACTCACCGAAGGTTGAGGATCTTCTCTGGCACCCTCCCACCCCAAGGGAGGATGACTGGGAGACCTGGATAGACTATGTTGCCCCCAAGTGCTAGAATGGCAATGCTCTGGAAGCCGGGTGCCGAAGAGGGTTAGTGAGAGCCTCCGAGGTCCTGCCCTGGCTACCATCCGCGTTAAACGGGCCAGTAACCCTGAAGTGACTGCACAGGCCTATCTTGAGGCCTTGGAGAATGTATGGGGAGCCCAGATTCTGATGAGGATCTATGGTGGAGAGTAAGAAATGCACAACAGTACCAAGGGAGTTGTTGTCTGTGTATGTATCTCGGCTGGAAAAATTGTTGCAAGAATGCCTCAGAAAGGGTAGTTTGCCAGCGATTGAACTGGACCGAACCAGGCTGGACAGGATCCTTAAGTCTGCCCCTTCTCAGAACTGCTGTTGCTTCAGTTCGCCTGGCAAATCGACTGGAATCCCACCCTCCTATGATGAGTTAATGAGAGAAATTCGAGGAGTTGAGAAAAAGCGACCTCGGGAGGGACCTGCACCAATAGCTGCGGCTACGACCCAGTGACTGAGGGTGACCCATCAAGTGAAGTTCAGGGGCAGAGGTTGACAGTCAATGAGTGCTCTGACAAGGAAAAGATATGCCACAATGGGGCGAACTGTTGAGAGAGATCCGAATTCAAAAACAGTCCTTTATGAAGGCCACGCCTGCAAGTACGGGCCCTGACCTATATCCGACTGCATCTGCTATGGGGTGGGGGTACCCACCCATGTATCTCCTGCTGATAACAGCTCCAAACTCAATTCCTTGACCATGGAAGTGGAGAAACTGACGAGATGTCTCCAAATGCTTATCACGACGCAGACAGAGATGGCACCAAGGTTTCCAGTTAGTAATACCCCCGCCCTGGCTCCCAGTGTGGCGCCTCGGCCAGCTCAAACTCCAGAAAGTATGTTTTGCTATAATTGTGGGAAGGATGGGCACATGAAGAGGGAATGCCGGTCCCCAAAAGACACTGACAAAGTTGCATATAGGCTACAAGGAGAGCTTCGGAGAACAAATCAGTGGTTAAGAGGTGCACAAAATGATCCCAGTGAGGGCACCAAAAATGCTAACTCACGTCCTTTTGTGGCAAGGTCAGTTGCCCAGGCCCCACTACCGCCTCTCCAGACTGGTCCAGAATAGTGGGTCCCTCCATGGAGACCACTGTAAAGGTGAATGGAGTGTCTACAACAGCTGTATTAGACAGTGGCTCCCAAGTGACAATTATGTTCCAGGATTGGTATCAGAAGCATTTGTCAGACGTACCCTTACAACCATTAGAAGGACTGCATGTATGGGGGTTAAGTGAGAAGGCCTACCCTATTCCGGGTACATCCAATTGGCTGTCTTTCCCACCTCCGTGGCTGGAGTGGCCGAACAAGTAGAGACCCTAGCCTTAGTGTGTCCCCCACTGGACTGTATGATGGTGTCCCTTTGTTGACTGGAACAAATGCTCATATGTTGGAAGGCTGGCACAGTTATGTTATGAAAAACAGGGGTCAAAGACTAGTAGAGCTTTAAGAGTTCCAGCTTTAATTAAGAAGGCCTATGAGGCACAGAGAGATGCTGAAAAATAGAACCAGAGGAACCGGGTCGGAATTGTATGGAAGAAGGATCCTGAGTCTCTGATCCTGGCGCCAAATGCCCAGTGTACCTTACAGGAGAGGTCCGTATCAGAAAGGATGTTAAGAATAAAATATTAATGTTGGATGCACCAGGCGATGGAAAATTGCCAGAGGGACTGCTGGTCAAGCCTAGTATTTTGCCCGCTAGAGCCCATGCTTATGCCAGAAGGGTAATGGTCCAAGTTCATAATGTGTCTGAAAGAGACATTCGAGTAAATAGAGGTTGCATCCTGGCTAATGTGCATTGTGCAGACACTGCAGTGCTACCCAGCAGCAAGAGTTCAAGGAAGAATGACAGAGTAACACCTGACTTGTTTGATTTCGCTCCCCATTGCCAGCTGAATGGAAAGTGAGGATCAGTGAGAAGCTTGCCCAGAGACCAGGTGTTTTCTTTAAAGGAATGGGATGAGGATGCGTGCAAGGAGCTGAGCACAATATCCGGCTGCATGACGAAAGACCATTTCGTGAGAGGTCTCGACGCCTGGCACCTGCTGACATAGATGATGTGAGACGGCATCTGCAAGAGATGTTAGCTGCTGGTGTAATACAAGAATCCAGAAGCCCTTATGCTTCCCCCATTGTGGTAGTGAGGAAAAAGAATGGGACAGTAAGGATGTGTGTGGATTATCGCACCTTAAACCGTGGACTATCCCTGATCAGTACACAATGCCCCGCATTCAGGATGCTTTGGACTGCCTAAAGGGAGCAAGTGGTTCTCTGTGCTGGATCTCCGCAGGGGTACTACCAGATCCCGATGGCCCCAGAGGACCGTGAGAAGACAGCCTTTATCTGTCCGCTTGGCTTCTATGAATTCATGAGGATGCCTCAAGGATTTCAGGTGCCCCAGCCACTTTTCAATGATTGATGGAGCGTGCAGTGGGGACATGAACTTACTAGAGTGCCTGGTATACCTAGATGATGTTATTGTGTTTGGCAGCTCACTGGAGGAACATGAGAGCAGATTATTTAAGGTATTGGACCGACTGGAGGACTTTGGCCTTAAACTGTCCATTGATAAGTGTCAATTCTTTCAAACATCAGTAAAGTATGTGGGACACATAGTATCCACCGAGGGAATAGAGACCGACCCAAGTAAAGTTGAGGCCTTGACCACCTGGCCACAGCCCAAAAATCTAAAAGAACTGCAAAGATTCCTGGGATTCTGTGGTTATTATCGGCGTTTCATCAAGGACTATTCAAGAGTGATCCGCCCTTTACTTAACCTTACTCAAGGGTATCCCCCAACCCACAAAAAATACCAAAAGTCAGCGTCCCTCAAGACTGAAAGAGTGTATTTTCATCCAGTGAAGTATTTGGGGCCGCTGGACTCCTGATTGTGAGACTGCTTTTCATGAGATCATATATCAACTTACCCATGCTCCAGTGCTGGCCTATGCCGATCCAAGAAAACCTTACGTCCTGCACACTGATGCTAGCTTGCAAGGGTTGGGGGCTGTGTTGTACCAAGAGCACGAGAATGGCCTGAGACCAGTGGCCTTTGCCAGTGAAGCCTGACCCCATCCGAAAAGAACTATCCTGTACATAAGTTAGAGTTCCTAGCTTTGAAGTGGGCTTTGACCAATTCCATGAGTACTTGTATGGGGCTAAAATACTAGTAAAACTGACAATAATCCTTTGACCTATGTGCAGACCTCAGCTAAGTTGGATGCCACTGACAGGTGACTTTCTGCATTATCTACATATGACTATGCTCTCGAATACCGAGCAGGTCTGAACCACATAGATGCTGATACTCTCTCCGAGGCCTGTTCCCCAGAATGATTGGGTCCGATTGGCAGAACCTGACATTGGGCACTCTGCGGAAGTTTGACAGGGAGGAACAAATGTCCACGGACGCAGTGGACTGCATGGTGGATTGCTTGGGACCCTCTGAGAATTGCATACCTGCTGCTTATTGCCACTTTTCTGCAATAGACATTGGTGCACTGCCTCAGCTGGACAATGACAGTATTCGGCGGCTCAATCCCGCGATCCCATGATCAAATCAGCTTTAGAAGCCCTCTATGCAGGAAAAGATGTGTCCAAATTATGCTCCACTGATTTGAGAACTGCACTGTTATACAAAGAAGGTCCTAAGTTGAAACTGATCAATAAACTGTTATACAGAGAAACAGTAGACAGAGGGGACAAGTAGACAAACAACAACTAGTGCTGCCCACTGCCTTCGAGACTCAGTACTGAGGTCCTTGCACAACCACATGGGGCACCTTGGTATAGACAGAACACTTGACTTGGTGAGATCCAGATTCTATTGGCCTAAGATGGGGGCTGATGTGGAGCAACACATTCGAACTTGTAGTAAGCTGCTTACAGAGGAAAGCTTTGCCCCAGAGGGCTGCCCCTTGTTAACATCACCACCAGTGCACCCATGGAGCTGGTCTGTATTGATTTTCTGAGTTTGGAGTCAGATCAAAGAAATATCAGTAATGTGCTGGTGGTCACTGACCATTTCACGAGATATGCCCAAGCTTTCCCCACCAAAGACCAGAAAGCATCCACTGTGGCCAAAGTACTTGTAGAAAACTTTTTTGTTCACTATGGGGCTCCACAAAGAATCCATTCTGATCAAGGGAGAGACTTTGAGAGTCGTCTGATCAAAGAGATGCTTTCTCTGTGGGGAGTGAGAAAGTCCAGAACCACTCCTTACCACCCCAGGGGACCCACAGCCTGAGCGTTTCAACCGCACTTTGCTAGATATGCTAGGCACCTGCACCCAAGGACAAGACTAGATGGAGCCAACAAATTAGCACCCTGGTACATGCTTATAACTGCACCAAAGTGATGCCACTGGGTTCTCCCCACCGCCTGATGTTTGGAAGAGAAGCTCGACTACCGGTAGATGTGTGTTTTGGGGTCTCTCCTGATGGGGTTCAAGCTGACAACTATTTACAGTATGTGCAAAGTTAAAGGCCCAGCTAACTCATGCGTACCAACTGGCTCAAACCATGGCTGCCAAAAGAAATCTGGCCAACAAAGAAAGGTATGATAAAAAGGTGAAAGCACAGGAACTCCAGGAGGGAGATCGGGTATTGCTAAGAAATCTGGGACTGCATGGCAAGCACAAGATTGCTGACAGATGGCACCATCTCCCTCACATTGTAGTGGGCAAACTAGATGATCTGCCAGTGTACAAAGTAAGGCCTGAGAATAATTCAAAAGATGTAAAAACAATGCATAGAAATCATTTACTGCCCATTGGACAAATCTTAATTGAGTCTGAGCCCTAGAAGATGCCCCTCTGGACCAGTGACTAGAGCTGCTGCTAAGAAAAGATCAAGAAAGTCTGCACCTACAGAAGCAAAGTTAAAGTGTTCCCCTCCACAAGTCCCAGTTGAGCATGACTGTCAGTCCATATCGGAAGAAAGTGAAAGTGACTTTGAATACTATCCTTCTTACGAACTGAGTCAATTGTTTGGGCAATCCCTAGTCAATACTGGAGATGAAGCTGGGCCTTCTGGACTGTCCAAGCCCCAGCTAGTCCCTGGACAATGCTCCCAGAAAGTGAAGTGCAAGCATCAGATCAGATGAAATGGAATCATTGTGCATGGTTGAACTGTTTGAGCTTTCAGGGAGGAAAATGATGGATTGGGTCAGACTGGTGATACACCAGAACAAGAAGAGTATTTTGAGTGCCCTGACAGTCCACTGCCAGTGTCCGAAAGCTCTCCATGAGCCAAATGTTGTGGACTCAGAAACTGTAACTCCTGGAGCTGAAAGTGCCCCAAGTTCTAGCCTCTCTACCCCATGGAGACTCCTGACAAGTGAGGACAATGCTGAAAATGAGGCTCAGAGTGCAGAGACTGTAACAGTTCCCCTAGAAAGACTGGTCGAGCTGTAAAGCCTGTGGTGCACCTCAGTTATGATTCCTGGGACGGCCTGGGATCTGCCTCTCAATGTTGTCCATAAAGGAGTGTATGTGTCCGAGCTCATTGCCCAAACTGAGCTCAGTGCTAACTCAAGTTACTTGTGTTGCCCTCTAAGTATGGTGCCCTTGCCCCATCCAGCCCCAAGGTAACTGATAGGAAGGGCCCCCTCTTCAGGTTTCATGTACAAGAGGTAATAACTTGAGTTATGGTACAATGTGTATGTAATACTGTGAAAGAGTGACATACTGCAATGTTTCAGAAATGTGTTCTTGGTAAAATGATATGTTGACTGATGATTACATGTGTGAGCCTAATGCAAATGTATATGGTTGCAGTTAAAACCTATGGGTACTTGCTTGACGGGACGTCAAGCTTTCCCAGGCCAGGAAGGGTGTAACCCCCTGCAAATGGGGGTTCCCAAAAGACTTCCAGGAGCTTGCTTGAATGCTCCAAGCCTGAATGGTGTTTGGCATTTAAGCCATTTATCAGTGAGTGTTTTAGAACCTCTGGTACTGTCTCTTTAAGAGCTGTCTGCTTGCAGACATAATTAGTTTGTATGGGGACTGTGTGTTTCTTTGATTGAGTACCACTCGAGCTGCTGCCAATTCACTCCATTTTTGCAGTCACTAGGAGTGCAAAGGGAACCTATCTGAAAGATGTAACTGTTTGCCAGAAACCATTTAGAGTAATAATGAAATTACAGTTTGTCTAACCTGCTTTCTTTGCAGTCAGAACTGTGTCTGCCTAGTTCCCCATTCTGGTTTTGAACTGCTGAACTGGACCAATCAGTGTGGGGTAAGCTAGCTCTAAAATGGTGCCTTGGACGAATCAGAACTTGGACTCATAATCTGAGCCAGCCACAAGAGGATTGTATGGGCAGTGACTCTGGGAGATGTAGTTTAGACTTACGCCTTTTGGACCAACAGGAGCAGTCTATTGTGAGTGACAGCCAATCCAGTCAAGAACTGGGAGGAACTCAAAGGAAGTGCCCGGTTTTGTCTGTTGGAGTTTCAGTTGAGCTCTGGCAGTGAAGAAGGAAGGAGCCCTGTGCTTTTTCAGTGTGCAGTTTTAGCCGGAAACTGGTGTAAGGCCCAGCTCCCGGTCTGCAGCTTGTGTAACTGCTTGTTAGGACTGAACTCGCCCTGTGAAGAGAATCAAAGGATATCTGAAGAGTAGAAACCAGGCTCACCCTGTAGAAGACTGGAGAAATTGTTGAATTGCACTCGGTCTGTCAGGAACTGAATCTGCTGTGTGTTCTCCGGTATTGTGCAGTAATTGCGATCGGGATAGAGAAGCAGCCTGCCTGGTATAGTACTTTCTGTTTTACCATATAAATGTGTGAAAGAGAGCTTGTGCTCAAGTGAATCCTGCTGCCATTAAAGGACTTTTGCCTGTTGCAGTTTGCCATATAAATGTGTGAGGAGTCTCGGAGCTCAAGAGTAGCCCCTGCTGACACTGAAGGACCCTATCTTGTTTGGAGGTCGTGAGTACTAATTCAGAGTCGCTCCTGTTGAATTGCCACATTGAATCCAAATGGAATCACTGTACTGCTGACTGTTTAAACTAATTCTTCTTTTCTCTGTGGAAAGGGCCCCTACCAGCTGCCACGGTTTGGACTAGCCACTAGGGCTTGGGTACCCAGGGACAGTAACTGGTAGGGATAGGCCTGTGCACAGAGCCATAGGTAGATGAGTAAAGTGATAAGCTAATTAACCTGATTCCCCCTGTCCTTGTTATATCCCCCTAAATAAATCAGAGCTGCTTGTTTCAGCAAAGTTATACTGCCTGAGGTATTTGTCTATGTTAAAGTATTGTACTGTGATTGTTGCACTGTATCTTATTTTACAGGGAGGTCCCAGTGCCTGAACCAGCCCTGGGGGTAAGTGTATACTGTGAAGGTAATTTGATATATTGTGTGGGCCACTAGTGGGAAGAAAGGGGGGTTGCAGTGTCCCAGAGGGCTGTGACCAAGTAAGTTTAACTATTGCAAACCCTGACCTCTGGGTGGAGGCACCCGCCATTGGATCCAGGCCCCTCAACCTGTTAGTGGCAAATCAGGCAGGGGTAGTAGCCCCTGGGATAGCGCCATCTAGGGGTTACACATGGACTGCCGTATGTCACAGGAATGGAAAACTTTAGCATCCCTGCTGGTTCTGCGTGAAGCAGTACAAAAGATACATGGACTGCCGTATGTCACAGGAATGGAAAACTTTAGCATCCCTGCTGGTTTTGCGTGAAGCAAAAGATAACATGGACTGCCGTATGTCACAGGAATGGAAAACTTTAGCATCCCTGCTGGTTCTGCGTGAAGCAGTACAAAAGATACATGGACTGCCGTATGTCACAGGAATGGAAAACTTTAGCGTCCCTGCTGGTTCTGCGTGAAGCAGTACAAAAGATACATGGACTGCCGTATGTCACAGAGATAGAAACTTTAGCATCCCTGCTGGTTCTCGTGAAGCAGTACAAAAGATAACATGGACTGCCCGTATGTCACAGGAATGGAAAACTTTAGCATCCCGCTGGTTCTCGTGAAGCAGTACAAAAGATACATGGACTGCTGTATGTCACAGGAATGGAAAACCTTAGCATCCTGCTGGTTCTGTGTGAAGCAGTACAAAAGATACATGGACTGCCATATGTCACAGGAATGGAAAACTTTAGCATCCCTGCTGGTTCTGCGTGAAGCAGTACAAAAGATACATGGACTGCCGTATGTCACAGGAATGGAAAACTTTAGCATCCCTGCTGGTTCTGCGTGAAGCAGTACAAAAGATACATGGACTGCCGTATGTCACAGGAATGGAAAACTTTAGCATCCTGCTGGTTCTGCGTGAAGCAGTACAAAAGATACATGGACTGCCGTATGTCACAGGAATGGAAAACTTTAGCATCCCTGCTGGTTTTGCGTGAAGCAGTACAAAAGATACATGGACTGCCGTATGTCACAGGAATGGAAAGCTTTAGCATCTCTGCTGGTTTTAGTGAAGCAGTACAAAGATACATGGACGTCCGATGTCACAGGAATGGAAAACTTTAGCATCCCTGCTGGTTTTGCGTGAAGCAGTACAAAAGATACATAGACTGCCGTATGTCACAGGAATGGAAAACCTTAGCATCCCTGCTTATGAGGCAGGATGGATGGACATGACAGACCTAGTGTTCCTTCCGACGATAAACTACTACACTACTATGAACAGTATATACGTTAATTGTAGGGTGAGTATTCATTCATTAAAGAGATTTTTCCAGTTATGCAATACAGAGAACCACACAAGTCCTGTTTACTGATGCAACCTGGGGAGGGGGGATTAGGGGTAGAGGGCAGGAAGTAAGAAATAGGGATAAACAGGGTAGCGTCAATTACATGATAGTAAAAATAAATTGCGGCTGAATGCTGTAAATTTTAATCAACTCTGAAATTATAAAACAGTAAGGTGATGTGAAGAAACTGAGGTAGTAACAGTTTCTTGTTTAGAAAGAACAAAACAGGCTACAGATGAAAGTAACAGATGTGCTAGGTATCTATTAATTACAGCTGCAGAAATTCAACATGCTGGTGCTCTAGGTGTTGCAGACCAGAGTGTGTTCCAATTTAATAAAACTGCTTCATGCACAAAACAGTTGGTAGTTAATGAATCAAGACGTCACCAGCACAGGAGGTGGAATTTATGGACAAGTCTCAACCTCTGCACACTGTGTCCCACTCCCTCCAAGTCTGACATTAAACCAAAATGAACCTATGTTTCTATGCCTGCCAGTGTGCCCTGTCAAAGAAAGCACATCCTTCTTACAGCACGCTGATCTTTCCTGTTTCAAGTGGGCAATACAGCTACCAACTGTCCTGATTTTCCCAGGACAGTCCCTATTTTAGGCAGCATGTCCCGGTGTCCCCACAAAGTTTGCAAAATGTCACTTTTGCCCTGGTGTTGCTTACTTGTCCCATTTTTCTGTTTTGTTTTTTGTTTGCTGACTGCTGTGCCATGAGTGACATTTATTTCAGCACCACCATGGTGGTGGTGCTCGAGCTGGACAGCGATTTCCAACTTCCGCCCCTGCACCTGCGTTGTGTCATGAACGTGAAAATGCTCAGGTAGTCAGATGGCAAGTGGGTCAGCGGGAGCACCGTAAAGCACCTTCCTTCCTGTTAGATTAGACTGGGTAGTAGTGTGAGCAAGCGTGTGCAGCCGTCTGCCTGCCAGCAGCTGAGAGGGACTCCAGACAGAGAAGAGACTGGCAGCAGCGAACTAAGGTACCTGATCCTGATCAGCTGTAGGGGACTGTGTGACAACAATCCGGTGTGGTGGTGGGAGTCACTGAAGTGAAGTTTGTTCAGCAAAAAAGGTGAATGTGAATGGCCTGGGATGGGACTGTCAGGTAGAGCAATATAAGCGGCTCAAATGTCTGAACACAATTTAAAGCAAGTTTGCTTCTAATTAACTTTCTGTATGTCATGATTCGGAACGTGTTGCAGCAGAATGATATATTGTTTTAATCTGGATGTTTGCCACTGGTGTTACTGTGGGGCAGCGGGGCTGGAGCAAGTGGCAAAATGTAATTGATTGTGTGCAGCCTTGTCCATGGCGGCGCCCAAGTGAACAAATGACACGGGGAGGGGGGGGGCGTGGTCAGGATGGGCCCTGTCCAAGTTTTAGGCTTCGGAAAGTTGGTAGCTTTAGCATAAGTAGTTAGTTGATATTCACCAGTGGAAAGTAAACTAAACAAAAAATGAAAATCTCTGCCTTAGATTAGGGATTGGAGAAAATGCTATTCTTAAACTGGATCAATATGCTCTGAAACCCATGAATAACACCAGTGCATCCTTGGCTCTACAGAACCTGACATGTTTTCTATTAAAAGTGTCTTCCTGCCCTAAGTACTTTTGAATATTCATAAAATCATCTGCACACCACAAACTTCCAACTACTGGACCTCGGAAGCAAATGGAACAGGGCAGTTGGGAAGATTTCAACTAGAGGATGGAGGAAGGGGTTGGTACAGGGTATCTCCATGGACAGAGTGAGAAGGATACCAGAGCAGTTGTGAACTAGGAAAACAGGCCTGAGGGGGGGTCAAGAAAGCATGATGAGGCAATTATCCTCACATGCATGCAGGCCAACATGAGGAGTGAACTCAGAAAATCGGTGAGCTCAATTCACTTCAAAAGCCAGGACTCAGTGGCACTAAGAGAGACGTGGTGGGGAGAAGAGAATAACTGGGACAGCAGGACAGCAGATACAGGCTAATGCAAAGTGGCATACCTGACAGGAACGGAGTAAGGTGGCACTTTTCGTAGGGGGAGGAGTCACTGTGGAGGACAAGGAGGATATCAGGAGGGAAAAAAGTGCTCACAGTCCACCTGGATCAGGCAGAGGGCGAAAGATTGATCCTGGAGGTGTGATACAGGCTCCCAAACAGCTGCTGTACGTGAAGCATAATGGCCACCTGGTCAGGGAAATTATAAGCACCACCAAACTGGATGCAGTAGTGATCCTGCAGGACTTCAGTTTCCCAGGCATCTTGAAAGGCCTAACAACAGGCTGAGACTGGATTTCAGTTCACCTTCAAGGCATGCTTCCGACAGCAACATGTCCAAATGGGTACTTGGTTTGAGGCCACCCTTGACCTTGTTCTCAGCAGTGGGGATGGGGTCATCTCCAATGTAAAAGTCAAGGAAATGGTGAGAGGTAGTGACCACACCTGGGTCACCTTCCCCCTGGTAACAAGGAAGACTAACCAGCCACCAAGACCAGAAACATCAGCAGAGCAGACCTTGTCATGCTGAAGAACCTGCTGTCTGTGGGTCTGGATCTGAGAGAGGCTGGTAATGTACAGTACTCCTGATGTTTGCTGGAGAAGGTGCTCATAGCAGCTGCAGAAGTCTGTATTTTTTACACAGTAAAAGACAACTGATTCTGAACAAAAGGAAGGTCCATGACCACTAGAAAGAGATGGGTAGCTTCTAGGTTTGTAAGGAGTATAGTGCTAAGGGACTGCAAACCTAGAATTAAGACAGCCAAGGTACAGCTGGAAGCACAGATGCCAAAAACCAACGGGTGCAGAGGTTTGCAGCCCCCCTTTTTGTCCATGAGCATTCAAAGTGTCCCTTTAATGCATGCAAGGTTGGAAGGGAAGTTGCCATGGTCTCCTTTGTAATTTTTTGTCTGTGGCCCAGTTTAAATTGAAATTGAAGCTCTCAGCATGCTGGCATCTAAAAGTAATTAGCACCACCCCCAACTAAAGTGAAAATTATGTGCTCACCATAATTGTTGATCTTCTAGAACATCTTACCATTCATTCACACTGATAAGTCTAGCCGGGCACTAGCACCTTGTGGAGAAGTCTTTTACCTTGAGGGGACCAGCGTTGATGCTGATGCCACCCACGAAGGCTGCCGTGAGTGAGCTGCACTATAAGCTAGTTTGTTACAGACGTCGGCCTCCTGCCTTCCTCAGTTCAGTTTGCCAGGAGAAGGGAAACAAGTAGGAGACAGAAAGAAAGAAAGAAAGGGCTACAGACTGCTAGCCCAAAAGGGATAGAGAAGGGCTGCACCCTGGCATATAGCTTTGGCCGGGACATAGAGGCCTAGGGGACCTCTGCTTAGTTAAGATGGTGTAATGCCATGGTGATTTGCATATACAGCCCATGATGCTTTGCATTATGGGTGTATGTGTGATGTTGTGTTTCTTTGAAACTTGGCTTTACTGTCAATGCCCTTTGGGTTAACCCTTGCATCAGTGCTTCTGCACTGAGGTTCTTTGTCTTTAGCTTCCTTTTTTTATTTTTTTTTTTTTATTTGAGCCCCCATCACCCAAATAAATGACAAACATAGGGATGAAGAGCTTTTTACTAACAAGTTAGAGCAGTAGATCAGTAGGTGCTAAGTGCAGAGGAAGGGCATGCATAGTCTGGTGCTGCAAATTGATGTACTGAAGAAGGGATATGCCATTACTGAAGGTCATCTTCCCGTATTTTAAACAAACATCATGCAGATTGTGTGTTGAACCTGAAGTTCGGTGTTTGGTCCATCAATTATTCCACAACCCCTCCACAGTGCCAACCTTACTGGCATCGTACAATACCCTTGACCCTAACCAACTCCAGGCCCTGGGTAGAAAGGCAAATGGCATGCCTGGTTGTCTCATGGTCTAACACGGAGGGCTGGACCTGACCTAACTGCAACCACAGGTGCTTGCTGTAAGATGCCTGATATGCCTTATGTGCAGTAATTTTCACAATGGTGCATGCCACAGTAAAAACCCTCCTCTGCTAGGTATCTACCTCTGCAGAGTCAGCTCTGAGAGAGGCAAAGCTCCTGCAGGCCCCACAGGATGCATAATACCTGCGCTGGACATCCTTAGGGGCTAGAGGAGGGGTGAAGGGATGGAGGCAGACATTCCTGGATGCCTCCTCAAAGAGCCAAGGCCAAAGGATGACAAATAAGTCATCAATGAAATCCTCAAGGAATCTCAGAGACAGGGTAGCAGGATTTTGACCATCAAAAAAAACAAACATGTTCAGCTCCTTCAGCATCTCCACAAGGAACCACTGGCATAGAGTGTACTCAGCATCCACGGACATGTGAATGGAAAAATCTTCTTTCTCAGAGGAGAAAGTAGGAGAGGAAGAGCCAGACTCGGAGAACAGTGGTGCCAGAGTCAGGGGCCTAAACTGGGCTTCAGTCTCACCATGGGGGGGTAAACAGATGGGGGGGGTGCTCAGTTGACACCTCCCCCCCAGGAGGAAGCTGACTGTCCACCAGAATCCTTCCACCCGACCTCTGATGTCTCAGCAAGGCAAGCACATTGAGGATCCTGGTCTTCCTCGGTAACAGAAGTACTAGGAAGAGGCCTAGGGGAAAAGCCCAGGGACTTACCTTAACAGCTCTGGTGCACTGTGTGCCTCCAAAAGTGGGGGGCACGTCAACGCACATATTTCCAGGATTCACTTGTCCACTGAGAAGCAGAAATCACATTTATTCATGTCATGGTCCAGTCCAAAGCTGGCATGGCATTTTGGATGCTGGTCGGGTGCTGCGAGATAACCTCCGCAGGTGTACCGATGCCTGGGGGCGCAGCCTTTCTTCTTCTGCTCCTCTGAACTCAGCATTTCGAGGATGAAAATAACAAAACTAAAAGAAAAGGAAATCAATGCTAAAATGAGAGAAAACACAGTACTGGAAGAAAAATGGTGCTGAAAAACAGTGCCAGAAGGCAAGTAGCATCAACAGACAGTATGTGGTGTCACACTAAAGAGACAAATGCTGACGGTGGAGTAGAAATAGACTTTAGTTGATTCCACAGTGCACACTCAATGGTGGAAAAAAACAGAAATAAGGAAGGAAGGGGGCCACTGTTGGTTACTGGCTGGCTCACATGCACAATGTTTTTACATCTGACACAGACATCGGTCCCCTCCCTAAGCTGCAAATGACTTTGCCGCCACAGGGTCCTAGCACCTTTGGCTTAGACCCATCAGCGTGAATGAAAGGTGAAGATTGATTCCTGAAAGATCAATTAAAACCATCCCCATCAACTACTCACACGTCCTCAACGAAAATAATATCCAGAATAAAGGATGTGGCACACCTTTCTTTCATATTCTGCAAGATCACATAAAGTACAGTTACGTAAGAACTTACCGTAACAGTAGATCTTCGAGAACAGCTCTTGCAGCAGGTTACACCATTAGGACCGAAGCCGCCAGGCGCCAGGACCAATGGAAAAATTCTAGCTAGCTAACTACAGCGGGACCGCCCCGACGCCGTCCCGGCCTCCGACGCCAGGGCGGTACAAAGGGCGGTCTTAGATTCCCAGTTCTCCCCCGGAGACTTTTGCCGCAGGCTGACATCAAAATGGGAGACCTAGGATTAGCGTCAGAAGACAGAAAGATAACAATTCCTGCTCAGAAAGACTGAGCCATGCTTCCTCCAAGGGGGAAGGTGGGCGGGAAGGTACCTGCTGCAAGAGCTGTTCTCGAAGATCTACTGTTACAGTAAGTTCTTACGTAACTGTACTATCTTACTTCGAGACACAGCTCTTGCAGCAGGTTACACCATTAGGACTGATTCCCAAGCAATAGCGCTGTCAGAAAATCCGGGAGGAGGAAAATAAAGGATAAAAACCAGGTCCTGAACCTAGGACAGGAGACCCTGAAGTACGGCCAAACCAAAACCAGCCCTTCGCCGAGAGGCGATGTCCAGGCTATAATGCCTGATAAAGGTATGCACAGAACTCCAAGTGGCTGCAGCGCATATAGCAGAAGTGGAAACATTTTTGAGCGCTGCAAAGGAAGTAGCCACCCCTCTAGTGGAATGACCCCGGACTGTACCCGGGAGGGGCTTTTGTTTGATACCATAACAGTGAGAAATACACTGGACAAGCCAGCGAGAAAGGGACTGTTTGGATACTGATTGGCCCATCATTCTCTCAGAGAAGGAAATGAAAAGCTGCTCAGAACTACGAAAGGACTGAGTTCTGTTGAGGTAAAACCTCAGGCTGCGGTGAACATCCAGGGTATGGAGCAGAGCCTCTCCTCTATTAGAGTAGTTCGGGAGTAGACCGGAAGGTCGATATCCTGGTTCAAGTGAGTGAAGAAACCACCTTAGGCAAGAATTTAGGTTCGTCCTCAGGATACTCTGTCCCGGTGGAAAACTAAATAAGGCTCTTTGCACATGAGGCGTAGAGTTCAGAAATTCTTCTTGCCGAGGTAACAGCAACTAAAAACAACGTTTCCACGACAGAAATGGTACTCGCAATCTCGGCAGGTTCAAAGGGGAGTGAGCTGTTCAAGGACAAAGCAAATCCCATGGAGGCACAGGGTCTCTAATAGGAGGCCTAAGGTGCAACACTCCCTAAGAAATTCCCGAGAGGCGCCCACCTGAGCCACTGTACGATTTCCCACCGGAGGTGGTGTTTAAATGGCACAGAGGTGCACTTTAATAGAGGAGTAGGCCAGACCCGAATGAAAGAGGAGAGAAATATTCTAATATTACTCCCACAGGACAACCTAAAGGGAAAGGTCGCGTGCTCGCGACCATACACAAAGCAGTGCCATTTCATGGCGTCATACATCGTTGCCGGCTTTCTGGCTGCAGAAAGGACTTCTGCAACCTCTTGCGAGACCCGTGACGCAAAATGGCTATGTCTCTAGGAGCCAAGCATGCAGGTTCAAGGAACGAGGTCCGGGTGGACAAGTGAACCTTCTCCTGAGACAGTAAGTGGGAGCTGAGCGCAACGGGAGCGGGGGTTCCAGATAGATGAATCAACAAAGGAACCAAATCTGTCTGGGCCAAAATGGGGCCACCAGGATCATGTGCATGCTCCCTGCGCAGTTTGAGAGAACTCTCTGGATCAACGGGAAAGGAGGAAAGCATAGAGGAATCTGTTGGCCCAGGAGAGGGATGACGCGTCTCGCCAGAAAACACCAGGCCCTGGATCTAGCGAGCAAAAATTGGGCAGTTTTGCGTTGGATGGGGAGGCGAACAAGTCTAGATCTGGAGTTCCCCATCGAAGAAACAGATCCTCTGCTACCTCTTGAAGGAGTTCCCATTCGTGGACTCTGGCCTGAGAATGCACAGTGATCAGATTCGCGCCGTGTCTGATTACCCAATCCCACACTCTCATGGCCTCCTGCAAAGGGCGAGAGTGTCGCCTCATTGTTTGTTGAGGTAATACATACACCGCCGTGTTGTCTGTATGAAGTAGAAGAGTACACGGTGGGATAACTGACTGAAAGGCCTGCAGGGCATAGAGGACCGCTCTCATTTCAACGCGTTGATGTGAAGGTGAGCTTCCATCTGGGTCCACGTGCCCTGGGACTTTACCCGTCCAGGTGTGCCCCCACCCAAGACCGAGGCGCCTGTGGTGAGGTGACCTCCGGGACGGCGCAATGAACGGGACGCCTGATGAGAGCGACCTGGGCTAGCCACCACTGCCAGTCTTGAATCACTGAATTCGTGAGTCTGACCGGATGCTGCAAGTGGTCTTGCCTTTGGTCCCATTGCACTTTGAGCATCCACTGAGTAATCGCATGTGGAGTCTTGCGAAAGGGACAGTAGGAATGGCCGCAGCCATGTGTCCGAGCAAGCAAAGGACCGACCTGGCAGGTACAACCTGCTTATGATAGGTCCCTTATGAGGGATCTGATGCGCTCCGCTCTGTCGGCCGGAAGAAAGGCTCTTCCCGAACAGTGTCCAGAACTGCTCCTATGAACTGCAGTTTCTGCAGCGGTACTAGGAGAGACTTCGTAATTTATGAGGATGCCCAGGATCGGAACAGATCCTGGGTGCTCTTGATTGCAGAAGCAACGCCTCTGGAGGCGGCCATGAGAAGCCAGTCGTCCAGGTACGGGAACACGTAGTGGCCCTGTCTCCTCAGAGACGCTGCCACGACTGCCATGCACTTGGTAAAGACCCTCGGTGCGGAAGACAGTCCGAAAGGAAGGGCTCGGAACTGAAGGTGGTGGTCGAGAAACTCGAAGCGCAGGAACCTCCTGTGCGCCTGAGCCATAGGGATGTGCAGGTAGGCATCCTGCATGTCTAGAGACGCTAAAAAGGCGTCCTGTTTGAGCATGGGGATAAGACCCGGAAGGGTCACCATGCGGAATCTCTTGTAAGTGACCGACACATTGAGGTCGCTGAGGTCCAAGATTGGACGGAGGTCCCCTGTTTTCTTGGGAACCAGGAAGAAGTGGGAATAGTATCCTAGTCCTCTCTGGTTCTCTGGGACGTACTCTATCGCTCCCTTTCGTAGTAGCGCGAGTACTTCTTGCCAGATCAAGGCTTTGTGCTGACCCTGATACCGGGAGAGCAAAGGAGGCCTCGAGGGTGGCTTTCCTGCGAATTCTATAAAGTGGCCTAGACTGACCAACTGAAGAACCCACCTGTCGGTGGTAATGGCCTGCCATCCCGGCAGGAAGTTCGCACGCGACTCTCGACTACAAACTCCGCTGATCCTGAGGGGCGGGGCCGGAAAGGAGTCAGGCTGTGGCGGCAGATGGACCCGCTGGCTGGGCCTGCCTAGGAGAACGCTGGCCTCGGCTGGCGGGGTGTTTGCCCTGGGCTCTACGAAAACCAGAGCCCCTCTGAGGTGCAGCGGAGTGGGTCTGTTGCCTCTGCGTCCGCGCACGAAAACGGCTTTGGTTCCTACGAAAGGAACCAAGCTTAGGTCGGTACATGGCCTGAACCGACCTTACCGCCTTCCCGGCCTCTTGGAGTTTGGTAAGGATCTTTTCTGTAGGATTACCAAACAATACTTCTCCCTCAAAAGGGGCGTCCAAGATGTTCTTTTGGACGTCCGGGGTAAAACCGGAGACGCGCAACCAAGAGTGTCTCCGGAGGCAAACGCCAGAAGCTGCTGCTCGGGCCGATGAGTCCGTGGAGTCATACGCGGCTCTTAGCACTTGGGTCCCCACGTCTGAACCCGTACGGAGGAGCTGAAGCATCTCCTCCTTCTGCTCACCTTCGGGCATCTTTTCAGCCGCTTCCAGACCCTGTTCCCACAAAGCGTTCTGGAACTGAACCATGTGGGTTAAATAGTTCAGGGATCTGATGGCGCAGGTAGCGGAAGCATACGTGCGCCTACCCAATGCGTCCAGTTGTTTGGACTCTGGGTCCGGTGGCAGGGTGCTCAAATGTTGTGGCCTCTGTGACCGGTCATGTGAGGCTGTGATGACCAGAGAATCGGCCTGAGGATGCTGCGTCAAGTACTGGTCGTCCTTAGGAGCCTTGTACAAGCGATCAGCTTTCTTCGGTCTCGCCGGGAGCGAGTGTGGACGCTTCCACGCGGCCTTGGTGACGTCCACGAAAGTGTCAACCAAGGGGTACCACCACAGGCTTGGGGTCCTTTTGCGAAGATATTTGGCCAGTCGCACTCTTTCGGGTCTAAGTCTTCAGCATCCCATCCCATGTTCTCTTGTATATGTCTCATAATATCAAGGAGCGAGGATTATCCGGAGGAGATCTAGGCATCTCACGTGGGTCCGGAGAAGGGATGGAGGTGGAGATGGGGATCTAGAGGTGGAGTAGTCTGATCCGTGTCCTCCGTTGAAGGCGACAGTCGGGCGTCTCCTGGATCTCTTGGGGCTGGGTGATCCAGAAGAGGATTTCGCGGAGGTCTCCGTTTATCAGGTCCCCCTGGGAAGTTCCAGGCCCCGGGAGGAGGGAACACGGCCTGCCGACCCCGGGCGAGGGGGCAGGAACCGAGTAGGAGGAGAGGAGGAGGAGGAGGAGTAGTAGGAGGAGGAGGGGGAACCATGTCTTTTAATGGTATCCCACCAGTAGGTGAACAGATCTTTCACCTCCACTAGAGAGAGGCCCGACGACGGCCCGGGTGCCGGTGGGCGGTCGTTGGGTCCCGGCGTCGGCTCCACAGGGGGCTCTGGTAATGGCGAGGGTTCCCTGGGAGTACCGACGGGACCGGGGTCGCCCGTCTGGTCCTCGGGCTGCTCTAGGTCCTCCTCCGATAGAGGCTCCTGACCGATGTCGGTCGGAGGCAACAGGGCCTTCTTCTTTTCAGGAGGGGCGGGCGTCGGTCCCCCTACCGGCGTCCGCTGGGATGTAATGGCCGGCGTCGGTCGTCGGGCCGACGGCGGCTCCAGGGAAGAAGGGCGCACGGCTGACGGCTGTCGAGCCAGTGTCTGGGCTACAGGCCTTTTTAAAGGCGTGAGCTCCAGCGTCTTGCGTGGAGGCACCGACGAAGACCTGACGTCGGGTACCGAGGAGCGGGAACCCGACTTGCGTGGTGATGGTGTCGCTCCCGGACTTCGCCAAGGCCCTGGAAGGGGAGGAAGGCCTGGCGGATTTCTCCTGAGATGAAGGTTTCTTGATTGCAGCCGGGGGAGATTTCGAACCGGAGCTACGGGACTCCGAACCCCTGGAAGGGGCCTTCTCCCTTCTCTTCTCCGCGTGCTTGTGGACCCTGGAGCTTTCCCCTTGAGGACATGGTCTTCAGTTGTTCCTCCAGAAGAAACGCCTGCAAAGCCTTCTGACGCCGGATCCGGTGGGACGGCTGTTGGAACCTTTGGCAGAAGCGACAGGCCGGCGTATCGTGGGTTCGGCCTAGGCACCGACGCAGGCCGTGTGGGGTCCTTGAACGGGATCTGCTTCCACAAGCGCACTTCGATGGATGGCCAGAAGTTGGTGATGACATCAAGATCTTGCTTGAAGAGGATTCTGAAGATTTGAAAATTTTATCAAAAGGAACTATTCACGGCTGCGCGCTAGACTGGTAACCGAAGGGTCAGGTAGCTAAGTCGACGCGGAAAAGAACTGGGGAACTCATGGGACCGCCTCTTTGTACCACGCCTGACGCCGGAGGCGGACCGACGCCGGGATGGTCCCCGCGGTAGTTAGCTAGCTAGAATTTTTTCCGCGGTCCTGGCGCTCATGCTTCGGTCCCAATGGTGTAACCTGCTGCAAGAGCTGTGTCTCGAAGTAAGATCTGTAAATATCTGTGTTCTCAGCCATTTAGTAATTTGTTCAACAGTATAGGACTTGGCTGGGCCATAATTTTCAAAAATAAGTCAGCTAACTCCAAACAATTGTGTTTTTTTACTATTTTTGGAGAGGAAGGGAGGGGTTGGGAAGTACCTGTCTGCTGATCTATGTGCCAGATATACTACTCAAATGTTTCTAAGTAAATTCTAATTTTTTTTCAATTCCCAAATTGATTTTGAAGGCAGATCTCTAAATAAATACTTGACCTATATAAAAAAAATCTTTATATAATTTCGAAGCTGCAGTTTCCAGTTTTATAACACTATAATGCATTTATTCATAGGACAATATTGCCTCAGAAATCACCCTTCAAAGCTCTGTCAGGAGGAGAGGAAAAGACACAATTTACTTAGGATATGCTTAGCAGTAAGGAGAGTCACGTAAGTGCCACTGGGGCCTCAGTCAGACCAGTAAGGGCTAAACTTCAGAATAAATTTATATGATGGTGTGGACACCAATGTCATGTTTTTTTGGTTATTTCTCTGTGCATATTTTAGCAGAGGGTGATATATGTGGCAAACTGACATTGCATTCTTTTTTTCCTTTTGTTCTCTGCCCTTTCTCTCCTGTATTTCTGCCTACCCTGACAATGCTACCATATAGCAGCTGCCTATTTGTTTCCAGGTCAAACGAAGGTCTTCTTGTTGAAATGCTTGTCACAATCATTTCACTGCTTGTACACATCACTGTATTGCTTATGTCTCCCCCAAATACTGCTCTGTAATGTACAGTACGATGTGGAACCTTTGTAAATGTGCCCCGCTCAAAGGTGTACCTCCAAAATATTAATAAATAAAATAAATTAAAAACATGCTAATACAGAATTTATATGCAGAAAAACAGTGTTTTGTAAAAACTGCCTTTTTTTTTTTTTTACACTGTGCCCTTTTGAACTTCAGCCCATCTCCACTTGTCCCAATGTACTGGCACCCATGGCTGGAAGCCAGGATGGCAGCAGGAATTGCAGACAACACCAAATTCTTCTTCTAGTATATAAAAGAAAGTAGGAAGGAAGAAGAGGGGATGGGCCTTTGAAACAGGGGTACCTGTAAGAGGGTAGAAACCTGTGAGAACACCTGAGGCAATGACTCAGATGCTTAATGAACAATTCACCTTCAGCGTTCACCAAAAGGCCCCTGGTGATGGGAAGGTCCATAATGGGTAGAAACAATGCAGTCACTGGACATCATGTCTGCCTGGTAGCTGATGGCTAAACAGGAAGAAAATGGAAGGGGGGGGGCGGTGGGGAAGAACACAAAGTCCAAACACTGGAGAATCAATCAAACATTTGTTGTGACACAAGAAAGTGCAAACTGGCAACCCAAATAGCAGAATTTCACTGAGAATATCCCAAATGCCCCAGCTTGTAGATCCCTAAATGGGGGCAGTACAGTATATCCCAAAGGAATTTGCACACTTCTTATATGGGATATAGGCTGGGGCGTTTGGGCTGCTCTCGGTGAGATTTAGCTACTTGGGCTGCCAATTTGCGTTTTATTCTGTGCTTTGCACGTAAAATGATTGCTGCTGCTATTTTGTCACAATACATTTTTTTTTTTTTAATTTTCTCTTTATGCCCCCTTCGCCGCAGTACTTCCTTTCTTCAGGAGACTACTATATTGGCCTTGTACGTCCCTGCTGCTCATGCTAGGCGTCGGTGAGGTCCATCCCCCTACATGGAGCCTTGGTTGTACCTCCCAGGGCGGGTACAGGACGGGATCCCTTACCGTCCCGACGTGTCTGTATTTCGTTGCGGGGGATGCTGTCATCAGGCGCCGGCTTGGGGCACTGGGATCGGGGCCTTGGAGCTCTGTCTACAGGGAGCACTGCGGGGTTTTTCCACTTTTTCTGTCCCCTCCCACAGGACGTAGGCACGCTAGGGGAGCCAAGGGGCGGCACACATCGAGACGTGCGGGCGCTCCAGCTCCCGGCCCACGTCTCCCCTCCCTTCTTCCTGCAGTTCTGCTGCACCTCCACCCGTGGTCACCCAGGTGGCGGTAGAGCGGCGGGACATGCATCCTACCCCACCCTGAAGGAGGAGAGCAGCCTCTGGGCGCTCAATCCTCCTCTCCCCCCCCCGGCCGACCCTCCAGCAGCCCGAGTCCATTCCCGAACCCGGGTCGCTGGCGTCACAAGTGGTAACCCTACGCTGTGCCAACGGGTCGGCTCACAATACATTTTTGACGTATTTCTGTGCTCCTCCTACTCCAAGGTGGTGATGACCAGGGAGGAGGACAGGGGCAAGATCATGGATGTACAGTATTCTATCTGGGCATTACCAAAACCTCTGATACTGAGGTGAGTTCTGGGCAAAGTAAATCAGTGCAGTACAAAAGACATATACAAGGTAGATGATTAACTGTCTTGGGGGCAGGAAGCAGAGGCATGGTGGTGGTGAATGGGCAGCACGCAGAGTGGAGAACAGTACTCAGCAGCACCCCTCAGGGATCGGTGCTGATGCCACTGCTGCTCGACATCTTCATGAATGATCTGGAAGCTGAGCTCTCTAGCAGACTACTTAAGTTCACGGATGACGCCAAGCTGGCCAGAGTGGTGGATTTCCTTGAGAATGGGGGCAAACCTCAAGAGGACCTGAAGAAGCAGGAAGATTGGTTGGACTCTTGGAGCCTCAGCTTCGATGCAACCAAATGCAAGGTGCTACACTTAGGCAGGAGAAGCCGAAGTCGACCCTATACATTGTGCAAGGCTTCTCTTGTTGGAGCTGAGGAGGAAAAGGACATGGGGTCATTACAGACAAGGGTTTGATGCAGGACAAGCAGTAGGCAGCCACTGTCAAGAGGATCAGCAGAATGCAGGGATGCACACAAAACAGGGGTGGCTACCGGCAGAGCAAGAAAAATAATTCTGCCACTTTACGAGGCCCTGGTCAGGCCCCACCTGGAGTATGTGTGTAGTTCTGGGCTCCTCGATACAAAAAAGACATTGAGGCAGTTGAGAGGGTGTAACACAGTGCCTCCAAAGTGACTGCTGGTATAAAGGACAAAAGGTATGAGGGTAGACTGGAGGCCCCTAACTGGCTCTCCCTAGAGGAAATTAGTCTGAGAGGGGACATTATATCAGTCCTTCATATACTACAATGATAATATCACAGTGGTCTGGGTTTATAAGGTAATTACAGGACCAGGAGTAATAAATACCAAGGCTGAAGGTCGATGTGTTTATTAACCCACTGGTCCAGTTATTACCGAGGAAACACAGACCACTACTGGTATTGTCACTAATATACTGGAAAATACAAAAGAAAAAATGGCAAATATTAACATTACGTACCGTAATTGCAGGGTATTAAATAAGCTGAAAAAATTGATTATCAGTTTTAGACGTGAAAGTGCTAATCAGCTGTATAATGCAAAGCACTTGACACAACGGTTAGCAAAGCTTAAAAAAATATAATTTTATGAATTTTGTCTACTGTGCCATAGACTCACTGAAAAAAAAATGTTTAACAGTCTACTGCTATGCATTTTTGGAAATGGTTAGCATTACTCCCTGTTTTGCATAGCGTTTTGCTATTCTATACCAGATATTTAAAACCCTGTAACTGTTGCTCTTCCAGAATATCTTCACCATTTATTGTCTCCGCTGGGGGCCCTAGGACCCTGCAGGAGCCAAAAACTTCTCTAGCTTACAGCTAGGGGGCCAATGTCAGTGATAGCACAACCCACGAGGCTCACGCATGACGTGGCACTCATCGACTGGACAATTACCAACGCCGGCCCCCTGCTCACTTCAGTTCTGTCGCCAGGAGAGAAACAAAGTCATAGAAATAAAGAAGAGGGACAAGGTTGTCCAAGGGATAGTAAAAAGGATATAGGAAATAAAAAGAACAAAAGAATAAAACCCCGACTACCAAGGCTATTGAATCTCCCACTACTGTCTACTGCTGTAATGTTAGCTGCAGGAGATTCTGGGATTTGTAGTAACAGAGATGTCAGCCCAGAACTAAGAAAAACTAGTCTGATACAATCTACTATACTACAGTAAACAGTAAGTAAACCAAAATGTTTTCTGCACACAAAATGCACATTGGGTCCAGCCCCAAACTTGGGTGTGGGCAGTTAGTCCTGACTGTTCCCCTTTAAGTTGCCGGACTAGAACAGAATAAACTGGCATGTGTCCTGAAAGATCCACTGGCAGCAACGAAAAACAGAAAAAGATGCCACTACTGTCACCATTTTCTTAAACACTACTTTCAAAGTACTGCGTATGGTTTTCTTTAAGTAAACCAAACTGTTACCATATAATGGCGATTTGCAAAACATATTAATAAACACTTCCCCAGCAACGTTTCTTGACATAATGAAATGATCAAAGTTCATAATCAGTTGTGTAAAATGAGATATACTGTATAATTCAGCGCATGTACCATAATTCCAGATCTATAGACAGTATATAGAGTTTATAGTGAACTGCTGTCCTGGTAGAATTCAGATTTTTATGGACAATGTTGCCAGCTGTACGTGTTCCTGTGTTTCTTTCAATAAAGACCAGTTTTCCCACCAAATTCCTTTTACAAAAGCACCCTTGGGAGCAAACAAAAATGCTCTTGTAAGCAAAATAATGTACAACCCTGCTTAATGCTGCATCTGCTCTTGGTTAATTTTGTGATACAGTGCTGTAGTTGCCCACACAAACTGTCTGCCCCTTCTTTGTTACTGTATTATAACTTAATTCATTCACAAAATATACTAAGGTGTTTGTTCGGAAGCTGTTTACTACATGGCTTGTGAAACAAGGTGAGGACAGAGTAGACCGATTTGTTTCCAGTGGGGGCTCTTTAATCTGCCAAAACGTAGTAATACATTCTACACGAAAAGATGTGTGCTGCTCTTTACACAGACTGACAGGAAACCAATGACGCATGCAAACAAATGAGCCTATTAAGGTTTCTACCCTCGTCTCTCATTTCTGCAAATGTAGGAATGCTTGTTGGACAGCATGATGCCATTCAGAAATAGTTAACATTCGGAACCTCATTATTTACTCATTTTGTTATTTGTTTGAAAGCTGGTGACCGGGAGAAGCACATTAAGCTGCAGCTCGTTTCCAGGTGCGACCCGGGGGGAAGGGGAATATGTGAACAGATGCAAACCGACTTACAGAACCAGATTAAGCTGTTGGTGGTATTAGTGAATGGGGGGGCGGGATTTGGCCAGGACACTGGGGAAATTCCCCTATTCTTATCGAGAAGTGTCATGGGATCTTTAACGTCCACCTGAACAACAACCACCAGAACAGGCAGACGAGACCTCGGTTCAAAGTCTCATCTGAAAGACGGCACCTCAGGAGTGCAGCACCCCCCTGATGATACACTATAGTGTCAGTATTGGGATTTATCCTATGTTCCCGGTGTGGGGCTAGAACCCACAACCTTCCAATCTTCCGATCTCATTACTCGATTATAAAACTACAAATCAGGGAAGCCATTTTATGATGGCAACAAGGCACTCCAGAGTATGCATAACTGTGTAATAACAACACTCATGTTGTGCATAAGACTTTCCAAGACATGCCATTATCCTAAAAGAAACACACACCCCATCACGCCTTCTTGCTTAATTCTCATGCTCTACAAAAAGGCAAGCTATGAAAACAGTGTCTTTTCATTATGCATGGTGTATTATTAGTGTGGTCTCCTGTGTAGGCTATGTCTATGATACTTTGTGTCCTTTAGTTAAAAATAGCTGGTTTGGGTTGGCCCGGTGGTGCTGAGGTGCTGGACGCCTGACCTCGCGCTATGCCAGCGACCCATGTTTGGGAATGAGCACAGGCCGTTGGGGGTCAGCATGGGAGGAGAAGGAATGAGCATCCGAGGGACTGCTCTCCTTCTCAGGGGAGGAGGGCCACCAGCAGTCGGTGCTCTACAGGCCTCTAGCAGTGGCTGGGGGACAACACACTGACGCTTCAGAAAGGGGAGGAGAGGAGGCAGACACTTGGAGGAGCACACGTGGACGCATGCGTGCTCTCTCCATAGGGCATCATTGCACGCCTCCTCTCCTAAGGGGAGAAAGTGAAGGAAAAAGAGTCCTGGGCCCGGCAAGATGAAAGCCGATCCCGGCAGGCCCTGCTTCCGCGAATAGCAGTAACCTCTGCACCGGATCCGTTTCAGCAGGTTGAGGGATCCCTGCCACTCCGCCACAGGGGGCAAGATGTGGAGGAAGCAGAAGGTAAGCTGTGAGCGAGGGATGGGGGCTGGGGGATCAGGCATTATGGTGTACCGCCTGGGAGGAGGATAAAGAAATTAACTGCAAAAAAAACCAAAAACAGCTGGTATGTGGCAGCTGAGGTTTTTCTATGGGACCCTGGTTCAGTAGTTCTTGCAAATGGAGGTACCAGCCATGACTACTGCCTCTGCATCCACTGTTCACAGTGTTGCCTTTTCTTACTGTTTTACATACAAGGGCCACTTTTATTCTGATCCCCATTAAATATATTGGTAAATTTGAAATAAATAGCATAAAGTATTATACTATAAAATCCCTTGTTATTAAGCAATCTAATTTTCGCTGTCCTAGCAGACTTGTCAGCACAAAACAATGTTCATGCGTTCCCAGTTGGACTGGCATGTAACTTCTGTAGCAATTCTCAGCGCTCAGCTAACAATTAACTCGATGATCTGCTAACTGCCTTACTGCCACATTCCTCTCTCCCCCATGCTGTCTATTTACACAACATTCTGCCCTTCCTCCTGGACAGGTCTCACACTTACTTACACATATACTGCTGGGAAATAAGAGAGAAACTGGCAAAAGATCTCACTGGTGCAGTGACTCCAGAGGATGATGGTGAAGTATGAGTATGGCTCGTTCGACCCAACATGCCCGAGCCAGACTGCAGAAGTACCCGTACAAGTTCCAGAGTCAGTGGTCAATGGATTATGGTCAGAATTCCCTCCTGAAAAGAAACACTGAACCAACTATACAGTATACTCAGATACAGTGTAATTCAAGGTTGGCAAATACATGGCAAAAAGCATCATGAAAGCTGTCTGCTTTTGCCAGTCCTGCTACAACTCTGCAGTTAAAGGCAGTATTGTCCAAAATGTTATTTTTAAGACTACGTGGCTATGCTGTGTGTAAACCCTGACCCAAGCAATCTCACACCTGAGCTCCAGACAAAGCCACAAGGCAGGTCTGCTCTCCTTCAAGACAATGTGAAGGCAGAGTTTCAGAAAATTATTAGAAGTCTCCACTTAAAAGGCGCCAATGTCAACGCACATGTGGTCTCAGCAGTTGCCATGGGGATAGTGAAGACTCATACTGCTGATCAGCTGCTAGAACATAGGTGCCACCTTGTTTTTATTAGGTACTGGATCTGGAAGTTCATAAGTAGGATAGACTACTGTAAAAGAAAGCAAAAAAGGCACGCAGAAGACACCTCTTGACTATCTAGAACTGAAGGCAAATTTCTGTAAGTGAACAGCTATTGCTTGTAGACAGGAGCTGATCCCCTAAGACATGGTGATTAATCCGAATGAAACAGAAGTCCAGCCAATCCCATGCTCCTAGTGGACCATGGAAACCACTGGGTCAAGGCGAGAGGAGATCGCTGGACCGGGGGACAAATGTCAGGTGTCCTTAGTTCTGGTACATACACGGATGAATTTCTGTCCCCCAAGGTTATTTACAAAGGTCACACTGACAACTGCCACCCAGCCTACACATCTTCAAGTGACTGGCTTATAAGCCATTCTGAAAACCACTGGGCGAGTAGTGCTACCATACTGTAAGACACAGCACGTGTTTGCCCATACATAAAGTCAGTCAAAGTAAAACTTAACTTGCTGAAAGAGCAGAGATTGATACTGCTATTCAATCTCTTCAGAGGGCACAACACAGAGAATGTGATTGAATCACTTGAAAGAAATAGAATTATCTCAGTCTAAATCCCTGCATCCTGCACCAACCTGCTTCAGCAGCTACAGCTGACAGATGATAAACTCATGAAAGATGAACTGAAGGAAGAATTTATCATCGGGTATGCCAATATGATGTCATCGCCAAGCAGGACCATGCCCCTGCGGAAAGCAAACGGTGATATGCGAATGCAGTCACTGAAGATAAAGCACGCAGAGTGGCTTGTACAGAGCATTTTGTGATTAAAAGAATGCCGGCACAACACTGTGAGTGGCTTCATACAAGATAGAACTGCAGAAGCTCGTTCTGAATGCCTGAGCACCACCACATTCAAATCAATGACATCACTACGGTTTGTTACATCATTGCTTTTTACTGGTATACTTCTGTTTTCAAAAACAAAGTACTACGATCATACAAACTGCCCTAGTATTCATGTTGAGTCAGATCACATGTCACCGAATGTTTTTTTTCCCCAGAACTTTCTTCCTGCCCCCGCCCATAGGCGGGACCTCCTTTCACCATCCACCAACTGCCCCAATCCTGCCCACTGAGACTTTGAAAACCATCCTCCCAGGGCTCCAATCCACCTGCGAATCACTGCTGTGCTGCCCCCTGGCTGCCCCCCCCCCGAGCTAGGTAAGCCATCAGCTCCTTGGCATTTCTTCCCCATATTCATCTGGCAACCCACAGTGGAGGTGAAGACTGGCTGTGTCCCTGGTAGGTGGTGGTTAAGCATCCAAAGTGGAGCATGTTGGGCTGGCGGAGGCTTCATCCTCCCAACCTGTGCCATTTCTCCCCCCTTTGGTCCTGCTCCCCCACCCCACTACAGACCAGGCCAATGTCACCTGGTGCTGGGATGCCTGATGCACCTGGATAGCAGAGCGCACTCCAAGTCCCCACTTCATTCTGCGCTTCCCCTACACTACCCACTGTGGTCACCCAGGTAGTGGTATAGCAGCAGGCTATGGCTACAAAGAAACATAGAATTCGGCAGCAGATAAGGACCGCTTGGCCCACCCAGTCTGACCATTTTTTCCCAGTGTATACTGTCAACACAGACCCTACTTGATCTCCAGCTCTCTCCTGCCTTGCTTCCCACTAAGATTACCTTTTGCTTATTCCATGCATGCTTGAAGCTCACCACTGTTTTCACTCCACCCACCTCTGCTGGAAGGCTGTTCCAGGCATCCGCGGCTATTACAGTAAAGAAGTACAGTACACTCCCGTTTATCCGACCCCCTTTTATCCGATCTCCCTATCTAACGGACACTCTGATTGTCCCTGCTGAATGTTATGGTTTTGACGCATCACTAGTACAGCTTTGATCCGCCTACTTATTCACACTATAATTAACCTGCCGATTAATCTGCCAACACCTACTAGCACCAGCTGCTGCTCTGTATTTAAGCACCAATCAACCAGTTTAGTCTGTTGTTGTACTCACTTTTGCGATGGCTACCAAAAGAAAAAGTGTTGTCCTTACTGTCTCACAAAAACTTCGTATTGTGGAGCGCCTGGAGAATGGCGAGAGAGCTGCAATTCCTGCAGACGAGTATGGCATGGGAAAGTCCACAATTAGTGACATCAAAACTGCAAAACATAAACTGCGAGACTTTGCTCTCATCATGGAATCAGCAGCTGGGGCAGATGATTGCAAGAACATGCGATCCTGTAAAGATGAGCAGCGTGATAAGGCTCTTTATGTGTGGTTTTGCCAGGAGCGTGAGAAGGGGACACTACTGTCTGGTCCCCTTCTCAAAGAAAACCCTCATGTTCCACTCACGGATGGGCAATACAGAGCCCTTTGTGGCTAGCGAGGGGTGGCTGACTCGCTTTAAATGCCATCACGGAATTCGGCAGCTGCGCCTTTGTGGAGAAAAGCTTAGCGCTGCTGAAGAGTCCATTTCACCCTTCATAGAAAATTTCCTAGACATTGTTGAAAGCACCGGTCTCGTCCAAGAGCAGATTTATAATGCAGACGAGACTGGGCTGTTCTGGCGATGTTTGCCTGATCGTACTTTGGCACATGGGGGGAGCGAGAGGCTCCGGGGTTCAAAAGGCAAAAGACAGGGTTACCATCTTGGGCTGTGTAAATGCAGCTGGCACGCATAAACTAAAACCTGTCCTTGTGGGAAAAGCCAGGCAGCCTCGGTGCTTTAAGCATGTGAACCTTAGTGCCCTGCCAGTGCACTACGAGGCACAACACAATGCCTGGATGGATAGTGTGATTTTCAAACGATGGTTCACAGACCGCTTTGTCCCAGAGGTAAAAGCACACCTTAGGACTAAACGTTTCCCCCTCCGTGCCATACTGCTGGTGGACAACTCGCCTGCACATCCAGAGATTGCTGATGTCAGAACTTGGGATGGGCACATTAGATGCTTGTTCTTACCAGCAAACACAACAAGCATGCTGCAGCCCTGCGACCAGGGCATTTTAGAAGTTTTCAAACGGGGATATCGTAAAAAACTTCTGCAGACAATTCTTGCCGAATCTAATCAACAACTGTCCCTCACTGAGATCATCAAGTCTGTTACATTGAAGGACGTTATCTACATGTGTGCAGAGGCTTGGGATGCTGTACTGCCTGAAACAATAAAAAAATCATGGGCAAAGGGAGGGATTCGAACCTCAAGAGATGCAACACCACCCGATCAAGATTCAGCGGCCACAGCTGATCGAGCCCTGTGTTCGGAGGCAGAGGAGATCCGCAGACTGGCAGCATTGATGCCAGACCCAATCCCAGAAGAAGACATAGAAGAGTGGGAGAAGTGTGATGCTGGTGAGAGCGGACAGGAGATAATGACAGATGATGCGATCATCGAGTTCATCCAAAAGCAGGAATCCGAAGCATATCCTACTGAGGAGGAGGAGGAGGAGGAGGATAATGAGAGCGCTGAGCCCCTGCTGTACTGAGTCATTCTGAGGCTGCAGAGCATTTCAATAACTGTATCCTGTACTTAGAAAGTCAGCCTGACTCAGATCCTGTACAGGTTATGCTTCTACGTGCGATGAAGCAACGCTCTTGGATAAAGTCACTTGACAGCAAAAAACAAAAGGCTGTCACAGACTACTTCAAGTAGTTGTTGCATTACTGTACACATATATAGTTTTAATCATGCACTAAAGATTTTGTGATTAAATAAAAATTGTTTTTGATTAAATAAAACTTTTTAAGTACTGGCTTCTCGTTTATCCGATCTCCGTTTATCCGGCCGCATCAGATGTCTCGAGCGGTGGATAGCAGTGCACTGTACTTCCTCGCATCTCTCTTGAATTTACCCCCTTATAGCTTTACTGCATGTCTGTTTGCTCTCGTGCATCTTTTCCTCTGAAAAATACCCCCCTACTGTACCTCATTTACCCCCATGAGGTATTTACAGGTCTCTATCATACCTCCCTCTCACTCTTCTCTCTTCCAGGGTGTACTTACTGAGGTCCTTCAGTCTCCTATGGCTTCTAATGCAGACCCTACACCATTTTAGTTGCCTCCTCTAGACTGCCTCCACTCTGTCCATTTCTTTCCTGAGATGTGGTATCCAGACTGGACACAGTACTCCAGGTGGGGTCTCACCAGCGATCTATTCAGTGGCAACTCCACCTCCCTCCCTCCTTCTGCTGGTGATACCCATCCCTATGCACCCCAACATCCCACTGGCCCTACCCATTGCCTTGTTGCACTGCCTTGCCACCTTGAGATCATCAGATATTACTCCTGGTACCGTTCCTGTTTGGTGACTGTCAATACCTCTTCTCCCATACTGTACTCAGCCTCTGGCTCTCTCTGCCCTAAGTGGATGATTTTGCACTTTTTTTGCATTGAAACCCTGCTGCCATGCCTTTGACCACTCCTCAGGCTTTCTCAGGTCTCTGCAGAGTCTTTCCACCCCATCTGGAGTGTCAATCCTGCTACAGATTTTGCTGTCCCCCACAAAGAGGCAGACCTACAAGCTCATCTGCAATGTCACTTATACAGACATTCAAGAGGACTGGTCCCAGTATTGAGCCCTGTGGCACTCCACTGGTCACTCTTGCTTCCCCAAAGTGAACTCTGTTTACCACCACCCTCTGTCTCCTATCCCTTAACTAATTTGTTACACAGTTTACCACCTTTGGACCTACCCCCTAAGTTGGAGGCAGTATAGTGCAGTGGGTTAAGGCTCTGAACTGCAGATCTGGAGATGCAGGTTTGAATACCACAGCTGCCTAGGTGCATACTGTGTGATCCTGAGCAAGTCACTTAACTTCCTTGTGCTCCCAGGTCGCATCTGGAAACAAGCTTCGGCTTAGTGTGCTACTCCTGGTTAAAGAATGTTCCCTTTCCCTTTCCTTGCCCAGTTTCCTTTTGAGCTTCCTATGTAGAACAGTGTCAAAAGCTTTACTGACATTTAAGTAGACCATGTCCACTGCCCCACCCTGATCCATTTCCCTGGTCACCCAGTCAAAGAAGTCTATCAGATTTGTCTGACATGACCTCCCCCATGAATCCATGTCGCCTTGGGTTTTGTAACCCACTGGATTCAAAATACTCTACAATCCTTTCCTTTAGGAGTAACTCCATTAGCTTTCCTAACACCGATGTCAGGCTGATTGGCCTATAGTTGTCAGCCTCCTCCCTGCTACTGCTTTTGTGAAGCTGGACTACATCTACCCTCCTCTAGCCCTCTGGATCCACTACTGTTTCTAGTGAGTTGTTAAAAGGACTGTCAGAGGTGCAACCAGTACTTCCCTGAGCTTCCTTAGTACATTTGGGTGCTCACCATGTAGCCTAATTGCTTTGTCCACTTTCAGATTTGCAAGTCCCTTCAGAACTCTCTCCTCTATAAAGAGACTTATTTTTACCTCCCCCTTTCCAGTACCCCTGTTGCTTTTATCTGGTCTATCCCCTTCCCCTACATCTGGGAAGACTGAGCAAAAGTATTTGTTCAGGATATCTGCTTTTTCCTTACCCTGCTCTGCACAGTGCCCACCTGCCCTTCTTAACCTCATAATCCCTCCCCTAGTCTTTGTCTTTTCACTTACATACCTAAAAAATGTTTTGTTCTCTTTTGTTATCCCTTGGCCTAGTCTTTCCTCAGTTTGTGCTTTTGCACTCCTCTCCCCTTTCCCTGCCTAGCTCTGCTTCTCCCAATACCCCCCCGTCCTTTTCCCTCTGCAACTCTTCCTACCTCCTGAAAGTTATCCTTTTTAGTCTTTATCTTTTCAGCCACTACCTTCATGAACCACAGCAGTCTCTTTTTCCTCTCATTTTTGCTCAGTTCCTTTGCACAGAGGTTTGTTGCCTTCATTATGCCTTCCGTCAGCTTAGCTCACTGTTCCTCCACCACCTAGGTCACCCCCACCTGCTAGATCATCCCTGAGGCATTCACCTATTTTTTAAAAAAAAGCTGTGCTCCTGAAGTCCAGGACCCTTGTCCTTGTATGGTTCGCTTCCACTGCCATCCATATGCTGAACCACACTGTCCGGTGATCACTGATTCCCAGGCCGCCTCCTGCCTTGATGCTTGCAGTACTATCCCTATTAATGAGCACCAGGTCCAGCACTGCCCCATCACCAGTGGGTTCCCTGACTAGTTGCCTGACAAATGCCCCCTGAAGGGAGTCCATGAAGTCCCTACTTTTACCTGAAGCTGCCTTTGGAAAGCTCCAATCTACATCTGGCAGGCTGAAGTCCCCCAACAGCAGCACCTCCCCTTTTTCGGCCATTGTGTCAATGGCTTCCGCCAGTGCCTTATCTAAATCCTCCCCGTGTTAGAGGCCTGTAGAGCATGCCAATCAGAACAGTGCCTCTGCTTCCTGTCTCCAGGGTGACCTACAATAACTCCAAACCCTCCATTCCTCTTGGATTCCCTATGTCTCTGTCGCTTTGATACCCCCCTCCCCAGAAGACAGCATCCAATGGGACACTCAATCCTCCTATCCCGGCCGGCCCGAGGCTTGTTCCCAAACCCAGGTTGGCGGCGTTATGGGCAGCAGCTCTGCCTCTGTGCCTGTGGGTCAGCTCCCCAAACAATTTTAAGTAGACATTTTGCTATTATATCAAAGTTATTATCGATAGAGTTTTGACGTGGGTCACTATTTAGGGTATCACATCTAATAATTCATGTGAACTGCTAGGCTAACAGTAGAGAAAGCAGTTCTGCTCCTTTGCAGACAGTGGTGCTAGTATTTCTGCCATCCAGGACAGAGAAAGTCCAGCACTAAGCTGGACCAGTGACAACAATATTTACATATAATGTAGCAGCATACATCTGTATTCAATCTAACAAGTCTGAAGCCCCTGGGTTTATGAAAGTGGATTTAATGACTTTGCAGAAGAGCTTGGCATTCTCTTCCAGGATAATTTTATCCTTATAGCTTAAACCTTTCAAGGGTCTTGTTAGGCAGACAAGCAATATTTTGAAGATTTTTAGTATTAAAATTGCTGTGGAATTTGTAGTACTTTCAAGAAAAGTGGTTAAAGTTTTCTAATTTTAGTGTATGCAGCGAACCATCTCATTTAAATTGGTGATACTATTTTAGCTAGTGATTACTTCTTAAAGGTTTCCATTCCTTACTGTGGAAGAGGAATACGTTACTTACCATTATAGAATAGGATACAGAAAATTTTCTTCCAGATTGCTCAAAACTTTGTCATATGGGGTTATGTATTATATCACAGAAACACTAAATGTGCCAGAAAATCAACCCTAAAGCTGTCAACAAAAGTTGTTTAAAGGAAAGGGAACGTTGTTTAACCAGGAAAGGCACACTAAGCCAAAGCTTGTTTCCAGGTGTGACCTGGGAGCTCAAGGAAGTTAAGTGACTTGCTCAGGATCACACAGTATGCAAGTGGGGTTGATGGGATTCAAACCCAGGTCTCCAGGTTTGCAGCTTAGTGCCCTTAACCACTACACTGTACTGCCTACTTTAAGGCAGCAAACACCAACTCCACCCCCACCACCAAAAATACAACAAGCTAAATGTTTGAATACTTCTAGTCCACACAGATACAGCTTCATCAAACCAGCATACAACATAATCCCAAGCAACATAAAAAAACAACGAAGCTCCAACTTTTTCTCAACCTCCTGGACTGCAAATCAGGGACAAGGTTTAAAAAAATCAGAGACAAATGACCAGAATAAGGGGCACGTCTTACGAAATGGTAGTACTGCCTCAAGAAATCTATTATATTGCACGGGTTAGTGTGAAAAGCATTTTCTAAAGGAAAACTAGACTGTAGTACTAATATCTGGAAATATCTGATGCTTCAAATCACTATTCTTCAGTGACAGAAATACCAAATTTACGGGTGACTTGGGACATTTTCGAGGCAAAATCAGACCCACCCCTGAAAATCATGGACAATTGAGTTGTATGCCTTGCATGAACATACCAGGTGCAGCTTCTCCCTTGCACCATGGAATCAAAATGTAAAAGGAAGCAAGTAGGAAGCTATAACACAGAATTAAACTGCCATTTATTATTCATGAGCTAACTTATTATTAATTTATTCACTGAACTAACCTTGTCGTAATGTTTATTTTTAAAGAGACAGTAACACCTTTATTCACAGCCTATAGAGCAAACTAACTTCAAAAACCCTTCTATAAGTGTGACAAGACACACAAGACAATGTGGCATACCCCATCAACATCCATTCAATACAGCTTTTAAACCCACCACTTGGGAGGTTAAGGGGGTAAACACATCTCTCATGTCTTAGTCCTTATGCAACAGTAGTACTACTAGTATTCCGTTCACATTCACACTAGAGCAGTTTTGCTGAGTATGCTAAGGATTTAGAACAGTCTGCAAGCTTGACTCCTCTCACCACCAGTGCTCTCAGAACTGGATAATGGAAAACAGACCCAACATGCACGGTTACCCTAGATGTTTAAAAACAAAATGTAAACTTTCAAAAATATATCTTCTGTGGTGGCACCACTGCCAAGCATTAGCCACAACTTAAAGTCAGTGCTCTAACCGCTAGACCGCACTGCTTCCTCATAACCATATGATGTGATTGTATCCAGACTATGCCTCAATACAGCATGCAGCAAAGTGAGTACTGATGGTTGTAAACAATTTTTTGTAACAGTCCGCTTCATTGCATTGCCCACAAAGCAGCCCATAGCAACTTAGGATGTGATAATTTAGAGTACGCTGGGTACAAGGGTATGGAGGAACTATAGCATAGTGGTTAAGAGCACTGTGCTGCAAACCTGGGTTTGAATCCCACAGCCCCCACTTGCATGCTGTGTGACACTGAGCAAGTCACTTAGCTTCCTTGTGCTCCCAGGTCGCACCTGGAAACAAGCTTTGGCTTAGTGTGCCTTTCCTGGTTAAACAATTTCCCCTTTCCCTTTACAAACTTGTGCATGCCTGCAGGCAGCCGTACCAATGTGCAAGCCTGACTAAGGAAGGTTGGGGGGTTGTGTGGCTGTGAACTATACTAGTAGCGGAAAGAGCAGTTACTCACCAAAACAGTACATCTGTAATTGAATCTCTGCAATTAGACCACACCTCTGGAACTGTAAGCTACTGGCATCAGGACCACTTGGAAACATCTGCTAGCAGGGGGACACCCAAGATGATGTGCAACACTGGTGCTTACATAACATGGGTAGCCGCACTGCTCCTCAGTTCCCCACCAGAGATAAGCTCGGAAGGGCCTCTTACCGTGATGAAACAGGAGACCAGACCAGTACCAGGCACACAAGGAAAAGTATGGGACTGGAAATATGGTACACACAAGGGACACCTCCAAACAAGGCAGTGGACAAACCTGCCAGCTGACATCTCAGAAAGAGGGACGGAGCGTGAGTGTGCTATGGCCCAGTGGAGCAGATTCTCTCTAAGATCTACTGTTACAGTGAGTAACTGTTCTTTCTTCATTGAGGATATCTCCTCCATTAGTCCACACCTTCGGAACAATTCCCAAGCAGTATACAAGGTACTGTACACAGGGTGGATGGCAAAGTCTGACATGCAATCAGGACAGAAGGCCTTGCAACACCACAAGACCAAAGCCAGCATGTATAAGAGAGAGGATGTCTAGACTGCAGTGCTTAGTGAACGTATGCACAGTGCTCCATGTGGCAGCAGCACATCTGTCAGCCACAGAAACATTCTGGAAGCAGGCAGCAGAACAGGCAATACAAGGTGCAGAGTGGCCATGCACATCACCAGGAAGTTCCCTTACTACATTTCCCATAATAACATTTAATACAGTTAGCCAGCTATTTGGACAGGCACTGATTAGACACAGGAGCACCTTTTCTCACAGGGTGAATGAAAAGGAAAAAGCTGAGAGGACCCTCTGTAGTCCTTAGTGCAATTAAGAAAGAAACGCATGTGTGCATCAAGAGTATGGATCAATGCCTCACCCTTGTTAGCACACACTGTGTGACACGGAGCTCTTGCCACTTTTGAGGACCGACCTTTTAAATCTGTTGCAACAGTTCTTCTATTTCTTAGCCTAATCTATCCTTTACAATTTCTAGTCCATACGGTTGGCCACCTATGGGCACCCCCTTCCCCTTTCTTGACTATGCTATAGTGTCCTCTTTAATTTTCCTTTTCCCTCTCAGGTCCTCGTACAGGGAGGTTATTGTAGTGACCTCCAAGCGTATGTAAAACAGGTTGTGTTCATCTCTGTTAGATTCAGTATAATAGCACTATGTCATAATATACCTTATGTTTTTGAAACCTGTAAATGTTGAAAATACCATGGCACTAGGCGTTTTTGATAATGGTAAAAAGTACTAGTTGATCATTTTAGAAATTAAGTTAGTTGTGCTATTTAAAAATGCATGTAAATTGCTGTAAACTGAACAAGTCTAAAAGTTCATGCTGATCTGCATATATTCCACGATGCTTTGCATTATGGAAATATGTATGATGTTGTATATCTTTGAAACTTGATTTGTTGCCAATGCCCTTTGGGGTAACCCTTTTTTCAGTTTTTCTGTACTGAGGTTCTTTGTTTTTAGCTTGTTTTGTTTTTTTTTCCTTTTTGAGCCCCCACTACCCAAGCAAACAGGGCCCACATAGGGATGAAGAGTTTTCAGTGAAAAGTGGTTAGATCAGAGATCAGTGTCAGTAGGTGCTGGCTAAGTGCAGAGAAAAGACACACATAGTCTGTTGCTGCAAACTGATGTACTGAAGGAGGAATATGGCATTGCACAAGCTTATTTCCTGTATTCTGAATAAACAACACACAGAGATTGTGTGTTGAACCTGAAGTTCAGCGTCTGGTCCATCTGCTATCCCACAACCCCTCCACACTCTGGGGAACACACAGAATGGTGTATGAACTGATTTAATGTAAAAATCAGACACTACCCTAGGTAGACAATGATATCTGGTCTGGAAAGACACCCTGTCCATGTGGAAAATCAAATAAGGAGTCTGAAGCCCAAAAGGATTATTTTGGGGAAGAAGGAAGTATTAGCTGCCACCCAGTGAGGCCAGTCATGACCTCCCATAGCATTTTTTACATGATGCCCTGACCCATGATGGAAGACATTGTGGGAGGGGGGCAGTAGTTGCTCCAATCTGTTCCCCCCTTTCCTTAGCCCATTTGTTTATGCGCTGACACCCCCCCCTTCAATAACCCAAGGTAGATGACTTTGGATGGGTAGGGGTGATAGTAACCCCAATTCCAGCTAACCCAGTAGTGCCCCCCCTTCCACAACACAACTGTACACATGCTCTCCCCACCCCTCAATCCTCAAAGGATGATTTCAGGGAAGGGGCAGTAGTAGCTCCAATCTAGCTAGCCCGGTCGTACCATCCCCACAGCATGCCCGCACTGCTGTAATTATTGTAAGAGACGGAAGCCAGACTGTATAACTGTTGGGGGGGGGGGAATCAGCTGCATCACTTATGATACTAGGCAGACTAACTGGCAGTTTGCCTAAAGTCATCAGCAACGCAACACAACTGCTCTGCCTCCTCGCATTCGTTCCTTACAATGTCGCAGGCTCATTGTAGAAGAGGGATGACTGGGCTAGGTAGACTGGAGCTGCTATTCCTGTTCTCACCCAAAATCATGGACCAGGGGTCTGGGAAGGACACCCATTATGCCCCCACCACACAGCCACATAAATGTATGGGGCAGGGCACTTGGGAGCTGGAATCCCATAGCCTAGGTTTGTGTGTGTGCTTCATTGTTTGTTAGTGTTTGGATAACATGGCCACTGTGATCAGACACATATACAAGTCAAGACTACTACATCGATATAAAAGGTCCAAGGTGTTATTGAAAGAAATGTATACTTCTTTTAAACAAGAACTACATTTACAGTTTCTCATTACGATGCTTTGGGCTACTTTGTAGCTGAGATATTCTAATATCACAATACTAAAATGATGATGACTCCTTCACTCCCTTCCAGTCTGGCTTCAGGAAATCCCACTCCACCACCACCTCCCTCCATAGGTTCACTGACTCCATCCTTTCTGGCATGGACTAGGGGCCAGTCACCTCCACCATCTTTTGGTGACCTGGCCAAAGCATTCAGCACTGTTGCCCACCCCATCCTGCTGGGCAAGCTAAAAGTGGTAGGGCTAGTCAGCCCGGTGGCTCTAAGGGTTGAGGAAATGGATGCCACACCTTGCGCTATCCTGCTGACCCGGGTTCGGGAATGAGCCCAGATTGTCGGAGGCCAGTTGCAGGGGTGGGAGTAGTGGGAGCTGGATCAAGCAGCCCCAAGGCAGCTCTCCTCTCCTGGGGAGGGACTTTGCCGCTCCCACTGCACTGCTGCCCCCAGGTGGAGGCCTGGAGGCAGCGCAGGATGGAGAACAACACATATAGGGTGGGCGCTGCGGGACCGCAGCATGCGTGTGCCTCCACATGTGAGCATACGGCCACAGTAGGGTGCGGAGAAAATGGAGCTGGCAGGCTCTGTGCAGGTCCCAGTGGTGTTCCCAGTGATGGGGATGCCGGTTGAGAACAGATGCGAAGCCAGAGCCTGCCTGCCAGCTCCACAGAAACATTGAGGCATAAAATGTAGATTAAAAAAAGTGTCAGGGCTCTCCCTTATCCTCTGCTGAATGTTTGCGCTCATGCCATGAGGGTAGGACCCAAGCTGTCTGTATTGGTCACACCCCCATCTACTCTGGTATTCACAAGTTTCCATCCTTGGCCCCATCCTGTTCTTCATTTTCCTAAACAGTCTTCTCCTTACCTGCTTCTTTGCATCCACTCACATGTATGCAGACAACACAGTTCTCTATACCCTCTGGTTCCTCTGCCTCCGACCTCATGACTCCTCTCAAACTGAATTTCAATAACATCCAGCACTGGTTTGGGGTCATCCAGCTGTTCCTCAATGCCAAAAAAAATGGTCTCCATGACCTTTGACACTAGGCAGAGACTTGTCAAGCTCTCCCCTTATCTCACTTCCAGACCCTTGATGGTACTGTGACTGAGGAGGTCTCCTCCTTTAAATACCTTGGGGTATGGCTGGATTGTCATCTGGACTTCTATATTCATGTGGACACCATCCACAGGAAGATGCACCCTAAACTTGGGGCACATTACAGGAACACAGTAAGTATCCCACTTCCTACTCCTAGAGAGACTGTCACAAAGATGATTCTACCTCTCTTTGATTATGGCATCACTGTACTGTATACAGCACTGTTCCCAAGTCCTTCATGCTTTCTACTGCTTGGCCCTGGATTGCCTCCCCAGAACCCACCACTGTTCTCTGTATTCCTCCCTCCCTCTCCTTGCCCTCCCTTGATGCCAGGAGCCTCACTCATTGTGCCACCTTAATCTCAAATTCTGGCTATACCCCCCACACACACAACATACACTCTTTCAACTCTCCTCTTCTCCTCACCTCCTACTCCCTTCGCAGCTCCTGATACCCACTCTCTTGCCTGTACAATCGTCTGCTGATCAAGCTGCTTTCTCCTTCTGCATCCCCAAACATTTCAGCACCCTCCCTGCTGCTATTCACAATGCTCCCCCTTCCTTATCGCTAAAATCCCTCCTCCGTGACTTCACTATTCATTCCTGCAGTTGTTGCTGAACCTGGGATAATCCCACTGCTGCTCCTTCCATTCTATTCCCTCTCCCTACTGCCCCAGTTTACTGGTCTATGTCTCCCTCTGACTAGTTCTTCGTTGTACTCACAATCTCCCTTCCCTCCCTCATTTTGCTGTCAGTTGCAAGTTGTGGAACTGTTGCTATTGAGATGCTGTCCACATGCTATGTTTCGTACTGCTTACTTTCTGCTTCCTCTCAATTGTCTACTGCGTAACTTTTACTCTTCCAATTATTATTTTTGTTTTATAATTGTAACATTACAGATGTAACTTATTACTGTACTATCCAAAACGCCTTCCTCCTAGGACACAACTGGAAATGAGCTGTTAGCTCAGTATATTTTTCTTGGTGAAACTATTGAAATAAATAACATTTTTATGAATTCTTTTTACAAGTAGTTTTAAAAGTAACAGTGAAAACTCTCTAGTTTCATTTGCACTGACAAGCAATTATCATAAAAGTATAAACTATTTTAGTAACACGTTAAAACACAATTAATAAGATTACCCATTTAAAATATGTGGGCACCTGCTCTAAGCACAGCTAGTCCTTTCATTGCCTCACTTCCTGTCTCAGATTAACATTACATGGCAGCTGCCTTGTTTTAATAATGGCTGATTTGCATATGAATAGCACCAGACTGTCAACACCAACAGGTAAGCGCAATACCTAACCTGAAATAGCTTTTCCTGGACTTTCAGAATTTAGGCGGTCCTACACACTTTACTTCCCTTTAATTATATATAAATTCTCACTCATATCATAAATACATATTTAAAATGTTTACATAGCAAGAGTTAAACTTTCAATCACATATTTCTCACAAAGAGCCTGTGTAGCTGTCTAGATGATAAATTATGAAATGGGGAAGCTAAACCAAAATACAGGATTGGTCAAATGTAATCAAATAACCCTGCATTCTTCTAGCAGAAGCACAGTGGTCTGAACTACCTAACTTTCTGAACTTCATTATTCAGTTTTAACAATGAAGAGAAAAAAAAACCAACAAATATGTCAGAGAAAAAAAAAGTTGTAATAACAAACACAGGAATGATGTTATAACTGCAATACAGAACACCAGACTGTGAAGGGATCTGGCTTCAAGTCATGCCTCACCTCCAAGGACACAAGATGTGTCACACAATGAAGCACACCCTGTCATATTATTACTCAGCTATCTAATGATGAACAATGTAACAATTTCAAACAAATCTGCTACATACAGCACAATGGTAATTTTGTATTGGTAGTCAAGTGCGTAACACTTTTGAAATCAAACAATGGAAAATGCAATGTTTAACATGCTCTCTGCCATAAAACGCTACATTTTTTGGTGGCTTAAAAATAATCTCTTACTCCCTTAAAACACAAAAACTTTAACAATTTATTCAAAGGGTGTGTGAGCTGCAACACTGTACTATAAGTTTAAAGGGGCGTTAGAAGGGCTCTTATATAAGAGTGTGGACTCGCTGGTTCCTATGACAAGAGAACTGCAACCGAAGGTGAGCAGTTCTGGTGCCCCAAGGACACAAGAGGGGACACTCTTACATCCATAACAGGCCCCCCTAGCGTCCCTATAAATTTATCGATCTTGCAATGATTTTTTTTAATTACTTTTCTGCAGTCCCTTTCCATGCAGCGCAAACAGCCCTAGCCAGAAGCCCGTTTAGCAGGAACCGTGCATGGGACACTCTTATAGAAATAAGAGTGCCTCACACGCGACTGAAGGAAGTGCTGCGACTGGTTGTGAGCGTCTCATGATGCTCCCATGATCTGTATAATACTGAAATAATTACTGGAACATTCACCCTTGCTCAAAGTTGTTCACAGTTTTCTGTGCTCACAATCTGGATGTCACTGAGTTCACAGTCATTGTCAAGGATAAGAATGTTCTATGTACATATATTTACTTAGCATACATGACACTAACTGTTTCTAACTTTAACATGGGCCAGTGGGGGGTTGCATGTTTCTACCAGCTGAAGGCCTAGCGCAGACCTTTCCACCTGTTGCTTGCTAGTTTTACTCAGCATATTTGACCCTAGCAGAAAAAGGTCTTGAAAACTCCCCCTTTCACATTCCAGACGGGAATAACAGCTGAGGAGGCTAAAGGCCTCTGCTTTGCTTCCACACAGGAAAACATGCAGGAGGCAATACAAAGAATCTTTGTAACGCTAGTGCAAATGGTGGAAAATAAAAACAGTAAGAACTCTGAATGCTTCTAGTATTTTTTTTAAATCATTATACATTTTAAATTACCATTATTTATTTATTTAAAAGTTGGTAACAGGGAAAGTAAGTAGTAAGTAAGTAAATCTTTATTTATATAGTGCCTTTCCAGAATCAAGGCGCTTCACAATTAAAATACAACATACAAATATAAAATCTACACTAAACAATAAATACATCAATAAATTAAAATTCATCTGGGAAGACTAAATTAAAAACACAGGTTACTCACCGATAACATTAGTTCTAGGAAGTGGTATATGTTGTTCATCTACACATGTTGGCATGTCCCTTTCCCTTTAAATCTTGCTGAAAGGTCTAAAAGCTGGCTCCTCCCACCCACCCAGGTGGTATATGCCTCGGTTCCGCCCCATGATGCCTGATCTTGCCACTGGAAGCAGAGGTTTGTGCGTTGCGAGGAGGCCAGGTGGGTCAGTGTGGATGAACAAAATATATCACTCCTAGAACTAGTGCTACAGGTGAGTAACCTGTGTTTCTAGGGATGTGGATATGTTGTTCTTATCCACACTTGTTGGCAGACTCCAAGCAGTTCTCCAGGAGGAAGGAGGAAAGGCGCACATCCCCTACTTGGGAAACAGAGACTGAAGAACTGACGCCCCAAAACCAGCATCCCGGTGTGACGCTAGGTCAATGTGGTACTGGGTAATGAAGGTGTCTGCTGACTTCCAGGTAGCAGCCCTGCAGATATCCTGGATAGGAACATCTACAGCAGCCACCAATGCAGCAGTATGGCGGGTAGAATGAGCTCTTATCCCTTTGGGAGGCTCCTTGCCCGCCATCCTACAGCAGAGATCAATGCAAGATGTAATCCATCTGCCAATCATCTGCTTTGCTGCAGGTCTGCCAGGTGCAGCTTCTGCGTACGTGACAAACAGCTAGTGAACCTCTCCCTGAACTTCAGCCGTTCGCTCCTTATAATAAGAGAGCGCTCATCTCAGGTCCAAGGTATGGAGCATGTACTCTGCCTCCGAGATGTAACTGGGGTAGTACACCAGCAGAGTCAACACCTGGTTCAGGTGAAACTCCGACACCACCTTCGGAAGGAATTTTGGGTGGGGGCACAGGACAACCTTGTCCCTGTGGAAGACCAGATAGGGAGACTTGACAAAGAAAGCCTGTAGTTCCCCAGTCCTTCTGGCTGACATGATAGCCACCAAGAAGGTGGTCTTCCATGGCAGATGTGACATCTCACACCGGTGCACCAGTTTGAATGGCTTGCCCATGAGCTTTGCTAAAACCACCAGCAAATCCCATGGAGGTGGAGGTTCACGCACTGAAGGGGAAATGTGATTGAGGTCTTTAAAGAAATGCCAGACCACCTTTTCCTGTGCCACCATCTGCTGACCGGCCCACGCCCGGTAAGCAGAGATGGCTGCCAGGTGCACCTTAAGGGTCATAGACCGAAGACCTCCTTTGGAAAGGGACTAAAGGTAGTTGCAGATGCTAGCCACCGGACAGGACGAAGGGTCCAGGCCCTTGCCCTGACACCAAATGGAGAATCTCTTCCATTTGAAGGCATACCACATCCTGGTTGACTCCTTCCTAGATGCCTCAACTACACTAAGTACATTGTCAGAGAGACCCAAAGCCTGGAACTCTTAGCCGCTCAGGAACCAGGCTGTCAGGTGCAGGGATTGAAGGTCCAGATAGAATACTTTCTCCTGATTGACAGAGATCAGGTCCAGGCATGCTGGAAGATGCCTCGAGAGTCTGGTGCTGAGGCAGAGAAGATCTGGATACCAGAACTGGCAGGGCCAGTCTGGGGCTACCAAGATCATACTTGCATTGTCCCTCCTGACCTTGAGGAGCACCTTATGGACCAAGGGAAGTGGAGGGAAGGCATAAGAGGCCTGGGGTCCACGTGAGCCCTGCTGAGGGGGACGGGCATGAAACAGCCTCAGCTTGGTGTTCTCCTGGGAGGCAAACAGGTCCACCTGAGGGGTGCCCCACTGGGAGAACAAGCCGTGAGCTACCTCTGGATGGAGAGACCACTCATGGGATGCCTCGCCCACATGGCTGAGGGTGTCCACCAACTGATTCAAGGCTCCTGCCACATGGATGGCTAGGAGATCTGCCTCCAGTTGGCTCACAACGGTCCAGATGCGTAGCACTTCCCTGCACAGAGGTCGGGAGTGCGTGCTGCTCTGTTTGTTGAAGTAGTACATGGTTGTGATGTTGTCCATCTAGACCTGAACCACTTGACCTCAAAGGAATGGAGTGAATGCAGCCAGCGCCAGTCGAACTGCTTGGAGCTCCAGCAGGTTGATATGGCATCAGGATTCCTTGGGGGGGGGTCCAGAGCCCATGGACCCTGTGATTCCCCATGTGGGCACCCCAGCCCATGAGAGAGGTGTCAGTCGTGAGGATGACCATCGGCTCAGAGCGGATAAATAGGATCCCTCCCTGCAGATGTTCCCGGACGGTCCACCACTGGAGGGCGTCCAACATCTTCTGGGTTACAGTGACCAGCTGGTCAAACAGATCATGTCGCTGGGACCACTGGCTGGCCAGTTGTCATTGAAGGGGGTGCATATGCCACCAGGCCCATCAGACCATGGTGATGCAGACCACCATGTTACTCAGAGGTCGCAGGAAATCCTGGGCAGGGTGCAAGTGCCGACCAGAAATGATTGGGCAAAGGAGGACAGAACCTCCGCGATGTCCGCTGGGAGCCTGGCTCTGGCTCGGCAAGAATTAAGCTCTGCCTCGATGAAACAAATCACCTGTGGGGGCACGATTTCCGACTTGGTGTCGTTGACCAGGAGGCCAAGACTGAGGCAGATTCGGAGGGCCAGATCCCAGGACCTCTCCACCTCCAGTCTGGAGGGACCTGCTATAAGCCAATCGTTGAGATAAGGGTACACTCTGACCCCTCAACGCCGAAGATGGGCCGCCACTACTGCTATGCATTTGGTTAAGACCCTCGGGGCTGATGACAGGCTGATCGGCATGGCTTGGAACTTCTAGAGGGGTCCCTCCACCCTGAAGCGGAGGAACCTTTGGTGAGATGGATGGATCAGGACATGAAAGAACACGGAGCAGAACCACATATTCTGTTCGAGGGATGGTATGATCTGGGATAGAGTTACCATCCGAAAGGTGCCCGACCTGAGAAACTGATTCAGGTAGTGCAGATATAGAATGGGGTGCGAGCTCCCCCTCCATTTTGGGACCAGGAAGTACCTGGAAATGAACTCTGGGTTGACCAGTGGGTCCGTAGCTCTGACCACTACCTCTCTGCGGAGGAGTTGGGCAATGTCATCTGAGAGCCGACCGAGTATGGGTGGACACCTTTTCCTCACATAGGGCATGGGCTCGGCTTGGAGGGTACTGCTCGAATTCTAGAGGCAGACCCTGGCCGACCACCTCCAGAACCCACCTGTCCATTGTAACAGCAGACCAGGTGGAAAGGAAGTGGTGGAGCCGGCCCCCATGTGAGGACCCAGAGTGGTTGTGGTGGGTATGGGAGTGGCAGCCCCCATCCCATCACTGCGCAGGCTTGGAGGATGAAGAGCCAGCAGCGGGACCAACGGAACCTCTACCTCCAGGCATACGGTTCACCGAAGTCCTGGACTTGGGCCGAGGGTGCCAAGACTGAGCCTGCTGCTGCTGCTGCCCAGGTTGATACTGGGGTTGCTTAGCCGCAGAGGCAGAAGGTTGAAAGGGCTTCTTCTTCTGCAATTTCTTAGAACCCTGGGGTTCTTTTTGGGTGGAAGTAATGGAGTCCAAGGTGATGTTGGACTTCTCAATACGATGAAGGTGACCATTGACTCCTGAGCCGAACAAGTCGGTATACAAGAAGGGAACGTCCGCTAGTTTGTGCTGGGTGTCCACCATAAAGGTTGAGACCCTCAGCCAGGTACTGCAGCACATGGCGACTGCAGCTGCTACTGAATGGGCACAAGAATCCCCGAGATCCAAGGCCATCTGTTCAGCAACGGCCCGTCCCTGATCATGGACCTGCTTGACTGTGGTCTGAAGCTCTGTGGGGAAATGAGGAAGCATCTCATCCAAGGAACCTAATAGTGCATGGGAGAAATGTGCCATAACAACAGCTGAACCCACCTGCCGGAGGCCAAGCGAAGAAGCAGCACAGACCTTTCTGCCTGTATGGTCTAATTTTCTGGACTCTTTGTCTGGAGGTCTAGCCATGTCTCCTGAATTGCCTGAGCACTGGAAAATAGATTCAGTCACCAGTCCCTTGGCCAAGGAATGCTATGTAAACCAAAAGGGGGCACCAATGGGAACTGTGTATTTGTGGGCCATACGAGTGGAAGGCGAAGGGCAGGAGGCTGGGTTCTGGAAAGCTCCAGGGCTGGACCAACTATGGCCTCAGCCACTGGAAAGGCCTCAGATGGGGAATCCCCTTTCCTGAGGATGTCAGTTAAGGGGTATTCGGCCCGTTTTTCAACAGGCTCTAACGGCATCCCCACTGATTCAGAGATGAAACAGAAGATGCCCATGAAGGACTTGGGACCCTCTTCCATAGACAGACTCAGTGAATCGTTGTCTCAGGGATGAGAATGAAGGTCTGAATCCTTGGACCCTGAGTCCAGGTAAAATGGCCGACCACCTGAGTCACTCTCAACCTGCCACGGACGGTTGGGAGTGAGGGTGACTGACAACCTGAGCGGGAGACCCTGATCGGGTCACGACTCCTTGGCAGGAGCCCTTGAGGAAGGCTGCTTAGGTAGCAGCTCCACCAGGATAGGTGGAGAGGCCAGCTTTGGCCAAGCCAGGAGGGTCTTCACCGGCTCCACGAGTGGAGGAACAGTGTTGACCGGGCTCCAGAGGAGTTTCATGCTTGGCCTAGGAGGATGATAGCCAGGTGATGGCCGGAGGAAGCTGGGGTCTACTTCAAACCAGTAATCATTAGCTGTTGCCACATGAGATCCTCTATGGCGATCGATGCAATTTATGCCAAACCTCTCCTCACCCAAGGAGGACGAGGACGACATGGCAGCGTTGCTTCTTGGAGAGCCACTTGTGAGATTTGAGCCTATCGATCAAGGACGACAGAGATCTAGAAGATGACCATTGGGGGACCAATAGGGCTTCTCGGAAGGAGCCGGGGAGAACCGCAGCTCCTCCAGATCAGGGACCATGACCAAGGGTGGAGCACCAGTCAGTGGGGTCTCCTCCAAGGTCGGTAGGACCGGAGTACCAAACAAGGAATTGTCAGCCTCATCAGTCAATATCGAGTCGACGGGGTCAATGATAATTTCAACCTGGTCATCATCCCATGTCTGAGCCATCTGGCTAACAGGGGTACCGTGAAGCCAGTGGCTGAGGCCACAATTTCGACCGAACTCAAAATAGGAGCCTGCTGTGACCGAGATCTCTCTCTGTCCCAAGAGCATCGATGTGAAGATTCTTTTCTCTGCTCTCTGTCCTTTTTACAGGACCAGGAGGTGTGTGAACCCAACGGGCCCTCCCCTCTAGTAGGGAGAGACTGGCATATCTCTTTGAAGGAACCAGAGAATGAGGTGCCCAGTTTGAACAGAACAAAAACCGACAATGAAGAGGACTGTTCGGTGGCACAAGCTGCCTCCTCCTCGAAGGCTTTCATCTGCTCCAATGGGTCGGCAGATCCTGCAGCCACAGAGACCACACGACGGGCACCCTTAGATTTGACTGGTGGGTGCCGTTTTTCCAGTTGTCCCAGCTGTAGATGTGCAAGGTGATCGTCCAGCACCTGAGGATGGAAGGCACAGCAGAGATCGCAGGCCTGAGGATTTTGCGCATGGCCCAGGCAGTAGATGCAAATGGAATGCGGATCGGTGCAGGACATTTTCTGTCCGCAGGGACACCGGCGAAACCTGGGCGAGGACTTGTCCTCCATCACGGTCACAATCATGAACTGTTGAGGAGATAATCGAACGAGCTTTAATTTTAGGTATTTTAGCCGAAGTTTTGAACGCCAAGGCCTACTCAACGTGGAGTGGTAAGGAGGGAACCTATATTTTCCAAGTGGAAAGGAAGACAGAGCATCATGGGTCGGAGTCGAGGCATATATCACCTGGGTGGGTAGGAGGAGCCAGCTTTTAGACCTTCCAGCAAGATTTAAAGGGAAAGGGACATGCCAACAAGTGTGGATAAGAACAACATATCCACATCCCTAGAAAGATATGTTTTCAGCTCAGTTTTAAATCCTTTGATGGTCAGGCATTCTCTCAACCGATGAGGTAGAGAATTCCACAGGGTAGGGGCCGTAAAAGAAAAAGCACGGGCACCAGATGTTTTTAAACAAACCCTGGAAATCTCTAGCAATCCCTCATCGGCAGACAGAAGAGGATGCAGGGGGAGCAGGGAGTCAGGAGATCTTGCAGGTAGCCAGGTCCCTGTTCATGTAGGGCTTTAAAGGTTAGCAAGCCAACCTTAAAGGTGATTCACCACTGAACAGGCAGTCAGTGCAGTCCACACAGCACAGGCGTAATATGACTAGGCCCTAGATGTACCAGTCAAAAGCCTGGCTGCAGCGTTCTGCACTAGCAGCAAGCAGCAGATATCAATCCCAGGAAGCCCTCGGTAGAGGGCATTGCAGTAGTCAAGGTGGGTGGTAATGAAGGTGTGGATCAGTGTTGGCAGGTCATCCAGAGGAACCAGCTGTTTCACCCGGGCAATATTCCTCAGATGATAAAATGAGGATTTAACAATGGCTGACATCTGAGATTTCAGGGTCACGCTGTCATCAAAAATAATGCCCAGGTTATGCACCTGGTCTGAGGTAGTGAGCTGAATGCCATCAAGCCATAAGCCTGACTCCTGTCCAGCCCCCAAACCCGCCCCCAGATGGCCCTGGTCCACTACCAACACTTCAGTCTTTTCTGGATTCAGTCTCAGCCAGCTAGTGCTTATCCAGTCCTTGATCTCGGAGAGACAGTTGTTTAGCACTGAGACTGCATCAACCTGCCTGGGTAGAAAGGACAAATACAGTTGAGTATCATCTGCATAGCAGTGAAAACTCAAACCGTATTACCTGATGATATCTCTTAATGGCAGCATATACACTGCAAACAACATGGGTGCCAATATGGAACCCTGCTGCACCTCGCAGAACAGGGGAAAGGCGTCAGAGGAATAAATTCCAGTGACCACCCTCTGAGACCTGTCCACGAGGAAGGACTGAAACCATTTGAGGACTGTACCTGACAGCCCACAAAGAAGCTGCAAGCATTCCAAAAGCACACCATGGTCCACAGTGTCAAATGCTGCAGAGAGATCAAGAAAGACCAAGATGGTACGAGCCTTTCAATCTCTTGCTATTAGGAGGTCATTCAATACTTGGACAAGTGCAGTCTCGGTGCGGTCTCTCTTCCTAAATCCAGACTTGAGAGCATCATAGACATTGTGGGTCACAAGGTGATCGTCTAGTTGCAACGCAACCACCTTCTCAATAACCTTACCCACAAAAGGCAGGTTAGAGACAGGCTGAGCAGTCTGGATCCAAGGAGTTTTTTTTTTAGGAGTGGTCATACAACCGCCTCCTTAAGGGGATCAGGAAAAACACCCCTCTCCAAGGAATTCCAGACAATTTCAGCTAGGATCGGGCAGATAACATCTACACAACCCACTAATAGGGTGTAGGGCCTGGATCCAAACTACAACTGGTTGGGCACAAAGTCTGGATGATCTTTACAATGTCTATGAATTCTGGCCAGCTAAAGTCCGTCCAGACAGACCAAGGGCTCACCACCTCTCACCGACCTCCACAGTCCCTCACAGGGAGAACTGGGCTGATATCGGACCTGATGCTGGTAACCTTATCTGCAAAGAATCAAGCAAACCTCTCACATTTAACCTGAGGAAAGGCTCCTCCAGGTTGGAGACAGATTGGATTGTACAATCTGTCAACAGCTCAGAAGAGCTGAGCCGGTCGATTCTGCACAGCAGAAATCTCCCTGGACAGGAACTGTGCCTTCTTACGGGTGATTTCTGATTGATAGCCCTTATAATGTTCCATCAGTCTAAGCCTGTCAACATCAAGGCCAGACCTCTGCCATGCTCTCTCCATCCTTCGACCAACTCACCTCAACTCCTTCAAGGAACCATCAAACCAAGGGGTCCTTGGGCGAAGAGTGAGTGGTCAAACATGAACAGGAGCATTATGTCCAGGGCATCCCCCACTGCCTTCTTATAGGCCAATACAAGATCCGCTGGACTCATGCAGTCACCCGACAATCCCGATAGGTCCAGCACCACCAACAGACCTTCTGGGGTAACTCCCCTTAAAAGACGGCACTGGACCATCTCTGTAGGGGCAGACCCATTGGGGAGAGCCCCGAAACTGAATTTTATGGTGCGATGGTCAGACCAACTGACTGGTTCCACCCCCAAATCCGTGATCTCCATCCCCAGGAGGAACCCCAGATCCAATGAGTGACCCCCGATATGGGTAGCAGAGGTAACCACAGGCTTTTATTTAACTCTAAAAATTGATTAGTGTTTTGCTCATAAAAGTTCTAAAACATTGTGAAAATGCATAGAACTTGCCTCACTGTGTTTAACAAACATAACACTTCTAGAAAACCTATATAAATGCTTTCTGTACAGTTAGTATTGTCCCAAGAAAAAAACTGCTAATCAATTATTTAAAACCCTGAACCACCTGTGTGAGACCCAGCATCATCATTAGCTGGAGGAGATTTTGACCAAATTGTGAGAGTTCATCGTTGACTCAGGCATTGAAGTCCCCCAGAATTAACCATCTGGGGGACTCCAGCTCTATGTCAATGACGAAGTTCGCTATCTCCTTCAGGAATTCTCCACCATTACTGGGTGGACAGTAGGTGAGGAGTATCCCGCAACCTACACCCTCTCCCAGGATACACTCGAAGGATCTGGTGGGCCCCACTGGCACATCCACAAGGCCCAGTTCTGTCTTAAATATAATGACTACACCCCTGCCCCTACAATCCAGCCTCAGGCAGTGTAATACCGAGAACCCGGCTGGAACAGCAGAGGCCAATACAGGGCCTGCATTTTCATCCAGCCAGGTCTTGGTGATGCATGCCAGATCTGCTGTCCCAACAAGATTAGCTATAATAGCTGTTTTGTTCTTAATAGATCTGGCATTACATAACACCATCCGAGCAGGATGGGTTGTCGAGGAAGACTTCCACTCCTGCCCACTTACTGTGAAGCCCTTGGGTATGGGGACAAGACAGAAGATATCTGCCCTGGCTCCATTTCACCCCAGGGCGTCTCCTGGTCCCAACTACCTCGATCCGCCCTCCCCTTTCCCTACCCCCACCAGGCCCAGTTCTCCCCCTTCTCCTCCTCACTACCCCTAAAACACGACACCTTATATACTGTAGGTCTCTGATGGTAAAGGGGAACATTCAAAAGGACGCAATTCCCTGAGCCTAGTGGGGGAATACTGCCTAACCATCTTTAAACCTTCCCAGCATATTCTCTAACACTATAAGAGGAGATGAAGACAAACCATCAAATTCACACACTGTCACGCTAACAATTTCCAAATCAGTTGCAAATCAAACACATAATTCCCACCCTAACACAATAAATAACAATACCACACACTCAATCACACAGTCATACACTACACAACCCCAACAATAATCCCACAAATCCCAACAACACCAATAATGACTTCTGCCCTCTCCCGCACAAACTCAAAATTATTTACAAACAATAACTATATACAGGAATTAAATTAAAGTCTTATGGCAGAATGTCTGTTTACGAATCAGAGAGAGTCACTTAATTCTCTTAGATGATGCATGTCAAGTCCGTCTGAGCTCCCATCTCTTCAGGGCAATAAACTGAATAAAAGCTCAAGCCAGAGTCAAGTTCTCACTTTGACCCTAACAGTAAGCAGGCAGAATTTACTTGAAATAGAAAAACTTGATAGGCACTCTCACTGCCTGAAAATGTATGCAATTATATTAGCCCAATAAGTCTGACCGGCAGTAGGTTGATATGAATTGAATTGATATGAAAGGCCGAGGCTCGTTTCCAGGTGCAACCCGGGGAAAAGATTACATAGGGATAAAAATGACACAGAACATAGATTTGCAGGTAACAAAAAAAGACACAGGTCACGGTCACAAGATCCAACATCATCTTCAGCCAATCAGGAATATTTGTTTTTAAAGATCCCAGACGCTCTTATAACCAACCATTACTGACCATGGAAGCTATGTTGACTAATCAGAGTACTCCTTTCCCATGGATATGAGACACTCTTATTCTGTAACGGGTGTCTCATGTGCAGATGCCCAGGACATGGGCACTTTGGGGGAGTTTTTTATTTTTTTTTATTTTTAACATATTTATTAATCGACCCTACTTACATTCTTAGTGCATCAGAACCTTCTTACACTCTAAGAGTGGTCTTAGAAAGGAAAAGTGTGCTCCTACTGGGATCTGAACCCAGGACCTTTTTTTGGTAAACTTTATTTACAAAGCAGAGCAATTTATGATACAGCACATGGTACATCGTTTTTGATGAGTACATTTCAAGATGGTGTTACTATACACACCTTTCCTTATATATCTTAATCAGATCTTGCTTTAAATACATTATTAATCGGAACACCAATGGTCAGCATCACATTTCATTTAAAAGAGTGGGAAACAAGTTTGTTGTATTGCATTCTTAAGGGGGGGTCCACATCCTTTGATATTTATCTGTCTGCCCCCGTACAAAGTATTGTGTTCTCTCAAGTTTCATACATTCCATAAGGGAGTAATCCATTCTGTAATGGAAGGGATATCAGAAAGACTCCAGTATAAGGCCAAAGCTCTAAGAGCTGATACACTGCCTAACCTCCAAAGGCCCTTCGTGGAACTGGGCATTTTTTCACTCCCTCCTAATGGAAGTCCCAGCAGAATCTCAGAAGGGTCCAATCTGAGGGGGATCTGCAGAATATAAGATAAAAGCTGTTGGACCCCCCCTCCAAAATCTTTGCACCAGTGGGCACGCCCAAATTAAGTGGAAAAAGGAGCCCTCGTGTATCTTGCATTTGGGGCACAGAGAAGAGGTCGTGGGATCAATTTTTTGAGCCAACCTGGGGGTAAAATAAGTCCTAAAAAGAACTTTATATTGTATTGTGCGTAGTCTATTGTTAATTGAGCAATTAATAGAGTTTTTCAGAATACTCAACCAATCTCTGCCAGTCAGACCTTCTGGTAGTACGTCTATCTCCCATTGAGTTTTAATTCTTTCAAAAGGGTCTGGCAAAGCACCTAGCAACATTGCATAGCACCTTCTGAGCGGTTTAAAGGACTTGTCCACTGATTGGCTCACAAAACGTTCTTCCAAAGGTGAACGCTGGTCATAAAAACCATCACCTCTTGAATTGCTTAACCGCGACACAGCCTCTTTAATGCGAAGATATAGAAAAAAAGTGTGAAGCGTTAACCCCATAGGTCTTGACCAAACAGGTAAAAGGGGGTGTCTCCCCATCTTTCAGGAAGTGGACTAATAGAAACAGCCCCTTGCTGTACCACATTTTTAGCAATTTAACCTCTCTGGGTATGAGTCTGCCATTTTTTTCTAATATTGTCAGTAGTGGGGTGTGTGAGGAGATCCCCTGCTTGTATCCAATAAAATTATGGGCCAGCTCCCACACTCTCCACATTGTTTTTGTGCATGGGTTTTCTATTTTCAGTCTGGGCATCCGTCCCCTCTGACTTATCTGTACTGAATAATACAGGGGAATGAATGTGAGGGACTCCAGCTCCACCCAAGCCGGTTTATCTTTCTCTTCTCTTAATAGGTCCCTTACATGGGAGAGCTGCGCAGATATATAGTAATGTTTCACACTAGGAAGACTCAGACCACCCTTCCTAAGAGGTACTATTAGAATTTCTCTTTTAATCCTGGGTTTCTTGTTTTGCCAAAGGAGTTGAATAATGGCACCCTCCAAAGCCTTAACATACCTATTAGGAACCCAAAGTGGGACAGTTTGGAAAAAATAAAGAAATTGAGGGACCACAGACATTTTGACTAAATTAACTCTGCTAATTAGGGATAAAGGCAGGGCCCTCCAGGCAAGGCAGTCCTCCTTGACCCTTTTCACTATGTTTTTTCATATTAATCTTAACTAAATTTGAAACCTTGACTGGGATGATAATACCTAAATATTTAATCTGGCTAGAGGGGGCTATCGTGGTGCCCGCTACTGAGATTGAATTTTTTTCCTTCCCCATAGGTAGCCATTCGTTTTCCCCCAATTAATTTTATGTCCTGATAGGGAGCCATAAAGGTCAAAAATTTTAGACAAATGGGGTAGGGATTTTTTGAGGGATTGGATGTATAATAAAACATCATCAGCAAACAAAGAAATCTGATGTTCTTTTCCTTTCCACATAAAATCTTTTATATCTCTGTGCGCTCTAATACCCTGGGCCAATACCTCTATGGTTAGAACATATAATAGAGAGGATGGGGGCAGCCCTGCCTGGTTCCCCTTGTTAGTGGGAAAGGTGGGGAAATATAATCATTCGTTAATATTTGAGCTCTAGGGGACTGATATAGGGTTTGTATCCAAGTCAAGAGTCGGGGACCCAATTCAAATTTCTTTAAGACTGCCAGCATAAAGGGCCACTCGACCCGATCGAACGCTTTTTCAGCATTGAGAGCCAAAAGGTCACCCTTCCCGTCCTTAGACCAATTATGCATAATATCAATGGTTCTTTTAATGCTATATTTAGCCTGCCTGCCCTTCACAAAACCACACTGATCTGGGTGAATCATACCATTTTCCAAGGCTTCGGTCATAACTCGGAGCATCAATGGGCCTAGAACATCCCATAGCTCTTTATAAAGTTCTGCTGGGATCCCATCTGGCCCCGGTGCTTTCCCTCTCTTAGCACCCCAAACCACCTCTTTTAACTCCTCCATTGTCAATAGGTTATCTAATCTATTACTATCCTGTATTGTTAAAGAGGGCAGTTCAATGGTGTCTAGGTAGGTCACAGGGTCAGCCCCTGCAGGAAACTCTGATGTGTAGAGGTTTGAATAGTAAGCCTTGAAGGAGTCATTAATTTGTATTTGATCGCAGACTACTCCACCCATCGAATCTTCCACCCCAATAATAGTACGTTCAGATTTTTTTCTATTTAACCAAGCCAGCCAACCACTTGCCTGATTTGTCTCCATCAAAGAACATATTAGATTTGGTTATAACTAAATCTCATTCCAATTTCCTAGTTGAAATATGATTTAATTTACCCTTAAGAGTTTTGAGCTCAGAAGCTTTCCCTGGTGACATGGAACCCACATTGGCTCCTTCTAGTTTTTCAATCTGGCACACAAGTTGATCCTCCTGATGGGAGCCTTTTTTTTTTGGCATATGAAGAATAGGATGTCACCTTTCATTTTTTTAATTTGGTTCCAGATACGTTTAACCACACTACGGAGACCATTAATGTTCCACGAAACAATATTAAGTTTATCCATTACTATCAGGTATTCCACATTTTCCCGACTTGATCAACTGCATAAGATGTCTGGGGAAAAAAAAGGTGCTCTGCATAAATTTTGTTCCCCCCCCCCAAACCCAATAAAACAGGAAAACAGCTTAACATAGTTAACATTTCAACAATCCCCTCATACCCAGCCCCCTTCAAGTTCACATTTTGCCATACAAATAATAAAGAAAAGTACTGCAGAACAGTGAAAACCCCCCACCCTCTCGTTCCCCAACAAAAACATCTCCACATCCTCTACTTATCGTGGAGTTAGCGTTCACCCCCTGCAACAATGGACAGATTCCATTCAGTAAATATCAAGTAATTAAACTATTACCCTTATCCATCTCCCGCATTATGAAAGGAAAGGAAAGGAATGGGGAATCGCCGTAATCCCTACTTAGCCCAGCAGAGAGAAGTACCCATCAGAGCCCCCCCAGGGAAAACCTGTCCCCTCTGAGTTGTGAGAACAGGCAATTCCCTAAATAAATGGGTAGAACAGTTTTATCGTTTATAGCTCACACGTCCTAATCTATTACCAAAAGGGAGCAAATCCGTGGGGCTCTCCCTCCAACTAGACAAGCGTCCCCCAACCTCCCCCCAACAACAAAAAATCTACAATAGCATTTTTTTTTTTTTTAATCATTTTAGCTTAGTTAAGTGATCAGTAGTCATATTTAATGGGACCCAATAAAAACGTTAGGTCCATTATTTATGATTGATACTGTAAGAAACATCATATAAAATACATTGAACTCAGCACTGTAGTCTGTTATGGTCCAGCTTTCAACTCGAGATCTATCCACTCGGTTAAGTGGCTGAATTAAGTCCAAAAGAAATAACTCAAAGTTTCAATCATGTGGTTTTTCTAAACCAAATAAATCAGCAGTAAAGGCCACGGTCCCTCTTCAGCCCAAGGCCTGCGCCCCTTAGCAAACACTGTGCACGCGTAGGCATTAAAGATTCAGTTAAATCTAAGTAGATAGGTAAGAGCGAGGGGATCCCCTCCTCGCCATGATAGGCCTCCGTTGGAGTTGTGGGGTGAGACGTTACCTTCCCCCTCATCTTCTCATCTCAAAAAAATGTTACAGTACCTGGAATCAATTATTGCTTCAACCAATTTGGCGATCGGCATGGCCATCTTGACTTTTACGTTCCATTTCTCTGGCAAACTCCAATGCAGCTGTTGAGCATGTAAAAGTTCTCTGATTTGAGCCCGATGGGTGCACAATTAATCGGGCTGGGTACGCTAGAATAAAGGCACAATTAAGAGAATGGAGAAGCTTCTTCACTTCTGCAAATGATTGCCTTTGGAGCTGAAGCTGGCGAGAGTAATCTGGGAAAATGCTTACTCTGTTCTGTTGAATTGAGATTACTCCCTTCTTGCGAACCGCATCCAAGATCAGTTAGCGGTCCTGGTAATGTAGGAACTTTATAATTATATGCCTTGGTTTCTGGTCTTTAGTAGGTTTAGGGCCAGGGGACCGATGTGCTCTTTGTATCTCTAGGGTGGTTGTTGTAGGCAGATCTAGATTCTATTTCAACCAAGATCGCATGTACTCAGAGCAGTCCCGTCCCTCCAGGCCTTCTGGCATGCCAATAATTTGCAAGTTGCAGTGGCGCTCACAGTTCTCGTGGTCATCGATACTTTGTTTGAGGGTTTCAATCTCTCAGAGGGCTCTAGGTGGGTCACTGCTGCACTGCCTTTGCCTATCTTCTTGGTACCCCACCCTGGTTTCCATTTCTCAGCCTAGAATCGTGATTTTCCACTTTTTCCGACACATTATTGACCACCTGCTGGAGATGTTGAATCTGGGCCCTTACGTTGTCGAATCCGGCCTCCATACGCGTCCCCAGATCATATTTCAAATCTTTTTATAACCGTTCTAGGGTGAGATAAGGTTCTGTCATAGTTAGCTCACTGCTGGAATGTAAAGTCTGATCCCGGGGTAGAAGGGTTCTGCAAACTCTCTGTTTCCAAGCAGTCTGATCGAGATTTTAATTGAGCACCTGGTTTAGATAGGCCAGAAACCTCGCCGCCACTCCTGGTCAATTTATATGGGAGTTCGCCTTGTTTCTTGCTTGATTTCACGGCAGCAGACATCGAGATTTTTAAAGCTGTCAAAAAATGTAATTTAAAACGCTATTAGTGAGGAGATGTTAAAGGTTTGCAGGGGATGAATAGTGGAGCTCCTCTTCTAGACGTACATTCCTCTCCACCGCTAGACCACACCCCCTCTGAACCCAGGACCTTGACATACTGATGTTGTAAGTTTAGTTAGTGTAGTCCACGTCCCACACAGGCCTTTTTCTATTTTTTTACAAAGTAAAATCATTTGATTTTAAATTCAGGTTCCGGTTTCATTTTAATCATGGTTGGCTTCTCTAATATTGGTAATTTTGGTTGCATCTGTTTTATTTGTCCTTTCTCCAGACCATTGTCACCCATACCCTTGGGTTGCACCAGTGAACGAGCTTCTGCTCAGTGCGTTTTTCCCTGTCACCAATATTCAAAGAAAAATATTAATAACTTTTAAAAACAGAAACCTTTAACCTGATCTATGGTATGTTTACATGTATAGTTGCAGCATGTCTAATAGTTATAAGAGTAACTTCTCAGGTCCTTTGTGCGCCAGAACACCTCTGCTTCACTTTGTAGTTCTCTCACTTAAAGGGGCACTGTCAGCCTTTTCAGCTGCTTATATCGCCATATTTCTGTGCCTGTCCAACTGAGCTTTACTCAATGTTTGCTTTGATGTAGTTTACAGTGCACGGCACTTTTTTTAACTGTATTTTTGCCAAAAAATTACTTTTGGTCACCCCGACCGAAATACCACAGTGGACTCCTTACTGCGCATCCCCGACACTGCCATGAGTGTGAATGACACGGAATTGTGCATGGACGAGGTTTGCAATTCGGGAGGAGTATAAAAGAAAAGCAGTGCTTAACACTTGTGACTATACTGATTTCAGCAATCTCATTCTTTTACAAAACCAAGGGCTAATCTCTAAATAATTGCTATTTGAAAAGTGAAACTGGGACTCTGCGCATGGAGGACTGAATGCCTGGGGTAAAGTCCAACAGGTGAAGCCAGGCAAGGGGGGTGGAGACCAACTGCCGAGGTCGTGCTCCGTTCTGAGGCGTCCACCTTGTCTTAGGCAGCATGGAGGACAAGGAAGCTCACTTTGAAGGCAGAGTAGAGCAGTTGCTCTAATTGAGCCTTAGAGGATGAATCCAGGAGAGTATCTAGGACACTTGTAGCTTGGCCCAAGTGGAATTGCTGATGGACCACCATGTGTGCCAGGTAATTTTGGGCATGCAGGGCTAAACCCTCCAAGCAAAGTGGTCCAATTGCTTAGACTCCTTGTCCGGAGGAAAGTCACCCAGGCATTTAAGTTTAGTAGACCTGACGTGGGCTGCCACTAGTACCTCGGGGTCAGCCTTCGGGTGGGTCCCATAATGGGGCTGACCTTCTGGGGCATGGTACAGCCTATCCGGCTTTTTAGGTAGCAGAGGGAACGATGCCGGTCGCTGCCATATAGTAGTAGTAACATCATCGTAAGGAGCCACTAGAGGAGGGATAACCACAGAAGTGAGCTCTGGGAGGCATAGCTGTTCTGCCAAATGTCATCACTGAGGGTCCTGTGCCTCTGCTTACCAACTCTGTGATTTTTGAATGAGCCTCATCACCTCCAGAAAGGAAGGGTCCTCTGGGGGGATCTGGGAGTCTTCCTGATCTACATCACCTCAGAAGAGGAGTGAAGGGAGGAATTCGGCAGCTCGACAGAATCCAACTCTGAATCCTTCGAGTAGTCAGAACCCAGTGCAGGGCACTGAGCTGGACCTGTGATGGGACCGGCACCCACTCCAGCATCAAACTGAGCCCTAAGGGAAGGCCAGGGAGGGTCTCGTGCCGGTACAGGGGCCGACAGGGGTGCCTTCAGGGCTGGCGTCAGGTGTCGGATGTACACCCACCAAGAGCTTAACAAATTGCTTTAACTGGCTGACAGCGGCTGAGGAGTCATCAGCTGAAGTGAAGGCCCCAGGGGCGGGTAAGACACCAGGTTATGTGATGGGTGACTGAGGGAGGGATCTGATGGCAGTCCCGAAGGGCCAGCTGACGGCCTGAAGGGCATCGACTGATGACCCTGAGTTGCTCCCCAGGGAGGTGGGGGCCCAGGCTGAGGACACAATGGACATGCAGTGGCCAGGCCCAATGATGGTTGGGAGTTGGGCACAGGACCCGAGGGTCCTGACAGTGATGTCTGAAGCCCTGCAGTGGGGTCCGTCCTTGATCTGGCTGGAGGCGTTGAGTCCAAGAGAGAAGGATCAGTGGATCCCTGTGTCAGGCAGCCTGACATCGGGTCTGGTGGTAGAGGAATGGCGGGCGGTGGCACTGCTGGGTGGGAAGGTCCCAGAGTAGGGCCCACTGTTGGTGGCTTAGAGGCAGGAGGTCCCCCGAGGGGGAGGACCCCTGGGGCAAAGGCTGTGACCGCAAAGGAGCAGGTGAGAGCTGGAGCTGGTCCGAGGGATCATCATTGGACCACAGAAAAATGTCCGGCAAAAGCGCAAGGCTGGGTGGGCATCAGTGGAGGTACTGATGTCCAGAGAACCAGCCAAGCTCCCTGGCTGAGAAACCTGAGGGGTGAAGGGCCTGAGCGACAAGGGCGGTGGGATGGAGGAAGAGTCCCCTGAACCAGCGGAGGTGCTGCCCGACACACTAATCAAAGTGGACAGCAGGGTCACAGGCAGCCCAGAGGAAGACAGGGCTGGTGTGGCAGGAGGGGCTGACCCTCCGGGGGTACCCAGTACTGGCCATGGCCCCTGGAGGCGACCGCACTTATCCCAGTCAGTCCTGATGCTTGTCCTGCTTGTGCTGCTTCTTAGAAGGAGTGGAGGTCTCTGACGAGGCCCCCAGGGAGGAAGATGCACTCCGGGCCTGCACCTCTTTTTCCATGGCAGCCAGTTTATGTTCAAGGAGATAGGCTTCCAGGACCCTTTGGTGTTGTCTCCATGTGGCCTGGTTGAACTTCGGGCAGGCATGGCAGGCTTTGGCGGCGTAATCCAGGCCTAGACAAATAACGCAAGAGGAATGGCCATCCTTATCTGGAATCTGTTTACCACAGGCACACTTGGATTTGCGGGACTCAGCAGACAAAGTCAGGTAAGACATGCAGCCAAGGGTAAAATGATGATGAAAAACCATCGAAAATACAGAAAATAAGAAAAATAATTAAAAAAGTAAGAAGTGAAAGGCGGCTGACTGAAGCAACGTTCTGCAAGGTCCAATGAGTGCAGGTTGATGGTGGGAAAAGAACTGGAGTGTGGCTGGGGGACCGCTCCCTTTATACCATAGGGGACGTTGGCATGCTGACGTTGGTGGTGGTCCCCCGCTGTAGACTGCTGGCTAGAAGTTTTCTGTGTGGTCCTAGAGCCTGACAGCTTAGACCTAACAGTGTTGCCTACTGCAAGAGCCCCCTCGAAGTAAGATCTAAATTTCAGGACACTCCATTGTTTGCTGTTACAGACATATTTTTATGAAAACTGGCTCTTTGCCCTTTAGATTTTATCTGTTCCTGACGCACAGGATTATGACTTTATGACCAGTACAAGCAATGTGAATTAAGAAAGTATATGGGGGAAAAAATCCTGCTTTAATGAAAAGGTCGTCTGTGACCTGAAATTCAGATTTTTCAGAAATTTTGTGTAACTGAATTCCGCTGTTGCCACCTATGAACTCTTTGCTGGAAACTGGAGAAAAACCTCTAATTTCTACTCTTACAGAAATGCTTTTTTTATTAAAACTGCAGAAAATCAGTTTGTTATGATAAAAAATTAAAAGTGTTCAATTCAACTGGTGAGACAGAACAGGCTGCTGCAATTATGTCAGACTGGAGTAGTGCCTGTAGTGTCACACTGCAGGGGGCTATAGCACTGCCAACAGCAACCCGCATCCAAGAAAGGGTTCCAGATGAGTTGAGCAACTTACTGCACACTGCAAGACAACGCAGATGAGATGTGGAAAATGCAGCTGATGTCAACTTTTGTCAAACATATCTAGAACGACGATCCTGGTGCAGTTTCAGGGTACAGTTAAACACAAGGACAGGTCAATGGCAGGATGCAGCTTCACACAGTAAGCAATAAATGGGTTCCCCACAGTACGTCAAGGTTTACCTTACTGAAATGCTGGCAGGCTTTTTATTTTCAAAGTCCACTGCATATAAAACAAGATAACCACTTCACAATGCGCAGTGATGCCAGCCAGGATACAATGTAGTAATGCTGCAGTATATCACAAAATCCCACAGTATACACTGCAAGGAACAGTGCAATTCAACGGCAATTATGCCGTTCTGTCATGCAGTATTTCGAGACATGTCACTTACTGCAAGTTATTGCACTGCATCCCGGCTGGCTCTGCTGTATTTTTGGTTAATCATAGAAAACCCGTTCGCTGTAGCAGGGGGAGCAGGAAACAGCTGATATTTTGTTGTGCTGGCGCACAACTTCCCAGGGCTAGTACGCTTACAACAGCCCACAGCTTAAAACCCATTATACCCATTAGCGCCACATGGCATCAGAACCATCCATTGCTCAACCTGACCCAAAATGGCGGCATCAGACAGAACGAGTTAAAATAGCGCTGGATAATGAATAGTCATGATCTGGGTGGGCACAAAGTGCTATGAGCTGACTTGGTGCGTTCAAATGTTGTGCCTCCAATCCTAGCTGAGGGACAGTCACATGGTAAATACATGAATGAATGAAGCAATAAAACCACCAAAATGAATGCAACAATAAAACATCTATTCCAACATAGTAAGCATATACTGACTTTAAAAAATGTCTATGCTGTGGACCCACCACTAGCACTGATATTAGTCACAGAGAGAGAGAGATAGATACAGAGAGAGAGATACAGAGACAAAAGCAAAGAGAGAGATATCGAGTTAATTTAGTACTGTCATTTCTACTGCTTTATTTTTCTGCCCAGGACTGACTTCTGATTTATGTAGCTAACCTCCCATATGTCTGTGGTTATTCCTGACTACCTAACAAGCCTTGCTATAATTTGTATCTGGGAAAAGCAAGGCCATGGCTAGGCCCAGTAGGTTAAAGTCTCACCACAGCACAAAGAATCAAGACGGAACCTGTGATATTGGGGACCTTTTCAGTGGGTTTTGTCTATAGAGCTCCCTACTGGACTACATAAAGAGTCAAGCCTGAACTTAAACCAACTTTACAAAATACATATATGTATGAAAGAATATATGAACTCATCTTTTTTCTGTTTCAGTAGCTGTCTGCATGCCAGGTTTATCTATATCTGGACTCTTGGAAGTATAATGGCTTGTCTACGACAAAAGACGTGTCGGGGAGGTTAAACTTTAAACTTTACATTTTAATGTTTAATTTGTTTGGATATTTATAACAATCACAATTTCTGTAGCATTGCACTGTCACTTTAAATTAGGTGACTGCACATCACCTGTTGGTGATCTCACAGTCTTTGCACTATAAAAATGGTCAGTGCTGATGCTTCAGTATACCCTTAAAAAGGTGCCACGACTAGGCCCAAAATGCCCTGCGTAATTTTTTTTGTAGGCTGTGGGACCTCACCATGCTATATGCCAGCACCTTGATGTAAGTAAGCTAATCAAAACCTAGTTTGCATCTATCTGATGTGTGGTCTGCTGTGTAGTGCTTGGGTGTGAAGCTTTGTAGTAATGCTTTGAAGTTCTTCTACTGTCCACACCACACTTTCTGATGGCAACCTCCCTGTTCAGCTTATCTAGTTACATAGATTCTGAACACGGAATCTGACGGCAGATAAGGACCTCTGGGCCCATCCAGTCTGCCCATAACTAGTTAATTAGACATTGTCCATAATTTTCTCAGTGTCTGATTAATGTGCGTTGCCATGACCTCTGAGCCCATGAGTTGAACTCTGACATGGCAAAAGGGATTAAACTCCTTCAGGTCCATTTGTTTGTCTATTTATCAGACTGTTTTGAGCAGCATTTAGACAATAAGCTGGCCCCTTAGTGTCTCTCAACAGTGCACATGTGTGTTGCACCTACTCCCTCCGAGGATATATGCTCCGCAGCAGCCACCTCTCACATATCAAATGACTAATACCAGTACTAGTGGTTGGATTAACCGTTTAGAGTTTTTTTTAAGCCAATACATTTTGTATGCTGTGCTGGTGTTTTTTTTTTTTTTTCACTGTTGCACTCGGTTTTTAATAATTTTTTTCATGTATTCACCATGGGATTGTCTCTCAGCTAAGAATGCATCATACTAGGATTACAGGAGCATAGCAGGTGTGAATCCAATTTTAGCTCCAGGTGAATTACATATAATAATTCCTAATCTCTCTATTTAACAAGTATCTGTCTAGTTTTGTTTGAAACTCTGCATCAGTTTTGCTTAGAATAATGTCTTGTCGTAATGTATTCCATGGATTGACATCCTTTGTGCAAGAAAGAATTAGTATTTTTTTGTACTGAACTTGTTTTTCTTTAGTTGTAGTGGGTGTCCTCTTAAAGCCTGATGTGTTTCTTTAAATTCAAGGTTCACAGCCATTAACAAGTAAGGGCGTTTCATATTATGTAACAGCATCATGTCTCCTCTCATAGGCCTATTTTACAACAGCACAAGGTTAAGATGCTTCAGCCTGTCTTCATACTGTAAACCACTGAGGCCACATACATTATCTTTGTGGCTCTATGCTGCACCCTCTCAATTTCTTTGATTTCCTCCTTTCTGTAAGGACACCACATCTGGTTGGCAAAATCTAGCTGTGGTCTTACATAAGCGCTGTATAATGGCATAATTACCTATCTCCCTACTCTTTTATGTTTCTCTTAATTGACCATAAGATTTGATATTGCCACTGAGTGTTGTCTGTCATTTTCTAATTTATTAGTTGTCAGTATTCTCAGGTCTCATTCACTGGTTACGGGCTTACAGAATAGAGTCACACAATATAAATTCAGTTTGTTGTCCCCCCCCCCCAAGACGCATGATACTCCATTTATCAAGCCTGAACTTCATGCCTCATCTATATCCCACGATGTAATGTTATCAAGGCATTTTTGAACAGAGACTGCCTGTTTGATTCTTCTGCAAGACCCCCCTCTATTTTAGTATTGTCTGCATAGTTGGTGTCCCAGTTCCATAATCTGGCATTCATATCAGAGAAACATATTAGGAAAATGATCAGACCCGGGACCGATCCCTGTGGCTCCCCACTAGTCACTCTGTGGTATTTTGAATAATGACCATTAATTACCACTCTCTGTGTTCCATCCTGTAACCAGTTCTCGACTGATGTAATAAATATTATAAGCAATACCACGATCTTCCATAATAGCCCACTAAGAGACCATGTCAAAAGCTTTACAGAAGTCCAGGTATACAGCATCTACGGGGTTACGAATGTCTAAAGTTTTGTTAACCTTTTCATAAAAATATAATAAATTTACATATGAACTTCCTGCTGTGAAGACATTCTGTTCCTATTTTATTATTAGGTATGTGATATATTATTTTATCTTTAATAATTCATTCAAGCAACTTACCCAGGACTGATGTGTAAGGCTGATAGTTCGGTAGTTTCTTATGTCATGTTTTTTTTTTCCCATATAGCTTTTTGCTCCCCGTTGCCTCCTGCTTCTTTTTGGCAATGTGGGAGACATGGTAATTTTTTTTTTGTAGTAATTTTCTCCCCATTACTCTGGAACGTGATTGCGCATGCACATGGAGGCGCACATGCACTCCACGGCTCCAGTGATGGGCCTAATGTCAGGGTTCCCTTGTGGCCTGGCACTGCCGCCTAGCCTCCACCGGGTGGTAACCAACAGCTGGGGAACCCTCACTTCCCTCCCCGGAGAGGAGAGCTGCCTTGTGGCAGCTCGATCCAGCTCCGCACCCTCCCCCCGTCCGACCGCTGGCAGCCCGAGCTTGCTCCCGAACTCAGGTTGCTGGTATGGCGTCTAGTGCCTCAACCCTCAGCGCCACTTAGCTGGACTCTTATGTCATGTTTTGATCCATTTTTATGCACTAAGACAACATCCACAGTCTTTCAGTCATTTGGAACTAAACCATATTTAAGTGATTTCTCGAATATATGGAATAGTGTATGGTAGCCTATACACAACAATGCTATTCTTACACTGCATGGTTACTATGACAACAAGGACCTTGAGAGCGAAGCTTGAGAGGTCCCGCTGTCATCATGGTAACCACGAGGTGTAAGAAGAGTGCTGTGTGTATTTGGGCTAATGTATAAAAAAAAATGCTTACTTGTTTTGTTTACTATGATCAGTCTTTACACTCCACCACCCGCACTTCACCGCCAGCTCACACCTGCGACACTTCAACCACCCGATGTCCTATGGACAGCACTGATGGGGAAGCCTACATTGTGACACAGTTATTAAAGCAGAATGACAAGTCATTCTGCTTTAGTGACTACATCACTACTGCAGCAGAAAAACTGGTTACTCACCTGTAACAGTAGTTCTAGGAGTGGTATATGTTGTTCATCCACACTCTCTGGCATGTCCCTTTCCCCTTTAAATCTTGTTGGAAGTCTTCAAGCTGGCTCCTCCCACCCACCCGGGTGGTATATACCTCAGCTCTGCCCCACGATGCCAGATCTTAGCCCGCTGGAAGCAAGGTGATGCGCCTAAAGCCGGGGAGGTCGGGTGGGTGCGTATGGATGAACAACATATACCACTCCTAGAACTACTGTTACAGGTGAGTAACCTGTTTTTCTAGGAGCGTGGATATGTTGTTCATCCACTCCCTGGCAGACTCCTAGCAGTTCTCTGGGAGGAGGGAGGCAAGAGCGCACACCCCTACTTAGGAAACAGAGATTGGAGAACCGAGGCCCCAAACCAGCATCGTGACGTGACTCAAGGTCGATGTGGTAATGGGAAATGAAGGTGTTTGCTGACTTCCAGGTAGCAGCCCAACAGATTTCCTGGATAGGGATGTCCCTGGAAGCAGCCACCAATGCAGCAGTATGGTGGGTAGAATGAGCTCTTAACCCTCTGGGAGGCTCCGTGCCGGCCTACTCATAGCACAGACATATGCATGATGTGATCCATCTTGCAATAGTCCGTTTGGCTGCAGGTCTGCCAGAAGCGGCTTCAGCGTAGGTGACAAACAGCTGGCAAACCTCTCCCGGAATTTCCGCCATCCTCTCCTTGTAGTAGGAGAGAGCACGTCTAAGGTCCAGGGTATGAAGCCTGTACTCAGCGTCCGAGGTGTAGTTAGGGTAATATACCGGCAGAGTCAACACCTGGTTAAGGTGAAACTCTGACACCACCTTCGGAAAGAATTTCGGTTGGGGGCGCAGGACAACTTTGTTCCTGTGAAAGACCAGATAAGGGGAGTCCACCGAGAGCGCCTGGAGCTCCCCTGTCCTTCTGGCTGACGTGATAGCCATAAGGAAGGCAGTCTTTCCACTTGCTGTGGAGAGCTCACACTTGTGCATGGTTCGAATGGCTTGCCCATGAGTTTGCCAAAACCAGCAGAAGATCCCACGGAAGTGGAGGTTCACGCACTGAAGGGGATATGTGATCCAGGCCTTTGAAAAAACACCTGACCACTGTCTCCTGTGCCAATGTCGACTAACCGGCCCACGCCCGGTAAACAGAGATGGCTGCCAGGTGCACCCTAAGGGTCGATGACCGAAGACCCCCTTTGGAGAGAGACTAAAGGTAGTCTAAAATGTTAGCCACAGAGCGGGATAAGGGGTCCAGACACTTACCCTGACACCAAATGGAAAACCTTTTCCATTTGAAGGCATAACATTTCCTGGTCGATTCTTTTCGAGATGCCTCCACCACGGTGTACACATCTTCAGAAAGACCCAAAGCCTGGAACTCTAGCTGCTCAGGTACCAGGCTGTGAGGTACAGGGATTGAAGGTCCGGATGGAATACCTTCCCCTGGTTCAATGATATTAGGTCCAGGCATGTACAAAGCCCCTCCGGTGCCCTGCAGCTGAGGCTGAGGAGATCTGGATACCAGAATTGGCGGGGCCAATCTGGGGCTACCAGGATCACCTTCACCTTGTCCCTCCTCACCTTAAGTAACACCTTGTGGATCAAGGGAAATGGAGGGAAGGCGTAGAGGAGGCCTGGGGTCCACGGCCTCGAGAAGGCATCCCACTGCAGCGAGCCCTGCTGAGGGGGCCGGGCATGGTACAGCCTCAGCTTGGTGTTCTCCCTGGAGGCAAACAGGTCCACCAATGGTTTGCCCCAATGGGAGAACAGATTGTAAGCTACCTCTGGATGGAGAGACCACTCGTGGGATATCTGTCCTATGTGGCTGAGAGCATCCGCCTGTTGGTTTGAGACTCCTGCCACATGGATGGCAAGGAGATCCACCTCCAACCGGCTGACGAAGGTCCAGATCCAGAGCGCCTCCTTGCATAGCAGACGGGAGTGCATGCCGCCTTGTTTGTTGAGGTAGTACATGGTCGTGGTATTGTCCATCTGGACATGAACCACTTGACCCCAGAGCTGAGGAGTGAAAGCTGACAGTGCCAGTTTGACTGTTCTGAGCTCCAACAGGTTGATGTGGCAACTGGACTCCTCGGGGGTCCAAAACCCGTGGGCTCCCCAGCCCATGAGAGAGGCATCGGTTATGAGGACGACCGTCGGCTCAGGGCAGACAAATGGGATCCCTTCCTGCAGACGACTTGGGACGGTCCACCACTGGAGAATGTCCCACATCTTCTGAGTGACAGTGACCAGCTGGTTGAAAAGACTCTGACGCTGAGACCACTGAGTGGCCAGCTCCCACTGGAAGGGGCGCACGTGCAATCTGGCCCAACGGACCACTGAGGTGCATACCGCCATGTAATCCAGAAGGCGCAGGAAGTCCCGGGCAGGGTGCAAACGCCCAACCAGAAATGACTGGGCAAAGGAGGAAAGAACCTCTGCCCTGTCCGCCGGAAGCCGAGCTCTGGCTTGATGAGAGTCGAGCTCTGCCTCGATAAAGCCCATCACCTGACAGGGCATGAGTTCTGACTTGGCCTCGTTGATCAGGAGGCCTAATTGGGAACAGGTTCGGAGGGCCAGGTCCATGGACCTCTCCACCTCCTGCAGGGAAGAACCCGCCAGGAGCCAATCGTCGAGGTAGGGGTATATGTGAACCCCTTGACGCCATAGATGGGCTGCCACCACTGCAATGCATTTGGTGAAAACCCGAGGGGCTGATGACAGGCCGAACGGCATGGCTCAGAACTCGTACAGGGTCCCTTCGACCCCGAAGCGGAGAAACCGCTGATGGGATGGACAAATTGGGACGTGAAAGAACGCATCCTGTAGATCCAGAGAGCAGAACCACATGTTTCGCTCCAGAGATGGTATGATCTGGTTCAGAGTTACCATCCAGAAGGTGTGAGACCTGAGATATTGATTCAGGTCGTGGAGATCTAGGATGGGGCGCCAACCCCACCGTCCGCTTGGGCACCAGGAAGTACCTGGACATGAAGCCTGGGTCTGTAGGAGGATACAGCACTGGAGCTACCACCTCCTTGAGGAGCAGCTGAGCAATGTTGTCCCGAAGGGCCGACTGAGCGCCAACTGAGATCCTTTCCTCCTGTGGGACACGGGCTCAGCAAGGAGGGCACTGCTTGAACTCTAGAGGCAGACCCTGACTGACCACTTCCAGGACCCACCTGTCCGAAATGATACTGGACCAGGCGGAAAGAAAGTAGTGGAACTGGCCCCCCACGGGAGGACCCAGAACCGGCGTGATGGGAGTAGAGGTGGCCACCCCCGACCCGTCACTGCGCAGGCTTAGAGGAGGAGGAGGAGGCTCCTGGACTGGCAACTCGGCCTCCTTTGCGGGGCTGTTGGGGACCCTGCTTGGGCCTAGAGCACCAAGCTTGAGCCTGCTGTTGCTGCTGACCTCCCTGAAAGGGGGGTTGCCTAACCGCAGGGGAAGAGTGCCGAAAAGGCTTCTTCTTGCGCAAGGTGGCACTGGACTGCTCTATGCGCTGGAGGTGACCTGCCACTCCCGGACCGAAAAGGTCGGTGCCAAGGAAGGGCACATCAACTAGCTTGTGCTGAGTATCCCCCAGAAGGAGGACAATCTCAGCCAGGTCCTGAGGCGAGTGGCCACTGTGGCTTCTAGTGAACGGGCACAGGAATCTCCAATGTCCAGAGCTGTCTGGAGCTGCTGTTTCGCAAGAGCATGGCCCTGGTCACGGACTTGCTTAACCGTGGTCTGCATGTCCACAGGGAGATGAGGGAGGACTTCATCTAATGACCCTAAGAGGGCATGAGAGAAATGTGCCATGATCACTGCCGAGCTGGCCTGATGAAGGCCCAAGGATGAGGCCGCATATACCTTCCGGGCAGAATGGTCCATATTTTTGGACTCCTTGTCCGGAGGGTGGTCAGTATCCGCTGAGCTACCCATGCACCAAAACACTGAGGCAGTCAGAAGGCTCTCGGCCGAGGGATGCTGAGTGAAGCCCGCCAAGGACCCCATGGGTACAGTGTACTTACGAGCTATGGGGACAGACAGAGCCGGGCAAGAGGCGGGCCGCTGCCATAGCTCAAGGGCCGGGCCAACAATGGCTTCGGCCACTGGGAAGGCCTCTGTCGGGGTATCCCCCCTCTTAAGGATATCCGTGAGAGGATTTTCAGCCTTCTTTTGGATAGGCTGCAAGGCCATACCAATGGACTCAGAAATAAGTCGAAGGATGCCCTGGAAAGAGGAAGGACCTTCCTCCAGGCCTGTCACTGACAACTCATCATCAGGGTGTGAGTGAAGACCAGTGGTATCCGAGTCTGAGGAGTCGGGATACAGGGGTCTCCCACCTATGTCCCCTTGAATACGCCTAGGGCGATCAGGAACAACAGTGATGGACAGACGACGGGGCAAGCCCATATCTGTCCAATCCTCCTTCAAGGGGGCCCCTCCCTGAGGCTGCTTAGGCGGTGGCTCCACCAAAATTGGTGGGGAGACCGGAAGAGGCCGAGCAAGAATGTGTACCGGTCCAGCCAGAGGGAGAACCGGAGTCCTCGGTACCGAAGGAGTCGGTGTCTGCCGAAGAGGCTGGGGCCAAGTAATGGCCGGTGTAGCCGACTTTTGACTGGTCAGAATTAGCTGTTGCCACATGAGGTCCTCATAATGTCAACGGAGCTTCCGTCAAAGTCTCTCCTCGTCCGAGGAGGATGAGGAACAGTGGCGGCACCTCTTCCGGGAGTGTTTGTGACTCTTTTTCGGTTTTTCGACCGACGGAGTCCTACTCCTCGGTTGAGACCGACGGTGTCAGCTCTGTCAATCAGGAGAGGCCAGATTCGGTGAAAACCGAGGTTCCGCCTCCTGTCCCTCGATCGGGCTACCTGAAGGTCTCCTCATCGGGGAAAGAAAGGATGGGTGTCCTTTCCAGAGAGTCGTCGAGCGGGGTCAGCGACAATGGCTCGATCAGGTCGAGAGAAATCTCGTCCGGTTCTGCCATATCCTTGACCTCGGTGCCTTGGCCTGACGGAAGGTCCAAGAAGCCGGCAGCCAAGGAAGTGATCTCGACCGAGGTCAAGACCCCAGGTCCTGTGAATTGGACCGCTCTTGGTCCCAGGAACATCTTCTTCGGCCAGAAGATGATTTAGGGTCCTTGTCCCTTTTCTTAAGGTGGGAGGAGTGTGAGCCCGAGGGCGCCTCACCCTTGGTAGGGAGAGACTGGCACAGCTCCCGAAAGGACCCAGTGAAGGTGGAGCTCAGGTTAAGCGGCACGAAAAAGCTTTGTCTGGCCGAGACTTGAGCAGCTTCCTCTTCAAAAGCCGCCATCTGTTTGTGCTGCTCGGCGGATCCTGCAGCCGCGGAAACCGCCCACCTGGCCTCCTTCGATTTCACCAGTGGATTGTGAAGCTCCGGTCTCCCTAGCTGTAGGCGTGCCTTGTGGTTGTCCAGGACGTTGGGATGGAAGGCCAGACAGATGGAGCAAGCGGTGGTGTCATGCACGGCACCCAAGCAATAAACGCACGAGAGGTGGGGATCGGTGCGAGACATTTCTGTCCGCAAGGACACTGGCGAAACCCAGGGGACGACTTGTCCTCCATGTCCGATGCGCTCGGATCGAATCATAAATTTCATGAGTTTAAAGAAAGCAAATGCGATTTAAAACCGTCGATTAGACTCAGGGCTCACGGTACTTGTAGAAGTAGCACGAGGGAACCTGAATCTTCCAGGGGAAAGGAAGATCTGGCATCATGGGGCAGAGCCGAGGTATATACCACCCAGGTGGGTGGGAGGAGCCAGCTTGAAGACTTCCGTCAAGATTTAAAGGGGAAAGGGACATGCCAGAGAATGTGGATGAACAACATATCCACGTTCCTAGAACAACTTTTTCATGTGCATAAATCTCCATACACTATAATATTTTTAAGGGTGTTGCTTACCTCTACTTGCTGTCTGTTTGCTTACCTCTACTTGCTGTCTGGGTGCTTACCTCTACTTTCTGTCTGGGTGCTTACCTCTACTTGCTGTTTGGGTGCTTACCTCTATTAGTTGTCTGGGTGCTTACCTCTATTAGTTGTCTGGGTGCTTACCTCTACTTGCTGTTTGGGTGCTTACCTCTACTAGTTGTTTGGGTGCCTGCCTCTACTTGCTGTCTAGGTGCTTACCTCTACTTGCTGTCTGGGTGTTTACCTCTACTTGCTGTCTGAGTGCTTACCTCTACTTGCTGTCTGAGTGCTTACCTCTACTTGTTGTCTGGGTGCTTACCTCTACTTGCTGTCCAGCGTTGCAATATCATTGCTAATTATTTTCAGTATTCCAGATGAAATGTTATCTGGTCCTGGTAAGCTGTGGTTTTTAAATGGTTTATTTTATCAAATATTTCGGTTTCTTTCATTTCTATACAGCCTGTAATGTTTTATTATTACTATTCCCGATAGCATGAGAAACAACCATTTAAGTAAGTTGCCATTTTCAAGGGTTACTCTACTATCATCTGCATTCATAGGGCTTGCTGAAGAGTTTGTTTTCCGTAGGGAATTAGTGTAGCTGAAAACTGTGTGTTGTTTTGTTTGTTTATATTTATTGCTAATTTCATCTCTGATCCATTTTTTTTTTTTAATTTATTTTTGCATTTTCATAAATATTTTTGTATGCATCCCATGGTTCCTGTGTTTTCTGTTTTTAAATGTCTGGATTATAGTCTATTTTTTTCTTAATCAGTATTTGAACAATTTTATTTGATCGTCCAAGTCTGATTCCATAGCTACTGTATTTTTTTGACAAGTTTATCACTAATGTCAATGATTGTTTTATTGTTTGCCAGGTACTTTCTACAGATTTATTTTGTAATTCATCATGCCAATTTATTTTAGTTCCAATTTTGAGATTGGAGACATGACATTTGTTTGCACCAACGAGTAAGCTCATGACACTGAACCCACAGAGATCATGAATAGTCACGATCCAATACCATTTTTGGCTGTGGGTTGTTATGAGCATGCTAGCTTTGAGGAAGTTGTGCACCTGCACAAGGAAATGTCAGTTGTTTCCTGCTCCTCTGCTACAATGCAGGGGTTTTCTGTGACACAGCAGAAATACATTATGAAGTGGGTATCTTGTTTTGTATGCATAGAACTAGCAGAATTAAGGTAAACCTTGAAATACTGTGGTGAATTCATTTATTGCATACTGCCATTGGGCTCCGCTCGTGTTTAAGTACAGAGCACGTTATTGCATGGCAAGGGACAGGGCCCTGACAGACCCGACTAAATCAGAATTCCAGAAACATTTAGTCAGTGAGAAACTCGGAAAATGAAGTAGATCAGTATAATCCATGACTAATGGTTGCTCTCTCTCCAAAAGTACTGGGTCAAACACAATAGTAAGTGAAAATGAAATACATGTAACACGTGACATCCAAGGCGCCCTGTTATCAGTTTCAAAACAGCAGTTCCTTGATGAAGCCAGGAGCAGGGTATTTTTTCAGTACTATCCAAACTACTGTTTCTCTTCTGTGAAAATGATAACATGATAAGCACAAATTTAGAAGGACTGGTTGGTCCAAAAGCTAGAGCACTTTGTTCTTGTTGTTACATCTATGTTGGTCCATTAAAAGGTATCAAATCATTTGCCTCTGGATCTGCACAAATTTAGAAAACAGAAAATAGTCCCCTCTCCCAAAGCACACAGTTTCAGAATTAGAAGAAATATTCCACTTCAAACCTTGAAAGTGTTACATACCTTCTCCCTGTTGTTTTCTATTAGATGCTGGGCCATCGATTTTATCAACACTTCAAAGAAAAACCAAGAGTACTGAAAGTAAACAAAATAACTATTTTAAGCAACTAGCCAGCTAAAGACAGAAGTCAGTTCATATAGTACATGAATACTAAGCTCCACTTTACTTACTACAAACTGATACAACACCGAAAAATGTAACAATCAGCAAAATGCCAAGACAATGTTTATCAAGACACATATGAAGAAATGCATCTATGCTTCTTCTCTTGGTATTATTGATCCAAACCCCTACTATGTTACGTATCTGTGTCCAGAGTCTGGGGTCTTTCGCATGTTCCGGACACAACCAGCAAGTAGGGTGGCACGGTGGAGGACCCCACAGTTCTCTTCACTTTGAATCCTGCTATAACTGCGAAAGTGTGGTCTAGGTTATACCATGCACACCCAAACAATACCTAATTAGACTTCAGCCCCCTGAGGAAGACCGAGCGAATGAAAGCACCAGGGTGTGTAGCAAGTGGCTCTGATCACACTGGTCCAATATTTGTGAGCAATAGCCTTTTTATGTTTGCTTCCGTGCACAGTGTACAAGAAACATACTGAGATAGTACAGCATTGCACAGGTGCGGCAGTGTTATGGCCAATGCAGCTGACGCTTTAATGGGCGAGTCCCTTGGCCACCAATTAATGCTGAAGCTGCCGATGACAGCAGTTTCAGAGTGAGCGCCACACTTGAAAGAAATCTGCCGCTGCAATCAGGGGCAGTTTTGCCATTGCAGTGGGAGTCCCCCCAACCAGGCACACAGCAGGACAACAAATTTAAATGTTACCTCCCTCCCACTGCTGCTGCCCACCCTGCACCCTCCGTTCTCCATCCCCTGCTGACATCAGGGTGCTCAATCCCCACGTCAGAATGTACCCCCCTCCCTCCATTAATGTGGCACACTGGGAGCCCACCTCAGTGTGCCATAAATACTTTTGATGTTTCCGACACCAGGATGCCCACTCCCAGTGTTGGATCGCCGCCCCACACATGCCCCTATGTTGTCAGCCGACCTTGGGGTGCCCAATCCCAGTCAACACTGATCCCACTCCCAGTACTCTGGCACACTGGGAGCCCACCCCAGTGTGCCAAAATCTGTTTTAATATTTCACCTGTAAAAGAAAACAGTCCTATGTACGTTCTTTTTTAAACCTGAAAAAAGAGAAAACGGTCCCTCATTATTCCCGCCAGCCCCCGTCCACCAACCTGCACACTCCCTCTGCGCACCCCCCTCACCTATACTTATCTCTGGAGGTCAGGAGCAGCGATCTTCTGTGGACCGGGAACACATCTGCACTCTTCAAAGACCAACTGGGAACTAAAGAAATGACGGTAAGCCCTATAATGGCAGTCAATGGGGAGTTTTCAACTTAGGTTGATATCATGGGTGTAGGCAGGCATACTCACTGTACACATTTGTGTACAGTTTTGTTGAGTGCCTGTCACAAACCATATGCCTTTCTGTTAACATTTTCATTCTAATCTGTAGTATTTCGGTTAGTGTAGGCCACTGAGGAGGTCTCTGTTTAAACTTCTGTTGTTTAGGAGACAGATACATGTATAACCTCTTTAGAGATTAGAGGAATCATCTGACAACAATCTGACTTGTTTGGAAGGGGTTACCATTTGGAGAGGATTTGTGTACATTTTTTAATTGTGGGAGTGTAACTGTTGGAGCTTGTGTGTACAAAATGGAAATTTCTGGCTACACCCTTGGTTGATATCTCAGCCAATTTTTGGAGTTTTGGTCCCATATTTTCAGCATGGAGTTCTTGGGGGGACTCCACCTTGTGAACACTGGCACTGTCATTTCGTTTCTCGGTCCTGAACGAAGACTTTGTGGTCACGCTGGGGATAACCTTTCGGGACCACTAATTAAACGACAGTGCCACTATTCATGAGGTGGGGTCCCAAAAGCCCTTGCTGCAAATTTGGTGGAAAAAATCCAAAAAATGACTGTGTTACGAGCGTCTGTTGTGCAGTTTCTACACACGCTCGTAACTTCATCAATTTTTCATATTTTCACTCAAAATTTCGAACACTGCTATTTTTTCACACCCCCTTATAAACAGTAACAGCTATCATTTTTTGCATTCTTCCCGAAATGTGTTTTGCACCTGTGGTGCAGAATAATAATAATAACCACCTTTATTTATAAAGCGCAATTCCAAAACCAAAGCGCTGTACAGAATTATAAATAGAGACAAATTAGAACAAATAAGATGATAAAACAATCCAATTTCGGATCTCATAAAAATACAGACACAAATACAAAAACAGGATTATTATATAAAATCCCCAAAGACCAAGCAGAACATTGCTCGGCTCTAGCCAGCGTTTCTTGATACATTCTGAACAAGTGTGCCTTGTGGTCAGTAGCTCTCTGTTCTTATTTCACTAAACCCTGTGCAGCTAGACTGCTTGTTACAATGATTTGGGGCTGCCTAAGACCACTACTTGTGGTGTGTTGTACCATAACCTGGCGCTTCCTGGATCATATTTTTGAGGTCCACGTAGCTGACTACACTGGGATTTTCCTGGTGTCTGGAAAGCGACTTACAGCTTCCAGGTGCTGGCTAACTTGCCTTTTTAAAGGCAAGTTATATGCATAGGTCTGCCGGTTTGGGAGGTAAATCTCGGGTGTTGCCATAGTGACGACTGATGTCACCGCTAGGTGCCGATATATTGCTCGGCTCTAGCGAGCGGAGCCAAGCTCGGAGCGGAGGACGCTGGCCTCTGCAGGTGTCAGCAGGGTTAGCAGGACTAGGTAGGTGAGAAGTCTGTCCACAGTCTGTTTGCTGGCGGTAAGTCATATACCCCGACATTAGTATATCTATCTAACCTGTGTGTGCCGCTACTCGGTTGTTTTAAGTCCAGCATGGAATCCTGCTACCTTGAAATCGCTACAATTAGTGTTTTTGACCAAAGCACAGTCATATTACTATTTTACTGTGGTCTCTTATGGTTATTTAAGTACTTGAACTCTATATTGTGTGCAGATAAGAGGGCGAGTAGTTCTTCACGTACAACTTTGAACTACAAATTCACTGACACTTCTTATATTAATTAATTTATATTTGTGGACTCTATTTGTCAAAATATATTGAATCCCAGGCTATATTAGCCGCTTTTAGCATAATTGGGTTATTTTTCAATGTCTTTTATTTCACAGTGTGACCTTGGGGATAATTCCAGGTCACCTGACAACTATTCTTATTTGGCCAACAGTGTGAAGGGAGAACATAGTAGGGAGTGCGCACGTGTTGCGCACGCGGATACATTAGTCAGGTGAGTTAGGGGGCACAATATAAACATACTAGTTACTGTGCATTCAGCCTTGAGTTTGTTTTTGTGTCTGAGCATTTACAATTATGGCTGAGTTTGGCCCGCAGCAGATCAATATGTTAGGGAAACAATGTATTAGCTGTCTTATGTTTAATATGTCTATGGTCAATGATCCCTGTGTAACTTTTACATGTGACAAATGTATGGAGAATGAATCCCTAAAACAATCCTGGAGTCTGTTTAACCAGCATTTATTAGAGCTGGAAGCTAGTCAAAGTCAAATACAAGCTAGGGTCTCTATTATTGACCCAGAAACTCTCCCTACACCTAGCTCTACAATTACCACTAATATTTGTTCATCTCTTACTGTCTCTTCGGACTATATATCACAGTCTGATAATAGTAAATCAGATCTCAATAATGGTTCTAGGAAACGCCCTAGAGAGCCTGAAGTTCTTAATGATACTGAAGAACAGTGGTATATTGTTCAAGGTTATAGAGACAACAAAAAAGGACGCAAGGCTACCCAGTTTTCTCTCCCTACTCATAATAGTTTTGAACCATTGTCTGAGAATATTAGCACAGAACTCAGTTTGGACCTCCACTGATTGTTGATCCTTCTCCTGTTTTTAAGCGATGGGCAGCATGTTGACAAGTCAGGTTCTCTCAGGGCATGTCCGCCCCATCCCAGACTCCACTGATTCCAGTTAATGTGTGCCCTATTAATTCTAGTCCACAAGGTATAATAAATGAAGCTACTTTCTGTAAGTCTAATGACTTTGAGATCAATATTGACAGCAAGAGACAAGTCTTTGTTTTGGGTGATTCTATGATCAAACATCTAGACCGCCCTATTTGTAATCCTGATAAAGCAAACCGAACTTGTTCTAGTTTTACTGGTGCTAGAATCTCTAACAATGTAAACATGGTTCCAGAAATTTTACATCAATGTGGGCACAATCTATTGGTTGTGCTTCACGTAGGTACAAATGATTTTTGTTGTTCAGATCTTTTAAATATTAAAAAAGACATTGTTGCCTTATCTAACATACTGATTGATATGGGGTGTGAGGTCGCCTTCTCAGAAATATTACATGTTCCTAAGGCTAGTGAGTCCTTTAATAACAGAATACGTGCTTTCAATAAATGGCTACGTTTTAGATGTCTCCAACAAGATCAAGTGTGTTTAACCCATTGGGAGGAATTTATCGATAGGCCAGATTTATATCGCAGAGATGGTCTTCATCTGAATCACAGGGGCAACCATCTTTTGTCTGAACATATACTCAAATACATCAATGAGCATTTAAACTGCTTAACTTGGGGGTGAGTTATATCTCTCCCCCTAATTTACATTCTAGAAAGGTTTCTGCCCCTCTAGTCTCTAATCGTTTATCCTTCTTATATTTCAATGCTAGAAGTCTATGTAACAAATTTGATGAATTGCAAGCTTTACCTGCAATAGATAATATTGACATAGTTTTGATTACTGAGACTTGGGGAAATGATAAATATGACTGGGACTTTTCTCTTCCAGGATACTACTGTTATAAACTTAACAGACAGAATAAGAAAGGCAGTGGTGTAGCCATTTTCCTTAAAACATCTCTTAATTCAGTTAATGTCTCTGATAAAATCAGAAATTCCGCAGATTTTTCAGAATCCTTATGGATCAAAGTACAAATAAATAATATAAGTAAGTTTATTCTTGGTGTTTGCTACCTCCCTCCTAATGCTTCTTCAAATCAGCTGGACTGTCTTATCTCTGAAATTGATTCCGCCTCTTCCTAGGTGATCTTTTACTAACCGGGGATTTTAATATGGGTGAAACTGATTGGGTAAAACACTGTTCTATCTCTAGTGCTGGCAAAAAGTTAGTAAACATTTGCCAGCAATGTAATCTTACCCAGGATGTATATTTCCCTACTCGAGGGAATAATATATAAGATCTGGTATTGCATAGTGGTAATCTAGTACCCCTCAATCTAAATGTCACCCCCCATTGGTAATAGTGACCACTGTTCAATTAGGTTTCAATTGAAACAAATATCTGTTCCCTTAAATAATAATTCTTCATTATTCTATTAGTATGATACTGGTGATATCTCCTCCATTACTAGAAGTTTGGATTGCAATGACTGGCATTCAGTTTTGAATTCAGTTAGCACTGATGTATACTTTTCACTATTACATAAATAAATAATTGATTTAAGGCACAAATACATTCCGACTAAGAAAAAAATGACTTCAATTCGATATTCACCCAAATGGATGAGTAAACCAATTAAAACATTATTAAAAAAGAAAAATAGAAGGTATGCGGTTTATCTTAAATCTTGCAGTCCTTCTGACTGGAATTTATTTAAGAGTATTCAGACTAAATGTAAACGGTCTATCGGAAAAGCTAAAAAGTCATGGGAATATAACCTAGCATCCAATGCAAAGAAGGATAATAGCAAAAGTTTATTTGCTTACATAAATTCTCTTAAAAAAACGATCTTGTCCTGTAGGACCGATTTTGGTTGATGTGACACAAATTACTACACCCTTGGAAATGGCTAATATTTTCAATTATAAATTTTGCAAAATATTTTCAGATGAACAAAGGGCAGTTTCTTGCAGTAATCAAACTGGAGGTTACATTAATATCTCTATGGAAGATGTACGTGTTAAATTAATTTCTTGAAAAGGTAAGCTAAGTGTATCCCCCGATGATATTCCTGGGCACTTTTTGTATTTACTTGCCGACAGTTTGGCACTTCCTTTAAAACTACTGTTTGAAAACTGTATTAAGTTAAATTTTGTCCCTGAGCTATGGAAAACTGCCTATGTTGTCCCAATTCACAAAAAAGGGACTAAAAGTAACTGTGAAAATTATAGACCGATTAGTCTGACTGCTCCCATGTGTAAAATAATGGAAAGTCAAATTAAAGATATTATTTCTCCAATTCTAACCTCTCTTGACACAGAACAACATGGTTTTAAGAAAGGCCATAGTTGCCTGACCAATCTATTATGCTTTTATGAGGACATGAGTTTGCAATTAGACAATAAACTAACATATGATGCTATATATGTCGATTTTAGTAAGGCATTTGACTTATTACCTCATTGGGCCTTATTACAGAAACTTGTTTCTCTGAATATTATCCCTATTGTTGTGAGATGCATACTAAATTGGTTGAATGGTAGGAACCCAGCGGGTTTTGATTAATGGACATCTGTCAGAATTGGGTAAAGTTACTAGTGGAGTGCCCCAGGGCTCTGTTTTGGGACCCACTCTTTTTCAGATATTTATTTCAGACATTACAAAGAATTGCTTTTCTAATATCCTTAAATATGCTGATGACATTAAAATTGGCGGACTATGTTCCAGCCAGGCACAAACTGAACAAATCCAAGCTGACTTAAATAGTATCACTAAATGGATTAACCAGTGGGGTATGAAATTTAACCATGACAAATGCAAGGTTATGCACTTTGGGGAATTTAATCCTTGTCATTCATATATGCTACATAATAAAGTGCTGAACACAACTAAAATAGAGAAAGATTTGGGCGTGTTAATTACTGATAATCTTCGGCCCTATTTTCAAATAAATTCTGTTATCTCAAAGGTTAACAGGGTTATCTGGTCCATCCTAAGGAACTTTAAATCTAGGGACAAGAATGTCCTGATGCCTCTGTATAGAGCTTATGTTCGGCCACATCTAGATTTATCTTCTTCTTTATGGTCCCCCTCTAGGAAATATGATATATTGCATCTTGAGAAAGTCCAGAGGAATTTTACTAAAAAGATCTGTGGTTTACATTTTGACACTTATGAATCTAGATTAAGTAAATTAAATCTAATGTCACTTTCCACAAGGAGATTAAGAGGAGATTTATTGCTCTTGTTTGATATTATGAATAAGCCTTATCTGATCAACAATTTAGGATTTTCATTTAAGGATGACATTTTTAATCTTAGAGGTCATCCACTCCAGTTCAAATGTAGGAGTTTTCATCTAATGCCCAGGAAATTCTTCTTTACCATCCGCAGTATCAAACCTTGGAATTCCCTTCCTACAGAAATAATTTCAAGTTGTTTGAAGAATATATTCAAAAACAGGTTAGATAAGTATATTCAGGTTAGTACATTACTTTGTTGTTATTAGTATTGGTAGCGGTTTTGGGCCTCACGGCTCTCTTGCTACCTAACCACCTTAGTATGAACCTTAGTATGAACAGATGGGTCTTTAAGGCCATCTTAAAGCTCTCCACGGTCCAGCACTCTCGAATCTGATGAGATGGAGAATTCCACAGGGTAGGGGCTGCGTACATAAAAGCTCAGGACCCAGAGGTTCTCAACTGTACCCTGGGAATCTCTAACAACCCCTCATCAGCTGAGCGGAGTGGTTGGCTGGGACAGTAAGGGTTCAGGAGCTCTTGCAGGCAGCTCAGACCCTGTCCATGCAGGGCCTTGTAGGTCAGAAGACTGACCTTGAAGGTGATCTGCCACTGTACAGCCAGTCAGTGAAGTTCGTGTAGCACAGGGGTGATGTGGCTCGAATGAGGAGCCCCCGTCAATAGCTGTGCCACAGCGTTCTGCACCAGCTGCAGTCGCTGTACAAAATCAACTTTTGGGACAGATTAATGAAATCAACAGTGCCACTGTTCATGAGGGGAGGTCGCAAAAAGGCCATGTTGAAAATCTGGTGAAAACATTCCAAAAAATGACTGTGTTACGAGCGTACATTGCACAGTTTCTACGCTCACTCATAGCTTTGCCACTTTTTCATATTTTCACTCCAGATTTTCAACATTGCCATTTATTCAGACCTCCTCATGAATGTACAGCTGTCATTTTTCACATCCTGCCTGAAATGTGTTTACGCACCTGTGGCGCCGAATGGACACTCGCGGTGTGAAATCACCTTTTGGGATTAAGTAATGAAATGATACTGTCACTGTCCATGAGGTGGGGTCCCAAAAAGCCCATCCTGAAAATCTGGAGCAAAAATACCAACGAACGCCCAGGGCATTACCGTTTCCAACGGTAATGCCCACCATGTACAGACTGACAGGAGTTGCGGGTGTGACTTTGGGTCGTCGACTGTAATGCTCATGCCATTCCACCCCACCCCCACCCCGCGGCCACTGAGAGGCATTGAGGTGTACCTTGGGGTCTTTGGCCCTAACGCTTACCCTGTTCTCCTGTACTGCACCCATCTCAGCTTATTTCCTTATGGAATGGGGTGAGCGTAAGGGCCGAAGACCTCAAGGCACACTGCGACACCTGTCGGTGTCTGCAGAGTGAAGTGAGGTGGAATGGCATGAGTGTTATGGCCGATGACCCAAAGGCACACTCCCAATGCCTGTCAGTCTCTGCAGGGTGGGGTTGGGGGGCAGCCTTACTTCAATACTTCACTGCCATTCCTATTATGCATCTCTCCAACTCCTGCACTACCAATGCCAATACCAGCGAGCAAACATTTGGCACTGACAAATGCTTGTTAAACTAAAAGTTTGTCTGAATAGATTGTAAGCAACAGCTCACTGACTAAGGACTGTTTTTCTCATTTTCCCTCACTGTGCCATGGCATCCTCTTGCTGTTTGTGTATGGGGTAGCCAGCCCACCCCTCCACGTACACTGGCCTAGCACTGATGAAACAGCGCCGATGTCTTTACTGCTGGCATGGCTACAATTAAGAATAGATGGCTAACATTCTTTTAAAATAACTTGCCGCTGCTTCAGTACCACATCTAAGTATTTGTGCTATTGACAAAATCTACAGCTGCTATTTTTGTCAGAATAAAATGTCAGGAAAGCTATACATCACACAAGGAATACAATGTCTAATTGTCTGTTAAATTTTTACTTGTCTGAAAAGAAGGTTGAAACTTAACAGGACATCAGGTGCTGTCATTTTCTGGGGCGTTTTACAGTTTTCTTGATTTTTCCCACTGACGAGAGCAGTGGCTGTGGATTTTTCCAACAGTGCTAACAGGAGTTCTTTGATGTGGTATAACAGCTGCAGAAAATATTCTACAGGTGTGGCTTTATTCCCTGGAATATTTTTTTTCAGCTTTCTTTTATCCTCCCCTCCGCTGGCTGGGACCTCTTGTTGCCGTCTCCAGCATCTGGTCCCGTCCCGCTGAGATCATCCCTAACCTGAAACCTCTGTCCTCCGGTCCACACACAACTCAACTGCTAATGGGCCCTATCGGCTTGCCCTCAGAGGTTGGGACACCTTCAGTTCCATGGCGACTCCCTTATACAAGATCTGGTTCCCAAGCAGGCAGAACTGAAGAGCGGGGGATTGCAAGGTCCAGGCAGGCAGGGTCTGGCAATATGCATGGTGGCTATGGGCAGTGTCACGTACCTACCTAGTCAGTGACGTTATCCACTTTTTTCTGCTGTCCCAGGAGGAAGCGGACATGCAGTGATGTCATGGAGCGTCACACAAGCTCCCATATATGACACACTAATGTCTTCCGTGTTCCACCAATACCTGTACTCATTAGGTCCCCAGGCTCACTGCCCCCAACTGTCACAGGAGGCACCCTTCTGCCAGGTTCCTGTAGCCTCCCAGCCTGGAGGAGGTGAGCTGTCCTCTGGACTCTTAAACCTCCTCCCCCGGCTGGCCCTCCGATGCTCCAGGCTCATTCCTGAACCTGGGTAATCAGCGTCACAAGCAGTAATGATACCGCTGTGCCGGCAGGCCAGCCTATTCCCAGGAATTCTTACACCTGAGGGCTGTACATGGAGTATCTTACAAAGTAACCTTGGTGTTTCAGCATGCTGACAACCAACCAGTGTTCGAACTTGGCACCTTTTTTCTTAATCTGTTTGCTGTCGGCGTGGTAGTTTAGATAGTTTATTTTCTCTCAAAATAACGATCTACCTACTTGCATTTGTACTGCATTGTGAGGGTACCTTAAGAGATTTTATTTAAAGGCATTTTTTCTTTGTTTACTTATTGTTATATGCTGACTGGGGTCTATTTAACTTTATTTTGAGCAAATCTAACTGTGCTGTACCTGGTTTTAAACTAAGCTGCACATCAAGAAAGCTGCTCTTCTCTAACCCTTTCTGTATCAGCTCAGGCCCCCTCGTCCACTCTCACTCCTTCTCTAGCTCCTCCCCCTTTCACCTGTATTTAAGACTTACCTCCCTTTCTATTCTCCAGAGAGACACAGGATCCACCGATGGTCCTGACTCGGAGGTCATGAGGGCTGCTGAACTTGTCCTCCCCCACCCCCAGAGAGAAAACCGCCAGGTAAAGCCCCGAAGGAGCCAGCGCCAGTCTGTGGTGCTCAGCTTGTCCATACTGCAATCCTAAACTTAATTAATTCTATCTGAAAAGCAGATCTATTTGCTCAGGCACTGTTGGAAACATTTTATTTAAGCTTGCAAGCGCCATTCACCTGTACCTTTGCTCCGGATTAATTGTGGCATCACGCCAATAACAGCAGCCCTCCTATCTTATTTAATCCTGTCCCTTCTCCTCTCCTTCGTCCACAGCTGGGACACCCGAGGTCGAGAGGGTCCCAGAGCTGCCCTCCCCCACAGCGAGTCGAGCCGCCAAGAATTCAGGTATGCCACGAGTGATTCAAACTTCCAGGAGCCTGCCTTGCTGGTAGTTCCGCTGCCTAGGAGCTGTCTGCAGTGTTGACCCCGCCGGCAGCGCCGGCTGCCCCACCACCACCCTTGGTCGACATCGAGTTATATATCCCACATCACGTGATGTGCAAAATTCAATCAGCCCACTTTGCCATCAGCAGCCTATACTTATTCACCTCTAGAGGCCTCCTCTGTTTTAACTGCCTTTGAAATCATAATCCTGTTGGCCTACTTCAATATGAAGAGCTACCCTCGGGTACTTATCCAAGCCATCACACTACTGAATTGTTGCTCTCCGGCCCCCCACCCCCAACTACTCTCCCAGTTCTCTCCTAATAGCACTGTTATGTGTATCTAAAACCAAGTCCTGTCTCCTGGCCTTTGTTACTCCTGATTACCAATCTCTAGGGTGCTCTCCAGCATCTAACTAGCTGGGAGGTCCAATTAACTCCAACCTTTCTCTGATGCCTAGGGTGTGACCTCTAAGCTGCACTCAAAAGTGAATAGCTTTGTCTTCCTGCAAGCCAGTGCCTTGCTTAACGCGCCCGCATGCCTGCGTCAACTACCTCGCTTGGACGTAAGTGAACAACTCGCACTCTTTGATCATCAGAAAGTGTGACATATGGACGCTGTTTCACCAACCCCCTGAGATCATCTGTTCCTTAAGCAACGCCCCTGACCTATAGCACGCGGGGCTTAGATAAGTCACCAGTTCGATCTGTGTGCACCCTGACTGTATTAACACCCGCAGACCTTGGCCGTGTTGCCATTCCATTTGGGATCCTTCCCTCGCCGGGTACCTCACGCACACCTGCTGCATCAATGGTTGGGGCCATGGCTCCACCTGCACAGGCTGGGAACTTAGCTGGCTGTCAAGTTCCCCCGACCACCCTGCCCTCCTTCAAGCACCCCTCAGCCTGGCTATCTGCCAAAAGCTTAAAAATAGCATACCTTAATATCTGCAGCATCCTCCACAACCTAGCAGAACTAATGGCCTGGGTGGCCCACTACAAGCCTGACATTATGGGCATCACGGAAACTTGGCTGAAGCCTCACATTCCTGACTCCATGTGTGCCCTCCCGGGCTACAGCCTCATCCGGCGAGACAGGGCAGGCAGTAAGCGTGGGGTGTGCTCCTATACTATAAGGTGCACCTTAATGTGTCTACAGTTGCTCATACACCCCCTGCATCCCCAGCCTGCGAGTTCCTTCACACCCTCCTCCTGCTTGGGAACACTAAAAAGGTGCATCTTGTCTGTGCCTACAACCCTCCAAAGGGTGGTGTTCAAGGGCTCTCCTCACTACTTGACCACCTTAGGGAAACGGTTGGCTCAAATGAGCTGCTAATCCTGGTGGACCTTAACCTCAATTGGCTGGGGCCCAATACCAAGCAATATGAGCCTCTTCTCTCAGGCCTTGCTCTCAGCCAGATCATCATGGCACTCACAAGGTTCTCCTCCCGGGGGGACAAAGGGTCACTTATCGACTGGGTACTGAGCAATAGATTGGATAGAATTATCCACTCAGGAATACTCCCTGACGTCATCTCAGATCACTCTCCAACTTACTGCATATGGGGCACCTCCACGCCCAAAGTCCCCAGCAGAGTGATCCAGATGAGGGACTATTCCAAACTTATACTCAGTGACTACCTTGAGGATCTACGACATGTCGACTGGTCTAGAGTCACTGCCACAAATGACCCTGTTGCAGCCCTTGATCATTTCCTTGCGGTATTTGTCCCCTTGCAAAACAAGAAAAGCACCCCTTACAAAAAGGAGGGTGAGGGGCACAGTCACAAAGTGGCTCCATGGAGGCCTATTCTCCCTCATGAAGCAGAGAGACAAATGCTGGGTGAAACACAAGATCTCCTGCAACAATAATGACCTCCTTGAATATCGACTGCTCAGAAACTCCTGTAAGAGAGCCATCCGCACCGCCAAGTGTGAGTACTGCAAATCTGCCCTGCTAGCCTCGGCCAATAACCCTCAGCGCTTTTGGCAAAACGTTAAAAACCTGGTCAGCAGGTCTGCCAGGGAACAGATCGCCGACATGCATATCGGGGGGAACAACTGCAGTAACTCCCAAACTATTGCCACTGCATTTAACTGCATGTTCTCAGACCTGCCTGCTCCTCCTTCTTCCCAACTCTCTTCCCCTAAACCCCTGAGCGGGCACTCCCCTCGACTGCCCTTCTACCTCAAACGAGTCTCAGTTGGAGAGACCCAGGAACTCCTAGCCGGTCTCTCCCACCACATAGGGGCAGGACACGACAGCCTTGAATCAAAGCTGCTGAGCATGGGGGCTCCCCTCCTCACCCGGCCGGTCGCTCACATCTTTAACTCTTCTCTTATCTTGGGGATCATCCCTAACTTATGGAAGGTGGCCAAGGTTGTCCCTGTTTACAAACAAGGCGACCCCAAAGATATTAAAAACTATCGCCCCATTGCCATACTCTCTGCTACCTGTAAGCTCCTTGAAAAGGCAGTTGCCACACAACTCTCCCACTACCTTCAGGGTTATGCTGTTCTCTCCCCTGCTCAACATGGCTTCAGAAAAGGGCACAGTACATCGACAGCGCTTGCCGTGGTTACCTCTGAGATCAGGTCCGCGACTGACCAAGGCAAACTGACCGGTGCCATCTTCATCGATCTCTCTAAGGCCTTTGATCGGGTTGACCATTCCCTCCTCCACTCCACTCTTCATTCTCTCGGATTCTCCCACCCAGCCCTTGCCTGGTTCTCCAACTACCTTGCGGGAAGGCAGCAATACACTTGCTTCAACCGCGCCCTCTCTGCCCTCTCCCCAGTTGACTACGGGTTCCCCCAGGGATCCGTCCTTGGATCCATTCTGTTTTCCCTATTCATTAATGAACTGCCCTCCGCTACAACCCATGGGCACTCACCCTATACGCGGATGATCTCGTCGTACTGTCCAGTTCTCAGGATATTACTACCATCAACTCCCGGCTTAACTCCGACTTCAATCTTATCCAGAACTGGCTTGAGGGCCACAAGCTTACCATCAACCTGAATAAGACCCAGGCCATGCTCTTTGGCTCTTGGCCAAAACCTCTTCCAGCCCATCTCCTCTAACCATCTATGGAGCAAATGGCTCCCTCCTGCAGGTCGTGGACTCCGCCAAGTATCTAGGAGTCACCCTTGATCCACAACTGGATCTCACCACGCATCTTCGGAATATATGTAAAGCCACGAACGGCAAGCTCGGACTTGCCTAAAGAGCCAAAGATTGCCTCACCCCGGCTGCTCGGCTCACCCTAGCCAGGGGGATACTTCTTCCCACGCTTTGCTATGGGCTTGTAGCCTTTGCCCCAGTCCTGAATTCTAGCCTTGCAAAATGGGACACTGCTTATAACAATACATGCCACTTCGCACTCTCTGCCCCTCGCCCTACGCATCGCTGTAAGCTCTACTCACGGCTGGAGTGGCTCCCCCCTGAAAAGCACCGCGCCTTTGTCCTTGGCAACTTCGTAGATAACATAGTTAGAACAGCCACTCCTTCTGTGCTTGCCCTTCCCCTCAAACATGCAACCCCTGCCCACCACTTAAGATCCAGTGCTGCACAGTGCCGCCTGGTTCCTAAGACCCGCACCCTCACAGGAGACCGGGACTTCTCCGTCCATGCGCCAAGACTGTGGAACTCCCTTCCTGCCCTAGTTCGTGCCTCTCCCTCCCATCCCTGCTTCAAAACATGCCTCTGGAGCTTCCTCAAATCTGCCTCTGCCTGTCTATGTACCATACAGACTGAGCGTATTCTCTCCTTCCCTCCCGATTCACTGAGGGAGCTGCCCTGAGAGCCGTTAATACCGGCTGTTGTTAAATCTCTGCTGATAACCAGCATAAGGCACTTTCTGCCCTCCTGTTGGAGCGGCGCTCTTGTCATATCAGTACCTGCTTCTATCTTCATTTATTTGATGTCATTCTCTCTCATGATAGGCGCTCATGTCATATCAGTACCTGTATGTACTTTCATTTATTTTGATGTTATTCTCTTTCATGATGTTATTTGATGTTATTCTACCTCTCAATGCTGTTATGTACCTTGTTGCTATTCTGCCTACTTAACCATTTTAAAGCCTGTTGTACTATATGCTGTACCACCCACTTGTCGATGCCTGTGGCTCCTGTATGTTACCTCGACTCTGTATTATGTTTTGTATGTACGCTGTAACCCTCCCGGGTCGCACCTGAAAATAGGCACTTGGATGTCTAGAGTGCTTACCTGGTTCACAAAAGCAAATAAATAAATAAATCAGAATGCTGTCCTGTATTTCTGAACACATTTCACTAAAATCACTACAGACTACACAAATGTACAGATAGCTGCTACTTATTCATTACTGCAGATGTAGCATTTTTTTTGGAATTCTGAATTCTAAAGGGGGTAAGTTTTCTTGAAGGCAGACAGACAGATGTTTCCATTATCGTTCAGCACTGACAGCAGCGCCATGTACACGCAAACAAATCTGGGGCTGTGAAGGGAGGTGAAATTTGCATTACAGAGTTTAGCTATAAATAACATCTTGAAAACTGAACTGCATTAAAATAGGTGCCTCGAAAACACTTATGAATATTAGAATTTAAGACATGTTTCATAATAACTGCATTTTTTTTTTTTTAAGTGAAAGCAAAGGGAAAGAGTGTAAGCTATAAGGGCGTATCTAGTGGTTTTCTGGAGCTGTGATGGCTCTTATTAGCTAGGGTGCTCGGGCAAACTGGATGGATCATAGGTCTTTTTCAGCATGTAAATTTCAATTTCTGTTTACAGTATTCACACAACTTACTGTGGAGGAGGGGGCACCCTGCTGGGTAACAGAAAAAAAGCTGCTATACTCTGAAATCCCAGTATTATCAGCTTATCTTTCCTAGCAAGGAACCAAAAAGGTAGAAGAGTGCTAGAAGTTAAACTATGGATAGTCAACATACAATTACTTTTCGAATTCCTAAAACCTCTTCCAGAACATGCCGGTTAATGAGAGGGATTATTCTGGAATAGGGGATCTAACACTGGAGGCCAGCAGGTGTAGTATCAGCGTCAGTTCCAGATGAGCTTATTAGTGTTGTCCTAGTCAGAGAGATTCACTCAACCCATCCCCACCCCTGGGAATTCTTATGTTTGTTTTTTTAAACTGGGCAGCAGCACCTCCAACCCTTATTGGGAATTAAACCTGGGACCATGAGTCTCAAAGCAGTAGTTTTAACCATTCAGCTTTAAGAAAATTACACTTAGCTGATGAGTTGGACAGCGCCACACGGTACAATCCATCGGAGTCCCATTGTGTATAGTTATTATGGGCCAGTAGACCAATCCACTTATCAAGGATAAGAGTTAACCCACAAATTATGGGTTCAGCCTTATTTAATGTACTTGGATCCTGCCAGCTGGGACTGTAATTATCTTCTCCTGACTTCCATTTAGCTGCTGTAGCCAAACCAAGGCACTTGTACACTTTATTTTCAGGAGATTTATTAAATCTGGAATGGTTTGATAAAAAGAACACTAGCTCTAGGCACCAAGTTCATTTCATTTTTGACAGTTGATTGATCAGCTGTTAAAACACAAAACTAGCATCATTTATGCTGCCCCCCCCCCCCCAAAATCCCATGTCTTGTTGCTGCCACACACTATGGAGTTTAATTAAATGCTAGGAAAGCAGAGACGGTGCCCGCCACCAGTATCTTCAAGTGCTCTCCCTGATCAATAAGGAGCTAACCAATTTTCTTTTTTGCTAGTTCAAATTCTCAACGCGACAGTCCTCTAAACATAGCAAGGATTCCAGTGGTACAGGCTGAACTTGCTGTAAAGATGAAAACCAGCTTGTACATTTTTAACTCATTAGGTAAGCCTGCTGAAAGGTGAAACGGTATTTATACAACACAAGTAATTGGATTTGCGATGGGAGATGGTTGGCACCAATTTGTTATTCTTAGTGAGAGCAGCTGCACAGAATCTTATGACACACTACTAGGCCTTTCCCAGAGATGCAGAAAGTTTCACTTAAAAAAAAAATCATTTATAGAAGTATGGTTGAAATTCCAAGATAAAAGTATTATCTTGTCTGGTGATAACAGTAGTATCAAGCTATCAAAATATACAGCGGTTATTGTTGTCACAGTGGATAGCCTGAAGGTTAGTATCATCACAATGACAAAGAATGATGCTGAGAGCAGCTTTCACAATGCAGATGACATTGCAATTGCATAGTACAGCACTGAAACCAGCAGTTAACATACAAAAGAGGCAGTTACATCTTCAAATAAATAGCAGACTGAAAAGATGAACACGTAAACTGATGTTGCATAAATCAAATATACAGTGGCCTGACTCAAAATGCACAGATTATCAGCCAGCCCAGTGGCGCTGAGGGCTGAGGCACTGGACACCACAATGGCAACCCGGGTTCGGGAACGAGCCTGGACCACTGGGGGTCAGCAGAGGGAGAGAGGATTGAGTATCCGGAGGACCTATCTCCGGGGAACGGGACTAGTCGCCCCACCTGCTGACTGCCCTCTGGTGGTGGCTGTAGGGCAGTACAGGTCAGGAGGCTCAGAAGCTGACATGCTTACACCGGAGGGGAGGGAGGGGAAAAAATGGAAAAAGGTCGAGGCTCCACAGACCTGTGGTGGCCTGACTGCTCTGGAGAAGCCTGCCCCCACCACCAGATTTGCCGTACTGGGTGGCGGGGGTCTGCCAGCGCCCCTCCACCTGGCCCTTCCGCAGAGGGGGAATCTGTGGTGGAACCTCAGGAGGCAGACGAGCTGGGGGTCGGGCCGGAGGATGATAGCCCCGTGGAAGCCCACGGAAGGTGCTGTTAAACAAACAAACAAACAGAAATCCCACAGATCATAGTGGCGTCATGCCCATAGGGCATGGGGGGAGATGCCCCCCAAAGTCATGCCCACCCCCTCCCAAAAGTCCTTGATTTTTTTTTCCTTTTAAGTGGTCTGTTTATTTTTTGTTTGTTTTTCTTTTTTCCAGGAAAACAAATGGCCTTTTTTTTTTTTTGTTTGGGGGTTGGTGGGAAGGCTTGGGACTCAGGAAAACAGTCGAGCCAGTATGACTCAATCCTGGCTTTCCCGACTTGGCCAGTATATTTTTATGAAGACTGAGTCAGGGACTAGAAATGACCCTCAGACCAGGTGGGTGTATGCAAAACAAACTGGGCTGGTCATTTGTCAAGGCTCAGGGCATGTCCAGCCTTTTCACTGGAGGAGAAAACATTTCTTATGGCTCAGCTGACCATGCTATGAATCCACATCCCTTTGGAGGGAGAACAGTGCAGGAAAACCTGTAGCGCCCAATCATGAGCAACGACGGTTGAGGACAACAAGCACTGTAAACATCCAGAAACCAGGTATGCTGCAATTACTGTACGTGTTTATTTCAGGAAGCCTGGTCATGAATGAATGACTGTGTAATTTAAATTGTTTCAAATACCCTTGATTTCACCTGGTCATAAAAATTCATATTTTAGGCTGTAAGTGAGGGTTTATTTTTGTGGCATCGGTACTGTTACAGGACAAGCATCCATGTAGTGTTAAAAACGGATGCAATTTCTCTTGGCAGAGTTCTGTAGTGTCTGTGTGCAGGCTCTGACTATGGGGAAAACTGGATTGTTTCATCAGGATTACAGACAGGCTCAGCACTGTGTGGAGGCGTATAATGTGGGAAAGTGGTTGATCATTAGTTGTGGCAGTACACTGTACTGAACGTCTGTGACCTGAGATCATCATTTGGCGGAACAAAAGCCACAATCTGACAGTGATCTTTTCAGGCAGCACATCTGAAAGTTCTGAGTGTGAAAATACCAATTAACAGACATACCATGGGATTTTAGACAGGCAGAGTTCAGCTGTATAGGAACAGTAGACACCACATGATTCAGTACAGAGGGCAACACTGGGAGACAGCCTGGAATCAAGCATACCAGCATGTGGGCTTTCAGTGAGCCTACTCCCAACAGGGTTACTTATTTTTATGTTTGCGTGCACGCATGTGAAAGAAACATAGTGCCACCATACGAAGTTTTGTAGGTGTGCCACCTCGCTTCCAATGCCCTGCTCCTTGTCACAGGCACGGCCTCACCGCACCAATAAACATCTGAGCTGTCTATGACAGCAGTTCAGATGCAGTGGTGTACAGTTCCAAGCAAAACACCACTACAATCATCGGTGGTAGCGTGTAGTCAATCTGCATACTGCCATCGGCAGTATGCAAAGTGACTACACATCGGCACTGCACTGGAACAGCTGTCATAGACAGCTCCACCCCCCCCCAAACAAACATCCAAGTAGCACACTGGGAGCCCATCCCAGCGTGCTCATCCCTCCCAACACACACTGCATGGCCAATGGGGTGCCCAATCCCCAGTGGCTCTGCTGCCCCTAACAGATTTCCAGGTGCCACACTGGGAGCCCACCCAGCGTGGCAACAGTCCCAGATGCCGGGGGGTGCCTAATCCCCATTGGCTCCACTGGCCCCAAACAACCTTCCAGCTGCCATGCTGGGAACCCACTCCAGCATGGCAAAAGTCCCGCCATCTTTAAAAAAAAATCATCTGTAAGAAAAATGGTCTCTCGCTGACTGTCTTGCCCCTCCCCAACCCACGCCCACCCTCTGAGTGCCCCACCTCCCACACCCCCACCTCACCCCATACTTACCTCCGAGGCTGGCGCGACAATCTTCGTGGACTGGGAACACGTCTGCACTCTTCAAAGCCGACCGCGAACTGAAGAAATGCCGGTAAGCTGTATAATGGCATAAATGTTTTTTTTCAACTTTGGTGCATATCTTGGGCATTTTGGGGAATTTTTTCACCAAATTTTCAATATGGGGTTCTTGGGACCCCACCTCATGAACTCAGTCACTGTCATTTTGTTATTTGGTCCCGAAAGGTGATATTGCAGTCACTGCAGATTTTCAACATTGACATTTTTCCACACCTCCTCAAGAACAGTACAGCTGTCATTTTTCACACCCTGGCCGAAATGTGTTTTCGAACTTCCAGCGCAGAATAGCGCAGTTGCAGTGGGAAATTACTGTTCAGGATAGATTAAGAAAATTACAGTACCACTGTTCATGAGCGAAGGTCCCAAAATGCCTATGTTGAAAATCTGCTGTAAAAAATCCTCAAACTAATTACATTATGGGTGTACATTGCACAGTTTCTACGCACGCTCGCGACTTCGCCAGTTTTTTTTAATATTTTCACTCCAGATTTTCAATAATGTCATTTTTTACACCTCCTCATGAAGAGTACACCTGTCACTTTTCACATCCTGTTTGAAATGTTTTATTGAACCTGTGGCACCAAACAGCGCAGTCACTGTGCAAAATCACCTTTTGCCTAACGAACTGATAGTGTCACTGTTCATGCGGTGGGGTCACAAAAAGCCCATGTGGAAAACTTGGAGTAAAAATACCAGGAAACGCCCACAGCGTTAGGGTTTTCTACCATAACGCCCTACCCTGTAGGGACTGACAAGTGTCGGAGTGTGACTTGGGATTGTCAACAGTAATGCTCATGCCATTTCACCCCCCACCCCCAACCCTCCAGCCAGTGACAGGCATCGAGGTGCACCTTGGATCCTTTTCCCCCAGAGTTCACCCCATTCTGCTACAGTGCGCCCATTCAGCTTTTTTCCTTATGGAATGAGGTGAATGTAAAGCCCAAACACCCCAAGGCACACCTCGATACTTGTCAGTGTCTGAAAGGCAGGCTGAAGTGAAATGTCATGACCGCCATGGGTGACAACCCAAAGCCACACCCCAATGACTGTCCATCTCTGCAGGGTGAGGGTAGAGTTGGTGTCACTTCAATACTTCAATGCCATTCCTATACTGCATCTGTCTAACTCCTGCACTTCCACTGCTAATGCCAGCAAGCAAACATTCGGCATTGACAAATGCTTGTTATTTGTTGACACACTGACCAGGATTTTTTGAAACTGTGCCCCTGTCTCTCCACAACCTGTCTGTCCACTACAACACTGGGCAAGCCCCCCACTCCACCCGAGGAGGTATCGGGGACAAAATAAACACTGTCTAAAACATTGTGTGTGCTTTGCTTATTTTTCAGTGATCTCTGTTTAAGCTTGGGGCCAGTGCAGACCTTGGAAGCCAAAAGCAATTGAATACCACTTTCCTAGCTAGACCAGTACATAAAACAATTTTAAGCATGAACCCTGCTTCTGTTTTGTTTGCAAGCTGCCAATGTGTTGTGTGGTGAGGGGGCCAGGTGTAGCTGGCACATCTATCTCTGCAGCCTGGGCCAAGCCTAACTGCCTGCCTGGCTCTGTTGTGCACTGCACTGCTTCCTTACGGTGTCACGTGTTTGTTCTGTCCTTTGTTCCCAACTGGCTGTCTCGCTGAGGCAGCCAAGTAACCAACTGCATATCTGCGCCCGCCACCAACAGGTACTAGAGCTGGATGACCGCTGGAGGACGGATGAGGTCAGAAGTGACAACAGAGGGTCACTTACCACCCATCCACATCAACAGAAATGCGAGAGTACTCAGCCCAGATAGGAAAACACTAGTCACTAGGTAGGTAGGTTGGTGAAAATGTATTTACTTCGAAAGTATTACCAGCAAAGACATGCTGAGCTGGTAACAGCTCATTTCCAGAGGCATCCTAGAATGATCAGTTCTGCGTCAGGTCAGCCTGGGTGTTTGTTTCTTGTTTGTGCACTTATAATGATGTGCTTCTTTTCTACTTTCCTCCCTAAGCCTGGGCACCACCATAATTAGGGAAGAAAGTAAAAAGGAAGTAGGAGAGAAATTGTTATGAGTGCAGGGATCACAAATATGGAACCCGTTCAAAATAAGAGATATTAGAAGCTGGAGAGTGTACGGCATAGGGTTGCAAAAACCATGCCAAGATTAAAAAATCTTTGTTACCAAAAAAGGTTACAGGCAATGGGTTTGTTCTCGCTTGAGCAGAGAAGAAAGCGAGGGAGCTTACTTGAACTATTCAAAGTTCTAAGAGACCAGGAAATTATGGATGGATTACAGATTACCATACAGGTAAACAAATGTAAATTAAAATCACATAATATGCAACTAATATTGGAAAATACAATAAAAAACAGCTGATGTGTATTTTTTTTTATACAAAGAGCAAGTAGAATGTGGAACAGACTGCCTAGGGAAGTGACAGAAGTGGATACAGAAGAAGTTGGTTGAGTATATTTTGTCTGCAAGAGGGGAACTATGGGCCCACTAGTAAGGGGGACAGAGTAGATAGGTATCTTTGCCTTCTTCTGACCTATGCGCTCAGTATATGAGTAGATGGAGGGGAAAGCTTTCTCCTTAAGGTGCTACCAGCCTAGAGGAGGTAAGCAGTCATACTAGCAACCTGCCAGTATACAGCGTTGGGCTAACCCCATATACTGGACTCCTAAATGAGTTCAGCTGCTGCTGGGTGCGTGCACACTGACACACACTTAAAATCTCATGGCATGAGAGTATTTACAAGGGCTTGACTGGTTGGGTTTTGGGAGGGGCCAAAAAAATGTAATTTGGTTCTGAAAATCCTATTTCTTAATATTGGTTGGCTAAGACATTAAGGAATGACTGGGGCTGTGGGGAGGTGGCGGTGCAATTAAACTAATCAGCTCAAAGGTGGTTAGTCTAATTGAAGAAGTGTTAGCATGCAATGCACTGTACATTTATTTGTTTTATGTTCGTGTGCCTCAGTATTCTGCTGCCATTTAGCAGACTGTGGAACTACTCCACATCCCACTAAAAGCCATCAGAAGGCACCATTTTTTGCTTCGATTTGTTTCTTTTTTATTTTCTTTTAGAGACAAATGTATGGGTATGACTTTTATCATTAATATAAACATTGCTGTGTAAGTGCCTCAACATTCTGCTGATTTGGAGTAGGCTATCAAGATGCTTCACCATCTTCAAAAAGCCACCAAAATGCACCATTTGGCTTCAATTTTTAAAAATATTTCTGGAGGAGCCTGCCCCAGCACCCATCTAGACTGGTTTGGATTTTTGACCCCTCTAAATATCCTCTTTGCATTATGCCCCTGGACTATCATCACTTGTGAGGGGGCAGGACTTTTATAACTCACTCATGGCTCCGCACTCGAGAATGATTGCCCTGCCATTTACACTTGAAGATATACTGCGTATTTTGAGACAAGTCACTAATGGTCTTTTGCCAGGCAACCGAACCTAACGAGGACAGCTACAGCCAAGACATTTGTGAGTCCGAAGACTGAAGCTACTGAGCATGAGGCCACCTCCAAAGCATTATAAGTCACACTTGTGTGGTATGGAGCTGTCTCCACACCCTAATTTGCGATGGCAAGGCCAGCCTGTATTTTGTCATTGGCAGGCAGCTCAGATAACAAGGTACGCATCTGAGGCCACATGTGGTGCTGGAAAACTGGCATGTGCACCTAGTGTGATGCTACAGTTAGTGATGACTTGGCCAAGAGTATCATCTTCCTCCCCAATGAATCCATCTGCTTAAGAGTCAGGCATGAAAGGAGGGGTAAGGCCTAGTCAGAGGGACAGGCCTAATCTTGCAAGGGGTCAGAAAAGACGTTTCACCAAACATGGGATGAGTGAGATGCCCAGGAGACCCCAGCACACCCTGGTATTTTGCCTGGACTCCCCTCGGATCTACACGTATGAAGAAACTGCACTTCCTGACTTCCACAGTTGCCTCTCCTAGTACTGTATGTAAAGGCGGGACCTGCACAGCAACCTGACTAGGCCCGAAAAGAAAGCCTAGTGGTGCAGCAACAGGGTTAGTAGTCACCAAGCAGGACCAGTCCAGTACATCCTGCATCTCCCTCTCAAATTGTTAAAAAAGCAGGTGTTCAGCAGAAGAGGAAAGATACAAGAAGATTTGTTGACCTCTAAGGAGGTCATAGAGGGAGACTCAGCCCGAATCTGGACACAGGATGGAGCTGAAGAGGTGCCAAGAACAGTGCAGAGTTGGTCTTCCTAAACTAGTTCTGCATATTTTCTATCCATGGAGTGTCTCCACCACCCTCTCAAATAATAACTAGGACACATGAAGCAGATGCCCAAAAAAGGGATTTTGGTGGTAGAATGGTCCACTGTACCCAAGCTCAGTCATGGACTGTTTGGCTCACTTAGGGTCCTTGCTCAAAAAAAAAAAAAAGAGGAGCAAGAACAGCCTCCCAGCACAGTAGCACCAACCCCCCCAGAGGCTCGCGCCGACACTGGCGCAAAGAACCTCACAAGCGCTGAAACTGGCACTAGAACTGGCAATGGCTGCAACAACGACAGTAGCACTGGTGGGTGCATTCACAGCAACATGGATGCTGGCAACCACAATGACTCCAGTGATGACACCACACATGGTGCCAAAGCATGAATCAGAACCAACAGTGTGCGTTGAAGCTGCAATGGAAAATGTTGGCACTGAAGGTATCGATCCAAGCAACAACGTGGTCTGGTGCCAAAGGCTACCAGACCATGGCAGATGCCTCCTGAGCTACCCAGCAGGAACTGAGGGGCCGCCCGATGCTACCACCTGAGGCTCCATCATGACGCCTGCTCACTAGGGAGATGGAAAGCTCAGTGCCTCAACTGGCTCTGAACAGCAGAGAAGCAATAAGGGGGAATGGTCCACAGACCTACAGAAGGACCTCTTGTGATATCTACCTCTGAATTCAGTGAAGTGATGTCCCAGCCTCAGGGCCCAATACTCCAATTTCCTATAAACAAAATTGGCATAGGCATTGCAATTCTCCCTGTTGTGGCAGGGTCCCAGGCAGGCGAGATACAAACTATGGTGTGGGTGATGTTCATCCCACTGCTACAATGCAAAAAAGGGGGCCTCACAGGTTTGGGATTTGAGGACTTGGCCTTCTTACCCTTAATACTTATGCAGAAAACAAGCAGATGAACATATGACAAACAAGACGGTCAACGTTCACTCCCAAGGTGTGCACTCAATGGCAGGAAAAACAGAACTGAGGCAGTGAGGGCACCAGTAATGGTTACTGGCTCTGGCGCATGGTGCCACCAGTATTGTCACCATCTTTGGCAAAAGACACTTCCACATGGTCCTAGCACTTTCAGCCCTAAGACAAAACAGTGGGGCTCTATGGAGAAGACTTATTCTTGGAAGTGCTGAATATTATGAGGAAGAGGACTTGTGTTTCGGCCACATTTCGTCTTTTAATTGGAAACAACCAGGTATACCTGGTGAAGTACCAGAACTGACTGTGGAAATCCATGTCCAACAGTGGGCATAATCTTCCTGAAGGCTCAGCCAAACTGGAGGCTAAACAGTATGTAGCTGAGGGCCTAGATGCTGGTAAGTATTTGTTGTGTACTACCTACGATGCCTCTGATATTTATGCCAGGGCAACAGCCTCTGTAATCTGTATGCACAAACATTCCTGGCTGTGCCCATGATATGCAGCAATCTATGCTCCCCTTCTGAGATTACAGTTTGTCCCCACTGTGGAGGCCACATTGAATAAACTCGGTGTATCCCATCAGACCCAATGGTCTATCAAGTCCCTTGGTCCCAAACGGCTTAGAGCCAAGGGGAGCCAGGGGGTCTCATCCCTTCCATTTATTCAATGGGGGTGGCCAGGGTGACCAGCAGTGGCTTTACAAAACTTCAAAAGGTAGTCAACAGCATGCCACTCCTCCAGCTTCCTTCTGACAAACTGGCTCTCCATCCTGCTCCACAAGCAGGGATTCAGGTGGGGGGCAGACTTGATGTTTTTGCCCCAATAGTGAAACATCACTTCAGATAAATGGATCCTGAAAGTAATTCAATCAGGTTATACACTGGAGTTCATCGCGCAAGCCCTGGAGACACCTCTAGGCCTTGCCAACATCTGCAGGAGCGTCTGACTGTCCTTAAGGAGAAAGTCAAGGCTCTACTGGTCAAAGAGGCAACCTAGCCAGCATCCCTATCAGAACAGAATCAGGAGTTCTACTCCAGATACTTCATAGTACTGAAAAAGATAGGAGGATTTCATTCCATGCCGAATCTTTATGTACTAAACTAGAATATTGCTTACAAAAAGTTTCACATGCTCCCTCTGGGATCACTCCCCCTGCTGTTTCAAGGAGAATGGATGTGCACAATAGATCTACAGGATGCTTATCTGTACATAAGTCAGGAAACACTACAAACAATACCTGCAGTTTTTTCTAGAGGGACATAGTTTACTAATTCCAAGTGTTGTCCTTTGGCTTATCCTCAGCACTGCGTTTATTTACCAAATGCTTTGCAGTGGTAAAGGCAGCCCTTCATCTGGAAAAGCTGCATGCATTCCCATCTTGATGATTGCTCTTGGAGGGGTCTTCTGCAGACCTGACAATTCACAAAGTGAACAAGGATAAAGCAGCTCTCAATCAGTTGAGTGTCCTGATCAACATATTGAAGTTCATTCCCTACCCTTGCCAGAGGTTACAGTATACCAGAATCATGCTGGGCATATCTCAGAAGAAAGCTTTCTTGCCAGAGGATCAGGTGGTTGCCCTAACAACTCATGCAGGTCTATTTGCCAGAAGCAACATGGTCTTGGACAGAACCATGTACCGAGTATTGTGCCTCATGGTGGCATGCATAATCATGCTTTCCTTGGTTCGTCTGCATCTGCAGATTCTTCAATGTAACCTGCAGACTCAGTGTTCTAAAGTACACCAGTCTCCAAAAGCATCCAATCTGGATTTGTGCCCCTCTGCAAAGAGCACTCAAGACAGGCAGCAGGTTACTCTTCAGATACATTCAACCTTGAGAGGGGTGCCCACCTTACTCCCTCCAGACACTTGGGGTCTTGCCCATGGTGGAATGCAATCTCTACATAAACATATTGGAGAGGATGGCACTCCTGTATGGGCTCCAGGTGCTGGCCCCACAGGCTGAGGGGGAATACCTTGCTGGTACTGACGGACAACCTGAGTATAACGTACTGTGATGGTTGGCCAGCTGGTTATGATTGTTCTATGATATCTGTAATATAAAAATGTAGTGTGTGATTGTCTCCATGAGACATCCTGTGCTCCTGGGTGACAACCCCCCCACCAGGTTTTAGTGAGAATAACAGGATATATTAAACCATGAGGTCTCTGTAATGTAATTAACTTCCTTGAGAAGTTGCATTTTATAGCTTTTTTATGACCTCCTGCCTCTGAAGCGGGGAAACTAAAATATAAATTTTATGACTTCAGATAAGCTGATTCCTGTTGGCTATATTTGCATCTAGGTGAGAAACTGCAGAGTTGTAAAAACCTTTGATGTCCCTGGGAAAATAGGAAGCCAGCCTCCAGTTCAAAGGAAAGGGCTTGATTTAAACACTGTCATAATTTGGGAAATTAGTTTTTTCTGAAGTCACAGTATTTAATATACCTCCTGATAGGACATCTTGTTTTGTATATTTTTTATATTCTGAAAGGAGGAGCTAGATGACATCATGGAAGGGTGTGTGAGAAAGACACACAGTTAAAACTGAATACTGTGTCTGATCTTTCAGTCATTTTCTTTTTGGACTCTTAAGAAACAAGACCTAACTAAGGCACTTATGGGGTAATACATTAAATAGAAAAAGTCTAACTGTATGTTGGTAGGAGTCTGTCTGTAGTTTCTTTGCTTTTCTTTTAAGTGAAGGCATCCTTAGAATGGCAGAAAAAGGGGAGTTATTGTTGAAGGGGGATCTGAACATGCCAGAACATGCACCCTGGCTGCAGCCACATCAAAAAGCAGGGTTATTCTTGATGCCCTGCAGGGGGCATGCCTCAAACAGCTAGTGGTGGAATCCACTAGGGAGAGAGCAATCTTAGACCTGGTACTGTCAAATGGGGATGGAGAAAGGATCTCAGATCTAGAAGTGGGTAGCCATGTGGGAACAAGTGACCACAAAACAGTGTGGTTCTCAATAAACAAAGCCATAGAGTCGAGCCATACAAAAGCAAGAGTGTTGGACTTTAGGAGGGCTGACTTTACAAAAATGGGAGAGTGCCTCAGAAAAGTGCCAGCAAACTGGCAAGAAGGAGGGGTGGAGGCACAATGGGGAAAAATCAAAACAGCCATCACAGAGGCAAAAAGCCTTTGTGTGAAGCAAATCACCAAAGCAAAATCAAGGAAAAAAACACTATGGTTCTCAAAAGAGGTGGTGGGGAAGGTTAAGGAGAAAAAGGTAGCATTCATGAAGTATAAGGAAACACAGAAGGAGCAGGACAGAGAACTGTACCAGTTAAAGCAGAAGGAAGTGGGGAAGGCAGTCAGACTAGCAAATGCCCAAACTGAGGAAAAGATAGCCAACTCAGTTAAGAAGGGGGATAAAACCTTTTATAGGTATATTAGGGAGTGAAGAAAGATGAAGGAAGGGATAGTGAGGCTTACTAAAGGGAAGGGAGGGTGGGCAGAGGATGACAGTGAAAAGGCAGGGATACTGAATGAATACTTCTGCTCAGTATTCACAAAAGATGAGGAGGGGGAGGTACCTAAACCAAAGAATAGAAGCACTCTGGATAGGGAGGTCGATACCAGTCCATCCACAGAAGAAAGGGTCCTGAAAGAACTCTTAAAACTGAAGATGGACAAAGCAATGGGGCCTGATGGGATTCACCCAAGAATTCTAAAAGAACTAAGGGTAGAATTAGTGACACCACTGACTTCCCTTTTTAACAAATCATGGGAGGATGGTGTAGTACCGGAGGACTGGAGGAGGGCAGACATGATTCCCCTTCACAAAAGTGGGAGCAAGACAGAGGCAGAAAACTACAGACCTGTTAATTTGACCTCAGTGGTAGGGAAAATTATGGAATCGCTTCTAAAGGAAAGAATTGTTGAGTTCCTAGAGGCCAGTGGGGTACAGGACCCAAGGCAGCATGGATTCACTGTGGGAAGGTCATGTCAGATGAATCTAATAGATTTCTTTGACTGAGTGACCAATGTAATAGACCAGGGAGGGGCAGTGGACATGGCCTACCTAGACTTTAGCAAGGCATTTGACACAGTCCCACACAAAAGATTAATACACAAGTTAGCCAGCCTTGGCGTAGGTCCCAAGGTGGTAGCCTGGGTTGAAAATTGGCTGGACAACAAGATACAGAGGATAATAGTAAACGGAGTTTACTCTGAAGAAAGGGGGGTTACTAGTGAGGTACCGCAGGGTTCAGTACTGGGACCGGTCCTCTTTAATGTCTTTATAAGTGACATTGCAGAGGGACTGGAAGGAAAAGTATGTCTCTTTGCAGATGACACCAAGATCTGCAACAGGGTTGATACAGAAGGTGGGGTGGAGAGGATGCAAAGGGACTTGGCAAGGTTGGAGGAATGGTCAAATATATGGCAGCTAAGATTCAATGCAAAGAAGTGCAAAGTAATGCACCTGGGAAACAAAAATCAAGGGGAAGAGTACACAATGGGGAGTGAGATAACAACTACAGAAAAGGAAAGGGACCTGGGGGTAGTCATATCAGATGACCTTAAGGTGGGAAAGCAATGTGAGAAGGCAGTAAGAAGAGCCAGTGGGATACTGGGATGAGAGGCATCACCAGCAGAAAACAGGAAGTTGCTATCCCTTTGTACAGACAGTTGGTGAGACCCCATCTGGAGTTCTGTGTCCAGTTCTGGAGACCCCATCTCCGCAAGGACATAGACAGGATGGAGGCTGTCCAGAGGAGGGCAACTAAAATGGTGCAGGGTCTGCACCAGAAGACATACAAAGAGAGATTAAAGAAGCTTAATATGTATACACTCGAGGAGAGGAGGGAAAGAGGGGACATGATAGAAACTTTCAAGTACATCAAGGGAATCAACAGAGTCCAAGAGGGTAGCATCTTTCAGAAAAAGAGATGTGCAAGAACAAGGGGGCACAATTTGAAGATAGAGAGGGGACGGCTCAAAGGTAATGTGAGGAAGTATTTTTTCATGGAGAGGGTTGTGGATACATGGAACAGCCTTCCTGAGGAGGTAGTGGACTCAAAAACAGTGGAGGAATTCAAGAATGCATGGGACAGACATAAGGCAATTCTAGTGGGGGGGGGGCAGGAGGAAGTAGGCTGTTGGTTAACTAGGATCTGCAGCCTATGCATTAGGTAGGGAAATGGGCAGACTAGGTGGGCCAAGCGGTCCTTATCTGCCGTCAAATTCTATGTTTCTAAGTGACTGTATGCTTTGTGATACAGTGTTCTGTGTTTACATTTATCATATTTTATCCATTTTTAAGTAAATCTATATTTTAAAGAGACTGCCTGGGTGTGTCTTCGAATTTCTTTTTGCATGTGATGTATACGTGGTTAAACTGACAGCTGTTCTGAAGGGCTTGATGGTGTTACCAAGCTGGGAAAAGGTAAGAATATACCTAATGTCTTTTATAGGGTTTTAAGGGTTCATTTTGGATACCTGGTTAGGTGCCCCTAGGCGAAAGATATCTGGCATCCCCCCAAAGAGCAGATTATCTGAGCCTGTACATTTGGGTACGCTAGCATAAAGTTCACAGTTTGAATCCCCTCAGAACTTGAGACTAAAGGTGATTCGGACCCACAAGCAGACAGGGAGGTCACCCTGTCTGTTACCTGTTCACATTACTGTGCTCAGAGGTTGACACTGTGGGAGCAGAGGGCCTGACCTGCTGAGTGCGTCTGTGACATGTACTACTTAAACAAAGAGGGGGAACACACTCCTAGCCACTTTGTCAAGAAACAATGCAGGTGTGGAAAGTGGACCTCAACATGCACTTTGCTGCAGACTATCTGGCAGATACTCAAAAAGTGCTGGCAGATGCTCTCAGCTGCTCCATGACACTACCTCATGAATGAGAGCTATGAGTGCATGTGGCAGAAATCCTGTTCAGTTGGGTGACGGGGTATCCAAAGTTGGAGCTCTCTGCATCCCCACACAGTGCACAAAGGAAAATTACGTACCTACCGTAATTCTTGATCTTCTCTTGTATCTTCACCATTCATTACTTCCTGGGTGTAAGCCGGAGGCGCGCACCCGTCACGGGAGCTTTTTCTTTTTTTTTTTTTTTTAAGTTGCCTAACGGCCCCGCCCTCGAGAGCGACGTCATGCGTCATGCGTGAGGGGCGGCCGTTAGTAGCGATCACCCTCCTCCAACTCAGTTCTGTGAGCCGGAGAGGCAAAATGAAAAGAAAATATAGATAGCGAGGCAAGATAGCCGAGGATAGCAAAGCAAGGAAGAATGAACTGAAAAGGAATAAGCCGATGGAGGAAGGACAGAGGAGATAAGAACATCCCCAGCCTAGGAGTGCAGGGCCTCCTTACCTGGGCGACTCTAGGAGGAGAGATGAGTAAGGAAATGAGAAAATAGAAGAAGAAGAAGAAGAAAGAGAAGAGAGAGATGGGATGTTGAAGGGACCAGAATGCCCAACGTGCATAGTTAGCTTGTAGCTGAAGGCTCGACTAAAGGGGAAGCAAGAATCCCTGGAGATAGAGTTGAAGAGAAGGTTCACCGAACCCGCTAGACAGACTCAGAAGGGCATAGTCCTCATCTTCAACATGCCATTGTTCTTGACACCCACCTCGGGCTCCTGGCCGTGGAAGGCCTTTAACTGGAGGACAGCCGAGGAGGGAAGAATAAAACCCCGCAGCATGAGAGCTGCTCAGGGGTTTAGAAATGGAAAATGTAAGCCTTCAGGTATGCCCAAGAAAGAAACGGGACCCAGACTGACTGGCTAAGGCCGGCCAAGGCTTAGGCTGGCTAAGATTGGATATGGTCAGTAGAGCTCTACTGTAAAAATTGTCCAGGAGGACACTTAAAGGGAGAAACCACTTAGCAAAACAGCGAGAAGGATAGCCTACCTTCTCATTTGCCTTCTTGTTTGATTTCTCCTTTTCCCTTTTTTTTTTTTTTTTTTTTACAGATAAAAATTTTTTTTTTTACTAGATGCATGACCCAGATACCAAGATGCCTATAGCAGTCGGAGAGAGTTCCCTCAGCATTTTTTTTTTTTTAGAAGAGAAAGGAACAGACGTACTCGTTCCTCTGCTCTGCAAGGCAAGAATAGAGGGGGGGGATTAGATTTCAGGGCAACTATCTGAACACGGGATTGCAGGATCAAAACTGAATAGCCTGAGCCAGGCCAAATAACCCCAGAGGTATCTTGCCATAAGAATAGCAAGAGATAGTTGTGCAGTCTGATCGCCAATGCAATCCACTTAGATGGCCCATGAATCTTAGAGTAAATAATTTTCTGGATTTAAACCCTCAAGAAGATTTTTCTTTTTTTTTTTTTTTACTTTTATTATTTTTTTTTTGGAAAATGAAGCAATTTTCCTATATTTTATATAAATGCAGAGAGAGGAAGGAGACGGGAGGTGGAGAAGCCACAGGAAGAGGCCACTGAGGGGATGGTGGTCGGGTGTAAGTAATGAATGGTGAAGATACAAGAGAAGATCAAGAATTACGGTAGGTACGTAATTTTCCTATCTTCCCTTGTCAATCTTCACCATTCATTACTTCCTGGGTGAGTACCAAGCTCCTCTTCCCCTGGAGGGGGAAGAGGCCATACCCTGAGGGAACAAGACCCCCCAGCCTTCTGTTGGTGAGAAACAGAAGGAGAAGACCCTGGCTTATTCAGAAAGCCTAAGTGGGAGAAGAGCTAGGAGGTGCCTCCCGAGGACGAGGAGACGGAGGGAGCCCCTGTAAAAGTCTCCTAGCTCTGGAAGAGAAAAGACGGGTCCCCCGGAAGGCGGAGCGAATCACCCTACGCCGGGCCAGGGGTGACAACCTGGAAAGACGAGCCATGCCGTCCGCTTGATGCAGATCGCTGTCCCGCAAGCCTGGAAGCCACCTCATTACGCCATAAGATGCCCTTGCTTGGTGTCTTGCCAGCCCAGGCCTACCACGGAGAGGGCAACGGCTTGTCTGGTTTGCTCCGTATCAGGCATAGATGCCAGCAGCTGGGACATCATCGACCACAGATGCCGGTTGTAGGCAGCGTGGTGAGCCTGATGTGATGCAATACATGCACTCATTCGAGAAGAAGAGAATACTCTTTCGCCTCAACGGCTTCGAACTGGAGAGAGTCCGAACTGTGGGCGGTCGTGGCGCCAGGCAACGGGCGCCCAGAAGGAGTATCCAGGTATACCAAACCTGAGGACGGGTTGGGGAGGAACCTAGAGACTCAGAGGGCACAATACCTACGCTGGCAGTCCGCCGGGGCTGGGGAAGAAGCGGCAGGGGACTGCCATGACCGGATAGACGCCTCCTGGAAGGGGATAGGCCAGGAAGGTACCACCAGATGCTGGGCACTGAATTCACCAAGGAATTCACGCGTCTCCCGTTCGGTATTGTCTCTTCGAACGTAGGAAATCCGGAGATCCCTCACCATCCTCGAGAGGAAACACTGATATTCTGTGAAATCAGCATCGGAGGACAGATGAGCAGGGGTTCTCTCCTGAGGAGGGAGACGAGGATGATGGGGAACTGGAATGCCCAGAGGATTCCTGCGGCGGTGGTGAGAGTCGAAAGACCCGCTCATGCATGTATCTAACATATGAGGGGAAGGCCGCGGCAGAACCCCTGAACTGCCCCCAGGATAACGGACCCGTAGGACCGACATGGCCTGGGAGCGGGGGTGGTGAAGGCAGAGAGATGGGAGAGGGCACCTCCGCTGAGGTAACTGCTCTGCGAGGGCTCTGGAACCGGGAAAGGGGCCTGGAAAGAGGGATCCCGGATATCAGACCAGGCCGCAGAACGGAACTCTGGGGAAGCGGAGCCTGAAGAGCCCTGGGGAGAACCTCCCTATGACGACGCCGGACTGTGATGGATCCAGAAGGGCAGTCCGCACAAACGCCACCGAGGACACCAGAACCCTGGAGGGAGGGGCGAGGCTCTGCACTGCTCCTGGCCACCCCTGAGTGGCTAAAGAAGACCGAGCAGCAGACCCTGCCCTCAACCCTCGGACTCCGAGAGGGCCTCCTCCTTGACCACAGCGTCCCCTGTCCCTAGAGGCAACAGCACCCGTGAGGTAGCTGTCACCGGGCCTCCAGAGAGGGGAGCCTCCCCCTGCGTCACCCCCACGCCTGCCCCCCGGGGCTCCCGGCCACCCCCAGCCGGGGAACCCTCAGGAGACGACGGAAGGGGGGACAGAGGGAGGGGCCCGCTGTGCCGCCTGGCACCTCTAGCCACCGGGGACCCAGACTCCGAGGAGTGGGGGTGCCAGGATGGGTCCACGTCTGAATCATCGCCCTCCGAGGAGGACGAGATCAGCAGGACCTCAATGCTGGCCACCCCAGGGGTCCCTGAGGCCACGGGGCCGCGAACGGCCCCGGTACCAAGGGAGGCGCCGCTCGCCTCCTTCACGCCGGTAGCAGCCAGGCCTAGCTCCACACCCCCAACGGCGCCGGCAAGGCCGGCACCGCCTGGAGGAAGGACAGGCCCACGGCGCTGGCGCTGCCGAAGCGAGGCGGCATCGCCGACGGCGCCGCTTGTCCATCGGGCGCCGCGAACGCACCGAGGCTCAAAGCGGCACCGCTAACGGGCGCCGCTTCGACACCGGGCGCGCGAATGGCGCTGATTCAAGCGGCACCGCCAATGGCACCGCTTCACTGGCCGGCGCCGCTGAACGGCGCTGACTCAAAACGGCGTTGGAACGGCGCCAAGATTGATCACCGGCACCGCGAACGGCGCCAGGATCCGGGAAACGGCGCCCGGGCGGGCGCGCGAGGTCCACCCGAGCCAGGCCCAAAAGTCGAGGGCCTCGCCACGGGGAGCCTGCACCTCAAGAGGTGATTGCCGAGGCGGTGTCGGCGCCTGCCCCGGGAGGGACTACGACGCCCCGACACCGCTGGAAGGGGCCTCTCGGCAAGAAAAGACGAGGAGACCCTCCTCCTCAGACTGAGAGGCCCGGAGGGGACCCGGGAAGGGCCTAGAGACCTTACCTGAGAATCCTTGAGCGACGTCACCGTCAAGGTCGGCGGACTTTGCCGAGCTTGAACGCGGCTGGACTTGAGGGACACGCGGTCCATGGAGAAACAGGCGCGCATCTAATCCATGCATGGTTGGGTCCCAGGCAACGAAGACAAACGCTATGCCGGTCCGAGACGGAGAAATGCCGCCAGTAACATCGACGGATAGGGCTGCCCGCTCAAACACGCTTAGCTCGGAACCGACATAACGCCAAATCAACAAGAAAACAGTAGGGAAAGCACACCGCGCGCTTTAGAAATAAAAAGAAGCGGTCTTACCGATTGGCGTCGGTGTCTTTGAGGAAGAGAAGTCGAACACAGTCAAAATATGGACGCCTCGAACAGGTGCTGCCTCGGCGGCGGGAGAAACAGAACTGAGTTGGAGGAGGAGTGGGGAGTCGCTTCTAGCGGCCGCCTACGCGCATGACGACGCTCTCGAGGGTGCCTTTAGGCAACTTTAAAAAAAAAAAAAAATCCGTGGACGGGGGCGCCTCGGCTTACACCCAGGAAGTAATGAATGGTGAAGATTGACAAGGGAAGATCTACTGCATTTTTGCTTGCGCTACACTCGAGAATTTTTGGTGAGACTCATCTCTCTGCTGGAATGGACAGTTCCAGAGAACCATTCTTCCAATCCCACTCATTCAATGGGTCCAGGTCAAGCTCTGCAAAAAACTGGCAATTATGATTCTAGTGGCCACTCTGGGGGCCAGACAGATCTGGTTCCTGATGTTATGGGACATGGCAGTGAGACCACTGTTCCTGCTGCCAATCAGCTTGGGCCTGTTGTCTCAGTTTCAAGGCCATCTTCTGCAATCAGATCTCCTGTTGAAAAAAGATAGACACAAAAACACCAGCCAGCATTCTGGTCCCAAAACTACAAATGGAGACCACATGGAATAAACAGAGCACTCGCTATTCCCCAGTATGTCCAGTGTGGGCAAGAACTATACAACAAAGGGCCCCATGAAAAAGCTACAGAGCTCAGTGAAACAGTGGGAAGTCTGTCCGTGCCTGTAGTGTTTGTGTGCACCTTTTGTATCTCTAATAAAATTTTGTTCTACAATTTCTGGTTTCTTCGGACTTCTTGGGGAATAGCAAGTGCTCATTTTTATTGGCATGGTACCCAGAACTCCTGTTCCTGCAGCTGCACACATGACTGCTGAGGACATAGAGCTGGCAAGGTTTGACCTGTCTCCAAAGGGTCCAGCTGTCTCGCTAGCAGACTGGAAACTGTCTATGACCTTGTCAACCATCACCTCCTACTAAGCAAACTGAACCTCTTGGGTATCAAGTGCTTAGTGCTAACCTGGCTAAATAGTTATTTCACTGGCAGATCCCAAAGGGTGGAGTGGTCCAGATCACTGTCCTCTCTTAGGCCTATACCACATGGTATACCACAGGGATCTATTCTAGGTCTGTTACTTTTCTCACCGTTCATGAGCTTCCCAACTTCTGTGGTGGTGCATCAGTGCAACTTTACACTGATGACATTAAGTCTATCCCATTCATCCACAAACATGGACTGGCTTAATCAAAGTCTTAATTCTGATTTCAATACACTCGAATCATGGTTCTCGGATAACAATCTAATTCTTAATACAAAAAAAAACAAAGTTACGGTATTCCACAATCCCACCTCTAAAACATCCTCACAACACTCTCTCAAAATCTGCTCACTAACCAGAGATAAGTAGTCCAAACATTTAAATATTTAGGACTGCACCTTGACTCAGCCTTCTCTTTAAAGACCCATGTCTCTTTGTTAACTAAAACTATCAACCAGAAGTTGGGTCTGTTATACCATCTCTGCCCCTTTTATTCGTCACCTCCTGTCAAAAAATTGCTTCCACATCCCTCCTCCCTATACTTTACTATGGCACACTTCTACTTCTCTCTGCTCAACCTTCATCCATTGCCTGGCTCAGACAACTCTATTTTAGAATCGGGCACTTTGCTTTAGGGGCAGATCCTAGAAAACATCACAGTGACATCACGGCTACCCTAGATTCGCCAGATTATGACTCAAGGCTACAGCACCTCACATTATGCTTTGTATATAAACTAGTGAACCTTGTCAATCCACCTAGTCAAAGGGGAATTGACTGTCTATCGTAAAGAAGTTGTTTGTCTACTCAGGTCAGCAACGTTACCTATCCTAGTAACCCCGAAACCACACTATCTCACTGGGAGGCGATTTTCTGCCTACTCTGCCACCACAGCCTGGAATTCGCTACCGCCTCTACTTCTCTCTTGTCCTTCCTTATCACTGTTCAAAAAAGCACTGGCCACACACCTACTTAAATCTCCAACCTGCATTTGTTTTCGCTAACCACTGCCTTCACTGTACCCTATTTTGTCTCAAATTAATTTTTCCCAGGTGCATTTTTCAAAGTATGTTTTCTCTGCTCTATTATTATGCACAACCTTATTCTTACTATTTTTTCTAGTCTGCTGACGATATCTCAGTTTTGAATCTCCTACATTGAACTTCTGTAAATATGTGTATTCACATGAACATTTTGTAAATCTCACTGTACATAACACTGTAATCTATGTATTTTATTTATACACTGTTGAAATTTTTGTTACCTTGCCTATCCCCGACATTTTTAGTACACTTTTTGTTGTTTAACTGCCCATGTCAACTGTGCGCTGATTATCTGCTGTTCTCAACATTTGCTGCTCACGAGTTGTATTCCTGCTGTATGTATTGCATTCATAGTACTGTACTGTTTTGCATTGTCTGCCCAGGTCACCCCTGAGGAAGGGACTGCACAGTCTCAGTGGGCTCACCGGTGACCAAAATCCTAATAAATAAATAATAAATACAAAGCACATCTGTTTGCTTAATAGAAGCACTTTAGCATTCGTTGTCAGTCAAATGTCTGAATCCTTTCCCCCGCCCTCTCCAGAATATTTTGGAGTATCTGTCTGCTCTTCCTGTCCCAGTCCAGGCTTCAGTCCTCCTCTATAAAAGTGCACTCAATCTATCATGCATTCATAGCTGGAAAATCTTAAAGAGCTGCTGACGCCTCAAAGAAAACTTTGAAAAACATAATATTTTGGTACGGTTCAGCTTGCATTCTATATGTATTCAATAGACTTCTCCTCCCCATTACTTATTACTGAGAAATGTGCATGGAAACATGCTCTATATCTCTTAGAGTTCATCTACTTCTTTAGCTTACTCCCCACCTCATGTCACAGTCCTCTGTTGTGACATCACAATCTGTTGCCATGGGAGTATTTGTAATGTTACATGTAGAGCATTATGACCTCAGGTAGGGAGAAAGCAACAGGAATAGATGAACTCTTCAGGAGCAAAGATCACATTTTCAAGCAAATGCCCACAGTAATGAACAACGAGGAGGAGAAATACTGAACTAATGTAAAATACAAGCTGAGCTGAGTCTAAATATTATGTTTTAAGTTGTCCTAATGGCGTCAGCTGCTCTTTAACTCAGCTGGACATTTCCCACAAGATACTGAAAGGTATTCTGCACATGAATCCCACAGTCCATAAGCCTGCTTTGGCAAGGGGCCTGAACCTGGCCTTGGATTTCCTGACCAGGGCTCCAGAAACATAAAATATAACCGCAGATATTCCAGTCTGCCCGATTTTTTTCTACCTTTATTTCTGCTGCAGACCCACTTGATCTATGGTGCTGCCCCTTTGCCCCTACAATTCCCTTGTGCCAATCCTATGCCTTTTTGACCCCACCACTGTTTTCACACCCACTACCTCAGCTGGAAAGCTATTCCAGAAATCCACTACTCTTTCTGTGTAGAAATACTTCCTTGCATTTCTCCTGTATCTACCCCCTCCAGCTTCACAGCATGTTCTCTTGTTCTACAGCACCTTTAGTTTCCTAAAACGTCTTCCCTCCTGTACCTTATTAACCCCCACAATGTATTTAAAGGTCTTTATCATACCCCCCCTTCCAGGGAGTACATATTGAGCTCCTTTAGCCTCTCCTCACAGGGCTTTTGATTCAGACCCTGTACCGGTTTGGTAGCCCTCTTCTGGATCACCTCCACTCTGTCTATGTCTTTCCTGAGATGTGGTCTCCAGAACTGGACACAGTACTCAAGGTGGTGTCTTACCAGTGATCTATATAGGAGAAACACTACCTTCCTCTCTTTGCTGGCGATACCCCTTCAAACATCACAGTCATCAGTGTAATGTCTATCCCCAGCTTTTGAGGGGGGCATTGTCTGTAAACTGAGCTTGCATGTTTCAATGCTGGATCCAGGGATCGATCCTTGCATCCCTGGTCTCAGAGGCAGCAGCTGTAACCAGTCAGCTAACTGGAAATCTATGAAAGATTAAGGCTGACCCCTGGTTATGGGTATTACTCTGAGTACCTGGTGTAAAACTTGAAACCATGCCCTTCTGTCAATAAATCCCCGCTGGCAGACCACTACAAACTCTGTAATTCACATTTGTGAATTACGGAGTTCCGTAAACCACGGTTGACAGCAACAGCTGCAAGTCTCCCTCAGCAGCTCTCCAAGAAGCTGTCCTCCTGTTGGCGGTCTACTTGCACTGCTCAAAGAAAACCACCAGTGCAAAAAAACACACTTCATGGAGCGAAGGAAGAAAAGCAACGGGAACAAAAACAACATCTAAAAAGACTATTCCTCACTTACAAATTCCCCTCAGAGTGCATCGGCCCATCGGCGCAGTGGTTGGATTTCCGCTTTCGACGCCAGTGACCCAGGTTTGGGAATGGACAGGGTTGTCGGAGAGGCGGTCGGGGGAGAATGATCGAGCATCCCAGGGACTGCTCTCTTTCTCCTTCTCCGGGGACGGCGGGGAATGCGTCCGGTGCTTGACAGACCCCTGGCGGAGGCCAGAGGTACTATAGTGACTGGCATCATAATGTAATATGAGGGGTGGGGCGGACGGTGGTTGTCATTGCATGTCCCTGCCCCCCGCATATATGGGGACAAAAGCCAGCTGCCTGACGCCTGGATGATGTCTGCCCCTCTGCTCCGATGAGCTCCCAAGCCGGCTCCCTGACCTATCCCGTTGCCGGTGCCGCAACCCCACCCTGGAGGTGGCTCAGGGGGTATCGAGGTCATGGCTAATGGGAGCGGAGGGGCTGTGACTGAGGCAGATGAAATGGCGACGGCAGCAGAAAAAAATAAATAAATAAATAAAATTTCCCCCCAGATAAGTTCTCAATTCTGTATTACTGGACTGGTTATACTGCTAACTCAAAAACAGGTGGAGAGGTTCCTAGCAGAAACGGGCTGACAGGTTCTTAAAAACTAAAAAAAAAAAGGTTTCAATATCTTGAGTTTTGTTGAAGCACTTCTTAAAAATAGTAACATACGGTAAGCTCTTTAAAAAAAATGGTTAAGCTGTTATGTTCTTATGTGCAACTGTTTATTGTTTTACTCTCTTCTGTTCAAGTTAAATGTTCTTGTTTAAAGAAGCAGATTTCCTCTCTCTCAATATCTCCATTAACCAGTAAATATAAAAAATAAAACATGGGGAAGTCTGAAAATTTGGATTTTATGCACACCCTCGGTGTGTAATGCCCAGATAAACCCTGAGTGCGATATGGAGCATCACACACCCTGGGCGTGCATAAAATCCTCATTAACCAGACTTCCTGATGCATTATTCTGTACATCTACTGAGCCATTGGCACTATTTGTGTCTGTTTTAACCTGACTCCTCCTGCAACCCTAGGTTTCTGGCTTGGAAACCCATTTCTGGTTGCAGTCCCTCAGCATGCCAGATTTCTGAGCTTCAGGGTCTTCAGGGCATGGAGTAAGAGGACAGACTGAGAAATCTGAACTTACATACAAAGGAGCATAGGAGGATGAGAGGGGACCTGTGTTTGGTCTTCCATGCTTTAAATAGCTCTGATCTCTGGGAAAGTGTAGGCCTTGAACTTAAAGACTCACATCATAATACAAGGTCTCACAGGATTCAACTTAAAGGTAGTTTTAATCGTACTAAAAGGAGAGCAGCATGGTTCTCGAAAAGAGTAGTATCAACATGGAATAGGCTACCACTTGACATAGTTGGTAGCATTACAATGAATGAATTTAAATTGAAGCTTGATAACTACTATTTACTAAAATCATGGGGTATAGCTTTTAAGTATGTAGAGCATATAAGTAAAAACTGTCTACTCAGCTCGTATCAAATCTATGAATCTATGTTCTGGTTGTTATCTGACATTTCATCCAGACAGGGTGGCCCCTAGGACTCATCCTAAGTTTCTGCCTAAAGTGGTGTCTTAATTCATTCGGAAACGGTCCATCAATCTGCCTATGTTTTACTCAGACCCACAAAATTTGTGAAAGGTGCTCTTGCATTCCTGGACATCCTCAGGGTGCTCTGCTTTCATATGGACTGCACCAAGGATATCTGGCAGTCTCCGCAGCAGTTTCTATCCTTCTCCCTGTGTATGCTGGGCAGGTTGGACTCCTTGCAGTGTCTCCCCAGGTAGTTATCCTTGTGCATTTCACTGTGTTACCAGAAAGAGTAGTCGAGAGCATCCTGGTACCGTTACAGGGCATGCCACTAAGGGCATGGTGGCTTCTATGGCTTGCTTCAGGCTAGCCTCAGCATTCAAAATTTTGTTTGGCTACTGCAGCACATGGAGTGAGATCCATGTTTTTATCAATCGCTACAGTCTCGATCTGATCCTTCACAAGAGAGCTGGTCTTGGTCTGGCTGTATTGCAATACTTGCTGTCTTAGGGGGCACCATCCTCCTCTACTCCATGCCTCCCAAGAGGGGATGCTGTACAGCTTTGTGCTCATCCAGTGCGCATGGCTCTATACAGGAGATATCCGCAGAGAGGGTAGGTTCATTACCAGTAATGGAAGATCTAGACAATCTTCTCCAGAGAGATAGATGACTTCCCTCCGTCCCTCAGCAAGGAAGACTGATGAATTTGTTACAGGTCACTGCACCATCTGCCTTTCAGTTTCCCATTTATTTTTAGTGGGCAGACTCTAGTGATCTGCTTTCCCTGCCACTCCTGTATGATTGGCCAGTGTTGAATTCCTCATTCTTGTCAGTTGGTGACTGTTGGAACTCCATTTATTGACAACAGAAACTGAAGTGGATGGGGCTGCCCACATTTTATAAGTGACATCGAAGTGTCTGGCTTCATACAAAGGCCATTTGGCAATAAGGACCACCCCTGCTCTTAAAACGTTCTCGTTTGTTCCTGATGCTGCCGACTTCCAGTCCAATGTGTGTGGCTCTACAGAGGAGAGTGTCTCAAAGATCTACAGTTACTGGTAAGAAACAAACCTGAACTTATATCACTCCCAAGTCAGGCCAAATATTATAGCAGATATAATACACCCAAACCCTACAAAATAAGGGTATAATAATACTTAAGGGTTACTCAGCCAAAAACCTCTTCTATGTGAGCATACTACTTAAACCTGAACCGGTTTCTAACCCTCTCATCATTGTTCCCATCACTCTTTCTGTCTTTTCCTATCTCTCTTCACTACGTTTTTCTACCTTACACCTCACTCCCCCTTACCTCACGCCTCTACCCCATCAGATTGTTCCTTTCCCCCTTCTGTCACCCTGTCCTTGGTTCTGTAGGCCACTTCTTGCTTCAGTACTGTGTGTTGCTAATCTACGTCACCACTTTTTTTAAACCATACTGTAATTAGTTCACTTTATAGTACTGTAGTGTATTTTGAGTTATTTGACATATGAACCTCCTGTACCTCCGCTTTCGGCTGTACTTGCATTTTCCTATGTTCTTGCTGACCTGTACATAGTGGTAACTCTACACCAGGACAAACCAGGGCACATGCTCTGGTTAACAAAAAAAATTGCTGTGCATAGGTTGCTGCTCCATATGATGCAGAACTACTCCCACAGAAACAATATGTGCACTTTGTATTGGTGCCATGGCTGTCAAGAGTCGTGCCCCCCCCAGTACCAAGGCAACCAATAGAGCCTACAGCCTTAACTGTTTGTACAAAACTATCCTTACAGGATGCACTTGGAAACAAGTCGTCCTCAGCAGAGTGTACCCTCCTGATCAAATATTTTTAATAAAATAATTGTGATGAAGGGTTTAAGGTTTTATATCCTTAGAAATGCTGTGAAGTTAAACTTCCCCAGTGAAGATGTGGCAAAGTGGCAAACTTTGCCCTTTGCAAAAGTCCGGTGAAGTGCTGGTAAGCGAGCACTTGGCCAAAATCCCTTTGCAAAGTAGAATGCCCACCACCAGAGTTTAACTTTCTCTCTCTTGCAGGGCCCACTGCCAAACACAGTGGGTCCTGCAAGCAAATACCTGTTGTCGAAAAAAAGAAAACATGAGAACCCTTTTCCATACCCTCAGAGTATTACTGCCCACCTTCCCCCCCCCCCCCAAAGTACCAGTCAAAAAGTGAAACAAGATAGCACTCCCAACTCGAACTCTTCCCGGGTGTGCTTACTTAGACAAAAAGGATACAGCAGAAGGAAACTACAATGACAGCAAGCAGTGCATCCCTCTTCTAACCAGCATGGCCAGTCACTGTGTCAATGAATGCGAGTGAGAGCTTACACACAGTATTTGAGCATGCTCGTGTTTCCATCTATTCAGACAGTGGCTGGCTGAGGTGGTGACAGGAAGGCTAAGCTGGTCACCGTCACTGTGGCTACTCCTACTGTATCCTTTTTCTAAGTCTGCACGCAAGGGGAAGTGGGGGAGATCAGAGGAAAGGGTTCTTTAGCAGGACTGTCAAGGGGAAGAGGTCATATCTAGTACTTTGTGGGTTGAGGAAAGAAAACATTTATTATTGGGACCATTTGGGGAGGGTGGAAGTTATACTTTGTGGGTTGGGGAAGCGGGTATTTCTTAATAGGAACATCTGCGTGAGGGTAGGAGTTAGAAACCTAGACAATTACAGCAAAAAAAGATAACTGGTCCATCTAGTCTGCCTGTAACACCTTACCATATCTCGAGACCTTTTGTTAGTATTGGGTTTCTCTCTACACTATCCATCCCTTGCTCTCTGTCTTACTACCACTCCCCCTGAGTAACTGCCACACTGTTAACGCTGTCCCAGCTGTGCCTGAAACCACTACTGGTTTTGGTGTCCACCACTTCTGCTGGCAGACTGTTCCAGGGCTCACCACACTCTGTGTAAAATAACACTTTCTCATGACTCTCCTGAACCCCTCCCCCACCAGCTTCCACTTGTGTCCTCATGTTCTTGTGATTTACCTTGTTTAGTCCTTTCAGGAACAGCCAGTCCCTATCTATCACATCACCCCCTCTATCATCTGGTCTCTAGTGAGTACATGTTCAGTGTCCAAAGCTGATCCTCAGAGGAGCTGCCCTGTTGGCTCTTAATCATTTTGGTTTCCCTACACTGCACCACCTACAGCCTGTTGTTATCTTTCCTTGGGTGTGGACTACAGAACTGGGCATAGTATCCCAGGTGTGGCCTCACCAGTGATCTATAGGTAGAAAGGCAGCAACACTGCCTTCCTCCTGCTGTCAAAACCCCTCCTTATGCACCCCAGCATCCTGCTTGCCTTACTGTAGGCCTTGCTACACTGGATAGATTGCTTTTATACTTCCTTTATTCAGTTATAGCACCTATGTATCACGTTATCCCTGTTGTATCTCAGGATTTATTACTTGTTAGATTGCTTGTGACGATTAGGTATTTTTTGTATTTCTTATCTGACTGCTTGTGACGATTAGTTATTTTGTATTATAGACCTCCTTGTAAATGAGCTTGCTCAATGGAATGTATCCCTTACAATAAACTGAACTGATACAATAAACTGAACTTAAGGAGTCACTCATGCTGACTTTTTTGGGGGGTAACTGGGTTAAAGTCACGAGCCACAAATGCCTGTTTTCACAGCGACCTGGGAGCAATGGGGTTGTTAAGTACTCTGAAGGTAGGACAGATGTAGCGAGTTAAGGCAAATAAGGGCGTGAGTCTTGAGGTCGGGGGGGGAGGTAGGTGGGGGCATAAACGGGGAGGTTGTCGAGATAGTAGCACTCGAGAGGCTACTGGACCAAGGCAGAGATGCAGGAGGGGGGTTTGGGGAAGTCTCGAAGGGGGCTAGGATAGCAAGGAGTATCAGGTGAAGCCAAAACCTACTTCGCCCGGGTACTGGGGAAAACTCGCTTCAGTAGTGACTTGCTTGATCTAAAGATCCTAAACCTTGTACCTGACGTTGTCCTTCAACCTCTAACCAAGATCTTCAACCTCTCTCTAAGCCTGGGACAGTTCCCATTCCAGTGGAGGACCACTGTAGTCACTCCTATCCTCAAGAGTGGTGAACACACCCGACCCAGTAACTATCGCCTCATTTTCATCCTCCCGCTCCTTTCTAAAGCTTTGGAAAGAATCGTGTCTGACCAGCTCTCTGACTACCCAGACAAATATAATCTGTTTTGCCCTGAACAACACGGCTTCCAGAAAGGTCACAGCACAGCCTTTCTGGACTTCACCGACTATATTCACAAAGCCTTAGACTGAGGTCACCTGGTAGGTGCTATCTACACTGACCTTACCAAGGCGTTCGACATGGTTAGTTATGCCCTTCTCATTCAGACCCTCCCCTCTCTAGGCCTGTCCATGGAATCCACTGCCTGGTTTTCCCACTATCTCTCAGCAAGGCAGCAACAGGTCAAAATTGGCACCACCCTCTCCTCCTGCCTCCCTGTCTGGTCGGGTGTACCCCAGTGTTCTATCCTGGGGCCTCTCCTCTTTTCCCTTGTTCTAAACTCACTTCCCAAAGCCTGTCCTGGTCGCATGTTACTATATGTAGATGATGCAGTAATTTTCAGTTGCCACCCTGAGCCTAACCCACTCCAACATGACCTTCAACATCTTTTCTCATTATCAGAGGAGTGGTTTGTCGAGCACAAGCTTATTTTAAACTACAAGAAGACTAAAGTCATGGTTTTCTCTCACCCACAAAATAAATCGAGAGATACCTCCCTCGTCATCCTCAACAACCGTCTCTCTGTCCTTGACCAAGTCCCCAGCTTCAAATATCTAGGTATCACCCTAGACCTCTCCCTCTCCTTTCAGTCTCACATCAACCTAGTCTGCACAGCTGTGAATAGCAGAATTGGCCTCCTATCTAGGACTATCAGAATTGGGCTCCATCATTGCCTGCCTCCTGAAGCCCTCCGCTTGGCGGTTACCAGCTCCATTCTCTCCCTAATCGACTACGGCATAGTCAGTTATGGCTCAGCATCTGGTACTGCACTACAAAGACTAAAGGTGTCCCTTAATAAAGCTTGTCGTCTGGTGACTGGCTGTGACAGGTTCACCCACACCTGTGACCTGTACCGCCTCTCCAACTGGCTGAATTTTGAGGGCCGACTAAAATATCACACCTGTCTCCTAGCCACGAAGATCATTGCTGGCCTTGCCCCCCAGCCTCCTTCACCTCATTAACCCCCACAGCACCCCTTGTACCACTAGGTACTCCAGCAAGCATACTTACTCTATACCTTACTGCAAAACCTCTCATTGCCAGAGGGCCTTCCTTTACCTGGCCCCCTTTGACTCAATTCTTTTCCGCCTGAGATTTCCTCCTGTGCCTACCTGGGCCCCTACAAATGTTCACTAAGGGAACACCTCCTCTCTCGACATGTGTGACTGTACCTGAATTACTTCCTCACTACTTGCCCCTCCTCTCCCCTCCTGGCAAGGTCTGTCCTGGCTACTGTCCCAACTGGGGCTCTGAATCAGTATGGTCTGCCTGACCCTGGGCGGTTAGTGTCCTTACCCCCCCCTTGACAAGGTCTGTCTTGGGACTGCCTGCCCCGATAGGGCTCTGTATCAGCAAGGTCTGCCTGACCCTTTGTGGTCTGAGCTGGCCTGGCTTGCATTCTTATCCTAGTTGCCTAACTTTGGTTTGTTCTCATATACACATCCTACTGTTATCACTGCCTAACTGTACCTTTGCATTTTACTATTTACTGAATAATGGATACTGTAACTTTGCATTTTACTATTTACTGTTTTCCTGTTTCTGTATTTTTTCTCTTATTGCTGACGTGGAGCCTTTGCAAAGGAGTCTCTGACTCAAAGGTTGTAATTCAGATGCTTTCAATAAATAAAGAATATAAATAAGTAACTTGTTCAGAGTCACACAGTATGTAAGTGGAGGTCGTGGGAATCAAAACCAGGTCTGCTAGATATACCAAGTTCATTAACAGCTTGTTACCCTACCCTCTAGGCTATACTGCCAGCTTTAGTCTTAAGGTCTCTTTCCTCAGAGGTAGTGCCAGCTTAACACCTCCCATCCAATACTTCGTTCTGGTGTTTTTGTCCCTTAAGTGCTTCACCTTGCACTTCTTGGTGTTGAATTTTGGCTGCCAAACCTTGGAACACCACTTCAGTCTTTGCAGGTCCCTTTGCAACTCCCTTACCTCCTCCTCTGTCTACCCTGCCACAAAGCGTAGTGTCATCTGCGAAGAGACACATCTCACACTGAATTCCTTCTTCTGTGTCGCTACGGAACATATTAAAAAGAACTGGCCCCAGGGATGAACTCTGTGGCACCCCACTGGTGACCTTCCTCTCTTGGGATCTGACCCCATTTACCATCACCCTCTGCTGTCTCCCTTAAAACCAACCTCACACTCATCTAACCATGTCCGTCACAGCACCCAGATCATCTAGCTTCTTCAGCAACCTTCTGTGAGGCAGTCGAATGCCTTGCTCAAGTCAAAGGAGAATAACTCTACTGTACAACCCTTATCCACTGTCCTAGCTACCCAAAGATTTGTGGGTACTCAGTGGGTTGGAGGGAAAGGGGGATTTCTATTGTTTTTACTGGAACCATTGGTGGGGAGGGTATGTGACTGTGCTGTGATGGTGGGAAGAAGGGTTTTCTAATGTTGGTTTATTTCGTTTTTTAAAACAGTCGCCACTACACTTTGGGTAGTACACGTTACCTGTGAAGTACTGGCCTTCACAAGGTGGCCCTTCCCCAATGGCTAACTCTGTGGAGTTTTGGCCACATACTTCACTGTGAAAACTACAAGAAGCATTGTTTGTGGACCTTGCCCATCCTTAATACTAAAACACCCTGGTCTTTCTTCTGCTCTGTGCTCTACTGTCTCTCTTCACTTAACAGCCTATTCCTTATGTGCAATTCCCTTCTTTGATTCAAAGTAACCATTCACATACTGATTAGTCTGAAAGGGCTTTATCTCTACAGTCATCCGCCACCTGCCCATGAACATCAGCTGCGTGTTTGTCTCCACATGCAGAAACCTGATTATGGTTCTTTGTTCTTGCTGAGAAAAAAAAGATATTAGATTCCTTCAATAGTAGCTTTCAGCTGAACTTGTTCCCAATTTATGTAAGGAACAGCAAATATGTAAGCAAGTGCCATCAGGAAATGCAGACTATAAACAATATTTCCTTGGGGATGTTTAGTCTAAAATGAGAAATATGAATAAAAAAAAAAAAAACACAACTGTTCCTGTAACTAGGTGGTGCTACTCTAGAATATGAATGCAATTTTAACAACGAAGGAAGAGGAAGTAACATTTAGTATGAGATACCTTAAGGAGTTTGTTACTGGTGAGAAAGTCTGTTGATGGTTTAAGAATTGCTGTCATTGATTTGGTCAGTTCTTCGTGCACGGTCTTGCTATTTGTGGTGGTAAATGGCTCTGTTTTAAAAACATACTTAAAAAAGAAAGGAAATGGAGATATTAAACACTAAATCAAAGTTAACATTCTCAATATCACTTTTAAAGAATTAGAAAGAAAAACACAACGTCAAGTAAGAGAAACAACAGCTTAATGTACCTTTACGTAAGATCGTAAATAGCTCTCCAACCCTTCTTCGTGGCACTGGGCAACAATGTGGATGATAACCCTTAAAATAAATAAATTAATTAAATAAATGAAGACATTTAAATAAATAAGGCCCTTTGATATCAAACATTTTTTTAAATATGTAAGAAAACTGGAATGGACTGTAAGAAATGCACATTTTTTTTTAAATCTCTGCACTGTTGTTCATATTGGAGCTGATGAGATTTGCCAATTAAGATCAGTGAAATAAAAAAGATGTAGGCCACTTAGAGACTCCTTGTTCTGAATATTATTTAATGATTAGTCAGCTGTGTTCTTTACCTTGTCACGTTTACCGCAACATCGTCTTGAGATGCTCTGGTAAGGACTCGAAACAACTGGTTCAGGACTGTGGGCAGAAATTTGATCACCACGTCGCCTTCCATGGCATGCAGACTCTATAAAACAGGTATCATTTGTGACTAGCTAGCACACAGATATTTAAGTTGTAATCACATACACCAGCCTACAGCATGCTACTAAGAAAGCAGGATATATAGACAAATAGATCCTGTAGATAGAAACATAGAATGTGATGCAGAAAAAGGCCATTCAGCCTGTCCAGTCTGCCTAACCCTCCCCTAGTAATTGAGTGTTGGACCTATTAACTATCTGCCCACTTGGCCGGCCCGGTGGCGCTGAGGGCTGAGGCGCTGGTGCTTTACCTTGCGCTACGCCAGCGACCCGTGTCGGGGAATGAGCATGAGCTGTCGGGGGTCGGCAGGGGAGGAGAAGGATGGAGCATTCGATGGGCTGCTCTCCTTCTCCGGAGAGATAGGTTCTTGGTGGTCAGTGCTTGCTCGCCCCCTGGTGGAGGCTGGAGGACAGGGCACCGCACCACAAGTAGGGGAGGAGTTGGGCCAGACGTCTGGAGGGAGTGCGTGCGGATGCGTGCACGCTCCACTCCACTGACGTCATGGCACGGTCCCGACTCCTGGGAGAAGAGGAGAAAATGATACCGCCATGCAGGATGGCGGAGGGCGTCTCGCAGGCTCCGCCCCCGGCTAGCCACGGCGCTGGCCATCTAATCCGGTCCTCGGTGGGGGAGTTTGACCCCGCCAGGTGGGGTAAGCCCTGGGGCTAGGTCAGCATTGGTTGGTGGACGCCGGGGGACGGGGCTAGGGACGCCCTCCTGATATAGCCGGCGGGAGGAGGAGAAAAGTAATAACTGCAAAAAAAAAACTATCTGCCCTCTTTTTCATATAGCATCCTCATCATTTACTGATCTTGTAAGATCCCCATGCCAGTCCCATCCCAGTTTGAATCATCTTACTGTTTTCGTGCATTCTACCTCTTTCAGTGAAAAAATATTTTCCGACATCCCTCCAGAATTTACATCCAACCAGCTTCAGTGGATTCCCCATTTTCATGTTTACATTTAAAGTGAGCAATTAATTCCACTTTACACAATTAATCCCATGGAGATACTTACATGCTTCTGTTACGTGCCACCTCTCCCTCCTCATTTCCAAAGTATACCTGTGGAGGTCTCACAACCTTTCCTCATTTAATTTCTCCCAAAACCCCTGGATGATTTTGGTTACCCTCCTCTGCGCTGCCTCCACTTTGTCACAGTGCTTTTGAAGGTGTGGGCTTCAGAATCTTGCACAATACGCTAGGTGTGGGTGAACCACAGTTCCATAAAGGGGAGCAATAACTACCCTTCTGCTGTTGATTCCTCTTCTTTATACACCTAGCATCTTGTTTGCTTTACCTGTTGTTCTATTACATTGGGCAGAGGATTTTATGCTTTCCAAAGTAAGCAAACCTAAATCCCTTTCCTCACCTGTTTTCTCTGCTATCGTACCGCCCATGTGGTATTATCTTTTCAGATTTTTTCTCCCAATATGCATTACTTTGCATTCTTTGGCGCTGAATTTCAACTGCCATGTCCTGGACCATTTTTCTAGCCTTTCTAAGTACTACCTCAGTGTTCTTACTCCTTCTTCACTATCCACTCTTTCACAGATCTTTATGTCATCAGCAAACAGGCAGATCGTTCCTTTAATTCCCACCCCTAGGTCACAAATGAATACGTTAAAGAAGACAGGATCCAGGATTGAACCCTTTGGCACTCCACTAGTCACTCCATTAAAGAGCAACTCTGCATTTCAGCACATGCGTTCATAAATTAAGATGTTTCAGCTGTTACAATTTACTAGGCAATACATTTTTTTATTCATTTTCAATGTGCTTTTCTGAGATTTACAGGCATACCTTGGTAGACCATCTGTGAGTCGGAACAGAAAAATTTGCCTCTCCCCTGCTAACCTCCCAGTGCCTTTGTTTGACATCATAGTGCTGACCCCGACAACAGACTGTGACATCACAAACAACAATTGTGTGATTAGCAGGGGAAAGTCAGATACATTTTAAAGACTCAGCGAAATAAGTGCTGCATTATCTACAATATTTAGTAGATCCACAGCAGGGTAAAGTGAAAAATAACAACTAGACAAAGTTAAAACATAATTGCTGTAAATCTAGTGTTTTTAGGCTTTTTATTATAATACAGAGTTTCTCTTTACCCTCTGAGAATCCCCCAATTATAACCACCCTCTGTGTGTCCCTTCAGCCAACCTTCTACATACAGTTACCCTTTCATTCACCCCAGTGTATCTAACCTCCTGTGAGGGACTGAGATAAAGCCCTTAGTAAAGTCATGGTATAGAGTATCAACTGCCTGTCCTCTGTCAGCTTCTCTAATTACCCAATCAAAATATTTGATCAGGTTAGTATGACGTGACCTTCCTCTTGGAAACCCAGTTTTGTAAGAGGTGGTACAACTGAGTTCCTTCTTGTGGGCTCCTGCCTAATTTACCCCCTGCTTTGGTAAGCCATACTGGTTTGCTAGCTTTTCTGATCTTACTTACTTCCCTCATGCAAAAGGCTGTTACTTCTGCCGTCCTCTTTTTAAAGAATTCCCTTTACCATCCACTACCTCAATCTGTGATATATTTTTCAGGCTACTGCTCAAAATCTCTCTCTTCCTCTGAAAGTCCACCCTTCTGAAGTCATGTACCTTTAACTATGAGACTTTTTGACTTTTTGTACTTGTAAATGCATCCACACTGTCTCAATAATGATCACTGGTTCAGAGCGGTTCTCGGACTTTGATATTTTGGACCGTATCTCCCTTGGTGAGAACCAGGTCCACTATGGCGCCCTCCTTGTATGTGTCTGAAATAACTGCATCAAGAGTACCTTTTTGAATGCATCTACCAGGAGCCGATTCACTGTACTTGCTGCTACTGGCACATTCCAGTTCATATCTGGCATATTGAAATTACCCAGTAACCATCCCTCCCCCAGTTCTATTGTTCTTCTAATGACCTCTCCCACTTCCTTGCCTACCTCCAGACTCTGTGATGGTGGTCTGTAAGCCACTCCAATTCCGATTTTTTTTTCTCCATTCCCGAAAGTGGCCTGCACACATAAGATTTCGAACCCATTTGCCCTGCCTAAGCTGTTCATTTCTATGGGGTTCATTTCTTCCCTGATATATAAAGCTACACCTCTACCCCTTCCCATCTACTTATCCCTACTAAAGGGTGTATATGATGGTAAGGACATGACCCAACTCTGATTCGATGCAGCCCACATTTCCATGACTACTATAATATCTAGCTGCACTTTAACCACTAATGACTGTATGTCTGAAAGTTTGTTTCCCAGACTTACTAACATACTAACATACTATTTGCCAGCAGATTAGGCCTTATGGTCTATCAAGTCTGCTCGAACCTCGATCCTTAGTTGGGTGCCGAGACCCTCCCATCCCTTGTGCTCCAGAAACCCCTATCATCCATCCCCACCCCCCCGGGACAGGCCATCATCTGATACATCCACTTTCTGTGTCTGTCCCACCTCTCTTAAAGCTCTCCACTGTGGATCTCTGAACCAGCTCACCAGGCAGAGCATTCCAAGGGTCCACCACCCTCTCGGTGAAAAACCTCCTCCTCTTTCCCCCTCACCTTCCACCTTCCAACTTCAAACCATGCCTCTGGTGATGCCTCCCTGCTTTAGTCTAAAGATCCCTCCATGTTTACCCTATTTATTCCCTGAGGTACTGTAGACCTCAATCATGTCCCCTGTCTCTCCTCTCCTCCAATGAAAACAGGCAGAGCTCCTCAAGTCTGTCCTCGTAAGTCAAATCTCTAAGCCCTCGGATCATCTTTGTTGCCCTCCTCTGTACCCTCTCCAGGAGCTGTATGTCCCTCTTCAAGTGTGGTCTCCAGTACTGTACACAGTACTCAAGGTGTGGTCTAACCAGTCCATTGTACAGTGGCAGAATCACTTCCTTGCTCCTAGAGGTGATCCCTCTTGCATGCATCCCAACATCCTGTTTGCCTTGCTAGCTGCTCTCCTGCACTGCTCAGTGTTATTCATACATGTATCCACCATGACCCCTAGGTCTTTTCCCTGTTGAGGCTTCCAGCACCTCCCTCCCAGGGTGTACCTGTGTTTAGGGTTTCCCCACCAAGATGCAACACCTTGCACTTGGTGATATTGAAATTAATTTCCATGTGTGAGCCCAGCTTTCCAGGGTGTCCAGGTCCTTGCAGGGCCAACCTCCCTCTTCTCCCTCAACTACTGCTCCCATCTTGAGTCATCCGCAAGAGACTCATTTCACACCCTATACCATCCCTGATGTCTGATATGTATGCATTAAACAGGATTGGACCCAGGACCGAGCCCTGTGGTACCCCTACCAACCTCTGTAGGGTTCAGAGCTCCCCACAGACCACTACTCTCTGAGTGCGTCCAGCTATCCAGTTTTCAATCCATCTGACCATCAAAGGCCTCTCCTAACCCCATCAGTTTCTCCACCAGACCATTGTGGGGGCAGAGTCAAACATTTGCTGAAGTCCAAGAATAATACATCCACAGGCTTACCCTATCCAGTTCTGATGTTACCCATTCATAGAACTCCACAAGGTTGGTTTGACATGATCTACCTGGCACAAACCCATGCTGCCGACTATCCAGACCTCCCACCTCCTCCAAGTAAACCCCCAATCGTTCCTTTGGTATACTCCATTAATTTTTCCCACCACCGAGGTTAAACTGATGGGTCTATAGTTTCCTGGTACTTCCTTCGACTCCTTTATGGATTGGTACACATGTGCCTCTCGCAATCCTAGGTACCCTCCCTGTCTCAAGTGACCTGTTGAAAAGCTCCGCCAGGGGTGCAGCCAGTATGTCCGCCAATTCTCATAGTACCTCGATGAATGCCATCCGCCCAGGAGATTTGTCTTTCTTTAGGGCCTTGAGGGCAACCACACCCCTTTTGGTGGGATGGCATCATCCGTCCCTCCACCTTACTGGTCTTTTATCCTTATCCAGATGTGACACCCTGGGTACCTTTCCCTCCTTTGCTCCATTTCTGCTGCTCCCCTGATCCCACTCCTGCCGCTTCTATCCCCTTTTGCCTTGCTTTGTAGATATCCCATCCTCTCCCTAGTGAACACAGAGGCAAAGTACTCGTTAAATACCTCTGCCTGGTCCTCGCCTCTTCCACCCACCCTCCTTCTGATCTCAATCTGCTGAGATGGCCTTAGTTTTCTCCGCTCCCCAATGTACCGGAAGAACCCCTTTCCCCTCCATGTATCCCTGTGCCAGCCGATGCTCTTTACTGACTTTTGCTCCTCACCACACGGGTGACTTTTCTAGATGCAAGCTGGTACATTTCCTTATCCCTATCCCCTCTTGTTGTTTTATATTTTTTGTAAGCCGCCTTCTTTTCTCTGACTGCTACCTGGACCTCACTGGACCACCAGCATGGTTTATGTAGGCATTCGTTCTCGCGACACTCCAGTACCTTTAGCCTGTATTCATCTGCTTATGTTGTTGCTTTTTCTTTAGATTAGCTTTTGCTGGGGGGTGGTCAGCTAGACCCCATATAGTTCTGGTCATGTTTTTAACCCTACCTGAACTGCCCCCACCCCATTTCTTGTATAAATTTACCTGATCATGTTGCATGAATCTCCTAACCAGCACCCTCATACCCTTCTCATAAGGATACAGGTAATTATTTTTTAATAACCTACATCCATTCCAAGTTGTACCCCAATTTCAGAGGAACTGAAAACCCTCATTTTTACACACTGATATATACTACAGATATGGTAGATACTATAGACAGATACTGTATAAACAGATTGAAAAATACTGTAGAAAGACAGACAGACTGACAGACAGAAGAATATGCAGTTATATAGCACTTTTCATACAAACTGCATCCCAAAACGCTTTACAAGCAATGAAAGACTGGTAATGAAGTAACTGTAAATGTGTAGTGACAGCCATTTCACCCACAAACAACCTTGAAAAATTGCATGAACTGGCTTTATGGAAAGGGGACTGTTGGCCAGGACACTGGTAAAAATCCCCTACTGTTAAAAAAAGTGCCTTGGGTTCTTCTTTTTCCACCTGGACACCCACCAGGACAGCTCCAGAGGTGGGCAGAAAGGACTTTGGTATAAAGTCTCATCAGAAGGACAGCACAGCCCAACAGTACGGCATCCCCCAGTACTGTGTTTAGATGCCAGCATTTATGGTATGAGCTCAATCCCGGTGTGAGACCAGAACCCACAACCTTCAGGCCATGGGGATGCAATACCAACAGAGTCACGCAGATATATACAAAAATACTGTTGATAGATAGATTAGCTACTAGATAGATACAGTAGATTTATTTACTTATTTGAAATTGGTAACCGAGAAAGGTACACTGAGCCAAGAACAGTTTCCAGGTGTGCCCTGGGAGAGAGAACGAAGGGAACATCGTAACTATGGGAAAAAAGAAATAATAATGCAATGCCTAAAATCACACAAATCATGAAATCAAGTACAAGCATTATCTGGTAAAATATACTGTATGATTACGGATCCATGCAGCCCGAGGGCAAAATTCAATTAACTATAGGAGACAAGTTGGTCAAAAACGGGGATTGTGAAAAGAAAAAAAAGGCCAAAAATGCAACACCAAATAAATACCAAGTTGGGTGTGACAATGGCGTTGAGTTGTAGAAGGTCAGAGACCGGTAAAGAGTAGGTTACAGATGGGGGATGGTATTCAGAGCCGGCAAAATGGTGTGCCACACATATATAACTTGGGCCAGCTGACTCTGGTGCCATATTCAAACAGGTTGCGCAATCCAAACAAACTGTGCAATCTGTTTGAATATGGGACCCTGGATGCGTGGTGCACAGCAGGGGGCCACCATGTGTTGTGCAGCGCAACCAGGGTGCAGGGCTGACTACCACCCATAGGGGTACTGTGCGGCACACACTGGTATGTGCTGCAGCCCCCATGGGCGATATTCAGCCCAAACATGTAGATGAGTCCATCAGGCATTCACAGCGCAAAGAGTCCATTTGCATGCCCATTATGTGCTCATCTGCATGCGTGCGTTGTAGAGTACGCCGGGCTAGCCCCGATCACGTCTGTAATAAAACATCCCTGATCCCCTGTTCCCTGGTAATCTAATGCTCCCCCCCCAGCCCCAAAAACTTTTTCACACAGATATCAGTCCCAATCACTGTTTAATGAAAAACAGCAGCCCTGATGACATTTCTAATATAAAATCCCTGATCCCCTGTTCCCTGGTAGTCTAGTATCCCCACCCTCCCAGCCCCGATCACTTTTTCGCCAAGATATCAACCCCAGTCACTGTTTAATGAAAAATATCAACTTGATCACACTTGTGTTATAAAATCCATGATCCCCTGTTCCCTGGTAGTCTAGTGTCCCCCTCCACCCAGCTCCAAACACTTTTTCACATAGATATCAGACCCGATTACTGTTTAACGAAAAATATCAGCCCCGATTACAATTGTAATATAAAATCCCTGATCCATGTTCCCTAGTAGGCTAGTAGTCCCCCCACCCCCGTAGGAAGTTACCTACCACCCTGCACCCCCTCAGTCCGACCAGAGCTGGCGACTAGCACAGCCCTCCTCACTCTGCCATGGCCAGCTGCCGACTGAACTGTACTGAAGCACGTACAGTATACATTATGCACTCACTGGTCGGTCCCGACCAATGATCACATACTATATACTGTATGTGATCTGGTCTAGTGTCTCACCACAGCCCTGAACACTTTTTCACATATATATCAGACCTGATCACTATTTAATGAAAAATATCAGCCCTGTTCACATTTGTAATATAAAACCCATGATCCCCTGTTCCCTGGTAGTCTAGTGGTCCCCCACCATTGTAGGAAGTTACCCACCACCCCGCACCCCCCATCCCGACCAGAGCCAGTAACTGGCACAGCCCTCCTCACCCTGCCACGACCAGCCATCAACTGAACTGTACCAGAGCACGTACAGTATATCGTATGTGCTCATTGGTCGGTTTTATACTTTTAATTTTTTCCACCTTTGTACCTGACTCTAACCCTACAGCCCCCATGGTGCTCAGCTCCTCCCACCTTTAAGATTACCTCCTCTGGTGGAGATTAGAGGAGTGCCTGGTGCCGGGGGGGGGGGGCTGGAGACATCATTCTCTGGATGCACTACCACTTTTTTACTTCCTCTTCTCAGGCAGAGTCCTAAACCCCCACCAATACACAATCTCCAAAAGCAGCGTTACGGATATTACCACCTTGCTCTCTGAGTAACCACAGGGCTGTGCTGTTGCTTCCATCTGGTGGACACCACCCTGTGGGATGGTAAATCCTCCTCCTCCAGCCAGCATATAACACAGTTCTGGGCTTAGGGCATAAACTCGGACTGCTGGCATGGCACATAGCACCCAGTCACTGTATTATCTGTCTGGCCCCTCTGTGCTGTTTTTAAGTTTTTTTAATAATGAATTTTTGTTTTTTAAAAAAGAAGCACATAATTGTATTCTGTGTTTAAATAAACTATCACTCATTTTAGTTTAAAGAGCCTAACATTAGTCGGAGTGAGGGGGACTGACAGCATCACTTTAAGAGCTATTAATATGAAGACCTAGCAATTTTACTGTTGCATACCACAATTTACTATATAGTGGGTATTCTGAGGCTTGCTACATAAACGTCACTCAAACTGAGTTAACTAGTTATAAAGACGTGGTATGTCTCAGATAGAAGCATTTTCACCTCTTAGCATTGGCAAATGTCCCACACCAAGACATGGGATCATACCCAGTGCTGACATAGCAGCAGTAGGGCTCAGCCTGCTGGCTATTCCAGTATAAACTGCCACGACGAGCAGGAGGAAAACCCCAACAAATGGACCAGCCATCACCGCCCATAGCCAGTGCAAGCAAATAAATGGTCCTCAGCTATGTGTAGGATATTGCAGGTGCATGATGGCTGCCCTGTTTGCCAAACTAAGCAATACCCATGCCCAGTTAGTGGTAACTATTCACTTCATTCAAACGTTTTACGAGGAAAAACACACTGATCTTATAACAGCTAATTTCCAGGTGTCTCCTGGAATCCCCATTTCCCTGGAGACCCTAATAGCTTTCTCTCTTATCCTGTGCCTCAAATCCCAAATTCCTCTACACAGGCTCAGTTACCTTTCTGATGATACTATCAGATTGTTTTTTTATTTAACTCTTTACACCCCTGCTCACTGAGCTGCCCTCCTTCCTTCTTTGTATCAGCTAATGTGGACCCACTGCCCAATGGCAACACCCATTCAACTCTTCACTGATGCTGTGAAGAGCACCATGGACACCACCCTCGTGGAGAAAGTCCCCCCCACCATGGTGGGCCTCGACTGAGCCAAAGACTTACATGCAACTGTTTGATTTTTTTGGGGGGGGGGGCGCGAAGAGTACTGTAGGCAGGCTTAATAGGATTTCATATGCCAAATGGGAGTTGATTTTGCCTGCTCAGGTTCCTTCCATGACAGCTGTTCTGGCTAACCATGCTCACACTACTTAGGGGGACAGCAGGTGTCATGTGGTCACATGCAACGTCCCATACTGCCCCTAAGTCCACCGGGGGAGGGGGGGTTGAAACAGCCCAGCAGCTGCAGTCTTCCCCTGAGGTCATTAACGCTACCTGCACAGCACTCCCCAAGAACCTACAGCCCAACATAAGACTGCCCACGTGGGAGTGCAGAACTCTCTGCTTATGCCACTGGGACTTCTCTAATGGTTTCTGTATGCTTATTTTCCATCAAAATCCCCAACATTCTTTCTAGGCTCCCAATATTTCCCTACAAACCAACTTTCCTAATGGATGTTGTTATGCACTGTATTGCAAAGTTGTTAGAGTGGGACAGGTGCCCTCTTTATTTTAGAAAATCCTTTCCTGCTTCTGAAAACTACCACATAAATCCCCCCCCCCCCCCAATCTTTAAAACAGTTCTCGGAACTATTAGTTATTGTATCTGTATTTAGCTACTTATCTCCATACCTTAAGATACTTAACCAGGTCACTTCCCGAAGCCTGAGCGCCATCGTCTGTCTTCTGACAGTGATGGAAGAAGTTGTTTAAATGTTGGTCCTGGTTACAGAAGGATAGAAAAGAAAGGCAATTAGTGCACTGGCCAAAGATAATTGGATAGCACCCAGATTAGACATCACTAAGGACTAGGCATGAACAATCTCCTACTGGAGGCAGAGGAAAATAGTTTCTGTGCAACCACACTAAGAACAAACTACTGACACTACAGGTTGATCTAAGTAAGCAGCGGTTTTAAATTCAGAGCGCTAAGGTATCTGGACTGCAGATTTGTTCTTATTTTTACTAACTGTGTCCCACATGGGAGCAGCTTCACAGTTCTGAAATCCTTGGTTCAGTTAGTATACTCCAGTTTCCTCACAAGGGTGTGTGCACATGCACGTTTTTTTGGTTTTTTTTGAAAAACAAAACTCTTATCATTTCAAATTAGAGTTCCATCATCTAAAACAATTTTTACTACTGCATGTTTACAGTTATGGTAACTGTATCCCTTATGTTTTTAATGTCTTCTTCAGAGTCCTTTCAGTAGCAGAACTGCCGAGCTTTGCTTTGTGGTTCTTATACCCACAGAGCTCAGGAAAGATAGTAACCATACAAATATATCTATGGCATAAACATCATTAGTAATCTTAAATTAGTAGGAAATCATGGGTAGTTGTTAAACCTTTGAATCGATGGAAAATGTTTGCACCCCAAGAAAACACCTGTGGTAATTTTTTTTTTTTAAACAAATTATTTACCCGTGTCTCAACTGAGATACAACATCTTATTTTCAGTGTCAAGGAGTCCTGCTTTTATGCATTTTTACAGCTGGGTGGAGCACTGAGATTTTAAGAGACTGACTCTAGGGCCACACAAGACGTAAGCAGTTTGTCAGATTTGAACCAGGGCCTACTGTGTCCCTTGATTCAGATGCCTGTACTGTAGCCATTACACCATGCAACAGTTCAATTCAACTGTCACAGCAAACAAAAACTACTCACACTAGTGTATATTATACCACACTTGTCCTGACTAAACCAATCAACAGGCTGAAATAAAAGTCCAATGCTTCTTATTCTGCAACTAAATGTCATCTAATACACTGAACCTTTAAAAAAATCTGAAGTCGACTGTTAGTTGGAGCGCACCATTTTCTTGCTTCAGAGAAGGAGTTAAGAGCCTGTATTATGCAATTTAAATAGTTTTGGTTTGGTAATAAAGGTACAGCTCTCTGCTTTCAACTTTGTTAAAGTTTGATGGCTTGATGGAGGCATGCTAGGCGGCATGGGGGACCACCTGTCTCCACACATCTCCTCAGGAAATAACAGAGTGTGCACTCATGAGGGTGAGGAGTGGGGTGGGGGTAGGAGAACAAACAGGAAAACATCTCTTTCTAATGCACCTGCTGATGGTCCTTGTGCTCTTCCCACGTCTCCTGGTCCTTCAACAGGCTGATTCTACAGCCCCTGCTGTTGTCCCAATATTTAGACCCCCCCCCCCGGTGGTTGCTGGGGGGTGGGGGGCCCAGTCAGGAATACACCGGCACAGAGGAATGACAGATGACAGACAACTTGGGGAGCTTGGTGGCAGAGACTAGTAGCAATAGATGAGTCTGACAGGTAGTGGAGGCTCTGACAGTCTGGAAAGGCAAGGCAAGGAGCAAAAGATGCAAATAACTGTAAGTTGTTTGCATATCAGGTGCAGGGTGCTTCTTTAAGTAGAAGACTCACCTCCTTTGCAATTTGGGTACCAGAACCACTCAGCTTTGCTATACAAGTTTGTCACTAAACAGGGCACGAGCTGACACGTGTATACCGTAACAAACGATGATATACAAAGTTGCATTACAGCCACGATTTAAAGCATTCAATACATTTAACCATACCTGGGTGTACACTGTGGATACTAGATGGGTTGCAATCTTGAATAAAGGTTTGGCTCCATCTACCCATTTAATTTCAGGACCAGAATGCTGTAAGGAAATGAGAGCATCCATATTTATTGATACAATAAATAGAAAGACAGACGGATACATAGACAAGTATTGGTTATTATTTTTCCTGTATTTTTCCAGCTTTCCCCTCATCTCCCACATTGAAAATCAAGTCCAGTTCATCCAACTGGGAGGGTGGAGGAATGGCTGCCTTCACTGCTGACTCCAGTGTCATTCTACCATCACCAGAGCGTGGGTTCACACAAACACAGGGCAGCCCATGCCCTCCCTCCATGTGAGCGAAGCATCTCACCTCCACAATGCGTCTGGTCCCTAGCCATCTCAAGAGTGAGATTCAGAGACTTGCTTGTGAACCCCTGTCTCTCAGGTATCAAGCGCAATGCACCACTGGATCAGCCTCACTTATAAGTATTTAACCTAAATAGTCAGCTAATTAAGCTTACATTTACTCATAAGTGGAATAATATATTTTGTGAACATTCTAAAAATGTTGAGCTCAAAACTGAAGTGGACAGAAAAAGTAAGGCAGGGTTGGTTGTCGGCGTAGTGTCATAATTACTGCTCACATTACCGGTGACCTGGGTTCGGAAACGAGCCTGGGTCACTGAAGGGCTGGCCAGGGGAGGAGGATTCAGGAACCGCAAGAACTCTCTCTTCCTCCTCCTCCGGGGAGAGAGGGAGGGCTGTTGTATCCACTGTCTCACTGCCTCCTGGTGACCATGGGTGGCAGTGCAGCAAGGGACACCTTGTGAGAGGGGAGGGCGTCAGCAGGAGTCTAGAGTGGCGGCATGTCTCTGCATGTGCACACCTCCTTGGACTTCCCAGTCTGCCATCACCCTCCGGAAGGGGAACTGCAACAAGAAAAAGAACTCCTCCCAGCATGCTGTAGTGCTGGAACAGTCCTGGGATGGCCTGACCCGGGGCGGGGGGGTCCCATAGGGTTGATGGCCTGCTGCTGGAGCGTGCTTGGGAGTTGGGGACCAAGCTGCTGCCAATAAGCAAGAAGTGTAAATTTTAAAAAAATCAAGGCAGGTAGGTCATGGCAAGGCAAATAGAGCAGTGGGTATCACAAATGTCAAAGCTGATTCCTCTGGCCCCTAAAAAGTCTGTCAGCAATTGCAGTGGTGTAGCAACTGCTACTGCTATAAACAAAGTTTAGATAAACCCCACTGATCTCTGAAGTCCTATATGGTCAAATGGATTACAATTACAACAGTGTTTCAACATTCAATTTTTAGAAATTCTTCATATTGTTTAGACTAAAACATGGAATCAACAGAGATGTACGAGATTCCCCACTCTCTTTCTGAGGATGCTCACAATTAAAACCAGCATATTACATCAGATGATGCCTTTATCTGTTTGTTTAAAAAACACCACAGGAAATTGCAGATTATACCTTTCCCATTCCGAGTTCCTGGTAACCTAGGTAACCAGCAGGAAGATTAGCAGCTACTGGAATATGCTGTTCACTTGTCACCACCCTTCCATCCTTCAGGAGTGGAAGCCAGCTATAGCCAACTGCAAAGAAAGTATGACAAAGATAATATTCTTAACTATTCACATACTAGAAATCTGTACTGATACAAAACATCAATAAATGTTTAGCCATACAAATGTTTGTATATTGTGAAAAAAGAAAAGGAAGGCACGCGCTTTATGTGTTTTTACTCAATACACAGCTGTAAAAAAAGTAGAACACACACTGCACTGTAGCTATCCACATAGTCATACTAAGGACTGAGCAATGAGACATGACAGGGTTATGCTACTGTGGGATAACGACAGGTCTTCCGATTTTACGCCTCATGACTTCTGCAGCCGAACAACACCTGCTGTTATTCCACAATTACGTACACCCATGAATGCCTTGTTGCAATTATAAAATGGCTCTTATTTTCAAATTATGAAACAGAACAATGAGGCTGAAACATTTCTGAGCTGTGCTGTTGTGCCAGAATAACTCAAGGGCATGTGATCACATATCTAAGTATATCTTACCCAAATTATAATTTAAAACAACAAGGGCCCCAGATTTAGACAGCATGGTTTTTACAGGAATAAAGCTGCACTAACTGGACACAGTGCACCCAAATGGGGCAGGGCCACATTCAAAGGGCCCCAAAGTGCAGCTCTCAAAGGACTGAGAAAACATGCTAAATACCTACTGCGCCCATGCAAGAGGGAACCCTCTTGTCTACAGGACACAGTGGTGTATACTTGGAGAATTCTGGAAGTGCTATAAGGCTGCCGAGGCAGTGCTATTTGCAGCTTCCAAAATCCTACTCTTAATGTGCACTGTGGTGCCCGGTACCCCTTCCCCCAGCAGTACTGCTGCCAGACAATGACAAACCCTTCCCCTGTCCTGCTCCAGTCCCCACTGTACATATATACATTTCCTGGTAGTCCAGTGGTCCCCACTTCCTGCCCCATCCCTGTTTAAATAAGATCATCATCACTGGTACCAGTGGTACCCACCACATGCCCATCCCAGCTCAAATAAGCACATCATCCCTGGTGCTTGTGGTAACCCCCACCCCATTAAAATAAGCACAGCATCCCTGGAACTAGTGGTACCCCCCTGTCCTTAACAGAGTAAGGACAGCATGCCTGGTGCTACTGGTACCCCATCCCCAACCAATCCTCAAATTTATTTTATTTATTTAGCTTTTGTTTACCGGGTAAGTACACTAGACAAGTAGTATGCCTATTTTCAGGAATGACCCGGGAGAGCACAAACATACAGTATACATACAAGGCATCATTGGAGAAACAGCATGATACAGTAAAAAACAATTACAACAACAATTGTATAAAGGCAGAGGCACAGGCAACAAATTATACAAATTATTAAAAGACATAGACAGACATTAGAGAATTGCTGAGTATTCATTTCAAAGACCTATAATAGACATCAGTGGATTGCTGAGTATTCATTTCATTACAGAGGCTAAGAGCAGTCACACATTGACGATTGTTTTAAGTGGGACCACAGGGAGGTGCGAAAGGTCCCATGGGAGGGAGCCGAGCGGACATGATCCGGAAGAGAGTTCCAGAGTCTAGGCACGTACGCAGCAAAGTCACGATCCCCCATAAGGGTCCGAGTATGGGGGACTTTAAGCAACACAGAGGTCTGTGACCTAAGCTGGTAGGGGATGGTGTCCGATTTAGGGAGGAGATGCGCCAGTCCCAACGGGATGCCAGTAGCAAGCACTTTCCTGGTGAAATTTCCTACACCAAAGTTCAAGTATTCAGCTGGGGGTAGCCAGTTGAGTTTGTCATAGAGCTCACAGTGGTGGGTGAGTTTGGGGGCAGCTAAAGCAAACCGACAGATATCATTATATGCCGTGTTCCACCGAATAAGATGAATTTGGGGTGACCTAGCAAATAGGTGGAATCCATAACTGAGGGAGGGGAGAAGCACTCCCCTCGCAAGTGCCAGTCAAGCTCCCGGGGTTAGATTGTATTTGGCCCTGTAGGCCAGGCCAAGCTTATACCTTGTGGCTCTACAGATGTTGAGGATATGACTTCCCATGTCAAGTTGTGGGTCAAGAGTGACCCCAAGATATTTGATTGTGCTCACTGTTGGCAACAGGGGGCCATCATCACAAGTTATGTTGAGCATAGCTGATGAGGCTTTTATCTTGGCCGTGGATCCAAAGAGCATGGCCTGAGTTTTGTTTGGATTCAACACCAGTCTATGGTTGGTAATCCAGGCCAGAACTCTGCTGAAATCTTCAGACAGGCACTGGTTAAGGTCTGCTGCATCACGAGAATGGGCCACTAGCACAAGGTCATCTGCATATAGCGTGACTTGGCAGTGAGAGGTCACCAGTGGCAGTTGATTAATAAAAAGCGAGAATAGGAGAGGTCCTAGTACCGATCCCTGGGGGACTCCCATAGTCACTGCCCTGGGCTCTGAGAGGACCTTGTTGAAGCAGGTACGCTGCTTTCTGCCCGTTAGGTAGCCCATCAACCAGCTCATGGCATGAGGAGAGAGCCCAAGAGCCCAGAGCTGCTCCCCCAGTAGGTCATGGTTGACAAGGTCAAAAGCTTTTGACAAGTCTATAAATATAGCACCTGACGGTTTGCCCTGGTCCATGGCAGATCTAATGCTAGAGGTTACAGTAATCAGGGCAGTAGTGGTACTATGTCCCTTCCGGAAACCATGCTGGGCCCTGGAAAGCAGTTTGTGAGTATGCACGAACTCCGAGAGTTGCTCAGCCACCACCTTTTCCAGGAGTTTGCCAAGGGATGGAAGAATAGCAATAGGGCGATAGTTGTCGGGGAGTTTGGGATTGCCCTGCTTCAGAACAGGGACTATCCTTGCCTCCTTCCAGATATCAGGGATTATCTCCGAACTGAGGGATAGATTAAAGATGTGGGCAATCGGAGGGGCAATGTACGCTGCTCCAAGCTTGAAAAGCCTGGGTTCCAGGTTGTCGAGACCTGAACTGGAGTGCTGGGAGAGGGCAGCCAGGCAGTTCCAAACATCCAGGACTGATACTGCCCTGAGATTAAACACTCTCCGAGGAGGATGTTCACCCTGATTTGGAGGGAAATTAAACAAGCTACCCCCATCAGTCGTGAAACGAGAGGTAAGGGCCGAAAGGTCGGAGAAGTGGAGATTGAGATGGTTGGCTATAGTATGGGGATTGTTACACGAGACTCCATCAATAACCATGTCCATGACACCCGAGTGAGACGGCCCACTGACTAGGATTTAATGTTCCTCCAGAACCTCCTAGGGTCTCTGGCAGAGCTAAGTAGCACAGACTTACAGAAGTAGCTATTAGCTACCCTAATAGCCTTTACACTGATTCCTGAGTTGCCGATATCTCAGGAGATTAGAGGATCACTGGATCCCTGGTACTTGCCCAGCATTTGTCTCTCTCACACATCTGGGCTAGTAGATTACCATTCAGCCAGAAGGTGGCAGTTTCCCTCACCCTCCGGGTGACCCTGGGGGCGTGTCTATCTTGGAGATCACCAAAGGTATCAATGAAGCAGGAGGTTGCCACTGAGGGGTCAGAGGCTTCAAGCACCCTGGTCCAGTCAGTACATCTTAGGTCATCCAGGAAACCGTCGGAGTCAAAACTGGAGTAGTTTCTGACATGAATGATTTTATGTGGAATTCTGGGGAAGGGGATTTTCCAGACACAGTACACCGGGGAGTGGTCTGATATGGAGTCGGATAGCGTGCCTGATGATGCAATCCTCTCCAGCCGATTAGACAGGATCCAGTCCAGCAGAGAACTTGAGGAGCCATTAGCAGCCTGTCTCGTCGGGTCATGAATTAGTTGGTTTAGGGATAGGCTGGCAAGTTGAGATTCACATTTCCTAATATTGCCACACTCCCAGTTTATGCTGATATCACCCATAATAATGAGTTTGTTGTCCCCTATACTGGGCCTGACTGCATCCAGGAGATAAGTAAGTCCTGTTAGACCTCCCCAGGAGGGTTATAGGCACACCAGATGCAGCTTCTTAGCATCCCCCAACAGCAGAAGCACATGAAGAAACTCACATGGAGGATGTTCAGGTTTACACTGAGCCACCAGGGAGATTTTCAGGTGGGTTCTGTAGTAGATAAGGGTGCCACCCCCCTTCCTACCCCCAGGCCTGTCGAGACGGATGAACTCATATCCTTTTAGGAAGCAGGCAGAGTCAGGAATCGAGGGTTTGAGCCAAGTCTTAGTTACCCCTAGGATGTCTGGTTTATATAGCTCAACCCACGCTAAGGGTTGATCTCGGTTAGGGAGCAAGCTCCTAACATTCATATGCACTATTTTTAGTCCCTTACTCCCACTCCAAGTAGCAGGAATATTGGTGGACAGCTTAGGGGGTCCAGGATTGAGCTCAATATCTCCGGCCATGAGAAGTGCAAGAAGGACTAGCCAGGGGAGGAACCGCCTTAAGAGCGGTCTACCTCCAGGACAGTAAATGCTTCAGATTTTCCTGACCCTGACCGTACACATAAGGCACCTAGTGTCTAGGCTAAGAATAGTACAGTAGTGCATTACCTTGGCTACAAGGAGGTTGGAAAAAGAGAATTCAGTGTCATCATGGGGGGAAGGGCCACTGCCCTGGGTCTATCAGTAGGCTTGGAGGAGAGGTAGCACATTGAAGGAGGACCAGCCCCAGGGCCAGCACCACAAGTAGAGGGGTCGTAAGGCCGACCTGCAGCCTGCTCCTGAGCACTGTAGTAGAAGCTTCCATACCTTCCATAGAAAAGGACAGGAGTAACCACACCCCTCTGGTTGGAGGCAACTGGAGACCAGAATAAGGGAGCAAACCCAGGACTCCCCGCCAGGTATGGCCCTGAAAGGGATGATATCCTCACAACTTGCAATTTCACAAATCAGCAAGACTACCAGCAGGCAAAAGCCTAAGTACAGTCAATAATCCAGGGCTGAGTTCTCCTAGGTAAGAGAGAGCCAGTTCAGCCACGGCAACTGAGGTAGCCCGGTTAACCAAGGGTGAGGAAAAATGGGTACAGCCCTAACCAGGGGTAAGGAGAAATGGGTACAGCCCTCAGCCCTAGGAGTCAAGTCACGGCATAAACAAACAAGGTGGTCAGGACAGGCAGAGGTATTAATAAGACCCTAAGCCGCCCACCAGCAAAGGTATTGATATGACCCTATGCCGCCCACCAACTCAAGGAGCTGTAGGTATTAGACATAAGAGACATGATCTACAGCTTTGAACTTCCCCAAAAGAGGTAGGGGTCACTCACGGCCGGGGCTATACAACAACCTAGGTAAAGATACCTGCCGAAAAATACACCTGAAGTAGTCCTGTTTTCAGGATTAAGCAAATAGGGATTGACCAGCAGATGAATAGTCTTATAATTGACTATGATTCAGTGTAAACACAGGAGATAGAAAAATAATTGTCCATACATCAGATTAGAGAACACAATGAGTCACATAACATGAAATCCAATAACCAGGGAGGAGAATGTCGAAGGGACAGCTTGCCCAATCCAGTACACAGGGAGGAAATTATACAGGAGACACCCCCTCATTTGACAGGGCAAAAACCTCCCCTCTTGACTGATAGGGTAATAAGACAGAATGGGCGAGGCCACCAGCCTGCATAAATTCTCCCACTAACACAGGGAGGGGGGTGGGCTCAACAAAAGTTCTTTCAGCACATCAGGTTCTCTCCTGCGCCTGGGCAGGGGCCACAATCATGGAAAGCCGTCCAGTTCCAGCCCGAGGAGGCCCGCAGACTCACAATAGCCACTTGGCACTGCCTCCACTCGGCAATCCAAAAAACCTCCTGGTCGGCTACAGGGGGCCCTCTGGTGAGTGCTTGCGCCTCCCTCCCGTCGGTAGTTGCTGTGTCTGTGAGTATTGGGACAGCGTTCCCACTTTAAGAGCTCAGTGAGAAAGCATCACCACTGCCAGGGTCCAATGAGAGGCAGTGCGGTTTCAGCGGCAAAATACGAGCAGGAAACAAAGGGCAGGGTTTTAGAGAAATGCCAGCATCTCAGCAGCGGGTTCGGGAAATAACTTTAGGCTGCAGGACAAACCGGAGACCAGCTCTAGCAGCACAGAAGAACGCAGAATGAAGTAGCCATCCAGGTGAGGGACGAAGTAGATTCGGTTCAAAAAAAGTTCTTTCAGCACATCAGGTTCTCTCCTGCACCTGGGCAGGGGCCACAATCATGGAAAGCTGTCCAGTTCCAGCCAAGGAGGCCCGCCGGAGCTCACAATAGCCCACGGCACCTCCACTCGGCAATCCAAAAACCTCCTGGTCGCGCTGGGGGAGGGACCCTCTGAGTAGGTCGCCCACGCCTCCCCTCCTCTTGTCGGTAGTTGCTGTGTCTGTGAGTGTTGGGACAGTGTTCCCACTTTAAGAGCTCAGTGAAAAAGCGTCACCACTGCCAGGGTCCAATGGGAGGCAGTGCGGTTTCGACGGCAAAATACGAGTAGGAAACAAAGGGCAGGGTTTTAGAGAAATGCCAGTATCTCAGCAGCGGGTTCGGGAAATAACTTTAGGCTGCAGGACAAACCGAGACCAACTCTAGCAGCACAGAAGAACGCAGAACGAAGTAGCCATCCAGGTGAGGGACGAAGTAGATTCGGTTCAAAAAAAGTTCTTTCAGCACATCAGGTTCTCTCCTGCTCCTGGGCAGGGGCCACAATCATGGAAAGCCATCCAGTTCCAGCCGAGGAGGCCCGCCGGAGCTCACAATAGCCCACGGCACCTCCACTCGGCAATCCAAAAACCTCCTGGTCGCGCTTGGGGGGCCCTCTGAGAGAGTCGCCACGCCCTCCTCTCGCCGGTAGTTGCTGTGCCTGTGAGTGTTGGGACAGCTGCCCCACTTTAGCATCATTCCTGGTGCTAGTGGACCCCCCACCACCACCAAACAAGACAGACCCCCCCCCACCCAAAGAGTTTCCACTACCCAACAACCTCCACCCTCTATCTGGCACCCGACCCACCTGAATACCCCATTGGCTATCAGAGCAGTGGATGGCAACAGACACTGACCCGCCTCTCACCACCCTGGTTTGACACCATCTGAATGAATGTGATGGAGTGTGCGTGTACTGTAGAAACAGTTTGTATTGTATCAACACGCTCAGCCCCATTCATTCAGACACCTGCTAGCCAAGATAATGAGAGGAAGGTCTGCGTTAGTCGCCATCCACAGCTCTGCAAGCCACTGCCGATGGGGTATTCAGATGGGTCAGGTGCCAGACAGGGTGTGGAGGGTAGTGGGTGCTGAGTGGATCTGCCTTGTTTGGTGGAGTGGTGGGGTACAACTAGCACCAGAGATGCTGTGCTTATTTAAATGGAGATAGGTGCTACCACTAACACCAGGGATGTTGTGTTTACTTGACTGGGGAAGGGGGAGTCCTACTAGAACAAGGGATGCTGTCTTATTCAAATATGGATGGGAGGGTACCACACCTTATGCTAGGGAGATGTCAGGCATCCTCTGTGATTGTGCTTCAAGTTCCGGAGGGCTTGACTGAGGTAACGGGCTCAGGACACAACTCTGCCAGGTCCCCTGTCTAGTAAGTGAATGTGCTTACCACCAGGCTCATGGTCAAGTCCTCTACTGCAGCTCTGCACATACAGTAATCACACCCAGGCTAACGTATGGTTTGTTATAGTATAAATGTGCATTAGCCTTATTTTGCCAGTAATCTTACATTATTACACTAAAACACAATTTATTAATTACAGCATTTTTTTTTTTTCAATTTCCCGGCTCCCACGGAGGCCTCATACTCCCTCCTACCCCGTCCCCTGGGCATCCTACTAGGTAACCCCCTACCCTGGCTTCATCTTACTCGCGGGCCGGGGTGTTTACATTTTTCCCCTATTTTTCTCCCTTGCCCCTAAGGATGCTGGCATGAAGGACATACGTCCAGACAGACAACGTGCTGATGCACGCCATTGTCAAGCGCCCACAGTGTCCTTCCCTCCCCTGGCTCAGAAGAGCCGCCGTTGTCCACAAAGGCCATACTTCCACCGGCCCCAGGAGCATCTGGTGCTCAAGGCACCCCCTAGTAACCCACCCCAGGAGGAGGAGGAGAACATACATTGGGATGCTCAATCCTCCATCCCCTCGCCAACCCGAGTCTGCTCCCGAACCCAGGTTGCTGGGGTAGCGCGAGGTGTGGCGTCTTTTGCCTCAACCCTCAGCACCAATGGGCTGGCCTATTACAGCGTTTTTCATACCAGAGTTTCCTGAAGTGCTTTACAGACTAATTGAGGGGCAAAATACAAGTGGAAAATATGTTGATTAAATGATGACAGAGATATCGAAACAAGAAACAATACTTATAATAAAAATCATCATTGCAAAGGTGAAGAAAGGGAGAATGCTCAGTTTGTGTCTTTGCCTCTCCCTTGCAGTGTACTAACATCTTCAATTTCCTAGACAGCAAAGACTGCGCAGATCACAGAGATGAAACATGGGGGCTGATTCTCAGTCGCAGTGTTTTTACGGATGAAAACAGGGCAAAGTGTGTCTTGTAGTGCCACCTTAACAAACTGGTATACTGAGAAGGTTAGATGAAGATCTGTTCCACAGAACAGATCCCAATGGGTAAATGAAGGTGTCCAGATGTTACTGTGTGTAAATCTGGTTTTCACACAGAAATGGCATCAGTTCCTGCCACACACATGAAATGGAAATTACGTACTTACCGTAATTATTGATTTTCTTGGACAGTCTCCATCACTCATTCACACTAGTGGGATAGCGCCGGAGGTGCTAGGACCAAGCGGGAGCCAAAAATTTTCTGAAGAGCCGGGCGCGGTAGGACCATGCACGCGTGTGGCACCTGCAGACTGACTCGCGCCTGTATAGGGCTATCCTCAGAACACCCTCCAACCGCCTCAGTACCTTTCTTTACCAAGGAGGTTCAGCGTAATTAATGAGAGTAACTCATTCTGAGTGTCTGGGCCTGAGAGGGCCCAGATGGCCTTTGTAAGAAAGGTCAAGAACAATGTCTTCACAGTCCGAACCATAGGCCATGAAGACCAGGAAAGAAAAACGAGTGAACCCAGGGGATGGTGGGTGGGCATGTGAATGAGTGATGGAGACTGTCCAAGAAGATCAATAATTACGGTAAGTACGTAGTTTCCGTATCTTCCTGGACTAAGTCTCCATCACTTATTCACACTAGTGGGAGAGTACCAAACTAAAATCAACAACCCTGAGTAGGGTGGTAGGAGATAGGGTTCACTCGGAAAGGACAGCCAAGGACTGTCCTGTTAATAAAAAGAGCTGTCTTGTAAGAGCATCTATAACATAGTGCCTACAAGATAAACGCTCGAGTTGTAACTCGTCACCTTGCCGACAAACTACAATGGGCAAAAATTAGTAATCTGCCAGGCAGCCGCAACTACTCTAGGAGAGCGGCAAGAACCTGGCCTCATGATTTGATCTAGGACCAAAATTAATAGTGTCAAAGACATGCACTAATCTAATGTAAAGGACCTCAGGAACTGCAAGAGCGGAGGTAAGTGTACAGGTTCAGGGTAGTATGACTGTATGTGAATATTTGCAAGCTACCTTAGAAGAACCTACTTGACCAATGGTCAAGAAAGAAGCATGTCATCTGTTAAGTTGAAGCAAACATGGAAGTAGGAATCTAAGTTCCGACTTGCTGAAGAGTCACTTCTGTTGCTGCAAGGCTCTGATCAGGAGAAGAAAGCCTGATTAAAAACCAAAAAGCGGACTCACAGACTGGTTAGATGCCTAGGTTTTGGAAATATCTCGGAATAAGAGAAATTCTCTAGAGAAAAGAGGTGAGCTATACCACCGCTGGATCGGACTGCCCCCTAGGGGTAGAAGAAAACAGGTACTCTTTACTGAGGTTTAGAGACGACCGCCTCAGGGTTGAGGTGGAACCTGATCAGATCCAAGTGTGGTATCAGGGAATTCCAACTAGGCCCTGTGCTGTGATAATTCTGACCCCCCCTTTTTTTTTTTAAATATCATTAGTCCGAGCCTGACAAGGTTGCTGGCTGCTATTTGGCAAGGATTGCCTGATACAGAAATGACAAGGATGTCATCCCTTTGAGGAGCAGGAGGAGCCTGAAGATCCATAACTGAACCCCTGACTGGACTAATAATACCTAGACAGATGTTAACTACCTGTGGCGAAGCAGCCACCAGAGGGGCAGCATCAAAAACGGGCTGTATACCCCTATCAAAGGAGCGGGACAGTCTGTGCAGCTCCTGACCATAGGATTAAAATGTTCTAAAGAGTGTAATTGTCTTGACCACTAAAAAAGTCTAGACGCAGAGGTATATAGTCCACAGATCCAGTCTGAACACTATGGTGGACCCCATAGATGAGGAACTACTAAAGAGCTTGCATCACAGACTCTGATGATAGAGAGGGCGTGTCGTTCAGTATATAAAATGAGTCATCCGCTGTATCACTGACCAGAAGGACAGGGAAAGACTCATCCAGATGCCTTTCTACCACAGAAGGACCCCTAAAAGAGGTCTCGGTTACAGCCAATAGAGACTCCGCCACCAGGAAGGGTGTCAAGGAGCTTGGCACCACGAAGGGGGTTGAGAAAGTGCTGAGCGGAATGAGAGATTCCGCTGACAGAAACAGAACAGAAGAGTCCCATCAGCGGAAAATCGCTGGATGAGGAGATCCGATGCAGACCGCCACCCACTAAAATGTGTGAAAATAATCTGCAGAATAGGAATTCATTCCATGGAAACATCCCAACACAAGTCCTTCGGAAGAGAGGTCTGCAAACACAGACCTTTCCCTAGTTCTGTCAGACAGCACCAACTGGCACCCCTGTGGCACTAGCATCACTCATGGCACAGGAGGGCAACAAGCTGTAACCATGCCAACCTGAGAGACACCAGAGGGCACCCACGGCAGAACCCGCAGGTATCCTTGGTACCAACGGCAGCAATGGCATGCAAGGGCACCCCCGACGCCCATGGCACCCAAGAAACCCATGACACCCATGCCACCCGCGGGTGCCAGGCGCCACCTGGCGGCACTGCTGGTGCTCGGCGCCGCTTCACGGCGCACCCGCTGGTGCATGGTATCGCCTGGGCACTCAAGGGTGCACGGCACCGCCACGGCACCGCCTCGCTGCACCGCTGGTGTCCGTGCCACCCGCAGCACCATGGGTGCCCACGGCATCAGTGGCACCGTGAGACACCCACAGCACCGCTTAGTGGCGCCGACAATGAAGCACCCACGGGCCAGCATGGCGCCGAGCACAGCGTGAGCCACGGCGCCGACTGCAGCACAGAGCACGGTGCCGACCACAGCACCGAGCACGGCGCCGACTGCAGCACAGAGTATGAAGCCGACCACGGCACCGAGCATGGCGCCGACTGCGGCAGCCAGTACAGTGTCGACCACAGCGCCGAGCACAGCACCGAGCCACGGCACCGACTGCAGCACCCAGTACGGTGCCGCGCACGGCACCGAGCCATGGCGCCGGTGCCCGCGCGCCAACCTAAACACCAGCGGTAAGCGCTTGAGGCACCCATGTCAAACCAGAGGCACGGCACTCGACCTGTGGCGCCACCAAGGTGTCGGGCACAACGCCAGGAAAACACCATGGAAAGCCAATGGAAAGAAGAGAAAGGTGGTGCCCGTGCGCCCTGCATGGAAAAGGAAGAGGGGGTAGGCACGAGGGGCTGACAGGGATGGCGGGCACCAAGTGGGCACCGTGCTCATTCAGATCCAATTGACCCGGCTCCAGTCCAACGGCTCTGAGGCTCGGAGGCCCCAAAACCAGGAACACAACCAGGAAAAAAAAGAGTCAAACCCCTTGCTCCACAGGAGCGGCCCAGAGGTGAAACTGCTCACCGGAACTCCAATGAGGACAGAGTTGGAGTCCGGAGTCGAGAATGCAGCCGTTAGGAGTGGGGCCAAGGGGGAACCCCCGAAGTCGGTTCAGGCCTATCGCCCCTACCAATGAACAATCCTCGTGCAGACATACCAACGGGCAACCTCGAGCGGCACCGATTCTTCTTCCCCAAACGAAGAAGAAGAGCTCGAGGCTAAACGGAGCCGGGTCCCCGGCACCGCCAGATTCGTGCTTCGGTGGACTGTCCTCCCACCGAGCACAGGACTGTCCGTAGTCAGACCCCCCCTACTTAAGGGTGGCGGACCGGGCACAGCCCCTCTGCCATAACAACTTTCAAACGAAGTCTTCCTACCGTCACCGCTACCGTCTAAGGACGACTCCGTGGATGGAAGGAAAGAATTTCTTCATAATCTTCTTATTCGTAAAATAAAAAATTACTATTAAATAGTTAAATAAAAACGTTTAAATTAAACACTAAAAGCTGCTGTCGTATAGACGAAAACTTTGACTCCGGCAGACGAGCGACGTCGACATCCAAGCGCACTCGATGGCGGGAGAAAAGGAACTGAGGCGGTTGGAGGGTCGACGCCGAGATAGCCTACACAGGCGCAAGTCAGTCTCGCGGTGCCGCGCGGTGCGTGGTCCTACCTCGGCGCCGGCCCTTCAGAAAATTTTTGGCTCCCGCTTGGTCCTAGCGCCACCGGCGCTATCCCACTAGTGTGAATGAGTGATGGAGACTTAGTCCAGGAAGACTGTGCAAGGCATGGTGCACTGCACATATGTGTGTGTGGTGCTTTACTCAAATTCCACCCTCAACCTACACCTCAAGGCCACTTGTAGCTCGATGTTATGTTCCGGTCTTATGTCCCTCTTAGGTCTCTCTGGTAGTCCAGTGGGCCCCCAACCCAAACCCCAGTAAAAGTTTACTCCTGTCAGTTCAGTGGTACCCCCTCCTTAACCATGCTCCCATATCTGCAGCCAGTTTGGTAACAAGTCCCAAACAAGCTTGGCCCCTGATGTCTGCGAGCCCCAGTGCAGCACTGTGATGGTCCCCTAACCACCAGCTTTACAGGCAGTATTCTCAGGGCTGTTGCAAAAATGCTACGTTGGGTGCAGAGCGGCAAGCTGGCAAGGTGAAAGGCATAGCATTCCATGTTCACGCCAACTCTGCTCCCTTCTGTAAACCAGCACACAGCGAAGTGCGCTGGTGCTGAAAGCCCCGAAGACCTGCGGGCATAGCTTCATGGGTGGGGGTTGCAGACGAGAAACTGTCACAAAATTGGTTTGACTGGTTCTGACTGAGAACTGGGCTCCCGGATACCCAAAGGACATCTGTTCAGCACAAAAGCACCCACCCTCATAAACAGGTGTCTATGGAGGGGCAATGGTATTGGACAAGAGGGAAACCAGCTGCCAACTCTCCCAGCTGCATCTTACACAACAGTGGGTGGGGGGGGAATCAAACAGTTAACAAACCTTGCGTTTCAATCAGATCCTTCTTCTTTGTGGTTCCTTTACTTGAGGTGTCACAGCTGACGTGGTAGAATGTGAACAACAAATGATGTTTTTCATGTAGCTGTGTGGGGAGCTCTAGTTTGATCTAAAAGACATATGAACACCAATTTTACTATTTTAGTCTTCGCACAAAGTCAACTATATCCAGAGCGTATAGTCATGCACAGCAATAACAGAGAAAACATTTTGCCTGGAATCCAATTACATGTCTTTCATAGCGTATGTGTTTTTGTCTTAATGATTTACCACAAGAAGCTTGTTGAAATGTCAGGGCATGCTGGTATTAATCACAGTAGTGGAATTTCTCGCTTAGCCCGATTTAAGGACCACCAACTACAAAACTAGCTTTTTGAAACTTGACAAGTTTGTATATCACATATTTAATTATCAACCTCCAACCAGACACTGTAATCAGAGATAATGTTCCCCAATGTCTGGCCCATGATACCATGAGCAGGTTCAGAGGGTGTTCTTAGCACACACTGATCAATAATAAAAAAGAAATCAGTTGTGCATAAAATACAGGTTACTCACCTGTAACAAGAGTTCTAGGAATGGTATATGTTGTTCATCCACACTGTCTGGCAGGTTCCTTGTCGCTTTAAATCTTGCCAGAAGGTCTTCAAGTTGGCTCCTCTCACACACCTGGGTGGTAAAACTCTCGGCTCCACCCCATGACGCTAGATCTAGCCCGCTGGAAGCCAGGTTGTGCGTCGAGGCCGGGGAGGTCAGGTGGGTCTTGTGGATGAACAACATATACCATTCCTAGAACTCCTGTTACAGGTGAGTAACCTGTATTTCTAGGGACATAGATATGTTGTTCATCCACACTGTCTGGCAGACTCCTAGCAGTTCTCCGGGAGGAGGAAAGCAAGGTGCACACCCCCTTCTTGGGAAATAAAGGCTGGAGATCCGAGGCCCCAAAACCAGCATCCTGGCATGACTCAAGGTCGATGTGGTAGTGGGTGATGAAGGTGTGTGCAGACTTCCAGGTAGCAGCCCTGCAGATTTCCTGGATAGGGACATCCCTGGAAGCAGCCACCGATGCAGCAGTATGGTGGGTAGAATGAGCTCTTATCCCTCTGGGAGGCTCCATGCCCGCCAACCTATAGCAGAGATCTATGTAGGAGGTGACCCACCTGCCTATCGTCCGCTTGGCTGCAGGTCTGCCAGGTGCGGCTTCAGCGTAGGTGACAAACAGCTGGCAAACCTCTCCCTGAACTTCAGCCGTCCGCTCTTTGTAATAAGCAAGCGCTCTTCTAGGGTTCAAAGTATGGAGCCTATATTCGGCCTCCGAGGTGTGATTGGGGTAGAACACCGGCAGAGTCAACACCTGGTTAAGGTGAAACTCCGACACCACCTTCGGAAGGAATTTCCGGTGGGGGCGCAGGACAACCTTGTCCCTGTGAAAGACCAGATAAGGAGACTCGATGGAAAGCACCTGGAGCTCTCCCATCCTTCTGGCTGACGTGATAGCCACCAAGAAGGCGGTCTTCCACGACAGGTGAGAGATGTCACACCTGTGCATCGGTTCGAATGGCCTGCCCATGAGCTTAGCCAATACCAGCAGTAGATCGCATGGAGATGGAGGTTCTCGCACCGGAGGGGATATGTGATCAAGGCCTTTGAAAAAGTGCACGACCACCTTCTCCTGCACCACCGACTGCTTCCCGGCCCGCGCCCGATAAGCAGAGATGGCTGCCAGGTGCACCTTGAGGGTCATCGACCGAAGCCCTTGCTGAGAAAGGGACCATAGGTAGTCCAGAATGCTTGCCAAGGAACAGGAGGAAGGGTCCAGGCCCTTGCCCTGACACCAAATGGAGAATCTCTTCCATTTGAAGGCGTAGCATTTTCTGGTCAACTCCTTACGGGACGCCTCAATGACGTTGAGGACCTCGTCGGAAAGACCCAAGGCCTGGAACTCTAGCTGCTCAGGAACCAGGCCGTCAAGTGCAGGGATTGAAGGTCCGGATGGAATACCTTCCCCTGGTTGACTGAGATCAGGTCCAGGCGGGCTGGAAGCTGCCTCGGGAGCCTGGAGCTGAGACTGAGGAGATCTGGATACCAGAACTGGCGGGGCCAGTCTGGGGCTACCAGAATCACCTGCGCCTTGTCCCTCCTCACCTTGAGAAGCACCTTGTGGATCAAGGGAAATGGGGGAAAGGAGTAGAAGAGGCCCGGGGTCCACAGCCTCAAGAAGGCATCTCCCTGCAGCGAGCCCTGCTAAGGGGGGCGGACATGAAACAGTCTCAGCTTCGCATTCTCCCTGGAGGCAAACAGGTCCACCTGAGGCGTGCCCCAATGGGAGAAGAGATCTTGTACTACCTCCGGCAGGAGAGACCACTCGTGAGACGCAGCCCCTATCTGGCTTAGGGCATCGGCCAGGGTGTTGGAGGCTCCTGCCACATGAATGGCGACGAGATCCACCTGCAGGCTGCGCACGAGTGATCAAATGCGGAGAGCTTCCCTGCACAGAGGCATGGAGCGTGTCCCGCCTTGGCGGTTTAGGTAGTACGTGGTCATGGTATTGTCCGTCTGGACCTGAACCACTTGACCCCATAGAAACGGAGCGAAGGCAGTGAGGGCTAGATGAATGGCTCGAAGCTCCAGCAGGTTGATGTGGCACTGGGACTCCTGAGGGGACCAGAGGCCATGCGCTCTGTGCTTCCCCAGATGGGCACCCCAACCCATCAGAGAGGCATTGGTCGATAGAGAGACCGTCGGCTCGGGGCAGACAAACGGAATGCCCTCCTGCAGATGTGCTGGAACGGTCCACCACTGGAGAGTGTTCCACATCCCCTGGGTCACTGTCACTAGTTGATCCAGTGGATCGAAGTGCTGTGACCATTGGCTGGCCAGCCCCCATTGAAGGGGACGCATGTACCAGCGGGCCCAATGGACCATGCTGGTGCAGGCTGCCATGAAGCCCAGGAGGTGCAGGAAGTCCCAGGCAGGGCGCGATTGCTCAACCTGAAATGATTGGGCAAAGGAGGAAAGAACCTTGGCCCTGTCAACCGGGAGCCGTGCTCTGGCTCGTAGAGAGTCGAGCTCTGCCCCGATGAATTGTATCACCTGCTTTGGCACGAGTTCCGACTTGGCCTCGTTGATGAGGAGGCCAAGCTGAGAGCAAACCTGAAGGGCCAGATCTCTGGACCGCTCCACCTCTGCTCTTGAGTGGGCTGCAATCAGCCAGTCGTCCAAGTAGGGGTACACCCGGACCCTTTGACGCCGTAGGAATGCTGTCACCACTGCCATGCATTTGCTGAAGACCCTGGGAGCTAGAGAAAGGCCAAAGGGCATGGCCCAGAACTCGTAAAGGGATCCCTCCGCTCTGAAGCGGAGCAATCTCTGGTGGGACGGACGGATTGGGACGTGAAAGAGCGTCCTGAAGGTCAGAGAACAGAACCACAAGCCTCGTTCCAGGATGGGATTATCTGAGCCAGAGTGACCATCCTGAAGGTCTGAGACCTTAGGAACCTGTTCAGGTTGTGCAGGTCGAGAATGGGCGCCAGCCCCCGTCCGTTTGGGACCAGGAAGTACCTGGACACAAACCCGGGTCTGGAGGAGGATCCACCACCTTCCTGATCACCTCTTTTTCGAGGAGCAGAGGCGATGTCGGCTCGGCGAGCCGACAGTGAAGGCTCTGGACCCCGTGGCCTCTCGGCGGCGAGGCTCAGAAGGGTGGGGCCTGCCCGAACTCCAGGGGCAGGCCCCTTCCTACCACCTCCAACACCCAACGGTCAGTGGTGATAGCAGACCAGGCAGAAAGGAAGTGGCGGAGCTGTCCTCCCATGGGGGGAACCCAGGGAGGAGTGACGAGGCTGGGGGTGATACCCCTCAACCCGTCACTGGGCAGTCTTAGAGGAGGGACCGGCCGAGAGACCTCCTGAGCCTTTACCTTCCTGCTTCCTGTTGGAGGAAGCTGCGGGCTTGGGTTTGGGATGCCAAGCGCGAGCCTGCTGGCCCTGGTGCTGTTGGGCCAGACGTGTCGCAGGTGCAGAAGGACGAAAGGACTTGTGCTGCTGCTGTCGGCGGCCTTTGTCCTTCTGGGCGGAGGTGACAGAGTCCAGAGTGGCATTGGACTTTTCGATCCACTGGAGGTGACCTTCCACTCCAGGGCTGAAGAGGTCGGTCCCCAAGAAGGGGACATCTGCCAATTTGTGCTGGGTATCCGCCGTGAAGGTGGATATCCTCAGCCATGCTCTACGGCGCATGGCCACCGCGGCCACAACCGATCTGGCACAGGAGTCTCCAATGTCCAGAGCCATTTGGAGCTGCTGTTTCGCCACTGCCCTTCCCTGATCCCGCACCTGCTTAACCGTGGTCTGTAGGTCGGCCGGGAGATGAGGGATCACCCCATCCAGGGAGCCCATGAGGGCGTGGGAGAAGTGTGCCATCAGCACGGCCGAGTTGGCCTGGTGGAGGCCTAGGGAGGACGCCGCATACACCTTGCGCCTGGCATAGTCCAGCTTTTTGGACTCCTTGTCGGGGGGCTTATCCACATCCCTAGCGTTCCCGGAACGCTGGAAAATGCTATCGGTGACTAACCCCTCCACAGAGGGGTGCTCCGAAAAACCGGACAAAGAGCCAGTAGGGACCACATACTTCCTGGCCATCCTGGCTGAAGGTGCAGGACAGGAAGCAGGCCGCTGCCAGAGCTCCAAGGCTGGGCCAACAATGGCTTCAGCCACCGGAAAGGCCTCCGTGGGTGAATCCCCTCAGTCCAGTATCTCCATCAGGGGATACTTGGCCCGCTTGGATACGGGCTCTAGCTGCATCCCGGTGGACTCCGAGATGAGCTGAAGCAAACCCATGAAGGACGATGGGCTTTCATCCATCGACTGACCCCCGGAGGACTCCAGGTCAATGGGCCTGGAGAACAGGGAGGAGTCGTCTTTGGACTCCGAGGAGTCCGCGAAGAGCTGTCTGGGGCCTGAGCCACCCTCCACCTGCCGAGAACGGTCAGGAGTGAGGGTGACCGACAACCTGTGGGGCAGGCCCTGACCCAACCGAGAGTCCTTGGTCGGCGCCCCCGATTTCGGTTGTGGGCGGAGGTTCCACCACAATTGGTGGGGCAGCTGGTTTTGGCCGAACAACTGGCCCAGGCTTGGGCACCTCGGCTACAGTGAGGGGTTGTTTCGGCCGCTCGGGTGACAGCCACTTGATGGCCGGGGAAAGCGACAGCGTCGGCTTGTTCCCGGACAGCAGTAACTGCTGCCACATCATGTCCTCGTAGCGTCAACGCAACTTGCACTGAAGCCTCTCCTCTTCCGAGGAGGAAGACGAGGAAGAGCGGTGGCGCAGCTTACTTCGGTGCCGAGACCGAGACCGCCGATGTTGGCGGGATCGGCTGGACCGAGACGATGTCCGAGACCGAGATCCTCAGTGTTTCCGAGGATGGGTCTGGGAAGGGGTAGGGGACACCCGCTCTTCCCTCGGCTTGGAAGCCTTAACCAGGGACTGCGGCACCGGAGGCAGAGGCAAGTCCTCGGTCTCCACCAGGGGAACCGGTGAAGAAGGGTTGTCAGCTTCACCAGTCGACAGCCCGTCCGACGGGTCGAGAAAAATCTCGACCGCATCGACGGGAGTCTCGGCCGGCTGACCTGACGGGGACACCATGAAGCCAGTGGCCTTAGCCGCAACCTCGACCGAAGTAGAGTGTCGACTGTCCGGGGAAGGGGACCTTTCCCGCTCCCACGAACGCCGATGATGGGACTTACCCTTTGAGTACTTCTTTTTGGACCGAGAGGAATGTCCCAGTGGCCCCTCTCCCTTCGTGGAAAGGGATTGGCAAAGCTCCTTGAAAGAAGCTGAATACAAGGTACCCAGTGAGAGCGGGATAAATGCTGTGACCGAAAGAGAGGATAATGCGCCTGTGCCGCCTCCTCCCATGAGGCGATCATCTGCTCGAGTTGCTCAGCCGAGGCCAGCCGCCAAGGTAACCGTCCAGCGGGCGCTCGCCCGACTAACTGGCGGCGCTTCCGAGCACCCAAGCTGTAACCGGGCAGCGCGGTCTTCCAGGACGTTGGCCAGCAGCGAGGCATAACTGCAGGCCTGCGGGTCATGTTCTAGGCCGAGGCAGTAGACGCATGTGGAGTGCGGGTCCATCCTGGACATTTTCTTCCCACAAGGGCACCGCCGAAATCCGGAGTCGATTTGTCCATCGCAGCAGCGAGGGAGAAACTTGACCAAGTCTTGAAAATTTTAAAATAAGTTTCAAGCAATCAAGAGAATTAGATCCAGTCTACACGCAGAGCGCTAAGGAGGAACCTGAGCTTCCAAGCGGTACGGAAGATCTGGCGTCATGGGGCGGAGCCGAGAGTTTTACCACCCGGGTGGGTGGGAGAAGCCAGCTTGAAGACCTTCCGGCAAGATTTTAAAGCGGCAAGGAACCTGCCAGACAGTGTGGATGAACATATCCATGTCCCTAGAATTAATAATTTCTTATCTGTCTACTGTATATTCCTTATAACTTTATACCATATTTTATCAGTCTAAGCTTTATATGTGACCACCCAAGCATTATTTGACATGTTTGTTTCCAAAGGGCTTTATAATAAAATATGATGTTACATTCGAAGTCTCACAGGTGCGAATGTTTAAATATTTTTTTATTTTGGCTTTTTATCCCTAATTTTGTGTCGCAGCGTTTACATCTTTTATTCATTTCAAACCTGTTATTCACTGCTAGCATATAAGATAGGCGGAGGACTAGCCAATGGTGGAGTGACAGCACTCTGCTACTACTAGGAAGATGAGCGTTATGAAAATTTACTTCTTTCATATACGGAACTACAAAACACCCATGCATTATACTTAAAATAATAATAATGAAAACAGAGTTAATTATGCAGTCATACAAAACAATATTTATAATATTCTGTAATCATGGCACCATTGTGATGCTAACACAAGGATGATGGCAATATATTGCTTCTACACGGTACATAATAAAGATGCAAACAAATGGCATACTCAGGTCTTGCATACACGACCATTATAGATTATTCCTCTAAAGAAAACTGTGTTAAAACATTACTTCAGACACAAGGCTGCTATACACGGGCTCCCACTTCTACTGAAGCCCTATATAAGCATTATATATACAACAACTTACTATTACCTGGCTCCCCAAAAACGCCTTAGACGGGTCAACTGTTTTTAAAACATTTTAAGGGAAGGTTTTGGTTTATTATATATGGCATATATCATTATTATTGTACCGGGATGCCCAGTGCCTTCTACTATTCATTTAAAAAATTTGGCATCAAGTAGGATTTCTGCACAAAGCCTCATAAGTTGGGAAATGTGATGTTAGGGTAGAAATGTACTCCAGCTCTTGGTGAATGTGTGACATGGTGTTCCTTAAGGTTTAGATACACAGACACATAGACACTGTCAGCAGATAAGGGCCTATGGTCCACCCAGTCTGCCCATTTGAGCTTGTAAGTTCACTTTGTTTTTCTAGAAGTCTGTTGCCCCTTACCCCTGACCTCCAGAATTCCCTTATGTCTATCCCATGCATTCTTAAAACCCGTGATTGTTTCAGCCCCCACTACTTCCTCTGGCAGGGTGTTCCACTTGTCCATCACCCTTTCTGTGAAGAAATTCTTCCTCACGTTTCCTCTGAATCACCCTCCCTCCAACTTCATCCCATGCCCTCTAGTCCTGGAACATCTTTTTCACTGGAAAATAGTGTATTCCTGCACCCTGTTCCTCCCTGTACGGTACTTGTATGTCTCTATCATATCCCTCTCTCTCCCTCCTCTCCTCCAGGGAGTACATATTCAAGTCCTTCAGCCTGTCCTGATAGGATCTGTAATGCAATCCCAGTACCACCTTTGTTGCCCTCCTCTGAACCTTCTCTACCCTATGTCCTTACGTAGGTAAGATATCCAGAACTGTACACTGTACTCCAGGTGGGACCTCACTAGTGTCTTGTATAGCGGAATTATGACCTCCCTTTTTCTGCTGGTGATGCCCCTGCCTATACATCCCAGCATCCTATTTGCTTTACCTGCTGCCTTGTCACACTGTTTCCCTACCTTGAGGTCATCAGAGATGATAACTCCAAGGTCCCTTTCCTGCTTGGTGCATGCTATAGCCTCCCCCAACTGATATATTGTTTCAGGGGTTTTCTGCCCCATATGCATTATCTTGCACTTCTCTGCATTGCATTTCAATTGCCAAACCCTCGACCATTCTTCAAGCTTCTGCAGGTCCCTCCTCATTCTGTCTATGGCGTCTGGCATGTCCACTCTGTTATAGAGCTTCGTGTCATCAGTGAACAGGGAAATTCTACCTTCTAGGTCCTGCGGAATGTCACTGATGAAGATGTTGAATAGGATTGGTCCCGGCACTGATCCCTGTGGTACCCCACTGGTCACTCTTCCCTCTGTGGAGTGACAGCAATTTACCACCACCCTCTGTGTCCTGCCACCCAGCCAATTACCTACCCACCACACTACTGTCCTGCCCACTCCCATATTTCCCAGTTTGTTTAATAGTCTTCTATGTGGCACAATGTCAAAGGCTTTGCTGAAGTCCAGATAGGCCACATCTACTGCCCTCCCTGATCCACCTCCCTTGTCACCCAGCCAAAATATTTAATGAGGTTGGTCTGGCATGACCTCCCCTCAGTGAAACCATGCTGCCTTGGGTCCTGTAGTCTGTTGGCAACCAGATGTTCCACCAGTCTCTCCTTCAGTGGTGCTTCCATGACCTTCCCCACTACCGAGGTCAAGCTGACTGGTCTGTAGTTCCCCGCTTCCTCTTTGTTCCCACTTTCGTATAAGGGGACCACATCTGCTGTCCTCCAGTCTTTGGGTACCTCCCCTATTTCCAGCGATTGGCTAAACAGGATTGCCAGAGGTTCAGCCACCACCTCTCTTAGTTCCTTTAGGACCCTGAGGTGCACCCCATAGGGCCCCATTGCTTTATCGACTCTTACTCCTTCCAGTTCCTTTAGGACCCTTTCCAGTGTAAAGGGACTTGTGTCCATTTCTGCGCAGTTCTCACCCCTTGTACTCCCTTCAGGCCCATTACCCTCCTCTTCCTCAGTAAAGACTAAGCAGAAATATCTGTTCAGTATGTCAGCTTTAATGTTGTCATCCTCCACGCAGCCCCCATCCTCCCCCTTCAGTCTCATTATCCCTCCCTTTGCCCTTCTTTTTTCACTTATGTACCTGTAAAAGGTTTTGTCCTCTCTACCCACTGATTTTGCGATGCGCTCTTCTGTCTGAGCTTTGGCTTCCCTTATTGACATCCCTGCCTCCTGTTGCTTCTCCTGGTACTTCTCCCTGTCTCCTTCTGCCTGCATCTTTTTGTACTGCCTGAATGCGATCTGTTTGGCTTTCACTTTCTCCACTACCTCCTTGGAAAACCATAATGGCCTCCTCTTCCTTTTCCCCTTGCTAACCTGCTTAATGCATAATTCTGTTGCTCTTGTAATCCGTTTTAAATATTGTCCACTGTTCCTCAACCCCTGATTCCCTCCCCATTCCCATTAATGCCTCTTTCAAGCATCTCCCCATTTTCCCATAGTCTGCCCCCTAAAATCCAGGATATGTGCTTTTGTGCAGTTTGGTTCTGCTCCTTCTGTGATTTCAAACCTCAATGTCAGGTGGTCACTGTTCCCTAGGTGCTCCCCCACTGTTACCCCTATCACACTGTCCCTGTTTGTGAGCACGAGGTCCAGTATTGCCTTCTGTCGAGTTGGTTCCATGACCAGTTGCTTGAGCAAGGCACCTTGAAGGGAGTCCAGGATAAATCTGCTCCTGGTTGAACCACTGTTTGATACAGCGCTGGAATTTCCGTTACTCCGGCACTATCTTTCATGGGATATAAATTTATTTACACACCTTGCTTTGACAGTAGGTTGCTGAAGTTAGGGGAATGCCAACCCTGTGTCCAACAACCATTCAAGCCTTGAGGAATACCAACTCCTACATTCAAAAGAGCTAGGGCACTTTATGTTTTTACCCCAAACACTGCATTTCCCAACTTCTGAGACTTTGTACTTCACCCTGATGCCTAAACACAGAGGTTTTTTTTTGCACTAAATTTCCTGGCAAGCAGTCCAAGGCATACAGTAATGCTCCTTGCCTCACCCCATCCTTGTGCCAAGCAATGCTTGGTGTCCAGTGTTACCCCCTGCTTCATCCTGCAACAATTTAATGCATCTCTGAAGTTCGCTGGCACCCTCCACCCACACCCTGGCCTAATCCAACCATCTCAGGCATCCAGTGGTATCCTCCTCCCATACCCTGCCCTAATCCAAGCATCCCTGTTGACCAGTGGTACCCTCCTCCCATACCCTGCTGCAATCCAAGCATCCCTGCTGTCCAGTGGTACCCTCCTCCCACACCCTGCCCCAATACAAGTATCTCTGATGTCCACTAGAACTCCCGTCCCAAACCCTGTCCCATTTCAAGCATCCCTGGTGTCCAACAGCACCCCCCATTAAACCCTACCTCAAATCAAGCATCAATGTCATCCTTCATACTCCCCCCCTTCCCAATTCTGACACAGGGAGTCCAAAAGGTAAAACAACAGTCCCACCCCACTCCCTGCTTCCTTTTTCAGTTCTGTTTTTCCCCCGCCACCATAGGCCAGGATCTCTTTTAGCTATTGCCTGCCTGCCTTTCCTGTCCTTCACGGCTCCTCCTTACTTGGGTATCCCAGAACTCTCTGGACACCCAAGATACACAACTGTGCCACCCCCTCAGCCTAAGTCTCCAAAAGAGTGGCCTGTCCTCTGGGCCATGGCAGCTTCAACCCCTATATCCAGCCACGCCCAGTGGAGTTGAAGCCTAGGATCCATCCTGGAAGCCAGGGAGGGGGAAAGAGAGCGAGACAGATGACGTACATGGGGGGAGGGGCAGGCAAAGCGTCATCTACCCAGCCAACAGTCATTTTGCCCTGGAGATGCTGCCATGCAATGACACACACAGACACACAGCCGTGCATGTGCTGTTGAGGCCAGAAGCACGCCATCCTGCCATGTTCCAAGATGTGCTGCCAACCAGCCTTCACAAGGTGGTAGTCAAGGGGCAGGATCTGCAACCTCCCCTGCCCCAAAGAACAGTCCATAAGATGATCAGTCCTCCTTCCTCCAGCTGACCCCCAACAGCCTGAGCTCTCTTTCAAACTCAGCTCACCAGCATAACAAGCAATAGCGCTACCGCAAAGCTACCATACCGGACCCTCCCGCTTGTTGAAGGTGGAGCCAGGAGCCTGTATCAGCAAACTCCACACAACTGTCACAACCCCTAGCCAGTAAAACCCTCCTCTCACCTTTGCAGCACCTGTCATCTGTAAAATGTAACTGCAAACTTGCAGGTCAATAAATATACTGAAATGTAATTATTTGGCTGTTTTCTAGATGGTGGTGGGCTGCAGAGGTGAGAAGGGGTTATTCCTGGCTGCTCTTTTGAGGTCACAGGGAAGGGGGTGGTTATGTTCAGTTCATTCGCACCAGTGGTGGCTCCCAGTGCCAGCCTTGACAAGTGTTGGGAGGGGTATAGAAATGCAGAATTACTTTAGTGTTCTTGTTTTGTTTTTTTTTATGTTGGCTCGCGCTTGCGCAGCCAACATCTTACGGTAGTAGCAGATTTGGAGGTGCAGTCACAGAGGCGTAATGCAGGGCACGCATCAGTAGGAGTGTCCCTCATTCCCCAATAAGCCAGCAGCAGGCACTGACATCATGCATAGCTAATGTGGCCACCAGATCTAAGAAAATGTCTGCTGCAATGACAGCGAAGCTCTCATGCAGCGGGACCACAACACACCTTCCGGCGTGCAAGCAACATGGTGGCAGTGACTGCCGCCGCCTGTCCTAATGCCAGCAGAGGAGCCTCCCCATCAGCATAATGTCCCCCTCCCATTTCCACTGTGTGTCCTGAGATGCCCAATCCCCTCTGGCATCCCGTACCCCCCCAAAGTCTTTCTTTGCTGACAGGGGTCCAATCCCGTCGGCTTCAGTTCCTCCAGTTCAATCTCAGCGGGGCCCAGTCCCGTCGGCATAATGTTCCGCCCGTTTGTTGTGTGCTGAGGGGGTGCCCAATCCCCTCGGCTCTCCGCCTCCACTGGTATTTACTGACGAGGTGCCCAATCCCCCATCGGCTACAGCCCTCCCAAAAAAAAAACAACTCAGGTGGCACACTTGGAGACCCTAACTGCGTGCTAAATTACCCTGTTAAAAATAAAATCTGACAATTTTTTTTTTTTTTTACTTTTACCTGTAAACAGAGCGTCCTCGCGGTCTCCTGCCCCTCCCCAACCCGCATCCACCGTCTGCACCCTACCTCCACACCCCCTCACCCCTATACCTCCAGAGCCCAGCCGATGATCTTCCGTGGACCGGGAACACGTCTGCACTCTTCAAAGCCGACCACGAATGGAAGAAATGCAGGTAAGCTGCATAATGGCATAAATAGGGTTTTTTCAACTTTGCTGCATATCTCAGGCATTATTGGGAATGTTGACACCAAATTTTCAACATGGGGTTATTGGGACCCCTCCTCATGAATTCACGCACTGTTATGGTGTTATTCAGTCCAGAAAGGTGATTTTGCAGCCACTGCACAGAATCATCTTTCGGGACCGATTAACGAAACAACAGTGCCACTGTTCATGAGGGGGTCTCTCAAATAGCCTATTTTGCAAATTTGGTGGAAAAATTCCCCAAAATAGCTGTTTTACGAGTGTGCACTGTGCAGTTTCCACGCACGCTCGTAACTTCGTGAATTTGTAATATTTTCACTCCAGATTTTCAAAATTTGCATTTTTCTACACCTCCTTATGAACAGTATAGCTGTCATTTTACACATCCTGGCCAAAATGTGCTTTCGCACTTCTGGCGCAGAATAGTGCGGTCGCTGTGTGAAATCAGTTTTCTGGACAGTTTGAAGAAATGACGGTGACACTGTTCATGAGCAGAGGTTCTAAAATGCCTATGTTGAAAATTTGGTGACGAAATTCCATAAAATGAATGTCACAAGTGTGTGTTGCGCAGTTTCCACGCACCCTTGTAACTTCGCAAATTTGCAATGTTTTCATGCCAGATTTTCAACACTGCCATTTTTTCACACCTCCTTATGAACAGTACAGCCATCATTTTTCACATCCTGCCCTAAATGTGTTTTCGCACCTGTGGCGCACAATGGCATGGTCACTATGGGAAATCAACTTTTGGGACAAATTAACAAAATCACAGCGCCACTGTTCATGAGGGAAGGTCCCAAAATGCCTATGTTAAAAATGTGGTTAAAATATCCCAAAAATAATTGGGTTACGAATGTGTGTTGCACAGTTTCTATGCATGCTCATGACTTCACCAATTTTTCATATTTTCACTCCAGATTTTCAAGGTTGCCATTTTTTTACATCTCCTCGTGAACAATACAGTTGTCATTTTCCATATACTGCCCAAAATGTGTTTTCGTCCCTGTGTCGCCAAATGGCATAGCTGCTGTGCAAAACCACCTTTCAGCTAACAAACTGATAGTGCCACTCTTCATGAGGTAGGCTCACAAAAAGCCCATGTTGAAAATCTGGAGTGAAAATACCAACACACGCCTACGGTGTTAGGGTTTCCAACTGTAGCACCCCACCCTGTACAGACTGACAGGCATCAGGGGTGTGACTTGGGATCATCAGCTGTAATGCTCATGCCATTCCACCCCCACCCTGAAGCCAGTGACAGGCATCATGGTGTGCCTTGGAATGTTTGGCCATTAAGTTCACCCCATTCTCCTATACTGCACCCACCTCAGCGTATTTCCTTATGGAATGGGGAAAGTATAATGCCCAAAGACCCCAAAGCACCACCACGACACGTGTCAGTGTCTACAGGGTAGGGGTGAGGTAAATGGCATGAGCATTATAGCGGACGACCCAAAGGCACACCCCATTGACTGTCGGTCTCTGCAGGGTGGGGATGGGGTTGGCTTCACTTCCATACTTCACTGCCATTCCTATTATGCATCTCTAACTCCTGCACTACTAATGCCAATGCCAGCGAGACAACATTTGGCATTGACAAATGCTTGTTTAACTTCCAACACTAGGGCTGGGCTCCCAGTTTTAGAACTGGGGATATATGTGTGTGGGGGGAGGGCTAAAGGGGGCTCCCAATGTCCGAATCAGGGTTCAGGTGGGGGCAGGAGCTGCCACAGGAGATGTGCTCCTGTTGGTCACATTTGTTTGGGGGAAGACAAAGGGGTGGGCTTTTGCTGTCATTATTGGAGATTGATGAGAGAAGTAGGTGACAGCAGCCCCCATGAATAGGCTCCCAGTGGCTTAATCATTTACGAGCTTCCTGGCACCAATGTGGGCTCCATCGGTGGTGGTGGTGGTCGTTGGTGGGGGGGGTAGAGAAGAGCATCACAAGGCAGGCTCCCAGTGGTTGCATTATTTGTAATCTACCCAGCACTGGCTTCCACTCATGTCCACTTGTTTTTTTGACCTGCCACTTCTACTGATTCTATTTACCTTGTTCATTCCTTTCAGGGAACTTGAAGGTCTCTATCAGGTCACCCCTCTCCCTTTTGGCTTCCAGTAAGTACATATTCAGAGCCCTAAACTGACCCTCATAGGATATGCCCCGTTGCCCCTGAATCATTTTGGCTACCCTACTCTACAGTATCCCCAGTCTGTCTCTGTCTTTCCATAGGTGGGGACTCTAGAACTGGGCACAGTTTTCCAGATGGGGTGTCGCCACTGATCTACAGAGGTAGCATTACCTCTGTCCCTACTGCAAACAAAACCCATACCACTACACCTCAACATTCTGGTTGCCTTGCTGTAGGCCTTGTTACACTGACTAGCTTGTAACAGGGAGTCACTTATGACAACTCCCTGGTCCCTCTCATCTAAAGTAGAGATCAGCTTAAGCCCTTCGATCCGGTATTCCATCTTGGGGGTCTTGATCCTTATGTGCATCACTCTGCCGTTCACAGCACTGAATCTCAACTGCCAAACCCTGGATCACCTCTTTATTGTCTGCAGGTCCCTCTGCAACCCCCTAGCCCCTTTCTGACAGTCTTATTTTTTTTTTTATTGAACTCTCAGATTAAGGGAAAGGGGAAATTGTTTAACCAGGAAAGGCACACTAAGCCGAAGCCTGTTTCCAGGTGCCACCTGGGAGTACAAGGAAGTCAAGTGACTTGCTCAGGGTCACACAGTACGTAAGTGAGGGCTGTGGGATTCAAACTCAGGTCTCCAGGTTTATAGCTCAGTGCCCTTAACCACTGTGCTATACTGCCTCCTGGGCATTACAGATACAGAATTATAGATTACAAGTACCTTTGAGCCAGGGGCTCGTTCACAAAGGTTCCACGTCAGCGGGTAACAGAGTACATAAAAAATATTTTAAGAAGACACAAGATAATAGCATACAGCAAAACTTGAATTAAGATAACATCAAATGAAAACATAGAATAATTGGTTATAGGACAAAACAGTGCTGCCGTAAAGACCAATACACATATTAAAGTCAAAAACAATCAGCGGGCTTCATTGCAGAACAGATTATGAGGCAGTATTTACAAATAATGCTGGGTATGACATGTAGCAATTTCAATAGCTATTCCAGTTATTCTTTGCAGACAGGTAGGCCTTGCCAGGGGCTCTGATAGGCCATTCAAGGTGAAGAGAACATGCAGATAAGGGAGAGATAGGCCACGACAGTGAGGTGTGGGGAAGGAAAGTCAGTGGTAGGTGTGGGTGAGCAGGGGGCAAGCAAGAGTAAGGGTGTGTAAACCCTAATGGCTGGGTGGTAAAGGGGAGGTGAGGCAGGGCGTCTGATGGCAAACTAAGTGCCCTGGTACCTAAATACAGCGATAAAGTGCTTACGAAGGGCAGTGTCAATATGACAACCTGCAACTGAGTTTACGTTTGGCAGTCACAGTTACTAAACTCAGTAAGTTAAGCTCTCAGCTTCCACTTAAAGGTGTCAGTTTTAGCTTCAGCAAGTATGTCACAGCAGAGGGAGTTCAGCCAGCTGGGTGCCCGGTACTCAAAGGATCTTTGCCCTTGTGAGGTATGATGGAAGGGGACCCTGAATGGCTGGCTAACAGCTCCTCTTGTGTGGCGTGAATTAGCTGAAACACTCAAACGGTTCTGGACTCCTGGGGGTGAGACGATAAGGCAGATCTAGTACTTTAATCTGCTGTGGAGGTTTAGCCAGCCAGACTGGGTATATAAATCACATGTAGGTGTGAGCCTATGTGCGCTTGTGATAAGCCTGCAGGCCTTATTTAAGGCTACTGTAATTCTTTAAGGGTGGAGTCTGTTGCCTCAGCGTATACAACAAGATCATAATCAATTATGACTGTAACTGAGCAGTTTACTGCAAGTCTCAGAGCTGCATTAGGCATGCAATGTTTGTGCCTATAGAGTAGACCTAATTTTGCATTGACTGCTTTTGCCACCAGGTTTACGTGGTCTGCGTAAGACAAGTTGCTGTTGAGAGTCACACCTAGGTATTTGAACGTGTGGACAAGGTCTAACGGAGTGTTTTGGTTGTTTCGGATAGTGAGTTGGTGTCTACCCTGTCAGAGAGCTTAGTGTCATCTGCAAAGAGACACATTTACCCTGTATTCCTTCTATGCCACTGACAACACATTGAAAAGAAAGAGCCAAGGACTGCACCCTACAGTGACCTCTCTCTCCCAAAATTTTACCCCATTTACTACCACCCTCTGCTGTCTCCCTCTTAACCAACTTCCCACCCATCTAACTAGGTTCTTCACTGCTCCCAGATCCTCTAACTTCTTCAGAAACCTTCTGTGTAGCACAGAGTCCAATACCTTGCTGAAGTCAAAGCAGAGCAGGAGGATGACAGAGTCTGATATATAATCAGGACACAAGGCCTTGCAACACTGCATGACCAAAGCAAGCATGTATAAGAGAGAGGATGTCTAGACTGCAGTGTTTATTCAAAGTATGCACAGTGCTCCATCTGGCAGTAGCACATCTGTCAGCTGCAGAATCATTCTAAAAGCAAGCAACAGACGTGGCCATACCACATGTAGACTTGCCATGGACAGCACCAGGAAGTTACTTACTGTACTTTCCATAACAGAACATATTGACAGGCACTGTTTAGACACAAGGGTACCCTCTTTCCCAGGGGCAAATGAAATAAGAAGCCAAGGGGAGTGTCTGCAGTCCTTAGTGCAGTCAAGATAGAAACACAGTGTTCTGTGTACAACAAGGAGATGGAGCAATGCGGCACCCTTGTTAGCATGCTCTAGATAATACACAGGAAGCTGTATGGTCTGATTCAGAGAAACATACAAACACAGATTTTGATGGCAGATAACGGCTGCTTGACCCACCTAATTTGCCCATTTTCCCTACTTACTGTAACACCGCAGACCCAACTTGATCTCCGGCTTTACCCCCAACACCTCTAAGGTTCCCTTATGCCTGTCCTATGCATTCTTAAAACCTGTTACTGTGTTTGGCCCACCATCTCTGCTGGGAGGCTGTTCCAGGCATTCATCACTCTTTCAGCGAAGAAGTACTTCCTCACATCTTCCCTGAGTCCCCCCCTCCAGCTTCATAGCATGTCCCCTCGTTCTTGAGCATCATTTTTTCTGAAAAATGCTTCCCTCTTGAACCTTCTTTATACCCATGAGGTATTTGAATGTTTCTATCATATCTCCCCCCTCCCTCCTTTCCTCCAGGGTGTACATATTGAGGTCCTTCAGTCTCTCCTCATAGGGTATGTGATGTAGACTCTGCACTATTTTAGTTGCCCTCCTCTGAACTGCCTCTATCCTGTCCACGTTCTTGCAGAGATGTGTTCTCCAGAACTGGATACAGTACTCTAGGTGAGGTCTCACCAGTGATCTATACAGCAGTAACACCATCTCTCTTTCTACTGGCGATATCCCACCCCTATGCACACTAGCATCCCACTAGCTCTCCCCACTGCCTTGTCACACTGTCTGGCCGCCTTTAGGTCATCAGATATGATTACCCCCAGGTACTTTTCCTGTTCGGTGTTGGTTAATACCAGCCCCCCCCCATTTTGTACTCTGTCCCTGGGTTTCTGTGCCTCAAGTGCATGATTTTGCACTTCTTCACACTGAAACTTAGCTGCCACACCTTTGACCACTCTTCTTTCTTAGATCTCTATTCATTTTTTCCACATACCCCTGGAGTATCTACCCTATTGCAGATTTTAGTGTCATCTGCAAAGAGGCATACCTTCCCTTTTAGCCCCTCTTCAATGTCGCTAATAAAGACATTAAAGAAGACAGATCCCAGTACTGATCCCTGTGGCACCCTGCTGGTCACCCTCCCTTCCTCGGAGTGAACTCTGTTTACCACCACCCTCTCTCTCTCCTGTCCCCTACCCAATTTTTCTCCCAGTTTACTACCTCGGAACCCACTCCTAGGCTTCCTAGCTTGCTTACAAGTCTCCTATAAGGAACGGTGTCAAAGGCCTTACTGAAATCTAAGCAGGCCACATCCACCACTCCACCCTTATCCAATTCCCTGGTCACCCACTCCAAGAAATCTATCAGATTTGTTTGACATGATCTCCCCCAGTGAATCCATGCTGCCACAGATCTTGAAGGCCACTGGATTCAAGATATTCCACAATCTTCTCCTTAAGTAGTGATTCCACTAATTTCTCCACCACCAAAATCAGGCTGACTGGCCTGTAACTGCCAGCCTCCTCAATGCTCCCACTTTTGTGAAGTGGGACTACATCTGCCCTCCTCCAGTCCTCTGGAACCACTCTGGTCTCCAGTGAGTGGTTGAACAGGGTTGTCAGAAGTGCAGCCAGCTCTTCCCCGAGCTTCCGCAAAATCCTAGGATGCACCCAGTCTGGTCCCATTGCCTTGCCCACTTTCAGATTTGCAAGTTCCTTCATGACCCTCTCCTCTGTAAATGGACTAGTGTCTACCTCCTTTCCTTTGATGCTCCAGACCCTTATCTGTGGTCCCTCACCTTTTCCTTCCTCAGTGAATACTGAACAAAAGTATTTGTTCAAGATGTCCACGTTTTCCTGGTCCCCTCCACACACTCCCCTGATTCCCTCCTAAGCCTTACCATCCCTCCTCTAGTATTTCTCCTTTCGCATACACACCTGAAAAATATCTTATCCCCTCTCTGTACTGCCTGGGCTATTTGCTCCTCTGTTTGCACTCTTAATTGCTTTCCCTGGCTCCCTCTGTTTCTCCTGATACACCTCTCTATCCTCCTCTCTCTGTGTCTCCTTATACCTCCTAAATGCTAACTTTTTTGCCCCTGCAGCACTATCCCTGTTGGTGAGTATAAGGTCAAGTATTGTCCCCTCACGAGTGGGCTCTTTTACCAGTTGCCTGAGGAACACCCCCTGCAGGGAGTACAGGATGTCCCTACTCCTAGCTGAAGCTGCAGCTGGGATGCTCCAATCTACAGTTCCATGTAAATTCAGAGACCACTTCAGGTAGAAAATGAGGACTGGTCTGGAAAGAAACCCTGTCCTTGTGAAAAATCAAAGAAGAAGGTTCATGTATGAGAGCCTGACACTGAGAAATCCTACAAACAAAAGTCATGGTGACCAAAAACAGCATTTTCCATGAATGGAAACCCATCTAACAGATCATGGTAGGCTCAAAAGGAGCCAAAGTAAATTTTTCTAAAATGAAACTGAAGTCCTGTGTCAGAACTGGTTTATGAATCAGGGGTCACATGTGCTGAATACCCTTCAAAAACACACAGGATACTGCTGGTTGGCGAACTGTGTGCTCAGCACCTGGTGGCACTGAAAGCAGAAATGGCAGCCAAGTGCACCTTAATGGATGAGTACAGGAGACTGGAGTCAAATAGAGATAGAAGGTAGTCCAGTACAATATTCACAGGACACATAAATGGTTCCACTGAACGGGAAGCACACCATATGGAGAAGCACCCATTTCAAAGAGCAGGTAATCCTGTGGAAGGCTTTCTAGCCACAAGCAAGACATCAACCACCTGGGGGATCCCAAAATGGGCAGTGGTACATCCTTCAGGAGCCAGGCATGTAGATGCTGGGACCACAGGTCCAGAGAGACCATGCATACCTGATCATGTGATAGCAGACCCAGACAAAGGGGGGAGCTGAACAGGAGGATCACCTGCCAGGCTCTGCAGCAGTGGAAACCAAACTGGCAAGGATAGAAGGAAGCTTCCAGTATAAGGGTAGCATGCTCCACCCACAGCTTGAGCAGAACCCTCTGAATGAAAGGGATTGGAGGGAGAGAGAGACAGACACAAAGAGACAAAAAGTCTCACCAATGAACTCCATATCCTAGAGTGAAAGAGCAGAAAACGCGGCAGTTTTGTATTGTGTGTGGGGACACAAAAAAGTCTAACTCTGGATGACCCCATCTTGCAAAAATGTCATTTACCACAGAGGTCAGCAGTTTCCATTCATGCAGTAGGGATTAAGACTTTCATAGTCCATCTACCAAGACATTTTGGACACCTGGGAGAAACACGGCTGACAGCTGAAGGCTGTGAGACATCATCCAGTATCACACATTCATCACTTCCTTGCACAGGGTATAAATGTGAGTGCCCCCTTTCTTGTTTCTGTAGTGTATGACACTGACGCTGTATGTTTGAATCAGCAAGGGGCAGGGCCGAGGTGCTCCTGGAAAGCCTGGAGACCAAGCAAAACAGTCCGCTTTTCCAGGACATTGATACAGAAATCTGACTCCAGAATGGCCCAGGATCCTTGGGCCTGACAGGCTCCAAGATGGGCAACCCAGCCAGACCCCAAGGTATTCATTGTGAGGCTCATTATGGGAGTCAGGGAAAAGAATGGAACGCTGTGTAACAGGTTCTGGCTGTTAATCCACAATACTGGTGAGCATAGTGAAGCAGGGGACCTGACAAGGGCCATTTGTTTCAGCTCAACTGTGTACCCAAAGAGACCAATGCAGTATGAGTGTATGGACCACAGGCAAAGGAAATCATAATGATGGCAGCAGCCATCAGCCCCAGGAGGCACAACATCATCCAAACTGAAATGTAATGACTTCTGTGTTATCAACTGGACCTAGGCAACAACAGCCTCTCCTCTGTCTGGAGGCATAAAAGCACAGCCCATCACTGTGTCCAGCCCTGCATCAATATACTGGAGGCGCTGATATGGAACGAGTATGGATTTCGGAACATTCACCATGACCCCCAGTCCCTTGAACAATTATCTCTCTCTGGACAATGTGTACAGAACTGCTTCCCTAGACAGTGCCTTCAGGAGCCAACTGTCCAGATGTGGAAAGACATAAAGCCTTTCCCTCTGAAGGGCTGCTGCCGCAGCTGCTAAGCATTTGGTAAATGCCTGTGGTGCGAAGGAGAAACCAAAGGGAAAGACTCAAAACTGACAGTGACTGTCCTCCAGCATGAAGTGGAATTACTCCCTGTGGTAAATCTTGATATGAAGGTATGCGTCCTTCATGTCCGGGGCATAAAACCAGTCCCCCTTTTGCAGCAGGGAGATGAAAGCCTGAAGAGACACCATTCAAAACTTTCAGTATTTGATAAACAAGTTTAGGTCTCTCGGGTCCAGTCCAGGACAGGATGCATATCTCCTGTTCACTTGAGATCCAGGAACTATCTGGAATAGAACCCTTTGTGTTTCTCCTGGGGAGGAACAGGTTTGATAGCCCACTTCTTTATTAGCAATTGAACCTGCTCTAGCACAAGGGACAAGAAATTCGGAGGATAACTGTAAGGAGGTGGAGAATGAACTGCAGGGGTAGGCAGCAACTCCAGAGCATTCCCTTTTTCCACTATTATCAGAACCCACTTGTTGACATGACCTTCCTCCACACTGGCAGTTGAAGAGAGATTCTTCCCCTATATGCACCCCTGGAAGCAACATAGAGGGGAAGGAAGTGGGGATTCAGATGGTACTGTGATCGGCGACCCTGGCCAATACCTCTGGGGAGGGTACCCGGGAGGAACACCACCATGGGTTTGTGCCCAGGGCTGCTGACAACAGGCACACCCACTATGGGCTGCAGGCTTGTGAAACAAACCTCTAACATGCCCCCTAGTGGGTTGAGGGGTCAGAAATTTGAATGATCTTAAACTAATCTTGAAGGATATGAGCTCACGAAGAGCATTTTCAACATCACTCCCAAATAGCCTGGCGCCTCTAAAGGGGGCACTTTGCACAGCTTGTTTTACACCAGTGCAAATCCAGCTACTCTAAGCCAGGAATATCTCCTAAGGCATATGCCAGAGGCAGTAGCCCTGGCACATGTATCAGAGGCATCATATGCAGAGTGTAGCAGATGCCTTCCAGTATCCAGACCAACTAAGGAAGCTTTGAGCAAGTCAGCCTTGACAGGACCATCAGGCAGAAACTGACTGGCAGACACAGCAGATTTCCAGAGGCTATTCTGATATTTAAATTTCCACAGGCTGTTACACAGAAACATAGACTCTGACAGCAGATAAGGACCACTTGGCCCACCTAGTCTGCCCATTTCTCCCTACCTAAACTATTACATCAGACCATGCCAGATCTACAGCTCTTTCTCCCTCCCCTTCCTTTCCACCATGATTTCTTTGTGCTTATCCAATGCATTCTTGAACCCCCACTGTTTTTGTCCCAAGTACCTTCACTGGAAGGCTGTTCCAGGAATCCACCACTCTTTCTGTGAATAAGTACTTTCTCACATCTCTCCTTAATCTACCGCTCTCCAGCTTCATAGCATGTCCCCTTGTTCTTGAGCACCTTTTCTTCTGAAAAATATTCCCCTCCTGAGTTTGTAGTTCTTAGGCCCAAGGATGCAGAGGCTGTATGTTTCTTTGCCCACAACATACAGCCTCCTGGATTCTTTGTCAGGAGACAAACTGCTCATGTGTCTAGGGGCTCTAGAGTGGCCGTGAGCAGCTATGACAATGACAGAATACTGTTTCAGGCTGGGAAGCATAAGATGGAGCAGTGTACTGTTTATCAGTCTTTCTAGACACTGCAGGCAAAGTATAAGGCTTATGTCAGACAGCAAAAGGTAAAACTCTCTAAGGCAGGATATACAAGAGGGACCACAACAGAGGGTGCAGTGGGAACCTCTGAAACTCATTACTGGGGTCCTCCTCAGCTTCAAATCCCATGACATTCTGGATTTGTCTGACTAAAGCCTGAAAAGAGGGATACGTGGAAGAAGATATGGGGTATACACCACAGAGTCCTTGCTACTTACAGAGAAGGTAGAGCTGGAAGAAAAACACCACTCATAGGGATCATTATTCCTTTCATCATCCTTCGAATCCACCTCCATATTAAGGAGATCAGGACTGTATTCTACCTCATCATCATCTAGGATGATGGCGGGAGCAATCAACGGAGCCAGGAATGGAGGTGGTGGCTGCGACAGAGGAATAAAATGTGTGCTTCTGGGTGCCGATGGGGGAGGCACAATCGATGATATAGCAGTTATCATCAGTGAGAGTGGTGGTAACAGGCACCCAAATAGTTCAGAAAGCAACACTAGCACAACCTAGGGGATTTTGGCACCCTGTAAAGGGTCCTGGACAACCACCATTGAAGGGGTAGAACCAAATGACAGGGATTACATACCATCCATAGTAGGTACATCAGCTTCAGAGCAAGACCCCAACCTTGGTGTTTCATTGACAGTTTGGGGGGGGGGGGGGGGGCTACAGTCAGTGCCGCTGATGCAGATGACGATGAAGACTTAAACTCCTTCAGTGGAAACCTTGGCCTCACCAGAGAAGCATGAGCCTTATCCTTATGTTTGTGGTGATGCCTGGAAGAGGAGGATTTGTACTATGATTTATCATTGTCTTTGTCCTTAGCCCTTGACAATCATGGTGGTGACAGCATCGCCGAATGCCTGGGAGTGTCCTTCCTAGAAGCAGTTGATTGAGAGGCAGAAGCCAGCTTGCAGCCCACGGCATTGGCTTGAGCTTCCATGGCCTGAATGGTGATGAAGGTTTCTACAGCCTTTTTTCAATGTCTCCTTGTGGTCTGGTTGAATCCCTAGTAGATCTTGCAGGCCCTGGTGCTGTAGGACAGGCCTAAACAGCAACCACAAACCATGTGAGTGCAGTCCTTGTAGATCTTGTACTCGCAGGTATAAAACCTAAATAAAGGTTCTTTCAAAGACAGCATAAAAAGGCAACATCAAAAACAGTAGAACAATGTTAGAAAGAAGTCAAAGAAAACAATGGAATTTTTTTCTCCGCAGGTCCGACAAGCAGTCGATGGTGAGAAAGAACTAAGCAGCAATGAGACTACCCACGACTACGTAGGTGCCAATGCTGCACATCAATGTGGGTGGCCCCTGGCTAGCAAAAGTTTCTGATACTGATGGCTTACAATTCTAAAGGTGTGGCCCAATGGAGAAGATACCGTCAATGAAGACCAACAGTTACAGTAAATACGTAACTTTCATATTTTCCCAAAATCAGTCTTCACCATTGATTCACACTTATGGATCAGAGTACCATGTTTTCCCTTCTTCCTGAGGGAGGAGCTGGCTCACCCAGAGGGTAAAAAGATACCCTCAGCCCTCTATACTGGGGAGAACATCTGAGGGCAGGCCATCCTCAAACAGCTGGTGAGAAATGGGGCTGGTCAGCGCCAGGCAGGGGCTCCTGTGGCACAAGACTAGGATGGCTCCCCGACAGTTCCTGCCTGACCCTAGGAGAGAAGAAATGCACACCCTAGCAGCACAAGTTAAGCACCTTATGCTGGGCCAAAGGTGCCAGCTGGGAGAGGTGAAGCCATGACTTCTGCTTGAGGCAGACTGCAGTGCCTGCCAAACTGAAGGCCACCTCTCTGGCATCGTAAGATGCCCTTGACTGGTACTGAGCTACCTCCAGGCCCTGGGCAGAAAGGTCGATGGCCTGCCTGTCTCGCTCTACAGTACTGTGGTTAAGAGTGTTCTTAGCTGCAACCACAAGCGATGGTTATAGGTTACCATGTGGCCTGGTGTTCAGATATGCACATGAGGGTTTCCTCCCATGAGCATCTGTCTGCACAGATTCTGCCTCTGGAGGTCAGTCATACGTGAGGTGTTGTGGCCCAGATGGGGTCTGCAATACCTCAAGCCCTGAAGGGGGGGTGAGGTACATCACCAGCAGACCTTGTGGGCATACATTACTCCACGAGGATGTCCCTGGGGATGGATGGATGGACTGGAGAAGCAATGCCTGCACACTGCCCTGGATGCTTTCTCAAAGGCCCTAGGCCATGAAGGAAAAACAGCGGTGTCATTATCGGGAACACTGAGTCGTCCCAATGGCAGAGTTGCCAGAATGCAGCTGATAAATGCATCTTCACCAAGAATCACTGGTATAGGATGTACTCAGCAGCAGAGGGAAGGTGGACAGATGATTCATTGTGCTCTGAGCAGGACGTTGATGGAGATGAGGTGCCGCCTCTGGGTATCATCAGTGCTAGAGAGAAGGACCTGTACTGGATCCTGTCAATCTCCCAATGCCAGTTCTCTAATGCAGTGATGAATGCCTGGTGTTGCTCTCATGTTAACAGCCCCTCAGGGCCCCTGAACAAGGGTATCCTCTCAAGGAAGTGGCAAGGCCCTCCTAGTGAAGGTTGAGACTCCTGATCTCAAAGGTCTGGGTGGTGGAACTGCAAAGTGGGCCTTGAATAAGAGGAGGACCTAGCAAAGTCACCCAAAGGGTGTGCTCCTAAATCCGAGGACTGACCTGATTGGTAACCCCCCCCCAGGAGGAGACAGGAGCGGTGACATCCAACGGTTCTAGAGAAAACTCCATCTCAAGGCTGTCATCTGACCCTAAGTCAGCATTGCCTCCGCACCATGCTTACAATCAGCGATGTCCTCAGAGACAGGGTTCTCCCCGTCGTCACAGTCGACACCATCCTGAACCCCCTCGCTTGGTGTCTACTTCAGCATCACGCTTAGTGCCATCCCTCTCCTCCATGCTGTGGGAAACAAAATACTAGAATTGGGGACAACCTCTAAGATAACATCGTTGTCAACCCATTGCTCGGAGCCAAGCCCAGAATCGGCACCATTGCCATCTCCATCACCATGTTTGGAGTCGTCTCCCCCCTCCCACGTTGCTAGTGACATCATGGATGGTGACAACACTAGAACTGGCAACAAAACACTAACAACCTCTCTACTAGTCCCTCTCCTGACACCACAGACAGTGTCTAAAGGGTGTCCCAACAATGTCCTCAGTGCCACCTGCTGCGTCATCACTGCAAACAGTGACAACAGTCAGGTGACACCAGAAGACAATGTTAAGGTGTCCACCAGTGTAGACCGAGTGTACTGCTGCGACTTCACCACCAGGGACATCTGCTGCACAGGGCAGGAAGACTGTGGAGGGTTCACGGTTGACCATCCAGGAGAAGTCACAGCCATTGGTTTCCCACAGGGGCAATGACACATAATGGATGGCTGTTGGACTTTTCTCAATGACTTGGTCTCTTTCTTGTCAAACTTCAGCATCACAGTAAAATAATAAAAACAGGCGGCACTGACAACAGAGAAAAATCATGGTGACGCAGTAGAAATAAGCAGCGATGAGTTGACCTGAAGTACTACAGTCCCACGGTGTACACACGGTGGCAGGAAAAACAGAACTGAGGTTGGTGAGGGAGCTGGCAATGGTTACTGACTAGCACGTTACACCATGCAGTGGCTGCACAGGTGCCATGGCCAGTTCTCTGGCCATAAGCATTGCTCCTGTGGGGTCCTAGTAACTCCACCCAGACCCACAGGTGGAAATCAATGGTGAAGACTGATTGTTGGAAGAACTTTCAATTTTTTGTTTTTTATAAAACTGATATACTCAGGATAGCCCAACTAAACTAAAACATCTCATTTTTCAGTGGGATCCTGCTATAACCCATTTCCATAGCTGGGTGGACCTAAGCATTGGGAACTTAAGAGATCTGCTCAGGGTCACACAGTGAGTATTTGGTCTATGTGGAGTTTGAACCTGTGATCGATCTCCTGGTTTCCACGTCAGTACACTGATTTGTGTATTTGTCCAGTCTGGGTGTTGATGTGCGGAATGGCCACCACTACACATTCAGTCACTTCACTATCAGTCTAGTATTGCTTGTAATATGTTTTGGGATGCATCGTGTATGAAAAGCGCTATATAAATGCTGATTCTTTTTCTTCTACTATTCTAATCACTACTTTATAAACTGTGGCAGATGGTTTCTCTCCTTTGAAAAATATGGTAGGCAGAACACTAGAAACCACTAAGATACTGTAAATGGTGGTATAAAACTAGAGAAAAACTTGACTTGTTATAATGTGATTCCCATTAGGAAATATTTTTTGTTTTTATAGTCACTGAATACCACTTAAGCCTGAACACTTAATGCGATGAGACTGTTACTTCAACCCATTATTTTTTTGCACTAGCCCAGCAGAGATACAATATCTGCAGGAACTTGAAAAGTACCATATATGGCACACAAAGAGCTGAAATCACAAATAATTGGAGTTACCCAAGCATTAAACTGCTGAAAGCCACATCTGAAAGATGAAGAATTGGTAGTGGAACAGACTGAGCTCATTCAAGTGATAATTGATTTACTTCCCAGAACCGAGTTTAAAATGACGGTTTGACCAATTTCTCTCAGAAACCTCCTTTTCAAACAGAAAAGCCTGTGGGGAGCAGGCTTTATTGTCTGAGATGAGCATTTATCAATGTAGTCAAGTGCTCGTTAAAACAAGGATTTTCTGACACAAGGGTAAGCTGTTCTACCCTGTTAAGTTATTTCTTTTGACAGTGCTTTGTTTTACCTATAGAAAAAAATATGATTGCCATGGCAAATTAAAGCAATCACTTTTTTCGAGGCAGGAAAAGCCTCCAATATTATCACGGGGGAGTGAAATTCCAGAAAACAAAACAGTATTACTTTGGGTTGGAGGTGACAATACCCACCCTAACATTTTAAATGTGGATGAGTTATTGAGAAATTCACCTATGTTAAACAGTTCCATATCTATGTTCTAACGTTTATAAGGCCACTGTACTCAGATATGCATATAATTAAAGAAAAAGATTCTTAAATCGTGCCCCATCATAGATTCAAAACCAATGAAAAGCTCTTTTAAAAGAGATATGTGGTTCCCCTGTAGCTAGCAGCAATCTGGAGATAGCCATCTTTAATTCGCTCCATACTGATGCAACACTGCCACCATTTTTAGAGCATTGTGATGTCACTGAATGATCAAGCTGAAGCTAACCACACTGTACTCTAGCACAGTTTGATCATGGGTGACATCATAAGGTCTTAAAAATGGTGGCAATATGGAACAGACTTCATTTTCAATACCTGTGAACTGCTGCCAGCTACAAATGAGCCCAATATCTCATTTCAGACGAGCTTTTCGTGTACTCTCAGACTATGATGGGCATGGTTCAGGGATGTTCCCCTTTAATTTTATGTGTCCACTCTCGGGAACCTGGAATTCTCCTATGCAGGGAATGATATAATCTTTCAAAGAGCATTAGACAAGTGTACACTTGAACCATGTTATTAAATAATTACAGCATCAGTTCTAAACCCTTTTTCCTGATATTTACTCTTATTATTTTTCCTTTCTTTTACAGGTTTTAAAACATTGTTCACACGGGATTTAGGAGCAGCAGCAGCATTTGAAGAACACAGGGATCTGATACATCTGTGCCACCTTTGGGATCTCTTATTCTTAGGGGTATGACATTTTTATTAAAAAAATGTTTGATTGGCAGTTGCAATGTTACAAAACTTAATTTGAGTAGCAGTAGCACAAAACGTGTGCAGTGTTTTGCAGCTAACCTTGTGTAATGCAGCTGCACAACCACTAACACTTCTGAGTCAAGGTACATGTGTAGCAAGTGACTGCTAGACATAAACAGTGTTGGGTAGCAGCTGATCAAAACAGTGGTGATTTTTTGCCACACAATACCAGGTAAAATATTCCGTGCTCATTCTACCATTGTTAAACTTAAATACACAAACAATGTCAGCAGAAAAAGACCATGGGTCCATCCAGTATGCCCAGTTTTACCCTATTCTACCCCATGACCTATTGTCCAGATGGGATTGCCCCCTCATCTTCCCCTCCCCCCGTTGTTCTCTGCCTTTCTGCTACACTTAAGTAACTATTAAGCCCATCACTCTGGCAGAGCGCCATACTTGAACTCATTAATGGTTTCTGCGCCCACCATCTCTGCTGGTTGGCTGTTCCATGGTTGAAACAGTCTCTCAGTAAAGTAAAACTTTCACACATCCCTCCTTAGTCTCCCCACCCCACCAGCTTACACTCATGTCCCCTTGTTTTTGATCGTGACTAAAACTGAAGACTCCAGACAGCACTTGGCCTCTCACTCCCGTTACTGTCCTGATCTGACAAGCCACTGGTGGTGGGTCTAGATGCCGCTCTGCCATTGTTGCTCACTCCCTGCAACATTACTGTCCCATGTCCCAACCTGAAAAGAACCCACTCTGCCCTGACAAGATGCTCTGCACTGGCGGTCATGGCTTCTATAGACACGCGCACACCAAGGCTTCCTGTTTGGCCTACTCTGCCCTGACACTACACTACAATGTGAAGCCACTGCCTGCCCTCACTAGTACCATTACTTTCACTAAAAAAAATGATGCTGCCTAAATGCAGCACTGTCACTAACTACTGGCAAGGTGGTCACAATAAAAAAATAAAAATTCCAAACTGGAATTTTTATTTTTTAATTTTAAACATTTATCCTTTTTTTTAAATCTTTTATGGCGTATAAAATAATTCAGATTTTAGTAATTATTCTTAGGGAACCATTTCATAATCACAATAAGGCACTCCAGGGGGTGTATTATGGTGGGCCAATGGCCCTTCTCGGGCAGTGGAAGCACTTGACTTTCTTTGTGCTTCAATCCACCTGAAGTGGGCCATTATAACGCACCTACTGTTGTGCCTTACTGTTTAATTATGAAATAGGTCACCCCTGTCATGCCTTACTGTTTAAGTATCACACTTTGAGCTGATGGATTAAGTTCAAATAAATCCTCTGGGAAATTTATATTAATTGGGATTGAGACACTCAGTTCCTTTACTGATGTTTTCATAATCATTTTCTAGAATTCTGACAGTGTTCTTTTTCTGTCTGCCATAAAGCTTTTTTCTCCCTTGGCTGGCGTGGGCGGGCGCCTTGTCCCCGCCTCCCCCACCCCAGCATCTGCCTCCCCCAGACTCACCTTGCCCATGAATCCCCCAAGACTTGCCCCCATGGCAGAGTCAGGAAGGGGAAGGCTGTCCTCCCCTCAGCTGGTGTCTCTCCCCCAGAACCAGGGTCAGTGGTATAGGTGGCGATAGGTGGAAGGTAGGCAGGGTTCCATGAAGCCTCATACCAACCTTTTTTCCATTTTCTCCCATGTTCCCCTGCTGCCGCGGCACCTAAATGTGTGCATATGGAGGTGCATACACATACTATGGAACCGTGGTCCCTCCCTGCTGTGTCTCTCGTAATTCTGGTGCTACCACTCAGCCTCCACCAGATGGCAGTCAAGTCAGCCAAGGACCGAGGTGGCGTGACCTCCCACCCAGGGAGAGGAGAGAAGAGTTGTCCAGTGGATGCTCAATCCTCTCCCACCCTGGCTAACCCTCAATAACCCAAGCTCATTCCCAAACTGGGGTTGCCGGCATGGTAGACGGCAAGGCGATCAGTGCCTCAGCCCTCCACGCCACAGGGCCGACTTCTGATAGTATTCTATTAGTGTCCCCCCCCCCCCATCTGTTCTCTTAACTACAAAAGGAAGCAGTTCCATTCAGTATTTTTACTGACTTGTCTAATAAAACATCAATATACAATTCCTATTTACTAATTAGGAGCATAAGAAAAATAAAAATTGAATGAGCTGAGGTAACAAGTGAAAAACAGAAAAATCCTAGTTAGTGATTTCCTTTTTAAATTAAATGAGGGAGTTTTTTTTGTATTTCAAGTACTTGTTTCCAGTCCAAGCTTGGTTATATGGACCTCTCAATGTAAATTGTGGTTCTGGGTGGTGTTCCCCTCTAATGAGGAGGCCAGCCAAGGTTCTCTTTAACAACTTTTAATTTAGAGTGGTTGGATGTAAATCAGATACTGACTCATCTGAAGGTTTACCTTGTCACATCACATCACTCACTCACTCACTCACTCACAGATTTTCAGTCCACAATGTCCTGGAGGTTCAAAGCAATGGTAGCTTATTTTATTGAACTGACACAAACTGGTATCTGTCTTCCAGATGAATTAGTAGGCATTTTGGAGAGAAAGAGGCTCACTCATCAAAATTCAAACACCAGTGTAAAAGCAGCTTCGGGCGGGGGGGGCACCTAGCGGCTGCTTTTACATTGGTGTCTGGATTTTGACCTGTTTTTCATTGTGCTTGTATACAATAAACCTTTTGCATTTAAAGCACTGGAGTATCTGCCACTTGTATCTAGCTGCCGGTGGTGAGTGTGCTTCTTCCTGTCCAGTTTGTTGATTTCTAGGGGTCGCTCTCCTCAGGGCTGCACCACAGAGTGTGGGTCCTTTCCAGTCTGTTGACATTACTAGGCACAGCTGAAACAATTTAATTATCCTGGGCTAGGACATTAATGACCACCACAAAGTGCTTCTGTATTTCATGTTCATCTGCTGCATTCCCTTTATCACTGGAGAACACTTGTATTACCAGTGATTAAGGTGGCCTGTCTCTCTTTCCCATCTCAGTGAACTACTTAGGAGACCCTGCTTTGATGACCAGCTGCATGTCCCTGCTTTCTCTGAATTGCTTTCTCTTACTCCTGTTTGGGGCCCTCTGTTGAGACCAGACTTCATTAAGAAGAGTTTTGTGGTCATGTGCTAAGGCCTGATTCACTCTGTTTCTCTCAACTTTTTTTTTTTTTTTTTTTACCAATTATTTTACCAGGTGAGACACACTAAGCTGAAAGCTTGTTTGCAACCTGGGAGCACGAGGAAGTTAAGTGACTTGCTCAGGGTCACACAGTATGCAAATGGGGGCTGTGGGATTCAAACCCAAGTCTCCAGATTTGCAGCTCAGTGCCTTAAACCACTGTGCCATATTGCCTCCCCAGTACTTCTATCAAAACTATACTGGGTTGAGCTCTTTGCTATGACTCTTAGCATTTTGTTCTGGGCAAGCTACTCTGTGGCTCTGCACGAAAGGCAGTTTCTTGCATGTCCTTTCTACCACTTTGCCACTAGTTCACAGCAGTATGACTAAGGCCTTCTTAATACCACCTTGGGCTACCATGCTGTCAGCCCATTTTTAGGAATACTACTTTATTTTATCCCTCTGGGATGCTCCAGTCAGCATGGGCTGAGTCCATCTCACTCAATACTGACCTGACGAGCCGAGCTGACCCCGCAATTTGCCTATTGCACAGTCTCTGCCACTCCCTTTCCCCCTTCGGAGAAACTGCTCTGTTACTACACTGCATGACCCTCTGGCTCTCTCACTGCAGGATGGTGACCTCAACCTTGTAGCAAGGTCTTCTGGTTTGAGTCCCCTCAGGAACATCTCTAGGAATGGCTTCTGCCAATATCTTGGGGCTGACTGATTTCCACTCCTCTAGCTGAAACTCCAAACCTTGCTAACTGTGGGGCCCTGCTCCCCCTTCAGACTCTGCAGACAGACTGTCTCCTTCTCCCCCCTCATCCCAAGTCACTCTCACTTTCTCCCAGACTGCTCCACTACAGGCTTACTTCAGAAACCACAGGGACCCCAGACTATATCATAATATCATAGCCTCTGAACCGTGGGGAAGGGGAGGATAAAACAGAATTTTAAGTGGAAGAGCAAAAATAAATTGTAACTTTCACTTGAGCCACATTTTCGGGCAGAATGCCTCCTAAATAAACAAAGACTGATGATATCATTTGGGCTGGGTGATCATATAAGGTTGTCCCCTGTTGGTTAATGTTGTGCAGCTGACCCTGCCACAAGTTTGTACTCTTACAACATTTGGAGGGAGTTGCATTTACTGCTTGATTTACACGTCATATTCTCTTCTCTTAAGTGGGATGCCCCAAACTATCTTTTAAGCTGACGCTAGTTTCTCTCTGGTTCAATAAATGGATTTGTGCTCTGAAGGAGCATTATAAAACTGGAATATGGGAACCCGCCTCCTGATTGGCTGGGACCCATGTACTATATGGTATTTATATGGCTTTCGCATATGCCTTGCCATTTTACAAAGCAAGGCACATGCACAGGAGGTGTGAGGTTGTTTCTTTCTTCTTCTAAAAATAGTAAAACAAATTCAAATGCCTCATCACATTTTTATAATGCAGTACATTGATGCTAGGGAGTAGGTTTCCGATCAGTACTCTCACACCCTCGGTGGGCAGCATGAGACATCTCTGTTTAGCATGCGGGGTCTGAGTTACTGTCCTTACTGCTTAAAGAGCCCCTGACACAGTTGTGACAACTTTGAAAAAAAAAATGCAATATTTAGATAGAATTCAGTTTATATTTATTTATGTTTTGTAATTCTCACCCTTACTTCTTTATTACTAAGGCAATTTGCATGTAAACAAGTTCATTGCCCTATCTATTCTGGCTGCTTGCCTACACCTGACATCACAGTCTGTTGCTGTGGAATTAATTATGATGCCATAAATGCAGGATTAGGACGTCAGGTGTAGGTAAGCAGAAAGAGCAGATAAAGTTTAAGAGACAGTAATCCTCCTTCATACAACTGGCCCCAGTAATAAAGAAACAAATTCTGGTCAGAGCCGATATGGCTGTGGAGAGCTTTTGGGATGCCTTTACCCATTATTTCTAATGAATTTGCACAATGCAGATCTGCTGAAAGGCAGTTTCAATGTGGTCTTCCTTTTACACATTTTTACAATGTGTTTTCCTAGAACATGCCTGCTGATTGTTATATATTTAGCCTGGATAGGTCATAGAAAAAATGGCATCTTATTTTCAGTGAGGCTCTACATCTACACAATATTATGCTGCATTGCGTAAAATCAGAACGCACTAAAAACAATATTTTACATCTGGGGGGGATATATTAAGTGCCAGATTGATGCACGAGCAGAAAGATGCGATGCACAAAGAGGGTGCGCCGGTCGGCACGGATACAACATTCAAAGAGAATGTGCCACCAGTACAGAGTGTGCATACAGTGAAGCCCACCAGAATGAAGCGCAGCACTGCAGAATTCTGCAGCAGAATTACTGCAGCAAACAATGCAATTTCAAAGGGAGTTAATCCCTTTTGCCATGCAGTAAACCTGTGACACTGCGCTCCATCCTGGCAGATTTCATCGTACCTGTTGAAAATGTGGCCCTGGACGGGAGTCGCAGTGCAGGCTGCTGCCAAGTCAGGTGCATCCAGGGTGACCCCAACTGAATACCTTCCAGGGGGAATGCGTGGAACATACCAGTATGGACTGCAGCTCCCATGGGCAATATTCAGCCCAGGAATGCAAATGAACTAACTGAGCATGCAGGATGCAAAGGGGCCTTATGCATGCTCATTGCCAGCCCATTTACATGTTGGCATGGGGATGAATGCACCAGAGCAGCTCTCGCCCCCAAGCCCCGACCCTGAGCACTCCCATGTGGGACAGGCCCTGAAGTCTCTGATGGTATAGTGGCACCCCCTACCTGTTCCACCAGCCCTGACTGTACTGGAGTCCAGGCTCTATCAGTTCCATATTGTAGGGACCCCAATGCCATCCCTAATTGCACCTGAATACACCCACAGTCCATGTCCATAGTGTAGTGGCCCCTACTCCCCCTCAACAGTGCACAGACAGCCCCCTTCCTGCCCCCCCCAGCCATCCCATTGCAACAACTGGCTCTGTAATGGGATCATACCACTCTATCAGTGGGTGGCACAGCACTTGCAGTAGGATGCTAGAATGTGTTATACATAGGCACGAGCTGTGTGTAGGTGATAATACCCAGTGCCCATACTCCTCAGGCACTCGCATACGGATCCATCATCCCGGTGCCACTGCACTGCTCAGTGTGGGTGATGGACAATGCTGTACCCACTCACACAGGTCCCAAAACAGGCATGTTACAGCCGATCTCCCATTTTTTTATACAACTGGGGAACTGCGGATGAACTATCTATAGCCTGAAGCATACACTGCAAATGGCATTACAGGATACCGCACCCCATGGCACCTGGGATACTTCAGAAGTCCAGAGGGTGGCATGTTACACAGGGGAACAGGGAGAATGTGGACGTGCAGTGGTGTATGACAGCAGTAAATGGAAATTACGTACCATCCATAATTCTTGATCTTCTTGGACGTAGTCTCCACCACTCATTCACACTAATGGGATCTACACCGGAGGAGCTAGGGCCCAGCCAGAACAAACTTTTCAGAGAGGGTCAGGCGCCAGAGATGGGCAGCGAGAGCTGACACATGACCATGGCTCGTGCAGTAAAGACTACCTCGGCATCGACCCTCCAACCGCCTCAGTACCTTTTTTTCTGAGGTGCAGTGCAACTAACCTAGAGGTCTAACCTAACAAAATCGGACATAAGATAGTCTGAATGACCTGTGTAAGAAGGGTTAACAATAGAGTCTTCACAGCCCAACCATTGAGGGAGTGAAGACCAAAAACAGAGACGTGAGTTCGGGGGATGGCGGGTGGGCGTGTGAATGAGTGGTGGAGACTACATTCAAGAAGATCAAGAATTACAGTAGGTACGTAATTTCCATATCTTCCTGGACATAAAGTCTCCACCACTCATTCACACTAATGGGAAAGTACCGAGCTAACAAACCCCCAAGACGGGCGGCAGGAGAAACTAAGAGTTCACATACTTAGGACAGAAGTCCGTTAATAGTCCTACCAAACGACAGATGTCATCTGTCACGACATCTAAAGCATAGTGCCTAACAAAAGCATGCACGGAGTTCCATGTAGCCACACTACAAATGTCTGCAATGGGCACATTACGGATTTCCACCAGAGATGCCGCGACTACTCTAGTAGAGTGAGCGTACACTCTGCCTTCTAGCTTAACCTGTGCCATAGAATAGCAGTGGTGGAGGCATGCTACCAGCCATGCTGAAATGCACCTAATAGCGACAGGTTGACTCAGCCGGGTCACCCTGAAGGAAACAAACAGTTGTTGAGCCTTGCGATTTTCTTTTGTTCTATCCAGATAGAAATGCAGTGCTCTCTTAACATCCCAAGAATGCAGGATACGTTCCCCTTCATTCTGGAAGTTAGCAAAGTAGGTAGGTAGGACTAAAGGTTGGTTTAGATGAAATTCTGAGACAACCTTGGGAAGAAACTTAGGGTGAGTCCTAAGAACTACTTTGTCCTTGTGAAATACAGTGTACGGGGGGCTCTGTGACCAGAGCATGTATTTCAGAAACTCTACGGGCCGAAGTGACGGCCACCAGGCAGGCCGTTTTCCAAGTGAGGAACTTCAACTAGCAGGTAGCTAGAGGCTCGAAAGGTTTCAGAGTGAGCATGTCTAGCACAAGGTTAATATCCCACGCTGCGACCGGACATCTGATAGGAGGTCTGGTATGCAGAATGCCCTTAAGAAACCTCTTAACCACAGGCAACTGAGCCAGAGACAAGGAATGTACCGGCTCATGATAAACTGAAATGGCACAGAGATGAACTTTGACAGTACAGTACTGCAGACCTGGAATTTGAGAGGTCTAAGAGGTACTCCAAGACTTTATTTGGTGGGCATGAAAAAGGGTTCAAAGAGGATTTTGCACACCAGACACACAAACGCTTCCATTTGGCTGTGTAGGTTTTTCTAGTGGCTGGTTTACGCACAGCCAAGAGAATATCTGAAACCCTATGGGAAACATTGAACCTATTCACCTCTATCTCTTCAGGAGCCAAGCGTGAAGGTGAAGCGCCTTCAGACTGAGACGAACCACAGGCCCCTGGATCAGAAGGTTCGTCTGAAGGGGAAGTACCTTTTTTGGAGGGTTGCCAACAGACTGTTGAGCAGTGGGAACCATATCTGTCAAGGCCAAAAAGGAGCAATGAGAATCATTCTGTCTCCCTGAGACTAGAATTTGAGAAGCACCCTCTGAATTAGAGGAAGATGGGGTAAGGCGTATAGAAAGCGTTTTGCCCACTGCAGCCTGAACGCACCCTGACAGAAAATGCCAGGTCCTGGATTTCTGGAGCAGAAGACAGGCAGTTTTGTGCTGAGTGGGGATGCAAAAAGGTCCAGGTCTGAAGTTTCCCACTCTTTGAACAGTGACAGAGCGACGGTTGAGTCGAGAGACCACTTGTGAGGATCTGTCTCCATTTTGCTGAGATGGTCTGCCAGTTCGTTCTGCACGCCTGGCAGGTAAACCATGTAAATTAGAGTCTTGTGCTCCAGGCATCATTCCCACACTCTCACAGCTTCCCTGCATAATGGGTAAGAGTGTGCACTGCCCTGTTTGTTGATGTAATACATCACTGCTTTGTTGTCCATTTGAAGGAGAATGTTCTTGTGACAGAGTATGTCCTTCAAGGCCCGGACTGCATAGAGGACGGCTCTCATTTTCTGGACATTTATGTGGATCCAGGACTCGTCCTGAGTCCACGTACCTTGGGTGTGGAGCTTCTGGCAATGAGCTCCCCATCCCATCAGGGACGCGTTGGTGATAACGGAGATCTGATGATCCAGAGGAGCAAAGGGATACCCTTCCAGAAGGCTGTTCTCCTGTGACCACCAGGTGAGTGACCTATTTAGAGGTTCTGTCACCTTGATGGGAAAGGACTGAGGGTGAGTGGTTGGGGAGTACTGAGCATCCACTGGGAGGTTCTCATGTGGAGATGAGCTAGGGGTACAGTGAACACCGAGGATGCCATGAGACTCAGCATCCGTTGCATCAAGATAGCTCGAACCGAGCTGTTTTCTCTGATGTACCGGGCCATCTGTAGGATATCGCTCCTTCTGTCCTCTGGAAGAAAAGCTTTCACACAGGAGGTATCCAGAAGAGTTCCTATGAAAAGGAGTTTCTGGGAGGGCTGCAACTGCAATTTGTTGCGATTTAGCAGGACTCCCATGGACATGAGGAAGTCTGAAGCTTTGGCTACGGCATCCAGAGTTCCCTGCCCAGAAGGGCTTGCTAGAAGCCAGTCATCCAGGTATGGAATCACTTGAATTCCGATTTTCCTGAGATGTGCTGTGAGAATTGCACAACACTTTGTAAAAACTCACAGCGCCAAGGATAGCCCAAAGGGCAGGACTCTGAACTGATAATATTGACCCAACGCTACAAACCTCAGGTATTTGTGGTGCTTTGGGTGTATACGAATGTGATGGTAGACTTCCTGCATGTCCAGGGAGGCTAGCCAATCGTGTTGATGAATCAAAGGTAGAAGGGTACCTAGAGATATCATCTTGAACTTTTCCTTGTGAAGGAATTTGTTTAACTTTCTGAGATCCAGAATGGGGCAGACGCCTCCAGTTTTCTTCAGAACTAGGTAATGGGAGTAGAAACCTGTGTTTTGTTGGTCTGGCGGAACTACTTCTACTGCTCTGTTGTTCAGAAGACCTTGCACCTCGGAAGAAAGAAGGTCTGACTGTATTGCCGACAGTCTGGGTTGTCATTTGGGAGGATGATCGTTGGGGGGGGTTCTGAAAGACTTGAGCGAATACTCCTCGCGGATTATCCGGAGGACCCATTTGTCTGATGTTATAGATTTGCGCCAGTCGTAGAACTGAGTCAGATGTCCTCCCACTGCTGAGGAAATTGCAGATAAATGGAATTTTATAGAGTAGCCTAGCCACTGTGAGGAAAGGTACTCAATGGTTGTTTGAATACGGCAGGAAAAGAGATTAAGGCCCCTGCCGGTCGTCCAGATTGCAAAATACATTTCCATTTTGCTTGATACGTTTTTTCTGGTGGAAGCCTTTCTTGAGGCCAGAAGAATCAGCCACTGAAGGAGAGACGTTTTGTCTATTTATGAAAGCGTCCCCACTTTTTATGGGATGACTGAGACCTGCTGTGGAATCAGTTGCACAAATAAGAGACATCCAGATCAAGAAGGACAGAACTGCTGACCTGAAGTTACGTTTGCATTTTTGCTGACCTCTTTCTACAGCTGGTGGGTTACATTTTGCGTGTTAATCCCAAAATTCACTTGTGACTGCTTCAGTTTCATTTGCCTTCCCTGGCATGGTGGTTTATTTACTGAAAATCGGTAACCGGGGTGTAGTTATCCTTGGGCTGTTGATGTCAGTATCTACGTTTTAAAGCATATCTGCTGTGCTTATTATTAGCTGTTATGTCAGGTAATGTCTGTCTCAATACAAATAAAATAAAAAAGGAAAACTGGTAACTGGGAGAGGTACACGGAGTCAAGCTGCATCTGAAGGGGAGAGACAAATGCAATCAATTGTAAAGCGCAGGCTATGTAAACAAACAGTAAACAGGCACCTATGACCTACCAAAGCAAAATAAACAGTGGCATACAGTCAATGGTATAGGGAAATAAGGAGTCAAGCAAAACAAAATGTTTACAATCCAAGGTAATATGTACAATGAACAAGTACCGATAAAGAATGTATGGCGACCTGCTGGACATACAGTAAGTATTACCAACAGATTGTGGTGCAATCTGTCTGAGAGTGGGGGTGGGGGTAGAGGGAGAGACTGGGAATAATTCATGCTAGGACAGGTTAGCATAAACACAGTATGTCATCAGAAAAGGACCACTTGGCCAACCCAGTCTACCCAGATGTTCCCTGCCTAATCTGTCTCCGCAAACCCTAACTGGTCTCCGGCGACCCAACCTGCCTATTTACTAATATTCCCCCCTATGTCCACCCCATGCATGCTTGAAGCACCCCACTGTTTTCATCTCCACCACTTCTGCTGGCAGTTTGTTCCAGGTGACTACCACCTCTTCTGCAAATTAGTACTTCCTCACATCTCTTTTAAACTCCCACCTCCCCCTCCAGCTTCATTGCATGCTCCCTCATCTTGGTGCTCTTTCTTATTTGAAAGAGACTCCGATGTTGTAATCTGTTCACACACATGAGGTATTTGTAGGTCTCTATTATGACCCTTCCAGCTCTCCTCTCTTCCAAGGTGTACATGTAGAGATCCCTCAGTCTCTTCCAATAGGGCTTCTTGTGCAACCCCTGCACCATTTTAGTTGCCCTCCTCAGGACCACTTCCACCCTGTCAATGTCCTGTCTGAGCTACGGCCTCCAAAACTGGACACAGTACTCCAGGTGGGCTTTCACTAGCATGCGATACAGTGGCAACACCTTCTTCCTCTTGCTGGATATACACCTTCCTATGCACCCCAGCATCTCATTACCCCCACTCACTGCTTTGTCACACTGCCCCACAATTCTGTGGGCATTAGTTATGACACCTAAAATCCCTTTCCTGCTTATTAACAGTTAGCACCTTCCCCATCCCATACTCTGCTCCTGGGTTCCTATGGCCTAGGTGCCTGATTTTGCACTTTTTGGCATTGAACCCCAACTGCCATGCTCTTGACCACTCTTTGGGTTTCTCTGAGATCCCTGTGCATTCTCTCTACCCCCTCTTCTGAGTGTCCTACTACAGATTTTTGTCACACTTTAAGTGTCACTTTGAATGTAACGAAGGGGTAGGTAATTATTAATTACATGCAATGGGGTAGTTACACTGTAGTTACATGTTTGTTTGCAATGCGGTTACAGTGTAGTTAAGGAAGTCAGATTTTGCTATTATCCACAGAAAAGCACACCTTCTTTTCTGGTTCTTCTGCAGTGTCACTTACGAAAACAATGAAGAGGATTGGTCCCAGTAATGGGCCATGCGGCACCCTGCTGATCGCTCTCCCATCATTCCTCACCCTTACTCACCTCTTAAGCCACTCCTTCACCCTCTGTGCTGTCCCTCAGTCTTGGAAGATTGCCAGAGTTCTCCCCCTCCACGGGGGGGTGATCTCACCACCCCTGGCAACTTCCGTCCTAACTCACTCCTCCCCTTTCTTCAACCCTGCAAGAGAAACTTGTACACTCCAGACCTGCTGACTTCCTACCCTCTTCCAACTCCCCCCCCAGTCTGGCTTTAACAGCCATCATTCCACAGTCTCCTCCCTGCTGTGGATTCCTGATTCTATCCTCTCTGGAGGATGGAATCACACAGAATCATAATCATAGATTATTCACAGTGGCCAGTTTCATCGATCTGGTTAAAGCCTTTGACTCGGTGACTCAGTCACTGTTCCTGGACAATCTGAGCTCCACTGGCCTCTCAGCCCCTGCTGTTGATGGCTGGTACTCTTCCTACCTCTTGGGACGTCAGCAATCGGAACAGGTAGGAGGCACCCTGTCCCTTCCCCTACCTATCCAGGTTGCGGTCCCACAGGACTCCATCCTGGATCCAATCCTCCCTTCTATTTCCTCAACAGCCTCCCCTCTGCCTGTGCCAACTCACATATTCACATGTATGCAGGTGACACAGTTCTCTAAATCTCAGGCCCCTCAACTGCAGCCATGGAAGTCTCATCCCAGCAAGACTTTCACAACATCCTGCACTGGTTCCAGTAAAACTAACTCCAGGTAAACACTAAAAAAAACAGTGACCATGACCTCTGACACCAGCCAGATGCTGGGCAGGCTTCCACCCCCCCCCCCATCTTCTCCACATTGGATGGCATCCCTCTTGCATGAAGTAGTCCCTGCTTTCAAGTGTCTTGGTGTGTGGTTAGATAGCAGGCTAGACTTCTTTGCCCACACTGATGCCATCCATGACATATTGTGCCCTGTACCACAATAGGCATTTCCCATCTCCCCACCACTGGGAGCTGGTCACCAAAATGGTTATCCCAGTTTTGGGTTATGTGGATGTGGTCTATGGCAGCACCACTTCTTCTTCCTTCACCTGACTGAACACCCTCTGCAAAATTTCTGCCACTTCATTACCAACTCTCCCTTTTGTGCCCACCATTGCTCTCTTTACTCCTCCCTATCTTTCTTACCTCTCCCTTCATGCTGCCAGTATCTTTGTGCTTCCTTCATCTCCAAATACTGGTTTGGGTCATTCCATTTATATCTGTCCTCACTCTTCTCTCTCATCCCCTCGTACTCCCTGTGCTCTAGAGACTCTCACACCTTCTCCCTTCCCCACCCCCACTCCTCAGCTGGGCAGTCTGCATTCTCCTATCACCTCCCTTCCATACGGAATCTGCTACCCTCCTCCCTTCCATACGGAATCTGCTACCCTCCTCCCTTCCATACGGAATCTGCTACCTTCCTCCCTCCCTTCCATATGGAATCTGCTACCCTCCTCCCTTCCATATGGAATCTGCTACCCTCCTCCCTTCCATACAGAATCTGCTACCTTCCTCCCTCCCTTCCATATGGAATCTGCTACCCTCCTCCCTTCCATATGGAATCTGCTACCCTCCTCCCTTCCATACGAATCTGCTACCCTCCTCCCTTCCATACGGAATCTGCTACCCTCCTCCCTTCCATACGGAATCTGCTACCTTCCTCCCTCCCTTCCATATGGAATCTGCTACCCTCCTCCCTTCCATATGGAATCTGCTACCCTCCTCCCTTCCATACAGAATCTGCTACCTTCCTCCCTCCCTTCCATATGGAATCTGCTACCCTCCTCCCTTCCATATGGAATCTGCTACCCTCCTCCCTTCCATACAGAATCTGCTACCTTCCTCCCTCCCTTCCATATGGAATCTGCTACCCTCCTCCCTTCCATATGGAATCTGCTACCCTCCTCCCTTCCATACAGAATCTGCTACCCTCCTCCCTTCCATACGGAATCTGCTACCCTCCTCCCTTCCATACGGAATCTGCTACCTTCCTCCTTCCCTTCCATATGGAATCTGCTACCCTCCTCCCTTCCATATGGAATCTGCTACCTCCTCCCTTCCATCTGGAATCTGCTACTCCTCCTCCTTCCATATAGAATCTGCTACCCTCCTCCCTTCCATATGTAATCTGCTACCCTCCTCCCTTCCATACAGAATCTGCCCCTCCTCCCTTCCATCGGAATCTGCTCCCTCCTCCCTTCCATATGGAATCTGCTACCTTCCTCCCTCCCTTCCATATGGAATCTGCTACCTCCTCCCTTCCATATGGAATCTCTCCTCTCCTCCCTTCCATACGGAATCTGCTACCCTCCTCCCTTCCATATGGAATCTGCTACCCTCCTCCCTTCCATATGGAATCTACCCTCCTCCCTTCCATATGGAATCTGCTCCTCCTCCCTTCCATATGGAATCTGCTCTCCTCCCTTCCATATGGAATCTGCTACCCTCCTCCCTTCCATATGGAATCTGCTACCCTCCTCCCTTCCATACAGAATCTGCTACCCTCCTCCCTTCCATATGGAATCTGCTACCTCCTCCCTTCCATATGGAATCTGCTACCCTCCTCCCTTCCATATGGAATCTGCTACTCTCCTCCCTTCCATATGGAATCTGCTACTCTCCTCCCTTCCATATGGAATCTGCTACCCTCCTCCTTCCATATGAATCTGCTACCTCCTCCCTTCCATACAGAATCTGCTACCTCCTCCCTTCCATATGGAATCTGCTGCTCTCCTCCCTTCCATATGGAATCTGCTACCTCCTCCCTTCCATATGGAATCTGCTACCCTCCTCCTTCCATATGGAATCTGCTACCTCCTCCCTTCCATATGGAATCTGCTACCCCTCCTCCTTCCATATGGAATCTGCTACCCTCCTCCTTCCATATGGAATCTGCTACTCTCCTCCCTTCCATATGGAATCTGCTACTCTCCTCCCTTCCATATGGAATCTGCTACCCTCCTCCCTCCCTTCCATATGGAATCTGCTACCCTCCTCCCTTCCATATGGAATCTGCTACTCTCCTCCCTTCCATATGGAATCTGCTACTCTCCTCCCTTCCATATGGAATCTGCTACCCTCCTCCCTTCCATATGGAATCTGCTACCCTCCTCCCTTCCATATGGAATCTGCTACCTCCTCCCTTCCATATGGAATCTGCTACTCTCCTCCCTTCCATATGGAATCTGCTACCCTCCTCCCTTCCATATGGAATCTGCTACCCTCCTCCCTTCCATACAGAATCTGCTACCCTCCTCCCTTCCATATGGAATCTGCTACTCTCCTCCCTTCCATATGGAATCTGCTACTCTCCTCCCTTCCATATGGAATCTGCTACCCTCCTCCCTTCCATATGGAATCTGCTACCTCCTCCCTTCCATACAGGAATCTGCCTCCTCCCTTCCATATGGAATCTGCTACCCTCCTCCCTTCCATACGGAATCTGCTACCCTCCTCCCTTCCATACGGAATCTGCTACCCTCCTCCCTTCCATACGGAATCTGCTACCTTCCTCCCTCCCTTCCATACAGAATCTGCTACCCTCCTCCCTTCCATACAGAATCTGCTACTCTCCTCCCTTCCATACGGAATCTGCTACTCTCCTCCCTTCCATCACTCTCTTTCACTTTCCTCCATTAGACACCAGCTAAAACTTCTCCCTGTGCCCCCCCACTCCTGTCAACCCTCTACCTGATCCCTTACCTAACCTTCCCCTGCAATCAACCTCCCAATCCTCCTTACCCCACCACCGTATGATTTTGGATCTTTTGTATGTAATATAGTTGCCTGTCTGACTTATATCCACTGTTTAAGCACTGCCACCTTGCATACAGGCACCAAGCACTTTTCTTGCTCTTGCCTAAAAGGACAACTGATTTGTAAGCTAACTATGTCCTCACCAATCTGTCATAACGTTGATCATTGTTCGTTCTGCACTTTATACCCACTGTCATTGTGACTGCACTATGTGACTTGCTGTAATTTTGTAATGTTGTTCTCCCCTTCCCCGCTCCCCTAGGTCACACCTAGAAACGAGCCCTGGCTCAGCACGCCTTTCCCAGTTACCAATTTTCAAATACATAAATAAATTCGAGTGCTGTTAAGCACTACCCTCTGTCACCTATCTGCTGACCAGTTTCTAACCCAGTTCACACCTTAGATTCCACTCCTAGGCTGCTCAATAGCAGGCAGAAAGAGTAAATTAGGAAGAAGTGAGGTGAGACGCCAGACTAGACAGGGTCAGGGCAGGAGGAGGGGCAAACAGGAGTTCAAGTTGACATTTGAGAGAATGATAGGAGGTAGACAAGCAAAGCGGGGGATATATTTTGTTCTTTGCATTCCACTGACATTTTAATTGCTACTTACATCAAGAGTTTTCATAACCTATGGCTCATAGTCCAAAAACAATGCACATGTTGAACTGGAAGATCGCTACAAGTCAGACTAACGGACACGGTGCAAACATGAGCTCTGTAGCATATCGTAGCATGGCAACTCCTCTCTCTCTGTCTCTCTCAATTGCGCTGTCCTTTGAGTTTTGCAATTAAGGTGTCGTGACATGTACTGAATCGGTTATAGCAGGACTGTATGCACTATTTTATTTATTTATTTTTTTATTGAGAACAACAGAGCTATAAGAAAGAACTACTGAGAAAACCTCCCAAATGGAACAGAAGTTTCACTTACCTCATCATAAAACTCAGGGTTCTGCTGGTGATGTAAGACGACAGCATATGCATTTCGTGAAAACAAAGGTCCACCTGGTCTGCCATAGATACACTAATATCAAAGAAGAGGGATATTAGCCCACAGTGCAGATTACTGGATCTGAAATAGTTCTGCCTTCTTTAAACAATACTGCATCTGGCTTTCACTGGATTTACAGAAACCCACTGCCATAAACATTTGTGGCAATGGGAGAGATTAGGCCACTACTGTAAGTCTGTGTTACAAACAGGAACAAATAGGCTTAGGCTATGTTGGGAAAACTACTGTGCACAAATATAGATTTTTGCAGGTTTGAAGTCCCCCTCTCCCATATTTTCTTATCTTCCCCATGGTGGCCCCACTACATGGGCCCCGTTTTCAGCTCGGTAACTGGCCAAATGTTTTCTTGGCATTAGTTATACTGCACAACTGGTTATAATCTTCATTTCTGTATTATAAAAGTGTAAGGGGTTTTGACAATAATTAGGGCCAGAAACATAGAGTAAATTGTAAGAGTCAGCATCTATTAAAATAAAATCTTGAGAACCATTACAGTAGCTGCATTTAACTTTAATGTTTTCCGCATTTAAAGTTGTGCCTCATTATCAGGTTTTCAAATATTTTTCACAAACAAGTACTTTTTTCACAGTTTCAAAAACATCTGACTGTCCCCCAGTTGACCTTAAAACTGCTGTTTATGACATCACGGTCTGTTGTCATGATAAGCGACATGAGGTCATACTAGCTGCACTATGAAGTCAGCAAATGCTGATGAAAGTTTGTTATAGTGACGCCATGGATAAGTTAGCATAAATGTACTGCACAACCTGGGAAATACAAATGCTGCATTACATTGTACAGCTGAATGGAGCACACTGATACCATGATACAGTGAAGCGGCTACCTAAACTTTAAATGTGGAATAACAACATCTTTCCTATATACTGTACCTTGGTGTTGTCCCCCACTCAACACAGGAAATTTTACTCCTAGCATTGGACAATACCAGATGTTGCCTAGGAGAGTTAATACTCTTCTGGCATCCTTGCATGTACCCTTTTTTTGTCACCTTCCAAGCCCTCAGGTGCCTCAGTCTCTCAGGCCCCACAGTGTGCTACTCATCTGCCTACCGGACTCACTCTTGCAAGCACTGTTCACCGTGAGATCCCAGTTTGTCCCCTCTGATGCCCAGGTTGGTTCTGTCCCTCCCAGGGGTCCCTCCAAGCCCCATGTTGGGTGAAGCAGGACAGGGTGAAGCACGCTGCTGAAGCCAACACCAGACACCAGAGGTTGGGTAGCAGACAGGCTGCAGAAGAGATTCAGGTGGCACAGGGGGAGTGCAAAAGGAGGCCATCACCAAAGGCTTCCTGGGCCAACATTACTGCCTGCTTTCCCAGCCCATCCCACCTCCTTGTCTGAAGCATACACAAGATTGATGCCCTGGGGGTGAGATGTGCCAGTGCATGGCCACCCATGCCAGCAACAGCTCCAGGCAGCCATCAGGTAGTGTTCTTCAAGCGGTTTATGCCTCCCTCTGGGAGAAGTGCATCCTCGAAGACGCCATTTCACATCCTCTCCCCCAAATCACTGGCTTCTGCTCCTGAAGTTCAGACTTGGCCATGAACCTGGGTTGCCAGCATGCCAGAACAGTCCCTCACCACTCAGTACCATGGAGTTGGCATGCCATTTTTTTTTAAAGATCCTCTCCTATCTTCCCTTCACCCCTGTTTGACCTCCCTACAATGATGCCTCAACTTTAACAGCTCTCTGTTTTAGGCTGTGTGAACCCCCACTCCATGAAGAGGCCTTTAGGGGCATCCTCCCAAGGAAACAAAACATAGTACAATCTAGGACTTCTGTGCTTGTAGAAAGACTCCAATTCAGCAGATGCAAATCAGACAAAAAGAGCCCCCTTAAAAGCATGGGCCAAACATCACTCCCTCTGGTAGAAAATCCCATGCTGCCAGTCCAGGTGAGAAGGAAACCCTTGAGTACTGTGACCCTCCTCTTGCCTCTTGAAGAAGTTTTTCCTATTGTTTTTGTCACCATTCCCACAAGGAAGCCAGTTATAGGGCTCAAACAGAGAAGCTTGTCAATGTCAAGCCAGCCAGCATCCTTACCTTCCAAGCTTTCACAACTGCACTACCACCTGTGGTAACACAGGTGGCAGTGTAGTAGAACAGCCTGCTCCCCGAACAGCTGAAAGAAAAGGGTGTCATTTGGAACAGCAATCCTCCTTCCTAGCTCCGGCCCCCTAACATATGGAACTCGTTTCTGAACCAGGGTCATCAGCAGCACAGGTAGTAATGCTGCAGCTATGCCAACAACCCAACCTGCACCTCCTTTTGCTTTCAAACCAAAAACACATGAGGTTTTCTGAGATTACTCCTTTTGACCTGGGGTGACACATTTCTGTTGGCTTCAGCTCATTTGCCTGTTAGATACGATTTAAAGTAACAATGTGCCAAATCCATAACGTACAGTATGCACGACTGCAGTTCAAATGATTTTACGGCCCCCTGCTGTTAGCTTATTAAAGCTGAAACAGAGGGGCCAGGTTTTGCAGCAAGCCCCTAGTGGGTTGATTTCACAGTTCTAGTAAGGGCTTTGCTTGCAGAAGTTTTGTATTATTGGGATACACTTGATTCCACTTTTCAGTTAGGGTGAATCGCACAGTGTTCATGGTACATAATCTGTATTAAAGGGCCATGGTCAACTGATTCTGTCACTCAAGTCTTTAAAAATACAAGGCTCTATAGAGTACTTTCATGAGAAAACTTTCAGGGAAGGAAAATAAACTTCACTCGCCTTTCTGATCGGAAGTGCAACTGCAGTGACTGAGGTGGCACTAGGCAGAAGCTGGAAGAAGATCGGGGGTGGAGTGCTGCACTGGAAATGGATCACGATGATGATGGATTGCACTGGACTGGACCAGGAGGAAGATCACAAGGGCAGTGTGCCAGAGCCGGAGCCAGAAGGGAAGCGTGACGGCAGCTCATGGAAAGAGGATTGTGGGGCAGTGTCCTGGAGAAAAGAGCACTGCAAACGGTAAGGGATGTACATATTTTATGCATACTTTGCTCCTGAGAGTTGCTTTCCTGCCCTGCCACAACAAGGTGCACCTCCAACAAAGCTTGGGAGACAGCAGAAGTGCATGCATACAAATGGGGGGGGGGGGTTAAAATGGCAGTCATTGGTACAGATAGTACATGTAAAAAGTGGGGGGACAACACAAGTACAAATCATGAGGAGGAGGTACAGTTACTCGAGAGAGCTAGAAGTGTGGGAAGTATAAACAGAAGGCAGTGGTACAGTAGGTGCCTTGAATGGAGTGTTGCAATGCACAAGATAAGTGACTGGACTAGGAGAATTAACTGATTTAGTTTTTTAATTTTTTTAAAACGAAAGGCTAGGACAGACGTGGATCTGAGATAAATTCTAGAACAAGAAAAATATAGATGGGGAGGTGGTAGCAAAAAGTCTTCAAAGTGGGAGATAAGATGAAAATAAAATAACAGAAATGACTACAAAAGACCAGTAGCAAGAAGGGGGAAGGGGCTGAAAAAAAGCTAGAGAGAAAATAAAGTAACTAATTTTCAGCCCAAGCATTACAAGAATTTCTTTGCACGACTGTTGAAATGAGAGTGTTCCTGGAACAGTAAATGGTGAGACTACCACCTCATTATTCCTGGCCCTGAAATAAAACAGTCCATGAACATTCTGCTAGTCTGTCTGTCTATCTGTCTAGGGAAAGAAGTGCAGCCACTTGAGATAAAAACTCTCATTTACAAATCGGCTCCACATTCAGTTACGCTACATAAATTACATAATACGAATACAGTAGGGGTACATAATCCCTTATCTACCAACAGTAATACCTGTTGATACAGATGGCATACATGATAAGGTTTCAAGTTATTCTATCAGCTCCATTACATCACTGTCATGTAGCAACTGACCAAACGTATACCCATTTCTTACAAGGCATGGGACTGTGGTGTAGGAAGTTCCAAACAGTAGGACCGCTGTATGAAAAGACTGCCTGCCACAACATGTTTTCAGATAAGGCACTTCAAATTCAAGACCAGCTGAAGATCTAAGAAATGGTGGCATTTTATGTTTCTTCAAATCATCCAGTAAATAAACAGGATTTTTCCTTAACATAAATTTCGGTGTATGCAGTTTCCTTCTTCATAACAGAGGAATTCAAGTCAGGCATTTGAGAAGAATACATCTATGGCAATTTCTGAGGGATCCCAAAATAAGTGTTGTTATTTTGTTAAATAAGACATAAATCTTATGTAAGTGTGTGGCATCAGGCTTTCCACACAGCATGTCACAGCAACCGAAGGCATTAACATGGAATTAAGTATTATGGGCTTCATATCCTCCTGGTGTCTATACAGATGTCCTAATTAGTGTCTGAAGTTATTTATCAAATGATTCACATTACTGATATGATTAAAAAAAAACTTGTGACCCAAATCGGAAGGCTATACTGACTTCACAATGCAGTATGCCAGAATACTGTGCTGGATCTAATTAAACTAGGCATTTCTCTGCCAACCACTGTTTCAGCAGTATGCCAGTTACTTTGGCTATGTGGCACTTGTTTCTGTTTTAACTGCTTCAGTGGTCTAATCAGATGTACTGTGTTTGTTTTATCACGTAGAGACAGTCCACGCTGCTTCACATCAGGAATGACAATTTTACTTACATGACTGACACAGGGTGGGGTTGGGGGGCCTGACACAAATGCACAGTAATAAGGATCCTCTATGAATGGACTACACAAATGTATATCCATCCTAGTTAGAAAACTCTGTGGCAGAGTCAAACCATGATGTCAGTGCAGGCAGAGAAAAAAGCAGTAAACAGAGACTGGTATCAGGTGCACTACCACAAAATGGTGGTTGGCACTTTTTAAATAAATTTAATCCACTGGACTGTTGGTGCAGTAGTAGTGATACCACTTGCTATGCTGGTCACCCAGGTTCAGAAGCAAGCCAAAGTCAATGGAGGGCCAGCCAGAGGAGGAAGATCGAGCATCCCAGAGGACATGCCCCTCTTTGGGGAGGGCAGGCTCCAGTCTGTGCTGCACTACTGACACCTGGCTGGCTACAGGTGGTTCTGCATACGGAGCTTAGATTAGGAAGGAGCAGATGCCACCGAAGCCTTGACATGCAGACGTACAATACTGAAACAGAACGCCAGCTCCCACTCTGCAGGCCCTACTCCACTGACTCTGTGCCCATTTCTGGACCATGCCGAACCTCCAATGGAGCTTGGTCCACCCTCACTGACCCCACGCAGGGGGTAAGCTAGGGAGGAATGAAGCAAGGAGATGAGACAGATGATAGGACTTGGGGGGGGCAGCTGATCGTTGCATTATGGGGAGGGAGGGAAATGTATTAATTTGATCAAATTGGAGCAACATACAGAAAACCGGAAAAGAATAGCATGAGTCACAATTCAATGATTCACATTACTGATCCGATTGAAAAAACCAAAAAAAATTAGGACCCAAATCGGAAGGCTATACTGACTCCACAAAGCACTATGTCAGAATACTGTGCTGGATCTAATTAAACTAGGAATTTGTCTACCAACCACTGTTTCAGCAGTATACCAGTTACTCTGGCTATGTGGCACTTGTTTCAGTTTTAACTGCTTCAGTGATCTAATCAGATGTACTAGGTTTGCTTTATCACGTAGAGACAGTCCACGCTGCTTCACATCAACAATGACAATTTTACTTATATGACTGACTTGAACTGAATTGACATGAATTGAATTGAACTGTATGGTAGAAAGGATGGCAGGAGTGGGGAGGGAGGGCAGGGATACTAGCTCAAGCTGTGGACCCTGCAATACGAGCAGGCTTGATAGACCAAATGGCCTTCTACTGCTGGCTTCTTTGTACGTGTGTTTGTATGTATGAATGTGTTTATTCTTAAACATAACCACAAATATCTCCTGACCATTTTTAAAAATATATTTTCATGATAGTTTATAATACTCAAAATTATTTTTCAAAAACTGTAACTTTTGAACCATTAGATTTAGAAACGTTCGATTTCTTTTAAATAAAAGCTTAGAGTCTGATCATAAATAGATGTGTTGACACGTCTATTACACATGCCGCTGTAATATAAGTTGTTAAAAATAACAAAGCTTAACATTTTTTAACCATGTTATGTTTTTATATATCCATATATGAAGAGAAAGCAACATCATGTATTGCTATTTGTAACATGGCAGTAATGGCAACACTGAAATCAAGTAATCTAATTGGTCAAAACACATCAGCTGACGCACATCCAACCATGCATTAATTCCCTAGATATGATCATATGACCTGCTATCTTTCAAAGCAAGAAAATCAGGCTCGTACCGCAGTGAAAGTCTCAATCCGACCTATAGGTGGCACTGTGTTAAGAATACTGTGCTATCTTTTAAAGCAAGAAAATTGGGATCACACCTCAGTGAAACTTGCAGTCTGGCCTATAGGTGGCACTGTGTTAAGAATACTGTGCAAGAACATATGCATGTTAGAAATTTTTCCCAGAATGCATTACCGACATAAATGAATGTGAGGCAGGAATAGAACTGAACAGAATGAAAGTGGTCAGTGCAAGTAGGAATTTTTGAAGTTGAATCAGTATTGTATATGTGTTTTCCTACACAATCCAAACTCAGTAGTTGTAATAAATTGGTAGCCACTACATTAATGCACGGGGCCTATGCAACATGCATGCTGGGAGTTATGAAAGGCACAGAAGTGAAGCATTTTTTTCTAAGACATGAAGTTCTTTACTACACATGATTGTTGTGATTTCACTATTTTTCCATGAGAAATACCAGTATACAACAGTAATCCCACTGTATAATTCAATGTTGTAACATGGCAAAAATAGTAGGAGTGAAAGCAAGAAAGGCGACAGGACAAACGGCATCACGTGGTAGAGGAGCAACACGGCATTATGAGATGTTCATGCCGTGTTGCTTGTGTACTACATAAACGAGCCACGGGAGGAAAATCGGCAGTGTGGTAAGTACGAGAGGAGAAGCAATCACAGGGAGCAAGTTTAGAAATAGGAAGCAGGTACACCATAGGAGCAGTGGGACAAATGAGACAGAGGAACTGGGTTAGGAGTACATGGTGGGAAGTTGAAAGGTAGAGATGCAGATGGAGTGACACAGGCAACATCCAGAAATGGATTTCATTTGAACAATTTCACGGTATACGGCACAGTCAGCTTTAATTATGGAGCCCGAAACACAGAAAGAGAAGATAGCAGACAGACCGGACAAACGTCAGAAGGAAAACGAGGGACTTCCGGGTTCACACGGACCTTCTAAGCAGAGCATGCAAACGCCTTTACGCCTCGCTAGCAATAATAAGATAAATTTCCTCCTGGAAAGCAGTAAAGGAGGGGAAAGTCTGTAAAGATGGCAAAGGACCCCCGTAAGAAGGACAAACAAGGCCCATGGAGGCTTGGCACACTGAAAAGAATCACAGAAAGAGAATTGGTCACGGAAGGACATAGGCTGCAAAGCAGAAGCCGTTCGCAGAGCAGCTCAAGAGGGTCAGATTATGATACAGATGGACAGCAGGATAAACTAACCCGGTCCCGATTTAAGATGATTTTGAAAGAGATAAGAGCTTCTAGAATGGAAACAAAAAAGGACTTACAAGGGCTGTCTGCACAACTGTCGAAACTGGACCAAAGACTTGAGGAGGCCGAGATGAGAATATCAGGGGTGGAAGATGTAAACGCCAGTTTGAGTCAAGCGGTTAGTGCCCTGTTAAAGCAATCAGTGGCGATGCAAGCTAAAGCAACAGATTTGGAAAGCAGATCGAGAAGGAACAACCTCCGGCTTTATGCGCTTGCGGAAGGGGCAGAGACGACCCCGGTAACAGCATTTGTTGAAAACCTGCTGCGTGATAGTCTAGAGTTACCCCCAACTTATGACTTAAAAATTGAAAGGGCACACAGAGCGCTGGGTGTTAGGCCGCAGGATCCGAAGGCTCGACCTTGCTCGATAGTTTTCATGGTGGCGAGTTTTCAAACTAAGGAGGATATTCTTCGTAGAACTTGGTCTAAGAAGGAACTGACATACCTTTCCTCAAAAATAACGGTAGATCATGATTACCCTGCAGAGATACAACAGGCCAGGCAGCAATAGACCCCGATACTGCGTGCACTACGGGAAAAGGGGATTCATTTCCAAACCCCCTTCCCGGTCAAATTGAGGATTTTTTGGCAGGATGGTGTACAAACATATGGCTCACCATATAAAGCCTTGGAGGTCTTGAAACAAAAGGGGAATCAAGTTGTCATCAGAGGACATGGAACGGATGGACAAGAGGCAGACATTTTTTTACTGACTGGTTTCAATCGGGGCTGCAGCAGAGGGCCTCCTCATCGAGACAGCTTTTGGAATCATTGGAGAAGATAAAGATCATGCTGCAGAAAGATGCTATGTGAGGAAACCCGGAGATGAGGGAAAATAACAGATGAAAAACAAGGGCCTGCTCGAACTGTGACTGTTTAACCAAAGGGGCTTAGTAGTCTCTTGAACCGCTGGAGCGGCCACTATATGGACAAATCAGACTGTTATGGTGGTTTTCCCAAATTGTCTCCCCAGCTCCTTGTGTTTACCCCCCTCATGTTTTCGGTCCTCAGGGTCTTCTTTCAATATCTACCCCTCCCACCCCTTGTATTTCTGCCTTGTGCCCTCGTGTGCCTGTCTACCCCCCCCAGAATGATAATAATAGATTCTCAAAACTAGGAGATCTTATACATCTCCAATATTTTTCAGATTTAACAGAAGATACGGCCTCGTAGATGAGGCACCTTTAAACTTGCCGTTTACGGGGAGATGGAAAAAAGGGAGGGGGATGGGGAAAGGAGGGGCGGCGAGGATAGCTTTTATAAAAAAGAAGGGTCTGGGCGGAGGGAGGCAAGGGATGAAAGGGGGGGCGAGAAGTGTGAGACATAAGTTTACAGATACGGAGGGAACTGGGGTGGGGAACGGCAGGGGCGGTGGAGAGATGTGATTAGCCTTCAGAAGAAAATTTGGACAAACGGAAGGGAAATGGAAAGAGGGAAATATAAAAAGAATAGATTGGAGAGGCGGGAGGCAGAGTGTGGGCGGTATCAGCTGGGAACACATCAGTTTTTTGGTACATGGGTGGATTATATAGTAGAGAACACATCAGAAGTGGTGGTTTCTCACGAGGAGCTCTTCTAAATAAAGGAGACGCGATCTCCTCGTATCTGCTCAAACTTCAATCCTAAAGAGCAGAATAAGGGCCCCACAGAGTTGGGTGCCCTTACCTTGGAAGCAAAGGAATTGTTATATAATAAAGAGAGTTATACAGTTAGAGTGAGTAGCAGACACAGAGTAAGTCTGCAAAAGTTTAAGGGGGTCTGTTGTTTGTAAGACATCCCTGTTTACATGTTTACTGTTTTAAGGTTTTTTCTAACATTGAGCAAGCCTGAATGGGAAAACGATGCTCAAGGGGAGGGAGATCTGACCTCAGCCCATAGTTCACGAATGTGGGGTAAAGGAATATATGAGAGAGGGAACGGAAAAGGAGCCACTAATACCCTGGAGACATTCTGCACCTGTGGGGAGGTTTTGCTAAAGAGGGAGGAACTGGGTTGGAATTGGATAGATGTCAGAGTGGTAGTAACAGGTTTAAAGGGCCGCGCCAAAATACTAAATGAGAGAGTGTGTTGGAGGGATAAGAAAGGCGCTGAGTGTAAATGCAAAGTCAGTGAAAGATGTGAGAATGGTTAGTACTACAGTAATATGTTCGATTAATGTTAATGAGTTAACAAAGCCAGTCAAGAGGAGCAAAGTACTGGCTTGGCTCAGAAAAGAGAAACCCGATTTTATAATGTTATAGGAAATGCATCTCTCCCCTCTAGAGCATACCAAGTTAGGAAAAATGGGGTTTAATTACGAGATTAGTGCATCCTATGGCCGGGGAAGGAGGAGGGGAGTTTCAATACTGGTACCTAAGAAAACAATATTTGAAGCATTAGACAAGTATGTGGATAAGGAGGGGAGAGATGTGTTTTTAAAGGGAAAATATCATGGAGAGATCTTAATGCTGGCTTCTGTATATGTCTCGCCTAGTTCTGACTTTCAGATTTATAGAAGTATGATGTTGAAACTACAGGAATGGGCGGAGGGGCAGGTCATTATAGGGGGGTGACTTAAATATAACAATGGATCCAAAGATGGATAGTATGTCATTGACAGGGCGGCGAGAGAGGGGGATCTCACGGAGATGGGGGCAACTTCTGGGGGAGTTGGGTTATATGGATGTTTGGAGAAGAGGGCATCCCAAGCAAAGAAATTACACCTTCTTTTCACCACCGCATAAAACCTTCTCGAGGTTGGATTACTTCTTATTGCCGAAAGAGATGCTGGCCAGAGTGAAGGATAGTTGGATGAGGATCATGACAATCTCAGACCATGCTCCAATATTCCTTCAGGTAGACCTGGGGGGCTTTCGGAAAAAAACATTTTGGAGACTAAATGTCTCCTTGCTGCAAGATGAGGATGTTAAACAACAGGTAAAGGATACTATTAAACGGGCAATAGAAGAAAATGCCTCCCCGGAAATATCCTCAGCACTCCTATGGGATACCATAAAGGCCATTGTAAGGGGTAAATTATTATCTATAGCGGCGCATAAAAAGAAACAAAGGGAAGGTAAAATAGAATCCTTGAGAAGAGAAATGGACAACTGGGAAGCTAAACTAAAAGTAAAATATGACAGAGAGGCGTGTCACAGACTAAATAAACTAAAGAAGGAATTAAATGGGCAGCTGGAGTATCAGATTGAACAGAAATTGTTATTTATAAAACAAGGACACTATGCAGGGGGCCCCAGAGCAGCTAGAATGCTAGCAGCCAGATTACGCAAACAAAAAGCAAGAGCTCACATAGTCAGGGTGGAACACCCACAAAGTAAGGATATCAAACAAACTACCCCAGACATAGCAGAGGCCTTTAGATCATACTACAGAGAACTTTACAAGGCCCCTCCCCAGGGTGAGAGGCAAGAGATGGAGCAACATCTGAATAAGATCACTCTCCCCAGAGTTTTAGAACCGGCTCAAAGGCATCTTATTAGACTGGTGTCCAGTGAGGAACTCAGACAGGAAATAACTTGGTTAAAATCAAATAAATGTCCAGGGACAGACAGCTACCCTGCTGAGATGTATAAGCATTTTCAGGACCAACTCTCATCTTTACTGTTAGAAGTATTTAATGATACCCTTTTGACTGAAAGATCACCCCAACCCCCGAGTCATAGTCGCAGGCGATTATATCGGTAATACCAAAGGAGAATAAAGATCCCAGATTTTGTCCTGCTTACCGGCCCATTTCTCTGCTTAATACAGATTATAAACTATTTATGGCCATAATATCCTATAGAATACAACAACTCCTACCGACGCTAATAAATGCGGACCAAACAGGATTCATTCCTGGAAGGCAAGCCCAGGACAACCTGAGAAGGACTGTGCATGTCCTGGATCATCTGGGTCATACCGGGCAGCCTGCTATCCTTCTCAGTTAGACACTGAGAAGGCGTTCGATAAAAGTCTTGTGGCCCTTTCTCCGGGCGGTGCTAGTTCGGTTTGGATTTCCAGTGCAATTTACGGCCTTGATTGCGAAGATATATGCCTCTCCAAAGGCATATGTAAGAGTAAACGGACACCATTCTGGGGTGTTTCTGCTGGACAGAGGAACGAGACAGGGATGTCCACTCTCCCCTCTCCTGTTCGCACTATACTTAGAACCATTGGCTCAAGGGCTACGGGAAAATCCAAACATACAGGGAGTACAATTAGGGGAGAGCCCGCAAAAACTAGCGCTATATGCTGACGATATCCTGATGTACCTGACCCATCCAGAGTCCTCACTACCGAATCTGTTTCAGCACCTGAGGAAATTCTCAACCCTCTCAGGTTACAGACTCAATGAAGGTAAAACAGAAGTCTTGAAACTGAACTTACAACCGTCGCATGAGCTAAAAATGAGATTCCCTATGAAATGGGACCTACCCCACATGAAATACTTGGGGGTGAGGCTGGCGCGGGTATCTACTCATTTGGTCCAACTAAATTACCTGCTGGTGGTGAAACAGGTGCAGGAGGAAATGAAGAGGTGGAGACTTTTCCCTGACTCTATCTGGACAAGGGTCCAGGCAATAAAGATGAACGTACTTCCTCGTTTTCTGTTTTTGTTTCAGTGTGTGCCCACCCCAATAACGTATAAGCAAATAGGAAAGTGGCAAAAAATTTTAGGAGACTTCATTTGGTCTTCCTGAAAGCCCAGAATTAAGAGACAGACTTTATATCTACCCAAAGAGATAGGGGGATTAGCAGTCCCCATGTTAATGGGGTACTGGATAGCAACACAGTCTAGAGTAATCTTGTTATTACAGCACCCAGGTTATCAGGCCAGGTGGAAGGAGGTGGACCAGACGATTGTCCTATCCCCCCCCTACTAGCACAATGCACGACTCTGAACCCAAAACCTGGATGGGAAAGACGCCATTTGTGGGGACAGAGACGGTCTTAGCAGGCTACAGGCAAGGACTAATGAAAGGCCTATCCAAGGTCTATGGGTGGAAATATACCTGGTGGACTATAAATAAGGAGAACATAGCCTTTACAGATCCCTGGTATAAAAAACAGGAGAGGCGGGGATATACGGCCCCCTGGCAGCTCCTAAGAGGGGAGCAGGTTATCTCATTTAAAGAGGCGCAGACCAAATTTGGCTGGAGAGAGGGAGAGCTACTATATTATTACCAGATGAGAGATTACATAACAAAGGAGCTGAACAAATCAATGAGAAAGGGAGGTGGTGCCCCAATACCGAATATTTTTGAAAACATATGGGACTTGAGCAGGGGGGAGAGGGCCATCTCTGTCTTATATAAGAAGTACCTAACTGACCTACAACACACAACCGATTACATTAAAGAAAGATGGGAACAAGAACTGCAGATCACATTAACTGCTAAGGATTGGCTGGGGATATGGAGAAATATGTGGAGCACAACTACGTCTCCAAGCTGGAGGGAATTTCTGTGGAAGTTAAGAATACGGTTCTTCAGGGTGGCATATTACTCGGGGGGGAGGGTATACTCTGAATTCAACTGGTTGTTGGAGAAATTGTAAAGCTGAGAGGGTTAATTTAGAGCATATTTTTTGGAGCTGCTCGGTACTGAGAGAGTTCTGGGAGAAAATACAAAATGATATGAGGAAATTGTTTAGTATAAAGTCTCCATTGGGACCCGAACATATGATCCTGGGTTTACACCTGAAGAATCTGAAGGGGAAAGAAGCGAAGTATCTTTGGAATATACTGACTGCTGCAGCAGGGAAGGCGATAACTAGGAAGTGGCTTCAGCCTAAGGCCCCTACCTGGGATGAGTGGGTGGAAATAATAGAGGGAGTGAAAGTATTAGAGAGGGTTACTTTTTCACTCAGACAAAATCGCCATCTTTATATAAATAGATGGACGAGGTGGGAATTGTCGGAGGAGAAAACTGATAGAGATGATGGGTCCTGAAAGTAGATCGAAGGGATAATTTAATAAAGAAGAAACTAATATAGAGGGGAAATCGAGAAGTGTACGGGAGGGCTGGTGATTATAATTCACAGATACAAAGAGCAGGAAACACATGTGGAGGCGAGAGAATCCTCTTTGAGGAAGCCACACTTATTTTGGACTTCCGCTCTCTGCGGGGGGAAAGGAAAAATTTATAGTAGAAATAAGGAAGGGTGATAGGTAAGTAGAGGAAATTTGGTGAGGCATTAATGAAGGGTAATTAGGGGAGGACGGGCTGGGGTGGGACTCCCAAAAGCACATAGGAATAAGAAAGAAGGGAATGAGTTCTCCAATTAGAAGGAAGGCTGAAGCTTGATTTAAGTTATGTTAAACTGCATAGAATTTGAATTGTGGTTTTTAGTAATATGTATTATATACTGAGAGTATGTAATGATATAAGGTCATATACAAGATGTTATGAACATGAAATGAAAAGTTTCAATAAAGCTGAAGCATAAAAAAAAAAAAAAAAAGGAAAACGAACCGACGTGGCGAAACAGAATTTGAGTAGCTAAAGGATAAAAACAGCTCCAAGTAAAGCAGCATGTCAATATGCAAATGAGATAGGGAGAGACACCGAGTAGAAGAAAAGCAGCACGGTTGCGGTCAGCCTAGCGAACAATATCCAAGTAACAACCACTCAGAAATGTCTCAAATATATCGGAATTGTTAAGAAACATGCAATTGTAGCTGCCCCAAAAAAATACAAAAAAAAATATGTATGTAAGAGAAGTTCATTTAAAATTGTCAAAGTAACAGTAAGAATTACTGCAAAACTTGATTACTGTCATTGTTTTTTGTGTAGTATAACCACTAACATATGTAGGACATATACAGGCTGCTGTAGACCATTTTACAAGTGCATTAATCCACTCCGAAGGTGGCATCTAATGGGGAGTTAATGTATGGTTGGTCCATTGTAGGCACTTGGCCTGTGGCCTCGGGCCACAACGGTCCTAACCATGCATTAACTCCCCATTAGATGCCACCTTCATCGTGGATTAATGCTTACTTGCAATACACCTCCTATTGATATTGTAATATGTTGTGTTACTTGTACCTGAAATCAAGTTGTTATAACCACTAGGCATTATGACTGTCTTACTCTGTAATTTCTTAAACTGTATTGTCCGTTCTTCTGACGTGGAACCTCTGTAAAAGAGCCTCGGCTCATAGGTATTATGTAATCCTAGATTTAAATAAATAAATAAAATGTTACAAGTGCCTTAATGACCTCAACAGGAGGTAATTTTCACAGGCATTAATGCATGGTTGGGTGGTAGGAAGCCCATGGCCTGTGGCCTCGGGCACCCACCCAACCATGCATTAATGCCTGGGAAATGACCTCCTGTCTCAGTCATTAAGGTTTACATAAACGTAGACTCCAAGCTTTCATTAAAAAAGAAAACAAAAAAAAAGACTTTCTCTAATGGTTCTGAGGTTTTCCAATTATTTTAGAAAGGTCTAACTTTGGAAACCTTAGAGCTATAAATGTAAATTTTTTTGTAACGGAAGCTTGGAGTCAGGTCGTTAAGACTCTGTCCAATTGATAAAGTTTGTAACTGTCGATACTATTCTATATGCAACAATACTATTTTTTGTAAAATGTATTTGGTGTATGATCAATAGATGTTTTTTATCCTCCCATTGGAAGTAATCCTCCCAATGTAGAGGTAACTGGTGCAACCGCATCTGAAATACTACGCAAGGTACTAGAGTCCACACCTGCGGAAAGACTGCAACAAGGTGGAGGTAGTACAGTGCAGGGCAACCAAAATGGTCTGTGGACTAAGAGGCAAGACATATGAGGACAGACTGCAGAACTTGAACATGTACACCCTTGATAAAAGGAGGGGAAATAGGTGACATGATCGAAACATACAAGCCATAAACAGGGTGAATGCCAAGGTACTCGTCTCCTTGAGCTCAAATACAAGGAAAAGAGGACACTCTCAGAAACTTGTAGGAGGAGATTCAAAAGGGACATTCGTGAGCACTTTTTCACTGAAAGAGTAGTGGATTAAGTGGACCAACCTGCAGGAGGAAGTTGCAGAGGCCAAATCAATGAGCAGCTTCAAACAGGGATGGGACAGGCATTTGGGACTGGTTAGGAATAGAGTGGCAGAAACAAAGGAGGGGGGATAGCCACTAAGGCCCGGGCACAGTGGTTAGGTAGGATTGCAGTGCAGAAGACTTGATCGGCCTATGGACCTTTCTTCTGTCATCATTATCTGTGTATTTATGTATTTATCTGCAACATCCAAAAAACGCAAGCACCCTGAATCAATACTATTTTTTTGTGCTACCAGAATGTTACTCTTGTATTGATTCATAAAACGGCATGATGGTGTAATAAACGATTTTTTTTTTTTTTTAACTTTTTTTTCCGAATTTTGGTAATACTACAGACTAATTATAAACTGGGTAGTTTGCAAATTCATTTTCATTCATCTTAATTCTTTAATCGTACTACTAACATTTCACAATCCTACTATTCCTCGCTTTTGCAAGCTTCACCTGCAAAATCACTGAATGATGCTAAATGCCATTCAAAAGGAATTCAGTGCACTCCACTTAAAGATTGGGGGCAGGATTCACAAAGGAGTTGCACTTGGCGCATCTGGGATGCCCTGGCACAAATGAGATGCACCGAGCGCAAACTGTGGTACTCACAGAAGATGCGCCGGGGAATGCTCCAGGCGTATCCCCTCTGTGAATACCACAGTTGCGTCCAGCCTAGGATGTGCCGGTCCAATCCCCCAGTCCAGCCAGGAAACTAATGGGCAGTGCATGTCATGATGTGCTGCGCCCAAATGTGCCATTCACAGCCAACATGCAAATGAGGCCACTAGGCATGCATGGTGCAACAGGACCATTTGCATGCGCCCAGCAGGGTTGCATGGGCCACACAAAGCCCCAGGGAAGCAGTCTGCATCCCCCACCCGTCCCCGGTCCGTTCGCCGGCTGTGAGGACACCTATGACCGAACCCCTGTGGTCCACACTTCCCCCTCCCTGGCCAACCCCCATTCTGAACACCACACCCTGCGGCAATAACACCATGTCCAAAGAAATCCCCTCCCTGCTCGGAATCCAGTCTCCAAGCCACACCCAGTGGCGGCAGAGACATGTACATAGAAGCCCCCCACCTTGCCCCTAGTCCCGGTGTAATGCTGAAAACTGCGGCAGTGGCACCCTGTATAATACACACTCTTGACACACGCCATGGCAGCCCTCAAACAACCCCCATCAGTCCAGCAGCCCCACCCCTCCCCCATCTCGGCAGGTCCTGAGAGTCGCTGGCAGCACAACCCACCTGCATACCGCCACAGCCGCCCGCCAACTGAACTGTCCAAGACTGACAGCTACTGTACTGCTGAAAGCCCACTGGTGGACCCTGTCGACCAATGGGCTTGCAGTGGGTACTGTACACAGTTATTTACAAAGAAGTAACTGACAGTGTATAGTGCTCACGGCAAGCCCATTGGTCAACAGAGTCCACCAATGGGCCTCCAGTTGTACAGTAGCTGTCATTCACAGACAGCTCTGTTGGTGGACAGCCATGGCAGTGTGAGGGTGGGATGTGCTGCCCGCTGATGGCGGGACTCTGCTGGGTTGGGGGGTGCCTAAGTGGGTGGGGGTGAATGGGATGGTCTGCTGGGTTACTGGGAGGGATGAGGGGCTTCTGATATTGACATATTCATGGCAGAGAGCAGCTTGTGACAGCAGGCATGGGGGGTCGGATGGTTACATATTCACCGCAGAGAGCGGCTTGTGACAGCGAATGCAGGTGGGGGGAGTTCTGATTGTTACATATTTGCCGCAGAGAGTGGCAATATAATGGGGATGCGGGTGGGGGGCACACTGGACTGCCAGAGTGGGCGAGCTACCATGCTGCGGTCTGCAGTACGGCAGCCTGCCTGTGGGTGGTAAGGGACTTAAGTCTACTTGTTGCAGACATTCCTAGGAGGCGCATCTCCAGACTTGCCCCGGAGATGTGCCTCCTTGTCGGGCTGTGAATGGGGCTGAGCACCGTATGCATGGACATGCCCCCTTCACAGCCCCTCCAGATGCGCCGCATATCATTATGGGTGGTATGTGGCGCATCTGCACTGCGCTGGTGCATCGGGGATGTACTGGTGCATTGGCCCCCTGCTTGAATCATGCCAGGGCACAAGTCGGGGATGCGCCCAGTGCATCTTCGATGAACTAGGCGCATCCCTTTTAAGAATCCTGCCCTGAGTGTTTTAGAAGTTTACTCCAGCTGAGGCCTACAAAGGATGCATGGGGATGATAGCTCTTTAAAGTTAACCATTTTACTGTTCCTGTACCGCTGCAGAATAACAGCCCTTTTCTAAATGTTAAGTTTAATACTTGGTGCCATTATTAAGTAGTTAAACTCATACAAACCTTTAAAGGTTGAGCACTATCGTCATCTGAATCCCTGAACTCAATGCAGACAGCGATATTTCTAGCCTGCAGCAAAAAAGGAGAGTAAGTAAAAAGCTCCCAAAGATGTTCAGAGCAATGTGTTCTTTTGTACACAGCATAAAGTGGGTCAGCACTTGCTCTATACTCACCTTTGCAAATGATTTCTGGCTGTCATACTTCAAGTACTTTGGGTAAACATAGAGGTGGTTATTGTAGATGGTGTAAGGCTGAGAGTATCTTGGTATGCAAGGAACAAATTCCTCCACTTCAAATGTTACAACTGTTTTGGAACCATTTTCAAACAGTTTCATGGGAATGTAGGATGAGTTAACGTAATCTGAAATACATTTTTTTGAAGCGGTTAGCTAAAGCTCATACTAATTTCTTTCAAAGGTGTATGAAATAATTACTTACTTGGAAAATCTGGTGCAACATTGTCAACGGTAACATCTATATTTCCTAAAAGGACAGGCAATTTGGACATCTTTTCAGGCCTACGGAGACAAAGTAAACAATGCTAAGCACCACGTCTTTTTTAGAGTGACCCATGTTCGTAATTAAAAATAGATTACCTCATCTTAATGATAAATAACTAGCACAAAGACAACACTTTTTTTGAAACAGTTGAAGCATAAATAGAAAGGCTAACATTCATACTCCATAATTTACAGATTTGATGGAAATTGCATACATCCTGAAGATTTTCACCGGTGTACAAATGGGCACAGTGCTATAGCTCTAAACAGACGTTCATCCACAGTGTAAAAGTTAACTACTGTCACTTCTGTATCTGGGAAGATAGTGCAGTGGTTTGAGCACGCAGATGTGAACCAGGAGAAACTACACTCAAAGAAACAGAATTTGATGGCAGATAAAGATCGCTTTGCCCACCCAGTCTGCCTATTTTTATTCCTGTCTATCCTGTCACCACAGACCCTACTTGATCTCCGGGTCCTCCGCCCCCCCCACTTACAATTAACATACTAACATACTATTTGCCAGCAGATTAGGCCTTATGGTCTATCAGGTCTGCTCAAACCTAGATCCTCAGTTGGGTGCGAGACCCTCCCATCCCTTGTGCTCCAGAAACCTGTCATCATCCCCCACCCCCTGGGACAGGCCATCATCAGGATACATCCACTTTATGTGTCTGTCCCCCCCCCTCTTGAAGCCTTCCTGTGGATCTCTGAACCAGCTCACCAGGCAGTGCATTCCAAGGGTCCACCACCCTCTCAGTGAAAACCTCCTCCTCTTTCCCCCTCACCCTTCCTACTTCCAACTTCAAACCATGCCCTCTGGTGATACCTCCCTGCTTTAATCTAAAGATCCCTCCATGTTTACCCTATTTATTCCCTAGGGTGCCAGAAGACCTCAATCATGTCCCCCCCTGTCTCTCCTCTCCTCCAATGAAAACAGGCAGAGCTCCTTAAGTCTGTCCTCGTACGTCAAATCCCCTAGCCCTCGTATCATCTTTGTTGCCCTCCTCTGTATCCTCTCCAGGAGCTGTATGTCCCTCTTCAAGTGTGGTCTCCAGTACTGTACACAGTACTCAAAGTGTGGTCTAACCAGTCCATTGTACAGCGGCAGAATCACTTCCTTGCTCCTAGAGGTGATCCCCCTTACGATGCATCCCAACATCCTGTTTGCCTTGCTAGCCGCTCTCCTGCACTGCTCAGAGTTATTCATCCATGCATCCACCATGACCCCTAGGTCTTTTCCCCTATTGAGGCCTCCAGCGCCTCCCCTCCCAGAGTGTACCTGTGTTTAGGGTTTCCCGACCAAGATGCAACACCTTGCACTTGGTGATATTAATTTCCATGTGTGAGCCCAGCTTTCCAGGGTGTCCAGGTCCCTTGCAGGGCCAACCTCCCTCTTCTCCCTCAACTACTGCTCCCATCTTGGAGCCATCCATGAAGACTCATTTCACCCCTATACCCTCCCTGATGTTCGATATGTGGCATTAAACAGGGATCGGACCGGGACCGAGCCCTCGGTGCCTCACTACCAACCTCTCTGGGGTTGAGGCTCCCCACAGACCACTACTCTCTGAGTGCGTCCAGCTAGTCAGTTTTTCAATCCATCTGACCATCAAAGGGCCTACTCCTAACCCCATCAGTTTCTCCACTAGACCATTGTGGGGGACAGAGTCAAACGCCTTGCTGAAGTCCAAGAATAATACATCCACAGGCTTACCCTGTCCAGTTCTGATGTTACCCATTCATAGAACTCCACAACATTGGTTTGACATGATCTACCTGGCACAAACCCATGTTGCCGACTATCCAGACCTCCCACCTCCTCCAAGTACACCCCCAATCGTTCCTTTAGTATACTCTCCATTAATTTTCCCACCACCAAGGTCAAACTGATGGGTCTATATAGTTACCTGGTACTTCCCTCGACCCCCCTTTATGGACTGGTTCCACATGTGCCTCTCGCCAATCCCTAGGTACCCTCCCTGTCTCAAGTGACCTGCTGAAAAGCTCCGCCAGGGGTGCAGCCAGTATGTCCGCCAATTCCCATAGTACTCTCGGATGAATACCATCTGGCCCAGGAGATTTGTCTTTCTTTAGGGCCTTGAGGGCTAACCACACCCTTTTGGCGGAGATAGCATCATCCGTCCCCTCCACCTTACTGGCCTTTTTATCCTTACCCAGATGTGACACCCCTGGGGTACCTCTCTCTCCCTCTTGCTCCATTTCTGTTGCTCCCCTGATCCCACTTACTGACGTTTCTATCCCATTCGTGCCTTGCTTTGTAGATATCCCATCCCCTTCCCTAGTGAACACAGAGGCAAAGTACTCGTTAAATACCTCTGCCTGGTCCTTGCCTCTTCCTTCCACCCTCCTCCTGATCTCAATCTGCTGAGATGGCCCTTAGTTTTTCTCCGCTCCCCAATGTACGGAAGAACCCTCCCTCCATGTATCCCTGTGCCAGCCACTGCTCTTTTACTGGACTTTGCTCCCCTCACCATACGGGTGACTTTTCTAGATGCCAGCTGGTACACTTCCTTATCCCTATCCCTCTTGTTGTTTTATATTTTGTAGGCGCCTTCTTTCTCTGACTGCTACCTGTACCTTACTGGACCACCAGCATGGTTTATGTGACCTTGCTCCCTTACATTTCAACTTAGCGCAGATCCTGACTGCCTCATGAAGTCCCGGTTTTATGACCTCCCATCTCCTTTCCACACTTGTCATTGAGGTAATCCCCACCAAGTGATCCTTGAGAATATTTCCCATGCCCATAAAGTCTGCCCCCCTGAAGTCCACTGCCAGTGTCCTAGATCTCACCCCCCCCCCATGCTTATTTGAAACCAGACAGTACTGTGGTCGCTCCCAGTCAGGGGTCTTGTACAACCATGTCCCTTACCAGATCCCCATCTGCCAGAACCACATCCAGGACATGTCCCTCCTTGTGGGCTCCATCACATGCTGTGTTAAGAACACATCCTGAAGCCATCCAGCAGCCTCTGCTCCTTGGCCACCTTAGAGGACATGGTTCCCCAGTTTGTACCTGGCATATTAAGGTCCCCATCAACACCACTCCTTACCCTTTTGGTCCACACTGGGCAATGATGTCGTCCAGCCAAACCATCCTCTAGAACATCACTCATCCGGGGGGGCCTATATGCTACATCAGCTTGACCTTATCTCCTGCTGGGGATCGTAAGGTGACCCATAAGGCCTCCACGTTTCCCTCTGCCTCTTCTACCCTAGCAGTTTCTATGTCATCTCTAATGAACATAGCACTCCACCCCTCTGCCTCCTTTCTATCCTTCCTAAGCATAGTGTACCCCGTATGTTTAGGTCCCAGTCATGGTTTTTGTTGGCCCATTCCGTGACTGCCGCCACATCCACCCCACCCCCGAACAGCATGGCCTGGAACTCTGGCAACTTGTTTCCCAAGCTCCTGGCATTTACTAACACCAACCCCACCTTATCCCTGATCCTCTTTGTCGAACCCCACCCAGATTCCTTATACTTCCATCCTCCTCTGTCCTCCTGAAACCTCCACCCCAATCTGTTTCCCCCTCCCCTTGGACTTGAGGCTCTCCCCTCATCTGAGGAGAGGGCTTCTGTCAGCCCCTCCCTATCCCTTCCCCTCACAAGTTTAAACCCCACCTTTTCTTGTATGTAGTCAGCCATCCCCTGTTTAAGGACTTCCTTCCCTAATGGGGCAAGATGAAACCTGTCCTTGGCATATAGTCCCTTATCCTCCCAAACTCCATTCCAGTTCCCTAACACCCCAACCCTCTCTTCACCCCACTTCCTGAGCCAGTCATTAACCTCTGGGAGCTTCATTTTTCTCCACTGAGGCCTTTGGTACTGGCAATATCTCAAAAGAAATGTTGCATCCATTATCCCGACAGACTCTGGCAAGTTCTTGGAACCTTGCTTGGATTTCCAAAATGCTATTTCCCTCTAGATCATTAGTTCCCAAATGCCAAGAAATCGGTTTCCCTCCACAATCCCTAACCATTTCATACACCATGAACTTTGCTCTGTGCACTGTCAGCCCAGAGATACTCACTACCTTCACCTGGCTATGGCATCCACCCCCCTGTCCCTCCCACTGGATACCCCTAATCATCGAGTCTCCCAATAACAGAACCTTAACACTGTCATCATCCTTATGGTTAAGATTCTCTTACGTCTATCCCATGCATGCCTGAAGTCCACCTCTGTTTTCGCCACTACCACCTCTGCTGGACGGCTGTTCCAAGCATCTACCACTGTTTGAGTGATGAAGTACTTCCTCACATCTCTCCTAAATTTACCCCCTTCCAGTTTCACTGCATGCTCCCTTGTTCTTGTGCATCTTTTTCTCTGAAAATTAGTCCTCTCCTGTTTGTTTAAACCTGTAAGGTATTTATAGGTCTCTCACGTGTCTCCCCTCTCCCTGCTGTCTAACAGTATGTACACATTGAGGTCCTTCAGTATCTCCTCACAGAGCTCCTGATGTAGTCTTGGTACTATCTGAGTTGTCCTCCTCTTGACAGCTGCCTCCCTGACCTTGTCCATCCTGACATGTGGTCTCCAGAACTGGACATGGTACTCTAGGTAGGGTCTCACCAGCAATCTGCAAGTGGCAACACCACCTCCATCCTTCTGCTGATGATGTCCCTCCCTGTGCTCCCCAGAGGCCCTACCTGCTGCCTTGTTGCTCACCACCTTGAGGTCACTGGATATGATTACCCCAGGTCCCTTTCCTGTTTTGGTGACAGTCAATACCTCTTCTCCCACTTTGAACTCCACCTCTAGGTTTCTGTGCCCTAGGTGCATTATTTTGTACCTTTTCACACTGCAACCCAGCTGACATATCCCTACCACTCCTCGGGTTTTCTCAGGTGTCTGCATATTCTTTCCACCCTCTCCGGAGTGTCTGTCCTATTGTTGAGTTTGGCGTAATCTGCAGAGATATATTCCCTCCCAGCTCTTCTTCACTGTCACTTATGGAGACACTGATGAGGACTGATCCCAATACTGAGCTCTGAGGCACCCTGCTGTCACCCTCCCTTCCCTGGAATGAACTCAATTTACCACCACACTCTGTCACCTATTCATTAACCAATTTCTTACCCAATTTATCATCTTAGAACCAACCCCTAAGCTACCCAGTTTCCTTATGAGTCTCCTATGTGGTACGGTGTTGAATGTCTTACTAAAATCTTAGTAGGTCATGTCCACCTCCCCATTCTAATCTATTACCCTGGACAGCCAGTCAAAGAAATCTATCATGTGTTTCTGACATGACCCCCAACCCCTCCCCATGGATCTGTGTTGCCTTGTGTCTTGAAACGCACTGGAGTCAAGATACTCCATAATCTACTTTAGCAGTGACTTCATTAACTTCCCCACCACTGACGTCAGACTGAAGCTTCCTCCCTGCTCCCACTTTTATGAAGCAGGGCAACATCTGCCCTTGTCCAGTCCCCCGAAACAATCCTGTTTCCCATGAGGTGTTGAGTAGAGCTGTCACAGAAGCAGTCAGTACCTCCCTGAGCTCCTTCAGTACCCTTGGGTGAACCCCATGTGGGTCCATAGCTTTACCCACTTTCAGATTTGCAAGTCCCTTCAGGACACTCTCTTCTGTAAATGGACTTGTGTCTACCTCCCTCCCTCCAGTGCACCAGCTGCTTTTATGTGGACTCAAATCATACCATGGCCATAGACAGGAACAAAAAAAGGGGCAGGGGGCCCATCTGCAAAGCTGGCACTGTGGGTGGGCCTCATCTGAAAAATGAGTACTACAGGCAGGGGTGACACACTGATATCAGCACAACACTTCGATTTAGCATTCTGGCTCCATTGTGCATTAACTTGAAGAGGGTAGAAAAATCCTTGTTAGTTTAGAAAATACTCCTACATGTATACTGTTCACCGTTTACAAGGCAGTAAGGGTCCCACCAGGAAACGCACTGGTTTCTAGGTGGGCCAGTCCAGCACTGGTCATTGACACAATGCAACTCTAAGCAAGTCACTTGACTTGGCCTTGCTGTGGTTCAGTCCACCCAGCTGTTATACTGTGCAAAGGAACCACTGTAATAAACCGGTTACATTTAGTGTGGCTATCCAAGGTAAATAGTTGTTTTCAGTTGTACAAGCTTAGGAAGATAATAAAACACTGAATTAAAACTTAACAACCATTACTGCCGCTGGATGCCAGACTGGTAACAGAAAACACAGCTGCAGAGACAGTTTCTAAGTCTTTTTCAAAGAGTCAGGGATTGGCATCCAGGCAACACAAAAGTTAAGGTCAGAGGCCGGGCCCAGTGGCACTAAGGGCTGAGGCATGGATGCCTTACCTCGCGCTATGCCGGCGACCTGGGTTCAGGAATGACCTCGAGTCATCAGGGAGTGGGACTGAGCAGCTGCAAGGCAGCTCTTCTCTCCCAGGGAAGATGCCCGCGCCCTCCGTAGTTCCGCTCCCACTGGGTGGAGGTCCAGTGGGAAAGCATAGGTGTGAAGGGTGCAGCAGCAAATAGCTGGGGAGGAGTGGACGGGGCTGAGCCAGTACTTGGCATGCGCCTCTATGCACATGCACGTACATGTCTGCTGGGGTCCTGGGTCAGGGAGAAAATCTACAAATTACAGGTAGGAAAAAAAAAAAGTTAAGGTCAGGGGGGAACTTAGCACCCGTTGACAATCAATGTGCACATTCCTGTACAAACAAGAGGCCTTGTTAGGGATCCAGTGTAAGAAGACCTCCATAAGTGCTGCTCTACCATGACATACCATTGCGATAAACAGCTTTTAGATCTCAACAGGAAGGGGAAGGATACATTATGAGAAAAATAAGACTTAACAAAGGTCCATCAGAACTTACTTTCTAAAATCTACCAGTAACTTTAACATGTCTTCATTTGAAAGCTTATTACTGTCTTGTCTATAGAGAGATGAAAATTTGGCATTTTTGTCGAGTGTTCCAGAGGAGTCTTTAAACAAAGGCCTGCAAAAAGAAAAGACATTTAATAAATAGAAATGACACAAGTTCTTTATCTCCCTGCACTAAGAATTCTCCCACCCCACATTGACCCATAAAGGTAAGCAGCTGGGTTCATTCCTTCCTGTCTGCCTATCTATCTATATAATGCTTATGCAAGTAAAAAACTGGCTAATGGGTATATGCATCAAGACAGTGCTGGATACTTTCTGTATTCATACGAGATGCGGTGCCCTTGGATGGCTTCACAGGTGGCACAGTGAAGTGTAGCCTTGGGTGAAACATCTCCAAGGTCACCGTAAGTATGGATGAAAAAGTATTCAAACACTGCCTTTGTTGTATAGTCAATTTATGCGACATAGGTTTGTTTTTTTAGGTATCATCGCATCGATTTACGTATATCTGCTATTAATGATTTTTAACAAAATCCATGGAACTATTTGGCTAATTTGTCAGTGGTGCTCTGCTGTTTATATCACTTATTGAATGGGAGGAATACAGAGCTTTCTGATCGGACCATGTAATGTGGGAATCTAACTATCTGATAGCTGCTTCAGGGAAGGGAAGGTAATGATATGTGCAGTGTGTGTATACATTTACACTGAAAGAATAAATGGTTTATTGTCATTTAGAATGTAGAACCTGGCCAAATTATTTTTCCTGTATTTTTTCTCACACATACATTGCATAAATGCATTTATAAAATTGGGGAAGGGGGATATAAATGAACTCAAGAAAACATGTTATTAGGCACCTTCAGGGATGATACTGTACATTTTTTATCATCTGTACAGGGTTATCATTCCTGCATGTATGTTGCAAGGACCGGACCCAATAGTACTGATAGGGCATTGCATGTGATGCTTGCGTGTAAGCTTTTTATTTTTCTCTGCCATGTAGGCAACAATGCCCCTTTGCATTCGTGGCTGCACCACTCGTGCCAAGAGGGCACTGCAAACAACCTTCCAGGGGAAAATTAAAAAGCTCACACACTACAGTCCCATGTGATAGCCCCTATTTATTTCCACTGATGACGTTCCCAGAGTTGAAAGTAATTTATTCTCACTCAAGGAATATATAACAGATATTTCAACGGCAGGAGCATCATCAGCCCAGATCATCAGATTCTGGAACATCTGCTAGAATCCTAAATAATGTGAGTCCTTGCCTAAATTTATGTGGAATTTCTGGAATGCTTCATTCATTTAAACGTGTTTATTCGACTACATTAATTTAAATGAGCTAGGCAACAGAGGACTGGTCCATTGTGAGATGCCAAAAATCCAGAATCAAGATTTTGAAAGTCCCTTGTTTACAAAATACCATGATCTGAGCAGTAGGACTGCACCCCAAACAGAAATTGTCATTTTATAATTTTTTGGCATATGCCTTGGGCTGGCTAAAAAGATTGCATTTATTTTTTTATCTGCAGTACTGACCTCTACAAACATCACTTGTGGTTAAGCCACTTGTGAGGTCAGTAGAGTTGGATGAAGTCTGTGAAAGGCACATTGTAAAGATAAATGTGATATTTTAGTTAGCCTGTGGCATATATTATTCATCCAATGACAGGATGGCACTAGCGGTCCTTATCTGCCGACAATGTCTATGTGTCTGTTTCAATGACAAGGCATTTCTAACATGGTAGGCCCTAGTGCTCAAATACTAGTATTGTATTAAAAACAAATAACTTTTAAAATCTCAATTCTTAACCTTTTTTCTTCTCACAAGGGATCAAGGCACTGCTGCCATGTATATTCAGATAAGAACACTCTAATGCATATATTCAGAGGAATGATGTAGTCCATGGTATGGCACTATGACTTTCTGCTGCCCATGCACTGAAGTGCTATATGAATAAAGGAACCCTGGCAACTCGTCATTACTCATTCCAAGTTGTTTTAATATAGGAAACCCACCCAGCACCAAGCTTCGAACTACCCACCCAATCACCGCGTAGTCACAATCGAAAAAAACATATCTGTAACTTCTGTAACTTTTTGAAGAATGGTAACAATTTCCAGCAGCTGCTCAGAGCTGTTTCTTGTTTGAATGCACTTTCACCGTAGCGGCAACATGCAATCAAACTGGAAAGAGTTCCGATCAGCTGCTGGAGAGCTTTACTGTTCTTAAAAAGTAAAATAAATTAAACTATGTGTATTTTGACTGTGATTGTGTAGGTACTGCTTAGCTGGGTGTGAACTGGTTTTACCACATTAAAATAACATGAAAAAAGTAATATTTTCTTTCAGGTTGGAAAAAGTACTCCTGAAACAATAATTTTAAAATGCATACTCTATATATAAAAAAATATTTATTTATTTTATCTAGTCAGTCATGGGAATTACAACCCTTTGAGTCATAGACTCATTTACAAAGGCTCCGCGTCAGCATAGTCATACATTCAGAGATAGTACATTAGTGGGACATCACATTTCAAGTATTTATATGTAATAGCCAGGGTGGCTGAAGATTTATGCATGTAGTAGCTAGGGTATTGATATTAGTACAGAGGAACAATTACAGAGCAAGTGCAGCCTCTGGGGCATTGTCATATAGTAGGAACAGTGATCAGCACATTAGTGAGACAACACAGTTTAAGCAAAGTATTCACATACAATAGCCTGGGTGACTGTCGATCTATACATGTAGTAGCTAGGGTATTGGTATTAGTACAGGTGATATAGTTACAGTGTGCGTGCAGCCTCTAGGGCATTGTCATATAGCAGACACAGAGATCAGCAGCAAAGATGTCCTATACAGTTGGTTGCAATGTTAATGGGGAGTGAGTGGCCTAGTGCAGCTCAGTTAGGAGGATTAGCAGTTGCACTGGCACTGGTGCAAGGAGAGAATGTGTTTTTTTAGGATGTTCTTGAAGTGTCCTAGCTTGGGAATGGAGGTTATGGCTGGGGGGAGCTCACTGTAACAGGCAGGAGCTCTATAGAGGAATGATCGCTGAGCTAGGGAGGTTCTGACCCTGGGCACGGTCCACAGATGTTTGTTGGCAGAACGAGTGGTCGCAATGCGGGAACACGAGAGTAGTGAGGCTAAGACCCCCAGTGGAGTTAACCCTAGGTAGATTTTTTTTGTGAGGAGACAGGATTGATATTGTAGTCTTTCCTCCAGGGTGAGAATGTTCAAAAGAGTGTAGAGGGTACAAGTATGGGAGCGTTTATCTGCGCCTAGGAGGAGTCGGCACACTTTATTAATGGCTATGTGAATTTTGTTTAGGGTGGTGGTGTCCGCAGTAGAATAGATGGGGAGCCCATAGTCAACGAGAGAGAGGGCAGAAGAGGTGACAGCCAGATTGAGAGCCTCTGGCATCAGGCAGTCTTTGTGCCAGTATAGGAGGCCGATGCGGGTATTAATGGCTAAGGTCAGGATGTTAATGTGGGCATGGAAGGATAGGGAGGTGTCAAAGGTAAGGCCGAGGTATTTATAAGTGAGTACTTGTTCCAGGGGGAGGTGAGCGTGGGAGAGGATTTTTAGTTCAGTGTCCTTGGCCTTACTCTGCCGGTGGGCAAACAGCATGGCTTTTGTTTTTCTGATGCTGACCACAAGTCTGCGACTAGTGAATCAACTTTCGACCTGATTGAACAAGTATTGGAGGGAGGACTGTAGGTTGTCAGGGCAAGGGTGCGCAGCGTAGAGAACCGCATCATCAGCATATAGCAGTAAGCTACCAGAGCAGGATTTGGGTAGTGCATTTAAGTAGATACTGAAGAGTAGGGGGCCCAATATGGATCCCTGGGGAACCCCCGAGCGGACAGGCAAGGTGGAAGATAGGGTGTCATTTAACTTAACACATTGGGATCTAGAAATAAGGTAGCTATTGAACCAAGAGAGTGGTCCGCGTGATACACCAGTGTGGTGGAGTGTGTCCATGAAGAGGGGGAGGGAGACCATATCAAAGGCCTTAGAGAGGTCCACGAAGATAGCTCTGGCAAGATGTTTACAGTCAAGGGAAGAGTGAATGAAATGGGAGAATTCGGGGGCGCTCTGCATCTGCATAGTAATCAAACTTAAATAACTAAAGTATAAAGTTAGAATCGTTTCTCAATCCTTTAGATCTCGATTGCTGACAAAAAAAAGAGTCGATTGATACCAGACACAGCTATGGGCCGCAATCAAAAGGTGAGTGGCAGCGGTCCTAAAGCAACTTCGGCAGTGGATTTACAGGCCTCTGTCAACCCACCGACATCGACTGGCATGGAGCCCCCATGGAGAGCGCTACAAATCTCGATGCAGGCAATAGATCAGAAGGTGGAATCTATCCTACAGCGTTTTCCGGAGCAAGATGTAAAACTCGAAGTCGCAATTCAAACTGCTACATCATCAACAGAGTAGATCGCTGCCCAAGCTATGGCCACTACCTCTAAGCTGGTGCAAGAAAATGCACAATTAAAATACAGACTTGACGCATTGGAAAACTCGAGTAGAGCCTCTCATGTTCGACTCATAGGCTTGCCAGAAGGAAGTGAAGAAGGCGAACTACTATCTTTTCTGCAGAAATGGCTGGTTGAGGTACTGGATTTACAAAAGGACACAGCTAATTACTTTGTAAGGCTTACCGAATAACCCCTCGAGCAGTAGGCCCTCGTGTTGAAGCTCCGAGAGTCATCTTCCTGATGACCATGAGCTCCTCTATCAGGGACTTACTCCTTCACGTGGCCAGAGTAGCAGATGGTTTAAGCTTTAATGGAGCTACAGTTCATTTATTCCCGGACTTATCGTATGCAACCAGGATGAGAAGGAAGAAATTTGACGCGGTCCGATCAAGACTTCGTAGTCTGGGGATAACGCATTCACTTCTAATGCCTGCCCGACTTCGTATTTACTATGGAGGGCATATGTACCAATTCAACAACCCTGAGAAAGCCGGCAGAAAGGTGGAATCCATTAGCCGAGAGTTTCAAGCGTCTGAGAGTCGGGACATCCCTGAGTCAGATGAGGAGACTTGAACATTTTAACTGATTTTGTGGGATGGGTAAAACATAAAACTGCCAATTTAATAGTTTAAAGTTATTTTGCTTTTGATTATACTGGTCAGCTACCAGTAGAGCAATGAGGGAAGTTGCAAGGACTGTAAACTATAGTTTAAAATGTTGAGTTTGAGTAGTATCACAGCAGATGTATCTGTTGATAATGTGATAAAAATGTTTGGATTTCCCATTTTGTAGTGGGAACATAGCAACTTTAGTGGTCGAGTTCTATAAAATTGTTGGAATTTAGTAAATTAAGGATTGGTTTCCCAAAAGCCTTGGTGGACTGTAGCTTTAATGGACTATCACTTAAAGGGACATTCTAATTCTTGTTCCCCAAAAGAGTTCTGTATAGGCTTCCAATCCTAACTATACATTGGATGTATTTGTACTATCGATGTGATGTCTGACAGAAGATTGTAAAATATCTATTGTTTTTTATGATAAAAGCAATAAATAAAAAGTATAAAAAAAAGAAATGGGAGAATTCGATGAGGGCGGTGGCTGTGCTATGGCCTGATCTGAAGCCATGTTGTTCACTACATAATAAATTGTGGGCTCGCAGATACTCGGCGAGTTGGTTGGAAATTATTTTTTCAAGGGCTTTTGAGAGAAGGGGAAGGATGGAGATGGGCCTATAGTTGTTGACAATCACACCCAACTTGGCAAGTGTTTCCATCTTGGAGGTGGGATTACATGACAGACCTCCTGAGTTTCACTCTCACACTCTGATGTCACCTCAACCCCTTGATGGAAACTCTGCCTTGTTGTGTATGGTGTCCCATACATCATTCTACATACTGTCACACATTTTGACACTTTTCATGTTATTTCCAAATTTCCTAGATAACTATTTTTCATTTTCATAAAATACATCCACGTGTGTGGTATAATATTTTATACATATATATATATATATATATATATATACACACACACACACACATACATATTATATTAGTGCTATAGCACCAGTAGTTAGGATAGAGAAAGGTGTATAATGTTGAACCCAATTTTTGCACCTTAATAACTTTGGTATCGTTCAACAGAATGGCCCAAAATTTGGTATGTGCAGTCTGTCTGGAACAGGCTCAAGGCAAAAAAAGTTTTGCAATGGCAGTTAACCCTCTGATATGAGCCAAACATTTTCGGTTCACGAGCGCATCTTTGGTTTGCATCACTTAGGTGTCATAAACTGAAAATGGTTCTTACAAACTGAAAATTGGGAAGGGAGGGTGCAGGGTTACCTCATGGGCCCAAGTACCCTAAAGTGAAAATAACTCTTCTCTTGGCATAGGGCCCTGCATTTCTGTACCTGTAGGTGCCAGAGGGCCCTGTGCTTTGGCTGAGAAGGACTCTTTGCCCTGTGTGTGTCTGTATCTAAGGCCACATGAAAGCACAGGGCCCAGAAGGCTCTGTCCTTCTGCAGCCCTCCAGACAGCCCCACGAACTGCTGAGATCCACTGCTGCACTTCCATAGGCAGACAGAGTCTTCCTTAGGATCTGCATGAATGAGGATACGATTCCACTATCTCAAAAAGAAAGGACATTCTTTGTAGAAAACTGCACCAATTAGGGTTCAAATTAACGCCACAAAAGTAGAGAAATGTGGCATTAGGGTTTCCACCCCCTAACTCCCCGCCTCCACCCGCCTAAGCAACAAAAGGACAAGATTACATAGGCAACCACAGACAGCCATCATCTAGTACAACAAACAACATACTGTACGACTGTTTTCAGATGACACAAATGCAGTAGCACTTATGTGCTACCTTAGTATGAGTTTATCAAGCTTCAAACAAGCTGGTAGAAAACAGGAAATGAGATCAGTGGAAAACACAAATATAGTCTGTAGTCAGTACCTTGAAGGTAAAAAGTCACGCCACTTGGTTTTATAATATTGTGTATATCAGCACTTTAAATGTGCATCTACTGAGGTACTAGTTGTTTCCATTTTTCATTCTTGACCAAGAAAGGCCTACTGAGTTGTGACAGCTTATTTCTAAGTATGTCCCAGGAGAGTGGGTTACATGAGCCTGTTTTCTTGACAAAAGGACACCAAAGCTAATCCCCTCTACTCTTATGGTAAGTGCCATGGGATCTTAAACTTCCACTTGGATAGTCACCAGAGAAGGACAGATGGGAACTTGGTGTAATGTCTCATTTAAAGGCTGGCAGCTCAACAGTTCACCCTCTCCCCAGTGCCCAAGTTTCTGGCATGGGACAAGAATCTATGACTTTCGTGCTGCAGGGACAAGTGTGTAACCTCAGAGTCGCTGACACTGCAAAACAGTTACAAGGGGAGAGCACAAGGGAAACCAACCCTTGTACATCAAACTGCCAAAAGTCACAGGCACTTCACTTTTACTACTGTTGCGCAGGGTTACTAAATAATTAAATTATACTCAGTTAGAAAGGAAACTTAAAAGTGAATTTGACCATTTACATTTGGGCACTGTAACTGGGTTAACACAGAAATATACAATAATGAATGTAAATCTCGTGTAGCAAGAGACAAGGCAATAAGACTCTTTTCAACTGCAGTATCCCTAAATGATATGCAGCCTCTAAGTCTAAAATTAATCTGTCCTATAGAAGTTACGATAGGTGGTGGTTGCTGGCCAGAAGGCACATGAGAAGCACTACTTCTTGTGGCACAGATGACTCAGGTTCAGAAAGGAGCCTGGGATTCAAAAGGTCAGCCAGGGGAGGGAGGGAGGATTGATCATCCACAGGAAAAGTCTCCTCCCTCAGGGTGGAGGTTCAGTCACCCCACTTGTTGACCACCACCTGGTGGAGACCAGGTGGTAATGCAGTGGGGATGACCTGATGCATGAGCACTCAAACCACTTGGCTGTGTGTGCATGTGGAGTCATGCATATGCAACTTCAGCATCGTACCGGGGGTCCTGAGGAGACAATGGTGGATAACCACCCTGGAAGCAGGATGACACCAGACTCGCTGCAGAACCTACGCCAGCACCCAAAGCCCCTGCAGAATCTAGCTGCAGTCACCAGGGGAGAGGAGGATGACCCTCCTCCTCCTGACACTCCCATGGGGGGAATCTGTGGGGGACTCTTAGGCAGGTAAGTCCAGGGGAGTGTTTGCCAGCTGGACGACTCTGGGCCAAGGGGGCCTCTGGGGCAGTCAAGGTGGGGAAATTACAAATAAAAAAAAATATGAATGTCAGCTGAACTTACCTTACAGAGATCAGTCAGCGACAACATATGGTAAATACCCTCTCTACTTCATCACAGGAGTTAAAGGACCAGTTTAAGGAATAACAGAGGATAATGGATGGGCAACAGACAATAACCATGCTGTAACTGCATCAAGCGGTTTCCATGACAACTTGGTAAACCTCGAGAGCGCAGCTCGAGAGGATTAGTTGTCATGGAAATCGCAAGATGTGGTTTCAGCGTGGTTATTGTCTGTTGCCCATCCATTAGCTTTTATAGTGTATGGGGTAAAAGGCACTATAAAAGATAATAGTTTTCAAGTCTAGCAGTTTCAAATCTCGCCCCCCCCACACAAACAGTCTCCTGAACAAGCCCCAATACACATCCCACAGTGAAAAACATAACCATGATTGACGAGCCTCTTTATGTATCTTGTACCATTTACATTCCTGTGCTGTGTCTCTGGTTCTGCATAGTGCAGCTCTCCTGGTTAGTTGGCGATGCTACCAGCATTACTTGGAGGAATTCTGGAAGTCCAGAGGAGACGTGCATGCACAAACCTGCTATAGTTGTTTATGGTATCAACGTGACGTAGCCAAGAGGGGTTATCAACCTCTTGACGTCACATCAATACCATAACAACATGGTAAATTGTCTGAATTCAGACAGTAATAGGGGCTCCCCATACATTATAAAGGTTAAATTTCCAAAGACGGGAGAGGTTAAAAAGGTGTCTGGTTTGCTTTATGGCAATAATCTGTATTTTAGAACTGCTTACAGACTGAGAGTCAGGTGGTTTCAAAAATTTAGTAATCTAGTATTGTGCTGGCGGAAAAGACTTGAGGTCTTGGGTCCAACCTGCATTTTGATTATGCTAATAAAACTTCCCAAGATAAACTTTTTTTGCTATAACAAAATGGAGTGCCTTCTAAACATAGAAACATCAAAAATGATGGCAGGTAAATGCCTAGTGGTCTATCCCGTCTGCCCGATACTGTCTAATTTTGGGGCTGTGGCCCTGTCAGTCCTCACTACTTCCCCTCCCCAGTCTGCCCCCTCTTTCCATGCGCCTGTGCCATCCCTTTTGAACTTTCTCATTGCTTCAGTCCTGATGGCCTCCTCCAGGAGCTTGTTCCAGTCACCACCACTCTATCCATACAAATGTACCCTGATATCCCCCGAGTTTCAGACACGCATTTTCTACTGCTAACACAAACTGAAGGGTATGGTGACAGCGGAGAGGAGAGCTGCTAGACTGCACTCTTCTTCTCCATTTCATTTGAATACAGTTAGGACAGATCAAAAACATAAGAGATATTTATTTGTTTTTGTTTATCAGATAAGGGCACTAGGCAAACCAATACTTTCAGGCACAACCTGAAAGAGTTACAGGGCAGTACACAGTTAATAAACATTACAGATAGGCCATTATGAGATGCCATAAGTAAGGGGAAACAGAGAAGGTCGCATATAATAATCAGGTATACAGTGCAAGATAGATCAGTTACAAGAGAATTACAAACCAAAACAGTGAAAAAGAAAACAAAATTAAACAGCACATACACGGTACTGTACAAGAGTCTTAATTGGGCACAGTTAATGGAGAAGTCCACTTTATTGGGACGACCCCCTGGGAACTGATTAAATGGCTATGTATTCCTATGTAGGCTGTTACTGCTTTATAGAGATGTGGACGCTGGCTAATGGGGACAATTCAGTCACACTCTCACATGCTGCAGCTGCTGTTAATAAGTGCGAATGCTGGGTTTAATGAGCTACCTCCCACTTGTAGAATACAGGTGCATACAGATCCGTATGACTACACTACAACACTGCCTTCCCCTACTAAGTACACTCACCCAGTATAGCACCCCTCCCCAAGTGTACCTTCTGCTGCCTGGCTCCTGCAACTGAACAAACCCCGACAAACTGCCTTCCTGTTGCATGCCATTTGGTTTCTTTAGTCCACTGCCCCAAGCAGACTGCAATGAAAAACAGGACCAAAACTTGCTCGAGTTGTTTTTTTGTTTGTTTATTAATAGGAGTTGGCATCTCTTCAGTGGTTGTGTCTTCTGGTGAATTAAAGGAGAGTTCAAATAAATGACTGCAAACTTGTCCCAAGTTGTGTGCAGCCATCTGTTGTATGAAAAAGAGACCTGGAGGCAGACCACATGGATGACCGAGACAGAAGAGAGCTGGGGCAGACCACGTGGATGACTGAGACAGAAGAGAGCTGGGGCAGACCACGTGGATGACCTAGACAGAAGAGAGCTGGGGCAGACCACGTGGATGACCTAGACAGAAGAGAGCTGGGGCAGACCACGTGGATGACCTAGACAGAAGAGAGCTGGGGCAGACCACATGGACAACCGAGACAGAAGAGAGCTGGGGCACATCACATGACAAACCATGACAGACTGCACTGAAAAGAAGACCAGAAATAGCATCAGTCGGACTTTAGGAGCCAATTACATCTAGATACTATACAGCATCAGGGGGGGATAATGAGACTACTGGACAATTGAAAATGGCTGCTTAATCGGGATGAAAAGTCTGCCACCAGGGTGTCCCAATTAAGCAGCTTCTACTGTATATGCATCACTGGATCAGCTACAAAGCAAGTAGCACAAATATTCTAAATCAAATATTTGCCCTCACTCCTAACACAAAGCATACACAGGCATTTTCCTCTCATCACACGATGGCTTCAATAAAAAACATTATTACTTACCTGGCAGCCCATGCAAAAGGCATCCTGTATTGCCCCAATCTGCTACATGCTAGCTTGGCATTTTTGAGCACTTTCTGTGCAACCTAAAATGGACACAAGTGAGTGAGTGAGTGGCAAATGTTAGATAACTTAATCCTCACTTGTCTTTGAGGAATCTTAAATATATATCCATAAAGCAGACCCAATTTATTAACTGGCATGCACATCTGCAAAATGCAACAAAATGTATTCATCTCACTATTTATATAGGTTGATAATTCAGAAAATCTGACCATGGGATGATAAAGCCCCCCCCCAAAAAAAAATAGATGATGTTGACCCTTAGATTTTTCTGAGTGTTTCCTTGATCAGTGAGCAAAGAGTATTGTATTTGTTTTCTTCCACATGCCCTCCTTAAGGTAACAGTCAGTCTTGTGACAGCTATGGACTATGGTCCTGTGTTACCATAACAAAGCACCAACTGTGCACAACAGTGTAGGAGTACCACAAATTCACTTTCTGTTTCACTGCTAAATTTCTGGATGTCTTGTTTATATTGCAATAAAGGACATTTATAATGGCCAATTGTTTTCAAGAACCTTTACTGAACTCTGCATACCAGGGTGTGTGGTGGAGGGACTAAGTTCCTTGCTTTCCTGCTCTGACATTGATTTTATACCAGAGCATTCCCCACTGGTTCCTGCTACTGGATTTTCTTCCTGATGTGTGATCAATTGAGGCAATATTTATTGCTCTAACAAAGGCCATTGATACTGTAAATCACAGTTTACTACTACTACAGAGGCTAAAACCTATGGAGCTTTTGATAAATGTACCATCTTGGTTCGAGGGTTAACTAACTGGTCACACGTAGGTTGTCAAGGTCAACAGAGCCACCTCCTCGTCAAACATGCATAATCTTGCTTTGCGCCAGAGGGATCCATCCTTGGTCCATTAGCTCTGACCTTCTTAGTAAGTTAATGACCTGCCTTCTATCTGCTGCAACTCTCATCACCAACAATATGCACACAATACCATCATATATCATATATCTAGAATGTTGATGCACTCAGCACCTTCAGTCAAACTTTCCTCTCCATCTGTGACTCTTATCCCCTTAAAAAACTCAGGGTCAAAGGCAAAACATCCAAATGGACCACCCCTGCTCTCCTACAGCTCATGCGGAAGAGAGACAAGGCATGGTCCTTCTACAGGAAACACAAATTCTCCAACCTCTTACAAGAATGTAAGACTCTCCGCAACAACTGCAAATCTGCAGGTCATGCTGCAAAAATCAAATTCCTAAAAGAAAAAAACATCAGTGACTTGGGCAACCGTAAACTTACCTGGAACACAGTCAGTGAACTACACAGGAGGACCAAAAAGGAGGAGCAACTCACTCTTACCAGAGCTGGTACTCTCTTCAAAGAGCCATCTGAAGTTGCCAGTCTCTTCAACCTCCGCTTTGGGGACCTTGACAAATATAAGCCATCCATACATCCATGCAACACACCTAGCCCAAAACCCTCCCCAAACCCCCCTTGCTCCCAGCCACCCCCCACCCCAGCTTCCACTCTCACTGTATCCATCCCTCTCAGGTAACTGACTATATCAAAAATAATAAGCCCAAGCCCTGCCTCGGTGCCAATTCCATCAACTATAGCATTCTCAACCTCATTTGTGAGCTCACTGCAGTTCACCTAACAAACATTCTCAATTACTCACTCTGCACTGGCATCTTCCCCAGTAAATGGAAAAGTGACACCATCAAACCCCTCCACAAATCCGGTCTCAGAACTGATGTGAGTAAATTCAGACCAATATCCCTGCTTGCTTCCATCTCCAAAATCCTAGAAAAGAAGTGTACTTGACCAAACTATTGAATTCATAGAAGAATATACAGGTTACTCACCTGTAACAGGAGTTCTAGGAGTGGTATATGTTGTTCATCCACACTTATTGGCAGGTTTCTTGCCGCTTTAAATGTTGCCGGAAGGTCTTCAAGCTGGCTACTCCCACCCACCAGGGAGGTAAAACCCTCGGCTCCACCCCATGACACCAGATCTAGCCTGCTGAAGCCAGGCAGGCCGAAGCTGGGAGGTTATGGGTTGTGATGAACAACATATACCACTCCTAGAACTCCTGTTACAGTTGAGTAACCTGTATTTCTAGGGACGTGGATATGTTGGTCAGTCCACACTTATTGGCAGACTCCTAGTAGTTCTCTGGGAGGAAGGAGGCAAGTCACGCACCCCCTACTTAGGGAATAAGGACTGGAGAACCGAGGTCCCAAAACCAGCATCCCAGCGTGACTCAAGGTCAATGTGGTAATGGGAAATGAAGGTGTGTGCTGACTTCCAGGTAGCAGCCCTGCAGATTTCCTGGATAGGGACGTCCCTAGAAGCAGCCACTGAAGCAGCGGTATGGCGGGTAGAATGAGCTCTATCCCTTTGGGAAGCTCCATGCCCGCCAACCTATAGCAGAGATCTATGCAGGAGGTGATCCACCTGCCTATCGTCTGCTTGGCTGCAGGTCTGCCAGGCACGGCTTCAGCGTAGGTGACAAACAGCTGGTGAACCTCTCCCCGAACTTTAGCCATCCACTCCTTATAATAAGAGAGCGCTCTTCTAGGGTCCAAAGTATGGAGCCTATATTTGGCCTCTGAGGTGTGACTGGGGTAGAACACTGGCAGAGTCAACATCTGTTTAAGTTGAAACTCTGACACCAACTTCGGAAGGAATTTCGGGTGGGGGCGCAGGACAACCTTGTCCCTATGGAAGACCAGATAAGGAGACTCAATGAAAGCGCCTGGAGCTCTCCCATCCTTCTGGCTGATGTAATAGCCACCAAGAAGGCGGTCTTCCACAACAGATGGGAGATGTCACACCTGTGCATCGGTTCGATTGGCTTGCCCATGAGCTTAGCCAATACCAGCAGTAGATCCCACGGAGGTGGAAGTTCTCGCACCGGAGGGGCTATGTGATCAAGGCCTTGGAAAAAGCACTTGACCACCTTCTCCTGTGCCACTGACTGCTTCCCGGCCCATGCCTGGTAAGCAGAGATGGCTGCCAGGTGCACCTTAAGGGTCGTCGACCGTAGCCCTAGCTGAGAAAGGGACCACAGGTCATCCAGAATGCTAGCCAAGGAATAGGAAGAAGGGTCCAACTCCTTGTCCTGACACTAAATGGAGAATCTCTTCCATTTGAAGGCATAGCATTTTCTGGTAGACTCCTTACGGGATGCCTCAACGACGTTGAGGACCTTGTCGGAAAGACCCAAGGCCTGGAACTCTAGCCACTCAGGAACCAGGCCGTCAGGTGCAGGGATTGAAGGTCCGGGTGGAGAACCTTCCCCATGTCGACTGACAGCAGGTACGGGCAGGCTGGAAGCTGCCTCGGGAGCCTGGAACTGAGGCTGAGGAGATCTGGCTAGGAGTACTGGCAGGGCCAGTCTGGGGCTACCAGAATCACCTGCACCTTGTCCCTCTTCACCTTGAGAAGCACCTTGTGGATCAAGGAAAATGGAGGGAAGGCGCAGAAGAGGCCCGGGGTCCACGGCCTTGAGAAGGCATCCCCCTGCAGCGAGCCCTGCTGAGGGGGGCGGGCATGAAACAGCCTCAGCTTCACATTCTCCCTGGAGGAGAACAGGTCCACCTGAGGGTTGCCCCAATGGGAGAACAGATCTTGCACTACCTCTGGCAGGGGAGACCACTCGTGAGATGCAGTGCCTATCTAGCTGAGGGCATCAGCCAGACTGTTGAAGGCTCCTGCCACATGGATGGCTAGGAGATCCGCCTCCAGGCTGATCACGAGAGACCAAGTGCGGAGAGCTTCCTTGCACAGGGGCAAGGAGTGCGTCCCACCCTGTCGGTTCAGACAGTACATGGTTGTGTTGTTGTCCATCTGGACTTGGACCACTTGACCCCGTACAAATGGAGCGAAGGCGGTGAGGGCTAGTCGGACCGCTCGAAGCTCCTGCAGGCTGATGTGGCATTGAGACTCCTGAGGGGACCAGAGGCCGTGGGCTCTGAGCTGCCCCAGATGGGCACCCCAACCCATCAGAGAGGCGTCGGCCGTCAGAGTGACCGTCGGCTCGGGACAGACAAACGGGATACCCTCCTAGAGATGAGCTGGAATGAGCCCCCACTGTTGGCCGTTCCACATGTCCTGGGTCACTGTCACTGGCTGGTCCAGAGGACTGGAGCACTGTGACCATTGGCGGGCCAGCCCCCATTGCAGGGGACGCATATGCCAGCGGGCCCAATGGACCACGCTGGTGCAGGCTGCCACGAGGCCCAGAAGGCGCAGGAAGTCCCAGGCAGGGTGCAATTGCCCAACCAGAAATGATTGGGCAAAGGAGGAAAGGACCTCAACCCTGTCCACTGGGAGCCGGGCTCTGGCTCGAAGAGAGTCAAGCTCTGCCCCGATGAAATGAATCACCTGCGATGGCACGAGACCTTGAGGGCCAGATCCCTGGACCGCTCCACCTCCAACCTGGAGGGTGCTGCAATCAGCCAGTCGTCCAGGTAAGGGTACACCCAGACCCCTCGGCGCCGCAGGAATGCTGTCACCACTGCCATGCATTTGGTGAAGACCCTGGGAGCTGGACAGAGACCAAAGGGCATGGCCCGTAACTCGTAAAGGGACCCCTCTGCTCTGAAGCAGAGGAACTGCTGATGAGACAGATGGATTGGGAAGTGAAAAAACACGTCCTGAAGGTCCAGAGTACAGAACCACATGCCTGGCTCCAAGGATGGAATGATCTGAGCCAGAGTGACCATCCTGAAGATGCGAGACCTTAGGAACTTGTTCAGGTCATGTAGGTCGAGAATGGGGCGCCAGCCCCCGTCCGTTTTGGGACCACGAAGTACCTGGACACAAACCCTGGGTCTGGAGGGGGGGTTCGCCACCTCACTGATCACCTCCTTCTGGAGGGCAAGGCAATGTCGGCTCGAGTGAGCAGAAAGACTTCTGATCAGCCGAAGCCCCCGTAGGAGGTACGGCTCGATGGGGAACTGCTCAAATTCCAGAGGCAGACCCCTGCCTACCACTTCCAACATCCAGCGGTCCGTTGTGATAGTGGACCAGGTGGAAAGGAAGTGGCGGAGCCGTCTTCCCACAGGGGGAGCCTGGGGAGGAGTGACGAGGTTGGGGTTGACACCCCTCAACCCATCACTGGGCAGACTTGGAGGAAGGGCTGGCTGAGGAACCTCCTGGGCCTTTTCCTCCAGGCTTCCTGCTGGAGGAAGCAGCAGGCTTGGCTTTGGGGTGCCAAGTGTGAGCCTGCTGGCCCTGATGCTGGTGTTGCTGGGCCGGACGTGCTGCAGGGGCTGAAGGACGAAAGGGCTTACGCTGCTGCTGGCGGCCTTTGTTCTTCTGGACAGATGTGACCGAGTCCAAGGTGGCACTGGACCTCTCAATCCATTTAAGGTGACCCTCCACCCAGGGCCCGAATAAGTCGGTACCCAGGAAGGGAACATCTGTTAGCTTGTGCTGGGTATCTGCCATGAAGGTGGAGATCCGCAGCCAAGCTCTGTGGCGCATGGCCACTGCGGCCGCTACTGACCGGGCACACGAATCAGCAATGTCCAACAAAGTTTGGAGCTGCTGTTTAGCTACTGCCCTTCCCTGATCCCACACCTGCTTTACCATTGTCTGAAGGTCAGCCGGGAGATGAGGAATCACCTCATCCAGGGAGCTCAAAAGGGCGTGTGAAAAGCGTGCCATCAGAATGGCCGAGCTAGCCTGATGAAGGCCTAGGGAGGAAGCAGCATATACCTTCCACCCTGAGTAGTCCAACTTCTTGGATTCCTTACCGGGCAGTTTGTCCACATCCTGAGCATTCCCGCAACGCCAGAAAATGCTAACAGTCACTAACCCCCTCCGCAGAGGGGTGCTCCAAGAAACCGGAGAGTGAACCGGTAGGGACCGCATACTTTCGAGCCATCCTGGCTGAAGGTGCGGAACAAGATGTTGGCTGCTGCCACAACTCCAGGACCGGGCCAACAATGGCTTCAGCCATAGGAAAGGCCTCGGTAGAGGAATCCCCTCGGTCCAGTATCTCCGTGAGGGGATACCTGGCCCATTTTGAAACGGGTTCGAGCTTCATCCCAGTAGACTCTGAGATGAGTCGAAGCATTCCCAAAAACAAGGATGGGCTCTCGTCCACCCACTGACCCCCTGCAGACTCCAGGTCGAGCGGCCTGGAGAACAAGGAGGAGTCATCGTCAGACTCTGAGGAGTCTGCGAACAGCTGCCCAGCACCTGAGCCACCCTCCATGTGCCGTGTTCGATCGGGAGTGAGGGTGACCGACAACCTGTGGGGCAAGCCCTGACCCAACCAAGAATCCTTGGTCGGGGCCCCAGTCCTCAGTTGTGGAGGTGGAGGTTCCACCACAATGGGTAGAGCAGCTGGTTTCGGCCGAACAACAGGTGCCGGTGGCGGTTCCTCGACTACTACGAGGGGTTGTTTCAGCCACTCCGTGACAGCCACTTAATAGCCGGAGGGCGCTACGGAGTTGGCTTATTCCCGGACAAGAGCTGCACATTAAATCCAGAGCGCTGGACGCATCTCTGGCATCGAGCCTATCCTCAGAAGAGGATGACAAGGATGAGCGGCGACGCTGCTTCCGTGGTGCCGAGACCAAGACCGCCGATGTCGGTGGGATTGGCTGGACCTGGAAGAGGACCGAGACAGAGACCTTCGGGGATTCCGAGGGTGGGTCTGAGAGGGGACGGGTGAAACCCGCTCCTCCCTCGGTACATTGACCTTAACCAGGGACTCCGGCACAGGCAAGTCCTCGGTTTCCACCGGGGGAACCACTGAAGTAGGGCTGTCGGCATCTCCAGTCGACAAACTGTCCAACGGGTTGAGAAAAATCTTGACTGCGTCAACGGGTGTCTTCAGCCGGCTGAACTAATGGGAACACCGTGAAGCCAGTGGCCTTAACCGCAACCTCGACTGAAGTCGATGGTCCGGTGAAGGGGATCTCTCCCGCTCCCACGAATGTCGACGGTGGGACTTACCTTTTGAGTCCTTCTTCTTGGACCAATTAGAATGTCTCGATGGTCCTTCTCCCTTAGTGGAGAGGGATTGACAAAGTTCTTTAAAAGAAGCTGTATAGGAAGAGCCCAAGGAGAGCGGGATAAATGCTGCGACAGAGGAGGAAAAAGAAGCGGCCTGGTCCGTCTCCTCCTCGAGGGCGATCATCTGCTCCAACTGTTCCGTGGAGCCTGCCGCCGCAGACACCGCCAAACGGGCCTCCTTCGACTTGACCGGCGGGTACTGTTTCTCAGGGCACCCAAGAAGTAGTCGAGCAGCACGGTCCTCCAAGACTGAAGCTAAGAAGAAGCTGCACAATTCACAAGCCTGCAAATCGTGGCCAAGCCCCAGGCAGTAGACGCACATGGAGTGCGGATCGGTCCGGGACATCATCTGCCCACAAGGGGCACCGACCAAAGCTGGGAGTCGAACTGTCCACGGCAGCCGCGAGGGAAGGCGAAGACCAGAGTCTTGTAAATTTTTGAATTAGTTTCAGGTTAACCGAAGAGTGTGCATCCAGGCCTAAAACGCAGAGCGCTAAGGAGGGAACCTGAGCTTCCAAGCGGTAAGGAAGATCTGGCATCATGGGGCGGAGCTGAGGGTTTTACCACCCGGGTGGTTGGGAGGATCCAGCTTTAAGACCTTCTGGCAACATTTAAAGCGGCAAGGAACCTGCCAATAAGTGTGGATTGAACAACATATCCACGTCCCTAGAAATAACTTTCTCTCTGAGTCACAGCATGGCTTCAGGTCAGGCCACAATATAGAAACCACCCTGGTTAAGCTCACCAACTTCACTGACAAGGACAATGACGAAGGTCTGTTAAGATTAAGTAGACAGATAACTTTATTAGAAGTAGAAGGGGTCTTATTTAGGGTTAAAAAGAAAGAAAAGAAAGAAAGTCAGTGTGTGTTCTGTGCTGGGAAGGGTACTGTATCAGCTGACTTTGCTAAACCAGTAGGAGGAAAGAGAGCTTAATTGGGGGTGTGGTTTAGACCCTATAAAAGCAGGTGAGTCAAATTACAACTTCCTGTTGCTATACTTTTTTCTTACTAATTGCCCTCCATCCCACCCACCCAAAGCCAGTTCTACTTTTATAGCCACTGGATTTGACTCTCAACAGGAACTTCCTGTTTGGCAGTAGGAAGGGAAGGATCATAGAGAAACATTGGTTCTGTCAACCCCAAAGGAAAAAAGTAGCTCACTCTCCCCCCCCAGCTGCTGGTGGTCTGATACTGAGCAAGGAAGGAGGAGGCTACTGAAGAAGATAGGAAGTTGCTGTCCCAGAACAGGAAGGGTGAGAGTTGTAAGGAGAGGAGAGAGTAAGCATCCAGAGAAACAGCAGAGGGGACACAAAATAAGATATGATAGGAGTGGTGCAGTGCAATGGCTGTGGGGCGGCAGTGTTCCGGGAGACATTCTGGAGGCTGCGATGCCTCCATTTGCAGGCACCTCTCTGGTCTGAGAGATGAGGTTGCCCAGCTCCAGGCTGACCTGGCTAGGATTCGTGAAACTTCTTCCCCCACCCAGGGACCACCAGGGCCAATGCCACTACCTCAGAGGTTGCCAAGAAAGAGGAGAGGCTGGACCAGGGTGGGCTCAGGGAGGGAGAGGGTGGTGGAACAAAGTTGCATCCTTCCAGCTGTACCTCTCCACAATTCATTCGCTCTTCTGGTGGATAGTGGTTCCTCTAAGGAGGCACCTGCAGTGGAGACTAAGGAGGATGCTGGGAACCTTCACAAAGGAGACCCACAGGAGGGTGGCATGGGACCCCACAGGGAAGGAACAACTCCTGGTGGGGACTCAATCATTGGGGGTAGAAATGGGGAGAGAAGGGACAGGAGGTAGGTGCCTTCCTGGCGCCACGGCTTGAGGGACAGGAAGCGAATCCTCAGGATCGTGGGAGGAGCTGCACGAGGGAGGAGCTGGATGTCATTGTCCACCTAGGGACAAATGACCTGGCTAGGAATGGGATCAGGGCAGTGCAAGAGGAGTCTGTAGAGTTGGGAAGGGGCCTTAGACAAGTAACGCATACGGTAACCTTCTCAGAGGTGCTGCCTGGCTATGGCAAGGGAGATGATGGGGCACTCCTCACCAGGGAATTCAACGAGTGGTTGAAAAACTGGTGTGGAGCTCCGGGTTTTGGCTTCATTGGGGACTGGGGAGCCACCTGGAGGGATACAGACCTATACTGGTGTGATGGTCTGCATCTGTCCGGGGAACCAGGATCCTAGTGAGGTTCAGTGCTTCATTGGCAAGCATTTAAACTAGCCAAGGGGAGCACTGAAAAGACAGGAAATCAGCCTCCCCACAAAACATGGTGATTAGTGAGGTAAACACCAAGGTACAGAAGTTATTAGGGAGCAGAACAGATTTAAATGTAAAAAGGCAAAGGCAGTAAGTACAGAAATGGGGCTAAAAGGGTAAAGCTATCAAAAGTGGAGGGTGATGAGTACCAATGCCCGTAGTCTGTTAATAAGCTCCCGAACTAGTGGCCTTGATGGAAGAGGGTTGCCTGGATATTGTGGAGTCACAGAAACATGGTACACAGAGAACCATGACTGGGATGTCAACATACCAGGATACACAATCTACAGGAGGGACAGGAGGGTGAAAGAGGAGGAGTAGCTCTCATGTAAAGGAAGAGATCAAAGCAACAGAACTAAAGAGTAAACAGGGAGCAGATGAGGCACTTTGAGTCACCTGGAGACAGGAATATACACAATCCGCATGGGGGTTGTATACAGACCCCCATCTCAGGGGAAGGGAATGGACAAGGAAATGATAGAAGGCTGTCTTAGAATGGCAGAAAAAGGGGAGATATTGTTGATGGGGGACCTGAATATGCCAGATGTTAACTGGAGCACCTTTGCTGCAGGCACATCCAAGAGCAGGGTCATTCTTGATGCCCTACAGGGGACATGCCTCAGACAGCTAGTATTGGAACCCACTCAGGAGGGAGCAATCTTAGACCTGGTACTCTCAAATGGGGACGGAGAAAGAATCTCAGATTTAGGAGTGGGTAGCCATCTGGGAACAAGCGACCACCAAACAGTGTGGTTCACATAAACACAGCCATACAATCAAGCCATACAAAAGCAAGAGTACTGGACTTTAGGAGGGCTGACTTTGGGAAAATGAGAGAGTGCCTCAGAAAAGCACTAGCAAACAGGCAAGAAGGAGGGGTGGAGGAACAATGGGGAGTAATCAAAACAGCCATCACAGAGGCAACAAGCCTTTGTGTAAAGCAAATCAATAAAACACAACGAAGGAAAAAAACGCTATGGTTCTCTAAAGAGGTGGCAGGGAAGGTTAAGGAGAAAAGGACAGCATTCAGGAAATAAGGAAACACAGAAGGAGCAGGACAGAGAACTTTATCAGTTAAAGCAGAAAGAGGCTGGGAAGGCAGTCAGAATAGCAAACGCCCAAACCGAGGAAAGGATAGCCAATTCTGTTAAGAAGGGGGATAAAACCTTTTATAGGTACATTAGGGAGCGAAGAAAGACCAAAGGAGGGACACTGAAGCTTAATAAAGGGGAGGGAATGTGGGTAGAGGGTGACAGTGAAAAAGCAGAGATACTGAACGGATATTTCTGCTCAGTATTCACAAAGGAAGAGGAGGGGGAGTTACCTAAACCAAACAAGAGAACCACTCTGAAGATGGGGGTCGATAACAGTCCATTTACAGAAGAAAGGGTTCTGAAAGAACTAATAAAATTGAAGGTGGACAAAGCAATGGGGCCTGATGGGATTCACCCAAGAATTCTAAAAGAACTAAGGGTAGAACTAGTTACACTGCTGACTACTCTCTTTAACAAATCATGGGAGGATGGGGTGGTACCCGAGGACTGGAGGAGAGCAGATGTGATTCCTCTTCACAAAAGTGGGAGCAGGACAGAGGCAGGAAACTACAGACCAGTTAGTTTGACCTCAGTGGTAGGGAAAATAATGGAATCACTTCTAAAGGAAAGAACTGTTGAGTACCTAGAGGCCAGTGGGGCACAGGATCCAAGGCAGCATGGATTCACGATGGGAAGGTCATGTCAGACGAATCTAATCGATTTCTTTGACTGGGTGACCAAAGTAGTAGACCAGGGAGGGGCTGTGGACATGGCCTACCTAGATTTTAGCAAGGCATTTGATACAGTCCCACACAAAATATTAATACACAAGATAGCCAGCCTTGGAGTGGGTCCCAAGGTGGTAGCCTGGATAAAAAATTGGCTAGACAACAGGACGCAAAGGGTAGTAGTAAATGGAGTACACAGTGAAGAAAGGAGGGTTACTAGCAGGGTACCGCAGGGTTCAGTACTGGGACCGGTCCTTTTTAATGTCTTTATAAGTGACATTGCAGAGGAACTGGATGGAAAAGTATGTCTCTTTGCAGATGACACAAAGATCTGCAACAGGGCTGATACACAAGATGGAGTGGAAAGGATGAGAAGGGACTTGGCAAGGTTGGAGGAATGGTCAAATGTATGGCAGCTCAGATTCAATGCAAAGAAGTGCAAGGTAATGCACATGGGAAACAAAACCCAGGGAAGCGCATACAATGGGGGTGAGATACTGACAACAGTAAAATAGAAAGGGACCTGGGGGTATTATATCAGATGACCTAAGGTGGGCAAGCAACGTGAGAAGGCAGTAAGGAAGGCTGGGGATACTGGGATGCATAGGAAGAGGCATCAATAGTAGAAAACAGGAAGTTGTTATCCCTCCGACAGACAGTAGGTGAGACCCCATCTGGAGCACTGTGTGCAGTTCTGGAGACCCATCTCATGAAGACATAGACAGAGTGGAGGCTGTCAGAGGAGGGCAACCAAAATGGTGCAGGGTCTGCACCAGAAGACATACGAAGAAAGACTAAAGAGCTTAATATGTATACCCTTGAGGAAAGAAGGGAGAGAGGGGACATGATAGAAACTTTCAAGTACCTCAAGGGAATCAACAAAGTCCAAGAGGGTAGCATCTTTCAGAAAAAGAGATGTGCAAGAACAAGGGGGCACAATTTGAAGATAGAGGGGGGACGGCTCAGAGGTAATGCGAGGAAGTATTTTTTCACAGAGAGGGTTGTGGATGCATGGAACAGCCTCCCTGAGGAGGTCGTGGAGTCAAGAACAGTGGGGGAATTCAAGAATGCATGGAACAGGCATAAGGCAGTCCTAGTGGGGGGTAGGAGGAAGTAAGCTGTTGGTTAACTAGGATCTGCAGCTTATCTGTTAGGTAGGAAAATGGGCAGACTAGGTGGGCCAAGCGGTCCTTATCTGCCATCAAATTCTATGTTTCTATGTCTCTACAGTGGCTCTGTCTTCGTGGACCTCACTAAGGCCTTTGATGCTGTCGACCACCACATACTGTACTCCTTGTGACGCTCCGCCCCTGCTTCTGGTTACCTGTATGATATTTTTATTATAAATAAATGGTCTGTGTATGAAATGTCAGTATGTGAGAGATTTGGCCTTTAACTTTCACGATCAGTAGCTGAAACCACATGATGCTGTAAAACAGACCAGAAGAACCAGTTAATTAAGACTTCCTTACAGAATGCTATTTTATTGTCCTTTTATGATCTGCCCAGGCTTTTGAAGTTGAAAACCAAATTTGAGTTTTTGACATTACAGGAGGCAGGGTAATTGGGCTGGTTCTTCTCACTTTAGCATATAACCAGAAATGTGTGAAGAGTCATAAAATCCCTCAGATCACACTAGCACAGGAAATCAGCCCAAGAGGACATGAGTGTGGGATTGTTAAGTTCAAAGAGAAAATGTTTAATTAAAGACGGTCATATCTGGGAAATGGTTAGTACAGATTTTTCAAAGCAATGACTCACATCCTCAGAGATGCTTATGTCAGAAGTTATCTAAGGGAGGTTCCAGCTGACCTCATCAAAAAGGGGTGGGGACAGATAGAGTTAAAATTGAAACATTGTATATGGGATGGTGACATATGATTCTAGACTCTGACTGGGAAAACACTTAGAAAGGTAATAGCTAGAAAATAATTAATTATCTGTGGTAGGAGTGTTTGTTCTGAAATTTCCTTTTTGTTTTACAAGATTGTAAGCTGTATGATATATTGTTCTGTGTTTAATTTTACCTTTTTATCATATTTTTAGTAAACAACCATTTCTTTGAAATACTGCCTGGGTGTCTTTTCAGTTTTTTTGCATGTGATGTATATGTGGTTAAGTATGGCAGCTGTTAAAAGCTTGATTGTGTTGCTAAGTTAAAAGGTAAGAATATACCTAAAGTCTCTTATAGAGTTTTAAGGGTTCATTTTGAAGACCTGGCTGGGTGCCCCTGGCGAAAGATTGTACTGCAGTCCTGAAGAGGGTACATATCTGAGCCTGTAATTGGGTATGTTGGTACAAGGTTCACAGTTTGAATCCCTCCAGAACTCAAGGCTAAAGGTGATTCGGACCCAAAGCAGACAGGAGGGTTACCCTGTCTGTTACCTGTTCACACTATTGCACTCTGAGGTTGGCACTGTGGGAGCAGAGGGCCTGACCTGTGGAGTGAGTTTGTGACACTCCTCAATACTCTATCCCATCTCAACTCCTCCAATGAAGTTCTCAGTTAGCTTCAAAACTACCTCAGCAACAGATTGCATGCTACTATTGTTAAAGGTTAGTACTCAGATGTCAATCACATTAAATATGGCATCCCCCAAGGCTCCATTTTTGGCACCCTGCTGTTCTCCCTTGCCACTAATCCCCTTCCCGCTATCTGCTCATGTACCGAGTTAATCCTATACACCAACAACGCAACTCTGTTCTGTAAGGATAGGTGCCCCACAACTCTCCTCAACAAACTCCAGCAAGACTTCAGCAAACTTCACTCTGGGTTCTCCACTCATGGTCTGGTCCTTAATGCCAAAAAAAACTAAATCCATGGTTTTGTCTGGCCCCAGAAAAACAGTCGACTTTGACTTCACACTCAGGGATAACGACGATAACTGTATTGAGAGAGTTACAGAATTGAAATACCTAGGCATCTACCTAGACTGTCACCTTTCCTACAAATTACACATCTCCCAACTTATCAGGAAAATGCACCAGAGACTTGGAATGTTACACAAGATCTCTCAATTTCTCATCCCAGAAATCCGAGCTCTTGTAGCAAATAGTTTTCTGCTCCCTCTCCTTGACTACGGCTCCCTTATCTACTCCTCCATTCCTTCCCTCAAGACCCTCAGTAAGCTCTGAACCACATACCACAACATTATCAGGTTTGTTACTGGTCTCCCTGGAAAGCTCCCATCACTACCACCTCTACCAGGCTGCAAATTGGCATTCCTTGAAGACAGATTTAACCTCAAAATCCTGACCTTCTTCTTCAAAGTTTTCCACAGTCTACTCCCTAACAGCATCAGTGTGGGTGGTTGTTTGTGCTTGTCTGTGTCTGTAGGTTAGTTTTTGTTCATTTACATGTTTTTCTGCTGGGAATACCTGTGCCATTCTTGCACACAACATTGGTGAAAGTCTCCTGGACTGAATTTCTGCAAATCGCCATCATCAGGTATCAGCTTTTTAAGTTTAAATCAACTTTCTTGAAGCCTCCCCAAGGAAGCATATGCCTTACAACTAGTCTTACAAACATGGTGATGCTGGGTCCTGCAACTGAATCAACATTTTCAACATTCTCATCTGACCACTTAAAGCAACTGCACTTGGGACTTTAAAGAACAAAGGAATTTTAACACATTTTGTGAGTGAATCAACACTTTGTCTGACCTTTTCCAAAGGTATTGTACTTGTCTCTGAGGACTTTGAAGATCAAAGGAAACATACAGACAAAAGTTTCACACATTGCATATGCCTACTGTCTGACCTACTCCCAAGGTATTGTACTTATCTCTGAGGACTTTGAAGAACAAAGGAAACATACAGACAAAAGGATTTTACACATTGCATATGCCCAGGCCACAGTTTATCACCTTTCAGGAACTTTAACATATTATGTGATCCTGGATCTCAACAGTACTATAGTACTTCTCTTAAACCCTCTGGCACCAAACCCTCCCAGTCTTTTTTTTTTTTTTTTCTCTGTACTTCGCCATAGTGCTTAGCTATCCACCTTAGCCCACTAAAATCCGTACCCCACCACCCTATTGCTCGCCACCCCCCGACTGCCTAGCCCACACTACTGGCTCTCTCCTGCCTCGCTAAAAATGCTTTGGCTTAGTCCCACCACCTGTTCCTGCTCACCCTCACCCTCCTTTTCCTTTATGCCCCCTCCGCCTACCCTACCCTCCACCTACTCTCACCTTTCTATACTACTACCCGAAACACTGTACCATGGCTTTACTCTGAAGTCTTAAACAAACATCACCCAATTAATACCTGGGTGCAAAGAGCAATATTTCCTAATTGAAACTGCTACATCATTATAACTCACTAACGATCATCCTCTACTGGGACTCCAGAAGACAATCCAAGCATCTTAAAAGTACAAGCAGAAACTCACGCCAACCTATTATGAACTCACGAATGGCATCGCTGAAACTCCTGCTCCTCCTACTTTTATTATCTGGTGGATACACCCAACCCTGATCCTGTTGCACTGAAGCTGACAAAAACAGGGAAAGTTGGTAGTGGTCTTCCATTATCACTCTAAATATCTGCAGCCTCCTTCCCAAATTGGCATCTCTTCAAACTCTCGGACAAAAACCCTGATATACTAGCCATTGTGGAAACCTGGCTATCTCCCAGCACCCCGGATCATGCGGTCTCACTTGAAGGCTACAATCTTTTCAGACTCGACCGGGCAAGCAAGAAAGGTGGGGGCTGTGCTATCTACATAAAGGACAACCTCTCCTGTCAACGCGGCAGCTTCACCCCCACAAATACGCAGATGCAACTCCTCCCTATCAAACTGCTTCTGGGTGCACAAAACAAAGTTCTCACAGTGGCCGCAGTCTATATCCCTCCAAAAGACCACCGTGCCAGTATTAAGTCAGTACTTGATTTTGTTAGTCTGCAGCCCTCTGAAAATGAGCTCCTCCTCCTCGGGGATTTCAACATAAACTGGCTCGCCTCTGACACTGGCTCTTACAAAGATGACATCCTAGCAGCAAACCTGACTCAGATGGTAACCTCCCCACCCGGAAAATTACAAAACTGGTACAAGCACCCTTATTGACTGGGTTCTCACAAATCACCCTGACCGGATAAAAACATTAAAGTCCTCCCTGACTCCCTCAGTGACCACTCCCCAGTGTCCTGTACCTGTCTAATAAATTTCTCAAGCCACCCCCAAAGTTATAACAAGCAGAGTATTGCCTTATGGGAATCTTATCAAGTTGAAAACCCATCTCCTACAACAGGACTGGGACGCCAATCCTTGAATCAACTGATATTAATACCGCACTAGAATACTTCATTAAATCTTTCAACTCTGCATGTACTTTATACACCAGTAAAAACGAAAATCAAAGCGCTATCAAATCCATGGATTACTGCCAAACTACTTGCCGAGCTCAAGGTTCGGGACCACCTCTGGGCAGTTGCCAGAGACACAGGCTCACCTCATGATACCCTAAAATACAAGCAGGCACAAGATAGATGTACCTCACAAATTAGGCAAATGAAGAGCCTTTATTTCAAAATGCCCTTGAATCCACCTGGGGTGATGGAAGAGCTTTTTGAGACAACATCCGAAACATAATGGGTAAACAATCAAAATCACACCTACCATTATGAAAGTTGATGGATCCACCACTCTTGACCCAAAGTCTATTGCAGATGCGCTAATAAGACATTCACAGACCTTAGTAGGGGTCCCACCCCAGATTTCTTCTCGGACTTACCTATGCCTAGCAGTATCACAAAACACCCCTCGTGACAAACCACAATTTTACTTCAAGAAAATCAAAGTGCACAGGCACACAAGTACATAAGAAAGGCCTGCTCCAAATCCAGAACAAGTAGTGACACGCTAGATCTAAAAATCCTGTCTCTCACCCTGGATGAAGTAATTCACCCCCTTGCAAAAATTCTTAATCTGTCACTTTACCAAAGTCAATTTCCCAACAAATGGAAATCTGCCATAGTTACGCCAGTGCACAAAGGGGGGGACAAAACCTCAACAGGAAACTATCGACCAATATCAATACTCCCTCCCCTCTCCAAAGCACTTGAACGAATAGTGGCAGACCAACTCTCTGATTACCTGGACAAATACAATCTACTCTGTAATCAACAGCACGGCTTTAGGAAAGGACATAGTACAACAACAGCCTTACTTGATTTCTCTGGAGAAGTCCACTCAGCCCTGGACAAAGGGTGCCAAACAGGTGCAGTCTTTATCGATCTTACAAAGCTTTGACACAGTCCATCATGGCTACTTCCTCCCTACTTTCTAGCCTAGGCCTGGCTCAAGGTCCTTGTGCTGGTAAAGTTACCTGTCCAATCGGTCACAGGCTGTAAAATCTCTAATGAACTCTCCGACTTCAAACCAGTTCTCTCGGTGTACCACAGGGATCAATTCTTGGACCGCTCCTCTTTAGCCTGTTCCTTAACTCCTCCCAGATATCTGCCAGGAGAAAATAATCTTATCGCTGATGATGCTGTAATTCTCTCTTCCCACAAGGATCCAAACTCCCTCTAAAAAGCCTGCAACTTGCTTTCTAGTGTTGAAAGGTGGTTCCTGGATAGTAAACTTGTGCTAAACCACAATAAAACAAAAGCCATGCTCTTCTCCAATCACCAAAACAAAAATAGGCATACCCACTCACCATACAAACCTCTGGGAATTACACTGGACCAAGTAAATACTTTCAAATACCTTGGCATCACTTTTGACCAAGGGCTCACCTTTGCAACCCACATTGACAACACTCGAAAACAGTGAACCAACGCTTTGAATACTATTCCGTAATCGTCAATTTCTAAATCAAGCGGCATTGAGAATAGCTATACAGAGTTCCATAATCTCAATCATTGACTATGGCCTTATTATTTATGGCTCAGCTACCTCCACTGCTCTAAAGTATGATCTCAGTCACTCTAAATAAGGCCTGCCGGCTCTTCAAGGGGCTCAAAGACTGACTCTACACGTGGATCTGTACTATGAATCAGGCTGGTTGAACCTATCAAATCGTCTTATTTATCTCACCTGCACAATGGCAAAAATCTATCTTGGGACTGACTCCATTATGTATTCAAAACCTACTCCGACTGAATCCTGGCTCACGACCCTCCACCAGATCTGAGCGCCACCTTTCCTGGTTCCGAGGATGCCGGACTGCACAGGGACAAAGATCTTCGCATACAGGGCCCGACATGGTTCAATGCGCTTAGTCCACCTACTCATCCTCAACCTCGCCAGCTTAAATCCATGCTCTATGCCCACCTCACCACCACTAACAACTGTGACTGCGCTAGATAAAGACTACTACTCCTCATGTCCATCCTCACATCTGAGGCCTCTTCCTCCCTGACTAATGAACCCTCTGGTACCTCTACTACTTCCTGTCTCCCACCCAAACTCACCTCTTTCCTGTCCTCTCACTTCCCACTCTCCTGCCACCACCTTCCTCCTCTCTAGCCTCCTTTTGGCGCCTAATGATCACCCTCTCCCTGGAAGTTTCTTAACCTCGAAATTGTCTACTCGCTTGAACCTGTTATAGCTTGTTTTTCTATGAAACTTAAACGTTACTGCCTTAAACTGTTAATAGCAAATTTATGATGTAACTTTCCTGTCTGGTTTTACCTGTAATGTGTATCGTGCTTTGTTAAATGTTCTTTGTGACGTGGAACCTTTGTAAAAGAGCCCTGGCTCAAAGGTATTAATTCCTAGACTAATAAACTAAACTAAACTAAACTTCCTGCTTCCAGAGGCCAACCATGGTTCGCACTACCAGATCCACTGCCCACCATTCCTTCCAGATCCCTTTCTTCAACACTACCCAAGGACTCTACTCCCCTCTCCTCCAGGGGTACCAGACTCTTTTAACAGCCTCTTGAACTCCCTCACCCAGTGTCCATCCCTTGGAGCCTTCAAAAATAACATCAAACGTTACCTCCTTGAGAAATTTGTTTGCTCCTGCATGTAGCATTGTCCCCATCACTCCTTACTTACCTACTTAATTAAATTAGTTGATGTTGTCTTTTAATCATTTATTATTCCCTGTATATACCTACTGCACATACGCTTCTTTGTATAAACTGTAATTAGGACTTGTACTCTCTGTATAAATTTCTCCTCTACTGTTATAGCTCCTTTTGTTTGCTATGTAGTGTGTAGACTGGGCACGAGTGAAAACAGGCAGTTCTGCTCACAAGCTCTCCAGTATAATCAATAAAAATGAAAAAATGCAATGAAATATATGCCCTAGCTGACTTAATCACAGAATTTCTGGCTACACTACAATTAGTATTCAGCAAGACTCAAACCTGGTTGAAAACCAGTGGGCTACTACTAAATAGCAGCAAAACTAAAGTAATTTTATTCACCAACAAAATGCCCCCTACACTATTCACCATATCCTCCCCAGCTCAGGCCCTCCTCTGGAAATTGTACAAAGCATCAATTACCTTAATGAATGGCTTGACCCTAAATTACACTTCTCTGAGCACATTAGCAAGACAGTCACAAACTCCCACCAAAAGTCTAGCTTGCTGTATAGGATCCGTAGCTGCCTAAACCTTAATATCCAAAAGCTAACACTACAAAGATCACTTTTACCTGCTCCAGAATACAGTAGCAAAGTCTACAGAGCTGCAACTTCTCTTTCTCTGCAGAAAATCACTATTACCTTTAATAACCTATGCAGATTTACACTTGCATGTGACAAAAGGACTCATCAGTGCTACCTCCATAGTAACCTTGTAGTACTCCTCACCCTACAGATGAGACATGCCACTTAATGGCTCTCCCTTATTTATCAGTGCATGATTACCTTTACACTGTCTACCTTGGAGAGCTACTCTCAAAACCAGCCCATTACCAACCACCTACGGTCATGCATGCAAACTCTATGTGCCCCACAGGCACAGATCATTAGGTGAGAAGGGCCTTTTGTACAGGAGCACTTACCAGCTGGAGCCTACTTCCGGTCAAGATAATAAAGGATTCCACTGGGCCAGCCCGCCAGCGCAGCGGTTGTATTTCCACTTGCGACGCCAGCGACCTGGGTTCGGGAACGAGCCCGGGGAGCTGGAGGGCCGGCCAGGGGAGAAGGCTTGAGCGTCCCCAGGACAGCTCGTCTTCTCTAGGGAGGGAGGGGACTGACATCCTGGTGCAAGACTGGCCCCAGTCAGAGGTCTGGGGCACAGCACGTGCCGAGATGCAGTGAGGGGAGGATGTCGCGGTCGTCGGCGCTACACGTCTTGACATTGGGGTTCACGCGACGTCCACAGAAACACTGAGGAGGAAAACACTCTCCAGGCTCCAGGTAGATGCAGCACCGTGCAGACCCCTCATGGCTCCCACCTGCCTGACCGATCCTAGATCCCGATGAAACAGGTAAAAAGGTCGGGGTATAAGGGCTCCACCTCTTCCCCACCCGGGGGGTAAAAACCAAGGCTACATGGGGGTTCACGGATGGCACAGGTAGGTGGTAGAAGCAGGAGCAGGACTCCAGTAGGGACTCCCGAAGAAGCGGAGCCTGGGGAGAGGAGGAGGGTAAAAAGAAAGCTAAAAAAAAAAAAAGGATTCCACTGGTATCCACTTCTTCAAAAATTGTTCAACTCCTATCTTAGTCTATAGGCAATTGTCATCCTGTCCACACGAATTATGTCACCCTGTAGATAACATATCTAAAACCTCCTTCCCCATGACACTATTATGTGCTTATATCCCCTATAGTGTCTTATTATTGGATATTGAAATATGTGCTACAGTATCTTTCTTCAGTATATGGTATTGTTTATAATTATTTTGAGTGAAATTATATTTTATGTCAATGTAGTCTGTAACAAGCCTGCAACTGTTCCTGCGTCCCCGTCCCCCCCACACACACACACACGCACCGGACACTCTGGTAAAATGGTGCAGCATCTATAAAGGACTAGCCTGGCGTGCGAAAATCTTAAACTAAATAAGAAAGTGTTCATTAAATTAACAAAAAAATCTACTTGTATCTTTTGTTCTGGGGAGTATTGCGGTCAAAACTATCCATGACGACCTTCTGTGTCATGATAATCTGGTAAATATTCACGTAAACATAAAGTGAAAAAAAATTGTTTTCAAAGTGAGAAGAGGCAAATCCTGATGATCAACATATTCATTAGGCATGGCCAATGCTGTGTTGGACAAAGTGCAGTATAAGAGGTGTAACAGTACACTTTGGTCCAATGTATACTAAATCGTAATCTGGATATACCTTTACATGAAAGGGAAAGGGAACACTGATTAACCAGAAGTAGCACATTAAGCGGAAGCTTGTTTCCAGATGCGACCTGGGAGCACAAGGAAGTTAAGTGACTTGCTAAAGATCACACACTATATACCTAGGCGGCTATGGGATTCAAACCCAGTTCTCCAGATCTGCAGTTCAGAGCCTTAATCTACTGCGCTATACTGTCCCCTATCAAATTTAATCATTCAGTGAGAGTTGAACAAAAATAAAGTCAACCAGTCTGGAACATTTGCAATGATGAGAGTTTCACAAATATGGCTGTCAGTTAACAGTCTTTGATGTGACTAGCAACATAATCAAATCCACACACATTTATAGAAAAGGTGATTACTTGATAAATCTTGAACTGAACAATATAGTTTGTTCCCATTTTAAATGTAACTTGCATTAGCAATAAAACACTGTTTTAATAAATACATTGTAACAGTGAAAATATTAAGTGTCAATTACATAGACCAGTTTTCAAAAGGATGGTTTCCATTCTGATCCTAAGGCAAAAATCATTTGAAAAATCAGGCCCATGAAGTACCCATGTATTACTCTAGTGTTCATACTGAATTACACTGACTACTGATGAGAAGTCCTTTGCAAAATTTTGTAAATTACTTGGTATCTGTATTACAGTTAAAACAGCAGTGTTTCTAGACAACGTACATACCCTGGCGTGCCTTTAAAACTTTGCTACCTCCTCCATACGGTGAAGATCTACTATGCCAAACTCCACCGTTTCACTATTCACCAAAACAACTATAAGGGCAGAATAAACAAAATATACACACCTTGTAATTCAGAAGAAATGTCAACAGATTTCTTAGGAAGACCCTCCTCTGCAGCTTACTATAAACTTGATACATATTTTATATCTTAAAGGGCACTACTAACCCGCAGGCCACATCATTTTTTTTTTTTTTTTTTAATTCAGGCCATATATGCACTGCACCTACCTAAAACTTATTTAGGCGAAGCCTACTCCTTCAATATCTTGCCACATATTTAAACATCTTGGTCATATTTGCCACTTTCTTTCTCATTTACAAATGTCCACTACTGTGCACTTGTGAGCACAGGCATGGCGTGCCTGAGGAGTTCCCCAACCCCAAGTCAACAGTCTAGTCAGCTGCATGAACTGGCAATTTTTAAGTTATCCTCCATAAAGAATGAAGTATTATTGAGACCCTTAATCTACAGCAATGTGCAGCTGCCTGGTCCCGACCCTGCATTACAGTTTCAAGCAGCAAACACAATTTGTGCTTCCCTGTGTTTCTTACCCAATTTATTGATTAATGTGCTGCTAAAAGAAGCAGGATAGAATGCAGGCAATGATTTCCCTACACGTATCCCTGCCACAAGCATTGGGTTTACCAGGGGTGGGTGTGTGTGTGTGTGTGCATGCGCATTCCCCATCCCAGGCCCAAGGCATTGGTTATAAGAATGATATGTTGCGAAGACCAAAGAAAAAGGCTGCCAAGAGACTCATACCACTCTAGATCTGCAGCTTTTATCAGGCAGGTTAGACTCTTACACAAAGTTCTGCTAGTTAGGATTCTAACAGCTGCAACACACATCTGGCTGTAATTTTCCATTTACAATTTATATTCCAAATTAAGCAGAGGATGCAGTGCCCTATTAAGGTGGAGAAAAAAACTACTATTACATGGCTGACTCCTATTTTTGACTGGTTTCAGCAGACTAAGAAAGAATAGTTACCTACCGTAACAGTAGATTTTCGTGAGAATCTCCTCCATTGAGCCACATCATGGAACTGTAAGCTATCGGCGTCAGGACCACCCGGAAACTTTCTGCAGGCTGGGGCTGCCCAAGCCGATGTGTTTCGTCGCCACTTATGTAACGCTGGCATTCCCAGCATGCCTCAGTTCCCTGGCAGAGACAAGCTTGGAGGATTATTGGACAGGCAAGGACTGAAGCAACCAAGACCAAACCAGGCACACAGGACAGGATATGGCAATCTAATTGCAAATGCCGTAACAGCATTACAGGAGAAAACAGCTTGCAACAGCAAGCAGCATAGTCACATATCACCTGACATGGGGGGAAGGCAGGAGGGAGAGCTGTGGCTCAATGGAGAAGATTCCCTCAAAGATCTACTGTTACGGTAGGTAACTATTCCACCTTCTGCAAGGTTATCTCCCTTCAGCAAGCTACATCACGGAATGACTCCTAAGCAATACCGAGGACAGCAGGACCTACTGATCTTGAGTGAGGAGACTTTGTAGAACACTGAGGCCAAACCGGCATGTCTCAGAGACAATGTCCAGACTGTAATGTTTAGTGAACGTATGAACAGCACTCCAAGTGACAGCAGCACAGATGTCAGCAGCAGACACATTCTGAAAACAAGACACTAAGGTAGCCACCCCTTGGTTGGAATGAGCATGGACAGGGCCAGGAAGCTGCTGACCATGCTTCTAGTAACAAAATGTAATGCAACTTGCCAGCCATTTGGACACACCTTGTTTAGAAATCGGGGAGCCCATCATTCTGGGGGCAAAAGCAATAAACACTTGAAAGGATTTTCTACAATCCTTAGTGCCAATGCAGAGTCCTACGGACATCCAGCATATGTAAACAATGCTCCCCACTATGCATGGGAGAGGAAAAATACACAGGAAAGTATACTGTCTGCTTTAGTGTTCTCTCAGATACAACCTTTGGTGCATAATGTGACCCTATCTTTGTGAAATATAATAAAAGGAGAATCGGCGACCAGAGTCTGTAACTCCGAGATGCGTCTTGCAGACATCACAGCCACATAGCAGGCACTCACTAATCCTTCTGGCTGATATGATGGCCACCAGGAGGGCCACCTTCACTGACACATGTGACATCTCCGAACTGTGCACAGGCTTGAAAGGCTTACCCATGAGCACAGCCAACACTATCAGTAAATCCCACAGGGGAGGTGGTACACTTATCAGAGGGGAAGGTAGTCCAGGCCCTTGAAAAAGTACCTGACCACCTTCTCCTGGGCTATCATCAGCTTACCAGCCTGCACCCAGTATGCAGAGATGGTTGCCAACTGCACCTTAAGGGTCGTAGCCCACAGTCACAACTGAGACAGGGAACAGAGGTAATCCAGAATGATAGCCATAGGGCAGGCAAGGGGATCACCCTCCTTCCCCCCAACACCAAATGGATAATCTCTTCTAGTTAAAGGCATACCATCTGCGAGTTGACTCTTTACAGGAGGTCTCCGCAATGTGAAGCACATCATTGAGAGACCCAAGGCCTAGGACTCTATCCGCTCAGGAACCAGGCCGTGAGGTGCAGGGACTGCACGTTCAGGTGCAAGACTGTCTCCGGAAGTCTGGTCAGCAGATCCAGGCAGAGAGGTAGTCGCCACAGAGATCTGCTGCTGTGGCTAAGGAGATCCAGGTGCCAGAGCTGCCTTGGAGAGTCTGGGACTATCAGAATCATATGTTTTTTGTCCTGGGCCTTGATCACTACCTTGCAGATCAAGGGGAAGGAAGGGAAGGTGTACACAAGGTCTGGGGTCCAGGGCCTCATGATGACATCCCCCAACTGTGACCTGGCCTGCGGGAGACGGGCACAAAACAGCTTCAGTTTGGCGTTCTCCCAGGAGGCAAACAGATCCATCAAAGGAGTGCCCGCTGAGAGATCAGGTGGTTTGCCACCTCTTCATTAAGCGACCACTTGTGTGACAGCTCTCCTGCCTGGTGAGAGCATCCGCCAGCTGACTGTTCTCTCCTGTGATATGAACTCCTGGAGATCTGCCCCCAGGCTGTGCATGAAGGTCCAGGTATGGTGGGCCTCCCAACACATGGGAAGGGAGTGAGTGCCACCCTGCCTGTCCAGGTAGAACATGGTCATGGTGTAGTCTGTCTAAACCAGCACGACCTGAGTCCTGACTGGAGGAGTGAAGTTTGTCAGCACCAGACACACTACACAGAGCTCAGGACTCCTGGGATGGCCAGAAACTGTGGACTCTGTTGTCTCCCAGATGCACTCCCCACCCCATCAGAGACATGTCCGTTGTGAACATGATGGTCAGTTCTGGGTGGACAAATGGGGATTGCTTATTTCAGGTGTGCTGGGATCAGCCACCACTGCATTGCATCCCACATTGGCTGGGTCACTGTGACTGGCTGGTCCAAGTGGCCTAAGCACTGGAACCACTGATGGACCAACTCCCACTGGAGGTGATGCATCCGACAGTGGGCCCAATGGACCACACTGTTGCAGGACACCATGTACCTCAGCAGCCTCAGGAAATTCTAGGCAGAGCACGAGAACCCAACCTGAAATGATCAGGCAAAGGAGATAAGATCCAGTAATTGGTCTGTAGGGAGGCAGGCCTTAGCCCGAAGGGAGTCTAATTCTGCCCTGATGATTCTGATCACCTGCTTCGGTACCAGTTCAGACCCATCTCGGTTGACCAACAGACCCAAGTCTCGGCAAGTCTAGATAATCAGATCTCTAGACCTCTCTACGTCCTCTCTGGATGTACCAGCTAACAGCCAGTTGTCCAGGTAGGGGTACATCCTGACTCCTAGGTGCAACAAGCATGCTGCCACTACTGCCATGCACTTGGTGAAGATCCTAGGTGCCAAGGAAAGGCCAAAGGGCTGGAACTGGTACAGGACCCCTTCTGCTCTGAATGAGAGGTACCGGTGAAGAGTCTGATGGACTGGGATGTGAAAAAGCACATCCTGAAGGGCTAGGGGCAGAACCACATGTTCTGCTCCAGTGACGAATGATCTGATTCAGAGTGACCATTCAGAACCTGCGTTTCCACATGAACTGGTTCAGATCATTCAGATCCAGTATGGAGTGCCAGTCCCCAGTCCACTTCAGGACCAGGAAGTGCCTATACATGTAACCCTGACTGGCCTGGTTGTCCAAGACATGGGCTACTGCTCCCTTCACAAGGAGCTGAGCAATGTCCTCCCAAAGGGCAGACAGTGTGTCCTGTGACACCCCGGACTCCCCCAGGTGCATGGAGGTTATAAAGCAGGAAAGCCTCGCAGTCCAGAGGCAACCCTCTACCCACTACATTCAACACCAACTTGTCCATCGTGATAGTGGACCAAAGTGGCAATAAGTGATGTAGCTGACCTCCGACTGGGAATACAGACAGGAACAGGATGGGTGGAGGGATGACACCCCTGACCCATCACTGAGCAGCTTTTGCAGGGGAACTGACCAAATGCAACTGGATGGGCACTGCCACACTTGCTCTCCCCCTTCTTAGGACCCTGGCCCCCAGCCTTGGGTTAGGGCACCAGGTCTGGTACTGCCCCTGCTGGGGCTGCTGATGAGGAGGCAGTGGCTCCTTCTGGGATGATCCCACAGAATCCAGGGCAGAACTGGACTTCTTAATATGGATGAGATGTCCTTGCACTTCAGGAACAATTTTGATTGGTTCCCAAGAAAGTGATATTGGACAGCTTGTGCTGGCTGTCCACCATGAAGGTGAACAGATGCAGCCAGGTCCTGTGACGCATGGAGATGGCTGCTGCAATGGCTCAGGTACATGAGTCACACATGTCCAAGGCCATCTGGAGCTGGTGTTTAACCAGTGACTGACCCTGGTCCCTGCTGATCAGCAGTGAGGTAAGAGAGGATATTATCCAAGACTCCCATCAATCAGTGACTGAAGCTGGCCATCCTTATGACACAACTAGCCTGACAGACTCAATGACACCACGGCATACACCTTTTTATCAGCGTGGTCAGTCTGACTCCTTGTCCGAAGGCTTGCCCACATCCCCCTAGTGTCCGAACTTACAGAACACAGAATCCATGACAAGCCCCTCCACAGAGTGGTGGTCCAAGAACTCAGAAAGGGACCCAGTATGGACCACATACTTGCAGGCTATGTGGGCACAGGGTGCCAGGCAGGATGCTGGATGCTGCCAAAGCTCCAAGCTTGTCACAAAATAGCTTAGCCATGGGAAAGGCAACATCTGGGGAATCGTCCTGGTCCAAAATGTCTGTAAAAGGATATTTAGCCTTTTTTTGGACTGTCTCAAGTGGGACTGACATTGACTCCGAGATGAGGCAGACAAGCGTCCCGAAGAACACTGGGCCATGCTCGGTGGACAGCTCAACAAAATTCCCATTGAGGAGTCCAAGAGGATGCCATGAACTTGTGGTCTGAGTCATCCAAGGACTCCTCAAAATTTATCCTCGACCACTGCTCACCACAGGCCACCAGGGTGTCCTCCCCAGGGTAATCTGCACCGACAATTGGCCTTGCAAGCCAGTGGCCGAATGGGCATCTCTGGTCAGAGTGTCCACCTTTGACTGAGGTGCTGGCGGCTCCACCCAGAAAGGTGGAGAAACAGTTGCAGGTAGCACCTGTTTAGCTTGGACTGGGGTGGGACCACTGGTGGCTGCCAGAGGACAGGAGGTCCAAGAGCTAGAGCCCTACCCAGCTCCACAATGGCCACTGTTGCCAGAGGAGCTTCTCGTTACACCAGCGCAGTTTGCGATGGTGCCTCTCTTCATCCGAGGACAGAGAGATCCAAAAGTATTGACGGTGATGCCTCCCGGTTGAACAGGATCAAGAGTAGGAATGCCTCGACCGCGACCTTGACCAGACGATTGACAGCAAGGGGAGCCTTCTGGCTGATTGTGGTATACCATGTGCCTGCCCATATTAAGCAGCATGGGTGTGGAAGGCTCAACCGCCAGTAGAGACAGCTCTCGCTGAGGACCGAACATGGGACCACATTCTCTTGAGCGAGGATCATAAGCTCTGGGGTCTGTGAGATTGAATCCTCGACCTCATCTAACAATTTGTCAACAGGCTCGAGGAAAATTTTCATGGCCTGTTCAACCAGAGTCAATGTCGATGAGCTCAATGGGGGAGCTGAAGAGCCTTTGACCTGTCCAATCCCCCCCTCTACTGAGGGGCACTCAACTACCATCGGGCAGCCAGGCGAGTCAAGAGACTGAGAGGACCATGACCTCTCCCAGTCCCATAACTAGCACCAGTAGTGCTTGTAATTAACATCACAGTGGGCAGGGCTCTCCCCCAGGGTCTGGCAGGCCAAACACATGTCCTCTGTACAGACAGTTGGTGGGACCCCATCTGGAGTACTGCGTGCAGTTCTGGAGACCCCATCTCCGCAAAGACATAGATAGAATGGAGGCTGTCCAGAGGAGGGCAACTAAAATGGTGCAGGGTCTGCACCAGAAGACATACAAAGAGAGATTAAAGGAGCTTAATATGTATACCCTCAAGGACAGGAGGGAGAGGGGGACATGACAGAAACCTTCAAGTACCTCAAGGGAAACAACAAAGTCCAAGAGGGTAGCATCTTTCAGAAAAAGAGATGTACAAGAATAAGGGGGCACAATTTGAAGATAGAGGGGGGACGGCTCAGAGGCAATGTGAGGAAGTATTTTTTCACAGAGAGGGTTGTGGATACATGGAACAGCCTTCCTGAGGAGGCAGTGGAGTCAAAAACAGTGGGAGAGTTCAAGAATGCATGGGACAGACATAAGGCAATTCTAGTGGGCGGTAGGAGGAAGTAGGCTGTCGGTTGACTAGGATCTGCAGCTTATCCATTAGGTAGGGAAATGGGCAGACTAGGTGGGCCAAGCAGTCCTTATCTGCCGTCAAATTCTATGTTTCGATGAAAGTCGCCAGTGAGTGACTTGCCAATGCTGGCCCTAGCTGGGAAAAGCACCAAGATTAAGGAGGTGCCCACTATGGCAGCCAGTGCTTCAGCCTCAAGGGCCACAAGCCGCTGAGCAGACCCAGCCACAGCGGAGGCCTTCTTACATCTCTTAGGGCAATCATTCAGATTCAGTTCCAAAGGCCAATCCAGCCAGAAGCAGAGCGTCTCAAGAGGCAGGCTGAGACAAAGGTTGCACTCTGCCACATTGTATTGCCTGCCCAGGCAGTACATGCCCATGTCATGTGTGTTGGTATCGACATTTTCTGCCAGCACTGAACGCAAAACCTGAACCACAGCTTGACTTGCTCCATCAAAGATCAATGAGGGGAGTCGAAGGAACCAGGGAAATGAATAAGTTTGGAAAACTCAAAGACAAAGTTCACCAAAGGAGCACTAAATCCTAAACAGGAACCACGAAGGAGGAGACCTGTTATTCCAGCGAAAAGAAAGATCTGATTTCATGGGGAGGGTTGGGGGGATATTCTGCCCGGGTGGTGGGAAGGGCTTAGCTTAAATATGCCCGATCAATCAGGCTGTTCCAGTGGAACTGCCAGAATGTGGATAGTGAACCATACCCATGCACCTAGAATATGACCAATATACCCAGCTGGTCAATTAGATGTCTGGTCTGAAACAGTGTGTACACTATCATGTCATGGGGCTTTTAACAGTCAACTGTCTATATATGGGAAGACATACAGACCCTCCCAGCAGAGGGCCACTGCTACTGCTGCAAGCACTTTGGTAAAGACACGTGGTGCAAAGCAGAAGCCAAAGGGTAAACATAACCTCGGTAGTGAAGCGCCCAGTGGCACTGAAGGTTGGCGCGCTGGTCGCTACACCTTGCAGTTGACGCGAGGCTAATTCGGTTTGGGAACAAGCCCGGGTCGCCAGGGAGAGAGAGGATTGGGCGTCCAGAGGACTGCTCTCCTCTCTCGGGGGGAGGGTTCCACATCATCCTGCTTGCTGACTGCCCTCTGGCAGTGACTGGAGGGCAATACAGGTTGGGAGGCACACTCTGACGTAATCACGTTGGTAGGGAGGGGGGACAGGAGAAAACAGGAGGAAAACGAGTCTGGCAGGGCTCCATCATGGTCCACTGCGCTGAGGGCCGACCCCGGATTTTGGACTGGGTCTCCAGGCAGGGGGCGCCACCTTCCTGGCACCACCATGGGGGCAAGCCATGGGGGAAATATCAGGGTCAGCAAGTGCGGAGGGACCTGAAAGAGAGTTCCTCCCTCAGAGGACCAAAGCCCCTGCCAGGGCTCAGGAGGATAAAAATCTAAATTAAAAAAAAAAAAGAAACAAATCGGTAGTGAGAGCCCTGATGCATGAATAGCAGATACTTTCTGATCTTAATGTGAAGGTAAGCATCCTTCATGCCCTGTGCCCTTTTATCTGGAGAGGTAACAGGGACTTCAGGGACACGTTTCTGAACTTCTCGTATTCTATATACACGTTCAGGTCCCTGAGGTTTAGAACAGACCATAAATCCCCTGTCCACTTTGGAACCAGAAAGTACTGGGAGTAAAAACCTTGATTCAGTTCTGCTACTGGGACCAGTTCCATAACCCTTTTGCATAGGAAGGATGGAACCTCCTCCAGCAGAAGGGCAAGATGTCCCAGAGAACACCAATTTGGCAGGAGCTCTAGAGCATTTCAGTGCTGAACCACCTCCAGAACCCAAGCATCTGTAGTGATCTCCCTCCATTTTTCTAGAAAGAGGGAGATACAGCCTCCCATCAAAACCTCTTGCAGCTGTGAGACTGGAGTCAAGGGAGGGGAGTCAAAAAGGCACGGGGTGACTAAGGTTGTAGCTAGGAGCAAACGGCAGTGCCCATGAAGGCTCCTGTCAAATTAATTACATCCTGTCAGAAGCCATCGATCGAGTTTGTATTTAAAAGTAAACTTGGATTCATTGATGACTACATGTAAGGAAAGTGAATTCAAAGACCATACCACTCTTAATGAGAAAAAGTTCCCCCTCCTGACAGTTTGAAACCTAGATGTTGAGAGCTGCAATGGATGTCCTCGGGTCTCTACAGTGATTTGCTTAAAATCCAAGCCTGTTTCTGATATAAGCAGCTGGTCTTTTAAGATATGCCAGACACACAGCAAATCTCCACGTAATCTTCCAGTTTCCAGACACATCAATTTCAGAGACTGTAGTCTACCATTATATTTCATATCATCCAGACCCTTCACATACCTAGTTGTCTTGCGTTGTACCCTCTCGATCTTTTGCTTATCATTTTTTGGTTGGGGTTCTACATTTGAGAGCAAAAATCCAGATGTGGATGAACATATGCTCTATAAAATGGTAGCAATACAGATGGTTCCTTGGAGTTACTATTTCTTCTAATTGCCCACGTCTTATTTGATTTGTTAATTATTTCTCAAATCTGACTACTAAAGGTTGAATTACCATCAATGGTAACTCCTAAATCCCTTTCTTTGACAGACTTGTTTAATGTTTCTTCTCCTAGAGTATAATTATGTCTGGGATTGTGCATACCAAAATGCAGTACACTACATTTCTCGATGACAAAAGACATACCGCCATGTGTTCTCCCATTGGGTAAGAATATTTACATCCTCCTGAATTGTTTCCATCTCAGATGCAGTATTGCAGAGTCCACCAATTTTGCAGTCATCTGCATATTTTACTACCCAGCTACCCCAAGATGGAGGCACGGTAATGGTCTGACCTTTTGTAAACTGAGCATGGGCACCAGCGGGAAGGTTGTGACCTGGAAGGTAGAGGGCAGAGGCCTTTGTGATCCACGCTCAGGGCCTCTGGAATAACCTGTGCCAGGATGGGCATATGGCCAGTGAAAAGAAACATGACCCCTTCCTCTGGGTTTGGGGTTCAAAGTGTGTAGGAACCTGAGAGTCATTCTAGAAGTCTGCAGCTCCCATACAGTATTTTCAACATCAATTCCAAATAACTGCTTTCCTCTGAAAATAGCATTTATTACTGATTGTTGCACATCAGAAGAAGAAAAAAAAAACAGTCACTCTTAGCAAAGAGTGGTGTCTAATGCATATTCCTGAGGCAGCAGCATCAGAAGCATCATATGTTGATCTAAGGAGATGCTTACCAGCCTCTTGTCCATCAGTAATTGTTTGCTGAGCCAGTATTTTGTCCTGGCCCTCCAGCAGTTTTTCAGCCAGAGTGGCCATAGTCTTCCAAAGGCAATTCTGATATTTAATCATGTATGCCTGATAGTCTACAGTCCTTAGACGTAGGGTAGCTGAGGCAAAGGTCCTCTTACCCATGATATCTAATTTTTATGACTCTCTATCAGAGGCAGGAGCTCAAACGAGGCGTAGTTTGTTGTTTTACAGGGGGCAAAGTAACAAAAGTCACTGATTTTGAAATATCATGACAGTGAAGAGGGCGGTGGCTTCGCGTAATGCAAACAAATCAACCAGCATCAAATAATGCCCCAAAAATATTTAAGACTACAGCTGAATAACTCCTGGGAGGGACCAGCCCAGGCCAAGTCAGAGCACTTCCCCACCCCACCAGTTTTACTGCAGCCTGCTCTCAGCCCAACTACTCCTGAGACCAGAGTCGAAAAACTGACCGAAATCTGTTTTGTATTCAGTTCTTCGTTCTTCTGCCTTGGGAGTGAGGACTTACTTGTAAAGTTGAAAATATGTAAGGAACTGAACTTCCTTCTCAAGAGGACAGGACCTCACCTCAGCTTCAATTCAAATCAGTCTTGACCTAATTTTGCCCCCACCTGAACCTCCAGGTGGATAGCTCACTAGTCTCTCACCCCCTTTGCTGCTTACATAACCCTTCCAAGTCCAGCCCTTATAGTGGATCCTGAACTTCTTGAAATGTCTGCTTGAGCTAGCCCTCCCACCCTTGAGGAGTGCAAAAGCATGTTTCAAGGAAGTGCAGCAAATGGCTGTGCCACATCAGTATACCTATAAACATGGATGGTATGGAAACATCCCAGCATGTGCATCCTCACAGCATGGCCCTTATTTACAAGATTACATAAAAATGCGATTATACAATGACAAGAATGAATGCTGGCCTCTGATTGGTCAGTCTTGGGCTAGACCCATGATGTTATCCCAGTACATCCAATTCATCACAGGTCTAGTCTCAGCCTCTCCGTGAACCTCTTGATGATTGTTAGCATTAGTGTGTTTTTGTATCTTCTCTTAAAAATATTTTTCCACACCAAATAAAACATCTTTAAAATTATTTTTTTTAATTCTGTATAACAACACGCCATTGTATAATAGCAATAATGCCCTCCAGGGTGTGTGTCATGGTAGGATAACGTCATGCCTTATGTATTGGATGCACTCGTGCCCAACCACCTGAGGCGTGACGTTATCCCAGCATGACACACGCTCTGTAGGGCAATATTGCTTACTAGCACCCAGTGTGAACACTTTTCTTTGTTATAACCACGTTAATTCATTAGTCTCCCATCCCATCCCATATTATTCAATGTCACATGCCTGAATCTGGTTAGGTAAGGTAAGCGAAGAGGATAATGCTCTCCTCAAGCAAGCAAGCATTGCATACATAAGCATGGGACTTGCTGATATCCCTCAGGTGGTGCTCTTAACAAGCACGATGATGTACCTGGGACAGTGCAACAGAACAATGTAAATCCCCTAATTGTTCAAGATGATCATGGGCATGGTGTGGTCACACCACAACCCCTACCACTCTCCTCCCCATGGGCTCCTAAGGAATATGCATCTCTGTCCATGCCCAGGGTTACACAACCCTATCCAAGCAAACACGGACTGCCCTGGCACTAAAGTGGTAGCATCACATAACCTAAGAGAACAGACGCCACAGGAAGTTTGCTGGAACAATGACTCCAGATACCTGTGACAGCCTCAGAGGACCCACCCTGAAAGGTAAGTACTTGGTTGGTGGTTTTTATTAGTATCACCTATGACAGTGTGTGGTGGGCGGTTGTAGTAGCCAGGTTGCCGTGATGCTCCCCCACAGACTACTTCAAAATCGCCTCATCTGACGGTTTTGAAGGGCACAAATGAAACATGGTTGCTTCAGTTTGATGTGGTTTATACAGTTTTTTTGTCCGAGCGTGTGCTCTATTCTTCTACACACAGACACAGACAGACACACACACCACCAAAAATGAGCTTTTTTATACCATGTTTACATTCAGGATAGAGACAGGGTAAAGCAGGTCCAGGCAGTACAACACAGTAAATGAAACAATGCATTTTACAATGCCCAACAAACCACCAAAGACCACAAAACAACGGACCTTCTCCTGCCGGAGGATAAGCTAGGTCTGAGTCAGGGTGCTAAATGAGGAGGAGAGACCACAGAACATCTTGTCGAACCACACAGTAAGGTGAAACTACATAAACATGCACAATTTTATACTGTAGGATTTCATACTTCCAACACTTCCTAATTTTGACACAGAAACTTATCTTTAGTGCTCAGAAGCTCCTTGTACAAGGGAGGTAAGCATGGCATGGACCCAGCAGACTGGCATACATGTTGAAAAAATATTTCTGTGCCAGTATGCCCATCCACCCCTCCCTCCTCCATCACCAGTGGCCAGAACCATTTTTTCAGCATGTACAAGTCCCCTGGTCAGCACAGCAGCACAAAGCTGGCAGGGCAGCAGAAGGCACAGCAAGCAACAGTGAATTAAATGTCCATGCAAAAAGCTACAGCCACTCTCCCCACCCCAGACCTGCAAGGCCACTATCTCCACCCAGACTGGCCAGCTCAGCTACTCTCTGCACCCTGATGGACTTGCACAGCCACTCTCCACACTCTGTGTCCGCCCCACCATCACAGCCAGTGTCCCCACATCACCATGGCCTGTGTCTCCACCCCACCAGACCCCAGAATAGAAAACAGACTGTCCCCCCAGCCCCACCAAACACTGACCGCCCTCCCAGTCCCAAACACTAACCACCCCAGCCCCAAACACTGATCGTCCCCCCCAGCCCCACCAAACGCAGGCCCTCCTCCAGCACCAAACACTTACCATACTCTCAGTGAGTCAGCCCCAAAACACACAGACTGTCTCCCCCAACCCCAACCCCATAAAACGGACCATCCCCCCATTCCCACCAAACACAGACCATCCAGTGAGTTTCCCCAACAAACCCCACCACACCAGTAGCACAGTAACTGAGTGTCCCCACCCCACCAACATGACCAGTGTCCACACCATACCAAACAATTAGGCCACCCACCCCAACAACATGGATAGCCTCAACAGCCAGCAAATCCCTCCCACCCAAAGAAACACAAGCTGACAGCAAACCTTCCACCCCCCAGACACATGGCCATGACAAGACAACCCCAAAAAACACATTTCTGGATGTGAATGGTATTAATTTCAATAACCAGCTTGCAGCACAGTACTCACCAAATCAGTAAGGGCACAGACAGGGCAGCATGCAGCAGGGCACAGCAAGGCCAAGAAGGCAGGTCAGGTAGCCGAGTCTCTCCCAACAGTCCTGTTCCTCTCCCGATTAATCCCCCGACAAGACAGTAAATCATTTTTTCTGACACGAGATGAACGTGTCACATTATGGGTCTGCAACAGCCTGCATGACCACCGGCTTCTTCACTGTTCTGGGCTTGGCTGTTCACTGACCTGAAAAATCCCTCTCGGTGGACCGTGGAACTGGTGGGCAATGGGTGTGGTGTGGGACTCGCCGACAACATGGTAAATCTTTTTCTGGCCTGCTGGACACAGGAGCTGGGTGTGCAGGCAAGCCTGGCCGTGCCTCAGACTCACTGTAATTGTACTACTTGCTCCTCCACCTGGTCTGCCCGGTGGTAGAGGCCTTGTGGCCGCAGGCCTCCTAGGCTCTCGGGGATGGGAGGCTCAGATGGCAGTGAGAGAACCCAGAGCACAGCTGGCTGCACAGAGAAACAGAGAGTAGGTAGTCAGAGGACTCGGGTGAGGTATATTTAAACTGGGCTGTTCAGGACAGGAGGAGGGTGGGAACACTAGACTGACTGAGACACTGGTGACACCTGACAGACAACCAGCGACTGCTGCTCGACATCCTCGAATAGCTATCTCTCTCTCAGCCCTCGCTATATGGATGCTGCTGCTGCTCCTTCATGGAAGGCACACATGCAAGCTAAATGAAGCGCCACTAACGGAGTACTACTCACGCGATGGCGCCAGCTTGCAGCACTCTCTGATTGGCTGTAACATGCAGGCTACTATGGTTGCAGGCTTGCAGCCAATCAGAAAAGGGGATAGTTTTTGTTTAAGAGACATGGAGCCATGCTGCCACCCCCCCCCTCCCCCGGAGAGGTGCAGGCAGTCCAGGCATAGCCCTGAGCCCACTCAATATTAAAAAAAAAAAAATGATAACAGGAGAAAGGTGGCTGGGCTCCTAAAAAAGTCCTGGTCTAATTTCTCAGGGGGGGCAGCTTGCCCCTCTGCCCCCCCCGCAATCTACGCCTATGAGCTCAAGGTACTTTAGATCTGTCATGAGCTGCCATTATTATCACAGAGTCTGTTTTGGATTGTGATGACTAATATGGTTTAGCAGTAGGGGCAGGATATTATTTATCTGCTTTCCTAGGAACAGCAGGCACTTGCACAGGCCTATGCCAAGTAGCCAACATAGCATCCTCTAGAGCTGAGTGCACTGGAGGGATAATAACTGCAGAAGAAGCCGAGACTTCCAAGAACTCACAAAGATTTCTCTTGGAAGAATCCTCTTCCTTAGCCTGGAACCACAGCTTTGCCTCTATTTATTTAAGGAAGGCCTGGAATCCTCAGAAGGAGATCTAGGCACTGTATATTTACCACATTCCTTTCAAAGCAGGAGGACAGAATGGAGCTTGATTCAACCACATCTGTAATCTCTCCTTCTTCCACTGCTTCCACCTCTTCTTCCATAGCTTCTTCCTCTTCTTCCATGTATTCTGGAGTATATTCCAGCTCATTGTCCACATTTACGATTACAGGCATTGGTCATAAGTATTGGGAGGGACAGGAGGAGGCGCTGACAATAGTCATCCCATCAATGTCAGTCTATCAAAGCCTGGCCTAGAAGCAGGAGCAGAAAATGGAAGCATCAATGGAAAAACCATCAACAGGCCAGCCGTAGGTATCAGTGACGGAGGCATCGATTGCAGTGTCATTATGCACTGAAACAGCTCCAGAACTGTTTGGTACAATGTCTGAGCACCATCTGAGCCATCAACAGGACAGTGCAGGATGGCAGAATACACTGAGTCCCTGTCTGGGGAGGACAAGCCAATGCCAGACCCTGACCTTGGTGTCTGTAAGACAGTTGGGGGGGGTGGCAGGACCCATGGCCATAGTGGAGGCCCATCTTTTTCAAGTGTCATACCCAGTCTAAGTGGTAAATGGGAACAGCCTGGAGAAGTTTCTTTTTCATTTCTGCACTTCTCTTTGTCTGCATGGCTGTGCTTATCTGCCAGTCTTGATAATTTGTCTTTTCTCTTTGATGAATCAGTAGCAACCGCTGCCAATTGTGGAGACAGATGGGCTGACAATGAGCAGGGAATGGGAGCGGGTGACAACAGTGAAATCATATTTGCCACAGCCTGCTTTTTCCATTTCTTGGATTAGAAGAAAGTTTTCTAACGTTTTCCTATGACGTCTCTTGGTTAAAGACTAGGCAGATTCTGCATGCTTTAATGTCATGGTCTGTACCAAGGCAACAAATACAAATGGAGTAGTCGTTGTCTTTATAAATTAACATCACCACAATGGCAATAGCAGAAGAACAGTTCTTTGTTCACAGCATAAAATACATTTAAAATAAAAAAAAACAGAAGTAAGTATACTGCAACAGTGACATATTTGCAAATGTTCAATGGCATTCTTCAGCAGCAGTGGACTGACAATCAGTTGGCAGTGGGAGAAAGAACTGAAGCATGCTGGGGATGCCCATGTTATATGGGTGCCAATGAGGTAAGTCGACGTGCGTGGCCCCAGTCTGCAAAAAGTTTCTAGCTAGTCTTGATGCAGGAGGCTTACAGTTCCATGATGTGGCTCAATGGAGGGAGATATCCTCTGTAAACAATAATACCCAATAGTGTGGGCGACACCGGGCAATACTAGACCACCCAAGGGCGTAATGAGGCCCAACGCCACAGGTGGAAGGCCTTATAGCCCCTGGAAGTTCCAGTATTGCCCAATACCACCCACCCTGCAGGGTATTACTGCACTTAGAAAATGGGCCAGTGTATTTCATATGTTTGAAAAAAAAAATTTCTGTTAAATGTTAAGCCTCATAGTTTTCTTACTTTTTTGGTAATAAAATAGTTTCTCTGCCTGCATTTGGATGCTGTGTTTTATTTTAAACCTGAGGACTTTTGTCCTAGTGCAGCCTCTGTAGTTGTAGGTGGCTATCATGGTTACCTGCCTCCAACACAGACTCAGAGGGCTTAACGTTAAACACTTCTGTTTACTATTACTAGTATTTGATATTTTTTTTTTATACAGTATATACACATTGATTCATTCTCTTTGAATGACTGAGTCAACAATTAACTTGTTCACTGTTTGATCGGGAAATCTGGAGGAGAAGTGGCAGTTCGGCAACATGGGATAAAACAGAAAGTCAGCCTGCTGTGTAGAGGTACATCAGATTTCTGCTGATTTCTGTTATTTTTGAGCTCTGTTTCTGTTTATGACAGTGAGAGGGCTATAAAAACTATGTATTGGGAATAGGCAGCAGTGAGGTGGTGGCGTGGGTGGGCACAGAGGAGCAACCTGGTATGGAAGAAAGGTCCATATATTTTCTACATTGGAGGCTGACTGAGGTGGCAGAGTAACAAGTTCACTAAAATAACTAAACTAAGTACGGGCAAGGTTGGGCCATGTTTGTGTGGTGCTGCTGACTCGGTTACATCTCGCTTAGCAAGCGGGGAAAAATGGCAGCTACTTCATTTAAAAATCTGAACTGGCACAATGATACCAGCTTCTAAGAGAAACATGCACTTGGTACTAGTTTTGGACAGGGCTCTATTGAAAAATAAATGCATGCCTGGACATGGCTTTCAGCCAATCAGGATGCTTTATTTTTCAAGCCCATTTTCTAAAAGAAGATAACCTTTCTCCCACTAGGATGATATAATTTCTGCCAGTAATGGATGACTAACAGCTCAGTTCACCCCTTGTTATTCACTAAAGTGATGTTATACTGTTAGCTGCCTACAAAAAGAGTCCAGGTGCTCATATGCAAAAAGTAAAGTTACTTACCAAACCTCTAGATATTCAAAAATATCTCCTCCATAGAGTACTGCTCTTTGGTCTTAGAGCAGAGATAACAGTACCCTGCGGCGAACCAAAACGTTTGGTACTGGCAGCACCAGTGACTAGCACTGAGCACAGCATCATCTGTGTGCCTGCAAGGTATAAAGCGGCACCAGCCCCAACAACCTCTGCATCTTTTTTTACCTAGGTGGAGAAGGAAGACCCTGCAGAAACTCCACTACTTGGGGAGCCAGATTTCCCACTTCCCAACCACAATCCTCCATTATAACTATGTCTCTTTTGAGCTGAGTATGAGATTGGTTTTCATCGATGGGGTACCCTATCTCTTTCATTAACCAGAAGGGTGGAAGTAGTATGTATGGTTACGTTACCCAGAGCACTATATCTCTTTCAGAATGTCCCGGTGGTCATTCCGAGCCACAGCTGGAGGACCTGGAACAAGGAGACTTCTAAGTTTATTTGGGCTGGACAATGCCCATGTATTAAACTTCAATAAAGTACAGTTACATAAGAACTTACCATAACAGTAGCTCTTCGAGAGCAGCTCTTGCAATAATATAATAATAATAAAGCTTTATTCATATCGCGCCTTTCTAAATTCAAGACGCCTTACAATATCTGACAACATAATAAATAAAACCAATAAATAAGAATCTGAGCTCCTAAAATCACAATATTAATTAAAATAAATCTTCAACCACAAATAGGTCTTCAGGGCCTTTTTAAATTCCTCCACGGACGCACACTGATGAAGCGGACTGAGTAGAGAATTCCAGAGGGTCGGAGCAGCATATATAAAGGCACGAGCACTCAAAGATTTTAAAGAAACTCTCTGAATCTCTAGTAACTCCTTATCCGCCGAGTGGAGAGATTGCTTATGGCAGTAGGGAACCAAAAGCTTTTTCAAGTAGTCCGGACCCTGTCCGTGTAGGGCTTTGTAAGTCAAAAGACCAACTTTAAAGGTGATCTGCCACTGAATTGGCAGCCAGTGCAGATCACGCAGCACTGGCGAAATATGACAGGTACGAAACGCACCTGTTAATAACCTGGCCACAACATTCTGCACCAGCTGCAAGCGGCGGATATCAACCCCAGGAAGCCCTAGATACAGGGAGTTGCAATAATCAAGGCGTGAGGACACAAAGGCATGGACCAACATTGGCAAATCCGTGGGCGGAACAAGGTGCTTAATCCTGGCGATGTTCCTAGGATGGTAAAAGGAAAGTTTGACAACTGACAACACCAGCGAATGAAGTGTCAGCTCACTGTCAAAAATCACCCCCAGGTTCCACACCCATTCAGAGGTAGGGAGCTGGACACCTCCCAGAAATAAACGTGAGAGAAGACCAGCTCCCATCCCCTCTACCCTACAACCCAGGTCCACAACCATTACCTCAGTCTTCTCAGAGTTCAACTTCAGCCAGCTTGAACTCATCCAGCACTGGATTTCAGTGAGGCAGTTATTAAAGACCGAGACAGCTCTATCCTGGTCAGGTGCAAAAGATAGGTAGAGCTGGGTATCATCTGCATAGCAGTGAAACCTCAGCCCATACCTTCTTACAATGTCTCCGAGGGGCAGCATATACACTGCGAACAACATGGGGGACAACACTGAGCCCTTGGGAACCCCACATGACAGAGAGACTGGGTGGGAAGAATGTATTCCCGACACCACTCTCTGAGTTCTGTCAGTGAGGAAAGATCTAAACCATCTGAGGACTGTACCTGACAGGCCACAGATGAACTCCAGGCACGCGAGAAGTACTCCATGGTCCACAGTGTCAAAGGCTTATGAGAGATCAAGAAGAACGAGGATGGAACGATTCTTCTGATCTCTAGCCATCAGGAGATCACTGAACACCTGAACCAGCGCTGTCTGGGTACCATGCCTCTTTCGAAAACCAGACCGGAGCGGTTCACAGATGTCATGGATGGTTAAATGGTTTTCCAATTGTGCAGCCACTACTTTCTCAATAATCTTCCATCAAAGGGAAGATTACAGATCGGTCTGTAGTTAGCAAAGCAGCCTGGGTCCAAGGAAGCTTTCTTCAGGAGGGGTGTCACCACCGCCTCCTTCAGGGAGCTAGGAAACTCACCCATATCCAAGGAGCACCAGACTATCTGTGCTAAGACAGGGCCAATGGTATCAAGACAACCCTTTATCAGGGAAGTCGGTCACGGATCCAAACTACAGCAAGTATTGCGCATACTATGGACAATCCTCATAACATCAATGAACTCAGGCTGGTCAAAGGAACTCCATGAACAACCGGAGGATGCGACCAAATGCCAATCAGTAGCTTCTCCCATAGAGGAAGCAGGCTGGAGCTCTGTCCTGATGTCGGCCACCTTATCTGCAAAGAAGTGAGCAAGCTAATCACGCTCTGTTTGTGAAAATGCTTTCCGAACCTGAAGACAGGCTGGGTTGCACAGTCTGTCAACAGTCCAAAAAAGCTGAGCTGGTTGGTTCTGAGCAGTCGCAATCTTCCCGGACAGGAACTCTGCCTTCTTACGAGAGATTGCGGACTCACAGAGTTGATAATGTTCCATCAGTCTAAGATGGTCGGCATCAAGGGCAGTTCTCCACCAACGATGCTCTAACCTTCGTCCTTGTCGCCGCATCTCCCTCAAGGTCCCATCAGACCATGGAGACCGAGGTCAAAGGGGGAGAGGACGAACACGGACAGGAGCAATTTGATCAAGAGCCGAGGAGATGGCCCTATTATAAGCCAACTCCAAGGCATCTGGATCATGGTTCACTCCAGAAAACTCTGATAGGTCAAGCACCGTTGCCAGGCCAATAGAGCTAACATCTCGCAAAGAGCGGTACCTAACCATCTCCACAGGGGTAGGCCAATGGGGGGGGTGCAAAACCTGAACCCCACAGTGTAATAATCAGACCAATTGATGGGTTCCACCCCCACGTCAGAGGCCTCAACCCCAGGAGGAAAACCAAGTCCAAGGAGTGACCACTCTTATGAGAGGCAGAAGTAACCACTTGTGTGAGGCCCAAAGATGTCATTAATTGGAGGAAGTGTTGTCCAAACTGCGAGAGTTTGTCATTGACCCAGGCACAGAAGTCACCCAGGACCATTAGTCTGGGTGACTCCAATGCCATGTCAATGACGAAATCAGCTACTTCTCGTAGAAAATGTTTCTCATCACGTGGTGGACAGTAAATGAGAACAATTCTACAACCCACACCTGCCACTACAGTACACTCGAAGGACTCAGCCCCCTCAACTGCTGCCTCCAAAACTGGACCAGCATTTTCATCCAGCCAGGTCTCGGTATTGCAAGCCAGATCCACAGACTCCACAAGATCTGCAATAACTGCAGTCTTATTTCTTATGGATCTGGCACTGCACAACACCGCCCGGGTTGGACGGGTCTCAGAAGCGGTACAGACCACTTGCCCAGTACCATCAATAGTAGTGGTACCCATGGGTATGGAAACCAGGCAAGAATGACCTTGCTCCTGAATCCATTTCGCCCCAGGGCGTCTTCTGGTTTCCACTACCCCAATATGATGTACCCGCTCATTCATCCTCCTCTGTTCCCTACCCCCAAAATCCCTCCTCCCCCTCCGCACAAACCCCAGCATTCTACAGCACCGGTAAGTTGACAACTGTAATGACAAGGGGTAGAAAGGGCAGAGGGCGCGAAGAGTGGAGGATGAATAGCGTACGACCGTGGTGGCAGGCCCTCTACACATATTAAAAACCCCACACCCACACATCTAAACCCAACAGAACAAAAATATAAACAACCCAAATTAAACCAAATAAAATATAAAAACAAATTAAATCAAGCAAACGAAATAAAAATATCCAAATGAACAAATGTCCAAAAATGTCCAAAAAGTACTGCGTATTTGGAGCAAGGGAGGCTCTCACCCTCCCTCAGTTCTAGAGCAAAATCAAGAAACGCAAGTCTCGCTATAGTCTCGGTAAGTCAGTGTCTAAAAACAAGTGAAGATTTTCAAAATAAAACAAAAGGACCTTTTAGAAGTAGCAAGGGGGCTCTCACCCCCCCCCCAATCTAGTTTCCAAAAAATTCCTTCCAGAGACCAGTTCTTCTTCAATCCTTTCCAGGAAGCACTCCACTTCTCAGGCCAAAAAACCAAAGCCAGGGTCACGCTGAAGGGCTGTGCTCAGAAATAGGGCCCTCGGAAGGAAGCAATTGTTCACGCCACAGAGAAACCTTAGGAACCCCCCAAAAAGGGACCCCCACCACCATATAGTCCCCAGGAGCTCCCTCTAAAGCACAACCCAAAATTCAGCCACAATCCCTACTCAGGAGCCATGGCCCAAAAAGCAGGATGTAATTCCCCCTCTACAGGAGTGTAAAACTCACAAGAGTAGCAGGCTGCTACAGGAGGGGAATCTGAAACCCCAGCCGCCCACCAGCCGCTGAGGTCCCCCACCAATAACCACAAGGGAAAGAACTCTCTGGGTTCAAATCCCTGCAGCTCCTCCCCAAACAGCCCAAAACCCTGTAAAATTGTCCACACCAAGAGGAAAGGAGCATCTGCCTAAAAGTTCAGGGGAAGATGCTTCTTTTCGTCCTTGGTACGCCAAGCAAGAAATCTCAACACATCCAGGTGGAAATCAAAATATCCTCCATTTACTGCCCCTGGACTCCAGGCGCTCTCACCGTCCTGATAATAATTCCAGGCAAGCAGCAAAAACCCACTTCTAACATTGATATTCCATGTGCTCCCACCGCAATAAGCAGCAGGCAAAGAAGGATTCCACTCACAAACCAAAATCCACAGTCCCAGGGATATGTTGCTAGAAACCACAAGGCTCCGAGGTCGCAAACTCCCCTCTGAATTCCAAGGTACTCCATAGCATTCACAGTTTCCATAAAGAGTGCACTAAAAAACACCAAGAGACAGAATTACAGGGCTCCGAGGCGCAAACTCCCCTCCAAAGTCCACCGAGTTCAGGGCTGCCCCACAATATCCACGGTTTTCCTGAGGGAGTGCACTAAGCTCCAAAATCGCAAAACTCCCCTCCAAAATCCACAGAAAATACTGGGGTTGCCCCACAGTACCCGCGGTTTTCTTAGGGGAATGTGCTGAAAGTGCCGAAAAGCTGAAAGTTAATACCGGTCACTATCGAGACCGCAATGCTGTAATGCAAGACTTTAATCTTTGCTCCAGCACAAAACACAGACAATTAAGCGGACAGAGCGGACAAAGTAAATAAAAACAAAATCGAAACAAACTAAAACAAAAACGGTTTAAAACACCTTTAGAGCTCAGAGAGAACAGATGCAGCTCAGGCAGAGCATATATGCCGCCGCCATCTTGCCTTGCACTAAGCTAGCTCATGTTGCAACACCATTAGGACTAAGCTGCCAGGCACTAGGACCACAAGGAAAACTTTTAGTTAACAGTCTACAGCAGGGGACTGCCCCCGACGTCAGCATGCTTATGTCCCCCTATGGTATAAAGGGGGTGATCCCCCAACCCCGCCTCAGTTCTCCCGCCAGAGATCTGTGAAAAGGAGTGACAGGAGAAGGATGGGGCTCTTGGAGCCACAGAAAAGGTCAATATGAGTGAAAAAAAGAGCAGGGGGATGGAGAGAGGGAAACACATGCTTACTGCAAGAGCTCCTCTCAAAGATTTACTGTTGTGGTAAATTCTTACGTAACTATACTATCTTACTCTGAGGTGTCTCTTGCAGTAGGCAACACCGTTAAAACGGAGTCCCAAGCAGTACCAACAAGTCAAGACAACACTCGGGAGGAGGAGAGAGGTGTGCCATAATGAAACAAGGATGGGAGGCCCTAAAGGACTGCTAGTCCAAGGCCAGCCCAGCACCAAAGGGTAATGCCCAGTCAGCGCTACTTTGTAAAGAACCAAAAGAGCCAGCAATGGGCGACGTGAAGTTACCTGAGGCAGGCATAATCCAGAGACAGGTAGCAGATGGGGCGGTCCGCTTAATGGAGAGGCCCTGAACAACCCCAAGAAGAGATTGGTTGTGGTGCTGGTAGCCAGACGAGATGCAATATGCAATCCCCTTTAACTGGCATCAGAAAAGCACTGAAGTTCCTGCCCACAAGGGACCAAGGGGAATGAAGAAAAAATAGGAAGGCCAAGAGAGCCCACATCTAAAGAAACAGGCTTTCTGAAAACAGCCCACAAACAGAAAAAGGGGGAGACGATCTCCACCTCGAGGAGAAAGTATGGGATAATGCACCTGAGAATGTGTAATCCGATACAGAGGAAACTCAGACACTACAGACGGTAGGAATTGGGTAGAGGCTTGGAAAGTCCTCTTTCCTAGCATAGGAGTACATAAACCCCTTCAGTCCAAAAGGGCTTGGGGCCTAGACATACCTCCAGAAGAAGTAAAGATAATTCCAGATAAGAAAGAAGACAGAGAATGTCCCCCCTCAAAAAAGGGTGGGAGATTCCCCATGAAGCCGAGGCTCTGCCTCCCACCAGGAATGAACAGGCAGAGAAGCAAAGGGGATGTAATGATAAAAGATAAGAACCAGGGAACAAACCCAACAGGGATGGGAAATCATATCGAAGTTGGTGGACTGGCCATCCCTTAGAAGCTGACCAGTGACTAAGACCTCCGCCTGGAAGTGTTTATTGGTCCGGGGGCAGGCAGCATGCTGGCCATGGAAAACCAAGAGATCCTGAGGAAGGTCTCCAAGCAGGAGATGACTGCAACACAAGGAGCCCATCAAGAAGGAGGAGGGACTCGAGAACTCTATGGTGCAAGTCGCCCCGGACCAGGAAAAACGAGGGGGAGAGGAATGGTAGGGTCCATTGCCCAATAGGAAAGCAGAGGGGACCATGCCAGGCGCAGCCAGCATGGCACTATAGAGAACATTCCCACCCCCTCCAACAGGAGTTGGAGGGGGAACCCTCTGGAGAAGCAGGAAAGGAAAGGGAAAGAAACATATCCTGCGAGAGACACCAAGTCCAGGGAGAAGCAGGCAATGGCTGTATGGGCCGGCATTGGATGGGGACTACACAGAAAACATGTTGGTTGCCCCCCCCGACTGTTGAAACACGGCCCAGTGCAGAAGCCACCTGTGAGGCCAAGAACGCTTACTGCTGAGGATGGTCTACAGGCAGAACAGAACGTCTGCCACCCACTCCACCGAGAATCAAAGGATGGACTGTATGGCATACACCCACATGCTCCTGACCTCCTTGGTAATGATGAAGGGTGAACCACACTGCCCTCATCCCAAGCACTGAGAGGCATAAGAAGAACTCTGTCTCAACCTCCAATACCCATTTAGACCCATAGGGTGCACTGCGGAAACTCCTGGGGAGCATGGTCAGGAGGACCACAGGGGCTGCCACCACCCAGAGGCTCGGCAGCCACATGAAGAAGCCAGCTGGGGGCCAGTGACAGAAGACAACTCTTCCAGTATGTCTCTCGGGGGTCTGTGCTACCAAAACAAAGGAGAGCTGGCCCCTGCTGAAACCCAGCAATACGGAAAAATAGCAGAGGCAATGGCATGAGGGCAGAAGGGGCATAGGGGAAGCTGTGACTATTCCTGAAGAAAAGAACCACTGCAGGGCATAGTCTAGGATTAGAGCCAGATGCATTCAGGGTGAGGCTGTAAGGCACCAATCATCAAGATCAGGGACTGCAAAGGCTCATTGCTGTCCCCGGGCCATGGTCACCCTGCACAGCAGCCGGCTAAGGCTTGGGGTCCAAAGCTAGACCCAAGGTGAAGGGGGTTCAAAGGGTAGCCACCCTCCTGAAAATAAAGGCAGGGTAAGTGGCAGGAGATATGAGCAGCAAGAGAAGTAGGGACGAGTCCCAATGGAGAAAAGAGCATATTGATTGACTCCTGAGAGGATCCACTACTGGGGACTCCTGGAAAGCCTCCATGTAGAGGTGTGTATACTCCAGAGACTGGTTCAAAGACCTAGACCCCAATATGTCCGGAAAGCCCCTATACCCAGCCAGTCTCTGGAGATGGGGAATACACTATGCCCAATCTGTCCTGCAGAAAGGGCTCTGTGGTACTTATTCCACAGGAATAAATCTGGTACCTACCAAAGAAAAATAAAGGTGGGGGGGATGTCTCCAAAGGCAAGTGGGAAGCCACCCAAAAGAAAGGCCCTAAAAAACAAGAGGAGAGGCTACATGAGAAACAAAATCATCCTCCAACCATCTGGATGGATGGCAAGGAACCCCTAACAACTCCGGTAGCATCCTGGACGGGGGTTATGCCATGAGTCAAGGTGCTGTGGAGGGTGTGGGACACGCAGCTGCCTAGATTCTGTGAGCTTTAAGGGCAGGCGTGTTAGGGGCTGAGGAGGCCTGACACTTGCTCTTAGATAAAGCAGGTGGTGGGCAGGTTGCTCCGCTGAGTAGCGAAGGAAAGATGGGCACACCCCGCTATGGTGGGTGTGGAAGAGGGGGTGCCCCAACCTCAGGACCCTGCCAGAGTCCTGTAGGAACGACAGCATATCTTGGACTCACCATCAAAAAGGGTAGAGCCCTGAAATGGGGCATCCATAATAGAGGACTGAATGCCCGGGGCAAAGTCCATCAGATGAAGCCAGGCATGGCATCCGAGAAAAACTGCCATTGCTGTGCTCCACACCAAAGTGTCCACTGTGTCATAGGTGGCATGGAGGACATGGAAGCTCAATTTGGTGGCAGAGTGGAGTCGCTGCTGTAACTGAGCCCTAAAGGAGGAGGAGTTCGGAAGGGCTTCTAGAATGCCGGCTGCCTGGCTCAAAAGGGACTGTTGATGGACCACCATGTGCACCAAGTTATTCTGGGAATGTAGGGCTAGCATGCAGGAAGCATACACCTACCGACTGTAGTGGTTCAGCTGCTTAGACTCCTTATCCGGAGGGAAGTCACCCAGGTGCTTTGTCCTATAATGGGGCCAGCCATCTGGGGCATGGTACAGCCGATCTGCCTTTTTAGGCAACGGAGGGACCAATGCCAGCTGCTGTCATACAGTGGTAGTAACATCATCGTGAGGTGCCACAAGGGGAGGGATTACCACTGAGGCAAGCTCTGGGATGTGTAGGTGCTCCACCAAGCAGCGTCATTGAGGGTCCTGATCCTCCACTTGCCAACCCTGTGATGTCTAGATGAGCCTATTCATCTCTAGAAAGGAAGGGCCTTCCGGGGGGGGGATTTGGGAGTCTCTCTGATACACATCTCACAGGAAGAGGAGTGAGAGGGGCAGTCTGGCGGGTCAATGGAATCCAACTCTGAATCCTCTGAGTAGTCAGCGCCTGGCGGCAGGCACTGGGCTGGTCCTGGGACAGTACTGGCACCTGCTCTAGCTTTGAATGGTTTTTTGGGCAGAGAAGGAGCCCAAGAAGCTAGGGTTACCACCTTTCAAGAAGCCCAAAGTGGGACATTTCTTATTGAAACATGATTTTTTGCAGGACAATATGTAATCTCAACCAATGCAACATACTTGTTTTCTCTAAATATTCAGAATTAAGACTAAGTGTTGTAGTTTTTTTAGCTGTTTCTAGTGTTTTTTATTATTTTAAGGTATTTTAGTTAAGATATTATATTGTTTTCCATCATCTAGAAGAAAGTGAGAAAATATTTTTTTCTACTATGTCAGGACATGTAGCATTTTTCATGTTTTTTTTTTGCAGGACACAGACGCTCAAATCAAGACTGTCCTACGAAAATAGGGACAGGTGGTAACCCTACGAGGAGAAGGCTGTGGAGGATACCGCGTTAGTGCAGGGGCCGACAGGGGTGCTGTCAGGGCTGGCATCAGGTGCTGGATGTACACCCAGCAAGAAATAAATTGCCATAACTGGCCGGCGACAGCTGAGGAGGAGTCAGTGGAAAAGAAGGCCCCGGCATCAGGTGACCGTAGGAAGGACCCAACGGTGGTCCCACAGGACCAATCAATGGCCTGAAGGGTGCCGATGGGCGGCCCAGATTTGCCCCCAAAGGAGGCAGGGGGCTGGGTTGTGAACCCAAAGAGCATCCAAGGGGCCACGCTCGATGGTAGTCAGGAGTCAGGTGCAGGACTCGGCGGGTTCAGGGGGTCCTGATGGGGACACCTAAAGACCTGTGGGGGGGGGGGTCTGGTCTCACGTTGGGTCTGGAAAAGCCAGGTCCGATGACAGAGGACCAGTGGGAGAAGGCCCTGCCAGCGCCGTGTGGAAAGGACCCAGAGCAGGGCACACTGGCGATGGCTGAGAGGCAGGAGGCACCCGAGGGGGGACACCCCGGGTGAAGGCTATGACCGCAGTGGAGCGCGTGGCAGCTGGCACTAGTGCAAAGGACCATCATCGGACCCAAAATTGGGTCTGCTGAAGGCACCGGGGCCGGGCGGGTGGCAGTGGAGGTACTGATGTCCTGAGAACCAGCTGAGCTCCCTGTCTGAGGACCCTGAGGGGTGAAGGGCTTGAGCAACAGGGGCGGTGGGATGGAAGAGGAGTCCCCGAACCTGTGGAGGTGCCACCTGCCACTTTAATTAGAGCAGGTGGCAGGGCCAGAGGCAGCCCAGAGGAAGAGAGGGCTGGTGTGGCAGGAGTGGCTGACTCCCTGTGAGGAGAAGACTCATCATCAGCCTCAGCCCCCGAAGGCGACCACGGCCTGGAGGCGGACCTATCTCAGTCCCAATGTTTGTTCCACTTGTGCCCTTTCTTAGAAGTTGCAGAGATCTCTGATGAGGCCCCCAGGAAGCAAGATACTCTGGGCCTGCAGCTCTTCTTACATGGTGGCCAGTTTTTGCTGAAGAAGATAGGCTTCCAGGAACTTCTGGCGTTGTCTCCACGTGGCCTGGCTGAACTTCAGACAGGTCTGGCAGGCTTCAATGTCGTGATCCAGGCCTAGGAAGATAACGCAGGAGGAATGGCCATACTTGTCTGGAATCTGTTTACTGCAGGTACACTTGGATTTGCAGGACTCAGCAGAAGAAGTTGGCAAAGACATGCAACCAACAGTAAAATAACGATGAAAAACTATCAAAAATAAAGAAAATAACTGAAAAAAAGAAAGTAGTAAAGGCAGTCAACTGAAGCAATGTTCCACAAGGTTTACTGAGTGCAAGTCAACAGCAGCAAAGGAACTGAGGAGGGTCTGGGGGACCGCCCCCTTTATATGCCGACATTGGGGGCAGTCCCCCGCTGTAGACTGCTAACTGGAAGTTTTCTGTGTGGTCCTAGCACCTGGCAGCTTAGTCATAACAGTGCTGCCTACAGCAAGAGCCCCCCTCGAAGTAAGATCTGTTTCACATTGAAAGAGGATTAGCACTCCCGCAGCTCCTGTGCTACCACTGGGTGGCTCATCTCCACTTTCACCTTGCTCAATGTTTGGTGGGATGGTATGCAACACGGCTTGACATGGAACATGCCTTGTTCCCTAATCAGAATTTTATACAACTTTGCTACCACAGATCACCTCCAGCCGAGACACTCTCGAGGTTGAACCCATGGTTATGCTTACAGGTATAGGTGTGGAAATGGCTTCGGAAAAGACTGCATCTCACCCCCTTCCTCTTCTGCCCGATTTCCCAGTTGAAGGATTTTCCTGTGCTCCTTTGGGACCATGGTTACGGTAACTGGGAAAGATATTCCATATGGTATGTTCATCAGTTACTCGAAGGCAACACCATTCAGCAATTTGCCACAATACAAACCCAAAATAACCTCCTCTGTTTGGAGTTCTACCGTTATCTTCAAATCAGACACTATACTTTATCTCTCCTATTGGGGGCCCACCATTTGGATCAATACCCTTTGCTCATAAGCTTTTATATTAACTTCTTACAAACTGGTAACACACCTCATATGATATCCCAGCTGCGTCAAGCCTTACAATCTACCCTAGGAGTTACCACCTTAGCTATAGTGCTCCAGTGGACGAAGGAACTAGATTGACTTATTGAAAAAGGGGAATGGTTGCAGGCATGTCAGACAGCAGTGAAAGTAACAAGATCTCATCAGTGGAGGAAGTACGCTGGGAAACACCTAATGAGATACTTTTGTACCCCGGTAATCATGGCTCACTACATCCCCACCTATTCCTCCGCCTGCTGGAGTGCTGCGGAGACACTAAAGCAAACCACTACCATGTTATGTGGGACTGCCCTTATCTCCAACCCCTTTTTCATGACCTGAAGGCAGAACTTATGAACTACTTGGGGAGACCATTTCAGCTTACTCCCCAGGTGTACTTCTTTTTACAGTACCCTAGGAGTTTTCAGGACTCTGTCTCCCAATACATTTTGGGCATATCGTTAACAGTAGTCAAAACAGCAATCAACAAATGCTGGCTCACCCCTACATTTCCCACTGTAGATTCCTGGAGAGGGACGGTCAATGGTATTTGCCACAAGGAAACAATTACTCGCTCTCTAAATGACTGTACAGAATTGTGTAGCTCACAATGGATTGGGTGGCTTCTTCACACCATGAGCAGAGACCCACATTTTGTCCCCTGAATATACAGATATTACCTGAATGGACTAGGACTAGTTAATCTTTAATGTAATTGTACTGCTACTTTTACTAGGCCCTAATTCTTCTGGCCCTGTCCGAGGCATCCCACTCCCCTGCTGTTGCCCCCACCCACACTGAAGCATTGCCCCCTTTGTTTTTCTTTAGCCACATCTTAGATTTTGACTGCTCTTTATATTGAAACTCCTCTCCTACAACAGCCAAGTTGAGAAATATGTAATCACTGATACAGAACAAGTCCCCCTCCCCCTAGCTGTCCCGTAGGGGTGGGGGTGGTACACTGTGATTTGATTTCTGGCTGTTTGGGTGTGGGAACTGTAATAATGTTTGCTTTCTGTATCTGTACTGACTACCTCACCTGTTGTAATTGTGTACCTCTTGACCTTGAAAATTTCACAAAGATTACATTAACAACAAAAAAAGGTGGAGAGTGAAAAATTTCGATCCAAAAAAAGTTATAAGAGAAAAATAACCAGGGCATAAGATAGCCCAACCCATGTAAGAATGGAAAACAACAAGTGTCTTCACAGCTCGTACTTATTTGTGGGGGGAGGGACAGAAAAGACAATTTAAGACTACAGTGTGCCTGGGGGATTGAGGGTGGGAGAGTGGTACTTCATGGAGATGATATTCTTGAAGATCCAGAGTTACTGTAAGTAAATTTACTATCTGCTATGAATCAATCTTCTCTATAGAGTCCCACTTTTTGGTCGAGTAGCAAGTTGTAAAAACCCCTGGACTAGGGAGGCTGGAGTTTTAGGACTCAGGAGGAAAGCAAGCCTTGTAATGTAGCCAGCCCAAAACCTGCATACTTCCTGAAGTGAATGTCCAAAGTGTTGAGTTTTGTCAAGGTGTGAACACTACTCTAGGTAGGGGCCCTACATACTGCATGTCTGAAATAGGGACCAAATGGAGCAAAGCCACCAAGGTTTATGCAGGTGAGATGAGCTCTGATGAACTCCTCCAACTGCTGTCCTGCCAATGTGCAGCAGCACTGAATGCAACACACAACCTAAATCAAAAAGAACTATTTGGAAATAGGGAGAGCGTTTTGAATGGTGCTGAAAGAGACAAAAAGCTTGAAGGCTTGTCTGTAGTCCTGGGCTTTCTAGAGGTACATGCTGAGGATTCTTCCAGCAATGAGAGAAAGAAGCACTACGGAAGCACTAGTAACTGACTGAGGTGGTACTCCAACATCCCCCTCAGCAGAATGTATGATGTGTTTGGACTACACTACTATCCTTATGAAAAACTGAGTTCAGAGGATCTGTCACTGGGGCCTTATGTTCAGAAACTCTGTGTCTGCAAGTAAAGGCCACTAGAAGCAGTTTTCCAGGTCGGATACTTCATGTCACAAGTAGGCCTGCAGGTGAGCATGTCTGACACTAAGATACCAGTTGGTGACCAGTTTCTTTACAGGGGGGTTCTAGTGTAAGATACCACTAAGGAATCTTCTAAAAGAGGGGAAGTTGAGTCAAGGGGAGAGTTCCAAGTAACGCATGATATGCTGAGACTGCCAAAAATGGACCTTTATAGGAGAGTACTGGAGGTCAGACTCCAGAACATAGTCCATAACTTACTTTGGAAGGCAATGAGAAGGATCTTTGGAGTTTCTGGAACACCAAATGGAAAAGTGCTTCCACTTAGCACCAAAGGCTTTTCTGGCAGAAGGTTTTCAAGCTGCCAACAGGACTTGAGAAACACGTTGGGACACTTGAAACCTAAGGGCAATAAAATCTTCTCAGTTATGTGATGTGCCAGAACTAAAAGCAGACTCAACAAAGTTGGCACTATTCACAAATTTTAACCAAAAACAGCTGTATTACATAAAAAAACAGGGAAATATGTAACTTGCATTTCTCAGAGCCCAAGTAGAGACGCTGACACGGAGCTACAGACCGCCAACCCGTTTCATGTCAATGCACATCACTGCGGATAACATTTGAAAATTGCCTACTTCTGTTTCCTCAGGAGCCATGCCTAAAGATGCAGGGATTGTAGGTTTGAGTGTACTGGCTGAGCCTGAACTGTATCAGGAGCTACGTCCTCAGAGGTAAGATCTGCAGTTGATGGATCGCCATTTGGTGCAACAATGGATACCAGATCTGACTGGTCAGCATAAGGCTATCAGGATCATTTTGCCATGGTGGGCCTCCAGCTTGAGGAACACCCTGTGGATGAGAAGACACATCAGGAAGGCATAAAGAAAGCAAAGTGTCCGTTGCAGCTTGAACACATCCTGATAAAAAGTGGCATGCTCTCAATTTCCGGAACAAAAGCATTGTAGTTCTGCATTGTGGCAGGATGCAAAAAGATCCAATTCTAGCCTGCCCCAATCATTAAACAGGGACTGAATCATGTCCTCCACAAGGGGCCATTTTTGAGAGTCTGACATTGCTTGACTGATACCATCACCCATGACATTTTTATCCCAAGGAGATGGGTGGCACAGAAAAGGATCCTGTACTGCAAGTACTACTCACAAACTCTCACTGCTTCTTTGTACAGAAGTTAGGAGTATGTCCCTCCTTGTATGTCCAGGAAGAACAGGACACATTTGCCTATATGGAGATGAACTACCTTTTCACAAACCAGATCCAACATGGCCAGCAGCTTACACAGAACAACGCTCATCTCTCAACACAATTATGTGAAGATTATGTTTTGAGTGATTCCAAGTCCCTTGGGTCTGGAATCATTGGTAGTGTATTCCCCAACCAAATGTAGAAGCATATGTGGCCACTGTCACTCGTGGCTCTGAAGGGGAGAAGCGGAACCCTTGAAGAAGGTTCTCGTTCAAGGACCACCACAGAAGGGAGCTAGTCAGAGGCTTTGTCACCATAACTAGATGATCCTGAGGTTGAGATGCCTGTGACTATTGTGTGCTGAGCATCTGCTTGGTGTTCTCATATGCCACCCTGCAAAGAGTATGATAAAGTCCGGTGCTGCCATGAGCCACAACATCCTCTGCATGGGGTGCACTGTTACTTGAGTGTGTTCTGACTGACACAGTAGGTTATGTGTATAATTTATTTTGCTCTGTCCTCTAGTAGAAAGGATCCTCCTTGAGCGGGACCCATAACTGCCTTGTGAACTGCAGTTTCTGGTAGCGAATCAATCTGATTTTTGGAGGCTGAGCTTAACTTCTATGGATGTCAGAAATTAGTATGCTAACAATACTCTGAAATCTCTGCTTGAAGCTTGGATGGACTTTTCATGAGCAAATTGTCCAGGTAGAGGAACACTTTCATTCCTATCTTTCTGGTGTGAGCCAGAAGTACTGCAAAGCACTTGGTAAAGACACTTGGCTTAGACACAAGTCCAAATAACAGGACTCTGTCCTGACAATGTTTGAGTCCCATATAGAATCTGAGATATCTGCGTTGACTAGCCCTGATGATGAATGTATTGGTATGTATCCTGCATGTCCAAGGATGCAAACCATACCTGGGCTTTCAAGTAAGGAAGAAGGGAGCCCAGCGATACCATTTTGAATTTCTTGTGCCTCATGTACTTTTCCAGTGCCTTCAGATCTGAGATTACGCACATGCCACCACTCTTCTTGGGAACAAGGACTTAATACTGGAAGCTATAATGACAGCGTCTACTATAGGCTAGGGATAATAAGTCACTTTGGTCAAGGTTGCCATATGCTTTTAATCCAGAAACCAAGGGACTATCAAAATAGAAGCTTGTTTAGGCCAAGCTGCATCCACGGCAGGATGGCTAGGTGGCACCAGAGATAAAAGGAGACACAGTATAGTGAGATACTCAATCTGTATCTCCTTTACTTCATCTATAGCCACTTTCTCGAAGTTTGAAGCCTTGTGCATATTCTTCAACAGTGACTGGAAAAAAGATCTTCTTGAGGAGTCCACAATGTCTTGGCAGGGAGGGTATCCCTTGGCCAGAAGGAAATTTTATAATCCCCTGCTGCATCATTATTGAAATCCAGATTATATTCTCATTCATCATCCATCAAGGAAGATGAAGCCAGGGGTTCCTGTACTTGTGACAAGGCTGGCTCAAAGTTAAACATGCTGCCTGGTGCCAAGGCCTGCTTTGGCACAAATAGGAAGGAAATCACATCGGCACCAGAGACTGTGGCAGCACTGAGGATGGAATTGATATCACAGGCACCAAAGACAGCAATGGGGCTGCACATGGCACCGATCCCGAGGGAGCCAACCCCAGTGACATCCCAAACACCATTATTGGCACCATAGATGCAGCAGATAAGGTGCGGAGTCACTGTTCCATGAGAGCTGTCCATCAACTACACTGCACACCAAAAACATCCCCTGGAGACAGAGGCTGTATCACAGACAGAGGTGGCACACCCAAAGTCAAGAACAAATCCAGCATCATATCATCCCTCGTTGACAGCGATGAAAGAAAGGACACCAGAACTTCCCTCTAATCCTAGGGAGACAGCTGCCTCAGAGCAGTATGATGAGAATTTGGCCTGGACTTATGTCACTACTTCTCCTTCGTGTGCACGTGTGTGTGTGTGTGTGTGTGAGATATACAGCAGTCCCGCAACTCTGACGACAAGTGTATATCAACAGAGAACATTTTCTTTTTATGACTGTAAAAGGACTGCTCATCTTCCTAAATGAGAGACTGTCTGGTACCAGAACACTTGCCCAGAGATGAGCGGTGGCCCAAAACAGGCTCACTGCCAGAGAAATCTGTCTTGTCAGGCACCCTACCTTCCATAATGGTTTTCAAGCACCATCAAATGTGGTAGGGTTCTGAAAAACTTGATGTAAACACTATCACAACTGTTACAAAACCAATAAATTCTGTAAACTATAGATACAGAGATGTAACAAATTAGACTGCAATGTTATTTGTACAAAACCTGATGTTCTAGTCTCCCAAGAGGAAAGCACAGCACTTCGATGACAAGAAAAAAGGAACTGAGGTGGTTGAGGCCAGTGACGCTTCATGCCCTGCAGGCATGCAGACAATACCATGCATCAGCGCTGGCATCATCACTGCCAGTTACAAAAGTTCTGGTTCCCACAGGGTCCTGTCACTTTTTATGTCTAGGACCAAAAACTGAGGCTCTCTGTAGAAGATGCATTCATAAAACAGCCAAAGTAAAAACGATCTACTTGCAATACCAAATTAAAACTGACCCCATCTCAACTAAGCACTGCCAAACTAATGAAAGAAACAGTACAGAAGAAACAAAAATAGCAAAATGCAGCTAAAAACTGAAACGTACCTATTCTGTAACAAAACTCCTGCATGAAACAAAAGAAACAAAATCTATTAAGAAGTGCCTGAATGTATTCACTGCTTAAATGATCAGCAAATTGTTAACGTGCTCAAAAACGTAAAACACTAACCCTGTAAAATTAAAAAAAAACGAACCGTAGCTTATCAGATCTTAAGCAGTTACTCCAAGATCACATTAATTAAGAAGACTTGCACCTTTGTAGAGGAAAGCACATTCTACTTTTCAAATCACCTCGCTCTACCAGCACAGAGAAAACCTTGACCGTAACTAGCAATCAGCATGGAATTCCCTAAACCAAATGCTCTTGTTAAAACCCGAACTGGATTTTGGTATCTGATAACATTACACCAATCTCATGCACTTAGTTTTCGATACATACTTCCTTCTAGCCATTGCTGAGATTGAATGCGATGAAGGGACCTGAATGGCCCTGAAAGCTTGTGTATTACACCATCCTTGTACAAGCAACAAGTTGGGCCAATAAAGGTCACAAACTATCCAGTGACTCCTAACCACGTAATACAGCTCACTATGCTATGGTACTTGTATTTCGTGAAGCTGGCGGGGGGGGGGATATGTTCCTGTGCCTTACTGTATCCAACAGCTTCACCCAGCTACATCACCATCTTGTTCCACACAATGCCATCCATGTATAATTCTCCTTTTCAGCTTTGGTGTATAATATAGCCCTCATTCATTGAAGACACTCAAAGGAGACTAATGGGCTTGCGGCAAGTTGACAAGGACCTCCAGGGGCCATCTGTGCCTGATTTGTATCTTTTACCAACCAGTCATCTACAACAGCGAAGATACACAACCCTTATTTAAGTAGGTGGGCAGCTTTTGGCAAATAGCACATACCACAGAATGCACCTCTGCAAGTTAAAATGGCAGCACCAGGTTTTGGAAATGCATATCTCCACATACAAATCTGAGGTACCATTTGTGAAACCAGCATAGTCAGACATACTGATATGAGCCTCATATGGCCAGACCACCTAATCAGTAACCTTGCCTGTGGAGCGTAAGCAGGAACTCTAGAGAACATTCTAAACTTTATATATGCGTTGAAGCTTCATAGGCCCAAAATAGTGTATATACCTCCTGTCTCCATGCCAATGATCTGGGTTTGCATCCAGAGCATGAGAAGCCACTGCAAGCTAACAGGAGGTGGAATAAGTATCATGCTGGACATTCTGCTCCTCTTGCTGGGACAAGTGGAAGCCTCCACTATAGCACCTAATGTGTGACTAGGCGAGATGGTGCAGAGGTTGTGGGTAGGAGGTTATCGGGAATCCACACAGGAGGGGCTGGGCAAGGCAAACAAATGAAAAAAAGGTGTATTATTCAGGACATTATGTACTCAGACTAATAACAGTCTTCACTAAGGGTCAGGTAAGGCATCTGACCCTTATGACTCCTCCAGTTCCCACACCAGATTTCAGGCTCTGCTGTACTCCATCAAAGAAAAGCTCTCCTGGGGGTAAGCCCCAAGTTTAGACAAACAAGAAACAGAGTACTGGGAGGAGGCTGGGGTCAGGCCCTCTAGAGAGTTCAGGGAGCTGAGCTGACGAGAGGGCCACAGGGGTTCTGGGGGACTAAGAGGAGGACACAAAGTTAAAAACAAAGCGACAACTTTATGAAAGCTGGCATCACAACTATATAAAAAATAAGATGACCTCTGCTTTTTGGAAAATGTTACCACACAGTTTAGGCTGTTACTATGGGCTAGTCCAACATTATTACCTATTGTGCAACAGTAAGTCAAGCAATTTCGTGCAATGTGCAGAAATTCAGAAATACCTTAGCTGAGTCTGAGCTCTTCATGTAGGGTTCGGTGCAATGTGTGATTCCCCCTTGGAGAACTTTTTCTATCCTCGCCACAAGAAATATATCAGTATGAGGACAGGTAATGGAGAAAATTCCCTTGAAAAAAAAAATGAAGATTAAAGAGCTGTAGCGGGATTCCCAAAAGAATGATTACTGACATGACCATGAGATGCTGTAGGCAGCACATAGTAATACCAGATGGGAGACAGATTCGTATCCTTAGCTCAAAACCAAAAATGAAAATTATGTACTCACCGTAATTCCCAGTCTTCTAGGAACAGCTTCACCATTGATTCACACTAGTGGGTCTTAGCCGGAGGTGCTAGGACCCTGCAGGAGCCAGAATATTGTAGGAGGGCTAGCGCTGAGGCAAGCTGCGCACAGCAGTGCCATGAGACTGGCTCGTGCTGCATGGCTTACCTCAGCACCAACCCTCAACCCCTTCAGTACCTTTTTTTACCAAAGAGGTGCAGTAAAACAAGTACTTATACACTTAATATAAGGGTATAAGATAGCCCTGGTGACCCATGTAGGAAGGGTTAACAAACCAGTAACAAAGTGTCTTCACAGCCCAAAGCAAGAAAGTAGTTATGTAAGAACTTACCATAACAGCAGAATCTTCAAGAGGAGCACTTGAAGCAGGCAACACTAGTAGGACTGAAGCTGCCAGGACCACATGGAAAACTTCTAGCTAACAGTCTATCATGGGGGAATGCCCCCACTGACGTCGACATGCTGACGTCTGCCTAACCTATAAAGGGGCGGTCCTCCAGACCTATCTCAGTTCTCCCACTGGAGAACCTGGCAAGTAAAGTAAAAATGGAGAACCAAGGCGGCTCCTCAGAACCAAGAAAAGGTATAGTAAATAGGAAGGAGATGCAGCTGTCAGGGGGAAAGAGGGAGGGAAAGCAAGAGCTCCTCTCAAAGATCTACTGTTACGCTAAGTTCTTACATAACTGTACTATCTTACTTTTTAGAGGCTCTTGCAGCAGGTAACACCAGTAGGACTGAGTCCCAAACAGTACCAGAACTACCCAAGATTCAGCCGGGAGGAGGCAGAAAAACAAGAGCAGACAGCTCAGAAAAGAAGGCCCTGAAGGACAGCTAGTCTGAAGTTGGCCCTGTGCCTGGAAGTGATGTCCAGGCTGTAATGGCAGACAAAGGTGTGCACCGAACTCCAAGTGGCAGCTGCACAGATGTCCACAGCAGACACATTTCTGAAACAGGCAGCAGAGGTGGCCATACCCTTAGTGGAGTGACCCTTGACTGCCCCAGGCAAGGGCTTGTTGTACTTAAAGTAGCAGTACATGATGCAATTTGCCAACCATTTGGATAAAGTGCCCCATCTCTTCTGGGAGCGAATTACACAATTGATCAATTTTACGAACTGGTTGGGTGTGAGCCATATAATAAAGGAGCACCCTGTGAATATCCAAAATGTACAGCAAGGCCTCCCCCTGATTAGAATATCCAGGGAAATAAACAAGAAGGGATGGTTTGCTTGAGCATGAATTCAGACACCACATTAAGTAGAAACTTAGGATTAGTTCGTAAAGACACCCTATCTTTGTGAAAAACCAAATAAGGCTCTTTACACATCAGAGCCTGAAGCTCAGAAATCCTTCGAATGGAAGTAACAGCAACTAAAAATAATGCTTTCCATGACAGAAAGTGCAACTTGCGGCCGGTTCAAAGGAAGGCAGACTGAGCTTCTCCAACATATAAAGAAGGACCCATGGAGGGACGGGATCCCGAATGGGAGGTTTCAGATGAAAGATACCCCACAGAAATGTGCGGGATACCTGTAGCTGGGCAATAGCCTTGCCCTTAATAGGTGCACGGTATGCAGAGATGGCAGAAAGGTGTACCTTGAGAGAAGAGTACCCCAGACCAGAGTCCAAGAGGGATAGGAGGTAATCTAGAATCAGATTCACTGAGCAGATAAAGGGATCCAGGCGAAGTGTAGTAGCCCATATGGAGTAATGCGTCCACTTCATGGCATAGGTGGCTCTCGTGGAAGGTTTCCTGGCAGCCACCAAGACACCAGCAACCCTGGAAGAAACTCCAAAGTGTGCGATAGCTAAGTCTGCAGAACCAGCCATGCATGGAGATGCAGAGATTTGAGGCCTGGATGGACCAGGGTACCCTGCTCTTGGGAGAGCAAGCTGGAGCACAGGGGCAAGGGAATTGGGAGGTTCCACTGTCAGCTGCTGCAGTAGGAGGAACCAAATCGGATGGGGCCAGTAGGGAGCTATGAGGATCATCTCCACCCCCTCTGACTAAAGTTTGAGAAGAACCCTCTGCAGAAGCAGGAAGGGAGGGAAGGCATACAGAAACCTCCCTTTCCAGGAGAGGGATTTGTCTTGCCAGAAAACTCCAGGACCTGGATCAAGGGAGCAGAGAAGCTGCAGTTTTACATTGAGTGGGGACACAAAGAGGTCCAACTCTGGACATCCCACCTGTCAAAAAGGTCTTAGATCACCGAGGACAGGAGTTCCCACTCATGTATCCTCAACCTGGACTGGCTTTGACTGTCGGCCAGGATGTTTTGGATGCCTGGAACATGGACGGCTGCAAGTTCCAGGTTGTGTTCAATGGCCCAATACCAGACCCTCATGGCCTCCCGACAAAGGGAGTAAGAGCAAGTGCCCCCCTCTTTGTTGATGTAGAAGACTACGGACATGTTGTCCATCTGCACAAGTAGCAGGCTGAGAAGAATGTGGGTCTGAAGGCCTGCAGGGCATACAGAACTGCCTGCATCTCCAGCACACTGAAATGGTGATGCTGCTCTGTCTTGGACCAAGTGCCCTGGGTCTGAGCAGGTGTCCATGGAGGTCTGACAAGCGCAGGTTGACGACAGGAAAAGAACTGAGGTAGGTCTCGGGGACTGCCACCTTTATAGGATAGGTGGACGTTAGCGTGCTGACTTCGGCGGGGAGGTCCCCCATGACAGACTGCTAGCTAGAAGTTTTCTGTGTGCTCCTGGCACCTGGTGGCTTCAGTCCTACCGGTGTTGCCAGCTGCAAGACCAACCTCGAAGTAACATCAATGAGTAAAGACCAACAAAACATACTGGAGTGAGCGTGGGGGATGGTGAGTGGGCATCTGAATCAATGCCGAATATATTCCTAGAAGATCAGGAATTACGGTAAGTACATAATCTTCCCGTCTTCCAGAAATCAGTCTTCAGCACTGGTTCACACTAGTGGATCAGAGGACCAAGCTCAGGCAAAATTCCCTGGACTAGGTCACCAGGAGCCAAGGGCTCACTCAGGACAGAAGTCCATTCAGGATTGTCCTACCAAAGGTGGCATGCTGCCTGTCAAGGACATCTAGGGCACAGTGCTTAACAAAAGTGTGCACTGTGCTCCAAGTTGCAGCTCTGCAGATGTCATAGATAGGTACAGAACGAATCGCTGCCAGGGATGTGGTAACTACTCTAGTGGAGTGGGCACATACCAGGCCTTCAAGCTTAACCTAAGCCATGGTACAACAGGGGCATAGGCAGCTCACAGTCAAGGCAGAAATGCACTTGATTGTAACAGGCTGACCCTTATGATGAGGATCGAAGGAGACAAAGAGCTGTTTGGATTGCCTGAAGCCCTTGGTTCTGTTCAGGTAAAACCGAAGGACGCTTAACATTCCAAGAATGAAGAGTGCACGCTCCTTCATTCTGGAAGCTGGCAAGGTAGGTAGGGCAGCACTAGTGGCTGATTCAGATGGAACTCCGACACAACTTTTTCTAGGAACTTAAGGTGCATTCAAAGAACTACCATGTCCTTAGGGAAAACAGTGTTATATGAAGGATCTGTGACCAAGGCATGGATTTCAGACACTCTGTGAGCAGAAGTGATGACCACTAGAAATGCTGCTTTCCAAGTTAGAAACATCAGCTCACACCTCACAAGAGGTTCAAAATTCGAGTGAGTCAGCATATCCTGCACAAGGCTGATATGCCAAGCAGCCACCAGCTTCCTGATGGGAGGCCTTGTGTGCAAGTGTAAGGTAGATGGTACCGACAGGCTTGCAGTATGCAGAAATAGCATACAAATGAACCTTAACTGTGGAATACTGTAGAACAGCATCAGAAAGATTCAGCAAGTACTCCAGAACCTTGCCAGGTGGGCACTCCAAAGGGGTCCATGAGGGTTTTGGAGCACCAAATGGAAAACTTTTTCCATTTGGCTGAGTAAGTCTTCCTAGTGGAAGGTTTACGGGCAGCCAACAGTATTTCAGAGACCCTTTGAGCTACTTGTACCTGTTCACTACTATCTTTTCAGAAGCCAGGGGGTTGGGACGGACCACGTTACCCTGAATCAGTAAGTCCATCTTGAGTGGAAAAATCCTCATTTTGCAGACAGTCTGCTCAGAGGAAACCATATCTGCCAAGACCAGCGGGGGTGAACAGTATCATTTTGCCCCCCCCCCCAACACACACCACCACCGCACTTCCAGTTTGAGCAATACCCTCGGCACGAAGGGGACTGTAGGCTGGCAGTATAGCCTAGAGGTTAGAGTAACGAGCTGTGAATGAGCTTGGTACATCCAGCAGGCCTGGGTTTGAGTCCCACAACCTCCACTTGCATACTGTATGACCCTGAGCAAGTCACTTAACCAGCCCAAAGCTCCCAGGTTGCTCCTGAAAACAGGCAGTTGTGCCTAGTGGGCCTTACCTGGCAAAGAATAAAAAATTAAATTAAAAAAAAAAATGCATACAGAAATAGATTTTTGCCATTGCAGTCTAAATGCATCCTGATAGAAAACACGATGTCCTGGATTTCTGGAACACAGTTGAGGCAGTTTGTCGTTGAGTAGGGATGCAAAAAGGTCCACATCTGGGCTCCCCACTTGTCGAACAGTGATCTCACGACATCTGGAGATAGTGACCATTCATACAAACATACGAAACTGCCAGCAGAAGCAGGCCATAATGGTCTATGAAGTCTGCTCAAGCATGCAGCTCAGTTTAGTTCCCTGGAGCTGCCCCCCACTCCTCTTGGAATCATGCACCTCCACCATATTACACCCCCCTTCCACTTCCCAGTACTGGTTCCTACCATCCTAATTTTCTTTTTTTATCCTGTTCCACTCCTCCTTGAAACTGGCCACTGTATTTGCAACAACTACCTCTTCTGGCAACTCGTTCCACCCTGACACCACCCTTTCAGTGAAAAAGTGCCTCATCTCCTTCTTAAATCTACCTCCCACTGGTTTCAAGCTATGCCCCCTTGTAGTACCCAACTTTCTTAAATTAAAGATGCCCTCCAATCCAACCCTGTTTATGCCTTTAAGGTACTTGAAGGTTTCTATTATATCCCCCCCATTCTTTTCTGTCCTTCTGGGAGTACATGTTGAGCTCCCTCAGCCTCTCCTATGGTTTGTCCCCCATGCCCTGGATCATCTTGGTTGCTTGATATCCTTCTTCAGATAAGGGCACCAGAACTGAACACAGTATTCCACGTGTGGTCTCACCAGCGACCTATACAGTAGCAGAATAACGTCCTCCCTCCTAGAGGCGATTCCTCTGGTGATACAGCCCAGCATTTTATTTGCTTTGGCTGCTGCCTTATGGCACTGAGCAGAGTGCTTCATGCCACTCCTGGCCAACACTCCATGGTCCTTTTCCTCCTCTGATATGGTCACCTGTACTCCCCCTAGCCTGTAGCTGGCCCCTGGGGTTCCTGGCTCTCAGGTGATTGACCTTGCATTGCTTAGTATTGAATCCCAACTGCCAGATGCCTGACAATTTCTCTAGCCTAGCCAAATCTTCCTTTAATTCTTGTTTCCCCTCCACTGTGTTCCCCTCCCACAGAGCTTAGCATCATCTGCAAAAAGGCAGATGTTACTCTTGACCCCCTCTGCTATGTCACCAATAAAGATGTTGAACAGCAAAGGTCCAAGTACTGAGCACAGTGGGACCCCGCTGGTTACAGGTCTAGGTTTGGATAGTCCCCCGGTTCCTGTCCCACAGCCAGCTCTTGACCTACCCCAGCAGTTTGTCCCCATTCCCAGGTCCCTCAGCTTGCTGATCAGCCTGCCATTTGGCACTGAATTGAATGCCTTGCTGAAATCCAGGTACAGGATGACCACTACCTGTCCCCTGTCCAATGACCTTTAACCCAGTCGAAGAAGTCTATCATGTTTGTTTGACAGGATCTCCTCCTGACAAACCCATGCTGCCTGTTGTCCTGAAGACCATTTACCTCAAGGAAAGACACCAGCCTTTCCTTTAGAATGGTTTCCATTAACTTGCTCACTATGGAGGTTAGGATGACTGGCCTGTAGCTACCCTGCTCATCCCTGGGAGCACTGTTGTGAAGTGGTATCACATGGGCTGTCCTCCAGTCCTGTGGCATGCATCCTTCTCCAGTGAGGTGTTAAACAGGTCCATCAGGGAGGCTGCTAGTTCAAGTTCAAGTTTATTGCAGGAAAACTCCATTGAGCAAGCTCATTCACAAGGAGGTCCTGTGACATACAGACTTACACAACATACATACATAAATAGTTAATAAACAATATATACATAAATGCAGGCGTCATATAATACAAGCAAGATATACATACAATGACACCACAGGGGATGACCACAGGTGGTAATAACTAAAGTAACACAGGGTGGCGACTTATAGATAGCATACTGATACTTGAAACATGGTACTGGTGTTTGCAATAAATACATTTTGGCAGATGGGACAAACAACAGAATAAAATGGATAAGGGAGGTAGGAATGGTTTGATAGTGTGATCAGAGAAGAATATATGTAGACAGAGCCAGGAGTAGGAAGGGAAGGGATAGCAGGAGTTAGATTGCTGCAGCAAGGTAGCACCAGCTCCTGCAGGGCCCTTGGGTATACTCCATTTGTGCCAGGTGCCTTGTCCACCCGCAGTTCCCAAAGTCCCCTTAAGACCCTGTCAACCCCAATCTCCCCATCATATTCCTCCCCACCCCCACGGCTCCCCCCAAACATCCCCTGTGGCATAGGCCCATCCTGTTCCCTAATGAAGACAGAGCAAAAGTACTTATTTAGTGCCTCCGCTTGATCTTCACCATTTTCTGCTCATACTCCTTCCCTCTTTATCCTCACAATCCTGTCCCTTCTCATTCTTCTCTCCTTTATGTACCAGAAAAAAAGTCATTTTCCTCTTCCTTAATCCCCTGCACCAGTCTAAATTCTTTCATAGCCTTGGCTGCCCAGACCTCTCTCCCTGCCTGTCTAGTTTTCTCTGCGTATGCCTCTCTGTCCTTCTCCCTCAAGGTACGCTTGCACCTCAGGAGGGCAGCCCTCTTTTTCTTCACTTTCTCTGCCACCTTCCTGCTAAACCATCTATGTCTCTTGGTCCTGGCGTCCTTTTTATGAGCCTTTGTGCAAGTGTCTGAGGCCTCAATTAACCCCATCTTAATGACAGACCATTTCTCATTCGCATCCATCTCCAGTCGGAGGTTTGCCAGGTGCCCCTCTAGTGTGTTACCCATTCTATCGAAGTCCGCCTTCTTGAAGTCCACCACTCTCATTCTGGACTTGGCTGCTTCTTTCCCCCTGTTGATGTAAACCCACACCATGCAGTGGTCACTGCCTGTAAGGGGATCCCTCACTTCGACCTCCTGGATATGTTCCCCATCTGATAACACTAGGTCTAATATGGCCTCTTCCCTTGTTGGCTCTATGACTCCCTGTGCCAGGAGACACTCCTAGATAGCACCCAGAAGGACCTGTTCCCTGCAACAGGAGGTAGCCGGGGTGCTCCAGTCTACTCCAGGTAGATTAAAGTCTCCTATTATTACAATGTTCACCTCTCCCTCCTACCCTCTTGATCTGGTCCCCTAGCTCCCTGTCCAACTCTATGCCCTGTGAAGATGGTCAGTACACCACCCCAAATTAATCCTTCTCCCAATGATGTTCTAGAGCAATACCCATAGGACTTCTGCGGAGCCTCCTCCCTGGTGCACACTATCTCTTCCCTTATGTACAATGCCACTCCACTGCCCCTTTCCTCTGTCCTCCCTGCACAATTGTTACTCCGGGATCTCAAGGTCCCAGTCATTGTACTGGGTTGTCCATGTCTCTGTGATAGCAGCTATGTCCACCTCCCCTTCTGCAATTATCACCTGCAGGTCTGATGCCTTGTTTGCCAAACTCCATGCATTCAAGGACACCACCTCCCAGAGTGACCCCTTTACCTCTTTGCTCTTCGACATCCTTTTGTGTCTCTACTCCTCCCCTGACCCTACTATCTCCTCCCTTCCTTCTGATTTCCTAATGGGGGGCGGCCCGGAGGCCCCCCTCACCTGGTGCTGAGTGCCTTGCCCTCTGCTGCCCTCCCCCTTCAGTTTAAATTCAGCTTCTCTATCAAGTATCTCACCAGGTTGTCTTTCAGGACCCTTGTGCCCTCCTTACTTAGATGCAGCCTGTCTGGTGCATATAGGTCCTTGCGTTCCCATGTCCTGCCACACACACACATCCACCAGCCCATACCCATTTGCCACACACCATTCCCCCCAGCCATGAGTTGAATTCCTCTATCCTCAGCTTTCTAACAGTACTGGCCCTCAGAACTGGCAGTACCTCAGAGAAAGCTACTGATTTTCCTACTCTCCTGCAGATCTTTTCCAGCTCCTTGAACCTTTCCTGCACCACCTTCACCTCGCATCCTGCCAGATCATCGGTGCCCAAATGAACCACAATGTGAGGCTTCCCCTGTACTTGCCCCACAAACTTTGGTATAATTGATCCCACCTTCCCTGCCATCATGTCTGGCATACACTCCACCCTCCTGTTGCTTTTCCTTGTATGCTTGTTTCCCCACTGTACTCTCTTCAGTATTGAGTCTCCCACTATTACACCCTCTCCCCCCTTCCTGCCTCTCCCTCTCATAATGCCCACCCTACTGCCCCTCCCTCTGATATTTCCTTTTGTTTTGATCAATGCCCAGACCATCACTTCTTCCCTTAAACACAGCTTACCCCTTCCCCTTGCTTACCCCTGCTTAGCCTCTCCCTGTGGTCCAGCCTTCTCCCCCCCACTTTGGGCTCCCCTCCTGAAGATGCCTTTTCCTCACCCATGCAGCCCTCCTTCCCATCCCCCTGCCCATGCTTATCTTGTCCTCCCATCATCCTGGCTCACCTGCCCACGTCATTGTTTCCTTTCTTGACCTCTGTCCTTCCCCCTTCTCTCCTGTCCCCATTACTATATCTGGCCTCTGCCCCTCCCTGCTCCCTGATCTCCCCTCCTTCCCCCAACTGTCAAAACTCTGCAATATTGTGACCCTGTTTGAGGTCTTTTTCCCCTTGTCTGAAATGCCCTCCGTTTCCCTTCCCTGCTCTCCCATCCTCCCTCCTTGACCCGACTCTTTCCTCCCCCTGCATCCACCCCTCACCACCTGCCATCCCCCCCACCCATTCCCCCTTGGTCCCCATGGCGATGGTGTTCCTGGACCTTGCAATGTCCTCCTGGATTCTGTCCTTGGTCCACCCACCATGCTGCCCGGTGGCGACATTCCCCCTGCCCATCCACCACTGCTCATCTCCCCAACCGCCCCCTCCTCCTTCCCAGTTCCCACCTTAGACTCTCTATGTCTTCCCTAAGTTGCCAAAGCTGCCTACAGACTGGACATCTCCCTGCACTCCACATTATACCCAGGAAGACGGTGGCTCCAAACCCACTATATCTGACCATCCTCCCATTCCCCCTTCCTGTATCCTCCATCTACTATACCTGCTCTACTAAACTTCCTCCATGCTGTCCCTCGGCCCCCCCCCAGCTTTTTGGGTGCCAAACCTTCCCCTGTAGCTATGCTGCCCTAGGTACCCTAACTTCCCCCTGTTATTCACTTCCCCTTACTGTCCTGCCTCAATGTGGCCGTCGGCCTGTGGTTCTCCCTGCAGATGTCCTACAGATGCCACCTAGTCAGGCATCACACTCCTGCTTTGTGACACTCACACTTTGGGATCAAACACGCGTGGGGTCGCTTGGTCCCCTGGGTACTTTATATGGGCTCCAGGCTCCCTATAAGCCGCCCGGTGTCATGTGGTGTCCGACCACGTTTCTAGTCCCTCCTTCCCTCACTCAGCGTCCTCCCACTACCCAGTTCCTCACAAACCCCTCAAACAATGCACAAAGTCACCATTTTCACAGCATCCCCCGGACATCAATATACAGCACTGTAAATCCCCAAATCAAAGGAGCACTTCCTGGCTTGGCTTCCTTCATTCTCTCGCTGCTGCTTCACAGGCAGAGAACTACAAAATGCTGCTTTTATAGCGCTGGCACCAGGCCCCCTATAGTTTGCCTGGTGTCACACGGTGTCTGACCACATTTCTAGTCCCGCCCTCAACCTCCCTTGCTCGGCGTCCTCCCGCCACTCAGTCCCTTATAAACCCCTCAAACAATGCACAAAGTCCCCTTTTTCACAGCATCCTCCCCCCTCCCAACACATCAATAAACAGCCCCATAAATCCCCAGATGAAAAGGAGCACTTTCTTGACTTGGTTTCCTTCACGCTCTCGGCTGCTGCCTCATTGGCCGAGCACTACAAAAATGCTGCTTTTATAGCACTGGCACCAGGCCTCCTATAGGCCGCCCAGTGTCACGTGCTGTCTGACCACGTTTCTAGTCCCTCCTTCAACCTCCCTCACTGTCCTCCCACTGCCCAGTCCCTTACAAACCCCTCAAACAATGCACAAAGTCCCCTTTTTTCCCGGCATCCCCCCAAACACATTAATATACAGCACTGTAAATCCCCCAGATCAAAAGGAGCACTTCCCTGGCTTGGCTTCCTTCACTCTCTCGACTGCTGCCTCACTGGCCGAGAACTACAAAAATGGCACTTTTATAGCACTGGCAACACACTCCCTAAAGGTCACCTGGTGTCATGAGGTGTACGACCATGTTTCTAGCCCCTCCCTCAACCTCCCTCTGCATCCTCCCACTGCCCAGTCCCTTACAAACCCCTCAAACAATGCACAAAGTCCCCTTTTTCACAGCATTCCCCCCCCAAAACACATCAATATACAGCACCGTAAATCCCCCATATCAAAAGGAGCACTTCCCTGGCTTGGCTTCCTTCACTTTCACGGCTGCTGCCTCACTGGCATTCTTGAGGATCACCCTGCATTCATCTGAGTTCATCTGCCAGAGCATTTTGTACTCCCGGCAGGTAAACTGGCTGGCAGTATAGCCTAGAGGTTAGAGGAATGAGGTGTGAACGAGCTTGATACATCCAGCAGACTAGATTCTCACAACCTCCACTTGCATACTGTGCTACTCTGAGCAAGTCACTTAACCGCCCAGTGCTCCCAGGTCGCCTCTGAAAACAGGCACATGTGCCTAGTGGGCCTTACCCGGTTACCAAAGACTAAAAAAAAAGAAAAAAATTTAAAAAGAGAAAAAAAACTGCATGTAGCAGTGTGTTCTGCTCCAGAAACCATTCCCACACTTTCACCGCCTCCCTGCAGAGAGGGTAAGAGTATGCTCCCCCTTGTTTGTTGATATACTACATGACAGACTTGTTGTCTGTCTGAAAGTGGACTGCTTTGTGACTGACTATGTCTACTAGGGCTCTTAGACCATACAAAACATCTTGCATCTCCAACACACTGATGTGGAGATGAGTTTCGGATGGGTCCCAAACACCCTGTGTTTGGAGACCCTGACAGTCAGCGCCCCATCCCATTAGGGAGGTGTCTGTGGTGATAGTCATCTGAGGCTCCGGCTGGGAGAAAGGAAAGCCCTGGAGGAGGTTGTCCACCACTGTCCTCCATGCAAGTGACAAAACAGGGTCTTGATCACCAGAATGGGGTGAGTTTGAGGATACGATGCAGGTGACCACTGTGCACTGAGCATCTAGCGAGTTGTTCTCATGTGTAACCATGCCAGGAGCACTGTGAACACTGAGAAGGGCATATGACCCCAAATGCACTGCATGGAGCAGGATGCACTTCAGATATTTATCTATGTGGGACACTGACCCACTGGGTATAAAAAGTAAGGGTCAAATGAAAAACACAATGGGTCATATTGTTCAGCAGAACCTGGATTCATAAAACAGCAGCTTAAAACGTCTATAACAGTGAGCAGGTTCTCCCCAAGATACAACAAAAGGTGGGTCAAAATTAAAACCTGTGTTGCAAAGGTCCCAATTCCCCCCAAAAAATGAACCCTGATGAAGTTCATTTGTACAGATTTGTGCTGCATTATGTAGCATGCCATCCGAAGGACTGCTTCCCTCCTGCTCTCTGGAAGAAAGGCCCAGGCCTTGGTAGTATCCAGAACAGCTCCTATGAACAGGAGTTGCCGAGAAGGCTGAAACTGAGACTTCTCTAGGTTCAGCAGAACTCCCATGGAGGTAAGGAAGTGATAGGCTGTGGTCCCTGCTCGTTCAGTCTCTAGCTTGGATGAACTGGCTATCAGTCAGTCGTCCAGATAAGGGTTCACTTGAAGTCCTAGTTCTCTCAGGTGAACTAAAAGTATGGCAAAGCACTTTGTAAAGACTCAAGGCACCAAGGACAGCCCAAAGGGCTGTACTCTGAACTGATAATGTTGTCCCAGCACAATGAGCTGGAGGTACCTGTAGTGGCTGGGGTGTACTAGAATATGCTGATGGGCATCCTGCATATCTAGGGAAGCTAACCAGTCCTGAGACTTCAAAAAGGGAACCAAAGATCCCAGAGAAACCATTCAGATTTTTTCTCGATCCATGAATTTGTTCAAATTCCTGAGGTCAAGAATGAAATGTATGCCCCTTGATTTTTTTGGTATGAGGAAGTAGTGAGAGTAGAAGCTTGTGTTGCACTCGTACTCTGGCATTAACTCCACTGCACTGCTGCTCAGAAGGTCTGCAACCTCCTGTGCAAGAAGCTCTTATATGTGACCTGATAAGAGGGGTTTACCTTCTGGGCAGATAGTATGGAGGGATTTCTGAAATGTTCATGGAGAATTCCTTTCAGATGATCCTGAGGACCCATTTGTTCATCGAGATGGACTCCCACTGATGGTAAAACTGGGTCAGGCGCCTTCCTACTGGAGTGGAGAGGTCCACCTTGGGCAGCTGAGGCAGGCTTGAGGCCAGAGCTTCAGAGGGTGGCACTAGGTACTTTGGTGCCTGTGCCTTTGGCTACACCTTCTGCTTCTGCACTTGGGGAGGCTGAGATTTGTTTTGAGCTTCCCTACCTTTTCCTCAAAAGGTCTGCCTGTTCTAAAAGACATCTCATCCGTTTCCCCCTCTGAGAATTAGAAGGAGCTGACCTAGAGGTTTTTATAGCCATTCTAGATTTCTAAGAGGTTTCAAGAGACATCTCCACCTGTTGTCCTAAAAAGGTAAGTGCCGTCAAAAGAAGCATTCATAACCTGCTTTGGGCATCTTGCAAAAATCTGAAAGCACAAAGCCAGGAGTGCCTTCTGATACAAATGTCCACAGCAGTGGAACGAGAAGCACTGACAAAAGCATCCATAGCTGCTTTAAGCTGATGACTGTTAGATTCAATGCCACAAGTAACAGTTTGCAGGATCTTTTGTTTAGCCTCAAAGTCAGGCAAGGACTCTGTGAGAGACTCAACTAAAAGGGTACATTTGTCTTTGGAAAAATACCCTTAGCAGTTTGCAGTTTTCATGCCGAGGCCAGCAGCAGCAAAAACTTGCTTACCCATAGGGTCTCTCCTGCAATGACTCCTTGTTAACATGATGCGCAGTGACCTCCTGGGGCAGAGTGGCTTTGTTATTCTCAGTGAGAATAACAACAGTATTAGCTATAGGCTGAGAGACATACACTGGTCTGTCCTTATGGGCAGTGTACTTTCTATTTATCTGCCTACAGACAGACAAAATAAAAGCAGGCCAATTCCAAGCTGCATCTGTTAGGGTTTCAAATGCTGGAAGAATGAGGGAACTAAACTGACCGGCATGGTAGAGACATTTAACCCCTGTAGATGAAGACGTTTACCTGGGTCAACGGCTGAAGGCTCAAAATCAAGTGCAGAATGCATATTATTAACAAAGCTTCCTTTTCTCCATGATAGATTACGGACTAACTGTATACTACTCAGCTAATGATTCTACCATTTCAAAATTGAAAGTAGCATACAATAGTATTTGCAGATTCACTATAAATTTACCTAGACGTACACATCTATGCGATTTGTATTCTGCCACAAATTATCTCTGGAAGACAGATTCAAATTAAATATGAATATGTTACTGCACAAAGGTTCCTTGGGTTTACTTTCAGAAAAGGTCTCAACTTTATTTAAAATTAATTTAAACCGGTGGTGCTGAGGATTGAGATGCTGAACGCCACACTTCACGCAACACTGATGACCTGTGTTCGGGGCCGAGCATGGGTCACCGGGGGTTGGAGGGGAGGAGATGGATTGAGCATCCAATGGACTGCTCTCCATCTCCAGGGAGGGTGGTTACCTGTGGCCACTGTGCGCCTGACCTCTAGCGGAGGCTGGGAGTCGCCAACATGACCAAGACTTCAGGGGGTGGAAGCGCAGCAACATGCTTGAGGTGGCATGCTCAGGAGCATGTACGACCACGTCGTAGGTGTCATTGCATGCTGTGTCCCACAAAATAGGGGAGAAAATGGCATCCTTGGTCACGGCGGCTTGATGGCCATCCTACAGGTGCCCTGGCTTTGGTGGCATCGCCGAAACTGGATCCGGACTTGGCGGGTGAGATGGGGGCTCCTTGCCACCCCACCGTGGAGGAAGAAGGCGATGGCCCAACAAGAAGCCGGGGGCAGACTGGACGGTGGCTGGAGACGAGACAGAAGTGCAGACGAAAGGTGCCAACCAAGAAGCCAGTGGCAGAAATAGAGTAAAAAAAAAAAAATAAACCTAATTTCAATATTCTTGAGACCAGAATGGCCACTTTTAGACATTATTCTGTCCTTTTTTTAAAAAAAATGTTGTAGCCAGAGGTCACTTTTATATAGAGCTCCATTGAACTATAATTCTCTTCCTGTAGGGATTAGGGATACTGATTCAATTGCTACTTTCAAGGGATTGGTTATTGATTACTTAAGTAAAAAGAAGATATGCAAATGTTTTGATACTACTTGAATGTTTTGACAGTATATGTAATTTAATGTGTTGTTAAACTATATGTTATGCTTCCTGTTATATGGCTGGTTGTTAAACTTGTCACTGCTGAAAACAGGCATTTATGCCCATTGGCTTACAAGTATAAAAAATAACAATGAAATTAAAAAAGTCAAATCTTCCTACCTGGGTCCAAAGAGTCCAGGCTATAGAAAGAGTTATTATCACCGTCCTCAGAAATAATGAGTTTGGGGTCAGACTCATCCCCTTCCATCTCCTCCAGAATGAGGGGAGTGGATCACAAGTTCCACAATCCAGAACAAGGCCTTGGCAACACCGGACCCAATTTACAAGGCGCCAGCATCAGAGGTGGCTCCACGGCCAGAACTAAATCTGGCACCAGGGGGTTTCCTGATACAGAGGGTGGTGCTGACATCATCACCAAGGCTAGTGCTGGGAAAGGCCCCAAGAGGCCTAAACCCAGTGCCAACTGTGGTGCCAACCTGTGCTGATGATCCAGCTGGCACTTAAGTGACTGACAAAGGCTCTACAGCCGGTCATATCACAGTGACACTGAATGAGGCGGCAGCCATTGGGGCAGGAACTGGTGGTGCAGTCACTGATAAGTGTCTGGGACTGTTGCTAGAGCCAAACACTCTACCCAACCTGACAGCCCCGCCTGCAGCTTTAGTGCCACCAGCCCTGAAGGGCCAGGGTCCAGTTCTGCAGGCAGAGGCAAACAGGCCAGATGAGGGACTCACTGCTCAGATGAGCTGCCCAGTGGTGGAACTGCCCACTGCAGTTCCAACTAATAGACGGGGAGTAACTCTGGGCCTGGGACTTCAACCTTCCATGAACGGATGACCCTAGTGACGCTGACGGCAATGGTGAGGTCCTTTTGCTCCAGGACATTGAGGACCTCATGGCAGACCTCACAGAGGGTGCCCTCAAGTGGTACTGCTTCTTCTCCTTCTTACAGGAAGAAGAAGAACTCAAGGAAGAGTGGTGCCGTGACCCTTAACAGGATTGGAAAAGAGACCACTTCTTTTTGTGCTTCCGTGAGGCCTGTCCTCCCTCCCTGGCACCAGACTGCCCATCATCAGAACCCTCCCCCAAAGAGTGAAGTAGATCGGACATGTCCCTGCCACTGGAGCAACTTGCCTGAGGAGGCTCCCTACCATCATCATCCATGGCCGTCAACAACTGACTCAGCATGGCTATGAAAGACAGAGAAATATTTTTGCAAATTCACTAAACTTACACAAAAATTATAAGTTCTAACTTTAAACACTAAAAACTGAGAACAACTGAATGCTTCTGTCTTACAGATGTGAAGTTCTGACTCCCGGCAGCTGAGTAATGTCATCGCTGAAGCGCACTGGATGGCTGAAAAAGGAAATTAGGAGATTGAGGATTGATGCCAAGGTAAACCTGTGTTGTGAGCTCCCCCTCGCAGTGCTGCACATGCATGCAGCTTGCCTTGGCACTGGCCCTCCTGAAAAGTTCTGGCTCCTGCAGGGTCCTAGCACCTCCAACTAAGACTATTAGAGTGAATCAGTGGCAAAAATCGATTCCTGGAAGGTTTGGACTTTTACTTGCAATTACAACAAATTACCAAGGACATCAACAGCTGCAGGGGTCAATAAATAAGCAGAAGATCTTAGCAGCAAAAGGGTCAATGTAATATGAGAAGGCTCCAGGGCCAGACGATATGCCCTTGGAACTGTATTAGAGACTGACCACTGGTTTGATGGGTCCTCTGTACGACACAATCCAAGCTATTTTTAAAAATGAATCAATACCTAAATATTTTATGGAAGCAAGGAATACAGTCCTGCCTAAGCCTAATGAACCCAGGAACCATGCAGCCTCATGCAGGTCAGTCTTTCTACTTAATGCAGATTTTAAAATCTATGCTAAGATTCGGGCCAACCAATTAGACCAAGTGCTACACCAAATTATATCTATTGACCAGGCAGGGTTTGTGCGGAACAGAGGTGCTCAGATGAATCTGTGCACACTTATGCAGCTTTCTGCAAGAGGGCAACAGAATTCAGCAGATTATCTGGTCTTGCGTGATGCCAAGAAGGCCTGTAATTGGATTGAGTGGGACCACCTCTGGCGGACAATGGACAAAAGGGGTTTGCCTAAACATTTTGGGCTTGGTTAAAGCAATCTAATCAGTCTAATAGGTGAGTTTCTACTCAGATCCCTTTGAGAAGGGGGACCCAGAAGGGGTGCCCCTTCTTGCCCTTCCTGTTTTAATATAACGATAGAACCCCTGGCACTAACCATAAAGCACCACCTCGTATAACGGTAGTGGGACTGGGTGATACAGTGGTACACACTCCCCTTATCCCTACTAGGCAGAGTGAATGTTTTAAAAACGACAATATTAACCAGACTTTTATGCATCCTTAAGGTGTTACCTACATCTGTGTCAGCTCAATTCTTTGAGCTTCTGCAATCTAGCTACGTAAACTGGAATTCAATCAACTGACATTATCAACGGGTGGGTGGATGGGTGGGGGGTGGACTTGGAGTCCCCAAGTTTGAGAAATATTATTTGGTGGCACAGTTGACGGGGCTGAGAGTTTATCGTGACCCACAACGTGAAGTGAAAGGTATCCTCCTAGGAAAGGAGAGTACTGGGAGGTACCTACTCACTGATTCACAGTTTGCTGGAACACCAGCAAGATGTGGCGAAGAATAACCCTCTTGTTCAGTGGCTTCTAAATTTGTGGCATGAGATACACAAAAAGCTGTGGTCATCAATGAATTCTACAAATCTAAGACCCCCATGAGACAATCCTCTTTTCCCGGTCTTTTTAAAAGATGCAGGATTTCAGATGAGGAAAGAAGTGAGCATTATATTATTAGGGCACCGGTATCAAGAAGGGAAAATACTGCCATCTGGTGACCTTTGTCTCCACTTCAATATACCGGCCACACATCTCTTCAAGTATGCAAGTCAGACAATTTCTGAGTACAGAACTTATTTAAGAGTCAATTCCCATCAGAAGAAGCAAGAATTCTGGATGCTTCATCTGAGTTTAGCGACTTGGTTGCCCAACGGTACAAGCATGCTCTACTGGAAGAATCATTCCAGAGGTATACTCCTAAGAGAAAATTAATTCAATACTTTACAATGTACCAGGCATATTATACTCTGGCCAGGTTAAAAAAAATGTCAGCAAAGTATGGCCCATATCTGCGTTGCAAAAATCGATGTGGGAACTCTCCTTCGTATGATGTTCGCCTGCCCAAAGTTAGGAAAATGTTGAACTGATATTAAAACTACACTGGGCACAACACTACATTCACAAATAAAGTTGAAAGCATAAATGGTGCATAGCTCTGATATGTGCTAATACAGGCATATTAACAATCTGAAGAGTGAAGAGGCACCCTCTCTGGCTGACAATTATCGAACTGCAGGGTTTTATTTAACTCTAAAAATTGTTTAGCGTTTTGCTCATAAAAATTCTAAACCACTGTGATAATGCATAGCACTTGCCTCACTGTGTTTAACAAACATAACACTTCTAGAAAACCGATATAAATACTTTCTGTACAGTTAGTGTTGTCCCAAGAAAAAAACTGCTAATCAATTATTTAAAACCCTGGAACTGTGCGACAAGGGAAAAAGTAGTTTAAAAAGCTAGGGGCAGGTAGGATATTTAGGATAGTAAGTGGTTAGCCAGGGAAAAAATTTTGGACAGACCAGGAATAACTCATAAGAAACTTCCTCTTCTAGTCCTCACTGTATACAATGACACTGGTTGCACCACTTTAAAGAGCAACTGTTTCAGTACAGACTCACAGAAGCATAAAAACCCCTTACCAGACTCTGAGTCAACTGGTGACAGAATTACATTTTTTATGTGCCCCCATTTAGGAAGGGATGGGATCGTAATTTGGCTCCGTGGAGCTGAGCTGCACTGATCCCTTCCACTTCCTGGTACCTCTTCTGGCAGTGATCTGCCCCCAATCCTCCCCCGTGCTATCACGTTTTGTGATATCACTATACGGACAGTGTGAGTGGCGTGCCCCATAGACATGAATGGGGCTGTTTTTTTAAAGTAAAATTTTTGTAGAAAAAATTATATTCTGTCATGTGTGGACTCAGAGCCTGGTAAGGATTTTTCATGCTTCTGGGGGAGCGTTTTGGAAAAGAGCGAGTTAGTTTGCTCTTTAAGGTACTGGACATGACATACTGTATCTATTCTGTAAAGTGCAAAAATTAATCTGGTCCAATCCACCTTTCTTCCACTCCATGATTATACTGACTCCATCTATGGACAAGGCCCTAGTACCGCCTTGGCTAGGCTTGACACTCTCTACCACTGTGCATTAAGATTTATTACTGGTGCCCCATACTCCACTCATCACTGCTCCTTATATTCAGAACTTGCATGGCTATTCCGTAAACTTAGATGACAGAAAAATGCAGTCACCTGGATGTACAGAGCTATAATTCACAGTCTGCCCTAGTATATTCTGGACTGTCTACCTGCCTGTACCTCGAGGAACTACTCTCCCAGGAGCCTCTCCTATAACACCTTAGTCATCCCCAGGGTCAGAACAAGCCTGGGTGACGCATCTGTAAGTCATGCCCTGCTTGTTCTCTGGAACAGCATCCAAAAGACTCTAAAAATAGCATTCCCTGTAAAGCTGGCCACCTTTAAATCCTTGCTGACACGTTTCTTCATTGAGTCCTGCAACTGCTTCCAGTGCTGACCTATACCCCATTCTTCTGTTCGGGACCCTCTCCCCTTACTAGAATGTCTCTTCCGCCTACTCTACTCTCTTCACTGAATTTACCCTGTGCTAGTGTATATATATTAAACTCCAATGACATATTTTGCTTCTGTATGTTGCATATTGTATACTGTATATATTTTGTTCTACCTTGATGCATTTATTTATTGCCTGTACTACTCCCTGTACTACCTTACAAATTCCTTTAATGTCCTGTAAACTTCCCCAGGTCCATCTTGTAAATGAGTATTACTCAATGGTGTTTTGCCTGGTAAAATAAAGACTGATTGATTGATTGATTGAAGTGCACTAAGTCTTTCTTTATATGCCTTTCATTTGATTATACATAACTGGAGTTCTTATTAACTCCTATTGTATAGCAGTACTATTCCATTATTGTGTCTATGGATAACAGTTAACCTTTTTATAATGTCCTCTATCAGGATTTTATACAACTATACATGGGATGCTAGATAATTTGGGATATGTATTGTGCGGAATACTCAATAAAATATTCAAATTAAAAAGGCACACAACACATGTATGAAATTAAACCTAGGAATTCTCCAATCCTCATATACAGTGTTTCCAACTGGGGACAGATATTGACAGGTACTGTGGTCAAGAAAAGTAGTGTGGTCAGAGAAGGCAATACAGTCAGGGAAGGCAATACACTCGGGGAAGGTGGTGCTGTCAGGGAAGACAGTGTGGTCAGGGAAGGTTGTGTGGTAAGGAAGGAAATGTGGTAAGGGTAAGTAATGTGGTAAGGTGAGGTAGTGTGGTCAGGGAAGGGTGTGTGGTAAGGAAGGTAGTGAGGTTAGAGAAGAAAATGTGGTATGGGGAGGTAGTGTGGTGAGGGGAAGTAGCATGGTAGGGGAGGTAAGTGTGGTAAGGGGAGGTAGTGCGGTAAGGGGAGGCAGTGTGGTAAGGGGAGGTAGTGAGGTAAGGGGAGGTAGTGTGGTTTGGAAAGTTAAGCCTGGTCAGAAAATGTAATGTGGTCAAGGAAGGCAGTGCAGTCAGAAGAGGTTGTGCCGTCAGGGGAGGAAGTGTGGTAATGGGAGGTAGTGTGGCAAGGGGAGGTAGTGTGATGAGGGGAGGCAGTGAGGTAAGGGGATGGAAAGTAGTCAGTGGAGGTAGTGTGGTAAGCAGAGATAGTGTGGTGAGCGGAGATGGTGTGATAAGGGGACATAATGTGGTAAAGGGGGATAATGTGGTAAGGGGAGTAGTGAGGTAAAGGGAAGCAGTGTGGTAAGGGGAGTTAGTGTGGTAAGGTAATGTGGTAAGGGGAAGTAGTATGGTAAAGGGAAAGTAGTGTGGTAAGGCGAGGTAGTGAGGCTAGGGGAGGTAGTGTGGTCAGGGAAGGCAGCATGGTCAGGGAAGGTAGTGCAGTAAGAGGAGGTAAAGTGGTCAGGGTAGGAAGTATGGTAAGGGGAAGACAGTGTGGTAAGCAGAGATAGTGTGGTGAGTGGAGATGATGTGATAAGGGGACATAATGTGGTAAAGGGGGATAATGTGGTAAGGGGAGTAGTGAGGTAAAGGGAAGCAGTGTGGTAAGGGGAGTTAGTGTGGTAAGGGGAGTAGTGAGGTAAGGTAATGTGGTAAGGGGAAGTAGTATGGTAAGGGAAAGTGGTGTGGTAAGGCGAGGTAGTGAGGTTAGGGGAAGTAGTGTGGTCAGGGAAGATAGTGCAGTAAGAGGAGGTAAAGCAGTTAGGGTAGGAAGTATGGTAAGGGGAAGACAGTGTGGTAAGGGTTGGCAGTGAGATATGAGGAGGTAGTGAGGTAAGGGAAGGTAGCATGGTCAGGGAAGGACATGTGATAAGGGAAGGAAATGTGGTAAGAAGAGGTAGTATTGTAAGGAAAAGAAGTTTGGTAACTGGAGGTAGCATGGCCAGAGAAGGAAGTGAGGTCTGGGGAAATAGTGAGGTTAGGGAAGTAGTGTGGTAAGAGGGATTGTGATGTAATGGGAGGCAGTGAGGTAAGTGGAGGTAGTGTGCTAAGGAGAGGTAGTGCAGTAAGGGAAGGATGTGTGGTCAGGGGAGGTAGTAAGGTAAGAGGAGGATGTGTGGTCATGGGAGGTAGTGTGGTAAGGCAAGGCAGGAGATAAGGGGGAGGTGTGGTCAGGGGAAGGTAAGGCGGGGTAGAGTGCGGTAAGGCGGAGGTAAGTGTGGTAAGGCGAGGTAAGTGTGGTAAGTGGTGTGAGTCAGGGAGGTAGTATGGTGAGGTGAGGTGGTGGTAGGGGAGGTAGTGTCGTCAGGGAGGTGGTGAGGTAAGGGGAGGTGGTGTGGTCAAGGGAGGTAGTGAGATAAGGGAAGGTAGTGTGGGTAAGGGGAGGTAGTGAGATAAGAGAAGGATGCATGGTCAGGGAAGGTAGCGTGGTCAGGGGAGGTAAGTGTGGTAAGGCAAGGTAGTAAGGTAAGGCGAGGAAGTGAAGTCAGGGGAGGTAGTGAGGTCAGGGGAGGTAGTGTGGTCAGGGAAGGTAGTGAGGTCAGGGGAGGTAGTGAGGTCAGGGGAGGTAGTGTCATCAGGGGAGGTAGTGAGGTAAGGGGAGGTAAGTGTGGTAAGGGGAGGTAGTGAGGTAAGGGGAGGTAGTGTGGTCAGGGGAGGTAAGTGTGGTATGGGGAGTAGTGCAGTAAGGAAGGGGAGGTGGTAAGTGGAGGTGGTGAGTTAAGAGGAGATGGTGTGGCAAGGGAAGGAAGTGCAGTCAGAGGAGGTAGTGTGGTAAGGGGAGGTAGCGTAGTAAAAGGAGGTGGTGTGGTCAGGGAAGGAAGTGCAGTCAGGGGAGGTAGTGTGGTCAGGAATGGCAATGGGGTTAGGCAAGAAGGGAAGGCAGTGTGCACTAGTGGTCATAGCTTGGAAATGTGAAATAGTAGGTCACAAGTTTCCATTCCAACACAGCAGCTGCCTTACTGTATGGCCCTAAACACTTCTTATATGCCATCCCTGGTCTTAAGTGCACCCAGCTGTAAAAGACAGCACCCAATGGGAAATAAAATGCTGCATCTCAAATGGGACCATCCTCAGTAACAAATGACATTATCTTTATGTACACTAACACATGAAGTCATAGAACAAGGTTCTGTACCAGGAAAAGCATAACAAGAAAAGCTGGAATTCAAATGCATACAGTGGCAGCAATCACTATTCACAGTCAACAGTTCACCATTTTGTTTGCTACCGTGAAACTAGAGTGTGACTGCTACTGGTTGCAAATGATTGTTACACTGCAGTGATAACAGCATTTCCATAGGGAAGGTGAAGTAGCGTGGTAAGAATAATACAATAATAATTTGCTATTGTTACTGATGGCGATAGTACCACTGTAGTTTGCAGACTTGATAGAAAAATAAGGTTTTCAGTTGTTGCTGTCCTGCATGTTAATAATGCCACCAAGACCACTCTTATGGTTGTAACAGAGGTCTCATGCACCTTACTAGGCTACGAGAACCGCACACCAAAGTTAAGTGGTTCTGATACCCTAAGAATGTGACACCACTCTTACAATGGTAAGAGTGGTCTCAGAGGTGATCTTACTATATAACTGATTGACCTCGATCGGTAATATATTCATTTTTAAAAATCCTTACCAGAACATGCCATTTCAAGGGAAGCTGCACCGAGACACTCTTCACAGAATAAGGGCTTGATTTTACAAAGCTGATATAGATCGGCACAGTGCGTGGTGAACAGCCACCTGCAGCAAACTCAGGTGCAAAGGGGACCTTGCACCAGATTTACAAGAACAGGGGTCCTGGCGCCAAAGTCCCCAAGTCTGCCGCAAGCCGGCTAGTGCACTGATGAAATGGCACATGGAAGGGGACTGGTGCAAGCTGCAGCACAGGCTTGTGGCATCGGTGACCAGAGATGGTGACCCACCGGCCAGCTGCACTGGTAGCTGGTGGGTCGTCCGGAGGATGCCCTGGCTCATGGGGTGGTTGGGGGTGAAAAACCATCCCCGATGTGGGGACGGCAGGCACACTGTGGGTCCATGGGTGTGTGTGTGTGGCTGCAACAGCACCACGGGGTGTGAGCTCTCACCTGCCATAGAACACCAAGCTGTTCCAGCAGAGGTCTGGCAGGTGTGGGGGAAAGTCTGGGCACCTTCCCCAGGGGTGCACAGGGCCACCCTCCATCCAGTGAGGGCTGCTGCAGTGCTGCACGGCAGCTTAGTCTAGCTCCAAGCTAGTCTAACTGCAGGGTCCATGGACTCCGGGGTAGGGTGGGCTTGAAAAATCCAAATGTAATGTGTACTGCATACCTGCCCAGCCAAAAAGCCCCTCCACCATGGCACACTGGTGCAGCTGCTGCAGGGACAGAGCAAGCCCAGTTGCTGCAGGCAGTCACCCCCATAGTGCAGGCTGCACTGGAAAATCAGGACTGGCACAAGATGCAGCACAAGGAGCCCCTTGCACCATTTCTCCCTGATGTAAGCCCCCTTGCGCCAGTCCCAATCCTTTTAAAATCGAACCCTTTGAGTGTCTCACACATACAGAGGAAAGGAGTGTTCAGATTGGTCTGGAGCGCTCCCTCGATCTTTAATCATGTTCAAGGTTTCAAGGTGTAATACGTTCATAATGCCAAACCTGAATACATCTATATTCAGTTTAAAAGTGAAATACTTCAGCTTTTTTCTTTGGAAGACACTGTGGTCTAATGATTAGAGCATGTAACTGCTGATGGGGAAATCCTAAGCTCAAATCGCACCATGGTCACCAACTCAAGAAGCATGATTGAGCAAGTCACATGACCTCCCTGTGCCTCAGCCAGCCCAGCTGTAAACACTGGACAGGAGCAGCGCCGCACTGGAAGCAAGATGCTGCATCTCGGGGTGCTCAGAGTAAATAAACAGTAAATTACCAATTAAAGCAGAAAATATCCTTATGACGTATGGTTCACAGAATGACAAGAATGAGTACAAGTCATATCAAATACATACACATACTCAGCAGGTGAGAGTGTAGTAATGCACTTCATGCGGTTTGTAATGGACAAGTCCAGATGTACATGTAACTGACTGCACATCTGTATATTATAATACACGTGCTACTTGTCTGTCACAATCAGTTCAGTTTATCCGTAGTACCCTTATCTCCCAGGCATGGCTGAAACTGAGTCATGTGACACAGACTATCTTCCTGGTTAAACAAACAACATACAAAAATAATTTGGAGAGTTTCTATGGAAAGATCTGATGAAAGACAAAAGGGCATTCCCTCCAAGATCTAATACAATTATTCTGTTCAATTTCCTCACCTGTTTCGACTGCTGCATGGACTCCATGATACCATAAGGAATCCTTTGGGAAGCATCGCTGCCGTTGCAACCACCACCACCATTCATTTGTTGCTGTGATGCATTTGCTATCATCTGCCTAACAGAGAGGTGATTCAAATCAACGTGGAAGTCAGCTGAAATCTTCTTGTTGTATTTGACATCGAAAAGGGACAATGTGACAAAGAATGGCTCCACCTGAAATACAACGGAATGTTCACCATCTGTCTTTGACTCTTTCCCTCCCACCCACAACAAGAAAAACAATGGCAGTATTGTAATATGTAATATCCACCACAGCTAACTGAAAAGTGCAAAATAAAAAATAGGGCAACAGTGATTGTGACTTAACAAGAAAGCCTCTGTACTTCCAAAAAGACAACACCTGGCCATGAACGAAAAGATAAACAGCACATGCCATTATGTACGGCACCCTGTCTCCACTGTTCATATCAAGCTATACACTTTGTCAATCGATGTAGCAGCATCCAAAGAGTGTGCCAGTTATGATGTAAGTGTGTGAGGAATAAGTGTCAGTGAGAAACCGAGTTGGAGATGAGGTACTGTTTCAACTGTGCATTAAGAGGGAAGTGTGTAAACAATGTGATTTATGCTTCTTGTCAAGAATGAGTGTATGCATCACAATATCAAAACATGCAACTAAAACAGAAACTAGAGTCATCACTATAAGAAAATGTAAGTGCTACAGATTATGTTCAGGGCAGTTAATGTGAAAATGTTTCCACATTAGTTCATAGGATAAAATTTACGTCAATTAATTTAATCAGTAACAAAACAAAGACCTGACCCTCGGTCTCTAAGGTACATCTCAAAGAGAATCGAAACAGATTTTAAATTAGTTGACTATTACAGTAAAAGAAAACCAGACAAGAAGTCATTTGAACCACTGAACTTCCTATGCAAGCCCATGATTACAGCCAGATAATAATATTCTCATTTCTGCAACATCCTTTAAAGTGATTTAGTCACATTCCGCAAATGCCTGTTTCACATAGTATGCTATTGCCACCCACGCTTCAGATGTCGAAGCTGCAATTTGTTTTGTAAAAAAAAAACCTGCCATAGTCATTTTTTTGTATGTTTTTGTTTCTGCCTGCCCTCCAGTTTTCTGTGTGTGGCCACACCCCCAGAATGATGTCATACAAGGGAACTGTCAATATTTTACATACAGCAACAGGGAATTCTGGGTAAATTATAAAGTTGACTTAAATGTTCATTATTCAGATGTGCAGTTCCTTATTTTGGTAGTGGGGACTGCAGAATAGCACCTAATATGTAGATATATAACCTAGTTCTAGAGAAGCTTGAATAAGCTAAGTAGTGACGCACATGGACAGACTAGGTGGGCCTTATCTGTGTGTATATATATGTATATATATATATATATATATATATATATATGTGTGTGAAAAGCATTGTGGGGACAGTACATAGCTGATTTTTCTGTCTCCCTTATCAAAGGCCAGTCTATGCCAGTACTGTTTACAGTACTACAATCTGTAGAAAAGTTTCTGGAAAACTGTTTTTGTGATGCAGATGGGCCAAAATGATAATTTGCCAGTCTGTGTAACATAGAATTTGATGTCAGATAAGGACCACTTGGCCCACCTAGTCTGCCCATTTCCCCCAGTTAACGGATAAGCTGAAGATCCTAGTTAACCAACAGCCTACTTCCTCCTACCCCCCACTAGAACTGCCTTATGTCTGTCCCATGCATTCTTGAATTCCCCCACTGTTTTTAACTCTATGACCTCCTCAGGAAGACTGTTCCATGTGTCTACAACCCTCTCTGTGAAGAAATACTTCCTCACACTACCTCTGAGCCGTCCCCCCTCTATCTTCAAATTGTGCCCCCTTGTTCTTGCACATCTCTTTTTCTGAAAAAATGCTACCCTCTTGGACTTTTTTGATTCCCTTGAGGTATTTGAAAGTTTCTATCATGTCCCCCCCTCTCCCTTCTTTCCTCGAGGCTATACATCTTAAGTTCCTTTAGTCTTTCTTCATATGTCTTCTGGTGCAGACCCTGCACCATTTTGGTTGCCCTCCTCTGGACAGCCTCCACCCAGTCTATGTCTTTGCGGAGATGGGGTCTCCAGAACTGTACACAGTACTCCAGATGTGGTCTTACCAGCTGTCTGTACAGAGGGCCAACAACTTCCTGTTTTCTACTGGTGATGCCTCTCCCTATGCATCCCAATATGTGATCAGAGGGCTGTGGGTTCAGTTCCCACATCTGGCACTTGGGTTAATATCCCAGTACTGACACTGTAGTGCAGCATGAGAGGGGTGCTGCACTTCTGAGGTGCCGTCTTTCAGATGAGACGTAAAACCGAGGTCCCATCTGCCTGGATTGGTTGTAATTCAGGTGGATGTTAAAGATCCCATGGCACTTATCAAAAAGAGTAGGGGAATTTCCCTGGTGTCCTGGCCACATTTCCCTCATTCACTAAAAAAATATCACCAACAGCTTAATCTGGTTCAAGGTCAGTTGGCATTCACCTGCATCCCCCTCCCCCGGGTCGTGCCTGAAAATAGGCAGGATTTGTCTAGTGCACTTACCCGGTCAACAAAAACTAAAATAAAATTAAAAAAAATAGCCCCCCAGCCCTCCTTACTGCCTTCTCACATTGCTGGCCCACCTTTAGGTCATCTGATATGACTACCCCCAGGTCCCTTTCCATTTTTGTTCTTGTCAGTATCTCACCACCCACTGTGTACTCTTCCCCTGGGTTTTTGTCTCCCAGGTGCATTACTTTGCACTTCTTTGCATTGAATCTAAGCTGCCATACATTTGACCATTCCTCCAACCTTGCAAGTCCCCTTTTCAACCTTTCCACCCCACCTTGTGTATCAACCCTGTTGCAGATCTTTGTGTCATCTGCAAAGAGACATACTTTCCCTTCCAGTCCCTCTGCAATGTCACTTATAAAGACATTAAAAGGAATGACCCCAGTACTGAACCCTGCGGTACCCCACTAGTAACTCCCTTTCTTCACTGTGGACTCCATTTACTATTACCCGCTGTGTCCTGTTGTACAGCCAGTGTTTTACCCAGGCTACCACCCTGGGACCCACTCCCAGGCTGGCTAATTTGTTTATTAATCTTTTGTGCGGGACTGTGTCAAATGCCTTGCTAAAGTCTAGGTAGGCCATGTCCACAGCCCCTCCCTGGTCTACTACTTTGGTTACCCAGTCAAAGAAATCAATTAGATTTGTCTGACATGACCTTTCTGCTGTGAATCCATGCTGCCTTGGGTCCTGTGCCCCACTGGCCTCTAGGTACTCAACAATTCTTTCCTTCAGAAGTGATTCCATCATTTTCCCTACCACAGAGGTCAAACTGACAGGTCTGTAGTTTCCTGCCTCTGTCTTGCTCCCACTTTTGTGAAGGGGAATCACATCAGCCCTTCTCCAATCCTCAGGTCCACACCATCCTCCCATGATTTAATAAAAAGGGTAGTAGTCAGTGGTGTTACTAGTTCTTTCCTTAGTTCTTTTAGAATTCTGGGGTGAATCCCATCAGACCCCATTGCTTTATCCAACTTCAGTTTTAAGAGTTCTTTCAGAACCCTTTCTTCTGTGAAATGACTAATATCAACCTCCCTATCCAGAGTGCTTCTATTGACTGGACTAGGCATCTCCCCCTGCTTTTCCATTGTGAATACTGAGCAGAAGTATTCATTCAGTATCGCTGCTTTTTCACTGTCTGTCTCTGCCCAACCACCTTCCTCTTTATTCAGCCACAGTATCCCTGCCTTAGTCTTTCTTTGCTCCCTGATGTACCTATAAAAGGTTTTATCCCCCTTCTTAACAGAGTTGGCTATCTTTTCCTCAGTTTGGGCCTTAGCTATTCTGACTGCCTTCCCTGCTTCCTTCTGCTTTAACTGGTACAGTTCTCTGCCCTGCTTCTTCTGTGTTTCCTTATACTTCCTGAAAGCTATCTTTTTCTCCCTAACTTTCCCTGCCACTTCTTCTGAGGACCATAGTGTTTTTTTCTTTCATTTTAATTTGTTTATTTGCTTCACACAAAGGCCTGTTGCCTCTGTGATGGAGGTTTTGATGTTTCCCCATTGTTGCTCCAGCCCACCTTCTTGCCTGTTTGCTAGTGCTTTTCTGAAGCACACTCTCATTTTGACAAAATCAGTCCTCCTGAAGTCCAGTACCTTCACTTTTGTATGGCTTGACTCTACAGCTAAGTTTATCATGAACCACACTGTTTGGCGGTCGCTTGTTCCCAGATGGCTACCCACTTCAAGATCAGAGATCCTCTCTCCATCCCCATTTGAGGGTACCAGGTTTAAGATTGCCCCGAGTGGGTTCTAAAACTAGCTATCTGAGGCATGACCCCTGTAGGGCATCAAGAATAATCCTGATCGTGGATGTGGCTGCAGCAAAGGTGCTCCAGTTAACATCTGGCATATTCAGGTCCCCCATCAGCAATATCTCCCACTTCTCTGCCATCCTAACGATGCCTTCTGTAGATGTTGTTTGACTTTTATTACCTGCTGGTGAAGTGACAGGTCTGAAGTAGCAGCTCCTGTCAGAATGTGGGAGCGCGATACTCTTCTATGTTTATGTTATAGGGCCTGAATGACTATAAGTAGTTCAGGAGTCTAATTATGGGTCAGACTACTTTTCTTTGGTGTTCAGCTTCTGCTAGGAGTCCAAAATTGTGAAAGAGAAAGGATGTCTGCAATACCAAGACTGATCAACAGAGGTCTCTGTTTCAACACAGTGCTCAAAAACTTTGTTTCTGCCGGCCCGGTGGTGCTGAGGGTTGAGGTGCTGGGCGCCACACCTGCGCTCGCGGCTGACCGAGTTCGAGGAGCAGGCCCAGGGTGCCGGGGGTCGGCCAGGGAGGAGAAGGATGGAGCGTAGCGGCTGCTCTCCTTCTCTGGGTGGGGGTTTCTGCAGGCTCCCACCATAATACCGCCATCTGGGGGAGCCCGGTGGTAGGTGCGGTCCATTGGAGTAGCAGCACGGGTATTGGGTAGACGTCGGCAGGGGGCGGAGCGGGAGGCACGTCTCAGCGCGCCTCCTAGCTCATTGGCCCCATTGCATGCCGACGTCTAGGGAAGCTCACCAGGAAAAAGGAGGAAATGGAGCTTGTCACTCCTAGGTGATGACTCCTCTGAAGCCGGACCACATCACCGGTGCTCACTGGGGCAGACTCCAATGTGGACCGCTCACTCTACCGTTGTGTGGGGTAAGGCTTGGGGTGACATTCCCCCACCCCGCCCAGAGGGTGTACTGGGTTACCTGAGGGCTATCTGAGAGTGCGGATACTCTAGGAGCAGACTCCTGGGGGCACCACGGGATGTTGTGGAAGGCTACTTGAGGGGTCTGAAAGAGTGGAGTGAAGTGTGCAGGTAGGAGGATAAAAATAAGGTTAAAAAAAACTTTGTTTCTCTTGCATGATGTCACGGCTGGGGCTTGCAGCAATGGAAAAAAGGGGCAGGGTTATGCAAATGAAGCAAAGCACAGAAATAAAAGCATTTTATTCATGGAAAACAGCACTTTTTGGCAGTTTGAATGGTAGGAGATTGATTCACAACTCCTACAGGTTACTACTCTCATTTGCTATGGCAAACATAACAAAATCACTTTAAGGCATATATATAACCCAAGTAGTAGTGGTAGTAAATTGTGTTATTCATTGAAGCATGAACATAGACAATCCTCATTGTGTCAAATGGCACATTTTCAATGGGTACCCCTTAGCATTCAGAAACCTCTTCACATAAATAGGGAAGCAAGTGTCAAACATATACAAACAGTATACAATTTTGCAAAATAAAAATCCTTTCAAACAGATAAATGACACTTATAGTACATATACATACATATTTCCTATAAAAGGGGGAATTAGATTCTACAATACCAATCTAATAGACAAGGAGGTGCAATGAGTTCTGAAGCAAACTTGAAGAACACAAATATTTTCAGCCATAGTCAAGACTGGGACGGCAAGTTAATGGCTGACTGGTCCACTGCACGAGCCAGTTATGGATATTACCAAATTGTATTGGTTTCGAAAGAATTCCACTTATAGGGCCCTGGAACAGACGGGACACCCTGCCAGTATTTGTCTTCACAGGGAGGATCAAAACTTCCAGGGGGTCTGATGATCTCAACCCTGCTCTTGCTCAGTTTACTGTCAACTTTTCTGAAATATACTTTGGAAGGCACACTTTATAACCCTTAAACATAATGTTCAACATGTGAAGTTTCCTACGATATTCTAGACTTAGTCACTTTAGAGCCTTGCACAGAAAACAATGACGTATGTGCAGCATCAAGAATGAAACATGCAAATGTATTTCGTACCACACCTGCTTCAGTAAGTTCTCTGAAGCGCCACCATAGACGACATCTCCATACTCAGAACAATCATCGTCTCGACAAATTTTTAATCTAGCATTTCGTGCTAAACTGTTTAGAACCTTCTACAACATGCCAAGTTTCTGATTTAGATTTTTAACCTATTATCAACATACGCATTCCATTTACAGAAACTGTTTATCCACGTATCAAGATATTTATATGCCTGGACTTGTAATCTGTTACCAAAAGACCTGGGGCCCGATATCCAGAAATGTGCAAAGCCGAGCACAAAAATTTGCACCCAGACTTGCAGTTGCCTGGGTGTCTCAAAATGCTATATTCAGCAGAATAGTGCACCAGCGCTATTCCACTGAACAGAGGGTCCATGTCGACCCAGTGCCAAATCAGTTAGCGCTGGGCAGACAGGGCTCCTGAAATAGGGCACCACAATGGCTTGTGCCTGGGCTAAATTTCCCATATTCAAAGGGAACCATGCAAATGAGCTCATTCGGCATGCAAGGCACTAAGGGCACATTTGCATGCCCATTATGGACTCATCTTCATGGGTTGCCTGGCAAAGTAGCTTGGCGCCGCCTACCACTAGCACAGTCCCAGAGAGCTATCACTGGTGCTAGTGGCCTCCCCCTCACTGATCCCCAGACTGTTCTTGAAACTGACAGATTCCCTAGTGTCCAGTGGTCCCTCCCCCTGCTGACTGCCAGCCCGATGAGAAAAAGGAAAAATTTCCCTGGTGGCTAGCGGTCCCTCCCACACTGATCGCCGGCCTGATGAGAACAAAAAAAAAACATTTCCCTGATGGCTAGTGGTCCCTCCCACCACTGACCTAATGAGAAAAAAACAAAAACATTTCCATAGTGGCTAGAGGTCCTTCCCCTGCCAATCACGCCCGATAAAAAAAATTCCTTTGATTAGCAGTCCCCCCACTCTGATCCCCTGCATATGCAGTAAAATACCCTGGTGGTCTAGAGGTCCCCCTCATCCCTGATCTCCCGTTTTATAATAAGCATCCTTCCCTGGTGGTCTAGTGGTACCCCCTCCCTATCCCTGTTCTGCTGGTGTTATAATGGACAACCTTCCCTGGTGGTCTAGCAGTCACCCATCCCTATCCCAGTTCTGTTGGCGTTATAAGAGGTAACCTTCCCTGGTGGTATAGTGGACCCCCCTCCCTATCCTGACCTTCCCATATACTAAACTGATCTGTCCCTGGTGGTCTAGTAGACCCCCCACCCCAGCAGGAAGTGCCCCACCATCCCGCTCCCCCCATCCCGAGCCTGAGCTGGCGACCGTTACAGCCCTCCACTCTCCACCATGACCAGCTACTGACTGAGCTGTCAGCGAGCACATACTGTAAACAGTATGCACTCATTGATTGACAGAGCTGTCAATCAATGAGCATGTACTGTTTACTGTATGCACTCAAGGAAGGTTGCCTATTATAACACCAGCAGAAAGGGGATAGGGAGGGGGACTGCTAGACCACCAGGAAAGGTTGCCTATTATAACACCAGCAGAATGATAAGGAGGGAGGACTGCTAGACCACCAGGGAAGGATACTGATTATAAAACTGGTGTTTCAGGGATGGGGAGGGCGCTAGATCACCAGGGTGTTTTTACCACATATACAGGGGGTTGGAGTTAGGGAGGGGGGACCAATAGTGACTAGGGAAATGTTTTTTTTTCCTCTCATCGGGCCGGCGATTGGCAGGGGGAGGGACTGCTAGCGACCAGGGAAATTGTACTTTTTATCTCATCAGGCAGGTGATCGGTAGGGGGAGGGACCACTAGACACCAGGGAAATTTTATTGTCATCATCGGCCAGTGATTGGTGTGAGGGAGACAGGGACCACTGGACACCAGGGAAGTTTTATTTTTAACATTGGGCCAGCGATCGGTGTTTGGGGGGGGACACTAGACAACAGAAACCACTGTGTTCGGGGTCGGGGTGGTGCACTTCCTCCGTCAACCACTAGGGTTGTGCAGGAGTAAGTCAGGGTTTCAATCGTCGATATGTGTGCCGTGCAAGGAGACTGTGCAAAATGGCCTCACATTTAAGCATTACATACTCTGAATACTGGACTGAGCCAATATTCAGGTCCCCCCTTCATTTACATTGCGTCGCCCTCAGACTATTGCCCAGGCACAATCAGAGTTTGCCCATGCTAACCGGGCTTTTCAATATTGCCCATCCGTGTTAAACCCAGTTTGTGCAGGCAAACTCAGTTTTGCACCCGGGCAAAGTGTTGATAAGAAAGCAGCATGTTGAATTTTAGGAACTTCGCTGTTGGTTGTAAATGGCAGCTTACATTGGTCGTGGGTCCTTCTTCATTCTCTGCCACACAGCTCTGGAGGTTAAATGACAGATCATTGCACTTCACTAGAATTCGTTTCCCAAACTTCTCTTCCAGTGGTTTCACATCTGGCTCTATACCTGAGAAATCAAGTCTCTTTAAAAGACAAAAAATGTTGCAAAGGTTAAAGCAAAAGACAAAATTCACAGACACTCCCCCCACACACCATTAGCATATACAGTTAGGGTCTCTATAACACTGAGGCATTCCAGAGACAACTTATGGGGCAAGGGTGGTTAAATTATACAGCAGGGAATACCTGAAATCTGTAGCAGCATGCAGTGACCCTAACTATCTAAAAGAACATCAATTTTTTTTTTTTTATTTATTTAAAAGTTTCACCAGGAAGGCATGCTGAGCTGAATTGCTCATTTCCAGATGTGTCCTAGGGGAAGGAAGAGAGGGATAACATATACAATTACATGGGTTAATGTGACAGCTTCACAGACTAAGAATAACAGCAAATACAATAATATATTCACTCCCCATGGCCATCCTTGACAAGATAAAGCTTGACCTTTTTTTTTTTTGGAAACTCCATTTTATTTCAATAAAGCAAATAGTTAACAGAGCATCATACCACTGAATCTTTTACACATCAAATCCATTTCAAATATACAGATATTGGTGGTAAATAACATGGCATTTGACATTAGACATTCTCTAAATTTAACCAAGATTGAATAATGCCTTTACTCGGTCAACACATTACATCCTTATATAATCAACCTCCATCTCCCATCATGGGAGGGACTAGCATAACCACAACAACTTAAAACCAAACTGCCTGGGGATCGGACAAGGAGAAAAAAGAAAACACAATTTTTCTTTAGTATCTTAAAGAAACATTTCGATTTATACGTTTAACCTATGGGTGGCAGCATCAACTGTTTTTCTGATGTTGTTCTTATACAGAGAGAGGAAGAAGTGAGGCATGGGGGAAGCTTCGTTTACGACTATGTAAAAAGGGCATTAAGTTCTAAAGTTTCTAAAGGGATTTTTTCTCTTAAATTTCTTAAATAAAAGCACTATGTCGAGGAAGCTCGACCCTTTTAAGTACAATTTCTGCCAACACCTCACTGCACCTAGCAGTTGCGACTGCCTTCCCTAAGCTATCCTGCTACTCTTTATATCCATATCTTCACATTGCGCCGCCTCTCTCCCCCACCCCACTACCCCGTCATTCCCTGCCTCTTCTCCCACCCTCGTACCTGAACCTAACCCTGTATCCACCTTGCTAATAACACCTGTAACCCCGATGCTACCCTCCTTATCCTTTCTTCTCTCACCTCTCTGCTCATTCATGCCTCCTGCCTCTTCCCCTTGCCCCTCCTGTCGTTTTCCCATGCCCACTCCCCCGCAGTTTTTTCCTTTTTCCTTACACATTTGTTATAGACAAAGTCACTCTAATGGCTGCACTAAAGATGCTACTATGTATATAGTTTAAACATTATCTGTATCCTTAATTTATATGTTAATTTCCATGGTGTGCTGTGTTTTATGTTGTTCTTTTTTATTTTTTTTTATTTTTGTATTTTTGGGCCAGCCTTCCCATGTCCTCAGGTCCCATCCGTTCGCTGCCCCCATGCCCAAGCTTACCCCCCCAGGCAGGGCCACCAAGGGGGCTTCCCACTCCCTTATGGACATTGTGGGCAAGCCCAGGATTACCCCCAGGTCGGGGCCATGACAGTGGGACCCCCCCCCCAAGTGGGCATTAGTGGCAGTGGGCGGCGGAACGGCATGGGCCATCATGCTGGAGGCCGGCATTTTTTGTTGGTTTTTCTGGGGACGGGGATGTGCAATGACATCCAGCGTCCGCCCGGCCCCCCCCGAACATTCTGGCACCGGTCACTGCGGTACACCCGACCTCCATCAGGGGTCTGTCAAGTGCCGGGCACACTCCCCTCCCTCTCTCCCCCAGAGAAGGAGAGCAGTCCTCAGGATGCTCCATCCTTCTCCCCCCTGGTCGGCCCTCCGATGCCCCATGTCCTTTCCCGAACCTGGGTCGATAGTGTCACAAGCAGAAATCCAAGTTTATGTTGTTCTTGATGTGTTAACTGCTTGCCCTCCCAAGACCTGGAACCTTTGTAAAACAGCCACTGACTCAAAGCCTTTGTATTGTAATCAGAGAAATAAAATAAATATATAAAAAGAAACATATACAGCAGCAAAAGAATATACAAAGTAGGCAACAGTGACATAGAGAAGAATATCATCAACAAATTCAAAACAATATACAGCAGCAATAGTATATACAATGCAGCCAACAAGACAAACTGAGCAATGGCTAAACATCTGAATAGAGAATGTCAAATCTGCTACCTTTTAGTAGAGGATAACATTGCAGAAAGAGTGGAGTCATTCAAGTGTGACTAGGGAGAAATTGTTCCTGAGCAGGAAGGGTAGGTGTATGTACATAAAAGTGAGGAAAGAGATGAGAGGGAGGGAGCATCACAAATGGAGGGGGGGATGGAGTTCCACAACTTAGGACACCAACAGAAGGCGGACTGAGCGGCAGAGGTGGATCGGTATGGGATAGTGAGGGATTTAGCGTCAGAGTTTCAGAGGGAGTATGAGGACTGGGTCTGTATGGAGATGGAAGAGGTTATGTAAGAAGGGCGAGTCCCAACCCAAAATCTGGCTATGAAACTGGCAGTGTGGGATAGGCGTCTGGACTCCAGGGATGGAAGGGAGAGGGCTTTGTAAAGATCACAGTGATGAGTACAAGGGGGCAAGACAGAGCAAAGTGACAGAAGGAGTGGAAGAGTGTGTCCAATCTGGGTAGTGTGGATTTGGGGGTGGCACTATAGACTATATCAGCATAGAGCATAGTCAAAGGAGGGGAGGATCATTTTCTGCACAAGTGCACGTCGTGCTATTGGAGGAATGCAATCTTTGTTTCTGTAAAGAGCACCAAGCCTGGGATGGAGTTTCTTTTGAACTGCATTCACGTGTGTTGAAAAGTCCAGGTGGTGGTCTAACCAGACCCCAATCTCCCTCCCCTACAATATACGGTAGATAATTTTTTCATATTCTTTTGAATCCTCCTATTTTAACCCTGCTCTCCTTTCAACACGGGGTAAACAAGCAGATATTCTCTTCAGACGAGGCTGCTGAGATGTGTCTTGAAATGTGCTGCTATCTCATCTCCCCCCCACCAAAAAAAAGTGTGGTTTACAGCAACAAGAAAATGTAGAGCCTAGAGATTATGTTATTTTACTAGAAGAAATATTCCTTTTATCAAACAGCTCTTTTATTGAAACAGATGTTTTTTTAAGTTAGGACTCTTGATTATTCACTTAGCAGAATGTTGTTGGGCCTGTAATTTTACGTATTTATTATTTTAAATCAGAGTGCGTTGCCCATCTCTGTGCAGTATACAGATGCACAACCTTCGCGGCTCATCTCCTAGGAGACAGGAGCATGTATGCTGACCTGCAGTTTTTTAACCCTTTCCTCACTCTTCAGGATGTTTATTTTAAGTTGCATACGCGTATGCTAGTGTACTGAACTATAACAAAGCATTTTTGTACCCTGCTATACCAAGGCCCCCCATGAAAATAAGTTAATATATTTCAGGCGGCCATCCCATCATCTGTTGGATGCAAATTTTAAACAATGAATAAATAAAACCTAATTTTATTCATAATGTTCCATCCTGGGCAAGCCACCCAGAGTGCACAAAATATATAATAAACAGAGATACAGATGCACTAAATCAGCCAACACTGCATTATTCAGACAAATACTGTCTTAAAACAGCAGTGCACTATATTACAAAATGGAATAACATATTCAGCAATTAGAACAAACAAAAACTTTAGGATATTAATTTTTCTTGCAATTTTATAATATTCCCAATGCAAGATGAATTTTGTTTTTAAGATCTGGATTTACCGTGTCTGTTTTTTTTTTTCCTCCAGTCCCCCCAACCCCCAACATGGTGCTGGTAATGCACTACACCACGCCTCTTCCCATCACCCCAGACCAGACCTGGCATAAACTCCATGGCTAAAGCAATGAAGGCATGGCCACTCAATGGAGAAATACCTTTTCCCATTTTTTTCACTTCTTCTTGGATGGTGATGTGCTTTGGCCTGGTCACTGTTGTGCCCACCCCCACCCCAATGCATCCAGGGCTTCAGCACCCTAGCAGCTGGAGGTGTCAGAACTTTATGTGACTTCATGTGCAGAAGTCCTAGTTTGGCAGCAGTGGTCGCTGTGACCACATAACAACATGCTTCCCTCCCTCGGGATGCTAGAGGGCTGCCTGAGGCAGGGCGTACATCCCCCCACCCCCGCTGTGTGGCAATCTGGGCTCATAGAGCAAACCTGATTCATTTACATGGACTGGGCTAGCCAGAGGCCATTTTTACAAAGGAGCATAGGAAATGCTTCATGAAACAAAACCCACAGGTCCATCATGTTTATCTCCTGCCATCCTGGCAGCTACGGCATTCAGTAACATGTGACATATCTGTAGTCTCTGTTAAATGAGAAGTGCTACCAATAAATGTTCTGTACACTGGCATGATAGAGAGGAAAACTGCCCATGGCAGAAACATCTGGTAACTGGGGCCCAGTTATCTACTTATTCCTGACAGACATGCTAATTCTCCTGTGAGGCATGCTTTGTGTGGCCCTCCCTCCCTTCCTCAGTGATGTAACTGTTGTATCCAGCCATGCCGTACTTCATGAGGGAGGAAATCACCAGTGTCTTAGATCACAAAATGATTCAAGAGTACATTACCCTTGTATATTTGCTGCCCTGAAGTAAAGGTTTAAAACCAATCAAATACAAGCGCAGCTGTAAGCAGCCTATATGGGGTTACACATTACTGGTTCTCCAAGTCTTTGTATGTCTTACATCTTCATGAAGTTTTTAGAATTTTGAACGTAAACTGAGAATTATTTATATCAAATGTTACGTTTGTGTTGTTTGAATTTTCTTTATCATTCTATGAAAAACTGTAATTATTTGGAGACTAAGCTGCTGATGGACACCACTGTAAATGAGATCTGTCTCACTGGTCAGTTCTAATAAATTGAACTGAATGAGGAACTGATCAAGCTTGCACTACAAATAAAAATGTATATTCCCCACTTGCATCGCTTCCTCTAAGAGCTTGTTCAATAGGCTTACTACTCACTGGGAGAAAAAATGCTTCTGTATATTACCACTGATTATATCCCTCCTTAAGCACAGGGTATGCCCTCCAGTTCTAATGCCATGAACAAGATGATAGTTTAGCGTGATCCACCTAATCCAAGCCCTTTACAATTAAAAAAATTGAAAACACATTTCTTTTCAGTCTTCTTTTTCCAGGAATAGTATACCTACTGTAGCTTGTCTAGACAGATCCCGTAGCTGAACCTCTCCATCCCTGTAATAATTTTAGTTGCTCTGCTATACCACAGCAATTGCTGCCATTTTATTTTTGCACCCTGGTGACCGGCACTGTACACAGTATTCCAAGTGTGGCCTTACTGGTGCCCTATAAAGGGCAGAAGTATATCACTTTCATGGCATGTTATGCCCTTTTAATGCAGTCCAGCATTTGATCTGCCCTATCAACTACCACTGCACACTGATCTGACAGCTTCAACTTTGAACCACTGATCCCCCATCCCCAGGCCTTCTTAATTGTCCACAACTGCTAGTTGTTTGTTATTTCGGTAACACCCTTGTCTGGAATTCTTTGAGCCTTAGTGGAGGACCTTACACCTACGGACACTGCATTTCATTCACCACTTACTGATCCACTCTCCCAATACATTTAAGCCCCCTTGCAGAACGCCTTCCCTGGAGTAGACTAGATCTTCGTCAGCTTTGTGTCCTTTACGACTTTAATTGCCTTACTTGAGATCCCTGGCTCCAGATCATTTTTTTTTAAATAAATAAAATTGTGTTCAGAAACCTTTAAGCTTAAGAGCCCTTTTCAAAGGTGTCCAGATCACAGTGGGTAACTTAACACCCGCGACAAAAAAACAACAACATGACACAATAAACAGACAAATAGTAAACAAGCGCAGTTGTAAGGTATCATCAATAAGAATATTGAACAGTAAGGGCCCCAACACTGACCCCTGGGGGAAACCCAATGGTGGCTTCCTTCTAATCTGATTATGTACCATACATCACTACCCATTGGGACCTATTGCTTATCCAGCACTCTGTGAATTTAAAGATGCGCTATAGTTTATTTATTTATTTATTGAATTTTGATGACCGGGTAGGCCCACTGGGCCCCGGAGGTCCCTTTTTCAGGGGCGACCCGGGAGTTACAATTATTACAGGTAAAGGAGGCAGTACATACAGGTGCAGTTCTTGTTGTATGCAAAACAGTCCTCATGGGCTTATGACAGGAGGATTGTGGTAGGAAGACATACAAACAGGAGGAATACATTAGTTACAAACAGAGAAACAGCTTGCTTAGTGAGTTCAAGTTCAATTTTCATTTTCCAATTCAACTTCAGAACTATCTCATGAAGAACTGTACCAAATTCTTTACTGTACTCCAAGTATATTACACCAACTGCATTTCCCCCGAACAGTGCCCTTGTTACGTCCTCAAAGAAGACCAACATGCTAGGTTGGCGCACACTCCATTTAAGGAACCAATACTAACACTCCTTCAACAGCTGGCATCTGTGCACCTACTTCTTAATCTGGTCTTTTACATCTGTCTCTTGTATTTTTCCCCACAACCAAGGCCATGCTCACTGGATTACAGTTATCTAGGTTATTTCTGATTTAAAGAAAAAAACAAACAGAGGAGTCACTCTAGCCTTCCCCGGTCCCTAGGCCAGTTTTCAGTGACTTCTGCAAAATCACTGCCAGTACTGACTATTACATTCTTTAGTTCCAGAAGTGCCCTTGGGTGCATACCATCTGGTCATTGCTAGAAATGTATTTATTGCCCCATTTATAACCCCCTCCCCCAGTCACATTTGGACATGAGCATTGGTTCAGTGTACCTCTCCTGGACAACAGTTTTAAATAAATTAATTTCCCTTAACATACCTCTAACCTTTGGGTTTTTAAAAGCTCATATTCCCTTGCTAGACCCACCTTGATAGGTCTAAGTAGGGTGAGGCACTATTTTGCTGTCAGTCATAAAAATGAGTCTACACCACCTGGATCTATACACATTATGTGAATACAATTTTCACAGCTGCAGAGAGACCTCCATAAAGGAGACTTTTACAACTACTAAGTGCTGTTTTTTATAACAGTGGATCCACACTAATTACAGTGCAGTGCTAATAGTGAGAGATGCATTAGCAGTAAATATTAATTTCCAAATATCACAAATAAGGGGCTATTTGCACACAAACTGAATAATTAATACTACTCAGTATTCATGGTATTGTTACTCAGGCTCTTCATTTTTTAAAAGTCAAACCCTGCACAAGTAGATGGGAGTAGTCCCTTGGCCACCCCTTCCCCCCATCCCTGTAGCCCCAAAGCTTAAAACAAAAGTTGATTCCATATGCTGGCACCTAACACTATACCAGGAGCCAACAGTGTCTTTTCAGCAGGACCCCAACCCCTTTAGTCATTCCTCACAACATAAAAGTGTTGAAGGTGGCAGTTCACTTCTCCTGACAGTCTTTCTCACATTGTATATGGCCTGCTTGACACCCCCGATCACTCCCTCCAGTCTTGCAAACTTGATTAATGGAGAGGCATGCTGGGAGGTGACTGGGCTAGCCAGGTTTGAGAGACACTGTTCGCGCTCCCCCCCGAAATCATGGATCAGGAGTCGGGGGGCACCACTATCCTCCAAATTATTTCCTGCTGAAAAGACACTGTTGGCTACTAGCACTTTGCATATATGACCAAATTTTGTTTTGAGCTTTGCATTAATGGGATGAGGAAGTTGGGCAACAAAAGAATCCTACAGGGTAAGGGTGGCCAAGTGACTAGCACTGGCCACCTGGAGAGGGGGAAAGGCTTCTTTTATAATGAAAAAAAAAAACTGGCAAAAAATACTAATAGGGAATACCAAACAGTCAAAGCCCCAAATTCCAATGCTCAGTTATATATGCGGTTGGATGGGTTCACGTAACCATACTTCTATAAATTTAGCAAATACTGTAGTTGAACAGACTGAAATATTTCAATAGAGAACTAAAAGAGTTCAGGAATACATAGCTGCTAAAAGTGGTATGCTGAAACATTTCCTCTGGTAACAAGCTGCTGCGCTAAAGAGAACAGAACTTAATTCTAACTGGAAGCTGTTCTTAGCTGTCCTTTTTTCAGAAATGATATTCACCCCCCTGAAATGATCCATATGTAAATGTGCATGAATAAAAAGGGATGCGAACAGTTGTATTTTGCATCTTTTTGTTTTTATAGGCAGCTTTCTTTCACAGTTCTCTTCAAGGACCCAGTGGTCTGGAGTTTTAAATATGGCATGGCTTGTGAGAATGCTAAGCATGGTTTTGATAGGTTAACAGTTCTTCTTAAGAAGAAGACACTTGAAACACAGTTTTCACATCAGCGTTTATTCACATACAGTTAAGTACAGATCATTTGGAGGTATGAATTTTATTTATGTAAACAGGGACATGACAACCGGCTGCCAATCAGCACAAATTTCCTGTCCCTTTAAAACAAGTGTGTTTTCAGACTTCCGCTGACACTGACCAGACACACAAATCCTGGTGCTGTGTTATCTCTGTTGGTCTTGGAAAGTGGCATGACAGACAGCTGTCAGTCTCATCCCCCAGCTCAGAGTCACTACTTCATTCTTTGCCAAAGATGTCACACTGGCAGCAAGCATAGTAGTGCCTTACAATGTCTATGGCTCAGCAGGGAGGCACCAGGCTCCTTTCGTACAGGGTACTACTGCCCTCCAAGAGTCAAGAGTGAAGCACCAGAGTGTGATACAGGCATGCTCCTACCCTCCATTCAGGAAAACTACTTTGGATACGAAAACATTTTGTATTTCCCCTCCTGCCCACCCTCTGTCATACAATAACATCATCACACTGACATTCATCAAATTAAATTCTGTAGCATAAACAGCTCAGACAACTGAAAGTTGGAAACTTGCTTAAAATAAATGCAGAAATTGCAACAAGAGTATCTATTATTTATTCAACTCACCTGTGTGTCAGGATCTAGGATGAACAGGTTCAATCTTTCTTCTGTTTTAATTTTCATTTCTAGTTCCCTGGAAGTCTGTTAAGAATATATTGTGTTAGTTATATCTGTTAGAAACACATAAACATATATTTTGTTGGCAGAAAAGGACCTTTAGGCCCATCCAGTCTGCCCTTTGTCCCTTGTTTCACATGCAACAGAGTTTGTCAGAGCTCAACTCTAAAAAAGCATCACTAAGGGTCTTCCCCAAGCCTAAGCTTTCACAATGAACTCCCCCTTTTTTTCTCAGACACAGCCTTTCAAAAGTTAAAAGGATACATCCACATAGATGGCCCCACACCTGCTGTCTACCTTCTACAGGCAGCACAACCCTGTTTCTCTCTCTGTTTCTTCCTTGCATGCACAACTTGTTGGCCCGCTCACTTTATAGCTGTTCCCTCCTAGTCTTCATTGCTGGAGTATACTATCGCCCTAACTCTAAATCTGACACCCTCATTAACATCCTTTCCTCCCTTTCCCCCCTTAGCCTCTTCTGGTGAACTCCTAGTTTTGAATGACATCAGCAATAGTCCCACATATCCCTTAAAAAACATATTCAACAAATCCAAGCCCTGCACTTGATGCAGTGTGTTACTGAGCTCACCAGACCTAAAGGGACGCTGTCAGCTTTTTATTGTAATGTCTGGTCATGTGTGACTGGTTTGCCTCTAGCAACAGAACTGACAATCTGACTGTTGTGAATGCTACAATATGCCAGCGATTCTGAAGTAGTGGATGTTATGACACATGCAATTGTTAGATACATACCTGTCAGTCATTTTAGAAGTCTTTGGTTGCAATGATTTATACTGAATTAAACTCTCAACCCCAGTACCCCGTCTAGGCAATTCCAGCAGCTGAAACCTACAGCAATGGTCCAGACTCTTTTACGCAAATTAAAACTCCTTTTACATTTGTCCAAATATACCAGCTGCTCAAACAGATGTTCTTAAACCCCTCCTAGGAGTTAACACTTCCACATGGCTACTTAGAAGGCCATTAAAACAATAGGACATTTCCAACCAGTTAAATAAGATCATTAGGCCACTGAAAACTGTCCTCAGAGGCCTTAAAACTAAAAACCCAGGAAAAGGCACAGTTTTTCCCCCAGCCACTACAAAAATGCCTGATTGACATTTTCAGACAGTAACAACATTTTTTAATTACCTCTAAATGCCTTTTTTAGAGAGTTAAACAGCAACCAGCAACTTTCAGTTTCTGTTGCTGCTAACCACATCTCACATGCAGCCACAAGCTTTCCTAGCTCACTTTATGCTACGTCCTGCTGACCAATGGCTGAGGTCGGCAGGACATAACAGCATAAAGTGAGCTAGAGAAGTGTGTGGCTGCTCATTAGATGGTGAATGCCAGCAACAGAAACTGGAAATAGTTCAGAGAAGCAGTAAAGCCTAAGCAGTGCTGCTGAATGGTGCGGTTAACCCCAGGCTTAGTCAGAAACAGCCGACAAACAGCAGCACAAACAGCAGCATGTGGTTAAAGCTGTAAGTGAAGCATTTAACACACCTCTTTAAAGATTATTGATGCAGTTAGGGTGCCATGGCGATATCTGCAATGTAAGCAATGGTGGCAGGTACGGTTAAGCCACATTCCTAGGGAAGGATGTGAGGCCCAAAGTGCAGGGAATCAGACTCTAGCGGCTAGCTCCTAGTACCTGTGTTGGTAATTTTTTGCAATGTTTGTACATGAGTTTTTCCAGAGCACTTCAAACCCTCCAGTCTACCAACATAGTCTTGCACAGGTCTCTTGCACAGTCTGCACAGCTCTATATGGATGGAGATTTATGCATAGCATAGCTACTGTTGTGAAGGAATTTTTTAAACAATATATCTGAGACATTTCTGTGAATACATTTTTGCTAGTATCAGCACAAGAAATATCTTGTGATATGCCAATTTGTCTCAATTACTAGCCATGGGAGACAAATATTAGTACTGCAGTCAATCACCCCGTGTTAGGAACAATGTTTTGTGGGACTTTCTGAAGTTTTATCTGAGGGTGTTGTTGACCAGCCAGTTCCCTGCACCACCCCAATCATACATTTCTGGCAAAACACAATAACAACACCTTTTTGGACAGATATATCCTGACACCCATGTGCTGCAGAAAAGCAGCCACCACTGCCATGCACTTGTTGAAGACCCTGGCCAAGAACGAGAGGCCAAAGGGTATGATACAGAACCTCTGTGCAGAACTGATGGTACCGGCAATGTAATGGATGGACTGGGATGTGGAAGAATGCATTCTGGAGGTCCAGAGAGCAGGAACACATGCCCTGCTCCAGAGATGGAATAATCTGATTCACAGTGACCATACAAAACTTGCGCTTCAGAGTGAACCGAGTCAGATCATGCAGATCCAATATAGGGTGCCGGCCCCCCCCATCCGTTTTGGGACCAAGAAGTACCTGGAAACATATCCCAGAGTGGGAAGGGAATCTGGAACATGGGCTATTGGCCAGCACTCTAACAGCTGAGCTATGTCAGCTCTTAATGCGGATAATGTATCCTGCGTCACTTGGATTCCAAAGGTGTTCAGAGTCTATACAGCAGGACAGCCTTGAAATCCAAAGGCAGCACTCTGCTCACCACTTCTAGTACCCACTTGTCTGAGGTAATGGCAAACCATTGTGGCAAGCTGTTAAACCAATCCCTGACTCAGAGCTGGGACAGGGACTGGACAGGCGGATGACACCCCACAACTTGCCACTGTGCAGCCTTGGAGGGTGCTCCAGTCGCAGGGGCTGTGGGAGCACCACCACTGCTGCCCGCCCTTTTCTGCCCTGGCCACCAAACCTGGGCTTCTGACATCATTGCTGATACTGCCACAGCTGCTAAAGCTGTTGTGGCTGAAAGGGCCAATACTTGAAGTCCTTCTTTATCAGCTTGTGGGCCTTCTGGTCCTTTTGCAACAAAGACACATAATCATGGGTGGCATTAGACTTCTAGATACATGTAAGATGTCCTTAAAACACAGGGACAGAGCTGGCCCGGTGGCACTGAGGGTTGAAGTGCTGGATGCCACACCTCACACTATGCCCGCGACCCATGTTCGGGAGCAACCTTGGGTCACTGGGGTGCCAGCATGGGGAGGGGAGGGTGGAAGCAGGATCGAGCATTGGTTCTCCTTTCCCAGATAAGGGGTGGGGTCACCAGCCTGTAGTCCTGCCATCACTGAATGGAGGTTCGGTGCCGGCACAGGTGGTCAATGGCACAACTGGAAGGGAGGGTTATCCCGAATGGCGTGCACACACATGCCTCCACATGTAAGTGCTATGTCGGGGACACGTGGGTGTAGGGACCAGAAGAAAACCCGCCCCCCCCAAAAAAATCCAGAAACTACATATGCTTTCTCAAAGGCTGGTGGATGTCAGAATTGCAGCTCAGTAAAAAGGGGACATTTAAAGACACAGTTCTGTATTATCCATTATGTGCGGTAAGTGCAAATGTGCTCAATAAATACCCAAGTAAAATAGATACAACAAATACCACTAAATACAGAAGGCACCAGTAAGGCCTGAACTCAGACTTTGTTATTAAAATAAAAAGATAATTTTATTTTACCACATCGCTCAGGAATTCAATTTGATTGTGATAACATTCTGTTGAGATGTGAACAATGTTATATTTTTTCGATGGGTGCCACTACAGCTCCTGGACTTAATGGAAGATTAGAGGTGAACCCATTCCTATAAATTTGTCCTTCTTGCATATAATGTTTTACTGAATCATCTATTATAAAAACATAGCATGCAGATATTGTGAGGGTCTCAAGGATATACAGGTGTTTGCAGCACATAGATTATAAACATTACTACAGTAGCCTATATTTTAAAATGAATTTGTACTGCCTCTTAGTAACGTGTGTGTGTGCTATTTCCTCTTTTAGAATTGTTTGATGGCTGCCCCAGCTTTTCTGGGAGTCACCCAAGTTCATTCCCACTGGCTCTCCAGGAACTGATATGTTTGTGTTTCATGTTCCTCTGAATTGACTAGCAGCATTTTGGGACACAGTCAAATCGAATTCCTGAGTGATGTGGTAAAATAAGATTGTCTTTTTTTTCCTAACAGAATCTGTTTTCAGGCCTTACTGGTGCCTCTTTGTAGCACTTGGAGTTGATGGACTTTGGTTCTGTATGCTCTATGTTACTGACAGGATAACGAACTGTTGCTCTTCATTTATGAACTGCAGCAGTATCCACTGGAGAACTTGGTTTTAACCTATGTACATCTGTGTATTACTGTCCTGTTCCATACCTATTACATTTAGCTGTACTTATTGTATCCATTTGACTTATGTATTTTATGAGCACGTTTGTACTTACCTCACACAATGGATAATGCAGGACTGTGACTTTAAATGTCCCTATTTCACTTGAGTTGCAATTTTGACATCCACCAGCCTTTGGGAAAGCATTGTTGCATGAAACATGTCAGGTGGTTGACATGTTGGGGGGGGGTTCCTGGTGTCTTCTATCAGCAAGTATGTTTATGTACTGTATCTCTGCAGTATGAGTTCACCCTAATAAAAAAGAAGCAGCACACAGCTATTTACTCCTACTTTTGCTTCATTTAAATGGACTCATGTGTCTTACATAGGTACCGGTCTTCTGATGAACCTTTTGATTCTACTTTGTTCTGACTGTGGCACTATGGCTTCCGGGTGCAGCTCTCACCCCTTTGTATTCTCCAATTACCTTGGGAGTTTTCCCTGGCCAGTACTTAACTCCCAAGAGGACACTGTGAAGAGCATGCCTCAACTCAGGAGAAGCCCATCTCAATTTGTTGTACATAGCACAGCAGTGTGTGCGAGGGTGGCAGGGCAGGGTAAACCTACAGAGGATGTCAAATACAATAGTGAGTTTGGAGATGCAAAACTGGGAAGCAGCAGAAAAAAAAACATCATTACAGTCCAGTATAGCAAAAAGTCACACGTTCAGCAATAGCTTCTGGTGCTGAGGTGGAGATGACTGTTCATGAACAGAGCACTTAGTTTAGGGAAACACCTGGAAACCAGACCAGTAATATGAACAGAAACATCCAGATGTTGACTGAACAGTAGGCCAAGATATTTGTAGCATGTTACATTGTCAAGGCAGTCACCTAATGAGGCGTGGATGCTTAGAGGGAGGGAGTAAACTAGCCATTTTGTGGTGCTACATAATGTTGAGACAGTTTTCTTTTGGTTTTGGACTTGTTGATAAGCATGTAACCAGGTTGGGGCATTGCTGTAATTCCAGCTGATGATTCTGTTCAGTGACTGCGGTGGAGGGTACTGAGTAACAGAGGATGGTATTGTCAGCATACACGTGGACTTTGCATGAGATGAAGACTCTGAGGAGGTCATTTATGGAAACTGTAGCTAACAGGAGCCCCAATAAAGATTCCTGAAGGACCCACAGGGAAACTGGGAGCATGAAGAGAGGGTGAGGGAAAAATCCAGCTTGACTGCCTGAGTTCTTGCAAATATTATAGGAATTAAACCAGCAAAGAGGTATCTGAGAGACCCAAGGAGGCTAGACAAGGAAAGTTGGGTCTTAAATGCTGGAGTCATGATGCAGTCACCTTGTTTGAACACTTGGCTTGACCATTTGAGTCAACAATTAGTTAGATGAAAGGCTCCTGAAACAACTTCTGGACTTGCGTTCTTGAGTAAGCATGATATAGGAGCTGTCTTGCGTTTGTAACCAGCAGATAAACTAGAAATAGCTGGCAGTCTGCCTAGCTTTTTAAATTAACATTAGCAAAGTGATACAGTACATGTGGTGCTGGAGTGACTGACTGTTCCGAGACCATGGGCTTATGATTATGCTGACTGTGCAGGGGGACGCAATCAACTAATTCAGTGCAATTTTGTACAGCTAAAGTTCATAGTTGAGTAATGAAGTGGAGTAGGCCATTCAAATTTAATTTCAAAACACATGAAAGAAATTGTGAAATCTTCTAGCACTTCACATCAACGTAATTTCAACTCTTATCAAACTTAAAAAGAAATATTACCTTGCCAATTTCTAGAGGAAAACTGTCCAAACCCAAGGATGAGCTTTCTGTTCTGCTAAGTTCATTATCTAAAAATACAAATAAGAAATAGTGTACTCTGCAATAACAACGGTCACTAATAGTGCTGGTAGCAAAGTGTTTTTACGTCATTTCAGAACATTTGATTCTTCACTTTAAAAATGCAATCTCTCCCTCCCATTGTCTCAAGAATTGTGCACAGCTTTGTCCTCCTTGTCCTGAATTCATACATTTGCTAAACATCACTGTTTGGATTTATCTAATTCAGCGGATGCAGCTGTTGGCTGAAGGGTGCTGCAATCTGTTGTTTACCCTCTTTTATGATGCTATGACACTGCTACATACATCATTATGAGATCTGTCTTGAGAAATAAACATAGAAATTGATGGCAGATAAGGACCGCTAGGCCCATCTAGTCTGCCCGTCAGACCTACACTTGTTTGCATCCTCTGACCCTAACTGGTCAATGACTTTTCACCACTCCACTCTTTCCCACCTCTAATGTTCCCTTATGCCTGTCCCAGACATGTTTAAATCCTACCACTGTGCTTGCTCCCACCACCACCTGTGGCGGACTATTTCACGTGTACACCACCCTTTCTGTGAAGAAAAACTTCCTCACATTTCCCCTCAGTCTGCCACCCTCCAATTTCATATCATGCCCCCTCGTTCCTGTACTTTTCCTGTACTGGAAGATGTCTTCCCCCTATGCCTTGTTTATGCCCATGAGGTACTTGAATGTTTCTATCATGTCCTCCCGATCCCTCCTCTCCTCCAGCGAGTACATATTGAGGTCCTTTAATCTCTCCTCATATGTTTTCTGGAAATAAACTGAATTACATAGAATAGGAAAATTACATCAATACTGACATTTTCCTTTCTCTGGGTTCTGATGCATCTCTCTAGACCCCACCAAGAAGAGAAAACAGTTGTAAAATGCTGCATCAGTATTCAGAATAATTTACAAAGTAGGCAACTTGATACTTTTTATTGGACCAATAAGTAATTTTCAGTGCACAAGATTTCAGGCCTCACAGTGCCATTCTTCAGGTGGTGGCAGTTTTTACAGTTTGTGAAAAAATAAAAATGCCATTACCTGAAGAAGGGCACTGTGAGACTTAAAAGCATATGTACTGAAAACTACTTGTTGGTCTAATAATAAGTATCACATTTATTTATTAATTAGAATTTATTTAATCCAGGCGGGCATGCAGGAAGAAAGTACAAACATCTGGGGCTCAATTTTAGAAGGGGAACGCAGGGCTTGTATCAAGCCTTGCATCCACATAAAGGGGTACATGAATGCCTAAAGCCTCTCGGACGCAGAGTGGTTCGATTTTCAAAGGGTTGGTGCAATTGGGACATATTCCCCACTTTACAGCACCTTGTGCCAAAGGTTGGCGCAAGTACCGTGATCCCAGACGCACAGTTAGACTGTTCGGTAGCTGGTCTAACTCCCTGCGCCCCACATTCCATGCTTGCGGTGGGTGTTTGCGGCACACTTCTTTGAAAATCTCGCCTGCTGCAAGGTGTGATGCAAGTTGCCACTATGCGTAAACACCCTAGGCAAAGTCCACTGCACTGCTGCATCTCGCTGGAAAATCAAGACCCTTGTTTCCAGCAGTGACTTGGAGGAGGGGTGGGTTGGGGGTTACAAATAGAGCAGGTGCAGGAAAACTGTCTCACAACAATGAATAACATTATAGGTTTAAGATTAAATAAATTAATAATACTCTAAAGTACATTGTTATCCACTTGTGTTGCACACCAGGAGACCAGCAAGGTGAACAGTGAATATACCAGAAACAATGAACATAAAAGTATAGACAATATACAGTAATAAACAAACACACACACAGTAATGTCAGAAGCAGCATATACAGTTTCATTAAGGAAGGGCAGGATAAACCTTGAAGGAGAATTGCACTGAACCTGTAAGTCATTTTTCCCAGTAAAAGATGATTCTGAGTACTGGTTAAAATGTTGTTATTGTTCCATCTATATAGGCCTTTTAGTAATCTCACTGGGTGTTTCTGCTTTACAGTCGGGTGGTACCATTTTAGAACTGTATGATACCATTTATGTCCTTCTCAGCCACATAGTTCTGTAGTACAACATGTCATGGGTCCTGGGGAGAGCCTCAGACAGCCATAGGGTGCAGCTGAGGGTATATGAAACATAAAGGGGGACACCTCATGTTCCAGTCTTATCTAATAGGGTTGTAGCTTGGAATGACAGGCTTATTAGAGTCAGTCCTGGAAAAAGTCATGTTTCTTTCAGGAGCAGGACATCTGGCTTGTGAAGTAGGGCCCAGGACCTGAGTAAGTCTAGTTTAGAAAGCAGACTGTGGACGCCTGCATGACAAATTAAAACACCATTGGAAAGGTTTAAGGCAGAGCTGGGGCTACACTCATCTGCTAGGAGCATAGCCAGCAGCTTCATAATAGACAGGACTGACTTCTGTGACCGTGGAAAAGTCCTGTAGTAATGGGAAGGAATACTAAGTGTGAGGACATACTTCTTCACAGAAAGGGTGGTGGACACCTGGAATAGCCTGCCAGAAGAGGTGGTGAGGGTGAGGAGAGTGGAGAGCTTCAAGCATGCACAGCATAGGCACATGGGCATAGCACATAGAGGAAAGGGAGGCAGGAGGGAGGGACACCGGCAACCAAATAGGGTCTAGGGTGCAGTAATGGGCAGGGAAAATAGGACAGACTAGGTGGGTTTCCGGTCCCTTTCTGCCGACAAATTCTATGTTTCTAACTGCTATAAATTTTATGAGGGAGGAAAGCAGCAGGCACACCAAGCAGGTCATTTTGAGGACAGAAGGGTAGCATTTTGGGGTGGGTGTGGGGGACCCTGGACAGCATTTTAGCAGGAGAACAGTCACAAACAGCATGATATCCAAGTTCAAAGTAGGTGATGAGAACAAATAGTTGTCTGGCAGGTGTTCAACATCAGGCGGGAACAATTAAATAGAATGCTCACAAGCTAGGATTAGTACAGGACATGTGTCTACATGTATATTATACTAGAGAGAGCACAATGGGACATTTAAGCAGGGATACAGTGGCTGTACTCACAAGAAAGAATGACCATCACTGGCAGAGCAACCTGCAGCCTTGCAGCCTCTACTGCAGACTCGCAGACAGACTAACCACTCTTGCTGGGCCACTCATGCTGGGTTCACGTCATGCTGGGTTGGCTTGGTGGGGAGGTGATTTAACACAGAAAAAAATGACTCTTTTGACCAGGCAACCCTCACCTGACTGGTGAGGGCCATCTGAGTGGCTCGAGGTCAGGGCCTTTGTTGCTGGCACTGGGGGTCCAGTGCTGCTAGGGGGAGCCCTCTGGATTGGCACATTGCCCTCATATTCTCAAATTCTGGTATCGCCTGCTATCCCACTGTATGTAAACTTGACTTCCTCACTGTTCATGTATGCTCTAGCTTCTAACCCTCCCGGGTCGTCTGTAACCCCCCGGTCGTGGCATTTTTCTGGTTGTCAAATTCTGATATCACCTGTTATCTTATTGCATGTAAACTCGACTCTTCACTGTACTTGTATACTCTAGTTTGTAACCCTCCCGGGTCGCACCTGAAAATAGGCACTTGGCTGCCTAGTGTGACTTACCTGGTAAACAAAAACAAATAAATAAAATAAATATGAGATGCTGGTAGCACTAGCCATGGAAAGGAACAGGACAAGCAGTTCATAAAAATACATTATAGTACTTTGTCTATTTGTTTGTACATGGACCAATTCAACTTTATGAAATGGGTTGGAAATTTACTGCTTCCTGATTGGCTAAACAAGTTACAAGAAAATATGTTACCCCCAAGCACTGGGATTTGGAATCTGAACAAATCAAATACAGAATTCATGACCCAGTTCACTCTCCCTGATTAGCATCACAAACATAGTTACCAACTTTACTCAATGAAAGCCTTTGAAAAAGCTCAAAAATAGAACTCCCCTAAATTTTTAAAAATGAATTAAACATTTTTCTTCCCTATAGCCCACACACGTACTTCAATTAAAAAATTAATAATATTCACGGTTTTAATTTTGTTTTTGTGGTGACCATGAAACATCCCTCCTCTATCCTTACCAGCGTGCTAGGGCAATTTCCACTGTGTACCCCACCACAGGTAAAACTGAGACCTTGGCTCCACACAAAAACCTTCTGTTTTGTGTGAGGGGGTGCGCATTCTGCCAGAGGAATTCTGCATAAGTCTGAATTCTAGATTCCATGGTAAACAAACATTCCATCTATTGAAAGTGTGTTAAGACAGCTGATGACAGGAGGGGAAGGACAACTCTTTACTACTTATCTTTAAGAAAAGAAAATACTTGTTTTTAATTAAAACAATAAGCTGGCTTTTGTGTTTTGTTTTTAAATTATTTCTCAGTTCACCTGTTTTATAAGTGCACTAAGACACTCCAGGTTGTTGGATGTCGGGGATTAATACACTCCCTGGCGCTGGAGGCACTCGGTGCAAGTGCTTTGTAATGCACCTCACTATGCACCCAGGCATGCATTACCTCCAGACAACCAACACCCTCTCATGTCTTACTGTATACGCAGAATGTATGGCACTGATGAGTGGCACTGGACTATCCCAGTTGCAGTGGATAAGGCTAGAGGGATGTTGGGGTGTATTAGCAGGGGTATCACAAGTCGGAAGAGGGAGGTAATAATCCCTCTTTACAAGACAGTGGTTAGGCCCCATCTGGAGTACTGTGTGCAGTACTGGAGGCCATACCTTCACAAGGACAGTAACCAAACTGAGGCAGTCCAGAGAAGGGCAACCAAAATGGTGCAGGGACTGCATCAGAAAACATATGAGGACAGATTAACAGAGCTCAATATACTAAATCTGAACTAAACCTGGATACAGACCCTCGAATCCCACACCAAAATCAAATGAAATCATAACTGGACTCAATATGTATACCCTACAGCAAAGGAGGGAGAGAGGTGATATGATCGAAACATTCAAACACCTTAAGGGCATTAACAAGGTGAAAGAGTCTGACATGTTTCAATATAAGAAAAAAAAAGCAGGACAAGAGGACACAGCATGACATTAGAGGGAGGCCGATTAAGGGGTAATGTGGGGAAGTTCTTTTTCACAGAAAGGGTGGTGGATGCATGGAATGGCCTACCTCAGGAAGTGGTGGATAGGAATACAGTGCAGAGCTTCAAACAGGCATGGGATAGGCATAAGGGAGCAATATAGATGAGTATGAATAGATAGGCCATTGACAGAGCAAAGGTCGATGGCACATTCATAAATCAGAAAACGAAATGGGCAGACTGGATGGGCCTTGCGGTCCTTATCTGCCATCAACTTCTATGTTTCTATTTTAGAATAGTTGTATTAAAACATTTCTAGTACCATTTTCATAACAAAAGTTTTTATAATGATTTTAGCAATGTTGCTGTGCTTTTCATCCTGTATACCTCTTGATGCCACTCAGCACCTAATCCGTTTTTTCAAAAAACATTTTTTTTATGTACATTCAGCTCTAAAGGACAGGACAGTAAGATTTCAAATTGTTGGTGTGATGTCAGGCATTTTGTAGCGCCACCTCCAGTTACAGTCCTTACATGTTAGTAACAGACTGCCCATTTAACAAGCACTATTAAAAACATTAACACGCCCATAGTGATTTAAGTCTAACAGTTCTGAAAGGACCAGCCATACAACAAAATGTCTTTAAATAACTCTTCTTTATTCAAGAAAGTTTTTCTCAGTCAAATCCCTGGATGATGCCCAACATTTCACCTCTAGGGGCTTCCTCAGGGGCTAGGATCTAAAGTTTAAACATGTATAAAATATTGTTTAGAACACAGTGAAAGAGAAAAAGGAAAAACGTTTCCTCAAAAAAATTAAAAAAGCTTTTTTTGTACTGTCTCTTTTAAAATTTCCTGTTCCCAGATAGTGACATCAACAGCTCTCGCTCATAGTCTCTATATAGTTAATATAATTAACTATGCTGTGTTAAATCAATTTGTCAGAATTCATGCATTGTCTACACTATAGACTATTAAATAAATAGTGTCATTATCATAACATTAATTTCTTTAATTTGGTTACTTTAACAATTCCTTATACACCATACCTGAAAGTTAGTTGAGTCATAGACTTACAAACCAGTGTTCAAGAGCGAGTCTTGTCCTTAAACAAATTAATACAGCATTTCTAAGTAATGAGGATAGGTTCTTAGGTTTTTTCACATCATTTTGTTCAAAATTTTACTCATATCACAAAGGTATTTCAAATAAACTCATAAATCAATACACTGGTTCTGCTTATATGTATCTCAGTTATCCTTGTATCTCAATATTATTGTTTTATAGAATTTTCTAAACATCCACTATTCCCTTTGATAAGCATAAATGTTGATGCATATGTAGGTTTAATTTAAAACAGCTTAATCTGGTTCAAGGTCAGTTGGCATTCATCTGTATCTCCCTCCCCGGGTCGTGCCTGAAAATAGGCAGGATTTGTCTAGTGCACTTACCCGGTCAGCAAAAACTGAAAAAAAAAAAATGTTATGGCCTCATAGTTAGGCAGTTAATTTATCTGCATCCTGTATGTCTCTAAGTTTCAAATGTTTCTCGTACGTGCTGTACATTAGGTTTGGGGCACATACCTACTGGATATTCTCTATTGTCCCTTGTATTCTGTTTCCTTCTTTATCAAGGTAAAAAAACTTGTTTTCACAGTAAAGTTTCTGCCTAGTGTTAGAAATATAAACACTTAGTTACAAATTTTTTACATTTCAGTCATTAATTTCTCTCAGTGTTACTTTCCTTCAGTGTGTTATATGCAGAATTTCTTCATCAGCTCAGTTCTTTTGCAGCATTCATACTGAACTGTGCTGAAGACTGAGTAGATGCTGTGTTTTAAAAGGGGGGCTGTCACATAGGGCGACATCACACAACCAGACTCAAGATCTTGTGATGTTTTGCCAGCCAGCGCCATGACCCACAAGCAGCTTGTTGCTAAGCAACCAGGAAGCTCCGAGGCTGGAAACCAAAGAGAACTGGAGCAAGTCTCTGTTTACCAAGATCGGGTTTTCCGCCCCATGTGCAGCAAGGCTAAGGCCAAAGTTTGCAAATCTCGGATGTACTGCAGGATTGTCTGGAGAGATGACAAGCATTTTTTACTGTTTTCATCCATTTTTAAATTTTGGCTCACAGTATTGGTCTCCACTTGAAGGGGGCAATTTAAAATGAAAAGGGCTATCATTTGTTCCTATATCTATTCTTGGAGATGTCTATAGGGACTTGTTATTAAGATCAGTCTATTTATGGATGTATACAAAGGTGCAAGGTCGAATGTACAATTCCAATTGTAACATGATTTACATGTCCCTATGGGCAGACTCTTAGTGGGGCACATAAAGTGGAAAGGTCCGTAATGTTAGGTTTTCCTTAGCTATCATTGGTATAGTTTTTTTTTCTAGACATAATTCTCCATGGATCATTACCATAATATAGCCAAGATCAGACAGTAAAAATCTCCTTTAATCAGTCAGCTGGAGTATCCATGGGGGTTGGAAAGAAAATTTTGACAAAATGATCTCCAAACATTTCTGATGTTAGTAATAACCGAGATATTAAGGTTCTAAGTTCCTTTTCATTTAAATCTTCGGAAGGCAGAGGGTATTTTGTGGGGCATCATTTCAACAGAGTCTGTTGTTTATTAGACTCAAGACTAAAGATCTTGTGATGCATTGGGGCAGAAGTTTGACGTCTTTGCAGAATATTTAAACTAGCAAATGGGAAGGGGGTGCAGCACCCCATACGTCGAATGGGAAGAACACCCCTCCCCCCTCAGCTAGTGGTCAAACAGGAATTCAGCATGTTTGTCGTTCATTTGCATCACCAGGTAAGAAAAAAGGTTTGTTTCCCCATACGATGCACAGGGGTAATGCCAAACTTCACCCAACAACTAACACACCAAAATCTGGCCAATGGAAAATCATGTACACAAATGCTCACAGCCTGGGAAATAAGATCCCAGACCTGCAGGCAATAATGTCAGAGGCTAAACTGGACATAGTAGCAATTAGTGAGACGTGGTTTACCAGTAACCACACTTGGGAGACTTCGTACCTGGCTATGTATTGTTCAGAAGAGACCGAGGTGCAAAAAGGGGGGGAGGAGTGGCCCTGTATGTTAATGAAAATATCAAAGCTACAGAAATTCAGAATACACATAAGGAGCCAGAAGAACTGTGGGTCACCCTGGAAATGGAAATGGGACAGCCATAAGAACTGGGGTTGTCTACAGGCCCCCAGACCAGAGGAAGGACATAGACACATTACTGTTAGAAGATATACAAAACATGACAGCTAAAGGGGAGGTTCTGATAATGGGAGACTTCAACATGCCGGATACAGACTGGTCAATACCAGCAGGAACATCTGCCAGAACTAGACTCATAGTGGATTCCCTGCAGGGGGGAGGGCCTCAAACAACTGGTACAGCAACCCACAAGAGACAGGGCTATCCTAGATCTAGTACTGACTAACAAAGAAGGGATCACAGATCTCCAGGTAGAAGGTCACCTGGGGCCAGTGACCATCACATGGTATGGTTCAATTTGGCTACTACATCTAAATCATCCCATTCAAGGCAAAAATATGGGACTTCAGAGGAGCTGACTTTGATAAGATGGCCAACAGAGTTAAGCTAGCCCTGGCAAAAAGAAACACAGGTGAGGGGGTACAGGCAAAGTGGGCAAGCATTAAGGATGCAATACTTGAAGCAATATCCCATTGTATTAGACAGAAAAGGAAGTGCAAAAGAAGAAGGAAACCACTTTGGTTCTCAAATACAGTAGCAGAAAAGGTCAGAGCCAAAAGGCTGGCCTTCAGGAAATATAAGGGAACACAGCGGGATGAAGATAGGCATACCAAACTGCCCTAAGGGAAGCAGGTAAGGCAGTAAGGCAGGCAAAGTCCCAAACTGAGGAAACACTAGCACGAACAGTAAAAGAAGGTGACAAGACTTTCTATAGATACATTAGTGAAAGGAGAAAGTCCAGAGGGGTATTGCTAAGCTTAATGGAGAAAAGGGAGCATGTGAGGAGGAGGACCCTGTAAAGGCATCTATCCTAAATAGATACTTTTGCTCAGTATTTGCTGAAGAAGGTAGGGCAGGGCCCACAGCTCAGCATCATGGACACAGGGGAGGGAGGTGAGCACTACTTCCTTCACAAAAGAAAGTGGTCCTACAAGAGCTACTAAGCCAAGGTGGATAAGGCAATGGGACCTGATGGCCTACATCCCAGGATACTTAAGGAGGAACTAGCAGAGCCATTAGCAGAATTGTTTAGTGAGTCTCTGAGCACAGGAGAGGTCCCAGAAGACTGGAGAAGGGTTTATGTGATCCCGCCCACAAGAGTGGTAGCAGGGAGGAGGCGGGGAATCACAGACCGTCAGTCTTACCTCAGTAGTGGGCAAGATTATGGAGGCACTCCTTAAGGAAAGGATAGTGCAACACCTGGAATCCATAGGGGCACAGGATCCAAGACAGCATGGGTTTACAAAGGAAGGTCCTGTCAAACTAATCTCATAGATTTCTTTGACTGGGTAACCAGAGTGGTGGACCAAGGGGGAGCAGTTGATGTCGCCTACCTTGACTTCAGCAAAGCTTTTGACACTGTTCCACATAGAAGATTGATAAATAAGCTGGGTAGGCTCAGGGTGGGTCAGAAGTTAGTCAACTGGGTGGCAAACTGGTTGACGGGCAGAAAACAGAGAGTGGTGGTAAATGGTATACAGTCAGAAGAGATGCAAGTCACAAGTGGGGTACCTCAGGGATCAGTTCTGGGGCCAGTCCTCTTCAACATCTTCATTAGTGACCTTGCAGATGGACTAGAGGGTAAGGCTTGTCTGTTTGCAGATGACACCAAGATCTGCAACAGAGTAGATGATCCAGATGGGGTGGGCAGAATGAGAAGAGATCTGGATAAACTAGCAGAATGGTCAGAAGAGTGGCAACTGATTTAATGCAAAGAAGTGCAAAATCATGCACATAGGGAAGAGAAACCCTGAAGCCACCTATAGGCTGGGAGGGAGTTGCTAGCAGTCACAAAGGAAGAAAGAGACTTGGGCATCATCATCACTGATGACCTAAAATCATCCAAGCAGACCTCAAAGCAGTAGGTAAGGCTAGGGGGTGTTAGGGGTGTATTAGTAGGGTATCACAAGTCGTAAGAGGGAGGTAATAATCCTCTGTACAAGACACTGGTTAGGCCCCATCTGGAGTACTGTGTGCAGTATTGGAGGCCACACCTTCACAAGGACATTAACCAAATTGAGGCAGTCCAGAGAAGGGCAACCAAAATGGTGCAGGGACTGCATCAGAAGACATATGAGGACAGATTAACGGAGCTCAATATGTATACCCTTGAGCAAAGGAGGGAGAGAGGTGATATGATCGAGGCATTCAAACACCTTAAGGGCATAAACAAGGTGAAAGAGTCTAACATGTTTAAATATAAGAAAAATAGCAGGACAAGAGGACACAGCATGAGATTAGAGGGAGGCCGATTAAGGGGAATGTGAGGAAATTCTTTTTCACAGAAAGGGTGGTGGATGGATGAATGGCTTACCACAAGAAGTGGTGGCTATGAATACAGTGCAGGGCTTCAAACAGGCATGGGATAGGCATAAGGGAGCAATACAAATGACTATGAATAGATAGGCCACTGACAGAGCAAAGGCCGATGGCACATTTATAAGGTAGAAAAAGAAATGGGCAGACTGGATGGGCCTTGCGGTCCTTATCTGCCATCAGCTTCTATGTTTCTATGTTTCTAGACTCTATATTTGTTATTTGCGGGGTAATGGGAAACAGAACCTATTACCAACAAGCAGCCCAATTTTCCTCTTCACTGATTCCTAATCTATCATTTGTGGCATCTAGTGTAGAAATCCAGAACATTTCTTTATGTTCCAATAGCTTGTTCCAGTCTCCACCACGCTCAGGAGGTTCCACTCTCTCCATTCCCCCAAAACACAAGGAAGCCGCTGGGTGGTGTTCAGTTGCAAAATGCATGGCTATCGGGGAATTTTCAGATTTTGTTTTAATGCTACTCTTGTGTTTGCTAATCCTGTTTTTTAGTGGCCTAGTTGTTTTACCAACAAAATACTTAGAACAGGGGCAGATACAGTGCTTGTTATAGGGAAGTTGCTCAGTACTTCGGTAAACCACTTGTTAATAAGGCGGTGCCCTAGTATGCCGCTCATTACTGAGGCCGTGGCGCAGTAACATGGTGTGAAATGCGGCATTCCAGGTGGTGCTTAATGCACTTCCTTAGTTCCTCGCTAGATGCCAATCAGGATTCATTCAGGGTGATTGCTGCCTGTAATGTCATTTGCATCCTCTTTGAAACTTAATAGAGTTACTGGATGGCAGATGGCATTGAACTAAAAAATTAAACACATTTTCCCTTGTTGTCAAGTGGTCCTCGATCCCCGATGCTGCTCCAACTTAGAAGAAAAAAAACTTTCCCTGCTAGTTTTGCATCCACCGATCCCCGATGTTGTCCCACTAGATATTAATAAAAAATACTTTCCTTTTCCCTTGCTGTCAAGTAGTCTCTGATCCCCGATGCTGTCCCAACTTAAAAGAAAAAAAACTTTCCCTGCTAGTTTTGCACCCCCTGATCCTCGATGTTGTCCCACTAGATATTAATAAATAAATACTTTCCCTATTAGTTTAGAGCCCCCTCATCACCAAAATAGTGACTTTACTGCATCAGTGTGCATTTAATGTTAGTGGCTCAGTTGCTTAAACCCATCTGGTCTGAATGATGGATGCTTATAACGTGTCCACATGGCTGTTATACTGTATATAATCCAACCAATCATTTTGCAGTCCTCCCAGGATTCATAATGCTCTCTCAGTTGTGGTCTTTGTACTAAAGACATGTGGTGTGGATGCAAACAAAATAATGAAACCCCATGCCCTAAGTACAGTAAGTGTTTTTTTTTGTTGTTTTTTTTAAGTCAGCATGTATCCACCGGTCCTACGCTCACAGAACCCAAAACACCACAGCCATCCCATTAAAAAATATAAGGTGTCAGCCTTCACTAGCAGATACATTTCCAGGTGTCTGCATCTAAGAAAGTGCAGCACATACTTTTATTTCAATTGTACTTGTGTAAAACGGCACCAGGGGGAGAGGGCACCGAACCTCTGGCAGCTATACAACAGCATTTCTGATTCAGCTTCCATTGGAAACATGGTTTTGTGTCTCATCGCATCTCATGCAGCTTCAACTGATAAACTGGATATTATGGCTGATTGGCCTAAAGATATGCACGTTGTTTCAGTTACAGTTTTAAGACTCACCAGTCATGTTTCCTATCCCATGCAGGCACTACAGGATACAGACAATACATGATAAATAACCTGCTCTTTTCTGTGGCAATTGGCAGATGATGGTCGCGAGCTACCCTTGGGGTCACAGTCATTCCAACAGAGGCAGACAGCTCTGCAACTGCTGGTTCTGAAGCGCAACAAACAGGACCCTCTGCTGAATTTAGACATCCCTGCAGCTATGACAAAATTAATTTCTGTGCTATCAGAACAGATCCATTATTAGTGTCGCACAGCCTCATGATGTTTTAGAGTTCAATTTTTGTGTTATCAGTTATTTTAAAAACGAATGAAATTAAATAACAAAATGTTTGCAAGATGATTATTAGCAACACATAAGCAGGATACATGTCAGGCTCTATAAGCAGAGAAGGGGAGCAGAATATTGAGGTTATGACCACAGCGACATTAGCTGATGCCAGCTGTCAGCAGTAGAATGATACAGCCATAGTTATGAGATGTTGAAAGACGCATTGTGAGGACTGAATTTATCGGAGCCCAGACTCGAACCCCTGCCACGCACAACACTTACAAAAAAATATATATATATATATATATGAGTATTGCACAATAGTTCATTAAACTGAGCCCCCCCCCCCTTTCCCTGGTGGTCCAATCCTGCCCCAACTACAGTATGTACAGTAATTATGTAATAAAAACCAAAACATTTTACTGGTAGTGTAGAGCCACCCCATTCCCAATGTCTGCCCACAACATATTAATATAAAGAAGGCTTTCTTTGTTGTCAAGCAGTCCCCAGACCATCTGATTGCAACCCAGTTACTGTATGTTATTATTAAAAAAACACTTTCCCTGGTAGTCTAGTTACCCCCATTCCCGATGCTGACCACAAGAGTTAAAAAAAGACTTTCTGGTAGTTCTAGCGGACCCCTCCCTGATTAATGTACCAATCTTATTCACAGACCATTGCTCCAGTATATAATATACAGTATAATGCATCCTACCCGTGGAAAAATTCAAACTAAAATTATCAATTTTCACATCTCACACAGCCCACTCTGATTAATGTTACACTAAGGCAGAATTTAGCATTTCTGACTGAAAGGTGCCATTTGTCTAGGAGTTGACAGTTTTAACAACTGTACATGTTTTGTACAGCTGAGTAATCACACTAAATAAAACAGCTTGAATCAGTGGATAGTGATTACACTACTGAACTGTGAATGAGCTTAGTATGTCCTGTAGACATACATGTGTGTTGAGTCCGACAACCAACACATGCATACTTCGTGACTTTAGAGCAAGACCTGCAACTTCCTCTATTGAGCCCAGTTCTCTCCTTGGACCAGGCATAAATGCATATTGGTTTTTACTGTGTTACCGAGGGAAAAAAAACAAATGACTGTTTTTTTGTTTTTCCTAGTTTGATGAGAAGATGACGTAATGATACACAGTAAACTACATGAAAAGTAAAATAATTTCATGAAGCAGTGCAGTTTCCCTATATATAAAATAAGAGGATGTTAGGAAAACCAATGTTTAGTCCTTAACCTGATGGCTAATACTGAATACATAGTTGAAAATGTGAAGTGACAGTTACTAGGAGAAACAGTATCTCTTTGTTAAGTTTACTGTTGAGGGTTAATTCATAACTACTCAAAGCAAAATCAACAAATAAAAATAAATACAGAAACAAATAAAAAAAATAAACATTTGTCCTGTCAAAGCCCCTAATAAAAACACAACCGTGTCTCCCTTCCTCCCTCTTTCTCGATCCTAACTCACCAACGTCAGCCAATTTTTATTGTTCCAGTATGTAAATTAGCACTTTCTTCCTCCTGTCAGTTGCAAAGTACCTGTTTTTTTGCAATCAAACTGTATGGGCATTTATTTATTTATTGAATTTTGATGACCGGGTAGGCCCACTGGGCCCCGGAGGTCCCTTTTTCAGGGGCGACCTGGGAGTTAACAGTTATTACATGGTAAAAGAGACAGTACATACAGATACAGATATTGTGGCAGGCAATATTATGTTGAATACTGACCAGTATTTCGGCAGTGATCTAAGTGCTTGATTTACTGCCCTGCAGATCAAATCTGATATTACCTAATAAAAATAAATAAATACATCCCCAATGCCATATTGCCCCTGTCCCTTTACAATTAAAAAGTATACTTTGCACAGCTTCATGACCTGCTGCAGTAAGATTTCAGAATGCCAGGGACTGGCTGAAATGGCACATACTCTAAATATTTTCATGTTGGTAATGCTGTTTCTGTCTCTGACTGATTTGTCTGTATCCAGCTGCTGCAGATCTTGTGATTGACCAAACAGTTGCTGTAAATGATAAAAAAAAATGCTTGATAGTTCAACCTTGGTCTCCCACAAGATCGGTAGGAGCTGGATACAGTTGAACCAGACAGAGGCAGAAACAGCTTTACAGTACTAACATGAGAATGTGTTAAAAAGCACAGTCGCTCAAGTACTATTCTGAAATACTCATACTACTGTGGATTTTGGTTTTGAACCCTAGATGTAAGGCACTTGGAACCCCGTTTTGGGAAAGTATACCTGAAATGCAGCTAAAAAGAGAGGATAAGGGGGTTTCCATGAGAATAAATGTGAAAGTATGGGGTATCGACTCAAGTGTTGTTTGCATCTCATCTGTAAACCCTTGATTTGCAAAGTCCTAAAACTCAGAATCAAAATACTGTTGGATGTAGCTTGGTTTGAAGAATGATAGCTCTTTGGTCTTATTTACGGTATCTGCATATCAACCATACTTGTTAGAAGTGTATAAAGTTTATAAAAAATCTAATTGTTTTATATGAATTTTCTGTCAAGTGATTGCTATGAAGCTATGACATTTGCAGGTGTTACTAGATAGTATTGGTTTCTTGAACATAAGAGGTTCCTTGGTAGGTTCAATGGCCTTGATGGCTAAAGCTAATTCTTGGTTGCACTTACTGTATGTGTTTACATTTTGAAAGCATACTGCAGAAGGTATGCAAAGATACACAAGGACCATAGGATTTGTTGGAAAAAGCTGTCTTGCACATTTGTTTTCTACCACCTGCATAGGCTAAAACCATTGTATCAATGGAATAACACACTGCAGATGTGTGTGTGTGTGTGTGTGTGTGTGTGTGTGTGGAGGGGGGGCTAGTGTCTTGGATGACTAAGAGTTTGTGCTGTGCTTGAAAGAGGGGGCTAGAAGAACTGTTTTATTTACATCACAATGAATGCTTTAAATTGAGTGTGATGTGCTAAAGGCTTTGCCTATTGTTTCAGTAAGCGATGCAAGGTGCTGAGTGGCCAGGACTGGGGTGGAGTGTGGAGCACACAAGTGAGTGAGCTGCCAGCAGCTTTACCTTTCAGCATACTGACATTTTTTTTTATTCAATCAGCTTTTCTAATGCTGTCCCAGTGGCGCTGAGGGTTGAGGTGCTGCACACCACACCTCACACCATGCTGGCAACCCAGGTTCGGGAATGGACTCAAGTCATCGAGGGGTCGACCGGGGTGGAGGAGAACTGACCATCTCTGGGACAGCTCTCCTCCTCTGGGGAGGGACACCCGCGAAGATGCTGGCTCCTGGCAGTGACCAGGGGTTAGTACGAGTCGTGGTGTGATGGAGGGATTGGCGCAGGCAGATGTCCGACATGTGGGAGCGCGTACTGCAGTGTCATTGGCATCCTTGCACACCCATGCTGTGGGGGGGGGGGACTCGGGACAAACCCAGCCCAATCCTCCAGCGCTCATGAAGGTCTGCCACAGCGCTGCACCGGACCCTTCCAGGTGCTCCCTCTGGTCCTCACCCCTCGGCCTTCCATGATGGGGTCCGCGATGTGGCCTAAGACAGGGAGAAAGTGAGGAGGTTGTGCAGCAGCCACCAGTGACAGGACCGGAATGGGGAACCATAGAACCACAATGCAAAGGGTCAGAGGGTAATCACAAATGTTATTAGTACAGTATGGGGTGGAGCTTGGTCGTTAGTGGTGAACGTTCCTGAGAAAACGTTTGTACGACCGCTCTGCTAGGCTGTTAACACAAAGTTATTCTTTCAGGTTCTTTTTCTTTTATTCAAATAACATGGCCCCAACATTTTGCCGTATTCTTCTTCTTCTGGGGAACTGTAATCAACTGATAAATAATATTTTTAATGTACATTTTAATCACTTTTTAGCAATTATGTCTCATATGAAAAATTATATTTATTATTGCTCCTGGCTTCTAGTAACAATCACTGTGAGCTTCCTACAGCATTCCATACATTTAAATGATATTTTTTGTATTAATATTCACTTTATATTAACATATATACTGTAGAGTATAGCACTTGAAGGAAAATAAAACACATTGCAGGGAATGACTTTACTTTTGTAATATGGTTCAACACATGGTGATACAAGAAAGAAAACTAGGCATGTGGCAGCCATAGAGGCAGAAGCCCAGATAAAAAAAGTAGGTAGCCTTTTGGACACACTTGAATACTGTAAGCTAGTGGGAACTAGCCAGCAAATCTGAATGTTAATATAAAGTGAACATAAATACAAAAAATATAATTTAAATGATTACAGTTCCCCAGAAGAAGCTGAATATAGCGAAACGTTGGGGCCATGTTATTTGAATAAAAGAAAAAAGAACCTGAAAGAATAACTTTTGTGTTGGGCTATTTTTAGCCAGAGCGGTTGTACAAACATTTTCTCTGGAACCACAGGACCACCCCAGCCAAGGAGATAAGGCGTCTAAATAAACAAACAAACAAAAATCATTTTTTCTACATGTTTTGTGCATCTAACAAAAAACTGCATACAGTACTTGCTACAAGACAAACAGATGTCAATATGTCCAGTTACTATGCTAATTCAAAACACAGGTGCCTGCAGGTGTTTTTAACATGGGTCATCTTAATCAGCCATGACTCTGAGACACTATTACTAAAAGACATCCTCTCAGCTGCTTGACATTACAATACTGTTTTGTGTGGACATTCAAACGAATATGTGGGATGTTGCAAGATGTATGCAGGCTTACATTGTCTATCCTTTAATAAGTGTCAAGGTGTTATTTATTATTAACGTGTTCAATACATAGATACTGCAGATGCACCGTCAGTCTGTATCTATGTAAGAAGTTAGGTTTATGTGAGGAATAAGCATGGCTCATACTCGCACATGGAAGGGAATAGTTTTCTAAAACTGGAGACAGATTAAATCATAGCTGTAAGCAGCCCTCATCCCCCATACTCTTTATCTCATAGTAAGAAGGACCCTACTATACGTTTGTATCTTTCTTCCTGCCTCCCACCCCTTCACTCTCCCACTTTCTCTTGCTGTTTCAGATGGATTGTAAATAATTGTATTTATTTATTTCAACTTTGGTAAATAATTAAATAGCAGATGGCTCTAGACTAACAGGCATGGCCCTGCGTACAGTGTGCGTGTTAAAGGAAATAAATTAATGGGATGAAGCAGGCAGTGCAAATAGTTTTTGGACACGAACAGAACCTTCCTACAGATATAATGGAATCAGAGTTGGTGTCTTGTTAAAAGTGATAGCCTCCATGGCAGTTCACATTAAGTGTCTGTTTACATTAAAATCTGGAACTTCCTTCACCCACAAATACATCACTCCTCTTCCACCTATTCCCTTAACTCTGCCTTCCATAATTTCCTCTCTCCTAGCTGTTCCTGCTTTAACTCTCCTTAACTTCCTTTATTCCTAGTTCCAGCCTTCCAACTCTTTATCCCCTTGCAGGGTTCTCAGCATCTTGAAGGGGAACCAGGGTTGGCTACCTCCCCCCCAGCTTCCCTTGCATGGTTCCCTCATCATCCTCAAGGGGCAACTGGTGTTGGTCGCTTCCCCCCACTTCTCCCTTCCCCTGTCTTCCCCTCCCTCTTGGCCTTCCTCTTTGCCTCCTCAGCACTTATTAGCTATTCCTTCTCCTCATACAGCACTTGGGTACTACCTTGAGCCTGCTCCTGGTACATCATCGCACTGAAGTTTGTACTGTCGCATTATTGTTTCGCCTGTTTTATTGTACTGTACTCCGTGTACTCCTACTGTTGTATTATTTCACAAGCTGTAATTGTCTGTACAGTGCCCACACAGTTGCACAATTTTGTCTACGTGCTCCTACATAATTTGTAACTGTTCTTCCATCTATTAATTGTATAATCTCTATGTTTATGCTCTTGTAATCCCCCCCCCCACAGGTCGCACTGTGAGAAGAGCAACTTGTTGTTTAGTGTGCCCTCCTAGTGAAACATTTCAATAAATAAATACCATTACTACAGGCAACTGTTCAGTGTCAATTGATAGCAGCTCTCACAGACTAAAACAGCCTGTCTTATTTTATCGAGGTTTTCTATGAAAAAGCTGTCTTGCACATTTGTTTTCTACCACCTGCATAGGCTAAAACCATTATACCTATAGAATATATAAAGCAGACTTGATGGGCCAGTAAGGTCCTTTTCTGTCGACACCGGTCTATGAATCTATGACATGAGACTGAAGGGTGGCCGAATAAGGGGAAATATTAGGAAGTTCATCACAGAAAGGGTGGTGGATGCATGGAATAGCCTGCCCCAGGAGGTGGTGGCAGGCCGTACTGTGGTGGGTTTTAAACATGCATGGGACAGAAACAAAGAAATAATAGCGGTAGAAAGAAAATGCTAAGCCAATGACCAATAAGGGTCACTGGTCACTCTGTAAGCTAGATGGGCCTAAGCTACTCCCACCTGTGTGTTGTCCTATACTTAAGAGTGGGTGATTGGCTGCTCCTACTGTCTGTCTCTTGAGGGGACTGAACTTGGGGAAGATGAATTATGTCCTCACATCCCTAGGTGACTGCATATATTACTCTGCTGTTTGTTTTTTTTCATCCCTGCTGTGTGGGCTAATCCTCTGGGGGTACAGATCTTTACAGCAGAACTTTCCTTAGCTGTCAGCTGTGGACTAGAAAGTTTGTATCAACTGTGGTCACTAGCCATTGTGAATTGTGTTTATCTTATTGTCTGCCCTTGTCTTGCTGCCTTACTAGGGGCTGCTTGCTAGAAAATTTCTGTGTTGGGCAACAATTGTGGAAATAGGTAACCCTGCGGTACTCTGTTCCTGGTGGGTGTGACGGTTGAAGGTCTAACTGTCCTATTTGCCTGCTCCTCTGTACCCTCCGGGTAGCCTAGAGGGGTCTGGTCAGCCTTATCTCCTGGGCCATTGTAGAATATAGGTCTGACTCGGGTGTGGGTGTGCATACAGTACTATGGGGGCCCCTAAGCACTGCAGGAGGAGGGCTGAGTCCGTCCCCATTTCGAACGCCCTCGCCATATGGCTGCTCATGGTAATGTTGTTCGCAGTGTACATGCTGCCCTTGGGGGGGATCATTAGGAAGTATGGCTTGAGTTTTCATTGCTATGCTGATGATACTCAGCTATATTCGTCCTTTGCCCCAGGAACATCCAACGCAGTGGATGTGCTAAATATCTGTCTGACCGAGATTAATGACTGGATGGCTTCCAGCTGGTTGCGACTGAACCCTGACAAGACGGAGGTATTGGTAGTGGAGTCGAACAGAGTTCGTGATAGGATGGCCTCTGACTCAGCAACTGGACTTGTTCTTGGAGCTGTGTCATTGAAGGCCTCCTCTTGGGTACGAAATCTTGGAGTGATTCTGGACAGGAACCTGACCATGGAGGCTCAGATATCTTCCATGGTTCATACCTGTTTTTTCCATCTCAGAAACACTGCCAGGATTAAGCCCCTTGTTCCGCCTCTGGACCTCCCTACCTTGATACATGCCTTGGTCACATCTAGGCTGGACTACTGTAATGCGCTCTATCTCGGGGTCACAGGGGGATCTCTCTGCAGACTGCAGCTGGTGCAAAACGCTGCTGCCCGGTTACTGACTGGGCAGCAAAAATGTTGCCATATTACACCGGTACTGCGCGGATTGCAGTGGCTGCCAGTCAGGTGGAGAATCCTCTTTAAGGTGGGTCTTCTCACCTATAAGGCCCTACATGGGCAGGGCCGTGGTTACCTGTCAGTCCTTCTGACACCTACCCCCTCTATCCGCCATCTCCGATCCTCCAGTGGTGGCTTCCTGACCATTCCTAGAACGAGGCTTAAATCAGCTGCCGACAGAGCCTTTAGTGTTGCGGCTCCCGTTCTATGGAATTCTTTACCAGCTTTGGTCAGAGAGGCCTCCACTGTAGATATTTTTAAGGCCTGCCTGAATACATTCCTATTTTCACAAGCATTTGATGCTTAGAGTAGGATTTATTTTATAGTTTGTGATTTATTATATTTTATTCTTGTATAAATGTTTGATTTTTTTTGTGTAAAATGCTATTTGATATTTTGTACGGCGCCCAGAGCCTCCGGGATTGGGCGTCTTTTAAATACATTTGCCTTGCCTTGCCTAATGTTCCTCCCTCTTATCATTCTGGACTGTGCTCCCCCCATGGGCCAACTCGGGTTCTCACCAGGACTACTTGATGAGAAGGACTTTACTTTCTCTAACCTAATAGCCAGAGACAGACAGCCTCCCTGGCCCATCTGCTGCCTTAACCTGCAGAGCTTCCTGTATCCTGTCAAAGTGGCCAGGCGTATTGGTCGCAGGCCGTCCACTAGGGTTGGCACTCCTCCTTTGAGACATTTCCTCTGGCTCCTCTTGGTGACACTAGTCCTGGCAGGGGACATGGAGCTGAACCCAGGTCCTCCATGCCAAGCCCTCTCCTCTCCTGTGTGCTGGCAGTCAGGGAATGGGCTGAAAATAGCTCATCTTACTGTCCGTAGCCTTCTGCCTAACTTGGCTGAACTCCTTGCCTGGGTCACCCATTACAAGCCTGACATCCTAGGGATAACTGAATCTTGGCTTAAACCCTCGATCCCAGACTCTGCTTGTGCGCTTCCCGGATTTGACCTTGTCAGGCAGGACTGTCCAGGGAAAAGGGGGGGGGTGGTATTCTGGTCTACTATAGGAGTCACCTTAACCTGTCAGTGCTGGCCTGCCTTCAGCAGGAGCAGTCTTCCTGTGAGCTGCTGCATACTGTGCTGCTACTTGGGAACGCAAAGAAGCTGCACATTGTGTGTACCTATAATCCCCCCACGGGTGGTGTATTGGGTTTATCCTCCCTTCTTGAATCTGTTGGTCCCAGGATGGGGAATAATGAGGTAATAATCCTAGGGGATCTTAACTTAAACTGGCTTGGAGGCAATATCAAGCAGTATGAGACTCTGCTAGTAGGCTTCTCAATGTCCCAACTCATTCAGGAGCCCACCAGGTGGTCGTCCACAGGTGGTAACAGCTCTCTCCTGGACTGGGTCCTGACCAATAGGCCTGAGAGGATTAGCTCCTCAGGTACCCTCCCTGACTCCATCTCTGACCATGCCCCTGTGTACAGCATATGGAAGATCTCCGCCCCAAAGATCCCTCCCAAAATCATCCAGGTCAGGGACTTCTCCAGGTTTGACCTGGGGACTACACAGCTCTTTGAACGTGCATGGAAATGTTACTTTTTACCTGTTTATCAAAGTGTATTCTATTTTGATTCTTTTCTAAACTGTTTTTTCCCCTCACTCTCTCCATTTCTGTCAGTCTGTGAAACAGACCTCCCCAGTCACTCACTTAACCCCTTTGCTAATTACCCGTTCTTCCACCCCCCCAGGATTTGTTGCCTGCCCGCCTGCAAGCCACCCACCGTATTCTGATCGCAAAGAGCCGGCAAAGGATTATCACCAGAGTTATTCTTCTGATCCGAACGGAGGCAAAAAAAGGACACCACCGGAGTTATACTAGTTCGAAGTACAGCTGTGGAGCACACATGATTGTGCTGGATGTTGCCGGTTTGGAGGGCGTCTCGGTCGGAGTGACAGAGGAGAAAAAGGAACAATAGAAAATGGATGCCGTGGCTCTGAGATTCCGAGCTAGTGGGCGGGCGGCTGTGGGAAGGGAGCAGTCCTCCCGCAGCTGAAAGCTGGAGAAAGCACTTGGGAACTGGTGGGCTAAGTTGAACTGCATACAACTGTTATAATTTTTTTTCTATTTTTATAATGAGAAAACCGGGGTTGTTAAACGTTTTGAAGTTTTGGGGAGCTTGGATTAGCACACCAGAATGTAAGAAAGTGATACATTTGTTTCGTTTAGTATATTCTACGTTAAAATGTAATCCCCCCACCCCCAAAGGAAATGGTTTGTTGGATTCTAAAAACTTGCTGTAGTAAAGCGAAAAAAAAGTTTGCTGCGACTTGGAGGGCTGCTGATGATGACAGACGAAAGTGATAGTAGTCTCTTGCATTCAGTGGGGGAGGAATGCCAGGAATGGTAAAGACGTGACAGTTTATTTTGTGACTGTATCCCTTGTTGCATGAAATACCAGTGTAGGAGCAGGGGAAAATAAGTGCATTAAAGTATAATATAAAAAGTTGTGTTACTCAAGAATAATGTTGTTGCAAAATCAGATGTTAGGTCTGTGTAGATTTTGATGTGGTGGAATAGACCGCTACAGAGGAGCTATGTTGCATTTTCTAAGTTTGCAAACCCTTTATTAATTTAGCCTTTGTAATAATCTGCATCTTGTTTTTTAAATATTGCCAAAAACATCTCCATCATGTGTCATGCACAAAACACCATAAACTAATGAAAGAAAAAGGTTACTACGGGCACTGTGCTGTTAATAAAGCCTTGCAGTCTGGCAGAGTGAGAAGAGGGTGACGTGTCCTCCTGTTCTTCAGATCAGCTGAGAAAGGTTTCTTGTGCAGCTCTTAAGGGTAATTTTCCTCTTCCTGTTTCTCCTGGAAGTACTTCATTTCCTGTAGACCCCCAAGAAACGTCATTATCCTTTACTGACAAGTGCTCTAGTAACTTTTAGTCAGCCGCATACTACTGTGGTTGGTTGAAGATGCAACAATTGCTGTAGATGTGGTAGTCGGGGAGCTGTGAACAAATATATCTTACATCTCTTTCTGTAAAAGGGCACAAAGAGGAATTGTGCTGCCCTGTATGAGTAGAATTGACTGAAAAAGGTTGTTATACCTTTTATTTGACCAACATAACTTAATATACGAGTGTTTGAAGCCACAAAGACACTTATGTCAGGCATTGTGACAACACAGCTACAGGGACATTTTATATAGAACACTCGTGCTAATTATTCTTGTATTGTTGAAGGAAAAAGAGGTGACTGTCCTGTTTAGCAAGTTTCTTCTCTGTGTTGCTGACTTTCTACATCAGGCTGCGAAATGCAATGTCATCCATGCTAGGGTTACCAGATGTCCTCTTTTAGAGGATGTGTCCTCTTCTCCAGCTGCCAAATATTCTTCATGTGACTTCATCATCCTGTTTTTTTTTTTAATTATTATTATTATATATATTTTTTTACACTCTCCTACCCAGGACCCCCTTGTAAATGATCTGTGAAGGCGGTGGAGACTTTAAACCCATTTGCTCGGTGTCTGGCACAAGGGCTCATCGGGGGAGGTACTAAGTGGCCTCTTTTTGGCATCCCAAAATCTGGTACTCCTACATGGTACCAAAAGGGATTGTGCTGTGTCCGTCAGAGAGGAATTTATTTTCTGGGCCCTCTTCAGTGCCGAAGGTGACTTGGAAAGATGCTCTCAGTCTATCAACATTAAAATGTGTAGTACTGGCCTTTAAAAGTCACAGCAAATGACCAGCATGCATTATAAGAATAGTTTATTTCTTAATTTGCTTTTGTTAATCAGGTAAGCACACTAGACAGCACGTGCCTCTTTTCAGGTGCGATCTGGGAGGATTACAAGTGTACAAATCAGAGTAAACAGGTAGAACTGGGAGCACATTAAGCCATTAAATAACGGTTACAACGAGAGGTACATAGCGAACAGGTTCATACAGGAGCAATACACATAGTGAAGTAGGGACGAGGGGTAGAATAGCAATATGTACAGGCAAGGGGTTAAAAATAAAAGCACATACATCACATAGTTGGTGTCGTAGTGTTGTAAAAACTGTTTCAATAATGTTAGTTTACATTTTTAATGGTTTGCATGTGCAGCAAAAGAGCTAACATTATAACAAAATCATTAAATCTTTGTGGAGCAATTTATGTGTGTGTGTACATGTGAGGCCAACATATTCAAATGATTAGCATGGCACTTACCAAGTTAGCACCACACTAACTGTGTATAGCACCAGCATTTGGGAGGTGCCATATTCGGAGGAGTTAGGTGTGCTGCACTGTCCTGGAAGCATGACAGTGCAGACAATACCATTGCAGCTATGCAAATGAGAAATGAGGACTCTTACATGCGTAAGGGGTGCAGTGATACATTAAACAGTTTTGACAATGTGCTTATAGTCTGCTCACTTTATTGAATGTAATCAAACTGTATATATTGTGTACCAAATCTTTGTATACTATCCTCATGTCCCCCGTGTCGCAGCAGGAGACAAGCAACTTGTTGCTCAGCATCCCTTTCTGGTGAAATATTTCAGTTCATAAAGAAATAAAAAAAAGCCTCATTTCAGCAAGATTTAATGCTGCAAAAACCCTGCCCTTAACAGTGCGCAGTGGCTGCATCCCCCAAGCCCATGCTGTAATTATTTGTAATATCCCTGGTGTCTACAGGTTCCCCAGTCACCCCTGTTGTACAGTTTCTCCAGTCTCCTTAGCATCTAGTGGTCCCCCTCAAGCACCCATGCATGAATATCTTTAATCACCCACACTGTGCATAACCTATATATACAGCCTAGTGACTAGTGGTCCCCCTCCCCCGGCCAACCTGCTCACTCCATACCAACCACCACCCTTCCACAGAAACCAGTCCACAGACACAGACCGTGGTGGCAACTTGCACAGCCCTTTGCTCACCTCCTCGGCCGGTCACTGTCTGACTGTCCATGAGTGATCATGAATACAGTGTTAAAGATAACTATCTGACTGTTGCTTAGGACCAGATGTGGACTGTTTACCGGACAGCAGTACTGACTGTGTTGTGGCCAACTCTGAATATTGTGGCTGTAGTGCTGTGCTAGAAATCTAAACTTCTGCTGTATGCTTAACTGCTCCAAGGTCTCTGAATTACCTTTTAACAGTTTTTACGGTCTTGTATGAAAACCAAATAATGTTCTGTATATCATCATAATCACCTACTGTCATCATCAGTGTGCAAGTCAGCACAGTGTTCTTAAAGTGTATAGCACTGCTTCTCTTTCAACAACAACAAAATACAGAACTAGTCCTGGTCTTTTGAGAGAATGTTTTCAATTTGCTAGTAACTCTCAAGTGGTCTAACCCCTCCCCCAAAACACAGCAACATACAGGTATTGTAGGCTGTCGGTTCCACTATATGGACTTGAGTGTTACAGGCTCAAAACCTTGAGGGGTGTCTCCGACTGACTGTTGTCACTTTGGGAATTGTTTTCCTTCCTAACGGTTAGAAGTCACTTTGGGAATTATTTTCCTTCCTAACTGTTAGAAGCCACTTTGGGAATTCTTCTCCTTCCTAACTGTTAGAAGTCACTTTGGGAATTCTTTTCCCTCCTAACTGTTAGAAGTCACTTTGGGAATTTGTTTCCCTCCTAACTGTCAGAAGTCAATCAGCAAAGGCCTAGTAGAAATGGTGAACCCAGTGGTCTCGTACAAAGGGTGAAACCAGTAGCCTCCCAGTAAATGAAGGGACCTGTTATATTCGATGGCTCTGTGTGTGTGAGCAGGGGAGGAGGTGTTGTTATAACCAGCGAGAGCTCAGTCTGTGGTTATTTTGCAAATTGCAGGGTGCTGGTTCTATATTTGAAGTTCTTGTTCAGTTATGACTGTTGTGGGTTTTGACCACAGACACTTTTTTAGAGAGTTCATCATGTAGCATCTTTACTTGTCCTCTCAGTCCGCTGCTGTTCCTGTCTTGCACACATGTATGGAAACTGCTTGCACCTTTTACAGACCTCTACCTTGGGATCCTTGCACCCGAGAATTTCAGAGGGTGAGACTTCTTTCTAATTGTGCAAATATGTCAAAGACGAAAGGGACACTGTTATTCTGCTCTGGCTTACATCAAGTAGAATCTAGTCAGGATCTTTATATGGTGCCTTCCATATACTCCATGTCTCAAAGTGTTTCGTAGGTCAGTGAGTTACACAGTGGTAGAGCATGGGACTATGCAGGCAGACATATGAGCCATTTAGCATTTAACAAATCGATGACTTAAACACACACCCCAATTCCTGTCAATCTGTGCAGGGTGGGGGTGGGGTTAGTGTCACTTCAATACTTTACTGCCATTCCTATTATGCATCTCTCTAACTCCTGCACTATCAATGCCAATGCCAGCAAGCCAATATTCAGCATTGACAAATGCTTGTTCTTTGATGTGTTGCAGAAATAGGTGCATCTACCACAAAAATGCATGCCAGGTTCTAGGCCCCCTTTTCCCTCTACTATTGCAAGTGCCTGTTAATATTCTGTGCAGTTTCCAGTATATTATGCCAGTGTACAATGTTTACTTAGTATTTATTATGGTTATTTTACAAACAGGGTAGTGAATTAAATGTTATTTTTATTTAAAATTTCATTTAAAGTATTGTGCCTTATCACATGCTGAGTGTGCACTGTGTGATATTTGAAACTCAATGGTATGTTTGTGTGTATCACTTTGAACTTTCTGAATAAAATGTATGCCTGTGCACCTCTGGCCACACCCCCTGACGGAGGGTCATGAAAAGACTCGAAGCGCAGGGTTTAGTGTCATGGACTCGGGTGTTTGCTGGAGCACAATTCCCTGTTGCGTGTTTATTTCTGTTTTTAAGCCACTTTATGTTTAATTTTACTTCCCTGAGTGCTCCCAAACCTATCTTCTTCTGGATTCCTCTCTTTCTTGGCAGGCACCCGCTTGCCTTTCAGGCGCTGCTCTTTTTGTTCTTGGTGTGTGGGTCATGGGACTGGCTGGCAAAACATCGCAAGATCTTGAGTCTGGTGGTGTGGCGTCAGCTGAATGATCAGCAGGCGGATCCGCCCTATGTGACAGTACCCTTTAAAACACAGCATCAAGTCAGTCTTCAGCGCAGTTCAGTATGAATGCTGCAAAAGAACTGAGCTGATGAAGGTGGGAATTCTGCATTTAACACACTAAAGCAAAGTAACATTGAAAGAAACCAATGACTAAAGTGTAAAGAATTTGTAAGTAAGTGTTTATGTTTCTAACACTAGGCAGAAACTTCCCTGTGAAAAACCTTTTTTACCTTGAGAAAGAAGCAAACAGAATACAAGAGACAATATCCAGTAAGCACAGTATGTGCCCCCAAACACTAATACACAGCATGCACGAGAAACAATTGAAACTCAGACATACAGGATGTAGATAAATGAACCGCCTAACAATGAGGCCATAACATTTTAAGTTAAACCTATATATGAATCAATATTTATGCTTATCAAAGGGAATAGTGGATGTTTAGAAAATTCTTTAAAACAATGATATTGAGATACAGGGTTAACTGAGATACATATAAGTGAACCACAAGAACAATGTGTATTGATTTATGAATTTATTTGAAATACCTTTGCGATATGAGTAAAACTTTGAACAAAATTATGCGAAAAAAAAACCTAAGAACCTATCCTCATTACTTAGAAACGCTGTATTAATTTGTTTAGGGATAAGACCCAATCTTGAACACTGGTCTATAAGTCTATGACTCAACTAACTTTCAGGTAGGATGTATAAGGAATTGTTAAAATAACCAAACTAAAGAAATTAATGTTATAACTACATTATTGTATCTATTTAATAGTCCTATAGTGTCTACAATGCATGGATTCTGAAAAACTGATTTAACATGGCATAGTTAATTATATATTAAAATATATAGAGACTGTGAAAGAGAACTGCTGATGTCACTACCTGGGAGCAGGAAATTTTAAAGAGACAGTACAAAACTTTTTTTTTGGAGGAAAAGTTTTCTTTTTCTCTTTCATTGTGTTCTAAACAATATTTTACACATGTTTGACTTTAGATCCTAACCCATGAGGAAGCCACTAGAAATGAAACACTGGGCATCTTCTGAAGATCTGACTGAGAAAAACTTTCCTAAATAAAGGAGAAGAGTTACTTAAAGATATTTTGTTGTGAGGCTGGTCCTTTCAAACTGTTGGATTGTACATGCATCCATGTACCTGCCCCTCTATCATAAACAGGACTTAAAACTTATTGAAGGGAACCCACCCACATCCCAAATTGCAGAGTGATTTAAATAACACAACTTTTCTAAGGTAAATTAGAGAGTCAGCAGTACTTACAAATCAGTCCAAAGAAGACGGAACTTTTTTGCAACATATAACATGAGTGTCATGGAAAAATAAACTATATTTTCAATAAGTTTTGTATTACTCAAGTTTTTATAGTCAGACAGACTGGCAAACGGACTTGTGTTGCTCCAAAAGGGGTATACTATAACACCAATATATAATTCTCTATGTTATAAGTTAATAGAGCCTCCGAGGGATGTCTCTTATGGTATGAGATGCTGAGCCTGAAGTTTGGGCAAGAGAACCATAAAGTGAAGCTGATCCCAAGTCTCAGGAGAAGAGCCTCTTCCACCAAAACAGACTTCCCTCAGAGGTACCATTAACTTACTATAAATCACCCAAGTGTAGACAGAGTGATTTGTAAGTTTAGTTTTTTTTTTTTAAACTCTCTTGCACGAGAGTATACTGTCAACTGGATAAGATGTAGAGTAACTCTGCATGCTGATTGGCTGAAATCACGTTAGTCATTTATAATGCCCTCACAGAAGTTCTCATACTATCCTATGAGTGCACCCTTCAGTAAATGCTCATAAAATGCATAATGTCTTTAACACCACTTAATACAGGTAACCCCATTTAGTCAGATGTGATACAAGTCAGTTAGTTCACAATGCATAAAGCTAGGACCTACCATCGTGCGACTCCCCATTTTTCTTTTCTTGCATGGCAGCTTCAAAATAGCTCTGTAAGATTTTGTTTAGTGTCGTTATCCAATCTTCCATTTCTTGTTCACTGTCTGCCGCCAAAAGATAGCTGCTTTTGTCCTGCATCTTCAGCTCAAAAGCATAGCGTCGGACTCTGTTACTCTAAAGTACAAAACAAAAAAACAAAGTCTACGTTGCTTTAAACTATAGTTAATACAATTTTTAACACTTTTGACCATTTTATGAATGTTACAAGTGTAATTATCCACACCTGGTGTGTGTCAGTATTGTAATAACCTCACTTCCTGGGTGACTGGAAGGTCTCTGGCTGTGTTTCCAGCCTCACAACCCACCAGTTTGTTCAGTTATTACAATACAGCTGCACACCTGACCGTGGATTGTTGCTTATGTTTTGACCCAGCCGGTGACCTTCTTCAAAACTGTGGTAACTAGAGGCATGTACAAGTGCATCTTGATTCATGCTTTCTTGGTTCCCCTGAACAGTACCATATTTTGTGAAGAGGAACAAGAAAATACACGCATGTTTGTGTGTGTGTGTGGGGGGGGAGAGCAGTCAGCAAACAAAACACTGAAGTGATCGTAAATTAATACTGAAAATAGAAAACATCACAGAACTAATGTTTCAACCACCAGGTCTTCTTAGGGCATGATTTATAAAAGGAAACAAAAGTGTCAACAGTGACTTATAGTTGACCTGTTTTCCCTTTACAGACCATTATTCCTGAATTAGACATTGATTCCAGCACTATTTATTTATTTATTTTTTTAACAAATATTCTTTATCAGAGCATCTCATCAGATACAACAAGCATCTGTCAATGCCGAATGTTTGCTTGCAGTGTCTGGACAACTCTGAAAAACATAATATCAAGACACAATTTAGCACCGGCCCAGCGGCGCTGAGGGTTGGTAGCTGAGCCCTCGCGCCATGCTGACAACCAGACCGGAGCGAGCTCAGATAATGGAAGTGGGTTGGCAGGGAGGGAGGAGATCGAGCATCCGGAGGACTGCTCTCTCCTCCCAGGGAGGGTTCTAGGGGACACGTTACACAGGGGCGACCTCTGGTGGAAACCAGAGGAATGCCAAGTTTGCGTCGCTACGCACTGCGAAGCGGCGGTGCTGTGACGGGCATCAGCAATAGTGCCACTGACGCCATTGCATGACCAAGCATCGGGGGAAACTGGAGGAAAAAATGGAAATACCCTGCCCTCAGGGATAGGTGACGGCACCACCTACCATCAGCCACACTCCATTGGCCGGACTACCTCCTGTCCTAGGCCGAGCCCAGCCTGGCCCGAATTGTAGATAGAGTGCCCTGGGTGGATAAGGCGACCCTTCCTCGGGGCGCTCAGAGCCGAGGGGATAGCTAGTCTGGTGCCGAGTTTCAGGCTAGGAGGTAGAGTTGGGGGTATGGTGGATGCCTGAGAGTGTTCCCCATAGAGGCAGTGAAGAAATGGAGTAAAAAAAAAAAAATGACACCATTTTGCTTATAGTTCACTTATTTTTTGTAATTGTCACCCTTATCTGTTTATTACTAAGGACATTTGCATGGAAACAGGATTTCTGCCTGTCCACTTCTGCAGTCACAGTTCTGTTTATGACATCCCAATCTGCTGCTGTGGAGATACTTATGATGCCACAAATAGGGCATTATGACGTCATGGGCAGACAAGCAGCCAAAGCTAATAAAGTTCAAGGGACAGTAATCTTATTTTTATGTCACTTTCCTCAGTAATAAAGAAAAAGGGGAAAGGATTGCAAAAATATAGTTCTGGCCGAACAGTACAGAGGATAAAAGAACAGAACCATAAAACAGTAGGTTGCAGGTTCAGCCCTCCTCAGGGCTACAAACAATACTGTCTAAGGAAATCTGAGCTACAGTAAACTTGTCGCTGGGCCAGTGGGGTGGAGGTCTGAGGTGCTAGACGCCTCACCTCCTGCCGCACCAGTGACCTAGGTTCGAGAATGGACCAAGGCTGCTCAAGGACTTCTGAGGGGAAAGGGAGATTTAGTGTTCTTCAACAGCTCTCCCCCTTCAGGGTGGCGGGACAGTGTGTACTGCTGCTGGGCTGTCACCTAGTGGATGGTAGCTAGCACAGCAGTGGTCACCAGGATTGAAAGTCAAAGGCGAGCACTGAAAGTGTGCACTGTCTTCATGGTCTACTTGTGCACCACTGCATACCACCAGCTCTGACTCAAAAGGAGTGATGGGCAGAAAAAAACTCCTATCTGCAGGATGATGCTGCAACCTGAAGGCACTGCACCACCACCACCATCCATGACACCCACTCACAAAACAAGGTAAGAAGGATGGTGTTAAGCCTTGGAGGTGGGGTGAAGAGGCTGGGGTTCGACAGCAGAAGGGAGCCATATGGAGGGACTGGAGGGTAAAGTCCATATAAAAAAAATTATGAACTATAAACCGAATTGTGTCTAATTCTCACATTTTTCAAAGTTATCCAACTAGTATTAGGGGCTCTTTAAAGGGAGCATGAACAATATACAGTTTAAATCAACTATTGCTGCTATTTTCTGTTCATTATTGACATGCTGTTAACATATTTGATGCCAGCTCACTCCTCCGGCTTCTTACTCTCTGCTCTATTCCAACATCTCCTACATGCTTCACAAACAAATAATGTTCAGGCTGTACCAGATAGCCGTTCTCATAATCCTTACTGACCCTATTAGACACTCTGCCTATGGACCTACCTACTGATGCCAGGGCTCCCAGTCCAACTTATTTCTCCCTACTGAACACCCTGATCACCCCTCTCAAGCACTCTCACAATCTGCAGCCTCTAATAGATGGGAAATGGTTCCCCATCGCACGTTTCCTGCTTAAACACTTAAGATTCCATGCCCTTACAAAACCTCACCCTATCCGCTTGGTACACACCCTCCTTACCCTCTTACTCTCAGGTGGAGTCTAACCCCTGGCCCCCCTCCTCCCCTCTCCCTTCAAAGGATTCTCCATCTTTTTCATCTAAATACCAGGAGTTTCCTTCCAAAAATGGATGCCCTTAAAGTCTGGTTCACCCAACATGCTCCTGATGCCCTACGCGTTATCGAAACCTTGTTGTTCGCCAGGATTCCTGACTCCTCCCTCTCTATCCCCAACTTCACCCTCTACCACCAGGATTGCAGTAAGTGTGGTGGTGGGGTCACTCTGTACATATGACAATCTCTGGCAACCTCAATGTCTCTCCAGGAATCTCTTCCCTCCTCACACGAACTTCTCATTGCTCTCCTCTCCCTTCCCCTCCACTACCTCATCTACATCGCTGTTCTTTATGCCCCCCCAAAAGAAACTCACAACTCTCTTGTTACTTGTATCTCCTCCATCTCCTCCCATGCTGACAAAGGAGAGGTCATTCTCTTTGGAGATTTCAGTGTGAACTGGCTCTCCCCTTCCTCTAAGTCTACCTTCCTCAAGATTAAGTCCCTAAACCTCTCTCTGTTGACCTCGGAAACAACTCGGCTAAATCCCAGGTCCACCAACCACTCCCTCCTAGACTGGGTACTATCCTCTGAGCCCCACTGTATCTCTGCTGTTGGTGTCCTGCCGGGTGCCCTCAGCGACCACTGTATTACCTACTACATTAGAAAAGTGAACACCCTCCAAACAACTCCCAAATACATCTGGTTCCACCACCTCCGTACCCTAGACTCTCTCACTCTGCTCCAAGACCTACACAGTGCTGACTGGTTACATATGTTCCAGGCTCCGGACACAGACTCTGCCCTCTCCTCCATTTCAATCATCTTACTTTGGGTGTGGAACACCCACGGCCCCTTAAAAGAAGGCTAGAGTTAAGCACATCCACCATCCCTGGATCACAGCTGACCTCTTTTATCCCTCTGCAGAACCAAGGACAAATCTTGGGCACTACTCAAATCCACCAAGTCACCTGCTCACCTTCAGCTGTACAAAACAGAACTACCTACACCAAGGTAATTCACTGAGCCAAAGCTGTCTACTTTTAAATCTCAACTTCAGGCAAATGCTGGCTCCCCTACTACTGACTGGAAGGTTATACACTCACTCATGGACTGCAAATCCAACCTCTCCAGCCCTTGATTTCAAAGACTTCACCACCTCTGAATCCCCCCCATTGCTGAATCTTTCAACAAATTCTTCATCACCTGCACACTCCCAAACTACCCATCATCCTCTCTCTCTGGGTTCCCTCCACCTCCAAATGAATCTGGCTATAACCCCCATATCGTCGCAGAAGTCTATCAGGCACTCATATCCTTGAATCCTGAAAAATCTAGTCCTGACAGACTCCATCCTAAATTCCACTGCATCTCAGCCCCAGCCATAGCATTCCCCTTTGCACACCTCCTAAACCTCTCCCTCTCATCAGGCATGGTCCCCCAGGCATGGAAATTTGCCAAAATGATTCCTCTCCTTAAAAGGCAAGGACCTGATCTTGCCCAGCAACTATGGGCCCATCTCACTCTTGCCCTCTCCGGCCAAACTGAAAGAATCATTGACATACTCCAGACTCCAGGACCATCTTACAGCCTCCGGTACTCTCTCCCCCTACCAGTCAGACTTCAGGAAACATCACTCCACCGTCATCTCTCTGTTAAGAGTTACAGACCATATCCACTCCACAATGGATCAAGGCCAGGTCACCTTTGCCATCTTTGTGGACCTGGCTAAGGCCATTTACTCTGTCTCCCACCACCTTCTGCTCCACAAACTAAGCTCATCCAGGTTATCCCAGCCCACAGTCAACTGGTTCAACTCCTACCTACTAAACAGACAGCAATGGGTCCAATTTGGAAACGCCCTCTCCTTACCCCTCCCCATTCTAGCCGGAGAACCCCAAGGTTCTGTTCTTGGACCCATCCTGTTGTCAGTCTTCATAAATGATCTCCCCTCCATCTGCTCCACATCCCACATACAGATGTACATGGATGACACTGTGATCTACTCCTCTGGTTCCTCCACCGATTACTTATCAACCCCTTACAGCTTGACTTTGTCAGAGTTCAACACTGGCTTCAGAAAAACAGTCGAAAATACACAAAAAATCTCTATGGTATTTGGCTCTACACAGAGGCTGGCTCGACTCTAGTCCCCCAACCTTTGTCACACTAAATGACTACTCCCTAGAGGTAGTCAACACCTAAAATATCTAGGAGTCTGGCTGGACAGCCATCTCAATTTTTCCTCCCATATTGATGCCATGTGCTCCAAACTCCACCCAAAACTCAGCATCCTATGTCACAACAGAGACTGCCTCCCTTTACTTATTCACTGCGACCTGGTAACTAAAACAATTTTGCCTGTATTCGACTACACTGATGTTGTCAATGCCTCTGCTCCCGCCTCCTCCCTCTTAAAACTTCATATATTCGTAAACTCATTCTGTCACTTCTCTGCCTCCTCCCCTCCTCTCCCCTCGGTCACCACTGTCTCCTCTATTCCTCCCTCTCCATCTCCCCTCTTTCCCACAGATGGGAGCTACACTGCCTCTCCCTCATAGCCAAGTAATGGTTTGGGTCTCTTCCCCCCTACCTTCTCTCCTGCCTATCTCCTACACTCACTTCTTTCTACTCCCTCCATTCCAGGGAATTCAATACACTGTGGTTCTATAGCAGTTTCCATCCCCATAGAAACATAGAATTTGACGGCAGATAAGGACCGCTTGGCCCACCCAGTCTGCCCATTTCCCTACCTGATGGATAAGCTGCAGATCCTACTTAACCAGCAGCCTACTTCTTCCTACCCCAACCCCCTAGAATTGCCTTATGACTGTCCCATGCATGCTTGAATTCCACCACTGTTTTTGACTCCACAACCTCCTCTGGAAGGCTGTTCCATACATCCACAACCCTCTGTGAAAAAATACTTCCTTAAATTACCTCTGAGCCGCCCCCCTTCTATCTTCAAATTGTGCCCCCTTGTTCTTGCACTCCTCTTTTTTTGAAAGATGCTGCCCTCTTGGACTTTGTTGATTCCCTTGAGGTACTTGAAAGTTTCTATCATGTCCCCCCTCTCCCTCCTTTCCTCGAGGCAATACATATTAAGCTCCTTAAGTCTCACTTCATATATCTTCCGTGCAGACCCTGCACCATTTTAGTTGCCCTCCTCTGGACAGCTTCCATCCTGTCTATGTCCTCATGGAGATTGGGTCTCCAGAACTGCACGCAGTACTCAGATGTGGTCTCACCAGCTGTCTGTACAGAGGGATAATAACTTCTTGTTTTCTGCTGGTGATGCCTCTCCCTATGCATCCTAGTATCCTCCCAGCCCTCCTTGCTGCCCTCTCACATTGCTTGCCCACCTTTAGGTCATCTGATATGACTACCCCAGGTCCCTTTCCATTTTTGTTGTTGTTAGTATCTCACCCCCATTGTGTACTCTTCCCTGGGTTTTGTTTCCCAGGTGCATTACCTGCACTTCTTAGCATTGAATCTAAGCTGCCATACATTTGACCATTCCTCTAACCTTGCCAAGTCCCTTCTTCATCCTTTCCACCTCACCTTGTGTATCAACTCTGTTGCAGATCTTTGTGTCATCTGCAAAGAGACATATCTTTCCTTCCAGTCCCTCTGCAATGTCACTTATAAAGACATTGAAGAGGACCGGTCCAATACTGAACCCTGTGGTACCCCACTGCTAACCCCTTTTTCAGAGTGGACTCCATTTACTATTACTCTCTGTGTCCTATTCTCCAGCCAATTCTTTACCCAGGCTATCATCTTGGGACCCACTCCCAGGCTGGCTAACTTGTATATTAATCTTTTGTGTGGGACTGTGTCAAATGCCTTGCTACGCCTAGGTAGGCCATGTCCACAGCCCTCCCCTGATCTACTACTTTGGTCACCCAGTCAAAGAAATCTATCAGATTTGTCTGGCATGACCTTCCCTGTAGAATCCATGCTGCCTTGGGTCCTGTGCCCCTCTGGCCTCTAGATACGCAACAATTCTTTCCTTCAGAAGTGATTCCATCATTTTCCCTACCACTGAGTTTAAACTAACAGGTCTGTAGTTTCCTGCTTCTGCCTTGCTCCCACTTTTGTGAAGGGGAATCACATCTGTGTCTCCTCCAGTCCTCAGGTACCACCCCATCCTCCCATGATTTGTTAAAGAGGGTAGTCAGTGGTGTCACTAGTTCTATCCTTAGTTCTTTTAGAATTCTGGGATGAATCCCATCAGGCCCCATTGCTTTGTCCACCTTCAGTTTTAAGAGCTCTTTCAGAACTCTTTCTTCTGTAAATGGGCTGGTATCAACTTCTGTATCCAGAGTGTTTCTACTGTTTGTTTTAGGTACCTCCCCCTCTTCCTTTGTAAATACTGAGCAAAATATTTGTTTAGTATCTCTGCCTTTTCACAGTCACCCTCTGCCACCCTCCCTCCCTTTATTAAGCCTCACTATCCCTCCCTTGGTCTTCCCTTGCTCCTGATGTACCTATAAAAGGTTTTATCCCCTTCTTAACTGAGTTGGCTATCTTTCCTCGGTTTGGGCCTTGCTGTTTGACTGCCTTCCAGCTTCCTTTGCTTTAACTGATACAGTTCTCTGTCCTGTTCCTTCTGTGATTCCTTGTACTTCCTGAATGCTTTCTTTCTCTTGAACCTTCACTGCCACTTCCTTTGAGAACCATAGTGGTTTCTTACCTCTGTTCATTTTGTTTATTTGCTTTACACAAAGGCTTGTTACCTCTGTGATGGCAGTTTTTATTATTCCCCATTGTTCTTCCACCCCTCCTTCCTGCCCATTTGCTAGTGCATTCCTTAGGCACTCACCCATTTTGGCAAAGTCAGCCCTCCTAAAATCCAGTACCTTTGTCTTTGTATGGCTTGACTCTATTGCTGTGTTTATTGTGAACCATACTGTTCGATGGTCACTAGTTCCCAGATGGCTTTCTATTTTTAGTGTACATTTAGGGAAACCCTATGAACCACTTTCTAAACAGATTTAAAAGGCTGTTTACAAAAAGAAAAGCTGAAGTTCATCAAGATACTAGCAGAATCAATAAACAAGCTATTTAGCAATCAGTAAATGAGCAGTTCAAAAATCAATAAGCAGTGTGAAGCTCAATAAACAAGCAGTTCAAAAATCAATACATGAGCAGTTCAAAAATGAATAAATGAGCAGTGCAAAACACAATAAACAAGCAGTTAAAAAATCAAAAAACAAGCAGTTCAAAAATGAATAAATGAGCAGTGCAGAACATAAACAAGCAGTTAAAAAATCAATAAATGAGCAGTTCAAAATCAATAAATGAGCAGTGCAGAACACAATAAACATGCAGTTAAAAAAATAAAAAAACGAGCAGTTCAAAAATCAATAAATGAGCACTTCAAAAATTAATAAATGAGCAGTACAGAGCACAATAAACAAGCAGTTAAATCAAAAAATGAGCAGTTCAAAAATCAATAAATGAGCAGTTCAAAACATAAACAAGCAGTTACAAAAATCAATAAATGAGCAGTTCAAAAATCAATAAAAGAGTGGAGCAGTTCAAAACTCAATAACCAAGCAGTTCAAAAATAAAAAAGAGCAGTTCAAAAATCACTAAAAGGGCAGTTCAAGCAGATAAAAACAGGCAGTCGACAATCAATAAAAGAGCAATTAAAATCAGTAAACAGGCAGTTCATCAATAAAGCAGCAGTTCAAAAATCAATAGAAGAGCCATTCAAAGAACTCAGACAGTTCAAAAATCAATATACAGTATGAGCAGTTCAAAAACTCCACAAAGATAATAAATGTTATAGTTGTGCACGTGGTGTTAAAGTAAGGATACAAGGGTAATACCAAAACTAAGCAAATGACAGAGGTTAAAGATATATATCCATTTACTGATTAAGCTAAATAACTTTAATACAAATTAAAATTAAACACCTTGAGATGGCTTTTCATAGGAATGTAGACATTTGCATGCCATTTTTCAAAGTCTGAATCTACATTTTAAAATACTTTCTTAAGAAGATAAATGCCCCCTTCCACTTGACTTTTTTCTCCTTGTAAAACCTGATTGGTTGGGGTTTTAGCCAGTCAGATGTTACTAAGAGCAAAGATGTCACCACTCATTTGCACCAGTTACGAAACAGACAATTAACACAGCAGACGCTCTGTACCAGTGACCATTTTCTTTATTGCAGCCTTGCAGGTTGATTTTGTGGTTGCTGGCAGGGACCAGAGAGGGTTTGGGTGGGTGTGCTGGAGAAGACAGTGGGGGGGAGGTGGGGAGTGTGTTTGGTGCATGGGTGGGCAGAAGGGATTACATTTTTTGGATGCACTCTATTCCAATCAGCTCATACAGAACTGCAATTTGCCCCCAGGGGGGTGATGGTGGTGGTGGGGGGGGGTTAGGTGGTATCAAGTAATCTATCATGTTTGGGTTGGGGAGTGTAACTTACAATTTATGTTGGGGTTTGCCTGCAAACTGGCCACTTGCAATAATTTGCCACTTGAATTTTGCCAATTTGCCCGACTTACAACAATGTGAATTACGGTCCTCAGTTTCACAAATTTGCCAAAATTCATGGATTTTTTCACGGAGTGAATTTCTGTAACTTCACACACCCCCAGTCACACATGATCTACAAGAACTCTGACTAGCCCCCTTAAAAAGTTGGAGGGCCACACAGAACCAGATAACTGGGGGTCAGCCAACGAGGACTGATCAAAAGCTGCACTCCTGAGAAACAGTGTGATTGATCTGACTAGAAGGTACTACACTACATTTCACTGAGAGAGATCTGTGCAGTCATCCCATACATTACTTTGACAAGACAAGCAGGAAGGCTGGTGACTTTGTTCAAACACCCTTTGTCATCATACACCTAGGCATCAGCTACGGGTGGGCACAACACTTTTATCAGGTTGTCACGGAATACTTCAAGTAACAGAACTCAAAAAAAGATCAACATACGCTGAACCCATTTATGTGCCTATATCTTGAGTTGCATTCCATTTCACTGTAATGGTCTCACTTATAACACTGCAGTCATTCTAAAAACACATGAAGGGCATCTCCTCCAAGAATAGACTATAACAGAAGGTTCAGAGTGGCTGCACCAGAACCCACTGTGGTTGGAAGAATGGCACTGGGTCTCTCACTTGTTAGAAAAACTGTGAAAAGATAGAAACATTCCAACCTGCTGCAGCTGATACCACAACATCAAAAACAATCACCAATGAAGTGGAAACCCACTGTAATCAGCCCTCACTACTAGGCAAATGGAACTTTGATCACAGTCACAATTACCAAGTCAAATCCGGTTTATACACAGAACACATAACTGAACTGTATATCGGTCTCGGAGCGTTGCTTTAGAGGCTTTTACAAAGAAATGCCACAATATAAAGGCAATTTACAGTTTAAGGAAACTAACTTCAACCACGTACAATGGTGACTGTTTAAGTTACAGCAATTCAATTGTCAACTAAGGTGAAGGAAAATGTGCCACGAGTGTACAGTATTTTTCTCTTATTAAAACATGATGATGCATGGGCAGGTGGGACTGTAAAAGAAAGGTACGTACCAAGAAGGCAGACTACCCCACACTTGAGACCAGCAGTAGAGAAACAAGCATTTGTCAATGCCGAACGTTCACTTGCAGGTTTGTGCAGTGGAGGTGTTTGGAACTGATAATGCAGGGGTGAGCAGCAACATCTAGGCACCAGCGTTGTCACTTGCTCTGTTTGTGTCTGACCGCGATTGGCTCCAAGGGACACTGTCTCACTGTTCTAACCAAGATTGGAGGATCCTATGGTGCATGGCATGTGGGGGCCTCTCTGTCTCTCTCTCCTCTCACCGATAGCTGGGTCTCTGTCACTTACCCTGACTGTGACACCCTGCAACCATGGAGAATTACTGGGAAGACTGCCCTGTTGCCCTCTCTCCTGACAGCCGTCACAACTCCTGACCACTCTGCCTCTTGCCCTCCACTTCCCACTCTCTCTCTCTCTCTCTCTCTCTCCAGCTCGGCACATTGGGAGGAGGTTTTTCTGTGGGCTTCCCTCCCAAAAATGGCCATGGCATCCAGCTAAGCTGCACATACTAGAAACATTGGGAGGAAGATTTTACAAGGAGTCCAGCTAGCCTGCACCAAGCAGCACAAGCCCAGTCAGGGAGCAACACAGGGGAAGGAGGCTGACTTTGTCCCAACGTGGAACCCTCTCTACTCCTGCACCTAATAGATATATCTGGGAAAAGATTTTCTGTGGGGTTCCCCTGCACAAACTAGAAACACTGGGAGGAAGATTTACTAGAAACATTGGGAGAAGTTTTTCTGTGGGCTTCCCTCCCAAGAACGGCCATGGCGTCCAGCTAAGCTGCATATACCAGAAACACTGGGAAGAAGATTTTACAAGGAGTCCAGCTAAGCTGCACCAAGCAGCATTATGAAAAGGATCTCAGAAATGCTGCAATATGATTGGCTGTTAGGATTCCAACAGCCTTACATTAATCCCTGTTACACTGTCATGTACAGCCTGATCACCATGGCACATGGATTCTTCCTGTCAGCATTCCATCCTCTAGCACTGCTGAATGACTGCAATGACGCATTCTGATTTTTGAACCAGCATTTTTAAACTGCTGGTGGAAAACCTTTTCTATTAAAAATCTCCCTCTAAATGAGGAAAACATTCAAACTTTTAACACTTTTCTTTTGGAATAATTTTTGTATAATAGCAATAAGGCACTACCCAGAGTTAGAATAACAGTTCGCTAATCACCCCATAAGGGCAATATGGCATTCGGCTGCACCTCGTGCCACATTACACCTTTAGTGGGTGAGCAGCAAACTGTTAATCTAACCTCTGGTCATGCCAGCCCAGACAGGGAGCAGCACAGGGGAAGGAGGCTAGCTTTGTCCCAACGTGAGACCCCCCCTCTGCCCCTGCACCTAATAGACACATCTGGAGGATGTTTTTCTGTGGGATTCCCCTGCACCGACTAGAAACATTGAGAGGAAGATTTACTAGAAACATTGGGAGGAAGTTTTTCTGTTGGCTTCCCTCCCAAGAATGGCCATGGCATCTAGCTAAGCTGCACCTACTAGACACATTGGAAGGAAGATTTTACAAGGAATCCAGCTAAGCTGCACCAAGCAGTACAAGCCCAGTCGGGGAGCAGCACAGGGGAAGGAGGCTGGCTTTGTCCCAGCATGGGACCCCCTCTGCCCCTGCACCTATGACATACATCTGGAGGACATTTTTCTGTGGGCTTTCCCTGCACCAACTAGAAACATTGGGAGGAAGATTTACTAGAAACATTGGGAGGAAGTTGTTCTGTGGGCTTCCCTCCCAAGAATGGCCATGGCGTCCAGCTCATTATGTAAATGAAAGAAGACAGCTGCTGTCTGATAGGAGCAGCTGATTTCTTTCAAGTACACAAAGTTTCCATCCGACAAGCAGCGACTAGTGCCATGACCAGTGTGGCTGCTCATTGGTCTGCAGTGCTAAACCCCTTTGATCTTCAGCTGCAACTGGCTCCACAGTGACACACCTCCGAAATGCCGTTTGTAGCAAGACGTTCCTTGCGCTGTAAAAAGTGGACAGTCACAAAAGTTCCAACTAAAATCATAAAAAGCTTTTTTATTCACAAAGCATGTGCTGAAAAGCCACATACGTTATGGATCTGGTAGGGCAGAGATTAAGTGGACATCCTAAGACTCACACCAGGACTCATTACCCTCCTGTATCTTGACATACAGGAATAGAAATCCACAGTCAGTGGCACTTGAGAGAAGGATTGGCTTTACACAGAAATTCAAAGCAGCTTGCTTACTTTGTTAGCATGAAACCAAAGTGCAACACAAACTCACGCTGCTGACTATGCCCAGCACTTTTGCTGTGCTTAGCCTTTGTCACATGGTGCAGCAGGAAGGCATCATCACTTGTTAAATAGGCCCAATGTTTAGTGACGTCATTACATAGTGATATGCACAAAATGAAAACATATATAAAAAACCTTGTACAAAAGGTAATTCATCTCCATGGCAAAGAACAGTAATCGCTAGACCATAATTAATCTATCAAATTAAGTATTTAGTGTCATTGAAACATTTTACTTGCAACCATGGTCCAAGCTGCACTGCATGGAATCCTTATAGAGACAGAAAACCATGGCTTTTTGTCACATGATCACCACATTCTCTTTCATCGTATTGACTTTCTGGAGAGGATCAACATGTAGTCGACCCAGGTCACGAAGGAAGATAAAAACATTTGCCCCCTCATCCAAGCTGATTGGCAAATCAGTTCTGAGGAAGCTGCACAGGTTTCGATACGCATGAGCAATGAGCCACAGAAGAAGTCTCTGAATATTCACTTAATGTGGCCTTACTAAAACTGAAAAATTCATGAATTTACAGCAAAAGCCACAGTATGTGAATAAATTACTTCTTAGTTTCGGTTGGAACTTAAGCTGATGTCCCCTTCTTTCTACACTGATGGTCTTGAGTATCGGGTGGTCTGCATTCCTGCTACGTACCCAACTACCAGATTTTAAAATGGTCTTTGGTTTTTACTCTCTTTTTTCAACAGTATTTGTTAATTTTTTGTTTTGCTCAAGAAATGCACACCATGCTGTGAACGTTTGTTTCCAGGTGTGTCCTGGAGGGTGCATTACATGGACCTGCTGTACTGACGGGCAATGTTGGCCATTACACCAGAAAAACTCCCCCACTCTTCTTCAATAAATGCCATGGGATCTTTAACTTCTACCTAGATAGTGATCAATGCTCAAGTTGTACAAAAGGGGGCTTGGTTTAAAATCTCATCGGAAGGACCAAGCACCCCCGGTTCTGCACTACAATGTCAGTTATGGGTAGTATCCCCCCAAGTACCTGGTGATTTCCATCCCCGTATTTTTCCCCCTCCCTTGACTTATGCCCAAATGATCTCCCACTTCCATACAGCCTTAACTTGGCTCTGTCATAATGGCCCATGCTGAGATGCATCTCCCCTTTCCTGTTATGTCTCCTCATAGCATGGTCGTGGTCTGTGACTGTTACTTAATCAGGACTTCACAGGCCGATGATGGAGCTACTCCCACTTTGTCCTGATCTCCGTATGGGGCTCGGACATTACCACTTCTTCAGACGGCCATCAATTATCCCCTGCATATAGATGGTGGTGGGCCTAATGACAGAAAAGGCTGCCAGACAGAAAGCTCCCCAGGAAATCCTGGGGTAGCACTGCAGTGGCAGGTATCTCCCTCCCTTCCTCAAAGTCACAGGCACATCCCTTGGGACTGCACTCTAATTCCTGCCAGCCCACAAAGCTTTTTTTTTTTTTATAATATTTTAACAACAATGAAGGCTCACTATTGGAAGATAATCTTACAGTACTATATTTCCAATGAAGATGCTTTTATAAATTAAAATAATGAAGAGAAATTACATTTTAGTAGTTGACTGGTTGCTTAAAGGGACACTGTCAACCCCATTAGGCCTCAGTCTGGCCCTTGTTTAGAAACCACAATTAATGATTGATCGCATCCTGTAGAGACTGCTGATGAAGCTGACGGTGTGATTCAGATTCCTTTTTGCTTTTTAAAAAGGAAAAACAGACTTCCACCAAACTGGTGTTACCATACAAAAATGTGCTTTACGGTCCTTTATCAACTCCCATTGCATCTTTCCGGGACTTGGGAACACCCCGAACACGGTATAGACACTCAAGACGCAGTGGGAAGAGAGGAGACTGTTGCACCATGATAGACTGCACTGTCTGGGGGTGTTCCTAATGTTCAGAAAGTACATAATAAAAATAATAATAATTTTATTTTTATGGCGCCTTTCAGAGCATCAAAGCGCCTAACAAATTTTAAAATAACATATCACAATCCAGATCATAAAAATATAAAGCCAATAGAAAGTAAATTGAGGATTTAGAACAAAACAAGAATGGGTATATTTACATTAACATGCATTTCAGTCATACTAAGAAGGGAAGCGGGTAAAACCACTAGCAACATCAATGACTTTTACAGAAGGTAAGCAGTCATAAAATGGGGGTTTTCAATGAGACATTACACAATGCAAAAAGGGGTCATATGCATTAGCAGATGCACAAAAATGCAAGGTGCCACAGAGGTAGGATTACAGCCTCTCTGTCAAAATACTTGGGACATTTTCATAGACAGGTCAGCAGTCTAAAAACCACAGAAAAATGTAATATATACTCTAATGTATTGCAGACGGAAAACAACATGTTAATTTCATTGACTATCAAAACACCAAAATAACAGATGGCAGAGCTGAGGTCAGAGAATGGACTGTAATACATCAGCAGGCAGAAAGCACTGGATTAGCCAAGAGTCACTTTCCGCTGGCAAGTAACACTAGTTAAGTCATCCATCTGCTCTGTGCTGTGTGCAAGCTAGCTACGTGCGTGATTAAGCCCGCAGGGACTGTAAAACATTTAATACAGACCAGAGAATACAGCAGAAAATATTAATTTGCAGCAACTCTCCAATTAATATACAATATGAAACTATGCAAAGATCTGCATACCATCATGGAAGTAGCATTTTAAGCTGGTGCATTTTGTTTCCTTTTTATTTGACTGCAGCATTTGACTATAAGGGTCACACCTTGAACAGTTTTTATTATCATAAGTAGCTGCAATGAATGTGTCATAGTGGTAAACTAATTTGAATATAATCTGTTAAGAAGGCAAGAGTCAAAGGTCATGTGATTCCAAAAGATTTGAGGGTTATTGACACCGATGGGCCAGTGGAATCATCATTAAGTATACCTCAGGCCATGTGAATGGGGACAGAAGCTAGTCCACCAAGAACCTGCAGAGCAATCCTTGGGAGATCCACGCTCACAGGTGAAGGAACCTCATAGTCAGCTCCGCAGTGCAGCAGAGGCGAAGAGTGCGATGCACAAGACTGAAGCCCGGAGGGACAGTAACGAGAGCTTAACTGCAAAAATCTGAAGCACAAACTGCCTGCAAATGATATGCAAAAATTGCACGAGACTGCTATTGAAAATATGCAAGTTTGCAAAACATCATAAAGCTGCGTAAAAGACAAGCTGCATGAGAACAACATAGACTGGGTGTAGAAAACCAACTGCACGGTGCTGCAGGTAACAAATAATGCAGGTATACATGACACAGTAGTGCAAGTTATGTGAGAAAGAGCACACATTACATGAAAAATGCTAACTGCATGGATAAGTGGGCTTGCAGGAAACGCATATAGGCTTGTCTGGAAATATGCATAAGAGAGAAAAACTGCAAATTTGTGTGGGAAAAATGCAAACTGCATAATAAAGCTGCTTTGCATGAAATATGCACATGCTAGTGAGAAAACCATGAAAGATAAGTGAATACGTCACATATTCAGGAGAAAACAGAAACTGCGCGAAAATGGAGCTGGGAAACCTGGCACGCTCAGTGACATCAGCACTGAGGCCACAGTGACGCCGGCACAAAGGTCAACAAAGACGTTGGCACCATGGCTGGCCATGGCATTGGCACCAAAAGCAACACCAAGATCACAAAGACATCAGCATTGAGGCCAGCACCAAAGCTTGAACAGGTACCTGCTACCCAGGCCAGAACCGACACAGTGGAACCTACTGAAAAAGTCCACACTAGAGAAAAATCGGCAGAAAACAGGAGTGTCCAACAATTTTTGGCCCCACACTTGGCAACAGAGGGTGCCAAAAATGGCAGTGACAGAACTTCACAAAAACAGAGTTTGGTGTTTCTCTGAGAAATCCTGCAAGAGGCAAGGTTGACAGGAAACAAAACTAGATGGTAGATACAAAGAGGGATCCGATGCCACAGTCCATAGCCTAACAGATCATCTGAGGTGTTTATTTATTTCGTTTTTGTTGACCGGGTAAGTGCACTACACAAATCCTGCCTATTTTTAGGCACGACCCGGGGGAGGGGGATACAGATGAATGCCAACTGACCTTAAACCAGATGAAGCAGTTGGTGGTATTTTCAGTGAATGAGGGAAATTTGGCCAGGACACCGGGGAAATTCCCCTACTCTTGCCAGTAGGGGGACAGGCTGTTGGTCTGCATGATGGCCACTTCACCTGGAGCATCGAAGGATGCAGTCATGTTACAGACAGGGGAGCAGGCCTCATCTCCTGATCCGTGTTTGGTAGAGGCTGCAGTTCGAATCTCGCTTTCAAGTTCTAATATTTCTGAGGAAGATATCACAGATATTTATGTTTCCACAGAGGATTTGCGTTTGGAATCCGTTTCTAACATGGATACAACTTTAGTCAACAATTTGGATCTACAACAACAAGAGCTTTTGCAACTGGTCCATTTAGAAGAAGAAGAAGAATGCCATTTGTTAGAGAAACAGCGTTTGGAACAAGAATTAGCTGCTTTACAGGCTGGTCCGACTGCTGTCAGTTCAGTTCCCAGGCCTGTCAAACTCTTGGACGAAGTAGCCACTCCTGAAACCGCCCTGAAGGGGCTGGGTGAGTCCACAAATTTTCCTAAAGAACTTTTAATTACGAAGGCTGGCAGTGATAACACCTAATCCGGTGTGTGCCTACAGCCTGAAAAGTGCATTTCATCTCGCTCACCCTCAATTTTGACAAGTCTGTTATGGCAGAAAACAAGTCTCATTCGCTTTCAAAACAGCTCCCAGCTCACGCTGAGCTGCTGATTGCACACGCACAGCTGTCAGCATCTTGTTAGATAGCTCCCTTCATACCGGTGGATTTACCCGACAAAGCCAGTGAATGCCTGACATCTGATGACAATTTAAGCTCCCCCACTACACAAAACGGTGGTTTAAACAGAAAAAAAAGACTCTCCAGGTATATCGCTTGTACAGCCTACCTCAGGAGTTACTTTATCGAAAACAGCGGGTTTTGTGTTTAAACACCAGATGGCAGTACAACAGGGATTGACAATAATCTATCAAACCTGACCGACTACTCAAGAGGGCACCACGGATTTCTTTTTCGGGCCAAAACCCTTTGCTGAGTCTACTCAAAATGCAGCACTGCGAATGCAGCAGGAAGAAAAGAAATTAAACGACAAATCCAGTCAGCAACCTCTCTCTGAGCTCCCCCTTGACAAAACTGCTAAGACTTGTGTTTCTGAGGGTAATTTTTCTTCAGTTCCTCAGCCGAATGACGAATGGTCACCTCAGAGAGCACTCTCGGGGGCAGGATGGTTGAGATCAACTACAGGAACTTGGATCCCGGATCCTTCATGGGACATCTCATTTTCACAGGCTACGGCAGAGTGGAAGCCTGGGGTCTCCTCCAAGCCTTTACCCATCTCTTCTGAACAAACCAGCTCTCAGACCTCAAGCATACCTAAGGAACCCGTACCTATTTCAAATGCTCCAATCCCGGACTCTACAGACTCCTTTCCCCCTTTAAATCCAGGGTCAAATACTGTTAGGGGGAATCCTCCTCCCTCAGTCTCGGAACATTCTCAAGACCCTAAACCTTTATTATCTGAACTTTTTGCAAACTCAAAACAAATAGCTGCTCCTCATAGGAATGCTGTTAGGATAAGATATAAGGGGGTTAGAGGAAAGGCCTGATAGACATTATGTAGGCAAAATTCTGTTAAAGGACTCTCTACATTTTTCTCCCAAAGAAGTCTATGTGTTTATCAACAGTTCTGGCGAGGATAATTATGATGTCAGTTTTCGAACCTCCTATGCGCTAGACCTGTTCTGGGAACGGTATGGGCTGGTGAAGACATCTCCAACATGGACCCCTTTCATAGTAATTCCTTTAAAAAAGCCTTTGATAAAATATGTCACCATCATGTTTCGAGGCGGTCCATGTTGAAGATATCTCATACTGGTTAGCACAAAAATGTGAGGTTCTTGGTACACCTGAGGCCATTCTTGACAGCGAACATTTCTGGACCGGGGGTTGGAAGTACAAGGTAAAACTGCGTCAAGGGGCAACAGGTATTGAGCATACACCAAATTCCTTCCTGCTAGGGAAAGGTCATGGGGTCTGTTCTTATGCGGGCCAGCCTCAAGCCTGCTACAGATGTGGGTCCCGCACGCACCTCTCCAGTACCTGTGATAAACCCCGTTGCAACAACTGTGGTGAAATTGGTCACAGCACCATGCGATGTGCCAACTGTACTCGCTGCGACCTCTGTGAGGAATATGAGCACAATTTTGGCGAATGCCCTTGGGCAGCACATAATAAGGCAACCTGTATAAGCCCTGAGCTTCTTATTCAGCAGGCACAAGACTTGGTTGAACCTGCTTTGCCAACTCATGACACCCCAAAAGAAGTTTCTCAAGTCCCTTCCTCACCTCCTTCTCCCTCCCGTTCCCCGAGACCCCTCCCCCTCCAACTGAACCTCCCCCTCCTTCCTCCTTAAACCCACAGACCTCTCCTACAGGTCTTTCCGTGATCCCTTTTGATCCAGAATCAAAAAATGATGCTCCCAGAACCCAGTTCAACAAATTCTGGAACCAGACATGCTTACTCCTGTCTGTTATATAGACTCACCCACTCCCCAAAAGGAGGTTGCTAATTTACCTTTTTCTGACCCTGTTCCCTGTAGAAGATCCTCCAGATTTTCTAAATCTATTTCCTCAGACCCTCCGACCCCGGTAGAATCAAAAAATTCTTATGCTGCCTTATTTACCCCTTGGGGTGATTCTGAAATGGAGGTGGAGGATTCTGACTCCCAAAAATCTATAAATAATCAAGGGCAGCAAAAGAGTTTAGATGGTGATTATAAGGGGAGAAAAAGAGGAAAAAAACTTAGTCGGTTAGTCATCAGGAAAAGCTTAAAATGGCTGAAGGTTTGATTTGTTCTCTCAGTGTATATAGTTTTTTGAATTATGAAAAAAGAAGTGTGGCTTTTCAATTTTTACATGACAAAGCCTTTGATGTTTGTTCATTACAGGAGACTTGGATTTATACTGAAGAACAGGTGCGCCTCCTTCAATGAGAATGGGTTCGGGGTCCATCTCATTGATCCTTCGGCCGAGTTTCGGCTGATGGAGTAGGGATCCTTTTTCATTCCTTCAATTTTAAATTACGTAAATTGTATGATCTAATACCTGGGAGGGTTTTGATCCCAGATGGTCTATGGAACAACATGGACTGTGGCTTCATTTCGGTTTATGCTTCTCAAGTAAAAGCAGAGAAGGTTAACCTTATAAATGCAATCCAACCTTTTTTACTTACACATTACAGAATATTTTTGTGTGGGGATTTTAACTGTACCCTACCCATAGGCAATAAGCGCAAACAAGGGGACAACAAAAAAATATATTGCAATTCTAATGCTCTGTCTCAAATGATTGTCACTGCTGGGTTATATAATTGTCATCTGCTGCATACTAAAGATCCTAAATTTACTTATAAGCGCAATAGCTATACATCTATTATCGATTATATTTTTATTTCAAATGTCCCCCAAAGGTTCCTTCTCCATTATTCCCGTCACTTTTTCAGATCATTTACTTCTACTTTTTTCTATACATCATTTTGTTCCTAGATCTACTCTACATGGCCGATGGAAACTAAATGTTTCTGTTTTAAAAGAAGAATGGGTCATTCAGGAAATAATGGCTTTGTCTCAGGCCAGATTATCGGTTGAGTTTTTGTATACTGATAAAGGTGAATGGTGGGTAGACACTAAAGCTGACATTAAGAACCGGTTTTCTAAATATGGGAAGAAAAAAGGGAATGGTGATTTCCTGCACTATTTATCCCTCAGGCAGCAGTTATATAAACTGATCACTTTGGCAAATCTTTCTAAATATGATTATACCTCTCAGATCTCTACTATAAAAGAGGCTATGAAATTGTTTGAAAATGCTAGAGCAAAATCTATACAGACAATGTTATATCATAATACTAAAACCTCCCCCATGGGTGACCCCTACGAGGCCTGCAAAACCTTAAAACATACAGTCTCTTTGGAATCCTTAAATACCCCAGATGGCAGAACAGTCTCTTCCTTAACGGACTTAGAGGCTGAAATTCAGCGGCATTATGGATCTCTAAGGTCAAATATAAATATCTCATCAGCCGAGATAACAAAGTTTTTACAAAGAGTGAACATTCCTGATTTGCCAATAGAAACACAAAAATTACAATCCCCCATTACTAAAGAAGAAATTTAACGAGCCATTAAAGCCTTACGGCTTCATCCTGCATCAGGTTTGGATGGCATCCCTCACTCATTTTATAAGATTTTTATTCTTCAAGTAGTAGAATGTTTATTTTTAACCTACACTTATTGGTTCTCTAACAACTCTATACATCCGGCTTTCTCTGAAGGACTGTTGGTTTGCCTCTTTAAAAAAGGCGATCGCTCTCAAATACAAAACTGGAGGCCTATTGTTCTCATGAACACAGATTATAAGGTGTTAGCACATATTTTAAATACCCGTTTAAAAACGTATGCCTCTTTGGTGATTTCCCCTGTTCAGTATTGTGGTCTGTCACATAGAAATATCCAACAGGCTTTATGTACTATGAGAGATGTAATTTATCACTGTAATGTTTCAGGACCTCCAGGTTGTATAGTGACAGTGGATCAAGAGAAAGCCTTCAATAGAGACCTCCACAATTACCTATTCTCAGTGTTACAGTCCTACAAAATACCTTTGGTTTTTATAACCCAATTACAGTTGCTATATTCCTTTTTTTTACAGTCCGGCCTATGATAAAAGGTATAGTAGGTCATAGCTTTTCAGTGCATTGTTGGGTCTGTCAAGGGTGTCCCTTAAGCCCTTTGTTATATATTTTTTCCCCTCGATCCACTACTTCACTCAGTCAGGTCATCCCTGAAATGGACAGGTCTCACCGGTCTTGGTGTCCCACAGGCCTTATATATACAAGCTTATGCTGACGATAGCTGCGCTTTCTTTTCAAATCCAGAACAGAATAATATTTTCCTACATGAAATTGAACTGTATCAGTCGGTTTCTAATGCCAAATTGAATATGGACAAGAGCAGAGGTCTTTTTATTGGACCCAAGGTACAGCCGTACTCCCACTGGTGTGGACTCTACATTTCTTCTGCTCCTTTGGAAATTTTGGGTATTACCTTTGGACCACAAAATCTACCAGAAAAGAATTGGGAATAATTAAGGCAGAACAAAAAGTAAACAGATGGCGCCAATGGAAAATTTCCAAACTGAAACGAATAGCCATTCTAAAAAAGTTCATTTTGCCACTTTTACAATACATAGCTTTATTATACCCATTACCTACTAAATTAGAAACAAGAATTTATAGTTTGTGTTTTCAAATGTTGTGGGGCTCAGAACTGAACCCCATTAAAAGACATTACACCTATTTGGAAAAAAAATGGAGGTCTCAACATGATAGAACCTGTAGTATTCCTTCACAGTTTATTTTTAAACACTCCATTGGTAACTTACTACATAACACTGATACAATCCCTAATGCCTGGATGGGAAAAGACTTAGCTGTGTATCTCAAATCAAGGTTACAGTCAGCACCTAAACCACATCCCCGCCTTCAGATACTCCCTTATTTTTTGCTGGCCACCCAGAAATTATATAAATGGGGTATCACGAAAAACAGTCTCACCACACTTTCCACAAAAATCTTATATAAGGACATAATGTCTAGAAACTACACTAGGGAACCTAGTTTCAAAAATTGCCCCACAACTGAGAATCATTACATTTTACATCAGTTGACTCTTTTAAGGATACCACAGAAAATGTGGGAAAACCTTTAGCTTACGGTTTATGGGAGGTTATATTTGAGGGGTAATGCAAAACATAAGAGTTTAACTGAACGAAACTGCCCCTATATGGAGTGCATAGCACAAACAAACTACGGAGCATTTTTTGTTACACTGCTCTTATACCACTGCCTTATGGGATTATTTGGCAAACAAATGGCAATTACACTGGCTTCGATTCTTAAATTATGACATCCTCGTAGTGGGAAAATAAGGAGCAGGTTTTTCTCAATCCCATCCTGACACCCTAATTATTTTTTTCTGTTGCCTTAGATTTTATCTATGGCAGGCCCGATGTCAATGGGTACTACATCAAAACAGTATGTCTTATGATTGTTTAAGTATTTTAGTCAGCAATGAGCTCCAGAATATTTATAAATCAGATTGTTTGTTGTATTCTGCACATCAGGTGTTGATTTGGTGGAAGGGATTCACTTTTTTATCAAATATAAATAGAATAGTTGGTTCAGGGTTTTGAACTGTACTTTTTTTGGTTTCTTATTAGCTTGTCACTTGTGTTATTTTTTCTCAATACAAATGATTAATGTGTTATGTTATGCTTTTCCTTCTGTGCTTCTTATGTGTTTTCAATAAAAAAAATTCCCCTACTGTTTTCGATAAGTGCCATGGGACCTTTAACATCCACCTGAACTACCACCAATCCAGGCAGATGGGACCTCGGTTTAACGTCTCACCCAAAAGACATCACCTCAGAAGTGCAGCACCCCTCTCATGCTGCACTACAGTGTCAGTACTGGGATATTAATCCAAGTCCCAGATGTGGGAACTGAACCCACAGCCCTCTGATCTCCCAGCCTCAGAGGCGAGTGTGCTACCTACTGAGCCACTGACACTGTATCCCAATAGGCAGTGTGGATGTCAGAGACTGAAGTGCTACCAACACGTCAAGAAAAGGACCAGCAACAGGTCTCCCATCCCCTGTTTGAGTGTGGGGGAGGAGAGGTATCGACATCAATCCCCATTCAACAAGAAGCCAGCAGCCTCGAGGCAAGAGGACAACAACATGACTGGGACCTATGCCATCACATCTTGGTGTAAAGATGAGGTTGCAACTGAGCGGTGCTGAATTCTGATGCATAGCATAAGTGATGCTGGCACAAACTTTTACTACTCAGGAGGCCTGCCTGTCCTCCTGGGGGTGAAGCTGTCCAGAACAAGGACACTTGCCCAGAGAGGACTGGCAATCTGAAACAGACTCCTCACCAAAGCAACTGACCTTAACAGCCACCCTACCCTGACACAACGGTCGGCAAACCAGGCAGGCTGAGAGAAAACATGTCAATCCAAAAGTGTCAGTGATGTAAACATTTAAATAAAACACACATTTTGTAAAGAAACAACACACTGTGTAGCAAAATTAAACATAAACTAGAAACTGAGAAGCCTACTCAGATGAAACCCAAAGTTCTGCTGCTTCTCCCAATGAGGCATACTCCTGAAGTAAGCAAATGAAGAACAAAAGCAGCTGGAGTTGGCACCACTATTTATGCTGCATGCTGGCCCCAAATGTTCTAGCTCCCCAAGGATCCTCATGTTTCTGGCTCTAACAGTGGGGCTCTATGGGGAAGACTGATTCTTGAAAGATCTGGATCTGGGTAAACCCAAAGGAAGATTTTTTTTTAAACTTCTATATTGGTCATTAAAAGTTCAGTTATAAGATTGTGAACAATTTACAAGTATTTCTCAGATCTATTATACTTTATACACATATTATTGGTTTAAACAGATTTTGCACTTTTTTTATTTATGATTCGCCATTCTTCATCCTGTAGAGCTTACTTCCTTTCTTATACATATTTTCATTCATACTTTTTCTACCTATCTGAAACGTACGTATTTACTATCTATAAACAAAACCTATTCATGGCAAGTCCCTTCTTACTATGGTTTCTGTTGTTTGTTATCTTTGTCCTACTCTTCAACTATTCATATATCAGTTGTTCTAGTGCCGGTGTCCCCTCTAACTCTTCCACTAGATATGCAAATGATAGCCACCTCATATTGAAGTGGCCTGTACTCATGTTAATTATTGCCGACATTTCTTCCATATCTTTTATGCATTTACAGTTCTGTGTCCAGTGCCCTGTGTCTCGGACCTGAGCTGTCATCCAACTCTGTGTAATTGCCTTGAATATATCCCTCCAGGATACAGTGCAGTGTCACACGTTTACTGCAGGACAAAAGGGATTAACTCCCATTGAAACTGCATTGTTTACTGCAGTAACTCAACTGTAGAATTCTGCAGCGCTGCAGTTCATCCTGGAGGGCTTCATTGTATCTCTTGCCCCCCCCCCCCTTTTAATTCATGTGGATATAACCCTCAAAGAATGTTCACATCTTTGAGTTCCTGAGATAGTTCCAGAGTTTCTTTAACTCTGCTCTTAATTTCTTCCCAGAACCCTTACATGATTGGGCAAGCCAAAATATATGTAATGCCATCCCCTCTCTCCTCGCATTCCCTCAAACATTGATCTGTGGCCACTGTTCCCATATGTTTAGATTTGTCTGGAGTGACAAAGAAACGTGTCAAGAGCTTCCATCTGAATCTGAGCTCCTGAGGCTGTGGTTCTATGCACCCCCTGCCAAATCTGTAGCCATTCTTCATCTTTGACTGTTGTTTCCGTGTCTACCTCCCACCTTGACGGATTGTGTTTACTCCCTGTTCTCCTGTCTTCCTATTTAGTTCTTCACAGAGTGTTACTTGGTGTCTTGCCGCTTGTGTCTGGTTTAGCTCCCTAATTTTGTTTAGCAATGTATGCCCTTGTGTGTCCTGCATGTCTGACTCTAGACTTTGTATACAGGACCTAACCTGGAGGTATCGAAAGTGATCTCTATTCTGTAATTTGAATTCTTGTTGCAGTTGCCTAAACATTTTTATGCCTGAGTCTATCTTGCACTGACTTATGTATTGTAATCCTCCTCTAGCCCATTGTATAAATGTTGGGTCAATCTGTGCTGGCTGGAATTTTCTGTCTTTCCATATCATCCACTGGATTTGGGTCTGCTGGATATGCATTTGTTTTTTAACTTGAAGCCAATTATTAAACGTGTGCCTCGTCCACCTGTTTGTGAAGGTGTTGAGATCAGCACTGGTTCCTGTATTCCATATTAGGCAATCTAGATGTTTCCCTGATCGTATTCTGCTCTATATCCTTCCACACTGGCTCTTGTGTGTTATTGGTAATGTCCATCAATGGTATTATTTGTGCGGCCATATAATAAGCTTTCATGTTTGGTACTCCATATCCCCCTGTCTGTTTCTGTCTTTGAAGCACCGCCCAGGACACTCTAGGCCTGTGGTTGGCCCAGATAAATAGGGGATACATGACGGGCATGAGTGTGATATGGCAAATATTATCACTCCTGCAGAGTGAGATATCCAGAGCTCACGATGCAGGAGTGACAATATTTGCCATAGCTCACGATCTGCACATCACGTATTTGATATATACAATAGGGCCAAGAGTTTCATAAGTTTTATTATGCTGTCTTGTGTTCTGTTCCTATTTATGTGTTTGCCCATTCTGTGTGTGAGCTTTTCTGAATGGGCTGGCAGTGTTATAAACTCTGGGAGACACATGAGTGTGTTTTGCAGTGCTAAATGAGTTAGTTTTAGGTAGGAGTGAGAAACATACTTTTATGAAGCTGTATTCTTTAAAAGTCTGGCTGCTGTGAAGCTGAGAGCATCACAGTAATTGTAATGGGCTGAGAGGCAGAGTGTCAGAACAGCTGATACTCTTTTTAGTGGTAATTGTGTTAGCTGCAGGCAGAGTGCAGAGTGTTCAGTGAAACTGTGCTCTTTAGGATTCTGGCTGCAGTCAAGCTGAGAGTAACAGAGTAATTGTAATGGGCTGAGAGTCAGAGTTTGAGGAACAAGTGAGAGTGTATTTCAGTGGTAATTGAGTTAGCTGCAGGCAGCAGTGAGGAACAGACTGTTCTGTGAAGCTGTGCTCTTTAGAATTCTGTCTGCAGTCAAGCTGAGAGTATCAGAGTAATGAGCTGGAAGTTAGCGTGGGGAATAGGTGTGTTTTGTAATGCTCACTGAGTTAGCTGTAGGCAGCAGTGAGACCTCTCATGTAGTTCTGCATTTGTGTCTATGGTATTAACGGCACAGGTGTTTCTTGCATGTTGAGGGGAAAGCTGCCTAGAGTGATGATATCAGTGACCTGTGTGTGTAAATGGCTGATGATATCACAGTAGAGCAGAGGGTAAAAATATCACACTGCAGTGGATGATACACAGAGAATAATGCACATGTAGGGGGTTGATATGTTGTTTTTTTTACACACCCAAGTTGTGTGATAATATGTAAACCTCGAGAGCGAAGCTTGAGAGGTTTTACTATAATCACACAATGACGGTGTGTAAAAAAAAACTCCATATTTATCCCCTACATATGTTTTACTTTTTATAATGACTGCTGCAAAAAAAACCTGTCTCAGAAGAATTATGATTACGAGTTGGTGATCACTTAATTTGCTTTTTAGGCGATGGTAAGCTTGTGAGTGTGTATTTACCGTTGGAGAACCGTCTCGTGCTGCCCCGGATAGTTTCACTGGTTTGTGCTGGTGTATGCTTCTTGGCGCGAGGATATAAAAGTCATATCAACCCATGGGTTGATAAGAGTTTTTTCGTATCAACCTGCGGGTTGATACGACTTTTCAAAGTTGCTAAAAACAAGTTAATATTGGGCTTCACCAGTTATTATACTGTTTTATCGCACTCATTTATCACTCACCCCTATTGTATATGTCTTTTTAGCACCCCCAACTGCTTCCATTCTGGCCCTGAAATGGGGAATGTGAGACATGGGTATAAGAATAGAAATCTAGGTAGGATATTAATTTTAATGGCGCTAATTTTATCACTGAACAACAAGGTGAGTAGGTCCCATCTTTTGATATCCATGAAGACTTCTACCTTTAAACTGACCATAGTTAGCTGCATATAGTTTGCTTAGATGTCGTGGTATGTGAATTCCTAAATATCTTACTTGTTCTGGGTTCCACTTCCCTGGAAGCAGATTTTTTTAGGTCTCCATGTAATTCCCCGCTGATCCTTATGATTCTGGTTTTAGTGATACTGATTCTAAATCCTGATATTTCACCCGTATTGCCCTGCTAACTTTAATAGTTTCCCAATGTTTTCTTTGGGGTGCCTCATATAAATCACTATGTCATCCACGTACACTGAGATTCTGTTCTCTATCCCCCCGATCATTATTCCCTGTATATCCCCTTCCCTTAGAGCCTCCTCAAATGGTTCCATGCTGATTGCAAATAATAGAGGTGACAATGGGCACCCCCTGTCTTGTCCCCCTTCCTATAGGAAATTGCTCCGAGAGAGTGCCGTTGGTTTTCACTTTGGCCACTAGGCTGTTACATAATAAGCTTATTAGTTTTACAAATTCCCTGCTGAATCCCATGTGTTGTAGGGCACTAAGCAAGTAAGTCTAATTTAGCCTATCAAAGGCTTTCTCTGTGTCTATTAAAATCGCTATTTGTGAGTCTTTGCTTTTTTTGCCTTCTTCTACTATACTTAGTATCCTTCCGATATTGTCAGCCAGGTGTCGTCCGGGAATAAATCCTGTTTGATCGAGATGTATGATTGGGTGGATAATGTTCCACAGTCTGTTGGCCATGATTTTAGAAAAAAAAGTCCTGGTAAAGGAGTGAGATGGGCCTATATGATTCACAACAGTCTTTTTCCTTTCCTGATTTTACTATAACTGAAATGGTGGCCTCTCTCCATGTCTGAAGGACTATGTCTTTTGTTTGACAGTGTCCAAGGCCGCCTCCCAGGATGGGGTGAGTGAGCTGCTTATGGAAGAAATTATTTTAAGAGGAAAATAAAAACCCTGAAAGCAAAACCATTTGGGCTAAGTTATGGGTTTATTTATTTATTTTGTTTTTGTTAACCGGGTAAGTGCGCTAGCCAACAAGTGACTATTTTCAGGCACGACCCGGGAGGTACAATTACAAAACACCATGATACATAAGAGGATACATAAGGCAGGATACATAAGCATGATAGCAGGAATACATAGGAGAATATACAAAGCAGGATACATTGCAAAGGACGATATACACACAGTGTAGTTAAGTATAGAGCCTGGATAAAAATACATGTAATCGGTAGTTTAAGAATAAGGGGGATAGGTGGAGAGGACAGGTGTAAAGGTAGAGCAGGAGAGAGAAGGCCAGGAAGGGGTGGGCGAGCAGCAAGAAAGGTGAGGGACAGGAGGAAGGTAAGGCGACTCGTGCGCCATCGGCGGGAGAAGGTTACCAACTGTGACCGAGACGGTGGAAGCCAGGATCGGCAGGAGAGATGGAGAGGTCGGGGAGAAGGACAGTGAAGGGTGGGAAGGGCAGGGGAAAGGGGGAAAGTTTTGCTGGGCATGGAGCCAAAAGGGAAACGAAAGGAGGGAAGGTCGATGGATGGAATGCACCTGGAAGGAGTGCAGTGACACACAAGAGGGGAGCGGGACAGGAGGAATGGCAGTAAAAGAGGCATAGGCAGGTTGAGTAGTAACCTATGTCCGAGCCGATGAATCAGGGACATGGAAGGAAAGAGAGGGGAGTCATGGTAGGGCGAAACTGGTGGAAGGCAGGGGAGGCTGGCAGGGAGGGGGGCAGAGGGTGAAAGAAGGGTAATACAGGTGAACGGCCAGTTACGGTATCAGCGGTACAAGGTTACAACCTACGGCCGGGTCTGTGGAGCTGAAAGACAGTAAAAGAGGAAGAGAGGTAAGAGGGGTTGTAGCAAGTTACGGCATTGGCGGTGAAGGGTTACAATGTACAGCCGGGATGGTGGAGCCGAGGGACGGCATGGAGGGGAGTAGAGGTCGGTGAGGGGAGGAGTGAGGCGGTAAGTTACGGCATTAGCGGTAATAGGTTATAACGTGCAGCCGGGCGGTGGAACCAGGAGGCGGCAAGGAGGAGAAGAGATCAGTTAGAGGGAGTGAGGCGGCAATGAGCAGGAGAAGGGAGGGGCAGGAGGAAGGGGGGGTGGTAATGAAAGGGGATACAGGAGAAATGGCCAAGGGGGGAGGGAAGAGAGAGAGACTAGTAAGGGATGCATGAAAGGAAGGTGAGGGAAGGAATGAAGGTAGGGAAAAAACAGTACAGGGTGTGAGGGCAAGCTAAGTGGCCAGGAGGTAAATGAATAACTTTACAATTGGCATCAGAACACGAAAATTATACAGCATCCAGTAACAGTAAACATACTCAAAAAAACAACCAAGAGGAAAAGCGCAAGTGCATAAAGTACATAATAGGGGAGTGGGAAGAGCAAGCAATGAGCAGGGGGATCAGGTGGGATCAAAACAAACACATTTGTCCATTGAGGTGAGGAAAGTTCTGAGGTTGTGCTTAAATGCAGTGTGGGAAGGAGCATTCCTTAGTTCCTGAGGCAACAAGTTCCAATAGTGAGGGGCAGCATAGCTGAAGGATCCCGTGCCCTTTTTTGTACGGCAGAGAGGAATATTTAATAAGGATTTGTCAGCTGATCTAAGGTCCCGTGAAGGTATAGCCGGTTGGAGTAGTTTAGAGAGAACAGCTGGTTTGGATGTTCTGATGATGGTGTCCGAAAGGTTGTAGAGGTAGTATTGCCTGGTGGAGGAGGGAGATAGCCAGCCAAGGTCTTTGTATAGCTGACAATGATGCTTCAGGCGTGGCACTTTGGCTGCATACCTGCAAACATTGTTGAAGGTGGTGTCCCATTGATGCAGGGCAGTTTTGTTGGCTATAGATAGGATGGGACCACCATAGGTAAGGGTTGGCAATAGGATTCCTCTAGCAATTGCCAGTTTAGCGGCAGGGGTAAGCAGGTAGTTGGTCCTGTAAGTAGCTCCTAACTTACAATTGACAGACTTGCAAGTTTCCTGGATGTGCAGTTTTAGGTCCAGAGTTTGGTCAAGGTGAATGCCCAAGTAGCGAAATGAGTTGACAGACTCCAGAGGGTTACCATCGATGTCAGGTACAGAGAGAGGAGATGGGCAGGACCTTAGTTTGTGAATGGATCCAAATAACATGGCTTTAGTTTTGTTGGCGTAAGAACAAGGCGTTGAGTTGTAGCCAGCGCAAACCGAAAAGTCCGTGGTAAGGGCAGCATTCAGGTTGATGATATTGTCAGAGTGCGCATAGATGACCAGGTCATCTGAATACAGTAGTGTGGCCAGAGGTTACTACATCAGGGAGATTGTTTACAAATAGTGAAAAAAGGAGAGGACCAAGTATGGAGCCCTGAGGGACACCAATATTGATAACTGCACTGTGAGAGATCGCCGCGTTGAATTTCACCGCCTGCATCCTGTTGGCAAGGTAGCTGTTGAACCAAGTAGTGACAAGGTGAGAGAAGCCCAGATTTCTGAGGGAGGAAAGTAGTAAGGTATGGTCAACAAGGTCGAACGCTTTGGTTAGGTCGATGAAAACAGCCCCTGTTAGCTTCCCTTTATCCATGCTGGTAAGAATGTCAGAAGAGAATTTTGCTAGTGCAGTCATGGTGCTGTGGTGTTTTCTAAAGCCGTGCTGGGCTGCGTTGAGTAAGCTGGAGTTTTCTATGTATTCGTTAATTTGAGTTGAGACTAGCTTTTCAAGGATCTTGTTAAGGACTGATAAAATAGCAATAGGTCTGTAGTTAGACGTGTCATTTTTGCTGCCTTTTTCAAACACGGGAGCGATTCTGGCGGCCTTCCAGATTTCAGGGACAATGCCATTGGAGAGGGATAGGGTGAATATTCTAGCTATAGGACCAGATATGAGGTGAGCAGCCATCTTTAATAACCGAGGTTCCAGTCCATCAGAGCCAGTGCTGGTGTTATCCGAGATAGCCTTGAGCAGCTTGAAGACTTGATGCCTGGAGACCGCTTTGAAGTAGAATGGGTTAGATGAGTTAGGTGAATCGCCAGGGAATGTGGAGTTCAGTAGTGTGGCAGCACATTTATAGTAACAGTCAGAGTGTCTCTTACTGCTATAAGAGTGACATTACTTGCAGTCATAGGGCAAGAGAACCGGGTACCAAAGAAGAGCAGTTTTGGCATCTTTGGATAGCAAGTGGAGGCACTCTTTTTCTCCACAGAAGCTTTTATCAATTGGCTGCCCGAAGAGCTCTTTCTCCACCAGCCCATCAAGCCCCATCACCTATCTTCCCCAGGACTTACCCGCTCTGAGAATCCACCTCAGAATGCTCCCACTGGGGGGCTAGGGGAGGAAGGCCACCGCCTCCAAGACACATATCCAGAAATGGGAGAGGGCCTGGTCAGCCGTGCAGAGCCTGTGGTGGGCAGGTGCCTCATCTTACCATTGAGTTGTTTTCCACCCTGTCCTTGGCCCCAGGGCCACCAGCATGCAATGATGCAACTGGTGTGTGCATGCTTCAGGACACACCTGAGACAGCGTCACAGGGAGCATACCTGTTCTGAGGCTCCCAACTGAGCTTCCCACTTGGTCTCCACCACGTGGCAGCCATCTAATAGGATGTCTGATCTTCCCTCCCTCCTGAGGGAGGAGAACAGTCCTCCGGAAGCTTGATCCTCCCTCATCCAGCCAACCTTCCAACATCCCAGGCTCTCTCCTGGACTCGGGTCATCGGCACCAAAAACAATGGCTCTACCACTGCGCTGGCGGGTCAGCCAAGAGGAGACACTCTTATAGTCGCAAGAGACATTCCAGCTTCCCCTACAAACATTTTATTAACTAAACTATATTTGATGATTCATTAAAAAAAAAAAAAAAAAACTTTTGTAATGTAAAAAAAAACTTTTCTGGGGGTAATTTATTTTTCTCCCCCTTGCTGTTTGCCCCAAGCTTCTTTTCAGACCCCCCACACCAGGCAGTCGTCTAGCCTCGGTGTCAGGTGCAGGGCATGGACTTTTTGTTAATCTACTTGTACTCAGTGACCGCGGTAACATGCGCCAAAAGGGGAAAAAATACACAAAAATTGTTTTAGGCGCGCTCTGGCAGAGACCGCGAGTCAAAGCAGACGCACACTGTTCATTGAGGGCTAGTGTGACTGTTTTCAGGACCGCGTGCCAGACTTTTTTTTTTTTTTAATTCTCAGTCAAATTATGACAGATTAGCCACACGTCACGAGGGTGAGGCAAGCAGAGGACAGCAGAAGACGTTGCAGTGATTGGGTGCCGTCATTAGACCATGCTTGGTGTACCCAGTTGAGTTTGTCTCTGCCAATACGTTCCTTTCTCCCATAGCCCCCTTCTACAGTGTGTCACAGTTCAGGAAGTTGGCGCCATACATGCTACCCCCACTGCAGCGAAAACTTGGATATTACGAATCCCCTCTCTGGCTCTAGATGTTTGCAAGCAGCAGCTTTTCATTAGCTCCTGTAAGTCTTAAATTGTGCCCACAATCTTTAAGTTTTATGTTTATTCTCCTTTGTTTAACACAGTATGGAGGGGCAGTGTGGGGGGTGGGGGGGTGTGAAGGTATAATTAGCAAGTCGCCTTGCCATAGAAAGCAGTTTCCCGATTCACAAACTACTCACTGCTCAGTACTCACTAAGTTCTGGTAAGACTTTTGCATTTTTGGTTATTCATTACTGTATTTTGACATGGAAATGCAGCTTAGAACCCCCGTCATTGGGAAGCACTGAAACAGACATGCAGGGTGAGCGACAGTGCGAGATATCAGCACATGTTCAATCGGGGATACAGTCAGTCACACAAAACTAACATGATACAGTACTCTGTTCGGCACTGTGCTTCGGTGAAAATAGAAAATAAATATTATGCAGGTATTTAGAAATACAGGGGAGGTCTTGTCAACATTGAGCATCGGGGAAACTGATATGCTGGTTCTTTATTTTTTATTTTTATTTTAGTCTTTGGTAACCGTGTAAGGCCCACTAGGCACAAGTACCTGTTTTCAGGGGCGACCTGGTTCAGCGTGTGGGTGTCCACCAACATATGTACACAGTACTAATATTTGCCATTGTATCAAAAATGTTACTGTACTCCAGATCTGTACAAAACTATTACTGTGAATGCTGGTGGATGGTAGGAGCAAATTGGGAAGTGTGATGTGACGGCATACAGTGTAACAACCCAGCCTGACTCAATTTGTTGATGTCTTTCGATGTAATGAACAACTAGCTACAACAAATGGCTATTATGGCCCCCAAATTGTTTGTTATTGTGAGGGAGCACTGTATACGAGAAGCCAGCACTAAGTAAGATGAAGTTACAGAAGCAAGGAATGGCAGAGATGTGGCAGTGGCGTGGATCACTGTTGAAACCAGGTATGGACTATGTGTGCCTCGTCATCAGTTGGGGTTGTTAAGTGTGTGTGTGTGTGTGTTGGTTGCCAGCTGCCCATGTTATAGTGTCTGCTTGGATAGTGAGATGAGCGCAGCAGTGAATGCGATCATTATATATGTGCTACCTTCAGCCTGAGCCCTTAGCCCTCCAGTTAAGGTGGGTGTGAGCATGGGTGGGTTGGGTTAGGCCAGGAGAGTGGGGTGGGATGTAATTAATGTTCTTGGTTGTATGTTGTCCAGGCCCAGCCCAGATTGGTAACATTTTAAACAATTTCTCCTGTAGGAATGAAAGGGATCAGTGCAAATTCTGCCACTTCTGCATGGGGTCAGATGTAAAAAGTACAACACACAGCCACACAGACATAGCTTTGTATGTGTGTGTGTGTTGTGTTAACTTGTGACCTCTTTCAGTAATGGGGGAGTAGCTGCCAGAATCAGTTAATGTCACTTGTACAGTATACTATATATAGTTTTGGAGCAGCAGATGTCTGTGCTATGCATATTCTTAATCCCTGTCTCATTCCCTGCATTTTTAATGTGGGATGTGTATACTTGCTGAAATAACCTTTTATATTTTGGACCCCCAAAACTGAATTTTGACCCACATTTTTTACACCGGTGGGTCCAATTGGACCCATGATTTTAGACCCCTACCGCTGTCACTGCTTGTACTCCCCCTGCAGTGCAGCTAAGCCGACTACTGACCTCTCCGACCCACCACCAGCATCAAGGGACTTACCTCTTCCTGATGTCCTCCACGGCTTACCCCCGTGGCAGGGTTCGACAGGGGACGTAATGCCGCCAGTAACACAGATCCAGTGTGGGCCCTCTACCCAGGCATCCTCCATGACTTGCCCCCCCCCGGCAGGAGTCCAATGGCAGGCATCCACCCACCCACCAAAGAAGGGATCCAGTATAGGAGAGAGCCCTAGATGTCGGTGCAGAGCCGCAGGATGGCTGATGTCACCCATGCTGTACCTGGCCCTATTCATTTTTCTGGTGTGGAGAGCTGGACGTGCAGTGCCACCTAAGATGCACCATGCACATTACTGAATGTAGGGCGTCGGCAGCCGCTGACTCTCCAACCCCGATGTTGCACTGGTTACTCCGAGCTTCTGCCAGGGGACAGACCAGTGCCAGGAACTTGCACCCTACCCTCCCAGAGGAGGAGAGTCATCCTTTGGGTGCTCAATCCTCCCCCTCCCCAGCCAACCTCCAGTGAACTGAGTCCATCACCGAACCCGGGTCGCCAGTGTGGCAACAGGTGAGGCATGGGTGCCTCTGGCCTCCGCACCTCCTACCCACAGGAACTGCATGCGCAAAGATGCATGTACGCAGAGCGTACCGTTGTCTGAAGTCAGCGTGACTCCTCCCAACCCTGGTCAAACCACACAACACTGTACACTGCATCCAAGGAGCAGTGTGCTAGCAGTCAATGGGACCCTCCCACCTTGGGGAAGAACGGCGTCCATTTGGACACTCAATCTTTAACACCCCCCCCCCAACCGGCCATCCCCAACACCTTGAACTAGTACCTAAACTCAGGTCACCAGTGCCGCGAGCAGTAGCACTACTGCTGTGACAACGGGCAGGTGAACATTCTTTAAACTAGGCAAGAAATGGACACCCCCTCTTCAAAAGAGGCCAATTCTATTTTTCAAGTACTTCTCATGGGGGCCCTCTTACAGGAATAGGATTTCCTCATATGCTTGCAAATCCTCAGCGCTGACTGATTCAATCAGCACTACTGATTTATAATAGGAATAAGGCCTACTAGCAGTGCACCACAATGCTCACAGCATACAGCTGTAGACCTCAAGACCTAGGTTTGAATCCCAGCACTGCCACTCACTCACTGTATGATCTTAAGCAAGCCATCTGACCCCCTTGGTTTTCCAGTGTCTTATCTGCAAATCTGGGTAGAAGTTGGACCACTTTATAAATGAAATGTTGCATCTCGGTAGAGTTATTTGGTGTAAATTCACTCAGTGTGTTTCGGAAATGGAGGGAGACTCTGAGGAAAGTGTCTCACTTTTATAGGTTATAAAACACATATTTTCAGGTACTCAGAAATGTTATCACGGCCTCGAATTACCCAAACCCACATACTTGACGTTCAGGCTGAAACAGAAGTCTATCATTATAAGACTCACTAGACAATGTTTTTTGTTAATTTTTTAAAGTGGTGAAGTTCTCCAGCTAAGGTCAAAAATATAGACAGAACCCATGACCCCAAACTGAATAATGAACAAAACAGTAATTCAGCTAAGTCTGTATATTCCTGCATACAGTGGAAACATTTTTATTGCAATCACAGTGCAAGTAAAACAATATTATACTTTTAAGTATAAATAACATATCTCTAACTGTGCATCGCAACACTATTCAGCCATCTCATCATTACAGCAGGGGGGAAAGGGATTTTATCCAATTTACCAATATTTTCTTTATAAGTATTTCCACCACTCCCCCCAATCAGCCCACCTACCTCCTATACAGTCACTCCCCCACTTACCATGGCTCTGAAGGGACACTCTATATCCTGCTGCGATTTGTAGTATCCTCCCCACCATATGATTATCCCGTACTATTAAAGACCTGCTTGATTCCAGATAGGAGTAACCTCCATGTGGGGAGGGGTCACTAATGGAATCCAGCTAAAGATGAGGACCCAAGAGCCAGCAGTCCCTACCATTACCTGGAGCACAGGAAGAGGTTTCTGTGCTATACATCCCATCTAGACTGCAATAGTTTCCCCCCACCCAGTACTACTGAGTTTGACTAGGATTCCATATCCCAGAAAACAAACTCAGATGCTAGTGTGGCAGACATGTACCATGCCACAAGACCATCAGGCTGATGCATATTAATTTTACATAATAACTAGACAGCAATTTTTTCTATGGGCTGACCGAGTTATTATTTGCCGTTATAACCTGCGGGTTATAATGGCAAGCATGAGCCGAGTGACTCAAAACAAAGCCACTCCCTCATTGGCTAATGCTCCATTTGTGGGCAGACTTGAACAATCACAGAACATGGCGGCTCCATCTCTTGCTTATTGAGGAGCCACCACAACACCTTTGAACTCTAAAGAGTTTTATTTTATCTTAGTTAATAACAGTATCTGGTTGAGTCTGCCATCTATTTTTTTTAACTCTATCTGGTTGATCCTGCTTTTCATCCCCTACGAAACGAGACTGTGGCTTCACACAGAGCGCCAGCCCAATCTGCAAGTAAACAGCCAAATTGCAACAGCAGTCTGAACTGCAACTTTAATCAAAATCAATAAAATGCCAAAAAAACAAAGTAACAAAAACAAAATTTAAAGAGGGATGGGGAGACAGTGTGTATGAGCATGAGTGGGACACCAGAGCAAGACTGCAAAAAAAATTGCTGACCAACAATTTTAAAAAATAAAAGATGGGGACGTGTGTGTCTCACTCTCGAATTTAATGGTTGCTCTCAAGTGTGGATGCTTTAATAAACCTCTTGGGCTTTGCCCTCAGGATTTATGCAGCGCCCCACACCTTGGGAAACCATTAAATTCTCGTTAAGCACACTTCCCCATCCATTATACTATATATTAACGAACTTCACTAGTCTAAGCAGTCTATTTTTTTTTATTTTATTTATTTATTTATTTGTTCTAGGATTACAAATACCTTTGAGCCGAGGCTCTTTTACAAAGGTTCCACGTCACTGGTACAATTGAGACAATCATAAGCAAAGATAACAGTTTATAAAATAAATAAAAAAAAAAAAACACAGTCTTGTAGATGAAAAAAGAACAATAAGGTGAAACTTTGGGGAGGGGAAAGGGAAAGGAGGAGGGTGAAATCAGGGATACTAAGTGGATGGGAGAAAAGGGGAGGTAGGTTGGTGGGGACAGAGAGAGGAGAGGAGAGGTGGAAGGTGGATAAGAATAGAGGTAGTACAGCCGGGTGGCGTTTGTCAAGGGCCAGCAGGGGAGGTAAAGATAGGAGGGGGGGTGCTGGCAAAGTGCAGGAATAGATGTGGAGCCAAAAAGGGCATCTTCAGCATGGAACCAAAAGACATGTTTAGCCACAACAGTCACAGAGGTTGGAGGCAGTGAGTGTTAGCCGGAGACGAGTCTTAAAAGTGCTGAGCGATAGTGAGGATGAGATGTCGCTGGGAAGACCGTTGTACCAACTAGTGACCCGGTAAGCAAAGGATCTTTGGCCTTGTGTCGTGCGGCAATGCGGGACTTGCAGAAGCTGAGGTTTCAATCCCCTGGTATGTCGGGTGTGGATTCTCGGTTGTATGAGGGCACAGACTCGGGGGCAAGGCCCAGCAAGATTTTCTTAGTAGTAATACAAGTTTGGTGTTTTATTCGATTGGCAAGATTCAACCATCCAGTTTGAGAATAGAGGTCACAGGTGTGAGTTAGGCGTTGGGAGCCAGTGACAAGTCGACAGGCCTTGTTGAGGGCGGTGGATACACGTTTGAGTGCGGTGGTTGTGGCAGAGCCGTAAATGATAATGCCATAATCAATGATGGATATGATGGAGCTCTGGACAGCAACAGCGAGGGCTTCGGGTGTCAGGTGTTTCCTATGACGGAATAGCAGGCCTAGCCGGGAGTTAGCGGCTTTGGCGACATGGTCGATGTGGACAGTGTAGGAGAGGTGAGGGTCAAGGGTGATCCCGAGGTATTTAAAGTTTTTGACCTGTTCCAGTGCGGCACCTGTCTGGTGATAACGGAGAGTTGGAAGTGCTTATGTTTATTACGGGAGCTGCTGAAGATCATGGCCTTTGTTTTTTTTTTGATTAAGGATCAGTTTGTGCTTTGTGAGCCAATTCTCAACCGAGGAGAAGCCGAGTTGGAGATTTTCTTGCAATTTCTTCGCGGGTCCTGGTGTGTGGCAAGGATTACTGCATCATCGGCATACAGGGTGATATGTTCGGTGCAGGAGCCCGGTAGGGTGTTAAGGAACCGGCTGAAGAGTAGGGGGCCCAGTATTGAACCCCGGGGGACTCCAGAGAGGACAGGTTTGGAATCAGAGTGCACATCTCCAATTTTTACACGCTGGGTGCGGTTTTCAAGATAGCTTTTGAACCAAGAGATTGAATCATTGGAGAGACCAGCATTTTTAAGTTGGCTCAGCAGGAGGGAGTGGTGGACAGTATCGAAGTCTTTGGTCAGGTCAAAGAAAATAGCACCAGTTAGTTGTCCATTGTCGAGGGAGCTGTGAATGGAGCTGGTGAATTCGAGTAAGGCAGAGGATGTACTATGACCTTTTCTAAAGCCATGTTGCTGTTTACAGAGAATATTATAATTGTCCAGATGCTCGGTAAGTTGGTCCGCTACCATACGTTCCAGTGCCTTCGATAGGGGAGGCAGAATGGAGATAGGGCAGAAGTTTGCATTGTCAGCCTTAACACCATTTTTGTGAATCGGGGTAACAGTGGCCATTTTCCATTTGTCTGGGAATTGGCTAGAGGAAAGAGAGAGATTAAAGATCTTGGTGAGGGGCCCAAGTACCTCATCAAGCGTTGGGGCCAGTAGCTTGAGGTCAAGTGTGTCATTGCTTGTTCTAGATTTGCTGATGGCTTTGGCAATGTAGTTTCGGACTTGATGTTTCTTTAGTGCTTTAAAGTAGAAAGGTGGGTGACAGGCATGGGTGGAGGAGTTGGGGAGGATGGGAGTTGACACATCTTGGAAGAAGTTGGAGGGGAGAACACTGCTAAGGTCAGTGAACGCAATGTTAAAAGTGTTCGCAATAGTTTTAGAGTAGAGTGTAGTGTGCCCATTTATGCTGAGTATGTTCGGCGAAGATTTTGACTGCTTCTCAGTGACATCTTTAATGTTTTTCCAGAAATCCCCCCCATTTCCCCAGGAGTTAGTGAGGGCATTTTTATAGTAGTCAGATTTCTGTTGTCAAATGGATTTGGTGCAGTCTTTCCATGCCCGTTTATAATTCTGGATGTCTAGTTGCTTACCGGAGGTTTCTAGCCAGTTCCCAGAGGTGGTCCCTGGATTTAAGTTTTTTTAGGAGGTCTCCTGACAGCCAAGGGTTACTGAGCGATTTAACTTTACGCTTTTTGAGGGGGGCAAATTTATTACAGGCTTCATTGAAAATGTGAATAAATTGCTCCAGTGCAGTATTAGTATCTGTTGCCTTGAAGATAGGGGACCAGTCCTGCAGACTGAGGTGTGATTTGAGGTGGGGTAGCTGACCACGGGTAGGACTCTGCTGGTGATGATTTTTGGAGGGGCTTATAGAATTTGTTTGACCAGGTACAGCTGATGGGAGAGTGGTCACTGAGTGAGTCAGGAGGACTGAGGTTTGTGATCCGAGAGGGGTGGTTGGTTAGGATCCAGTCGAGTAGGGTGCAGGTCCCAGTTCTGTAGTTCTTTCTGGTTGCATAGTCAACCATTTGAGTCAGGTTAGCTGATATAATGGAGTCTAAATGACCCACCTTCAGCTGAGAGCCAATTAATGTTAAAGTCACCAAGAAGGATGATTTCGGAGTCTGATGGGTGGGATTTGACACAGTCAAGGACAGCGGTTAGACCAGGTCCCTGTTCCTTAGGAGGTATGTAAACAGTGACAACTGTGAGGGCCTTATTGTGGGCACCTAATAGGAGTCTGATGGGAAAAATCTGAGCAGGTGTTGCTGGAAGATTGGAATCAATGGGGTGTCCTCGGAAAGTGGCTTTCACATATAAGGCACACCCTCCACCTCTTTTGGACTTACGATCAACTCGGAAGACATTGTAGCCAGGAAGGGTAATTGCCTGGTCAGGAATCTTTGGGGTGAGCCAAGTTTCAACTACTGACAGAATATCCAGGTTGTGTTGGGCGGTAAAGGCTTGCAGTGCATCAAGCTTAGGAAGTAAACTGCAGATGTTCAGGCACATGATTGAGAGAGTGCCTGCTGGTTTGTTTTGGTTGGAGGTGTTTGGTCCGGGGTTAGGGTGAACAGTCCCTGATAGCAGCAGGAGGAGGAGCACAAGTTTCAGGGTGCATAGGCGGAGTTCAGTCAGAGAGAGGTTGCGTTTCTTTTTTGAATAGTAGTATGCCAGGTGGTAATGTCAAAAATGCAACATTGGAATAGTTGTATACAATGTGGCTAGATGTGCCCAAGGCTCACACATGAGCAGGGACAGATCAATTTCAGTGGTGTGCCTCAAGGGGGAGGATTTGCCCCATTACCAAATTATGTAAAATAATCAAATCCACAGGAAAATGACAGGTAAACTGTTTGATCTACGGTAATAAGACAAAGGATGTGTTAAAATTCCTGGAACACTGGCCTGGGGCATATGCAGGAAGTTAAAACCCTTTGTCAGTGTCTTCTCTTTGTTTAAATAGTTGTGAATGGTTCTCAAAGACGTGCAGTTCCCTTTAGCAACAAGGTAGATGGAAATGTGGATTCAGTTTGCACTCCCCAGGTCAGAGCTTGTAGAATTTCTTAGCTGTACTTACTTTGATTGTGATGGCCATACCTCTCAACCTTTTGTCCCCCAAATGTGGAACATTGCCTGTCAAAATGTGGAACAAATGGGCAAAATGTGGAACACTTGATCAAATCATTACCTAAGAAGCTCAAAACACTGTTAAAATGTAGCATTTGTGTTCAGAAAGTCTGTTATTAATTGAATAATATATTTTTTTGCATTATTTACTATGGATTTTTGCTTTAAAATGTTGACTTTGAATGTGGAACAAGTCCTCACAATGTGGAACAGGGAGCTTTTGTGAAGTAAAATGAGGAACGTTCCTCATAATGTGGTACAGTTGAGAGGTATGGTGATGGCTTCCAAAAAAGTTGATTTATAATGAGAATCCCAATATCTGCTGGTGAAGTTTTCCAGTTTCTTAGTCCAGGAAACTTTCAAAGATCACATATCCAAGAATGGTCTAGTTCCTCCAAACCAAAACACACATGAAAATCCACAAAACTAAACTATTGACAGAGACAAACACAAATACCCAGCCACACAGCCCAAGTAGGCGGAGTTATGCCAGGGAATCCCAAAAGCCATGTGTGTGTAACAGTAAATTCTCCTTTCCTGGCAAGTGTTAAGATTTAAATTTCTACAAAGTGCGCAAAAACTTAAAACATCTGGTAAAGTATATGCAGTTCAGTTCGATTTCTTTTATTACTGTCTGCAGTTGTGCTATTTTGGCTCTCTGTTTTTTAACTTTGTCTTATTCAGTGACAAACTGCGCTTTATTCGAACATCTTTTTCTATATATACAGTGCACTGTGGAGCTCAATCTATTTTGATTCCACATACCTTGTGAACAACCGCGATATTGCATGACATTTTCTTCCCTTTCACTTGGTGGCGAAAAACAGACTCTGATGGACTTGTATTGTTTTTCTTATTGATACAAGCCATGCTGCTCATGGACTCAACTACACAGCAGATTCTATTTTATGCTTTGTGGACTATAATAGTGTTTATGCTGGCTACCGCCCTCTCAAAGAGGTATCTAATGACAGAAGACGTTATACTTTTGTGTATATTAAGAGGAGTGGTTCCCTCAACGTTGTTTTTATAGATTGTTTATGTTCTATTGTCCAGAACATGTACTGTACGTATACTGTTTAATCAATAAACAAAGTTAAAAAATGGTAAAAAACACAAATAAGGAAGACTGTTGTATCTGTGTGTAGAGATGCAAGCCGTACGCTGTAGTTCTCTACAGCCACGCACACATGCAAGATCACACTGAGGGCTAATGAGTGGTAGTAATGTTTTCCAAACTGTAACAGCGTGTGGGGGAGTATGCCCTGGCTCAGACCTAACAGGACTGGGAGGGGAGTTAGCATACTGCTCACTTGATTTCAACGTGCATATGAAACAGAAGAATTCAGCTGAAAATCCTTTTCAGAACATATTTTACTCCAGTACTACTGTGGTAAACAGGAAAGGCATGGGCAGGAATCGCTGTCATGGGTGTGGTGAGAGCAACTACTTTAAACATCTGTTTTGGAATTACCCATGAAAACACGCACTGGGAGATGGTAATTAATTCTGTAATCCATAATACTTGGAAGATCAACTTATTTGTTCCCAGGAAGTGTGTACATGATTTATGAAACCCAACTCAGCCTGGAGAATTCCAAATTTCAAATGTACTAGGGCAGTGAAAAGACAAAACCTAGCTTATTATAATACACAATAGTAATAATACTTATCAAAAACAGCTTAGAAATTCCAAAAGACTGACTAAGGAAGAACAAAAGGGTGCCTTTTTTTTTTTTGTATATTCTATTTATACCCCCGTCGTGCTATGGTGCTGCCTCTCCTTCAGGCTGCCATGACCCTCAGACATCCTCCTACTATCTCCCCCCAAGCCACCTTACCTCAGATCTGCAGCCATCCTTGGGATAGCCCGGCGTAACCATATACCGGGTGGGTCCCTCTCTTCCGAGGGGGAAGGCACTGCTGGGGAGAAGACCAGCACACTATTTTTCCTCAGTCCCGGGTGCTGCTGAGGCTTTCCGTGGCTTCCTGGGAGTCTTCAGAGGTGTCCGGGGCCGGCAGCTGTCATCTGGCTAGTCCCCAGAGTGATGTTTTCCATTTTCTGTGGTGTTCCCCTTAATGCGATCCCTCTGCTGTGCTCCAGGTCTCCACTGGGGGCTGCTGCAGAGCGACCATGCATCCCCAACCCACTCCAGGGGAGGAGAGCAGTCCTATGGACGTTCAATCCTACCCCTTCCCCTGCCGACCCCTGGCGCCCGAGTCCATTCCCGAACCCAGGTCACCGGTGTGGTTCGAGGTGTGGTGTCCAGTGCCTCAACCCTCTGGGCCACAGGGTGCCTTTTTATTTAGGCACAATTAGAAAGATTGGCTCATGTGGTGAATGTTTGTTGGGTTTCTCAATTTTTTTTAAATCTTTTAAGACACCATCCAAGAATTCTAGCCATTTAAAAAGGTGTAGACGTCTTTTGTGGTTGAAGACTATTTGGTGTCGACTTACAAATCAAGCAGCAGGAAACTGGCTCTTCTTGGTTACTAGTGATGTAACAGTCAGTGAGGTCACAATGCTGATGATACAGTATGTACAGAGGAACAAAACTGACTATCAGCCTCCAGGTAGATTGCTGTTCCACTCATCACATTTTAGTTCACAGGAAGGGCACCAGACTTGTAGCACTGAAGACCAAAGCCCTCTACTTTCTGTGAAGCACACATTAAGTATGGGGCTTAATGATGTTAACTGCCGCCCCTTTAAAAACACTTAGAACCTGCATGTAGCAAATTGTTGCGCTGCCTGGCAGTGCCATGCAATGCCTGTTATCTAGAAGAATCAGTCTGTCTGGGGCTTGTCCTCATGAAAAGAACATCTGCTGTACAGAATAAACCTTATTCTTTATTTTATGTGTCCGTCCAGTTATTCGAACGGTTCAGAATGGGGTCCTCACCAGCAGCAACCGAAGTGTCTGGCAGACCACAGAGAATGTAAGGGGTCTTTTAGTGGTGGATCAGTACCAACCACATTTCCATGACAAGCATAGGATGAAACCAAAACACATGTTTTCCCACACTGCTCCACAAATTTACCTCATCCCTGTCATGAAAATACCACCTCTTGTAGGTAAGAGGGTAGTTTAGACTCTAGGCCTGTGCAGTCCTTTGCATCTCATTTGAGACAACCAGCATGGTGCCAATAAGTGTCAGTTGTAATGAGGGCATTTGTTTACTAGGAACGGGACTGAAGCCAACACAATTTCTAACAGGCCACCACAGTCCTCATATTGTTTTTGTCACACATCGCAGTGGCCAAGTATTCAGACAGGCTTGCATTGAAGACAATGGAAGAGATTGGCACCACCAAACTGTTTTAAGTTCTGCTGTAGGGGCAGAAAAGAAAAGGAACTGTTTGTATATAGTGGGACACCTTCACCCCCACAGACGAAAATAATTTTATTTTACTGTTACTGAATATTGGTTGTTTCAGTGTGTCAAAAGTACATGCAAACTTAGTTTAAGTCAGAAAGCTAATGTTTTGTAAAATGATGGAAAATGTCATGCCTCTGTAGCTGGGTGTGGGAAAAATTGTTGCAACCATCCTGTAAATGGTTCTTAAAATACTTACTAAGGGAGCACTGTCAAGTAGCTCTTTTACAAAATGGCAGGAATGCCGATCTGTCTGCTATTGCAGAGGATTGGGTTGTCAGAACTAGTTCTAAAAAGATTAGAACACTTTTAGAACCCAGGAGTTTGAATTCCAATTTAGAACTAGAACACCTAAGTGTTAAGGGTTCTGAATACTAAATGGAATGCTCTCTTTGTTCAGGCATTCAAAGTTAGGAGATGCCAGCTTAGAAAATAAACTAATTAATGGGAATTGTATCCTAATATGTTTCAAAGAGAGATCCTACAAGAATGTGCTACTACGTGCATGGAATTGTGATGCCTGGCAACTGCATTTTGAATGGCACAATGTGTTTCTCTTTTCTGCATGTGTAGTGAAACAGTATTATTGCTGTTCCGAGAGGGCAGGTCTTTTATTTAAGTTTTCCTCTTCTCTCAGTATCTTTATCTGTTCTTTCTCTCCAGTCGTATACACAAAAGAGTCTGAGTTCTAAAGAAGATTAGAACCCTAGAACTATTTGAAAAGTTCTAGCCCAGAACCAAAACCCAGAATTTCAGTGGGCTCTGACAACCATAACGGCCTCCTCTAGTAAGACAATTGTCACAGACTACAGGAACTGGAGCCAGTCCTTAGTGGAAGCCATCTCCTGTTTGAATTTGACTACACTCTTAAAGTTCTAAGACACTTCATTTAAAATGCGACAAAGTAGGAGCTCCCTTATCCTCATGGGAGCCAACTGGCAATAAAATATAACAATTTTCAAACACTGCCCCACGGCAGGGAAAAGAAATGTATCTTTGCCCTGAGGAGGTGTTTAGCCAATCATTTCCACTTCCTGGTGTGCCAGCCCCAAACCTGCTCTCAGACATGCTGTGAGCCTGTGACATGTAAGCAGGGAGAGTGCAGGGACATTCTTTGTTGAAGTGAATGGTGTCATTTCAATGTATTTTTACATGTTAGACTCTGCAGTATAAATTGCATCAAACTGTCCTGCTGCTGAGTTGCTTAAGTATTTCTCATTGAACTGCATAAGTGTTGTTGGACCCAGCAAAGAGTCTTACAAAAATGGTTACCTAAGAGCTGCACTCAGTTTTGCATTGTGACATACCTGCTGACACACTTCAACTGAGTTGCAAAAACAATGCAATGAGCTGCCAATGCATTGCCAACTTTAACAATACTAAACCACCTCACTGACATGACAGTTTAATGAAAACTGTACTGTATTTTAACCCATTGCTCAACTAACAAGGGCACTGTTATTCGAGTGGGGGGTTTCATTTATGTTGAAATATAGTCTAACATAAATATGTATGGTAAAATGGCTCCATTTACTTCAATGGAGAGTGCCCATGCCAACTTACACATTCTGTGTGTGAGCGTGGGGTGGGTCCGGCACACCAGAAAGTTGAAGAGATCAACATGCCGCCACCTTGGGCCAAATCACGATCCCCCCCCCCCCGGCACTGTTTAAAAATATATATATTTTATTGCCAGTCAGCTCTTGCAAAGGTAAGGAAGCTCCTAGTTTGTTATATTTAAAAATAAAATAGCTAAGAACTGTCCTTTAACTGCAAGCTATAATGTACGCTAGCTCTCTCTAGGAAGTTCCTGAGACAAAATGGTTACCTTTTGTGTGACTGATGTCTCACAAAACTGGTAGAATTAAAATCTGGAACGCAGGAAAAAGACCAACTGCAGCATAACGGGGGTCAGAGAGGTAGCCGGTGTAGAAAGAAGTACCAGAGATGTGTGATCCGCTATTCAACTGATACCAAATAAGAGCCTTTCAAATGACTGATGACTTGTTAGAGAAGCCCAACTGTGTGAGAAATATATGCCAAAATCTGTGTGGTATGGCAATTTAGACTTCAGTTTAGTTTAGTCTTTTTTCTGCTGTTGCATATCTTTTCATTTTTACCTGTTAATTTTTAAGTTCTCAAATGTATAAAGACCATCCACATGTTGTTCATACTGTAGATAACAATTAAATATTTTATGTTTAATGCCTCTGAAATTTGAGCTTGTTTCAAAAGGTATAAGCAACTAATTTAACTGTCCATTCTTACCAAATCCAAAGTTGTTACTAAATCAGACTGTGGCAGTTTCAAGTACAGAAGCAGAACCAGAAGTATCTGATGGGAACAGTGGTCCTAATGTCCCACTGTGTGGGAAAGTGCATTAGTAGGACAGGAAGGGAGCAGTCCAGTATGGGTTTTCGAAAGACTGCTAGCAGCAAAGGTGTGAAGTCTCAGCGTGCTAGTTGTAGGTAAACAAACGTGTCATGTATACAGTTGCAGCCATCAAGTTGTATGGATAAGTCCAGATATTCTGCAATAATTCTACAGAAAATCTCTCTGGTGGCCCTACAGTGGTACTGCAAACAGGCAGTATTTTTTTTTTCTACTTATTACAGAAATTTTGGGAACTATCCAGACAGGTCAATGGCTGTAACTGTAGTATTATTCACACACACTGCACTCAAGTGTTCTGAGCAGCTGGCAGCAGACATTTGATATGCACAAACAGGGTAAGCGGGAGGAAGGGAGGGAGGTAGGTAGGTGAGTTAAGTGACTTTTTCAAGATCATACATTAAGTCACTGGTGGTGAAATGATTTACAACTCTGCCGACAGATTCACAGATGTATGCTGTAACTACAAGGTTACACTGCCTCCCCTTGAGGTAGAGAGAGGCAGTACAGCATGATAACTAATTTATCCATTTGGGTTATCTATGGTATCTCCCCATTTCTGGGCCCTAGCAGGATGAGCCCGCGAAGCTTAGATCAGTACAGTGAAAACCTATGGAGACATTTTTCCCTTTTTTTTTTTTTAACTCTTTTATTTCCTCCTCTCAGGTCCCCCTAGAGCCCCTCTACTTCAGGCTCTATACGATCATCCCCTCTGCACACTAGACTCAACCCCTGCTGCTGTTACTCACCTCCAGACTTCCCAGGATCCTCCCACACCTCTTATGTTCTGGCTTATCCCTGCTGGGGGACTACCCTGTTTCCAACACGGAGGAAGCACCTCTGACATTGGGAGTGACGGTCAGGGTGGGTAAGGATGGTGTGCTGGGCGGTCAGTGGTGTAGGGGGACTCACAGTGGGCTGTCATCGGGTGATCCTGGGTGGGCCAAATTCCCATCTTCTCCCTTCCCTCCACCTGTTCCCACATGATAGCTGCATGTCATGGTGCCCTGCAAAGGACACATGGCAGCACATGGTCAAGTACAATGCCAAGTGCACCTTCACTGGCCTACCAACAGGAGTTGCTCGAGGAGTGGTGCAGGCCATACCCACCCTCCCAGGGAGGAGAGCATCCATGCAAATGCTCCTTACTCTCCCTCCAGTTTCCACTCAAGCCTTGGCTAAAGTTACAAATGACTGGATCTCTGCAGTCGATGTTAAGATGGTTACTGGTGCAGTCTTTTTGGACCTTAACAAAGCATTTGACACTGTTGATCACAACCTTTTAGTCTCTTGCCTGTCCAACTTAGGTGCTATTCCATCCACCACTCAGTGGTTCACTAGTTACCTATCAGGGAGAACACAAAGTCAAAGTGGATGGTGTATTCTCTGCCTCCCTGCCGGTAGTCAGAGGAGTCCCCCAAGGCTCCATACTAGGCCCAATACTGTTCTCTCTGCACATAAACAATCTTGACTCCCGCATAACTAGCTCCAGTCTGCATTTCTTTGTGGATGATACTGTTCTGTATACATCTGGATCAACGGTATTGGAGGTCAGGGAAGTACTACAAGCTGACTTCGCTCAGCTTGAATACAATTTAATACAAGCCAAACTTCTCCTTAATGCAAAGAAAATGAAAGCAATGATTTTCCTCTTGTAGTACCTTCCCTAGTCCCTCCCCTGTTCTACCAAATGATTTTATTGTTACCACACTAGGTGAATCTTTGGAAGTCATTATTAAATTCAAATACTTAGGTATTTTGATTGATAAAAAGCTCTCTTTTAATGACCAAACTGATGAACTTTCCAGGAGGCTCAAAGCAAGACTAGGATTCTTTTTTAGAAATAGGTCTCTATTCCCCCTTGAGGCACGTACCAGGCTCGTCCAGACCACATTCCTCCCCTACTCGATTACGGCGATCTAATCAACACTACAGCTGCAACTTCAAGCCTAAGCAAGTTGGACGTCCTTTATCACCGAGCACTATGATTCATTACCAGTTCCTCTTACCGTACTCATCATTGTGATTTATATGCAGCTGTTGGTTGGACATCTCTTACCACTAGACGCCTGTTCCACGCTGCTCTCTGGACCCTTAAAATGCTTTCACAGAAATTACCAAGCTACCTAACTTCATTAATCCAGATTTCCTGCAGTGTATATTCCCTCAGGAAAACTGACTTTATCATGCTCGATGTATCTAGGACTTGTACCTCCTTTGGCAAATGTGCTATCTCGTATGCCCTTCCATCTATATGGAACCAACTCCAATCTATACTAAAACTAACTAATATTGTCTCGGTTAACCTCTACAGAGAGCTAGTTGCATCGAAAATAAAAGATACTTGTAACTGCCATTAAGCCCCCCCGATCCTTAAGCGTGCTTCTCTGTTGTCTGTTTTGTCTACTTATACACTATCTTCTGCTAATTTACCCCTTTCCCCCACCCCATGCACCCTAATTATACTATCTCTTTTCACAGGTGTGTATCACATTATGTTTATCCATGCCATCATCCAGTGATAAAGTGATAAACCTTATTGACTGTACATTTGTTTTTTTGTAATTACATCTTAAGCGCTGTACCTCGTTATGTATTACCTGATTTGAACCTTGATAGCACTTTGTATATTTGTACCAAGGTGCTGTACTATTTAATGTGTCGTTGTATGTGTATAACCATCAGGACCTCCTCGTGAATGAGCTTGCTCAATGGAGTCTTCCTGCAATAAACTTGAAACCTGAAGCCACCTGGGTGCGGGGCGTGAACCCTGTTCGCCAGCATGCGAGTGGGTGCCTCATGTTCAGTGCCACGGAGTCAGTTATGGAGACATTTTTGAAGGAAGAAACAGTTACTTTCTTGGAGGGAAATTACTTAATAAATAAACACCAGCAAGGACTCACCAGGGTTCAGTCATGCCAGCCCAACCTAATTTCCTTTTTTAATGTAGTGATGCAAATGGCAGACAGAAGCCAGACAGTGGGTGTACTATACCTACATTTTAGCAAGGCATGTGACTCAGTACCATATAAAGAGGCTACTGTAGTTAGGAAGATGAGCCAGTTAGGGCTAGTGGATGGGATAACTAGCTGGATCAAAAACTGGTTGCCTACTAGAACCCAGAGGTTAGTTCTAAATGATAAATTAACTGAAGACATAATAGTGACTAGTGGAGTACTGCAGGGTTCAGTCTAGGGACCAATACTGTTCAATATGCATATCTGTGATAAATGTGAGTGTATTCAGGCCATGGGAAGTCTATTTGCCGATGATACAAAGCTCTGTGAGATGGCTTGCAGTAAAGATGTTACCATCATCAGAAAGGATGTGAGAAGACTGCAGATGTTGTCCATCATTTGGTAGTTGAAATTCAATTTAAAAAAGTGCAAGATGCCTGGTGGCGCAGAGGACTGAGGTGCTGGATGCCTTACCTTGCACTATGCCGGCGTCCCGGGTTTGAGAACGCACTCGGGTCATTCGGGGGTCAGCTGGGGTGAGGAAGGATTGAGAGTCTGCTGACAGCTCTCCTTCCTCGGGGGTGGGGTGACCCAGTGCTGCACTCTAGACCAACACCCAGCGGAAGCTGGGTGCCGGCACAGGCGAGACATTGTACGTGCATGGGTCTGGGGAGAAAACGGAAAAAGGCTTGGAGCTGGCAGGCTCTGTGATGCTGAGCTATGCCAGCGCCTCCCCCCAAGTAATCTAGATGCTGACTTCTGGGGGTGGGGGAAAGCTGGAACCCCTTACCACTGATCCTGTCACTGGGGGGGGGCAACCCATGGGGAATGGCCGGTTGGGGCAGGTAAGGGGAAAAACCCGGTGGAGAGACGAGTCCCTTCCAAGGGAGGGTCTGAAGCGCCTGCCAGCTCCGAGGAAGGAATAGGAAAAAAAGTGCAAGATGATGCATACGGGCTGAAGAATCCTGGAACAGTTTATTTTATGAGTGGGATGCCAGTAGATAGGTAGAATGAAGACAGAGGCCAAGGGGTGATAATAAGAATGCCCTAACAACAGCTTCTCAGTGCAGTAAGGCATATGGAAGGGCTAACAAGATGCCGGGGTACACAGAGACAGGGATTACAAGCAGACAGTAAGGGAGGATAGTCCCCCTGTATAGATCACAGAGTTTTGTGCTTTAAGGAGGAAGTAAAGTTTCAAAAAATACATTAGTACTATTTCATGGAAACAGTGGTAGATGGGTGATCGTGGCAAGTTTATTCAGTCTGAGAAACAGTATGCCCACTAGGGTCCTGCGCTTCTTTTTTTTTCAAACTCTGTTTTTCTCCCACACCGCTGAACTCTCTCCAGCGATCCTACCTTACCACACTCTCTACCTCCCTGCGTGGCCCTACTGTGTCCTCCTCCGCTACTCCCCAGCACCGGGCATCCCCCCGGTCTGCCCTCCGGGGAAGGGTCGCCCCTGCCCAGGGCGCTCTTTCTATTAGTATTGAGACACCGGGCCGGAGAGGGGAGAAAAGTGGAAAGGACTTCAGGCCCAACTACGGGAGTGTGGAATGCGGAGGGCGCCTTCGCCTATCAGTGGCGAGGGGGGTTTTCTCTATTTTTTCTACGTTTCTTGGAGCCGTAGCTCAACCCCGGCGTACACCCTGCGATGCTACGTTCAGCTCACCCCCAGCCTCCGCCAGAGGGCGCTTGTTGAGCAACCCGCAGCCCTAACCCACCCCTGGAAGAGAGAGCTGTCCTCCGGACGTTCAATCTCTCCCCGCCCCCCACAGACCCCCAGCCACCCGGGGCCATTCCCGAACCCGGGTCGCCGGTGTGGCGCGAGGTGTGGCGTCCAGCACCTCAACCCTCAGCGCCACTGGGCTGGCTTGGGTCCTGTGCTTCATGCTGGAAGAAGAGTTTCAAAAGATATTAGAAAGTATTATTTCATGGAAACAGTGCTCAATGGGTGATCACTAGATCACTGATCAGGCCACAACTGGAGTTTTGTGTGCAGTTCTGGGGTCAGTATCTAGAACAGTGCAGAGAAGGGCAGCAAAGTAAAACACATGACGAAAAACTGAAAAGGCTTAACATGCACTTGACTGGGAGACAGATGGGAGAGAGGGGACATGACAGAAACGTTCAAGTTTATGAAAGGTTCAATACAGTGGATACAGCAAGTTTATTCAGTCTCAGAAACAGTATGTCCACTAGCGATCATGTGCTTTAAACTAGAAGTGGAGTTTCAAAAAAAAAAAGACAGTATTATTTCATGGAAACAGCAGTGGATTGGGTGATCCCTAGATCAGTGATCAGGCCGCAACTGGAGTTTTGCATGCAGTTCTGGGTCAGTATCTAGAGACAGTGCAGAGAAGGGCAACAACGATTTTTCATGGACAACAAGGCAAAAAACATGAAGAAAGAAAGGCAGAAAAGGCTTAACATGTACTAACTGGAGGGCAGAAGGGAGAGAAGGGACGTGATAAAGACTTTCAAGTGTATGAAAGGTCCAGTATGTTGGCTACATCAAGTTTATCCAGTCTGAGAAACAGTATGTCCACTAGGGGTCATGTGCTGTAAGCTGGAAGGGGAGTTTTGAAAAAGATATTAGAAAGTACTGTTTCATGGAAACGGTGGTGGACAGGTGAAACAAACCATACAAGGTAGTGGAGGCAGAGACAATATCACGGTTCAAGAGAAACTGTGATGCATTTAAGGGAGCTATCAGATGGGATAATGTAGTGAGGAGAGGGGAGTATAAGGGAAATATTTAACATTAGAAAGATTCTGAGTAGGGTTCTTGGGACAGACCATATGGACTGTTCAGGTATTTTTTTTTTCCCCCTCTTGTTTTCTATTTCTATATTTCAATAATGCTTTAAATTAGATTCTAAAATCAGTTTAATGAAGCTGATCTACTTTCTCTCTGCTACTCTAATGTGCAATTTCTACTGGTTGAAAGATTAAATTCTGTGTACTTAAAAAGGTACAATATTATAATTAATTAAATTTATTTGGAAATTCTGACCAGGCTTGTTTCAAGCACATCCTAGGGAGTGAGTTACAAGAACCAGGGCTCAAACTGGAGGGTATACCAGGGTAGATGATGTTACCTCTCCCGTGGCAGTAAGGATGTGTTTTCCTGTATCTCTGGATACATACTCCCAGCTCGGTCAAGGAGTCTGGATGCTGGCTGGGCCCCAACACAGGGTACAATGTGCTGGAGTACTAAGGTACAGACTGCTCTGGGTAGGCTCCTTAAGAGAGCCAAAGTAGTACATGACAGAAGGAAGTCCTAAGTCTTGACAAAATAGGCCCCTGTAAGGCATGAAAAAGTAAATTAAAAAAGAAAGTGAAAGGTTGATGGTAAGGTTGGTACACATCCCATTTTCCAGAGGCAATCTACTTGATACTGACCTGACTTTTTCCCTCAATTATGATGGCAGTTTAATCTGAGTTTTATTAATACAGAAACTTCATTTCATGTAATCCAAACACCCGGATCAAGACTTTATGAAAACAAAACCTGCCCAGTGACTTGTAAAGGCTTATTTTTGTGTCTATAAAAGACCACTATATCACATGCTAGATAAGGGAACTCACAAAACCCTGGATACTTGAACTGTCATTTCCTGAATCCCAACAAGTAGCCTTGTTTCTCATCATTCATGGTTAACAACCTTGCTGTGGTAATATTTTTTTATCCCAATAATGAGAGAAAAACCATCCTGAGCAGTCAACTGGGCAACAGCTTTCACGCCCACTGCCATAAACTGCAAAGTAAAATCTCTCTGATCTCTTCATTACTTCTGCTGCTTCTATGCAGGCACCATTTGTGTGTATGGCTGCCACTACTGAGCCCTCTATACCTGTTCTTCTCCTTACTGTTATCTAGGACTGGCATCTAGGCCTAATGGGCTCCAACCCTGTCCTGGTCCCATATCACTCCATGACTTACCTCCATTGTAAGCCAGCTACCTCTCCCCTCAGGCAGGTGGAGTTCATGTGGCATTTGTTAGGCAAGGTGGGGTCTGTGGCTCCAAGGAGATAGCACTGGGCCTGGATGCCCTCGTCCCTCTCCATCTCTTGCAGTGTGTCCGTGCGCTCTTAGCATCTCCTACTCTTTCCTTTCATCTGACACATAGAAACATAGAATCTGACGGCAGATAAGGACCGCTTGGCCCACCTAGTCTGCCCATTTTCCTACCCAACAGATAAGTTGCAGATCCTAGTTAACCAACAGCTTACTTCCTCCTACCCCCCCCCACTAGGACTGCCTTAAGCCTGTCCCATGCATTCCTTGAATTCCCCCACTGTTCTTGACTCCACGACCTCCTCAGGGAGGCTGTTCCATGCATCCACAACCCTCTCTGTGAAAAAATACTTCCTCACGTTACCGCTGAGCCATCCCCCCTCTAGCTTCAAATTGTGCCTCCTTGTTCTTGCACATCTCTTTTTCTGAAAGATGCTACCCTCTTGGACTTCGTTGATTCCCTTGAGGTACTTGAAAGTTTCTATCATGTTCCCTCTGTCCCTTCTTTCCTCAAGAGTATACATATTAAGCTCCTTTAGTCTTTCTTCGCATGTCTTCTGGTGCAGACCCTGCAACATTTTGGTTGCCCTCCTCTGGACAGCCTCCACTCTGTCTATGTCTTTGGAGATGGGGTCTCCAGAACTGCACACAGAACTCCAGATGGGGTCTCACCAACTGTCTGTACAGAGGGATAACAACTTCTTTTTTTCTACTATTGATGCCTCTCCCTATGCATCCCAGTATCCCCCCAGCCTTCCTTACTGCCTTCTCACATTGCTTGCCCACCTTTAGGTCATCTGATATAATTACCCCCAGGTCCTTTTCCATTTTTACTGTTGTCAGTATCTCACCCCCATTGTGTAGTCTTCCCCTAAGTTTCTGTTTCCCAGGTGCATTACCTTGCACTTCTTTGCATTGAATCTGAGCTGCCATACATTTGACCATTCCTCCAACCTTGCCAAGTCCCTTCTCATCCTTTCCACTCCATCTTGTGTATCAACCCTGTTGCAGATCTTTGTGTCGTCTGCAAAGATAGAAACACAGAATTTTTCCCTCAATTATGCTGACACCACCAGCTCCATGAGCCCCTATCGCTACAGCATCAGCACCTCATGTGTGACATGGTTCTTGGCCCACCCCTAGGGGTTACTCAAAAAATGGGACAGTGAGCCATAAATGCCTGCAGGGTACCATAAAGCAAGGCAAGACAAATGTTATTTAATACAGTGTCCCATGCAAACAGCTCAAAGTGCTTTACAAAAAGTACATCAGCACAATGCAAAGCATAACAAATGTACAGAACAAATGGCCAAGCTCAAGACTGATCACTTGAAAGCAGTAAAATTACAGCAGAACCTAAAACAGTGACAATGGCAGTATTTGGGGAAGGCATCTGCAAAGGCCCCATCTCCATAGGATATTAAACTGAACCTGGGTTTTACCAGTCAGTCACTGAAGCTCCACTGAGTGGAGGAAGCTTGCTGGGGCATACAGCACAGGAAGTTGAGATGATAGTGTGTACTCAGTCTGTTCAAGTCCTCATACTGTAACAGACATCTCTTGAAGGTGATGCTCCACCTAACAGACCGTGCAGACTGCACTGCACAGGTGTGAGCAGCAGCTCACTAGCTGCACGAGGTGCATCAAAGTGCCACAAAGGTCCAGCCATGATGTCACACGAGCCTGCACATCAGCACACCAAGTTCCTACTTCCTAAGATATGGCTTTAACGGGTCCGTGATCTTCAAATGGGAAAAGCCTATGCCACCTAAGATTCCAGGACAACCTGCAGTCAAATATGAGTGCCAGATTCTTAGCAATACCCACAGTTCTCAGTAGCCCCCTGCACATAACTAAAGCACAGGTGTTTCAACTTGTGACTGCAAATGAGCAAGGACCTGGTCTGATCAGCCAGACCACCATTCTATCATGGTTGAGACATAGCCAGTTTGTGGCTATCCAGTCTTTCACTTCAGACAGATACCAGTTTAACACAGTGACAGTGGCTGAGTAGGTTGCATAATCCCCTATGAGGCTGAAAGATGAGACGGTCATGGGTTCAACTCCCACATCAGGTCACTGGGTCAATACCCAATACTGACAGTATAATACAGTCCTAGTGGAGTGCTGAAGTCTGATATGCCATTCTTCAGATGAGGCATTGAACTAAAGGTCCTTTCTCCCCATCTCTGGAGGCTGTCCATGTGGAGGTTAACAATTCCATGGCCCTTATCATGACAGTAAGGGAATTTCTTTTTTATTTAAAATCAATTAACATCCATAATACAAAATACCTATAAAAACACTAAAATTCAAGTAACCAGTTAATACTGGATTCTACATGTATATTCTTTCACATTTTTACCTATATAAATAGAGGCTGAACCCATAATCCAACACACAGGGACATGAGTTACAAGATAAAAAAAGAAATAGTCCTATGGTAATCAAAAGTTTTTTCATGCAAGATTAATCTGTGCATCACAAAACCCTTCCTTTCTAGAACAGATATTTTCTTAAGGTCCCCATGAACTGTTGTGCCATGCCCTTAGGCATGTTTTGGTGTGTTTTATAGATTTTCATAAAGGTGGCTCCACAGCCTCTCCTGGTAACTACAGACCAGTCTCCTTCCTCCCTTTGCTCTCCAAAATCCTCAAGAGACTGGCTGCTAATCAGCTGACCAGTTTCTATACCATGACTTCTTTCTTTTTCAAGCTACCAATCTGGTTTCCATCCTGCCCAGCTCCACTACTTCCTCTCGTTACTATATCCACCCCAACATGGACAACAGCTAACCTATGCTGTTGTCTTCTTCAGCTTTTGCTTCACACTGTTGATCATGTTCTATCTGTCAAACTCTCAACTCTGGCATCTGCAGTCTTTCTCTTTATTGGTTTACTTTGTTTATTTATTTAGTAAGGACATAGGAATTACAACCCTTTGAGTCAGAGACTCGTTTCCAATGGCTCCATGTCAGAATAAAACAGACATTCATACAGTACATACGTAGAATAAATGTGGGTGAGCATTTACTGTGTGTATGTTGTACCTTGCAGGCTGCTGCCAACTAGGCTCTGTGGGGTCTTCCCTCTCTGCTCCCTTGCAGGTGAGCTTGGGTGTCTCCCAAGGTTCCATACTTGCACCTCTTCTATTTAATATCTTTGTGTTTGACATCTCCCTTGCTGCCTAATCCTGCAAAATTCACATATATGCTAAGGACACCGCTCTGTTTACAACTTATCCTAATTCAACTGCTGTCTCCACCACCCTACAACTGGATTTCAAATCTCTCAACTTTGAAACCATCCAGTGCACAACACAATCAAAATGATCTCTATTCCTTTTGGCTCCAAGCACTGTTTGCAAAATTGTGCAAACATGGAATGCTGTGTCAACATATAAGTATCTAGGAATCGTACTTGGCCATTTTCTTTACTTCTCATTCCCTATTAAGTCCCTAACATCTCAATCATATAAATAATTTGGAACTCTACAGAGTTACTGAATGCCTCTTCCAAGGTTTGAGGAAATGCCTAGTTGTCTGGTCGACCCTATCTGTAATTAACTATGACAGTATTGTCTATGCCAACTCCCAGGAATGTCATTTGTCTAAACCGGATGCCTTGTTCAACTCTCTCTCTGCCGCGTTATTCTCTGCTGCCTTCACCAAACCCACCACTGTACTCTAGATGATCAGTTTGAGTGGCTTTTGCTCAGCTGTTGGCATTCACAACATCTTAGTCTTTGGTATAACTACTGGCTCAACAAGCTTCCCAGCTTACTTTGCAACCTGCTTTCCTCTGCTCCTAATTTCGATCACAATCTTCATTCCCACTATGGAAACAGATTCCTCATTACCAGGTGAAAATGGAAGTCAGGTCAGTTGATTTTCTGTTACAGACTGCCTTAGCTATGGAACAACTTAGATTTGGGTGGCTTCCCACCTACTAGTGCTTCCTCCGTTAATCAGTCCCTTAGCTGTGATTGCACCCAATTTGTTTCTGTGTTCATCCTTGCAAACTTTGCACATTATTTGTACCTAGCACCCTACTGTTGCTTTTGTACCTATTACTGCACATACTGTAAAATTTTATACATATTGTACATGTTTGCATTGCTGGTAGCTTATTGAATACATTTCTGTATTGATCCTCTAGTCTAACTTTGCATTCCCAATCCCCTACCCCCAGGTTGCATCTGTAAACAAGATTCTTTTTTTTTGTACCTGGTAACCCTTCCCCCTGTACTGGGGGCTCCACCCCGCTCACTGCCCCTGCATACCCATGTTTTCCCCCTCTCTAAGGAAATCAGTCTCTTGCCCTGGCTTGTCCCCCACGGCGGGGCTGCAGGAGCGGGACCCCACTGGCGGACATTAATCTCAGTGGGAGCAGCAGCGGAGGTAAGGCCCATCATGAATGGGCCGAGATTTTTGGTATGCGGAGATCCCCTGGGGGCAGGGATGTGCAATGACACCAACATCCACCCCGCCCCCCTAACGTGTGGTGCTGGCAGTGGTGGTACCCCCAGCCTCTGCCAGAGGTCTGCATAATGCCAGACACTCTTCCCCTCTCCCCTCAGAGAAGGAGAGCAGTCCCTGGGATGCTCAATCCTTCTACCCCCAGCCGGCCCTCCGACTCCCAGGTCCATCACCGAACCCGAGATGTCGGTTCCGCAAGCGGACATCTGGCCACTGCACCAGCAGGCCGCCATCTGTAAACTAGATTCTTGCTGCATCTCTGAAGGTTTACCTGGCAGAACAATTTCAAGAACTAAACAAATACCTGACACCTAGCCTACCAGAGAAAATCTTCAAAAGTGCAAATAGTACCAGTACGGTTCCCTTATCATATCTGACTGTGTAGGAGGTAACAGACTATACACCACACCTTCCTGCAAAGGACCCAAGTACCCAGGATCCTGCAACATATCAGACGCATGTGTCTAAAATGAAGGGCATTCTATATGTAGTTGCCCCTACATTTCATTCTGCTTAGTGCATGATGAGCACGGACATGCGTTTGTGTTATAAGTTTGCTCTACTTGCAATCGACCATGGATACAACACTAAATCACATCACAAGCCTTTTAGGGGATAATGTTTTCTGAAAATGCTGCCAAAACTGATTGAAAATGTAGAGGTGCACAATCTCATAATTTATTTATTTCAGTTTCGGAATTACAACCTTTGAGCCAAACTGGCTCTTTTACAAAGGCTCCAAGTCAGTAGAAGAACAGACAGTACAATTTACATCATTAGTCGAGAACATACAATACCCAAGTGACAAGGCTATTTTACAAGCGAGATAAATGTTGAGTATAACCTCAAATACAAATACTTTTATAACAGAAATATCTCTAGTCTATAGGTCTAGTTACTGAGTGCAGGTTGCTTGTAGTTTGCAGCCAAAATTGGCTTTGTCAAGGGTAACTGAAGCAGCTCTACAAAAACAAGTACCAAACACAGTTTTTATGCATTTCTCCAAACCACATACATACTCTAAAGTCTCAAAGCCTCAACTGCAGAGCGCAGCATCGAGGGCATGGAAACCTTTGTGCAAGGCAGGCTGACAAGTCTTCGACAGAACAGATATTGCTTTCTAAACAGGCTTGTACATCTGATCCAGTATAGGGTGAGAATAACAAACTGGGCGTGTTTCAATCTGCTGTGACTCCTTGGTGAAATGTAATCATTGTCTATGCTTAGTAGGTTCATAGGTGTATACAAGTTCGAGGGAAAGCCCTTAATGAACTCGCCACCATGTTATCCTAATGGTGGAAAAAAAACAATTTTCACCCATATACTGATCTTTAAATTGCCCGTTATTTTCACTTAATATAACAGATGAGGGAAGGGAGTTCCATATGGGAGGAAGTCTTTGAGTAAAAAAAAGTCACTACGTTTAACTGTTTTATTAACATTTTCAAAAATTTTGCATTTATGTGATCTTGTGTTGGTAGTTGATGCATCCTTTACAAGACAAACAGTCTCAAATAAGAGTTGGTCTTGAAATGCCCTATATGCCAAATACAAATCTCCCCTTAGTGCTCTATATTTGAGGGAAAATAGTCCCAAAGATTTTAGTCTCTCTACATACTCAGTGTTAGATTATTTATGTTTCTGGTAATTCTCCTCTCTACTTTATCAACTTTAGCTTTTCCTCCCATCGAGGTTGGTGCACAGATGGGAGTACGATAATCAAAGTGTAGGCTAACCAGGCTGGTGTATAATGGTGTATTTACCTCTGGTTCCCAGCTCTTGACATGTTTTAGGATACAACTAATTATGCCATGACACTTTTTAATTGTATTGTTAGTATGAGTACTACATTTTAAATTATTTGTTATGGTAACACCAAGATCTTTTTCTGATGTGATCACCTCTAGTTGGATACCATCAAGACTGTAGTTCACCGTGGTATTATTATTACCCAAGTGCATCACTTTACATTTGGTAGTGTTGAATTTCATTTTATTTTCAATTGCCCAATTGGATAATCCGTTTAGATTAGTTTGTAGAGATTGAATGGATTGTTCATCATTAACAACACAGCCTATTTTACTATCATCTATGTACTTACTGATCCAAACCCCACTGGAGGTTTCCATGCTTGTTACCATAATATCAAACAGTGTGGGTCCCAGTACAGAGCCTTGGGGGAACCCAACTTGTCACTTCACCCCTTGTTGATTTATGACCTCTTATGTTGACTCTCTGTAGTCTATCATTAAGCCATGATTCAATCCACTTAATAATGCTTGGATGAAGCTCAATCTTATTACGATGTTCAATTAAAATTTTATGGGAAACTGAGTCAAAGGCCTTCTCATAGTCCAGAAATATAGCATCGACTGGAAGACCAACATCAAGGGCTCCACTAACAGGTTAAAAAAAAATGTACTAAATTACTCTGGCATGATCTGCCCTGCGTAAATCCATGTTGGGATATATCCTGGATACCCTCATTCTGTAAATGTACATTAATTTTGTTTTGTAATATTCTTTCCATCAACTTTCCAACACAGGAAGTGAGACTTATGGGCCTGTAATTCATAGTCTTGTTTGGTACCCTCTTTGTGTACAGGTGTAATAATTTGCTATCTTCCAATCTGGTAAGGCAATTCCCTCAGAGATGGATGTAATGAATAATAGAGTAAATATTCCTGTTAATTATTTGGATAAATTCTTTATAAAATTAGGTGGAATGTTATCAGGTTCAGCTGATGCATTAGATTTAGTGTTTAACAGCTACCATAATTTCTTCCTGTGTAAATCGCATTGGTACCAGTGGGCTTTTCAGTTGGTCAACACTTATTTTTTCCTTTGGTTGAAATACATACATTTAAGAAATAAGTATTTAGTTCTTCAGCCATAATACCCTCATCAGTAATTGGCCAATTCCAGATGATTTTCCTTTTTATGATCCTTTATAATTATCAAACTGTTTCCTATTGTCCTTTGTTATGGTTGCCAAATTGTATTCCAGTCTCTGTTTTGCAGACCTTATCAGTTTTTTTTGTTTTATTTGCTTTAACCTTGAATTTGTGTCAACTGATCTCTGTGGGTTTTTTTTCTTATATTTGTTATATGCCCTTTTCTTACTCTTTATGGATTTCTTAATACTACTGTTCCACCACAATGGGACTCTGAGCTTATTATGATTATATTTTGTACATTCAGGTACCTATTTTTGCACACAGAACTGAATTTTTTATATACTGACAATCACATGCTTGTGGCATCTGAATTCTTAAGTTCATCTTCCCAGTTCCAGGCATTAAGGACATTTTTGATTTTGCCATAATCGGCTTTATCAAAATTTCTAATCTTAGTAGTGCCTATAATAACAGATTTGAAATTAGGTAGTGCCCGTAATACTTTACTATGATCACTATCACCAAGTGGTTCTGAAATAATTGGGGCTTGTCCAGTATCTTTTGTATTTGTGAGAATCAGATCCAAGATGTTATTATTTCTTATAGGAGTAGTAACTAGTTGTTGTAGATCATGTTGCAAGGTGATTTCAAGAAATATATTTTCCAATGTGCCATGGCCTTCAAGTGATGACCAGTCTACTTTTTTGTAAATTGAAACCTCCCATTAGAATGTGTTCATTATAATCTTCCATTTCTTCAATAGCTTTCATGAAAGCATTGTTACCACTAGTGTCAAGGCTAGGTGAACGGTAACCAAGGGCAACTGTTAGTAGTCTATCTACACATTTTATTTTGACCCATATTATTTCAGTGTCTGTTTCGTTGATGTTGTCATTTTTTTTGTTCGTAACTTTTTAATTTATTATCAATATATAAGGCAAGTACCCTCCCTTTCACAATTTACAAGAAGCTGCTTCCTTCTACTCCTTATTTTAAAGCATGCTCTTTCCTTACATGCATTTTAGAGCACTTTGTTACTGACCTGTCTGCCAGTAAAAGATAAGAAAAATGAACCTCAGTCTTCCTAGACTTGGTATTTCAGTTTAAAGATATTTAGATGGCCACTTTCATCCCAACATTTCATGCAAACTTCTTAATCATGGGTACTAGTCTCTATTTTTATACTTTAATAGTATTATTCAATTGTGCAGTTCAGGTATTATGCATTCAACTTGTATTTATGCATCAATTTGGATGGTTTGATTTCATATAGATGGTTAGAGATTAAACCTCAATGTTGTAAGTTATCAAATGATCCATTCTGAGGTACAGCACAGCCAGGAATCAATCCCTTCTCTATAGCATCTGGCATAGTTTCTGTACAACATTTGGGTTCAGTCTCAACCCCACATTCTCTTCAACTGCAAGAGGAGAAGCCCCACACAGTGTGATAGTAGATACATACACATGTATGGCAGATAAAGGCCTATTGGCCCATCCAATCTGCCCAACCTACCTGACTGCCCCGCTCTGGCCCTAGTGGACATCCTGCCCCTTAGGTTCTGTTCCTCCCTCATCTAACCTAGCTTATATGCCCATCAAATCCCCTCTTGAAACTGCTAATCGATTTGGCCCTTACCACTTCTTCTGGTAGTCTGTTCCATTTGTCCACCACTCTTACCATGCATAAGTGTTTATGGATAACTTTTTTGAATCTCCCCCTGGCCAGTTTGAGTGAAATCTCTATGTATGGGGCTCAAGGAATAAATTTCCTTGGCATCCACTTCATTTAGCTTGTGCAGGCACTTGTACGTTACTATTATGTCACCTCTTTCCTTCCTCTTCTCAAGGGTGTACATGACCAAGTCCTGCTGTGTGCTGGATTTCACTTAAATAAGGATTATGCACCTTAACAGCATTGATGTGGGGTGACTTCTTATACACAGACAGGGGTGAGAGCCAGGAATGTGTTTACCAGTGTATGCTTTCGTTTGTCTATCTCGCACCAAGCATTGTTGGAGCAGTTCTATACTGTTCCATAATATTCAAGTTATGTAGCCTTTCCTCATATTGCATGCCCCCTAGTCCCTGGACCATCTTAGTTGCCCTATGTTGTATTGCTTTAACTTTGCAGCAGTCTTTACTCAGGTGTAGACTCCAATACCTTACGTAGTACTCCTGATGTGGTCTCACTAATGACCTGTACAGTGGAGGATAACCTCCTGAATTGTGCTGTTGATCCCCCCACCCTATGCATACCAACATCCTGTTTCTCTTTCTCACAGCTTTGGTACAATGTGTTGGGATGTTAGGCTTTCTAATATTATGACCCATAGGCCTTTTAACTCCTTGATGCACTCCAGCACCACATCACTCATTTCATACTGCACCCCGGGTTCCTTTTCCTCCATGTGCATCACCCTGCACTTTTCACACTGAAGCACTGCTGGCAGATCTTTGACCAGTTCTCCAGCCTGCCTAGATCCTCTCAGTGTTCCCTCATCTCTTCCTCCATGTCAACTCTTGCCAGAGATCTCTGTGTCTTCTGCAAAGAGGCAGACCCACCCTTTATGCCTTCTCCTATGATATAAGTGAACACACTGATAAGGACCAATGCCTGTGGCACTCCGCTTGCAACCTCCCTTACCTCCGAGAACTCCCCATTTACTACAACCCTTTGCATACTTCCTCTCAGCCATCTTTCCACCCACACTGCCATCCTCTTCTACACCCTCAAGTCCCTTAGCTTCTTGACCAGTCTCCTGTGGGGGGACTGAGTCAAAGGCCTTACTACAATCGAAGTATATTATGTCGACTGCTTGTCCCTTATCAGTCACCCTGGTCACTAAGTTGTTTTTTTATTTGTATTTATTTTACCAGGAAAAAAGTTCCATTGAGCAATGCTCATTTACAAGGATTCAATAAGGGCCTCACTGATGCATGGAGGCATTTCAACCCATACATCTGATCTTATACTTTTTACTCAGGGGCACTCCCACTACTCATGTCCGGATTATTTCCTGATGACATCAAAACACACTGGGTGGGTTGAAAATGTTGAAACTGCACCCTTGCTTTTATCAGACCATGCCTCAGTCTTCTTAGACCTCAGTTTAATGTCAGAACAGATCTCAAGGCAATGGAGGCTAAATGTAACACTACTGAGGGATCCTGGATTCAAGAAATGGAAGACAATACAGATTCCCTAAATCATTAATGAAAACACCGGTAGTGGCATTTTACACTCTATACAATGGGATACTCTTAATACAGTTTTAAGGGGAGAAATGATTAAATATGCAGTAACAAAAAGGGACAAAGGCAGACACAACTCTACAACACTTCAGTCGTTTTACAATCAGCAGCATATGCAAGGGGATAGATCAGTGGCCCCACAGATATGGAAAATAAAAACAACTTAAGGAAATGCTCCAGCATAAGTCAGTAAAAGCTCTACTGTACCTAAAGAAGCAGTATTATGAAGGAGGCTCTGAAGCCTCCAAAATACTCGCTTATCGACTTGGAGACAAAAACTGTCTACAGTAATAAAAATAATGTAGCCAGTAACCGAGGAAACATCATTCTTGTTCAACAAAGATCCTGGAGAGTTTCCAAAGCTTGCATCAATCTTTGTACTCCTAAGGACAGGAAACCCACCTAGACAGATGCTAGCTGTTCTTTGCTAAACTAGCCCTACTGACCATAACAGAAGACCAACAGGATGCCTTACCTAGACCTACTGCTGTGGCAAAAATTCATGCTGCTGTTACAAATACAAAAAAACAGTAAGAGCCAAGGACCAGACGGTTACTCATCTGAATTTTACAAAACATTTAAGACAACACTGCTCCCCTCACTGTGCTGTGTCTTTCAGGAGGTCCATGGAGGGGAAATGCCCCGGAACAGATAAAAGGAGTAAAGGAGTATTTTACTACCAGTTTTGCATGATTTACTCTCACTATCTGATTTTAGGAATATGTTCCCCACCCTGTATATTTACAGTATGTTGGTACATATACACAAAACTGGCAGCAACATTCAGTGCTACTAGCTATGGATCCACATACTAAGACTATCAGCAGTAGAGGTCAGTGGAGTCAGAAAACAGCACACGAATCAGTTGCGTACATGCAGGAGACTGAGGAGTTATGCACTGGATGGCAAGAAGGGCAGTTGCAACATAAAATATTAAAACTAGGGTCTCCGGACTACATAGCAGTGGGAAAGTATCTCAAGACTCCTCACTTGTATCAGAGAAGGAGGATCAGTGGTCACAAACACCCAATGGAATTGTGACCTTTTTTTTTTTGAGATGGGGGTCCAAGACAGGTCAATGCATGGTTATTACTACCATGTCGATGAAACCACTATCAGGTGAAAGCAGCTAGCAGTAAATACTTCCCAGTCTTAAAATTATCTGGACCCCTGGCTGGAATTATGCCAATATTTCAGCTATCTTGAAACAGAGAAAAGATCCCCTATAGTGTGAATCTTACTGTCCAATTTCTGTCCTTAACCTGGACTACAAAATTTTTGCTGGCATACTAGCAAAATGCCATGAACGCATACTGCTATTCGTTATGCATAAAGATCAAGCAGGATTCATTTCCCACCGACAGACCTCTGACAATATTAAGAGAACCCTGGACCTCCTGACAGAGGTCTACAGATCAAAGATCCTCTTATTAATACTTAGTATGGATGTCCAGAAGGCATTTTACAGGGTCTCCTGGAGAGTACTGCAAACAACCCCCCAGTCGTTCCAATTTCCAGAGTCTCTCGAGCAGTTCCTCCAGCCCCACAAGCCATGGCCAAAGTGAATGGTTCCTTCTCAGATTCATTCCCACTCACCAAGGGAACTCGACAGGGCTGCCCCTTTCCCCACTCTTTTTGCCCTATACGCAGAGCCATTAGCTCAAACCATTACTGAAAGTGCATCAGTTAATGGTATCTGAATAGCAGAAGAGGAACTCACAGTGGTCTTTTATGCCACTGACCCTCTGATCTATGTAATGGAACCAGAGAAGTCCATTGTGGCCCTCATCACAATTCTATAGGTGTATTTATTGAAAAGTTTCACTAGAAAAGTACACTGAGCAATCGAAATTGCTCGTCGCACGGTACGTCCTTGGGGAGGGAGTGGTTCATGTGGGGAAAGGATACATACACAATTGCCACTGGTGATGGAGAGGCTTGCAGGCTGTAAGTTAAATACAGATAAAACTGAAGTTCTCCAAATATAATATATCCTCCGATCTCATTATCAACAAAATGTCCTTTTAAGTGGAACTGGCCTGCAATTTGATATTTGGGTAACTTGATCCCTATGGACATGTCTCAGCTTTACTAAATTATGCTCCCCTGTCACAGCAGATATATGAGGACCTGCAGCGATGGGCTCCTCTACCACTGCCTTTAATACGTAGAGTGGAGATTATTTGAATGATATTCTCTTCAAACTGCTGTATCTTAACCAAACCTTCCCCATTATGTCCCTTCAGGAGGCATTTTGAACTCGGGACAGGTGAATTTCTATGGTCCAGATATAGACCCCGGGCAGCCTATACCAAGCTTCAACTGTCTAAAGTCCAGGGCAGACTGGCACTTCCACACCTACAGTTTTATTGCAGAGTGGTACATTTCCATCATGCACTGCGATGGTTAGACCCCAATACAGCCTTTCACTGGAAACAAACTGAACCCTATAACCTTTCTAAACCACCTGAAGACCTCATTTGTCTCAACGAGGTGGGGGGTGGACAGCTGGGAAGGATCCCTTCCAGACCCAGCAAGAAAGACAGTGGAGAGCTGGCAAGCCTTGCAACAGCCCCTGCAGAGAGATCAGAGGCCAGATACCTGAAATTGATAGCCTGTGATCCCCACTCCACACCCTCCAGACTGGATTATATATTTAAAATGCAGCATACATGGGCTCTCAAACATAACTTCCAATTTCATGAAGCAGGGGTAATATTTTTAGCTTTAGCTTTTAGCTTTTTTTGTTGACCGGGTAAGTGCACTAGACAATTCCTTACTATTTTCAGGCACGACCCGGGGGAGGGGGGATACAGATGAATGCCAACTGACCTTGAACCAGATTAAGCTGTTGGTGGTATTTTTAGTGAATAAGGGAAATTTGGCCAGGACACCGGGGGAAATTCCCCTACTCTTTTCGAGAAGTGCCATGGGATCTTTAACATCCACCTGAACTACCACCAATCCAGGCAGATGGGACCTCGGTTTAACGTCTCATCCGAAAGACGGCACCTCAACAGTGCAGCACCCCTCTCATGCTGCACTGCAGTGTCAGTACTGGGATATTAACCCAAGTGCCAGATGTGGGAACTGAACCCACAGCCCTCTGATCTCCCGGCCTCAGAGCCGAGTGTGCTACCTACTGAGCCACTGACACTTATTTAAAACATTTCACCAACTACAGCAACAATATTCCCTAATAGCAAGGGATCATTTTTGTTGTTAGCAAATACACCATTATTTCAGAGAGCAGCTGGGTCTGAAATGGGACGGGAAAGCTACAGACCCCCCTGACTGATCTCCAACTGAAGGCAATGGTTGGCTGAATACCAGACCACACCATGATTTATAAGAAAAGGAAAAAACTCCACATGGCTCCACGATACCGGTGGGCCAAAAATTGGAAAGTGAAATGAAAAATATAATAACAGAGCGTGATTGGGAAAATGTAAGTTTCAAACAAAATAAATTGACATTTTCGTATATTTGGCATGAATATGGGTGGAAAATCACAGTTCAATATTTTTTTGCACTCTCCAGATCACAGAGTAGTATGACATGCAAAGAGGGAGGTGCTGTTGGAGACACTGTGGTAATCAGAAGGCGACCCACACACATTATTTTTTGGGACTGGAAAGATAAAACCCTACTGGCAGGCAGTGAAACTGTCCCTGCAGGACCTTATCCCTACATAAGGCACACTTATTCTTCAGTTGGTGATTCTGCAGCTGATCCCTTCACATATCGGGGGACCATCTGCAGACAACAGCTGGAGATATGGCTCCTGGCAACAAAAAAAGCCATTTCCAGATGGTGGATAGCCACAGACCCACCCCAACAAAGGGACAGGGAAGACACTGTCCAGGAAATCTATACAATGGAAACATTTACAGCTGGCTATAACCTTAAGATGAAAAAGTTCAAGAATGTCTGGAATGCCTGGACAAATTGGGCTATGAACCACAAAAGCAACATAATCCCATAAACTACATCAGAGAAACAACTTGGGTCAACAGAGATATACCAGCCCTTATTCTGAGACAGCAGGCATGGTTGGGATAGGGAGACACCATAGCTGATCGCAGGTAAAAGCGGACCACTGATTAGGAATGTATAACTACTAATGTCATTACATATGATGAAGGCAGTAATTGTAATACTAGATATCTGTATCTGTGCACAGTCACTGCATTTTGTAAATGCTCCAGTGAAAAAGCTGAATAAACTTTAAATAAAATAAAAAAATGGAGTCAATAAGATTTGGCAGGCATTTAAGGTCCTACGGTACCTCTGTTTTTCCTCCCCAAAAGCATCATCTTGACTTTGGTTACCTTAGATCTGAGGCTTCAGGAGTCGAACCAATCACCCAGCTTGTTCAGGCCCTGCTGAAGTTTGTCCCCATCCTGAAGGGAGTCCACCACCCTGGCAAGTTTAGCGTCATCAGTGAACTTAAGCAGCCTGCCAGAGACCACCGTTTCTAGGTCACCGCTGAGAATGCTGAGCAGCAGTGGCCTCAGCACTGATCCACGAGGGACCCAACCCTCAGCACTGATCTACGAGGGACCCAACCCTCAGCACTGATCCACGAGGGACCCAACCCTCAGCACTGATCCACGAGGGACCCAACCCTCAGCACTGATCCACGAGGGACCAAACGAATACTCCTCTCCACCTGCAGCAGGGCCTGTCCATCATTACCCTCTGCTTCCTGCCTCTAAGCCAGTTAGCACTCCACCTTGTCTCTGCCTCGTGTATCCCTCACTACGGTGCTTGCTTAGAAGCTTGTTATGAGCCACAGTGTCAACGTCCCTACTGAATTCTAAATAGGCTATGTCTGTGGCCTTGTCTTTCACATTTTAGAACAATTAAGTTCTGCATCATAACAATATGAATAAGAAACAAGTCACTTAATTCTAAAAACCTAAACAAACAACAAGACCAGAACTCAATTCATCTGCTATGCTAATTTAAAAATATTCTGCTTTTTTCTTACATTTTGAAACAAAGACCATTTGTTATGTGTGTAGTAGGTACCCAGTTGCCACAGATGTCAGTACACTACCGTTGCCTTAACTGCTCAAAAAAGGTTGAGAGGCATGGGAGGTTAACTCCTGTGGGGATTCATTACTCAAAGTTGCTAAGCTGAAGTAAGTTCTGCAGTGCCTCCATCCAGGCACATTAAGTGGGCTAGATCGCAAACAAATACTACCCCCTGGGAAAAGGTACCAACCCACTCGGGTCCCCAATGGTACAGCCCTTCCAATTCCCACACCATGTGATAGCAGTTGGCCCCACCAGTAACTTTACACTTCAAATAATAAGCCAAAGAGTCACTAATTCAAGCAAATGTGACAGGGGTTAATGGGGGGTAAGCATATTATATGTAAATACTGCCCCAGCAGTTGCTGATGATTTCTCGGTGCAGCGCACCATCTTTACTAAAACAATACTCCTGCCTGACTATACTATCCAGGCCCTTCCCCACTCCCTACTGATACTAGTATACACACATGTCTCTAGAGAGTTCCCACTGCTTCATGGTGCAGGCCTGTCATAGCTAGCCAGCAAACCGCCCTATCCTCCACTCCAGGACCTGCAAGAGCTACCACCCTGACCGGATCCTGCCCTTGATCAGGCTAGCTGCTGGTGCAGCCGTGGCTCTCCCAGCAAGCCATCCTATCTTCCACTCCAGGACCCGCAAGAGCTACCAGCCTGACTGGATCCTGCCTTTGATCGGGCTCACTGCTGGTGCGGCTGCGGCTCTCCCAGCAAGCCGCCCTATCCTCCACTCCAGGACCCGCAAGAGCCAACAGCCTGACTGGGTAAGCCTACAGCCCGGACCGGGGAAGCCGTGAGAAGCTGCGGTTGGCTCCTGCCCTGCGCCTTCTCCCCTGATTGGATTCCCGTTTTTTCGACACTGCTCCTGATTGGCCTTTCTCTACCCTGCACCTCGGTGCTTTCGGAGCTCATTTTCCGGCATAGCAAAGTGCCGAAATTGTATGCCTGCCCACCCCCCCATCTACCTTAATTATATAAACCCAAGCACCGCCCACCTTTTCTTAGACCCACCCTGTTTCAACCCTACTGGGCCTCCTCCTTGGTTTCATCCTCCCCACTCCGGTTTCTTTCTTGCTTCTCCTCCCTTTTTTCGTTTCATTCCACTCCTATGATCCGCCCTCTCTGCCTCACCCACCCACTCTGCAGCCACACTACCTGTGCACTAGCACTGCCTCTTTCACCCTCCTCTTCAACCATGTACTTGTGTCCCACTTTTTTCGTTCACCTCTCTATCCCTGACTCCCTGCTGCACCTCTCATACCTTCCTGGGTGCTGCTACCCCTCTCTCCCGGCTTACCAACTACAAAACCCTTATTGCCACCTAGGCACACTCCACTTTGAGCCCTGCTCCCTTACACAGCTCGCCCTGGCCCCTGACTGGCATTTCCTGAGTTTCTCCAAAATCGGGTACTGGGCACACCTGTCCCCACTATCATATATGCCAATGCTCTGGGACAAACGCCTGCAGCCCTGTCTATGTCCCGACAAGCAAAAGCCACATAATTTATCCTACAAGAAACTTCGGTTGTGCACCTTGAAGCTCCTGTTTCTCCTCCTGCTGATGTCTGGTAACATGCACCCTAATCCAGGTCCCACCCCCTTAAATTTGGACTGACATGCTAAACCCACTGGGGGTCTGATTATCGCAACCATCAACGTCTGCAGCCTCTTACCCAAGCTGGATGCCGTTAGAATCTTTGCTAACCAACACCAACCTGACATCCTTTCAATTGTTGAAACCTGGCCGACACCGAAAATTCCTGACATGGCAATCAATCTACCTGGATACAATGTACACAGACTTGATTGTGTCTCCAAAAGAGGAGGAGGTTGTGTTATCTACATCAAAGACTTTCTCATGGGGTGCCCCATCGATATCCCCCACCCATGACTCCGCAGCCCAGTTTCTCGCAATTAAAATTCTCCTTGAGGCCCACAACAAAGCCCTCACCATTGTCTCTATCTACATCCCCCCAAAAAGAACAAGGTAAAAGTTTCAATTCCACTCTGAATTTTATCAGAACCCTTCCAATGGGCTCTGAGACAATCATCCTTGGTGACTTTGATATTAACTGGCATGCACCCGATGTAGGTGCATGAAGGGATACCATCTCGGCAGCAAATCTCTCACACATGGTCCTCTCCCACACAGGAAAAAATTACAAAACTGGCACTAGTACCCTGCTGGACTGGGTCCTGACCAGTCACCCTTCCCATATCCTAAACACCTCCGTGCTCCCTGACTCTTTCAGTGACCATTCCCCTGTTATTTGCCAATGGTCAAACAAATTCCACAAGCCACCGCCCAAAGTCATCACCAGTCGAGCGCTCCCCCATGGTCGGCTGAATCACCTTAAATCTTGCATCAGTCAGTATGATTGGTCCCCATCTATAAAGCCACGGATGTCAACATAGCTCTCAACTACTTTGTTTCATCCTTCAATTCTGCCTGCGACCTCTACGCCCTGCACAAAAAGCGAAAAGTGAAGGCACTAAACAACCCCTGGATAACCGGTGAGCTACTGGCGCAGCTGAAATCAAGGGACCACCTCTGGGCCCTAGCAAGGGCCTCTGGTACTCAAATCTGATATTCAAAATTACAAATGTGCCCGCAACAACTGCACAAAATCCATCAGACTTAAGAAAAGCCTGTACTACAGAGAAGCTTTCTCTAATACCTGGGGAAACGGAAGTGAGTTTTGGAAGAACATTAAAGAAATCACAGGGAAGCAGCCCAAATCCTCGCCATTGATGCTGAATGTTGATGGGTCCATCACCCTTGATCCACTGGTTATTGCTAACACCTTCAACGATGCTTTCACTGACCTAAGTAGTGTTCTCCCTCTGGATATTTTCCAGGCCTCTGTCTCCTCCACTCCCTGCAGCTACCCCCCTCCTCCCAAACACCAGTCACGTAACTATTGTACCCCATCTAATCACCCCCCATTCTATTTCAAAACTATAAAGAAACATGAAGCTCACAAATATATCACTAAAGCTATATCCAAGTCTAGAGCCAGAGGGGACTCGCTTGACCTCAAACTACTATCTCTTTCCATTGAAGAGGTCCTAGGTCCCCTTATTCAAATTTTTAACCTCTCCCTTGGTCACAGCCAATTCCCAGACCTATGGAAAGATGATACTGTTACACCAGTCCACAAAAATGGGGATAAGACCAACCATGGAAACTATCGCCCAATCTCCATACTCCCTCCTCTCTCGAAGGCCCTGGAATGCATAGTGGCCGACCAACTTATTGACTTCCTGGAAAAATACAATATCCTATGTCCCCAACAACATGGTTTTAGAAAAGGCTACAGTACAACATCGGCCTTACTGGAACTTACTGGAGAACTACATACTGCACTGGATAAAGGCCATCTAACTGGGGCCGTTTTTGTTGACCTGACAAAAGCATTCAACACTGTTCATCATCGTCTGCTGACAGAACAGCTCCAGTCCTCTGGGCTCTCACCTGACGCCACAGACTGGTTCAATAGCTACCTTGACAATCAGACACAAAGAGTAAAAATTGCTGGGGTTCTCTCTGATGCCAGATCAGTCCACTCCAGAGTCCCCAAGGGGTCTGTCCTGGGGCCACTACTATTCTGCCTTTTCCTGAACGCCCCTCCCTAATACTGCTCTGAACAAATCATTCTCTATGCAGACAACATAGTAATTTTCACCTCTCACAAGGAACCTGAACCACTTCAACACAACCTCCAGCAAGGATTTGCCGCAGTAGAAAACTGGTTTAGTAGGCACTAAACCATAAAAAAACCCCAAGGTTATGCTTTTCAGCAGCCATCAAAACCAGCACAGGCAACACCCCCTCAACATCACAACTAGCCTCGGAAATATCCTTGAGCAAGTTCAGGCATTCAAATATCTCAGGATATCTCTGGACCCAAACCTAACATATGGCTCCCCACATTGACTATGTTGCCAAAGCTGCAAACAGTCGACTAGGCCTGCTATACTGCCACAGAAGTCACATTACTCTGGAAGCCTTGAGGATCGCTGTCCAGAGCTCAGTGGTCTCCATTATAGACTACGGCCTAGTCATATACAGTTCTGCATCAGCCACTGCATGAATATATCAATATCTCTGAACTAGGCTTGTATACTCATCTCTGGTGCCCCCCTGTCTGACACGTACCTGTGACCTTTATGCGTAAACCGGATGGCTACAACTCTCCAACCGCATAAGGTATCTAACCTGCACTATGGCTAAGAAAGCTTCCATGGGCCTCGCTCCTCAAAGCACTAGTACAGCCAAGCCTGAATACTCGTAATACCAGGCGATCTGAAACTCAACTCCTCCAGGTTCCCTATTGCCGCACCTCTCTGGGCCAACGATCCTTTGCCTATAGGGGGCCTAGCTGACTACACAATCTCAGTCCTGACATCTCCTCTATGACTAAACTCGGCCCTTTCAAAGCCAAACTTCACCTTCATCTCATTGCTGCCAGCTCATGTGACTGCTTTATATAACTGGCCCCCATAACTTCCTCTAATCAGCACCATGCACTTATCCCACTACTTCACCCCACTCTGTTCATTTTACACCGTACGCTACCCCCCTGTCTGTATGTTTGACAACTGCCTTTGGCTGCTCTCTCCCCCCCCTCAGTATCCACCCTCCCCTATGTTCTCCCCTTCAGCTTTCCACTTTGTTTTCCCCTATGTAATATCTCTATTTTACAGCTTCTCCTAACCTTGGAATATTTGTATCCTTGTTGTAATTGTCTGTACTGTAATTGACGTGGAACCTTTGTAAAAGAGCCTTGGCTCAAAGGTACTTGTAATCCTAGACTTAATAATAAATAAATAAAGCTGCAGGTAGCTGGCTAGTACTGGTGCATTTAAGTCCCTAAAATTTGTAATACTAGCCAGAAGGCTTTATCCAACAAACTTATAATAACATGATGCCTTACAGAAATTCTATACAGGATTTCTGCTGCAGGACTTGTGGGCCATGTTCAGTTACTCATGGTTTCCCTTGGGTATACAGCAGCAACCACCTTCCCTCCTCTAAAGTCCTGGTTGGATGCAACTGCTCCTCTTGTCTGCAGAGTGGATCACACCTCTGACTCCTCAGCTTTCTTTGGCTGTTACCGCCCCCACCTCTGCCAATAAACTGCTCTCTCTCTCTCACAGGAATGTCACTCTCAGGGTGGTTGCAAGAATGTGAGGCTGGGAGCTCATCTATTACTGGCCATCAGCAGGTGGTGATGACTAGCACAGTGTCTTCCAGGCCCTCTCCAGTGCAGCTGCTGTGCACTCTGCTCTAACCTTAGTGTAACAAACGTTTTTTGGTTTCTCTCTCTCTCAGTTGTGTCTGCAAGGGAGCTCTCTCCCACAACCCACCAAATTGTGCCTGACAGTTTCAGGGGTGTAGCCAGGCATTTCAGATTTGTACACCAACCTGATACACTGCTACCCCCTCCCCTACTGTTGTTCATGCCTGCCCCCCCCCAACTCGAGTCCCAAGGTTCCTGGCTCCAATCAGATGATTCCCACACTAGACCTACTGTCTGTCTGCGCTGTTAGTGTGGTGCTAGCTGCCCACTGGTAAATGCCACTGACTGCACCATGAGTCCAAGACCATGGCAGAAATTTCTTCTCTCTGCCCTACAGGTAGGCAGATTTGCTCCACTTGCCACTCCACATGAAGTTTTCATTCTTTTAGCTGGTTCTGAGTCTTTTCTTCTGTCTACTGCTTCTCTGTTCTTCTACTGCTTCTCTCACTCCCAGTACAATTGAACTAATAGTATGGCTTCTAACTTTGCTGGGGCATTTAAACTCACTGCCCAAGACTTGCCACACCCCCTGCAGATGGCACAGCCAATCAATAGGCAGGCAGACCATGTGTACTTAATTGAGACCTTAAGCTTCAATGTCCACGGTCCACTCTGCCACCTCCCCCCCAAAACAAAGCTGAAAGAGATAAGAAAAAGCCTGTGAAGCCAAACAAAGGAATTTAAATGTGATGGACTAGAGAGGGCACTGCAATGCTGGCCAGCTTGTTTGCTACCCCCTGCTACTAAACTTGGTACACCATGGCCTACTTGGAGTATCAGTAGCTACACCCTTGGACAGTTTAGGGTCAGTCATTAAGGTTGAGCCCTGCATTAATCAGCTGCTAAGACAGCACATATCTCCCTCTTACCAAAGTCTGCCCACTACTCATGGGTGTCGGAACATGGAAAAAAGTGGGGGTGATAAAGTTCGAAAAGGGACAGGGTCAAAAAACGTAGTTTGTGCAAGCAAAGCGGCACCCTGAATGCTCATGGGCAAACGTGAGCGGGTGCTACAGCCTCCCCCTGCGTCCACAGGTTCCAACACTTATGCCACTACTGGCTTGTACTCACTTATGGTAGGTATGCCTTGCTAGACAGAGCACACTTCCCAAGCTGTGCAAGTTTCGCAGAGCAAAACTCGTGCAGAGAGCCTCCCCACTGGCTAAGGTCAGATGTCAGTCACAAGGGGAGGGCCAGTTCACTGGCTCGACAGATGACTGGTCATCTCAAGCCCTGGCAAATTAATGAAGTCCTCTGGTAGCCCATAAGCCCTCTAGTGGGTCTAGAGTAGGTTCTGCTGTTTGACTGGCTGTTTGCTGTCATTGGACCTCGACTGGCAACAGATGAGTCAGTGCTGCAAAAGATGGTCATGGCCATCAGTACAGATTTATTTGTTTTTTGAAAACTGGCTAAGTACTCTAGAGTAGACCACAGGCCTATTTCCAGGCACAACCCCAAGCAAAAGTACATGCTACAAAAAGGCCTAAAGGCACAATCTCCAAAAGTCCTTTTTTAAGAGGCCCTGGTTCCTGGAAACTCACTCTGGCACTACTAAATGTTCGGTGCTGGCAAGCACTAATGCCTCGGTGTTTGGGGCGACAGCTCAGGGAAAAACCCCATCTGTCCCAAGCGGTGGCCACACTCATCAGGAGCATATGAACATACGAAAACGCCAGCAGATTAAGCCTTAAGGTCTTTCACATCTGCTGGAGATATTGCTCACAGTACAATCACTGGTGCTGCATCCCCTCCCCTTTTTACTCTCTCCCCCAAGGTTATCCACCAAAAGAGCAGCACTGACACAACAACCAGTTCAGGAATAGGAAGTGATAAAGAAATAGCACTCCTGTTCCCTAATTCCACAATCCCCAATAATACAGTCTTTAGTACCTCAAATCAAAATCTCCACAGCACAAAAGGGCTCCGTGCTTAACAGTACATGTAGTCCCTAATTATTGGGGGTTACATATAAGCAAAATGAGTCACTCAGGGTGGGCACTGTGGGGAAGTGATGCATTTCCTGGATTGCTAAAGGCACTTGGCTGTGCCTTGTGCCTCACAATGCACCCAGGGAGTGCATCCGATTTACCACTAAGCCCTGGCATGGCTTATTGTTCACATATCAAACAGGCAGGAAATTTTTACGCTCTGAGTACTTCTCACAGATCACTGGGATAGCTTCAAAACTTAATTCCTTTTAGAACAGTATAAAACACAGTTTTACTGTCTTTTTCAAGCTGGTAAATGTGGGCTATACCTGAACCACTCCCATGCAGGAATCCAGAAATATAGACCCTTTGGGTTCTTTGGATATTTTTTCATCTTTGTAGAAATTGAGGTTGTATGATCCATCTCCAAGCTGGACCAGATGGAAAAATCTTCTCTTGAATGACTATAAAAAGAAAGGCAGAGGACAACATATGTAAACCAATATGTAAGCAAAAATACATAGTTGAGCATGTTTGGTGAAAAAAAAACGTCACATGCCTCAGGTGTAGTATTAGGCACGAGGAGTAGACGAGTGCTGTTAAACACACCTGAAAAGTGTGACGATCTTAGCACAATTAAGTCAAGTCAAAGTTTATTGGCAGGAATTAACTCCATTGAGTAGGCTTATTTACAAGGAGGTCCTGATGCAAAGATGTGCAATACACTTTCAAAACAACATACACAAAGAACAAATACAGTTGTAGCACAGCATAACATGGTGATGAGCAAAATCAGCAAAAAAGACAACATATTTTACATATACCTGTATATACATGTAGAAAATATATTCGTATGTACATGCATGCATGTACGTACGTACGTACAGAGGAGAATCCCAAGGGAGGAAAGTCTTGGCATAGTGCGCATATGTGCAGAATGCAGGACACTGTGGCTGATAAGGAACAATATCAGGGTAAGTGAGGTGATCAGGGAAGTACTGACAGTATGTAGTAGGGTTACAAGTAGACCGGGAGTCTACCAGGATAGGCAGGGTTCAGGAGAGAGGAGATCAGGACAGTGGAGTTTGGGTAAGCAACAGTATGCACAAGAGAGGGAGTGGTAAGGCACGGAGAGTAGCGAGCAGGATAAGAGGGAGGTGAGAGCAATGGGAAGGGTGGGTGGGGAAAAATGAGGCAGAGACCTGGAGGCTTACGGGGTGGGTGAAGGGGGAGGGAACATAGAGACTACGTAGGGACTGCCTTCTTCTACAAATTAAATGTTTTACATATGTCTTACAGTGAGTAAAAACAAATAATTTTCTAGTAGTAATAATTTACTGATTTGAAAACTGGTAACTGGGAAAGGTGCACTGAGCCGATTATTGTTTCAAGGAGCGACCTGGGAGACTGGAACAGAGGTGCTAGTTACAAGCAAGATGATGTATGGGTGGAGTGTCTGCCCCTACAAGAGGGGGCCATGGGTTCAAACCTAGAGTAAAAAAAAATTTTGGGAGGCAGTATAGCATAGTGGGTTCTAGGGCTCTGAGCTGCAAACCTGTAGACCTGGGTTTGAATCCCATAGCCCCCACCTGCATACTGTGTGACCCTATGCAAGTCACAACTTCCTTGTGCTTCCAGGCCGCACCTGGAAACAAGCTTTGGCTTAGTGTGCTTCTCCTGGTTAAACAATTTCTCCTTTCTCCCCCATTACAAGCAAGTTGATAACAATTCTGTGCTGATGCAGATAACCAAACGTAAATGGCTAAAAGCTATTACTGACAGCTATAGAGAGGTAACCACCTAGCAAGGCAATACATCAAGATAAAGCAGATAGAACCCAGCAGCTGAGTGAGATAAATTAGGACAGAATTATAAAATAAGGTCACAGAGTAAACTAGGGTCGCACTAGTAGAAAAGTAAGCAGAAATCAAAAAAGATCAGTGACAGCTAAATGAGGACAAGAGCAAGCAGGTGAAAAGTGAGGCCACAAAAACAGATTCAGGGAGGGGTCTGAGCATGAGGAAGCAAAAATGAAGAAATTGAATTTAAACAGGCACCCATTTTAACTTACAAGACAAAAATAGTCCCTATGCTGGTACGTACGGTGGGGGGGGGGGGGTAAAACCAGTTAAAGAAAATAAAAACCCTGAGTGGCACTTTGTTGTCAAACTGCAGAATACGTTAGCTACCTAATTTACATTTCAAAGCAGTACAAGTACTGTATTTCTAATGGAAAGGTAACATGCTCAAAGTTGTTGATCCCACTAGTTTCTGAAGTGGGGTTAGATTTCTCCTGCACTGGGATCAGCCATTCCTGGTTCTAATGCCATGTTCTTTAAGAATCACGGGACTTTTTCCATTTTAAGCAGTTTGTGTCTGCCTCTACTTAACTGTGTTTCCTAGCCTTCCCCCTCTTTCTTGATACTACTGCCCCTCTTCCTCACATTGTTTCTTTTTCTTTGTTCTCCACATTCATTATGGAATAAAAAGGTTCCAAACTCTAATGGTAGATTGTTCACCCTAATACACACACACCTCTAATTGCCTCATATGGAGCAAGAAAATCAATTTTATGTGTGGCAGGGTAAGCAGAAGGGCTTTCCCCATTAAGCAAATAAGGATAGCAGAGGGATTTTACATGGTCAGCAAAGAAGCACTAGCAATTAGGAGTAGTATTTAATTAATAACGTTTGTGTAAGAAGGGGATTATGATGGAAAACATTTAGTGATTTTTTTTTATTTTATGGAAATTTTATTTCTATGGCCTAGTTAAAGGCTTTTACAGTGTATAGGTGGCAGCCATTTTTCTGACTGCAAATTAATCCTTTGGTGCTTGAGTTAACTGTGTGATGTGACTACTAACAACTACCAGCCCTAATGTGTGCTATTATGGTGACCTTAGAAGGCCTCTTAGCCAATCAGGTGGCTTCATTTTCCCCAATTTTAAAAGTAAGCTATAAGACACAACAGGTATGAGTTGTTATGTGATAACTGCATGCCCAGGTGCACTATGAGGCAGGAGACGTTTACAAAGAGTACCTTTAGTACCTAGATGTGTGGTTATCACCAAACCACACCGTGGAGTGTCATATTGTGCTTATAAAATGTATAAACCAGGCCAGCCCAGTGATGTGGAGGGCTAAGACACTGAGCACCTTACCTGTTGCCATGCCAGTGACCTGAGGTCATAAGCAAACTCGAGTTTCCAAGGGTTGATCAGAGAGGTAAAGGATCGAGTATCTGAGGGACTGCTCACTTTTCCCGGGGAGGAGAGGCTTGCTGGCCAGGCCTCTGACTGCCGTCAGGTGGAGGGAGGCCTGGTGGTGGTACAGGGTCAGGTGGCACCAAGAGAGGGGCCACAGATATGTATGCTTGTGTGCCTCCACATGCAGACATTCACATTAGGCAGCAGGGTAAAAAGGAGAAAAGTGGCAAATGGTGCTGGGGCTTTGCGAAGCACTGCCCATTAGTCCCCCGATCAGCACTACTGCCTGCGACCGCAGGTCAATTCTGAATTAATGTCATTGGTGGGGGAGATGGCCTTCCCCACTGCAGCTCCACCACGGGAGAAATCTGTGGTGAAGAAACACCTGACCAGGTAAAGTCCTGGAGGTGGCAGATGCTGGCTGGGGGTCAGGGACAGGGCTAATTGGCTGCCCCAGCTACTGAATGGCAGAAAAACCTTTGTGGCAAAAAATAAATAAATATATAACTAAATAAATACAATGGATAAACTGAGGAACAACTTATGAAGCAAAAATGCCAATTATTTTTAACTTGAAAACAGATATTTTCTGTTGATAAATGTAGCAAAATATAGTCCCACCACACCTGTCAATCAGCAGCCTTCTCACTCATTCAAAACATGAAATGTTTATCATGAAATGCAAGTATTCAAAATTCTGCAGAATGTGACTGGCAAAATGTTTTTGCACACACACACACACACACACACACACACGCACACTTACATCAGAAGGCCTGAAAATGGAGTCAGGGCCTTAACCGCATCTGTGACAGGGTAAACAGCACAGATTCCTCTGGTTAGTATGGGGCGGGGGATTTTTCATGGTCAACAAAGAAGCATCAGAAAATAAAACTGTTATGTAATGCATCTTTTTTGTTAATTTGTGAATGTGTCCAGAGTGGATCATGATGGGAAAGAACATTTAATTTTGTTTTATATATATTTTTATTAGGAGGAATTTAATTTATGTTTATTCATTTTTGCAATGCAAAACACAAGTAAACAATATGCTTGGTTTACAGCACAAGAACAGGTAACAGAAATACAGTGATAGTATACATTGCTCATCATTCTATATTACCCATATGAGGAAGCAAGTGCTTAATTACTATTTGATAAGAAATGTCCAAAAATCTGACAAATGCAGCATGCCCATGCAGAAAATCGATGAGAGTGTAATGTTCTCCTAGGTGCCAAGCATCTACTGGTGCCAGCCAGTGGCATTTTATCTTCCATGTTGAGCTAAACACTGGCAATCAAGGCCGAAAACTCCTGGGATGTGCTGAAAAGAGTACCCTGCAGGGGACAGAAAATGCTGAAGTTTTTTAGTGTGTAATGGTGGAAGCCTTGTTTTGGATGGCAATGAGGAATTGTTCTGGGTGGCACCGATATCTCAGTGTGCTATGTACTTCTTGCTGAAAGAAGTCCAAAAGAATTGGTTGCTGCTCAGTAAACATCTGGCTTCAGAATCCTTTTAGTTAATCAGGATGCACAACATACTATACCCGTTTTATAAATTCAAATAATCTATATTATGATTAATAACTGGTACTCACATCCACTTCAACTTTTAATTTAGTTGCCAATGAAGAAACTAGGGTCCTTTCAAAATTTGGTCAAGTTCGGTCAGAGACGGCCTTTCTTTTAACATAGAAATACATACTAACATACTAAAATGCCAGCAGAGTAGGCCCCATGGTCTATTGAGTCTGCTCGAGAGTCAGCACCCTAAATGGGCACTGCTACCATTCGCCTGATTTCTCCCCTATCCCCCTTCCCCCAGCCAGGGTTCCCCTCCTCCAGACAGGTAGCCCTCCTCTTAATTCCCCTCCTGTACCTATCCCAGCCTCTCTTGAACCCTTCCACCGTTGACACCTCCACCAGTTCCTCAGGCAGTGCATTCCATGGTTCCACCACCCTCTCAGTGAAGTATCGCCTCCCCCCCCCCGAGTCTCCCTCCCTCCCTCCAGCCTCCAACCATGCCCCCTGGTGGCCCCTCCCTCAAATACTTGAAGACCTCAATCTTATCCCCCTGTCTCTCCCCTCACCTCCAGTGAGAACAGGTCAAGCTCCTCAAGTCTTGCTTCATAAGTCCTGTCCCCCAGACCCCAGATCATTCTGGCTGCCCTCCTCTGAACCCTCTCTAGGAGTTGAATATCCTTCCTGTGGTGCGGGCGCCAGAACTGTACGCAGTACTCCAGGTGCGGTCTGACAAGGCAGTTGTACAGTGGCATAATCACCCCCCTACTTCTTGAAGTGATCCCCCTGGCGATACAGCCCAGCATTCTATTTGCCCTGGCTGCAGCCCTCCTACACTGATCCAAGTTATTCATTTTGGCATCTACCAGCACCCCCAAGTCCTTCTCCCCCACATGAGACCTGCAATATGTCCCTTCCTAGGGTGTACACCTGCCCCGGGTTTCCTTGACCCAGGTGAAGCACCTTGCATTTTGCAGTGTTGAACCTTAGCTTCCAGGCACGTGACCATCTCCCTAGATCATCCAGATCTCCCTGCAGGGCAACCCTACCCTCCTCCCTATCCACCACTGCCCCCAGCTTAGTCTCATCCGCAGAGAGATTCATTTTACTCCTGATGTCGGAGATTTACGCATTAAATAGGAGTGGTCCCAGAAACTGATCCCTGTGGGACCCCGCTGATGACTCCCCTGGGGGACGAGACTACCCCTCCTACCACCACCCACTAGGTACGCCAAGATAGCCAACTTCCTATCCACCTGACCATCCATGCCCACACCCCCATCCTTCCTAACTTATCCAGCAGACCCGTGTGAGGGACCGAGTCAAATGCCTTGCTGAAGTCTAGGAAGATGACATCAATTGGCCTACCTTGGTCGAACGCTGCCGTCACCCATTCGTAGAACTCCACAAGGTTAGTTTGACACGATCTGCCCGGGACGAAGCCGTGCTGGCGATCATCCAGGAATCCTTGTTCCGCCAAGAACACCCCCAGCCTCTCCTTTACTATGGCCTCCATCAGCTTGCCCACCACTGATGTCAGGCTGACTAGCCTGCAGTCCCCCCGCTTCTCCCTCGATCATCCTTTATGGATGGGCACAATATGCGCCTCCCTCCAATCCCTTGGTACCATCCCTGTCTGTAGGGAAGCGTTAAAAAGGGCAACCAGGGGTTCGGCCAGGTCATCAGCCAATTCCCACAGCACTCTCAGGTGGATTCCATCAGGACCCGGGGATTTATCCTTTTTTTAGGGACCTGAGAGCTTCCCACACCCTACCAACAGGAATTTCCCCATCCGTGCTGTCACCCCCCTCAGCCGATCCTGCATTCCCCTCCCCCCGTCTGGGTCAGTTCCCTCTGCCCCCACTGTAACAAGAGGTACCCTAACTTGAAAGGGTCCTGCTTCATCCACCCTCTGTCCCCTTTGCATGTGGCCCCCCACCTCCTCCCTAGTGAAAACCAATGCAAAATATTCGCTGAGCACCTCCATTTGTTCGCCCGCCCCCCCTGTCTTCAGTCTACTGAACTGCCCTTTTACTCTCCTCCTCTCCCCAATATACCTAAAGAACCCTTTCTTTCCCTTCTTGATCTCCAGTGCCAATTTCTGTTCCATCCTTGCCTTGGCCCCCCTCACCACCCTGGTAACCTGCCTGGTCGTGCGAAGATACTCATTTCTATCCAAGACCCCACACAATCTCTTGAACCTATGGTAGGCTGACCTCTTTCCCATCACCAACTCCTGGACCTCCCTAGTCCACCAACATTTTATTTTATTTATTTAGTTTTTGTTGACCGGGTAAGTGCACTAGACAAATCTTGCCTATTTTCAGGCATGACCCGGGGGAGGGGGATACAGATGAATGTCAACTGACCTTGAACCAGATTAAGCTGTTGGTGGTATTTTTAGTGAATGAGGGAAATTTGGCCAGGACACCGGGGAAATTCCCTTACTCTTTTCGATAAGTGCCATGGGATCTTTAACATCCACCTGAACTACCACCAATCCAGGCAGATGGGACCTCAGTTTAACGTCTCATCCGAAAGACGGCACCTCAGAAGTGCAGCACCCCTCTCATGCTGCACTACAGTGTCAGTACTGGGATATTAGCCCAAGTGCCAAATGTGGGAACTGAACCCACAGCCCTCTGATCTCCTGGCCTCAGAGGCGAGTGTGCTATCTACTGAGCCACTGACACATGGCCTCCTAGATCTAACACCCTTGTGTCTCTCCCTCACACAGGACTTGGTCGTCTCCTGGAGTCCTCTCCTGATGATTTCCCACCTACTCTCAACGTCCATGCCCTGCTGTATCCCAGCCAAATGGCCCCTGAGGATGTGCCCCATACACCTGAAGTCTGCCCCTCTAAAGTCAACAAGCCTTGTCCTTGTGTGGTCCCTCCCATCTCCTTCCCACCTCCCAGGTCCACTACAAACCAGATGGTGAGACCAAAAAAAAAAAGAGCAGAACAGTGCATCCAGTCTGTCTCAAGATTCCCAAACTCGGAATCTCACTAGTATCAATTATTCCCATCCAAGCCTTTCAAACAGTAGGAATCCAGTAACAGTTCTTTACAACAAGCATCGTCCCGCCAGAGTGTGATACTCCACAGACAGGACCATATGCTACTTTTTAGAACTTGGAATACAAGTTCAAACTGTGCACTGTGGTCACACTCCCCCAAGTATATTAACATCAGATTTGTTTCTCTGCCTGAAGAGAGCAGTAGCCCTGAAGTACAGCTCCAGTCTTCTGGCCTACAGTTCATGCCCTCTGACAGTTTTAATTTTTTTCTAACTTTCTCAGTTAGTTTGCGATACTCTGCATCAGTAAGATGTTTAGTTTTATCATTCTGAGTATTCTGCAGTTTGCTTTCTTTCCTGGAGAAGGCCATGCTGCAATGTGGTTTTCACTGGAAGGGGAACTGACAGCACTTAATTAAATAATTTGAAAACTGCCAATTTTTCTGTATTTTTCTATGGTTTCTGAGCAATTTGACACCCAGTCCCCATTTCTTTGTAAATGGACCATTTTTTCTGTGTAAAAGGATTTGTTTTAAACTGCAATATAGCAGTTTCTCACTATTTGTGAGGGAAAATATACTGAATCATTTTAATTTGTGACTGGGAATGAAATACAATTATTTTTGAAAGGTCTTTCAGTGTCTGACAGCCCTCAAATGTGTACAGGACCAACAGGTTTCAAAAACAGCACACATTGTTTTCAGCTCCTGGCAAAGGCAGACTGTCACAAGCTTTGTTTAAAGTGCTAGGATCCAGATCACGATTTTACCATTTGCAAGTTCTTTAAAACATTTTGCCTTAAAACTCAAAAGAAAAGGGCTTTAAAAAGAGAAGAATTTATGACTTCTCAGTCTGTCTGTCTGTCACCAAAGCACAATAAAGGCTCAGAGGGAGTTCCTAGTGATGGTGGAAAGCAAGCATCACAAGTCTGTTCTCCTCATAACTTGCAGCAGCAGTCCTTGTCAAAGGGGACAGATAAAACTGCTTTGCCATCAGATAAGTTTAATAATGATGGTAAGGGTATCAGAGTGTCTGAAAGTGAGAACGCCAAGTCCAGTGATGTGAAAACTAAAAATAAAACAGCTTCAGAGCAGGTACCGGAACCAGTGCCTGCCAAGAAAAACATGTCTATTCCACTCCCCATGCTAAGGAAAAGGAGCAGGCAGTGGATCAAAGACAAATGCCCTCAACAGAGGACATGGCCAAGGCACGGCAGTTTTTCCAAGTCTCCCAGGTTATGGGAAACTTCCTTAACATACCTGCTTCCCTCCCCAGGCTCAGGTCCCAGACCATTTTCCTGTGGAGGATGAGGAGGAGGATTTGTATTATGAAGAACATGATGGTGAACCTACAGAATCTGACAGTTCACCTGACCAGGAGTTTGGGTCCCCTCCTAGGCCCACAGAGGATTACACCTCTTATTCTACATTCATCAAACAGATGGCGAGCACCCTCAACATCCCCTCTCATGAAACAGAGGCAGATTGGGAGAAAGTAGAGTTTCTGGATATGATGGGGCTAGCCCCAAAAAGGAGGTTGGTAGTCTCCATCAACAAGTCCCTCCAAAAAGTGACTTCAAAAATCAAGTCAGCACCTACTTCGGCTGCTGGTACCAACAAAAGTCAAAAAGATGTATTAGGTGGACAGACACGGGTTGGAATACCTGTATACCCTCCCTGATCATGAAAAGGCGGTCCAGGCAGCTGCGTGTCAGAAGGCCAAAGTGCCTTTCTCAGATCAGTCTACTGAAGATTCTAGAAAACTGGATACTATGGCCAGAAATGTGTACAACACAGCTTCCTTGCTCCTGGGGGAGGCATATTCAGCTCAGTACCAGAAAGTACTGTGGAATGCAGTGCTGGCACTGACAGAAACACAGAAACAGAAACTGATGGCATATAAGGACCACTAGACACATCTAGTCTGCCCATTTTCCCTGCCTACTGTAAAAGCCACAGACCCTACTTGACCTCTGGCTTTACCTCCCTGTTCCTATTGCTAGGGCTCCCCTATGCCTGTCCCATGCATGCTTGAATACCCCCACTATGTTTACCCCCACCACCTCCATTGGGAATCTATTCCATGCATCCACTACCCTTTCTGTGAAGAAATACTTCCTCACGGTACCCCTTAGTCTACCCCCTTGCAACCTCATCTCATATCTCCTCGTTCCTGGACATCATCTTTTCTGAAAGATGCTACCCTTCAGTACCCTATTCATGCCTTTTAGATATTTGTAGGTTTCAATCACATTTCCCCTGTCTCTCCTCTCCTCTCCTCCAGGGTATACATATTGAGGTCTCCCGGTCTCTCCTCATATGACTTTTGGTGCGGGCCCTGCACCATCTTTGTTTGCCTTCTTTGAACTGCCTCCACCCTGTCTATGTCCTTACAGAGATGCAGCCTCCAGAACTGGACATAGTACTCCAAATGAACAGTGGCATCACCACCTCTTTTCTTCTGCTGGTGATACCTCTTCCTATGCACCCCCAGCATCCCACTAGCTCTCCCCACAGCCTTGGCACATTGTTTGGCCAGCTTGAGGTTATCAGATATGATTACCCCCAAATCCCTTTCCTGTTTGGTGACAATCAGTTCCTTCCCCCCCCATCACGTAATCCTCCCCAGGGTTCTTGCACCCCAAATGCATGATTTTGCACTTTTTCGTATTAAATCTCAGCTGCCAAACTCTGGACCATTCCTTCAGTTTATGTAGGTCCCTCCTCAATTTTGCCACCCCTCCTGGAGTGTCCACCTTGTTGCAGATCTTAGTGTCATCTGCAAAGAGGCACACCTTCCCCTCCAAAATGTCACTTATGAAGACATTAAACAGGACTGATCCCTGTGGCACCCTGCTGGTCACCATCCTTTCCTCAAATTGAGCACAATTTACCATGACCATGACCCTGTCTTCTACCACTCAACCAGTTCCTGACCCAGTTTACCACCTTGTGACCCACACCCAGGCTGCCCAGCTTGTTCACCAGTCTTCTATGACTGATAAGGTTGATGTTGAAGTGTCACAGAATCTGGCTGCAACAGCAAAGTCAGCCCTGGACACCACCAAGTACCAGTTACATATGGCTGTAAACACAATGACTTGGCTTCATAAATCTTGGCACATGCAGTATCCCTGAGGAGGTTTACATGGCTAAGGGCTACTAGCCTTACCCAAAACACCAAGACTAAAGTCACTGGTTTTCCCTTCGAGGACAATTCCCTATTTTGTGAAAAAATGGAAGAATACATGAAAAAAATGGATGTAACACAAATCCACTTATAAAAATAACGCTATGACTACCAACCACAAAGAGGTTACTACAGAAGCAGAGGCAGGAGGGGCTCCACACGAGCTGCAGCACAAGTCCCTAAGCCACAGCCAAAACAAAGCCCCTGGCAATTCTGTCCAGGTCACCCGTCAATCATTTCCACCACTAGAGGGAAGGCTGACCCACTATTTTCAGGAATGGGTATAAATCACCACAGAGAGGTGGGTCCTGAAAGTAGTGGGTCAGGGATTGTACCCTGCAAATCAAAAAGTTTCCAAAACCGCAGACACCAAAAAACTTTCCAACACATTCACCAACAGAAAAAAAATTCTGCTGGAACTGGAAGTAAAAGGGCCTGTTCTCAAGATACTTCCAGCCATAGAAGAAACATGGGGAGTGGTGACCCATTTTAGCTCTAAAATATTGGAACAAACATCAAAAAGAAAAGTTCAAGATGATCACACTAGGGACACTGACATCATCCCTACAGTCAGGAGGTTGGTTGGGGTCATTGGATCTGAAAGAGGTCTACTTTTACATTCCAGTCAGACCCCATCACAGAAAATATCTTAGGTTCAGGCTTGGAAAAGTACAGTTACGTAAAATAACAGTAGATCTTCAAGAGACGCTCTTGCAGTAGGTAATTACTTGTAGGACTGCTCCCCCTGGCATCAGGACCACACAGAAACCTTTGCTAGCAGCATTTGTTGGGGAAAAGCCCACCCGTCACATGATGGACGTCAGAGTAACACTATATAGTGGGCAGTCCCCATGTCTGCCCTCCAGTTTTCCCCACCAGAGACCTCCAAGAAGGGTGACAGGAGAATGTGAAAGAGGCTCCTGGAGCCAAGAAAAGCTCATGGAAAAAGAGCTACAGACTTTTTAAAAAAGGGGGAAGGAGGGTGGGAAAATGGTTGCCTACTGCAAGAGCCTCTCTCAAAGATCTACTGTTATGATAAGTTCTTCTGTAACTGTACTATCTTACTTCAAGAGGGCTTTTGCAGTAGGTAATTACTTGTACGACTGAGTCCCAAGCAGTAAGAGTCCAAGGGACAGGAAAATATGGGAGGCTGGAATTGAAAAGCTAGTAGGTAGCCAAATACTTATGACAGGAATCCCTGAAGAACTGCGCCTAGAGGCAATGTCCAAACTGTAGTGTTTTGTGAAAGTGTGGACGTTACTCCAAGTCAACAGCTGCGCAAATTTCTGCGGCAGATACATTTCTGAAACAGGCTGTCAAGGCAGCCATACCCCTGGTAGAATGTCCTTTAATCTGCCCCGGAAGGACTTCACCATACTTCTGGTAACAAAAACCAATGCAATTAGCCAATCATTTGGAAAGGCATTGTCTGGAAGGTGCCGCACCTTCTCTCTTTGTTGCAAAGGAAACAAAAAGCTGATCTGTCTTTCGGACATCTTTTGTCCTGTTGGTCTGATAATGCAAAATTCTATGAATGTCTAATGTCTTCAGAATGGCCTCCCCTGCCTGATTAGTATGCTCAGGGTAATACACTGGCAGCTGAAGAGACTGAATCAAAGTAGTCTCTGAAACGACTTTCGGAAGAAATTTAGGATTAGTGTGCAGATCCATCTGGTCTCTGTGAAACATCAAATAAGGCTCCTTACACATCAGGGTCTGAAGCTCGGAAATGCTTTGAGCAGAAGTAACTGCAACTAAAAAGAGCACTTTCCAGGACAAACAGCACATCTCACATGTACTTGCAGGTTCAAAAGGAGGCAATTTCAATTTCTCTAAAAGAAAATTAAGGTCCCACGGTGGAGCAGGGTTATGCATCAGGGGTTTCAGATGCAGAATTCCTTTTAGGAAGGTTTCAGAAAGCTCCAACTGAGCCAGAGTTTTGCCCTCCAATAAAACATGGTAGGCAGAAATGGCCACTAGATGCACCTTCAGTGATGAATAGCTCAAGCTCAAGTCGGATAGATGAAGATACTCCATGACCTGAGGAACGGGACACGAAAAAAGGATCCCAACTCTTCGAGGTGGCCCAAATGGAAAGACGATTCCACTTTATGGCATATGTAGTTCTGGTAGAAGGCTTTCTGACCTCTACCAAAATCTGAGCTACCCTAGGAGGAACCCCAAGTCTGGAAGCGACTATGTCTTGAAGAGCCACGCATGAAGATGAATGGGACTTCAGCCCCAGAGGGACCAGCATGCCCCCCTCCTGGGTCAGGAGATCATAAAAAAGTGGTAGAGAAGCCAGAGGTTTTGCTGCCAGCTGTCGAAGCAGTGGAAACCAAATCTGTCGAGGCCAAAATGGAGCAATCAGAATCATTCATGCTCCTTCTGTTTGAAGCTTAATCAGCACTCTCTGTAAAACTGGAAAGGGAGGAAATGCATACAGAAATCTCCCTGTCCAACAAAGCAACAGCACTTCTTGCCAGAAAGCACCATGCACGGGATCAAGCAAGCAAAACTCAGGAAGTTTTGCATTTGATGGGGCTGCGAACAGATCCACTTCCGGATGACCCCAGAGGTCGAAGATGTGGTCTACAACCTCTTGCTTTAGCTCCCACTCGTGCGCTCTTACCCTGGTGCGGCTGAGACTGTCTACGAGAACATTCTGTATACCTGGAATGTGAACTGCCAGGAGGTGTACCCTGTGCAGAACTGCCCAATTTCAGACCCACATCGCTTCTCTGCAGTTCTCCCGTTTGTTGATGCACCACACTACGCACGTGTTGTCCGATTGGATCAACAGTGTATCCTGCTAAAGCATGAGCTGAAAAGCCTGAAGAGCGTACAGAACTGCTCTCATTTCTAGCACATTTATGTGCAAGTGTAGTTCCACAGGTGACCACAGGCCCTGGGTCCTGTGATTTCCAAGATGGACACCCCATCCCATTCCCGATGCATCCGTTGTCAGGATTTGGGAGTAAGGAGGGGCTTGGAAAGGCTTGTGTCAGGCTGTCGGAGTTCTGCCACCACTGCAGATCTTTCTGCATTAGGCCGGAAACTAGGACACAGCTGTCTAAGTTGTCCACCCTCTGATTCCATAGAGTCCTGAGAGTCCACTGCGAGATACGCATGTGGAGCCTGGCCAAGGGAACCATGCGAATAGCCGCTGCCATGAGGCCAAGAAGGCGAAGGACCACCTTGGCTGAAATGTGTCAGCCGGAGGTTATCAGCTTGGTCTTCCTCTCCAGAGTCTCTACCCTGTCCAGGGGGAGGAAGGCCATACCCTGGACCGTGTCCAGAACCACCCCAGTAAAAGGCAGGCGCTGGGAAGGAGCGAGCTGAGATTTGGGGTAGTTGACAGTAATATCTAGTCACTCGAAAAGGTGCAGGGTAGCTGACAGAGAAGCCTCCAACCCCTCCCTCGATGGTGCTGCAAGGAGCCAATCATCAAGGTAAGGGAAGACACAGTGCTCCTGACTCCTCAGGGCTCCTGCTACCACCACGAGGCACTTGGTAAAAACCCTCAGTGCAGAGGACAGGCCAGAGGGGAGGGCTTTGAACTGGTAGTGCTCCCCTTGGAAAGAAAACCTGAGGAAATCTGTGGTGAGGATGGAATACTGGGATGTGCAGATAAGCATCCTGCATGTCCAGGGCACAAAGCCATTGTCCTTCGGACAGGAGAGGCAGCAGACTTTGCAACGTCAACACCCAAACCCTCTTGTATTCTATGAAGAGGTTTAGGGTACTGAGGTCTAATACCGGGCGCAGATCCCCCATCTTTTTTGGAACCAGAAAGAAGAGGGAGTAGCATCCCTTCCTGATCTGATTTGCTGGCACTGGCTCTATTGCTTCCTTTCAAAGAAGAGCCGTGATTTCCTCCCTTAACTGGGGAATGTGTGCCCTTAGATAGTGGGAAAAACCCGGAGGATGGTTTGGGTTTTTTTCAAGAAATTCAAGAGTGTGACCAAGCTTTATTAACTGAAGTACCCAGGCATCGGTTGTGATGGACTCCCAGTCTCCCACGTGTCTTGCAAACCTTCCGCCAACCTGTTCCTCTGATAAACTGGGAAGAGGGAGGACAGTCAGCGAGTCAGGAGTTGGGGGGGTGGTTAGGAAGAACCGCCCCTGAAGCTCTCTGAGTTTTGGTTGGAGGGGTGGCGGCCGTATTGTGAGCTCTGCATTTGAATTGACGCCTAGGTGCCTGTTTTTCGTCTGACATCTGTTTTGCTGATGAAAGGGACTTTTTGGCTGAGGTTTTGGGCAATACATAGTATGTACTGACCAAAAGGCAGTGCCCTTATTTTGCAGGCTTGTAATAATGTCCTGGGCATCTCCACCGAACAGGACAGAGCCTCTGAAGGGGCCGTCCTGAATAGCCAACTGGACATCAGGAGCTAAACCTGATACTCTTAGCCAAGAGAATCTACGAAGGCTTACTGCCATGACTGTGCCTCTAGCGGAAGAATCCACGGCATCGTAGGTGGCCCTTAGTGAATGATGTCCTGCCACCTTCACAGATCTGAGGGTATTCACCACGGTGGTCTTAGATTCCAAGTCGGGAGGGCCTCAACTATGGTCTCAAGCTGGCAGAACAGAAATTTTTGGTACACTAGCATGTGCACCACATAATTAAGAGCACAAATAGCTAGTGCAACAGAGGAATAAAACTTTCTCCTGAACTGGTCCAGCTGTCTGGATTTCTTGTCAGGAGGAAAGGTACTTGGGTGCTTAGGCTTAGCGGACCTGTCGTGAGTCGCAGTTATGACCACTGATTCAGTCTCTGGATGTACGCTGAGGTGGTCTTTGTCTTCTGGTGTCCTGTAAATCTGGTCAGCCTTCTTGGCCATAATCAGGATGGAGGAGGGTCTCTGCCAGATGGTGGAGGATAAATCATCGTGAGGTTCCAGCCCATGGGGTTGTGAGCACTGGACTCATTTCTGGGAAATCTTTATGCTCAGCCAACCTCTGACGCTTTGGGTTTCGAGCATCAGACTTCCAGCCTTGTGCCTCCTCCCAGGAGGTCTACAAGAGGATCCTCGGGAGACGACTTGGAAGACTCTTTGGGACTGGCTCTTCAGGAGGAGGGTCTCGAATCCTGAACCCTCTGAGGATGACCCGAATCAATCTGAATCCTCAGGTTCCTTGTCTACACGAGCAAACTTCTTCTCCCTCTGAGCCACATCTGACGCCAGGACCTGCGGATGGCCTGTCATCAGGCCAGATGTTGAGGCTCGAGGGGTGACTGGAGAGGGCGCCCTAGGGGTATGATCTGGATGACCTACTTCCAAAGGTCGCTGATGTCTGCTGTCCAGTTCTATGACCAATTGAGATTTTGCTTCCGACTACGTCTGCTGTCCAGTTCTATGACCAACTGAGATTTTGCTTCCGACTACCATGATTGCAAAATCTCCCTGAAATCCACCTGTGATTGAGAAGGAGGAGGAGGCAGAGTGGGAGGTGGTGGAGGGTGACAGGTATGGAATCCTGATCTCATGGCATGTGTTCCATGTGCCGAGAAGCCCAGAGCAGCATAATGGTGAGCATAACCAGGCAACTGGAAAAGAGGCAAGTGAAACCCAGGATATCCTGAGTAGTAATAACCCATTGAAAAGGGCCTCAGGCCTGACGGCGGAAAACCTGACAGTGCCCCAGATGGATGTCAGCCTCACGGCAGCCCTGATGGAGGGTAACCTGATGGTGGCCCTGATGGAGGGTAGCCAGACGGCGGCCCTGAAGGAGGACAGCCTGAAAGAAGGTCTGCCGGCAGCCCTGACATGGGTACCCCAGTGAAGGGCTTGAAGATGGAAGTCCTGAAGGCAGCCCCAAAGGTGGGAAACCCGATGGGGCCCTGACAGAGGGTGGTCCAATGTCTGCCCTGACAGGGAAGTAAGGGGCCCATCGGGCGCTGGGGAGGAGCAGGGTCTGGCACCCCCACCAGGGGTGGTGGAGCTACTGTTAGTCCTTTGGAAGCTCAATCATCAGGTATACCTGACAAAAGGTCTACTTCCGCTGGGACCTGCAGGCCTGGGGATGGCAGAGTAATCTCCAACGGAGGAGGAGATGGGGGCTCACCATGAAGGGAACCCCGTGGTGACCCTTGCCCTCCAGCCGGGACAGAGCTGTCGTCTGGCTGTGTGTCATCAGAGACTCCAAAATTGTCTGATGGACCCAAAATGGTCATGCGATCGTTGGGAGGGTCAGACGATCAATTTATCGACTTGGGTCGCGCAGGAGTTGGACACACCAATCCCCAACTTACCGACCCTGGTCTGGCGCTTGTCGGAGGGTATGACAAGCTGCTTATAGGCCGCATCTGTTGACTCAAAGCCCAAGGTTGTGATGGGTCTAAGTGCGTCAACAGCCTTGGACAAATCCAGCGTGCCCGCGGTCACCGTAACCAGTGGTGGCAGGGTGGCCAAAGCCTGCTCTTTTGGTGGGAGTGCAGGCTTGGCCTCAGCACTCATCTTCCTGTAGGAAGAGTGCCGTTTCTCTGCTGAAGAGCTCGTGGGCGACTTTGGAGGAGGGGGCACTGCTCCCAGTCCCGGTGTTTTTCCTTGTCCCTCTTCTTTTTGTGGGGGTTAGTCGGAGAGGAAAAGATACTTTTCAGCTCGTTGAAGTCCTTTTCCACTGAAACCACTCTGAGTTTTAGAAGATAGGCTTCGAGGGACTGTTGGTGCCGTTTCCGTGTGGCCTAGCTGAACTGGGCGCAGGCCTCACACTCCTCGACATTATGATATGGGCCCAAGCAGAAGAGGCAGAGGGTATGCTGGTCCTTCTGCGGTAGCTGGACGCCGCAAGAATCGCACTTGTTTTTATGTGATTCTGTCGATGAGGTGGATGACATACACAAATATTAGGAAAATTAAGCAATAAGAGAAAAAATGGATACTCATCCGAATTCAGGTGATCGAACTGCTGCGACGAGCTTCAGAAGGTCCGACGTGCATATATCGATGGCAGGAAAGAACTGGGGGGGTAGACGTGAGGACCTCCCACTATAAAGTGTTATGTCGACGTCCATCACGGGACATCGGGTGGGTGGTCTCCCATCAAGACACTGCTAGCAAAAGCTTCCGTGTGGTCCTGACGCCAGGGGGTGCAGTCCTACAAGTAATTATTGTACCCTAAGTCATGTATGTCTTGCTTGTAAATTTACTGCCCACTGTCTGTAACTGGTTTTTGGACGTGGAGCCTTTGCAAAAGAGTCTCCGATTCAAAGGGCTGCAATTCCTACATTTAAATAAATAATTACCTACTGCAAGAGTCTTCTCGACGTAAGATCTGCCAATTCCAGTTTCTTTCCCTTCCCTTAAGTCTTATTTCAGTACCAAGGGTCTTCACAAAATATCTAACTGAGGGTGGCAGCACACCAGAGAAGACACAAAGTGCCTATCTGTGGTGGCATCACACCTGAGAAAACAAGGTGCGATTGTTTTTCCCTACCTAGATGATTAGCTAGTCTCTGGGAAAACAGAGCAAGGGGCAAGGTGCTCTATCCAACAGGTATAGAGCACGCTTGAGAACCTGAGATTCCTAATAAATCTGCAGAAGTCTCAGATAGCACCAGTATAGATACTGGATTTCACAGGTGCAAAGCTGGATACCCTGCAAGGGAGGGCTTTCCTTTCAAGGAAAAGGGTATCAAATCTAATTGCTACTGCAGAGTCCTTGACACTAGGCCACCCAAGGCCTGCAAAGGGATTTTCTGCAGTTACTGGGCCACAAGGCCTTGTCCACAGCACTGGTGCCATGGGCCAGATTCCAGATGAGGGACATTCATACCACCTAAGGGAGCACTGGTCACAAAGATGGGACTCGCTGTCTAAGCCAATGCCTGTCACAAAGACCTCTGTGCAAGCACCAGGGTGGTGGAAGGAGGAAAGCAACCGCAGAAAGGGCATTACCGTCCTTCAGCAATCCCCAACAAGTTTCCTCACAACAAAGGCCTCATTTCAGGAGGCAGGGAGCCCATCTAGAGGATCTCACAGTATGTGGCATCTGCAGCCCAGAGGAAACTTAGAAGCACTAAATCTCCTAGAGTTCAGGGCAGTATTGCTGGCAATGCAGTCCTTTTCCTCCCAGCTACAAGATCAGTCTGTACAGATTAGAACAGACAGTTGCACAACAATGTATTACATATACAAGCAATGAAGAACAAGACCATTAAAACTGTGCACAGAAGCCATGAATATCTGGGACCTAGCTTGTTCCTTAGATGCAAAGATTTCTGCGGTACATCTGCCAAGCAACAACAACGTGCTGGCAGACTCCCTAAGCAGAATCAGGCAGGAAAACCACAAGTGGACCCTGAAACCAGCAAGTGCTGGCCTCAGCCTTCAGAAGATAGGGCACTCCATGAATGCCTCATGGGAGAACAATCAGCTCCCACAGTTTTGTTGCAGACCACCAGCAAGTGGTACATTCCCAGAGGAAGCCCTAGTTCTGAACTGGACAGGCAAGGTCGTGTATGCCTCTCCCACCATTGCAACTCATACAGAGAGTGCACGTAAAGCTCAGAGAAGAGCCAGCAAATATGATACTGATAGTTCCAGACTAGGCCAGACAGGCTTGATACTTAACATTTCTGACCCTGTCCAGCAGGATTCCAATCAACCTGGCACTGAGATACAAACTGCTGACTCTACCTCAGGGCAAAACAACATTCCCAGACCTCAGAACACCATGCCTGAGAGCATGGTTCTTGAGGAGCTAGAATTCTTCAGTACGAATCTGTCAGATGAAGTGCTGAGGGTACTGAAGGTTTCCAGAAAACCAGCAATGAAACAAAGCATACTTCTCTAAGTGGAACAGATTCTCATACTGGTGTGCCCCCAGGAAGATGACCCCCATGCATTTGGGTGCCTACAGTACTGGATTACCGGGTACGCTTGTAATCCTAAAATCTGAGACCCTCACCACTAAAGGCACACCTAGCAGCAATGTCAGCCTACACATCAGCAGGCAAAGACAAATTCTTGGCCTCACAACCGGTTTTAAAAGGTTCTTTAAGGGCCTCAATCACCTGCATCCCCCTCTGAAGGGGACCCAGTCCCTATATGGAACTTAAGTATATGACTTGCCCAGCTAATGCAGTCTCTCTTTGAGCTTATGGCTACTGCTGATTTGAAATATGTCACATGGAAAACAGTCTTCCTGACTGCCATGACATCTGCCAGAAGGGTTAGTGAACCGCAAGCCCTCTGTACAGATCCAAACTACATCATCTTCCACATGGATAAGGTAGTCCTTTGGACTAATAGGAGGTTCCTGCCTAAGGTTGTATTGGAATTCCACCTGAACCAGTCAGTTACCTTTCCTGTGCTCTACCCTGAACACTCCAGTACAGGTGAACAGAAACTGTACCGTCTGGATGTAAAAAGGGAATTATGTCACTACATGGACTGGAAAAAGGATGTCAGGTCCCAGGGTACACAGCTTTTTGTTACCTGTGGAGAGGTGGGCAAAGGTAAGCCAACTGCTAGAAAGACTGTCTCTCATTGGATAAACTCCTGCATGAAGTTAGGTTATGAAAAATAGAATAATAGATAGGTCTGGTGTATTACAAGGCAGTAATTTCATTGAGAGGTTTCTTGTGTCCCCAGAACCTCAAGATGGAATTTCGGCCTTGAAACACCAGAAACTATTTGCTATTTTTGTAATATATGGATGCGAGGAATTTTCAACTTCTTACTTGTTTCGGTTGTACGTCGATGCAGTCTGCACAGTTAGACTCTGAATCTTGTTCCTTGCTCCTCACTCGTACCTTCCCTCCCATTCCTGTCCCCACTCCTTTCTCTCAGAAATCATACTAATAAAAAAAAAAAACAGGGTTTAGACAGCAGTTATGTTGGTGATCCCAACAATACTATTACGAGGACCGGAAATATAGTATTATTGGTCCGGAAGTATAGTATTATGAGGACCGGAAGTATACTATTACTGGACTAACTAGGATATTACAGGGATTTTTTTATATGCTTTTTGGGATATTATTTTAACAATCCATATATTACAAGCAGGTAAACTACCTCCCAGAGGCCCAAGGGCACATTCCACAAGGGGTACCTCTGCCTCTGCGGCAGCTAAATGGGCATCCACCTTCTAGACATTTGTAAAGCAGCTACCTGAAAAACACCTTCACAAAGCACTACTGCCTGGATCCAGGAGGGATGTCACTCTTGGAACTACTAACTTCCAGAACCTTTTTCCTAATAAGTTCTGGACTCATTCTCCCAAGGTACTGCTAGAGAGTCTGCTTGTTGTAAAGCATCATTGATGGATTCCTGCTGTTTGAAGAAAAAAATACTCATTGTAGAAATGCTGTTTCTTCTCTGAGATCCATTAATGAGATTTACAAACCGTGACCCTGCTTCCTCTTCCAGAACCTGAAAACAGGTTCCTGCAAGAATCAGTTCTTGTCTTATGATTGCCTCAGCATTCCATATTGCAGTTCCTTAGCAAGTGTTAGCATGTGATCAGTTTACATCTTCCATGATGTCTGCTTTAAATCTCTTTGGTGCTCTGGAAATTGTTGGCAGCCATGTAGCTAGTTTTACTTGTCATAGTCCCCCTAGCTATAGAAACAAAGCTGGTGTTAGTACACTAGGGGGAGCGTGATCACAGTGCAGAGTTTGAACTTCTATTCTAAGTTCTAAAAAAATAGCATGAAGTTCTACCTCAGGGCCTCACACTATGGTGGGATGATGATTGATGTAAATCTTACTGATGGATCCCCGAGAAGATACATCACTATGGCGAGTAATTTTTTCTTCCTTCCCTTCCATTATAGACCTACTGAAAATATCTGCCACGTAGTATCCTACAAGTATATAGAGGATACTGTGAGTCAATTGTTTTGCATCATAAACAGAAGCTAATGAACTTGACTGGGCACACAGAATCCCCACAGTTGTGTGCCTGAGTTGTTGATTAAAAATAAATATTTTTGCGGCCCCAGTGGGAGTAATGAATCCTGGACTGGGGGGCTGATTTAACTCAGGCTCCGACATTCCTGACAACTGGAGGCTGGGCATGTCACACAGTGGAAACGCTCAGTCTCTGTGAGACAGGGGGTCACTTGCTGACACAAAGGTGCCTTCCTCCTACTGGATTCCCTTGCTGCTGCGTTACTTCCACCCTGGCTTGTGCAACACTAGTGGGGGATGAACACAAGTCCGAGAGTGGGCACTAGATCTGGATGAAAAGAACAACAAACAAATCCTTAAAATGTTCATGCTCCTGACTAAAGAAAGTAAGTATATATACTGTACACTAGATTCTGGTGACTGTCTCTGAAACAGGAAATTCTGAAACCCAGCCCAAAGGGAGTGTTGAAGCAGGCTGGGAAGAAATGGAACAGCTGCCGATTGACCATTAAAATGACTTAACAGTGTTTTGTTTCTCTGTTTTAGAGATTGTTTTTTCAGTATGTCCAAAACAAACAGTTCTCTTACCCTCATAGTCACACTGATTGCACTGTTCATGTTTCCTTTGAAAAGCCATCCTTGCTTTGTTATGCCACCTTTCTGGGATCCTAACGATGCTGCATCCTGAAAGAAACAAACGACTTATCAAGTATCAACATGCAGACTCAATGTGTCTTCTGTTTTAAACTGTAAACTTTTAAACTTCTTGTAAAACATGTACAGAAATACAATAAAAGGCACATTTCTACTACAGTGTCTTTTTTTTGGGGGGGGGGGGTAGATTAAATCCCAGTGAGGCAGGATATATACTGCTGGAGCTTATAAAGGAGTTTAAACAGCGTTGTCTGTACACCATTTTTGCGTTCACTTGCTTAAGGAATGTCTTGGGAAATGAGAGGTGTATCACTGCCGAGCCAATTATAGCTGAAACTGCAATGGGTTTGGCAGTGCACACCAATGACCAGGCACTCTGGTCATGACAGCAGTTCAGCTTTGCTGACGTGGCATGGCTCAACTTCCAAGAAGTGAACTGCTCCAATGGGAGCGCTTCATTACATTCTGTAGCCCGAACTCCAACCATGCACATTACAGTGCACACTAATGTGCATGGCCGGAGTTGCAGCCTGTCTTCACTCTTCTGACCTCCACCCCAAAAGCTTAAACATTAGCCACGGAATGGCTTTCTCTCCCAGTGCTCGTCTCTTGGTCCCCACCCCCCACCTCAACATTAGCCGCGGTGCAGCTTTCTGTTAAAGTTGATATCGAGGTGCCCAATCCCCATGTCAGCATTAAAAAAAACACAACACCACCACTGAGTGACACTAGGAAGCCCATTCCCAGTGTCCCTATATCTGTACCCCCCAATACTCCAGGATACTGGGGAGCCCACTCCCAGTATCCCCATATCTATATCCCTCCTTTAGAAATGGACAGACTGGGTGCACCAAGTGGTCCTTATCTGCTGTCAAAGTATGTACTATGTTTAATATCCAGCCTGTATCATGTAATGTGCATTTCATGTATATACTGTTATTACCCATCCGTGTTTGTACTTTAAGTGTTTATGTCACAGGACCTCCTTGTGAATGAGCTTGCTCAATGGAGTTTTCCTGCAATAAATTTGAACTTGAACTTGAACTTACCCTGCAAAAAAGAAAATGGTCCCGTTTTTTTTTTTATACCTGAAAAAAAAAAGAACGGTTCCTCGTCGTCTCCCCTCTCCCCCATCCCGGCCCTCCTGCTGCGTACCCACCTTCCCGCAACCCCCCCCCCAGACTTACCTCCAAGGTCGGCGGGTATCATCTTCTGTGGACCAGGACCCATCTGCACTCTTCAAAGCCGAACTGCAAACTGAAGAATGAAGGCAAGTGCTGTATAATGGCTGTCAATGGGGTTTCAACTTGTGTTTATATCTCAGCCATTTTTGCCCCAAATTTTCAACATAGCCTTTTTCAGACCCCATCTCATGAACACTGGCACTGTCATTTCATTACTCGGTCCCGAAAGGTGATTCACAGTCACTGCACGGAATCACCTTTCAGGACTGATTAACGAAATGACAGTACCAGTGTTCATGAGGGGAGGTCCCAAAAAGCCCATGTTGAAAATCTGATGGAAAAATTCCCCAAAATGACCGAATTACAAACATGCATTGCCCAGTTCTATGCATAACTTCACCAATTTTTTATATTTTAACTCCAGATTTTCCACACCTCCTCATGAACAGTACAGCTGCCATTTTTCACATACTGCCCAAAACGTGTTTCGCACCTGTGGTGCAGAATGGCGTGACTGATGTGCAAAATCAACTTTCAGGCTGGATTAATGAAATCACAGTGTCACTGTTCATGAGGTGGGGTCCCCAAAAAGCCATGTTGAAAATTTGGTACAAAAATACCCAAAAATGCCCGAGTTATGTGCGGTCATTGAAATTTCGCTACACATGCGCGTAATGTTGCCAAATTTTTCTATTTTCATTCCAGATACTCAACATTGCCAGTTTTTCACACCACCTCATGAACAGTATAGCTATCATTTTTCACATCCTGCCCAAAATGTGTTTTTGCACCTGTAGCGCCGAGTGGCACAGTTGCTGCGCAAAATCACCTTTTGGGATTGAGTAATGAAAAGATAGTGCCACTGTTCATGAGATGGGGTCCCAAAAGCCCATGCTGAAAATCTGGAGCAAAATACCAACAAACACCTGAGGCGTTGGGTTTCCAACGTAACACCCCCAACCCTGTAGAGACTGACAGGCATCAGGGGTGTATCTTGGGGTCACTGGCCACAATGCTCATGCCACTCCACCCCCACATCCACCCTACAGCCAGTGACAGGCATCGATCGGGGTGTGCCTTGGGGTCTTCTGCCCTAACATTCACCTCATTCTCCTATTCTGCACCCATCTCAGCTTATTTCACTACAGAATGGGGTGAGCGTTAGGGCTGAAGACGCCAAGGCACATTGCGGTGCCGGTCAGTATCTGCAGGGTGGGGGTGGAATGGTGTGAGCATTACGGCCGATGACCCAAAGGCACAGCCCCAATGCCTGTCAGTCTCTGCACGGTGGGGGTGGGGTGTTGGGGAAGGAAACCCTAATGCCTCATTAAGGAAGTAAATCAGGGTGGGACAGTTGACATCACCTACCTTGATTTCAGCAAAGCCTTCGACAACGTCCAACACAGAAGACTGATTAACAAGATGGGTAGCCTGACCATGGGGCACAAGCTGCTAAACCGGGTTAGAAACTGGCTGACAGACAGGAGGCAGAGGGTGGTGGTAATGGAATCCAATCCGGGGAGAGGGGGGTGACCAGTGGGGTACCTCAGGGATCAGTCCTATGATCATTTACAGTCCAGCTTCCACCATGTGGCACCCGCCACTCTCACTGCTGCCTCCTCTCTCCTCTGAAGCCAGTACCAGTACCAAAACACCACTGCAAATACCTGCAAGTGAACGTTCGGCATTGACAAATGTTTGATTAAAACCAGTTCTTCCTGAATATATGAAGGGGAAATAAACAGGACCAAGAAAGGAGCACATAACAAAAGAGACCAAGAAAAAAAAAAGAAGGGATGGACATACTGGATGACTATGTCAGACCTAAATAACAAAATGAGGCAAGGAGGCTGATATCAGGGGCCCCATACACAATCCAAATTTGGGAGCACAAACAGTCCCAATGACCACTGCGTGCCACAGTTCTACTGCAGACCTCAATGCAATATACACAATAGGGTTGGGAGCCATCCACTGAGCTGTTGCACAGATCAGTACAACAGCATCTGGAAAGGGGAGGAGGTTGGCATTTAAATGAACCATGCACAGACAGCTGCCAGCCTTCGCTCAGCCTGCTACACGCACTGTGCTATCATGCCATTTAGAATTGTGTGCCGTGGTTCAAAGGAGCTGGTGCAGATGCGAGGCAGGACTTGGAGGCTCCAATATGAGACTGAGATTGATGAGGGTCCACACAGATAAATGGCAAGCGTTGTGGATCAGGGATGGGTGGGGTTCAACTGGACACCAAGGATGCTATCCAATTTAGATAGTAGTTGGGGGTGAGCACTGGACCACCAAAGATGACTGGCATAGGACCTGAAAAAAACTGCATGGACCACCAGGTAGCCTCAAGGTAAAAGTCTGGGGAAGGCAGCAGAGGAGATCACTGCAAAGGAAGCGCCTCTCTACAAGGACTCTGGACATAGCAGGGTTTCATGCAACTGGTGCTCTGTCACGCCTAGATCTCCACAGGAGATAAACGTCAGCATGTTAGCAGACCAAAACTCAGTTTATGCCAACTAACATCTGGAGGCCACATTTGCATTGTGACACAGGCACCAAGGGAGACTCCAGCTATATCTGTGCCCTGTGTACAGTATATGACAGTTTTCGCTGGTGGCTCAGCAGGGTGCTTCTTTGCACTTTGAAACTGTGCCACCACCAACTGTGGCTGTACATTGGACCCTAGAGTCCTTACAGGAGGCATGAATTAAGAGTTTCCAGCCAGGAAGACAATTGTGGCATATCCAATAAACCATATAAACCAGTACACAGAGAAACACCATTGCAACTGATTTTGAAAACAACTGTAGAACTCAGACAGGCTGTGCTTTGATGGAAAATAGCAACCAGAACCCCTAACCTTGGCTACTGGCCACTGCTCACATCTGTATTTCTAGTGTTCATTTATCTTGTAATTGTATACAGTGGATTAGTACTTTTTATTGGTTGTATAATACCATGGCACCTAAACTGTACTTTACAACCCATATCTGACTTCTGGCTGGTTTTATTACCTGATCCTCTAGATTCTACCGTAATCTGCCACTCTTTGGCACTTTCCCGGGTCTCACCTGTAAACAGCATTCAGCTGTCTCATGTACCTATCCAGTAAACAAAAACTAAACACATAAACAAGGTGAGCATTTGGGAACTGAGAACTTAATTTAATAAAACTGGACTAAAAATGAGCAGACAAACTGGTAAAAAAAGGAGGAGGGGCAAATGGAGGGCTCAAAAAGAGTCAACTATGGAGGTTCTAACAATTTATGGTGAAAGAAAATAGTATGCCAAGAACAAAAATTAAATTATCGGTACATGTAATTTATGGATCTACAAAGAGAACAAGGAAAATAGGAGGCAGTATAGTGCAGTGGTCTATGGCTCTGAGCTGCAAATCTGGTGACATCCAGCAGACCAGACCTGGGTTTGAATCCCACAGCTTCCACTTGCATACTGTGTGACCCTGAGCAAGTCACTTAACCTCCTTGTGCTCCCAGGTCGCTCCTGTAAAAAAGCTTTCAGCTTAGTGTGCTATACCTGGTTAAACAACTAAGTAAAAAAAAAAAATCCACTGGCTACAGCTTACATCAGATGGGATTGGGGGGACGGGGGTAGAGCAGAATTAAGAACCATGAGGCATACTGCCCCAAGAGGCAACTCAGTCATTTTCGGTTGGGTGCTGTGTTCACTGGATGACTTTCTACAGAGGAATGAAATCATGAGGTACAACTGCTTAATCTACCTGCTCTGTCCCAGACAATGCTCTTTTGGAACAGCCACTGCTTTCATTCCTTTGTATTTGCTCACGGTTACACGTTACTGTATCCAGGACAATGCTCCTTTGTGTGCTACCTAAGTTAATGCCTTGACTGATTTGTCATATCCTGTATTTCTTGTTGATCTCTGCAAGGAACCATTGACATGGAGCCTTTGTAAATGAGCACTTGTCCTCAAAGGTGTTATTCCGAATATATAAATCAATAAACACACAAATACAAAATAATGGCAGGACGGACATGACAGGACCATCACTTTTCTTCCATCCCAAAGAACACCTATGTTGCTATTTAACAGCTGGCCTCTGAAACTGATCAGGCTCCTTATAGAACGGAACACTGTCAGTTTGGTTTCTTTTGCTGCCAAAGTGTTTACTGAACTGCTGGACTTGTGTTAGAATTGTTCCTACACCCATCAGGCACAGCATCTTGTTTTCAAGGACGTTCCATGGAAACTGTAGCAACAAAGATCGTAAGATTTAAAGAACACGTGGGCATAGGATCAAGCCTTTAGTACTTCCTCAGTGCACCAATCTCAGACCAGTATATTTAATTAACTGATGCCAGCCCAGGGAATACTGCGAATGATGGGATGGTAGCAACCTTCCACTGTAAACACTGATAATGGGGTTACTTCAGTTATTAATCTGAAGTTTCTGAATGACAAAAATTGCATTAAGGTTTCAACTAATTATTGATGCATAAAGGCAGTAGAGTATTATTCATTTTTGGTTTTCTTTTTGTTCAGATTTGGGTAAACAAAACATAAAACTGAAGGAAATGGTCAGAATATCTGAAAACAGTATTCTTTGAAAATGGTGGTACTGTAGTACTTCACTTTTTGTAGCTAGTTAAATTTAAGATGAATTTCCAGGAAAAAAGAGTCATGCATTTATGTTCTAATCAGACAGATTCCTCCATAGGTTCGATTTTCAAAAGCCCCGAGAATGCTGCAAGCCCGATTCGCTGATCGTTTGGCGCACAGGGCTTGAGGCATTCTCTCAGACGGTGATCAGGATTTTCAATCCCGAGCACCAAATGCCACAAGTTAGACCGGCTTTTCCCAGTCTAACTTGCGTGATTTCGGGGACCCTTTTTACGGGCTTGGACCAAATCTTTGGCTCAAGCAGCCATACACTGAGGAAACTGTCGCAACTGCGTCTGATGTACTAAAATCGGGAGCAGCTGCATGAAGTAGTTTGGCATAGTTGCACCCAAAAAACAGGTTTCATGCAGGGGTTTGATGGAATCAAGCCCCATATGTTAAGCAGGTTCTTGAGACTGTGCATGTTCTAGTCAAACCTGTCTCAATTCTGCAAAATTAATTAGAAAGACGTGTTCATACCTTTTCTTGGGCATCAAACATTTGAACACACAACTACACTGAATATTTCAAAAACTTGGTTTAGAGCCTATCCCAGTTACACTGATGGTATTGTGTTCTTCTACCATGTAGGAATCCTTGGTTTATATCACCAATGCAGACACCAGTCTTCAGGCTTATGGGGTAAGAGAGTCACTGAGAAGGCAGCAAGCTCTGATTCCAAGGGGAGGCAGTAAGTTGCCCTGCCATACAAGTGTCTTCTCCATTTAGTCTTAGGAACAGCGCTGGCGACATGCACAGGACCAAGCAGTCTGTGTCTGCTTGAATTTCTCTTATGCGAGTAAAACAGGGTTTTAAATAATTGATTAGCAGTTTTTTTCTTGGGACAATACTAACTGTACAGAAAGCATCTATATAGGTTTTCTAGCAGTGTTATGTTTGTTAAACACAGTGAGGCAAGTGCTATGCATTTTCACAATGTTTTAGAACTTTTATGAGCAAAACGCTAATCAATTTTTAGAGTTAAATAAAACCCTGTAAAATGTTTTTATTTTTATCTATTAAGTAAGTAAGTGTTTTTCCTGTGCGGTCAAAGATCTGGCAACATGCATGACCATGTGACATGAACCTCCTTCCCAGCCTGTCAGGTGTGGCGATGACAGCACAATCTCAGGGAGGAGAGAGGGAGGGGCTACATGAGTTACAATGGGGTGAAACAGGCAAAGGTGATGCCCACTCCTCCCCAAGCCATGCTCCAATGGCTGGTCAGTGGATTCTGTGGGCCCTGTAGAATGGGATCCTGAGAGAGTAAGGCCTGCCGTGCTGATGAAGTGAAAGGAATGAAAAGGGGGTGGAAAGTGAAAAGAGCACTGGGTGGTGTCAGAGGTGGAAAATGGGGGCAAAACCAGGAGAAAGAAAATTAAAATAAACAAAATACAGGACTATAAAAACAAAGGTTAACGCATGTCAAGATGTTCTAAACTGAAAAATCCATGAAAAAACAGTGTCTATCTGTTTCACCAGCTAATAATTAGTGTACTGCCAAAGCAAAACAGCAAGTGACAGAATTTACTACATAAAGGACCTACTGTACTTACTAAACCCAGTGGCAGGCACTGTTACACACCATGAACCAGCACTAAAAGACGTAAAGAAGCAGAACACCCTAACAGTGTATAACTTTGCTGCCATCACACTTACTATTCCAGAAAAGTTTGACATCTACAATATAAAAAACAGTTTTGTGGAAAACTGGCTGAGGGACAGAACCAAGAGGGTGGCTGCGGGGGGAGAGTTATCTGGCACCAGAGGTCACCAGTGGGGTCTCGCAGAGCTCGGCGCTGGGGTCAGTATTATTCAATGTCTTCATCGATGACACTGGGGATGGCATTAAGGGCAAAATGTGCCTATTCGCGGATGACACTAAGCTCTGCAGGAGAGTGGACACAGCCGAAGGGATACAGGACCTACAGGATGATCTGGAAAAGCTGGGGAGGTGGGCCAGGATCTGGCAGCTTGGCTTCAGTGCAAAGAAATGCAAAGTTATGCACATTGGAGACAAGAATCCCAAGACAGAATACTACCTGGGTGGAGTCCAGGTATCTGCATCAGAGGAGGAGGAGAAGGACCTGGGAGTAATGATTACTAGTGACCTGAAGCACCCCACGCAGTGCAAGAAAGTAGCAGCAAGGGCAAACAAGATGCTGGGATGCATAGCTAGGGGAATCAGTAGTAGGAGAGATGAGGTTATACTACCCTGGCACAGGTCACTGATGAGGCCACATCTAGAGTAAGGAGTTCAGTATTGGTTGGTGCCCACACCTCAAAAAGTACATTAACCTGCTGGAGAAGGTCCAGAGGAGGGCTACAAAGATGACAGCGGGTCAGCAGAGAAAGGCATATGAGGAGAGGATGAGGGCACTGAACATGTACTCCCTGTAGGAAAGGAGAGAGAGAGAGAGAGAGAGGGAAAGAAAGAAAGAGGGGATTGGTACCTTCAAGTATTTGAAAGGGAAAAATAAGGTGGATAAGGATGGCTCCTTAAGGTAAGTGTCAACTGTAACCCCCCTACAAATGGGGGTTCCCAAAAAGTCTTTCTTGAGCTTGCCTAAATGCTCACTGCCAGGCTGGTGTCCTGCATTTTAGCATTTAAATGTGATTACCAGAGCCAGTATAGCCTCTGTGTACTGTCTCTTTAAGAGCTGCCTGAATGCAACATAAGTAATCTGAGAAGGAGCTCTGTTGAAAGATGTAACTATTTACTGAAAATCATTTAGAGTGATAATGATAATGTAGTTTGTCTAACCTGCTTTCATTGTAGCAAGGACTGTTTTGTTTGTCTCCACTATCTTGGTCCTGGACTGCAAATTGGACCAAACAGTACTGGTGGGACCTAAAATGTAGCCGGACTACAGGAGCTGCCTTAATTCAAAATCTGTAAGAACTTTAGTTTGGAGTTTTTTGTGCCTTTTTTGCAACTGAAGGGGGAGCTCTTGCTTTCACTGACAGCCAAATCAGCCAACCAAATCTTTTGGATCTTGGGGAAGTCCCAGGCTGCTTGCAGTTTTCAGTTAATTCTGAGCTGGGAAGTGAAATGAGAGGAGCTGAAGTGATTCTGAGCAGCAATCCTGAGTGGATTCGCATGGGAAAACTGTGAAAGGGCTAAGTTTTGGCTTACATGTCTGTCTGCTGCTCCTGAGAGGGAGAGAAGAGAATTATTTTGGACTAAATCCAAGTTTTGTGTGACTAAAGTAAGCTACTGAAATGGGCCAGGCTCAACCTAAAGAAGACCGAAGATTTTGCTGAATGCGATCGGCCTGTCAGGAGTTCCAGCTACCCCTAAGCTTCTCCTGGCATTCCAGATCATCCACCTGCAGTCTTGATTTTCATCCAGCCTGAGTCCAATCTTGGGTATCGTGAATAAATACCAGGGTAGCTCCCTGCAACAACAGCTTAATCTGAGTGTGTCATCTGATTGTCTTGTTTCGTTTCCTTTACGAACTGAGCCCTCTGGCTCTGGATTACAAATACTGTGTACTGTGCATGTTGTGTTTTCCATCATAGGGCCCCAACCAGCTGCAATCCCGGACAACTGTCCTGGCTAGCCCATCTCTTCTCCACCTGGGTACCCAGAGGTGGACTGTGTGGGGGGACTCAAAGTGCATGCATAACTGCTTGACTGATATAACCTTTAAGCTAATTAACCTGATTTTGCCCTCCCTTGTTCAAGTCCCCTGAATAAATCAGATCTAACTTTTTCTGCATGTAATCTGACTGTGGTTCCAGTTTCTGCTCAAAGTACTGTACTGTTGCTATTTGCTGTGCATAACCTTGTTTTCCAGGGGGTCTACAGGGTCCAGCCAGAGGAACCAGCCCTGATGGTAAGTGCAAACAGTGTGGGTACTTGTGTGGTGTACCGGGGTATTGTGAAAGTGATTATTGTACAGTGTTCAGGCCTCTAGAGGGGAAAGAGGGGCGTTACAGTGTCCTGGAGGGCTGTGCCCAGGTTAGCCTGATCACTACCAACCCTGACCTCTGGGTGGAGGCACCCGTTTCAGAACTCAGGCCCCTTAACCTGCTACTAGCCAAGCAGGCAGAGGTAGTAGCTCTTGGGATAGTGCCACCTAGGGGTTACACAACCAAAACATGTGGGGGCACAGTCTTAAGTTGGAGGGGGGGTTTAGGAGGGAGGTCAGGAAGCACTTCTTCATAGAGAGGGTGATGGACACTTGAAATGTGTTGCCAGAAGAGGTGGTCTCATTGAACACAGTGGACAGCTTCAAAAGAGGCTGGGATAGGCATGGGGGGATGGTAAGGATCATGGGTAGGAAGGATGAGAGGAATGAGGAGGGGGGCAGGGACAAAAGCTCAAGCTGTGGACCCTGCAATACAAGCAGACTAGATAGGCCAAATGGCCTTCTTCCGCTGGCTTATTTGTATGTAAGTACATATGTATGTATGTATGTATGTATATCATACTTCGCAAATAAGGGAAACAAGGCCTCAAGCAGCACTGTCTGCACAAAACCACCAGTACTCCTGTTTTCTACGGCATTCACAAGGGTAAAAAGAATGATTAGAGGGTGCATACCTTTGCACCACTAGGGGGGAAGCAAGTGTAAGGATTATGCACCCACTTCTAACTAAAGCCAGGTTTGTGTCTTTAAAAAAGAACAAAAACACAAATTAGATGTTCACGTTGATCTTGGCCTACTTAGTTATTTCTTTTTATTTTAGCAAACACTTTAATACACAGGCCAGTAAAGAGAGAAAGGAAACTGGATCTGGCATTCTCCATAATCCCATGAGGCATCAGGTTGTGGCCTATGTAGGGATATAGTGTTGCTCGAGCGGGGGCTTCTGAGTGAAGCCCACTGTCTGGCCATGCTCTGCCCCCGCACCACTATCACCATCCAACTCCTCAGGCTTTCTCCTGCCATGCTGAAGGGCTGAGTAAAGTTTCAGGCTGTTCACTGCCAGAGGCACCGCAGAATGACCTTATTGGCAACTAGGAAATCATGAACAGCACAAATGTATTCCTACTAGAAATTATATAGTCTAAACGTTAGTGTAACGAGCTGTTAGAGTAATGAGCTGTGGATGAGCTTGGTACATCCAACAGACCTGAGTTTGATTCCCATAACCTCCACTTTGATACTATGTGACTCTGAGTAAGTTAGTGCTTCTGAGTCACCCCCGAAGACAGGCACTGTAGCCGGTCTGGTGGTGCAGAGGGCTGAGGCACTGGATGCCTTACCTTGTGCCACGCCGGTCATCAAGGCTCGGGAATGGACTCGGGTCATCAGTGAGCCAGCATGGGGGAAGGGGGGCAGAGCAGGATTGAGCGGCCGAAAGGCATCTCTCCTCTTCTGGGGTGGTCATCACCACCACCACCACCACCCCCCATAGTTCCGCTGCCTCCAGGTGGAGGTCCGCTAGTCAGTTTAGGCGGAAAGGGCGACATGTAGTGGGAGGGCACCGTGAGCCACGGTTTGCGCATGCCTCCACACGCATATGCGTGGCCGAGGTACAGGGACGGGTTAAGGGATGTCACAGGGCACGGGTTTAGGATAACACAATTTCAGGCAGACCACAAGTCAGGTGCATTAAAAAAAAGTATGGTTGCGTTTATCATTTTATTTTTATCAATTAAAATATACAGAAAGCAAAATGGTAAGTCAGACAACTGCTTAGCTTCAACACTTTCCAAGGCTTTTTCTTCAGCCTAGCATAAATCAAACAGTGTGAAAACACACACTACCAGGAGGTCTTCCACCTTCCTCAGTCAGTCAGTATTCAATTGACCACCCTATCTCACCTCTCTCAGCACTGAGGTAGGGCTTTTTTTTTTTTTTTTAAGATACCTAGAAGTTAGAAAACAATGTCCCCTGCCTTTTGATTAACAACATACATAACACAAAACTAGCCACTAGGGGCCACTGTTGCACCACAGAGAGCAGTTACGTGGCACCTGGAGCACATTATGTAACTTGTTTACAACATTGTTAAAGGTCAGAGCCAAGGTCAGAACATTCTGTGTAAGCATTAATCACCGCCAGCTGAGGGATCTACCGGTGGATTAATGCCCGCTGGGGGGGTTCGTGCACGAGGGCGCAGCCTGAGGGCACCCCCCAGCGGGCGTAATCACCGCTAGAGCCAGAGTCTGAAGGTGATTAATGCGCTTGTAACACGGCAAGCGCGACGGGGACATTGTGCAAGCCATAGATCGCTTGCAAGTACAGTACAGTTGCCAAAACCCAAACTAGTTTTGCGTGCATTGTAGTCACTGTGATACAGTACCTGGATGCGCATTCCCGATGCAGCCTCCACATTCTTGTACACTGTGGCGCCTATGTGGCACCCGGCAGCAGGAGGCGGCAACTCTCTAAGGGACACAAGACTGGTACATTTTTTGTCCTCGACGCGAGCTGTTCTACGATTTCTGCATGGACGGTATATGCCGATCACCGCTGGAAGCAGTGCAGTATGGGCAAGGTATTCAGTGCAGGTACGACATATTACCAGTGATTAGCGGTCTGCTGGGGTACTCTACCTTGTGTCTGTGTATGCCACCGTAGCTCGATCTTCCGCATGTGTTCCCATTCACCCCTGCTGTGTGTCCACATCCGGATTGGGGTTCTTGCCGCCACTTCTGCTGTTGCTCACTCAGTCCTGTCGCCCTCTGCGCTGCTCCCCACGCGCTCCCGATGGCATCTCCGGCTGTTTCTTGCCTGCTCAGTGCTGCACCCTCTGCCTCCTGGCCAATCTAGAGTACTACCCCAGCGGGCACTGCTACTCTCGGCAGCCTCTGTAGCCCTGGCTAATTGCTGACCGGCGTTATGCCTGGCTTAATACCCGCTCAGTTTCAGTCAGCTGTGGTGATTCCGCCTATCGCCGTGCTCGTTTCCAGACCCCGACTGAGAGCCGTGTTACAAGCTCTCTTAAACTCTCCTACAGTGTCACATTACATCATGCTGTCTGCTGCAAAATATATCTTAGAAGAGGGCTGCTAACATCTAGAAAAAGCAGACACAAACTTTTGTTATTCTCATATTAAAACTACCTTCTTAGTTTTGCAACTGTACTCTTAGTTTTGTTTTTAGGTTAAAGCAGCAGTACTACAAATTAAAAAAAAGATTGTGCTTTTTTGACAGTTTATTCCCTGTGCCCTGCTAATCATATACCTGGTACTCTTTCTCACCGGCATTGTACTATCGCCGAGTAATTTGCTCAGTTATTCTCTGCTTTTGTTTACATTTCTGCCACTAAGCATGTTGCACTGGAACCCCCCTCTGCTGCCAACTGCTCACCTATATGACTTGCAGGGACATCAGGAATGGTCAGCAGAAGGTCCCTCTGCTGTTGTCAAAAGATGTGATGCGACCTGAAGAAAAAGCGCAGCTGAAATTAGTCAGCCGCCATATTTGTTGTAGCACTACAACACTTCAAATAAATTGCAAATATCTAAAAAACTAAAGACGACTGGAAAAAAAACATTTACAGGTATGGAAACTGGAACTTTGGCCGCATGCTTACAGCCGAGAAACAGAATTTTGACAGCTCACTTCCTGATTTCGTAGTACTGCTGCTTTAATATGCACATAAAGCTTTATAAGCACTTAATTTATAACCAGCCAATCAGCATGTTGGACATTATACAAAACCTATAAACTGCTTGGGGAAGGGATTTCAATTTATCGAAGGGGTGTCCATTATGACAGGGGTTATGTCACCCTGTCACAGGGGGAGAAAGAGGGGAAAAAATGCAAATATATGTATGGAAAAAAAAAAAACACAGGCACTGTGCCTAGTGGCCCTTAGCAGGTTACCAACGAACAAAACTAAGTAAAAATTAAAAGTATTGTTTAAGAAAACATTTTGAGGCGATGGAAATGCAACAGGCTCAAGAATGGATGGGAGAGATGTAAGGATAAAGAAAAAAGAACAGTTATGTACTCACCATAACAGCAGATCTTTGAGACAATCTCTTTCATCAAGTCACACCTGTGGAACTATAAGCCACCAGACACTAAGACCACATGGAAATTTTTGCAAGCAGTCCACTGTGGGCCACCCACGACAATGTCAGACATCGTCTGTCCCCTATAACCATGGGCGGCCCCTTCCCTCCTCAGTTCCCCACCGGAGATCGTACTCTGAGGGCCTCCGTGTAGGGAACCAGGAGAGAACCTAGGGTTCTACCAACCAGGCGAAGGACAGAGCAGCAGACAGACCCTCATGGACAAGGAGACAGCACTCACCAGTCTCTCAGAATCTGATATGGGGAAAGAGGGTGGGATGGCATGGCCACATAAAAGAGATTCTCCCGGAGATCCACCGTTACAGTGAGCACATAACTGTCCTATCTTCTTCGAAGAGATCTCTTTCATTAGGCCCCACCTACGGAATGAGTACCAAGCAGTATTGACCATAAACAGTCTGGGTGGTAGGAGCCTGCAGGCCTTGGAGCACAGCTAGGCCAAAGCCAGCCCTTTTCCGGGAGGCAGTGTCCCAACTGCAATGTTTAGTGAAGGTGTGGACAGTACTCTCAAGTGGCAGCTGCACAGATATTTGCAGCAGCCACTTTCTTGAAACATGCAAAAAGATGTGGCCATACCACTAGCAGAACGACCATGAACAACCCCAGGAAGTTCCTTACCGTGCTTCCTATAACAAAAAGTAATACAGTTTGCTAACTAGTTGGACAGGCACTGTTTAGAAACTGGAGCACCCTCTTTCCCAGGGGCAAACGAAACAAAAAGCTGTAGGACTTCTGCAGTCTTCTGTGCAGTGTATATAGTACCAGACTATTCTATGTCCATCTGGAGCATGTGGAACAATGCTTCCCCTGGATTGGCTTGCTCAGGAACATAAACTGGAAAGGTGATGGTTTATCTGAAGTAAACTCAAAACGCCACCTTCGGTAAAAAATTTTAATTAGTGTGCAAAGACACCTTGTCTTTGTGGAAAATCACGTACAGAGGCTCACACGTTAGAGCCCGTAGCTCTGAAACTTTCAAGCAGAAGTAATGGTAACCAAAAACAATGCTTTACAAGAATGAAAGCATAAGCCACAAGTCTCAGCTGGCTCAAAAAGGAGCCAAAGTAAGCTTTTCCAACACAAAATTGTGGTCCCAAGCTGAGACTAGATTATGGGTAGGAGGCTTCAAGTGCAGTATGCCTCACAAAAACGTATGGGCCACCTCCAGCTGGACAACTTTATGACCCTTAATAGGCACAGAGAAAACTGAAATGGCAGCCAAGTGCATTTTTATAGAAGAATACTGCAGGTCTGCATCAGACAAGGACATTGGATACTGTAGAACCTGATTTACTGGACAGGTATATGGATCTAAGTGATGAGAAACCGCCCACAAAGCAAACTGCTTCCACTTCGTGGAATAAGTGGCCCTTGTGGATGGCTTTCTGGCAGCCACCAGGACATCAGCCACCTTTTGGGAAACCCCAAATCTAGCAATGGCTATGTTTTCAAGAGCCACGCGTGGAGCTAAAGCAATCTCAGATCTGGATGGAACTGGGTTCCCTGTTCCTGTGACAGAAGTCCCTAGCATAAGTGCAGGGGTACTAGTGGTTCCACTGCCAGTTGCTGCAGAAGGGGGAACCAGATCTGTCGAGGCCACAGGAGAGCAATGAGGATTAGGGTTGCCCCCTCCATCTGAAGTTTGAGTAGCACCCTCTGAATAAGAGGGAAGGGAAGGAAGGTATACATGAACCTCCCCTTCCAAGAGGGGGACAACGCATCTTGCTAGAAAACTCCAGGCCCTGGAACAAGAGAGAAGAAAAAAAAGCAGTTTTGCATTGTGTGGGGACACAAAATGGTCCAACTCTGGATGACCCCATCTGTTGAACAGATTTTTCAGCACTAAGGTCAGCAGTTCCCATTCATGGAGGCATGGAGGCAGTATAGTGCGGTGGTCTAAGGCTCTGAGCTGCAAATCTGGTGACATCCAGCAGACCAGACCTGGGTTTGAATCCCACAGCTTCCACTTGCATACTGTGTGACCCTGAGCAAGTCACTTAACCTCCTTGTGCTCCCAGATCGCTCCTGTAAAAAAGCTTTCAGCTTAGTGTGCTATACCTGGTTAAAAAAAAAATATATATATATTCTGCACTGTGACCTGCTCAGCCTGTCTGCCAAGATGTTCTGGGCACTTCGGACACGTACTGCTGACAGTTCAAGACCATGTCCTAGAGCACAATACCAGACTCTCACTGCTTCCCAACACAAGGGGTAAGAATAAGTTCCCCCTTGCTTATTGATGTAATGCATAACACTGACATTGTCTGTACTAACAGGGACAGGTGAGTCTGGAAGGCCTGCAGGCCATACAGAAGAGCTCACATTTCTAAAACATTTATGTGCAGGCTGCTTCCCACTGTGGTCCATGTACCCTGCATCTGATGGGCTCCCAAATGTGCCCTTCAGCACGTCCCCGAAGCATCTGTAGTTAAAATCTGGTGAGGGGAAGGGATCAGGAAAGGAACCCCTTTAACAGGTTGCTGGGTTCCATCCACCACTTGAGCACTCTGCATACAGGAGAGGTTACTAGAACCCTTTGTTCCAGGTCATCTGTGAGTTGGTCACACTGGACTTTTAGGGTCCATTGAGGGATCCTCATGTATGTCTGGCCAGAGGTACCAGGAGAATGGCCACTGCTATCAGACCCAGGAGCCAAAGTAATGTTCTGGCTGTGACATACCAGCTATCGTGACCCATCTGGGCCTGGGGAATCAGATGTTCGGCCCTGTGCAGAGGCAGGACGGTTGAGCCATGGGCTGTGTCCAAAACTGCCCCTATATGCTGTACAAGCTGGCAACGTGTCAAGACATACTTGGGTACACCGACAGTAACCTCAGGGCATTGAACAGCTGTCTTGTTTGAGCTACAGTGGGCAGGAGTTGCTCCTTGGAGTGAGCTTTCAGTAGCCAGTCATCCAGGTAGGGAAACACAGAGAAGCCTTCCCGGCGAAGGGCTGCTGCTACTAATGCCAAGCATTTTGTAAAGACCCGTGGTGCAGATGACGAATCAAAGGGCAATACTCTGAACTGGTAGTGTTTCCACTTGAAACAGGAACCTCAAGTATTTCCTGTGAGGTTTGAAAATTTCTGTGTGAAAGCAGGCATCTTTCATGTTGAGGGAACAGATCCAATCCCCTCCCTGCAGTAGTGGGAGTAGGCCCTGTAGGGTGACCATTCTGAACTTTTTTGTGCTCCACTTAAAAGTTCAGGCCCCTGAGAACCAGAATAGGCCTCAGATCTCCTGTCCATTTTGAAATTAGGAAACACCGAGAGAACAACCTCATGTTTCTCTGTTCTATGGGTACAGGGTCTATTGCCCTCTTCTGAAATAAAGTGTTGACTTCCTCCAGAAGCAAATGAATATGACCTGGAGGATAATATGTAGCACTGATGGATGATCTGAAGGTAGTTCTGCAAGTTCTAGAGCATGATCTAGTGCTACGATTTCCAGGACCCAGGTATCTGCGGTCACATTCTTCCACTGATCTAGGTGGAGGGACAGATGACCCACAACAGCCACCCCTAGACTAGAGGCAATGGTGGTTGGGGGCATAAAAGGAGGATATCCTGCCGGCCCACCGGTGCAGTGGTAGGATTACCACTTGCAATGCCAAAGCCCTGGGTTCAGGAACAGATATGAGGAGTCAGAGGATCAGCCGGAGTACTGATCATCCCATGGACTGCTCTCCTCCTTTGGGGAGGGGGGTGGGTGAGCATTCAGTGCTACAGTGATCATTGACAGAGGCCGGGGGAGCCGCTGCCAAAGCTAAGATGTAGTGGAGGCATGAGGGATGTCAGCGCTTTGACGCATTATGTCATTGCACAACATGCCTCTCGGAGTGGGGGGGGAGAGAGAAAATTCAGCAAAAATGCTGGCTGGCCCCACTGATGATGCCCCGCCTCTCCAGTCCAACTGCACCTGCGATACTCAGCTGGTGACCCGAGTACAGTCCTCTGTCGGGTACTGCCCGGCCCCACAGTCCCACCCGGGGGGGTAAGCCAGGGAGGACCACCAACAGTTGCAGGGTCTGTCAGGGGTGCACCTGACTGGTGGCCTTGTGGGACAAGCCTGGGAGGACCACCACCAAGGTAAGTCCGGGGTAGGTGAGTGGGGCCGGGGGTTGGGGGAGAGCAGGGGCTGAGCCACTGAGGTCCTTGCACCAGAAAGAACTCTCTGCAAATTGGGCATGCCTGCACGTTATGATCCAAGATGAGGCAACACTCACAGACATCGTGTGAATCTCCAGAGTATATCTTTTCACCACATTCACAATAACAGAATAGTTTTAACGGCTCCTTAGTCGACATACACGTTGTCGAGAATCACTTATGAAAATGACTGCTTCCTATGGTGAGAAAAAAAGAAAATTGGTGACTGTAACAGCATTGTTTCCATGCACGATCCAATGAGTATGGTCGACGGTGGGAAAAGAACTGAGGTGGGAAGGTGGCCACCCATGTTTATGTGGGAGAGCTGATGCCTGATGTCATCATGGGTGACCCCTGGTGGACTGCTTGCAAAAGCCTCCATGTGGTCCTAATGCCTGGCAGTTTATAGCTCCACAGGTGTAGCCTGATGAAAGAGATATCCTCGAAGAAGATCAGATAAAAATGTTCACTGGTAAGGCATTAGTGGAGCAGGGGCAGACCTAGATTCCTGAGTTGTCTCAACTGTCCTGCCCAGGAACAGGAAGGGCTAGATGCTTGCTCAGGTCAGGCAAAACTGGTGAGCACAATGATCCAGGTGTAGGAGGTGAGTGAGAGGGGACATTTGGCAAGTGCTCCACACCCAATACCAAAAAAACTTATTAGTAAATGTATATGGGCTACTGATGTTTAGGAACTGTTCCATGCAAACAGACTATAACGGCAGATAAGGACAGCATGGCCTACCCAGTCTGCCCATTTTCCTACCTAACGGATAAGCTGCAGATCCTAGTTAACCAACAGCCTACTTCTTCCTAACCCCCACCAGAATGCCTTATGTCTGTCCCAAGCATTCTTGAATTCCCCCACTGTTTCTGACCCCACGACCTCATCAGAAAGGCCTTTCCATGTGTCCACCACCCTCTCCATGAAAAAATACTTCCTCATGTTGCCCCTGAGTTGTCCCCCCTCTATCTTCAAATGGTGCCCCCTTCTTCTTGCACATCTTTTTTTCTGAAAGATGCTGCCCTCTTGGACTTTGAAGGACTTGAACGTTTCCCCTCCCTTCTTTTCTCAAGGGTATACATATTAACCCTTAGACTGCCAACAGAATTAGAACGTATTGGAGTTCTGGACTGATATATCAGTCCGCGGCCCTGCAAGGTTAAGCTCCTTTAGTCTCTCTTTATATGGCTTCTGGTGCAGACCCTGCACCATTTATTTGCCCTCCTCTGGACTGCCTCATCCTGTCTATGTCCTTGGGAGATGGGGTCTCCAGAACTGCACGCAGAACTCCAGATGGGGTCTTACCAACTGTCTGTACAGAGGGATAACAGCTTCCTGTTTTCTACTGGTGATGCCTCTCCCTATACATCCCAGTATCCGCCCAGCCCTCATTACTACCTTCTCACATTGCTTGCTTACCTTTAGATCATCTGATATGACTATTCCCAGGTGCCTTTCTATTTTTGTTGTTGTTAGTACCTCCTCTCCCCCCACCGCCCCACACTGCATACTATTCACCTGAGTTTTTGTGTCCTACTTTGTACTTCTTTGCATTGAATTTAAGCTGTCATATTTTTGACCATTCCTCCAATCTTGCCAAGTCCCTTCTCATCCTTTCCACCCCCCTGCCCCCTTGTGTATCAACCCTGTTGCGGATCTTTGTGTTGTCTGCAAAGACGCATACTTTTCCTTCCAGCCCCTCCACAATGTCACTTATTCCCTGCAGTAAAATCCTAAAGAAAAACAGGAACTGTTTTGTCCAGACACTTGACACTACTTTATAATATCAGATTTGACAGTCAAGCAGAAGGCCAGTTTTGGTATGGCAACACAAATATCAGATTTGTAAGGATTAACCCACGATAGAGAGTGGGTTCACTGGGGATTAATGTATGGCCAGGGGGGTGGTTGGACCACGATACCGAAGGCCGAGTGGCTCCGACCACCCAGCCATACATTAATCCCCAGTTGACCCACACTCTGGAGTGGGTTAGTTCACCTGTAACATGGGGATGAGAAAGGGTTCGGCACTCTTTTTATATGTTTCTCTTCCCCATGTTACATCTATGTAAAAGTAATTTTAAACTACAAAATTACAAAGGTTCCAGAAGGATATTAAGATTCCTACCATGGGGAAGAGAAAGGGGATTGCATCTGACTGGAGAAACTGTATGCTGAAAAGGTTCATTTCTTTTTAATACTTCGGTGAACAGTCATTGAATTACTGATTACATGCAGAATATGTGCTCATTATGACTGACTTACTGTTGTGAACTGTGGAATTATCTGTTTTTCTGCTTTGTTTGTTGTTTGGGATTTGGCTGCTGTGCATTATGGGAAATGCATATATTTAAGTGCACAGGAGATCTGACATCTGGTAGTTGTTCCTGCAAATTCCTTGGCAGACCAACAGATGGCTGTGAAACTTCTGGTAGTAGTTTCTACATAGAACAGTGCTCTGCTATATACTGTAGACTTTATTTCACTGTCAAAAAAAGTCTTGCTATGTTTGCTGTAGAAGGAGACCCCCTAAATTAATTGAACAGCCAAGTTACTTATCTATCTATGTATGTCAGACTTATTATATAGAAGTACAGGACAGTGAACTTTAACTGCAGCTAACAAGTCTCGGACCACTAAATTAAACGAACATGCAACATTTCAATTCTACAGTACTACTATTCTGTAGTTCACATGATAAGTATAGCCTAGAGGTTAGAGGAACGAGGTGTGAACGATCTTGGTACATCCAGCAGACCAGACCTGAGTTTGATTCTCACAACATACGAACATACGAAATTTGCCAGCAGATAAAGGCCTAGAGTTCTATCAAGTCTGCTCGAATGTGCAGCTTGCACCCCTTATTCTGCAGCTGCCCCTCCCTTCCACCCTTCCCCTTCATTAACCCTCCCCCTTGTCCTGTCCCATCCTCGCTGAAGCAGTCCACTGTTCTACTGCATACCACTTATGCAGGTAACGATTCCACCCAGCCACCACCCTCTCTGTAAAAAGTGTCTCTCATCTCCTCCTGAACCTTCCTCTCTCAGTCTCATATCATGGCCCTGGTGGCCCTCCCTCCTTACTTAGAACAGCCCTCTGTACCCGTCTTGTTTATTCCTTTCATGTATTTAAAGGTTTCAATCATGTCACCCCTGTCTCTTCTCTCCTCTCCTCCAATGAGTACATGTTCAACCCCTTCAACCTCCTCTCGTATGATAAGTCCCCCAGCCCATTGATCATCTTTGTTGCCCTGCGCTGCACCCCCTCCAGTAACTTAATGTCCCTCTTCAGATACGGACGCCAGTACTGCACGCAGTACTCCTGGTGTGGTCTAATTACCTATACAGTGGCAGAATCACCTCCTCCCTCCTTGAGGATATACCCCTTGCAATACAACCCAGCATTTTGTTGGCCTTGCCAGCTGCCTTCCTACATGTAGCCGGTAGTTGTTCATTGACCCTGTAATGAGCACCCAGATCCTTCTCCTCCTCTGTCTGGGCTAGTTGCACTCCTAGCTGGTAACTCCTCCTTGGGTTCTTCATCCCAAAATGCAGCACCTTGCACTTTTGGCATTAAACCCCAGTTGCCAGGTGTCTGACCAGGTTTCACGCTTCCATATCATCCTGCAACCCTGCCATCCACCACCAACCTTGGTATCATCAGCAAACAGACTGATCTTGCTCTTGATGTCCCATGATATGTCTGCAATGAATATCCCAAACAACACTGGTCCCAACACCGAGCCCTGTGGGACACCGCTTGTCACTGCCCTTGGGTGTGAGAGCTCCCACCCACCACCACCCTCTGTTGCCTTCCTGCAGCCAGTTTCCTACCCATCTCACCAGCTTGCACCCGCCCCTGTGCCTACTAACTCCTTCCCAGCCTTCCATGTGGCACAGAGTCGAATGCCTTACTGAAGTCCAGATGCAGGACATCCACTGCATGGCCCCTGTCCAGTTGCCTAGTTACCCAGTCATAGAACTCAACCAGGTTGGTTTGGCAGGATCTGCCACGTATGAAACCATGCTGTCTGCTGTCCCATAGTCCTTGGCTCTAGGAGGGCCACCAGCCCTCCTTCAGGATAGTCTCCATTAGCTTACCCACGATGGACGTGAGGCTCACTGGTCTGTAGTTTCCCGGTTCATCCTTGGGGCCACTCTTGTGGAGGGGCACCACATGAGCCATCCTCCAGTCCTGAGGCACACCCTAATATAGTGAGGCATTAAATAGGTCTGCCAAGGTCCTGCAAGGACCTCTGCCAGTTCCTTCAGTACCCTGGGGTGGATGCCATCTGGGCCTGGCGCCTTGTCCACCCTCAGTGCCATCAAACCCTCTTGAACTCTGCCCTCCATGATTTCTTCATCTGTCAGCACTCCCCCCTCTGCCATTTCTCCCACCTTGGGTGTCCTCACCCTCTCTCTTTAGTAAATACTGAGCAGAAGTACTCATTTAGTGCTCTGCCTTATTGTACCCTGCTTCCACCCAACCCCTCCTTCCTAATCCTTGCTATGTGGTCCTTACAGCCCTTTTCTCCCTGATGTACTTAAAGAAGTCCTTCCCCTTCTTAATGCCTTGTGCCAGCCTGAGTTCTGAGATGCTTTGCTCCCCTTACTGCCCTTGTCACCTCCTTCGATTCTGTCAAGTACCTCTCTGTCCTCCCCTCCCTGTTTTCTTGTACTTCCTAAAGGCAGCTCTTTTCCTCCTTACCTTTCCATGACCTCCTTACTCAACCAGCTCGGTTTCTTAGCCCTAGCCTTCTTGCTCTGGGCTTTGCAGCAGGTTTTGGTTGCCTCCACTATCCCCAGCTTTATGAGCTCCACCTCTGGTTAGTATCCATACTAGATTGAATTCTGGCCAGATACCCTTTACCACTTCCCCATCCTCCCAAAGTCGGCCCTCCTGAAGTCCAGCACTCTTGTGCCAGATTCCACCCTTCCTTGCCCATATCCAATGTGAGCCATACTGAGTGGTGGTCACTCCCTGACAGTGGTTCCTCCACTGTAAGTTCTCTCACAAAGTCCCCATTTGCCAGCATAAGGTCAAGGGTATTCCCTAACCTGGTTGGTTTACTGACCATTTGCAGCAGGAAGCTGTCCTGGAAGGCATCCAGCAGTACCTGCTCCCTTCTGTTCCTGGTTGTTGGGGTGCTCCAGTCTACTCCTGGCATGCTGAAGTCCCCCACAATCACCAAACTACCCTTCTCGCAGGTCCTCCTGATCTGTCCCGCTAGTTCCCTGTCTAACTCCTCCGTCTGAGATGGTGGCCTGTACACCACTCCCATTCTAAGAATCCTATTCTTGGAATCCTGGATTTGCACCCAAAGTGACTCCATACTACCTCCTCCCTTCCTCCCTTACACACTTCAGTCCTTCCTCATATAGTGCCACCTCCCTCCTTTCCCAATCACCCTGTCCCACGAATAACCTGTACCCTGGTACAGACAGGTCCCAGTCATTATATCGGTGGCCCATATGCCTTGATGGCTGCAATGTCCACCTCTCCTCTGCCATGAGAACCTGTAACTCTGCAGTTTTCTCCCAAGGCTCCTAGCATTAAGGATAACCACCTTCCACCCTTTTCCCCCCTTCCCATCCTGCCCTCCTTTCCTAGCATCGCCAATAGTACTTGCCATTTGTCCTTTGTCACTGTTATGGGGGGTAAGCTCATATGATTTCCCTCCACTTGCATACTGTGTGACTCTGAACAAGTCACTTAACCACCCAGTGCTCCCAGGTCACCCCTGAAAACAGGCACTTGTGCCTAGTGGACCTTACCTGGTTACCAAAGACTAAAAAAAAAATCCATATTCTGATGGTGAAATTATGCCAATTCTTTTTCTGACAGAATTACAAGCAATAAGTTGGAATTCTCAGAAATTCCACAGAATTCTGTCTCGGTGGAATATGAAAGTTCCAAACAGCACTAGGTAGGGAATGGGGGGAACCACACAGAAAAAAATGGAGAATAAGAATAGAAAAATTCTTCCAGCAGAGTTTCTGGCTTACTACCTCTCATTTTTAGTCAGTTGTGTAGTATAGTAGTTGCCCTCGGGTAGGAAAAAACAAAAAGAAGGGAGATATTAGTACATTTCAGCTGTTCCATGCTGCTGGAATCACAGGTACCAGTGTGTGTCGCTAAAAGCATAATCCATCACTGTTCAGCTGCTCTGCAACAGAAACTAGCTAGATTATAATAAACTGCAGGTAATTACAGCCTACATCTCGTAACAATCCAACAAGATGCCACCTTATAGTTTACAAACAGTTAAAAGACAGAATTTTGCTCAGCCAAACCACAGATTCCTTGACCCAGTAAAAGTCCACTGCCATGCTGAGGCTTTTGTTCCAGAAACCAAATGACATTCAGCGGGCTACTTTTTACTAATTTTGGCTGACTTAGTTTTGTAAACTGTGAAATCATCTCCGTTTTTCTATGTTTGAGGCAATAGAAATAGGCTGCTATAGTATGTAGTTACTTTTTAAACAGCATGGTGTGCTTGCATTAGTTTTTTGACAAGGTCACTCTTTTTGGCTGCTCTAACAAAGTGTAAATAAGCTGGAAATCTTTGTAACTCTTCATACTAATGTTACATGTATCACGCAATCTTAGCCTTGTAATAATTGTAACCCCTTAGCAATTACCATGTATTTTTGACTTATGCTGTGGACCCTGTACCTTTCACTCTGTCTAACTGTACCATGTTATTGTTCCTTGTTTTCCTCGAAGTTGTGAGATGGCGCCTTTGTAAATAAGCCTCTGGCTCAAAGGTTGTAATTCCAAGAATTAAATAAATAAATACAAAATAAAATATTAGTTGCTTTTCAGTCCTCTTTTTCCGAAACAGGCTGCTATAGTATATATAATGTTGTGACATGGGGAAGAGAAAGTGTTACGTTGGATTGGCTGAGCACCATCAGGTGACCATACATTAATTCTCAAGTAATGCATGGTTGCTTGAGAATTAATATATGGCTGAGTCCGCAGCTATTCTCTTCCCCCTGTGCCCACCATATATATTCCCGTTTGACATCCATCTGTTGGTCAGCCGTGAATTGCAGGCTAAGACTGTTTAAACCACCATAGACTCAGCCAATCCAACGTAACCCTTTCTCTTGCCCATATTACAACATTATTTATTTCATCACTCTCACACACATATCAGACACAGCTAAGAAAAAAGCAGTTACTTTTCTGAAAACATGGTCTTGACCTGTTTTTCTTTCTGATGCATTGTTACACTTACAAGGAAGACACACACAGGTGCCTTGGGCACTAGTGAAGCTGATATGCCACGTCTGTCTTGAATAAATTAACACACTCTTTATACAGTTTACCCTTTTTCTAATGCTACAAGACTAGCATACTGCTTTCACTTCAGGGTAGAGAACTGTCAAGTAAAACTGACAGGGTCAACTGTACATAATAACCTACTACAAATCACAGCAATCGTTTCTTTTTAGCAGGCAGTTAAGCAGGAAGCTCTGTTCTGGCAGGCTTTGTTTGTGACTGAGTCCACAAGGAAGTTAAATGCCAAAACCACAGACAAGTAGGTTTCATGCCCCTAATGCTATTAGTAGATAATCAAATCTATGTTAGAAAAGAGGATTACTGCTTTTATAACACTTGAGTAAACAAGAGAAAAATACACAAAAGAAAAAATGGAAAACAGTACAAAAAGAGCCGGATCTCAGCACTCTTCCTCAGAAGGATTTTGTACTCCCACACAGCCAAGCCAATAGATATTAATTAGTACAAACTGGACATTCTGAGCTTAATTGCCATTTTCTATTGCCAGCAATGTAAAAGAAAGTACCAGTGGGGATTCGAGAAAGAAATTGTTTAAACTGTTTTGCTTTTAGCGGGGAAAAAATATTTCATTTGTTTAAAATAAGAAGTTTAGTCATATTTGAAAAGTAATCATTCTAACCAACTGGGAAACATTTGCTACAGTATTTTAAATATTTCAGTATGTTTGCTGCTTTTATTTTTTTACATTTTCAAAACCTTGTTTTATTTAGTGGATAACAATTCCACTATACAGGACATTAGTGAGACTGCATCTTGAATACTGTGTCCAGTTCTGGAGGCCTCATCTGCATAAAAACATAGATAGGGTGGAGGCGGTTCAGAGGAAGGCAACCAAAATGGTGCCGAGACTACATCACAAGCCCTATGAGGATAGGCTGAGGGAACTAAATATGTACTCCCTGGAGGAGAGGAAAGAGAGGGGGAATATGACTGAGACATTTAAGTACCTCACAGGGAAGAATAAAGTAAAGGAGAATACTATATTCCAAAGAAAAAGATGCGTAAGGGAAAGGGGACACAAGATGAAACTGGAGGGAGGGAGGTTCAGAGGGAACATGAGGAACTACGTCTTCACAGAGAGGGTGGTGGACAAGTGGAACAGCCTGCTAGTGGAGGTGGTGGGGGCAGAAATGATTACAGGTTTTAAACATGCTTGGGATAGGCATAGAGAATTGATGGTAGTTGGGGAAGGGGGTACAACCTAATGCCAGCAGTGCATGCTAGAGCACAACTTTTAGTGGTAATAGGGCAGACTAGGTGGGCCGAAGGCCCTTATCTGCAGACAGTTTCTATGTTATTGAGATCTATTTCATAATACAATGGCAAACTTAATTGACATTACAGTAATTCTTACCATATTTATGTCCATCATTTGTCGTACACGATGTCCTTCAATACATTGTTAAAATCATATGTAGGCCACTTAGGCCTTCTTGTTCCAACAGGTTCCTGCCTTTATACCTCAAGAACATCAATAACCATTTATCATATGGTCCCTTCTGAACTAGGACCAAACTAACAAACCTGGTAACCTGATTAACAAATGGCAGAGTACCACTAGAACCTACTGTTTACCCATTGCTGAAGTCCATGGATCTAGCCTAAACTTTATTTTTTTTTTAAACAGGTATACACTCAATTCGCTCTACGATATGAGCAAATGGTAACCATCTGGAGTTGAATAGCTCTGTTGTAAGCAGCAGTTTGGCTGTGATGAGTTCCATTTCCTTTATTTCATGCAGTTCACCAGGCAGTTCTCTGCTGTGGGGATGGAGACTGTCTTCCACTTTTGGGTGACAGCCTTTAAAGTTGCAACTGTGAGTAAGTTATATAGGTATTTTTTGTCCTTCCCAACAATCACTCGCTGCCCAACTTCGTACTCCTGGGCTCTGGCCCCACGTTCATACCAGGCTTTCTGTTGCTGTTGTGCAGTGGCTAAGTGCTACTGAGCAAGCCTCAAGAGCTCCTTAAGCCTGGACCTGAAATTTAGGACATACTCCACAATAGACTCCCCTTGGGTGGCATGGTTACCTTCCAGTTCATCCCTGACTAAACCTAGGGGCCCCTCACCCTGTGACCAAACAGGAGCTTGAAGGGTGAAAAGCTGTGGACTCCTGTGGAACTTCCTGTATGCAAAGAGAAGATGGGGCAAATATCTGTCCCACTCTCTTTTGTGCTGGTCTGCAAATGCCCTGAGCATAGTTCTAAGGGTCCTGTTGAACCGCTCAACCAGGACATTTGTCTCGGGGTGACTGTGTGAAGCTCGTTGCTGTTTCACCCTGCACTTCTCCCACAAACTGATCATTCTCCCACAAACTGGTCGTTAAGGATGACATGAAATTCATCCCCTGATCTGATAAAATCTCCTGGGGAAATCCCACTTGGCTAAAGATTCCCAGGAGCACATCAGCCACCTTTTCTACCTCAATGGAGGACATTGCCACTGCCTCAGGGTACCTGGTTGCATAATCCACCACTAGTATGTTATTGTTTGCCTATGCGATTTGGGGTACTTAGGGGCCCCATTATGTCCATGGCTACCCTCTTGAAAGGTTCATCGATATTAGGCAGGGGCACCAAAGGTGCCTTAGCTTTGTCCCGAACCTTCCCAACCCGCTGGGACTGTGGACAAGTCTGACAGTAATTTGCCATGTCTGTATACAGGCTTGGCCAAAAGAAGTTGTTGGCAAGCTGCTTTTTTGTGCTGGTAATATCCAGGTGTTCTGAAAGAGGAATGTCATGGGCCAGGGCCAGAAGCTGCTTTCAGTAGTCCCGGGGGACTACCAGCTGCTGGAGTACCTCTCCTTCTAGCCTCCTCTGTGATGTACGCTCTCTGTACAACAGCCCATTTTCCCAATAAACTGATTTTTTACTCCCTTGAGAGGCCTCAGCACTATCTGCTATCTCTCTCAGTTTTTGGAGGGTAGGATCAGCTCACTGTACCCTGCCCAGCTCCTCAAGTCTGACCTTCCCCAGTTCCCTTTCAGAAGGAAAGCTGCTCCTGGTGGCAACCTCCTCCATTTGCAGATGGGGTTCAGGGCTGCTGCTCCTAGCTAGTCCTTCACCCATACTAGCCACCTCCTCAGCTGCTGAGGGATTGGTCTGCAAGGGCTGTGTCACCTCCTCCTCCCCTCTCAGAAACTTGCCCTTTTGTCTGGCTACGGGTAGTAACACATACCAGGTTTTCCCTGTGGTCAACTCACTCCCCATGATCACATCCACAGGGAGATCAGGTACCACTCCCACCTCTCGGACCTCATGGCCACCCTCCCAGCTCAAAAAGACCCAGGCCATTGGCACTTGGACCACTGGACCCGTGACTCCCTGAACCTTGGAGAACTGCCCTGGCAGAATCTTCTCCACCTGGATCAGATCCTGCTTGCCATGGAGATGGAGGCACCAGTGTCCCTCAATCCCTGTGTTTCTGTGCCACTGACTAGAAAAGGGTATATACACTTGGTGGAGTTTGGTGGCACTACAGTGTATGTACAGTTTACCAACTGCAGAGTACTGTCTTGGTCACCCCTCGCCACCAGGCTTTTGCACTTTACTCCTATTTTTAGGGCAGTCGTAGGCTAGGCGCCCCACTTTCTGGCAAATCCAGCATGCCTTTGCCCCCAGCTCCTTGTTTCCCTTTGAACCCATGGGTTCTGTTTTGGACTTGGGTGCAGACTGGTTTCCTTTAGGCTGCCCTCCCTGGGTCCTCTTAAAACCAGGTGCTACCCCACCCCCACAGTTCTTGCATTGCGAATGTGGTCTGCCGGCCACATACAAATCAGCACTTTCTGCTGCCTCCTTTGTAGAGTTGCATGCCCAGTCCAGCAGCCATATATGCAGGTCATCAGGTACAATTTTAAGAAACCGTTCCCTTACAATTAAATCTTTAACCTGCTATACAGTCCTTGCCTTAGCCCCATCCATCTCCCATGGTCTAAATAAGCACACATTTGGACATACAGTTTTACATAGCTGTCTCCTGGGCCTTTTCTTAACTCTCTATATTTCCATCCATAAGCCTCAGGAATCAATTCAAAACATTTTATAACATTCTTTTAACTTTATCATAGCCTATGCAATCATTGTCATCCACTCGTGCACATGCATGTAAGGCATGACCAGTAAGTAATGGGGTTAGATGGTTCATCCACAGCACCTTATCTAATTTAAATTGCCCACAGACCCTTTCAAATGATTTTAGAAACAAATCCAGAAATCCAGATCATCTCCTTCTTAGTATTGTGGAAACATTTTAGAATTAATCGGGGCTTCGTAGCTTGAACCACCTTTACCATTATTTACGGTTTGTTGCACTGTTTGCTGGTGCAGTTTCTCCAATTCGATCTCATGCTGTCGTTCTTTCTCACGCTCTGCTCACATCAGGATCCCGTGCTGGTGAACCTTCTTTTCCACTCGCATCAGGATCTTGTGCCGGTGAATCTTCCCCTTTTCCTCTCGCATTAAGATCTCATGCTGGTGAATCTTCTCCTTTTCCACTCGCATCAGGATCTCGTGCTGGTGAATCTTCTCCTTTCCCTCTGCCTCCAGCCTTGCTCTCTCCTCCAGCATCTGGATTTCATGCTGTCGCGCTCTCTCTCTCTCTCTGTCCTCAGCCTCCAGCCTTGCTCTCTCCCTTTCAGCCTCCCTCAGAGCAAGCTCTGCCTTCAGGATCTCCAGCCGAGGCTGAGTAGACTGCACAGCTCCCCCAGTTTGTGCCACAAGGTGACCCCCTTGCTCAGCCACTGTGACCTCAGTCTCACTACCTGAGTCACTGTCCTCTGTGACTGTCTGCTGATCAGGAATTGTGCCCTGCATGTCTGAGACTGTCTGCTCCTCTTGCAGCTGGTCCTGTGCCACCAGGGCTTCCATGAGTGCATTCTTTGTTATGCCTTCATAGGCATTCCCCCTTTCTGCACACAGCGCACGAAGCTGCTGTACATGAAATTTTACATAGCTTGAGGAGCTCATCTTCTCTAGCTATGCTGTACTTAACTGTCTAGAAATAAATAAAACAGTAGTAAAAAAATGCAATCTTTTGAAATCCGGTTTCATGACTGTTAAAAGGTATATTTCTGCTAGCACTCCAGCACCAGTGTGCCTTCTCTCTGTCTGAGTTCCTACTTCACAGGAAAGCACACTGTCTGCTGCTCTAAACTGGCCTGGTACCAACTGCTACAAGGATCCCACCACTCTGCCACCAGCTGTGACACAGAACCCTGACTAGGAACTTCCAGTTCACTGCGACCACTTGGGTTTTTTTAACAACAGGGCCCAGGAAGCCTGTTACTGACTTCCCTCTTTGCAAAAAGTCAGGAAGGTCAACACAGTAACTGTAGGTAGAGTGCTCTCTCAAGAGTCGGACTGCAACAGAGTCCAGCAGAAATATAACTACCCTTTAAAATAACACACAAGCAGTCACTGATTCTATAAAAATAGACTATTTACTAAAATACTACAGGTATTTATAACAGAATGTATTTACAGAAAAGGACAGACTAGGTGGGCCAAGCGGTCCTTATCTGCCGTCAAATTCTATGTTTCTAAACAAAAGGGTTACAAATTTACTAAGAAGCAGAAAATAAAATCACATTAGACAGATAGGTATTGCACAGCAAAAGTCTAAGCTATCCTCCCCTAGGAAAACTTCACTTGTTCTAGCTAAAGAAGCACTTTTCCCTCACTGTGCTATCTTACCTCAGCTAGTCCTTGTAATGGCAGGGGCTCTGAGCTATTTGGTGTCAGTCCAAGAGAGCGAGCTGGATATAAGCCCCTCAATATATTGCCTCGCTCCAAGTGGAGAGGGTCCTACTGACTCTCAGTGACAGACCCATCTTGCCCAGCCCTCTTTGGGTGTGTATGTGTGTGCATGTGTGTCCCCCAACCCTTCATCACCTCCTTGCTACTATAATGATGATGTCTACCTGGTCCCTTTTGTTCAACATGGGAATATCTCCCGGAAGCATACCCCACTGAGTTTATGGGTTTATTGCTTCACTGCCTCATGCCTGGCTGTTCCTGTCAACTTTCTCATGAGAGCCATCAGACCTGTACTTTAACTTTTCCATATATACTTGCTCATGTGATCTAGCAACCACCTTGTCTGAAGAAGGTGCATATTCAAAAAGAATAACTTAATCAAAAGAATACATGGTTCTGGTCCCCTTTTCTGTCACACCTTCTCAAAGGGAAACACTGGAAAAGGCACAGCTTTACCAAAGCACTACAAAAATTCCTGATTAGTGCTTTCAGACAGTAACATTTTTTTTTTAATTCTTCTAATTGCTTTTTTGTGATTTAAATGGTGGCTTTCAACTTTCACTTTCTATTGCTGGGAGCCACCATTTAATGAGCAGCAGAGAGCTTCCTGAGCTCACTCTATGCAAATATGCCCTGCCAACCAATAGCAGTGGTCAAACAGACATATTAGCATACAGTGAGCTCAGGAAGCTCATAGAAACATAGACTTTGACGGCAGATAAGGACTGCTTGGCCCACCTAGTCTGCCCATTTCCCTACCTATAGGATAAGCTGCAGATCCTATTTAACCAACAGCCTTTTTCTTCCTACCCCCCACAAAAATTGCCTTATGTCTGTCCCATGCATTCTTGAATTCTCCCACAGTTTCAGACCCCACAACCTCCTCAGGAAGGCTGTTCCATGCGTCCATCACCCTCTCTGTGAAAAAATACTTCCTCACATTGCCCCTGAGCCGTCCCCCTTCTATCTTCAAATTGTGTCCCCTTGTTCTTGCACATCTCTTTTTCTGAAAGATGCTACCCTCTTGGACTTTGTTGATTCCACTGAGGTACTTAAACGTTTCTATCATGTCCCTCCTTTCCTCAAAGGTATACATATTAAGCTCCTTCGCCTCCCTGGTATGGTTTTTCTTGCAGACCCTGCACCCATTTTAGTTGCCCTCCTCTGAACTGCCTCCATCCTGTCTATGTCCTTGCGGAGATGGGGTCTCCAGAACTGGACGCAGTACTCCAGATGGGGTCTCACCAACTGTCTGTACAGGGATAACAACTTACTGTTTTCTGCTGGTGATACCTCTCCCTATACATCCCAGTGTCCCCCAGCCTCCCTACCGCCTTCTCGCATTGCTTGCCAACCTTAAGGTCATCTGATATAATTACCCCACGTCTCTTTCCATTTTGTTGTTGTTACTACCCCCCCATTGTGTAATCTTCCCCTGGGTTTTTGTTTCCCAGGTGCATTACTTTGCACTTCTTTGCACTGAATCCAAACTGCCATACTTCTGACCATTCCTCCAACCTTGCCAAGTCCCTTCTCATCCTTTCCACACCTCCTTGTGTATCAACCCTGTTGCAGATCTTTGTGTCATCTGGAAAGAGGCATATTCCAGTTCCTCTGCATTGTCACTTATAAAGACATTAAAAAGGACTGGACCTAGTACTGAACCCTGCGGTACCCCACTAGTAACCCCTCATTCTTCAGAGTGGACTCTATTTACAATTACCTTCTGTGTCCTGTTGTTCAGCCAATGTTTTACCCAGGCTACCACCTTGGGACCCACTCCCAGGCTGGTTAATTTGACTACTAATCTTTATGGACTGTGTCAAATGCCTTGCTAAAGTCTAGGTAGGCCATGTCCACAGCCCCTTCCTGGTCTACTACTTTGGTCACCCAGTCAAAGAAATCAATCAGATTTGTCTGACATGACCTTCCTGGCAGAACCCATGCTGCCTTGGGTCCCAGCCCCACTGGCCTCTAGGTACTCAACAATTCTTTTCTTCAGAAGTGATTCCATCACTTTCCTACCACAGAGGTCAAACTGACAGGTCTGTAGTTTCCTGCCTCTGCCTTGGTCCCACTTTTGTGAAGGGGAATCACATCTGCCTTCTTCTAGTCCTCAGGTACCACACCATCCTCCCATGATTTGTTAAAAGGGGTAGTCAGTGGTGTCACTAGTTCTCTGCTTAATTCTTTTAGAATTCTGGGGTGAATTCCATCTGGCCCCATTGCTTTGTCCACCTTCAGTTTTAGGAGTTCTTTCAGAACCCTTTCTTCTGTGAAAGGACTGGATCAACCCTCTCCAGAGTGCTTCTGTTAATTGGATTAGGCACCTCCCACTCTCTTTTGTGAATACTGAACAGAAGTATTCATTCAGTATCCCTGCTTTTTCACTGTCACCTCTGCCCACCCACCATCCATTCTATTCAGCCTCACTATCCCTACCTTTGTATTTCTCATCATGATGTACCTATAAAAGGTTTTATCCTCTTCTTAACTGAGTTAGCTATCTTTCTCAGTTTGTGCCTTTGCTATCTCGACTCACCTCCCTGCTTCCTTCTGCCTTAACTGGTACAGTTCTCTGTCCTGCTCCTTCTGTGTTTCCTTATACTTCCTAAATGCTATCTTTTTCTCCCTAACCTTCACTGCCACCTCTTTTGAGAACCATAGTGGCTTTTTCTTTTGTTTTGACTTGTTTATTTGCTTCACACAAAGGCTTGTTGCATCTGTGATGGCAGTTTTTATATTTGCCCATTGTTGCTCCACCCCTCCTTCTAACCTGTTTGCTAGTGCTTTTCTAAGGCACTCTCCCATCTTGCCAAAGTCAGCCCTCCTAAAGTCCAGAACCCTCACTTTGTATGGCTTGACTCTGTAGCAGAGTTTATCATGAACCACACTATTTGGTGGTCACTTGTCTCAAATGGCTACCCACTTCTAGATCTGAGATCCTGTCACTGTCCCCATTTGAGAGTACGAGGTCTAAGATTGTTCCTCACAGTGGGTTCCAAAACTAGCTGTTTGAGGCATGCCACCTGAAGGGCATCAAGAATGGCCCTGCTTTTGGATGTGGCTGCGTGAAGGTGCTCCAGTTAACATCTGGCATGTTAAGGTCCCCCATCAACAGTATCTCCCCTTTCTCTGCCATCCTAAGTATGCCTTCTATCATATCCTTGTCCATTCCTTCCCCTGACATGGGGGTCTATATACAACCCCAGTGCGGATTGTGGTGCTATTTACGGTCTCTAAGGTGACCCACAGTGCCTCCTCTCCTCCCTGTTTACTTTTTTGTTCAGTTGCTTTTATCCCTTCGCTTACACAGAGAGCTACTCCCCCCACTCTTCTGCCCTCCCTGTCTCTCCTATAGGTTGTATACCCTGGTATGTTAACATCCCAGTCATGGTTCTCTGTGTACCATGTTTCTGTGACTGCTACAATATCCAGGCATCCCTCTTCCATCAAGGCCACCAGTTCAGGGAGCTTGTTGCCCAGACTATGGGCATTGGTACTCATTACCCTCCATTTCTTGATGGCCTTACCCCTTTTTTGCCCCATCCCTGTCCTTATTGCATTTGTCACTTTCTCCATTTACCCCTGCGCTTCTCCCTATTGACATCTCTATGTTGGTGTCTACCTCACTTAGTACCCTGATATTTGGGGGGGGCTAGGATTTCCCTGCTCCTTACCAGTGCCTCCCCCCTTGGCTAGTATAAATACTTGTCAATGAAGTATTTAAACCTATCACCTAGGATCCTGGTTCCCCTCCTGGACAGATGCAGACCATCATGCCAGTATAGGCTTGCACCCCTCCAGGTGGACCCCCAGTCTCCAATGAAGCCAAATCCCTGAGCTCTGCACCAGTTTTTCAACCACTGATTGAATCCCATGGTGTGTAGCACCCTAGCCTCACCCCGTGCCATAGACAGGCAGCACCTCCGAGAAGGTTACAGTGTGTGCTACTTGTCTAAGGCCCCTCCCCATCTCCACATTCACTTCTTGCACTGCTCTGATCCCTTTCTTAGCCAGGTCATTTGTCCCTAGGTGGACAATGACATCCAGCTCCTTCCCCTGTGCAGCTGCTCCGGCGATCCTGAGGATTCGCTCCCTGTCTCTCCAAGCCATGGTGCCAGGCAGGCACCTTACCTCCCTCTCCCCTTCCTCCCCCAGTTCTACCTTCCTAACAATGGAGTCCCCCACCAGGAGTTGTTTCCTTCCCTTGTGGGGTCCCATGCCACCCTCCTTTGGGTCTCCTTTGTGGAGGTTCCCAGCATCCTCCTTGGTCTCCACTGTGGGTGCCTCCATAGAAGAACTACACTTTTCCAGAACAGCATAGAAATTGTGGAGAGGTACAACTGGAGGGATGAGCCTCTGTTCCACCACCCTCACCCTTCCTGAGCCCACTGTGGTCCAACCACTCCTCTTTCTTGGCAACCTCTGAGGCAACGGCAGTGACACTGGTGGTCCCTGGGTGGGAAAGGAGGTCCCACAAATCCTGGCCAACTCAGCCTGGAGATGAGCAATGTCCTCCCTCAGCCCAGAGAGGTGTCTGCAGATGGGACAACACTGCATCCTCCAAAACATCTCCCGGAAGACTGCTGCTCCACTGCCACTGCACTGCACCACTCCCATCATGTCTTTTTCTGGCCCCCTAACTGTTAGTTATTTGGAATACTTACTCTTTCCTCTGTTTGTTTATTTCTTTTTTTTTTCTTCTCTCCCTACTTACTTACTGCCTCTGCACCCTATTATCTCCTGATCTTCCTATTCTGAGACAAGAAGTTCCTATATTTCTCAGTAGTCTCCTTACTTGCTCAGAGTCAGACCTCCAGCAGCTGGGGGTTGGGGTGGAGAGCTACTCTTGCCCTTCTAGGATGGTGAGTCTTTGGTGGCTCTGTGATCACTCACTTCCTGCTCCCAAACAGGAAGTTCCTGTTTGTCAGTTAAATCCTGTGCCTATAAAAGTAGAACTGGTTTAGGTGGGGAAGGAGGGCAATATAGTCCCAGTAGAGAAGTTTTAGTTATACCAGTAGCTCCTTCCTCCTGGAGTTCTGTCTGTCCTCTGGCAGAAGCTATCTAGGGCAGTATTTATATCTGGTCTTAACCTGGCTCCTTCTAGCTAAGCCACTCCCCCTACTTTGTAAATCTTTCTACACTTAGTTAATTTCACAGATAACAATTCCCTTCTGACACCTGTGACAAGCACCTAGATAAGTACACAGATAACAATTTACTTCAACTACCTCTGACAAACACACCAACTCCTTTTTTTTTTTACCCTTAATTGAAGGTCCCAGCCCACTGCTGCTCATGAGATGGTTGCTGCCAGCAATAAAAAGTGGAAGTTGTGGGTAGCTGTTCTAAATAACTAAATAAAGTTGTTACTGTCTGAAAGCACCAACTGGGAGTTTCTGTAGAGTCTGAGGAAAGCTGTGTCTTTTCCATTGTTTTCCTTTAATCCATTTTTTAACCTCCACCCAAAATGCTCCTATTTCTCTACACCCCCAGAATATATGCATAGGGTTCCCTTTCTTCCCACAACCCCTTCAACACAAGCCTGTCTGACTTATACCTATGTGTTTTGTTCCGTCTGGGGTAAGGAAGAATCTACTCAGGATTTTCCACTTAAATTCCTTCCAACTCCCAGATGTAGTGGTCTTATGGGTGACCTGCCAAATCTGTGGACACTCCTGTGTCAAACTGGTTCCAAATTCCCCCTCCCATTTCTGTTGTATACGGTCCATTTCCTGAAAATCTGTGTTTTTATTTAGTTCTGTGTATAATGTGGAGATAACTTGTTTTGCTGCTCCTTGTATAGGATATCCCCTAATCCTAACTATTAACGGGTGAGGTTCCTCTACCAGAGCTAGTCTAATATCTGGTTTACTAATGTTAGATCTAATCTGCAGGAACCTAAAGTGTTCCTTGTTCAGTAGATGAAATTCCTATTGTAATTGTCAGAAAGATTTTAGTGTTATGTCTGTGAAAAATTGTGGGATATACCGTATTACCATAACCCCTGCTGTCCCCATCATTTAAATGTGGTGCCTGTGTTCACTGGATCAAACTTATTACTCTTCCATAGTAGCACCTATTCACGAGCAGAAAGTTTCCCGCACAGGATTATGATCTCAAGTCTTGTGGCTACTGTTTTTCACATCAAAATATTACCTTTACAGGGACCTGGGTTCAATTCCAGTCAGGCTCAGTTACTCGCTGTAAAGTAACCTTGAGCAAGTCGTGCCTAAAAACAGGCCACAACAACCTAGTAAGGGAGGGAGGAGGGAGGAAGGAACGGGGTGTCAACGTGCAAGCAGTATGCTGCTGCAAAGCTAGCAGGTGTGCAAGCAGCAGTAACAGTATGAAACCCAAATGGTCAAACATCTGCAGCACTCACCCTGCATAGCTGTAGACTACAATGGTGAGAAACATTCCTCCAGTATTCTGAAACAATGCATTACTCACATTGAGTACAAAGCTTTTAAAAAATGCTAACCATGCAAAATCAGTGCCAGAAACGAGTGGTGCCAACCCCAATGTTTTGCACTTGTGCTTGGTGCTTTTTAAAAAAAAGAAAAAGTGACAAGCATTTTTTTAGCATACTGGAGGAATCTTTCTTGTCACTGTAATCCACAGCTATGGAGGGGGAGTGCTGCAGCCTCTTGGCTTTTTGGTAAAGAAAGAAAGTCGTCCATACAGCTGTAGCACAGCCAGTCAAGATGCGCTGGGAGTGATCAAGGGTCACTGGGGGATTTTGACCATCCCAGCAAAAGCTCACTTCCTTCAGGAGGGAGGGAGGGTGACATCCCCACAATTATACTGCCCCCTGAGTGACCACCAGGCGAGGTGCAGTGGGGACTGTAAGGGAGGGTAGGATGTTCCTGACATTGTCAGACGTGCTCATGCACATGACATGTCTTAGTACAAGATGGCCTCAGCAGGGAAAACAGAAGGAAAACACCCAGCCATGCAGCATGACAGTTCTGCCACACCTGCAGACTCCACACTCTCTGACCTGGCGCTTCCCATATGGCTCGATATGGTATTCCCAAGGAACTTGGCCCAGCCTAAAGGCCCCTCTGAAATGGGCAAGCCATGGGTGTAACATGGTGAACAGTAAGTCCTGGGGAAAGGTGAGGTGATGGGTTAGGGTGCAGCAGGGGCTTGAAATGGGGCCAAGAGCCAGATGAGTGCCAAAGAAACAAAACAGAATTATAAAAAACTAAGGAAAAAAGATCACTTAACCCTGTGCATCAAGCTACACAGCTAGAAAAACTGGGCAAAAGTAAGACCCTACAGAAAATGAGACAGTGCATCTCAGCTGAGTTATTCTGGGTAAATTAACCGTATTAACAACAACAAAAAAAAATAATAGGTAGGCACCCTGTGTGTTTATCTTCATCTCCCTTCCTGCTACACTTCTGTGGCAGGTAGCCAGTGGGAGAGCAGCTCAGGGCATTTCTTGCCAGTATGCTGTTCTTTTTTCTGAAAAATCAAAGAAGGCATGGCATCTTTAAGTAGGCCTACAGCATCAGAAGTAAGATATTATATATTATATAAAATATTATCTGTTTGTGCATAATAATCAAGTTCTTTCTCAATAAAATTAAAGATGGCACTGAATAAAGGTGGTATCTGCTTAAGAAAGTCATCTACTTATGTACATTTAAAATTAGGTTTACAAGAGATGCATTAAATGTATGTTTATTTTTTCCCCCAGGGTTGTTTTTTTAACTTCCTTATTTTATCAAATCTGGCACGTCAGCCAGAAAAGATTCGATAATTTAAATAACTTCCGTGCTGCTGTATATAATAGAATCTTTTCTAACAAACATGACTCATCGTGTATATTTATAGCTTCATCCTCAGCTAGAATAAAGAATATCTAGGTCTAATTTATTTTGCCATTTTGGACCATTGAAATATTTCACCATGCAAACTGGTACCTATTCCAATGTAAGCATTTCTGTAACAATTTACCAAATATTTTTTTCATATAACTGTTTAAACAGACTGTCAACAACTGATTTATGTGTTGCTTGTACTATGTCTATGTGTCACCTTGGAACTCAAAATAGTGCCAGAAAAATACAGGTTACTCACCTGCAACAGTAGTTACAGCTGAATAACCTGTTTTTCTAGGACCGTGGATATGTTGTTCTATCCACACTTGATGGTAGACTCCCAGCAGTTCTCCAGGAGGAGGGAGGCAAGGCGCACACCCCCTCAATACTTACTTGGGAAACAGAGACTGGAGAACTGAGGCCCCAATACCAGCATCCCGGCGTAACTCTAGGTCATTGTGGTAGTGGGTGACAAAGGTGCTTACTGACTTCCAGGTAACAGCCCTGCAGATTTCCTGGATAGGGATGTCCCTGGAAGCAGCCACCAACGTAGCAGTATGGCGGGTGGAGTGAGCTCTTATCTTTACGGGAGGCTCCTTGCCCGCCAACCTATTGCAGAGATCAATGCATGATGTAATCCATCTGCCAACTGTCTGCTTGGCTGCAGGTCTGCCAGGTGCGGCTTCAGTGTAGGTGACAAACAGCTGGTGAATCTCTCCCCGAACTTTAGCCATCCGCTCCTTATAATAAGAGAATGCTCGTCTCAGGTCCGGAGTATGGAGCCTGTACTCAGTCTCCGAGGTGTAATTGGGGTAATACACCAGCAGAGTTAACACCTGGTTAAGGTGAAACTCCAACACCAGCTTCAGAAGGAATTTCGGTTGGGGGAGCAGGACAACCTTGTCCCTGTGGAAGTCCAGGTAGGGAGACTCAACACAGTGCGCCTGTAGTTTCCCAGTCCTTCTGGCTGATGCGACAGCCACCAAAAAGGCAGTCTTCACCGACAAATGTGACATCTCACACCTATGCAATGGTTCGAATGGCTTGCCCATGAGGTTTGCCAGTACCAGCAGCAGATCCCACGGTGGTGGAGGTGATTCACGCACTGGAGAGGAAATATGGTTGAAGTCTTTAAAGAAGCACCATAACACCTTCTCCTGTGACACTGTCTGCTGACCAGCCCATGCCCGACGAGCAGAGATGGCTGCCAGGTGCACCTTAAGGGTTGTAGACCAAAGACCCCCTTTGAATAGAGACCGAAGGTAGTCGAGGATACTAGCCACTGGACAGGACAAAGGGTCCAAACCCTTGCCCTGACACCAAATGGAAAACCTTTTCCACTTAAAGGCATAGCACCTCCTGGTCGACTCCTTTCTGGATGCTTCCACGACTGTGAGTACATTCTCAGAGAGACCCAAAGCCTGGAACTCTAGCCGCTCAGGAACCAGGCTGTCCTGTGTCTGCATGGATTCAGAGATGAGGCGGAGGATGCCCAAGAAGGAAGAAGGGCCTTCCTCATCCAAAGGGCGAGAATGTAGGTCAGAGTCCTCGAACTGCGAAGAGTCCGGATAGATCGGTCGGCCACCAGACTCGCCCTGTACCCACCTGAGACAGTCAGGTGTGAGGCTGACAGACAGCCTACGTGGTGGGCCTGGAATGGGCCGAGACTCCTTAGAAGAAGCCCCCAAAGGAGGCTACTTGAGTGGTGGCTCCACCACAATCGGTGGAGAGACCGGTTTTGGCCGAGCTGGGATGGTCTTGACCGACTCCGCAAGCAGAGGAACAGTGCAGATTGGCTCCTGAGGAGCAGGTGTCAGCCTAGAAAGTGACAGCCAAGTAATGGCCAGGGTAGAAGCCGGAGCCAACTTCTGGCTGGACAAAATGAGCTGTTGCTACATTTAATCCTCATAGCATCGACAGAGTTTCCGTCGAATCCTCTCCCCTATCTGAGGAGGACGAAGAAGAGTGGCATCACCACTTCTTACAGCACTTATGCACCTTCTTTGGCCTGTTGATTGAAGATGTCAGAGACCTTGACTTGGACTGTCAGGAGGGACCGATGGGGTCGCTCGGAAGGAGCCAGGGATAACCACGGATCTTCCTGGTCAGGGATATGGGCCACAGGGGGATTTCCAGTGTGCTGGGTCTCCTCCTCGGTGGCTCTCAGGACTGAGGTCCTGAATAAGGAGTCGTCAGCCTAATCGAGCAACGTTGGGTCGACGAGGTCGAGGATAATCTCAACTGGATTGTCATCCTGCATCTTCACCGGCTGGTCTGATGAGGGTACCGTGAAGCCAGCACAACCTTGACCAAAATCAAGGCACAACATTCCTGGGACCGAGATCTCTCATGGTTCCAGGCGTGTTGTTGGCAAGAAAAAGTTTCATTAGGCTCCTTGTCCTTTTATCGGGACCGAGAGACGTGTGCGCCTGAGGGTCCCTCTTCCTTGGTAGGGCGGGACTGGCACAACTCCCGAAAGGAGCCTGGGAAGGTAGAGCCCAGATTGAGCAGAACGAAGATGGACATGGAAGAGGACCAATCCGCGGCCTGAGCGGCCTCCTCTTTGAAGGTCTTCATCTGTTTGAGCGGCTCAGTGGACCTCGCAGCCGTGGAGACCACTCAATGGGCTTCCTTGGATTTGACCGGCGGATTCCGTTTTTCCGGTCTGCAGTTGCAGTCATGCGGATGATCATTCAAGGCAGTTTAGATGAAGCATAGCTTTTGTTTAATGCGTCTGGGTGTCATAACGAGACCCAGGCAAATAAACGCACGAGGCATGCGTGTCTGTGTGAGATATCTTTTGCCTGCATGGGCAGCAGCGGAAACCGGGTGAGGACTTGTCCTCCCATCACGGTCAAGATCATAAAGCAATTGGGAGAAACTCTAACAAGTCAGAGTTTGGGTAAATCCATAGATTTAAGCTCCAGGGCCTATAGTAATGCGTGAGTGATAAGGAGGGAACCTGAATCTTCCAGCAGAAAGGAAGATCTGGTGTCAAGGGACGGAGCCCAGGAATATACCACCCGGGTGGGTGGGAGGAGACAGCTTTTAGACCTTCAGGCAAGAATCTTAAAAGGGAAAGGACATGCCAACAAGTGTGGATAGAACAACATATCCACGATCCTAGACTTTAGAGTTATCTTCTTTTGTTTATCACACAAATAAATGACCAACAACTGATGTTACAATTACTTCTTACCAACTGTATCTTCATTTTGGCTGCTCGAGTCTACTGTAAGGCAGGCTTATTCTCTCTCTATCTCTTCCTACACCACTAAATCATATTTGGGCAGGGATATTCCGCTTCTGATGGGGCTCCTACTCACAGCACTAATGCAAGATAAGGATTTTCTGCAGCACTGTTTGAAGGGGTCAAATTCTCCTATCATTTCATCTTCTCAAAACTAAGGGGCCAGTGTGGGGGAGCATAAAGAGAGTTAAAAAAAGAAAAGGTTTCTAATTAGAACACCAGAAATCTCCATTAAATCAGACTGCCCACCTTACTAATTGTTGTTGGCCAAATACATTTTTCTTAAGTGTGTTTTTCCAGTTTGGAAGTTTTTCAGATCTCCATGGGAGATGACACTTCAAAGTCTGTTGTGGCAAGCACTGCACATGGTATCTGCTCATTCTTGTGCTGTTCTTCCATGCTCTACTTTCAGATCCATCTGCACGGCTCAACAGTAGTAGTACTGGAAAGCAGCTGACAGGTATTGAGCCAACCGCCAGCAAAGAGGCTGTGGAAACATGCAGAAGACACTGAAGGCACTTCTGGTGTAACCACAGTCTCTGAGATGGTGCCTCCAACCACAGCAGACAGGCCAGAAATAACAGTTATGTAAGCACTTTTTTTTGTTTGTTTTTACATTTCTCTTTTTTGCCTCGAGGACCCAGAACTCTCTCAGGCTCCCAACTCACCTTGCCGCTCTACCACCCACTGTAACCCCACCTTCTTCAAGTACACTGCTCTCTCCCTGAGGGACCCATAGCTCTAAGGTCCATGGGGAGATCAAAGGGGCAGAGGCGGAGGTCCAGTACTGGCTGTGTGGCGGCCAGGCACTGTGGGGCTGTCGCCTATCCAGGGTCGAGGTGTTTTCTTGTTTGTTTTTCCCCTGTAAGCTCCCCATATCCCTCCTGAGCATGGCGTACAGTGATGCCATGGCGCATGGCAGCCCTGCAGACGTCTGCCACGCTCCCCACATGTCTGGCCCTATGTCCTGCAGTGCCCCCGATCTCCACCAGGGGTCACTGGGACAACCCACTGCCCTCCCCCCAGGAAAGGAGAGCAGTCCGACGGACACTCAATCCTCTCCTTCCCCCGCCAACCCCTAGCACCCGGGCTCGCTCCTGAACCTGAGCCGGTGCAGTGCGAGACGTATGCCCACCTCAACGCCAGTGCCGCTGGGCTGGCTACATTATGCAAGAACTTGCCATAACAGTAGATCTTTGAGAGAATCTCCCCTCCCTTAGGCCACACATTTGGAACTGTAAGCCATCAGTGTCAAGACCACATGGAAATCTTTTGGCTAGCTGGAGCCCACCCACAATGATGTGCAGCATCAATGCAAATATAACATAGGCGGCCAAATCACTTCTCTGTTCCTCATCAGAGATTAGCCTCGGAGGGCCTCTAACAGTGAGAAGCCACTCAGTAAAGAAGGGAGAGGGTAAACATGATTGAGACCTTCAAGCACTTTAAGGGTATTAACAGGGTGAGCACTGAGGGCATCTTCAGGTTTAATGGGAACAAGACCACTAGGGGCACAGCACAGCCTAAAGCTAGTGGTGGAGGATTTAGGAGGGAGATAAGGAGCCACTTTTCAACAAAAAGGTACTGGCCAAGTTGAATGAGCTGCCAGAGGAGGTGGCATCCCCTACAAATGGTGGACAGCTTCAATATGGGTTGGGACAGGGTGAGGAAAAAAGTTGTGGGTGGAAGGGGGGATTGGGGGACGTTGAGGGAGGTCAAAAGGGAAATGGGGAGGGGGCAGTTCCCTTTGTAACTACACAAGGTGCTGCACAACTGAGCAGACTAGACAGACCATAAGGCCATTACTTGTTGGCATGTTCGTATGTTTCTACGTTCCTAACCAGGAGATCAGACCAGTATCAGACAAACAAGGCGAGACATGGACTGGAAATAGGATGCATGGAGTAAGGCTATAGGCATAGCATCTGATATAATCCTCAGAAGACAATGAGGGAAGGAAGAAAGGTATGGCCTGGCCTAATGGAGGAGATTCTCTCAAAGGTCTACTGTTACGGTACATTCTTACGTTACTGTTCTGTCTTCATCGAGGACATCTCCTCCATTAGGCCACATCTTTGGAATGACTCCCAATCAGTACAAAGTAAACTGGGAGGATGGCACAGTCTGATATGTGATCAGGACCGACAACCTTGCAGTACAGCAAGGCTAAAGTCTGCACGTCTAAGAGAAATGATATCCAGACTGTAATGTGTTAACAGTGCTCCGTGTGGCTGCAACACACATCAACAAGAATAAGATTTACCAGCCCCGTTCTGTCCTCTCGACAAACAACAGGACACAGATTTAGGGGTAAATAGAAATAACAAATAATCATAGGAGAAATGGCTGGGGAGCGCTGTGGGGGAAAATTTCTACCAGATATGGAAGCAGAAGATGCTTACAGCAAGTTTAGACGGTACGGGGAGGTGGAAGGTGACAAACTGACAAGCACCCGTCATAGAAATCGAATAAAATGATTACGCTAAGTATCAACAGAGAGACTCAGAGTTAAATGATAAATGTCACCATTGTAAGGTTAATAATGTGGCAAGATGTACAAAAGTGATAAAAGATGCAAGCATGCAATTCTGTAACATAATGCGATATTTATGTATGTATAATGAATTATCTCAAATAAAAAAGTTACATACAAAAAAAAATTGTTATCAGCCCCCACCTACAGATTTTCAAACTGATTAAGGGTACCTACTCATTAATTACTTCCTACAGCACATATGTCAGCAGCAAGGATATTTCTGAGGTGGCCAGACCCGTAGTGGGGTGTTTAGACATAGGAGCACCATCTTTACCAGGGGCGAACAAAACAAAACGCTGAGAGGACTGCCTGCAGACCTTGGTGTGGGTAACACAGTGTCTCAGTGTTCTACGTACTTCTGAAGTATGGAGCAGCGCCTCGTCCTGGTTGGCACGCTCAGGATAATACACAGAAAGGTGTATTGTGTGGTTCAGCATAAATTCTGATACAACCTTCGGCAGAAATGTAGGATTCGTGCACAAAAAGACTCCACCTTTGTAAACAATCAAATAAGGAGACAAACATTAAAGCCTGAAGCTCAGAAATCCTCTCAGCAGAGGTCACTACACTAAAAATAATGTTTTTCATGACAGGAAACCTATGCAACAAATTGTGTCAGGCTCAAAAGAAGCTAATGTCAGTTTCTCAAGAACGAAATTCAAGTCCCAAGGCGAGATTATAGACAGTAGGTTTCATATGATGGAAACACAGAAAAATAGAAATTGTCAGCAGATAAGGACCACTAGGCCCAGCCAGTCTGCCTGTTAAGCCCCACACTTGTTTGCGGCCTCTTAACCCTACCTGATCAACGGCTTTCTCCTCTCCTTCCCACTTCTAGAGTTCCGTTATGCCTGTCCCATGCATGTTTAAATCCCTCCACTGTGCTCGCTCCCACCATCTCCTGTGGCAGACTATTCCATGTGTCTACCACCCTTTCCATGAAGAAAAATGTCCTCACATTTCCCCTTATCCTGCCACCTTCCAATTTCATATCATGCCCCCTCGTTCTTGTACTCGTCCTATATTAGAAGATGTCGCCCTCCTGCACCCTGTTTATGCCTTTAAGGTACTTGAAGGTTTCTATCATACGGACATACGAAAACCTGCCCACGTAAACAGGCCTCTCGGTCTATCAAGTCTGCTCGTATGCTCCGCTAGCATATTTATATCACAGCTGCCCAACCCCCAACCCTCCATTCGTCTCCTGAATCTGTTTCAAGTGTGACCGCCCGCCCCGCCCAGTCCCATGCCCGCTTGAAACTCCCCACCATCCTACATGCCACCACCTCTCTGATAGAGTGCTCCATTTTGACACCATCCTCTCAGTGAAATAATGCCTCCTTATCTCCCTCCTGAACCTGCCTCCCTCCAATCTTAGTCCATGCCCCCTTGTGTGCCTTCCCTTCCTCAGCTGAAACAGCCCCCCTGTGTCTGATCTGTTGGTCCCCCGCAAGTATTTGAAAGTTTCAATCATGCCCCCCCATCCCTTCTCTCCTCCAGGGTGAACAGACTCAACTGACTCAGCCTCTCCTCGCAGGTTCTGCCTTCCATCCCCTGTAACATTTTCACTGCCCTATGCAACACTGCCTTGAGCAGCCTGATCTCCTTCCTCAGATACTGATGCCAGTATTGCACACAGTACTCCAACTGTGGCCTGACCAAGGACCTGTACAGGGGCATGATCACTTCCTTGTTCCTGGATGAGAATCCCCGCGCAATGCACCCTAGCATCCTATTGGCCCTAGCCGCAGCCCTCCTTCATTGAGCAGAATTGTTCATGCTCCCCACTACTATGACCCCCAGATCCTTCTCCTCCTCAGTGACCTCTAGCCACACTCCACCCAACCAATATTCCCTCCTCAGGTTCTTTGCCCCGAAGTGCATAGCTTTGTATTTCTTTGCGTTAAAACCCAATTGCTGTGGCCCATCGGCGCAGCGGTTGGATTTCCATCTGCGACGCTGGCAACCAGATTTCGGGAACGGACTTGGGTCACCGGAGGGCCGGTCAGGGGGAGAAGTATGGAGCGTCTGGAGACAGCTCCCCTTCTCTGGGGGGAGGGCAGGGATCCACACCAGCGTATGCTGACTCCTGGCGGAGGCTGGCAGTACAGCAGTACAGCCAAGGCTCAGTGTTCAAGGGGGAGTGACAGATGTCGGCATATGCCTTGATGTCAGGACGTCACTCCCCACAGAAAAACGGAAAATGCTGCCTCCTGGTCTGCTGGATGACAGCTGCTGGCTCCCGCTGCCTCAGATGCCCCGACACCCCGGAATCTACCTCAGCAGCGCCTGGGGACTGATTGTAGAGTGCGCTGGTATCCCCTCCTGGCGCCTTCCACCTCAGAGGAGAGGGACCTATCCGGTGAAGGGTTACGCCGGGCCACCCCTGCGTCGGCTGCGATCTGAGGTGAGGAGGAAGGGGGTCGGGGCGAGGAAGTTGGGGGGGGGGTTATGTGCAGCCAGAAGGAGAGGCAGACCAGGGGCAAGTAAGGTGGAGGGAAAAAAAAAACAATTGCCACCTCACTGACCACTCCTCAAGTCTGGTTAGGTCACCCTGTAGCTTCTGTCACCCCCTATGTCATCCACCACAGCTCCCATTTTGGTGTCATCCACGAAAAAACTGATCCTGCTTCCAATCCCATGTGCACTATCCGATATGAACAGTCCAAACAACACTGGCCCCAGCACAGAGCCCTGCAGCACACTGCTGGTCACTGGTTTGGGACATGAGAGTTCCCCCCACAACCACCCACTGCAGTCTATCTTCTAGCCTATTCCTGATCCAGTTTTCCATCTTGGCCCCCACCCCTACATGTTTCAGCTTTGCCCCCAGTCATCCACGGGGACCGAATCAAACGCCTTGCTAAAATCCAAATTCAGGACATTCACTGCATGGCCCTTGTCCAACTCCCATGTGACCCAGTCGTAGTATTCTGTTAGGTTGGTCTGGCATGATCTCCCAGAGACGAAACCATGGTGCTGCCTATCCTGGAGATCACTGACCTCCAGAAAGGTTACCAGTCTCTCCTTCAGGATTGCTTCCATGAGTTTACCCACTATGGAAGTGAGACTGACAGGTCTGTAGTTACCCGGCTCGTCCATTGGGCCGCTCTTGTGGATAGGCACCACATGAGACAATCTCCAGTCCAGCGGTACGCACCCTGTGTCCAGGGAGGTGTTGAATAGGTCTGTCAGTGGCCCGGCCAACACTGACATCTTCCTTGGTGCCCTGGCCAAATTTCCCCAATTCACTAAAAATACCACCAACAGCTTAATCTGGTTCAAGGTCAGTTGGCATTCATCTGTATCCCCTTCTCCCAGGTCGTGCCTGAAAATAGGCAGAATTTGTCTAGTGCACTTACCCGGTTAACAAAAAAACTAAAATTAAAAAAAAAATAAAAAAGAAATCTCCCTCAATACCCTAGTTTGAATCCCAACAGGACCTGGTGACTTATCCACCCTAAGTGCCTTCAGACCATCCAATACCCTGCTTTCTAGAATCACTGCGCCAGTCATCTCCTCCCCCCTCGTCCTCACTCTTCCAATCCACGGTGGGGCGGGAAGACCTCCTACATCCTTCGTGAACACAGAGCAGAAGTAGTCATTCAGTACTTCTATTTATTCATCCTCCTTCTCCACTCACTCCTCGCCCTTCCTGATCTCGACTATCCGGTCTCTACAGTTCCTTTTTTCCCCTCGCGTATCTATAGAGTTCCTTTATCCCCTCCCTTATGCCCCGAGCCAGCCTCAGCTCCTTGACAACCTTGGTCACTCTTATTAACTTGGTTACTTCCTTGGACCTTTTTGCATACAGCTCCCTGTCCTTATCCCTCCCGGTTCTTTTACTTTTCCTAAAAGCCGCTCTCTTGGCCTTCACCCCCTCCAACACACTCCTAGTCATGCAGCATGGCACCTTTGCCCTGAACTTCTTGCTCAGAGTCCTGGTGCACACTGCAATAGCGTCCCTCAGGCCAGCCTTTGTGATTTCCCACTTCTGATGCACATCGATCTCTGACCTAATCTTCCCCAACGCGCCCTCTCAGTATTTCCTTCATCCTTCTGACCCCACAGCCTCCCTGCTAATGCTGAGTCTGAACCACACAGAAAGGTGGTCACTCCCAGCTAGTGGGTCCTCCACCTGTAGCTCCCTCACCATCTCCCCGTTTGATAGTACCAGGTCTAATATGTTACCCAGCCTGGTTGGTTCATCAGCCAACTGCACCAGGTGGTCATCCTGGAACTCATCCAGAAGTACCTGTTCCCTGGCGCTAGAGGTAGCTTGGGTACCCCAGTCCACCCCAGGTAGACTGAGGTTCCCAACGATCACCATGCTCCCCTTACTACATACCCATCAAATCTGATTCACCAACTCCCTGTCCAACTTCTTGCACTGTGTTGGTAGTCTATACACCGCCCCTAGCCTCAGTTTCCTACCTCTTGGGTCCAGAAACTGCATCCATAGTGCCTCCATCCTCCCCTTCTCATCCTTGCCCCTTGAGCATCTGATCCTGTCCTTCACATAAATCACCACCCCCCCCACTCCTCTGTCCTTCCTATACACCCAGGAATCATCAGATCCCAATCCTAGTGTTGGCTGGCCCATGTCACCGTGATGGCTGCCATGTCCACTATCCCTATGCTTCAGAGAGCCTGTAGCTCAGCTACTTTGTTACCCAGGCTCTTCACATTCAGGGAGACTACCCTCCACCCATCTCCCTCCTTCTCCTTGCCCCTGCTTCTCTTCTGACTTTCCTCCCGCATCCTTTCTTAACATCCTTCTGTTTTGGGGGTCAGCTCACAGCTTCCTACCTGGTGACCCTGCACACTAGCTGCATACTCGCCTCCCTCCCCTCCCCTTCCTAGTTTAAAAGCCCCATGGAAGCTACGTATTCATCCAGCTTCTGTTTCAAGACCCCCTGCCTAGCTCTACTCAAGTGCAACCTGTCTGCTGCATGTAGGTCACTATTGACCCATATGTTCCCCCAGTCCCTCACTATCCCACAGCCATCTGAACGACACCACTCCACCAGCCAAGAATTAAACTCCACAATCCTGTTCTTCCTCGCCCTGCTTGCCCTGAGTACTGGAAACACTTCCAAGAAGGCCACTGAGCACCCAACCTCCATGCACAACTTCTCTAGTTCTTCAAATCTCTCCCTAACCAACTCCACTTGACTCTCCTCCAGGTCATTGGTGCCTACGTGTACCACCACGTGAGGTTTCTCCCTTTCCCTCCTGACACACCTAAGCACAGACTGCCCCACCTGTACCCACTGTTAAGCCCGGTATGGTTTCCACTTGTATCCGACCGTGTCATTCACCCCCCACCCGATCCCCTTAAGTATAACTTCCCCAACACTACTACTCCACCCCCTTACCCCTTTCTCCTGTATCTGCTTCAACTCCCTTTCCTCCCTGAGCGCTTGCTCTTCCCTGCCCCTCAGCACTTGGACCCTCCTGTCCTTCCTCCTCCCTTCCTGCTGGGCCTCCACCCCTTTGCCTGCCTCCCTCCTCACAGTGGCCAACTCCCATCTATGATCCCCCGCCTGCCCAGTGCCACTGCAGTTCCTCTTGGCTGCTCCCGCCCTCCCCTCCCTACCCTTGTCTTTCGAACCTGCCCCCCAATCAGGACCCCAGTCCTCATCGTCTCCCTTTCCTGTCACCTGCCCCACTCTTGGGAGTTCCATTCTCCTCCTCCTCTGCAACCAATATCAGAACCTCATACCTATTATTTGACCCTAACCCCCTCCTACTGGCATTGTCCCTGCTGCCACCCCAAAGCAGCCTGGGATCCGCATTTCAGCTCGTGCCATTCTTCTCTCCCCAAGTCACTCCAATTTCTGACTTACTGTGCACCCGAGGTGGTGCTCCTCCTACTCTTGCTGTGCCCATCACCTCTTTGAACCTTCTTATCTCTCCCGACAACCAGCTGACCTCTGCCTGTAGTGCTCTCAGCCTACGGCAATGGGACATTCCCCCAGCTCCACAATGTACCCATCCAGATGGCCGCCCCACAGCCACTGTAGCCCACCAGCATGCCGCTCCTGAATCCCCTGCTGGTCCCCTGCCCCAGCCCCCCTTCCTTTGGTAACTCCCCCCCTCCTATGCCACCCTTCCTAGTCCTGCCATCCCAAGTTCCCCATATCCCTCGGCAGTTCCCTCGCTCCCACACCACCACCCCATCCTGCCCCCAGCCTTCCCGCCATACTTTGTGTAACAGATCCTGTCCCTCAATGCCTATTAGGTAGAGAACACTCTTTCTCCAGAAATAGTTGAAATCAACCCACCGAGTAAATGCTCACCCCAACCAGTAACCAGCATCAACACCCCTAGTTATCAAAGCCTCTCAAGAAAGTGTCTCAGAGCAAAACCCCCTCCCTCCCTGTGCATGTACAATTCACATTCAGAAAAGCTCACTGGAGTAGCAAATTAACCACAAAGTTGCTCCCTCAAGTAGACCCAGCACAGCATATATAAACAGTCCCCAAGGAATTAAACCGTACAAATCGGTGGGCTATGCCCCTCTGTGCAGCAGCAGTGGCCTAGAAGAAAAAAACAAAGATCCACTAAAGTTGAGCTGCTGGGCTGAGGCTTTTATAGCCCAGCAGCCCTTTGAAATTGGCCTTTTGTGCTCAATCTCGATTGGCTCCTGTGGAGCCCGATCACCGCCGCGGATGCATCTCTTCCTTTCATGCTAAGGTGTTGGACCCTCAGTCTCCCGACATGGCAGCTTAAAAACCCAAAGCTTCCTTCTGCTTCCTGATTAGTAGGCTGTTTATATATAACTTCCTTCTTGCTTGCTGTTGCTCAGCCGATTCAGCTCACCCTTCACCCACGGGTGTGGCTATTCCCCTCCGTGTGGCAGTGATTGCTGCCAAGAAAAAAAATCAAAGACCCACTTCCCGCTCCCTCCTCTCTTTCAGCAAGTAAATATTAAGGTCCTTTATTCTCACCTCATATGTTTTCTGGTGCAAGCCCTGTACCATCTTTGTTGCCCTTGTCTGGACCATCTCTGCCCTGTCAATATCCTTACAAAGATGTGGCCTCCAGAACTGTACACAGTACTCTAGGTGAGGCCTCACTAGTATTTTATACAATGGAATCACCACCTCCCTCCCTCTGATAGTTATACCTCTGCCTATACATCCCGGCATGCCAATGGCCCTCCATGCAGCCTTTGCACTCTGCTTAGACACCTTTAGATTGTCTGAAATTATAACCCCCACATCCCTTTCTTCCTTAGTGACTGTCAGCAACCCCTGCCCCCAAATTCTGTATCTCTCTCCAAGGTATCCTCATCCCAGGTGCATTACTTTGTACTTCTTTGAACTGAACCTCAGCTGTCACACCTAAGACCACTCTTCAAGCTTCCCCAGGTCCCTCCTCATATTCTCCACTCCATCTGGAGTATTCGCCCTGTTGCAGACATTGGTGTCATCTGCAAACTGGCAGACCTTTCCCTCCAGCCCTTCTGCTATGTCTCTGGTGAAGACATTAAACAGGACTGACTTAAGGACTGATCCCTGAGGCACCCCATTGGTCACCCCCCTCTCCCCGGACTGGATCCCATTTACCACCACCCTCTGCCTCCTGTCCATTAACCAGTTTCTAACCCAGTTTACCAGCTTGTGGCCTATGACCAGACTACCCATCTTATTAACCAGCTTTTTATGTGGGACAGTGTTGAATGCCTTGCTGAAATCAAGGCAGGCGACATCCACTGTTCCCCCCTAATTTACCTCCTTCGTAACCTAGTCAAAAAAATCTGTCAGATCTGTTTTAATACTACCTTCCTGCTACAAATCCATGTTGCCTTGGATCTTGGGCATCAGTGGATTCCAAGTGTCCCACTACTCTTTCTTTAAGCAGTGCCTCCTTGATCTTACCCACTATTGAGGTGTGGCTGACTGGCCTATAGTTCCCTGCCTCCTCCCTGCTACCACGTTTGTGAAGAGGGACTACATGTGTCCTCCTCCAGTCCTTTGGAACCACTCCTGTGTTGAGTGACTCAGTGAACATGGCTGCCAGAGGTGCTGCTAGCTCCTGCCACAGTTCTCTTAATAATTCCCAAATTCTCTTCAAACTGCCCTGCAGGACTTCTTTAGGGAGCTAGAAACCTGGTTCTCTGAACACCATCTTATAATCAACTACCAAGAAAACTAAGTCCATGATCTTTGCCCACTGCCAAAGCCCCCACTGTCATGCATCACTAGTTGTAATGAACACACATGGCTCAACGCTGAAGCAGGTCTCATATTTCAAATACCTTGGAGTCACCTTAGACACCTCCCTCTCCTGCCACTCTCACATACAACATGTCTCCTCCTCTATTAACACTAGATTGGGGATCCTTTACAGGCATAAACACTGCCTACTCCCTCAGGCCATGCATCTCGCTGTGTCCTCATCTATTCTATCCTTGGTGGACTACGGAATAGTTATTTATGGATCAGCTGACCAAACTGCCCTACGCAGCATCAACCTCGCGCCCTCAACAAAGCTTGCCGACTAGTCACAGGATGTGACAGGTTAACTCACACATGTGCGCTTTATAAACATACTGACTGGCTAAATTTCCAAGGCAGACTTAAGTACTACACCTGCCTCCTTGCCAAAAATATACAACTTAAGCAAGCCCCAATCAGCCTCTATCCGCTTATCCACACAGCCCCCATAGGAGGACACAAAGCCACTCAGCTAACCCCACCCTTCTAGTCCCCCACTGTAGAACATCGCTTGGACAAAAATCCTTCCACTATCGTGCCCCACTGTGGCTAAACAGCCTACTGTCCTCCACTTCCTTGGCCCACAGTCTCAACCAATTTAAATCAGGTCTCAAAACCCTACTCCTAGACTCAACAACCTGTGACTGTAATTAAACCCCCACACACACTACTATCTCTTCCCCCTTCTGAACCTCATACCAGAGACATATGGTACACAGGAGCCTACTCTATCTCAGTAAATATCCTGTAGCTAAAGGTTAGTTTATTGTTAGCCTCCCTCCTATGTCTCTCCTATGTTTCCAATCCCCCTGTCTAGATATTACGACTCTGGGTCCCTCAAGATCCTACAGAACCGTATCCTTCCTTAACTCTGACCTGGGACCTTCCTTACACCCCCACTTGATGTAACCCACAAATTACGTTTAAGACAGGACTGTATGACCTTGTATTATTATATTATTATTGTATATGCATTTTTTGTGTGTTTCCTCTGTGCTTTTACTTTTATTTGACATGGAGCCTTTGCAAAAGAGTATATGACTGAAAGGATTGTAATTCTGATTTTATTCAATAAATAAATAAAGTAATATCCTCAGGTGTATGCCATCTGGCCCCATTGCTTTGTCCACCTTCAGTTTTGTGAGCTCCTCCAGGACTCTCTCCACAGTAAATGGACTGGTGTTCATCTCTCCCCCACCCTTCATATCTGTTGACCAACAGTGATCCCAGACTCTCCCCCTTCAGTGAATAGTGAACAGAAGTATTTATTCAGTATTTTCGCCTTTTCCAGGTCTCCCTCCCTACACTCCCCTTCATCCCCTCTGAGCCTTACAATTCCCCCCAGCTTTCCTTCTTTCGCTGATGTACCTATTGAATGTCTTCTCCCCTTTCTTCACCATCTGTGCTAATAGTTCCTCAGTCCACAGCTTTACCGCCACTCAATAGCCCGCTCCACTCTGCACCAACCTGTTAAAACTATGCCTGCTTATCTGCACCCTAGAAGAGCTGTTCTCTGCATTTCTGCTCTGTTTAAGAACTTTGCCCCTGTTGTCCCAATATTCCCGAGTGACTCTGCTCCAGTTTACTGGAGAACGCCAAGAATTACTAGCCAGAAGGAGAGGAGACCAAGGGCTGCATCACCAAACCAGGAGGGCTTTGCAGTTAGGCATAGCGCTTGCTACTAGCGCAAGCACAGTAGCACGCAGTGAGCGCCACTGGCAAATGAAAAGACTTGGTGAAAGTTTACATCTTGGTAACACGTTTTATGGACTGGATTTTAGATTAAATTAGGTTATTAGGGTATTTATATAAAAATCATCGTATCTAATGAAACTGCTATATTAAATCTTTTTTTCCTTGTAATTTTTAGTTAATTTAGTGGTATCTTAGGAACCTACTCTAGCATGAACCTAGTGAGACAAGTCGGAAAACCTGTTATAGCCCAATGTTAGCTATTTATGTTCTAATCAACACACTAAATTGGTTTCATTTCTGCTTTCTGGGAAACCTGCTTGGCTATGGAGGGTCCAAGAGTAAAATCTAGATCAGCCAATGGTACAACTACTGGATCATTATTTACTCAAATGCTGGGCCTAATTGTTCTTATAACATGTTTGGCCTAGATATGTCCCACAAGTCAAGGAGAACCCATCCCTTTGAGGTATCAGTTCCACCAGAGCTTCCCTATGCCACTTCCCTCCTCAGGCTCACCGACTCCATCCTCACAGGGATGGACGATGGCCTGATCACCTTGGCCATCTTTGTCGATCTAACTAAAGCGTTCAACACCGTCTCCCATACTCTACTACTCTCTTCCCTCTCCGCAGCAGGACTTGCCTCATCTGCAACAAAGTGGTTCAAATGCTATCTCATCGATAGAACCCAATCGGTAAGAATCTCCGATTCTATCTCCCCCCGCCCCATCAACACTGGTGTCCCCCAGGGCTCAGTGCTTGGTCCCCTACTCGTCTCAATTTTATCTTAATAATCTCCCCTCTGGCTGCTCTACCTCCTCCATCCATATGTATGCTGATGACACTGTCTTGTACTACTCCAGCAAAAACCCTGCAGCTGTGCAATCCAGCTTACAGCATGACTTCAACAATGTTCAGCTCTGATTTGCTTCCCACCAGCTATTTCGCAACACCAAGAAGACTGTCTCCATGACCGTTGGCACCAGGCAGAGACTCTCTCAGTCTGCTACCCTGCCCACTTTCCACACCCAAGACGGGACTATTCTAGAGGACTCATCCTCATTCAGATATCTTGGGGTTTGGTTGGACCAACACCTTACCTTCTCTGTTCACATCGACACCATCCTGAAAAACCTGCACCCCAAGCTTGACACTCTATACAGGAATCGCAGTTGCATACCGCTGACTGCGAGGCACAAGCTTGTCCAGAAGATGATTCTCACCATCTTTGACTACTACAACATAGTATATGGTGCTGCTCCCAAATCGTCACTAACCAGAATGGACACTCTCTTTCACTCCTTCTGTTACTTCACCCTTGATTCTCCCTCTTGTACTCATCACTGCGAACTTTATCGCTCCCTTGCTTTTCCTCCACTTGCACACAGATGCCTCTCCCACTGTGCCAAACTAACCTCCAAATTCTGGCTTGGTGCTCTCCCTTCCTACCTCTCATCCTTGCTCTCTCCACCCCCCTCCTACCCACTCCCTCAGATCTACTGATACACGTCCTTGGAAGTCCCTTGCGGCTCCACCCTCGTTGGCTAGACAGTCTTCACCTACCGATTCCCTAAAATCTGGAACTCCCTTCCATCCCAAATTCACCACTCCTTCTCCACCACTCCCCTTCATTCTTCCCTCCATAACTTCCTCTCTCCCAATTGTTCCCGTTATAACCCCCCCCCCCAACTCCCTCTATTCCTAGTCCCTGCCTTCCTACTCCCTATACCCCTTGCAGGGCTCTCAGCATCCTGAAGGGGCACTGGGGGGGGTTGGCTGACCCCCTCCTGCCTTCTGCTCTTATTCTCCCCCTCCATCTCCCAAGTTGCATCAGGTGTAGCTGTCCCCCCCCCCACACCTTTCCTCCTCGCCTATTCAGCACTTTTTGTCACTCCTGCTCCCAGCACTTATTTTCCTGTTAGCCTGCTCCTAGAACTAATTTGCGCTTAAGTCTATAACCTCATTATCTGATTACCGGTACACTGAATTTGTTCCAGTTATTCCATCCATTAATTGTATTACCTGCTTACCTATACTGCATTTTGTTTCTGTTATTCCAACTATTGTGTGTACTATCAAGTGTTCGTATCCTCTGTATCCCCCCCCCTCCCCCCAGGTCGCACCGTGAGACGAGCAACTTGTTGTTCAGTGTGCCCTCCTGGTGAAACAGTTTGATAAATAAATAAATAAATAAATGCCAGATCAGTCATCTAAAAATGGAAATGGACTGTTAAAAAGAAGAAATTCCTTCTTTTACACTAAGATTAAACTACAATGTTGGCAGGTAAAAATCAACCTGACCACAAATAAACTATATGGTAAATCGAATGGAAGTATACTCTGGGTGGTACTGACACTCAGTGGGGATACCAAATTAAATCCCGGCCCAGAAACCAGGCCTATAAAAATCATGCATGATAATGCATGCAGCCCTGTAAATAAAATGGATTTGCTTAGTTCTTGGGCCGAATTAAGAGAACCCTGAAATAATTGTGTTATCAAAAACCTAGTTAACCAAGAAACGTGATGAAACAGAGTTTGCATTTCTAAATTATTACAGCTTAAGAAAGGATAGAGGAGCTCGGGAAGAGGGGACAATTTTGCTTTTAAAGCAAACTTTAAGTCATTCTGAAGTTCTATTTTCAAACAAAATTGAAGGCATAGAATGCGTATTAGTTCACATATTTTCATTAGACCTGGTGATTGGAATAGTTTATTCCCCTCCCAAGAACGAAAATACAGGTTACTCACCTGTAACAGGAGTTCTAGGAATGGTATATGTTGTTCATCCACACTCATTGGCAGGTATCCTTGCCGCTTTAGATCTGCCGGAAGGTCTTCAAGCTGCTCCTCCACCCACCAGGTGGTATAACTCGGCTCCAGCCCATGGCGCCAGATCTGGCCCGCTGGAAGCTCAGGTTGTTGTCGAAAGGCCGGTCAGATAATAGAGTCAGATGAACAACATATACCATTCCTAGAACTCCTGTTACAGAGTAACCTGTATTTAGGGACATGGATATGTTGTTCATCCACACTCATTGGCAGACTCCTAGCAGTTCTCCGGGAGGGGAGGCAAGACGACACCCCAATACTTACTTGGGAAAGAGAGACTGAGAACCGAGGCCCCAAAACCAGCATCCCGGCGTGACTCAAGGTCGATGTGGTAATGGGTAATGAAGGTGTTTGCTGACTTCAGGTAGCAGCCCTGCAGATTTCCTGGATAGGGCGTCCTGGAAGCAGCCACTGCCAGCAGCAGTATGGCATGGTAGAATGAGCTCTTATCCCTCTGGGAGGCTCCATGCCCGCCAACTTATAGCAGAGATCTATGCAGGAGGTTACCACCTGCTTATCGTCCTGCTTGGCTGCAGGTCTGCCAGATGCGGCTTCAGCGTAGGGTGACAAACAGCTGGCGAACCTCTCCCCGACTTCAGCCGATGCGCTCCTTATAATAAGCTTAGCCTCTAGGGTCCAGAGTATGGAGCCTATACTCGGCCTCCGAGGTGTGATTGGGGTAGAACACCGCAGAGTCAACACCTGGTTAAGGTGAAATCACACCACCTTCGAAGGAATTGGTAGGCTGCAGGGACAACCTTGTCCCTGTGGAAGACCAGGTAAGGAGACTCGATGGAAGCGCCTGAGCTCTCCCATCCTTCTGGCTGGCGTGATAGCCACCAAGAAGCGGTCTTCCACGACAGGTGAGAGAGAGCACACCTGTGCATAGGTTCGAATGGCTTGCCCATGAGCTTTGCCAATACCAGCAGTAGATCCCACGGAGGTGGGGGTTCCGCACTGGAGGGAAATGTGATCAAGGCCTTGAAAAGCGCCAGACCACCTTCTCCTATGCCACCGACTGCTTCCCGCCCGCGCCGTAAGCAGAGATGGCTGCCAGGTGCACCCTTAGGGTCGCCGACCCAAGCCCTTGACTAGAAAGGGACCATAAATAGTCCAAGATGCTTGCCAAGGAACAGGAGGAAGGGTCAATCCTTGCCTTTCTGACACCAAATGGAAAACCTTTTCCATTTGAAGGCATACATTTTCTGGTCGACTCTTCACGGGACGCCTCAACTACATTGAGGACCCGTCGAAAGACCCAAGGCCTGGAACTCTAGCCACTCAGGAACCAGGCCGCCAGGTGCAGGGATTGAAGGTCCGGATGGAACACCTTCCCTGATTGACTGAGAGCAGGTCCGGCGAGCTGGAAGCTGCCATGAGTCCTGGAGCTGAGACTGAGGAGATCTGGTACCAGAACTGGCGAGGCCAGTCTGGGGCTATCAGAATCACCTGCGCCTTGTCCTCCTCGCCTTGAGAAGCACCTTGTGGATCAAGGGAAATGGGGAAAGGCGAAAGAGGCCCGGGTCCACTGCCTCGAGAAGGCATCCCCTGCAGCGAGCCCCTGCTGAGGGGCGGGCATGGAACAGACTCAGCCGCTCTCCTGGAGGCAAACAGGTCCACCTGAGGTGTGCCCCAATGGGAGAACAGATGCTGTACTACCTCCGGCAGTAGAGACCACTCGTGGGATGCAGCCCCTATCCGGCTCAGGGCATCGGCCAGGGTGTTGGAGGCTCCTGCCACGTGAATGACTAGGAGATCCGCCTCCAGGCTGCGCACGAGTGACCAAATGCGAGAGCTCCTTGCATAGAATCATGGGCGGCGTCCCGCCTCTGGCGGTTTAGATAGTACATGGTCGTGGTATTGTCCGTCTGGACTGGGCCACTTGACCCCGGAGGAACGGAGCAAAGGCGGTGAGAGCTAGGCGGACTCGGAGCTCCAGCAGGTTGATGTGGCATCGGGACTCCCATGGGACCAGAGGCCATGAGCCCGTGTTCCCCAGATGGGCACCCCAACCCATCAGAGAGGCATCGGTCGATAGAGAGACCGTCGGCTCGGGCGGACGTAACGGGATGCCTCCTGCAAATGATCTGGAACGGTCCACCACTGGAGAGCTGCCCACATCCCTGTGTCACCGACACAAGCTGGTCCAAAGGATCGCAGCGCTAGGACCACTGGCTGGCCAGTCCCCACTGAAGGGGACGCATGTTCCAGCGGGCCCAACGGACCACCTGGTGCAGGCCGCCATGAGACCCAGGAGGCGAGAAGTCCCGGGCAGGCGAATTGCCCAACCAGAAATGATCGGGCAAAGGAGGAAAGAACCTCGCCCTGTCCGCAGGGAGCCGCGCCTGGCTGCGAGGAGTCGAGCTGCGCCCGATGAATAGAATCACCTGCTTCGGCTCGAGTTCGACTTGGCCTCGTTGGATAAGGAGGCCCAGTTGAGAGCAGACCTGAGGGCCAGATCTCTGACCACTCCGCCTCTTCCTGGAGGAGCTGCTATCAGCCAGTCGTCCAGGTAAGGGTACACCTCGGACCTCGCCGTAGGGAATGCTGTCACCACTGCCATGCATTTGGTGAAGACCCTGGGAGCTGGAGACAAGCCAAGGGCATGGCTTTGAATCAAGAGGGATCCTTCCGCCGGAAGCGAAGGAATCTCTGGTGAGACGGACGGATAGGGACGTGAAAAACGCGTCCCTGCAAGTCCAGAGAGCAGAACCACACGCCTGCCAAGGATGGTATTATCTGAGCCAGAGTGACCATCCTGAAGGTTCGAGACCTTAGGAACTTGTTTAGGTCGTGTAGGTTTAGAATGGGGCGCCAGCCCCTGTCCGCTTGGAACCAGGAAGTACCTGGACACAAACCCTGGGTCTGAAGAGGGTCCACCACCTCTCTTATCACCTCCTTCTGGAGGAGGGAGCCGGTGTCGGCTCGACGAGCGCCAGTGAGCTGGGGATCCCGGTTTCCCCAAGGGCCAATGCTCTGAAGGGTGGTGCCTGCCGAATTCCAGAGGCAGGCTCTTCCCACCACCTCCAAGACCCACCTGTCCATGGAAACAGCGGACCAGGCGGAACGGAAGTGCTGGAGCCGCCCCTCACGGGGACCTAGGGTAAGGTGACGAATGGGGCGACACCCCCAGCCCGTCCACTGGGCAGGCTTGGAGGAGGGACCGGCCGAGGGACCTCCTGGGCCTTTTCCTCCTGCCTCCTGTTAGAGGAAGCCATGGCTTGGGTTTGGGATGCCAAGGCCGAGCCTGTTGGCCCTGACGTTGCTGGGCCGGGCGCGCCGGGGGCACAGAAGGACGAAAGGGCTTAGGCTGTGGTTTGCGGCCTTTGTCCTTCTGAGCGGAAGAGACCGAGTCCAAGGTAGCATTGGACTTCTCGATCCTCTGCAGGTGACCTTCCACCCCAGGGCCGAAGAGGTCAGTCCCCAAAAAGGGAACATCCGCCAACTTGTGCTGGGTATCCGAAGTAAAGGTGGATATCCTCAGCCAAGCTTGCCGACGCATAGCCACTGCGGCCGCCACCGATCTGGCACATGAGTCCCCTATATCCAAAGCAGTCTGGAGCTGTTGTTTGGCCACTGCCCTGCCCTGGTCCCGCACCTGCTTAACCGTAGTCTGCAGATCGGCGGGAAGATGAGGGATGACCTCATCCAGGGAGCCCAACAGGGCATGGAGAAAATGTGCCATGAGGTACGGCCGAACTGGCCTGACGAAGGCAGTACGAGAGGACGAAGGACTTTTCGGCCTCACATAGTCCACTTCTTGGACTCCTTGTCAGGAGGTTTGTCCACATCCCTGGCGTTGCCGGCGCGCCAGAAAACGCTGTCGGTAACCAACCCCTCAGCAGAGGGGTGTTACGAAAAACCGGACAAGGAACCGGTAGGGACCGCATACTTCCTGGCCATCCTGGCCGGAGGCGCAGGGCAGGAAGCAGGGCGCTGCCAAAGCTCCAGTGCCGGACCCACTATGGCCTCAGCCACCGGAAAGGCCTCCGTCGGAGAATCCCCTCGGTCCAGAATCTCCGTGAGGGATACCTGGCCGCTTGGAACGGGTTCGAGCCCATCCCGTGGACTCGAGATGAGCCGAAGTAGTCCTAGGAAGGACGACGGGCTATCGTCCATTGACTGACCTCTCCTGAAGACTCCAAGTCCAGTCGCTGGAGAAAAGGAGGAATCATCTTCGACTCGGAAGAGTCCTCGAAGAGCTGCCTCTGGCCTGAGCCACCTTCACCTGCCGAGGTCGGTCGGGAGTGAGGGTAACTGACAGCCGATGGGGTAGACCTGAGTCGACCGAGAATCCTTGGTCGGAGCCCCAATTGGTGGCTGTGGAGACGGAGGTTCCACCGGAATCGGTGGAGCAGCTGGTTTTGGCCGAACAACCGCCTGGGTATAGGCTCTCGGATAAGTCGAGGGGTTGTGTCGGCCGCCTCCGTGACAGCCATTTAATGGCCGGGAAGGCGACGGGTCGGGCTTACTCCCGCCAGGAGGAGCTGTTGCAACATAAGGTCCTCGCATCGACGACGTAATTTACACTGGAGCCTCCCCATCCGAGGAGGAGGATGAGGCAGCGGCGACGCGCCACCGCTGTGCCGAGACCGAGACCGCCTATGACGGTGGGATCGGGCTGGACCGCCGAAGAGGTCCGAGACCGAGACCGAGAGTCCCGGAATTTCCGAGGTCGGGGAGGTGTGGCCGGAACCGCACTCCTTCGCTCGATGGTCCATCCGAGGGCTCCGGAACCGAGGCACAGGCGAGCCCACGGATCTCAACTCTCCCGGGGAACCGGGAGAGGGAATCTCGGCTGCTAAAGGCGACAGCTCGTCTAATGGGTCGAGAAAATCTCGACTTCATCGGTGGGGAGTCTCGGTCAACTGACCTGACGGGACACCGTGAGGCCAGTGGTCAAGCCGAGCGGTCGACCGGCTGACGGCGTCGACGGCCCGGGAGAGGGGACCTTCCCGCCTCCCAAGAGCGCCGACGGAGGGACTTTACCCCTGTCCCTCTTTTGGACCGAGAATAAGGTCCAGCAGACGCAGGCCCTTCTCCCTTAGTGGAGAGGGACAGACAAAGCTCCTTAAGAAGCAGTCGTAGGAAGAACCCAGAGAGAGCTGGATAAATGTCCTGGCCGAGGAAGATATCGCCCGCTGGCCGCCTCTTCTTCGAGGGCTTACCATCCGCCGAGTTGATCCGCCGAGCTTCCACCGCTGACACCGCCAACCGGCCTCTTTGGACTTCTCACCGAGGGAACGCTTCGACGCCCAGTTGCAATCGGGCAGCACGTGTCTTCGAGGACGAGGCCGAGAAAGATGAGCACAGGTCGCAAGCCCGCGGGTCGCTCAAGGCCTAAGCAGTAGACACACGGGAGTGTGGATCCGCCCGAGACATCTTCTGCCCGCATGGGCATCTCCAACCGAGTCGATTTGTCCATCGAGTCACGAGGGATAGAAGACTGAAGTCTTTTCGCAAAAATTTATTTTTAAATCCGCAAACGGAGAAATAGGAACCAGTCTCAAACGCAGAGCGTTAAGGAGGGAACCTGAGCTTCCAAGCGGTAAGGAAGATCTGGCGTCATGGGGCGGAGCCCAGAGTTATACCACCCGGATGGGTGGGAGGAGCAAGCTTGAAGACCTTCCGGCAAGATTTAAAGCGGCAAGGATACCTGCCAATGAGTGTGGATGAACAACATATCCATGTCCCTAGAACAGCTCATTTCAACAAACTGGCGGAAATTATATCTCAATAAGTAAATAATAATTGCGTTATCAGAAACCTGGTTAACCAAGAAACATGATGAAAAAGAGTTTGCATTTCTAAATTATTACAGCTTAAGAAAGGATAGAAGAGCTCGGGGAGGGGGGACAATTTTGTTTTTAAAGCAAACTTTAGGTCATTCTGAAGTTCTGTTTTCAAACAAAATTGAAGGCATAGAATGCTTATTAGTTCACATATTTTCATTAGACCTGGTGATTGGAATAGTTTATTCCCCTCCCAAGACCAAAACAATTCATTTCAACAAACTGATGGAAACTATATCTCAATAAGTAAATAATAAAAAAAAAATAGTCTTGGTGGGTGATTTCAATGTGGCATGGGGAGGTAAAAGAGGTTTAAAGCTTGAAGAGTCTTTTCAAAGTTTAGATCTAGTCCAAATTATCACTAATCCAACCAGGGAAGGTAAACCTGATAGTCCAGAAAATGTCCTGGACCTTATCTTTGTATCTTCTGAGACTATGATTTTAGAGAAATGTATTGGTCCCCCAAACTTAGGGGATCATAATGTTGTATCTTGTATTACAGGCTTAGAATCTTCCAGCCGAAACCCCTACAGAGAATATGTCCCAGCAAAAAGATCTTATAAAAGGCACAGTGAACAACTTTTCCAGTTTGCTATGACAAAACAAAAGTGGTATGGGATCCCTCGTATTCCAGACTGAAAGCTGGCTGTGGAGCAATTCACAAATATGTTTTTGGAAGTCTGTAACAAATTTGCAACTCTTAAACAGAGAGTTAGCAAACTAAAACACTTGCCATGGATAAATGGAAAATTACAAAAAATAATTTTACATAAGAATTACCTTTGGAAAAAAGCAAATGAGACCTTAAATCACACAATTTGGGGCAACTTTAAAAAAGTAAGAAATAAAGTCTGTCATGAAATCAGGAAAGTAAAAGGACAATATTTTAAACACAGAATTAGTGAAACCACTGACCCTAAGAAATATTGGGCTCTTTTAAAATCATTAACAAATCAGACAGGAAACCCCCCAAAAGAACAGGTTACTCACCTGTAACAGTAGTTCTAGGAGTGGTTTATGTTGTTCATCCACACTCATTGGCATGTCCCCCACTTTAAGGTCAGCTGGGAGTCTTCAATCTGGTTCCTCCCACCCACCCGGGTGGTATAACCCTCGGCTCCGCCCCATGATGCCAGATCTTGGCCCGCTGGAAGCCAGGTGTTGTGCGTCCGCAGCTGGGGAGGTCGGGTGGGTCCATGTGGATGAACAACATATACCACTCTTAGAACTACTGTTACAGGTGAGTAACCTGTTCTTCTAGAAGCGTGGATATGTTGTTCATCCACAGTCATTGGCAGACTCCTAGCAGGTCTCCAGGAGGAGGGAGACGAGGCGCACACCCCCTACTTAGGGGACAGAGATGGGAGAACTGAGGCCCCAAAACCAGCATCCCGGCGTGACTCAAGGTCGATGCAGTAATAGGTGATGAAGGCGTTTGCTGACTTCCAGGTAGCAGCCCGACAGATTTCCTGGATAGGGCTGTCCCTGGAAGCAGCCACCAATACAGCAGTATGGCGGTTAGAATGAGCTCTTATCCCTCTGGGAGGCTCCTTGCCTGCCAACTCGTAGCACAGACCTATGCATGATGTAATCCATCTCGCAATGGCCCATTTTGCTGCAGGTCTGCCAAAAGCAGCTTCAGCGTAGGTGACAAACAGCTGGTGAACCTCTCCCCAAATTTCCACTGTCCTCTCCTTATAGTAGTGTAACCCCCTTGCAAATGGAGGTTCCAAGAAACGCCTGCTTGGGCTTACCTTAGCCCATTGGTTCTGTCCTTCTCCCGCTGTCTCTCGGGCTTCTCCCAACTTGGCCCCTAATTTTTCTGGCTTCCCAGGTGCTGCTTTGCTCTCGTGAGTGCCCCAGCCTAAAGCCCGAATGAATATATAGCCCCTCAAGGCTTAAAACGCTGACCGCTGGCCCTGCCAGAAAAGCAATGCCTCCAGGGCAGTGGAGTCGCGTTGGCATGGTAAGCGCCTTTGATGTGGAGCCGCTTGTTTTGTGGTCACCTCGAGGACTGTGCCGTGGGTCCTGGGACCCCTTCCACCTATTTGGGACCCGGTGACCATGGACAGCCTGCTGGGGGACCGCTCAGATGTGAATTAAAGGAGTTCTGACCGGGGCTCATTTGAGTATGCCAGTGCAGGGCCCCGGTCATCTGAATAATGCATAACAGTGTGTCTGGCTGCCTCCAGGGTAGCTATGTTCAGCTCCAGCTGAAAAGTAAAGAATTAAAATGTTTTAAATAATGGAACTGTTGCTGCTTGTTGGGAATATATTGTACATGTGGGGAAAAGTGTTTAAAGTTAAAATTAATACTGTTTCCTTGGCAATTCCAGTATTGTGGGACTCTATGTGTCAGCCTGACAGCTGCTGCAAGGGGAGCTTGCATAAGTGCAGTAGCGACAGAAAAAGTAAAGGAGCCACATTCTTTATCTGTGCAGCGACTGCAAGTGCAGCCTTTAAGCTACAGAACTGTGGGGCAAATAATTACTTCTTTCTGGCTGCACCAGGACATTATTCAGGACTGTATCTAATCTGCTATAATGGACAGTGGGTTAAGCAGCCATTGCCAGCAGTACAGACAATTGGAGTTGCAGCAATAGAAAGCCAGGACTTGTGGGACATTCACTGCTTCTTATGGGTAAGCACCCAAGTGCTTATGGGGGCTTACAGGGACATTATTTTAGGTGCAAATTCCACAACCCAATTGTGCCTCGAGTATTCTGATTGACAGGTCTCTCAGCAACTTGGAGACATGTCACCCCATCCCTGCTACCAATCAGGAGTCGAGCTAGGAGCTCTATAAAGAGACAATGTTGCCAGTTTGTCTGGAGATTTTGGGAGATTCAGAGAGAGATTCAGAGATGCAGAGCTGAGAGAGAGAGAGAGCAGCAGAGCAGGCTCCAGCCTGCTGGGAGCCCCCATGAGGGAGGGGCTCAGGCTCCTGCCATGCCATCAGGCCTGAGCCACTTAATTCAAGCCCTTTCAGTCTTCAGAGGGCATCTGTTATTTTCTTCAGTTAACAGTTAACTAGTTACAGTAATTGTGCTTTCTGCAACAGCTAGTCTGAAGGTTGCCAGTATTGTCCTCCAGAGGCTAGCCTTCCCTCCCACATTGGGGAAAGATGTGGACCGAAGATCAGAAGTCCAGCAGCGGTGAGAGCGCTGACCAGACCAGATGACATCATACAGCGGTGAGAGCACTGACCGAGTACCTCAGCGGTGAGAGAGCTGAAGAAGTCTTCAGGATGCCTTCGATTGCAGATGAGACCCGTGGAGGATCTGAGTGAGTACCCTCGTACCCCCCGCTGCGAGGGAGAAGCTGAGCAAGTTATCTTGGGGGACCCAATCCCCATTAAGAAATGTGTGTTGTTAAGTTTGAAGTACTGAAGTTATCAGTCTGGGCTACCAACCCCATAAGAGACTGCCTAGTTCAAGTAAATGGATGCATCTTGTTTGTGGCTCAAATGGCTAAGTTGCAGGTGCAGCAAGAAGCCTGGTATAGTGAATCATGTAAATGTGTTGCAAGTTGTGTAGCTATGGGTTAGAGTCCTGACATCATGGAGCTGACTGCCAAGACGCGTTTGCCACTTCATGAGACAGGAGGCCCTAGAGCATATTATGCCTAAGATACCTTAAAGAGAATGTACCGGTGTTTGACCAGAATTTCATCTGAGAGCGCTTGAGATAAGCGTACAATGTCTAGACGCGTGGATAGGACTCCGCTTGTGGATAATGTTTTTGGTATATAGAATGTACTGGCTGTGACTGCCTGAAACTAAAGTATGGGATGCTTGATGAAAGTATCGTTGTCAACTTACTCTGGATGGATGCCTTTTGGTATATAAAGTACTGGATATGACCGTGTTTAAACTGCATTTAGGATGCTTGACAGAAGCATCACTCTCATTGCATTGGATGGAACTTTCAAGTATTGTGCTGAATGTTCTGGATGTAAGATCCACATAGCTTGTCGTGGAATGTTCGGAAGTCTGCGAGTGCAGGGTAATCCCTGATTTGTCTGCAAGTACAGGGCAATCCCTGCTTTGTCTGCTAAGGTGCAGGGCAATCCCTGCCATGTCTGCTAAAGTGCAGGCAATCCCTGCTGTGGATGTAAATAGTAATTTGCTGCTTTACAAAAATCTGGTTCCAAGTTGCCCCCACCCTCAAATTAATAGCCGGCCACCTCGACCAGCTGCAACTCCATCAGGCCTGCGACACCTTGGACTGTGGTATCTGTTTAACCAGTATGTTATGAGATTGCGGGGTTTCTGCTGTATCTGGGACTGGTACCAGTGTGGGTATTAATAATTATGTTTAACATCTGATTTGTTAGCAGCTAGATAGCCAGGGCTCTGGATGTCTTAAGTCGAATAGTAAAATGTGATTTATGTCTGCCATTAATCTGTACCCACCCAGCTGGAGAGTTCACCAGCAAAAATTCAAACGATTTCTGTACATGTGTAAATACAGTAAGATAACCTCTACTCCTCCTGTTTCCCCTTCCTAGCTCCTTTATTACCCCTGAAATAAATACCTTTTTATTTGTTGTTTGAAATCCGGTGTGAGCATATTATTAGAGAGAGCCTTTAATTCAAAATGTGGGGAACTGTGTATTGGGGCATGTCTGGGAAAGGTAACTGGTCACCGTGGGTGGTGTAGCAGCTCAGGGGGCTACACCCAGTACCACCTCACCCACGTAAAGCACCCTGAGTGGAGGCACTGCACAAAAAAATTTTATAAGTTAGCGAACCCAACCCCCTCAGCCTATGTCCAGGGTAGTAGGCAGGGGTGTAACACTGGGGGTGGCGCCACCCAGGGGTTACAGTAGGAGAGAGCATGTCTCAGGTCCAAAGTATGGAGCCTGTATTCGGCCTCCAAGGTGTAGCTCGGGGTAATAAACCGGCAGAGTTAACACCTGGTTAAGGTGAAACTCTGACACCACCTTCTGGAGGAATTTCGGGTGGGGGCGCAGGACAACCTTGTCCCTGTGGAAGACCAGATAAGGGGAGTCCACCAAAAGCACCTGGAGCTCACGTGTCCTTCTAGCAGACGTGATAGCCACCAGGAAGGCCATCCTCCATGACAAGTGTGATAAGGCACACTTGTGCATTGGTTCGAATGGCTTGCCCATGAGCTTTGCCAGTACCAGCAGTAGATCCCATGGAGGTGGAGGTTCACACACTGGAGGGGATATGTGATCCAGGCCTTTGAAAAAGCTTGTGATCGCTAAAGCAAAAAATGCGAATTTTCGGTAAAACCAAAGGTTTGAAAGCCAGGGCCTATGAAATGCAAAAGCATGAGGGAAGCAACCTGAATCTTCCAGTGGAAAGGAAGTTCTGACATCATGGGGCGGAGCCAAGGGTTATACTACCCGGGTGGGTGGGAGGAGCCAGCTTGAAGACTTCCGACTGATCTTAAAGTGGGAAGGGGACATGCCAATGAGTGTGGATGAACAATATATCCACGCTCCTAGAAATTAGGATTCTTGAGACAGAAGTCCTACAAAAGCCTGACAAAGCTGCTGATATTTTAAATAATTATTTTACAATGCTTCCAGATTTAAATATCCCTGATAGAAATAAAACAAACAGCGGAACCCCAAAACCAGAGACAAATTTGACCAAAATGGTATAAGAAACACACCTAAATTTAGGTTTAAGATTATATCCAAAACAGAGGTAATCAACGCAATAAGCAAACTCAGACTAAACAAGGTGTGTGGCTTGGATAATGTTGAAGTCCGACTACTGAAAGATTCTGTATCTGAGGTGGCTTAGCCCTTGACAGGTTTGTTCAACAAGAGCCTACTGGACAGCCGCTTTCCCATTTCATGGAGGCTGGCTAAAATAATTTCTATCCCAGAAAGGAAGCTCCGATGTAGGCCCCACAAATTATAGGCCAATTGCTGTTTTACCCATGCTTTTAAAGATTTTAGAGAGATTGGTTCACAGACAACTTATGAGCTACTTGGAGAAATATAAAAAAGTAAATAATTTTCAGTCAGGGTTTAGGAAGAGTATGTCGATGGGCACTGCACTCATGGACTTTACTGACTTAGTAACATCTCTTCAGAAGTCGAGGTCCATGGGTGCAGTGTTCATCGACCTATCAAAGGCTTTTCATTTAGTTGATCATAAAATTTTGGTAAGTAGATTGGAAAACGTGGGCCTAGCAGAGGAAGCATTAAAGGAAAGCTGTAATTTTCCCAAATTACCCACCCCTGCAAGCCTTACCCCCCCCTCCCCGATTAAGGGTTTCGCAAATAGATCGCCCTTTTCTGTGGATTTTCACTTACTTTATTTTATTTCCCCAATAAAACCATACTCCTTCTCAGTGCACCTGCCCTTCAACCATGTGTTTAAGATTCTGATACAGAGGTTCCTATCTCCCCCACACACACACACTGCTGTGGACTGGCAGCACTTCCGAAAATGTCACAGAGCTCGCTACCTTCGCCAGATGCCTTCCCAACACTCTGAAGTCCTCCTGCACCTGCTTCGAGCTTACCTTGTCCTTGGATAAGTCATTTTTTCCCAGGTGAACAACACCCACCAGCCCCCCCCGCCACTGCTTCAGCAACCCTCTGGATCTGCTCCCCCTCCCACTGAGCTGTGCCTCCTGGAAGGCACTTGACCTCTCTTTCCTCCCTGAATAACATCTAATGCAAATGCCAGAGGCAGGAGTCTTGGCAGAAACATCAAAAATATTATAAGCCAAGTGCAGCAAATGTTTGCCAACCTCAGCTCCAGCAGATAACGTTTTAAGGAAATGATTCTTAACAGAATAATCAAGCAAAGCCTGGGCATCAGTATGAGCAGTTTTCCACAGACTGTTCTGGTATCTGATCATATGGGCCTGGTAATTTGCAATCCTAAAACCCAGGGATGCAGAGGCATAAGTACACTTGCCCATGATATCCAGTCTCTTAGATTCCTTTTCAGAAGGCAAAGTACTCATATGCCTAGGAGCTCTAAACCTATCATGAGCAGCCATGATAACTACAGAGTCAGAGTCAGGTTGGTTAGCTAATAAGATTTAGACCAAGTGATAAGCCTTCACTACAGGATGAGAGGGTAGAGCCAGAAGGCAGGTTTCTCTCTATAAATCACTTCTCACTCTCAAATTCCTCCTCCAACTCTACCTCAGGGTCCATAAGGTCAGGATTATACTCCAGGTCGTGGTCATCATGAGTGGCGATGGAAACCGCAGAAGGGGCCAGCAACACCAGCAGTAGCTAAAAGGCAGAAATCTGTAACGTGCCTGTGATACCCATTGATGGAGACCTCAAACCAGAAAGCCCCATCAGTAAAGTTACCAGCAGTGGCAACCCCATCAGAAAACATCAAATCATACCTGAGAATGACATCAGCACAGCCTGGGAGTTGATGGCGCCCTAAAAACGGTCCTGGACCACCTGCATCAAAGTACTGGAGCCTGATGATTATGGTAATGTATTGTCCATAGTAGGTACAGCAGCACCTGAGCCAGAGCCCGACCTTGGTGCCTCAATGATGGTGAGCCAGAGCACGACCTTGGTGCCTCAATGATGGTGAGCCAGAGCCTGACCTTGGTGCCTCAATGATGGTAAGCCAGAGCCCGACCTCGGTGCCTCAATGATGGTGAGCCAGAGCCAGAGCCCGACCTTGGTGCCTCAATGATGGTGAGCCAGAGCCAGAGCCCGACCTTGGTGCCTCAATGATGGTGAGCCAGAGCCCGACCTTGGTGCCTCAATGATGGTGAGCCAGAGCCTGACCTTAGTGCCTCAATGATGGTGATCCAGAGCCTGACCTTGGTGCCTCAATGATGGTGAGCCAGAGCCCAACCTTGGTGCCTCAATGATGGTGAGCCAGAGCCTCACCTTGGTGCCTCAATGATGGTGAGCCAGAGCCCGACCTTGGTGCCTCAATGATGGTGAGCCAGAGCCTCACCTTGGTGCCTCAATGACGGTGAGCCAGAGCCTGACCTTGGTGCCTCAATGATGGTGAGCCAGAGCCCGACCTTGGTGCCTCAATGATGGTTGAGGGGGCTTTTGTCAACATCAATGGAGCAGGCGTCAAGGAAGACGTACCTGTTTTCAATAGTGACTGGGACCTTGCCAGTGAAACAGACTTGTCTATCTTTATGCTTATGGCTGGATGAGGAGGAGGCCCTAGACAACACCCTTTCATTGTCTTTTGGCTTCAATGACCATTTCTCGGATAGTGACAAGAAAGAAGCAGACTTTGAGTCCTTTTCCTTCTCCATGGTTTTTAATGCTTTTTGAGAAAGGAAGTTTTCTAGAGCACTGTGATGGTACCATCTTGTAGCCTGGTTAAGACCCTGGTAAATCTCCTAGTCCTCACGTTATGAGAAAGGCCCAAACAGCACACACAAATGGAGGTGAGTCATCCTTGTAGATGTTATAACTGCAAACACAGTACCTAAATAAAGGTTCTTCAGGCTTTGGTGGCATGCAGAGATGACAATAAACTGGTAAAGTATAGAAAATAACAAAAAAAGGGCAACAGCAATGCTGACATTGCTTCCTTCAGTGGGTATGACAAGGATGATCGACAGCGGGAGAAAACTGACCAGTGATGAGGCCGCCCACGTTATACACACATTAACAGTGCACGTCTCTGTGGGCGACCTCCAGCTAGCAAAAGGTTTCCATGTAGTCCTGACGCTCACAGCTTATAGTTCCAAAGGTGTGGTCTAATGGAAGAGATATCCTCAAAGATCACCAAATGCAGAAAATGTAAGTAGAAAGAGGTGAGCAAAAACGTTGTCATCTGCAGCCTGCCAGCTAAGTTCGATACACTCCAAGTCTGGGTGTTACAAAACAGGCCAGACGTTATAGCCCTCAACGAAACTTGTCTCTCTCCTAAGGTCCCAGACAAAGCTGTATCCATTCCAGGCTATGCCCTGTTCTGACTCGACAGAATTGCCAAGCGAGGGGGTGGCTGCACCATTTATTTGAGAGACACTCTTAAAGGGCTAGTCATCCCATTACCTCCCTCTGCAAACAACTCCCAAATCCTAGCAGTTAAAACAGGCTCTGGCAAAGCCACTACGACTGTGAATGCATTAACTAGATAAGGGTGTTTCATGGGCTTAAACATAAACATTTATTTATTTAAAAAATATCAGATTTACAAACCTTTGAGTCAGAGACTCATTTACAAAGGCATCTCGTCGAAACTAATACAAAGACAACACAGTTAACAAGTCCAAAAACAATGGCTCGGAGGGCAGACAGTTATAAATTCTGATGGGTCTTGTCCCTCCTGGTGTCGTTACTCTCCTACAACCTAAAAAAGGCAGCCAAAGCACCAGGGGGTCCAAACCGCAGCAGTTCCAAATCCCCCGCTGCTGCACAACCCAAGATCAATGAGCTTTTGCCTATCGAGCCACAAGCTGGCTAAATGGACTCTCTAGTGGTAGAGATGGGGTGGTACCCGAGGACTGGAGGAGGGCAGATGTGATTCCCCTTCACAAAAGTGGGAGCAAGGCAGAAGCAGGAAACTACAGACCTGTTAGTTTAACCTCAGTGGTAGGGAAAATGATGGAATCACTTTTGAAGGAAAGAATTGTCAAGTATCTAGAGGCCAGAGGGACACAGGACCCTAGGCAGCATGGATTCACAGCGGGAAGGTCATGCCAGACGAATCTGATAGATTTCTTTGACTGGGTAACCAAAGTAGTAGATCAGGGAGGGGCTGTGGACATGGCCTACCTAGACTCTAGCAAGGCATTTGACACAGTCCCACACAAAAGATTAATATACAAGTTAGCCAGCCTGGGAATGGGTCCCAAGATGACAGCCTGGGTAAAGAATTGGCTGGAGAATAGGGCACAGAGAGTAATAGTAAATGGAGTCCGCTCAGAAGAAAGGAGGGTTACTAGTGGGTACCGAGGGTTCAGTATTAGGACTGGTCCTCTTCAATGTCTTTATGTTACATTGCAGAAGGACTGGAAGGAAAGTATGTCTCTTTGCAGATGACACAAGGATCTGCAACAGAGTTGATGCACAGGGTGGGGTGGAAAGGATGAGAAGGGACTTGGCAAGGTTAGAGGAATGGTCAAATGTATGGCAGCTTAGATTCAATGCTAAGAAGTGCAAGGTAATGCACCTGGGAAATAAAAACCCAGGGGAAGAGTACACAATGGGGGGTGAGATACTAACAACAACAAAAATGGAAAGGGACCTGGGGGTAGTCATATCAGATGACCTAAAGGTGGGCAAGCAATGTGAGAGGGCAGCAAGGAGGGCTGGGGGATACTGGGGTGCATAGGGAGAGGCATCACCAGTAGAAAACAGGAAGTTATTATCCCTCTGTACAGACAGCTGGTGAGACCCCATCTGGAGTACTGTGTGCAGTTCTGGAGACCCAATCTCCACAAAGACATAGACAGGATGGAAGCTGTCCAGAGGAGGGCAACTAAAATGGTGCAGGGTCTGCACCGGAAGACATATGAAGAGAGAGATGAAAGGAGCTTAATATGTATAGTCTCGAGGAAAGGAGGGAGAGGGGGGACATGATAGAAACGTTCAAGTACCTCAAGGGAATCAACAAAGTCCAAGAGGGTAGCATCTTTCAAAAAAAGAGGTGTGCAAGAACAAGAGGGCACAATTTGAAGATGGGGGGGCTCAGAGGTAATTTAAGGAAGTATTTTTTCACAGAGAGGGTTGAGGATGCATGGAACGACCTTCTGGAGGAGGTTGTGGAGTCAAAATCAGTGGTGGAATTCAAGCATGCATGGGACAGTCATAAGGCAATTCTAGGGGTTGGGGGTAGGAAGAAGTAGGCTGCTGGTTAACTAGGATCTGCAGCTTATCCAGTAGGTAGGGAAATGGGCAGACTGGGTGGGCCAAGCGGTCCTTATCTGCCGTCAAATTCTACGTTTCTGTTTCTATGTTTAGTGATATCTCCACCACCTCCATGCTCGGCGCTTTCAAAACCAGGCTCCGCCACTCATTCATTGCCTCCAGCACCTGTGATTGCAATGTCTAACAATGGAACACCACAGTCTGGATTCCTGGTTTATGAATGGATCCCTTGTCTGTTACATCTATGAGGGCCACAGCCTCTTAGCACTTTCCGCCACCACCCTGCCCAACTCCTGCACTTCTCTTGTTCTCTGACAAAGCCTCCTGGCTGCATCCCCCTCCTTCTCCCCCCTACCGTCCCCTCTACCCATCCCTCCAGACCACCTTACCTCTACCATTTTCCTCTGCCCCACCTTATTCACTTGCTGCCTCCCCCCCTTTTCCTCCTTCCCACCCCTTTTTTCTCTTTATATAGGTGCATCCAGCTATGTATCACTAATGCTATTTGTACTGTACTTCGATACATGCTTTTGCCTGTTATGTTCTGTCTTGCTGTAACTCATGACGTGGAACCCTTGTAAGGTATTTATAATCCTAGACCTAAATAAATAAATAAATCCTAGTGTGTCCTTCCCTCTGTCTGCTATTAGGAGTTTTTACTAAATTAGCTTGCTAGCTGTATGGTAGTTTTATGACCCCTGGGGATCTCCATGACAAATAGTTTTACTGGCTTTCTTTCTCCCAGAATGCTCCGTCTCATGTGAGTGATGTAGCCATGCCCTTAGATTTAGCATGTGTATTGCTTTAAAATTAATTTAGCAACAGCAGAGCCTTGTAACTGTTCTTATCCAGGAAGCACCACTGTCAACAGTTAGTTTAGCAGATACCTGACAGCAAGCTAACTGGGGTTTCTGTAAGACAACAGCTACTAAATAGCTCTAATTCACTATTTTTGTGTTCTCTGTGCATCAGGTCTAGCTAGCAGGAGTGTTTTAACATCAAAAACACAAATAATGAATTAGAGCTATTTAGCAGCTGTTTTAACCAATAAAACTATTTGTTATGGAGATCACCATGGGTCGTAAAACTACCATACAGCTTGCAGGCAATTTAAGAAAAGCTCCAAATAGCAGACAGAGGGAAGGACACACTAGGACTTAACATACATATCAAAACACTCTGCATAAATACAGCTTACTCACCTGTAACAGGAGTTCTAGGAGTGGTATATATTGTTCATCCACACTGTCTGGCAGGTTCCTTGCCACTTTAAATCTTGCCGGAAGGTCTTCAAGCTGGCTCCTCCCACCCACACGAGTGGTAAAACCCTCGGCTCCACCCCATGACGCCAGATCTAGCCCGCTGGAAGCCAGGTTGCGCGTCGAAGCTGGGGAGGTCGGGTGTGTCATGTGGATGAACAACATATGCCACTCCTAGAATTCCTGTTACAGGTGAGTAACCTGTATTTCTAGGGACGTGGATATGTTGTTCAATCCACACTGTCTGGCAGACTCCTAGCAGTTCTCCGGGAGGAGGGAGGCAAGGCGCGCACCCCCTACTTAGAGAATAAGGACTGGAGAACCGAGGCCCCAAAAACCAGCATCCCGGTGTGACTCAAGGTCAACGTGGTAATGGGAAATAAAGGTGTGTGCTGACTTCCAGGTAGCAGCCCTGCAGATTTCCTGGATAGGGACATCCCTAGAAGCAGCCACCGAAGCAGCGATATGGTGGGTAGAATGAGCTTTTATCCCTTTGGTAGGCTCCATGCCTGCCAACCTATAGCAGAGATCTTTGCAGGAGGTGACCCACCTGCCTATCGTCCACTTGGCTGCAGGTCTGCCACGTGTGGCTTCAGCGTAGGTGACAAATAGATGGTGAACCTCTCCCCGAACTTCAGCCGTCCGCTCCTTATAGTAAGAGAGCGCTCTTCTAGGGTCCAAAGTATGGAGCCTGTATTTGGCCCCCGAGGTGTGACTGGGGTAGAACACCGGCAGAGTCAACACCTGGTTAAGGTGAAACTCCGACACCACCTTCGGAAGGAATTTCGGGTGGGGGCGCAGGACAACCTTGTCCCTGTGGAAGACCAGATCAGGAGACTCGATGTAAAGTGCCTGAAGCTCTCCCATCCTTCTGGCTGACGTAATAGTCACCAAGAAGGCGGTCTTCCATGACAGGTGGGAGATACTGCACCTGTGCACCGGTTCAAATGGCTTGCCCATGAGCTTAGCCAATACCAGCAGTAGATCCCACGGAGGTGGAGGTTCTCGCACCGGAGAGGATATGTGATCAAGACCTTGGAAAAAGAGCCTGACCACCTTCTCCTGTGTCACAGACTGCTTGCCGGCCTGCGCCCAGAAAGCAGAGATGGTGGCTGCCTGGTGCACCTTAAGGGTCATCGACCGAAGCCCTAGCTGAGAAAGGGACCACAGGTAGTCCAGAATGCTAGCCAAGGAACAGGAAGAAGGGTCCAACCCCTTGTCCTGACACCAAATGGAGAATCTCTTCCATTTGAAGGTGTAGTATTTTCTGGTCGACTCCTTACAGGACGCCTCAATGACATTGAGGACCTCGTCGGAAAGACCCAAAGCCTGGAATTCTAGCCACTCAGAAACCAGGCCGTCAGGTGCAGAGATTAAAGGTCCAGATGGAGAACCTTCCCCTTGTTGACTGAGATCAGGTCCAGGTGGGCCGGAAGTCGCCTCAGGAGCCTGCAGCTGAGGCTGAGGAGATCTAGTTACCAGAACTGGTGGGGCCAGTCTGGGGCTACCAGAATCACCTAAGCCTTGTCCCTCTTTGCCTTGAGAAGCACCTTGTGGATCAAGGGAAATGGAGGAAAGGCACAGAAGAAGCCCGGGGTCCATGGCCACGAGAAGGCATCCCTTTGCAGCGAGCCCTGCTGGGGGGGGGGGAGCATAAAACAGTCTCAGCTTCACATTCTCCCTGGAGGCAAACAGGTCCACCTGAGGGGTGCCCCAATGGGAGAACAGATCTTATACTACCTCTGGCAGGAGAGACCACTCGTGAGATGCTGCGCCTATACAGCTGAGGGCATTGGCCAGACTGTAGGGGGCTCCTGCCATATGGATGGCTAGGAGATCTGCCTCCAGGCTGATCACGAGGGACCAAGTGTGGACAGCCTCCTTGCACAGAGGCAAGGAGTGCATCCTGCCCTGTCGGTTGAGGTAGTACATGGTTGTGGTGTTGTCCGTCTGGACCTGAACCACTTGACCCTGTACAAATGGAGCAAAGGCGGTGAGGGCTAGACGCACTACTCGGGGCTCCAGCAGGTTGATGTGGCATCGAGACTCCTGAGGGGACCTAAGGCCGTGGGCCCTGAGCTCCCCCAGATGGGCACCCCAACCCATCAGAGAGGCGTTGGTCGTCAGAGTGGCCATCAGCTCGGGACGGACAAATGGGATACCCTCCTACAGATGAGCTGGAACGAGCCACCACTGTAGGCCATCCCACATCTTCTGGGTCACCATCACTGGCTGGTCCAGGGGACCGGAGCGCTGTGACCATTGGCGGGCCAGCCCCCATTGCAGGGGACGCATATGCCAGCGGGCCCAACACACCATGCTGGTGCAGGTTGCCATGAGGCCCAAAAGGCACAGGAAGTCCCGGGCAGGGCGCAATTGCCCAACCTGAAATGATTGGGCAAAGGAGGAAAGGACCTCGGCCCTGTCCGCTGGGAGCCGGGCTCTGGCTCGAAGAGAGTTGAGCTCTGCCACGATGAACTGAATCACCTGCGATGGCACGAGTTCCAACTTGGCCTCACTGATGAGGAGGCCAATCTGAGAGCAGACCTGGAGGGCCAGATCCCTGGACCGCTCCACCTCCAACTTGAGGGGCTGCAATCAGCCAGTTATCCCGGTGGAGTACACCCGACCTCTCGTGCCGCAGGAATGCTGTCACCACTGCCATGCATTTGGTGAAGACCCTGGGAGCTGGAGAGAGGCTGAAGGGCATGGCCCAGAAATCGTAAAGAGATCCCTCTGCTCAGAAGTGGAGGAATCGCTGATGAGACGGATGGATTGGGACGTGAAAGAACACGTCCTGAAGGTCCAGAGAACAAAACCACATGCCTAGTTCCAAGGATGGAATGATCTGAGCCAGAGTGACCAACCTGAAGGTGCGCTGCCTTAGGAACTTGTTCAGGTCGAGAATAGGGCGCCAGACCACCGTCCGTTTTGGGACCAGGAAGTACCTGGACACAAACCCTGGGTCTGGAGTGGGGGTCTGCCACCTCACTGATCACCTCCTTCTGGAGAAGCAGAGCAATGTCAGCTTGACGAGCCAACAGAGAGGCTGCGGAACCTGTTGCCCCCCGTGGGGCGATGGCTCAATAGGGAGGGAACTGCACGAATTCCAGAGGCAGACCCCTGCCTACCACTTCTAGCACCCAGCGGTCCGTGGTGATAGAGGACCAGGCGGAAAAGAAGTGTCGGAGCCATCCCCCCTCGGGGGGAACCCAGGGAGGAGTGATGAGGTTGGGGGCGACACCCCTCAACCCTTGCCTCCAGGCTTCCTACTGGAGGAAGGGGCAGACTTGGTCCTAGGGTGCCAAGTGTGTGCCTGCTGGCCCTGGAGCAGGTGCTGCTGGGCCGGACTTGCCGCAGGGGTGGAAGGGCTTACGCTGTTGCTGGCGGCCTTTGTCCTTCTGGGCAGACGTGACAGAGTCCAAGGTGGCATTGGACTTCTCGATCCTCTGGAGATGGCCTTCCACCCCTGGCCCGGACAAGATGATGCCCAGGAAGGGAACGTCTGCCAGCTTGTGCTGGGTGTCTGCCGTGAAGGTGGAGATCCGCAGCCGAGCTATGTGGCACATGGCCACTGAGGCCACTACTGATCGGACACAAGAATCACCTATGTCGAACGAAGTCTGGAGCTGCAGTTTTGCCACCGCCCTTCCCTGATCCTGGACCTGCTTGACCATCGTCTGAAGGTCAGCCGGGAGATGAGGAATCACCTCATCCAGGGAATCCATAAGGGCATGGGAGAAATGTGCCATCAGAACGGCCGAGCTAGCCTGATGAAGACCTAGGGAGGAAGCAGCATAAACCTTCCGCCCCGCATAATCCAGCTTTTTGGATTCCTTATCGGGTGGTTTTGTCCATGTCCCGAGCATTCCCGGAGTGCAGGAAAATGCTATCGGTCACTAGCCCCTCTGCAGAGGGGTGCTCCGAGAAACCGGAGAGTGAGCCGGTGGGGACTGCGTACTTTCGAGCCATCCTGGCCGAAGGCACAGGACAACATGCTGGCCGCTGCCACAACTCCAGGGCCGGGCCAACAATGGCTTCGGCCACAGGAAAGGCCTCCGTAGGGGAATCCCCTCAGTCCAGTATCTCCGTGAGGGGATACTTGGCTCATTTTGAAACAGGTTCGAGATGCATCCAGGTGGACTCTGAGATGAGCAGAAGCAAACCTAAAAACGAGGATGGGCTCTCGTCCACCGACTGGCCCCCCACAAACTCCAGGTCAAGCGGCCTGAAGAATAGGGAGAAGTCGTCGTCAGACTCCAAGGAGTTTGCAAACAGCTGCTGGGCACCTGAGCCACCCTCCACCTGCCGAGGTCGATCGGGAGTGAGGGTGACCAACAACCTGTCAGGCAAGTCCTGACCCAACCAAGAATCCTTGGTCAGGGCCCCAGTCTTTGGTTGTGGAGGCAGAGGTTCCACCACAATGGGTAAAGCAGCCAGCTTCGGCCGAACAACTGGTGCCGGGCTCGGTTCCTCGACCACTACGAGGGGTTGTTTTGGCCGCTCCAGTGACAGCCACTTAATGGCCGGAGAAGGCGACGGAGTCGGCTTATTCCCGGACAATAAGAGCTGCTGCCACATTACCTCCTCATAGAGCTGACGCAACTTGCACTGGAGCCAATCCTCCGAAGAGGACGACGAGGATGAGCGGCAACGCCACCTTCCATGGTGCCGAGACCGCTGATGTCGGTGGGGCCAGCTGGACCTGGAAGAGGACCGAGATTGAGACCATCAGGGGTTCTGAGGGTGGGTCAGAGAGTTGACGGGGGAAACCCGATCCTCCCTCGGTACAGGGACCTGAACCGGGGACTCCGGCACAGGAGGCACAGGCAAGTCCTCGGTTTCCACCGGAGGAACCGGTGAAGTAGGGTTGTCAGCTTCTCCAGTCGACAAACCCTCCAACGGGTCGAGAAAAATCTCGACCGCATCGACGGATGTCTCAGCCGGCTGACCTCACGGGGGCACCGTGAAGCCAGCAGCCGCAGCCTCGACTGAAGTCGAGAGTCGATGGTCCAGTGAAGGGGATCTCTCCCGCTCCCACGAATGTCGAGACTTACCCTTACAGTCCTTCTTCTTGGACCGACTGGAATGTCCTGATGGCCCCTCTCCCTTGGTGGAGAGGGACTGGCAAAGCTCCTTAAATGAAGCCATGTAGAAGGAGCCCAAGGAGAGTAGGATAATGTCGGCCGAGGAGGAAGAAGAGCTGCTTGGGCCGCCTCTTGAGGGCAATTATCTGTTTCAATCTGTTCGTGAGCCTCGCCAACAAGGACACCACCCAATGGGCCTCCTTAGACTTGACGTGGATACTGTTTTTCAGGTCGCCTGAGAAGAAGTCTGGCAGTTTGGTCCTCCAAGACCGACGCCGAAAAGGACGAACAATTCGCAAGCCTGCGAGTCGTGACCAAGCCCCAGGCAGCAGACGCATGTGGAGTGCGGATCAGTCCGGGACATCTTCTGCCCACACAGGCATCAACGGAAGCCAGGAGTCAATTTGTCCATCGCAGCCGTGAGGGAAGACGAAGACTGAAGTCTTGTAAATTTTAAAATAAGTTTCGGAAATTCTGAAAAGTCTGGATCCAGGCCTAAAACACAGAGCGCTAAGGAAGGAACCTGAGCTTCCAAGCGGTAAGGAATATCTTGCGTCATGGGGCAGACCCGAGAGTTTTGCCACCCGGGTGGGTGAGAGGAGCCAGTTTAAAGACCTTCCGGCAAGATTTAAAACGGCAAGGAACCTGCCAGGCAGTGTGGATTGAACAACATATCCACGTCCCAAGAACATATGTGTTTTGCACATTCTGGGTGGACTATCCTTTAAAACAATTGCAACCCTGCCCCCCATGACAGATTACATTCTGGGATGATAACTTTAGCAAGGTGCTATAAAAAAAACCTGAAAAACAGGTTTAATGGAGTGAATGCTGACATCCTATTGCTAGTGTCCATGATAAAATAAAAAATAGTTAAGATTTTTTTTGTCAGCTCTGATCAGAATAGCTTTTAAAATCACCAATTGTTTTCTCGTTCAGTGTTTTCTAATACATCTCAAACTTAAAGGAAAAAACACACTTTATCATCAAAGTCTGTTTTCAGCTTCCTACCATACACTTCATTTGTAAAAAAAAAAAAAAATAATGATCTTGTCACAGACCACAATCAGCACTAACTACTAACAGAATGCTGATACCTACAGTTACAATTTAGCAAATACTTGAAATCTAACTGAGTGGGGTTTCTGTAAGAAAACAGAGTCTGTTAATTATAGCATTTTATAGCACTGATGATATGGGCAGTTAGATCTGGGTTTGAATCCCACAGCCCCACAAAAAAAAAAAAAATGAAAATTTTCTTACAGAGCTAGATGCGTGTCTAGGTCTTCTGAGGCCCCAGGTGGTTCTGATAATCATTTGTTCCAAAGGATTTTTAAGTCAATTTAAAGGTATTAAATATCTTCTGTTCTGTTCTGCACTGCACAGGCATGTATGTTGGTTGATAATGTCCCAAACTGGTGTATCTGGTTACAGCATGCTAGAGCTATCTCATGCCCCTCCTACATGAATCAGAAAAAAGTTTTGGGCGGAGGTGGATCTTACTACAAAAAAAAAACCAAAAAACTAATGCTGCCTCCCACTACTCAGGTTCCAGTTCTTGTACCACTCATTTAAGAAAGAAAATAGTACCCTGCAACCATTGACTAACATGAAAGCGTATTTATTTGAGGGCGGAAAATATTGCTTGGAGGAGACTATTTACACCATCACTCCTTTTGTACATGCAATACTCCTGTAGGCTCCACTCACAGTCGTAAAAAATCCATGGCCAGCAGGGAAAATCCCTGACAGTTGCATCGGTATACATCCCCCCACGTGAACATGTTACAGGCTTCCAAATGATCACAGACTTCATTAATGACAGCACCTCCCATGGCAAGACAACTGTAATGGGTGACCTAAATGTTACCTGGCTAGCTCCAGAAGCTGACCCATATAAGGATGCCACTGCTGCCCTAGACATTACTCAAATGGTCGCACCTCCCACTAGGTTTAATTATAAGTCTGGTAGTAGCTCCTTACTTGACTTGATCCTCACCTCTCATCCCAGCAGAATCACTAATATGGAAGTTCTCCCAGATGTCTTCAGTGATCACTCCCCGGTTATCTGCCACTGGTCAAACAAGGCACTAAAACCTAAGTCCTCTTTCTCCTATAAAAGAATCTTAACAAAAGAAAAGCTTCCACAATTCATTACTGCCCTGTCAACGGTTGACTGGACACCCCTTGACTCCATGAGCAGCGTCGACCAAGCACTTGACTTCTTCATTGCCTAGTTTAACAAAGTTTGAAACAGTTTTGCCCCCCCTCCATGTAAATCACAACTGCAAAACCAAGATAACCTCTGGCACCAAGCCATGGACTCAGGGAAACCGCACAATATGTAGCTCTATAAGGCAGCTAGGAACCAGTGCGCAATAGCTGTACGCAGAGCCAAGCAAGCCTTCTACAACCAGGAACTTAGTAACTCCTGGAGAAATAGCAAGGCCTTCTGGGAGGACATCAAGAGCCTCACAGGTAAACCAAGCAAATCCTTCCCCACTATGATTGAGGTTAACGGTGCCACATTACTGGACCCCAAAGAAATAGCGGACTCCTTTAATCTCGCATTTACTGATATTAGCAGTGTCCTTCCCCCCCAACCTCGACAACTCAGCCCAGCATTGCCTCAATAATAAAATCAATCTCCACAATAATACCACCATTCTACTTTAACAGGGTATCCATGTCTGAAGCTAAAAATACCTTAACAAAGTGCTAAGCAAAGCCAGATTCAACAGCGATACCCTTGACGTTGTCCTACAACCACTCACTAAATTTCTGAATCTCTCACTCTCTAATAAACAATTCCACCTGCTCTGGAAATCAGCTGTGGTCACAACCGTTCATAAAAGTAGTGACAGGTCTCTTCTCTCTAACTACCACCCCATCTCTATCCTCCCACCACTCTCCAAGGCGTTGGAAAGAATTCTAGCTGACCAGTTTTCTGAACACCTCAACAAATATAACTTACTCTTCCTGCAACAACACGGCTTTAAAAAAGCCCTTAGTACTAACATCGCCCTGCTTGACTTCACCAGCCATATTCATAAGGCGATTGACACTGGCCACCTACTGGGTGTGATGTTCATTGGTTTGACCAAGGCCTTTTACACCGTGAACCACCAGCTCCTGCTTCACTCACTCTCCTCCCTTGGACTATCTCATGATGTAGCTAAATGGTTTGAAAGCTACCTCTCGGCAAGGAGCCAAAAAGTCAAAATCGTTGACTCTCTCTCAAGTGCCCTTCCTGTCCGCTCTGGTGTGCCCCAGGGTTCCATCCTTGGCCCTCTACTTTTCAGCAATACTCTTCCTGCAGCTTGCAATAATAACTTAATACTCTATGCCGATGATGCAGTCTTCTTCTCCTCCTCCCATACCGACCCCGTCTCGCTCTCCAAGGTCCTACAGACGAACTTCAGCCTAGTTGAAACCTGGCTTCTCCAACATAAGCTGTTGATGAATTACAAAAAAACAAAGTCCATGTTGTTCATAGCTCTCACAGCAAATACAAATCCATTAACTTCACTATACATAATGAGCTTTAACAGCCACTTGAGCAAGTGCAGGAGTTTAAATACTTTGGTATTACCCTTGATTACATGCTGTCTTTCAGCTTGCATGTTCAACACGTCTCAAAATCAGTCAACTCAAGAACTGGGGTCCTCTACCACCACCGTTGCTGTCTTACCAAAGAAGCTATGCACACAGCCATAACTGCCTCAGTCCTACCTGTAATTGATTATGGACTTGTCTTCTACGGGGCTGCTGTTGATACCACCCTAAAATGGGTCAAGACAGCCCTTAACAAATGCTGTAATCTTCTCACTGGTGCAGGGAAGCATACGCATACCTGTGATCTCTACAAGCAATCCAGCTGACTCAATCTAAATAGTAGACTTGCCTACCAGACCTGCCTAAGAAAATAGAAACATAGAAACACAGAATTTGACGGCAGATAAGGACCACTTGGCCCACCCAGTCTGCCCATTTCCCTACCTGATGGATAAGCTGCAGATTCTAGTTAATCAACAGCTTACTTCCTCCTGCCCCCCACTAGAATTGCCTTATGCCTGTCTCATGCATTCTTGAATTCTCCCCCTGTTCCTGACTCCACAACCTCCTCAGAAAGGCTGTTCCATGCATTCACAACTCTCTCTAACATTACCTCTGAGCCATCCCCCCTCTATCTTCAAATTGTGCCCCCTTGTTCTTGCACATCTCTTCTTCTGAAAGATACTATCCTCTTGAACCTTGTTAATTCCCTTGAGATACTTGAAAGTTTCTATCATGTCCCCCCCTCCCTCCTTTCCTCAAGGGTATACATATTAAGCTGCTTTAGTCTCTCCTCGTATGTCTTCTGGTGCAGACCTTGCACCATTTTGGTTGCCCTCCTCTGAACAGCCTCCACTTTGTCTATGTCTTTGCGGAGATGGGGTCTCCAGAATTGCATGCAGTACTCCAGATGGGGTCTCACTAACTGTCTGTAAGAGGGATAACAACTTACTGTTTTCTACTGTTGATGCCTCTCCCTCTGCATCCCAGTATCCATCCAGCCCTCCTTACTGCCTTCTTACATTGCTTGCCCACTTTTAGGTAATCTGAGGTAATTACTCCTAGGTCTCTTTCGATTTTTTTTGTTGTTATTAACTCCCCCCCCCCCCCAATTGTGTACTCTTCCCCTGGGTTTTTGTTTCCCAGATACATTACCTTGCACTTCTTTGCATTTAATCTGAGCTGCCACGTATTTGACCATTCCTCCAACCTTGCCAAGTCCCTTTTCACTCTTTCCACCCACCTTGTGTATCAACCCTGTTGCAGATCTTTGTGTCATCTGCAAAGAGGCATACCTTTCCTTCCAGGTGCTCTCCAATGTCACTTATAAAGATACTAAAGAGGACCGGTCCCATGCCGAACCCTGTGGTACCTGCTAGTTCCCTCCCTTCTTCACTGTGGACTCCATTTACTATTACCCTTTGCGTCCTGTTGTCCAGCCAGTTTTTTATCCAGGCTACCACCTTGGGACCCACTCCAAGGCTGGCTAACTTGCATATTAATCTTCTGTGTGAGACTGTGTCGAATGCCTTGCTAAAATCTAGGTAGGCCATATCCACAGCCCCTCCCTGGTCTACTACTTTGGTCACCCAATCAAAGATATATATTAGGTTCGTCTGACATGACCTTACTGCTGTGAAACCATGCTGCCTTGGGTCTTGTGCCCCACTGGCCTCTACGTACTCAATAATTCTTTCCTTCAGAAGTGATTCCATCATTTTCCCTACCACTGAAGTCAAACTAACCGGTCTGTAGTTTCCTGACTCGGCCCTGCTCCCACTTCTGTGAAGTGGAATCACATTTGCCCTCTTCCAGTCCTCAGGTACCACTCCATCCTCCCATGATTTGTTAAAGAGAGTAGTCAGTAGTGTTACTAGTTCTACCCTTAGTTCTTTTAGTATTCTTGGGTGAATCCCATCAGGCCCCATTGCTTTGTCCACCCTCAGTTTCAAGAGTTCTTTCAAAACCCTTTCTTCTGTGAATGGACTGGTATCGACCTCCCTATTCAGAGTTTCTCCCTTGTTTGGTTTAGGCACCTCCCCCTCATCTGTTGTGAATACTGAGCAGAAACATTTGTTCAGTATCCCTGCCTTTTCACTGTCACCCTCTGCCCACATTCCCTCCCCTTTATTAAGTCTCTGTATCCCTCCCTTGGTCTTTCTTTGCTCCCTAATGTACCTATGTAACCCCCTTGTTACCCAGGGTTACTAGAATCCCAGTAAGAATTAGTGGTAGGCAGGGAAGGCAGCTTGTGAAACTCCAGTTAAATGGGTTTCACACTGTCTCACTCTGTTCTCAGTCTCAGCTGAGACTGAGGAATGACATCACCAATAGAACTTTCGCAGCTGCATAAGCCACATTGGAATCTGCAGCAAAGGGAGTTAGATAGAACGGTGGGAATTTTAAAAGAGAGAGTCTGCAGTTTGGCTTGGAGGAGTGAAGCTGTACTCAAGTGGTGGTGACCGCTGTTCAGGTCTCCGTGCCTCGTCCCTCTGGGGGGGGGGGGTGTAAAGATTCCCAGCAGATTCCTGGGGCAATCCCTTTAATTCTGCTAAGTGGAGGAAAAAGCTGCCTGTTTAGTCCAGGATTTATTTTGGAAGATGAAAGATCTGTGAGTCGCCTGTGGGGCACCTGCAACTTAAGGGTGAGTGTCTGCTCTGGTTAAAAGGGCATATGTTTTCTTCACTCTGGGACTTGTGTGAAAATCTAGGGATTGAACTGCATATTGGGAAGCCTAGAGAAATGGGCCAAGCAAGTAGAAGTAGTGTCAAATCCCAGAGTTTTGTGAGATGCAAATAATATGTAGAGGAGATGTGACAGACGTCTACCCTTAATCTACATGTAGAAGTTCAGCAAAGGAATGGTTCAGTTTTCCAGGGAAATGGCCGGGTATGGGCTGTGGGAGCTGGAGGTGGGTGGCCCCCATCGTCACTGACCAGGTCCACCTCTATGGATTTCTTCTGTGTTTTCTACTTTGCCTCAGGCACTTGGCCAGTGATGGGGAAGTACTCAGGCGTGGGATTGTGAGGAAAATTCTCTCTAGGAGTCGCAGACTCTAGTGTGGTGTGAGAGCCACCACAGGATAATTGGTTCATTCTTCCAATGGACCGTGCGAATGGGATAGTTGGTTCATTCTTCCAATGGACCGCGGATCAAGTGGCCGGCGGGGGAGCTGGGCCCGTGGGGAAAACCCAAGTGTGTACAAGTCGGGCTGTGTACCCAAAGCTGCGTGCATGTCCGGGCTGTGTGCCTGGTGGGTTTAGAGCCTGAGGGCTGGAAATAGTGATAAAGTGTTCTGTAGTCTCTAATCTGCATTACCAGGAAATATAGTCCCATGGGGGTCCGTCTATGCTTTGTTTGTTCAGCTAGTATGTGAATAAAAGCCACACTGAAGAATCCCATTCCTGGTTCTGGACATTACAGTTATTGCTTCCTGTGTTCGGATTTACTTGGGTGCCCCTGTACAGAGTAGCCAAACCTAGGTCCCCTGTGCCGAGTAACCTCATCCTCCCCGAACCCAGTCCCCACCAGGTACTGCTGTCAGCTTCAACAGCATGCCACCTGTCATTTTGCTAAAAAGGCAGGGTGAGGGGTTACACCTATAAAAGGTTTTATCCCCCTTCTTAACAGAGTTGGCTATCTTTTCCTCAGTTTGTGCCTTTGCTATTCTGACTGCCTTCCCTGCCTCCTTCTGCTTTAACTGATAAAGTTCTCTGTCTTGCTCCTTCTGTGTTTCCTTATATTTCCTGAATTATATCCTTTTCTCCTTAACCATCCCTGCCACCTCTTTTGAGAACCATAGTGTTTTTTTCCTTCATTTGTTTTATTGATTTGCTTCACACAAAGGCTTGTTGCCTCTTCGATGGCTGTTTTGATCATTCCCCATTGTTCCTCCACCCCTCCTTCTTGCCCATTTGCTAGTGCTTTTCTAAGACACTCACTTATTTTCCCAAAGTCAGCCTTCCTAAAGTCCAATATTCTTGTTTTTGTATGGCTTGACTCTATGGCTGTGTTTATTGTGAACCACATCATTTGGTGGTCACCTGTTCCCAGATGGCTACCCACTTCTAAATCTGAGATCATTTCTCCTTCCCCATTTGAGAGTACCAGATCTAAGATTGCTCCCTCCCGAGTGGGTTTCAACACTAGCTGTCTGAGGCATGCCCCCTGTAGGGCATCAAGAATGACCCTGCTCTTGGATGTGCCTGCAGCAAAGGTACTCCAGTTAACATCTGGCATATTTAGGTCCCCCATCAACAATATCTCCCCTTTTTCTGCCATTTTAAGGATGCCTTCTATCATTTCCTTGTCCATGTCCTCCCCTGAGATGGGGGTCTGTACACAACTCCCATGCGGATTGTGGTGCCATTTCCTGTCTCCAGGGTAACCCATAGTGACTCATCAACTTCCTGTTTACTCTTTAATTCTGGTACTTTAATCCCTTCCCTTATATAGAGAGCTACTCCTCCTCCTCCTCTTTTATCCACCCTGTCCCTCCTGTAGACTGTGTATCCTGGTATGTTGACTTCCCACTCATGGTTCTCTGTGTACCATGTTTCACTGACTGCCACAATATCCAGACATCCCTCTTCCATCAAGGCCACTAGTTCAGGGAGCTTGTTGCACACACTGCGGGCATTGGTACTCATCACCTTCCATTTATTTTTTATGGCCTTACCCCTTTTAGCCCCATCCCTGTCCTTAACACCTTTTTCTGCATTTACCCCTGTCCTACTCCCTACTGACTTCTCTGCCTTGGTGTTTACCCAACTACTGCGCTTTGTGGGGGGGAGGCTGGGATTTCTCTGCTCCTTTTCAGTGGCTCCCCCCTTGGCTAGTTTAAATGCTTGACAATGAAGCATTTAAACCTGTCACCTAGGATCCTGGATCCTCCCCGGACAGATGCAGACCATCATGCCAGTATAAGCCTGCATCCCTCCAGGTGGCTCCCTAGTCCACAGTGAAGCCAAAACCCTGAGCTCCACACCAGTTTTTCAACCATTCATTGAATCCCATGGTGCGTAATACCCTAGCATCATCCTTGCCATAGACAGGCAGCACCTCCGAGAAGGTTACCGTACATGCTACTTGTCTAAGGCCCCTCCCCAACGCCACAAACTCCTCTTGCACCGCTCTAATCCCATTTACAGCCAGGTCATTTGTCCCTAGGTGGACAGTGACATCCAGCTCCCTCCACTCCCTCGTGCAGCTGCTCCCGCGATCCTGGGGATTACGTTTCTGTCCCTCAAGCCGTGAGCAGGCACCTCACCTCCTATCCCTTCCTCCCCCACGTCTACCCCCCTAATGATCGAGTCCCCCACCAGGAGTTGTTTCCGTCCCCTGTGGGGTCTCGTGCCACCCTCCTGTGGGTCTCCTTTGTGGAGGTTCCCAGCATCCTCCTTGGTCTCCACTGCAGGTGCCTCCATAGAGGAACCACTCTTTGCCAGAACAGCATATGAACTGTGGAGAGCTACAACTGGAGGGATGCACCTCTGTTCCACCACTCTCTCCCTCCCTGAGCCCACCTTGGTCCAATCGCTCCTCTTTCTTGGCAACCTCTGAGGTAACGGTGGTGGCCCTGGTGGTCCCTGGGTGGGGGAAGAGGTTTCATGAATCCTAGCCAGGTCAGCCTGGAGACGGGCAACCTCCTCCCTCAGACCAGAGAGGTGCCAGCAAACAGGGCAGCATCGCAGCCTCCAGAATGTCTCCCAGAACACTGCTGCTCCACAGCCATTGTACTGCACCACTCCCATCTTGACTTATTTTGTGTCCCCTCTCCTGTTGCTTTGTATGCTTATTGTCTCATCCCTCTATGTATTTTTACACTTACTTTCCTACTGCCTATGTGCCCTTACAACTCTCACCCTTACCGTTCTGGGACAGGAACTTCCTGTAGTCTTCAGTAGTCTCCTTCCTCCGTGCTTAGATTCAGACCTCCAGCAGCTGGCAGGGATAGAGAGTTTTTTTTTGTTTGTTTGTTTTTAGGTTCCGTCAAGGTTGCTGAAAGTAATGTGTCTCAGTGATCCTTCCCTTCCTACTGCCAAACAGGAAGTTCCTGTTGTCAGTCAAATTCAGTGGCTATAAAACTAGAACTGGCTTTGGGTGGGAGGGTGAAGGGGTGGGAAGGAGGGCAATTAGTAAAAAATCTGTAGTTCTGGACTTCTGTTTCTTGCTCTGCAACCAGTTGTCTTCTGCCAGAAACAGCCAGAAGCTGTAATTGGAGACAGTTGCTTTTGTACACTTAAGCTGCTAAGCCGCACCCCCAATTAGATTCACTCTCTGCTCTCATTAAATTAGCTGATACTGCCCCTTCTTACTTTAAATGAGACCCCCTTCTTCTAATAAAGTATCTGTTTGCTTAATCCAAACAGGTACTACTCCTGCTGAGACAGAAGTGATTAATTAGTTAAAAATCTGTAGTTCTGGACTTCTGTTTCTTGCTCTGCAACCAGTTCTCTTCTGCCACAGACATCTGTCTTAACCTCACACCCCCTGCAACTCATGCCTTAATGTTGCCCGCAGTCACTGCACATTTTATGCGCAGTTTCCTCAAACCACTGTTTATCGTTCCATTCTACCATACCAAGGAGGCTCAACGTGCTTTCCACACCAGGGCACCCCTGCTGCTAAACAACCTTTCCCCTGAAATTGCAGCTGAAAACAACCTTGGCCCACTCAAATGTAAACTCCGCTAGCACCTCACTGACCTTAGCAGTTATGACTGCTCTGCCTAGGCTTGCGGCTTTGTTTCACCTCTCCCTCCCCTTATCTCCTCCCGTGCTACCCTCCCTACCACTCTCCGCTCCTCTATCCCATCGTATTCCCAATCTCTCTCCTACCCCCTCTCACCTCCCACCCACCTACCATTCCACCCCCTCTCACGCTCCTCTCCTCCAGTTTCCCTCTCCCTATCTCTTGTTGCTCCACCCCCAGACCACCTAGCACTTATCTTCCTGTTCTTGCACTTGCGACAATGTCAAATCCTTCACTGCCTACCCTCCCTTATCCCCACTCCCTCCCCCTCTAATCCCCCACCCCTTGCTCCACTTATGTCACCCCAGGATGATTTTCATTTGCATCTGTGTCTTGCTATATATATATATATATATATATATATATATATATATACATATACACACCTGTATTTTATTGCACATTGTTATTTGCCATCGACTATTTGCTACTGTGCTAATCTATACACATGTACTGTCTTTTGCTACTAAGTTAACCTCCTAACCTGTATTGTATCTTACCACTGTTTTGCTTGCACCCATTGCTGACGCGGAACCTTTGTAAAAGAACCCTTGGTTCAAAGGTATTTGTAATCCTAGTAATTAATAAATTAATTTATTTCAACCTTGTACTGTACTGTATACACTGTATATACTTTTTCTTCCTTGTATATTATTGCTTTTTGTATACCTGCTTCTATACTGTACTTTGATGTATTCATGACCAGGTCCACCTTGCAAATGAGCCTTGCTCAATGGTGCACGCCTGGATAAATAAAGATTTTGATTGACTGATTGAAAAAGAAATTGGTTTTTACTAATTCAACTGCTGTCCAGGGTGCAAACTAGTGTTACTGTATACCCTCCTGTCACTGTAACTTGTACAGTCCACTTTTAGCTTCTTCTATCTTCCAGTTGGGAGGGCACTGTAAATTGCAGCTTCTGTTTCCAAAACCCAGGACACTCGCTAGCAAAGCCAGCATGAGATGTTCACATACTAAAGCAACCATGATCTCTGCAGAACCTACAGTGTGCAATTTCTGTGAGGTTCTGGATCTCATCAGCCTGATGTGAATATTTTAATGATGCCAACAACCTCAGTCTTTCATGGGACAGTGTGATAGTTTGCCACCATACCACTAGGTCACATTTGAAAGTTATTTACTATTTTGGTAAAACTACATTCCATTCTGAAAGTAGTTAGACGAGTGGTTACAGCAAAAAGCTGTGAACCTCGAGATAAGATTTGAATCCCTCCTCTGCTACTTACTCACTATGTAACTCTGGACAAGTTATGTAGTCTAACAAGTCAGGAAGAGGCCCGCACATCAGCAGTGCAAGAAACTAGGGTGTAACCCCCCTACAAATAGGGGTTCCCAAAAAGTCTTCCTTGAGCTTGCCTAAATGCTCACTGCCAGGCTGGTGTCCTGCGTTTTAGCAGTATAAATGTGATTACCAGAGCTTGTATAGCCTCTGTGTACTGTCTCTTTAAGAGCTGCCTAATTGCAGCTTAAGGAATCTGAGAGGGAGCTTTGTTGAAAGATGTAACTGTTTACTGAAAATCATTTAGAGTGATAATGATAATGTAGTTTGTCTAACCTGCTTTCTTTGTAGCAAGGACTGTTTTGTTTGTTTCTACTATCTTGGTCCTGGACCGTAAATTGGACCCAACAGTACTGGTGGGACCTAAAATGTAGCCAGACTACAGGAGCTGTCTGAATTCAAAATCTGTAGGAACTTTAGTTTGGAGTTTTTTTGCGCCTTTTTTGCAACTGAAGGAGGAGCTCTTGCTTTGACTGACACCCAAATCAGCCAACCAAATCTTCTGGATCTTGAGGAAGTCCCAGGCTGCTTGCAGTTTTCAGTTAGAACTAAGCTGGAAGCTGCACAAGAAGGAGCGGAAGTGTTTCTAAGCAGCAATCCTGAGTGGATTCACATGGAGAACTCTGAAAAGGCTAAGTTTCTGGCCAGCATGCAGCTGTGCTGCTCCTGAGAGGGAGAGAAGAGAATTATTTTGGATTAAATGCAAGTTTGTGTGACTAAAGTAAGCTACTAAAGTGGACCAGGCTCAACCTGAAGAAGACCGAATATTTTTGCTGAATGCGATCGGCCTGTCAGGAGTTCCAGCTACCCCTAAGCTCCCGGTGTGCGCAGAGACTTTGTGATTGTGCACAGGGAGTGCTTTGCCTGGTGCAGTAGAATTCCCATACATGTAAATGTGCTATGAGCTGCTAGTGGGTTGTGAGTTAGTTCCCCACTGTGTGAACTGTGATCTGCTTGCTGGAAGCTGTATCCACCCCAAAACGGACTGCTTCTGAACTTGTCTCCTTGCAATCTGGGTTTTGCCAGACCGGCCCAGCCAGACTACCCACTGCACAGAGAAGCCATCGACGAGAGACTTGCCTGGGGATCAGCCCCCCTGCTCCACGCTTGAACAGGAACGACACCTCTGCGACTTGTGTGAGCCCTGCTTCTCCTGGCATTCCAGATTAACCACCTGCCCTGTGTCCAGTCTTGGGTATGTTGAGTAAATACCAGGGTAGCTCCCTACAACAACAGCTTAATCTGAGTGTGTCATCTGATTGTCTTGTTGTTTCGTTTCCTTTACGAACTGAGCCCTCGGGCTCCGGATTACAAATACTGTGTACTGTGCATGTTGTGTTTTCCATCACAGGACCCCAACCAGCTGCAACCCTGGGCAACTGTCCTGGCTAGCCCATCTCCTCTACCTGGGTACCCAGAGGTGGACTGTGTGGGGGGGGGGGAACGCAAAGCACATGCATAACTGCTTGAATTATATAACCTTTAAGCTAATTAACCTGATTTTGCCCCTCACTTGTTCAAGTCCCCCTGAATAAATCAGATCTAACTTTTTCTGCATGTATTCTGGCTGTGGTTCCAGTTTGTGCTCAAAGTACTATACTGTTGCTATTTGCTGTGCTTAACCTTGTTTTACAAGGGGTCCCCAGGGTCGAGCCAGAGGAACCAGCCCTGGTGGTAAGTGCAAACAGTGTGGGTACTTGTGTGGTCTACCAGGGGTATTGTGAAAGTGATTACTGTACAGTGTTCAAGCCACTAGAGGGGAAAGAGGGGGGTTACAGCATCCCAGAGGGCTGTGCCCAGGTTAGCTTGACCACTACCAACCCTGACCTCCGGGTGGAGGCACCCGTTTCAGAACTCAGGCTCCTTAACCTGTTACTAGCCAAGCAGGTGGGGGTAGTAGCCCTTGGGATAGTGCCACCTAGGGGTTACAAAGGGTTCAGCCTCGAGGGTAAGCACAATTTAGATGACTACAAGATGTCACAAACTGTGATGCACACATATCAGCAGACTTAAAACATGAAAAGACAACCACACAGCTGCAAAACTAGTCAACGTTTTATTTCAGTGCTTAAAATCCGGCACCAGTGGTAACAGCACACTCACAAGCTGCCCCTGCACTTGACCACCTCGGTTTTCGTCAACATCAGGGTACCCTGTGAGTGTGTTGTTACCACTGGTGCTGGACTGCAAGCATGAAAATAAAGAAACTGACTATTCTGCAGCTATAATGTTGTGCTTTCATGCTTTAAGTTTGCTGACAGGTGTCTGCCTCAGTTTATGACATCAAATTACTTAAACTCCCATTGCTTAAAACGCTCGCTTGCTCTTTCTTTCTTTCTCTTTCTCTCTCCCCAATCTATCTCTGTGCGGTCTTCATCGTCCTAAGCACTTATGGCAGTGACATTCTCTCTCTCTCTCTCTCTCTCCTCCTACTGGATTGTACAGAGTCTGTATGAAACATGCAACAGAGGAACAAAGGCCTGTCCTTTCTAATGGACTGCTTTGTACCTCTAAAACCTGATGCTCATTTTAAAGCCCCACTCTACCTCCACAAGGCAGCAACTACAGTAGCACTGCTCCACAAGTTAAGAGCATGGTAACCAGACACCTACTAAGCTGAGGCTTATAGCTGCTGCTACTGTATCTGGTTGATCAGGCGAAGGAAGGCCCCTCACTTGATGGCCAACATCATTGTCTCAGAGACAGAGAATACTCCCTGGAGAACATGGCTGATCTTAGCCATGCGGTTCTCAAAAGTGTTTCTACCATTCTGTGCCTATGGCCAAAATCTTTTGAAAATACGGCTCTTGTCCAGGACACTAAATCAGATTTCCATTTTTGATTTTCCAGTCAACAGTTTTAGGCATTACCTCTACCCAAGGGAATTTATTAAGGTAAAGTAACATTTTATTTGTTATAAAATAAAACCAATTAAAAACCGTCTTTATTGTGCTGCTGACTTGGATTAGGAAGCTAACTTGGGGGGCTGGCATTGCAGCCACTTATACTAAAATGGTAAAGAGACAACAAATCATAGGACCCTCAGAGGTGCACATGCCTGCAGGACTCAAGTCTAGGAACTATAAGTAAAAAAAAAAAGAGAAGCACTGCTCACTCACACCAAAAATGTTTCAGTATCACGGCGCTGAATAGTGCTAATTTAGTAAAGTGGAAACACAGGCTGAAACATCGGTGCAGTGGTAGGGTTACCACCCACGACACCAGTGCCTCAGGTTTGCGTCTTCAACATGGGCTATCGGATGTTGGCTGAGGAGAGGAGGATCAAGTGTCTGATGGACTACTTTCCTCCTCTGAGGTGGGGTGGGAGCAGCGCCCAGCATTAGCCTGGACCCTAGCAGTGACTGGGGAGGTCAGACCACATGGAATGCACACAAGGGTAGAGGCGGGGCAGCCAACTGGTGTGCGCATACGGAAGTGTGCGCAGCTCATCCATAGACATCACTGCATGCCAGCTCCTCTGCACCTGGGGGATGGGAGGATAAAAGGAGCAAACACCCTGGCTGGCAGGATGATTCTACAACCCCTCACAGACCCTGTACTGGTGACCTGGCACAGCTTCAACTGGATGCTGTCCAGCAGGTAGAACTCAGCTCTCCACCACCCCACCGGTGGGGGGGTATATATGTCAATGAGGAAGCCGAAACCAGTGAGCCCGAAGATGCCAGGTGTCAGGGTTTTGGGGGGGGGGTCTGGGAGGAGAGAAGTTAGCCAGAGAGGATATGAATAACAACCAAAAAAAAGTGGAAACACAGACTTTATATAAAAATCACAATAATGCCACATCTTCCTTTGAGCTCCAACTCCCAAAGTTTAGCCTGCGACCACTCCCTCATCGTTTCATGCTGCTCTGATGCTTTTTCATTGGACGGCCAGAACTGGGCAACCACCGCTCCTGGCCTGCCAGAGGAGGGGCTGCATTAAGTTCCACTGCCACAGCAACCCCCCTGGTGGGCTGAGAAACTCGTTTCTCTACAGGTAATGCTGGGCAAATGTGGGGCCACAGGGCACCCCTGTGACACTAGCAGACATGTCAAGGGAGGAGGCAACTCAGCTGGAAAATAGAAAGAGGAAAAATAATACTGGCTGCCAGGGTGATGAGTCAGCACTTTTGGACTCCATGCCCCCCAGATCCCTGTGACCAGCGAGCAGCTAATTAGGTGATCAGGGAACAGCACCGAAGGGGGCAAAGCAGGCCAGGAGCATCAGCCCATATATAAACATGTTTTTTAAAAGTGGAAAGCATTTCAAAATGGTACTACTTGATTTGGTCTATACTTGCATTTATGAACTGTAAGTTTTATCAGTTTACATACCCGCATCTCAAAATAACAAAGAAACAGAGTGACATTCCTGTTGCCTTACCTCATCTTTATCTACGTCTTCATCGACTTCAAAAACGTGGGATGGAAGTTTTTCTGGTCTGGTTACCTTACTGTAAGAGGAGAAAAAAAAAAACTTACTTTGATGGATTTTTTAAATGTAAATTCTTTTTATAGAGAGCATGCTAATTGAAATCTACAGTTTTGTGTTACACTCCTCTGGTTCAAGGACAGTATAGCCATTTTGATTTAAAGACACAATAACTCCCCCCAAACAGACTGAGTCTTGACACATTTTTGTTCTGTAATTATTCACACACACACACACTAGTTCAGCTTTCAGACTGGCACAGGTTACCGGCGGCCCTGTTTTGGCTAATCTGCACTCCTTGTTTCTTCACGTTGCCCCATGTGGCAGGGTTTCTGAACAGGGGGAGTTCCCCATCTTGTTAAAAGGATCACATCTGGTGTAGAGGCAGGGGCCAGACAGGACCTGAGAGTGTCAGTAAACCTATCATATGGATGGCAAATTTCCTTTATATGAATCGTGGTTGCACAGCATGTGCAGCATACAGTGTGTCCCTCAGCCTGGCATTCACAGCAGAGACTCTAAGTGCACGTGCCAATCTTCCTGAGGGAGCAGGCTCCCCAGCCCACCATGGGGACAGTGGTGCCAGTCCAGCCCAAGGCAGAACATTTACATAATGTTCTGAAAAAAACAATCCATACAGATCGCTGTATTCAAAGTCACAGGTTATGCATAGAGAGAAACCAGTAAAAACGTTTTAACAGTTACGCTTGCATTGGGCTGCAAGGACAGAGTGCAAAGATCACTAACTGATTAAACTTGGAGAGCTTCAGCAGTGTAACAGGCAATTCATTTAACCAGTTAGCGGTCCTGACAGCAACAGACCGCTTGCCCAGCTAAGTATGCCAGAAAGGAGGCTTAAGGGCATTCCTGGCCCTGTTCCAGGTGTTGTACAGGTGGAGAAGTTGCAGGAGCAATTCATTAAAGCAGGGGTGTTAGGCCCAAGAGCACCTTTTTTGGCTAGCAAACACGTCAGAAACTTTATACTACTGGGTAAAGATAGTCAATTAGTGAGTGCGTAAAGGGGAACAACTAAGTGTGGTTATCTTCACCAAGTAAGAAGCGGCATGTCTTACTACAGATCAGCTTTACTCTGCTTAGCACTGTGTTACAAGCAGCTGCACAGACAGGGAGGCCATAGTCTGAGTGAGTGACAGAACGGAGCTGGCGACAATAAGGCATCTAGCATCCCCAGTGAGATTGTTCCAGTTATGGTACAGGGCACCCAGACTGTCAACATGGGATACAAAAGACAACGTGTCATCCAAAGTTACTCCAAATTATTTAAGGTCTCCACCTGTTCAAAGGTTTTGTCCTTGGCCATTTCAGATGACAAAGAATGGTACTTTCCTATCTTTAGGAGGCTAGAGAAGAGCGTGCTTGTTGTGTTTTTGTAACGAGGACCAGTTTGTTGTTGGAGAACCAGCTTTCAAGTGACCTAAAATTACTTTCTGAGAGCCGCGTTAAGGCTGTCAAGGTCAGGGTTTTTGGAACAGATTATTGCATCATTGACATACAGGAGTATGTTGGCTGTCTGACAGGTAATGGTTTTATTCAAATTAGTTTTTCATTTAGAAAAAATAAAAGCATTGCCAAGTCCAAATTTTGACAAGGAGTTGAAATGCTGCATTCTTACTTGTTTTTTTTTTATTCATAGGAGATGGCAGTGGCCTGAGGCCCCACATGGGTTACTGCATGCAGTTATGGTCTCCTTAATACATAAAGGATATTGAGGCAGTAGGCTTGCCACTTTGGAAATTTAAAGAAAAAAAAAAAAAACAGCCTCCCACCCCCACCACACATATTAGTACACACCTACCTTTGTTTCAAAGGCTGTGCCATCTTTCCCACTCCTTTCCTGGCTGCTAGCTTTACACGGGAGCCTTGTCACTTTGACAGTTAACATTTACAACTTAAAGTCAAGTTTAAACACCGCTCACGCCTCGCACTGACTCCTCTGCTCCGTTCCCCTCGCCTTGTTCTCCCACTACACTGACACCGGCGCCAAATGAGTGCACCTACATGTTGTGGCAACGTGGTTAGTGGAGACCCGCCCTGCTACAGAAACATGCATGTTACTGTCATAAAAAAAAAAGGGGCACATGAAAGTGTTTCACTGGCGGCCAGCAATTCTCTGGAAAAATTGGCCATGCCGATTGAAAACTAGCCAGATGGTAACCCTATGAGGCAACTGAGAAGGTGCAACACAGGGTTAACAAAATAATCATTAGTATCGGACAAACACTACGAGAAAAGACTGGTGGCCCATAACATGTTCACCATGGAGAAAAGAGACTAAGAGAGGATGGACATAATCCAAGTATTTCGCATACTCAGTGATATCGTCAAGATCGAACAGACAGACATGTTAAATCTGGTGTGCTGCAGCATGACGCAGGGACGTGCCCTGAAGCTCACAGGTGGAAAATGAAGGGGCAATGTTAGTAGACACTTTTTCTGCCAGAGAGTGGTGAACTGTCCCTGTCCAGAGCAGAACCATGCGGAGCCTCAGGAGACAGCCCCTCCAGACTTTTTGTACTATACCCCTCCTTCTGTGTTATGGGATCTGCACTTTTGTAAAGACTGTGCCACTTATTATCACTTGTGAGGGAGCAGGATTTAAACTCACTCATAGCTCTGCCAATTATGAGGTATTATCCTGTCCCGTAACTCTGTTTATAGAATTCCAACAAATAGCTTTTGAAAACCAAGAGGAGCATTTCAAACATTCTGTGCTACAGTTTGGGCTGAGCTTGACCATGTACCATAACTGCGTTTTGTGCATTTTTGTTTTTAAAGGGTAAAAATGCTTAATGAGGCAGGCCCTTTCTCGGACTCATCCCACCGAGCCTATCTTCCACTTCCTCACTCTGTATAAATGTAGGCAGGAAGTGGCTGGCTGGTTTCCATAGTGCTGCAAAGCACTCAGCAGGGAAACCAGCATCTGGTGAGTTTGGTCACTGGTATAAATACCATGCAGCAACATTTATTATATAAAATGCTAGGCACAAAGAACTGTTTCACACCTTTGTAGAGTTTCTACCTTAAGCCTTGTTTACACTGCCAACTTTTACAGCGCATCACCCATGTGCATGGGTTGATGCACTGCAATGAAATGTAAACTTTCTATGAGCACCCAGTGCTATCTGGATCGGTTTTCTCCGATCCGACCCAGTTGTGGGTATTGGTATCAAGAGTTGAGTGTATTAACCAGCGGTGTGGATGCTTTGCTGCGCTCACTCCAATACAAAGTATTTTTTTCTGCATCCTCTAAGGAATTTACAGCCCCTCCTCAGAGCAACCTGCAGAGCTGCGAGGGCGGGCGGTGTAAACGGTTACTTGATGGTGAAGAAGCCAGCAGAGCGGGAAGGGAGCATCACAGATGCCAGGTCACTGCCACCATGTAAATACAGTTTTAGAGTACTGAGAGGGGGACCTGTCTTGTTTCTGGGCACAGCTTGGTTTTGCTGCTAGCCCACGGGAACTGTAATAATTTGTAGGGTCTGGCATGCGCTACTGACCCAGATGATCATGTTTTTATTTAAACTGATCTATCCTTCTGCTCAGGGCATATTATGGCAGCGCAAAAAGTGAGAAATATGGACTGACTAAAAATATCACATTTTTGTTTATCTGCAGGTCTTGACCTCTATGACCCAAGTGGTGGAGCCACAAGTGAGGGCTATAGGGGTCAAACTCTGTATATAAAAATAAATGTGATATTTTAAGCCTGCCCATAACAAATGTCATTTATGAAACGTCGGTGCTCTCTGGCAAGGCAAATTCTTTTAATAAAGATTTAACTGTTTCAGTTCGATTTCATGTTTCCGTTTTTAATTGCGACTCACCCCATCGAGACATCATCAGGCACTGTGAAGCTACTCTCCCACTGGTTACGAGATCCTTCTGTAATCAACCAAAATCAAAAAAACACTGATGCCCCATCTAACACTGAAATAAATGATTTCCACTTTTGGCCTGTCAGACATGAAAATAAATGCATTTATTTGCAAAAAATTTATTTTCACAGTCTTTGTATAAAAGCTTTTATTTTAAATGTCTCTGGGTTCAATGTGCCTTTGCAGACCCAGAGACCTACTTTAAAAATAATATTTTCTTTTACAGTTGACCCTAGTCTCAGGATGTATCGCTGGCCCAGGGAAAATATTTCGAAGTTTTTTGGTTTTTTTTTATCCACGGAATTTTCTTTAAAGATATGAACAGCAAGGCTGGCTGCTTACACCAGAAGCTCCTTTCTTAGCCACAGTGCATACTTAAAAGGGCTCCCTCTTAACATGCTGATATAAAGGAACGTTATGTAGAAAAAATAACAGTAAAGCAGCACAAGTGGGCAGGGAAAAAGCAGAAAACTTCCTGCACGTGGCCAGCCTACCAGACAAAAGGACAGATGGACTGCTGTTGCACAACAGACTTAACAGAATATGCAAAGGTACTGTAAGCATGCTTTTTTTTATGACTGCATGACGAGCTCTATGCAAATGTGCAGCTGACAGATGAGGAGACAGAAAAAGGGGAGTTCTGGGCGTGACCGGATACCGAATGCATCACATTATGTCTGCTCTACACTCCACCCAGTGGAGCTGAAGTACATATAGTACGCATGAATCAGTGTGCTGTCTCTCTCTCTCTCTCTCTCTCACTTACCCACCCCTCGCACTTCCTCTCTAAGGCAGCAATGCGTAAACAAGCGCTGGGAAACTCCTCCTCCCCTCTCTTGGTATCTCAGTCGACTTTGCTAGTTCCTTATTCTGTCTCTCTCCTACATATTATACATCCTCCTTTAATATTTCAACTACTCTGATCTACTGTAACTAACTTATTGGCCAGAGGCAGATTTAAGATATGGGCACAGTGGCACACCCCCATTTCTGCACATTCACCACCAGCACTCCTCCTCATGTCCAGTAGTCAGGTATCAAGTCCCACCTCTTGTACACATTACTGCCCCCCATGACAATCCACCTCAGTATCACCATCCCCAAACTCTTAAACAAACAACTTCCTCCCTGTGCACCCTACCACCCACCTCCGCCACCCAACAGTGCCCACCTCTGTCCCTCATATCAACTCCTCTTGTCCCTCGATGTTGAATCCTCCATGTCCCTCGAAGTGCTGCTTCTCTGACGGCCGACTGCACTGGAATGGATAGGGCCCATTCATGTCAATGGTCCCATTCATTTTAGAGGACATTTTCTTTGATTGATAACTTTTTAATTTTTTAATATTTTTACCTACTTTTTTCTATTGAGTTTTTTTTTTTTTTTTTAATGTACAGTTTTTGCTCCTAAATCTATGGGCCAGTCCTCAGGGCTGAGGAGCCACTGGGCCATCCACGATTTTTCTGCCATCCCACTGGCCCCCGCTCCTCATCGGAGCATCAGTCTACACCCAGTAGGGGTACGGGCTATACCCTCGTCTGCACATCATCAGGCAGCTGAATGGCGACAGCAGGGCTCACCCCGGAATGTACTGGGGTTGAGCTTTCCAGTTCCTGTAGCCCACAGTCCACTGGCAATGTCAGTGCATAAAGAGGGAGACCAATGTGACAAGTGCAGATCCCTTGGCTGTCATCACCCCCTCCCAATGTGGTGTACTCCGCTGCTCCATCCACCTGTGATCAACCAAGTGATGGTACTGCAGCGGGGACAGAATCCCTTCTTCAATGGAGGGGAGTGGTCCATGGGATGCTCAATCCCCCCTGGCCAGGCCCTCCAACAGCCCAGGCTCGCTCCTGGGTTGGTCGCTTCGGCCACTAGCAGTGACTCTACCACTGCAACAACAGGTCAGCCCATTAAGGTATTTTTTAATTCCACCCTGATTAACCTATGGGTGTCAGGGATGTCAGCTTTCAAATCCCCCCCTGAAATGGGTGTTTGTGGAATACAATGGGTAACTATGTTGTAAAAGTGGCTAAAAGCAGGAGGGATCACACTGAAAACAAAATACGGTATTGCATCTCATATGCTCTGTCTTAGAGAAAAGACAACGTAACAACATGTAACAACAGAACCCCACCAAAAAGGACATCTTGCATCTCAGCATGTCTGTCCTGAGAAACGTACACTGTCGAAGCAGGTGCTGTTGACTCTGGATATACAGCACACCCTTTCTGTGTCTGTGTGTGCACACGCCTGTGTGGCTGTGTGTGTGTGTGTGTGTGTACATGTGTGTAATGGGGAGTGTGCTGTACGTCCAGTGCCAACGGCGCCTGTTTCTACCTTTTCTTGACCTTAAAGATCTTTTTTTTTTCCATTATAGTTATGGAAGTCTGGAATTCTAATATCACTATAATATAACAAATCAATTAAAACCCAGCCCACACTTTAATTCTATCTCTCTTATCAGGCTAATGCATTAGCATCCATTTTAGCTCTAACCAGATTTTGTTTGTATTGTCCTCTAGTGGCTTAATTTTAATATTGCTGCTGTTACATAGAAGACATCCTAACAGGTATGATGGGGAAGGTCATGCCTTTATGACAAGGAGTCTAACTCAGCCATATCAGATGCCAGAATTTGTATGATATGAGCCAAAATTTGTCAAAAGAACCCACAACCATCTGACAGATGTGTTATCAACTGAGCCATACTGACACCACAAGTAAATTATGAAAGATCTGCCCCCTCCCAAGTGATGTTAAATTGGGTACTTTGGGCCAGATATTCAAAAGAGTTGCGCCATGCGCAATAGGGTTGCGCCTGCGCAAGTCCAAACTTGCTCCATTCTGCGATATTCAGCAGGAGGCAGTTGCGCCACAGAAAACATGCTGAGCAACAGCGCAATGCAAATGAATGCATGCTGAACTGGAGGGGGAGGAACCATGCATAAACTGCACAGCCCGATACTCAGCCGGGCTGTGCAGAGGTTGCAGAGCAACCCCAACCTGCGCCTGCAGGACTTTGAGCCAAAAAAAGGCTTAAGTCGAGGGCCACCCACAGGTGAGCTGCTGTATTGCAGGGCGCAACACAGCAGCTGCCACCTGTGGCTGGCCCTCAACCCAGTCCCTTGTAGCTCGCTTTCAGCAGCTGATCATGGGCATAGAGCCTCACCAGCCCGATCGCTGGGCATCGTGGAAGCCTTTCTCCTCAGCAGCAGTCTTCGGTGGTCCAGTACCGAATGCCCACCCGCATGCATGTATTGCCTTCGGCATAGCTCCCTGGTGGCTAGCAAATCCCCACCCCACCCACCCATCGAGCTCACCACCACCACACCCCGCCTCGCAAGCCGGGCAGCATCCCATCCGCCTGCCGCCTCGACGCCTGATCGTCTGGCAGGCTGCACGCCCATTGGCTCTTTGCTCTGCACCAATGGGCGTGAAGTCCTACTGGGCAGCCAGTCGGCGGGTGGCAGGCGGGTGGATGCTGCCGCCCGCCGCCGCCGGGGAGCGGGTGGTGGGGCTCGTGGGTGGTGGGTGGGGACACTAACCACCAGGGCTATGTTCTGGGAGGGGGTTGATATACATACGCCTACGATCGGGCATTTCCGTCCACTGGACCACCAGGGATATGTACGGAGGGGTGGATTTATCATACATACCGGCCTGAATCGGGCATTTCGTCCACTGACCACCAGGGATATGTACTGGAGGGCTACATTGCTGCCCGCGACCGGGCTGGTGGGGAGTACACTATGCCCGCGATCAGGCTGCAGGGCGGGTCTCGACGGCTGCTGCCTGGCAGGCGCCAGGCGCAAGTCCTCGGATCGGTGGCACCTACATGCAATGGCATGCAAATGGGGACATAATCACATGCAAATGGCCCCCCCTGCGCCTTGCATGAATTATAGCTCCATTTGCATGTCACCTTTTGAATATCGTGATTTTGTGCATGGCGCAATGGTACTTGCGCCACTGCAAGTTGAAAGCTCCACTCTGTCAACTTGCGGTGGCGCAAGTTCCACTGCGCCATGCACAGTGGCTGTGGCTGGGGGGTGATATTCAAAGGAGTTGCTCAATAGCGCAACTCCTTTGAATATCGCCTCAGACACACCCCAGCAACCATTTTCCTAGTAGCTTCAGAGGCTTGCGCCTATGAATGGCTCAGTTTGAATATCCAGCCCCTTGAGTCAAGCTGTTGCATATTCCATTTATACAGCATCTATTTACTAGCTATAACTTCCTAATCTGCTGTTCACGTGATGATTTAACAGTTTCACTATGGTTTTAACTGTTAGCTCAGTGCTGCACTGGACTATTGTGATTCCATCAACATTTTGAAAGCAGCTCTCAGATTGCTTCAGTATTCCACTGTCATATATTCAACCTTCGCGATATCAATTGCGACCTACCCAACAGCAAACGTAACATGCATCTTGAAGACTGAGTATATAACAATTTATACAATGCAGAAAAGAGTTATTCCTTACAGACAAATGACTCATTTTCGCCACTGATGAACTGTAAATAAAGATAAATCATACACCTCAAGGCGGGGTAAATAATCGGCATGTAGCTACACTTTGGATAGGTTGGAAAGGAACCCTTAGGGTTAGTAGCTTTCACAATGCACAACAACATCACAGTGGCCTATGCTGCACTCAAAGCAGAAATATCAAACAGAGCCAGTTCAATCTGCATAAAAAGAGCATTTCTAAAAGCTTTACAATTTGCATTACATTGTATAAATTGGACACAAAATGGCCAACTCAAAATATGCCACTTGTCACCTGTGAGGGAGCAGGACTTACATAACTCACTTGTGGCGGCTCTGCCAATTGTGAGTTGTCCTGTCCCCTCACATATACAAATGAACGGCATATTCTAAGCCAGGGCATTGCATAGCCCCTGTTTGTTTTCACAAATTTATCACTTCTGGTATTAAAGCAGCGGCGCAATGAAAAAAATTATTCCAAAAAGCTAATTTTCTGCTGTGGTTATGAAAAATATTGGCAGAACGGTTGATTTGGGTTTTCTGAATGTTTCCTATTCTGTGTACTGTACATTTGCATTTTTGTCTGGATTCTTACCCACCTCAGGTCCTCAGTGTTATTTCTATACAAAAATGAGGCAGCCATCTTTTTTCTTGAGAAATAATTATTTGAAAACTTTTATAAAATTCTTAAATGATGACAGAAACTGAAAATGTCACCACCAAAATAAACTGGAAGAAATCTGGGATCAGTCAGAAAGACAAAGAGGTGGGGTAAATTTTTAGCCCATTTTTGTTGCACTGCTGCTTTTAATAAATTTAGAAAATGGGTAGGCTAAACCAGCCAATCAGAGACATAGCTCACCATGCATTTAAAATGCCGCCATCTTCTATTCCCTCGCTAACGCCCCTGTTAGACTCATATTTTAGTTCACACCACCGAGGCCGCCTCACCATTACAAGTGAGCTGTATTAAAAGTCTGAGAAATTAATGAAGTCCCTCTCTTGGGGTCTCCCCTCTTCTCCTATCCCATTTCACTTTATCCCCCTACAGTCCCTGAGACAAAATGCTGTCCCGGTCACCCACACGAGCTGCACTCTACCTGATGCCAGTGAAGAGAGGTGGCTCCCAATCGCTCGTTACCTCCTGCCTTCACCAACAAACTGTCATTCTAATTGTAACATGTCTCAATTCAGGAGGGAGAATAGAAAGGCTCAGTCGACAAGAGAGGGGGAGCGACCGTGTGTGCGTGGGCACGAGGGCAGCACATAGAAACAACTGCTGGCGGAAGGTACATGGACTTGGGTAGTCCAGTCTTAAATGCTTCAGCACTCGTTTACAAAAACGGTGGCCGAGGGCAACACATAGAAACAGCTGCTGGCTGGAGGTACATGGACTCGGGCTAGCGTAGTCCAGTCTTAAACACTTCAGCACTCGTTTAAAAAAAATGCTTCAGCACTCGTTTGCAGCACAGGCTCTGCACACTACACATAGCAACCTGGAGTCACATAATTTTTTTTTTATTTTTTTATTTATTATTTTAGTCTTTGGTAACCGGTTAAGGCCCACTAGGCACAAGTGCCTGTTTTCAGGGACGATCTAGGAGCACTGGGTGGCTAAGTGACTTGCTCAGAGTCACACAGTATGCAAGTGGAGGTTGTGGAATCAAACCCAGGTCTGGTCTGCTGGATGTATCAAGCTCGTTCACACCTCGTTCCTCTAACCTCTAGGCTATGCTGCCAGCCCAAATGCAAATGACCTCATGAATATTAACACAATATTAACATACTAACATACCAATTGCCAGCAGATTAGGCCTTACGGTCTATCGAGTCTGCTCGAACCTCAGATCCCTAGTTGGGTGCCGAGGCCCCCCCCCTTTGTGTTCCAGAAACCCCTATCATCCATTCCCACTCCCCTGAGCCAGGCCATCATCTGATACATCCGCTTTCTGTGTCTGTCCCACTTTCTCTTGAAGCCCTCCACTGCGTATTTCTGAACCAACTCGCCAGGCAGCGCATTCCAAGGGTCCACCACCCTCTCAGTGAGAAACCTCCTCCTCTTTTCTCCCCTCACCTTCCACCTTCAAACCATGCCCTCTGGTGATACCTCCCTGCTTTAGTCTAAAGATCCCCTCCATGTTTACCCTATTTATTCCCTTGAGGTACCTGAAGACCTCAATCATGTCCCCCTGCCTCTCCTCTCCTCCAAAGAAAACAGGCAGAGCTCCTCAAGTCTGTCCTCATACGTCAAATCCTACGTATCATCTTAGTTTGGGGGCAACTGCTAGTAGCAGAGAGCAAATAACCAGTTTGGGGGCAACTGCTAGTAGCAGAGGTCAAATAACCAGTTTGGAGGCAATTGCCATTAGCAAAGGACAAACAACAACTTCTGGGGGCAATTGCCAGTTGTAGGAGCAAATAACCAGTTCAGAGGGCAATGGCCAGTTGCAGAGGGCAGACAACCAGTTCAAGGTCAATTGCAGGCAATAAAACACAGTTCAGGCAATTGCAAACGTCTAGTCCTCGTACCATCTTAGTTGCCCTCCTCTGTACCCTCTCCAGGAGCTGTATGTCCCTCTTCAAGTGTGGTCTCCAGTACTGTACACAGTACTCAAGGTGTGGTCTAACCAGTCCATTGTACAGCGGCAGAATCACTTCCCTGCTCCTAGAGGTGATCCCCTTACAATGCATCCCAACATCCTGTTTGCCTTGCTAGCCACTCTCCTGCACTGCTCATAGTTATTCATACATGCATTCACCATGACCCCTAGGTCTTTTTCCCCTGTTGAGGCCTCCAGCACCTCCCCTCCCACGGTGTCCCTGTGTTTAGGGTTTCTCCGCCCAAGATGTAACACCTTGCACTTGGAGATATTGAAATTTAATTTCAATGTGTGAGTCCAGCTTTCCAGGGTGTCCAGGTCCCCTTGCAGGCCAACCTCCCTCTTCCCTCAACTACTGCTCCCATCTTGGTGTCATCAGTGAAGAGACTCATTTCACACCCTATACCCTCCCTGATGTCCGATATGTATGCATTAAACAGGATCGGACCCAGGACCGAACCCTGCGGTACCCCACTACCGACCTCTCTAGGGTTCGAGAGCTCTCCACTGACCACTACTCTCTGGGTGCGTCCAGTTAGCCAGTTTTCAATCCATCTGACCATCAAAGAACCTACTCCCAACCCCATCAGTTTCTCCACCAGATCATTGTGGGGGACAGAGTCAAACGCCTTGCTGAAGTCCAAGAAATACAGGTTACTCACCTGTAACAGGAGTTCTAGGAATGGTATATGTTGTTCATCCACACTCATTGGCAGTATCCTTGCCGCTTTAAATCTTGCCGGAAGGTCTTCAAGCTTGCTCCTCCCACCCACCCGGGTGGTATAACTCTCGGCTCCGCCCCATGACGCCAGATCTGGCCCGCTGGAAGCTCAGGTTGTGCGTCGAAGCCGGGGAGGTCGGGTGGATCATGGATGAACAACATATACCATTCCTAGAACTCCTGTTAAGGTGAGTAACCTGTATTTCTAGGGACATGGATATGTTGTTCATCCACACTCATTGGCAGACTCCAGCAGTTCTCCGGGAGGAGGAGGCAAGACGCACACCCCAATACTTACTTGGGAAAGAGAGACTGAGAACCGAGGCCCCAAAACCAGCATCCCGGCGTGACTCAAGGTCGATGTGGTAGTGGGAAATGAAGGTGTTTGCTGACTTCCAGGTAGCAGCCCTGCAGATTTCCTGGATAGGGACGTCCCTGGAAGCAGCCACGTTGCAGCAGTATGGCGGGTAGAATGAGCTCTTATCCTCTGGGAGGCTCCATGCCCACCAACTTATAGCAGAGATCTATGCAGGAGGTTACCCACCTGCTTATCGTCCGCTTGGCTGCAGGTCTGCCAGATGCGGCTTCAGCGTAGGTGACAAACAGCTGGCGAACCTCTCCCGATTTCAGCTGCAAGGCCTTATAATAAGCGAGCCCTCTAGGGTCCAGAGTATGGAGCCTATATTCGGCCTCCGAGGTGTGGATTGGGGTAGAACACCGCAGAGTCAACACCTGGTTAAGGTGAAACTCCGACACCACCTTCGGAAGGAATTTGGTGGGGGCGAGGACAACCTTGTCCCTGTGGAAGACCAGGTAAGGAGACTCGATGGAAAGCGCCTGGAGCTCTCCCATCCTTCTGGCTGACGTGATAGCCACCAAGAAGGTGGTCTTCCACGACAGGTGAGAGAGAGCACACCGTGCATAGGTTCGAATGGCTTGCCCATGAGCTTTGCCAGTACCAGCAGTAGATCCACGGAGGTGGGGTTCCGCACTGGAGGAAATGTGATCAAGGCCTTGAAAAAGCGCCAGACCACTCTTCTCCTCAGCCATCGACTGCTTCCCGCCCGCGCCTCGCTAAGCAGAGATGGCTGCCAGGTGCACCCTTAGGGTCGCCGACCTAAGCCCTTGACTAGAAAGGGACCATAAATAGTCCAAGATGCTTGCCAAGGAACAGGAGGAAGGGTCCAAGCCCTTGTTTCTGACACCAAATGGAAAACCTTTTCCATTTGAAGGCATAGCATTTTCTGGTCGACTCCACGGGACGCCTCAACTACATTGAGGACCTCGCCGGAAAGACCCAAGGCCTGGAACTCTAGCCGCCAGGAACCAGGCGCCAGGTGCAGGGATTGAAGGTCCGATGGAACACCTTCCCTGATTGACTGAGAGCAGGTCCGGAGAGCTGGAAGCTGCCTCGGGAGTCCTGGAGCTGAGACTGAGGAGATCTGGGTACCAGAACTGGCGAGGCCAGTCTGGGGCTATCAGAATCACCTGCGCCTTGTCCCTCCTCGCCTTGAGAAGCACCTTGTGGATCAAGGGAAATGGGGGAAAGGCGTAAAAGAGGCTCGGGGTCCATTGCCTCGAGAAGGCATCCCCCTGCAGCGAGCCCTGCTGAGGGGGGCGGGCATGGAACAGACTCAGCTTCGCGTTCTCCATGGAGGCAAACAGGTCCACCTGAGGTGTGCCCCAAAGGGAGAACAGATGCTGTACTACCTCCGGCAGGAGAGACCACTCGTGGGATGCAGCCCCTATCCGGCTCAGGGCATCGGCAGGGTGTTGGAGGCCCTGCCACGTGAATGGCTAGGAGATCCGCCTCCAGGCTGCGCACGAGTGACCAAATGCGGAGAGCTTCCTTGCATAGAAGCATGGAGCGTGCCCGCCTTGGCGGTTCAGATAGTACATGGTCGTGTATTGTCCGCCTGACTCGGACCACTTGACCCCGGAGGAACGGAGCAAAGGCGGGAGAGCTAGGCAGACCGCCTGAGCTCCAGCAGGTTGATGTGGCATCGGACTCCATGGGGACCAGAGGCCATGAGCCCGGTGTTCCCCAGATGGGCACCCCAACCCATCAGAGAGGCATCGGTCGAAAGAGAGACCGGCCGGCTCGGGCGACGAACGGGATGCCTCCTGCAAATGATCTGGAACGGTCCACCACTGGAGAGCGCTCCACATCCCTGTGTCACCGACACAAGCTGGTCCAAGGGATCGCAGCGCCAGACCACTGGCTGGCCAGTCCCCACTGAAGGGGACGATGTTCCAGCGGCCCAACGGACCACGCTGGTGCAGGCCGCCATGAGACCCAGGAGGCGCAGGGAAGTCCCGGTAGGCGCAATTGCCCAACCAGAAATGATCGGGCAAAGGAGGAAAGAACTCGCCCTGTCCGCGGAGCCGCGCCTGGCTCAAGAGAGTCGAGCTGCGCCTGGATGAATAGAATCACCTGCTTCGCTCGAGTTCGACTTGGCCTCGTGATAAGGAGGCCCAGTTGAGCAGACCTGAGGGCCAGATCTCTGACCACCCGCCTCCTTCCTGGAGGGAGCTGCTATCAGCCAGTCGTCCAGGTAAGGGTACACCTGACCCTCGGGCGCCAAGGGGAATGCTGTCACCACTGCCATGCATTTGGTGAAGACCCTGGAGCTGGAGACAAGTCAAGGGCATGGCTTGGAACTCGAAGAGGGATCCTTCCGCTCGGAAGCGAAGGAATCTCTGGTGAGACGGACGGATAGGGACGTGAAAAAACGTGTCCTGCAAGTCCAGAGAGCAGAACCACACGCCGCGTTCCAAGGATGGTATTATCTGAGCCAGAGTGACCATCCTGAAGGTTCGAGACCTTAGGAACTTGTTTAGGTCGTGTAGGTCGAGAATGGGGCGCCAGCCCCCCGTCCGCTTCGGAACCAGGAAGTACCTGGACACAAACCCTGGGTCTGAAGGAGGGTCCACCACCTCTCTTACCACCTCCTTCTGGAGGAGGAGAGCGATGTCGGCTCGACGAGCCGCCAGTGAGGCTGGGGATCCCGAAGGCCCCCGAGGGGCGACGGCTCTGAAGGGTGGTGCCTGCTCCAATTCCAGAGGCAGGCCTCTTCCCACCACCTCCAAGACCCACCTGTCCGTGGGTAACAGCGGACCAGGCGGAACGGAAGTGCTGAGCCGCTCCCCACGGGGACCTAGGGGTAGGTGACGGGATGGGGCGACACCCCTCAGCCCGCCACTGGGCAGGCTTGGAGGAGGGACCGCCGAGGGACCTCCTGGGCCCTTTCCTCCTGCCTCCTGTTAGAGGAAGCCGGCGGTTTGGGTTTGGGATGCCAAGGTCGAGCCTGCTGGCCCTGACGTTGCTGGGCCGGGCGCGCCGGGGGCACAGAAGGACGAAAGGGCTTAGGCTGTGGTTTGCGGTCTTTGTCCTTCTGAGCGGAAGAGACCGAGTCCAAGGTGGCATTGGACTTCTCGATCCTCTGCAGGTGACCTTCCACCCCAGGGCCGAAGAGGTCAGTCCCCAAAAAGGGAACATCCGCCAACTTGTGCTGGGTATCCGAAGTAAAGGTGGATATCCTCAGCCAAGCCCGCCGACGATAGCCACTGCGCGCCGCCACCGATCTGGCACATGAGTCCCTATATCCAAAGCAGTCTGAGCTGCTGTTTGGCCACTGCCCTGTCCTGGTCCCGCACCTGCTTAACCGTAGTCTGCAGATCGGCGGGAAGATGAGGGATGACCTCATCCAGGGAGCCCAACAGGGCATGAGAAAAATGTGCCATGAGGACGGCCGAACTGGCCTGACGAAGGCCGAGAGAGGACGCAGCGTAGACTTTTCGCCCGACATAGTCCAATTTCTTGGACTCCTTGTCAGGAGGTTTGTCCACATCCCTGGCGTTGCCGGCGCGCCGGAAAACGCTGTCGGTAACCAACCCCTCAGCAGAGGGGTGTTCCGAAAAACCGGACAAGGAACCGGTAGGGACCGCATACTTCCTGGCCATCCTGGCCGAAGGCGCAGGGCAGGAAGCAGGGCGCTGCCAAAGTTCCAGTGCCGACCCACTATGGCCTCGGCCACCGGAAAGGCCTCCGCCGGAGAATCCCTCGGTCCAGAATCTCCGTGAGGGGATACCTGGCCCGCTTGGAACGGGTTCGAGCTCCATCCCGTAGACTCCGAGATGAGCCGAGCAGTCCTAGGAAGGACGACGGGCTATCGTCCATTGACTGACCTCCTGAAGACTCCAAGTCCAGTCGCTGGAGAAAAGGAGGAATCATCTTCGACTCGGAAGAGTCCTCAAGAGCTGCCTCTGGCCTGAGCCACCCTTCACCTGCCGAGGTCGGTCGGGAGTGAGGGTAACTGACAGCCGATGGGTAGACCCTTAGCCGACCGAGAATCCTTGGTCGGAGCCCCAATTGGTGGCTGTGGAGGCGGAGGTTCCACCGAATCGGTGGAGCACCTGGTTTTAGCGAACAACCGCCTGGGTATAGGCCCCTCGGATAAGTCGAGGGGTTGTGTCGGCTGCCCGTGACAGCCACTTAATGGCCGGGAAGGCGACGGAGTCGGCTTATTCCCGGCCAGGAGGAGTTGTTGCAACATAAGGTCTCTCGCATCACGACGCATTCTACGGGGCTTCCTCATCCGAGGAGGAGGACGAGGACGAGCGGCGACGCCGCCTACCGCGGTGCCGAGACCGAGACCGCCTATGACGGTGGGATCGGCTGGACCGCGAAGAGGTCCGAGACCGAGACCGAGAGTCCCGGAATTTCCGAGGTCGGTGCGGGGAGGTGTCGGCCGGAACCGGCACTCCCTTCGGCTCGGATGGTCCATCCGAGGGCTCTGGAACCGGAGGCACAGGCGAGCCCACGGGATCCTCAACTCCTCCCGGGGGAACCGGGGAGAGGGGAATCTCGGCTGCTAAAGGCGACAGCCCGTCCAATGGGTCGAGAAAATCTCGACTTCATCGGGTGGAGTCTCGGTCAACTGACCTGGACGGGACACCGTGAGGCCAGTGGTCGGCTGAGCCGGTCGACCGAAGCCGACGGTCGACGGCCTGGGGAGAGGGACCTTTCCCGCTCCCAAGAGCGTCGACGGAGGGACTTACCCCTGTCCCTCTTTTTGGACCAAGAATAAGGTCCAGCAGACGCAGGCCCTTCTCCTTTAGTGGAGAGGGACAGACAAAGCTCCTTAAAAGAAGCCGTGTAGGAAGAACCCAGAGAGAGCGGGATAAATGCCGCGGCCGAGGAAGATACGGCCCGCGTCGCCTCCTCTTCGAGGGCGACCATCCGCCGAGCTGATCCGCCCGAGCCCTTGCCGCAGACACCGCCAACCGGCCTCCTTGACTTCACCGAGGGAAACGCTTCGGACGCGCCCAGTTGCAATCGGGTAGCACGGTTCGAGGACGAGGTCGAGAAAGATGAGCACAGGTCGCAAGCCCGCGGGTCGTGCTCAAGGCCTAAGCAGTAGACACACGTGGAGTGTGGATCCGTCCGAGACATCTTCTGCCCGCATGGGCATCTCGAAAACCGGAGTCGATTTGTCCATCGCAGTCAGCGAGGGATAGAAGACTCAAGTCTTTGCAAAATTTTATTTTAAATCGCAAACGGAGAAATAGGAACTAGTCACAAACGCAGAGCTGTAAGGAGGAACCTGAGCTTCCAAGCGGTAAGGAAGATCTAGGCCATGGGGCGGAGCCGAGAGTTATACCACCCGGTTGGGTGGGAGGAGCAAGCTTGAAGACCTTCCGGCAAGATTTAAAGCGGCAAGGATACTGCCAATGAGTGTGGATGAACAACATATCCATGTCCCTAGAATAATATATCCACAGGCTTTCCCCTGTCCAGTTCTGATGTTACCCATTCGTAGAACTCCACAAGATTGGTTTGACATGATCTACCTGGCACAAACCCATGTTGCCGACTATCCAGACCTCCCACCTCCTCCAATATTAACACAATGTCTGTGGAAGGACTATTTTATCATAGATTAGCAGCATTAAATCTTTTTTTCTACATATAAGCAAGATTTTTCTAACTGTAAAAATTAAAATATAGGAGCCCATTTTATAAGCACAATAAGACACTCCAGGGTGTGCATGAAACACATTTTGTTGCACATCAGGGGCTAAAGGCACTCAGCCAGGGCCTTGTGCTTTATTATGCCCCTGGATATGCGGTAAAATATGTTCCTAAGTAATACCCTGTCGGGTTCTTTATTGCTTACGATTAATCAAGTGTTTCTAACCAAATCAGCCTCCTCAGTGGTTGAAACTTGGTCACATGGGGGTATACTATCCTACAGATAAAGTGGCCTCAAGGCAATAAGGGTGAATAGGTCAAGAATAATGTGAAAATGTAAAGAACCACAAAATACTAGCACCCCCCTCCTCCCCCCCAAAAAAAGACCTGCAACCTTCAGAAAGAAAGCCAAACCAGCCTGGTCCCAGGAATTTCCAGACTGATTCTGATTTGTTTTATATGTTCTGCTGAATTGTTTGCTCATGGCTCTGTGTAGTTTTTTTTTTTTTCATTCTTGCTACTGTGTAGCTTTGTCTTTTGGTACAAAGTTTTTTTTTTTTTCCCTCCCTCCTTCCTCCGAGAAGACACCTCGACTGGCAGCTTCAGCCCTCCTACCAGAGGGACACTCTCCCCAGACCCGCCCGTACCCACTGACCGCGGAGGTCCCCCGCAGATTGCCCCCCCCCGGTGACAGGGCCAAGAAGAAGGTGGCGTGCTACACCTCCCCTGTAGACCCAATCCAGATTCTGGGGTTGGCCCTCAGGTATGGCGGCCATCATTGAGTGCCAGCCAGGGCTCGCCTCCTTTTTCCATTTTCTCCCTCCCCACCGATGCAAGTACATTGGAAACGTACCCCCTGACCTGTGCTGCCCTCTGGCCATCGCCAGGGGGCAGTCAGCAAGCAGGAAGACACACTACTCTCCCCTCAAGAGAGAGGGGAGCAGTCCTCCGGATGATTGATCCTGTCCCCTCCCCACGACGTCGGCAGCTCAAGTCACCACACCGTCACCGCTTGGTACAAAAAGTTTATTTGTTGTGAAGTGCTCGGAGCTTTGTAAGGGCAATAGTAGCTCTAGGACTGCTACTGTACATCTTCATGCAGTACTAATAGAACTTTAGTTAGAGTTCTGCAATCCCTTCTATTTACCAGTATTCATCCACATTTTCACATGCCAGCAGTCTACGAGAAGTACTTAGAAGGAGAGGACTAGGGTTTAGTGAGGAAAAAATCATCAGGATGGAGGTCTCAAATCTGGCACCCCTGCAGGAGTTTGGTGAATGATTTTGTCAGACGTGACAGTCTTATCTAATAGGATTTTGCACCAGAGCGATGTTATCTAGGTCACGGTAAGTAACATGAATAAATGGAACATTTTTTCAAGCACTGCTCTTTTAGCAAAGGTTGCCTTTGATCTCAGATATTTTCCTTTGCCCATTCGTCCTCAATTCATCATGGTTAATACAACATATCATTAGTCTATTACCATCACAATTCCTTATTGGACTGCTGTATCAAATATTATGGTGTAATGTGGAGTCTAAAGTACAATTTTGCAATTTCTTCTTTTTACTTGTCTCTTGGCCTCAGCTCCCGGGGGTTCCTCCACCTTCCACTGGTATTCAGCTGGGTCCCAGCATACTGGGATCCTGGCGTCATGTTGCACGATGCCAGGGAGTTTTCCCTTGGCTTTTTCTCCCCTCTCTTTAGAGTGGTCCCAACCCCTAGAGGGCGCCGGCACAAAAGACATTTGCCCAGATTGACAACATGCTAATGCACGTTTTCATCAAGTGCCTAACAGCACACTCCCTTCCCCTGACTCATGAGAGCCGTGTTGACCCCACCACTCGTGCTTCCACCTGCAGTAGGACAACAGGTGGTAGCACTGCCCAGTGTCCGAGAGGAGGAGAGCATCCATTGGGACACTCAGTCCTCCTCACTGGCCAATCCTTGATGACCTGGGTCCGTTCCTGAACCTGGGTCGCCGGCACAGTGCAAGGTGCGGCATCCACAATTTTGCAATTTTTGCTCATACAATGATTACTTTTTTCACTGATTTAGTGCCAGTGTAGAATGCTTTATCTCATGTGCTGCTAACACAGCTCAAGCTGTGGTTAAGCACCCAAGTCAAGTAACTTTTCCTAGCAAATGATTTCAGTTAGCAACTCTTCCATCATAATCATATATTATTTTTTTCTTCTCCTACCCCCAAATCTTCTTAGTTTGTGGTGCTAGTAGTAATTAATATGAAGCCACATTTAATCCTTTTTTGTTTCTACACTTTTGTTTAAATGTACACTACCCCCTCCCCCCACACACACATATACACACACTCTTCACTTAGGTTGCCATAATTAGGCACAGTGGTCATTTCAACTTTACAGTGGCACAAACATTTATGTTAAGTTCTCATTTGCTTTAAAAGCAGTACCACAGAATAGAGTTTTATAGCTGCGGGGTTCTGGGGAAGTTCCGTGCATTTCATCACTATGTGGTTCACTGCATGTCATACATGGCAGACATTTTCTTACACTGAGCTTTTTCAGACATGAACCTACATTGTTTAAAATTTGTTTCACAAGTTATATCATTTTATAAAATGTTACTCACAGATATTAGTATAGATTGGTAATGCACATGCCAGCACGGCATTCAGTTTATTAAAAGCATTATTAATAGCTTACATGAATAATAGAAGGCTTATAAGAGATTCATTTTATTTTTTTATGATTCTCATTGTTGTTGACCGGGAAAGGAGGACTAGACAATTCTGCCTATTTTCAGCCTCGTCCCGGGGGGAGAGGGATACAGATGGATGCCAACTGACACTGAACCAGATTAAGCTGTTGGCGGTATTTTTAGTGAACTCACTCACTAGATTAGAAACAGTGTTTTTACACCCAGTATTTACCAACATGATTATAATACAATATGTTATTTAATTTACTATGTATATGTGCTGGTATAATAATGAAATAGTACAATCAAAGTTCTGGATAAAAGATATATGCCAAGTATAACACCATCTCCATTCTACCCCCCCCCCCACCTAAAATGCTAGAACGCATAGTTGCTGACCAACTTACTAATCACCTTAATAAATATCACCTGCTAACCACCCAGCAACACGGCTTCCGAAAGGGTCACAGTACCACCACCTCCTACTGAAATTTACCTCCTGGTACACTCTGCCTTGGACCGTAGCCACCTTCTCTTGGGCCATCTTCGTTGACCTATCCAAGGCATTCGACACCATCAACCACACCCTCTTACTAAACACTCTGGCCTACTTAGGCTTCTCCAAAGACGCAATGAACTGGTTTACCAGCTACCTCTCGGATAGAACACAGATGGTCAAGGTTGGCACCGTCCTATCCCCCTGCTTCCCCATCCGCTCCGGTGTCCCGCAAGGCTCCATACTGGGCCCCTTACTTTTCAGTCTATACCTTAACTCCTCCCATGGAAGGCCTGCGGTGGCAACCTCCTACTGTCACCTTGGACAATGCAGTCCTGTACGCCTCTGACCCAGCACCCTACAAACTCCACGAAACTCTCCAACATTCTTTCCGTGAAATCGAACAATGGCTTACCACCCAACGCCTTATAATAAATTACAATAAAACAAAAGTCATGATTTTCTCTCATCCACGGAACCCCCTCAAAAACCTCTGCCCTAAATTTCTCACCGCTAAACTGACACCCCTAGAACAAGTATGCAACTTTAAATACCTAGGGATCTCATTAGACCCTGCCCTCAACTTTAACCTCCATATCCAACACCTATCTAATGCTCTTAGCTCCAGACTAGGATTTCTCTACCGATAAAAACAATGCCTCACCTCTGAAGCATTGCAACTCAGCATAAACTCCTCTATTCTCTCTGCTGGACTACGTATCCCCGCCACAGTGCAGCCCACAGTCCTAAATCGCTCCTCCGCTGGTGTTAACAAAGCCTTCCGGCTCATCATAGGATGTGACCGCCTCACACACACATGCTCCCTCTACAGCACAGCAAACTGGCTAAACCTTGACAATAGAATTAGATATCACACCTGCCTAATGACCAAAAAAATTGTCCTTGGCCTCATCCCCCCGCCCTAAGTCAGTTTATCCTCACAACATCACCAGGCAGAACAACCCGCAGCTCGAACAAACTGCTGCTATGGGTACCACATGACCGGACTGCCTAATTCTAGCCGACTTCTGCTACAAAGCCCCATCCTGGACGAATGCCCTCCCCAGCTTTATCGCTGAAGAAACCAGGCTCGGCCCGTTCAAAACCGGACTAAGGAATCACCTACAAGCCCCCAAACCTATGTGGACTGCAGCTGACCCCTCCCCTGTGACTCCCCAACTTCTCTGACCCCCTATAGCACAATGGCATAACTGTCAAAATTTATTTTGACAAGCAGCCACCTCGGAAACTCTCTGCTCCTCTATGGCTGTGCGACTCTTGTGTTAGATCATACCTACCCATGCAGGGTAGCTCACCTTCTGAAAATAATGTACCACCAAGTGTTGAAAAGAAAAAAAAAATTGTTTTTCTTTACTGTGTATGATCTTTGTTATGTGCTCAAATCCTGTAAAACATGTATTATTTTCCTGTTCTTTATGTACGACGTGGAACCTTTGTAAATGAGCCTTTGACTCAAAGGTCTGTCTGATTATCTCAAATAAAAACACATCTATTTTAAATTTTCTGTGTACAAGACAAGGCCTCCCTGAGGCGGCTTACTACCAACTCATATCATGCATTGCTTTAGCTACCAATTGTATAGGTCTTAACCAGTCATTAGGTAAATATGTCGATAGGTCTGCCCTGTTTTAGCTACCAAATGTATAGGCATTAACCCGTGCTCACTGTATTTATACTCTGTATGATTGCTCACCCACATTTATTCTATGTATGTACTGTATGAATGTCTATGTTTTATTCTGACGTGGAGCCTCTGGAAATGAGTCTATGTCTCAAATGGTTGTAATTCCGATTTCCTAAATAAATAAACTTTGTATGTGCTTGGTTAGAAATAGGTATTGTGTATCTGACACAAGGGGAGGGTGGCCCTACAGGGGGACCTGGAGGCTCTGGAAAGGTGGTCTAGAAAGCGGAAGCTGAGGTTCAATGCAGGGAAATGCAAGGTACTGCACCTGGGAGCCAGAAACCCGGGCCAAGTGTACATCCTTGGGGGGGGGGGATGCTACAAGTCTCGATGGCAGAGAGGGGCCTGGGGGTGGTGGTGGATGTCAAGATTAACAACTCAGAAACTTGCAGGAGGGCAGCGGCAAAGGCCACCAGGATGCTTGGATGCATTGCGAGGGGGCTCACCTCCAGAAGGAGGGAAATGACACTCCCACTGTATAACTGCTTGGTGAGGCTGCGCCTCAAGTACTGTGTGCAGTTTTGGAGGCCACATTTAAAGAGGGACATTGAACTCCTGGAGAGGGTCCAGAGGAGGGCAATCAAAATTATTTGGAGCTTGGGGGATAGGACCTATGGGGAGAGGCTCAAAGAGCTAAATATGTACACATTGGAAGAGAGAGAAGGGACTGGGGGGACATGACAGAGGTCTTCAGGTACATGAAGGGATAAGAGGGAGGAGCAGTAGGAGTTCAATGGAAGGGGGGCAACTAGAGGACATGGGAGGAAGCTGGGGGATTCAGGGAGAAAGGAGGAGGTGCTACTTCACTGAGAGGATGGTGGAGCCATGGAATGCACTGCCCAGGGGCTGGTGGAGGCAGAAATGGTGGGGGGGTTCAAGAGGGGGTGGGACAGGTACAGGGGAAGGGTTCTGGAAGCAAAAACCAGTGCAGCAAGAATATCCGGGACTGGGAAGGGAGAAGCCAGAGAGGGAGGAGGGGGCAGCAAGGTCAGCTCCCAGGGTGGGGGCTGACCAAACGAGCAGACATATAAGACCGTTAGGCCTATTCTGCTGGCATTTTAGTATGTTAGTATCTATAACAAACTGTGTAATGTTTAGCAAATGTCACTGGTCTGCATCATACCAGTCTCCTGTGTTCGAACAAGCATTTACCATTCCAACTGGAGTTATATGATGTCAGAAATATGACTAGAATAGAAATGGCAGACGTTCTATTTCACAAGCCTAATTTATCTCCCTCTCAATTTTGTTTTAAAGTTAGGCTACATGAAATGCATTCGTGATCAGGTTTTACTACTAAGGGCTTTGCCCTAATAATAAAATCAGGCTATATGATTGGGACTAAACAATCATTTAATTACTGACTAACTAATTTGGGGGGTTAAAAGGCCATTTAGCCAATGAACAGTACGTCCCCCAGACAAAGAGGCTGTGCATAGCCTTGAAGCACCAAGGTTCCTGCTCCTGGTCTCCAGCTGCTCTGTTATTTATAGACTGCAAGATGTCTAAATAAAGTAAAAAAATACATTGAAGAATTAATGATCTGAGAGTGCTTCTCGTACTGTGTGCTCCTTGTTTGGCAGACAACTTTGTTAAGAATGTCCTAGGATTTGCTGAATGCGCTGCATCCCAGCCCAAGCAACTTGGAGTTTGCATTTGGAAAGGAGTAGCACAGACATCCAGCAGATGTTCTGACAGCACTGGAGATCAGGAGGCTGTGTACAAGGAAAGACAGTTTCTGAAAAATCAGAAACATAAGAACTTTGATAATAGTGTATTAATCCCTTTAAAAATGAATAACCAAGGCGAAAAAATTAAATTAAAGCTAAATAGAACCAGCAGAATTAAAGAAACAGAAAGCAGTGAACCATTAATTGACTTAACAGATGAAACACATAAAATACACAAAAAATTAAAAAAATTAAACTCTTTGTGAGGATGGTGGTGCTGGGGAGTGGGGGAGTTCTTGGCTCTATCTTACTCCCTGAGAAGTGGATGGAATAGACAGGAATATGTTCACTAGCAATACCAGGCCACCAACACCAGTGTCCCCCTCAGCAGTGGTTGTGGCGAAGGGATACTATGTTCTTAGGTGAATGGATGGAAGCACCCAACAAGGAGAGGCAGGAGTCATCCACAGAGTTTCAATGCAGAAAGACTTTATTTAGCTAAAAGGGGTAGGATGACACGGTCACAAGGGAAGAAGGAGAGCAGTGGTAAAAGCAAGCAGAACATATAAACAACCCTTAGCTAAACAGTCACTATACATAAATCACTACGTAAACATCTAAAAGGTGCACCTTGGCCTAAAACCCCTATATTCCATGTTAAACTGAGTATGCTTAAATGAATTACAGCTGGTCGACTACTGGTACTGAGAGCTCTTTCAATATTACAGAACACTGAAATGCTACATGGGTTCAAGAAGACAGTTTACTTTGGAGTCCACTTTTGGCAGTTACCTTCATGTGCACAGACTTTAGGTGGAAGAAGAGGAGGATAATTGGACACAAGGGAATCTTGGTTACAACTTTGAACTGGCGCTTCAGTGGGAGCCTAGGTGAGGCCACTGGGACTTATGAGAGGTTTGATATACAGGCGGTGAGTTCATTGGCTAAAAGAAAACCCTCTTGGGCTGCTGGGACAAAAGAGCTGAATGGAAAAGGTTCCGGCACAAACCCTCCAATGGGTTGCCAGGATAAGACAAGCCGAAGAAAAGATTTCAGTACAAACCCTCCAGTGGGCTGCCTGGACGAGATGAACGGAAGAGGATGCTTTGGCACAAACCTTCCAATGGGTCACCAGGATGAGAGGAACTGAAGAGGAGACTTTGGCACAAAACCTTCAGTGGGTTGCTGGGATGAGAGGAACTGAAGAGGAGACTTTGGCACAAAACCTTCAGTGGGTTGCTGGGTGAGAGGAACTGAAGAGGAGACTTTGGCACAAAACCTTCAGGGGGTTGCTGGGAAGAGAGGAACTGAAGAGGAGACTTTGGCACAAAACCTTCAGTGGGTTGCCAGGACAAGATAAACTGGTACTGTAAGCAGAAGCAAGGATGCAACCAGGATGATCCAGGTGTTCGGATGAGAACCCACACTGAAAATCTTTGGACACCGATTCCTGATGCTGGCCTCTGAACAACAACACTAAGTGGTGCCTAAAGAAAAGTAAAATAACAATCGGAGTGTCAAATCTGTTAGGAGTTGGATGGGATGGTCCCTTACTAGTGAGCTAGTGCGGCTCCTACACTTACTGAGCGCCCCTTAACAGGATAGGGACGAAGAGGATTCAGGACAGAAGGTGGGCCTCTCCTACCTGGCGGCTATGCTAACTAGGGTACACTGCAACACGTCAAAGAGGTGCCCAGGCAGAGAAGATGCACTTGCAGTACAGCCAGGAGCTCAGCAGTGAGATGAGTCCCAAACCAGGTGGACGCGGTTGCTTGATGACACTTTGGAACAGCTGCTGACGAATTGAGATATGGAACCAGGTTGTAGTAGGCAGCACACACTTCAGAGGGGCAACTGCCAGTTGCAGGAGCATGTAACCAGTTCAGGGAACAATTGCCAGATGCAGAGGGTAAATAACCAGTTCCAGGGACAATTGCAAGTAGCAGGGACAAATAACCAGTTTGGAGGAAATTGCCTGATGCAGAGCACAAATAACCAGTTCCGGGGCAACTGCCAATTGCAGATGGTAAAGAACCAGTTCAGGGGCAAATGCCAGTAGCAGAGGGCAAATAACCAGTTTGGGGGCAATTGCCAGTTGCAGAGGTTAAAGAACCAGTTTGGAGGAAACTGCAAGTTGTAGGGGCAAATAACCAATTTGCGGGCAACTGCCAGTTGCAGAGGGTAAATAACCAGTTATGGGGCAACTGTCAGTAGCAGAGGGAAAATAAACAGTTCCAGGGGCAATTACCAGTAGCAGAGGGAAAATAACCAGTTGGGGGGCAATTGTCAGTTGCAGAGGGCAAATAACCAGTCCAGGGGGCAACTGCCAGTAGCAGAGGGCAAGTAACCAGTACGGGGAGTCAGTTGCAGAGGGCAAATAACCAGTCCAGGGGGCAACTGCCAGTAGCAGAGGGCAAGTAACCAGTACAGGGGGAAGTTGCCAGTGGCAAGGCACAAATAACCAGTTCAGGTGGCAGTTGCCTGTAGCAGAGGGCAAGTAACCAGTATGGGGGAAGTTGCCAGTGGCAGAGGACGAATAACCAGTTATGGGGCAGTTGCCAGTGGCAGAGGGCAAATAACCAGTTTGGGCCAACTGCAAGTAGTAGAGGGCAAATAACCAGTTCAATGGCAATTGCCAGTAGCAGACAGCAGATACCAAGTTTGGGGGCAATTGCCAGTAGCAGAGGGCTATTAACCAGTTTGGGGGCAACTGCTAGTAGCAGAGGTCAAATAACCAGTTTGGGGGCAGTTGCCAGTAGCAGAGGGCAAACAACAACTTCTGGGGGCAATTGCAAGTTGTAGGAGCAAATAACCAGTTCAGAGGGCAATTACCAGTTGCAGAGGGCAGATAACCAGTTCAAGGTCAATTGCAGGCAATAAAACACAGTTCAGGCAATTGCAAACAATAAAACACAGTCCGGGTAATTACGTTAATTTAACAGATCAGACACAGTTCAAGGTTCTTGCCACTCTAAATTGCCCTGTTGCTAAGCCCGATTAACCCTCTTTCTACTACTAGCCTTGTGTGGGGCTTACTAGCCTACACTAGCACTCAGCCACCTCTATGTGCGGACCAGTGGAGGAGGGAAGTGGGGAACCTATAGACCCTCCTCCCACCAATGTGACCTATGTGACAGGCACAGTGCCCTGCGTTCAGTTTAGCAAAACAGATGGGGTAAAACAGTTGTTAAATTAGCCTCTCCTTATGAATGGGGCTTGCCCTGTTCCTCTATTACACTCCTGGGAAACTACGTATAAATATTTATTTTTTTCTTACAGTAGGGCCAACTGCTCCTAGCCCGGCCTCTGCTCTGCCTCCAGGAGCTTCACTTATAATTATTAATACCTTTACAGTGGGCCTATTGCCCTTAGTTATGTCGCCCTAGATCACCCAGCTGAATATTCATATTTTAATATAACAGGGCTTGCTTGCCCTTGACTCCGCCCTTGCTTCACCTCCGGGAGCCACTTCATTTGAATAGTTATGACCTTTCACTAAAGGGCCTACTGCCCTTTGCTCCACCCCTGGGTGTCGCTATGCTGAAAAGGGAATATTACTTTATTAAAATTCAGGCCCCTTGACCTACCAAGCCAGTTCTCAGCCAATACTCAATGTGCCCTAGGCACTTTCAAACAACTTTTTTTTTTTTTTTCTTCTAAACAAATCAGGCGGTCAGCACATGGCTGATGGTGCTGCACTGACTCGCGGTGTCAGCCCGGAGTGAAGACTGGAAAGGCGGGAGGTTTGCTGGCAGAGGGAAGTACTTCTGTTGCAGGAAGGAGCTGGGCAGCTGGGGGCCTGACGAGGACCGATGCTCCTCCCAAACATGCAGCTCTTACCACGCTGCCTCCAAGGGACTGATTAAATTTTTTTTTAATTAAAACAAAAAACATGGCTAGACTGAACCCACACCGTGGCTGAACTTCGCCAACTGCTGCCTCTTCTACTGGTGACCCGCCACACACAACAGGACCCGACACCTGCACCGAGGGAACGCCACGCTGGACTAACTGGAAATCTGTGAACCACAGGGACCACTGAGGCACACAGACCAGCTGTGGGACGGCTTCAATCAACAGGTAAGACCAAACTTGTCCCCTGCTCTCTCTGTGTCCTCCGTCCAGTCAGTCACAACTCCAACTGCCACAAAAAATGAACTTTTTTTTAACAGCTACACTCAGGGTTCCGGAAGCCCAAGCTTACGCCTGCTAGCCACTAGTTTTTTCTTTGAAAACGAACACCATGCTCTGGGCAGGGACAGCAAGGGGGTCCAGGACAGAGCAGGCAGCCAGGAAACAAAAATAAACTTTTTCCCTTCTTTCTTTCAAAACAAATGCTCTGCCCTACTGTCGTATCAACTGGGCGAGGCACTGTAGAGGAACCCCCAAACTGCCCTAATACTGCCAGGGGCACCTATTTATTTAACAATTTCTTTCTGTAGGGCCTCGTACATTGGGGCACAACCTCGTTATTAAAGAGGTCAGCATTTACTGTAATAAAAGCACCTTACAATCATACCAGCAAAGGGATGGATTCCACTAGATGTATGCATAGATAAGTTCTCCACATGACCAGCTGACTCATAAAGATAAACTGCAACAGGCAATCACTGACTGTGCTGAGAAGCTTGTCGGCATCCCAACTTTGGAGGATGAGGTGAACTATGACAAGGTGAGGAAGCTAATACAGGAAACCCAAAGTGAACTTGAACAATCTAATAATGCTGAATTAATACATAAATGGACCAGGATTTAACAACAAAAATAAATAAAACTGAATCCTAAATCATGGACAGTAAAAAGAACAAGTTAAGGAGGGAAGAAGATTATGCAACAGAAACAATTCACAGCTTTGAGAGGAGAGGGAGGTCCCAGAGCAGGGGCATACAGCATCACTGTCGGAAAACTATAGGAGAAGCCAGAGCAGACAGGGAAGCACCAAGGTTCCCCCACCATACCCCAAGTACTAACAAGAGAGGACAATCAAGCTCCACCCCCCCAATTCAACATCAAGCTGAATTATTTTGAATCACATCAGAACAAAAAGAAACAGGGAAACAAGGCATGGCTGCAGGGGTAAGAGACAAACGATTCCCATCCCTGCCATGGGCACCGAGAAGGAGGAGATCATTTTTAATATAAGTAACCATCAATTAACAGAGCCTTGAAGGAACGTTCTACTTTATGGGTTAAAGAGCAACTGTCATGATCACACCTACCTTCTGTCTCCCTGGCAACATGTGGGTGTAATAGCATCCATTTAATTAATATTTATGATTGTTGACATTTGATCATTATTCTTAAGTGTTTAGAGGACTGCGTGGCATTACGCATTCATGTGCCTTTCAAGTGCGTGGGTCCCGCTCACATGGTGCCATGTCATCAACTTGGCAATCCTCTATGCGAGTGGTGCTGAGGGGCTAGTGCAATTACGGGCAGCCAGGCCTTGGCAAATGTAACAGATCACAAAGGTATAGCACTCCAGACTTTAAATAGTACTAAAGAATGACTCAGGACTGACGACTCATTTCAAATACAAGATGCATTAATGTGAAACCAGTCCCGTGAACCAGTCCTCACAACAGCATTACCGGTGCGCTGCCGGGCCAGCCTACTATCCAACTAAGTTTATTGCTTTCACATTACAAGCACAAAATTGGCATACAAAATGTCAAACATTAGTGCTCAGGTCCACTAGGGTACTTATTAGTAAGACAAGTTATGCTGGTGCTGGGATGATTCATGCAAAAAGGTGGGCCCAGACAGCCAGGATCATAGCACCGCACAGCAACGCTCAAAACAGTCACGTCGTACAATAAGCAGGCGGCATACCCTATCTTGTGCACAGCGTGTTAGTCCGAGCTACAGCTACCTCCCCCAACAGGTAGGCAGGCAGACATAGCTCGGGCTGTTATTGTGAGGACAGGTTTCACATTGAAGCAGTCTGCATCTGAAACAAGTCGGCAGTCCCTGGAGTGATTCTGGAGTGCTACACCTTTTTGGATCTATAAAACATTCACAATTCTTGTTTTTTCTAGGTGTTAGCCCCCAACTGTTAGCAACTGCTTTGAAAGTCCAGCAGAACTCGCAGCACAAAATGATGGGCTCAATGCATTGTAGATATTGAGGTGTACGATTTCTCTTGCACCAGGACAGAGCAGCTAACTAAGCACCAAACTAAACTGAACTCTTGTCCTCCCAGCAATGGCACCCCCCAACCAGAACCCCTGATTACGCTGTTCAGCCTACAAATTAATTTTTTAATGCCCTCCACCTTACAAGAGCTCCTTCGATATATTAAGCTGTAGTGTAAACACAGTGGGGCAGCACGGAGCCGCGCTGAGCATGTCAAATAGCTCCACACTGATCTGTCCATATTTATATAACAGCCAAATATATTGTAGGTGCTCTTATAATGTGGAGGTCATTAAAACAATATTTTGAAGGCTGAAAAGCAATGGGAGGTTCTGATTTGGGGGTGCTGCTGGAGGACAACTGGATGGGACACGAAGATTAATCCTTTCTCATGCTCTGCAGTTGTGATATGTCTCACAACTTGTGGAATAATTCACTATAACTGCTGTTTGCCTCACCTGGCAGTCCCTCTTTCTTTTGATCCTTTGGAAGAACAAACCGCCTCGCATTAGAAAACAGATACTGTTTCTTCCTAAACAACAAGGGGGGTCTGGCCTTACCTTACCTCCCTGGCTACTGAACAGTTGCCCAAATGAGAGTGGCTGTCCTGTGGGGTAACCCTCTCTATAAAACTCACTGGAAGACAAGCAATCTTGCGGAAGAGATTCATCCCCCCCTCTCCTGGCGCTCTAATCTATCCCGAGACGCACAGATCACCTAAAGGATTAAGTCCTCACAGGGATCTGGATGGTGCTCAAGGGTTGGAAGAGAGGCACCTCCTGAGGGCCTACCAAGAATCACATATGGAAATATAAATGGTGAACTGAAGACCCCTCCTTCCTTCCTGCCTGCTCTGATCCGTGGTTTAAGAATCAGGCCAGTCGCGGAATTCTTGCCCCGTGGCAGCTTATACAAGATGGCTTGGTCATATTTTTTCACCTAGCTGAGCAGCGCTTTGGGTGGCTTCCGTCAGACAGATTTAGGTTTCATCAACTAAGGAACTACATCAACTCCTAAATATGGGCAGTAGTGTTGGATTCCCAGGAGTCCTTAGTGGAGACACCTTTTGAAAAGATTTGAGCCTCTCCCGTGGGCTTTCGTAACTTTATGCCAATTACTTGATAGACCAAACCTTCTCCACAGACCCCAGTAAATGTAAATGGAAAACAGACTTAAATATAGTGCTGGATGGAAAACAATGGATCAAAATATTGGAGGGTACCTGAAGGACTACCTCTTCGCCTGTTTGGAGAGAATTTGTATGGAAATTGCGAATACGATAATTTCTTGTCCCCACTTTTGTCTCTAAATTGGACCTCTCCATGCCCCCTGCCTGTTGGAGACAGTGTGGAGAAGAGGTAGCTTCACAAGCACACATCTTTTTGGCTTGTACCAAGATTCAACCCTTATGGGAAGAAACAATAAAACATATTACACAAGTCCTGGATATAACAACCCCACTCGGCCATGAACATTTGCTACTGGGGATCTACCCCACAGAGTTAAGTGGAGGAAAGGCGAAGTACCTATGGGTAATTTTAAAAGCAGAAGCTACCAAAACCATCACCAAAAGATGGCTCCTTCTGGACCCTCTGGGAGCCTCAGATTGGATTAATATTACACAGCATATTCACAGATTTGAGAGACTTACATTTGCTTTGCAGCAAAGACTTACAACTTTCCAAAATAGATGGACTCGATGGGATTTGTAGTCCGATCTAGAACCATAGATCCTTAGCAAGATCACAGACCTTGTTTCTTTTCTTTTTGCCACACTCCTATATTACCTATTTCATCAAGTAGTGATTTATTCACTTGGTATAAACTATATGGATATTTTTACTTGAGATGTTTAATTATTTTTGTTCCCACACTTGTGACTAATACCTTCTACAAAATGGACTTTGGGTAGCATAAAATTTTGATAATGGAACATAGTGGACATTCCCCTATTTATGGTTTTACCTTATTGCTATTTGTAATTTTCACTCAGAGCAAATTTTGTTTCCACTGTAATGACCCATGAATACAGGTTACTCACCTGTAACAGGAGTTCTAGGAATGGTATACGTTCTTCATCCACACTTATTGGCAGGTATCCTTGCCGCTTTAAATCTTGCCGGAAGGTCTTCAAGCTGGCTCCTCCCACCCACCCGGGTGGTATAACTCGGCTCCGCCCCATGGCGCCAGATCTGGCCAGCTGAAGCTCTGTACAGCGTCAAGCTGGGAGGTTTGGTGGAGTCAGGGATGAACAATATATACCATTCAAGAACTCCTGTTGAGTAACCTGTATTTAGGGAGCATATATTGTTCATCCACACTTATTGGCAGACTCCTAGCAGTTCTCCGGGAGGAGGGAGGCAAGACGCACACCCCAATACTTACTTGGGATAGAGACTGGAGAACCGAGGCCCCAAAACCAGCATCCAGCGTGACTCAAGGTCGATGTGGTAATGGGTGATGAAGGTGTGTGCTGACTTCCAGGTAGCAGCCCTGCAGATTTCCTGGATAGGGACGTCCCTGGAAGCAGCCACCGTTGCAGCAGTATGGCGGGTAGAATGAGCTCTTATCCCTCTGGGAGGCTCCATGCCCGCCAACTTATAGCAGAGATCTATGCAGGAGGTGACCCAGCTGCTTATCGTCCGCTTGGCTGCAGGTCTGCCAGATGCGGCTTCAGCGTAGGTGACAAACAGCTGGCGAACCTCTCCCCGAATTTCAGCCGTGCGCTCTTTGTAATAGGCGAGTGCCCTTCTAGGGTCCTGAGTATGGAGCCTATATTAGGCCTCCGAGGTGTGATTGGGGTAGAACACCGGCAGAGTCAACACCTGGTTAAGGTGAAACTCCGACATCACCTTCGGAAGGAATTTCGGGTGGGGGCGCAGGACAACCTTGTCCCTGTGGAAGACCAGGTAAGGAGACTCGATGGAGCACCTGGAGCTCTCCCATCCTTCTGGCTGGCGTGATAGCCACCAAAAGGCGGTCTTCCACGACAGGTGAGAGAGCACACCTGTGCATAGGTTGAATAGCTTGCCCATGAGCTTTGCCAATACCAGCAGTAAGTCCCGCAGTGGAGGTTCTGCACGGAGGAAATGTGATCAAGGCCTTTGGCATGACACCACCTTCTCTCCTGCGCCACCCGACTGCTCCCGCCCGCGCCTCGTAAGCAGAGATGGCTGCCAGGTGCACCCTTAGGGTCGTTGACCTAAGCCCTTGATTAGAAAGGGACCATAAATAGTCCAAGATGCTTGCCAAGGAACAGGAGGCAGGGTCCAAGCCCTTGCCTTGACACCAAATGGAAAACCTTTTCCATTTGAAGGCATAGCATTTTCTGGTCGACTCCTTACGGGACGCCTCAACTACATTGAGGACCTCGTCGGAAAGACCCAAGGCCTGGAACTCTAGCTGCTCAGGAACCAGGCCGTCAGGTGCAAGGATTGAAGGTCCGGATGGAACACCTTCCCCTGATTGACTGAGAGCAGGTCCGGGCGAGCTGGAAGCTGCCGCAGAGTCCTGGAGCTGAGACTGAGGAGATCTGGGTACCAGAACTGGCGAGGCCAGTCTGGGGCTATCAGAATCACCTGCGCCTTGTCCCTCCTCGCCTTGAGAAGCACCTTGTGGATCAAGGGAAATGGGGGAAAGGCGTAGAAGAGGCCTGGGGTCCATTGCCTCGAGAAGGCATCCCCCTGCAGCGAGCCCTGCCGAGGGGGCGGGCATGGAACAGCCTCAGCTTCGCATTCTCCCTGGAGGCAAACAGGTCAACCTGAGTTGTGCCCCAATGGGAGAACAGATGCTGTACTACCTCCGGCAGGAGAGACCACTCGTGGGATGCAGCCCCTATCCGGCTTAGGGCATCGGCCAGGGTGTTGGAGGCTCCTGCCACATGAATGGCTAGGAGATCCGCCTCCAGGCTGCGCACGAGTGACCAAATGCGGAGAGCTTCCTTGCATAGGAGCATGGAGCGCGTCCCACCCTGGCGGTTTAGATAGTACATGGTCGTGGTATTGTCCGTCTGGACTCGGACCACTTGACCCCGGAGAAAGCAGCAAAGGCGGTGAGAGCTAGGCGGACGCCCGGGCTCAGCAGGTTGATGTGGCATCGGGACTCCGTGGGGACCAGAGGCCGTGAGCCGTGTTCCCCCAGATGGGCACCCCAACCCATCAGAGAGGCATCGGTCGATAGAGAGACCGTCGGCTCGGGGCGGACGAACGGGATGCCCTCCTGCAAATGACCTGGAACGATCCACCACTGAAGAGCGTTCCACATCTCCTGTGTCACCGACACAAGCTGGTCCAAAGGATCTCAGCGTTGTGACCACTGACTGGCCAGTCCCCACTGAAGGGAACGCATGTTCCAGCGGGCCCAACGGACCACGCTGGTGCAGGCCGCCATGAGACCCAGGAGGCGCAGGAAGTCCCTGGCAGGGCGCAATTGTCCAACCAGAAATGATTGGGCAAAGGAGGAAAGAACCTCGGCCCTGTCCGCCGGGAGCCGCGCTCTGGCTCGAAGAGAGTCGAGCTGCGCCCCGATGAACAGAATCACCTGCTTCGGCTCGAGTTCCGACTTGGCCTCGTTGATAAGGAGGCCCAGTTGAGAGCAGACCTGGAGGGCCAGATCTCTGGACCACTCCACCTCCTGCCTGGAGGGAGCTGCTATCAGCCAGTCGTCCAGGTAAGGGTACACCCGGACGCCTCGTCGCAGGAATGCTGTCACCACTGCCATGCATTTGGTGAAGACCCTGGGAGCTGGAGACAAGCCGAAGGGCATGGCTCGGAACTCGAAAAGGGATCCTTCCGCTCGGAAGCGAAGGAATCTCTGGTGAGACGGACGGATAGGGACATGGAAAAACGCGTCCTGCAAGTCCAGAGAGCAGAACCACATGCCGCGTTCCAAGGATGGTAGTATTTGAGCCAGAGTGACCATCCTGAAGGTTCGAGACCTTAGGAACTTGTTTAGGTCGTGTAGGTCGAGAATGGGGCGCCAGCCCCCCGTCCGTTTCGGAACCATGAAGTACCTGGACACAAACCCTGGGTCTGAGGGGGGGGTCCGCTACCACCCTGATCACCTCCTTCGGAGGAGGAGAGTGATGTCGGCTCGGCGAGCCGACAGTGACTCCCGGACCCGAGGCCCAGGCGACGGCTCTGAAGGGTGGGGCCTGCTCGAATTCCAGAGGCAGGCCTTTTCCCACCACCTCCAGTACCCACCTGTCCGTGGTAACAGCGGACCAGGCGGAAAGGAAGTGTCGGAGCCGTCCCCCCACGGGGGGAACCAGGGGTAAGGTGACGGGGATGGGGGCGACACCCCTCAGCCCGTCACTGGGCAGGCTTGGAGGAGGGACCGGCCGAGGGACCTCCTGGGCCTTTTCCTCCCTGCCTCCTGTTAGAGGAAGCCGGCGGCTTGGGTTTGGGATGCCAAGGCCGAGCCTGCTGGCCCTGACGTTGCTGGGCCGGGGCGCGGGCGCAGAAGGACGAAAGGGCTTAGGCTGTGGTTTGCGGCCTTTGTCCTTCTGAGTGGAAGAGACCGAGTCCAAGGTAGCATTGGACTTCTCGATCCTCTGCAGGTGACCTTCCACCCCAGGGCCGAAGAGGTCAGTCCCCAAAAAGGGAACATCCACCAACTTGTGCTGGGTATCCGAAGTAAAGGTGGATATCCTCAGCCAAGCCCGTCGACGCATAGCCACTGCGGCCGCCACCGACCTGGCACATGAGTCCCCAATATCTAAAGCAGTCTGGAGCTGCTGTTTGGCCACTGCCCTGCCCTGGTCCCGCACCTGCTTGACCGTAGTCTGCAGATCGGGAAGATGAGGATGACCTCATCCAGGGAGCCCAACAGGGCATGAGAAAAATGTGCCATGAGGGCGGCCGAACTGGCCTGGAAGGCAGAGAGGCGCAGCATAGACTTTGCCAACATAATCCAATTTCTTGGATTCCTTGTCGGAGGTTTGTCCACATCCCTGGCGTTGCTGGCGCGGAAACGCTGTCGGTAACCAACCCTCAGCAGAGGGGTGCTCAACCGGACAGGGAACGGTAGGGACGCCTTCTCCTGGCCATCCTGGCCGAGCTGAGGACAGGAAGCAGGCGCTGCCAAGCTCAAGGCCGGACCCACTATGGCCTCGCCACGGAAAGGCCTCCGTTGGAGAACCCTCGGTCCAGAATCTCCGTGAGGGGATACCTGGCCCGTTTGGAAGCGAAGTTGAGCTTCATCCGGTGGACTCGAGATGAGCAAGCAGTCCTAGGAAGGACAACGGGCTATCGTCCATTGACTGTCCTCCTGAGGACTCCAAGTCTATTCGCTGGAGAAAAGGAGGAATTATCCTCGGACTCAGAGCGAGTCCTCAAGAGCTGCCTCTGGCCTGAGCCACCCTCTACCTGCCGAGGTCGGTCGGGAGTGAGGGTAACAGACAGCCTATGGGGTAGACCCTTAGCCAACCGAGAATCCCTGGTTGGAGCCCCAAATAATGGCTGTGGAGGCGGAGGTTCCACCGGAATCGGTGGAGCAGCTGGTTTTGGCCGAACAACCGGCCTGGGTACAGGCTCCTCGGGTAAGTCGAGGGGTTGTGTCGGCCGCTCCGGTGACAGCCACTTAATGGCCGGGGAAGGCGACTGCGTCGGCTTATTCCCAGTCAGGAGGAACTGTTGCCACATGAGGTCCTCGTACCGTCGACGTAACTTACGCCGAAGCCTCCCCTCGTCCGAGGAGGAGGACGAGGCCGAGCGGCGACGCCGCTTACCGCGGTGCCGAGACCGAGACCGCCTATGACGGCGGGATCGGCTGGACCGGAGAGGTCCGAGACCGAGACCGAGAACCTCGGCTTTTCCGAGGTCGGTGCGGAGAAGTGTCGACAGGAACGGCACTCCCTTCGCCGGAGGGTTCATCGAGCTCCGGAACGGAGGCACAGGCAAGCCCACAGGATCCTCAACTCCCGAGGACCGGGAGAGAAGTCTCGGCTTCTATAGGCGACAACCCGTCCAGCGGATCGAGAAAAATCTCGACCTAAGTCGGCAGAGTCTCAGTCAACTGACCTGGCAGGGGACACCGTGAGACCAGTGGCGAAGCCCGGCGGTCGACCGAAGTCGACGATCGGCGACGAGGGAGAGGACCTTTCCGCTCCCAAGAGGCGTCGACGGAGGATTTACCTTTGTCCCTCTTTTGGACCGAGAAAAGGTCCAGCAGGCGTTAGCCCTTCTCCCTTAGTGGAGAGGGACAGACAAAACTCATAAAGGAAGCTGTATAGGAGGAACAGAGAGGCGGGATAAATGCGCGGCGAGGAAGATCATCGGCCAGCGCCGCCTCCTCTTCGAGGCGATCATCTGCCGAGCTGATCCGCCGAAACCCGCCCGCCCGCCGGACACGCCAACGGGCCTCCTTAGACTTCACCGGAGAAACGCTTCTCGGGACGGCCCAGATGCAATCGGGCAGCACGGTCTTCGAGGACATAGGCCGAAAAGGAAGAGCACAAGTCGCAGTCCTGCGGGTCGTGCTCAAGGCCTAAACAGTAGACACACGTGGAGTGTGGATCTGTCGAGACATCTTCTGCGCAGGGGCATCTCCGAAAACCGAGTCGATTTGTCCATCGAGCCGCCGAGGGATCAAGACTGAAGTCTTTTAGCAAAACTTTTAAATTGAAAAGGAAGAAATAGGAACCAGTCTCAACGCATGGAGCGTTAAGGAGGAACCTGAGCTTCTAAGCGGTAAGGAAGATCTGGCGTCATGGGGCGGAGCCGAGAGTTATACCACCCGGGTGGGAGGGAGGAGCCAGCTTGCAGACCTTCCGGCAAGATTTAAAGCGGCAAGGATACCTGCCAATAAGTGTGGATGAACAACATATCCATGTCCCTAGAACCACTTTTTATTTTTTAATGTTTTGAATTTTTGTGTGAATTTATAGTTTAATGAAAGTGTTTGATTGTTGTTTTTTCTCTCTTGAAAATTCAGTAAAGTATAAAAAAAAAAATACAATTGCTGTTTGCCTCTTCTCCCTGACCACAGTACTGGGCTGTAGGTACCAACGGGTGTGCTGCTGGCAGCTTGGGGGGGGGGGAATATGCAGGTGAGCAATGTACCTGTCGAAATGACCATGTGATTGTAGTGTTTTGCATTGTGACCGTTCACTACTGGACGTCACAACACATCAGCACTGAATGCGCGCATACAAGCCGACTGCAGAAACAACTGAGGCTGAACAGGGATGTAAAGTGCTGTATAAAACACTTCCCTTTCATGGATTTTGATGTGGTTTTTAGGAGAATATGCTAGTCGGGGATTCCTGGATCACGATCAATGGTGGAATTAGCAACTTAGGTAGGTGTTAGTTGCTCTTTAAGCTTCGTACCAACTCATTCCACCAGTCAACGAACACAATATACTGCACACCCTGCCCTGTTCCAATTATTTCAAACTTCATAAGAGTTATAACAGCATGGGAACTGACTCAAAAACCACTGGGAACCAGGCTCCATCAACATCAGCAGAACTGACGGCATCTCCCATGGACACTTTCATTTACAACAGTGACTATCTCATCAGATCTTCTAGACCATTAGTTCTCACACTTTGTGATAGACTGCCTCCCTCAAGCAATGAAAGAGAGTTTGAGCCTCCCTCAAATTTGGAAAAAAATCTTGGGTCTCCCCAATCCCCATAGGGAAAATAAATCCTACGTTGTACAGTACACCAGGAATAACGGGAAACTAATAAATTTGACTGAGTATATTCTCTTTTTATTCAACTTATTGTTTTCCACCCCTGACCTGGCACCCTGGGTTATACTTGCCACTCCTTTTTTGTTTTTTGACTCTTGGGCCCTTGTTACTCTGTTTCCTCTCTGTCTGGAACAACTAGACCTAGCCACTTCATCTCTCCCTCTCTTACCCTGTTAAGCAACCTCCTGTACCCTTACCTCAGGTCACACCTGAAAAAATGCATCAGATCTTTGTGCCTTTCCCAGTCATTAATTTACATATAAATAAATACCTACTCTAGAAACGAGCCTTGACAATTTACTAATTTGCATATAAACACTTATCGTAGAAACACGCCTTGACTCAGCATGCCTTCCCCAGGCAATAATTTACATATAAATACACACCTATAAACAAGCTTTGGCTCAATGGGGACTTCCTGGTCAAATATTTGTGCATAAGTAAAGAAATTCACCTGCAATTATCCATATTTAATTTGTTTTATCCTTTCACACAAAACAGCCAAAACTTAAAACTTAAATACTGTACATTCTCAGACTTGACTGGACCTCCCCTAGAACAATCTGGGGCCTCCCTTGGGAGGCTGGCCTCACCATTTGAGAACCACTGTTCTAGACCAAATCACAGACAGGGAACTAACTGAGTTACCAAAGCAAAACGGCACAGGGGCAGCAGCCCCACAAGTTCAGAAACCTAGCAGCAGACCAAGACTATGAATAAGCCACTGAATGCCTGCTACAGCCCTACCCAGAAAATATGTTGCATTATATTTTGCATTATAATGCTATGGGGACAGCTGCAGTCAATGCATACTACGGGAACTTATAAAAGACAATTGTACATGTTGGGGAAGGGGTAGTACATGTAATACTATCCCCTTAACAAGTGCCTTTCATAAGTTACAGGAGAATGCAAAGCCACCACTACCCCCAATAGCAGTATAATGCTATCTACAGCCCTGCAGCCCCTTCCCAAGTTTGTTTAATCAAATCGCAGTTTTCCAGATGGGGCTGCGGCGGGCACTCAGTGGCTTTGGCAAAATGTAAAAGCAGGATTGTATTATTAGTAAGTTGAAAGGTTAATTATTCCCTACAGAAAAAAATTAAAACAAGTGCTAGTTTAGGTCCTGGGGCAGGCAGCTACTGGACACGAGTTGCCTGCCCCAGCCAAAAACAGGTGTCAGCAGCTCTTTGGAGGGAACCATAATAAAACCTTCAAACAAAGGTGGTAACGTTGTGCTACTGAAGGAAGAATATTATATAAATAAGTGCTACATCAATACAATGACAAGACAACATAAAGAAAGGCACCTGTCAGAATATCCAACACCCGATTTTCCAAAGGAACCTGAAAGTGTTTTTGGACTCATTTTTGGAACAAGGGTGTATTTCCCAATCTGAGTACGATTTTCTGTACAACCCTCAGTTGACTGTCCCAACATTCTACTTGCAAAAAACATACAAGCTTCTATGGCCCCTCCAGGATGCCCCATTGTTTCAAGCAATAATTCACTGACTGAAAATGTTTCACAGTACAATGATCACTACTTTCCCCCCACCCCACCCTCCTCTCCGCCGGTCTTCCACTCCTTCAGGAGTCTCCAATGGCCTGATTCGTCCCCACTCCTGCTATCCGGCGACCAGCGCAGTCCATCCCCACGGGCCTTGGCTGCCACCCCAGGCGGAGTGCAGGGGTGGGGCCCTTCCTGACGTAACCTGAATTTCGTCGGGGGATGCTGGTGCTGGCCCGGTAGGGGCGATGGGGATCGTGGCCAGAGCTCCGTCTACTGGAGGTCCCGGCGGGGTCTTTCTGGTTTTCTTCCACTGCCCTCGGGTGCACACTGGGGAAGCTAGGGGCCAGGCATGTCGTGATGTGCCTGGCGCTCGGCTCCGGCAGGCGTCCTCCCTCCCTGCTACGTGCAGTCTGGCTGCACCTCCACCTGTGGTCACCCAGGTGGCGGTGTTGCAACAGGATTCACATCCCACCCACCCCTGGAGGAGAGGCAGCAGCTGGGCGCTCAATCCTCCTCCCAGCCACCTCCAGCTACCCGAGTCCATTCCTCGAACCCAGGTCGCTAGCGTCGCAAGCGGAAATCCAACCGCTGCGCCGGCAGGCCGGCTTAATGATCACTACTTCAAACAATTGCTGGCTTCCTTACCTTCACACAGTAAAGATACCACTGATGTCTTGAACAAGTTAAAAGACATCACGTGAAAAAAATTGTAATACTGGTTAGCTGCAGATGTAACTGCACCCTACACCTCAATTTGATATAAACTATATGGATATTTTTACTTGAGATGCTATTTTTGTTCCCGCAGAATTAGAGGTCTGAAAGTGCTTCTTGTACTTGGTACTCCTTGTTCAACAGAGCAATCCGTTAAGAAGGCACCAGGATTTGCTGAATGCGCTACAGCCCACCTGCAGGCAACCAGTGGTGTTACAGGTCTTGGGAAGGTGTCTGGTAGCAGCAGCCAAAATGACTTTACTTCTGACAGAATGTTGTTCTCAAATTTTGGGGAGAGAAACAAGAAGCAGAGACTGGGAGATTTTGTAAAGTTTAAGAAACGGATGTTATTATTTCTAAAAGGAGATGTGCTACTGAGTTAATGATTTGTAGTTCATGTAACATCCAAGCAGGAAGGATGGCTTCCCATATATTAACATGAAGCCAAAAGCACAGAGAAAGTAGCTTTCTTGACAAATCTATACAAAGCCCATTGCACAGAGACAAGTACCTTAATCAAAAATGTATTTGAGGATGCATCAATTTCAGAATTAGAATGTTTCAGCTACTGCCTTCATCAGCTAACCTTATGTTTAAGAAGTTATACAACTGAAATCTCTCAATTCAACTTATGCTCAATGTCTTTCCTATGCTTCTCATTCCATACTTTATTACTCTGGACACTTGCATGAAAACAGGATCTTTGCCCTTAAGTACACCATCTGCTACTGTCATTTGTCTACACACGAAGTCAGAATCCTCTACTTATGACCTGGATACCAACTGCAGTTGCAGTGATTCTAGTCTGTAAGTAGGCAACCCAGTGTCGGTCTCGGAGGTGATACCAACAGTGTAATCAGGAACAAATATAGTTATAGTAGCACTGAGGTATGAGTGCATAGATACACAGACAATAATGGCAGATAAAGGCCTACCAGTCAACCCAATCTGCCCACCCTACCCGACTACTCTGCTCTGGACCAAGTGGCCATCCCTACCCCTTAGTTTCAGACCTCCCTCCCCAACTAAGCCCAAATGCCTGGCGCGCCCCCCCACCTTGAAACAGCTCACAGATCTGGCCCTTACTCTTCACTCTCCCTCCTCCAAGTCTGAGTGAATTTCCCCTCATCCCTATATTTGAGCTCAAGGAAAACATGGCCTTGATGTAAACCCTGTTTATCCTGTGCAGGTATTCGTCCATTTCTGTCATGTCACCCCTTTCCCTTCTCCTCCTGAGGGTGTACATATTCAAGTCCTGAAGCCTCTCCTTGTATGTTATGCCCCCAAGTAAGGGAAAAGGGAAATTGTTTAGCCAGGAAAGGCACACTAAGCCAGATCTTGTTTCCAGGTGTGAGCTGAGAGCATCAGGAAGTTAACCGATTTGCTCAGGGTCACATGGTATGCAAGTGGGAGCTGATGGGATTCAAGTCCAGGGCTCCAGATTTGCAGCTCAGTGCCCTTAACCGCTGCACTATATTGCCTCCATAACCATAAACAATCAAGGTGAAGTACTAACAGTGCAAAAGAAAAATTTCTTTTTTTAACGAAAATCTTATTCACTTCAAGGCTAGAAAGATCATGAGAGTGAGACACTTCCAGTAGCTTCAACACCTCATCCACAGGCTGAAAAAACTGGTACCCAATCGTCTGAGATCACCACCCCTTTGGACCTCGTTTGCTTGTACTGTCTGAGAAGAGTGGTGGGCAGGAAAGGCCCAAACCCAGACACTGATGTTGCTTTGGCCAATCTGGAGCTACCAGATTTATCCTGACCCAGTTGTAACGACTGTTCAAAATGGCTCTGTTAAAGAGAAGGAAAGAATAGCAGAAAGTACCACTCCAAAATGAGAGCCAGTTTTTCTTTTGGGACTGACTGTCCCCCTTTAGAGTTGCTGAGCATTCAACACCCATGCACAGGAGGTGTTATGTTTAGCCGTAGCGGACAGAGTCTGGCTGAAAGTTAAAAGGACTGCTTATTAGACTGGGTGAGCCTGCATAGCAAGCAGGGTATTATTTACAATTTTGACCATGTTTTGTGTTATTCTAGGGTCTCCTGCATCCATTTGGAAGACCGACATGAGAAGTGAGAATGGTCCCTAATCTGCTGCTAGTGCCTCCTAGGCTTTCTACAAAAGTCCCCAAAGCTTTTATGAACAGACTTAGACTCCTTCAGTTTTAATACAGAACCCTTCCATCTGATCCCCGGACCCAGAAGATCCATCAAAGTAACCTCTGAGGGAATGTAAACAGTATAGAGGGAAAAGAAAAACCTAAGTGCTGTCCCTGATGGGAAATGACAAAGGCCCCGTCCACACTACACCACTCAGACTCCGTAACGGATAGAAACCGTTACAACTGGGGAGCGGTGCAGTGTATCCACACTGCTGCGGTGTCCGTTACGGGACCGGCACCGCCAGTCCACACATCGGGAGCTGGGCAACCGTTACGGCGGCACCCGATCCCACAATGCAGCGCGCATTGCGCTAGGGGGACCAGTGCCACACATCCACACTACACCTGGTAACGTTACCGAGGCATAACTGGTTTCATAACCTTTGTTGAAACCACCTCTTATGTGGTTTCAACAATGTTCCGAAAACGCCTTCTGTAACGTTACAGGTGTAAACGCAAACCATTGTGGTGACGGTTTGGGCACTCTGTAATATTACAGAGGCGTAGTGTGGACAGGGCCAATGTGACTACTGTATGAGTACAGTACAACCACTAATGCTATAGGTCATCTGGAGGAGATGCTTAGACAGACCTAAAACCACACTCAGACATATTTATTTTTTTCATTTTTTGCCTTATCTATCCAGGATAGCCCAGCAGGGATGCAGCATCTTACTTTTTGTGGGGTCCTCCTAGTACTATTTCCAAGGCTGGGTGGACTGGCACACTGGGAGATAAAGTAACTTGCCCATGGTCACACTGTGAATACTGAGGTCTAGTGGAGTTTGAACCGGCGATCTCTTGGCTGCCAAGCCGATACTCTAAGCACTAGACCACACTGCCTCCATATACAGTGCTTCTTAATTTCAACCTGCAGAAGTTCATCTATTATCCCAAACACAGACAACCTGAGAGAGTGGTTGTACATGACCATGTTTTAAAAATAAGCAGCCCTATCCCATGACTAGCATGGCACCTCAAAACAATTTCACAGCTATGGAGTCTAATCTTCTGGACTCCTTATCAGGGGATGCATAAGTGGAAGCAGAAGTGCCTCTGGCCCCTTCCAAGACTGCTGGGGTCAACATACCAACGAGGGAAGGGTGGCCACAAAATACCCAAAATTGAACCTCCAGTCAGCTTTCTTGACCAAAGGTGCCACATCACAGACATGGGGGTTTTCTTATTCCAGGCTAAGGCCTCATTTATTCAGATTGGCAATTTGGTACTTGAAGATTTCTGAACAAATTAAACAAGTGTCTGCGCTTTTTTTCTCTTTTGTTCAGAGTACAGGCTATTTTTTGGACTAAAGCTGTAAAAGTCTGGAAGAATATGACAATTTTTCTAGAATTAAAGATTCGGCAGTTGTGGGAGCAGGTACAAGGCATAGGGTTGAGCCAGTAGTATTTAAATATTCTAATTTCTCTGAAGGTCTGCACATGCATTGACAGTGCTATAATAACAGTGTTAGATCTATGTGAATCCATGCATAGTAATTAGAATTTTCAATCTGACAGCTCTACAGGTTAGTTTAATGGATACCCCTCAGAATATAAGATGCTCTTTAAATGCTTAATTTACTAGTTACAGAAGATGCAATAACAATCTGTCAGACAAGTGTAATACAGCTCATATCTCAAGAAGTAATAAATTAAACCATTAATAATATAAGACATGCTTCCAACAGAGCATACATACTGTGGCATTTATGAAGAAGTAATAACAATCTGTCAGACAAGTAGAATGCGACTTGTAAAAATGAAACCTTTAATAACAAGACATGATTCAAGCAGAACACACATACGGTGGTATTTATGAATCTACTTACTTTGGAAGTTGTCTGAAATCTCCTGCATAAGCTTCATATTTATAATTCACAACATGCCAGTCAGAGTTGTAAGTTTTGATGCACTGTGAAAATAAGAAAAAAACTACAGTAAAGCAATGTATTAATTAATAATGTTCCATATATCTACAGAATCATTTCTAAGTTTATTTTTCTGGTTATGGAATGAAGGAATAACTGAACAACCACAATAAATTGACATAAATGTGGCAAAAACTGTACAGCACACAACAAGCATAAGTTGCTAGCCTTTTAATTGATTGACGGAAGAGGCCAAAATTATCAGTACAAGTGAAGGAATCCTATGGCACTGCTGCTCCGCAGGAGTACAGCTACTTCTAACTTAGCCATAAAATGTATACCCTTTATCCTTTCTGGTGCACTCCATTCATTTTGTACTAGTTGGATTTAAAAAGAGAGCAACTAGAAACACATGGTGGTGTTATAATCTCTTTACACAGTGCCACAGTATGTCATCTATGTAAAAGCTGGTGTTCAAAGAAGGTGAACATTTGATGTTGTAAGAACCCGAAGACCTAACCTCAAGCAGTGTACAATGCACACTCGTACAAGTGTAGGCGCCCGACTTTTAAAGGAGAACTGCACCTTCACATGTAATCCATTCTGTTTCCTTGTCCCCAGATGAGTCCATTCCTGTAGCTGTTGAGGACATGCAGTGGCCTATGTCACAGTATGGCATTTATTTCCATGAGTGGGGGGGGGGGGAGAACACCATAACTCATGAGTGGTGAAGTCTTGAATGAGTTATCAAATTCCCATCAAGAATGGAAATGAATGCCATATTTTAACACAGGCCATTGTATGTTCTGTGTATACAGGGGTCTGTGTTGAAGCTTAAAAAATGTCAGTTTTCTTTATAGGCTACTCCCCCTTTGAAATTGCTGCTACAATTTCATTCAAAGTTTTACGAGCTCTAAAACTGTTCAGTCAGCACTAAAACCCATGCACGCACTCCCCACGTGCAGTCTAAGCTAGTCCCCATCCCCCTACGAATGCACTGCAGAAGCTTAAAAGGTACCTTTTCTGTTAGGAAGGTGGGGTCCAGAAACAAGGAAGCTGGAACTGCTGCAGTTTCAGCCCAGAGGTGAATGACTGTGTACAGGGACTGGCAAGCTGTTTTTTTCAGCATCATGGACTGCAACCAGCCGGCAGGACAACTTATCAATTTAATGCTGCCACTGGGGAGAATGTGTGTACAAGGTCCGCTCGAAGTGTCTATATATATATATATATATATATATATATATATATATATATTTTGAAAAAAAATTTAAAGTGGGATTAGGGCAATGTGGTTTCTTTCTTTTTTGTATAATTCTTTTTTCCTTTTTTTTTAAATTATACTTTATCTTCTCCCACTACCTGTCGGCCCCGACCCTTCCGGGCATCCAAGGGGTCACCCTTCTGCCACCCTGCCCACCGATACTTACCTCCGGATCCCCCATGTAGCTTAGGCTTACCCCCCGAGTGGGGACGAGGTGGGGGAACCCCCGTAAATCAACTTTTCATCGGGTCCGGAGGTAGTCAGCGAGCAGGGGGCACATTGAAGGCATGCCCCGGGAAGCCCATCTTCCCGGAGCCGGCAGGCGTTTTTCCATTTTTCCTTCCTCCCCCAAGCAGCTTCCAACCCCCCGATGTCATGGCGCTAGTCGCCGACGTCTGCTGCGTGTTGGGCCGCCCATCTCCCTTCTAATGGGAGCTTGCAGTCCCCCCAAACCTCCGCCCGGAGTGGCGCAAGTGTGATGGGCAATGGCCCTCCCACCCGACCACTCCCCTGGAGCCGCCGAGCTGTCGTGGGATGCTCAAGCCGTACTCCTCCCAGCCGACCCACCAGCGACCCGAGTCCACTCCCGAACCCAGGTCACTGCCGTGGAGCGAGGTGTGGCATCCAGCACCTCAACCATCAGCACCACGGGCCGGCATTGTATAATATTTTTTATTGGGTAAGAGCAAGCACAGCCGACACATTACAGAAAAAATATATAACATGTAAATACAATAGCACTTACCATACATATGAGTCCCTAGGAAATGCATATAATGCATAAACAGGAAGTGGGATTAACTGACCGGAATGGTGGGCTATCTTTTTTTATTTAGTATGCTTTTTTCACCCCCATCACTCAGCCTTCAGCCCCCACTCCGTGCTCCTGCCTCGCTCCCCAATGACCCCCTACCATCCCCTCCGATACTCCCTAGCTTACCCCCCAGGGCAGGGCCACGGCACCACTTACCTGCCCATCTGCGATGGGGAAAGGTGTCGGTGAACCTGACATTGCCTCCCTGGCTTCCCTCACAGGGCGGGGTTCGGGGCCTGCAGTGGTGTCCCTGAAGCCGTAACTAAGTTGGCGAATGGTGCGGCAGAGAGCCATCGAGGCCAGGTGCTGGGGACGGTGTAATTCAGAGTGATCGGTGTGATTTTTTGTGTTTTTCCTGGAGGTGGGGATGCACAATGATGTCCAGTGTCCGCCCCACCTCCCTACACACTCAGACGCTGGTTGCTGTGGTACCCCCGGCCTCCGGCAGGGGTCCGTCAAGCATCGCATGTGCTCCCAGCCCTCCCCCCAGAGAAGGAGAGCAGTCCACGAGATGCTCCATTCTTCTCCCCACCGGCCGGCCCTCCGATGGCCTGGGTCCATTCCCGAACCCGGGTCGCCAGTGTCACAAGCGGAAATCCAACCGCTGTGTCAACGGGCCAGCCTGTGGTGGGCTATCTTATCTAAAATTCCCTAGGATTAAACTTCCATATCTATTTGCTGAATTTTCTACATACTTAATGGAAAATAATGTGAATGTTTACCCCATCATGTATATACATTAGCCACCCCTGCCATCTGTCATTAAATAACTCTACCTGATTTCGAACTTTGTGCATTATTTCTCCATTTTACAAACTTCTTTCATTAAACCTCACCAGTGTTCTCTGTCCAGGGGTTGCAGTTGTATCCCTGTCCTGGTAATTGTTTTTTAGTTGGGATTAAAGCTATATTTATCAAATATGGCTGATGCTTATTGTTAATTAATGTAGTTAGTCTTCGGTAACCAGGTAAGGCCCACTAGGCACAAGTGCCTGTTTTCAGGGGTGACCTAGGAGCACTGTGGAGGTTAAGTGACTTGCTCAGAGTCACACAGTATGCAAATGGTGGTTGTAGGAATCAAACCTAAGTCTGTTGAATGTACCAAACACATTCACAACTCATTACTGTAACCTCCAGGCTACACTGCCAGCTATACAGACAGAAGCCTGTCGGGATAAATGAGGAAGTAAAGCCATCCTAGGTGCAAGCAGTGGTAATCTCAGAAAAGGAGAGCTGCGGTTTTGGCTCAGAGGTGAGACAGTGCGCATGTACAAGGTCCGGCTGGCTATATATCAACATTGCAGACTGCGATCAGCAGGCTGGTCGAGTTATCAACTGAATGCTGGCAATATGGGGGATATCATTACAATGGGTATGCTTGTAAAAAAAAATAGAAAAACAATGAAAATGGTATTGGGGAAATGAGTGCATTGCCAGGTAGTGGGAAGTCAAGATGGCGACGGAGGCAGGGTTTAGAAATAAACAGTATTATTTACCCACTGGGTGAATAACATCACTTACCTTTCACTTGAGTCAGACTGCCGTGATTCCTTCCTACACTGTATATGTAAGCATTTCTTCTAGTTTATTTTTGCTAAAAGTAGTAGTCCCCTGCAACCAAGGAACATTTAAACCAAAATGTTTGTGTAGCATTTGCTGTGATACATAACTGCATTTAAGCAGCATTAGGAACAATGTGCAGCATTCTGCATGCAACATTATGCAATGCAGCTGTGCAACCACTTCCGGGTGAAACTGGATACACAGCAGGTTATTACTATACATAAATAATTTTGTTTGCAGATGAGATTTGTGCAGTTCTTTGCTACACTATACCAGGTAAAATGCTCACTGCCTGCACCCTTCCTGAATATCTCCATTTTCTGACTTCTGAAATCTCATTTAATCCTAAAAATAGCACTGACTGATCAAACTCAACCCTTTCCATCTGCCTTCCCTTGACACAATAATACACACCTGTGGGCTTAAATGACCGCAGCCATATTCTAATTAAATCAGTGATTTATTAGCGCTACATGATGCATGACGTGAATACATGGGAGCCCCTCTAACACCCTCTCCTCCTCTCATGGCCAGAGAGCAAGAGACAAAGCCTGCCGCCAGCAGCTCGGCTTTTCAATGGGATAAACCAGTGAAGGCACTTGAGTCATGTACACTGGCCTTATCTGTGGCCTTGAGGTCTTCTGCATATTTAGTATTCACACAGCATTTAAATGGAGTTGGCTATGCTTATGAATTGACTACTACATTAGCAGTTGCTGTATTCTGTGTGACACGTGGCCTGCTGGTTATGACTGTTCTATGATTTTTGTAATGCAGAATGTGGTATGTGACCTGTCTCACAGGAGACATCCTGTGCCCCTGGGATGTCCCCTTCCCCCTGTCTCTTTAAAATAACAGGATATATGTTAACCTGAAAGCCAGGAGATAATTAAAGACTAGACAGACATAATTAAGGGGCTCCTGTTTATCTGACTTAATTGTAGCTGCCAGTTGCAAGGAGGGATCGTAAACTTTATGACGTTTCAGAGGAGTTGCAATTTATGACCTGCCTTTGAAGTGTGGAAATAGGAACTGCTCAAAGATCAGAGAGGAGCAGGGAAACCACTCAAGATCAAAGACGTCATTTGGGAAAAGAGTGTTTGCTGATGTCACCTTATTTAATACACCTCCTGAGTGATGGGACATCCTGTTTGTATTAATTTTTATATTTAACAGGGAGGAGCTAGGTGACATCATGGAAGGGGCAGGTTTAGAGACAGTTTAAACTGTATTCTGTATTTTCCACTGAGACACATTTCTTTTTGGACTCTCTTGAAACAACAGCTAACTAAAGCACTGTAAGAAGGTATACATTAGATAGACAAGTCTAAGTGTATTGTGGTAGGAGTTTACGTTTGTATTTTGACCTTGTCCTTTTGAGTGACTGTATGTTTTGTGATATATTGTTCTGTGGTAACATTTTTACATATTTTATTCATTTTAAGTAAAACCTCTTATTTTAAAGAGACTGCCTGTGATGTATAGATGGTCAAGATTTTGACAACACTGTTCATAAGCTTAATGGTATACCAAACTGGGAAAAGGTAAGAATTTATCTAAGGTATTTCATAGAGTTTTTAAAGGTTCATTTTGTATACCTGGTTAGGTGCCTGTAGGCGAAAGATATATGGCATTCCCTGAAGAGCAGAATTATCTGAGCCTATATATTTGGGTACGCTAGCAACAGGTTCACAGTTTGAATCCCTCCAGAACTTGAGACCAAAGGTGATTCAGACCCACAAAACAGACAGGAGGGTTACCCTGTTCTGTTACCCTGATCACAATACTGTGCTCGGAGGTTGGCACTGTGGGAGCAGAGGGCCTGACCTGCTGAGTGGGGTTGTGACATTCTGTACTACAGTAAATTTGTTGTGGCTGATCCACATTTGCATCTCCAGTTGATTACTTGTGTCTTGGAGTGTGGAGGCAATCTGTTTGTTTTAAGAGGAGCCATCCCTCCTGGGTGTGACTCCAGGCCAGCACCACTCTACAGTAGAAGTTGTGGACTTACAGCAGGGGAATTCCACACCGAGGCACACCCCTGGTGGTCTCAGCCTGTAGGATTGGAACAGCAAGAGAAGGCACAAACTTGTTCGTGCTCATTGCGAAGATAGCACCACCCTACAGATGACCAATCCGTACTGGCCACGGACCCCCTTCCCCTTTTTGGAGGCTGGTTGTCCTGTACTCCTACCAAGGCTAAATCATAGACTCTCAACATGCCCCAGTGCAACTGGCTGCAACAAACAGCTCACACTTTGTCTAATATGCAGCCCCCCTCCCCCCCTAGATCATCCTGATGGAGCCAAAAAAAAAAAAAAAAAACTTGTTACTGGGAAAACCATCAAATTTCCTCCACAAACACGAAGGAACTTTCCCTATTAGGTGTGGGCCAGGGGGCAATCCCTGTCTCAATTACAGTACAATTATTTAAGGTGGGTGAGTGTTTGCTTTATCTTCTTGAGGAGGAGCAGGAAAGATGAAGGAGGGCTGGTGTGCCGGCAGTCTACAGGTGATTGGAACTGGAGGCCCCAACTAGCCATCAAGGACACATCAGCTTTCATCCCCTTTCCCTCTCAAATTGATGGCTGGGGAAGCCAGGGAATGGACCACCAACAACCAGCTTGAAAAGGTGGGGATGCAGAGTGAGCCAACTCCACCCCCCTCTTCTCCCTTCGATGCATCTCTGAAAGCATTTAAGCAGTGAAAACATGATGCCACACTGCCAATTTACACCATTTATCACTATGCAGCAAGTCTGAGTAACCTGAAAAGCACTCCAGAAATGTACAGTTAAGGCAATTTACAAGAGACGATTCTGCTGTACCACTCCTACCAGGGGTTTTAAGGGTTCTGAAGCCGCTAGACGATAATGGGGTATATTGCATCTTTGCTGCTACCTGTTTTGTTAGACTCTATATCAGCAGACCGACAAACTAATGGGAATGGGCAGAGTGCCATCATGTCCCCACTGGTGATACTTCTCCTAACAAACACCGTTTCAACAAGCAGCAAATGCAGGCACCCAGGAACGTTACAGGGGGGAAAATTAAAGTTTACAGTCCAATAGCAGTATAAAAGGAGCTGACAACAGATACCGTTTACAATATATGAAGGTACTGCATCGTTCTTTAAAGAATGCCATCTCTATTAAGGTGCGTACATGCTGGTTGAGATGATGAAGACTCTGCTCACTGGGATTGGATTAGACTGGCAAATCCATTTCATTTAACAAAACTAAGAGCCCAAACCAACCCCCTGCAGCAGCAAAAGGCAACTCGATTATATACTGCATCACCCACAAGCCCAATGCCTAAGTTAAAAAAAAAAAAAGCTCAAAAAACCGGCTTGTTTGGATTTTTTTGATTTTAGTTAGCTATGTGTCTGACAGAAATAAGTCAGCATGTGTGGAGCAGGGACCAATACCATTTTGCTTATTTGCTGCCTCTCATTAAATACTTTTTGTGGGCTAGCATACAGTATGACAGCTGGGGGCATCCTGCAACACACCAGGGTTACAAGGTTTGCATCCTAAGCCTGGAGTGGTGAAGCAGGCTAGCTGGAGGAGGAGTGAACATCCCAACAATAACTCTCTTCCAGGGAGGGAGGGCTCCTACACGGCAGCATCATTTCAGGTGGTTGTGGAGGGTGGAGATACACTAGGTCTTTGGGAGACAGGTATATCTGAAACACCACTTGTAACACGGCACTGCATAGAGCTGTCAAAGACAGCCACGGCATTGGCTGAAATGGGTCAGGTGACACTACCCGAGCAGTGATTAACCCACAAGTAACGCCCGCTCGGTTAGTACCACCTGTGGCCACCTCAGCAGCAGAGGGGAGCAGCCCGCTAGGTCACCACCTCTTCACACCAGCAGCAGCGCTCGTGAGGCACAGTGAGGTGGTGACCGGTGAGCACACAGCGGACCGTCAACCGGAACGCTTCTGTGTGTCTGTGCTGCATGTTGGTCCCCTACTCCACTCCCAGTCCTGTGCCTCTGCATTGCCGGTTTATTCCCACCCAGCTAGTCACATCCCGGTTTCTCCGATCCTCAGTTGCAGACTGCGTCACAGAGCAGCATCACTGCTGACTTGCTATGAGTTTCCACCTGCCTGCAATCTCCTATTCCCCCGTGTGTCCTGCAGCACCATAGAGACCGGAGATCTGAAGTCACCAGTAGTACCCCTAGCCGACTGCAAGTCACATCTTCATGCTGTTTGGCAACCCCCTGGACAGCCTTGAGCACAATATATCAGGTAGTGGCAGGCGCACGGTGCATAGGGTCTCCAACAGCAACGCCACACACCGGTAACATGAGCTACCGTCGCCGCGCCAATGAGCCAATGTTACAGTCGCGATAATCACCTCAGCATCGGGCTCTGCGGTGGTTAATGCCCGCTGGGTGGCTGGACCCCTCGGGTCTCACCCTCGGGCACCCCCCCCCAGCGGGCATTAATCCACCAGCAGAGCCCTCCTCTGTCAGTGATTAATGCTTACTTGGAGGGGTGGACTTCAGAGCTCTGTCCTGGAGTTGGAGAAATAGAACGGAAAAAAATGGTGAGCACCCTGCAGATGAGGTCTCTGTAAGTTTCTCCACGTCCAGCGCTGGCCAGTCAAGACATCTGGTTTTCAAAGTTTCTCATCCCTACACTGAACATAACCTTCCCCTGTTCATCACCAGGCCCCACCAGAGTGGGAAAACTCTCGGGGTTAAGCAGGGAAAGTATGGGACATTGAGAGTGTGAAGCCCCCAGCCCTCTAGAGAGGTGTATTACAGGTTGGCACCCAGAGGACCAAAGGAGGTATAGGTTATCTATAGGGAAGATAAACACGATTGTAAAAATTAAAACTAATTTTTTTTTTTTGCTAAAAGAAAACAACAATACAATTTTAACAGCTGATACTTTGCATTAATATTACTTAGCCCAGCACTGTTCTAGCATAAAACAAACAAAAAAAAAAGGCAAGCAACTTCCTAGACAGACATACAGTCGGTCAAGTGTGCAGATTTTCAGTAATCAACCACAGCCATCATTTACCTCAAACATAAACGTTAAGACGTTTAATATAAATTTAGGTTAAACCAACTTGTAATGAGGAATCAAAAGTTTTAACAGCAGGCAAAACTGTAAACCTCTACTGGAAAAACAACTCCCACAGCTATTAGAGGATACTGCACAAGTAACAATCGTGATCTCATTATGACATTCCTGGTAGGAACTGTTTTTTGAGTCACTGCAACTAAAGCCACCCCGATCACTGTGGTCACGACTCATTCTGTTTGTTCACTCTTTTCAGGAATTAGACTGACAGGTGAAGTGAGACTGGAAGGTAAAACATTAGTTTGATCAGTAGCTCTATAGCACTGTTTTGGATATGCTGTTAAAAAGTTGATAACCTTGTTACAGCAGTAAAAATCAATAATGTAAAGCACTAAAAATTCTCAGCATACACATTTCTTAGAATATTAACTAGATTTTGTCTTTTTCAGCATGCTGGTTTATACTGCCACTTTCACAACATCTTTTGTCAAACTCATCATGGCTTACTGGTGATGATTGTTAACAATAACTGAAGGCATTGCAGAATGATATTTGAAGCAAGTGTAATGACTTTTTGAAGAAATGCCGTAGACAGATATATATAGATAGATAGATAGACAGACAAGAAAAAACATTAGGATTGCAGTGGAATAACTCATTTATCTCCACCAGTGAGTAGGAAGACCCATAGCTCATGAGTGGTCAAGCCAAGAGTTTGGTTTGAAGGTCTTCCTTACCACTAGTGTGGTGATAATGTGTTATTCCACTGCAACTCATCATTTTGTGTATTTGATACATACTACTCTATGGTGTCTTATGTTTCTATGGTGGTCTTCTCCATGTTTCTATGCTGGGCTAGCCGTGGAACAGTCTATCAGACAAACTGGAGGGTGCTAAAACCATTGGTGGTTTCAAAGCACGGTTGGGACAGAATGAAGGGCATAGTGGTTGCTCAGGGCGGCAGAAGCTGGGAGGAGAATGGGGAAGGATAGGGAGGGTTAGGACCCTGGAGGGACAGCAGGTCCCAGGGCTACATAGGGAACTTGAGCTGGCTGGATGGACCGTTGGTCTTCTGGGAAATCACTGTTTATAATCCTAGGCTTGAAATAAAGAAAATAAATCTCATTTATGCAAGGCCTTTTTTTTGTTAGGCATTTTCTTTTTATTTTTGCCACTGTTGTGCTTTTTGATATTTTTGGGGGGGATGACAAAACGCCCACGACCACTGAAAGCAAGTGATTACTTTCACTTTCTTTCACTGATGCTGACGCTTTGCACCAGTGTTAGTTTCTGTTGCAGAAGCAAGCAGTAAGGGCATGGATTTCACTGTCGAGAGGAGCATGTTTGCAGCCACGATAGCAGCAGTAGGTGTTGGAGGTAGGGTGGTTGGCAGTCTGGGCTAGGGAGAGAGGTACTGGATGGCAGTACTATAACATAAATGAAAATACAAAATCACACATGCCCCCACAATGCAAAGCACCATGGGCTGCACATGCAAATCACCACAGAATGTTATGCTGGTCCAACTTTAAGCAGAATTGCATGGTTTGCGCTCAGAGGTTCTTTGTCTTTTAACATAAATGAGGTGTGTGAGGGTTTTCTATGGCACAGGTTGGGTTGCGATTGTTGGAAAGCAGAGCTGATTTGACAAAATAAAACAGGGAATCTCTTCATGTGTGTGTCAGTTTCATGCTGATGTTCAGAGCTGGAGCCGGAGCGCAAGTCAGCAGGGGGCAGTGAAAGTGAAACTCAGCTATTTGTGCTGGCGGCTCCAACCAATCCCCCCTCCTACTGTACGGATAAATTCTGGCATGGGGGACCTAGACTGAGGATAAATTATACTCTTACTCTAGGTCTGATCACCTTCTAAATATGGACAATAATTGCCAGAATTTATCCTCACAAGCACAGCATAAATAGGGAATATGCTATGCCTCCACTGAAAATATCTATGTTATTTTCCCCAAGTGCAGTGTGACCTTAGCCACAAGTGATGTCAAAGGTCAAACTGAAAAGGAGGGCATTAATGCAAAGTGAGCATTGGAGGATGCAGCCATGTAAGGGAGCGGTGCAACTAGTGGGCTGTGACCACATTAGTGACCAGGGGTGCGTCAGTGAGATAAATGAAGTTTTGGTCCAGACTACGAAGATTATCAGTGACTGCCAAAGAGGGAGGCAGGAGTGCTGTGGATGAGGGAATCTATAATATGGAGATATCGGAGGGGAAATCAAGTCTTTTACAGAAATGTTAACTGCAGAAAAATATCAGTGAATGGTTTAAAATCCTTTACTTTTATTGAGCAGTTGCAGTTATGAAACAGAATTCTGCTGCTAGCTCCAGACAATAGCTACCTACAGTGAGGATATTTTCCTCATGAGGACCTAGAGTGAGGATATTTCGATATTCTCTCTCTAGATAAGGAGAAAGAAAAAATTTCAGTGATAAGTGTGGAAAAATATCCTCACAGGTGTTGCATAACATACATCTATCTATCTATTGGGATATTCCATAGGGCATCCATGAATATGTTTTTTTTATTCAGTCTGGAACATTGCCAACAATGCTGCCTGGCAACAGGAGTCTCAATCCTAGGGGCTTCTTGCCTACAAAATTTTTTAACAATTGGCTTGGTTGATTTTTAGTTACAGAGTGCAAAAATTGCAAAAAATACACATATTGTAACACTTTTTTGTGCACAGATAACGAATAAATACACCAATTCATAGCCTGAAACTCTCAGATTCATTAGATGTGTCACAGACTATGACCTTTCATTTTTTTCAAGACAAAAAAAGGCCACATAAAAAAGCTACCTGTGTTTTCCAAACAAAGGAGCCTGTACATGTGCAAATAAAGCCACTGGAAAAAAAATCACATGAAAAACACAACTGTTTAGTTTTCATTCATGATTGACTTTTACTGTATGCCAATCATGAATGGAAACAACGAAAACACTGTTTTCCCTCCACCTGTCGCAGGTAACCGATGCAAATACAAATGTTTTTTTTTTTCCTTTGCAGCTGACTTCCAAGATACTCCTGAAAGAAAAACAAACACCTTCATGTTTGTGTTTTTTCGGACACCCGGCACACAATCACAGTGTCAGATAATTTGTACTCCCCTTTCTTAATATTGGGAGCCTAACCCTGGTGCCAGGTGCGTCCGCCATGGCTTAGATGGTTAAAGCACCTGTGTTGTGAGTGGATGTATAGCCTAGAGGTTAGAGTAACGAGCTGTGAATGAGCCTGGTACATCCAGCAGACATGGGATTGATTCCCACAACCACCACTTGCATACTGTGTGACTCTGAGCAAGTCACAACCACCCAGTGCTCCCAGATTGCCCTTGAAAACAGGCACTCATGCCTAGTGGGCCTTACAAAGTTATCAACAGAATAAAATAAAATAAAACATTTCATAGTATTAAAAAAAAGGTTTCATGGCCACTGGGTGGAGACCTACTTCAGGAAACAGTTGCACTTCAGTGGAAAATTAAAGACAGACTCACTTGCTGTGTTAAATCACAGAATAAATTTATTAAGCATCCTGCTCATAAACACATATTTATTTTGTGATTTAACACAATAATAATCTTCATTTTCTGTTAGAAGATCAACTGTTTCCTGAGTCAGGTATGTTCCTTGGGTTAGCTGCCCTATAGTTGCACCCCTCTGGCTCCACTGACGCGCGTGGACACCGTTTGATTCTGGACAAGGTGGAGGGAGGGCTGTGCGATCACACCATGGGATCCCAGCTTTACATATATACCAGGGTGGCTATGGTGGGAGGGGTAGCATGGGTGCCAGTGATGTTAGGGTGAAGTTGGGGAGTTTAATCTTGAGGACGTGGGCTGCTTGGGGGGACTTTTGCTCAGTTGTTGGGGGGGGGGGAGAGTTTACTGGCATGAGTGGCAGAGTGGAGGAGTAATTTGAACTTGGGAGGAAAAGCGCAGTGTAAGTCCACCGTAACCACCACAGTTGGGCTGTTCAGTCACTGTCTTCTGTTTTGGTGTCTGCCGCCACTCTCTAATAAAAATAATGCAGAAAAAAACAAAGTCCCTAAAAAACCCAATAGTGGGCATGTGCAGGGATTTAGTTTTTATTCTGAAACTAGGGACAAATTCAACTCACTAAATTACATGGTCGTGAGGGGGTGGTAAGCACCCTAACCCTCAAATCTGGAGGAAAAAAAGTTAAAAACTAAACAGGTTTTGGCTGATTTAAAAAAAACAACGAAGTTCAAAAAAACATGACCTGTGTATGCACTGGGACTTAGGGTTTTTCCAGTTTTTTCTTTTCTATCACCCGTAGCTTTTTTAACATTTTAACGCAAATTTGGGGGATGGGTTACATAACCCCCTACAAACACCCAAGTGCTAACTTTCAGACCTACCCAACAGGTCTTTCTCAGTGTATAGGGCCCACAGGGCCCTGTGTGAAGCATCCTAAAGATCCGGTGCAGTTCTCTGTGGGCCTGCTCTACTGCTTCACTTAGTGCCCACAGAGCCCTGTATGAAGCAACCCATAAGTCCAGCGATGTACTTGATAAATTGGCTGCTTTGCATAGGGTTCACAGATCCCTGTATGTAGCAAGTTACAGGTCTGCCTCTATGCCCAATGGGCCCCAACGCAAAGCAAGATACAGGTCCATGCCCCTACACCATGGGTATGTTGCTTTGCACAAAGCATGCAACAGATACAATGCTGTGCCCAACTGGTCTGCTTCTTCATGTAAGGCAGGTCTTGTGCAAAGCAAACTACTGGTCCAACACTGTACTTAATGGGTCTGCTGCCTTGCACACGGCACACAAGCTAAAGGTGTCAGTTTTTATATAGCCTTTTAAAAAGTAAGGAAATAAAGTGCAAAAAACTATGTTAGTGCATCTTTTAGGGTTGAAGCATAAGTATAAAAATGAGGTGTAAGTGTGCCTAACCCTAACGCCCACTGCACCGTCCTCTCCCTTTGTGACCCCAGCCAAGCTACAGGTGAGGGGCTATCCCACACAAGTCACTACTTCATGTAGGGGTGGCAATGCCCCATGTAAAGCAAATAGGTTTGGGGCACTGCACCATGGGGCAGTTTCTTTGTGTAGGGCCAGGAGGGCCATGCACCGATCAAGCTACAGATACAGGTCATGCACCATGGGAATGTTGTTATGCCTAGGGACCACAGGGCCCTTTGCAAAGCAAGCTATAAGTCTAGGCACTGTAGTACAAGTCTGCTGCTTCATGTTATGACCCACAGGGCCCTTCACGAAGTAAGGTATAAATCTGAGGCACTGCACTATGGGTCGTCTGCTGGCTCTACCTCAAGTAGACTACTGATCCAGAGACATGCACCATGGGTATTCTGCTTTGTGTAGGGCATGCAGCACCTTGCACTAAGAGGGCTACAGGTTCTGTGCCATGCTGTATGAGTCTAGTACTTTTCAGTATTGTCCTATATCAAATGAAACACTTAATGGGCTTAGCCGTGAGCCTGTAACTCTGCCGTGGATCACAAGGGTTGAGGATGGGGAGAAGGTGGGAATTAGTTATGAAAACCCTAATCCCACATTGCCATACTTTTGTGACTAGATCACTTTAACATATACATGAATCTAGTTTTTTGCAAATAGACTATAGTGGCACAGTAGCACCACTAGAGTTAGGGTTGAGTAGGGATCTATGTTAAAACCGAAATTTTTCACTTTAATAGCTTTGCAGCTATTCCAATGGATTTACACGAACTTTTGCATGTGTAGTCTTGGAGGCAACATCTCTTGATGTGCCATATTTTATTCCAGTCTGATGTGTGGATTCTTAGTGAAAAAAGTAAAAAATAAAATCTGGGTTTTTTGCCTTTTTTTTTGTCATCCCTGTGACACAAGGCGTTGACCCATTTGTTAGGCAGAAAGAGGTTAAATGCAAGGATCTGTTCTATTCTCTCCTTTTCTGTCTCTTCTCTGTCTGGTTGTGCAACCAAATTTTCTTGAGCGACCTAGGAACTGCTCACTCTGACAGTTTCGCAATTCTCCACCTCTCACTATCTCTCTGCCTTCCCCCTTGCATATCTGCAAGTATAAAAATATATGTGAACCTTTATGTGGAAATGTCACCGATACCTTTGTTTAAAACTATATAGTTTTACTACTGAAATGATTGCAAAACGCTATTTGAAACTCAAGGGGCTAACCTGAAATTTATTTTATTTATTGAAATGTTTCACCAGGAGGGCACACTGAACAACAACTTGCTCATCTCACGGTGCGACCTGGGGAGAAGGGGTTACATAAGGTTGTGAAGGATGATCAGTTACAATAGTATGTGGGTAGTACAAACAATACCACATTGTGAGATTATGCAACAGTTGGAGCACAAGGTATTGTACAATAAACAGTAGTGGAACACTGGGTAAATTACAATACATGTCCAAAATCATACAAAAGAACATATAAACATACAAAACAGTAATAATGCAACAGAACCATTATAGTGCATGAGTGTACCAGGAGCAGGCTAGAGGTAGTATGTAAGTGCTGTTGGAGTAAAAAGGATGGGGTAGGTTTGGCACACGGGTGACCCAGAAGGGCAGGTGGAGAAGAGAGGGGGAGAGGCAAGAACTGAATATGAGGAGAAGGGGTAGCCATTTCCTGATTCCCCCTTCAGGATGCTGAGAACCCTGCTGGGGGGGGGGTCAGGGTAGGAAGGCAGAAACTGGTAATAGGTATTAAGGCGGGTTAAAGCAGGAAATGCAGTTTTTAAGCCTTTTGCAGAGATGTAAATAAGAGGTCAGTGGATAGTGGTTCCTCTATGGAGGCACCTGCAGTGGAGACCAAGGAGGATGCTGGGAACCTTCACAAAGGAGACCCACAGGAGGGTGGCATGGGACCCCACAGGGAAGAAACAACTCCTGGTGGGGGAATCAATCATTAGGGGAGTAGAAATGGGGGAGGAAGGGGAGAGGGAGGTAAGGTGCCTTCCTGGCGCCATGGCTTGGAGGAACAGGAAGCGAATCCTCAGGATCGTGGGAGGAGCTGCACGAGGGAGGGAGCTGGATGTCATTGTCCACCTAGGGACAAATGACCTAGCTAGAATGGGATCAGAGCAGTGCAAGAGGGTTTGTAGAGTTGGGGAGGGGCCTTAGACAAGTAGTGCATAAGGTAACCTTCTCGGAGGTGCTACCTGTCTATGGCAAGGGAGATGTGAGGCACTCCTCACCAGGGAATTCAATGAGTGGTTGAAAACTGGTGTGGAGCTTAGGGGTTGTGACTTCATTGGGGACTGGGAGCCATCTGGAGGATGCAGACCTATACTGGTGCGATGGTCTGCATCTGTCCGGGTTGGGGGAGGAACCAGGATCCTAGGTGAGAGGTTTAAATGCTTCATTGGCAAGCATTTAAACTAGCCAAGGGGGGGAGGCACTGAAAAGGAGCAGGGAAATCCCAGCCTCCCCCCACAAAACATGGTGATTAGTGAGGTAAACAACAAGGTACAGAAGTTATTAGGGAGCAGAACAGATTTAAATGTAAAAAAAGGCAAAGGCAGTAAGGATAGAAATGGGGCTAAAAGGGGTAAGGCTATCAAAAAGTGGAGGGTGATGAGTACCAATGCCCGTAGTCTGTGTAACAAGCTCCCTGAACTAGTGGCCTTGATGGAAGAGGGTTGCCTGGATATTGTGGCAGTCACAGAAACATGGTACACAGAGAACCATGACGGGATGTCAACATACCAGGGTACACAATCTACAGGAGGGACAGGGAGGGTAAAAGAGGAGGAGGAGTAGCTCTCTATGTAAAGGAGGGATCAAAGCAACAGAACTAAGAGTAAACAGGGAGCAGATGAGGCACTTTGGGTCACCCTGGAGACAGGAAATGGCACCACAATCCGCATGGGGGTTGTATACAGACCCCCATCTCAGGGGGAGGGAATGGACAAGGAAATGATAGAAGGCTTTCTTAGAATGGCAGAAAAAGTGGAGATATTGTTGATGGGGGACCTGAATATGCCAGATGTTAACTGGAGCACCTTTGCTGCAGGCACATCCAAGAGCAGGGTCATTCTTGATGCCCTACAGGGGGCATGCCTCAGACAGCTAGTATTGGAACCCACTTGGGAGGGAGCAATCTTAAACCTGGTACTCTCAAATGAGGACGGAGAAAGAATCTCAGATTTAGAAGTGGGTAGCCATCTGGGAACAAGCGACCACCAAACAGTGGTTCACGATAAACTAAACACAGCCATACAATCAAGCCATACAAAAGCAAGGGTACTGGACTTTAGGAGGGCTGACTTTGGGAAAATGAGAGAGTGCCTCAGAAAAGCACTAGCAAACAGGCAAGAAGGAGGGGTGGAGGAACAATGGGGAGTGATCAAAACAGCCATCACAGAGGCAACAAGCCTTTGTGTAAAGCAAATCAATAAAACACAATGAAGGAAAAAACCGCTATGGTTCTCAAAAGAGGTGGCAGGGAAGGTTAAGGAGAAAAGGACAGCATTCAGGAAATATAAGGAAACACAGAAGGAGCAGGACAGAGAACTTTATCAGTTAAAGCAGAAAGAGGCTGGAAGGCAGTCAGAATAGTAAAGGCCCAAACCGAGGAAAGGATAGCCAATTTTGTTAAGAAGGGGATAAGACCTTTATAGGTACATTAGAAAGCGAAGAAAGACCAAAGGAGGATACTGAAGCTTAATAAAGGGAGGAATGTGGGTAGAGGTGACAGTGAAAAGGCAGGGATACTGAACGAATATTTCTGCTCAGTATTCACAAAGGAAGAGGAGGGGAGTTACCTAAACCAAACAAGAGAAACACTCTGAAGATGGGGGTCGATACCAGTCCATTTACAGAAGAAAGGGTTCTGAAAGAACTAGTAAAATTGAAGGTGGACAAAGCAATGGGGCCTGATGGGATTCACCAAGAATTCTAAAGAACTAAGGGTAGAACTAGTGACACCTCTGACTACTCTCTTTAACAAATCATGGGAGGATGGGGTGGTACCGAGGACTAGAGGAGGGCAGATGTGATTCCTTTTCACAAAGTGGGAGCAGGACAGAGGCAGGAAACTACAGACCAGTTAGTTTGACCTCAGTGGTAGGGAAAATGATGGAATCACTCTGAAGGAAAGAATTGTTGAGTACCTAGAGGCCAGTGGGGCACAGGACCCAAGGCAGCATGGATTCATGATGGGAAGGTGGTGTCAGATGAATCTAATAGATTTCTTTGACTGGGTGACCAAAGTAGCAGACCAGGGAGGGCTGTGGACATGGCCTACCTAGATTTTTAGCAAGGCATTTGATACAGTCCCACACAAAGATTAATACACAAGATAGCCAGCCTTGGAGTGGGTCCCAAGGTGGTAGCCTGGATAAAAAATTGGCTAGACAACAGGACGCAAAGGGTAGTAGTAAATGGAGTACACAGTGAAGAATGGAGGGTTACTAGCGGGGTACCGCAGGTTTCAGTACTGGAACCGGTCCTTTTTAATGTCTTTATAAGTGACATTGCAGAGGAACTGGAAGGAAAAGTATGTCTCTTTGCAGATGACACAAAGATCTGCAACAGGGTTGATACACAAGATGGAGTGGAAAGGATGAGAAGGGACTTGGCAAGGTTGGAGGAATGGTCAAATGTATGGCAGCTCAGATTCAATGCAAAGAAGTGCAAGGTAATGCACATGGGAAACAAAAACTCAGGGGAAGCGTACACAATGGGGGGTGAGATACTGACAACAGTAAAAATAGAAAGGGACCTGAGGGTAATTATATCAGATGACCTAAAGGTGGGCAAGCAATGTGAGAAGGCAGTAAGGAAGGCTGGGGGATACTGGGATGCATAGGAAGAGGCATCAATAGTAGAAAACAGGAAGTTGTTATCCCTCTGTACAGACAGTTGGTGAGACCCCATCTGGAGTACTGTGTGCAGTTCTGGAGACCCCATCTCCACAAAGACATAGACAGAGTGGAGGCTGTCCAGATGAGGGCAACCAAAATGGTGCAGGGTCTGCACCAGAAGACATATGAAGAAAGACTAAAGGAGCTTAATATGTATACCCTTGAGGAAAGAAGGGAGAGAGGGGACATGATAGAAACTTTCAAGTACCTCAAGGGAATCAACAAAGACCAAGAGGGTAGCATCTTCCAGAAAAAGAGATGTGCAAGAACAAGGGGGCACAATTTGAAGATAGAGGGGGACGGCTCAGAGGTAATGTGAGGAAGTATTTTTTCACAGAGAGGGTTGTGGATGCATGGAACAGCCTCCCTGAGGAGGTCGTGGAGTCATGAACAGTGGGTGAATTCAAGAATGCATGGGACAGGCATAAGGCAGTCCTAGTGGGGGGTAGGAGGAAGTAAGCTGTTGGTTAACTAGGATCTGCAGCTTATCTGTTAGGTAGGAAAATGGGCAGACTAGGTGGGCCAAGCAGTCCATATCTGCCGTCAAATTCTATGTTTCTATGTTAAGTTCTGGGTCATTATGTTCTTTTTGTTGCACCTGCAAGAACACTGGAAACTTACAAGAACACTGTGTGGGAAGCATGCTGTTTTCTTGATAAGTTTCCCAGGCACAGACTTATAAAAAGAGCAGCAATGCTTGCGCAAGGGAGAGAAAGATTTGAAATTGAGAAGAAAAAACTCAGAAGGGCTCTGTTTTCTATGTTTGTACTGCCACTGTAAATAGTTATACTGACCAATTTTTATCTTTTTATTTTGCTGTTATTAATAATTAATCACTATTTGTGAATTTTGAAACTGCTCCTGGTTTTCCTATGCCTCCTGACCTGTGCCTCAATGACAGATGGTGTTTGAAGTGAGATTTACACCGTGCTTACTCTCAACTAGGAGTTTTGTGTGTGGGTACTAGACCTGGTACCAGGGCAGCATAGAAGAAAGGTATGGATTCTGCAGCAGTAAGTCCAGGAGTGATTACCAGAAGAATGGCAGCCAAACTAGAAGCAGAAACAAAAGTACAACTGAGACTGTACAGCCAGCACCAGTCATGGGAAAACAAAAAGCAGGCAGTGACAGAACCTGAAAGCCTGACTGCCTTTTCAAATGGTGGGCTATGCAACAACAAGAGATGAAGAAACAGAGAATAGAGGAGATGCAGCAGAGAGAAAGTGATTCAACGTTTAGAGACACAGAGAAAGGAAGAAATGCAACAACTCGACAAGCAGAGAAAAGAAGCGATGCAGTGACAGGAGCAGCAAAGAAGAAAAGAGATGCAGCAATGGATGGAGCTGAAGGATCTGGCACAGGTGCAGCAGACCAACAAACAACTTAAAAGCCATTAAACTTACAAACTTGAGTCCCTCGGATGATACTGAAGCATACCCGACAACTTCTGAAAGGGTTGCCACAGCTTGCCAATGGCCAAAGCAGCAATGGGCAATCAGATTGGTGCATTACCTAACAGGGAAAGACCAACTTGCCTACAGAAATATAGATACTGCAAAGCCAGAAAACCATGACCTGGTGAAAAGAGAGGTTCTTAAAAGATATGACATCTCCAGAGAGACCTACAGGCAGAGATTTCGGTCTCTGAAGTACAACTTAGTCGACAATCCTCGAGAAACCTTCACCCGACTCAGAGAACTCCTTATGAAATGGCTCCAAGCAGAAGGCAAAACACTCCCACAGATCATCGAAACATTTGTAATGGAGCACTTCATCAACATCCAACCCACAGATGTACAGCTTTGAGTAAAAGAACACTGACCAGAAATTGCAAAAAAAAAAAGGCTGTTTCTTTGGATGAAGACTACCAAATGGTCAGACAGACGCCACAGCAGCAAGGTAACAGACAAGCACTGGTAAGACACTCTTTTCCCCTATGTAAACTCCAAGTTTGATAAGAACTCTGGTGGGGGTAACAAATCTGCACCCAAAAACTTTATTTGCTATAACTGTAATAAGCCAGGTCATATTGCAAGAAATTGCCATAGTAAGAAGAGTGACACTGGAGCAGATTTGTCCTTGACAAATTGAGGCAAGTACTTAACAGATGTGAAGGTGGGAGATAAGACTCTGAAGGGACATATAGAGTTGGGAAGCAGACAGACCCTAGTGCATACTGAAGTGCTGGGAAAACAACGTCCAAAAGGACCAGGTACTGGTGTCAACTGCATCCACGGGGATACTCGATACTATCCCACTACCCAAATGACTCTGAATATTAAGGGTGTGTCACACCAAATGAAAGTGGGGGTAGTACCTAAGTCACCTGTACCTGTGATTATTGAAAATGACTTTTCAGGATTTACTGAGTTAATCAAAGATGGAGTAAATCCTAAGGTTTCAGCAGCTGTGGTGGGAAGAGTTCAGGCAAAAAAATCTCAGATGGTGGGGACTCATCATTTCGCTGATTTTGATTCAGACTTGTCTGAGCAAAGCTCTAAGACCCAGAAGTCCAGGGAAGAAAGACGATGCCTAAAAAACTGATAGACATAAAGGGTTAACAAATGAAAATGCTGAAACTAAACTGATCACGGATTGTGATTTTCTTTCACAACAAGTTAACAATGTTTCTCTCCAGGGTTATTTTAAGCAGCTGGAGGTGAAACCAAATCAGGGTGAACCTATGTTTAAAAAATGTAATGGGCTACTGTACAGAGTTTGGGTCAAGCCTCAGACACAGGAACAGACAGAACAATTGGTCATACTACAAAAGTACAGATGTGAGTTGTCACAGATAGCACATGATGGTCCTGTGACTGGTCACTTGGGGAAGGATCCCACCCTTGCCAGATAGCTGTACAGATTTTACTGGCCTGGAATTCATGAAGATGTAGCTACCTATTGCAGTTCTTGTGCTGAGTGTCAGAAAGTAGCCCCAGTGACTAAAAAGACAAAGTGCCCCTGATGCTCCTACCCTTGATAGATGTGCCTTTTGAGAGAATTGCAATGGATGTGGTTGGCCCCTTAGACAAAAGTAAAATGGTAATCGATTCATTCTGGTAGTATGTGACTATGCTACTCGATACCCCCAGGCAGTTCCAATGCATACTGTCACAGCCCAGAAAGTGGCAGCAGAGCTTGCTAAAATGTTCAGCAGGGTGGGTATACCAAAATAGATTATCACTGATCATGGTAATAATTTTGGTGCTGCATTATTGAAGGAGCTGTACCAACTACTAAGTATCACTGCCATTAGAACCTCCCCTTATCACCCTCAGACCGACGGTCTTGTTCAGCATTTTAATCAAACCCTGAAACGCATGTTATAAATATTTGTAAAGGGGGAAGGGAAAGACTGGCACCAATATACAGGTTACTCACCTGTAACAGGAGTTCTAGGAATGGTATGTGTTGTTCATCCACACTCTCTGGCAGGTATCCTTGCCGCTTTAATTCTTGCCGTAAGGTCTTCAAGCTGGCTCCTCCCACCCACCCGGGTGGTAAAACTCTTGGCTCCGCCCCATGACGCCAGATCTGGCCCGCTGGAAGCTCAGGTTGTGAGTCGAAGCCGGGGAGGTCGGGTGGGTCGTGTGGATGAACAACATATACCATTCCTAGAACTCCTGTTACAGGTGAGTAACCTGTATTTCTAGGGACATGGATTTGTTGTTCATCCACACTCTCTGAGACTCCTAGCAGTTCTCTGGGAGGAGGGAGGCAAGGCTCACACCCCCAATACTTACTTGGGAAAGACAGCTTGGAGAACTGAGGCCCCAAAACCAGCATCCCGAGTGACTCAGGGTCGATGTGGTAGTGGGTAATAAAAGGTATGTGCCGACTTCCAGGTAGCAGCCCTGCAGATATCCTGGATAGGGACGTCCCTGGAAGCAGCTACCGATGCAGCGGTATGGCGGGTAGAATGAGCTCTTATCCCTCTGGGAGGCTCCATGCCCGCCAACCTGTAGCAGAGCTCTATGCAGGAGGTGATCCACCTGCCTATCATCCGCTTTGCTGCAGGTCTGCCAGGTGCGGCTTCAGCGTAGGTGACAAACAGCTGGTGAACCTCTCCCCGAACTTCAGCCGTCTGCTCCTTATAATAAGCGAGCGCTCGTCTAGGGTCAAAGTATGGAGCCTATACTTGGCCTCCGAGGTGTGATTGGGGTAGAACACTGGCAGAGTCAACACCTGGTTAAGGTGAAACTCTGACACCACCTTCGGAAGGAATTTCGGGTGGGGGCGCAGGACAACCTTGTCCCTGTGGAAGACCAGGTAGGGAGGCTAGATGGAAAGCGCCTGGAGCTCTCCCATCCTTCTGGCTGATGTGATAGCCACCAAGAAGGCGGTCTTCCATGACAGGTGTGAAAGATCACACCTGTGCATTGGTTCGAATGGCTTGCCCATGAGCTTGGCCAGTACCAGCAGTAGATCCCACGGAGGTGGAGGTTCTCTCACCGGAGGGGAAGTGTGGTCAAGGCCTTTGAAAAAGCGCCCGACCACCTTCTCCTGTGCCACCGACTGCTTGCCGGCCCACGCCCGGTAAGCAGAGATGGCTGTCAAGTGCACCTTAAGGGTCGTGGACCGAAGCCCTTGCTGAGACAGGGACCACAGGTAGTCCAGAATGCTTGCCAAGGGGCAGTCGGAAGGGTCCAAGCCCTTCCCCTGACACCAAATGGAAAACCTCTTCCATTTGAAGGCATAGCATTTCCTGGTCGACTACTTACGGGACACCTCAATGACGTTGAGGACCTCGTCAGAAAGACCCAGAGCCTGGAACTCTAGCCGCTCAGGATCCAGGCTGTTAGGTGCAGGGATTGAAGGTCCGGATGGAATACCTTCCCCTGATTGACTAAGATCAGGTCCGGGCAGGCTGGAAGCCACCTCGGCAGCCTGGAGCTGAGGCTGAGGAGATCTGGACACCAGAACTGGCAGGGCCAGTCTGGGGCTACCAGAATCACCTGCGCCTTGTCCCTCCTCACCTTGAGAAGCACCTTGTGGATCAAGGAAATGGGGAAAAGGCGTAGAAGAGGCCTGGGGTCCACGGCCTCGAGAAGGCATCCTCCTGCAGCGAGCCCTGCTGAGGGGGCGGGCATGGAACAGACTCAGCTTCGCATTCTCCCTGGAGGCAAACAGGTCCACCTGAGGTGTGCCTCAGTGGGAGAACAGATCTTGTACTACCTCTGGCAGGAGAGACCACTCGTGAGATGCAGCCCCTATCCGGCTTAGGGCATCGGCCAGGGTGTTGGAGGCTCCTGCCACGTGAATGGCTAGGAGATCCGCCTCCAGGCTGCGCACTAGGGACCAAATGCGGAGAGCTTCCTTGCATAACAGCAAGGAGCGCGTCCCGCCCTGGCGGTTCAGATAGTACATGGTCGTGGTGTTGTCCGTCTGGACCTGAACCACTTGACCCCGTAGAAACCGGGCGAAGGCGGTGAGAGCTAGACGGACTGCTCAGAGCTCCAGCAGGTTGATGTGGCATCGGGACTCCAGAGGGGACCAGAGGCCGTGCGCTCGGTGTTCCCCCAGATGGGCACCCCAACCCATCAGAGATGCGTCAGTCGAGAGAGAGACCGTCGGCTTGGGGCGGACGAATGGGATACCCTCCTGCAGATGTGCTGGAATGATCCACCATTGGAGAGCGTTCCACATCTCCTGGGTCACTGTCACGGGCCGGTCCAACGGATCGCGGCGTTGTGACCATTGGCTGGCCAGTCCCCATTGAAGGGGACGCATGTAACAGGGCCCCAACGGACCACGCTGGTGCAGGCCGCCATGAGGCCCAGGAGGCGCAGAAAGTCCCAGGCAGGGCGCAACTGCCCAACCAGAAATGATTGGGCAAAGGAGGAAAGAACCTTGGCCCTGTCCGCCAGGAGCCATGCTCTGGCTCATAGAGAGTCGAGCTCTGCCCCGATGAACAGAATCACCTGCTTTGGCACGAGTTCCGACTTGGCCTCGTTGATGAGGAGGCCAACCTGAGAGCAAACCTGGAGGGCCAGATCTCTGGACCGCTCCGCCTCCAGTCTGGAGGGGGCTGCTATCACCCAATCGTCCAGGTAAGGGTACACCCGGACCCCTTGGCGCTGCAGGAATGCTGTCACCACTGCCATGCATTTGGTGAAGACCCTGGAAGCTAGGGAGAGGCCGAAGGGCATGGCCCGGAACTCATATAGGGATCCCTCTGCTCTGAAGCAGAGGAGCCTCTGATGGGACGGACGGATTGGGACGTGAAAGAACGCGTCCTGGAGGTCCAGGGAGCAGAACCACATGCCTCGTTCCAAGGATGGGATTATCTGAGCCAGAGTGACCATCCTGAAGGTCCAAGACCTTAGGAACTTGTTCAGGTCGTGTAGGTCGAGAATGGGGCGCCAGCCCCCCATCCATTTTGGGACCAGGAAGTACCTGGACACAAACTCCGGGTCTGGAGGAGGATCCACCACCTTCCTGATTACCTCTTTTTCGAGGAGCAGGGCAATATCAGCCCAGCAGGCCGACAGCGAGGCTGTGGACCCCATGGCCCCCCGAGGGGCAACGGCTTGAAAAGGCGGAACCTGCTCGAACTCCAGAGGCAGGCCTTTTCCTACCACCTCCAACACCCAGCGGTCCATGGTGATAGCGGACCAGGCGGAAAGGAAGTGGCAAGCCGTCCCCACGGGGAACCCAGGGAAGTGCGCGGTTGGGGGCGGCACCCTCAACCCGTCACTGGGCAGGCTTGTGGAAGAACTGGCGAAGAGCCTCCTGAGCCTTTACCTCCTTGCTTCCTGTTGGAGGAAGTCGTCGGCTTGGGTTTGGGACACCAAGCGCGAGCCTGCTGGCCCTGTTGGTGGTGCTGCTGGGCCGGTCGAGGAGCAGGGACCGAAAGACAAAAAGACTTCTGCTGCTGACGGCGGCCTTTGTCCCTCTGGGCGGAGGTGACCGAGTCCAGAGTTGCATTGGACTTCTCGATCCGCTGGAGGTGTCCCTCCATTCCAGGGCCGAAGAGGTCAGTCGCCAAGAAGGGGAAGTCCGCCAACTTGTGCTGGGTATCCGCCATGAAGGTGGATATCCTCAGCCACGCCCTGCGTCGCATGGCCACCGCAGCTGCTACTGACCTGGCACAGGAATCACCTATGTCCAGAGCAGTCTGGAGCTGCTGCTTCGCCACCGCCCTACCCTGGTCCCGCACCTGGCGGACCGTGGTCTGCAGGTCAGGCGGGAGATGAGAACAACCTCGTCAGGAGCCCATGAGGCGTGGGAGAAGTGTGCCATCAGCACGGCCGAGCTGGCCTGTCGGAGGCCGAGGGAGGACGCAGTGTACACCTTGCACCCGGCAAAGTCCAGCTTTTTGGACTCTTTGTCGGGGGGCTTGTCCACATGCCGAGCATTCCGGGCAGCGGAAAACACTGTCGGTGACTAACCCCTCAGCCGAGGGGTGTTCCAAGAAACCGGGCAAAGAGCCGGTAGGGACCGCATACTTCCTGGCCATCCTGGCCGAGGGCGCAGGACAGGAAGCACGCCGCTGCCAAAGCTCCAAGGCTGGGCCGACAATGGCCTCAGCCACCGGAAAGGCCTCCGTCGGAGAATCCCCTCAGTCCAGAATCTCCGTTAGGGGATCCTTGGCCCGTTTGGACACGGGCTCGAGCTGCATCCCGGTGGACTCTGAGATGAGTCGAAGCAGACCCAAGAAGGACGATGGGCTATCGTCCACTGACTGGCCCCCGGAGGACTCCAGATCGCACTGCCTGGAGAACAGGGAGGAATCGTCGTCGGATTCCAATGAGTCTGCGAAGAGCTGCCTCAGCCCTGAGCCACCCTTCACCTGCCGAGGACGGTCGGGAGTGAGGGTGACCGACAACCTGTGGGGCAGGCCATGACCCAACCTAGAATTCTTGGTCGGTGCCCCCGACTTTGGTTGTGGAGGCGGAGGTTCCACCACAACAGGTGGACCAGCTGGTTTTGGCTTAGCAACTGGCCCTGGGGCGGGCAACTTGACTGGAACGAGTGGTTGCTTTGGCCGTTCAGGCGACAACCACTTGATGGCCGGGGTCTTGGCCGGGGTCGGCTTAGGCCCAGGTAACAGCAACTGCTGCCACATAAGATCCTCGTAGCGCCGGTGCAACTTGCGCCGTAGCCTCTCCTCACCCGAGGAGGAGGACGAGGAAGAACTGCGTCGCCGCTTACTTCGGTAATGAGACTGAGACTGCCGATGTCAGCGGGAACGGCTGGACCGACAAGAGGTCCGAGACCGAGACCCCCGGGGGGACCGAGGGTGGGTTTGGGAAGGGCCGGGGGATATCCGCTCTTCCCTCGGCTCGGGAACTTTAACCGGGGACTGCGGTCCCGAAGAAGCAGGCAGATCCTCGGTATCCACCGGGGGAACCGGTGAAGTAGGGTTGTCGGCTTCTTCAGTCGACAGCCCGTCTAACGGATCGAGAAAAATCTCGACTTCGTCGACGGGAGTCTCAGCAGGCTGGCCTGACGGGGGCACCGTGAAGCCAGCGGTCTCAGCCGCAACCTCGACTGAAGTCGACGGTCGGCTGCCCGGGAAGGGGGACCTCTCCCGCTCCCACGAACGCCGATGATGGGACTTACCTTTCGATTCCCTTTTCTTGGGCCGAGAAGAATGTTCCGAAGGCCCCTCTCCTTTCGTGGAAAGGGACTGGCAAAGCTCCTTGAACGAAGCTGAATATGAGGAATTCAGAGAGAGCGGGATAAATGCCGCGGCCGAGGAGGAAGAAGATGCGGCCTGGGCCGCCTCCTCGAGGGCGACAGAACTGCTCGAGCTGCTCAGCGAAGCCAGCCGCTGCAGATACGCCCAATGAGCCTCTTTGGATTTACCGGTGGAAAGCGTTTCTTGGGCGCCCGAGCTTCAAGCGGGCAGGCGGTCATCAGAACATTGGCCGAGAAAAACGGCACAACTCCGCCAAGCCTGCGGGCGTGATCTAAGCCTAAGCAGTGAGGCGCCGCGTGGAGTGCGGATCTGTCCTGGACATTTTCTGCCCGCAAGGCTTTCACAACGTGGGAACAGATTTGTCCATCGCAGCCGCGAGGAAAAAGAAGACCAAAGTTTAGAAAACTTCAAAATCAATTTCGGACGAACCAAAGAATTAGGATCCAGTCACAAACGCAGAGCGCTAAGGAGGGAACCTGAGCTTCCAAGCGGTAAGGAAGATCTAGCGTCATGGGGCGGAGCAGAGAGTTTTACCACCCGGGTGGGTGGGAGAAGCCAGCTTGAAGACCTTCTGGCAAGAATTAAAGCGGCAAGGATACCTGCCAGAGAGTGTGGATGAACAACATATCCATGTCCCTAGAAACTTACCTTACCTGCTTTTTGCTTACAGAGAAGTGCCACAGGCATCCGCAGGTTTTTCGCCATTTGAAATGCCGTATGGTAGACATCCTAGAGGGCCACTAAATATAATAGAATAAACATGAGAAGATAACCCCAGTCAGAAACAATGTATTACATCTTATATGTGTGCCCTGAGAAAGAAGCTGGCAAAATATGTTGAAATCGCCCATACTAATCAGCAAAAGGCCCAAAACCACCAGAATGTGTATTATGACCATGGGATAAAAGAAAAAGGTTTTGAGCAGGTGAAAAGTCTTGCTACTGTTATCCACTACAGAAAATAAACTGTTAATGAAGTGGCAGGGGCCTTATAAAGTGCTTAGATGTACTGGCACAGTTAACTATGAGATTGAGACCCCTGACAGGAAAAATCCTATTAAGATATACCATGCTAACCTCCTCAAGAAATGGGTTGAAAAAACACCAAAAGCTGTTTTGTTAGTTTTACCAGAAACTGATAAAGAAGATATTGATGTAGCTTACTGTATGATAGACTGGAACAAACTGTAACTGCTGATGCTGTAAAGGTGAATGTTTCCTTAACCACCAAACAAACCACAGAAATTTGTAACTTCCTAAAGACAATTAACAGTACTTCTGCCACAGTGCCAGGCCGAGCAAAAGGGGTTGAGCACGTAATAGTGAAAAGGAATGCTCGCCCTATTACACAAAAGACATACAGATTACCAGAGTGGTTAAGAGCTGATGTGGTTAAGGAAATACAAAAAAAAGAAAGAATTGGGAATCAGAGAGTCAAGAAGTGCTTGGTCATCACCAATGGTGATGGCAAACAAAAAAGAAGGGGGTTTAAGAATCTGCCTTGATTTTAGGAAATGTAATCAAGTGTCAGAATTTGACAGTTATCCTATGTCCATAATAGATGATTTGGTGGACAGACGGGGAGTGCCAAGTATAGCACTACCCTCGATCTCACCAATGGTTACTGGCAAATCCCCTTAGCTACAGAATCCAGAGACAAAACTGCATTTGCCACTCCTATTCTATCAGTTCACCATCATGCCATTTGGTTTACATGGCACACCCGCTACATACCAGTGGTACGTGGATGTAATTTTATCCCCTCACATTGCGTACCGGGATGATGTCGTGGTGTACAGTCCAGACTGGAAAAGCCACCTTAACACCTACTTCAGTTATTCAATCAATCAAAAAGGCTGGTCTGACAATTAATCCTACCAAGTGTGCACTGGGCATGCAGGAAACCAGATATTTGGACTATGTTTTGGGAAATGGAGAAGTCAAGTCAGAGGTTTCTAAGATAGAAGCAGTAGCTAACAGCCCCGTCTCTAAAACAAAGAAACATGTCAGATCATTTTTAGGGCTGGCTGGTTATTATCGGAGATTTGTTCCTAGCTTTGCTGAGTTAGCTACTCCCCTCACTGAACTCACAAAGAAACGGTTCCCGAATAATGTGAAATGGACCCCAGAGTGGGACAAGGCTTTTCAGGCCATTAAGGCTGCATTATGTTCAGCCTCTGTTTTAAGAAGCCCAGATTTTGAGAAGCAATTTTTGTTACAGACTGATGCATCAGAGGTAGGCCTAAGTGTGGTCTTGAGTCAGCATATAGATGGGAAAGAACATTCTATTCTATAAATAAGTAGGAAATTGCATGACAGAGAAAAAAGGTACTCCACCATTGAAAAGGAATGCCTTGCGACAAAGTAGGCCATGGAGTCCCTTAAGTTTTACTTGCTAGGAGCTGACTTTGTACTTGTAATAGATCACAGTCCTCTCTGTTGGCTTAACCAAATGAAGGATAAAAATTCTAGAATCACACAGTGGTACCTGGCACTACAGCCATTTAAATTTAAAGTGATGCACAAATCTGGGAAAGAGAATGTCAATGCTGATTTTCTGTCAAGAGATGGATCAGGAATCAAGAATTCCAAAGGTTGAAAAAAAAATGTGTGAGTTTAAATTACTGCATATGCACTGAACTGTAAAGGTTATAAGCTACTGTTTGACAAGAATCAATGGAAAGTTGTGGAAACCTGTTTTTTAAAACAGGTTCCCTCTTAAAGGGGGGTTACGTGACAGGGTTGAATAAGACCCTGACTCATTTGTTATGCAGAAAGAGGTTAAATGTAATGATCTGTTTTATTCTCTCCTTTTCTATCTCTTCTCTGTCTGGTTGCACAACCACATTTTTTTGTGATACCTAGGAACTGATCACTCCGACAGTTTTGCAGTTCTCCACCTCTTGCTATCTCTCTGCCTTCCCTTGCTGTTCTGTCTTTTCTTCCCCCTTGCATATCTACAGGTATAAAAATAAATGTGAATCTTAATGTGGAAATGTCACTGATACTGGGATCCCTTTGTTTAAAACGGTATATAGTTTTACTGTTGAAATGACTGCAGAAAGCTATCTGGAACTCAAGGGTGTAACCTGAAATGCAGTTTTAAGCCTTTTGCAGAGATGTAAACAAGAGGTCAGTGCTGGGTCATTATGTTCTTTTTGCTGCACGTGCAAGAACATTGGAAACTTACAAGAACATGGTGTGAGAAGCATGCTGTTTTCTTAACGAGTTTCCCAGGCACAGACTTATAAAAAGAGCAGCAGTACTTGTGCAAGGGAGAGACTGAGATTTGAAATTGAGAAGAAAAACTCAGAAGAAGGACTCTGTTTTCTATGTTTGTACTGCCATTGTAAATAGTTATTCTGACCAATTTTTATTTTTGCTGTTATTAATAATAAAATGCTATTTGCGAATTTTGAAACTGCTCCTGGTTTTCCTATACTTCCAGACCTTTGCCTCAGTGACAATCCCCTCACACCTATACAGTTTGGAATTGTGCTCTGAAATTTTCAGGGTAGAAAGAGCCTGGGCCACAGTGCTGCCTTTCCCTGGTTCCAAAGTTTTAAGAATTTGACATTTCAGTTCTGAGCATGCTCAGTATCTTTTTTTTGGGGGGGGATAGCTGCTTGGAACAAAATAAGAATTTGATCCATATGAAAAAGGATCCTTTTACATATGGGGTAATCCTTTTTCATGAGCGTAAATTCTTTTTCATACAGTCACCATCTTGTTTCTGCTTTTTCCAAAAAATGTTTTGAAAATCTATATAAATTATATATAAATTAGATCCATGAGACACCAGCACATGTATCTTGTTAACTGAGACCCTGTTCGTGGATTCTAGAGTTACTTTTTGGAATAATGACCCAGAAATATGTTTTTTTATACATTTTTTAAATCTTTTTCATGACCCGATTTTCTTTTTTCATAAAGTATCCCTTCATATGAAAAAATAATTTGGACTTAGTTTTTTCCAGATTCTGTTTTCGTATAAAGGGATCCTTCTTTCCTTTTTCATATGAACGAAACAACCTCATAAAAAAGAATTCTTTCATATGAAAAAAGAATTTGGACTTAGTTTTTTTCCCCACATTTCAACTGCAACAAGCCATAACTCCCTCAATATCTGTAGTTAAAGGACAATCTATGTATCAAAACAAAGGTCATAATGAATACTACAAGAAAAACACATAATACTAGCCAAAAAAGTTATGGTCTGTATAAAGAAAAATAAAAATAATAAAATAAAATAAAACTTCCCATAGGGTAACACTGGAAGTTTAACAAGTCATACAACCAAGCAAATAAATTGCTTTTTGGGACAAATGGAAGTGCAGGGCACTCTGGGCCCTGCGCTTCCACAGCAACATGGATGTATGCACCTTTGGGGGGATGAACACACAGGGCCCAGTGGGCCCTGCACTTCCATAGGCAAATGGGTATGTGCACACAGGTCCTGAAGGGACCTGCATGAATGAGGATATGATTATACTATAACAGAAATTAAGGAAATTGTTTGCAACAAAACGTTGTTAATGCACCAGTTAGGGTTCAGATTACATGGACAAAAGCAAAGAAATGTGGTGTTAGGGTTTCCAACCATATCCACCCCCTGTCAGCAAAAAGAAAAACCATTATGGTTTCACCTCTCCCAAGTCTTTGCAAATCAGGCATGGGGTGTTCTTGGGGTTGTCAACCCTAATGCTCAAACCACTCTCATATACTCTGCACATCTCAACTTCTTTACTGATGGAATGGAGTGAGCGTCAGAGTTGACAACCCAAGAAACACCCCACACCTGATTTGCGAAGACTCAGGAGAGGTGAAACCATAATAGTTTTTCCTTTTGCTGCCTGTACAGGGTTGGGGTGGGGGGTTGGAAAACCTAACACTACATTTCACTATTTTTGTTGGTGTAATCTGAACCCTAACTGGTGCATTAACAAAGTTTTCTGCAAAGATATATTATAGTAGCGCGGTAGTTCCTCTATTGTTAGGGTTGAGCAGGGGTTTCTATGTTAAACCTCAAACTTTGAACGTTAATAACTGCAACCATTCAACAGATTTGAACATTTTGCATGCATGGTCTCAGGAGATCTGATGACTTGCCAAGTTTAGTTCCACTCGGATGTGCTGTTTCCGAGATCAGGATAGTGAAAAAAAGAAATGTATTTGCTGTTTTTTGTCATCCCCTAGTGCCCACATGGTTTGGAAATTTAGTCTAAAATTTTAAGGGTGGAAAGGGCTTGGCCCACAGGTGTGCCTTTCGCTTATAGAGTGAAAAAATATTAATCACTTCCAAAGTTATTAAATTTTAAAACTTTGGTTCTGAGCATGCTCAGTACAGTATTTTGGATAGCTGCTTACAACGAAAAAATAATTTGGTCAATATGAAAAAATATCCTTTTTCATATGGGGTAATCGTTTTTTGTGAGGAAAAAAATCTTTTTTTCATATGGCCGCCTATCTTGTTTCCATTTTTTTAATTTTCAAAACCTATAAAAATGACATCCTGCAGAGACACCAACACTGCACTTAGTTTGTAGAAAAATGACCCAGAAATGTCTTTTTTTTTTCCACTTAAAAATCTTTATCGTAATTCGATTATTTTTTCATTTTTCATATGGGCTTGCGAAAAAATAACTGGCCCAAATGAAAAAGGATCCCCTTACGAAACCAAAAAACTGGGAAACAAATAAGTCAATAATCTTTTTTATATGAGGGAATCATTTTTCGTATGAATGAAAAAAGCATACAAAAAAGGACCGCTTTATACGAAAAAGGAATCAGAAAAAAAATGAAGTCTAAGTTTTTCATTTCGTATGAAGGGATTCTTTCTCATTTTTTTCCATTCAGAGAAAAAAGCATGCCTTCATATGAAAGATTTTGGATTTTGTTTTCTTCCAGATTATTTTTTCGTATAACAGTATCCTTTTCCGTATGCTTTCTTCATTCATACGAAAAAGGATTCCCTTCATACGAAAAAAAGAGTTTGGACTTCGTTTTTTTTTTTTTTACTACTTTTGAACGTCAACAAGCCATAATTCCCTTAATGTTTGGATGTAAGGGACAATGTGTATATATAAAAGGGTTTAAGAGGGAACTGGACAAATACTGTGTAGCAAACAAAATAATAAGTTACTATAGCTAGGACATCAGCGAGCACAATGGACTAATGTCTTCTCTGCTCAGATATAACCTATGAAACATATATATATATATATATATATATATATATTCATTACAAAAACTCAGTTAATGCATCAGTTAGGGTTCATATACAGTGACAAAAGTATGGAAGCGTGGTGTTAGGGTTCCCAACCTAAACCCCATCCCCCAACTACCGCGCCTCCACACTGTAACAGGCATCGGGGTGTCTTGGATCATCAACATTAACGGTCACCCCATTCTATGTGTAAGGAAGCTGAGATGGTACAGCACAGGAGAATGGGGTGAGCATTAGGGTTAATGACCCCAAGACATACCCCAACGCCTATTGGTGTGTGGAGGGTGGGGTGGTAGGGCTGGTTGGGGGGGGGTTCGATGGAGTGTTAAGGTTGTGAACCCTAACACCACATTTCCATACTTATGTCGCTGTAATAAGAACCCTAATTGTTGCATTAACTGAGTTTTTTTGCAATGTACAGTATTTCCTTACTTTTTGTGAAAGTATCACCATAGATGTAGTTGTTTATGGGAGTGCAGGGGGGACACTGTAATTAACCTTCATCTCCCTGTTGGAGCACAGGATCCATGCGCTGTGATTTACCTTATATAAATGTGGGAGTGCAGGGTCCTTTGAACCCTGCGCACCCACCCTCCGTGGATGCATGAGCAAATTATCACCATAGCCATCTGATTATCCCAGGACATGTACCTGTACAGAAAATTTCCAAAGCCATGCCAAAACATATTTCTGCGCAACTGCGACACCATTCCATGCCACAGGTGCAAAAACACATTTTGGGCAGGATTCGAAAGATTACAGCTGCGACATACATGAGGTGGGGTAATAAAGAAAGCTATGTTGTAAATCTGGGGTACCAAATATTGAAAATCACTGTATTTATGAGCTGGCATACCAAAATTGTGACAAATGGTCATAACTTTGTCATTTATTCATATTTTGACCCAAAATCTTCAACACAGTCTTCTTACCACACCACCTCATAAACACCATAGGTGATGATTTTTAAATCCATTGCAAAACACCATTCCGCGCCACAGGTGCGAAAACTGGTTTCAGGCAGGATATGAAAACTGACAGCTGTACTGTTCATAAGCTGGTATGAAAAAATGTCAATGTTGAAAATTTGGAGTGAAAATTTTACAAGCTGCCAAACTTACGCACGTAGAAACATTTCAGCGACTGTGTGTAACTTGGGCATTTTTAGGTATTTTTGCACCAAATTTCCAACATGGCCTTTTTGGACCCCACCTCATGAGCACTGCCACTGTCATTTCATTACTCAGTCCCGAAAGGTGATTTCGTGTAGCAACCGCGCCATTCCACGTGACAGTTGTGAAAACATGTTTCGGGCAAGATGTGAAAAATGACAGCTGTACTGTTCATGAGGTGGTTTGAAAAAATGTCTACATTGAAAATTTGGAGTGAAAATATTAAAATTTCCAGTTATACTCGTGTGTAGAAAAATTTCAACGATCAAATGTAACTCACATAGTTTTAAGTATTTTGACTAAATTTCAACATAGGTTTTGGACCTCCTCATGAACATTGACACTGTCATTTCATTACTCGGTCCCCAAAGGTGATTTCACGCAGTGACCACAAAATCACCTTATGGGTCTGATTAGTGAAATAACAGTGACAGTGTTCATGAGGTGGGGTACCAAAAAGGCCATGTTGAAAATTTGGTGGAAAAATACAAAAAAATGGCTGAAATATCACCATAAGTTCAAAACATTGACAGTCGTTACACAGCACTTACCTTGATTCTTCAGTTTGCGGTTCGGCTTTGAAGAGTGCACATGTGTCCCGATCCACAGAAGATGACAGCCGACGATCTCTGATGGTAAGTATAAAGCAAGCGGGGGCGGTGGACTGCTCAGCGGGAGGGTCAGGGATGGAGGAGGAGGATGGGGAAATGATGACGGACCTTTTTTTTTCAGGTTTAAAAAAATGACAGGGGAATGTTTTCTTTTTTTACAGGTAAATCTAAACAATATTTTGGGACACTGGGTGTAGGCTCCCCACAGTCTCAAAGTACAGGGGGGAGGACATAACTGGGGACACTGGGAGTGGGCTCCCCAGTGTCCTACACACTGTGGGGGGGGTTGTAGTCCCAACATGGGGATTGGGCACCCCGATGTCAGCAATAAAAGTCTTAAAAATTTAACATTTCGGGACACTGGGAGTGGGCTCCCCAATGTCCCACACTGGTGGGCAGTGATAGATTTCTACCGCCAACATGGGGATTGGGCACCCAGATGTTGGCAGAAACATTTTTTTTAAATAAATATTTCGGGACACTAGGAGTGGGCTCCCCAGTGTCCCACACTGGTGGGGGGGGGAGGTTCTACCACTGACATGGGGATTGGGCACCTCGATGTTGGCAGAAAATGTTTTTCTATAAAACATGCGTCGGCCCCCTTGGAGGCAATAAATGGATAAAAGAACCCCTAAACAGGGGCCGAAGATATGATTCGGACCTTATTTTGGCAAAAAAAGTGACTGGAAAGATTTTGGCCATTTATGGGGTCCGATGTTTTTTCTATTCAAGTAGTGCCGCAAATTTGCAGCAGTTTTCGCTAAGCAGTGTTGCAAATTTGCAGCAGTTTGCAAGCAACAGTGCGGTTAGCTACACAAAAACTGCCACAATTGCAGCAGTTTTGCAAAAATAGTGCTGCAAATTTGTGACACCATCAACGCCAAGTGGAAAAAACATACTTCCGGCCAGTATTTAAAATAACTAAGGCCAGAATCGTGTTCCTTGGGCCCCAATTAGGTAAACACAACTGTTGGTGTTTACCAAGGGGCAGCATTTTCTGAATTACAGCGTTTTTTTCCTCATCGCTAACTGAAAACAAGATGGCGGCAGCACCACCCTACCAAAACCATTTGCGGCATTAATAAGTGCCTTCACGAAAGCAGAAACTGCTTTCACGTGGAACATATATTTTTTCCCATAGGCTGTAATGGGAAACTTTAAAGTTTTATAACTTTTGAACAGATTAATATTTTTTCACCAAACCTTCAAAAGGCACATCTGCAGCCCAGACCCATATACCCTAACAATTTCAGACCAGACTCCCAAGCCCTTTCAGAGATGCAGCTAAGCAAATAAATTACACCTAAATAGTAAATTACCAATTTTTTGGCACTCCGCAACTGCACCACCTACCAGAACGAAATTGCCAAATCCAGAGAACTGTGGTACCACACAGTGTGTGAAAACATTTGGGCACATCGGTCGTACAGTTGCAAAGTTATTAAAGTGCAAAATTTGGGGTTTAACATAGAAGTGGCCATGCAACCCTAACTACCGTGCCAGTATAATCTGTATATCAAAGCAAAGGTCTTAATGAGTACTGCAGGAATAACACATACCCCAAACAATGTAGGGGCCATATATAAAAAAACAAAAAAAATCAGAAAATCTAAATTCCCATAGGACAACACTGGAACTTTAACAAGCCATACAACGAAGCAAATAAATTGCTGGTTTTCCACAAATGGAAATGTGGGGCCCCTGCTCTTCCACACCAACACAGATGTATGCATCTATGGAGAGATGCAAGCGCAAGGCCCGAAGGGCCCTGCCTTTCACAGCCAAATGAGATACGATTATACTATCTCAAAAAGTAAGGATTGCAAAAACGTTAATGCACCAGTTAGAGTTAAAGCGAATTAAGTTTTGATCTTTCTGTGTCTCGCGAATGAGGCGTTGGTAGAGTTGTCAACCCCAACACCACTCCATTCATATATTCTACACATCTCAGCTTATTTACTGATTGAATGGGGTGAGCGTTAGGGTTGACAACCCCAAGGTAATGTATACCCCACGCTTCATTTGCGAAGACACAGGAGAGGTCAAACTGTAATGGTTTTTCCTCTTACTGCCTGCAAGGTGCGGGTGGCGTGTTAGGGTTGGGAACCCTAACACCACATTTTCCTAATTTTGTCACTTGAGCCCTAACTTGTGCATTAAGAAAGTTTTTTTGCAATGAATATGATATATAATACAAGGGGAGTAATGCTTACATATTAGGGTTGAGAAGCACCACAGTGTTACAACCCTATTTTAGCACCTTAATCACTCTGCCACACTGAACCAATTTACTTGAAATTTGGCAGGCACTAAGTGGGTGCCAGAATCTCAGGATCCAGACAATTTTGTGACAATCAGTTCAGTGGGAGCAAAGTTACAGAGGAGCACCCCCAAAAAAAAAAACTGGCCTATATTAAGGCCCTTTTTTGTTCACCTAGAACTGAAAAACTAGGAGAATTTCAGATCTGGAACTTTCAGTTTTGACAGTTTGTCCAAAGATGTGTGCCTTTGTGCTTTTTACGTCCCTAACATGTCCTGATTTGGAGAAATTAAACAAAAACCACATGCATGCTCAGTTTAAAAACAGAACTTTCTAAAGAGAACAGATTTTTTTACAACCACATTTCTTTTTTTTTTTTGCGCCTCCCCAAGCCCTCAGCTGGCCACTCCTTCAGGTCACCAAGGCCACTGTCCCACCATGTCCCATCGTCATCCACCATCCCGTTAATACCACCACCCATGTAACCCGACGTATCCCTTCATCGGGAGGGCCCTTCCCCTATGGAAGGGAACTGGGAGAGCAGAGTCACCTGCAGACATTCCAACTGTATCCTGGGCGTGGCAGGGGTCAACACGGACACCTCTGGGCTTTGTGATGAGCAGGGAACTGGCCAGTCATCCAGTTGGCCGAGCAGCTAATTTTCTAGTTTCCTCCCCAGCCCGCTCTACCTCCCACGTAGCAGTCTGGCCACAACAGCATCCTGAGGGCATGGGCGTTCAGCAGCGTATCAAGGCCATATGATGCCAGGAATGCCAACCACTAGCCACCAACAGGAGCTGTCAAAACAGTGGTCCATGACCCACCCACCCCCTGGGAGGGAAGTGTCCAACTAACACTGTAAACTCCCTCCCTGCCAGACTCTGCTCCTCACATTGGGGCTCGGGGCATGAACCTGGGTCACCAACGTGCCGAGCAAACACCCATTGCTTGGTGCCACGGAGCCTGCATTTCTAAACGCGGTCATTTGACAAAAACATGCATGTTTATGGGGCAGGCTAGCTTGACACTGTATACAATGACCACTGCATTTTCAGCAGTATTCGTTCAGCGGGGTTGGGGCTACACATCAATGCACAGTTCCGCCCCTGCTAAATGGAGCTGTGTGTGCTTCTAATTAGAAATTGCCCCTCAGTGACCCAATTTCTTTACACTGGACACTAGGATGCCCAATTCCCGATGCAAGCTAAATTATTTAATATTTCAACAGCTGAGTGCCCATCCTGGTACCGGTTCATCCTACCCCTCTCCATTAATAGTTCCCCCGTCAGTCACATCAAGATCCTGAGACCAGGGTGCCCAATCCCTGGTGCTGGCCCAGTCCCCTACTCCCTCTGCTGCAACCATGTGCAACACCATGGTGCCACCAAACATCAAGCCAACACTGGAGTAGCCAATCGCCAGTGTCTAAATCTGTAAAAGGAAAAACGGTCCATCTATGTCTTTTTTGTTTTTCAACCTATAATAAAGAAACCAGTCCATTGATGTCTGTTGCACCACATAGGCACTGGGGTAGACAGTCCCAAGGAACACCCTTCTATTGATTTGCTAAGTCTCCGGAGACCCAAAACCCCAATGGTTTTTCAATCCCCTACTTTGTGCACTTTATGTTCTTCAACACTAATGTCTGCATTAATGGAGTTTTTTTGCAATGAACATACATTATATTTGTACAGCAGTGCAAGTGTACTTAGGGTTGAGCAGGCAGTTTAATATTAACCCCAAATGTTCATACCTTAATAACCTTGGCACTATTATTTGTATTTTTTCTTTCTGCCATTTAATGAAACTACGTAAAATTCTGCAAGTGCAATCCGGGTGAAATGTTCTTAAGACTTGGCAAGTTTCGGGATGAATGCACACCTGCATTCTGAGATTAGAACTTTAAAGCAGCAATGCAACGAAAATATTTTTTTTTCCCAAAAAGCTAGTTTCAGCTTCACTTAATAATAACAGGATTTTGCACAATTGTCACTGTTTGAGGTAATTTATATATAGTCCATTGTGTCTATTTGTTTGTATGTAGTTATTATGAGTAAGAAAGGCATTAACCATGGATATATTTTATGTATATTTGTGTATTTTGATAATATCTGGAACTTCCTAGAAATTGTAAATTAACGCCAGTTACAGGACAACCATGAAAACAGGCCTTGAATAAGACCTATGGTGTAAACATTTAGCATTTTTGCATTGTCCAATTTGTTTTTGCCTGTATAACTAAAAACGTTTTCAGTGTTCCCCATTCATTATTTTTGTGCGGTGGGCCACCACCCTATATTTTGTTACCACCACTCTATATTTTTTACCACCACCCTATATTTTTATCCATTACTGATTGTTTGTTATAAAATCCTCCAAAACTGTCTTTTATTCTCATCCTTTATTGCACTACTACCCCTGTTCAGATACCAGTCCACTATATTTTACTTAAAATCCAGTTATGCACATGTACAGTGCATGTAGGAGGTCCAGAAAAATAATACACCTTTAGACTCGATCATCACTGCCACCACCCTATATTTTCAGACAATGGGGAACCCTGGTTTTTATTACTACTGTATGGAACAGCCTTCCTGAGGAGGTCATAGAGTCAAAAACAGTGGAGAAATTAAAGAAAGCGTGGGACAGACAGAAGGCAATTCAAGTGGGGGGTAGGAGGAAGTAGGCTGTTGGTTAACTAGGATCTGCAGCGTATCCATTAGGTAGGGACATGGGCAGACTAGGTGGGCCAAGCAGTCCTCATCTCCCATCAGATTCTCTGTTTCTATGTTACTACTACCACTAACCATATTAGGATATCTTTCAAATCTGCTTGTCTAGGTGCTGCCTATGCTGCACACCATGATTTTCAATGGTATATTTAAGCCAAATACAGTAGCCATCTTTATTTTGAGAAAGTACTAAATTAAACTGTTTATAAAATACTCAGATTTTGGGAGAACTAGAATATTTTACCACCAAATAAAACTGGAAGATGCCTGGAACCTTTTACAGTGAAAAAAAAAGGTATGGTCAAATATTTTCCTTAATTTCACTGCACTGCAGCTGTAAAAAGCATTTGGTCTTTTCATTGCTCACCTGTAGAGCAAAGATGGTTTGGGAATTTTGCTCTAAAATTTTCAGGTTAGAAAAGGCTTTGCCAAGGGTGGACTTTTCTGAGGTTTCATGAAAATATATATATTTTTTTAATTCTCTTTATCCCTTGTCACCAGCTCTCGCGGCATCTCTCAGGTGGCCCACTTGACTCCTGCCTCCACCGCCCACCTGAATTCCTCCCCCGACTGAGGAATCGGGTGTTGGGTCCCCCCTCTCCGCTGGTGCCTTGCGGAAGGAGGTGGGAGCCACAGAAAGTTAAGTCAGGGTTGGAATCGGCACTGGGTGTGTGGACTTTCGGGCCACTGGGGTCTGCAGTCACCTCCCTGGCAGCTGGGATTTTTCCACTTTTTCTGTTGCTCTCCCCCCCCCAAACACAGGACGTACAGTGCTGTCCAGTGCATGGCATACATGCTTCTGCACATGCCCGCAGGATGGCTGCCTCACATCATACCCTTTCTTGGTCCCCAACTGCAGTGCACCCAGTCTCCACTGGGCGTCATGGGACATCGACTCCCCCCCCTCAGGAGAAGACAGCAGTCCATTGGATGCTCAATCCTCTCTTCCCCAGCCAACCCCCGGGATTGCTCCAGAACCCGGGTTGTAGGCATGGTGCAAGGTTAGGCGGATGCCTCAGCCCTCAGTGCCAACAGGCCAGCCTCATGAAAAAATATTAATCGATTCTTGAGTTATAAGGTTTTGAAATTTGGTTTCTGAGCATGCCCAGTTGTTTTTTTGAGCTAACCCTCTGATATGAAAGAACTGTTTCAGTTTTGCGAGAAAAAACAGGTTACTCACCAGTAATAGTAGTTGTAGGAGTGGTACATGATGTTCATCCACACTTATATAGGCAGTGTCCTTTCCCTTTAAGTTGATGTCGGAAAGTCTTCAAGTTGGCTCCTCCCATCCACCTGGGTGGTAACTCCCTCGGCTCTACCCCATAACACCAGATCTTGCCCACTGGAAGCAGTTGCGTGCGCCAAAGCCAGGGGAGGTTGGTTGGATTCGTGGGGATTAACATATACCACTCCTAGAACTACTGTTACAAGTGAGTAACCTGTTTTTCTAGGGACGTGGATATGATGTTCTATCCACACTTATAGGCAGATTACTAGCAGTTCTCCAGGAGGAGGGAGGCAAGGCACATAGACCCTCTATTTAGGAAACAGACATTGGAGAACTGAGGCCCCAAAACCAGCATCCCGACATGACTCAAGATCAATATGGTAATGGGAAATGAAGGTGTGAGCTGACCTCCAGGTAGCAGCCCTGCAGATTTCCTGGATAGGGATGTCCCTGGAAGCAGCCACCGACACAGTAGTATGGTGGGTGGAATAAGCCCTTAGCCCTCCGGGAGGCTCCCTACCCACCAACCTATAGCAGAGATCAAATCAGGATGTGATCCACCTGCCAATTGTCCATTTGGCTGCAGGTCTGCCAGGTGCAGCTTCCATGTAGGTGACAAACAGCTGGTGAACCTCTCCATGAACTCCAGCCGTGTGCTCTTTATAATAAGTGAGCACTCGCCTGAGGTCCAGAATATGGAGCCTGCGCTCAGTCACCGAGGTGTGACTGGTGAAGTACACAGGGAGATTTATCATCTGGTTAAGGCAAAACTCTAACACAACCTTTGGGAGGAACTTTGGCTTGGGGCGCAGGACAACCTTGTCCTTGTGGAAGACCAGGTAAGAAGACTCCACCAAAAGTGCCTGGAGCTCACTGATCCTTCTGGCTGACGTCATACCAATCAAGAAGGTGGCCTTCCATGACAGGTGAGACATATCACACCTGTGCATCGGTTCGAATGGCTTCCCTATGAGCTTTGCCAACACCAGCAGCAAGTCTCACGGTGGTGGTGGTGGTTCACGCACCGGAGGGAAAATGTGGTCAAGGCCCTTGAAGAAGTACCAGACCACCTTCTCCTGCACCACTGACTGCTGACTGGCCCCTGCCCAGTAAGCAGAGATGACTGCCAGGTGCACCTCAAGGGTCGTCGACCAAAGACCAGACTGAGAGAGGGACCAAAGATAATCAAGAATGCTAGGCACTGGACAGGACAAAAGGTCCAACCCCTTGCTCTGAAAGCAGATGGAAAATTTCTTCCATTTGAAAGCATAGCACTTTCTAGTCAACTCCTTCCGAGATGCCTCCACAACAATGAAGACAGCTTCAGAGAGACCCAAAGCCTGGAACTCTAGCCACTCAGGAACCAGGCTGTCAGATGCAGGGATTGAAGGTCCGGGTGGAGTACCTTCCCTTAATTGACGAAAAGCAGGTCCAGGCATAAGAGAAGACACTTCGGAAGCCTGCTGCTGAGAAGGTCAGGGCACCAGAACTGGCATGGCCAGTCCAGAGCCACCAGGGTCACCTGTGCCTTGTCCCTCCTGGCCTTGAGAAGCACCCTGTGGATCAAGGGAAGCAGAGGGAAGGCATAGAAGAGGCCTGGGGTCCAGGGCCTCAAGAAGGTATCCCCCTGCAGTGTTCCCTGCTGGGGAGGGGCACAAAACAGCCTCAGCTCTGCGCTCTCCCTGGAAGCGAACACGTCCACCTGAGGTGTGCCCCACAGGGAGAACAGACTGTGAACTACCTCTGGGTGGAGAGACCACTCGTAAGTGCCTTGCTCACCCAACTGAGGGTGTCCGCCAGCTGACTGGAGGCTCCTGCCACATGGATGGCTAGGAGTTTCGCCTCCAGGTTGCATACGAGGGTCCAGACATGGACAGCTTCCCTGCACAAGGGCAGGGAGTGCATTCTGCCCTTTTTGTTGAGGTAGTACATGCTCGTGGTGTTGTCCATCTGGACTTGGACCACCTGACCCTGAATGTGTACAGCAAATGCAGTGAGTGCTAGCCGGACTGCCCAGAGCTCCAGCAGGCTGATGTGGCATTGGGACTCCTCGGGGGACCAGAGCCCATGGACTCTGTGGTCTCCCAGGTGGGCACCCCAACCCATGAGAGAGGCATCAGTCATCAGAATGACTGTTGGCTCTGGGAGGACAAACGGGATCCCTTCCTGCAGATGTGCTCTGACTAACCACCACTGGATGGCATCCCACATCCGCTGGGTCACAGTGACCCCAGCGCTGAGACCACTGGCTGGCCGGCTCCCACTGCAGGAAGCGCATTCTCCAGTGGGCCTAAAGGACCACACTGGTGCAGACCACCATGTAGCCCTGCAAGCACAGGAAGTCCCAGGCAGGGCACAATTGCCCAACCTGAAAAGATCAGGCAAAGGAGGAGAGAGCCTCTGCCCCGTCTGCTGGGAGCCAGGCTCATGCTCTGCAAGAGTTGAGCTCCACCCCAATGAAGTTGATCACCTGCAAGGGCACGAGTTCCAACTTGGTCTCACTGAACAGGAAGCCATGGGACACGCAAGTCTGGAGGGCCAGGTCCCTGGACCGCTCCACTTCCTGCCTGGAGGGACCTACAATTAGCCAGTTGTCCAGGCACTGGTAAACCTGGACCCCTCAGCACCTCAGGTAAGCTGTCAGCACTGCAATGCACTTGGTGAAGACCCTGGGGCAGACAAAGAGAGGCCGAATGGCATGGTCTGGAACTCATAGAGGGCTCCCTCTGCTCGAAAGTGGAGGAATCTTTGATGAGACGATGGATCGGGATGTGAAACAACACGTTCTGAAGATCTAATAGCAAAACCACATGTTTCACTCCAGAGATGGTATGATCTGAAACAGAGTTACCATCCTGAAGGTGCACGACCTGAGGAACTTGTTCAGGTCATGCAGATCTAGAATGGGGCACCAACCCCCCTTTTCACTTTGGCACCAGAAAGTACCTGGAGACAAACCCTGGGTGATTTGCGACAGGAACCACAACCTCCTTGCAGAGGAGCTGGGCTATGTCCTCTCGGAAAGCTGACAGCATGTCTGTGGAAACCAAGTCCTCCCATGGGACATGGGCTCGGCAAGGGGGGGGTACTGCTCAAATTCCAGAGGCAGACCCCGGCCCACCACTTCTAGAATCCACCTATCCATGGTGACAGCGGACCAGGCAGAAAGGAAGTGGCAGAACCGGCACCCCAGGGAAGGTGTGATAGGCATGAGGGAGGCACCTCTCATCCCGTCACTGGGCAGTCTTAAAGGAGGAGGAGGAGGGCCCGGCTGAGGCGCCACCGGTGCCTCTCTCTCTAGGCTTATGGACAACTGGGGCCACCTACTTGGACCGAGGTCACCTGGCCTAAGCCTGCTGTCCAGCCTGGGGCTGGGCTGGTTTAGCCGCAGGAGTAGAGGTGGACCAGAAGGGCTTCCTCTTCTGCTGCTGCTTGGAGCCCTTGTGATCCTTCTGAGCAGATGTCACGGAGTCCAAGGTGGCACTAGACTTCTTGATGCAGGTGAGGTGGCCCTCGACACCGTGCCCAAACAGGTCGGTGCCCAGGAAAGGGACATGAACCTGTTTGTACTTAAATCGCAATGTGTTACTTAAATAACAATGTATTTACTGTTGATTGTTAGCTATGTGTTACAACCAACCAATAATTTGATTTATCCCTCTGTATGGCCTGTCTCACGTGCTCTGTGATATGTATATTGTACATATAAAATGCTGTATGTTACCTATAATTAACTCTGTCTCTCCCCTGAAAAAGGGACCCCTGGTCTCAGTGGGCCTACCCGGTTACCTAAATTAAATAAACAAATAAATAAAATAAATCTGCCAGCTTGTGCTGAATGTCTGCCATGAAGGTCGAGATCCTCGGCTAAGCCCTGCGGTGCATGGCCATTGAGGCCGCCATGAAGCAGGCACAGGAGTCCCCAGTGTCCATGGCTGTCTGGAGCTGTTGTTTGGCTATAGCCCAGCCCTAGTCCCAGACCTGTTTGACTGTGGTTTGAAGATCTGCAGGCAGATGAGGAAGCACCTCATCTAAGGTGCCCAGCAGGGTATGGGAGAAGTGGGCCATGAGGAGGGCCAAGCTTGCCTGGCAGAGACCAAGTGAGGAGGCAGCACAGACTTTCTTAGTCGCATGGTACAACTTCATGGACTCCTTAGCATGTGGCTTGCCAACATCCCCGGTGTTGCCGGAGTGCCTAAACACAGAGTCGGCCACCAACCCTCAGCCAAGGGGTGCTCTGTGAATCCTGAAAGGGAACTGGTGGGCACCGCATATTTGTGGGCCATCTGGGCAGAAGGTGCATGGCAGGAAGTGGGGCACTGCCAAAGCTCCACTGCAGGGCCAAGAATTGCTTCTGCCACTGGGAAAGCCTCCACTGGAGTGTCTCCCTGGTCAAGAATCTCAGTCAATGGGTAACGAGCCCACTTCTGGACAGGCTCCATTTTCATACCTGTCAGCTCAGAGATCAAGTGGAGAAGCCCCATGAAAGAAGATTGAACCTTCACCCATTGAGAAGTCCCCCACGGACTCTACGTTGACCGGAAGGAGTGCAGGGAGGACCCCTCGGACTCCAAGGAGTCGTTAAAGAGTGGTCAACCCCCTGACTCCCCACTGATCCTCTGCGGACGGTCGGGGCGACAGTGACCAACAGCTGATGGGAAACCCCCTTGGCTGGTCGAAACTCCTTAGTTGGAGCGACAACCAGCAGCTGTTCAGGTAGTGGTTCCACCACGATCTGCAGCGACGCCGGAAGCAGCTGAGCCAGGACCATTTTGGTTGGCTCCATCAAAGGAAACGGCTTCGGTCTTTCAGGTGACAGCCAGGTGATGGCCGGTGTAGAAACCGGGGTCAGTTCGGCACTGGTCAGCACCACCTGTTGCCACATCAAGTCCTTGTAGAGTCGACACAATTTGCGCCGAAGCCTCTCCTCACCCGAGGAGAATGAGGATGAAGAATAGCGACAGCGCCGCTTCCCATGGTGCCGAGAGAGGGAGCACCAATGTTGGTGGGACCAGCTCAACCCACGAGAGGAAGACAGAGATCTTGACCGTGAGGGAGACTGGCAGAGAGGCTCTGAGGAAGCCAGCGAGCACCGAGGATCCTCCTAGTCAGAGTCAAGGACAAGAGGTGGTGGGTCAGTGGACTGATCCATCCCTCCAATGGTCTGTGTCAGGACCAGAGTGCTAGACAAGGAAGTGTCTGCCTTTTTGGTTGACAACTGGTCAGTCGGCTCGAAAAAAATTTTGTCCGGGACCTCAACCAGCGTCATGGCCGACAGGCCTGATGGGGTTACCGTGGAGTCTGCAGCCAGGGCCGAGGATTCGACCGAAGTCAAATCTAGAGAACTGCAGGAATCGGAGGCCCTCGACTGACAGCGCTCCTGATCCCATGATCGACTACAAGTCCTTCCTTTTTCCTTTTTGGACTCTTTCTTGTATTTTGATTTGTGCCTGGTGGGTCCCTGACTGAGGGTTGGCAGAGACTGGCACAATTCTTTGAAGGAACCTGTGAAAGTCGACCCCAGCTGAAGTGGCACAAAGACAGAAGCCGAAGAGGAATGGGATGCAGCCTGGGCTGTTCGGTTTTACCCCACGGCTGCAGAGACCACCCAACAGGCATCCTTAGACTTGACCGGCGGGTTCTGTTGCGCCAGGTGGCCCAATTTAAGGCAAGCGAGATGGTTCTCCAGAACGTTAGAGTGAAACAAACGACAAATGTCGCAGGCCTGGGGATCAGACGTGATCGTGCCCCAGGTAGTAAATGCACGTGGTGTGTGGGTCGGCCCTGGACATCTTCGATGGAACACGGGAGCAGACTTATCATCCATCGCGGATCGAGCTGAAGATGGAAACTCAAAAGAGTTTTTAAGTTTTGGAAGCAAATCCAAAGATTTTAGCACTAGAGCCTACTCAACACGGGGCCGGTAAGGAGGGAATCTGCTTCTTCCAGTGGAAAGGAAGATCTGGCATCATGGGGCAGAGCTGAGGGAGTTACCACCTGGGTGGGTGGGAGGAGTCAGCTTGAAGACTTTCCGGCATCAACTTAAAGGGAAGGGACATTGCCTATAAGCGTGGCTACAACATCATATCCATGTCCCAAAAATATGCTTTACTTTTTCGAGAAAAAAACTTTTAGTGCCGTGAACAGTGCCATCTTACTTTTTGTTTTGATGGGGAAAAAAATTAGAATATATGAAAATTATGCATTTTGGAAAAATAGCAGAACCTAGGTAAACTAGACCCATTTAGCCCAATTCTGGGGTTTGTTTGATGAAGAATTACCCCGTAATACATCTTCTAGCTACCCCATCATTCTTTGGTGGCCAGCTTAGCGAGCAGTCTGATTTTACTGTCACAAGCCATCAATTCTTTGTTCGCACATGAAAAACAGATTTTATTGCAGTATACCAATTTTTATGTTTGAACAAATAATTCTTTGGTTGCCAACATAATGTGAACAAAGAATTTAATGTTAACACATTAAAAGTTGTGTTTAGTGCTGGACAGTGACTTGTATATGCAAACAAAGATTTTTTTTGGTTGCGACTAAGTCCAAACAAAAAGTATCAGCTTGTGACAATAAAACTGGTACTTTCTATCAAAACAACTTTTAGTCGTAACTCGGCTGTTTCTCAACATTTTTTTCACCAATTTACCGTAATCATATTTTTAAGGCCCTTAGACTAACACAGAAGGTGATACCTGTCCACTTACACCTCTAAATGTGTTTTTATGTTGTAACACCATAAACAACATTTAAAAGGTTAGATAGTAAGTTGTCACTCCTGAGGATGTTGTCGAGGCTTAAAATATAAATTTGGGGCATAAATACTGAAAAATAGGATATATGTTGCAGTAGGATTGTGATGGGATGCACATTATGTTGGACTATAGGATTTACATAGGCCCCAAAGCAGTGGCGGAGTCAGGTTTGGGAGTTGGGAGAGTCAGTCATTTTGGGGGCTCCAAAACGGTAGCAAATGAAAGTGATAATTTGAAGGAACAGCAGTTACAAGTGATAAGCAATACAAACATCAACAAATCCCAATGGAGATATACTAAACAGATCTATAACTTTAAACATACTCCATATAACCAAACATTGGGAAAGTTGAAACATTGGCCACTTAAATTAAGGAAGCAAAGAGGCGATATCCTGACCTTATTTAGAATATTGCAAAAAACAGGACTCACATCGGATTTTGTGATTAAATATAAAGATACCAACTATAATTTAAGGATGCACAATAAAGTGATCCAAGATTGCATATACAGGACTAACAACAGGAACAACGCATTCCTCCCAAGAGTGATTAGATTATGGAACAGACTTCCCCAAGATATAATTGACCAAACAACCTTCACTGGGTTCAAAAGTAAACTGGATGTGGCCCTTTCCCCTTTCACTGACCTGGTCGCAGCAGTGAAGCTCAAAGGCACCTGTACAGTAACATTACTACAGAGGCCTCTACACTGGCGGCGCAAAGGGATGACCTTGGTACAGCACCTATATGAAGGGGGAACAATATTAAGTTTTTCCTATTTGTGTACCAAATGGGGCTTACCCCGTGGTGATTTTTTTCGTATACCTCAAGCTTAAAAGCAGATCGGGGGGATCCCTCGCTTCCTCTAGCGGTTGGGCTCTGCCTTCCCCCATTCGAAGAAGGGCTACACAGGCCACAGCCCAACTAAAAACCTCTAACTGCCTATTACCAGATCATCCATGGTTTGGATGGTGGCCCTCTATGTAAAGTGCAAAGAGCTTGGAGTTTAGCTCTAAATGTCACATGTGATGGCCAGTTTTGGAAACAGGCAAGTTGGCACTTTATGCACTGCTCCAATAATAATAAGCTTAGACAAGTTCAGTTACATTTTATGTATAGCGCTTATGTAACACCAGCTAGGCTCCATGCAATGGATCCACAAAAACCTAGCTCATGCCCCAAATGTTTCAGTAGTCCGGGCGACTTCATACATTTGGCACTATCTTGTCCCAAGGTTGCCCCTTTTTGGTATAATGTTCACCAAATTATGACAGATGTATGGGGCTACCAGCCATCTCTCACCCCTTCAGCGTTACTCTTGGGCACTGACCTCTGCCACTCCAAGGGAAGGACATCCAACCCCTTATGGTCTCTGGCCTTGGTGAACGCTCGGAAGACTATAGCACAATCTTGGATAGCATCCACGCCTCCTTCCATACAACAACGGGTGAATAATCTTAAAGCTTGTATGGCACTGGAACGGGCTCAATATAGAGCCTTGGGCAGGAGACAACATTTCCTAGATACTTGGAACCCAGTCCTCATGGCCATTGATTTGGGTTTGTTCCCCTGCTTAAGAAAAAACATCCCCTCTGTCACACTAATTATATATGACCCTATGTACCCAAATGGAAGTGTGCACCCCCTCAGCTGGAAGGTATGAGTGTTTGTGTTAATTTAGCAGAGGTGATCACCGAACAGAATGTACTACTTAGGCAACGCCTTGATGTAACAGGCTAGCCCTTTAACAATTGCTCTCTTCCTGTTTGTAATGCACTTTTGAATAGCAATCCAGAACTATGACTGCTTTATTTATACATGTTCTCATATGTAACCATGGTTGTAACGTCCTTTTTTCAATAAAATATTTTGAAAAAAAAAAAGTTTACTGGATGCTTTCATAAAACAAGGCAGAGTACAAAGCATTTCAGACAACAATCAAGAATAAGTGCATAAATGCCTTGACATTCATGTGACATCCTAGTACTACTGAAGCCAAAGGCCATTTTGAATACTTGGAGTAAGCATATTGAAAAGTGGCTCTGTGATGTTACAAGAACCCCTCAGTTTCCTAATAACCCTGTTCTTTACAGTTGCGTTAATTTGTTAGCCCAGAGGTTAAAGGAACAAGCTTGGTACATGATGTACCATACATCCAGCAGGCATGGATTTGATTCCAAACCCACAACCTCCACCTGCATGCCGTGTGACCTTGAGCAATTCACGTAACCTCCACATGCTTCCAGGACACCCCTGGAAATCAGTTCAGTGTAACTTTACCAGCCAAAAATTGTAAAAAAATAAATACTTAAATACTGCTTAAGTGGCAGTGAATGGGTTACAAGAGACTCTGTTTCTGTTTTTCAGCAACAAATATTCATTATGTCCCCACAGTGCATCAGTCAAGATGTATTAATATTCACACCCACTCTGTTCTGAGACAGTACACACCCTTGCAAAGTCAGCAGTATTAAAAGAGAACATAGCTACAGTACAACTAATAATACTTGTTTAGCAAGACATTTCCTCCCTACAAAGAGAAAGGCTGCATGAAAACTGTAGCCTTAGTGGCCTTCTTAGAAGAATTTCCTTTTTTATCCAGTAAAGATTAGGAAGTACAGCTAAGAATGCAGCATGTTTGTATTATGTTTCTGTATGTGTTTCCCCCGTCTTCTTGACTTACCAAAAGAAAAAGAATTGGTTCAGGAATCAGGACGACAGGGACTCCGGTCAGGTCTTTGTCTTTTCTCTCCTCCAGGCGGTCTGTGCAATGCTGAGGGTGGGAGGATGGAGGATTGGATGAACTGCTGCTGGCTGCTGCACTGCTGATTAGCTCTCTTTTACTTTTTGACAAAAAGGAATGAATTACAACAGTTTATAGCTAGCAGCAGTAGCAGCCTGTGACAGTGACACAGAAGCAGGTCTATCGGCTGCGACATGGGCGGAAGAGTCTGGCTCACTGGCTGCAGCAGCACTCCGTATCTTCAGCAAGCAAGCTGGGCTGGCTGGCTCAGGTTAAGTAGCGGGCTGTGGCTCTAAGTTCTCTCCAGCGCTCTGGAACTGGTTCTCGGGTTGCCAGCAGCAGGCGGTCGGCTGCGGCTTTGCTCTCTCTCCAAGTCTGGCTGGCTCATTCACTCTGCTGCTGAGGGGCAAATATTTCTCCAACTCCGACCCGATACTCTGGAACTGGTCCTCAGCTATATAAGAGTTCCAGAGCACTGGAGGGACCATTTTATGTCCCGGCCACGGACCTGAGGGGGAACAGAAAATTTATCAGGTCCGAGTGGGCGGAGGTCCCATAAAAAGAACGGACCCACTGCAGCCCTGTGAGTGGCTCCAGCAGATGACGTTGTCATGTCGTACGCATTACTGTGCAGCACAATAGGGGAATGGTAGGGATAAAAAAGATGGCGTGGATGGTGGATGTGACTGCGTGGTTTGAACTTCAGGGAAATCGGGCAGTGGCTGTGGATGGCTGGGATCTGGGACATCATAAAATAAACTGAAAATAAATTGGAGCAACAGCCGCCCGGAGCAGAGCAGCGGAATGGAGTCAGGTCAGTGCAGAATAAACAAGGTTTAAATGCAGAGGGACAATGGGGAAGGGGGCGCTACTCACAGGCAAAATAGTTTGGGGGGTGCCCGCCCCCCCCAGCTCCACCACTGGCCCAAAGTGCACTATGCAAGTTGTGTGTACATAGTACAGCCCATACATATATTATGATAATGTATGTAAGGATGCTGTATGGTATTTGCATAGGGCCTGAATGCAAGTCATGCAGCACATCACATGAGAGGGGCCACGCTTCTGCAGCCAAAAGTGTGATGTACTTTGGGTACTGCAGATTTCTATCTACAGACAGAAGTAGCTATGTATTTCTTAATTAAGTCTTGCAGTGCCAATGTTTACCTGTGGCTGCTGAAGTGGGGCCAGTGCTTCTGCAGCCAGAACTACTGTTTCTATCTGCAAACAAAACAAAATGTTACTATTAAATGCACTCTGAAGATAGACATTAGAGTTAAAATTAATATTTCAACTTTAGGCCTTCTTCTGGAATTATCTAAAAGAGAAAAAAAGCAAAATTAGTGGAGTCCACTAACTTTGCTTTTTTCTCTTTTAAATAATTCCTGAAGAAGACCTAAAATCTAAACGTCGATTTTAACTATTTAGAGCATGCATTTAATATTACCATTTTGTTTTGTTTTCAGTAAGAGTTCAACATACGGACACAAAAGTAGGGAAATGGGGCATTAGGGTTCCAGGCTCTAACTACTCTCTCTCAAGCAGCAAAAAAAAAAAGACAACACAAGCAACCACAGACAGCCATCATCAGGTAAGACAAACAACATACAACTATTTCCAGATAACATAAATGCAGTTACAATGATGTGGTACCTTCGAAAATATGAGTATAGCACACTGCACTTTAAAAAAAACGTACTGCATCAGTGATGTTGAGAAACGTAACAGTGTGGGTGTGTATGTCTATCTGCAAGGGCCTGCACTTCTGCAAACAGAAGAAATGTTGTAAATTAGGTATTGTGGATTTCTCACAGGAAAACAGATGGCCACTGTGCTCAGACCCACTGGGGTACCTAGTATAACAGCTATGATGGTACTGGGATAATTAACAAAAGTTAGGCCCGGTGAAACCGAGAGAGTAGTACCACGCAGGAATGCTCGGCACAGTCACTTCATCAAAGAGGCAGACAAGGCCTACCTTTTCACTGTGAGGAAGGTACTATTTATTCTGAATTCATCCATCAAACAGTGCAGACAATTCAAAAAAGACATACAGGTTGGTTTAAACAAACCACCACCACACAGGAGAAGCAAATGCAGGTGCACATGCACAAAGCTGACATTTTGTCAGGAATGTGTCCAACTTCCTAAAAGTATGCATGTTCACTACCCTTCCCCCACCATGCCTTTACCCACTACTGTCTTTTGTCCTTTACTTGACAATCTGTTTCTGCTGTAAGTATGTGAGAGTTAATTTCATACACTATTGATTGATGGGCTATAATTTCTAAAGTAAATCCAAGATGAATGTTTTTTGTCTCTGCAGTAAGCTTGTGAGGTTAAACACAGGGTCAGAGCCACATCCAGACAGAAGTAGTGCCAGCCAAGAACAACGGCAATAATCTTACTGTAAGTACAGGGTGGCTGGCACCTACTAAGACAAATAACCCTCAGGTCCAGCTAGGTATAGGAAATAAAAAGCCAACAGTTTACCTTATCTTCAAAATGGTGCTTAATTTTATTCAGTGCAAAATTGTACACTGGCTACTAACATATTAACTTTGCACCTTAGTAGCTTCATTCCCATTCAATGGAATTGCAAGAAAGTTTGCACGTGGGGTCTTGGGAGCAAGGTCTCTTGATCTGACAAGCTTTGTGATGGTTAGATGTCCAGATTCTGCGATACGGACAGTGCAATAAGTGGAAAAATCGAGTTGTTTCCTGTTTTTTTTCCCTCTCACCTACAGCCCAAATAGTTTAGAATGTTCTTCTAAAATGTTCAGGGTGGAAGGGACTTGCCCTACAAAGGTGCCTTTTTTGGTTTGGTGAAAAAATATTAATCTGTTCCAGAGTTATAAGGATTTGAAATTTCAGTTCTGAGCATGCTCAGTAGGGTTTTTCATTGATATGTTTAATATGACAGAATGAGCTGAAAATTCTTCTATCTACATTAGTGAGCTCGGAATTCTTTTGTGAAAAAAAAATCTAATTTTGTATTATGACCATCTTGTTTTTTATTTATTTTTTTAATTGAAAAATCTATAAAAAAAATTTATGCCCCAGAGAAAAACATACACATGGGTCTAGCTAAACAGGACTTGTTGAGCTAGATTTTAGTGTTAATTTTTTGAGGGAAAAAAAGACCCTGAAATATGCTTTTTGGGACATCCTTAAAATCCTAGCTGGGAGGCTTAGCGAGGGGTACTGATTCTTCTTTCATGAGCTGAACCTTTTCTTTCATGAGTCACGAAAGAAGAATCTCGGCTCACGAAAGAAGATGGTGGGACTTAGTTGTTTGTTTGTTTTTTCACATTTCTTTTATGAGCCGACCTTCTTTCGAGTCACTCGACCTTCTTTCTTGAGTCATGAAAGAAGAAGCTTGACTCGTGAAAGATGGTAAGAATTAGTTTTTTTTATAGTTCTTTCCTAAGCCGTCTTTTTTCTTTTGTGAGTCAGGAACGACATCATGAAAGAAGATAGCTGGCTCAACAAAAAACTATTTAAAAAAACCCCACTAAGCCCTGCCATCTTCTTTCTGAAATTCTTCTTTCCATGAGTTCTTTTGTGACTCACAAAAGAAGGTCAGCTCTCAAAAGAATTATGAAAAAAAAAAACTAAGTCTTTTGTGACTCATGGAAGAAGAGGGTTGGTACTTAGTTTTTTTTTTTTTAATATTTCTTTTGTGGGGTACTGTCCAGGACCAGGACTTTCCTGAATTGTAAAGCTGCAGCTGGAATTGTGCTGTCGGCTTCAGTTAAAGCAGTGAGCCACCAATCTCCTGATCTGTCTCTGTCCATCGGTCATTCTAACTATCTTTAGCTATCTGTCTATCTTTTTTATTTTTAAGCGGACTGGGGTACCCAGACCCAGTACTGCTTCTCTTGTTCCCCATCCCCTCCAGGTCACCTGCCCCTTCCTTTAATATGCATGGAAACATCAAGGTGCCCATTGCAAGGTGCCTACCTGGTGCCACGGCTTGGAGGGACAGGAAGCGAATCCTCAGGATTGTGGGAGAAGCTGCATGAGGGAGGGAGCTGGATGTCACTGTCCACATAGGGACAAATGACCTGGCTGTAAATGGGATCAGAGCGGTGCAAGAGGAGTTTGTGGAGTTGGGGAGGGGCCTTAGACAAGTAGCATGTACAGTAACCTTCTCAGAGATGCTGCCTGTCTATGGCAAGGATGATGGTAGGGTATTCCGCACCACGGGATTCAATGAATGGTTGAAAACTAGTGTGGGCTCAGAGTTTTGGCTTCATTGGGGACTGGGGAGCCACCTGGAGGGATGCAGGCTTATACTGGCGCGATGGTCTGCATCTGTCCAGGGGGGGATCCAGGATCCTAGGTGACATGTTTAAATGCTTCACTGGCAAGCATTCAAACTAGCCAAGGGGGGAGGCACTGAAAAGGAGCAGGGAAATCCCAGCCTCCCCCACAAAGCGCAGTAGTTAGAGAGGTAAACACCAAGGCACAGAAGTCAGTAGGGAGCAGGACAGGGATAAATTCAGAAAAAGGTGTTAAGGACAGGGATGGGGCTAAAAGGGGTAAGGCCATAAAAAATAAATGGAAGGTGATGAGTACCAATGCCCGCAGTCTGTGTAACAAGCTCCCTAAACTAGTGGCCCTGATGGAAGAGGGATGCCTGGATATTGTGGCAGTCACTGAAACATGGTACACAGAGAACCATGAGTGGGAAGTCAATATACCATGATGCACAGTCTACAGGAGGGACAGGGTGGGTAAAAGAGGAGGAGAAGGAGTAGCTCTCTATACAAGGGAAGGAAATAAAGCAACAGAACTAAAGAGTAAACAGGAAGTTGATGAGTCACTATGGGTCACCCTGGAGACAGGAAATGGCACCACAATCCGCATGGGGGTTGTGTACAGACCCCCATCTCAGGGGGAGGAAATGGACAAGGAAATGATAGAAGGCATCCTTAAAATGGCAGAAAAAGGGGAGATATTGTTGATGGGAGACCTGAACATGCCAGATGTTAACTGGAGTACCTTTGCTGCAGGCACATCCAAGAGCAGGGTCATTCTTAATGCCCTACAGAGGCATGCTTCAGACAGCTAGTGTTGGAACCCACTCGAGAGGGAGCAATCTTGGACCTGATACTCTCAAAAGGTTGAAGGAGAAAGGATCTCAGATTTAGAAGTGGGTAGCCATCTGGGAACAAGTGACCACCAAACAGTGTGGTTCACAATAAACACAGCCATAGAGTCAAGCCATACAAAAACAAGAGTATTGAACTTTAGGAAGGCTGACTTTGGAAAAATGAGAGAGTGCCTTAGAAAAGCACTAGCAAATGGGCAAGAAGGAGGGGTGGAGGAACAATGGGGAATAATCAAAACAGCCATCGCAGAGGCAACAAGCCTTTGTGTGAAGCAAATCAATAAAACAAAACAAAAGAAAAAAAACACTATGGTTCTCAAAAGAGGTGGCAGGGACAGTTAAGGAGAAAAGGATAGCATTCAGGAATAAGAAAACACAGAAGGAGCAGGACAGAGAACTTTATCAGTTAAAGCAGAAGGAGACAGGGAAGGCAGTCAGAATAGAAAATGCACAAACTGAGGAAAAGATAGCCAACTCTGTTAAGAAGGGGGATAAAACCTTTTATAGGTACATTAGGGAGCGAAAAAAGACCAAGGGAGGGATACAGAGACTTAATAAAGGGAACGGAATGTGGGCAGAGTGTGACAGTGAAAAAGCAGGGATACTGAACAAATATTTCTGCTCAGTATTCACAACAGATGAGGAGGGGGAGGTGCCTAAACCAAACAAGGGAGAAACTCTGAATAGGGGGGTCGATACCAGTCCATTCACAAAAGAAAGGGTTTTGAAAGAACTCTTGAAACTGAGGGTGAACAAAGCAATGGGGCCTGATGGGATTCACCCAAGAATACTAAAAGAACTAAGGGTAGAACTAGTAACACCACTGACTACTCTCTTTAACAAATCATGGGAGGATGGAGTGGTACCTGAGGACCGGAGGAGGGCAAATGTGATTCCACTTCACAAAAGTGGGAGCAGGGCAAAGGCAGGAAACTACAGGCCAGTTAGTTTGACTTCAAGGTAGGAAAATGATGGAATCACTTCTGAAGGAAAGAATTGTTGAGTACCTAGAGGCCAGTGGGGCACAGGACCCAAGGCAGCATGGTTTCACAGCAGGAAGGTCATGTCAGATGAACCTAACAGATTTCTTTGACTGGGTGACCAAAGTAGTAGACCAGGGAGGGGCTGTGGATATGGCCTACCTAGATTTTAGCAAGGCATTCGACACAGTCTCACACAAAAGATTAATATACAAGTTAGCCAGCCTTGGAGTGGGTTCCAAGGTGGTAGCCTGGATAAAAAAAAAAACTGGCTGGACAACAGGATGCAAAGGGTAATAGTAAATGCAGTCCACAGTGAAGAAGGGAGGATAACTAGCAGGGTACCGCAAGGTTCGGTACTGAGACCGGTCCTCTTTAGTATCTTTATAAGTGACATTGGAGAGCACCTGGAAGGAAAGGTATGCCTCTTTGCAGATGACACAAAGATCTGCAACAGGGTTGATACACAAGGTTGAGTGGAAAGAATGAAAAGGGACTTGGCAAGGTTGGAGGAATGGTCAACTACGTGGCAGCTCAATTTCAATGCAAAGAAGTGCAAGGTAATACATCTGGGAGACAAAAACCCAGGGGAAGAGTACACAATGGGGGGTGAGTTAATAACAATAACAAAAATCGAAAGAGACCTAAGAGTAATTATATCAGCTTACCTAAAGGTGGGCAAGCAATGTGAGAAGGCAGTAAGGAGGGCTGGGGGGATACTGGGATGCATAGGGAAGGCATCAACAGTAGAAAACAGGAAGTTGTTATCCCTCTGTACAGACAGTTAGTGAGACCCCATCTGGGTACATGGCAATTCTGGAGACCCCATCTCTGCAAGGACAGAGACAGAGTGGAGGCTATTCAGAGGAGGGCAACCAAAATGGTGCAAGGACTGCACCAGAAGACATACGAGGAGAGACTAAAGCAGCTTAATATGTATACCCTTGAGGAAAGGAGGGAGAGGTGGGACATGATAGAAACTTTCAAGTACCTCAAGGGAATTAACAAGGTACAAGAGGGTAGCATCTTTCAGAAGAAGAGATGTGCAAGAACAAGGGGGCATAATTTGAAGGTAGAGGAGGGACAGCTCAGAGGGTAATGTTAGAAAGTATTTTTTCACAGAGAGGGTTGTGGATGCACGGAACAGCCTTCCTGAGGAGGTTGTGGAGTCAGAAACAGTGGGAGAATTCAAGAATGCATGGGACAGGCATAAGGCATTTCTAGTGGGGGCAGGAGGAAGTAAGCTGTTGATTAACTAGAATCTGCAGCTTATCCATCAGGTAGGGAAATGGGCAGACTGGGTGGGCCAAGGAGTCCTTATCTGCCGTCAAATTCTATGTTTCTATGTCTATATTTCATTCCCAGTGCTGCGGAAAACCATCCCGCCATTGGGATGGCCAATCCCCAATGTCGGCTTCTGTCCCCTACAGTAAAGAAAACTGTCCCTCATTGATCTTTTTTTTTTTTTAACTTGAAGAACAAAATATGGTCCCCACCTATGATTTGACTGCCCCAGCACTCCCACCCACCCGACCCCCACTTAGCACCCCCCCAAACACACACCATCATTCAGCTGATCATGTCCCACAATTCCTTCACTCGCGTTCTCAGTACCAGAACAGCGGGACTTTCCTTGAAATGAGAAGACGCAGCTGAACTTGTGAGAATTTGGGATCAAAATATTAAAAAAACAACAGAGCTCAAGATTATTGGCAGGAAAACTCCGTTGAGCAGGCTCATTTACAAGGAGGTCTGTTAGGACATTATACAAACAGTAAATATTATAAAAACAGTAAATACACAGTGTTGACAAAGAATACAATACAATAATTTATATACAATAAAAATACATATGGAGGCAGAAAGGGGAAAAAAAGAAAACAATGACCTAGGATACAACTGATTTGAGAAAGCACTCACACATTTGAAGCAGGTGAAAAATACAAAATTAAGACAATACATTCTGACATTCTAACAGACTACTGAGGGACGGGAAGGGAAAGGGAGAGGTTAATTGAGGACAAGTGCAACTTGTACTAGCAATGGCAAGTTTCCTAAGTGCCTTACTGAATAAGGATTTAAAGAAATGTAGGGAGACTAGTTCAGAGAGCTTGAGGCCTGTATTTTATTCCAGGCAGTCAAAATGACATGCCTGACTGCAGCTTTACCATAGGATGACGGTGTTTTTCCTAAGGGCATAGTGGCTGTGCGATTGGTGAAAGTGGGAAGTAATCTATAATGGAAGTTTGTTCAGAAGGGCTTTGAGAGCCCAGGTGCCAGTGTGTAGCTGTCTTCTTGTGGTAAGGCATGACCAGCCCACTGCAGAGTAAAGGGCGCAGTGATGGTTTCTAAAAGGTGCATTGGTTATAAAGCGTAATGCATGGTGATACAGGATGTCTAGTCTGTGCAGGTTGGATGCCGTGCTATTACTGTAATGTCCACGTAGTCCAACAGGGGGAGGAAAGTGGCTTGTATTAGCCTTTTCCTAGTATCTGCAGGGAAAAGGGATTTATTCCTGTAGAAAAATCCCACTCTTATTTTTAGTTTTTTGGTGAGGGATTCAATGTGCAAAGCAAATGACAGCTTAGTGTCCAACCAGATTCCGAGATACTTAAATTGTTCGACAGTCTCTAGTGAGTCTCCTAGAAGGGTTTTATCAGGTGCCGGTGTGGCTTGCTGTCGTATGGGAGTCGCCGACTGGGGTGAGAGAAAGTACATTACTTTAGTTTTTTTTATAATTTAGCAGTAGTTTGAAACTGAGGAGACTGCGTTCTAAATGGTTGAAATTGGCCTGCAACTCAGCGCTAGTATCAGATAAAGAGGGTTTACATATATACAGCACAGTATCATCTACGAAGAAGTGAAGTTTAGAATTCAGATGTTGTGACTTGGCATATCAACATATAGTGAATAATAATGGCCCCAGGATAGAGCCTTGGGGAACCCCTTTTGTGAGCGGCAGCGGTGAGGACAGGAGCCTGTCAGCTTTGATACGCTGTAATCTACCAGTGAGGCAGCTGGAGAACCAACTTACAGGAGAACTATTCAAGCCATGTTCTTTGAGCTTGAGTAGTAGAAAACTATGGTCGACCGTATGAAAGGCCTTACTTACAGTAGATCTAAGAAAACGGCTCCTGTGGAGAGATTATTGTCAAGGGTGGTGAGCCAGTTGTTCGTCACTAGGGCTAGTGCTGAAACCATGCTGCGTTTGTGCCTAAATCCTGATTATAATGGGTTGAATAGGTTTGTATTTTCAAGGTGATCCTGTAGTTGATTGTTAATTAGCTTTTCTAGAAGCTTAGACAGAACCGGTAGGATGGAACTTGGTCTGTAGTTGTTTAGGTCGCACAGGTTTTGCCTGATTTAAATAAGGGTAATATATGTGTTGTTTTTCAACAGGTAAGTACTATGCTGTATGAAACTGACAAGCTGAAAATGTGTGTTATGGGGACAGTTAGAACTGGGAACCCTAGTTTTAGGAATATAGACTCAATTCCATCCTCTCTTGCACTCCCACTCTTTCTCGTATCCAGTTTTTTCAGTGATATTCAACTTGTTTGAATGAGACCAGGGACAGACAGAAGGAGTCCTGGATCAGAGGATCCATGGGAACATCTGTTGTTGGCGTAAGTCGAGTAGCCCAGCAGCAGGGGAGGAGTCAAACACTAGGCCCACGTTCGCAAAATGTGCACTTAGTTTTTCCAAGATCATGCCATGATCTGAAACAGTAGTACCTTGTGATGTGATTTTGATTGGCACTGAAGGCGGAGGTTTATGGCCATCCACGGATTTGATTGTTAGCCATATTTTTTCGGAGATGCTATGGCATCCTCTAAGGCTTCCATATAAAAGTTACATTTGTCTGATCTGATGAGCTTTGTACAGGCATTCCTTGCTGTTCTAAAGGCTGTTCAATCTGCAGCGGCTTTAGTGTGTTTTGCTAGAACCCTGTTTATTTCGATGGGTAAGGGCTGCTTTTAATTCTGCAGTGAACCAAGAGTAGGATATTTTTTTCACTCTCCAATGGACCAAGGAGACATGCTAATTTAACCCTTGCAAGGCTGTGGACTGATACATCAGTCCAAAATTACTATACGTTCCAATTCTGTCGGCAGCCTAAGGGTTAAAATATTAGAAATGTTTGAATTGAGGATGTCGACAGCCTCATCTACTGAGGAGGCCAGGTAGAAGCGTTGCCAGTTTGTATTTTTGAGATCGGCTAGAACGCTTTCTGGTTTAAATTTGTGGAAGCTTCGCTTGGTTATGTATTTGGAGCAAGGGGGCATTTTTCTAAGCTTCTTGCACAGACAACTATGTTACGAGTACTTAGATAATTGTGAAACACGGCTGTGTGTAGGATTTTGTGCGGTCTGTTAGTGAGAATTAAGTCAAGGATAAAACTTCTAGTGACATTTTTTTGTATTGGTTCTGGTAGATTCAGCGATGAGCTGCGAAATATCCAGCTCATCACTCAGGTCTTTCAGGGTATTTGCTTTTGGTGTGAGCCAATCCAAGTTCAGGTCACCAAGGATAACGGATTTGTTTAGGTTAGCTTCAGTAACGTTTCTGAGGGTGGTTAGGACTTCAGTACCCCTTGCTGACAGTCTATAGCACACAATAACATTGATTGCTTCAGATGAGGGCAGGGTAAGTCTTATGGCCAAACATTCGAATTCCTTTGGTTTAGAGGTTGCATAGAGTTTGGAAGTAGTATATTTAGAGTTGACTTAGAGTAGAACTGTGGCAATACTAAGCTCCCAACCCCCGAAAGGCTTACCTCCTGATTAAGCTTTTGAGACCAAAACTCCCCTTTTTTTTCCAGCAGACGCTTATTTTATTTTTATTTCCTAAAATCCGCGAACCAGAAATATGGTGGACCATGTGCAGCTCCATAGAAACATAGAAACATAGACTTTGATGGCAGATAAGGACCGCTAGGCCCATCTAGTCTGCCCATTTCCCTACCTACAGGATAGGCCGCAGATCCTAGTTAACCAACAGCCTATATCTTCCTGCCCCCCACAAGAATTGCCTTATGTCTGTCCCATGCATTCTTGAATTCTCCCACAGTTTTAGACCCCACAACTTCCTCAGGAAGGCTGTTCCATGCATCCACTACCCTCTCTGTGAAATAATACTTCTCACATTGCCCCTGAACCGCCTCCTTCTATCTTTAAATTGTGTCCCTTGTTCTTGCAAGTCTCTTTTTCTGAAAGATGCTACCCTCTTGGACTTTGTTGATTCCCTTGAGGTACTTGAAAGTTTCTATCATGTCCCCCCTCTCCCTTCTTTCCTCAAGGGTATACATATTAAGCTCCTTTAGTCTCTCCTCATACGGCTTCTCTTGCAGACCCTGCACCATTTTAGTTGCCCTCCTCTGGACTGCCTCTATCCTGTCTAGATGGTTTAAATTTGTGGAAGCTTCGCTTGGTTATGTATTTGGAGCAAGGGGGCATTTTTCTAAGCTTCTTGCACAGACAACTATGTTATGAGCTCCATTTACTGTAACAGTGCGGTGCTTACATTGAAGCGAGTAGTGCGGCGCACTGTTACAGTAAATGGAGCTGCACACGGTCCACCATATTTCCGGTTCGCAGATTTTAGGAAATAAAAATAAAGTAAGCGCCTGCTGGAAAAAAAGGTGAGTTTCGGTCTCAAAAGCTTAATTGGGAGGTAAGCCTTCCGGGGAGCTTAGTATTGCCACAGTTCTCCTTTAAATAACTACCCCCCATCCCCTTGCTGGTCTGTTCAAGCAAAAGGACTTGAAGGAAGGCAGTGTGATCTGTTGGTCTGTGGTGGAGCTCTTTAGCCAGGTTTCAGTGACTACAAGTACATCCAGGTTTGTGTGTAACACCCATACTTTGACTAGATCAAGTTTTTTCACTAGACTGCAGACATTAATAAGCATTAATTTTAGGCCTGGAGCTGATGCAAATTCAGAAGGCGAATTGAGAGGTGAAGGAAGGCCAGGGTTAACTTCAATATCCCCTGAGCATATCAGTAAAAGAATGATAATTTGTTTGAATCTAAACCTATGGAATATGCGCTCTTTTCAAGCAGAGGAGGTATTTCGTGGGGCTAGGGGGTTGGGATACTTTGGCAATGGATAAAGACAGAATGGGGCAACTGCATAGATAAGTGAAGTGGCCTGGATGGAGTTTTTTGCGAATATATAATGGGGGATGCAAGTGAGACGGACAATGCATCATCCCATATGGGGTGTGGATTGGTGCTAAAAAAGGAGCTTAAACATATCATGGGAAGTGATAGGGGTTTCAAAGGGTCAGAGTAATACACCAGATAGGGACAAAAGCCAATTGTTATTATAAATAGGATTAACATAATTGGTACAACAGAACACGTATGAATAAGCTTTGCAGGTTGCGACTGTAATTGGGTACATGGAAGCATTTGGTGAAGTAGCAGCACCGTGATAAGATAATAATGGCAATTTGTGCACTAATTTTACTTGTAGTTTAACAAGCAGAGGTATTACAATAGAAATATAGGAGTGGCATGGATGTGTGGAGGGAAAATAGGGAGGGTAGCTGAATACTGCAGGATTGTGGGCTTGCTTAAAATTATATAAGCTTTGTGGTTATGAATGAGGTACTAGTAGTAAAAACTTTTATTTTTTAACAGGATATGAATGACAATTCATTTACAACACCGTTAGGGCATGCCCTAATTTGCAAGGTGCTCCTGTATGTTCCACAATAAAATTTACAAATCTCATTACATTAAATCTAAAAAACAGACAGACATCATTTATACATAAGTTGGACATAAGTTAACAAACCCATTCTATACAGTACAGAATTCACAAAAAGGACACATTCAATCAAAGCAGGCACAATGTACGGATAAATCATGTTTTAATGCACTGGAAAATTATTTTATGGTATTTGCTTATTTCATTTGAATATTTAGGTCATTCCATATTTTAGTTGCAGCAAAATAAAAGGTCATCTCCCCAATCTTGCGTTTAGGCATCTCTATTTTGTAGTCTCTCATCTTTACATTTTTCCTTACGTCATGTTTATGCTGTGCTTTTTGCATTTTCTCATACAAGTATATAGGTTTCATAGTTTCCTTTACTTGTTTAAACATTTTAACCCATATTATTTTCTGTTTACTCTGTAGAGTGAGCCTGCCTAATTTTTCATACAGGACACAGTGATGGGTCAACTTACTTCCTTGCAGGGCAAATCTGGCCAATCTATTGTACATTACTTCAGGCTTTTTTAATATTGTCTTATTTGCAAAGCCATTTATATTCACCCCATAGACCAACATGAGGATCGTCATTTGATTCACTATAGATTTCCTCATTTTATCATTTATGCAGTGGCCTGTTTTTCTGAGTGCGCCCAATCTGCTATTTAATTTTTTTTACTTTGTCATTTATATGAAATTCAAATGTTAATTTCTGATCTATCCAGAAACCTAGATATTTGTATTCTGATACTTGTTCTAATATTGTTTTATTCTTGGTTATTATATTTACAGACTGTATCTTACTGCTTCTTTTGGGGTGGGAAAAAAAAACATGACTTTGGATTTGCTACTATATAGAATCAGGTTATATTCTTCGAACCATTTCTTGAATGTTCGAAAAATCTATCTGTAGATCATTTTGAATTTTACCTAAATCTGCACCTCTAGCTAGAAGTAGTGTCATCTGCATAGAGACGTATAGCTGATTTAGTCACTGACGTTGTTACTGTATTTGTGTATATTAAAAACAAAAGGGGGCCCAGGATCAATCCGTGGGGCACCCCTCGTTACCCGTTTCTTACTTGAAAGGTTCTTTCCTACAGTCGTTTGTTGGATCCTACCTGTTAAGTAGGAATGAAACCAGGACCCTGCTTCCCCTGAAATACTTATTTGTTGAAGTCTATTTAGCAGCACCCCATGGTGTACCGTATCGAATGCTTTAGACAAATCCACGAACACTGCGCCCACCGACACCCCCTCTATCTGGGGTTGAGGCCACAACATCTACTATGTTGGTGAATGCGGTGCTCGTGGAGTGCCCTCTCCTAAAGCTTGACTGATATTCTGTTAGCAACCCATAGGTTTGTAGATGACTATATAACTGTCCACGCACCAATCTTTCTAATACTTTTGAGATCACAGGCAATAATGCGATTGGTCTGTAGTTAGTTGGGCTAGTAGGAAGTCCATGTTTGAATATTGGAACTATCTTGGCTCTTTTCCACGGTGTTGGGAAGATTCCTTCTGTCAGGCTCCAGTTAAATAGATCAGTTAACACTGGTGCAATGACATCATTTGTATCTTTAATAAATCTTATTTCTATTTGAACTATGCCAGGTGCCTTATTGCTATGCATTTTTCTAATCACGTCTTTTACTTCCCTACATGTTATAATTTTAAACTTGAATTGTGGTATTTTGTGATCCACTTCATCACTACTTTGTTCTATTTTTATATTTCTTTCATTTTCCTTTAATCCCTGCACATCTGACAATGTTGTAAAGTATTTGTTTAGGATATTAGCTGATTCTGATTGATTTCTCAAGACTCCATTTTGTTCTGTCTTAATTTGTAATTGCCTATTTATAGGCGATTCTAGGGATTTTTAACAAAGACCAGTATTTACTTGAGCCTTCGGTATCTTCATTTTTTTTAGTAAAACATTGCTGTTTTACCGTTTTAATTTTTGCCCTTAAGGTGTTTCTGGCTATTTTAAATTTTTCCCAGTCTGTTTGTGTCATTGTTTTATTAGCTTTCTTCCACAACCTATTCTTTACACGGATCTCCTTTTTAATTTTTTTGGTCACCCAAGGTACATGTGTTTTCCTTTGTTTAATCTTTTCAAGTGGAGCAACTTCATTGCATACACTAAGGAATAGGCCATTAAATTCCCTCAAAACCAGTTCCAAATTGGGTATGAGAAATATTTGTGACCATTTCACCTGCCTAAGTTTAAATAAAAAAAGTTAAGTACTACATAATTTGAAATTTCTTATCCATTTAGTGTTATCTATTAACTTCTCTTTTATTTTTCCTTCCAGCTTCAGCTCGCATGCTACTGTGTTATGATCTCCTAATATCGGCTGATTTATTTGTACCCCTTCTATTTTAAAATTGTGGGAGATAAAAAGCAAATCTAGGATAGTCCTTAGACTTTTCAATGCACTTTTCCTGGTTGAGTTATTTATTATTTGGGTCAGGTCTAGTTGTTTAAAGCTCCTTTCCAATGCCTGCCCCTTGGAATGTCCCCATACAGCATTAAAGTCTCTGACTACCATTCATTTTTTTCCCATTGAATGAGTCATAATAATATGGTCCAATTTCTCAAACCAATCAGTTTCTGTTTTAGGGGGTGAGTAGATTACTCCTATAACCCAATTCAATTTAAGGACTTCCACCAGTAGGCATCCTGTTTGATCTAATGTGCCTGTATATAACATCTTCGTTGGTCCCAAATCCACTTTGGTATATAGGAGAACTCCCCCTTCCCTTCTTGTTGACCTATCATACCTGTGGGAGTTAAACTCATGCAGTCCTATCTCATCGTTTGTTATAGTCATTCAGCCATGTTTCGGTTAGTGCTATTACGTCAGGAGTTTCAGTCATAACCCAGGTCCTAAACAGATCAAGCTTGTTTTTTAGGTTGCATGCATTGTCATATTTTAATTTCATCTGGTACTGTCCTTGTGGTCCGGGGTTTAATTCAATGTCTTCACTTAATATTAGAGCATATAATAGTGAACACCTGCTGTGCTGCTTTATTGTCTTAAGCTCTAGTTTTTTACTAAACAACAATTCAGTTCTGATTAATGAAAAGGCATTTCTTCTTTTATGCAAGTATTTAGAGACTCCTGTTGGACTTCCTATGTCAAGTGAGGCATCCACCCTTAAAACCACCTGCTGTCTTTTAGTTATGGTCACAAATTGGTCTAGTGTCACTACAATTATTGCCCCTATCGTGACACACATTGCAGTATACTTTAAAACCAAAATTTTCAACAAGAAAATTAACAATTTAAATTGTTCCTATAGTTGATGTCTGTGCTTGCTTTAAGACAAATCGTGTGTAAAAACTGCAGTGTTAAATTACTATTTCAGTAATTGCTTAAAAAACAGTATTAAAATTTGATAAACGTTTCCTCCTCTGTTTCACGAGACCAGTATGCTTGTATGTAAATACAATTTCTCTAGTGCACTCTGGAATTAATCAGTTTCCTCTGCAGCTTCCCAAGACTACAGAAAATGCTTATTTTATCTTAGTAATTTATAATTTATATTCCCGTTTGCCGCTATAACTCCTTAGTCTAGACAACAGCTTTTTACATTCAACTACCCCCCTTTGTATGTTTCTTATGCTAGGCAATTTAAATTAGTTTACCTTATTTAGGAAAGCTGCAGTGGGAACGAAAATTCAAAGATTTTTCCTCCTCCGAGTGGCGCAGCCACTCACACTCGTGCCCACACGCTTGCAGGCACCACAAGCATTTTTATGCGGTCCTGCTCCTCCCCCTGCTCAGTTGCTTGGTTTGCTGGCCTGCCTCCGGACCCCCTTGCCAAACCTAGTTACACAGCACTGTCCACTAGAATGTTGCAGCTCTTCTCCGGAGTCCGTTTACCAGAGGCAAGATATTTCACCTTCAGGCAGCTGAGCTTTTCCCGTAGCAGCAAGCAGAAAGTTCGTTCTTCAGGAAGGTACACGGAGTGGCAGGTAGCAGATCATCTCCGCTGTTGTTTATTGCAGGAGTGCGGGTAGCAGTGCTTCTCCCGCTGCCAGGTTTAAATGGACTGCGTCTGCAGACATCTAGTGGTCAAAGAATATAATGTGCTAATGGGCACTTAGAGTGATAGAATTTCACTGAACCATGTGACCATGCAGCCTCATAAATATACAGCCAGCCGAGGGGGGGGCAGGGTTCAGGTACCGCGTCTGATGGTGTCCTGGGTGGAGCGCGCACCCGTTCCTTGCTGGTGGGTGGGCTCCAAGCGGCAGTGGCTGCCTGAAAGAAAGGAGCTGCAGGGGTGGGTGCTCAGGGAGAGTATCGGGGAAAATGCTTGCTGTAAAAAATAAGAGGGACACAGGTTAAATAGCAGCTGCCGGGGGCAATGCTCGATTACAGAAAGGGAGATAGAAAGTAAAAGAGAGGAAGGCAGAAACTAAAACAGGCAGTAATTCATTTAAAAGCTCTATGGAATCTACTATAGGCAATGTTATGAGCATATATTGAAATGTTTCTATGCTCACTCATAAGTTTGGTAATTTTCAATATTTTGACCCCAAAATTTAAACATAGCCAATTTGTTTAATGTGACAGCTGTCATTTTTCAAATCCTGGCCAAAATGTGTTTTTACACCTGTGGCGTGAAATGACATTTCAGCAGGGATTTGAAAATCTTCCCCTACCAGCATCATGAGGTGGGGTTATAAGAAGGCTATGTTGAAAATCTGGTGTAAGTATCATAAAATGACTGAGTTATGAGTAAATGTTGAAATATGTTTTGCGCTTCCACAGCCTAATGGGCTAAACATTTGGCACACAGCCCAAAGGGCCCTGTGTATCTGCACCTGTGTGTGTACTTTGTACAGCATATTCTGCAGACAGAAGGTCCCACAGGGCCAACGCCTCTGCAGATGCAGGTACTCACATAAGCTGTATGAGGTACCTCACTAGACAGCATGACCCATTACTGTATAGTTTTCTAGATGCAGCTGTACAACTGAAAACCTGCTTCCCCCTTTACCAGTTTCTAGATCCACTGCTGAAACCATGATACCCAAATTGCAACAGTACTTCCATCTGCATAATGGCAGGCCCCACAGTGGCCTGCCTTTCTGGAGCCAGAAGTCAGTGTGTATATATCTTTCACCAGAGGGTGAAGAGGTGCAGGCCACTCAGGGGCCTGTGCTTCTGCAGACAGAAGGTCTGCTGCAATTTTGGTATCATGGATTTTGTGGCTCCCATGCTTCTGCAGCCAGAGGTCAGTGTGCATGTCTTATACCTATGGACGCAGAAGCGCAGGCCCAAGTATGCCTATGCCTTACAGTGAGCCCCTTATGGGCCTGCACATCTGCAGACAAAAGAACTCTTGTAATTTGGGTATCTGGCTGCGGAGACCTGTGCTTCTGCAGACAGAAACAGTGTTGTGATTTGAGTATCCTGGGTTTCTATCTGCAGTGACAAGTGAGTGGGTATGTCTTGCAGTGTGTATGTCCTGTGGTGTACATACTGTATATACAAATTCACTAAGGTAGCACATTTGTGTCATCTGGAAACAGTTGTGGGTTGTTCATCTTACCTGGTGATAGCTGACTTTGGTTGCTTGTGTGAGTTCAGTTCAATTTATTGTTTGACAAACAACATTGTCTTTACAAATACAAAAAACATATTAAAAAAGACTCAACTTTACTTTGAATATTGAGTTAGTACATTCTAATAAATATTAGCTTCCATTAAAAATCTCAGCCTATCACATTATCGTTTCCTTTAAATCCATCCTACTTCTACCAAGAGTTCAATAGACTCATTCTTATATTTCCTTCTCTTTTTCATCATCAATTTTCATGTGTAATTTCCTTTCTATGGCTCTACAAAATGTCACTACTTTATCTAGAGTATACTCATCAGAGGATTTCAATAAAACATTTACTTGGTATTTAGGTTCCATTTCCAACTTACCAAGAATTTCACCTAAATATAATGTACAGTAATATTCATATAGTGGGCAAAGTATTAAAAGACGTAAATTATCATCAATCCCCAGCCCACAAGCATATTTCATGCTTGGGACCCTGGTGTACAGCCCAATCAATCTTCTAGATTTATTTAATTTGAAACGGAATCTTGTAAAACATGTTCGTTTGTCCGGGTTATTTATTACTTCCAAATAAGGTTCTATCCCCAATCTTGTCTTTTTATCTTTCCCCAACCGCTTACAATTCTATTGTTTATTGGCTCATTACTTTCTTGTACGTATCCACCTTTTATTGTATTCTTTAAATTTTTTTGTATATCGGCATTGGATCTATATAGGCTATACCAGGTAATCCAGCAATCCGTGTGGTTGCGTGGGCCTGTCCTTATGCTGCTTGGGGGAAGGGGGAGAGTTAGGGCTAAAAACCCTAACGCCACATTTCCCTACTTTTGTTGCTTTAAGCTGAACCCTGACTGGTGCATTGATGCAGTTTCTTGCAATATACATAAATAAATAAATGTATATAATTGTTTTTTCCTTTTTGCTTGATGGTGATAGGGGAAGAGAGAAGGGTCATTTAGCACAACTTCTCTTTTCTTTTTTTTATATATTGACATACTGACATACTAAAAGCCAGCAGAATAGGCATCCTGGTCTATCTAGTCTGCTCGGTAGCCAGCCCCATACTGGGAGCTCGCTTTATCACCTCCCCAGTCCCCAAAATGGTCTTCCCCAGCTTCAATATCCCCCTGTACCTGTCCCAGCCCTTCTTGAAACCCTCCACTGTGTTCTCTTCCAACAACCTCCTAGGCAGGGTGTTCCATGGCTCCAATGCCCTCTCAGTAAAGTATTATCTCCTATGCTCTCCTCTGTAATTCCCCACCTCCAACTTCCACTCGTGCCTCCTGGTTGTCCCCCCCTTCTTAAGCCTGTCTATCTCATTGGCTCCCCCCTTGTTTATCCCCTTAACATACATGAAGACCTCTATTATGTCCCCCCGTCTCTCCTCTCCTCCAATGCGTACAGCCCAAGCTCCTCCAGTTTCTCCTCATAGGGCCTCCCCCCCATGCCCTGAATCTTTCTGGCCACCCTCCTCTGGACCCTCTCCAGCAGCGCTAGGTCTTTCTTAAGGTGGGGTCTCCAGAACTGGACATAATACTCAAAATGCGGCATAACCAGGACATTATACAATGGGAGGATCTCCTCCCTCCTCCTCCTGGATGTAATCCCCCTGGTTATACAGCCCAGAATCCTGTTTACTCTCGCTGTGGCTCTTCAACAGTTCTCAGTGTTATTCATTTTGCTATCCACTACTACCCCTAGATCCTTCTCGCCCGACGTGACTTGCAGTGTGACCCTCCCAGGGTGTTTGCATGGCCCGGGTTATTGACCCCCAGATGCATCACCCTACATTTCTCTGCATTGAACTTCAATCCCCACTTCCTGACCACCCCTCCAGGGTATCCAGATCCTATTGGAGGGCCTCTCTCCCCCCTCCTCCCTGTCCACCAGGGCTCCCAGTTTTTATATATACTGTATAAAAGGATTATTTAGGACAAATCAATGTCCACGAGTAACAATGTTTTTATATAGTTGACCACTGATCTACTTAAGATATCAAACTGCACATGAACAGCAATTGGTGAGGATGAGCAAAGCACAGGGAGAGTACTATGTATTCAGAACAACTGAGGGTTCAGGAAGGGTATTATTTATATTAAAAAATGGAGAAGGGGGGGCGCTAATGAGCAGCTAAGAGGAAAGACACATCTCCAAGAGCTCCATCTCCACAGGATTTAAAAGAATGAATTTCAAGCAATTAATTATATAAACTGAATATTCTGCATGCATCAACAGCAAAGGGAAAAGTAATGGGAGGAATTTCTGGTGCCGACTTCTGCAAAGCTGTCCCATGCAGCGGCTAAAACATCGAAAAAGACTGACTGCTTGCACGATTGAAGGCCCAGGGACTTTTACACTATCAGCCCAGGAGGTGGAGGTTATCAGCCGCACAGTATCACAAGTTCTGGCCATGTTAACCCCCAAAATAGATGGACTTACCGGGAAAATGGACACAGTGACAGCACAACTGGCAGGGCAGGCAGCACGTATCTCCACAGTGGAAGAAAGGGTCTTGGTGGTGGAGGATCAATTAGCTCACCCTCTGGAGGCGGTGATGCAGCTCAGGGCCGTGTTGGAGGAACTCAGGAAGCAGATGGACTATCAAGAGAACTACCACAGAAGAAACAACCTCCTCACCAGAGGGCTCCCGGAGGGAAAGAAGGGAAACTCGGCTGAGGAGTTCTGTGCAAAGGTCCTGCTGGAATTGTTGGGGCTGCACCCGAAGGGAGGAAGATTCAAAATAGAGCACGCTCACCACGCCCTGGCACCAAGACTCCCCCTTCACCCCTTCAGCTGAACCGACCAGGCAGATAATTTTCCAGCTGCATCATTTTAGTGATAGACAGGTGATTTGGTTTGCCTTCAAGCAAAAGGAGGAGGTGCTGTATGAGGGTGCCCAGCTGTTCATGCACCAGGACTTTTACCAGTGGCTGCAGCACATAAGGAGAGCTTTCAGCCCTGTGCTGGATGACCTATATGCACAGAGAGTCGACTTCCCCTCTAGGTGGTGACACCCTACAGTAAATGAGAGGATGCAGGTATAGTGAACGTCTGCCTCCTAGAAGGACTGTACAGTAATTTATTCCAAGGCTAAAGGAGGGGGCGCAGGGGCTGAGCTTGGCTGCCCGACTGACCGCTGTATTGAAGGGGCCAGACGGCTCCAAGAATCACCAGCAAAGGACATAAGTGAAACCCCGGTAAGGAAGTGTGCGCACTACCAGGCCTGGTAAGAGGGAAGCGGGGAGAGTGCAACAACTAAACACATTATCCGGAGAAGGCTTGGCTTGCTAGAGACAGAAGGGGGATTAGCCGCTTGTTCCTGATGGCTGCTCAATCGGGTGGGCCAAGACCCAGTCCCCAGGATTGCCTAACAGAAGATGCGGGACTTGTGGGGGCATGGAATGCCCCAATAAATAAAGAACCACGCACTTAGTGAGGAGTGGCTGGAGGGTGGCCCTTGGACCTATTGCGAGGATACATTATGCAGGCTACCAGACAATAATAGGAACAAGGCCCAGGTGGAATGTGGGACATAAGTGGAGCAACGGGGCTTGCGACTACCTTGTGGCTGCAGAAGATCATAGAGACTGGGACGCAGCTATAAGGTGCGGAGACACAGGGCCTTCCGTTACAAGGGACTATGCATGTGAAAAGCTTAACACAAGGAGACAAGATCCACTGGAGAACAAATTATACCAATCGAGCCTCCGGACGCTGGAATATGAAATGGAGGTTGGGCGAGGGGGACTGGCTGGTGGGGACATGTGGATTTATAAGTGGCCCTGTTGCTAGGACCCCAAGCCCAAGCAAGACTGTGCAGGACATTAGGGGACACAAACGGAGTGTGAGAAATTGGGGGGCTCATCGAACCGCTGACAAGATGGGTAAATGGAACAATGGGGGGGGGGACTTAAATGAAAAGGGGGGTGGAATGGGGGGGCCCCCCAAGTCGGTTTTTAGAAAATGGCAGCAGAAGTGGAGCTGCACTGATGGGGAGGCAGGCTGAACATCCTTGCAGCTTGAGCAAACATCCATCCGATCTTGTGTTTGATGTGTGGTTGAGCAAGAAAGGGGGGGGCACACAAGACTCTCAAGAGGACATAGTGGACAAGGGAAAGCAACTAGGAATATGTGGAGGGAGGAAGTAATGATGAAGAAAATCAATGTTAATATTATTAGTAAAAATGTGCTATGATATTTTCTTTTTCACTTTATTTTTATAAATTTTTCCAATGGCACTTCACTGAATAAGCATACAGCAAACAGGTCATAATAACATTTATTTCTAGGACCATGTCCCTTAATACAAGGTAATGTGCATTTGCTATATTTAGTTACCACACTGAAGGTATTACTAAAGTATACAAACTAAAAGTTAAAATCCAATACATATGCTGTAAAATTGAACCCACGAGCAGCATGGCATATCCTAAAATATAATAATGTCCAGCATCTGTCCCAGTATTAGCCAGAAGCACCAAGTTTGGTCGACAGTAAATCTGTCGACCACCCTAGCGACGGCACAATACCCGATGCAGGTATTGTGCCCAAGCCCCAGTGTTTTCTGTGGGAGGCCGTGCCCCACCCCCATGCGGAGGGAGCTCCCCACACCCCCCACACACATTTTAGGATTCTCTGGGTACCCAGGTTGGGGGGGGGGCTAGCCAGGTCCGTTGCCCGGGTTTGGCCGGTAGGTGCAGATGGATGGGGCCCTGTAGAAGAAAATATATGCACAATACCCAATTGTAATCCAGAACCGGATGGCTCACTCCACGAAGCAGGGAAACAACAAGAATTAGATGACACACTTGTGATTGAAAACAGACTGCAGGGGAATACCCTGATTTGTACTCACAACACCCAAGCTGAGGACCAGATGGTGGATGTTCTTCTGGATTGCCAGAACAACAGGGCATAGAGACAAGATCCTTGTGACTGGACCCCACTGCAGTTGATAGCAAACGTATTTAGTCCAAGTTAAGCTGGGGTTTTCTTCCAGCTTCAGCACACAGCACGGGGGGATTGGAAATAGCGATTCCCCACAAGCACTACGCACATTCATATGTAAAAGGAAAGTACCATGCCAGGCAGGCTGCTCCTTGATCACAATCGCAATTACTGCAAAATACCCGGGAGCACACACAGCAGCTTCAGTTCCTGACAGACTGAGCGCGATTCAGCAATTTCTCCAGTCTTCTACAGGGTGAGCCTGGTTTCCACACTTCTAGTGCTTCTTTCTCCTCACAACTCAGATTCAGTCCAAACTGGCTCTCACAAAGGCTGCAGACCGGAAATCAGAGCCTCACATGCACTTCCCACGCGAAACTACACACCGCAGAAGCACAGAGCTCCTTCTCTCTTCACAGTCCCAACTGATCTAATCTTTCCAGTCACAGAGCAGGGCATTTCCTTTAGCTCCACACTATTCTGTTGGCTGATTCAGCTGTCACTCACAATAAGACTCCCTCTGTTGGTAGAAAAAGGCGCCAAGGTCAAAACTACATTTCCCAGAGTCACTGCCCATACAATCCCCTTGTGGCTGGCTCAAATTAAGAGTCCAAGTTCTGATTCGTCCACAGGCTCCATTTTAGGGCTCCCTATCATCCTGATTGGTCCAAGTCAGCTATTCAGAACCAACATGAAAGAGCTACACTGAAACAGTTCGTGCTGAAATGAAGACAGGTTAGACAAACTACATTTTCTCAATCACTCTAAATGATTTCTGCCAAATAGTTATATCTTTGAATAAGGCTCCCTCTGCACATGTAGCAACGGCAGAAATGGAGCGAATTAACAGCAGCCCAGGTGGGATTCTGGCATTAGAACACACAGTCCCCCCATACAAACTAATTAAGTCTGCAAGCAGACAGCTCTTAAAGAGACAGTACGTGGAGGCTCAAATAGCACTCACTTGGAACCACATTTAAACAGCTCAGATGCCGAACACCATCCAGACTTGGAGCATTCAGGCAAGCTCCTGGAAGACTTTTGGGAACCCCCATTTGCAGGGGGGTTACAGAAAGATATCTGCTTCAGCTGCCACCAACAGTGGCCCCCATAACTGGTGGAACACCTCTAATTGACCCAAAGCAGTTCGCTGAGCCCTTTCTATTGACATACATTGTTTCAGATCATTAGCCCACTGCTGTATACTAGGAGGATTAGGGGTTAGCCAATTTTGTGCAATTGTCTTGTGTGCGTTCACCAGAGCCAGTGACCACAAAGTTTCATGACCAGACTTGCCTGGGTGTTCGAGGTCAGCTCCCAACACAAACTTAACAGGAGTGTTCGTTGGGGAAAATCCCATCACCTTAGCCATAATATCATGCATTCCTATCCAGAAGGGCATAATTTTTGGGCACATTAGGGCCACGTGCAAGCAATCTGCTTTGGCTGTCCGGCATTTAGGACACTTATCAGACTTGGACGGATCTAACAGGTTAAACTTCACTGGAGTGTAGTAGGCCTGATGTAGAAAGTAATACTGCACCTGCCGGAGCCTATTACTTCTTGAACAGGTTACCATATGTTTAGATGCACATTTCGAAAGTTGCTCACTGATCGAGATACCCAGATCAGCCTCCCATTTCCCAATAATTTTTTCTACGGCCCCCAGGTCACCTCCATTGATACAGCGATAATAAGTGGCCAACAGACTGACTCCCGGCTGTGGGAAGTACAATTCCTCCTCCAGAGGAGAGAGAGGGGCCCAACCAGCACCTGAGCTGAGTTCAGTTCCCAAAATGTGCCGCAGTCAAAAACAGATAAAGAAGTCCCCACCCTGCATGTTCCACTGTTCCCTCAGGTAGGAGAAGGGAACCATACTATCTCCCACATAAAGCTGATGAACCCACTTTAATCCCCTAAGGGCCCAATCCCTCAGTCTGCCAGACATTGCCTCAGTGGTGGCAAACCGCTTTGGAAATAAGGGTCATTTTTGTAGGGGCAGGTGTCCTGCCGATCTAAAGGTGGGCACCTGACCAAGCCTCAATGGTTGCTGAAGTTAAAGGATTGGAGTGTTCAGACTGCACTCCGGACCACAACACCTCCGCCAAGAATCCCCCCTTGAGGTGTGTCTCTGTGCCTAGCTCCTCCAATTCCAACCAGCCATTATTCAGATCCTCCAAACCAACCGGTAGAGCAGCTATCTGTGCCACCTGATGGTAGAGTCTAAAATTAGGCAGACCAAGCTCTCCCAAACGAGTGGACAAATATAGTATTGATCTCTTTACCCTGGATGTTTTACCCCGCCAGAGGAACCTATGTATAATAGCATCTAACTTCTGAAAATAGCATTTTGAAAGCCATATCGGGAGAGACTGGTATAAATACAACAGCCTGAGCAGTACCATCATGGTAATCACTCCCACTCTACCAATCAGAGAGATTGGAAGTGCTGTCCGCCTTTCACACTCCGAAGTGGGTGTTTTCATAAAAGGCCTATAATTTAACCCATATAAGGTACGGGCTTTCCCAGAAATTAAAATCCCTAGATACCTGAGGTGGGGAACTATCTGCAGGTCATTTAGGTGTTGAAACAGGGTATGTCTACGCATTTTGCCAATAGGCAAGACCTCACTCTTGGTCCAATTAATTTTATGGCCAGATATTGAGCCATATTCTAATAGAGCCTGGTGTATCCCATGGAGGTCTTCATGGGGGGTCTGCATGTACAGAAGGAGATCATCAGCATACATGGACAATTTATATTCAGTATCATTAAGCCTAAATCCCTGAATCTTCGGATCAGACCGAATGTATCCAGCCAAAGGCTCCAGAGATAATACATATAACAAAGGGGACCCCTATCTGGTTCCCCTGTCCAGAAGAAAACTGGATGTCAGGTGACCATTCACCAGAACTTGGGCTGCAGGGTAATTATAAAGAGTCATAATCCAAGACACAAAGTACTGCCCAAACCCCAATTTAGCCAAAGTGGAAAACAAATACCCCCACTCTACTCGGTCGAAGGCCTTCTCTGCATCCAAAGCCAAAATGGCCACCCCATGTTTATGTTTAGTTTTCTCCCAATGGTGAGCAATGTTCAGTGTTTTCCTAACATTGTGCTTCCCATATCTACCCCTTACAAACCCAGCTTGGTCAGGGTGCACAATACCAGGCAATAAAGGATCCAACCTAGAGGCCAGAACCTCAGCCAAGATTTTGTAATCAGAATTAAAAATAGAAATAGGCCTGTAAGAGGAGCACCAGCTGGGGTCCTTCCCGGGTTTTGGGAGTACCGTAATGACCGCCGACCGAGTGGAGGGGGGCAACATCCCCACTTCGCGGCTTTCCGTCAACATATCAGCCAATGGCTCCAAAAGTATATCCTGGCAACACTTATAAAAGTCTATAGGAAGACCATCTGGCCCTGGAGCCTTGCCACCCTTGAGTTTCTTAACAGCTACCCCGATCTCCTCCCACAAGATTGGTGATTCCAGTGATTCGGACAGGGGACCCGAAATGGATCCTAGGGCCGTCTTGTCCAAAAAAGTGCCAATCTGCATAGGGGTTGGGGAGATCTCAGATGTGTATAACTGCTTGTAAAAATCCTCAAAAGCTTGAGTTACCTCCTGTGGGTTATCCACCAAATCACCCCTTGAAGAATGTATATGAGTCACCGCCCTCTCCTCCCCCCCTTCCTATGTAGCTGCCAGGAGAGCAACTTCCCCCCTCGGTCCCCATCAAAATACTGACCTGCCCGGGAGAGCAATATTGCCCTCTCCAACCAGGCCCCACAGGCCGAATTGAACTGCCATTTCAGCTTCTGCAAGTGTTTGTATAAAGCTTGGTCAGGCTTTAGTCTATGGACACACTCCACTTGGTCTATCTGGGATCTCAATTCTTCTAGGGCCTTAGATCTGGTCCGGACCTCATGCACTGCATAAAAGATAGTGTGTCCTCTGATACAGGCCTTCAAGGCCTCCCATCTGGTTGAATTAGAAGTATCCCCTTTCTTATTAAATACGAGGAATTCGGCAATATGAGCCTTAATATAATCAATCAATGTAAGCCTTATCCTTCAACAAAAGTGGATCTAATCTCCAGGCTTTACTCCCATGGGGCAGGCTCCCCAGCTTAAGAACCACAGAGGCCACCGCATTCTCTAAGATCAAAACTGGGGAGTAGTCAGCCCCCACCAATGCTGGTAACAGGTCAGTACTGGCCAGTACCTTATCAATACAGGCATATGACTTATGGGCATTAGAATAAAAGCTATAGTCTCTGCCAGATGGGAACAAGTGCCTCGGCATCAACCAGGCCAACCTCTTGCATTAACACTGCCAATGCCTGAGCATTTTTTGTCAAAGACACCGGGGTAGTATTGGACCTGTCTAATACAGTATCCAACACACAGTTGAAGTCTCCTCCCCAAATCCAAGAGCCCTGCCAGACAACCAAGTCCAAAGAAAGCCTCTTGAAAGAATTCAGGGTCATCTGTATTGGGGGCATAAACTAATCCCAAATTATAAGTACCAACCACCGGAAGCAAAACCCTAGCAAGGGCATATCTACCATGGGGGTCCAATTTAGTGTCCAATACCTTAAAATTAGAGCCTTTAGGTAGCCATATGGATGCGCCTCGAGCCTTAGAGGAAAAATTAGCTGAGTTCCACAGCCCCCCCATAAAGGCCTCAGTTCTAGGCGCCTCCAGTCTGGACATATGCACCTCCTGGAGTAACACAGCCTGCCACTTGACTCGTCTGGTCTCCGCCATGACTCTTCTCCTCTTGGGGAGCGACTTCAGTCCATTAACATTCCAAGATGCAACAGAGATATGATTAGCCATAATCCCTTAGAAAAAAAACACCATTAACCACCTCCTGCATTGATAAGACATAATTATCATACGACTTCCCATGTCTCAGTTTAAAGTTAAATCCAACCCAACCCAACTCTACCCAGCCGGGGAGGCACCAAAGGGTCCCCAAAGGGCAGTCGATCAGTACAGCAAGGATTGCCGGCTGCTGATTCAAGTCCCCATCAGTGCCATACCCATATAACCCCCCTTAAACTGCCCAAGAAACAACCCCAAAAGCAGAAATACTACCCCCCCCTCTAGTGGACACAAAGAGGCCCACCCTAATAACCCCTGCAAACAGTTGGCGAACATTGGTGTTAAAGTTATCCTGCACTCCTTAAACAATGCCATAAACATACGGGCATCTGAACTTATAAGAAGTTGCAAATAATAGAAAACAATCACATGAAGGCATAATTTTGCAATAAAGCAAACAGCAATAAAAGCCCCCTTGTTACAGTCCAAATGATGTAACTGTGTATAGGCCCCACAGAATAAGGTCCATGAGACAAACCATAAATCCTCATATAGGAGCAAAGTCATATTTCAAAGTAAAATTTTCTGCAACTTCAAAATAGCGAATGTTTTATCCAGAACATAAACATAAACTAAATAACATTTGTGAAGCCCCGATTGTCGCATCCAGGTTAAGATATAACATTTAGAACAAATGAAAAGGGACTTCGCTGAAATGATCAGACACAAAGTGTAAAATGGCAGTTCCATCTCATTCTTGCTGCATAGGTGCCGGACTCTCACGGATGATCGAAGATTCGCACAGGAATAGACAGAGATATAATTAAAAGCTGAGAGGGCCAGCAAGACCATCAGGCCAGTCATACACTTAGTAGAGGTCGCTAGCCTTAACATACAACCACAACCCCTCTCAGTGATCTTCCACCTCATGCCTTTGTGGTGAGCGGCCACTTTCTCCATTTTTAGATGCGGAATCAAGCTACTTCATTGCCACCCTGGGGCATGAGAAAAATTGTGGTGCACCTCCCAGTCGATCAATTTTCAATTTGGCCGGATATATGAGAGCAAACAACCAGCCCATCTTATAAAGACGACCCTTGATCTCATTAAATTTTTGCCTTCTCATCTGCAATTGCTTGCTAAAGTCCTGGAAAATGTGGACTTTATGGTTGCCCAGCACAATTGGCCCCTTCTCTTTGGCTCTCCGCAGTAAGTTCCTCCACCAACTTGCTGAGGTTCTGCTTATCTCCCATAGCTGCCGTTAACGAATCCTCCAGGCTGCTGACCCGAGTTTCAAGTTCTTCCAGGTGGGTAGAGTGATCAGCTGAAGTCTCGGAGAGACCTGTTACCACCGATTACAAGTGTGAAATCTGGGAGGTAATATTGTCAAAGCCAGCCTTGATGTCGTGCTGCATAAGCGCTAGGATAGCAGGTACTGCTGCCAATGATCTTTCCAGGTCTGACATTCCCTCCTGCGCTGTTACTGAATTTGTGAGGCAACCTGATTCTGTTAGGCCTCGGGATTGCTGTTTGGAGTGTTCCGACGCGCCAAATAAGAGCTTTGATTGCTTATTTTTGCTCCTGCTAGTCGCCATCAATCCCTGAATCAAATGCCACCACAGACTAAATTCAAACAAAAATTGATACCACAAATTTTAATAAAAAAGGCTGAGTGCAGTAAGGAGCTCGGCTAGGCTGTGTTCACCATTGTCAGCGTCAAGCCACACCCCCTTTACTCCCAAGTTGCCACATCAACTTGACCCCCCCCCCACCTCATCTCCCTAAAAATAGTGTACTGCATTGGTTAACAGAAAATTCTGTTCTATTTGTGCTGTGTTTAAAATGTTGTATGCTCTCTGAATGGGATGGAGAGATCCTGTGAAGCATCTCTAGCTTAGTAACTTTCTGTTACAGGACGGAGAGGTGCTCAATAGCAGATTTCTTATGATGTAAACTATCACCTCTCCCCAGGTATAAGCCTTTAATGTACCCCAGCGCAGGGAGGGGGAGTGGTTTCTGCTGGCTTAAAGTCCAGGAAGTTACCACCTGCCATGCCAGTGACGGGGTTCAGGAGCAACCCGAAGTCATCTAGAGTAGGGCAGGGGAGAGGACTCGGCATCCAGAAGACTGCACCTCCGCAGTGGGCCTGACACTCTGTGAAGACTGGGTTTCATGGCAGTTGGGAGACCCAGTAGGGTGAGGGGATGTCAGCAAGATGTAATGTGCTACTGAATGCAGACCGGGGGGGGGTCCAAGACAGAGTGGAGGAAACATCCTGCCACACAGGATGAAGATGGCTCTCCCGCAGGCCTGGCACCACCGACTGGGCACCCACAATTGCATTCTGTTTCAGGGAGGGGGCAAGGACAAGTCCCTCCCACCACAAGGGTTAAAATGTGGGGGGCACAAGAAGCAGGTCTCAGAGAAAATGGGTGACTGGGTTGGGGAGGGCTGCCAGGAAGGGAGACAGCAAGGAAGCAAGGAGACAAATGAAAAACTAAAGTCTCTGTTCTCAAGTATTTTGTGGGCTTGGGAGTAAAATGAAAATTTATCCAATCGAGACTAATTTAAAAAGTATCCAGGCTCTCTACATCTACGGCCTCCTTAGCCAAACAATTCCACGAGGTCACCCACCCTTCGAGTGAAAAAACAACTTTTTTTGGGTTCCCCCTTATCTTAACCTTCGCAACCTTAGTTTGTGCCCCTGTGTTCTATTATTCTGTACTAACTGAAGACACGTCCTCAGGTCCATGCTATCACTCCCCTTCATAGTTTGAAATGCTGCTATCATACCCACTTACTCTTCTTTGTTCCAGTGTAGACACAGTGATCTGATCTGATTTCTCCTTGTAGCTCAGACCCTCCAACAGTATAATTTGCGTTGGCTGCCCTAGGCTGTATGCCTCTTTCTCTGATATATTTGTTCTGTACTTAATAATAACCAAACCTGCACGCAGTAGCCCAAATACAACCTCACTGGTGCCACGTACAGGGATAGTATCACGTCCCCTGCCCTACTTGCTACTCCTTTATGCAGCCCAGCATTTGGTTAGGCTTGCCTAATGAGCTAGAAGCACTAGGGGTGAAATGTTAGGGGGGGAATGGGAGGAGACAGGTCCCCCCAACATTTCATCATTGCAGTCCGCACAAAAAATAGCAGACAGAAAATGTTATTAATTTGTAACAGTAGTCAGTTTTTACATTTCATTTATTTTTCCTTGTGCTTGCTAGGAAGTTCTTTACTAGGTTTGCTTTACCTGGCGCCTGACTTACTTAACGCTAATTCCCTTCGTACCTCATCGGCAATGTGATATCACTAGTAACCAATCTGGCAGCTGTCGGATGCCTCTTCCTGAGCAGTCATGATGTCTCAGTATTGATGAGGTATGAAGAGGAATACAGCAAGACTTGTCAGCCTCCAGGCATAGTGATGTTCCGCACATCACACCAAGTACTGTCAGGCAGAAAATCTAATAAGCCAAAAGGGAAAAAATGTACCTCGGATATAAAAAGTAATGGCTGCCTACTTTCAAAAGTGAAATTTCAGACAGCACACTAGCTCTTTAATGCAGCCACACACTGCTGGCAATGCTTCAGTTTCACATCTATTATCTTTATTGCTAAAACAGAGTAACCATCTTTGAGAAAGCTGAACCCCCATTCCTCTCCCACTCCCCAAGAGTTTCCATCATTCTTCACCCTGATCAGAGCTGCTGAGGCTGTACTCTGTCCTTCAGCTAGGAGGGAGTGCGAGATGCCACCATATAGTGGCTAGTTTGTTTAGCTGGTGGTGGGTGCACCCCCCTCACCTCACCTGCTGGCCTCAGGGTTGGAAATTCCAGATGGCAGCACAGTATGCAGCTTTCATGCTAGACTATGCTTCTTAAAATGCTGAATTTCACCAGTGTGAAATAAAAGGAGGAATTTTCTTTATATGTATTTTTGTTTGTGTCTCTTTTGTGAAAAAGCAGTTGAGCAGCACCCCCCCAATAGACCCACTCAGCCACCCCCACGAACATCTGTGTTGCACTAGCTGTGTAGGGGTTGGATCCCAAATAAGTTTTTCTACTTAGAAGAAACAAGTACAGTTTCCTGCAGCACCCACGGTCTTCTCCAGTCTCAACGATTTTGAAATGCCTATGATGAAATGGCAGGTGGCCAGTATGCTGGTGGTAGGGGACTACTGTATCCAGTAATCATACACAAAATGAATGGACTCAAATAGTTATATGAAAAGACAGTCCACAGTCACAGAGCAAGTACATAATAAAGGCTGCTTCAAGGACAGCAGCTCCAGTTCCTACTAACTGTGCTGCCAATCAAAATTTAATTTTGTTTGCAGCTGCTGAAGAGTAATGATGTCATGTTGGCCCAGACCATATTACAGGAAGTATCCTTTTACTCCACCCGAACTGGTGCCTCATAGGATTTTACTACAGCAATAGTTATTTTGGCCTTGGTTACAGAACTTCTAAAATGCCACATTTGTATCATCACGCAGTAGAAGATGGAAAGATTGTTTTTTGTTCTTAGGCAGGTCAAACACTACCTTTCTGTCACTGCACTACCTGCTGTAGAATGCCATTTCGCATCACAATTGGTCTAGTATGACTAAAGATGTTTACAATAAACTCAGACTGAAAATGATGAAGGCATGCTTGCTATCCAGGGAAGATCCAAGACTGCAGGGTCTGAATTTCTCCCTTGTATGTACTGTAACTGAATGCCACATCTCTGATTCTATCAACAGAGGCTTTGTCAAACACAGTCAGTAGCCGCGCACAACAATCAGTTTCTGTTTCAAATGGCACAATGTCCACATCATGACTACCCCCTTGCACTGCAATGGTATGTCAACACATTTCCATGTCTTACTGATGAAACGATTACCAGTACAGCATGTTAAAGGGATATGGGCAAGTTTTTTTTCATCACCTTGATTTTGTACTTAACCTTCCCCTCTGCTGGGAGTCAGGGAAGAATGTGCCTTGTGTCTGCAGGACACTGGCTAAGGGAATCGGGGTGATGTACCAAGGGGTCCGCTAGTGTGTTTATTTATTTTATTTAGTTTTTGTTGACCGGGTAAGTGCACTAGACAAATCCTGCCTATTTTCAGGCACGACCCGGTGGAGGGGGATACAGATGAATGCCAACTGACCTTGAACCAGATTAAGCTGTTGGTGGTATCTTTAGTGAATGAGGGAAATTTGGCCAGGACACTGGGGAAATTCCCCTACTCTTTTCGATAAGTGCCATGGGATCTTTAACATCCACCTGAACTACCATCAATCCAGGCAGACGGGACCTTGGTTTAACGTCTCATTGAAAGACGGCACCTCAGAAGTGCAGCACACCTCTCATGCTGCACTACAGTGTCAGTACTGGGATATGGACCCAAGTGCCAGATGTGGGAACTGAACCCACAGCCCTCTGATCTCCCAGCCGCAGAGGCGAGTGTGCTACCTACTGAGCCACTGACACTTTTATGTTGGGGGGGGGCGGTAGAGTGCAATTGTTTGGTGTGCCCAACCGGTGTCATGATTTTCCCCTATCACCCTCCTGGGGGTGCTGATGGTCACCCACACTGTCAAAAGTGCCACCACCTGGAATTGCTCTCCAAGTGATGTGGTGCTCCCCCCTCCCCCAAAGGGATAGTGTCCTTGCAGATGCTCCATCCCCTTCCCTACTAGTCTCAGCTCCTAGACTTGTAATTCTGGGTTCTGGACGTGAATCCTGATCGCCAGTGTGTGAAAAGGATGCCCCATGTCACTAAGCACTATGACACACTATGGCTTGAAATTAAAATTTATTTTTATTGCTATCTAATAGGAATTTCCTGTTGCCAGTGTGATTTTTCTCATAACTCGCGACCAGAACCCCTCTTTAAGAAATGGCTAGACCAATGGCTTTAGCACTACTCCAATCACACTGCGAAGCAAAAACATGGAGCTTTGACTAATGCCATCTTGTAAATACATGAATATGAAATACTGTAAAATGTATGCAGCCTTTTGCATATCTGATTTGTTAAGAAATGAGAAAGAACTTTACCTCTCTGACAAATAAGCTCTGGGCCACCTCCTCTGCATTTGCAGGCACTGTGGAGTACGCAGTCCGACCCTGGCGCTTCACTATTTCGATCTGATAAACAAACAAAACCAGTATTAGCATTACTATACAGAAACCTGTTTGGTTCAACAATCACACAGAGAAACACAGGAAAAGTAAATTACAGTTTGTACCACAGCAAAACTACCCCCACCTCGAGGTTTCTTAATTTGAGATTATATGCTGAAGAAAATATTACAACTGTTACGATTCATAATAATCACAGGCTTCTCCATGATCAAGGAATCTGATTTCCTGTTTTTGCCAGCAGTAAATCCAATTATAGTCTGCTATGATCTTTGGAAATGTATATCAGTGTACAGTTTATTTACCCAGAGTAGCTCAGCTGAGATGCAACATCTCATTTTTAATAGTGCCCTCCTTCTACCCATTTCTGCAGCTGGGTGTACTGGAGCAATGGGAGGTCAACAGCCACACAGAGAATATTTGGCCCTGGTGGAGTTTGAACCTGTGATCTCCCGTTTTTCAAGCCAGTGCTTCAACTACTACATCCCATTGCCTACCAATGTAGGAATCAATGGCAAACACCAGTAAATATCTTGGATTTTGACTTTTTCACTTTCTGTAAATCAGTGCCCCTGTCCATAATTGAACCTTTGACTGACCACAGTGCCAGTCCCAGGGTTAAGCAATTGTTGTGGTTATCATGAGCCAGAACACATCCAAACATGGCATCTGAGCACGCCTCCACATCCTGTGTACTTTCAAATGTGTGTTACATGCATGGTCACAGTACTAATAAGAAACAGGTTGGTAGCTGCACAGTGGGAAGCTTTGAAATTTCCAGCTGCTGTAACACAAAGGTTACAAGAAGACAACTGTGCTAACACTGACAGCAAATCCCACAATATCCAGCGCAGTTCTGATTTATAGCCAGAACTTCTTTTGTTTTAGTGCCAACTGCTCTGGCATCCAACAACGAATGCAAGACATAACGATTGTGTTTGATAACTCACTCCCCTCACCCCCCAATATAGATATAATACACATTTACACATAAAACGAAGTGGCTTTCACAATGCCTGCTATGCAAAAAGAACACATTTAAAGGTATGTTGTTTATTTTATTTAATAACCAAATCTGCCAGATTTCAGTTGAGCAATATTACAGTATACTACCAGCGCGTCATCTCAGTCAATCAAAATGCTGCATTACTGCCACTTCCTTCCTTCAGCAATAAAGGTACATCTGTGATGTCAACATTTATTCATAATGACATCAGAGCTCTACTTTTTTTTTATCTAAGCATTTGTACTCCTAGCCTGCACCTCCCCATCTGACCACTACTGACCGCCCATCCCCGTCATCTCCACCCCAGTGCCAGTTTTACAGTTTGGGGGCAACAGTAGTCTTGGGGACCCCCTATAAAACCCACCTCGTCCACATCTCTTTTTTTTCTTCATACAGATTTTTATACCCTTCCTGCTGCTGCCTTACAGGTGCACCTTGTACATCAGGGATATATCCTGTTCAGGCGATTTATGTCGCCATACAGACAGCAGGGGATTTTTCTTCCCTAGTTTTTTCCCCCAATCCACTTTCCTTCCATTGGTGTGGGCTGTGTTTACAGCCTCGCTGACACAGCATATCCACTGCAAAAGGAGGAGGTTCCTGGTTACCCACATGGGTTGCTGTGCACTGAACCCTGCCGCCAGCCCCCCCAGCAGAGGTGTGCTGCTATCTGGCAGCTGCCTGCAGCCTGACCTGCCTCTGGACATGGCGTCAGGAGATCACTTTAGAACTCTAGTCGAAGGCACAGCAATACGACGCACTGTCGCTGGGCCGTCTGGGTGGCCTGTCAGCTAAATGTCTTTTTACTCCATCCCACATAAACACCAGGTTACTTTTAGTGTAACCACAGCCATCTCTTTACTAGGGGAGAGAGTAATGCTAGTCCTTGAGACCCCCCTCCTCCTACTACCCTTTCCATTTATCTGTTGCTGACTGGTTGGGCCATACCTTGAAAAGCACTTTTATGACATAATGATACCACATCACAAGGCTCCACACTTAACTCAGGAGTGCCCTTTGTTGTTGCTTGAACAAGACAATAACTGACAAACACAAAACAAAATGTCAACACTAATGTGGAGCCCTGGCTCTGCTGAAAGCCCACAACGAACAGGGGACACCTAGCAACCATGTGTTCGCTAGAGACTAAATATGGCCGTAATCTGCCCCTACTTACCGTCACGCAGGTTACAGGAATCTGGTAAGGGTGCAAATCTCAAGAGTACCAGGGTCTTCATCATGGACACAACCATTTTCCTGCTGCAGTCTCGTAACTCTGATACACCCTTTGACCCACCTTCCTCCCCAGTGATGCTGCACACAGTCAGTTGTGGGCTTTGTGTGCACACAGTGAGGGCTGAAAGCCTACTCCTCCAAAGGGAGCTAGCTCCCCAGGTCACCACAAGGGGGCAATGTTAACATTAACAGTGTGGAAACAAGGATCAGTGTTCACTCTCGAACCCGATCACCGGAAAGGAAGCGCAAAGTGCTTCCTCCTGTGTACCAGATGGCCCTAGCACTGTACTTTTAACAATGACCTGGTTATCTATGCTAGCTCTAATAATGTAGACCAACTTAACGTGGCACTGACATCTGCTTTCCACGCTGTCCAACTCTGGCTAAACACCCACCGCCTTATACTGAACTCCAGCAAAACCAAACTGATGCTTCTGGGCACTGCCCACAAGATAAGGTCCTGCCACTCTCCTTTAAAAGTCCTTGACCTGGATGGGACCCCCCTTGAGGTGGTTACCTCCTTCCGTTATCTGGGCATCCTGCTAGACCAATCTCTGGACCTAAACCTGCACATCCAAGAAACATGTAAATCTGTGAACTGCAAACTGGGTGCTGCCTACAGATCCAGCTACATGCTCACACCTGCAGCCAAACTAGCCATCACCAGGGGTCTCCTACCGTTTCTGACCTACTGTGCTCCCATCCTACCCATGGCGCATAAATCCACAGTACAAAAATGGGATGTCACTTTCAACAATATATGCAGGTATGCCTCAAAAGCCCCCAGACTTAAACATCACTGCCAACTGTACAAAGACCTCGGCTGGCTCTCCCCCTCTGCCACCAGACTATACTACCTGGGCTGCCTTTGCGACTCCATCATTAGACTCAACAGACCAGCATCCCTAACTGAACTGCTTCAGCCAGCCCTCCCTCCACGTGAGCTGAGATCCTCGGACAAATGCCTACTAAAAATCCCCCGCTGCCACACCTCCAAAGGGTCTGGAGCATTCGGGTACACAGCCCCTCAAGTGTGGAACCTGCTGCCACCGACCTTAGACTGACATCTTCCCACGATCTCTTTAAGCTGCAAGCCGTGAACACCTGCTTTCCACGGACCAGTGTGCCTGTTATGACCGTACCTGAGCTTGTCCTGCCAACCTCTCTCTCTCTTGCCCCACCACTCCCTCCTTCCTACTCCTTACCCTATTTTACTTACAACATTAACACTGTGATATATGTCTCTGCCCATATGCACTTCATTTCGAGTTCAAAACTCCAACCTCGATGCCTACTTGCACTTGTCTAAAGTATGTAATGCTGTTGTAAGTTACTGCACCTTGACTACTGCATTGTTTACCTGTTATTGCTGTTTGCACTATTGTACCTGTTACTGCTGCTTACTGAAATGTTTGTACTAATGATCTACGGATACCAGGTACTGGCGTAGCCAATGCCTAAGCGCCCCCCAACGGACCCGTTTCAGGGTACTTCTCTCTACTTGCACTTGTCTAGAGTGTGTAATTTTGTTGTAAGTTACTGCGCCTTGACTACTGCATTGTTAACCTGTTACTGCTGTCTGCACTGCTCTATGTGTTACTGCTGCTTACTGGAATGTTTGTACTGATGATCTGGGGTACCAGGTACTGGCGCAGCCAATGCCGCGCCCCCCAACGGACCATTCCTCCCTCCTGTGCCCCTGGACCTCCACAGCCCCTAACCCCACCTGAACACCGCTTCCCTGCCCGGATACAGTCTCCACAACCCCGACATGAGCCGCATCAGCCGCTGAAACCGCTCACCCGCCGTACCTTACCCCGAACCCCCGCTATCTTTAGCCTCCCCGCCAGCCTACGGCTCCACGATACTGAGCTCCTCTAGTAGGCTCCTGCCGCTAAAACCGCTCACCCACTGCTTTCACCCCCGTATTCTCACACTCATCAATCTGTCCAGCCTGCGTATGGTTTCCATGGACACGGTCTCATCCCTCAGCCCCCTGCCGCTATTCCCGTCATATCCCTCTAACACTGACTTTTCGCTTTACACCCCCAGTTAGACCCATTTGCTCTTAACCTCCGAGCCCCCCGACTACCCCGACTGAGCAATCGACTCTGCCCGGAACAGTACCACAACCCCGGTACCTGCTGCACCTTCCAGCCAGATGCTGCTCCCCGCTGCACTCTCACCCCGAACCCTGCCATCCTAACTCTCCTGTCGACTTTGGTTTTATGAACCGGGCTCCTCTTGAGTGCTTCTGCCGCTAAAGCTGCCCTGCGGCCGCTCCTTTCACCTCCAATCCTCCCTGCAGCTCTCTAGCCGCCGCGACGGGTTCCATGGACTTGGTCTCTTCCCATAGCTCTTCACCGCTTATGCCACCGTATCCCCCTCCCCAGACGATACCGTGAAGCCTCCTGCCCCATCCAAATGTTCCCCGCCTCACCCTCCTCTGGCCGATGCCTATCATGTCCTTTCCTGCCCTGTTTTCGGGCCGCCTTTACCCCTCTATAGCCCCACTGCAGGTGTTGTCTCCTGCCTCCAGCTCTGCCTGACCCACTCTCTCCCCACCTACCATGTACCGACCATCCATTCACCGCCCCACACAAGACCCCCATCCTGCCTCCTTCATCCCTGCTGCCACCTTAACCACTTAGCCGCAAGGTTGCCTTCCCACATCCCCCTTTTACCTGCTCACCCAGTTCCCCTCCCTGCTCTCTCCTCCCCTGATCCACCTGTCCTTTGGATCTGCCTGTATACCTTTAGCCGTCACGAAATGCTACCTGTACACTGTAAATCTGTGTTTTTCTCTTGACCTGTTGATTGTCACTGAAGCTGTACTCCTTTATTGCCTTTTACTGAAAACTGTTCTCTGTACTGTTACTGCTTCCCTGTATTATATAAATGAATTCTGTATTGTTACTGTACCTCCCGGGTCGTGCCTGAAAATAGTCACCTGTTTGGCTAGCGCACCTACCTGGTAAACAAAAACTAAATAAAATAAAAAACAAAAGATAACAGTTCAGCTCTGATGTAATCAGCCAGTCCCTAAAATGCAGTTTGTGTAACAGATACCTTAATTACATTATTGGCAAATATAAAAATGAATATTCCTCTGTAATGTACAGTAATATAAACTGAACCCCATGAAGTGAGTAGGTACACTTAAAAAAATCCTGTAAACAAGAAATAGAAACTTGCACACTCCATAAAAAATGGTACAAAGCCAAGAAAACAAGATTGAACTTACATATACTGTAGCTACTCTTGTATACAGTATTCTATTTAAAAAGGGTGCTTGTCTGAACTAAGGGAAGTCACTTTTGTCCCACAGGGCAAAGCTGTTTTCCAATGTTACTTCCCCTCAGAGGAAGAGCTTTTCCTCACTATTTCACACTTTCCTGTACTCACTAGCCAGCCAACTGCCAAACAAAAACCTACAGCAGGATTTGATGTCTGATTACAGGCCAGCGGCTCCTTTTAAAGCAACAGTGCAGCAGTGCAAGAAGAAACTTTAGTCTTAGCTCTTTTTACAGTAAGTATAGACACCTTCCAATTTCACTTGCATATTTGATCCTCCATACTTTTGTAAGGTTAAAAATAATTTTTTTATAAGAAAAAAAAATATGGCACCAAGCTAGTGGTTCTTGAAAGTTGTACACCGTTCTACCATGTGGGAAACTCGGGTCTGCAGTTTGGGTTCACCTCCTAGCCCTGGACAAAAGAGTCTCAGGGGTGCTAAGGAGGTAGAGCTCTCTAACTGTCAGGGTATGGGTGGGGGTGACATCCCCACCCTGCTACAACAGTGCCTGCTTAGGCAGGTGATAGGAGGGGTTCCTCATCGTAGGCCTTCCTTCCACAAGAATGGCATTGTACAGGCAGGCGAATCAATGGCGGTGGTGGGGACTGGAGTAAAAGCAATGGCTGCAGAATGGCAGCTTTCAGTTTTCTGGGGCACCATACTTCCACACTTCACCCACGGTCATCTACCATCTGAGGTGGGTGGTTGCTGGATGAACGTCTCACTTAGGATGGTAATCAGGCCAGAGAATAAACAAACAATAAAAATGGCTGATCCCTGTTTCATTGATATCTTGTTATCCCCTGGCCCACCTCGTCATGGCACTTGGCATCAGTTTCTATACAGTCTATGCTGTGCCTACATCAAAAATGCTCTACAGATTCCCCAGCAGCCATGCATCACCTTGATGAGCTTAGACGAGAGAGGAGAGGAGAGTTACAAAGGAGCAGGCCAGAACAACTACAAACAAATATACTGACCAGAACTGCAAAGAATTAGACAATCAAATTAACAAGGTATGCTAATATGGTATTAACTTTATTTATTCCCTTCCTCGGAAAGCAGGGACTTGTGCCACTACACCACTTTATTCGCAGAATTATGGTTTAGCTTCCTCCTCTGGTACCTGTTATCCCTTCTCTCTTCGGCATCTCTCCTACTGTTCATGCATATGTTCTTATGCCCACTCCTTTCTTACTGATACTGTAGCTCTGGCTGCACAGATCAACCATTCCTAACTCCCCCCACCCCAGCATACCTTTGGAACAGCTTCCCTTCATCTAGCCTCTTCATCCTTCTCCCTTGAATCCCAGTGCTATGAGTTCTCGGGCACACAGCTTTTCCTACAACTAGCCCTTCCCTACTCTGACACCTCCACCCTTCACTGTCTAGCTTCCATATCCTTTAGATATATACAGTTCCCTACCAGAGCTGTTGGTAATGTAGCTGCGTTGTTCTGAATTGTTGCTTATTGATGTGTCTATGTGGCTTTGTACTGAGCTGAAAATGGAGCGTACTGCCCAGCTCATATTCTAAAAAATAAAATTTAAAAAATTCCTTTTGTTGCCTTGTTATACCACTCTATGTATATATGTATGTATGTATCTATCTTTCTTTCTTATTACTGTTGATTAGTTATTATTTTTGGTTTTGGCTCCCCTGTCTGTGTGGTGAGGCTCAGCTCAGTGTGCCTTCCGGGCGAAACCTTGTGCATTACTACAATAAAACATTAGTAATTACTGAGTAGCTATGATAATGACCACATAACTGAAGCTTTATTTCCCACTATAACCAAACAGTTATAACGGGAAATGGGCAGACTAGCTGGGCCAAGAGGTCCTTATCTGCCGTCAAAGTCTATGTTTCTAGCTGTCAAGTTTACCCTCAGTGCAGAACCTATTATACCCCCTTCTGCCTCTATGTTGTTAAACTGTATATGACCCTGTACCATGTGAGTTCAGTATATACTCTGTACGCAACTTATCCTGGGTCACTCCTGAAAAAGAAATGTAAACCTCAGTAAGCCAGCAGGGTCAACAAAATCCAGTAAAATAAAAATCTATGGCAGCAGCATGAGCCGCGCTGACACATCACTTTCCGGCGACACTAATTCAGCGAGTAAGAGTCACTTCCAGAAAACTGCAGAGTGTGCAAGTCAGAACCACTCTGCAAAACTGTGGTTTTCTTTTAAATGCTACTAACTCTGCCTGACTAAAATAAAATAATTTTTAAACACATAAGTCTATACCGGCAGTAGTGACAGCCCCACAGTGAGCGTCAGCAGTCACATGTTTGATACATCCAACTCTGCTTATCAAAATGCAGAATAAAAGACAGCGACTATTAAAAAAATATATATCGGTATGGGTATGTATTTTATTTATTTTTACACATACCCTTGGTGTGTGATGCCTTAGCAAACCCCTCGCGCTTCACTCTTGAGTTTATGTGGGATCACACACCTTTGTGGGGGTGGAAAAAATCATTACAAACCCCTACCTTATAGGTTATCCTCTGTTTAACAGCAGCTGGAAAATGGCTGGATCCAAAATACAAATAAACAAGCACGGAGTGGAAAGGGATTTGGTTTTAGACAGAGTTTTTCCTATGCGTTGCAATCCAGGAGACAGAGGAAAGAGAATATTGGTGCCTTTAGGTGCCCAGGAAGATTCAAACAGCACAGAAAACAATAGGGGAGAGAGTGCAGAGGGGTTAAGCACAGGGATGTGGCGTGACTTGCTCAGGGCTGCACAGTAAGCAGAGGCTCTGGAATTCAAACCTAGGGTTTCCAGTTCACATTACTGCATGCTACCCATAATATCAAACTGCCTTACAGGATGCTGCGGACATAAAACGGCACAAGGGTCTATGCCGTCTGTCCTGACGTAAGCTGCACTGCACTGACGCTTTTAACTGCAGTTATTTACCCCAACGTCAGTCTGTCTACCAAGTGCTTTTAATTATATGTTTTTATTAATAGTACGAGTTTTGACTTGGCTGACATAAAGACTACGATTTGCAACATTCTGTATAGCAGGACAATTTTGAAAATATGGTCTATAATGGTTCCTAAGTTTTCATTCTGTGAAAAAATAAAGGTTTTACTACTGCTTCTCAACTCTGAGAAGTGTGAACTGCATTATTCAGCATAAAGATCTTTTAAGTTCACCAATTTAATTCAGAGTTATTTTTTACAGTGAGGGCAATGTGAAAATGTGGACAAATAAAAGATACTGTACTGTGCACTCAGATGAATCACACAGAGTATAAAGTAGCCTTAAGTTACAGTGTAATTGTAACAGAGGATGTACACAAGTCTGTTATGTAACATATGTCAACAGTTATAAACCATTGTGTCAGTGTCTCAGTAGGTAGCACACTCGCCTCTGAGGCCGGGAGATCAGAGGGCTGTGGGTTCAGTTCCCACATCTGGCACCTGGGTTAATATCCCAGTACTGACACTGCAGTGCAGCATGAGAGGGGTGCTGCACTTCTGAGGTGCCGCCTTTCGGATGAGACGTTAAACCGAGGTCCCATCTGCCTGGATTGGTGGTAGTTCAGATGGATGTTAAAGATCCCATGGCACTTATCGAAAAGAGTAGGGGAATTTCCCCGGTGTCCTGGCCAAATTTCCCTCATTCACTAAAAATACCACCAACAGCTTAATCTGGTTCAAGGTCAGTTGGCATTCATCTGTATCCCCCTCCCCCGGGCCGTGCCTGAAAATAGGCAGGATTTGTCTAGTGCACTTACCTGGTCAACAAAAGCTAAAAAAAAAAAAAATGGAGTAAAAACAGGTTTGTAGTAAGGACTTAAAATGGGAAAGGAAGTTTGCTGACTCACCACTTCAGGTTAAGGTGTAAAACTAAGGTCTCTTCTGACCTTTTGTGGTCCGAGTCAAGATGGAAGTCAAATATCCCTGATATTATTTAAAAAGAGCAGGGGATAACCCAGGAGTTCTGGACATATTTCCTCACTCAAAATTAGTGAACAGAAGCTATATAGAGAATATTAGATAGGCAACTGTGTGTTATGGATTTTTTTTAACACCGAGGTGATAACCCACAAACCCCGAGAGTGAAGCTCGAGAGGTTTATGAGGTAATCACACACTGGTGGGAGGTGTTAAAAAAATCCAAAACACACAGTTGCTTATTTTTAATTTTTTATAATTACTGGTGCAGAGTTTACTGTGTCTCAGTATATCTGCTATTTACAAACACACACGCGCACACACACACACACTGTCTCACAGACACTGTCTGTCACACACACACACACACACACACACACACACACACACACACACACACACACTCTTCTCTTTCTCCCTTGCTCTCTCAGACTGACCTTTTTTTTTTTTTTAAAACTGTCAGCTGTTGACTGGTACTGGGGTCTGTGCAGCATTCAACTTAGAGTCGGCGACGGCATCTCCCAATCCGGAGACACGGCGGGATCAACCAGATAGTCCTTTTGTATTTGGAAGGTGGGATCAACCAGATAAAACAATAAAAAATCAAATAGAGATGGGGAGGGTGGTAAATAAAAACGGCTCGTCAGCAAGCGAAAAAACGAGCCGCCATTTTTTTAAAGCTATTCAGCCCACCCACTCACAGAGCACGAACCAATGAAAAGGCAGAATACAGATGAGTGACACACAAAGGAGACAGGTAGTTTCGCAAATGCCATAATAACTCGTTTTCGAGTTATTACGGCGTTTTGAAGAGGCTTGAAAACAGTTTGATAAAGGGGGTCGCCAGTAATTATAATACAATAATTCACAGCTGTGTGTGGGATGCTGCAGGCACATAATAACATACTAACATACTATTTGCCAGCAGATTAGGCCTTATGGTCTATCAAGTCTGCTCGAACCTAGATCCTTAGTTGGGTGCCGAGACCCTCCCATCCCTTGTGCTCCAGAAACCCCTATCATCCATCCCCACCCCCCCGGGACAGGCCATCATCTGATACATCCACTTTCTGTGTCTGTCCCACCCTCTCTTAAAGCTCTCCACTGTGGATCTCTGAACCAGCTCACCAGGCAGAGCATTCCAAGGGTCCACCACCCTCTCAGTGAAAACCTCCTCCTCTTTTCCCCTCACCCTTCCACCTTCCAACTTCAAACCATGCCTCTGGTGATGCCTCCTGCTTTAGTCTAAAGATCCCTCCATGTTTACCCTATTTATTCCCTTGAGGTACTTGAAGACCTCAATCATGTCCCCGCTCTCCTCTCCTCCAATGAAAACAGGCAGAGCTCAAGTCTGTCCTCGTAAGTCAAATCCTAGCCCTCGTGATCATCTTTGTTGCCCTCCTCTGTACCCTCTCCAGGAGCTGTATGTCCTCTTCATGTGGTCTCCAGTACTGTACACAGTACTCAAGGTGTAGTCTAACCAGTCCATTGTACAGCGGCAGAATCACTCCTTGCTCCTAGAGGTGATCCTCTATGATGCATCCCAACATCCTGTTTGCCTTGCTAGCTGCCTCCTGCACTGCTCAGTGTTATTCATACATGTGTCCACCATGACCCCTAGGTCTTTTTCCCTGTTGAGGCTTCCAGCACCTCCCTCCCAGGGTGTTACCTGTGTTTAGGTTTTCCCACCAAGATGCAACACCTTGCACTTGGTGATATTGAAATTTAATTTCCATGTGTGAGCCCAGCTTTCCAGGGTGTCCAGGTCCCCTTGCAGGGCCAACCTCCCCTCTTCTCCCTCAACTACTGCTCCCATCTTGGAGTCATCCGCGAAGAGACTCATTTCACACCCTATACCATCCCTGATGTCTGATATGTATGCATTAAACAGGATTGGACCCAGGACCGAGCCCTGTGGTACCCCACTACCAACTATATACCAATAATGACTGTGTCCTTGCCTCCTTTCACTCACTGCACTACTGTTATCTACTCACTGCTTCGTAAAGCACTTGAAAAGCACTAGGTGCTTGAAAAATGTTAAATTTATAATCCTCTTTTAAGATGTACAGTGTATATGCAACTAAAGCCACAAACATGTGTCACAGTATTAACTGATTATGCTGTGGCTTTGAAAAGGCTATTAAACTAAATGCAACAGTGTAATTAGCCAGTAAGACAGAAGAGGAGGTGTCTAGCCCATAACCATCAGAGCTATGTGGTTATCTTATGCCAAACGGTCCCATGAAGTAGTCATTGTCAAGCTGTTTGATTTAAAACCATAAAACCAAAAATCCTCTGCATGATCCAGTAGTACCAACAGTGGGTCTCCCAATTTAATTCAATGTTATTTTATACGCCATTCCTCATCCCCTGCATCCATTTCATCCACCCTACTTAACTTCTACTCCACTAACTGCACTTATACGTAACCCCTCCATCCCTATTCTCTATCCCACCACCACCCAGTCAACAACTCCAAAGCATTTAACAGCTCCTTATGTATTAGCTCTAGTGATGGACCGATTGTACAGTCCCTTGCTCTCTTTGACTGAATCTGTGGCAAATCTGTTGTAGCGACTTACTGTACCCTAATTTTAACTGGATTATGTATGTGGGATTAACTGTTGTATTGGCTCTGTATAGTAAAGTTACGTAGGAACTTGCCATAACAGTAAATCTTCAAATGAGGTTCCTTCAGTAAGTCATCACATATAGGACTGGCGCCACCTGGCGTTGGGCCGCACGGCAGACTGTTCTAGCAACACCTGATGGGGGACCGCCCACCTGACGTCATGTGACTGACGTCAGCATGACTGTATATAGTGGGTGGTCCCCACGCCCACCATCCAGTTCTCCAGCAGGAGCGAACAAGATTTGGAGTCCACGTAAAACATAAAATGTGGGTAAGGAGGGAGGGAAAAATATGACCTACTGAAGGAACTTCTCTCGAAGATCTACTGTTACGGTAAGTTCCTACATAACTGTACTATCTTACTTCGAGAGGGTTCCTTCAGTAGGTTATCACATATAGGACAGAGTCCCAAGCAGTACCTCCAAGGAGAGACTGATAGAAACTAGGGAGGAGGAAAAAACTAACTCCAACGGAAAGAACTGAAGTCCAGCAAGGACCCAGTCTAGGACAGAAGGCCCTGTAAGATGGCTAGGCCAAAGCCAGCCCTCCACCTAGAAGCAATGTCCAGACTATAATGTTTGGTAAAGGTACGGACAGAACTCCAAGTAGCGGCAGCACAAATGTCAGCCGCGGAAATGTTCTGTAGGAAGGCTGCAGAGACAGCCATGCCCCAGTAGAATGACCTCTGATGGTACCCGGCAGAAGTTTATCGTACTTCTGGTAACAGTAACGAATGCAGTTGCCTAACCATTTGGAAAAGTCCTGCTTAGAAACCGGTTTGCCCTTCTATCTCGGGGCAAAGGAGACAAACAACTGGTCGCAAGAGTGAAATTCTTTGGTCCGATGGGTGTAACACCGGAGAATCCGATGGACATCCATCTTATGAAGGAGTGCCTCTCCTCTGTTAGAGGCTGATGGATAATACACCGGAAGCTCTACTGTCTGATTCAGTGTGGCTTCGAACACCACCTTGGGAAGAAACCTCAGATGAGTTCTGAGGCCTGCCCAGTCCCTATGGAAAATCAAGTATGGCTCCTTGCAGACTAGAGCGTGAAGCTCCGAAATCCTTCGGGCTGACATGATATCCACAAGAAAAACTGCCTTCCAGGGAAGGAAGCGCAAATCACAGCTCATAGCCATCTCGAAAGGAGGAAGGGTGAGCTTTTCCAGTACGAAGTTCAAGTCCCAAGGCAGAGCTGGGCTGCAGATGGAGGATCCCTTTCAAAAAGGTTTTGGAGACTTCCAACTGAGCCACGAGTTTACCATCCACCAACTCACGATACGCTGAGATAGCTGAGATATGGACCTTTAAAGTAAAGTAGGACAGACCTGAGTCTGACAAGTGAAGGAGGTATTCCATGACTTGTGGGGCCGAGCAAGAGAAGGGGTTCCAACCCTTAGCGGCCGCCCAAATGGAAAACCGCTTCCACTTCATGGCGTAAATGGAACGGGTAGACGGTTTCCTGGCCTCGATGAGGACTTGAGCAACCCTGGAGGAAACCCTGAAATGGGATATCGCTATGTATGCAGGAGCCAGGCATGGAGATGCAGGGTCCTGAGCCCCAGGTGTACCAGTCGACCTTGATCCCGGGTCAGGAGGTCATGAGTCATTGGAAGTGGAACCGGTGGTTCCCGGGAAAGCTGCTGTAGCAGCAGGAACCAGATCTGTATCGGCCAGAGAGGAGCGATGAGGATTATCTTTGCCCTCTCCGCCTGGAGCTTGAGGAGAACCCTCTGTAGAATGGAAAACAGGGGAAAAGCGTACAAAATGTCCCTGTCCAAGATAGAGCCAACACAGCAACAGCACCTTTGAGATCAGCGAGCAAAACTTGGAAGTTTTGCAGCTGTATTGGGAGCAAGAGGTCGATTTCAGACGCCCCCAATTTTGGAAAATGGATTCCGCCACTTCCTGATGTTGTTCCCACTTGTGAGCTAAGGTCCGAGACCTGCTGAGATTGTCCACCAGGATGTTCAGAATGCCTGGAACGTGCACGGCCACTAGGACCAAATGGTGCTGGACTGCCCAGTTCCACACCCACGTCGTCTCCCTGCAAAGGGGGTACGACCGGGTTCCTCCTTGTTTGTTGATGTACCAAACTACCAACATATTGTCCGTTTGGACTAGCAGTGATCCCTTTGGAAGGAGGGCCTGAAAGGTCTGTAACACGTACAGGACCGCCCTCAACTCCAGAACATTGATGTGGAGAGAAGTCTCCAAGCCAGACTATAGTCCATCCCTGTGCTTGGTGTTCCCCAAGATGAGCTCCCCACCCCATATTTGAGGCATCCGTGGTGAGGGTGCCTACTGGTGCAGGGTTCCGAAAGGGAAGCCCCAGAGAAAGATTGCGAGAATCCTTCCACCACTGTAAGTCTTTCTGAACTGCTGAGGAGACTAGAACCGGGTGGTCCAGGTTGTCCAGGAGCTAATCCCACTGCACCCACAAGGACCACTGAGTAATCCTCATGTGGAGCTTTGCAAGAGGAACGGTAGTTATGGAGGCCGCCATCAGGTCCAGAAGGCGAAGGACCTCCCAGGCAGGGATGGTCCTGAGGGAAGCCACTTTGGAGGCCTAACAGATGAAGATCTCCATTCTGTCTGGAGGGAGGGAGGAAGGCTCTGCACTGGACCATATCCAGGACTGCCCCAATAAAGTGAAGTCTCTGGGCAGGTATAAGGGATGACTTGGGAACACTGACCGTGATCCCTAGTCTGCCAAAAAGGTTCAGGGTAAAGGACAGAGCCTCCAGTAAAGAATCCCTGGATGGGGCTGAAATCAACCAGTCGTCCAGGTAAGGGAAGACCGCGAATGCCCCTGCAGCGAGGAACGCCACGACCACCGAGCACTTGGTAAAAACCTGTGTGCCAAGACAGGCCAATGGGAGCGCTGAACTGGAAGTGCCCTTGGAAAGAAAAAACGCAGGAATCGGCGGTGGCTGGGGAAAATAGGAATGTGCAGGTAAGCATCCTGCATATCCAGGGCACAGAGCCAGTGGTTCTCCATGAGGGGAGGGAGAAGGCTCTGGAGCATCAGCATTCAAAACTTTTTGTACTCGAGGAACCGAATTAGCTGACTGAGGTCGAGTATGGGTCTGAAGTCCCCAGTCTTTTCTGGAACCAGGAAAAATTGGGAATAAAATCTCTTTCCCCTTTACCTGAAGGGGACGCGCTCAACTGCTTCTTTGAGCAAGAGCGAATTCACCTCTTCACGGACGAGAAGAGCCAGGTCCCGAGAATAAGAGGACTTTGTGGGTAGAGTTTCTGGAGGAATCTCCAGAAATTCTATGGTGTGTCCGACGGACACTTGTTGCAGGACCCATTTGTTGGAGGTGGCTGCCTCCACCCTACGATGTTGGTGAACTTTCCACCTGCCCTCTGTCAAAAGACTGAGGAGGCAGGGGCCGGGAGTCAAGAAGTGGCGGATGTTCAGGGAGGGCCTCCTGAACGTCTCTGATTTTTGGAAGCAGGAGGGGTGGCTGTACCCGTGGCGGCACACTTGAGTGTTCTTAGTCTGCCTCCAGGTTCTTTTCCGAAAGGGCCGCTGTTGCTGTTGTTGTTGAGAGCCCGATCGGTACATTGACCTGACAGACCTAAGTGCAACTCCCTTGTCCTGTAGGTCTGCGATAATATCCTTCGTATCCCAACCAAAAAGGACCAAGCCCCTGAAAGGAGCATCCTGAATCACCGACTGGACCTCACTGGCGAGGCCAGAAAGACGAAGCCAGGAATGCCATCTGAGGGCAACGGCAGCTGCCAAGGTACAGGCCACAGAGTCGACAGAGTCGTAAGTGGCGCTTAAAGCATGCCTACAAGAAACCTTGGAGAGGCAGAGATCCTTGGCAAGGTCCTCCTTTAAAGGCGAGGAATTCATGGACTGGACTCTCGCTTCCAGCCTGGCCAGGGTCGCTTTCTGATGGGACACCATGTGGGCCACGAACTGAGGGACTGAGGGCATACGTGGCCGAGGAATATATCTTTTTTCTGAACTGGTCCATCTGCCTCGACTCTTTGTCAGGAGGAGTAGTGCTCATGTGCTTGGGCGCTGAAGAACGATCATGAGCCGAGATGACCACAGAGTCAGCCTTGGGATGGACCTTCAAGAAAGGAGCATCCTTCGGTGCCTGGTAGAGCCTGTCCGCCCTCTTAGGGACAGACAGGATAGAATGAGGCATCTGCCAGATGGTAGTGGTGAGGTCTTGGTGAGGGGCCATCCATGGAGGAATGGGGATGGGAGACAGAGACTCCAAGTCTAGGTGTTTTGCGAGCTTCTGTCTCATGGGATCCTGTACCTCTGACTCCCAGTCAAAATAGTCTTTCATGGCCCTCAAGAAGTCTGAGAAGGCAGGGTCTTCAGGTGGAGACTTTGGCGAGACCTTGCCTCTCGTGTCCTCAAGGTCCTCCGGAACCTCCTCCGAGGAATCCTCCCTCCCATCTGAACTGTCATCATCATCGTCATCGTCCACCTCCTTGACAGGATGGCATCTGGTATCCTGAAGGGAAACGTCCTGTTGAGTCTTCCCCGAGATGTGGACAGTGGCTTACTGATGAACTGCTCGGGGAAGAGGACCTAGGAGACCGCAGTTGTGGGAGCCTAGTCTCCAGGTCTGAAACCAAGTCCGACCTAGCACCCTGCCACCAAGACTGTATTAAGGTCTTGAAATCCGGGGTAACCGGAGGAGGGGGTGGTGGAGTAGGCAGAGGCTGAGGGGGAAGGGGGAGAGGAAGAGGAGGAGGGATAACAGGAGGAGGATAATAGCCCTGTAATCCCGTATAATGGGAGTATGGATTAAATCCAGGGTAGAACTGCCCGAGATGACTCCAGTCTGGAGTGGGACCCCCCGGGTAGTGGTCCCCAGGATACCCCAAAGAGTAATGTGGGACAGTTCGGGGTCAGGTATAAATCCCCATCGTCAGATCAGGTGTCGGGGGAACCCACATCAGACCCGCCGTAATGTAACTAGGTAGAGGTTCCGGCGTTGGGACAGCCTGCATCAGGGGAACTGACGTCGGAACCGGCACTGGAAGGGGATCCGGCGTCGGAGGGGCTGGCATCAGCACCGGATGAAGAGGCCCTGGCATCAGGACCTGATCCGGCATCGGGGCCAAAGGCAAAGGCCGGTCAGCCGGCCCCGGCTGCGGGGCTGTCATTGGGACAACCGGCGTTGGTGGAAGCCCACCAGAAGGCGAAGGGGGGGCCTCCACAGAAAGGCCTGTAGGCCGAGGAGGAGCCTCCTCCTCCTTGACCCCAGAAGGTGAGTGGAGAGAGGACCCCAAAGTCTCGACTGAGTCGATGGGTTTTCTGCTGGTATCGCCAGATGTGCCCGCCGGTGAAATGGAGGGCACGGGCGAAGGAGTAAGAGAAGGGAGAGGGGCTTTCTCCCTCTGGTCACGCTGGACGTTGGGTGAGGTGCCATGAGGCCCCAACGGGGGAACCGGGTGTGTGCAGTCGTCAGGGATGGCCGACTTAGCGGGCGGTGTTGGGTGGTCAGGGGAGGAGCCCCTGGCCAACTTATCGACCAGAGCCGGGTGACTACCCCCAGCTGGGGGAGTCGACTTACCGGCAGCAGCGCGGTCCCCAGAGGAGCCGGGGGCCGACTTATCGGCCGAGGTGGCGCGGTTGCCGGAGGAGCCAACGGCGGACTTATCTGCCGAAGTTCTGTCTGACTTACCGTCCAGTTTTCTGGGCGGCAGCTGGGCCTTGCTCGTCGATGGCCTGGCATCATCCTCGGAGCGAGCCCGCTCCCTAGATTTCTCCTTGTGCTTTTTTGAAGGAGAAGATTTTTCAGATGAATCCCGGAGATGATCCATTTTGTTCTCTAAGGAAGCCAGGTGGGCTTTTAATAAGTGGGCCTCTAAAGCCTGCTGTCTCCTCTTTTTTTGTGGCCTGGTTAAAGGATTGACACTCAGGGAAGGAGGAGACTGGATGGTCCGGGCCTAGACAGAGAATGCACTTGGAGTGACCGTCATTGTTCGGGATCTGCGTACCACAGGATGAGCACTTCTTCTTGGGTGAAGACATAAGGTAAGAACACGACATTTTTGGAAAAAAAGTAGCAAAAGATAAACTGACACGATGAACTTTCAAGACGATCGCTAACTGGAAGTCTGCAATGCATTTGACATGAGGCGATGGTGGGAAAGAACTGGAGGGCAGGCGTGGGGACCACCCACTATATACAGTCACACTGACGTCAGTCACGTGACGTCGGGTGGGCGGTCCCCTGTCAGTAATACAGAAAGTTCGTCAGGCGGCCCGATCGCCAGGTGGTGGCCAGTCCTATATGTGATGACCTACTGAAGGAACCCTCTCGAAGTAAGATCCTATTTTATCAATATTATGTATCCAGCATTCATATATGTATTTTGTACCTGTTATGGCAATTGTGTATGTATCCTTTCCCCACATGTACCCTCCTCCCCCAGGACGTACCGTGAGATGAGCAATTTCGATTGCTCAGTGTACTTTTCTGGTGAAACTTTTCAATAAATAAATAAATTGTCGCTAGCCCCCCCAAAAGAATTTTATAGGGTCCAGAAACAGCTGGCAGCCCTAAAGCTAGATAAGGCCCCAGGACCAGATGGGTTGCATCCCAGTTACTCAGGGAACTGGCAGAGAAACTGGCTGAACAACTGGTAGAACTATTCAACAGCTCAATACGGATGGGAGCGGGGGTTAGTTCCAAAGGACTGGAGGGTGGTGGCTGACACTCTGCTCCATAACAGGGTGTGGGGGGGCAGGTGGGGAACTACAGACCTGTCAGTCTGACTGCTATGATAGGGAAGCTGATGGAGACACTGGTCAAAGAGGACCTCGTGGGCAACCTGGAGAGCAATGGTCTCTAGGACTGTAATGAACATGGTCTCATGGCAGGGAGGTCTTGTCATACTAACCTGATTGTTCTCTTTGACTGGGTGACAAGGGAATTGGATAGTGACCATGCTGCGGATTTGTTCTACTTCAGAGTCAGCAAGGCTTTTGACTCAGTGCCTCACAGATGCCTGCTGAAGAAGATGGGATCTGGGTGCAGCTAATGGCATAGTAAACTGGGTCGGTAACTGGCTAAAGGGGAGTCAACAGAGGGTTGTGGTCAACCAGGTCAAATCAGAAGAGAGGGAGGTCACAAGCAAGTTGCCACAGGGATCTGACCTGGGCCTGCTCTTCTTCAGTACGATCATCAGCGACATTGGAGAAGCTATCCGAGGCAGGCTGTATCTCCTTTGCAGAGGACACTAAGCTCTGTGCGAGGATGGACAGTGATGAGGGAGTCAGGGAAATGTAGAGTCCGAATGAGTAGAGTTCTTCCATAGGGGTGGTTAAGACCAGAAGACGCCCTGGGGCGAAATGGTATTTGGAACGTGGTAACCCCGTTCTAGTTCCCATACCCATGGGCACCTCCGTTTTAGGAGGGCAAGTAGCCGGGGGACAGCTCGCCAACTTCGTCCAACTCAGGCGCTGTTATGCAATGCCAGATCTGTCTGCAACAAGACTGGTCTTATTGCAGACTTTGTTGCTAAGGCAGATCTGGCTTGCATTACCGAGACCTGGTTGGATGGGAATGCTGCCCCTTTTTTAGAGGCGGCTGTTCCCACCGGGTACTCGGTTGTACATCACCCAAGACTGGACCGCAGGGAGGGGGGTTGCGGTCTGTTTCAAGACCGAATTGGGCCTAAATGGTGTACCAGTTGAGGAGGCCTGGTCATTTGAGTGTACCATGGTAGCTGGTGTGGGGTGCAGGATAGCTCTCATTTATCGTCCACCAGGTGATGAAAAGCTGTTCCTGCAGGAAATAGCAAACTTCGCCATCGGCATGGCTTTGGAGTTGCCCAGACTGATGGTTCTGGGCTACTTCAATGCCTGGGTCGACGACGAATCCTCGCTTTTTGGTCAACATTTCCTCCAGGTGATGACATCTCTGGGCTTCACACACATGTTGTTGCCTCAGCTACCCATAAGGGTGGTCACTCTCTTGATTTGGTTTTCCTCCTGGGGCTCAAGGCCACCAACTTAGTGGTGGAACAAGTCGGTTGGTCCGACCACTACACAGCTGGGTTCAATTTTTCAGTCCCCCTGGGTAGGTCTGCCCCTGTAGAGTCGGCCAGGTACCGACCTTTGTGGGATGTGGTCCCAGAAGACCTGATGGCGATAATTGACCTCTCGTCATTGGATGAGACTAGTACAGATCCTGAGCAATTGGTTGTGGCCTATAGTGGGGCTGTATCTTCAGCCCTCGATCTGATTGCTCCAATCCGTGTTCATCCCCTCCCGCATCGCCCTGGGGCCCCTTGGTTTGATGGGGCTCTCAGGGAGTTGCGGAGATTGGGACATAGGTTAGAGCATCATGGAGGAAGACTGCCTCTGATGCCGACCACCTTATTTTGTTAGAACATTATAAATTCTACCAAACAGAAATTTCCCATAAGAAGGTGAATTCCTGTCCAGGGAAACAGCTGTCGCACGGAACCGACCGGCTCAGCTCTTCAGAATTGTTGACAGACTGTGCAACCCAGCCTGTCAGCAGTTCCGTTGAGTTTTTTCACAGAATGATTGTGATGAGATCGCTCGCTTCTTTGCGAATAAGGTGGCTGATATCAGGCGGGAGTGCCACCAACTTCACTCTAAGGGGGTTGCTGTTGATCAGTGCTTTGCCGCAGAGCCCGGAATTTCCTGAAGTATCTTTGACCTGCCGGATTTCGTAGATATTATGCAGTTTGTCCGGGAGATGCATCCTACGTGCTGTAGTTTAGACCTAGGCCCTACCCTGATTTTGGGTTGTAGTGATATTATCGGCCCAGTCTTAGCTCAGATTGTCTGGTGCTCTTTGGATTCGGGTGAGTTCCCTAGCTGCCTGAAGGAGGGGGTGGTGAACCCCCTTCTGAAGAAAGCTTCTTTAGACCCGGAAAACCTAGCAAACTACAGGCCTATCACTAACCTCCCTTTTGTGGGGAAGGTTATTGAGAAAGTCATGACTGCTCAACTGGATAACCATTTAACCATCCATAATTTATACAAACCTCTCCAATCGGGTTTTCGTAAGAGGCATAGTACTGAGATCACTCTGGTTCGGGTGCTCAGTGATCTACTGATGGCGAGAGATCAGAGACACCGTTCCATCTTAGTTCTCCTTGATTTATCATCAGCTTTTGATACTGTGGATCATGGGATTCTGCTCGAGCGCCTGAGGTTTGTCTGTGGGCTGTCTGGTACAGTCCTCAGCTAGTTTTCATCTTTCCTCACTGGTAGAATGCAGAGAGTTGTCTTGGGCTTATTTTCTTCTGGGGCCTTCTCTCTGCCTTACAGGGTACCTCAAGGCTCGGTGCTGTCTCCCATGTTATTCGCAGTATATATGCTGCCCCTCAGAGACATTGTAAGACGGTATGGGCTGAAGTTTCATTGCTATGGTGATGATACCCAGCTTTACCCGTCTTTTGCACCTGACCAGGTTAGTGCTATCTCAGTACTGAACAGCTGCCTCGTGGAACTCCAAGACTGGATGAAATCCAGCAGTCTAAAGCAGGGTTTTAAATAATTGATTAGCAGTTTTTTTCTTGGGACAATACTAACTGTACACAAAGTATTTATATAGGTTTTCTAGAAGTGCTATGTTTGTTAAACACAATAAGGCAAGTGCTATGCATTTTCACAATGTTTTAGTACTTTTATGAGCAAAACGCTAATCAATTTTTAGAGTTAAATAAAACCCTGCTAAAGCTGAACCCTGGAAAGACTGAGGTTCTGGTGGTGAACCTGGGTCGTAGGGCTTGAGGATAGGACTCCCTTCCAGTTTAGTCCTGGGGAGGCCCAGATCTTCACCTCTGAATGGGAGCGTAACCTAAGGGCGGTGCTTGACGACGGCCTGTCCCTTCGTCAGCAGGTTTCGGCTGTCATCAAGCTGGCCTTTTACTATCTTAGAAACATCGCTAGGATTAGGCACTTTGTTCCGCCCAACAACCTACCCATCTTGGTCCATGCCTTTGTGACATTGCGTCTTGATTACTGCAACTCCCTTTACCTAGGGCTTCCTGGGGTTGATATCAGCCGTCTGCAGCTAGTGCAGAACGTGGCAGCGCGCTTGTTGACAGGGTCTTCTAGAAGATCTCATATCACCCCTGTGTTGCGTGATCTGTACTGGCTGCCTATTCAGTGGCGGATCACTTTCAAGGTAGGTCTTTTGACTTACAAAGCTCTACACGGTTTGGGTCCTGACTACTTGAAAGAGCTCCTGGTTCCTTACAGCCCACTGCAGCAGCTCCGGTCGGCTTAAGAGGGGTTGCTGGAGATTCCGAGGGTCAATTTAAAGTCATTTGGTGCACGGGCCTTTGGATTTGCAGCACCGACCCTATGGAACTCTCTGCCCCACCAGCTTCGTGAGTGCAGGACGGTGGGGAGTTTCAAGCAGGCATTTAAGACTTTTTTTATGGGGTAAAGCGTTACCAGTATTTGCTTGATTTTAATCTGTACTTACTGTGTTTTGTTTTATTTGTACTGTACAGCGCTTTGGAATGTCGAAAGGCACTTAACAAATAAATGTTATTATTATCATTATTATTAGAATGACTTACAAAAGCTGAAGGGGTGACACAAGGTTTGGCAGTTGAAATTTAACACCAAAAAATGTGAAGTAATGCACCTGGCAATAAGAACCACCCCAAAACAGAGTACTGGATGGATGGGGTAAGACTTAGCACTATGGCTGAGGAATGGGAACTTGGAGTTATCAGCAGCAACACCCTCGAACATTCAAGCCAGTGTAACAAGACCTGTAGTAAGGCAAGTAGGATGCTGGGGTATATCGGAGGAGTATCGATAGCAGGAGGAAGGAGGTAATACTACCCCTTTATAGATCTTTCATGAGGCAACACCTGGAGTACTGTACCCAGTTTTGTGCCCTCACCTTAGGAAGATAGGCACAGAGCAGAAACGGTGCAGTGCAGGGTAACACGAGAAGTGCCTCAAAGCAATGAACAGGCACTCATGGTAGACCAAAGGGGAGGTACGAGCACGACCTTCAAGTTCCTAAAACCAATTAGCAAGGTGAACTGTCAGGAGCCAGTTAGCCTGAATACTAGCTCAAAGTCACAAGGGCACGAGTGGAAACGGACAAAAGGGAGGTTCAGGAGGGACATGAGGAAGTATTATTTTACCGAAAGGATGGTGGAGCTGTGGAATGGTCTATCACCCAAAGTGGTGGGAGCTAAAGCAGTTGTTGATTTCAAGCATGGTTGGGACAAAATGAAGGGTATAGTGGTCACTCTGGGCAACAGAATCTCGAAGGAGGATGGAGGGGGAGGAATGACCCAGAATGGACAGTAGGTTCCAGGGTTAGATAGGGAACTTGGGCAGCTTGGATGGACCATTGGTCTTTTTGTGCTCTCACTGTCTATGTTCCTATGTTTGTATGTATGCATCTGGTAGCAAACCAAAAAACCTTCTTACTCCAAGCACTTTTTATACTCTGCATAAATACCGATCAAGCATGAAGCAAAGGTGAAACAAGAATATCTTTAAGAGGGGTAGCAATTTTATCAGGGGATAACACTTTCCCCAGAAAAATGTAATATGTTCCCTTTTGAAAATCAGATGAGGTTAAAGCAGCTACTACTTACTGAACAAAGTGGGTGGTGGGTACTACTTCTGTACACAGCTGGATCCATTAGTGCATGTATAGATCAGCTAATTTTCAGTCCTATAGTTTGCTTCTGCAGCATTCCCTGCCAACTCCCCTGGCTAACCAAAAGAATCTTACTAGAATTGGACACAAAGATAGCCCACTAGTCTCATTCCCAGCCACAGAAAGTGGCAGCCATGGTTCTGTAGTTGTCATGATGTGCAGTATAAAGGAAAAAGAAAAAGTTAAGAAAGGCATGGAGGAAACCTGACCCCAACTGTAGCAGAAGGCCCATATCCAGAGTCACTGCCATGGAGAGGGTTGGACCCCGTGACATCCAATTAATCCAAAAGGGGTGATCAAGCAAAAGAAAGCATCTTCCAATTGTCTGAAGGTTGTAAAGGAAAAAAAAAATTCTTTACATAAATATTTTGCATATTTATATAGACAAAGTGATTTTTGCAGTGATTTGTATGGGGTTGCCTCCCTGACGGCGACATCAACACAGCGACTCGCTGTCGGCAAAATCGACACTTTGCTGACAGGTCGCTGTGTTGGTGCACCTGACACAGGGGCACAATGTCTCCCAGTCCTGCACCCCCTCCCCGAATAAACTCCGACTCAGAGTTGACAATCTTTAGTATGGGGGAGTGTGGGGGGGGGGCAGAGCTGACACATGTATGCAAGGCTTGTTTTTTGTGTATGTTGTACTATATGGACCTGCTGCCACATGTATGCAATGCCTGTTTTGCTGTACATTTTGTACTATACAGACATACTGCCACATGTATACAAAGCTTGCTTTGTTGTACTGTATGGACCTACTGCCACATGTGTGCAAAGCTTGCTTTGTTGTGTATGTTGTACTATATGGACCTGCTACCACATGTATGCAAAGCTGGCTTTGATGTGTATGTTGTACTACACGGACCTGTTGCCACATGTATGCAAAGCTTTTTTTGTTGCATATGGTGTACTATACAGACCGGCTGCCATGTGTGTGCAAAGCTTGCTTTGTTGCATATGTTGTCCTATATGGACCTGCTGACACGTCTGTGCAAAGCTTGCTTTGTTGCATATGTTGTACTGTATGGACCTGCTGCCACACGTATGCAAAGCTTGCTTTGTTGTATATGTTGTACTGTATGGACCTGCTGCCACATGTATGCAAAGCTGGCTTTGTTGTATATGTTGTACTGTATGGACCTGCTACCACATGTATGCAAAGCTGGTTTTGTTGTATATGTTGTACTATACGGACCTGCTGCCACATGTATGCAAAGTTTGCTTTGTTGTGTATGTTGTACTATATGGACCTGCTGCCACATACATGCAAAGTTTGCTTTGTTGTGTATGTTGCACTATATGGACCTGCTGCCACCTGTATGCAAAGCTTGCTGTGTTGCGTATGTTGTACTATATGGACATGCTGCCACATGTATGCAATACTTGCTTTGTTGTATATGTTGTACTATATGAACATGCTGCCACATGTATGCAAAGCTTGCTTTGTTATATATGTTATACTATATGGACATGCGGACTCATTCATGTAAATGTAAATCTTGCACTCCTGTAGATGTAACATGGATTCCCTCCGTTACCCCCTCCCCCAGGGCACACCTGGAACTTAGTCACCTGTAGGTCAGCACGTCTTTATTGTAAAAAAGGTTAATTAAATAAAGAAAATGAACTAAACTGTATGATTTCCATAAATATTTACGCAAACATCTTTTAAATGCTGTTCACAGACTATAGATGATCATGTACAGAGTCAAAAATGCTTTCAGAATGTTCACTAGGGAAAAGTTATAGCACTCTTGTTAAAGCAGCTGTCTAACCAAGTCACAATAGGGTGATGCACACGGATACCACATGATCATACGCTATTTGGGGGAGCAAGGAGGAGGAGATGAAAGGTAGATACTGTCCCTCCGGGAATGCCTTCCAAGGCTTGCAAAACTCATCAACTTGAATCTGGAAGATTACAAGGGTTTGGCTTCCTGTTTCAGGTCACAACTTCCCTCAGATTGTCATCATTCTAATATAAGTAAGAGAAACAGTCTTAAGATTAAATAAAATCAGGATGCTGAAGGAAGGAAACACATTGGAGGGTCTCCAAAAAATGTAAACAATTACCATAGTTAAATACTCCATTGTATTAAAACTTCCCAAACAATCACCTGCGCAGCAGTGGGATTTGACTTTTCTTTTATCGTCATAGTTTACTGGCTGAATACACATCCTGTTGTTGATCAGGGGGTGACTAGTGGACATCAGGAGGCTTCTGCCTGTAGAGCAGCATCTGAAAACAGGCCTCACTCCTAAAATTAATGGACCAGTGTTTCCTTTTCCCCAATATACAGTTTCTTCCTTCCCTGGGGTCAACCAGGGATATACCCTGTTCCCAGGGATATACCCTGTTCCCAGGGATATACCCTGTTCCCAGGAATATACCCTGTGCCCATCGCTATACTCTGTTCCCAGGGATATACTCTGTTCCCAGCGATATACCCTGTTCAGGCAATGCTGTCATGTGAACAGAAGAGACGTTTTCTCCCTAGCTTTCTCCCCTTCCTCCCTCTTCCACTTGGCGTGAGATGTGACTCGAAGCCTCGGCATTGCAGTATGCCCCTGCAGAGAAGTAGGCTCACTGGCTTGCCCGCAGGGATTCTTATGTGCCAGAACCTCTGCCAACCCACCCTGGCCAAGGCAAGTTGCCCTCCCATAGCTGCCTACAGCTTGGCCTCCAACGTGATGACCAGAGTCTGCTCGCAGACTCTGGTCATCCGCATGGCAGTGCTACCTGTGGCCATTAGGCCACAGGGCAGCCCAATGAATAGTATTTTCTGAAGTGAAGACTGCCAAAATGTGGTACAAGAAAATCTGAAAGAAAAACTGACTAGTTCAAATAATTTAAGAAATCATGGAGTACAAGAAGGCCAAGGCCTCAGCTTTTAAATGCCGCCATAGAACACTTTGAATATAGGTTAGCAATTTGTTTCACTCCACAGCAGTACCTTTTAGATGCCAGAAGCACTGCAAACAATTCCAGAGTCTTAAGCAATGCCTCATGGTATGCTGCAGCTCTGAGCAGCTGAATAAAGAAGGCTTCTTCTATAACCAGCTTTGAGGCCACTTACTTTATTCCAGAACAAGTCCAGCGAGCCATTGTCCTTGGGTGTAGAGACTGGTGCACTGGGACCAGCAACCAATGGCCATGGCAGGCCTGAAGAGAAGGTAAGTATCCCTGTGGCAGACCAGCACAGAGCACACATGGTGAAGAATATGGCCCTTCTCCTAGCAAAGCCCCATCCCAATCACTAATGCATGTTCCCGATCACTTAGTGCATCACAATCTTCCAGTACACCTCTCCTCTATGGTCAGTTTAAACTCTAGACCCTCCAGGAAGCACAGCCCGGGCAGAAGAAGAGGGCCATGCTGCTTTGCCTTATCAGTAAGGAGTTGAGCAGTGGAGTACTCTTACGTTGTTTAGAATTTGGTCAGAGAACTGTTTCTGATATTTCATCTGCTCGCTAATATTTTAGTGTTGTTTAAGAGTTGCTCGAGTGGTACTCACCTTCATTACCTAGAGGGTAATGTGGAATAAAATTCAGCATGGTGCTTAATGTTTAACTGCCACCCTTCAACACTGTAGAATACTGGTGTATCAATTAGAGTCACTGCGTGGCAGGGTCTCTTAGATGCCAGGGGCACTGCAGAAACCCTCAAAACCAAGTCAAAGCCTCATGGTGTGCTACAGCTCCAGGAAGCTGAATAAAGAAGGCTTCTGCTATACCAAGTTTTGTGCCTGCCTAGTTTATTCCTGAATGGGTCCGACAAGACAAAATCTACAGGTGCAGTGACCATGGTGTCAAGACCAGCAAACAACAGGCATGGTAAGCCTGAAGAGACTGTAACGGTCCCTGCAGCAGACCAGAAAACGCCACAATCCTTTAAGGATTGTATGGCAGAAGATCCTGTTCTAATGTACAAGAAATAAATAAATATTTGAAATCAACATTAATCACATGCTGGTAAGGCAAGGGCAGCATGTCCCACTGTGAACCAGGAGTTCTGGATGTGACCCAGTCCATACAGTGGTGGTGGTGGGGAGGAACTGCCATCGTTAATGAGAGGCTCCGACCAACTAGTCATGGCTCACTTAGTGCCAACAGAGGAAGTACTCACTAGCCAATGGGCATCGATGAACATAACTGGGATGGGGCGCAGATACAAACAAGCACTGGCCAACACCAAATATTCACTTGCTTGTATTTGCTGTCTACTTGTTGGAGACAGATGGTGCAGCAGTTAAAATGGACACATCAATAACATAAGTTATAACAGTGAAATGGTCATGTTTGGGAAATGAAGAGGTTCACTCATAACAGTGTAACTGGGCAAGGACTTCACAGGGATAAAGAGGAAAAAAGTAGTGAGCTGGAAAAATTGAGAAGGAATTTCAATATTCTGATATTGAGAAAAAAGCATTCTAACTGTTCAGGTTGAAATCAAATTATTCCCATGCTTTGCAAGCAAACATAATCAACTTAATTTCAAGGATAGGGTTACGTGTGCTAAGCCTTGTTTTTTTATGTTGTAATGACCAAAATGCTTTAATTTGTCGTGTTCAGAAACACAGGTAAGCAGAGTAGCACAGCTCCTTAACTAAACTGATCAGTAAGTGTAGAAACATATTAGAACATCTGTTTTACTTGCTTTATAGTACAGTATAAGAATACATGACAAGCACTGCATCATGGTTATGCAAATGATTTGGATTGTGCAACAGTTCTGCCACTCCATGAGAAACAAAGCACTAAACAAAAGTACACGTGAATGATGTAAACAGTAGCACATATGTGGAAAGAAAAGCAGGGATAAGGTTTCAAGCACGAATCAGGAGTTGCACAAGAAAGCCCTCTACCCTGCATTTTCCAGTCTTGTGATTGGGCAAGGACTTCAAATGGAAAAGGAGGAGAAAGGTGGCGAGTGGGCAGAATTAGGGAGGAGATTCAGAATTGTATTAAAGAGAAATATTAATGTGCAGTGGCTGACAGTTTGAAAGCCAATCAAAAGCTCTATCAATTGGGGTATTGGGCTCAACTCTCACTAGAAGCTGTTCTGAGATGTAGATGACAGAGTCTGTTTAGCATTAATATTTCATTGCAGTCATATGTAGAATAGTGTGATGTCACTCAGGAACAAATTGTGCCCAACTACACTGAGACAGCACAGCGTGTTCCTCAATGACATCACAATGTTCTAAAAAAGGCTGCAATGTGCCAGACTGCCGGTGCAGTGGTAGCGCTACCACTTGCAATGCCAAAGACCCTGGTTCGGGAGTGTGCCCAGGGAGACAGAGGGCCAGCCCATGGGAGGAGGCATGAGCATCCGAGGACCAATCACCTTCTCCGGGGAGGGAGGGGGTATGAGGCTCTGCGCTTGACTGGCCTCTGGCGGAGGTAAGAGGTACAGCAAGCACCAAGCCACACTGGATAAAGGAGGCATGACAAATGTCGGTGAATCCACCTTGACGTCAGGGCGCATGTCACGCCAAAAGAACCCTGGAAAATGGCTCCCTGAAAGATGTAGCGCCTGGCACAGATCCCCACAACTCCCCTGCCTGTCCTGCTCGGAGTGTCCCGACGCAACTAGATATTCGGGCCTCACCTCGTCCCCGCCTGGAGGGAAGAACCAAGGCTACATGGGGGGGATCACCCACGGGTTCCAGGTAGGAAAGAAGGGGGCAGATGCCATAGGCAGCTCCCAATGGGGTGGCGTGCAGGGAGCGGAAGGAACATAAAGAGAAAGTAAAAAAAAAAAAAAAAGGCTGCAATGTATTATTGATGTTGAACAGACTCAAGACATCGGTATCTCAGGAGTGCTTACAGCAACAGGTGAGCACTAAACCTCATGTGAAAGGGCTTTTCATTGACTTTTTTTTTTTTTTTTACTCTATTTATGCTCCTCTCTCTGTGGCCTTGGACTCTCTCAGCAGGGCACCCGACAGACCTGATCCTGCCCACTTGAAATCCCCAGCCTTACCTGCCGGATGGGAAGGACTCCTCTATGTTTGTCCTGGTCCACCGCCCCCCCCCCCCGGATCTAAGCCCCACCAGGGCAGGACCGCCAACTCCTCCTGGCAACCTTTCTGAAATCTAGTGGGAGGCCCGTCTTGCACAGGGAGCATCCGGAAGCAGGCTGGAGGATCCAGTGTTGGGTGTGGTGGTCTGCCCCTCATCCCACCTTCGCCTACCAAGGCACTAGAGAGTTTTCCTTGTTTCTTCCCTTCCCCACTGGCTTGGACATGCAATATATCCAGCGAGGGCATGCTCACTCCAGAGCATGTGCACAGGATCACCACCACAGCCAATCCCCTGGCTGTAGGACCCACAAGCTGCTGTGCCCCTGGTCACCACCGGGAGCCGCCAAAGCCCGAGATCTGTCCCACCTTCTTTCCCAGGACAGGACAGCCATCCTCGGACACTCAATCCTGTCCTTCCCCACCGACTTGAGCTCACTCCCGAACTTGGGTCGCTGGCGTGACGTGAGGTGTGGCATCTAGTATCTCAACCCTCAGCACCACTGGGCCAACTTCCATGGACTTTACAAGTATGCTAGCCACTGGGCATGAATGTGTCCCTTTAAATATAATAATCAATACAATTCAGCTTATACTGCATTATTTCTCTGTGTTTATGTCCCCTCATTCTTATTTTTGAGGATACTCACTTGGAAACAGGATCTTCGATCGAAAATCTTCATCTTAGTTTCACAAAAAAAAAAAAAACACATAAGCTGATGATGCCTAGTTGTAACTGTATGTCTTGAAATACGCCCAATATAGTAGTAATAGACAGCTACTGCACGCACATTCAGTGACATCTCGCATGGCAGCCATGAGTGGACGGATGTGCCAGTTGCCGTATCAAGATGATATGTGCACTAGCCAGTGGGATGAGGGGAGTGTAGGGAGGTTAGGATGGCTGCGGGCAGGTTGGGTGGGGGGCTGTGAAAGAAGACTGCTGGATCACCAGGTAAATACATGAATATAAGATCTGGAAGTTACCGCTAGACATCAGGGGATTATTCAACAATAAAATCGGGAAATTGAAGGGGGGGACACCCCCAGACACCAGGGATACCTGTACTACTTTACGAAGGGCGATCGGGGACGGTGCCACTAGACACCAGGTACAACTATACTACTATACATCAGGCGATCAGGAAGGACCACTAGACACCAGGGGTAACTGTACTATTATACAACGTGCAATGGGGACAACTAGGCACCAGGGAAAACTGTACTATTTTACAATGAGTGATCAGGGGTGAGGATCACTGAGCACCAGGGATAAATGAACTATTATACAAAGGGCAATTGGGGGGAACCACTGGACACCATGTAGTGCTTTCATATCCATTATGGGTCATCAGGTGCAAGCCTTCGGGGGTGGCAGTGCTCCATTAAGAGGAGTTTTTTTAACGGTGGTAAATATAGCCACTTTGAGGCTTTTCATCGTAGCCATAAAGCTTTGAAGATGCTGCTGTACTGATATACATGGGGCGATCCCCTCATTTGCATAAGCACAGCGGTATTACAGCGCTTTGGTGCTGCGGGTCTATGCAGCACTCGCAGGGCTACTAAACATAGGCCATCCAGGAGCTCTAGCAAAAATCTACGTTAGTGTACCCACTAACCTTGTTAGCAGGGGCGCTAATCTTTTAATATTGGGCCCTATATGTTTATCCTGTATAAGACATTTCTAGGGACATGGATATGTTGTTCATCCACACTGTCTTGCAGGTATCCTTGCCGCTTTAAATCTTGCCGGAAGGTCTTCAAGCTGGCTCCTCCCACCCACCCGGGTGGTAAAACTCTCAGTTCCGCCCCATGACGCCACATCTTCCTTACCGCTTGGAAGCTCAGGTTCCCTCCTTAACGCTCTGCGTATAAGACTGGTTCCTAATTCTTCGGTTTTCCGAATTTAAAAGTTTTTGCTTAAAAGACTTGGTCTTCTATCCCTCATGACTACGATGGACAATCGACTCAGGTTTTGGCGGTGCCGGAGCAGAAAGATGTCTCAGACGGATCCGCACTCCGTGTATGTGTACTGTTTGGGCCTCGGAAACACGACCCGCGAGCTTGCGACCTGTGCTCTTCCTTCTCAACCTACGTCCTCGAAGACTGTACCACCCGTTTCTTCGTGCCCGAAATGTTTTCCTCGGTTAAGAGGCCCGGTCGGCGGTTTCCGCGGCGGCGGGCTCGGCGGATCAGCTAGAGCAGATGATCGCCCTCGAAGAGGAGGCGGCGCGGGCCACATCTTCCTCGACCGCGGCTTTTATTCCGCTTTCCCTGGGTTCCTCTTACACAGCTTCCTTTAAGAAGCTTTGTCTGTCCCTCTCCACTAGGGGAGAGGGACCAACGTCTGCTGGACCTTCTTCTTCTCAGTCCAAGAAGAAAGACAAGGGTAAGTCTCTTCATCGACACTCTTGGGAGCGGGAAAGGTCCCTCTCCCCGAGTTGTCGGCCATCGACTTCGGTAGATCGTTCGGCTTCGGCCACTGGTCTCACGGTGTCCCCGTGAGGTCAGTTGACCGAGACTCCCGTCGACGCAGTTGAGATCTTTCTCGACCCGTTGGACGGGTTGTCGACCGGCAAAGCCGAAAATCCCCTCTCCCCGGTTCCCCCGGTGGGAGTTGAGGATCCCGTGGGCTTGCCAGTGCCTCCGGTTCCGGAGCTCTTGGGCGTTCCCTCCGAGCCAAGGGAGGAGCCGGTTCTACCCGTCCCCTCACCGTACCGTCCTCGGAAAAGCCGAGGTTCTCGGTCTCGGTCTTCTTCGCGGTCCAGCCGATCCTGCCATCATAGGCGGTCTCGGTACTGCGGTAAGCGGCGCCGCCGCTCATCCTCTTCCTCCTCCTCGGATGAGGGGAGGCTTCGACGCAAGTTGCATCGATGATACAAGGACCTCATGTGGCAACAGCTCCTTCTGACCGGGAATAAGCCGACGCCGTCGCCTTCCCCGTCCATTAAGTGGCTGTCACCGGAGTGGCCGAAACAACTCCCCGTTATACCCGAGGAGCCTGTTGTCAGGCTGGTTGTTCGGCCAAAACCAGCTGCTCCACCGATTCCGGTGGAACCTCCGTCTCCACAGCCGCGGTTTGGGGCTCCGACCAAGAATTCTCGGTCGGCTCAGGGTCTGCCCCATAGGCTGTCGGTCACCCTCACTCCCAATCGCCTCGGCAGGTGGAGGGTGGCTCAGGCCTGAGGCAGCTCTTTGCGGACTCTTCTGAGTCCGGCAGCGATTCTTCCTTTTTCTCAGCGAGTGGACTTGGGAGTCCTCTGGAGGTCAGTCGCTGGACGACAGCCCTTCGTCCTTCCTGGGGTTGCTCAGACTCATCTCGGAATCCACCAGGATGCAGCTCGAGCCCGTATCCAAGCGGGCCAAATATCCCCTCACGGAGATATTGGACAGAGGGGATTCCCCTACGGAGGCCTTCCCTGTGGCTGAGGCCATTGTGGGCCCGGCCTTGGAGCTCTGGCAGCGTCCTGCTTCCTGGCCTGTGCCTTCAGCCAGGATGGCCAGGAAGTATGCAGTCCCTACCGGTTCCCTGTCCAGTTTCTCGGAACATCCCTCGGCCGAGGGGTTAGTTACCGACAGCGTTTTCCGGCGTGCTGGAAATGCTAGGGACGTGGACAAACCTCCCGACAAGGAGTCCAAGAAATTGGACTATGCCGGGCGAAAAGTCTACGCTGCATCCTCCCTTGGCCTTTGTCAGGCCAGCTCAGCCGTACTGATGGCACATTTTTCTCATGCCCTCTCCCAGCTGACCTGCAGACCACGGTTAAGCAGGTGCGGGACCAGGGCAGGGCAGTGGCCAAGCAGCAACTTCAGACTGCTTTGGACATCGGTGATTCATGCGCCAGGTCAGTAGCGGCTGCAGTGGCTATTCGCCGTCGGGCATGGCTGAGGATATCCACCTTCAGAGCGGATACCCAGCACAAATTGGCGGATGTCCCCTTCTTGAGGACCGACCTCTCCGGCCCTGGAGTGGAAGGCCACCTCCAGAGGATCGAAAAGTCCAATGCCACCTTGGACTCGGTATCATCCGCTCCAGACGACAAGGGCCGCAGACCTCAACCCAAGCCCTTTCGTCCGTCTGCGCCCCCGGCACGCCCGGCCCAGCAACACCAGGGCCAGCAGGCTCGCGCTTGGCATCCCAAACCCAAGCCTGCGGCTTCCTCCTCCAGGAAGCAGGGAGGTAAAGGCCCAGGTGGTCCCTCGGCCGGTCCCTCCTCCAAGCCTGCACAGTGACGGGTTGAGGGGTGTCGCCCACAACCTCGTTACCTCACCCCAGGTTCCCCCGGTGGGGGGACGGCTCCGGTACTTCCTTTCCACTTGGTCTGCTATTACCACAGACAGGTGGGTGTTGGAGGTGGTAGGAAAGGGCCTGCCTCTGGAGTTCGAGCAGGCCCCACCCTTCAGAGCCGTCGCACCTCGGGGGGCCTCGGGTCGAAGCCTCGTTGTCAGCTTGCCGAGCCGACATCGCTCTCCTCCTCGAGAAGGTGATAAGAGAGGTGGCGGACCCTCCCTCAAACCCAGGGTTCGTGTCCAGGTACTTCCTGGTTCCGAAACGGATGGGGGGCTGGCGCCTATTCTCGACCTACACGACCTAAACAAGTTCCTAAGGTCTCGAACCTTCAGGATGGTCACTCAGGCTCAGATAATCCCATCCTTGGAACACGGCATGTGGTTCTGCTCTCTGAACCTACAGGACGCGTTCTTTCACGTCCCTATCCGTCCGTCTCATCAAAGGTTCCTTCGCTTTCGAGCGGAAGGTTCCCTTTTCGAGTTCCAAGCCATGCCCTTCGGCTTATCTCCAGCTCCCAGGGTCTTCACCAAATGCATGGCAGTGGTGACAGCATTCCTGCGGCGCCGAGGGGTCCGGGTTTACCCTTACCTGGACGATTGGCTGATAGCAGCCCCCTCCGGACAGGAGGTGGAGCGGTCCAGAGATCTGACCCTCCAGGTTTGCTCTCAGGTCGGCCTCCTCAACAACGAGGCCAAGTCGGAACTCGAGCCGAAGCAGGTGATTCTTTTCATCGGGGCAGAGCTCGACTCTCTTCGAGCCAGAGCACGGCTCCCGGCGGACAGGGCCGAGGTTCTTTCCTCCTTTGCCCAATCAATTCTGGTTGGGCAATTGCGCCCTGCCCGGGACTTCCTGCGCCTTCTGGGTCTCATGGCGGCCTGTACCAGCGTGGTCCGTTGGGCCCGCTGGAACATGCGCCCCCTTCAGTGGGGACTGGCCAGCCAGTGGTCCCAACGCTGCGATCCACTGGACCAGCTAGTGATGGTGACCCAGGGGATGTGGAACGCTCTCCAGTGGTGGACCATTCCAGTTCATCTGCAGGAGGGCATCCCATTTGTCCGCCCCGAGCCGACAGTCTCTCTATCGACCGATGCCTCTCTGATGGGTTGGGGTGCCCATCTGGGGGAACACCGAGCGCACGGCCTCTGGTCCCCGCGGGAGTCCCGATGCCACATCAACCTGCTGGAGCTCTGAGCGGTCCGCCTAGCTCTCACCACCTTTGCTCCGTTTCTTCGGGTCCAGACGGACAATACCATGACCATGTACTATCTAAACCGCCAGGGCGGGACGCGCTCCATGCTCCTATGCAAGGAAGCTCTCCGCATCTGGTCACTTGTGCGCAGCCTGGAGGCGGATCTCCTAGCCATTCATGTGGCAGGAGCCTCCGACACCCTGGCCGATGCCCTAAGCTGGATAGGGGCTGCCTCCCACGAGTGGTCTCTCCTGCCAGAGGTAGTAGAGATCTATTCTCCCATTGGGGCACACCTCAGGTGGACCTGTTTGCCTCCAGGGAGAATGCGAAGTTGAGGCTGTTCCATGCCCGCCCCCCTCAGCAGGGCTCTCTGCAGGGGGATGCCTTCTCGAGGGCCGTGGACCCCGGGCCTCTTCTACGCCTTTCCCCCGTTCCCCTTGATGCACAAGGTGCTGCTCAAAGCAAGGAGGGACAAGGCGCAGGTGATTCTGATAGCCCCAGACTGGCCCCGCCAGTACTGGTACCCAGATCTCCTCAGCCTCAGCTCCAGGCTTCCGAGGCAGCTTCCAGCTCGCCCGGACCTGCTCTCAGTCAATCAGGGGAAGGTATTCCATCCGGACCTTCAATCCCTGCACCTGACGGCCTGGTTCCTGAGCGGCTAGAGTTCCAGGCCTTGGGTCTTTCCGACGAGGTCCTCAACGTAGTTGAGGCGTCCCGTAAGGAGTCGACCAGAAAATGCTACACCTTCAAATGGAAAAGGTTTTCCATTTGGTGTCAGGGCAAGGGCCTGGACCCTTCCTCCTGTTCCTTGGCGAGCATATTGGACTACCTGTGGTCCCTTTCTCAGGGCTTAGGTCGACGACCCTTAAGGTGCACCTGGCAGCCATCTCTGCTTACCGGGCGCGGGCCGGGAAGCAGTCGGTGGCGCAGGAGAAGGTGGTCTGGCGCTTTTTCAAAGGCCTTGATCACATTTCCCCTCCGGTGCGAGAACCTCCACCTCCGTGGGATCTACTGCTGGTACTGGCAAAGCTCATGGGCAAGCCATTCGAACCAATGCACAGGTGTGAACTCTCTCACCTGTCGTGGAAGACCGCCTTCTTGGTGGCTATCACGTCAGCCAGAAGGATGGGAGAGCTCCAGGCGCTCTGCATCGAGTCTCCTTACCTGGTCTTCCACAGGGACAAGGTTGTCCTGCGCCCCCACCCGAAATTCCTTCCGAAGGTGGTGTCGGAGTTTCACCTTAACCAGGTGTTGACTCTGCCGGTGTTCTACCCCAATCACACCTCGGAGGCCGAATATAGGCTCCATACTTTGGACCCTAGAAGGGTGCTTGCTTACTATAAGGAGCGCACGGCTGAAATTCGGGGAGAGGTTCGCCAGCTGTTTGTCACCTACGCTGAAGCCGCATCTGGCAGACCTGCAGCCAAGCGGACGATAGGCAGGTGGGTCACCTCCTGCATAGATCTCTGCTATAAGTTGGCGGGCATGGAGCCTCCCAGAGGGATAAGAGCTCATTCTACCCGCCATACTGCTGCATCGGTGGCTGCTTCCAGGGACGTCCCTATCCAGGAAATCTGTAGGGCTGCTACCTGGAAGTCAGCACACACCTTCATCACCCATTACCACATCGACCTTGAGTCACGCCGGGATGCTGGTTTTGGGGCCTCGGTTCTCCAGTTTCTCTTTCCCAAGTAAGTATAGGGGGTGTGCGTCTTGCCTCCCTCCTCCTGGAGAACTGCTAGGCGTCTGCCAGACAGTGTGGATGAACAACATATCCATGTCCCTAGAATACAGGTTACTCACCTGTAACAGGAGTTCTAGGAATGGTATATATGTTCATCCCATGACCCACCCGATCTCCCCGGCTGCGAAGCACAACCTGAGCTTCCAGCGGGCCAGATCTGGCGTCATGGGGCGGAGCTGAAAGTTTTACCACCCAGGTGGGTGGGAGGAGCCAGCTTGAAGACCTTCCAGCAAGATTTAAAGCGGCAAGGATACCTGCCAGACAGTGTGGATGAACAACATATACCATTCCTAGAACTCCTGTTACAGGTGAGTAACCTGTATTTTTCTTGTTCAGTGTTGTTTCTTTTCTGCACATTTCTCCTATTTTACCTCTAAAACTGCACTTTAATTACTGGTTAGGGTAAATTTACAACTAGAAACCAGTGCCTTACACACACTGTGTTACAAACAAGTGTGTTAAATGAAGAATAGCCTACGACGCACTAAGCGTGTGATACTGCATTTTGTAAAGCAGAATATTCGTTTGTTTTCGTTAAGCTCCTTTCTACCCGACCAACATGGTTCTGTTAACCAGTCAGTATATAAACTAAAGCACTGGCAACAGTGAAAACTATTTTTTTGGTTACATGTGCATGCACACACACTGCCCTTCGGTGTGTGATACCCGAATAATCCACTCAACTGTTTATATAGTATCACACACTTCATGTGTGTAAAAGAAATACTCATTGGGCACAAGTTCCAAAATGTTACCCTCTAAATAAACCGATTTCTCTGTACCCTTCCCCTTCAAGACGCACCTGGAAATGAGCTGCTGCAGCTCAGAGGCTCTTTCCTGGTCAAACATTGTTACAAATAAATACATACATACTTACATACATAATCTTTGCCTTCCATCTCATCCTTGTGTTCCAACCCCCCACTCTGCTGAGGTCATAATCCTCTGTAGCATCATAATCTGTTGCTGTGGAAATGAACTAGGGACTCACAGACAAGATTATGACATTACTGGAGGAAAGCAGGAGAATGAGGTGACGTCTGAGGCACAAAGATCATGTGTCTACATGTAAATGTCCTCCATAGCAAGAAACGCTGGGCAATACAAAAAAGAAAGAAACAGACTGAATTGTGTGTGAATATTAATATTTTAAAAAGTGTTCTCGGATACTAGTGTAAGCCCCCACCGTATATTAGGGACTTACCTGTTTGGCCTCTGCTGCCTCTTTCCCTAGTCTGACCTGCATCAATCTTCACCTTCCTGCCCCAACCTGGACTGCTGAATTGGGGACCGACAGGGCAGCAAGGTGTCCTCCAAGAGCCTGGGTGGGACTCAAGCCCATGCTCCCTTCATTTTGCATCTGGAGCTGTCTGACAGATCCCATGACCCAGGCCCCAGGATTGATGCTGGGACCAGGACAAGAGGACAGAGGTGCCATCAGCACATTAAAGTGTGTCCTCGACCTCATGACGAACGAAGAGATCCACAGACCAGAGCCAACATCTTAGCCACAAATGTATGGCCTGACATTAAAGGAGCCGCAGCTCTATAAAGCAAATTGGGCCACACGCCCACAGTGATAAAGGATCCTAGCTCCAGGGTAGGTAGGTAGCAGAGCAAAGTCTGAACAGGAAACAGGCCATCGGAGCACAATAAAGTGTTTCCCAGACACACGGTAGTCAGCATGGCAAGGAACAGAAGGAACGCACTGCATGCATCCCCAGCACAGGGAGACCAGTTCCAAGGCAGCCTCATGCACAGTCCCCAACTCTCAAACAGGCAAGCCACCCCTCAAAACAACAGCACAACCCTGGCCCCAGGGCAAACACACATAGTCCCAGAGACACTCATTCCTGAACGGTGGGTGCTGCTGTAAACATAGCCTCTGTTAGACAAAGCACAGGGGTATCTTTGTCAGTCTCTCATTTTCATTTCTGGCACGAAGTCGGACACTTTTTTTTGCAGCTATTTGCTGTATTTCAGTGTTGCTCCTGATGTGATATGAACGTGTCTTTCCTGGGCACCAGGCAGGCAGCTGGGTTAGGACAGAAGACATGCAGCCCTCAAGGGCTAAACACTATGCAGCAAAAGGCTGCTAAACATGGCACAGAAATGTAAACAAACACGCAAAAATTCCAAATGACCGACCCCTGTGGTGTCAAGTTTCAGTCCCTAGTTGGGGACCAGGAGGTATCTGTAATAGAACCCTCTGTTACTTCCTTTGGGATGAACGGGTTCAGTTGCTCTCTTGTGAATTAGCGATTATACTTCTTTTAGAAGAAACAAGTGACCTGGAGGATAATGAGAAGGAAGATTTTTATTTTTTGTATTTTTTTTATTTATTCTAGTCTTGGATTACAACCTTTGAGCCATTAGCTCATTTGCAAAGGTTCCACGTCATAATGGATGAAAATACAAGGATACATACAGTCAGAGGAGATACAAAAGTAAATCAAAGTTGGATACATGAAAAACTTAAAAAACATACAACTTGGTTGACAAACATCAGTGGCATACAGATCAATGGTACATTCATGGGTAAATAATTGAGCAAAATTGTGCAGGTATAAAACACCCACAGAAAACTGTGGAGATTAGAGCATTATCTGAGGGTAAAGTGCTAGTAAAATAAAAGAGAAGGAGGAGAGTGGTAGTACTCAGGGCAGCGATATGGAGACCAGAGCTTCCCTTTGTCAGTAAACATCTTTGTCAGATGAATTAAGGATGGACAGCAACTTCACAGCATGCCCTTTTTTCACTATTTCAGGACCCACTCTTGCATACTGATCTCCCACCATTTTGATAGATTCCACCCGTACCCCTGAAGGCAATAATGGAGGGGGAGGAAGTGGAGAGTCAGAAGGTACCAGGGTCGATAGGACCGATACCTTTGGGTGCCTCTGTATGAGCACCAGGGGTGAGGGGACCCAGAAGGGAACCACCTTCACAACAACAGGATTGTTGACGGCAGCCACAGCCACCATGGGCTGCAGGCCTACGCAATGCGCCTCTACCATGCCCCCTGGCAGGTTGAAGGTTCAGGGATTCAGATGATCTTAAAATCATTTTGGAAAGCACTTTCAATATCATCTCCAAACAGCCTGGAGACCCTGAAAAGAGCATTCAGCACATGTTAGAGAGGGTATTGAACCGACGGAAACCCAAGAAAGCCAGTGGAGAAAGGAGTGGTTGGAGGTACTGTGGGTCACCCTGGAGACAGGAGTCAGATCCACCATTCATACTGGGGTGATCTACAGACCTCCAACACAGGGGGAGGAACTGGATGAGGAACCGAGGGAAGCCATCAGTGCAATGGTAGAAAAAAGGGAGGTGCTGTGATCTGCGAGATGTAGACTGGAGCCTCCCAACCGCAGTCTCCGCTACAGTCAGGGATATCCTCGACTCCCTGCATGGGGCATTTCTCTGGCAACTAATAAGGGAGCCCACTCGTGATGGGGCAATACTGAACCTGGTGCTCACAAACAGGGACAGTATTGCAGACGTCAAGGTGGGAGAATACCTGGGAACTAGTGACCACCGTACAGTGTGGTTTGACATGAGGACGGCAGTGGAAGCAAACCATACAAGGACCAGGGTCTTGGATTTCAGAAGGACAGAGCTGAAGAAAATGGATGAATGCCTCAGAGATGACCCAGCAGGGGAGAGGGGATGGCCTGGGTGAGGGGAGGAATAGTGGACCAAGTTAAGGAATAGCATAATGAAGGCAGCAAAAGTAAGCAAAAACAGGAGGAAAAAGACTGCTGTGGTTCTCAAAGGAAGTGTCTGAAAAGGTTAAGGCTAAAAGTGTTGCATTCAGAAGGTACAAAGAGACACAGAGGAAAGAGGAGAGGAAGGTGCACCAGGAGAAACAGAGGGAAACAGGGAAAGTAGTGAGGAGCGCAAAGGCACAAGCTGAAGAAAGGATAGCTAATGGGGAACTAAAGGGAACAAGATCTATTCTATGTACATAAGTGAGAAGAGAAAGACAAGGGAAGGAACTGTGAGGTTAAGAAGGACGGTGGGGGGAATGTGCAGAGGAGGATCAGGAAAAAGCAGATATTCTGAACAGATACTTCTATTTGCTTCATGGTGGAAGGAAGAGGATGAACCCCATAAAAGCAGCAGGAACACTCGGGGGGGGGGGTAGGAGACAGACACAAGACCATTTACAGCAGAGACAGTACTAAAGGGACTTACAAATCTGAAAGTGGATGAAGTAATGGGGCCAGATGGGGTACACCCAAGGATGTTGAGGGAGCTCAGGGAAGTAATGGCTGCCCCTCTGATAGCCCTATTTAACAACTCACTGGAAATAGCAGTGGTTTAAGAAGACTGGAGAAGGGCAGATTTAGTCCTGCTTCATAAAAGTGGTAGCAGGGACAAGGCTGGTAACTATAGGCTGGTCAGTTTGAAATGAGTTGTGGGAAAGTTAATGGAGTTACTCATGAAGGAAAGGATTATGGAGTATCTGGAATCCAGTGGGTTACAAGACCCGAGGCAGCATTGATTCATGGGGGAGGTCATGTCTGATGAACCTGACAGATTTCTTCAACTTGGTGACCAGGGAAATAGATCAGATTGAGGAGGTGGATGTAGCCTACTTAGACTTCCTCAAAGCCTTCAACACCAGACCTCATAGGAGGCTCATAAGGAAACCAGGCAGTTTGAAGGCGAGTCTTAAGTTGGTAAATTGGGTATAAAATAGGTTGACGGAAAGGCGACAGACGGCAGTGGTAAACAGAACTTTCTCAGGGGAAGGGAGAGTGACCAGCAGGGTACCTCATGACTCAGTACTGGGTACAGTTCACTTTAATGTCTTTATAAGTGACACTGCAGATGACCTGGAGGGGAAGATATGCCTCTTTGTAGGTGACACCAAAATCTGCAGTAGTGTGGACACCTCAGAGGGGTTGTAGAGAATGTGCAGAGACCTAAGAAAACTCAAGGAGTGGTCAAGGGTATATTAGCTGGGTTTTAATGCGAGAAAGTGCAAAATCATGCACCTAGGGCAGAGAAACTCAGAGGCAGAGTATAATATGCAAGAAGAGGTACTGGCGGTCACCAAACAGGAAAGAAACCTGGGAGAAATCATATCTGATAATCTCAAGGTGGCAAGGCAGTACAAGGCAGTAGGCAGGGCCAGTGGGATGCTGGGGTGCACAGAGAGGGGTATGTACATACAGATTGTTGGTGAGACGCCCCCTGGAGTACTGTGTTAGTTCTGGAGACCACATCTCAAGAAGGACAGAGTGGAGACTGTCCAGAGGGGGGCAATTAACATGGTGCAGGGGTTGCATCGTAAGTCCTACAAGGACAGACTAAGGGATCTCAATGTGTACACTCTGGAAGTGAGGAGGGACATGACAAGAGACAGAACAGTTACATAAGAAGTTACTGTAACAGTAGAACTTAGAGAGAATCTCTTTCATCAGGTCACACCTATGGAACTTATAGCTGTCAGGTTCTAGGACCACACAGAAACTTTTCCCCAGCAGTTCACCAGAGACCGCCCACGGTGATGTCTGATGTCACCCCCATTATATAAGCATGGGCAGACCTGTCCCTCCTCAGTTCTGGTCCATGCTAGAGACCATGCTCAGAGGATCTCCTGAAGCGCAGAGAAAGAAAGGGTCTGCCCCCTAGGTGAGGCAGAACACAACCAGAAAGCCCCAGAGAGCAAGCAGACAGCCGTAGCCGAGCCCGCAGAGCCTGAGAGAGGAGAGAGGAGGAATGCCCCTCCATGGAAACTTGGAGGAGGTAAAATGAGACAAACATCAGCCTTGGCTCGGGACAGCCAAAAGAATAGCTCGGACAAAGAAGACTGGGAATCCCTCATGCCCAGAAAGGCTCCAAGACTCTCCAGAGGAGAGCCAGGCAAACCACAGCCCCTAGGAGCCCAGAGAGAAGATCAAGGTAACAAGCCAGCAAAAAGGCTGAAGTAGCCTCAGTGCAAACAGGACAGAAAGATATGAGTGAAGAGACTCTAGAACCAAACCCGGGGGATGGAGTGTGGGTCAGCATGACCTGATGAAAGAGATTCCCTCAAAGATCTACTGTTACGGTAAGTTCTTACATAACTGTTCTATCTTCATCAGGGATATCTTTTTCATCAGGTCACACCTATGGAATGAGTACCAAGCAGTACCAACAAGAAAGGCTCGGTGGTAGGAGGCCAGGGGCCTAAGACAGAAAGGCCTTGAAGCACAGTGAGGCCAAATCCTGCTAGACTCCTAGAGGCAATATCCAGACTGTAGTGCCATAAGAAAGCGTCGGCAGGGCTCCCAGCTGTGGCAGCAGAGATGTCTGCTGCTGACACATTCCTGAAACCAGCAGCAGAAGTGGATGAAGTCTGGATGAATGGCCAGGAACTGCACCAGGAAGATCTGTACTGTACTTCCTATAACAACCAGTAATACAGGTGGCTAAGCGTTTGGACCAACACTGTTTAGAAACTAGAGTGCCCCCTTTCCCAGGTGCAAAAGAAACAAGCAACTGAGAACACGTTATGTGGACCATGGCATGATGTGTATAGTATCTGAGAAGTCTAAGCCTATCTAAAATATGGAGCAATGCTATCCCTGGGGTGGCATGCACAGGATAATCACCAGGCAGGTGGATAGACTGATTTAAAGTAAACTCAGACATCACCTTAGGCAGAATTTTAGGGTTAGTGCGCAAAGACACCCTGTCATAGAAGAAAATCCAGGAAGGCTGCTCGCACACGAGAATCTGTAGCTCGGAAATCTTTCAAGCAGAAGTAACAGCAACTAAAATAACACCTTCCGTGACCAAAAGCGTAACCCGCAAGAATAGGCTGGCCCAAAAGGAGGCAGGGCCAGCTTTTCTAAAACAAAAAGCAGTTCCTGAGCTGAGAAAACAAATCAGAGACTTCAACTAAAGAATGCCTCACAGAAAAGTACAGGTCACATCTTACTGGGCCGTGGTGCAGCCAGCAGTGGGCATATGGAAGACAGATACGGCAGACAGGTGCCTCTTAATAGGGTAGCATTGGAGTCCTGCATCAGATCATGACAGGATGTAATCTAGACCTGGTTCCCCAAATGGGGAAAAGGTGCAAGCAACAGGAGTGGCCCAGATGGCAAATCGTTCCACTTCATCAACTAAGTGGTCCCGGTGGAGAGTTTTCTGACAGCCACCAGAACATCAGCCACGTCCTGAGAGACCAAGCAATGGCCATGACATCAGGAGCCACGCATGCAGCCTGAGGGACTTGAGGTCTGGATGGACCAGGGACCCTGTGCCAGTGCCAACAGGTCCCAGCATGGGGGCAAAGGAACTGGAGGTTCCCCAGTCAATTGTTGCAGTAATGGAAACCATAACTGGCGAGGCCAGAATGGTACCCCCAGAATTAGGGAGGCCCCCTACATATGGAGCTTGTTGAGTACTCTCTGGATAAGACGGAAATGGGGTTGGGTAGAGAAAACCTCTCTTTCCAAGAAAGAACCATGCACCTCACCAGAAAAGTCTTGGCCCTGGACCGAGTGTGCATAACAGCATCAGTAGTGCTGTGAGTGGGGACTCAAAAAGGTCCTACTCTGGATGACCTCACCTGTTGAACAAGCTTCTGTTACCGAGATTAGCAGCTCCCACTCAAGCATTTGGGACTGTGACTTACTTAGCCTGTCTGCCAGGTCGTTTTGGATGCTTGCAGCATGGGTGGCGGACAGTTCTACACCATGTTCTAGAGCCTAGTACCAAACTCTCATCGCCTCTCCACACAGGGGACAAGAGTGTCTGTCCCCCCCTTGCCTGCTGATGTAATACACTACACTAAGGATGTTTGCCTGCATGAGCAGGGGACCTGAGGAGAGAGGATTCTGGATAGATGGTGAGACATACAGAAGTGCTCTTTATATACATTGTTACTGCTGTTTATGTTTATTTTGTAGCCAAATCTATGGCCCAGGTCGTGACTGAAAATGATCCTTTGGACCAGTGCACTTACCTGGTTACCAAAGATGTAAATAAACTGCCCTCATTTCTAAAATGTTCACGCAGAGGTGAGTCTCCATCAGAGTCCAAAAAGGACCTAGATGTGCTTCCCAACTCAGACCTGGGGCATCTGTGATAAGGATCTGTTACGGAAGAAGAAATGAGAAGAGGTACCCCTTTCAAAAGATGGAAGGGGGGGGAGGGTCCATGGACCATTGAAGCACTTGTGGACAGGAGGGGGGAGACAAGAATTTGCTGATCTAGAGCATTGGTGCAGTGATCCCACAGGACCCTCCAGCCCCACTGGGGAATCTGCAGGGGCAGCCGGGCCAATGGAACAGTCCCCATGGCTGCGGTCAGCAGATCTAGCAACTGCATTAGTATTTTGGCTGTGACATACTGGTTTCAGCCACCTCCCTGGCCTGAGCCATGAGGCTGATCGTACTGACCTGGGGCAAGAAAGCCATGCCCTGGGCAGTGTCCAAAACCAACACGATGCTCTGTGACCATTGGGATGGGGACAGAGCAGACATGGGTATACTGGCAGAAAACCCTAGAGCTTGGAACAGCTGCATAGTGCATGCCAGAGCCTGCAGTAGGAGATCCCCAGACTGGACCATGACTAACGAGTGGCTGAGGCTGTGAAAAGCGTATGCACCCTTACTTCTCCAAGCTGTGGCCATCAACGCTAAGGAGGGGTGTAAGGACTCATGGCATGGAGAACAAGCCAACAGCAGAACCCAAACTGGCCACGCTCCCCTTGAAATGGGTAAATGAGGAACCACCCGGGGGGGGCAGGGAGGTCACCTGCACAGCTATGGAGCAGAGTAGGCCCCTAGAGCGTGGGGGCAGTAGCATGCCCTGCAGAGGGATAAGCCAGGTGGAAAGGGTTCACAGGGTCCCTTGGCTCTGGGGAGAAAAGTGTGCCCCAGTCAGTGAATGCTATGACACCAGTCCATGGCTCTCTACACAATAGTGTACTTTCAACCTCCATGAGCACTGGTGCCTAGGCTGGCAGCGGCCATGGGGATACCCCACAACCATAGGGGATGTCCTAACTGCCCCAGCCAAAACATTTCAGAGGCCAAGGGGCAATGGCCAAGACATACACACTTGGTCTAAGAAGGGCCACTAATGCTCATGATTCAAAAAAGGATGCTCAAAAGCACAGGCCCACCCACTGCACCAAGAGGATACTTGCTGGTGCTGGGAAGAGCGCTGATGGCTGAAGGAGGAAAGACTGCAACGCCGCTGATGAGCAACTCAGGGCCACACAGGCACTGGCTCAGGTAGCTTCAGTGTAACAAGTAAGCCCCCAGAAAAGCATGTCCCTGCACCTTTGGACCGGAGGGAAGAAGAGGATAGGGGCGCACACCCTGGGGTGGGGGGGGCCCTGTCCTGCCAGAGCTCTGGAAGGACCCACGAGTCAAAAAGGACTACAGCAGGAGCAGAAACCCTGGAAAAGGAGCTTGTGGCTAGTCCTGCCCCACAGATCTGCCTAGGGGGATGAAGAAGGCCTGCGGCAGCCTCAGTCTCAAGTGGGACGGCAGAAAGCGGAGTGCACCCATAACACCGACAGGCAGAGGGGCGGGATGACCACCACTTGAAGGGGCTTAAGAAGAAGGGGAGGAGGGAAGATGCAGGTGCCCACCAAGCAAGAGCAGCCCCCAGCCCGTCATCATGGAGGGACTGATCCAGGCTCCATCGATGGCACACCCAGTGCCCAGATAGGCAAAATGGAGCCGGACCCCAGAGCAGCGATGGGGTCATAGAGGACTTCAGAAAAAGCCTGAAGAGGGACTCAGCCAGGCCACCCTACCCGCTACACTCAGGACAGGGACAGTGGTTGGTGTCGAAGGCCTGAGGCGCCACCACCAAGCAATGTGGGCTGAATGAAGGGGCAGTCACCCACAGCCAGTGCCGACGAGGGAGGCAGCAGGCACCACTGTCGGTGGGCAGAAGCCAACCCCATCCAGAGCTAGAGTGGAGAGGTCTGGGCCAAACCTGTATCTTGGGAGACATGAGGCCTCAGTCAATGGGAGAGGCACAGATGTCACCACCAACAGATGACCAGCAAAAGCTGAGAGTAGAATGAAGGAGCAAGAAAAAGACGCACAGCCAGCACCAGCCACACCGCCCAACACACAAGACCAGGACACTGGAGCATCCGAGGGCCCCCCCCCTGCAAGGCACTACAGATAGGATGCCAGCGGCTCACTCCTAGCTAGCTACTACCCCGACCTCCGTGGGCTAAAGCTGGACCACCTGCAGGTGACAAGGGAGTGTACGGAGACCATGCATCTCCTCACGGAGGTCATGGCGGGGTACATGCGGGCGCAGGAGAGGCTGGCAGAAGGCGTGGCCATGGGCATGAGGGTGCAAGAGCGGATGGCAGAGGCGGTGGCCGCAGGTGTGCATGCCAGGAAACGCCTGGCTGATGAGGTGGCTGCGGGTGCAAAGGCACAGGAGCGGACAGCTGATGCCCTCCTGGCCATTGCTGCCCACCTTGTCACCCAACAGGGACGGCATGCTATGGCTGCCGCAGCTGCACTTGTGGCACCGGCCAGTGCACCCAACCCCATGCCCGTGGAACCACGGGAGTGGCACGACAGTGCCAGACAGCACCCCCAACCCACGGTGGCAGGACTGCGCACCACGACCCAGTGATCGCACCATGTACAGGTGGCAAAGGGTAGTGCAAATACAGCAGACACAGTATGCCGCATGGCAGAGGGCGGACGGGTGCGCAGATGCGATGAACATCAGCAGAGGCCTGTGACACAGTGATACGGTGCAGCTGACACGCATGTGACCACCACAGACATTACACCCCCACCCACACCCCTCCAGCACCGCCACACGGCATGCACACCCCCCACCACTGCACACACCACGGTTCGTATTGACACCCTGTGGACCTGCACTGCCTGGGAAGGGTGCCGGGCAGGCTCGTCCACCGACCCATGCTGCACACCACGTTGGCACACCCCCCCCACACACTCACCATGCAGCACACACACACACACACACATGGTGGTGTGAGATGCCCCCGGTAGTGTGTCCTCAGCATGGTCCATGGCACAGTAACAGCACGCGCCACACATGGCAGACTGCAGGTGCAGCGTGCACGCTTTGTGGCATGCCATGGCCGCAACAACACGGTATACACATCACGTACATGCCAGCTCAGTCTGGCACTCTCATCATCACCAGCATGCATGCCAACTTACCTGCGGAAAGTGTCATGGGCCACGCGATGCAGTCCGGCCTTTACCACCATGCATCCCGCTGTACAGCTGCCCATAGGCGGAACCATGGCACCCTCCTCAGTCGGTGTCGGTCCATTGGGATGCTGCAGTGGTTTCTCCTTGCCCTCCTCTGGGTGTACGTCTTGTGGCTCTGGCACCATGCAGCCCATGCAGATGTTGTGCAGCATAGCACAGGCGGTAAACACTCTGCATGCCATACCTGGCGCAAGCATCACCATGCCACCCATGTGATCTAGGCATCAGAACCGCATCTTCAGCAGCCCTACTGTGTGTTCCACAATGCCACACGTGTGTGCTGCATTGAATGCAACCTTCGCTGGGTGCCTCGGAGCCAGGCATTGTGTCAGTAGTGTAGTTCTCAGGGGGTACCTGCTGTCACCTGTGGGGGCAGAGCAGAAAGGATTGGTTAGCGATGTTGGGACGCACGTGTGGCAAATGTATCCACACATAGTTATGGGACCTCACCCAACAGCCAGCCATAGCCCTGTGGCTGCCATTCTATATGGCGCCTCAAGGCACTGTTGTCATACACCTAGGAATCGTAAAACACAAACCTGGGTACCATCCCAGGACATTAGTCAGGATGCTCACTGCGTCACAGACGACCTGACAGTTGATGCTGTGGAATCCCTTATAGTTTCTGTAGGCATCCTTGTTGACGGCCGGGGCGAGGATGAGCACATGCGTGCAGTCGATCACATCCACCATGTTCGGTATGCCATACATGTCCAGGAACGAACCCTTGACAACCCTGAGCCCTGCAGCAACCATGGGGAATGTGATGTGCCTCTCCCAGTGCCTCACCAGGGCATCGGTCACCTGGTGCAGTGTGCGTGACACGGACCCCTGACTTGCCCGTCATCAGCTGGAATGTGCCTGTGGCATAGTATTGCAGGGCGCACAGCACCGTAGTCTCCACAAAACATGGCCATGGAGTGCTCGGTGGCTGGTCTGACTGCATCCTCCACAAGGCCAGAGATGTACCGTAGCGTGCCGTGGTCGACTCAGTAATGCTATAGGATGTCAGTGGGGTGCAGCATCTGGGTGACGAGGCATGGCCTAAATGACCGTGGATGGCACTATGGTCTGGCACGATGCCTGCCTCTGCCTCCTCAAGGAGGACCATATGTAGTAGTGCCCTGGGCACATCACAATGCAACTTCGTGATCCACTAGTAGCACTCGCTCAGTGGCGCTGCATGTCCACACGTGTGTGCCATGCATGGCGTGTCACACATGCCCTTATGAGCATGGCACATGTGGGCGTGCCTGCCACAGAATGCCATAATTGCTGTGGAGATGATAGCAGCAGCACCACCCATGGCGGAAGGGGATGTCTGCAGCAGGATCGCCCTTCCATACGGCTGTATTGGGTGGCGGAGGCCACCTATCAGAACGGCATACCGGGTGGTGAAATATGGGATGTTACCGAGAAGTGACAGGAACGTGATTGTGCCGGTGGCCGTGTGGCTTATGTGTTCGATGGGCTGGTTGGGCTCTGTGCCATGGGTGTGTCTGCTTATCACTGTCCCCGCTGTGTTTTGCAGGGGACCAGTCGCTGGAAGGCGGTGCTGGTCCTGGAGCACCGGGTGCTGAGCAGGGCCCAGACTGGCCCATGTGGTCATCCCATGGCTGCAGCAAAACCTGCCGTGTAGACTGGACTTGTGGAGCAGCACGGAAGACTATGTCTATCGGGATGACGAGGGGGACCTGTGGGCCATCCTTACCCCCTCAAAGATAGGTGACCGGTGGCCGTGTGTGTGGCTGGCATTGCCGTGGCAGGGTTGTTGCATGTTGCCGTGGCACTGACGTCGGTCCCCTCTGTCTGCTCTCCTTGTTTCAGCGATACCGTGGTCCTATCAGGCGGCTGGTACTTGAGGAGAGGGAGCTAACAGACCCCCCCACCTCGGGAGCGGACGCCTTCCACAAGCCTGGACCTGCCCTCAGAGGACTCTGATTGAAGAGGTGCACCATCCGTGAACCTCCCCCCCACCCGGGACTGTTGCCCAGTTGTTTTGCTTGCACCTGTATGTAATGTGCTATGTTTGGCAGTAAAGGCATTCTACTCCAGCTACATCTCAGTGTCTGCTTCCTCGCCCTGGCACGGTGTGCACGGGCGGCCGAGTGTGTGTGTGGCTCTGGGTTCCACGCAAATCCATGACAGGGCCTTTTGGCATGATCGGTGTGTGCCTGCATGTGCGCCACAGTACACCATGTTGTGCGTCTCCGTGTGGTGGCGCCTGTTGGATGACATACGTGCCGTGCTGGGATAGGCTGTTTGGGTTGTGTTGTCACATGTGCGATGGTGGCACGTGGCTGACACGTGTGCTGGTGCAGTCGACATGCATTGCGGTGGTGTGTGCATGGCTGGCGTGTGTAGCTGCAGCATGCAGTGCCTTGCACCCTGTGACCCGGTTCACGGGCCTCGCCCAACTGTGTGTGCACTGCATAGGCTACTTACAACTGCTTTCAGAATGTGTACGGCATATGCGGGGACGCGACACACCTTTCTGATGTAACTTGCGTCATGCATGTGCGTACGGTGTCCTGCGATACGCTTACATGGAACGCCCTGCACAGCCAAGATCCAGTATGGTGCACACGCTTTGGGTGGCGGCTTCCGCGCACGCACTACGCTTTGGTATGTGAATACCGTGCAGAGGCAGCTTCCGTGCATATCTGCCTCCACGCGGAACTTACGCACTGTGCGTAGCTCCTAAGCACATGTTAATAATTTTTGACATAGTAAAATGGAGCTGGTAACTAATTATTTTGCGATACTGTATCCTAGGCTGTTCGTGAAGGCTGCATAATTTATGTGTGTACTGTCCTCACAGTACTTCAGCGATGGAGTGTGTGGAAATAAATGCAGTATGTCTCTTATTTGTCCTTATTTATGTAGTTATTTTTTCATTTATTTATGTATTTTTTAATTTTTTTATTTTGTTAACCGGGTTAACATTTGAGCCAAGGCCCTTTTTCATATGCGATCCGAGACTGTGATACAGTCACAAGATGTTAAATCAGAAGCAAGATAACTTTTACATTCACTTAATACAAACAATACAGATTTATAAACACGTTTAACAAACAATAATTAATACAATCATTTAAAATAGCAGTGACATTGCAAACTACTCACAAAATGATGCTTCAGTTTCTTTTTGAATAAAGTATAGCTACTCAACGTTCTGATTTCATTTGGAAGATTATTCCAATGTTTAGGTGCTTGGGTTGAAAAAGCTTGAGCACCCATTTTAGTTTTAGTTATTTTCATGTTTAAACAAATAGAATTTGATCTCAAATTTCTAGAAACTTCCCTAAAAGATATACTGTAAATGGATATGTATTTATATTTCTTGAGTTTCTGTAAGCCCAGCTTTGTTATTTCTGTCTTCTTGTTTTGTGGGCTTGGGGTGGGGGTTGCCGTGCATACACGTCATAGAAGCAGAGCTTCCACTACAGGAGAAGATCTGGGGAGAGGAAGGGAGGAACACCACACCACACTACCACACATAGAACATTTTTAAACAGTACAGGTGACCAAGGCAATGGAAGGGGGTGGGAAGACCACCAAATAGGCACTGCTGCAATAGCCAGTCATGGATTTTATGGGGTGGAGGTGAGAGTGGTGGGTTACATAAACAAAGAACAACCATAGCCCTTGTGCAATACATCAGTAATAGGGAAAACTGACATCTGGCAACCGGGTAATAACGTAATATACCGCGCGAGGCACGCTCAGCACAGCAGTCACACTGAATGGAAACTGTGTGAAAAAAAAAAACTTATAGAGAGAGGCACTTCACAACTGACATGACAACATACCATATCACATTTTGAAGTCTATCATCATGTTCATCGAGTCTGTCACCTTCCACACCATCCACTGACAGATCGCTTGAATCATCTGAGGTGTCAGTCACTTCAGGCTCAAATTGTTATGGGAAAACAACGTTCTGGTTTGGAAAAACAATCTCCTCATCTCAAAAATGGTCCCATTCTTCACTGTCGCTTTCAACAACCTCCCTGAGCTGTCAGAATTCACCACTCCAAAATCAGCTGCTGATTCCATGTCCGTGTGCAAATAGAGATGACAATTACATCCTCAGCCTCCCTACATATGATGTCAACTCACTGAAATGATGGCAGGAGTATTTCAGGTGAGAAAATAGGCCGACATGCGAGAGCCACCGATAATGACGACTGAAGAGCTGAACAACGACATTTTGAGCCACACAAAAATTTACTATACTGTTCTGACATCCTCTACCAACTAAAAAGCAGTTAAACCAGTTCAGTCAAAGTTAATGACAGGGGCTCTTGAAAGGGTCCGAGACTACTAATATTGATGGGGTAGAACCCAATGATAGAGGCTACATACCCTCCACAGACAATATGGCAGCACCAGAACCAGGCTCTGACATTAGTGTCTCAGCTACAGTCAAGGGGGGCTGTAGTAACTGCTGGGGAGGACAACAATGAGGACTTACCCTCCTTTAATGGAGCTCTTGACCTCACTGGTGGAGTAGGATTTTTATTTCTATGGTTGGGGTGATGGCTGCAAGAGGTGGGCTTCAACGGTGACTTGTCCTGTCTTTACAGTTCTCTGTAGTTCTCGCCAACTGTGGCAGCAACAGTGTCACCAAATGCATGTGAATTTCCTTTTCCGACAGTGACCAGGCATGAAGGAGAAGCTGGCTTGGAGCCCATGGCCTTGGCTTGAACTTCCATGGCCTTTAGGGTGATGAAGATTTCCATAGCCTTCTTTCGGCATCTCCTTGTGGTCTGGTTGAATCCCTGGCAGATCTTACAGGCCCTGATATTGTAGGACAGGCCCAAACAGCAAACACAAACCGTGTGAGTGTCATCCTTGTAGATCTTGTAACTGCAGGTAGAAAACCTAAATAAAGGTTCTTTTGATTACAGCATACAGGGACAATGTCAACAAAAGTATATTAAAAACATAAAAGTGAAGAAACCAAGAGGTTTCTCTGCAGCTCCAATGAGTGGTCGACAGCGGAAGAAAGAACTAAGGAGCTATGGGATCACCCACGTTTTATAGGCACTGACAATGCATATCATTGTGGGTGGCCCCCAGCTAGGAAAAGGTGTCCGAGTGGTCCCGATGGCGATGGCTTACAGTTCCAAGTGTGTGGCTCAGCGGAGGAGATATCCTCGATGAAGATAATCTCATTTTCGTTAGAGTCCTGCTTTTTACCCATTTGCTTAGCTGGGTGGACTGTGGCATTAAGAGGCTGAATGAGTCGTGAAAGGTCACACAGTGGGTATTTTGTTCTGACGGTATATATATCACTTGTGTGTGTCTTTAGCTTTGCTATAGTGTGAAACAAAATTTTTAAAAAGTCTTTTTAATTGAAGTAAAGTTTTGAAGCGTTGGTAGGAACGTTTAAAGTGATGTTCCGACGTAACGCTACAAGGTATTGGGCTATTGGGCTTCATAGCCCAATACTTTATAGTTGCGTGAACTGACAGGTGCAAACAATTTAATTTTAAAAGATTTTACTTTTTGTTGTGGAAGAGATCGTAACTGACGCGGAAGCCTCAGCCAGCTGATCCTTCCAGCTTCCTGGTACCCCATCGCCCCAACTCTGCTTGTGCACTCCCTGGGGGTGTGATGTGGCCCAGGGAGAGCATCGGTGAGACCCATACAAGTCTATATGGGACATGTTTGTTGTTGAGTTTTAGCCATTCTAAATAGTTTAGGAATTAAAGAAGTCGCTAACTAGTAGGACCCTACTAGTTAAGTGACTGCATTAATTTTCTAAGACTGTTTAGAATGGCTAAAAAAATGGCTTTAAAATAGCTCCTATAGACTTGTATGGGGCTCATCCTGTGCTCTCCTGCCACACATCATAATTTCAGAGAGCCGGGGTGGAGTTGGGGCACTGAAGCTGGAAGGACTGCCGCAGCTCGGAGCCAAAGGCCATCCCTTCCACAACAAAAGTAAGAACTTTAAATTAAAAAGTTTTGCACATGTTAGCTCCAGATGACATAAGGTATTGGGCTATGAAGCCCAATACCTTATATCGGAAATCTCCTTTAAAAAGTTGCATTTTGATGATTACACAATTGATTTGTTTGGATATTTTAGACTGATGGTGTTATACCTGCAACTAGACATGACCCTGATCTCTGAAGCTGTCCTTCACCTCGTGCCAACAGTTCGCCCTAGTCCTTTAGCTCTGGGTATCGGCCCTGGCTGGCTGGGGGGTATTCTATACCCAGCTCTATGTCCAATTTATCAACCACTATGCTCCGACCAGAACATCTTATTTTGTGTACCCTCCCTGTACAGTATTTTAGCTTCACAATAAATTTTTGTTTTACTTTTGCACCTTCATTTGTCTGCATTAATTTTAGTGCTGTATTTTTATTGTGTATCTGACTGTATTTGTAAATGCCCCCTTACCCCTACCCCCACCCCCAGGACACGTCTGCAAATGAGCTGTTACCAGCTCAGTAAGTCTTTCCTGGTAAAGCTTTTGAAATAAATATAAAACAATTGATTTATATTAGGGTGGTACAAATGTGTGACTGGGTGTACCTAAAGTCCTAAACCTTTACATTGACCCAACTAGTAGGGTGGTTCTGATTGATGATGCCACAGCTTTTTAACTGCTGTCAGTTAAGGGGTGGTGAATCTGCAGTTTCTCTAGCAAGAATTATTCTATGAGCACTTTGTCAAGACCAGGCACTTTTCTGGACTGGAGTGATATGTTTGCTCTTACTTCTCTTCTGATTACTTTCATATTTTCTGTTACATATGTAACCCCCACCCAGGTATGCCGTTTCCATCTTGACAGCACTACCTGGTGGGCTGGGTTCGGGGAGAAATATGTCACTCGGCACATTGGCTAGGTTTGGCTACTCTGCAACAGGGGCACCCAAGTAACTCCAGACACAGGAAGCAATAACTGTAATGTCCAATACCAGAAGTGGGATTCTAAAGTGTGGCTTTTATTCACATGCAATCTGAATAACAAAGCATAGATGGACCCCCACGGGGCTACACTCCTGGTAATGCAGATTTATAGAGATCAGAACACATTCACTTTCACTTTAGCCCACAGGCTTTGAAACACACTGGGTACACAGCCCGAACTTGTACTCTGCTCTGGGTTTCCCTGGCTCGGCTCCCTTGCCAGCCACTTGGACTACCTTCCTTCCACGGCTCGGCTATCATGCCAGACCTTTGGACACTTTCCATATAGCATGGAACATTTACTGGTGGCTCCCTAAACCAACTATGAGCACTTCTGGCTCCATCAGGGAATCTTCCTCATCAATCCCACGTCTGGGTACTTTCCTCAGGCACCAGCCAAGTAACTGAGAGATAGCAACAGGTGTCCCAAAGCAAACCCGTAGAGGTGAATTTGGTAACTACTGATGGGGAGTCTCCCACCTCTCGCTCTCATAATTCATACCCGGCCATTTCTCTGGACTGTAACACCTCATCCTTGAAAACACTTTGCTATGTAGATTCTCTTTAAATGTATTCACATTAAATCTACTGTCTTTACATCCCATTTGTGCTGAACTTGAACATACTTAATAAGTGGCTGTGTCCATTACTCTAGACCCCCCACAGAGTTAAGCAGTCCAATCCTCATATATTCCAAACTGTACTTGGCTGTCTTTTCCTGACCCCACAGTAACAGTCACTTTAGTTTCATCTTGTTTCAGGTGAAAACACATTGGCCCTTTAGCAGAGCGAACTCACCCCTTGGTTGCAGGTGCCCCACAGGCGTTTTCTCTTCAAAGATATGTCATCCAGAACTTCTGGTGCCTCAGCACGAACTTAACTCAGGCAGCTTCTTTTTCCCTAACCGGACCAGGGGAGTTGCCCTTGGAAGCAGGCTGATTCCTTCCCCCCATCCCTGCAGGGATGGGGCCCTGAACCACTGAAAGCGGTCTCTACCACTTCACTGGGCTCTTCTTGTGTTCCTCTTCAGGTGAGAACACACACCTATACAACAAAATAGCTCTTTGACAGAGCTTAGGACTTGAGGGCCTGCTTACAGCAGAGCACCTCCTTCTTCTACAACAGACTGACTTCAAATTTCCCAGTGTTCTACTCTAACCTCCAACTGCAACATTCCAGTTTGGCATATGCAGCTGTGACAGTTCTAAAATGATGTCATCCCTCAGTCTCAGCTGAGACTGAGAATAGAGTGAGACAGTGTGAAATCCATTTAACTGGAGTTTCAGAAGCTGCCTTCCCTGCCTACCACTAGGTCTAACTGGGATTCTTGTAACCCGGGGTTACACATATCCCTTTAGTTTTGCTAGCAATGAAATAGTTATCAGAATCACCTGTTGGATCATAATATAAATTTGCAAAAATAAGCTATCCAATCTTCAAAAGGTCACATGTGCCAAGATATTCTAACTACAACTGTTGATACGCTCAGCAGAGAGGATCCATAATGCTATTATATTTTTAGTTATTAATTCCCCAGCAATTTACCCTTAGTTTTCTGTTGACAGTGTCTTTTGACAGCCAAAATCTAATTACAGCTTCTCCTTTTTGTGATGACTGCTGACAACTTTTCTGCATTGAATATTTTTAGCCTGGCTTACCACTGTAAGCTTCTCCCTTTTCTTCCATCTGTACTCATTGCCAAACGAAGTTTTTGAGGGAAGTACGCAGGGGTCGATCTTAACATTGTTTTACTATTCCAAACACTAGTGCAAATTGACCAGGGCTAGTGCAGCTAACTCTCTACTTGCCCGTCTTGACTAGTGCATATTTTCATGGCTGTTAATGAAGTTAAAAAAGTCTCTACTTTAGCATTCTCTAGTCCTCATGCTAATCTCTCTCAATGTTCCAGATGGCCAAGTGTGATTAACAGCTCATTAAGAGCTGCAATTATCTGGCAGTTCAAGAGAGGGATTCCACAAAAGACTCAATGTGAGTCATTATCACTCCACTGTTAAGACTTTCAGCTAGTGTCCAGGGTGTGATCAAGGGTAGAGTGCTGTTAAATCACTAGGTTCCAGTTTTCTGACTGTGTCTATGTCTAACAATTTGTCCAATATTATTAAGATCAGTGCCCCTCATTTATCTACATTTTGAGCGTTTGTAGCCAACAGTTCAGTGACAAAATGCAAAGAGGTACACATGATCAGCCCTGCAGGTGGTGGGTTTTATCCCAGCCTCACCTTAACTTCCCTCTCCCCTCCAAATCTCTTAAAGTAAAACTCCATGTTAAAATCAGAAAAAGATATGTAGTAGTCTTTTTTTCTGTGATCTAACCAGTTCCCAGTGTTTTCTTTTCCTCTGGCTGTGAGAGATGTTTTTTTCTAACTTTCCCTAACTGTTTTATTGACCTTGGAGGATGCCATTCTGATTTCTTTTATGGCCTATAGTCTTCCCAGAGTGCACTTTGGTGTGATGTCTAATTGCCCCTGCAGGAAGCCTGTGTCTTGTTACAGGGTCTGTCACAGCTCAGCCACAGAGAAAATACTTCTTCCAGAGAAGACAAACTGCTAGATTTTGGGTGAGTGTAATCATTATTATTTTCTGATTATCAGTACCTTGTCCTGCTATGCTCTGCTGTGTGTGTGTGTGTGTGTGTATGTGTATGTGTGTGAGCGTGGGTGAATCATGTCACTGTTTACTCTATTCCTCTCAGTCACTTTCAGTTTTTGCACCAGTACTAAGTAGCAAAAATTGAACATCACCTTTTAGGTTGTAACATAGCAGGACAAGGTACTAATGTCAAAAAATAATAATGATTACACTCACCCAAAATCTAGCAGTGTGACTTCTGTGAAAGAAGTATTATCTGTGTGGCTGAGCTGTGACAGACCCTGCTAAATCTAAGGGCATGGCTACATCAGTGTCACATGAGCCAAGGTGCATCTTAGGAGAAAGAAAGCCAATAAACCTATTTGTGATGGAGATCCCCAGGGGTCGTAAAACTACCATACAGCTAGCAGGCTAATTTAGAAAAAAATCCTAATAGCAGACAGCGAGAAGGACACACACTAGGGCTTAACATACATATCAAAACACTCTACATAACATGTTTTTGCACATTCTGGGTGGACTTCTCCTTTAACTCTGTTCCTTCCCTGGACACCACTGCAGACCAGACTCTGAAGTGACCATCCATAGATCCATAGCTGCCATTACTGGCAAGTGTAGGGGGTCCTCAGCTCTTCTAAATGGACCATGCCAGCCATCACCATCCATACAGTTCCACCCTTATCCCACTCAGCATGTCCTTTCAGCCTAAAAACAAAGCTTTGGATCATGTATGGTACAAAAATAAACCTTGATAAAATACAAAATTTGAAACCTTGAAATAGGCATTCCTCGATTGCACAGATCATCCTATACAGAAATAAAAATAGTATAGTGTTATGCCTGTGTACTGTTTCCCCTGGGCTGATGAAAGGACAATGTTAAAGAAAAATATGTTATTGTTGGGACACAGCATATTAAAATCAATGCCTTTACAAATAAAAATGTCACAGTTTTCTATTTCCCAAGCCCCTTAGGTTTGTGTAGCCCCCACCCCAGAGAAACCTTAGATGTGCTCCTGGCTCACTTGAGACTGTAGAAAAACTTTCAAAAGTGCAGGTCTCCAGTTGACTATAGGGTGGGGACTGCGAGTGTCTTACTCTGCCTGACTCTGTTCATTGCCCTGTGGGTGGTGGTGACAGTGTGGTGAGGTGCATGATGATGTCAGCTATTGTGTGTGCGGAGCTAGGACTGCTTGATTAAACATTTGCTGTTGTGATAGCCTCTCTCTGTTTGGTGGGGGGGGGGAGGGCAGAAAGAGGAAGAGAGGAGGCTATGGTACAAAACAATGGGGGGTTCACTGTCTGTGATGGATGGCATTGCAGTATTTTTTTTCTGCTGAGGAGCTGGAAGCAATGTGGGAGCAGGATAAATGTGCAATAATCAAGAGTATTTCTTGGCTTTGCTTGCATTGTTTCCTGTATTAGTGATCTAAATTTACCATTATAATTAAGGGCTAGTGCAACCATCTGCGGGCTAGTGCAATTTTGAATCAACTTGCCCTGCTGGCTAGTGCAAAAAAATGTTAAGGTTGACCCCTGGAAGTACGGTACATTTTTACTGTCTTTATAGAAACATAAACCTGTATGATTTTTTGTATGATTTTGGACATGTAATTTACCCAATGTTTCACTACTGTTTATTGTACAATACCTTGTGTTCCAACTGTTGCACAATCTTACAATGTTGTATTGTTTGTACTACCCACATACTATTGTAACTGATCGTCCTTCACAACCCTACGTAACCCTTCCCCCCAGGTCACACTGTGAGATGAGTACCTTGTTGTACAGCTTGCCCTCCTGGTGAAACATTTCAATAAATAAAACATAAAAACATAGAAAATCATGGCAGATAGGGATCTCCTGATCCATCTAGTCTGCCACTGATCCTACCACCCCCTGCCCTGTCTACCAACATGAACTAGGATGCCTTTGTACTTGTCTCATTCCTTCTTGAATGAGTCAACTGTTTTAACCCCTACCACTTACAATGGTATACAGTTATCAGAATCACCTGTTGGATCATAATATAAATTTGCAAAAATAAGCTATCCAATCTTCAATAGGTCACATAAGGCCATTCCAGGTATCCACCACCTTCTCTATAAAGAAGTACTTCCTCATATTTCCCCTGAACCTACCCCTTCCTGAGTGTCCAACCATTACCTCTTGTACTTGTGCTTTCAGTGAAGTGGAATAGGTCCTCCATCAGCGTGTTGTTTAAGCCTCTGATAAACAAAGGTTTCTATCATGCTCCCCCCTTGCACTGCTCGAGGGAGTACATGTTTAGCTCTCTCAGCCTTGTTTCATATGGCTTATCATGTAGACCCTGTATCACCTTGGCTGCTCGTCTTTGCACGGTCTCTAACCTGTCAATATTCTTTCTTAGGTGCAGTCCCCAGAACTGCACACAGTATTCCAGATGTGGCCTTACCAGGGATCTGTACAGAGGCAGCACAACCTCTATGCTTCTACTGGTAATGCCTCTTCCTATGCATTCCAGCATCCCGCTTGCATTCAACACTGCTTTCTCACACTGTTTACCTACCTTTAAGTCGTTAGATATTGTAACCCCCAGATCCCTTTCCTGCTTGGTGACTAGTGACTTTTCTCCTCCCATGAAGTACTTCACTTGTGGGTTCCCTCTTCCCAGGTGCATGACTTTGCACTTTTCTGCATTAAATTTCAGCTGCCAAGAGTCAGACCAACTCTCCAGTTTCCGTAAGTCTTCTCTCATTTTGTTAACCCTTCTGCAGATTCTACCCTATTGCAGATCTTTGTGTCATCCACGAATAGACACACTTTCCCCTCTAATCCATCTGTAATGTCACTTATGAAGATACTGAACAGAACAGGACCCAAAACCAAACCCTAAGTAACCCCGTTGGACACCCCCCTGTCCTCTAACAGGCTTCCATTAACCAATACCCTCTGGGTTCTGCCTTGCAGCCAGTTCCTAACATACTAAAATGCCAGCAGAATAGGCCTAACGGTCTTTCGTGTCTGCTCGTTTGGTCAGCCCCCACCCTGGGTGCTGACCTTGCTGTCCCCCTCGCCTTCTCTGGCTTCTCCCTTCCCAGTTCCGGATATTCTTGCTGCATTGGATTTTGCTTCCTGAACCCTTCCCCTGTACCTGTCCCACCCCCTCTTGAACCCCTCCACTGTCTCTGCCTCCACCAGCCCCTAGGTAGCGATTCCATGGCTCCACCACCCTCTCAGTGAAGTAGCACCTCCTCCTTTCTCCTGAATCTTCCCTCCAGCTTCCACCCATGCCTCTAGTGGCCCTTCCTCCTTCCTTCAAGCACCCTGACTGTTCCTTCCCTATTTACCCTCTTCATGTACCTGAAGACCTCTATCATGTCCCCCGTCCCTTCTCTCTTCCAATGTGTACATATTTAGCTCTTCAGCCTCCTCATAGGTCCTGTCCCCCAAGCCCCAACTCATTTTGTTGCCCTCCTCTGACCCCTCTCCAGGAGGTTAATGTCCTCTTAAGTGTGGCTCCAAACTGCACGCAGTACTCCAGGTGCGGCCTCACCAAGCAGTTATACAGAAAGAGTATCACTTCCTCCTTCTGGAGGTGATCCCTAGTGATGCATCCCAGCATCCTGTTGGCCTTGGCTGATGCCCTCCTACAAGTCTCAGAGTTGTTCATCTTGACATCCACCACCACCCCAAGGTCCCTCTCAGCCATTGAGACTTGTAGTATTCCCCCCCCCAGGGTGTACACTTGGCCTGGGTTTCTGGCCCCCAGGTGGAGTACCTTGCATGTCCCTGTATTGAACCTCAGCTTCCACTTTCTAGACCATCTTTCCAGAGCCTCCAGGTCCCCCTGCAGGGCCCCTTCGTAACCCAGTTCACCACCTTGTCCCATACGCCTAAGTTGGCCAGTTAATTTAACAGCCCACTATGTGGAACTCAGTCGAAGGCTTTGCTGAAATCCAGGTATACTATGTCCGCTGCCCTACCTTGATCTACTGTCACAAGGCATAAAATAAGCGGGTTCAGATCACAATTTGTGACTCAAGATCAGAGAAAAGCGAGTCAACTTGTGGAATGATTTGCAGTCATTGCTAATCATTCTGAACTGGCCTTGGGTCCTTTAAAAATGCCATTTTTTTGGCATTTTGGACCATGTTTCTTTCTTTATTTTTTGTTCTGTTTTTTCTGTCCTCCTCCCTCACGTCCCTCCTGATTGGACAGCGATGTTCCTGCTCCCCCCCCCAATCCAATCTCTGTGCAGGAGAAACGTTACAATGTCCTCTTGCAGCGTAACCCCAGGAGAAGAGCAAGCAGGTCCGGAAGCTCCAGCCTGAGCAAAACTTAAGCAAGGTAAGTTCCAGTTTCCCTTTTTTTTTTTAAAATAGTATTTTTTAGCTCGTTGGTGGTGTCCGGTAGTTAATTTCTTTATTTCTGTGCAGGGAGGAGCCGCACTGAGAAGCAGGGGAACTGAAGAGGCTGAGATGGCATGAAAGGGGACCGGGACCAGAGGAGAGCTGCGCGAAGCAACTTGGTGGGGGTGAGCAGGCCATGTGGTGCAGATTCGACTGAGCAACTGGAGCGGAGGAGCAGCGTGCAGCTGAGTAGACAATCGGGAGTCTCTAAAAAAAAAAAAAAACAAACAAGTACAGACTTTCAATTTATTGTCCGGGGAGCCTGGAGGAGTGAACTCAACAGGAGGGCACGTGGCAGGGCAGTGGCAGGACTGAAGGGGTGGTCAGGGCAAGACGGGCACCTCGTGAGATGGGTCTGAACAGGTGGGCAAAACGGAGAGGAATCAGGGAGAGGAAACAACAAGAAAGTAAATGTGAACTAAGTAATTACCCTGCTTGGCAGAGATGAGAGGGATAACAGATTGGTTTAAACAGTCTTTATTTTGTGCCAGGCCCAATGCCAGTGACTGAGTGATGGGGGAAAATATCAAACTTTACTGTGCTCTTCCAAACTGTTTGGAAACAGGAAACAAATAAGAATTGTGCCCTGTTTTTTTCAGAGTTCTGAGGGGAGACGAAACAAAGGGAAAAGTAACTTGTGTGACTAAATGTGCCCTGCTTTTAGCAGAGATGAAGTGACAACAGTAGTTAAACAGTCATGCCCAGCTTTAAAATGTGCCCAGCCCATACTGCAACAGTGATGATGGGGAGTAAGCAAACAAACTGTGTCTTTTGACTTGCAAGTAGCAGAACATTTTTCGGAACAGAACAGACTAAGAATTGTGCCCTGGTTTACTCCAGAGAGTTCTATGAAGAGGAGGAAACAAAAGAAAAACTTCTTTGTGTGACATTTATGTAATGTACCCTGCTTTTAGCCGAGATGAAGGGGACAACAGTGGTTATGCCCATCCTGCCTGCTTTATTTTGTGCCCAGCCAGCCCTTTTTTGCAGCAGTGATGATGATAAGAATTGTGCCCTTGTTTTTCCAGAGTTCTCAGGGGAGAGGAAACAAAGAAAACTAAAACAACTGCATCAGTGCCCTGCTTTGGCAGAGATAAAGGACAAAAACAAAAATACACCCCTGCTTGCTCTGTTGCACTGGGGAAGTTGTAACTCTTGAGTGTGCCCTGCCCATCAAGGCAGATCCTGAGGGGACAAGTAACAAATATATGAGATGCTAGCCCTGCTGCCCTAGAGCTTTGCCGTAGCAGTGAACTTTGGGGAAGTGTTCTGGAAACTTTCAAGTGTGTGCCCTGCCTACGGCAGAGATCAGGGACAAGTACATAAGACTATGCCCTGCTGCCAGCTAGAGCTTTGCTGCAGCAGTGAACTTTAGGGAAGTGTCCTGGAAACTTTCAAGTGTGTGCCCTGCCTATGGCACAGATCGGGGACAGGTACATAAGACTATGCCCTGCTGCCAGCTTTGCTGCAGCAGTGAACTTTGGGAAGTGTTCTGTTCACAACTCTAAAACTTTCAAGTGTGCGCCCTGCCTACGGCAGAAATCGGGGACAAGTACATAAGACTATGCCCTGCTGCCAGCTTTGCTGCAGCAGTGAATTTTGGGGAAGTGTTCTGTTCACAACTCTGAAACTTAATCAAGTGTGTGCCCTGCCTAGTATGGCAGAGATTGGGGACAAGCAACATAAGACTATGCCCTGCTGCCAGCTTTGCTGCAGCAGTGAACTTTGGGGAAGTGTTCTGTTCACAACTCTAAAATTTTCAAGTGTGTCCCCTGCATACGGCAGAGATCGGGGACAAGTACATAAGACTATGCCCTGCTGCCAGCTTTGCTGCAGCAGTGAATTTTGGGGCAGTGTTCTGTTCACAACTCTAAAACTTTCAAATGTGTGCCCTGCCTCTGGCAGAGATAGGGACAAGTGTAACAGTACATGAAACTTTGGGGGGGGGGGGCTCAGGAAGTCACAGGCAAATCTGCAGCTGCCATTTATCTTTTTTTCAGTACAGAGAGTTAGCCAGATTACAGTAACTTGATGTGTTAATTTTAAGTGCACAGCTTGACAGAGTCTTGTTTTGCTAACTTCAACCTTTTTAATAACTGCAGTCCAACATGGCTGGTGGAGTAAAATTAGCAACTGCAGAAGGATGGCGAAAATATAATCCAGACAAAACTGTCTCACATATAGCAGTGAGGGAGACTGTGCAAAAGAAGGTAAATTGTGCTCAGTACAAAGATGAGCTACGTGGGTTGAGGAACGTCAGTGAGGCATTAACTGCAGGGATAACAGGCCCCCAAGCTAAAAGTTGACACCATCCGGAAACATCTTCAGACAGAGCAGCACAGGAAAGCACTCAACATTTTGAAATTTGGTAAAACATGGTCACCACTTGAAATATATTGCCATACCACAACTGGTAAGTTTAAAGTAATCGAGGATTGGACCCAGAGCTAAATAGTTCTAATTTAATTTGCAGGGAGAGCTTTCAGTAATGCAGAGGAATAGCACAGAATGGTTCTAGGCAGTCTGATGGAAATCCTGTATATGATGGCTAAAGAGGACATCTCTATTAAAAAGTTTGAAGCAACAGCAGAATAAGAGAAGTGCCATGGAGTTCATTTGGGTAATAAATACATTAACACTGTTAGTCGGAAAGAACTTGACAATGTGTATTGGCAAGAACCTAGAGGAAAATCTGCTGTCAACTGTAAAAAATGCTAATTATTTTTCAGTTCTTATGGTAGTACTGATAGTGGTGTAACTGAAAAGGATCTAGTTTACGTAATTTATGTTAATCCCTGCAATGGTCACGTGTAGACTAAATTTTTACAAATGAAAGCAGTATCAGATGGCACACATGAGGGACTCAAAAATCTCCTCTTAGACATTCTTGCAGAGAGTGGCCTTAATGTAAAAAAAATGGTTGGTTTTGGGGCTGATGGGGCATCTGTCAACATGGGTGTAAGATGGGGTCTTGCTGCACTTTAAGGGAAAACCTACAGTGGTTGGTTGCTGTTCATTGTTTCTCACACAGATTAGAACTGGCCATGAAAGATGTTTTGGATAATATCTATTTCAATGAAGTTTCAAACTTTCCAAGCCAACTGTTTTATCTCTATCAGAAAAGTCCTAAGCAACTTAGAGAGTTGTGGTCCCTTGCCCAGGCCATGGAGATGTCAGTTGAAAAGCCCAAGAAGGCCTGGATGCAGCATAAACTTCTTGCCACCCAGGCTGTTACCAAATCATTCCCCCGTAATCACTGCCCATTTAGAATCTATGGCCGCAGACCCAACTCATGATCAGGCCAAAGCCAAGGGAGTGTTGCAAATTTTAACAAAATTCCAAATGGTTGCACAACTTTTGTATTTTGAACAGCTGCTTCAGCCACGTGCCAGGTTCTGCCTAGCACTTCAAAAATAAGTTGCTGAAATGCCAGAGCTACTAAGCTCCGTTGAAACTTTGAGAAACACTCTTGACCATGCTAAGCAGAGTGGTCCCATAGGTGGAAGTGAACTTGACATTCTCTTAAACAATGGGTCTGACGTTCTTTCAGGAGCATGTCCTGAAGTCACTTACAAGGGGTGTAAAATTAACACATCTAGGTGCTCAATCTAGTGAAACTTTAAAACAGCAATGTAAGAAATACATTACAAATCTTGAGAACTGTTGTAAACAAAGGTTTGGTCTGAATGATGAAAGTAGTATCTATAACCATGCAGAAGTGTTAGATACCAGACTTTGGCCAGCAGACCGAAAGGAACTGGAGCTGTATGGTAACAGTGACATCACTGAAGTAGCTGACCGTTTTTCAGCTCTTTTGCAGCCTGACTGTGACACCAACCAAGTGCTTGCAGAATGGCAAGAGTTTAAGATTTTTGTTCAAACCAATTTCATCCATAATATGTCTGCCTCTGCTATGTGGTCAAAGCTGGCATGTGAATTCCAAAATTCTTATCCAAATCTGTTGAAGCAGACACATACACATGTTTCGTCCTCATTTGGACTCATCAGTGTGCCATATCTGTGTCTTAGCCCAGGGAAAGGGAGCCAGCCACCCCTTAAGGGGGCATATGTTTCCCATGATGCTTTGCATTATAAGGGTATGTGCAATTGTGTTTTCTTTAAAATTTGGCTGTATGGCCAGTATCTTCCGGGATAACCCATGCCTAAGGGCATTTGCTCTGGGGTTCTTTTGTAGTTCTTTTCCATCTCTATTTTGGTCTCCCCATGACCCAAACAAATAACATCCCCCTTAAGGGGTAGCTGGCTCCCTCTCTCTGGGCTAAGACACAGACATGGCAAACTGATGAGTCCAAATGAGGACGAAACACGTGTATGTGTCTGCTGTTCTTAGCCTTTGCTGATTGGACTGCGAGGACTTCTGGCACCATGCAATTCTGCTTAAAGTTAAGCCAGTCCAAATTCTTTCATGGGGATTTGCATATGCTAAAAGACAAAGAACCGTAGTGCACAAGCACTGAGGCAATGGTTACCCCAAAGGCACTGGCCGGGAAGCTAAGTTTCAAAGAAATACAAAATCATACATACCCCACAATGCAAAGCATCATGGGCTGTATATGTAAATCACCACAGAATATTATGCTGGTTCAACTTTAAGGAAAAATGCATGGTGCCGAAAGGCCTCTCACACAGTTTGCAATGGGTGCCAGCAGAAAGACACAGACACTTGTTTCATCCTACCAGGACTCATCAGTGTGCCTCATCTGTATAACACCCCAGTGTTCTGTTTCCCATGATGCTTTGCAATATTGGGGTATGTGCAATTGTGTTTTCTTTAAAATTTGGCTGTATGGTCGATTTCCTCCAGGATAACCCATGCTTCAGGGCATTTGCTCTGGGGTTCTTTTTTAGTTCTTTTCCTTCTCTACTTTGGGCTCCCCATGACCCAAACAAATAACATCCCCCTTAAGGGGCGGCTGGCTCCCTCTCCCTGGGCTAAGACACAGATATGGCACACTGATGAGTACAAAGGAGGACGAAACACGTGTATGTGTCTGCTGTTCTTAGCCTTTGCTGACTGCACTGTGAGACCTTCTGACACTATGTAATTCTGCTTAAAGTTGAGCCAGTCCAAATTCTCTCATGGGGATTTGCATATGTTTCCCATGATGCTTTGCATTATCGGAGTATGTGCAATTGTGTTTTCTTTAAAATTTGGCTATATGCCAACATCCTCTGGGATAACCCATGCCTCAGGGCATTTGCTCTGGGGTTCTTTTGTGGTATATATATGTACACATATATATTTTGACCATAGGGCTTCCGCATGGCCATTATTCATAATTTTAAAGCAAATGTTATGAAGGGAATTTAATTCTAACAGGTTTCTGACATTTAGGTCTAGTTTCCCATCCCACTCAAGTCTCTTATTGTATACTGTTAATGCAGCAGTGCAATGAAAAATGTTTTTCTAAAAAGCTACTTTCAGTGACACCTAATGAAAAATAATTGGCATACCTGTCAGATCTACTTTTCTAGGTACCTTCTATGCTATGCAACATGTTTTTTTAATTTTCTTGAGCCTGACCCTTGCCAAATCTACAATGCTATTTCTAAGCCAAAAGTGGCCGCCATCTTCATTTCTTCAGAAAAAAATAAATGTAAACATTTTGAAAATACTCACATTTACGAGGCACTAGAACATTTTAACATCAAATAAAACTGAAAGATGCCTGGATTTTTTTTTTACAGTGAAATAGGGTAAGGGAAAGGAGGAAGGGATGCTATGGGGGGGGGGAGTTGGGGGGTTACTTTTAAAAGCTGGTACTGGTGGAAAGGGTTAGGACAATGTACCTATGTGGCTGGGTGTGGGTTATTTTTGTTTTTAGGTGGGGGGTTAAAGCATTTTGTTTTAAAAACCACCGCTACATGTAGTGGCACTTCACTAGTGAACTGCCATTACGCCAGTCTTCATCTGGATGAAGACTATGCAAAGTGCCACCTTCGCTATCAAACTACCACAAGTGAACTTTGCCAGATGAAGTACTGTAGACACTGCACCAGGTGAAAAACTATGCAAAGCTGTGGAAACTTTGCAAACAATTTCATGAAGCAAAGTTTCCCAACTTCGCACAGTTGTATGTGTGAGGGTGTATTTACACAACACCCGCGGTGATAAATCGGTGCTTCCTTTGTTGATGGCAACCCAAACATCCAAAATGAAATGTATATGATAAGAAGCCCTGTCAGAAAACACATGAAATAGAAACTAGATGTTATTGCCCTAGTGAAAAAAGGGAAAGAACTCTCTGTCCTTAATAACATCTGATGAGTGCAGTCTTGGAGGGCTCAATAGGAAGGAAATTATGACACCCTTTTTGACCTTTGCTATTTGAGCATGGTCTTCTAATGTTGCTAGGGTACAAGACTGAGAATCTGTGGAGAACAGCTGGTCACATCACATGTTGTAACATAACCTGTGACTGTAGCTTCCATATAGATCACATAGATACCCTATCATCAAGTATCCTGATGGCGCCCTAACTGAAGAAGTACCCCACTTCAAATACCTTAGTATGCAGCTGGAATGTTACCTTGATTTCTACACCCATATTGATGCCATGCATAAAAACGTTGTCTCAAGTGTGGTGCACCGTACCACAACAAATCCTGCCTGCCATCCTGCCATTCCTAGTCCAATGCAAGATCATCCTGCCAGTGCTTGACAACGCAAGTGTAATATACCGCCAGCAACTCCATCCTTGCCTGAATGGACCCCTTCTTTCACTTTTGCCTTTTTTTGCCCAAAATGTCCCACCTCTTACTTACCACTGTTCTCTATACCTTAATCTCCCCCTTCCCCCCACCAAGAGTCAGTGTCTCCTCCACTGCTTATTCTTTCTTGCCAAATTCTGGCTCTCCACTCTTAGAAACAAAGAAACATAGACAATGACTGCAGAAGAAGACCCTAGGTCATCAGTTCTGCCTGGGTTCCCTATTTAACCCTGGGACTTGTTGTCCCTCCAGGGTCATAGCCCTCCACAACCCCCCCATTCTATTCCCAGTTTCTACCACCCTGAGCAACCACTATACCCTTTATACTGTCCCAACCATGCTTGAAACCACCAACAGTTTTTGCACCTACCAATCTGGCTAGTAGACTGTTCTACAGTTCCACCACCCTTTCTATAAAATAATACTTCCTCATGTCCCTCCTGAACCTCCCTCCCTCCTGTTGGTTTCCACACCTGTCCACGTGACCGCAAGCTAGTAGTCAAGCAAAATAATTCCCTGCAGTTCACTTTGTTTTTTTTCTTTTCTTTTTTTTTTTTTGTAAATATATGTTTATTAACAGTTTTGTTTTTAATAGGTGGTACAGTGCACATCTATGAAATTTACTAAACTGTGCAGTACGCTGTAATGTCAGACATAACAGACACTGACACATCAATTTTCGAGTAAAATGAAACAGTTTTGGAGCCCCAACCACCCCAGTACAGCAGTGGGGCAGTTCAGACCACTATCATTTCAATACTAGAGCCATGTCTCTGCCTATACCCAAAAAACTCTTACCTGGGGCACATGACATTTGGGTAGAAAGATTTATTGATGCCCAATATCACCCTTTTCACTAATGGCTCCTCACTAATCCAGTCTACCCTTCCTCCAAGGATTCCACTGTCTAAGATACAAATGTAGGGATATGTTGTATAACATAAAAAATTCATTTTGTCCCTCTGGACATGAACTTCTAATTTCTATCATTTGAAAGTGATCCTTTCCATGGTGTACATGCTACTCACCATGTCCTGTCAATGTTGAAGGGTGAGTGTCTGTGGTGTGAGCCACCTCTTAGTAATATACTTCAGTGATGCCACCAGCATGATGCCCAGCAAGGTACTTCATATGGTGCCTCTTAAGCTGCCAGGGTATTGGAACAGCAGACAAACCTCAGGGCTTAATCTGATTCCCATTCTCAAGTCTTCTGCAATCGCCCCTCCAGGTCATGAAAACAGGGTGTCAGGAGGGGGCATGCCCAAAGCACATGGCTGTGAGTTGCCCTCACTTCCCCGCAGAGTCACCAACATGCTGCACTGGAGCCTTGTCCTAATTTGGCTATGACTACAGGGGTCCTGAAACATCTCACCAGGTGCTTCCCACCATATGTTTTCCAGACATGAGATGACGTGACCCTGACCGCCTCATAGCATCTCCTGTATCATGCTTGAAGCTATGCATCCTGGCCTAGTTCACCCCATTTATCAGACAGGTACTGTGGGGAGTGCAGCTGTGTACTTTGTATTGCCTGATAGAGGAAGGAGATAAGGTGTCTACTAATCTGAGAAGTAGGTTGAGCCGCCAACAGTGTGATCAGGGCAGTACCCTGGTGATATCCCTCAAACCAATGGGCTGTGTGTCAAGGTAATGGCGGACCTGAAGACAGCAAAAAAAAAAAAATCCCTGTGCTCCAGTCCGTACTGAGCTTGCATTTCAAGAAACAACTGTTCGCTGACCATCGCAAAACTGAGCCAGGTAGACCAAGTTCTCCCTCCACAATAGTGTGACAGCCAAAACAGACCAGATATCTAATGTCATCAGGGTACAAGGGAAGTATAAGGTTTGTTCAACTGTGAGGGTGCAGCATCCAGCAACAGGGCATTGAATATTGCAAGTAAACAATGGGTTAAGTAATATTAGATATAAGTGGATTATACTGGTGTCAGATATCTAGTAGTACAAATTTAAGGGACTAAAAGGTATATATGGTTATATTTATTTTAGTCTTTGGTAATCGGGTAAGGCCCACTAGGCACAAGTGCTTGTTTTCAGTGGCAACCTGGGGGCACTGGGGATGTTGAATGTCTTGCTCAGAGTCACACAATATGCAACCGGAGGTTGTGGGAATCAAACCCCAGTCTGCTGGATGTACTGAGCCCATTCACAGCTCGTTACTCTAACCTCTAGGCCATACTGCCAGCCCCAATATATGCCATATACATCTTTAACTAATAAATGCTGCCATTCGTTTTTTATTCAGAACATATAAATATGACTCATCATTAAAACTCCAGGAGAGGAATACACAATGGGGGTGGGGTGGTATTAATGACAACCAAACTGGAAAGAGACCTGGGGGTAATCATAATGGATGACCTAAAGGTAGCCAAGCAATGTGAATAGGCTGTGAAGCGAGCCGGAGGGATGCTGGGGTGCACAGGGAGAGGTGTCACAAATAGAAAAAAGGTGGTGATGATGCCACTGTACAGACAACTGGTGAGACCTCATCTGGAGTACTGTGTTCAGTTCTGGAGACTACATCTCTGAAAGGACATAGACAGAGTGGAGGCAGTCCAGAGAAGGGCAACAAAAATGGTGCAAGGACTGCACCAGAAACCATATGAGGAGAGACTGAAAGACCTCAATATGTATACAATGGAGGAGAGGAAGGATAGGGGGGATATGATAAAGCCATTCAAGTACCTCAAGGGGATAAACAAGGTTCAAGAGGGCAGCATCTTTCAGAAAAAGAGGTGTGCAAGAACAAGAGGGCACAATTTAAAGATGGGGGGGGGCGGCTCAGAGGTAATGTAAGGAAGTATTTTTTCACAGAGAGGGTTGTGGATGCATGGAACGGCCTTCCGGAGGAGGTTGTGGAGTCAAAATCAGTGGTGGAATTCAAGCATGCATGGGACAGTCATAAGGCAATTCTAGGGGTTGGGGGTAGGAAGAAGTAGGCTGCTGGTTAACTAGGATCTGCAGCTTATCCAGTAGGTAGGAAAATGGGCAGACTGGGTGGGCCAAGCGGTCCTTATCTGCCGTCAAATTCTATGTTTCTATAAGGATCATGGGGGTGGTGCAATGGTTGTAGTGCAGCAGTCTTCAGGGGAACATTCTGAAGACTGAGGTGCTGCCCCATATGTACTCATCGCTCTGAGCAGCAGGCACAGGTTGCTGGACTCTGGGCTGAACTGGCAAGGGTACAGCAGACCTTATGCTCCAACCAGGGGCCACCAAGTCTGCCACCACTCTCCCAGAGGATGCCAAGACAGAGCAGATGGACCATGGCAAGCTCTGGTGGGTAGGGCCAGGAGGTAGGGTGCATGCTTCTCCACCCATACCACTGTATAACACCTTCGCCATACTGGTGAAAAGGGAAAACCAACAGGAGGTACTCATCATAGTGGGAAGGGAGGAAGAGGTGGGGGTTCTCAGAAGTGGAGACCCCAAAGAGTGAGGGGAAATCCCCCAGCCAAAGAGGAAGCAGCTGCTGGTAGAAGACTCAACTGTGAAGGAGGCAGACTTGAGAATTGTAGGGGGGGAGAGGTACAGAGATGAACTGCTTGAGGGGGTGACTAGGCTGGAAGAGATGGGGAGCGGATCCATCCAGAACCCATCAGCAGTTGTTAATGGAGGCCAGTGGGAGGAGGCGGGTCCAGGCCTCCCCACCAATGCCTAGCAGCAAAAGTCCATGGAGGTAAGTGGAAGAAGGTGGGTCCAGGCCTCCCCACAGAGGTCCCAGCATCAGTCCTGGCCCAGAAAATGTGAAGAGGGGGGCAGGATGAGTGGTGGTAGCACCGTAGTCAGGTGCTGGCCGCCATCCCAATAAAGGACTTTTGTTTATTAAAAAAAAAAAAAGGAAAAGACCTGTAAAATGACTTTGGGCTCTTCCAGGTGCCAGCAGCAGCAGCAGCCTTTGGGCTGAGCACGGCCCCAGTAAATGGACTGCCCATGGGGCAGAGTAATGTGAAGGCTCCATTGGGCCAAGAACTGTGGGGACCGGCAAGGCCCCAGTCATGGACTGCCCATGGGGCGGAATAATGGAATGGGCTCCGCTGAGCCAGGGACTGTGGGGGTGGGCAATCCCCAACTATGGCGCCATCTACTGGGCGGAATTTCAGGAGAGCCCCATTAGAGACAGCAAGAGAAGGGGTAGGGTCTATTTAAATGAGCAACTGACTATGCATTTATGCCCTGAAAGCTGGATTTAAAGGGGCAATGCACCAGAAGCTAAACTTAAAGGGGCAACGCACCACACTGATGAACTGTCTGTCAGAATTATATGTAAATGACTGACTGATATTTGGGGCCCTGTGATTTAATTGTTCTATTGCCTGCAATTGCCCAGAACTGTGTATTACAACTTGCAGTTGCCCAAACTGTGTTATTTGAGTGCACAGAGAGCTTTGCCTGAAATAACCACCACCACAAGGTTTTGCAAAAATGATTTATTGTGCCGCCACCCCTGTCTGCGTGTGGTCCCAGTGTGTCCCAGCTCTGATACACCAGACCAGCTGTTTCATCCTTGTCAGTTCCTACAGAGATTCCTGCTTCTTCTTGTTTGGTCTGTTCTGTCCTGGTATCCCAGTGGCTCAGGTGTGGCCCAAAATTCTGGTGATGTTCTTCTGTCTTGTTCCTGGAGGGGTGACCTGTTCTGGTGGTCTGTTGGAGACCTGCAGTTGATGATCCTCACCACCTCAATAGAGTTCTTCAGTTCGGTATCCTTTGTTTGATGTTCTACTTCTTCTGCTCAAGTGTCCTGAAGTGGAACTGTCCTGGACAGCACGATGGTCTCCCAACCTGGCCCCTTTCTTTTCCCAAAAGACACATGCTATGGTGGCTGGCCTCTAAATGTGTACTGCAAAGCTTGATGTATTATAGATAAAGTTAGTGTAATAGTCATAATTTATTTGGTGTTACAGATATTTATAGAGTATAAGAATTTAGAGTAGTAGTCATAATGTAGTTGGTATTCTAGATCGTTTTAAATTATAGAATTTAGAGTAATAGTCACGATTTAGTATGGTAGAGATCTTTTTAGTATTTAGATATTTAGTGTGGTGTTGTTAGTTTAGGAATGGCTAATAAAATTTTCCTTGTTTGCATTCCGGTCATCTTCACACCTCTCCTTGTATGTTTCCAGCTAGTGGCATTCGGCCTGGTTTCCCTTCCCCTAAATTCCCCTGACAGCAGTTGGCCAGGTGTCACATGAAAAATCCACCTTCGGGTAGTGGCTGTCAGAATGTATTTTCCCTCCAAGTGGTAGCTGGGTGGGCTTGTGCCCTGACCCGACCAGTCCACTTACGAGTGCTTTTGGCCTCAGTGGCTTGCCTCGCCCACTTCAGGTAGCTCTCCATTTTATGGCTCAAAGGCAAGGTAGAGGAAAACTGAGCAAGTTTAAATACCCCAAAACATGTACCTTTTTGGGTTGCTAGGGAAATATTAAATCGTGCACTTAGGGCAGGTGCTTAGTCTGCACGTACGCAGTTATCTGAAGTATGCACTTTAAAGGAATGCAGAAATCCCTTCAACTTGTAGAGCTAGACTGAAGCTGGAACATAAGCTTAAAGGGGAACGACAGTCAAATTTTACAGAAAAAGATGTTGCGTGGCATGTTTTGATTTGTAGGTGTGGTCCTAATGTGTCCTGCAATTGGTTTGCTGTAAGGAGGTTTTTTTTTTATTTTTTTTTTTTTTTTTATTTGCCTGCTAGTTTTATGGCAACTAGGGATCTCCATTTTTGCATATTTTGTGGTTCTTTCCTTTTCCGACAATTCTTCTTGTCCCATGTGACAGTGATGCGTTTAGGACCATTCATTCAACAAGAGTTGTTTTATTGTCACGCTTACAGCAGTAGAGGTGTGATTTTAAGTAACTCTCCTCCAAGGAGCTCTAATGAAGGCTACATTTACAAATCTCAAACATCTGAGGGATAATTGAGTGTGAGTTTCTGTAAGGAAACAGACTTCACTGTTAACCTGAGGTGATTTGTGTGCCTTTTTTACTGGTTATGTGTAGTTTAATAAAATGAAAAGCTTTAAAAACAAAACATTCACTCCTGCTGGCTAGATCTAAACACACACCTTGAAAACAGAAAGTTTGGATCATAAAGAGTTATTTAGTTGAAGCCGGAATATCAGGCTCCTAACAAGGGACTGGTGGTGCTGCTGCAGCAGCAGTTATTACCCTCTGAATCAATGGTCCTGGGTGCATTACAGTCACATGGAATATAATGCACTTTAGGAAAGAACAGTCATAAAAAATGCAAACATGGAGATCCCCAGAGGCCATAAAAGTAGTAGGCAAATTTAATAAAACAAAGGGAAGGACACACTAGGACTACACCTACAAATCAAAACAACCTTTTTTTTTGTGTGTAAATGTTGACATTAATTCCCCTTTAAGGCATGTGCTGAATATGCAAATGTGCAAATAGCTACAAAGTACACTTACTCAACAGACTATATAGTCTTCATAGTGCACAATTAAAAGAACAGTGCTAACACCAAAAGCAAGAGTGGAATGTTCATTGTGGTTTATTGTTAAAAGCTTAAAACAGCAATTTAACAGTAAATATGGACAGTCCAAGTGTAAACCTTAAGAAGCCTTGAACAAAGGATAGTCTAAACAACAAGCTATTCATGTGTAAGTGTTTTATAACTATAGCGGTACTATTTCAAGGATTTCAACTGTGAATGAATGCACACACAAGATGGAAAGGGGGCAAGACTACCAAAAGGTCACCTCTGCAGGGGCTCTGCAGCATGTGTATGCCTCCACAGGAACATGCTGACATGCGCAGCCCAACCCAGGGCCTAAAGGGAGACAATCTGGTGGAAAATTACAGTGGGGCAGGTGTAAATGACACACTGTGTGCTTGCCTCCCACCCATGCCACCACCAGGCCCCCCTAGTTTGCATCTGGATTGTGTTCTCGGGGAATAGACCTTCTCCCTGGCCCCTTCATGGGGGTAATCTCTGGGGGAATGACCAGAGGGTGTAGGTCCTAAGCAGGTGGTGGTTGGTGGAGGGGTGGCAAGAACAGCTGCTGAAAGGAGTTTGCTTTCTCCAGCAACGGAGAGGATAAAACCTTTATGGGGAAAAAAATAATTTGACTGGGTGTTTCTTTTGACACCGAAACATAGAATTTGTTGGTAGGAAAGGACCAATATGCCCATCCAGTCTGCCCCGTTTTCCCCTACCATTTCTAGGAAACGTTTAGTTACTGGCAACATAAGGTCACCCCATTTTGATGTTGTTTTTAGGTTCCAATATATGGATTGTCAACTGTCTGAATGTTTTACCAACATATATTAATTTACAGGGACAAAAAAACAACACAGGCCACATATTCATAAGTTAGCTCAGGCACTAAGGGGTGTTTGCCCATGCTAATCGTGTTTTGTGCCTGATTTGTGGGTGGGGTCTATATTTTTATTTTATTTATTTATTTATTTCAAATTCGGATTAATACCTTTGAGCTGGGGGCTCGTTTACAAAGGCTCCAAGTCAACAAGGAATACAAGACATTTACAGGTGATGAAACACTGCAGAACAGAAAGACGTCAACTAACAAGTGGTATTAGTGTGCAGTTACAACATTAAGCAGGGTACAAGAAGTAAGGAGAAACAGGACCACACTTGCAGAAAAACATATTAATGCAGCACTAATTAAGTGCAGTACAGTGTTTAACAATCATGTTACAGTTCAGACGGGGTACTCCCAGTCTGCAGAAATGCAGTTTTAGCAGCCAAGGTGAGGCTTTGTCAAGGGGAGGTAGTAGGTGGTGAGAGAGGTAGGTGGGCAGTTGTGGAACAGGAGGGTGGAAGTGAGAAAGGGTAGTGTTTGACGGGTGTGAGAACCGCTGTCAGAGGCCGTGGGTTAACAGAAACACTGGCAGTCAGATTTGCTGGCAAGAAGAGATCGAACACCATTTTTAAAGTAGCCAAGTCTGGGGGAGTCGGCAAGGTCTGCAGGCAGATCATTGAACCATTTAGGCCCACAGTAGGAGAGGGATCTTTGGCCAAGGGTGGTTCATTTGAAGGGAACAGTTAGGACAGCCCTGGAGGCACGCCTTGTACATTTAGATGGTTGTGCAGGCTCAAAGAGGGCTGAAGTAGCACTAGGCATGGACCCCATCAGGGACTTTTTTGCAAGGAGGCAGGCCTGGTATTGGAGTCTGTGGTGGAGTGGGAGCCAGCTAGTTTCCTTGTATAGGTCACAAGAGTGAGTCATTTTGTGTACTCTCAGGACCAGGTAGCAGGCCTTGCTGAAGATGGTTTTGACCCTTTTAAGTGCTGTGTCTATACCTGCCCCATATATGACAAGGCCATATTCCACACATGAGAGAACTGAACTGCACGTAACAAGTTTCAGGGCAGCCAGTGTCATTGAGGTGCGGTGTCTGTACAGGATGCCAAGCTTCATGTTGGTGGACTTTACCAGTTGCTCAGCATGGGCAGTGAAGGTGAGGGGGTCATCAAGGTGAATCCCTAAGTATTTGAATGTACTGACTTGATCTAGTACTTCTCCTTTGCTACTAAGTATATGCAGTGAGGACCCTTGAATCTTGCTCTGTGGGGTGTTGAAGAGCATGCTCTTTGTCTTTTTGTAGTTGAGCAGCAGTTTATTTCGGGTGAACCAGGATTCCAATGCATGAAAATTGAGCTAAAGTTCAGAGCTAACTGATCCCAGGTCTTCCCCTGGGACAGAGATAACAGCATCGTCTGCATAGAGTACAGAGTGTGCAGGACAGGTAGAAGGCCTGTCATTTATGAAGAGGCTGAATAAGAGAGGACCGAGGATAGAACCTTGCAGGACCCCTTGGTTTACTGCCCTGGGCGCAGAGATTGTATTGCCAATCCTGACCCATTGAGATCTATGGGTTAGTTAACTATGGAACCAGGCCACAGATTCCATTGATAATCCTGTAGAGAGGAGACATTACAGTAGCAGTTGGTGATTGACTGTGTCAAAGGCCTTGGTGAGGTCTATAAAGATAGACCCCACCGCCATCCGTTTATCCAGGGCCCCATAAAGCTGAATGATGTACTGTACTAGCACGGTGACGGTGGAGTGGTTTTGTTGGAATCCATATTGTTGCAAGCAGAGAAGGCTATGCTTTTCTAGGTACTCAGTAAGTTGTTCTGAGACCACCCTTTCAAGAGCTTTGGGGGTAAAATCAAGATGGGCCGGAAGTTTGCTAGATTAGCTCTGTCTCCTGATTTAAAAACAGGTGTGACTAGAGCCTCTTTCCACCTGTCAGGGAAGATGCCAGATCTCGAGAGGCATTGAATACCTTGGTGAGCGTTCCACAAGTTCGTTTAATGTGAGTGCTACCATCTTCATATCGATCATGTCACTTCCCATCCTGGTCTTACCAAGGACCCGTTTGATATGTTTGCCTGAAGCAGAATGGTGGGGTAACATTATCCTGTTGTGATGAGTGTTGAGGTTGTGCTGCTGGCCTGCAAGGGTGTGATTCAGGTATTCAGGTGGCAACACATTGCTGAGGTCTGTGAATGCAACATTAAAAGTATCAACGATTTCCTTTGGGTCTTGCAATGTGCCAGAGGTGGTAACTATAAGGTCCAGTGGGGCCCTTGAGGCTCTACCCCATGAGAGATTTTACAGAGTCCCAGAACTCCATCCCTCTACCCCAGGTCTTTCCTAGGAGGTCATTGTAGTAAGCTGCTTTCGCCAGACGTATGAGTTTTGTGCAGGTATTTCTAGCTGCCTTATACGCTTGGGAGTCAGCTAGATTCCCGGTGGTTTTGGCCCCTACGCGTTCAATTAGCGGGCCGGACAGCCAGGGGTTGGGAAGTCCTCTGGCTTTCTTTGTTTTGTAAGGAGCACAGATGTCGCAGGCTTTAGTGAAAATACTGCAGAAGTAATCCAGTGCTTGGTTTCCATCCTTGACTCTATCCAGTGGGGACTAGTCAATCCCTTTTAGGTAGCACCTGAATGAGTCCAGTTGACCAGGACTTGGTGACCTGTTCCTGGTGGTCTTAGGCTTACTCTTGGTGAACTTGTTAGTCCAGGTAAGTAGTACAGGGGCGTGGTCACTGATGGTGTCAGGTAGGACTGCTACCTCTGCGATATGTTCAAGACAGGAGGAGAGTAGCCAGTCGATGAGGGTGCTGGTTCCTGTACGGTAGTTTTGTTTGGTGGGTTGTGTGACCAGTTGGGTCAGGTACAGTCCAGTTATTTGGTCTCTAGCTGTCGCTGCATCCTGTGCTTGCCAATTAATGTTGAAGTCCCCTAGGATTAAATGTTCCCAGTTTAGTTTGTTCTGTTCGAGGTGGCTTATGAGCTGTGGGAAGCCAGTGAGTAGTGTTCCAGGAGGTAGGTATACGGTGGACAATAGCATCACTTTGTTTTGGTGGCCAATATTAAGTTTTAGTGTTAGAACCTGCACTTCCTTGGTGTGGAAGCTAACTGGCAGTATTTTCCCTTTGATGTCACTCTTGAGGTAAACCAGACAACTCCCCCTCTTTTTGAGGTACGGTCCTGCTAGAACAGGTTATATCCAGGAAGGGCAAGTGCTGTGTCTGGGATCATTGGTGACAGTCATGTTTCTGTTAGGGAGATGACGTCAGGATCAATCTGAGCCACCCAGGCCTGAAATTGTGGCAGTTTGGAGAGAAGGCTGCAGATATTCAGAGATACAATTTTTAGATGTCCTGGGCTATTGGCACAATTCATGATACAGGTCACCTAGGGTCACAGATAGGCAATAATTTGACAAGAGGCTTTGGCTATGCAAGAGTTTGTAGGCATGCACTCCCCTGCCCCATTACATTGAAAGTCTGGGGCACACTTACTCAAGTACAAGTGCAGGATGTGAAATCCTTTTGTCCTTATGCTTCCTTTGTTATTTAAAGAGGTTGTTTAAAAGCCCACATAAAGATCCCTTAGGAGAAGGTCAGACGGAAATGTGGATTCAAGTAGGATCCAGAGCCACTGAATTTGTCAAGACTTAGTTGCTTGACTTCTGTTTTGCTTGGGATAGCATCCAAAAAGTTGATTTTAAACTGAAAATGCAAATACCCGATGGTGATGTTTTGCAGAAATCCAGTCCAGAAGACCTTCACAGATGTAGTGAGCAAGAATGGTGTTGTTACTCCAAGCAGAAAATCTTGTAAATCCCCAAAAACTAAGCTACAGACACAGACAAACACAAACAGCCACCCACACAGACCCAAGAGGTGGGGCTCATATTCAGAGATCCCCTCAGTGTGCACAAAACCCCTTCTCACCAGAGTGCTAATTTACTGCTGCACCCATGCCAACAAGGAGGTCCTCCCAGCACACAGGAGCAGCGGCAAATTCAGAGGTCTGCACAGGTGGTAGATATAACCCGAATGGGTGCAAGCAACCATCTTTGCAAACCCTGACTAAACGGGGCATAAGGCCCTGGTGGCCAGCAGTGGTACTGCCTCTGCCACCCCCCCACCCCCAGCCTGGTGTCCAGTGGCACCCCCACTCTCTGACCGCCTGTCACTGCGATATTAGTGATGTCCCTGGTGTCTAGTGGCACCCCCACCCTCCAATCACCCGCCACAAATATGTCATCCCATACCGCAGCCAGCAGAGGAGGCGAGAGGAGGGCTGCGCTGGCTGCCATATCAGACCCTCCGTGTGGCATGGCTACTGAGATATGCTGGGTGGGGGGTGGCTGGGTGGTGTTCTCAGTGTGGGGGGGGGCATTAGCCACCAGAGAGGCAGGATAGCACTGGAATTGGTGCTTGGCAAGAGGAGGGTCCCACTAGACAACAGGAACTAACTTGGCATGTAAGGCAAGGGAACAGGAGGGCAAGGGAGTGTCACTAGACATTAAACTGCATGAATACAGGAATGGGTGATCGGTGGGCAGGGGGTGCCACTGGACACCAGGAAAAACTGCATGATTACAGGGACAAGTGATCAGAGGGTGTGGGGTGTCACTGGACACCAGGGAACACATAATTATTACGGGGAAAGGCAATCAGAGGGCAGGGATGCCACTAGACACCGGAACTTCTGCATTATTATGGTGGTGGGAAATCAGAAGGTGGGTACAACAGGACACCAGGGCATTCAGTATTACTGTGGCAGCACATGATCAGAAGGTAGGGGGTGTCACCAGATACCAGTGACATCGCTAACATGGCGGCAGCTGGTGATTGGAGGGTGGGGGGTGCCACTAGACACCAGGGAGTACATGTAAACTGAGGAGATGAGCATTTAGTGTGTGTGGGGGGCCAATCGCCACCATGCCTGACATAGAGGGTGGCTATAGGAGGGGCGCAAACCTGCTGCCACTTCCCCTGCAAATGAGCCCATAATGGACATGCATATAACCCCTTAGCACTTTGCATGCCCAATGGGCTCATTTGCATTTTCTAGCTGCATATCGCGCCATAACTCCCAGCACTATCAGATCTGGTGGCACAGTTTTCTGCACTTCCCTACGGGCTACATACAGCCCACATCCATGTTGGGACAGGGCTATTTGACTTGGCGCTGTATCAGCATGGCCCTGTATTCAGTTGAATAGTGCCAATGCACTATCCGACAGAATACTGCAACCTCTGGGTCAGGCACAAGAACAAGCTCGGTGCAAACCTTTGTGCTCCTTTTTCTGCCCATATATGAATATTGGACTCCATTTGTTGTTTGGCAATTGAAGAAATCTTTGATTTTACATCTTTGCCTTTATACTCATTTCAAATGTTTTTTAGCCGCCAAATTCAGACCCAGTTTGCCCACTCCACATCCATAAGTACTGCAACTCATATAGCTCACGGCTGGCTCAAGGGCAATATTCAGACATTTAGCAGTGCTCCTGAAAGTCATATTCAGCCCTGGCATGCTAATAAGCTCATATGGCTTGTATGGCAGCAAGGGGCCATTTTCATGCCCATTATAGGCTTATTAGCATGACTATGCAGCAACATTGTGCAGAGTTGTACTGCCACCCCCGATCTCCAAACCAGCCATCCAGAAAAAAAAACAGTAGTCACTCACCATCTGTATTACAAATCCAGCCATACAAAACAACCCATTGGTGTCCACTGGTCCCCCCAACCTCAATCAATGATCAGGGACATACAGAATAACCCATGGGTTCCAGTGGTTTCCCCCACCTTCCCAAATGCTGATTCGGCCTTACATTAAACCCCCATTCATTGATGTCTAGTGGTCCCCCACCTCCCAGATCCCTACATGATTATCAGACCCCTCCTTCTGTATTGCCTGCTTGGGACCCTCCATCCCAACCCCCTGGCCCCCGCTAAGCAAAGCTGAAACCTGGCACCAGAGAAGCTGATTGGCACAGCCACTCTGCTCACCACCTCAGACAGCCATCATCTAAATACTGTAACAGGGAGCTCTAGTTTCGATGAATGCAGAATTTTAATATATAATGAAAGAGAGCATTTCAGTCTCCACCCAGGCTTATGGCCGGACGATACTACTGACTGACCGGCCAGGGCATGGCAGGCAGTCCCTAAGGAGATGCAGCAGGACATCTGATGTCATCACATGTGACACCATGAAAGCCTAGCATCCTCATACCTGATGTAGACTGCATGGGTATTTAAGAAACACCACTGGCGATCCACACTCAGTCCCACAAAAACACAAGGCTTATGCTGGATGCATACAAAGACTCACAGTTTATTGAAGAACAAGTAAGAGACACAGCATCGATAGGGCTACTGAGGCTGAGATTCTTGCTCGTTCTTCAATAAACTGTGAGTCTTTATATGCATCCAAAGTAAGTCTTTTGTTTTAGTGGAACAGAGTGTGGCTCTCCAGTGGTGCTTCTGTAGTTCAGCATCTTTGATCCGCACCAACAGATATTGTTTTTGAGTGCATGGAATCCTGTGCATATTTGCATGGATTTTAAAGTTTGACTGTTTTAAGCACCCTTGCTCGCTCTACAATGAGGAGCTGTGCTGATCAAGCAGATAACTAAAAGGTAGGATAAGCATTCATAGATAGGATTGACGTGTTTCCAAATATAAGATGGGAAAATAAAGTACTGTTAAGAAATGCTGCAGTGAGCGGAATAGTAATACATTTTTTTTGCTCACAGCATGAAATGAAGATATAGAGCACGAGGAGTACACAGTCCACATGGAGTAGTTTTTAATCCCCCCTCACTTGTGATGTGAGCAAATAGTGTACCGAGATGGAACAAAATACAGGGATTGTATACAGTGGTGAGTACAATAACAGGAGATCTTGAGGAATTTAATACTGCTTAATTTTTACGGCAGTTTGGAAACATGGTAAACTTAAGGGGACTATATCTCTATGTGTTTATCTGCAGCATGTGCAAAAGCTGAATTGTATGAAACAAGCAGTATAGATGAGGAATCTTTATCAGTGTACTACATTTTCGAAATTCTGGTGATGGTAATATATCCGGCGCTGTAAACAAAAATGGGTGTGTGTGTATAAAGAGATATGTCGTTGTAAACATTTTTATTTAGGTACACCTGTCCACCGTGAGGAAGAGGTTTTACCCCCTGAAATGAAGGTGGCATGATCTGGTGTTTTAGCATATCTGCACACAAATTAACTGAGTAAGTACACTGGGTTAATGGTCATATTATTCCTATGTTGCATGGACTGTTTGATAAGTGGGGGCCATGAGCCGGTGAGATGGGAGAAGGGTCCGACAGTCATTCAGACATTGGGGATCGGGAAAATAGGGGACCAATGGACATCAATTAGTTGTTTTGTACGACCAGATCAGGGAAGGGGGGACCAATGTGTTTTTTCTGGATGGCAGGATCAGTGATATGGGTGGTGAGTAACAACATGACATTAGTGTTTTTTCCTGGATGGCTGGACCAATAACTGGGAGGATAGCACAGTTCCCCACAAAGCTGCAGTGCAGTCCTGAGCAGGGGCATGTAAATAAGCCCATATAGTAAACCTCCCATTCCAATTCAGTAGTACAAGCAGATGGGGTGAGGGCCATAGTCAAAGCCCCCCCCCCCCCATGCATGTTTCTTCTGGGGTTTTTTTTGTGTAACAGGCTTTTTCTTTCTACAGTCTCACATTTAGTCTTAGCCCTTTTCAATGGTGCTAGTTTTGTATCCTCTCTCCACAAATCATTGCACAGTTAAGTTTGCTCTTAATACATGTCCGTCATGTAATTGTTTTAGTCTAATAAATTGCCCATATGGGAATCCTTACTTCAACTTCTGCAGTTGGAAACTACTGGCATACAAGAGGGTATTGTGAACTATTTCCTTTCATATAGTTTAGTCACCACTTGCTTCCTTCCTTCCGGATTGTAATATCCAAGAAAGCTATTTCTGAATGATGGCTATTACACAGCTTTAATATATTGTGTAGCCTACTGATGCACTCATAAAATGAGGATACATCAGACTCAGAACCACCTCATATTCGAAGAAAGTCATCAATACAGATCCGCTTGATGGGAGATTTCAATATGGACTAGCAAACACCCTATTAATCAAAACATCTAAGAACCTTGGTGCTAAAACTCTGACTGGAGCAATTAATTCAGCATCTGACACAACTTAATGTTAAGAACCCCTCTATATCTAGTATGGCCAATTTGATTTTCACTAAGAATACTTCCTCCAACATCTGTGTGGGATTGTCCTTGGATTTGACAGCATCCATAGCTCAATTTTTTTGTGCAAGTGGGAGAATTAAGATGTAATGCAATCATAAATTTATTAAATTCAGATCAGTTAAAAATTTTGACTTTTTTCCATATCTATTAAGCACCCGAAACTAATCATATAGGAAAGACTAAATTTAATATCAGAGATTGATAATGTCTGCAGCTATTTTGTAAATGTGCTCTTGGCAATCTGCAGCAGGCATTTCTCTATTAAAACTATGAAAATAAAGCATAATTATGCCCCACGGTCCTCTATTAATCTGGAAAAACTAAACAAAAATTAAGGCGGCCTCAGAGGTATACAGTACCAGTTACAGTACCTCCCACTCTTAATAGTTTGTTGAAAGAACATAAGCCTAACTTTTGTACCCGCTCTTCAGATGAGAACGGTCTATCAAAGACCCCTCCAGAACTACCTCAAATCTCACAATCTACTTTCCCCTTGTCAGCATGGCTTTAGAAGGAATCACAGTACTCTAACTGCCCTGATAAAAGTAACAACTGACATATATTTCATGCTATGGACAAAGGTTTCGCCACAGGTGCCATCTTCGTTGATCTCACTAAGGCATTTGATCTGGTGAATCATGGTCTTCTGCTTCACCAGCTTCATCTCCTTGGTCTGGACAACAATGCACTGAACTGGGTTAAAAGCTATCTGTCCTGCTACTCCCAAAGAGTTAAGTGGGATGGCTCCCTCTCCGAACTAAGTCCAGTTACCGACGGTGTTCCGCAAGGTTCCATTTTAGGTCCTATATTATTCTCGCTCGTCAATGACCTTCCCCGTTTTTGTGGAGGTGCTTCCGTACATCTATACGCAGATGACACAATCGTCTATCGCTCCTCTCCACACACTGACCATATCAATCAGGACCTTGCTTCTGACTTCGCTTCCCTTGAAGACTGGTTCAACTGTGATCATCTTGTTCTTAATTCAAAGAAAACTAAATGTATGATATTCTCTCATCGTCCCACCTCAAAATTTACTCCCCCCCCCCTTAGTATTACAACTCTCAAGGGCGATACCTTAGAGGCAGTCCACTCCTTTAAATACCTGGATTTAACCTTGGATTCAACACTCTCCTTCAATACGCATGCCTCCATTATCATGAAATCTCTGAACCAGAAACTCGGACTCCTCTATCGAATCCATCCATTTCTCATGTCTACCTCATGCCTAAAAACTGCCTCATCGTCTCTTCTTCCCCTCCTAACCTTTGGTGCTCCACTGCTGCTTTCTATTAACTCTTCCTCCTTGTCCCTCCTCTCCCAGGCTTACCATAGGGTAGGAAGGTTTGCCTTGGGGCTAACACCCATTCACATCACTGTGCTGTCCGCTCCTCTCTGGACTGGTTACCATATGAAGCCAAATTGAGGTACTCCTCCTTGATTCTCATATTTAAGCTAGTCCACAAATTTACACCTCCTTGCCTTAGAGAACTGATAGGCCTCAGACAAGCGCCTCGTACCCTCCGTGCTGCCTCATTTCCCCTTCTAGTCATTCCAAACCTGCATCAAGCCATCGCCAGGAGATCTTTCTCATTTGCCACTCTCTCTGAATGGAACTCTCTTCCTCCCACTGTCCTGTCCTGTTCCTCTCTTCCTCTGTTCCAATCTAATTTGTCTGCCTCTCAATCTGCCTCTTCATCCTGCTCTTGCTTCCACTGAAGATGCACCCCTGGACTCTCTTTTGCCTTCTCTTTTCCTACCTTACCCTGCACCTCACCCTCCTCACTCTCTGTTTCTTGCCATATTCCCCCTCCTCTATATAACATCATGCTCTAAATTCTTCAACTCGCAGCTCTCAATTGTATATGTCTAGCAAAAATGTTTTAAGTTAATATCACATGCTTAGACACACTATTGTATATATTGTTCAACTACTGACATTTTTTTTCTGTATGGTATTACTTCTCTGTTTTATTGCACTGTCTCTGTATGTTCTTTGACCTCGGGTCGACCCTGAAAAAGGGACTGTAACTGTCTCAGTGGACTTACCCATTCACCAAAACTCAAATAAATAATTCATTTTGTGCGTACACAAAATGGGCAAAGCACTTTTGAATACACACTGCAGCTACTATTTGGACTGAAGTTTCTATCCACATTCAATGTTTAACAGGTTATAAAGTCTTCTTAACTGCATTGTCAACTTATTTTATAGATGAATCTAAATGTGATTGCTTTAAATAAAGTAAAATGAAGTGATATATTTACATAAAGCATACTGTTATTTGAAATGAAGCACATATGAAAGTATTCACATGCTTACGCTAGGATTACAGCATCTTTTTAATTTATATAAGGTTTACTAATTACGTTAGTTGTGAACCTGTAATATTTTGTAGTGTTTTTATGATACTGAGATGACGTGGAACATTGAATTCCTAAATTGTGTGTTTTGTAATACTGTATGTTAGTGTATTGTGTTGTATTATATTAAATGTTTGGTGACACAGGGTCATGTCTGAAAAAGGAATTATATTCCAGACCACTTATCCTTAATAAAATACAAATACATGTTGATGATATGGTGCTGTACACCTCTGATGTGTCCCTTAATGCTGTTCAGTCTACCCTTCAAAAAGCATTCGATAATCTCCGCTCTTTTTGTCACAGTCAAAAAATGGTCTTAAACTCTACTAAGACAATTATGCAATTTAGATCTTCTGTTAAATTAAAACAGAATGCACTCGCTTCAACTGATATTAGACTATTAGATGATAGTTCCTTGGAAATGGATGCAATTTATAAATACCTGAGTTTTTGGATGTACTCTCAATGTATGGGCAATACTCATAGTGAGAGGCTGCTAAGGAACCATGGAGCAAAATTTACTTCTTATAGAAACAAACATTTTCTACTGCCTGAAATAAGAACCAGAATTGAGCTGTCACAAATTTTTCATTTGCTGGACTATGCAGTTATGTTTTTATAACAATGCATCACAGTTACTGCTCTCGAAATTAGACATCTTACAGAATCATCTTGCAAGATTCCATTCTGCCCTTGTGACACACTACGGTGTCATATAGAAATCTTAATTGGTTGTCACTTGCTAACAAAAGAACCTTGTACAAATTGCTCTTTTCATTAAAGTGTGTTCAGGACTCAGTACCAAGTACTTATCAGAAAGAATAATTAGAAGCATTCCTCTAAGAATCTTCAGATCACCAGATTCTTTGGAACCAAAATCAGCAGAGCATATTGATCAGAATAGTGGGAGTAGGGAAGTTTTGCTTGCTGCGCAGTATATAATATCCCCATGGTCAATAACTGGAAGCAGGAAGCGGGAGACTCCTACTTCCTGAAGTATGCATTGAGGCAACGTCAGGACCAGTAATGAGGGCCACACTTGGGACCATGTTGGTAGTGATGTAGCCATGGTCTTTACTATAAGAAAGTGAGGAATCTAGCCATATCCCTAGATACTTAAAACATTAAATGTTGTAGTACTAGTAGTAGTGGTAGATTTTATTTCTTTGTAGTGCCCTTCCCCTGAGGCTCAAGGCGCCATTACGACGAACAGAAGCAGCAGCAAATAACATAAAACATAATGCACCTCAAATAATAAATTAATTAAATATAACATTCTTACTAAACTAAAATACTGATTATGAAGTGAGGATCGTAAATAGAGGAATCTGATTGGTCCAGAGCTCTTGGAAGCCATGATGATATCGGGTTACATCATCAAGGCTTCAAAAAAGTTCCAGCGCTACCAGCCTCCTTGCTCTCTACTGTCTGAGAACTATTTTTTCAAAATGTACTCCTACACCACCCAAAAACTCATTCATAAAACGTTTTGAAAACTGTTTCTTCTATTTTTTTACTTATAAAACTTGAAACTCAGTTCATAATAGCAATAAGTCACTCCAGGGTGTGGTATATCATGGGATATAGTCACTTTTCGGGTGGTGGGACGCACTGCGGCTAACCACAGAGGCGTGACAATATCCCATGATATCTACACCATGGAGTGACTTTTTGCTTAATTATGTAGTGGCAAGGAAAGAATCCTGGGCTCTGATTGGCCAGTGTGTGCCTGGAAAAGTGATGTTATCCCAGTATAACATCTCTGTGAAGTCCAGGCACTCACATAACTGATTGACATCAGTAAAAAAAAAAAAAAAATTCACTCCACGTGCAGATTAGGGAGATAGAAAAAAATCAGTATACAGAATCATCACTACAGAAATAAGAGAGTACATCTCTCAGTAAATAAATCTCATCAGCTATCAGTGTGTGCACAATGCTTCATTTTGAAATTAAATATTTGAGATCTTATATTGTTGTATCCACTACCAAAGAAGAACACTGCACAAGTAAGGAAAAATGGAACATAGTTTCATACTGTACCCACAACACCTTACCACATATATTTTACATATTAGGTGCTATACTGTAGTCACCACTACCAAAATATTAAACTGCACTGTTGGGTAAGGAAAATGTAACTTTATAATCTACCCAGCATTCCTTGTTGCTGTATGTAAATCAGCATATTTCCTGTTATACGGCAGGAACCACTACCAAAATACAACTTAATTGATTCGAGAGAAAGGGACTACTTTATGCCTAATGATAGAATGTAAGAGACACAGAGGAGCCATTGTATAATAGCAATAATGCACTCCAAGGTGTGTGCCATGCTGAGATAATGACACTTCTCAGGTTTTGGATTCACTCTGCCTGCACCCTGGTGCCCAACAACCCAAGGCGTAACGTTATCTAGCATGACACATACCCTGGAGTGCATTATTGCTTACATAACCATCAGAAGCTATTTAAAGTAGACAGGAAATGAAAATTGGAGTTTTCATTTCCTACTACAATAAAGTATTTTGATGAAAATCTTGTGTCTTAGTGCTTCACTGATGTTTTCCATGCCACTAATGTGAGTTTTCATTAATCCCTCTGTCGGATTACTACACATACAGTGGGATCAGAGTGCTTTCAGAGACGGGAGTTAGCATGTGCAGCCGTTTGAAATGATGATATAAATAACTCCTAATTCCACATGTTGCCACAGAGGTTCAGTCTACAACCGATTTTCATGCTGCATGCATTCTAGTAATTTCCTATCAATAGCAACCTGTTGCTCGCAAAATGATGGCGAAAAGGAAACACCATCAGCATCAGTAATTTCAGCCCCCAGCCCCCATTACCAAGGGTTGTGTTATTTAGTTAGTCAGGAGGGTTTAGCATTTTGGACTGAGCTACCAAATTGTAAAGGGGTGCTTATCAGATCTGTATAAGTCATTCTGTTGTTACAAGACTCAGTTATAATTGATGTGAGTGTGTTAAGAACTGTAGGGACTTAATCTGAAACTTGGTTGAAACCCCAGATCCCGGACGCCGTGATCTCCCTCCCGGGGTATAGCCATATCAGGCGTGACCGTGCAGGTCGCAAACGGGCCGGCAGGGTGCTACTCTACTACAAAGCGCACCTTGATGTGTCCTTCCTTGATCTCCCTCCTACCCCCCCCCCCAGTGAATACCTACACACCCTCCTCCTACTTGGGCATACGAAGAAATTGCACTTGATATGTACCTACAACCCCCCCAAGGGAGGTCTGGAAGGGCTTTCCTCCCTTCTCCACAGTACCAGTGGCTTAGTGGGGTCTAACAAAGTCCTAGTCATAGGCGATTTCAATCTTGACTGGCTGGCTCCCAACCGCAAGTTGTATGAACCTCTGCTCTCGGGCCATGCCATGAGCCAGGTCATCACTGAGCCCACCAGGCCTTCTACCCGGGGGAATAAAGGGTCGCTAATTGATTGGATCCTGACTAACAGACCTGACAGGCTCACTTCCTCAGGGGTCCTCCTGGATGCCATCTCAGACCACTCGCCCACCTTCTGCACGTGGGGCTTTTCACGGTCAAAAACTCCCAGCAAAGTGATCACGATGAGGGACTACTCTAAGCTAAATACTCATCACTTCCTCTCAGACATCTCACTTGTTGACTGGTCAGGGGTCACCAAACTAGATGACCCAGCACAGGCCCTAGACAAATTTCTTACCAAATTCATCCCCGTGCAGAACAAACACGCCCCCCTCACTAGGAGGCGAGTAAAAGGCGCCGTCACCAAATGGCTTCACGTTGGCCTCTTCTCCCTAATGAAATCTAGGGACAAATGCTGGGTGACCTACAAGGCCACCCAAAGCAGTTCTGATCTCCTTGCCTACAGGACCACAAGAAACATCTGCAAAAAAGCCATCCACTCTGCTAAAAGCGAATACTGCCAATCCGCCTTGCTCTCCTCAGCCACTAACCCGAGGAGTTTCTGGCAAAATATCAGAAGCGCTGTTGGTGGGTCTGCCAGAGTGCAAGTCTCTGACCTACTTATTGACGGGGTCAGCTGTAACAACCCCCTCACCATCTCTAATACCTTTAACTCCCTGTTCTCTGAACCTCCGGCCCCTCCTCCCCTGTGCTCTGCCCGAAAGCCCCCTGACTCCCTATCTCCTGGTTCTAACTCCCGCTCTCCACTCGTCCTTCAACAAGTGACTGCTCTCGAGACCCAGAAGCTCCTGGCCTGCCTATCCCCTCACAGTGGGGCAGGTCATGACTGCCTCGAGCCTAAACTGCTCAGGCTAGGGGCCCATCTACTTGCTAGGCCTCTCACGCACATTTTCAATTCCTCCCTCAGGTCTGAGCTAATCCTGGATATCTGGAAGGTGGCTAAGGTGGTCCCAGTCCTAAAACAAGGCAACCCCAAGGACCCCCAGAATAATCGTCCTATAGCGATACTGTCTGCTGCCTCCAAGATCCTTGAGAAAATTGTGGCCTCCCAGCTATCCCTCTACATTCAGAACCACAACCTCCTCTCACTGGCTCAACACGGATTTAGAAAAGGGCACATCACGTCCAATGCCCTCGCTGATGTCACCTCGACTATCAGAACTGCTGCTGACCAGGGGAACCTCACTGATGCCATCTTTGTGGATCTCTCCAAAGCGTTTGACAAGGTTGACCACTCCCTCCTCTGCTCCACCCTCCGATCCATTGGTTTCTCCCCCCCTGCCCACGCGTGGTTCCTCAACTACCTCTCTGGCAGACAGCAGTATACCAACTTCAATCGTACCCACTCCTCCCCCTCTCCAGTCCACTGTGGGGTCCCCCAGGGCTCCGTCTTTGGTCCCACCCTCTTCTCCCTCTTTATCAATGAACTTCCGTCCACCGCTATCCACAGGCGCACCACTCTGTATGCGGATGACCTGGTCATTTTGACCTGTGCCCGTGACACTGCCACCATAAACTCCCAGTTGAATGCAGACTTCCATCGCATTCAATCCTGGCTAGTGGCTCGCAGGCTCACCATTAACCTCAAAAAAACCCAAGCAATGCTGTTTGGCTCACGGCATAAGATAAAGTCCTGCCCCTCCCCCCTCCAAATTCTTGATGCTGATGGCTCTCCCCTACAGACAGTGGCCTCAATCAAGTACCTGGGCGTCACACTGGACCCGCAGCTTGATCTCACCCTGCAAATTCGTAATGTCTGCAGGGCTACAAATTATAAGCTCGGCCTTGCCTACATAGCTAAAAACTGCCTAACCCCTGCAGCTCGATTGGCGCTTGCCAGAGGGGTCCTCCTCCCTACTCTCTGCTACGGGCTGGTTACCTTTGCCCCCGTACCCCCATCCAGCCTTCAGAAATGGGACTCCACCTACAATAACATCTGCCGCTTCGCCCTTTCTGCCCCGCCCCTCACTCACCGTTGTGACCTCTAGTCCTGACTGGAGTGGCTCCCTCAGAAAAGCATCGCACCTTAAGGTGGCAGTAATTTCATTGACAACATTATAAGATCGGCCACTCCCCGCTCCCGTCCCCCTAAACCCTGGCCCCCCGTCCTATCAGCTGAGATCAAGAGAGAGGCCCTCGAACAGCTTGTCCCTAGAACTCGCTCCTTCATGGGGGACCAGGCCTTCTCCTCCTTCGCCCCAAAAACCTGGAACTCGTTCCAAGTCCTTACCCGGTCTGCCCCCTCACATCCCTGCTTCAAAACCTCGCTCTGGCACTTCCTGAACCCCTCCTCCGCTTGCCGCGCCTCCTAGATTCACCCTTACATGCTCATGTACCATGAGCTTCAAGGGTCCCACTTCACCTTATCCCCCTGAACACAGTTCTGACCTTTCACCCTTCTCCATCCCCTCCCCTCCCCTCACTCCTTCCTCCCTATTTTGGCCTCACCCGTCTCCACCCTGCCCCTCCCCACACCCACTTTTTCCCCTCCCATGCACTTACTTCTGATGGCACTAATTTGGCTCATTAAGTGTACCTAATTTCACCTTTTTATTGCTTAGCGGTACTCCATTGTACCCGTGTTCCCCAACCTCAATCTCTAACGATGCCTTGCTTCCTCTTTCCTACAGGTTATGTCTGTTGTTTTCTTGCTTGCTACTTTTGTACTTTACTGTTAGCCGCCTATCCATTACCTGTTAATCCTGTTTTTGCCCAACTGTATGTAATTGACTCCTGTATGCTTCTGCCTATGTAACCCTCCCGGGTCGCACCTGAAAATAGGCACTTGGTTGTCTAGTGTACCCTACCCGGTTAACAAAAATAAATAAATAAATAAATAAATCTGCTTTGTTATTAAACTTTTACTGCTAATTAATAGAGCGTCACTAATTTACTTAGACTTGAAACCAAGTCAGTAGCTGGAGCCCCACGTTTTCTGCCAGACAGGAAGTGGGTGGAGAGTGGCAGTCTTCTGGGCTATCCTAGGAACTACAGACACTTATTCATCACTCTAAAACGTCTCAGAACCATTTTATATTGTGCGTCTTGTGAATGAGCAGGAGACGCACAAGGGATCACTCTTAATATTTCATTTTAAACTTTTTTTGCGAGTGCTGTGACCCCGAAGCACTTCCGTAAAATGACTCAAATACTCGGCCTGCTGCGACGCGGCAGAGATACACTACGTGTCACGGGGTCAATAGGTACAGGGCCAGAACCTTTTATCTACCTCCTAGCTCAGTGAGTACTGTACAAGTTTTGTGATCTTTACTGTTTATTTCAATAACTATTGTGCCTCATGCCAGATGTATGCTCAAGGGCAACAACCAGATGACTTTGTTTGTGATAGATGTTTGTTACTACAAACGCTTCAGGCTGAAATAATTTGTCTGCAGACAGCAAAAGGGGTTAGTGCTGAGACTGAGGTCCTTGAAGACTTCATTGACCTAATGATGGGCCAAATAACATTCTAAGTGGAAACCCTTAATGAAAATCAGAGGCCCCCTTTAATGACTGATGATGGTTGTATTCCCTCTCCCTCTGCCATATTTACTGAGGAATCGGAATCCTGGTCATTAGTCTCCAAGCACAAAACTAAACGTAGGGGAGGCCAGATTTACCAAAGTGTTCCTACAGTTGCACTACATAATAGATCTGAGGCCCTAAGTGAAAATCTTAATGATTCACAGTCAGATATTAATCAGGCACTGGCGGACAATTAACTCTTCTGGCTCCATTATACAATCACACTTAGATGAGTCTATAATGAACAAAATCTCTCCCAAAGTTTTTCATTATCAGATAGGGGGTAACCTAAATACTTCTCGGGAGGTTAAACCTCCCCTGAAGTTCTTCATTATCAGACAGGGAATAAGTTAAATACTTCTAGGGAGTTTAAACCAGTGGTTTCAAATGATAATTCTAGCCACCTTCAAACTTGTAAGCAGATTTATGTACTCGGGGATTCCATAATTAAACGTATCGATCGGACCGTGTGTAATATCGACAAGGTCAATTGCACTTGCTCCAGTTTAAGGGGTGCAAGAGTATCAGATATCACCACAATGGTTAAGCAAGTGTTGGTGGGAGCTACACAAAATTCAGTATTTGTCATTCACACCGGGACTAACGATATTACGAGGGTTAGTGTGGAGAGTATTAAACAAGATATTGCTGTACTTAATAATTTATTGGCCAAAAAGACAGTCTTGCTTGTTTTTCAGAAATTCTCCCAATTCCTAGGGCATCAAATTATATCAATTATAAAATAAAAACATTCAATAATTGGTTAAGGGAATGGTGCCTTAGTCAGGGTATTCTTTGCCTAACAAACTGGGAACAATTTCACGATAAAGCCCCACTATACTGTTGGGATGGGTTGCATCTTAGCAGAACAGGTAGCACTCTACTGGGCAAAGGTGTGAACCATGCAATCAGTTTATTTTTAAACTAGTGGATCGGGGGGAGAACAAGCTAGTACTTGATTCTCTAAAATCAGGAAATTATACTACTCCCTTTAAGGTTCTTTCACTTAATGCTAGATCTTTAAATCTGACTAAAATGGCCGAACTGGAAGCCAAATGTCTAATGTCTAGATATGGAATTATATCAATAACTGAGACATGGCGGGAATCTAATCCGGAATGGATAAGACGACTCCCTGGCTATAAACTATTTCACAAAGACCGTTTAGATAAAATAGGTGGCGGCGTCTGCCTTTATGTTAGGGAAGACAATACATCTTTTCAACTTACGTCATCTAACGTCATTGAATCTCTTTGGGTTAATATACAAATAAAAGATCAACCCCAAGTTCTAGTAGGTACATACTATAGACCCCCTTTAGCCACTATTGGTTATACCTATACATTAATAAATGAGATTTCTGATATGGCCTCCCACGGTAACATCCTGGTTTTAGGAGATTTCAATATGCCTACCATTAACTGGGAATCCCTTACAGGAAAATCTCTTTGGGGGGGGGGGGGAGAGTTAATCTCACTTACTGTTGATCATGGCCTTGAACGACTTATTACAGAACCTACATGGGGTATGAATATCCTCAATTTAGTAATAACAAATATAGGAAGCGCTATACAAAATATTAGTACCGGGGACCCCTTGGGCTCAAGTGACCATTATTCACTTTCATTCAAATTACTTCTTAATACTAGGCAGTGTCCAAGAGGTGTTGAATTTCAGAATTACGACAATGCTGAATTTACTGCCATAAATTATCATCTTTACAACACTCCATGGGTAACACTTTTAGAACCTCTCTCTGTTGAAGAGTCATGGGATTATTTAAAAACATCTATTCACAATCTGGAATCCCTATATGTTCCAAAAAATAAGAAATATAATAGAAAAGGGAAGATTCCACTCTGGTTTAACAACAATATTCAGAAATTAATAAATAAAAAAAAGGCTATTTACTGCCTTAAAGAGGAGTGTGGGAATAAATAAAGTTAAAGCCCTCCACAAATATGAACATGCTTTAAAACGTGTAAAATCTAGTATTCAACAGGCTAAAAAGAAATTAGAGTTTCCTTTGTCACATCATAAGGATAGTTATAAATCCTTACACTCATATCTCAGTAATAAAAAAATGGATACTAGACGTCTAGGCCCCATCACAGGTAATAATGCTTTAATTATTGATGACAAGGAGATATATTATTTTCAGAAAAAGATAATCCAATAAATGACATCCCCTTATCAAATCTAACATCATCTTATAACATTTCTGTAAATAAAACCTTAATGATTCTGCAAACTTAAAAAAAACATCCAGCCCAGGCCCTGATGATATTGATCTGAAATTTCTATTAAAAACAGCTTATACTATAGCCATACCATTAACCATTATATTCAATAAATCCCTTCAACAAGGTTTTATCCCCCAAGATTGGACTACAGCAATAGTGGTTCCCATATTCAAAAAGGGCGATCATACCAAACCTGTAAACTATCGTCTCATTAGTTTAACCTCCGTTATAAGTAAGCTAATGGAAAAATTCATCAAACACTTCTTGGAACAAGAAGTAATTTCGAATAATTTGACAGATCCAACTCAACATGGGTTTCAGCAGCAGTCTTCATGTACTACTAACCTGGTCTCTTTTTATAATTACATAAGTCAAGGACTGGATAGAGGAGAACCAATGGACATAATTTTGCTTGATTTTAGTAGGGCATTTCACAATGTTTCCACATGGTAAACTCATGGATAAACTGATGAAAACTGATGAAAATGGGGTTTTCCAATATTTTGGTTAGATGGATTGCCAGTTGGCTGTCTAACAGAACCCAACGTGTAAGGGCCAACACATTCCTTTCTGAAATTGAGGATGTGACCAGTGGAGTCCCTCAGGGCTCGATCCTGGGACCCACATTGCGCAACATATATATCAGTGATATGCAGATTAGCTCCAATAATTTGTTACTTAAATCTGCGGATGACATAAAGTTGGGTGGTACAGTTTATTCATCATTTGATAGGGAAAGCCTTGTTAATAACCTTAAACTTATCGAAAATTGGGCATTGATGAATGGTATGTCACTTAATTCTGATAAGTGTACTGTCCTTCACTTTGGAAACAACAACCCAAGGCAAACTTATACATTAAACAATACTCCACTTAGAATATCTATCTCTGAGAGGGACCTTGGTATTACTGTAAATAATAAATTATCATCAACTAATCATTGTATAAAAACAGCCAGCATATCGAATGCACTTCTAACTAGAATTAAAAGAACTTTTGTTACTAGAACACAATAATGTATTATTCCCTTGTTCAGAACTCATATTAGGCCTTATTCAGATTATGGGTCACCCTTTTGGAGTCCGTATCTTAAACAAGACATTGAAAGGATTGAAAGAATTCAGAGAAGGGCTACTAAACTAGTTCCCCGACTGACACACAGAGAATACCATGAAAGACTCCATGAATTTGGGCTTCACTCACTGCAAAATAGGTGCATCAGAGGTGATTTGTTATTTTTATATAAAATCCTATCATCCACTGAATTAATGGACCAATGTGGCCTAAAGTTCTCCAATAGAAGGACCTCTCCTCGACTGCATAATAAACAGTTGGATGTTCCGAAAGCCAGGACTAATAAGAGATTAAATTATTTTACTGTTAGGGCACCAAGATTATGGAACAATCTTCCCCAACATCTAGTGGACTGCATATCCGTAGATTCCTTTAAGAGGGTTCTCGACCTATAGATTGCGTCTAACGATATAGTTATATAAATGAGTACTAATCGCATAATTGCCGACCACAGTAGTGGGGGAGATTTTCGATGGGCTTCGGCCTTCTCTTGTCCTAACAAACCAAGTAAACCAAGTTCCCTTTGCTATTCTCCTATATAGTCCAATTCCTGTGTTGATTATTTTATCTCTTTAACCTCTACCTCCCTTATTCTTTCTGCTGTTTACCTCAGTTACCTCCTTCCTAATTCCTATCATGCAGCCATCTGGTCTGTTATCCATCATCTTTTCTCTCCAACCCTTTCTTTGCTTCCCACCCTCTCTGACCCCTGCATCCCTACCTGATCCCTCCTCCTTTCTCTCTCTCCCCCCTTATCCCTTCCTCCTACCTATCATCCACTGCCTCTACTCTCCCCTCTCCCAATCTCCTCCCCCTTCTAACACATACCTGGATTTCTGACTCCTCCCTTATCCCTTCCAGGTCTTCCTGGGTCCACCTGGTATCCATCAGAATTGTCCTCTCCTTCAGTCCTCCCTTCCCCTCTCCCCCGTCCTCTCCTTCACATCGCAGGTGCACCTCACTCCCTGCCAAACTTATCCTTCTTCTTCAGCTCAACCCAGGACCTCCTCATTCCCTCCCTAGTAACCTTCCCAAAGGTCTACAGGTGGCTCACTTTAATATTCAAAGTCTTTTGCCTAAAATTGACCTGCTCCAACCTCATATGATCTCCCACCACCCTGATGTCCTTAAAGTTTTGGAAACTTGACTTTTCCCTAAAATCCCAGACTCTGCCATTACCACTCCTGGCTACTCCATCTCCCGTCAAGACGATGTTAAAAAAGGTGGTGGTATCGCTTTCTACATTTTTTCTTCGATTCAGTTTACCCCAGCGTTCTCAATAACCTCCCCTACTGCTTATGAGCTCCTCATACTTAAACTCTCCTTCCCTTTCGCCATCCCTATCTTTGTGGAAGGTGTCTACCGTTGCCCAGGGATATCTTCTGCTTCCATCACGAATTACTATCTCTTCTCATTCCTCTTCTGGTGAGCTATTCATTCTGGGGGATTTTAACATTAACCGTCTCTCTCTCTCTCTCTCATATTCAAACCTCTGCCAAAACATTAAGTCCCTACACCTAGCACAGCTCATCTCTGTCCCCACCCACCATAACTCTAAATCCCAAAATCATTCGCTACTGGGCTGGGTACTCACTACTCACCCCCACCGCATCACTGACGCTGGAATCCTCCCTGATGCTCTCAGTGACCACCGCATGGTTTACTGTGTGCGTAAAATTCACTGTCCCAAAACCCCTCAGAAATGTATTCAAATTAGGTCCTTCAGGTCAATCAACCTATACTCATTGCATGCTGATCTGTTTTCCACTGACTAGTCCCCTATCTCCATGGCCAGTAACACCAATCAAACCCGCCAATGTTTCCACACTAAATTTTTACAGATCTAGGCTTGACATGCCCCCCTCTGGAAAACTAGGGTCAGAGGTTCTCACCTCCCCTGGATCTCAGCTGAACTTATGGCTTGCCTCCGTGCACGTGACCTGGCTTGGAAGTCGTACAAGTCCACTGGCACTCTGGCAAATCCTAACAAGTACTGTGCCTTGAGGAATATTTGTACTAGGGCTACTAGGCTAGCTAAGGCTGAGTTTTTTTACTCATCCTTCCAGAAAAACTTAAATCGCCCCTATAAGTTCTGGAAAGTCATTCATTCCCTCTTCTCCTCCTCCTCTACCAGCCCCCCTCCAGTCCTCAAGGTGGGTGATGCACTATTTCCAACCCCCTTCTGTTGCTTCTGCTTTCAACTCCTACTTCACTACCCATGATTCCTCTCTCCTGTCTGCTTTCCCCACCTCCTCACCTCCCCTTACATCCCCACTGACCCCCACCTACACTTCCCTTCTTGTTTTTCCCCAGTTACTCCATCTTCTTCTCTAAAGGCCCTCTTAGCACTAAACCCTCAGAAAGGTAGGAGCACCGATGGGCCTGATCCCAAGCTCCTGCACCTCTCTGCACCTGCCACTGCCATTCCCATTTCCTCCCTTAACTTTTTGTTCTCCCTTGCCTCAGTCCTGGACTTCTGGAAGCATACAACAGTCATCCCTCTCTCTAAAGGTGGTGACTCCTCCTCTACTGGCAACTTCCACCCTATATCCCTTCTGACTACCCTATCTAAACTACAAGAACACATTGTTCTTTCTCAACTCTTCCCCTTACCTTGAGTCCTCCTCCTTCTTTACCCCCTTCCAGTCTGGCTTTTGCAAACTTCATTCCACCACCTCTTCTCTCGTCAGGCTCACTGACTCCATCTTTGTCAATTTAGTGACAGCTTTTGACACTGTCTCCCACATTCTTCTCCTTGATAAATTCAAGACAGTGGGTCTCAGACTCAGCAACTAATTGGTTCAGCTCGTATCTAGTAGATAGGTCTCAATCTGTGAGAACTGGAGATTCTTTGTCCACCCCCCTCCCTATCCATACTGGAGTGCCCCAAGGATCCATCCGTGGCCCATTACTTTTCTCCTTATTCCTCAATGACCTTGTTCTTCTGCTTCCATCCACATGAATGCAGATGACACAGTCCTGTTTGCATCTGGGTCTTCTTCGTCGAAGTTATTATAGAGGCTTCAACTTTTTTTTCTTTTTTTTATATATTCAGATCCCCCGCCCCCCCGTTTTGTCTGGGGAGCTGGCAGGTGGCTTTCGCCTCCCTTCCTTTGGGGTGGGGGAGGTTGTCACCACTGCTCCCGGCCATCTGCCAGGATCAGCATGGAGCCTGCAAACTTCATTTTTTCTCCCAGTCCCTGCTGCGGCTGCACGCAGACGCTGTGGTCCTGTAGCACCCTCCCTTTCTTGTGTCACTCCCAACCTGCAATACCACTGGCCTCACGTGGGGCAGCCGTATGGTGAGCGGCATGATCCTTCCCCCGGTAGAGGAGAGCTGCCTGCAGCTGCTGCATCCAACTCTTGCCCTCCCACCACCTGGCCAACTCCTGACAACCCAGGCTTGTGCCTGAACCCAGGTCGCCTGTGTGGCGTCCAGCACCACAACCCTCAGCACCACCGAGCTAGCTATCCAGGCTTCAGCTTGATTTAGACACTATCCAGAACTGGTTCTGTTTAAATCAATTAACACTAAATGCTAAAAAAAAAAAAAAAAACTGTCTCCATATGCTTTAGCACCAGGCGGAGGCTTTCTAGGCTATCCTCCCTCCCCACCTTCCACACCCTTGATAGGGGTATATAATTGTTGATTCGCCCTCCTTTAAATACCTTGGTGTCTGGCTTGACAGGCACCTTGACTTCTCTCAGCACATAGATGCTATTCATAAGAAACTCCACCCCATGCTTGTTGCCCTTTATAGGAATAAAAGCTGTATCCCTTTACCTGCTCATCGAGAAATCATTTAAAAGATACTTCGCAGCTTTGTTTATAGTGACATAGTTTATGGTACTGCACCAAAGTCCACTTTGGCCAGACTTGATCCCCTCTTCCATTCCTTCTGCCGGTTTGCCTTATCCTGTCCTTCCTGTACTCACCACTGTTCTCTGTAATCTGATCTCTCCCTCCCCTCCTTGGTAGATCACAGCCCAACCCACTGTGTCTCCTTCATCTTTAAATTCTGGCTGTCCTCCCTACCCCCTTATCTTGTTCTCTTCTCTTCCCTATGTCTCCTTCCTCTTACTCTCTCCGTAACTCAAGCTATAGCTCCCTAATGCTCCCTTCTTGTAAATCCCTTGCAGGACAGAATGCCTTCTCTTACCACTTTCTTAAAATCTGGAACTCTCTTCCCCTTACAATGAACTCTGCCTCCTCCAAACACTCTCGTTCATTGTTATTCCAAGCCCACATATCTCCCATCTGCAACTGCCCTTAGTCTAATGTCTTGCCCCTTTCTCTTCCCCATTCGCTGCCAGTCCCCAAGCTGCTACACTACTAAATGTTTCAACATCCGCACTCTTCCTCTTACCTTTACCCCTCCTTTTCCCTCCCTCTCCTTCCACTACCTTCCTCCCCTCAACCCTTTTCCTCCCTATCTCCCCCTCTCCCCTTCACTACTACCTAAAGTCTATTCATACTCTCTTTCATCCTCTTCCTCCTCCCCGCTCCCTAACCCTCCTTTTTTCCCCCGCCTTTCCTATCTATCTTTCTTGTTTAATAATTTGCCATTTACTTTACTCTATACACTGTACATAGCTGTGCCTTTTGCTTATCAGATTGCTGCGCTTTGCTTGTACTATTTTTTCCCACCCCTGTTCCCCCAGTACACATCTGGAAACAAGCTTTATGTGTCAGTATGTAGTTCTTGGTAAATCTCTTTCCCAGTCACCAGCAGTTTTTTTTTTTTTATCACATTACATCATAATATTTATTATTTGCTACCTTTAAAGTGGACCCACACCACTACACGCACACACACACACGTCTGCGCCAATGACCAGCAGTTCTGTCTGAATGGTGGCTCGTCTGTTGGGGACTAAATGCTTTTCAGTCTCCAGAAAGGTCTTAATTTAGTCACCGATCCATGAAGGGGCATGCTGATATTATCTGGAGCCTCTGGGTAATCAATTCACAATCAGAAGAGACAGAGTCTCTGCAGGAAGTTTGCTTTAATATTTTTATTCAATAAAAACAAAAAAGCAGGAAGAAGAAGCCAGACTTTTTGTCAGCTAGTATCCCTGACGTACATTTGCTACCCCCAACTAGTGCTACAGAACAGGTGAGTTTGAACGGGAAAAGACAGGTACTGCCTTGCTGAATCAGGGCCATCTGAGGCCACCACATGAACATCCCTGCAGAAACACCCATGTCACCACTAGAGACGTGATACACACTTACCCAGAAGAGCCTGATAATAGCCGACTTGTGATGATTTTGTGCCTACTGTCAGGAGTATCGGGCATGGTTTGTGTGAAGCAGTTCGGAGAACAGGCTACTCCACCTCTCCCTTTTCACCAACAGCTGTCTCACTGGGTTCAGGGTCTGAAGGTAAACTCAATCAGATCAATCACCACCTTCTCTCCACCAAAAGTTACCCGTTTTGTAGTTCTAGTTATGGTAGTGAATGCGTGTCAGGGACAATGGCCAACAGAAAAAGTCTGGCAGCATGATGGAGGTTCTGCCGGCTTGACTCTCCCTCTCTTAGCAGCGAAGTGAATCCGTCGACGTGATGAGAAACTTACAGCTCAGACATGGCGCTTACAACTTTGACATCCCCAGACTTACTGTGTGGCTCCACGCATTTAATCCCCAAGAGAAGATTAATTAAATTCAATGGTGATATTATAGTGATCTGGAAGGGGACTGAACAGGAAACATAAGAATTCCATAATCATTTAAATTTTAGCACTGACCATTCAGTTTTTGTAAAAAAAATCAGAGTAAAACAGGAACTAAATACCTAGACCTGACAATTATTTTGGAGAATGGAAGCATTTGTACTAAGCTTCATTGTTAGCCAGCAGATAGAAGTTCCACACTAATAGCAAACAGTTTTCATCCACACAATCTTATTAAATCAGTACATTTCAGACAATTTTTAAGGGCTCAGAGGAACTGTACAGATGACACAAACTACCAGCAAGCTAGGCCTGACATGCATGTTAGATTTTTAGAAACGGACTATGGAGCATATCTTTTAATTATAGCAGAAACAGGGCAGAGAGTATCCTTAGGGTAGATTTACTGAAGAATGGCAACAAGACAGAAAACTAGAGCAGGTGCTGTTCTGCACATCACACACAGACTATTTTTACAAGATAAACAGCATTATCCTGAAGCATTGTGAGGTACTTAAATCTACTCAAACTGGAGAAAAAACTTTTCGGAATCCACCTGTGGCTGTGGCAAGAAAAAAAAAAAAGATCTTTAGGGAACACAATTACTCACCCAGACCACAAAGTTCCAGCGAGGGAAAGAGAGGGGAATTTTTTAACAAGCTTGGAATTGAGGGGGAACTATCAATGTGGAACTGCAACAACTGTCACAATACCTATAAGCAGTGTTGGAATTACACTTTCTGAGCTTTGGGAACTGGGGGGGGGGGCCCCATAAGGACCCATCTTTAAACCGAGCCCCCTTTCCTATTATAAGACAATGGCAGTGATGCGTGAGCTACCGGGGCTCACTTCAGAGTTAGAGGAGCCAAGCCCTGGCAAGCCACATGTAATTCCAACACTGCATAGAAGGTCAGAAAACTTAAAAATTTGCCAAAGGGGGAAGGAAGACTTTGAGATTAAAGATTTTATCAGTTGTCAAACTACAGAAGTGATTTACGGGATCAAATGTTCATGTACCAGAGTCTACATTGCTAAGACATCCAGAGCACTTAGAACACGTATTGGAGAATACAAAGGATATATCAGACACAGTAAATACAGGTTACTCACCTGTAACAGGAGTTCTAGGAATGGTATATGTTGTTCATCCACACTGTCTGGCAGGTATCCTTGCCACTTTAAATCTTGCCGGAAGGTCTTCAAGCTGGCTCCTCCCACCCACCCGGGTGGTAAAACTCTCGGCTCCACCCCATGACACCAGATCTGGCCCGCTGGAAGCTCAGGTTGTGCGTCGAAGCCAGGGAGGTCGGGTGGGTCGTGTGGATGAACAACATATACCATTCCTAGAACTCCTGTTACAGGTGAGTAACCTGTATTTCTAGGAACATGGATATGTTGTTCATCCACACTGTCTGGCAGACTCCTAGCAGTTCTCCGGGAGGAGGGAGGCAAGGCGCACACCCCCTATTTAGGGAATAGAGACTGGAGAACCGAGGCCCCAAAATCAGCATCCCGGCGTGACTCAAGGTCGATGTGGTAATGGGTGATGAAGGTGTATGCTAACTTCCAGGTAGCAGCCCTGCAGATTTCCTGGATAGGGACGTCCCTGGAAGCAGCCACCGAAGCAGCTGTATGGCGGGTAGAATGAGCTCTTATCCCTCTGGGAGGCTCCATGCCCGCCAACTCATAGCAGAGATCTATGCAGGAGGTGACCACCTGCCTATCATCCCACTTGGCTGCAGGTCTGCCAGTGCGGCTTCAGCGTAGGTGACAAACAGCTGGCGAACCTCTCCCGAATTCCATCCAATGCGCTCCTTATAGTAGGCAGCGCCTTCTAGGGTCCAGAGTATGGAGCCTATATTCGCCTCCGAGGTGTGATTGGGGTAGAACACCGCAGAGTCAACACCTGGTTAAGGTAAACTCCGACACCACCTTCGGAAGGAATTTCGGTGAGGCGCAGGACAACCTTGTCCATGTGGAAGACCAGGTAAGGAGACTGATGCAGAGCGTCTGAGCTCTCCCATCCTTCTGGCTGACGTAATAGCCACCAGAAGGTGGTCTTCCACGACAGCTAGAGAGTTCACACCTGTGCATTGGTTTCAAATGGCTCTGCCCATGAGCTTTGCCAGTACCAGCAGTAGACCCCACGGAGGTGGAGGTTCTCGACCGAGGAGAAATGTGATCAAGGCCTTTGAAAAGCGCCAGACCACCTTCTCCTGGCACACCGACTGCTTCCCGCCCAGCTTCAGTAAGCAGAGATGGCTGCCAGGTGCACCTAAGGTCATCGACCTAAGCCCTTGCTGAGAAAGGGACCAAAGGTAGTCCAATATGCTGCCAAGGAACAGGAGGAAGGTCCAGGCCCTTGCCCTGGCACCAAATGGAAAATCTCTTCCATTTGAAGGCGTAGCATTTTCTGGTCGACTCCTTATGGGACACCTCAACCACATTGAGGACCTCGTCGGAAAGACCCAAGGCCTGGAACTCTAGCCACTCAGGAACCAGGCCGTCAGGTGCAGGGATTGAAGGTCCGGATGGAATACCTTCCCTGATTGACTGACAGCAGGTCTGGGCGCGGGCTGGAAGCTGCCTCGGGAGCCTGGAGCTGAGGCTGAGGAGATCTGGTACCAGGTACTGGCGGGGGCCAGTCTGGGGCTATCAGAATCACCCCGCCTTGTCCCTCCTTGCTCTGAGAAGCATCTTGTGCATCAAGGGAGCGGGGAAGGCGTAGAAGAGGCCCAGGGTCCACGGCCTCGAGAAGGCATCCCCCTGCAGCGAGCCCTGCTGAGAGGGGCGGGCATGGAACAGCCTCAGCTTCGCATTCTCCTTGGAGGCAAACAGGTCCACCTGAGGTGTGCCCCAATGGGAGAATAGATCTTGTACTACCTCCGGCAGGAGAGACCACTCGTGGGACGCAGCCCCTATCTGGCTTAGGGCATCGGCCAGGGTGTTGGAGGATCCTGCCACATGAGTGGCTAGGAGATCCGCCTCCAGGCTGCTCACGAGTGACCAGATGCGGAGAGCTTCCTTGCATAGAAGCATGGAGCGCGTCCCACGCTGGCGGTTTAGATAGTACATGGTCGTGGTATTGTCCGTCTGGACCCGGACCACTTGACCCCGAAGAAACGGAGCAAAGGCGGTGAGAGCTAGGCAGGCCGCTCGGAGCTCCAGCAGGTTGATGTGGCATCAGGACTCCCGCGGGGACCAGAGGCCGTGCGCTCGGTGTTCCCCCAGATGGGCACCCCAACCCATCAGAGAGGCATCGGTCGATAGAGAGACCGTCGGCTCGGGGCGGACAAACGGGATGCCCTCCTGCAGATGAACTGGAATGGTCCACCACTGGAGAGCGTTCCACATCCTCTGGGTCACCGTCACTAGCTGGTCCAATGGATCGCAGCACTGGGACCACTGGCTGGCCAGCCCCCACTGAAGGGGGCGCATGTTCCAGCGGGCCCAATGGACCACGCTGGTACAGACCGCCATGAGACCCAGGAGGCGCAGGAAGTCCAGGGCAGGGCGCAATTGCCCAACCAGAAATGATTGGGCAAAGGAGGAAAGAACCTCGGCCCTGTCCACTGGGAGCCATGCTCTGGCTCGAAGAGAGTCAAGCTCTGCCCCGATGAAAAGAATCACCTGCTTCGGCTCGAGTTCCGACTTGGCCTCATTGATGAGGAGGCCCTCCTGAGAGCAAACCTGGAGGGCCAGATCTCTGGACCGCTCCACCTCCTGTCTGGAGGGGGCTGCTATCAGCCAATCGTCCAGGTAAGGGTAAACCCGGACCCCTCGGCGCCGCAGGAATGCTGTCACCACTGCCATGCATTTGGTGAAGACCCTGGGAGCTGGAGATAAGCCGAAGAGCATGGCTTGGAACTCGAAAAGGGATCCCTCCACTCGAAAGCGAAGGAACCTCTGATGTGACGGACGGATAGAGGCGTGAAAGAACGCGTCCTGCAGGTCCAGAGAGCAGAACCACATGACATGTTCCAAGGATGGTATTATCTGAGCCAGAGTGACCATCCTGAAGGTTCGAGACCTTAGGAACTTGTTTAGGTCGTGTAGGTCGAGAATGGGGCGCCAGCCCCCTGTCCGTTTCAGAACCAGGAAGTACCTGGACACGAACCCCGGGTCTGAGGGAGGGTCTGTCACCTCTCTGATCACCTCCTTCTCGAGGAGGAGAGCGATGTCGGCTCGGTGAGCCGACAGCGAGGCTTCGGACCCCGAGGCCCCCCGAGGTGCGACGGCTCTGAAAGGTGGGGCCTGCTCGAACTCCAGAGGCAGGCCCTTTCCCACCACCTCCAACACCCACCGCTCTGTGGTGATAACGGACCAGGCGGAAAGAAAGTGGCGAAGCCGCCCCCCCGGGGGCACCTGGGGTGAGTCGACGGGGTTGGGGGCGACACCCCTCAACCCGTCACTGGGCAGGCTTGGAGGAAGGACCGGCCGAGGGACCTCCAGGGCCTTTACCTCCCTGCTTCCTGGAGGAGGAAGCCGAGGGCTTGGGTTTGGGATGCCAAGCTCGAGCCTGCTGGCCCTGACGTTGCTGGGCGGACATGCCGCGGGCGCAGAGGGACAAAAGGGCTTAGGCTGTGGTCTGCAGCCTTTGTCCTTCTGTGCGGATGAGACCGAGTCCAAGGTAGCATAGGACTTCTCGATCCTCTGCAGGTGACCTTCCACCCCAGGGCCGAAGAGGTCAGTCCCCAGGAAGGGGACATCCAGCAACTTGTGCTGGGTATCCGAAGTGAAGGTGGATATCCTCAGCCATGCCCGACGGCGCATAGCCACTGCGGCCGCTACTGACCTGGTACATGAGTCTCCAATGTCCAGAGCAGTTTGAAGCTGCTGTTTGGCCACTGCCCTGCCCTGGTCCCGCACCTGCCTAACCGTGGTCTGCAGGTCTGCCGGAAGATGAGGAACTACCTCGTCCAGGGAGCCCAACAGGGCATGAGAGAAATGTGCCATGAGTACGGCCGAACTGGCCTGACGAAGGCCGAGGGAGGACGCAGCGTAGACTTTGTGCCTGGCATAGTCCAATTTCTTGGACTCCTTGTTGGGAGGTTTGTCCACGTCCCTAGCGTTCCCGGCGCGCCGGAAAATGCTGTCGGTAACTAGCCCCTCGACTGAGGGGTGTTCCGAAAAACCAGACAAGGAACCGGTAGGGACCACATACTTCCTGGCCATCTTGGCCGAGGGCGCAGGACAGGAAGCAGGGCGCTGCCAGAGCTCCAAGGCCGGGCCCACTATGGCCTCGCCCACCGGAAAAGCCTCCGCAGGGGAATCCCCTCGGTCCAGTATCTCCATGAGGGGATACCTGGCCTGCTTAGACACAGGTTCGAGCTTCATCCTGGTGGACTCCGAGATGAGCCGAAGCAATCCCAGATAGGACGAAGGGCTATCGTCCATCGATTGACCTCCAGAGGACTCCAAGTCTACTCGCCTGGAGGAAAGGGAGGAATCGCCGTCGGACTCTGAAGAGTCCGCAAAGAGCTGCCTCGGGCCTGAGCCACCCTCCACCTGCCGAGGTCGATCGGGAATGAGGGTGACAGACAGCCTATGGGGCAGTCCCTGAGCCGACCGAGGAATTCTTGGTCGGAGCCCCAAATAATGGCTGTGGAGGCGGAGGTTCCACGGAATCGTTGGAGCAGCTGGTTTTGGCCGAACAACCCGGCCTGGGAACAGGCTCCCTGCGGGGTAAGTCGAGGGTTGTTTGACGCTCCGGTGGCAACCACTTAATGGCGGGGGCGTGGCGTCGGCTTGTTCCTGATCAGAAGGAGCTGTTGCCACTGAGGTCCTCGTGACTGCGCTAGCTTACGTCAGCCTCCCTCATCCGAGGAGGAGGAGGACGAGGACGAGCGCCGGTGCCGCTTACCGCAGTGCCGAGACCAAGACCGCCTATGACGGCAGGATCGGCTGGACCGCGAAGAAGTCCGAGACCAAGACCAAGAACCTCGGCTTTTCTGAGGGCGGTGCAGGGAGGGGACGGGGGGAACCGGCTCTCCCCTCGGCTCGGAGGGTTCACCCGAGGGCTCCGGAACCGGAGGCACTGGCAAGCCCACGGGATCCTCAACTCCCACCGGGGGAACGGGGAGAGGATTCTCGGCTTCGCCTGGCGACAACCTGTCCAACGGGTTGAGAAAAATCTCGACTGTGTCGTCGGGAGTCTCGGTCAATTGGCCTGACGGGGACACCATGAGACCAGTGGCTGAAGCGGAACGATCGACCGAAGTCGATGGCCGACAACTCGGGGAGAGGGACCTTTCCCGCTCCCAAGAGTGTCGACGGAGGAACTTACCCTTGTCTTTCTTTTTGGACCGAGAAGAAGGTCCAGCAGATGCTGGTCCCTCTCTCTTAGTGGAGAGGGACAGACAAAGCTCCTTAAAAGAAGCTGTATAAGAGGAACCCAGGGAGAGCGGGATAAATGCCGCAGCCGAGGAAGATGCGGCCCGCACCGCCTCCTCTTCGAGGCGATCATCTGTTCAGCAGATCCGCCGAGCCCATCACGCAGAGAATTCCATTAACGGGCCTCTTTTGACTTTACCGGAGGAAAACGCTTTCGGACGCCCCCAGTTGTAAACGGAGCAGGGTTCTCGAGGACGAGGGCTGAGAAGGAAGAGCACAGGTCGCAAGCCTGCGGGTCGTGCTCAAGGCCTAAACAGTAGACACACGTGGAGTGCGGATCTGTCCGAGACATCTTCTGCCCGCAAGGGCATCTCCGAAACCCGGGAGTCGATTTGTCCATCGCAGCCACGAGGGATAGAAGACCGAAGTCTAGAAGTGCAAAAACTTTTAAATTCGCAAAACCGAAGAATTAGGAACCAGTCTTATACGCAGAGCGTTAAGGAGGGAACCTGAGCTTCCAAGCGGTAAGGAAGATCTGGCGTCATGGGGCGGAGCTGAGAGTTTTACCACCCGGGTGGGTGGGAGGAGCCAGCTTGAAGACCTTCCGGCAAGATTTAAAGCGGCAAGGATACCTGCCAGACAGTGTGGATGAACAACATATCCATGTCCCTAGAACTTAACATTGCCTATTGCAAGACACTTTTTGGAAGTACTGCATCAACTGCCTTCGTTAAGGTTTGAGGAGTGGAAATTTTGATAGAAAGCTACTTTTAAGGGAGGCATACTATACTGACAGATTTGAATTAGCGAACCCAAAATGTGACTTTAATGATAGCAATGACTGGCAGCCCATACTCTAGATAGAAAATGTTAAATGTGTTCCCACCTCTCCCACCCCAACACTACGGAGCTCTTTATCTATTGGAACACGTTTAGAATTTGATTTGTTATATATTTGATCAGATATTTTTATGAATGAACTATTTGCTGGAGGGGTTCCTGTTACTGGTCAGTGGGTTCCATTCTGGCATTCAGAAGCTTTACTTTACAATGTGGTCCTTTTCAAATATAAAGGCTTAGTTTAATAAAGTACAACACCTTATTTTAATTCCATTTATTTAATATAGAATATATAGGCACCTAGGGTTGAGGTGCGGGACACCACACCTCGCGCCACGCCAGCAACCCAGGTTCGGGAACGAGCCTAGGCCGCTGGGGATCGGCAGAGGAGAGCAAGGATCAAGCATCCGATAGACTGCTCTCCTCTCCCGGGGTGGGATCTGGGGCTTGCTCAGAGCAGCAGGGACCTCTGGTGGAGACTGGAGGTACCACTAGCACTGGGCTGAACAAACGGGTGGAATGGCAGTGGACGTCAGTGACCTAGATCGCGCTACGTCATTGCACATCTGCACTCCGTGTGAAAGTACACGAGAAAATTCCCGTCCTCGGGGATAGGCGAAGGCACCTCTGCCCCACCGGGCCACACTTCCAATACTGGGCACCCTCCTCTCCGGGGCCGATCACCCAGTCTGGCAAACTAGATTATAGATGCAGTGCCCTGGGAGAATAGGGCGGCCCCACCTCACGGGGTTCAGAGCTGGGGGGGTTCGTCGGGCTGGTGCGAGGAGAGGAGGTGTCCCAGGTGGGAGATAGAGCCCGGAGATGGTGAAGGATGCCGGAGAGAGTTCCCTGAAGGATGAGGCATAAACAGAGTTGAAAAAAAAAAATACAGGATATATAGACCATTTGCACACCAAACAGGAAAGTAAAACAACCATTATGGAGCAGTAAGAATAAATAGATTGCTGACCCGTAACCATAGTTCTAGGAGTTGTATATGGTTCACATCCACATTTTGGCAGTTCCACCTTTAATGGTCTGATTGGCTTTAAGCTAAGCTCCTCCCACCACCCGGCAGTATATCCCCCCATTCCACCGCATGACATCAGATCTTGCACGCTGAAAGCAGGAATCCATGCGCCACTTGCCAGGGGAAGCCGGATGAGTTGTGTGGATGTGAACCACACAACACTCCTAGAACTACAGTTACAGGTGAGAAACCTATTTTTCTAGGGGCATGATATAGTTCACTATCCACACTCTGGCAGACTCCTAGTAGTGCTCCAGAAAGAGGGGGGCAAGGCACACAGCCCTACCTGGTGAACAGAGATTGGAGAACCAAGGTCCTAAAACCAGCATTCTGGCGTGATTCAAGGTTGATGTGGTACTTGGAAATGAAGGTGTGTGCTGACATCCAGGTAGCAAACCTGCAGATTTCCTGGATAGGGATATCCATGGAAGAAGCCACTTAGGCAGCAGTAGGTTTAGTGGAATGAGCCCTAAGCCCTATGGAAGGCTCACTACCAGCCACCCTACAGCACAGGTTGATGTGATCCACCTAGCAATCGTCCGTCTAGCTGCTGGTCTGCCAATCGTGGCTTCAGCATAAGTAACAAACAGCTGTCCCCAAACTCTAGCTGTGTGCTCCATATAATAAGATAGCGCTCTCCACAGGTCCAGTATATGGAGCCTGCCGTTGGCCTCCGAGATGGGCTGGTGAAGTGCACCGGTAAGTTAATCCCCTGGTTAAGGTGAAACTTTGATGCCACCTTCGGGAGGAACTTCAGGGTGGGGCAAAGGCTGACTAAGTCCCTGAGGGAGACCAGGTAAGGAGACTCCACTGCAAGCACATGCAGCCCCTCCCCACAATCCTTCTGGCTGGCGTGAAGGCCACCAGGAAGGCTATATTCCATGACAGGTGTGAAATCTCAGACTTGTGCGCATTGTCTCGAAAGGCTTGCCCATGAAAAGTGCCAATACCAGCAGTATGTCCCACGGTGGCGGTGGTAACATGCACCAGAGGGGACAAGTGGACCAGGCCCTTGTAAAAGTGGCCTACCACCTTCTCCCGGGCCACTGTCTGTAAACTGGCACATGCCCAGTAAGCAGAGATGGCTGACAAGTGCACATTTAGGGTTGTCGCCCACAGTCCTAACTGGGAAACATATCACAGGTAGTGCAGGATGCTAGCCACATGGCAGAGAAGGGGATCAAACCCCCTTGCTCTGACACCAAATGGAAAATCTCTCCCATTTAAAGGCATAGCACCTGCAGGTTGACTCTTTCCTGGAGGCCTCCACAATGACGAGCACATTCTTCGAGAGACCAAAGGCCTGGAACTCTAGGCATTTAGGAAGCAGGCTATAAGGTGAAGGGACTGAATGTCCAGGTGCACAACCCTCCTCTGTTGGCTGATCAGCAGATCTGGGCGGAGGGGCAGTCTCCACAGAGGTCTGCTGTTGAGGCTGAGGAGATCCAGGTACCAGAATTGCCGTGGCCCATCTGGAGCTATCAGGATCATCTGTGCCTTGTCCTTCCATGCCTTGACCGCCACACTGTGGATCAGGAGGAACGGAAGGAAGGCATATATCAGGCCTGGCATACAGAGCCTTGCGAAAGCATCCAGCAGCAGTGTGTGGTGGGGCACAAAATAGCTTCAGTTTAGTATTCCCCAGGAGGCACACAAGTCTGAGGGTGTATACCAAAGGGAGAAGAGGTGGTTCACCACCTCCTGATGTAGGCACCACCCATGCAATGTCTCTCCTACCTGGCTAAGAGTGTCCGGCAGCGGACTGCTCTCTCCTCCTACACGGATCGCCAGGAGATCTGCACCTAGCGTACGCATGAGTGTCCAGGTGTGGAGGGCCTCCCAACATAAGGGAAGGGAGTGAGTTCCATCCTGCCTGTTCAGGGAGAACAAGGCAGAACATGGTCATGGTGTTTTCCATCTGGGTACAGACAACCTGACCCCTGACTAGTGAAGCTTATTCCGTCAGAGCCAGCTGCACTGCAAACAGCTCCAGCAGGTTTATGTGGTGACAGGACTCCCAGGGTGACCAAAACCCATGGGCTCTGTGGTCTCTCAGGTGTGCTCCCCACTCTATCAGTGATGTGCCAGTTGTGGGCATTATGGATGGGTCTGGGCAGACTGCTTCCTCCAAGTGCTTTCAGATCAGCCACTACTGGATGGCATCCCACATCAGCTGAGTCACTGTGAACAGCTGATCCAAGTGGCCTAGGTGCTGGGACCACTGATGGCCCAACATCCACTGGAGGTGGTACATCTGCAACAAGCTCAATGGGCCACACTGGTGCAGGACACTATGCTCTCCAGCAGCCTCATGAAATGCTGGGCAAGACATGACAGCCCAACCTGAAATGATCGGGCAAAGGAGATAAAAACCAATGCCCAGTCTGAAGAGAGGTGGCCCTTGGCCTGCAGGGAGCCTAGTTCTGCCCCAATGAACATGATCACCTGCTTCAGTACAAGCTCAGACTTGTCTAGGATGATCAACATGCCCAAGCTTCAGCAAGTCTAGAGGGCCAGCTCTCTGGACCTCTCCATTGCCCTTCTGGACTGACCAGCTAAAAGCCAGTCATCCAGGTAGGGGTACGCTCTGACCCCAAGGCGTCACAAGTAGGCTGCCACTACTGCCATTCATTTGGTAAAGACCGTGGCTGCTGAGGAAAGGCTGAAGGTCATAACCTGAAACTGGTAATTACCCCCTCCGCTCAAAACAGAAGGTAGTGACAGCAGAATTAATGGACAGGAATGTAGAATGGGTGGTGGACAAGTGGAACACCCTGCCAGAGGAAGTGGTGGGGGCTGAAACAATCACGGGATTTAAGAATGCATGGGATAGACATAAAGGAATTCTGGAGGTCAGGGGTAAGGGGCAACAGACTTCCTGGAAAACATAAACTGAACTTACAAACTTAAATGGGCAGACTGGGTGGGCCATAGGCCCTTATCTGCCGACACTGTCTATGTATCTATGTAGAAAAATGCATCCTGGAGGTCTAGAGAGCAGAACCACACACTGCGGAATGTCCACAGTGATGAAATAATCTGATTCAGAGTGACCATGCAGAACTTGCATTTCTGCATGAACTGGTTCTGATCGTGTAGATCCAGTATGGGGCAGCAGCCTCCTATTGGGTTTAGGACCAGGAAGCAGCTGGACACATAACCCTGACTGGCCACAGGGCATCCAGGATATGGACTACTGCCCCTTTTGCAAGAAGCTGAGCAATGTCCTCCCGAAGCGCTAACAGCGTATCCTGTGATACCTTGGACTCTCAAGACATATGGAGATGGTAAGGCAGGACAGCCTCTAAGTCCCCAGGCAGTCCTCTGCTCACTACATCCAACACCCACTTGTCTATTGCGATAGAGGACCAACGTGGTAAGAAGTGAGGTAGTTGGCCTCCAATACAAAAGAACAGTCAGGGACAGGACAGATGGAGGGACGACGCCCCACAACCCATCACTGGTCAGCTTTTGCAGGGGCACCGGCAGCTTCTGCGACAGGGGTACCATTATCCCTGCACCCCCCCCCCCCGGTCTCTGGACATACCTCCAGGACTTCTGTTTGGGGTACCAAGCCTGGAACTGTCCCTGCTGGGACTGCTGCAGAGGCTGTGACTGAAAAGACCAGTACTGTAAAGCCTGTTACTTAGGTCTCTTGTTCCGGTCCTTCTGGGATGATGTCACAAAGTCTAGGGTAGCACAATGCAGGTGAGATGTCCATCCACCCTAGTGCCAACTAAATCAGTACACAAGAAAGGGACATTGGCCACCTTGTGCTGGGTATCCACCATGAAGGTGGACAAATGCAGCCAGGCGTCCCTTTAATGCAAAGAGACAGCTACTGCTATGGCACTGGCACAGGAGTCACCCATGTCCAAGGCCGTCTGGAGCTGGTGTTTAGCCAACCATTGACCCTGGTCTCGGATGAGCTGCACTGCCAACTGTTGATCAACAGGGAGGTGAGGGAAGATTACTTCAAAAACTCCCATCAGGGAGTGGCTGAAGTTGGCGATCAGCAATGCATAGCTAGCCCGACGGGGACCCAGAGATGCTGCAGCACACACCTTTTCAGTAGCATGGCAATCCCGAGGGACTCCTTGTCCAGAGGCTTGTCCAAGTCCCCCTGGCATCCAGATTTGAGGAACACTGACTCAGTGACCAACCGCTCTGGAGGGAGGTGGTCTGAAAACCACAAAAGGGAACCCATGGTTGACCACATGCTTGCAGACCACATGTGCAGAGAGTGCTGGGTAGGATGATGGATGTTGCCAAAGCTCCAGGGCCAGTCCAAAAATGGCCTCAGCTATAGGGAACGCAACCCCAGTGGATTTGTCCCAGTCTGTGAGGGGATATTTAGCCCTTTTTTCTACTTGCTCAAGCAAGACTGACATAGACTCCAAGATGAGTTACAGAAGTGCCTCAAAGGATATCAGGCCATGCTCGGTAGTCAGTTCCTGGAATGAGCCACAGTTGAGGAGAGGAGTCCATATTTGGCCCTCTTTTGGACTTGCTCTAGCAAGACTAACATGGACTCCAAGATGAGTCAGAGAAGTGCCCAAAGGATATCAGGCCATGCTTGGTGGTGAGTTCCTGCACCGAGCCGCAGTTGAGGAGGGGGGTCCTAGAGGAGGCCATGGACACATGATCCAAGTCATCTGAGGACTCTTCAAAAATGGCCTTCGACCATTTCTCACCACAGACCTTCTGGGTATCATCACTGACATCCTGCCTGGCAAGCTAATGGCTGGCTTCCTTAGTCAGAGCACCCACCTTCTGATGTGGTGGTGGCAGCTCCACCCGAGGTGGTAGAGAAGCAGCTGCAGTGTGCACCTATGTGGTGTGAACCAGCAAGGGTATCACTTGCAGCGGCCAGGAAACCAATGGTCTAGGGGTTAGAGCCCTACCTACCCCACAGTGATCCACTGTTGCCACAGGACCTCTTCGTAACACCAGTGCATCTTAAGGTGGTGCCTCACCTCACCGGAGGATGAGGAACTTTGACAGTGACGCCTCCCGGTCAAGCAGGATCGAGAGTGGGAATACCTTGACCATAATCTCAACCATCGACAGCGAGAAGGGCCTTCTGGCAGGTTGCTATAAACCACATGCCTGCCCACATTCAGCAAAGCAGGCATGGAAGACCTGACCTCCAGTGGAGGCTGCTCCAGTCAAGGGACCGGATCATGTCCTCCTGGGTGAGGACCGGGAGCACTGGGGTCTGCAAAATCAATTCCTTGGCCTCATCTGATGACTGGTCAACAGGCTTAAGAAATATCTCCACAGTCTGCTCAACTGGAGTCAAAGTTGACTGATTCAACAGGGGAACCAAAGAGCCCTCAACCTGCCTGACCGGCCCTCTGGCCAAGGGTGCTTAGGGAGTGGGAGGACCTCGATAGCTCCAGTCCCACAACTGGCGATGATGGTGCTTACTCTTAGCAGCACGGGGTACAGAGCTCTCCTCAAAGGTCTGGAGGGCCAGGCACATCTCCTAAAACTCTCTGGTGAATGACCCTCCAACACTGGCCCCAAGGAACAGTGTTGACCAATGAGGTGCCCACCACAGCAGTTGCTGCTTCCATCTCAAGGGCTGCAAGTTTTTGAGCTAAGCTGGTGACAGTTGAGTCCTTCTTGCAGCCCTTAGGGTGGTCCTTCAGATCCCATTCTGAAGGCTGACCCAGCAACAGCTGGAGCCTCCTCGAGGGGCTCAGGAAGCATGCTTAAGCATAGCTCACACTCGGCCACGCTGTGTTGCCCACCCAGCCAGTACTTGTATGTGTCGTGTGGATTAGTGACCAAAATCTTCTGCTGGCACTGTACACAAAATTCAAATCCTGGCTTCCGTTGCTTTATCTTTGATCAAAGGGCGTCAAAGGAACCCAGCGAATCAACTGAATTAACTTAAAAACGTCGAAGAATGTTCACCAGTATCACACTAGAAAACCTAAGCAGGATTCACAAAAGAGGTGATCTGTTCTTCCAGCAGAAAGACAGATCTCACCTCACAGGGTGCAGTTGGAGGGGTATACCAGCCAGGTAGTGGGAGGAGCTTAGCTTAAAAATGTCTGGCCAATCAGACCATTCTGGTGGAATTGAAAGAGGGTGGATATTGAACCATATCCCTGCCCCTAGAAATCTTTATTTTTTCAGACACTTGCTTGCAGTTTCACTGTGCTAGCAGATGCTGCTCTGTGAGCGGGTCGGGCACTCTGTGCTCAAGTGTGTGCCACCAGCACATGACATCATAACATCAGTGCAGGGGTGTGGGTGCAGTGTGCCCAATGCTGGGGAAAAGAGGACCACTATAAAAGTGAGGTACGTACACCACTCACTGCTCTTCAAGCGGTAGGCACGGAGCAATAAGTGGAAACCATTTTATAAAAATAAAAAACCTTTTGCTTTGCTTTACATGAGCTTCTCATGCTCAGGGAGAGATATTTAGATTTAATGCAGTTTTTGTATACCCACAGCAGGTTGCCTGGAAAAATATGAGAAGCACAGAGTGCAGGCAGTAAGCACATGCAATCACTGTTAACTCTAATCAAAATGAACTGGGAACTGGGTTTACAAGATTAGACTGCATCATGGCACGAAGTCTGAAAGGGTGAAGAGTGTGGTATTAAGGTACATAAGGGAGCACTTTGACATGCAAGAAGATTTAATGGAAGTGACACATTATTGGTTTTGGTAAATGCGATTTAGAAAGTGCGTGGTGAGGCCGGCCTGGTGGCGCTGAGGATTGAGGCACTGGACATCTTACCTCGTGCAAACGCCAGTGACCGGGTTTGGGAATGACCTTGGGTCCTTAGGAGCAGGGGCAGGACTAAGCAGCCAAAGGCAGCTCTCCTCTTCCGAGGTGGTGTCCACCCCACCCCAGTTGAGCTCCCACTGGGTGTAGCATAGGTGGGAAGGGGTGACAGTGTAGCAGAAGTGTGCCCCAAGGTATGGCGTGCACATGCCTCCACACACACGCGTGCATGCCTGAGGAACGGGGAGAAAAAGCTGATAAAAATCTAAATGGAAAAAAAAGAAAGTGTGTGATGTACAGAGAAAACGGAGAAAAAGCTTATAGTCTATACAGAAAAAATAAGAAAGTGTGTGATGTATATTTGAAAGAATTACTGTGAATGTTTTGTGTTAACAGAGACTTTTTGGAACTTCAGTTGGATGATGTGACATTGGATTCGTAAGGTGAATAATTTGATATAAACATTATCAGCCATCATCATTAACGGTTATGCATTTAAGAAGTGAACATAAATAATTGTCTGTTTCAGATTTACTGGAATACATTGGCTTTGCAGCACAGTCTGCACAGTAATTGATAAAGTAAGTGCAGAATGAACACTGGGTTATATTTTTTTCACGTAAATAAAAACAGCATTTATGTTTTTAATATTTTTTATATATACAAATATTTTTAATTTACAGAAATTAACCAGTTTCCTGATGAAGGGGTGCTCCCTGAAATGTTGGTTTTTGTTTTGTGTTTAATTTGGTTGGACTATTTGTACAAATAAAGCATTTTAATACATCTTGGTGAATGAGCCTTGTGACCCAGTCTTGTTTCGGCAGTTATAAGATTAACAACTGCACTGAACACAGTTCAGCAAATATTTTATTAGAATGTGCAACTGGTTAACCACATCTCACTGGATAAATACCTTATGTATGTATGTATGTACTTGTTTGTTAGCAACCATCATGCCCACCCATATTTTAATGTATTAGGGTTCACTTTATACATGTGTTGCATTACTATTAAATAAAATATCTGGAATATGAACAATGTCATTAGTTTGATTACTGGGTGATATAATCAAGGCCCAGGCCTGTTTAGTTGCCCTTCAGATAACCTTTGATGTGCAAAACAGTTGTAAAGGAACAATGTGCCAGCAGTTAGGGGAAGTTGTAATGTTTCTTCCTTTCTACTATGCCTTACGATATAAAGAACACTCTTTGTGTAATCTGTTATTATGTTCATGCCTGTCCAGTTTAAAATTCATACCAGGATAGCTGGTGCAAGCTGTAACCTCACACTATAGATACCTTTTTAAAAATTCTTTCATAAGGGGACGGCCCAGTGGTGATGAGGGTTGAGGCGTTGGACACCACACCTCATGCCACTCCGGCAACCTGGGTTCAGGAACGACCTTGGGTCGTAGGGGCACCGGCCGGGCAGGGGAGGGGGGGAGGAGCAGGACTGAGCTGCCTACTGGCGGCTCTTCTCTCTTGGGGTGGATGCCATCCCACCCGTAGTTCCATCACCACTAGGTGGAGGTCTGGTGGTGGTGCAGGCAGGTAGAGGGATGGCTGGTAGTGTGGGGTGACCCGTAGGGCATGATGTGCGCATGCCTCCACACACGTGCATCACGTCGGGGACGTGCAGGATCAGGACCAGGAGAAAAACGCAAACATGGGAAAAAAATTATTTCATAAATAACAAACTGACGATCATTTAACAGAAAACAAAAAACCTAAACTGGACACTAAAGCCAACTTAATGTGATAAGGCAATTCAACATAGCTGAGCACTGCTTTGTTTCATAAGATGAGAACAAAAGATCTTGTAAAGTACATTTTGGATAATGAATTTGGATGGCTACCAATTGGTGGAGGCTCAGCCCAAACAAAAGAGAGGAGCTGTTGGTTAGTTCGAGCCAAATGTGTGTTGTGACCAATCAACTGCTGCAGCTGCCGGTCCCTGATGGGGCTGCATTTTCTGTCCCAGTATGATCCATAACCTGGATTTATTTTTGATGGTTAGCTGACCCTGGACACTTGGGTGGCAGCTACAGTCAAGACAGAGTTTCTTCCTCCCAAAAATATCACCCAGTTGCATCCATACCTCTCAAAAGAAGCTCTTGCTCCAAGCCCCTTGTGCATGCATTTGACATTTTATGGCTGGACTAATGCCCCCTCCCCAATTTATCTACCCAGCAAAAGCCCAGCAGAGATTCAACAACTTCTTTCCAATGAGATCCTGCATATTTACCCATTTCTGCAACAACGGGGGCTGGAGCACTGGAAGGTTAAAAGACTCGCTCAAGGTCACAGAGCAAGTATTTTGGAGCCCTAGAGGTGGGGTATGAAATCTGGAGAAACATTACCTACCCAGTGGGACACCAAAGTCTGACAAATACATGCCCATAAACTGATTTATATGCCACCCCATACTTGTTAACATAGTGCTATTAGCCAGCCCACTGGTGCAAGCGGTAGCCCTACCACTTGCGACACCAATGATTCGGGTTTAGGAATGAGCCCAGAGCATCAGAGGGTCGGCTTGGGGGCGAAAGACAGAGCATCCGGCAGACAGCTCTCCAGGGAAGGTAGGTTGCAGCACTCAGCAACAGTCCGACCCCTAGCGTCACCTGGCAGTCAGCGAGCCAGAGACTGCAGGAATAAGGAGCCTGAAGGAGGGGCATATGTTAATCAGGTGTGGGAGCACATCTGACGTTACAAGGACATCATTGCATGTCCTCTCCTCCAGGGCAGAAATCAGAGTGGAAAACAGCTGCCCTTGGCCTTTGCCTCTGCGTATGGCCAATGTGGACTGTATAGGGGAGTTAGCATAAGCGCTGAAGGCAACCCCACCTTGGGGGGTAAGCTGAGGGGTCTGCCACCAGATGTGCCATGGGTGGACCAGGGGAGTCCAATACCATGAGCAGGATAGTCTCAGTCTTGGCCAGACTGGACATGGGCACTGGAGATGGCCAAAGGAGGTCTTGTCCAACAGTGCGAGGAGGCATAAACAGAATTTAAAAAACAATACCAAAAAAAAAAAAAAAAAAAAACACACAGTTCTTCTGTTTCCTCATCAGTCTTAGCATCTTCATCACTAATAGTCCTTCCAGTAGTCCCACTTCCTTTTCTAGAGCCTTAAGATTTTCTACTGAGCTTCCTTTTGCCACTTTTTATTCTTTGTGGAGAAACGCTCTTAAACGCATCTTAAACGCTCTCATTAATAGCTCCACCCTAAACCTTCCCTCACAACCACCCCCTACTTGACAAAGCCCACAGGAGCTGCTCCCCCACTGACTCCCCTTTGATCAATGATACCCCACTTCTTGCTCTCTGGTGTAGTATCTAATCCGCTGCAGATACCCTGTCACAGTCAACACTTGACTTGGAGTTTTCCATGGGTGTGCTTCCTAGGGCAATCAATTAGCAACAGTTTTGTTTTTCTAATCAAAATTTGCTCCGTTTTTTTCCCCCCCTATTGTCTAATTTTCATGTAGCTGCTCATGATGCCTGATGCTCTGGCCACTGTAACCACTGTATTGTGTATTGTCTTATTGTCTACCCTGATGTGGAACCTTTGTAAAACAGCTTGCGCTCAACACTCTTTCCAAAATACTAAATAAATAAATAAAATAAATAGATACAGTAGGAATGTGGTGACTGAAGCACTGGACTTAAAATCAGTAGTTTATTTTCACTTTGTCAAAAATTGCCCATAAACACACAAACAACAACTGACATGTGGTCTGATTATTTCACAGAGGTAGCAGGTAGCTGAATCTTTAGTGCCCCACCCGCTCTGCAGTCACACTACCCTCCTTACACCTTCAAAGGGTTTGAAGATATTTTGATTTTCTTCTCTGCTGCTTCACTAAGCCCTTAAAAGGACTTACTGATCTGCCCCTGCCAAAGTTCACTCTCCCCTACTTAGCCCTTAAAAGGGCTTTAATATTTCGATATTTTGCATTGCTGCCCCACCAAGTCCTTTAAAGGACTTACTGATCTGCCCCTGCCTCAGCCAGCTTCTTGCTCCCCTCCTAACCTACAAAAGGGCTTTAATATTGAATACTGTAGTATTATAATAATTTCACAGGTCCTTAAAAGGACTGTACTATGAAGCAAACTGTCCTTATCACTCTCCGGTGTTCAGTGTTGCTGGTGCTGCCAACTGCGTCTCCAGCTACCACAATCTGTGGTTCCAGCTCCAGTGACAGCTCATATTGGGGTGGGATCCGGCCCAGTGCAGCCAACCACCTGCAATACCACTAAGTGCATTCGTAATCCTGTTAGTACAGGTTAGGCAATCGTCGTGGTTACAGGCCCAGACAGAGTACATCCAAGCGTACTAAAGGAACTGGCTGAGGAGCTGGCAGGGCCACTAGCAGACCTATTTAATAGTTCACTAGAGACAAGCATAGTACTGCAAGAATGGAGAACAGCACATGTAGTGCCGCTCCACAAAAGCAGTCCCAAGGATGACTCAGGGAATTACAGACCAGTCAGTCTGACCTCCATTGTGGGCAAGCTCATGGAGATCATACTGAAGGAAAGGTTGGTGGAATATCTAGAGAAGCATGGTTTCCAGGATGCGAGGCAGCATGGGTTTATGGGAGTGAGATAGTTTCAAACAAATCTGATTACCTTCTTTGACTGTGTCACTAAGACAGTAAACAGGGGCCAAGCGGTAGACATCCTCTAACTTGATTTCAGCAAGGCCTTTGACTCTGCACCCCACAAAAGGTTGATCAGGAAGTTGGTGGATCTCGGGGTTGGGGAAAAGATGGCCAGATGGGTGGAAAACAGGCTGAAGGACAGAACCCAGAGGGTAGTTGTGTGGGGAGAGTTATCTGGCACAAGACAGATAACCAGTGGGGTCCCGCAGGGCTCAGTGCTGGGGCCGGTGTTGTTCAATGTCTTTATCAATGACACTGGAGATGGCATTAAGGGCAAAATGTGCCTATTCATGGATGACATCAAGCTCTGTGGGAGAGTGGACAAAGCTGAAGGGATACAGGACATACAGGATGATCTGGAAAAACTAGGGAGGTGGTCCAGGACCTGGCAACTTGGCTTCAATGCCAAGAAATGCAAAATTATGCATATTGGAGCCAAGAATCCTAGGGTAGAGTACTACCTGAGTGGAGTCCGAGTATCTGCATCAGAGGAGGAGAAGGACCTGGGAGTGATGATGACTAGTGACCTGAAGCACTCCACACAGTGCAAGAAAGCAGCAGTAAAGGCTAACAAGATGCTGGGATGCATATCTAGGGGGATCAGTAGTATAAGGGAGGAGGTTATACTGTCCTCGTACTGGTCACTGGTAAGGCCGCTTCTAGAGTATGGAGTTTAGAACTGGTGCCCACACCTCAAAAAGGACATTAACCTGCTGGAGAAGGTCCACAGGAGGGCTATAAAGACGATAGCTGGTCAACAGGGTAAGGCATACAACGAGAGGTTAAGGGCACTGAACATGTACTCCCTGAAAGACGGGGGGGGGGGGACATGATTGGGACCTTCAAGTACTTGAAAGGGATAAATAAGGTTGATAAGGAGAGTCTTTTTAAGCTGAGTGGCAACCATAACATGAGGGGGCACAGTCTTAAGCTGGAGGATGGGAGGTTTAGGAGGGAGGTCAGGAAGCACTTGTTCACATAGAGGGTGGTGGACACTTGGAATGCGCTGCCATAAGAGGTAATCTCATTGAAGACAGTGGGCAGCTTTAAGAGAGGCTGCAACAGGTATAGGGGGAGGGTAAGGGTCATGGGTAGGGAGGATGGGAGGAGTGGGGAGAGGGGGCAGGGACAGTAGCTCAAACTGTGGAGCCTGCAACACGAGCAGACTTGATAGCCCAAATGGCCTTCTTCTGCTGGCTTCTTAGTATGTTCGTATAAGGATCACACTGGAGGGAAGGGGGGACTGCAGTGATGACCATGATTTGCTCTTGGCTGTGAAGAGGGAATGGAGCCTGCTGAAAAAAAGAAGATCAGCCAGACCGCCTAAACCTGCCTTGCATCATAAAAAGGTCAGCCATCGTCAAGTGCCGCAGAGGGCAGGCAGCAACTGGAATTAGGTGTCCCCAGTCAAAAATGCCTGCTCTGGGGCACCTAAAGAACTGGAGTTTCAGTATGCTAACTACTTGACAACACTGCTTCTGTACTGTGGCCAGAATCAAAGGACTGGCAACATCGCAACCTTCGAAAGTCCTAATTGTACATACATGAAATATCAGTCAACTGGAATATGATAAAATGTAATGTTTTTAAATTACTGTGTGCTCCATAAATTTCATGTTAAAAACTATTAAGGATAGTCACTGTACAGCAGCAGTGCAATTAAAAATGTTTCCCGAAAAGCTCTGTATCAGCTACAGTTAATAAAAATATAAGCATACCTGTCAGATCTTCTATTCTAGGTACATCCAATGCTACGTACCGTGAGATTTCTATTTTATTTTCTGGATCCTAACCTTTACCAGGTATACAGTGCTATTTTTAAGTCAAAAAATAAATTACAACATTTATAAAAGATTTAAATTTTGGTGGAAGTAGAAAATGTTACCACCAGATAAAACTGGACGATATCTGTAATCTTTCAGAGTGAAAAAAATGTTTTGCCCAAGTTCGCTGGAACTAAACTAAATTAAAAAAGTCAACTAAAGATTCTTAATTTATCATATTTTCTATTTATGTTTTTTCCAAAGATAAACCAAACGCAACATTATGTCTACAGTACAGTTCAAATTCTTTTGCAGATTTAAAGCTCAAAGACTGAAACTCAGAGTCAAGTCACTTGCCCAAGCTCGTAACTTGTGAATTAAATGGGATTTGATCAGGACCTCCAGATCTGTAGTCCTCCAAGGCTATCCTTCGGCCTACATAATCTTCTCAATTGCCACCGTCACGGTTTCTTTCCCAGGTTCCATTTGGCTATGCAATAAAATACAATTAAAACTATTTTTTATATTAAAGGAATTTTGTCAGATGTGTATGTGGGCTTCACAGCCCATTACATTGTGTCCACGCTAGCCTTTTCTGGCAGAAAGTTGAATTTTTGTATGCGGTCCTGTGTGGGAGGGAAGGGATCGTAATTGAAGCTGAACCCACAGCCAGGTGGTCCCTTCCATTTCCCAATCTGCCAACCCTGCCCACAAACTGATACGTTTTGTGATGTCTAATCAGGGAGAACACGGGGTTGCGCTGTATAGAAACCTATGGGGAAAGAGTTCAATACATGTTTCTAAATGATTAAGCAAACTTAAAGAAAAATCAAAGCCACCCATCAACAAACAGAGCCCTATTGGTTGGGTAAGTGGCTTTCATTTTCTTCAAGTTGTAATCGTAGAAAACCTATGAAAATCCTTCTATAGACTTCTATGGGATGTGCCCCTTCGCTCTCCATGCTTAGCTATCAGAAAACATCTCAGTGCGGGGACAGGACCAAGAAATGGAAGTGATCACCTGGCCATGGGTACAGTTTCAGTTATGATCCTTTCCCTCTTGCACAGGGCCTCATTAAAAATAATCAACTTTTTGCTGGAAAAGGCTAGGACGCATTTAAGGTAATGGGCTGTGAAGCCCAAAACAGAAAAAAAAAATCTGAGCAATTTACTTTAAAGAGAATCCTTCATCTATTCAGTACTAGGAAACTTCTTTGCATGATTATTCAAGAAGAAAACAGAGAAACGCAACAATGGCACAGTAAAATGTACATGAGCACATACGTGATTGATATCAGAAAAAGGTTAAAATGATATGCAGAAACGTTTTCTTCACTTCTAGTGACCTGGACACTGATGCAGCTAGCCAGCCCCTCTGGGGTCAAAGTCAGACAGGACCAGGTGCGATTCCCCAATTGTGTTTTTTGAACTTCGGTTACAACAGCTCTGATCCTACAAATACTGCACACAATGTTTTTTCCATGCCACCCTCTCGTAAGAAGGCCCATCAGTTATGAGGTATCCACTTTAGACTCAAATCAAGCAAGACTAAACACTGGTCACAGAATAACCCCACACTACCCAAACTAAAAGTTAATAAAAGTTGCAGGAGGAGAGCGTTCATGTAGTACTCACCCCAAAATCATCAAAGGGGAACAACAGCATCTCACGTAAAGAGTCATTGATAATCTGCGTTTTCCTCTGAATGATGACATTTTCATAGTCTAGTGGTTCAACTATTTTTGGTTTTGCCTGCAATTACACAGTAAGAAAAATTAAGTTGAAACATAATTATAACTGTTACACTGTAGCTATTCAGTAAGACTTTTACATTGACTTCATTAAATACCAGTTTTGCACATTTATTCTACCAAGCATTATCCTCATCCAAGGTTCCTTAATAACTAATGAATTAGTTACTGTTCACAGTTGGCAGGAGGACTGCTTCTGCAGTAATACAGAAAACTAGGTGATCTAGAAAATTAGGTGATTTACCCCCCACACACACACACACACACACTCCAGGTTTGGATACTGGGGGAGCAACTAACTGCCTCATCTCTAAAGAGAATGCACCATGAAGTCCCCGGACCTCTACTCGAATGATATCCCAGGCGTAAGCCTCGGCTGGGGCCTCAGGTATATTTTGCTCTCTCCCCTTAGGAAGCCCTGCCGCAGGGGGCAAGCAGCAGGCCTCCAAGGCCGAGCAGCCTGGGGAGGATACTGGGCACTGAAGAGAGGGTACATCCCTCACACTGAGCCAAGGTGCATAAACAGAATTGGGGGGGGGGGACAGAGAATGTATCCAACAACACAGTGTTGGACTGTTTCATCATTCAATTTGCTGGTTCCATTCCTACCAGTCTGACTGGTTTCAATCAGTCCTTGTAGGGGGAATATCTTCCCAACCTACTCCCGACTGTATCAGTCATCCTTGAAGGCTCTGTCCAGGGTCCGCTCTTTTCTCCCTTTTTAATTACCTCCCCAAAGCTTGTTTCTCTGCACATCCATGCAGATGATGCAGTGCTCTCCCTCAGTAGCCCTTCACTCCCTAAGCTGGAAGCAGATCTCCAGCAAGATTTCAACAGCACTTGCTCTGTTTCTGCAAAAAAAAAAAAAACATAACTCATCCCAAATGTTAAGAAAAAATGTTCTTCATGAACTTTGGCAGCAAGCAGCAGGTGCTCAGGATTCCCAGTTCCCAGACTTTACGGCCAAGGATGGATCCTGGTTGAGGAACTGCCCTCATTCAAATACCATAGCATATGGCTAGATCAGCACTTGAACCTCTCCAGATATTTTGACACCATTCATTCAGTACTACTCCCCAGTCTAGACATGCTATTAAGAATAAGTCTTGTACCCCCCCCACCCAAGTCCACCCTTGCCCACCTGGACCCCTCTACTACATCATCTGTTGCTTTGCTGTCGGCTGTATACCATGTACCCACCACTGCTCCCTTTACTCTCAGCTATCTCTCTCCCCTCACTTGAAGATAGATGTCTTTTGCACTCCTCTAATTTTGTATCTAAATTCTGGGTCTCCACCCTCTCCCTCTTAACTCCCTCTGTTCTCCATCCTACACCCTCAGAAGCTATGACTACTGCTATTTCTCGACTCCTTTCTTCAAAACTACTGCCAGGCCCAGGCAGGCCTCCTTTTCTTACAGACTCTCTCTTTTCTGAAGTAATCTTCATACTTCTAGTCATACCACCTCCTTCCTCTTCACACTTAAGGCCCTTCTCTGTGACCTCATGGTCCACGCCTCTGCTTGCTTCTAGTCCTCCACCCAGGTTTTCTGGTTTATTTGAAGCTATTGCGACTGTTTTTAACACTGCCTCTCTGGTTTGCACTGTAGCCAGCCAACTGCTGTTTACTGTATATATTCCTGTTTATTTTGTTTTTACCACTGTATTCTATACTGAATATTTGCCTGTACATTCAGTACACCACTGTATTTTTTAAGCAAAACTTTCATTAAATTTCTGAAACAAAAACGGCACAACAGCAGTAGCAAGAACATTTCATTAGGCTGCAGGACAGGATTAGGTGTCACAATAGCCAATGCAGGTACACAAGGCATAAAATAAGTGGGTTCGCATCGTAATTTGCAACCCAAGTTTGGCAAAAAGCGAGTCAAATCTGGCAATGATTACCAGTCACTGCTAATCATTGCCAATTGGTCCTGGGCACTGTCACTTTAATTTTTTTTGTCCTGGTATCCATTTTTTGCCCTCCTCCTCCATGCCCCACCCCATGAACCCCGAGCTGTTCCCTGATTGGTCCAGTGATGCTCCTGCCCCCCCAACCCGGTCTCCACATGGGAGAAACATGACTGATTCCTTTTGCAGCGTACCCAGAAGAGGAAGCAGGCACTGGGAGGTTGAGCAGGAGTCCAAAGGTGAGTTTATTTTATTTCACTTTTTTTTTTTTTTAATCATTGTTGCACCGTTGTCCGGTTAATTAATTGTGTCTTTTTGTTTTGCAGATCGGAGACAAGCCAGAGCCGGGAGGAGTGGTGGCCGCACTGAGGAGGAGCCAGAGGGAAAAGGCCTGGCCAAGAGCACGAGAGGGCACGGGGGCGACCTGGATGACAGAGCAGAGAGCAGGCGGCTGCATTGTAGGGTGAGGCTGAGGGCCAGACAGATTCAGAGGTGAGCAGGAGTGCAGCAGAATCAAGGAGCTCAGCAGCAAAACAAATAAAAACTTTTCATTTGGTCGGGGAGCTGGAGGAAGGAAGAAGGGCACACGGACTTCAGGGCACAGATGGGGGGGATGGCGTAATGGCAATGAATGGGCAAGGCCTAGAGCTGGACTGTGGGCGGTAAGAGAACAAGGGCATGAAAGGGTTGCCCTGCTTTGAACTTTAAGTTTGTGCCCTGCTTGCAGTGAATTTGGTAACAAACAGTGAACGTAATTGCAGTGAACACTGGAAACAGAATAAAGACTATGTGCCCTGCTTTGCAGAGATTATGGGGGAACCAGAACTTAATGTGCCCTGCTACTATGTTTAGCCCTGCCTGCTTTGAGATCTTGGTAACCAAGAAGAAGTAATGTGCCCTGCTCTTGACTTTGCAGTGAATTTGGGAACAGAAAAAGAGACCAAGTAAAACGTGCCCTGCTTTGCAGAGATTGGAGGAACCAGAACTTATTGGGAACAGAATACGACTAAGTTAATGCGCCCTGCTTTGCAGAGATCTGTGTGCCCTGCAGCTAGTTTTGTGTGCCTACATGCAGTGAACTTTGGGAAGAGAAAATGAGACTAAGTTATGTGCCCTGCTTTGCAGAGATTGGGGAAACCAGAAACTTATTTGGGAACAGAATAACACCAATGTGCCCTGCTTTGCAGAGATCTGTGTGTCCTGCAGTTAGTTGTGTGCCCACATGCAGTGAACAATTTTGGAACAGAAAACAAGACTAAGTTATGTGCCCTGCTTGGAAGAGATTGGGGGGAACCAACTTATTTAATGTGCCCAGCCCTGCTTGTGTACCCTGCATCTGCAGTGAACATTTGGGAAAAAGACTTGCTTTGCAAAGATGAGGGGAACCAGGCACTTCTAAGAATCATGTGCCAGCTTATATTGTCAATGACGTGTGCCCTAGCATTACAGTGAACAATTTGGGAACAGAAAAGACTAAGTTATGCCCTGCAGCTTTGCAGAGAATCCGAGGGGACCAGAAAATGTGCCCTGCTCTTTGCAGTGAACTTGGGAACATGCAGAATGACTATGTTCCTGCCCTTTGCAGAGATCCATGAGGGAACTAAAAAAAAAGACTTGTGCCCGGAGTCACAATGGGAGGGATTGCCCCAGTTAGGAAGAGAGTTTGGTCTGAAAAGTGCCATCAACTGGGCTGGGTGGGGGGAGTTGGGGGTCACACATCTGCTCGCTGCCATTTTCTTTTTTTTTTTCAGGAAAAGCCTCATCATGTGTTAATTTTAAGAAGTTGCATACCCTGACAGCTTGTTTTGCTAACTTCAAACTTTTTAATATTACAGTCTGACATGGCTGGAGTTAAATAAGCAACTGCAGAGGGATGGTGCCATAAATATGATCCAGAAAAAAACTGGCTACAGATTAACAGTGAGGGAGACTGTGCAGTGTGTGTTAGTTGCAAATTGTGCTCTGAGTACAGAGATGAGTTACGTGGGTTGAGGAACTTCAGTGAGGCATTAACTGCAGGAATTACAGGCCCCCATCCGGAAACATCTTCTGACAGAGCAACACAAGAAAACTGCTAACATTTTCAAATTTGGTACAACAAGGTCACCACTTGATATATATCGCCATACAACAATTGGTAAGTTTAAAATGGGGGGGGGGTTTGGGGTTTGCAGCAAGACTTAAAACTTATTTATTTGCAGGGAGAGCTTTCAGTAATGCAGTGGAACAGCACAGAACGATTCTAGGCAGGCTGATGGAGATCCTGTATATGACGGCCAAAGACGACATCCTTATTAAAAAGTCTGAAGCGACTGCAGAACAAGAAAACGCCATGGAGTTCATTTAGGCAATAAATACATTAACGCTGTCAGTGGGAAAGAACTCGCAATGTGTATTGGCAAGCACCTAGAAGAAAACCTGACTGGCAACTGTCAAAAATGCACATTATTTTTCAGTGCTTATGGATGGTAGTACTGACCGTGGTGTAATTGAAAAGGAACTGGTTTATGCAATTTATGCAAATCCCATCAACAGTCAAGTGGAGACTAAGTTTTTTCGAATGAAAGCTGTATCAGATGCCACAAGTGAGGGACTGAAAAATCTCTTAATATAAAAGACATGGTTGGGTTTGGGGCTGATGGGGCATCTGTCAACATGGGAGTAAGATGGGGTCTTGCTGCTCGTTTAAGGGAAGACATACAGGGGTTAGTTGGTGTTCACTGTTTCTCACACAGATTAGAACTGGCCATAAAAGACACTTTGGATAACACCTGTTTCAACGATGTTTCAGACTTTCCAACCCAACTGTTTTATCTCTATCACAAAAGTTCTAAGAGACTCAGAGAGTTATGGTCCCTTGCCCAGGCCATGGAGATGTCAGTTGAAAAGCCCAAGAAGGCCCATGGCACACGTTGGGTGCAGCATAAACTACTTGCCACCCATGCTGTTACCAAATCATTCCCCATAATTTGTGCCCATTTAGAATCTATGGCCGCAGACCCAACTCATGATCAGGCCAAAGCCAAGGGAGTGTTGCAAATTATGACTAAATTCCAAATAGTGGCACACAGGGTTGGCCTTAGCTAGGTGCAAGCTGTGCCCCTGCACCTAGGGGGCCCATGCGAATTACCAGCAGAAACAGGCCACATGGTCTTTCGAGTCTGCTCAATTGTGCAGCTAGCCCCTCAGCATGCAGCTGCCCGCCCTTCCCTCCCCTCACCAACCTCCTCTCCCCACTCAGTCCCATCCCCGCTTGAAGCAGCCCACCATCCTACAAGAAACTACCTCCTGTGGTAAAGAGTTCCACTTGTCCACTGCCCTCTCCATGAAATAATGTCTCCTGATTTCCCTCCTGAATTTATCCCCCTCCAACCTCAGATGACACCCTCTAGTAACCCTCCCTCTTCTGATCTGGAATATCTCCCCTGTATTAGCCTTGTTTATCCTCTTCAGGTACTTAAAGGTCTCGATCTTGTCTCCCCTGTTCCTCCTCTCCTCCAGCGAATACATGTTAAGCATGTTCATCCTTTCTTCGTATGAATTCCCCGCCAACCACTGGATCATCTTTGTTGCTCTGTGCTGCACCCCCTCCAACAGTCTGATGTCTCGCTTCAGAAATGGACGTCAGTACTGCACACAGTATTCCAGGTGTGGTCTGACCAGTGACCTGTACAAGAGAAGGACTGCCTAACAACATCTGAAAGAGATCCCCCTGGCTATACAGCCCAGCATCTTGTTTGCTTTCGCTGTTGCATTCATGCACTGAGCCAAGTTGTTCATACTCCCTGTTATAATCACCCCCAGGTCCATCTCTCACTCCTCTGTACTTCCCAACTGTACCGCTCCCAGCTGATAACTCCTCCTCTGGTTCTTAGCACTGAAGTGCAGTATCTTGCACGTCTTGGCACTGACCCCAACTGCCATGTTTCCAACCACTCCTGTAGTTTATTCAGGACTCCCTGCAGTCCTCTCCGACCCTTGATGTCATCCACCACTGCCCCATCTTGGTATCGTCTGCGAACAGACTGATTTTATTCTGGGTCCCGCGCAAGATATCTGCTATGAATACCCCAAACAGCACTGACCCCAGAACCAATTCCTGTGGCACCCTGCTAGTTACCGCTCTTGGCGATGAGGACAAAAAATAATTTAAAAGAGATGAAAATGTTTACCAGCAAATGAAAGTGAAAGACAACTGACTGTTACTGTTGCAAAAGGTGGGGGCAGCTTTGCTGCTATGCCACTTTAAGATGCAATGCGAAAGATAAAGTTAAGTAAGTGCTAATGGTGTTAATGGACATACTTTATGCCTCCCAGGTTGACTGCTTTCACAAACAAAGGGCTACATTGACAAGAGAACTTGTGTATAACATGGACATGTGGCTGAAACAATGAATGATACGACAAAATCTGTTTCAAACATATGTGAGCAATCAAAATGGCTCAAAAACCTGACCAGCACAGAGCAAAACCGGATTTCCCGATAGGCACCCTGAAAACCTGATCACCATACCCAACAACTGCTATGAATGTCATATAACGCAATGATTTTCACATTCAAACTTACCCTTGCTCCGCACAGGTTTGCTGTTGTTCTTGATAACGTTAGAGCTATTTCTGGACACACAAACTATTAAATCATTAAACTAAGTTAATAGAAACATGTATCACTAACTCTATGGGGCCCACTATTTGTAGACATGTCATTCTTTAAAATAAGAAAGTGCTCCACATTCAGACCATCTGCTATGATTTTTGAAGGCCAGTGCTATGATTTTAAATGCTGAGAGGTTGAGAGGTATGCTGATCACCAGGTAAAAAACCTGACAGATGGCAACCTTATGGGTATCCCATGATAATACTCTCTATTCTCTCCCACTCACACCTCCAAAAAAGTTAAGTTGTTTAACTGGTTTGCAAATCAGAGTATCGGAGGTGTGTCCAGTGATGATGTCCCTGTCCTTACAGAAATGAATACGGTAGTAGTACCGTACTTAAAAGTTCTTGCTCCAGGCTCAGTCAGATTCATTCCAATGGTGAAGTCAAATAATGCAGTGCAGTCAATGGCACTAATTAAAAGATGCTGGTTAAACTAGTAGACCTGGTACTGCTTTATTAATACAGGACAGGAGGGTTAGTTGGGTGCAAATGATGGATGGGGGACCGAAAGGGAGCTGCACAGGACCCCAGAATGGTTAAGGCCGGCCCTGGTGGCACACCTTTTGTATTTTGAACAGCTGCTTCAGCCACTTACAGGTTCTCACAAGCACGTCAAAGAGAAGTAATTGAAATGCCAGAGCTACTTAGCTCTGTTGAAACTTTGAGAAACACTCTTAACCATGCTAAGCAGAATGGTCCCCCATAGGTGGCAGTGAACTTGACATTCTCTTAAAAAAAATGGGTCTGAGTTTTTTTCAGGAGCATGTGCTCAAGTCACATACAAGGGTGTGAAATTAACACATTTTAGTGGCCAAGTTGCTAAAACTTTTAAACAGCAAACTAAGGCCCTGTTCACACTGTGGGACACTGGAAAATGGTTCTTTGAACCGTTCTTAGAAACAGATTAAAGCTTACCGTTTCAAAGCGTCCGCACTGTCAAAGGTGAGTTTTAAAACGTGTTGATACCTGCAGCAATCCGTGTCAGCGTGTTCTCACTGTTGTGGCATTGGTGTCCCTGCAAAGGTTTTCAAGCACCCGCAGCAGTCGAAAGCTGCTTACCATCATGCTTTGTGGTAACACACAAACCTAAAGAATCGTGCTGCAGAAATCATGTTCTCCTGATCGCACTGCCGGTACGTTCAAATTACAATCAGAACAGTTTTCAAAAACGTGCTCAAGCCTACCTCTAAGTAGGATTTGAGTACGGTTCACTAAAACAGTTCCAAAGTCATGCTAAGTGCGAACCGCAAACTGTGCTTGCGGCTATTTAAAACGCCTTACCACTGATGAAACATTTTAAATTCCACAGTGTGAACAAGGCCTAAGACGTACATTACAAACATGAAGAACTGTTGTGAACAACGGTTCGGTTTGACTGATGAAAGTAATATCTATAAAACTGTGCAAAAGTGTTAGATACCAGACTTTGGCCAGCAGTTGCAGACAGAAAGGAACTGGAGCTGTATGGTAACAGTGACATTACTGCAGTAGCTGACCACTTTTCAGCACTTTTGCAGCCTGAGTGTGACAGCACTCTGCTACTTGCAGAATGGCAAGAGTTTAAGACTTTAGCTCAAACCAGTTTCATCAATCTTTATGCCTCTGCTATCTGGTCAAAGCTGACATGTGATTTCCAAAACTCTTATCCAAATCTGTTGAAGTTTGTCAATGTATTGAGAGTATTTCCTGCGTCTAATGCAATTGTAGAAAGGTGTTTTTCAGCAATGAACAAGGTAAAAACTGACTGGAGAGCAAGTCTGGCAGAGGATAATGTAGAAACGTTGATTTGCATTAAAAAGCAGGGGCCCCCTCCTGTAGACATATTTTTTAGTGATAAACCAAGACGTCCTGGTGAGTTGGCAGCTGAGATTGGTCCCCCCCCTCCAAAAAAAAAAAGAGGCCAGAATTGACGGCTACATACCTGGTGGAGAACAGTAGGAAAACAGATTGCACCCAATCCTTGTTGATAACTGTGTGGTCGATCATGGTCCCAGATGGTTACTGTGTGGTCAATCACGGTCCCAGGGTATGCTGGGGCAGGGGTTTTAATTTGTCACGGACTCATGATCACGCTCATGAATTCATGCAGACAGCCTATCTCGGCTCTTAAAATGTATGTGCTGCTGCATAAGAATTGCTGTATTCTGGATATGGCTAAATAAAACAGATATCAGTCTCAGAAACTTGTGTAAATGTGTATTTTATCAATATAGAGCACGATAAGTAAATTTTATGAGGTTTTGAGCAAAAATATCTATTTTTGCTAATTGCTAATCAACTTCAGTCAACTGGTAATCATTTTTTACTTTGATTAGCGAAGGCCACTAACTAAGTCTCCAACACCAATGATGCCTTGCTGTGTATGGTACAAACCAACATTATACAAATATTCGCCTAAATGCTAGGACCAGACTACTGTAAAGACAGACAGAGATAGAACTATCGGGTTCTTAAATGCCAGGGAACCAGAATAACCACATATGCTCCAGGGCACCTTTAGCAAACATATGTTATCTATGTAAGGTGCTATATATTTAAAACACAGCTTTAGTAAGTCAGACACGTAACGATTTGTGAAGTTAAACCAAAGGTGGTGGATGACAAGAGGTCAGGGGAAGGTTGCAAACAGTACAGGAAGCCAATAGTGCACAGGTTGGATGGAGTTCAGAAAAGAAGCTCTGTTTGCTGTATTTTGTGCTTATTCTACGCCCATCCCACACCAGGTCACACCTAAAAACAAGCCTCAGCTCAGTGTGCTCTTCCTGACCAGACTTTCAAATAACTAACATAACATGAGGTGGGGAATCATGGAAATGTGTCAGGCTTCTCCTGCCAGTTGTTATCTGAAGCCAATCAGCACAGGAGGATTAGCCATTTGGTGTGGGTTTTGATGAATTCTGAACTCTCGTAACTACATGCCACACTGCAAGAAGCTGGCCACACACAAGCCCTGGACACAAAAAGTCTTCTTTCTGTAATTAACGTGGCTAGTTTTAACTCTAAAAGTACTCTAGAACACGGTATTTCAATAATACTTTTTATTAAATTAATCTAAATATTTTTTTTTTGTTTGGCTGGATTTGACCCCGACAAACACAGACTCACAGAACAACAAAAGTACTCTTTATTTAATACGGACAACTATACTGCATGTTATTTACGAAAGAAGTAAGCATTTCATGTACAGGGTTATGTGCTGAATGTAAAGACCTAGTCTCCCCTTTCAGTTCTATTAGAGCAATAACCTTTTACATATTTAAGTACCTTGGTGGTAAACCATACTATCTATATTTAGGTTGTAATATGAAAGTGCTTGAACTGACTAGTTTTAAGGATGCAGTCTTTACTGAAGGTTTCATTTTCAAGTGGTATGAAGACTGAAAACTATACAGTGCTAGTAGCATGTGCAGCCTTCACCCATATCAAGACAGAGGCAACTAGTGCAGCACGAAGGAAAGGCCTTGAAACAACAACACATGGGGGAACATGGCAACATGCATTAATGACAGTGACCCACCCAAGTGGTCTAACAAATCTGTAAACAATACTGTTTGTTTTGCAGAGGCAGAATAAAATAATGTAAGACCCAAGTTCAAAGGGATTATGCTCGCCTTTCGGCAGCTGAGCACTGACAAGAAAGAGCTCACAGTAAGAAAACAATGCTGTTTCTGAATGCTGCAGAGACTGCAAACACACTGGCAATGTAAAGTACTGTAGCTGCAGGCTCAAGGGAATCATAGACGTGGAAGCATATCATTGGTTGGCAGAAAAGGACTGCTTGGCCCACCCAATATGCCCAAGTGTTCCCTGCCTATTCTACCTCTGCAGACCCTGTCTGGCCTCCGACAACCCTCCCTGCTTCCTACCTCTTTTCTAATGTACCCCTATGTTTATCCCAGGCATGCTTAAATCCCCCTCCATTTTAGGTCCACTACCTCTGCTGGCAGTCTTTTCCAGGCATCTAGCACCCTTTCAGTGGAAAAAAATATTTCCTCAAACCTCTCCAGACCCCCAAAGCTTCATCGAATGCCCCCTGGTGCTCCTCTTCATTTGAAGGAGATTTCCTACCTGTACCTTGATCACCCCCCGTGAGGTACTTGTTGGTCTCGATCACATAACCTCTCACTCTCCTGTCTTTCAGAGTGTATGTGTTGAGATCCATCAGCATAGGGCATCCCATGCAAACCCTGAACTATTTCGGTTGCCCTCCTCTGGACAGTTTCCACCCTGTCTATGTCTTTTCTGAGATGCAGTCTCCAAAACTGGATACAGTACTCCAAGTGGTGGCAATACCACGGAGCAATTAACAACAGCATCACCGCCCTCCTCCTCCTAATGGCAATAACCCCAAGGTTCCTTTGCTGTCTAGTGTTTGTCAGTACTCCACTCACATCCTATTCTCAGCACTGGGGGTTCCTATGCCCTAGGTGCATGATTTTGCACTTTCTGGCATTGAACCCCAACTGAAATGTCTTGGATCACTCCTCGAGTTTCCCAAGATCCCTATATATTTTCTTCATCCCCTCCTGAGTGTCCACCGCATTACAGATTTTGGGGTCATATGCAAAAAGGCAAACCTTCCCCTCCAGTTCTTCTGCAATGTGCCTCAATAAAGCAGTGTTTGTTAGTTGGTAAAACATTTCATCATTTAGTTGTTTTTAGCAAAAAAGACAGCTTTTACATTTCATTTTGTAATTAATGCCTTGTGTCATTAAAGACGGCCATCACTTGCAATTTGTAAAAATCTCTTCCGTTGAGGTTACCAGTTAAATATACATGCCAGATGCATAATGCGGACCAGCTGGTGGAATACCTGAACAAATATTTGCTCCAGTGCCCGCGGAAGCATGGATTCCGCTCTGGGCACAGTACACTGCAGCACCTCTTGAATTCACAGGATTCATACATCAATCACTAGATCAAGGACATTTAGTAGTCATGGCCTTCACAGACCTTACGAAGGTCTTTGATACAGTGAACCACCCCCTACTTCTCAGGCAGCTGACTACCATGGGCCTGTCCTTAGAGTCCGTTTCTTGGTTCAAAAGTTACCTGGGTGACCGCTACCTTATACAGGAGGACCATGTCAGCCCTTTGCCAGTCCCCTAGAACCAGGTCTACTTCCAGTGAGCTGTTGAACAAGGTTATCAGCAGGGCAGCTAGCACCTCCCTGAGTTCTTTTACTACCCTAGGGTTTATCCTGTCCAGTCCCATAGCCTTATCCACCCTCTGGCCTGCAAGTCCTCTCAAGACTCTTTCCTCTATAAATGGACTTGTGTCTACCTCTTCCTCCGTTCTTGCTTCTCCCTGGTGATCCATCCCTTCTTCCTTCTACTGCGAAGACTAAAAAAAAGTACCTGTTTAAAGTGATGTTTCAACCTAATGTCATAAGGTATTGGGCTTCATAGCCCAATACCTTACAGCAGTTTTAGCTGATTGCTGCTAAATGTAACATTTCTAACTGTGTCCTTCTAGTTTAGGAAGGGATCATACCTGCTGCCAAACCCATGGCCAGCCAATCACTTCCAGCCTCCCAGTTTGCCTGCTCCGCCACCGCACTCAGACATTTTGTGAGGTTTCAGCAGGGAAAGTGTGGGGGCATGCACCATACAAGCCAATGGGGGCATTTTTTCAATGTCATTTTTCATAACTTTAAGCAATCTTAGAGGGTCATGAAATCTACCGCCTAACTTATAGGGCCCCTAATGGTTGTGCAGTGGCTTTTATGTCCCACTAAGATTGCTTAAAGTTATGAAAAATGATATTGAAAAACTGCCCCCACAGACTTGTATGGGGCATACCCCCACGCTCTCCCTGCCGAAAAGTAACAACATTTCTGAGTGTGGGTGTGGAGCAGGCAAACCAGGAAGCTGGAAAGGATCATCTGGCCATGGGTTCAGCAGCAGGTATAATCCCTTCCCAAACTAGGAGGACACAGTTGGAAATGTTACTTTTGGCAGCATTCAGCTAACGCTGCCATAACGTATTGGGCTATGATGCCCAACACCTTAAATTGGAACATTCCTTTAAGATGTCCGCTTCTTCTTGGTCCCCTTTTGCACAGTCTCCTCCTTTCAGCCTTCTGATCCTCACAATCCCTCCTCTTGTTTTTCTCTTCTCACTTACGTACCTGAAAAAAGTCTTATCCCCTTTAGTCACCCCTGTAGCAATCCTTTCCTCTGTCTGTGCTTTTGCATCCCTAACAGCCTTGCCTGCTTCCTTCTGCCTTGCCTGGTACACCTCCCTGTCCTCTTCCCTCTGTATTTCACTGTACCTCTTGTAGCCACCCTTTTTTCTTTCACCACCTTTGCCACCGTTCACCATCTTTGCCACCTCCCTGGAGAAAGATAATGACCGAAGGAAACAGGCAAAGTTTTTTTACTTTATGTAGTTTCCACTTTTGTAAAGAAAAGTGGATGCAAGTCAGTTGAAAATTTAATGAATTTCAAATCCTGTGAAGCGAAGTAGGCATATTCTAAGGTGCTACTATCCCACATACTATAAGTGACAGTCTTCTACACTTAAAAAACAAAACAAAAGTAAAGCCACTGTCCAACCAAATAGAATGAGAAAATTTATTTGTTTTGCAATACATTACAGTAACAAACAGACAAAGCAGTAGTGTTCTTCTGTTTCTATTACTGTTCTGTAGCATAACTTTGGGAGTATGGTTCTGAATCTATACCATCTACCTTTCCAAAGATTAGCGTGGTCTCTCAGGAGGAACAAGCAATAAATGCAGTGCACCGCCAAGGACAGAACATTTTATATTTGGATCGGCGGAGACCGACTGGATTATATCCGGAGTGGCGTGAGGACTGAGCAGGTGAAGGTGTTATCCGGAGTGGCGTGAGGACTGAGCAGGTGAAGGTGTTATCCGGATGGGCGTGAGGACTGAGCAGGTGAAGGTGTTATCCGGAGTGGCGTGGGGACTGAGCAGGTGAAGGTGTTATCGGAGTGGCGTGAGGACTGAGCAGGTGAAGGTGTTATCCGGATGGCGTGAGGACTGAGCAGGTGAAGGTGTTATCGGGTGGCGTGAGGACTGAGCAGGTGAAGGTGTTATCCGGAGTGGCGTGAGGACTGAGCAGGTGAAGGTGTTATCCGGAGTGGCGTGAGGACTGAGCAGGTGAAGGTGTTATCCGGAGTGGCGTGAGGACTGAGCAGGTGAAGGTGTTATCCGGAGTGGCGTGAGGACTGAGCAGGTGAAGGTGTTATCCGGAGTGGTGTGGGGACTGAGCAGGTGAAGGTGTTATCCGGAGTGGTGTGGGGACTGAGCAGGTGAAGGTGTTATCCGGAGTGGCGTGAGGACTGAGCAGGTGAAGGTGTTATCCGGAGTGGCGTGAGGACTGAGCAGGTGAAGGTGTTATCCGGAGTGGCATAAGGACTGAGCAGGTGAAGGTGTTATCCGGAGTGGTGTGGGGACTGAGCGTGTGACATCTGGAGCTGCCGTGGGAGGCGTGATGTCCGAAGCCTGACTGGAGGAGTTGCCACTTGACTGGAGGGACTGTGCTGCAACCATCAGGGGTAGAGGGAACAGGCCATCAAGTCTGTGACTGGTAAGACAGCAGTCTTTCTAGCGTTCCCCTGTATGACTGATGGGCCGCTTTTTCAAGTATTTTATTTATGTCACTTCTTTAAAATTTCACACTGGAGGGAGTATTATGAGGAACAGAAACAACAAATCTGTAGATGGAATTAAAAGTCACCATGTGGTATTTTATTACAAGCACCATTCAATATAATATTCAAGTACTACATACAGTACCAGAACCAAAACCTGTTTTGCAATAGACATCTGAGCCATGGAAGATAAACCATTTATGTTCCTAAAAAGAAAACACAATTTAGTGTTTTTCTTGGATACCAAAGAAACATGAAGTAAAAAGAAAGACACATCTAGAATAAAACCTTGATAGTGAAGTGTCTACAAAGCGGACTGCAACTTTACATACCAAACCCTATGATGCACTGCATGACTGGGATCATCATGATCTGCAAAATGGCTTTGACTTGTTTTTTCACACCTAGTTTAACTGACTTTTGAAACCTAATTAAAGTTCATATTCTCATCTTTTAAAATGAACAAAGAAAAACATTGAGGGATTAATGGCCCGTGCTGCACAGATTTAAAGCAAAAACAGTTCATGAGCCATTCCCTTTAACTGCATGCCCCCCACCCCCACTGGCTTACCTTGGCATCAGCCAAAAGAGAATGGTATGCTTGAGAGAGCATTCTTAGAATTATACAGTCTTAAAAAATGGGTACGTGAAATGACGGCATGTGACTGGCTGACAGCACTCTCTAGCCATATTGTTATCAGGAAATACCATCAGATAACCAAAAAAAGGAGGTATGCGACTCACACTTCTGTGTTTGCAGTGTAGCTTCTCTGGAAATCCCTCCACGCTACTTGCCGCTGCTCATGTCACGATCCCAGGGCAGTTCCCTTCATGACACCCAAATCTTATTGCACTTTGAAAATGGATTGTGTTGGGCCAACTCAACACATTTTCTAAGCATGATGAGACCCTTCAGGGTGTAGGGTGCTGAGGGATATCCACGATTCCAGGAGCTACGAAGGCTCTGGAGCAGGCAGGTATCCCTTAACACCTTCAACACCCCACATCCCGTCGGGTCTTCTCACTTACTCAGTGTAGCTCATGACAGGCGAAGTGGAGTTCTCTGACAACCCAATACATTGTGAACTGTGCTAATGCTACACGTTCATATGTACAGCTATGGTTATAAGAGTGCATCCTCAAGCTGGCCCAGTGGCGCTGAAGTGCTAGATGCTACACCTTGTGCCACGCCGGCCACCCAGGTTTAGAAGCGGACTCAGGTCATTGGTGGTCGGCAAGGCAGGAGAGGATTGAGCGTCCGGAGGACTACTCTTCTCTCCTGGGCAGAGTTTCCAGGGTTTCCCCGCTGTGTAGTGACTCCCAGTAGAAACAGCGAGTGCTACACGGAAGTGCGGACTTACAAGAGGGACGTGATGGTGGACGCCTGCGGGACAGGAGTGCGCTCTCCATGCAGTGATGTCACTGCATGTCCGCACCTCCAGAGGAAAAAAGGAGGAAAAACCCTGGCTGCCGAGGAGGCGACGGCAGGACTCGCGCACCCTGCCCACATGCCCAGTGCCGGCCCCTGACCCAACTTGACTCTCCGAGGTCCCTGCCTCCTCCCATATGGGGCTAGCGGGGGGGGGGGCCAGCAACCGATTCCTTGGTCGAGGAAGGGGGTTCAGGCGGGTGGTATCAGGCTGGACCACTGGGTCTGCACCTGAGAGATGCCTCGGCAGTAAGCAAAGGAGGGAAAAACAGTTGGGAAAAAAAAAAGAGTTCATCCTCAAGTTCTTTTGGGTGAGAGAACTACAAAGCAAAGCCCAGTAGTTCTGGCACAAAAAGGACTTAAGAAGAAACTCTTATATCCATAAAAGAGACAGAAACTGTACTTACAAACATATCATAAATCATGTTATAAAGTGGGCAAGGAAAATCCAGCATCCTGATTGGTCATTAGCCATGCATTATGAGTGGTTAATGCATGGCTAAAATCAAGTGCTCGGAACCAGGCCTTATTACAAAAGAAATTATTGTGCCACAAAGAATTTTAACACTCAGAACAGCCACTTTTTCCCCCACTGCAGAGACAAACTACACACTGTAGTGCACCATCTCAGGAAAAAACACAGATCACCCCACCACAAGCCATCACATGTAAGCATTAATCACCGGCAGAGGCGTCTACCAGGGATTAATGCCCGCTGAAAGGCGTTGTTGCCGCGAGTTCAACCCCAGCGGGCATTAATCGGTAGAGGCCGGGCTGCGGTGATTAATGCTCTTGTAACTACGGACAAGCGCGATGTCTACTAGGGCGAGCACAGTGCGAACTGATTCAGGAAAAGGCGCGGAGACTGAGGGCAATCTTCATAGACTGTAGTCTTGCTTTAGAACACGGCATTATTGAAACACTCTACGAGGCGCCCAGCGATAAGGCGCAATGCCGTCACATGGTGCAAAGAGCAACACGGCATTGTGAGCCATGTCATGCCGTGTTGCTGTGCTTTGGGAAGCTACGTTCCGAGCCAACACGGCATTATTTCTCCATAATGCCGTGTTGCTCGTGTTGTTTTCGAAGCCCAACACGGCATTATGAGAAATAATGCCATGTTGACCTCGTGGAACGCCGCTTCCGACACTAACACGGCATTATCGGCTCACAATGCCGTGTTGGTCCTATACCACGTGACGGCGTTCAGCCTATCCCGGGGCGCCGCCGTGCACTTCTGAATAATGCCGTGTTACAACAGTTTTCAAACACTAGTTTACTCCAGAAAACGTGAAACAATAGATGCCCACAGAAACACAGAATTTGATGTCAGATTAGGACAGCCTGGCACATCCAGTCTGTCCATTCCTCCCTACCTATACTATTACCGCAGATCGTACCCAATCTACAGGTCTTTCTCCCTCCCCCTTTCCTTACCACTATGATTTAGTTTTTTTCCTTTAAATCTATGTAGCCTGACTGTTAATCCCTCAGTATTTTTTCTCTGTTCAATTCAAAAGCTCTGGATGTGAACTTTAATTAGGTTTCAAAATCAGTCATCTGGCATGTAAAAATTAAAATCTCTATAAAACACAACTGCTCATATCACCCTCACGCTGAACCTCTTCCCGATTATGGAGCGGAACACTCCATGTCACTCCCCGATGGCTTTTCTTTTTAATATCAAACCCATTATACCTCAGCTTCACACTCTTGTGATTTTAACTCTCTCCCGATGTGCATACTACTTTGCTCCACACTTACAGCAGTCTAGTCACAACAGCAGTTGCATGAACGGCAGTTTTCAGACACCGGACTCAGCAGGAAGTGCACTCATTCAGAGGGCGAATGCAGAACGGGAGCCACCAAACCTTCCCAGACTTCACAAATTAAAACATTGACTCTTTCCATCCTGCACGGCTCTGCCAGCACATTCAGCACTTTAAACACTTTCTGCATTTTCTCCTTAGACCACTACGCTCTGCCCTCACCCCACACACTGATCGTCTCCCACCTACCATTCACTACATCGCTTTCTTGGGCATTGAACCTTCCTGTTTTCAGCTTGAGCTCATCTTTCACTATCCCTGGCCACAGTCCTCCGTCGCACTCCTGGTTTCTCTATCATGACTCTCCGGATGATAAAATAAATAAGTACATTTAAAAAAAAAAGTTTGCAACTGACCCTAAGATTGTGAGTGACAGTGAGTGGGAATGTTACATGGTGGGTGTGCTTGTACTTCTCAGTGTCTGGTTTGAAAAAGTAAACTGAAAGGCAACATACACAATGTGTACGCTTTGTCAGTACATTTACTAGTGAAGGCAGGGGCAGTGTGCTAGTTGCTATAAGCTACTGGACACAGTATAAAAACTACAGCTATGGAAACCTACTTAGGACAAAAGTCCTCAATAAAAAAAAATGCATCACTTACAGGTGAAGGAACTATTTTATGTAAAAACACATGAAAAAAACTGAATTTTTTTTCTGTTTAAACCTGTAGCTTTTAATTCTAACATCTGTGTAAGATATAGAGTCACATTTTATAAACACAAAAAGAGACACTCCAGGCATGTGCATTACACAGTTCTAATGCACGACCAGGAGCTGAAGGCACTTGGTCTGTGGCCTTGTGCCTCACTACGTCCCTGGCCGTGCATTACAGCTATCTAATACACGCCCCAGTGTGTCTTACTGCTTACATAAAGATTTCTGCTTTTAAAGAAACTAGGAGAAAGTCCTTTTTAAGACATGAATAATGCTAAACTGAATTTAGAACTTCAGACTTTTAGAATTATTTGCATGAAACACCATCTTATGATTGTAAAAGTACCTGGAATATTTAGACAAACAATCCCAACTGGCTAACAACAATGTATTGTTTTATCATATAAAACAGAGGAATTTATATATAGAATAATGCATGGGGTGGTGTGCATTACAATAATTTTATACACACCTGAGGTGTGTGATGCTACATAAACCCCAAGAGGCATGAGCTCGAATTGAGGGGTTTATTCAAGCATCACACACCAAGGGTGTATATAATATCTGAGTAACCACATCACTTCATGTCTTATTTTATATGAACTCTGGCCATCAATTTTTTTCTCACTGTTTGCCTGCCTCTCCCCACAGAGTTTAGATTTTTTTTTTTTTTTTGCCACCAGTAAACAGTAGTAAAGTTCTCTTGGTCTTCAATGTAGGAACCATGATGAGGTAAAATGCTAAAAGTAAACTGTGCTGTCTTTTTTGTTTGTTTGTTTGTTTTAATCAGGAGCAGATTTTGCCATCAGATAAAGCAGCGAATGTAACCAAAGGATAGTTCCTTTAATAGAGAGCCCAGATTGTGAAAAAATGAATGAGGAAACAGGTACACAAATGAAAAGCACAGTAGTGTTAGTGAGGCTGTTTTGAAAACACAGTTGACTGTTACGAGAACGATGCACTTGAGAGTGTCTTGAGGCAGCAGGACGACTTGTTTGAGCGCTCCACTGCTGTAATAACCATCTGGTTATTATGGCTAATAATAAATGGTCTTTACCATTGAAAAAATATATTGCACTTATTATACAGAAAATACTGGTTGGTCAATCATGCACCATGAGCCTGTGCTGACACAGAGGGGTTTTGTTCACATCAGACCTCGAGAGTGAGGCTCGAGAGGTCCAATGTAATCAGAACCCAAGGTGGCAGCATAGCCTGGTCAGCTATATAGTTGCCCAACTAGTATTTTATTTTATTTTTTTTTAAGAATTAGGGGAGCCCTGAGTGAGTAGGGCAAGTGAAAGTGGGTCTATCCAGAGACTCACACTGAAATGACTATCAGTCAGGCAGTGTTCCCATTTACCCCCATCTGTACGTGATTCAAGTACAAATTATGAAATTCAAGTACATTTTTGTGTGAAGGGGGTACACTGTACCCCCATAATTCTGTTAGAAGTATATGTACTCCACAAAAATGTTGTACAAATGGTAGAATAAACCTTATAATTTTAATTTGTACCCCTTAAAATTTTTGGAGAGGGTGCAGTGCACCCCCAGATCTGCAGCCTTAATGGGAACACTGCAGTCAGGTAAAAAAAAGAATAAAACAGTTTGACACAGGACTTATCTGTGTTTGTTTTGTAGCCAATCTGTGTCCAGTCTTCCCCTTCCAGACTAGGGCTTGACGGCTTTGCTTAAAGCATGCACACACACACAAAAAAAAAACCACTGTGCACACGGCAGTTCTTCTCAGTGCAGGTGGCTCGTGGATTTCCGATCAGCTGATATGTTGTTGTGGCACAGAAGGATACAATGATGTTCCATGACCTCTGAATTGTGGTACAACATTTCAGCAAGGGTAGAAATACATGCTGAACAAGGGCCCGTACACAGTATTGTCTTATAATCATTCAGTGCTTACAGCATCACTAAAAAATTACAAGAGGAGGCATAAGCGTTGGAATTTAACATTTATAAGCCCATTAAATCATTCCAAGGTAATAGCCACATACTGTAACAAATAAAATACACCAAAACTCTAGAAGGTAAGAATGTAATGATATCTTGGGGTTCTGGGGACAAATATACACCACTTGACCTTTGCTCTAATGGTTTATAAACGTCTACTGAATCCCTGGATAGAATTCCCCCTCATTATGTATGGTTAGCTGTGCTTTAATCCTTATATAATTTGCAAACGATTCTAAAAGAAAAAAACTGAATGCTTTAGAGTAGGTCACAGGTGCTGCTCATTGTCAGAAGGTTTCCATAGCTTCATTGTACTGCAGCTCAGTCAGCTCACATAACTACCTACAAAGCAAGTAAAACCAGTACAGAACTGCCAGCAGACAGTATACAGCAAACTATTTCACCCTGGCACATCATCTCTTATTCACGGTGCATGAACTTTAAGTGCCACCCACCTAGCTGACCTGATGTATCTTTCAAGAACATTAAATGTACATGTTCTACAGCACAGTTCATAGGGCCAAATCATTTTATCTCAAGGAACAGGCCAACCATAATCTAAGTACATGGCTTTGTAATGCATTATGACATTTTGGACAACAGCTGCAAGATCGGCAGAGCTCCCACATTTCAACAAACCTTTTACAATAACAAATAATTTTTCACAGAAATATAATCTAAACCTGTTATGAATCTTTTACAAGTTTTCATTTCCCAGTGCTTTCGTTTGCCAGAAACCAACGACTAGGACAAGGCTCACGTTTAGTGTCCTGACTGAGTCATTATGGCCAATACCACAAACAGGTCACACCTCATCTGTATGGTACTTCTCAAAAACGGTGAGAGCTAGTTAAAGAGGGAGGAAAAAAGCTTTTTGAGCAACTAGGTGGTGCTTAAAGTAAAGCACTATGGTATCCGAAGTCCTGGGTTTGTGCCATAAACCACACTCCCTTCACTGAACTGGTGGAGTCTGGGGTGTGCTGTGGAAGCAATTTGCTCTGACTCGAGAAGGGGGGGGATTAGGACCACTATATGAGTGGAACAGGACACTGTCGATGACCACATGGTTTCTTGCCCCTCCCAGTATAGTGCAAGGGGATAGATTTCAGTTGGGGTGTATGGGGCAGGCAGGATGACACCTGAAGAACCACCTATTCACTGATGGCCTGTTCTCTTCCTGGGCCTCCCTCGACTTGGCACACTGCATCCAGGGAAGTGTGATGGTGACGACATACCACTGCTGGGTAGAATCCGAGTTGTATTTCTGACTCACGCATTTTGGTCAGGAACTGGTATACCTCTCAACTGTCCCCCGATTTTACCTCAAACTTTTCCTCTGTCCCTCATAAAATGTGTATTCTTGTGACAGAACAGTGGGGATTAAAAGCACAAAACAATGTCATACATTACAGTAACAGACTGTTGTTCTTCAGAAAATGCATCTTAACACAAATCCCTTTATTCTATCAGCTTTCTGTGTGAATAGTACCAGATTTTAAGATGTGTCCCTGATTTGGAGTCTTAGTCCCTGATTCATAAGGCAAGAGGTTGAGGGGTATGGGAACTGGAACAGAAGGCATGGAACACATCGAGGAAGTTGATACCTACATCCATAAAATCAAAGGCACCGCAGTCCGCAATGGGAAATAAAATGTTCAACAACAAAGGGGGGTTGCAGAAAAACTAAACAACTTCAGATCAAATGCCGGATCACATTTCTTGAAACCTGACTGGCTACTCTGCTTGCTCATTTATTTGTAGTTTTTGACCAGGAAAAACACACTGAGCTGTGACAGCCCCTTCCCAGGTGTGTCGGGTGGGATGGGGTGTTACATAAAATTGAAGGTGGAGAAGAGTAGAGCTGTGCAACAGGTACTGGGCCCAGCCACTGATGTGAATGTGGGTAAGATCACAGAAGAAGTACATGGTACTTCCAATCTGAGTGGTGCTCGGATTCAGTTGGTAGGCCCCTGGGTTTGAGATACCTTGACCATTACAGGAAACAGCTAGAAGAGCCAGGGGCAGCAGTGAATTCCCACAAAAGACTCTGCTAAAATCAGTCTGTAGTATCAAGGAACTGGGCAGTTAGGAGTGAGAGAGAGGCAAAGAAACAGAATGGCATAAGTGGGGCAGCTGCAGATTTGCGGTGCTTGGAGCCCTTAGCTGCACAATCAAGGACTGAGTTGGAGTCTGAGGTAATGGGTGGGGTGGCCATTGCAAGATGGTGCTTGGAGTCCCCAGAGGAGATTCAGTGGAAACAGGTGGAATCAGGTGAGGCTGCCTCTGATGCACAGTGCTAGGAGCCTACAACAGAGACAAAATCTAGGTCAGTCATTTGGGTGGGCAGCCGTCACTATGCAGTGCTTACTCCCCCTACAGTCTGCTATGAATGCTGCTGTACACAAGGAGAGGAGGAGCAGTTTTTTTGTGTCAGCATGTATGGCTAGTGACAAATCTGGGATCGGCCTTGGTTGAGGCACTTGTACTGGAGACGGCGGAGGTGGTGTGTGAGGTCACAAGGTGGAAAGAGGGGCCTGGGCTGAAATTATATAAGAGGACTCTTGACAAATCACCAGTGAAATGAAAAAACACTTGACTTTTCCTGGTGAACATACACCCGATTTCCGAATGTGACATGATTTTAACAGAATTTTGGAATACGTCGGGTTACGGGTACATTTCAGCAAAAGCAGGGCATATGCTTAGGAGAAACAGGGTAGAGAGGTACACCTTTTCAGGCAACTGCATATATTACTCTCTTGAGAACCCTTAAAATTACTGGGTATAACACTTAGGGCTGACAAACCTGATTTGCAAAAATTAGAGAGAGAAACTGACGATATAGTATGTTAATCTAAAGTGGCACGGCGGAAGAACTTGGATTTTAGAAACATCAAGGAGAATACAAATTATAAAAACTTTTCTGGTCCTGCTATTTGTTTATCTGCGTTATGTATATATAGCTCCTCTGACACACATCAAAACACATTTTGTTTTCTTTTCAAATGGTATGTGGGAACAGGTTAAATACAATAAAACAGAAAGTGATGTATACAGGTCTACAAGATGGCGGATTACACTTGATCATCCCCTTATTATTCTTTTACAGTATGCTTTTAATTGCAAATGTTGGCCCCGTGTTAACCAGGGTGCAAAACCAGAGGCTGTCCTGGTATATATGGTTATGTCCCTTAATACTTGATGGGACATAGGAAATTGTGTTAAAGGGAAGGTCTCCTCAACCTTTTTTTCTGTTTACCTCTGTGGTTTGTAGGCATGAACAATGACTGCCTCTATTGCACCCTCCTAATTTCATCAGGATTTAAATGTACATGAAGTTACTTAAGCTTGCTGTAAAAAACTGCTTAACTCCATCAAAGGTTATGACCCAATTCACGCATGGCATCAAGAAATTTGATGATCCTTTAGAGCTAAAGTCTGCAGTTCTAATATAGCATTAAGTACTGTTCATGTCCTCTATAGTCCATGTGTTGTGTCTTGTGCCGACCATCAACCTTGTTAGCCTGAGCCAGCACAGAAAAAAAACAGTGAGAACAAAGAGAATGCATCCCATCTGCAGAATAATAACTTGTAACACAAAACTATTCAACAAAGCAGAAATTAAGCTTTACAAACACAAACTTTCTCTAAAAGCATTTTTTCCAGCTCAGGTACACTTTAAATTGATGGTGCAACGGAAAAGTTTTTTTTCCAAAACAGCTAGTTTCAACTGCAATTAATTAAAAATAACAGCATACTTGTCAAATGTACTTGTCTAGGTGCTTTCTATACTGTGCACCATGAGACTTTATTTTCTCAGTCCTAACCCTTACCAGGTCTACAGTGCTATTTCTAGACAGAATGTTGTGGCCATCTTTTTTTTCTTGAGAAAACAATAAATTAAAACATTAATAAAATACTGAAATGTTGATGGAATTGGAAAATGCTGCCACCAAATAAAACTGGAAGACACCTGGAATATTTAATAGAGAAAAAGGTAGGGTCAATTGTTTGTCCAGTTTCATTGCACTGCTGCTTTAAACCACAGAAAACAGCAGGGCACTTACAGTACCTTGAAAAGTTCAATGGCCAGCACATGACAAGAACACAGGGACTGCAGAGGACATGAACAGCTCTGACTGATACAGTATAACTACTGCGTGATTTAGCTCTAAAGCATCATAAAGTCTTAGGATTCCTTACAGGAGTCAGTTATACCCAGTGGAGTCATTTACTGTACATTTAAATCCTGATGAAATTAGGAGGGTGCAAGAGAGGCAATCATTGTTCATGGCTGTGGACGACACAGGTAAACAGGAAAAAATGCTGAGGGGACCTTCTGTTTAGTAGTTCGGTCCTATGACAAGGTTTTTTTCCTTGTTAAATGGAAAACTGTTAGAAAGTCAATAAAAAGGAACATGAAACTGGTGAAATAAGGTCCTAGAAAACATCTGTATAATATATAATTCTTTGCAAAAAACATTGTTAATGCACTAGTTCGGGCATTAGGGTTGACAACCCCGAGGCACACCCCACGCCTGATTTGCGAAGAGGCAAGAGAGGTGAAACTGTAATGGTTTTTCTTGTTGATGCCTGCAGAGCAGAGATGGGGTGTTAGCGTTGGAAACCCTTAACTAGTATATTAACAAAGTTTTATGCTAAGAATTTCCTTACTTTTTGAGATAGTAAAATTGTACCCTCATTTCTCAGTAGGAGCACAGGGCCCTCTGGGCCCTGCACTCACATCCTTCCTTAGATGCATACATGTAACAGGAACAAAACTGTCAGGATGGCCTTCTTATTGCCCCCACCTCATGAACCTGGTAATGAACATTTTTAAATTCCCACCAAAACTTGATTCTGTGCCACTGCAATGGCATTGCATGCCACAGGTGCAAAAACACAGTTTGGCCAGGGTTTAAAAAAATGACAACTATCTGTGCTTGAGGTGGTATAAGATGATTATGTTGAAAAGTTGCTTTCAAAATACTTAAAATTGCCAAAGTTATGAGCGAGCATAGCAAAATCTCAATGTATGGGCCCAACTTTGCCATTTTACAATTTTTTCCCCAAATTTTCATCATAGCCTTCTTATGACTCCACCTCATGAACAAGGCAGGTAAAAAAATGTTAAATACCACCTGAAAGGTGATTTTCGTCAAGCAACTGAGAAATCACCTTTTGGGCTTGATCTGCGAAATTCCACCGACATCAGTCATGAGGTGGGGTCCCAAAAAGGCCATGTTGAAAATCAGGGGTCAGAATCTGCAAAAATGACAAAGTTATGCATCAAAGTTCAAATCCCTATTCAAATGCACTAACCACAGCTGCCTTAGTTTCTCATACTGAAGTTGGCAATTCCAGCAGCAGGACATGGTGTCTTCGATCGGAGAGTGGATGTTGACCCTGGGACCTCTTCAGGTAAGTGATGGTGTGTGGAGGGTGTGAGGGGGTGCAGGGTGATGAGTGCTCAGAGGGAGGTCGGGCTGGGGGGGTCGGAATGGCAAGGGCCCTTTTTTATAGGTTAAAAAAAAGACACTGAGGGAAGGTTTTCTTTTTTACAGGGTATTAAAAGATAGGGACTGTGCTTGGACAGGGTGGGGGTGCCACTACACAACAGAGAAATATACATGAATGACGAGAATGGCAATCGGGGGAGAGGGGTGTCACTAGACACCAGGGAAATATTAAGAATACCTCAACAGTGATCAGAGGGTTGGGGGGTACCACTAGACACTAAGGAAAGAGTGGTAACATATGTGCATGGCAATCTAAGGAATAGCAGCAAATGAAAAATGATTTTACCTCACAAAAAGAGCACTGGGCTCATAGGAAAAAGGATTTCATTTCATTTTTAGCAAGCCATGAAAAAAGACTTATAATGTGATAGAAAAAAACATTTCTAGAGCATTTCTCCAACAGTTAAATGCAGAATCCAGCAAACAGGGTCCCGATAAGCAAGATACATGTGTTGGTCGCTCTCCAGAATGTCATTTTTGTGGCTTCTGGAATTTTTATTTGTAGGCAAAAACAGAAAACAAGATGGTGGCAAATGAAAAAGGATTTCCCCCCTCACAAAAAAGGATATGGTCAATACGAAAAAGGATTATTTTTTCATTTCATTACAGCTATTTTGAAGTGCTTACTGAGCATGCACAGAACCCATTTTTCAAACATTCTGAATTAAATAATTTTGGAACAGATTAATATTTTTTCACCAAACAAGCAAAATGCACATCTGTGGGCCAGCCCCTTTCTACCACGAAAATGTCACACCAAAATTCCAAACCATCTGGGCACTAGCTACAGTATCTTGATAGAAAATACAGCAAAACCAATGGGAACAACACACCTGAAAATTAACTTTTTGCACTATCCAGAACTCAAAATCCACATATCGGACTGGAATGAAACTTGGCACATCCAAGCATGCAAAATGTCATGTAACTCCCTTGAACGGTTGCAAAGTTACTGCAGTGCAAAAACTGGGATTGAACATTAAACTGCCTACTCAACTCTAATTACAGTGGCACTACCGTTCCACTATAATTCAACGGATATGTGACTGCACTGTTATCCCTTCCAATGCAATTTGAGCAGTATTGTTCTGACTCTGTCCCATTTTAATAGTAAAAGGTTATTACTACAAATAAGGGACCTGATTTGGCTATGTCTTCAGGGCAGGCTAAAATATAGTCTGAAATATAAAGAGCTAGGAGAGATACTTTTTTTGCCAGATAAGAATGTATAGATATTGAGGAAACTATTTGCTAGCTCTTTGTACATTACTGCTATGTTAAAAGCCTTCAGCATGCATGTCATAATAAAGTGGAAGGACCCTACTATTTCAAATTTGATGTACACGGGTATGGGTTTTTTGTGAGCCTCATAGGGATACCTTCAGGCACACTGGGTTTCACTTTGAATGAATGATATCTGGTAGGCCAGAGAGCAGTTTACATTAAAAAATAGGTTGGTCACTGTTACAGAGTTAAAATGAAAGGGTACTGAGGGTTTTACGTGCCATTCACTATAAGCCAAGTTGAGCATCTATCACCATTAAAAGTATCAGAGTTAGTTTTTTTTTTTTTGGGGGGGGGGTCCCCAAGATTTGTTTGGGCTAATATGGGCGTAGTATCTTGCCTCTGTCTGGTTACTGTATTTTTTGGAGATTATAACAGGGGAATAGTATTTAGGTTAACGCAGAATTTTTATATCTTCTGATCCGTTTCTGTAATCTTTAAGTTTATATGGAATGTGCTCCCCTCATGCTTAAATGTATTAACTTGTTTTACATGCAACATTACGTGATGTGGCAGTCTGTGGTCTGAATACTCTGCAGGTTTTATAGTAAAAAGATTTCCCCTGTCTTACAAAACGTGCCATGGGGACAACTATCAGAGATGGGCAGAAGGAACCTTGGTTTCATGTCTCATCAGAAGAACAGCGCATCAACAGTTCAGCACGCACACTCACACACACACACACACACACACACACACACACACCCCTCGTGCTGCACTGCAATGTCAGTACTGAATATTAACCCAAGTTCCTGGTGTGAGACTAGAACTAGACCTTCCGGCCACAAAGGCAAAGTGTGCAATCTTCTGAGCCGCTGTGACTAACTCAATAAGACTTCAGTTGCCAAAAGGACCTTAGAGTAATTTAAACATTCTAAACACATGAGGTGGACTAACTATGTTAACTTCTTTCTCACATAATTCCTAAAGACTTGTGGGTGAAACGCTGATTCTAACTTTATTTCCGGTGTGCATTCACTCTAACCCTTTCGTTTTAATTACAGCCCACATGTTGATGCTGCTATCTGTTGTTTGTCCTTAAAAAACTGTAAGATGTTCTTTTTCTTTGCAAAACCATGTAACGAATTGTAGCAGCAATATATTCATAAAGAATTAATAATGAGCTGGGGTAATGGGCCTCAGCAACGTCCAGCCACTTTACTAACTGCCAGGGAATAGACATGACCTTGATCAATATTACTTACAGTAGATCAGCATTTATTTAATTAAGCTAAACAGGAAAAGCACACAACATGAAAGGTAGTGCACACCATTGTAATTTAAAAGGGGCGCTTCTGTAAACACCGCCTCCATTTAACAGGCTCCCTGCTGCATTCTCAGAATGGGTTAAGACAGATGTTTCGGCTCTGTTACCGAACTAATGAGTGGAGGTGCGGCTGTCTGCGAGATATCTAGCATTACTGTACTTCCACTAATGAAGGGCCACAGAATCTTTTCATGAAAAATTGGCAGACTGGGTAAAAGCACAATAATAGCAGTTCAGAACTGGGACCAGGCATTAAACACACATTTAGTTAATTGGTACTAATATGAGAGAAAATGCTGCTGCTACCTCCCTGACGTCTAAAAGGAGCATATCTAATATTATTAATGGTGGGTACATGGGACCAGAAAGTAACTACTGTGTGGCACTTGGGAGGGGGGTGGGTGGCAGCCAAAGGCTAAAATAAATGGGGGGCAGCCAAAGGCTTAATAAATATGATTTTTGCGCAACAGAGAAAAAAAATGAAATACACATGTAAATGTACTGCATACCATAATTAGATTTATACAATAGGAGTGAGCTATATTTTTCACTGATAAAAGCAAGTACAGTATTACTACCACATAAATGCAAGCCCAGGCTAACACAGTGATGATAAATGCTGTTTATACATACTGTGCTTACCTCACCAGCATTTATTCTCACTGTGGTGATGTCACAGACAAGCCCATTAACTCTCCCTCAGTGCTGCAACTTGTTTCAGCTTATTAAAACAAATGAAATTCATCTGTCTTTCAAGTACCCGAAGCCCCAACAACAGGTTTACTGCATTTAATTGCACAGACACACATGCTGAGAAGATCTCTAGAGTTCCTACTAGAAGAAAAGAAAGAGCACTGACTGCTAAATACATCAAACCATGCAGACTCAAAGCAGCAAACATACTTTGATACAGCTGAACTATACTGGAAGAATAAATACATTCTCCTTAGCTGGCCCGCTGGCGCAGCGGTGGGATTTCCACTTGCGACACCGGCGACCCGGGTTTGGGAACAGACCCGGATCGTCGGAGGGCCGGCCGGGGGGAGTAGGATGGAGCATCCTATGGACTGCTCTCCTTCTCTGGTGGGAGGATGGGGAAAGCGATCGGCACACTGAGGACTCCTGGTGGAGGCCGGGAGATCTCAGGCGTCCGACGAGTACAGTTCTGGGAGGCAGGGCGGACGCTGGCGTCATTGCACGTCCCCGCCTCCGTAATAAAAAATGATGGAAAATCGAGGTGGGCAGGACCACAAGTGCACATGAAGCCCTCCCCGGAGGACCTCACTACATCACCGTCGCTGCGGGTCACTGACCAGACATTGGTTCTGTGGTCACCGTAAAAGGTGGCCGCGGCCCCCCCCGGGGAGTAAGCCGGGGGGGGGTGACTGAGGTCCTCGGCAGCCATAGACAGTGGTGGAGGTTCCGGGGGCCGTGACCAGGGCTGATGGAAGACGGTGTCCTGCCAGGGGGAAAAAGATAAAATAATAAAATTAAAAATACATTCTCCTTACAGAAGTAAAGAAAACAAATGAATGTGGAAGACGTTTTTCTATTTTGCACACAGTTTGAAAGCAACACAGAACCACTTTAGAAAAGCCTACTGTATAAATCGCACACATGATGTGCAGATCGTGTGATATGTGAAATATCTTCACTCGTGAACCGTGACCTCTGGATACTCTCACTCGTGCCTTTGGCACTCATGAGTATCCAGAGGTCATTGTTCACTCATGAAGATATTTCACATATCACACTCCTGCTCATCATGTATCCCCTATTTTTTATTGTTTCTGAATAAAAAGTTTTCCTCCAATTTTAAAGTGGCATGATACTATTAATTCTATAAACAAAGTGTCCTGACCTCCCACATGCTCCCAGTGCTTGAAAATGTTCTTGGCTTTTATTTTACAGCTACATGTATCTGGATCTTTATTTTATGCAGCTCATTTATTTTCTTACTTTTCATGTTTGTTTGTTTTGGAAAAGTTTCACTGCACCCCAAAAAAAAAAAAAACAACATCTATCAGTATGGTACTGCCCAAAACAAGGTGCTAGAGACTAATACATACTGTTGTTAATAAAACGACTTTCCTCACAGAAAAAGCCATCTAAAAAAAATTTAAAACACAAAGCTAATAAATCATCTGTCTCATCACGAACCACTAACACCACGCCTCATCTGAAGCAGCAACACAAACCACACTTCAATAAAAAAATACATTCTCATCATTTGGTTTTACCTTCCAACAAAGCTAAAAAAATGCACACAGTTGTAGACAGACCCTGCTAAAACAAAATACTTACTCCTTGGCCTTTTCAATCACATCACACTTGGCCGCTCACAGCTACAGTACACAGAGCTGAAGAAATGGCTCAAAACCAGAACCACAAAAACAACAGGGACGTGCGTCTCAGCTGGAACATCCAAAATGAAAGCAAGCAAGCAAACTTTTATTTGTAAAGCTCCCATTCCCGTGGGCTCTGGGCGTTTTATGTTGTAAAACAGCATAACTTTACATACAGGACATGAATAAGATAAGATACAAAAAAACTCACAATATTAAGAATTAATTAAAAAGTGGCTTCACTAATTGATGAAAGTCTATCCACAAATAAAAATATAAACGACCGGCAAATTACAGTAAATCAAAGGCTTTCTTAAGGAGATGGGAGTTCAGACCCCTCTTAAAGACTTCCAGTGAGGGGTCCTCCCTCAGTGACCTTGGAAGCAAATTCCACAGGGTCAGGCTAGCTAAGCAAAGGCCCTCTCACTGGAGTATTTGAACTGAACCCAGGGAACTGCAAGGGGGGCTCATCTCAGAGGAATGAAGAATGCAGGACGCCTGATGAGGAAACAGAAGGTCACGCAGGTAGCTAAACAAAGCAAGACTGGTGACCAGGTTAGCCCTCTGAGACAATGGAGTCCTTTTTTCAGGGGTGACCCAAAATTACTGACATATACTGTAGTAGTGTACATTACATTGCATGTGAAATGCTATTACTCCCTCCCCCAGCACAGAGAAGGATGCAAACCACTGGTGCCGGAACGGTTTGAAAAGTGGTAGGGGCAAAGATGTAAGAGGTAAATCATCCCCTATTAAATACATTAACATGATTGCAAAAACTGATAGGGCCACTTATGAAAGTAGTAGGGCCACGGCCCTAGTGGCCGCCTCTGTTCCAGCACCTATGATGCAAACACACAGTAAAAAGAAATCCAGCAATGAGATTACAGTCCTACCCACACTTCAGAAATGTGCCACGTAAAAACTAAAAATAATTAGTAAAGAAACATGTCGACTCACACAGAAGTCAAAGCGAGCCTCCATTTTCAAACTGCAAGCTGCACATAGACAACTAAATGTCACTACTTCCTACAGTATATAAAACTGGTCCTCGAACAAATAGAGCTAAAAAAATACTAAAAATTGCGTATAGGCTTTTTTTTTTTTTACTGTTTTTCAGGTGCCTCAAATATGAAACGGGTATCACCACAATCGACACCGAAGGGTCAACAAACACTGCATGCTACTGAGTCTTAATCTTGGAAACTGCCTACTGACACGGTGAACTGACTCTCACACCCACATCTCAGGGTACAAGCCCTCAATTACGAAACATGAATGCACAATAACCCCATTAACTCTTCATTAAATCTCTGACAAATACGTAAAATCCAGCTGTTTTTGACAACCCAGATATAATGCAAACAAAAAAAAATTGGGGACGGTAAGAGGTAATAATGCCACATGGCCAAATGACCTTGTTCTATTCTCTCAATCAATTGCTTTACACGTACAAACCGTTATCATCACTTATTCTAGGTATTTAAAATTTGGTGACTGGGACAGGCATGCCGAGCGGAGGCTCAGGTGCGACTCAGGGGGATCATATATGTTTTAAGCTCATATAGATGCTGTCACTTAAAATAATGTCACTGGGTGCTCATGTGACTCACAGTAGCGCCTGCGTTTTTAAGGCACTGAGCATTACTCCCAGGCCATGCCCACCTGAGGAAGCTCTACCAGGGCAAAGTGCAGGGATTTTTCTAGCTACAACAGTTTTCATGTTTGGTGACGGTAACCATGATTTTTACTGACACCTTTATGACTGTGTGAACTCTGTCTCTCTGGGGTCAATTATTGCAGTACTTGCATTGCATGTAAAGATCTGGTGCTCTTTAGGGCACTGGAAGATGGAGAGTGAGAGGAGACATGATACAGACCTACAAGTGCCTCACAGGGTGAAGAGGGCGCAGGAGGGGAGTCTCTTTCAAATGAGAAACAGCACCAGGACCATGGGCCATGTGATGAAAGGGGGTGGGGTTAAGAGGGATATAAGGAATTATTTGTTCACTGAAAGAGTGGTAGATGCTTGGAACAGACTGGCAGCAGAAGTGGTGGAAGCGTAAACAGTGAGGAGCTACAAGCATGAGTGGGATAGTCACAGAAACATAGACTCTGTAGGCAGATAAGGACCATACGGCCCACCTAGTCTGCCCACTTCCCTACTCACTGCTGCAGCCTCAGATCCTATTTGATCTGTGGCTCCCCTGCTCTGCACATTTCCAGGGTAGTCTTATGTCTATCCCATGCACTCTTGAACCCCGGTATTGTTTTCGCACCCACCACTTCTGCTGGAAGGCTGTTCTACAGCTCCACCACCCTTTCAGCGAAGAAGTACTTCCTAACATTACCCCTGAGCATTCCACCCTTCAGTCGCATGTCATTCCCCTTGTTCTTGTGCAGAGTTTTCTCTGATATATGCTTTTCACCTATACCCTATGTATTCCCCTAAGGTATTTAAAAGTTTCTATCATATCACCTCTCTCCCTTCTTTCCTCCAGTGAATAGATATTTCCTCGTAGACAGGGAAATATAAGTAAATAGGCAGGGAGAGTGAGGGTTGCTGGAGACCAAAGCAGGCAGGGAACATCTGGATAGACCAAGTGGTCCTCTTCTGCCAACAAATTCTATGTTTCCATTTCCTTTCTGGTACCGCCTGAATGATCGGGCCCGCTGTGGATGCACCCTTCCTCTGGCCAGGAAGGTGGGTGAGCCACTGCCTTCACAGTCAATGGTGATCCTGCTCTATGATCAGGTGGCGGTGGGTATGATTACTGGGCTGGCTGTGTACCCCCTTCCTGGAGGCCAAGTGCCTCACTTCAGTGTAATACCTGGCCCCTGGTCGGCATCAATGTGGTATTTCAGAAACTGCACATGAAAAAGAAACTGAAACCTGGTTCAGGTCACGTAAACTCATCCTAAACTACTCAAAAACCAAATCAATGCTGTTTCAAGGTACTCACAACAAGCACAAACTCCAACAACTGCTAACCTACAATAGTGGTGGCACTGTGCTGAAACAGACCAGTTCATACACCTGGCAGTAACCCTTGACTCCACTCTTTCATACTCCACGCATATAAATAACCTAGCTAAAGCTGTGAATACACGCACAGGCCTGCTATATAGGCATAGGCACTGTCTGACAGACGAAGCATTAAAACTTGCCATTCAGAGCTCAATCACCTCTTTAATTGACTATGGTCTCGTAGTTTATGGATCAGCTACTGACACTGCCCTCCCGCGTATAGCCATAGTCCTAAACAAGAACTGCCAGCTCCTCACCACAGCATCTAGACTCACACACACATGTGATCTCTATGAACTGGCTACAACTTCAAGGCAGAATTAAGTATCAGACCTGCTTCCTTGCTAAGAAGACAGTGTTAGGCCTCCTTCTACCAGGGGTTCAGTCTATACTTTCTCCTGACTGTGCCGCCTGCCTTATCAGGAGTTCTGGTACACTAATCTTCGCAGCTCCAGGCTGCCGTACCACTCAAAAGCAGCACTCCTACAAAGTTAGGGCCTCTAAACTGGTTCAACATACTCCCAATGGATATCACCAATGCACAGAATCTCAGCTCCTTTAAGCACAAACTATGACAGCACTTGGTGGCCAGTGCTTACTGTGACTGCTACACTTAAATTCCCTGCTCGCCCTCCTGGCCTCTCTATTACTTATGCACTCTCACCACACCCCACTCCCTCCTTATTAACTCCTTCCAATATCTCACGTCAGCCACCTCAGCCTTCTCCCTTGCCCCCCCCAATATTTCACTTCTCCCTCTCACTTCCATGTCCCTCCCCTCACCTACTACCCCCTGCACCTCCTAGCTTTTATATTCTCTCTCTCCTTTCTTGTCCTTGCCCATCCTAACTCCTCTCCTCCTCCCACCCATCATGTTACCCCCACTTACATCTCCCATCCCTTCTCCCTTCCCCTCCATCACCGCCTACCTTATCCCTCCAATCCCCCACCTCCTCGGTTCTTGCCTGTCCCCTACTACCCTGTCCTCTCACCAACTACCTCTGGCCCTCTCATGCACTTGTTAGATCACCTGAAAGAAAAGCCTTTGGCAGCTCATGCATTCTGTAATGTTTTCCCTGTTTCTAATTCTTCTGTCTTATCTTGACAAAGCCACTGGCAGCTCACGTACTGTAACTGTATTAATTGTTATCTACCTGCCTGTTCTTGTCTATTCCTGTCCATTGTCCAAGACATGGAACCTTTGTAAAAGAGCACTGTTTGCTCAAAGGTGTTATCTGAAATTGTCATAAATAAAAATAAATAAATAAATATCCTGGTTACCTGGGTGGCAACATGACAAAATGCCAACGCATCACAGATGTGTTTTATGGTGCCGCCCTAAAGTCCTCTCAGGCCAGACTGGACCCTCTTTTCCACTCTGTCATTTTGCCATTGACTCTGACCCTTACCCACCACTTCATCTATAGTACATCTCATTCCATGTCACCTCGATTATGTGCTGTTTCTCATTGCTCGTTCTTTCTCTCTAAATAACGTCTCTCCTCTTCCCAACCCCATCCACCTACTCCCTACGCTCTGCTGACTCTCTTTCCTTCTCCAACACTTGCTGCAAAACCTCTGCCACGCAAACATCTTTCTCTGTCCACTTCCTCTGCCTTTGGAACACTCTCCCTCTCCTCCACTCTGCCCTTCCCCCTGTCATTTCTCACTCAAACAGTTCCTCAAGTCCCACTTTGCTCCCTCCTGTTCTGTTCCTACTCTTTCTCTAATCCTACTCTCTCTCTTCATCTCCTCCTCTACTGTAAGCGATTCGTTCCAAGCTAGTCTACAGTCACTTGTCACACATCTTCTATTTCTTAGCTCTGCACAGGGTTCTTGGTGCAGATTTATGTTCTTCCTGCAATTGGTCTCTGCTAGTTTTGTGTAACCTTCCATATCAATATTTCACTGTTTATTACCATTCACATAATTTGTGGCTGGCAGTATATCCTAGAGGTTACAGTAACGAGCTATGAATCTGCGTGGTACATCCAGCAGACCTGGGTCTGATTCCCAATCAACCTCTACTTGCAAAGAGTGTGACTGAGTAGTCACTTAACTTCCCCAGGGCCCCCAGGTCACCCATCAAAACAGGCACTTGTGCCTAGTGGGCCTTACCTGGTTACCAAAGTATAAAAACAATGTAGTGTCATTTGTCTGCACTTGTTTCACCTGCACAGAATTGTACTGTTTGCTTGTTAACATATTTTTCTCCCTTGTACCTCATCCCCTAGCTTGCTTCTGGAAACAAGCATTTTGCCTTCCCAGTCACCAACTGCTAAATAAATAGATCACTGGATCAAACCATTATCTTTAACCTAATTTTGCTCCACCTGGTAAAACGGCATCTATTTACCGTTTCTAATGCAATTTCTACTGTAAATCCAAAAAACAATTTTTCAGATACAGCAGGGAAAAAAGAAAGATGAGAGGGGGAATTGTAGGGCTGACGGAGGAGACAGGATAACGGAGGAGGAGGAGGAGAAGACAGCTGTTCTTAATGATTACTACTGCTCTAAATTCACAGTTGAGGATAGCAGGCCTTTACAAGAAAGTGGCACAAAGGCTGTTGCAAGAGGGACCCCAGAAATGAGGCAAGTGATAATTACAGGAGAAAGGGTCAGAAAAGAGCTTGTAGCCCTGAAAACAGACAAGGCTCCAGGGCCAGATGGGATTCACCTGAGGGTTCTCAGGGAACTGCCAGTGGAAATGGCTGAACCCCTGGCAGGGCTATTCAACTGCTCTATACAGTCAGAGGTGGTTCTGAAAGATTGGATGGTAGTGAACATTGTTCTGCTCCACATGGGAGGGGTCAAGGAGCAACCGGGTAATCAGGCCCATCAGTCTTACCTCCACTGTGGGTACACTGATGGAGACACTAGTTTAGGAGGACCTAGTGAGCTACCTGGAAAGAAATTATCTCCAAAATAGTAAACATAGAAACACAGAATTGATGGGGACCAAAGATCCATCTAGTCTGCTCTGAGCCCTATCCCTCTCTTTAGGATTTCTGTGAGACAATCCTCTTGTGTCAGTCCCAAGCTGCTTTGAATTGCCCTAATGTTTTATTTATTTTTATTTATTTATAATGCAATCAGTTTACAACCTTTGAGCCAGGGGCTCATTTCCAAAGGTACCTCGTCAACAATGGTAGATAATACAGAAAGCAGGGTACATACAAAAGAAGAGCATGAGTATAAACAGACATGGATAAATGGCACATGGTTACAGCAAACATTGGTAGTGTAATACAGAGCAAAATATGGTATAATTGACAACAGGAGAATAACAGGGTTTAGCAGCATAACGGTATGTCATGGAAGTGTGATAACAGCCAAACAGGTCTACTGTGTCAGATTACAAGGAACGTAAGGCATGAGACAGGAACAGTACAGGTAAATCGATAAAGCAGTCACACCGGTCATATGATAACAGATTACAAGAAGCGTAGGGCCTGAGACAGGAGTAGTACAGAACGGAGGTATGATCCGTATGGAACAGGGTAGTAAATAAGTAAGCATAAGCAGCATAAGGAATGCAACGTGGTTTTGGAGTCAATGACTCCAGCCGGTAGACCATTTCATGGGTCAACCACCCTTTTCCTATTCTTGTCCACGGCACAGAGATTTTGTCAGACCAACCTATACTAGCAATGTTTAACTGGGTAACTAAGGCAGTGAATAAGGAACATGCAGCTGTTTTACTCTACTTTGACTTCAGAGAAGCATTCCGCTTGGCACCATACCAAAGGCTGCTGAAGCAGTTAGAGGATCTAGATGCAGTAAAGGCCTCATTAGGTGGGTGGGTAGTTGTTTTGGGGGAGACAGGAGAGGGTGGTGGTAAATGGAATCAAGTTAGGGGAGAGGGAGATCACAAGAGAGGTGTCGCAAGGGTCAGTCCTGGATCGAGTCCTTTTCAGTATGTTTATCAGCAATATAGAAGTAGATCGTGCAAGACGTGCCTCATGTCAGATGACATTGAGTGCTGTGGCAGGGTGGACAGTGAGGAGGTGGTAAAGGAGTTTCAGAGGAACCCACACAGGTTGGAGAGGCTGTCCAAGGTTTAGCTGTTGAAAGCCACTGCCAAAAAGTGCAAGGTGATGCACATAGGGAACAAGAACCCCAGGATAGAATACTGGATGGGAGGGGTTAAGTTAGGCACTAGTTCTGATGAAAGGCACCTGGGAGTCATAATAAGTGACTCCCTGAAAACAATCTAGCCAATGTAACAAGGCCCACAGCAAGGCAACCAGGATCTTTGGGTGTAATGAGAGGGGTATCGATAGCAGGAAGGAGGAGGTAATACTACTGATGTATAGGTCACTGGTCAGGTCCCACATGAAGACTGTGCCCAGTTCTGGAGTCCCCACCTAAGGAAAGACAAAGACTGACTGGAAACGGTGCAGCTTAGGGTAACCAAAAAGACAGATCCAACAAGGTTTGTCTTAGAGCACTGGACATATACTCACAAGAGGCCAGAAAGGAGAGTGGCGATATGATACAGACCTTCAAGTTCCTGCAAGTAATGAACAAGGTAAACTGTGAGGAACTATTCAATAGGAAAAGTGAATCTAGAACACGGAGACATGAGGGGAAGCTGGCAGGGGGAGCTGAGACCTTGAACAGCCAGCCTTCTGGCAGAGGTGGTGGACACAAAAAACATTAATGCTTTCAAGCACAGCTAGGACAGTTTTAAGGGCTTGAGAGTTACTCGGGGGGGTAGGGCAGAGTGTAAGGAGAGAGAGGGCAAAACCCCCCTTTAAACAACGGATCTCGGGGTAGGATTGGGTATAACAGGGCAGACTGGATGGACCAGTGGTCTTTTTCTGCCATCATTGTCTACATAAATAACACCTAGATAATTTAAACAGCCTCTACCATTTGCATGTCTAAGTTGCCGCTTGCCAAGACGCCACCAGCGAATGTTTTTTGCATGTGGCTAAGATATCTAACAATTTTTAAAGTTACCCATGATACGGAGGCTAAAACCTTCTGTTTGTGCTGTTTTTAGCAACAGTATAGTAATATAACAACTAATTTGGCAGCAGGGGTGTAGCCAGGCATTTCAGATTTGTACACCAACCTGCCACACTGCTACCCCATCCCCCACTGTTGTTCATGCCTGCCCCCCATGACTCGAGTCCAAGGTTCCTGGCTCCAATCAGACGATTCCCACACTAGATCTGCTGTCTGTCTGCACTGCTAGTGTGGTGCTCGCTGCCACTGATTGCACGATGAGTCCAAGACCGCGACAGAAATTTCATCTCTCTCCCCCCTGCAGGTTGGCAGATTTGCTCCACTTGCCACTCCACATGAGGTTTTAATTCTTTTAGTTGGCTCTAAGTCTGTTCTTCCTTCTGCTGCTCCTCAGTTCTTGTACTGCATCTCTCGCTCCCAGTACAGTTGAACTAACAGAATGGCTTCTAACTTTGCTGGGACATTTAAACTCACCGCCCAATACTTGCCACACCCCCTACCAGATGCCACAGCCAATCACTGTGCATGCGGACCTAATTGAGACCTTCAGCTTCAACGTCCGTGGTCCACTCTGCCCCCAAACAAAGCTGAAAGAGAAAAGAAAAAGCCTGCAAAGCCAAACAAAGGAATTTAAATGTGATGGACTAGAGGGCACAGTAATGCTGGCCAGCTTGTTTCCTACCCCCTGCTACTAAACTTGGTACACCATGGCTTACTTGGAGTATCTGTAGCTACGCCCTTGTTTGGCAGTGTATATCGTTGTGTGGCTCATGCTTTCACATAGTGGCTAAACAGTCCGGGATCACTTTAGCCACAGTGGCTAACATTTTCAAAATCCTAGGGGGAACAGAGGTATGTGTATATAATTTGAACAGCCTCTACTGTCTGTATGTGTGTGTATATCATGAAATATCATGTCTTGCACGATGCCACCTGTTATCTACATACCCTCACCCCAACCCCCTCCCCAATTCATAACTGGAAACAAGACCGCTGTGACTAGCTCTGCCTTGCCTTGAGGGGCTTGAATGAATTACAATAAATAAAGTAAAAATAAAACTGTAAAAGGCAAAGTGCAGAATGCACTTGGCTATCTGTGCCAAGAGTCGGAGGAATAAATGAACATCTGCAGAGCCTGCAAAGTAGCTTCAAGGAACTCTGGAAAGACAATTTTGTGTGGCTTAATCTCGACCTTCATATTGAATATTTTCCGGCCATAAAGTACAGCAACATCTCTGTCAGAGATGTAATCTCTAACTGCAAACAGCAAGGGACAGAACTGAAGAACTAATACTGCGGCCAAAATCAGCCTATCTTCTGTGAATCTTTGGTTGGAATAACAACGCAAACATATCACAGTCATCCAATTAAATGTGTGTGTGGGTGGGTGTGTGTGGGGGGGGTAGACAAATTAAAAAATGTTTCCTCCTCTAAATTTCATAGACACTACTCATATAGTATCTTTCTGTGGGGTGTTTTACTGCAAAAAAAAACCTAAGTAGTAAATAGACCCTCCCTAGCAGGCACTCTCTGTGCCCCCTGACCTAATAAAAAGGTGTGTGTTTCTTGAGCCTGTACCGTAAAGAACTTCTCTAAACACTATAGAACCGGTCTTCCCTAAACACTGCTGTCCTGCAGGTCACTTTTCTTGAAAGTACCTAATTAGTATTGCAAAACAAATGCATAAATCCTTATGAGAAGCTGGGATTATTAGGTCCAATACTCTAAACAGCAACACTGCTAATGGAACTTTATTTCCGATCTTCAACTCAGCTTTAAGTGTGGGAGGAGCTCCAAACCCCAATCTGATCCTCCAACTGCTCCTTAAGAACTAATTATATGTGTGTGTGTGTGTGTGTGTGTTTATTTTGCAGTTTGATACTGAGGTATGTATGTGATGCGACACTCTCCAGTTCTGCTGCTTGTGAATGTCCCAGGCATGACCCTGTGCCTTCAGAAATGTTACAACTACAGCACAGGTGGCAGCGACTGGGATTCGAGAACTTACTCATCACAGAAGGTCCTGCTGAGATTCCTCTCATTTACAGCAGGCTTCACGCAAAACACAAAAGCAGCCCTATCTGTAACTGTGCCTCACTAGAATGCACTCACTGGATAGAAAGGCTGTCGTTTAGATATTTTGTGACATTGCAAGCTGCAGTTTTGTCAAGTGAGACCTTGTTGTCGTGGGGTGGTTTCCCAGCTTTTCCAATATTTCTGTGCCTGCTTTGCCACAAATCTGTAATTTTCTATGTACTGGACTACTGTACAAAACAGTCTGCCGACTGTATTGCACTGTATTTTATTGAGTACCTATAACATGTCATTCTGTTCTCTATCCCCTTCCCCCAGACTGCACCTGTAAACAAGCCGTTTTCAGCTCAGAGTACTTTCCCGGCCAGCAGTTATAAATGAATAAAATGTCACCACTACGTTTGCAGCCACAACATATTGTATTCGAAAATGCAGAGCGTCAATTTGCACCTAGCATGCATATGCAAAAGTCACATCTAGTCACAAATATATTATTTCTACATAATTCTAATTAAAAAATAATGAAAAACACTATGGTTTCAAAAAAGATCCATGGCTAGCCTCAGTTTTTTATCATTTTTGTGCCCCTATCTTTGCCATATACATATATATCTGTGTGTATATTTTGGTTTTTCACCAAATGATAGGCAAGGCCTACTTGCATCTTTGTTTAACAACGCTGAACAGTTTTAAAAATCGCCATTTAAAAGTAAAAATATTTTTTGGCTCCAATGGGTATTGGCAGAGCAAGCACTGAGCTCATATTTTTAGGACTATGTGTAAGAAAGCACAGCTTTGAAAATCAGGCCCAAGGTAACAGCAAAAAAAAAAAGAAAAAGAAAAATCAAAAACAAACAAAAGGGCCACCTCCAGGACAAATGAGTGCTGCTAATAACTAGAGATGTGGTGAACTTTAAATTCACAGGCGAAGAGGACAGCCCGTCGTCACAGCAGTAAGGCGTCCACTTGTGATGCCAACATCCCAGGTTCGGTGACGGACTCAAGAGTCAAAGGGACGGCCGGGGGGAGGAGAACTGAGCATCTTGGGGACCGCTCTCCTTCTCCGGGGAATGGGGTAAAGAGAGTCCAATGCATTACAGACCCCTGATGGACGTTGGAGGCACCGTTGCTGCCAGTGCCATCATCAAGATGGGGTGGGCAGATGCTGGACGTCACTGTACGCCCCCCTGGAGGATCCACACCTCAATACTGGTGCCACCTCCCTCTATGACGCTCTGCACTCCGTGTCAACCGCTCCCTGACCCTGCTGGCGATAGGTATATATGTGTCCACCAGCGTGTCCCGGTTCTGTGGCCCCACCCTGGGTGGCAAGCCAGGAGGCTCCTCTGGTGAGGGATTCCTGACGGTGTCCCAACTTAAGGTCCACGGGTACTGGGATGACCGACGGCCCCTCCCAGTGGAGGTAAGTCTGGGATCGATGGCCGCAGGTAAGTCCAGGGATGGTCAGAGTTCAGGGTGGCGGGGGCTGAGCCTAGGAGGTGCAGTGCCTGGAAAAAGCATAGTAAATTGAAAAAATAAATACATTCCAGGCCAATTTGCCTTGAAGCAGCAGAAATTCATGCTTCGCGGAGCCTCGAGAAGCTGTCCCGACCCTCAGGAACAGGAAATTGTGAGTACCAATACTCACCCAACATCTATAAATGCTCCACACTCCTTAGAATAGTGCTTCATAACATAACTTTATGATTCAGAAGGAGCAGTTTTTTTCCTAATTTACAACACTCATATGCATCCCTATTTTGTTTTACTCACTATATTTTAAAACAGGTGAGTAAATTACTCCTGCCTGCCAACATTACCTAGAGCATTGTTGGCACCTGATCAGTTTTCATCTAGAAAAAGCTGCATTGTTTTTAAAAAGTACTCCTCACTCCACTCCATCCAGACATTTGTACACATCTGAAATTGATTTTACTCACCTCACTTTCAAAATAAGTATAGTACTCATCCCAACAATTCTTATCTGGAGCCCTGGCTGTGTATATTGATCTCCAAACAGTGCCAAACAAAACAAAAAAAAAAGCAGTGATTCCCATACCTGTAAACCACCCCTAAACCACCCAACATTTCACTCAATACCTAGAGCTTTGTCAAGGGTTAATCACTAGCATGCAAGTACATTCTTATAGTCTCCTACCCTTGGGGCTCAGGGCATTGTATATAACATTTCACCACAATAACGGAAGTCACAGTTATAAAATGTATACTGCTTCATTTAAGGACATCACTGTAAATGAGCTTTTGCTGAATGGTTTTTATCCTTAATAACATGAAATGAAATTTAAAGAGCATCTTTCCTGGTATTACTGCTCCCATCCAGGAAGGACCCTTACTTGGCTCCAAGTTGGAGGGTATGAAGAAAAATATGTCATTGTCGCGTTTTCTGAAGGGAAAGGGTCATATTTTGGCTCGGAGGAGCCGATCTGCCAATCCCTTCCACTTACCTGTTTAGAGATACACCCCCACACTGTTCCTTATTCTGACATCACAATGTGTTTGCGCGGGGGAGAGCTCCATAGGCATGTTTGGAGCGCGTCCCTCATGCAAGCACATTGTGATGTCAGGATATGAACAGCATGGGGTGTGTCTGTAAACCAGGAAGTGGGAGGAATCAGCAGAGCAGCTCCTCTGAGCCAAAATACAATCCCTTCTCTCTGGAAAACGTGGCAATATGAAATTTGTTTCTTCATATCCACCAACTCGGAGCCAGGTAAGGGTCCTTTGTGGCCTTTTTTGGGGGACAGTATTTTCTGCAGGAGCACGAAAGGTGCTCTTTAAAGACAAAGACATCAACTGTAATTTAGAGACAAGCTACGTTAAATGTGTAAAGTGACAAATGTATTACAAAAACAGAAAATAGTGCACATAAGTAATATCACATATTAAAAACAGCTTGGCCACACGTGACGAACTATTGCAATGATACAATTAATGTCACCAGCAAGTATAGAAACATATATATATATACACACACACACACACACACATATAAACACACATATGTGTGTGTATATATATATATGTTATTGGATTTTAATGCAAGCCTCAGGGTGTAGCAAGGCAATAGGCCAAAGGATGGGTGTCATGTCCTGGGGTGTGCATTAAATATAGAATATATAGAATAATGGATAGTCAAGTGTGCATTATGGATTTTTTTTTTTTTTTTTACACACCCGAGGTGTGTGATGACCCATAAACCTCAAGAGTGAAGCTCGAGAGGTTTATACAGTCATCAGACATCGAGGGTGTGTAAAACAAAATCCATAACACACACTTGCCTATCTTTTATTTTTTATAATTACTGATGTTTTGTACGGTTTGCTCAGCTTTGCGCATGTTTGCGAGGCTTTTCATATCAACCTGCATGTTGATATGAATTTTTAAAGTGCTCGAAACCGGGGGTCACCAGTTATTATAATCTAATAATACACACATTGGAGGGGCTTATTAGACTTAAACAATGGCTCTAAGCATTTTTTTGCAGGGTGAGGAAAATGACAGTCAGGACCTGACCGTGCATTTACAGAGATTTAATGCACAGTCAGGTGACATCTTTCAACCAATTAAATTTCTAGATTATTTCTTGCCGTATTATAAATATGCATACACATTATGATATATAAGAATTTGAAAACTGTTAAATCTGCTGGCCCAGTGCTGTGGAGGGTGGAAGCACTGGACGCCACACCTACTGCCATTATTTTTATTTTTATTTTATTACAACTAGGATTACAAGTATCTTTGAGCAAGGCTCTTTTACAAAGGTTCCGTATCAGAGAACAAATACAATACAAGTTACAGAAATAGGAACAAAACAATAAATAAGTTGGCATATTAAGTTACAATGGTAGATCAATACAATAGCTAGAATAAGCAGAATGTATACATGGGAACACAGAGTAACGGAGAGATAAGTAGGAGGGAGGGTAGAAGATGAAGATAAACGTGAGGAGCGGAGTTGAGAGGGCAGGAATTGCAGCCAAAGGGCATGGTCATCAACTGGGAGCAGGCTGAAGCTAGTCAACAAAAAGGGAAAGATCATTGAGGGATCAGAAGAGGCAGGGGTTGAAGTGGGGGAGAGTCAGGAGTGGTGAAATGAAAGAAGAATGAAAAAGTAACATAGAGGAAAAGGAGGGGGTGGAGATGTGGCAGGTGATAGTTGGAGGGAACAAAAACTGCCATGCCAGTGACTCGGGTTTGGGAGCAAACCCGTGTTACCAGGTGTCAGTTGGGGTGGGGCCGGGAGATCAAGCATCTGAAGGACAGATCTCCTCTCCTGGGGACAGGAGGTTTGGCAGTGAGTGAAGGCCGGAGGTAGGGCAAGCATCACACACCATCTTAGTGAGGGTGCCGTCAGTCTGACGCAGGGGTATGTCCCATTATCTGTGCCACAGCAGGTATCGAGGAAACAGGAAAAAAGCAGCTCAGGCTGTATGAAGCCCCATCTGCCTTTTCCTTACCTGTGCCGCCACCAGCCTGCCATCCTCCAGCCCAGATGCATTTCTACATGGGGGGGAGGGGAGAAGACAGCTCCTCCTCTCTTGGCCCTGCCACGGGGGAGGGAATCCATGGGGGAATTCTGGGAGGATGGCAGGTCTCTGGGAGGTGGCTGTCTATCTGGGGGCCGGGGGGGGGGCAGGGCTGACAGCCCACGGGAGTTGCACCTAAACAACACAGCTTTATGGAAAATAAAAAGGAAAACTGTTAAATTAAGCCATTTAGCCATACATGCAATTCACAACTAGACTGCACTCGATAGTCACAAGCTCCAACACAGAAGAATGTAAATGCAGGAAGATTTATTTATTCAGCTTTTGTTAACCAGGTAGGCACACTAGACAAATAAATACCTATCTTCACGTACAACCCCAGAGAGTACAAAAGAAGCAACATTACAACCAATCAGTAATCACAGCTAAAGCGAAGCTGGATCCAATTACAGGCACAGTACAGCAGGGTGAGACAACCAGAAACAAACCACAATATAATAAGATTAAATTCAACAGTAGGTAGCCAGTAACAGGCAATCACAAAATAACAATCTGACAGTCTAGAATGAGAACAAACACAACAACAGACAGTCAACAAACAGGCAGTAATAAACAACTGTTAGCCAGCTTTGAATAGGAACATCATTACAATGCAAGTGGCTGTTCCTCAGGTACAGGTACAGGTACAGGTTCAGGTACAACTGTAAATCTTATTTTGAAGCATCCCTCAAGAAGGGCTAGGAGGCAGTACTTTGTAAGGACACCAGGAGGGAGTTGCAAAACTGGTGCAAATGAGAAGGAAGGCTGTTCATCTATTCTGGTGGCACACTTAGGAATATTGAGTGGGGACCTGTCAGAGGATCCGAGAGGGTAGGCCCCATAGGAGCAGGGAAGGAACAAAACAATAGGAGTGAAGTAGAGGATTTAGGAGCTTAACTAGAAAACATTTGAGAGCATAAGTATGCACAGCAGATGAAGAGAGTCATCCCAAGCTAGACTCTAGATCAATGTGGTGAGCGAGACAGTGGGAGGACAGTGCAAAATGACAAATATTTTTTTCAAATTTAGTGTACTTTATGAGTTAATCAAGATGTACGAGTACAGGACATAATTATTACAATTTCATGGGATTCTCATTATAAGTACATGAAACATGCATGTCAGTACACTGTGGTCACAAGGATAACATGAATTATTTATGGTAAGAATGACAGTAAGGACAGAAAAAAGTAATAAAAAAACTCAACTATAGCAGCAATTAATTAACATGAATAACATAATGCTTGAACTGATCTCCATTATGTTAAAAGCTGGTTGTTTAACATAGCTTTTAAAGGGCAAGTTGCTGAGATTGGTATCATCCATTATCTCCTGTCTGGGGCAGCTGCAGTAGGACTTGTAAACATTCCCATCTGGAATCAAAAGTTTTGTATCTACAATTAATACCTGCCAACATTTTTTCCATTCGCAAAGCTTCCAAAGCTGAGGCTAGTCATTCTTTGTATGCTGCTGTGCAGTCATCTAGCTAGTGTTAAGCAACTACCTGCAGTGCAGTGGCTGCAATGAGGGCCATCTGGTACCGCTGTTGACGCACTAATTTCTCAAGGCCAGTAAGACATGTTAAAGGATCAAATGTGTCTTGAAAGTCAAGTGGCGGGTGCGGTCTGTCACTAATCTCCATCCAAAATTGGGATATACCAAGCCCGGCCTGGTGGCGCTGAGGGTTGAAGTGCTGGACGCCACACCTTGTGCCTCGCCGCCGACACGCGTTCAGGAATGAGCCTGGGCCACCATGGTTTGCCAGTGGGGGAAGAGAATTGAGCATCTGGAGGACTGCTCTACTCTCTTGGGAGACTAGTCCCGCTCGCTGACTGCCCTCTGGTGGTGGCTGGAGGGCAGTACGAGTCAGGTGGCTAGAAGCCGACGCTCTGTATTGGGAGGCCAGGTGGTGAAAGGGAAAGCGAGCCTGGCAGGCTCGATAATGGTCTGCCACCCCCGGAGCAGTCCTCGGATTCTGGATTGTCCGGGAGCTAACCTCCTCCTTGCCCCTGCCACGGAGGGCAATCTGCAGGGAAACTACTAGGGGCCGCCAGCATGGAGCAGAGAGAGTTCCTCCATTCGGAGGGCCGTGAGCTGCCTGCCACGGCTCTGGGGACAGAAAATGCTTACAGGGAAAAAATAAAAATAAACTGGGGCTACCAATACACAGCCCCAGAAAATGTGTTCAACACGCCTCTCTCAGTCTTGCACTGCGACAGCCGGCAGAGAAGGACAGAGTGCCTGAAGAGTGGCTCTCCTTCTCGGGGGGGGGGGTGGAGGTGGGAGTGTCCAGCCTGTTGGGCGACCACTAGCGGAGGCCGGGGGAATTGCTGGGAAGACTGGTACCCGCTTGTGTGGGAGGTGGGACAGACACTGGCGTCACTGCATGCCCAGCCTCCCAGGGGATCACAGCCGCAGAAAAACTCTGGTTCCCCAGCCATGACACCCCGCTCCGCTACCACCAGTATCCGCTGGAGGGGTCCTGCTCCCATGGCCTTGCCCTGGGGGGTAAGCTCGCTTAGACTGACTGCTGGGGTTAGGGAGACACCCGCCCAGCAGCCCCACCTAGGAAGTTAAGCCTGGGCATGGCGGGGCAGGGGCTGAGCTCCACTAGGAGCACTGAGGAGGGCTGGATGCAAAAAGCATAATTAAAAAAAAAAAAGTCTTTCACTTTGTGCATGTGTCTGAGTCCAATGGATGCAATTTAAACAATGTTACTGGGGTGAAGTCAAAGAGCCTAGAGGTGGAGTAGAAGGGAGGCCATAGGTTGTGAAGAACTAACTGAAGTGAGCAGCTACAGTGGTAGGGTCAGACACAACTGAACCATTTACCACGAGGACTGGGGGAGCGGACTGGGCAGGCGGGTCAAAAAGGGAGTGGATAATCTTCCAGAATTTAGCTGGAGCATTACGGTTTTTCCGGAGGCTAGACCCAATTTAACCTGATGATCCCAAGACAGTGGCTGTGTAATCGTGCATCCCCAGCCCCAAACACACAATGACCAATGGAGCTCCACTGGTATCATCACACGCCTCACCACACCATCACCCCATCTACAAGGCAACAAACAGAGTTGGATACTGAAATACATGCTGAGCCCCCACGCTACATGCAATCAGACAGCTGCACTGTCAAAAGTGAACACACTGTGCCAAGTGAGCAGCCAACAATCAGTCTCTGGGGTCACAACAATGACTTGGATGGCAGCCACAGAGAATCTGCACTAGTCAAGATGGTGAAGACCTATTGCAGGTCAAAGTGCCGTGGTACAAAGTCCCCCTGTTTGCAGAATAAATTTGCTTGGACATGCTACTAAGCACTGAAAAACCACTTTTGGCTCCTTAGTGCAGTTCTTTTGCTGTTCTTGTCATCTGTGGGGGTCTGGCTGCCTCGGACTGCACCATTACAGGTAGCCTAAGTCGCATTGCTTACCTGTCCTTACTAGTCAAGATGGGCATGTAGAGGCTTAGATGCACTACCCTGGGGAAATTTGCACTATATCCCAGACAACTCAAGGAAATGTTAAAACTGACCCCTCTTGCTAGTTATTTATCTACTTAAATACAGTATTTATTATACATGTTATGTATTTACTTCGTAATTACCTCCAAGTGAGGTGCCTTGAGTTTTCATGATGGGGGTGCCATATAAATAAAACTACCTTGCCCAGGGCACTTTAGCTAACTAGCTTGACTGGAAGAGTGTACAGGGATCAGAAGCCGCTGTCTGAAATAGAAACATAGACTTTGACAGCAGATAAGGACTGCTTAGCCCACCCAGTCTGCCCATTTCCCTACCTATTGGATAAGCTGCAGATCCTAGTTAACCAACAGCCTACTTCTTCCTACCCCCGCCAGAACTGCCTTGCCTGTCCACGCATTCTTGAATTCCCCCACTGTTTTTGACCCCACAACCTCCTCAGGAAGGCCGCTCCACGCATCCACAACATTCTCCATGAAAAAATACTTCCTCATGTTGCCCCTGAGCCATCCCCCCCCCCATCTTCAAATCGAGCCCCCTTGTTCTTGCACATCTCTTTTTCTGAAAGATGCTACCCTCTTGGACTTTGTTGATTCCCTTGAGGTACTTGAAAGTATCTATCATGTCCCCCCTCGTTTCCTCGAGGGTATACATATTAAGTTCCTTTAGTCTCTCCTTGTATGGCTTCTAGTGCAGACCCTGCACCATTTTAGTGCCCTCTTCTGGACTGCCCCCATCCTATCTATGTCCTTGCGGAGATGGAGTTTCCAGAACTGGACACAGTACTCCAGATGGGGTCTCACCAACTCTCTGTACAGAGGGATAACAACTTCCTGTTTTCTACTGGTGATGCCTCTCCCTATACATCCCGGTATCTCCCCAGCCCTCCTTACTGCCTTCTCACATTGCTTGCTTACCAGTTTTGGTCAGACTCTGCACATTTAATTGATTATTTGTTAGTCTGTGGTGCCTTTCCCATATTGGCTGACAGTGCCTGGTGTTGCTATAGATCTCCATCTACTGTACAACTGGCACTGGGCCAAAATAAAAGTGTGTAATTTTGAGGGAGAGACTTATACATAGCTTCATTCTGTGGAGAGCACAGCCCAGCAGTAATGTGACGATGGAATGAAATACAATGCCAGAACAATTCGAAAGCTTTCGTTTTTGTAATTATTTGGGCAGTGCTGCAGTGGAAGCTTAGTTGAGCATGCAGTGTGATAACTGCGTTGGGCTCGGAGTAAGTAGGACGCTTTATTTAGGTAGCTCAGCTGAACAGGAGCCTTAGTCAGCCTGCTCTGTATTTAGAATATGACGTAAAAAAACAAAACAAACAAAAAAAACCAAACTTTTTTTGCAATTTTCGGGCAACATCATTATGGTAAGGATAGCCTAGAAGGTATGATGGGCTGTGCAGAGATAGCAGGTGCCATGTACTAGGACCGGAGTCTGACAGTGACTGGAGGAGGTGGAAGACTCACTATACAGCTGCTAAAAGCTAAAAGCACTGCAGCAACCTGGGACTTTTTGTGTGTGTGTGTGTGTGTGTGTGCGCGCGTCTGTAACTGTCTATGCGTGTCTGGGAGGAAGTTCCTTAAAAATGTTAGTATTAGTTCATTTAATGACTGCAAACGACACCATGTGGACATGTGCTGAAGTCTGTGTCTATCGTTTGCCATTTTTATGGATTCTAACCTATGCTAGCACTTTTAATTATGTATCTGTACTCCAAAATCTTTTTGTTCCTCTACTGTATACAGAATCTTACCACTTAAGGTATATCCTTATTTCCTATTCCAGTTCCCAAAATATATTGCTTTACATTTTTCGAAGTAAAACTGTAGCTGCTACTTATGTCTGCCCACTCGTCCTGTTTTGCTTATGTGCTCTTGTAGTCATTCTTGGTAGTATGCCACTCCTTCCAGCTTGGTATCATCAGCAAACGTCAATGTCTATTCCTCCATGTAGACCTCCCAAATCCTTTCTGGGTGAGCACGAAGGGAAGCCATCAATGAACGAAAATCAAATGTGGCTAACGCAAACTACAATGTGTCTAATGAAAACATACTGCAATTTAATGTATTTTTTCATCACTATGTGGCAAAACATTTTGTACCCTAACTTTTACACAAACCTTTTTATAGGCAGTATACAGAAAGGTTTATGATGACAGCCCAGTGATGCAAAGGGCTGAGGTGCTGTAAGTGGATCCTCTCTCATCATCAGTGAGCTGAGCTCAGGAACGAACTCAAGTCGCTGGGAGATGGTGGAGGGGGAGGACTGGGAGAGGACACAGCAGCTGCCTGGTAACTCTCCTCTCCCGGACTGGGTGATGAGCTGTCCCAACTCTTGGCTCGACTGTCACCGGGTGGAGGCCAGGTGGTAGCGCTGACATTCAGGAGGCTGATGGTAGTCAAGGAGGGTGGAAGGAGCTGTGGTTCTGGAGCGCATGCATGCCTCAATGTGCATACGTTCTCAAAGCTCCCACAGCTCTGGGAACCTGGGAAGAGAACAGGAGGGAAAAATGGTGGACCTGGGCTTTGTGAAACCTCACCCAAGGCGCCACAACCCACCCTACCACTTCAGGCCCAGGGAAAATTCTGGATGACAGCCTCCAGAGGGAGGACAACCCTCCCCTGAGGGGAAGGGGACAATCTGCAAGGGAACCTAGCCCTGGACCGTGTGGAGAAGGTACGGGACAGCTGATGGTCAAAAACAGTGGGGGAATTCAAGAATGCATGGGACAGACATAAGGCAATTCTAGTGGGGGAGTAGGAGGAAGTAGGCTGTTGGTTAGATAGGATCTACAGCTTATCCGTTAGGTACAGAAATGGGCAGACTAGGTGGGCCAAGCGTACAGATTTTTTTAGTATTTGTCCCAAACCATATGCCATTTTTTTACTATTATCATTCTAATCTAGAGTATTTTAGTTAGTGCAGGCCATGTTGTGTCTGTATCAGTTTAACCTTCAAGATGTGTACAGTGAGTATGCCTGCCTACACCCTTGAATATGTACACCCTGGAAGTGTAGAGGGAGAGGGGGATACCATAGAGACCTTTAAATATCTCACAGGGGTAAATAAGGTATAGAAAGGAAGTATTTTTTAGAAGAAAAGGTGCTCAATAACAAGGGGACATGCTGTGAAGCTGGAGGAGGGTAGATTAAGCAGAGATGTTAGCAAGTACTTTTTCACAGAAAAAGTGGTGGATTCCTGGAACAGCATTCCAGCAGAGGTGGGGGGGGGGTGAAGACAGTGGCGGGGTTCAAGCATGCATGGGGTAGGCACAAGAGAATCATAGTGGAAAGGAAGGCAGCGATGGTGAAAGAGCTGTAAATCAACTACTGTCTGTGACAACAATGTAGGTAGGAAAAAAGGGCAGACTGGTCCTGTTCTGCCGTCAAAATTCTATGTTTCTATGTTTCACATTTATATGAAGCCCTGGTTCCAGTGGAGCCAGGACACCAGAGTCTGGTGAGGGCCCAGGTGAGTACCCTATCGCAGTATCAAGGCATTCATGGTGAAGATCGCCTTGGTTGCAGTTGCAGAAAGGGAAAACCCAAAAGCAGGTTATCCCTGTCCAGCAGCACAACCACAACGGGGTATCAACAAGGTATGGCACCCAGAATTTAGATGGTTCAGTGGCTAGGAAGCTTGAGACCACTGACTTTACAGATGAACCAGAGGAACCATGACTATGGTGGCTGCCATGAGATCCAGGAGACAGACCATGACCTGCACAAGATCTGGTCACTGCGACTCACAAAGGCCGCTTTAGCCATTAAGGCAAAGCCCTATCCTCAGATAGAAAGGTTTTTGCCTAGACTGCATCAAGGACTGCCCCTGTGTACTGGAGCCTTTGACAAGAGACCAGAACAGACATTCCAAATTCACAAGCTCCCCCACACTGTCCAGCAGCTGTCTGGACCAGTGCAAAGTATACTCTACACTAGCTAATAAAGTCCTAAGATGGCTCCTGAAGGCACCAATGGGACCACTACCGATGGCGCAGATGGGACTGCACCTTTTTCTGGATGGGAATCTGGACTTGCAAAGGCTGAACCCAACTGTTTTGCCACCTTACTGGTGGAATTTTTAGACTTACCATCCCCCCTAAAGAGCAAGGATCTAGATCGCCGCCAGGCAGAGGAGCACTGCAAGCTCACCAGTGACACGCAGTCTGACTTCCATGGCTCTCTGCTAACAATGAAGATTCTGACCATGTCACAGACTTTACTGGAGACCATGTCATCAATTTACATGGTAACTTCAGCATGCCTCCTTTTTCAGTTGATGACTTCCATGTCTATGCTGGTAGAGTCACCAACTTGGTGGGCATTACAATATTCTTGTACATTTTCTAAAGAAAACTTAAAACACATTACACCTTCATGTAGCTTGGTTAAAACCCTGGCAGGTGTTGCAAGTTTTTTACGTCTGGGACAGGCCCAAACATACAAATGCAAAACTCGTGGGCATCCTCACCCTCAAGCAGGTTTCTGCAATGACAATGACAAAAAAAGCTCCTTACTAGTCAAAAATATACATCAGTGATTGACAATTCCCAACAGAGTAGATACCAGAGAAGAACTAAATTCTAACGATGAATATTCTGCAACAGAAAAACAGTTTCCACGTCTCCAACATTCAATCTCTTGATGGTGGGAGAAAAAGAACCGAAGTGGTTGGGGCCTGCCCATGCACTGCCAACATGCATGTATGCAAGTGGACGTGGGTGGCCCTATCACTTCAAAGAGCTTGCCCACGAGGTCCTGATGCCAACAGCTTACAGCAGTTCAATGTATTCTCTCTCTATGGAGGCACCCTCAAAGAAAATCTAAACTGGTTCTGACACCAATCTTGGGGCAGCCTACCTGTCAGTTCTTGTCAGCCCGAGAAACGCCCATTTACTACAGCTCTCTGTTTAAAGCTACCAACTTTCTGAGGCCTAAAACTGGGACGGTCCATCCTAACCATGACCCCCCCCCCACCGTGTCACTCCCATGAGTACCACCGCAGACAACACTGCACGCACACAATTAAATTTTGCTGCTTGTTCTGGCCATGCCACCCCACAGTAACACCAGTAGCAAACATCCAGATTAAAACAATACATCATTCTGTTGCAGCAAGTTCCAAATCATGATGTACAGAAAGTTCATTAAAAGCAAACCTGCATTAAATTGTGATCAGATATTCGAACTGCATGTATTGCTCCTCCTGACAGTCCCATCCAACCCGCTTACACTTACTCATTTGCTGAGCAAACTTCACTTCAGTGACTCCCACCACCACACCAGATTGTTTTCACACACTTCCCTACAGTTGATCAGGTCCTGGTATCTTAGTTCACTGCTGTTGTGGTCTCTTTTCTGTCTGGAGTCCCACTCAGCTGCTGGCAGGTAGACATCCACATGCACTTGTTTGCACTACTACCCAGTCTAATCTAACAGGCAGGAACATGCTTTACTATGCTCCCACTGACATGCCTGCAGTGCAACACAGGCACAGGGGATGAGGTTGCAAACTGTTGTCCAGCCTGAGCAGCGCCACAGTGGTGCTGAAATAACTGTCACTCATGGATTAGCAGTTAGCAAAAAAAAAAAAAAAAAGGGGGACAAAACTGGGACAAGTAAGCAAAAACCAGGGCAAAAGTGACATTTTGCAAAACTTGTGAGGACACTGGGACATGCTGCCTAAAATAGGGACTGTCCTGGGAAAATAGGGACTGTTGGTAGCTTTATCTCTGTTGTCTGTCCTTTAGCTGGATCTTTTGAAACAGTGCCGTTCCATTTATGCACTACTCCCTATTCCCCCCCAATCCTTTGTTGACCTCCCCTTGTACATCTGACCCTGCCTCTCAAATCCCTCACCAACTCTGCTGTCTTATAATTACCCTGATTGTTTTTATTTACATCCGTATTATGTTTTATGTCGTATATGTACCCTGATGTAATTAATTACTCTGCTTTCTTATGAATACCCAGATTGTTCTATGTACATCCGTATTATGTCTTATGTACTTCTGTACTTTGTAACCAATGTCCTGTGATCTCCCGGGTCGTGCCTGAAAATAGGCAGGACTGTTGCCTAGCGCACTTACCCGGTTACCAAAAGCTAATAAATAAATAAACTATTACTGTCCACCCTCGTATCCCCCACTATCCCCCCTCTCTCATTCCCTCTCCACCCCTCCCCCTCCTCTGGATTTCACAGTCCAGGAATAAAAGGAGGAGGGGCTTTTTTTCCTGGACTGTGAAATCATCCACCCTACTTCCCTCCTACCTCTTCCCTCTCCTACCTCACCCCCCCACACTTCATCCCCAATCACGTCATCTGTCTCCTCGGCCTATCCCTGCCTCTAATAGCACTTGTCTCATTACTAGCTAGTACCATGACAAAAGAACTGTTCTATGGATACAATTCTGCCTGACTTTTATCACTTTGTCTAAATATTATAAAATGTCTGCAGACCTTGCACGGTCAGATACTTGTCTTGTAATGCGAAGCCTGCTTTATTTTATCTAGTGTTTGTGCATTCCCTAGCCTAACTGTTGTTGTGTTGTTTTTTGACGTGGAACCTCTGTAAACAAGTTACTGACTCAAAGGTTTTTCCTAGATTGCAATAAATAAAAAAAATTAAAAAAGCGCTAATCTTCCTTCCCAGTCTGTCATGGCACGTCAATGAATGCTTTTTTGAACGTCCACGTAAACAACATCTATGGGATCGACCTTCTCTATACTTTTCATTATTTTCTCAAAAATGATCACAGCTAACTACCACCTGGGAGACGAGGGTTTACATCCTTGCCCAAGACCACTTTGGCTGGTTGGGGCTGAGAACACTGTAGAGTAGAGGAGCTCTGTTTTCGTGGAGGAAAGACATGAATGGTCTGGTAGTCCCCCCATGTCCGGAAAGCAGCCCTGGCTCACACACTCCCTATCAGAGGAGGAAGAAGACAGCTGGTACAACTCTGATCATCTGAGTGGGAGATGGGGGAAAAAACTAGAAAGAAACACTTTAAAAATTACCATAAAGCTAGACCAACATGACCTCCCCGTAACAGATCGATACCCTTCTAAGTGTTTGTTTTATTTCTTAGTATGGTGTCTGGTAATTTATCTACTACTGATGTAAGACAAAAAGATCTATGGTTGCATGGTTCATCATGTCATTTTTTTAATGTTTAACAAGGACTTGAATTGTTGTCACCTTTTACTACATTAGGAGGTAGCATACCAAAAAAAAAACAGTTTGCAGGAGGAGCAGTGCATAAAAGAATGCCAGAAGAGAAACATCCAGATTGTTTCATTTTTGTGCATCTCTGAACCACTCGCGCGCGCACACACACACACACACACACACACACACAAAACCTATATGCTCTAAAGCCTAAATCTGAATGTAAGGCATCACAGGTATACAAACCCTTGTGCAAAGCAGGCTGACAAGTCTTTGCCAGAACACATATGTAAGCAATAACCCACGACAGGGTATGGGGTTATGGGGATTTAACGCACAGCTGATGCACGAGGCCACAGGCTGAGTGTCCTCACAGTGCCCCTGCCTTGCATTAAATCCCCATAACCCCATACCCTGTCATGGGTTATTGCTCTTATAACATGGGTTATGTTTAAATAAGAGACCCACAGAAAGGGATTTTCCCCTGTTTAAATAGCAAAAAAGTACTGTATCCTGCCACCTTGCGAAATAGTCCCTGACAAACTATGCCTACCTCAGTTCAGTTATGCACATACAAATGTCACAAATACAGTGCTGACAGGATTTGTGACATTTCTTGTGCATAATAATGGACCTTCGTTTGCTGTCTCTCCCCCCCCTTTCCTCTTGCCACACACACACACACACACACACACACACACACACACACACACACACACACACAAAATACAGGAGCCCAGAGAGATAGTGCTGTTACTGCCTCTCTCTCTCTCTCTCTCTCTCTCTCTCGCTCCTTCTCAAACACTGCTTGGCAAGCACTGCTCTCACACTCTCTCTCTCTCTTCCCCTTTGCCACCCACTTAGGACACAGGACAGGATTCACTAACATTTAAAAAAAACAACACTGTATACACACCTACAGCAAGGTGACTTTGGCTTACACTGTCTCTCTCACGCTGTGTTTCTGTCACTGGAACGCGCATCGTCAAATCCCCGCTACTTTGCTTTCTAAGGTTACCACTACAATTTACATTGTATCTCACGTCTTTGGAGTGCACCAGCCCTTTGTATCACTTTCCTAGGGTTTCCACTAATTACCATGGCAACCCGATTCTCTTTGCAGAACTCGGGAGGATTTTAGGGTCTCGAAGCATACACGCTGATTGCTTGGAAAACGTGTGGTATCCTAGTATGTGGTGAGGGAGGCGTGGAATTCAGCAAATCGATAGGTGTTTTAGCCTTGGTAGTAGGCACATATTATAATTGTGTGTCCATAGAAAGAGGCCAAGACAGAGGATCAGCTCCGTCAGTAAATGCAGCCTCATGCATGTAGTGTTTCGGCTACTACACTGCAAAGGCATTGTTTGTATAGAGCAATGGTGTATAGTGACAGCGTTTTTTTGAGGTGACTCACTGTCTGTCTCTACAGCGTGGGGTCAGGGACAACTCAGGAGGCATGGACAATTGCTGCTGACTGACAGACACCTTTGGACCACACACCGCTGTGCATATCAATGCTGAGGGGGTAGGGGTTTGGGTGTGTCTGCCGCTCACTAGCGCACCATGTTCCACTCGCATTTGCTGTGCCTCTCCTTCTCTCTCTGTCACTGTGTCATACAGTGCCCACACCGACGAGCCAGCACTTCCATCCACGGAAACAGTTACACCACTACGAGCACAGAAGACACAGCAAGAGAGGCAAACATAACTGTCTGCTGCATGTGCAGCTGTATTACACCTCCTGGTGCTCGCTGCCTCCATCAGGAACACGGTGGTGGGGGGGGCCTACACTTCTCATTGAAGGTGGTGACCACCGGGTGAGGCACGGGAAAGATCTGCCACTCAGCCCACATCACGGCTCTGCATTGGGGGGGTGGCACTCTCTGAAGTCACATACTGACAGAAACATGAGCCAGCACAACGGGCAACGATGGCCGCTGCCCTGAGTCCCTCCGTGGAACTGTGTATTAAAAAGGGAATTTAATGCATGGCCATGCAAAGGGACTCCACCAATGGGCTTGCACGGTTTCAGGTACCCATTTTATAACATCTTTTAAACAGGCTTATACATTTGACCCAGTACAGGCAGAGAATAAAAATTTACATACCCATGTTCTGTCCTGTTGGGACTCCTCAGTGCAGTGCAGTCGCGGTCTTACCTATATCGAACACGGCACACTCATTTTGCTTCATAGTGCTAAATACCAGACAAACCTCAAAGAGGAATCTATCTGTCCTCAGCACAGTGTTTACAAGATATGAACGCTGGTGACTGTTTTTTCTAAAGTTTTTTTATAGCTAATGAATGGTTTCAGATTGACAGCATTGAAGATGGAGGTCGTCTATTTACCACATCACATGCAGAGTTCAAGCCTCCCACTGTTAATCTGTGATATGCATCAACCCTACCCTGAACAGGTCCAACTCCAGCATACAAGAGGGGGCTTTAGATGTCAAGCCCATTTAATCCTAGGCCTCTCATGTAAAACTGCCAACAAGGATGCCAATTAAAGCCCAAAGTGATATTTTTGGTGGTGCAGACACCTGTCTACTAGGAAATGAAATGGCACTGCCATGACTCAGTTCTCACAGGCTATTAAACAGCCACCAGACAATACTGGCTTCTCGTCACTACCAATCTGAGCCAGATCCATGCCAGTGACCTATGGGTGAAAGACTAACCTGCGGATAGTTCATTAAATTTAAATCCCATTAGTGAAGCAAGCTATCAGATTATGAAATTGTTACAACTGTAGGCAGTACGCAATATATACGTTTCCATTACAAAAGGAAACATTTCAGGGTGTTTATTGTACTTCAGGGATGAACTCAGAAACACAAGGGCTCCATTCAGGCTAACACTAGTACCCTAATATTCTTGACTACTAAATACAAATAGAAGTTGTATGTGCACTTCTGTTTGGTGATGACTTGAAAATCTAAGTCCGAAAAAGGAAGTCTAAAACTCCAGATTTTCATCTGTTTAGGTCAAATGCTGCCAGCAACTTGCAACTAGGGGATCAAAAATTAACAGACACAAAAAAGACATCCTTCCAGCTCATATTCTCAACATTTCTCAGTGCTCATGAAACAGCAAGAAGATTTCGCTCTGAAACTCTTTTAAAGTAAAATACTTGGTATTAATTACAAAATGGTAGCGTCATTAAAAAATACAGTAGAACTAGAACACATGTCTCTTTTATACTGTTATCTTCTCCACAGAACTGTGTTTAAACAGCACTGAAAAGCATTTAGGAATTGAAAATCGACAAACAGCAGTCAATTGTTAGTTCTGCCCCTATTGTGTTACTCTAGGAAATTCCATCTCGAGCACAGCCTACTCGCATGCAAAGAATAAAATCTACTTTTTTTAATATTCCTCCCTCGCAGCCTCTACACAAATATTTAAAAGCTTTCATGTAGCAAACTTCCTAATAAAACAACTCATGGTCAGATTTAATCAAATGAAGGGCAAGCACAAGCTGCCATAAACGGTACTGTATCCCTAAAGAGGTTTAACATGTAACATACGAATAGTTTAGAGAAGGTACAACAATTAGCTGTATGACTTCTTGGTAACAGCTGTGCCTAAAAGGCTTGATTCTTTAAATGTACTTCACTTCCTCGACGATGAAAGGTTTCTGCTCTACAAACTGCCCCTAGCTAAGTGATGCTGTCACAGGGTGCAACACAGAGAACTCATAACTTCTTTTACAAAGAAAACACTTTGCTTTTCTTTTGTTTAATGTTGGATCAAGACAACATCTTCATGTTCTCACTGCACCCCAAGACAGCACGAATCATGGCTAAAAGTATTTTTGGTTTGTAAAATTCTTTTGATCCCCAGCATACATATTCAACATATAGACACAATAAAACAAATGGAACTTACAAAACTCGGTAAGCAGTTTCAGCATTACATAAGGCAGATGAGACAACTGTCCAAAATATACAGGAGAAAAATAGTATATATCACCTAACAAAATGACAAAGTCTCAATATCTAACACAAATGCTGACTTGTTCACGAGAAACAGGTGGGTATTACTGTGGATGAACAAATGCTCCACAGCTGGGAATATATACATGTTTAAAAAAAAAAAGACTGCCTCATTTTTAAATGGCATACTAGTAGAAACTCACTCACCAGCACCTGTGCAGAGCTGTCCACTTCTGCCTCACACAGAGGTGCCTTATTGCACTGCTGCGGAGACTCTATAACAAGTTCTTTTTTCACAGATCTACTTGCCCTGTTTCCTTGCATGCTTCAAACTGAAACACAGCGTAAGAACTAATGAACTTCGAGGTGCGGCAGCCTTACTACCACCAAAGCTGAGACCATGCCAACAATCCAAGAATAAAGAAGGAAAGCCACAAGTCAGACCGTCTTAAAGAAAAAAGTTTGGGAACACTTAAGTGAGCTGGACAACTCCACTGTAGCTCAGAAACAATCTGTCAAGTTGGGAATGCATAACAGATAAGGGCCAGCCTCTGAGGGCTGAACCATTCTGCTGAAGGGAGGGTCCACGTTTCAGTAAAACAGAATGCAATCCAACTAACAATGATGTCATTATGCATGCAGTATTCTATTCTTAACTACTTTAGGGATTATGTACCACTCTGCACGAAAATGTAATAATATTCCAGCTATACTGTGTTCTTTTTCTTAACAATGAGAACTGAAGTTTGATGTCTGTCATTCACTGTATGGTGAATTAGCACTGAAATATGGAACTCCAAGCAATGTTTTGTGCCAAAACAAACCATATACTGGGCTGCTCTGTGTACATAAAAACAGCCAAACAGATATAAGGTGTCAAAGCAGAAATCCTAACATCAAACTGGACACCCACAGAGCTCATGTTATCATGAAAAAGACTCCATGCAATTTAGGAACTCAGATGCAAAGGCAAACAGTATGTTGGGGTGTATAGCCAGGGGATTCAGAAGCAGGCAGAGCGAAGTCATATTTCCCTGTAATGGTCACTGGTGAGACCGCATTTAGAATATAGGATAAGGTACTGGAATCTGTATCATAAGAGGGACATCAGCTTGTTAGAAAGGGTCCAAAGGAGGGCAACCAAGATGATAGGTGGATAACAGGGGAAGTCTTATGAGGAGAGGCTAGGAGCCCTGAGAATGTACTCCCTGGAGGTGAGGGGAGATATTATAGAGACATTAAGTACCTGAAGGGAATAAATAGAGTGGATAGGGAAGGTCTATTCAAGCTAAGTGACAACAGATCTATGAGGGGGCACAGTTTGAAGTTGGTGGGGGGGGTTTAGGAGGCATCTTTTCACGAAGAGGGTGGTGGACGAATGGAATGCGCTACCAGAAGAGGCGGTCTCAACAAAGACAGTGTGAGGCTTCAAGAGGGCCAGGGATAGGCATGAAGGGAACCCATGGGACTGTGGGGAGAGACTTATGAAGGAAGGGGTAGAAGGGGTCAGGGTCAACGGTACATGCCAGGCACCTTGCATTACTAATGAGCAGACTCGATAGACCATTTTGGCCTTCTGCTGGCTCTTTCATATGTTTATAAAGGAATATGTCTCCCTTTAGTTACGGTACATACTGATAAAGTGTGCAGCATTCACAGTTTTGGACTACCTTGCCAAACCCATGGTACTGTACTCTAGTGTTCTTTAATTTTAGGCATGGTACACCTTTATAGCAGGGTATGTTTAAGTTTTCTGTTAGGATGCCACTTTGGCAACTGATCAGCAATCTCTTCTAGTTATGGTAGCCAAAATGACTGAGGATAGAATCCTGAAATGGCACAGAAATTATTTAGGAATGAAACTTTGTCTGCAAATTATGACTGCCCTGCAATTTGGGGAGCTTAAAAGAAAAATTGGGAAGTCACCCCTATAGTGCCTTGGCACTAACCCCAGTGGCCAAAACAAAGTCAAAGTCACAATGGTGACCAATTCTGTTGCCAGACAGAGCACTACATCACAGGAATCAAAGTCTGAGTATACAGTAGATTTAATGCCACAGTCTTTTGGGCTAAGTGCCAAGTGTCTATGAGGGTAGAACAGCCACACTTGAGTGACTAACAATGAATTAACCAGGAAATGTGATCCACTTGCATTTTATAACACTGCCTATTACTTTTACATGCGCCTTGTTTGTTCATGCTCCTATATCAGGTCTCTCGCTCACCAATGAGACAGTGCCATCTACTCAGAGGAGTAGGAAAGCAGCACCTGCAGCCTTGTTTCATGAATGTCACCTTTTGGTAACTGCTCCATCTTCAACAACTTGTATCTGGTTTCAAAATGTCTTTCAGTTTTCTGCTTCTATAGAAACTGCTTTCCCCACCACCACTACGGAAAACAACTCTTAGTCAGAACTTACTAGCTTCAGAAATCCGCTGGAACTGGTTTAAAGAGAAAGTCCCCTCAGCTTTTTATTCTATTTCCCTGTGTAGTTTGTAGGCATGCATAATGATTGCCTCTACTGCACCCTCCTAATTTCAATCAGGATTAAAATGTAAATGAAGGCACTTAGATACTGTGTGAAAAGCTACTTGACTCCATTGCAAAGATCATGGACGGCATCCTGGAGTTTTATGATGTTTTGGTGCTAAAGCCTGCAGTAGTTATGTTACATCACGCAGTGCTGTTGCTGTCCTCTGCATTCCCTATGTTCTTGTCTTATGCTGGCCATGAAGCTTTTCAAGGCACAGTAAGTGCTCTGCTGTTTTCTGTAGTTGTCTCGTCTCCCAGTTAGAAAAAAACATGTTTTTAGAGAATACAGGGACTTCACAAGACATGTAGCAGAACTGAATGAGAGTACAACTTCTGCTGACTTGTGCATGTACACATCAACTCCCATGATGCCTTGCATGAGCAGGGTTCATGACTTTTGAAATACAGAAAATCATGTTTTCACGCCAGGGCAAAACAGAGAGAAGCAACCTCATTTATATTTAAATCACGACGAAACTAGGGGGATGCAAGAGCGGGAATCATTGTTCATGCTTACAAACTACACGTTGGTCCGGCAGTATATATAGCCTAGAGGTTGGAGGGTTGGAGTAACGAGGTGTGAACGAGCTTGGTACATCCAACAGACCAGATTCTCACAACCTCCACTTGCATACTGTGTGACCCTGAGCAAGTCACTTAACCGGCCAGTGCTCCCAGGCTGCCCCTGAAAACTGGCACTTGTGCCTAGTGGGACTTACCCGGTTACCAAAGACTAAAAAAAAAAAAGTATACAGATAATAGGCTGCGGGTAATTTACTTTAATCCAGGTGTAACCATAGTTCCCAGGAGTCAAATTCACAAACTGAACTGCCACCCCGACGGCCCAATGGCAGGCGCAGTGCACTGCTGTTCCAACAAACTGGGTTGGAAGGCAGTCTGGGTAGCTGCACTGGGAAGCAGGCCAGGCGCAGAGAGCCGCAGCCCGGCAGTGCATCTCGGCTGGGGAGGTTGGTGACAGGCTCCACCACTACAGCAGCCCTTGTGGCTGAGCAAAGGAGCTTGCTCCTGCCGTTGGGGAAGACATGTGTGTGAGGCTGTCAAAGGTATTGGCTCCACGAGGGGGGAGGGTTGTAAGAAAAGCAGGGGAGACAAAATACAGTAGTCATCTAAATGATGGCAAGGTACAGCTTTCTCAGCGTAATACTGTACCTGCAAAGATGAGCTATTGGATGGGGAGAAACACCTCTACAGAAAAAGTCAGGTTTAAGGTATTTACTCCACACAAAGAAAAGTTAATAAGTATTTAACACCTGGAACAACTGGATTTTGTTCAGAACAAAGAGGATACTGGCCACCTTAAGTGCTTTAACGACTTCTTCCCCCCCCTCAGCTCCCCATCAACATGTCCCACCTTGGGAAGGCAGAAATATTAATTGATTCAGAGAAGGCATTTGTTTCACTGAAAGCACACACCAACCTAAAGGGACAGAGACCTTTACAATGGACTGCCTGATGGCCTAATGGCAATTGCGCTTACTAGGCATAGAAACGTAGAAACATAGAATTTGACAGCAGATAAGGACCGCTTGGCCCACATAATCTGCCCATTTCCCTACCTAATGGATAAGCTGCAGAGTCTAGTTAACCAACAGCCAACTTCCTCCTACCCCCCACTAGAATTGCCTTATGTCTGTCCCAAGCATTCTTGAATTGCCCCACTGTTCTTGACTCACTCTCTGCAGTTGGTTTTAAACCCAATCCCCCTTGTTTCACTGTCACCCAGCCTCTCGCCATCTGGGATAGCGTTAAACCCTATGCAGTTACTCTGCCATAGTCTATCAACAGATTTGGAGGTTTCAAGGGGTGTGCTACTTAGGGCAACCAATTAGAAATAGCTTAATATTCAATTACAACTGCTCAGTTTTTTTTCTCCTATTTGTCTAATTGTCATGTAATCGCTCTTTAATGCCTAATGATCAGGCCTCTGTAACCAGTGAATATGTGTATTGTCTTACTGTCCACCCTGACGCGGAACCTTTGTAAAAGAGCTCACACTCAAAGGCCTTTCCGAAATACTGATTAAGCAATTAAACTACCTCCTCAGAAAGACTGTTCCATGTATCCACAACCCTCTCTGTGAAAAAATACCTCACATTTCCTCTGAGCGGTCCTCCCTCAATCTTCAAATTGGGCCCCCTTGTTCGTGTACATCTCTTTTTCTGAAAGATGCTACCCTCTTGGACTTGATTCCCTTGAGGTACTTGAAAGTTTCTATCATGTCCCCCATCTCCCTCCTCTCCTCAATGGTGTACATATTAAGCTCCCTTAATCTCTCTTTGCATGTCTACTGGTGCAGACCCTGCACCATTTTAGTTGCCCTCTTCTAGACAGCCTCTATGCTGTCTATGTCCTTGCGGAGATGGGGTCTCCAGAACTGCACGCAGTACTCCAGATGGGGTCTCACCAACTGTCTGTACAGAGAGATAGCAACTTCCTGTTTTCTACTGGTGATGCCTCTCCCTATGCATCTCAGTATCCCCCCAGCCCTCCTTACTGCCTTCTGACATTGCTTGCCTACCTTAAGGTCATCTGATATGACTACCCCCAGGTCCCTTTCCATTTTTGTTGTTGTTAATCTCTCACCCCCCATTGTGTACTCTTCCCCTGGGTTTTTGTTTCCCAGGTGTATTACTTTGCACATAGAAACACAATCATGTAATCAGAGTAAGGGCAAGTGAGCCAAGAAAGAGACACCAGTCTGCTAGGATGGACAAAGGTTTGCCACAGTGGAAGGATATCCAGGACCAGAGTTGCAAGAAATGGATGAAAAACATAAAATAAAAATAAAAAGAGCATCCAAGTGAGCCCTAATGTTCCTAAATAGTATCATAAATGTATTGTATTTGCAAGTTCTGCTCCCCAGGATCATACCCCTGGAGATGCAACACATTTTTTACAAGATGGGCCTGAGGGCAACAGCAGGTTAGACAGAATTAAGAAATACACAACAATCAAGAAACTGGCAGAAATATTAATTCATATTGTTGTAGTAAAATAAGAGTTTTCATGCAATGCATTCTGGATTGGGGAGTATACTCTATCCCAAGTCTACAGCAGGACATGACAAGTTCCTATCTGCTGTAAATGCCATTTTAAAATGGTCTTTTGGAAAGTCTACTGGCACAGTGGTAGTGCTACTGCTTTCAGTGCTGAGGACTCGAGTTCAGGAGCTAGCTCGGGTCATTTGAGGGAGGAGGAGGACTGTGTGTCTAAAGGACTGCTCTCCTCCTCCAGGGAGGAGCTGGCATGGCACCTGAAGCCCCACTGGCCTCTAGCAAAGGTAGGTAGAAAATACACCAGGAACACACGCAGAGGCATGGCAGATGTCCGATGTGGTATGCAGGGGAGTGTGCATGGCGCTACTACTGTCACCACTGCATGCACACTCATCCTCGCCAATTGGGGGCGGGGGGAGATGAGAGAGCAGGAAAAAGACATCCTGGATGGCAGGTTGATCGCTGCTCCTCGCAGGCCCCACACCTGGACACTCAGGCACAGACATGGCCCCTCTAGATCACTGAGCAGACAGGACGTGAGTGCTACCAGTCACCCTGTCTTGGGGGCACTAAGCCACGGGAGACTGGGGCCTGGTAAGTCCTGGGGGAAGTCAGGTTGGGGGGTCTGGGGGGTTTGGTGGGATAGGGGCCATACCAGTGGAGAGAAATGAGGCTACCTGAAAAAAAATAAAATGGGCTTCTGAATTGTTCAGCACCCTAACAACTTCACTGGTCTAAATGCATCACCTGACCATTCATTAATCTCTGGTGTAACCCCAGTTTGTAACTTACCCTCCCTAAACTACCTAGCAACAGCCTAACTAAATGAAAAAATCTTTTTTTTCATTAAAATAAAAACATTTTCTTGTTTTAAACACAAAAACCAACAAAAGGACATATCTTTGTTCAAAATACATGCACTGCCGGGGTTATACAAAGGCACTCTGCCTTTCGTTACTAAGTTCACATTCTACCTAGCAACAACCTAACTAAAGGAAAATAAAACTTTTTTCTATTTATTACAAAAAACACACACACACACAAAAAAAAAAAACTTTTTCAATTTTACTAGCATAATAACCCACTCCAGAGTATGGGTTTCTTGAGAATTAGTGCATTTCTTGGGTGCGCTGAAAGTCACTCGTTTGTCCATATGCCTTCTCATTCAGCCAGGGTGTGCATTAATTCTCTAGAAACCAATGCCCTGTTATGGCTACTGCTTTCATATTTGGCAGCTACTGTGTGTTGGGTGGAGGGAAGATTTTGGATGCTGGAATGAAGATCACTGTAGGATATGATGTTGCAATAAAACTGAAGGGAGGTGCTGGTGGGATGATGGGTTTAACCGCAAGAGCAGGAGATGAGAGGGCCTGGAAAGGCAACTCTGTCCCTCTCAATGGTGAAACAAAGTCTATCGTATGGGACAGCCAACACATGCAGTGGGGCTTTATGGGCTAAGTGGCGCCCTGCATCTCCACAGAAACATAGAATTTGACAGCAGATAAGGACCGCTTGGCCCACCCCGTCTGCCCATTTCCCTACCTAATGGAAAAGCTGCAGATCCTAGTTAACCAGCAGCCTACTTCTTCCTACCCCCACCCCCTAGAATTGCCTTATGACTGTCCCATGCATGCTTGAATTCCACCACTGTTTTTGACTCCACAACCTCCTCCGGAAGGCAGTTCCATGCATCCACAACCCTCTCTGTGAAAATATACTTCTTAAATTACCTCTGAGCTGCCCCTTCTATCTTCAAATTGTGCCCCTTGTTCTTGCACACCTCTTTTTGAAAGATGCTACCTCTTGACTTTGTTGATTCCCGTGAGGTACTTGAAAGTTTCTATCATGTCCCCCCTTCCCTCCTTTCCTCAAGGCTATACATATTAAGCTCCTTAAGTCTCTCTTCATATGTCTTCCAGTGCAGACCCTGCACCATTTTAGTTGCCCTCCTCTGGACAGCTTCCAACCTGTCTATGTCTTTGCGGAGTCCAGCAGAAGTAGGAATGGTCCATTATCTGCATTCCCAAGAGAGTTGATGCATATTCTGACCCTGCAGAGGGCTTGAAATCTACAACTCACTGAATCAGTGATGTCATCAGCATGTTTCTGTAGCAGAGTTCCAGTTCAAGTCACACCCTCAGGTATTTGATGGACAGAACCTGCTTGAGAGCAAGTTTGTCCTTATTGTGGATTGGGGTGGAATCTGGTTTGGGGGTTTGTAGTGGATGCCAAAAAACATGGTCTTGATCTCTTTGGTGTTAAAAATAAGGTGGTTCTCGTTCAGTGAGGGTGATGCCAACAGTAAGGGTGGGTCTGCATCCACCCTTCAAGGTAATTCACAAGCCAAGATACTGCAAAGTGATTCAGTCCCAGCCCACTTAGTTTCCAGAGGAGAAGCTGAGGACTGACTATGTAAAAGGTTTTGGTCAGGCTACTGTACCTTGTGAATACTGGTTGTCACCTTGATGAGATTAGTGCTGTGACAGTGGAAGACTTGAAAGGCAGACTGACTGGACAGAGGTTATGACATGGTTTTGGAGTAGATGATCTGAAATTTGAATATGAACTAATCTCTCCAGAAGACTGGGCAGTACAGACAGGATGAAGTTAACACTGGTAGTTGCAGACATCATGTACAGCTCTGCCTTTGTGCAGGGGTGTGAATTTAGCACTCTTCCAGACTGTGAACAGATAGGCTCTGAAGGTGCTAGCTGGTGTGGCTAACCTAAGGTATTTTGGTTTCAGTTTGTCTGGACCAACGCTCTTCTGAAAACTGAAGCTAAGCAGGATGTGAGCACTTCTGCTGGGTGCAGGTGCTAGAAATGTATGTTAAAGGGGGCTTAAGAAGAATGTGTTGGGTGCCCCCCATTCTGCATCTTGGTGGTCAGGGAGCTGGTTTTGCTCAGGTACGTTAGTAATGTAGTGGATTAGGGCATGGATTATACTGATTGGGGTCATCAAGGGCATGGGTGACAGAAGACAGGATCCAGATGATGAGGTCACTGCATGGGAGCTGCTGAGAAGTTCCTTAATACAATCCCAGATGTGCCTGGGCAATGAAGGTACAATCATTCCAGAACTCTAGGTAGTAATGATCTTTGGTAGACCAATAGGCACCTAGAGGTGTTACCACTGCCGGCATTCCTGGATCTCCTAAACCTGGTACAGGCAGTATGATTAGCAGCCACCCCTCAACCCAACATACACAAAGAGGCAGTGTGCCTCGAAGCACTGGGGATTAGGCTGTTACTGCTGGCTGGTGTTGGTGTTTAATAAATCACCTTTTGCTGAAAACTGGATATGTGTGCGCCAAAATTTTAGTTTTTTCATTGTGCTTGTAGTTACAGAAATCAAGAAGTATGTGGAAATCCAGGGATCATGTTGGCCCTTCACCCTTATTGGTCTGAAAGGGGCATGGGGGTTGAAAACTCTGGTAAACTCATCCTGGAAGATGGCCCAGGCAGAGTCTACATTCAGGATCCCAAGGTTCATACTGCTATGGTTGGCCCAACGGTGCTGTAGCAGGGCTGCACTTGGGACACATACTGGTGACCCAGACTCCAGAGCAAGCCCAGGCACAGGCGTGCCGATATGGGAGGATGGAAGGGCATCTCACAGGGTGATCTCGTCAGGGTGGGAGGGAAGACAACCATTCTCTGCTACATCGGTGCCACCTGGCGGGTTCCCCGTAGTGTCATTACAGGATGGCAGTGGGAGGAGAGACATAGTGACTTTGTGGTGCACATGCCTGTTTTATTTTTTAAGTGAACCAATCGTTCACAGCCAGGTGTCTCAAGGAGAAAGTGAATACCTGGGTAACACCCCAACTCAGCAGGATGACACTAACACACCTGGGCCCCGCACACCAGCCCTCCCTAAAAGATGGAGCCCCCTGCCACTAAATTTGCAGTCTCCAAGTATCAGCAGGTTGCACACTCATCTGAAGCCAGAAGATTGGAAGGCTGTGGTTCTATCTTCACCCCAGGAATTTAGGGTAAAATCCCAATACTGAGACTGCAGTGCAGCATGTGTGTGTGTGTGTGGTGGGGGGGGGGGGCTGCACTGAGGTCCCATCTTTTAAATGAGATGTTAAACTGAGGTTCCGTCTGCCTTTAGTAATGTTTGTGCAGGTGGATGGTAAAGATCCGGCCATTTTGGTTTATCGAGTCTGCTCAATTTTGCAGCTAGCAATCCTATTCTGCAGCTGCCCCTCCCTCCTCACCCCCCCCATTCTCCTCCTCCTCACCCTGTCCCAGACCCTTTTGAAGCAGCCCACTATTTTACATGCCACCACCTCTGCTGGTAACACGTTCCACCCTGCCACCACCCTCTCTGTAAAAAAGTGTCTCATTTCCCTTCTAAATCTTCCCCCCTCCAATTTCATGTAATGGCCTCTCGTGTCCCTCCCCACTCTTACCCTGAATAGTCCCTCCATACCAGTCTTGTTTATCCCTCTCATGTACTTGAATGTCTCAATCATATCCCCTCTGTCCCTCCTCTCCTCCAGCGAGTACATGTTCAACTCTTTTAGCCTACTCTCGTACAGTAAGTCCCCCAGCCCCTAGATCATCTTGGTTGCTCTTTGCTGCATCCCCTCCAGTAATTTAATGTCCCTTTTTCGGGTACGGGCGCAGAACTGCATGCAGTACTCAAGATGATGTCTAACCAGTGCTCTATACATCAGCAAAATCACCTCCCCCCTCCTCGATGTTATTCCCCTTGCGACACAACCCAACATTTTTGTTGGCCCTTGTCACTGCCTTCCTACACTGTGCCTTGTTCATTGATCTTGTGATGACCACCCCTAGATCCTTCTCCTCCTCATTCTCTGTCAGCTGCACCCCTCCCAGTTGGTAGTTTCTCCTTGGATTTTTTGCTCCAAAGTGAAGTACCTTACACTTTTTGGCACCAAACCCCAGCTGCCAAGTGTCCGACCAAGAAGTCAACTTATTCAGAGTAGGTGTATTTTTATTAACAGAAATAAATGAGTTAGATGTATGCAATAATACAAGTCAAATGTTCATAAATGATACAATAATCAGTATAGAAATAAACAGAAGTTACAAACAATGCAGGTGTAAATACTGAAAAGCAATACAAGGAGAGAGAGAGAGAGGGAGAGGAGATGGGAAAAGAAACATCGAAACATTAAAAAAAAAAAAAAAAAAAAGCGACATGCGTGTCAGAAAAATCCCAAAAGAAACTTAAAAAAAATACACGCCCAAATACATGGCGCATACTACTACACACACCCCCTGTTATAAAGAACAGAACCATCAGATCCAAGTAAACTATTTCCACAGCTTACAGATATCCTCTCATGACGTATTATAGATGCTTCTGACCAGTACGTTTTCCGTAAGCAATTCAGTATCATATCAACAGTTACCTGTGGAACAGAAACATAGAAGTTGATGGCAGATAAGGACCACAAGGCCCATCCAGTCTGCCCATTTCTTTTTCTACCTTATAAATGTGCCATCTGCCTTTGCTCTGTCAATGGCCTATTTATTCATACTCGTCTGTATTGCCCCCTTATGCCTATCCCATGCCTGTCTGAAGCCTTGCACTGCATTCATATCCACCACTTCCTGAGGTAGGCTGTTCCATGCATCCACCACCCTTTCTGTAAAAAGAACTTCCTCACATTACCCCTTAAATCGGCCTCCCTCTAATCTCATGCTGTGCCCTCTTGTCCTGTTATTTTTCTTATATTGAAACATGTTAGACTCTTTCACCTTGTTATTGCCCATAAGGTGCTTGAATGTTTCGATCATATCACCTCTCTCCCTCCTTTGCTCTAGGGTATACATATTGAGCTCCGTTAATCTGTCCTCGTATGTTTTCTGATGCAGTCACTGCACCATTTTGGTTGCCCTTCGCTGGACTGCCTCAATTTGGTTAATGTCTTTGTGAAGGTGTGGCCTCCAATACTGTACGCAGCACTCCAGATGGGGCCAAACCAGTGTCTTGTAAAGAGGGATTATTACCTCCCTCTTCCGACTTGTGATATCCCTACTAATACATCCCAACATCCCCCTAGCCTTACTTACTGCTTTAGTGGTCTGCCTGGATGATTTCAGGTCATCGGTGATGATGACGCCCAAGTCTCTTTCTTCCCTTGTGACTGCCAGCAACTCCCCTCCCAGCCTATAGGTGGCTTCGGGGTTTGTCTTCCCTATGTGCATGATCTTGCACTTCTTTGCATTGAACCCCAGTTGGCACTCTTCCGACCATTTTGCTAGTTTATCCAGATCTCTTCTCATTCTGCCCACCCCGTCTGGATCATCTACTCTGTTGCAGATCTTGGTGTCATCTGCAAACAGACAAACCTTACCCTCCAGTCCATTTGCAATGTCATTGATGAAGATATTGAAGAGGACTGGCCCCAGGACTGATCCCAGAGGTACCCCACTTGTGACTTGCATCTCTTCTGACTGTATTCCATTTACCATCACTCTCTGTTTTCTGCCCGTCAACCAGTTTGCCACCCAGTTGACCAACTTCTGACCCACCCCGAGCCTACTCTGCTTATTAATCAATATTCTATGTAGAACAGTATCGAAAGCTTTGCTGAAGTCAAGGTAGACGACATCAACTGCTCCCCCTTGGTCCACCACTCTGGTTACCCAGTCAGAGAAACCTATGAGATTAGTTTGACAGGACCTTCCTGTTCTAAACCCATGCTGTCTTGGATCCTGTGCTCCTATGGATTCCAGGTGTTGCACTATCCTTTCCTTAAGGAGTGCCTCCATAATCTTGCCCACTACTGAGGTAAGACTGACTGGTCTGTAGTTCCCTACCTCCTCCCTGCTACCACTCTTGTGGAGCGGGATCACATGAGCACTTCTCCAGTCTTCTGGGAGCTCTCCTGTGCTCAGAGACTCACTAAACAGTTCTGATAATGGCTCTGCTAGTTCCACCCTTCGCTCCTTTAGTACCCTGGGATGTATGCCATCAGGTCCTATTGCCTTGTCCACCCTGAGCTTATCGAGCTCTTGTAGGGCCCTTTCTTTTATGAAGGGACTAGTGTTCACTGCCCTCCCCCCTGTGTCCATGGTGCTGAGCTGTGGGCCCTGCCCTACTTTCTCTTCAGTAAATACTGAGCAGGTAGAGAGACAGTGTGACAAGGCAGCAGGTAAAGCAAATAGGATGCTGGGATGCATAGGCAGGGCATCACCAGCAGGAAAAGGCAGGTCATAATTACACTATACAAGACACTAGTGAGGCCCCACCTGGAGTACAGTGTACAGTTCTGGAGACCATACCTACATAAGGACATAGACAGGGTAGAGAAGGTTCAGAGGAGGGCAACACAGATGGTGCATGGATTGCATCACAAGTCCCTATGAAGACAGGTTGAAGGAACTGAACATGTACTCCCTGGAGGAGAGGAATATGATAGAGACATACAAGTATTTTACAGGGAGGAAAGGGTGCAGGAATACACTATTTTTAGCAAAAAGCTGTTCCAGGACTAGAGGGCATGGGATGAAGTTGGAGGAGGACGATTCAGAGAGAACGTGAGGAAGAATTTCTTCACAGAATGGGTGGTGGACAAGTGGAACACCCTGCCAGAGGAAGTGGTGGGGGCTGAAACAATCACAGGATTTAAGAATGCATGGGATAGACATAAAGGAATTCTGGAGGTCAGGGGTAAGGAGCAACAGACTTCTAGGAAAACATAAACTGAACTTACAAGCTCAAATGGGCAGACTGGGTGGGCCATAGGCCCTTATCTGCTGACACTATCTATGTATCTATGAAGTTTCTATTTAGGATAGATTCTTTTACATGGTCCTCCTCCTCACACGCCCCCCTATCTCCTTTGATCTTAGCAATACCCCCTCTGGACTTTCTCCTTTCACTAATGTATCTATAGGAAGTCTTGTCCCCTTCTTTTACTGTTTGTGCTAGTGGTTCTCGGTTTGGGCCTTTGCCTGCCTTACTGCCTTCCCTGCTTCCCTTAAGGAAGTTTGGTATGCCTCCCTATCTTCATCCTGCTGCATTCCCTTATACTGTATTTCCTGAAGGCCAGCCTTTTGGCTCTGACCTTTTCTGCTACTGTTTTTGAGAACCAAAGTGGTTTCCTTCTTCTTTTGCACTTCCTTTTCTCTCTAACACAATGGGATGTTGCTTCAAGTACTGCATCCTTAATGCTTGCCCACTTTGCCTGTACCCCCTCACCTGTATTTCTTTTTGCCAGGGCTAGTTAACTCTGTTGGCCATCTTATCAAATTCAGCTGCTCTGAAGTCCCATATTTTTGCCTTGGAATGGGATGATTTAGTTCTAGTGGCCAAACTGAACCATACCATGTGATGGTCACTGGCCCCTTGGTGACCTTCTACCTGGAGATCTGTGGTACTTTCTCTGTTAGTCAGTACTAGATGTAGGATAGCCCTGTCTCTTGTGGGTTGTTGTACCAGTTGTTTGAGGCCCTCCCCCTGCAGGGAATCCACCATGTTACTAATTCTGGCAGATGTTCCTGCTGGTATTAACCAATCTGTATCTAGCATGTTGAAGTTTCCCATTGTCAGAACCTCCCCCTTAGCTGTTATGTTTTGTATATCTTCTAACAGTAATGTGCGTGTGTCCTCCCCCTGCTCTGGGGGCCTGTAGACAACCTCAGTTCTTATGGCTGTCCCATTTCCTGTTTCCAGGGTGACCCACAGTTCTTCTGGCTCCTTATATGTATTCCGAATTTCTGTAGCTTTGATATTTTCATTGACATACAGGGCCACTCCACCCCCCTTTTTTTTGCATCTCGGTCTCTTCTGAACAGTACATAGCCAGGTGCTGAAGTCTCCCAAGTGTGGTTACTGGTAAAACATGTCTCACTAATGGCTACTATGTCCAGTTTAACTTCTGCCATTATTGCCTGCAGGTCTGGGATCTTGTTTCCCAAACTGCGAGCATCTGTGTACATGATTTTCCATTGACCAGATTTCGGTGTGTTAGTCGTTGGGTGAGGTCTGGCGTTTCCCCTGTGCATCGTATGGGGAGCTGGACCTTTTTCCTTACCTGGTGATGCAAATGAACTGCAAACATACTGAACTCCTGTCTGACCACTAGCTGAGGGGGGAGGGGTGGTCTTCCCATTCGACGTATGGGGTGCTGCACCCCTCTCCCCATAGGGAAATTTCCTCAGTTTCCTCAGCGTTCTGGACACATTTCCTCCAATTCACTAAAAATACCACTAGCAGTTAGCCTGATTCAACATGTCAGTTTGCATCTGAACGCCCCCCCTCGCCACCAAAAAAAAAAAGACAGACTTGTCTAGCCTCCTTTCCTGGTCTACAAATCTAAACCTAGTCAACAAATTTAAATTAAATTCAGAGCTGTCCAGAGGCTGGCTGATTAAAGTTGCAGGGTTGCACAGCATCCTTATATCTTTTTTTTTTTTTACTTTCTGTTTTTGTCCCCCATTTTCACTGCCAGCTACCAGGACTTCTTTCCTTCTATATAAGTCCTTATGCGTGTCGCAAAAGTCCTTCGATGGGCCAGCCCACCACCAGCCTTTGCTCGACAGCCTCCCCAGATACCTTGACCGTAATCCATGGCTCATCCTCCCCCCATGGGAGGGGCCCCTCTGGTTCCCCAAGCCATGCCCCAGTGGTCGATGCCTGTGAGGAGAAGCCGACAAGGTATAGGAGGAGTCAAAGTAATCCTGCTGTTATGTGGGGGGTGGGATGGCCTCATCTGCCTGGCATTGCTGGGGGTATTTTATTCCCTGCTTGCTAGACCCTCTCCTTATCCCACCTCAGGGCGTGGTCCTGAGAGGTGACCCAGCGATTAGCCTATATGTCGTCAGAAGGGTAGGTAAGCCCCACCTTAGCTTTGAGACTCCCCTGCTGGTCCCACTATGGGCAGATGGTGTCACCACATCATCTGCAGCTGAGTGGGTGCGTGCTGACTTGAGGTCACCCCAAGGGGGACCATTTACTCCTTCCTGCACAACACCCCCTTCCCCGGGTCAGCAGGGTGCAATGGAAGGAGGTGCCCCCCCCAAGGCAGGAGGCTCCCAAAGGACTCCCGGACCCTGCCTCACTGGTCAGCATCAGACGTCCTGGACTCAGGGTGCAAACCCGGGACATCTGGATGGCAAGTGGTAACCCTACCACTGCGCCAGCTGGCCGGCTTCCTTATATCTTTGTTTACTTATATGCATGAAAGGCAGCCTGCAGAAAATGTGATGGACCTCTTCCCCAAGTCACAATGTACTTTTATGGGAGAAACACACTACCCGTACAAGCAAACCAGAAGTGTTCTGGTCCCTCTGGCACAACTAATGCTCCCACCTTCCTAACACCACTCTTCACCACTGTTCTTACTCCCTGATCTCTAAAACCAACCAAGTCAGCTTACTGGATAGTACCAATATGCCAGAAAGTCTTCAGCAGGCATTCGTCTTCTTGGACCTAACCCAGCACAATGGAACAGTCAACCTGCCCCCACTTACACATCCTGAAGCCTCTCATTTTCCAAAGGCTACTGCTTTCACAGCTCAATGATGCATTTAAATGCCCTCCCACCTAAAGGCCCTTCTATCCACCACCAACCTGAATATTTATTGCTTTGCAGAGAATACTAGCACCTGTTAGCGTTCCTCTCTGTGGTGCCTACGTAAACAAGGGACATCCTTTCAAGTCTGTGGCTATCATCCCCTTATCCACTGTAGGAGTAACTGATCTCCACCTCTGTCTTGAACTTTCCTGTAATATATGTAACTTGGATTAGTTTATCCTTTAGGAGCTTGCATTTGTGTATCCTAATTTACTGCACTATACCTTATGCTGTTTATGAACCGTTGTACGCAGTGACCCCCCTCCAAAAAAAAAAAAAAAAAAAGATACTGTATTTCAAGAGGTCATTCTGCCATTTCTTTCATGCAAACTATAATTAAATAAGCAAGTGAATAATTAAATGAATAAATCAATAAATACATATATCTGTTAGAGGGATATAACAGACTCCCAAAACAGGGTAATGATACCAGTTGCCCAACTTATGTAAGCGTATGATCTCCTATGCAGGGGCTGCTGGAGATATCATACTTAAGTTTGGTGAGGAGTAGGCTGAGAATGGGATATTACTTGCCAGAAAAAAAAAGTCAGAACTGCAGAGATGGGCTAATCACAGATGATAAGTAGCATACAGTTAATTTTTATTAGAGCTTTTTTACTGACCATGGCAAACATGGATTGCAAACACTGGGAAATATAACTTCAACACAAATTAGTGCACATTATAAAATGGGTAAGAGAAATACTGTATGTGATTGGTGGAATCCAGTCACATGACAGTGCTGATATCCCAGCACAGGTCAGAGATGCTTAAACTTTCTCAACCTTACTACTTGGTCCTAAAATCACAAAATCCGGGAAGCCATTTTATAATTGCAATAAGACATTCCAGGGTGTGTGTAACTGTGGGATAACGATAATTCTCGGTTGCGTAAAACATCCCGAGGTGTGCCATTATCCCACAATAACTCACACCCTGTCATGCCTTATTGCTTAGGTATCTTAATCCTAGCAGCTAAATTCTTGACAAAGTATGTTATACTGTAATGAATCTCGATATAATTTATGTCAGTTTTTGTATGACAGGCACTTGTTGCCTGAAGGTGCCCCCCCCCCCAAACAATAAACTGAACTGAACAAGGTCAATTTACAAGAATGTATAATAAGGTAGCTACCATGGGCCTATTTTCCGAAGAATTTCTCATACGCTGTGTCTATGTCAAAAATCTTATAAAAAATTGGGCTTCTGATCATTAAAGGAAACAAAAACCCTGAAGACTACAGTGAAGGGGAACCCAGTGACATCAGCGAGCTTCCTGAACTTCTCTTTTTTTTTTTTTTTTACTGTGAAAATGAAAATTGGTATGTGGTATGCCTTACAGAGCTCTTTAAACTCTGCAAGTGTCTGTGTAAAAAGTCTGAAAAGGAGGACACAGGGAGAACTGAATCATGAGCTACTGAAATAATTACGGATGGAATTGCTGTTGCTACTTGTTTATAAAATGGCCAAATGATGGGACATGTCCAAAGAACACGAGTTAGAACGGCTCATTATTCACTACATTTTCTCCAACAAGTAGCGTTACCAAGTGTTAACTGCTTCACTTGAAGACCGAGCATCCGAAAAATTTCCAGGTACACTCATGTCAAATGTACTATTTTATTAATGTTGAAAACAGCAAAGGGATAGTTAGTAACTGTTCATCAAAAGGGGGCAGTTCATGTTGAGTTTTAAGAGGTGAGGGAGATGACGAGCAGGACAGGTCTTCTTCAATATATTTATCTGTGACATAGGTAAAGGAATCAAAGTTAAATCTGCCCCTTCCCAGATGACACAAAGATCTGTGCAAGGGCAGACACAGAGGAAGACAGCAAAGGGAGGATCTGGGTGGGTTGGAGAAGTGTCACAGATCTGGCAGCTGAACTTCAATGCTAAAAATGTAAAGTGACGCACACTGGGAAAATGAATCCAAGGGTGCAACATGAAATGGGTGGGGTGGTAGTGGATATCATAAGGGAAGAAAAGGATTTAGGGGTGATGATATTGGAGACACTAAAAATGTCTACGCACTTTTACAGGGTGGTGAGCAATGCAAACAGAATGTTGGGTTGCAAAGGGAATGGGATAAGCAAGTCACTGGTGCAACAGCACCAGGAATACTGCACAAGGTACTGGAGCCCACGCCTGAGGAAAGACTGCAGTAAGGGGGAGGCAGTACAATGCAGGGTAACTAAGGTGGTTCATGGCCTTGGGGACATAATATATGAGGAGAGGCTGCAGGACTTAAACATGCACCCCTTAAGAAGGGGAGGTAAACAGGAGCCATGACTGAGACAAATGAGTACCTGCACAGGATAGAGAGCAAATTCCAAGAAACTTCTCCCATCAAGTTCAAACCCAAGAATGACGTGGAATTCACTAAAGTTGGCACAGAGAAGTTTCAAAGAGGACAACTGTAAGAACTTCTTCATGGAGATTGTGGTGGACAAGTGGAACAAGCTAGCACAGGAGGTGGCACAGGCCAACTCAATCAGCAGGTTCGAGCAGGGATGGGAATGGCATGTGGGTTAAATCAGAGACAGGGAGGACAGTAACAATGGGGAGGATTCCCACTGTGGCAAGGCCGAATAGCTGAGTGGACAGACTAGATGGATCAGGAGCCTCTTCTCTGCCTTCAACATCTATATATATATATCCATGTGAAGGTATCAAACGTTGACCCTTCCTTCTATTTGTGTTTAATATAAGTTAATGAAGCAATATTCGCCTCTCAAAAGATGGATTATAACCTGAAAATAATGTGGCGACGTATTGTTTGGCATCCACATGAAAAAACGGAAAGAAATAAGCACACACTTTTTTTTTAATTACATGCCAGTTCGGAGACTGCATGATAAATGCCTTGATGTGCAAACAGCAAAAATATTTTTGTGGAAGATTAAAAGTATCTTTCAATGTTTGAAAGGCTATAAAGGAGCTGTCCTGCAGAAGCTATAAAGGATTAAGAAGCACTTTATCTTCCTATGTCAAAAAGTCCTTGTGGTGCCAGCCCAGTGGTGTAGAGGGCTGAGGCACTGGACAATTTACCTCTCTCCACACTGATGACCCAGGTTTGAGAGCGAGCATGGGCTACCATGGATCAACTGGGGGGTGGGGGTGGGTGGGAGTGGATAGAGTGGCTGCCAGGTTGCTCTCCTCTCCCGGATCAGAGTAGTAGGCCTCCCTGGCTCTTGGCTGCCACCAGTGGAGCTCAATGGCAGTGTCAGGCACGGGGGGCTAGTGCTAGGCCAGGTGGGTGGATCTGGGCTGTTGTCTGTGCCGCTGCACATGCACAACTGTGACTGGACAAAGCTCCGGGGATAGTAAGGGGACAAAATTTGTGGACCCCCCCCCACCACCACCACCGGAAGCAAGATTAAGATCGACCCCCTACAGGCTCCACATTGGTGGCTGGGCACACCCCACAAGTCCTGTGACAGACAACACCGGGCATAAGTTAAGTCCCAGGGCAGCCAGGTGACGGAGATAGGGTCGGTTGGATAGGGGCAGCCGGGGAAGAGGAGCATAAAGTATATATAAGAAAAAAAAAAGGCCCTTGTGGTAAGCTGAGTGACTTCTCATCATGGTAAAATCTACAAAGATTAGTAAGAGGAAGCAAATCATAATTCATCTCGTTATGGGCAGATAACTGCAATGCAGCTATCTTATGACTGCATTTGAATCTGTGTAACAACTGTTGCTACCTGTCTCTCTGAGACCCCTTTGCAAGCTAGATGATAAACACAGATTCTCGCTGTTCTGAAACCACCAACCTCACCCAACATTTTCGGCAGGTGTACCCTGAAACCATGATATAAGTCTGTCTACAACACATACAATGGAAAGTAGTACTGTATGTTTTATATGCTGTTTTAGGAGCTGCACTGCAAAATAGTCCATGGGGGTACACATTGTTTTCAGATAATGAACATTTCTGTTTTACTTTAATTTCTTGGAGAAATGCCCAACCTTTTAAGTAAACAAACATCTGTACAAACTATCATACTTTCCACTAGCTTAGTACACTAGTCATCGGGGAGTACGATCTGGAGCACGGCCCAAACCTTACTAAAACAATACAAAGCTAACAAGGAGTTATGCAGAGCAAATCAGCTAGGAGAGACTACAGCTTCATTATACAAAGAGCTTCCACAGTATCAGTATAGGGTCAAAAAGGCCCGAGAAAATGCTTTTTTTGTTTGTTTTTTACTCAGCTAACTTGACAATTTTATTACCTTAAACAATACAGCTATCTTGAAGTTAAATAATCTCATATTTAAAAAAATTCACTTGCATCTCTATAACTTCAAAAAGTATTTTTTTTTGTATTTGTGTGAACTGAGAGAACAATTCAAGTGGCGGTGAAAGAAACCTTTTCCTTTTTCAATTCCATCAGCGTTCACAGGCTCTTTTACCCCCATGTTAATTCTCAAACAAGTAGTATAGCTGAAGGCAGTACAAGTAAATCAGGGCTCAGGGAGGCCTCTCTTATGATGTACAGGAGTCATCTTGTGTGCATTTGGGCACGAGGACTGAGAAGCAAGGTTACACAGCTCTGGTTGCCAAAATCCATGTGAGGTGATGCTCATACGTCATAGGAGACGCAGCTCAATACTCCTATTAACTTGTATAAATCAAAGCTAAAGGTCAGAAAGACCTAAACTCAGTTTTACTACAAAAATGAAAGGTTCTACATAAAAAAACCAGTGAAAGTATTCAAATACCCACTCCCCCAATCCCTTCAGATGTGGAGGATTGGATGGTCCAAGACCTGTACAGGAGCACGCCTGTACCCAGGATAAGACAGTGGACATGTCGCAAGGTCTGCTCTCTCACTGGCTGAGACATCGTAAGTGATTTGTATGAATAAGAACAGTGAAAGGAACTCTAAAAGGAGAACAGACACCTCGATCATAGGTAAATCATAAAAAAGTCATCACCTCTGCTTTAACCATTTTGTTTGCTGAGCTTTGGGGGCCGGGGTTAGTCTTCACTTATAACCACTTTTGTATATGTTATGCTTCAGGACAGCAGTCAATGATGGCCCTGTGCACACCGTGGGCTCCTCTTTGCAATCACAAGGAATGAGGGCATGTCTAGCATTTGAAGGAGGGGCAGACCCTCCCTCATACTGTCCAAGAGTCACTCCATTGAAAAGGACATAATGTAGGGTGCTAACTGGTATTATGAAAATGGTAACTTGAATCTAGAAACAGGACTGGGTAAAACACATCACATGACCATGCACTGCTTGATTTTGTCCTATACACAGTCATTGCGGTACTTAGCACTGTTGCACATCAGTGCACCACCCAAGTTAAAAACTGTCAGTAATTTTTTTTGCAGCAACCAAAAAGTTCCTTGGTAGTAGTGAAATACCTGCTCCCCCCCAATATTACCAGAGACAGACAGACACACGCACAAACACTTAAATCCACATACAGAAAGAATTTAAAGTGCAAACATAAAAGTGGTTCAGCACAGACTCTGTATATTGAAGGATTTGTACCTGTATCATTATCAGAAATATCTCAGGCAATACAATAACAGAGTGATACTCCAGCAAATTTCTAAGCCCAGTTTTCTGGACATTCCCCAACATTTGAAACCAGGCATCAAACTGAACTCTACTTTATAAATGTAACCCCTAGGTGACGCTATCCCAAGGGCTACTACCCCTGCCTGCTTGGCTAGTAGCAGGTTAAGGGGCCTGAGGTCTGAAACGGGTGCCTCCACCCGGAGGTCCGGGTTGATTGTGGTCAAGCTAACCTGGGCACAGCCCTCCGGGACAGTGTAACCCCCTCTTTCCCCTCTAGTGGCCTGAACACTGTACAATAATCACTTTCACAATATCCCTGGTACACCACACAAGTACCCACACTGTTTGTACTTACCACCAGGGCTGGTTCCTCTGGCTCGACCCTGGGGACCCCCTGTAAAACAAGGTTATGCACAGCAAATAGCAACAGTACAGTACTCTGTGCACAAACTGGAACCACAGCCAGACCACATGCAGAAAAAGTTGGATCTGATTTATTCAGGGGACTTGAACAAGGGAGGGGCGAAATCAGGTTAATTAGCTTAAAGGTTATATCAATCAAGCAGTTATGCATGCGCTTTAAGTCCCCCCCCCCCATACAGTCACACCTCTGGGTACCCAGGTGGAGAAGAGATGGGCTAGCCAGGACCGTTGCCTGGGGTAGGCCGGCATCGCAGCTGGTTGGGGCCCTGTGATGGAAAACACTACATGCACAGTACACACTATTTGTAATCCGGAGCCAGAGGGCTCAGTTTGTAAAGGAAAAGAAACAACACCACAATCAGACGACACACTCAGATTAAGCTGTTGTTGCAGGGAGCCTACCCTGGTATTTACTCACGATACCCAAGACTGGAGACAGGCTGGATGAAAATTGAGACTGCAGGTGGTTGATCTGGAATGCCAGGAGAAGCAGGGCCCACACGAGTCACTGAGGCGTCGTTCCTGTTCAAGCGTGGAGCAGGGGGCTGATCCCCAGGCAGGTCTCTCGTCGATGGCTTCTCTGTGCAGTGGGTAGTCTGGCAAGACCCAGATCGCATGGAGACAAATACGGATGCAGTCCGTTTTGGGTTGGGTACAGCTTCCACCAAGCAGAACACAGTTCTCACAGTGGGGAACCAACTCACGACCCACTAGCAGCTCTCAAAATATTTACAGGCAAGAAAATTCTACCAAACCAGGCAAAGCTTCCAATGAGCAGAACACAGTTCACACAGTGGGGAATCAAATCATGACCCACTAGCAGCTCACAGCACATTTACATGTAAGGGAATTCTCCTGTACCAGGCAAAGCACTCCTCGGTCACAATCACAAAGTCTCTGCACACGCCGGGAGCTTAGGGGAAGCTGGAACTCCTGACAGGCCAATCGCATTCAGCAAAATCTTCGGTCTTCTTCAGGTTGAGCCTGGTCCCACTTCAGTAACTTACATTAATCACACAACTCTGATTCAGTCCGAAAACAATTCTCTTTCCCCTCTCAGGGCAGCAGGCAGACATGCAGGCCAAAGCTCAGGCCTTTCCACAGTTCTCCAACGCGAAACTACGCAGACGGCTGCTCGAACTGTTGCTTCTTCAGCTTCCAACTTAGATCTGACTCTCACAGCAGGCAGCCCGGGAATTTCCCTCTGATCCAAAAGGTTCAGTTGGCTGATTCGTCTGTCAGTCAAAGCAAGGGCTCCCCCTTCAGTTGCAAAAAGGCGCCAAAAGCCCAAAACTACAATTCCTACAGATTTTGACTCTAAACAGCTCCAGTAGTCTGGCTCCATTTTAGGTCCCACCAGTACTGACTGGTCCAATTTGGCAGTCCTGGGCCAAAATGGTGGGGATAAACAAAACAGTCCTTGCTGCAAAGAAGGCAGATTAGACAAACTACGTTTTCTTTACCACTATCACAAATATTCACAAACAGTTACATCTTCTAACAGCGCTCCCTCTGCTCAATTAGCGATGGCAGAAACAGAGTAATTATCTGGCAGCCCAGGTGGGACTCGAGCATGAAAACACTCAGCCCCCCTCCAGATTAATTATTACTGCAAATTAGGCAACTCTTAAAGCGACAGTACATAGAGGCTACAAAGGCACTCTTTGGCAATAATATTTAACGGCTAAAATGCAGGACCCCAGCCTGGCAGTGAGCAGTTAGGCAAGCTCTAGAAAGACCTAGGAAGACTTTCTGGGAACCCCCATTTGTAGGGGGGTTACATAAGTGCTAATGCAAACCCTGAAATAACATCTCAGAACACTTACTGTTATTAGCCAAAGTCTGTGGCAAACATCTTTATTAGGGGGGGTAGATAGTATTCCTTTATCTTGCCCACATCCACATGCAGCTTTAGCAGCTGTGGAGGGGTTGTGGGATAACAGATGGACCAGACATCGAACTTCAGATTGGTTCAACAAACAATCTCTGTATGATGTTTATTCAAAATACAAGAAATAAGCTTTTGCAATGGCATATTCATTCTTCAGTACATCAGTTTACAGGAACAGACTATGAATGTCCTTTCTCTGCACTTAGCCAGCACCTACTGACACTGATCTCTGATCCAATTCACCAGTTGGGCTATAGCCATAACCCCTACGCAAGCCCCATTCGATTGCATAGTGGGGAGCTCAAAAAGAAAAAAAAAAAAACACAAAACAAGCTATAAACAAAGAATCTCAATGCGGAATCACTGAAAGAAGGGTTACCCCAAAGGGCACTGGCAACAAATCAAGTTTCAAAGAAATACATCATCATACATACTTCCATAATGCAATGCATCATGGGGTATATGCAAATCACCATGATATTTAGACTTTTCAGTTTCCATCAATTTCCACGCATTTTAAATAGCACAAGTAGCTTAATTTCTATAATAGACACCTAGTACTTTTTACCATCATCAAAAACACCTAGTGTCACGGTATTTTCAACATTACAGGTTTTATAAACATAAAGGCCCAAATATACAAAAGGGTTGTGCATGGCGCAACGGTGTTGCGCCACGCGCATCCCACTAATCGCTTGACGATATTTAAAAGGAAAAGTCGCGGCACAAATCCTGATGCACCGGAGCACATCAGTAATGTATGCAGGTGCAGGTAGGGCGTGCCCATGCATGCCCTGCACAGCCCGATATCAGCCGGGATGTGCAGAGCCATGCATGCGCAACCCCTACCTGTGCCAGCACAAAGTTGATCCAAAAAAAAAAAAGGAACAACGGATGGCCACCCACAGGTGAGCTGCCGCATTGCAGGGCGCAACACGGCAACTGCCACCTGTGGGTGGCCACCAGAGCTCCCGCTGCACCTGGCGGTGTCCCCCCATGCCCGATCACAGGCATTAGTTAAAAAAAGCAGAATTCTGTCCAATATCCCTGGTGGTCCAGTGGACAGCTGTCTGCCCAATTGCAGGCATTTGTTAAAAATATATAACTACTTCCAATATCCCTGGTGGGCCAGTGGATTGCCGACTGCCCGATCGTGGGCATTTGTAATTAAAAAAATTAATAATACCAATATCCCTGGTGGTCTAGTGGTACCCCCCTCCCCACTGAGCCCCACCGCCCCGCTCTCCCCCCCGGTCAGCCGGTGGGCAGCAGCACCACCGCCTGCCGCCCCCCGACTGACACTGTCGGTGGGCTGTCGCCCATTGGTCCTGGCGTGAGCCAATGAGTGCGTGCAGCCCATGCCGCTACACACCCAGATATGTGAATGGATCGTTCCACAGCGGAATATCCGGCATACGATGCGACTGCACCATTGCTCGCGGTAGACGGTACGGCTCTGTCGGTCGTGGGGCGTCAAGCAGGCTGCTGGCCCGCCCGGCCGGGGCATGGGGCTCAGTGGCAGTGGGAGGGGGTACCGCTAGACCACCAGAAAATATGTGTTATAATTTAATAAATGCCGCTATCTAGCGCAGTCGTGAGTCACTGGACCACCGAGAATGATAGACAGAGATTCTGCTTTTTTTAGCGAATGCCTGCGATCGGCAGGGGGCACCGCCAGATGCAGCAGGAGCACCAGGGATATTGGACATAGTTCTATTTTATATAAAATGCCCACAATCGGGCTGTCGAGCACACTGCTGGCTGCAGGGGGCGTCGGTCCCCGATGGCTGCTGCCAGGCGCAAGTCGTCAGGGATCGGCGCACCTGCATGCAAATGGGGCCATAATGACATGCAAATGGCCCCATTTGCACCTTGCATACATTATGGCCCCATTTGCATGTCAGGTTTTGAATATCGTGGTTGCTGTGCATAGCGCAATGGAACTTGCGCTAGCGCATCCCCATGCTCCACTCTGGCCACTTGCGCAGTGCCACTGCGCTATGCACACTGTGGGTAGCCAGGGTGCGATATTCAACACTGCTGAGCCATGGCGCAGCTCCGTTGAATATCGCCCAGTCCAGACCCCTGCGCAGCCAAGTTGAGCTGCGCCCAAGCTTGCGTCATAGCCTGGCGCAGTTTGAATATCTGGGCCAAGGTATATTATGACATAGTGCTATTACATACTAAATCCAACAACGATAAACACAACCTGTTTTACATACGCTTGAGGACCTGAGCAGGAGGAGGAAAATTAAAGAGGACACTATAGCATAGTCAAGAAAGGGAAGGGGGTGCCCACTGGTGGCCAACCTTATGGACTAGAAACAGTAAAGGCTAGATTAGGCTTAGAAACAGAAGAACTGTTGCAACAGATTTAAGAAAAGGTCAGTCTTCAAGAGTGGCAGGAGCTCCCGGTCACAGCAACGTTCACAATATGTTGCACTGCAGACTGCTGCTCGATGCAGTCTCTGCATTTCTTACTGCACAGTATATTTTGCAACTCACATTGTCGGTCAAAGCCTACTACTAATACCACCCCCCACCAGGACAGCTAACTGGCATCTACCAACCCCCTGAACAGCCATCTGCAGAAAACAAATACACTAGCCATTAAAGGTTCCTACAACCCCAGTGACACGCATGAAACAAAATGGCATCTATCAAACAAAAAGCATCAGCTTAATGTACGCTGCTGTACTTCACACACAAATGCTGCTATCTTGCCCTATGCTATAGTGTCCGCTTTAATTTTCCTCTTCCTGCTCAGGTCCTCAATCTCTCTGTAAAAGAGCCTCGGCTCAAAGGCATTGTAATCCTAGACTGAAATAAATAAAAAATAAATAAATAAAAATGCATGCTGCACACTACTTTAATGCCATCGCACTCATTAAGCAGTGGTCTACAGGTTTAACTGCTACATGTGAAGATACTACATAGAAACACAACTTCAGAAGCCTCAACAGGCCAAGCCATCTAACGGAAAACTAAAATATCAAGATCCAGCAGGCAAAAGAACTACTTTAGAGAAAAATGTTTCAAAGATTTTTATTTTTCAATATGTCAACCTCATTCTTTTACTAAATATACTTACTTTCAATTTAAAAACCCACTTTATCAACATAGAAACACACTCCAGGGCATGTGTTGTGCTATTCCAATGCATTTTCCAGGTTCTATAAAGCACTTGATGTTGTGCCTCACTATGCACCTGGGGCGTGTGCTGAAACAGCATAATGCATACCCTGCCATGTGTTACTGTCTTCATGAAAAACGCATTCTTATACAGAAAACACATTTCTACATGAAAAACACATATGTGTATAGAAAACTAAGTTCTGACCTTCACTGAATTCCAAAACAGCAAATTAGGAAATCAAGTGAAGCAAATCAGGACCCAGAACACAAAGTCATACATAACTAAGGAGTGACCTACTGTATATGAAGAACTCTTCCTAAAGATGTCAGGAGTGCAACACACTTTCTACCACCGAGCCAAGGAGGCTCAGAAATTAAATGTCTGTGCACTTAATTGTTCTTTGAGTGTTTTCTTGAGCAACTGCCTAAAAGTTCACAAGGATCATGCCGTGGGTTCCCCGTCCACAAAGACAAATATATGGAGTCATTGTGCAACTAGCTCGAACTCCCAAGAACAGGATGAAGTTGTGAGTGCACTGGACTTCAATTGTAAAAAAACATCTACTCTATAATATCAGAGGGAATTGTTATATGACTAACTTCCAAATGGTACAGAATTGACCCTGTTCCAGAATATCAATGTAGCAGTCATTCCCAAGCAAAACAAACAGCAATTCCCTTTAACAAGTGCTGAGCGGAGCCGAGGTCTTCATTTGCTCAGGGGGGATGCCCTTGCCAGTAATTCTGCAATGCTCTCCAGGAAATGCAATCTTTCCGAATGTCCAGCTGTATAAGAACCTGCCAGTGCTTTATTGTAAGCAATAAAACATGTCGGAGTGGTGTTTCAAGGATTGCAGATGCATACCACAGGGGTGGAACACTTGAGGTAGAAGACCGTATGCCCTTACACCCCAGGAAAGTACACCTCAAATACTTTAAACTGCACTCTAAAGAGGCTTATTGCACTTATAAAATGCCCATTTACAATGAACAGATAAGCAGATTTTCAACATATATGCAAACATAGCAGTAGGAGTGTAACAGAACAGCAAATGTATGTTTTATAGTGTAATAAATGATTAAATTTGACCATTGTGGCAGTTGCGGATTACAGCTCAAACACAGCCGTGCTGCAGCAGGTTGCCCCAAGCAGAGTGAGATACAGGCTGGTTTTGAAGGATGGGGTGGTGCCAGTGGAAGTGGAGTGATCTGTAACACAGCTGTTTGGTAATCAAATGATGATTAAGTCTACTGTCCATGTATCATAGATTAAACCACGGTTAGGTGATGTGTTTTGGCCAATGATGCTTCTACGGTATTTTTGTTTTCCACTGAAAGGTTTTATTTATTTTTTTAATTTTTAACATTTACAATTTTTTTCCAAGGGGATGTGGCAGTCCAGGCAGACTGCTTAGCCCACAATCCCCTTCCGCATGTGTGGCAGGGGACTATCTTGAGCCCAGCATCTTTTTGGACGCCTGGTTGCTGCCGCTGCTCCACCCTTAGAACGCCCCTGCCCCTAAGTGGACCTCTGTGCCTGCAGATCAGGACAGCACTGGCTAAGGATTCTGCTATGTGGTACTAGACCTGGAGTGCAGGTATGTGTGCTGGCATCATGTTAATTCTGTGTATGCTGGTCCCCTTAGTCTGTAACAAACTTTACGACTTTACTGCCATCATTTACTTATAAAAACCTGAAACACTTCATAAAATGACTTGCAGTATCCTTTCATACATGTTTTAATGTAATTTAGGCAATCTGTGATATTGGTAATTCTCAGCATGACTGGCCTGTGATATTTTTGTTTATACCCCTGAACACATGGTACCCTACCAATGCCATTTATCTATAATTGGGAGCATTGGTGCCGGAATGGTTTGAAAAGTGGTAGGGCCAAGGAAGTAAGGGGTAAGTTTTCCCCTATTAAATACATTAACGTGACTGCAAAAAGTGATAGGGCCACATATGAAAGTGGTAGGGCCATGGCCCTAGTGGCCCCCCCTGTTCCGGCACCTATGATTGGGAGGGGGGGTCTCTGTTTAAAGACAGGGCCTTCACAAGTCCATAAAGTGCTGGTATAAAGGGACCAAATTGCTTTCCAGGCACTGTTGGTCAGCAGCCTTTTGAAGCCCCCTAGCATTCTGCCAGCTCTCTTGACAATGGCCACACACTGCTTGTCAGGGTCTACTCCCTTGTTTATTATGATCCCCAAGTCCTTTTCCATCGCCACTGCTGTAAAAGCAGCCCCACGTAGTGTGCAGGCCTTACCTCTGTTTTGCACCCCCAGATAGCTGCACTCTGATGCAAAATATCAGATGTTTAATACAATGGCTGGTATATTATACTATCAAATACTAATAGTTAAATGATATTATGAATAGAATAATAAATAGGTTCTGGTGTATTACAAGGTAGTGATTCCATCGAGAGGTTCTGGGGACACAGAAAACCGCGAAAGCGAAGCTCGAGAGGTTTCATGTGTCCCCAGAACCTCGAGATGGAATTACTACCTTGTAATGCCAGAACCTATTTGTTATTTTTTTTAATATATGGATACGAGGTGAATTGACTCACCTCCGTTTGACCACTGGAGTCAGCGGGTGGATGTGCGTGCTGGCTGGGTTCCCCAGTCCTGTGTGGATGAGCGGCTGCTGTGGGCTTCATTTAGCCGTGTTTTTTTTTTTTTTTGTGTTTGTCAGTGGCGGTATCGAGCGAGCAGAGGAGTCCCGGAGAGAGTCCGATTGTTAATAGTACAAGAGAGATGGTTTTCAAAGTAAAAAAAACGATTGCTGCAGGGAAGATTGTCTCACTAAGCGAGCGAGCAAGCTGCCATGTTTTCAGACTCGTTCTGCCCGCCCACAGAGGAAAAGTGGCCAATCAGAAGGCACGCCGTTTAAGACATCGGGGATAGACTTACACATGCGCTCTTCAGCTTTGTTAATAATACTAACGTTTGGGTGCCGAACAATAGTATTACGGCACCCCAACGATAGTATTATCACTCAGGAAGAGTAGTATTATCGCTCCAGGAGTGATGGTATTACCAGGACATTTTTGTATGCTTTTCAAGCATATTATTTTAACAATCCATATATTAAAAATTATTACCAAATATTTTTAACAGTATCTTTGCTAGTATGTCACTAGTGCAGTATCAAATTGCTATATTCCATTGTGATCTATATATTTCACCCACATCACAAACCCAACCTCTCCATTTCCCCTCATTTTAATAAGAACAGCTTCACCTATATGCATTAACCACCTGATATTATAATGATAGTGGCAATGTAATTTGTCCTCAGAACTGCTTAACAATATATATGTGCAACTGTATATTGGGTAGCATTATTATTCACTTTTTTTCTTTTAGGCACAGAATCCAATCAGGAGGGTAGCCGCTCGGCGTCACTGCCTTTGGTTCTTATCCCCTTTTAGCTAAATTTCCCCTCCGTATTTCTCCCGCAGATACTGCCCTTGACCGAGCTTCAGCTGCCTCCGCCTGGAGCAGCCGTGGCTCCTGTAGCCAGCCGCCCGTGCCATCTTCAGTAGCTCACGCTAGCAACAATTAACATTTGCAGCCTGCTCGCAAAGACTGATGCCCTCCAAATTATTGTTAACCAGTACAAACCAGACATTCTCGCAATTGTTGAGACCTGGCTCTCACCCAAAGTGCCCGACATGGTTGTCCTGCTGCCTGGTTACAACGTCCACAGACTGGATCGGAAGTCTAAAACAGGGGGTGGCTGTACTATGTACCTCAAAGACTCTTTCTCGGGTCATTCCATAACTATCCCTTGCTCGAACTCCTCTGCTCAGCTCCTTCCCATTAAAATCCTGTTAGGTTCCCACAACAAAGCCTTCACAGTTGTTGCTGTGCACGTCCCTCCTAAAGAGCAAGTAAATGGGTTCAATGCTGTCCTGGACTTTGTTCGATTACAATCTCATGGCTCAGAGACAATCCTGCTTGGCGACTTTAATATAAGCTGGTTGGCGCCTGAATCAGCCAGCTTCAAGGATGCTTTATCCTCGCCAAACCTTACCCAACTGGTCGACTCAGCAACCAGGCAAATGTACAAAACTGGCACCAGCACCCTCCTTGATTGGGTCCTGTCCAGTCATCCTAATAGGATCACTAACGTCTCTGTCCTCCCGGACTCACTTAGTGACCACTCCCCTGTCACCTGCCAATGGTCTACTAAATTCTGCAAGCCACCACCCAGAATCATCTCCAGTAGAGTACTGTCATGTGACCAGTTGTCGCACCTCAAATCCAACCTCAGACAGCAAGACTGGACCCCAATTTACGCAGCGGAGGATGTAAACTCGGCCCTGGATCACTTCATTACCATTTTCAATACTGTCTGTAACTCCCATGCCCCTTTCAAAAGACGTAAAGTAAAAGGCATGTGCAGCCTTTAGCTCTCTGTAGATCTGATCGCCCAACTGAAAACCAGGGATTCGTTCTGGCAATGGGCAAGGGCAACTGGCTCGCCATCTGACATTCAAAACTACAGACATGCTTGTAATGACTGCACAAAATTAATCTGTCTTCGCAAAAGTAACTACTACACGGAAGCCCTTACCAATACTTGGAGCAACGGGAAAGCCTTCTGGAAAAACATTAAGGAAGTCACTGGGAAACAAACGAAAACCTCCCCCACTACGCTCGTCATTGATAGGACAACCACACTTGACTCCACTACTATCGCCAATATCTTCAACTCTGCATTCACTGACCTCAGCAGTGTTCTCCCCTCTGACTTTTTTGGTGAAGACGATACCACAGCGAACCACCTCCGCCCCCCTGCCCTCGTCTACCTACCCACCTTTCTACTTTAAAGCCCTCCGGATGCATGAAACCCACAAATATATTAAGAAAGCAATTGCCAATTCCAGAAGTAGAGCTGACTCGCTGGACCTCAAAATACTGTCCCTCACCCTTGACGATGTCATTGGACCACTCACTAAGATATTCAACCTCTCCCTTTGTCTTGGACAGCTCCCTGACATCTGGAAATCCACAATTGTGACCCCTGTCCACAAGAGTGGTGATAAGTCCCTCCATGTGAATTATCGTCCGATCTCCATCCTGCCCCCACTCTCCAAGGCCATTGAACGCACAGTAGCTGACCAGCTTACTGAATATCTGGATAAGTATAAGATCCTATGCTCTCAACAGCATGGCTTCAGAAAAGAGCATAGCACTACCTCTGCCCTCCTTGAATTCACCGGTGCAACACACAGTTCATTGGACAATGGCCTCCTTGCTGGGTCGGTTTTTAAAGATTTGACAAAGGCCTTTGATACTGTCCACCATGGTCTTCTACTACAGCAGCTCCGATTAGCTGGCCTCTCCTCTGTCTCTTCAGCTTGGTTCAAAAGCTACCTGGAAAACCGCTCCCAAAGAGTCAAAATTGCTGATGTCCTCTCTGATGCAAGACCCGTCCGATCAGGCGTCCCACAGGGATCCATTCTGGGGCCCCTTCTTTTAGCCTCTTTTTGAACAGCCTTCTACAATCCTGCCCAGAACAACTCATCCTATATGCCGATGACGCCGTCATCCATGCCACCCATAAGGACCTCCAACACAAACTCCAGAAAGGATTCACCTCAGTTGAAAGCTGGTTTAGCAAGCATAAACTGCTACTAAACTATAAAAGAAACAAGTCTATGCTTTTCTGCAGCACACACAACAAATACAAGTTGCAACCTTTAACTATCACAAACTGCCATGGAGCCGCCCTAGAGCAGGTTCACGCATTTAAATATCTTGGGATCACTTTAGACAGTCACCTCTCTTATGGAACCCACATTGACGGTGTTGCCAAAGCTGCAAATATCTGCCTTGGTCTCATCTACAGGCATAGACAGTACCTTACACCAGATGCCTTAAGGGTCACGGTTCAGAGCTCTGTTGTCTCAATTATAGACTACGGACTGATAATTTACATCTCTGTCTCGCAAACGGCTCTTAGGCGCATATCCAAGACGCTCAACAAAGCCTGCCAGCTCATCACTGGCTCCCACCAACTCACACATACGTGTGACTTCTATGCACAATCTGGTCGGCTTCAACTATCAAACCGCATAAAATACCAGACCTGCACTATGGCAAAGAAAATCACCTTGGGTCTTGCACCACCTGGAGTCCAAGCTCTCCTTTGCCCTAGCAGCAAAATTAGATCCACAAGAGTCTCTGCAAACCAACACTTTCAGGTTCCCCACTGCCGTACTTCCCAAGGTCAAAGATCCTTCACCTATAAGGCCCCCAGCTGGATGAATATGCTCAGCAGTGACCTCTCATCTGTGCCAATGCTTGGATCGTTCAAATCCAAACTCCACCTATACCTCACTGCCTCCAGCACCTGTGACTGCCCCCACTTAATTGGCTACCTCCACCCCACTCCCTACTGCCTCCTTAGCCCACCTCCCCCCTTTTCTTAGCTGCCTCTCTAGTCCCCTTCTTGCACTTCCGCTACTCCCAGCCCCCCCTCTTCTTTTCTTTCTTACTTTCTCATTTTTTTCGACTTCAGCACTTCTATCTGTATTGTGACAATGCCTCTGGCTGCACCCTCAGTTAGTCCCCCATTGCTCTATTCTCTTACTACTGCTGCTCTGTGCTCTATCGCCTCGATGTACATGACCACATATTTGTACTTGGTGTTATGCTGTTTACCTGCCTATGTAACTGAATGTCTTGTTTACTCTGTATTGTACCTCCTTTGATGTGGAACCTTTGTAAAAGAGCCTTGGCTCAAATGTACTTGTAATCCTAGAATAAATAAATAGAAATAAAAAATAAAATTCACTTGAGGTGTCTAGTAAATGTGAGCTTTTTCAGATGTTCATTAACTCTACTGATGTGAGCTTTTTCAGGTGTTTATTACAACTACTGAATTTGTCTCTAAATTAAAACTGACTCTGTAATAAGGAAGTATCACGTGACAGACCTGAAGTGCTGGGGTTTCAGTGCCAAGCTCTTGTCAGAGTTTGCCACATAATCAGGCTTTAAAACAACTTAATTTGGATTTCTGTTTTTCCACTGGACTGCAACTGTCCTTGTGCTGTGTGTGTTTTGGCTATAACTGGTTTGCCTCCCACCAGTTGTGAGTTGCGGCATGCACACAGAGGCGTATGTTTTTACCAGTTTTTCCTTCCCAAGTGCAGCACCTTGCATTTGACTACGCTGAATTAGAGATTCTCAACGTCTGGCCAATCGTCTGGCTTGTTCAGGTTTTCTTGATGTTTATCCCCATCCTTAAAGGAGTCCACCACCCTAGCCAGCTGTGTCATCAGCAAACTTCAGCAGCCTGCTGGAGTCCCCAGCTTTCAGACTGTTGATACAAATGTTGAAAAAGAAACACAGAAAAGACAGACTACACTACTGTCAGCCCTTTTCTCATTTCCCTCCACTGCCTTTCCTTTTGCATTCACCCTCTCTTTGCCGACCATCACTTTGTAGTTGCCCCAATGCAATTTGATATTGTTTATGTCCTCCGCATTAACCAGATTTCTGGACAGACTGTTCCATTCGTCCACCACCCTCACAGTGAAAAAGTGTGTCCTGGTGTCTTTTAAAACTTCCCCCTGCCAGCCTGAGATTGTGATCACAAGTGGACTGTCCTTCAATTTGAACAATTCAATATAGTCTATCCTACTGTACCCTGAAAGTGTACATCTCTATCATAGCTCCCTCTCTGTCGAGGTTCCCCCAGTCTCTCCTCATAGACCTTACACTGATAGCCTTAGACATTTCTGTTGCCCTCTCTAGACTGCCTCTAGCTTGTCCCAGTACTTCTTTAGATGTGGGCTCCAGAAGTAATATAATAATAATAAAATGTTATTTTTAAGGCGCCTTTCAAATATCAAGGAGCCGTACACATTAAAATCAGAACAAATCAGAATAAAAACAATCTTAAAATCAAAAAAACAAAAAACAAAAAACCCAGACATCATAAAATAACATAGCTCAAACTAATTATTCACCATATGCCTGGTGCCACAGAAAAGTCTTCAGGGTTGATTTAAAACCCTCCACAGTCGTGCACTCCCGTAACTGATGAGGTAGAGAATTCCAGAGTGTGGGAGCCATGAACATAAATGATCTGGCCCCCGAAGATTTCAAACATACCTTAGGAATCTCTAGCAACCTCTCGCCAGCTGAGCGGAGGGATCGCCTCGGGGCAATAAGGAACCAGGAGCTCTTTCAGGTAATCCGGGCCCAGTCCGTGTAGGGCTTTGAAAGTCAGCAAGCCAACTTTAAAGTTGATCCACCACTGAACTGGCAGCCAGTGCAGTTCACGCGGCACTGGCATAATATGACAGGACCGAGAAGATCCTGTCAGATGCCGGGCCGCCGCATTCTGCACCAGCTGCAAGCGGCGGATTTCCACCCCAGAAAGCCCTAGGTATAGGGAGTTGCAGTAATCTAAGCATGAGGACACAAAGGCGTGGACCAGAACAGGGAGGTCGCTGGATGGAACCAGATGTTTAACCCTGGAGATATTCCTTAGATGGTATAAGGAAGATTTGATGAAAGCCGACACCTGCTGATGCAGGGTCAACCCTTCATCAAAAATTACCCCCGGGTTTCGCACCTGGTTAGAAGTCGGGAGAGAGACACCCCCGAGAACAAGTCCAGAGGGCGGCCCACCTCCCAAACCCCCCGTCCAGCGACCAGGTTCCACAACCATCATCTCAGTCTTACCGGAGTTCAACTTTAGCTAGCTCGAATCCATCCACTCCTGGATTTCTTTGAGACAGCTATTAAAGACCAAGAGAGCTCTATCCTGGTTGGGCGCGAAAGAAAGGTAGAGCTGGGTATCATCAGCATAGCAATGAAATCTGAGCCCGTACCTTCTTACAATGTTTCCGAGGGGTAGCATGTACACTGCAAACAACATGGGCGACAAAACCAAACGCTGAGGGACCCCACAAGACAGAGAAACTGGTTCTGATGAAAACACTCCAGATAACCACTCTCTGAATTCTTCCAGTGAGGAACGATGTAAACCATCTGAGGACTGTTCCCATCAGCCCACAGATACACCTCAGACAGCTAAGTAACAACCCATGGTCCACGGTGTCAAATGCTGATGAGAGACCCAGAAGAACCAAGATGGAGCAGCTCTTCTGATCTCTAGCCATCAGGAGATCATTGAGCACCTGAACCAGCACTGTCTCGGTACTATGTCTCTTTCGGAAACCGGACTGGAGGGACTCATAGATGTCATGGATGGTCAAATGGTCTTCCAGTTGTGCAGCCACTACTTTCTCAATCACCTTCCCTAAAAAAAGGTAGGTTAGAGATTGGCCTTTAGTTGATGTGGCAGTTTGGGTCCAAAGTAGCTTTCTTCAAAAGAGGTACCACTACCGCCTCTTTCAGAGAGTTTGGAAACTCTCCAGATTCCAGGAAGCACCAAACTATCCGTGCTAGGACCAGACCAATAACATCAAGACAACCCAAAATCAGGGAAGTTGATCCATAATCCAAACTACAGCATGAAGGGCACATACCCTGGATGATCCGCATGACATCCATGAAATCGGGACAGCTGAAGGTACTCCAGGAAAACCGAGGGACAGTGACTTCATGCTGATCACAAGCAATAGCCAAAGAGTGCACTGGTCAGAGCCCTGCCCTGATGTCGGCCACCTTAGCAGCAATGAATCGAGCAAGATCATCGCACTCTACTTACGAAACCGCTTTCCGAACTTGAAGACAGGCTGGGTTGCACAGTCTGTCCACAGTTCAGAACAGCTGAGCTGGTCGATTCTGAGCTGCCATAGTATCCCTGGACAGGAACTCTGCCTTCTTACGGGTGATTGACTGCACTTGATACTCCAGGTGCAAACCTGTACAGTGGCAGAATCACCTCCCTACTGGACCTTTCGGATTCTAACATTAAAGGTCACAAGAAAAACTGGTTTAAACACGTGGTATGATTTAAAACCCTACCTGGAAGATAGATAAATTTGGTAGACCACTCTTTGCTATATGTTTAGTTATCTGAATTATAAGTACACCTTACAGAGATTGCTGAACTTTAAAAGTATAGTGGTTGTAGGCACGGAATATTGATTTGTCATAAGTTTCAGTACCTTTTCCTTTCCCTCGAGCCCCCACCCCCTTTTCCTCTCTCTATATCAGCACAAGGACAAGAAATGTTTTTAATTGTTTATAATATGCTTTATTATGTTTAGTCAAAGGAAGTTGGGGTATTTTTACTAAAAGATTTAATGAATGTGGGCGATTTGTAATGAGCCAATCCGGTTCTGGTTACTTAGTGTTGGACTAATGGACTCAAAATGTTTGTTATGATGTCATGGGGTATTTGGCTATTTATGAGCTGCTTTTGATAAAGGATTACCAAATCCGAAACACATCAAGCACGCACGCACACACTTTTGTATGCTGTGGTTTGTTGTTTTTTACTAAAATAAAGTGATTTTGTATGTATTTAAGCCGTGCAGTCCTCACCATAAACAGGCTATGTTGTGCCATCTCTTTTACATTTACACCTTCCTACTATGATTAATGCAATCCAGCCTGATGCAGCCAAGTATCGGAACAGCAGTTTCTCCAGCATGGGTTCCGAAGGATGCTGCTGAGTATCCTTCTCCACTCAGAGTAATGCCTGTGCACCACAGTCGTTTGTTTGCCACCTTGTGTATGCCTTGTGTTTACTGCACTTGTGTACTTTGCTCAGAAGCTTGTCATGTGCCTAAGTGTCAATCACTTTGCTGAGGCCTAGACAGCCTATGTCTACAGTTCAGTCCAAGTCATCCTCCCTGGTCACCCCCTCGAAGAAGTTGATCAGGTTAGTGCCACATGATCTGCCCCCTCATAAACCCATGCTTACTGGGCACATGAACCTTGATCTCAATGAAGTGCTCTGTTATTCTGGCCTTGATACTGGCTTCCAGGACTTTGCCCAGCACTGATGTCAGGCTGACCAGCTTGTAGTTACCCAAGTTTGACCTGCCCTCATCTTCAAGATGGGGATCACACCGTTCGCTTTCTAGGCTTTCAGCTCCACACCTGTTCAGGCAGACCTATGAAATATTACTGCACATGGCCCCATCAACTGTTCCTTTAGCTTTACTATAATCCTGGGGTGTATTCCATCAGCCCTTGGAGTTTGCCTTGCAGATGGGATGTACTCTTCAAGGCAGACAATAACGTGCTAACTAGCCGGAATTTTATTTTGGGTACTTAAATAACATTTCATAAATAACTTCTCTATAAAGTTAACGTAAAAAAGCTTATAAAAAATAAGGAACATTTGCTGGTCTCACAAACTTTTCTGTAGTTCATTTGATATAGCTGTTAAAATGTTACATCCTCCAATGCAAGTCAGCCAGGTGAGTTAAAGGACCATTTTACTGTTCCAACACAAAATTTGCCAGCATCTGGAAAGTGTGCCAATTACGCACCCTTGAACTATTAAGCTTATATATCAGAGTCAGCTATGGAAGCATACACAGCTGACAGGTACTATGTGTTGCCTTCTACTCCTCCCCTACCCCCAATCATTACTAAATATGATGAACTGTAAATGGATTTGGACAGTTGATTCTTTCAAACGGTTCCCTGTTAACCCACAGAAGTGCACAGTACTGATGTCTTTTTTTTAGATGCAATTAACAAAACACACACACTGCAAAAATAATCCTGGAAACTGCGCAAGGTCTATCTTTTCTGTGACATCAGTGTTGCCATGCACTTCTTGGTACACCCCTTGACATATGGGTGGCCCTGTTCTCAGCTTTTTAGGTGGTCTAAGAGTACTTTAGTTAATCCTGAGCATTTAAAGTCTTCTAAGAGCTAAAAGTTTTATAGAGTAGGTGGAGATGACATGGAATGTCATGAAATACCAGGAGCTTATGGGCTCATTCTGTGCACTTATTTTTAGCGACTCCAAACAGAATACTGCTTAAGAAAATGTATGCAAAGTCCCAAGTCTTTCCTATCTGCCCAGGTATTTCAACCCTATGTATTTTTCACTAATACTGTATACAGTAAGAATGGGCCTACGACAATTCGCTCCCAACAACTCGCTCCCCACACACTCGCTCCCGCACAGACTCGCTCCTCTGCCAATTCACTCCCGGCCGTTTAGCTCCCGCTCCCTTCTCTCACCCAGTCTGCCATACAGGACAATATACCTACCCCTCCTCATCCCACAGCTTCTTCAGTAACTGGAAGGCTGCCTTTACGATGTCAGCTCTGTGTTCTCTGCCATGTGATAGCTTGGTATCAGATGCTGGTTAGGCGCTGGCGGGAGCATCATGCATCATTTACATTATAAAAAGAAAGTCAGACTGGGCTGCCCTCAAAGAGTGATTGAAGAATGTACAGCAGGGTAAGTTTACATGATGGGCTTCAGATTTGAAGGCCACGTCAGACGTCTGCATTACCATAAGATCTTGATGCTCTCCACACTGATACTGATCTGACAGCTCCGTGGATCCATTTGTGTTTGTTATTTGTAGGTTTCACTGCATTCTTCTTGGTTTGGGCTTGGGCTCAGTTGGGGATGGTGTGGCTTCTCAGTCTTGTAATCAAAAAATGCAGCCAAGCTGACAAAACAGTACCTTCTTTTCATATGTCTCCGGCCCTCCCTTCAATTTAATTTGTGCAATGCTGTTCAGTTCTTCTGTTGTAGTTTTAATGAGTGGCATCATCCAGTTTTTCACTTTTGACGACGGGGGCAGGGAAGCGTGTAACTCTTTACTTGTTACTTGTTATGAATAGAAGGGAGTGGGAGCGAAACGGCCAGGAGTGAATTTGCTGAGGAGTGAGTCTTTGTGGGAGCCAGTGTGTCGGGAGCGAGTTGTCGGGAGCGAATTGTCGTGCTCCCAGTAAGAACAAACTGACTACAATCAAAACATAAACCACAGTAGCATGCTGCAGTAAATATAATGCAAGTACTCCAACCAAGTCAAAAGTCTTCACAACAGTACGGCTATTCTGCTGTATATTTTATTTATTTATTTGAAATTTGTGAACTTGGTGAGGCACACAGAACTGAGTTCTTTTCCAGATGTGACCCCAAAAAAAAAAAAAAACATTATGCTGTTTACTTTGTACTAAATTCATGTCAGGGTTTTATTTAACTCTAAAGACTGATTAGCATTTTGCTCATAAAAGTTCTAAAACATTGTGAAACTGCATAGCACTTGCTTCACTGTGTTTAACAAACATGACACTTCTAGAAAACCTATATAAATGCTTTCTGTACAGTTAGTATTGCCCCAAGAGAAAAACTGCTAATCAATTATTTAAAACCCTGCATGTTTTTTTTTTTCTGGTTTTTGAATGCTGTCGGTAAAATGGAAAACAATACCATGACACTGGAGTACTTTTACAAAAACAGCATTCCAGCCAGAGAAGTGAAATCAAAATAAATAGCGCTCCAATAAAATGCAAATTTAAAAGGGATACATTTTAAAAGGCAGTATAGCGCAGTGGTTTAAGGCTCTGAGCTGATAATCTGGTGACATCCAGAAGACCAGACCTGGGTTTGAATCCCACAGCTTCCAGTTACATACTGTGTGACCCTGAGCAAGTCACCTAACTTCCCTGTGCTCCCAGGTCACACCTGTAAAAAAGTTTTCAGCTTAGTGTGCTACTCCTGGTTAAACTTAAAAAAAAAAAATGGGTGATATAAACCAGCCAGACAATGACCTGACTCACAATATGATGGTTCTCTTCATATGCGTGAAGTAGGACAACCATTAAAATTAAATGAATTTCCATCCCTGATTGTTTCATAAACAGCCAAACAAAGTCTTATCTTGCAGATCAAGAAACAGTTAATTATATGCTACCAAGCATCTGTAAAGATCCGACGTGACCTCTGGTGTATATTTATTTTGGAAGGCTATATATATATATTTTTTTATTATGTGTCAAGCAGCTTCGATTTGACATAAAGGCCAGTAGATAGAAGAGTGCCCAAAGTCACACTAAAGTTCAGCTATTACAGTACCTGCTGCTACAAAAGATAAAGTGGCGTTATCGTTCTTACGTCGAAGCAGCTGCCAGTTAACAGAGGAAGGAAATCAAAGTACTGACTTAAGTAGAGCTGAACGGAATTGCAGATTAATTTCCTGCATAAATAAAGGTACTTCATTGTTTGGGGAATGCTCAGCTGTAGATCTGCTTATATGCTGCACTATGCGCTTTTGTTTTTACCAAACGGATGCACAAAGAAGCTTAAATTATGCCAGTGCTGAAGGATACAGCTGCCAGACAGGAACATGCTCAATTATGGTGTAATTGAAGTTTCTAGAACCCAACAGGATGTGGCATCTATAGCATCATTTCAGCCGCTCGTACCCACAATAAGACCAAAGTGGACTGATTCATCAGCCTTCTCTGTTCCCGTAAAAATACCCCGCAGTATCACACTGTACATGCTGTCAGTACCATGGTTCTTATGTAATACATGGTGGCCAAAACACAGAAACAGCCTCTATTTAAAGTGGTACTTGCATCTGCCTCCAAGTATAGAAGGCAAACCCATCACCTACGCTCAGTACGGCCTTGGTTTTCACTGCATGCTTCAGTGGAAGCTGGCTGCTGCCAGGTTTACTTAGAGGTAAGCAAGGTAATCTCTCTTGTGTTATGAGACCATTTTTACTGGAAGCTCTTCTCATTTCTAAACTTAGCTATTCATTTTTACCACTCTTATTTCTTCTTCCTAATTTTTCATCCATGTCTAAACATCCTGTTAATATGCTTCACTCCCCAGTTTAACCAATCACATTTTCCTTTTGTGCATATTCAGTCTTTCCTTAGTCATCTAGACCCCAACCTTTCTTGCCATTCTGATGTGCCTACCCCAAGGTTTTCTGTCACTGTGGCATTACGATGCAATTATTATTTAGTTACTACCATGTCGTGACACGTCCCTATTGATATACAAGGACTCTGGCACGTCCATATGATTTCTTCATCATCACTGCTACTGTTGTGTGTGACGCAGAGCGAGGAGACCCAATGTGTGCACAGGAAACCATTCTGGGCCACTGACACTCCCATTTACTCTTCTGTGCTGGGAGGACGTCCTCATCACTCACAGCTCACTTGTAAAAGCTGAAGGTATGTGCACAATCATAGGGATAAAAATGACTGACCTGCTGCTTGGGAGGTAGTGAACTTTACGTAAAACTTTGAAACTAGATTCCTAAAGGTTGTACTAGAACTAATCTCATGACTACTGTATTAAGAACCACCCCAGACAGTAGCACTCCTGTTAAGTTGTCAAAATGTTGAGATCTTTTTGAGTTAAGCATCGGATTTGGACAATGGATACATTTCAGAGGGAATGGGGTTCTCCCCTGTTACATGCTCCCAATCACAGCAAATCGATGACCATGTTTCTTCAGAGGCTGTTCACCTAAAAATGACAACACTTTACCTACGTACTCCGAATAAGCCAGCACAACATTCCTTCACTGAACAGGGAGGAATGTCAATTGAGTGACTGGGCCCTGGACAATATATAGAAAGCCTATCATGAAATGAGAGAGACAGAACGCGCAGCATTCAAACAGACAGTCTGACGACAGAGAGGACTCAAACCAGACCCGCCCTTGTGCCAGGCTGCGTTTTTGAGTAGTAAAGTTGTAGTTTTTCTCCTTTTGCTGGTGGAAGTAAAATAAAACATTCCATATTTTAAAATGACCTTTGTTTTTTAACTCCTCAGTCACGCACAACCTTACACACTGTAATATCTTCTTTGTTTTGGTTTTTTAGCAGGTTACGTGCAGAAGGCAAGGAAATGCCAATTTTCAGGCACGGCCCAGGAGGTGACAAAAACTACAGATGAGATCAAAACACAAGCAATGGGCTGAATTACATTATACCAACAGGAAGGGTGCAATGAGCTTCAATCAATTTTAGAAAACAATAGAGGGAACAGACAGATCCAAATCACAATGCAAGCAATCACTGGACTGAAGATATCTGTAGGTGTCCCAAGAGGATTACTTATAATTTATTTGAAAATTGGTAGCCAGGAGTGGCACGCTGAGCCAGGGTTCGTTGCCAGGTACAAACCATGGAAAAGGGAAAGAGGATATAATAAATCAAAAACAGCAGCAGAGAGAAGCATTCCAAAGATAAAGTGCAAAGAGTGGACGGTTCAACAGGCTGCAAGTGCAAATAACAATAAAGGGCGAGTTGAGGTTGGTTCTATGAGCAGCCCCAATACCCAATTAAAATGAGAAAACCAGGTTGATACAGGTAAGTGCAGCAGTTGTAGTGACATGAACTAACCCCAGGGGGGTTGAAACGGGTGCTGGGGTAGGTCAGGTAGGGGGCTGACAAGAGCAGGAAGCGGAAGAGCTTTAGCCGTGCCTAAGGGGAAATAGGAGAGAACTGATAGTCTGGAGTTCCCTACAGTGCTAGTCAACATGGTGGCAAATTCTACCGGATTAAATGGGGCTACTCATGCTGGGCCAGGCGGCCAGAAGGTGCTAGGCCCAAACATGCCCATGTGTCACCTTGCTGTGAAGAATTCCACAAACAGAGGTGCAATCAGAGGCTGCGCGCAAAGATTTTCTTGGTTGTCCCACCCTGAGATGTCAGTTGTGAGTGTTCACACCAGAAGCAAGCAGCAGACATGCATGTACACAAAGCCTCTGTGTCTCCTCACCCCATGCCATCCCTGACTGACTGGCTCATCCTGTGGGCGCCCAGGTGGCTCTCCTACAGCAGAGTTCAGTCTTGTCCCAACCCCTTAAGAGAAAAGCATCCTATCAGACTCTTAAACTGCCTCTCCCCCACTGACCTTTCTGCTGTGGGCCAGCGGAACTGTGACACTGCTGCGTAGGTAGCTGTCGTAGGCTCTAGTAGAGGGTGGTCATGGCCTTACTGCTTGAACACTTCATAGAAAAGACTTGGGGCAGCATGCGATGTGATGGGTGACATCCCATGGGATGTAATGGGTGACCACATGAAATCTTGCCCCTTCCTAGCTGGCAGCAAGGAGGTTGCAATAGCATTGTGGGCGACGGATGGAATCAAAACTGGGAAAATCAGCTTACGACCGTGTCTCATGGCCTTTTCTTTGGGATACCTTGAGAGCTTTCCTTTTCCCCCTCTATTCATCAAAAACTTAGTTAATTTGTATAAATCCCCATGAGCCGATATTCGTATGAATGGATCGCTATCCACCCCAATACCCTCGGGAACACGTCAGGGATGCCCCCTGTCTTCTTACCTCTTTGCTCTTTTCCTTGAACCCCTGGCATCTGTCCTCCATAACACTTTCCAGGTGGGGGATACCAATTGACCGACAGGAATACAAAATCAGCATGTTTGCAGATGGTGTGTTGTTGACCTTGGTGACCCCCTCACAGTCCATTCTGGCTACGTGGAAAATTCTAACCCAATTTGAAAAACTATCTGAATTTAAACTTAATATAGCCAAAACAGAAATCCTCGCATTTAATTTCACCCCCTCCCAGCAACTTCAAAAGAACTACCCATTTAAATGGCGGGCCACTAAAATTTCATATCTGGGTCTCCAACTCCCTCATGACGTTGGCGTACTTGAATTGGTTAATTACGAACCACTGACAATACAGATCCAATCTGACCCTGACCGTCGGGCAACAGGATTTTTTCCTTTTCATTGAAAAGCTGAGATTATTCGAACAAATATACTTCCTCGAATATTATTATCTATTACAGACTATCCCTTTCTATCCCTCAAAAGTTTACTTTAAATCGTGGGACAGACTGATCTCGGGCTTTTTATGGGGGAAAAACAGTCTGAGAATTCAGCTCTCCATCCTAAAGTTATCATTATCTCAGGGAGGTCTTAACCTTCCAGATCTGTCTTTATATGCTCAAGCAGCTTTTTTAAGAATATTGATATTGTGGTTGACTGAAATGTACTGCTCCCCCCCAAGAAAACCATAGAATTCCACCTAAATTATCTTTTTGACATCACGAAGATCCTCTTTTCTTCAGACGACAGGTCTGTACTGTCCTCTGCATTAACCAATATAACGTCCAAAACCTACAAGTTATGGAGGCGGTTGAGAAAAACAGGCCCTATTTTAAAGATCTATGAATACTGTAAGGTTATTTCCCAAGATGAAACATTTGTTCCTAACTTTCTGTACCAAGCCTTTGCCTTATGGAGGGGACTTGGACTCTCTCATGTTTTCCAATTCCTTTCCCCTCAGGGCATTATTCCCTTTGATAAGTTACGGTCCCAATTCTCACTTCGAACTTCTGGTTTGTTTCGATATTTTCAAATTCGTAACCATATCCTTCACAATAAAACCATCTCACCCATAATTCCACTCCCCATATCTAACCTATTAAAGCTCTCTATTGAGTCAATCAAAGGTAACTTGGGGTCACATATTATAGGTATAATATACAAGAAACTCAGAAATGGTGGGCTAGAATGTACTAGATCCATCCTTAGTGAATGGAATAAAGACCTCGAACTAGAGATTTCTATGGAGTCGTGGATGGGCTCAGCCCTGTCGGAGGTTAAAGCAACTTTGACCCCCCATTGGAGGGAGTTTGCATGGAGATGCCGAAGCTGACTCTTTTGGGCTCCGGTGGTTCTTACCAAATTCCTTCCCCTACAATATGGGCATTGTTGGAGACTATGTGGCTGCAGGGTCACCACTCTGGGTCATGTTTTTTGGTTATGCCCTCATCTCATGCCCTATCTACTCTTTCTTCAAAACAAGCTATCAATCTTATTCACTGAATCTGTTGAACTTACAGCAGAACAATTTCTGTTGGGGCTTTTTCCGGACCATGCTCCTCCTTGGGGGGAATCTATACTTCCAGTTTGTCTTCTGGCAGCCAAAAAAGCAATTACTCAGCGCTGGATGTCTGAACAGATCCCAACAATACAAGAATGGGGAAACATAAGGTCAGAGATCTATTCTTCAGAGTGTTTTAATATGGAGATGTTGGGTAGAGGTTCATCTCCTATGAGGAAATGGCAGTGCTGGGTCAACTATTGTGCCTTATCAGATTCCGCCTTCTGCCCTTGAGTAAGATTTAGGTGAGGAGGCCTGGTGGCTACCTTTGATGAATTGAGGGAGTAAATTAGGCCCAGTGGGTTGGGGAAGGGGGCTTGGCTTCCTAATAAGTGAACAACACCAAGAATGCGGGTTTTATGGAGATGGACCTTTACTGGTGACATTAATCCAACAGCAAACTACCTGAAATACATGCAAAAACATTGTACCTTCTACAAACTTATGACTATAAAGATTGACTAAGACAGAATTTTGATAATTGGTTACATCAAACACTATATGTATCTCTTTCTCTGTAAAAGTGTGGTGTAAAATGTATAATAAAAAGTAATTAAAAAAAAAAAAAAAAAAACTGGGAAAATCTTGTCCACAGTAAGCATGATGGCACTGCACATACCCTGCGCTCTAATCCTGGAAGTTGTCCCCCACCTACCGCTGCCACCCTCACCAAACTTTGCGAAAAGTCTAGAGGTCTCCCTCCACGGCCCACCAGGCAGGGACTTCCCTCTGGGGTGCTGTAATGAGGCAGTCGTTTGGCTGTGAGACCAGATGGCAGAGGGTGTGAAGGAGCAAGAAGGTGAAGTTGCAGAGGAACCATCAGGTAGGGAGAAAAAAATACAAAACTGAACTAAACAAAAGCTATTCAGTAGAAAAAGTGGACTGGTTTATAACTCCATTTCCGGCCATGTCCCCGTGCGGACAATCAGTATTAAAAGGGTCATACCATAACTACAGCATTCACTCATAAGTATTAGCAAAGTTTTACTGTAGAAATACAGACACTGTAATTAATTCCAGTGCACTCTTTTTGGGTAATACCTTTTATTAGACAAACTAAATTATTTGTATATAAATTTTCAAGATATCAGAGGTTTCTTCAGTAGGTTGTTAATCTCTTAATTCAATTTTAAAATGTCTAAAGTAACTTTTTCTTTAAAGTCCATGGGGAAAGTATTCCATATATGGTAGTGATAAGTATGCAAAAGACCCTATTCCTCTTGTTTCAATTTTGGCATGATAAAGTTCTCCTCCATTTGATATTGGTTCTTCAAATGTTCAGACTGTTGGTGCCACCCTTAATATGCAAAGATATTCTTGGTGAGTGCTGTGGATATCCACATTTGCCAATGGCTTATGAAAAATCACATGTGGCTAATAAAAAATACCAATGGCTCATGGAAAATTACTGCACTTTACTGTATTTTTATAACAAATACTGTTAATGTGCAGCATGTGGCTAAACCTTTTTTTACCCTAGCTCTCACCCAGATTTTTGGAAGCTGTCAGTATACAAAGAGGCTCAACCACGCCGAATCCAGGAAAACTGTGTGCAGCATGCCAAGCTATTAAACCACCACAGTATATCTAAAGGAAATGTGGAAAGGATATTTATATTTCTAAGGGAAGTTTGTGATTTCCCAATAATGGACTTTTTTTCTGCATGTGTTATGAAAGTTAAGTCATCGGTTTAATCCTCATCCTCAAAAGAGTCCTTTTAGATTAAGAACATTTTAATGAAACTTTTAAATGGACAATGCATACTCCTTTTACACCTAAACAGTTTTATATCAACCAAAACTGAGATGAGAAAAACCATCACAAAATGGCTTGGAAAACTCCTGCGCTGTGACTGGTGGAATGTGATCACATGACCCTGCATTATTCCAGCACAGGTCAGAAATGCTCAACTTTCTGAACCTCATTACACAATTCAACAATTAAAAATCAGGGAAGCCATTTTATATTCATAATAAGGCACTTCAGGGTGTGTATAACTTGGATAACAGCACTTTTCAGATATGTGAAAGTGACAGTGAAAAAAACTATACAGGACTGGGAGGATGAAACCTCCAGTGGCCCAGCACATCCCACACTGCACTTGGCTGCACCTCATGCCTCATTTTCTGAGACATTCCATCATCCCACAATAATATACACTCTATCATACCATATTGTTTAAAGTGCCCCTGATGTCTATGGGAAAACTGGGAAAAACATAATACTGTGGCATGTTTTTGTGTGTATTCTTTCCCTTTCCTTTATAGCTACGCACAGCAGGGCTTGCAATTAGTCATAAACCTGGCGTTTCAAGCAGAGAACCAAATTGTACTGGCCCAGTAATGCTGACTTGAGTCTAAAGGCAGATTCTTGTCACTCCAGGGTGGGCCAGTAAAGAGAGGACAGAGAGTACCAGGAATAGCTCTCCTCCTGTAAAGGAGGGGTTCCAGCATCCCACTAGCAGCCTGCCACATGGCTCAGGCCAGGTGGTAGCACAGGAGGTATCTCCTTAGTGTGGGGGAGGGGAGAGCAGCCTCTGGATGCTGATTCATGCATATAGAGGCACATACACATGGTGCATCATTGCACGCTTTGTTGCCCTAAATGAAAATGACAGGAAAAATCCCAGCCAGCTAGATGACTCCCTCAATCCTCAACAGACACCACCAATGAGGCAGGTCTTTAGGAATCTGGATTTGGGCTTCGGGGGGGGGCCTTGCCCCACCACAGGGTGAAATCTATGGGCGACTCACCCACAGCCACATAAATCCTACAGAAGGTGAAGATGGGGCTGTGAGGGCCAGGGATGTGGGTGGGGTCGTCGATGAGCATATGAGGAGGACAAATACTTGATCAAAAAAGAAAAACAAACTGCAATTATAGCATTCGTCCAAACATCAGGTATATCCAGTGCTCCTGGCTAAGATGCGTATAAGGGCATTTTATGACTGCAAAATTGGCATATACTTCACCTTTTTTGTTTGTACAGTGTATCATATACGTTCACGCGACAGCCTGAGCTCTGTAAATAGTGTCCTGCAGGTCACTGCAGGAAGCATAGAGACTGACCTGCTGATAGTGAAAGTGAACGACAACTGTGACTTGAGTTCTAGTTTTCAGAGTCATTTAATACAGGTGTGTCACACTCATCAACAATGCTTTCTGCACTGCGACCTCAGTCAGCACAGACTCGCCTTTCTTTAGGTGGGGCAGATGGACGGTGACTGGCGACAGCATTAAATAAAGTTCTTACCCTCCTACTACAGCAATGTGGTGGGCCTGCTGCAGCTCACAGTGTGTGAGCTCTGTGAACAGCAGGAGAAACTAGGGGTGGGGGGGGGTGAGAGAAAGAAAACGACACCGTGGAAAATGGAGGAATTAAAAAAACTGAAAGTAAACAAGCAAAGAGAAGTGGAGAAAAATAAAAGGTGGAAAAAAAAAAAAAAAACAGCAACGTGATGATTCCAAATGCAGAGACAGAGAGTGAGTGAGTGAGTGAGTGAGTGAGACCAGCACAGTCAGGTTAGATAGAAGACCATGAGACAGAGAGGATGGATAAAAAGAGACAGCACAGATGGGAAAGTAGGAGAAAAGTAAAATACCCCTAGAAGATATGACAGACGAGAGACCACCAGGTAAAGTGAAAGAAAAGGGTGAGTGCCAGAGAGAGTAAAGAACAGAGACGTGCAAGAAATGTTACTGTGTCAGGAAAGGAGAAAATGTCAAAGCACTGCATAAAAAAAAACGTTTAATTTATATACAGGGTCATGCATACTATGATGGGGGCCATGTTTCTGTAAAATTCAGGAACTGTTAAGTATTTATTTTACAGTAGAGTGAAGAACTCGTCAGCTTTTGCAAAAGCTCAGTAAAACAGTTTTTTAGCATGAGGCAGCACACCCAGTGCTCTAGACTGTACTGAGGGAGTAATGTACTCAACATTTTTAAAGTGAGGAGAGTAAAATCTAATTTGGATGTGTACAAATTTCATAGTGCTTTGATTAATACTTTTTGTTGTATTTTTGCAATAAAATAAACAGTGAGCAGTTTGCTCAGTTTCGTTTCATTAGAAAATACGTGTTTCACATTCCCTTCACTTTAACATGACGAGTTCTTCACTCTACAATCACAGACTCAATACTAGAACACGAGCCTGTAACTGAGAGAAGGCTCTACAGGAAAAAAAAACAACCTCTAGTATTCGAAGTGGAATAATAGCAGCCTAAAATTAGTATTCCAGTATTCCACCACCATATGACTAAAGAATTAAAATCCTGCACATTATATTAAACCAGCTTTGAAAATGGGTTTAAGGCCAGCCTGCTGGCACAGTGGTGGCACTATCGATCATGACGCTGACAACCTAGGTTCGGAAACGAGTCTGGGCCATCGAAGGGCTAGCTGGGGAGGAAGATCGAGTGTCCCACAGGACGCACTCCTCCTCCAGGCTAGGAGGGGTGTCACTTCCTGCTGCTGTACTGCTATCTGGGTGACCTCAGGCGGTGGTGCAGGGGGAAAAGCGACTGTCAGGAGGGGACCGCTGGAGCACATCCAGAGGTTTGCTGCATCTGGCTACACCAGCAGTCAATCCTGATGTGCGTTCCTGGTGGAGGGAGAACAGTGAAAAAATAGTGCAGGACTGGGAGGATTAAATCACCAGTGGCCCAGCACGTTCCACATTGCACTCACACCATCATCACCAGAAACACCATCAGTCTTTACCGCCACCGTGGGTGGCCAGATTGATGCGGGAAAGAAATGCCATGGAGTCAAAGGTGCACCCGGTCCTGGGGGGCATGCCAGGGGGAAGCACAGCAGTATGCTGTGGGTGTGCTCAAAGTCCAAGAGGATAGGTGACAGACTCTCAGCCGGACGGAAACCGGGCATCTGGCAGTAGGTGGAAAGAGATCCTACCTGTGATCAGCCTCTAACAAACAGCAGCACCCTCTGCTAGCAAGTGTACCATTAGATGGACTGCTTTTTAGTAAAATAACTTTTATTATTTGTACTCAATTTTAAGTGATTAAGTGCAATATTACCCTCCGGGGCAGGCAGTACGGCTATACCGGCCCTTATAAGGCCCTCTGCCTGCAACGTCGAGTTTCATTATGCCCCTGAACAGACCAGTATAGCCCAATACTACCTACCCTGTTTGGTATTGTTGCTCGCATCACTGCCCATTAGACATCATCTGTTCGGACTGCTTGGCCACACCTGACCTAGTAGTTCGCAGTACCTGACGTCAGATTCTGTTGCTGTGGAAATGATTATGATATCACAAGCAGAAGATTGCGATGTCTGGCATAGGCTGGCAGCCACTGCACAGGATGAGGGGACATTGTTCCTTTTTCATGGTAATGTCTACAGTTCTAAAGAAAAATGAGAAAATAAATACTGACAGATACCTAATATGAACTGGACCGTGTTATAAAATGTTTTTTCTACGTTCCCCCTGAGACATGAAGGGGTGATTTAGCATATGCACTTTGACTGTTCTGCTCAGATTATACAGAATGTTTTCAAAAGACATCTTAAATCCCCAGTACTAAATGCTACTGTGGCCACAGAAATGGACGGTATCCATTTTCTCATCCTTAAATCATTCATAGCAACAATCTTTCTAGAAAAAAATATTCTGTATTCAGTGGGGATTTGAATCCTAGTTTTGACTTAAAATGTCTTTTTTTACACTCAGTTTTAATGACCCAAACATCACAATACACACACAGAGAGCAAATAAAAACAGAAATTTAGCAACAATTTATGAGGTGGTATACCCCAGGCCCAATACTTCACAGACCCAGTTCAGATCATGTCCTGCAACAGCATCAGTGACTGCCAGCCACCATCTCGGCCACGTAGAGACGAATATGTTTTTAATATAATTATTCAGAGTTTTCACCAGGAACGCATACACTGGGCGCATCACCCACGATATTCAGCAGAGGGCATGCAAATGAGGCCATAATATATGTGCAAGGCGCAAATGGAGCCATTTGCATGTCATTATGGCCCCATTTGCATGCCTTGCGCAGGGCAGCCTGGGGACCTGTGCCTGGTGCCCTGCACAGAACGACGTGTGCACAGTGAGGGTCCCGGGGCATCCCCCGCCTGTAGCCGCTATCGTGGTAAATCGCCTTAGAACAAAGACCTGGTAGTCTAGTGGTACCCCCCACCCTCCCATTTCCCCGACCGCCGGTAAACGTCTTTCAGTTCATTCCCTGGTAGTCTAGTGGTACCCTCCCCCGATAAATGTATATTAATTCTTTCCTGGTAGTCTAGTGACCCCTCCTCCCGCTTCCCAGATCACTGGTAAATGTATATTAATTAATTTCCTGGTAGTCTAGTGGTACCCCTCCTCCCATTTTCCCGATTGTGGTAAATCGCCATATAATTCCCTGGTGATCCAGTGGCACCCCCACCCACACAGGAACTCTTGCCCACACCGCCTCCCCCGGTCGGGGCGGGCTGCAACCGCCGTGACCGCCTGGCCAGCCGCCTACCTAAGGTATAGTATAGGCTTGCAGGGCATACTGTACTAGACAGTCCCAAATATGTGAATGACTTCATTCACTTTTTGGGACAGACTAGTACAGTATGCCCTGCAAGCCCATTGGTCCACACTATGGACAAGTGGGCTTACAGCCCATATTGTACTTGTCATTCGGCGTACGGCCAGGCGGTATGTGGGCGGGTTGCAGTCGCCCGCCGATGATGGGGGGAGCAAGGGGTCCTGTGTTGGTGAGAAGGGTGAGGAGTGCCACTAGATCACCAGGGAATTATTTTACAGCGATTTACCACAATCGGGGAAACGGAAGGGAGGGGGTCCACTAGACTACCAGGGAATTAATTTAAATACATTTACCGGTGATCGTGGAAACGGGGGGGGGGGTACCACTAGACTACCAGGGAGATGTGGGTGCTTGTGGATGGTGTTCTGGGTGGGCAGATGGCCATGCCCGGCTGGCGGCTGCTGTGTTGTGCCCTGCAATACAGCAGTCCCCCTGTGGGTGGTCAGTTGTTGTTCCACCAATTCACGGGCTCAACTTTGAGCCCTCCTATGTGGCGCAATGCAGGGTTGTGCCAGCATATGCGCCGCACATCCCGGGCTGAACATCGGGATGTGCCTTATATGCATGGGCATGCCCCCTGCATCTGCGCCGCATACATTAACAATGCACCCCGGTGCATCGGGATTTGCGCTGCACCAGGCTGCCTTTTCAATATCTCACCGGGGTGCAATGCGGGGTTGCGGCAACGCAACTCTGTTGAGCCATGCGCAACCCCTTTGAATATTTGGGCCAAAGTGTCTGTTTGTTCCTGGTTTCAAAATATATAGTTTGTTTTGCTACATTAGTATCTTCATACATCTTCCAAGATTACTGTAGTGGGTTCCCCATCATTTTATAACATTTTCTGGTACTCCATTCCTTGAATCAGACAAGGGTTTGTGGCTCCTAAACAAAACAAAACCAGGGTCTCGGACCAATACTCTGCAGGTCTTGGTGACACTTTTAAACATGTCCCACCACAGTGCAGGTGACTATCACATAGGGGCACCTGCATACGAATTTTATTTATTTTACTATATATTTATCCAGGATAGCCCAGCTAAGATGCAACATCTCAATTTCAGTGGGGGTTTGCTTCTACCCACTTCCACAGCAGGGTTGACAAGAGCAATGGAAAGCTAAATCCTAGATTATGCCTGAAAATAGGCAATTATTTGCCTGGCACACCTACCTAATAAGTAAAATCTAAATAAATGAATTTCTCATGACCATACTGAGTATTTAACTTTGCTGAGGACTGAACCTGTACTCTCCTGGTTCCAAAGACAATGCTCTGACCACCAGGAAATACTGCCTACTTCCAGACCCCACTACCTCCCTGTAGACCACACTGCCTCCCTTACATGTCAGCAGTACTGTATGCCCTGGAGATACAAGGCACTTACAAACCTTGTGCCCCAATGAGCTGCAAGTATGTCAAGGATGCAGACTCCCACATCCACGAGAGCCATATTGAGAAATACAGATTTCATATTGATCTGTTACTCACCCTCTGGGGTGTAATGTGGCAAGAGGCATAGACGTGTGCTACAACAGGGTGATTACATGACCATTAACATAACCTCTGGGAGTGTCTTACTGCTACTGTAATAAAAATGTTTTTCCAAATAGTGCTGTACCTTGTTCACATGTTATTAGGCTCTACATGACCTTCCTCCCTCTCAAGCCCTGGATGTCCTACCTTCTTAGTTTGCAACCCCAACCCTCTGTATTACTGATTCTCCACCCCAACTTCATTCCTAGTCTCCCACTGTTGGGTAGGAGTTCTTCATACCCTCTGATTGAGACAACCTCCCTGCCCCTTCTTTTTTACTCTGCGTCTCCAGTGTCTCTATAATATCTCATTTCTCCACCCCTGCACACCCTCCTCCCCCTACCCCTCCTTGTTTTTTTACTTGACACCCTCTGTCATTCCCCTTCCTCCTCTCTCTTCTACCCTCCTCTGTTGCCCTAGTGTTTTTTAGTCTACTACATTAATTAACCCTGCCTTCCTTTCCGCGTTTAGTTATTGCATGTATGTACATACTGTTCACACCTTGTACTTTTGCCTGTACTACTTCAAGCTTGTATGAACGTATGTTTTATTTTTATTTTATGCCTTGTATTATAATTGCAATCATTTTGTATGTCTGCAAATACTAGTGTTTTTGCCAGTGACCCGGGTTCGGGAAAGAGCCTGGGTTGCTAGGGGTCAGCAGGGGAGGGAGAGGATTGAGCATCCCGGAGGACAGCTCTCCCCTCCCAGGAGGGTCAGGGGTCCCTGCTCAGCACTGACTGGCCTCTGGCGGAAGCCAGAGACACAGAAGGTGCTAAGCGTAGGAAGGGGCAGGGAGTGGCAGACGTCGGTGGCAACGCCTTGACGTTAGGGTGTTAGCCACTCCCCAAGAAACAGGGGAAAATGCCCTTCAGCTCTGGTGGAGATGGAGCACCGGAGCTTGCCCTCGATTTGTAGCTGTCCTCCTGGCACCCGACCAACCGACCAATGCTACCAGAGAAGTTCAGGGCGTTGGGGCCCACCCCGTCCAGGGGGGTAAACCGCGGCTACATGGGTGATGGAGGACTGACCAGGCAGGAGTGGACCATAGGGGGATGACTCCTAGGTGCTCAGAGGAGACCAGAGCTGGGAAGGAAGGGGGAGAGGAGGAATAAATAGAAAGTAAAAAAAAAAAAAAATACTAGTGTTTGCTTTGTATAAATATGTGACTGTGCTCCACCCAGTCCATCTTGCAAATGAGCATTGCTCAACGATGACCGCCTGGATAAATAAAGATTTTGACTGACTGACTCATTGATTGATTGACATGAATGTTAAGAACATAGGGCTGATAGGATGCTTACAATCAGAAAGCTCCATTTCTCTGACCCTTTTTATAATCCATGAAAATTACCAGCTTTAAAGGAAAACTGCATGTTAAAAACAGCAAAATATATACATTACTACCAGTTTTGAGTTCTTACTTCATCCCAATGTTTTGTTTCTGCCTGGGCTGTGAAAGGAGTTTTTTCTAACTTTCCTTGCTTTCCCTGGGTGTTTTAATGACCTCTGGGGGCTGCCATTTAGGTTTGTTTTATTGCATCTTGTCCAGGATAGTCTTCCCAGAGTGCCCTTTGGTTTGATGTCTAATAGCCCCTACAGCAGGCCAGTGTCTTATAGCCACAGGAGAGCAAGAACAATGCAGCCAGGATTCACATTGCTAGACTCTGGGTAAGTACGACACGTTTCCTAAATGATTGGTACCTTATCCAGCTGTGTTCTGCTTGGGGGGTGTATGTGTTTAAACATGTAACTTTCTATAGTATATTGTATAGCAGTTTGAAAAAGATGTTCCAGGACTAGAGGGCATGGGATGAAGTTGGAGGGAGGCCAGATTAGAGGAAACGTGAGGAAGAATTTCTTTACAGAACGGGTGGTGGACAAGTGGTACACCCTGCCAGAGGAAGTGGTGGGGGCTGAAACAATCACAGGATTTAAGAATGCATGGGATAGACATAAAGGAATTCTGGAGGTCAGGGTTAAGGGGCAACAGACTTCTAGGAAAACATAAAGTGAACTTACAAGCTCAAATGGGCAGACTGGGTGGGCCGCAGGCTCTTATCTGCCAACACTGTCTATGTACAGTATCTATGTATCTATGAATCCTGTTCTTTCTCTGCTGTGGCTATAAGACACTATAACAAGACACTGGCCTGCTGTAGGGGCTATTAGACATCAAACCAAAGGGCGCTCTGGGAAGACTAACTTGGAGAAGATGCAATAAAACAAACATGAATGGCAGCCCCCAGACGTCATAAAACACTCAGAAAATTTGAAAAACTCCTCTCACAGCCTAGGTAGAAACAAAACACTGCAATGAAGTGAGAACTCAAAACTGGTAGCAATACATATATTTTCCTGATTTTAACATGCAGTTTTCCTTTAAGGTTGTTATTGCTATAAGAGGTCTAACTGCAATAAAAAAACTGTTTTTGAAGTTTGTTTTTTTTAACACACTTTTGTCATTTTGTTTTACCAGAGTGGTGTGGAACGAGCAGTTCAGCACAAGTACGCCTTACACAGAAGACGTTACGTGCCACACAGTGTTGTCTGTCAGCTAGAGAAGTCATCTGTAAGACACTAATGACCAATCCAGTAGCCAATCTGGAGCACTGTTAGGTTTGTCAATATTTAATTAGGCTTATCATTTATGATTAAATGCACTGTTTTGTCAACACTCCCCCCCCTTTGTAATCCACCCTCCTCAGTTTGCACCCTGATACAAGACTCTGCTCAGTGTGCCCTTCCTGGTCACCAGTTTATAAACTAATAAAATAGAGTTCCAAAAGTACTGACAGTCGTCATTCTTATGGGCATGGATGGTTTCCTATTCCGTTTTCCTTTCCTTCTAAGGTGCCACAGCCTGCCCATGGCTCCACATCAACCTTGTGGAAAAAACTGTGCTGCACGCACTGCAAGCCTTCCTTGATCAACCCGGGATGCTATTTAGGGATTGCCTGCGGATAAAGTGGAGTCCCCTATGATGGTTATTGCCACCTCTAGGAACCTATAAAACAAGGTTATCCTAAGGTTTGGTTATTTAAAATTAGGTGGGTGGAGAAACTTTTCAACCCCTCGGATTGTGCTAAAATCAGGCTTTACAACCCCTGAAGCTGCTGAAATGCCAGTGGGTCCAACACAGGAGTCTCATCAGCATCACGCCCAAGCATGGGCCAAAATGAGAGCAGAGAATCCGGGTTCGCTCTCTAACCTAGATCATCAGCATGACAGTGGGATATGTTAATGCTTAACCCTTGGGGTGGTCCCCTCTTTAGAAATATTTACTGTGCCACAACATGCATTCACTGGGACTGCTGCATAATAAAGGATTAAATGCTGTAAAAATTAAATCATTACAACAGAGAGAAGGTGCTAACATGCACCGAAATGGAATTGCAAGTCACTTAAGGCGCATCAGTGAATAAAAGCACAGGAATTGAGATATGTTCCCCGCCTGTCATCATGGTACAACAATGCTCTCATGCACATCCTGGTCTGTTTTATCAACCATTAATGAAAGGGGGGATGGAATAATCTGACAAACTGGTTTGGATAACATCTTCCAATACCTTAAAGAGGCACACCTCGGTGCCAGTTAACTTATAATATATGGTGAGCTCCTACTGGGAACATGCCTGACAACTATAATCAGAGGAAGCTGCATGTTTCTGTTTAAAGGGGATGTAAAGTCTGCAGGACATCTTAACGAGCAGTTTCCTAGTTGCTGCCCACCCCAACATATGTATTCACTCACCTGCCCCAGAGTTGAGTGGCATTAATAATTCCTCCCATTTCTGCACATAATAAGGGGATATATGATGGGCGTGAGTGTGATATGAAAAGTATTTTCACTCCTTTAGCGTGACTTCTAGACATTCACGAATGGCAAAGTCATGAGTGAGTATCCAGAGGTCACTGTGCAGAAGTGAAAGTATTTTCCATATTACACGAGTGCACATAATGTATCCGTTTTAAACAAGAGGGGCGTGATAACTGGAGAGAACTCCAGTTATCACACACTGATGATGTCAGCAGAGTGTGATAACTTGAGAAAACTCCGGTTATCACACTCTGATGATGTCAGCAGAGTGTGATATCTCATGGTGGTGGTTTTATTCTGAAATGAAGAATGGCATATCATCTCACCCCTATTGTATGAAAGAGGTTATAACATTCGTAAAATTGAAAGTGGACATTGAGGTAAAAAATGGAGGCACTTCCTGAACCCTTCGATATGCCTCCACGCAGACTCATGCAGCCCTGTTTTGTGATGTCAGTAAACGAAGGCTGCATGCGTATGCCCCAATGATTTTAATGGGAGTGATTTTTCCTTATATTTTATTAACATTTATAGTAGAGATTTTAATAAATCAAAACGACCGCCTGACTAACAGGGTCCCTGTGTTACTGAATGAAATAACCCCTTAAAAACTGCTGTACCTCCAACAGTGATTTTCGCTGCAAGGGCTCAGGACGTTTACTGACACTGAGAATGGCATGGAGGATTTCCCAAGCAACCTCTACTGATGCCCTATCACGCTGCCACTCTCTACTGATGCCTGCCTCCAGCCACCAAGCCCTTAGTACTGTCACTGGACCTCCTACCCATGTGTTCTATGCAATCATGTGTCCCCACTGCCACCTAGTCACTCCATTAAGAGTCCCATTTAGGAAAAACACAAACAAATAACCTGTACTCAGAGAACTGTGCCTATCCTGCAGCAGCTAAGGTACAGGAAAGTCAAGCCCTTACAGAAATAGGTACAATAGAAACATAGAAATCTGATGGCAGAGAAGGACCCCTTTGCCCATCCAGCCTGCCCCTATCCCATCCCCACTGGTAGCCTTAAGACCTATCTCTTAGCACCCCACCTCTGTGGCCCCCCCCGGGGATGGAGACTCCAGTCCCCTATTTTCTTCCAGGTTTATTCCTTTCCCTCTTCTGGTTATTCTCATGTAATTATCCTATGACCTCTTAAACTCCCCTACCATTTTGGCCCCTATCACCTCCTCTGGTAGTCCGTTCCAGGGACCTACCACCCTCTCTGTGAAGTAGTACCCTCTTCTGTTAACCCTGAACATACCTCCCTCCAGCTTCCAGCTGTGCCCCCTACTTTTCTGAATTTCTTTCCTCTGAAAGATGCTCCCTTCCCTCACCTTGTTAATCCCTTTCAAATATTTAAACGTCTCAATCTTATCAGCATCTCCCTCCTAATGTCCGGGGGATACAGATCAAGCTCTTCTACCCTCTCCTCATAGGTCTTTTGTTGCATGCCATGCAGCATTCTGGTCACCTTCCTCTGGACTCTCTACACCCTATCTATATCCTTACATAGGAGAGGTCTCCAGATCTGGACCCCATATTCCTGGTAGGGCCTCCCCATGGACCTGTACAGTGGACAATACTTACCTATTAAACTGTATTTTGTAAGCTAATTCACAACAAAAAGATGAGAGGCAGGACTCACCAGGCAGCCTGCTATGGAACGTTAGTGTATTTTGCAGAGAAATATGACATACATGCACACTTACAGCTTTCATGCATTAAGTACTACTAATTATCAAAAATAAAATAGGGCCTCATGGGAAGGGGTGTGTTTTTTACTTTTTTATACAGAAATACATAGTATTTTTTGTTGTTGTTGCCTAAAAAAATGTTTTAGACATTGCAGCCCCTCCTCAACACACATCTTTTCTGAGCAAGGTAGTTCCATCGAGAAGTGGGATTTATGCATTAAGCACCACTACATATTAAACTGGAAGGAAATGCCAAGCACTGTACTGTATTCTAGCTAGCAAGTACTGAGATCTAAAATATTTTATATATTATATAGTAACCATACTGAAATAAGTCTTGAGACTACTTTACTTGTTTACTCTGTAAGCCATTTTTTATGAAATACAGGAAAAACAAGCATCTGCGTGCACCAAGGTATTTGATGGAAGGGCTGCAGATGAAACCACTGGCTAAAGTGGAACACCTGCTCTTTCACAGCAGTACTGTTTAGACCAACAGATTAGCACTGGTGCCTGAATGTGTTCAGGCTAGTTTACACAGTTATCCGTGAGGGCCAGATACTATTTCTGTCATGCGCGCCACTGCTGGAAGCATCTAGCTCCCAATTTGACTAGATCCAAGAGTCGAGTTTGATAAATGTTTAAAAAAATTCACTAGTAAAGAGAATTTAAAGAAAAGATACTCCTCGCTAAACCCTGGATATAGTTCAAACCAATTTGGCTTAGTATTTACATAAACATTGTTTGTATGCAAGACAGTTCTACTGTTATGCAAAGCACTGTGGCATACTGGTCAACAATCAAAAAATCTGCTCTTGGGTACAAAATCTGGCTTACAATTTAGGCAACTAATGTTTACTCTCCCAGCATAAGGTGAATCTGTGATTTTTCTCCAGTATTTCAGTACCGCAGAGAACATGGAGAGAAAATCTGTACATGCTTGTGCTGTCTGAATGTAATGCAAATATTTTCTTGCCTTCCTACCGATTCATTCAAAAACAAGATGCTACATCTCAAGTAGCATAGCCAGCTGAAGAATCATTTAAATAAATTACTTCAGTCATGTAAATTCTCTAACAGTCATCCGCTGCATCTGATCACAGGCATGGTTAGGTTAATGAAAACAGCAAAATGCAGCTTGCATTAAAAATTCTAGCTCTGCCCTTCTGACAATGCTATGAAGCACTATTAAGAAACATAGAAATATATGACAATCAATTATCAAAGCATTTCATAAACTCTAAATATACTCCACTGCCCCCACCCCCATAACTACTACAGAGAAAAAGGCTGAAAACCCATTTCCTGCAAGCTATCACAATAAAACAGGTCAGCAGCATTTACCAAGGCTGGGTCAATCAATAGTCTCGAGTCCCCCGTTGCCAAGCTGAGTTCTGTATATTCCAGGGCATTTTGATCTTCCTGCTGCTTGCAGATATAGCTACAATTTCTCCCAATGATGGTCCGAATACCTTCAAACAGAATGACACTTGTAGTGCAGCCCATTCCGGCTGTATTTCAGATTCTGCATCACTGGTGATCCCCTCTCCATCAGCACGTCTTTCTCAGCTTCTCAGGATAAAAAAAATTCTTTGTCTGTTGTCCTCAGTGTACCCACTCACTAGACACCCATCTCCCAGTGAACACACACACAAAGCCTCATTAATAGCACAATAATACCACCCAGTTTAGCTGGATGATACACCCATGTTTCTAGAAAGCGTCAGAAGGGAAAAGGACAAGATGAGATGCAAAATAAAACTGAACGTAGCCTCAGGAAAGAAAATCCAACTGCAGCCATAAAAATCTAGTTATACTGAATAAAACGAAATATTCCACATGCTGTTAACTCTGATGGCACAGCCCTGGTACGTATCCAAGATGAAAAGATGCTCTTCCTACTGTTCTTAGTTCAGTCTGATTTCTCAGCTGCTACAAGACGAAATGGCTCTCCCACAATGCCCTGCAGCATTCACACCAGCATACGCTCCTTCTGCCTTGACCCAAATGAGCAGCGATTTGCTGCTTTACATTACACCTGGGAATGCCTGAAAAGGGGGCATTAGAAAATTGATGCACAAATCAGAGGAGCAAAAGCCGTAAAAATACACATTAACACACACATATAAACTGCACTATGAGTATTTCATGCATGCATAAGTCTGTACATTTTTTTTTTTTTTTGACAACCATAGAATTCCATGAATACAGCACTTACAGAAATAAGTGAGAAGTAGTGCTCAATCACTGGTGAGGATAGGACTGGCTAGAAGGTAGACAGCTTCCATGCAAATATGTACTTGGTTAAATCATTGATTCTTGGCAAAGTCATGCGAAGAAGAACATGGCTGACTGCCTATCTAGTTCACGTTAACATCAACATCCACCTCTCGAAATGAATAGCTATAAAAGATTAAATAGTTTTGTCTTCCTGTGATATAATGTATATATGCATGTCAGTGACCCAGTAGGTAGCAAGCTCACCTCTGGGGCCAGAAGATCGGAAGGTTGGTAGTTCTAATGCCACTCCAGGTACTTTGGGGAATACCCGTAACTGACACAGTTGTGCAGTATAGTGCACAGGTACTGCACTGCTGAGATGCCATCCTTCGGATGAGACTTAAAACCAAGGCCCTTTCTGCCCATCTCTGGCCACTGTCCACGTGGAAGTAAAAGATCCCATGGCACTTACTGTAAAGAGTAGGGGAATTTTTATTCAAAAAAACAGCAACAGAATCTACACAAATGTATTATTTCATACTAAAAACATAATGAAATGGAATCAAAAACAACATAAGTATTACACCAGACAAAGAATAAAAACTGAAATAATTCATATTAATATACACCCCGCTCTCTCAGCAAAAGATTGGGGAATTTTTTTTTTCTTTTAACTCAACTGAAACCAAAAGTTATAAAAAAAAAGTATTTTAAATTCATACAGATCATATCCCTACTACACCTGCTTCTAAGCTTTTATCTCAGAGGCAAATTATTGTTAACCGGTAAACATATGAGCCAAGGCCCTTTTTCATATGCGACCCGAGACTATAAAATAGTCACAAGATGTTATACAAAAAGATAACTTTTACATTCACTTAATACAGGAATACAAATACATGACATATAAGACTAACAATATAATACAAATTATTTAAAATAGCAGTGACATTGCAATAACCAAGATAACCTACTTGTGTTAAAACCCTACCTATAACGGATCCAGACCAAATCAACAAACCTATTGGAACCCCTTTTTTCAGGCGTATTTAATAAAAAAGGATAACCCTCTTCACCACGTATTCACTTTCTTCCTGGGATGGAGCCTACACTCATTTCTGTACACTAATAGATGTAAAAATGGGCAGACTAGATGGGCCTTGTGGTCCTAATCTGACGTCAAATGCTATGTTTCTATGTTACTTCTCTCAGAGCTGACTTGCACAGAAAACCTATTCCCTCAAACGAGATTGCCCTTTGCTGTATCAACAGCTGGCAACGACTTTGCCACATATAATATTTTAGACATGCAAAGAGTAATTGCAATGTGGGGAGGTGGCATTGCTCTTTAAATTCTGTCACAATGCCTACAGCCAGATTTCTAGAAGATACCCCTTTCAACCATAGCTGCTTCCACTCTTTTGCTAGATATAACCATAGCCCCTTAGCATATATACAATCTAACAAAAAATGCTCCCGAGTTTCCTCTACATTTCCACACCCTGGGTATAAACAATGACGTTCTTCCATGGCTTTGTGTTTGAGATTTCCTTTCACTCCCACCCTCCCATGTGCCAGCAACCAGTAGGGGAGTTTCCCTGGTGTCATGGTCATCATTCCCCCATCAATAAAACGGGCCCATGTAACCCACCCCCAAGACACACTTGGAAACAAGCTATCACAGCTTAACCCTTTTTTTTAATAAAAATTACAAATAAATAAATATTTATAAATACTGCAGCGAGAAACAGTAGGTACTCTACTACTCACCTGTTCTGTTTTCTTACAAGATAAAAATGAACAGATTCAATTTAACACTCTATTTTTCTCTTACATAGAAACATAGAAGCTGACCATTTGACCCACCCAGTCTGCCCAGATTTCCCTACCTACCTACAGTGCAACCACAGACCCTACTCTGTCTCTGGCTTACACCCCCTTCCCCCTTGTTTCGATGATTCCCTTGTGTCTATTCCACACATTTTTAAATCCTGTGACTGTTTTAGCCCCCACCACTTCCGCTGGGAGCTGTTCCAAGCATGCACCACCCTCTCTGTGAAAAGGTACTTTCTCATGTTTCTTCTGAGCCTCCCCAAGCTTCACATTATGACCCCTTGTCCTTGAGCATCTTTTTCTTTGGAAAATGCTCCCTTCCTGTACCTTGTTTAGACCTGTGAGGTACTGGAATGTCTGTATCATATCCCCCGCTACCCTCCTGTCTTCTAGGTAGTATTGTCCTTTCTTCATAGGGTTTTTGACCCAGGCCCTGCACCATTTTGGTTGCTCTCCTTTGTACCACTTCTACTCAATGTCCTTTCAGACATGAGGCTTCCAGAACTGAACACAGTAATTGAGGTGGGGTCTCACCAGAGATTTATACAGGGGTATTATTACCTCCCTCTTTCTGCTGGTGATACCCCTCCCTATGCATCCCAGCATTCCGCTAGCCTTCCCCACTGCCCCGTCACACTGTTTAGCTACCTTCAGGTCATCAGAACCGAGATGGTACGTTGCCCCCGGGTTTCTGTGCAATAAGTGCATGATTTTGCACTTTTTTGCATTGAATCTCAGCTGCCAAACTCTTGACCATTCTTCCAACCTCTTTAGATCCTGCCTCATTCTTTCAACCCCTCCACTATGTGTCAGCTCTGCTGCAGATTTCTGTGTCATCCTCAGACAGGCATACTTTCCCCTCCAGTCCTTCTGCAATATCACTGATTAAGATATTGATAAGGATCGGGCCCAACACCGACCTCTGCGGCACCCTGCTAGCACCCTGCCCTCCTGAGAAAGTACCCCATTTACTACTACTCTCCGAGTCCTGCCATTAGGACAACACTCAACCCATTTACTATTTTGGGACCCATAGGCTGCTAACTTGTTTACCAGCCTTCTGAGTAGAACAGTGTTGAACGCCTTTCTAAAATCTACATAGGCCACATCTACCGCCCCTCCCTGGTCAAGTACCTTAGTTACCCAGTCAAAAAATTCTATCAGGTTAGTCTGACAGGACCTTATCCCTGTGAATCCATGTTGCCTAGGATCCTGAAGTCCACAAGTAGTGACGTATTCCCCAGTCCTTTCTTTCGGTAGTGATTTCATTACTCTGCCCACTACCGAGGTTAGTCCGACAGGCCTGTAGTTTCCTGCCTCCTCTCTATTCCCGCTTTTGTGGCGTGGGACTACATCTGCCCTCCTTCAGTCAGCTGGTACCTTCCCCATATCAAGTGACAGGCTGAACAGGCCTGTCAGAGGTGCAGTCAGTTCTTCCCTGAGTTCCCTCAGTATCCTGGGGGGTACCCCATCTGGACACATTGCTTTGTCTACTTCGAACTGTTGCAGTTCCCTTAGGACTCTTTCCTCCATGAAGGGAGTAGTGTCCACTACCCGACCCTTGTTGCCCCTAACTATTATCAAGGGCCCATTTCCTTCCCCCTCCTCTGTGAATACTGAACAAAAGTATCTGATCAGTATGTCTGCTTTCTGGCGGTCCTCCTCTGTTAAGACCACTCCCTTCCCCTTTCAGCCTTACTATCCCTCCCTTGGATTTCCTCTTTTCACTAATGTATCTAAAATGTTTTATCTCCCTTTTTTTACCTTTTGGCTATATCTACCTCTGTTTTTGCCTTTGCGCACCTTACCACCTTCCCTGCTTCCCTCTGTTTCACTTGGTAGTATCCCCATCTTCCTCTTTCTGTGTCTTTTTGTACTATTTGAAGGCTAGCTTTTCTGCCTTTACCTTTTCTGCTACCTCCTTGGAGAACCATAGTGGCCTCTGATGCCTCTTAGCAGCTTTCTCAATTTCCCCCTCTACTGCAGCCCACTGTTGATCTACTTCCCTTAGTTTCCCTATCCCATCCAGGGTGTCCCTGAGGCATTCAACCATTTTCTTAAAATCAGCCCTCCTGAAGTCCAGGACCCTCATCCACATGTAGCTTGGTTCTGGCCCTGTCTTACTGCTAAACCACACTGTCCAGCTATTACTGGTAGCCAAGTGGTTCCCCACCATGACGTCAGCAATGCTGTCCCCATTTGACAAAATTAGGTCCAGCTAAGCCCCTTCCCAAGTGGTTTCTTTCACTAGCTGCCTCAGGAACACCCCCTGCAGGGAGTCCAGGATGTCCCTGCTCTTGGCCACTGCTGCAGCTGGGAGGCTCCAATCTACGTCTGGCAGACTGAAGTCCCCCATTAGTACCACCTCTCCCTTGCAAGCCAGCCTATGGATTGCTTCCAACATTTCCTTGTCTGTTTCTTCTCCCTTGTGGAGAGGGTCTGTAGACCACCCCTGTACGAAGAACTGGTCCTTTTCTTTTCCCCCGATTAACTCATGGCATCTCTGTACCCTCCTTTCCTTCCTATATTTCTGTAACCTTTATGTTGTCTCTTACATAAAGATCCACTCCTCCTCCTTTCCTTTCTATCCTGTTCCATCTAAACACAGTATACCCTGGTACAGCCACATCCCAGTTCTGGTTATCATTGAATCATGTTTCTGTGATGGCCACTAAGTCTAGGTCTGCTTCTGCCATGATGGCTTCCACATCCGCAATCTTGTTGCCCAGACTGTGAGCACTGGTGCACGTGGCTTTCCAGTTGGTGTTCCCATTTAGCTTAGTTTTGGCCCTTTGCTCATCCTTATGTCCCCATTTTTCCCAGTTCTAGACTTTACCCCTGCTTCTTATGTTTCACTTATATTTGGTTCCCTTTGGGTTTCTGCTCCATCTGAAATATCATAGTTAACGGCCTCGTGAATTTGTGTGTGTGTGTGGGGGTGGGACAGTTTCTGTCTCCCGGTTTAATTCTGCCTCACCCCTTATTCAGCTTAAATGCTCACCCGTTTCAGTGCATACATTTGTTTTATAATCATATACTTTAAAGAAAGTTTGCATATTTATTGAAAGAATTTTACCAGGAAAGACCTACTGAACCAAAATAGCTCGTTTCCAGTGGCATCCTAGGGGGAGGGGTTACAAGGAAGAGAACAGTACATTAGCACTTATATGACATTACTCCATAGGAGTAGGCACGGGCAAGGAGTGAAACAGCAATAAATATCCTTGTGCAGAATTACAAGTTACAGCACACAGACATTTACAGTACTCAGTGCAGCTCCAAATAAGCTGATTGGGAGATTAAGAGCAGGTGCAAACAAGGTACTCGAGCCAAAATAACAATTTAAATACATAATTCACCACATTCAGTGTAGATCCAAGGGCAACAATAGGAGATTAAGGGCAGGTGCAGGTGGGAGTGGTGTGCATGTGGAGAAGAGCCTTCAGAGCAGCAGGAGTACAGGCAGCATGAACAGAGGATGGGAGAGAGGACTGGAGAAGAGGGAGTCTGTACAAGAAAGCAGACTGCCTAGCAGAAGTCTTGGCATGGGTAATAAAGAAGGAGCCAGTGTCAGCAGAGTGGAGGGAGTAGGAGGTAGCAGGGCAGGAAAGAGTATCTTCTATACTAGTTTATTGGAGGGCGAAACCAGTTTATGTGGCCCTCCAATAGTGAACATTGCTTTAATATTTTATGTCTAGGATAATGACCATTTTCAGAGGTTACAAATTTTTCCTGCAGAAATCACTAGTACTAGAAATATTTCACTTGTCAGCCTTGACAATAAAATAAAAACTAAAGGCAAATGACGAAATAGGAATGATACCAAAACATATTAAATAAAGCTCAAGACGAGAGTTTATAGCATACAATATTAATCTTCCAGTCTTTATAAAACTCATTTGGTTTCCTTGATCAGTGTCAGGTGCCAATTTGGACGATTCCCCAGTCTTCACTGGTCTACCGAACCATTAAGAGTTAATTTCTTAGTGGTCCAAGACAAACCATCTAGCAGGCCACAAACCCAGGAACAGTGAAATTGTCAAGGCCTGCCAATTTCAGTGTAAAGTAATTTTTCAAATGGGGCGTGCCTCACAGTAATGTGCTTATGTGCACCATTCTAAAATCATGGCATAGTTATAAACAGAGCGATTTTTCTGTTTTGCATGGCTGCTCACCATTTAAAGTGTCTTTGTTAAAAATGAGGTATGACAGGAATCATTAAGCTCTGCTAAGAGCTATTTACAGTATTTTCATTTTTATTTTAGACTTTGGTAACTAGGTAATGCCCACTAGGCACAAGTGCCCATTTTCACGGGTGACTCGGAAGCACTGGGTTGGGGGGTGGGGGTAAGTGACTTGTTCAAAGTCACACAGTATGCAAGTGAAGGTTGTGGGAATCAAACCCAGGCCTGCTGGATGTACCAAGCTCATTCATAGCTTGTTACTCTAACCTCTAGGCTATCCTGCCAGCCCCAATGGCAAGAGACAGAGCAAGAAGAGTGGGCAGCGGGAGGTTTCATGCAGGTCAGTATGGGCTCTAATGCCTAGCAAGCTAAGGAGATCTGGCATCTGTTTTCATGCCAGCCAGCTTGATTCTAAAGACTGCAGAGGCAGGCAGCTCAAGCTATTACCCAAGCACTGATGTTGGGCTGGCTTCATCTGGAGGCCAACAACAATGGTCAGCTGTTCCATGCAGGCAGGCAACTTTTCTGGAGCAGCTGGTGTTGGCTCGTTTTGGAGGCAACTTACAGGGCTGCTGATGCCTCAAAGAAAACTTTAAAAAAACATAATATTTAGATATGATTCCGCTTCCATTTCATATATATTCTATAGATTTCTCCTCCCCATTATCACTAAGGAAATTTGCATGAATACATGATCTTTATCCCTCAGAGTTCATCTGCCTCTAAAGCTGACTCCCTACTTCATGTCACAATCTTTTATTGTGACATCACAGTCTGTTGCCATGGGAGTATAACTGTGATGTCACAAGCAGTGCTATATGACCTCAGGTATGGAGAAAGCAACAGGAATAGATAACTCTCTCCAGGAGCAAAGATCCTATTTTCATGCAAATGACCTCAGTAATAAATGATGGGGAGGAGGAATACATAACTAATGTGAAATACAAGCTGGACTGGGTCTAAATATTATGTTTTATGAAAGTTCTCTCAATGGCGTCAGCTGCTCTTTAAGTTGCTGCATAACTGCTTCATTCTTAGCCCAGCTACAGAGGACAGATGTCGTACGCTAGTGCTCCACTGATAGGCTAACAAAGGTGGGCGAACAGCTGTTCTGTCGTAGGTGATGGAGCACCCAAGGATGGTAATCGGCTTCATGCAAGCTCCGCTCTACACACCATTTTCTTCAAGACCACTGCTTTGTTGTGCCCCTCACCTTGCTCAAGAGACCGTGCCACCAAATAAAACACAGATTTCGAGCAGAACTTTTTTTTGTTTTGTTTTACAGCTCCACACTTTCTAACATACAATACCAAAAGACGTTGATGTATTTCTGGCATCTGTTTTCCTGTAAGTATCCTGTTTGTGCGTAGCTAAAGCAGTTTCGCTGAAAGACTTTCCTAATGGCGTTCCAGTCGAGCACATAGCCTTGATCACATTAGATTGTACTATATACAGTCATTCACATTAAATATTAATCATTTTTTTTATCTGCCACAGAAATTAAAAAGACACTGCAGTCATTTTAAGCAAAGCAGTTTGGCTGACATTTAGTCTAAACTGTTACTTTAAGAATGTAGTGTATATTTAGTGTACATATTTTTTTACTTGTATGTACTTGTATTTTATGGTATCACCAAGTTACCTAAAAGAATGCTCTATTCCATCTGTAATACTAAATACTCTGTGCTTCTAGATACATAGACGCCGATGACAGATAAGGGCCTTTGGCCCACCTAGTCTGCCCAACTGCACATGTAATTAGCTTCTCTTGAACTGGGTTGCCCCCTTCCCCCAACTGCTAGGATCCCCCAATGCCTATCCCATGCATTCTTGAATCTCATAATAGTTTCGGCCCCCATCACCTCCTCTGGCAGAGTGTTCCACTTATCCACCACCCTTTCCATGAAGAAATACTTCCTCATGTTACCTCTGAATCTCTCTCCCTCCAATTTCATCCCATGACCCTTAGTCCTGGAACATCTATTCCTCTGAAAAATAGTATTTTCCTGCACCTTGTTCCTCTCTATCATATCCCATTCTCCCTCCTCTCCTCCAGGGAGTACATATTTAAGTCCCTTCAGCCTGTCCTTGTAGGACTTGTGATGCAAGCCTTGTACCATCTTGGCTGCCCTCTTCTGAACTGTCTCCACCTTGTTTATATCCTTACATAGGTAAGGCCTCCAGCACTGCTTCTGTTTTGTTTACAAATATATTTACACTTACCAGAAGACTCAGATTTAGTGTTGTTACATCATGAGCTGTTATTTCCATTTAATCAATATTGTAAAAGAAAACTCTCTACATTGCAACCCCCTTCCCCGCCAAAACCATAACCCCCAATTAGGCTTTCTGCAGTAAACAAACAAAAACATTTCTAAGTGTTCCTACTTACAACATTTTTATTTTCTATGACGTGTGATCTGAGAACATGGCGGGTACTGCATGGTGCCACCTCCTCTTGCAGTGCAGCTCTGCACTACTCACTTGTAATAAAAAGCATACGAGCAGCTGATGCAGAGCCACACTGCAAGAGGAGAGGAGAGGGCACTGCACCAAGTCAGGTTGGGTCCCTACCCTGTTAATAAAATGTTAAATTAAATAAATAAAGGCTTTGGGGTGGTGAGTTTGTAATGTAGAGTTTTCTTTTAAACATTTACAATTAGTGTTTTGTTTTAAGGAGAACTGTATTTAACCTGTAAGCCTGTACTTTCTGTAAAAGTAGTTTTTTTTAAATACTGGTTTACATTTTGTTATTGTTCCATTTTTACTGGCCTTGTAGAAAACTGACGGACCCGACAGACTTTTCTAATTTGTATTTTATCCACCTACGGATCTGCCCTGAGCCACCCTCCAGTCCCGTTACCAACCTTCTCACGGACTTAGCCGTTATCCGCTGCTTGTCCCAGTACCACACTGTGGTGGGTGGCCATCCGTGTCAGTCGTGTGAGAACCTGCGGGGGTGTCGACACAAAGCAGCCCATCCATTTTCCTCAGTTTCTCCGCTGGTGTGCCATGGATGGGTTCAGTAACATGCATCTGTTCCAGGATGTCTCGTGGCAGCCCCTCTTGTGTGTAACCCAGCTGTGCTGTGACGCTCGATCCTTCTTCCCCCTGATTATCTCCCAAGCATCTGTGCTTGATTTCAAATGCAGGTCACCAGCATCGTCAGCTGTAGCACTACTGCTCTGACAATGGGCTGGCAGAGACCTGACAGACTTGATCCCAAACCCCTTCAACTCTCCGCTGTTGCTGTGGCTACGTCTATTCCTGATCTCCTCAATCTTTCCTTCCTGTTTGGTTAAGCGCCTGATGTATGACACAGGGCAAAAGTCCTCCCCCTTCACAAAGGTGGTGACTTTCTGCCCTAGAAAACTGCTGTCCCATCTCCCTCAACTCTGATCTGGCCAGACTTTCAGAGCACCTCATTCTCTCCCAGCTCTCACCTTTCTTTGACTACCTGAGCTCTTACCAGTCTGGTTTTACGGGGGCTCACTCCATTGTCTCATCCCTGCTCAGACTCAATGATACCACCATGAAGGGATGATCTGGGCCTGATCATCTCAGCAGTCTTTGTCAACTTCGCCAAGGCATTTGACATTGTAGCCCAGCCTCACCTAATGGACACACTGTCAGGAGTTAGTCCATCAGACCCTGCAGTCAAATGGTTCAGGTACTACTTAGAAGACAGGTCTCAACCTGCACTTGTAGGTTATTCCCCTCACTCCAAATCAGTTTAGGTATACGGGGGTTTGTCCATAGTCCCATCTTGTTCTCAGTCTTCCTAACTGACCTCTCCAAAGCTTGCATTGTATACATTCCCATGTATATGGAAGACACAGTGCTTTTCAATTGGGAATCCTCAGTCTAACCTTCCTGCCAAGATTCAGCTCGGCGTCAACCGTATCGAACGCTGTTGTATTATTTACAATACAAACACACTGGTTCCTGAATAGATCAGCCATCTTTATTCCACTGAGAAGTTCCCGATTCGGTACTCACTATGTGATGGAAGTACAACAGCTAACACAAGTCTCATATTACATCTCCTTTCTTTATAAGGAAAAGGATTATAAGCATATACTAGCTAAACTGACTTTGAACTTTCTCTGACATTATGCATGCATTCTCATAATTTTCTTCTATAGTAAACCATGTATACATAACATAATACGCAACAGGAAACAAATATTCCATTAGTATTTATACTGTCTAGGGATGTATGGTAGATGTCAGAGTTGTTCCAGCAGGAGAGAGGATTACGGCTGGCAATATATGTTAGAGGTTAGAGTATAACAAGCTGTAAATGAGCTTGGTGAGTTTCATTCCCACAACCTCCACCTGAACACTGTGTGACCCTGAGCAAGTCATTTAACCTTCCCAGAGCTCCCAGGTCACCCCTGAAAACAGGCATTGTGCCTAATAGGACTTACCTGGTTACCAAAAAAATTAAACAAATTCTGGTCAGAGCTGATATGGCTGTAGAAAGCTATTAGGAGTGGCACGAGTGCTTAACAAAGAATCTGTGCTGCTCTCGCTGCACTGGAGTCAGCCTGCCACCTACTGAAGGATGTAGCATAGCTGAAGCAGCTACAGCAAGAGACAGTGGGGATGTGCCTGATATGTGGGGATGTCTGCATAAGACACTCATGAGATCGCACCTGGAATATTGCATCCAGTTTTGAAGGTCCCATCTGAGTAAAAAAGATAGACAAGGTGGAGGCGGTGCAGTGGAGGGCAACTACAATGGCACAGGGCATATGGGATAAGATTAACCAAGCTGATTTTTAAAATATTTATTTCATTTGGGTAAAACATTTAAACCATTTTAAATATTGATTTTTTACAAGATACACCAGTTGAGATTCGATATATGCTATATCGAATCTCAACTGGCATATCCTGTAAAATATCACTTACAGTGTGTTCTTGCTTTTACCCATTATTTCTAATGAATTTGCACAATGCAGATCTGCTGAGAGGCAGTTTCACTGCGGTCTTCCTTTTACACAATTTTACAATGTGTTTTCCTAGAATATGCCTGCTGATTGGTATATATTATATTTAGCCTGGATAGTTCACAGAAGATGTGGCATCTTATTTTCAGTGGGGCTCCACATCTATACAATATTATGCAGCATTTCGTAAAAATCAGAACATGCCGAAAACAATATTTCACATCTGGACTAGGCTGCTCTGAAGAAACGCATTATAAAAATGGTAAAATCATGACCCCACTGAGAACAAGATATTGGATCTAATCTGGGACATCCTGAGTAAATACAGTGCAAACATGTGTAAAATGGAGATCCCTATGACAGTTAGATGTAGCATCTCCAGGATACAAAATACAGACTAAGAAAGATTTAAAGGAAATCTACTGTAAACTGTGTTCCACATAACCAAGACTGATAGAAACAAACAGTTTGTTTATTGTTTTATAACATATTAGATTGCAGTATTTATTTTGAATGTTGTGGCCATGAGGATGGTGTGTACAGTGTGTACGTGTGTGTGTTTGCTGTATATAATAAACTATGTCTGAGACAATTCTTATCAGATAGTGTCTTAAGAGGTTAAAAAGCATTGAATCTCAACTGGCGAATCCTGTAAAATGTCACTTACATTGTGGTCATGCTTTATCAATTATTTCTAATGAATTTGCACAATACAGATCTGCTCAAAATCAGTTTCAGTGCAGTCTTCCTTTTATACATTTTTACAATGTGTTTTCCTGAATATGCTTACTGATTGCTATATACTATATTTAGCCTGAATAGTACACAGAAGATGTGGCATCTTATTTTCAGTGGGGCTCTACATCTACACAATATTATGATGCACTGCATAAAATTAGAACATGCTGAAAAGAATATTTTACATCTGGACTAGGCTACCCTGAATACATTATAAAAGTGATAAAATCATGACCCCACTGAAGATATTGCATCTAATCTGGGACATCCTGAATAAATACAATGCAAAAATGTGTAAAATGAAGATCCCTAAGAGAATGATATGTAGCATCTCCCCTGTGCTATCCAGGATACAAAATATAGGATAAGAGAGCTTTAAAGGAAATCTACTGTAAAATGAACTTCGCTGTGTTCCACATAACCTAGACTGACATAAACAGTTTCTTTATTGTTTATAACATATTAGATTGCAGTATTTTTCTGAATGTTGTGGCCATAAGGATAGTGTGTGTGTGTGTTTGCTGTATAGAATAAACTATGTCTGAGACGGTTCTTATCAGATAGTGTCTTAAGAGGTTAAAACACAGTGTAAGTCTTGGACATTTCTTGCCGAGAATGAGTGACTTTTATGAGGTATAAATCCTTCTTGAAAGAGAATACCTTTCCAACTTAAGCAAGCAGCAAAAAAAATACTTAATTGCTAAGCACTGAAATGTGCAAGTTGTTGCATTTCTAAGGGGGTAAAGACATCTCCAGATAGGCAACCAATACTTAAGTAGCTGTTTCAGTTTCCTAATGGCCATCTGATAAGCAGCTGTGAGTTCTGTCTATAACACTGGAAACAGAAAGAAGGGATTATTTAACTGTCATGGTGATTTAAGCAAGTTATCCCTCCAGGGTGTGGGTATACTGGAGGATTTACCATGGCTGGTGTGATTCGGTCACAAGGTGCAGCCAAGTGACCGAACCACACCAGTCGTGTTAAGTCTTCCAGTATACCCACACCCTGGAGGGATGAATTGATATTATACAATGACAAATGTTGTTTTATTTAATTGTTTTTTTTTTTTTTACATATTTTGTAACTAACTGAAGTCCGTATGGTTGGAAGGAGGATGTAATTTTTTAAATATTTACCGCTGTGTTTTAGCGAAGGGGCGACAGGACAAATGGCGGCAGTTTCAATTAAAGTGAAAGTGACCGGACTGGCACGAGATAAGGTTGGCTGGCACTTTTTCCCGTGGGTACACTGGAGGATTTACCATGCTGAGAAAGGTACCAGCCAACCAATCAGGTTGCAGCATTTGGCACATTCGATTTACTCCACTGTATAATTGTAGTTATGGAAGGATACACTGAAAACTCCTAAAAGATGTGTTCCACTGAAACACCTTTTTTCAAGGGAAAGCAGAATGGCTGCAGGCTCCACCCACAGCCATAAAAACAATGTTGTCTCTTGTCCTTCCTGCTTCTATTCTATAATAGTGTGTACTATACACAACCTGTATATCTCACTGATTTGCAGACTATTCTTCCTCCTCTGGATGTTCAGTACCCGAGGGAGTTATTGGCTTAACTCACTGAATAAGTGTTCTGTTGTGAAATCAACATTCCCTTTGTCTGACAATGATGTTGCTGTTACTGCTTCTTTAGTCATGATGAGCGGCATTCTTATTCTCTTCATCCTGCCATTCTGATTTCTTTACTGCCTCTTGTTTTCAGTACGTGTCACTTGTTACTCACTCCCGTTATTGCTTGGCTGCAATGCTCAAGATGAATGAATGACAGGACAGCAACTTCGATACAATCCACTGCAGACAGCCCGCTGTCTGTTTCTTCTCTGCAAAACCCACATTAGTCAACAACTCATTTGCCTACATGTCCCCCGACATTTGAAACTCTCTGCCACTGCAAGGAAGAGAAGGCCTTTTAAACATATTTAAAACATAAGTTACTTAAGAAGTTTAAATGTTCTTGTGATACTTGAGCCTAGCTATTTCTCTGTACGATTTCATTAGTACTGTAACTTTGTTGGCTCTCTTGTTCATCCTGCTTTATTGTACGCATTTTGCTGGAGTTTCTGGACAACCCTGTATTTTTATTTACCAATTTCTGGTCAGGAAAGACATACGAAGCCGAGGCTTGTTTCCAGGTGCATCCTGGGAACACAGAGAAGTGACTTGCTCATGATCATACAGTATGCAAGTGATGGCTCTTGGATTCGAACCCAGTTCTCCAGATTTGCAGCTCGGTGCTCAGCCACTGCGTAATACTGCTTTCCCTGTAAACGGGCTTGTTCCAGTGGATTTACCTGGTTATCGCAGACATAAATAAATAAATAAAAGGGTTATTCCATTCAGTCTCTACTAGATATGGTTTCTGGAGTTTCTACTTTATACCTGACAACTGACTCCATCTGAATGCCTTTGTGCACAAATAGCATCTACATGTACAGTAGCCATGGAAGGTCTTCTGTAGATCTGTTTTAGTATGATGTTTGCTTTTGTTTTACTCTTTGGCAACTGTATCTTGATTTTAGATGGCTGCATATGTATCTTGGGTAGTAACAGTCATCTTATATATGGCAGTTTAGACTTAAGTCGCTGATTCATTCACATCTGAGTAGGGGACCCATTTTCCCCATGGGAGAACTCCTGTATTCCAGTTGCCCTAGTATGGATTACTTCCCTTTGCTTTTGTTTTCTATAGTAACCGTTTAGCAGTCTGCACTGTTTTTTCCTGCTAAGCTTTTTGTTTGTAGATTTCTTGGTGACGCAGTAGCGTGTTTCAACTCCCAAGCTTCAGTAAACGTAGAATTCTTCATCTTGAAACTGTGGTGCTTGTACAGCTTGCTCGCATCTGGTATTCCATGTCTTGCGGGAACAGACTTGGTGTGATTAATCACTGTTTGGCTTTTCATATCTGTGACTACGGCAATTTCAATATACTGTATCTTGAATAGTCATCAACAATGAGTTAAACAGTCACTCCCATTTCCTAGGAACAAATCCATACTAAAATCTGCCTTGTTCATTTAGGTACTGCATGAGTCATAAGTACCACTTTCTGCTCAGCACTGCAATGTCTTGGATTAACATCACATTTGGATAAAATCTCTTCAATCCATTTAGCCATGCCTTGCCAAAACATAACCTCATGGCTTGCTACTTGCACTTTTCCAGGGTTTTAAATAATTGATTAGCAGTTTTTTTCTTGGGACAATGCTAACTGTACAGAAAGTATTTATAGAGGTTTTCTAGAAGTGTTATGTTTGTTAAACACAATGAGGCAAGTGCTATGCATTTTCACAATATTGTAGCACTTTTATGAGCAAAACGCTAATCAATTTTTTGAGTTAAATAAAACCCTGTTTTCAGTCCCCAAATGTCCAATACGAAGTCTTTGCAGCATCTTATCTTATTGGAATGACTATTTTTTAATTCTTTATTATCATACCATCTGTTTCACACAGCTCATCCCTGTAGTTTCAGTACTCTGCGTATTTACCTCTTGCCTGTAGGCCATCCTTTGTGAATTATAATTTTTATGGCTACGAGTATATGGTTATCAGCAGTTTTTGATTTATCTCTTATAGTTTTGAGTCACTCAACGGTACATTTTCAGCTAGCTTATGTATTCATGCTACAAGTTCCTCTTCAGTTTTATATCAACATTAGTGTTAGCTTCCTTCAAGTATGCCCTTGGCAGTGTACCAGCTACTTACTTCTCTGTTCCAGGTTTGTATGTTAACTTGAGTTATGGCCGAAGCTTCAACACTAGCCTTGTATCTGTGGAGTGGCACTGCTTAAATGTTTGTTAGGAAGCAATACTAATGGCTTGTGATCAGCGAAATCTCTGGCATACAAACACAGTAGCCATGTTTCCTTCTCAATCTGTACATATCATACTTAGGCCTCCATCAAAGCTACTGACCCATATGCCACTGCTGATCCATTTTGCATGAGCACTGTTCCTACCCCTGATTGTTAATTATCACCATGATAACAGGTTGTGGCACATCACAATATCAGTGCTTTCTCAGTTCTATCAGAAGGCAGTTTTTTTATCTTCTTAATGTCATACTGGTACTTCTTCTCCCATGCCATTCAATTTCCTTCTGCAGTAGCTCTCCAAGTGTAGCTGTTAAATCTCACAGGTTTGGAACAAACACCTTCAAATACTTAACTACAGGTTGAAATTTCAGTTGGATTTCACCTCCAGTTTAGGAAAAGCAGAAGACGCAATGGTCCACAACTGCTACCCTGCCACATTAGTGGTAATAATACTTAATCCCATCATTTGCCATATAATCATACAGTCTATTTTTGAATATAATTAAAGTTTTGTTCTAACGCTTATTCTTTGGTTCTGCCATGTCTGTTACAACCTGTATGTTTAACCAATCTGACTCAGCTCCTGTAAGCTAAAGATGGAACCCAGGTACTTGATTCCTTTGATTTTGATTCTGCTTTTCTCCTTGATAAGCTTTAGACTTTCTTGCCTGGCTCCAAGACTTGTTTGAATCTGCTAACATGTTCCTGCTTAACCCTGCAATATCCAAGATCATCAGTATACTGTAGGTAACAACTCCTTTTACATCCTCAGAAAACTACAAACACACTTAATGCCAAATGGTATTCTCAAATACCAGTATGTCCAGAACGGAGTATTAAATGTGGTCAGATATGGTGCTTCTACTGTAAGTTGAATATGCCAGTAACCACAACTGGCATCAAATGTACTGAAATACACAGCTCCCGCAAGTTTGTTCATTTCCTCATACACAACTGGAATCTGTAAGAGTTCCTTGCATACCACTGCATTAACGTCTGTTGGCTCTAGGCACACTCTGAGGTCACCAGTAGTTTTCTCTAATATTACCAGTTTTTTTTTATGTGATACCATTTGCTAAGATGCACAATACTTCTGAACACATTACCGTATATGTAATTATGGAATGGGTAGTTAAAATAATTAAATCTGACTGACCAAAACCCCATTCAGCCTGGGTGATATTTCACAGCATCAACCAGGTCTAAATGTAGGTCCTGCCATCAAACTTTGAACTTGCCTAAAAATCCCTGCACCCTCTGCCCAGACTTTTCTCACATATTTCATGGCCACCCTGATATCAGCTCTCGCTTAGTCTGCCCTTACAAAGCAGCCCTGATCCAGTTTCAATACTAACTAGGCTCTCACTGTAAAACTAAAAACTGCCATTAAGCATACCTTCATGGTCACTGCCAGCTTGCAAATCAAAGGTCACTACCAACCATGGCCTCAGATAAAGAGCTACTGATGCCTCAGAGAAAACTTTAAAAAACATAATAATCAGGTAGAATTCTGCTTGCATTCCATTTATATTTTATATATTTCTCAACCCCATTATTTATTACTAGGAAATCTGCATGAATATAAGATATGTATCCCTTAGAGTTCCTTTAGAGTCCATCTGCCTTTACAACTTATTCTCTACTTCAAGACATAATCCTCTGTTGTGACATCACAATCTGTTGCCATGTGAGTAACTGTAATACTACAAGCAGTGCTCTATGACTTCAGATATGGAGAAAGCAGCAGGAATAGAAGAACTCTGCAGGAGCAAAGATCCTGTTTTCATGCAACTGACCTCAGTAATAAATAATGGGAAGGAGGAATACAGAACTAATGGTAAATACAAGCTGGACTGTGTCTAAATATTCTGTTTTGTTAAAGTTCTCCAGAACATGTCACCAGCTCTTTAAAACAACTGCCTCTTAATGTGAGCATCAAAACGGATTTGTGCTCAAAAATGAAAACATGAAAATGAGTTACCTCTCTAAGGCTTTCGACACGGCAAACCATTTGATGTAATAAATAAACTGGATGAAACAGGGTTAACAGTGGAGCCATCGGTTGGTTCAAATAATTTTTTTTTTCAAGTTTCCATCCCTCGGTCACCACCGACTGGAGCTTCCTCGGTCAACCTACCTTATCCCCTCCAGTCTGAGATCCTCCCATCTGTGCCTGGATTTCTGACTCACCCGTGACACACCTGATGGAGCCAGTCCCCCCAGATTGCACCTCCCCCGGGGTGGGGCCTCCTTCTGCTCCACGGTGCTTTCGTCTGGCGCATCACAGGTGGAGGCAATGTCAGGACCAGGACACAGTGGGCAGGATCTGGCAGTGGAGGTGGGGGTAGGCAACGTCTCTACCCCCCAGTCAGTGGGTGGTTTCCCTTATTCTAGAGCTCCACCTATGAGCCTGGATGTACGATGCCATCCAGTGCTGCCAGGCATGCTCCCACACCCAGCTTGCGGATGGCTGCCAAGGCTCCTCCCCTGCACCTAGCATGATCCCCAGACTGTGGCACTCCCAACTTCTGCTAGGAGCCACTCACACCGGGGAATCATCCACCCACCCTCCTCGGGAGAAGAGAGCTGTCCTCCAGACACTCAGTCCTCTCCATCCCCTGCCAACCCTCGATCACCCAAGCTCACTCCTGAACCCGGGTTGCTGGCACGGCGTTGAGGTGTGGCATCCAGCACCTCAACCTTTAGCACCACCAGGCCGGCTAAATCATATTTTTATAAAAGGAAACCATGTACATCAGTTAAAGGCTATACCACATGTAACGTGGACATACTGAGAGGGGTCCCCCAAGACTCAGTACTAGGGACTCTCCTTTTTACCACATATTTGAAGGGCCAATGTAAGAAATCAAAAACTTGAACTATCGCCTTTACACAGATAATGCCATCATCTACATATCTGGGAGGGTCACTCTCAACTGTCCAGGTGGATTTGCATAAAGGACTGAATGCGCTACAGTTTGCACTTTTTTTTTTTTTTTTGTAATAAATCCAAACTAAAATGAAATTCAGGAAAAACACAACTGATGCTTTTTGGGTGACCTGCTAAGCTAAGAAATGCCCAAAACACCCTTTGTCACATTTACAATGGATGTCCAGCCTCTTGAGCTGGTGGACAGCTATATTAGGGAGGCAGTTATAGTGCAGCAGTTTAAGACTCTGAGCTGCAAATCTGGAAACCAGGGTTTGAATCTCTCAGCCCCCACCTGCATACTGTGTGACCCTGAGCAAGTTACTTAACTTCCCTGTGCTCCCAGGTCGCACCTGTAAACAAGATTTCAGCTTACTGTGCCACTCCTGGTTAAATAATTGGATTAAAAAAAAAATATCCAGGATTCTCGCCCTATGGCACTGGTAACAAACATGCTGATATTCTAGCAAAAAAAAAATTGTTATGAGAATAGGTTTACTGTACAGATGTAAAAACTGCCTATCCTCCGAGCCGAGGAAAAAAACAGTACAAACTGAGATCACACCCGTTCGATTATGGTTTGTCATCTTCGGATAAACTGGATAGGCTGGATGTTCTGCGCAACACACTGGCCAGGATAATTTTAGATTTTCCCAGATCGATTCACCACTGTGAGATATACAAAGGATTGTGGTGGTTGCCATTACATAACCACAAGACACAGCACAAGCTTATATTTGCAGTGAAAAGTGTCGACGAGTTAATCCCCGACTACTTAAAAGATAGTTTAGCTGTCAGATCCACTTTTACAGTGATTTTGCCCCCCCGTTACCCACAAAAATCCATCTTATTTGAGAAAAGAAGCCTCCAGTAAATATACTGATGGTCTGCTTTGAAAATACAATGCGTCCATATGGCGCACGCCATTCAGGGCCATATGTGTGTGTGTATATCAATCAATCAATCAAACTTTATTTAACCAGGCATAGACACCATTGAGCAAGCTCATTTTCAAGGTGATCCTGGACATCAAACAGGTTACAGGCACAGGTAGACAAGCACAAAAATACATGAGGAAGGTCATACATGCCATAAAATACCAGATGACAATATTACACGCAGTTAGAAAATATATTACAATAAAAATTATTAGCATGTATGTATATACCAGGCCAAAGTAAGTTAGACGAGAGTGAGAGTGAGACAGAAAGAGAGGGAGGGAGGAGAGAGAGAGGAGGAGGGGGAGAAGGTAAGGAGGGGGAAGAAGGCAAGGAGAGAGAAAGAAAATGAGAACGGAGGGACAAGTGCTGGGAGCCCCATAACTAGGGATCTAGGCAAAACTAAGTATATATCAAAAAACTGCCTTAATGTTCTAGTTAGGGATAAAGCCACAAAAGTAGGGAAATGTGGCATTAGGGTTTTCAAAGCTAGCACCCCCACACCCACCCTGCACACACCAACAGGCGTTGGGGGTGTTCCTTGAGGTCATCGGCCCTAACGCTCACCCCATTCTCCTATACTATACCCATCTCAGCTTATTTTCTTATGGAATGGGGTGAGTGTTAGGGTTCACAACCCCAAAACATAGCCCTCATGCCTGTTCCTGCATGCACAGTGGTGGTGGGGTCTTAGGCTTGGGAGCCCTAAGGCTGTATTTCCCTGCTTTTGATGTTTCAACCCTAATGGTGCATTAACAAAGTTTTTTGCAATGAATATATGTATATCCATTCATTGCAAAAAACTTTGTCAATGCGCTAGTTAGGGTTAAACCGACAAAAGTAGGGAAATGTGGTGTTAGGGTTGCCAGCCCTAAAACCCCACTCCCACCCTGCAGGCAGCAACAAGAAAAAACATTATGGCTTGACCTTTCCTGCGTCTTCGCAAATCAGATATGGCGTGTGCCTTAGGGTTGTCAACCCTAGCGCTCTCCACATTCCATAAGTTAATAAGCTGAGATGTGTACAGTATTATGAGAAGGTGGTGAGCTTTAGGGTTGACAATCCCAAGGCACAAGCCACACCTGATTTCCAAAGACACAGGAGAGGTCAAATCATGATGTTTTTCCTATGCTGCCTGCAAGGTGGGGGTGGGGTGTTAGGGTTGGCAATCCTAACACCACATTTCCCTACTTTTGTCGGTTTAACCCTAAGTAATGCATAATCAAAGCATTTTGCAATGAATTTCCTTACTTTCTGAGATAGTATAACTGTATCCTCATTTGCCTGTGGAAGCACAGCGCCCTCTAGTCCCTCCACTTCCATCCCTCCATAGATGCATACATATATGTTACTGTGGAAGTGCAGGGCCTTCAAGATCCTGCGCTTTCATTTCTGCCGAAACAGCAGTTTCATTCCATTGATGTACGACTTGTAAAGTTCCAGTGTTATCCTGTAGGAATTAGCATTCTTTTTTTTATGCTTTTTTATATTGCCCCCTAAATGTTTTTGGGGGGATGTGTCATTCCTGTAGTACTCATTAAGACCTTTAATATACAGATTGTCCCTGAAGTCTGAATATTGAGGAAGGTACAGCTTGCTGAAGTTCCACTGTTATCCTATGGGAATTTGTATTTTTATTGGTTGGTTTTATATTGCCCCTAAATGTTTAGGCGAGAATATGTGTTATTCTTGCAGTACTCATTAAACCTTTGTTTTGATATATAGATTCTCCCTTAAGTCCAGATATTGAGGAACTTATGGCTTGCTGAAGTTCCAATGTATCCCATGGGAATTTGTATTTTTTATCATTTACTTTGTATATTGCCTCTAAATGTTTTTTTTTTGGGGGGGGGTATCTGTTATTGCTGTCGTACTCATTAAGACCTCTGTTTTGATATAGTCATTGCCCCTTAAGTCTAAACATTAAGGGAGTTACGGCTTATTGAAGTTCCAATCTTATCCTATTGGAATTTTCATTCATCATCTATTTATTTTTCTTTACATTGCCTGTAAATGTTTGGGGAGGGTGGTATGTGTTATTCTTGCAGTACTCAATAAGACTCTTGTTTTGATATATAGATTGTCCCTTAAGTCCAAATATGGAAGGAGGTATGTATGGGCTTACTAAAGTTCTAATGTTATTCTAGCAGAATTTTTTTTTTATGTTTTTTATGTGGACCCTAAATTTGTTTCAGGGGGGATTATGTATTTATTCATGTAGCACTCATTAAGACCTTTATTTTGATATACAGACTGTCACAAGTCTAAATATTGAGAGAGTTACGGCATGTTAAAGTTCAAATGTGGAGAAAAAAACTAAGTCCGAATTATTTTTTTGCATGAGGGAATTCTTTTTTCGTATGAAAGAAAAAAGCATGCAAAAAAGGATGCCTTTGTATGAAAAAAGAATTTGGACTTTGTTTTTTTCCCCCATTCTTTTTTCATATGAAGGCATGCTTTATTGCATGCTTTTTTAGTTCACACGAAAAAAGAATTCCTTCATATGAAAAAATAATCGAAAAAATGAAGTCCAAATTCAAAAAACTAAGTCCAATTCTTGTTTCATATAAAGCCATCCTTTTTCATATGGACCAATTCTTTTTTCATATGCCCATATGAAAAAAGAAAATTGTCTCACAAAAAAGGATTTTTAAATGTTAGAGAAATACATTTCTGGGTTATTGTTCCAGAACATAAGTGCAGAATCCATTTAACAGGGTCCCAATGAGCAAAATACATGTGTTGGTGTGTTTGCAGGATGTAATTTTTGTGGGTTTTGACATTTTTTTTTAAAATGGAAACAAATAGTTAGCCATACAAAAAAATATTTTTTCCTCATGAAAAAGGATTACCCCATATGAAAAAGGATCCTTTTTTCATATGGACAAAATTATTTTTTCATTCCAAGCAGCTATCCAAAAGATTGTACTGCACATGCTCAGAACCAAAATTTCAAAATTTAATAACTTTGGAATAGATTTCATATTTTTTCACCAAACCAGTTAAAGATATCAGTGGGCCAAGCCCTTTCTACCCTGAATATTTCAGACCAAAATTCCAAACTGTCTGGGCAACAGACAATGACCAAAAACCAAAAAAACCCAAAAAACAGCGATTTAACTTTTTTGCTACTGGCATATCAGAATCTGCACATCTGGCCGGAACGAGTCCTTTGGCACAAGACCTAGGCTCTCCAAATTCACGGCCCTCCCTTCCTTCCACACCCTAGGTGGAGTCCCTATTGATGATGTGCTCACCTTCAAGTACCTAAGCATCTGGCTTGACAGTCGCCTCCATTTCTCCCAGCACATATATGCCATTCACAAAAGCTCCATCCTAAACTTGGTGCTGTCTATAGGCATAAATGCTGCATCCCCCTTCCTATCCACCAAGACACCCTCACCAAGATGATTCTCCCCATCTTTGATTATGGAGACTTAGTCTATTCTGCTGCCCCTAAGACCACCCTGGCTAGACTGGATCCTCTTTTCCACTCCATCTGTTGCTTAGCACTTAGCTCTCCTACCCGCAGCCATCACTGTACTATCTACTCCTCTCTCTCCCTTCCCTCCATGGAGGATCGCCATCTGTCCCACTGTGTCTCCTTCACCTCAAAATTATGGCTATCCTCTCTACCCCTCTACCTCCACTCCCTGCTCTCTCCCTCCTCACCCCCTCCTCCTACTCCCTCCAACACTCCGGGTTTCGCTCCCTCAAGCTCCCTCCCCAAAAAACTCTAGCTAGCCAATCAGCCTTCTCGTTCCGCTTTCCTAAACTCTGGAATTCTCTCCCCTTAAACATTCGCTCTGCTCTATCTTAACCCTCCCTTATTTCCCTTCTCTGCTCACATACTTCCCCCTCCTGCCACTGTTATTAAGGTGCCTGGCCTAGATTTTCATTTGACTACTAATTGACTGAAACAGTTGTCATTGTAAGCTGCACTTATGTATATATAACTAAACTGCTGACACTGTGTAATGCATTTATTGAGTCTCTCCATGTACTTTGTATTGTACCCATGCTCCTAACAACTGACATTGTATATTGCACATATTGTATGTACACATGTTCTATTCTCTGCTAATCTGTATATGCTATATATATATATATATATATATATATATATATATATACTGTATATAAGTGTTCCTCATTCCCTCCCCAGGACACGTCTGAAACTAGCTATTTGAGCTTGGTATGTTTTTCCTGGTGAAATGCTTTAATAAATAAATATTTGGCATGCCAAGAGATATAACCCTTGAGATTAAGCATGCAAATCTGTTGAATAGTTGCAAAGGTAATGCAGTACAAAGTTTGAGGTTTAACATAGAAACCCCTGCTCAACCCTAACTATAGCGGCGTGATAATATATAATATAAAAACTGTATTGTAGAGTTTCAGTTTAAGTTTTACTGCAAACTATATTGCTAAGATCCACTGTAAGTTTTATTGCAACTTGTAACTGTTTGTACACGATTGCTTGAAGGGGAACCACTGCAAATGAGCTTGTCTCAATGGTAAATTCCCAAATTAAATTGAAATTGAAACCCTAAAGGGCATTAGCCTGAGGCAGCCAGGAAATAAACAGCAACAGTATTTACAAGCAGGTTTGCCACCCAACAGGATGAGCCATAGTAGCCAGTGGTCGGAAACTCTGACTATGAAGCCCATAAAGAAAGAGAGGAGGATGGTGGATGGGAGAGTTTGGCTCTATGGAGAAGATATTTCTTCCAAGAGTCAATCTCCAGTATTGCTGTGTCTTAAGGAGGGGGATCACTTGGGTCATCCTGATCCATCAGTTGAATGGGTTAGTGCAGCTGGTATGAAGGTACCAAAGGTATTGCTGGCTCCAACAGCTGCTGCGTTACCTACTGGAAGAGCAGGGATGTCCCAGGAATAGGGCATTCATGGCCTTTCAGCGACCACGCAGACTAGCTGGGAGAGATGTAGCCAAAACATCTGTCTGAGACAAGACAACTGATGCTTCTGAGCGTGAGATCACCTCCAAAGTGTCAATTAATGACACCCTGATCAAATGCCGAACTATCTCCACACTCTTACTAGCACTGCCAAGGCTAGCCCACACTTTGTCACAAGTAGGCAGCTCAGAAAGCAAGGCATGCATCGGACCCAACAGACAGCACTAGTAGGCTACCATGTGTGTCTGGTGCTAAGCTATGAGTAGTGATGACTTGGCCAAGAGTATTATCTTCCTCTGCTGTGCATCCATGTGTCTAAATTCAAGTTCTGGGGATACGGCCAAGTTGTGGGGAGACAGGCTTACTGCCCCAAGAGGTCAGAAGAGAAATCAATCCCACTGCGGAGTGAATGACATCCCCATCAGAGCCCAGTATCTTGCCTGGATGCTTCTTGGAGCCAGAGGTGTGGAAAAAGGACATTTCCAGCCTGCCACAGTTGCCTTGCCCAATGCTGTATGACAGGAAGGGATCACCAGTTTGCCATGCAAGGAAGCCTACCAGCATGCCACATGGGTTGGTGCCTACCAAATAGGGTCAGTCCAGTGCCTCTTGCATCTACCTCATGAATAGCTGAAAAAGCAACATTTAGCAGCAGACAAAGAAACACAGACTCTGTTGCCGGATAAGGACCACTTGGCACATTCAGTCTGCTCATTTTTCCCTGCCTATACTCTGACCGCACAACCCTAACTGATCTCCGGCTAACTCCCCCTCTCCCATGGCACCCCACCTTACCTACTAAGATTTCCTTGAAAATTCATTGCTCTCTGAATCCTCAGAGGAAGACATCAAGGGAGAGAAGGCTGGAACCCCAGGAGAGAACGGAGCTGACAGAAGTTCTGGGAATAGCACCAGGATGGTCTCCCTAAATCAGCCCTGCATGTTCTCCATCCACTGCCAGGACTGTTACTGAGTTAACTGACCTGGAGGTCTGAGGGTCTCAGATACCCTGTAAAACACAATCTGTAACACATGTGGCAGAATCTTAAAAATGGATGTTGGTGCCTGTTGGGTCTACTGTACCCATGCCCAGTCATAGTCCATGTTGCTCAGTCGGGGTACTGGCTCAAAAAGAGAAACACGAAAAGCCTCAAAGCCAAACAGCACCATGTGGGTGGTGACTGGTGAGTGAGTGTACATGGGAGAGTCTCTGGCCAGATAATGATTGGCTGGTTCCAAGTGGGCTCTGCTGCAGAGTTTGCTCTAGGTCTGAAGTTAATGGTGCTATTATTGGCAGTAGGGACCGCAGCACCAAAGCCGATGCCTGTCCTGGCATCAATGCCACACCAACACTGAGGACCAGGATGACACTAGTGCAGCAAACACCACTGGCGCAGACAGTGATGCCAGCATAGGCCCCAACAACGACAGCATGAGTGGCACTGGTGACAAGGTCTGTGCCAACACCAGTAATGGCACCACACACATTACCAATGCCAGAATTAGTGCCAGTCAACTGTGATGTTGCCATGACAAAAGTTTGCACCAAAGGTACTGATCCTGCAACAGGATGGTCCAGTGCCAATAGTTAAAGATGGTTACAGGATTGTTATGGGTGCTTTCTCAGCCACCCAGTAGGAGCCAGATGACCACCTGATGCCACCACTGTGATCCCAGCTTGGTGGGGGGAGGGAGAGTCCAGCACCTTAAATTGGCCCCGAAGAGTGGTGAGGGGACCAAGACATACAATCCAGGGACCTACCAGAAGAGCTCCTGTGACGACCTCTACCTTTGAAGTCAGGGGTGGGACATTCAGATCTCTACACTACAATGTCCAGTAGTTGAAGATGGTGCAGGTGTTGCAGGCTTCCATCTCATGGCTCAGTCCCAGGCAGGTGAAACAATGTATGTCAGTCAGACTGGGTAATGCCTTTCCTGCACTTACAATGCCACCATGGGACCCCATGGGTTTTGGCTTTTGGGGGACTTGACTTTTTTACCTAACATATGTAATACAGTAGTGGCCAATATAATTATTGGCCATTTGTAGGGTTGTTAAACTAAAGGCAACTCAGGCAATAGCAGTGCAAAGAACATTTAAAAAAGTTGCGTTATATATATATATATATATAAATATATATATACACAGTTTCTGAATTTTAGCTTATGTATACAAGCGATATCCTAATATGGAGTAATTTCAAGGAAATGTTATCTCAAATCATGTTATACACATTTCAGCTTCACTCATATCATGCTATATTTTCCTTGCTTATCCAGGAATTTCCTGCAAAAGTATCTGAAGATGCAGGTAATGTGATATCAAAACATAGCCAAAAAACTTTACATGCTATATTCAAGTCCTTCAGTATTAATACAAATATTTGTAACACCCTTGAGATCCATTTGTTGCTGGAGGGTAGGCAGGCTCAAACAGATCCCAGATTTATACTTACAGTGCAATTTATTTGGCACGAAGTCCTGGCCATGTGCTAGCAACCTCAATAAAATTAGATATTGTTGCAAACTGCTTATCTTGCATATGCCATATATTAAAAGTATGTTGGATCCCATTTTTCTATGTCAAGCAGATGATTAACTGAAAATAGTGTAGTTAGTATGGAGGACTGAGTTTCACTCAGCCCTTGCTATATACACCCTTTTAAAATCTGATTCTTCACGGGGCCCAAAGAAAACCACTGTCCTTGAGACATGCAGTTGAGGCCAAAACAGAAAAAGATAAGGACAAAAAAAAGAATGCATTTAGAAAAAGGAGAAAACGGAGAAACTGGCAGAGAATGGAGGAAGGGAAACAGAAACTAGTGACCAAAGAGGGAAGACAAAAAAAGTAGCATCATGCTGGCCTGGCAGAAGAACGACAAGTTCCATCTTCCATGCAGCCAGCCTGAGCCTGGGTTGCTGACAAGGGCCGGCATTATGAGGAGGAGGAAGATGAGAACAGAGTACCCCAATGGATACTCTCCTCCTTGAAGGAGAGAGGTCGGATACACCTGTTGTAACACTACCAGCTGGGTGACCACAGATGGCAATCAAGTTGGGAGCACCTGTGGGGGAGCAAGTCTGCATGTGTGGTGTCAGGCTCTCTGATATATGACCAAACTGTTGCGTCCCAATGGGGGTGAGTCAGTGAAGACAGCGAAAGTGAGACAAGGCAACTCGTGGATTATACCCCTGCTTCCTATCTCCCCAGCTGTGTTTCCCAGAGCTCAACTCCCCTCCCCAGTTCCTACATCTAGTACTGCTGCACCAGGATTATGAGGAACAGCACTGAAGGAGAATCCCCACCGGAAAGCGTAAGTTCCAGGGGTATTAGAGGTGGAGAGGACTGGGGCACTGTCAGAGTCATTCCCCTATAGCAGTTACCGATACAACTGAGGCAAGGTGTAAGATTTATTTGCTGCTCACACCATGCAGATTACAGGATGGCCCAATATGAAGCAACATCTCGCTCAAGGGTATTTCAAAGCAGCACACACAGTTTTTCTTTAGCAATAATTATTTTTCTGGCAAATACATCAATATGCCCATTTTTCTTTTTGTCTTCTCTCACTCCTGAATGACGATACAACATTTTGAAGTTTTTAAATCTTCTCACTTCCGTGCCATACCCACCACGATAAAAATGAAATATCATGGTACAGTACTGTGATACTCATGATCGGAAACATGTGGTAGTACCATCCTTATACATTCACAGTATTAGTGGCAACATTAGCAGAACAGTTTTTAAAAAACTGTTAGTGGGCAGAGGGTTGAGGTGCTGGACACCTTACCTTGCGCTACACCTGCAACCTGGGTTCGGGAATGACCTTGGATCATCAGGATGCCAGTGTGGGGGCAGAGCAGGACTGCATGCCAGCGGCAGCTCTCTCCTGAGGGTGGGTTGGTAGCACACACCTCCCGGAAGTTCGGCTCCCACTAGGTGGAGGTGTGGTGAGTAGGTTAGGCGAGAGGGGTGGCAAAAGCATCGGGAGGTGGATGGGGCTGAGCTGGCATCATGGGGTGCGAAGCATGCCGGGGCCTCAGGGAGAGGAGAAAATCTGAAAAAAAAAAAAAAAATTGCACGTGTCCTGTCGCCAGTTGGCAGGAGGAGGTGACGGGGGCCAAAAAGCTAAATAAAAAAAAAAAACAGTTAATGGCAGCTTTGTTTAATGACTTGAGTCATTATTAACAAAGGTGTTTTAGAAATATCTGAGAAAATTCAAACTGCACAAATGATGAAGCTAAGGACAGCAAAAATAAATAAATTGGCTACAAAACTGTATGACTTTTTTTTGCTAACAAATACTAAATAAGCCCTTTCGGTGCGAGCTCTTCTTGCATCATTATGTGTACATCAAAGGCACTGAGCTCTTAATGCTCATTTCTTCTACTACAGAAATGCAGTAGTTAAAGTAGTCCCCTTCTAAAGGCAGCTAAACCCTTCTGTCCTTAAGTCCACAGCAGAAAACTGCTTCACTGCTAATACGCTGGTCTTTGGTAACAGACTACTCAACAAGTGAATTATCAGGAATGATTTTGTTTTATGCACTATTTTATGAAACCAGCTGGTGTTTAGCTGAACAGTTTTCTTTACCTTTAGATCATTTTTTATTTTTTTTAATTTTATTTTTATTACGGATTACTAAATCATGTTGCCATCTTTGGAAAACAACTCATTTCAATATCATTTTTATTTCTAATCTATGAGTTTTTTTTGTTGTTTACTGTATCAGTAGACAATCAGTGCTTCTAAATAATAACAGGAAAAACAGCAGGGAGACAATTGTGCTGAGTCTGCAAGAGACGCTAATTAGGGATTTGAAGTCTCAACTTCAGACCTTCGGAACTTGCAAATGGAAGTCCTGCCCATTAAAACTGAAAGCAACTCCTTTTGACGCTCTAGGAATCATTATTGATTCCCCTGTGAGTACAGGAAACCTGCTAATTGTGTTTATGAACAGTAGGGTTTATGCAGTTTAACAATTTCACATACATTATTTGAAGGCGGTACAATCCCAGCATTCAGGGATTGCTGGATTCGCTGCAGACTGTGATATATTATATTGAACTAAAATGATTCTGTACTTAGATGTTACAGTACATAAGCTTTGGGGGTTATATGGGTCCCTTCTTCAGGTGTTATAGCACACTGAGCAGTAGTAGCAGGTTTTATAACTTCAGAGATTAATATTTGTTATTATTATCAGGTTTGATAGTTTCTGAGGCTTATGAACCTGTGTACAAGGCAACTTCTACAAGTGGAATACTGTTTTCCTCCCCATACAGGTGTACATGCTATATATTTCATTAAAAAAAATTTGAGAAGCTGACTCGAGTTCGTCCACTATAGTTAGCTGGTCTTAATTGATTACAACAAGGACCAATCTAAACCCCTTTTGTTCCTCCTTCTCCTTTACTACCTCACTTCTCACGTGGTGACACTATCATCTGGCCATTCTTTCCACTCCATGCATACTCAATCTCATGCAACAGTAGAGAGGGGAGAAACTTCTAGTTTACCTACTATGTGCACATATCATTTAAATTTTCCTCACCACTGTAATCCAAATGTAATGCAAAATCTCATTTTCAATCAGCTCAGATTGGTCTTGGACAAGTCACTTAAAGGAAAACTCGAAATCCACAGCCCCCCGCCCCCGAAAGGCTTACCCCTGATCCAGCTTTTTATTTGAGAAAGCGTGTTTTCTCGCACTGCTACTTACTTTTATTTTATTTTGAAAGTCCATGAACCGGAATATGCATGACGTTGGGGGCTCCATTTAGTGTAAAGGTGCAGCGACGCATCATGCACTTCCATACTTTTTTATTGAAGTGCATGGTACATTGCCGCACCTTTGCAGTAAATGGAGCCCCTCCAGTGTCCAACATATTCCCAGTTCGCGGACTTTTCAAAATAAAAATAAAGTAAGTAGCAGCGTGAGAAAAATATGCTTTTCTAAATAAAAAGCTGGATCGGGAAGTAAGCCATTGGGGGCTGGGGGCCATGGATTTAGAGAGTTTTCCTTTAACTTCACAGTGCTCCAGTCCACCCAACTGCAGAAATGGGCAGAAGCAGGACACCACTGAAAACGAGATGTTGCATCTCAAGTGAGCAATCCAGGGTAAATGAACTGTAAAATGTGTAAATGGAGTAGATAGCTTGGATTCTATAGTTAAATATTTTGTTTTTAAGTTTTTGGTAACTGGGCAAGGCCCACTAGGCACAAGTGCCTGTTTTCAGGGGTGACCTGGGAGCACTGGGCGGTTAATTGACTTGCTCAGAGTCACTCAGTGTGCAAGTGGAGGTTGTGAGACTCAAACTCAGGTCTGGTCTGCTGGATGTACCAAGCTCGTTCACATCTCGTTCCTCTAACCTCTAGGCTATACTGCCAGCCCTGCACTGCATTATTTAACATAGACATTTCCATAGCAAAACTTGATATTTTAAGATCAATAAATCGCAGTACACTGTGGACTAATGATGGGTGTGTCTCAAATGTGAATTTCTGTAATCCTGATGAACCCTTCTACAGATTTAATTGGTAAAGACACGCTGGTACTTGTATAAAACAATTCTCTAAGAAATGACCTATTCTAATAACTACTGTGGAATTCATATACATAAATTTGATTTCTAAGTAAAAAATAACCCTACACGGCCAAATCCAAGCAACTTGCTAGTGACAGTATTATTAGCATTACATGGTTTATAAATTCTGCAACATATGGGCGGTACTCTGCGAATTTGTTGACTGTAACCCATTGAGTATCTGTTCTTATTGGGACCTTATAAAGAAATGAACTTAGTCCGAGGAACAAATTAACTTTAGCAAACTTCTTTTCTAGTATCTTTTCAACTGATTAATATCTGAGATTTAAGAAACACTTCTAAGATATTACTCTGTATTCTTGTTAAATATTTTATATTTTTAAAACAAATATGGGTGTTAATTTATAATGTTGTATGTGAACTGTGCCTGTAAAGACTGAAAAACAGTCGAACAATAAAGCATTCTTGAACCCTGAATTACAAAATAAAATAAATATCCCCATCCTTACGCTTTTTTTGGGTGGAAATGCAGCATTCACATGCTATATACAAACACAGTAAGCATACCAAGAGGTTTATTTCAACACAGAGGCCCTGAACACACTACAGAACTGTTTCTAAACCAGTTTAGCTAAACCATTTCAGTGCATCCACACTACTCAGTAACCATTTTTGATAGTGGTTCAGTGTGGCCACACTGCTAGTGTTAAATCTGTTTTCCTTGTAACTATTTTGTGTTAACTCCAACACACAGAACTGTGCTTGCCTGGACACAGTGCAGCTAGAACTGTTTTAGCTAAACCATTACAGCTTAAAATGTTTTTACTCCTGGCCAGACCTGTGAGTAAACCCATGCTAGCTCCAAAACATTTTTAAAATTGGTTTTAAGACTAGGTATCTAGCAGGGTTTAAAAACACTTTTGTTAAAACGTTTTAAGGGGCTTGTAGTCTGTCTGCTAACAGTGCTAGGGGAGTTTAAAACATTTTAAGGCACTTAAACTGTTTTAGGTTCCCCAGTGTGTCCAGGGCCTTACAGTACTTTAGTTGAGAGGTAACATTCATTTAACTAGACAAAGTAATAACTGGCTGATGCGGGTGATAAAATGCCCAAAGTTGAAAGCAGAGCCATTTAATCGACGACAGAAGCCATTTATTCCAAGTATACTATGGCTAACTGAATGTTATTACTCTTGTAAGGAGGCAGTATAGCACAGTGGTTAATGGCACTGGGCTGCAAACCTGGAGACATAGGTTTGAATCCCATCAGCCCCCACTTGCAACAGTGCGATCCTGAGCAAGTCACAACTTCCTTGTGCTCCCAGGTCGCACCTGGAAACAAGCTCCGCCTTAATGTGCCTTTCCTGGTTACAAAAATGTCCCCTTCCCCTTTCCTCCTAGTGTTGCCTTTCCTTGTTAAACAATTTCCCCTTTCCCTAATATGACTAAGAATTCTGAAACCAGGATTTCAAATGGTCTGTGGTAGTTGAAGTGGAATGTGCCTTCCCCCTATTTTCTGTGGACTAATTATGGGTGTGTCTCAAATGTGAATAAACTATCATGGCCATGTCTGTCTGAGATGTGGGTAAACTATTGTTGAGAGTCTAAATGTGAATAAACTACTGTGGGTATGTCTAAAATGTGGATAAAAGTATAAAGAAGTGGTTGCAGCAGTTTGTGGGGTGTTTAATGAAGGTTTTCCTCTTTTCTGACTATAGAGACCTGCTGTACAATACATAATAAAATCAGTTAGGTGCAAGGATCTTTCTGTCATAGATAAAAATAATTCTTGTAGTTTGAGTACAGACGAGTCAGAGGGTGGTGGAGTTTGCTCAAGGTCTTTTTTTTTTTAACTTTGTGTTTATGGTTTTATGACAATGACATACATAAGCCAAACTTCGAGCACCAAACATTCAAAGGAAAGGTATGAACATTCAATGAGAGCGCCACTCCTCTTACTACATACGAGTAATACAGACTGGTGCTATTTTTGATACATGTTTGTGGGGGTAACCCAGTAATTTAAAACAATCGTAGTTATCTACATTTCCTATTGCTGAGATAGAGGCCATAAGCCACATGGAACTGTTCTAAAAGTACAGCATAAATCAGAGAGTCACAAGTGCCCTTCTCCTCCCAAGTAGAGGAAAGAAGGGTATATATCCATGCCATTACAATGTCAAAGTGTACTACATCTAGTACTATAACAAACCATATTCCCTTTCCACTGCATTCCACTCTTACCATCTCTTTCTTCTGTCCCTTAACTCTCTTCCCTGCCATAGACTAGCCCTTCAAGGGCTCCCTGCCCCTCAAATGGGAGAAATGCGGATACCGGGAGGTTGTCACTTCCATAGCCGCCGCTTGAGACACCTAGACTGGACTCCTTACTAGCGAGGGTGCGGCATTGCCAATACCCAATTGGAAAGCGAGCACTTTTCTGCTCTGGCGTCTGACTGGCTCCTGCAGTCTGCTCCTGTGTCTCCCTCAATATTAAGCTAAAGTCTGATTTTCTGTCTAAAACTTGCACACAATAAAGAGCTGTACTTACTTACTGCCTAACAGTTATTACCTCTATGTTTTCCGTTTAGAGTGTCAAGAGTTGGGACTCTGTTTGTTTACACTTCTTTCTGAATTTCTGTGGTTGGGCCAGTCTTTAGGCATCAAGGAATAACCAGTTCTGTTGTCCTGCTGTTTTGGTTCTCCTCCTGGTTCAGATGTTTCATTGTCCATGGCCCAGTACTTAATACCGACCCCTTCCTCCATCTCCTGTCAAGAATATGCTCTCCATGGGCTGCCTACCCATAGGCATGAGAAACCCAGGCACCAGGCCATCGACGCTGCCCACAGCCTGAAAACCTAAGCTCGGACTCTCCATTAGCAAAGTACGGCATTAGCAGCCATCCAATCGGAATGAGAGCGCACTTTGGCGTTGGCTTCCGACTAGTTCCTGCAGTCTGCTTCTGTGTTCATTCTAAACCAAGCATAAATCTGATTTCCATGCTAAAATTTGCCAAAAAAGAGCTGTAATTACTTTTCTCCTTGACTGCTAAGACCCTTGTCCTTCTGTTTAGAGTGTTACATTTAGGAATACTGTGTTATTACACTACTTTTGAAATTCTGTGCTTGCGTCAGCTCCCTAAACGAGCGGCCGATCACTTCTCCCTACTGAAGATCCTACTAAGCCTTATCTTATGTCCTCCTTAAATATTACAGAAGCACTCTGAACTGATATGACTGAAGTAACATTAAGTACTTACTTGCATTAATCGTTTTTTACTTGTATTACCTGGCTCTATTGTAAATATCTCTGTATGCGTTGTACCATTTAACCCAGAGCTAACCAGGTCCATATTGTAACTGAGCTTGCTCAATGATGTTCACCTGGATAAATAAATATTTTGATTGATTGAATAGTGAAAGTCTGAGTCTGAACTGCTCTAAACAGATAACAAGTAAGCAATCGGAAGTACAGTGACATGTGAAAAAACAACAGTGTCTGAGATGCAACAAACCAGCTTAGGTAACGTGGCAGGCCACACCAGATCAGCACGAGGCACTAAACAATAGTTATTAAGGAGAATTTCGATCATAATGCCTTACCTGGGGACCAGCCAATTACCCACCTTACCAACCCAGAAAAGGGCAATAAAAGAGCTAAGCAATATAAAGTCAAGTTTCTTCATCCTCAGATGAGGACTCCTGATGTTGGCTAGTGTTCGACGGTTTTGGCATTCCTTTGAGCCCACTTCAGTGCATTGTTTGATCTGAAAAGATAAATATTTTCCCTTTGTGGACGATCCTCAGATGAGCTGGGAGCACAATTCCATGTGGTATCTCTGCTGCACAAAGAATGGCTTTAATCCCATCAAACCTTTTCTTTCTCTGTCTGGTAGCATAGCTCAGGTCTGCATACAAGTGAATAGTCTGCCCATCCTGTAATAGGGGACCCTTTTGTTGGGCTAATGCCAGCAAAATATCTCTGCTTCCTACTCCATTCATCGCAATATTGATGGCTCGGGGCACATCTGGGTTGTCCAGTCTGCCTCGTGGAGTCACCCGTTACGCTTTTTGAATATGCATCGGGTGACTGAGCACTTCTTCACCAAACTGCTATTTTAACCAGACTTGCAGAAAGAGGGGCAGATGAGCTCCGGCACATCCTTCAGGCATTCCTACTAACCAGACATTGACAGAACGGGCTTGATTCTCTAATGTCTCTAGCTGTGTACGGAGATGAGCATTTTCTTTCATTAAGGTGGCCACCGTACCAAGTGCAGCATCAGCCCGTTTACTCGTCTCTGCTGTAGAGAATTGAACTTGAGTCCATCGAAACGTCCAAGGTGACAACTCTATCCGTAAGAGTGTCAAACTTATCAGCAACACCTGACACAGCCTGAATGAGGTGATTACTTGGTACCTCAAGGTCTGAAGGGTTTCCTTTGCTACTGCCTCCTGTGGCTCTGAGGCTTTTCCCTGGGCCGACCTCGTGGCGGGGTGGGGGGGGACCCGCACCCGTTCAACTTTTCGTGTCCTCAGGCACTGCCTTGTCCTTTGTAGGGTTGCCCATTCTGACCCAGGAGGATTCCGCGATCAAACCAGGCACTTCAAGAGTTCCAAACACTGGGTTAACTGCACTGCTACCACTGATTTTACAAGGGATTGCACAGAGCTCAAACGTCAGTCAGCCATATTGCTTGTGCTCCACAGCACACACCCCGCCCCCCGCTCTAGGTCTGTTTGGGTCTAATGTACAAGGTAGACAAAATATTTCTAACCAATTGCTTTTGCCGTTCAGTGACCCTAGAGGGCTACTGAGTCATTAATTCTAAGTTTATGACACAGAGTCAGCCAAATGTAGTACAATCCCCTGAAATCTGAATTTTGCTCCTTCTATAGCACTAAAGCCACCTTTCTCAGAGTAATTAAGTTCCTCATTGCGGAACTTGGCACAGATGAGCGCATCACTCTTGACCATCTTGTTTCTGCTGCAGTCCATCTCTGAGTTGTATTCTATGTCTCTGACCATGGCTTCTTGGTCTTGGGTAACGAATATTCATTAACCCTCTTTCACAAGATTCTCTTCTTGAGCCCCTTCATTTCTCAATTTGTCCCCTCCCACTTGGTAACCTCCTCTCCAGATTCAATCCCAAGAAATATCTCTACAAATTACTACATGTCTAAACAGCATTCTTGCTGGATTCTGCTTATGATAATTGGAGGGGCATGCTTCACGTATTTAGAGCCCATTCTGACCTTAAATTACTATGCTATTACGTATGTTATGTATTTCCATTTGTTTATTTGGAATTTGTGGTCCGGAAAGGCAAACTGTGCTGAAGGACATTTCCAAGTGCAACCCCGGGGGAGAGGGTTACAGTAGGAAGGAGCAGTAAAATGTAATGCCATACAGTAACTAATGCAGTGAAATAAAGTAGTGCAATAAAAATGAAAATGTAATAAACCTTTGGTAACACAAATAACCAATAAATAAAACGAATACTAGAGAGGATGGCCAGGCCAAGTAAAAACAGTATGTAATTCAGGTTAAGGGGAAGGGTGGGGGAAGAGGGAGAAAACGGGTTGGAGACTAGAGGGCGGAGAGAGAGAGAGGGCAGTCAGCTGCAGGAGTGGATGTAATGTTCACGTAACACAGCTTTGAAAACAAGAGATGGACTGAGGAGCAGAGGGCAGGTGGAGGTTATTCCAGAGAGGGAGGCAAAGGTACACGGCAGCTTGCTCAGCAGAGGCTTTGGAGCGAGGAACTAAGAAGGAGCAGGGGTTGGCAAGCAGAGGGAAAAGAAGGGTGGAGGAAGGGGGAGGTGGGAGGAGAGGTGGCAGAGGAGAGAACTAAACTGGAATTTAAAGAGAAAGAAGGCACAGTGAGAGAGGCACCCACCTTCAGGAGACAGAAGGGAAGAGGTGGGAGCGAAGGAACAGCCACTATGTGAATGGGCAGTTCAGGGTACAGCAACAGAAAGCATAGAATACTAGGTCCAGTCTAGCCAGGGTGGATTTAGGGACAGCACTATATTCTACATCTGTAGTCAAACACCAAGAGGATCATTTTGATGATAATCTTACGGTGGTCCCAAATTGGGAAGTCAGTTGTGTTATGGTAAAGGGCAGCGAGCTGAGGAAGGACCTTTTTACAGAAGGCATCAATGTGAGAAACACTTACAAAGTTGATGTTTCAGTCCAGCCACACACCAAATGCTGACAGCATTCAACTTTATGTCTTTTTCAAATCATATCTGATATTGCTCTTTTTTCCCCATTCATCCTGCGTAGAGGAAGATAATTCTTGGCTCTTTTTCATTTCTTTTTTCCAGTTTAAATGTCTCTAAAATGTCAAGTCCCTGTCCATTGGCGTCATCCTCCCATGATACTTTTTGGGAGTGTATGGAAGATATCCCTAGTACCCTGGCCAACATTCCTTTTCTCAGTCAAACAGGTTCTTATGCAATACAGTTGTGTTTGTGGAATTGACACACTGGCGTCTGCATGTATACCTCACACTGTCACTGCACTATCAGTATATAACTCATTGCTTTGTAAAGTACTTTGTGATACAGTATGTAAGAAATGAGCTACAGAAAACCAAATTCTAGACTGATCTTTTAAATGTTTATGTTCTCCAAACTGCCAACTACTCAATCACTATTCTTACTGCCTCTATCTCCTATGCTCATTGTAACAGAAATCACAGAATCCTGCTGGTTCCTAGAATTTACCTTTGCATTTCTTCTAGCATTTGTAAAATGGCCTTATCTTCTTCGTAACATTGTTCATTTTCACCAGTACTGTGACCAAGCTTTTGCTGAAATACTCATTTGTGCCTTTATCTCGTGTTTGGATCTGCAACTACCGTCCTGTCTGGCTTTCCAAAATCCCTTCTCTCCAAACTCCAACCTGTTCCGAATGGTGCTACATGTCTCCTACCGACTCTCTAAAGCAAGGTTATGTTACTTCCATACTTGATAAGCTATACTGACTTTCCATCCTGTTTTACATTCACTTTAACAAAATCATTAATTGATGTGCATCACATTCTTTTTCTGATCTTATCTCCATGTTTCTCTTTCTACTACAGGTGCATAATACTGCAGTTCTGCATTTTGCATCACTTTGTATGACTTTGGTGTGGCTTGCTTTTCATGACTCTCCGCTTTTTTTCCCTGATAATACCCGTTTAAATCACCTTAATTAGATGTATCCTTTCAAAGGATGTTTTCTGCATTCGTTTACAAGTCTGGCCATAGTGCAATTCTGCCCTGGGCTAATCCAGTTATTCCCATACTTGTCCATGCTGGATAGTGTGGAGAAAGTTAAAGTGCTAAAGTTGCTGCTCTCTCCTTCCAAAACCAATCTTCTTTCCTGGAAGTTCAAATGTGGCTGCATTTGCTGATTCGGTTTTCATACAGTTTCAGGTTTGAACTCCCTATGAGTGTTGATTGCCCAGTTCCTAGGCTCATTCTGGCTAAATGGAGGTAGCCTGAAATTTCCACAGTCCAAGAGTGAATTCTCAAGACAGGTATACTAGCTCCAGTGAGAGCATGCATACCTCACCACTGACTGCTTGAACAAATTTCACAGCATTTGGAAACCATTCCTGACCCTATCAGGGAAATAAGATTCCAGACCTAGAGGCCAGCATGGTGGAAGCCGACTAGGATATCATGGTCCATTACCGAGTCATGGTGCACAGCCAGCCATGACTGGGACATGGTCATACCAGGGTACACAATGTTCAGGAAGTACAGGTAGGAAAGAGAGGTGAGGGAGTGGTGCTTTATATGAAGGATAGTATAAAAGCAACTAAAATAAAAGCTATTCGGGTGAAGGCCAAGGTGCTGCAGAGGTTACCCCTGAGTCAGGCAATGAAGCCACTACTGGGACAGAGGTGATCTATAGGCCTCAAGTACGGAGGGGGAACTTAGATAAGGGAACGTTAGAAGCAATTAGCAAAATGGCTAACAAGGGGGAGGTGCTGCTGGTGGGGGACTTCAATCTGCCAGATGTAGACTGCAGCATTCCTGCGGCAGCTTCAGCTAGGAACAGGGACATCCTGGAATCCTTGCATGGGGCATTCCTCAAGCAACTGGTCAGTGAACCCACTCGCAATGGGGCAGTACTGGATCTGGTGCTTACACGTGGAGACAGAGTCAAGGATGTCAAGGTGGAAAGCCAGCTGGAGACAAGTGTTCACTGTACAGTGGGGTTCTACATAAGAACTGCTGCGGAATACACCTGCACGGTGGCCGGAGTCCTGGACTTCAGAAGGGCTTACTTTATAAAGATGGAGGAATGCATCAGGAATAACTTGACAGGGATGCGGACTTGGAGGGGGTGAAGGAAAGTGAGCCAAACAAAAAGAGGGGATAGTGAGGGCAACAAACCTGTGCGTCAGACAGGTAAGCAAAAGTAAAAGAAAGAGAAGACCACTATGGTTCTCCAAAGAGGAGGCAGAAAAGGCGAACGCTAACGGTGTAGCAGTCAGAAGCTATAAAGGGACCCAGAGTGATGAGAATAACAAAGGGGGCAAACAAAGCTATAAGGAGCGCAAAGGCACAAACTGAGGAAAGAACAGCTCAGGGAATATCAATAGGGGACAAGACATTTTACAGGTATGTTAACGAGAAAAGGAAGACAAAGGGAAGGACTGTGCAGTTAAGGTGGTGTAACTGTACAGAGTGGGATAAAGAGAATGCATACATCCTGAACAAATACTTCTGCTCGGTATTCACAGCAGATGGGGAGGGAGAGGGACCTCAAAAAGACACCAGGGATTTTGGAGGTGGGGGGGGGGAACAGAAGAGGACACCAGTCCATTTCTTGAGGAGGAAGACCATAAAGCACTTGCTAACCTGAAGGTAGAAAAAGCTGTTGGGCCAGATGAGGTAAATCCAAGGGTACTGAGGCAGCTCATGGAGGTACTAGCGGCACCTCTGACAGACCTATTTAACAGATCACTGGAGACTGGTGTGGTCCCAGGGGACTGGAAAAAGGCAGAGGTAGTCCCACTTCACAAAAGTGGTAGCAAGGAGGAGGCGGGCAATTATAGTCCTGCCAGCCTCACATCAGTAGTAGGAAGCTGATGGAAACACTACTCAAGGAAAGGACTGTGGAATATCTTGTATACAACAGATTACAGGATCCAAGGCAGCATGACTTCACAGGGGTCCAAGAAGTAAGAGCACACCAACAATCTTCAGCTTAAATTACCTCAGTTTATTGCCAAAGTGTTCCCGGCCAGGAACCCAAGCGCTCTGGCTAGTATAGCCTTCAAAGGGGTTTGGCTCAGTGTCATACATCAAGCGTTTATAAACAAAATCTGACGTCATCATTAATTGACATTTCTTGATTTTCACATAGTTATACAAACACCACTATTTTATGAGAAATTATTTACAAAGATATATATATACTAGCCGGAGCGCTTGGGTTCCTGGCCGTGAACACTTTCGCAATAAACTGAGCTAATTTAAGCTGAAGATTGTTGGTGTGCTCTTACTTCTTGGACTACCGAATTTATGGGTTTTGCAACCCCCCTGCAGAGAGCACCCCCCTTGCATTAGTGCGCTGCTTGTTTCTTTTCCTTAAACTGACTTCACAGGGGAAAGGTAATGCCAAACAAATCTCATAGACTTCTTTGACTAGGTAACCAACAAGTTGGATCAGGGAGAGGCAGTAGACATGGCCTACCTAGACTTCAGCAAGGCTTTTCGACACAGTTCCACACAGGAGACTGGTAAACAAGTTGGGTAACTTGGGAGTGGGTAATAAGGTGGTAACCTACATAAAAAAACACAGGTTAGCAGATAGGACACAGAGGGTAGTGGTAAATGGAGTTTGCTCTGAGGAAGGGAGGGTGACCAGCGAGGTACCTCAGGGATCAGTGCTGGGGCCAGTCCTCTTCAATTTTTTTCATAAGTGACATAGCAGAGGAACTGGAAAGAAAGGTCTGCCTCTGACACCAAGATCTGCAAAAGAGTGGACACTCTGGGGGTGTGGGAGTGTAAAGGATGGTTAGGGATCTGAAAAGACTAGAGGAGTGGTCAAGGGTATGGCAGATGGGTTTTAACGCTAAAAAGGGCAAAATAATGCACTTGGGCCACAGTAACCCGAAAGCGGAGTACAAAATGGGTGGAACAATACTAATAAAGACAAAATACCTCCAAGCAAGCCTTTGTTCTAGGCAAAGAGGAATATCAGACATTGAAATACACATCAACTCTTCCCAAGTACCCTTGCAGTAAAATGGGCATCTTTCCTGACAAACATTAGTTCTGGTCTTTTTTGGGCATTAAACATAAAGAAAATTACAGAGAAATATGACTGCAGTGTGACAAGACAGTTGGCAGAGGAAGTGGGATGCTGGGGCACACAGGAAGAGGTACCACCAGCATGAAGAGAGGGGTGGTACTGCCCTTATATGGATCGCTGGTGAGACCACACCTTGAGTACTGTGTCCAGTTCTGGGGACCACACCTCAAGAAGGACATAGCCAGAATGGATGTATTCCAGAGGATGGCCACCAAAATGGTGAAAGGTCTGCATCAAAAGCCCTACAAGGAGAAGCTAAAGGAGCTAAACATGTACACCTTTGAGTGGGGGGGAGGGAGATATGACAGAGACCTTTAAATACCTAACAGGGATTAATAAGGTACAGGAAGAGAGGGTCCCCAGAGAAAAAGGTGCTCTAGAACAAGGGGACATGCTATGCAGCTGGAAGGGAGTAAATTTAGGAAGGATGGTAGGAAGTACTTCCCCATGGAAAAGGTGGTGGATCCCTTGAACAGCCTCCCGGTGGAGGTAGTGGGGTGAAAACAGTAGAAGGGTTCAAAAAGGCCTTGTATGAACACAAGGGAATTGTAACGGTAAGAAAAGGGGGGGATTGTAGAGGTGAGGAAGGGAGGGGAAGGGATGGTACCGTAGAGCAAGTGAGGTCTGCAGCAAAAAAATAGAAAAAGAGCAGACTGAGTGGACCCAGTGGCCCTTATCTGCTGTCATGTTCTATGTTTCTATGTAGACTGCATAATCCCTGGGATTTGTAAATTTAACCTACCGATGGTTGATCTGGTAATAACTGATTAACAGGCATCATGTTAGAAGCTCAGAAACCCAAGTAGTATGCTTGTATGAAAAATACAATGAAATGTACCACTGGTAGTTGAAGTTCTTTTTAATGTATTTATTATTTTAGAAATATGCTGTAATACAAATCAGTTGATGAGTTCAACAGACAGTAAGGGATAAATATAAGCAACTTATACAATAAGGAGATTGTAAGCCCAAAAGCCGAGAACATGAAGTAATTTGTCATTTGTAATTTGATATATATTCAACTATAGAGCCAACTGCCTTATTGCTGTAATATTAAAAACAGTAATATAAAAAAAAAAAAGCTAATGTGCACCTCCGGGTTTGCCACTGATCAGCAGTGCATAAGGATATTACAGTAAGCAGTGGAACAGCACTGTGTAAACAATACAGTGGCTGGCAACACTGACTCACTGAGGCACAAAGCACTCTTTTCATGGACTAATTATTTAATGAAAACACTTTTCTCCCTGTAAATCTGCTAATTGGGACAGTAGCTTTTTTGGGGTTTTCCTTTAAAGGGAAATATGCAAAATTAGTATTTCACAGAAATGTGGGCAATCTCTCTGATCTTTGCATACAATATCTAGGGTTTTTTACTGTCCCCTGAGATAAGCTAGTGACTTAACATTACGGAGGCCATATAAAACTAGAAAGTTAATTGGTGGGGAGAGTGAGTTGCCAAGAACTCGACAGATGTTATGGCAGGAGACCCGTGCTTGATCATCAAGCCAGACTTCCAACTCTGGGTCAAAGAAGCTGAGTGCGCTCACACTTCAGGAGGACTGTTGAGACCTTCCCACAACTTGAGTACCCTACCCACTTCTGTGAGGTTCAAGAGAGCTGCTGACGCTGTAGGTGACCAGCAATTTAACCCTCTTCTACTGTGAGGTCAGGTGCAGTCAGGGTGGTCTTGCACAACAGGAGGAAAGAAATGTTCACCTTTTCTCATCAGCAAGACCATGACACTGCTTCACCCATACCACCATGCTTCAATACAAGCTCTGAGCTCCCTGCTTCGGATGCTGGATTTATGATTCCCCAAACCACATAGATACCTGCTACATGTAAGCTGCAATGGACAGTAATGTATGAAATCTAAAGAGAACAAGGTTCAGAAGAGGTGCTTTGGTGGGAGATCAGAACCTGCAAGACTTTGTGTGGCAGAAACAATAACAGATAATAATAGAATGAAGACCAGTTTTTCTGTGAAGAGGGGGAAAAACAGCTCTCAGCATGTAACAGTTAAGGTCCCAGAAAAGAAACGACAGAAATAACACAGAACTTCTAAGAGGAACTACAGTAAGACTGAAATTATCTAATACCTCATGACTTTAGAACTAGAAATACATACACAAGATGACCAATTATCTTGAAATGCTTTACGGAAAGATCTGTGGGTGTTTCTGAGTAAATAAATAGGTTTGTAGGTTCATAGGAAGAGTTCAAGTTCAGTGAGCCACGGCCCTTTGATGAACTTGCCACCCATTCACAGGTGGAATTCATATTTCTTTTCCCCCATGTAATTATCCAAATTTTGTTTAAAAGCTGTCATGTTTTTACTTTCTACCATTTCCTTTGGTAGTTCATTCCATTTGGTCACCACCCTTTGTGTGTAATATTTACTTCTTTTGACCGATTTATTTTTATCACCCTGTAGCTTATATTTATGTGACCTGGTAGATGTGATACCCATGTTCAGTTTTAGTCCTAATGCTTCCCTCAGATATGGTTTATTCACAGTTCTGTAAATATGACAGGGATCCCCCCTATTTCTTCTATATTCCATTGAGTACAGGTTTAAATTTTGGAGTCTGTCTATATATCCCAAATTCTTCTTTGATTGTATCTTTCTTGTGACTTCTCTGAATCTTTTCTATTAACCTTTGTGACCTTTTGTTTTGAGGTGCACAAAACTGTGCACAGTATTCCAAGTGTGGTCTCACAAGGGCAGTATACAGTGGGATAATGACTTCACTCTCTCTACTTTTAATATTTCCCAAAATGCATCCCAAGATTTTTTGACACTTCTTTCATGTCTCAAATGTATGTTTATCAAAGGAAAGCTTGTCAGTAATAAGTACCCCCAGGTCCTTTTCTTCCTTTACAGATTGAAGAACGATGATACCCATTTTGTATACATGCAGAGGGCTATTTTTGCCTATAGGCATGACTTTACATTTTTCCATGTTGAAAAACATTTTGTTATTGTCCACCCAAATGGTGAATTTATTTAAGTTAAGTTATAATGTTTCAGCATCTTCTAGAGTTGGTACTAATCCCCCTAGTTTACAGTCGTCTGCATACTTTCCGACCCAAACATTCCCAGTTGTCTGGAGAGTGGATATCATGATATTAAATAGAGTTGTTCCCAGTACCAGTCCCTGGGGAACCCCACTTGTCATTGGACCCCAGTCTGATGTATATCCCTTGATAGTCACACTTTGTGTCCTTTGATTTAACCATGATTCTATCCATTTAATTATGTTTATATGGAGCTTGATTTTTTTAAGTTGTTCTAACAAGACAAAATGTGAGACCTTGTCAAAAGCCTTAGAATAGTCCAGGAATATAATGTCCATCGAGATGTTCTTATCCATTGCTGCACTTACAGGTTCAAAAAAGTTAATGAGATTTTGACAAACATGACCTCCCTACTGTAAAGCCATGCTGCGTTGAGTCACTGATACCAGCAGTGACAAGTGATCCAGTATGTGTTTTTGAAGAAGTCTCTCCATCATTTTACCAATGATCAATGTATGGCTTATAGGCCTATAAAATTGCATGCCTCCAGCCTATTACCACCTTTAAATTTAGGAGTAACCTTGGCAGTTCTCCATTCATTTAAGGTGTCACCCTCCATAATGGAGACATTAAACAGTTGTGTCAGGGGTCCAGCTAGTTCATCAACTAATGACTTCAGGAAGGATGATGTTATACCATCTGGCCCTGGTGAGCTGTTCGTTTTTAAATTCTTTATAATTTCTGTGGTTTCTTTGATGGTACATACCAGGTTCGTAGACACTCTGGGAGTAGTTGTTTAGTTTAGTTGTTATTTCTGCCTTGTTTGTGATAATGCCCTCACTAGTCTCTAGGGGCCCAACAGTTGGCTGTCTGCCTTTCAGTGTACCTATATAACTAAAAAATTTATTATCCCTTACTCTGGTTACTAATTTCAATTCTAGTTCCTTTTTGGCCTTTCTTATGTTCAGTTTAGTTTTCCGGACACTTAACTTGAATCTTTCCCAATCACTCGGTGCCTGGTTCTTTTTGTACTGTATGTATTGTAATTTTTTTTTTAATTAATTTAGCTATTTTGTTTGTTCACCACAGTGGACTCTTTCCGGAATTCAGGTATTCACTTCTAGTTGGCACCCACTTCTCAATACAATACACTAAATGCTTTTGGATGTTGCTCCATGTATTGGCCAGATTTCTCCCTCTTAAGTCTTCCCTCCAGTTCCAACTCATCCCTCCAGTTCCATGATTTAAAGTAGTTCTTAATATTATCACAATTGGCTTTCTTATAGTCTCTAATTTTAGTCTTTCCCGTAGTTACATTGTGGCTAATCTTATATTCGAAGTAAACTTGGTTATGGTCTACATCTGCTAACGGAGGTTGTATTTTAATATTGGTAATGTTTTCTGGGTTACTTGTGAAGACTAAGTCTAATATATTATATGTCCTCTTGTTGGCTCTTTGATCATTTGTTCCAGATTGTGAAGTGCAATGATATCCATAAATTGGTTTTCTACTTGATTAGATCCCTTCTGTGTTTTCCATGATATTTTTGGAAAGTTAAAATCACACATGAGTATTACTTCCCCATTCAAGTTTTTGTTTTAAATTTCTGTTAATAATGATTCATTCTTGGTGTCCTCAAGGTTAGGGGATCGATAAATTCACTGTTTTATGAGGTGTTTTAATTTGTGTCCAGAGCGTTTCATTATTATAGTCATTAATATCCCGAAGTTCAATTGCTGTCAGAGTTTCTCTTGTGTATAAAGCAATACCCCCACCTTTTTTACCCATTCTGTTCTTATTTATTTTATTAAACCCAGGTATGTCAGTATTCCAGTTGTCGTTATTAAACTATGTTTCCATTACCCCACAGATATCAATAAGTTGTTCATTTAATATATATTGTAATTCGTCAATTTTAGATTTTAGACTCCTGGCATTTACAAGTAATATCTTCAGGGTATCCTTATTTGTGTTATTAGAGGTCTAGTTTTAGTAATGTTCTTCTTGTTGGATTTCAGATGCATAACAGTACAACTGTCTCGAAATGAATAATATTTCCCCTCCCCCTCTTTATAAGTTTAAATATTTTTCAATATGTGCTGTAATGTGATTTCCTAGAATTGTATTACCTCTTTTGCTAAGATGCAACCCGTCAGTACAGTAAAGATCTGGGCTATTCGCAAATGTCTCCCAGTGGGTTATACAGTCAATTTCTTGACGCAGGCACCACTACCGTAGCCAGTTATTAATCGTTTTAGGTTTTGTATATTGGTCAGGAGTCGCTTTAGGGATGGGCACTATTTCAGATATGATCAGTACACAGCCCTGGTCAATTAATTTATTAGTTATTGCCAAATAATCTTGTTGTATTTTATGTACTGAATTCCTAAAGATATTATTTGCTCCTGCGTGTATTAAGTATATCACCCAACATCTCTGTAATATCATGAATTTTTGCTCCCCTAAAGCTAGACAAAGTTCTTTTAGATTTGTTTGGGTCACAGACAACCCTATCCAATTTTTTAACCATTGAGTCCCCTAGGACCAGTATGTCTTGTTCTACTTTTGATGTTTGGATCTCCATGACACTGTCTATAGGGTCTTTATCAAATTCTATTAATAGTGAAAATGATGGTGATGATGATGATATTTATTCATTGTGGTCAAGGAACCCTTTTAGATTCTAATACAGTATATAGTGGAACACTATACTCACTCATTCCCCCCCAACTAAATCTTTGTTCAGCCACAAATGCAACAATGAATGGAATGCTGTACTGACCGTATGTGCAGAACAGCATTCCACTCATTTACAATGGAAAGCTCGAGCTGCTCCTGACAGCCCTCAGAAAAAAAACCGCCGTGCATCAATAGCACTGAAACCGGTTTCTAACATGGAAGAGGACGACGGCACTTTTTTTTCCCCAAAAAATATTCACAAGCAGGAGCAGTTCATTCTCAATGATGAGAACCAGCCTTACAACAAAGTTTTTGCCTCCAGTTCATTTATTTTCTCGCTAAGCAAGATGACTGGCCACCATGTTTTTGTTTTTTAAAACCTGCCCACACTAGAGCAACAACCAATGAGAGTGTGCACTGCTAAGGTAGGGATGCCCAGTCCCTAGCAACCACACAACTCAGCATGAACATGCTGTAGCTCCCGAAATAGGAAATAGAAAACAATTTCTTTCTCAACTAAAAAAATATATTTAGAATTCCTAAAACAGTACTGAAATAATCTGGGGGTCACCATACACTATAAAAATACTGGATGGGCAACCCCATGCAGAACCAGTGTGTTCTGCCACCTTGGGGTTTGATTCCCATTGACCTGTCGAGCTTCGCTCTCAAGGTCACAGGGAATCAAACCTCTCTGTGGCAGAACACATTGGTTCTGCATGGTTGCCCATCCAGTATTCTCTATGTCTTGCACAAGGGTGATCTGGCCTAGAGATCTGATAGCTCTAGTGGCTGTCACCCCATTTCCCCTCTTCAGCCTGTGGGTCCCACTATTCCCTTATATCTGTCCCACCCAAACTAAAACCACATTACAGTCTTGACTTCAACCACCTCTCTTTGTAGACTATTTCATTCGTCCACCACCTGCCCCATGAAGAACTTCTTGATGTCCCTCCTGTATCTCCCCCCACCTGTCTCCACCTGTGCCCTCTTGCCCTCTAGTGACTATGCCCTTGTTCCTCTTGAACAAGTTCTTACAAACCACTCTATGGATTCCTCCCAAGAACTTGTATGTCTCAATCATACCCCCACACATACACACACACTTTCCTTCTGGTTTTTACTATGTGCAGCTTCAGGCCTGCCAACCTTTCCTCATACGATCCCCACTGCTGACCACGGATTATCTTCATGGCTGTCCACTGTAAGGTGTTATGTGGTCTGTCTTTCTTGAGATGTGGACTCCACAACTATGTGCAGTACTCCACGTGTGACCTTAACAGAGACCGGTATAGGGGCAGTATCGCCTCCTTCCTCCTCCTACTATTAAGTCCCATTCCTATACATCCCAGCATCCTGTCTGCCATCCTATGTGTTTTGTTGCACTGTGCAGTGGATTTGAAGTTATCAGCAACGATGACCCCCTAGGTCTCTCTCCTCAGTTATCTGTACCATCCTTACACCCTCCAATCCAGTAATCCGTTCTAGGGGTTTCTCTATCAATGTGCATCATTTTTGCACTTTTTTGCATTGACCTTTAGGTGTTATAATCTGAACCACTTTTCCAATTATTTCAAGTCTCTTTTCATTTCTCTAATGCCATCTTCTGTGTCCACTCTGCCACTGATCTTAATGTTATCAACAAATGACACACATCTTATTCAGGATTCCCCTGCTATATTGCACATAAAGATACTGAAGAGTACTCATCCGAACACCAATCCCTGCATTACCCACTCATGATTCCCCAGGACTCTGAGTGCACCTAATAGACAACTGACCTATGCATTCTGCCTCCCAGCCAGTTCCCAAACCACCTTGTTAGTTTGTCTCCTACCACCAGGTCACTCAGCTTTTTTATTTGCCTTCTGTGTGGAATGGAACTGATGGCAAACTTCAGGGTTCTGAGGCCCTAAGCACCCTTTCTCCCAAGACTGGGCTTACCTCCAGCACCCCCCCCACCCGGCCTGCCCTATGCACTCCATGGCTCTCCTCCATGATGAAAACTGAACAAAAGTAATCATTTCAGAATCTGACTTTTTCCCTCCTCACCTCAAACTATGTCCCTTCCTTCTTTAATCTAATAATATCTTCCTTAGCTTTCCCTTAAAGAAAGTTCTCACCGCCCACCCCGGCCCACTCACTATTCTCATCACCATCTCTGCTTTACTGTCTCTTACCATTATTCTGGTCTCTTTCAGAATTTTTAGATAATCCTCCCACTTGGCCTCTCTCTGTCCCCCTGCCTCCCTCCTAAAGTTTTGGAATGCTACTCTTTTGCCCTTAATGCCTCACCTACCTTCTGGAAAACTAGACCAGCGTTTTGCTATTCCCTGTCTCATGCATGATGCTGTCACCCCATCACATCCCTCTTTCTGAAATCCCACTTGGCTTCTGCCATTTCCACTCCCTTTATAGCAACCTATTTATCTTTTAGCCTTTAACCCATCTTGCTAAAGTCTGTCCTTCTGCAGTGCAAGACCAGAGTTTCTGAACTAAAGTAATGTGTCCCTGTGGTAATGTTGAACCACACTTTACTGTAGTCACTGGACCTCAGTGGTACCCTCAACTCTACTTCCCTATTTCAACATTTGACAGAACCAGATAAAGGCTGCCCCCCTCGAATCCCTGATACACTGTAGAAGACAGCAGTCTTGCATCATAACCACCAGTGAAGGGTCATTAAAATGTTGAGCTCACATAACTTGCAGGATCAATGTCTGTATACATCAGTATACAGTATACATCATTACCCCACAACAATAACATTATTTTTAAAAGTGCACTGATGTATATCACCATTTATTAAAGATAATCAATTCAACTATATCAACTGGACAAAACCAAGTTAAGATGACTCATAAGTTTTCTTCATTAACAAAATAAAAATAAAAACCACAACAAATTGAGTTTCTAGCCCTAATAATTCATGTCATTCCAGTGCAGAGTTGGCTGCCAGTGAACTAAAGAATCGAATACAGAGTTTTTATTCTTAGGCGCTAAATGTATTGGGCCCCACCTATGCCCATGAGTTTCTGATCCTCCACTGCCCCAACTGGCCCCCCTCTTCTTTGTTCTGGACAGCACTGGCTTTTGTGCGCTCCCTGATTATGTCCAAGGTTGTTGGGGGGGCGGGCAGGCGGTGGCTTCCCCTGTTCTCCGTTTCCTTTCAACCTTGCATCAGGGGTTGTGCTGATCTATGGTACTTCAAAGCAAAGGCAATGGGGTGTCTCTTTGACTCTGCCCTCCCAGGCCCAGTGTAGTCTTTTTCTGCATAATTTATTTGCTGTGCCTCAGTTATTTGTTTTTTATATATGTTTCAGTTATTTGTTTGTATTACTTATTCTTATTTGTTTATTGACTGTGAAGTGCACTGACTTTTAAAGACGTGTGTTAAATAAAAGCATTTCTCCTGCTACCAGCTACTGACTGAAAACTTGGGAGTCAGGTCAACATATGAATCCCCCAATCACCACTTACAAACCGTGTGACCCTAAGCAAGTCACTTCACCTCCCTAAGCTCCTGGGTCATGCCTAGAAATGAGCTTCAGCACAGTGTGCCATACCTGGCCAAATAATTCTAAAATACAAAAAATAATGATCTATTTATTTATTTAGAGATTTTGGTAACCGGGTAGGCCGACTGAGACCAGAGATCCCTTTTTCAGGGGCGACCCGGAGTTAGTTACAATGACTACATTCATAGATGTAAAATACAGTAGGATTTGAGTGAAATCCATATTGAGTTACAGTGAGTGCATACATAAACATTGGGGTAGAGTAGATTAATAGAAGGTACAGGTCAAGGAGTGGGTAACATACATGGGGTACAGGGAACAGCAGGAATCAAAAGGTTGAACAGGTGCTTAAGTCAGGTAAATACAGGTTACTCACCTGTAACAGGAGTTCTAGGAATGGTATATGTTGTTCATCCACACTTATTGGCAGGTTCCTTGCCACTTTAAATCTTGCCGGAAGGTCTTCAGCTGGCTCCCACCCACCGGGTGGTAAACCTCAGCTCGCCCATGACGCCAGATCTGGCCCGGCCAGCTCACAGGTTGTGCGTCGGGCCGAGAATAGGAATGTGGATGAACAATATGTACCATTCCTAGAACTCCTGTTACAGGTGAGTAACCGGTATTTCTAGGGACATGGATATGTTGTTCATCCACACTTATTGGCAGACTCCTAGCAGTTCTCCGGGAGGAGGGAGGCAAGCACACCCCAATACTTACTTGGGAAATAAGGACTGGAGAACCGAGGCCCCAAAACCAGCATCCCGCGTGACTCAAGGTCGATGTGGTAATGGGTAATAAAGGTGGTGCTGACTTCAGGTAGCAGCCCTGCAGATTTCCTGGATAGGGACGCCCCTGGAAGCAGCCACCGATGCAGCAGTATGACGGGTAGAATGAGCTCTTATCCCTCTGGGAGGCTCCATGCCGCCAACTTATAGCAGCGATCTATGCAGGAGGTGACCCACTTGCCTATTGTCCGCTTGGCTGCAGGTCTGCCAGGAGGTGCAGCTTCAACGTAGGTGACAAACAGCTGGCGAACCCTCCGAATTTCAACCGTGCGCTCCTTATAATAAGCGGCGCCCTTAGGGTCCAGTATGGAGCCTATATTGACCTCAAAGTGTGATTGGGGTGGGAACACCGACAGAGTCAGCACCTGATTAAGGTGGAACTCCGACACCACCTTGGAAGGAATTTGGGTGGGCGCAGGACAACTCTTGTCCCTGTGGAAGACCAGGTAAGGAGACTCGTGCAAAGCGCCGGAGCTCTCCCATCCTTCTGGCTGACGTGATAGCCACCAAGGAAGGCGGTCTTCCACCACAGGTGAGAGAGATCACACCTGTGCATTGGTTCAATGGCTTGCCCATGAGCTTTGCCAGTACCAGCAGTAAATCCCATGGAGGTGGAGGTTCTCGTGACCGGAGGGAGATGTGATCAAGGCCTTGAAAGCGCCACCACCACCTTTTCCTGCGCCACCGACTGCTCCTCGGCCTGCGCCCGTAAGCAGAGACGGCTGCCAGGTGCACCTTTAGGTCGTCGACCTAAGCCCTTGACTAGAAAGGGACCATAAATAGTCCAAATGCTTGCCACAGAACAGGAGGAAGGGTCCAAGCCCTTGCCTGACACCAAATGGAGAATCTCTTCCATTTGAAGGCGTGGCATTTTCTGGTCGACTCATAAGGGACGCCTCAACAACATTGAGGACCTCGTCGGAAAGACCCAAGGCCTGGAACTCTAGCCGCCAGGAACCAGGCCGTCAGGTGCAGGGATTGAAGGTCCATGGAACACCTTCCTGATTGACTGAGAGCAGGTCCAGGCGAGCTGGAAGCTGCCTCGGGAGCCTGGAGCTGAGGCTGAGGAGATCTGGTACCAGAACTGCGGGGCCAGTCTGGGGCTATCAGGATCACCTGTGCCTTGTCCCTCCTTGCTTTGAGAAGCACCTTGTGAATCAAGGGAAATGGGGGAAAGGTGTAGAAGAGGCCCGGGGTCCAGAGCCTCGAGAAGGCATCCCCATGCAGCGAGCCCTGCTGAGGGGGTGGGCATGAAACAGCCTCAGCTTCGCGTTCTCCCTGGAGGCAAACAGGTCCACCTGAGGTGTGCCCCAGTGGGAGAACAGATCTTGTACTACCTCCGGCAGGAGAGACCACTCGTGAGATGCAGCCCCTATCCGGTTCAGGGCATCGGCCAGGGTGTTGAAGGCTCCTGCCACATGAATGGCTAGGAGATCCGCCTCCAGGCTGCGCACGAGTGACCAAATGTGGAGAGCTTCCTTGCATAGAAGCATGGAGCGCGTCCCGCCCTGGCGGTTCAGGTAGTACATGGTCATGGTATTGTCCGCCTGACTCGGACCACTTGACCCCGGAGAAACGGAGCAAAGGCAGTGAGAGCTAGGCGGACCGCCCAGAACCCAGCAGGTTGATGTGGCATCGACTCCCGCGGGACCAGAGGCCATGCACTCGGTGTTCCCCAGATGGGCACCCCAACCCATCAGAGAGGCATCGGCCCATAGAGAGACCGCTGCTCAGCGGATAAACGGATGCCCTCCTGCAGATGGAATGGAACGTCCACCACTGGAGAGCTGCTCCACATCTCCTGGGTCACTGTCACTAGCTGGTCCAAAGGATCGCAGCGCCAGGACCACTGGCTGGCCAGTCCCCACTGAAGGGCGCGATGTGCCAGCGCCCAACGGACCACGCTGGTACAGGCCGCCATGAGACCCAGAAGGCACAGGAAGTCCCGGCAGGGCGCATTGCCCAACCAGAAATGACTGGGCAAAGGAGGTAAGAACCTCGCCCTGTCCACCGGGAGCGTGCTCTGGCTCAAGAGAGTCGAGCTCTGCCCGATGAACAGGATCACCTGCTTCGCTCGAGTTCCGACTTGGCCCTGCTGATGAGAAGGCCAACTTGAGAGCAAACCTGGAGGGCTAGATCTCTGACCGCCTCCACCTCCTGGCCTGGAGGAGGCTGCTATCAGCCAATCGCCCAGGTAAGGGGTACACCGACCCTCGGCCATAGGGAATGCTGTCACCACTGCCATGCATTTGGTGAAGACCCTGGGAGCTAGAGATAAGTCAAGGGCATGGCTCGAACTGAAGAGGGATCCCTCCGCTCGAAAGCGGAGGAATCTCCGATGAGACGGACGGATCGGGACGTGAAAGAACACATCCTGTAGGTCCAGAGAGCAGAACCACACGCCGTGTTCCAGAGATGGTATTATCTGCGCCAGAGTGACCATTCTGAAGGTTCGAGACCTTAGGAACTTGTTCAGGTCGTGCAGGTCGAGAATGGGGCGCCAGCCCCCCGTCCGTTTCGGATCCAGGAAATACCTGGACACGAACCCTGGGTCTGAAGGGTGGTCCTCCACCCCCGTGATCACCTCCTTTTGAAGGAGGAGAGCGATGTCGGCTCAGCGAGCCACCAGTGAGGCTGCGGACCCCGAGGCCCCCCGAGGTGCGACGGCTCTGAAGGGCGGGCCTGCTCAATTCAGAGGTAGGCTTTCCCACCACTCAGTACCCACCTGTCCGTGGTAACAGCGGACCAGGTGGAAAGGAAGTGTCTGAGCTGTCCCTCATAGGGGAACCAGGGTGAAGTGACAGGGATGGGGCGACACCTCAGCCCGTCACTGGGCAGGCTTGGAGGAGGGACCGCCGAGGGACCTCACGGCCTTTACCTCCCTGCTTCCTGTTGGAGGAAGCCGACGGTTTGGGTTTGGGATACCAAGGTCGAGCCTGCTGGCCCTGACGTTGTTGGCGGGCGTAACAGAGGCGAGAAGGATGAAAGGGCTTAGGCTGTGGCTTGCGCCTTTGTCCTTCTGAGCGGAAGAGACCGAGTCCAAGGTAGCATTGACTTCTCGATCCTCTGCAGGTGACCTTCCACCCCAGGGTCGAAGAGGTCAGTCCCCAAAAGGGAACATCTGCCAACTTGTGCTGGGTATCTGAGGTAAAGTGGATATCCTCAGCCAAGCCCGACGACGCATGGCCACTGCGCGCCACAGACCTGGCACATGAGTCCCCAATGTTCTAACGCAGTCTGAGCTGCTGTCTGGCCACCGCTCTGCTCCTGGTCCCGCACCTGCCTGACCGTAGTCTGCAGATTCGCGGGAAGATGAGGGACAACCTCATCCAGGAGCCCAACAGGCGTGGGAAAATGTGCCATGAGGATGGCGAACTGGCCTAGCGCAGGCCGAGAGAGGACGCAGCATGAACTTTTAGCCGGCATAATCCAATTTCTTGATTCCTTGTCGGGAGGTTTATCTCACATCCCTGGCGCTCCGGCATGCCGCGAAAACTTGTCGGTAACCAACCCTCGGCCGAGGGTGTTCTGAAAACCGGACAGGGAACCGGATCGCGATACTTCCTTGCCAACCTGGTCGAAGGCGCAGGGCAGGAAGCAGGACGCTGCCAAAGTTCCAAGGCTGGACCCACTATGGCTTCGGCCACCGGAAAGGCCTCCGTAAGGGAGAATCCCCTCGGTCCAGAATCTCCGTGAGGGGATACCTGGCCCGTTTAGAAACGGGTTCGAGCTTCATCCTGGTGGACTCCGAGATGAGTCGAAGCAACCCTAAGAAGGACGAAGGGCTATCGTCCATTGACTGCCCTCCCGAGGACTCCAAGTCCATGTGCTTGGAGAAGAGGGAGGAACCATCATAGGACTCAAGAGTCCTCAAAAGCTGCCTCTGGCCTGAGCCACCCTCCACCCGCCGAGGTTTATCGGGAGGAGGGTGACCGACAGCCTATGGGGCAAACCCAAGGCCGACCGAGAATTTTTGGTCGAGCCCCAACTAATGGCTGTGGAGGCGGAGGTTCCACCAGAATCGTGGGGCAGCTGGAATTGGCCAACAACCGCCTGAGAACAGGCTCACTACAACGAGGGGTTGTTTCGCTGTTCGGTGATACACTTAACCGGGAAGACGACTGGGTCGGCTTATTCCCGTCAAAAGAAGCTGTTGCCACATAAGTTCCTCGTACCCTACGACGCAACTTGGCAAAACCTCCTCGCTCAGAGGAAGCGGCTGCGCCAGTCCAGGTGCCGAGACCGCCTATGGCGCGCGGGATCGTTGACCAAGGATGTCTGAGACCAAGACCGGGAGTCTCGACTCAGGCCGAGGGAAGGCGAGAGAAGTGTCGGAACGGGCACTCCTCGCTCGGACGATCCAACCAAGGCTCCAGAACCGAGGCACAGACGAGCCGACGGGATCCTCAACTCCCACCGGGGAACCGGGAGAGGGATTCTCCAGCCGACAACCCGCCTAACGGATCGAGAAAGATCTCGACCGGCCGGGCGGGAGTCTCGGTCAACTGGCCTGACGGGACACCCATGAAGCCAATGGTCGGGCTGAGGGGTCGATCAAGTCGACTGTCGACAAGGGAGGGGATCTTTCCCTCTCCCAAGAGCGCCGACGGAGAGACTTACTTTTGCTCTTTTTGGACCTGGAAAAAGGTCCCGAAGAAGTTGGACCCTCACCTTTGGTCGAGAGGGTCAGGCAAAGCTCCTTAAAAGAAGCCGAGTACGAGGCACCGAGAGAGAGCGGGACAAATGCCGCAGCTGAGGTAGAAGCGGCCCTCGCCGCCTCCTCTTCGAGGGCGATCATCTGCTCGAGCTGATCCGCCGAGCCCGCCACCGCGGACACCGCCAAATGGGCCTCTCTAGATTTCACCGGTGGAATTCTTTCTTGGGTGCCCCAGTTGTAATCGGGCCGCACGGTCTTCAAGGACGTAGGCCGAAAAGGAAGAGCACAAGTCGCAGGCCTGCGGGTCGTGCTCAAGACCCAGGCAGTAGACGCACATGGAGTGCGGATCCGTCCTAGACATCTTCTGCCCGCAAGGGCACCTCCGAAAACCGGGAGTCGATTTGTCCATCGCAGCCGCGAGGAGAAGAAGACCGAAGTCTTTTTAGCAAAAAACTTTTTGATTTCGAACTTTCGAAGAATTAGAGCCAGTCTTAAACGCAGCTGCTAAGGAGGGAACCTGAGCTCTAGCGGTAAGGAAGATCTACGCCAAGGGGCGGAGCGAGAGTTTTACCACCCGGTGGGTGGGAGGAGCCAGCTTGAAGACCTTCCAGCAAGATTTAAAGCGGCAAGGAACCTGCCAATAAGTGTGGATGAACAACATATCCATGTCCCTAGAAACAGTGTTTTTAGCATTATTCATAGGCAATACAAGGGGTGGAGGGCGTTGGTCAGCTGACGTAGCAAGGGGGTAGTTCAAGGACGTGGTCTAGCAATTACAACCACAGAGGCTGAGTTCCAGGAGGTACGCTTTGAGGCCAGATTTAAACCCTAGGAGGGTAGGTTTGTCGAGTAGGCTTGCTGGGAGGGTGTTCCATAAGTAGGATGCTGCATATTGAAAGGAGCGCTTTCCTTGGTTAGTGCGAACGCGAGGGATGGCAAGGGGATGACTTGCTGCGGACTGGAGGGTTCGGCAATGGTCTCTAGGGGCTCATCTAGCAATAAGAAAAACTGTATCGATAATCCATCTAATCTAGAATCTATATTGGCCTGACTCAGTTTTCATTTAAAACAATATCTAGCCCCAACAGTCCCAAAGTTTGAATTTCTAATGATGATTACTTTGAAAAGGGCTAACTTTAGAAATATTAAAAAAGGAGACACTAAATACCAGCACAGTTAAGTGCACTGAAGAAGCACAGTTACGTGCACTAATGGGCACACTAGGTGGGCTGTAGACCCTAATCTGCCATCAACATCTATGTACTAACAATATATGCTCCTGCTGGTTACTGATGGATCCAGCCTTACCTTGTTTGAGACCCTCTATCAATCACAGGGGAAGAGTCTGTCTGGCAGATCCCCAATGGCTGACTGGTATCCCATCTCCCAGAGGAATCTGTGTCCCAAGCCAGGAGCCCTCTGGGTTTCCTGGCAGGTTTGGAGACTAACAGGTTTTGTTACCATCGTCTGACCCCATCGCCACATCCATGGGGGTCAGAGGTGGCTAAGATGGCTGCCCTCCTATAGCCCTGTGGGCTCTGGCCCATATGTTCTTTAATTTGAAGGGCTTCTGCCCTGAAACATTTATCTGTGCCCCAGATTGTGTGTGCATAGCAGTGCTTAAGTGACAGTCTGGCTGGGGAGGCTGGCAGGGAATGTCCCCAATCTTCACGAGCACTGACGCACTCTCAGTCGGTGGCAGCAGGGAAAGGGCTCAGTAGTGTGGCACGTAGCTGCAAAGATGAATAGCATGGCCAGTACCTGACAAAAGCAGCACTCCTCTTTTGCTCTCCCTGTGTCTGTCAGCAGTCCTGGGAATCAGAGAACACTGCCAGTAGCAGACTTGTTTCTGTGGAGTCAGCTAAGGCCCCACACTTTGGAAGGGTATTATATGAACTAATACTGTAACTGGCTATTATGACCAAAGGCCAATACTTGAAAACAGTTTTTTAATGAACGATAGTGTCCTAGTTATTGCCATGAGGCTTGGTTTTTAAAACAGTTAAGTAAAAATCAAAATCATTTCAGATGCTTCCTGTGAAATGGTTAATTCCAGACAATCCAGCTGGCTCATTAACAACCGAACAACCAGTGCTGGCTGCAGTCTGCAGTCTGCCAGGATGAGGGAGTGAAGTGCCAGGAGAATAAGAGAAAGAGATGCTAGTGGGTTTAGCAGGGCAGAGAGAGAAACAGAAATCTAGCTGAGGGAAGGAAGTTCCTGTGAAGCCTCAACCTGAGCAAAAACCAACATGGGACCGAGACAGATGACATCAGCAGGAAAGGACATAGATTGCAGTGGGGTGGTGGAAGCAAATATATCTGTAGCCGGGAGGACATGTGCTGCACCAAGGGAGGGGGTTGACAAAGAGACACTAGCAGCCAAGAGAACGCAGACTGCAATAGTGTGTGGAAGAGAAATGCCAGGCAGCAGGAAGGACACAGGCTTCAGCAGGCTGGTCAGCCCAATTCCACTCCCAATGGTTCTAGAGACGCTGTGACAGTGACCTTGGTCACTAGCGGTATGGACGGCAGACTCCTCAGAGTCAGCTAAGTTGCATTCATTGCTCAGCCACAGGGGGTGCTAGGGAGCAATGCAGTTCAACCTTCCTGCTGAGTTAAAGTGCTAGTCAGCAGTGCGTCAGACTTTGTTCAGCCTTGTATTTGTTACCGACATGTTTCACCGGGGACAGCTGAATGTAGCTTTCTTGGGTTCTCACGGTTACATTGAAATCAAAACTATGTTGAATTCACGAGCACGTAAGAATAGAGTCAGTCTATATGTAAATGTGCAGTTCTTTACATTTCCCCATTCTCTGGAATGTTTGTCTGTTCTATGTAAAAAAAATTTTAAAAAGAAGGCTACTATAGCACAATAGCTAGATATAGTTGACAGAAGGCACAACTGCCAAAAACACTGCCAGAAATAGCCATTTGTGACCAACATTTCTTCAAAAATAATAAAACGCAATTCTAAGAATAGAAACCTTTTTTAGTCCCCCAAAATTATCTGCAGACAAGTTGACATTAAAAATGCCTATTACTGAAATTTTTACTTTTTTAAAATGTGTTGAACAGGAAAGGCACACTGAATCGGGTGGGCTTACACGGGGAAGATGAAAAAGAAACCATAGAAACTGACGGTAGCAAAAAGGCCCAATGGCCCCTCCAGACTCCCTGGCCCTACCTGCAGCATGACGTGAAAGCCCTAGTGGTGAGTCACTCCCCCATGTCACTCTCCTCTGCTATCCTCAAGACTCAATATCTCTGTCCCACCCTCATTTGAATCCATCCACTGACTTGGCACAGACCACCCCTCTGCCAGTCTATTCCACTTATCCACCACCCTCTTTGTAAATAAATACTTTCTGACATCCTTTTTGAATCTCCCTTCCACTAGCTTTACTGAGTTCCCCTTTTTGCTCATGATTGCACTCACTGTGAAAAGTTCCATGATGTCCACCTTGCATATCCCATGAAGAAACTTGAAAGTTCTAATCACATGCCCCCCTCTCGCTCCTGGTCTTCAGTGTATACAAGTTAGGGTCTTCAAGCCTTTCAAGCTAGGACTTCTCTTGGTGCCTCTGAATCACTTTTGTTGCCATCCTCAACCCTATCCCTTCCCTTTCTAAAGTCTGGACCCCAGAACTGCATGCAGTACTCAAATGGACAGATCGCCTCCTTCCTTCTGCTACTGATACACCTGCCTATGTACCCCAGCATCCTATCTGCCTACCCCCGCCTCAGCTGCACTGCACGGACTACTTTAAGTTGTCTACTACAGTAGAGGTCGCTTAACTGGGACGTCCTGGTGGCAGCCCTTTCGTCCCAATTATGTGGCTGTCCCCATTAACAGAAGTGCACGATTTCACATAATGAACTGACAGCTTCTGTTTGTGAGTTTATGTCCCCTCTAGTTAATCAGAAAGACAGTACTGCATTTATGTAAGCGCCTTGTACACATTTAACAAATGTGTTGTGTTGTACTGTATTTATGCATATTTTAGCTATACAGAACACTTCTATGTTTATTTACTTATAAACAGGTGGTGACCTGCAACAGCACCTCCACAGTACAGTATTCCCAACACATTCCAGCATCCATGCAGAGAGATCAAACTGGGTTAGCGGGTGGCTGCTGCTAAGTGACAGGGGGAGCCAGAATGGGGGGGGGGGGGGACTGAGAAAACTGACACAAGCTAAAATAACATTACCGTTCTAAGCAGTTGTGTTTTCACTTTTAGAAAGCAAACAGCATACGCTGCATTCACAGCATGCCATGCACGGCGAGAGTGAGAGTTAAGAGAAAGTTGGGGAGTTGTGCTTTCAGAATAGACAGGCCAGAAATGAGAATACATACAGAAAAACTGGGGAAGGGGGTTGCCTCTCTCTTTTTTATTCTTTTATGTTCTCTGGAAATTGAGTTTAAAGTCAGGAGTTGTGTGTGTTGGGAGACAGGATTAGTAAGGTGTTAAATAGGTGATAAAAGGGATTCGTGTTGAACAATGCACCAACGTCATAGGATTTGTTGGGATTAATGGGACTGAAGCGTCCCATATAAATGGCACCCCATCCCGATTATGCAGCAACACTGACCATAGGAACACATGGCCACTTAATCGGTTCCCAGTGGGGCGTCCCAATAAAGCGGATGTCCCCAGTAACCATGTCGCGATTAAATGGCATCTACTGTATTAAGACCTGAGATACCGCTCCTCTGTCATCTTTTTTAAAACTACATCTCCTATCCTGTATTCTGATGTCAGGTTCCTGACTCCTACATGCATTTATTTTACTCTTTTTTTTACACTGAATTTTAGTTGTCAGTCCCTTAACCACATCTCCAGTCTCTTCAGGGGCTCCTCCAGTGTCCTGACCCCTATTCACTTTCCTCTTTACCACAGCTTTTTGTGTCCTCTGCAAACTGGCACATCTTCCTCTGGATCCCAATTCTGATGTCGCAACCAAAGATGTTCCTACTGGGCCTAAGACTAATCCCTTGGGAACCCCCACTAGGGACTTCCCTTATCTTTGAGAATTTCCCATTTAAGACTACTCTGTATTCTTCCCATCTAGCCAGTTCCAGAACCATTCTGTAATCTTGTCCCCACACCCTGAGGGCCAACAATTTCCTAACCATTTTCCCATGTAGGACAGAGTCAAATGCTTTGCTAAAGTCTAGATTCAGTACGCCCACTGCTTGTCCTTTGTCCACTACCTTCATGACCCAGTCAAATGAATTTTTCGGATTTGTCTGATATGACCTCCCCATGGTGAATGCATGATGTTCTTTGTCCTGGAATCAACTGGGATTCAGAAACTCCACCATCCTCTCCTTAATAGTGGCCTCAAGAAATCTTCCCACTACAGACACCAGAATGACTGGTTTTATAGTTTCCTTGGTTCATCCCTGCTTCCACTCTTTTGCAGCAGTACCACATCAGCTGCCCTCTAATCCAGTGGCACCACTCCCATTTTCAGTAATCCACTAAAGAGGCAGGCGAGTGGTGTGGCCATCTCCTGCCTCATTTCTTTTAGCCCTCTAGGGTGCAACCCATAGATGTGTCAGTAGTAGTGATGTGCAAAATTGCCAAAATTTGCTGCGTGAAAAATGTTGCAAATTTCTGCAAACTCACTTTGCCAACAACTGCAATTTGCATATTTATTCACCCAGCAAATTACATTTGCATGGTGGAACTACAACAATTACCGATTCATGTAATTCCCCTGTGCAAATTTGTGCAATTCACTAAAAAAGAAAAAAGAAACCTCAAATTGCGGTTCTCATGTTAAATAAAATACCTCCTGCATCCACTATAGTGTAATCCCACCCCTCTCTCACTTCCTAAACACTTTTTAATCTCATAATTACCCCCCACCCCCACTTGTACCCTCTCCCCCCAGCCCTAGCAAACATATATATAAAAGTGAAGTCCTGCATGCTTCGACTGTCCAGAAAGCTATTTATGCCCTCCCACACACCAAACACACACCCCTGCCTCTCCCCACCTGACAACATGCTACTGCATAAGAAGACACCCCACCCAACCCCACTCTGGCCACTCCACCCTCCCACCCCACCAGCACCCATAAAAAAATCTGCTGCTCTGTGACTCTGTAATAAAGAAAACAGTGCCCTAGTGCAGAACACCTGCTCTGTTCAGTGTCGTCCTTGGTAAAAATGACCCTGGCACAAGATGAATGGTGAATGGGGATGTCTTTGCTCCTAGTAAAACCTGACTCGACTGAAGTTTTCCAATCAAGTTCTAGTAGGAGCAAAGATCTCACCATTCATTCATACACCAGTGCCACTGCCAAGGACACTGAACAAAGCTCTGCCTTGGGGGACTGTTTTCTTTCTTTCTTTTTTCTTTTTTTAAACAGTGTACTTCATTGGTAAAATTCAAGCACATTACACATGTTGTTCATATCGTCATACACATTCAAATAAGCTGCCAGAAGATACACAGGTATCACATTAAATACAACAATTAACTTTATACAGAAACAATACAATACAGTCCTGCCACAGTAGTGGAACATGAAAACAATAGTAAGTGCTTATTAGTAGTCAAATATTTTCCCTGAATAATTTGACGGTAACAGCATGTTACATTATAGAGTTCATTGGGAGAATCATGTAATGTCACACCTCGAACTATTATCTACAGCATTATTACATTACCAAACCTATAGACTGTTCTTGCGGTTGTTGCAGAAGTACTTGCAACTTTTCCCACCTAGAGGCAACAGTCTTATACCTGTGATTAATGCTACCCAGCATTTATTCCATTCTCAAGGCTTCCAGCACTGCAGCATGCCATTCTCTAGAACTGGGGGATTCATCTAGCCAGTGACTGGCTATGACCCGTCCCGCTGTGGGTGCAATGACAGCCAACAGGTAGCATTGTTGGCCGCTAGTTTCTCTAGACATAGTTCTGTTAAGCAAGTTACTAGGATTAAAAGCATCCTGCAAGCTGAGTAGTACATCCAGCCTATCTCTCGTTGCCTGCCAGAGGGACGTCATAGAAGGGTGGTCCCAGAATATATGCTGTAAAGTGCCCTGCTGCTCACTGCATCTTGTGCATGTATCGAATTAGCTCCTTCATTCTACATAGCATTAATGGAGTAAAATCTATACTATTTAACCACTTTAGTCTGAGGCAAGCACATTTCAGATACGGACCTAGGTATAGCCAGACCTTATCTTGGTTTTCAGGTTCCTTAAGCTCAGAGAATGCTTTACTCCTGTACTTTAGCTGAAGATTCATAACTTCGGTAACCTTGTATCTGGAGGACTGTTTTCTTAATTACAGGGTCAGAGCAGATTTTTATGGTTTCTGGTGAGGGAAGGAGGGAGGTGGGGACCAGAGATGGAGTTGGGTGGGTCTTCTTATGTGGTTGGGTGGGGAAGCAGGGGGAGTAAGTTTGGCACATTGGTTAGGAGAAGGGTTCATGAACAACTTTCTACAGTTGGAGCAGGCAGGACTTCAATTTTATGATACACTTGCCAGGTCGGGGTGGGGAGGGAAGAGGATGCTTGGCGTGGTGGGTGGGAGGGTATACCACAGTGGGTGGAGGAGGAATTTTAGGGAATTGTATAGGTTTTTTAAACAAAATATAAAAATTCACCAGCAAAGTTGGTGCACCTGCCAGAAAATTCACAAAGCTTTGCAACTTACGAATTTCCCAAATTCACGCCAGATTCGCCGTCAAATTAAAACTTTGCAACATCTCTAGTCAAAAGTAAGGTGTGATGTGCAAATAAGCCTGTCAAAACAAGACTTCACATTTATGAAATCCCATCTGACTAAGGAATGTTATACATGCCAGTGTTTGCCTGCCTGTTCCTAGGTGATGTTCTGCAAGCCTCCAGGCCCTTGTGCTTTAATCACAACATGATTGTTCCAAACCAAGATCTAACCAATCCTTCTCAATGAAGCGGTCGCTTTCCCGATGAGATATTAAAATGCATTTCTTACAGCTTCCTGCAGTGTTGCAGAATAAACCACAGTGGCTGAGTAAACAACAGTCCATGTTAGAAACGCAGTACTATAAATCTGCTGCAAGAAACACATAACTCATTAATTTTTTTTCATTCTTATCTTATCGGAGCCTATGCATGTAAAGTGCATTTTCTAATCAGCACTCAAACACAGCCGGTATTACCCACCCGGACCGGGTACTTGGAAAGCTTCTTAATAACCCAGCCACAGATTGTGAAGCCTAAGCAACAATAATGGCTATCAGTGTAGGAAACAATGCATCAAAAATAACTAAATAACTCAACTTTATTTCCTAATGTTCTTCATTTGACAAATACCTTACAACACACCACACTCGGCTGAAATAAAACATTCAGCACACATTTGTTTTGGCCAGTCTGGCAAGACATAACACTTTTATTCCATCAGTAAGCAGCAAGTCGTGCCAAAGGATCAAATGCAGTAATCCCGGTCTCTTCCAATACTTTTTTTTTCTTTTTAATTTTAATTCACAGTTTCACTCACATATATGTCACTCTGGCTTGATGCTCTCTTGGTTAGCTCCTGCCCTTGCTGCACCTATCGGCTACTGGTCCACCCACTAGCCAACCGAGCCAGAGAGCTGGCTGCAGTCCTGTGAACCTGCCCCCTAGTGACAAGCCCTGGGCTGTTGGGACACCAGCCCTGCACATTCAGTCATTTTTTTTCATGAAGAGCTGTGAAGGGGAAATGTGGGTGGGGTCCAGGACTATAACATGGGACCAGCTGTTACTAGCAGTGTCAGGTGACAATTTTGTCCCTCACTGTCTTCCCCCCAAATGCCCTGATGTAACCTGCGATAAGCCCAGCTGAGCACCTAGACTGTCACAGCGTAAAGATTTCCTCACCAGCTGAAGGAGGCACTTGTGCAGTGGGTCAAGTCTCATTCCCTTCCTGGAGCTCAGATGTAAAAAACTGCACCATCCCAGGACAGGTGGGCGATTTCACACAGCAAACCCCTGTCGCCCACATGGATGGATGAATGAAACTGGAGAATGCCGCAGGTAAGGCAAGAGGACGACTGAGTAAGTCTGGCCTTGAACTTCTATTGTCCACCTCCCAAATCAGGGGTAATCTACAGGGGGAGCCCTCTACTAAACACAGATTTCTGGGGATTGGGCCTGGTAGAGTGGGGCGACTGAGTATTCAGACAGTGCCAGCTTCTGCAACATGTCAAGAGCTGAAAAGCAAAGTAAACTGAATATTTCACAAGCAGTAGCTAGTTATCTATTGTATGCTGAAAACAAGAACGATTTCCTACAATATGTACTTGGTCCCTGACTAAGAGTATATCTGCCTTTGTTGCATTAACAACTCTGAATATATGTATACACACACACACACACACACATCTGTGTGCATATTTACGTATATACACTGTATCTCCATGACAAGCTGTGCATTAAAGGATGTTATTGAATGCCCCAGAGCAGTGAGGCATGAGGACAAAGGCTCCTGGGAAGTGTTTTCAAATCCTTTAAAGCACACAGAAGAGCAGCTTACTGTACTTATAAAATAGCTTGCTGCTCTTTTGTATTATAAACGTAAAGTGAAAATTTGTTCTTTTAAATGTAGCTCATTTGTTTAAATACATTAAAAAAAACTAACTACACACAGGAAATAGTGCCTGATTTCGTAAGTATGAAGCTTTTTAAGCCTTGGTAATGAGATGACACACCCGTCTGTCTCTCTGCCAGTGAAGTTTCTAGATATTTTTTCTTTCTTTTTCTAACTATATATATATATATATATAGCGCTATACATCTATATTGTTCTCATTTTACACTTAGTTTACCTACAGCAGCCCAGCGGAAGTACAACATCTGGTTTCTCTTGGGCTCCTGTTGCTACCAATTTCCACAGCAGGGTAGACTGGAGCACTGGAAGGTTAAGTGACTTACATAAGGTCACAAAGTCACTATCTGACTCTGCAGAGGTTTGAACCTGTCATTTTCCACTTCCCAAACCAATGCTCTAACCACTGGACCACAGAGACAATAACTATTTATTCTTTACTTGCCTCCCTTCCTTGACACAGGCTTTATGCAGGTAATTGCAAACATTTAAGGCACGTCCAGCCACAGCCAAGCTGGAAGTGCACTTGCACCTCTTCTTTTACAGTGAAATCCATTTGTGCTTGGCCCTTTACTTGTCCTGGACAAAGAGCAACAGGACGTGTACAACCCTGCCTTACTGTGATCGTTACGATCACCCCTACATTCTCGCATTCAACTTTTACATTTAATAAGCACCACTGGGAAGGTATTTTTAAGGAACCACTTCATTAAGTTCCTTATCATTACTATTCCTTCAATAAAGAAGCACTTTCCTCTACTACACTTGGACCCTTCAAAAGGAATCTCAAACTTTACCTCACCTCTACCACTCAATGTGACTGCTCCTCTGAACAGAGATCTTTCTAAACACCTCCCAGCTCACTCATGTCTCACAGCCCGCCCTTTCCCAGTCTCATTCCCTCTGGCACTGGGCCTTCCTTGTGACTCCTTTCCTGCTTCACATCTCCACTGGTACAAGACATTTTCCACCACCATCGGACAGTGGCCCATTAGCCTGCCAACTTCCTCTCCCGGCCACATGCCTGCAATACTAACTGTCTATGGTGCCCTCTATCTCTTATTGTTACCGCAGCCAGCTGCCTACTCAAGCTGCTCATTATATGAATATTATATCAAAGTATGTTATAACTGAGTATCTCTATTTTTTTTCTTTTAGTTGTTTTGGTTGTTTATTGTGCATTCTTTTAATACCTCTGTATGTATGCTGACCCTCATCCTTTGACGTGGAACCTTTGTAGACGAGCAGTTTCTGCTCAAAGGTATTTTAATCCGAGAATTTAATAAATAAAAATAAATAAAATATGGATACTAGGAATGCAAACATCATAACGAACGATTCCCTGCTTTACAATGTGTGATTACTTTAAGTACAGCATCATTTAAAGTATAGGTGTTGTGTTATTTTAACCAGTACATGTTTGTTATCATTGTAACCATATGCAATCTATTTTTTTCCACCTTTCTGAACAAGGATTTGGCGGGTCAGTAAAATGCACTGTGTCTGCAGTATGTACACATACGAGGCAGTCTCATGGAATTTAGTTTACTTAGACACATTTGTTTACAGATAGGTGGACTTGCCAACTCCATGTCTCTGTGCAGTGAGGTGCTCACTTGGCATGCTGGTGACCCAGGTTTATCAACCCAATCCCCGGAGTAAAAGGAACAGAAAACAGTGGGAGGGTGAAAGCAGCTCTCTTCCCAGGGGCACGGGTTTCCACACAGCACTCCTAAAACAGCTCCTAGTGATGACCTAATGGAAACATGCTTAGCAGTGTGGGTGACCACATGGTGCCACGCATCCCCACCCCCACCCACACGGCAATGTCAGGGAAGGGAGGGTGAACAGGGGGAACATCGAAAAAGGTGGTGGCCTCACTGGGTGCATCAGATCATGGCCCTCATGGCCTTCCATGTCATCAAGCCCTATGGCGCACCACCCTCTTGCCCAGCTGGCTCATCCTCATCATTCCATGCTTCATATCCCCCTTGATCACCCGACACGTGGGGGAAGGCCTGCAGAAATTGGAATACTCTTGAACCATGGGATGCAAAAAAGGAACTGGATGTTCTGTCTGATTGGTGGCAGCAATGAGTAGTGAGTTCGGTGGGCAATGGGGGGTTCCAAGGCTGAAGAGGAGAGGTACCTGGGAGGCTCAGGGAAGGAGCAAAAAAACAAAGGCTGACTGTAAAAAAAAAATGCATGACAGCATAGAAACATAGATTTTGACGGCAGATAAGGACTGCTTGGCCCACCCAGTCTGCCCATTTCCCTACCTATTGGATAAGCTGCAGATCCTAGTTAACCAGCAGCCTACTTCTTCCTACCCCCATCCCCTAGAATTGCCTTATGACTGTCCCATGCATGCTTGAATTCCACCACTGTTTTTGACTCCACAACCTCCTCTGGAAGGCCATTCCATGCATCCAACCCTCTCTGTGAAAAAAATACTCTTAAATTACCTCTGAGCTGCCCCCTTCTATCTTCAAATTGTGCCCCTTGTTCTTGCACACTTTTTTGAAAGATGCTACCCTCTTGGACTTTGTTGATTCCTTGAGATACTTGAAAGTTTCTATCATGTCCCCTCTCTCTCCTTTCCTTGAGGCTACACATATTCAGCTCCTAAGAGTCTCTCTTCATATGTCTTCCGGTGCAGACCCTGCACCATTTTAGTTGCCCTCCTCTGGACAGCCTCCATCCTGTCTATGTCCTTGCGGAGACTGGGTCTCCAGAACTGCACGCAGTACTCCAAATGGGGTCTCACCAACTGTCTGTACAGAGGGATAATAACTTCCTGTTTTCTGCTGGTGATGCCTCTCCCTATGCATCCCAGTATCCCCCCAGCCCTCCTTGCTGCCCTCTCACATTGCTTGCCCACCTTTAGGTCATCTGATATGACTACCCCTTTCCATTTTTGTTGTTGTTAGTATCTCACCCCCCATTGTGTACTCTTCCCTTGGGTTTTTGTTTCCCAGGTGCATTACCTTGCACTTCTTAGCATTGAATCTAAGCTGCCATACATTTGACCATTCCTCTAACCTTGCCAAGTCCCTTCTCATCCTTTTCACCCCACCTTGTGCATCAACTCTGTTGCAGATCTGTGTGTCATCTGCAAAGAGACATACTTTTCCTTCCAGTCCCTCTGCAATATTGCTTATAAAGACACTGAAGAGGACCGTCCTAATACTGAACCTCATGTACCCCACTAGTAACCCCCTTTCTTCAGAGTGGACTCCATTTACTATTATTCTCTGTGTCCTATTCTCCAGCCAATTCTTTACCCAGGCTGTCATCTTGGGACCCACTCCCAGGCTGGCTAACTTATATATTAATCTTTGTGTGGGACTGTGTCAAATGCCTTGCTAAAGTCTAGAAGGCCATGTCCACAGCCCTCCCTGATCTACTACTTTGGTCACCCAGTCAAAGAAATCTATCAGATTTGTCTGGCATGACCTTCCCGCTGTAGAATCCATGCTGCCTTGGGTCCTGAGCCCTCTGGCCTCTAGATACTCAACAATTCTTTCCTTCAGAAGTGATTCCATCATTTTCCCTACCACTGAGGTTAAACTAACAGGTCTGTAGTTTTCTGCTTCTGCCTTGCTCCCACTTTTGTAAAGGGGAATCACATCTGCCCTTCTCCAGTCCTTGGGTACCACCCCATCCTCCCATGATTTGTTAAAGAGGGTAGTCAGTGGTGTCACTAGTTCTACCCTTAGTTCTTTTAGAATTCTGGGATGAATCCCATCAGGCCCCATTGCTTTGTCCACCTTCAGTTTTAAGAGTTCTTTCAGAACCCTTTCTTCTGTAAATGGGCTGGTATCAACTTCTGTATCCAGAGTGTTTCTACTGTTTGTTTTAGGTATCTCCCCACTTCCTTTGTAAATACTGAGCAAAAATATTTGTTTAGTATCTCTGCCTTTTCACAGTCACCCTCTGCCCACCCTCCCTCCTCTTTATTAAGCCTCACTAGCCCTCCCTTGGTCTTCCTTCTCTCCCTGATGTACCTACAAAGGTTTTATCCCCCTTCTTAACTGAGTTGGCTATCTTTTCCTCGGTTTGGGCCTTTGCTGTTCTGACTGCCTTCCCAGCTTCCTTTTGCTTTAACTGATACAGTTCCCTGTCCTGCTCCTTCTGTGATTCCTTGTACTTCCTGAATGCTTTCTTTTCTCTTGAACCTTCACTGCCACTTCCTTTGAGAACCATAGTGATTTCTTACATCGCTTCATTTTGTTAATTTGCTTCACACAAAGACTTGTTACCTCTGTGATGGCAGTTTTTATTATTCCCCATTGTTCTTCCACCCCTCCTTCCTGCCCATTTGCTAGTGCATTCCTTAGGCACTCACCCATTTTGGCAAAGTCAGCCCTCCTAAAGTCCAGTACTTTTGCCTTTATATGGCTTGACTCTATTGCTGTGTTTATTGTGAACCATACTGTTCGATGGTCGCTAGTTCCCAGATGGCTACCCACTTCTACATCTGTGATCCTCTCTTCATCTCCATTTGAGAGAACCAGGTCTAAGATTGCTCCCTCTCGAGTGGGCTCCAATACTAGTTGTCTAAGGCATGCCCCCTGTAGGGCATCTAGAATAACCCCACTTTGAAGTGGCTGCTGCAACTGCATTCCAGTTAACATCTGGCATATTCAGATCACCCATCAGCAATATTTCCTTTTTCTGCCATTCTAAGTATTCTTTCTATCATTTCCTTGTCCATTTCTCCCTGAGAAGGGGGTCTGTATACAACCCCCAGCGGATTGTGGTGCCATTGCCAGTCTCCAAATTTACCCACAGTGCTTCTTCTCCTCCCTGTTTTCCCTTTTGTTCTGTTGCCTTGATTCCTTCCCTTATGTAAAGAGCCACTCCTCCTCCTCTTTTACCCTCCCTGTCCCTCATGTAGATAGTGTATCCTGGTATGTTTATGTCCCAGTCATGGTTTTGTGTGTACCATGTTTCTGTGACTGCCATGATATCCAGATGTTCCTCCTCCATCAAGGCCACTAATTCAGGAAGCTTGTTACTCAGACTACGGGCATTGGTACTCATTGCTCTCCATTTTTGATGGCTTTACCTTCTTTGCAGCATCCCCACTGACCTGTCTACCTCGGTCTTTTTTCTATTTAGTACCCTGTTTTGTAGGGAGAGGCTGGGATTTTCCTGCTGCTTATCAGTGCCTCCCCCTTGACTAGTTTAAAAGCTTGCCAATGAAGCATTTAAACCATTGCTCAACAGACTTGTTCCCTCCAGGACAGATGCAGACCATCCTGCCAGTATAGGCTGGTGTCCCTCAGGTGGACCCCAATCCCCAATGAAGCCAAACCCCTGTGCTCCACACCATTTTTTCAACCATTCATTAAACTGCATGGTGCAAAGTACCCTCGCCTCACTCATGCCATTGACAGGCAGCACCTCAGAGATATTGTGTGTGCTACTTGTCTTAGGCCCTTCCCCAATTCTACAAAGTCCTTCTGCACTGCTCTAATCTCATGATTAGCCAAGTCATTTGTCCCTAGGTGGACAATGATGTCCAGCTCAGATTCCCGCGCAGCTGTTCTTGTGATCCTGAGGATGCGCTTCTGTCTCTCCAGCCATGGCACCAGGCAGGCACCTTACTTCAGTTTTCCTGCCCCCCAGTTCTATGCCCCATCACTGAGTCCCCACCAGGAGCTGCTTCCTTTCCTTGTTGTGTCCTCTGCCTCCTTCCTGTGGGCCTCCCTGTGACAGCTGTCCTCAGCCTCCTAAATTCCTCTCCGGGTGCATCCATAGGGGAGCCATGCTCCCCCAGAATGGTGTATGGATTGTGGTGTGGAACAACTGACTGGGTGTGCCTCTGTTCCACCATCCTCACCCTCCCTGAGCCCACTGTGGTCCAACTGCTGTGCTTTCTTCGCAACCTCTGAGGTAGTGGTGGTGGCTCTGGTGCTCCCTGGATGGGGGAGGTTCCCTTCCTACCATCCAGTGTGGCCTGGGGGAAGGTCCCCTTACTACTGTCCAGTGTGGCCTGAAGACGGGCAACTTCCTCCCTCAGGGCAGAGAGTTGTCTGCAAATAGGGCAGCATCTCAGCCTCCAGAAAGACTCCCGGAAGACTGCTGCCCCACAGCCATTACATTGCACTACTCCCCACATTTTTTTTGTGTGTGTGTGTTATTGGTTTGTAATATAGAAATATATATATATTTATTTTATACAATGTGTATGCTTATATTGTCAGTGCAGTGTGCTAGAGAGGATATGACAGTGATATGCACCTTGCACTCTTGAGGAAATGATGTCAGAACCCCAGGTATAAAGGAACTATTTCCAGGGGTGGGTGGGGTGAGGGGTGGGAAGGGGTTGGGCCTAAACTGTGCCCTCACAAAACAATCAGCTAAAAGCTCTGACCCACTGCTGCAATGAGTGCCTTCCTGTCAGCAAGATGCTCTACACAACAATTTGACAGAGAAAATACCCTGCTAATCAAACAGAGAAAAATCCACACATCCAAGTCAGACACAGGTAAACCTCCCCAGCCCCAAAACAGGCCTGCAGTAGTGTGTCCTCTCAGCATGTTGTCGATCCAGGTTTGTGCCATGAATCCAGGATGTCAGGAATGGAGACTGGCAGGGAGGGCTTGAGCGTCTGCTCAGACAGCATCCTCCCAGAGGAAAGGGCATATGATGCACCACCCTGTGGTGGCTCCTGGTCAGTGGCACGTGTGACCATATAGTGAAGGAACACCACTCCTCCAGACCAGCCACGTGTGTCCATGTTGGGGACAGGAGTGAAAAAGCATGGAAAGTCATCCTGGTACCGTAGATGATGGCCTGTGTATGCCCTACTCCCTGTCACCCTAGCATTCATGGTGCAACATGCCCCAGCCATGACCTCCAGTGAGATGTCATCATCTCCCATCTCAGGAAGAAACAGAGAGAGGAACCCTCCGGGAACAGGCTATCCCCAAACTAAAAGACCACGGGCACCCTGGGGAGTAAGATGTTGTGCACTGCTGGTCCAGAGTAAGTCAGATGGGTAGCAGAGACCAGAGATAGTTGAACTGAAGGAGATGGACACCAGGGACTGAAATAACAAGGTATAAACAGATAATAAAAAAAAGGATGTACCACAGATGTCAGAAAGGAAATTAGTGGCCAATGGTTTGATTTTGCCAGGGCCGCAAAATAGTCTAATGCCATCAGCTTATAATTATTAATGGACTAGAAGTCAAAAGACAAAATTACCACACATATTCTGGCCCAATTGCCACTCTCTGGATTGAAATTGGAATCCAGTCATGTTCTGTCACCATACAATAGACAGAAGCAAGTCTTAAACATATGAGATTGACAGTTGAATCAGTAAAGTAGTCAGCATCAGATTGGCAAAATCTACAGAATGAAGTTACTAACAATAGTTTCCTCTTTCACATCAAACAGAAATCAACTCTGATCCCTACAGCATTCTAAATGTCAGCTGAACATGCTATGCCTAATAACAACTCTTAGCCAACTATTTTTGATCTACAGCAGCAGTTTGGCTACTTGGACAGCGTTCTGTGTAACTAAATACAGAACTGCTTAGCAGAATGCTATTAAGGTTGGTGGCAGTTTATACATGGAGAATAAACACTAAGATTAACAACATATCATGCTGACTTGTCACTTTTCCTGTCTGATTCCATCTGGATGTTTTCCATGCAGATTTAAAGTGGGAGGGGCAGGATCTGGGGATTCCTCTATAAATCTGTGCTATCCTAAAAATAAGCCAGTATTCCAAGACATTCTCAACAAAGAGACAGATGTACATTTATTTCTGTCTCTGGGGAAAAACGAGCCAAACCACAGCACCACACCGCATTCAGTGACATCAGCACTGCCATGCAATATTCCTAATAATCAACTGTTAAAAAAGAAAAAGAAAAAGCATTGCCAAGCTTCTTTTTTTTTTTTTTTTTTAACTGATGCAGAAATTAGTCACTCCCAGTGGAATTCTGTAGTGGTATAATTACAGAAAATAAATAAGAAAACAGAATACAGAATGGCCTCCTCCACACAGAAATGTCGCTTATTTGAAGTTTTCATGCTGAATGATCACAGAATCTACCAGTGTAACTAGAAAAGAAAGGAACTGATTTCTTTCTTTCTTTAATTTGTGTTGCTTGGAAAAGGAGGACTAGGCAATTCTGCCTATTTTCAGCCTCATCTGGGGGAGAGGGGAGATACAGATGGTAAACAACTGAAACTGAACCATATTAAGCTGTTGGTGGAATTTTTAGTGAATGGCGGAAATTTGGCCAGGACACCATGGAAATTCCCCTACTCTTCCAGTAGGGGAAACCACTGGCGATTTGCGAAAATGTCCAGTTCTGGTGAAGCTCCAGAAGAAATGGATGTGCAGGAGGCTGGGAGAAGGTCTCCTCCCCTGCCTCGGAACAGCAAGAAATCGAGCTCTTCTTTGATGCCGAGGGGCATCTGGAAACAAAGAATCAACGCTCACAGAAGACATCAAGTATTATACCAACGATCGGACCACAAACTTCAGACCTAGAGCAAGGAAGCATTATTATTTCCATGCCAGATACGGACTCGGACAGGAAGTCAGAAGCCACCATACAGAACCTCCTGGAGGAGGAAGAACAGAGATTTATCGCAAACAAAAAGATACTCAATGAGGCATTAACAGATTGTTTGAATGCCACTCAAGGACCCATTCAGGAGATCACGTAGCAAGCTGGAAGTTTCATACCTATGGAAACCTCTCAAGCCCCAATTTCCAAAAATGCTGCTGAGATAGCTCCACCCAGCGCTCAGCTGGCACAATAGGTACCATTTGATTTTTCATCGAAAAACTGGGATCCCATGCTGTTTATTTTTGAGTCACCGTCTAAAATGGCTGGGACTTTGTCTGGAATGGCTGAAACAGCCCCTGCTAGGGCTGGCCAATGTTGAAGTCCTGGGCCACCAGATTACTCTGTTCCTCCAGTGACATTGCTTATGGCCGCCTTTGGAGATATTTATAGTCGGCTAAGAGGTGCAGGGCAAACGGATTTTGGGCATGATCCCAATTAGAATGCAGACTACAGACAGACTTCTCATAAAAGGTATGCACACTAATGCTTCTTTTCAACCCAAAAACGCTTCTTCTGTGACATCAGAGTCAGAAATGGAGGTGCTGAGCAGTGGAATAAAATCCCCCGAGAACTCCCTACAGAATTACAATGTACACAAAACTCCATTCGGACTATGGTTCAATATGCTTTAGCAGACACTAGCAACAGTGCACAAGAAACTCCTGAACCAGTCACTGTGGTAAATGGTCAGGCTCAGTCCAACAACATTCGTCAACTGTCCCTTATGACAGGTTTCCAGGCTGCAGATGAGTCAGTTCCCTTGGCTTCTCAACCCAGACCCAGGCTATATGCTTCTTTATTTCACATGCCACCTTAAACTGCAAAGACACACAATGCTGTTCGCCTCCACTACCAGGGAGGCTTGGAGACATTTCCTGTCCAAGTATACGTTGCATGTACTCTTTTGAAGGGATCAATGGGTTTCCTGGTGACCGAAGTGTATGCGTTGATTCACGTTTCTGAAGAAACATCTTTTGACATCAGTTTTAAACTAAGTTCTAGTTTGGAGAAATTCTGGCGAAAATATCATGACCTGAAACTGAACCCATTATGGGCTCCTTCTGAAGTAGTCCCTCTGACTAAACCTGCATTCCGAACAGCCACAGTCCTCTTCAGAAATGAAGGGGTAAGTCTGACTGACCTCATATTTTGACTGAAACAATGATGCACAGTATACAGTGCCTTCAGAAAGTATTCACCCCCCTTGGATTTTGTCACATTTTTTGATGTTGCAAACTCAAATTAAAATACATTTATATGGGATTTTTTTGTCACGTAGCTACACAGATTACTCTATAATGTCAAAGAGGAATGAAACTTCTGGAATTTTTTGTACATGTAATTCAAAATAAAAACCTGAAATGTCTTGAGTTGATAAGTATTCACCCCCTTTGCTATGACACTCCAAATTGAGCTCAGGTGCTTCCAATTTCCTTGTGAGATCACTCTGAAACTTGAATGGAGTCCACCTGTGGTCACTTCAAATGGCTGACATGATTTCAGAGGAAATACACCTGTCTATATAAGGTCCCACTGTTGACAGTGCACGTCAGAGCAGAAACTCTACCGTGAAGACCAAGGAGCTGTCCGTAGAACTCTGTGATAAGAATTGTGAGGAGGCATAGATCTGGGGAGGAGTATAAAAATATTTCTAGGGTGTTGAAAGTTCCCAGGAGCACAGTCAAGTCCATCATTAGGAAATGGAAAGATTACGGAACCACCCAGGCTCTTCTTAAAGCAGGCCATCCTCCCAAACTGAGCAACTGGGCAAGAAGGACCTTGGTCAGGGAAGTAACCAAGAACCCAATGACCACCCTGACAGAACTATAGAGTTCCATGGCTGAGATGGGAGAACCTGTCCAGAGGACAACAATCTCTGCAGCACTTCACAGATGTAGCCTCTATGGGAAAATGGCTAGACGGAAGCCACTCCTGAGAAATGGCCACATAATAGCATGCCTGGAGTTTGCAAGAAGGCACATGGCAGACTCTGAGACCATGTGGCAAAAGATTCTCTGGTCTGATGAAACAAAAATTGAACTCTTTGGCCTGAATGCAAAGCGCTATGCCTGGCGCAAACTGAACACAGCTCATCACCCGTGTAACACCATCCCTACCATGAAGCATGGTGGTGGCAGCATCATGTTATGAGGATGCTTTTCAGCGGCAGGGACTGGGGCACTTGTCAGGACAGAGGGAACAATGAATGAAGCCAAATACAGGCACATCCTTGAGGAGAACCTGCATCAGTCTGCATTAGATCTTGGACTGGGGCAAAGATTTACGTTCCAACAGGACAACGACCCCAAGCATACAGCCAAAGCAACACTGGAGTGGCTTCAGAACAAGAAGGTGAATGTCCTTGAGTGGCCCAGCCAAAGCCCAGACTTGAATCCCATTGAGAATCTGTGGAAAGACTTAAAGATTGCGGTTCACCGACACTCCCCATCCAACTTGACAGAGCTTGAGCAAATCTGCAAGGAAGAATGGTCGAAAATCCCCAAATCCAGATGTACAAACTTGATACAGACATACCCAAGAAGACAAAGCTGTAATTGCTGCCAAAGGCGCTTCTACGAAGTATTGACTCAAGAATACTAGTAAACAATATATTTCAGTTTTAATGTTTCATAAATTTTTGTTACATAATACAAATATTTTTGCCCCTTTAAATTGTTGAGTATGCTGTGTGAATCAAGGGGGAAAGAAATAATTTCAATGCATTAAAAATTCTGGTAGCAACACAACAAAATGTGACAAAATCCAAGGGGGTGTGAATACTTTCTGAAGGCACTGTAGGGCATCCTAGAAGCAATTTTTAACTCTGAACAGATCTGGACTGGGGGTTGGAGGATCCGAGTGGTCTTTCGCACCACAGATGGGGGTCTTCAACCTCCCGAACAGTTTTTACATTGGTTGGGATTGTGGTGTACTCTTTTATACAAACCACCTGAAGGCCAGCTACTGATGTGGGTCCTCTTCCCACTTAAGCAGTATGTGCAATAAACTGAAATGCACTTTATGTGGCAGACTGGGTCATACTAGTGGGCACTGTCAGGGCCCACAGATTTGTAACTTATGTAATGAACTTGGCCACTCCTATACAGCTTGTCCCAAGGCCACTCACAATGTGGCAGATCAGAATGATACCTCTAAACAGAGAATGGTAATTGCCTTGGCCCAAAGAGCAAAGGTAAACTTTAGTCAGCAGCACAGTAGATCCCCAGAAGCCCAGGTTGCGAGTGCCCAGCCAGCAAGCATCCAAAAGGACCCACCCCCAACAGATGTCTTGCAGGGGCCAGAACAGCCCAGTACTCCTATCACTGATCCACCAATAGTAGAGGTGGAACCTCAGGGTCCTATCACCCCTCCCACAGAAACTAAGCAGGCACTCAGTGCCGGCTCAGAAAATCTGGTGGAAATGCACCACCACCCCCCACCTGCCACCGCCAACTAGCACAGAGAGGATTGTCCTTCGACGACGTGATGGTAGGAAACCTCCCAACAAAGTTTCAAAACTAGCTTCAGTACCTGTTACTAACAGGTATCAGCTGCTTCATGACCAGAGGTTTCAGGGGAGGAATCAGATGGATCATCCCTAAGTTTCTCTATCCCTGATCAAGGGATGGACACAGAGAATCAGATAGTAGAGCTTCTGACTTCATCTCCAATGGAGATGACTGGTACTTCAGTTGAAAAACCAAAGAAAAAAAATTAAGGGCCCCAAAGGGAAAAGGAAACAGCCCCCATGATTTTGGTAAGGTAGATACCAGTTACTTCCCTCTTTACTCCTTCTGCATCTCATTCCTTGTCGGTATTCACAATAAATGTGAATAGTATTAAATCAAGTAGGAAAAGGGATGCTGTGTTTTCAAATTTAATAGCTAGGGGGCCTGCTATTTATTTATTTATTTTTCTATTTATATTTTCTGCTCCAGCCGCCGGTAGCCCGGTACCATCTGCCGTTCACGCTTCCACCCCCCCCACATCAGCCTCGCACCCTTCCGATACCCCGCGCGTGGCTTACCCCAAGTGGGGTGGGCTGCGGCACAGGGGCACATGCCGCAGGGCGTCGAACTAGGGCTTGGAGGGCTGGCCTGAGGGGCTAACTGGAAGCTGTGACCGCTTCATCAAGGGGCCCATGTATACTCCCATTTTCCTTTTTCCGGAGGTGGGACGCAGTAATGACGCTGGAGCGTCTCTGCCCCGGCCCGACAAGACACACACTGTTGAGGTCGGGTAGTCGCGCTTACACCTGGTCTCCACCAGGAGTCACAAGACACCTTAGCACTTCCCCATCCTCCTCTCGAGAAGGAGAGCAGTCCATAGGACGCTCTATCCTTCTCCCCCCGGCCGGCCCTCCAGCGACCCTGCTATTTATTTTATACAAGACACTAGAATCCATACTCTACCTGAAATCTTGAATGTTGTAAAGGATTGGTATGTGGGGCCTTCTTATTGGTCCACAGGTCTTGCGACTTGTTCTGGGGTAAGGGTATTATTTCATAGTTTAGAGTCTCAGCTGACCAAGTTGGTAGATTTACAGCCAGGGTGAGCTTTAATTTTAGATATTCATATCAATAATTTGTTGCACAGGTTGATCAATATTTAGGCAGCCCAGACAAAGGCTGAACGTATAGATACAGAAATAGAGAATTGGATGCCAATCAGCCTTTTGAATGGGGATTTCAAGTTGCTCACTAAAATATTGCATACCAGACTGTCTTTAGCAGGACAATCCCTTATTACACAGGCACAATCTTGTTCTGTACAAGATTGCTCGATTACAGACAATTTGATTCTGCTGAGAGAAATCTTTACTCTGGGAGGTAAACAGCACTTGGATGGGCTGGTTTTTGCACCTGACCAGAAACAAGCTTTCATTTCTGTAGTGCATAGTTATTTGTGATTCATATTAGAATCATATGGAATTCCCATACAGTTTGTTAAATGCCTCAGATGTGTATACTGTACGGCCACTGTTGTCCCTCTGGTTAACAGCTGGAAGGGGCCACTGGTACAGATGAAATGCGGGGTCAGACAGGGATGCCCCCTGAGCCCGCTTTTATACGTATTTAGTATTGATCTGCTGCTTCAAGCTTTGAATCATACCACTCTAATTTGCTCACTACAGAGTCCAGAAGGGTTGATATCCCACAAAGCCATGGCATATGGTGATGACTTGTGTTTAATGGTATCAGATTTACGGTCAGCTGCATATGCCATGCGCTTATGAGCGTAATTTGGGTCTTTTTTTGGGGGCGTCCTTAAATATGACGAAATGTACAGAGAAACAAATAGGCAGAGAAGGTGGGCTTCGGCAGACCATAGCTGGAATCACAATGAGTGAGGGTTGATTGAATCTTGGGTGTTCTTTTTGAAGGAGATGTGGATATTTTGAATTGGACTCCAAAACTGGAACAAGGTAAGGTGATGGTGGCAAAATGGAATCAAAGGAAAATAAGTAAAATGAAGAGAATAGTTTTAGTGAAAACATACCCTTTGCCTTTATTTTTGTACATTAGCTATATTTTCCCTGTCCCCGGCTATTTAGGGCAGCCATCTGAACTCATTAATGAGGAATATCTTGTACCTCCCTTTGGTGGAGGGGGTCTGAATATGATTAATACTCTAGTCATCTTTTTTTATGACTAATTTAAAACCCCTCTTATTTCATACAGGGAAATGCTGGAGTGCTTTACTTTTTTTTGTCATGCCACCCTGGTTCCATCAATGGGATGCAGGCACCTTAAAAGGACAGGGAACAGCCAGACAGCCACAACCCTATATACGCCATGTGTTTTTGAAGTTAATAGCATGAAAAACACCTAGTGTAATAATTTTTTTTTGCCACTTTGTTTCACACCCCAAGCTCTAGAACTTTCTCGGGCCACTTCACTCACCTGGTCAGCTCTACCACCTGCTGCGTTCCCTGCCTTCTTCAAAGACATTATGATTCCTCCGGGGCAGCTACAGCCTGGGGAGACTGAAGGGGCAGAGGCAGGGAACCAGCGTTGGGCGTGTGGCAGTGACAGTGGAAGGGACGTCGCCTATCCAGGCTGAAGGGGCATTTCTTGTTATGTCCCCGAGACCCCCCTCCCAACCCCCAGTGCGTGGTGCACTTCTGACGCTGCGGCACACGGCAACCCTGCCTGCGTCAGCCATGATGCTTATGTGCAGTCCAATGCTCTGCAGTGTCCCCGGTCTCCACCGGGTGTCGCTGGAGCGCCAGACAACCTCACGTCCTCCCCTCCGGGGGGGGGAGAGAAGCCCAGAGGGCACTCAATCCTCTCCCTCCTGTACCAATCCCCAGCGCCCAAACTCGCTTCCGAACTTGGGTCACCAGCATGGCGTGAGGTGTGGCGTCCAGCACCTCAACCCTCAGCACCACCGGGCCAAGTGTAATGATTTTGACTGGACATTGGAAACAGTTATATGATTACATTATCACACAGCACTTTACAGAGTTGATCCCTTGCCCTGCCTTCCCCCAGCCCCTATTACCTTCCCTTAAAATCTACCTGACGAGTAAGAGAATTCCACCACATGTCTGGGATGTGCACTGGCTCTGCTGCCATTAAAAACTGAATATTAAAGCGAACCAAAAACATAAGCAGCTCTTTGAAAAAGATGTACAGCAGGCAAGATTGCAATCAGATTCTGGAATCTGCAGACCATTTATTTTTTTCATGTTCTTATATTTCTCAGTTTGGGCAGTATTTAGCAGTATGGTGGAAAGCTACGGCCTTTGCCACTGTGTCATACCAGGTACTGATTTATGGGGTATATCTACGCCAGTGGAGTAAATGGGATAGAAGCACTCTTCAAGTTATGTCTGCAGTAATTAAGTGGTATATTTGGAACTCTAGATGTCTTTATACTCTACAATAGAAAACAGTTACCCATCCTCAATTATATGCCAAAATCACTTCAGGTTTACAGAGAATTTATTTTTTGGCAGCAAAAAACAAGCATTTAACTTGGTTGAATACAACATGGAGACACCTGCCCTGGATTACTGATACGGATGCCCCAACTACAAAAATCATAACCAGATGAGAGTTTTTGATATTTTTGACAGTTTTGATAGATTGGGAAGGGATGATAAGAAATCAGGAAGTAGAGAAATCATGGGAATTTTTCATACACAAAATACATGAGGTAACAGGCAAATATATCCCAGAAAGGAAAGCTTATAACTATAAAGGAAAAAAGCTTCCACGGCTAACTAGGGGCATAGTAAGACTCTGTAGGAAGAAGAAGGTCCTGTTCCAGAAGATGAAAAAGGAAAAGACAGACTATAGGGACAAGTAAGGGAGGAGTCTAAGGAGACTTAAAAAGGAAATAAAACAATCTAAAAAACTACTTGAAATGAAAGTGGCATTGAGTAAGAACAATAAAAGTTTTTATGCCTATGTAAACAGCCAGAGGGGAAGAAGTAGTATGGTAGGTCCATTGACCATAAATGGGGAGGCGATATCTGATCCATTGAAAATGGCAAATTAATTTGCTAAATGCTTTGGCTCAGTATATAGAAACCATGAGGATAGTATAGAAATTAGAGCTGTGGAACATGGACAACCAGATCCAAATGAAATAATAACAGAAGAGAAGATAAGATAATGAAAAATGTTATGGAGTCGGTTGATAAGGCAGCAGGATCAGATGGGATTCATCCTTATATGACGAGGGAGTTGAAAAATGAGCTGATACCAGTGATTACCATATTGGGGCAAAGGTTACTGGCTGAGGGTGTGGTGCCTAAGGATTGGAGGAGGGCATCTGTGGTGCCGATATGTAAAAAGGGGAAAAGGGACTGGGCGATAAATTATCGACCGCTGAGCCTGACATCAGTGGTACGGAAGATAATAGAGGGTATCCTTAGTGAGGCCATAAAGGACATTATGAAAAGTAAGGGGCAAGTTGATAGAAACCAGCATGGATTTGTGTCTGGAAGGTCATGTGAGACAAATTGGATTACCTTCTATGAATACATAAATAAATGGGTGGACGAGGGGAGGAGTGTGGATATGGTAATGCTGGATTTCAACCGGCTTTTGATACGGTCCCTCATAATAAGATAGTTGAAAAATTGATCAGATTGGGAATTGACTGTTGCATTGTAAAATGGGTGAATCAGTGGCTAAAAAACAGATAGCAACAAGTAAGGATCCGGGGTTGCTTGTCGGAACTGCAGAGGGTGGGGAGTGGAGTTCCCAAGGGGTCGGTGCTGGGAAAACTATTTAGCATTTTCATAGGTGACTTGGATATAGATAGCTGAAATAAGATGGTGAAATTTGCTGATGATGTCAAAATAATAATAATAAATATATTTATAGAGCGCCTTTCTGATTATCAAGGCACTATACAAAGTAGAACAACACAGATAACATTCAATATGAAACACGATAAAATCAGCAATTTCAAATAAAATCAGTTTTCGAAATAGGCTATTTGATAAAAATGGGTTTTTAAGCCCCTCTTAAATTCCTCCACGGAGATACACTCCCATAACCGGCGTGGTAGAGAATTCCAAAGAGTGGGTGCGGCGTAAGAAAAAGCTCTACAACCTGATGATTTAACACTCACTCTTGGAAATAAGGGGGTAGTGGATACGTTTGACAATAGGTTAACTTTTGGCAGGGATCTAATAAAAATTTTTGGAATGGGCAGAGATTAATGGTACCAACTTTAATAAAGATAAATGCATTAAACTGCATTTAGGAAGGCAAAAAGTGCAGCAAGATTATTATATGAAGGGTTTACATCTGAAGACAACATGTGAGAAAGATCTGGGGGTCTAAATTCAGAATGATTTAAAAAGTAGTATACGTAGTACCAACATATTAAATAAAGCTATGTTTTTAGGGAACATTATAAGAAGGGGTTTTCATTCTAGAGATAAGGGGTGCTGAGGCCGTTGTACAAGACGCTGGTTAGGTCCATATTGGACTACTGATCGATTGTATGGAATCCCTTCCTGGTAAAGGATGTAAAGTTGGTGGACAGGCCACAAAGGTCCTATACAAGACTGATATCAGGGTGTGAGGGTTTGAATTACAAGGCTAGATTAGATAAGTTAGGCTTGTGGTCCTTGAGAAATAGGGGAGCTAGTGGGGAGTTATTGTGTTTATACAAAGCTTTAAGAGATAAGAGTATGATGATGGAGATGGGAATGGAATTTAAAGATAAACTGTATCAGTTGAGGGGGCACAATAGGCAGTTGAAGTTAACAATATGTAGGACAGAAATAAGAAGAAATGGTTTTAAATTTAGGTCAATAAAGATGAGGAATGGATTACCTCAGGAAGTGGTAGATGCTGAAAATGTGGGTATGTTTAAGGATAGATTGGATAAGTATCTCACTGAAGTTGGTAACTTAAGTTACCACCACTGAACTGTGGGAAAAGATTATATGGGCTTTGCCTTCTTGACTTTCCTATTTTCCAGTATGAAATATTGCAGTTCTCCCGAATTTATCTCCCAAGATATAGTCTCTAATTTGTTTTTTTTTTCTTTTTTAAGAAATATTTTATGAGGCTGTTTTGCCTACAGAATACGGAAAACAAACCAACAGATCCGTGGTCATTTCTCCAGGAAAACTCAAACGTTTTTGTTCACAAGTTTGATGTCTGGTTTTCTTTTGCTCCCAAGAACTATTGTTTGTTTTTTTTTCCCCTCTTCCTTCTTTTTCCCACTCTTGATATATAGTTAATTGTTCACTACATATTTGATGTTTGTAGTTGCATTGGTGAAGTCTTGTAATGTATGACTGCTTTTCCTTAATAAACACCCCTACTCTTTTCGAGAAGTGCCAAGGGATCTATAATGTCCACATGAACAACTACCAGAACAGGCAGATGGGACCTCAGTTTAAAGTCTCATATGACATATGACACCTCAGGAGTGCAGCACCTCCCTCATGAAGCACTACAGTGTCAGTATTGGGATTTTACCCCAAATGCCTGGTGTGGGGCTTGAAGCCACAACCTTCCGCTCTTCCAGCCTCAGAGGCGAGTGTGCAACCTAAGTCACTGACACTGATGTATATATGTTTCATACAGTGCCCGTCACATACACAGGCTCCTAAAGTGCTGTACAGTCCAGGAGATGGAGAAGGAGAGAGAGAATGTTGCTGCCATTTGCAGCGCATGTGGCGATTCAAAGAGCACAGAAACAGATCAGTGAGAGATTATAGAGCGGTGAAGCACAGGGGTGCAGAGTTTGTAACTGGCATCAGCCCACTAGCCAAATCCTATTAGATATTGTGTTGAGCCACTAAAAGGAGCAGCCTTTTACAAAGAGACTTTGAAGCAGACAGCTCATCCAATTATCTATACAGTGCTGTGTTTCTGGTCAGTGCAGGGGCCCTACTTGTTTTGTCAGAAACCTGGGTTTGAGACCAAGCCTGGGTTGCTGGAGGAAACCTGGGTTTGAGACCAAGCCTGGGCTGCTGGAGGAAACCTGGGTTTGAGACCAAGCTTGGGTTGCTGGAGGAAACCTGGGTTTGAGACCAAGGCTGGGTTGCTGGAGGAAACCTGGGTTTAAGACCAAGCCGGGGTTGCTGGAGGAAACCTGGGTTTGAGACCAAGCCTGGGCTGCTGGAGGAAACCTGGGTTTGAGACCAAGCCTGGGTTGCTGGAAGAAACCTGGGTTTGAGACTAAGCCTGGGCTGCTGGAGGAAACCTGGGTTTGAGACCAAGCTTGGGTTGCTGGAGGAAACCTGGGTTTGAGACCAAGCCTGGGCTGCTGGAGGATTCTCGGGGGGGGAGAAGGCTTCCACATCCCACTGGATCCTCCCCTCATTCAGACTGCAGGGTTACCCATTCCCACCATATCAGCACCACCTCAGGTCCAAAAGTTGGAAGCGACATGAGGGGATGGTGGCGAGTGAGATGGATTCCTGGCTTCGCTGCACACGTTACATGCAGATGCGCAAAGCACGTTCACAGCTGGCATCTTGAGGGAAAAATAGCTGGCCACAGGATGATGTGTGCCTCTCTCTGGCCCTACTCCTGCCAACTGGGCACTACTGTCCCTGCACTGGATTTGGTCGCTAGAAAGACTGCCTGACCCCAAAAGCCCTGCCATGGTGGGCAGTCCATGGGGACTTATGGACAGCAGGAAAGCCCAAGAAATGGCAGACGATGGGGCTGGGAGTGTGTGTGTGTGTGTGTGTGTGTGTGTGTGCTGAAAGTGGGCAGTCAGCCAAGTTGGAAGAAAAACAGTAATACAAAAAAACAGTGCTGTGTTCATTTCTGCCTTATAGGATAATAGAAACTGCACAGCACAGAGGAACTGAAGCAGTCCAGCTACTGTTGTACATCAAAGACAGAAGTGCTGTACCACAAAAGTGAAAAGCTCTGTTAAAAGAAACTTCATCTGCGCCCCACGCCCTGGTATTTTCCAATATCCCACTGTACTAGCAGCATCGTAGCAGCTCCCTTCAGCAGTGAGAAGGCAAAGGAGAACTGTCTGCTTGGAGACAGGCACCAAGTTTTCATTGTGTAACTACCAGTAGGAGGTGATATTCAGCGACGTGTGCTGTCTTGTCTCTCCCCTCCCCTAACATCACTGTGAACAATCACGTCACCTCGACAATACATCCACCTACAACTAGTCCAGAGAGCAGGAAACCTGAGGTTACTCCAGAGCCCATATCTTTAAACTAGAATGTGTCATACTGCTGACAGGCAACTCTGTTCACATAAGACCTACCTAGATGAGATGAACTAACTTGATTCTGGGTCAAATTGTGTATAAGAGGCTCTGTGGCCTCATGACCAAGCCTAAATTCAGACCATCAGATCACACAGCCTTTGTAACATTGTTACAGATTTGCTGTCACTGCACATTATGGTCACTTATTTTGAAGTGAAGCTTCTAACATTAGAACAAACACAATTTTAGGAACAGGAAGCTCCATGGGGCAATACTGTAATCTGCAAGTACTTTGTTGTAAGGTGTTTTTTTTTTTAATTTTTTTTTATCATACAGCCACTTTCATGGAAACCAACTGAAAATCTAATCTAAAAAGTCAAACTTCAGGCCATGATTCATGGGAAAACCAATAAGCAACAAAACCAATAGCTGGTCCTGTGATCAAAGGCTATGGTGAAATGGGTGATAAAAAAAAAGAGACCCAACTACTACCTTATTTTGAGCAGAAGTGGGATTTTGAAGAGCATGTCTATTTTCTTACATGAGAAGTAACATTGAAACGCAGCATGCCCAGGACTGGGGTCAAAGTGATAAGGAAGTCAACAAAGGAAATGGTGAGAGAGGAACAAAACAGTATCAAGGTTGAGAGAAGGAGGAAGAAGACTGAGGGAGAGGGGGAGGGGGAGGGAGGCTGATTTGTAAATAAAAAACTGGGATCAGGGGAGGGAGCTAGCAGACAGGGGGGAATAAAAAATTACAAACACTGGGATAGCTCACGCACACAAGTGCGTACACACACACACACACACACACACACACACACACACACACACGTGTCTCACTGCCACAACTCACTTATTAGAGGGAGGGAGGAGGAGAATGTTCCAAGACAGACACCCCAATGCAATAAAGGGGAAGGGAGGGAGCCATATTCAGGATGGATGCCCTTGCAGACAGGAGAGGGATGCTCTTCAGGCTAGAAGTCCTTGTGGAAGGTGGATTTTCAAGCAGCTGACCTTTGCGGTGATGGACAGAATTGCTTTACTGGATGCCCTTGCAGGAAGGAAGGATTTTTTTTTTTTGTCTGGATGAGAGAGGAAGGGAGCTGTTCTTTGGGCAAATGCCCTTGCGGGAGAACAGGGCAGATCAGAACCATTGTTGGCTGCATGCCCTTGCAGGGAGAAAGAGATCATATGGCAGGAGGGCCTTGTGGGGAACCGGGGGATGGGATCAGATTACCTCACTGAAGGGAGTGGGATGTTCTTCAGGCAAAGGCCATTGCAGAAGAGGGGGTGATCTTTGGAATGAAGGCTCTTGCAAATGGTGGAGGAATCTCTGGACCAGCGAGTCATGCAGTTTTGGGGTGGGGGAGTGATCTTCAGTCCAGATGCACTGGAAGACATTGCAGTTCCCAACCAATAATGGGGAGGAGGCAGATTGTCTGTTTACAAGTAGAGAGGGGAGTATGTTTACAAGTAGAGAGGTGGAGTCATTCTTTTGCTTGCAGCAGTGTCAGCACTCCTTTTGTTGCTCACCTCAGTGAGGTGGCCAGGCGGTTAACTCGATGTGAGGCCACATTTGTGCTATGCCTCATGTAACATCATCAAGCACCAGTGCTTAAATATATTTAACTTGTTTCCTGTCTCTTGGCCTAATGAAAACTTCTTGATGACAGTGCAGTTATCACCCCCCTCCCAGCTGTAAGCACAGTTCACAGTTTACTCACACCACGGCGTCCCTTTTGGAGGAATAATTTCTTAATTTAAAAAACACTGAAAGAGGGATGAATGGTGGATCAGAGAAAGAGCATCGTGCTTCCATGTGGGAGACCCTGGTTCAGGAATGGGCTCAGGTCCAAGCTGTTGGGCAGAGAAGGCTGTGATGAGAGTCCCAGTCAGGATGGGTTGGCACCAACTGTGTATCCACAGCAGCCTCTTGTGGTGGGTGGAGGAGCCTGTCATCTTACAAATGGTTGGCATATGCTGTGGAGTGCAAAACAGCTAAAAGCTGTACAGTGGCATCAGAGAGGTGTGTGCCGGACATACAGACAGTGAAAATCCTGCTTTGGTCCAGAGTGAAAACTGGAACTTCTGGACCCTAGGTCAATGGATCCTCTGGCCCAACCAGATGTGTGCCTTGGGGAGAAAGGCAATCTAAAATACCCTCCCCTGACCCAGCAACTGGGAGGCATGCCTTGGAGAATGAAAGCTGGAGGCTGGAGAACAATGGGGCACCCCAAACAAAACCCATAGGCCTCACTGGCAGCTCACTTTTAAAAGTCTCTTTGAAGAGACTGTTCACTGGTCCTGATCTCTAACTGCGGCAGTGGCAGAGCTGTGACACCTGCTGCCTCTGGCTCTACTCTAAGTCCAGGCCCCCAATGTTCCTCACGTGGTGTGCGTAATTACAAGCAACCACCTCAAAATCATGCCTTCTTTGCCAACAGGGTTAAGCCCAACAAGGCTTCACCATTCCTCACATCCTGATGGTGCAGGCTGGAAGTGACATGTCAGGGCTGGGAGCACCTGCAAAAGGTACCCTTTTCATTGCTTCAGAGGTGAAAAACACTCAAGCCTAGCTGCGTCTACATGGAGTGTCAGTGAACTTGGTTGCCATTCCCCTCCTTCAATTAAAAAATCAATTTACAGATAAGTAAATTTGGAACCAGTGGAAAGAGCAGTTGTTGGCCTGCTGTGAGGGGAAGCACTGTCCAGTGTCCACAACATCAGTCCCCCTGAAAACCACACAAACCACATAAGGTTGTTTGCCTTTTTGCCTCGACTACTTGGCTTCTACTGATGTGGCCAATGAAATATTTGATGCATATTGTCTCAGAGGAAGGTATTCACTAGTCCCACTAATTCAGTAACCTACAAGATTAGATATCTTATCACATGCAGGACAGAGTCCATGCACTCTAGGGTGATTGCCCATGCTTCTATGTGCGTTGCATGATTCGCCCAATGAAGGAACGAGTCCAAGAACAGATCCGCTCGATACCGAATGGGAAATGTGACACCCTTGTGGGTACCCACTGGTGCTGTATCCACAATACAAACATAAAAACACTGCACTTCACGAGCATTGACCACATTCCTAACCACAGCAGGGGGTGGCAACCATTTCCAGTCTCTCCTACAAATAGAGAGACAACTGATTTTCACCCTCGTGGGCCTCTCTCTCCAAACAGGTATAAATGACAGCTGGGATGTACCCCCATTTTTGGGTTGAGCCCTTTGTTCAATGAACCTCTTAGCTATTCCCAACAGATCCAAGCAAAGATGCATACTGTGATCCTAGTAATCCTTGTCCCCATCATTAATTGTTCAGCCAATATCATTTTCTTTCTTGCTTTTGAAAAAGAACCATGATAGATGGCATCAAAAACTGTTCTTGCCCCGAACAATTATTCACTTTTTTCTGTTCATGTTCTCCTATTCAGTTTCCTAGATTCCCTTTGTACATCTGAATACTTCCTCTGAATTGTTTTTGTATTCTAGTAATACAAAACATAGCGATGTCATTGTCTATTAGGAGTTAATGAACCAAAACAGTTTAGTGGGATTTTTCCATACTTAGTGGTACTTACCCAGGTTAACTAATAATCTTAGTATTATCCTTTAGACTGAATCTGTACCTCTGAGCTTTTGCCAATGACCCCCCTCCTATGCTTCCTCATTCTACAGACAAGTACCATATGGGTTACTCAACACTTTCTTCACACTCTGCTGCTTAATTTATTGTCATGCACAGTATTGTGTTCCTAACGTTACTATGTGCTGTAGCGCTATAGTCACCGTCTTGCAGACTTGCACTGTAATGTCTTAACTTATCTAGTGCACCTTATCAGGTAAACAAAAACAAAATAAATCTTTATCTCCTCACTTTGGACGCCTTTAGTATATGGCATTTACCCATACTGGGTGATTTAATTAATATCTTTATAAATGGTACTACATAGGTGCTGGAAGGGAAGGTCTGCAGATGACATCAAACTGTGCAGTAACAGTGTGGACACTCTGGGGGGTGGAAAGGATGAGCAATGACCTGGGAAAAGCCAGAGTGGTCAAGGGTATGGCAGCTGGATTTCAATGTGAAAAAGTGCAACATAATGCACTTCAGGCACAGAAACCCACAGGCAGAGTACAAAATGGTGGTGAGGGGGTGCGTCGGTGGGTAATGACAACAACAAAGCAGGGAAGAGACCTAGGGATGATCATATGAGATTACTTAAAGGTGCCCAGGCAGTGTGACAAGGCAGTTGGGAGGGCAAGTGGAATGCTGGGGGTGCACAGAGAGGGGTATCACCAGCAGAAAAAGGGAGGTGGTGTTGCCTGTGTACAGATCACTGGTAACACCCCACCTAGAGTACTGCGTCCAGTTCTGTAGACCACATCTGAGAAATTACATGGAGTGGAAGCGGTCTAAAGCAGGGCAACTAAAATGGTGCAAGGTCTGCATCAGAAGCCCTACAAGGAGTGATTAAAGGACCATAATATGTACACCTTGAAAGAGAGGAGGGGGTAATATGATAAAGACCTTCAAATACCTCACAGGGGTAAACAAGGTACAAGAGGGAAGTATTTTTCAGATAAAAAGGTGCTCAAGGACAAGGGGGGCTTGATAAGAAGCTGGAAAGGGGTAGGTTCAAGAGAGAAGTGAGGAAGTACTTCTTCACGGAAAGAGTGGTGTATTCCTGGAACAGTCTTCCAGTTGAGGAGGTGGAGGTGAAAACAGTGGTGGAGTTCAAGAATTCATAGGACAAGCATAAGGGAATCTTAGGGAAAGGGACGTGTGTGTGTGTGTGTGTGTGTATGGTCCGAAGTTCAAGTAGGGTCTGCGGTTATACTACAGGGCCAAGTGGGCCTTATCTGCCAGTAAATTCTGTGTTTCTAAGTTTAATGGAGGTTGGCTTTAATCCATTTTAATTTTTTTCATGTATGTAATGAGGGGCATATTTTCACTGTTTGTATAGCTGGTAATATGGGTTCTCCATATTTTTATACTATGTGGATGGTCATCACTGGTGGGTGCTTGTTCTAATTTTTGGGGGTGTCTATATACCTTTAACTATTATACTATAAATGAAGTCAAAGTAGGGGCAAACCATGCCCCGTGAGGAAGAAGTATTGTGATTCAAAGCACCGGGGTATTAGTGTTGTGTCCTCTCGTCTTTTCAGGGCACAATAAACACTGATTCACCTGCAGCACTGTTTGTTCTGTAATGATTTTGTGCACAAGTGTTTTCTGTCTTTCCCTTAAAAACCACAAGAGCATTCCGTGGTGGATCGTCTAGTCCCATGCTGACCCCGAAGCACTGATCAGAGGGCAGGATCTCTCTGTTTGGGTCCCCCATGATGAGCATCATGCACAGTCACGTTCACTGGGGTGTGATTTCACTGAACAATAGCACAACTGCATGACACAGAATCGGCACAGAGAAATGGATTTAAAAAAGACAATAACATCGCAAAAGTGACTCAAGTATAAGTTCAAGTTTATTGCAGGAAATCTCCATTGAGCAAGCTCATTCACAAGGAGGTCCTGGGACAGGTATACAGACAAGTGTACAATACATATAGAAAATGACATAACAATACATAGCATACATAAAGAGTTCCCCGGATACAAAATGTTCGTGATGAAAAGTAACGCAAATTACATAACAATACATGGCATACATAAAGAGTTCCGCTGGGTACAAAATGTTTGTGGTGAAAAGTAACGCAAATTACATAACAATACATGGCATACATAAAGAGTTCAGCCGGGTACAAAATGTTCGTGGTGCAAAGTAACAAATTACAGAACAATACATGGCATACATAAAGAGTTCAGCCGGGTACAAAATGTTTGTGGTGAAAAGTAACGCAGATTACATAACAATACATGGCATACAAATAGAGTTCCGCCGGGTACAAAATGTTCGTAGTGAAAAGTAACGCAAATTACAGAACAATACATGGCATACATAAAGAGTTCAGCCGGGTACAAAATGTTCGTGGTGAAAAGTAACGAAATTACAGAACAACACATAGCATACATGAAGAGTTCATGGTACAAAATGTTCGTGATGAAAAGTGACGAGATTACAGAACAACACATAGCATACATGAAGAGTTCACTGGGTACAAAATGTTTGTGATGAAAAGTAACGCAAATTACAGAACAACACATGGAATACATGAAGAGTTCCGCTGGTACAAAATGTTCGTGGTGAAAAGTAACGAAATTACATAACAATACATAGCATACATGAGAGTTCCGCTGGTACAAAATGTTCGTGGTGAAAGATACGCAAATTACAGAACACATAGCATACATGAAGAGTTCCGTCGGTACAAAATGTTCGTGATGAAAAGTGACGCAGATTACAGAACAACACATAGCATACATGAAGAGTTCCGCCGGGTACAAAATGTTTGTGATGAAAAGTAACGCAAATTACAGAACAACACATACAATACATGAAGAGTTCCGCCGGGTACAAAATGTTCGTGGTGAAAAGTAACGCAAATTACAGAACACATGGCATACATGAAGAGTTCCGCCGGTTACAAAATGTTCGTGATGAAAAGTAACGCAAATTACAGAACAACACATGGCATACATAAAGAGTTCAGCCGGGTACAAAATGTTTGTGATGAAAAGTAACGCAAATTACAGAACAACACATGGAATACATGAAGAGTTCCGCCGGGTACAAAATGTTCGTGGTGAAAAGTAACGCAGATTACATAACAATACATGGCATACAAATAGAGTTCCGCCGGGTACAAAATGTTCGTGGTGAAAAGTAACGCAAATTACAGAACAATACATGGCATACATAAAGAGTTCCGCCGGGTACAAAATGTTCGTGGTGAAAAGTAACGCAAATTACAGAACACATAGCATACATGAAGAGTTCCGCCGGGTACAAAATGTTCGTGATGAAAAGTAACGCAGATTACAGAACAACACATAGCATACATGAAGAGTTCCGCCGGGTACAAAATGTTTGTGATGAAAAGTAACGCAAATTACAGAACAACACATGGAATACATGAAGAGTTCCGCCGGGTACAAAATGTTCGTGGTGAAAAGTAACGCAAATTACAGAACAACACATACAATACATGAAGAGTTCCGCCGGGTACAAAATGTTCGTGATGAAAAGTAACGCAAATTACAGAACACATGGCATACATGAAGAGTTCCGCCGGGTACAAAATGTTCGTGATGAAAAGTAACGCAAATTACAGAACAACACATGGCATACATAAAGAGTTCCGCCGGGTACAAAATGTTCGTGATGAAAAGTAACGCAAATTACAGAACAACACATGGCATACATAAAGAGTTCTGCCGGGTACAAAATGTTCGTGATGAAAAGTAACGCAAATTGCAGAACAACACATGGCATACATAAAGAATTCCGCCGGGTACAAAATGTTCGTGATGAAAAGTAACGCAAATTACAGAACAATACATGGCATACATAAAGAGTTCCGCCAGGTACAAAATGTTCATGATGAAAAGTAACACTAATTATTTAACAATACATAGCATACATAAAGACTTCCACTGGATACAAAATGTTCATGATGAAAAGTAACACTAATTATATAACAATACATAGCATACAGAAAGAGTTCCACCGGATACAAAATGTTCGTGATGAAAAGTCACACTGATGATATAGAAAGCGAGAACCTATGGTTCCTATGGTCCTATGAACCTATGGTATAACCTACACATGAAACCATTAGTAAAGCAGTTTCATTTATGGGAGGGGGACTCTCTTCCCCATGTCAATTCGTATGTGTAGCTAGTCTGTAGAGTGACACCTTAGGTTTGGGATTTTAAGAGGAAACTTCAGGAATGGTAAAACAGTAATGAGGTTACTATGCAGGACACCAGCACACAGCCATTTTTAGCAGATCTGGGTGAGCCTCCATCTGTTTCTATGGGAATGGTGTCAGAACTTTTTTTCTAAGTGATAGCATTACAAACTGATCACAAGGCAGCTATAAAACATAACTGGCCAGTCATGAAAACAAGGCATGTGGCACCCATTTTTCACACACAAAAAATGTTCTGTGCAAAAGTTTTGTACAAATCATGCTGATCTGCACTCAATTTGGTGAAAACAGAAAACAAAGTTTAAGGTTTGTTCACATAGAGCTGGCTATTTTTAAGAACTGAAAAATCAGTGGCACTACAAAATAAGAATAACATACCACAAAGACTCAGGTTTTGTTACTAAAACTATTGCTTCAGTTATTTATTTTTGACACGTATGATTTTTTTTTCTAGGGTGACCAAGATGAACATAGGTGGCAGCTGCCATTTCAGTGAACATACACACAGAGCCAAACACGCCTGTCCCTTTTTGTTTTCTACATCTTTATTTACTTATGTACCCCCTTTATATCATTTTTTTGGCCTGTGTCTCTGGAAATTCATACAGCTCTTTCATTCACGCACTGATGTCTCCTGCTTCATCAGTCCTCCTTGGTAGCCACGTTCACTTAACTCGTATTACTCTTCTGTTGCAACCCACTGTTTACCCAAGCTCTCCAAGATTTACATTAGTCCCCTCTGTTTTTGAGCAAAATGTCCCACCACATCAAACCTTCAATTAGGTCATCCAAAGTATCCTCATTTTTTTTTTAATTCAGCTTTATTGAGAGCCAATATACACCTTGATATGGCAGCAATATACTCCATATACATTTTGCCTGTACAATAAAGAAATTACTTCTTCTAACAGGATGCACTTCAACTAGACAATTGTAATGTTTGAGTCATTTCAGTAAGTACAAAAGGTTAGCTGAAAACTGACATATAATAAACTTTAACCTGCATGGGCAACCAGCCCTAACCAAACCAGTGTTCCTGTGTGTTATTCTAATGTTTACCTATACAGAAGTTCGAGTGGAGAGGACCTACATGGGAACCTTTACACCTATGGTATCTAATCTTGCAGCACCTCTATCCCTAAGGAGCACTGCCCACTTCATTCGTCTCACAACCCATGTACATCTACGATGTAAAAAGTCCCAACAGCAGCACATGTCCATGTTTTTCTAAGGAGAGCCTAAGAGCAGCCATAATTCTCTGTTTCACTTGTCCTCCACCCTTCTCAACCATGCCTCCAGGGTAGGAGAACCCACCTACAACCAGACACCACTGATTCCTTTCAGTGCCACTGTGCAAAGTGCACAGAATAATCTCTGCCAGGTGCAGTGACCCACTTGTGGGACTAGGACTCCCAGTACTAGATAATGAAATGTAAATGGAATATGGACCTTCCATACCCGGAACAGTGCCCCATGTATCTGCACCCCATATGAGTGAAGGACAAGGCGATCCTAGAAAATGTGAAAGTGTGATTCCACCTGTCCAGATCCCCTCCAGCACAGGTTTGAGGAATAGCCAGTGAAATGTTACATAATGGTAAGGGTACAGAAAAAGTGGACCAGACACTTCCAACAAAACTCTCACCGGTCAGGTGATGTCATGACCTTCCGCCCCATATCTAACAATTTAGCACAAACCTCCTCTGAGACTAGATCATGGGAATCCCCTTTCCAGTGCTCCCTGTGTTTTGTCAGCTCTGGGTGGTGCCCCCTCATCAAGACTTTGCACTCTTTCACAATGGTGTCCCCCCTGCTAACATGGCCGCCCAATACAGTGATTCCTCAAGGGGGGGGTTAGATCTCTACCTACCAGATGCTGGGTAATGTCTTGTTTACAGGCATCTGAAAAATCCTGCCTTGGCAGGCCATATCCCTGCTGAAGCTCTGTGAAGGTGACAAGTGCTCACCTGCACAAAATATACCTGGTGAGGGTGAGCACATACCATCTGCAGAAACCCTAATCTGTTTGAGGCGGGAAAAACTGGGGGTCTCAGATGATAATTGATGAGAAGCCTAACTCATTTAGTGAGCCTGTGAATCTCATAGCTTTTAAAAACATCCTCAAGGTGTGCCGGGTCCAAGGCTTAGTGATATTCAACCACAGGTAAGGGTGGATGGGAACATCAGGCAGAGTAAACAAGGGGGCCGTGAGATGCTAGGTCACCTTAATTTCTAGCCAGCCTGTGTTGCCCCCAATTTGGACCATGCGATCACAGAAGTATCTGCATCCGGATAATATAAATCAAAATCTTGCATTTCATTTCATTTATTTTGTTAACCGGGCTATGTCATTGGAAGCTAGTCCATTTTCAAGCCCGGCCCGACACAGAATACAAACATAACAAACATGTCAGTGTCAGTGGCTCAGCAGGTTGCACACTCACCTCTGAGGCCAGGAGATCAGATAGCTGTGGGTTCTATCCCCACACCAGGCAACTGGGTTAATATCCCAATACTGATGCTGCACTTCTGAGGTGCCATCTTTTGGATGAGACGTTTAGCCGAGGTCCCGTCTGCCTGTTCTGGTGGTTGTTCAGGTGGACGTTAAAGATCCCATGGCACTTCTCGAAAAGAATGGGGAATGTCCCCGGTGTCCTGGCCAAATTTCCCCCATTCACTAAAAATACCACCGACAGCTTAATCTGGTTCAATTTCAGTTGGTTACCAGCTGTATCCACCCTACTGGTTGCCCCTGAAAAAGGGACTTTTCGTCTCAGTGGGCCTACCGGGTCAACAAAATTCAATAAAAACATACAGTCTATAAATATTACAAAAAACAATTACAATTATCTCTAAATAATAAAAACTGTCTAGCGTTAACTTTAAACCTGTGAAGAGAAGATAAATCCTGAAGATTAGCTGGTAACTTGTTCCAAAATGCTGGGGCTGACAAAAGAAAGGATCTAGGACCAGATTTAGTTTTATAACAAATAGACTGCAAAACTATACCATTAGAAGAATGAAATGGAACTTTTGAAGTCCTGAGATTAATCAAATCTCCAAGGGGAAATTTTAAACCATAATGAACAGCTTTAAAAATCTGACAACCAAAATAGTAAGACATTTTGGCATTGGAGCATTGACAGGCTCCCCCACCCTCCCAACTCCCTGGGTAGGGTGAGGAATCATCTACTGTGCCTGCTAGCTACCCAGACAAATGAGAGGAGGAAGTGGTGCACGCACCTCCAGTAATCCTCTATCTGAACTGGGAGGGCCGGGAAGAAAAATAGGAAGCGAGGGAGAATGTTAACCTTGAGGGTTGCTACACATTTTTCAAGACCCAGGGGAAGAAACTCACATCATGTGATTTCAGCTTACAGCGCACCAAAAAGTATTTTCATGATGAAGAGAGAACAGGGACAATAGGTTTGGAGACGCTCATACTTCAAAATATATGCCCACATTATTTGGGGCCAACATGAAAGGGCAATTGACTCAGATGCTGGTGGACACTTTAATCCTATGCAGGTTGCCTCTGATTTGTAAGAGTTAATGTTATATCCCAAAATTGCTCCTTATTTATCCAACTCCATCAGCAGGGCTGGAGCTGAAGTCTCCGAGTATGAAAGAAAAAAAAGGCATAATTGTTCTATAACCCCCCAACACCGATCCCCTGGACGGCTGGGCTCTGGGCCAAAGCTTCCGCAAGCAGCTTGATGCACAGGGCAAACAGGAGGGAGGAGAGAGGGCACCACTGCCTTGTCCCCCTGGTATGGAAAAAGTGGTCAGACTTTATTCCACTGACTAATTGTAGCTTCCGGGGAGGCATACAGGGCCTTTATATAGGTCTAAAACACTTCATCCATTCCTATCTCTCCTCCAAAGTGCAGTGGCAGAATCCCCAGTTCATCCTGTCAAATATCTTCTTGGCATCCATGAATACTGCCAGTGTAAATTCTGGAATTATGATGCCAGGACAGGACGTATAAAAGGAAATAATACTGTGCAGCAGTCTGCCATTGATAAACACTGCGTGGGCAGCATGAACCAGGGATCCCACCCAGCGCTGAAGCCTTGGAGCCAGGATTGAGATGAATATCTTACAGCCAGCAAGAGGGTTGAAGTGGTAGGAACCGTACCGTGTCATGTCCTTGCCCGACTTTGGGAGGACTGTGATCTGTGCATACTTCCATGAGGATGGTGTTTGGGTTGCACAAACTTCTCCAAGTAAGAATGTTTTGCAGAATACAGATGTCATTCCATCTGGACCAGGTGCGTTCCCTGATTTCAGGGGCTAGATGGCATTCTAAACTTCTCCCAAAGTTATAGAGACATCCATTGCTTCCTTTGCTTCTGCCAAGAGCTAGTTAAGATGGACTCTACGAAAGAATGCTGCAAGCTTCTCATTGTAGGAATTTTATCTGATCCGGATTTAAGAGAGCTTTATAAAACATCCCAAATTATCTTGCAATTTATCAGGGTATGATTTGTATACTGGCTGTCCGCCAGGTTTATGAAGCAGAAGCATCCTTTAGCTGGCTGCCTCTCACCATAGCTGCTAGGCCAGAAGTCTGCCTGCCCTGCTGCTGGCCTCATAAAACCTGTGGCGAAGAGTAACACTACTCCTTCTAATTTGGCCTCAAGCATTCTATTAAGATCTGCCCTACACTTTGACCTCCTCATTAAGAACAATTTTATGTTCTGCTTTGAGGTTGAATAGTTTAGATTTTAGTTCACGCTGTGCATGTAGCCTTTTCTGCTTAAGGATAGAGGCCAAACGAATGGTGCGGCCCGTAACAACCATGATTAGCTCAATCCACCAGTTAGCCATGGAAGACTCCCTCTCAGGGATTAGGGCTTGGTATGCCTCCACACCAGCCCCCACCATAGCTGTGTACTTAAGACTGTTCAACAGGGACACACTTAGCCTCCAACTTGGTAGTTTAATTACCGGGGTGAGGACCAAGTCCAAGACCGGAGCATGGTCTGATAAAAGTAATTGACTTGTTTTCACAGCCCTCTACTGTGTGGGCACAATTTGAGGGGGGAAAAAAAAGTCCAGGTGGGAATAGACCTGGTGTGGAGGACACCTGCACGTATAGTCTGTGAAAGAGGAAATACTCCCACAAACTTTTTTTTTTATTTATAGGAAAGATAATGGGTCTGGAATGTACTTCTGCTTCTTGTCCTTGTCTTGTTGGTTATATGTTTGTTTGTTGGACTGGCCACCCACTTTGTTTTATATGTCTGTTTGTATCTGCATATTTTCCCCAGTACATAAAGGTCCCATTGTCATGCCTATATTAAAGGAAAAGTGGTATTCAACACAGTTTTAAACAGTTGCTGACGTCAGGACTATATATACATTATCTGTGTTAAAATACATCATACATACTTAAATAAATAATTATATAAAGATGGTTTCTGCAGAAACGTTTTACTTTCGTGGTAATACAGGGTTTACAAAACCCTTTATATGGTATAAGCACACATTAGTATAAATTTAAAATGATTATAGGCAAGAGAAAGTACCATATAAATATAAAGCCTTTCATTTAATAATATGGCAGGACACTGACTCTTTAAGTTCCCTTGTATCAGGTTCTGAATAGCCATTATGACTTTTTTTTTTATTTTTAGGCTGGTGAAAGAAAGAATTAAGTCTGTAGCCCATTAGTTTTACCCCCTAGTAAGCTCTTTTCCATAAGAGCGCTTTTGAATGCAGCTGTTCTAGCCTAGTTTTGCCGCTGAAGTCCTTCTCGACTTTGCAATCGCCAGTAAAGTCATTGCGCGATTGTGCGCACATTTGTGAAGGCGTTTTGCCTTCTAATAGCCAAAATTTGAAGTGTGCTGCTGTAAATCAGCTTAAAAATGTCTCTGCATACCTTTAGGAGGTGGATTATGAGGACTGAAGCACTCATTGGGACGTTCTAAGGATCGAGGGCTCTGTAGTATTGCTGGTTCTCCAAACAGCTCTGTATATCTCTCCCTGCTGCAGCAAGCCCTCTAGGAGCTGGCCGGCCTTGAGTCTGCTGTTTTTATGCTGGCTTAAAGGGTCTGTGCTTGCTTCAGCTAGCATTACTACCAAAATCACTTAAAAAGGGCTGTACATCATTTCTTTTTCTTATAAAATAATGCTGTATTGAAATAAAAGTATTGTAATGTTGGAAATAATTTAAATGTATTGTAATTAAAGAAATATTGTTCTAGAAAAGGCTCAGGGGAGGAGTTGAATGGTCAAATGACCCCTGAACAGTATAAAAACTTGTGTTCTCAGTCTAGCTCAGATCAGTTGATCTTAAGAGATCAGACCTGGATATGCTGCTGCAAGCATCATAGGAAGCTAAAATCTGCTAGCCTATGATTATTGTTATGCATTTGATTTGCTCCTCTTAATTCTGTCGTATTCAGTTCACTCCTCTTTATTTTTTTTTTTAATAAATATTTTGAGTTTTCTACCTCAAAGACGCCTCTTTGGTGCATCATTACCCACAGTCTGTGACATAGTCCTGAACTGATGTATGCAGGAGCCTCCAGATCACCACTAATCCCAATTCCTGTGCCAGTTTCCAGATGCTGTCTCCCACTTGATTCACTGCATGCCCTTCAGCCCCAGATATATCTAACTCAGTCTGTATAACTCTATTAAAGTCCCCCTCCCCAACCAGGTACAAATCCCCCAGGCCCAGAGTGCATGGGACAAAGGCTGTCATTTTAGTAATGTCACATTCTCTCTCTCTCTGCATTAGGGACATATATGTTCAGGAGAGTACAAGGCATATACCTCCAGAAATCCTTAATGCAGATGAACTGACCCTCTGGGTCCGATAAGTGTATTGGTTGCCTCATGTGGGCAAGACCTGTGGACCAGGATGGTCCCTGCCCCAGCGAGGTGGATCAGCCTCATACAAGAAGATGTACACTTCTCTCACCCAGGCCCTTTTGAGTTTTCAATGCTTATTCATTCTCCTGTAGAACGGCTAATTCCATACCAAGGCATTGCAGCTCCTGAAAAGCCCTCCAACCTTTTGATGGGACTGTTCAGACTTGAACACAGCCACCAATCTAACCTCAGACATGATTACATTTGTGCCCTACAATCCTCCCACCTTGAAAGGTACATTCCCCACCCTCCCCTCACCCTCCTGCACTGGTTATCCTGTAAATCATATGCTACCTCCTGAATAAACAACATGCAAAGAATTACCTATTTAAACTGTGTCATGATGATAACCATGCCTGTATCCACTGCTTCCTATAACCTCCTCATGTTGTAACATATAATGTACACAAAAGTCCTCTTTTTTTGTTCTTATTTCTGTATCATAACTATTATTGTTATCCCAGGTCGCCCCTGAAAAAGGGACCTTTGGGGCCCACTGGGCCTACCCGGTCACCAAAATTTAATAAATAAATAAATAAATTACACACTGGAACATGTCAAACAGGAAACAAGAGGTATATACATTTGATCCTTGAGCATAAATGAACAATAGCTTCAGTTGGTGAATACCATCCAGCTAGCATGCAAGATGACAGCAGGGCTGCCAGATGGCACCAGTCTCAGGTCAACAATGTGCAACACTGACGCTAAGAGCCATTCCCCCAGCTCATCATAATGTCCTTACAGCCATTTAGAAAGAAATTCATCTATTACCACCCCCCCCCCCCGCAATCTGGCATGCATGGACTAGGAGGACACCTAGACTCCAGGAGTCAAGCTCACTGTCTTCCATAAAAAGACAACAGTCTGTATCAATACCCCTTCCTCTAAGCAACCACATGTGTTCTTTCCTCTTAGATCCATGCAAGCAGACAAATAAGGCATTCTGGTCATCCCTGGGTGAGTCTGTCTGGCTCCCCTCCCCAAGACCTCCAGTGTATGCATGCCCCCACCCTCTGTGCTCCTCCTGCACCACAGTCATTATTCTATGATGGTCCTGGTAAGACCCTCCACCACCACCTGTGGATCCATTTTCATATCATATGCCAATTCTAAGGTAGTGGGCAGCATAGATGGACTGGCAGACAGATATACAACTGCTTGCCACTGGCATGAGGAATCCCTGAATGCCCTGGGTAGAGCTGTGGCTGGGAAGCCACCCTCTACCCACCTCCGTATGGATCCCCCTTAATCCCTCCATCGTAAAGTAAATCTTCAAAGTCTAATGTATGGTCATTGCATCTGGGGTGAGAACCCCAAGGACCTGTCCCCACTATCTAGCTCTAACAGTGCTGGAGCATGTAAACGAGAAGGAGTAAGATGCAATTGTTTTAGCTCGACATATTAAATGCAAACAGCAGAAGGGAGAGATCTAGACTAGCACTCACCCTTGGAAATTCTCAGCTAAAGCTGCTCAAAACTTATGGAAGTCAGGAATGTGTGTGCTGCCACCCCAATTGCCTCCAAACCATTTCAAGTGTGCTGGGTGGACTCAATGAACCCAGTATAACCCAGAGAATGGGAGAACAGTGCAAGACCCCTAGACGACTTGAGCTTTCCACCAACCCACCAACCATCACATCTTGCTTTGAACAGTAAGATAAACTGTCCCCCAACAGTAAAGCACAAGCCTAAACCAACAAACACAAGACCAGTCAGTAAGGCCTAGTAAACAGCATGGAACATTGCTAAATGAATACTCAACAATTTTAACACAGTCCAATATCAGATCTGCTAGTAATCACAGAATAGGGAAAGGGAACATTGTCTAACCAGGAGTAGCACACTAAGCTGAAGCTTGTTTCCAGATGCGACCAGGGAGCACAAGGAAGTTAAGTGACTTGCTCAGGATCATACATTATGCACCCAGGTGGCTGTGGGATTGAAACCCAAGACTCCAGATCTGCAGCTCAGAGCCTTAACCCACTGCCCTATACTGCCTCCCTAATAGGGATTGTTCTGGTCAACCCCAAAACCTCAAAAGTGTCACCTTGTGATTAGATCTACTTTGTCATCTTGTAGTTCAACAAAGGCCCCCCCTACGCACTTGCAGATTCCAAGAGGGAGTTAGGGCTGGCGCCATCCACAGAGCTGCTAGTTGAGGGCTGCCAAGCCCTGCTGCTTGCAGCCTCATTTTTTATTCAGGTTACTTTTGTCCACTGCAGCTATGCAGTCACAGCCCCCAGGCCAGGATCTGGTGAGGAAAAGAGCTCCAGGGGTACCCCCAATTTTTTTAAGCAAAGGGCAGGTTTCAGCTAGAGTGTGGTAAAATATCAGGCCCTCAATCCTCAAGGTTTTAAACTGTGCAAGAGCTAGAATCTCCATCAGGATATTTTTAGCAGACATATCTTTGCAAATTGCTAAGAGGGCTCAGCACTTTAAGAAAGTCATGGGGTAATGTCCAGTTAAAAAAAAAAAGGGCACCAATCCCAGAATACCAGTTCTTTTTGGTCCAGGCCATTTGAGGCATCTTTGTTTTAACCCCATAATTTAGAAATTCTAAAATTATTGAGCAGGGCAAAATATTAGAACTGGTGGGTTTGGGGCCAAGGGCTCGGTGTGCCCTGATAATGTTTAGTGGTTCATCTGCTGGCCAGTCCAAAAGTTCTTTGATGATGGAGTACAGAAAGATTTTCCTATGGCCCCATTTGGTCCCCTTGGGTAGCCCATGGATACAGACATAATCACACTTCGAGCAGATTTCCAGGTCATCAGTCTTGTCAGTGAGCTCCTGCTCCCTGCAACTAAGGTAACAAAGCACTGCGCGCTGTGCTGGTCTGTGGCTGCTGATGCCTCTGTCAGGCCTCTCTCAAGGTCCGCAGTATGGGTTTGGACCTCTTTCAAGCCTTTTTTTTTTAGTTTCTCCCTATTCCTCTAGATGTTCCAATGCTAACCCTAGTTTTTGTAATTCAAAGAATAGTCTCTTGAAGTGATGAGTGACCACTCTCCCTCAACACTTTGACAGCTGGCCTGCTTGGATATTACAGAGACCGAGTGGCTGCAACTGTGGGAGCAGCTGTTTGGCAGTTCCATGTGACTTTTGCAGATTTTTGAGTCTGGTAAGACAGTTCAGTTTATTTCTGTTCAGCATCTTGTCCGTAGTTAAACAGCACCAATTTGTTGTGTGTTTAAGTCCAGTGTGGGTTGGATGGACAATAATTTAATTACCAAAAGGAAGGAGCTTAGCGTACTCAAAGCCACATGGGTAGGAGATGGAACTGGAAGTCCCCCTCCTCTGTTTTAATTAGCACAATCCTAACTTCCTCAGCCTTTCTTCATAATTTAAATTCTTGAGACGTGGGATCATTCTCATACCGTAGCCTCTCAAGGACAGTTACAGTCCTTTCTACTGTATGAGGCCAGATATGTAAGCAGTATTCTAGGCCAGTGGATTTCAAGCCCCAAATCTTGGTGGCCTCACAGGCCCACAAAGTGCTGCCACTGGAATTTAGTGTTCTCCTCACTCCTTATTTTGTTCACCCCAAATCCCTTGATATACACCAAACAGAATATCAGTGGCACTCAATAAAGCATGCCGACTTCTTACTGGAGCGGCACACCTTACCCACACATGTGAACTGTATGCACAAACAGGTTGGCTTCAGCTAAATGGGAGGATTCACTATCAAACCTGCTTGCTAACTAAAAAGGCACTTCTCGGGCTCCTGCCTTCTGGTGTTACAAACTTACTCAACCCCTCTTGCAGCTCCCAGCACACGCGTAGCTTAGTCAGCCAACTCTTCACTGTCCCAATATGCCAGACTACACAAGGGCAACGATTGTTTGCATACAGAGAACCACTAAGGTTTAATGCGCTGTCCAGAGATATCTCATCCTTATCAAAATTGGGACCATTTAAAGGCACTCTTCATCAGCATCTTACAGCTAACAGTTTCTGTGACTGTTTCAACTGACATGGCACTACCTCAGCAGTAATGACACATCCTTGTGTGCCTATTTCTCCCCCTTTCTCTGCGAATGACCACTTTCACCCTAACCGCTCTGCCCTATTTCCTGCCTCCTTCCCCAATCCTTCTTTCACTTCACCCCCTCACCCTCCACCTTCTTTCCACGGTTTATCTTCACTTATCTGAACTTTTGTTCTCCCAAATCTACCTATACCTATTTGACAAAGCACCTTGGGATGCCTCCTTTTATTAGGTTATTTTTGATTTCCTACTGATTCATAGTTTTAATTTTAGTTGCAATGTTAATGTCATTTTAAATACTTTCTTGTCAAAATTGTATGTAATGCCATCCATTGTATGTCTGTCACCCTTCCCACTGACGTGGAACCTTTGTAAAAGAGCTGTTATGTGCTCAAAGATATTGTAATCCGAGAATATATAAATAAAATAAACAACCCAATATAAAAAATTTATTTTCACTCAGCATAAACTAAATTAAGCCCCTGATCTATTTTCACTTGAAATGTAGTCCCTGTTTTTAAGCAGGAAATGATAGATTCCACTACCTTTGTAACTGAGCCAAAGAACTCTATTATGGTTCATACTACGTCGATTTAGGCACTAAAAGACGTTAGCCCATAATGACTTCCTTATACGGCTAATGACTGTAAGAATTCAAACTGTCTCCACATAATATGTAACTATCTACCTTGTTTTTAAACTCACTCTTAGTTTTACTAATAACATTATCTAGGGGCAAGGCATTCTATGGGTTAGCAATCTGTCAGGTAAAGAGATATTTTCATTTATCTATTTATTCATAACTAGGATTGTGTGGCTCTCCTCCAATAACCACCGAACCTCTGTCATGGGAAACTTCACTGACAATATTGTTAGAACGTACACCCCTCCGGCACTTGCTGAACTGCTCAAGCCTGCTCTCCTGTCTACCAGTTAAGGTTCAGTAACTCCCAGGCCCTCAAGGTCCCCAAAACTCAATCCCTTACAGGAGACTGTGCCTTTGCTGCCCTCACTCCCAGAACATGGAACCTTCTCCCTGCCCAGGTAAGATCTGCCCCCTCACACACAAGTTTCAGGGCCTCTTTCTGTGACAACCTGAAGCACGCATCCTCCTGCCCTTGCATCTAGTGCCCCCACCCTGACTGGCGGGCCCAGTGTCACCTGGACTCTGTGAGGCTGCCAATTACACCTGGGTAATGCACTGTGTTTCCCTGAGCTCCCTGGCCACGTCTAGCTTGACACCTTAAGTCATCATCTACTGCTGAAGTGCTTATTTACTCTGCTACCCCTTGTTGGGGTTAAATGTCCCCTGCCAGGCTAAGCTGCCATGAGGTTATCCCTTGCCCCCTTCCTCTTGGTGTAATTCACTGAAAACTTTTCTCCCCTTCCTTGCTGCTCATGTGCAACTACTCTATGCCCCCTCGTGTTGCACAAACTGAGTATCCCCATTTATCTGACCAGCTGTTATCTACTATTATCCTGTTATGTTCCTTGTTGATTGCCATGCTTTGACTCTGTATTGTTATAACCTGTACCTGACTGTCGCTGTTATTATCTTATCTGTTCCTTGTTGATTGCCATGCCTTGACTCTGTACTGTTATTGCCTGTACCATGTAATTCTTCTGGGTCGCACCTGAAAATAGGCACCTGACTGTCTAGTGTGCTTACCTGGTAAACAAAAGCTAAATATAGAGAATAAAGTATGGGTAGGGGTGTGTAGGATTTTACACAGACCTGAGTTGTGGGATGCTACATAAACCCTAGGCGAGAGCCAGTTATAAAAGCATTCCACAATGAGAGTGTTTGTAAATCTAGATTGACACACCGATCTATTTTTATTTTTATATAATTGCTGGGTTTCCCTTTTTCGCCTCAGCAATTATATAAAAAAAAGAGCTTGTGGTGTAGCTGCATTCCGGTTTAGTGTTAGTGCGGTACCGAAATTGGAATCCGTTCATGTCTTTTAAAAATGGATTACCTTTGCCTGAGTGTCTTCAACATCTTTGAGAATAAGCCTTAGTAAGTCCACTGATGAGCCTAAAAGATCTAATCACCGAGTTTTTCTGGTGGTGCTGTTTTTGGGAACACAGAAGCGGCGAGCGGTCAGGAACACTCGCGCTGCTCCATGGGCATGCGCAGAGCGAGGGAAACCGTGCGCGTGTTTGCCGTTATAAACACTCCTTTATAACAGCAAATTATGCCACGGTTTCCCTATGGGAAAAAGGGGAGGCCAGTTATTATAAATAAATTACAAATACCTTTGAACCAGGGGTTCTTATACAAAGGTTCCAGGTGAAAAAATAACAGTAGGTATTAACAGAGCAGAGTTCCGCAACAAGTGGTGCAGAAATGTTACAATTGGTGAAATGGCATAACAACAATAAAAAGCATACAGCAGAACAGAGACAAGACTGCAGTCCTGATATGGTAGACTCTGTCCAACTAAAAGCCAAACAAGGAATAAAATCAGCATGGTGGAAATGCTGCAGTGGGAGTGGAAGAGAGAAGTGGGTAGGAAGAGGTGCAATACTGGAAGTAGCAGATAGGTGGGTAGGACAGAGGGTAACTGGAGGTTAGGGGCGGTGGCAACTAGGTAGGCCAGGGACCTAGGGGAGCAGGAAATAGGACCTAGAGGGCACAGTCACAGTTACACAATGCTACAAGGTGTCCACAGAGGTTGGATTTAAAAGTGCCTAGTCTGGATTCAGAAAGGACTTCAGAGGGTAGGTTGTTTAACCAAGTTGGTGCTCTGTAACTGAAAGTACGCTGGGCTTGTGAGGTCTGGCAGCTAGAAATGAGAAAAGACTGCTTAGCTGCACTATGTGTTTGCCGTTGGCAGAAGCAGGGTCTGGGTGGCTGACAGAGTTAAGGCATGAAATATTTTTTTTGCTAAAAGTCAGGTTTGATATTTTATTCTACCCTTTAAGTGAAGTCATTCGATTTGCAAATAGAGGTCACAGGTATGAATGCGTTTGTCAGCACCAGTTATCAGCCTGCAAGCCTTATTTAGTGTGGTTGTCAGCCATTTGAGAGTGGTATCAGTGGCAGCGCTATAAATTAACAGGCCGTAATCTATGATGGACAGGATCGAGCTGGGGACTGCTAATCTTAAGGTCACAGATGTGAGACAGTGCCTATGTCTGTAAAGGACACCAAGCCTACTGTTTACCATCTTGGAAATATGACTGACATGCAGGGCATACGATAGTGAGCTGTCTAACATAATTCATAGGTATTTAGATTCATGAATCATCTCCAGGGGTTGGTTTAGGTTATTATAGATAGTTAGGCTTGCGGATTTGTATTTGTTTTGGTGGCTTGCAAAGAGCATTGTTTTTGTCTTTTTGTAATGCGCTAATAGTTTGTGGTTGGCAAACCAGGATTCGACTTTTGTGAAGTTAAGTTGAAGCTCATTAATGAGGGGGAGGAGGTCAATGTGACTGGAAAAGAGAACGGCATCATCAGCGTAAAGGACTAAGTTGCTAACACAGGCTTTGGGTACGGTATTCAGGAAAAGGCTGAAAAGTAAGGGCCCAAGGATGGATCCTTGTGGAACTACACAGCGGACCGGGAGACTACTCGATACGGAATCATTTATTTTAACTAGCTGTGTTCTGGTTTCAAGGTAGCTTTTGAACCAACTAGCTATGGTGGAGGAGAGGCCAAAGGAAGGGAGGGAGTTTAAGAGGAGGGCGTGATTAACCGTATCAAAAGCCTTGGGCAGGTCAATGTAAACTGATCCAACTATGTGACCACAGTCTAGGGCTTAGTGAACATAATCTGTGAATTCCAACAGGGCTGTGGTAATACTACGGGCCTGACAGAAGCCATGCTGTCAAGGGCAGGGAATGCTGTATTTGGTTAGGAACTCAGTCAGCTGGTCAGCAACGAATCTCTCTAGGATTCTGGATAAAGGCGGGAGAATCAATATGGGGTGGTTGTTTGAAACTAGTGATCTGTCCCCACTTTTCTGCACAGGTGTGACAACTTCAGCCTTCCACTGTTTGGGGAACTACCTTAGAGACAGTGACAGGTTCAGAATGGTGGTAAGGTGCTTTAGCATGATATCCAGCGAGAGATATAGTAGCTTCATATCATGGGTGTCACTGCTGCACTGCACATGGTTTTACCTAATACCCTAAGTAGATATTTTTTGGCCTCAGCAAGCGTGAGTCTCCTGAAGTAGAAGGGGGGGGTGAGGGGGAGGGACAGCAGTGTCAAGGGGGCCTCTAGTGTTGGATTCGTTGAAGAAGTTAGGCGGAAGTACCTGGCTGAGATCTGTAAAAGCTACGTTGAAAGCATCGGCAATAGAATTAGGATCTTGTACAAGGATGTCATTAACAACTAACACAGTGGGTGCTGTCTTACTTGGCTTACCAATAAGTTCCTTGATTTTTTGTCAGAAATTCCAGCTGTTTCCCAAGAACTAGTGGGCTCATTTTGAAAGTGGACAATTTTGGCCCTGCGGATTTCCTGGGTACATGCGTTTCTAGCAGCTCTACATTGCTGCTTATCCTTCGGTTTACCTGTGGACTATGCAAGATGTCAGAGAATACCCCGGCTTTCATTTTGCTTAATAGTTCAGCAGTGATCCATGGGTTTGTTACCCCCCTGGACTTTGATTTCCAAGCTGGGGCAAAGATGTCACAGGTTTTATTAAAGTGTGTGAAAACGTAGTTTAGCACATGGTCAGCACTGGAAAATGAGCCCAGAGCTGACCAGTCACACTGTGCAAGGTATGCCCAAAATTGCTCAAGTTTTCCTTTTTTCTGCATACGCTGATATGTGATTTTTGGTGGAGGTTTGGAGGATTTTATTTGACCAGAGGCTAACGACAGGTGAGTGATCACTTATCAAGTCAGCAAGAACTGTGGTGCTAATATGTCTTTGAGGGTGTGTGGTGAGAATTAGGTGAAGGAGGGAACTGTTGCCAGTTCTCAGGTTGGCTCTTGTGGGGGAAGTCACCAACTGGGATATGTTATGTGCTGCAATGGCATCTTTAAAAGGGGCAGCTTCAGGGGCCAACCAGTTGATGTCAAAGTTGCCCATTACAACTACCTCGGATTGATTTGGTAAGCTTTCCAGGTGATCGATCACCATACTGATACCTGATTTGTTTTCATGGGAGGGGAATGTATACAGAAAATACGTACAGGGCTTTGCCCCTCTGTCTGAGGAGAACTTTAATACCTAGTATTTGGGAGTGATTAGCTTAGGTAGCATGGGGTAGTACCTCTCCCTTCCGGGAGTCTTTCAAATGGTTCCATGTCAATTCAGCGTAAACAATTACAGCGTAGTTAAAAGCTGTGCGGTAATTTCATCATATATCAAAAGTGCGCTTAGCAAACTGCTCGCAGACTAGAACAGTGTATAAGAGCACGGCAGCATCTGTTTTAGAAGGCATATGGACGATGTTTATCTTTTTGTCCAGGATGTACCGTGCAGTGAAACACACTGCTTTAACATTTTACAGTTCCATTATACAGCTCCTTACTGCTTCCATGCTGAAAAGTGAAACCCCGACTCACCAGGTCGCAGGTCACAGTGAAACACATTGTTTTGGAGATGCTCCCACACTCCTTACTGCTTCCATACTGAAAAGTTAAACCCAGAGTGACATAACATGCTAATGTACTACATTTCTCAGCTTCAAAGAAATTTAGCCTACTGCATTTTCCACTGTGTCTCCACTCCTCGATCTAATGTACTGTGACTCCAGGGCTGTTGAACACATCATTAAAGCAACAGTAACACCACAATTTTGCAAACCTGATTCTAGATACAATTCTGCATATCTACTAGGGGGTGCAACCGCCCCTAACCAAATCACTGAAACCCAGGTGTAAGCAGCACTCTGATTTGTTGGCAATATTTTCTACGAAAGTGACCTACCTAGCTGGCAAAATCTTTGGCGTACTGGAGGGAGTGAAAATGTGTGTTATGAGCTATTTTTGATCTGCGTCAACATGGTCCATGCGCTATGTTTACATGCACCGAAACATGCATGCGCTAACTGATGCGCTGAGTTGTATGTGCAGTATTGACGTGATAACCTTTCAAATAGATGGCGCACACCCCCCTCCCCTTTTACCTACCCTGTCTAGTCTAAACAGTGTGTACCCAGTGATAGTTAATGCAGACGCAGGTATTTTAGCTGAAAGCCAAGTTGCGGTCAGTGTGAGCATGTCAGGTTTATGTTGCGCCACCCAGATTTGGAGATCATCTAGTTTTGGCAAGAGGCTCTGAATGCTGATTGATGCAAGTTTAAGGTGGCCATTTTTTCCATTTCCCATTTGTGGGCCATGCAGAGGACCCAGGTTCGGGTGAACTTTCCAAGAGATGAGAAGCAGAAGCAGTGTGATCCTGTAGAGGTAGGGCTTGAGGTGATTGAGCCCTGCACTCCATGCTCGGGGGTCCTATTTTTTCAGAGTTGTATGTGGGGGGGGTGGAATTGGGGGGAAAAGGTATGTGAGAATCCAGGAGTGGCTAGTGAGGAAACGGTAGCCAGTGGTTAGGTTAACACTCCCACCAGGACTGGAAGTAAGGGGAACAGTACCCTGAGTGGGAACAGTGAAGGTGTATTGGGCCGTGTTTACTGGATCAGGGGATGTGTTGAAGTGGGTGAGCATTAGATAGAGGAGAACAGGGGTAACTGAGGGGCTAGAGTGTGAGGACACCATATTGGTATAAAGTGAAGGGAGTCTGTAGGTCACCAATACAAGGGTGTTTGACAGGCACAAGTCAGGTAACTGATGCGTGAAAGGGTTGGGTGAGGTGTGAGAGATGCTAGCAAGTATAGGGACTACAAATAACCATTAGGAAGTAGGGCTGCTGCAGTAGCATAGTTCTTATGGTGGCTGCCCTCAGAGCAGAAGATTGTGGGTTTGATTCTGGCCAGTGGCAGATGGAGAGACAGCAGGGAGTACAGCGAGGCAGGGTGCAAAATTAAGGGGGGTGTGAGTACACAGACAGGGATGGGAAGTAGCAGTTTGAGAGAGGGAAATATGGGGCATATCAGTGACTCCTAGTGGTGGCACAGTATAAGATGAAAGTGGAGAACTGGGGTGATTAATCGGCACAAGGTTATGTGATCAGGTCACATGATCTTAAGGGTATTAAATGTGTTACCAATGATTCGCTACGGGTGACCCCTAGTACTAACTACGTTGTGTTTGAAGTCCATTCCTAATTCAGATTTCATTTTATTTTATTTTCAAACGAAAGCCTATGGACACATAATGCCTGTTTTCATAGGCAACAGTGGTCATGGTACAAATACAGACAGTCAGTAATGTAGCAACATAAACAAACAAGAAATACAAAAGCAAAAAAAATCAATGTCCATTACAGATATCTGTCATACTAAGAAAGTTTCTCAAAGCTGTAACAAAAGATTTATAATTTGCTAAAGTCCTGATAGTTAAGGTAGAGAACTCCAGTAACTACTAAGTCTGGAGTAGAAAGTAGCTTGTCCAACATTTTTAGAACACTTTGGTAATTTTAAATATAAATTATCTATTGATCTAGTTTTAATATTTGTCGAAGTTGGTCTTTCCACCAACAACTTTAATTTAGCTGGCACATATCCGTTTACCATCTTCCAAGCCCAACAACCCAGTTGATGATTAATCCTTTGTTGCAGCAAGTACGACAATCTAATGGTAAGTCAAATGCAAACATACAAGCTTTGTTTAATAACAATTCAGTTCTTTGCATCAGACTTTTATTAGCAAAAGAATAAACGACAACCATAATCAATAAAGATAGAGTATGTGTTTGTACAAGTTCTTTGCATCAGTTGTAAAGCTGAACCTGTTTCTATACAGTAGACCAAATCATTGATTAACAAACTTTACAACATTTTCAATACGCTGATGGTAACCAAGACAGCTAGCAAGAGTCAAACCTAAGTATTTATAATCAGTGACTTCGCCCAGGATAATTCTATCAGATGTTTTTATAGAAATAGACTTTAGTGAACTTGAGTGTTGTCTAGGATGAAATAACATAACTTTTGTTTTTTTTAATTCCAACATAAGTTGTTATTAATGAACCAGTTGTGTGCAGCGTAAAAATGAGACTGCAATATGTTGGACAAATTATTCAAATCCCGACCCTGGGGCGCAGTGGTTAGACTTCCGCCTGTGACCCCATCTTGGCTTCGGATGCGACCCCAAGAGTTGGAGGGCCAACCGGAGAGAGGAGGATTGAGCGTTTGAGTAACTGCTCTCCTCCTCCCGGGAGGGTGGGCGGGCTAGAGCTTGGCACTTGACTGACCCTGGTGGAGGCCAGGAGTATCACACCCGAGATTTCCAGGTTCCTGGAGGTGTGCCAGACATCAGCACAGTATACGCCACACGTCACTGCATGCCACGCCTCCCAATACTAGGGGAACAAAATTCCCGACTTGTGGCACAAAAGACGTCCACTTCCCACATCGAGCCCCACACAGCAGTCTGAGGCACTATGACACTGGATTTCAATGTGGCACTACTTAAAGAGTAACAGGAGGGCTCCCCAATGGCTCTGCCATGGAGGGTAATCCAGGGAACACTCCAGTGGCTGCAGGTAAGTCCCGGGGGATGGGGTGAGGCGATAGGGACAGTGGACCGAAAAACAGACAGCTGAGAGCAAAATAAAAAAAAAATTAAAAAAAAATACTTATTCAAATCCTTGTTCTGAGAAAAAATTACTGCGTCAGTCATGTACAACAGAATCTTTGATGATTTTATGACATTAAGTAAATTATTCAAAAAAAGACTGAAAAGTATGAGTCCAAGGATTGATCCTTGTGGAACACCTAAAGTTACTGGTAAGGTTTCTGAAAAAGAATTATGAATTTTAACCTGATGCACGCAATTAGTTAGGTAATCTTTGAATCAGGATAACAGATATGGGTTAATCATAATGTTGAACATCTAACAGCATAAGATTAAGTGCTTTCAAATGGTCCAGATAACACATGACCTTAATGCCATAAATACACTTGGTAAACTTCCTTTGGACTTTTCTGGTTGACTGATGTCATGGTGGCCTCGTTTGAGACACTAGAGTCTAGTTGATGGTCTGCCTAAAGCCTTTTATAATATTATAGCCTTCTGTCTGGTTCTGTTCTACACTAACTGTTGCCCAGAGCCTGGCTGCCTTCTTCACTGCCGCTGCGCACACGACCTAGGACATTAGAGATATTTGTCTATGTAACTGGGTTGCCATGGATGTGGACATTTTTACTTCTTGTCCACGTTGAGCTCAAACAAGGTTGAGGGGCCAGGGTCATTAAAATTACTAGCTGGGGGGGGGGTCCTATCCAAGACAGACATAGTTAGAGCTGTGCCTCCACCCAGAGAAAAGTCTAGTGGGCCTTGTGTAAGTGTGGTACAATACCACAGATGCAGCACCCCTACTGGTGGACCAGTACAGTAAGACAATTCCCCACAAATGCAATTCTTATATTCTATTAATAACATGCTCACAGACAGTAAACATAAATGAATATCAATGGTACTTTGGGGGGGGACAGGAATTAGACTGATGAGGTAACAGTACAGTTGTTCAACATGGTGGCTGGTCTTCCATTCCACTGCAAGGTGCAGCCAAATTAGTATATGCCCTGGTTGTACCTCAAGTGCAGTCTAAGCTCAGCCAAATAATAAGACAATACAGTATGCAGGTGTAACAGAAATGGGAACCGATTAGTTAATTGCTAGTGTTTACTTGAAACTATTTTTCTGTTCTTCTTAGTCTCACCAGAGTGTTTTGCTTGACATGCTAACAAAAAGGGAAAAAATCATTGGGATTCTATGTCACTAGCATGCAAGGTCTCTGTACAGAATGATAAATCTCAGAAAGTGTCAGAGGGACCGTCAGAGAGAGAGAGACACACACACACACACACAGATTTTAAGGGGATTGGAGCATTTAGATTAAAACTAGGTGCAGAACTGATTTGGTTGGACACATGTAGGTTTTAAGTTGGTTGGAGCAACTGAACACAAACATGTTACAGTATTTAAACTGTTTGGTGGGTTTGAAAAAAAAAAAATGACAATCAGAGGGTTTCAGCCTTAGGCTATAAATCCAGAGATTTATTTACAGACGAGGCTTTCTGCATGGCCTTTGCCTTGAGGAATGGTCCTGGTAAGATCAGAGCCTACATTCCAGCTCATGTGGGGGAGAAGTAGAGCTAGATTAGGTCTCCAGTTCTCTCTGAGCATAGCTGGGAAGCAAGTATTTTGAAGACTAAATTAGTCTGTAGTATTTTCCTTTCTGACACCTGTTATTCAAGACCATTTATTTGCTTTTACTGTAAAAGGGCATTTTCTCTCATTTGTACTGTATAAAGCCTGTTATTTTGACGCAACAGTGGAGAGTGTTGGACCACCCGATCTTGTGTAGCGTAAACGAAACCTGAATTGCACGTTATGCTACGCAACTCACGAGGTGAAGAGAGCTTGTCAAGTGAGCTAAAGGTGGCAAGTGGCACGCACCATTTTCTGTAATCGGGAGGCTGTGCCCCCCCCGCACCCCCTTTTCTTTATAGAAAACATGTTTTCTTGCAACATTCTTAAAATAAATAGTTAAAAAAAAATTACCAACACTCACTAACAAACAATATAACACCATCGCCAATCACTGCATATTAGTAATTTTGGTGACGTAACATGTTACGCACTTCTTGCGCAGCGTCGTTTATGCATTAAACGTATTTCTAAGAGTGGTCTGACACGCTCCACTATCTGCAGTAAAGAATCTATTTACCTAGAACTACTGACTGTGGCTTACTTGCAAAGGTAACTGCATTATTTTCACTGGTAAGGGAAAAACTCTGTTTAGCCTCCATCAGCCGAGAAGTACTATACCAGATCTGACCTGTGTGGTGACCTCCCAGCTCTATGCAAGGAAGGGTGAATGTCCTGGGGGACCCAGGTAGAGGTAGCCAAAAGAAAAGATGCAGACAACTCTCTGAAGGCTTTTACAGCCCAGAAGGGAGAGTTCATCACAACAGGATTTTTGCAGTATCCAAAGTATCCCACCCCCACACAAGATACATCCAAGTCCCACTGTCAACATTTACAGTTCAGGCCTTATCACCCTCATTAGACCAGCACATAAAACCCCTTGTTACTAAGGTGCTTCCTTATTAATAAATTTACTGGGTACTGGGCCATATAATCAGAGTCAGCCCGTAGTCAGTCGTCATTATGGATCTTGCCGTGGTGCATTTAATGATTTAAACAATTCAATCAGTACCAGCAAAATGCAAAGCAAACCCAATCTGGGTGCTTGTAATCCTTGGTTGAAAGGCCTAGTCCATTAACTGGTTTCTAAAATTAACTTACGCAACTAATGGTGGAACTGGATGGCTCACTGAATTGTTAGTGGGTTAAGAAGCTTTTCACCTCTAGGTCACAGGTTCAATCAGGTTGGTAGTGGTCAAAAGCCATCATCACCTGAGGGCTGTCCTGTGGCCTACGTGAAATGAGTTGTGGTGGTCTCAGTCCAGTTCCCAGTAGGCAGGTGTCCACATCACAAAACCACCAACACAATTTGCACTAACTGGGACCCTTGTTGGCAGTCTGACATGAGAGGCCAAGGACTGAATGGGCATGGAATCTGAGCTACCCTCTCATCTATGTGGTGACTGTTCCATGGCAAGGTTGAGGCACACTGGCGGGGCAATGTGGGGAAGCTTGCACTGTGATCACCTGTGCTGTATCCGTCATGCGGATAAACAGAGGGCTTCAGGTTCCAGGGCTGTCAATTCAGCACCTTTCATGATACGAACAATTCACACATAGAAAAACAAAATATAAATCTTAAACTTAAAGAGTAGCGTCTTAGCTGCAGAGTTGCCGCTCCCCCAAACATATACGATAGCTCACCTGGCCTAGAGTTGATTTCCATACATAATTCCCTTTTTTCTGACATTTTAAAGAGTTACATCCCTCATAATTTTGAAATCTGCCATCCCAGCCAAAAATGGAGCCACTTCCTCAAGCTGCCAAAATGCCCCCACACAGGCACATGCAGCCCCATTTTGTGACGTCAGAAAACGAACATCGCGTGTGTACGCTCCACTGAGTTGAATGGGGACTATTTCATTCAGAGTTGCGATTTTAATAAATCAAAGCGACCACTCGAGTAACAGGGACACTGTTATTCGAGCATTCACTTTAATTTATTAAAATTGCAACTCTAAATCCTAAAAAACTGTTTAGATAACCAGACCCAATTCAACTCAATGGAGTGCGCACACGCAGTCTTCATTTTCTGACATCACAAAAGGGGGCTGCATGGGGGCATGTCAGCAGCTTGAGGAAGTGGCTCCGTTTTTGTCTAGGATGTCCGATTTCAAAATTATGAGGGATAAAAATGGAATTATTTATGGAAATCAACTCTGGGCCAGGCGAGCTATCGTACACGTTTGAGGGGGGCAGCAACTAGAAAGGTGCTCTTTAAGCAACAAATGAATATTCTACAGGGACAGGACCCTGATTTACTCAGTTACCCAGTCCAGTGGGATCTCCCTCCAAGTGCATGGTTCGATGGTACAACAGGAGCGGGTTCCTCACTGGCTAGTTTGGCTTCTTTCCCACTCACAGGTTTCTGCTATAAATGTGCACAACTACTTTCTGCAGGGTCAGTCAGGCCGCTCATCCTCTCTGAATGTAGCAGACTATCTTTCTGTCTCTACAAAATCTCAGGTGCACCTTTATTCTGTGAAGGTTGATCATGTCAGATCAGCACTCCAGGTCCTGGCATCCAGCCCCTGTGTGTACTGCAACAACCAGTACCAGCAGAACTGATGGATGGGCAGCTCTGCAGACACAAAGCTGCTTTCCATTACTGTGCACTGTGCGATGCAGAGAACATCTCTCCAAATGCTCGTACTGCTGTCACAGGGTGGCTTACCTTGGCTAACACCTCTCCTGGCTTCCTTTTTTTTTAATTTAATGTATTTTATTGATGTTTTCAGGTAACACAACAAATGCTACTGTACAACACAATAGGATACAAATGACAATACAAGACAACAGTACAGTACTGCAATTCCTCTGAGCCACCACAATTCATTGCAAACAATATGCCAAAAGGTTAGCCCAGAATAGAATGTTCACAGTAGTACCATCTAGTGGTATATTAGTAAAGATTTGCATGTGTCCCACATCACCATATTTCAGTTTATAGCTGAAAGACTAGGTATGTGTGTCTCCCTTTCCTTAGGACACACCTAGTACTTAGTTATAACATAAGCAGTAGCAGAGTATGCAACACCTCCCACCTGTCACAAAATGTGTGAGATCTGTGGTTTATGTTTGCTATTGCTCTCTCCATTCAGGGCGAACAATATCTCCCTATGCCATTCTGTGTACGATGGTATGTCCTCATCCAGCCAGTGCCACAGTATAACGAGCTTGGCAACGGACACTATAAGAGAGCTGTGCCCTTTCCTGGGACCGAAGACCTTGCCCTCGTATAGCCCTAGGAGGCACACTTCCAGAGTAAAGGCATCTTGTAACTCTAGTACAGGTTCTAAGCCACCCTGAATTGCTATCCAAAAGGGTTGCACCCTTTCACATGACCATGAGGCATGGTGCAATGTGCCTATTTCTTTATGACAACTGGTACATAGATCTGTTGCATGTTTACTCATACAGTTTCCTGGGTGTATACTGAAGATTATGCAAGATCTTGAACTGTTGTTTTCTCAGTCTGTCCTGTTTGAGTAACTTATACATACTGTAGCTAGCCAGATCTTTCTCCAAGTCCCATCATTAATTGAGAGATCTAGTTCGTTAGACCATTAGGGGCAACTACCGTTTAATTTCTGTGGGTCAATATCCTGGTTTGTAACACGGCTCTCAGTCGGGGTGTCGAAAGCAGCGCGGCGATAGGCGCAATGGCCACAGCTGATTGAAACCAGAGGGTATTAAGTCATGCATAACACCCGCCGTCAGTACCAGCTGTGGTAGCCACGGAGGCTGCCGAGAGTAGCAGCCCGCTCCGGTAGTACCTAGATCTGCCAGGAGCGAGAGGGTGCAGCACTAAGCTTGCAATTTACAGGGTCATAGAGCAAAGTCTGAAATCGGAAGCGCGCCTGGCAACACTGGTATACAGAGGCAGTTGCACTAGGTAGCTGCCTGCTGTGTCGCCGATGAAACCGCTGGACTCGTGAAGCTGCTGCCACCCATCCCCTAGTAGTACCTGAGCCATGGAGCTGTTGTCAACCTCGGAGAGGACCGGTGCGGCCAACCCAGCAGGTCCTCGAGTACAGGCAGGGACGCCGACAGCTTTTAGAACAGTTGGAGCCGCCGAATCATTTAAATGCGCTCCAGCACGTAAGATTTTTGCACTGTACTGTCATAAAAAAAATTTTGTTTGCACACCTGACTCCCGCCTCCTGTGTTGGTTCGGCTCCGGGTGGAACAGAGACAAACCGTGATCGTACCGGGCAGAAGGTGATCCCGCCGGAGGCGATGCCGGTAACAGAGGTTGTGCGGCACGCGCAGAGCCTCTGTTACAGCGACATCACCTTCTGCCTGGCCCCACCGGTGATTAGCCGCCTGGGGCGCTCAGGCACGAGCCCCCAGCGGGCATTAATCCACCGGTAGAGCCTCAGCTGGCGGTGATTAATGCTTACATGTTGCATACAGCTAAGAAATGGCGTGGGGTAAACGTGTAGCTGCTGTCAGCTTATCCAAAGTTAAACCACCTATTTTGGACCATGGAGGTGGGCCTAAAAAGCTGACCAACACAGTGTCTGAGTTGCATAAACTTAAAATTGAAACTGTTGGGAACCTGGGTTTTGTGCTTGAAAAGTGTGGAAGGGAATAACAGTGCCTCCTAGGGCATTATTAATGTTGCTCTATTGTCTGGGATCTCTGCCCTCAGGTCTGGGTTGTAGAATAAGGGCTGGGAGGTATCAGTGTGTATTTTCATAGCCGTGATTCTGCACATCTGGCTATTAGTGGTGAAGGACCATATTATAGCAGTGTTTCTTAGCAATTTGGGCACTTTTGTTGGGGAAGGGGTGAGTAAGAGTGACTGGAGCTGGATCCCAATCGAGTTTCATAGCTCCTCTTCTATTACCAACCACTGGGGCTTATAGCCCCCCCTTTTCTGGCTGCTCTGCTGAGTGGCGCCACTGTAGATATTTGCTACTGTGTAAACTAAGTAATAAATCATTTATTTATTTATTTCGCTTTTGTTTACCAGGTAAGTACACTAGACAAGTAGTATGCCTATTTTCAGGAATGACCCGAGAGCACAAAACATACAGTATACATACATGGCAACATTGGAGAAACAGCATGATACAGTAAAAACAGCTATAACAACGCTTGTATAAGGGCAGAGATACTGCCACACATATTACAAATTGTTACAGGACATAGATAGACATTAGAATCACTGAAAACATATTTCATAGACCATCATGGACTCAGAGTGGACAATAGTGGACTGCAGAGTATTACATTACAGAGACTAGGAGCAGTCACATCTTGTCGTTTGTTTTAGGTGGGACCACAGGGAGGAGCGAAAGGTCCCATGGGAAGGGGCAGAGCGAACAGAGTCCGGAATGGAGTTCCATCATAAAACTGGGGAGCCAAAGTCCCCCTAGCTCCTTGGAGCCAGTTAAATGTTAATACCTCCTCCTGGCACATTTGCCCTGCCAAATTAATTTAGTGATCATAGAGTATAAGGCCTGGAACCATTATTTTGGCAGTACCAGGTTCAGCATCCCTAATGGGTATAAAAGCCTCAGCAGAATGTTCATCTTGATTGCACTAATGTGTCTCCAAGGAGACGGGGCAACGGTGACCACCTTGCCCAATCTCCAGCTCCAGTTTATGTAATGGGGGTCCAGATTTAACCCCCATAGCGCCAACCTTTGTTTGAAGATCATTATGCCCAAGTATGTTAAGTGTTTAGGTTCCACTGTAGGCCCAGAGCTTGTATGTCCCTTTCACGCACCTGTGTGTTTAGTGATAAAAACACTAGTCTTACCAATATTCAGTTTATGAGAATTTGCTGAAATCCCTTCTATAGTGAGGGCTGCCAGTATTGATGTTGGGGGTCTGTTACATAAAGAAGAATATCATCAGCATATGCTGATCATTCAAATTCATGTTTACAATTCTACCCTATACACCCTACATACTATATATGTTATACAAGTACGGTCACACCTGTATATATTGTAAGGGTTAAGTCAGCACTTTACTGTTAAACACCAATTTTTGCACCTTAATACTGTTGCCCTCATTCAACCAATTTACTTGAAATTTGGAATGTGCAGAGATGGTACCAGGATCTCTGGATCTGGCAAATTTCGTGGCAATCGGTTCACATGGGAAAAGTTACAGCGGGCCAAAAAAACAAAACACATAAATAAGACCTTTTTTTGCTCTACTACAACTAAAAAACTAGAGCAACTTGAAACCTGAATTTTAACGACCACACGAAGTCATGTTTTATTTATTAAAATGTTTCACCAGGAAGGCACGCTGAGCAACAAGTTGCTCGTCTCCCAGTGCGAACTTCATTTTTATCATGTGTTCGTATCATGGAGATGTGCTCATTTATCAACTGTCAAGACTGGCTCCCTGTCTGCATATGCTGTTCTGCTATTTCCATTCAGCAGAAACAGTGCTACATCTCAGTGCGTAGCCCTGCCCCTGCTGAACATGCTGAGCATGTGTATGTGTGGTTTTCCTAAAGAGGAGTGTCTGCCATTAACCACATGAACTGCCCTATCTATCTGAACTGGACACCAGGGTGCCCAATCCCCGGTGCCAGTTCAATTATCAAAAATGCTGGTTCATGTCTTTCCCTCCCTACAGTGTAAAACACGGGGTGTCAAAATATTACAAAACAACATTACGCAGGTATGTTGTAATTTTTCTATGCACGCTTATAACTTTGGCAATTTTCAGTATTTAAACCACAAATTTTCAACACAGCCATCTGACAGCTGCTGTTTTTCAAATCCTGGCAACATGTGATTTTGCACTTCTGGTGCGAAATTACATTTTGTCCAGTATGTTATTAAATGACAACTCTCATGTTCAGAAGGAGGGGTCATAAAAAGAGTCTCACTGTCTGTGTATGCCATTCTGCTGTCTCCATTCAGCAGGAAATAAAGCTGCTCATTTTCATTCATAACGGGTCCTATTCACAAAAGGTGCGGATGGGATATGTGCCATGTAACCCCCACGCACAGCCCACACTGCACTCCCCGCACGCCATTCACAAACCACAATGCCCACCCCACGTGCCCAGCACACCGGCCGAATGCGCAGTTCGCTGCGGGACTAGGCTGATGATGGACACACGGGCGGTCTGCACCGTGCTATCTATGACAGCATGGAAGCCTTGCGCGGGGGGAGGGTGACAGCTATGCCTTCTGAAGGCAGCCATAACTGTTACGCTGTCCCCCCGGATGCCACCGCTGGTTGCAGTAGTGATGGCGGGGGTCAACAGACCCCTCACTGTGGCCACTCCTGTCACTGGGACACATTTGGGAGGGTGGGGGACTATCATCTGGGGTCCCTCACACCTTGGTGCTGTATGCACATATGCACCTATTGGCAACATGGCGCTTGATGGGCTCAAAGGATCCACTACAGGACCTGGTCTGGCCAGCAGACTGGCTGCACAGCTGAGTCTGCAGCACCATACTGGACTGCCCCTGCGAATCTGCACCGTAGTGGAGCACATAACGGAGCTGGGCGGGACTGCTGTTCGTGAATGCGGTCCTCACATGGTTTTCCAGCAGGTGCGGAGCTGCGGGGGGGGGATACGTGCAATTCACGTGCACACCCCCCGCATTTGTGAATAGGGCCCAACATGAGCAAATATGGGAGGACGGTGGACACCAGTCCATTTGAAGAGAGTCCTAAAAGAACTCACAAAACTGAAAGTGGACAAGGCAATGGGACCAGATGGGCTACATCCAAGAATAGTAAGGGAACTACAAGAAGTGCTGATAGCATATCTCTCAACTGTTCCTGATTTTGCCGCAGAGATTTCTTCTGTCACTCCTAAATTTGGCATTTCTGTCACTGAAGATTACGGATTTGAATCACAAAATAATGCCAGTCACAGGTCTTATAGTCTAGTTCTCTTTAAGAAAATGCTAGTCATGCTAAGAAGCATGTCGCACACAACTTCTGGAACTAATATTACTATTTTTTCAGATGTGTCTCTGGTTTTGGCCATTTGTCCCTGATCATTTTAAGCCTTGTCCCTGATTTGCAATGAGGGAGGTTGAGAGGTATGGCTGGCAGCACCACTGGCAGCCCTGTTCAATGAATCATTCAATACGGGAGTGGTTCCAGAGGACTGCAGGAGGGCAGATATAGTCCCTCTTCACAAAAGTGGGAGTGAGGAGGAGGCTGGAAACTATAGACCAGTCGGCCTCACCTCAAAAGTGGGGAAAATCACAGAATCACTACTTAAAGAAAGGATTGTGGAACACCTTGAATCCAACGGAGCACAGGATCAGAGAGTGTGGATTCACAGCGGGAAGGCCATGTCAAACAAGTCTAATTGACTTCTTTGATTGGGTGACTAGGGAAGTGGATCAGGGGATAGTAGTGGATCTGGCCTACCTGGATTTCAGTAAGGCTTTCAGTGCCGTTCCATGTAGAAGACTTGTAAACAAGCTGGGCAGCCTGGAAGTGGATCACAAGGTGGTAAACTGGGTTAGGAACTGGTTGAGTAACAGAAGACAGAGGGTGGTAGTAAATAGAGCTCAATCTGAGGAAAGGAGGGTGACCAGTGAAGTGCCACAGGGATCAGTTCTGGGGCCAGTCCCATTCCATGTCTTCATAAATGACACTGCAGAGGGGATAGAAGGGAAGGTGTGCCTCTTTGCAGATGACACTAAGATCTGCAACAGGGTGGACACTCTGGGAGGGGTTGAAAATATGAGGATGGACCTAGATAAACTGTAGGAGTGGCAACTGAGATTCAATGCAAAAAAGTGCTAAATCATGCATCTGGGGTGCAAGAACCCGGAGAGGATTACATGATAGGGGTCGAAACTGATGATCACCAAACAGGAAGGGGATTTGGAGGTAATCATATCTGATGACTTAAAGGCAGACAAACAATGTGCCAAGGCTGTGGGGCGAGCTAGTAGGATGCTGGGGGTGCAGAGGGAGAGGTATCACCAGCAGAAGAAAAGAGGCGGTGATGCCACTGTACAGATCATTGCTGAGGCCTCATTTGGAGTACAGTATCCAGTTCTGGAGGCTGCATCTCCATAAGAACATAGACAGGGTAGAGACAGTTCAAAGAAGGGTAACAAAGATGGTGCAGGGCCCGCACCAAAAGTCATATGAGGAGAGACTGGGAGACCTCAATATGTATAACCTGGAGGAGAGAAGAGGCAGGGGAGATATGATAGAAACCTACAAATATCTAAAGGGCATAAATGGGGTACCAGAGGGTAGCATCTTTCAGAAAAGGAGATGTTCAGGAATGAGGGGGTATGACATGAGATTGGAAGGGGGTAGAGTAAGGGATAACGTGAGGAAGTATTTCTTCACGAAAAGGGTGGTGGACCCATGGAATAGACTCCCAGCAGAGGTGGTGGGGCAAACACAGTGAAGGAATTCAAAAATGCAGGGGACAGGCAGAGGGGAACCCTAGCAATAGGAGCAAGAAGGTAAAGCTGGAGATCAAGTAAGGTCTTGCGGTAGGTAGGGAAAATGGGCAGACTGGATGGGCCTAGTAGTCCTTATCTGCTCTCAATTTCTATGTTTTTTGAAATTCTAGGGTTAAAATGTCACAAAAGAAAAAAAAGATGAAGTAACATTTGTAGGGCTGTCCATTAGCCCACTGGGGACCACATTACTTTCCTGTGCCAGTGACCAGAGTTCAGCTGCAACCTCAGTGGGCCGGCTTAATGGGGGGGCCAAGGCTGCAGGGAGAGGTGCTTCAGCGTTCAGCACCAGTCCCAGCCTGGGGAGAGACAGATCAGTGTTCTGGTGCATATATGACATCCTGTTGTGGGCCAAGGAGCCTTCCCTCACAAGGTGTTGACACGTGTGTCTAGGCTTGAAGGGTTCATACACTGGGTCAGCACTATTTCCAGTATTCTATTTATTTCTTTATGTGCACAAATGAGGATATGATTTCACTATCAGAAAAACAAGCGAAATCAATTGCAAAAAACTACATTAATGCAGACATTAGAGTTCAAGAGCACAAAGCGCACAAAGTAGGGAAATGAAGACATTAGGGTTTTGGGCCTTAGGAGTATTAACCGATCAGTGGTGGGGTCTTCCTTGTGGTTGTCAACCCTAATGCCCATCCCCCTCACCCCAATGCCTCCTGTCCAAAGCGCAAGGTACAGCTGCAAGCCAGTGGCTCCTGATGATACATTCTTCAAAGGTAGAGAAGTATGGCTCGCCACATGTTGCCAACAGACTCTTGTTGTTGCCTTCACCATGCAGAGCCCACTGTGAAGAACAGAGATCGTACCTGACCTTGTCTCTCAGGGAAGGGGGCGGGCATTAGGACAGACAACCCCAGGGAAGACCACACCATTAATTTGCCAATACTCCAGAGACCCAAAACCCTAATGTTTTTCATTTCCCTACTTAGTGCGCTTTGTGTTCTTCAACCCTAATGTCTGCATTAACATAGTTTTTTGCAATTAAGATATACAATCCTTCACCATGGCTGCACTCTAATTTTCAGCATGAGGGTTTGAGATACAAGTTGAACTACATGGGTGACAAGGTGCAACCCTGTCTTGTGCCCCTATATAGTTTCATAGGCTTACACAACATTTGCAGAAGATGACTGGTACACTTTAACCCAATTAATGAAGGAGTCTGGAATGTTAAATTTACTTAGCATCATCAACAGGTAGTCCCAAGCTACTCTATCAAAAACTTTTTCTGTGTCCAGGGAAATCAGAGCGGGGTCTCAACAGATGCAGAAACCAGATGGTACTGCTTCTGCAATGGTCACTAAAGAACCTCCCCAACAAGAACCCCAACCTGCTCTGGACCAATGAAGATGTGCAATGCCATACTCAACCTGCTGGCCAGAACCTTAGCCAGTATTTTCACGTCCACATTTATCAGGGATATAGACTCCCTACCTGTGTCTCATCTTTGCCTAGCTTAGGTATGATTGATAGTCTGGCCTCTGTTAGTGTGTGGCCTGAGACACCTTCCTCATAAAGTCCATTAAACACTGAGGCTAGCTGTGGGGTCAATTCTGCCTTAAAAGTTTTGTAAAAACTGGAGAAAAATCCATCTAGCTCCAAAGCTTTGTCAAGGCACATCTTTTTTTTTTGCTTTATCTGTTTATCTCCCTTGCGACCCTCACCTACCTCTCCTTCAGGCCAATTGCCACACGGGCTCTCACCTCTCCTGTCACCGCCGCCGATCTCAACCCCACATAGCAGCCACCTCAGGGTAACCCGACATAACCCTTCATTGGGTGGGTCCTCCTCTTCCAAGGAGAAATGGCCTAACGGCCTAGGCACTGGCCCTGGGTGCTGCTGCAGCCGAGTCGGTTGTCACAGAGCTTGGGGAGGCACTGGTCCAGGTGGCCATCATCCGGTAGGAGGAGACGCCATTTTCTAGTTTTTCCTGATTCCCCTACTCGCGTCGCAACTGAGCTTCCCCTGGTCTCCACCGGAGGCCACCACAGAGCGACACTGTTCCCAACCCACCCCAGAAGAAGACACAGCCCTCCAGATGCTCAATCCTACTCCTTCCCCTGCCGACCCTCTGGCGCTTGAGTCCATTCCCGAACCCGGGTCGCCAGCATAGTGTGAGGTAAGGTGCCAGCACCTCAGCACTCTGCGCCACCGGGCTGGCTAAGGCACACCTTTAAAAAGCTTTCAGAACTTCCTCCCTTTTGATTGTCTATTGAAGGACTGCCTGCTGCGTCTGTGTCAGACAGGGGAGTTGTACAGTGTCCAAAAATTGTTTCAGGGCTAAATCTACTCTCTCCAAACCTGGTTCATCAGTGAATAACTTTTGATAATAGTCTCAAAAGATATCCGCTGTTTCTTTAGCCTTAGTTCTTAAAGTGGGCTCTCTTTCCTTTCATAACCCTTTCACAACCCTCTTAGCTTCCTGCTGCTGGAGCCTTAAGGCCATCAGCCAGCCTGCCTTTTCGTCCTACTCTATGTACTTAACTTTGGATCTATAAATGGCTTGCTCGGCTTTCTCATTCAACAACTCAGTGTATTTGGCTCGTATGCTGTTTAGACGATGCCAGGTTTCCGTTGATGTGTCCGGTTTCAGCAGGCATGCTATTGCCCTAATTTCTGCCAGTAAGGAGGAGGCTTTTGCTTCCTTCGCCTTTTTCTTGATGGTGGCCAATCAAATTATTTCACTTCTTAAATAACTTTTTGTTGCCCCTTCCCCAACATGTCAAGCTCCCTGAACTATGCCCTGGTTACAAGGAAAAAAAACAAACAACTGAATCTGTTCCTTAATCTTTTCAAATTTTTCCCCCCTTAGCAACTAACAATTGAACTTCCAGATGCTGTCCACATCACTGCCTCTGCTGATGTCCAGTTGTATCATTACTGGGCTATGACTCAACAGAACCAGACACTCTAGTTCACAGCTTTGCACTCCCTGGAGAGATTCCTGACTGAGAAGAAAAAAATCTATTCAAGAAAAAGTATTATGGTGTCCCGAGTAAAAAGAGTATGCCCCATCCTATACTATTGGTGCAGAACTCACCAGAGATCTTGGAGCCCCATGTTATCCATCAACTCTCTCAGTGCTCTCTGTCCGGGAGACAGGCCGTCTTCTCCCTTCTGACCTATCCATGTCTGGCTGGTGGACCAGACTCCAGTAACCACCTATCCATGTCTGGCTGGTGGACCAGACTCCAGTAACCACCTATCCATGTCTGGCTGGTGGACCAGACTCCAGTAACCACCTATCTATGTCTGGCTGGTGGACCAGACTCCAGTAACTACCTATCCATGTCTGGCTGGTGGACCAGACTCCAGTAACCACCTATCCATGTCTGGCTGGTGGACCAGACTCCAGTAACCACCTATCCATGTCTGGCTGGTGGACCAGACTCCAGTAACCACCTATCCATGTCTGGCTGGTGGACCAGACTCCAGTAACTACCTATCCATGTCTGGCTGGTGGACCAGACTCCAGTAACCACCTATCTATGTCTGGCTGGTGGACCAGACTCCAGTAACTACCTATCCATGTCTGGCTGGTGGACCAGACTCCAGTAACTACCCATCTATGTCTGGCTGATAGACCAGACTCCAGTCACCACCAGTTAAAATAGGAAGTTTAGCAAATGGAGCAAGCATTACAGCCATCCTAGTAAAGAATGCTGCTGTGTGTACATTGGGGCTACAGACTGAGTCGAGCACCATCTCCATCTGTCCCAATCTCTCATGTAAAATAGAATATCTGCCTTCAGGGTCCCAGATTTTTTGTATAAGTTGAAATGGAACCTGTTGACCTGTTAATATGGCAACACCTCTCTGTCAAGTGCTGTCGCAATCCCCAAAAACCTGGCCCATCCACTTTCTCCTGAATCCTAAAATCTGTTGCCATATCAAGAGGAGTTCCTGTAGGCATGCCACAGTGGTATTCAATCTTTTAAAATGTTTTACTATCTAGTGTCTATTTTCTCTTGCTTGTCCTCCCTTTACACTCCATGAGGTCACTTTTAACAGTACTATCCATGTGGGCTGACTTGTGTATGTTTATATCTTATCTGGAACAGACCGTTTGCTATCACAATAAATACTCTGCGGCTATCACTCCTGATGCCCTCCCTACCCATCCCCTCCCTAAAACCTAGTGTATATTCCCGCAACATTAAAACAGTGAATGATACATGTATAAAGTGAACATCCATCTCACCACTCATCCCTTGATTCGAGCAGCCATTCTTCCTGCCTGGAGGTCCATGATTGACCAGTACAGCTTGGGAGCTGTCTTCTCGCTGAGTAAAATGATATTGTCTATAGGCAATCCAATACTGTTACCGTGTTGAAGGTCTATCAGCCCAGATCCTTCACTGCTAGTCTGCTGTCTTTGCTTACTAGGGTAGCAGGCCCTACAAGTCTGAACCATACAGGTCCCCAAAGACAGCTGTGTTAGTGGGAGCATCTGGACCAATGAATATCTCCTGTTCTTGGCAACCTGCATACTTTACCTGCTGCCCCCCCACCCCCACTCCCAGGGTTCTGGACCTTCAGTCAGGTTTTCTAAATGCTAATTAAGTGCCAGTAAAAAAATGTTTGATGATTTAAACCTGCACTAGAAACTGATAAACAATACTCTTCAGTAACAACAGCTGTGAAATAATCACTTGTGTTTCACGTAAAGCAACCTAGCTGTGCATTGTTGAGTGGAGTCAAAGTCCCAGTCTCACATGTAGCCCTTGTTGTCGGGCTAGTTCAGGACTTGGGGGACACAGTCTGTTAACAGTTTTTAGTTATGTCCCAATCACAGCTGCCTGCCCATATTACTACTGTGTTGCTGGGTCCCTCGATGGTCTTGCTTCTGACTGTACAATGCTGGGGCTCGAGGCAGGGAGAAGCGGGAAAGTGAGTTTAGTGCTGAGAATGTATGTATTAAGGTATAGTTTAAAAGCCTCCCTCAGACTTCCCCCAGAGGACCTGGGCAGCACGAGGGCCACTGGGTATTACTTTCACTGACTCATCCATCGGCACACCATTCCCCATCTTTGTCAACTTTGTCTCTGTTTAAATCAGAGAATGAGCCCCAGTGAGGTACAAAAGTTGGTTAAATGCATTCAGGTCCGCTGGTAACCAACTAAAAAGGCCCATGCACAAGTGATGCCATACGAGTCAAACTAAACCAAGGCAACCATCCTACTACAAATGTAGAGTCTCCTCCTACAGTACACACAGTCTACCCTCTGCCTTCTCATGGTCATGTCGATTCTCCTCATGGCCACTGGTCCCCCTCCTAAGCGGGCGACTGGAAAGAGGTCTGGAAACATTTTTGGCAGTTCACATCTGGCTTGTTCTGCGAAGACAAACTGCTTTTGGTCATCTCTTGTTGTGACAATGAGCTTCGCTGGGTACAACACTTTAAAATTGATTTGGGCTGCAAACAACTTGGACTTAATGTCTTGGTATTCCATTTGTTTTTGGCGGATTTCAGGGGTGAGGTCCTGGAAAAGGAACAGACGTTTACCTTCCCAGTGGAGTTCCTTTAATTCTCAGACCTTTGGCAGTATATGCTGTTTGTCCTGATAATTTAAAAGCCAAAAAACTACTGCTTGTAACTTTTTGCCATCAGGCAGACATTGGCAATGTGAGCGGTGTGCTCAATCGATGATGCATGTTTGTTCATGGAGGGACAACACTGCTATTTTCCACACAAATTTCTGCACAAACTGTAAGGTATCTGATCCTTCAGATTTCTCTGGCAGCCCAACTAGAATAAGACCATTCCTGCAGCTATGAATGTATTGGTCTTCTAGCCTTGCCTCGAGCCGCACCACCTTTTTCCTGAGCGCAACACTCTCCGGCTCCTTTCTGGCTTAGTGGTCTTCCACAGAGCTCACTCTCACCTCTGCGTCTCCAACTCACCTATTTAGCGCCTTTATTGTTGAAAAAATTGTTTGATCATCACTGGCCAGTTCAAGGATTGCTGCCATTATACCACCGAGTTCTGGCAGAAATCTGTTGAAGTTCAGTTACTTGGATGTTGGTTGCGGGTGCTCCGGTGTTTCCAGAGAGAGGTCTGCCTTGAGTCTCTTAGGCGGCTGTCGTCCCTCCAACAGAGGTAGTGGAGTGAAGAATGACTCACAAAAGTCATCTTCCATTGGGTTTTCAGAGGCCATCATCATTTCAGCAGGTATCTTCTAAGTGTAGCTATATGGCACTAGAATTTTTGTGAAAGAAATAGTTAGGATTGCCAAGATTTGACTAGGCTTTTAGACGATCGGGGGCATCACATGATTTCCCCCTCTCTTGGTTTCCTGCGATAGGTCTCAAACCCTGCACTGTACAAGCATGTAATTACCTCCACTACTGTGGTTACAGAAATTATACTTGCTCTGGTAGACCCTTGTTCTGTCCTATTCACACTCAGCTCAACTCAACACTCTTAGCAACAATAAACAATACAGACTAAGTCCTGGAACAACACCTGCTATTCCCTGCAGAACTCTAGCTCTCGACTGGTCCATAGAGTGGACAGTCACATACCAGGAAGGCTGGTGGTCTGTTACTGAGCAAGCAACTGACTCCTGCTGTCATACCCGAATTAAAGGAGTACCACACCCTCGTATCTTGTAAATGTTATTTGTTTCCTTGTCAAGAGACAGCCCTTTTCATGTAGCTGTTGGGGATATGTGTTTGCTGTAGTTTGTTTTCACTGTTCACACCAGCCCCTGTAACTAGTCTGGGGTCTCCACTTTCTGGTTGTTAAAATCTCATTGTCCCTGAAAGCACTATTAACATATAAAACTATGAAGACACAGCCCCCATGTACACCATGAACCTCTATGTTGAAAGTACCCATAACCTGAAAAAAATCTCTGGAAACACACAGACTGAATACTTTAAAGAGCAACTCTCTACTATATTTTTTTAGATTTACATCAATTGTGTTTTAACTTTTATTGTTTTCCAAGTATTTGTTGTTTAGGTTATCATGCGGTCAACTAAATATTATAAGTAATGCAGCACTTATTTTACTGAGTCTTTCAAAATGCATCTGACCCTCCCCTGTTAACCACACAATTGCTCTTTTGTGACATCACAACCTGTTGCCACAGTGAGCACTATGATGTCATAAACAAAGGTACTGTGAGGTTAATGAGAGATGCAAATGTTATATATTTTTAAATAAACCTTTCAGACAGACTATCAAGATATGCTGTAAACCATTAAAAGGAAAACAGGATGTGAACAAATGTATTCTCTACTAAACTAATAGCGGAAACATCTTATAATCAAAGTACACAGAGAAGTGCAGAGTTACTCTATAAAGGAAAAAAATCTGCATTACAGATAAGACAGTTTGCAAGGCTAACTGTAGGTAAATGTGGGATTTCATGCCTTGCTGCAATTTGTTTTGCTGAATTCTAAGTGAGCAGACAGGCATACTGTTGAGTCTACAGGGTGCGGACACATCATGTTCTCGTATGCTAACAAAGCTCTCAGGCACAGTGAGATTTCAACAACCACGAAATGGAGACCCCAGGATAGTTATAGGGACTGGTTTGAACAGTGAAATTAAACTAAAGCAAACACAGATATCCCCAACAGCTATATGAAACGACTTGTCTGTTTACAAGGAAACAAATAACATTTATAAGATATGAGGGTGTAGTACCCCTTTAATGGAGTCCTTTATTGATCCAGGAGCCCTCTGCAGCTCCCTCTGCTGGCTTCAGAGCCCAATACCCTTGACAATCACACTCTAACCCCACTGCCAAGCTGATGGAGGTCAGAGGAGACAAAGATGGCTGCATATGTTGTAGTCCACAGGCAGTCACTCCCCAAATGTCTTTATTTACAAATGTCCTTGCACTCCTTGGCTAATGATCTACCCAGTCTGCCAGTCTTTCTTGTCCGTGTCATGAATGCACCACAGAGAGTAACTTCTGATGTGGGACTCAAACGTTTCGGATCTAAAGATAATAAAATAGATATAATGAGATAAATCTAGCTATAATGTCCACTACATTTAATTTTTCTATAATGGCAGTAATACCCTCAAAATATTCTAGCAACTTTAAGAGGTTTAAGCATCTTGTCTTGAAGTCATGCAAGCTGTCATGAATCAAGCTAGACATTTCCAGGAGTTTCCCCTATTGATGACTTAAAATACTTTCTAATTACCGTTTGTAAGTTACAAGGACTTTTTTGGCAGATGAGCTATTAAGGATATTATTCAAGAGACTGAAAAAGGGAACAGATGTGTATTTCTTTTCAATATACCAGGACGCATGGAGATACATCTGCATTCTTCAAGCACACAAAAATAAAAATATTTCAGACTGAGCTATCTGATGATTTGTGCCAGTGACCCATGTTCGGGAAAGGACTTGATGCTGGAAGTCGGGTAGCAAGCTGGGTAAAGCACTTACGTCCCAGTTTGGAGGAGGAGGTGGTACATTGCACCACAACAGCAACCCCTGATGGCGGCCATGGAGCTTGCTGTCCTGTCCATGGACCCACTGCATGCACACAAAGCCAGCAATGTGCTTCGTGTGCTACCTCTGAGTCAAGGTGCAACCAGGGAAAGAAAACCAGCCTTCCCCTAGGCTGTTAGCAAATTAGCTGCTGACACGTTCAGGCTCTGGGACGGTTAGAAAGCTGCAAGCTGGATCATGCAGAAGAATGGCTGTTAAGGGCTGGAAGCTGGCTGGAGGAACAGTGCAAGTACTTGGCAGACATTAAAGAGACAAAAAGTTTGATTATAAACAAAAAACAAACAAAAAAAAACATTTAGAGTGTAAAGTTCTGGAAAATGTTGCATCTCTGTGGTGCTACCAATGCTCTTCTGAGCAATTACTCAGCGTGATGCAGTAAAAATCAAATATGCTCAAAACTGCGTCTGCTAATACTGGATTCTTAAAAGGGATTTTCCAATTTCCTGCAAAAACAAATTGCAGCTTGTATCAGCAGAACTCAAATCCCATAACAATCTAAAAAAAAAAAACACATCAAAAAGTCAGGATATTCCATTCTTTATTGCTAAAGACACGATTTACAAGAAAATGGGTTATTTTCCTCTTAGACTTCAAATGTACTTGCTAAAATTTCTGGCCAGAAATCGTAATCTGCTACTTGAGACATCACAATAATTGATAAGAAACATAGAATTTGACGGCAGATGAGGACCGCAAGGCCCATCCAGTCTGCCCATTTCTTTTTCTGCCTTATGAATGTGACATCAGCCTTTGCTCTGTCAATGGCCTATTCATACTCATCCGTATTGCTCCCTTATGCCTATCCCATGCCTGTTTGAAGCCCTGCACTGTATTCATATCCACCACTTCCTGAGGTATGCCGTTCCATGCATCCACCACCCTTTCTGTGAAAAAGAACGTCCTCACATTACACCTTAATCGGCCTCCCTCTAATCTCATGCTGTGCCCTCTTGTCCTGCTATTTTTCTTATATTGAAACGTTAGACTTTTTCACCTTGTTAATGCCCATAAGGTGTTTGAATGTTTCACTCATATCACCTCCCTCCCTCCTTTGCTCTAGGGTATACATATTGAGCTCCATTAATCTGTCCTCACATGTTTTCTGATGCAGTCCCTGCACCATTTTGGATGCCCTTCTCTGGACTGCCTCAATTTGGTTAATGTCCTTGTGAAGGTTTGGCCTCCAGTACTGCATGCAGTACTCCAGATGGGGCCTAACCAGTGTCTTGAAAAGAGGGATTATTACCTCCCTCTCCCAACTTATGATACCTCTACTAATACACCCTAACATCCCTCTAGCCTTACCTACTGCTTTAGTGGTCTGCTTGGATGATTTCAGGTAATCTGTAATAATGACGCCCAAGTCTCTTTCTTCCCTTGTGACTGCCAGCAACTCCCCTCCCAGCCTATAGGTGGCTTCAGGGGTTTCTCTTCCCTATGTGCCTGATCTTGCACTTCTTTGCGTTAAACCCCAGTTGCCACTCTTCTGACCATTTTGCTAGTTTATCCAGATCTCTTCTCATTCTGCCCACCCCATCTGGATCATCTACTCTGTTGCAGATCTTGGTGTCATCTGCAAACAGACAAACCCTACCCTCCAGTCCATCTGCAGTCTCACTGATGAAGATATTGAAGAGAACTGGCCCCAGGACTGATCCCTGAGGTACCCCACTTGTGACATGCATCTCTTCTGACTGTATACTGTTTACCACCACTCTGTTTTCTGCCCGTCAACCAGTTTGCCACCCAGTTGACCACCTTCTGACCCACCCCGAGCCTACCCAGCTTATTATCAATCTTCTATGTGGAACAGTATCGAAAGCTTTGCTGAAGTCAAGGTAGGTGACATCAACTGCTCCCCCTTGGTCCACCATTCTGGTTACCCAGTGAAAGAAATCTATGAGATTAGTTTGATGGGACCTTCCTTTTGTCAACCCATGCTATCTTGGATCCTGTGCTCCTATGGATTCCAGGTGTTGCACTATCCTTTCCTTAAGGAGTGCCTCCATAATCTTGCCCACTACTGAGGTAAGACTGACTGGTCTGTAGTTCCCCTGCCTCCTCCCTGCTACCACTCTCGTGGAGTGGGATCACATGAGCTCTTCTACAGTCTTCTGGGACCTCTCCTGTGCTCAGAGACTCACTAAACAGTTCTGATAATGGCACTGCTAGTTCCAGCGTTAGCTCATTTAGTACCTTGGGATGTATGCCATCAGGTCCCATTGCCTTGTCCACCCTGAGCTTATCGAGCTCTTGTAGGACCCTTTCTTTTGTGAAGAGACTAGAGCACACCTCCCTCCCCCCTGTGTCCATGGTGCTGAGCTGTGGGCCCCACCTTCTCTTCAGTAAATACTGAGCAGAAGTATCTATTTAGGATAGATGCTTTTACATGGTTCTCCTCCTCACATGCCCCCTTATCCCTTTGATTTTAGCAATACACCCTCTGGACTTTCTCCTTTCACTAATGTATCTATAGAAAGTCTTGTCACCTTCTTTACTGTTTGTGCTAGTGTTTCCTTAGTTTGGACCTTTGCCTGCCTTACTGCCTTCCCTGCTTCCCTTAGGGATGTTTGGTATGCCTCCTATTTTCAGCCTGCTGCGTTCCCTTATATTTCCTGAAGCCCAGCCTTTTGGCTCTGACCTTTTCTGCTACTGTTTTTGAGAACCAAAGTGGTTTCCTTCTTCTTTTGCACTTCCTTTTCTCTCTAACACAATGAGATTTTGCTTCAAGTATTGCATCTTTAATGCTTGCCCACTTTGCTAGAACCCCCTCACCTGTATTTCTTTTTGCCAGGGCTAGCTTAACTCTGTTGGCCATCTTATGAAAAGTCAGCTCATCTGAAGTCCCATAGTTTTGCCTTGGAATGGGATGATTTGGTTCTAGTGGCCAAACTGAACCATACCATGTGATGGTCACTGGCACCCAGGTTACCTTCTACCTGGAGATCTGTGATCCTTTCCCTGTTAGTCAGTACTAGATCTAGGATAGCCTTGTCTCTTGTGGGTTGTTGTACCAGTTGTTGGATTCCCTACAGGTGAGGGGCTCAACCAGGTGTCTAGTTCTGGCAGATGTTCCTGCTAGTATTGACCAATCTGTATCTAGCATGTTGAAGTCTCCCATTACCAGAATCTCCCCTTTAGCGGTCATGTTTTGTATATCTTCTAACAGTAATGTGTCTATGTCCTCCCCCTGGTCTAGAGGCCTGTACACAACCCCAATTTGTATGGTTGTCCCATTTCCTGCTTCCAGGGTGACCCACAGTACTTCTGGCTCCTTATGTGTATTCTGAATTTCTGTAGCTTTGATATTTTCACTGACATAAAGGGCCACTCCCCCCCTTCTGCACCTCGGTCTCTTCTGAACAGTACATAGCCAGGTACTGAAGTCTCCCAAGTGTGGTTACTGGTAAACCATGTCTCGCTAATGGCTACTATGTCCAGTTTAGCCTCTGTCATTACTGCCTGTAGGTCTGGGATCTTGTTTCCCAGATAGTGAGCATTTGTGTACATGATTTTCTATTGGCCAGATTTCGGTGTGTTAGTTGTTGGGCGAAGTCTGGCATTTCCCCTGAGCATCATATGGGGAGCCGGACCTTTTTCTTTACCTGGTGATGCAAATCAACTACAAACATGTTAAACTTCTGTTTGAACACAAGCTGAGGGGGGAGGGGTGTTCTTCCCATTTGACGTATGGGGTGCTGCACCCCTCTCCCTATTTGCTAGTTTAAATATTCTGCAAAGACGTCAAACTTCTGCCCCAATGCACTGACTCTCTCCTTAGTCAGATGCAGTCTATCAAATTTAAAGAACTTTCGCTCCCAAAACTGTTGCCAGTTCCCTACAAATTTATGTCTTTTTTCCTGGCACCAGCCCTTGAGCCACATGTTGAGCTCCCCTATCTCCCCTTCTCTGACCTTCCATCCATCTGCCCCCCTCCCCTAGACTGGCAGGATTTCAGAGAAGATGATGCCGGATGAAATGGATGATAGTTTGTCACCCAGCCTGGTCAGGTGTTCCTTGGTCTCCACAACTAACCGGCTGGCGAGACAGTTAGTCCCTATGTGTACGAGGACGTCAATGTTCTTTCCTGCTTCCTGAACAATTTTAGCAATGCGGTCAGTGTCTCTCCACATTGATATACCTGGGAGACATTTGACCATTACCCCTGGCTGGAGATACGTATCAACTCCCCGAATCATGGAGTCTTCTATGATCAGAAATTTTTTGGATTTCCTTTTTGCTTTTTTTTGTTTTGGTTCCTGTTTTGGGCGAGTTTTGTTGTGCTAGCTCCTGTGCTGCAGTGTCCTGCTCTGCAGTGTCCTCTGCCCCTTTGACTGATTTCGGAGATAGAGGCAGATAACTGTTTGTAGTTTTCATATGGTTTGTGGGGGTGATAGATTGGAGAGCACTGAGCGATGGGGCACCTGATTTGTCCCTCCTAACCACCTGCCAACCTCCCAGACCAACTACCCTCTGTGGTTGAGGTGCTTCTGTTGGATGTTGGGGAAATGGCGGGTGGTTCTTATAATATATTTCCTCTTGAATATGCAATTTGAGGTGCGCAATCTTTGCCCATGCTGCCTGGAGCTGAGCCCTTAGATCTCCAATGGCCCAGCATGTAGGACAGTGTCCTAAATCCTGTAAAACTGTCCTTCTGAAAAGTGTTCCGCAGTACCTGCAGTTAATGATATCCATTCTAGATAAGTTTCTGGGTTTATAACCTGGTTAGAGTAATTAGAAGGAAGAAAATGAAAGCAAAAGTTTGATTTTGTGTTTTGTTTGTTTTTGTATAACTTGTTATAACAAGTTAAATTACTAGTGCCCCTGTAAATGAGGTCAATGTGTGCATACCCCTCTGATCCGCCCCTTCCTGCTTTGCTACAGGAAATATCACGACTGTGTTACCCTATAAAAGGAGTGTAGAGTGGCATGGTTGGGGATGGGGATGGGTGGCTGGGCCCTTCCCCTGCCGAAAAAGAAGAACCATGGACGAAAGAAACAAGGAGGTAAGAGCAGAAACAATCAGCCACCAACAAATGCAGTAGCCCTGAAAGCTTATCCTAATGATAGATTAAACTGTAAAACCTGTAAAGCACCACCTGTAATAATTTCACAGAAGCTATACCCTGTAAGAAACACTTTGCTACAGAGAAAAATAAAGCAGTAACAGAAGATATACCTTGCAAAAGACAATTTGAAGCAGAAGATTACAGCAGTAATCTGTAAGCACACGCCTGTAGGCACACCCTGTAATAATGCAGCAGAAGGTATACCCAGTAACAACAATTTGAATCAGAGAAAAATAAAGCGATAAAATGTTAGCAACAAACAGTAACAATCCCTGTGAGTACAAAATAAAAATAACAACACACAGTAAATCTGCCTAGCCAAAAGAAGCGTTAATCCTTTTCCTTGCTCTGTCCTTTCAAACAGCCGATTCAGCAGAGTATGTATGGATATAGTCTAGTAGGGACAAGTTGCAATGTCAAAAGTAGAGGATTATGACTTCACAGCTAGCATAAGTAATGTGATGGGAATTTCATTCCTTACTGGTAATTTGGTTTTTGTGTAGGCTCCATACATGGGTCTAAAATAGCCAGCTGGGTGACTCCTCCCTGCAGCAGGTGGAGCTAAAAAAATACTGAGGAGTATACTGGGACTGTCTCTTCCAATCACCCCCACCCATGTACCAGAACTTGCACAGCATGGACTTAATATCAAACAGGCTGAGTAATTGCATGACATCATGCAAAGCAACAAAATCAGAACCCCAAGAAGAGTCAGATACCTAACTATGCACAGTGCTCTCTTCCTCTGCACAGCCCCTAACATTTACGTAGCTTACCCCAAAACCAAAATACTGGTAAGGAATGCAACCCCAATTTTTGGGTCAGCTCCTATGGGATGGAACAGTTGGGATCGAAGACACAGAAAATGAGAGAGGCAGTTAGTACTTAACAGCCACTGCCTATAGAACATTCCTTCCAAACACTATCAGTAGAACTCAACTCATCCAACCTGCTGCACTTTGCAAAGTTATGGGGACACAAATGTAAACATCTTGCAGAGATCCTGAAGAGTAGCCTCTTCCCATGCCATAGGAAACTGCTAAGGCTCTTGTAAAATGTGCTCTCAAAGACTGTAGGGTAGAAATACCCTTCCCAGAGTTAGTCTACCTAATGCACACTTTCACCCGCCTAGAGAGCATGGACCTGGACTTTAAGCAGTCTTTTCTCCCTCCTGTCCAGACAGAGAACCAACCTGCCTGACTGACAGATGTTTGATGTCCTTTTCAGGTACACATGGAGCACCTTCTTGACATCAAAAGAGTGTATGAAAGTAAGGGGGCAGATCAGCAAGATAAGGGTAGGGGATGGTTGGGCACAGGAGGCGGGGAACAGCCAGAAGTCCTAAATGAGTACTTTGCCTCAGTTTATACCACGGGGGATGGAGGAGCTATGTCATGCAAGGGGAGCGGGGGCAAACTGGAGCAAGGGGTGAGACCGGTAGAGATCAAGGGCCCTGATGGGTCTGGGGACAGGGAGTGGCCACCACAGACAGGTGGGGGCCCAGCAGCGCATGGTGAAAAGGGGGAGGACGAGGCTGAAATCCCAGTAGAGAGAGTAAGGGAAGCCCTCAGGTCCCCTCGGATGGAGAAAGCACCTGGGCCATATAAGATGCATCCCAGGGTGCTGAGGGAACTGGCAGATGTCCTGGCAGTCCCTCTAGCAGAGCTTTTCAACATCTCTCTGAGGTCTGGGTGGGTGCCCCAAGACTGGAGGGTGGCCCATGTTGTGCCGATCCACAAGGTTGAATCAAGAGAGGAGGCAGGAAATTACAAGCCCACTAGCCTGACATTGGTGGTTGGCAAGGTGATGAAGGGTACTGTCAAGGAAAGGCTGGGGGGGTTACTGGAGCAAACTGGGTACTTGGACAATAGGCAGCATGGCTTTGTCACAGGAAGATCGTGCCAGACAAATCTTGCTGAGTTCTATAACTGGGTGACGAAGGCCCTGGAGCAGGGTAGGCCAGTGGATGTCCTCTTTCTGGATTTTAGCAAGGCGTTTGATTTGGTACCCCACAGTGGCCTGCTGGCTAATCTGAAGGAAATGGGAGTAGGGAGACAGTTGCTAACATGCATAGAAAATTCGCTCTCTGAGCATACTCAGAAGGTGGTGGTTGGAGGGTTAGCCTTATTCCCAAGGTGGGTTACTAGTGGGGTTCCCCAAGGGTCAGTGCTGGGTCCACTCCTGTTCAATGCCTATATCTCAGACATCAGGAGGGGGATCAGGAGTGAGATGAGTCTCTTTGCATATGACTCAAAGCTAGGTGCAGTGGTGGATGGGGAGGAAAGGAAGGTGGCCTTGCAGGAGGACCTGGAGGCTCTGGAAAGGTGGTTGGCAAAATGGAAACTAAAATTCAATGTGGGGAAATGCAAGGTTCAGCACCTGGGAGTCAGAAATCCAGGCCAGGGGTATACCCTGGGAGGAGACATGATTCAAGTCACGGAGGGTGAGAGGGACCTGGGGGGAATGGTAGATGTCAAAATGAACTCAGGAGACCTGTAGGAGGGCAGTGGCAAGGGCAAATAGGATGCTGGGATGCATCACCAGGGGGATTACCTCCAGAAAGGCGGAAGTGATTCTTCCACTGTACAACTGCTTGGTTATTCCACATCTCGAGCATTGCGTACAATTTTGGAGACCACATTTAAAGAGGGACATTACACTCCTACAGAGGGTCCAAAGGAGGGCAACCAAAATGATCTGGGGCCTGGGAAAGAGAACCTATGAGGAGAGGCTCAAGGAGCTCAACACGTACACCCTGGAGGAGAGGAGGGACGGGGGGACATGACAGAGATCTTTAAGTACATGAAAGGGATCAATAAAGGAGGCTCAGTCAGGGTGCTCCAAAGGAAGGAGGGTGGGGCAGCAAGAGGTCACGGGTGTAAGCTGGAAGGGGGCAGGCTCAGAGGGGAGAGTAGAATATGTTATTTCACTGAAAGGGTGGTGAAGCCATGGAATGCACTGCCCAGGGAGCTGGTAGAGATGGAGACTGTGGATGGGTTTAAGAGGGGATGGGACAGGTACGGGGGAGGGTAAATCTGACCAGGCACAGTACAGGTGGAACATCTGGGACTGAGGACAGTATAACCCAAGGGGGAGGGGGGGACACCAAAATCGTCCCTCAGTGTGGGTGCTGAAAATCGAGCAGACTCGAGAAACCGTTAGGCCTATTCTGCTGGCATTTTAGTATGTTAGTATGTTAGCCTGCCATCCTTATTAATGGAAGGCTTCTGGTAAGTGGGCAGATTCCTGGATTTACCGGCTGACACAGAAGTGTGTTTTTATTTCAAGAATGAAAGATGGGACTGTACAAAAGACTACCCTGTCCTTGTGCATTGTGTGTAGATAACAAGAGATGGCTCCTGGTAATATAGGATCTCAATGTCCCTACGAGTCAGGCTGAGCAGAAGGCAGCCAAGAGCAGATGGGAACTACGAACAGGACTTTTCCGGTCAGGAAGAATAGCATCACCCTCCAAACAGACTCAAAAGGGGCATCAAAAACCAAATTAAGCTGTTGGGGGGATTAGTTTAGTTTAGTTTATTGTTCTAGGAATTACCACCTTTGAGCCAGAGGCTCTTTTACAAAGGTTCCACGTCAATTAGGTACAGTACAAAAAAGGTTACATAGATAACACAACAATTTGTGCTGTGTCAAGAGCGAGAAAACATATACAAATACATATCAAATCATTTGTGCAAAAGGACATGAGATATCAATAATCACATTATTATTACAAGAAAGAGGTCATGCCAGATTAGGAGAAACAAATAGGGAAAAAGTCCAGAACAGAGAGGGTAAGTGAAAGGTGTGGGGAGCAGACAATAGCAGGAGAAAAGGTTTCCCAAACATGTCTTTGTCAAATAACGGAACACGGTGGGTAGTGAGAAAATAGGAGGTTTAATCAGGGCAGTCACAGGAGCTGGAGGTGGCAAGGTGAGAGAACAGCCTTGATTTGAAAATACCTAGAGAGGTGGAGGCAGTAATATGAGTGCTGAGAGCATTTAGCCAGCTGGGGGCACGATAGACAAATGATCTTTGTCCCTGAGAAGTCCGGCATCGGGGGACTTGGAGAGGCTGGTGTTTTGATCTTCTGGTAAACCGGGTGCTAGCGCTCGAGCAGAACAGGTCTTGGATACAAGGTGGAGTGAGGCCCAGAATGGATTTTTTCACCATCAGGCAGGTAAGGTACTTTATCCGGTTTGAGAGTTGCAACCAACCTGAGTCAGCATAGAGTTCACATGTGTGGGTATGACGATGTGCACCAGTGAGCAGCCGACAGGCCTTATTTAGGGATGTTGTAATGCGACTAAGTGCTGTAGTAGTGGCAGATCCGTATATAACTAAGCCATAGTCAACGACTGAGATGATAGAGGATTGGATGGCAATCCTCAATGCAGAATGGGTAAGGAGCTGTCGGTTCCGATACAGAATCCCAATTCGCTGATTAATAGTTTTTGCTGTACTAGCAATGTGAGTTGCAAAGGTTAGGCCTTGATCAAAGTTGATTCCAAGCTATTTGAAGATTGGCACTTGTTCAAGGGTATTTCCCAGGTATGTATTAATGGTGAGTGGGACTTGCCGTTTCTTGTTTTGTGGGTTAGAGAAGAGCATGGATTTAGTTTTTTTGTGGTTTAGAACCAGCTTATGTTCAAGGAACCACATCTCAACTTTGGAAAAAGCATGCTGAAGGTTGAGGCGTAAGAGGTTCGGATGTTTATGAGTGGCTAGAATCACGGCATCGTCGGCATAGAGGATTATTTGTTCAGGGCAGGATTTGGGGAGGGAGTTTAGGAAAAGGCTGAAAAGGAGGGGGCCCAGGATGGATCCCTGGGAACTCCTGAAGCGAACCGGTTTTCAGTCTGAGAGAACTCCAGCTACTTTTACAGATTGAGAGCGCTTGAGCAAGGTAATTTTACCCAGTCACCAGGACCTCAGAGAGCCCTAGGGATAGTAGTAGTTTGATAAGTAGGCCATGGTGTACTGTATCAAATGCCTTAGTTAAGTCAATGTAGACTGCTCCAGTTAGGTTTCCTTTGTCCATGGCATTGTGGATTGCTCCTGAGAATTCAAGTAGGGCAGTCGATGTGCTGTGCCCTTTCCTAAATCCATGCTGCTGAGTGCATAGGATGTTGTGCTTTTCCAGGTAGTCTGAAAGTTGGTCCACCACCAAGCGTTCAAGGGCCTTAGAGAGAGGTGGTAGTATTGATATCGGGCGATAGTTACCAGGCAGTGACTTATCACCACTTTTGTGCACCGGAGTGACAACTGCAGCCTTCCATTTCCTAGGGAATTGGCTGTAGCAGAGGGACAGATTGAAAATTTTTGTGAGGGGGAGCACTACCTCCTCCAGAGTGAGGGACAGAAGTTTAAGGTCAATAGTGTTGCTGCTTGCTCGGGACTTAGAAATGGCCTTCTTTACATATTTATAGACTTCATGTGCCTTTACTAGTTTGAAATGGAAGGGTGGTTTGGTTGGAGAGGCAGTAGTAGAAGTAGAAATTGGAGGGTCAGCATCAGTGAAGAAATCAGATGAGAGGACACCACTAAGGTCCGTGAAGGTATCATTTAGGGTGTTTGCAATGATCTCTGGGTCTAATGTAGTGGTTCCATCCACATTCATTATTGTAGGAGAGGACTTGGACTGCTGACTCACGATATTTCTTATGTTGTCCCAGAAGGATTTCCCTTCACCCCAGGAGTTGGAGAGGGCATTCTTGAAGTAGGAGTTCTTCATCAAGCGGATCTGTTTAGTACAGTGGTTGCGAGCCTGTTTATATTTTTGGATGTCCGACAGAGTGCCAGTAGCTCTTGCAGTGGCCCAGAGGTGATCCCTACTTTTGAGTTGTGCCAATAGCTTCGCCGTGAGCCAGGGATTTGTGAGTGCTTTGATTTTGCGCTTTTTTACTGGTGCATAGGTGTCACAGGCAGTGCTGAAAGTAGTAATAAAGTAATCAAGGGCTAGGTCAACATCTTGAGTTTTGTAAATCAAGGACCAGTCATCTGCCTAAGACAGGTCTTGAGATGAGTAAGGTCATAAGGTAGGACTCTGCTATAGATGGTTTTTGGAGGCAGCTTACAAACTTATTTGTCCAGGTACATATTATTGGAGAGTGATCACTGAGCGAGTCAGGAGAACACTTACATTGGTTGTACGGGTAGGTGGCTGGTAAGGATCCAGTCAATGAGGTGCTGGTCCCTGATTTGTAGTTTTTCCTGGTAGGGAGTTTACCACTTGTGTTAAATTTGCTGCTAGGATAGCATCTTTGTTTGACCTTGCATCAGGAGCAAGCCAATTTATATTAAAGTCCCCAAGGAGAAGGAGTTCATGTCAGAAAGTTGTGTACTTACGAACTCGAGGACAGCCTGTAGGCCAGAATCAGTATCTTTTGGTGGGATATAGACAGCAGCAATTGTGAGGACTTTGTTTTGGGCACCAAGTAGTATCTTGATAGGGAGGTTGCACTGAGGTTTCTGTGGTGGGTAAGAACCAGAGACAGGTGAGGTAGTCCTTTATGTAGATTGCACACCCACCACCCTTTCGAGGTCCTATCCAGCCTGAATATCTTGTAGCCTTGTATAGAGATGGCATGATCCGGAGTATTAGGTGTCAGCCAAGTTTCAACGATGGCAAGGATATCCGGGTTGTGTTGGCTGGCAAAGATTTGAAGGGAGGCCAGTTTTGGGAGGAGACTGCAGATGTTTAAGGTAGCAATTTTGAGCCCCCCCTCCATTTTGGCAGGCTTTATTGTACTGTAGGAGACAGGGCCAGGATTTGAGTGGACACTTCCTGACATCAAGAGGAGGAGGAGGAGTAGGAGTTTAAGAGACAGTTGCCATACTTCGTAGTCAATAGAATTACACTTCTGCAGCTTATGCGTCTTGAAGTGCAGGCATCTAGGGTCCCAGAGCAAGGAGGTTGTTAGTAATAGAGGATGATATGCCCATTTATCCTTGTTGTAGCTTGTCAGTTGCACCCAGTCGCTTGCAGATAGGTACCTGGTAGTTAAGTCAAAAGCCAAAAGAATGATCAACAGCTGAGGTCCAGAGTCACTGAAATATTAAAATTCCTGAAGGTGATTAACTGTGCCTACACATATGCAGGATGTGAAATCCCTTTGTCTGTATGCTTCTTTGTCATTCAAACAGGTTGCTGAAAAGCCCACATACAGATCATGGAGCAGGTCAGACAAAAATGTGGATTCCAGCAGGACCCAGAGACACCGAGTTTGTCAGATGTAGTTGCTTCACTTATGTTTTGCTTGGGATAGCTTCCAAAAAGTTGATTTTAAAATGAAAATAAAGATACCTGATGATGATTTTTTGCAGAAATCCAGTCCAGGAGACTTTCACGAATGTAGCGAGCAAGAATGGTATAGTTACCACAAGCAGAAAAACATGTAAATCCACAAAAACTAAGCTACAGACACTGACAAACACAAGCAGCCACCACACAGACCCAGGGGGCGTGGAGTGATTACTGTGTACACGCTCGGTTTCATCTTACCATATACCTTAAAGAATCTACTAATATTGTGATACTGACCTAAGAGAAATTCCCAACCCTCTAAGCTGGCAACACAACCTTCTTGTTTATGGTTGCCCATATACTATTCTATATAACACAACACCTCTACTGGCACCTACAGCTGATAATAGCACCATTAGTGAGCTAATGGATAGGTTCTTGTGGAACCACTCCTGTAAGAATTCCAAGGCCCGTGTTATACAGCAAAACAGTGATCTAATCTTCTGAGGGACACATCACAACTGGAAGGTTTGCTTGATTCTTCAGCATGCCTTACCTGCAGAATTCTTCTTAGTGTGCAAGAGCATATCCACTACATGGGCTGAGCAGCCCAGTCACAGGAATCTACTGTCCTCAAGAGTCATGAGGAGGGATGCAGACCAGGTATTCTTGGAGTCACACTGAACCCTGGGAGCCAGAACAGTCTCTGGATGAGGATGTCAGGACTGTCTGGGAGAAGGATCTAACTATCCACAGCAAGGTCGATCAGAGTGGAGTGCCAAGCCCTGCGAGGCTAATTCGGCATGATGTTGAGAAGGGTGGCTATCCATATCCTGTGGAGTGTCAGCAGGACCTTGGAAAGCATGGGCCATGGACAACAGGCACAGGCCAAATGGAACAGCCATGTGTGACAGATTATCTTTTGTGGGGTCAACTCCCAAAACCTGCTGAAGAAGGTGGGCAGTTTGGAGGTTTGAGCCCCTGCTAGCAGGCTGATTTACAGAGTTCACCATCTTATGCACAGGACCTGGAATACCTCTTGATGAAGATTCCATTCACCCAGGAGGAGCTGCTGTCTGTTGAGCCACTTTATATGTGGATCTGGAATACTGGGGTCAGGAAATCTAGCACGTTATCAGCGAAGGTAACTTCTTCCAGGGAATGAACATTTGGGGGCAATCTGGAGCTGCGGGCGGAGACACTAAGAGGATCTGGGAATTACCCTACCATATCCATGGGTCTTGGATTACCGAAGAAAAAAATTGTCTTCCTAGATGGAGAAGCTGACAATTAAGCTCTGTTGCCATGAGTTCAATGCGACTATCAGCTGGATGAGCAATACAGACTATTGGGCTGTCCCACACCAACAGGACATTAACCACATGTGAGAAACATGACCTAAGTGGTAGTGACCCTGGAATGTCCCGCACCAGTAGGACATTGACCACATGTCAGAAACATGACCTAGCTGGTAGTACACCTGAGCCAGGATTCACCAAGGCCATCCCAGTGAAGGCTGACCTGGAAGGGATGTCTATGACATAAGGAGTCGGCAGCTATAATGGCTGGAATTTGCACTATTACTGGGAAAGTATCTAGCAATCACCTTGATGAATGAGGAAAACACTGCCCCATGTGTTGTGCCTCCAGGGGTACATGTCTAGACTGAAAAACATTGACTGTCAGCCTTGCCAGGCCATGTGGCGTGCCTCCAGGGGTACATGACTTGACTGAAACACACTGACTGTCAGACCTGCCGGACCACTGGCCTGAGCTGCATTCTACCTGAGCAGATGTTGCAGTGGAAGGAGATGTCAACAACAGAGTGGATTCCATAGAAGAAAGAAACGCTACCCACTTTACCAAGAAAAAAAAAAAAAACACCATGACTAACTTTACAAAATGAAGCTGCAGAGATCTGCTGTTCACTGTAAAATATAATGGCTGATCATGCCCTTGAGTCTAGCCAGCTTAGCCCCCAACCCCCCAAAACCAGACAAACCAGACATCTGGTCTCTTGGCAAGATGCATCAATGGTCAAGAGCACTGGATGAGTGCAAAAAGCTTAACGCTGGTCTTTAGGGAAAGGGAATGAAATACCCCAAGACAGGCACCCAGAGGTATGAATAGCCTGATCTTGCAACTAAAGTAATTCCCATTAAATACGTACATGGTCATGTCTGTCTCTGGCAAACAGACCTCCAGTCCACAGGAGTAGGTAAAACAGGATCTGGGGTCTGAAGGGAGTAGCTATAACTATTAAGAGTTGAAAAAGGACATTTATATTAGCACGCATCCCCAATACTGCTACATAAACTACATCACATACTGCCAAACTGACCTCAATGTAACTGAATGCTCACAACTGTTTGCAATGGCCCCCTCCTCACATGCTCAAAGACTCTGTAGTGGATAAGAGAAACTCCCCTGCAGCTATCCATGTTGGCCTTTAGAGCCTGTAAACTATGATTAGAGAGTTGTACCAGGCAAAAGACTGTGGACATGACAACCAGGCCCCTAAACCCTGACTAGAGGTGTAGAGTGGAGGCTGAATCCATAGCTGGAACCTATGTTCAATGACTGCCTGTAGTCAAAGCCCTGACCATTTGATAGTTGGGGGGCACTGTGAGGGTGGCATGCTAAACCCCTGGAAAAGCCGCCTTGCAAACTCAACAGAGGAGGGCCTGATTTGTGTGAGAACTGCTAGGTGTTCCAGTCCGGGATGGACCCTGATCCTAGCATAAGCTACATGAGTGCCTAAGGAATGCATGCACTAGCAAATGGGCAGGAAGGAGGGGTGTAAGTACAATGGGGAATAAACAAAACTGCCATCACAGAGGCAACAAGCCTTTGTGTGAAACAAATAAACAAACCAAAACAATGTAAGAAACCACTATGGTTCTCAAAGGAGGTGGCAGGCAATGGTTAGGGAGGAAAACAGAGTATTTAGGAAGTACAAGGAATCACAGAAGGAGCAGGACAGGGAATTGTATCAGTTAAAGCTAACGGAAGCAGGAAAGACAGCCAGAAGAGCAAAGGCCCAAACCAAGGAAAAGATAGCAAACTCAGTTAAGAAGGGGGATGAAGCCTTTTATAGGCACATCAGGGAGCGAAGGAAGGCCAAGGGAGGGATAGTGGGGCTTAATAAAGGGGAAGGGTGTGGGCAGAGGGTGACTGTGAGAAGGCAGAGATGCTAAACAAATATTTTTGCTCAGTATACACAAAAGAAGAGGGGAAGGTACCTAAACCAAACAAAAGAAACACGTTGGATAAGGGGGTTCATACCAGCCCTTTCACAGAAGAAAGGGTTCTGAAGGAACTCTCAAAACTGAAGGTGGATAAAGCAATGGGGCCTGATGGGATTCATCCTAGAATTCTAAAAGAACTAAGGGTAGAACTAGTGACACCACTGACTACCCTCTTTAATAAATCACGTGAGTATGGGGTGGTACCTGAGGACTGGAGGAGGGCAGATGTTATCCCACTTCACAAAAGTGGGAGCAGGGCAGAAGCAGGAAACTACAGACCTGTTAGTTTAACCTCAGTGATTGGGAAAATGATGGAATAACTTCTGAAGGAAAGAATTGTTGAGTATGGGAAAATGATTGAATCACTTCTGAAGGAAAGAATTGTTGAGTACCTTGAGGCCAAAGGAGCACAGGACCCAAGGCAGCATGGATTCACAGCGGGAAGGTCATGTCAGACGAATCTAACAGATTTCTTTGACTGGGTGACCAAAGTAGTATATCAGGAGGGCTGTGGACATGGTCTACCTAGACTTTAGCAAGGCATGTGACACAGTCCCACACAAAAGATTAATATACAAGTTGGTCAGCCTGGGAGTGGGTCCCAAGATGATAGCCTGGGTAAAGAATTGGCTGGAGAACAGGACACAGAGGGTAATAGTAAACGGAGTCCACTCTGAAGAAAGGGGGGGTTACTAGTGGGGTACTGCAGGGTTCAGTACTAGGACCGGTCCTCTTTAATGTCTTTATAAGTGACATTGCAGAGGGACTGGAAGGAAAAGTATGTCTCTTTGCAGACGACACAAAGATCTGCAACAGAACTGATACACAAGGTGGGATGGAAAGGATAAGAAGGGACTTGGCAAGGTTCGAGGAATGGTCAAGTGTATGGCAGCTTAGATTCAATGCTAAGAAGTGCAAAGTGATGCACCTGGGAAATAAAAACCCAGGGGAAGAGTACACGATGGGGGGTGAGATACTAACAACAACAAAAATGGAAAGGGACCTGGGGGTAGTCATATCAGATGACCTAAAGGTGAGCAAGCAAAGTGAGAGGGCAGTAAAGAGGGCTGGGGGGATACTGGGATACACAGGGAGAGGCACCCACCAGTAGAAAACAGGAAGTTGTTATCCCTCTGCACAGACAGCTGGTGAGACCCCATCTGGAGTACTGCGTGCAATTCTGGAGACCCAATCTCTGCAAAGACACAGACAGGATGGAGGCAGTCCAGAGGAGGGCAACTAAAATGCTGCATGGTCTGCACCAGAAGACATATCAAGCAAGACTTAAGGAGCTTAATATGTATAGCTTGAGGAGAGGATGGAGAGGGGGGACATGATAGAAACTTTCAAGTACCTCAAGGGAATCAACAAAGTCCAAGACGGTAGCATTTTTCAGAAAAATAGGTGTGCAAGAACAAGGAGGCACAATTTGAAGCTGGGGAAGGGGGTGGCTCAGAGGTAATGTGAGGAAGTATTTTTTCACAGAGAGGGTTGTGGATGCATGAAACAGCCTTCCTGAGGAGGCTGTGGAGTCAAAAATAGTGGGGGACTTCAAGAATGCATGGGACAGGCATAAGGCAATTCTAGGGGGTGGAGGTAGGAAGAAGTAGGCTGCTGGTTAGCTAGGATCTGCAGTTTATCCATTAGGTAGGTCAACAGGCAGATTGGGTGGGCCAAGCGGTCCTTATCTACCATCAAATTCTATGTTTTTATAGCACCACTGTCACAAGAGACAGTAAGTTCAGCATTAAACCAAGAAGCACTTTCCTACAAGCTGCAGAGAATGGTACAGGAAGGGGAAGAGGGGGTTTCCAGAAGGGCTAACCCACTCATGAGTCAGTGCCCAAACTGACCTGTTCCTAACAGCTGCTCAATTTATGCACTGTAGCACTGAGTTCATGCCAAGAAGGTCAGAAGTTCTACCGGGAAATGCCTACTCAATGTGGCTATCCCTAACTGTGACACACCAAGCATCTCAACGTAAGTTCTCCACACTGTCTACATCAACACAAGAGTGGGAAAGACTTAGGGGGCTAGCTACGTTCAGTGCTGCAAAATGAAGACAACACTTCTACCACAGGCTGGTTACTCGATTAAGAGTAAATGTGAGGCCAAGTAGTGCCCTATAGGATGTGGTACATCTAGCAATGTAGTTAGTCTCTAACGGCTGAAAGAACCCATTCAGCTTAAATCTGTGAACTGTAACATGGAGACTGCTACCAGCTGGCCCCATCAGTTGGACTGTGACTTTCATTTTTATCAAAGGTTCCTTATACATATAAAAGACCATTTGAAAAACTCCCCCTGTAGACTTACATGGTGCACCCTTGCGCTTTCCCTGCTTAGACATCACAAAATGTCTGAATGTAGGGGCAGGGCCAGCAGACTGGGAAGTGGGAGTGATCAGCTGGTCATCCGTTCAGTCCAAGTTACGTTACATTCCAGTCCCTTCTAAAATAGAAAAGACTACCCTAAAGTAATGGGCTACAAAGCCCAAGCTAGGAATTTCCTTTCATTTATCTCTCCCTTTGATTGTATCACTTGCTGTTTTGTCAGTCTGTATTTGTTGCATTTGAACTGTTTCTTCCTTTCCCCTCCTCTTCTGTACCTCCCTCTCCCTGAGGCTGCACCTGGGCATGAGTTCTGGCTCAGTGTGTCTTTCCCAGTCACCAAATTTTAAATAAAGAAATGATCTCCCTGTGCATGTCTAGTGGCTGATAGAACGGTTCATGACTTGTAAGGAACTTTTGGATACAATGTGCATGAAATATGCTAAATTAAACAAACTCCTTTCCGATTCAGTCATGATGTTCAAAGACAGACTTCTGAGACACTTAAAGGGAGTTTCTTACTTTAGGGAAAACTTTGAAAAACATAACACTTAGACATAATCTGGCTTGTACTAAGATCTTCAGAACTAAAGGAGGCAAACACCCACCTAGACTATTTCCCCCACCACTCAATAGAAGTAGTACCCACCAAGGTAACCCATACTCACAAATTTGTCCACATTGGACGATAAGGAACTGAATGCGGCTCATTCTGCTAACAATGTTGGCAAGCTATTCCAAATACTCACATTCCCTTGTGTGTAAAAAATTTCTCTTAATCATCCTGAAAACTGCCTTTTGTACCTGCAGACAACGGCCCCTAACATTGTGTTCATTTTGTCCTGCAAGTCAAATGAAGCAGCTTAATTAGTCACTGATCACTCACAGTTTATAAATTCCCCTCTGATCATTCTCCTTTCTTGGCTAAAGAGTCCCACGTTGCCTAACCTTTCTTTATATGTCTGGCCATGCAGCCTCTTATACTGATTGGTGTTCGGTATTCCTATTTTATTCTTTATTACTAGGGTCACTTATATGAAGCATGATCATTTCCCTCTATAGTGGACCTTGACCACATGGAAACATGATTCTTTTCCTAGGAGGTAGTTTAGCATAGTGGTTAAGGGCACTGAGCTGCAGGCCTGGAGACCTGGGTTTGAATCCCATCAGCTCCCACTTGCATTCTGTGTGACCCTGAGCAAGCCACTTAACTTCCTTGTGCTCCCAGGTTGCACCTGGAAACAAGCTCCGGCTTAGTGTGCCTTTCCTGGTTAAACAATTTCCCATCCCCCAGTGCATCATCACCATTTGTTGAAGTCATAATCCTCTATGACATCATACTCATTTCCACAACAATAATCTATGATGCCACAGAGGATTATGACTTCAGCAAAGGATTAAGTAGCATAAGAACATACACTACAGTGGGCAAGAATCCTGTTTCCATGCAAATCTACCTAGTAATAAAGAACAAAGGCTAAAATATTAGCTGAATTTTTCTAATGAAATGTTCAGTTTTCTTAAAAGATACATTCCCTTTAATTCACATTTTGAGACAATGTAAACAGATCTGTGTAAGGTGATCATTACCCATTTGGGTGCTTAAAGGAAAACTGCACCCTCATATCTTCTAAATGTTATTTGTTTCCATGTCAACAGACAACTCTTTTCATGTAGCTGTTAAAGATGTATGCAATGGCTTCAGTTATTTTCACACTTCATACTAGGTGCTGTCACTATCCGGGGCATTTTGTGGTTGTTGAAATCTTATTGTTCCTGAGAGCTGTATTAACATATTTGTATTTTGTATTTAGTTTTGTTGACCAGGTAAGTGCACTAGACAAATCCTGCCCATTTTCAGGCACGACCTGGGGAGAGGATACAGGTGAACACCAACTGACCTTGAACCAGATTAAGCTGATGGTGGTATTATTTAGTGAATGAGGGAAATTTGGCCAGGACACCGGGGAAATTCCCCTACTCTTTTTGATAAGTGCCATGGGATCTTTAACATCCACCTGAACTACCACCAATGCAGGCAGAAGGGACCTCGGTTTAACGTCTCATCCGAAAGACGGCACCTCAGAAGTGCAGCACCCCTCTCATGCTGCACTACAGTGTCAGTACTGGGATATTAACCTAAGTGCCGGATGTGGGAACTGAACTCACAGCCCCCTGATCTCCCGGCCTCAGAGGCAAGTGTGCTACCTACTGAGCCACTGACACTGCTCATATTGAATATGAGAATGTGATGCATAATCAACCTTTAAACTCCCCAGTATGCCTGTCTGCTTAAGTAGTTTTAAAAGAAACCAGCTGCAAGAAGGTGTGAAATACCACATTTACCTTCAGTAAATTTTACAAGCTATCTGAGTTGCAATGTAGGTTTTTTCCCCCTTTAAACTCCATTCGGTTTATAAGTTTCTAGAGAGTTGCTGCAGGGTATTTGTTACTTCAGCATAGAGATACATGATATAAATGGTTGATCTGACATCACGTTCTCATATGCTAATGCAGCTCTCAGGGACAATGACATTTCATCAGCCACAAAATGGACCCTCCTGGGGGCAGTGACAGGGCCTAGCATGAAGTGTAAAAACTAACTGAAGCAATTGCATATATCTTTAACAGCCACATGAAAAGAGTGGTCTGTTGACATGGAAACAAATAACATTTAGAAGATATGAGGGTGCAGTTTTCCTTTAATGAGTCCAGGAAGCCCTGCTCAATAAGTCTGACAGTATATCTATGGTTCTGCAAAAATACTAGCTAACTTCCTCACATCTGCAGAACCTATATCCTTCTGTGCTACAGTTTTTTGAGTTTTTCTGCCAAGCACATGAGCTAATGGAGGAACTAGCTAGGCATCGTCTTGGCAAGGTGGTGACTTAAATGCACTCCCTGCTCCAATAAACGTTTAGGACTCTCTTTTCATAAGCCTATGTAAGTTATTTCCCACATCATTTCTAGTACAGCCAAGGACTTTAACTGATCCAGCGGCAAGCAATATGAACAATTCTTAACTAGTTGAGTTCTGGTCTTAAAAATATTTTTAGTCTGCCAGCTCCAACATTTAGCATTCAGAGTGCCATTCAGCTTCCTCTACTCTAAAACAAAGAGGGAAGGATAAGAAGAGCATCCACCAGTCAGTTTTTTACTGAACTGTGAGGCTTCTGTCATTGCCACCTCAATCAATCAATCAATATCTTTATTAGCCAATCAATCACAATCTTGATTTAGCCAGGTGGAACACCATTGAGCAGGGCTCATTTATAAGTTGGACCTGGTAGTTTAAACAACAACAAGAAATCACAATACAACAATTTGGAGTAGGCGTAGCAACATTAGCAGCCTATGAATAGTCATTACAAGTGAGAAAGGCTTGGCTTGGCACAGTGGTGTACAATAATTTACAAATAGCAACGTAAGGCTTGACACTGAGAACAGAACAAGGCAGCATAATTTACAGGCATGGTACCAAAGGCAGTCAGCATACCGCTATGTGTGAGGCATGTCTCTGATAGACAGTAGAGTACAATATTATATTGGATGAGGTCTAGACCAGAAAAGCATTACGTGGCCTAGGAGAAGACTATAAAGCAAGGGCACTGAGTGCACAGGATCTGCCAAGGATAGTGGAGGGAGGAGAGGTGGGCAACTGTAATACTTTCAGGACTGACATAGCTGCATTAGTCGGGCCACTAGGTCAAAGGGTAAGGGGGAGGGTATGGGGGTGAAAAGGTGCTGTTAGTAGGGGAAGGTGACAGACAGGTAGGAGGGAGAGTCAGAGATTCAGCCCCGGAAGCAGTTGCTGGACTCCATAAATGATCATTGGATCAGAGTTTTGAAGGCAGCTAATGGTACAGGTAAAATGAGCTACAGTAAATTTTGAGCAGTATTCCAGAGGATTAGTAAGAAACATAGAAGTTGACGGCAGATAAGGACCGCAAGGCCCATCCAGTCTGTCCATTTCTTTGGCATAAGGCGTGACTAATCATCACCCGACCAAAGCGCATCCTAACTTTGGGTATGTAAAGGGCAGTACGAGTCTGGCTTCTCAGCAGATAGCTGCCAGGAATGCAAGAAGGTAGGCAATCCTTAATATATTGAGGCAGCTTGTTAGAGATGGCCCTATACCACCTACCCTACACCACAGGTTACAAGAGCTGCTTTATGGAGGGACTGGAAGGGCCTCCCACTGCAGATCTTCAATGGTTCAAATAAAGATTTTCAGGGGTCCCATCCAAGCAAACCTACTTTACTGTATGAAACAAGAATGTAGTAGCCAAGGTTTAAGAACACCTGAGCCCTGCTGATCAGCTCAGGAATCTGAAGGTGAATGCTAGAGGTCTAAGTGCAACCAACAAGGGATAAAATAATGCTGGTTAATTTCTATGACCTTCTTCTGCGGCTCTCAGGGCAATACGTAATATAAAGTACTAGTGCATTGGCTCTGTGTTTTAGTTTGATGCTTACTGTCAAACAGCAACCATCAGCTTAACTAAGTCAATCACTGAGCTATTTTTAAGCCTGTAATGAGCAAGCGTCATCTACGTTTTAACAGGAAGATCTCTTTGACCTGTCAGACAAAAAACAGAGTGATCAGCCCTGCATCCTTGATGATGTTTCAGTAGGGGCCTGCTATAATGAGGCTCCATCCATGCACAGTATGTTATTCACTTTCACAAAACTCAAGCACTGTGGAAAGTGCGTGGGACTATCCACAGTGCTGGAGTTTTTCACAGCAAGACCCCTATGCAACCTCATTCCCCTTCTTCTCTCTCAAATGTCATCAAAAGCTCCCTCAGCACCTTTTGCCATTTTCTAGGCTGTCAGGGAGGAAAAGCCTCCTCACTTGTTACTGCATGCCTTCTGAAGGTAATACCTTTCAAGTACTTCAAGGTTATTAACAAGATCAACCTTGGGGAATCTCTTCAGGTTCAATGAGAACCAGAAACAACAAGGGCGAATTGCTGTAATCTGATGAGAGAAAGTTTCAGGAAGGAGGCCAGGAGGTGCTTCTTAGATTAAGTGGTCGCAGGATGGAACAGACTACCAGGGGATATGGTAAGCCAGAAATCAGAGGACAGTTTTAAGAGGGGGCGGCATAAGTTAAAGGGGAGAGTAAAGGTGTCGGGGGGGGGGCGGAGCATCATGTAGCGCTCATTATGTGAACTCCGCATCATCAAGAAGACCTCGTTAGATTATAAGGCCTTCTTCTGCTGGTATTCTCGCATGTCTGCAGTCATCCACAACCACACACACAGCATCATTCCAGCTTAGAGACTCAAGAAGCTGGAATCCAGATATCACCCAAATCAATTCAAGCCTCCACCTGACAAACCTTTCCTGCTGAAGGGAAATGGACCTGCAACTAGAAAAGAATTAGCACACTAACAGTAACCAAATCCACATATCCCAGACAGGGGAGCAAGGGTGGGCAGTGTGCGGCTACAGACTAATACCTCTAAAAGACACCAAAATTGCAGAGCAGAACACGAATCCCCAGCTGGATTTGCAAGAAAAGCAATTATATTGCATAAAGCTCTTTTAATCAAATGCACCAAGACATATTTCTGAAAAGTACAAAGTAATTCCCTAATGTTTCATTGCAACTGCTGCTCTTTTTCTCATGTAATTATTTTCTTCCTAACCTACCCACCCCGATGCCATTCTGCTCTATCCTGGCAACTTCCCAGCCCCACAGTCTGCCCTGCTCCCTGGATACTTGCACCTTTTTTCCCCATGGCAGTCCCCTCAATGCAGGGTCTTTGGTGCATCACCCCCTTTAATACCCAAGTCCGTTGTGTAGGAGTCCTTCATTACAGGCGAGCAGGCGAGACAAGGCCTTAAAGTGCGGTGACTGTCATTCTGCTAGAGCAGTCTGTTCTTCTCTTTTGTTCACCCACTCCCGAGTGACGTCAGCATGTGCACAAAATGGACATGTGCAGTGCAGAACCAAAGGTCACTCCTATCCACTGCTATCCCTAGCAGTCCTGCACCACACGGGCCCTCGGATGTAGCTGCAGCAGTGACAAGAGTCCACTGGGATGCTCAAACCACCCTACTCCACTGGCCCCCTAGCATCTGGAGCTTGTTCCCGAATCCAGGGCACCAGCATTCTGAGGAGCTGCCCTACCACTGCGCCAAATGGCTGGCTACAGAATCCGGGTATTTCAACATTTCACTGTAGTTCACAGCAATACTATAGGTATTTTGTTGCATACTACAAATCACAAGTGTGTGTTAATGGGGACACTGCATGTCTCGGGATAGCAGTATTCAGGGCTTCTTAAAAGAGGAGAGCAACTCAGACTGGAGAAAGGGTAAGTATCAAACTGTGAAGGTAAAAACATATATACATAGCATCTCCAGAACGATTTAAATCCAAATATTTCACAAGAAATTACACGTAAAAATCTGTGATCAAATATTGAAGGCAGATGACCCGATGGCTTCTCCAGGTGAAGTAAACCCATTCACATTACCAAACCACTTTCAGATATAAAGAACCATTAAGGACTACTGGCTACTGCTGGCAAATCATCAGGTTATGAGCCAGAAACCAAGGCCCAAACATTTAAAATACGGACATGTGCAACTGGGTTGATCCACCAAATAAGGTACTTTAGTGGCATAAAAATGACTATCCAGGTATCCAGAGCAGACCCCCACCCTCCCCAAATAAAACGTTTTAGGATTCTGGCACTAAATATTAACCCGTAGCATATGCTAATAAACATTACAGTGCTTGGCCCCAAATTATTCCATTTAAAGAGCAGGTATATACTGTAGTGTGTACATTTGTAAAATAAATTATTCATCCATTACAATGTGTAATATAGATCAGTTTTTTTAATTATTTCTGATGGCTTACAGTTCACACAAAATCTTATATAAACTGTAGATTTTTGCAAACTATAACAATGCATTGCAAACTGATCCTGGTTTAAACACTTCTGGCATCCACACAGGATTTTGGTGTAATGACAGACTGATTACTGAATGAAAAGGTGCTGTATGTGTCTGAAGCTAATAAGGTGCCGCTAACATAGCACTTCAACTCATGCTGACAGTTTCACTGATACCAAGACATGTTTTCTGACATGCAAAGACTTTTATGATGGACCAGTTAAGGACACAAACCAAACATGATGTTGTACACTCAAATACCATTCACTCATGCAGAAGTGCAACTGCTTAACTTAAAAGATATTCTTAACAGGAAAGGATAAACTGTGATTTAATTGATGGGGAAATACATAATGAATCCTACTGGGTTTAGCTATGCTCGGAAAACAGGAAGTCTGTTCTTGAACTTTAAAGAAGTCATTCCACTACAAATAACAGAGTGGCATTTGTATTTTTTCAAATCCTGGCTAAAAGGATATATATACAGGACTCTTTCATCGTCTGTACATTAAAAAAAAAAAACTTTCTTTCAACTATTTGAAAAAATTTAAGTCACTGTTTCTGAAATATTAAATAATGCAACACCAATCTAATAAGGTTCCGACACAACTTTTGAAAAAAAAACTGAAACTTATACCACATATGATCAGTGGTTGATCTTTTTTTTCAATTGTTTAACCATGAGTGGCACACTAAGCTGAAAGCTTGTTTACAGGTGCGACCTGGGAGCACAGGGAAGTTAAGTGACTTGCTCAGGGTCACACAGTATGCAAGTGGGGGCTGTGGGATTCAAACCCAGGTCTCCAGTTTGCAGCTCAGAGGCTTACACCATTATGCTATACTGCCTCCCTGATCTGAAAACTATTTTGACGGCACAGGTCATGACCCAGTCTAACCTGGACCACTGTGATAGTGTTGCCTGGAGTGGCCAGCTGATCTTTAAAGTTCCAATTGTATGAGCCAAATGCAAGTATTGGAGGGACAGCAGCTTACTGGTCCTGCTTGCTGTGCCAGTCAAGTCCAGAAAAAAGGTAAAAGCATTTTTTCCACTATCCAGAACAACTATTTTAAGTACAATATTCAGACACAGTTGAACTTATACAGTATTTTATTAATTTACTGCATTCATGCCCCCTCATTTTTATATTGACATGCGCGTACGCAAGCAACATCTTGTGGCAGTAGCACATTTCAGAGGTGTGTCAGTGTTGCCCAATGCAGGGAACGCGCTTTAGTGGGTGTGTCCCTCAGCGGCCAATTAGCTAGCCTGCTAGCACTGACATGAAACGTCAAAGAGTGGCCAAACCTTGAAAGAAATCTGCCGCTCCAATGAGGTGCAGTTACCTCATTGGAGTTTCAGTGACAACGCTCCATTACGTGCCTTTCCTGGTGAAACATTTCAGTAAACATGGCGGCTCCTGCCACCCACCACACACACAATCCCCACAAAGTCATGTCGGCATGCCCCCCACACAAACTCATTCTTTGCCGACGGGGGCCCAATCCCCATCGGTATCATGTTCCCCCAGCCCCCCTTCTTGTCAATGGGGTGCCCAATCCCTGTCAGCATCATGTTACCCCACCCCCACTTTCTTTGCCAATGGGGTGCCTAATCCCGGTCAGCATCATGGCCCCCCCCAAACTCATGGCACACTGAAAGCCCACCCCAGTGTCCCAAAACTAATTTTTGTTTACCTATAAATAAAGAAAACTGTTCCCCGGTGTTCGCTTTTTTTTGTTTCTTTACCTGTTAAAACAAAAAAATGGTCCCTCATCGTCCCACCGCCCCTCCCCCAACCTGCACCCACCCTCTATGCACCCCATCTCCCAGCACCCCCCTCAGCCCATGCTTACCTCCAGAGGTCCGGCGCTGCGACCTTCTGTGGAGCAGGACACGTCTGCACTCTTCAAAAGTCTACCGGGAACTGTACAAAATGCGGTAAGCTTTATAATGGCAGGCAATGGGGGGTTTCAACTTAGGTGGATATCTCAGCCATTTTTGGGAATTTTGACACCAGATTTTCAACATGGGGTGCTTGGGACCCCACCTCATGAACACATGCACTGTTATCTCATTACTGAAAGGTGATTTCATGGTCACTGTGTGGAATCACCCTTGGGACTGATTAGCAAAACGACAGTTCCACTGGTCATGAGGTGGGGTCCCAAAAAGCCCATGTTGCAAATTTGGTGAACAAATTCAAAAAATGACTGCGTTATATGCGTACATTGCACAGTTTCCACGCACGCTCATAACTTTGAAAATTTTTTATATTTTCACTCCAAATTTTCAGCATTGCCATTTTTTCATAGCTCCTTATGAACAGTACAGCTGTAATTTTTCACACCTTGCCTGAAATGTGTTTTTGCACCTGTGGTGCACAACGGCGCGGTTGCTGTGGAAAATCAACTTTTGGGACAGAATAACAAAAATCATAGTGCCACCGGTCATGAGGGGAGGTCCCAAAATGCCTATGTTGAAAATCCAGTTAAAAAAATCCCCAAAATAATTGTGTTACGGGTATGTGTTACGCAGTTTCTATGCACGCTCGTGACTTCACCAATTTTTCATATTTTCACTCCAGATTTTCAACATTGCCATTTTTTTTTTTACACCTCCTCATGAATAGTACAGGTGTCATTTTTCACATCCTGCCCGAAATGTGATTTTGCACCTGTGGCACCAAATGGCACAGTATCTTTGCAAAATCACTTTCTGGCTAACAAACTGATAGTGCCACTGTTCATGAGGTGGAATCACAAAAGGCCCATGTTGAAAAATATGGCATGAAAATACCAGCAAATGCCAGGGGCGTTGAGAGTTTCCAACCGTAACGCCCCACCCTGTACAGACTGACAGGCGTCAGGGGTGTGACTTGGGATTGTGGCTATAATGCTCACACCATTCCACCCCCACCGTGCGGCCAGTGACAGGCATCGAGGTGTGCCTTGGAGTGTTTGGCCCCAAGGCTCACCCCATTCTCCTATACTGCACCCATCTCAGCGTATTTCCTTATGGAATGTGGTGAGCATAAGGCCTGAAGACCCCAAGGCATACAGCGACACTTGTCAATGTCTGCAAGGTAGGGTGAGGTGAAATGCTGTGAGCGTTATGACTGATGACCCAAAGGCACACCCCAACGCCTACCAGTCTGCAGGGTGGGGTTAGTGTTAGTTCAATACTTCACTGCCATTTAGGCTGGCAGTATAGCCTAGAGGTTAGAGTAATGAGCTATGAACGAGCTTGGTACATCCAGCAGACCAGACCTTGGTTTGATTCTCACAGCTTCCACTTGCATACGGTGCGACTCTGAGCAAGTCACTTAACCGCCCAGTGCTCCCAGGTCGTCCCTGGAAACAGGCCCTTGTGCCTAGTGGGCCTTACCCGGTTACCAAAGACTAAAATAAAAAAAATGTAAAAAACAAAAATTCCTATTACGCATCTCTCCAACTCCTGCACTACCAATGCCAATGCCAGCAAGACAACATTCAGCACTGACAAATGCTTGTTCATTATTGAAAGGATTTTGAAGGCCACTGTGTGGTGCATGAGTGAACCTCATTTCATTCTGGCAAATTACCAACTAAACCTGTAGAAATATTTTTGGTTTGTGTCAACTAAAACATTTCATCCACATTCCCTTTTAAATACTTTAAATAACACTTTTAGTTTAGTTTATAACTAAACACATTTCCACAGTAAAAATACATACTAACATAATAACATACTAACATACTAAAACGCCAGCAGAATAGGCCTAACGGTCTTTCGTGTCTGCTCGTTTGGTCAGTCCCCAACCTGGGTGCTGACCTTGCTGTCCCCCTCGCCTTCTCTGGCTTCTCCCTTCCCAGTTCCAGATATTCTTGCTGCATTGGATTTTGCTTCCAGAACCCTTCCCCTGTACCTGTCCCACCTCCTCTGAACCCTCCACTGTCTCTGCCTCCACCAGCCCCCTAGGCAGTGCATTCCATGGCTCCACCACCCTCTCAGTGAAGTAGCACCTCCTCCTTTCTCCCTGAATCTTCTTCCTCCAGCTTCCAGCCATGCCCTCTAGTGGCCCCTTCCTCCTTCCTTCAAGCACCCCAACTGTTCCTCCCTATTTACCCTCTTCATGTACCTAAAGACCTCTATCATGTCCCCGGTCCCCTCTCTTCCAATGTGTACATATTTAGCTCTTGAGCCTCTCCTCATAGGTCCTGTCTCCCAAGCCCCAAATCATTTTGGTTGCCCTCCTCTGGACCCTCTCCAGGAGGTTAATGTCCCGCTTTAAGTGTGGCCTCCAAAACTGCACTCAGTACTCAAGGTGCGGCCTCACCAAGCAGTTATACAGAGAGAGTATCACTTCCCTCCTTCTGGAGGTGATCCCCCTAGCGATGCATCCCAGCATCCTGTTGGCCTTGGCTGCTGCCCTCCTACAAGTCTCAGAGTTGTTCATCTTGACATCCACCACCACCCCCAGGTCCCTCTCAGCCATCGAGACTTGTAGCATTCCCCAGGGTGTACACTTGACCTGGGTTCCTGCCCCAGGTGGAGTACCTTGCATTCCCTGCATTGAACCTCAGCTTCCACTTTCTAGACCATCTTTCCAGAGCCTCAGGTCCCCTGTGAGGCCAACCTCCCTCCTCCCCATCCACCACTTCCCAGTTTCGAGTCATCTGCAAGAGACTCATCTCCTCCTGATTCCTGTCCTTATGTCAGATCGTAGGCGTTGAACAGAAGGGCCCCAAGGACTGATCCCTGTGGGACCCCAGTAATGACCCTCCTCCGGATGAGACTATCCCACCAACTATCCAGTCCTGGAGCCAATTGCTCATCCATCTGATCATCTGGTTCCCCACCCCCATTTCTCCCAGCTTATCCAACAGGCCCAGTGAGGAACAGAGTCAAATGCCTTGCTGAAGTCCAGAAAGAGGACATCTACTGGTCTACCCAGGTCCAAGGCACTTGTCACCAGTCATAGAACTCCACCAGGTTTGTCTGACATGATTTCCGGGATGAATCCATGCTGTCATCGTCCAGGCACCCTGACTTATCCAGGTCCCCCTAGCCTCTCCTTGACAATGCCCTCCATCACCTTGCCCACCACCGAGGTCAGGCTGACAGGCCTGTAGTTCCCTGCCACCTCCCTTGATCCCCCTTGTGGATAGGCACTATATGCGCACCTTCCAGTCTTGGGCACCCACCCTGTCCTCAGAGAGATGGTGAAAAGCTCTGCCAGGGGTTTTGCCAGGACATCTGCAAGTTCCTTCAGCACTCTGGGATGTAATTTATCCGGCCCGGTGCTTTCTCCGTCTTAAGGGAGCTGAGGCTTCCTCACTCTCTCAGCTGTGATTTCACTTCGGTACCCTTCTCCCTGCTTAGCCCTCCCCACCTGCCAGTGATGCCTCCCCCTCTCCCCAGACCTGCCGATCGGTAAGGGTCCCCCCCTCCTCAGTATCTCCGTCTCCTCCCATGTATGATGCAGCACCCCCATTTTCCCTGGTGAAAACTGAGGTGGAGTACTCATTTAGTACCTCAGCCTGCTCCCCCGGGTCTTGTGCCCATCTCTCCCCGATTTAATCCTGCTAATCTGCCCCTTCACCCTTCGTTTTTCCCCAATGTATCTAAAGAACCCCTTATTCCCTCTCCTAATTTCCCTGGCCAGGTTCTGCTCCTTCCTTGCCTTAGCCGCCCTCACCACTCTAGTGGCCCTTCTAACCATCAGCTCGTACTCCCCTCGATCCCTTTCCTCCTTGAGCACTTGAATTGCTTATAGGCTGCTTTCTTTCCCTGCACCACCTCCTGACCTCCCTGGTCCACCAACAGGGTTTTTGGGCTCCACCGCATTTGCCTCTTACTCTTGCACAGGTGCTGGTAGCATCCTGCACCCCTCTCCTGATGATTTCCACCTACCATCAGCGTCCATGTCTGACCCAATCCCATCCAAATGCTCCTTAAGGATCCTTCCCATTTCCTTAAATCCGCCCCTGAAGTCGGTTACTTCCGTCTTTGTGCAGCCTTCTACCCTCCTAGGTCCAGGCAGAACCAGACCGTGGCATGGTCACTCCCGCCAATGGGTCCCTTACCTCAGGCCCCCAATCTGGTCACTGTCTGCCAGGACCACATCCAGTACCCGTGCCTCCCTGGTCGGTTCCCTCACCTGCTGAGTTAGGAACGCGTCTTGAAAGACATTCAACAACCTTTGTTCCCTGGTCACAGAGGATGTCATAGTCTCCCAGTCTGTTCCTGGCATGTTTAAGTCCCCCAACACCACCACCGTTCCTCTGTCCAGTCTGCAGTGTCTCCTAACATCTGCCACCAGACTGCTCTCCAGCTCCTCCGCCAGGGCAGGGGGTCTATACACCATTACATCAATACATTTCAATTCAACAGCATGTTTTACCAAGAGTGCCAAATGACGTCAACAATCCACAAACCAGCAGAAACACGATGAGAAACAATGTAACTATTACAAGAAAAAGCCTTACAAATGTAATTAAATGTTGCTACTGTACAGCACTAGACGGGGTTGGCTGCAATCCTGGTTAACACTCAAGAAACCAGGTAAACAACAAAAAAGGAAAATAAAGCTAAAATATATTTATTTATGTTTCTACAATGGAAGTCGAAAATCCTGCACTGTGATTAGTTAAACCATGTCTGGTGCAGTGTTATTATAGTAAAAACCTTTTTCAACAACCTAATCTAACAGCCAAAACCTCAAAACACAAGCAAACCCCCTACACCAGACCCACAGCTGACACATGCAAAAACTCAATAGTTCTCTTTCAATACTCTCCTTCTAAATTTGCCTTTCTGATCTTCTCTTTTGCAGTACTCTCACACTCTCTCTCTCTCTCTCTCTCTCCACCCAACCTATGGTAAACTGTGCTCTCTTCCTGCAGCTCAGTATCTACTGTACCTCATTTCTCTTTCTCTCCAGTGCAGGCTACTCAGCCCTGTGTACAGCTAAAGCTTCACAGCTGGGTTGTAGCTCAGCAGGGCTCCCCACAGCCTGCAGATATAGGGCGGTGGTTGGGGTGATCGGGGCCAAAGGTGTATTATTTCTTGAGCCTCCTATATACAGTGTACATGTACATAAGTAGTTTTAAGTAAGGTTTAGAGTACTGGTATCAAAACAGGGGCAGTAGTGCAATAAAGGATGGTGGTAAAGGGCAGTTTTGGAGGATTTTATAAAATCAAATTAGGCTGCTGGCTACAAGTATAGGGTGGTGGTAAAAGTTATAGGGCAGTAGTAAAAAAATGTATGGGGCGGTGGTTAAAAAAATTTGTGGCACACCGCACTAAACTAATAAATGGGGAACACTGTTCAGTAATCAGCAGCAACAGCCAGAACCTCTGATGCAGCTCTTAAATTCCCAATGGGAGCTACTTGAGCATGACTGTTGTAGGGGATATACACCATGTCACTGCAACCCAGCTAAACTGTTTTGCAAATTCTAACCTTTAACAGAGATCTAGTAAAGTATGGGAGGCAGAACAGCGTAGTCGTTATAAGCACTGAGCTGCAAACCTGAGGAACATAGAAACATAGACTTTGACGGCAGATAAGGACCGCTTGGCCCATCTAGACTGCCCAGGAGAACTGGCTTTGAATCCCACAGCCACCACTTACATACTGTGTGACCAGGAGCACGTCACGTAATTTCCCTGCGCTCCCAGGATGCACCTGGAAATAAGCATCAAAATGATGTGCCTTTCCTGGCCAAAAATTGTAAAATAAAAAATTAAATAAATAAAAATGTAGCAGTTATAAAACGTTTAGCAGTACATTACAGTGGCAAGTAATGTAATCAGTGTTGTTTCATTTTCAGAGTAACCATTTTCTCTTGCAGCATAATGCAGCTACCATAAAAAATAAAGCCCTCTTTCATACTTAAATATACCCATCTATCATTGTTTTATTTTTTTTTTTTTTTTAACAGCCAATGTCCTACTGTAGAAGTGCAATAGTACACTTGTAAGTTGTGGTTTGCGTTCTAAGGTTCGGTTGCAAATTAGAATGCCAAAAAAGTACCTTACTGTGAGTCGTTCTCTGATAATATCACTGCATCTGACATGCTTTAACCAATCACACTGCAGCATCTTCAGCTGCCTTTACAGTAAATAAAAATTACCATACCACTGCCCCAGCATGGTTTTGGGAAACTCTGCGTTATTGTGAGGGGCCATCTTTCAGATGAGACGTTAAACCGAAATCTGTATACCTGTTCTGGTGATTGTGTACATTAACAATCCCATGGCACGGTAATTTATTTTCCCACTGATAAAACCACAAACTGCTCATCTTGGTTTAATATCAGTCAGTACTTAGTATTGAACATCCCCCCCCCCCCCAAATAAAATAAGACTGAAAACCTAGGCTGAAAACTGGAAAATATTTCCACGCCTTCCTTTCCCAGTTAACAAAAACAAAACAACAAACATAAACCCTCATTCCACACTTAGAGGTATTAAATATGATGACGGACTACTCGTTGCTGCGCTCTCCCTACTCCAGCCCCACTATTGGACACATGTAATAATAAACCAGATTTTACTCAGGTGACTATGAATACATTTATTAAACCGTGGTTAAAAACCCTGGCCTGTGACTAGCCAAAGGCTGGTTAAATGACCAGCAATAGCTGGCACTATTGCCCTACCTTACCATGGCAATGGGCAACAGCCCTAGCGATGGGACATTGTTCCAAAACTACTGCCTGCTGAACTGGCACATGTACGTCACTTTAAAAGCAAATTATGGAACCCGTCGCCGATACCAGGTGCTAGCTACTGTTTTCTTACAGCAGTCTAGCGATCCCCTTCCCAGTCATGGTAACAACTTCTCTGTCGCACCTCCCCCACCACCACCACCACCAAAAAAACTCAAGATGGCCAGCATTTTTCTGTTCAAGGTTTTATAAAACAAATATTGACGGGATGATTTGGGTTATAGTGGGAAAATCTTAACCTCTCAGGGTGAACTACTGTCTTCCAATAAATCACATTTTACTCAACCTTTAACTCTGGTCAATGGAACTATTGCCAGGCAATAGCACATTTCTTGGGGTCAATTTTTTCCACTATATCCCTTGATTCTGGTAAAAATTTGTATACTACCACATTTCTATGCTTGCCCACACCGGCATTTAAATTATTTGACCTATTTATTCATGCTAGTTTCACATCCAAAATTGATCAAAAAATGAGTAGGCATGCTAAAATAATGCTTTTGAATGTATATAGCTTATCAACTTATTTTCTGTCTATGTCAAACCAACGTCCCACCTGGAAAATCAGTAGGGGAGGGTCCCCTGTACCCAGTTTAACCCTGCTTAAAGGGGAGAGTCAGTTGGGTGGGGAAAGGATTATGGTGCTAGAGCCAGTCCTCACGGGTGCTGTGCATGGCGCAGTGCTATAAGACTAACACTATGCCATGCACAGCACTCTGTGGGGATCACAATACATGGTGTTAGTGCGTGCCCTAATATTTGGAAGATTTGGCTTCATTGGGACTTGGTCACACCAAGGACTCCTACCCTCTGTAACTAAGAAGAAGGACCTTTGTGTATAGAAAGAAATTGAGGAGGCACAACAGGAGTGGCTTGCTGTGCATCGCAACACTTCCTGACTGCGTAGGTGGCCCCAGCCGTTCTTCCAGGGACCTGGTATGCTGTTGGGTGAAGACTTAATGCACCAGATTGCAGTCCTACAGATAAAATGCACCCCCCAAACCAATTCCCAGTGATTCTATTTTGGCATACAATAATATTGTGTAACATTTTCAGCACTGTATATCAACATTATAAGTCCACATTGTACCATGCTCAACAGCCTTCTTCTGTGTCAGCATAACCACGTTACAACAATGTAAGTACCTCTGTACTGTACTGAAGCCTGTAACCATGTTACTAGCCACTTTAACCACTGCATCATTAGAAATCAGACCAAAAATCTTATGATGTCATATATCATTTACATCTGTGAGCACAGAAATAGGGGATTTTGTTGGTTTATACGGGATAGCTTCAAGATGTTGGCCATCCCTACCTCCACCCTCCCCAGGTATTTTCTAGGTATGTCCAGGGCTGTACCCCCAATGTAACCCTTGGGTACCTTGTCTATGACTGTAACCTATTACAAGTAAGACCATTATGTAACCTAAGTATACTCTATGTTTAATGTTCTGCACCTGTACTGTTCTCACTGTTGTAACCACACTATGTAACTCTGTCTACCCCTTCCCCACAACAAGGTGCCTTTGTAAATGAGTCCATGACTCAAAGGTTGTAAATCCGACTTTTCTAATAAATATATAAACAGCATGGAAGAGACAGTAAAGATGTCTGACGTTGACCTTGCAGTCTGTGGCAAGAGTTAAACACCAAGGTTTCGAGCAGAAGATCTCAGCAGAAGCTTCTTCCCCAGCAGGTGCAACAGATTGATAGACCACTGACTGCTGTATGGTTTAACCTCTATGGAAAGTCTGTCTGGAACCATGAAAGAAGCTATATGGTAGGTTCCACAAGTGCCAATAGAAACAACCCTCTAAAGCAACACTGTAGCTCAGGAGTACCCCCTAAGATAGTTATAACATGAGTACTGTACACACTACTCTTCACATGGTATATACAAAACTGTAGTTACTTAAAACCATAGTCTACTTGGGATGGCTTCAAAGCCAATTTTTCAATCGCTGTTTTAAACTGCGATAAGTGTAGATATAAACAGTTTTCCAGCCTTTTTAACATGATTTTAAAAGGACAGTGCGGACAAGGTCCTAACATTTTGTAAGCTGGTGCAGTATGGAGCCCAGATAGTACAAAGTTTGGCAAAAAACAACAGAGACTAATTTACAATAAAAACAGTGGTCTTATTTTACTTTTTTGGGACTGACTAGCAGTCCACAAAAGACCAAAAACTTGCAGTCCCTCTGATGACTGTGCTTGCCCAAGGCAACAACAAGAACTGTTTTAAGGGTGGGACCACACATTGTCATATAGCTTCCTTGGATGCCATGTCAACATTTCAATCTAAACCTCACCGAAACAAATTGGCAATATCGAGCAATTTGGAGGTGAGTCACACTAGCCCAAGAGAATCTGGAATATGTCCAGAGTCAGCAAAACAGTGTTAAAAATCAACCCATGACGTAATAAATATACAGAATGGCCACATTATGCACTAGGCAGTAACTTGAGATCAGTGAAAGCATGGCATAGTCACTGTCACACTATGTCATTTTAAAATTCATTTTCTTAAAAAAAATCTATATCATTGCAACGTCAGGGTCAGTTAGCACTAGGACGAGAGCAATGTGACAACATGGGATGGAAGCCAGGAGATTTTTTTTTCCTCTTGTTTTATTTTTTGTAATTTATTTTTCATTTTATTCTTTGGTAATCGGGTACTCTGTAGTGGGATGGCAGGCACTAGCAGGCATGCCACTGCCCTCTAGGCCCTGTGAGTGAGGCAACTGCAAAGGAAGTGTGATACGGAGTTAGATTAGCCAGGAAAAGTGCGTTGGGAGGGTGCTATCAGAAAAGGCAGAATGATGCAGGAGCTCTCTCTCTGTAAGTCATACATGAGGCTCCATGACTACACCATCCCCTGCTCTATGTCATGTCAAGGAGCAAAGACTGGTGGACAAGGAGGGGGCCACTAGAGGGTGAGGACATGACCGAAGGATAATAGTACACATGGCTGTGTCCCCACAATGATAATCCTGTCAGGGTACAGGACAAAAGGGAGGATCTGGGAGTATGTATGCATGTGGGAGAGGGTGTTTAAGCTACTGGATTGAATACAGCTGTGAACCAGGAGACATGACATATGCTGGAATCCCCCTAATTGCCACTTACTCACAGTGCAACTTCACCTCCCTGTTTATAACCTCTCTGTAATCTCTCCCTACTCTGACTCTGTTGTCTGAATCTCCAGAGGGCCTAACAACAGCAACATTCTCTTCCCTCCCTTTCCTGGACTGCAAAGTGCTTTAGGTCATACTCCATATGAAAGACAGGATATAAAACACATTCTGTTCTTTAACAGTAGCCAGCGAGTTGGAATGGTGTGCACAGATCTCGGCCACAGGGCCCCACACTGATCAAACCTAAATCCGAAAAGCAGGACCCATGAACACCCCTACCCACCCCCCACCCTATTAGCATACAGTTACTGGACAATATGGCTAAAAAAAGAAGCGGTGGCTAAAAAGAAAATCCTGGGTTAAGTCAAATGGCTAAGTGTTTCACTTCTACAGCCAACATTGTTTGTGTTCCGGTGATGAGAGCAGAGTCTGGGGAAGCAGAAGTCCCAGCTTTGACTACCACTACTGGTGTTTACATAGTGTGTGCCCACGAGCAGGCTGCTGGTCCTTTCTTGCTGAAGAATTGGGTTGAAGCAGGACCCCACTATACATGAAATACTGCATCTCAGCTGGGCTAGCCTGAGCAAACAAGTAAACAAAAATACAATCCTATGCTACTGGAAATCTCCACAAATTTCTACTACTAAATAACAGCATGTTTATACTTACTAACGTATCCATAACAAAAATGCAAAAGACTGCCTATTACAACATTCAAAATCTGTTTATGGGAACCATCCACAAAGCCAGTTTTCAATAGCATTAAAATATTATACATGGAAGTGGAGACTAATCTCAAAGAGAATATCTGTAGGACTCTATGTCAAACATATTAATATTAAACCAGAAAAACATATAAACACGTTGCTTTTATTAAGCTGCAATAACTGAGAAAATCTTAATAAGCCTAAAATACAAGCATCAACTACAAAAGTTTGGTCACAGGCTCCATCTACTGGTAAGATGCGACGGTCTCTTAAAATACTAAAGGAGGCCCTGTTCTCGGAGTTTCTCCAGTGACACCTTCATGCTTCATGCTAAACTAACCAGGCAATTTACTTCTAGGAAACCACTGAGAGTTAGCTGACAAGTTTTGGTATCACCAGTACATCAGTATAATAAAACGAACTTCAAGGAAAGTTTTTCTCCTATGCTGAAAATAAACCATTCCTTTATACAGAGGGGATAGCATCATGCATTTTGATGACTCCTTCAATACAGCATTTCTTTGAGACTTTTCTAGTCCTGTTCACAGGACCTTTTGTTTATTAAAACTAAATTCTTGATTCAGGTCCCAAGCCCAGGTTGTCAAACATCACATGGTGGAAGCACTGTGAAACAGTGGGCAGCTCCTGTTGTTACATCGCTGCTCCCTTGGTAACCAAGATGGATGGATGGAAAAGGCTGAAGCATGACGCTACAAACAAGAGTATGAAATCCAGCCTATAGCCTAATGCAGAACGCTGAACAGTGGCACGGCATTTTCATACACATAGTCCTGTGTCAGTGAGCGTCAACCAGGAGTGTGGTGGGAGGAGCTAGCCTCAGCCCACTTCTGACTGGCCAGAATGGTCTCCCATCACAAAATATGTCCTTGTGGGATGGGCTGGGACATACGAGGATAACAAGCAAGTGGAAACAAAGGACAGTATGTACGTATTCGCTCCCTTTCATTCAGACAGTGGACAGTCGAGGTGGTGAGAGGAGGATCTGTGACAGCTGCTGCCTCACTGGTGATGCCAGAAGTACTGGAATGGCTTTTGATGGCCGAGTCAGGGATGGACAGGGACAGAGGGGGAATGTGTGCTGAGTGGTGCACGGGGAGGGGGGGTTACAACTGCTATGATGACAACCAGGGAGGTAGTGGGGTACCACTGGACTACCAAACAGTTTATTCTTATTTTAGTGCAAATTAGGGTGGGAGGAGGGTACCACTGGACTACCAAACAGTTTATTCTTATTTTAGTGCAGATTAGGGTGGGAGGAGGGTACCACTGGACTACCAAACAGTTTATTCTTATTTTAGTGCAGGTCAGGGTGGGAGGTGGGTACCACTGGACTACCAAACAGTTTATTCTTAATTTAGTGCAGATTAGGGTGGGAGGAGGGTACCACTGGACTACCAGTGGGCTGGCTGGTATTTTCACACGAATCTGGAGGACAGGGGACTGGCACTGCTGACACCAACACTGGCGGAGGGGAAGGGGTGTCACACACCACTGTAAGCATTAAGGGTAGGCTTTTGGAAGCAGTAAAGAGAGCTGCCACAGCAACTTTCTGCCACTTCCAGAATCTGCTAAATATAACAATACCACTGTGTCCTGTAATGCAAGAGTTTCCTCATTTTCTGAGGCACAGTTGTGTATTTAGTGCAGTCTCGCTATTCACTGAGCACCGTGCCGTGAGCACCTCTTAGATTAGGACTCCGCCCAATTCGGATGTGCTACGCCTAGTTAGTGTGGCGCTATTCATGATAGCGCTATGCTAACATTTTGAAAATGGGAGCGCTGTGCTCCAAGAGCCTTTTTAAATTCAACACAACCCCACCCCCAAAAAAAAAAAAACGTATCCCAATGCTCCGATACCCTGACTGAAAATGCATTGAATAAAACATTCATGTACCATAACCTGGGAATCAATAGGGCATTCACAAATTTTCTGCTGCGGAGGCAAAATGTTGTATTAAGAAGGACAAATATGTCTAATACTTTGATTTTTTTTTTTCCCAATTATTTAACCAGGTGAGACACACAAAGCTGAAAGCTTGTTTACAGGTGCAACCTGGGAAGACACAAGGAAGTTAAGTGACTTGCTCAGGGTCACACAGTATGCAAGTGAGGGCTGATGATGTTTTCATGTTAATGAGAATGATACTCAGAGTGGGACACATCTGTAAGTGGTCTGGTGATAAGCTGTCCACTCATTTTCAAAAACTGTATCTGAACGCAATGTTATAATGGGCATCATTTTTCAGGACTCTTTTGAGCATCACTTGCTTTGACAATTACAGAAAAAGCATGCATGCAAAGCAAATGGAGATGACTAAAACATTGCTAAATCAATTATTTATTGATTTTATTTATTTATTTAGGGATTCGGATCATACCTTTGAGCTCAGAGCTCTTTTACAAAGGTTCCACATCAAACAGTGACAATGACAGCAATAGCAAACAGTTTACATACAATACTCGAATAGTAGGTAATGGTTATGGTGATGAATAAAATGTTGCTGTTCCTTCCTCACCCCACCTCCAGTCAGTAGTTATCCACAACAGATACAAAGTGTTCACCAGTTACAATATGTGTGTGATGTCTGACAAATACAACATCCTTCCATGCATTGTGAAGACAGTGAACCACAGATACATAGATAGTGTCAGCAGATAAGGGCCTATGGCCCACCCAGTCTGCCCATTTGAGCTTGTAAGTTCACTTTATGTTTTCCTAGAAGTCTGTTGCCCCTACCCTGACCTCCAGAATTCCTTTATGTCTATCCCATTCATTCTTAAATCCAGTGATTGTTTCAGCCCCCACCACATCCTCTGGCAAGGTGTTCCACTTGTCCACCACCTGTTCTGTGAAGAAATTCTTCCTCACGTTTCCTCTGAATCATCCTCCCTCCAACTTCGTCCCATGCCCTCTAGTCCTGGAACATCTTTTTCGCTTAAAAACAGTTTATTCCCGTACCCTGTTCCTCCCTGTAAGATACTTGTATGTCTCTATCATGTCCCCTCTCTCCCTCCTCTTCTCCAGGGAGTACATATTCAATTCCTTCAACCTGTCCTCATAGAACTTGTGATGCAATCCATGTACCATCTTTGCTGCCCTCCTCTGAACCTTCTCTACTCAGTCTATGTCATTATGTAGGTAAGGTCTCCAGAACTGTATACTGTACTCCAGGTGGGGCCTCACTAGTGTCTTGTATAGTGGAATTATGACCTCCCTTTTCCTGCTGGTGATGCCTCTGCCTGCGCATCCCAGCATCTTATTTGCTTTACCTGCTGCCTTGTCACACTGTTTCCCTACCTTGAGGTCATCAGAGACGATAACCCCAAGATCCCTTTCCTGCTTGGTGCATGCTATATCCTCACCCCCCCAAACTTATATATTGTGCCAGGGTTTTTGTGCCCCATATGCATTATCTTGCACTTCTTTGCATTGAATTTCAACTGCCAAACCCCTGATCATTCTTCAGGTTTCTACAGATCCCTTCTCATTCTGTCTTCACCATCTGGTGTGTCTACTCTGTTACAGAGCTTTGTGTTATCAGCGAACTGGGAAATTCTGCCTTCTAGGTCCTGTGCAATGTCACTGATGAAGATGTTGAATAGGACCGGTCCCAGCAATGATCCCTGTGGTACCCCGCTGGTCACTCTTCCCTCTGTGGAGAGCCATTTACCACCACCCGCTGTGTCCTGCCACCCAGCCAGTTACCTACCCACCATACTACTGTCCTGCCCACACCCATATTCCCCAGTTTGTGTAATAGTCTTCTATGTAGCACAGTGTCAAAGGCTTTGCTGAAGTCCAGATAGGCCATGTCCACTGCCCTCCCCTGATCCACTTCCCTAGTCACCCAGTCGAAAAATTCAACGAGGTTGGTCTGACATGACCTCCCCTGGTGAAACCATGTTGCCTTGGGTCATGTGAGTCCATTGACAACCAGATGTTCCACCAATCTTCCTTCAATAGTGCTTCCATGATCTTCCCCACTACTGAGGTGAGGCTGACTGGTCTGTAGTTCCCCGCTTCCTCTTTGTTCCCACTTTTGTATAAGGGGACTACATCTGCTGTCCTCCAGTCTTCGGGTACCTCCCGTGTTTCCAGTGATCGGCTAAACAGGAGTGCCAGAGGTTCAGCCACCACCTCTCTTAGTTCTTTAAGGACCCTGGGGTGCACCACATCTGACCCCATTGCTTTATCAATTCATTACTTCCAGTTCCTTCAGGACCCTTTCTCGTGTAAAGGGACTTGTGTCCATTTCTGCACCATTCCCACCCTTTGTACTCCCTTCAGACCCATTACCCTCCTCTTCTTCAGTAAAGGCTGAGCAGAGATACCTCTTCAATATGTCAGCTTTACTGTTGTCATCCTCCACGGGGCCCCCATCCTCCCCCTTCAGTCTCACTATCCCTCCCTTCTTTGCCTTTCTTTTTTTACTTATGTACCTATAAAAGGTTTTGTCCCCTCTACCCACTGATTTTGCAATGTGCTCTTCTGTCTGAGCTTTGGCTTCCCTTACTGACCTCCCTGCCTCCCTTTGCTTCTCCTGATACTTCTCCCTATCCTCTTCTGCCTGTGTCTTTTTGTACTGCCTGAACGCAATCTTTCTGGCTTTCACTTTCTCTGCTACCTCCTTGGACAACCATAATGGCCTCCTCTTCCTTTTCCCCTTGATAACTTGCTTAATGCATAATTCTGTTGCTCTTGTAATCCCCATTTCAAATACTGCCCACTGTTCCTCAACCCGATTCCTGCCCCATTCCCCTTAATGCCTCTTTCAAGCATCTCCCCATTTTCCCAAAGTCTGCCCCCCTAAAATCCAGGATACGTGTTCTTGTGTGGTTTGGTTCTGCTCCTTCTGTGATTTTAAACCACAATGACTGGTGGTCACTGTTCCCCAGGTGCTCCCCCACTGTTACCCCATCACACTTCCCTGTTTGTGAGCACAAGGTCCAGTATTGCCTTCTGACGAGTTGGTTCCATAACCAGTTGCTTGAGGAAGGCACCCTGAAGGGAGTCCAGGATAAATCTGCTCCTAGTTGATGCTGCTGCTGGGATGCTCCAGTCCACATCTGGAATATTGAGGTCTCCAACCAGCACTACCTCACTCTTGTCTGCCATCCTTTGGATGGCTAGCATCAGCTCCCTATCTGTTTCTTCCTCCTGGGCTGGTGGTCTATAGACCACACCTGTGCGGATGGCTGGCCCCATTTTCCTTTCCAGCTTAACTCACAGTATCTCTCCCCCATTTTGTTCCTCCTGGATCTCTGTGGCCCTTATGTCATTTTTCACATACAGTGCCACTCCTCCTCCCTTCCTACCTGCCCTGTCGCTTCTGAATATGTTGTAGCCAGGTATGGCCATCTCCCAGTCATGGTCATCATTACCCCACTGCACCATGACAGCCTCCAGAGCCTCCATCTTGTTGCTAAGGCTCCTGGCATTGGCACACATGGCTTTCCATGATTTGACCCCCTAGACTGTTTAGCTGTTCTACTCCAGCCCTTCCCTAGTTGTCCTTTATCTCTGGTTCTACTTGCTGTCTGCCCTTCTGTTGAATTTTGCCTCTTTTCTGCCTATCCACCTCTTGGGTGCTTATCTCCATCTTTTGCACACTGCTTTGTAGAGATATCCACTCCTCTGGTTCACTGGTTCCACTGCTAGCTGTGGGGGGTGGGCAATTAGGTACCATCCTTGCTGGTCTGCCACCCCCCTTGGCTAGTTTAAATGCTTGTCAATGTAGCATTTAAACTTATCATTGAGTGTTTGGATTCCCCTCCAGGATGGATGTAGGCCATCAGGTTTAAACAAGCCTCCATCCCTCCAGGTGGGTCCCCAGTCACCAATGAATCCAAACCCTTCCTCACAGCACCAGTTCTTCAACCATGAGTTAAAGTTCCTGGTGCATGCACCCCTATGCTCTCCCATGCCTCTCGCAAGTAGTACTTCCGAGAAGGTGACAGAAGTAGCTACTTGCTTGAGACCCCTCCCCAATTTCCTAAACTCTTCCTGAACTTCCTTCTACCAGTTCTACCAATGTGCTTCCCATGGTGGGAAAGAAAATCACTTTGTGGACAGGTGACCAGTTGGTCACTAACTTTCAAACTGCAGTAACCAAACCATTTTTTAGTAACCAGTGGCTGCCTGGCTATCTAATCTGTCCACCCTGACGACACTACAAAATGACAATTACAGTTACAATGTTGTTTTCACGTAGGTTTAGCTTCAGTCTTAGTCACAACACCCTGAGTCTGGACTCTTGACTGGCAGATCAACTTTCTCACCCATGTACCACTGTAAACTATTTCCCTAGACAGGGCAGTCCCATTCCCAGCAAAATCTTACTAGACTATTACAATAAGAGATGATGAGCAATCATTTGAAGCAATAGCAGAGCTTGTCTGAACCCTCTCCTGCTGCCTCTCGCTAACCTCACCCTTACAGCAACAGGCTCAACAAAAAAGGAGACATTCTATCACTGTGCTGTAATTTCTTTTTCTGTTAGTTCCAACATTGTCTCGGATTAGTTATAGTTGTTGGCTAATAGCATCATCCAAATAGGGAGCCTGCATACTTGCAAAGCAGTGGGATCATCAAGGAACTGTACCTCACACCGCATTCCATCAGTTAAGAACTGAGCGTATTGCTATGCAGTACCTATAGTATTATGCTTAACAATTCTGCTACTTCGGCAAAGAAACAACTTGATATTAAAATGAGGTAAACTTTAATATTTTCATTGCAACTAAGAACGATGTTCGAGATCATACCCTTAAGTACAACATGTATAAAAGCAGTGGATCTGATAATATCCAGCTAAAAAAAAAATCCTTGCTTAGCTGTCTATCATTTAAAGAGCAGTTGACACCTTCAGGAGAACTTCAACAAAACATAACATTTAAACACAGTTCAGCTTGTAGTTCACATTAGATCAAATAATCACGGTAGTAAGTGCGGCAAACACCAACATAGAGGTGTCAATAGGGAGAAGGGCAGGGGTAAATGGAGAAAGTGACAAAGGCAAGAAGGACAGGGATGGGGCAAAAGGGAGTAAGGCCATCAGGAAGTGGAGGGTAATGAGTACCAATGCCCGTAGTCTGGGCAACAAGCTCCCTGAGCTGGTGGCCTTGATGGAAGAGGGATGCCTGGATATCGTAAGCAGTCACAGAAACATGGTACACAGAGAACCATGACTGGGATGTTAACATACCAGGGTACATAACCTACAGGAGAGACAGGCAGGGGAGAAGAGGGAGGTTAGCTCTCTATGTAAAGGAAGGGATAAAAGCAACTGAACAAAGAGTAAACAGAGAGGAGAGGAGGCACTGTGGGTCACCTTGAGACTGGAAAGGCACCACAATCCGCACAGGGGTTGTGTACAGACCCCCATGTCAGGGAGGGAATGGACAAGGATATGATAGAAGGCATTCTTAGAATGGCAGAGAAAGGGGAGATACTGTTGATGGAGACCTGAATATGCCAGATGTTAAGTGGAGCACATTTGCTGCAGCCACATCCAAGAGCAGGGGCATTCTTGATGCCCTACAGGTGGCAGGCATTAGACAGCTAGATTCAGAACCCACTGTGAGGGAGCAATCTTAGACCCTCGTGACTCTCAAACGGGCAGTGAGAGGATCTCTAATCTAGAAGTGGGTTGCCATCTGGGGACAAGTGACCATCAAACAGTGTGGTTCACATTAAACTCAGCTACAGAGTCAAGCCATACAAAAAGTGAGGGTACTGGACTTTAGGAGGGCTGACTTTGGCAAGATGGGAGAGTGCCTCAGAAATGCACTAGCAAACAGGCTAGAAGGAGGTGTGAGCAACAATGGGGAATCATCAAAACTGCCATCACAGAGGCAACAAGCCTTTGTGTGAAGCAAATAAACAAATCAAAATTGAAAAAAGCCACTATGGTTCTCAAAAGGTGGCTGTGAAAGTCAGGAAGAAAAGATAGCATTCCGGAAGTATAAGGAAACACAGAAGGAGCAGGACAGAGAGCTGTACCAGTTAAGGCAGAAGGAAGCAGGGAGGAAGTCAGAATAGCAAAGGCCCAAACTGAGGAAAAGATTGCCAACTCAGTTAAGAAGGGGATAAAACCTTTTATAGGTACATCAGCGAGTGAGAAAGACAAAGGGAGGGATAGTGAGGCTGAACAGAATGACACTGGGTGAGAAGAGGGGACAGTGAAAAGCAGGGATACTGAGCGAATATTTCTGCTCAGTATTCACAAAAGAGGAGGGGGAAGTGCCTAATCCAATTAACAGAAGCACTCTTGATAGGGGGGTCGATCCCAGTCCTTTCACAGAAGAAAGGGTTCTGCAAGAACTCTAAAACTGAAGGTGGACAAAGCAATGGGTCCTGATGGAATTCACCCCAGAATTCTAAAAGAATTAAGGGAGGAACTAGTGAAACCACTGGCTACTCTTTTAATAAATCATGGGAGGATGGTGTGGTACCCGAGGACTGGTGGAAGGATGTGATTCCCTTCACAAAGTGGGACCAAGACAGAGGCAGGAAACTACAGACCTGTCAGTCTGACCTCTGTGGTAGGGAAAGTGATGGAGTCACTTCTGAAGGAAAGAATAGTTGAGTACCTAGAGGCCAGTGGAGCACAGGACCCAAGGCAGCATGGGTTCACAGCAAGGAGGTCATGTCAGACAAATCTAATAGATTTCTTTGACTGGGTGACCAAAGTAGTAGACCAGGGAGGGGCTGTGGACATGGCCTACCTAGACTTTAGCAAGGCATTTGACACAGTCCCACACAAAAGATTAATAGTCAAATTAACCAGCCTGGGAGTGGGTCCCAGGGTGGTAGCCTAGGTAAAACATTGGCTGCACAACAGGACACAGAAGGTAATTGTAAATGGAGTCCACTCTGAAGAAAGAGGGGTTACTAGTGGGTACATGAGGTCAGATTGGTCCAGTCCTTTTAATGTCTTCATCAGTGACATTGCAGAGGGACTGGAAGGAAAAGTATGCCTTTTGCAGATGACACAAAGATCTGCAACAGGGTTGATACACAAGGAGGCGAGGAAAGGATGAAACGGGACTTGGCAAGGTTGGAGAATGGTCAGAAGTATGGCAGCTAGATTAATGCAAAGAAGTGCAAAATAATGCACCTGGAAACAAGAACCGGGGAAGAATACACAATGGGTGGGAGGTAGTAACCAACAAAAAGGAAAAGGACCTGGGGGTAATCATATCAGATGACCTTAAGGTTAGCAATCAATGTGAGAAGGCAGTAGGAGGGCTGGGGGTATACTGGGATGTATAGGAGAGGCATCAGCAGCAGAAAACAGGAAGTTGTTATCCCTCTGTACAGACAGTTGGTGAGACCCCATCTGGAGTACTGTGTCCAGTTCTGGAGACCTCATCTCCGCAAGGACATAGACAGGATAGAGGTAGTCAGAGGAGGGCAACTAAAATGGTGCAGGGTCTGCAAGAGAAGCCGTGATGAGGAGAGACTAAAGGAGCTTAATATGTATACCCTTGAGGAAAGAAGGGAGAGGGGGGACATGATAGAAACTTTTAAGTACCTCAGTGGAATCAACAAAGTCCAAGAGGGTAGCATCTTTCAGAAAAAGAGACTTACAAGAACAAGGGGACACAATTTAAAGATAGAAGGAAGGCAGTTCAGGGGCAATGTGAGGAAGTATTATTTCACAGAGAGGGTAGTGGATGCATGGAACAGCCTTCCTGAGGAGGTTGTGGGGTCTAAAACTGTGGGAGATTTTAAGAATGCATGGGACAGACATAAGGCAATTCTTGTGGGGGGTAGGAAGAAATAGGCTGTTGGGTTAACTAGGATCTGCGGCCTATCCTGTAGGTAGGGAAAAGGGCAGACTAGATGGGCCTAGCGGTCCTTATCTGCCATCAAAGTCTATGTTTCTATGTAGTTTAGTATTCTTCCTCCCCATTATTTATTACTGAGGTCATTTGCATGAAAACAGGATCTCTGCTCCTGAAGAGTTCATCTATTCCTATTGCTTTCTCCCTACTCGAGTTCATTATGCCCTGCTTGTGGCATCACAGTTACTCCCACAGCAACAGACTGTGATGTCACAACAGAGCATTACGACTTGAAGTAAAGAGCAAGCAGAGAGGCAGATAAAATCTAAGAGGAAATCTAAGGGATAAATATGTACCCATGCAATTTTACTCTAACAAATAACATGGAATATAAATATACAGCATACACATGGAATGCAAGCTGAATTGTACCTAATTATTATGTTTTTCAAAGTTTTCTTTTTGGCGTCAGTAGCTCTTTAAATAACCACTAATACAGTTCTGATACTCTGAACATTTGTTAATGTGACACCTATGGAAAAGTCTGTATACTGAGCAAATACTAAAATTACAGACATATTTTGGCATAGCTCTTGAAAAAAAAAAAAAGGCTGCTCAGTTGCATACGTTTTTAAAATCACACCAGTTACTTACTAGTGAACTGCAGCGCCTGTACTGAGGGGGCTGTTTTGACAACTGCCCTCAATGGTACTATGGATCAGAGCCTCTTGGAAGGTGCCACTTTTGAGGCCCTACCAAAGACCTTTGATCTTGTATATCATCATATTCTTTTAGACAAATTAGCCACAACTAGGGAAGTTCAATAGAAAATGAAATGGATTAAACAACAAAATGGTTTCAATTGCACCAGTGTGTGCCTGCTCCCTACCTCAGAAAGTGCCCGTGGCTCCCGCACTGCTGGAATCATTTGGTACTGTGTTTATTGCGCCTGCTCCCTACCTCAGTAAGTGCCCGTGGCTCCCGCACTGCTGGAATCATTTGGTACTGTGTTTATTGCGCCTGCTCCCTACCTCAGTAAGTGCCCGTGGCTCCCGCACTGCTGGAATCATTTGGTACTGTGTTTATTAGCCTGCTCCCTACCTCAGTAAGTGCCCGTGGCTCCCGCACTGCTGGAATCATTTGGTACTGTGTTTATTGCACCAGCTCCCTACCTCAGTAAGTGCCCGTGGCTCCCGTACTGCTGGAATCATTTGGTACTGTGTTTATTGCACCTGCTCCCTACCTCAGAAAGTGCCCGTGGCTCCCGCACTGCTGGAATCATTTGGTACTGTGTTTATTGCGCCTGCTCCCTACCTCGGTAAGTGCCCATGGCTCCCGCACTGCTGGAATCATTTGGTCCTGTGTTTATTGCGCCTGCTCCCTACCTCAGTAAGTGCCCGTGGCTCCCACACTGCTGGAATCATTTGGTACTGTGTTTATTGCGCCTGTTCCCTACCTCAGTAAGTTCCCGTGGCTCCCGCACTGCTGGAATTATTTGGTACTGAGTTTATTGCACCTGTTCCCTCCTTCAGTAAGTGCCTGTGGCTCCCACACTGCTGGAATCATTTGGTACTGTGTTTATCACGCCTGCTCCCTGCCTCAGTAAGTGCCTGTGGCTGCTGCAATGCCGAATCATTTGGTACTGTGTTTATCACGCCTGCTCCCTACCTCAGTAAGTGCTTATGGCTCCCGCACTGCTGAAATCATTTGGTACTGTGTTTATTGCGCCTGCTCCCTACCTCAGTAAGTGCCTGAGGCTCCCACACTGCTGGAATCATTTGGTACTGTGTTCACTGCGCCTGCTCCCTACCTCAGTAAGTGCTTATGGCTCCCGCACTGCTGGAATCATTTGGTACTGTGTTTATTGCGCCTGCTCCTTACCTCAGTAAGTGCCTATGGCTCCCGCACTGCTGGAATCATTTGGTACTGTGTTTATTGCACCTGCTCCCTACCTCAGTAAGTGCCTGAGGCTCCCACACTGCTGGAATCATTTGGTACTGAGTTTATTGCGCCTGCTCCCTACCTCAGTAAGTGCCTGTGGCTGCTGCACTGCTGAGTCATTTGGTACTGTGTTTATTACAAAGCACCTAATGCCTTCCTGCTGCTGTTCTCTTTTCAGCACTGTTTGAGTGAGCGCCTTGTTACGCAGTACCTGTAATAGTAGCATACACTGGTGCTACCCTACTCTGTGCCAGCATTGCTTTTAAACACTTGCAACTACTTTACATTATGTAACTTGTTGCAGTGTTCTACTCCACACAAGCAATTTGTTTTGCATAATTGTTGATCTTTTATATTTACTGTTCCCCCTTCCCCAGGATGTATCTGGAAATGAGCTATTACCAGCTCAGTATGACCTTCCTGGTAAAACTTTTGAAATACGTAACTAAATAAATAACCTATTTAGTGCAACATAATTAAAGTATTTAAATAGGGAATACCCCTTCTAAGCCATTATTGATACAATCTGGTGTGCCACAAGGATCAGTATCCTGTCCATTATTCTTTCCATTTTTTTGTTTGTTTGTTTTTTTTGTTTGTTTGTTAGGAGGCAGTATGGCGCAGTGGTTTAAGGCTCTGAGCTGCAAATCTGGAGACCTGGGTTTGTATCCCACAGCCCCTACTTGCATACTGTGTGACCCTGAGCAAGTCACTTAACTTCCTCGTGTTCCCTGGTTGCACCTGCAAACAAGCTTTCAGCTTAGTGTGTCTCACCTGGTAAAATAATTGGTAAAAAAAAAAAAAAAATGACTTAACAGAAGTAGAAGTGTATGCAGATGATATGGTCATCTTCAGCTCAGACACAACTGTGAGTGAGATCCAAGCTGAGTTACAGAAGTTACAATGCACTTCAAGAATGATTCATCAGACATAAGACTCTATTAAATTAATCCAAAGAAGTTATATCATTTGGGACCCTTCACATGTTGTCCCAAGCCAAGGACGACCTGTCATCTACTGGAGAGAGAATGGAGCAAGTTCCAGTACTTAAATACTTCAGCATTTATCTAGACATGATGTCTGTGTGAACATCATTTCTTAAAAAAAAAATAATAATAAAAATAGCATTTTCTGTACAGAAATTTAAATTCTTTAACTATGGAAGCAAAGGTACTTGTTACCAAGCAGGTTCTTTTAACAACGCTGGATTATGGTAACTGCCTTTTGTACAGGGTTTAAAAAATTAAAAAAACACATTGAACAACATCTGTTGCATTACACTTAGGGCTCATGACAGAATGCATCACTGCAACCACTGCTCAGCAGTAGTTCTATGACTTGTGATGCTGGCAACCTGGGTTCATGAACAAGCCTGGGTTATCAGAGGGCTGGCATGGGAAGGATGGTTCAGCATCCCACGGATGCTTGCCTTCTCAGAGGTGGGAGGGCGTCTGGACTCCACTGCAATTCCACCACCAGGGTGACCACATGGGGTGGTAAAAGTTGGAGCCAGGGATTGAAGGAGTGGGTATGCTGACAGTCTGAAGCAAACTGCGCAAGTCAAGGTCTTTCGACCTCTGTGGGCTGGGGAAGAAAATGCACACCTCCCCCAACCGCACAGAATGCCAACCACTGCAGGTCCTGTACCACTAACTAGGCTCCCCGCTCCAGAACTGACACCTTAACTCTATTGGGGGGCTCTATTGGGGGGAGTAGGGCCCCAACCCCTGGCCGCCCTTCCCATGGGGGAACATGGAGCACAGATAAGTCCCGGAGATAGTAGGTTACGGGGCTGGGTGAAGCTGCAGGACTGATGTGGGCTGGTCGGGCAAAAGGGGCATATGCATATTAGATTAAAAAAAAAGATGCATTACTGCAAGTTTTTAGAAATTTAAATCTTCTACCAGAGGAAAGAATTTCATTGAATTTGTTTTAACTGACCTGTATGTCCCACATCTTAATAAATTGCAAGAAAGTCAGCCTGCATATCAAATTGGAATGACTATAGGATTTGTTTTTAAGGAAAGGTGATCTAAACATAGCATGTCAAAAGATCATGTTCTTTTTTATGGCCTCTATCTCCCTAACCATCTTCAGACAGGAGTAAACACTGAAGTTCTGCCAAACAGCTTGAAGACAGCTGTTAAGCATAAGGTATCTTTATAGAAACATAGAATTTGATGGCAGATAAGGACCGCTTGGCCCACCCAGTCTGCCCATTTCCTTACCTACTGGATAAGCTACAGATCCTAGTTAACCAGCAACCTACTTCTTCCTACCCCCACCCCCTAGAATTGCCTTATGACTATCCCATGCATGCTTGAATTCCACCGTTTTGACTCCACAACCTCCTCCGAAGGCTCCATGCATCCACAACCCTCTCTGGAAAAAATATTTCCTTACATTACCTCTGAGTCTCCCCATCTTCAAATTGTGCCCCTTGTTCTTGCACACCTCTTTTTGAAAGATGCTACCCTCTTGGACTTTGTTGATTCCCTTGAGGTACTTGAAAGTTTCTATCATGTCACAGTGATCTGTGCAGTCAACAGCATGGTTTCCGAAAAGGGCACAATACCACCACTGCCCTGCTTGAGTTTACCTCCTTCTTCCATGAAGCACTTGACCAGGGGGACCTGGACGGATCTGTCTACATTGATCTGTCCAAGGCCTTTGATACCGTCAACCACAGCCTGCTAATAAACACCATCCTCTCTGTCGGTGTCTCCCCAGAAACTGCAATCTGGTTCTCCAGCTATCTCTATGGCCATACCCAGCAAGTAAAAACAAATAGCACCTTCTCTGCCAGCCTCCCAGACTGTTCGGGTGTCCCACAAGGGTCCATCCTTGGCCCTTTTCTTTTCTCCCTATACTTAAATTCCCTCTCTTTAGCCTCCAGTGAGCGCTTGCTCCTTTATGCAGATGATGCTGTAATCTTCAGCCAGCACCCAGACCCTACCCAGCTTCAAAACTCCTTACAGGGCTCCTTCACAGCGATAGAATCATTGTTCACCTCCCACAAACTTGTCTTCAACTGCAAAAAAACAAAGGTCATGCTATTTGCCCACACTCAACATAAAAACAGCATGACCAAATTATCCATACTTAACTCACAGGGTGTCATGTTCGATGCAGTCTCCAATTTTAAATACCTAGGGGTCACTCTTGACTCTGTCCTTACTTTCCGTGAGCATATTGCATTGACTTGCTCTGCCACCAACACTAGAATTGGCCTCCTCTACAAATATAGGCCCTATCTCCCTCCTGATGCCCTACGCTTAGCCATCTCTAGCTCCATCCTTCCCCTAGTAGACTATGGCACTATCATATATGGCGCCACCTCCGACACTGCCCTGTCCAGCATAAAACACACTCTCAACAAAGCCTGCCGGCTGGCCACAGGCTATGATCGCCTTACACATACCTGTGACCTCTACCAACAGTTGTCTTGGTTAAATTTCCAGGGGCGACTTCTCTATCAGACCTGCCTAATGGCCAAAAAAATACAACTGGGGTTAGCCCCCCCCAGGCTGTCTATCGCTCCTTCAAGCGTGCTTGCCAACAAGGGCCACTAGAAGCTCTAGTACTACTACCTTCCGCATCCCATTCGCAAGGACCACTGCCAGCCAAAGATCTTTTTCCTACAGGGCCCCACACTGGATGAACTCCCTCCCTGACGTTGCCCTCGAAATCCCAAGGCTAGGGCCATTTAAGCCAGTACTGCATACTCATATCTTGCTAAACAGCTACTGTGACTGCTAATTAAACTACTCTATATAGCTTAGGTTTCTCTGTTGCAAACAAAACTCTGTAAATAATAGTGGCTTAGATCATTTTTGCACCTTTGGTGGTGCCCTGTATATGTTTAGCCCACTGTTGTCTCTGCACAGTATTCTCACTCTGTTTATGTCCTCACTAATGTAATGACGCGGCGCCTTTGTAAATGAGTCCCTGACTCAAAGGGTTGTAATTCCTAGTCTGTATACAAATAAAAAAAAATATGTAATGTTAAATGATTAATACAGACTGATTGATCATAGGGTCTAATCTGCTGGCTTCTTAGTATGTTAACACTGTTTTGCATGTTGTTGTTTGTGCCATACTGTACGTTTTTCCATCAAGGATGTCTGATTTCTAAACCTAGTGTACCCCAAGATTAAATGAAACTGGTCCCTTGTCTGTTGCTCATGCCTTCTCTGAGTGATCTGATAGGCCTTAGCAATTTGGTGTCACAGATACAATGCTAAGGTTTCTCTCAGCCATCTTTCCAAGAACTGAATTGGGTTATGGCCTTCAGTCCCTTCTGGGATCCCCAGAATGCACAGTGGGAGCACAGGTCATATTTTCTAGCTGTCTGTGGTGAGGTTTAAGTAAACTTCAAACTCTGAACACAGACGGAGAAGAAGGAACATGGGATAAGGTAAGCATCCATGCTTTAATCACCTAGACACTGTGTGAGGGACACATTTTGTTGTAGTGCTATTTCACCTGTTCAACAGTGTGGGCCATTTTCGTGTATGTTTTAAGCAAACTTTGTTCACTGACTATCGCAAAGTATTAGAAGTCCTACAGGCTTCTTTAATGGAGTCCACCATGTTGTCAACACGAGTTTCCACCATCACCAGTCTCTCAATGTAAACTGTCCAACTTTGGACTGCTTTAATTAGTGCGGTGAAAGCTCTTTGTAGTGAATAAGGATGAAGTTTGGGTCTCTACTTCTGGTCTATCTGGTAGCTGAGTCAGCTGCTGTTTTCATAAGGTGCACAGAAATATTGTTCTGTCCCCATATTTTCTGACCCATCATCACCAAAACTTCTCTGCAGTGTCAGAAGAGGCATATCTTCTGATATAAAAAGAACAGAGTTCTATTTACAAAAGTGGTTGTTTAAAATCATAAATGGTCTTTCTGACGGAAGCTCAAAGGAAGCTAGACTGCAAGCTACACCCCCCAACTGCAGATCACTTTGATATGAATAGTATATACTAAAATGCCTATGATGTTTTGTACTGGTTTCGAGACTTTAGAGTGTATGTGTGTGGTTTGAAAGATACACAGAAACCGAACAATTTGAAAATGTGTTCTCTCCTTGTATTTTTTCTGGATCTCACATACTGCACTGTTCTTGTTCCAGTACACTGCTCTAGTATGCTACCACTGAGTGCACTAAATGTCTGAAACACTTACAGTGTATATATTTACTGGTTAGGGTCAATAAACCAACATGGGCAGACCCTCACAAATGCCATAATTCACACTTGTGAATTACAGAGTTCCATAAACCAGGGTTCTATGTCGTGCAAAGTCACGCAAATTCACTTTGCGCAGCGCTAACCTCCAGTAAATATAAAAAATAAAACATGAGGAAGTATGCTGGGAACTCGCATTTTATGCACACCCTCATGTATGATGCCCAGATAAACGCTCTCAGGGTTAATGGGGATCACACACCTCGGGTGTGCTTAAAATCCTTGTTAACCACACTTCCCCATGCAGTATGCTATATATGCTATACCCTCAGGAGTTGGTTAAGGAACTACCCCCTCCACATCTTGGAAGGAGTCAAAAATAACCAGCACAGTCAGCTCCTCAGCACGGCAGTACAGCTACTGCTTGGGATGATGGTGACCCCTGGAATTTGATGGCAGATAAGGACCACCAGGCCCATCGAGTCTGCCCTTTTCTCCCCATCTAACCCAAATGCCGCCGATACAACTTTAACTATGGCTGCATGTCCTCCTTTGAAACCCAGGATCCTCCTATATCTATCCCATGCAGTTTTAAATTCCCCCACTGATTTTGCTCCCACCACCTTAGCTGGGAGGCTGTTCCATGCCTCCACCACCCTTTCCGTGAAGAAGTACTTTCTCACGTTGCCCTTTAGTGTACCCCCCTTCCAGTCTCATGTCATGTCCTCTTATTCTAGAGCCTCTTTTTATCTGAAAGACAATGCCCCTCCTGTACCTAATTTATTCCCTTTAGGTACTTGAAAGTCTCAGTCATGTCACCCCTCTCTCTCCTCTCCTCCATGGTATACATATTGAGTTCCTCCAGTCTCTCCTTGTATGATCTCTGGTGTAGGCCCTGCACCATTTTTGTTGCCCTCCTTTGAACTGCCTCCACCTTGTCTATGTCCTTTTGGAGATGCGGCCTCCAAACTGGATGCAGTACTCCAAATGAGGCCTCACCAGTGACCTGTACAGTGGCATTACCACCTCCTTCCTTCTGCTGGCGATACCTCTCCCAAGACACCCCAGCATCCCACTGGCTCTCCCTTCTGCCTTGACACATTGCTTGGCCACCTTAAGGTCATCAGATATAATCACCTCTAGATCTCTTTTGTGCTGTGTGGTCTCCAGCAACACTCCTCCAATCATGTAATCCTCCCCTGGGTTTCTGCACCCCAAGTGCATGATTTTGCACTTTTTGGCATTAAATTTGGCATTGATTTTGCACTTTTTGGCATCAAATCTCAGCTGCCACACTCTGGATCATTCCTCCAGCTTAGCTAGATCGCTTCTCATTTTCTCCACCCCATCCTGGGCTGTCTACCCTATTACAGATCCTGATGTCATCTGCAAAGAGGCATACCTTCCCTTCCAACTCATCTGCAATGTCACTGATGAAGATATTTATCAGTACTGGCCCCAGAACTGATCCCTGTGACACCCCACTTGTAACCCTCCCTACCTCAGGTTTAGATCCATTTACCACCATCCTCTGGGTTCTATCCCTCAACCAATTTCCAATCCAGTTCACCACCCTGTGACCCAGTCCCAGGCTACCCATCTTGTTCACCAGCCTTCTATGTGGAACGGTGTTGAATGCTTTGCTGAAGTCAAGCTAGGCTACATCCACCACTCCCCCTTGATCCACTTCCCTGGTCACCCAATCAAAGAAATCTATCGGATTAGTCTGACATGATTTTCCTGATGTGAATCCATGCTGCCTTGGATTTTGTGCACCACTGGCTATAAGGTGCTCCACTATCCTTTCCTTTAGCAGTGATTCCATTATTTTCCCCACCACTGAGGTCAGACTGACAGGTCTATAGTTACCAGCCTCAACTCTGCTCCCACTCTTGTGGAAAGGGACTACATCGGCCTTCCTTCAGTCCTCTGGAACCTCCTCCGTATCCAGTGACTTGTTGAACAGTGTTGTCAGTGGTATAGCCAGTATCTCCCTTAGCTCCTTTAATACTCTTGGGTGTATCCCATCTGGTCCCATTGCCTTGTCCAACCATAGTTTAAAGAGTTCCTTTAGGACTGCCTCCTCTGTAAATGGACTGCTGTCCACCTCCATACCACTCCTGAGTCTTAGCTGTGATACTTTCCCTTCCCCTTCCTCTGTGAAGACCGAACAGAAGTATTTGTTCAGGACTGATGCTTTATCCTGATCTGCTTCCACTCCCTCTTCTTTTTCCCCTTTAGCCTTACAATACCCCCCGGTCTTTCTTTTTTCACTAATATAACGATAAAAAGTTGTGTCCCCTTTCTTAACCTCTTTTGCTATTTTCTCCTCTGTCCTCGCCTTGGCGCTTTGGACTGCTTTTCCTGCCTCTCTATGCCTTTCAAGATACATTGCCCTGTCCTCTTCCTTTTGTGACTCCTTATATTTCCTGAAGGCCATTGTTTTTGCCTTTACTTTCCCAGCCACTTCCTGTGTGAACCATAGTGGTTTTCTTTTCCTCTTGCCTTTGTCTAGTTCCCAAATGCAAAGGCTTGTCACCTACCCTATGGCTCCTTTTAGATGGGCCCACAGTTCCTCTACTCCCCCCACTTTTTCTCTCCCCTTGCTAGGGCGTCCCTGAGACACAGACCCATCTTTGTGAAGTCTGCCCTCTTGAAGTCCAGAACCCCCGCTTTTGTGTAGCAGGACTGTGTTTCAGTACTCATCTTGAACCACACTATGCAATGGTCACTGGACCCCAAGTGGTCACCCACCCAGATATTTGAAATTCTGTCTCCATTATTTAGAACCAGGTCCAAAATGGTTCTCTCCTGGGTTGGCTCAAGCACCAGCTGCTTGAGACCTGCCCCTAGTAGGGAGTCTAGGATGTCTCTGCCCCTAGCTGTTGCAGCCGCTGATTTGCTCCACTTAATTTCTGGTAAACTGAAGTCACCTACCAGCAACACCTCCCCTTTTGCTGCCATCTTATGGATGGCTTCCACTCAATCTCTGTCCATTTCCTCCCTTTGTGCAGGGGGTCAGTGGATTATGCCCGTTTGTATGGCTGTGCCACTGTCTGTTTCCAGGGTAACCCACAGTGTCCCTGCCCCCCCCCCACAATCTTGTGCCTCCATTGCCTTCCCTCACGTAGAGAGCCATCCCTCCTCCCTTTTTACCCTCTCTGTCGCGCCTGAACAAAGTGTAACCCGGTATAGTTACCTCCCAGTCATGGTTTGTGTTGTACCGTGTCTCTGTAATGGTCACAATATCCAGATCAGCCTCAGCTATCAAGGCTGCTAGATCAGGTATTTTGTTCCCTAGGCTGCAGGCATTTGCACACATGGCCCTCCATATACCGCAAGCTCTCCTCCTGCCCCCCCATTCCCCTTGCTGCCCCTCCATTTCCCTTTTCTATCAAGTTCTGTTCTCTCTTGCACTTTAGTGACATTTGTGTCCTCCTTGCTGGCAACATTAACCCTTGGGGGTGGGCAGTATGACTTACCCTGCTCCCTCCTCCACCCCCTTGGCTACTTTAAATGCTTGCCAAAGAAGCATTTAAACCATTTACTAAAGACACCAGTCCCCTTACTGGAAAGATGCAGGCCATCGCCCTTGTACAAGTCTGCATCCCCCCAGGTGGGTCCCCATTCCCCAATGAAGCCAAAACCTTGCTCTCTGCACCAGCTCTCCAGCGAAGTGTTGAAGTCCTTGGTGTGGAAATCCCTAGCCTCCTCCCTGCCGTGGACAGGCAGCATTTCGGAAAAGGACACGGAGTTAGCAACCTGTCCCAGGCCCCTCCCCAACTCCCTGAACTCCTTCTGCACTCTTGCCATCTCTGCCTTGTTCCCAGCTGTGTCATTTGTCCCCATATGGACACTAACATCAAGCTTCCCCATCCTTGCTACTGCCCTAGTGATTCCCTGGATCCACTTTCCATCCCTCCGAGCTCTGCCTCCTGGTAGGCACTTTACCTCCCTCCCTTCCCCCTCTCCTGCTGCTCCTAGCTCAACTCCCCGGACATGGAGTTCCCAACCAGAAGTATCTTCTTCTTCTTCTGGGGTCCTCCACCACCCCCTCTTGGAGCTCCATTCCAGAGGCTGCACTCATCCTCCCTGGGTGCAACCTCGGGTGACTCTGTGGGACCTCCCTGTTCCTCAAACACAGTGCAGGAATTCCTTAGTTGCACCAGTTGGAGGATGTGCCTCTGACCCACCTCCCTTACTGCCTGAGCCCGCCATAGTCCAATCACTCCCCTTGCTGGGCAACCTTTGAGGTAGTGGTTGTGGATATGGTGGCCTCTGGGTTGGGATGGAGGCCTCCTGAATCCCAGCCAACTCGGCCCAGAGACTGGCCTGGAGACCCAGGTTAAGGAATGAGCATGTGCCTGAGGACTGACAGGGAGAAGGAGGACTGAGCATCGCAGAAGATGTCCTCCTGTGGGGAGGTAGGGTTACTGCCTCTGCTGCAGTGCTACCACCTGGGGAAGCACAGCGAAAGGGTGGCATCAGCCAGGCTTGCAACCAGCATGCTGTTGTGTGCGCTCCCACACTGAGCTTCTTTTTATGCTGACATCCAAGAGGCAGTGAAGGAAAAGGCCCCAATATAGCAGATGAGGAACCCTGGTACATTAAGGGCCCACACCTCCACCTGCAGCGACTCCTGATGAAAACACAGACTCAGTGTAAATCCTCCCCCATCCTGTCCCTGCTTGGTGGGTACAACCAAGGCTGAATGGAGGGGGTTAACCACAGGTAAAATGCCAGAGCTGGATGGGCCATGGGTGCTCTAGAGGGAAGCAGTGCTAGAGAACAGCAAGGGGGCATATAATAGAAATTTAAAACTAAATAAATAAATAAAACAGCCAAGTGGTGCAGCAGAGACCAGGGATTATGTGTAATGGTGGAATTCCGCAGAGACTAGCTCAGGGCTGAACACACCGTGGAGAAGCTCATCTCCTGGTAAGGGAGGGTGCAGGTAATAAATCCTTTATGCATCCCCAATTGGCTGATCAAACAGCAGCACTCGCTGTGAAGACAGTCGTCCCAGAGACCCTACTGAAGAAAGGATGCAGTCCTGACAGCCCCCACTATCGAGGTAAGGGTCATGGGATTCAATGGTGAAAATAGAGGAAATGATACTAAGGAAGCGGTAGCATGACTGCAATATTTGTAGATCACACAAAGATGCAAAGAGTGGTGGACTCTAATGCTGCAAAAGGAACCTGACAAACTGAGAGATTGGACAGACTGGTGACAAAATTTAACACAGAAATTTGCAAGAACTGGACCTAGGACCAAAACACAAGGGTCAGAAATATTTTATTTTTATTTAGTTTTTATTGTCCAGGTAAGGGCACTAGACAATTACTTGCCTATTTTCAGGCACAATCCAGGGTGAGGGAGATACAGATGGAATGCTAACTGACCTTGAACCAGATTAAGCTTAAATTAAAAAGTAAGGATCAAGAAAGTTGGGATGGGCCAGTGCACTGCTTTGCAAGCACCTGAGGGTCAGGAGTGGACTCGGGGTGCTGTGATGGGTGGAGGTCTTGGCTGGGCTAGCTGCTGTGTGGTAGTACGTCTTGGCCGATGGATAACCACAGCAATACCTGCAGGAGGGTCAGGAAGCTTGCTGTTCCTGCAGATTGCTTTATTCTTGCATGGGCCAGTATTCAGCTTCTATCCAAGTCTATGGGAGGCGAGCAGAATCAGACGGAGAAAACAGGGACCAAAAAACAATGCACCCCGAGCAATCTGAATGACAGTCGCTAGTACTTTCAGACTCTTCTCCGAGTTGATCTCCACCAGTCACAATGGTGGGGGAGTGGATGATGGGGATGGGAGATCGCCAGCACACAAAGACCTGAAAGTAGGCACAGGTGGCAGTTCATGAGCCAAACAACTATGTGAATGATGGGAACCTGAAGTATTGCCAGTATCTGAGGCTGTAGGAGGTGCTACTAATTGCATACTGGGCTGCTTAAAAAAAAAAGGAATGGCCAGCAGGGTAAGAGAAGAGGTGCAACTTAGCCGAAGTTGGAATAGTATGTACTGGCTTGGCCACTGCAGTGCAAAACAGATACAGTACTACAAGAGGGAGGGAAGGCACAGAACAAGTTAGACACGTACACTTTTTTTTTTTTCTGAGATACTGGTCAACTGCTATGAATCTTCAGCTTAAAGCCACTTCTGTTAAACATACACTGTACGTCTGGGTGAAAACATCTGTGGCATTTACCTAAATGAGCAAGATGATACTTGCTGCCCATCAATGATGCAACAAAGCCAGAACAATGGAGTGGTGGTACTTCAGAACAAATCTCTCTCTGGGTGATGGATTCTGTGCTGTCTCACGAAGGCAATGTTGGAAGTTGTGAGGAAAGAAGCAGTGTGAGAGGGCTACCCCCACCTGGTGTATTTTCTATGGTCTATACTACCCAACAAAGAAACAGTATTGATTCCAGTTCAGGTTTGAGGGCATGGATAGAGGTTAAAAGAGGGTGTTGGTACACCAGTGATGGTGAAAACCAGAACAGTCTCCTCTCAAGCTTTCCGATTCTCTGTTACATCTGCATGTAAGCCAAGCCTACATTATTAAGTTTTTAATTACCAGAACGATACACTAAGCACAAAAGGCCTTTTGTCTCATGGTACTGTTGATACTTAAAGCTCAGTAAGCTTACATTTTCCATTGGATCGGAAGTTATGATTATCAGATGAAATATGAAACCTTTGGAAAAATTAATTAGGAGTTCCAAATCTTAAAGGAAAACTACACCCTCATATCTTGTACATTTTGTTTCCATGTCAACAGACAACTCTTTTTGTTTGGTTGCTAGAGATACATGTGATTGCCTTAGTTTATTTTCACTGTTCATACTAGTTCCTGAACTATCCTGTGGGTCTTCATTTTCTGGTTGTTGAAATCTCATTGTCTCTGAGAGTTGCATTAGCATATGAGAACATGATGTATCAGCATCCATTAGACTCCATAGTATGCCTGTCACTTAATTAAAGTTCAACAAAGCAAGCTGCACCAAGGTGTGAAACACCACATTTACCATCAGTTACCTTTGCAAACTAAGTTGTAATGCAGGGTTTTTCCCTTTAACTACATTCAATGTGTGTGCTTCCAGAGAGTATTTTTCAGGATGTTTGTACTTTCAGCATAGAAATGCATAGCACAAATGGTTGCTGTGACATCACATTCTCATATGCTAATGCAGCTGTCATGGACAGTGAGAGTTCAACAACCTCAACATGGAGACCCCCAGAATAGTTACATGGGACTCGCATGAACAGTGAAAACAAATTGAAGCAAACACCTATTGTAATATATGGATTTGCCTTTTTAATATCACACCAAAGCATACAAAAAAATGCTGTAATACCATCGATGAAGAAGTAATAATACTATCGTTCAGATCCTGTAATACTATCGTTCGGAGTGCTGAACAATATTATTATCACAGAAACAAGACTCTCATGGACAGTGGCAACTGGCTTTCACAGTAACTGTCGTGCAAATTAAAAGCTGGCTGGCCGAACCCCCAAAAAAAAAACTAACCTGCAGCAAACGGTGTCTCTGGCTCACTCATGTGCTATATAGAATCTCTTTTTTCAATTCACAGCAATAAAACAAAGCCACATATATAAAAAAAATAGTAGCTCCACGACCGCTCGTATAGACAAGCCGTCGTGTTCCCGAGATAGTTATTCATAGCACACAGGAAGCACCAATAGAAATACAAGCTGGGTGCTTCTGAGACAACTTCATGCTCTGGCGTCCTTAGCAATACACACCAAGCAGCTACCCTTAAAGAGACCTGCATCCATATTTCATTGCCCTCAGACTGCTGCACCACATTTCTGCAGGACATTGGAAACTGCTCAGATCCATATATTACAAAAAAATAACAGGTGGGAACTCTGATTACTTGGCTAAGGTTTCCATGTCCCCAGAACCTCATTTTATTTATTTTATTTATTAGCTTTTTATGACCGGGTAAGTACAGTAGGCAATAACCCTGCCTATTTTCAGGCACGACCCGGAAGAGTACAAAATACAAACTTCCAAACAGTCACAGGTAGCGTACAATCAAAACATGACAACTTCCAACAGGTATCCATGCAGGGGTAGCTGAAAATTATACATACAAGCAAATAACCATCCAGGCAGAGATGAGAAAATCAAATGTGGGCAAGCCCAGTGATACACATGGAGTACTGAGAGGCAGTAGCCGAGGTAAGAAAGAGCAAGAGTAGAAGAACAAGCAAGTTTAGTTATAGTCACAAGTATCAAGTGCACAGAAGTGAAAAAAGGTGCATTTTTAAAGGAGGAGTGAGATAAGGAGCACCTTAAGTGGGGAGGCAGGGAATTCCAGTATTTGGGAGTGAAATGAGAGAAAGCTTGCTCCCCCATTTATGTTGAGCAGTACGGGACAGAAAGTAGCTGAGAGTCAGAGGACCTCAGAGGGTGGGAGTGATGCACAGGGGAAAGCATAGCCCCTAGAGAGTCAGGACAGGGATATCTAGTCAAGGAGTCAATAAAACAACCAAGAGAGTAGGAGCAATGGGAACCTGGTGACAGCCAGCATAAGGCAGAGTAGAGCAAACAGTGGTGCATAAGGCAAGGGGCCGATAGGGCAAATCTGCAAATGTTTTTGTAAGCGGTATCCCACTTTCAAAGTATGACAACACTGGCCTGTGAAAGGAGAGGGAGAGCATACAGTAGCCTTGGTAGCAGGATCCCCTGGCTACAGAGATCCTGGCAGCAGGGGTAAAGGAGTGACGCATACGATAGGTGGCACCAATCTTGTAGTTAACAGATTTGCATACCTCACTAATGTGAGAGGAGAAATCGAGTATGGGATCAAGCATCACCCACAGGTATTTAAATGAGTCAGTGGTAGTGACTGCTAACCCATCATGACAAAGCACACTAAGCTTGGGGGACATGGCATGGACTTTCCAAGAGGACCCAAACAGCATAGCCTGGGTCTTGGGAAAATTAAGTATTAGGGAGTTGGAGGAGAACCAGGATTGGAGTTGTAAGAACACTGATGACAGATGAGTACTGAGGTCATCAATGGAGCTAGAGGCAGGGTAGAGTACCAAGTTGTCTGTATACATAATGGAACGACAGTAGGGGAAGGAGGTGGGAATATCTTTAACAAATATTGAGAAGAGCAAGGGCCCAAGAATGGGGAAGGACACCACAGGAGACAGGGGCAGGAGATGAGAGAACCTTGCCGAAGGAGACAGATTGTAACCTGTTGTCAAGTTAGCTGTGGATCCAGGACAGAGTGGATTCAGAGGCACCAAGGGTGTGCAGTTTATTCAAGAGCAGGGGGTAATTCACCAAATCAAAGGCTTTGGTGAGGTCAATGAACACAGCACCTGTGAGAAGGCCTTTATCCATGTTGAATTTTTACCTCGCTGGTATAAAGGGTGAGAGCAGCAGTAGTGCTATGTCCAGTCCTGAAACCATGTTGAACGAGGGACTGGAGATCGAAATGGAACAAATGGGCAGATATCTGGTGGTGGATTAGTTTCACAAAGATCTTGCTGAGCGTAGGCAGAAGTGCAATGGATTGATAATTAGACAGGATCTTGGGACCTCCTTTCTTGAACGCTGGAATAGTCCTAGCAGATTTTCACACCAAAGACACAGTGGAGGTACTAATGGATAGATTAAAAAGCTCAGTTACTGGAGTAGCTAAGAGAGTGGCAGCAAGTTGCAGTATCCTGGGCTCTAACTTGTCTGGCATGTCACTGCTATGAGTTGGAATGGATTTCAGCAGCAAAATGCGTCACAGGAGAGAGCATCATAGTAGGAGGTGCTTCAAGAGGAGCATGAGGAGGAGGAAGATGTGAGCCACAGGATTTGAGAGGGGGGAAACATTAGGAACCTTAGTAAAGATGGAGTTGAAGGTATTGGCAATGGTGTAGGAATTATTGCACAGAGTATTGTTAATTAGTATGTCTTTGGAAATCTGTGACTTGGTGTTACCTAGGATCTCATTAATTTGGGTCCAGTATCTCTTAGGGTCAGAGGCGGAGGATTTAAGGAGTTCACGGTAATAGTTATTCTTGGTCGAGCGAACCTCCTTTTTGCAGGTGTTGCTGAATGAGTGATACGCATCGAAGTCAGCCTGTAGAAAGGAGAAGGACTTCCATTTTGACCAAAGTTTGTCATGGTACATGGTCAATTTCAGGAGGGGCTGCTTCAACCACTTGGTCACCTTCCCTCTAACTCTACATGTTGAGACCGGGATGTGCCAGTTCTGCAAGGCTAGCAGAGTCGTACTGAAATAGTCTGTGGCATGGTTGATGTCTGTGGTCATAAAAATGGGAGACCAGTCTACATGTTGCAAATCATAGAGGAACATAGCCAGGTCGAAATTTAAGAAGTCAGCAAAGGATAGAGCTTCGGGTGGATAAGAAGGAGAGTGTGGGTACCCCTCATGCAGTAGACAGGGCAGTGATTGCTAATGGAGTCCTGCAGAGGAGTAACAGTCCTTCCAATTTGTGAGGATCCAGTCTATAAGAGTATGGCTCAAGCCGTTCTGAGAGATCCTAGTTGGGGATAAGACAAGTTGAAAAAGGTTGGCCTTGCTGACAGTAGAAGTAAGGAGAGAGGAGTTAGGACCCTGCCAGTCAAGGTTAAAATCCCCCAAGCAGATCACCTAATTTTTCTTAGACACCGCAGGAAACAACTCAGTAATCTCCTCTAGACCGAGCTTGCCATTTCTAGGTGGAATATATATGCAGAAGATGTGCAATTTCTTGGCCCCACCAAGAAGTAGAAGCGAGTGAAGTATCTCACAGTTATTCGGGGAGGTATTAAAGAGACGTTAAGGTGTGACTTATAGTATAGCGCCAGCCCGCCACCCCTTTTGAAGGAGGGACGGTCGACCTGGAGCAAGTTATAGCCTGGAAGAGAACAGTTCAGATCAGAGACAGAGAGTTTCAACCATGTTTCAGATAGGGTTAGGATGACAGGGTTGTTGACCCGCACCCAAGCCTCCAGCTCAGGGAGATTGGCTATGAGACTACGGATGTTTAAGTGGGCCAAGGTCAAGCTCTTGGCCTGTGGCAGGTGATGGGTGGAGCAAGAAAAAGGTTGTAGAAGCTTAGCTATAGGGCCAGGGTTAGGTTCAATGTCACCAGCAAGGGAAAGGGATAACATTATGACCCAAATTGCAGCAAGCACAAAGGCACGAGAGACATTTCCAGGGGAGGTAAGTTTCCTGCATAAAATGTATCTCAGGAGTATCCCAGTATATTTGTAGCTAAGGAGCACAGGGGGAACTGGCATGGGGGAGTCATCAGCCAGCATGTTAGAGTAGATACTTTAAAGTTCCCGGAGGGAGCCTCGGAATGGAGTGTGGACATCCCTGCGAAGAGGGATAGCGAATCCATGACAAGTAGGGCTAGAAGTACACAAGGAAGGTAGCACATAGTGAGACTTGACGTCCTAGCGAAGGAGGAAAAATAATGGGAGCTTGTGCAAGGGAAAACTACAAAACTGGCTAAGATAAAAGAGTCAGAGGAGAATGAATAAACTGGGGCAGAGACTTAACACAGGAATCTGGTATTATAGCCTTGTGCAGTATGTGCTGCTTGTAACGGACTAGTTTGTCATGTGTTATTTCGTCCGTTATATCAGTGAAGCTGTGACCGGGGATCTATGGACTGTTGCAGACAACAGATAACATAAACAGCAAAAGCTACATACAGTGAGTTGCAGCTCCTTCAATAAGAATTGTACCAGATCCTGTTTTTTTCAGTGCGGTGCTTCTCCCCATACCCCCGTCACGGTGCTTTTTTTGGTGTGGTTGTGTAGTCCAGGTAGACTCCAGGAAGGTTTTTGGCAGCCAGTGTCCATCAGACCATGCAGTCTTGAGACGCAGAGGTGCTACATGCGCATGGCTGAGATCTCCTTGCACGCAGCTTGTTAAAGATAAAATAATAACCTGTTGGCACCTGTTGTATTTTAGGGTTCCGCTGTTCTGGAACATGGTTAATTTGCACAGCACACAGTACAGAACAGCAAAAATAAGAGAAAGGATAGGAAAGCTGTTAGCGAGGAGGCATTAAATACTGGGCTGAACAGGAAACAATTGAAGACGAACACATTCCGGCTGCCAAACACTGATAATTAACACCTGTCTGAGGTGTCAAGGAAGCTGTTAAGTGCCCACTAGGTGGCCGCTAAATGCAGAATTAAAGGTCCGCTTAATCAAGTGATTTTAATATTGAGCCATATAGAAAACAGCATTTTGCAATGGGGCTTCGTCCAGTAGAAGGGGACGTCCACTATAAGCATGTTCATTTAATTTGGTGCATATTGTAATACATTGTCCCCTATCTATTATTCTGTTTATCTTCAAAAGGTAACATGGAAACAAATAAAATTTGCAACATATGAAGGTGCAGTTTTCCTTTACGGTTTTGAAACATCCTAGGCAGTAAGACCATTTGGAAGTGGGAGACAGCCATACCCATTCTGCCTACAGGGTACAGCTGTGTGTCAAGCAACCAGCTGAGAGAACAAACTGACATACTGCAGGTTAATGTAGGCCACATTCAACTTCGAGATAATACCCAAAGAAACTAACTGAGAATTAGAGCCATACTATATGCATATAATGGCCAAGGTGAAACCAGGCATGAATGCCTTCCCTAAATACTGGATGCTACAAAAATACAGGTTACTCACTTGTAACAGGAGTTCGAGGAGTGGTATATGTTGTTCATCCACACTGTCTGGCAGGTACCTTACCACTTTAAGATGGGCCGGAAAGTCTTCAAGCTGGTTCCTCCCACCCACCCGGGTGATGAAACCCTCGGCTCCGCCCCATGACGCCAGATCTAGCCCGCTGGAAGCCAGGTTGTGCGCCGAAGCCAGGGAGGTCGGGTGGATCCGTGTGGATGAACAACACATATCACTCCTAGAACTCCTGTTACAGGTGAGTAACCTGTATTTCTAGGGGTGTGGATATGTTGTTCTATCCACACTGTTTGGCAGACTCCTAGCAGTTCTCTGGGAGGAGGGACGCAAGGCACACACCCCCCTACTTAGGGAACAGGGACTGGAGAACTGAGGTTCCACAACCAGCATCCCGGCGTGACTCAAGGTCGATGTGGTAATGGGAAATGAAGGTGTGTGTTGACTTCCAGGTAGCAGCCCTGCAGATTTCCTGGATAGAAACATACCTAAAAGCAGTCACTGACGCAGTGGTATGGCGGGTGGAACGAGCCCTAAGCCCTACGGGAGGCTCCCTATCCGCCAACCTATAGCAGAGATCAATGCAGGAAGTGATCCACCTGCCAATCATCCGCTTGGCTGCAGGTCTGCCAGGTGTGGCTTCAGCGTATGTGACAAATGGCTGGTGAACCTCTCCCCGAACTTCCGCCATATGCTCTTTGTAGTAGGGGAGCACTTGTCTCAGGTCCAAGGTATGGAGCATGTACTCAGTCTCCGAGGTGTGATTGGGATAGAACACCAGCAGAGTCATTACCTGATTCAGGTGAAACTCCAACACCACCTTCGGAAAAAGTGTCGGGTGGGGGTGTAGGACAACCTTGTGTTCCTGTGGAGGACCAGGTAGGGAGATTTGATGGAAAGCGCCTGGAGCTCCCCAATCCTTCTGGCTGACATGACAGCCACCAAGAAGGCGGTCTTCCATGACAGGTAAGAGATGTGACACCTGTGCATCGGTTCGAATGACTTGCCCATGAGCTTGGCCAATACCAGCAGTAAATCCCGTGGAGGTGATGGTTCACTTACCGGAGAGGATATATGATCTAGGCCCTTGAAAAAGCGCCAGACCACCTTCTCCTGCACCGACTGCTTGCTGGCCCATGCCTGGTAAGCAGAGATGGCTGCCAGGTGCACCTTGAGGGTCGTCAACCGAAGCCCTTGCTGGGAAAAGGAACACAGGTAATCCAGAATGCTAGCTAGCGGGCAGGGCGAGGGGTCCAACCCCTTGCCTTGCAACCAGATGGAGAATCTCTTCCATTTGAAGGCATAGCATTTTCTGGTTGACTCCTTGCGGGATGCCTCAATGACACTGAGGACCTCGTCGGAAAGCCCCAAGGCCTGGAACTCTAGCAGCTCAGGAACCAGGCCATCAGGTGCAGGGACTGAAGGTCCGGAGGGAGTACCTTCCCCTTGCTGACATAGAGCAGGTCCGGGTGGGCTGGACGTCACCTCGGGAGCCTGGAGCTGAAGCTGAGGAGATCTGGATAGCAGAACTAGTGAGGCCAGTCTGGGGCTACCAGGATCACCTGCGCCTTTTCTCTCCTGACCTTGAGGAGCACCTTGTGGATCAAGGGCAGAGGAGGGAAGACATAGAAGAGGCCCGGGGTCCATGGCCTGGAGAAGGCATCCCCCTGCAGCGAGCCCTGCTGAGGGGGGCAGGCATGGTGTAGCCTCAGCTTGGCATTCTCCCTGGAGGCAAACAGGTCCACCTGAGGTGTGCCCCAATGGGAGACCAGATCTTGAACTACCTCCGGCAGGAGAGACCACTCATGAAATGCATCGCCTATCTGGCTGAGGGCACTGGCCAGACTGTTCGAGGCTCCTGCCACATGACTGGCTAGGAGATCCACCTCCAGGCTGAGCACAAGAGACCAAATGTGAAAAGCCTCCTTGCCCAGAAGCAAGGAGTGCGTCCCACCCTGTCTGTTGAGATAATACATGGTCGTGGTGTTGTCCACTTGCCCCCGAACAAATGGAGCGAAGGTGGTCAGGGCTAGCCAGACCACTCAGAGCTCCAGCAGGTTGATGTGGCATTGGGACTCCTGAGGGGACCAGAGTCCGTGGGCTCTGTGCTCCCCCAAATGGGCACCCCAACCTATCAGAGAGGCGTTGGTCGTCAGGATGACCGTTGGCTCGAGGCAGACAAATGGGATTCCCTCCCGCAGATGAGCTGGAATGAGCCACCACTGCAGGCCATCCCACATCTCCTGGGTCACAGAGACTGGCTGGTCTAGATGACCTGAGCGCTGAGATTACTAGCGGGCCAGCTTCCACTGCAGGGGGCACATATGCCAGCGGGCCCAATGGACCATCCTGGTGCAGGCCGCCATGAGACCCAGAAGGTGCAGGAAGTCCTGGGCAGGGCGCAATTGCCCAACCAGAAATTATTAGGCAAAGGAGGAAAGGACCTCGGCCCTGCCCGCCAGGAGCCAGGCTCTGGCTTGGAGACAGTCGAGCTCTGCCCTGATGAACTGAATCACCTGTGAGGTCACGAGTTCCGACCTGGCCTCGTTGATGAGGAGGCCGAGCTGAGAACAAGCCTGGAGGGCCAGATCTCTGGACCGCTCCATCTCCAACCTGGAGGGATCTGCTATCAGCCAGTCATCCAGGTAAGGGTATACCCGGACCCCTCGGTGCCGCAGGAATGCTGCCACCACTGTGATGCATTTGGCGAAGACCCTGGGAGTTGATGAGATGCTGAAGGGCATGGCCTAGAACTCGTAGAGGGTTCCCTGTGTCCGAAAGCAGAGGAACCACTGATGAGACAGACGCACTGGGATGTGAAAGAACACATCCTGGAGGTCCAGGGAGCAGAATCACATGTGCTGCTCCAGGGATAGTATTATCTGAGCCAGGGTTACCATCCAAAATGTGCGCAGCCTTAGGAACTTGTTCAGGTCGTGCAGATCGAGAATGGGGCACCAGCCCCCCATCCGTTATGGAACCAGGAAGTACTGGGAAATAAACCCTGGGCATGGACAAGGATCCGCCACCTTGCTGACTACACCATTGTGGAGGAGCTGGTCAGTGTCATCTCAGAGAGCCAACTGGGAGGCTAGAGACCTGGTGGCCCCCTGAAGGGCGCAGACTCGAAAGGGAGGGACCTGCTGGAACTCCAGAGGCAGGCCCCTGCCAACCACTTCCAGCACCCAGCAGTCCATGGTGATAGTGTACCAGGCGGAAAGGAAGTGGCTGAGCTGGCCCCCCAAGGGGGGACCCAGGGGAGGTAAGACGAGGTTGAGGATGGCACCCCGCAACCCATCACTGGGCAGGCTTGGAGGAAGAGGGACCGGCCGAGGAGCCGCCAGGGCCCTTCTGCCCCGGGTTTCCTGACTGAGAAAGCGACGGACTTTGCTTTAGGCCACCAAGTTTGAGCCTGCTAGCCCTGCTGCTGGTGCTTCTGGGCAGGTCTTGCCACAGGAGTGGAGGGACAAAAGGGCTCATGCTGCTGATGGTGGCCTTTGTCCTGCTGTGCAGATGTGACTGATTCTAGGGTGGCATTGGATTTTTCAATGTGCTGGAGGTGGCCCTCCACACCGGGCCTGAACAGGTCGGTGCCCAGAAAGGGAACATCTGCGAGCTTGTGTTGGGTGTCTGCTGTGAAGGTCGAGATCTGCAACCAAGCCCTGTGGCGCATGACCACTGAGGCCTCTACCAAACGGGCACAAGAGTCTCCAATGTCCAGAGCTGTCTGGAGCTGCTGCTTTGCCACCACCCTTTCCTGATCCTGGATCTGCAGGTCGGCCAGAAGATGAAGGAGCACCTCATCCGGAGAGCCCAACAGGGCGTGACAGAAGTGTACCATCATAACAGCCGAGCTGGCCTGGTGAAGGCCCAAAGAGGCAGCAGCGTACACCTTTCTCACTGAGTAGTCCAATTTCTTGGACTCCTTATCTGGGGGCTTGTCCATATCCCTCATGTTGCCTGAGCACGTGAAGACAGAATCTGCCACCAACCCCTTGGCCGAGGGGTGCTCCGAGAAGCCGAAGAGAGAGAGAGAGAGCCAGTAGGGACCGCATACTTGCAGGCCATCCTGGCCGATGGCGCTGGGCAGGAAGCTGGGCGCTGCCAGAGTTCTAACTCGGGGCCTACAATGGCCTCAGCTATGGAGAAGGCTTCTGTGGGGGAGTCCCCCTTGTCCAGAATCTCTGTAAGGGGATATCTGGTCCATTTCTGCGTGGGTTCGAGCGGCATCCCAGTGGACTCCGAGATGAGCCAAAGGATACCAACGAACAAGGTAGGGTTCTCGTCCACAGAAAGACCCCCCCTTGAGGATTCCAGGTCGACTGGGCAGGAATGCAAGGAGAAGTCTTCAGACTCCGAAGAGTCCGCGTACAGCTGGTGACCATCTGAACCACTCTCCACTCGCCAAGGGCGATCGGGGGTGAGAGTGACCGACAACCGATGGGGCAAACCTTGAGCCGGCTAAGAATCCTTGGTCGGCGCCCCATTCTTAGGCTGGGGAGGCGGTGGTTCCACCACAATGTGCGGTGCAATCGGTTCTGGCTGAGCAGTTGGCGCCAGGACCGGGTCCTCGACCAGGGAACCGGCGGCGGGAGTCGGCTTTGGCCATTTGGGTGACAGCCACTTAACTGCCAGTGTGGAAGCCGGTGTTGGCTTGCTGCCAGCCAAAAGGAGCTATTGCCACATTAGATCCTCACAGCGCCGACTCAACTTGCACCAGAGCCTCGAGAGCCGACGGTCCGGAGAACGAGGTCTCTCCCGCTCCCAAGAGCATCGACAGTGGGTCTTACCATTTTTCCGGATCCTTCTTCCGGGATCGAGGGGTGTGAGACCCAGAAGGAGCCTCCCCTTTAGTCGAGAGGGACTGGCACAGCTTCCAAAAGGAAGCCATGTAAGAAGAGCTCAGTTGGAGCGGAATAAAGGCCGAAGCCAAAGAGGAGCTTGCTGCAGCCTGGGCTGCCTCCTCCTCGAGGGCCGTGAGCTGTTCAAGCTGTTCCAATTGTTCCTCAGAGCCCACCACTGTGGATACCACCCAACAGGCCTCCTTCAATTTGACTGGCAGGTACCATTTCTCCAGTTGCCCCAGCTGGAGTCGAGCAGCGCGGTCTTCGAGCACAGACAGAGAAAAGGGCAGACATCTCGCAAGCCTGCAGATCGTTGTCGTGTCTGAGGAAATAAACACACGAGGTATGGGGCTCAGTGCGCAACATCTTCTGCCTGCAGGGGCACCAGTGGAACCACGAGGGAAGAGGGTGAAGACTGAACTCAAACGAGTTTCAAAGCAAGTTTAGGAAAAAAATTTGAAGTTTTTAGAGCCCGGGCCTGCAAAACGCGAGAGTGCTAAGGAGAGAACCTAATACTTCCAAGCAGTAAGGAAGATCTGGCATCATGGGGCAGAGCCGAGGGGTTCATCACCCGGGTGGGCGGGAGGAGCCAGCTTGAAGACTTTCCGGACCATCTTCAAGCAGCAAGGTACCTGCCAGACAGTGTTGACAGAACAACATATCCACACTCCTAGAAAGAGAATTTAAATTTATTTTTTAAATCTATTTTTTTTTAATCTCTTCTTTATGTTCCTGCGCCCAGCCCCCTTCTGTCCAGCCCCCCCAGCCCCATGACCCCAGAGTCCACTGGCCTTACCTTTTACCCTAGCGACGTGCCAGCTAGCCGGGTGCGGAGCCTGAAAGGGGTCGGCTTACATCCTGCCGGGCAGTGAATTTTCTCCTCCTTTTTTAGCCCATCCCCGAGGTCGGCACAGCAGCGTGCAATGACGCCAATGGCTAAGCCACGCACACTTCCATACATGGCATGCTGGGCGTCTGCCCCGCAACATCTCTCTACATGTGGGCCCACTGTGCCAGCCCCCACTAGGGGTCAGGCAGGCAGCGGACTCTGTCCCCACTCCTCCCCGGGAGAGGAAAGCTGTCCTTTGGGCACTCTATCCTCTCCCTCCCCAGCCGACCCCCGGCAGCCCACTCGCACCGCGAACATGGGTCACCAGCATGGCAGGAGGTAAGGCATGATGCCTGAGCCCTCCAGGCAACTGGGTCAGCAAGAATTCCAAAAATAAATCAAAAAAATAAGGCAAAAATACATTTTAATTAACTATCTTTCTGTACACATACAAGCAAAAAATAATTTGGCTAAATCAAGAGAAGATAAAATACCAGAAGCATCCTGGATTCCCCACAGGAGGCAGGTCTCAGGCAGCTTGTGCTTGATCCCACCAGAGACAGGGTGATTCTGGACCTGGTACTGACCAATGAGGACAGAATCACAGCTGTCCGGGTGGAAGGACAACTGGGATCCAGTGACCACAACATAGTGTGGTTCAGCATGGGGATGGGGACTGAATCGAGTCACACAAAGGCGAAGGTTTTAGATTTCAGAAGGGCTGACTTTGCTGAAATGGGGAGGTGTATCAGAGTAGCCCTGGAGAAGGGGGACACAGGAGGAAGAGATGAAGAGCAATGGAGGCAGATAAAGGCAGCCATAGTGCAAGTAATGAACCAATGTATCAGGTTGGTGTCCAAGGGGAAGAGAAGGAGGCAGCCACTATGGTTCTCGAAAGAGGTGGCAGACAAGGTAAGGGCTAAAAGGCTGAGTTTCAGGAAATATAAGGAGACCCAAAGGGGGGGGTGACAGGGAGGTGTACCTAGAATGTCTAAGGGAAGGTTATTAGGAGAGCAAAGGCATGGACTGAGGAAAGATTAACGCAGAAGATAAAAAGAAAAAAGGGGGACAAGACTTTCTATAAGTACATCAGCAATAGAAGGAAAAACGGGATGGGGTTGTAAGGCTCAAAGGGGACGAGACAGAGTGTAAGGAGGGAGACCTGGAAAAAGCAGAAATACTGAATAAATACTTCTGTTCAGTATTTACTGTTGAGGGGGATAGTAAGGGTCCACAGCTGAGTGACAGATACCAAGGAGGGGGAGAGGTGTACACCAGTCCATTCACACTGGAGAAAATCCAGGAGGAACTCACAAAACTGAAGGTGGACAAAGCAACGGGACCAGATGGCATACACCCGGGGATACTGAGGGAACTGCAAGAAGAACTAGCAGAGTCTCTGGCAGCCTTGTTCACCGAGTCACTCAAACCAGGAGTGGTTCTACAGGACTTTGCTCTGTACTGGTACATAGAAACATAGAAGTTGACGGCAGATAAGGACCGCAAGGCCCATCCAGTCCTGCTCTTATTGGAATGTATTTCCCCAGGTCTCCCCTGAAAAAGGGATATGCATGTCCCAGTGTGCTTAAGTGCTTACCCGGTCATAAAAAATTCAAAGTAAAATAAATAAAAATGGAGAGAACCATGAAGCTTTTAAACATCTAAGTATTCTAATTGGACAACACCACTGTGGACAATGACATGACTGCAGCATTGACAAATTTAGCATTTTCATTAAAAAAAAAAATCCCATGAAATGTCTTTCTAAGGTTCAAAAGATTCCTTCGTCAAAGCCTGAAGGACCACAATAAGATCTCATGTTGGTATCATAGAGACACGTGCCCAGAAGAACAATGACAGTCTTTTCCAACTGAGCCAACCCAATCATTAAGACAATAGGGGCCTGATATTCAAATGTTTGCACAGGCGCTAACAGTAATTTGCCTGCACAAATGGGGGATTTATAGGGATCCCCATATTCAAAGGAGCTGTTTTGCATACAAGAGGTTAGCGAAAAAGCTATAAATAGATACTGTGAAAGCGGCGGGGGTAGTGGCCATAAATAGCTGCACTACCCCACATTCAGTGGCTTCACATGGCGCAAAAGGGTTTAGCTGCGCCTTTTTGCGCGCAAATAATGCTGAACAAAAACCCAAACTTATTCTGGGCAACCCTAGTGGCTGCTGGGGAGCACACCCACCCTCTGTGGTCCTGGCCACCCCCCGTGGTCTCTGGCCACCCCTCCCCACTGATCACTGGCCCTTACTGTATTAAAAAAATCCTGGTAGTAGTGGTCTCCTCCTCCCTCTGATCGCCAGCCTGAACTGTATTATACCAAATTCCTGGTGGTAGTGCCAACCCCCCAATCGCCAGTCCCTACTGTATTTAATTGCCAGCTCCTAATGTACTGTATCGAAATCCCTGGTGCTAGTGGTTCCCCATCCCTCCAGTCATTGGCCCCTACTGTGTTATATTGAAATCCCTGGTGCTAGTGCCCCCAATCACCAGCCCCTACTGCATTACATAGCAATTCCTGGTGCTAGTGGTTCCCCCTCTGATTGCTGGCCCATACTGCATTACACTGAAATCCCTGGTGCTAGTGGTCCCCCTCCACTCTCCAGCCCATAGGAAAATGGATAACCCTCCCTGGTGTACAGTGCCCCCCCCGGCATCCAGGGGGCACATTACAGCTGCTATAGTCATCTACCTGGCCAAAGCCTTCGATACAGTGTCCAATCCTCTGCTCTTGGACAAGCTAAACTCTGTTTGTTTCTCAGCTCTCGCTGTTGTTTGGCTCCATTCATACCTAACGGGCCGGCAACAGTTGGTAAAGCTTGGAGGCACCCTGTCACCTCTCTTTCCAACCAGGCTGGGATCCCACACATCTCCATCCTGGGTCCCATCCCTGAAAGACCTCCCCTCTGCCTGTGCCAACAAGCTCATCCACATGTATGCAGATGACACAGTCATCTTCACCTTTGGACTCTCCACTGCAGTAATGGAAGACCTGCTCCAACAGGACTTCAACAATATTCTTCACTGGTTCCAATCAACTCATAGTAAAAATACAAACAAAAAAAAAACAGTGTCTGTTCTCTTTGGTACCAGTCAGAAACTGGCCAGACTCACTGCCCCCTTCCCCCTTCACCACACTGCATGGCATGCCTCTTGAAGCAGTTCAGTACTTCAAGTACCCTGGAGTGTGACTAGACTGTAAGCATGACTTTTCAGCCAACATCAATGCCATTCATGCAAAACTCTGTCCCAAGCTTGGTGCTCTGCACCACAACAGACCGCTCATCTCTGCATGTCTGCAGGGAGCTTGTTACCAAAATGGTGCTCCCTGTCATCGACTACGTGGGGTGTGGTCTATGGTACCACCCCTTCCACTTCACTTGCTAGAATGGACACCCTCCATCATTCCTTCTGCCACTATGCCACACACTCAACCCCTCACACACCCCACTGTTGATTATATTCATCCCTAACCATCTTCCTTCTGTCCTCATGTCACCAGGCTCACTGTACCTCCTTCGTATCCACATATTGATTTGGTTCACTTACCTTGCCTCTGTTCTCTCCCAACTCCCCCCCCCCGCTTCCTGTTCCCTTGGTTCCAGGGACCATCACACTTTTGCCCTCCCCATCCCTGTCCCCGTCCCCCCACTGGACAATCTGCCTTCTCCTATTGACTTTCCTCACTCTGGAACCAACTCCCTTCCTCCATCTGCCTCTCCCCATGCCGTGGTCCCTCAGGCACCAGTTGAATCTCCAACCCCAACCCACCTATACCTGCTCCCCTTCCTCCTGGACCAAGCTTTAACCATCCTGGTAAGCAGATGGCTGAGTCCCTGCTCCTGGCTTGATTTCACTACCACACCACTATAGATTTCTCCTGCATTGTGAGGTCAGAGATTACCTCGCCTTACAGGTCAATCGACTATTGACAATATTGTTCTTTTCCGGTGTATTGCCGCCACTTCTGAATATGCACGTGTTAGGTGTTTTTATTGAGCTGTACTGCACTTAATTTTCTGCACAAACAATATTTGTATTTATTCAAATTTTGTACATAAGTCTTACAAATTGTTTTTCAACTGCTTTGCATTACTGTACTGTGCTGCTGTTCTTCCACTGTCCCCTTCCCCTGGGTCTCCCTTGGAAATTAGCCTTGGTTCAGTGTGCCTCACCCAGTTACTAATTTTTAAATAAAAATAAATAACTACATTTTGTTTTCAAAGTAAGTTATTCTATACAACCACTGAAGGTAGGGAATGCCTCACAGACTTGCCACACCTCGCTATCTCCAAGAGGAGTAATAAATGCAGATGCTGACATTCTTTAAGGCATCATCCACTATATTATTCATCAAAACAGGTTAAACCAGTTTCCAGGTGCAGTGCTCAGACAAGCTTCTACTTAGACATCTGTATTAACAGTAACAAGGGAAATGCGATACATAAAATGCACACTGTTATACTTTTGACTGGCTTTGTTGGGGAACTAATCCCTCACACTTTATGCTAGGTTTAGTCTGTTGAACTTACGACTGTCTCTCAGTGATGACAAGTAGTTGCCTATTTGGACACTCATTATTTCTACTTCTAATTTGAACTATCCCTTATGATTTCAAGATTTCAGATGCAAATGTCATCATTTCTAGCTCAGTCTGCTTATATTAGAATAGGAAACCAAAAATGTTCAATCTATTGACTTTCTTCTGCCACCAAATTAATGAGCACAACTATATATCCAGCATTCTGCTTCCAGTGAGTATCAAATTAAGATGAAGGAGGCCACAAAATCAGTCAGTCTTGCAAAGGCAGAAGAGAGCTGCAAACAGCAGAGGGGGGCCATGGGACAGAAAAAAAAACAGTTGTTCTGGTATAAAAGAAACAGAAGATGAGAGGGTAATTGGAAGCTTGACTTGGTTTACTTGGGGGATAACAAGCAGAAGGCAGACATTTTGAATAATTACTTCCACTCAGTATTTACAGGGAGGACAGTGGGCCTCTGCCAGAACCTATGGCATAAGGAAAAGCAGCAACAAGGGCATAAGAAATGGGGCAGATGGTAATAATAATACAAGAGAATGAGCTTAAAGCCTGAAAATAAATAAGGCACCAGGACCCACGGAGATGCATCCGTGGGTGTCTGGTGAATCTGTCATGAACTGGCTGAGCCCCTGGCAGGGCTATTTAACAGCTCACTGCAGTCAATGGTAGTTCTTAGAGACTGGAGGATAAAGAATGTGGTTACACTCCACAAAGGAGGGGATAGCGAGTACCTGGGAAATGACAGGCCTGCCAGCCATATCTCCATTGTGAATAAACTGATGGAGACACTAGTCACAGAGGATCTGGGGATCTACCTGGAAAGTAATGAGCTCCAGGATAGTACATAGCATGGGTTAAGGGCAGGAAGGTCTTGTCAGATCAATCTGATAGTGCTCTTTCACCGTGTTACAAGGGTGGTGGATAACGGACAAGCAGTAGTTACATGCTGCTTTGACTTCAGCAAGGCATTCAGCTCGGTGCCATGCAGAAGGCCACTAAAGATGTTAGAGGACCTGAAAGCAGCAAAGGACCTGGTGGGAAGCTGGATTGGGGGGATGGCAGAGAGTGGTTGTTAATGGGGCCATTTCAGGGGAAGGGAGGTCACAACAAGTGGGTTGCTGCAAGGGTCAGTCCTGAGACCTGTCCTTTTCACTATGTTCATCAGCATCATAGGGGAAGGTATACAGGGCAAGATGACTCTTTTTTCCAGATGGCATAAGGCAGGGTAGATGGGGGTGAGGGAGTTGCAGAGGTTAGATAGATGATCTAAAGTATGGCAGTTAAGATTCAATGCCGAAAAATGCAAGGGGATACGCACAGGGAGCAGAAACCATAGGACAATATAGAGAATGGGAGGGGTTAGGGTGGCCCCTACAGTACTTTAGAAGAAAGGAACCTGGGAGTCATCACATGCGACACCATCAATCAAACTAGCAATAAAGCCTACAGCAAGGAAACCAGAATGTTGGGGTGTACTGGGATGGGTATTGATGGGAGGGAAGAGGTAATACTGCCTCTGAATGGATCACTAGTGAAGCCCCATCTAGAATACCGTGCCCAGTTCTGGAGTCCACATCTGTGGAAAGACAGAAACAGACTGGAGATGGTGTGGCAAAAGGTAACCAAGATGATTCAGGGCCAACAGGGCAGATCCTACGAGACTGACTAAGGGCAGAGAGCATGTGCTAACTGAAGGCCAGAAGAAAAAGGGAAGACAAGACAGAGATCTTCACGTTCCTGAAAGGAAGAAACCAGGTAAACTGTGAGGAGCTGTCCAATAGGAACAGTGAGTCAATTACAAGGGGGCACTGAAAGGAAGCTGCTGTGGGGAGATTGAAGAGAAATGTGAGAAAATTCTACTTTGTGGAGAAAGTGGTTATGCAGTGGAACAGCCTACCAGCTAAGGTGTTAGAAGTAAAAACCATAAATGGATTCAAGCAAGGCTTGGGTAGAGTAAGGGATCGGACAGTTACACAGGGAGGTGGCAGTAAAGTATCTTGAGCTCAATCACCCTCACTCCTGCTACTACTGTTGCTGTCTTTGCTCTAGTGAATTAGTGGCCCCACTGACCTGTATTATAAATAGTTGTAACACGGCACTATTCAGAGCCCCAGGAGCAGAGACGGTGATACGGGCAACGGCATCACGTGGTGCAGGAGCAACACGGCATTATGAGATAATAATGCCGTGTTGCTCTTGCAGTGCCGAAACTAGCCAGCAGAGGTTAAATAGCAGTGTGTGAGACCGACACCGGTGACACAAAGAGCCACACACTCAGCCACGAGCTAGACAGTAGCAGAGGCAGGAAGGGGGACAGGGACCGCTAATTTCCTAATTAAGTGGAGGACCAGGACATGGACACTGGGCACCGGAGATCAGCAGTAACCGGGGAGAGGTAGGAGAGGTACTGCTGCCAAGAGGGGGCGGGGCAAGCAATGAAACACACACCCTTAGTGTGACACACTTATGCAAATGAGAGAGACCTGCCAGTCGCGGTACCACCAAACTGCAGTCCGCCGCTCCAAAGCATGGGGCATGTGTTGCGATCGTTAAGCTAGCAACTGTATGTCCGTGCACCCAAAACAGTTTTGAACGGCATCTGTATGTAAGAGAGCACTGTCACGAACTCTGAAAGTAAGATTACAGATGACAGGAATTTCTGCAACTGCCGTTGTCTTTATTGTGAATGAACTAGCACACTGTGTAGCCTGCACCACCACCGAGTATGTCCGTGTTACAAGCGCACTAATCCCCGCTGAAGGTGGCATCTAGTGGGGTGTTAATGGATGGTGGGGCCATTGTCTGCCCTCGGCCTCCGCCTCGTGCCACAACGGCCCCAGCCATGCATTAACTCCCCATTAGATGCCATCTTCAGCGGGGATTAATGCTTACTTCTACACTGGCTGGTTTAGTACCCAGTGACTGGAAAAAGTCTATGGTAATCCCACTCTATAAAAAACAAGACAAATCAAATGTTAATTATTGACAATGTTTGACTAGTAGTTTGAGGGAAATAATGGAGTCACTAATTAAATGTGGATGTGGTGGTAGAAGGTATAGGGAGAACAGGGAATGCAAGCGCTTAACAGACAGCATGGATTTTCTCCTAAAAGATCTTCTATAACTAATTTGTAAACATTTTACGAGTCAGTTACCAAACAACCTGGATAAGGGACAATCAGTAGGCATTTTTTAGATTTTAACAAGGCCCATGGTAAAGTTCTTCGCCAAGCAATAAATATCAAGCTTAAAATACTTGAGATTAACAATTTATTGATAATGTGGCTCAATAAGTGCTTAAGTTAGAGGACACCAAGGGTGAGACTCAGAGTATATTCACAAGAGAATGAAGTACTAAGTGGGGTACCACAGAAGTCAGTGTCAGGGCCAGTTTTATTTAAGGTCTATATTCAGGATGTGGACAGCAAACTAAAGTGTTGGGTGCAAAAGTTTGCAGATGACACAAAAATATGAGTGGCAGAAACACAGGATTTGCCAGCAGATAATTGTATTTATTTATTTGTTCACTGGGTAAGGACACTGAGCAAACATTGCCCCTTTTCAGGAACGACCCAGAGCCGCTCAAGTAGCAGCTATGATGTAACGATAAACAGAGAGTACAGTAAACACCACATTAGTGCATACAATAGGAACATTTATACAAAGTATAACAATTTACCTAATACAACAACATAAAATACAAGGATGAATTTTAAAAACATTGACAGTATGATTGCTCCAGTAAATGCGACTTGTAAATAAGTTTTAAATATATCATGACTGATAAGGACCACTCAAGCCCACCTAGTCTGCTTTTTTATTCCCCCCTGCCTATAGTATCATCACAGATCCTACTTGATCTCTGGCCCACTCACCCATCCCCTCCCCTAAGATTTCCTTATGCATATCTCGTGCATTCTTGAACCCTAACAGGTTTTGCCCCCACCACCTCCACTGGAAGACTGTTCCAGGAACCCACTATTCTTTCAGTGAGGAAGTACTTCCTCACATCTCTCCTGAATATGTCCTCTTCCAGCTTCTTATCATGCCCCTTGTCCTTGAGCACATTTTGTTTCTGAAAAATACTTCCCAGCTGTACCTTATTCACCCCATGAGGTATTTAAAGGTCTCTATCATATCCCCTGCTTTCCCTTTTCTCTTCCAAGATGTACATATTTAGGTCCTTAAGTCTCCTCATAGGGCTTCTGATGAGACCATGCACCATTTTAGTTGCCCTCCTCTGGACCACCTATACTCTATGTCCTTCCAGAGATGAGTTCTCCAGAACTGGACACAATACTCTAGGTGGGGTCTTACCAGCGTTCTATACAGAGGTAACACCATCTCCCCGTTTCTACTGGTGCTACTCCTCCCTATGCACCCCCATATCCCACTAGCCCTTCCAATTGCCTTGTTGCAGTGCCTGGCCTCCTTTAGGACACCCAATATGATTATCCCCAGGTCTCTTTCCTGCTTGGTGGCTGTCACTACCACCCCCCCCACACACACACTTTTGTACTCTGCCCCTGGGTTTCTGTGCCCTAAATGCATTACTTTGCACTTTTTCATACTGAAAGCCAGCTGCCATGCCCTTCACCACTCTTGAGGTTTCTCTGGTCTCTGCTGGTATAACTACTGCAATCTGAGAAATCTTTTCAAACACTGGAAACACAGCTGGCTGCTCTTTCAGTACAACTTCAGCAACGATGAAGCTGTTAAAATCCAAGGGGATTTGGACAGGATACTAAATTGGATAAAAACATAGGGGATGTCCTTGAACATGGAAAAGTGTAAGGCTGTGCAGCTAGGAAAAAAAGAATAGACTGCATCACTATTACCTTAATGGGTACGAGTTGTGTCACAGCCAATCAGGAACAGATTTAAGGATTACAGTAAACCACAACTTCAAGCACACTGAACAGTGCAGGAAGATCACAAAAAGGGCATATAAGATAAAAGCATGCGCATGGAGCAGTTTTAAGTCAAGGGGTAGAGAGGTTATAATGCCACTCCACAGGAGTCTAGTTATCTGGTAGTGTTATTATGGCTCTTAATTTTGGTCCCCACATTTAGAAGTCAGCAAAAAGGAAACTGAGAGAATACAAAGGAGAGTGACTAAGATGGTTTCGGTTTCAAAAGGATACTTTATGAGGCTAGATTTAAGGAATTACAATTTAAGAGATTTGAAGAATGACATTTACAATTATAACTACTTATTGTTTACCATGTATAACATTTTAGATTATATTAAGTTATGCAAAGCTAACAATCTGGAATTGAAGGGGGGGGGGGTTATACTATGCATTGACAAAGTAAGCAATTTAAAAATAGAACATTTTAAAACAAATCGGTGGAAATGTTCTTTCATCAGAGTATAAGAGGGTTATGGAAAAAGTTACCAAGTCATGTGATAAACAGCAAAGATAAAAATATATTCACAAAAGCAATATACTTAAAGGGGACCAGTCATCACAAAGGGCCCCATACCCATGTGTGCAGCTGGTGCCAATGTGCACTCTGAGTACAAAAACATTTTGGTTTACTTTCCATTTACTGTGGTACAGTAGACTGTATCAACCTAATTTTGCTTACTTGTTGGCAGACATCTTGTTACTACAAATCCTAGCATCTCCCGGAGCGGACATCAGAGCAGTAGGCAGCAGTAGGAGATTCAACAGCCTGCAGTGCTTGTGAGAGCTTTCACAATCTCCAATCAGATGTTTCCAGTACTGCTTTTCACCAGGGGCAAAGTACAGTCCTCTGTGACTATGCTATCCCAAGGAGGACAGTGGGAGCAGAAAACAAAAGATCAGAGTGGATATAAACTCTAATATGCACTGCAGGGTACTGTATCTCCTATCACTGCCTACTGCTCTAATGTCAGCTGCAGGGAATTCTGGGATTTGAATTAACAAACGATGTGTGCCAACAAGTAAGCAAAATTAATCTGATACAATATACTATACTACAATAAACAGAAAGTAATTATGCACACAAAGTGCACATTGGGTGATGGCTGTTCCTCTTTATTACAGAGATCAGATATGAAGTTCTATCACTGAGTAGTGAGAAGTTGTTTTATAAGCTCCTGGCCTGCTTCTGCTCAAAGACCTGTAGTATTTATTTTCCTTTCCTCCCCGGCAAGTTGCCTGATGTGTGAAAGAGGGCCCTTCCCCTTCACAAACGTGGTGACACCACTTCCTCCAGGAACTACCACTCTAGCTCCTTTACATCTGTACTGGCAAAGTTACAACACCTTGTGCTCTCCTAGCGCTCCTCCTACCTTGATTTCACCACTTTTCTTTATACATTTATGGATGTCTTCCTTAAAACCCACTCAACTGTATACTCCTTTCTCTGGGTTACTGTCTTATTTTAATGGAGAAGGATAACAGCCCTGTCACCTCCGACGCCTTTAGTGATCTCACTAAGGCCTTCAACACTGCTGTGCATCCTTACTTTATGATAAGCAGAGCGCAGCTGGTTCATCTAACTTCCAGGTCAAACTGTTGAGCTCTTACCTAGTCAATAGGTGCCAATCAATCCTTGTATGGGATGCCCTGAGCTCACCACTCAGCTGTCCCCTAGGGCTGCCTTGTGTCCCATTCTGTTTTGGATTTTACTTTTTTCTTTTTATTCTGCTATGGTTGCATTGCTATCACATGGAACAGGAGGCATTGTAACAAAAGCAATAACTAAGCAAAAAAAAGATAAAAAAATCAAGCATGGAGATCCGCAGGGCCAAAAAATAGTAGGCAACTTTGGAAAAAAAATCCTAACAGCAAAGACAAGGACACACCAGGATTACACACATAAATCAAAACACATTGCGCAGCATATGTTTATGCAAAGTTTGACTGTAGTTCTGCTTTGAATCTCTCTGTAATCTTATCTCTGTGCTCTCTGAAGCAAACTAGCAGCAACCTTCTATCCCCTCCCTTTCCTGGGCTGTAAAGCTTTTTTTTGGATACAGTTTGCATGGAAGGTCTTACATAGAAACAAATTCCTGTTCTAGAGAAATAGGATATGGATACCTTCTGTGATCAAAGAGGCTGTAAAGTTTTCAAAGCCAATTTACAATCCATGACAAATTGAGGGTTTTTTTACTTGTAAAATGAGCAGGTACGTTCATCCAATGCAATGATGTTTTACGACTGGTGCACTAATATGGAAAGAAGAAGATCTAGCCCCGGTTCACTGCATATAGTATAGCATGAGCCACTACACAGTGCTCTAGCCACAGGAATACAACGTCAAAATGCAAAAACTTTCTTGGAAAAAAAAAAAAAAAGGAAACTGAACCAGAGGCAGAGTTTTGCACTACCTCCTGGGTGACCCAGGTTTCCAAGCGGACTTTGCTATCTCAACCCGGAACTAGCAAGGGTCCAGCTACCTGCAGCCTTGCCATCTTGGAACCTAATCCTGTCAGATTGCTGCAGTTAAGCAGGGATGGGTCTGGCCTCTAGTCAGACTGGAGACCTCCAACGAACACTAGCTGTTGCAGGAAATGGTGCTGGTAGCTCTCCAGGGGGGCATGCTCCCCTTGGTTATAAGTGGCTATACTGTTGATGCCCTAGCATGGTGTTAAGGGGACACTGTGATGTTGGAGGTGCCATCTTTTGGATAGAATGTCAAACCAAAATCCTGTACATCTGTTCTGGTGGTTGTTAAGTGGATGTTAAATATCCCATGACATTTCTCGAAAAAACTAAGGGTATTGGTCCCCGTATTCAAGCCGGGTACAAACACCGCACAGCTGTTTATGTTACGTTTGCGATAGCGTACAATTAACTCTGTGCGATATCGAGATGGTTAACATTCACCGATGGAGTGGTGCTAACTGACTCAGTATTAGGCCATGCCAGCACAGCACTAAGTAGATCTGCACTGATATGGATCAAAGCTGCATACGATGCACAGGTGACAGTGCTGCCCGACACAGGATAACGCCAACTATCCTGTGGGCCATATATAGCCCAAGCATACAGATAAGTTTACTGGGCATGTAAGGCACCAAGGGGCCATCTGCATGCCTATGTGCATTCAGCGCAGAGGACCCCTAGCACTGCTAGAGCAGAACATAACCCTTGTGGTACAGTGGTCCCCTACTCCCCAGTCACCCATCCAGTGTGTTTCATTTCTGCCCCGGTGGTGCAGTAGCGCTCCCACTCCCCATTTACCTGTCCAGTCAGATCCATTAATAGCCCTGGTAGTCTAGTGGCCACACACAAGATGGGTGATCGGGAGGGGACCACCAAACCACCGGGCATACCTTCGCCATGCAGGAAAGTTGGTTAGTGCGGACAACTTGGCACGGGGCAGATGGCTGCAGGAAAGCCCAACTGCCTTTGGGGAGGGTGGCATGGGCTTAGCACCTAGATAAGTAGATTTGGCAGCGGTAAACAGCGCTGCTCTGTTGGCTGTTTACCGGCTCTGCAAACCTTTCAATATACTACAGTACCGGTATGCATGAGGGACCACCTCATCTACAAAGGAGCAGTGGTATAGGTTGCACCTAAGCGCTGCTGGGTTTGGGCAGCTCTTTAAGGGCCTCTGAAAATGACACCATCTGGAGCACCAGTGCTAACCAAATCTGTGCCGGCACTCCCCCTTTGAATATGAGCTCTTTCTCTGGTGTCCTTGCCAAATTTCCCCATTCACTAAACCACCACCAGACTATCCTTGTTCTCTATCAACCAGTACTTCATGTATACCCCATGAAAACAGGAAAACACCTCCTTGCCCTTGGTCAACAAAAGCAAACAAATAAATAAACAGAGGTGAAGCACTGGGTTCCCATGGAAGGGAGAAATTGGGCAATCCTGCATCTCTGCACTTCTCTACCTGCTAGGGGTGCTGTAGTATGAAGACCAAAGACGCCTGCACTCAAGAGACATGAAAGGCCACACTCCCCGATGAAGAGTTACGACTTGAGGTACCGGAGCTAGGTGGTGTGCAACTGATTGTCTGTCTCCACGCTTCATTATTTGGACTAAAGCACTTAAATTTCCATTGTGTTACTATGTAGAGTTTCATGTCTCTAGAGTGCAGGCATCTTTGATCTTGTAGCATTCTGTGCTGGCAGCCCTTTACCTGCAATGAACACAATTTTGAGGATTCATAGCCCTTCTTTGTGGAACTCGAGTCATGGTATGAAGACTGTCATGGCTGTCGAAGTGTCATGGCATTATGGTTCCTGGTTTTGATTTTGTGGGAGGGGCCTTCAGTGCCCTAACTCTGTAGGTGGGAAATGGGACAGAGGGTTGTTTTCTTCTTAACTTACTGTAATAGACTGCAACAAGCATTTGTCAATGCCGAACATTTGCTTGCAGGTATTTGTAGTGGTGTTTGGCACTTGGACATGGCTTAAAAAAATCAGTGACAAAGAAGTAAAATGAGGGACACAGTTTAACAATTGGCTCTATCCCTTGAAGCAGGCAGTGTAAGAGTACTGGTGTAAAATACTTTGTCTGCAGAACAGCAAGTCTGTAACTCTGTTTGACAATATTGTGAACACACAGTATACCCATTGTTCAGTCATAGAAATGCTAATTTTAGGAGGGACAGGAACATTTTGAGGCAAAATCAGGGACACCCCTGAAAATCAGGGAAAGCTGAAAGGTATGGTCCCTTTTCTCCCCCCTCTCTCCCCCCAACTGTCTATCTTTCTCACTCTGTCTCCAACTCCCTATTCTCTCTCTCTCTCTCTCCCTCTCTAGGTTTTTCTCCCCCGTCTCTCTCTCTCTCTCTCTCTCAACCCCATTGTCTCTCTCTCTCTCTCTCTTCTCCCCCTGTCTCTCTCTCTCTCTCTCTTCTCCCTCTCTTATCTCTGTTTACTCCTCCTCTGTCTCTCTCAGCAAACAAGCATTTGTCAATGCCAAATGTTGGCTTGCTGGCATTGGCAGTGTAAGAGTTAGACAGCTGCACAATAGGATTGGCAGTGAAGTACTGAACGGACACCACCCTGCAGAGAGTGACAGCCATTGGGGCGTGCCTTTGAGTCATCAGCCATGATGCTCATGCCATTTCACCTCACCCTATCCCGCAGACACTGACAAGTGTCACGGTGTGCCTTGGGGTCTTCGGCCCTTACGCTCACCCCATTCCATAAGGAAATACACTGAGATGGGTGCAGTATAGGAGAACGGGGTGAACTTTGGGGCCGGAGAGTCCAAGGCACACCTCGATGCCTATCACTGGCTGTGGGGTGGGGTTGGGGGTGGAACAGCGTTAGCATTACAGCCGACAATGCCAAGACACACCCCTGATGCTTGTCAGTCTCTACAGGGTAGGGTGTTTCAGTTGGAAACCGTAATGCCCCAGGCATGTGTTGGTATTTTCACTCCAAATTTTCAACATGGGCTGTTTGTGACCCCACCTCATGAACGGAGGCACTATGAGTTTGTTAGCTGAAAAGTGATTTTGCATAGCGACTGTGCCATTTGGCACCACAGGTGTGAAAACACATTTCAGGCAGGATGTGAAAAATGACAACAGCACTGTTAATGAAGTGGTGTGAAAAAATGGCATTGCTGAAAATCCTGAGTGAAAATATGAAAAATTGGTGAAGTCACGAACGTGCATAGAAACTGCGCAATGCACGGCCATAACGCAATTACTTTGGGGATTTCTTTTAACCAAATTTTCAACATAGGCATTCTGGGACCTCTGCTCATGAACAGTGTCACTGTGATTTTGTTAGTGTGTCCTGAACGTCGATTTCGCACAGCGACAGCGTCATTGTGCACCACATGCGTGAAAACACATTTCGAGCAGGATGTGAAAAATGACAGCTGTACTGCTCATAAGGAGGTGTGAAAAAATTGCAATGGTGAAAACATTAAAAATTGTCAAAGTTACAAGCGTGCGTTGAACCTGCGCAATGCACGCTCATAACACAGTCATTTTTGAGAATTTTTCCACCAAATTTGCAAGATAGGCTTTTTGGGACCCCACCTCATGAACAATGACACAGTTATTTCATTAATTGGTCCCAAAAGGTGATTCCGCGCAGTGACTGTGACATCACCTTTCGGGACAGAGTAACGAGATGACAGTGCTTGTGTTCATGAGGTGAGGTCCCAGGCACCCCATGTTGAAAATTTGGAGGCAAAATTCAACAAAATGACTGAAATAGCCACCTGAGTTGAAACTCCCATATTTATGCCATTATACAGCTTACCAGCATTTCTTCAGTTCGCAATCTGTTTTGAACAGTGCAGAAGTGTTCCCGCTCCACCGAAGATTGCGCTGCCGACCTCCGGAGTTAAGTATGGGGTGAAGGGGGTGTGGGGAGGTGGGGTGTGCAAAGGGTGAGTGTGGGTTGGGGAAGGGGACCTGACAGCGAGGGACCATTTTCTTTGTTTCAGGTATTAAAAAAAACAAAACAAAACACTGCGGATGGTTTTCTTTCTTTACAGGTGTCAGAAAATGTTGAGCACACTAGAGTGGGCTCCCAGTGTGCTCCATGTCTGGGGGTGATGTTGACCTCACTGGGGTGAGCTCCCAGTGTGGCACACAATGGGGTTGGGGAGGGGGCAGGAACATGCCAATGGCGATTGGCTTCCAAACACAGGGAGGCATACAGAGTGCCACACAATCTTTGGGGGCGGTATTAAACATGCCAACAGGGGGATTGGGCCTCTCGAAGTCAGCTTTCTGGGGATTTTGTGTGGCAGATGGCATCAGCTGCCGCAGCCATATTTATTTAAAAAGCTAGTGGACTGGATTTGCTGTTTTGGGCTGAATTATGTTTTTTACAGATCAAACCTAATATGCTTGTCATACCACATTGTCCGTTTCTGAGTCTGCTGGATAATCTGTACTTGCTTTGTCAGTATACAAACCGCTGGTGCACCATGCTCTGCTAATCATCATTGGACTCGCTGAAATCGGATGTGACGTGGTGAGTGGAAAGAAACAGTGCTTAAGTATTCACTATGCCTGTACAGTCTCTCTCACTCGCGCAGCCCACTTAGACATTCTGTACATGACATTTAGCTAGCATTCCCTTTCAGTGATTGTATATTTGCAGTACGAAAGTCATAATCTGAATATGTATGAACTCAGGATGTTTGCCATAAATGAAACCACATAACAAACTAGCGAGCCCCTTCCCAAAAACACACATAAGCATACAATACGTACGCACATCAGCATCAAATCCGTTTGAGTATTTATTTTCCAACATCAGGGTGTCCAACCCCCCCACACCTAATAAATGCATTTTTAACACTGAAATGTGATGTTCCTGAACAGTATGTAAGCATTCAGCAATCGGTTAGTATGTAGAGGGCATTTGTGTAATGTGTGATACAACAAATTACGCTTCAGCTGTGCACGGGGACTATATAACTACTTGTTAACCTTGCATTGTATTTGACTAGAGCTTGTTCATCATAAAGGGAATCTGAACTAATAAACTGCTCCTAGAAGAGGGTAAAAACTGGAATGGCACAAATACAAACTCATTCTGCAGCTCAAGACTGTCACTCTAGCGATCTGCACGCAGCGCTATCAGTACACTAAAGCCGCTTGCCCATGCCTGGAGACACTAATTCAGTCATGCATAGAACAAAAAAAAGGCACTGAGCAACTGGCTTCAAAAAAATCACATGCCTCTTTATTTTTTAAAAAGATAGGGAGCTCACTTACAATACATATTATTCGCCAAGGCAGTGCGGTTCATTCACAGAGAGTGCAAAAATAAGCCGCTGGTGACTGGGTGCACACTCTATGAAGGAAACGCACTGCTTACGTGAAGAATATGTATTGTAAGTGAGCTTTCTATCTTTTTAAGAAATACAGCCTTCCGTGATTCTTGAAGGCCATTGCTCGGTGGCTTTTTTTGTGGTCTGTACACATCACTAATCAGATGCTTGTCCCTCCCACCCTGCCACTCATAAACGCACACAGCCAAACTCGATCACACATATACAACTTTATTTTACTAAAAGCAAAACAAAAGGGTTATATTAAATGCACGCTGAAAACAGAGTTAGAAATCTACGTACGTTTCGACCTTAGGTCTTCTTCAGGAAATATTTAAAAGAGAAGAAAAACAAAGTTATTTTACTAAATAATTTCATCAGTTTTAGTCAGTGTATTCATTGCAAGACTAAACGGGTGGATCGAATGACACGCGCATTGTAAAACAAACTGAGCAAAATGGCTAGTGATCCTTCAGCTAACAGCACTGAAGCAGTTCACAGTATGGTGTGGGAAGGATGTTACCTTCCTGTTATATGGCAAATGTGAAATCTCTGTCAAAGTAAAATAAATCTGCTGAGAGGATATAACAAAACAATGCGAGTTTCACAGACAACTAACTTGCTGTTAGTGTGAGCATAACAAAAGTCCCTCGACAAGCATCTGTCAGACCTGCCATTGCCAACAACAGCGTGTCTTTCCTCTCATTGTGTCACTCTCAGTCCTGGTTCAAGCCTGTGCACGCTAACCCTTTGAAGACCAAGTCTGGCCAGCCGAGTGGTACAGTCAATTTTAAAACCCACGCACCACAGGAAAATTACATTCTAGCACAGAAGGAAAGGTGAGGCACAGCACAAACACATTACTCCGCTTTGACAAACGGCAAAAAGAGAGCTCGGTACACTAGCTCTTTATTAAATGCTTCACCAGGAAACGCTCATTGGGAGGCATGTCATCGATGCCGCTGCATGATGAGCTTGTCTCTGATTACAGCTGCACTTTTCTTAGAAGCTGTGTCCACTTTGCATAATGTTGGTGTCAGCGCTAGCATGCTGGCTTACTGGTGAATGAGGGATGCACCTACTAAACCGTGCCCAGCATTCACCAACACAGACACACCTCTGAAATGTGCTACTAGCACAAGACGTTCCTTGTGCAAGCAAACACAAAAATGGTAATCGTGATGTAAGAATACAGACGTGAAATCGGTATCGCCAGTGAAAACTGTTGTGGTTCTCGTCCGTAGTGACCTGACTCCATAGAGGCAGGAAGAAGACCGGCACACTCCACCAAGGAGTGGACCTGTGTTGCTGAATGTAATAGGAGAGTGAGAGAGAGAGAAAGAAATTGTTATTGTGACACCCCTACTAGTAGCATCCATGGAGTGGGACTGGCTGCAATGCTGCTGCTTGCTTGCCACCCTCCTGGACATAAGACAAGGCACAGTCACAGTGACCCTGTTACGAGGTTGAGAGTGTCAAACCCAGGAACCACAGGTATTTGACCCACAGAAAAAAGGGGTGCTACACTGTCATTTTGGAAGCAATAGCTTACTGTACTCTGCCTGTACAATGGGGCAAGCCTGGGAATTTCTACAGTTTGATTCTTTGTAATTATGATCCCCTCTTTAGACAGACTAGAATCCAAAATTAAAGGTGGCTAAAAGGGATCCTCAGTTGGAACCAACAGACAAAAGGTACAGAAAACAGCTTGAAGTCGGCTCACAACCACTGAAACTGCTAACAAAGTACCAGGGCTTGGTCGTAGGATAATATTAGAAGACAAGTTTTATTAAAACATAACAGCAACACTCACCACCGCCTCACCCAACAAACATTTTCATAGACTAGTGCTTTTTCTCCAGAGAGTTTGCAGATATTTTCAATCAATCAATCAAAATCTTTATTTATCCAGGCAGGCACCATTGAGCAAAATTCATTTGCAAGATGGACCTGGTCATACAAAAATCATAGTACAGTAACATGATAAAACACAATGCAATATTATACAAAGCAGAAAAATATTCATATGTACATCAACATTTGAGTGAGAGGGCCTTTACAACAGACAGGCTCATGACTAGGTACAGCCGGAATGTTCACTTAAAAAGAGAGAGAAAGGCAAGAAGAAGGATACCAGCTTAGGAAGAAATGATGGGGTTGGAATAGTTAACTGGCATACTTCAGGAAAGGGGGTGGAACATGGCCATGGCTAAAGAGAGGCAGAGAAGCCGGTAATTTGGTAGGGAGAGAGAGGCAGGGCGGGAGGCAGAAGTGAAACTGGAAAATAGGTGAGCTAGCGATGTGGGAAACATTTGCAGGATTCCATCACGGAGCAGTCATAGAGCGACTTGAAAATATTCAGGCTAACAGGACAGCTCAGCTTCAAGTTTTTTTGCATGCTGTTCCACAAGGAAGGCAACGAGAAACTTTTGGCAGCTCTGCGGAAACGAGATTTGACCTTAGGTAATTGCAAAGCAATTAGGGAATAGCTTCTTAGAGCATAGCCACCTATCACACTCAGGGGAATACAATCAGAGAAGTTTAGGGGGAGCTTGTTGGTAACCGCTCTGAAAGCCCATAGAGCGGCATTTTGAAATGCCAACCTGTATCATTTGCATCACCCATTTATATAAATCTGAATGGAAACATGCCACTGTAATCCCCCTTCCTAAGGGCGGAGATGCCTCCAACCCAAGCAACTACCGACCCATCTCCCTTCTACCTACTCTGGCAAAGCTGCAAGAATGACTAGTACTCTCTCGTTTATCACCATTTCTGGATTCCTCCTCCTTTTTCACCCCCTACCAGTCTGGCTTTAGGAAATCCCACTCCACCACTACTTCTCTTCTCAGGCTCACTGATTCCATACTCACTGGGATGGACGCTGGCCACATCACAGTTGCCATTTTCACTGAACTAGCCAAGGCATTTGACACAGTTTCTCACCCTCTCCTCCTGTCCAAACTTATCAACGCAGGCCTATCCAGCTGCGCCCTTAGCTGGTTCCACTCGTACCTTACGGGCGGGTCCCAATCAGTCAAAATCAGTTTCCTCCATCTCGGCCTCCCTCACAGTCACCACAGGGGTACCGCAAGGCTCTGTCTTTGGACCACTCCTGTTCTCCATCTTTCTGAACAACCTGCCTTCTGCCTGCCCACACACCTCAATCCACATGTATGCGGACGACACTGTGCTGTATACATCTGGCCCCTCTGCCTCAGAGGTTACGACTAGGTTGCAGCAAGACTTTATAACAGTCCAGCGCTGGCTTTACTCCAACCAACTCCTCTTCAATGCCAAGAAAACAGTCTCAGTAACTTTTGGCATTAGGCAGAGACTGTCGAGGCTCCTCTCCCCAATCACATTCCACACCCTGTATGGAACAACCCTGGAGGTCAGTACCTCCTTCAGATACCAGGGGGTCTGTCTGGACCAACACCTCAACTTCTCTGCCCATGTTGATTCTATAATCAAAAAGCTGCACCCCAGGCTCGGGGCTCTTTACCGCAACCAGGACTGTATCCCTGTCTCTGCCCGCAGGGCCACTGTGCAGAAAATGATCCTCCCCATCTTCGACTACGGGGACGTAGTCTACAGTGCCAGTCCTAAGTCCATCCTAGCCAGACTGGACCCTCTTTTCCACTCTTTCTGTCACTTTGTCCTGAGCTGTCCATACTCCACACACCACTGTACCCTTTACCAGTCTACCAAGCTCCCCTCTCTGGACAACTCAATACTATCCCACTGCGCTATGCTCACAGCCAAATATTGGTCCCAGCTGCTCCCCTCCTACATCGCCACTGCCCTTGTCAACCCCAGCATACTCCCTCAGAAACTCTGACTCTAGGTCCCTAGTTGTCCACATAGGTCCACTGACGCAGGCTGCTGCTGTCAGCTACCGCCACCACTGTTGTGGAATTCTCCCAGCAAACACCGCCACTTCTCTTCCCCCACGCTCCTTAACTCCATGCTCAAATCACATTTCTCAGCTACCTGCTCCTGCGTCTAGTCAGCTTCTGGGTCACAAACTGGCAGGGCCATGCATCCAAGCTGGGCTCTCATTTTGGTATGTCCTACCTGTCTGACTATATTATATGGTATTGGTTCTAGTTTATGTCTGTTCTCTTCATCCTTTGTATTTAAACCTGGACCTACTGTGCTAGCAATTATTCCTTTATGTAGCCACAATTGTACTATATGTCTGTCTTCAACTATGTATCTGTACCCCTTTCCCCCAGGATGCATCTGGAAACGAGCAGTTGACTGCTCAGCATGCCTTCCTGGTTAAACGCTTAAATAAATAAATATAAAAGCCTATTTTAAGGTCCAATAAAGTCTACAGTTGCAGTAAAAGAGTGAGTAACACCAAGTGAACTAAGGGGTTTACTTACTTGAAAACCACAGTAACAGCTGTCCCGTAGGAAAAAAAAAAGGCTATGCATTTAAAAACACTTATTTACAAACCCAAGGCTGTTTGCAAACTTGTAAAATTATACTATTTCATCTCATTAAAGTGACTCACACAAGTGTTTTAAACAATACCACCAAAGGAGCCAGAAACTCATTATCACAGTGAGAGGAAAAGCCACAGTCATTTCCTGAAAACAGTTCTGATGGACGCTATCCATGAACAAACAAGAAATGAATACCATGCAACAGACCTATCAAAATATTCCAAAGAGAACAACTTAACAATCACCAGATGACATAAATGGAAAAAGGGTTATAAACCCTGGCAGGAGCAGATCTAGCCAACACACATACAGCTACCCTGGACAGCAATTTTAAAGGCATAGTATTACTTATGCCACATAGATACATAGATGTTGACAGCAGATAAGGGCCTACAGCCCACCTACTCTGCCCATGTGTGCACATACTTTGCTTCTTCAAGCTTCTCTAGAACTAGGCTGTCACCTTGAATCATGCTTCTCAACCTTTCTGTCCCCTGAACAAGGAACATTGCCTGTCAAAATGTGAAAGAACAGGCAAACTGTGGGACACTTACATTTTTATGTTTGCTTGCACGCATGTGCAAGAAACATAGTGCCATCATCAGAGTTTTCGGAGGTGTGTCACCACCTCTTCCAATTAAGTCAGTGTGTTGGCAGGCGCGGCCCCTGTCCACCAATGCATGCTGGAGCTGTCTATGACAAGCTCCAAAAATGCAATCAGCATACAGTTGAAAGAGGAGCTGCGGCTTCGGTGAGCAGCAATAAGATATACTTACTCACGCCGCAGCCCCCTACACACACATATCGCTATCGCACGCACGATACCGCGTGTCTCCACGCACATTACTCTATAGCCGGACGGGGTGCCCAACCTCGCGTCTGTGCTGCGCTCCCCAAAGCTTTCTCCAAATGCCACGCTGGGTGCCCATCCCAGCATGGCAACTTCAATGGCAGCTGACGGGGTGTCAACTCTGCCGGGCTTCACTGTCTCCCCGCCCCCAAGCACAGGGTGCCACGCTGGGAGCCCACCTCGGCGTGGCAACAAATGCCACGCCGACGGGGTGCCCAATCCCATCGGCTCCACGCCTGGCAGTCCTTCTGCCACGCTGGGCGCCACCCCAGCATGGCAAGCGTCCAACGTCATCTTTTTTTTTTTTTTAATACCCGTAAAAGACGGTCCCCACGCAGTCTTCCCTGCCCCCCTCCCCACAACCCGCACCACCTACTGGCACCCTGCCTCCCCACCCCCCACCCCATACATACCTCCGGATCGGGCGCGACGATCTTGAGTGGACCAGGAAAACGCTCTGCACTCTTCAAAGTCGACCGCGAACTGAGGAAATGCGGTAAGCTGTATAATGGGATAGATAGGGTTTTTCAACTTTGATGCATATCTCAGGCATTTTTGGAATTTTGGCACCAAATTTCAACATAAGGTTTTGGACCTTTCATGAATGCTGTCACTGTCATGGCATTAACGGGCCCAAAGGGTGATTCTCATAGTCACTCGCAAATCACCTTTCAGGGACCGATTAATGAAATGACTGCCAGTGTTCATAAGGTGGGCTCTCAGGAAGCCTATTTTGAAAATTTGGTGGAAAAATTCCAAAAGCTATTGTTTCATTTAGCTGCAAGCGCTACAGTTCCTACATACCGTGAGTTTGAGATTTCTCAATATTTTCACTCCAGATTTTCAACATTGCCATTTTACCACACCTTCTTATGAGCAGTACAGCTGTCATTTTTCACATCTCACCTAAAGTTTGCCGTCCATGTAGCGCATACAATGGCGAGCCGGTAAAGCTAAATCAATGCACGGGACAAATTAAGAAAAATCACAGTGATACTGTTTATGAGCAGAGGTCTTAAAATGGCTACGTTGAAAATCTGGTGAAAATATTCCAAAAATGACTGTTTTATGAGCTTGTGTTGTACAGTTCCATGACGACACTGTTGGTGTTCGACTTTCAATATTTTCATTTCCAGATTTTCAACATTGCCATTTTACCACACCTTCTTATGAGTAGTACAGCTGTCATTTTTCATATCTCATCAAAACGTATCACCACATGGATGGACAATGGCGAGTCGGTGTGCAAATCAATGTATCGGACAATTAAGAAAATCACAGTGACACTGTTCATGAGCAGAGGTCTTAAAATGGCTATGTTGAAAATTCTAGTGGAAAAATTCCTAAAATGACTGTTTTATTTAGCCGCAGTGCTAAGTAGTTCCTACGCATGCTCAGTAGTTCACTTTAATTTTCTATTATTTTACCTAGATACTTCAACATTGCCATTTTATCACCCCTTATGAGCAGTACAGCTTGTCATTTTTCACATCTTGCCTAAAATGTTTCCGCTTCATGTAGCAGCGTAATGGCGCAGTCGATGTGCAAAATCAATGTATGGGACACATTAAGAAAATCACAGTGGACACTGTTCATGAGCAGAGGTCTTAAAATGGCTATGTTGAAAATTTGGTGAAAAATTCTAAAATGACTGTTTTACTTGAGTGTGCTATGTGTCCTTTATGCACTACAAGTTTGCTTAATCTAATATTTTCACTCCAGATTTTCAACACTGCCATTTTATTACACTTCCTTATGAACAGTACAGCTGCTATTTTTCATATGCCTCAAAATGTGTTTTCGCATATGTAGCGCATTAATGGTGCTGTTGGTGTGTGAAAGCAATGTTTGGGACAGATTAAGAAAATACAGTTACACTGTTCATGAGCAGAGGTCTTAAAATGGCTATGTTGAAAATTTGTGACAAAAGTCCATAAATAACTGTGTTATGAGTGAGCATTGCGCAGTTTCCACGCACCTCGTAAGTTTATGACTTTGTAATATTTTTAAGTCTAGATTTTCACCAGTGGCATTTTTCTACACTTCCTTATTTACAGTACAGCTGTCATTTTTCATACAATATGCTCAAGTGTGTTTTCACACTTTCAGCGCAGGAGATGCGTGGGTCGCTATGGGAAATCATTGTTCGGGACAGATAAAGAAAATCACAGTGACACTGTTCATGATCGAGGCACCAAAATGCCCAGTTGACAATCTGCTGTAAAAAATCCCCAACCTAATTATATTAAGGGTGTGCGCACAGTTTCTATGTACGCCGTGACTTCTACCATTTTTTTAAATATTTTTACTGCAGATTTGCAACATTGCCATTTTTTACACCTCCCCATGAATAGTACAGCTGTCATTTTACATCCTGTTCAGAATGTTTTTGCACCTGTGGTGCTAAATGTCGAGTTGTGCACAGTATACAGCTAACAAACTGATATTCCCCTGTTTATGAGGTGGGTCACAAAAACCATGTTGAACATTTGAGTGAAAATACCAACAATGCCTGAGGTAGTAGGGTTTCCAACCATAACGCCCAACCCTGTAGAGAATGACAGGCATCAGGGGTGTGACTTGGGATTCTTGCCTGTAATGCTCATACCATTCCACATCCTGCAGCCAGTGAGAGGCATCGAGGTATGCCCTGGACTCTTCGGCCCCAAAGTTCACCCCATTCTCCTATATCGCACCCATCTCATCGTATTTCCTAATGGAATGGGGTGCGCATAAGGGCCAAAGACCCCAAGGAACACCGTGACACTTGTCAGTGTCTGCAGGGTGGGGTGGTGAAATGGCGCGCCGTTATGCCTGATTTGAACCCAAAGGCACACCCCAATGCCTGTCACTTCTGCAGGGGGTGGTGGTGGTTGGCTTCAGTTCAATACTTCACTGCCATTCCTATTACGCAGCTCTGTAACTTCTACACTACCACTGCCAATGCCAGCAAGCAAACATTCGGCATTGACAAATGCTTGTTAACTAAGAGGTTCAGAACACAGTTAAAATGTGTGCCTTTATGTTCACAAAGTTTGTTGCTAATTGAATAACAGTCCCCCCCCACACACACACACACACATTATTTATTATGGATTTTTGCTTAAAACTCTTAACACTGAATGTGGGACAAATCCTTTCAATGTGAAACGGGGTGCTTTTGCGAAGTAAAATTAATAACTGTTCCTCGAAATGTGGAACAGCTGAGAGGTATGATCTGAATGCATACTGGATGTAAACACAATTTGTAACATCAATAAAGTCATTCACATTCAAGAAAACGGGAATGTGGATGGCTTATAATTCATTTGCATTACTGTCTCAGTCTGACAGCTCTGCTTATAAGTTAGCTTACATAAACCAGGGCATGGTGGTGGCACGTAACTTCGCTTGATGTCTGATTGCTTACTATCATGTTTTCCAAAGTAAAGACTTAAATAAGCATTTAAAACAAGCGTGAAGGAAAGTAATGTGTGTGCTTTCAGATAATAAGATAATTGTATGCGACATCTCTTTGTATTCAATACTTTCATTCCCCCGATCCTATATTGCATTAGGCACTGCGAAGGCAGCAGCCCATTTGAAGTGAATCGGAAACATGGGCCATCGTTTAACAAACGGCAACTTAAACATCATATTGCCACGTGCCACCAAACCTTGCTTGTGGTGTTGAATGGCTCTAGTAAGTACAGCTGTTCTTGGATTTGAAAGACACCGGCACACATCCCATTGAGGGAAAAGGTGGATTCAACAACCCATGTATCAATACTCATGCAGAGGGACCCCATCGGGAGATGGGAGGGGAGCAAGGCCTTGAGGAACACTGGCTGGCTAAGGGGGCAGAAACAGAACAGAAAAATACTCATGCAGAAAAAGGCTAATTTGGGGCAGAGGCTATAATCCAGCAAGGCTCACCTAGTTTGAAAATGGGATTCAAGCATGCCTGGGATGGGCATTAGGGAACCTTAGTGGTAAGGGGGAGGGGTAAAGCCAGAGATCAAGTAAAGTCTGTGAAGTTGCAGCAGGTAGGGGAAAATGGGCATACTAGGTGGGCCAAGCAGTCCTTATCCGCCATCAAATTCTGTGTTTCTATGTATTAGCTGCCACTAGCCAAAAAGTGTCTTGCAAAGCATTTCCATATTTAGCTAGGCTACATATGAAATAAAATTGATGATATGGCAAAATTCTTACTGCAGTTTCTCAAGCTAAAAGATCACAATTCAATGATAAGGCTAATAGTTGAATGCCCCCTCCCCGGGCCAAGGCTAAAAACAGGTGGTATTGTGTAGCCCTTCTTTCATGGTTAACAAAAAGTGAAATAAATACATGTGAATACAAGACTCAGTTGACTAGTCAAAATGCTAGCGTTTCTAACTACATGGCTGCCTGACATAGTCAAGACAGATATCTTGCAATTACTACAACCAGTCATTCAGAATCCAGATGAGGCTGATAACCCATGTTCCTATTGCGATTACTGTGCTATGACCTCACAGTTACTATGGTAGCAACAATCTGCAGAAAAAGTAGCACAGTGTCCCCTCGCTAAAGCTGCAATCTGCAGTGGCTTCTCAGCACCCCAATATAAAACAAAGTAGCGATCAGCGGCTGCTTCTCGGCACCCCCCCTTACAAAACAAAGTCGCATTTGGTGGCTGCTCCTCCCTAGTACCCCACACCCCTTTTCAGTGTGCAACACTGGGGAACCCTCCCTGGTGCTGAAAAACATACACCAACACTGGTGTGCCCAGTCTCAGTACTGGTACCTAAAATACGGAAAACCATCCCTCATACTCGTTTATATACATCTATATATCTATACTTACTTAGCTCCATAACAGGAGTTACTGTTTTGAGGTCTAGTTATATTCACTTGGTTACTCCTTCCCCTTGGTGTGGGTCACCAGGATGCCATCCCAGGGCAGTTGCTCAGCTGTTGCTGGCCCCAAGGCAGCAATGTGGCCTTACTTAGCCTGTACCACTGCCTCCCAGCTATTACTGCTACACCTAGTGGCCGTTCTTCCCCTACCTGCGGCACCCCTGCAATTTAACTTCTACCCTTCAGAGGATGACTATTCCTTCTCTAACCTCATAACTGCTAAGCAGCTGTGCCTCTGCCCTATCTGGGGTCTTAAACTCTAGACTCTCTCTTATACTGCCTACCTGTACAAACGCTCCATCCTAGGACCTAAGTCCAACAAGAAACGAAGTGTACTGTCTTGCTTCACTTTAGTTCTGCTGTTACTCATTTTACTGGCTTAAGATACTGAACGTAACCCTGGGCCCCCCTGCAGCCTCACCTCCTCCCAGTCTGCCCCCCACCCTTTTTGTGGCTTACTTCAAAGGGTATTAAAAATTACTCATCAAAGTGTCCATAGCCTCCTACCTAATCTCGAAGAGCTATCGGCTTGGGTTGTTCACCACAGCCCAGACATACTGGGGGTTACGGAAACATGGCTTAAACCTGTCACCCCAGACTCTGCGTGTGCCCTTCCAGGGTACAACTTAATCAGGCAGGGCCGTGCTGGGAATAAATGTGGGGGTGGCCTGCTACTGTACTATAAGGCTCACCTTAATGTGTCAGTCATATCACACCTGTCCCCTCCATCCCCTACCTGTGAATTCCTTCATGCCCTACTCTTACTAGGCAACACAAAAAAGCTGCACATGGTTTGTGCCTATAACCCTCCCATAGGCAGCGTGCAAGGTCTCTCCTTCCTCCTTAACAGCCTCAGTTCTAAGGTGTGTTCAAATGAATTAGTGTTTGGTGACTTCAATCTAAACTGGATAGGTTGCAATGTCAAGCAATGCAAACCCCTGTTAGCAGGCCTTGCTCTCTCCCAACTTATCACTGAGCCAACTAGACTCTCTTCCTCTGGGGTGCAGGGCACCCTCCTAGACTGGATACTGACCAACAGATGCAAACGGATTGTCTCATCTGATATTTTCCCCAGACGCCATCTCTGATCACTCCCCCACCTACTGTATCTGCAGAGTCTCCCCATCTAAAATTCTCTGCAAAGTGATTCAAATGATGGACTTCTCCAAATTCAACACTGAAACCTACCATACCATGCTGATCTGTTACGAACAGACTGGTCCATGGTCTTAGCCACAAATGACCCATCAGTTGCCCTTGATAACTTTCTTGCAATATTCACATCCCTGCAAGATAAACAAGCCCTTCTCACTAAAAGGAGAGTAATGTAGTATCGGACACTGTCACCAAATGGCTACATGGTGGTTTATTTTCCCATATGAAGCTAAGGAACAAATGCTGGGCAAAATTCAAGGTCACCCATGATATGTCTATCTTCCAGGAATATAGGCAGCTCAAATATATGTATAAAAGTCATCGGCTCTGCCAAGAGCAAATTTTGTAAATCCACCCTGTTATCTTCAACTAGGGATCAGAGCAGCTTCTGGCGTAATATCAAGAATATTGCCAGTGGTTCCTCCAGAGCGTATGTCACTGACACGCTGACTGGCGGGGTCAACTGCAACAACGCCTTGACCATCGCAAATGCATTTAATTCCCAGTTCTCAGATCTGTCTGCCTACACCTCCCAGTTCCCTGATCTTAAGAAACCAAGCCACTCCTGTTGTCCTCAGTCTGGGATGATCCCCCAACCTCCCTTTTACTTTAAAATCGTCTCTGTCTGTGAAACTCAGCGACTCCTTGCTGGCCTCTCCCCCCATATTGGTGTTGGTCATGACAATATATAGCCCAACCTTATTTGTCTTGGGGCCCCTTTCCTGGCCCTGCCCATCTCCCATATCTTCAATACATCTCTTATTACTGGAATCATCCCCGACATATGGAAAATGGCTAGGGTTGTCCCTGTCTTCAAACAAGGTGACCCCAAAAACCTTGAAATTACCACCCTATTGCTATCCTTTCAGCTATTAAACTGCTTGAAAAGGTGGTTGCTACTCAGCTCACAGCCTACATCCAAAGCTATGACCTTTTTACCCCAGCGCAGCATGGCTTCCATAAGGGTCATAGCACCTCTACTGCCCTGGCTAAGGTCATCTCAGAGATCAGGGCAGGGGTGTTCAAATTAAAACTTTTAGGACTTGCACAAGCACGACTGTAACTAAATTTTCACTTGCCCCTATTTGTTACAATGAAATTAGCTCTCATTTTGTACTTGCCCTTCAAGAAAATGTACTTGCCCCAGACAGGGGGCAATGGGATTTGCACACCCCTAGATCAGGGTTGCTATTGATCAAGGCAATCTGACCGGAGCTGTCGTCGCTGATCTCTCGAAAGCCTTCGACATGGTTAACCACTCACTCCTGTGTTCTACACTTGGCCTCTCCCCCCAAGCTTAGCCTGGTTCTCCAATTACCTATTTGGTAGGCAGCAACACACTAAATTCAACAAGGTCCTCTCCGAGCCCACACCTGTTAACTCTGGGGGTTCACCAGGAGTCTGTTCAAGGGCCTATACTGTTTTCCCTTTTTGCCAATGGTTTGCCCTGGGTCCCAGCTCATGGTTGCTCCACCCTTTATGCAGATGACCTTGTTATCCTAACCAGCTCCCAGGACATCAGTGTCATAAACTCCCAGCTCAACTCTGACCTCATACAAACCTGGCTCAAGGACCACAAGCTAGCCATCAACCTCAAAAAAAAAAGAAAAAAAAAAGGCTATACCCTTTGGTTCTCAGGCCAAATCCAAAGCTTGTCCTGTGCCTCAGAGAGTCACTGGAGCCGATGGATCCCTTGTGCGAGTTGCTGACTCCCTTAAATACATGGGGGTTACGCTTGATCCTCAGCTCGACTTCTCACTGCATACATGCAATATATGTAAGGCTGCAAACTGCAAGCTGGACTTGGCATACAGAGCTAAAAGCTGCCTCACCCCAGCAGCGCATCATGCCCTGGTTAAGGGGGTTCTACTTCCCACGCTTTGCTAAGGACTGGTCTCCTTTGCACATGCCCCTAAAACCTGTCTAACAAAATGGGATGTTGCATACAATAATATATGTCGCTTTGCTCTCTCTGCCCCCCCGTCTCACTCACCACTGTGACCTATACAACAAGCTTGAGTGGCTCTCCCCCGACAACCATCGCACCTCTGTTATGGGCAATTTCGTTGACAGTATCGTCAGAACTGCCACTCCCCCTGCACTAGCTGAGCTACTCAAGCCTGCAAACCTATCCTGCCTATTAAGATGTAGTGGCTCGCAAGTATTCCTAGTTCCCAAAACCCATACCCTAACAGGTGATCGGGCTTTCGCCGTCAGTGCACCCAGACTATGGAACTCCCTCCCTGCCCATGTTCGTTCCTCCCCGTCCCATTCCTGCTTCAGAGACTCCTCTGGGGCTTCCTGAAACTTGCCTCATCTTGTCATTGTACCCAAGGTATTATCCCCACTTTTCCGCACAGTGATGCACTTTATGGTCTGTCATTGTGATCGGTGTGTTTACGAGATTATAGTTCATGTTATGCTAAATGTTGTCTTGTTATGTGATGTTCAACACCTGACTATCAACTATTACCTAATCATGTAATGCTTTTCTGCGTGTCCTCCTATCAAGTCATGCCGCATCTGACTATTACTTTCGTTGATATCCTGTTATGCCTGTTTTTTCTCCTGTACCTTGTAATCTCCTGGGTCCCACCTGAAAGTAGTCACTTGACTGTCTAGTGTGCTTACTTGGTCAACAAAAGCTAAATATCTATCTAGCTATCTATATCCTGTAAGAAACAAAACTGTCAATCAATGTCTGTTGCTGCCGTTACCCTCCCACTCAGCTCCCACCACCTCACACTCCCTCCACCCCTTACTCACCTACTGGGTGTCCAACTCCACAATCTTCTCTGGACCGAAGATGCATCTTCACTCTTTAACACTGGACTGCGAACTGAGGAAATCAGGTATGTGGTTCAATGTATTGCAATGGGTTTTTAACTTGCCCTCATAACTTGGTTATTTTTAAAAGATTTTTTTCTCCAAACTTTCAACACGGCCTGTTTGGGAACCCACCTCATGAACAATGGCAGTGAAATTGTGCAAGTACATATCAAAAGGAGATTTCACAGTTGCTGTGTGAAGTCACCTTTTGGGCCAGATCTGAAAATTTTCTCCACTCTTGTTCTTGAGGTGGGGTCATAAGAAGGCTGTGTTGAAACTTTGGGATAAAAATATTAAACAATAAAGTTTCGAGCATACACTGACATTTTTCAATGGAGGCTCGTAACTCTGGTAATTTTCAATATTTTGATCCCAAATTTTGAACACAGCCATTTTTCACACCACCTCATGAATGCGACAGCTGTCTATTTTCAAACCCTAGCCAAAATGTGTTTTCACACTTGTGGCGTGTAATCACCTCTTGGGCAGGATTTGAAAATGTTCTCCCCACTTCTTCATGAGGTGGGGTTATAAAAAGGCTATGTTGAAAATTTGCGGTAAAAATATTAAAAAGCAACAAAGTTAGCTGACCCATCAGCGCAGCAGCAGCACTACCACTCATGATGCCAGCTGGGGGGATGAGGAGGATAGCGCGTCCCAGGGACACTGTCCTCCTCCGGGGAGGGACGACAGCCAGCACCAGTCAGGAGCAGCTTGTGGGTGGGAGGACGTCGGCTGGTGCCGCACTGCACAGACTTGCCTGCATGCATGCATGCTTCTTCACCCCTGCTGCTTATGTCCTGGGAGCGGGAAGTACAAGCAGAAAAATCCTGTCCAGCAGGATGATACTAGCTGCCCTGCACCTGGCTACCCAGGCACCACCTACACAAGACTGGATCTATTATGCAGTGGTGTTTGGGGCAGTCCCTGCTACCCCTGGGGAAACTTCGCAGGTAAGGGTAAGTCCTGGGGGATGTCAGGGTGATGAGAATGGTGATATAGGAGCATAAACAGCAGTCGCTGCAAAAAAAAAGTTATGAGCGTACATTGAAATTTTTCAATGCATGCTCACAACTTTGGTAATTTTCAGTATTTTGATCACAAATTTTGAACATAGTAATTTTTCACACCACCTCATGAATGTAACAGCTGTCAGTTTCCAAATGCTGACCAAAATGAGTTTTCACACTTGTGGTGCAAAATCACCTTTCAGGCAGGATTCCCCCCCCCGGCACCAGTCAGCCCCTTCCTTTCAGGCATACGCCCACCCCCGTTCCCCGACCTTTGGGCACTCACCTTCATAACCCCACAGCTTACCCTCCATGGCAGGGTGGTGGGGAGCCCCCAACTCAACCCACCAGGACCAGATCCAGTGTTCGGGTGGTGCCCTCTTGGTGGCAGCCCTGCAGCAGACGGCCATTATGCTGCTCAACCGGACTACAGTTTCCACTTTTTTCCCTGCGGAGGGGAGCATGCAATGCCAACAATGGCCATGCCACACGCGAATCCGCACACAGCATGCCCGTCAGCTGCTTCACCTCCGTGCCCCACTGTACAGAACCTGACGTGCCAACACCTAGCCTCTGCCAGGTGTCAGGCAAATGCCGGTCTCTGTTCCCCACCCTCCCAGGAGAGGAGAGCTGTCCTCCAGATGCTGGATCCTCTCCCACCCCAGCTGGCCCCAGACGACCTGCTCGCACCGTGAACGTGAGTCGCCAGCGTGGCGAGGTAAGGCATCGCTGTCTCAGCCCTTCAAGCCACTGGGCTGGCAAATCAGGCAGGATTTGAAAATTTTCTGTACCCTTCTCCATGATGTGGGGTCATAAGAAAGCTACGTTGAAAATTTTGGGTAACAATATTAAAAAACAACAAAGTTAGCTGGCCTGTTGGTGCAGCAGTAGTGCTATTGCTCAAGATGCCAGTGACCCAAGTTCGGAAACAAGCTCAGGTCATCAGGGGCCAGCCTGGGGGGGAAGAGAAGGATCGAGCATCCCAGGAGATGCTCTCTTCCTCTGGGGAGGGAAGGCAGCCAGCTCCACTGGAATACTACCACCTGGGTGACCACAGGTGGCAGTGCAGTCGTGAGCAGCTTGTGGATGGGAGGACGTCGGCTGGTGCCGCACTGCACACACTTGCCTGCAGGCATGCTTCTGCACCCTTGCTGCTGATGTCATAGGGGACAGGAAGTACAAGTGGAAAAACCCTGGCCGGCAGGATGACGCTAACCGTTCACAGGCCCTGCACCTGGCTACCCAGACACCACCTCCACAAGACTGGATCTGTTCTGTAATGGAGTTTGGGGAAGTATCTCCCCAAGAGGGGGTGAAGCTCTGGATAACTTTGGAGGTAAGGGTAAGTCCTGGCAGATGCCAGGGTGATGGGGCTGGGGCAACGAAGCAGAAGGGGGATGACCAGAGAAGTAGGCACATAAACAGCAATAGCTGAAGGGTAAGTCCTAGGGGGACACCAGGGTGATGGGGCTGTGGTGGCCGAGTAGAAGGGGGCCAACCAGAGATGTAGGGACAGAAACAGCAGTAGCTGAAGGGTAAGTCCTTGGGGACACCAGGGTGATGGGGCTGAGACAGCCAAGTAGATGGGGGCTGACCAGAGATGCAGGAGCATAATCAGCAATAGCTAAAGGGCAAGTCCTGGTGGACACCAGGGTGATGGGGCTGGGGCAGCCGAGTAGAAGAGGGTTGACTAGAGATGCAGGGGCATAAACAGCAGTAGCCGAAGGGTAAATCCTAGGGGGCACCAGGTTGACGGGGCTGGGGCGGCCAAGTAGGTGAGGGTTGACCAGAGATTTAGGTGCATAAACAGCGGCAGCAGCTGAAGGGTAAGAACTGGAAGACACCATGGTGATGGGGCCGGGCAGATGAGTAAAAAAGGGGGCCGACCGGAGATGTAGGCACATAAACAGCAGTAGCTGAAGGGTAAGTCCTGGGGGACGCTAGCGTAATGAGGCTGGGGCACCCGAGTAGAAGGGGGCTGACCAGAGACGTAGGACCATAAACAGCATTATAGTCGTGGCCAAAAATATTGACGCCCTTGCAGTTTTTTATAATAATGCACCATTCCTTTCAGAAAATTGTTGAAATTAAAAAATATTTTGGTATCCACATATGTATTTCTTTGGTTTGCAGTGGAATAAAACACAAAAAGCAGAAAAAATTTACTAAGTCTTAGCTTATTCCACACAGAAATCCTTAAATGGCCCGGACAAAATTATTGGCACCTTTTACAAGTAGTTAGAAATAATTAGATTTCAAGCAGGTGATTCTCCTTCATTTTGGAACTGAACTCACCTATGGTGAGTTGCAGGTGCCTGCAATATAAAAATCACTCATTCAACCAGTTTGAATAGAGAAAAGGACTCATTCTCCTGTTTTGTGTCACTGTGTGTACTGCAATGAGCATGGAGAAAAGAAAGACAGCCAGAGAACTGTCTGAGGAGGTCAGACAGAAGATTGTAGCCAAGCATGGACAATCTCAAGGCTACAAATCAATCTCCAGAGACCTTGATGTTCCTGTTGCCACACGTCACGTAATGTTATCAGGATGTTTAAGGCCCATGGCACTGTAGCCAACCTCCTGGACATGGCAGCAAGAGAAAACTTGATTGAAGACTGCAGCGCAGGATTGTTCGAATGGTGGAGAAAGCACCTCGATCAACTGCCAAACAGATTCAACCTGACCTTCAGACACAAGGTACGACAATTTCAACTCGCACCATCCGTTGCCAACTCAATGAAAGGGGGTTATATGGTAAGAGGCCCAGGAGGACCCCACTGCTGAGAAAGAGACATAAGAAAGCCCGACTGGGGTTTGCCAAAACACACCTGAACAAGCCAAAATCCTTCTGGGAGAATGTCCTGTGGACAGATGAGACCAAATTAGAGCTTTTGGTAAAGCACATCATCTCTATGTTTACAGAAAACAAAATGAAGCCTTCAAAGAAAAGAACACCTTCCTACAGTCAAACATGGAGGAGGTTCAGTGATGTTTGGGGTTGCTATGCTGCCTCTGGCACTGGATGCCTTGAACGTGTGCATGGCATCATGAAATCTGAGATTACCAGGCTATTTTGAGCACAATGTTGAACCCAGTGTCAGAAAGCTGGGTCTCCGAAGGTCATGGGTCTTCCAGCAGGACAATGACCCCAAACACACTTCAAAAAGCACCCAGGAATGGTTCAAGACAAGACGCTGGACTGTTGAAATGGCCAGCAATGAGTCCAGATCTAATCCCATTGAAAACCTGTGGAGAGATCTGAAAACAGCAGTTGGGAGAAGGCACCCCTCAAATCTGGGAGAACTGGAGCAGTTTGCACAAGAAGAGTGGGCCAAACTGCCAGTAGAGAGGTGCAGGAAGCTCATCCATGGCTATAGGAAGTGGTTGATTGCAGTTATTTCGACCAAAGGCTGTGCTACCAAATATTAAGTCTAGGGTTTCAATAATTTTGTCAATTCCATTTCTTTTCATTTTCTGATTTAAAAGAATATATTAAATTCAGAACAAAAACAAAGGTTCTGTAATATTAACAGAGAAATAAAGAATTGTGGAGACCAAATACTGTACTGTTGTTAATTTCAACTTATGTTTAGAGGAAATTGTGAGTTATTTAAAAAAGTGCAAGGGCACCAATATTTTTGGCCACGACCATAGCCGAAGAGTAAGTCCTAGGGTACGCCAAGGTGATGGGGCTGGAGCAGCCAAGTAGAAGGGGGCCAACCTGAAATGTAGGAGCATAAACAGCAGTAGCTGAAGGGCAAGACCTGGGGGACACCAGAGTGATAAGACTGGAGCAGCCAAGTAGAAGGGAGCAGACCACAAATGTAGGAGCATAAACAGCAGTGGCTGAAGTGTAAGAACTGGGGCATGCCAGGGTGGTGGGGCTGGGGTGGCAGAGTAGAAGGGGATCAACCAGAGATGCAGGAGCATAAACAACAGTAGCGGAAGGTAAGACCTTGGGGACGCCAGGGTGATGAGACTGGGGGAGCCAAGTAGAAGAGGGTCGACCAGAGATGTAGGAGCATAAACAGCATTAGCTGAAGGGTAAGTCCTAGGGGATGCCAGCGTGATGGGGCTGGAACAGCTGAGTAGAAGGGGGTTTGACCAGAGATATAGGAGCATAAACAGCAGTAGCTGAAGGGTAAGTCCTGGGGGACACCAGGGTGATGGGGCTGGGGCAGCGGAGTAGAAGAGGGCTGACCAGAGATGTTGGAGCATAAACAGTAATAGCTGAAGGGTAAGTCCTAGTGGACGCCAGGGTGATGAGGATGGAGCAGCCAAGTAGAAAGGGTCCGACCAGAGATGTAGGAGCATAAACAGCGGTAGTTGAAGTGTACGTCCTGGGGGACACCAGGGAGATGGGTCTGGGGCAGCCAAGTAGAAAGGGGTCAACCAGAGATGTAGCACAATAAACAGCATTATTTATTTATTTAGTTTTTGATAACTGGGTAAGGTGTCATAGCCACAAAATATGACTATTTTCAGTCACGACCCGGGAGGTTACAATACAAAATTTGCAGACAAAACAAGTAACAAGTATAGTTCAGAGGTAATCAACTATACAAGGAAAATCTACACGATGTTCTGTGACGTAAACAGTATTGCTAATATGACAGAGACAATGGCAAAAAAATACACAATAATACAAAACATAATAAGCATACAATCATAGTGCAGTAGAGTTTTAACACATAATCCATGGTAAGTGCTACATATAACAGTAACAAGGGGTCAGAGCAAAACTGAAAAATTTTGAGAGCTAAGGAAGGGGATGTCAAGCACCCTATGTGGGTTTAAAACAGGAACATATGGCATGTTTGACAAGGAGTGTATGATGCATCTTCTTAAAAGCAGTATGACTAGGTGCAGAGCAAACATCAAGAAGTAGGGAATTCCAATATTTTGGGGCCAGGCAGGAGAAAGCTGAGGTTCCTTTTAGGGTTCCGCACCTAGGGGTGTATAGTTAAAGAGAGTCCAGTAGAGTGGAGGCCATAGGTGGGGGACAGAGGCACCAGCATGCCTGCAAGAAATGTAGGTAGATCAGTTCTAATGATGTTGTCCAGCAGAGTACCAAGGGCAAGGAGTCGATTGGCAGATGAAGAAGGCCATCTGAGGTCAGTATATAGCATGCAATGGTGCTTCAAACGTGGGGAAGCCGAGGCATAGCATCAAATACTATTGTATGTTGTATCCCACTTACTTAGGGTGGTTATCGAAACATTTATGTAGGTGACAGCAACATACACAAGGGATGGAAGTAGGATACCCCTAGAAATAGCCAGTCTAGCTGAGGGGGCAAGCATCCGACTAGTTCTGTAAGCTCTTCCGAGTTTGGAGTTTACTGACTTACAGGTGTCGATGATGTGTTGCTCAAAGTTGAGAGTTTCATCAAGCAGGACATCTAAATATTTGAATGAGGTTACTTTCGTACGGGGGAGCCATTTGCACAGGAGATGTTGAAAAGGCTGCGGCTTGTTCTATGTTTGGTTGCAGATCTGAAGAGCATGCCCTGAGTTTTACTTATTGTTTAGGATGAACCTTTTGTTGTGGATCCATTCTTGCATTATGAGAAATGCAGATGTTAGTCAACTATTTATTCTATGTTTGCAGAGGAGGTGTAGAGCACCAGATAATCTGCACACAAGACTATTGAGCACAAAGGGGGTGTTAGAAGATATGCCATTTATAAAAATGGAGAAGAGAAGAGGCCCCAAGATGGAGCCTTGAGGAACACCAACACTGACAGGTGCAGAGTCTGACACCACAGAGTTAAATTTTACCTGTTGTCTTCTTTGCTTAAGTAGCTCTGGAACCAGTTTGTGGCTTGTTCTGAGACACCAGTGAAGCTAAGGCAATCAAGCAGAGGCAATCAAGCAGAAGAGGGTGATCTACAAGATCAAATGTCTTTGAGAGGTCAATGAACACTGCAACAGTCATGAGACCGTGATCCATACCAGTTAGGGCATCATTTGCAAACTGTATCAGAGCAGTAGAGGTGCTATGCCCCTTGCAGAAACCATGTTGAGCAGGTGATAGGAGGGTATACTTAGAGAGGAACTCGGTGACCTGTATAGCCACTAATTTCTCAAGTATTTTGTTTAGTACTGATAGAATGGCTATGGGCCTATAATTAGCTATGTCCTTCTTGTCACCTTTATTAAAGATTGGGGTGACTTTTGCCAATTTCCATATGTCCGGAACATGACCATGTCAGAGAGACAGTGTAAAGACTTTAGCCAATGACGCGCAATAAAAGGAGCAGCCTGCTTCAGGAGTTTAGGCTCTAGGTAGTCAGAGCCTACGCTGGTACTATCAGAGATTGAGTTTAGTAGTTTTAGAACATCAGCATTTGGAATAGCCTTGAAACAGAAGGGCGGATGTATGGGCATGTTTGTGTGAGAAACGGGTGTCAGGATGCGATTTGCTGGGAAAGAGGCAGCGTATTTGGTGAGATCAGTAAAGTATTTGTTGAAAGAATTTGCAATGGTGGTGGGGTCATTATAGTGCATATCATTTGTGTGTTGAGACTGGTTTGAGCCCAGGAAGGATTTTACATGTGTCCAGCATTTCTTTGGGTCCCCAGCAGCTTCCAGCAACAGACCTTTGCGGTATGAGCTTTTGTCAAGCCTGATTTGTTTTTTGCACATGTTGCGCTGCTTTCTGTAAGTGTCATATTCACTTTGCTGACCCAAGGTTTTGTAGCGGTTCCAACTTTTGTCACGTGCCAGGGGGAGGCAAGAAGTTCCTTGTGCAGCCACCTAGTCTGTTTGGCCCTAACGCGTTGATTCCGTTTAGGTGCATGTATTTCCTAGAAGGATAAGAATATAGAAAGAAAGAGACTGAAAGCAGATTCAGTGTCTTGGGACTGGATAATAGGGATCCAGTTTACAGAAGAGATATCATGTAGGAAGCTTGCTTGATCAAGTGTGGAAAAATCCCAGAAGGTGATGTATCATGGCAAGGGGTTTGGGAATCACCGATGTTTCCCATATGCAAAACACAGGGGAATGGTCACTTATAGAATCGGGAAGCACACCTGAGGCAGTAATTCTATCAGGTCAATTTGTGAGTATCCAGTCTATAAATGTTCCAGCAGCAGGTGACTGGGTCAGCCTGGTGGGATCTTCAATTACCTGGTGCATGTTAAATCCATGTACTGGAGATACCAGTGCGCTTTTATTTTTCCCCAGCCAATTTAGGTTGAGGTCGCCAAGAATAATAAGTTCAGCCTGCCCTTGAGAGCAAGATTCCAGGATTCCCTGAGGGGGGTTCCATCTTCTGCACTAGTGGTCTGGTGCTGAACACAGCTGGACACAGGGTGCTCTCCAGCCTGCCTTCAAGAGCAAGATTCCAGGTACGCTTCGGGAAAACAGCTCCAGTCCAGCTTGCTAGCTGTGAGCTTAGTTGATGGATGGTGCCTGAAATTGGGTCTACTATAGACAGATTCAGCACTCCATCTCTCCCTGACTGGCTTCAGCTCCCGGAGATTTGAACTTCCTGGCACCATCCCCTGAAGCTCATCTCTCTGCTGCCTAAATTTATTCTTTCTTTTTTACATTAGCAGATTATATCTTTTAGCCACTAGAGGGCCCAGTTATAAGCACATTTACCCAATCCAATCCAATCCAATCCTCCTGACTGCCACATCATGTTGTCCTTCCATGCACTGCAGTTTCTGCTTCTCTTACTCTCATCTCTCTTTCTGCTTTTCTTCCTCCCTGGAGCTTGCTTCCCCTCTCCCCCCCACAGCATCTTACTTGGCACTGCCTATCATCACTCAGGTACTCTCCATCATGAGCTTGCCTCCCCCCCAAGTGCTCCCCTCTGCAAATGGATGACAGTCCTCGCCTACTACTGTACACAGGCCCTGGACACTCTCATCATTCTCTCACCTGCCATCACTCTGGGATCATGGCCACCAACCTAATGTAAGTTCCTGCAAAAACGGGCATGTAGACTCACACTCAGGGACTTATGCTGGTGCACAATGAAGCTTGTGCTACTCCTCCTGCTGCTGTCAGGAAACATCCATCCTAACCCTGGCCCAATCACCTCCCTCTCTGTCTACCAGGAAAAACCCTCAGAAGCAATCTCCACAACATCTCGCAACATCTGTAGTCTACTCCCCAAGCTGGATGCCATACAAATCTTTACCAATCAGCACAGCGCAGATATACTTGTAGTTGTAGAAACCTGGCTTACACCCAAAATCCCTGACCTGGCTATCGCTCTTCCAGGCTACAATGTTTTCAGGCTGGACCGGAAGTCCAAAAGAGGTGGTGGATGTGCAATTTACCTTAAAGATTCGCCACTGGGACACCCCATCACTACCCCCCTCCCAGCCACTGCTGCGCAGATTCTCCCTATCAGAATCTTATTAGGTGAAAATAACAAATCCCTCACAGTTGCCTCAGTGTATATCCCCCCGAAAGAACAAGGAAGTGGCCTTAACACTGTCTTGGAATTCACCAGGTCCCAACCTCCTGACTCTGAAAGGATTCTACTTGGAGACTTTAATATAAACGGGCTCGCATCTGATGCAGGGGTCCACAAGGATGCCGTCTCATCAGCCAATTTCACCCAGATGGTCATCTCTCTGACCAAGAAAGACTACAATTCCGGCACCAGCACCCTCCTGGACTGAATACTTATCAGCCACCCAACTTGTATGATAAATACCTTAGTCCTTCCTGACTCGCTTAGTGACCTGTCATCTGTGAATGGTCAAACAAATTCCGCAAGCCCCCTCCTAATATCATCACTAATAAAGTCCTACCACGTGGGCAGTTGTCACACCTCAAAACATGCCTCAACCTCCAAGACTGATCCCCTATTTACAAAATAACAGATGTAAATACTGCGCTGGATTACTTCATCAACACTTTCAATGCAGCCTGTGACTCCTACGCGCCTTTTAAAAAGCGCAAAGTCAAAGCCCTTTGCAATCCCTGGCTCTCGGCCGATCTCTTATGTCAACTAAAATCTAGAGAGCGCCTCTGGGATCTGGCCAGAACCACTGGTAAAGAAACTGACATCCAAAACTATAAACATGCACGCTAAGACTGTACCAAATCTATCCGGCAAAAGAAATCTACCTACTTCAAGAATGCTCTCATGGATACCTGGGGTAACGGAAAGGCATTTTGGAACAATATTAAAGAAGTCACTGGGAAGCACAACCCCCGCTAACATAAAGGGGTCTACTACGCTTGACCCTAAAATCATAGCAAATACCTTCAACACTGCATTCACCCAGTGTTGGGTAAGTTATTTTTTCTATTACTTTTGGAAACTTGTTCCAGAAAACTCTGTGTAGTCACTAGCAAGGTTGGAGAAGTACCGGAAAAAGTAGTACACCTTACAGTTACAATTACTTATGTCTTTTCATACACAAGTAGTACATAACTGTAACTGATTAAATTTATTTGAAAGTAACTAGTAATTAATCTATTACTTTCAAATAAATGTCATCTGTTATAGTTATTTATTTTTTTATTGTTTTTGTGTAAAAAGAAATAAGTAACTGTAACTGTCAGGTGTATTACTTTTTCTAGTACTTCTCCATCCTTGCTAGTGACTGCACAGCGCTTCCTGGATTAAGTTTCTAAACAGAAAAAGTAACTTACCCAACCCTGAATTCACCAATCTCAGCAGTGTTCTCCCTTCTAACTTTTTCAAGGACTTGGACTCTCCCTCTCCTCCCCTAATGCCTCCTCCTCCTCTAGCCACCCACCTTTTTATTTCAAAGTAGTCAAGATGCATGAAGCCCGCAAATATATTACCAAAGCCATCACCAAATCCAGATCCAACAGTGATACGCTTGACCTTAAACTGCTGTCCCTCACCCTTGATGAGGTATTACAGACACTGACATATATTTTCAGCTTCTCACTTAGGCTTAGCCAGTTCCTTGACAAATGGAAATCCGCCACTGTTACCCCTGTCCATAAAAATGGTGACAGGACCACTCATGGAAACTACCATTCAATCTCTATATTGCCACACCTCTCCAAGGCCCTTGAACGTATTGCAGCAGATCAGCTCACAGATTTCCTGGACAAATACAATATCCTGTGCTCGCAACAACATGGCTTCAGGAAAAGACACAGCACCTCATCTGCCCTACTGGAATTCTCTGGCATTCTTCACAGCTCACTGGACAATGGTCAGTTAATTGGGTCCATCTTTATCGATATGACTAAGGCGTTCGACAATGTCCATCACCGCCTACTGCTTGTGCAACTTCTGAAAGCTGGGCTCTTTCCTGACTCCATTGCCTGGTTCAAAAGCTACTTGGAGAACCAGTCTCAAAGAGTAAAAATTACAGATGTCCTCTCTGATACCAGGCCTGTTCGCTCAGGTGAACCCCAGGGATCCATTCTGGGCCCCCTACTATTCAGCTTGTTCCTGAACTCCCTTCCAAATTCTTGCTCCGAAACAATCGTCCTCTATGCAGATGATGATGTAATTTTTGCCTCCCACAAGGATCCTAAGCCTCTACAAGACAATCTTCAGCTTGGCTTCACATCTGTTGAAAACTGGTTCTCAAATCACAATCTGGTCCTCAATAATGACAAAACAAAGTCTATGACGTTCAGCAGCTCTCATAACAAGCATAAGCTGCATCCCCTATCCATCAAAACCAGTCACAGAGTCACCCTGGAACAGGTTCAAGCCTTTAAGTACCTTGGGATCACGCTAGACCCTCATCTAACTTACAGTACTCACACTGACTCTGTAGCCAAAGCAGCAAATACTCGCCTTTGTCTTCTCTTCCGGCATAGGCAACATCTTACCCCAGAAGCCCTGACTTTCACCGTTCAGAGCTCTGTTGTCTCCATTATTGACTATGGGATTATCATCTATGGCTCTGCCTCCGCTACCGCTCTTAGACGCATATCCACCTTCCTCAATAAGGCCTGCCGACTTCTCACTGGATCCCATCACTTCACACATACGTGCGACCTCTATGCACAGACTGGATGGCTGCAACTCACCAATTAGATAAAGTACCTAACCTGCACCATGGCGAAGAAAAGAATTATGGGCCTTGTGCCCCCTGGAGTGTGTGCAGTCCTGCACCCTAGCAATAACCCCTGCTCAACCAGGGGGTCTGAATCACAGCTCCTGCAGGTTCCACGTTGTCATACACCACAAGCTCAAAGATCCTTTGCCTACAGGGCGCCCAGCTGGCTAAATGGCCTAAACAGTTACATCTTCTCCACTCCTACCCTTGGTGCGTTTAAATCAAGGCTCTGCCTCTCTCTCACTGCCTCTAGCTCCTGTGACTGCCTCCACTAGCTGACCCCATGAATATTTCATTAACCTTATGCAGTTCTCTCTCCTATTAGCACTTGGTTACCCCTTAGCACGCACTTCCCCATGTTATGTCTACGACAATGCCTCTGGCTGTGCTCCTCCTCTATAGCTCTCTGCCCCCCTCTACTCTTCCTCTCTCTTGTCCTCTATCCTCTTTGCACCTCATCCGCTATCTTCTTGTAATGAAGCCTCCAAAACTTACTTTGTTTCTCAGATGCTTTGTAACTCTGTTTAGCTTACACTTTTGTAACCTTGTCCTGTGTATTGAATTTGTAATCTGACTTACATGTCTTATGTTTTGAATTGTAACTCGATGTGGAAACTTTGTAAAAGAGCCCTGGCTCAAAGGTATTGTAATCCTAGACCTAATAAATAAATACATAAAACTTTGGCCAGCTGCAGAGGTAGAGTACTCAAGTAGTTCGGAGCATCCTAGCTGACCTGCTTTAGGAGGATTGGAGGCACATATTAAGTGAATCTTTTTGGTTCCAAGTAGAAGCAGGGTATGTAAAATCTTGCAGTTAGAGGCAACCGAACATTGCATTAAGGACATATTCAGGTTTTTTTTTTTTTTAAATAGAGCACAATTTCACCTCTCCTTTTTCCAGATAGTGTGTCTCCTCGAAATAGGGAATAGTTAGAAGACAGCAGGAAGAGTCAGGAGTAGAGGGCTTTAGCCAAGTTTCAGTCAGACAAAGAATTTCAGGTTCATATATGGATATCCATGCCTCAACTTCAATAAAGTTACAGAGAAGGCTTCTAATGTTTGTGTGCTATACGAAGGCCTTTCATATTTAACCAGTCCATATTTGGAGAGGCAGTGGGTAACTGAGGACCAGGGTTTGTTTCGATGTCCCCAGATAACAACAAAGCTAGGGGCACAAGATACCATAGTTTCCGTGGGAAAAGAGGTGGTACCAGTAGCATGTTCTGCCAGAGGCGTTTAGAGGTAAAGTCAGCAGCCAAGTATAAGAGATGCCTAGTGAGTAAGAGAGGATTCACGTTATGCTGCTTGATCTGAAGGGTAAGTCCTAGGGGACACCAGAGTGATTGGGCTGGAGCAGCCGAGTAGAAGGGGGCCAACAAGAGATGTAGGAGCATAAACAGCAGAAGCTAAAGGGTAAGTCCTGGGGGACACCAGGGTGATGGGGCTGGTGCAGTTGAGTAGTAGGGGGTTGTCCAGCGATGTAGGAGCATAAACAGCAATAGCTGAAGGGTAAGTCCTGAAGGACACTGGGGTGATGGGGCTGGAACAGCTGTGTAGAAGAGGGCTGACCAGAGATGCAGGTGCAGAAACAGCAACAGCTGAAGGGTCAGTCTTGGAGGATGCCAGTGTGATGGGGCTGGAGCAGCCGAGTAGAAGGGGTCAACTAGAGATGTAGAAGCATAAACAGCAAGAGCTGAAGGGTAAGTCCTGGAGGACACTGGGGTGATGGGTCTGGGGCAGCTGAGTGGAAGGGGGTCGACCAGAGATGTAGGAGCATAAACAGCAGTAGCTGCCAGAAAAGAAAAAAAACAAAGTTATGAGTGTACGTTGACATTTTTCAATGCACACTCGTAACTTTGGTAATTTTTAATATTTTGACCCCAAATTTTTATAATAGCCATTTTTTCTCACACCACCTCATGAATGTGTCAGTTGTCATTTTTCAAATCCTGACCAAAATGGGTTTTTGCACTTGTAGCATAAAATCACCTTCCCCCCAGTATGATTTATTTTTTTATTTATTTTTTATTTTATTTAAACAGCAGTTTGGAAAATCTTTGAGCCATAGGCTCATTTACAAAGGTACCTTGTCACAGTAAGACAAACGAAAATACACAGTATAACAGTACAACACATAAGTATAACAGTAAATTAAGACATAGATACAAACAAGCTGGTACAGGTAGGATGGATGCAAACAATACCAGAGTTATGTTGTCCTTAGCAGCTTAGTAATAAGCTTTGTCATAAGTATTGAGTACGGGCTTTGACTAGTGGCAATTACAGCATCGGTGTTAATAAGGTGGTTGACGTAAGGAAGTTTTGAAGCAAGATATAGTTGGAGCTCGGAGATGGAGGGGGGCAGTGTGTTGAACCAGGAGGGGGCCCTAAAGCTGAAGGCTCTTTGGCCGTGAGAGGTCCTAGCTCTACGGATAACAAGAGAGGTTTTCCCAGAGGTCCGAGTATGAACTAGTGGGACAGAGCGGCGTATGGTGGTGGTCAATCCTGGTGGGGATAGCCCAAGGAGGGTCTTTTTTGTAAGGGTACAGGTCAGATATTTGAGGCGCTCGTCAAGAACAAGTACCAGCGCTTTAGCGTACAGTAGACAGGTGTGTGTCAGTCTAGGTGCTCCAGTAATTAACCTGCAGGCCTTATTCAGAGAAAAGTAATTTTATGGAGTGCGGTCTGATCAGCAGCACCATACACCGGCAGTCCATAGTCCACTAGGGACAGGATAGAGGAGGTGACTCATGGTCAAGAGCTCGGGGAGGCAGTGTTTATACCGGTGTAAGATGCCCAATCGGATATTAGTGGCAGTGGCTAGGCAGCGATGTGTCCATGGAAGGAGAGGAAGGGGTCAAAATGGATCCCTAGGTATTTATAGGAGCAAACTTGTTCCAGTGGGAAAGAGGACCCAGAGTGAATGAGGAGTTTGAAGTTGCAGGACTTGTTTTGGGGATGAGTGAAGTACATGGTTTTTGTTTTTTTAAGATTTATCACCAATCTATGTTCCTTGAACCAGCCCTCGGCTTCAGTGAAGGACTTCTGCAGCTAGTCCTGAGAGGTAATAGGTTACGACTTGAGGCAAAGATGACTGCATCATCAGCGCATAATAGAATGTTCCCGAGTAAGAGCGTGAAGGGTGTTAAGGTAAAGGAGAATAGTAAGGGGCCCAGAATGGAGCCCTGGGGAACCCTAGAAAAGATGGGACAGATGTCTGAGTAGGTCCCATTAATTTTTTACACGCCAGAGCGGTCAGACAGATAACTGGTGCACCAGGAGATAGGCCCAGCAGCAAAACCAGAGAGACTAAGGGCATCAAGAAGGAGGGTGGAGACAGTGTCGAAAGCTTTGAGAGGTCAATGAAGACAGCACCAGCCAGAGAACCAGTGTCTAAGGAGGAGGAGAAAGTTGGAGAACTCTAGGAGGGCTGTGTTGGTACTGTGGCCCGCTCGGAAGCCATGCTGCTCAGGACAAAGGACATTGTAGGTGGAGAGGTAGTCAGAGATTTGAGAGGCCACCACTTTTTCCAAGGCCTTGGAGGGAGGAGAGAGAAAGGAGATCGGTCGATAGTTTCCAGCCACAGTCCTATCACCACCTTTAAAGATAGGGGTGACAGTGGTGACTTTCAGGCAGTTGGAACCTTCCCAGGCAAAGAGAGTGGTTGATGAGGCATGTGATCGGGTAAGGACTGTGTCTAAGACCAGCCTGGGATACACGGATCAAGGTGTCACTGCCTGTACTATTATCTTGAGGGCAGTGAAAAGGTGCGCCTAAGTTCTTGGGCAGAAACACGATGGAGGAGAAAATAAGGGTGAGAAAGATTTACGCAGGTGCTGGGGAGGAGGGTCAAAAAAATTTGTAGGGAGGATAGGGCTAAGGTCAGTGAATGAGGTGTTGAGGTGGTTGGCTATGAGGGCTGGGTCTGAGATCACACCATTAATGTTGATCTGGGTGGGTGGGGGAGTGTGCACTGCCATTTAACTGTTTAATGTTATCCCAGAAGGTTCTGGGGTTCCCCCATGAGGCAGTGAGTGAGGACCGACAGTGCTCAGACTTGGCCTTTCTGATGGCCCAAGTGCACTTGTTTCGGGCGGCAGCATATAACCGCCTGTCATTGGGCCAGCCAGTCTCAATGGCACGGTGCCATAGGTTGTCCCTATGTTTGAGCTGGTGGATCAAAGCTGGGGTTACCGGGGCATTCTTCCTTTTAGAACGGTGGGTCAACATTGGGGCAAAGATATCACAGGCATTATCAAAAGTTTGGGTAAAGAAGGAGAGAGCTGTGTCGATGTCAGGAGTTGCCTGTATAGGAGACCAGTCAATTTGGGACAGAAGTTCCTTAAGTTTTATTAGTCCACCAGGTATTAGACGCCGCCGGCATGTGGACTGTGCTATGGGTTTGGGGACTGAGGATGACCAGTGGAATAGAATGGGGGAGTGATCGCTGAGAGAGTCTGGGAGGACTTGTACATTGGGGATCCGATTAGGGCGGTTGGTGAGTACCACATCAAGCAGGGTACTGGAGCCTCTCTTGGGGTTAGTCCTGGTAGGGTGGGTAACTAGTTGCGTTAGGTCTATTGCTGAACAGGAGTCTCGGGCAGAGGAGGAGGAGGGGCTGAGTCAGTTGACATTTAAGTCACCCACCAGAATTTGATCAGCGGAAGGATGTAGAGAGGTAAGGTATTCTGTAAGAGAGGCAATGGCCTGCGTTTGGTCCCTGGGGGGCACGTATGCAGTAGTCAGAAAAGGGTCCCTTTAAAGGGTCAGGGGTTAGTTTCAGCGTAAGCGCCTAGGCCCTGGAGTCAAGGATGGGAGCAGGCAGGGCTAGTATGGGGAGGGATTCCTTGACATAAATAGCGCAGCCGCCGCCCCATCTCCCAACACGGTCGGACCAGAAAAGGGTGAAACCAGGAAGGGAGACTAGGGAGTCAGGGGAGGATTTCGACAGCCAAGTCTCAACCAGGGTGATGACATCAGGGTTAATTGATGTGACCAGGAATTGTAGTGAGTCAAACTTTTTTAGGAGGCTACAGATATTCATGGAGACCATGCATAGGTCTGTGGTGCGAGTCAGGGAGCTCCTGGGAACCGGGCCAGGGTTTGGATGAATGTTCCCAACAGGACTAGTAGCATGACTAACACCCTGGCTGGGAGATGGTGAGAGGTTTTCCTACGATTGACATGAGGGGGGGGGGAGGCTAAGGGAGCAGGGGGTGGGCAGGGAGGTACAGGAGGGGAAAGCAAGAATAAGAAGACACCTAGATGTGCCTGATTAGATTCTATTTTGTATATATGTATGTATTCATTCATTCTAGTTTCTTGTATTTTGGTTTTTATACAACTCTTCAAAACTCAATGAAAATTCAATTAATTCAATTCAGAAAAAAATGTCCTAGCAAGGACCTTGTTAGTCGAGCAGTGGCCTTCATTAATCTCCCACTGGCCATTCTTATGCATAAGTATGCCACTGAAACGCAGCCCCATTCACTTCAATGGGACACGCCCTGGGCTCTCCCTAGTCACACGTCATTACATGCCTGAGCATAGGGGTGTGTCACCACTATCAGACAGTGGAAGGGACCAGCTGGTCACCTCATAAGGCTGAACTATGATCCCTTTCATAAACATTAATGACTGCAAATAAAATAATTAAAAGCAGCCGGGACGACAATCACTGACATCAGCTACCAGAATATGTGAGGGGGTAGCTGATGTAAACAAAGCTGGAAAACCACTCTGGCATTCAGCCTTAGCATCAGGCGTTCTTTCTCATATTTAAACTCCAAATTTACATACAAGCATTTACACATTTTTCCAAGTCATTTACACAGGCTAACATTTATATTCCCAGACATTTAAACAACTCTGTCATGACTGGCACTCTTAGCTTAGCTACTGCTTTATCCAATAGCTCATTAAAAAACTAACAGGAACCACAACTTACACTTACAGCAACTTTCTTTGGCCACAGAAATGGCTAACGGCACTGGTATGCACTGGATTTTGACAAAATTCAGCATTGGTTCAAGGTAAACCAACAGTCTCTTGGTGCAAAAAAAAAAAAAAAAAGTGTCTCTGACTTTTAGTACTTGTCAGAGGCTTGCCAAACTTGCTTCTCCTCCCCTATTTAATACCCTTGATGGTTCTATACTTGAAGATGTCTCCTCCTTTAAGTACCTCGGGGTCTGCCTTAACCGGCATCTTGATTTTTCTGTGCACACTGATGCAATTCACCATAAGCTTCATCCTAAGCGTCGTGCTTTGCCCGCCAAGAAACTGTACTAAAAATGATCCTTCCAATTTTTGACTACAATGACAGTCTACTGTAGTGTCCCCAAAACCTTACTTGCAAGACTGGACCCCCCTTTTCATTCTTTCTGCCCCGTTAGATCGCCCCTCTCGTTCTCACCACTGCTCTCTTTACTCAGCTCTTTCCTTCCCCTCTCTTTATGCTAGGCGCCTTTCCCATTTTTTCTCTTTTTTATCCAAATTCTAGTTTGGCACCCTTCCCTCTTATCCCACAACCATTCTTTCCCCTCATCCTTCTTCCTCCTACCCTCTTCGTAACAATACTTTACATTCTCTTAATATCCCTCCTAGAAAATCTACTGCTGGTCAATCTGCTCCTTACTGCTTTTCTAAGCTTTCGTCTTCCCTTCCCCTTTCTATTCATTTTGCCTCTTCTGCCTTCTCCTTAAAGTCTCTTCTTTCTGACTTTTGTCGTCCTACATGCAACTGCCTTTGACCCCTCTTTTCTCTAGTTTTGCCCTCTCTTGCTGTTCCATTTTTATTTTATTTTTGTGTGTGTTGTGTTTTAATTCTCTGGTTTTGCCTTCATTTACTACGTGCCTAACATTTTGGATTCTGCTTGTATTACTTATTTGTATTTACCTTGTAATTATATAGTTTGCTATCTCCACTTCCCCTCCCCTCTGAATGCATCTGGAAACGAGCTGTTATCAGCTCAGTATGTACTTCCTGGTGAACCTTTATAAATAAATAAGTAAGTATGCAAGTGCTGTTGATACTCTGCACAGCAAATGGCCCCAAGACTGAATCCTGGAACAGGAGATCCGAATCTGTATTTATGGGAGGCAGAGCCAACAGATTCAGACCTCTCTCTGCAGAGCTTTTACTGGATTTCACAGTCTTTCAGCAGGTTTTATTTTTATTTCCTTTCAAAGCGTATAGTCTAAAATCTCATTTGCAACAGCAGTAGAATGATAACCTATATAATTGAAGAAATAAATAAAACTGCCAGTCTTCATTATGTGTGTAGAGGTTGCTAATGTCAACAAAAACAATGCTTTCCCTAACAACTTGTAATTATTGTATTTAGCAGCACAGGCCCTGCTGGCATGTCCCAGCTGCCATCCCACAGCTTCTACACTGCCGTGGCAACATACATTCATAAAAACAGCTGAACAATCCTTGTAGTGTACAGTATAAGCGGGGACTAAATAAAAGCCACACTTGTACTGTTTTTGTGCACCAATATTTGTCAAACTAATTTAATGAAGTAAAACCTCTGAAAAGAAACTAACCATATTCACACATAAGATGAAGGAAAGATATATATATATATTTTTTTTACCCAGAGGGTGGTGAAACCATGGAATCAGCTACCACTGCAAGTCATAATAAATCAAAATTAGCAACAATTTAAAAAAAGATGACGTGTATAGCTGGCCCGTTGGCCCTGAGGGTTGAGGTACTGGACGCCACACCTCGCGCAACGCTAGCCACCCGGGTTCGGAAGTGAGCTCGGGCCGCCGGGGGTTGGCTGGGAGGAAGACAGGCTGGAGCATCAAAAGATGGCTCACCTTCTCTGGGGGAGGGAGGGTCTTTAAACCCGGTGAAGGGCGACCCCTGGCGGAGGCTGGGAGAGCGACGGCAAGCTGGAGTCACTGGGGCATGACTGGTCACAGGCATAGGCCAGCAACCAATCAGTCACAGGGGCTGCTCCTTCAAGGAAGGAGGGGGAAGGACATTGCTGACATCGACATACGTGCCATGACATAAGGGCCCACAATGTTCCACAGAACAGGGAAAAACCTCCATCACCGAATCGGGTTCCGATGTGCTGGTGCCTGCCTACAGCCCCGGACCCTGATGAGATATGTCAGATTCGTGGGGTCCGCCCCCACCTCGCCCCCTCCCAGGTGGTTTCCGAGGCCAGATGGAGGGACTGGAGACTGTCAGGTAAGGCACTGGCAGGGTCAGACTTCATAGGTGGCTCTCAATGGAGCAGCTCCGATGGGACCGTAGGAGAGGAAAAAAGAGAAATATAAAAAAAATAAAAACACAGCATGTATATCTCAGAAGGGAACACACTGATGTATTATGGGTAAAAGATAGGCACTAGTATGGGCACACTGCCTTTCACAATCCTCACTACCACAGTATGAACAATTTCAGGATGAAGCTGTTTAGTCTAATACTGTATGCTATTGTCTGAAGTCACCATGTTCTGGAGAACTGTATAATCTAAAATGAAAATACATTTTTTTTTTTTTTTACTTTGTATCCTCCTTTTACCTCATGAACAAGGCTCTACTGTAACTTTTCACAAGCTCAGAGTAATACATCTACTGGAGCAGTCCCTGCTGGTTGCAGATAGCAACTTCCTGTCCCCTTGAATATTTACCTATACATAGCCCTTTGAGTAAGGCCAGTCAGAAAAAAATGTCAGAGACAATTTTCTTGCTTGGGGGGAACACATAGCAGCATAATTCATCTAAGTCGTTTGACCTATTTTTTTTTATCCCCCAATGTCTCCCTTACCTGACCCCGGTTTTACTATAGCACTTCGACAGCGCTTGCACCGACATCCCCCACAGCGATGAACACAATGCCGAGTGTCGGCATTGTACCGTCGGGGATCTCTGTGTGTTTCCAGCAGGGGCCTGTACCCCCCAAACCCCCCATATTGGGGGCTCCAGCCCCCCGGTCTCTAAATATCTAACTCTGAGTCGGAGTTGGACCGGGGGCGGGGGGCGCAACACCAGAAAATGCACCACTGGTGTCTTCCTAGCACCAGCTCGGCGACTCGCCAGAGGCAGGTGAATTCTGTCACTGTGCTGGTGTTCACTGTGCAGGTGTCGCCCTTGCGTCAGCACTCCCCCCACCCCACTGGAAAAACAAAACAATGTGAAACACCTTTCTGGCCAGTCAAAAGTGGGCTGGGATCAGGCCACCCATCATACTCTAAATGAAAACCTACTTCAAACAGCCTCACATGGCCAATTCAAGCAGCGAAAGAGTGCGGAGAGCAGCAATGACTGGATCATTATGACATGAGGCAGACAGGATCAGCACTCCGAGGCTTTATCAGTTACATTTTGAGAAGAGTCTAAAGATCATTACAGACTTCTGTAAGAACTTTGCCAAGAGTAGCAATGTTGGAATTCTATGCCTGCCAGAGATTCAGAAGGGCAAGAGCTTGTTCTGTCTGTAGAAAAAGGACATCTGAATCAATTACAGATTGGCACTTCAGAAAATCTTATCTGTGTTGAATGTTATTCATTATTTGTATTCAGTTATTACAACACTGTGATACTCATAAAATGTACCAACATGTCATTAGGAATGTCCCTTCCTATGGGCATTACAGATCTCAGGATTTCAGCTATTCACAGTGGAGAACTGCAGGACCTCTTATCCCACATACAGCTGGAGCCTCATGTGGTGCCTTCAAGTGGAATATTCCACTTCAGAAGCACAGGGGAGCAATACGACATTAATATTTCAAAACAAAAAGAATCTGAAACATATTAAAAGTAATCCCCGGAAACCAGAGTGATTTATTATAGGTTTATGGGGCTCTTATTGAAAAGCATCATACCTTTCTGTTTGAGGTTGCTGGCGTCAGAGCACATATCTGTAGCACTACTGCAGGGCAACAGTTTTTTTAATTAAACAAGCAATGTGACATCGTACTTCCGCGCCAGCAACTGGGCTTCAGTCACTGGACTTGGGTGGTTAAGTGCTGCCTGTGGCAGGGTAATTCAGCAGTGACGTGCTTGTGCTACTTTCCCACCACAGCAACGAACTCTCACAATGAGCAGGGGGACCTGCTCCATTGCAAATGGGTGGGGCACTGTAATGAGATGCTGTTACATGTAATGCATTGTGCAGTGCGAGGGAAGGAAAGGTCAAGGTTCAACTGGAACTCACAGAAATGCCCAGAGAATGAGACTAGAGAGAGAGGGGGGAACCTTCCCTATATCATCAGGATGACAACACTACTGAACTCTGATGCCATGCTCATCACCTCCTTGACAGATATAGAGTTACCAAGGATGGGGTTGATACCCCAATCCTAAAATCACACACACACACACACACACACACACACACACACACACACACACACACACACGCAAACTGTGGAGGATGCAGGAGGCAAGGTAAATGGAAACAGGACATTGGAGGTCACCAGTGGCACCCTGAGAGCTAATATGGTGTGGAAGGAACAAAAAGCTAAACTGATTTTTTAAAAAGCAATGTAACAGTACCCAGACTACAAGATTAATTCAATTATACTGAAAACAAATGACTGATGAACCATTATTTTTTTTTTTAACTCCTGGGCTAAATAATGGACTTTGAAAACGATAACCCAGCGAACTAATTACCTCCTAGAAGAAAAACTGGCATTTATATAGTGCTTTTTACACATACTGTATCACAGAGCATTTTACAAGCAATGGGAGATGGGTAGTGAAGTGACTGTAAATATATAGTGGGAGCCATTTCGCATATCAAAACCCACAAAGAGCCTTGGACAATTGCATGAACCAGTTTTATGGGAAGGGAAACACTGGAAACACCGGTAAAAATCTCCTACTCCCGCAAACAGTGCCTTGGGTTTTGATTTGATATTTATTAAAATTTTGCAATTACAACTAGTCACAAGGGCTAGTTGACGTAGATTACAACAACAATTAACATTCACAATTTACAAAAGGGAAGCATACAAGTAATATATATTACAGTGGCTGTAGCATCGCTATATAGATAGGGCTGCGCATGAGTTTTTATATTAAACCTCAAATTTTGCACTTTAACAGCTTTGCAACCATTCAACAGAGCTGCACAGTATTTTGCATGCATGATCTCTGGGGTTAGAGCTCGTGATGTGCCGAGTTTTGTTCCAGTCAGATATGTGGATTCTGAGAAGCAGATACTGAGAAAAGTAATAAAAATAGTTTTTTTTTGCTGTTCGTTATCACCTTGTGCCTAGAAGGTTTTGAATTTTGCTCAGAAATTTTTAGGGTAGAACGAGCTTGAGCCACAGTGGTGCCTTTCGCTGGTTTGGTGAAAAAAGATTAATTAATTCCAAAGTTATTACAATTTAAAATTTTGATTCTGAATGTGCTCAGTATGGTCTTTTGAACAGCTGCTTGTACCAAAAAAAGAATTTGGTCCATACGAAATAGGATCCTTTTTCGTATGGGGTAATCCTTTATCGTCAGGAAAAAATAATTTTTTGTATAGCTGCCATCTTGTTTCCATTGTTTTTTTTCAACAAAAAAAAATTCAAAACCCACCAGAAATTATATTTTGCACAAATACCAACACATGCATCTTACTCATTAGGATACCATTAAGAGGATTCTGCACTTAGTTCCTGGAAAAAGGACCCAAGATGCTTGTCTTTCTTTTTTCATTTTAAAATCCCATTTTGTGACTCTGCTTTTCTTTTTACGTATGGCCATTCACAAAAGGAATTCGGCCATACGAAAAAGGATCCCTTCATACTAAAAAAGAATCTGGACTTAGTTTTTTCCCCAATTCTGTTTTCATATGACGGCATCCTTTTTGGTATGGGTTTTTCATTGATATGAAAAAGGATGACTTCATATAAAAAAGATTTTGGACTTAGTATTTTTGCCATTTCTTTTTTTGTATTAAGGTATCCTTTTTGGATGGGTCTTTTGTTTGATATGAAAAAAGATTCCTTCATACGAAAAAAGATTCTGGACTTAATTTTTGTTTTTTTTTATTTTAGTTTTATTGCATACATCCATGCAGGGATGCAAGTACATGGCCCAGTGAGCCCTGTGATTCCACAGGTAAATGGATATGTTCAAGCAGGTTACCATCTCAAAAAGTAAGGAAGTTAATTGCAAAAAAAAAAATTCATTAATGCACCAGGTAGGGTTAAAGTAACAAAAGTAGGGAAATGTGGTGTTTGGGTTCCCAACTCTAACACCCCACCCCCACGCTGCAGGCTGCAACAGGAAAACCATTACGGTCTCACATCTCCTGAGTCTTCGCAAATCTGGCATGGGGTGTATCTTGGGGTTGTCATTCTCATATATTCTACACATCTCAGCTTATTTACTGATGGAATGGTATACCCCACGCCTGATCGGTGAAGACTCAGGAGAGGTGAAACCATTTTTTTTTTCTGTTACTGCTTGCAGGGTGGGGGTGGGGTGTTAGAGTTGAGAACCCTAACACCATATTTCCCTACTTTTGTCGCTTTAACCCTAACTGGTGCATTACCAAAGTTTTTTGCAATGAATATATAAAGATACACAAAATACACGTGTACAAAATATCAGCAATCATATTATTAAACTATGAAGTATTATAAGGTGACAATGGATTTCAAATCAAATAACTTCATGATAGCGTACAAAAAGTGATTTTTCACATTTCCTCTTCAAGACCCTAGGTTTTTCCAGCACATCTTGGATTCTCAAAATATACAGTGATTTTGTTTGTTTGTTTTTGTTTAGAAGAGAATGCAAACTATAGTTTGGTACACACAATTCAGAAATTAATTCCTTAGATAAATGCTGATGCCTATGCTCTAATCCCCCCCCCAAATTCACTTAAAGCATCAGCATAGCTTACTTCAGACCCAAAAATAATTCTCACAGCTCTCCTTTGCAATCTTTAATAATCAGCAAACAAAACACAGACTCCAAACTTAAGGATTTACCCACCCTTGAAAAAGCCAGAGGGCAAAGCCAGTCAGGGTTACAACTTGTTTTTTAGCCACCACTGTCTAAGGTAATTACTTTGTTTGTATGCCTTTTTAATTACTAACGTAAAGCTGAAGTAAACCCATAAGTTTGGTGCTGGTATTTTGTTTGCTTGCTTTAAGCGTGGCTGGGCACAGGTGGTTAGTGTGGAGCGGCATCTTTTGTTGAATCTTTAATATCATCAGACTCAGCTATGGTTAAATCCACTATGCCAAATGACTGCCCATATTCCAACAAAACTCTGATTACAGCAGGAAAAAAAAGGAAAAAAGTAGAGCAAATCTGACAATCATGTCAAGGGTCACTAAAAAATAAAGACGAGTACTGGCGTTTTTTCCAAGATGCTTTTCACATGCCGATTCCACAAGAAATTCCCCTGAAGGTAAAAGCCTAATAGTTTCACATTTGCTACTATGGTGGTGCACGTGATACACAATCAATCCAAAAATTATACAAACCAGGCACTCACCACTGCCTCATGAAAATGGCCACTCCAGTTATCTAAACACACAAAGGCCAACTCTGTGGTATTGAGTGAAGGGCATAGCTCTGACATGCTGGTGATCCGGGTTCGCACCCCAAGCCCAGACATCAGGGCCGGAGACCGGTGGGGAGGGAGTTAGAACGTCCATTGGATGCTTCCCTGCCAGGGGGAGTGGCCGGTACTAGACTGCTCGACAGGCAGGTCCTGGAGGTGGTTAGTGGAGACATTCTAGGTGGCATGGGCCTCAACATGCTGCCAAATGTTCCCACCCCCAGGATACCACTGCAGCTATATGACTGTGGGAGGGGCCCTAGAAAAGCAGAAAACTGCCTGACTATCATACCGAATGATGGCCGCTACATTCCCCTCACGTCACTCAGTCTCACAGCCCTCTCTAATACCCTCAGCCCCCCTACATTTCTGGTCAAGGCAGCTGAACCCTTTCTCCCCTCCTCTGCCCCCAGGGAGGGGGGGCCCTTGGCAAGGATATGCTGGGTCTTTTGGGACATGGGACCAATAGGGGATGGACATGATGGTGTCAGGGTATGGCCAAGGGGGTGGGGTTAACATCGAGCATCCTGAAGGATTGGCTGGTCGGGGACAGAGTGGGAGCAAAAAAGAAAAAAACACATACAAAGCATTTATTAGCTTAAAAGTGCCATACAGATGTTTCAGATTAGTAAATCCTTTTTCAAAGGTTTTTTTATTTTTTATTTTACATGTTCCATACAGTCACCTCCCAGTTACCAAAGGTCAGAGCTGGGACACTCCAATGACTGCATTTAACAAAATGGAGTTCCATAGTTTTATTGGATTTATCTCCATTCTGTTCTTTTCTGACCATTCTTTGATTCTTCAAAGGTTTCTTGGATAGTAGTGTTGCCATTTGTATCAAAGATAGTAATGACAGTGGTGTCATCAACATATTTAACACGAAATCCAACAGTATTCGGGTCATTTATCATTAACAAAACAGGAGGGGACCCAATTTCATTCCTTGGGGGACCTACTCCCCTTTTATGGTGTCTTTGATTGACATTACCCCATCCATTTCAACAACTGGGACATCCCTTGCTAGAAATCGTATACCATCAAACAACAGTGGATACCATATTGCTCCATCTTCTCCAACAAAATTTCATGGTCAATTAAATCTAAGGCTTTAAGGTAGTCAACAAGCACAGACCTAGCATGGTCACCCCTATCCCAAGCAGATTTCCAACAACTGGGTCACTGCAAATGTGGTAGGGCATCCTTCTTGGGACCAAAACTGATTAGGGTCTGTTTTAGTCTGCACTTAATACATGAGCCACTTACAGATGAATCCATCACATAATTTTGCGTTTATGCAAGTTAAGTGAGATGGACTGAAAGTATTTCCCTAGGTCAGTGGGTAAACCAACCTTAAGGATAGTTATAACCATGGCCACTTTCCACTGTAATGGAACCTGGCAAAAAATTAGTCATTAAGCATGTTACATACCCATGGGGCCAATATGTCTGCACCCTTCGCCACACCCAACTGGGGATTTCATCAGGCCCCATGGTTTTCCCCTCCTTGATTTTTTTTTTTATTATTATTCTGCAACACCCTCTACCTCCATTAACAAATTACATGGTATATCCCATTCCATAGCTTTTAGGGGTTCATTCACTTCCATCTAGACACCCACCAAGAAGGTAGCAGAGATGGGGAGAAGAGACTTCAGTTTAATGTTTCATCTGAAGGATGGAACACCCAGACAGTACTGTATCTCCAAGTTCCGCACGTGATAAGAATGTTTACAGTATGACCCCAATCACAATGTGGGACTAGAAACAGATGTCATACCAACACCACTTCAATTCAAATTTCCAGACCTATTGGCCATCATGAGGGAGGCAGACCTGGATATTGTGGCCATTACTGAGTCATGGTATACAGGAAACCATGACTGGGACATGACCATAGGCTACATTCGGTTCAGGAAAGACAGGGAGGGAGGGAAGGTGGTGCTGTATGTAAGGGAGGGTATCAAGGTGACAGAGACATAGGGAATCCAGGGGGAATGAAGGGGCTGGAGGTACTGTGGGTCACCCTGGAGACAGGAACCAGAGCCACTATTCACACTGACATGTTCTACAGACTTCCAGCACAGGGTGACAAACTGGATAGGGCACTGAAGGAAGCTATTAGCACAATGGAAGAAAAAGGGGAGGTGCTGCTGGTAGGAGATTTCAGTCTGCTGGACACAGATTACAGCATCCCAGTTGCAGCTTCAGCTAGAAGCAGGGACACCCTAGACTCCCTGCAGTGGGTGTTTCTCAGGCAGCTAGTCACGAAGCCCACTTGTGATAGAGCAATACTGGATCCGGTGCTCACAGACATTGACAGTATTACAGACATCAAGGTGGGAGGCCACCTGGGGACCGGCGATCACAGAACAGTGTGGTTCAACATAAGGACAGCAGCAGAAGCAGACCACACAAGGATGAAGGTCCTGAACATCAGGAGGACAGACTTTAAAAAAATGAGTGAATGACCAAGCGGGTGGGGGAAGAGAAGAGATCTGGGTGGGGTGGAAAAAAGTGGGCTAAGATAAAGGCATAGTGAAGTCAATAAACCTCTGCACCACTAGCCTGCCAGTGCAGCAGTAGTGCTACCACCTGAGATGCCAACAACCCAGGTTTGGGTCTTGTGAACAAATCTGGATTGTTGGACAGCCAGCCACAAAGAGAAAGGCTGAGTATCCAAGGAACGCTCATCTTCTCTGGGAAGGGAAGGTGAATGGCCTCTGCTGCAAAACCACCACCTGGGTGACCACAGGGTGAAGATGCAGCTGAAGCCATGGATCTAGGTAGGGGATGTCGACTGCATGACACTTAGACATTAGCAAGGCCTTACAATATCAGAGGAGGGACAAAAAAAAAATCGAAGAAATCCCTGAACTGACGCAGGATGCTGTCTGCCACCCATCACAGGCTCTGTACTGTCAAATGGGCTCAACGCCTCGCTCACTGAAGCTTCAACTCTACTGCGGGTTTACGGAGGCCTGGCCTCCTGCAGACCTTTCCACAGGGGGTTATGCATGGGTAAACATGTGAGCCGAAGGCAAGTCCTGGGAATGGCGGGTGATGGGGCTGGGCGGGTGGTCGGACCGATGGGGGTCAGTCAAGGTGAGGCAACTAAAACATACTAACAAAAAAAAAAAAAACTTCTGCACCAAGGAAGTAAGCAAAAGTGGAAAGGAGGGGTACCACTATGGTTCTCAAAGGATGTGACTGAAAAGGTAAAGGCTAAAAGGACAGCAGAACATATAAAGAGAAGCGAAGGGAAGAAGATAGGGATAGGAGGTGTATCAGGAGAAGCAGAGGTAAGCAGGAAAAGTGGCAAGGAGTGCAAAGTCCAAACTGAGAAAAAAAATAACTGAAGGGGTAATTAAGGGGAACAAGGGGAACATTTTTTAGGTACATAAGTGAAAAGAGGAAGACAAGGGGAGAATTGTGAGGTTAAGGAGGACAGGGGTGACTGCTCAGAGGGTGATCAGGAAAAAGCAAATATCCTAAACAAATACTTTTGTTCAGTCTTTACAGAGGAAGGGGAAGGGGACAGGTCACATAAAAGCAGCAGAAGCACTGGGGTATGGAGGTAAACCCAAATCCATTTACAGAAGACAGAGAGTTCTGAAGGGACTGGCAATCTGAAAGTGAGGTGGACAAAGCTATAGGGCCAGACAGGGTTCACCCAAGGGTATGGAGGGAACTCAGGGAGGTACTACTGCATCTCTGACAGCCCTATTCAACAACTCACTGGAAACAGGAGTGGCTCCAGAGGACTAGAGGAGGGCAGATGTGGTCCAGCTTCATGGAAGTGGAAGCAGGGAGAAGGCTGGCTATTACAGGCCGATCAGTTTGACACTAGTCATGGGCAAGTTAATCGAGTCATGGCTGAAGGAAAAGATTGTGGAGTATCTCGAATCCAGTAGGTTACAGGACTTGAGGCAACACAGGTTTATCTTTGGGGGAGGGAGGGGTCATGTCAGACAAATCTGATGGATTTCTTTGACTGGGTGACCAGAGAAATAGATCAGTGTGGGGCAGCAGGCGTAGTCTAGATTTTAGTAAGGCATTCAATACCGTACCACATAGAAGACTAATTTATTTATTTAAAAGTTTTACCAGGAAGGCATACTGAGCGGTGCAACGCTCGATTCCAGATGCGTCGGGGGGGGGGGGACAAGCATGGAGTGGAGAAAACTCATAAGGAAACTAGGCAGCTTAGGGGTGGGTCCTAAGGCAGTAAACTGGATAAGAAACTGTTAATGGATAGGTGACAGAGAGTGGTGGTAAACTGAGTTAACTCCAGGAAAGGGAGAGGAGGGTGACCAGCATGGTGCCTCAGGGCTCCGTGCTAGGATCCGTCCTCTAATGTCTTTGTATGTGACGCTGCAGATAAAATGGAAGGAAATGTATACCTCTTTGCAGATGACACTAGAATCTGCAACAGGGTAGACACTCTGGGAAGGGCGGGTGGAGAGAATGTGCACAGACCTGAGAAAACGCGAGCAGTGGTCAAGGGCATGGCAGCTGGGTTTTAACGCAAAAAAGTGCAAAATCAAGTACCCAAGGTACAGAAACCCAGAGGCAGAGTGAAAAGTGGGAAAAGAGGTATTACTGGGCACCAAACAGGAAAAGGACCAGGGTGCAATCATATCTGATGACCTCAAGATATCAAGACGATGCGACAAGGCAGTGGGAAAGCACAGTGGGATGCAGGGGTGCATAAGGAAAGGTACTGCCAGCAGAAAGAGAGGTAGTGTTGCCACTGTACAGATCACTGGTGAGACCCAACTTGGAGTACAGTGTCCAGTTCTGGAGTCCACATCTCAGGAAGGACACAGACAGGGTGGAGACCGTCCAGAGGAGGGCAACAAAAATGGTGCAAGGGCTGCATCAGAAGCCCTACGAGGAGAGGCTAAAGGACCCGAATATGTACATCCTGAAAGAGAAAAGGGGGGAGGGACATGACAAAGACCTATATCTACCTCACAGGGTTAAATAAGGTAAGGGGGCTGTATTTTTCAGAGGAGTAGATGTACAAAAACAAAGGGACATGTAATGAAGCTGGAAAGGGAAAAATTTGGGAGAGTGCGAGGAAGCACTTCTTCATTGAAAGAGTGGTGAATGCCTGGAAGAGTCTTGCGGCTAAGGTGGTGGGGAAAAAAACAGTAGTGGGCTTCAAGCATGCATGGGATAGGCACAACATCTTAGTTTGGAAGCAAAAGGGGGAAGGGAGCCAGAGATCAAGTAGGGTCTGCGGCAACAGGCTAGGATAGGCAGCGAAAACTGGACAGACTATGTGAGCTAAGCAGTCCTCATCTACCGTCAGATTCTATGTTTCTGTTTTAACGTCTAAAGGCAGGGGTACATGAGTGAGACTGCCTGTGCCGAACACCCCAGTTGTAATCCTTGCTCTGTGCAAGATTCCTCACGTACTGTAGCAGGAAGTGTTGTAAATACACATTTCTGGAATGGCTGTTAATGTAATTTAATCATCCCTCTTATTCCCTTCCTTTCATATGCCCCCCCTTCCACAATCTCTCTTCATACACCTGTTCCTGCATCTAGCTGCTCCTCCTTTCCCTGTCTCAGTTTCCTACCCCCTCCTATACTTAGCTTCTCCCTTTTAGGTGCCTGCATTGTTTCTTTTCTAACTTCCTGTATTTTGTTCTTCTCTGTCTCATGATTTGTTATACACAATGAGCTATTTGTGAATAGTTGTACATCACTGTGATATGAGCAGTTCTATTTTATCAGTGTTTTGCACATTACTTTTTTGTCGCCTTTTTGCATTTGCGGTGGTTTTAATAACTACGTTTTAGTACTTTCCACTGTTGTAATCTCCCTTCCCCCTTTCACTAGAGGTGGCATCTGGAAACAAGCCTTTGCTCAGTGTGCCTTTCCTGGCAAACTATGTCACATAAATTCAAATTCACTGCCTATAAACTACTATTGTAACTACATCACAGAGTGTAAACTTAACAGGGCTGATCACACATTGTGACTGGCTTCCTTGGCAGTCCCCAACTACAGCAGCAGAAAACAAGAGTATTTTTAAATTTCATTCATAAACACACAGGAAGCAAGAGTCTGGACAGATCAGTCACTCTGGTCTCTGTAAAGTGGCTGCTTACACAAACTGGATACAGTACAAGCCTGTTTATAATAGCAATTATCCCATTACGGTCAGTCCATTACCATGGTTTATGACTAGCTTGTTAGCCGCATTGATGGCCTCAGGTGGATTTGATGGTAATATTCTGGGCTCTTGAGATTCCTGCTTAAACGCCATATAAAGCACATAATCCCAGCCTTGCAATTATCCAAACATACATGTAGCGAAACTTACTGCATGTTTCATTTATAGCTTGTGTTGTGCCCAGTGTTTCTTAAACTGTAGCAAAAACACAAATGGTTCTGCGTAATTGTTCAGTTAACTGAAATTTGCATCACACAGATTGCTTATGACATTAGATGATTTTTTTCTGGATCTACACAGGTTAATTATTTTCCAACACAGAATTATGTCATTTCCCAGATTTTAAATGTTTTGCGAAAATATTTGACTGGCTATCCACCACTAATGAAACCAGACAGATCAGCAGCACTCAGCTGACCTGAACAAGTGACCTCCTAACAGCAGGTTAGCAAAATACAGGAAACTTTTAACTAGTTATGTATGTATGCATGCATGCATTTATTTACTGAATAGTTAACTAAAGTACATTGTGATGAGAAGACTGTTTTTAAACCTCGTTTTCCACCCCTCAGGTCCCCAAGCAGATTAAAAGGTCTAAAGGCTGTCACAGCATCCTTTAATAGTTCAAAACAGCTGAACTTTACCCTAGAAAGAGAAGTCCTTGTAACCGTGGTTAGTGATACCACTTTTCTGTAAGTGAAAGGCTAGCGCAGTAATAGAACACCAAAACTTGATGTATATAAAATAGGTAGAGCATTTAAAGCACTGGTTCGAAGAAGGGGAGCCCGGAACAGTTACAATGTAATAAAAACCCTTACACATGGAGAGACCATTAGAAGATTTTGTACACCTCCAACTGGGTTTAATGTCTTTAACAAAAAAAAATGAACACTATGGAAGCAGGTATACAAAGAACCAGGTTCAAATTGAGTGGCGACAGACTGTGTGTACAGCAAACTCTGCTTTGCTTAAAAAAAGACAAATGTCATTACATGTCATCAGCACTTACTAAAAAGGGTCTTGTTGAATCAGAGCACAGAGGGGACATGGCTGCATCAGAAAATACATCCCCCCCCTTCACTGCACTCCATCTTCAACTGCAATGAAGATCAGGGGCTAGATTTTCTAAGGGGAAGAAAAGTCACACAGGTGGCAAAACCTGCGCTCAAAGGCGGGAGGGCTTCTCTTGTGCACCCATAGGTGTTGCTGTATGCGTACACGGAGCCGGTTTGTGATGACTCCACAACTTATGGCAGCTTGTGGCTGTTTTCTCTGCACAACTGTGTCAAAATGCTATGCCTGGTAGGACAAGACATGACCATCCTCCAGAGCTGCACCTACTGCCCATGTGCACCATGGGCTGAAAACTTCCCGCACTGGCGGATTATGGCAGGGGACTTAGTCTCTCGGCCATTTTCAACCCTTTAAAAATCCAGCCCCAGCAAGCCTATAGGAAACGACAGCCTGCTAGGTAAAGAAAAACGAACAAAACCGCATTAGAATAGTTCATGCTTGCACAAGGCAACTCATTACCTCCAATAGTTCAGGATGAACATCCATTCCTCAAACTGATCCAAAACAGCCACCCAGATGACAATGACGTAAAATAACAAATGTTACAAATAATAATTTATAACTTTTGTTTGCTGATCCAGCGGTCTTCCCTGGGCTAAGTACAGCCACAGAGGACTGTACTTGATCCCAGGGAGAATAGTGGGTCAGGCAAACATCTGATCGAAGTTTACAGAAGCACTAACATGCACTGCAGACTACTGAATCTCCCACTGCTGCAGCCCTCCTTGGATGTCAGTTGCAGGAGATTCTGGAGTTTTTAGCTACAGAAAATGTCAGATTGCTAGTCAGCAGAATTAGTCTGATAAAATCTACCACACTGCAGTAAACAGGAAGTACAAATAAACAAATGTTTTTCCACACAAAGTGCAAACAGGGACCAATCCCACATTTAGGCGTTGGGCTCTTAGTAAGGATTGTTCACCTTTAAAGAAAAGCTCCGCAGGTCATATATCTTTAGTCGTTTTAAAAGAAGAAGCACAGTTATGCACAGTCGCTAATAGTAGTGATTTTTAGATTACTCTTTTCCAAAAATTTGCTTTAAAGTGCCTGTACTAATAGCATATAGGCACGCTATTTGCAAATACCTCTAGCAGTATGTTTACATGACTGCAGTTCACTGCTCATCGCAGGGGGGCACAACTGATGACACACCTGTCTCCCTATATGTTGACTAGGAAGAAACAGTAATCTGGCTCTCGTTTTGCAAAACAAACTCATTTTCCTCCTTTTGAGCACAGACAAGTCTTTCCAGTCCTTAAAACAAACTTGTCCATGCTCAAAAGTAGGAAAAGAAGTTTATTTGCAAAACCAGAGCAAGGTTACTGTTTCTCCCTATTCAACATATAGGGAGACAGGGACAACGGAGTACAGTACATAATCCTACTCTGCAAATAGCCCATTCCATCCATCAACAAAATCAAAATAGATCCATTTCATAATCGCAATAATGCACTCCAATTTGTGTAATATCATAGGATACTATCCCTTCTCAGGTGGTTGAAGTCACTTGGCCTATGGCCTCGTGCCTCACCGCACGCCTGAGGCAGGATGCTATCCCATGATATCACACCCCTTGTTGTGTATTATTTCTTAATTGAACAATGTTGATCTCAGTACAGAACCCTGTGGAACTCCACTAGTCACTTCCTTACATGTTCATCGCTTACCATTTATTAAACCTTTTACAAAACTGGGCAGACAAAACTGACCAAACTGAACCAGTTAATTGGTTAAAAAACAGCACTGACGATTGATTATTTACCTAGAAACTTCACCTGGGGTGTGCTCCAATTCTCTAGAAACGCACGCCCGGTTGTAGTTTATTGCTTACTTGTTGCCTGTCCCACAACTCGTTTTTAATCCATTGCATTACACTACTGGTCATACCCAGGTTCTCCATTTCATGAACAAGTCTCTTGTGGCACTATGTTGAAGGTTTCACTGAAGTCCAGATACACAGCATCCAAAGGTTTTCATCTTCTCAAGCTCCTTGGTGAAATGATCAAACAAAATGCAGTGAGACTGGTCTGGCATGGTCTCCCATTGCATAATTCATACTGAGCCAGAAAAACCAAGTGATTTTTTTGTAGGTGCTCAACAATTCTGTTCATTAAAGGGCAGGTTCTAACTTTTAAACTAGGGCATCTCCCAAACATATAATAACCCCTACCTGGCCCCAAGTTCACTGCCATAAATCTTTTAATTCATTTCAGCCAGGACTGCACACTAGAGTACATTTAAGCAATAAGGCACGACAGGGTGTGTGTTGTGCTGGGATAACGTCACGCCTGGGGTGATTAGGCACGAGGCCGCAGGCCGAGTGCGACTAATCATCCCAGAAGTGACGTTATCAACACAACACAAATCCTGTAGTCTAATGCTATAATACAATGATTTTAATGAAAAGATAGGAAAACCTGTTTAAAATATAAATTTATTTCATTTTTTTGTTTGGGCAGGTATACTTATTGAAAAAAAAGTGCACAGTTCCTGTCTTGTGCAGGAGGTGGCGCTGCCCCCTACATGGTTTCTCTGTATTCGTTTTAATGTTTGTCTTTGTGGCTCCCCACTACCCTCCTCGCTGACAGGAAAAAAAGGAAAACTACATCAGGAACCCTGTAATTTCAGACACGAGTGAGCCTGCATTTTAAACAGTGACCACGCGGCTCTACTCATAACGCTCGCTGAGTCCTCTCTTGCTATAACGCTCGCTGGCTCCTCGAATACATTTCTTGTGCGTCTAGAAAAGACGTTGGCGATGCATTTCATCGCTCAGTAACAGTGATTCACTTCACTCGCTCAGTGTGAGAAGTCAGCGGCGTTATAGCAGAGAGGACTCAGTGAGCGTTATGAGTAGAGCACAGCGGTCACTGTTTAAAATGCAGGCTCCCGTCTGAAATTACAGGGTTCCTGATGTAATTTTCTTTTTGTCGGGTAACTTAGGAGCAGATTTGAACTCGGTGTTCAGTAAACACAGTATTTGTCAGTGTAGGGGTCAGACCAGGTAGTAAGACTGATCGTCCTGTCAGCGAGGAGGGTAGTGGGGTAGGCAATCGCGTCGTGGAGTGATTTTTTTTTTTTTTTTAACATTTGATGCGGTCTTTTCTGTGCTGGGACTAGATCCGTGATGTTGTACTGGGATAACATCACGGGTCCAGTCCCAGACTGACGAATCAGAGCCCAAGATTTTTTTTGCCATTGTATAATGTACATTGTTCCATGCAGCCGATTGAGAGAATACTGCGACTTCCCTATTGCCAGACAAGCCCTCGCCACTAGCACATTAAATGATGTCAGTAAATGGAGAGCACAGGGGTGTGCTCCATACACTACTATAGGGATGTTTTTAACTGACTTTTTTTTTCATATTTTAGAGTTGTGATTTTGACAAATCAAGGCCACTGCTCAACTAACAGGAGCCTAGTTGGCTGAGCTGCGGCCTTGCTTTGTCAAAATCCAGCTCTAGTATAAAAAAGGCGGTTAAGCATCCCCTGTGTGAACTTACATGCTCATTTGACTGACATCATTAATGTGCTGAAAGGGGTTTGCATAATATGAAACTGCAGCATTTTCTCAATCGGCTGCATGGATCAAAATCCAATGTACTCTAGTGTGCAATCCTGGCTGAAATAAATTAAAAGATTTACAGCAGTGAACCTGGGGCCAGGTAGGGGTTATTATATGTTTGGGAGGTGCCCTAACAGGAACCTGCTCTTCAAGATTGTCTCAGTTGGCTTACCTGGCACTGCTGCGAAACATACCCTAGTTGAACTGATAATTTTATCATTGTATGAAAACTGCTTATGCTATACTCCTCTATATATTCGCATTCGTCTGTCACATATAACACAAAATCTTAATAGTGCTTATAAGATTCTTGTTTTTTGTAGAAACGTTTTCTTTGTTAGCGTCAATCCTGTTCATAGATACACAGATATATGCTATACATATCAGGGTCTGTGTCCACTCCTGCCCCCAGGCGTGCCCACCTGTCTGAGAAACTCCATTTACAACCATTGCTGATCCAATTCCTTAGCGGTCCTCCCCTTCGGTAGAGCCCTAGAGGCATGCCTACATCATATTAGCCATCAGAGATGAGCCATAGTTTGCTGCAAGAGCAGTGGGTGTCCAGACTTTCTACGGCATCTGTGGTGGGCAGTGCACTCTCTGCAAACCGGGGTGGTTTTTCCATTTTTTTGGCACGCCCACATCCCTGGCATACTCCTATGAGAGCCCACAACACTGTAAGGTAGGCAGGAGGCTGAAAACGCTACGTGGTTACCCACAGTGTCAATGCTGCTTCCACTTTCCACCATAGGAAGTGCTGACAGAATGAGAAGCTCCTCTCAGTCTCAAGTTGGACCCCATGGTGGGGTTTGTCTGGCTCAGGATACAGGCCCAGGTCTCCCGTGTACCATTCCACTGCACCTCCGGCTGGCACCATGGGGATGGGCATGTTTATTAAATTAAACATATGGCATGTTTATTAAACAAAAAGAATAATGAAGGTTGAGACAGGAGGGCTGCAAAATCAAAAGATGTGGGTTAAGATGCACGTCTTTTAAAGCAACCCTACAGGTTAATAAACAAATCATTCAGCTCCTAATTTCTGACCTACTCAGCTGCCAAAGTTGATCTCTACAGAGTATTCTCTCTCTCTTTTTTTTAAATCACCTTTTCCTAACCCCTTTGAGAGGATAGTCTATCTCTGCCGCACAGTCGTTAACTCCTGCTTTAATACCTACGTCTGCTCCGGAGACCCAGACCAAATAGGATGTAAATTCAGGTCTCCCAGACGGAGGCACAAACCACAACCATGGACACCTTGGGCCAGGCCTACTGATCACTATCATTTACAAATCCACTTATATGGTGTTCCATTTCACTTTATTTTGCCTTACAAAGCAGTCATACTGGAGCGTTGGTTCTGCAGGCTGAAATTGGCCCCAATCAGCACATTTACATGCATTTTATTTTATTTTTATTTTTTATAATTTATTTGTGCTCCTGTTTAGTCTCTGGTTGCCCCCTTCAGCCGACGACCCCCAGTTTTGCCACGCATTGTCCTCAGGACTCTCCTGACTACTGCTTACCTCTTATGGGTGAGTGGGTCCCAGCAGGTGGTGTGAAGCCTGCAGAGTCACCGGTTTCATTCTGATGCCAGAGGGATTTTTCCACACTTTTTCTCCTTCCCCTGTACACCTCAAGGTCTGTGCCCATCTGTCAAAGTAAGTGTTGCTTGCTGCACATGGCAGCCTAGCAGAAGTGAACACCGTCCCTCCTCACAGGAGGAGGACTGAAGTCTTTGTATGTTTGATTCTTCTTAGCCCAGCCAGCCTCTGAGTGACCCTTGTCCATTACAAAACCCAGGTTGCTGGCGCGGTGGGAGGTGTGTGCATCAAGCATCTCAATCCTTCACACCACTGGGCTGGCACAAGCATTTTACTGTCAAGGTACTTGGTATCCTGAATACGAACAATTTAAATATGTATTCCAGATACAGTGTCGGCATGAGCAGAAACATTCTTGCTTACAGTATCTTTGTAATAGTCCCTGTCTCTATGTAGCTTTAGCACTACTCTGAATACTGAAGTGTGTACTGAAGTGCATGATCCCATGCAGGCAATAAAATACACTGAACTGTGCAAGGATACAGAATATTACATTAGGGCAAGTTTATATTCCAAGTGCTGGTGGAATATACCACCTAGCATATTATGGATGATAATATATGGAATATGCTTCTGCATAATATAATAGTACATGTAAATGCAATATTTCTAATAAAAAAATATAAACAGTATATTCTAGATCCAAATAAGAATAGTTCAAATGTGCGGTAATATGTTGAATATGCGGTCAATATCAAGAATACTGATCAGAATTTAAAATACAAGTAAATGTGTTGAACATACGTCTCAGCATTACAGAAGGTCAAGAAGGATGTGCCAGTCATTAGAACAGTGGTGTCACTCAACGGGCACTGCAAAATAATGGAAAATACTGCGAAAAGTGGAGGGCAGCTATATTTAAAGAGCAGCACTTTAAATTATTTAAAACCTAAAAAACGAAAACTAACATGAACAGTTGCTTTAAGGGATACCTGAACCCTTATATTTCACATTTCAGTTACAAAATGACTCCACAGACCTTTAAGGGAGAGAGGCTGCCGTTTAAGTTAAAGGGGAATGGTCATTAGCGTCATTATTTGTAATTATTTTCCCATTCACGTTTGCAACCTGTGCATCCCTGTCTAACCCTCAATAACATTTTGGTTATCAATCTGTGCCACATATGAAAATGCTAATCAGCTTTTTAAGCTTATTTAAAACCCAGAGTTGCAGTTCCCATAAGGGGTTATGTGTGCTATGCTGTCAGGTACTTGAGTGAGCTCCAACCCGCTGAACAGGGGCAGGAACCTAAATAGACTGACAAGTCAGGGGAGGTTATATGTTGTTTGCAAGCTCCATGGTCTGAAAATGTGCAGTGAGTGAGCATATTTACTCTCCTGCGCAACCACTAAGCCACCAGGGTCATTTTGGATTACCTGGAAATTGAGAATTTTTTTAATATAAACCGACAAAGGGATTAAAAAAGGATGGGGCTGCTGGGCACAGACAGACCAGATGGTGACAGTTCAAGGTTTTAATTAATTACCTGCATTCTTTTGTAATTAAGAGTCAGTGGCTCAGCAGGTAGCACACTCGCCTCTGAGGCCGGGAGATCAGAAGGTTGTGGGTTCTATCCCCACACCAGGCACTTGGGTTAATATCCCAATACTGACACTGCAGTGCAGCATGAGCGTGGGTGCTGCACTCCTGAGGTGCAGTCTTTCAGATGAGATGTTAAACCGAGGTCCCATCTGCCTGTTCTGGTGGTAGTAGATGTTAAAGATCCCATGGCACTTCTCAAAAAGAACAGGGGAATTTCCTCAGTGCCCTGGCCAAATTTCCCCCCATTCACTAAAATACAACCAACAGCTTAATCTGGTTCAAAGTCAGTTGGCATTCATGGTGTCGGTCGTGCCTGAAAATAGGCAAAATTTGTCTAGTGCCCTTACCAGTCAACAAAAACTAAATTTTGGGGCATGGCAATTAATATTTCATTTCCCAAATATTGTTCTAAGCGCCCATAAACTGGTGAAAAGAAATGACAAATATGGTTCATTTAAGTAAAAAGGGTGAGGTTTGTGTAGCCCCAGTTCGACCAGCCCAGGGGCTGACTGTTCACACAGTGGGATTATCTACTTGGCTGTGACCCCTCTCCATTATCTGCACTAGTCAAGGCGAGTATGGCACACACGACAAACTGCACAGTTGCACTGTGTAAACAGTGCATTTGCATTTGGCATGGGCAAAGGTTCAATACTGGGTTCTAGATCTGTAAATAACTGCTCTATGGAAGACATTACAGTAGCTGTTGAAATCTTGCTTTATTACTTTGTACAGTATAATTTAAATAAAGCATCTGAACCTCTGACACAAGTTTTGACCTTCTGCTGTAGATTTTGCTTTCTAACTAATCATTATAGTAACATTCTGCACCTCCAATTGACTAGAAGGCTAATATGTTGGGTTTGGGTGGACACAGGAAATAATCCACTTTAACTCAAAGAAGATATCTGTATTGTATCTTAATTTCTCTTTCACTAATCATGTTGTCTGGAAACAGCCTGACTTTACATCCCTTTTGGCAAATATACTGCACTGCCTGATGTAGTCTGTATAGAGTGGTAGAACATGCTGGCATAACCCTGAGAGTCTGTTATACATCAAACATGTAACTTTGTACCTCACTCTGACTTGCTTTTAAAATGCTGCTTTTTTCTGTACTTCAGTACCAATACCGCATGATGTCATTGGCAGTTTTATGAATGATTAGTATGAGTTAGTAATGTATGCTTTCACGCCATCTGCCATGTGAATGTTTAACCACATCACTGTTTTCTACATGAATGTGCTGTTACTATTCAGAATGTCAAGCTCGAGCGAGACGGATTTCTCCTGGCATGACTTCTTGTGTGAATGTGCAGAACTGTGTGTCTAACCCCAGTAGTGACATACTAAGTGTCGTGTTAGCTGGTTCTTTTTTTTTTTTGTACTTGCTATTTACCATCTTCCCCTGCCCCCTACACTCCGCTTCTTCGGGAGCGCCTGGCATCTGCCTCGGTTCCTTCCATGCCTGGGGCCCCGCGGTGGTCCCCCCCATGTAGCCCTGTATTCCCCCCAGGTGGGGACGAGGTGGGGCCCAAGCAGCCTGAGCTAGTGTCACTTCGTCGGGGCTGCCACGTGGGACAGGCAGGGGACCATTGAGGTCTGTGCTGGCGCTCCATCTACCCGGAGCGATGGAGGTGTTCTTCCCTGTTTTTTCTGGGCATGCCATGCGCCCAGATGTCAAGGCGGAACTCCGCCGACATCTGGCATGTGCAACCCTCCTGGACTGGCCAGGCACTTGCTGAACCCTAGGCCTCTGCCTGGGGTCAGTCAAGCACCGAGCCTTGTCCCCCCTCCCTCCCTGGAGAAGGCGAGCAGTACATGGGCGCTTAGTCTTCTCCCCCCGGCTGGCCCTCCAGCTCCCCGGGCTCATTCCCGAACCCTGGGCACCAGCGTCGCGAGCGGTAGCGCTACCACTGCACCGACGGGCTGGCACGTGTTAGCTGGTTCTAAAGCTGGTATTATTTGTTTTTCTGTTCTGAAACTAAACTACTGCTGTTTGCTTTTCATTTCACTGTGACACTCCTCAACACAACCAAACCACCAGGGGTGTGTAAATCTTATAGCCCCCTGTCCGGGGCAAGAAAATTTCCTTGAAGGACAAGTACAAAAAAAGAGCTAATTTCATTGCAATGAATGGGGCAAGTGAAAATTCGGCTACAGTCATGGCTGGGCAAGTCCTAAAAGTTCTGATCTGAGCACCCCTGCCAAACCACTTACCACTGCAATGTATGAAAAGATACACTGATGTAAATTAAATAACTGATTAAAAAAGGCTACACTGTATTCAGTGTTTACCTAAATGAAAAACATAGCAATTATGAAAGACAATCACAACATGAATAACAAACAGCATAGGCAGCCAACATTCAAAACACCATCACTCATCACATTACATACCCAGCCACCGAACACAAGCGGTTGTTGTCAGTACGCAATTAGAGTCATGGTAAAAAAAAATCACGTATTGAAAAGTTTTTATAAAGAAATGTAAACTGCTGAAATGCACAGAATAGCACTCATACTGTAAATTTCTGCCTACAGACATTAACACCAGAGCACTGTTACTACCTGTCAGGTAATACAGCTGGTTTCATACTGACAGGCACATGCTCCGGCTCCACTGGAGCTAGAGTTTGCAGTGTTATCTGGTGCCATTTTCCAGTTCAAGGCAAGGATCACAATTAGCAACTGCTTGTGGAATTATTTCCTGCAAGCTACCATCTTTGCTAGATGTGTCACATTCACATCTGCCTGTGTCAAAACACTTGGATGGAAAATCTGAAAGGGCCTCAAGTTAGATTTTGGGACTCTTCGAGGGGGGTTTGCAGGCACAAGCCCCTTCCTCCTTCTTGCTCACTTTTCCACCAACATACCTCCCAATATTTTGTCAACCAGATGTGGAACACTGAGCCTAAAAATGTAGGACACACCAGAAAGCATGAAGCTTTAAGCTCAGAGCTCTGTAACACTACAGTAGTGCTCTGCCTGGATTCCAAGTGTGCTCCCATTTCACTGAAGTTGCAAATTATGTCACTGGCGGTGTTTGTAGCGCGAGCTGACAGCGCTCAGCTGTCTCATGGTCCACCAGTGCACTGGACATTTCTCGCTTTTGGAAAAAAAATAATTGAAGCTTTTTTTGGCATGGCAAAAGTTGTATTATGGGAATAAAGGTTATGAAAATAAAGATTTTCAGTGCTAAACATGTGGTTTCCGTCCGCCATTTCAAATACTTGTTTTATAATGCATGTAATCCACTGTCAAACTTGGGTTGAAAAAGTTTCTATATGTAGAGTAAGGTGCTATTCCTGTTGTTATGATGTGAAATCCTGAATGTGCAAGGTTGATAAGTGACGTCAAAGATGGTCTCATGTCAATTGCCGCGACTCAAGAACAGACATGCACACGTAAGTCTCACAGACGAACATTCTTGACACTGCGTGTACAGTGCATTTGCATTCGGTATGGGGTGTGTCCCTCTTAAGTTCCTCTCCTACATAGATAATATAGGTACACCCCTATGTGACCACCAGCTGCCCCTTCCTTTTAGCTAAAAATACAATTGCCCTACTAAGTATGTCCCAATTCCACCCCGCCCCAAAATATACCTGGTGAAGCATGGGTCCCTGGAAGTCCCAGTCCTATACAGATATAGGCATCCCTCTACTCAGCTGCTGACTGCCCATTCTTCAAACTTAAAAGCACAACTGTCCCGAGTGCGAATCAAGATGCAAACGGACCCTGTTAAAACAAAAGGATGCACAGTGGTTGTGGTGCTGGAAAGGTGTGCTCTTGAAAGATCCTGGTCCCACACTGATGCCATACTGAAGCGTGTCAGCTACTGCCAAACGTGATCCACAAAATACGTGATCTGTGTATGACGGGGGACAGTCAGTATGGCAGTTATTTAGGTGGTTAGGAGGGTTTTTTGGTAACTCATAAACTTCAGTATAGCCTTGGTGTGGGACCAGGACCTTCAAAGAGCACACTTCTCCAACACCACAATTACCATGTATCCTTTTCTTCTAGGAGTGGATCGCAACTTGATTCGCACCCATTGGGAGCAATTGTGCTTTAAGTTAAAAGAAAGGAGTAGTCAGCAGTCACGTAGTGGGCTGCCTATATCTATGTAAGACCAGAACTTCAAGGGACCTATACTCCACCCACTGGGCCACCAAGTATATTGGAGGGGGACTGGGTCATACTCAGTGGGGCAACAGTGCTTTTAGTTAAAAGGAAGGGGCAACTGGTGGTCACATGGGGGTGTACCTATATTATCTATGAAGGACCAGGCCTTCAAAGGGACCCATACTTTACCCACTGGACCATCAGGTATGTTTTCGGGGAGACTGGGACATACCCAGTGAGGCATTTAGGAAAGTAGCTACTTGAACGGCAGTCAGCATCACGGTGGGGGGGGGTACCTTGCTCTACTACGGTATGTAGGATCAGAACCTGGAGGGACCAAAACTTGCCCCACTGGACCACCAGTTATTCTTTTTTGGAGGGATCTGGACAATTCCGGGAGAATGACTGAACAAACTACTGGTGATGAAGGGCAGCATGCAGTCACGGTTGCAAATGTGCCTAGACTCATTTCACATCTCATTTTAGTCATGACCATTTTGACAAGTTCCAAATTACCACTTAACTCATTTATGTGTAAAAATAATACACAGGTTAAGTGATGATTTTTGATAGCAAAGGGCAAAAAATGAAATGACTGTGCAGCAGTGATGTACTGTATATGTTAAGACTGCCGACATGTGAGCACTCTCCTGACAGACATCTTCACGCTGCACGTTGGTAGCCATTTCAGGATTTGGACATGGCAGGATTTTTGAATGCAGAAAGACTATGTTTACATTTTTCAAAACCTACAAAACTGCATTCATCCTGCTTAAATAAATGCAGTTCCTGCACAGCCTCTCGCTTAAAGATCTATGTGGCCATTTTTTTTTTAATCCAGATCTGTGACATGTAATGGTTTAGTTATCCTTTAAAATCATAAAAGGGACATCTTTTTTTTTTTTTGTTATTTCAAGGAATTCCATTCTATACTACATGCTGAATTATATACAGTGCCTTCAGAAAGTATTCATCCCTCTTGGATTTTGTCCTATTTTATGATGTTGCAAACTCAAATTAAAATACATTTATATGGGATTTTTCTGTCACGTATCTACACAAATTACTCTATAGTGTCAAAGTGGAATGAAACTTCTGGAAATTTTTATACATGTAATTTAAAATAAAAACCTGAAATGTCTTCATTTGATAAGTATTCACCCCCTTTGCTATGACACTCCAAATTGAGCTCAGGTGCATCCAATTTCCTTGCGAGATCACTCTAAAACTTGAATGGAGTCCACCTGTGGTCAGTTCAAATGGTTGACATGATTTCAGAGGAAATACACCTATCTGTATAAGGTCCCACTGTTGACAGTGCATGTCAGAGCAGAAACTCTACCATGAAGACCAAGGAGCTGTCCGTAGAACTCCGTGATAGAACTGTGAGGAGGCATAGATCTGGAGAGGGGTATAAAAACATTTCTAGGGTGTTAAAAGTTCCCAGCACAGTCAAGTCCATCATTAGGAAATGGAAAGATTACGGAACCACCCAGACTCTTCCTAGAGCAGGCTGTCCTCCCAAACTGAGCAACCTGGCAAGAAGGACCTTGGTCAGGGAAGTGACCAAGAACCCAATGACCACCCTGACAGAACTACAGAGTTCCATGGCTGAGATGGGAGAACCTGTCCAGAGGACAACAATCTCTGCAGCACTTCACAGATGTAGTCTCTATGGGAGAGTGGCTAGACGGAAGCCACTCCTGAGAAAAGGCCACATAATAGCATGCCTGGAGTTTGCAAGAAGGCACGTGGCAGACTCGGAGACCATGTGACAAAAGATTCTCTGGTCTGATGAAACAAAAATTGAACTCTGGCCTGAATGCAGAGCGCTATGCCTGGCGCAAACCAAACACAGCTCATCACCCGTGTAACACCATCCCTACCATGAAGCATGGTGGTGGCAGCATCATGTTTTGGGGATGCTTTTCAGCGGCAGGGACTGGGGGACTTGTCAGGATAGAGGGAACAATGAATGGAGACAAATACAGGCACATCCTTGAGGAGAAACCTGCATCAGTCTGCAACAGACCTTGGACTGGGGCGAAGATTTATGTTCCAACAGGACAACGACCCCAAGCATACAGCCAAAGCAACACTGGAGTGGCTTCAGAACAAGAAGGTGAATGTCCTTGAGTGGCCCAGCCAAAGCCCAGACTTGAATCCCATTGAGAATCTGTGGAAAGCCTTAAAGATTGCGGTTCACCAACGCGCCCCATCCAACTTGACAGAGCTTGAGCAAATCTGCAAGGAAGAATGGTGAAAATCCCCAAATCCAGATGTGCAAAGCTGATACAGACATACCCAAGAAGACTCAAAGCTGTAATTGCTGCCAAAGGCGCTTCTACAAAGTATTGACTCAGGGGGGTGAATACTTAAGTAAACAAGATATTTCAGTTTTTAATGTTTCATAAATTTTTGTTACACAATAAAAATATTTTGCCCCTTTAAATTGTTGAGTATGCTGTGTGAATCAAGGGGGAAAATAATCATTTCAATGCATTACAAATTCTGGTAGTAACACAACAAAATGTGACAAAATCCAAGGGGGGTGAATACTTTCTGAAGGCACTGTCTCTACATATGAATGTCTGCTCTACTCTGCCATGGGAACTGCTTAAAAAGTTGGTACTGCACCTAAACTAGGCTATTCTTGTCCCAGGGTATTAAAATGATTGGTACAGCATAGGCAAAATGACACGCATATCAGAGGGTATTGCTAGCCAGTTTCTGAATTGCATAGCACTAGATTGCAAAACATTTTTTATGTTCTGTATCCAGGTTTACAGGTTCAAAACACATTTAAAGTATTATTCATTTTGCTAATCAGTCTTTGCCATGTGCTGTGCATTTTCATAGCTGATTAGCACTTTTATGCGCTTAACTGCTAATCAATATTTTTGGCTTATTTAATACCCAATGTACTGAAAATATAAAAAATATAGTCTAGCATGGGAAATCGTAAGCACCCAATTCTTGGCTTGGGCTGAATCTTGGCAGTTTCCAACAAAGATGGGATGTGTGGGTCCATTAGTTATGGCACATGATGAGGACTTAATTCCCAAAATAACAGTGAATGTGAGTTCCTATCAAGGTATGGCTTTTGACTTGGTCAACCACAATCTCCTTCTATGGCAGCTACACTCACTTGGCCATGACGTTAGTGCCTTAACTTGGCTCTAAAGTTACCTTACTGGCCACACTGAAATGGTTAAGTGGCCCGGTTCTCTCTCAGATCTCAGACCAATAACCCACGGCGTCCCTCAGGGCTCCATCATGGGCCTATTATTATGACATACGAACATACGAAGAAGCCAGCAGAAGAAGACCATTTGGTTTATCAAGTCTGCTCATATTACAGGGTCCACAGCCTGAGCTACTGTCTCTGCCCTCCCTCCCTACCCATGATCCTTACTCCCCCCCCATGCCTATCCCAGCCTCTCTTAAAGCTGCCCACTGTCTTCAACGAGATGAACCCTTCCGGCAGCACATTCCAAGTGTCTACCACCTTATCTGTGAAGAAGTGCTTCCTGACCTCCCTCCTAAACCTCCCACCTTCCAGCTTAAGACTCTGCCCCCTCGATTTATGGTTGCCACTCAGTTTAAAGAGACTCTCTTTATCAACCTTATTTATCCCTTTCAAGTACTTAAAGGTCCCAATTATGTCCCCCCCCTTTCTCCTGTCTTCTAGGGAGTACATGTGCAGTGCCCTCAACCTCTCTTTATATGCCTTATCCTGCTGACCCACTATCATCTTTGTAGCCCTCCTCTGGACCTTATCCAGCAGGTTAATGTCCTTTCTGAGGTGTGGGCACCAGTACTGAACTATGTACTCTAGATGCAGCCTTACCAGTGACCTGTACAAGGACAGTTTAACCTCCTCTCTCCTACTACTGATACCCCAAGATATGCATCCCAGCATTTTGTTTGCCTTTGCTGCTGCTTCCTTGCACTGCGTGGAGTGCTTCAGGTCACTAGTGATCATCACTCCCAGGTCCTTCTCCTCCTCTGATACAGATACTTGGACTCCATCCAGGTAGTTCTCTGTCCTGTGATTCTTGGCTCCAATATGCATAACTTTGCATTATTTGCCATTGAAGCCAAGCTGCCAGATCCTGGACCACCTCCCCAGCTTTTCCAGATCTTTCTAGTTAATCTTCTGTCAGAGCAGGATTGACTGAACACTCTGGATATGCAGGATGTCCACCTGCACATAAAAGTCAGGAGATACCACAGGCAGTTTCTCATGTTTCACCTGGAAGGATGACATTACCAATTTCAAGTCTTTTCATTTAGGTTGTCTTTGGTATTGTAGATGGCTACCCAAATTCTCTGCAGTGGTAGCCATGGCACCGTGCCAAGAGAAGCTCTTTCTTACTACACCTGAACGACTGGCTCCTAAAGGGAAACTGGCAGTCAGGGTAGAGGACACATTGCACTGCACCAGACAATGGCTGAGCAGTCTACAGTTGCTGCCAAATATAGAAAAAAATCTGTTCTGCTTCCTTGCCAGAGGCACCCATAAATAAGGGCATTCCTGAACACAGTTTGGGCAAAGGCGTTTATCCATGCAAGCACAAAAAAAGGACTGGCACCAACACCAACATTAAGTTATTTAAACTTGTTTAATGATGAAAAGTAACATTCACAATCCCAGTGTAGAAGTAAGGAAAAGAACCATACCCAAAAGCCCCCCCACCCCATTCCCTTCCTTCTAGGTGCCAGTCCTTATCTGTGTTTGCTTGGTGATATTTGGACCTGGCACGTTAGTGAGTGGAGCTGCTCTTTTTTTGCTCTGGAATGCCTTTCCCCCCCAGGACAGGACAGTGGACTTAGTGGCCTAAGCGCCTTGGTGGGATGCAGGGATCACATCTCGGCCCACGTCATAATTTGCCTCCTGGGTCTCATGGCAGCCTCCATTTTTGTGGTTCCTCTAGATCACCTGTATATGAGGATTCCTCAAAGGTTCCTGCAAACTCAGTGGTCTCAAGCCTCGCAGCCTGTAGGCCCTCTGATTGCTGTTTGCTGTCCCCTATGGGATGCCCTGCTACTGTGGCAGGATTGGAATCACCGTTTGAGGGACTTTCTCTTTCAAAAGCCTCAGCCACATGTGATCCTCACCTCGTGTGTGTCAACTCCAGCAATGGAGTGCCCAATTAGATCCTCACCAGTTCTAGGGGTCCTGGTCTCCTCAGGAATGAGTGCTTCTATACAGACTCAGGCCCTGGCCACTCAGGTTCAGGGCATCTCTTCTGACATAGTCAGACAATCAGATTCCTCTATGCATTTCCTCCTCTGCCGCTGATTCAGTCTCTCCTGACTAAGTTCAGGTGGAAATAAGCCAGAATGATGCTGGTGGCACCCTTTTAGCCTAGGCAGATCCGATAATCTCTACTGCAGAAACTGGCAGTTGAAGCTCCGTTCTGCTGCCCCTTCAACTGGACCATCTATCCCAGAACAGCGGCCCGGTTCTGCACCCAGACCTCCAGTCCCTGCAGCTCCATGCATAACACCTGCGGCCATAGAAGTCTCTTAGTCTGGAGTCTCAGCTGAAGTCTCAACTGTTCTGCTCTTGGTCTGGAGACTCAGCTGTTCTGCTTGCTGCTGGGAGATCTTCCACCAGGCACACTTACTTCTTAACATTGGAATGTTTCACTATGGTGATGTCAAGTGGCATCTCTGGACCCCTTCACTTGCGCTGCACAATGGGTAGAGACTACCTCCCGACTCTTGTCACAGTCAGGATTGAAGTATTCCTCAGTGAAAATTCACCTATCTGCCACTTCAGCTTTCTGTGGCCCTATCGCCCCACCATACCACCCTTATTGGTCAATCAGGCTTTACACATCATTTCCCTAAAATCTGGACCCCCCCCAATACGGCATTCCTCCTCCCCTCACTCCTTAGCCTCTGGCTTACATAACTTTCTGTTAACCGCTTCTGTTTTTACCCTCCCAAAGTTCCCCTTCATGCCTGCTCTGCTACTTGCTCAACATTCTCCTGATAAATCCTCTCTCCCTCCTAAAGCCTTCTACCCAGCACTCCCACTTTCTACTTTCCTCCTCCCCCCTTGTTTCTACCACGATTCCAACTCGCCCATGCTTGTCTTGCCCCCTGGCAGGGTTCTCAGCATCCTGGAGGGGTCTAGTACTGGGCTATTGCCTCTTTCCCCCTCCTCCATCCCTTCTCTAACTCCTTGTCCAATTCTTGCCCTCTGGCAGGGTTCTTAGCATCCTGGAGAGGCCAGTATTAGGCAAGTTTCTTTGCTTCCCCTACCACTACCATCCATCCTTCTATTCTACACTCCCCTTATCTAATCTATTCCCCCCTTCCTTTCCCCTGCCACGCCCCCTCCTTTTTTACCTCCTGGCCTTCAATGTGTTTCAGCCCCTGGCAGGGTTCTCTGCATCCTGGAGGGGCTAGCTCTAGTCCATTCTCGTCCTCCCTGTTCACTTCTCAGCTCTTAAACAGGTATTAGTTTACTCATATCTGTACACTTGCACTTCTTGCCTTGTCTGGGCAGAGCATTTTACTGTATATATAATTCTCAGTCATGTTAAATACTAATTCTGTAAGCCACTCTACAAATGTAAAATATGTGTGTCATTTCAAACGCTAATATATGTGTTTTCCACAGTTATGATAAATGTTAACTGTATGTCTAATTTTCACATCCTACTGTACACCCCCCATCACACCAGGAGACAAGCAACTTGTTGTTCAGTTTGCCTTCCTGGTGAAACATTTCAAAAAATAAAAATCAGTAACAAGACTGTAGATCCACTGGCTGTAGTCTACAACTTGTATGTTGCTCCTCTAGTCCACAAGTCTGTTCTGATTTGGGTGCCAGTCAACCAGGTATAAATCAGGTAGAGGCAGTATCCTACTGAAAACGTCATATCACATCTCAGCTAGGCTATCTTGGGTAAACAAACTGTAACAAAAAGAAAAAAATGAGAAGAGTGGCCAACCCAGGTAATGCCCACTACCACCTGACACACCGAGATTCAAAGGTTAGCTAAGGCTCTCAAGCCCTAAGCTGGTACCTATTAATTAAGAAATGCCATCATGTAGGTCTTGCACTCAAGACTGGGGGGGTGGGGGGTCCTTGCACACGAACACCACTGATGGACAACTGTTGCTCCTAGAAGACTGGTGGATGAAAAGAGAAAAAAACTATTTTAGAAAAAAGCAAACACAAAAAGGCATGACCAAAACGGAGAAGTGCCCCGGACCGGACGGATACACAGCTGAATTTTATAAAACGTTTTCAGACCAACTTACCCCACTATTGCTGTCCCTATTTTGTCATATTCAGGAGGGGAGGGGGATAGCGCCCCTTCATGAGACTTTGCAGTTATAGCCACTATTTTAAAACCTGGAAAGCTGACAGAGGATCCCATGTCCTATCGACCTATTTCAATGTTATGTGTGGATTATAAACTCATAATAACCGGCAGGTCCTTTTTCCCCATTGGAAAACCATGGCATAATTCGGTGTTATAAAGGCGTTTATAACGGTGAACAGCCTAGTTCCCTACTTTTCTTGGCGTCCTCACCTCTGACACTCTTCCTCCGAGCCACTGTCCGCCTCATCTTTCCCCCTCTGGACCGCTACTCTTAACTGCGGTAAGTGCTGGCAGGCAGAAATTAATCAAAATGAGGTAAATGCCCTCAAAATGAAATAAATAAATAAATAAATAAATAAAAAGTGAGTGACCGACAAACGTAGAGCACGCGCTCACAACTAAGCAGACTGCCACGGTCGCACAAGAACGTCTTTTTATTTATATAGTTGCAGTGGGGATAAAAGGACATCACGGCATTATATAAAATAAAGTATAGTTCTGGGTGTGTGTAAACTGTAATTTACACACACCTTCTGGGTTAGATGCTATGCATAAACCCCTCGGGTGTGTGTAAATTCTCGTTACACACCCAGACCCATACTTTATTCTCTATTTTATGAACTGGTGGGCGTACAAACAAGATATTATTCTCCCCTTTCTGCTGGACAGCAATCAGGCCGGTTGCATCTGTCTGCAACAAACTCACAAGATTCACTGCACTTTCCATTTAATTGACTACATCACTTAAAGACAGCTCCCATCAGTAGTCATGAGTTTAGATGCTGAAAAAGCATGTGACCAACCAGCATGGTCATTTCTTTGGTATACAATGGACACCATGAACTTTCCAATGGAGCTGGTCAGGATTTTCCAATAATTATACACATCCCCGAAAGCATGTGTGAGGGTGAACAGGGTGGTCTCCGCTCTGTTCCTGGTGATCAGAGGTTCTCGTCAAGGGTGCCCCCTTTCTCCTGTATTATTTGCAATTTATGTCAAGCCCTTAGCTGCAGCCATCAGAACAAAAGAAAATGTTATGGGTAACCCTGCTGGGGATTTAAAACTGCACTTCTTGCAGATGACATTATGTTAACTCTTACTGATGCTGAGGAATCCATTGTTCATACTTGGAATATCATAGAATACTTTGGTACTTTATCAGGATTCTGAATAAACAAGCTCAAAATGGATATACTGACTTTCCATTATGTTCCCTCATCTATGACACAAACCAGATTGCCCAATCGATGGAACCGAAACATAATTACTAAATAATTTTATTTCCTTTACTGAATTTAATTCTTATTTCACCTTTTGTGTCTCTACCCTCCTATCCTCTTTGCCGTCTCCTCAGCCTGTCCCCCCCAACTCACCCCACACCCTTTCCCAGCCCTCTCACTTCTCTTTCACTAATATAATCCCCTCTAACACCTTGGATGCCTTGCTTACCCTAAACCCCTCCAAAGGCAGCTCGCCTGACGGGCTGGACCCTAAGCTGCTCAACCTTTCTGCTATGGCTATCTTTGCCCCACTGACAGAGCTACTCAACCTCTCATTCACTCTGGAAGCTATCCTCTCTGGCTGGAAGCATGCCATTGTTCTCCCTCTCCCTAATGGTGGGGACCCATCCTGCCCTGGAAACTACTGCCCACTACCTCTTCTTCCTACCCTCACTAAGCTGCAAGAACACCCGGTCCTCTCCCAACTCTCTGCCTAACTCTCTCACTCCAGTTCCTTCACCCCCTTCTAATCTGGCTTTCATAAATACCACTCCACTACCACCTCAATTAGGCTCACTGATTCCATCCTCTCTGGGATGGACAGTGGTCAAATCATGTCCGCCATCATTGTCGACCTAGCCGAGGCTTTCGACACTGTCTCCCACTCTATCCTGCTCCACTCTCTGTCCGCTGCAGGCCTGTCTGCTGCTGCCACAAACTGGTTCTGTGCCTATCTTGTAGGTCGGACCCAGTTTGTTAGAATAGCAGACTCCATATCCTCCCTCCTCCCCAACAACACAGGGGTCCCAGAGGGATCAGTGCTGGGCCCCATTCTCTTTTCCATCTTTCTCAATGACTTGCCATCTGTCGGTACATCTACCTCTATCCATACGTATGGAGACGACACTGTACTTTATACCTCTAGCCACTCCCCCTCTGATGTAGCAAACAGACTCCATAACGACTTCAACAATGTTCAGTGCTGATTTTGCGCTCGTCAGCTTTTTCTAAATGCCAAGAAGACTGTCTCCATGACCTTCGGTACTAGACAGAGACTCTCTAGGTTTCCCTCCTTACCCACCTTCCACACTCTCAATGGAACGTCCTTGAGGACACCTCTTTCAGATATCTGGGTGTTTGGCTTGACCAACACCTCACCATCTCTGGTCATGTGGACGCCATCTTAAAAATGTTGCGCCCCATGCTAGGTGCACTGCATCCCTCTCCCGGCTAGGTGTGAACTTGTCCAGAAGATGATCCTCCCTATTCTTTGACTACTGTTAAGTAGTCTACAATGCCGCACCTAAGACCTCCCTAGCCAGACTGGACTCCCTATTTAACTCCTTCTGCCACTTCACTTTGGCTGCCCCTACCCTTACTCACCACTGTCAACTCTACCATTCCTTGCCTTTTCCTTCTCTTGATAACAGGTGCCTCCTCCACTGTGCTAAATTCGTCTCCAAATTCTGCTTTGGTTCTCTCCCTACATATCTTAACTCTTCTCTAAACTATACCTCCTTTGCCCACCCATCCATTCTCTCAGGTCCTCCGATTCCTGCACTTTATGCTTCCCTAAATTATGAAATTCCCTCCCCCCACAGATTTGCCACTCCTCGTCCCTTCCTTCTATCTCCTCTGCTTTACACAATTACCTATCCGTGAACTGTAATTGCAACTGAGCAACCTGCTTGCTCCATTAGGGCAGCAAATAGGTATCCTATTATTGCACTTCTGTTACTGTGTTTAAATGGAACATACATACAAATTGTTATTTCATGATGCCTGTTACTGCTTGTATATTGCTCTCTACTATATACTGAACCACTCGCACACAAGATTGCTATGGACTTACACAATTGGCAACTACTTCCGTTTTCATTGCTAGAAAAGGTGGAGGTTATTACTCAAAATGCCCTGCCTCGGTTGCTATACCTTTTTCAGTCACTACCCATTGTCCCCGACAAAACCTATTTTCATTATTGTAATCATATTATATTTAGATTTTTATGAGGTGGAGGGGGGCCACAAATAAAATATAGCATCCTACAATTACCAAAGGATAAGGCGGGGGGGCTAAATTTACCAAACTTGTTCTATTATGCCACGGCCTCACAACTGAGGGTTATCTGCTATTAGTTATCTCATAATTATAGATCCCACTGGAAATCCTTAGAATTTGCTTTACATAACTTACATGAAATAGACAAATATGCATTTGCACATCCCTTAACAGAGATACCATTATCTAGATTTACTTAATATACAGTTATTACTCTTAAAACCTGGCAAAAATGCTGCTCTAGTATTGTTCCATCACATGTCCTTGTTTGGCTTACATCTTTAACATATGATCCCCCCCCCCCAATACTTTAGACAAGAATCTCTTGGACTGGGGTTCCAGGGGATTAAAATATGTTTATCAATACTATTTCTCTTAGGGTTTTTATACCTTTTTTGAATTGCAAGCCACATATTCTCTTCTCCATTACATTATTTACAAAGTGAAATCTTACTTACTGGGGATGGCAGCACAGCTTCAACAACTTCTGGACCATTTCCCCTTACTCTTTCCATTTTTCAAAGACCGTCAACAGCTACACTTAATTGGGAAGCTTTACAAAGGCCTCATGGAACTGCAGCCCAATGTATCCCTCCTGATGTTAAAGCGATGGAACAGGGAGCTGCATAGTGGGGTGACTGGGGAGGAATGCACTAAATTTGCCTCTGTCAGTTATAGAATAACAGCCTCTTATTATTGTTGAGATTATTCCTGGAAGTGTCGCATGCGATACTTCAGCACCCCTGCTGTACAAGCCAAATATCTGGGTGAACATGCAGGGTCATGTTGGAAGGGATGTGGAGAGGCTCTTGCTACACATTCTCATATTTTTTGGGGCATGTTCTCAGATAAATTTGTTCAGAAAGAGATTACAATAATGATGTTTTAAATGCCCTTTTTGTAGAGCAAAACATTCTTACTCCTCAACTGGCCCTTCTTTCCATTGTTCCCCGGACTATCTGGGGACAGAAGAAAATTACTGTTCACTTCAATAGCAGTGGCAAAAAAGATTATTACTAAGTTGTGACTGTGGATGACACCCCCTCAATGGTTCTGATGGATAAGTCTGGTCAATTACATATGTAGGATGGAACACTTTACAGTCTAAGTTAGGGATACACTGACAAGAGTAGAAGAAATGTGAGATGATGGGTGTTTTATCAGAATGAAACTAGCTCTGATTTTGCACTCTAACCAGAATGCCAAAGATTAATTACTTGTTAATATTACAGGAAGTTACCCTAGCAAGTCGGAAATCCTCTGAAGTCCTGACAGGAGGAAAAAGCTGCACAAAATTATACACATGGTGCACTGCATGCCTGCTCTTTAATTTATTATTAATTCCATGAGGTGGTGCAAGTTAAGTATATAGGTTCTTCCTTTACACTACTGCCTATTGTTAACATATAGGATAGTGCATGAGTAACAGTTAACAACAGGGCTATTCTTTCAATGAGTTAGTACTATGACAACTGGGAGGTAATCCGTCGTCACAGTACCAACAAAGTGAAAGAACAGCCCTGCCGTTAAATGTCACGCATGCACTTGTAACCCCCCTACAAATGGGAGTTCCCAAAAAGTCTTCCTCGAGCTTGCTTAAGTGCTCACTGCCAGGCTGGTGTCCTGCGTTTCAGCAGTTTAAATCCGATTGCCAGAGGGTACCTGTATAGCCTCTGTGTACTGTCTCTTTAAGAGCTGCCTGGATTGCAGTCATAAGTAATCCGAGAGGAAGCTCTGTTGAAAGATGTAACTATTTGCTGAAAATCATTTAGAGTGATAATGATAATGTAATTTGCCTAACCTGCCTTCTTTGCAGCAAGGACTCTTTGTTTATCTCCACTATCTTGGTCCTGGACTGGCGAATTGGACCAATCAGTACTGGTGGGACCTAAAATGGAGCCGGACTACAGGAGCTGTCTGAAGTCAGACTCTGTAGGAATTGTAGTTCTGGGCTTTTGGCGCCTTTTTGCACCTGAAGGGGAGCTCCTGTTGTGACTGACAGGAGGATCAGCCAACCGAACCTTTTGGATTTTGGGGAATTTCCCAGGCTGCTGCAGCTAGTTTCAGTTTTGAGTTGAGAAGTGAAGAAGTAACAGCTCAAGTGATTTGGGGCAAGAGTTCTGTGTAGTTTTGCATAGGAGAACTGGAAAGGCCCAAGTTGAGGCCTGCATGTCTGCCTGCTGCCCCCGAGAGGGCAAGAAGAGAATTATTTCGGACTAAATCCAAGTTTGTGAGAACAAAGTAAGCCACTGATTTTTTTTGCCAGGCTCATACCAGAAGAAGACTGAAGATTTGCTGAATGCAATCGGCCTATCAGGATTTCCAGCTGCTTTTGAATCCCCGGTTTGTGCAGAGATTTTGCGATTGTGACCGGAGAGCAGTTTGCCTGGTACAGTAGAATTTCCTTACATGTAAATGTGCTATGTATTGAAAGTGGGTCATGATTTGGTTCCCCACTGTGTAAACTGTGTTCTGCTTGCTGATACCGTAGAATCCTTTACATGTAAATGTGCTGTGTACTGAAAGTGGGACATGTTTTGGTTCCCAACTGTGTGAACTGTGTTTTGCTTGCTGGAAGCTTTATCCAGCCTAATCGGACGGGATCCGCGTTCATCTCCATTCGGCCTGGGCCATGCCACGCTGGTCCTGCCAGACTAGCCCACTGCACAGAGAACGCCACCGACGAGAGACCTGCCTGGGGACCAACCCCCTGCTCCATGCCTGAATAGGAACGATGCCTCTGCGAATTACATGGGCCCTGCTTCTCCTGGCACTCCAGATTAACCACCTGCTGTCTCGATTTTTGTCCAGCCTGTGTCCAGTCTTTGGTATCATTAGTAATCATCAGGGTAGCTCCCTGCAACAACAGCCTAATCTATAAGTGTGTCATCTGATTGTCTTGTTTTCTTTTCATGAACTGAGCCCTCCGGCTCCGGATTACAAATAGTGTGTGTTGTGCATGTTGTTTTCTTCCATCACAGGGCCCCAACCAGCTGCAACGTTCCTGGTTAGCCCACCATTCTCCATCTGGGTACCCAGAGTGTGTGACTGTTTATGGACCCTGAAGTGCATGCATAACTGTTTGATTGACAAAGCCTTTAAGCAAATGAACCTGATTACACCCCTCCCTTGTTCAAGTCCCTTAAATAAATCAGATCTAACTATTTTTTGCATTTACCCTGACTGTGGTTCCAGTTTGTGCAAGAGTAGTGTACTGCCGTTATTTGCTGTGTATACCCTTGTTTTACAGGGGGTCCCCAGGGCCGGGCCAGAGGAAAGCCCTGGTGGTAACTGCAAACAGGTGGTACTTGTGTGGTATATCAGGGGTACTGTGAAAGTGATTATTGTGTATTGTTCCGGTCACTAACAAGGAAAGAGGGGGGGTTACAGTGTCCCAGAGTGCTTTGCCCAGGTTAGCCTGACCACTACCAAACCTGACCTCCAGGTGGAGGCACCCATTTCAGAACTCAGGCCCCCTAACCTGATACTAGCCAAGCGGGCAGGGGTAATAGCCCTTGGGATAGCACCACCTAGGGGTTATACACTGTTCTTTATAGTGTATTGTGGAACGTCCCCCTCAGGGAAAAAAAAAATTACCACATCTTTCTTTTTCAAATCATTTTTACTGAGGCCATGTGTGTGTGTGTGTGTGTGTGCCCTGTCAGAATGCCCTAACTGTCAGATTGCTGCTCGAGGACACCATGTGTGACATCCGCACTGCAGCAGAATGAAAAGTCATGCTGCTGTCCTGCGGACGTCACTTTTTGGTTCTGCTGCACTGCAGACGTCACTAGTGCAGCAGAACAACATTTTAAGGGAGATGGATTTCGACTAACGACGACGTTCCACAATACACCATACGATTTTTTTTTTTTTACTCTTATTTGTACCTGGTGCACTGTCGGCAATCCACATCCTGGCATCCGACTCTATCCGGCCGCCTTCTGTCCCGACTCAGCCCCCATTGAAGCTCCCACTCTGTGCGCCCCATGGATTGCCCCCCATGGTGGGGTGGCAGAGAGCCCCCCTGTACTCCCCATCAAGTCCGGATCCAGTTCCAGTGGTGCTCCGAGGCCGGGTGATCCAGAGTCAGCCATCAAGCCGCATCGACGGTGCGCTATTTTTTGTGTATTTACTTCCCTCGGAGTGCGGGCTTGCAATGATGTCAAGGCTTACTTGCCGACGTCTGCCGCACTCCGCCCCTTACTCTGCCACCGCTTTCTAGTGGAGCCCCCAGTCATCACCAGGGTCCACCACAGAGCGGTGTTTCCCTTGGATACCACTCAGGGATAGGAGAGCAGTCCTCTGGACACTCAATCCTATCCCTCCCCTACCAGACCCTAACCCCCCAGGCTCGCGTCCGAACCCGGGCACCAGCGTGGTGCGAAGTGTGGCATGCAGCGCTTCAACCCTCAGTGCCACTGGGCCGGCCCCACCATACAATGTTTATATTTAAATTATTTTATTTAATGGTGTATGACGGATGTTACCATTGAAACACTTCCAATAAAAACTTTGGAATACAAAAAAAAAGGCATGACCAAAACATATGGTCTGATGAACAGAAGGCAGAAGATGAAAAGTTTCACCTTTGGCTCTTGTAACAAATTCCACTGTACAGCCACCTGCTTACTGCATGGAAATTTGACAACACTGACTCACAAAAGGGAAACCCATGGCCTGTTCATTTTAATTTAACTGCCATAGTGATTTCTGGATAACTGCTGCACTCTGCTACTGTATTAACATTGCTGATATATACTTTGGCTCAGTATTTAAAAACCATAGATTTCCGCAGTCAGTGATAGGTTGTTATTTCTTGACTTGTGGTACACCACACTAACAAACATGCTCATTCTCGGATGAGAAAGAAAAATGCTTGCTCCTTACCATGTGCAGACATTGCTTTCAGTCCAGACAAGCAATAAAACAGCTTGTTCGAGAAAAACTGCAATGAGAAATCCCTCTTTTGAGCCACTTATAGCTGGGGGTTATTTTTAAAAATGTTCACCTTCACATCCACCATATAGTGTAGAAACATTACCAATACCCTTTCTCAGAAAACAATCACAATTTGTTTTGTTTTTTTGTTTCAGAGACTATTTATTTTCAGAATTCCAAAACAATGGCTACTACTGGTGTTCTGTAGGCTTTTTCAGCAACTATTCTATTTACTCTACTTTGGAAAAACTTGCCCTATCCTAGCCCTCTCCCTTCAAACAACCTCATGAGAATTTAAGAAATCTGTAGTATTGCAACTCTGACATTATAGTTAAGATCTCCTTAACCGTATGAAAAAAAGGTTCAGATCTCAGTTCATTGATCTAGCATTTGCCCATTATTTTTTTTTTGTAGGCTTTTACCATCTGAGGAATATCGCCCAAATTAAAACCTTAATCCCGCCCGATGACTTGCACTCACTGGTGCATGCTTTCATGACCTCCAGACTAGACTATTATAATGCACACTACCTCGGGGTTAGTGGAGGGGTCCTGTGTCGTCTGCAGCTAGTGCAGAACACAGTAGCGAGGTTGCTGATAGGTCTTCTGAGATCATGTCATGTGACCCCGGTCCTGCAGGGTCTACACTGGCTGCCTGTGAGATGAAGAATCACCATCAAGGTCAGTGTTCTGACCTATAAAGCCCTATACGGACAGGGTCTAGGCTATCTGAGTAAACTCCTGACTCCTTACTGGACCCAGAGCTCTCTCTCCGCTCCTCTGAGGTGGGCCTCCTAGTAGTTCCCAGATCTCGGCTTAAATCATCAGGAGATCGTGCATTCGAAGTAGATCCACCAACCCTGTGGAACTCGTTCCCAAGATCTCTGAGAGAGCCCTCCTCACTGGAGGCCTTTAAGCAGGGCCTGAAGGCACACCGATTTAGGAACGCTTCTGATGTTTTAAGGCTTCTTTTTCAAGTACTGTCTGATTAACTGATTAGCTTACGCAGGTTATTATATCATTATTTCATTTTATTTTTATTTGTTTTATGCAATTGTAAATATGAATGCATGTTTAATTATTTTAAGTGACTCTGCAATGTATTTATTTGGTTCTGTCCTAGTCCTGTAAAGCACCCTAAGCCTCAGGGAAAGTGTACGTAAATCAAATTTTACTTACTAATTTTTTGCGGGAGATGCCTCTGAATCAACTTACGTATGGTAAATGGGTTCCTTCATTCACCTCTCTGATACCATCCCTGCAATTTGAGGACTGCCGCTCCAAGGATTCACTGGGAAGCAGTTATGTCACAAATAAGGAAGGTAAAAAGGGTAGAAATTGAGAAAATTGGTGCTCTCCTAACAAAAACATGCCACTCCAGCATCCACATCTCATGGTTCACACAGCTGCACCCTGCATCACAAAATCACAGCTCTCAGTGCAACCTGAGTACAGCAGTCCCCACAGTGCAGACACGGCCTCACAAAGGAAAGGGGCAGGATTCTATTTAGGTAAAGGTTACAGAGACCTTATATTTTCTTAATTCACAAGTGGTAGAAATTTCTAATTGGGGAATAGAGACCAGCAATGTTTTTCTAACTTAGTGAGAAGTTCATCCTGTTAGCCCTGGGCTCCCTAGCACCAGCCCATGTCCATTCACTGATTTTCCAGCACAACTCCCTGTGGCACAGTACTGAGCTGCATTGGCTGAAGGCAAAATGATAGAGCTTGGAGCATACTTGGAGGAGATCTGGCCTGATGGTGGGCAGACTGGCCCTGAAAGCTGCTTACAGAGTATCAGAGGCTGACCATTTGGAACAAGTCAGCGTTCCTCTCATGGGCGACTGTTTCATGTAAGGATCGGCCAGCTCAGCTCTTCCCCACTACAGAAAGGTTACTACATCCACCCTGTCTGCAGTTCGGGGGGGGGGGGTTATCTAGAGTTTAGCCATTTGTTCCTCTACAGGGTGTCATTTATCAAGGTTGAGATCTCTGTACGTGACCTTGAAAAGGCCAATAGCATCAAGTTGATGAGAGCAAATGTCCCATAGTTCTAGAGCGAGTTTCAGCCAGTCTTGGTTTGAGATGTGCTAGGTGTGATATTGGGGCTGTGTCCCACTTTCTGTCCTCCAGACCCAGGGCCTACCAAACTGTTGGTGGACTGTCAGGAGACTCCAGATCCGGTGGATGCAAGAATTGTTTGGTGTCCCTTGAAGAAGGGTGGTTTCCTCATAGCACTGAAAATAGCAGTGGCGAAGCTTCTCATGAAGAAACCATCTCTGGACCCAGATATCCTTGCAAATTACACACCTGTCTCAAACATTCCATTCTGGAGAACGTAATTGAGAAGGTAGCTGTAAGGCAGCTGGAGGCACACACACCTGGAAAGATACCACACCTATGAGCCATTCCAGTCTAGTTTCAGGTCCTGGCACAGCACTAGGACTGCTCTTGTCAAGGTGCTAAATAATATCCTTCTGGTGAGAGATAGAGAAGAATGCCCAAAAGTAGTAGTTCTCGATCTCTCATCAGCTTTTGACACGGTGGATCACAGGATTTTGATAGGTTGCCTGAGGCAATACAGAGGATTCACCAAGATGATGTGGTGGTTTGAGTCCTTCTTATTTGGCAGGTTGTTTTAGTAACTAGTTCTTCTCAGTCTGCTGAGATCACCTGTGGAGTGCCAAAGGGGGCAATTCTGCCCCCATTACTCACTGTATACATGCCGCCATTATAAGAGCTCATTAGACAGTACAAGTTGGCGTTTCACTGCCACACAGATGGTGGCTTTGATGTGGTCATTGTGTTGGGTTGATAACTTAAAAGAAATTTCTGACCTGTCGGCACCCAGCTGGCTAAGTCTTAACCCAGGGAAGACAGAGGGTCTGTGAGTGGAACGGAGCTCAGTGAGTCGGCTAAAATGGGTGGTTTACCTATGGCTCCTAAATGGTAGGCCCCTAGGAGCAGTGGATAGAGGCAGGGATCCAGTCATCACTACAGATAGCAAGCTGTGCTTAGAATATCAGGTGGCAACTTTGTCCAAAGCAAATTTTTCCTGTTAAGGAATATAGCTTGGATCAGGTCCTACCTAGGTCACAATGACCTGGTGACCCTGGTGTACACCTTCATGACAACTAGACTCAACAGATGCAATACTTTATATCTAAGGCTACCTGAAAGGCTGGTGTGCTGCATGCAGCTAGTGAAGAACGCTGCAGCCTGGTTGATTACTTGGACTAAAGATGCATTTACAATACTCCCCATTTTGTTGTTCTGATGCATTTCAGTCTCTGCAACTCTGAACGCTGCAATGCCAACGTACATTTACACAGCCACCCAGCGGCACTGCTGCAGGCTTGGCTGCACTGTAGTCAATGTCAGTAGCCGGGGTTCAAGAGTGGAATGCAGTCATACAGTGTTACTAGGCATCAGGAACCAGGGAAAAGAACGTCCTTTCAAACTGAAGCTATGGCGCCAAGGGTAGTTAGAAGCACATCTGAGGAGCTGCTATGGAAAAATAACTGAAAGATGAAATTCTACGTGATCCTGTGTAGCTCCAGCTCACAGTTCCTGAACTGGGACACGAGCCATGAGGGCAGTGGAGATATGAGTAACGCAGGCTGCCATGGGAGGCAGTATAGCGCAGTGGTCTAAGGCTCTGAGCTGCAAATTTGGTGACAACCAGCAGACCAGACCTGGGTTTGAATCCCACAGCTTCCACTTGCATACTGTGTGACCCTGAGCAAGTCACTTAACCTCCTTGTGCTCCCAGGTCGCTCCTGTAAAAAAGCTTTCAGCTTAATGTGCTATACCTGGTTAAAACAACTAAAACAACTGGTGCAGGTGGAGCCGCGTGTTTACATGCTTGCAGAAAACACCAGCATCTATAGAGGAACCCAGAAAAACAGTGATCACAGTCTGCTGCACTAGAGCAACCTATAATGTGCTGCATGTTGTTTACATGGCCTGATCTGCATCAGTGCAACTCATGTGCGCCTGTTGTCACTGGCGTAGATTAGGTCATATAAACAGGCCTTAGATCTCCTATAACTTAAATTCACTCTGGTCCTACGCAACCTGCATGGCTGCCAATCCGGTGGCATCATCACCATCAAGATTACACTGTTAGCATACAAAGCTCAACATGGTCTGGGTCCTGAGTACCTAAAAGAGCTCTTAGTCTTAATATAGTCCAGACTGCCCTCTCCGCTCCACCAAGGCAAATATACTTGTCATTCCTAGATCCACTGAAAGCAATCGGGGACAGGGTTTTTTGTATCACTGCTCCATCTATCTGGAATGCTTTGCCTATAAGCCTCTGCTGTCCTCCCTCAGTGTTGGCATTTCAGAAGGCTGAAAATGTTCTTATAGGATAGCTGTTCTGTTGCAAGTCTCTGGAGTCACATTCTCATATTATTCAAGAGTTAAGATACAATTTTACTATCCCTGCTTCGTACTGCAACTTGCTAAATGCCGTATTTCATTTGTTTATGTTTTACTGTACAGTTATGTAACTCGACTGATTGTACAGCGCCCAGAGCACTGTGGTTTGGGTGCTACATAAATAAACTTGCCTGGCCTTCCTTTTAAAAAAGGCTAAGAAACAGAACCCCCAAATCGCAACTACTGCATAAAGTGCTGTGCCTCACTTTTGGCCATGCCACCTCACAGTCCAAGACTCCGACAAGTGCTCCAGATATGCTACATCCAGACTCTTTTACAGAAGGATTCTGAGCTGGCTCCACCAGTTTATCCTAGTGCTCTTCATATGAGGACACATCTGTGGCATTCAGCGACTCCAAACCCAAAGAAAACTCACACAAAGTAATGCATTTTTTAGCTTTGGAAGGGCAGAGTATGCCATGAAGGTAAGCGTTTACATTTCAAACCCACAAGTCTGAAGCAAAAAATACCAGACACCAACTATTTTATCTGGGGTACGGGGTCAAATAGTCAAACATGCAGCTGGTGGAAATTCCTTTATGTAACCTGACTTGCGTAGTGACACGAAGATGTCCTATGATTTAGTACAAGCACAGCAAGCTATATCAAATGTACCTGCAGCTTGTTAGAGATGTCACTTACTGAATAAGGGCTCCATCTAGTGCTGTCTGGGCAAGTGGCCCATGGAGCGAAGCCGAGTGGTTCTGTCTGTCCAAACAGCATGCAATGATGTGCTTATGCAGTAAGAGTTAGCTCTTCAGGCCGCATGAATGGTGCTTTAAATTACACTACAGTTCCATATGTGGGGGAGGACAGAAATACAAGCATTATTTTTATCAAAAATAAATGAACGAGACGCTATTCCCCAGTGCTGCTAAAGTGGAAGTCCTCAAGTGAAATCAGCAGAGAAAATGCTAATTGCACACAGGATAAGAGGTCTTACAGTTCTTGACACTGACTGACTGAAATCATATAGTGATCTATAAATAAAAAGCAATGAACGGCCCAGAAAAGCCGTAGTTCATGCTGGCCATGAAAAAACAAACAAACAAAAAAAAAAAAGGCAGGACTTTTTTTTTATTCAGTAAGAACATTTAGGCTTCTCTTTCTTAAGGCCCCATTCATCCTACTGTCTCATCAAAGAACAGTATTTCTCATCTGTTGAGAACATTCGGCTGTGTATAGAGTGCCATCATGGAAACCTTACCATCAAAAGAGTAAGACTTGATGACAGCCATGACCACAACGGAAGGAAACCCGAAAGTATGTCTATATGTAGACCGACAGGGTGAACTGTTCAGTGTTTCTAAACCCTCTGCATAGGTAGACCTGCATAAAGCATAAGCCATAGAGAAGATTAGGATGAGCTAGCAGGGAAAAGCACAGCATTGGCGGGAAGTGGGAGGGCAGGCGACAACACTGCTGCTTAGTGGGGCTTACAGGGTAAGTTAGCTCAGTTATACCTGGGCAGCCATTTTGTATCAAGGATAAGCAATGGAAAACTCAGACTTCAAAAAGCACTCCAGGAGGTAATGACTGTTAGCAAAGTATGCTTGTGTGTTGTGATTTTATTACAAAGTAGAACATTTCCACTCTGAAAACCCTAAAAACAGGAAATTATTTCATGAAATACACTTTAGTATAGGGAAAGGCACACTAAGCTGGAGCCTGTTTCCAGGTGCGACTTGGGAGCACAAGGAAATTAAGTGACTTGTGCAGGGTCACACAGTATGCAAGTGGGAGCTGCGAGATTCAAACCCAGGTTTGCATGTCAGTGCCCTAAACCACAACACTATACTGCTTCCTCCACACACATACATAATTACTATCCAGGAAAACCCTGTGGGACGCAAAAGCATCTTGCTTGCACAGGTGACATGGATAAAGCTACCAACTTTCTGAGGCCTAAAACTGGGACGGTCTATCCTGACCATGACACCCCCTCGCGTCACTCCCATGACTAACACCGCAGACAACACTGCACGCACACAATTAAATTTTGCTGCTTGTTCTGGCCATGCCACCCCACAGTAACACCACTAGCAAACATCCAGATTAAAACAATACATCATTCTTTTGCAGCAAGTTCCAAATCATGATGTACAGAAAGTTCATTAAAAGCAAACTTGCATTAAATTGTGATCAGACATTCGAGCTGCATGTATTGCTCCTCCTGATAGTCCTATCCAACCCGCTTACACTTACTCATTTGCTGAGCAAACTTCACTTCAGTGACTCCCACCACCACACCAGATTGTTTTCCCACACTTCCCTACAGTTGATCAGGTCCGGGTACCTTAGTTCACTGCTGTTGTGGTCTCTTTTCTGTCTGGAGTCCCACTCAGCTGCTGGCAGGTAGACATCCACATGCACTTGTTTGCACTACTACCCAGTCTAATCTAGCAGGAAGGAACATGCTTTACTGTGCTCCCACTGACATGCTTGCGGTGCAACACAGGCGCAGGGGATGAGGTTGCAAACGGTTGTCCAGCCTGAGCAGCGCCACAGTGGTGCTGAAATAACTGTTACTCATGGATTAGCGGCCAGCAAAAAAGAAAAAGGGACAAAACTGGGAAAGTAAGCAAAAACCAGGACAAAAGTGACATTTTGCAAAACTTGTGGGGACACTGGGACATGCTGCCTAAAATAGGGACTGTCCTGGGAAAATAAGGACTGTTGGTAGTTTTAGACATGGAAAAGTAGTGCATGACAGTTTAAAACTAGAAAGGGGGTGTTGTCTTCCTTTGCAGAACACCACCAGTCTCTTTTTTTGACTCTCCAACCCCAATCTAGGAGAGATAGGGTAAAGAATGTTGCTGCCATTAGGTGCACAAGATGATTAAATAAAATAGCACTGAGACAGATTAGAAAGAGTTGCTGTAAACTTATTTTGACACTAATACTCCCATTTAAACAAGCAAACTGTCACTGTAATACCCGCTACTGCAGCTGCATACAGCGGAGTAGCAGGACCTACATTAAGATTTCTCAGGACCTTCCCATCAGTTTTTTGCTGCTTCTTGCTGGGGTTGCTTCAAACTGCTTTTCAGACCTCCTGGTTTGCCAAAAATATTTAAGACCACCTAAAACAGAAATTATACATGCTGCCTAGTTTGAATCTTGTAACACATCTCTAAGTTATATTACAATGGGAGCCTGTGCACTAACAGCTTTGGGGTTCACCTTGAAAAACTTAGGTCCCTAACTCTAACAGTGCCAAAAGTGAACATTCTGAAGCTTATTTCTTTAAAAAGGGCTACGTTTGGAAATGTCAGAACAAGAAACATAAGAACTTAAAGAAAGCTTGCAATCAGTTCAAGCTATTGCCAGGTAATGTAAATTTCCTCTCAGTTTTGATGACAAAAAAAGGGACTTAAAAAATGTTTTCAGTTTTTTTTTCAATATTACGAATTTTGGATAACCTACAAACTAAGTTCTGATTGTTTTGTTTTTTTTTGAGGCATTTCTATGCTGTTCAACCCATCAAATTGTGTCACAAACTTTTTAGGACCATTCTTACACTGCCTTTGCTTGCTGAAGAGTCTGAACAAAATAAAACAGGGGTCTCAATGGCAGGTAAAGGCGTAAGCTTGAGGGTCAAACAGCCACCGTATGTAGAAACGAATACAGTAAAAAAAAAAAAGATGACTATGGTGTATGATATGGTGATGCGTGATCGCCAAAGCATTGTTTTCTAAACCCTATGTTTATTCACTTGCTGCCAACCTGCCCTCACCTGGACAGCACCCCCCCCCTCGCCCTGTCAACAATCTCCTGTTCACCCATATCATGACCCCAATGGCTGGATCCTTGGGGAGTGCAACTTCTCAGACAGGGTCAGGATCCTGTATGGAGACAGGTGCATAGCAAGGGGTGCAGGGCCTGTATAGGGCTGGACGTCATCCTGCCAGTTGGGGGAGTGGGGGGTTCACCCTTTCCTCCCTTCGAGCAATGACATGCATGTGGGAACACTACTGGCACCTACTCCTCCCCCCAAGTGCAACGAAGAAGAAGAGCTGCTCAGGGTAGGGAGTGGGAGCTTTACAGCTGTACTACCTGGCCAGCAAAACATGGTGTTATTTTTACAATAATGAACTACTGTCAGTACGATATATTGCATTATACAATGGCAAGAAAGAATGCTGGGCTCTGATTGGTCAGTTGGCCATCACAGCAGGGCTGTTATCCTGGCATAATACCCCTTCTATTCACAGGTTTACTGTCATCATTATCGATGCTATCGATGATCCCTTTTTTTGCATCTCCTCTTAAGAAAGAAAAATATTTTTCCACACTAATAGAAACATTCTTTAACATTATTTTTTTTTAATTTTATATATAACAACAAGCCATTGTATAACAGGAATAATGCCCTCCAGGGTGGGTGTTATGCTGGGATAGCATCCCTTATTGGGTGTTGGACGCCCTCGGCCGGTGGCCTCGGGCCCAACCACCTGAGGTTGGATGTTATCCCAGCATAACACCCACCCTGTCAGGCATTATTCCTTTAATATGCTGTCCTACTGAGCTATAGCGACTCCCCTAAACACACTATAATGAAAATGCACTTCAACATGATGCTCCACTCTTCAGTGCCGTTACATATCTGCTTGTGATCTGGCCACAGAGAGTGCTATAAAGTACTCCTAGAGAAAGAGTGCCTACACTCCTCAAGCCCAGGAAGACAAAGAAAGGAGGTCACTTTTGAGCCTAGGCCTGTCATCTGCTGCATAAAACTTCCACTTTGTAAACTACAGTACACTATGATGCCATCAACTGCATAAGCTTTCATCTCTGAGATAGGTTTTAGTTTTTCCAACTCAAGGTATTCTTCTCAACATTTAAACAAACTAGGTAAAAAAATTCCAGAGGTGGGATTATATAGTTATACTGGACACACATTTAAAAAACTCAAAGTTATTGTGCAGGTATATTTAGCAAACCCACTACAAAACAGAAACACAGAGTAAACTGAAATGTACGTTTGCATCAGCACCAAAAGGAATTTGGTTTTACTGCACATAAGACCTTTCACACACACACTGCATCCTAATGTGCTTTATAAATCATGATTAAGGGTGTAAGTTTTTCACTGTAAAAATAGACGATTTCATGGCATTTCACGGTCCTGGTAAGAGGGGTTAAATATGCTGACATGTGACTTTTCTGGTCCCCAACTCACCAGATACCGGTTTTCTTTATGCCGTCACAGTGCATTCCATAGCAGCAGACTGAGAACACAATCAAGAAACCGTGAATTAACAGCAGTCAAATGCTTTCTGAATGATGGGGGCATTTTTTAAACACAAATCGAATCTGCAGCCGCAAGTCGCAACTCAGGATGGCGACCAGAAACTGACTTGAAATGGACTTGCCCACTGACATTGTTTGCACTGCCTCCCACCCCCTCCTGCCCAATTAAGTCCCACTCGCTTGCTGTGAGAGCTGCAAAAGGAATCAGGTGTTCAAGGGCAGCCACAGTTTGAATTCGGCTGCCTTCCCCTGCACCAAGGACTGCAATATTTCTGTTTTTTTGTCTGCAGCCAAGTCGCAACTCAGGAGACCAGGAGCCGAAAAAGGAACCAGGTGTTCAAGGGCAGCCACAGTTTGAATACAGATGCCCTCCCCCTGCACCAAGGACTGTTTTTTTTTTTTTTTTTAAACACATCGGACCTGCAGCTGCAAGTCGCAACTCAGGACAGAGACCAGAAATGGACGTGGCAGTCGACACTGTTTGCGCTGCCTCCCACGCCCTCCTGCACAATTAAGCTCTAACTCAGAAGACCACAACGATTGCTTGTTTGCTTCTATGGTAGGGATTGCTGCAGACAGGAGTCTGGCTATTTAACTCGGGGACTTTACAAACTCAAAGAAGAATTAGGTATGATTTGTAATTTGGAGATTTTCATGGGGGACTTCCAATTTTATGGTAATCATGAAATCTGTGACCCCCGTGAAAATAATACAGCCTTAGTCATGACTGAACAGCTCCAGTAGTCATTAGGTGCACACAGACAGAGCTCCGTTAAACTGAGGTAGGGAGGTAAAGAAGAGAGGGTGAGATTAAGCACAGGTGGGTTAAGCAACTTGCTGAAGCCTCAAACAGTAAAAATTGTTGATGGTGGGATTCAAACTCACAGCTCCAGTTCAGTGCTTGAACAGGCTACTTTTTGTTATCGTCGGACCCCTTTCCCTTTCATAATTGTCTTCTGCACTGCTTTCTGGTGATCAGATGTTGATAACAAGCCTTCATAAACATGTAGAAGTAGAGACACCAAAACTACAGCACAGTACGAGCACCACTGAGGATTCCAGCGAAGGGCTGCCACAGAAAAGCACAAGGTGAAATCAGCATATTAGTGCTACTCCTCTCACAATGATCAATGGCACATTCTAATTAATTAATACAAGATTTAACCGCACTTGCTCAGTGAGGAGCCGAGGATTAATTGTGGGGGATGATCTCTGAGGCGCTCCACATTCCTGACATCACGGGTTGTATACACCTGATAGGTTGTCTGATGCACATTTGACTAAAAGTAATCCTTCCCCTTCTGGTGGTCACTGGTCTCCTGTGGTCAGTTCTAATTGTGCATCTGAAAAGGTTAATGCACTCCTACAGAGCTCCAGACTTTATTTACAAATATCAATTCATTTACAAGGTAGGGAAATAATGCAAACATATACCCAATATGTGACACAGAATATGCCAGCCGTACACTGTACTATTCAAAAAATGTTACACTTAAAAATGTTAATTTTATTCAGCATAGAACTGTTTCTGTCTATTACCACATCGGGATTCTCAGACATAACCTCAATAGTCAAAATCTTAAGTTCAATGGCAGTTATAATGCTACCTAAGGCTGCCCCTGCAATACAGAATCTGAGAAGCATCAGAGACAAAAGGAAGCAGAATTCTAAATGACTGGGCACACTTGCAGAGCTACCAGCTACCTGCAGTTAACAGTCGCATCAAAAACATCCTACATCCTTACTGCACTTGGGAACCCCTTCTAGCAGTTCCGCAATGCTCCTTGTATTATCTAGTTACACTACCTCTCTAACTACAGTACAAGCATAATGAGAAAAACGCCTATACTGCAGTCAGCAACAATCATCCACGAGTGCTCTGGACACCCCTATCAGCGGTGCCAGACTCTCCGATGCCAAAAATAAAAGCATTTACTTTCTGCTCCTGCATCCCTGAGTGCTCTGGACACCCTTATCAGCGGTCCCAGACTCTCCGATGCCATTAGCCTTGCATGCTTCTCAAAGTTCATACTTGCCAGGACAGTAGTAGCTTGTTGAAGTACTTCTACAGACCTAAAATGGAGACCCCAAAACTGTTATTTTATTGCCCCTGCCATTAACTCATCTCCATGCCTTCTCTTCCTGTCCCAACTCTCCTACTCTCGCGTCTCAGATTATAAGCATTCCTATTGGCGCTTAAACACTCGCGATATCTTGTGCACACCACACTCATGCGCTGACATCTGCCCCACCGGCAATGGTTGTTCTACAGAACAGAATGACAAATTAATTTAGTTTGTTACTCAGTCCTCCAATACCTTCCCATTTAACTCCATATCCACACAACTGAATTCTTCCGCTCTTTCCTGGCTAAGGTTCCCAAGTTCATCACCATTTATAATTACCAACATCAGGCCCACCCCCTTAAAGGCACAGGACACATTATGTAGGTCATAATAATAAGCCCATACAATAAATTCACTTAAAGGGCCACACACACTTATTAATACAGCATACCACAGCTTTTTAAAGCAATTTTAAAATAAAATAAACACCACTAACAGGAGGAAACTGTTTCTAACTACCTTGTACTACATTATTCTAATCATACAGCGAATTCATGCAGATTTTGAGACTGTCCCTTCCCACTGCTTAACAGGTAACAATGCCCAAAACAAAGAGTTGCAGGCAGTGCAATGTTCCCATTCCACAACAGCAACTAGGAAGGCTATGTGCCTACTGCGTAGAAGACTCCACCATGCACACTGATGTTCCAAGAGACTGAGGATGAGTTTGCTCCCCCTACCCATACACAAGACAAAGATCACCAGTCAGACACCACAAAAGCCTGGCTACACAACAACCAACTCATGCACGCCCAACAAGAGGTGCTAGCAGCAATGCTGCAACAACTAACCAAATTATCAAAACAATAGGTGGTCAATCCACCTCCAGCAAAGAAAAAAGCCACTACTTCTCACCCTAGTCCTCTGGACTACCCCGCAGCTGATCCCTCCACTTTGCCTGCAGACACAGGCAATGCCTCACATCAGGAAGAGGGGGAGATCGAGCAAGAACCACAAGTTCTCACGGCAAAATGGTGCTTCCCAGACCAAATCCCTTCACTAGTCCGTCACATCATGGACACTGTGGGATTTGAAACGTCAGCCCCCACACCCGTGTCAAAACTACTACCCTCACTACAACCCCTGGCCAAATGCTCAGACATCATTCCAGTCTGCGAGGCTATAGAAGAGCTAGTATAGAAAGAATGGTCATCTTCTGAACCGGCTAGAATCCCAGAAAGAAAATCCTGGGACAAAATGTATCCACTACAAGTGGAAAAACTAGCCCTCTGGTGCACAGTACCCACGGTGGATCCCCAAATAGCAGCATTAAGTAAAAAGACTGTCATACCCACTGAGTCCACCTCCGGTCTAAAGTACCCTATAGAGAGAAAACTGGAAGAAAACCTAAAAAAGAACGCAGAGCTGGCTGGCTTGGGGAGCAGACCAGCTTCCACCGCCATCTACGCAACTAGAGCACAGCTAACCTGGCTCCAGGAGCTTCAAAAGCTTATCCCAGCAAAGTTTCCTGAATCCATACTCCTGGAAAACGCCATACTATCCACTAAATATCTGGCAGACATGGAAGCAGACTCATTAAAAAATGAATGCCAGATCAGCAGCCATCACCAGAGCATGTAGATCATTATGGCTGAAACTATGGGACACAGACAAGGAATCAAAAGCTAACCTACAAAGGTTACCTTTTAAGGGCAACATGATATTTGGAGAAGGTCTAGAAAAACATTTCAAGGGCAAGGAAGAAGGTAAGGCACTAGCCAGAGACCAATACAGATCCTCCTATTTATCCGCTCACCCAAGGATTAGATTTCATTCCTTTTGAGACAAGAAAAGGGGGAGTTCTATCTTCAGGGGCAACTCACATAGACAGAATTATAGCACTCCCTATCAATACAACAGGTACTGGGGCCAGGGTCCAACACAAAGAGGTAGAGGAAACTACACTCACTGAAATCACGCCAGGCCCTGACTATGCTCATTCACTTCTACGTCACACGACAACTGTGGGGGCAAGGCTAACACAAATCATACATCAGTGGGAAAAGGCAACATCAAACAAGAGGGTGCTAGAAATAATAAGAAAAGGTTACGCAATCGAATTCACCCAAATCCCAAGAGAAAGCAGAATGATTCAATCCCCTGCCTCCAGACACAAAACCACAACAAGTCAAGTCCTAACAACTATACAAGACATTCGCACAAACAATGCTATAGCACCCGTTCCAAAACAAGAAGAAGGACAACGAATATACTCTATCTTCCTCTTGGTTCCAAAAAAGACAGGGGGCACAAGGCCAGTACTAGACCTAAAATATGTCAACAGATCAGTGAGATACACTCCATTCAAAATAGAGACAATCAGATCCACCCTCCAGGCAATGAGGCAGGGAGACTTTCTCACTTCAATAGACCTAAAGGATGCCTACCTTCACGTACCCATGTGAAGCAGCCACTCACGCTTCCCATGCTTCTGCATACTGGGACAACACTTTCAATACCAAGTACTTCCATTCAGTCTAGCCTGTACCTCGAGAGTGTTCACAAAGGTCTCAATAGTATTGGCAATCAAACTACGAGAGAAGGGGGTACATGTCATCCCATACTTAGATGACTGGCTCATCAGGGCATGATCACAACAGCAATCCGCCAGGGAAACTCAAATAGTGGTAGATTGCTTACAACAACACGGCTGGGTAATCAATCACAAGAAAAGCCGACTACTACCCAGTCACTCCAAAGAACACCTAGGTACACTCATAGACACAGACTAAGGCCCAGTGTACCCATCTCACACAAGAATTCAATAAATCTTATCGACAGCACAACGACTACAGGACTATCACAACCCTACACTACTACTACTAATATCTCAAATGTTAGGACTTATGCCCTCCAAAATAGACACAGTACTTTGGGCAAGATGGCACACCAGACCCCTCATGTCCTTCCTCCTAACTCAGGGACCCACACACAATATAAATCTATCAAAAACAGTCAACCTACCTCCATGATTAAGATCAAGTCTGACATGGTGGACAAACAGATGCAAACTTACAAAAGGGGTGCCCCTAGACATACTCCCAGATATAATAATAGAGACGGATGCGAGCCTCACAGGCTGGGGAGCCGTATTGGGAAAACACACAGCACAAGGAAATGGTCATTAATGGAAGCAAAACAAACAATAAACGTACTAGAGATGAAGGCAGTGTTCAGAGCACTGCTGCACTTCTCACCACTGATACAGCACAAACACGTGCAGATAAAAATCAGACAATCAAGTCACGGTATCATACATAAACAAGCAAGACGGCGCAAAAATACAGGTTACTCACCTGTAACAGGAGTTCTAGGAATGGTATATGTTGTTCATCCACACTTATTGGCAGGTATCCTTGCCGCTTTAAATCTTGCCGGAAGGTCTTCAAGCTGGCTCCTCCCACCCACCCGGGTGGTATAACTCGGCTCCAGCCCCATGGCGCCAGATCTGGCCCGCTGGAAGCTCAGGTTGTGCGTCAAGCCGGAAGTCGGTGGAGTCATGTGGATGAACAACATATGCCCATTCCTAGAACTCCTGTTACAGGTGAGTAACCTGTATTTAGGGACATGGATATGTTGTTCATCCACACTTATTGGCAGACTCCTAGCAGTTCTCTGGGAGGAGGAGGCAAGCGCACACCCCGATACTTACTTGGGAAGAAGAGACTGAGAACCGAGGCCCCAAAACCAGCATCCCGGGCGTGACTCAAGGTCGATGTGGTAATGGGTAATGAAGGTGTTTGCTGACTTCCAGGTAGCAGCCCTGCAGATTTCCTGGATAGGGACGTCCCTGGAAGCAGCCACCGATGCAGCAGTATGGCGGGTAGAATGAGCTCTTATCCCTCTGGGAGGCTCCATGCCCGTCAACTTATAGCAGAGATCTATGCAGGAGGTGACCCACCTGCTTATCGTCCGCTTGGCTGCAGGTCTGCCAGATGCGGCTTCAGCGTAGGTGACAAACAGCTGGCGAACCTCTCCCCGAATTTCAGCCGTGCGCTCTTTGTAATAAGCGAGCGCCCTTCTAGGGTCCAAAGTATGGAGCCTATATTCGGCCTCCGAGGTGTGATTGGGGTAGAACACCGGCAGAGTCAACACCTGGTTAAGGTGAAACTCCGACACCACCTTCGGAAGGAATTTCGGGTGGGGGCGCAGGACAACCTTGTCCCTGTGGAAGACCAGATAAGGAGACTCGATGGAAAGCCTGGAGCTCTCCCATCCTTCTGGCTGACGTGATAGCCACCAAGAAGGCGGTCTTCCACGACAGGTGAGAGTTCACACCTGTGCATTGGTTGAATGGCTTGCCCATGAGCTTTGCCAGTACCAGCAGTAGATCCACGGAGGTGGAGGTTCTCGCACGGAGGAAATGTGATCAAGGCCTTTGAAAAGCGCCAGACCACCTTCTCCTGCGCCATCGACTGCTTCCGGCCCGCGCCCGGTAAGCGAGATGGCTGCCAGGTGCACCCTTAGGTCGCCGACCTAAGCCCTTGATTAGAAAGGGACCATAAATAGTCCAAGATGCTTGCCAAGGAACAGGAGGAAGGGTCCAAGCCCTTGCCCTGACACCAAATGGAAAACCTTTTCCATTTGAAGGCATAGCATTTTCTGGTCGACTCCTTACGGGACGCCTCAACTACATTGAGGACCTCGTCGGAAAGACCCAAGGCCTGGAACTCTAGCCGCTCAGGAACCAGGCCGTCAGGTGCAGGGGTTGAAGGTCCGGATGGAACACCTTCCCCTGATTGACTGAGAGCAGGTCCGGGCGAGCTGGAAGCTGCCGCGGAGTCCTGGAGCTGAGACTGAGGAGATCTGGGTACCAGAACTGGCAAGGCCAGTCTGGGGCTATCAGAATCACCTGCGCCTTGTCCCTCCTCGCCTTGAGAAGCACCTTGTGGATCAAGGGAAATGGGGGAAAGGCGTAGAAGAGGCCCGGGGTCCACTGCCTCGAAGGCATCCCCTGCAGCGAGCCCTGCTGAGGCGGGCATGGAACAGTCTCAGCCAGCGTTCTCCTGGAGGCAAACAGGTCCACCTGAGGTGTGCCCCAATGGGAGAACAGATGCTGTACTACCTCCGGCAGGAGAGACCACTCGTGGGATGCAGCCCCTATCCGGCTCAGGGCATCGGCCAGGGTGTTGGAGGCTCCTGCCACATGAATGGCTAGGAGATCCGCCTCCAGGCTGCGCACGAGTGACCAAATGCGGAGAGCTTCCTTGCATAGAAGCATGGAGCGCGTCCCGCCCTGGCGGTTTAGATAGTACATGGTCGTGGTGTTGTCCGTCTGGACTCGGACCACTTGACCCCGGAGGAACGGAGCAAAGGCGGTGAGAGCTAGGCGGACCGCTTGGAGCTCCAGCAGGTTGATGTGGCATCGGGACTCCCGCGGGGACCAGAGGCCGTGCGCTCGGTGTTCCCCCAGATGGGCACCCCAACCCATCAGAGAGGCATCGGTCGATAGAGAGACCGTCGGCTCGGGGCGGACAAACGGATGCCCTCCTGCAAATGACCTGGAACGATCCACCACTGGAGCGTTCCACATCCCCTGTGTCACCCGACACAAGCTGGTCCAAAGGATCGCGCTGCAGGACCACTGGCTGGCCAGTCCCCATTGAAGGACGATGTTCCAGCCGGGCCCAACGGACCACGCTGGTGCAGGCCGCCATGAGACCCAGGAGGCGGGGAAGTCCCGGCAGGGCGAATTGCCCAACCAGAAATGATTGGACAAAGGAGGAAAGAACCTCGGCCCTGTCCGCCGGGAGCCGCGCTCTGGCTCGAAGAGAGTCGAGCTGCGCCCCGATGAACAGAATCACCTGCTTCGGCTCGAGTTCCGACTTGGCCTCGTTGATAAGGAGGCCTAGTTGAGAGCAGACCTGGAGGGCCAGATCTCTGGACCACTCCACCTCCTGCCTGGAGGGAGCTGCTGTCAGCTAGTCGTCCAGGTAAGGGTACACCGGACCCTCGGCGCCAGAATGCTGTCACCACTGCCATGCATTTGGTGAAGACCTGGAGCTGGAGACAAGCCGAAGGGCATGGCTTGGAACTCGAGGGATCCTTCCGCTCGGGCGAAGGAATCTCTGGTGAGACAGACGGATAGGGGCGTGAAAACGCGTCCTGCAAATCCAGAGAACAGAACCACACGCGCGTTCAAGGATGGTATTATCTGAGCCAGAGTGACCATCCTGAAGGTTCGAGACCTTAGGACTTGTTTAGGTCGTGTGGGTCGAGAATGGGGCGCCAGCCCCGTCCGTTCGGAACCAGGAAGTACCTGGACCACGAACCCTGGGTCTGAAGGAGGTCCTCCACCTCTCTTATCACCTCCTTCTGGAGGAGGAGGCGATGTCGGCTCGGCGAGCCGCCAGCGAGCTGGGACGAAGCCCCGAGGCGACGGCTCTGAAGGGCGGTGCCTGCTCGAATTCAGAGGCAGGCCTCTTCCCCACCTCAAAACCCACCTGTCCGTGGTAACAGCGGACCAGGCGGAATGGAAGTGCGGGCCGTCCCCCACGGGGATCAGGGGTAGGTGGCGGGGATGGGGCGACACCTCTCAGCCCGTCACTGGGCAGGCTTGGAGGAGGACCAGCCAAGGACCTCCTGGGCCTTTCCTCCCTGCCTCCTGTTAGAGGAAGCCGGCGGCTTGGGTTTGGGATGCCAAGGCCGAGCCTGCTGGCCTAGCGTTGCTGGGCCGGGCGCGCGGGCGCAGAAGAGACGAAGGCTTAGGCTGTGGTTTGCGGCCTTTGTCCTTCTGAGCGGAAGAGACCGAGTCCAAGGTAGCATTGGACTTCTCGATCCTCTGCAGATGACCTTCCACCGCAGGGCCGAAGAGGTCAGTCCCCAAAAAGGGAACATCCGCCAACTTGTGCTGGGTATCAAGTAAAGGTGGATATCCTCAGCCAAACCCGCTGACCTTATAGCCACTGCGCCGCCACCGACCTGGCATGAGTCCCCAATATCCAAAGCAGTCTGGAGCTGCTGTTTGGCCACTGCCCTGCCCTGGTCCCACACCTGCTTGACCGTAGTCTGCAGATCCGGGGAGATGAGGAATGACCTCATCCAGGGAGCCCAACAGGGCATGAGAAAAATGTGCCATAAGGACGGCCGAACTGGCCTGATGAAGGCCGAGAGAGGACGCAGCATAGACTTTTCGCCCGACATAGTCCAATTTCTTGGATTCCTTGTCGGGAGGTTTGTCCATCCTGGCGTTGCCGGCGCGCCGGAAAACGCTGTCGGTAACCAACCCCTCAGCAGAGGGGTGCTCCGAAAAACCGGACAGGGAACCGGTAGGGACCGCATACTTCCTAGCCATCCTGGCCGAAGGCGCAGGACAGGAAGCAGGGCACTGCCAAAGCTCTAGGGCCGGACCGACTATGGCCTCGGCCACCGGAAAGGCCTCCGTTGGAGAATCCCCTCGGTCCAGGATCTCCATGAGGGGATATCTGGCCCGTTTGGAAACGGGTTCGAGCTTCATCCTGGTGGACTCCGAGATGAGCCGAAGCAGTCCTAAGAAGGACGACGGGCTATCGTCCATTGACTGACCTCCTGAGGACTCCAAGTCCAGTCGCTTGGAGAAAAAGGAGGAATTATCCTCGGACTCAGACGAGTCCTCGAAGAGCTGCCTATGGCCTGAGCCCCTCTACCTGCCGAGGTCGGTCGGAGTGAGGGTAACCGACAGCCGATGGGTAGACCCTTAGCCGACCGAGAATCCTGGTCGGAGCCCCAAATAGTGGCTGTGGAGCGGGGGTTCCACGAATCGGTGGAGCAGCTGGTTTGGCGAACAACCGCCTGGGTACAGGCCCTCGGTAAGTCGAGGGGTTGTGTCGGCCGCTCCGTGACAGCCACTTGATGGCGGGGCGACAGCGTCGGCTTACTCCGGTCAGGAGGAGCTGTTGCCACATGAGGTCCTCGTGCCGTCGGTAACTACGCCGAAGCCTCCCTCGTCCGAGGAGGAGGAGGATGAGGGCGAGGACAGTGGCGGACGCCGCTACCGTGGTGCCGAGACCGGGACCGCCTATGGACGGCGGGATCGGCTGGACCGCGAAGAAGTCCAAGACCGAGAGCCTCGCCTCTTCCGAGGTCGATGCGGGGAAGTGTCGGCAGGAACCGGCACTCCTTTTGGCTCGGAGGGTTCATCCGAGGGCTCCGGAACCGGAGGCACAGGCAAGCCCACGGGATCCTCAATTCCCCCCGGGGGAACCGGGGAGGGAGGAATCTCGGCTTCTATTGGCGACAGCCCATCCAACGGGTCGAGAAAAATCTCGACTTCGTCGGCAGGAGTCTCGTCGACCTGACCTGGCAGGGGCACTGTGAGGCCAGTGGCGAAGCCGGCGATTGACCGAAGTCGGACGGTCGACGACTCGGGAGAGGACCTTTCCCGCTCCCAAGCGCCGACGGAGGGATTTACCCTTGTCCTCTTTTGGACCGAGAAAAAGGTCCAGGCGTTGGCCCTTCTCCTTAGTGGAGGGACAGACAAAGCTCATAAATGAAGCTGTGTAGGAAGAACCCAGAGAGGCGGGATAAATGCGCGGCGAGGAAGATCTGACCCAGCGCCTCCTCTCGAGGCGATCATCTGCTCGAGCTGATCCACTAAGGCCCGCCGCCCGTGACACGCCGACCGGGCCTCCTTGAGACTTCACGGAGGAAAGCGCTTCTCGGGGCGGCCCAGTTGCAATCGGGCAGCCACGGTCTTGAGGCAGTAGGCCGAGAAGGAAGAGCACAGGTCGCAGTCCTGCGGGTGTGCTCAAGGCCTAAACAGTAGACACCGTAGAGTGTGGATCCGTCCGAGACATCTTCTGCCGCAGGGCATCTCGAAAAACCGAGTCGATTTGTCCATCGCAGCGCGAGGATCGAGACAGTCTTTTAGCAAAGAAAACTTTCAAATTCAAGCGGAATAAACAGGAACCAGTCGAGCGCAGAGCGTTAAGGAGGGAACCTGAGCTTCCAAGCGGTAAGGAAGATCTGGCGTCATGGGGCGGAGCCGAGAGTTATACCACCCGGGTGGGTGGGAGGAGCCAGCTTGAAGACCTTCCGGCAAGATTTAAAGCGGCAAGGATACCTGCCAATAAGTGTGGATGAACAACATATCCATGTCCCTAGAACAATGATAACAGAAACATCAAAACTCATGACATGGGCACAAAGTCACTTACAATCAATAACAACCATACATCTAGATAGAAAACTAAACATAACGGTAGGCTGACTGAGCCACCAAATGATCCACCCCGGGGAGTGAAAACTACATACACAAGTGTTCCTGCAACTGCACCACAGATGGGGGCCAATAAAGATAGGCCTCATGGCATCACACAAGAACCACCAATGCACAAAATATTGGTCAAGGTTCAAGGACCACAGAGCCATGGGGATGGACGCACTATCAGCCCCGTGGACATTCCAAGTACCTTATGTCCCCCCCCCCCCACTGCTTGCACAGGTACTCAGGAAAATGTTGCATCTCGAGAGCACGGGTCATTCGGGTGGCACCACATTGGCCAAGATGATCATGGTTTGCAACAATAGTTTCAATGACACTAGACGGCCCATGAAAACTACCACACAGACCGGACCTACTATCACAAGGCCCTATACTACATCCAAACCCGCAACACCCACAACTGACGGCATAGCTCCTGAAAAAGGGAGAGACTGCTAAAAGCAAGGTATCACCCAGTCATAAACACACTGGCCTCATCATGACAACAATCCACAATTACTACCTACTAACACCACTGGGGACATATTCAACAAATGGTGCAATCACCACAAAATAGATTCCAAGTCATGCACCATACTTCCAGAGGTGGAAGCTAAATTCTCCAAACTAGAGTCCAGATGCTTCAGCTGACAAACACCATCTTCATATCAGCATGTCAAAATACTGAAATGATGCTTCCTACCTGTGTGAACATACAAAGATTCCAGCAGATATAGGCATTATGATCTATCATGTCTACTCGATTGTGCAGCTCCCCTCTTTGTCTACAGTAGAATCTGCCCCTTCCCCAAATCCCCCCTGATCCCTTCAGTTCCCCCTTCCCCCGTAACAACTTTCCCCTTCATTCTGTCCCATCCTCTCTTGAAGCTATCCACCTTTATCAGGGAGACCACCTCCTCTGACAACTCGTTCCACTTGACCATCACTCTCTTGGTGGAAAAGTGCCTCATCTCCCCACCAGCTGTAGTCTATGCCCTCTAGTGGACTTGTTTCCACTAAGACTGGCGAGACCCTCCGTATTCACCCTATTAATATCTTTAAGGTATCTGAAGGTCTCAATGATAACCCCCCTTCTGTCCTCAAAGGAGTAGGTGTTGAGTCCCCTGAGCCTCTCCTAATAGGTGTTGCCCTGTTGGCAATGGATCATCTTGGTCACCCTTCTCTGGACCATCTCCAGCAAGCTGACATCCTTCTTAACATAAGGGCACCAATACTGCACACTGTATTCTAGGTGTGGTCTTATCAGTGACCTGTACAGTAGTGGTGTGACATCTGCCTTCCTGTTGGTAATCCCCCTTGCTATGCAGCCCAGCACCCAGTCTGCTTTTGCTGCAGCTCTCGTACAGTGTGCCAAGTACTTCAGGCCACTCTTTTTTGTTTTTGGGGGTATTATTTTCTCTCCTCCAGAGCTCCGGCTGTGACCCCTGCCCTCCGTTGTCCCCACCCCCAGCGCCATCCCCGGACATCAGACCCCCTACCTTGTGCACCCCGCGACTTACCCTTCGCGGCAGGGTGGTGGGGAGCGACTCAACCCACTCCAATGGATCCATGCCAGGGAGGTGCCCTTCCAGGAACGGCGCCGCGGGGGAACAACTTCGTGCTGCCAGGCTCGCTTTTGCTGTTTTCCTCCTGGCGGGTCATGGCGTGCAATGGCATCGCGACTAGATGCGCACTGCAGCTCCCGTGCATACCCAATCAGCGTCTGCCACATTCCCCCATAGCTTGCAGCTACGTGCTGTCGACCCCAGCCTCCACTAGGGGTCAGGCAAGCCCGCCCGCTAAATCCCCCTCCCGGAGATGGAGGCAGTCCTTGGATGTTCAATCCATCTCCTCCCCGCCGACCCACGGCAACCCATGCCCGTTCCCGAACACGGGTCGCCGGTGTGGCGACCAGCGCCTCAACCCTCAGCACCACCGGGCCGGCTTTTCAGGCCACTCTTGAGGATAACCTCCAGGTCCTTTTCATCAGACTTGGTGACCTGCACACCACCCAGTCAGTATGTGGTCCTTGGATTCCTCACCCTTCAGTGCATAATGTTGCACTTTTTAGCATTGAACCCCAGCTGCCAAATGCCAGACCACTTCTCTAACCTAGTCAAATCTTCCCTTAGTTTCTGTCTCCCCTCCTCTGTGTCCATCGTCCCACGGAGTTTCATGTCATCTGTGAATAGGCAGATTTTACCCTTGATCCTATCCACTGTATCGCTGATGAAGATGTTAATGGACTGAAAACTGAGCCCTGTGGGACCCCAATGGTCACTGGCCTAGCCTCCAGAATCCCCCCCCCACCACTACCTTTTGACCTCGCCAGTTAGTTTGGTCCCTACTCCTAGATCCTCCAGCTTCCTGACCAATCTCCTATGAGGTACACAGTCAATTGCTTAAGCCCAGATACAGTACATCAATTGCTTAACCCCTGTCTACTGTCTTGGTCACCCAGTCAAAACAGTCAATCAGATTAGTCTGGCTGTGAGGGCTTTGACTGCTTGTGGAAATGAGATTTATTTACAGCTTCGCTTTTGCAGAATTTTTCTTTTTTAAACTTCTGTTGGGGAGGATTGTTGTGCTCATTTTAAAGTAGGTTTTAGGTAGCTCTAGTTAGAATTTTTAGCGTTAGGCAGGGCTTCCTAGTGAGGTAGATTGAGGAGCGTAGGTTTTCTTAGTTAGGGCCTAGAAGCACAGCTCAGTTTCTGAGCTACAGCTAATAAGGATTTTGGCATCCGAAGGAGCTGAGGAGTGAAATTTTTGACACTCACCCCAACTTTGTGGAATTGTGAAGTGGTTTGTTGTGGATCGAATCAGTCAGCTGGTTCTTTGCCAGGAATGCTACTGCTCATGCTGAGACTGGTCTATTGGAGTTGGTGTCAGGGAGCCGGTGTGTCGTTGCCGGCTGGTTGACCCGGGGGTGATTCTCTGGATCCTTGGGTGATCGGTGCTTGAGCAGCGGGGGTAACTGGCAGGGCAGGACCTGAGAGCTCTGTTGCCTTCCAGGAGACCCCGCTGGTCTTAGCTACTAGTTTGGATCCCAGAGCCCGAAGAGGAGGTCTGCCTGATTCTGCTACGCTGTTTTTGTTGCCGCCTGCTTGCTGGCTCTTCCTGGACTTCACTGGTGTTGGAGAGGAGGACACTCGATTGTTGTGGTGAGGGCCAGCTTTCGGAGGTTCTCTGGATTCCTGAAGGAATCGGTGGGTGAGTGCCTGTACTGTTCCCATGCTCTTCGCTTGTTCATCTTGTGGGAGAGTGGAGTGTTTTTTCTACTCTAATGACTTCATTTTCAAGTGTTGGGGATGCCAAAAATACTGTATTGAAATAATGGTGCCGTACTAAAGACCTGTGGATCTTTGGGGGCTACAGCTCCGAAGTGTTTCTGAACTCTGGTGGTGAGTGCACCGGTTTGATTTGGAAACTATATTTCTACAGTGATCGGAGGCCTGGCTGTGGACTTGGACATTAGCACTGTATTTCTAGCTTATTATTTATTTTTATTGAATGGATTTGCTGCAGCCAATTTTCTTTGCTGTATCCTCCCTGCTTGTTTGTTTTTATTTGTGAAGTGACTGTGTATATGTGTGTGTGTGTGTGTGTGTGTGTGTGTGTGTGTGTGTGTGTGAAGAGGTCTTCTTTTTTATTGTTCTTTTCAAATTACTGATGTGCCAGGGTTGTTTGGGGGAGCCGGAGAGGGCCAGGATAGTGTACGGGGCATCCCTTCTGTGTGACTTATGGCTCTTCACCAGCCTCCCAGTTTCTGACACTACTGTGAGACATTGCCGGGAGGTAGGGATTTGGAGGGTCCGGAGTGATCTTTGGCGGTGGGAAGCCCCATACACGGCGGAGGGTGGTAGGATTGAGATTGCTGGGTCCAGAAGGCACTCTGGTTTACGACGGGCACAAGAGAGAGGCCAGACGTGTTTGGTGCCTGTCTCAAGGAAGTTTACCAGATCAAGTGGCCAGGTAACCCGAGGGGCTGCTTTGCCTACCAATCCCCTGAGGGCAGTGGTATGCGATGCCAGATCGATCAGGAACAAGACTGCAATTATTGTGGACTTGATTTCCTCAGTCAATCTGGCTTGCATCATGGAGACCTGGATTGGGGACGATGCTGACCCAGTTTTTGAGGCTGCCGTTCCCTCTGGGTATACCGTGGTGCACTGCCCCAGAGAGGAACATAGGGGCGGTGGGGTAGACATCTGTTTTAGACCTGACTTGGGCTTCAACGTGCACCCAGTGAGAACCCCGGGTTCTTTTGAATGTCTGGCCATTTGTGGGGGTTCACGCACAGGCTCTAGAATTCTCCTTATTTACCGCCCCCCCGGGGGTGGCAGAGAATTTCCTGCAAAAGGTTTCCGAATTTGTCTTCGGTGAAACATTGGAAGCCCCCAGATGTACTGTCCTGGAGGATTTCAATATTTGGGCTGACGACAAATCTTCTCGGCTTGGCCATAACCTCCTCCAGACTATGTCATCACTGGGCCTGTTGCAAGTTGTTTCCGCCGTGACACATCGGGGTGGCCACGCATTTGGACCTGGTGTTCTCACTGGGGCTTGAGATAAATGATCTCAAGATTGATCGGGTGGTAAGGTCCCGATCACTGCACGGTGCAGTTCAAGTTCAGGGCTCCCATCGGATGCCCACCCCCTACAGAGATGATGAGCTGTCGTCCTTTGTGGGGACTGACCTCAGAGGGCTTTTTGGTGGCAGCCGATCTATCTGTTGGAAATGCATGTGTCGGAGGTGCTGGCGCCATGGTGGGCTCCTATAATAGAGTACTATCTAACACCACTGACTCCCTCGCACCTGTCTGTGTATGACCCAAATCTTCTTACCTGAGGTCCCCATGGTTTGGTGGGGATCTCAGGGAGATGAAGAGAATGGGGTCGGAAGCTGGAGCGCTGCTGAAGAAGTTCAGCCTGGAGGAGGACAAACTGGCCCTGCATGTGCATTATAATGCATACCAGGGGACAATCAACTGTAAGAAGGCAGTATTCCTGTCCAGGCAGATTGCTGCTGGGAAGAACCGACCAGCTGCACTTTTTCAGACTGTGGACAGGCTACTTCGTCCAGCCTGTCTATAGCCGAAGAAGGTTTTTTTCTAATGCTGAATGTGCAGAGTTTGCTTGATTCTTCTCGGACAGAGTGTCCGGTATCCAGCAGGGAGTTCCCCCAGTCAGCAATGCCATAGCTGGCAGTGGTCGCCTGAAGAGTTCTGAGTGCACTCCGCCTGGTTGGGGGGAGTTCAGACCAGTGGAGGTAAGTGAGGTCATGGGGTGGCAACCAATCTGAAGCACACTTTTTGTGAACTGGACCCGGTGCCAACGCGTTTCTTGATGAGATGCGTTGACGCCACTGGCCCAGTGTTTGCTCTGATCGCCCGGTGCTCATTGCCTGAGGGGATCTTTCCTGATGCCTTGAAGGAGGCATTGGTAAGACCACTCCTAAAGAAACCATCTCTGGACCCAAAGATCAGGGCAAATTACCTACCTATCTCCAACCTTCCCTTTTTGGTGAAGACTGTGGAGAAGGTAGTAGCAATTCAGTTGGAGGAGCACCTTGTGACCCATGAGTTATATGAACACTTCCAGTCGGGGTTTTGGGCAAGGCATAGCACCGAAATCACGCTTGTTCAGGTGTAGAATGATGTCCTCAGGGCCAGAGATCAAGAAGAAAGGACAGTTCTTGTTCTCCTTGATCTCTCTTCAGCATTGGACACTGTGGACCATTGTGTGTTGCTTGACCGACTCAGGGAACTCTGTGGACTCACCGGCACTGTCATCTGCTGGTTTGAGTATTTTTTTAACCAACAGGAAGCAACGGATTGTGATGGGGAATTTCTCCTCCACCCCTAGCCCCCTATCTTGCATGACTGGGACATAAACATACTAGGATACACTATCTACAGGAGGGACAGGGAGGGTAAAAGAGGAGGAGGAGTAGTTCTTTACATAAGGGAAGGAATAAAAGCAACAGAACAAAAGGGTAAACAGGGAGGAGAAGAAGCACTGTGGGTAAATTTGGAGACAGGCAATGGCACCACAATACACACAGGAGTTGTATACAGACCCCCTTCTCAGGGGGAGGAAATGGACAGGGAAATGATAGAAAGTATACTTAGAAAGGCAGAAAAAGGGGAGATATTGCTGATGGGTGATCTGAATATGCCAGATGTTTACTGGACTGCAGTTGCAGCTGCCACTTCGAAGAGTGCAGTTATTCTAGATGCCCTACAGGGGGCATGCCTTAGACAACTAGTACTGGAGCCCACTCAAGAGGGAGCAATATTAGACTTGATTCTCTCAAATGGAGATGGAGAGAGAGGATCACAGATGTAGAAGTGGGTAGCCATCTGGGAACTAGCGACCATCGAACAGTATGGTTCACAATAAACACAGCAACAGAGTCAAGCCATACAAAGACAAAAGTACTGGACTTTAGGAGGGCTGACTTTGCCAAAATGGGTGAGTGCCTAAGGAATGCAATAGCAAATGGGCAGGAAGGAGGGGTGGAAGAACAATTGGGAATAATAAAAACTGCCATCACAGAGGTAAGGAGCCTTTGTGTGAAGCAAATAAACAAACCAAGACGATGTAAGAAACCACTATGGTTCTCAAGGAAGTGGCAGTGAAGGTTCAAGAGAAAAGCATTCAGGAAGTACAAGAGAATCGCCGAAGGAGCAGGACAGAGAACTGCATCAGTTAAAGCAAAAGGAGGCTGGGAAGGCAGTCAGAACAGCAAAGGCCCAAACCGAGGAAAAGATAGCCAACTCAGTTAAGAAGGGGATAAAACCTTTTATAGGTACATCAGGGAGCAAAGGAAGACCAAGGAGGATAGTGAGGCTTAATAAAGGAGGGAGGGTGGGAAGAGGAGACTGTGAAAAGGCAGAGATACTAAACAAATATTTTTGCTCAGTACTTACAAATGAAGAGGGGCAGGTACATAAAACAAACAGTAGTAACACTCTGGATACAGAAGTTGATACCAGCCCATTTACAGAAGAAAAGGTTCTGAAAGAACTCTTAAAACTGAAGGAGGACAAAGCAATGGGGCCTGATGGGATTCATCCCAGAATTCTAAAAGAGCTAGGGGTAGAACTAGTGACACCACTGACTACCCTTTTTAACAAATCATGGGAGGATGGGGTGGTACCCGAGGACTGGAGGAGGGCAGATGTGATTCCCCTTCACAAAAGTGGGAGCAAAGCAGAAGCAGGAAACTACAGACCTGTTAGTTTAACCTCAGTGATAGGGAAAATGATGAAATCACTTCTGAAGGAAAGAATTGTCGAGTATCTAGAGGCCAGAGGGGCACAGGACCCTAGGCAGCATGGATTCACAGCGGGAAGGTCATGCCAGACAAATCTGATAGATTTCTTTGACTGGGTGACCAAAGTAGTAGATCAGGGAGGGGCTGTGGACATGGCCTACCTAGACTTTAGCAAGGCATTTGGCACAGTCCCACACAAAAGATTAATATACAAGTTAGCCAGCCTGGGAGTGGGTCCCAAGATGACAGCCTGGGTTAAGAATTGGCTGGAGAATAGGACACAGAGAGTAATAGTAAATGAGTCCACTCAGAAGAAAGGAGGGTTACTAGTGGGGTACCCGAGGGTTCAGTATTAGGACGGTCCTCTTCAATGTCTTTATAGCGACATTACGGAAGGACTGGAAGGAAAAGTATGTCTCTTTGCAGATGACACTAAGATCTGCAACAGAGTTGATGCACAGGGTGGGGTGGAAAGGATGAGAAGGACTTGGCAAGGTTAGAGGAATGGTCAAATGTATGGCAGCTTAGAATCAATGCTAAGAAGTGCAGGTAATGCACCTGGGAAACAAAACCCAGGGAAGAGTACACAATGGGGGTGAGATACTAACAACAACAAAAATGGAAAGGGACCTGGGGTAGTCATATCAGATGACCTAAAGGTGGGCAAGCAATGTGAGAGGGCAGCAAGGAGGGCTGGGTTACTGGGATACATAGGGAGAGGCATCACTAGTAGAAAACAGGAAATTATTATCCCTCTGTACAGACAGCTGGTGAGACCCCATCTGAGTACTGTGTGCAGTTCTGAGACCCAATCTCCATAAAGACATAGACAGGATGGAAGCTGTCCAGAGGAGGGCAACTAAAATGGTGCAGGGTCTGCACCGGAAGACATATGAAGAGAGACTTAAGGAACTTAATATGTATAGCCTCGAGGAAAGAAGGGACAGGGGGGACATGACAGAAACTTTTAAGTACCTCAAGGGAATCAACAAAGTCCAAGAGGGTAGCATCTTTCAAAAAAAGAGGTGTGCAAGAACAAGAGGGCACAATTTGAAGATAGAGGGGGGGCGGCTCAGAGGTAATTTAACAAAGTATTTTTTCACAGAGAGGGTTGTGGATGCATGGAACAGCCTTCCGGAGGAGGTTGTGGAGTCAAAATCAGTGGTGGAATTCAAGCATGCATGGGACAGTCATAAGGCAATTCTGGGGGGTGAGGTTAAGAAGAAGTAGGCTGCTGGTTAACTAGGATCTGCAGCTTATCCAGTAGGTAGGGAAATGGGCAGACTGGGTGGGCCAAGCGGTCCTTATCTGCCGTCAAATTCTATGTTTCTATGTAGTACCTCAGGGGTCAGTGTTAGCCCCAATGCTGTTTGCAGTGTATATGCTACCCCAGAGAGGGATCATTAGGAAGTATGACTTGGGTTTTCTTTTCTTTTTTTTTAAATTACTCTTCATCCCTCCTTACTGCCTGCTAGCCCAGATCCTTCGAGACATCCAACGAGTCATCCTCCTACCACACACCCACCAGGACTCACCTCTCACTCCTCCATGGAGCTTCGGTCCCCCCCCCCCCAAGCAGGGACAAAGTGGAGCCCTTCACCCCGTAATCCATCATTTCGTCAGGCCGAGATGATGGCCCTGGTGAGTGGGGCACATCGGAGGCACGCTCTGAGAAGTCCGTCTTCCCAGAGCCAGCAGGTGTCTTTCCTCTTTTCCTCCCTCCCCTACAGTCGCAGCCCCCTCGACGTCATGGGCTTGGCTGCCGACGTCCCGCGACGGTAAAGCGGACGCTCGCTCCCATGCAATCAGAGCTTGTAGTACTCAGAGACTCCGCTTGGAGTTAGACAAGTGCTCGGGCTTGGGCCGCAACCCTCCCCGGAGAAGGCAAGCTGTCGTCGGACGCTCAAGCCTGTCTCCCCCCGGCCAACCCACCAGCGACCTGAGTCCGCTCCCAAACCCGGGTCACTGGCGTTGAGCGAGGTGTGGCGTCCAGCGCCTCAACCCTCAGTGCCACCGGGCCAGTATGGCTTGGGTTTTCATTGCTATGCTGATGATGCCCAGCTATACTTATCCTTTACCCCAGGAACATCTAGCACGGTAGATGTGCTAATCAGCTGCCTTGTTGAGATCAATGACTGGATGGCCTCTAGCTGGTTGCGACTGAACCCTGATAAGACGGAGGTATTGGTGGTGGAATCAAAGAGTGTGTGAGACAGGATGGCCTCTGGATCAGAGACTAGATGTATTCTGGGATCTGTTTCATTGAAGGCCTCCTCTAGGGTGCAAAATCTTAGTGTCATTCTGGATAGGAGTCTGACAATGGAGACACAGATATCTTCCACTGTCCACGCCTGTTTTTTTCCATCTCAGAAATGTCATCAGGATAAAGCCCCTTGTTCTGCCTCTGGGCCTCCCCACTTTGATGCATGCCTTAGTTACATCAAGGCTTGACTACTGTAATGCGCTCTACCTCGGGGTTGCTGGAGGATCTCACTGCAGACTGCAGCTACTGCAGAATGCAGCTGCCAAGTTACTTACTGGGCAGCCAAAATTCTGCCATATTACACCAGTGTTACGTGAGCTGCACTGGCTGCCCGGTCAAGTGCAGGATCCTCTTTAAGGTGTGTCTTCTCACCTACAAGGTCCTACACGGTCAGGGCCCTGGTTATCTGTTAGACCTGCTTGCACCTGCTTTCTCAGTTCGCCCACTCCGTTCCACCTGTGGGGGCCCCCTGGTGATTCCCAGGGCAAGGCTGAAATCAGCTGATGACAGGGCTTATAGTGTCGCCGCCCCCATCCTGTAGAATTCGCTGCTCTTTGGGGTTAGGGGGCCCCTACTTTGGAGGTATTCAAGGCCCACCTTAAGGCCCTCCTATTCCCCCAGGCCTTTCTGGATTAATCTGTTCCATTTACAGATTTGATTACAGTTATTGGAAATTTGATGTTTTTAGCTTATTATTTATGGGAAATGTTTTTATGTTGGGTTAATTATTTATATTTTATGTTTTTCTTTTTCTGTTTTTTACTGATTTTGTTTTGAAAAATGTGTTTATCTGTATGGCACCTAGAGCCTCCAGAATTGGGCGTCTTAAATAAATTTTGTCTTGCCTTCTCCCCAACATAAACTCATGATGCCTCTCATCTTGCAGCCTGGTTTCCTCCAGAAAGCCCACGAGTCTCTCCTTCAGGATAGTTGCCATCAGTTTCCCCCACTACAGAGGTCAGACTGACAGGCCTGTAATTCCCTGGTTCATTTCTTGGATCACGTTTATGGAGTGGCATCAATATGCAGTTTTCCAGTCCCTGGGCATTCTCTCAGACTCGAGAGAGGTGTTAAACAAGTCTGTCAGGGGTCTCGCCAGCACCTCTGGCAGTTTCCTTAGGATCCTCGGGTGCATACTGTCTGGTCCTGGGGATCTATCCACCCTCAGGGTCTTTAGGCTCTTTAGTACCCTGTTCACCTCAATTACGCCACTGGTGACACCCCCTTCCCCACCCCCACCCACCTGCTCCCTTGCAGCACTGGTCTGTCCTTTATTTTTTTATTTAAAAGTTGATAACTGGGAAAAGCCCCATTGAGCCAATGCTCATTTCCAGATGCGAACCAGGGACAGGGGGAAACAAAGGGAGATAAAAACCACAATAACAATGCATCAGTAAAATTACAAAACAAGAAATAGTTCAAAAACATGGTTTAGGGTTTCAAGACCCAAAAAGCAGCGTAGGGTAAGACCAGCAACAGCGAGAGATACATGGTATAAGCAAGTGAATCTTGATACAATAGGAGCAAACTTGAAAAGGAGAGTTACATTTACACACACACACAAAAAAAATTACAAATATCCAATGCAAACAACCTGGAAAGCGGCAAAACAAACAAGCAATTAACAACATTAAGGGGGTAAAGATTGTGGACACTGTAAGTATGACTGGTGGGGAAGGAGTCTGAGGAGCTTTTTGAATGAGAAAAGGGAGGAACACAGATGGAGGTCAGGGGGTAATTTATTCCACAGAGAGGGGAAATGGAAAGAAAAAGCTGATTGACCAGCGACAGAGCTGGGGTGAGGGACAGAGAAAGTGCGAAGGTCTTTGTGCCAAAGGGAAAGTTGAGGAGACAACTTGGATGAGGCAGAAGGAGAGAAAAGAGGGGAGGGTACCAAACCAGAATTTGGCAACAAACGAAGCACAGCGCACCATTCTCCTGTGAGGCAGGGAAGCAAGTAATGAGGCAGAATAAAGAAGACAGTGGAGAGTAAGAGAGGGAGAAGCTGTAGTGAAATGGCAGAAGGAGTTTAACAGGATGTCGAGTCTGCTTAAGGATGACTGAGAGGAAGTGCCAAACACCACATCGGCAAAGCTGAAAGTGGGTAGGATCATTTTGGTAACAAGCACATGGCGGGTAGAGAGGGGGAAGGCTGTTTTTGTGCTAGTAGAGGGTGCCTAGTTTTGGATGAAGCGTGGCACAGATGGCATCAATATGAGTGGAGAAATCCAGGTGGGAGTCAAGCCAAACCCTTAGATACTTAAACGCTGCTATGTTCTCAATGCAAGAGCCGTCCAAAGTAGTAAAAGTTGGAGGGTGCTGAAGGGTGGCCAGTTTTTGTCTAGTGCCAAAAGTCATAGCCACTTTTTTTTGTTTTGTTTTGTTTTTTACATTAAGTCTGAGTTTGCTATCCTTGAACCAGGTCTGGACTTGGCTGAAGTCATCCTGAAGAGGGGCGTGTACGCTGTTGATGAAGGGCCTGGAGAGGAAAAGAACAGTGTCATCAGCATACATGTGTAATGCAGCAGATCTGCAGACTGAGGGGAGGTTTTTTATAAAAAGGGAGACGAGAATGAGGCCAAGGATAGAGCCTTGGGGAACACCGGAGAGGATTGAGAGCAGTGAGGACACAGCATCACCAATTTGAACTGACTGCTTCTTATCATGAAGATAGAAGTGGAACTAGTTAACAGCAAGATCAGCCAGTCTGGCATAATTAGGAGTTCACAGCAAGAGGGGGCGGGAGACGGATTAAAATTCTCTAGCCAGGTCGATAAAGATGGCAGCTGTAATATGGCTCTTGTCCATCGCAGAGAGTACAGAGTTTATGACACGCAAAAGAGAAGATCAAGTGATGTTTCCTAAAGCCAGACTGGACTGGAGAGAGACAGCATTGGAGCAAGCAAGGAAATCAGACAGCCTACAACGAATGAGTGATTCTTGTAGTTTGGCAAGGGATGGGAGGAAGGGGGATGGGTCTGCAGTTACCAGGGGAGGAGGCGTCCCCACCCTTGTGTCATTCTTGCTCTACTAAATAAATGTTATGTACCTCCTCTTTCTCTTTACTTCCTTCTGCCCAACCCCACTCCTTGTATAAAGAGACTTATCAGTCTCAGTATTTGCACCTGCCTTACCCCTTCGAAATGATCCTGCTGCTATTTCAAAAGTACTCAAAACAGTTTTGAGTTATATCACTGTAAATTACCCCACTGGGTCTCTCCTACTTCCCTGTTTTTTTGGCCACACACTCCGCCCCATGCTCAGCAAAGTTATGACGTGATGCCAGGGAGGCGTGGGGATGAGCCGACTCGTGAGGGGTGGACTGTGGGCAGCTAAAAAAAATAGGAAGTAGGAGAGACCAGTGAGGCTCAGTCTGAGGACATAACTGAAAAATATTTGAGTACTTTGAAATAACAGCAGTAGGATCATTCAAGGGTGAGCACCGATTGGCAGGTGAAAATCCAAATGAAGTTTACTTGGTAGATCTCTTTAACCTGACAATTTCATCTTTAGTATCCCTCTTCTCCCTTGTATATTTGAAGAAGGCCTTCTTGCCTGATTTCACTCCCTGTACCAGTGCAATAAAGTAGTAAGAGGATTTTATCTCCCAAAATCAAACTCCGTCCTTTGTCCCACAAGAGACAGGGCTATCCTAGATCTAGTACTGACTAACAGGGAAAGGATCACAGATCTCCAGGTAGAAGGTCACCTGGGGGCCAGTGACCATCACATGGTATGGTTCAATTTGGCCACTAGAACAAAATCATCCCTTTCCAAGGCAAAAATATGGGACTTCAGAGGAGCTGACTTTGATAAGATGCCCAACAGAGTTAAGCTAGCCCTGGAAAAAAAGAAATACAGGTGAGGGGTACAGGCAAAGTGGGCAAGTACTAAAGATGCAATACTTGAAGCAACATCCCATTGTGTTAGAAAGAAAAGGAAGTACAAAAGAAGGAAACCACTTTGGTCCTCAAACACAGTAGCAGAAAAGGTCACAGCCAAAAGGCTGGCCTTCAGGAAATATAAGGGAATGCAAAGGGATGAAGATGGGGAGGCATACCAAACTTCCCTAAGGGAAGCAGGGAAGGCAGTAAGGTAGGCAAAGGCACAAACTGAGAAAACACTAGCACAAACAGTAAAAGAAGGTGACAAGACTTTCTATAGATATATTAGTGAATGGAGAAAGTCCGGAGGGGGTATTGCTAAGATCAAAGGGGTAAGGGGGGCATGTGAGGAGGAGGAGGACCATGTAAAAGCATCTATCCTAAACAGATACTTCTGCTCAGTATTTACTGAAGAGAAGGTAGAGCAGGGCCCACAGCTCTGCACCATGGACAGAGGGGGGAGGGAGGTGTGCACTAGTCCCTTCACAAAAGAAAGGGTCCTACAGGAGCTCAATGAGCTCAGGGTGGACAAGGCAATGGGACCTGATGGCATACATCCCAGCGTACTAAAGGAGCTAAGGATGGAACTAGCAGAGCCATTGTCAGAACTGTTTAGTGAGTCTCTGAGGACAGGAGAGGTCTCAGAAGACTGGAGAAGGGCTCACGTGATCCCGCTCCACAAGAGTGGTAGCAAGGAGGAGGCAGGAAACTACAGACCACTCAGTCTTACCTCAGTAGTGGGCAAGATTATGGAGATACTCCTTAAGGAAAGGATAGTGCAACACCTGGAATCCATAGGAGGACAGGATCCAAGATAGCATGGGTTTACAAAAGGAAGGTCCTGTCAAACTAATCTCATAGATTTCTTTGACTGGGTAACCAGACTGGTGGACCAAGGGGGAGCAGTTGATGTTGCCTACCTTGACTTCAGCAAAGCTTTTGATACTGTTCCACATAGAAGATTGATTAATAAGCTGGGTAGGCTCGGGGTGGGTCAGACATTGGTCAACTAGGTGGCAAACTGGTTGACAGAAAGAAAACAGAGAGTTGTGGTAAACAGTATACAATCAGAAGAGATGCAAGTCACAAGTGGGGTACCTCAGGGATCAGTCCTGGGGCCAGTTCTCTTCAATATCTTCATCAGTGAGACTGCAGATGGACTGGAGGGTAGGGTTTGTCTGTTTGCAGATGACACCAAGATCTGCAACAGAGTAGATGATCCAGATGGGGTGGGCAGAATGAGAAGAGATCTGGATAAACTAGCAAAATGGTTGGAAGAGTGGCAACTGGGGTTTAACGCAAAGAAGTGTAAGATCATGTACATAGGGAAGAGAAACCCTGAAGCCACATACAGACTGGGAGGGGAGTTGCTGGCAGTCACAAGGGAAGAAAGAGACTTGGGCGTCATCATCACCAACGACCTGAAATCATCCAAGCAGACCTCTAAAGCAGTAGGTAAGGCTAGAGGGATGTTGGGGTGTATTAGTAGGGATATCACAAATCGGAAGAGGGAGGTAATAATCCCTCTTTACAAGACACTGGTTAGGCCCCATCTGGAGTACTGCGTGCAGTACTGGAGGCCACACCTTCACAAGGACATTACCCAAATTGAGGCAGTCCAGAGAAGGGCAACCAAAATGGTGCAGGGACTGCATCAGAAAACATGAGGACAGATTAACTGAGCTCAATATGTATACCCTAGAGCAAAGGAGGGAGAGAGGTGATATGATTGAAACCTTCAAACACCTTAAGGGCATTAACAAGGTGAAAGAGTCTAACATGTTTCAATATAAGAAAAATAGCAGGACAAGAGGACACAGCATGAGATTAGAGGGAGGCTGATTAAGGAGTAACGTGAGGAAGTTATTTTTCACAGAAAGGGTTATGGATGCATGGAACGGCCTACCTCAAGAAGTGGTGGATATGGATACAGTGCAGGGCTTCAAACAGGCATGTGATAGGCATAAGGGAGCAATACAGATGAGTATGAATAGAGAGGCCATTGACAGAGCGAAGGCCTATGGCACATTCATAAGGTAGAAAAAGAAATGGGCAGACTGAATGGGCCTTGCGGTCCTTATCTGCCGTCAACTTCTATGTTTCCCAAATCCCTACCCTAGTGGCTCACTTAATCCAGCGGCCACACCTCTCATCAGTGATGTACTTCTGTTTAATCAGGAGTTTATCACATGGTGACTTGGCGGTGGCAGCAGCCAAATGTACTGCAGGAAGGCAACATGGGATCGAAAATGATGTGGTGCTTCTTACTTTCCAGCCAGTGAAGGGCAGATATTTCAAGAAAGATCAGAAGAGACTGGAGTGTCTCTTAGTTATTTATTTAGAATTCTGCTCACCAGGATTGCCTTATTTAGGTGAAACATCAATTTTACAACAGGGTAAAGGGGACTGATCCAGCAACAGAGTCAATACTTTATTCATTTATGTCTTTGATAACCAGGCGAGTGCACTGATCCAAAGGACCATTTTCAGGCACAACCCGAGCCACAGCATGGCACATTAAGCAATACAGGTGTGGAGAACAACAGTAAATACAGGCCTCAACATGAGGTGCAGGAAATTACAGAACATGGGGTCATTACATAAAGTGCAATTACATAAGACTAGAAGGTGTCAAAGAAGGCCAACATACAGATCAAAAATACATAAACCTAACCAAAACAAAAAACAAATACTTTAACCAGAATTATTTGTTAGTAACTATATAGTTTTTCAGCAATAATGTTTGTCTGGAAAAATATCAAGATACCCATTTTTCTTATAATTGTCAAATCAATCAATCAAATACTTATTTATCCAGGTGGGCACCATTGAGCAGGGCTCATTTGCAAGATGGACCTGGTCATACAAAAATCATAGTACAGTAACATGGTAAAACATAATGCAATATTATACAAAAAAGAAAAATATACATATGTATGTTAACATTTGAGTGAGAGGGCCTTTACAACAGATAGGCTCATAATTTTCCTTCACTCCTGAACCAAAATACAGGATTTTGAAATTGTTCTTGCTCATGTGCCACACCGACCATGAAAAAATGTAATCTTTTGATACAGTGCTCTGCTGTTTACCATAAGAAACATGTGGTAACACTATCCTAACACGTCCACATTATGAATCTAGCATGTACAGTTGACGCGTATCCTCAACAAAGGAGATTTTTCAAAATTGTGAATGGCGGGCATCTTTTTTGTTTGTTTGTTTTTATGTTATTTCTTTATGTCCCCAAGCCCCCCGACGACCACTCCTTTGGGTGGTCTAAGGCCCTGCCGCCAGTCCCCATTGCCATCCCGCCACCCTCATTACTGCCACAACCTGGTTGACCCGACATATTCCTTTGCGGGGGCCTCTCAAGGGCAGGGGAAGACTTGCCCATAGGCTTCCTTCTACTCCAGACACACGGCGAGGGATCAGCATGGATACTTCTGGGCTTCATGTCAAGCGGGGACCGGCTGCCGTCATCCAGTTGGCTGAGCGGTTATTTTTCCGCTTTTCTCCCACCACCCCATCCTCACCCCCATATACTGGTCTAACTGTGGCGGCATTCGAGGGGAGGGGGTCTTCGGCGACGTGTCAAGGCTTCACACCGACATTAACACCAGCCATAAGCCACCAGCAGGGGCTGCCTAACAAGTGGTCTGGGACCGTCCCAACACTCCCGGAAGGGAAGCATTTGTAGGACGCTCATAACTCCCTCCCTGCCAGACTCTGCTCCTGATGTCCAGGCTTGGGAGATGAACCCAGGTCGCCAGCATGCCGAGGGAATGCCCATCGCTTGGCATCACAGAACCAGCAGCAGGCCCAAATAATGCATAGTTTTTTTTTAATTAACAGGAGATACCCTAAAAGCACAGTGGACAGAGCACTCTCCCGGGTCAGTAACATGCCCCGTAACCTTGACCTCCCCCGTAGGAAGGATACTGTCATGCAAGAACAACGATGAATTCCACTAGTGCTACCCTTCCATCAGAGTACACCTTCTCTTCACAGGATCATCACAAGTAACTTTCCTACTCTGCAAACTGACCCCAACATTGGTGCTTCCTTTACAGAACCACTTACTGCCTCCTACCGCCGGCCACCCAACCTGCAGAATCTCCTGGTAAGAAGCAGCCTACCTACCTACTCCTAACAGTTCCTCTCTACCAGGTACCAAACCTTGCAACAGAACTCACTGCTATAACTGCAAATTTATTTCTAGTGTGACTGAAATTCAAGGACCCACAGGTGTTTTTCACATCACCAAGGAATTCTCATGCACCTCTACTAATGTGGTATATTGTATTCTTTGCAGGAAGTTTGCAGCTATTTACATGGGTGAAACTGGCAGACGCCTTGCTGACTGTTTCAGGGAACACTACAGGGCAGTCAGGAATGGAGACACTGATAAACCCACTGCATCCCAGTTCATCTCCAAGGACCACAGTGTCAATGATCTTTCTGTTTGTGTCCTTCAGCAGGGCTTCTGGGAGCAGCCCTTTGCTTTGAATGATAGACTTATTTTCTACTGATTTCTTTCAGCCTCCCCTTCTTCTCCCTAAAGTCCTTCTGTATCTGTACACATCTGTTTTCATTTTCCACAGATGTCTCCATCCCCCACATTTGTCACCTTTCAGCCCTCCTACTAGGCCCTGTCAATTAGTTCCCACCTAGGGACCTCTCTAGCTCATTCACTGCTATTATGCCTTGTCTTTCTCATCATCACCTTTTCATTTTCCAGATTCTGTCTTTATCTTGCCATTTATCACGTCTTCTCCCACAGCCTCCCCCTTTCTTCTTTCCCTACATATATATATATATATATATATATATATATATATATATATTCATTCCTTATTTTACCTCTCCTCTACACTAGAAACATAGAAGTTGACGGCAGATAAGGACCACAAGGCCCATCCAGTCTGCCCATTTCTTTTTCTACCTTATGAATGTGCCATCAGCCTTTGCTCTGTCAATGACCTATTTATTCATACTCGTCTGTGTTGCTCCCTTATGCCTAACCCATGCCTGTTTGAAGCTCTGCACTATAGTCATATCCACCACTTCCTGAAGTAGGCTGTTCCATGCATCCACCACCCTTTCTGTGAAAAATAACTTCCTCACATTACCCCTTAATCGGCCTCCCCCAATCTCATGCTGTGTCCTCTTGTCCTGCTATTTTTCTTATATTGAAACATGTTAGACTCTTTCACCTTTTTTTTTTTTTTTTTTTTAATACTTTTTCTGTTTATCTCCTCCTGTCTGCCCCCGGTGCCCACTCCTTCGGGCCGCTCATCGCCATCTCTGCCCCCCATTCTGGATCTGCCCCTAGAGTGTCTCACCTCTTACTTCCTCCTGCACAGTGGGGTCTGTCCGGAATCGGTGGTCTAGGATGGCCCAGAGCGGTCGTCATCTAAGACCACCGAGGGATATTTTTCCATTTTCTATGGTTTCCCCTGTCCCATTCCGAGGCAGGCACAGGGCGAGCATCAGAGAGGAGACTTGCTGACGCACGTCCCTCTCTAGCGCCTACAGACGTCCCCCCTCCCCTACTCCGTTAGACGGAGCCGCCAACCTGACAGCCCGTGTTCCCACCAGGTCTCGGAGGGCGTCGGGTGCATACTGCACCCCTGATATTCCACCCCAGAGGGAGGAGAGCATCCATTGGGATGATCAAGCCTCCCTCCCCCTGCCAACCCGCGCCGACCTGAGCTCATTCCCGAACCCGGTTCACCGGCGTAGCGCAAGGTGCGGCTTTCCAGTGCCTCAACCCTCAGTGCCACCGGGCCGGCCCCAGACTCTTTCACCTTGTTAATGCCCTTAAGGTGTTTGAATATTTCAATCATAGCACCTCTCTCCCTCCTTTGCTCTAGGGTATACATATTGAGTTCCGTTAATCTGTCCTCATATGTTTTCTGATGCAGTCCCTGCACCATTTTGGTTGCCCTTCTCTGGACTGCCTCAATTTGGTTAATGTCCTTGCGAAGGTGTGGCCTCCAGTACTGTATGCAGTACTCCAGATGGAGCCTAACCAGTGTCTTGTAAAGCAGGATTATTACCTCCCTCTTACGACTTGTGATACCCCTACTAATACACCCCAACATCCCCCTAACCTTACCTACTACTTTAGTGGTCTGTTTGGATGATTTTAGGTCTCTTTTAGATATTTCCTGAAGAAGACCTATGGTCGAAACATTTTTTTTTTTTGTATAATATTTTTATTTGTTTTTACAACAAACTTCAACATACAAGTAAATACACAACTTATTCATTCTACTATCTATCACCATCATACATTATAGAAATCACTCTTTTAATTTCATTCCAAACTTTGTTTCATTCAGATTAAACTACGTTAAATTAAATTAAATTAAATTAAAGTAAATTAGAATAAAATAAAAGTGCAACCAGTGTACTCATGCTTATACATCCACTCCTATTCCCATTCCTATGTTTTCACAGACTTTTCCTTCATTCATTATTATCCTCCCTTTTACTCTTCTTTAAACCTTTCCACTGCCCCCTCTTTTCCTGCTTCTTCTTTTCTACTTTCAATGTACCCCTTCCCTTCGTCCTTCTCTCTCTCAACCTCCTGTACCTTCCCATAGCATCCAGCTCTCCTCCTCAGACAAGGTGGCAAAAAAAGGGGCCCAATGTCTTGTAAATCTTTCCTCTCTTCCCCCCATCACACAGGTTAGCCTCTCAAACCCCAGTGGCTGCAACACCATCCTCCACCACCCTTGTACCATCGGTACCACTTGTGATACCCAAGTATTCTGGATCCCATGGCGAGCCAAAACATATAGCACCCTGACCCACCTAGGTAATAACGTCCACTCCTCCTCCCCATCTTCCACCCCAAATAAACACCCTAGAGGGTCCATTGGCAGCTCCCTTCCAGCAATCTTTCCCACTCTAATCACCACTTTCTTCCAATATTTCTGCAGTATCGAGCACTCCCAGAAACAATGCATATATGTCCCCCTTCCCGAACCACACCTTCCACATAAGGGTGATACTTCAGGGTGCGCCTTATGCACAATCACCGGTGGGTGATACACTCTATGAATGAATTTATAGTATGCCTCCTTATATTTGTTGCATACCATAATTCCGGAATACATCTGAAGCAGTAACTTCCAATTTTTGTCTGTTATGTCCCTACCAAGATCTCTTTCCCACAGTTTCTTAGTTCTTACTGTCCTGTCAGGGAGTATAGCCTTTCCTTTCTTCACCGCCTGGCCTATAAATCCTTTCTCTTGATTTTGAGCTGCGTAGATCATTCCCTGCACCAAGTCCACTTCATACATCTCTTTATTTTCCTTTCCCAGACTTCCCATATATGCCCTGATCTGAAAATACCTGAATCTGTCCCTCGTACCCCCTCCTGCAGCTCCTGTAATGAGCAAACCCGCCCTCCTACCAGTAGCTGCCCCAAACTTCTTATTCCCTTTCATTCCCAGTTCCCATAGCCTATATCCTCCAACCCTGGTAAGAAGTAAGGGTTCCCCGCCACAGGCATTAAAAGCGTCTCCTTTCCTTGTATCCATCCCTTTCTCCTTAATGCCTTCCAGGCCATTAATACCTGCACTACTAGAGGATTAACTTCTCTTCCCCTCCTATATGCCACTAACCCTTTACTGTGGAGATATGCTGTTAGCTTACCCTGGGCCATTCCCTGCTCCAATTCGACCCAGCTGGCAACTTCGGGCATATGTACCCAGTCCTCCACGTATCTTTGCTGTATGGCCAAGTAACAGTTTCCTAAATCTGGGATATTTAAGCCCCCTTTTCCTTTATCTGCCTTTAACCTCCCCAAACTAACCCTCGGGCGCTTTCCTTTCCAAATAAAGGCAGTAAAGGCCTTCTCCAACCTTTATACGTTCTCCTTATACAGGCCAAGGTGTAACATTTGCAATAGGTATAAGATCCTAGGCAGCACATTCATTTATATTATATTAATTCTGCCCAGCCATGACACCGGTAGCTGCGTCCACCTTCTTAGATCCGCCTCTATTGTTTTTATCAATTTGGTGTAGTTTAAATTATAAAGGGACCCTAGTGATCTACCAACCTGGACCCCTAAGTATGTCATACTCGTCCCCACCCTTTTGAGTCCCCATTGTCTTACAGCTTCTCCAGCCCCCTTAGGCCACATTACCTCTGACTTTCCCAGATTAATTTTGTAACCCGAGAATTTCTCGAACTCCTCTACTAATGACAGAAGTGGGGGAACCGATCACCTAGGGTCCTTCATGAACAACAACATATCATCCACGTATAGTGACAATTTATGTTGTGGACTACCTTCCCCCCTCACCCCCTGTATACTCCCGCATTCTCTAATTGCTACAGCCAAAGGCTCTATCACAAGTGCAAACAATAAGGGGGAAAGCGGACAGCCCTGCCTCGTGCCTCTCTCCAGCATGAAACTCTCTGAACTATTACCATTTACGACCACCTGCGCCCTAGGCCTTCTATACATCGCCTTTATCCATCCCAGGAACGGTTCACCCAGACAAAACCTCCCCAGTATTTCAAACAAATAGTTCCATTCCACTCTATCAAATGCTTTTTTGGCGTCCATTGAGAGGATCCCAATATCTTCCTTTCCCCTATTCGCTCCCATAGTATGTTAAGCAGCTGCCTCATGTTATGATACGACTGCCTTCCTTTAATAAATCCCGTTTGGTCCGGGTGAACCATCCCGGGGAGAATCTCCTCCAATCTGCTGGCCAAAACTTTAGCCATTATCTTCAAATCACAATTTAGCAGTGATATCGGTCGATACGAGGCACACTGTTGCGGATTCTTTCCCTCCTTTGGTATAAGGCATATGACAGCATCATAGCACGTGTCTGGTAAGCTAACCTCCTCCGTCTTCCCCCTTTGCTGGAACACTCTACACAGCACCTATGCAACTCGGGCTCCCATCACTTTATAATACTCTGCAGGATATCCATCCGCTCCACTAGCTTTCCCCTTCTGCAACCTTTGGATAGTTTTCATCACTTCCCCCTCTGTTATTGGTTTCCCCAACTTTTCCCTCTGCATCTGCGTGGCTTTTAGCACTTCTGTTCTCTCTAGGAATTCTAACATCTTTTCTTTTGTTCCCATATCCTCAGCCTGGTATAACTTTTGGAAAAAAGACCTGAAAGGCTTTCTGCATCTCCTTATCCTTGTTCTGCAGGATACCCTTATCATCCCTCACCCCCAAAATTCTATTCAACCTCCTACATCCCTTCATAAGGTTAACCACCAGTGGCCCAGGTTTATTTCCCCATTCAAATATGTATCTTTTATTAAATAGGCCAGCTCTCCCTGCTTCTGATCTCAAATGTGCATTTAATGCCTCCCTTACCATGTCCAACGTTCGCACCACCTCCCCCTTTTCACCTCGAGCCACTCTCCTTTCTAGCTCCTTTAATTTACTTTCCAGCTCCCTTCTCTGTGTGCATCGTTTCTTCTTTATGCGGGATACATATTCAATAATTGCTCCCCTCATAAACACCTTGCCCGTTTCCCAGAGTAAGTTGTACGAGATCCCTTCTTTATCATTTGTTGCCATAAACAAATCCCAACTGTCCTCCAGATGCTTTCTGAATTCCTCATTCTGGGCCATATAAGTGGAAAATTTCCATGTGGAGGGAGTTCCCTGTCTCTCACTTCCTTGTATTTTCATTACCACCACTGCATGGTCCGATATGTGTATGGGGCTGTGATGTGCCTCCCACACCTACGCATATCACTCCCTCGTGGCGTAAATGTAATCTATCCGTGTCCATGTTTTGTGGGGGTTTGAAAAGAATGTATATTGCCTCACTCCCGGGTTGCCGTTCGCCATACATCCACCAGTTCCAGCTCTGCCATTCCCTCTTGCCACTGTTGCATCCCCCTGACACTCTTCCTTTCCCTTCAGAATGGTCCATTTTGGAGTCCATAGCCCAACTGAAATCCCTTCCCCCCATTATTAACCCTGGGAATTGCTCTTGGACCAGTAAATCCAGCAAAGAGGCATAGAATTGGCAGTCATGTACCACCGGGGCATACACCGATCCCAAAGTAATCTGCTCCACATCCAGGGTTCCTTCGATGAAAATAAATCTCCCCTCCTTTGTATCCTGAATTACCCTCTGCACTTCTAAATTCAGGCCTTTATGTATCAGTATGGCAACCCCTCTTTTATGCATGGATGCAGAAGCCGCATAGCACCTCCCCACCCACCCTCGAGCCAATCTGGCATGCTCTACTTCTGTTAGGTGCGTTTCCTGTAGCAGAGTTATTTGGGCTCCCCCTCTCTTAAGGGCTGTCAGCAACATAGACCTCTTTACTGGATTAATAATACCACAAACGTTCTAAGTAATTACATTAATACTTTTGTTAGCCGACATTCCCGAATATTAATTCGTTCCCTTTCCCCTTCACATTCCGAACCATAGCATGACATTTGTACATTTCCAGTTTCAATGGTTGCACTTTGCTCACAAAAATAATGTATCAATAACAAAACACACAAATTTAACAACAATGCAAACATATAACTTTGTACATGTATCCCCCTACTCCCCTTTCCTCCCTTACCCATTATCTCCTTCCCTCCCCTTCCATACCTGCTTGCTCCTTTCCCTCTATCCCCAATCTGCCCCACTTCCCCTCCTCCTCCTCCCACAACTCCCTCCATTCCTTGTTTTCTTCCTTTCCTTTCCCGCATTCCAACCTTTTCTTTTCCTCTTTAGAGAACCCCCCATCCAAACAGACCCTTTCCTTCTCCCTTTCCCCCTTTGTAGTCCCCTGTCCTTAGACACTATCAGTCTCCCGGACTCGAGCGTCTGCCTCAGCCCCAGGTACTGAAAGAGACGCTCCCATGCTCTCCCCCAACAGTCACTTTACCTTTGTGTCCCTTGCCCTGCGCCTTCACCCTTTTAACTATCCCACTTCCTTGCCAGTGCCTCGAGCGTTTCCTTTCCCCTCGCTCCTCGCCCGTTCCCCCCCCTCCACCTGCAGACTTTCTTGGAACCCCCATCTTGTCGAGCTTTGAGCCCTTCCTCTTTCCTTATCCCTCCCCTATAGTGTTTTCCCCCTTTGCATGGACCATACAGAAATTCCAAGAAAAGACTGGATGGGTCTATCAACAGGACAAGCAGGGAGATTAGGCCGCGCTTAAAAGGCAAGGCGCCAGGCCCCACTCCCCGCCCGCCCTCCTACCTTCACTCAGACCCTCTTCCATTCCGCTTCTCTCTTCATGAACATTTCGGGCCTTCTCCTTCCCATCCAGGTGTTTCTGCCATGTAATACCGGTTCTCGTCACACAATGGCACGGCAGACAGCCTCGCCAAATGTCCCCTTCAGTTCTCTCCTCCATCCTCTGGGCAGTCTGCTGTTCTTCCAAGACACCAATCCCTTTCCATACGCGGGGGTAACTCTGTATCAGTCTTTCCAAAAAATCACTCTTTCTCCTCCAGCACGAGCTTGAGCAACAAAACTGCAGACTGAACACCAATAAACCATAAACTGTAAATACTGTCTCTCTTCCTTTACTTAAACCCAGTGCAGAATTCCTAACTCTGTTACTCCGTTCCTGGGTTAATCCTCAGTGTAGCTTTTGCCTTAAATTCTTCACAAACTCCTCTGCTTTTTCCACTTCCCAGAAGGAGTACGTGGCCCCCTCATGTTTTATTTTTAATGTGGCCGGGTACACCAAGAAATTCTCGATCTTCAGATCATGCAGTTGCTGCATAGAATAATTAAACGATTTCCTTCTCTTTAGGAGTCTGGCCAAGTAGTCTTGCGACATATACAGGCGGTGGCCTTCGTACTCCACTCTCCCCCTTCTCTCGAAAAGCCTTCAGCACTAGCTCTCTGTCCTAGAAGTGATGGAACCTAAATATTATTTGTCTCAGCGGCTGATCTCCCGGTGGCTTGGGCATCACGGCCCGATGAGCCCTCTCAAGCTTGAATTTTCCTTTTTCGCGGGCTGGAGGCCCAACAAGCCAGGCAACAATGTTGGCAGAAATCGCACACTTTCCCTTCCATACCCTCTGGCAACCCTCTTAGCCTTAGATTCAGTCGCCTATGGTAGTTTTCTTGGTAACTGAAAGCTTCTTTTAATCGTTCAGCTCTTTTTGAAGAGCCACAACCTGCCAGGGTGTGGCAGTTCATCTTCCTACATGATTCTCTCTCCATCTCCGTCAGTCTGCCCGCTTGCCACTTGTTGCTCCTGTATTTCCTGGAGTTTTAAATCCAGCTTTCCTTCGAGTTTAATTAACCGGGGCTCCAGCGCTGCGATTACCTGTCCCGTAACCTCTCTCCCCAAAGCCGCTACCTCCGCCACCGATAGTGACACTAGGCCTTCGCCATCACCCCCTTTCTTCGCATTTTTAGCTGTAGCCCTCTGGCTCATTGAGGCTCCCTAAGTTAGATAATCATCCATCGCAGGTTCATACACCACAAAATGTGCTTTTTCTGTATTGTTTGGCACTTTTATCTTTTATTTTTGTTCTTAAATGGCTGTGTAAAGGGAGCAACGCGGACAAACGCGTCCGTTCAGCTAGCTGCTCATTAGTGCCCCTGAAACATAAATTTTTACCTCAATTTTCTATTTTCAGCATTCATTTAATATAACCATTGTGTTTTGCTTTCAGATCACATGCTGACACAGCACCTTGTGTTTCTAATTACAAAATTAGTTGTAAAAACTGTTTAACAGCATCTGGGAAAATTACAAATAAACTGAGCATGACTGTAAGGATGTCAAGAAATACATTTTTACCCAGATGCTACAGTATATGATAAAATGTTTTGCCAAGAAAAAATCTACACTGCTGCTTTAAACAGTTACAGGTTTGTGTTGGGGAGAACAATGACTTCCAACATTGGATGAAACTTGCTTCCAAAGACTGGCATCCTATAGCACTTTCTACAGATGTCAAAAGATAGACAGCCACCATCCCCAGCCAGTTCTCAAATAAGACCATGTGCCAGCTTCCCAAGAGACCACCCACCAAAACCCTTTTTATAGCTGAAAAGTGCAGTTCCTGAAACACAGCTAACACCAGATGGTGGGTGGCTGGGAGTAAAAGGGGCAAAGTGAATAAATAAATTAGTATTCAAATTCCAGGTGTATTTCAGGTTGACCGTTTCAGGGACCTGAAATTGTTAAAGTGGTGTCCTTTTACTATACTTAGGTTTCAGGCCTGTTGAACTCATAACTGTGGTTAAGTGCGACACCGTTTAGTGGACCTAAGCAAATATTATATTATCACATACGTTTTCACAGCCATACACAGGCCCCTCAGACACTTGGCATTTTAGCAGCTTCTGACGAAGGGACTTGTGTGGTCCTGAAAGCTGGAATACTGCAATATCAGTGGTGCCCCGATAAAAGCTTACACACTTTAACAGAAACTCCAGCTTTCTCAAGGTCCAACACAGTTACAACAATCTCTTTCCTCCTAGCACACAGTAATCATTTCAATGCTGCTTCAAAAAGGCACTAATGAGCAAGAGAGAGCCTGTACATGCTTGTGTGGATGAATAATGAAAGGTGGGGCAACACAAGTCCACAATAATGTTAGTGGAGTTCACTATCTTCCAGTGATCTGTTCCAGGATGTTAGTTACCTAGCAACATCCCTTGCAAAGTAAGAATAATTTCACCTCAGCTGTGTGTGACAGTGAACTATTTCCCCATTTTCCTGAGAAGCAGAATTCTATTTCTGTCATGATTTACATGAGCTGCTAAATATGCGCTCGACTCAGAAACACTCTACATGTTTCCTGAAAGCGGAGCTCTCATCAATGCAGCCCACATCTAAAGTGTGTGTGGGGGCTGTGCCCAGTTAACTCTTACCTAGTACAGTATTGGTTCTGGCTAGGTGTCTTCAGTGACTAAATAAGTTCATATTTGGAGACCCTATAGCCCCCCCACACCTATACAATAAACAAATGCCACTTATGCCACATCGCACAACCCATTGTAGCTACCAGCAGGCTCACACAAAGGAGACTGATTTTGTTTCGCAGTGTCCAGAGTTTTGTAACGCTCCAACATGCTGGTCACAAGCTCTGCATTCCTCCTGAAGCGAAGTACAAGCTGCAGTTAAATCCCTGAAGACGCTCGGCTAGCACCAGTGTTATCAGCTGCAACCACACACAGAAGGTAAGCAGCTGCACTGAGGAGATTCCATCCCCTTTAATGAACTACATTATTAAAGCAGCAGTTATGTTATTATGGGGCTGCCCTGACGAGCTTCCCCTTTAATTAACTAGTTTTCAAGCAGCACCATGTTACAGTGAAGACTGTAACCTGCACCTTTTTATTCCATTTTAGAACGCACTTTTCACCTCAGGAACAAGAAAAGCAACGCTGAATAATAGGTTGGAATACTGATGAAAACCTGGGGACAGCATGTTAGAAGGAACGCATCTTTCAGTTGCTTCCAATCTGAAAAAAAAAGGCCAAAGCAGACTCAAAACAGAGAAATAATGGCATCTTACAAGATCAGATGAAAAGGTTGAGCTAAAATAAAAAATAAAAAAAAGGTATAGGTCAAAAAGTCTTCACTGTAACATGCACTGCTACTTTGAGAGAATTATGTAAAGTATTCAAAGAAGTTGTGCACCAATGTGTTTTATGCTGATGGTTATATTATTAAAACTGTAACAACTAGCCAAACAATTGATTTGCCATATTTTTACAGTAATTAAACAGAAAATCTCCTACTTTTTATAAATGATTCAGTTTCCCAGTAACCATGCTTCCCCCACTCACCAAGAAAGATGTAAGCAAACTGGCCATCTCTGCTTACCTGCAGTGTATTTTGCAATTTAATTACCCAGGACAGTCAAGTTAAGCCATAATACCTTGTTTCTCATGGGACAGACTGGAGCACTAGGAGGTCCAGCAGGAGGTCAAGTGACTTGCCCAGGGTCACACAGTGAGTACTGGGCTAGAAACATTGACTTTGACGGCAGATAAGGACCACTAGGCCCATCTAGTCTGCCCATTTCCCTACCTACAGGATAGGCCGCAGATCCTAGTTAACCAACAGCCTATTTCTTCCTACCCCCCACAAGAATTACCTTATGTCTGTCCCATGCATTCTTGAATTCTCCCACAGTTTTAGACCCCACAACCTCCTCAGGAAGGCTGTTCCATGCATCCACTACCCTCTCTGTGAAATAATACTTCCTCACATTGCCCCTGAACCACCCTCCTTCTATCTTTAAATTGTGTCCCTTGTTCTTGCACGTCTCTTTTCTGAAAGATGCTACCCTCTTGGACTTTGTTGATCCACTGAGGTACTTAAAAGTTTCTATCATGTCCCCTCTCCTTCTTTCCTCAAGGGTATGTATATTAAGCTCCTTTAGTCTCTCCTCATACGGCTTCTTTTGCAGACCCTGCACCATTTTGTTGCCCTCCTCTGACTGCCTCTATCCTGTCTATGTCCTTCTGAGATGGGGTCTCCAGAACTGGACACAGTACTCCAGATGGGGTCTCACCAACTGTCTGTACAGAGGATAACAACTTCCTGTTTTCTGCTGATGATGCCTCTCCCTATACATCCCAGTATACCCCCAGCCCTCCCTACTGCCTTCTCACATTGCTTGCTAACTTTAAGGTCATCTGATATAATTACCCCCAGGTCCCTTTCCTTTTTTGTTGTTGTTACTACCTCCCCACCCATTGTGTATTCTTCCCCTGGGTTCTTGTTTCCCAGGTGCATTATTTTGCACTTCTTTGCATTGAATCTAGCTGCCATACTTCTGACCATCCCTCCAACCTTGCCAAATCCTTTTCATCCTTTCCACGCCTCCTTGTGTATCAACCCTGTTGCAGATCTTTGTGTCATCTGCAAAAGGCATACTTTCCTTCCAGTTCCTCTGCAATGTCACTGATGAAGACATTAAAAGGACTGGACCAATACTGAACCTACGGTACCCACTAGTAACCCCCTTTCTTCAGAGTGGACTCCATTTACAATTACCTTCTGTGCCCTGTTGTCCAGCCAATGTTTTACCTAGGCTACCACCCTGGGATCCACTCCCAGGCTGGTTAATTTGACTATTAATCTTTTGTGTGGGACTGTGTCAAATGCCTTGCTAAAGTCTAGGTAGGCCATGTCCACAGCCCTCCCTGGTCTACTACTTTGGTCACCCAGTCAAAGAAATCTATTAGATTCGTCTGACATGACCTTCCCGCTGTGAACCCATGCTGCCTTGGGTCCTGTGCTCCACTGGCCTCTAGGTACTCAACTCTTTTTTCCTTCAAGTGACTCCATCACTTTCCCTACCACAGAGGTCAGACTGACAGGTCTGTAGTTTCCTGCCTCTGTCTTGGTCCCACTTTTGTGAAGGGGAATCACATCCGCCTTCCTCCAGTCCTCGGGTACCACACCATCCTCCCATGATTTATTAAAAAGAGTAGCCAGTGGTTTCACTAGTTCTACCCTTAATTCTTTTAGAATTCTGGGGTGAATTCCATCAGGACCCATTGCTTTGTCCACCTTCAGTTTTAGGAGTTCTTGCAGAACCCTTTCTTCTGTGAAAGGACTGGGATCGACCCCCCTATCAAGAGTGCTTCTGTTAATTGGATTAGGCACTTCCCCCTCCTCCTTTGTGAATACTGAGCAGAAATATTCATTCAGCATTCCTGCTTTTTCACTGTCTCCCTCTGCCCACCCACCGTTCATTCTATTCAGCCTCACTATCCCTCCCTTTGTCTTTCTACGCTCGCTGATGTACCTATAAAAGGTTTTATCCCCCTTCTTAACTGAGTTGGCTATCTTTTCCTCAGTTTGGGCCTTTGTTATTCTGACTTCCCTCCCTGCTTCCTTCTGCCTTAACTGGTACAGCTCCTGTCCTGCTCCTTCTGTGTTTCCTTATACTTCCGAATGCTATCTTTTTCTTCCTGACTTTCACAGCCACCTCTTTTGAGAACCATAGTGGCTTTTCTTTCGCTTTGATTTGTTTATTTGCTTCACACAAAGGCTTGTTGCCTCTGTGATGGCAGTTTTGATAATTCCCCATTGTTGCTCCACACCTCCTTCTAGCCTGTTTGCTAGTGCTTTTCTGAGGCACTCTCCCATCTTGCCAAAGTCAGCCCTCCTACAGTCCAGTACCCTCACTTTTGTATGGCTTGACTCTGTAGCTGAGTTTAACGTGAACCACACTGTTTGATGGTCACTTGTCCCCAGATGGAACCCACTTCTAGATCTGAGATCCTCTCACTGCCTCCGCTTGAGAGCACGAGGTCTAAGATTGCTCCCTCACGAGTGGGTTCTGAAACTAGCTGTTTAATGCCTGCCACCTGGGGGCATCAAGAATGGCCCTGCTCTTGGATGTGGCTGCAGCAAATGTGCTCCACTTAACATCTGGCATATTCAGGTCTCCCATCAACAGTATCTCCCTTTCTCTGCCATTCTAAGAATGCCTCTATCATATCCTTGTCCATTCCTTCCCCTGACATTGGGTCTGTACACAACCCTATGCGGATTGTGGTGCCCTTTCCAGTCTCCAAGGTGACCCACAGTGCCTCCTCTGCTCCCTGTTTACTCTTTTGTTCAATTGCTTTTATCTCTTCCTTTACATAGAGAGCTACTCCTCCCCCTCTTCTCCCCTGCCTGTCTCTCCTGTAGGTTATGTACCCTGGTATGTTAACATCCCAGTCATGGTTCTCTGTGTACAATGTTTCTGTGACTGCTACGATATCCAGGCATCCCTCTTCCATTAAGGCCACCAGCTCAGGGAGCTTGTTGCCCAGACTACGGGCATTGGTACTCATTACCCTCCATTTCCATGGCCTACTCTCTTTTGCCCCATCCCTGTCCTTCTTGCCTTTGTCACTTTCTCCATTTACCCCTGCCCTTCTCCCTATAAACACCTCTATGTTGGTGTTTGCCGCACTTACTACCGTGATTATTTGGGGGTTAGGATTCTCCTGCTCCCTTTCCAGTGCCTCCCCTTGGCTAGTTTAAAAGCTTGCCAATGAAGCATTTAAACCTATCACCTAGGATCCTGGTTCCCTCCGGACAGATGCAGCCCATCATGCCAGTATAGGCTTGCATCACTCCAGGTGGACCCCAGTCCCAATGAAGCCAAATCCCTGAGCTCCACACCAGTTTTCAACCACTGATTGAATCACGGTGCGGAACACCTAGCCTCTCCTATGCCATAGATGGGTAGCACCTCCGAGAAGGTTACCATCGTGCTACTTTGACTAAGGCCCTCCCAATTCCACAAACTCTTCCTGCACTTCTCTAATCCCTTTCTTAGCCAGGTCATTTGTCCTTAGGTGGACAATGACATCCAGCTCCCTCCCTGTGCAGCTGCTCCGGCAATCCTGAGGATTCGCTCCTGTCCCTCAAGCCATGGCGCCAGGCAGGCACCTTACCTCCCTCTCCCCTTCCTCCCCCAGTTCTACCTTCCTAACAATGGAGTCCCCCACCAGGAGTTGTTTCCTTCCCCTGCAGGGTCCCCTGCCACCCTCCTGTGGGTCTCCTTTGTGGAGGTTCCCAGCATCCTCCTTGGTCTCCACTGTGGGTGCCTCCATAGAGGAACCACACTTTGCCAGAATGGCATAGGAATTGTGGAGAGGTACAACTGGAGGGATGCGCCTCTTTTCCACCACCCTCACCCTCCCTGAGCCCACTGTGGTCCAACCGCTCCTCTTTCTTGGCAACCTCTGAGGCAACGGCAGTGGCACTGGTGGTCCCTGGATGGAAGAGGAGGTCCCACAAATCCTGGCCAACTCAGCCTGGAGATGAGCAACCTCCTCCCTCAGCCCAGAGAGGTGCCTGCAGATGGGACAACACCGCATCCTCCAGAACATCTCCCGGAAGACTGCTGCTCACAGCCACTGCACTGCACCACTCCAATCATGTCTTATTTCTGGCCCTTAACTGTTTGCAATCTTTACTCTTTCCTCTGTTTTTTCTCTCTCTCCTTACTTTCTGCCTGTGTGCCTTTAAGCTCCTGATTGTCCTGTTCTGAGACAAGAATATCCTATATTTCTCAGTAGACCACTTACTTGCTCAGAGGCAGACCTCCAGCAGCTAGAGGGGAGGCTACTCTTGCCCTTCTAGGATGGTGGGTCCTTGGTGGTTCTGTGATCACTCACTTCCTGCCCCTAAACAGGAAGTTCCTGTTGTCAGTCAAATCCTGTGCCTATAAAAATAGAACTAGCTTTGGGTGGGGAAAGGAGGGCAATATAGTCCCAGCAGAAGTTCAGTCACACAGCAGTCCTTTCTCCTGGTGTCTTCTGCCAAGCTAATGCTTAGAATCTTTCTAAGGCAGTCTTTAAATGTAGCTTCCTTCTAGCTAAGCCACTCCCCTACTTACCAGATCTTTCTACAAGTAATTTAAACCTCACAGCAGTTAAGTCCTTTCAGTCACCTGAGATTTACACCTAGATAACTCTTCAGATACCCATTCAGTTCAGTTAACCCAAACACACACTTTTTTTTTTTGTTTTGTATGTTGGTTTTTTTTTTACCCTAAATTAAAGGTCCAAGTACAAAAGTTCTTCTACTTTTGTACTTTTGAACCTGTGATCGTCTTGCTAAAAAGCCAATGCTCTAACTACTAGCTCACACTGCCTCAACCTGTCGATGTGTCACAGGGAAGGGACTCAGTGGGTAGGTTGCCATGGGGCGATGCTATAACAGGACTTCATTTAGACCATTTTTCTTCTAAAGTTAAAAAAAACAAAACTGAAGCACTATAAGTAAGCAGTTTTTCATGCAGTCTCTTCAGTTTTAAAAGAAAAGTTATGGGCAGGACAACTGGCACAGTTGTAGCGCATTGTATGGTCGCCTGGGGGATAGAGTTTATTTATTTACTTATTTTTCACTCTTTGGTAATTGGGTAAGGCCCATTAGGCCCAAGGCCTGTTTTTCAGCGGTGATTCATGACCACTGGGGAGGTTAAGTGACTTGCTCAGTAACACACATGGAGGTTGTAAGAATCAAACCCAGGTCTGCTGGATGCACCTAGCTCATTCATACCTCATTATACTCCATGCCCCCACCCAGCTGGATGATCCAAGAGCTGCGAAAGAAGCTGCTTTCCAGCTCACCCTCTCAGGTGGATGAAGGATGTTGCCACCGTGGCTGCAACTGTTGGGGTGGGGACAGAGGGAAGTGAGGGTGAAAATAAGGGAGGGAGAATAAAAGGGGGGGGGCCTTCACAAGAGTCTCATTATAGCACGCCCTATGGCAAGTATAATTCCTTTCCCAATGAGTCATCAGGGAGGCACAACTAGCTACCACATCTCAGCTTTCTGTCATTCCATGCTACCAGACTTACTGAGAGTAGAGATATCATAAAAGGAAAACTACTTACTTTTAAATTACTTTAAATTGTGGATGTTGTCATTTATTTAGATGGATGGCTGCTGTTTAACAGTAATCAGCTAGAAATACAGGGTTAAGAATCCACTAGACCTCTAAGTAATACAAACCCAGGTGAGGAGTATTTTTGGTCACTTCCTTACCTGGCTGAGTAAGATAAGGGCCTGAAGCACAACCCAGACTCCTACTCCCACCCTGTCCTTAAAGAGGCGGTAAACTTTACAACTAGAGAAAATACTGGGAACTAGGAGGTCCCAAGCTACAAAGGCACAGAGTTGTACATTTTTTTTTTTTTTAAAGTCACTTAAAACAACTGAACTGCTGGTGACTAATTACAGTAGACGGGAAGAATGACTCCCACACTTACCAGCACTGAATGATTTTTTAACAGAGCAGTGGTGGCAAACAAGAGAAAGGTGCTGTGCTGTGTGAGTGACTTAACATTAAATGCTGTCAGCGCTGTTCAGATGAAACAGGACAGGAGCAACTGTTCTACTGAAACGGCTGAGACAGATGTCATTTAAATAGGTCGGATGGGTGGGCAGATGGACAAACATTTTTCTGTGGTTACTGTATTTCTTTTTTTCCACTCCCTCGCTGGCTTCCCTCCTCCTGGAACCTCCTCCCCGGTCCTGTCATCGGCATCCCCTAGACTTACCAGCTCTGAAGTCCACCATGGCTTACCTCCTGTGGCAGGGTGGCAGAAAGCAGTGCACGACCTGAAAGGATCAAGAGGAACCACGCCAAAGTAGGCAGTTCTGGGTCTGCGAGGGATCCGGGAATCATCCTGTCTATAGGGTGGTTTTTCTCTCCGATTGTTGATCCAATGCGGTGGAATGGCATGCAATGCTGTCAATGATGCAACTGCACATGCTCCCATATGCCAATGGCTGCCGCTCCCCTGCAGCTGTGGTCCTGGCACTCTACCCCCCAGCCACTGCTATGGGCCAGGCTAATGCTGGGCACCACATCACTCTCCTCTCTAGAGAGCAGACCCTCAGATGCTCTATCCTCCTCCCCTGTCGACCCTCTGACATCCAAACTTGCCCCCGAACTCAGGTTGTTGGCGTCACAAGCAGGAACCCTACCATTGTGCTGGCAGCCCAGCCTCTCAGACAGACAAAATTAACCTTGCTGCAGGAGCATCTTAACTGCAGAATGTTCCTCACATGCATCAGTAAATAGTCCATCACTCTAGTTAATGGACGAGCTGTTACGTACATGCGATTGTTTAAAGACATTCCCTAGTGCTTCAAATTCCCACTTTTCTGTTGAACCCCCCCCCCCCAAATAAAATATAATACGGAAGCATTAGTAAAATAATTTATCCTATTATGTCATGTCCAGCTAAGAATATATACAGGATGACAGCAAGGAAACTAGCTCCCACAATTGCAACCATTAGCATCATTCAAGGCGCTTTACACACGTCTGTCTGTCTTTGGTGACTCTGTTTCTTTTATATTAAAGTCCTTGTCATTCTGAATGTACTTTTGAATTGTTTTGGAGTTATTTTCGTCAAATTATATTTTTTATTGCGATTTTTCTATTTTTAGCCTAAGCCAGCCACCTCTGAAACTGCAGCTTGGAATGAAGATATATGAAAAAGAACCATGGCAACCCCTACATTTCTTTCTTTCTTTTGCTATAGTCACAACCATATTCTACAGCTATAAGAAAAAAAGTTTTATGAAAATGACATGAGATTGAAATTATTTTATGCATAAAAACATATAAATATGTCCCCCATTTTTGGGAATGTTACTTCAAGAGGGTGCCATAGTATTGGTAATTTACTCATTCTTGCATTTGTGAAAAAAAGAAGTAAACTTCATGAAAAAGTATGTGTCCTTATAACATGGGAGTAGGAAAAGAAAGAAACCCAATTGGGCAAACAGCATCAGCTGACCGTGGATTAAGTGTTAGTAAATGCACAGTTGCTGTGAATTGCCAGCAACCAGTGAAGCAATATCCCAGGACACAATGAAACAGCAAAGGCAGCCATTGAAACATACAGTAGGTAAGTGAGAGACAGCTTCAGAGTGGCTAACATGTACAGAAATGAGTGTTTTCTGTTTTTTGACATTCCCCCCATGAGAGAGAGAGAGAGAGAGAGAGAGAATCATTCATTTCATGCTGCTTCAGAGCTGTCAGGTCCTTTATGCTCCCGACGTGTTGCTGAGTGACCGACAATACCCCCAACTTGTGTGGAGACAGAGACAAGCCAGCAAAAGACTTCCCCGCAAGAGACTGCTCGTATTTGGCACTTTCCAGGGACAGGTACTGAAGTTAGTGTATTTCTATTGTGACAACGCCTCCCGACTTGCTGATATTTGGTAAGTTGGAGAGAGAACTCGTAGTAAGAGACATTACCCCGCAAGAGAGAGAGAGAGAGAGAGAGATAGACAGATAGACACACACAAACACACACAGTGTAATCCCCGACCTGCTGGTATTTGGCACATTGGAAACACAGCTCGTAGCAAGAGACATTCCCCCTGCAAGAGACAGAAAGACACACAGTGTAATGTAGTGACCACAGTATGTTACCCATGATCCGTACTTAGCAAGACAGGGAGGTGAAATAGTGCAGAGAGTGAAAGAGAGAGACGCAGAAGCTCACAGCGATAAAACTTCGCAAGAAACTCAGTCATGCATATGTTATGTCTTGTATGAACATACAGATGTCAGAAACCATTTCACAACTGTATTTTTGGCATTTATATGTTCATACAATAAATAACATATGCATGATTCCTCAAGACTCTTTTGCCAGTTGGCAGAATACACTCATATTTTCCCTCCTGAAAGAGGGAAAAAAAAAAACCTTTCTAGGCACTTTTTTTTTTTAGCCTCACCCATGTTACAAGCGCAACAACCCCCTACAGGGTATGGGGTTATAGGCAGTTAATCCACACCCTGGGTGCTGTGAGGGCACTCAGCCTGCAACCTTATGCCTCACAACGCACCCAGGGTATGGATTAACTGCCAATATCCCCATACCCTGTTGTGGGTTACTGCTTACTTGTTTCACTTTTTCTTTCACACTCATGTTGACACCTAAAACAGTGATGTTATAACTACATTAAGGGGCACTATCAATCCATTTTGCATCATATTATTTCTAGATGAGAACACACATTTTCTGATTACTTACATTCTTTAAAATACACTGATGTTACTGGTTGTTTTATTTGCTTCCTTTCTAAGTAGAACTGGAATACATGGTAATCACGTAATTATAGTCAGGTTTGTTTTGTTTTCAAATCCGCTCTTCTTGCATACTTCCTGAACATTAGGAACACCCCAAACAATGCAATCACTTGTCTGTTTTTTTAAACTTCTTTACTATATCTGAGCGTTCAAACATAGTACAGCATTTCATATAGTATACATATCTCAGCCAACAGTTTCCTACCTATTACATTTACTCTCATTACATCTCTTCATGCACATTCACTGTTGCACTATGACCTAAGTGTAAAGTACAACTTTAACTTATTGGTGACTGAACGCTCCTTTCTGTTATCTCAGTCATGAGTCATACCTAAAACTATTACTAACTAAACTAACTTTTTCCAAGTTGTGCAGATCTTTTTGTTACTGACTGCAACTCTGTCATCATTTTCATTACATCAGTGTGACAATTATACAGAAAGAAGAAAATACTGTATATCCAATCTTCGATTTCTGGTGGCATCAGTCCTTGGCTAATTGCTCTAGAATTTGTGTACCCTCCATTTCCTCTATCACGTGGAAAAAGAGGAGCCATCTTGAATTAAATTGTTCTATTCTAAGGTTCAGGCACGCTGTAATTAGTTCCATCGCCTTAATTTTCCGGCAGTTTCTTATCCAGTCCTGCAGAGTTGGGGATGCTACAGTCAACAATTTCTGTGTTACAGCCTTGATTGCTGCCACTATCAAAATGTTAAACATATAGTGTTGGTTACTCCCTTTCAGTTGTTTGGGATATAGACCCAACACTAGATTCTCTCCTCCTAGTTCCTCTGACAGGTCACACATTCTCTGAACATGTGATCTTACTCTATCCCAGACGTCCTGTATTATCGCACACTCCCAAAAGATATGTGTAAGTCCCTTCTGCATCACAACCCCTCTAACAGTTATCTGAGGTTCCCGGTCTAAAATGTTTTAACTTATTGGGTGTTAAAAAGTACAGACTAGCGACTTTCCACTTAAATTCCTGCCAACTCCCTGACAATGTTGTCTTATGTGTGGATTGCCATATCTGGGACCATTCCGTGGGGGGGAACTGCTGTGTGTAATTCATTTTCCCACCTTGTTTGGATTTTTCCCACTATCTCTTTTCCTACTTCTGCATTTAATATCGTGTATAAGCTTGAAATGACCTGCTTAGCATTTGCTGTATGCGCTAAGCTATGAATATGTTCTATTATGGGATGGCATGCCTCGCCCTCAGAAGAGTGTAGACCTTTTTCTATAAATGTTCTAATCTGGAGATAACGAAAGAAATCCCTGGCTGGTAAATGATATTTCCTTTGCATCTGTGACAAGGTTTTTATCCTGCCACCCCCAGTAATTGAGAGATATTAGTGAGGCCTCTAATCCCCCAGGTTTTAAAAGTGTTATCTAGTCTGGCTGGCATAAAACTGCTGATCTTCCATATAGGTACCGACTGTAGTTGTTTAGTTTGCATTTCCAATCTTTTTTTAACTTCTACCCAATTTATGTATGTCTGCTTAGTCCCTGTATTTGTTACTTCTTTAATATCCGAGTTATATGTGGTGTCCCACACCAAGCTTTCCTAATGGACTCCTCAGTTTGTTCCTTCTTCTATGGCTTTCCATCTTGTGTCTATCTGCGGATTAGATAATTCTATGAGATCAGTTAACTGTGCTGCTACGTAGTAGTCTTTAAGATTAGGTACACTGTAACCCCCTGTACTCATGTCTAAGTAGCAGTTGCCATTTGATTCTAGGTTTCCTGCCCTGCCAAATACTGTAAACGGTCTTAACCCGTCTGTAATCTCTTTCCAGTCTCTCTTTGGTACCTTTATGGGTAGGTTTTGAAATACAAATAGAAACCTCGGGAGCACATTCATTTTACAGAGCTCTACTCTGTTTGTAAATGAGGTTGGGGGTTTTGCCCAATGATTAAAATCTGTATAAATGTCTTTTTTAAGCTTCCCATAATTTTGTGTATAAATTTGGGACAGATCCTTAGGAATCTGCACACCCAAGTACCTGACTGATTTTGCCCCCCCCCCCCAAATCTTCCTGGGATTCATACTTTAACTTGTTCTGTAGTCTGGCCACTAACTTGGATTATTTCAGTCTTCTCCAGATTGATTTTAAAACCTGAGATTTCTCTGTACTGATTTATTGTCTTTAATAAGTGTTCTAACCCTGTTTGTGGGTTTCTTAAGTATACCACTGTGTCATCAGCGTATAATGACACTCTATTATCCACCCCACCCACCATAATGCCTGGGATGTTTGGGTGTGCCCCTACTGCTTCGGCCAGGCGTTCCATGCTCAAGTCGAACAAAAGGGGCGACAAGGGCCAACCCTGTCTTGTGCCTCTGTGGATATCTAGGCGGTCCGACAGAGTGCCATTCACTTCAACACATGCTGTTGGTTTGTTATATATGGCTTCCAGTGTTGTCATAAATTCTCCCTTAAAACCCATGTGGGTAAGCGCATCTCTTAGGAACTCCCAATTCAGCTTGTCGAAGGTCTTTTCTGCATCTATAAGAATAGCTATTTGGCTTTTTTTATTGTGCTGGCCTTCTTTCAATATATTTAGTATGCAGCTTACATTATCTTTCAGGTGTCTCCCTGGGATAAACCCCGACTGGTCCGGGTGTACCAGTTTGGGTGCTACTTTTTGTGATCGTGATGCCCAGATTTTGGGCAAAGATTTTAAAATCTTGATTCAGGAGGGAAACTGGCCTGAAGGAGCCACACAATTTCCTATCTTTCCCTTCTTTAGGTAGCAATGTTATAGTGGGGCTTCATTCCATGTATGTGGGATAACTCCCTATTTTTGACAATGTCTAAATAGTTTCCCTAGTAGGGGGTGAGTCATTTGGAAAACAATTTGTAAAAGTCTGTATTATACCCATCAGGTCCAGGGGATTTTTTGGTTGAGAGATTAATAATTACTGATTTGATTTCCCTGTCTGTTATCGGGGCATTTAGCCAGTTGATTTCCTCTGGGGTCAGCTTGGTAAGGTCGAGGGTTTCAAAGAACGCCCTCTCTTGGTGTCCATCTGCGGTATCTGATCTTCTGAATATAGCTTAGCATAGTATTGAGCAAGTGTAGAGGCAATCTTGTTAGGATCCACCTCCTCCACTCTGCTATTCTGTTGGTTCACTATTCTACCCACCGTTCTTTCTGCAGCTTCCTTTTTAGTTCGGAGGGCCAGCAGAGCCGTGGCTCTGCCTCCCACCTCATAATAACGTTGTGCTGAGTACCTGAGTACCCCTTCAATTTTTCTGTGCATTAGCTCCTATAATTCCATTTTAAGTTGTATAATTTCCTTTAAAGTTTTTTTGCCTCCTCTGGTTTTATGCATCTGTTCTCTTATTTTCACTTCTAGGGTTACCTGTTTGGCTGTCCTCTGTCTTTTCTTCAAAGCTGACCACCTGATGATATGGCCTCTCAGAACCACTTTTATAGCATCCCAGAGTATTGGTTCTTCCTGTCCCCAACCTTCATTCAAGGGTCTGAACTGTTTTTATCATAGTTGTCTTGAGAATTTTATTGTTTAATAAAGGGGTGTTAAATCTCCAACTTGTGTGTTTCACTGTCTGGCCAAACTGTACTTGCAATGTTATAGCGGCATGATCTGATGTTAAAATGGAATGAATGTTACTGTCTACCACCCTGTGGATCTGTGTCTTATGTGTAAAAAACATGTCTATTCTAAAATAGGCCTGATTTAGATGTGAAAAGAAGGTGTAATCTCCATTTCTTTTATGCTGTTCTCTCCAGATGTCAGTCATCCCTAGTTCCTGAATTAAATCTCTGAGTGTTTTGCTTGCTGTTCTGTTGGGTGTATTGTTTCTGAGAAGATCTGTCCTGTTGCGGGTCCCATACACAGTTAAAGTCGCCACCTAATATTAAGCAGCTTTCAGTTTAGGCAGATACCTCCCCTAATACTGACTTAAAGAAGGGGGAAGCCCCCAAATTTGGGGCATAAATGTTCAACAAATGTATTTTATTTCCTTGCACCTGGCCTGACACCAATATCCATCTCCCTTCCTTGTCCGTTTTCCAGCCTGAACCTCAAATGCCAGCCCTTTTCTGATTAAAACAGGTACTCCGTTTCTTTCAGCATTAGCTGTGGGGGATCCCACTACCTCCCCTACCCATCCTCTCTTCAATTTCACTTGTTCGGTCTCTGATAAATGTGTCTCTTGAATAAATGCTATGTCAGTGTGTAACATTTTGAGTCCTCCTAGCACCCTCGCCCGTTTAACCACCGAATTTATCCCTTTCACATTCAGGGAAGTAATCATGACCTTAACCATTTAAATTGTTAAGCAAATAGTCCCATTGTGTCTTCGGGTATGGTCTACTCCCATTGTCTGTTTTAAGTTTGATGCAATGCATTGCATATCCCACATTTGTTTGCACTGTCAAATCTGGTACTGAACAAATACAGCAATAGCATGAACCTTTTAACCATAACTTATTTACATTTGAGAACACCTTCCTTATTCTCATGAATAGCAGTTTCGACTTCAGGGTAACTTGAGAGGCTATATCCATATTCGAGGTGTAACCTTGAGTCAGTTTGGTAAACCTGAAGAATCCGTAGATCCCAGGTCGGTCCTCACGCTGGCTGTGTGAGGAGTGATTCCTAAATTATAAGGAGATCACTACCCCCCCCCCCACAAGCAGGTGCAGCTACTTCTTCCCATAGACAGTCCACACCCCAGCCCACCCCCTCCCTTTTACTCTCTATTGATAATATCCCCTTCCGTTATTTTCTTGGGAAAAACTAGACCTCTTTGGATGAACCATTTGCTTCCCCATCCTGACTCCCTTCCCAGTGTGGTCCCCCCTTTTTCTTTGTTCCCCTTTAAACCCCTCATTCCCCCCTCTTTCCCCTCTGTTAATTTATCCGGGATGGGAATTATACTTCTAATTAGCAAACTGTATCGTCTCTTCCTGTTGGCAACCCAGCCCTTCATGTGTAGGACCTGGTCTTCCCAGATTTGCCATTGCTTGTATTGAGTTTCTCTCCCATCTTAGCATGGAGATCCTATTTCCAGTTACTTCAGGTTAAAACCTTTCCCCCATCCCTCCCCTAAGAACCACTTATTTTCTTCCCCACGAACTTGCAAGCTCCCCTGACCTGTGTCAGTTCCCCCCTCGTCTTGCCTCCTCCCATAATTCCATCTCTCTTCCCCATTCCCCCTGTTCCAGAACCTGTTCTCCCTCCCACCTCCCTTATCTTCTCCCCCCCTTCCTGCCCTTATTATGATTTTCCCTTCTATAAAATTAAATCAAATAATTCCCCTGGCCCCTACTTTGTATTTATCTTACTTACAAAATACCTTAAATATTATCACTCCGTCACTTCGCCGCAGCCTCTCTGACGCGAATCAAGCAGAAGTAACACCTCCTTCAGTCAGAAGGAAAGTCCGCCAAGTATCCAGTGAAACTGTGCGACAGTGATTCAGCCTAGCTTCTTTCTTCCTTCCGGGATTCTACTGGTTTCTTCTGTCTGCAGCAACTTCTTAATGTCTTTTTTGATACAGTGTGGCAAATCATCATCGAGGCGTGCTCATTTCCTCCTTCCTCCAACTGTGTTCCAAACTCCCCTGTGGAGTTCTTCCTCCAACTCGAGAGACCCTATCTCAGGGCAGTCCAAGCAGAGTTCTTTCAGCAGCGCAGAGGCCTCCAGTGTATTTTCATAAAGTCAAGGTCCGTTGTCTAGGTGAGTTTTGAGTCTGGCTGGATAAAACTCCTGAGCTCTTATGTTTTTCTTTTCTTTTAGAAGTTTCACTACCCCTCTGCCACTTTGTCTTTTAGCTTGGAGGGCGAGTGAAAAGTCTTGGTCAATGTATATTTGTTTCCCCCTCCAGCTCAATTTTAGGCATTTTCCATGCTGTGGAGAGAATCAGCTCCTTCATCAGGAAATACAGCATCTTCACAATGATAGATCGTGGTCATGAGGTCAGGTCTTTGGGCTTCGGCCCCAGCGACCTGTGAGCTCTCTCTATGTCCATTGGTGTCAACTCAGGGAGTTTCAGCACTGTTTTAAGCACATGTTCCACAAAATCTTTCATGGAGGGGAATTTGTCTTCCACTCCTTCTGGGATTACATGAAATTGAAAGTTATTCTTCCTTGCTCTGTTCTCCACATTTTCCAGCTTGTAATGTACTTCTCTATTCCTCTGTAATAAATACATCAGCAGCCTGCCGTGTGTACTCTGAGTGTCCATTAGATCTCCCATGTGTTGCTGTGTCTGTACAAGTTTTTTATCAATGCCTTTTAAGTGTACCTTTAGGTCTGCCAGCGCCGACTCCAATGTTTGCACTGTGTTAACGACTTTGTGGAATCGACCGCATCCATTGTTTCCATCTCCTTGTCGAATTCTACATCCTGATCCGCCGATGAGACCAAGTTAGGGGATCTAGGGTGAGAGGCCCGTTGTCGGCCTGGCCACATGGTTACTTTTTCTTCTTCGAGTATAAGTTGGCGTAACTTGCCCGCTGGGGTGCCCGAATTAGCTCTATTTTGTCACCCGGACATCTCCTCTATTAGCAGCTGTGGTTTTGCAAAAGTTGAAGAGATTTAGCTCGGTATTTAAGTTTAATTAATTGGGTGGGGCTGTCTTTCCCTGCTGCCTCCTAGCTCATGATGTCACTGGAAGTCCCTGCAATCACTTGTAATGCAACAGTCTCCTCTCCCGCTGCATCATGAGGGGCTAAACTGTGTTGGGAAGGTTCCTAAATCCAGGAAAGATACAGTGGGAGTTGATCAAGGAATGTAAACAAACACATTTTAGTGTGGTAACACCAGTATAGTGGGAAGTCTGCTCTTCACTTTTAAAAGGGAAAAAAGGAATTCTAATCAAACTATCAGCTACATTAGCAGTATCTACAGAATGTGACCAATCATTAAATCTGTGTTTTATTTTTTTTATTTTTTTTTAACAAGAGACACTTTGAGGCCTAAAGGGCTTGACAGTGGGCCCCTTTAAACAATTAGACCTCTTACATATTTTCTCCATAAACAGGAATTAAGTCTCACCATGTAAACTTGACAACAAGCGTGGCAACCCACATTTTTTGCTGAGAATTTTTTCTATATACATTTTTTTCTCCTCTGGGCCCTGGCAGGAGGCTTGTTTGTTTGTAAAAGTTTATTCCTTAAGAACATTCCAAGGAAAAGGAAAGCCCATTTAAGCGCTAGCTCATTTTCAATGGGGTCCATTACATGTAAAGATTAATTTCATAAAGTATACAACACATAAGTTACAGCATATAAAATTCACATAATACAAAAGTTTACAAAAAACATATTCAAAATAATCACATACATTTCTCAAGAATGACTACAACCATCAAAAATGCAAGATATCAGCAGCAACCACAGTTCTTGGTTATACAGACTTTTCTTTTTTGGGATAACCTAAAAAGTGGAAAGTATCAACAGTAACCACAATTTTTTGATTGTGCAAATTTTTGAAATAATCAGCTTTTGATCTTATTCCATGGGGCAGTTACCTTTGTTCTCAGGTGGTCTGGCAGCCCATTCCAAATTCTAGGTCCACTGACCATTAAAATAGAGTTCCCCTTTGCTGTTCTCATTTTGGGAATCACCAATTCTAGGTTTTGTGCTGTTCGCAAGTCTGCTCTAGATGTGCGTCTCTCAAACAAATTGTCTAAATAGGGTGGTATCTTTTCTTTAAATACTGATGGGTCAAATGCAGTATATGTAGTTGTCTACGCTCCATTAAGCTAACCCAATTTAGGGATCTGTACATTATGCACCAATGTGTCAACCGAAAGGCATCCAGGGCAAACCTAGCGAATCTGTTCAAGGCTGCAGCCAGCTGATCAAGTACAGCCCTGGATGCTCCCACGTAGGCTACATCGCCGTAATCAAACAATGGGATTATTGTAGTATTAACTATGTATTTTCTAACATTGAATGGTACACATTGTCTCAATCTATATAATGCCCCCAACCTAACATGTTATCTTTTAATCAGGTTGTCTAAATGTACTTCCCATTTCAACTGTGCATCTAACCATACTCCTAAATACTTATAAGCATTCACCTGTGTTAATAATTAATGTGTAGATGTTTTAATTTGAAATGTATTTAAAGTGGCCACCTGCTTATTCCCAAAAAAGCATAACCTGTGATTTTTTATTATTTAATATTAGGTTTTGTGATCTAAAATACTCTTGCAAGGCATCAAAATCACTTTGAAGTGTTTTCTGGATTTCCAAAATGGAAGCTCCTCCCACACACAAAATCACATCATCTGCGTATGAATGGTGCCCCCCCCCCCCCAATTAGGCGCAGGCACCATTCGTATACAGATTAAACAGGATAGGGCCTAACACTGATCCTCGTGGGACCCCAGATTTAACACATTCAAACTGTGTGTAAATGGGCCTAAAGTAACCAACAGTGTCCTGCCAGTCAGATATTCCCTGAACCAATTCAGGGCCACCTGGTCGAGGCCAATGTCCCTCAGCGTGTCTAGCAAAGCTAGATGATGGACAGATCTATGAATACGGCCCTGACCAGGAGGCTCCTGTCCAGTGAAATCTGAATGTTAGATGTTACCTTTGTTAAGGCTGTTAATGTGCTGCGATTAGAGTGAAAACCTGAGTATGATATAAATTATAGAATTTGTTATTCTCCAAGTAAGCCTGTAACAGTTTCCCTAGAAGTTTCTCAAAGAGTTTGGATAGTACTGGAAGTAAAGCTGAGGGTCTGTAGTTCTGTACATCATTTTTTTTGTCCAGATTTATATACAGGTATTACCTTCGCCACTTTCCAGGCACTCGGGTATGTTCCAGTAGCTACAGACAAATTAAAGATTTCAGAAATTTTTTGTGCTACAACAGGGGCCACAAATTTCAAAAGTAATGTGGGAATACCATCTAAGCCCGTAGCCTTTTTTGTATCTTATTTTAGTACTTCTACCATAACCTCTACGGAGTTGATCTTACAAGAAGTGAAATCTGATTTATTTGGTAACTCCTCTATGTTTGACTTCCCTCTCCGTGTTTTTCATTAATTCTTTTTTACTATCAGCCTTAGTTGTCCCTAACGTATAGTCTTTCCCTACCCTACCTTTATCAGCCCCCACTACTGGGTTCCAAAATCTATAAAAAACCTATTAATAGCATTTGCCACCTGGTCAGATGTGGGGCTATTTCTTCCGTTAATACTAAAGGAGCCAATGGAGTCTTTTGGTTTCTCACCTTTTAATTTATAGTGTCCAAAACCTACGAGGATCAGTTGTACTCTCTGTCTCAAATAAGTTCTTAAAGTAACAGCTCTTAGCTTTTTTTTTTTTTTATCTCCTTTAGGTAATTGTTCCTTAGTTGGCAGTATTTGTCCCACGCGTTTTTTTTTTTTTTTTTTAATCACGACTTTCTTTTCTCACCCCTACTGCGGAGTGGGTGGCAAGCCGTCCAACTGCCGGCACCCGCACCCCCGGACCTGGTCTGGCCAGCGACACACTCTCCTCCACACAGGCCGGCATGCAGAGCCCACCCCCCCTTGGGGGACCTGGATCCTGACACCTGGGGGACACCTGTCATGTCCTGGGGAGCAGGGTACGGCCATCAGCCGCCATGATCGCCCCATAAGTTTCTGCCATTTTCCTTCCTCAGGGCCAGTCATGTAATGGCGTCAGTGCACTTATATGCCAACGTCCGCCACGCTCCAGCCCTCAACTGTGCATACCCCTCGCAGTGTCCCTGGCCTCCGCCAGTTGCCGCTGCAGAGCGATGCAATCCCCCCGCCCACCCCAGAGGAAGGAGAGCAGTCATGGGATGCTCGATCCTTCCTCTCCCCTGCTGACCCCCCCCCGATGGCTTGAGTCTGCTCCCGAACCTGGGTCACCAGCATGGCGCGAGGTATGGTATCCAGTGCCTCAACCCTCAGCGCCACCGGGCCAGCTACATGCATTTTTTGTTTTTAACTTTTTAGCCTTTTTCCATGAGCTGTCCCTGTTTTTCCTAAGTACACCTAAGGTCCTGCTGTACTTTTCTGCACTTTTTATTTTCATTCTTCTTTTAAAAACTGGAGCATGAAGATTACACACAGCCATAAATTCAGTGTAAAAATAATCCCAGGCATTGTCTACCTCAGGAATTAGGGCTAATTTCTCCCAATCATAAATCTCAGATAATCAAAGAGCTTCAATTGTCGTGATTCCTTAATAACACATTTTTCCACCCTTTTCTTTTGTTTCCGGGCACAGTACGTGACTTGGCGGTCACTAAATGCATCTGGCAACACGCCATAGTTTGTGTAATTATCAGAATCAGAAGTTAAAGTTAGATCCAGAATTGATGATTGATCTATGTTTCTGGGGTTTAATCTGGTAGGGGTCTTAATCAGCTGGGTCAACCCAACTCCTAACGTCAAATCCAGCAGTTTACCACGGGGGTGCTGGACCAGTCTAAATTTATATCTCCCATCAGTATTTCGTGGCTGTCCCTATATGGATATAAAAAATCCTGAACAATATCAACATTTTCTTCCCTACCCTTTGGGGGCAAATAGCACCCCAAAATCAAAATGGATTTATTTTCAGGTAGCCTTTGTTCTAATACAATCTTTTCCATCCCTGGAGTATGGGCACAATTAGAATCTATAAAAGATAGGTCCAAAGAGGTTTGCCCATTTATCAGCACCATCCCTTCCCCTCCCCTCTTACTACGATCCTGCCTCCAGCTTTGATAACCTTGTACTTGAACTTCTGAATCATCTGTTCCATCATTTAGCCATGTGTCAGTAATAATCACCACTCTGGGGTTATGTTCCTACATCCATTCTCTGACCTCACTCATTGTGGGGGCCAGACTATGTACATTAAAATGTATAACAATGTTGGCCCAATGGTGCTGAGGTTTGAGGCACTGGACGCCACACCGGCGACCCAGGTTCGGAAACGGACTCGGGTCACCAGGGGCTGGCAGGGAAGAGGAAGGATTGAGTGCCCCATGACTGCTCTCCTTCCTCTGGGGAGGGTGGGTGCAACACATCATGCTGCAGTGGCAGCTGGTGGAGGCCAGCCACACTACAGTTGCGTGCTTGGAAGGGGGGAGCGTGGTGGGCGTCAGCACAGATGTGCATTCAATGCCATTGCACGTCCGGCTCCCAGGGATAAAGGTAATGGCGGAAAAATAGCGGGACGATCTCGGCAGCTGATGGCCATGCCCTGCTCCCCCCCAGACATGAGAGAGGGCCTCACCAGGGTGTGGCGTGATAATGGTTGGCCCTGTGTGCATGGGCGAATGTTTGTGCACACGACCTGGTCCGGGGGGGTGACAGTGGTCGGAGATCACTGGGTCTGCTCCGCAGGGGTGAAAAATAGAAACATGATAAAAAAAAATGTATAAAAATATCCCCTTTACCCTCCAGGGTTCTACGGCCTCCCTATGCCTACATGTGGGCCTGCATTTAACTGCACATCCCCTGCAAGTATTAAACACAACAAGAGTAGCCCCTTAGCTGTTGTAATTTTCTTTGGTATACTTTCACTCTCAACCTTATTCTAAGGTGCCCTCCATTTTCGGATACGATTCTTATCTCTTTTGTAAACTTGATGCCACTTACCACTGCCTTCACTAAACTTGTAAATGCCATTTGGAGTAGCACACCAGATGCTATCCCCATATGGGGAGGAAAAAAATGGGTAGATTTGCTGTTTCCTCAGGTAGTTTGTAATCAAATTCTTGGTTTAGGTTTATTCTGCCGCTGCTGTCTGCGGGGATCATTACTGACCATGCAAGAAACAGCACCAGCCCTATTAGCTCTCCCCATTATTCTGGTCATCTTCAGATTTCCTTTATAATAAAGCTCGACCCCTTTACTATTAAAACTTTAAATCCAGTACTTACAATTTTGGGTTACAAACACAGCCAATACCTCCCTTTCAGGACAAGGAACCCACAAGAGTGGGTTTCTCCATGAAGTGGCACTTGTGCCACTCACGCTCCCACCCTGCGCGAGGGTTTAAATCTATGCAGAACCCCACCCACTATGGCGTTCCCATGTTCTGATTGGCTCGCCGCTGAGCCCCCTTCACCTGCGGGAATCTTGACTGCCTCAGAGGTTTCCCACGTTAAACAATGGCAGGCAATAAATTAATATTTGATCTGGTGCTCACAGTCTTTTTCAGTGATTAAGTTTCGTCCGCTCTCACAGCACAGCAGTCCTGATGGTGAGTTCAGCTGCCTCTCACGCAGCGTGCTGGAAAAGGTGGCTTGCTGAAGTGTAGATCAGAGGGACTCTCTCTCTCTCCAGCTCTACTGCTCCCTGTACTAGGCGGCCCAGAATATTCCCCCGTGGACTGCCCCCCGGAGCGGGGCCAGGGGGAGGTTGCCGGCTTCTCCCTCTCCCAAGAGACCCAATCCAGATTCCGGGGCCGCTCCCGGTGGTGGCAGGCCATCATCAAGTCTGCCAGGCTCGATTTTCCTGATTTTCTTCAGTACCCCTCACCACCGTATGTTGGTTTGATGCCCAACCAATATCCCACCTCAGCCGATATTAGTGGGTGATCAGTGGACGGGACAGCTATCCCCCCCTCCCCGAGAGAGGAGAGCAGTTCTCCGGATGCTCAATCCTCTCCCGCCCCTGACGACCCCCAGCGGCCCGGGCTTCTTCCCGAACCGGGTCGCTGGCATGGTGTGAGGTGTGGCGTCCAGCGCCTCAGCGCCAACAGGCTGGCCGTTTTGCTGAGGATTTTAAACATATGGATGATCATCACGTACTGAGCAAAAAATTATGAATTTGACATGGGTTTGCTGAAACATCAGGGAATGACCTGAATGGCAGCATGTGATACAATATCATTTTCCCCAAACTTTCTGAAGTTGCGTCAGATGCTGTTTTTTTAGAATGTAGCCTGAGACTGTTACTCCAGCAATGAAATGCATCTCCAATGTGCCCAACAATTTAAATAACTCGCTGGTGCTAGGAATTGTGAGAGCTGCTTTAAAGGTACAGTTGCTCCAATCTGTCTGCTAGGCCCCCCAGCCTATGTTAACTAATACCAGTGGTTTACTCCCCCTTGAATTCTCCCAGAAATGCCACCACAGCTCTGTACTCCTATTGTGACATTATGCTAAAGATTTTTTTTTTCTGGGTTAGAATGTTCAGAATTCTGAAAGAGGTGATTGTGTGGATTTTCTGAGACGATATAATAATTTAGCTGCTGCTGTACTTGGAATTCTGCTCGCTACATACTTATTTAAGCTTGAGAGGGACAGGAGACATGGGGTCCATCATGTCTGTCCCTCCAGCTTCATAAGCAGGTATGAAAAAAGGATTTTGTGCCAACATACTAATTCTTATGGATTCCCAACTCACTTTACTATGCAGGGTAACCATTTAGCTATTTTCCTAAAGACTGAAAACCTCTAGATTAGCCAATCAGATTGCTGGACTCGTGATCAAACATTCTACTAGGTTTATAATACTAACCAGAGACCAGTTAGTCCACCACTCTAAATATACAGAACTGAGAAATAACATCCATACTACTTTGAGTGCAACACAAGAAAATGCCAACTTAAGGATCAAATATGCCACCGGCAAGATATCTTGTCCTAAAAACCTATGCATTCTAAATCTTCCGGCAGCCTAAGGATTAATCTTAAAGTGATATTCCATGACCCCCCCCCCCCACACACACACACACACACACAGTCTTGCAGTTCAGGTTGGTGACTGTCATCCCAGCTGTTTTTAAGAATTTTATTTGAAGTTATTATGTTTGTGGAAGGGATCATAGTTTGGCCCAACGAGGCGGTCAGCCTGTCCCCTCCACTTCCCGATAGAGCTGACATGCCCCCGTGCTCAGGCACATAGTGATGTGTGACGAGGGAGAGCGCAGGGGTGCGCCTGACTGAAGTGAATGAGGCTCCATTTCAATGCCATTTTTATGCATAAGAATGGCCAGTTGGAGATTTACGAAGGCCACCATTCGACTAACAAGGCCCTTGTTAGTTGAACAGTGGCCTTCATTAATCTACAACCGGCCATTCTATGTATACAAATGCCAATGAAACAGAGCCCCATTCACTTCAATCAGGCATGCCCCAGGTTTCCCTAGTCACACGTCATTACATGCCTGAGCGCATGGGCAAAGCTAGTTTCATCGTAGAAGTGGAAGTGGATCAATCCAGCCACCTTGCAGGGCAACTCATGATCTCTTCCTCACACATAATGACTTTAAATAAAATTATTAAAAGCAGCTGGGATAAAGCTGGCCCAGTGGTGCAGTGGGCTGAGGCATCCATGCCTCCCTGCTGCCACATCAGGCAGCAGAGCACTGTGGTTTAGGGCACTGAGCTGCAAATCTGGAGACCTGGGTTTCAGTCCCACAGCCCCCACTTGCATACTGTGTGACCCTGAACAAGTCACTTAACTTCCTTGTGCTCCCAGGTCACACCTGGAAACAAGCTCTGGCTTAGTGTGTCTTTCCTGGTTAAACAATTTTCCCTTTCCCTTACATTGGCGACCCGAGTTCGGGAACGGACTCGAGTCACTTAGGGGCCAGCCAGGAGAGAGAAGAGGGAGTGTCCGCAGGACAGCTCTCTTCCCTCAGGGAGAGGGGAATCCCGCGACCTGCCACTAGATTGCCACCTGGAGGAATCTGGGCAGCGATGCGTGCATGACCTCACAGCACGGGGAAGGGCCAGTGTACAGAGTACTGAGGGCATTTCCACAGAGGTGACGCGTGCACACCGTGCTCATTTCATGTCCAGCCATGCTCAGGGGAGAAACTGGAGGTGGAAAATGCGACTGATGGGCTTCTTGAAGCCCACCTGGCACCAGTGGCCCACCCGGTATCGGAGGTAACGGCAGGAGGAGACTCGGGATCGTCATGAGTAACAGGACAAGGCTGACTCAGCCTCCCAGCCTGCCATCGGAGGATAAAACTCTATATGGGGGGAAAAAAAGCAGCCAGGATGACAATTGCCAACATCCGCTACCAGAATATTTGAATGGTGGCTGATGTAAACAAAGTTGGAAAATCACTTTAAGGATCAAACATGCATTTAATAATCTGGTGCAGGCAAAGCTTCTGCCATGACTCCTGAGGAGAAAGAGAAACAGGGAGTTACACTGTTTAGCTCAGAGGTTCAAAACCCCAGGAAAATAGAGGGATATACAATCAGTAAGGGGTCCCACACAGGGCTAAGTAAAACAAGAATGCCAATAACATATCTTTTGCAGGGAAGTGAAGATCTGAAGGGTGTGCCTTTTGATAAGTTGCTCATTTCGTTTAACGCATTTGAAGTTTTAAAAAATATTAGTTGACAAGTTGGTCCTTGAAAAACTAGACTGGTTATATAGCAGTAAATGTCTATATCAAGTCAGTGCTTTTTGGGTAAGTGCTTAAGATATAGTGCAGCCTTACCACCAAGGAGCTTGACCGCTAGGGTCAGGCCTTGCCTGTATTCAGATGGGAGGCCTCCAGTGAACACTGGATGTTGCAGGAAGTGGTGTTGGTAGCTGTGTGTGTGTGTGTGGGGGGGGGTCACTCTTCCCTTTACTATAAGTAACCATACAGATGCCTTGGCATGGCATTAAGGGGATACTGTGCTGTCATGAGGTACCTTTCTTAAACCGCAATACCATCTGCTGGTTCTGTTGGTTGATCAGGTGGACACTTAAGATGGCATGGTACTTACTGAGAAGAGTACGGGAATGTTTCATAGCTCAAGTACTTCTTTATACAATAAATCCAGCTCTCCCCTCTACACAAGATAACTGCATAGATAAAGTGTACGGGCATTTCCTCCATGTCTTGGCCAGTCTTCCACATTCAGTAAACTTCCAGCAGCTGAATATCAGTTAGCACTTATTGTATCTAACCCCCATCCTCACGCAGTCCTTTTTCTCAGTCACAGTAATAAATAAATGAAAATATAACATTCAAGAGGCACTTGACAGTAGACTTTCATCCATGACTTGTCATTGAGAAACGGTATGCTCAGCTCTATGTATGTTTTTGTATTCTGTTTTGTTCGATATGGTTGTATAGATCACTGTATTTTAGTCCATGCTTGTTACTTGATTTCATTATTTATCACTGTTAGCTCTCACTGACTGTTGCCTGGATCATGTATTCTTTTATGATATTTTTCCCTGTTGTACTCTCCCCGGTCGTACCTTCGGATAGGCATTTACTTGCAGGGTTTTAAATAACTGATTAGCGGTTTTTTTCTTGGGATGATACTAACTGTACAGAAAGTATTTATATAGATTTTCTAGAAGTGTTATGTTTGTTAAACAGTGAGGCAAGTGCTATGCATTTTCACAATGTTTTAGCACTTTTATGAGCAAAATGCTAATCAATTTTTAGAGTTAAATAAAACCCTGACTTGTGTAGTGTACCTTACAGGTAAGCATGGCTGATGCATTAAAATCCTCACAAGCCTGTAGTACAAAATGTTTACAGCAAGTGTGCTGACAATTAGATACGTTTGACAGACTTTTAAATAATCAGGTACCAGGAAAAGGAAAACACTGAAGGAGACGGAGAGCAGGAGTTCTTGGAACTGGCAAATTACTGTTTTATGATACAATATGTCAGGAAGGGCACACAGAGATAAGGTAGTTGCTGCTAAAATACACAGAAGACTGGTGACAAGTGTGGAGGTGGGGGAACAGTTGGCAACCAGTGATCAGATCACAGTCAGATAGAGACCAACAGAGGAATGGAGGGAATTATAACCCAGACTCGTAACTTTGATCTTTAGTAAGGCTACCCTTTCTGAGAATAAGATGGCTATGGTTAGAAGTGAGCAGGGGAAGGTAAATAAAAGTGAGAGGTCTGAAACGAGGTGGGGGAGGTAAACAAAAGGAGGGAGGGATGTGAAGTGAGCCAGGGAAGGTAAATAAAAGGACAGTAAGTATATACAGGAACTATGGCACTCTTAAAACTCATTGTACCCAATAGCTCCGTATGAAGTCCGAACCATCCACTGATTCTGCTGATACAAAATGGCCGCCCAGGGTATAATGAGGGAAGAATCTAAGGGGCACAGAAACAAAATGTTAAGAAAAAAACAAACAAACAAAAAAAAAAAAAACTTTTGTTTGGCAGCGATACCTTTATTCTGTCTTTCGGATGAAACGTTAAACCGAGGTCCCATCTGCCTGGATTGGTGGTAGTTCAGGTGAATGTTAAAGATCCCATGGCACTTATCGAAAAGAGAAGGGGAATCTCCCTGGTGCCCTGGCCAAATTTCCCTCATTCATTAAAAATACCAACAGCTTAATCTGGTTTAAGGTCAGTTGGCATTCATCTGTATCCCCCTACCCCAGGTCATGCCTGAAAATAGACAGGATTTGTCTAGTGCATTTACCTGGTCAACAAAAAAACAAAATAAAAAAATAAAGGACAGTTTAGGTATGCAAGGGGTCAAGTCTCTTCATAAGGTATGTTTTAACATTAAAGCCATGTTTTTTTTTATTTTAGGGGTTTTCATTAAAGAGATTAGTTACAGGACCAAAAAGGTAGGAGGGCTATTTTTACAGATGGAGATAAGTGTCAAGAATAAACATCCTACGGAGTTTTTTTTTTACAAAGGTTTGTAATTTTTTTTTTTGGTCTGGGTGCTATTAGCAAAAAAGATCATAGAAAATCTCTAGTCGTTTAGGTTGTGTGTACATGCTGTTTTTATGTTGGTTCAAGTCATTGACACTTAAGCCGTCTCCTTACCAGCTTGCGTGTAGAGGAAACATGTCACAATGAGGGCAGTCTTTCAAGTTAAACTAGAAAATAATGCATTTATTCATAAACAGAAAAACAATTTATATTTTACCATGCTTGAAATGATATCTAAAAAGCTGTAACTTTAGAAACATACGTGCTTTTTTAATGAAAGCCTAGCTTGATCAAAATTAATCAAAATCATAGATCCCAACAATACAGATATCATGTTTTGATACACATCTATACATGTCAATATGTTGTTAAAAATAACAGTACTTTAAAAAACGTTTAAACTCTTTATGTATTTATATATCAATCTACGGGAGATGCAGCAACATATCATATACTGATACATCAACTTGGCGGACTTTAAACGTTCATCTAGAAAAAAAATTAAGTTTCTAACCCCAACGGTTCCAAAGATCTTATCTTTTGAAAAGGTTAACTTTGTTTTTTTAGTTACTGTGGAGCCAACAGTTGGCAAGCACTTTGTATCAATACTATATTTTGCATCAATAGATATATGGGTATTATTTTTTGTATCGATACACAAAATTACATGACCTTTAAAACATTTTATTTATCTGTTTTTTTTTTTTACTTTTTCTGAATTTTTGTAATACTATGTCTAATGTAATTAGACACCTAATAGTTAGCAACTTAATTTTTATTCATCTTATGCCCATAAATGCATTGCGGACATTCTACCCTCCTCTCTAGCAATCCCTACTCTTTCTCATCTGAATAGACTTACTGGGCAGGGACCCTCTGTTTCCGTTTCCTCAGAGACCAATAAATTCAATTGCTCTACGTTTGGATTTCTAATCATGAACTTACTGGAGTGCAACATGGGAGTCCTAGCCAAAAGATGTGCTTCTGTGCAGCCAAAGCCACAGATGAGGCAGAACTATGCAGTGGGGGTGTTCAGGTTATGCCACAAGGATGTTTTACAACAAACAAGAATGTGAAGTAAACACTGGCCCCCGTTTTCAAAAGGGTAGTACAGCACTAACATGAATAGAGCCACACTAACCGGGCTGTGCACATTCAGATGGGGCAGGGGCCATATTCAGAGTCATCACTCCCACTGTGTGGTGCTCAGCAGATGGCCTGGTCTCACCGAATACACCGCTGCACTCATGTAAATGAGATATCTTCCAGCATACAGGGCACAGCGGTATATTCAGAAGGATTGGGAACTGTAAAAGGCTGCCGTGGCATCACCATTTCCTACTTTTAATGTCCCACCCTAAACAACGATCACAGTGGTGCACATTCAGCCAGCCCCATTCCCACCCGATACCCAGGTGGCAGACTGACAGCATGAGCTTTGGGTCAGTCCCTGGCAGTCTAGTGGTCACCCTCCCTCCACAATGGACAGAGTGCAAATATGTAAGCAATAAGACACGACAGGGTGTGCACTGGATACTTCTAGCGCATGGCCAGGGCCGCAAACAGGCCTCATGCCTTCAGCCCCTGGCCATGTGCTACAAGTGTCCAGCACACAGCTCCAGAGTGTCTTATTGCACTTATGAAATGGGTATCAGTATTGTGCATGCATGTCCAAATTAAAATTCACAAAAAAAGTGAAATCTTTGTGTTCATTTTAAATAACATAGTTCCTCTGCCTGCATCAGTGTACTGTAATTTTTTTCAATAACTGAAGGACTTTTGTCCCACAGTGGCCTCCACAGTTGTAGTCTTTTGATTATTGTCATCTGCTTTCAGAGAAAGCTCCATCCTGCCTGCTACAATCTGTCCCCTGACCAATCGCCCACCCGCTCAACAGCTGATCTGTCGGCCACTCGCTGGTTCCCTCAGTAAACCATTCACTTTTTTTTCAGTCACTGACCTTTATTTATTAGTTTTAAATGTGTGCTGTTCCCAGCTGCTCCCCACATTCCTGCTTTGGGGTTCCTTCTGTGACTAGTGCAGATTTCCCACCCCACAGTTGCAGTGCCAGCTCACCAGTGCTCACCCCCATACTGCAGGCACATAAAATGGTAGCGATGAAAAAAACGGAGTCTGCAGCAGTGTGGCAACCGTTAGTGGTGACAGACAAACATGGAGCTGGAAACAGAGTTGGGCTGCAGGGCAGCGCCACTCATGGGAACCCATATGTTATTTTGTGAGACATAGGGGAGAGGCTGCATTAATGTGTTGGGATGCCCTGGGGTTTTCTTAACCGATTCCTTGGATGAGCTGAGTACGGTATTTATTTGCTTTTGGTAACCGGGTAAGTGCACTAGGCACAAGGATGCCTATTTTCAGGCACGACCCGGGAGAACACATTTTAGAAATACAAAATTGTATATGTGACGCAGCACATGAAAGCAGTACAGTACAGAGTCAAGTCAAAACTTCAGGTATGGGGAGACAAATTTGGCAACAAACACAAGTAGGTTTAGACAGTATGATGAAATTACAGAACAGTAGGACAGGGATCACAAAATAAATAAAAGTAAGAACATAGGCATTGCAATAGCGGGCATACATAGAGACACTATATCAAGTCACAAAGAGGTGGTTGAAATGGGAAGAGAGGAAGGGAGGGCGATAGGAGGGGGAGAGAGAGAGAGAAGAGGAAGAGGGAGCGGGAGAGGCAGAGAGAAAAAATGAGAGAGAGCAAGAGAGAGAAGTAGAGAAGGAGGGAGAGGACCAGAAGGAGAGAGAGAGAGAAAATGAGAGACTGCGAGAGAGAAAAAAATAGAGAGAAGGAGGGAGAGGACCTGAAGGAGGGTGTAGAGAGAGGCGGGAAGAGATACCAGAGAAGAAGATTGAAACAGAGCAGAGGAAGAAGAGTGTAGCTAAGGTGGATTAAAGCAAGTGCAGGGGTTGATATAGCGTAGGTGTTCTTTGTGAAGTTTCTTAAAAGTGGCATGGGAGGTTGCTTGTCTATTGTTTGCCACACAGAGGGAGGGGGTGAGAGAAAGGGGAAGGTTCAAGCAAGGCAAGAGAAAAAAGAAAAAAAGTTCAAGTTTTTACAGGATTTTACACTTCGGAGCAGGGGCTGAAAAGGCGCCAGCTTTAAACAATGCACATTAAAGCGCCAAATTCACTAAATTCTAGTGGCCACAGATTGGAGATCTTAATTTATAATGAGCAGCAAAATTTACTTGTTAACAGTTATGTGGCTACACAAGGCAGTGGCGTGGTACTCTATCTAAATTAAAGTTCAACAGATTCAAAAAAACAGGCGCCAAAGTCCCTTCTCTGCTTCCTAACACTGCTGGCGTCCTACAGCAGCTCGCGGCTCGGCTGTCCGTACCTGTCTGACTGCTTTCACCAGCTGGAGGGGAGGGAGGGCTTCAGGAGCCTGGCCCTCACGACCATCAACCGCCCGCTGCTTCGGGGGGGGGGTCCGAGTGACTATCTGTCTGACTGCTTTCACTGGCTGGAGGGAGGGAGGGCTTCAGGAGCCTGGCCTCCACGACCATCAACCTTCCGCTGCTTGGTGAAGTCAGTGACGATCTGTCTGACTGCTTTCACGGCTGGAGGGAGGGAGGCTTGAAGCCTGGCCCTCACGACCATCAACCGCCCGCTGCTCGAGGAGTCTGAGTGATGATCTGTCTGACTGCTTTCACCGGCTGGAGGGAGGGAGGCTTCAGGAGCCTGGCCCTCATGACCATCAACCGCCCACTGCTTTGAGGAGTCAGTGACGATCTGTCTGACTGCTTTCACCGGCTGGAGGGAGGGGCTTCAGGAGCCTGGCCCTCACGACCATCAACCGCCCACTGCTTGGGGGTCCAGTGACGATCTGCCTGACTGCTTTCACTGGCTGGAGGAGGGAGGGCTTCAGGAGCCTGGCCCTCATGACCATCAACCGCCCGCTGCTTGAGGAGGGGGTCCAGTGATAATCTGTCTGACTGCTTCGCCCGGCTGGAGGGAGGGAGGCTCAGGAGCCTGGCCCTCATGACCAACAACTGCCGCTGCTTGAGGGGGTCAAGTGACGATCTGTCGGACTGCTTTCACCGGCTGGAGGGAGGAGGGCTGGGAGCCTGGCCCTCATGACCATCAACCGCCCGCTGCTTCGGGGGGCTGGGCAGCGATTGTAGTTGTAATTCAGCCTTGTCCTCCGGATTTTCAGGGGGACTGGGAGACGGAGGGAGTATTGTCCTAACAACCACCTGGGAAAAAAAAACATTTTCAAACAATACTAATTCAGTTTTTTCTTTTTGTAGAGAAACAGTACTGTACCATGTGGAGGCATTTCTAATTAGTTTTATGGTGAGGATGAGCAGGTTTTGAAAAAAATGGTGGTCGTTAACATTCTAAATCTTTTTAAAAATTCCAAATGCACAATTATTTCCCTTTTTTTTTTTTTTTGTGCTGCATCCAGGCTGCCAGGATTTGTTTATAGCTGTGCACTAGACACTTTCAGCGCATGGCTCACAAATCAAAAGACTCAAAATCTTAAGCCCATTTCATAATATGTGATTTATCACCCCTGGTAGTCTAGTGGTCCCCCTCTGTCACTCATGCCCAGAGTATACATATTATGTGATCACTGATGCCCATCAGACTGTGAATATCATGCAAGCTACTGACTGTGGCTGTCTAGTGGTCCCCTCTAACTCCCTCCCTGATGCCCATCAAAGTGTAGATATTATTCAAACTACCATTCCTGGCTGTGAAGTGGTTCCTCCCCACCCAGGCATTGATATATCAGCCATATGCATAACCTTCCCCCTATAAAAACACAGAATTTGACGGCAGATCAGGATCGCTTTGCCCACCTAGTCGGCACATTTTTCCCTGCCTATAGTATCACCGCAGATCCTACTTAATTTCTGGCCCATTCACCCCCCCTCTTCCCTTATGCCTATCCCATGCATTCTTGAACCCCACCACTGTTTTGGCCCCTACCACCTACACTGGAAGACTGTCCCAGGAATCCACCTCTCTTTCTGTGAAGACGTACTTCCTCACACCTCTCCTGAATCTAACCCCCTCCAGCTTCATATTGTACCCCATTTGTCCTCGAACACCTTTTTTCCTGAAAAATACTTCCCTCCTGTTCCTTATTTACCCCCATGAGGTATATAAAAGATCTCCCGTATATCCTCGCCATCCTCTCTTCCAGGGTGTATGTATTTAGGTCCTTAAGTCTCTCCTCGTAGGGCTTCTGATGCAGATCGTGCATCATTTTTGTTGCCCTCTTCTGGACCACCTCAACTGTGTCTATGTCCTTCCAGACATGTGGTCTACACAACTTTACAAAGTACTCTAGGTGGGTTCTTACTAGCGACCAATACAGAGGCAATACCACCTCCTCTTTCTGCTGGTGATATCACTCCCTATACACCCCCATATCCCACTGCCTCTCCCAACTGCCTTGTCGCACTGCTTGGCCACCTTTAAGTCAACCAATATGATCACCACCAGGTCTGCTTCCTGCTTGGTGGATGTCAGTACCACTCCTCCCATTCTGCCCTCTGCCCCTGGGTTTCTGTGCCCTAAGTGCATTACTTTGCATTTTTTCGCACTCAAAAAACCTTGCCTTCCCGCTCCTTTGCAATGTCACTTATAATGACATTAAAGAAGACTGGTCCCAGCAGTGACCCCGGAGGTATCCCACTGGTCTCCCTCCCTTACTCTGAGTGAACTCTGTTTACCACCACCCTATGTTACCTATCCCCAAAACAATTTCTTACCCAGTTTACCACCTTTGGACCCACTCCCAAGCTACCCAGCTTGCTTAATAGCCTCCTATGTGGAACAGTGTTGAAAGCCTTACTGAAATCTAGGTAGGTCATGTCCACTACTCTACTCTGATCTAATTCCTTGGTCACCCAGTCAAAGATATCAGATTCATTTGACATGACTCTCCCCCAAATCAGAATTCATGCTGTCTTGTAACTCACTGGTTTCAAGATACTCCACAATCTTTTCCATTAACGTTTACACCAAGCAGCTGTTAAACAGGAGAGTCAGAGGTGTGGCCAGTACTTCCCTGAGCTACCTCAACACCCATGGATGCACCCCATCTTTCCCCATTGCTTTGTCCACTTTCAGATTAGCGAGTCCCTTCAGGACACTCTCCTCTGAAAACAGACTAGTGTTCACCTCCCTGCCTCCAATGCTCCTGTTACTTTTTTGTGGTCCTTCCCCTTCTCCCTCCTCTGAACAGCAAGAAAAAGTATTTGTTCAGGATGTCTGCCTTTCCTGGACCCCCCGCTGAGTCCCCCTTCCTTTTTAATCTTATAATCCCACCCCTGGACTTCCTCCTTTCGCTTACGTACCTTAAAATGCTGTGTCCCTTTGTCACTGCCTGGGCAAGCCTCTCCTCATTTTGTACCTTTACGCTCCTTATTCGTCCCCGTGTTTCCCTCCATTTCCCCTGATACACCTCCCTATCTCCTCCTTCTGCAACTCCGTATACCTTCTGAATTCTACCCTTTTGGCCTTTACCTCCACCTTTTTCGAAAACCATAGCAGTCTCTTTTTCCTCTTGCTTTTGCTCACTTGCTTGATGCCTTCCCTACTGCTCTTTTAGTTTCACCCACTGTTCCCCCACCTTATCCAGGTTTTCCTTCCACCAGGTCATCTCTGAGGCATTCGGCCATTTTTTTTTTTTTAATCTGTCCTGAATTTCAGGGCCCTCGCCCTTGTGTGGTTCAATTTTACAGCCATCCTTATACTGAACCACACTGTACGGTGATTGCTGTTCCCCAGCTGGCCTCCTATCTTGACGTCTGCAACACTGTCCCTGTCATTGAGTACCAGGTCCAGTATTGCCCCATCACGAGTGGGTTCATTAACAAGTTGCCTGAGTAGCACCCCTCTGCAGAGTCCAGGATGTTCCTGCTTCTAGCTGAAGCCATAACTGGGAGGTTCCAGTCTACATCCAGCAGAATGAAGTCCCCCACCAGCAGCACCTCTTTTTTCTGCCATCTCGCCAACAGCATCCACCAGTACTTCATCTAACTCCTCCCCTGTGCTGGAGGTCCATAGAGCACGCCAGTGGGAATAGTGGCTCCATTCCCCATCTCTAGGGTTACCCACAGTACCTCTGCGCCCCCCTGCATTCCCTGCACCTCCACTGCTTTTATGCTTCCCTCGCATAAAGCACCACACCCCCTTTTCCTTCCCCCTCTGCCCCTCCTAAGCAGAATACAGCCTAGTATAGGCACGTCCCAGTCATGGTTTTCAGTGCGCCATGACTCAGTAATGGTCACAATATCCAGGATAGACTCTGCCATTATAGTCTAGGTCCAGAATCGTATTTCCTAGTCTTCCAGCATTTGCACAAATGGCCTTCCACATTTTGTTACCACTCTGCTTGTCACCCTCTTTCTTTCCTTTTGTGCCCTCTCTCCTTCCCCCTTCTTTTTTTTTTTTTTTATTTAGTTTTTGTTGACCAGGTAAGTGCACTAGACAAATCCTGCCTATTTTCAGGCACGACCCGGGGGAGGAGGATACAGACGAATGCCAACTGACCTTGAACCAGATTAAGCTGTTGGTGGTATTTTTAGTGCATGAGGGAAATTTGGCTAGGACACCGGGGAAATTCCCTACTCTGGGTGGAGGACACAGAGGGTGGTGGTAAATGGCTGTCACTCCACAGAGGGAAGAGTGACCAGTGGGGTACCACAGGGATCAGTGCTGGGACCGGTCCTATTCAACATCTTCATCAGTGACATGGCGCAGGACCTAGAAGGCAGAATTTCACTGTTCGCTGACGACACAAAGCTCTGTAACAGAGTAGACACACCAGAGGGTGTAGACAGAATGAGAAGCGACCTGCAGAAACTTGAAGAATGGTCAGGGGTTTGGCAGTTGAAATTCAATGCAAAGAAGTGCAAGATAATGCATATGGGGCACAAAAACCCTGGCACAATATATCAGTTGGGGTGAGGATATAGCATGCACCAAGCAGGAAAGGGATCTTGGGGTTATCATCTCTGATGACCTCAAGGTAGGAAACAGTGTGACAAGGCAGCAGGTAAAGCAAATAGGATGCTGGGATGCATAGGCAGGGGCATCACCAGCAGGAAAGGAGGTCATAATTCCACTATACAAGACACTAGTGAGGCCCCACCTGAGTACAGTGTACAGTTCTGGAGACCATGTCACGTAAGGACATAGACAGGGTAGAGAAGGTTCAGAGGAGGGCAACAAAGATGGTGCATGGATTGCATCACAAGTCCTATGAAGACAGGTTGAAGGAACTGAACATGTACTCCCGGAGGAGAGGAGAGAGAGGATATGATAGAGACATACAAGTATCTTACAGGGAGGAACAGGGTGCAGGAAAACACTATTTTAAGCGAAAAAGATGTTCCAGGACTAGAGGCATGGGATGAAGTTGGAGGGAGGGGCGATTCAGAGGAAACATGAGAAGGAATTTCTTCACAGAACGGGTGGTGGACAAGTAGAACACCCTGCCAGAGGAAGTGGTGGGGGCTGAAACAATCACGGGATTTAAGAATGCATGGGATAGACATAAAGGAATTCTGGAGGTCAGGGGTAAGTTGCAACAGACTTCTAGGAAAACAAACTGAACTTACAAGCTCAAATGGGCAGACTGGGTGGGCCATAGGACCTTGTCTGCCGACACTGTCTATGTATCTATGTATCTTTCTCGATATGTGCCATGGGATCTTTAACATCCACCTGAACTACCACCAATCCAGGCAGATGGGAACTCGGTTTAACGTCTCGTCCGAAAGACGGCACCTCAGAAATGCAGCACCCCTCTCATGCTGTACTACAGTGTCAGTACTAGGATATTAACCCAAGGGCCAGATGTGGGAACTGAACCCACAGCCCTCTGATCTCCCAGCCTCAGAGGCGAGTGTGCTACCTACTGAGCCACTGACACTACAGTTACTGCTTCTGTTCTCATCCCTTCATTTCTACCACCCTGTTCCCCATCCCACCCTCTCAGAACCACTCGCACCCCAATTCATACTGACTCACCCTCCCATAAACTCACTAGCCACCATCAGTGCTGTAGTCATGGCAACTGGCACATACCCTCCACCCATCACCTCGGCTGGCCGCCGTCTGAATGACAGGGCGTGAGCGTGTGCATACATAAGATTCTGCAGTATGGTGGTTCAGGCAGAGCCTACTGTACATGTGCATTCACTCCCTGGCATGCAGACAGAGGCCAGCTAAGGTGGTGAGTAAAGGGTCTGTGTCACTGCCATCACAGCAGCACTGACTACAGCAAGATCATCTACAGAAAAGTGAGTTGGATGCGGACAGGCAGTGACAGAGAGGACGGGGAATATGGCTGATATACCGGTGCTGGGATGGGAAGTCTACCTGTCGAACAGGGCCAGCAAATCAAATAATATTTACATTCCAATGGGTATTGGGAGACTGCCCGAGAATGAAAACTCATGTTGTCAATAAGTTACCTAGAAACTGGGCGGCAGGCAGTCAAGGCTCTGCACAATGTTTCTGTGCACAGCTGCACAGAGATATGGAGCAGAGCTGCTAATGGCCACATAAAATGCCCCCTTACTGCCCTGCATGTCATATGTGGTCATTAGCATACTGGCTACTGAATATGGCTCCCTGGAGTAAAGGGGCTATCCCGTTTGGGATGCACTCTCTCACTTCGCTCCCAGGAGTCTGTCAGCAAGGGTCTGTGCTGCCGTCATGCAAAGTAACTTTGTGTGGCACTAAAATCTACCTATATTTAGACGGGCAGCGTGTGAAGGACAGAGCGCATTGCCTATGAATATGGCATCCTACTGGCCTTGCATGTGGCACGAACTACCGAGAACAGTGAGGCATCAGAAAAAATTTTAACTGACTTCCACACCAGGAATAGTTTTTCCATAATGAATAAATATATATATATATATTTTATAGTTGAAATACACTGGGTTTTCATACAGAATACAAACATAAAAACAGACATGCAAAGGCAGACAGTGTACAGTGCAGATAAACACAGGTTCAATCTTTACAGTATTACAATAAAGTCAGGCACCAACTCAAAGTTTGCAAATGTTCCAGGCCCAAATTAACATTGTAAACAGCCCCGGTCTGATTACTACTACCAAAACATAAGCAAAGGATATCTGGGCAAGGAAAATACATCATCTGAACTAATTAAATAAAACTGCTGAGGGAAACGGCATGTGCCACTTGAACTAGGGCTGGGAGGGCATCCAACCAAAGTTTTGTGAGTTGTTAGGGTCATATAAAAACAATCATTCAGTACCTTTAAGGTACAAAATTGGAGTCCTTCTCCATGATATACATTACTCACCTGCATCAGAAATCCAGAAACTGTTGATGCCTTTCTCACATGCTATGGGCCCATGCCACCTCTGCCATTATTCGGCACTGCTCATTAGCATAACTTAAACACAGGAAGCTGACTGGTGGCTGCAAGGCAGCCACGGGCACATCTTTAAAACGGAAGTCACGGCGAGATTATAAACTGTAGTTTGAGATAAATATTGCATTTTGCTTTAAAGTCCTAATCAGACAATTATATATGCACTGAGGTGACTTGTTCAGTCTGTGTTGTCATAAAAAAAAAAAACAAGGCTAAGCTATCCTGAAGTGGAACTGCTTGCATTAACACCGATACTGAGCTGTAATCAAAATATTATTAAACCCTTCATTTTTTTCTGCACAAGACAATGGTACCTGCTTGCAAATATCAGCAGTCCAAACATAAAAGCATTTCAGAATGACTGCAGCAGAATTCATTGCCACATACCCCGGTTCCCAGATATGCCCATTTCTTCTTGGCAACATTCACTCCATGCCCAAATAACAATAAATACCCTTCCCTTTCTCACACTGTCAGACACACAAGTCTTTTACACATGGAGATGTCCTAATTATAATTGTCTGGTGTAAAAACAAACAAAAAAACTAGGAAGAAAATCAACATGATCCTTAAATGCAAGCTCAACACTGTCAGCTGTACATTTGTAGACTGTGTTAGAGATGAAGTGTAACAGACTTCAGAGCCCCGAATAACTGAACAGCAACCCTCAAAGTATCTTCCTTTCTGAAGTCCAACAATTGTCAACCCTATTCAGTAAAACCCCATGTATCTTGTTGTCATCACTTTTTGACTGTCGCAATACAAGTCAGGTGTAGAAGCCACTTCCGGTGGCTCCCTCCCAGGAGGAGGCAGCTAGCAGATGTAATCCAAGTGGAACCCAGGGCTGATGGAGAGGCTAGACTGAAACCCTCCATGTGGGACCCAGGACAACATACCGGCTGGTGGAGACGACTCTCGGAGCGGTTCCTAGGACTGAAGGAAGGAGCAGAGAGATGACTAGAGCTGGAGTGCAGGACTCTGGAGTGCTGAGAGGACAGGAAGCTAAAAAATGGGAGTGTAATCAGTTTGGGATAGCAGAAAGGGAGGAGTGATACTAGATACCAGGATTTACTTATCGGGGCCGGGAAGATGGCAGTGGGGCCGTCTGATGCCAAGGACTATACTCAGGATTGGGGAGTTAGAGAGGGCTGCTAGATGCCAGGGACTATTATCAAGCTGGGGGAAGGGAGAAGGGGGACAGAATCCAGGGATATTGGGTTGAGGGAAAAAAGTGCAAGAAACTAGTATGGTCTGGGAAGGGGAGGCAGAGAAATAAATAAAGAGGAAGCACATGGATCTCAGAGCGAGGGAGAGGTGGCTGCTAGACCTCAGGGACAGGACCAAGGCTGTAAAGCGGGAGGAGGGTCAGAAGACACCAGCGACTACGACTGGGGCTGGGAGAATGAAATGGGCGCTATATGCCAGGGAAATCAGGATTAGATAAAAAAGCCAGGAACTAGTAGGTGTAGGAAGAAGGACAGGGGAGCAAAGCAAGAAATAGAGAGGAAGCACAGGGATCTCATGCATAAAAATGAGGTGATGAGATTCATGTGAGCACACAAATCATATTATAACATCAGAAAGTGAGGCACACGGTGTCCCTCCAAAATAATATGGCATACCATCCGTGGTTATGCTTTCTAGTCCTCCACCTTTGCTCAGCTGCTCTCTTCAGCTCCCTCCCAGGTGTCTATGCACAAAACCACATGTGTGTGTGTGGGGGGCAGATTGGTATTAATTTGTTACATTTTAAGAGCAACTGTGTAAACATATCCCCTACCCCCAAGAAATTCAAACTCAACAAATGAGACTGAACGCCTGAGTCCCACAATATTAGTTCTCTTTTCAGCGTTTACCCACCCCACCCCTTCCTCCTCCAAAAGGCAACAAGGAAAATGACTTTTTTTGCTTTCACTGTTCTAGAAGGGAGTTCGGGCATGGGGTAGGGGTGTGTGGTCCTGGCAAGCACTCATTGTGAAAGTGCTGTCTGCAGGTCCAGGCAGTCAGCACTGGCTCTGAGGGTCCATCTTGCTCTGCTGAATGTGTGGTTCAGTCCTGGTCCGGGGAGCATGAGGTTTGATCCTTGTCCAGGTTAATGTGAGGTTTAATCCCTGCTGCAGCTGCTACTGTAAGAATTTAGAAATGCAGGGGGTAGCTTGGCAAACTCCCAAGAAACGTGCTGTTTGCGGGCACAAGCACTTGGCACTGGCTCTGAGGTCCGATTCTGTTCTGGTGAGCGTGCGGTTTGATCATGGTCAGAGGAGCATGAGGTCTGATCCTGGTCTGGTTTAGCATGTGGTTCGATTCCTGCTCCAGGGGCTGGCTGCTACTGTAATGCATTCCCTTGCTGTCCTTACCCTGGTTGCAGTGCAGCAGTGCCAGTGTTCTGGTTACCTGCAACTCTGGAGAAGGAAGCTTGCATGGGTCTCAACTCCCCTTCACATCACTGTTCAATGGTATTTGATGTGGGGAAGGGAGATGGGGGAGACAACAAGTGCCACAAAGTGACTTTATTTCAAAAACCATCAATGCCAGTGTTCACGCAGCAGAGAGAGATCAGGGCGAGATAGAGAGAGAGAGAGAGAGAGAGATATCAAACGGTGGGGCTTATTTAAAGAACCAGTGGTGATGTGCTTGGGGATCAAGGGGTGGAGGAGAGATCAAGTGTTTGGGGGGGGAATCAGGGGTGGAGGAGAGACAGAGTTCAAAGGAGGCTTATTCAGAGTGGAGGACAGAGATTGGGAAGTTCCACTGAGCATAAGAATAAAGTAGTCCTTTTTTTTTTTTTTACATTAGTTGTTTAACCAGGAGTAGCACACTAAGCTGAAAGCTTTTTTTTTACAGGTGCGACCTGAGAGCACAGGGAAGTTAAGTGACTTGCTCAGGGTCACACAGTCTGCAAGTGGAAGCTGTGGGATTCAAACCCAGGCCTGGTCTGCTGGATGTCACTAGATTTGCAGCTCAGAGCCTTAAACCACTGCACTATACTGCCTCCCTAACCACTGCGCTACACTGCCTGCCTACTGCTATAATCAGTCTGGTAATGGAAGGGGGATGGGAAAAGGGAAAGTTATAGACGAAGCCCAGGGATCTCATGCATAGCAATGATGTGATGAGACTTCACTGTGGAGAAGAAAGTAACAGGTGCCGGATCCAGTTACATACTTCCTGACCAAGCTCCATCTCCTCCTCCGTTTGCTCTCACTATGCAGCTGTAAAAATGGAGAAGGGAACTGCCTCGATGGAAGAAACTTTCTCCAACACTGCTTCCACAAAACAATGGGAACCATGGCTGAGAGAAGGAGAGTAAAAAACTGCAGAAAAAAAGAAAATAAATGCAACACAAGAAGAGCACTAATTATCACCTGATCCACACCTGCAGAGGCTGAAGTGAGATGCACTCTCTACACTGGAGACCAAAAATATTAAGCAAATAATTGGACAATAAAGAAAAAAAATTAAGTACATTGCAGTGTCCGTAACGATTTATTTTATTTGTATTTTTCAACTAGGATTATGGTAAGCATTTAGAGGTTTAGACTAGATAGAGATAAAAAGGAAAGAAGAGAGGATGAAGGAGGAGGAGAAAGAAAAGACAGAAAATGAGAGAGAATCAGAATAAAAGATCAGTGCAGGGCTAGTTGTGACATTTTATTTTGCGGGGCAAACAGCTTCACCATAATGTATTTTTTGCACCATATGGTAGGCCCGGACTGGTTTTCAACCTGTAGTGCAGTAAGCAGTTTTTAAAAGTTACCATTAAAAATAAAATCCTTTTTTGGCTCCAATGGCAAGTGGCAGAGCAAGCCCTGCAATACAAAAGCTTCAGTGCGAACACTCTGATTATGCAGCCTAGAGAAGAGAAGACTGAGATAGCATAGGATCACCGTGTTCTAAATATCAAGATGGTCACAGCGAAGCGTTCACTGATATTTGTGCTGGTGACTGCAAGCAAAGCCAGTGAGCGTGCGCTCAGAGTGAGGAGGGGTGGGGCATGGTAAGGGGAAACACTAAAATCACTTTCATACAAAAAGCGGTTAATAAGAAAAAATTACTCACCTTAGTAATGTTGTTTCTTCTAATGGAGTCTTGCTGTATTCTGACTATTGCAGTGATATCCAACCTTTGAACTGCCCCCGGAAAGGAAAGAGTTAACTTTCCATGCAAGGCATGGAACGCTGAGCTCGAGCTCAGTTGAGACTTTGTCTGTTGTTGTTTGAACCCAAACCGCCAGATCTTTATCAGCTATACTCACTGGGAGTCCTGTGTGGAAACTGTAAACTCACACTAGCCAACTGGCAACTAAATTTAATAAAAATATTTTTTTTGGTTCTAAGGCAAAGACTCAAGTCAGGAAACCCAAAACCAAAACACAACACACACCCAAAAATAAGAGGGTGAGAAAAAGGGGGCACCTCTAGGGTGCCAACACTGTTCCTGCCCACCCACATCCCAAAACCCACGTTCTGAGAGGGAAGGCGGGGGGGAGGTCAGAATACAGCAATACTACATTAGAAGAAACAACATTACTAAGGTGAGTAATTTTTTCTTCAAACAACATGAAGTCTTGCTGTATTCTGACTATTGCAGACTACCAAGCAGTACCTCCATGGAGGAGGGACACAACCTACTTTGGGAACAGGCTCTGAAGCACTGCTGTGCCAAACCGAGCATCACTCCTAGCCTGGATATCCAGAGAGTAATGCTTGGTGAAAGTATGTACTGTTTTCCAGGTGGCTGCTTGACAAATCTCTAAGATAGGAATATCCCTGGCATTGTTTTGGATGCTGCTGGATGTTTGTAAACTGATTTGGTGGCTGTAAGTGGGGCCCATTTTGTGGATGTTTCACTGTTTAACAGGCTGCGCTGGTAGAGGCCTATTTCTTCTGATTTAAAACCTATTTGGTGGGATTTGCTTGGGCCTGGTTCTTTGGCTGCTGGGCTTGGAGGGGAGACACAGGGCTGATACACTCTCTCTCTCTCGAGTCAGGTGTCTGCCCAATACCCACCCTCCCCAGAAGTCTGCGAATTTATAGGGGAACACCTGCCCTGCAATTGGAGGAAAAGGCTGCAGGTGCAGCTCATGTAGTTCTAGCCACTGGGGGTAGGATTTAAAGGCTGGGAGAGAGGAGCTTTGGGAGTTGTTCATTTCCCTTATAAGTTTAATGTGTTGTACTGCACCTAGTAACAGGGTTACTGGTGTACAGTGGGACTGTCTGTAAGATTAGTGGGTGACCTGATTAGGCAGTAGGGGTATCTTGGACTAGGGGGAACCTGGTGGCTCACCCAAGGAAACCTATTTGGAAGGGGATGGAACCACACATCATTAGGCCGGCATCTTTGGGAGGGTGGGGGGTGCACAGGGTGTGGAGCAGCCATGATACTGGACTGGGCTTGGAAGTTCAGTGGTTTGCCCAGTGTGCTACCAGCTAGCACAGCTTAGGGAGGAGGTTGGGGGATTAGGAGAAAGCTGGGGGAAGGGGTGGTATGGTTGGGGGAAGGGGCTGGGAATCTCACAGGGTTGCACCAAGCACTGGGGTGGGGGCATAGGGAAAGGAGTGCAGGAGAATACTCAGGGGTCACATAGGGAACCTGGCAGAGGGGTCCAAGGACACTACCAAGGAAGCAGGCAGGTAACTGGGGGCCCTCACAAAGGGGGGACGGAGGGACAACATTCTCAGGGAAGTAGGCAGATGGCCAGGGCTGGACAGAAGGAAGCAAGGCGGGGAGGTGGATCAGACCTTACACTCAGTAACCGCTTCAATTCTCTTCTGCTCAAGGATGAGGGGGTGATGTAGCCATGACAGGGGTAGTTAGAGATGGAAAGGGAGTGGGAGGCAGGAGGCAGGGGCCAGATAGCAGGAAGAACAGGGGGGGACCTGGAATGCAGGAGAATGGGGGGAGCAGTGAATCAGAGCAGGAGGGGCAGGGGGAAGAGGGAGGAAAGCGCAAGGAGAAGGACCAGTTGGGAGGAAAGGTAAAGAAGAAGGACCAGAAGTACTAGGAGGATTCAGTAAAGGGAGCTGAGGGTTTAGGCCAGGGGAGCACGACTAGCAAGGAGGAACTAAATGGAGACAGGAAGGAAGGGAGGATGAGCCAGGCTAGTTTAGCAGATGGGAGAAGGACCAGTTGCGAGCAGTGAGGGGGAATTAGCAAGGAACAGAAGGATACTCAGGAGGAGGAGGCATAGGATTGGAGGGGAGGGGTGGCCATGGTAAATAAGGAGGGGTGGCATGTGGCACCCAGAAAGGGAGGAACACGGAGCCAGCTGGGTGGAGGGGCCTGTAGAAAGGATGAGGGACATGGAAGGGGGATGGAGGAAAGGGTGGTCAGAGTGCTCTGCTGAGGATTCTATGATCAGGGGTATCAAATGAGATAGGAGGAGAAGCCTGGCCAGTTAGAACAAGATGCTTCCCTGGACTAACGGTGCACAGGGCTAAGCACGAGGTATATCAGCTGGCAAAAGGATTGTGGGGGTTCCCCAGACATACTGGTCCACCTGAGTACAAAATGACATTGAGGGAAATAGCGAGCTAGAGATACAGGCAAGATTCAGGAGCTCACCAAGGTCTGTCATGACATAGGATGCACAGTTTCCTTCTCAGAAATCCTGCCAGTGCCAAGGGCTAGTGGGGAACACAAAGGAAAATTAGGAGATAAACCAGTGGCTCAGAGAGTGGTGTGAGGCCAGAGGGTATGGGTTGATGGGGGATTGGGGGGAGACCTGGGAGGATAAGGAGCTGTATGCTAGAGATAGACTACATCTCAATTTGGAGGGGAGGGGAATCCTTAAGTTGAAAATAGAGGGGTTCATTGGTGAAAAGTGGGGTTTAAACTTGTGAAGGGGGGTGGGATGGGAGAAAAGGCTGTCAAGAGGGTGCCGATAAAGGAGGGACTCTGTCTCCACCCCCCTGGGGACCAGGAGGATTGCAGGAAAAGGCCAACTGGCAAAGTGCAGACCAGGGGAAAACAGAATCCCCATGGGAACATGAGCTGGGGAAATGGAACTATAGGGAAAGGGTGGAAGGTAGTCCTGCTAAATGCCAGGAGCTTGGGCAATAAAATGCCTGAGCTCCAGGCGATGCTAACTGAGGGAGCAGTGGATGTGGCAGCGGTCACGAGACTTGGGCCACTGCAAGACATGACTGGGACCTGAACCTGGAGGATACACTATGTTCAGGAAGGACAGGGGGAGGGAAGGGAGGAGGGGTAGCAATGATAGTCAAAAACTGCATTGGCATAGGGGAGTAGAGGAGGCGGAGGGAACCGTGGGGCGATTTGGGTCACCTTGATAACAAGGGAGCAGGAGTAAAATAGGAGGGTGTATAGCCCCTGCCCTGGCGGAGGAGCTGGAGGACAGTCTGGTGGCAGATGTTAGGAGACACTGCAGACTGGGCAGAGGAGACAGTGGTGGTGTTGGGGACTTAAACATGCCAGGAACAGACTGGGAGACTATGACATCCTCTGTGACCAGGAACAGAAGGTTGTTGGATGTCTTTCAAGGCAGCGTTCCTAACTCAGCAGGTGAGGGAACCCGACCAGGGAGGCACGGGTACTGGATGTGGTCCTGGCAGACAGTGACCAGATTGGGGGCCTGGAGGTAAGGGACCCCATTGCGGGGAGTGACCATGCCAGGTCTGGTTCTGCCTGGACCTAGGAGGAGTAGAAGGCTGCACAAAGATGAAAGTAACTGACTTCAGGGGGGGATTTTAAGGAAATGGGAAGGATCCTTAAGGAGCATTTGGATGGGATTGGGTCAGACATGGACGCTGATAGTAGGTGGGAAATCATCAGGAGAGGGATGCAGGATGCTACCAGCACCTGTGCAAGAGTAAGACAAAAATGCGGTAGGGCCCAAAAACCCTGTTGGTGGACCAGGGAGGTCCAGGAGGTGGTGCGGGGAAAGAAAGCAGCCTATAAGCAATTCAAGTGCTCAAGGGTGAAAGGATCGAGAGGCAGAGCTGATGGCTAGAAGGGCCCACTAGAGTGGTGAGGCGGCTAAGGCAAGGAAGGAGCAGAACCTGGCCAGGGAAATTAGGAGAGGGAACAAGGGGTTCTTTAGATACACTGGGGAAAAACGAAGGGTGAAGGGGCAGATTAGCAGGATTAAATCAGGGGAGAGATGGGCACAAGACCCGGGGGAGCAGGCTGAGGTACTAAATGAGTACTTCACCTCAGTTTTCACCAGGAAAATGGGAGTGCTGCATCATACATGGGAGGAGACAGAGATACTGAGGAGGGGGACCCTTACCGATCGGCAGGTCTGGGGAGGGGAGGCATCACTGGCAGGTGGGGGAGGGCTAAGCAGGGAGAAGGGGTACCGAGTGGAAATCACAGCAGAGAGAGTGAGGAAGCCTCAGCTCCCTTAAGACAGAGAAAGCACCGGGCCGGATAAATTACATCCCAGAGTGCTGAAGGAACTTGCAGATGTCCTGGCAAAACCCCTGGCAGAGCTTTTCACCATCTCTCTGAGGACGGGTGGGTGCCCCAAGACTGGAAAGTGGCGCATATAGTGCCTATCCACAAGGGGGGATCAAGGGAGGTGGCAGAGAACTACAGGCCTGTCAGCCTGACCTCGGTGGTGGGCAAGGTGATGGAGGGCATTGTCAAGGAGAGGCTGGGGGGACCTGGATAAGTCAGGGTGCCTGGACGATAGACAGCATGGATTCATCCCAGGGAAATCGTGTCAGACAAACCTGGTGGAGTTCTATGACTGGGTGACAAGTGCCTTGGACCTGGGTAGACCAGTGGATGTCCTCTTTCTAGACTTCAGCAAGGCATTTGACTCTGTTCCTCACGTGGGCCTGTTGGATAAGCTGGGAGAAATGGGGTGGGAGACAGATGATCAGATGGATAGGCAATTGGCTCCAGAACCGGACCCAGAGGGTCGTAGTTGGTGGGATAGTCTCATCCCCAAGGAGGGTCATTAGTCGGGTCCCACAGGGATCAGTCCTTGGGCCCCTTCTGTTCAACGCCTACGTATCTGACATAAGGACAGGAATCAGGAGTGAGATGAGTCTCTTTACAGATGACTCAAAACTGGGGGCGGTGGTGGATGGGGAGGAGGGGAGGGTGGCCCTACAGGGGGACCTGGAGGCTCTGGAAAGATGGTCTAGAAAGTGGAAGCTGAGGTTCAATGCAGGGAAATGCAAGGTACTCCACCTGGGGGCCAGAAACCCAGGCCAAGTGTACACCCTGGGGAAATGCTACAAGTCTCGATGGCTGAGAGGGACCTGGGGGTGGTGGTGGATGTCAAGATGAACAACTCTGAGACTTGTAGGAGGGCAGCAGCCAAGGCCAACAGGATGCTGGGATGCATCGCTGGGATCACCTCCAGAAGGAGGAAGTGATACTCCCTCTGTATAACTGCTTGGTGAGCGCACCTTGAGTACTCGTGCAGTTTTGGAAGCCACACTAAGCGGGACATTAACCTCCTGGAGAGGGTCCGAGGAGGCAACCAAAAATGATTTGGGGCTTGGGGACAGGACCTAGGAGGAGAGGCTCAAGAGCTAAATATGTACACATTGGAAGAGAGAGGGACCGGGGGACATGATAGAGGTCTTTAGGTACATGAAGAGGGTAAATAGGGGAGGAACAGTCGGGGTGCTTGAAGGAAGGAGGAAGGGCCACTAGAGGGCATGGCTGGAAGCTGGAGGGGAAGATTCAGGGAGAAAGTAGGAGGTGCTACTTCACTGAGGAGGTGGTGGAGCCATGGAATGCACACTGCCTGGGGGCTGGTGGAGGCAGAGACAGTGGAGGGGTTCAGAGGGGTGGGACAGGTACAGGGAAGGGTTCTGGAAGCAAAATCCAATGCAGCAAGAATATCCGGAACTGGGAAGGGAGAAGCCAGAGAAGGCGAGGGGGACAGCAAGGTCAGCACCCAGGTTGGGGACTGACCAAACGAGCAGACACAAAAGACCGTTAGGCCTATTCTGCTGGCATTTTAGTATGTTAGTATGTTAGCAGCCAGGGAAGCAGCTGTACCTCTAGTAGAGTGAGCCCTCAGGCCTGAGGGTGGGATTCTACCTAATTTTTTCATAGCAGAATTGTATACAAGAGACAATCCACCTGGCAATAGATCTCTTAGTGGCAGGTTTTCCCTTACCAACCTCACCATAAGTGAGGAACAATTGGAGGGAGTCAAACCTGTGACCCTCAGTGCGCTCTATGTAGTAGCTAAGGGCCCTTTTCACATCCAGGCTGTGTAGCCTCCTCTCCCCAGAGGAGGAATGGTCAGTGAAGAAAACAGGAAGAGACATAGACTGATTAAGGTAGAACTCTGAAACCACCTTAGGCAAAAACTTCCTATTAGTCCTGAGGACCACCTTATCTCTATGGAAAGAGATAAAATCAGGCTCTACTGACAGGGCCTGTAACTCACTTATGCGTCTGGCAGAAGTAATGGCTACCAAGAACACAGTTTTCCAAGTCAAGTACTTAAGCTCTGCTGAGGACAAAGGCTCAAAAGGGGGTTGCATAAGTTGGGCAATGCAAACATTAAGGTCCCAAGCAGGGGCAGGGTCCCTGAAAGGAGGATTGGTATGCAGCAATCCCTTGAAGAATTTACAGAATACAGGATGAGCTGAAAGGGAAGAGGGCTTGCCTGCTGACAAGAAGGCAGAAACAGCTGCCAGATGCACTCTAAGTGTAGCTGGTCTGAGTCTCAAGCTATTGAGATGAACCATATAGTCCATGACTGTAGGCAACCCAGCAGACTCTGGAGAAATATGCTTACCAGAGCACCAAATAGTAAACCTTTTCCATTTGGAGTTGTAAGTCTTTCTGGTGGAAGGCTTTCGAGAAGCCTTTAGAATATCCAGAACACCTTGAGAGAGATGCAAATCAGAAACTCTAACTCTTCAAGAGCCAGGCCTTGAGACTGAGAGATTTGAGATTCGGATACCAACCCTTCCCCTGAGAACATGTTAACAGGTTGTAATTCCTGGGAAGAGACAGGGGAAGGTGGACTGCTAAGGACAGCAAGAGAGGGTACCAGGGCTGTCTGGTCCAGTCTGGAGCAATCAGAATCACTTTGCAGGGTTGAGACCTGATTTTGACTAGCACCTTGAACAGGAGAGGGAAGGGTGGAAAAGCATACAGGAATTTCCCTTCCCAATTGAGAAGTGGAGCATCCAGGGGGACTGAGCCCAACACTGGGGGTCTGCAGCAAAAAAGAGGAAGTTGGTGATTGTCTGGGGCTGCAAAAAGACCTATCTGTGGAGTGACCCATCTGGAGAAGATCACCTTCAAAATTAGGGGATCCAGGGACCATTCGTGATGGCCCTGAGATATCCTGCTGAGAGCATCTGCCAGGACATTGTCCTTCCCTGGGAGGTGCACTGCTATCAGAGAGGTATTCAGGGAATAGGCCCGAGACCACAACTTCATTGCTTCTGTGCACAAGGCCGTAGACCGAGTGCCCCCTTACTTGTTGATGTACCACATTGTGGTGGTATTGTCTGTCCTGATCTGAACTAGTTTGTTCTGAACAGACTTGGAAAAAACTTGAAGTGCTAGAAACACTGCTCTGAGTTCTAAGAGATTGATGTGAAGCAGAGATTCTTGAGGTCACCACAACCCTTGGGTGGTCAGATCCCCCAAGTGGGCTCCCCAGCCCAAGAGGGAGGCATCTGTGGTAAGGATTAGAGAATGAGATTGAGTGACAAAAGGAACTCCTTGCCTTAAGTTGTCATGATCCTGCCACCACTGCAAAGCCTGGATCAGGGTTCGAGTCACTGGGATTAGCTTGGTCAGAGAATCCTTTCTCTGGGACCAGAAGGCTCTTAAGTGGAACTGAATGTCCCTCATCTGAAATCTTGCTCCTTGGACCACTGTCGTAGAGGCAGCCACGTGGCCCAGGAGCTGCAGAAAATGCCTTGCTGGTCGAGACACCTGCAGGGTGAATGAAGAGGCCAGTGTCACAAGAGTCCTTGCCCTGTCCAGGGGAAGGAAGGCTCTTGCCCTTATTGTATCTAGCTCCGCCCCTATGAAGGTGAGGAGCTGCACTGGCTCTAGAACTGACTTTGAAAGATTTAGAGGAATCCTAGAGAAGTGAGCAGTTGCTGAGTTATCTGAGGTCGTGACCTGACTTGGTCTGGAGACTGATCCACTATGAGCCAGTCGTCCAGGTATGGAAAGATGGAGATCTTTTTTCTCCTTAGGAAAGCAACCACTACTGCCAGGCATTTTGTGTACACCCTTGGAGCTGATGTTAGGCCAAAGGGCATTGCTCTGAATTGACAGTGGCTTAAGAGCAACTCGAACCTGAGATACTTTCTGTGGGAGCATCTGATGAGAATGTGGAAACGGGTATCCTTGAGGTCCAGGGAGACTAGCCAGTCCCCTGGCCTTAGAGAGGGTAGAATTATTCCCAGAGTCACCATTTTGAACTTTGGCTTTAAAACGTGCTTGTTTAAATATCTGAGATCCAGGATGGGCCGCCATTCTCCTGTCTTTTTGGGGGTTAGGAAGTACCTGGAGTACAATCCTTTTCCCCTGTGCAGGGGTGGAACCCTTTCTATGGCTCTGAGAGCCAAGACGGAAGAGACCTCTGCCTCTACAGCAAGGGCCTCTGAAGGATTTGCAGGTGGAAAGGATCTGGTTCTCATCTTGGGAAATTGTTTGAAGCTGAGAACCAGTCCCTGGCTTACTACTTCCAGGACCCATTTGTCTGATGTTAAAGACATCCAGTCCTGGACAAAGTAAGCCAGCCTGCCCCCTACGGGTAGTGGAGAATCGGCCTGGGCAAACCCATCAGGGTGCCTGTTTGGCAGGGGCTTTAGGCTGAGGGGTGGTAGCAGGCCTGCTTACACCCCGTCTGCCTCTCCCTCTGAAGAACCCCCTCTGAGCAAAGGCAGAAGAGGAGGCCTGGGCTTGGTAGAAAGGCCTATGAAAAGGCCTGCCCCTGCCCCCGGAATGCTGCCTCTGGGGAGTGGCTTGCCTTTCCTTGGCCTAAGCACTCCTATAGGTGGTCCTGTACTCATCCATTTTCCTCATGTAGTTCTCTGTCTGCTCCCCAAACAGAGAATTACCAATAACAGGAAAATCCATGGCCTTAGTCTGGGTATCCTGTGACAGTCTAGTACATCTGAGCCAAGCCATCCTACGAAGGGCCACAGATGTAGCCATGACTCTAGATGAAACATCATTGGAGTCCACTGCAGCATGAAACTGCACCTTGGATGCCTCAATACCATCTGCAGCCACCTGCTCCAGCTCCTTGGCAAGCTGGTCAGGGACCTGTTTAGCTACAGCCATCACAGTGTCCCATCTAGACTTCTGATATCTAGCTGTGTAGGCCATATAATTAGCCTGCCTGAGTCCCAAAGATGCTGCCATGTACTGTTTCTTCGCCATGGCATCAATCCTCCTGGAGTCCTTACCTGGGGGGTGTGAAGCCAATGGTATATTTGCCTTATCACAGGCAGCAGCCTGCACTACCCCAACATGGCTGCATTGCTGGGAAAGGAACTCCATATCTGAGCCTGAAAGAGTATACCTCTTGTCCATTCTTCTGTCCACAGGAGGTATGGAATTAGGAGTCTTTAAAATTTTAAATGTCTGCTTCCCAAAAGACTTATGGAGGGGAATAGACAGTCTCCTGGACTCTGGGATGTCCATCATCTCAACATAATCAGGCTCCTCCTGATCCTCTACTGCTTCCTCCAGAGGAAGCTGGAGAGTTTCAGCCACTTTTTTGTAAAACATAAAGTGGGAAGGGGACTCCGAAAGCCTAGGAGGAGAAACACCTGAAGGTCTGTCTGGGGAGATGTCCGGGTCAATGGGCACATCCAGACTTTCATAATCACCATCACTATCCTCATACTCTCCCTCCTCCTCCTCCTCCTCCTCCGGTTCATAAAAATCCTCTAAATTATAATCCGGAACCGGATGAACCGACCGAACCGAGCCCCTAACTAATGGCGCCGGTTCAGTCAGAACTGAAGTTAGTGATTGAACAATCCTTATCGCTTTGGCTATTTCATCAGCGGTCGGAGAAAGAACTTGTGGATCTGAACCGACTGACCTATCCCTTCTTTTTCTTTTAACCGGAACCGACTCCTCAGAGTCGGTTCTCCTTTTGCCCGAATTAGTTTCACCCTGGTCAGAGGGCACTCCTTCTGGTTCAGTTGGAACCGAACCGGGCTGGCCATCCGGGTCAGCGGACTTCTTGGCCTCCCTTTCCCTCAGCCTACCTACTCTCTTTTCCAGGGTAGCTGAGGGAAAACTTTTGCAAATCTGGCAGTCTGAATCGAGGTGGTCAAACCCCAGACAATAAACACAGGTGGTGTGGGGGTCAGCCTTAGCAAAGGCTTCTCCGCACACACTACAGTGTTGAAACCCAGTGGGCCCGGTTTTTCTCTTGGGTTTCTCAGACATGGCCAGTCCTAACCAAAACTTACCCTTTTTTCGGCAATCTGCCAGGCAAGACACCCCTATCGGTTCCTGACCGTGTTATGGGTTGTGGAAAAAGACGTAATGAAATCCGTTTTTTTTTAGAACCGATAAGGACCGGTTACCAGACTTTAAAAAGCAGAACAAACTTTTTTTTACAAACCTGATCAGTTCAAACCGAACCGATCCAATGTTTACAAGTTCCACACAGAAACTAATAACAACAACCTATCTAGTACTCACGGTACCACAGACTGAGACTAAACCGACAGGTTAGATGGAAGAAACTCTGTTGAACTGAGGGGAAAAAAACAACACTTTAACCGACTAAATTGAACCGAGAAAAGGAGAAATCTCCGGAGCGACTGTTCAGTGAGGCGGAGTAAAGAATCTGGCGGTTTGGGTTCAAACAACAACAGACAGAGCCTCAACCGAGCTCGAGCTCAGCGTTCCATGCCTTGCATGGAAAGTTAACTCTTTCCTCTCCGGGGCAGTTCAAAGGTTGGATATCACTGCAATAGTCAGAACACAGCAAGACTTCATGTTGTTTGAAAGGAATAATGCATGAAAGGGTGTGTGTCGTGCTGGGATAATGCCACACCTGGGGGGGTTGGGCACGAGGCTGCAGGCTGAGTGCATCCAATGCCCTAGGCGTGGCGCTATCCCAAACGACACACACCCTGGAATGCATTATTCCTATTATACAATGGCTCGTTGTTATATATAAAATAAAAAAATAATTTTAAAGAATGTTTTTATTAGTGTGGAAAAATATTTTTGTTTCTTAAGAGGAGATGCAAACAAAAAGAAGGTGCTGCTCCATACCATCATCTGCATTGGTTCACAGTGCTGAGATTCGACCTGTGGCATCGTGCTGGGATAACGCCATGGGTCCAGCCTCAAACTGACCAATCACAGTCCAAGATTCTTTCTTGCCATTGTATAATATGGAATAGCCAAGCTGATGAGGCTGTGGAAGCTGGCTGTTGCTGTGTTTATGTGGGTACTGATCACTTAACAGGTAATCGAAGATCCTCAACTGGATTGTAATCCCGCACTGTTTACATGTGGCAGATTTCAATGTCTGCTAAATTAATTTGCTGGTTAACTGGTAATGTACAATTTGGGCACTGGACTGCCAACTACTCACTGCTCAAGTTACTGCATGTAAACCTGGAGATACAAGGACTACTGGACAGACTGCTGCTGCATCCCTTTCTACATGTGTTGGTGATGACAACAGATTTTGAACGGGTTTACATGTCGAAAGGAACCTGAATGCAGGTGATCAATTTACTCTATCACTGCACTTCAACTGGATTAGAAATCAGTTCAGTAGTCCTCATTTCTATGGTTACACGCAGGTACAACTCAATTATTGAGTAACTGACACTCCACTCATCAAGTTACATATAATGTATGCTAATGGGGCAACTGTTTCGGCATTCAGCGCAGGACTAGACAGATTCTGAAGGAGAATGGTACATAGGCTTACTCAGCAGGAGAAGGATCAAATTTCCAGGGTAGGGTAGCATTCAAATAGATATCTGAGTAGGTGTAGCATTCAAGGTGATAAGTCTGGATGCAAGTCCATCCTAAAGTTGGGTACAGTCATAGATACATAGATACATAGACAGTGTCGGCAGATAAGGGCCTATGGCCCACCCAGTCTGCCCATTTAAGTTTGTAAGTTCAGTTTATGTTTTCCAGGAAGTCTGTTGCCCCTTACCCCGACCTCCAGAATTCCTTTATGTCTATCCCATGCATTCTTAAATCCCATGATTGTTTCAGCCCCCACCACTTCCTCTGGCAGGGTGTTCCACTTGTCCACCACCCGTTCTGTGAAGAAATTCTTCCTCACGTTTCCTCTGAATCGTCCTCCCTCCAAAAACAATGCCAATGACAGAAGAGTATGGCATGACAGATCCTAAATCCTTTCTGTCACCACAGCACTGTGTTAGACAAAGCAGCATCCGCCATACTAGGCAAAGAGAGAAGGAGTACATTCAGGACAACATGGACATACTGAACAAACTCAGCACTTTTGGCCCCCCTACCTGAAGGAAACCACTATAAAAGGAATAATGTATGGGCAACCATAAACAACAAGACTTTGCTTCCATCAAGGGGTTAAGATAACAGTGTATGGACCTCAAGAACAAAGCTGAAGAGGTCCATGCCATTAATCTCTACCCCAAGATGGAAACGCAGAACGAGTTTTGTATCGTCACCCATATTTTATTTATTACAGTATATGATTTCGCACTTTTTATTTTTTGATGAGTTGAATGTCACCCCTGTATGAGTGAAAAGACTGCTGCTGAGAAAGTGAAAGTGGCAGGAGTGAGCACGAGGGAGGGGACAATGTTGTGTTGCGCGAACGGAGCTGCGCAGTGAAACTGAAAGCAATGGCAATGCACACAAGGAGGGAACACAGCAGAGTTAATGACGGAATGTGCCCCAACCTCTTCAGAACACACTCAACAATGGTTTTTGAATGGGATGTTTCCATACACAATAAATCCTACCCATATACTACACAACTATAAATGTGAGCAGAGGTGGTGTTAAGGATTTAGCATGGTGTGCTACTCCAAAGCAAAGGAGCACAGAACAATAAACCTGTATCCTCAATTATGTGCTCCTTCAGACGATGGACATGCTCCTACCTACTTGTTAATTTACTAGTTAGTTAATGAGTTCCAATTAGTAATAAAGGTTCTTAGTAATTTATGTGCAATAATTTTCTTTTTGTTTGTCTCCTAGGTGTTACTGAAATATGAGCGCATGACAGTGTGACACCTGTGTGTGTGTTAATGGGTAACAGAAACAGAATTCCACTACCTGTAAACATGGTATCTGGGATATTTGGGTATCTAAATTATGAAACACTATCATGATTTCAGCCAATGGACATGCAGAACCACTGTACCTCTTATCCTGTGCACAGTGTGCTTTCCTGTGGGGGTATTAGAAGGAGTGCTCCACTTCAGTGCTGGGGCAGCAAAATAAAATAAAATAATAAAACCTAAAACTTTTCACAAATCACTCAGGTTAAATTCAAATAATTTATATTTGGTACAAGAGACTCCCCTCATGAAGTTTGAGCAGATAGTATCTGTCAGCTGCGCCCTATGGTCCTCTCACCCAAATCTCATGCTCAGAGTCTCTGGCACTACAGAAGACACCCCTTGGCAGCTCTATTAACTTGTAATACTAAATACATAAACATGCAGTGTGTGTGTGGCTCAAGAGATTTACAGCATTGAGGTTGCCAGGAAAAAATTACCAGACTACAAACACAGGTGGATCACATTTTTGTATGTACTCTCACCAAGAACGTGAAAACCTGACAGAAACTCACACTGGAATGGAAAACATTTGCACAATACACAACAGATCTGGCAACACAGACTGGCCTTTCAGGTGAATGCATAACTTTCACTGTCTTGTGCCAGCAGAGATCAGGAGTGCCTGCTTTATGTTGTATAGACAAAGAAATGAAAGGAGGACCATCAAATCTTCTCAAGGTGACAATGCATACTCATGTTTTCACTCTCTCCTGGACTTTGCTACATGTTCCTTTTCTGACCTGCTGTACAAAATGACTCGGTGTCATGTATAAAAAGCAAATACAGCTGTTCGTGCCTCGTTTTTCTCTCACTGATTATACAGAACACACTGAAAGGAATTCCCCATTATATGATATAAAGACACCACTCTAAGGTTGATCATTATGCGAGAGCATAGTGGGCCGATATAAGCAAGACAATTTCATTCTAAACATAGCACCCCATCCCTGAGGTTCAGCACACTGTACATTAAAACTAAACACAACATCTCAAGAATAATCATTGAATAAAACTTAGAAATAAACCATCAAATGAAACCTTACAAACCTCAAACGAGGCAGTAACACAATGATAAAATAGGGAAGGCCTGTGCAAAAAGACGTGTATAATTCAGCTTAAAAAAAAAACCTCTGCTGCAGTACTTGATTTGATGTTGAGAAGACGTCTATTCCACAACAGAGTCACTGCTACCCAGAACAGTCAGTCTCCAGGAGTCTTTATTTTATTTTTTTCCCCCAATTGTTTAACTTAGTTTTTAGATTTTGGAATCCAGCAAATAAACTAGGCAAACAAGTGCCTATTTTCAGGAATGGCCTAGGATAAACAAACAACTAAACAGTCAAACGTCATGAAGAATATGGTGACAGAATCCATACTTAACTGCAACTGCCAAATTATAGTTGTAAGAAGCCAGTTAAGCATACATGCACACAACAGCACAGTGACAAGTACCAGTGGATAAGTTACGGCAGAGGGCCAGTTTACAATCACAGAGTGCACCTGAGTACCTGACCAGGGGAGGGAGAACATTTCAGAACCTTGGGACAGGCTGAAACCTGGGCACTACTGACGCAGTCAGCTTGGCAGAGTGAAGGGAGCGAGGCAGGGGCATCAGGCACTAGGAGGTCTTTCAGGAAGCTGGGACAGAGTCCATTTAGGGTTCTGTATGTCACACAAACAGTCAATGTGACACACCACTTCACTGGCTAACAGTGCAGCTCATGCAGAGCAGGCATGCAATGAGACAAAATACCTGATGGTGTCAGCCTGGCAGCTGGGCGCTGCCCCAACTGTAAGGGGTGCATCAACTCCCCCTAAGCAGCCCAAGGCATAGAACATTACTGCAGTCAAGGGGGAGGCCATGCATGAATGTGCCAAGGTAACCAGGACCTCATCATCAAGACATGGCTTCAACCTGGCGATAGTTTTCACATGGAAACTATCATATCAGACTCCTGCAGAGACCTGAGACTTAAGTGTCAGTCCATAGTCGACAGCAACAACAACCACATTTTTGCCAGCATCTATAGCTTAAAGGAGCATGCCATCTAAGAATGGTATAGTAAAAGGAATTGTAATGTACCCTCTTTTTCCAACAAAAAGTTCTAGAGAAAACTGCCCTCAGCTAGTGTAGGCAAGGTAAATTAGTGTTTCCAAAGCATTTTAGTCTTACAGGGACACTGCAGCTTGCTTTTTTAGAGTTTACACAAAGTTAAAATAATTGGATTTTCATACTGGACCTCTTCAGACCCTCTTCAATACCTCTCATAATGCTAAGCAACATGCTTTTTACAGTTGAGGGGGCAGCCATATTTTATTTAGTTTTTTCTGCCTGGAGCGACTGACCTCTTTCTGGCCTGCTTTAGAATCAACACCCTTCCCCCAATCCCCCAACTGGGCAGCGGGTTGTATAACTGGGTAGAGTCCTAATCTGGCTGTAGAAGGATGGGCTCAAGTAGTCAAAGTTGGCCACTTCTTTTTTTTTTTTTTTACTTGCTATTTTCCTCCCGCTCTGGAGCCGCGCACCATCGGAGGTGCCTATGAGTGTCTGCCCCTTCTCCACCTACATGAACCTATGGAGGACTCCCATGGAGCCGTGGCTATACCCACAGGTGGCTACAATGTGAGACCCTACACCCCGAGATTTTCCTTCATTTTTTTTTTAATTCAAGTTTATTGAAACTTTCTGGTACATTATATTTGATCAAATTAATTAGTTACTGTATGCACAATACAAATATACATTTCAACCTCTTGTAACACGTTCAAATGCAATCAATAGTTACAGTTATATACTGGATGCTACAGCATCAGGTATTATACTGTCAAGTGGTCGACTAAATAATGGCCTTTGAGGGAAGCTACTCCCCTCAATATTATTAAGACTTTCAGCTCGTACATCTCATTTCCCAAACTTTCAAACCATCTGGCTCTGATGGCTCTCTGTCTTGTTGTGCGTTACGACATGTAGCCAGTTGGATGTCAGGTGACCCAGTGGAAAGTTTAACACTGACCTGCCTGGTTGGAGGCATTTTCTGAGTCCAGGTCAGAGGGAAGAAGCCATCTGGTCCATCTGCGACTAAAGGCCTGTAATTTAAAATGTTGTTTATGTGTCAATTCCCCCATGTTGTGAACTTCTTGAACTATGGTGCACCATTGTTCAAATGCGTGTTTGGGGGGGGGGGGGTCAGGAGCCAATCATCTTCTGGTGATTGCCTTGTGGGCCACCGCCAGAAGAATATTCCAGAGACAGACCCCATCAGGACCTCGGGGAACGACCCCTAGGATCACATTCTCCATTAATAGTGGTGATGAGCAAGAAAATAGTTTTATTAGTGTCTGGGTCACCTGTCACCAGAAGGGTTGTACTGCATCGCAGAGACAGAAAATATGAGTATGGTGGTATATCTGGTCCCCACACCCCCTCCAACATTGGGCAGATATCCCCCTGCCCCACCTGTGTTGGATGGCTGGGGTGTAAAAAAACCTCACTCTCACCTTCCAAGCTAATTCTTGCCTGCCAGGCGAGTACGTGGTTCTATTGGTTGAGAGGAATACTGAATTCCACTCCACCTCAGAAAGCTGGACTACGGTCTCTAGCCCCCACCTACTTTTAATTTGTTGAGCACAATCAACATTAAATTGTCTAATTGCTTTGTATAAGGTGGAGATATGGCTCTTTTCCAAGCTTCAAGAGGTGATGGCCCGTATTTTATTTATTTTTTTATTGAAGATATTGGATAATATACATTTGATTCAAAGACTCCTTTACAAAGGTTCCACGTCATTGGGAGCAGAGACATCAGGAACAATAGACACAATACGAACATACAAAATTTGCCAGCAGATAAAGACCCAGAGGTCTATCAAGTCTGCTTGAATGTGCAGCTAGCACCCCTTATTCTGCAGCTGCCCTTCCCTCCCAACCTGCCCCTTCATTAACCCTCCCCCTTGTCCTGTCCCATACTCGTTTGAAGCAGTCCACTGTTCTACTGCATACCACTTCAGCAGGTAACGCATTACATCCAGCCACCAATCTCTCCGTAAAAAAGTATATCCTCGTCTCCTCCTGAACCTTCCCTCGCCCAGTCTCATATCATGGCCCCCTGGTGGCCCTCCCTCCTTACTTTGAACAGCCCCTCTGTACCTGTCTTGTTTATTCCTTTCATGTATTTAAAGGTTTCAATCATGTCACCCCTGTCTCTCCTCTCCTCCAGTGAGTACATGTTCAACTCCTTCAACCTCCTCTGATGATAAGTCCCCAGCTCCTTGATCATCTTTGTCGCTCTGTGCTGCACCCTCCAGTAACCAATGTCCCTCTTCAATAGGAGCCAGTACTGCACGCAGTACTCCAGGTGTGGTCTAACTAATGACCTATACAGTGGCAGAATCACCTCCTCCCTCCCGAGGATATACCCTTGCAATACAACCCAGCATTTTGTTGGCCTCTTTGCAGCTGCCTTCCTACATTGTGCCGAGTTGTTCATTGACCCTGTAATGAGCACACCAGATCCTTCTCCTCTCTGTCTGGGCTAGCTGCACTCCCCTAGCTGGTAACTCCTCCTTGGTTCTTCATCCCAAAATGCAGCACCTTGCATTTTTGGCATTAAACCCAGTTGCCAGGTGTCTGACCAGGTTTCAAGCTTTGCCAGATCATCCTGCAACCCCTGCCATCCCCCGAGGTCATCCACCACCGCGCCTACCTTGATATCATCAGCAAACAGACTGATCTTGCTCTTGATGTCCCATGATATGTCTGCAATGAATATCCCAAACAACACTGGTCCCAACACTGAGCCCTGTGGAACACCGCTCGTCACTGCCCTTGGGTGTGAGTTCTCCCCACCCACCACCACCCTCTGTTGCCTTCCCTGCAGCCAGTTTCCTACCCATCTCACCAGCTTTACACCGCCCTGTGCCTACTAACTTCCTTCCCAGCCTTCCATGTGGCACTGGAGTCAAATGCCTTACTGAAGTCCAGATACAGGACATCCACTGCATGGCCCTGTCCAGTTGCCTAGTTACCCAGTCATAGAACTCGACCAGGTTGGTTTGGCAGGATCTGCCACGTATGAAGCCATGCTGTCTGCTGTCCTGTAGTCCTTGGCCTCTAGGAGGGCCACCAGCCTCTCCTTCAGGATAGTCTCCATTAGCTTACCCACGATGGATGTGAGGCTCACTGGTCTGTAGTTTCCCGGTTCATCCTTGGGGCCACTCTTGTGGAGGGGCACCACATGAGCCATCCTCCAGTCCTGAGGTACACACCCCGAATGTAGTGAGGCATTAAATAGGTCTGCCAAAGGTCCTACAAGGACCTCTGCCAGCTCCTTCAGTACCCTGGGGTGGATGCCATCTGGGCCTGGCGCCTTGTCCACCCTCAGTGCCTTCAAACCCTCTCGAACTCTGCTCTCCATGATTTCCCCATCTGTCACCACTTCCCCCTGCTTCTGCCATTTCTTTCACCTTGGGTGTCACCCCCCTCTTCTCTTTAGTAAATACTGAGCAGAAGTACTCATTTAGTGCTTCCTTATCGCACCTAGCTTCCACCCAACCCCTCCTGCCTAATCCTTACTATGTGCCTTACAGCTCCTTTTCTCCCTGATGTACTTAAACAAGTCCTTCTCCCCTTCTTAAATGCCTTGTGCCAGCCCCTGAGTTCCGTAGAGATGCTTTGGCCCCTTACTGCCCTTGTCACCTCCTTCGATTCAGTCAAGTACTCCTCCCTGTCCTCCCTCCTGTTTTCGTACTTCCTAAAGGCAGCTCTTTCCTTCTTACCTTTTCCATGACCTCCTTGCTCAACCAGATCGGTTTCTTAGCCCTAGCCTTCTTGCTCTGGGCTTTGCAGCAGGTTTTGGTTGCTCCACTATCCCCAGCTTTAGGCTCCCACCTATGGTTAGTGTCCATACTAGATTGAATTCTGGCCAGGCCCTTTTACCACTTCCCCATCCTCCCAAAGTCGGTCCTCCTGAAGTCCAGCACTAATGTGCCAGATTCCATTCCTTCCTTGCCCATATCCAATGTGAGCCATACTGGCGGTGGTAACTCCTGACAGCGGTTCCTCCACTGTAAGTTCTCTCCAAAGTCCCCATTTGCCAGCACAAGGTCAAGGGTATTTCCTAACCTGGTTGGTTCACTGACCATTTGCAGCAGGAAGCTGTCCTGGAAGGCATCCAGCAGTACCTGCTCCCTTCTGTTCCTGGTTGTTGGGGTGCTCCAGTCCACTCCTGGCATGTTGAAGTCCCCCACAATCACCACACTACCCTTCTCGCAGGTCCTCCTGATCTGTCCCGCTAGTTCCCTGTTTAACTCCTCCGTCTGAGATGGTGGCCTATACACCACTCCCATTCTAAGAATCCTATTCTTGGAATCCTGGATTTGCATCCAAAGTGACTCCGATACCCTCCTCCCTTCCTCCCTTACACACTTCAGTCCTTCCTTCCTTCACATATAGTGCCACCCCCCCCTTTCCCAATCACTCTGTCCCTACGAAATAATCTGTACCCTGGTACAGACCGGTCCTAGTCATTGCATTGGGTGGCCCATGTTTCCGTGATGACTGCAATGTCCACCTCTCTCTCTGCCATGAGAACCTGTAACTCTGCAGTTTTCCTCCCAAGGCTCCTAGCATTAAGGGTAACCACCTTCCACCCTTTTCCACCCCCTTCCATCCTGCCCTCCTTTCCTAGCATCACCAACAGTACTTGCCATTTGTCCTTTGTCACTGTTATGGGGGGTAAGCTCATATGGTTTCCCAACCTGTGGTCTCTGCATATCTCTTCCCCAACTGCCACCCCCCACTCCTAGTTTAAATTCCCAACTTCCTCTATGTACTCCTCCATCCTCTGTTTCAACACTTTCTTTCCCTCCTCACTCAAGTGTAGTCTGTCCTTGGCATAGAGACTACTGTCCTCCCAGGTCCCTCCCCACCCCCGCAACAGCCCATACCCTTTAGCACAACACCAGGTTCTTAGTCATCTGTTAAATTCTTCTATTCTCAGCTTTTTTGTTGTGCTTGCCTTTGGCACAGGAAGTATCTCTGAAAAAGTTACTGATCTTCCTGCCCCCTCACATAATTGTGCTAGTTCCTCAAACCTCCTCTGGACTGTATCTACTGTCTTGTCAGCCAGGTCGTTTGTCCCAAGATGTAAAATTAAATGAGGCTTGTCCCTACCCCTTCTAGCATATTTCAGAACAGACTGTCCCACCCTTTCCGCTGTCATTCCTGGCATGGCCTCCACCCAAATGCGACTATGCCTCCCCCTTGCTACCCCACCTAACTCCTCTTAGTATTGAGTCCCACAGAACTAAGATTCCACCCCTCTTACTCCCTGCTTGCTTCCATTCATGTCCCTCTCTCATTTCCAGCTCCTCTTCTTCCTCCTGCACATTATTTCCCCCTTTTACCCCTGTTGCAATTCTCCCAGCAGAACTTCCCCCCACTCCAGTTTGGTCCAGGCATTTATCAATTACTCCTCTAATTTCATCATTTCCCTCCTCCACCTTCTTCCTCTGTAGCAGTGCACAACTGTTTTCTGAAGGCCCTTCACAAATGCCCCGCTTCCTCTCTCTTCATAGTAACCTGTTCTCTCCTTTCCACTCCATGACTTTTGCCACTTCTTCGCCTCCCTTCACAAGTCCCTATCTCCTCCTTCCATTTGTCTTTTGTCTCCTGACCTGGTTTCCCCGGCAATTGTTCTTCCTGGCCTGGGCCCCTTTGTCTCTGCTTACCTGCTTCTGACCCTCTCCTCACCACTGTTGGCTTAAATCGCCCTCCCTCATCTCCCCTTCTTCCTCCCTCCAGTACTGGGCTAAACCCACCCCCAATCTGCCTTGCCTGTCTTAGTTCCTCCTGCAGACCCTCAATCTCCTTTCTAAGTTTTTCTATGTGGTTGCACACTAAACATCCTCCCACACTCCAGGCAATTTTTAGAAAGATTGGTGCACCACAGTTGTTGCAGCCTACCACCCTACCCATTGCAATAGTTACAGAAATGGTTACAAAATGGAGACAGATAACACAGTAAAGCAGCTGGCGATACAAAGATACAGAGTGTTGCCAAGCATAGGTACATAGTACAGACAGTAGCTGGTAACAGAAACATACACTGCAGGGCAGTGGCACCAGCCATGCCCTGGTGGCTATTTGCAGGCCTATGCTGGCCTGAGGTGTCCATTGTCAAATATAGGCATGCCTGGGGTGGTTGGACCAGAGTTAAGTCCATAGTCGGGGGGGGGGGGAGTAGGGCTAGAAATCAAGGACAGTCACAGACTGAGTCACGAGTGATAAGGTCTCTTAGCTGGGACTTGAACTAACCAAGTTTGGGTTCTGTGAGGAGGGAGTATGGGAGTGAGTTAAGCCAGCTAGGGGTCAGGTACCTAAAAGTTCTTTGACCCAAGGTGGTCTTGCAGTGAGGTACCCTAAAGTGGATTGTCACCGACTGCCAAGTGAGACAGGTGGACAATGGTGCCTGGAGTGGGGGGTGTGAGCAGGTGGGAGTAGACCTGCTGTTATTTTTTTTTAACAAAGAGTCAGGTCTGATATTTGAGCCTCCCATCAAAGCTTAGCCAGTTAGTTGAGGCGTAAAGGGTGTAGGTATGTGCGAGTCTGGTGCAGCCAGTAGCTAGTCAACAGGCCTTATTAATGGCCAGCCTAATTTTGTTTAGGTGCCTGTTGGTGGCTGCCCCATAGATAATGATTCCGTAGTCTATGAATAATAGTACTGATGCCAAGACAGCTAGGTGGAGAGCTTCTGGTGGGAGGCAGTGCTTGTACCAGTGAAGTAGGCCAATACATACACTGACAGCAGTGCTCGGTTTTATGATGTGGTCATGGCAGGTGAGCCCGGAGTCTAGGATGATACCTAGGTATCTGAATGACATAACCTGCTCAAGAGGGTCATTTAGAGAGTTCAGTATGAGCAGGGGTTATCCTATGTTCTTGTTTTGGGAGTGTACAGACACCATGGATTTTGCTTCAGACTGCATAAGCCTGTCAACTTCTTTTTGTAATGAGTGTGTGTCTATATGACCTTAGTTGTAGGATGCAATAATGATCGGTATTTCTAAGGTGGAATGTGTCCTTAATTGTGTGGAAATCATGGACTGTGTTTCCTGACATCAGTTGGCCTAACTGGTATAAGCAAAGTCTGGACCACTGCCTGAAGACATGATCTAACTGGGCCGGATGGAATGTCCCAGACCATGCAAACCACTTTAAAGGCCATATCGCCTTTTCTAGCTTATATCTGGCCCACAACCTGCGAGACATACTTAAAGTGCTTCTGACAGTCAGGAGAAGGGCGTCCCCATCCTCAGCATTAAGAGCTGAATCGGCCATTCTAGCTCCCAATGGTGCTCCCTCTGTGAGGGATCGTTCCATACCCTTCCAGAGGGCATTTTAAGTCGGAGTGCTCCATAGTTAAGCACTGCGTAACTGGGTGGCAAGATAGTAGTCTTTCAGATTGGCGATTGCTCACCCTCCCCCAACCCAATGGACCTATCTGACTGCATGATTTGGAGTCTTAACTCCTTTGGTCCCATAGTCGCCATACGGCGTTGGAAGCATCCACTGCTGAACCAACCCAAAATGGCCACCAGGAGAGAATGAGTTAATCTCGACCTCCCAAGAGACCAAATATATTTTGTTAGCATTTTCTGCCAGGTGGTGAATTGCCCATGGCTAACGTTCAGGGACAAACACTGAAATAAATACTGAAATCTGGGAAGGATACTCATGACTGTATTCTGGAATATAAGGGTAATTTCAACAGAGCCTATTTAGATATATCCTGGTGAAGCTGTAATAACAACGGATCATAGTTTCTATAAATAACTTCGCTAGTTGTTTAATGATCTGAACCCCAAGATATTTTGATCTTCGGTCAGTTCCAGTTTAGGGGGAAGAGTTTTATAATATCTGGAAAGGGGTTATAATAAAACTTAAGGACCTCAGTTTCAGTTTTGTTAAGGGTGTACCCTGCATGACAACCAAATTCTTCTAAGATAAACCAAACTTGGGGGATTGATCGGTCCTGGTTAGTGACGTAAAGGAGAATGGCATCCACACAAAGCGAGATCTTGTGATCTACATCTCCTATACAAACACCAGAAATATTGGAGTTTTCTCTAACAGTCCATGCCAGGGGCTCGATATACACAGCAAACAGCAATGGGAAAAGTGGACACCCCGCCTGGTTCCCCTGCCCAGTGGGAATCTGTCAGAAATACCTCTGTTTAGCCTGACATAAGCCTGAGGGGCAGCATAGATGACCATGAAGGCATTTATCATGGCCTATGGGAAGTCAAAGTGTTCAAGGACTTTAAACAAAAAGGACCATGAGACTCTGTCAAACGCTTTTTCACCATCGAGACTCATCAAAAATGCTGGGCTTTTATCTAGGGAGACTTTGTCTATTATATTTATTGTTTGCCTGACACTGTCAGGAGCCTGACGGCCTACAATAAAACCAGTTTGATCCATAGAAGTAATCTGTGATAGTAGGGTATTTAGGTGGGTGGCAATAATTGAGATATAGATCTTACAGTCTACATTTAAGAGTGATATCGAGTGATAAGAGCCATGTTCCACTGGGTCTTTGCCTGGCTTGTGCAAGACTGTGATGGTTGCATAGTTCCAGGAAGGAAACACTAACCCCCTCCCCTGCCCAAACCGCATTATAGGCCTGTAGAAGGTGGAGAGACAGCTCTTTGGCCAATATTTTATAAATCTCTCCACAGAACCCATCAGAACCCGGGCATTATCGTCTTTGTGCACTGTATAGCCGGTGTCACTTTAGACATCCTGATGGGGTAACCAGGGTTTGTTGTTGGGCCGCTGATAGTGTGGGTAGTTTCAATCCATTAAGAAATTGAAGTTTTTCTTGGGGAGGGGTCTCGGTCTGGGGTTGGTATAAATTCTTATAGCAACTGACAAATGCATCCATAATTTGGTTCCCCTTTATGTGTTATAATCCCAGTTTTTGGGTGCTTTATTTTGGCTACAGTAACCTTAGCCTGGCACTGCCAGAGTCGGAACGCTAGGAGTTTTGTGGCTCTAGGGCTCCCCTCATAAAAAGATTTCTCTTTGTTTATGCATCCCAATCAAGATGAGTTTGCCCCTCAACACTATCTTAAGTGTATCCCAGAGTATTTCAGGGGTGGTGCCCGGGTTTGAATTAAGTTCTATTGTTTGTGAGACTATTGCTTTCAAAGCCGCAACTGTTTCTTTGTCTCGTAATAGGGAGGTGTTTAGTCACCAGTGCGTTCTTTTTTTTGGGTAGGTTTAAATCCACCTCCACGTAAATTGGTTGATGGTCTGACTGGACGGATGTTCCAACCGACATGTGACAGAACATGGCCAAATCCCTAGCATATGTCAGACACACGTCAATACTGGAGTGGGTTTTGTATCTAGGAGAGTAGCAGGTATAATCCCTAGTCCGTGGATACGTCCCCCTCCATATGTCTCAGAGACCCATTTCTGCCATTATTTTATTGAAGAGCCTGGCTGTACAGTTTCTGGCTGTGGGTATCGGAGAAGTCGTGTCCAACTTCCTATTCAAAGTGAGATTCCAATCCACCACCCCCCAATCAGTTGGATGCCTCTTGCTTTTTCTACTACCAGCTCAATCATGCCAACATAGAAGTCAATGGGGGAGCCGGGGGGGGGGGGACATTAACATTTAGTAATGTTATCTGGGTGTCTTGCACCCTTCCTGGGACCATGACAAATCTAGCCCCTGGGTCCACTACCATCGACTCTTCAAAGGGTAAGGTACTGTATCTGCTAGGAGAATTACCACTCCTTGCTTTTTCCCCTTTTCTAGTGAGGCATGACAGAGAGTGGGGTATTTTTTGTTGTTTAAGCTTTGCCACCTCCATGGGGTGAGGTGTGTTTCCTGTAGGAAATTTATTTGCCATTTCTGTTCTTTAATAAAGTTCATTATCCGTTTTCTTTTAATGGCGCTGTTTATTCCATTGATGTTATAGGACAATACCTTAGTGTCCAGACTAGCCATGATTCTATAATGGTGAGGGGGGACATCCGCTCTTCAGCTCTTCTATATTACACTGTACACAACAGTAGATGCATAAATATTTGCAACAAAAGTACCCCCTTGAACCTTAACACTGCTTAACTCAGCAACCAATCATAACACCGGTATTGGCATAACTCGTTTGGCTAAACCCGACTGTGGGAAAAGAAACTCTAATTAGTAGCCAAAATAATGGCTACTTAGCTTAGAGGTTACAACAAAATCAACTGAGGTCTCTTTTAGACCTATGCTTCCTAGGTCAGACAGCGAGGTGCTCGTCGTCTAGGGTATGCCTTAATCTTAGGCACTTCGAGCCCCTACCCATGTAGGGAGTGGAGCTGACTGTCTCCCAGGAGGGGTGTTTAGACTCTGTCTGGGAGACCAATCTGACTTTGGGGTAGGTGTTCACCTAGTGTGGGTGTCACTATGTCCCAGGCGTTCCCATTTACCCACCCGAACAGTATCGATTTAATCTGTGTTTCAGCCTTCTAAATTTATAACTCTGCCCTGCAAATGTTGCTAGCAGAGGCTTGTGAACCTGCTAGTCAAGGGGATCACCCATGAGAACAATTCCAAAGCTCCAGAACTCACCCCCCCATTCATACAGTCCCCCCCCATGTACCCTGAATTAAACAATCGAGGCAGCTTTAAAGCCTAGGGCCCTATGGCATCTATATGAGTAAAGTCACGGCCTATCTGCCCAACCGGCTGGCAGTCACAGGTATCTCCTTCCCCACTATCGCCCAGGCTGCGTAGGGAAGGTGTAGACCTCAGTAAGGAAGGGGGGGGGGGGCAATCAGCCAACTTTCCCCATTTGTCTCCAGAGAGCAACAGTAAACAAACAGTATAAACATTTTCAAACTAGCATTTTTGAAACCTATTTATAAACTCTGGAATTTAGTAAATCAGTCATGGAACCAATGGTGTCCAGTTTTCATTTAAAGAAAGTTCTAAAATAGGGTGGTCACATGGACTTCAGTTCCAGATGGCTAGTAAGTCTATGAATATAAATCCATCTTCTGGTTTCTCGCACAGAGAGTGCTGTGCTGCATTAACCCCTTCCCCTTGCAGGAAGAACAAAACTTCCAGGCACAGTGGCCCTCTCCCTCTGTCCGGCAGACCACAGCCTCCTGATCATGCCACTCTGAGCTCTCCTGCATGACATTTTGATGTAAAATGAAAAATTTAAAATTATTTTAACTTACTGTTGCAGTCCATCTGATAATGGGTTGCTAAAGTTCTCCCATATGCAGCAGCAGGAGCATCCTTAGCTTACCGTCTATGTCACATCCGAGACTGTGGGGGAGGTCAACAAAGGGGGGACCCACAGTGGAAGAAGACCTGGGGGGGGGTGCAGCACTAACATGATGAAAGAAACTCGGGTAATTCCCTGTCGATTTTCAGGTGTCCACGTTCTCCGTTGTTTGTTCCTGACTTCTAGAGATCGTTGGGGCGTCATCTACCAATCCCTTACTTAGATCTTGGTGTAAGATAGTGGAGCAACATGGCTTCAGCACTGCGGTCACATCTGCGCGGATGTTTATTATGAGCATTGCCTGTGGGGTCCCATTCGGTTGTGCCCTTTTGAGAGACTAATCAGGCCAACTGGAGCAGTTCCTTCTCCAGTCTTTCTTTCAGCAAGGGTGGAGTGGCAATGCCTAGGCTTTCAAGGTAGAGAGAGGCTGGTAGCAGATCTTAAAAAGTATGAGGGCCTTGCTCCGATTCCAATCTAAAGCATGCAGGGAACAGAATTTGAGCTTCTATATTTTTGGCCTTCAGCTGTTTCGGAATAGGCCAAAGGGTTTTGTGCTGTTCTTGAACTTAAGTGGTGTAATCATCACCTAGCAATATTCTGTTGTGTTTAAACATGATCTCCCTTTGCTTCCATGCCCTAGTAAGTAGCTTTTCCTTGACAAGAGTAATAGGTGAGCTTAGCTACAAAGGATCTGGGCCTTGAGCCTACATTCGTGGGTCTTGGTGCGAGAGATCTGTGTGCCCTGTCCATGCTTAAATCCAGATCAACCGACAGTTTCAGCGCTTCCCTGAGCACGTTTTGGAGGAAGGCAATTACTGTGGGAGCTTTGGTTTCTTCCCCTTTTGGGATTCCATAAATCCGGATATTCCGTCTCAGACAGCGCCCCTCCAAATTGTCAAGCCTGCAGTTCAGCTCTCTCTCTCAAGCAAAGAGGTAGAGGAGGAGGTGGTCATGGCGGTCTGTCTGCTCTGAGACAGCCAACAGGCCAAGTTCAAGCAGGACTGACCGACGTTCTATGCCACTAATATCCGAGCAGAGTTCAGTGAGGGAATTGTCTATTTTGGATACTGTTTTGGCAGTTTGTATAATTGTGGCAATTAGATCTGCCTCTTCGGGTTTGGCCTGCTACGTGATCACCATGCTTTCTTGTGCGGCCTCCTCCATTGCAGAACGGTGGTGTTTTTCTCTCTGAAACAGCTCCTTCAGTTTGTGAGCCGGCATCTCTGGAAGCCTGGAAGCTGCGGCTTTCGATCTAGTTGTTTTAGCGGGTGACTGCATCTTTTAGATGGCTGATGTACACTGATACGATCGGATTGTGTTAGGGAGACCCAGGTTCAGGCTGCCACCATCTTCCTGACATCACTGAAGTTCCACTTGAGGTCCTTCTTGTCTCGTCAGGTACACTAGACAGGACAGGCGGGAGTTACGGGGTCTGCACCGGGCGCTCCATCTCCCCAGCACTACAAGAGCTGATTTTCCCTTGTTCTGGAGGGCGTGACATGCACCCAGATGTCAAGGCGCAACCACTGACATCCATCATGCCCCAATCCCTCAATGTGGCTCTGATGCTTACTACGCCTCTGGCCTCCGCCAAAGGTCAGTCAAGTGCCAAGCCTCAACCCCCCTCCCTCCCTGGAGTAGGTGAGCATTCCTCTGGATGCTCAAGCCTCCACCCTTCCCCGGCTGACCCTCCATCTTCCCAGGCTCATTCCCGAACCCAGGTCGACAGCATCGCAAGTAGTAGCACTACCACTGCTCCGGCGGGCTGACCCTGTTGGCCTTCTTCCGGTTCTGTGCCTCATTTTCCTTAGTCTTTGTGTCTGGAAGTTGTCTGCATTGTGCGGTCTCTCACAAGGTCAAGAGACCTGCTCCCATCTGTGCATCCACCAGGACCCTACACGACTTAGCACACACTGCTTCTTCTGGAGGAAGAGGGTATGCAGCACGCATTCCAAACCTTCCTTGGCCCACAACAGATGTCTCGGTGGGAATGGTATGAGGGCATCATGGGAGAGAGAGAACTGTCAATGGCAGCACTTCTGTCTCCACGCCACCACATAAGTAGGAATTTGTGCTTGGTCCCAGACCCATGCCACCTACATGGTAGAGTAACCCACTGCCATTGTCCCACAGGGGGCGGCCCTAATCCTAACCTCAGATAATTTTATATAGATTTTATCATCTTATATGCATTTCCTTTTATATGGATTTTATTTTGAATCTATTCAATCCTAGTCATTTTTAAGTATTTTGGTGATGTGGTTTTATGTTACCCGGTCCATGTCTGTTGTGTTCAGTTCATGATGTATTTTATCTTGCACAGCACCCAGAGCTTCAGGGAATGGCACTTTAGAAATAAAAATGTACTTACCAGGGTTTTAAATAATTGATTAGCAGTTTTTTTCCTGGGATAATACTAACTGTACAGAAAGTATTTATATAGGTTTTCTAAAAGTGTTATGTTTGTTAAACACAATGAGGCAAGTGCCATGCATTTTTACAATGTTTTAGCACTTTTATGAGCAAAACGCTAATCAATTTTTAGAGTTAAATAAAACCCTGCTTACTAATGCAGTGGTGGCGGGGAGGGGTATAATAATTCTGAGGCAGCGTCGTGAAATGGTTATAGCACTGGCCTGTAAATCAGGAGAGCACAGCTTCAAACCCCACTTAAGCAAAATACTGTGTGACCCTGAGCAAGCCACACACACATAACCTTCCAGTGTTTCTGTCTACCCAGCAGTGGAAATGGCTGAAGCAGGACCTCACTGGAAATGAGAAACTGCATTACAGCTGGGGTGTCTTGAGGAAATAAACTATGAAAAAAAAAATTAAATTGTAACTCTAGCACAAGTCCACCCATCTCCAATATTGCAATGGTGATCCATTCAGGGTGAGAGCTCAACACCACCAAAATTAAGGACTAAAAAAAAAAAAAAAAAAAAGAACCAAGCACTCTTTCAGTTTAGTTTTGCAGAAGGTGCACTGATGTGACCATGATGGAACTCTTTCCAAATCCATCCACTAGAGTGACACGATTCTTTTTTTTTTGTTATATTTAGAACTTTTTCTTCCCCGGGGTACAGGCTGGGCTCTTCAGCCGCTGCTCCTTCCCTGACTGCCTTCCCTCTCCTCCTGGGACTTGCCGGTCACTTCGTCATCCCCTAGACCTTGCCCCTCAGTGATGGGGCCGGGGGCGGCTGTCCCCACCAGCCTCGGGCTCTTCTTGTGGCATGGGTCCCAGGGTGATACAGCAGGTCAGAGCAGCGAGCAGGTTTTCATGCACCTGTCCCCAATTTTTCTGTTTCTCTTCCTGGCTGGTGGCATGACGATGCAATCAAGTATGCATGCAGAGGCGCACGGGCACTACGTGCTGACTGCCAGCCTATCCCAGAGTGCCTTCATGTGGTGGCAGTGTCTGAGTGGTGCAGTGAATCCCCCCCATCCCTGGCGGAGAAGCACAGTCTCTCCCACCCTGGCAGAAGGCTAGCAGCCAGAGTCCATCACCGAACCCAGGCTGCTGGCATGGTGGCAAGTGAGGCACCTGGCACCTCAGTCCTCGCACCACTGGGCTGGCTCCCTAGACCCTATTCAACAGCACATGACAAACATCTTACATGCCTTCCTTCCCCACATAAAATAAGGAAAAAGGGAGCATAACTCATCTGTAAAATGTTGCCAGATAGGATTCCTTATGTGTACATGGGAAATTTTCAGGAAACATACCCCACAGCATACAATGAAGACCATTGTTCTGATTAAGCAATACTACATGACTAGGCGTGTGTTGTTGTGGGATTTACACATGCCTTGTGTGGTGTGTCACAAGGCACAGCTAAGTGACTTTAACCACACAAAAAGTGTGTAAATCCCACTACTACACATGCCCTGAAGTGCATTACTGGGATTATAAAATAAATCTATATTTAAACATTAAAAAAAAAAAAAATTAAATTAGGTTGAAAGAAAGTAAACATTTGCTCAGTGGGATCTTTACTGGCTCTCTGTTGTGGGAGTTACAGTCATGTGACATGTTTTCACCAATGAGGTTACAGGATTTTCATGACCCATTAAATATTCACAATAACCCGCTAAATAATCACAATTATACAATGGCAAGAAAGAATCCTGTGCTCTGACTGATCAGCCTGGGCTGGACCCGTGATATTATCCCAGTACAACATCATGGATCTAGTCCCAGCACACACGACCACATGAAATGTCAGAAGAATTATTCCACAGCCCATGTCCATAGTGCCCACCGGGGTGCCCACACATGGCATGGTTACTCTGGCTTATGCCAGTACTTTTCTTTTAAGTAAACTCCTCTTTCCCATAGCAAAATAATTCAGTGTACCACACACCAAAACCCTGTCACATTCCCCAACTGCATTTACTGTTCTGAAAACCCTGACATTTTTTGACTAAAATGTTTTTAAAACAAGGAACGTAAAACAAAGCCATCAGTCTGATCGCTTCACTGTCGCAAGTCCACAAATCTGCCCCTTACATCCATGTGTCAGCACACCTGTTTGTAAAGTAAGCACAAAGTGTACTTTACTGTCTGAAACAAATTAAAAAAAAAAAAGAATCTAAACCAAAGCCATCACTCCAATTGACTTCACTGTTGGCAGTCCCCCCGCTCTGCCCCCTACATTCACTGTTGGAAGTCCCCTGCACTTCCCCCTTACATTAGCGCGCAACTGCATCTTATTTTAAACTGAGTATGAGACTTACTGATCGGTGCCAGCAGTTTTAGTCTTTTACTTCTCCCACTACAAATCCTGGCACACTGACACTACTGGGAGAAGCAGAACTTTCACCTACCATGACCCTGGCTGACAGTTGGCGGGGGCAGGGGCAAACAGCAGTACAGGGAGTGTCACTGATAGCCAGCAAAACAGGATCCCATACACGACCTGCATACTGACAAAAAGCAGGGGGGGGATGACAGAGACCTAAACAGAATCATCCCAATAAAACACAAAAACCTAGACAGCAGGAGGGGGAGTGTGAGACACAGATTTAAAAAAAAAAAAAAAAAATAAGGAGACAGGTGAGACAGCCAGCAGCACCACATACTGGCCAAAGCAATACATCAGGAGTTCAGCACTGTTTCCCCCCCCCCCCCCAGAGTATTCCTACCTATTGAAAAATTTACTAAAAGTCTCATTTAAATGTATTTTTATATTCTTTTTCTTCACAAATGAACCATAGTATGTATATATATATAGATAGATAGAATATATATATATATATATATATATATACACACACACACACACACATATACATACATACATATATATATATATATATATATATACACACACATATATATATACATACATACATACATATACAATAATGAACAGGGAAGTATGCATAACGAGAATTTAATGGTTGCCAGAGGTGTGGATACTCGTAAACTCTGAGGGCAAATATCCCACACCGTGGGTGACCATTAAATCTGAGTTTGAGACACACTTCCCAGTCTTATTTTTTATAATTGCTGGTCAGTAATTTTTTCCAGCCGTGCTCTGCTGTTCCTCTGTGTGTGTGTGTCTGTCACACACACTCTCCGTCTGTCTCCCTGTCCCTCTTTAATTAATTTTTTTGATACTTTGTTCTTCTTGACGTTTTATTTATTTATTTTTTTACTCGCAGTTTCTGACTGCTGTTGCGGTCGGGCTGTATACTTACAGATCAGGCTGGTGCTCTGTGTGAAGCCACGGTCCCGTTTCATAGGGGACGAAGAGCAGGATCAACCAGAGTTTAAAAAAAAATAGATGGCAGGATCAACCAGACACTTATTTATTGATTTTTTTTGTTAACTCTTTTTTCTGCACCGTCTTACAGGGAACTCTTTCAGGCATCCTCGGACCCAAGAGCTCTGTCTCCACCCTGAAGTCTGTCTCCCTGTCCCTCTTTAATTAATTTTTTTGATACTTTGTTCTTCTTGACGTTTTATTTATTTATTTTTTTACTCGCAGTTTCTGACTGCTGTTGCGGTCGGGCTGTATACTTACAGATCAGGCTGGTGCTCTGTGTGAAGCCACGGTCCAGTTTCATAGGGGACGAAGAGCAGGATCAACCAGAGTTTTAAAAAAAAAATAGATGGCAGGATCAACCAGACACTTATTTATTGATTTTTTTTGTTAACTCTTTTTTCTGCACCGTCTTACAGGGAACTCTTTCAGGCATCCTCGGACCCAAGAGCTCTGTCTCCACCCTGAAGCTCCCTCTCTACCCCGCACCACACCAGCCAGGCAGATTCCCCGGCTCTGCACCCTCCCCCGAGGTGGGGCCGCCCTATCTGCCCAAGGCTCTCTACCTACACTTAAATGGGCCCGTCTGGGCGGTTGGCCCTTGTAGAAAGAGGAGCCCAGATCTGGAGTGTGGCTCGGTGGGCGAGGTGCCGTTGCCTATCCCCGCAGATGGGGATTTTATTCTTAAGGTAACCCCCCCACTGGCCCAGCAGTGCAATGCGCTCCTGTGCATGCCCACAGGAGAGCCGCTGCGACCAATCCCCTATTGCCGGGATCCCGACTGCTGCTAGACTCCCAGTCTCCACAGGGGGTCGCCAGACAGCGGGATCATGTCTCTCCCCCAGGAAAGGAGAGCTGTCTCCGGACATGCGATCCTTTCTTCTCCTGCCGGCATGAGTCCACTCCCTAACCCAGGTCACCGGTGTGACGTGAGGTGTGGCGTCCAGCGCTTCAACCCTCAGCACCAGCAGGCCGGCTTACCAGACACTGTTATCACGTGAGATAAAAAACAACTCTCCAGAGTTCAAAGACATTGTGGCAGCTCCTTGATAAATGAGAAATGCAGCCACCATGTTTGTGTGACTGTTCAACCCTCCCACAAATGGAGCATTAGCCAATGAGGGGGTGATTCTATTTTGAGTGACTCAGCTTGTATTTGCCGTTATAACCCACGGGTTATAACAGCAATAACAGCTCAGTCAGCTCATAGAAAAAAACTGTTCACCAGTTATTATAATAGCAATAATACACTCAAGAGTGTGTGCTGTGCCGAGATAATGTCACTTCTCAGGTGTTGGATGCACTCTGCCTGCAGCCTCCTGCCCAGCTATTCAAGGCATGACATTATCCCAGCACAAGACACACTCTATCGTGCATTATTGCTTAAATAATCCATGAATTTCAGTAAATAAACTACAGGGTACAAAAGCAGAGTAGCATACGTATGAAAGGAAGACCAAATAACGCATCAAATTAAGTGCATTGTATAATAGGTCTGCATCACGATGGCTGCCACAGATACTGCTTTCTGACTGAATGAGCCAGGTCATCTACCATGCCTATAGGTACTCACAAACACACAGTGCTACATATTCTAAGCTACAACTTTCAATACTGGGCCTTTTTATAAGTTCAGTAACACACTTCAGGGTGTATAATATGCAGTTTTTGTACTTTGCTGTACCATAGGACCTCAATAAAACTAGTTATTGTATCTCATAGTGCCATTCTGCCATGGACTTTATGCCAAGTTTAAATAAACAATAAATGCAGGTATGTGTCTTTGTACTCAGTGCCTCCCTAGTCCTTCTGCTGTGATTAACTTAGTATGGCTTTTCCAGTACAACAAAGTTCACATAAAACAACTGTGTTATCTGTGTATGTATGAGACAGTCACCAGCAGAATGTGCCATTTGCAACTGAGCGAAGATGTCCTCTGATTCTAGACTGGAGCACTGTCTGGAGGGTAGTGAGCAGTCTCACGGCCTTGCCAGGAATGAAAACATCCCGCATCCTAACAATTAATTAGTCCTGACTAATTTATCATGCCTGTAGGGAAGTGTAACATGTATATTTCAAGCTTGCAGTGCTAGTGTTAATTGGTAATGCCAATAAGTGCAGTGTATTTTACTGGCTATTTGGATAATTTATATTTTGAAAAGGATTGCTTTCTGGGATGTCAATGAAAATGAGATGCTTAATTGCATGGAACGAAGCCAGTGGGCATCATGGAAAGAAAGAAAGAAAGAAAGAAAGAAAGAAAGAAAGAAAGAAAGAAAGAAAGAAAGAAAGAAAGAAAGAAAGAAAGAAAAGAAATCAGTGGTTGTTTCAATTTTGCAAGTACACAGAAACCATGAAGTATGTATGTGTTTGTGCTTGGGGAAGTGTTGGGCATGTAAAATATTATCATTTTTAGCAAAGCGTGTGATCATAGAACTACTTTTTTCTGACTTGGTTACTTGGCCAAGTAAGAATTTGACACCCTGTGTACGAAACAGAAGCTGGCTCTCAACTGCCTTTTGTAGTTCACAATTTAACCTGATGCAGACCAACATTCAGTTTAGCCCTGACAATTAATAGCTTATCAAAATTTAGTGGAGTCCCGATTTTGTTCTGCAAAAGTTTTCAACATGGGGGACGGAATACTTACCAGAAGTAACATTAGGTGCGTTTACATTACGTGCTGTGATGTGTTACTCCTGAGTGGCACACACGAATCCAGGATTTCTACAGTAAATCCATATCTCAGCCTCCTGCAGCACTGGCATCTGGAATTAATGTTCCCACTTATGTCTGGTGGGGGTGGGACATCAGCAGCAACAGACAGGGAAGAGAACCCTATGCAGCACTGCCAGTGGCAGGACATGGCCCTCACAGGACTGGCAGCACCTGAAGCATTACAGCAGGGACACTCCCCGCACAGCATTAGTCTAAAAGAGCAACATCGCAGCAGCTCTGCACTGCAACCCCAGCAGCATCCACACAACTCGGCTCTCATCAGATTGGTCTCTCTGCACTGCAGAGAGGGGTGTTGCCAAGGAAGTGTAAACAGGCCTACAGTGCTGGCAGGGCAAATGAAAACAGTAAGAGGTCTCAGGATTCCAATTTTTTGTTGAAGACCCTTGACCACAAAAGCACGGTGTCCAATGATGCACAATTATTTTTGCCCAAAGGTTTTAAACTTACTTTCCTACCTATCCTTTTTATACAAATGCAGGGCTCTTGGCAGTGTTTGCCCCCACCCAGTCTGAATCTCCCCATATGAAACAATGGAAGTCCCGGACCAAATACTGGAATTTCAACAGATTTCCTTTGGAGAACCCCTCTACAGTGTGGATGAGTATCGGGCAGCAGAATGTCCATCCGGAAGCTCCAGCAGTGTGTCCTGGGGATGGAGAGCACTACCGAATATGCACCACCCTACGCCCAGAAATGGTATTTTATCAAAACGAGACTCATAAAATTATGTGTAGGACACTTGTAAATCTGCAAGGGAGTCCCAGATTCCTCAAATAAACTGTCCACCAGAAGCTTGGGTTTACTGTTAATTATTACATTTAAACAAGTTCCCAAACATAAGTGACTGAAGTTGGACTTTCACAAATACAAGCTAGTCTATCAGTAGGGATATGGGTTGGAATTAGTGTTTAAATGTCTGACTGCAACTTGCAGGCAAACTGGTATGGGAATGTCAGTTTAAATCATTGAGTAGTATTAATACTCACATTTCAAGGGCAGCTGACTCAGAAGACATCAGCAGGCTTTGTTACAATGATAAATCTATTCTTTGATCTGCACCAGTCAGTATCCAGGTATCGTAGAGTGCTCTGGCCTCTCTTGTTTCGACCCCTTAGGCTAACTTTCCTTTTCTGTAAAATAAGAAAGTTGTCTCATATGTCTACCATGGACAAAGGGGGTTGGGGCGTTATAGGTTGGGAGTATTTTCAGACCTTTCAAAACGGTAATGTTTTTGGTAGCCAAGAAATGGGGAATAAAAATAATTTGTTCCTATTAATATTACAGGACATGTTCTGGAATTCCATTTGCTACAGTTATGACAATGGCATCCAATGTCATCAGTCAGTAACAGTGTAAGTCCACCGACACGGACTCCGAACTCCAACAGGTCAGGTCAGGGCACATGTCCACCCAGCTACCTCTTGGAGGGAAAAGCACATTTCGACTATGCCAACCACCCGAAGACGGATTTTTCAGGTGACGTCCAGCCAGTGGGTGTCTGGGAATTTGGGGGAAGGGAAACCAGGCCAAATGCCACTAGCTGGAAACATACAAGGAGAGGTATGAAGCTGACTCGAATGCAAACAAGGACAATTTTTATTAGCCATTCCTAAATTAACAACACACTAAATATCTAAACACTAAAAAGATCATTACCGTGCTAAATCATAACTATTACTCTAATTTCTATGCTCTAAAAAGATTTGTAACACCAATTAAAATTATAATTATTACTCTAACTTTATCTACAGTGTATCAAGCTATGCAGTACACATTTAGAGGCTAGCCACGATCGTGAGTCCTTTGGGGGAGAACAAGGGAACAGATCGGGAGGCCATTTTTCTGTCCAGGGCAGTTCCCCTCCAGGAGGGACGCTCAAGAAGAAGACCACCAAACAAAGGATACTGGACTGAAGAACTCTACTGAAGCGGTGAGGATCATTGGCTGCAGGTCTCTTAACAGACCACTGGAACAAGTCACTCCTCTAAGAATGAGACAGAAGAACATCAACTAGCCATGCAGGCCATACCTGGGTTGCCGGGATACCAGGACAGAACAGGACGAAACAGGAAGCAGGAATCTCTGGAGGAACAGACAAGGACCAACAGCTGGACAGGAATGACAGGGCTAGAACACACTGGGACCACACGCAGGCAGGGGTGGCGGCACAATAAAACATTTTTGTAAAACCTTGTGGTGGTGGTTATTTGAGGCAAAACTTTCTGTGCACTCGAATAACACAGTTAGGGCAACTGTAGGTTGCATAACACAGTTCAGGGCAATTGCAGATCACAAACACAGTCCTGGGCAATTGCAGGCAATAGAACAATTAAATCATAGGGCCCCAAACATCAATCTATCATTTACATACAGTTCTGACAGTTCATCAATGGGGTGCGTTACCCCTTAAGTTTAGCTTCTAGTGCATTACCCCTTTAAATCTGACTTTCAGGCATTAATACATATCATTCTTCATTTATATAGCCCCTACCCCTTACATCACTGTTTCTTAATGGGGTTCTCCTTAAGTTCCGCCTATTAGGCGGCACCATAGGCGGGGATTGCCCGCCCCTACAGTCCCTGGCTCAATGGAACACTTTCCACTACTCCGCTCCTTGGGCGGTCCATTACTGGGGCTAGCCTGCCCCCACAGTTCTTGGCTCAATGGAGTCCTTCTCATTACTGTGCCCTATGGGTGATCCATGACTGGGGCCCTGCCCGCCACCACAGACCTTGGCTCTATGGAGCCCTTCTCCTTACTCCGCCCTGTTAGTGATCCATTTGCAGGGGCCTTGCCCCCCCCCCCAAAAGACTGCTGCTGCCGCCGGTGCCTGGAAGTGCCCAAAGTAATTTTTGTTCTCTTTCCTTTAAAAAAAAAAAACAAACAAAGTCCTTCTTTATTCAGACGGTTTCCAGCACCCAACTATGGTGCTGCCACCACTCACCCTGCCACCCTCTTCCTTTGCATCAGGGTCAGGACTACTGCTTGACACAGTGGGGAGGCCTGGACCCAACTCCTCCCACTAACCTCTTCGGACTCTTGCTGCTAGGCACTGGTGGGGAGGCCTGGACCTGCCTCCTCCCACAGACTACCACTGCTGTTGGGTTGGGCTGCTGCTGGATGGACCAGCCTTTCCCAACTGCCAATGCCCTTCCCTGTGAGAACTTTCACCGCTGCAGCCTCGGGGAGCCATGAGCGCAGGTTCCCGGTGCAAGGTAACAGGGGGGGGTCTAACTGAAGAAGCATGTAGGGTAAACAAGGCAGAAAAAACATTTTAAAATGAAGCCCAGCTGGGGCTCTATGTTTCAGGGAAGGGCGGCACCTAACCGGGGCACACCTATCCCCTGGGGCACCTAACCTACCCCAACAAGCCCTGGAGCACCTGGATGACCATTTTTGGAGGGCACCAGGAACTCTGGGGCATTACAACAGTTTGTCCCTGGACAGCTCGAATGAGATGGGATACAATACCTCATTTTCACTGGTGTCCTGCTTTTAGCAAGTTGTACAGCTGGGAGAATAAAGCACAAGAAGGTGACATGCTCATGAGAATACAAAAAGTAAATGCTCTGGTGGGATCCGAACCAGGATTCTCTCGCTTCCCAAGCCTGTGCTTGAACCGTTAGATCATACAGATTCCCTGATTTTTTTCTGCTACAGTGGTTATGGGTTTCATGGGGAACAGAAAAAAAAAATTGAAAATGCTTGTTCGATTCCAAACTCCAGTCTGTCATTTACAGTTTCCACACGTTCATTACAGTCCAAAAGGACCCCTGGGAATTAATGCTTTGGCTCAACAGTTTTGACCCTGCAGCAAACACATCTCTAAAGGAAAATAAAATCAAATAGCGACTCCTCTGTGGCAATGTGCAGCTGCATCCGTGGACTCAGCACTCAGCAGGGTTTGCTTAGGGACTGGCTAAGTGGCATATCGCTGCGCTGGATGAGTTGGGAAATATAACATTTGTAACTGATCACATGAAGTTTAGAGGTTATTGTATATGCCTTCTAGTTTTCTGTGTTTTTATTTTTTCTATCATAGAAACACAGAAATACAGACTTTGACGGCAGATAAGGACCACTTGGCCCACCCAGTCTGCCCATTTCCCTACCTACTGGATAAGCTGCAGATTCTAGTTAACAAACAGCCTACTTCCTGCACCCCCCCCCCCCACTACAACTGCCTTATGTCTGTCCCATGCATGTCTGAATTCCCCCACTGTTTTAGACCCAACAACCTCCTCAGGAAGGTGGTTCCATGCATCCACCACTCTCTCTCCGTGAAAAAAATTTCCTCACATTACCCCTGAGCTGCCCCCCATCTTTAAATTGTGCCCCTTGTTCTTACACATCTCTTTTCTGAAAGATGCTACCCTCCTGGACTTTGTTGATTCCCTTGAGGTACCTGAAAGTTTCTATCATGTCCCCCCTGTTCCTCCTTTCATCAATGGTATGTATACATATTAAGCTCTCTCAGTCTCTCTTCATATGGTTTCTGATGCAGACCCTGCACCATTTTAGTTTCCCCCCTCTGGACTGTTTCCATCCTGTCTATGTCCTTGCGTAGATGGGGTCTCCAAAACTGCACACAGTACTCCAGATGGGGTCTTACCAACTGTCTGTACAGAGGGATAACCACTTCCCTTTTTCTACTTGTGATGACCCTTCTTATGCATCCCAGTATCCCCATGGCTCTCCTTACTGACTTTAAAACTGTTGCCTCAAGTATATGGGTGTGAAGAAAAGAGTTTAATAAACATATGAGTTTTGATGGACTTTGGATTATATCTTACTTTTTATAATATTTTGGAATTTTAAGCCCATAAGTAAGATTATCCAGAATTACACTAATATATTAGGGCATCCTGTATCAACACTAGTAGTAATCTCCTTACTGACTTCTCACATTGCTTACCCACCTTTAGGTCATCTGATATGACTACCCCCAAGTCCCTTTCCATTTCTGTTGTTGTTAGTACCTCCCCTGCTATCGTGTACTCTTCTCCTGAGTTTCTGTTTCCCAGGTGCATTACTTTGCACTTCTTTGCATTGAATCTAAATTGCCATATGTCTGACCATTCCTTCAACCTTGCCAAGTCCCTTCTCATCCTTTCTACCCCCCCGCCCCCATGTATCAACTCTGTTACAGATCTTTGTGTCATCTGCAAAGAGGCATACCTTTCCCTCCAGACCTTTTGCAACGTCACCTATAAAGATGTTAAAGAGAACTGGACCTACTACTGAGCCCATAGGTACTCCACTAGTAACCCCCCCTTTCTTCGGAATGTGTTCCATTCACTATGACCTTCTGTGTCCTGTTGTGCAGCCAGTTTGCTACCCAGGCTACCATCCTGGAACCCACTCCCAGGCTTGCTAACTTGATTATTAATCTTTTGTGCAGGACTATGTCAAATGCCTTGCTAAAGTCTAGGTAGGCCATATCCACAGCCCCTCCCTGGTCTATTACTTTGGTCACCCAGTCAAAGAAATCAATTAGGTTCATCTGACATGACCTTCCTGCTGTAAATCCATGCTGCTTTGAGTCCTGTGCCCTGCTGGCCTCTAGGTACTCAACAATTCTTTCTTTCAGCAGTGATTCCATCATTTTCCCTACCACCAAGGTCAAACTTACAGGTCTGTAGTTTCCTGCTTCTGCCTTGCTCCCACTTTTGTGAAGGGGAATCACATCTGCCCTCCTCCAGTCCTCAGGTACCACCCCATCCTCCCATGATTTGTTAAAAAGTGTGGTCAGTGGTGTCACTAGGTCCTCCCTTAGTTCTTTTAGGATTCTGGAGTGAATCCTGTCAGGCCCCATTGCTTTGTCCACCTTGAGTTTTAAGAGTTCTTTCAAGACTCTTTCTTCTGTAAATGGACTGGTGTCAGCCCCAGGTGCTTCTATTGTCTGGTTTAGGTAACTCCTCCTCATCTTCTTTTGTGAATACTGAGCAAATGTATTAATTCAGTATCTCTGCCTTTTCAATGTCTCTCTCTGCCCACCTCCCCTCTCCTTTATTAATCTTCACTATTCCTCCCTTAACCTTTCTATGCTCCCTAATGTATCTACAAAATGTTTTATCCCCCTTCTTAACTGAGTTGGCTATTTTTCCCTCGGTTTGGGCCTTTGCTATTCTGACTGCCTCCCCCACTTCTTTCTGCTTTAATTGATACAGTTCCCTGTTGTGCTCCTTCTGATTCCTTACACTTTTTGAATGCAGCCTTTTTCTCCTTAACCTTCCTTGCCACCTCTTTTGAGAACCATAGTGGTTTTTTACTCCAGTTTGTTTTCTTTGTTTCACACAAAGGCTTGTTGCCTCTATGATGGCAGTTTTGATTTTTCTCCATTGTTCTTCCACCCCTCCTTTTTGGCCATTTGTTAGTGCATTCCTCAGGTATTCACCCAGTTTGCCAAAGTCAGCCCTTCTAAAGTCCAGTATCCTTGTTTTTGTATGGCTTGTCTCCATGGTTGTGCTTATCGTGAAGCACACTGTGCAGTGGTCGCTTGTTCCCAGATGTCTACTGACTTCTAAATTTGTGATCCTCTCTCCATTTGAGAGTACCAGGTCTAGTATTGCTCCCTCCCGAGTGGGTTCCAACACTAGCTGTCTAAGGCCTGCCCCCTGCAGGGCATCGAAAATGACGCTGCTCTTGGATGTGGCTCTAGTACATGTCATCCAGTTAACATCTGGCATATTCAGGTCCCCCATCAACAGTATCTCCCCTTTTTTAGCCATTTTGAGAATGTCCTGTATCATTTTCTTCCCTTGAGACAGGAGTCTGTATACAACCCTTGTGCAGATTGTGATGCCATTCCCTGTCTCCAAGGTGACCCAGAGCGCCTCCTGTCCTCCCTCTTTACTTCTTTACTTTTTAGTTCTGTAGCTTTGATCCCTTCCTTTATGTACAGAGCTACTCCACCTTCTCTTTTACCCTCCCTGTCCCTTCTGTAGACTGTGTACCCTGGTATGTTGACATCCCAGTCATGGTTCTCCGTGTACCATGTTTCCGTGGCTGCCACAATATCCGATTGTTCATCTTCCATCAAGGCTACTAGCTCAGGAAGCTTGTTTCCCAGACTACGGGCATTGGTACTCACTTCCCTCCATTTAATGCTGGCTTTATCCTTTTTTACCCCATCCCTGCTCTTATTGCCCTTGTCTATTTTTCCATTTGCCCCTGTCCTGCCCTCTGTTGAGCTCTGTACCTCAGTGTTTACCTTATTACCTGCCATGTTTTGTGGGGGGAGGCTTGAAATTTCCTGCCTCTTATCAGCACCTCCCCCCTTGGCTAGTTTAAAAGCTTGCCAAGGAAGCATTTAAACCTGTCACTTAGGAGCTTGGTTCCCTTTGTGGACAGATGCAGACCATCGTACCAGTATAGACCTTCATCTCTCCAGGTGTACCCCCTGCCCCCAGTGAAGACAAAGCCATGTGCTCTGCACCAGTTTTGCAACCATTCATTAAACTGCATGGTGTGCAGTATGTTAGCCTCACCCCTGCCATGGACTGGCAGCACCTCTGAGAAGGTAACCGTGCTTGCTACCTGTCTGAGGCCCCTCCCCAACTCCACAAATTCGTCCTGCACTGCTCTGATTCCATGCCTAGCTAGGTCATTTGTCCCAAGATGGACAATGATATCTAGTTCCCTCTCCTGTGATGCTGCTTCTGCAATCCTGAGGATTCGCTCTTGTCCCTCCAAGCCATGGCATCAGGCAGGCACCTTAATTCTCTCTCTCCTCTCCGTTCTCCAGTTCTACCCCCTTAAAAACTGAGTCCCCTATCAGAAGCTGTTTCCTTCCCCTGTGGTGTCCCTTGCCACCCTTTTGTGGGTCTTCTTTGTGGATGCCCTCAGCATTCTTCTTGGTCTCCACTGAAGGTGCCATCATAGAGCAACCTTGCTCTGTCAGACTGGCGTATGATTTGTGTAGAGATACAACTAGGGGGCTTTGCCTCTGTTCCACCACCCGCACCCTCCCAGAACCCACAGTGGTCCAACTGCTCTTTATACTTGGCAACCTCTGAGGCAGTGGTTGTGGCAGTGGTGCTTTGGGTGGGGAGGCCTCCTTAGTCCTTGCCAGTTCAGCCTGGAGGTGGGCAACCTCCTCCCTCAGAGCTGGCAGCTGCCTGCAAATAGGACAGCAACGCAATTTCCAGAATGTCTCCCGGAAAACTGCTGCCCCACAGTCAGTACATTGCACCACTCCCCATATGTCCCTCTCCGTTATAATACACAATATGTAATATATATAAAAACGTAACAATTTTTTTTTTTTTTGTGTTGTGTACTTACCCTTTATGCACTGTGCTGGGTTATTAAGAATATGACAGTTCTGCCCCAACACCTGTTGAGGAAGTGATGTCAGAACCTTAGCTATAAAGGAAATGTCATGCCGGGGTGTGTGGGGAAGGGTGGTGGGTAGTCCACAACCACAGGTGACTGTTAGAAACAATCAAATACACCACTGCTCCACCACTCTGGTGAGTACCGCCCTTTATAATAATTCAACTAACCTCCAGTAACTTATTTAAAAATAGTTAAACTATCACAAAATCCTACGCACCAGTAAATTATTTAAAAATAGTTTCTGTCCCAAAATCCTAGTAGTCAATTCAGCTACTCCCAAGGGACAACCAAAATGCAGTATTCAAACCCTTGTGAAGTTACTCCCAAAATAAGCAGTGTTTACAAGCTCCTTATTCACTGCTCAGCCACCTGTAATTTATTTAAAAATAGTTTAACTGTCAGAAAATCCTAGTAGACAATCTAGCTACCTCCAAGGGTCTACCCAAATGCAGTATTTAAATCCTCCTGAAGTTACTCACAAGATAAACAGAGTTTGCAAGCCCCTTCTTGGTTAAACACTAAATACATATGTAAATAAAAAACAATTACCAAGGGTAGTTAGTTTCACCTCCCAAAGAATTGAGCAAAAGTGCACGTTATTGCAGATATCAAGTGCAATATAGAATTTCCCACACAGCTCATAGCTGAATAAAGAAGTAGTGTCCTTCCAGGTCAAGAAGATGTGCTTTGTGTTACATTCCGGTTTTTTTTTTTTTTTTTTTTTAAACAGCACCTTATACACTACGTAGCACCCAGCACTTCAAAAGATTAAAAGTGTATAAAGAACAAGAACAAGTTACAAAAAATACAATATTCAAATGCATCATATACATATAATTAACTACAGTTTGCAAATAAAATAGTTCACCGAGGCTGGATGGGAATAAACACATGTTGAACATTACAGATCTCAGCAATTGCAGGCCACAGATAAGATGAGTTTTTAGCAAGGACTTGAAAAGAGAAATACGAAAGACAATGCGCAGATCAAATTTCACAAAGCAGATCAAGCCATATGGCTGCTGTAGCATACAAGAAAGCAGGAGAAATGGTGAGAAAGCTACAGGCCAAAGCTACAGCTCCACCAGAGCAAAATGACTGATTTCATACCTACAGTAAGGCAGAAACAGGTTAGAAAGGTGGGCAGGGGCCAAGAACTTGGACTTCAGCAAGGTCTTCGATTCGGTGCCTCATGGGTGACTTGGGGGGAAGCTAACTGGTGTAGGGGTAGGGGCAAAAATGACGAACTGGATTACAAGCTGGCTAAGTGGGAGGCTGCAACGGGTAGTGGTGAGATGGGAGCCCTCAACTCCAAGGCAGGGTGCCACAGGGCTCTGTGCTTAGACTGGTATTATTTGGGCTCTTCATATCAGACATTGCGCACGGGGTGGTAAGCAAGGTAAGTCTGTTCGCAGATGACACCAAAATAGGAGCAGTGGCGGATGAAGTGGAGGGATAGAAGCAGCTGCAGGGGGACCTAAGCAAGCTAGAGGAATGATCAGAGAGGTGGCAGCTGGGGTTGAGTGCAAAGAAGTGTAAGGTTATGCACTTCGGGGTGAAAAACCCAAAAAGAGAATACTGGCTGGGAGGGGTCAAGCTGGGGATCACTAAGGAGGAGAAGGACCTAGGGATAATGGTAACAGGGACCATGAATAACACTGCCCAGTGCAAGAGAGCAGCTGCAAAAGCGAACAAAATGCTGGGGTGCATAGCGAAGGGGTTTTCATCCAGGTGAAGAGAGGTGATCTTGCCCCTCTACAAGTCGCTAGTAAGGCCACACTTGGAATATTGTGTGCAGTTTTGGAAGCCATACTTGAAGCATGATATCAGACTACTGGAGGGGGTGCAGAGGAGGGCAACGAGGATAATATGTGGAATGGAGAGGTGAGACTATGAGAGCAGGCTGGGAGACCTCAATATGTACACTCTGGAGGACAGAAGGAACAGGGGGGACATGATAGAGACATTCAAGTATCTGAGGGGAATCAATAAGGATGGGGCCTTTAAGTTGAGGAGGTGGAAGGACACCAGGGGGCACAGGATAAGAATAGAGGGGGAAGATTTAGGAGGGAAATGAGGAGACACTATTTCAAGGAGAGGGTGGCAGCAAAACGGAACACACTACCAGAATGGGTGGTATCATGTAAATCCGTGAACAGCTTTAAAAGGGCATGGGACAGGGAACAGAGGAGAGTGAGGGTGGGGGAAGTGGAGGGCGTCATTGGGATGACAAAGGGGGGGTAGGGCAGCTGCAAACTAGGGGTGCTAGCTGCACACTCGAGCAAACTTAGATAGACTGGGTGGTCTGTTTCTGCTGGCACATTCATATGTTCGTATGATCCCCAACAGTTTTGGCATCAGGCCCAAATGCCAGCAATCTTTCCCTCACACAATATCGTAGAGCAATACTGAGACAGATTACCAGCATTCAGGCCCGGCAGTGAGACTGTTAAGATATTACCGGTAGCGGGTGTGTCACGTGGACAGCTGGTTCTGATTACACTATGATATTTTTTCTGCAATATAAAATATGTAGGGGAGTGTCTGTCAGGAGAAACTACTGTCTTGCTGAAATGACACATCAACCCCCCTCCCCCCGGTATAAGTTCAAAGGACAGGACATAGGTTAAACTACAGATATCTGGGACGCAATTAGCTTGTCAGTTTGCTTTGAAGCCAGGAACTAAAATATCCATTTATGACGTCCTCAGGGAAATCCTTTGATTTGCACTAGGTGTCATGAAGAAAGGGGCATATGCATGTGTTTGGGGTGTCTTCCAAGGAAGCCAGTTAATTACATCAAAGAGACTTTGATGTCTGTGTAAAGCAGGTCCCAGACTAAATTGGGAAGTCCAATATGCATTTGTTTGGGGTATCGTCAGAGGAAGCCAGTTCATTACATCAAAGAGACTTTGATGTCTGTGTGAAGCAGATCACAGACTGGTTTGGGGAAGTCACATGAAGAGAGGAGATTCACTGATGTCACTTATTTTTTTAAAATATCTTATTAGGACATCCTGTGTTATAAAATATAAATTATGAACCAAGGATCGTAAATGCAGCAATCTGATTGGCCGACAGCTCTTTAAAGCCGTGATGATATCAGGCTACAACATCACGGCTTTAAAAAAGCTCCAGCCCCCATCCTCCTTACTCTCCGTGCACTGTTCTCTTCAGCTGTGCCCACAACAGAAGGCAGCAGAACGAAAGTTGCTGACAGAAATAATGAGCGAGCGCGTCTTAAAAAATCCACTCTCTTCATTTCCCCGCCAGCATACATGTAACCTAACCGAAAATCAGTTAGAATCTAAACAAAAATCAGTTAGGATAAGTCCCAACCCATCACGGCTGTCTTGCTCGGCTGCTCATTTTTTTTTTTTTACCTCAGTTTGGTCCAAACATTTCCCTGTGCTCAGCCGCTCCTGTTTGTCTCTAACAGTGAAATCACTTTTTTTTTTTACTGGCCATAACCCGAACATAAAAATCAGTTTCTATGTTCACGCTGATGTTGAAAATGTAGTTTATTACTTGAAACAAGGCTTATTTTAACCTGGAAACGGCTATTCAAAAACTACAGCCGCAATGCTGAGCACCCACATCTGTGATAGACGCTAATGCGCATGCTCAGTGTCACGGCTGTAGTTTTCAAAAGCAGTTTCCAGCTAAAATAAGCCTCGTTTCACACACAATAAACTAGTTTTTCAACATCAATGTGAACTTTTAAACAGATTTTTATGCTCGGATAGCAGCCATTAAAATAAATCATTTCACAGCATTCACGACCGCGCTGGGTTGCCACTGTCACTTTTACTCGGGACGCAAAACCTTTTCACTCTCAAAAGAAAGCAACTACAACTTTTCGCATAACAAATCAAAGAAAAACTCATTTAACTACCAAAGCATTACAAGGAGGACATCTGCTGCCCACAGCAAAAATTAAATGAACTACTGTATATTTTACCAATGTACCCCTACACATTAGAAAATGTAATACTAAAACAATTTAAAACATTTTTTTTTTATATTTTATTCACATGTATGTAGGATCCAGTTCATAATAGCAATAAGGCATTCCAGGGTGTGGTATATCATGGGATATCGTCACTTCTCAGACAGTTGGACGCACTCGGCCTGCGGCCTCGTGCCCAACTACCCAGCCTTGATGATGTCCATGATGCCTACACCATCTGTGCTTTATTATAACACACCAAGGCAGAGTTAGGTGACCTCAGAGGAAGGGCGGCTCAAGACTGCTTTTAAGTATACTGAGCAGACCTTAGAGTCGGAGAGACATTCATTTCTGACTGAGAAAGAGGAACATCAAAGCACTGAAAGATTAAGAAAGTAAGGATATATTAGATAAGACCAATCTGAGTGTATGGGTTGTAGGAATTTACACTTTTAAACCAGTTTTGTTCTTAAGATTGTATGTGTTGGGATATCTTGTTCTGTATTTACTATTTTCCTATTTTAAAGTAAAGATATATATTTTAAAAACAGAAACTGCCTGGTGTGCCTTGAAACTTTTTTTTTTTTTTTTTTATAAGTGAAGCTTAGATGGTTACAGTTGACACTGCATGAGCTTACTGTGGTAACAAACTGGGAAACAGGTAAGAGTTCTCTAGGTATTGCACAGAGTTCTAAGGGTTCATTTTGTAATACCTGGTTAGGTGCCCATAGGCAAAGACATCTGGCCCCACGAAGACAGAATTATCTGAGCCTGACAATTGGGTACGCTAACAAGAGGTTATCAGTTTGAATCCCTCCAGAACTTGGGACAAAGGTGACTCGAACCCATAAAAACAGACAAGAAGGTTACCTTGTTCTGTTAACTGTTCACAATACTACACTTGGAGAATGGCACTTTGGGAGCAGAGGGCTGACCTGCTGAGTGGGGTTGTGACAGTGGGCTGCTTCACGACTTTTTTTATATTAATACTTCTCACCTTGGGATGAGGGTTTTTTCTTTTTTTTCCTTCCATCCTTTCCTTTATGCTCTTCCTCTGGCAGGCTGGGCAGCTGTATCAGCCCATCCCTTTAACACTGTGGCCATCCCAAGTCTCCGACTCCTCGGTCCTCTGAGCCCCCAGCTGGGGGGGGCTTCATTAAGCCCCAACCCCCAGTTTTTCCACCTGTTTTCTCCCCTTATTCCCTGGAGCCCCAGACAAGGTTGGGCATGCAGGCATGCACGCCTGCCTTGGCCTGAGATAACTCCGCTCCTCCCACCCCTGGCCTAGCACCTAGCCCCCATACAATGCCTGCACCACCACCACACCTCCACACAGTAACGGTCAAATGCCATGAGGGCCAACCTCCCCAATCTGGGAGAGGAGAGCTGCCTGGCAGCAGCTCAATCCTCACCCAGCCCGACCCCCAGTGACCCGTGCTCATCACTGAACATGGGTCACCAGTGTGGCAGGAGGTTAGGCGCTATGCCTCAAACCTCCACACCACTGGGCCAACATTTGGGTGAGTTTTTGACTTGTGTGGGGAGGGTGATAGGGCGGACATAGATATTAATTACTACAGTTTTTTTCCCCTTTGTTGTATTGCAGTTGTGCGACTTAGACAGCAGCCGGCCGAGGAGGTGACTGGAAAGATTGTGTTGGCCACCATAGAGGACCAAGGTCATGGGCTGTGGTGCTCTGGGAGGTGCCACTGGACATCAGGGAGAATGGATGTGGAGAAGAAGGGGTTCCACTGGAAAGTAGAGAGGGCTTATGGGGAAGGGGCACCACTGGACACCAGAGAGAAATTAAGGGGATGGTTTTCAGTGGAGGGTGCCACTAAAAACCAGACAGTAACTGGATAGTGACAAGGAAAGGGAGTCCTTTTTCCCCCCAAAAAAATTTCCACTACAGCTGAGGGCCAATACATAATTGGTATGACTTTCCTGGCTAGACCAGTTGAGGGAAAAAAGTTAAGTGCGAGTCCCACCTAGATGCTTAAAACACACACACACACACACACACACACACACACACACACACACACACACACACAAAGGAGAAGCTCTACTAGTAAGAGAAAGTTGGGATTGTGTCTGACAATCTAAAATGGGAGCACTAGTGTAAGACAGCTAGTGTTGGTGTCCACATTTGGGTAAGGATGTGACATGATTGGAGGGGATGCAGAGAAAATTTACTGAGATCATCTAGGCACCGAAGGCAAGGCATATCATAGTAAAGTCCTTGAAAAAAACCGTTGCTACGCAATTTAACTCACACCTTGATAAATATGACTTCCTCAGCCCAGTCCAGTACGGTGTCCAAAAAGGCCATTGTACCACCACTGTACTACTCACGTTAACCAAAAGCATATTTACTGCATTAGATAGAGGCAAATACACTGGGCAGTATTTATAAATCTCACAAAGGCCTTTGACACCATCGACCACTCCATCCTTCTCAGCAAACTCAGTACTCTTTGGATATCCAAAAATGCCCTACTCTGGTTCTCCAGCTACCTTTCTAATAGGCATCAATGAGTCCGAATCGGTTCCTCCTTCTCCAATTATCTCCCATCCCTTCTAGGTGTCCCTCAAAGATCCATACTTGGGCCTTTGCTATTCTCCTTGCATATTAACTCAATCCACTGCTGCTTTAAACACCGCACCCCTTCATACGCCAATGACCTAGTGTTCTTCAGCAGTGCTTCTGGAGTGGTCGACATTAAACAGAACCCTAACCTCTGACCTCAGGGTCATCCAATCCTGGCTTAATGACCATAAACTCCTTATGAACCATGCAAAGTCCCAGGAGATACTCTTCGGAACCCCCTACCAGCTTAACGATAACTGTACCCAACTAGCAGTACTTTGTGATGATGACTTGCCTCTGGAAACAGTCATTTCCTTTAAGTATCTAGGGGTTACACATGATCCTTCCTTCGATTTCTCCATGCACCTTACTTCCATCTGCAATGCAGTTAACTCCAGCCTTGGGACAGCATACTGAGCTAACCCTAACCTCTCCTCATCTGCATGTAAAACTATTGCAAGCAGTTTACACCCCTTCCCAAGCTCACTTATGGCCTGCCAGTACTTTCACACAACTCCAGTACTCTGATGTGCAAATGGAAAGTGGGTTACAATAATGTATGTCATTTTGCCCTTGCATGTAATCGCCTCACCCATGAATGTACACTTTATAGCAAACAAGGTTGACCTTCCCCCTCAGCCTTAATGGATCTTCCCTCGGGAAGAATTATATACAGAACTCTTCTTAACCAGTTGCGTCACCCCCTAACTTCCCTCCTCGTATCATGTAATAGCCTCTACTCCCTTAGATCTCCTGACAGTGACCAGCTGACCATTCATAGGTCAAGGTTCAAATACAGCACTATGGCCTTCACTAACATTGCCCCCAAACTTTGGAACAGCATCCCCCTACATGTGTTACAGTGCCAAGCACCCATCCCCTTCAGAAACCAACTCCACACCTTCCTAGACTACATGCCTCCCACCTACCCACACTTCGGTGAACTAACTAGAGCCAAACGGTACGCCTGCCCTTGGATACTCTCTGGTCATATGTTTCAGATGTACAACTGTCGTTATGCTGAATATGCTCACTGTATGTATCACTGCACTATATGTAACTTGCACCACTTGCTCTATTGTATGTGTTTACTTGTTGCATTTGTTACTCTGCACCCAAAGTAACCTGTGCCTTTTGAATATGCCATCTTAGTGTAACACCCCAGACTCCTAAGTAACCTGATCTATCTTGCCTAACTTTGTATTGTACCAATCGAAGCACCGTGTTATTGTGTTCATTGTTATGAGTAACACCCTGCCTTGTAACCTCCCAGGTTGTGCCTGAAAATAGGCAAATGTCTGCTTAGTGCACTTTACCCAATCAACAAAAATGAAACAAATAAAAAAATATGAAGAACGACTGTCAGATTTTGGATTATTCTCTCTATAAAGACAGAGGTATGTAGGGGACAAGCTACTAACGTACTGGACATCTACAGATAAACCATTATTTCATAAATTACCTGGTGGGTGGGTCACCCATCACAGTATGTCCCTATGAATCCTGTGACCTAGCACACCAAATATGGGACTTTGCTTCTTACTTGTTGTGCAAACTGGGCCCTCTAGCCAGGCTGCTCCGTTCTTTGCTGTTTAATTGCTTCAAAACTAAAGTGCTAGGTGGCCTTGTTTCTACTAGAGGAAAGGGGAACTTGTTTAACCAGGAGAGGCACACTAAGCCGAAGCTTGTTTCCAGGTGCGATCTGGGAGCGCAAGGAAGTTAAGTGACTTGCTCAGGGTCACACAGTATGCAAGTGAGGGCTGTGGGATTCAAACCCAGGTCTCCAGGTTTGCAGCTCAGACCCTTAAACCACTGCACTATACTGCCCCCTACTCCATTACTAACCAAATTTCGTTCAGAAAACTGACATGATCCCTATGAAACAGATTTCCAAACCTCTGCAGTTTTAACTCCTGAATTGTTTCCTAGTCTCAATTTGATCTGGTAATCTCTTTTTATTCCTCTGCCAGATAGGTCGTACCCAACTAGCTAGTCTTCTCACCTGGCAAAATTGGAAATTGTGGAAATGACATTAGCCTAATGTAATTTCCATTATTACCAATTTTGCCAGCTGCTGTCCACCTTATCCAAGAAAAAGTGCAGACTGTGTCCATCTTAGAGACTTTGCTCTTTAGTCCCTTTAACATATTTGCTTAATACAGTTAAAATAATTCAACTAAAACATTAAATATACTGTACTCTACAGATACAACTTTCAATTTGCTTTGTAAAAAACAACTTTCTCATAGTTTACAATTAAGGGAGGAATGAAAAGTCTGCACTCTTTTGACAGCACTCCCATATCTCGTAATCTGTGATACTGGTTATGAGATGGTGGCTAGTCAAGATGGTGAGTGGAAGGATCCAGTGCCAGTTACCATTGCCTCATGGAGCTCCTTTTTAAAAGGTCATGGGGAGAGATAGGGGGTACCACTAGACCCCAGGGAGTGCTAAGGGGACAAGGGAAAGGGATCCCACTACATCCCAGGAAGTACTAATAGGACAACAGGGAGAGGGATGTCACTAGATCCCACGAAGTATTAATGGGATAAGGGAGAGGGATGCCACTAGAACCCAGGAAGTATTAATGGGACAAGGGCGAGGAATGCCACTACACCCCAGGAAGTATTAATGGAACAAAAGAGAGGGATAGTGGAACAAGGGCGAGGGATGCCACTAGACCCCAGGAAGTATTAATGGATGAGGGAGAGGGATGTCACTAGACCCCAGGAAGTATTAATGGGACATGGGAGAGGGATGTCACTACACCCCAGGAAGTATTAATGGAACAAGGGAGAGGGATGTCACTACACCCCAGGAAGTATTAATGGAACAAGAGAGAGGGATAGTGGAACAAGGGCGAGGGATGCCACTAGACCCCAGGAAGTATTAATGGGACAAGGGAGAGGGATGTCACTAGACTCCAGAAAGTATTAACAGGACAAGGGAGAGGGATGTCACTAGACCCCAGGAAGTATTAACAGGACAAGGGAGAGGAATGTCACTAGACCCCAGGAAGTATTAATGGGACAAGGGAGAGGGATGTCACTACACCCCAAGAAGTATTAATGGGACATGGGAGAGGGATGTCATTACACCCCAGGAAGTATTAATGGAACAAGAGAGAGGGATAGTGGAACAAGGGCGAGGGATGCCACTAGACCCCAGGAAGTATTAATGGGACAAGGGCGATGGATGCCACTAGACCCCAGGAAGTATTAATGGGACAAGGAAGAGGGATGCCACTAGACCCCAGGAAATATTAAGGGTACTAGGGAGAGGGATGTCACTGGGCCCCAGGAAATATTAATGGGGTTGGGGAGAAAGAAGGGATGCCACTAGACCTCAGGGAGTGCTAATGGGGCTAGTGAGGGGAAGGGTGTGGCATTAGACCCTAGGGAGTACCAACTGGGCTGTGGGGGTGCCTCAAGACCCCAGGAAGTGCTAATGAAGCTGGGAAGAGGGAGAGAGTACCAGTAGATCCCAGGAAGTGCTAATGGGGCTAGGGAGAGGGAGGGAGGGGGTATCACTGGACCCCAGAAAGTGCTAATGGGGCTACGGAAAGTGGAGGTGGTTCCACTAGACCCTGGGAAATGCTAATGGGGCTAGGGAGAGGGGGTGTCACTAGACACCAGGGAGTGCTAATGAGGCTAGGGAGAGGAAGGGGGTGCCACTAGACCCCAAGAAGTGCTAATGGGGATAGGGAGAGGGACGGGAGCCACTAGACCCCAGGATGTGCTAATGGGGCTAGGGGTGTCCCTAGACCCCAGGAAATGCTAATGGGGCTAGGAAGAGAGAGGGGGTGCCACTGGACCCCAGGAAGTGCTAACGGGGCTAGGGAGAGGGAGGAGGTGCCACTAGACCCCAGGAAGTACTAATGGGGCTAGTGTGAGGGAGGGGCTACCACTAGGCCCCAGGAAGTGCTAAAGGGGCTGGGGAGAAGGAACGGGTGCCACTAGACAGCAGGGAGTGCTAAAGGGGCTGGGGAGAAGGAGGGGTGCCACTAGACAGCAGGGAGTGCTAAAGGGGCCTGGGATAGGAAGGGATTGCCAAATGACCCAAGGAGTGCTGGAATTCAGGTAAGCAAAATGCTAGATTCCTTGTACAAAACTAAATTGCACATCTCTCCTGGAGAGGATACTGGGAGATCTTCGGAGGTGGCAGAGCCTTCTGGTGTCCTGACTTGTGGACAATAAACATAGCTAAAATAAATATTTTGCCAAGGTTGTTATATCGTATCCAGATGTTTCTGGTTGGGCTCCACTGAAGGGATCTTCAAACTCTAGAAAAGGCTTATAGTATATTTATTTGGCAACAGAATAAGCCCAGGATTAGCCTTAAATTGGCTAAAAAAAACCTCCCCTCTCAAAGGTAGTCTGAATTATCCTACCTTTCAGTGGCGCAGGCTTGGCTGATCATAGAGTGGATCAAAGGCCCGTGAGGGGTGGCGTGGGTCTCACTAGACCTAGAAAGGAGGAGACATCGTATCACTGCTTACCCGGGGCAGGCAGGGATGCAAGCATATCGCTTGAATGATCCTAGAAGCTCACTGGTGGAGCACCTACTGGAGGCATGGGCAAGATCCGAACCTTCTTGGGCTATATTTCTTGGAGTACTATTTTCGCCCCAATTTTTTCTAACCCAGAATTTCTCCCAGGACTGGAGGCCACCGTCTTTCAGAGGTGGGAATCCGCTGGGATTCACTTTCTAGAGAATCTTTATAATACTCAGGGGTTCCTGACCTATCCTGAGTTGGTGGAACGCTTAGGACTGCAATCCTCCCAGGTCTTTCATTACTTGCATATGAGGGACTGGGCTAGATGCCTGGACTGTCTCCAGCCACAGAATTCTCCACTTTATAATCTGGAGAGAGGAATTTTGCTAGCCTAGGCTGTGCTTAAGGAGGCTCAGGCAAGGAATGCCTGACACCTCACTGAAGGCCAGGACCCTATGGGAGTGTGACCTGGGTGAGGTGATACCGGATGAGGCATGGAGAGAGCTGTGTGAATCCCATACAGGACTCAGTATCTGTAACCATTTTAAGGAGGCCCAGTTTAAGTCCTTACATATACACCTCCCCCCCGGTGGTGGTAACTAAGTTTTCACCTGGCACCTCACCTCTCTGTGAGAGATGTGGGACGGAGCGGGGTACTTATTTACATTGTTTTTGGCAGTGATCTATTCTTCTCCAGTTTTGAACTGAAATGGCTCAGTCTGTCTCACACGTGATGCAGACCACAATTCCAGTTGATCCATGGGGACTGTTGTTTGGGGTGAAGGAGCAGGGGTGTGGAGGACTGGGAATTGTATCCTAGACCTATCCAGCTCATGTTGGTTGTGGCGAGGCGGTGTATTCAAAGTACCTGGGTATCCCACGCTAACTCCACAGTGCAAATGTGGAAGTATTCTCTGCTTGCGATGCTTCGACTGCAGTGCTTGACATGTGGTCTGAAGGGGTAGTCTGATAAATCTGAACAGCAGTGGGGTCGATTCATGGCTTCACCATCCCCTCTGAACAGGAGGTGATCCAGCTGGGTTAGCAGGTAGATACGCATATTGAAGCAAGTCTGGTCTATCATGCCTCTTAGGCTTATTTAAGAGGAGGGTCCAAGTTATGAAATCTGTTTCTGATTGATTGTTGGAGAAATTCCCATTCTTTTTACCTTTTTATCTCTCTCTGTATGGCCGCTCTTACCTGCACCTTTATTTTTACTTCTTTTATAATAATGCACCATTCAATTTCATTGATCTGACTGTGATATAGAAGGGCTTGGGAGCTATAACTGACTGTATGATTAAATGTTAAATTATGCAGTTGTACATACTAGGATATGGATGTACACATTCTTTAATATTTGTATACCAGTATGTGTCGGGTATAAGAATCTTGTTGCTTGTTTGTTTGTCTGGTTGTCTAAATGTTTCCTTTATTCCCAGTGCTAGGAGATATTTCTGTATATCCTGAGTGATTACTGTACTGCACTGTTATACAATTATGTTGTTTCATGCATGTGTGTGGTTTTACGGAAAAAGTTCAATAAAGAAAAAGGAAAAAAAAAAAGAGTGCTAAAAGGGCCAAGCAGAGAGCAAGAGAGACAGAACCACTAGACCCTCAGAGAGTGCTAAAGGGGCAGGGAAGAGGGGGGTTGCCACTAGACCTCAGGGAGTGCTAAACGGGCAGGGAAGGGTGAGTGGGTGCCACCAGACCCCAGGGAGAGGTAATGGTATGAGGAGAGGAATGTCGGGGCAAGTAGTGACAATGGGCAGCTATATTCAAGGAACAAGGTATAGCACTAGAGAGCTGGGGAGACATGGTAGATTGGGACGGGTCTGTCTCAAGTATTTTATAATCCTGTTTAGGACAGCCCCCCCCCCGAAAAATCCTAATCTCTTATCTGTAATACCAGGGTGGGGGGAACCCATGCAGGGCACAAATCTAAAGCCCCGTTTCTTATTTAGTTAAAAGAACATTTTCTAAGATTCATAGTTGGGCTTCATAACCCATTACTTTAAGGGACTGCTTGCCCATAGTGGGCAAAAGTAGAATTTTTAAGCATGTCCTTTTCAAGAGATCCAGAAAGGAAAAAAAAAATGATGATTTGCTACATTTTATTGAATCAACATAGATGTTACAAAAGAAAACAGGTGCTTAAGCTTTCGGACTACACATAGTCCTTCAAGGAAGGGATCATACCTGGAGCCGAACCCACGGCCAGTCAATCCCTTCCACTTCTCGGTCTGCCAGCCCCGCCCCTGCTCAGACGTTTTGTGATGACTAAGCAGGGAGAGTATGGAGGCACATCCCATATAAGTCTTTGGGGACATTTTTCACTTCATATTTATATATCTTTAAGCAACCTTGGAGAACATGAAAGTCATCGCTCAACTAAAAGGGCCCCTATTAGTTGGGCGGTGACTTTCATTTTTCTCCAAGGTTGCTTAAAGATATATAAATATGCACTGAAAAATTTTCCCAAAGACTTGTATGGGATGCACCCCCATACTCTCCCTACCTAGATGCAACAAAACATCTGAGCACAGGGGCAGGGCCAGTGGACTGGAAGTGGAAGGGATCGGCTGGCCGTAGGTTTGGCTCCAGTTATTATCCCTTCACTGCTGAAAAGGACATGCTTAAAAATTCCACTTTTGCCCAAAATGGGCTAGTAATGGGCTATGAATCCCAAATAAATAATCGGATGTTTACTTTAAGAAGTTTTACTCTACAGGGTTTTAAATAATTGATTAGCAGTTTTTTTCTTGGGACTATACTAACTGTACAGAAAGTATTTATATGGAATTTCTAGAAGTGCTGTGTTTGTTAAATACAGTGAGGCAAGAGCTATGCATTTTCACAAAGATTTAGCACTTTTATGAGCAAAACGCTAATCTATTTTTAGAGTTAAATAAATCCCTGCTTTATTTAAAGTGTTAACCAGGAAGGCAGACCGAGTTGAAAAGCCTTTTGTTTCCAAGTGTGTCCTGGAGCAAAAACAGAAACAGAGGAAGTGCCAAGGAAACAATTCAGTAATAAACACATTGCAAAAGAAATCATCCAGCTCTTACTGGACAAGGAAACAAAACTTTTGTAAAGATCAATACTCAGAGTGTCATTTGTGCCACATGGAAAGCTGCAAGACTATACAGTGTGCTTTTAAACCCAGGAGCTCATAACCATCTGGAGCACTCCAGCTAGGTTGGTAAACAATATTCATACATTGTGCATATACACGTGTGTGTGTGCATGTGCATATTTATAACATGGATAAATCTAGTTGCTCCAAATCCAGACTTCTGATTGTATAAAACACATCACATGACCATGCATATATCACAGCGCGACTGCACACCTGCACTTTAACCCCCCCCATCAAAAACTATTTTGCCATTTTATAAGATAGATAACCCACTCTACGGTGTGTTGTCGCGCCCTGATATACGCACGCCTTGAGTGGTTGATGCACTCGGCCTGTGGCCTCATGCATGCAACACACACCAGGCCGTGTGTATATCAGAGCGTGACCACACACCTAAGAGTGGGTTATCTATCACACACACATGCATATATATGTATAGATATATATAAATAAAAAGTGATTTTATAATACTAAGGTGCCACTTTCAGAATGTGATACCTTAAGTCAATAAAGTTTTATTTTTAGCCTTTATGTATGTCGAAGGGATTGTAGTTTGGCCCTGACAAGGTGTCCAGCCTATTCCTTCCACTTCCCAACTGATATACATGCCCCAGTGCTCAGGCATATTATGACGTGCAGCAAGAGAGAGCTGGGACTCAATTTTTATTGCTATTTAATACGTTATGATGGTGAGTTGGAGACTAATGAAGGCCACCGCTCAATTAACAAGGCCCCTGTTAGTCAAGCAGTAGCCTTCATTAATCTCCAACTCATCATCATAATATATTAAATAGGAATGAAAACAGAGTCCCATTCATTTCAATGCGGTGCGCCCACACACCCTCCCTTGCTGCAAGTCATACCATGCCTGAGCGCAGGGCATGCACATTAATTGGGAAGTGGAAGGGATCAGCTGGCCACCTTGTCAGTGCCAAACCATGATCCTTTCCATGTTAATATAAGCTGAAAATAAAAATGTAAACAGACACGGTCACCTTTTTTGCTTCATATTATTTTGAGTTAAAAACACATATTTTATGATTACTTACCTTGCTGGTCATATCAGTTGCCTCCTTGTACAGCAGAACTGAAATGCATGCTAATGTACCGTTATACCCAACCTCGTTTTGTTTCAAATCCTTGATCTACTTTTATTCCAAACTACCTGAACAGGAGAACCCCCCCCCCTTGGACAGTGCAGTCACTCATTAAGCAATAGTCTCCTATGCTACCACTGCATTAGGAGTGGCTAAAACTGTGCTGGGTGTGTCCCCAAGTCCAGGAAAGAAGCAGTGGCAGTTGATCAGGGAATTTAAACAAACATGTTTTCATATGGTAACACCAGTATGGCAGGCAGTCTGTTTTCCACTTTTAAAAAAAAAAAAAAGAAAGAAAAGAAGACTGCCAGCTATGTCAGCAGTCTCTACAGAATGTGAACTATCATAAAATGTATTTTTTTTTTTAAACTAGGGGCACTGTGAGGTCTAAGGGGGTTGACAGTGTCCTTTAAAAATTACAGAAAGGAACTATCGCCATCACCTACCAAAAACGGTTAAGTCATGCACCTGCGCCAAAAGATCACAAAATCATTTTAATGACAAAACTACCCTGCTAGTATCACCACAATTTACAGCTGTGAGCACTGTGGGATTTCAGGAGTTTCTTTGGGGAAATGGGAGTCTCTGCACCTTCTAATTTCACGGGGAGGGTTGTTCCACAGGTTTGGGCGTTAGTAAGCAAAGGATGCCTGGTCTAGTGTGTATAGCCTAGCAGCACCTAAGTTACTGCAGGCATCTGACTTTGTGCCTCAGCTTGGTGCTCAAAGATGTTCAATACAGCTGGAAGGAGAGAGATGGGACAATATTTGCCCACTCCGCTCAAAGGGAGACGCCCTCTTAGTAAAGTGGAATCACTCTGACGAGCATTGGTTATTCTTTACGGTTACGGTTGTCAATATGCTAAAAAAAAATACAACTGTCTATAAAATGTTACAAGGAATATGCAACAAGGAAGTGTTGGAATTTTTTTTTTTTTTTTAAATCCACGAGTTGTGGTGACTGCGTGTGGATGACCTCACGAGTGGCAGAGTAAAGCACAATCATGAGTGGAAAGTCTCAACCTCACCATAAGTATGAATGAAACATTTATCCAAATACTGCTGTTGATGCTTATTCGATTTATACACTGTAGTTTGCATTTTAGGTATTGTGTGATTTAAGTGTGTGAATTAATGACTAAACAATATCCCTGGAATTATTTTGTTAATTTGTCAGTGCTGTGCTGCTGTTTACACCAGTTACTGAGTGGCAAGAATGTACAGCTGTCTGACTGGTCCATGTAACGGAATCAGACTGTGATCAGACAGCTGCTTCCGAATTATTCTCATTTAGAACGTAGAACCTGGCCTGATAAATTAATAGTCCTGCTTATTTTCTCTCACAGACATTAAAATTATTTATGCAATAAGGGGACCGGGATACAACCCACTGAGACAAAATCTTGTTTACAGGAGGGTCCCAGTGCAAAAGGTGGTAGGTCACAGATTTTACAATCATGTCTATCTATAATACAATAGATCCCAGATAGAACTAAAAATTAAAAGCTGCAAACACTGCATCTAAAATTGTAAAACGGAGAATGTGGAAATGAAACACAGTTTGATCCATACCACAGTTCTCATACAAATGCCAAAAAAAAAATGTTAAAGAGCTACTGACACCTCAAAGAAAACTTTAAAAAGCATAATAATTAGGTACAAAATCTGCCTGCGTTCCATTTGTATTTTATATATTTCTCCTCCCCATTATTAATTATTACGGAAATTTGCATGGACTTATGATCTTTTTCCCTCAGAGTTTCTTTAGAGTCTATCTGCCTCTATAGCTTACTCCCTACTTCAAGTTATAATTCTCTGTTGTGACATCACAATCTGTTGCCATGGGAGTAACCATGATGTCACAAGCAGTGTCTGTAACTTCAGGTAGGGAGAAAACAGCAGAAACAGACAAACTTTTCAGGAATAAAGATCCTGTTTTTCATACAGATGACCTCAGTAATAAATAATGGGGAGGAGGAATACAGCACTAATAGGAAATACAAGCTGGAATGTGTCTAAATATTAGACTTTGTCAAAGTTCTCCTGAAAGTGTCAGCAGCTCTTTAAATGAATGGTTTAAAGAGGCTCCTTTTAAACTTACGTATATTTGTGTTCAAACAGAATTTTATTCTAGAGTTTAAGGGCTACAGTGGCAAAAGATCTGAAACCAGTCGTGGTCCACTTTTTGGGATCCCGGGACACAATTTCATTCTAACCACACCAGCAGATTAAAAAGAACAAAAAGTGCTGAATATGGGTGCGGAGACGGAGAGGGAAAGGGAATTGGGGGGAGGGAAGAGAGAGAGAGGAAGAGAATGAGGAAGAGAGAGGTTGGGAGTGTGAAAAGTTCAGTAGGTCAGACTCGGCAACAACTGTAAAATGCTATGAATGGGATGTGCTAGGTAACATTTTATCAACAGTGGGCCAATGACTGCAAACAGAAGTGTAGAATGCTAAAAATGGAACACGTTTACTTGTACCATAGTTTAAAAAATCTTTCCACTTTTATGCCCAGCTGTTAAAGCAAATTAGTAATTTTTTCCAGACACTGGTCTGGAACACATTGCTCACAAATGGATCCCTTTAGGCTCGTTCGGTGTATTCAAGGGGTCTGAAATTCCCTGTAAAACACCTTATTCGTCTACACCTTTCTTCTTACACAATCACCTTTGCGCCATCACAAGACTCTTCAGGCTGTGTCACTTATGTCGCTTTTCATAAATCAATAAATTAAAAAAAATGAAAATGGTACCTGGAAGTATTTTATGAACAAACCAGCCAAACCAATTTACCTCACAAGTTGCAGAGGAACAATATTAAAGATCAGAAATGGTTAGACTGATACTTTTTATCTTCTTTGTTAAAGCAACTTGAAATGTAACAAGCAGTTCATGGATCTAACCTAGTGAAACTGTCTCACCTGAAAGGTTTAAGACTGTCGCAATTTCCCAGCCCCTGCCCCTCTCTAGCAGACTGTAAAACTCAGCCTACCAAACCAGGCATGCTAGTCTTACCTGCATGTAAACAATGCCAGGATGTCTGTTCTTAATAAATATTTTAGTAACAAAACTTACAGTCTTAGCATATCCTCTGCACGTTTCGCAGCCACCAACAGCTGGCATCTGTTGCAGCAGGGCTGCAACAATAGTACTTCTGACAACACAATGGCAGCTTAGAGAAAAAAAAAACATTCTAGTGCAACTTTTAGATCATTATATTTTTGTTCTTATTAATTGTATTAAGCTTACTCCCCGGTCTCCCCTCCCCCAATAACACTGGTTAACTATTTGAAATTTGCACTACAGAGATAGTGGGGTGGCCCCAGGAGACATAATGTCTTATTTTCATGGGGTTCCCTTTGGTACATGAATACAAGTCACTGTGGTGAACACATGCATACATACGAACATACGAAGAATGCCAGCAGATACAGCCCTGATGGTCTATCTAGTCTTCTTGAGTGTGCAGCTAGCAGCCTGTTACACTGCAGCTGCTTCCCCCTCTCCTACCTGTAGCTGTACCCTTCCCCCCAGTGCCTCACTGGCAACCTTCCCCCTGACTTTGTCCCATCCCCTCTTAAAACTGCCTATCATCTTCAAGGATACCACCTCCTCAGGCAATGCATTCCACCCTGTCACCACTCTCTCTGTGAATTAGTGCCTTCTCATTTCCCTTCTGAATCTACCACCCTCCAACTTTAGACTGTGCCCCCTAGTGTCCCTCCCTCTACTTAATCTTAAGATTCCCTCTGTACTATCTTTATTTATGCTTTCCATATAGCTGAAGATTTTTATCATGTTCCCTCTATCTCTCTGTTCCCCAAGGGAGTACTCGTTGAGCTCCCGCAGTCTCTCCTCACAGGGTTTGTCCTCCATACTGAGAATCATCCTGGTTGCTCTGTGTTGGACCCCCTCCAGCAATTTAACATATTTCTTTAAGTAGGGGCACCAGACCTGCACGCAGTACTCCAGGTACGGCCTTACCAATCACTTGTACAGTGACAGGATGACCTCCCCTCTCCTGGACATGATTCCTCTGGCAGTACACCCCAGCATCTTATTAGCCTTGGCTGCTGCTTTTCTGCACTGTGCTGAATGGTTCATTTGCCATGTTATTATCACCCCAAGATATTTTTCCTCCTCTGTAGCAAATAACTGTACCCCTCATCGGTAATGATTCCTTAGGTTACAGAAGTCACCCACAGAGGAGCTTCATGAGTATTTTAATAGATACAGACCTTAGTTGTAGTTTTAGAGTGAGGAGTGCTTTTTTTGTGCATGTACACTGGAGCTTAGTGGATGAGTACTAGTACTACTACTACTACTACTACTACTACTACTACTACTACTACTTCTTCTTCTTCAGCAAATAATTCAGCTGCAATCCAGCAGTTCATATCAGGCCATAACAATGAGATGATGCACTGAATGGCATTACAGTACGTTCAGGCCATGAAATTCTGGATTAAACATAACACAGAGTATAACAATATCCTGACTTTCTGGGCAGGCACAGGCTTGTAAAAACATGGTCCTCTGCAGTCAGCTGGGCCTTTCTGATAGCATAAGTGCCTGCTAGGTTTAGTCAGCCATTTATATACAAACACTGCATGCAATGGCTGTCTGGTGGCTCAGTGGTGCACCAGTGCCCCGGGTCTAGGAGCGGACTCAGGTTGCAGCTGGTGATGGTTTATCATTTTCTCCAGAGCCTCTCAACAGTTTTACACCCTTATTATGTACAGCTCAGCACTGACTCTCCTTATAGTATCTGACTGCTACAAATCAGTTTGTGTGCTGGTAGTCAAAACTGAGCAGTCTGTACAGAAATGGTTCCCATAGACTTGCACTGCTTATATGGGAAAACTGGCCCAGTTACGTTCCATAAAAAAAAAATAATATGATTTATGGGAAATTGAATGTTTACAGACCTTATAAACGTTTCGTTCCTGGTCATACCATACTACCATTCTGTGCTGACATGAGTAGTGAGTAACAAGAAGGCTGCAAAGTACTGCAGTTTATACAGTTATTACTACCCACTGCGTATTATATTTAACGGAGCATACCAGATACACTATATTCCAGTACTCAAGGCTCCCGGACTTTTCTGACATGTTTCCTGGAACTCAAGAAGAATTTTCGTGTGTTTTCATAAACCCTAACTGGGCCAGTTTTCTCTGTATAAACAGTGCAAGTCCATGGGAACCACCCCCCCCTGCGGACCGCTCAATGTTAGTACATTATCCAGGATTCCCTGTAAACCTGTGAGCCCTGGATTATGCAGAAACATGCTCAAAAGCTATTCCCTTATAGTTCAAACCCTTGCCTTGGTTATAACAGCTCTTTCAAGCCCCACAACAGGTCCACAGTGCTTTAGAAAACTATTAAATAATGAAAAAATCGCCCTCATACCTGCATTCTCAGCCAAAGAAAGTAGTACAGGCCGTCAAGGTAAGCCTGGGCAAATTTCTGCTTACCATACGCCCCAACCTCCTACCTCAGAATGCAGGGAATAGTCTTACAAAAACATTCAAGGATGGAATACCAAAATCAGGAACTCATCTGAACCATTGATGATATCTCCTCAGGAGACTGGCAGAATAAGGGGATTAGTGTAAAATGCACTTTATGAAGAACAAATCTGTAACAGTGATGTATAACACTATACTGCGCTTACAAGCCCCACAGTTCAAGCACTGACATGCACATTTTAGAAGGAACACAGGAACATTCTGAGGCAAAATCAGGGACAGTTGAGCGGTAGCCTGCTTACCGATGTGATCAACAGGCATCTTGCACAGTGGAGTGGGTAGGGAATCCCATCAATAAATACACTTGCACAGAATACTGTTTTTTGTTTTTCATCCCTGCTTATGAAGCAGGAGGTTAAGACATAATGGACCCAGTGTTCCTATGTTACACAACTATATAATAAGCATAGTTTCCAGCATACTTCCAGGAACAACAGCAAGCAAACTGAGATAGGCAAACGAAAACTAGCTGGTACTCAAACTTGTACAACAAACACTGCATGGGTTTCATCCCCTCCCTAGGGTACAGTTCCCAGCAGGGCTCCAATAAAGGTATGAAAGAAATGCATGACCAATGTAATGCAGCTGGACAGAAACGTGCTGTCAGTTCTACAGAATAAAACACCAGATTCATCAGCCCCTAATGCAATTTACCAGTGGATAGATACGGACAATAAACTGAAACTTCTTATAAACATTTTTAAAACGTTTCTTTTGCTAGTGTGCTGCTGCCTGCGCCCATGATCTAATGTGAACTCTTTCAAACTCGAATGCCATGAAATACCTGCGCCTTTTGTTTTAGCATTAAATATTTAACCCCTCATAGTACCGTTCACCTGGACGGTAAAGTAATACAGCAATGCTGTCTGGGAGCCAAACCTAAAGCAAACACCACAAACAATAAAAACAGTTTGAGACAGTGACTCTCCGTCCATTTAAAACCTATTCTAAACTGAACTAATGGTAAAGGAATAAGGGATGAGATTAAAGGTAATCTTTATTATTGGAGAGATCTCAGAGGAGCTTTTAACGAGACTGTAGGCCACAGTAAGGGGAGCTGCTGCTGATTGCAGGAGATACACGCACTTACTGTGGCCGCTGGGACTCCTCGGCTCGCACTGCAGCCCCACTGCCAGCCCTCTCTCACCTGCATGACAACATCAACACCAGCGAGCTGGAGAGGGACACCGCCAGAGGGCAAGATCAGATGACAGCCCGCATTAAACCCCACAGACTGCCAGCCCCATGCACCCCACAGCGGCAGGTCACTTACCAAGAGCACGGAGCTCCGCACCACTTCCGACACGCTCTGGCGCAGCTCAGCAGCCGTGCCCGGTTTGCTGAGACCCCGGGTGAACCTCCTGGTCTCGGGATGGACGGAGTGAGCCATCATCGCTCAGTAAGGCTAATTCTAATGATCACCGGCAGTCTTGAGACATGCCCAGCCGCGCCTCCTCCCGCTGTTCCTATAGCAGTCTCTCTCTATGCCCGGGATAGTTAGCGGCGCTCCTCCGCCTCTCATGCCTGGGACGGAGCCCCTCCGTCAGGTACAGGCCTGATTGTTGCTATCTTATGTCGTGTGTCCCCTGCTCATGCCGCGCGGACTCGACCGGCTCCCCCTGGCTAGGTTGGCATGCCAGGGTTGTTGATCGGGTTTCGAAAACAGAAGCACCGCGGATGGGGTGGGGGAAGGAGCGTGTAAATCTGCGCCTCCCCCTGAATGACAGGCAGAACACCCTGACGGCCCCGCCCCCCAGACGCCAGCTGATTGGCAGGTGGATAAGCGGCAGCACTCCTTTACACGGAGCCAGGCATCCCTGATACGAAGTGACGACACCAGAGCTGTCTCTCTGCCAGCGACTTGCTAGGGCCCGCCTCTTATTAATCTGCATGTGGGGGCTGGGCTGCCGCAGAAACTTGAGCCAAGATCTGAAGAGTTTTTTGTGTTTATGCCATGTGTACCTTAGACTTGTGTTTAAGAGAGAGAATTGTATTTTTATACCGCTCTTATCCCGATTTCCGTCAACACTCTGCTAAAGGGTTTTCGTTAACTTAGCTTCCACTTATTTGTTATTGGAAGGAGTAACGTTGATATACACCGGTGTTCGATTTGCTGCAGTTTTGGTAACCAGTTGGAGCCCGCTCATACCTCTCAACTGTCCCTGATTTTACCTCAAAAATGTCCTCTGTCCCTCATAAAATTTGTGTTTTTATGACTGAACAGTGGAGATTGTAAGCATAAAATAATGTCAAACATTGAAGTTACAGACCTGTTGTTCTTCAGAAAAGGCATCTTAAACGAATTCCCTTATTCTATCAGCTTTCTGGGTGAATATTACAAATTTTTAAGATTTTTCCATGGTTTTTGGTTTTTGTCCCTGATTTTTTTTAAGCCCCATCCCTGATTTATGAGGCAAAAGGTTGAGAGGTATGAGCCCACTGATACAATGCTGATTTACAGGGGTGACCCTTCATAGGCCCCTCTTGGAAATCTGGAGCCCGCACAGTCATGGGGGGCGGCGGGTGGGGCAATGTCTTGTGGGAACACGGGCTTCTTGTGCCGCCACCCCTGAAATCTACCATACACAAATGCCCGACTGCTACCAGGGGAGAAATCGCCACTGGTGTCTAGGTCGCAATACAGATACAATTTCCAACTGTTGGCAGTGCGAAACTGCACATTTATTAATAAACTGTAATTGGGAAAGAAACGGTAAGGTTAGTCACATGGAGTGGTAAGTAAGTATCCCACAGGAAATTTCCTTCTACCCTTAATAGAAGATGGAAGGTGTGATACCTTTTATTGGACCAACAAGTGTCTTGTACAAAGATGGAATTGTACGCAAGCTTTCAGATCAACACAGGTCCCTTCTTCATTCACCTGAAGAAGGGACCTGTGTGACCCCGAAAGCTTGTGTATAACTCCAACTTTGTACAAGACACTTGTTGGTCACCTCCATCTGTATAGTCAATCTGGCACTCCACTGTCTCCTTTCTGGTCACTTATTGCTATCTAGTTGCTTTGCCACTTGCTGTCGTGCACTCACTCCACCACTTACCATTGTCTGGTCACTCTGCTGCTCGCCATCGTCTGGTCACGGTCTCGGGTGGAAACACCCCTGAACTATATAGATGTTGAGAGCCTTATCTATAGACTGGGGTGGCATCTTAACTATCTCACTCACTGCCCACCCTGCCCTCCCTCATTAGCCTCTATGTCTGATCACAGATGGTCCTGTTAATGAGGGAAAACAAAGGCAGGGTCCAGCTTGACCAGAAGGGAGAAGGTAAGTCACCAGCACAACCTAACTTAATTGCTGTAAGGGCAATTGCCTCCTTGTAAGATCTTCACAGATGCAATAATCAGCCTCTTTTTTTCTGGGGAGAAGGCACTAGCTCCTGGGCAATGCAGTCCTATTAAGGCCACACCCATATGCCTGACCGTTCCTCTGGACAGACCTACAAGTAGGTGAAATTAAGCTAGGCTAGTGCTCTTCTTACTGCCCACTCACTAAATGCCCCTCCTATCTGATGACACTCTTTTCCCCTTGCAGCTTATCTCTGCTGCTGCCAGGGAATGGAGCTCCTTAGAGTGCTGCCTAAATGAGGGGTCCTCTGCTTCTTCCACTCCCGGTACTCACTGCTCCATCACTACTTCTGCTGCTATAACCACCACACACCTGCACAGCCTACAAAGTGGCCACCTGCTGCAAGAATCACCAACACACTGGTCATACTTCAGAATTTCTACCTACTGCTGCTTTCCACAACTTCATGAATCGGGGAGAAGAGGGGAGCATCACAGGAGGACAACTTTTATGCATGCTGTCACAATGCTCCAATGAGGGACCTGTTAGGTACCTGCTGGCAGGAGACCAGCCAACCACAGGGAACTGCCAGCAAGAGTGTGGATGCACTGCAGTTAGGCACCCCACCAAACAACAAGGGCTGGTTTACAAGGGAGGACTTCGCTTTGTTATACTTGCCTCCATCAAATGTGGAACATTGTCCCTGAAAATGTGATGCAAAGAGGCAACATGTGGGACTTGTCATGAAATCTTCAAAACAAAGACTCAGAATTCAAAGGAGATGTGTGTCTGTAAGTTCACATGGTTTGCTGGTCATTGAGCAACACATTTTTCACATTCATTCTATTCATTGTTTGGATTTTTGCTTTAATGTCTTGACACAGAATGTGAGACATCATCCTCTCAATCTGGGTCAGAGGGATTTTGTGAAGTAGAATGAGGAACTGTTCCGCATAATGTGGGACAGCTGAGAGGTTCGCACCCCACTCTGTACCTTAGGGCCATATGCTTGTGAACTGTTGACTTTTGTAATTTTTTCTATCACATGACGTTTGTCTCTCATGGTCCAGTCACCCTTCCCCCGTAATGTCCACAACTGTAATTCGCTGGTGTCCAGTGGACCACCCTATCTACTTTCCCCCCTCATGGTGTAATAACAACTGTGGTGCCTTGTTGATCTCAGCCCCATGTTGCCATCTCAGTGGTGTCTCACTCCCCTGTCACAGCCCTGTGGATCTTTTTCAGAAGTTCTACAGGGGGAGCCGTGTGGATCTTTTTCGGCAGTTCTACAGGGGGAGCTGCACTATGTGATGTGTTGCAGTGGACTTGGGGGCTGTGAACTTACTGTGTATAGCACAGCACTTCGTAAGCATGCCGACCTCCACTCCATTCCCTTTACTGGTGCACTGGTCATTGCACTGGTGCAGGCAAATCCTTGCAACCTCTTTCTGTATACCACAAAGGAGTGCAAAACACTGTTCCACCCTCGGAATGCACCAGCTTTCTGGCACCAGGAAATTAGGGCACCAGTCAGCAATGTGGCTGATCACTTTTCGCGGGCAGCCCCATCCCCCATAAAGAGTCCAACTCCGGGGGAGCAGATTGCAGGGAGGGGAGACAATTCCCGCATTTGGCCCCCTGACTTCCCAGCACCATAATGCCAGTGCTCTGAGCACCATAAGGGAAAGTTTAACTGTGCCACAGAGTGGTTCTTGCGACACACAGTTGCGACTGTATATAGAACCACATGTGTTGCACTGCATCTAAATTTGGGTCTATCCTATTCAGGCAAGATTCTAATAAATAAAGTAATAATTCATAAAGTGAGTTTGTCTATTTTGGAAAGATTTTAAAAACAATATTTAGATATGATCCAGGTTATATGTTATACATTTTTTGTATTTCCTTTCCTTTTATTCTGCATAATCATGGGGCGCATTTGAATTTAGAATTTTATATATGTTTACACAGGATAAGATCACTAGGCAATGCCGCTTTTCAGGACCATCCTGAAACATCCGTGCAGTTTCATACCACAGTATATAATACATTCATACAACTTACAAAAATTACATATGTAAACATCAATACATGTACTGCATACACTTCATTGTTATGTACATACCCATGAAAACTGACACCTTTTAGATAAAGCATCCTTAAAGAGCCTCTGACACCTCCTGAAAAAAAACCCATAATATTTGGATACAGGTCATCTTATTTTTCGCATTAGCTGTGCATCTCTCCTTCCTAATATTTGTTACTGAGGTTATATGCATGAAAACCGGATCTTTGTTTGTTGAGAGTTCATCATCCCCTATTGCTTATTCCCAACCTGATGGCATAATTCTCTGCTTGTGACAACTCAAATATTTTCATGACAGTGGCAATAGACTGTAATGTCACAACATAGGATTATGACTTCAAGTTGGGAACAAGCTGCAAGGGCGGATAAATGCTTAAGAAGCGAAGAGCCAGTTTTTGTGCAAATTTCCTCAGTAATAAAATAGGTGTTGAGATCTCCATGAAAGAGATAGGAAATAAAAACTGAATTGTGTCTCAATATGAGCTTTTCCATAGGTTTCTCAAAGGCATCAATAGCTCTTTAAAAATTTTTTAGTGTTATATTATGTATATTTACAGGGAGGCGATTCCATGATGTGGTGGCCATATAGCAGCAGGACATATGGATAAAGCATGATTTCGCCTTAGGTACCATTAACCCCCTACCTTTTACTTCTCTTAATGAATATTTTGTATTTTGTACAGCTACATTTTTCATTAAGTAGCTAGGGGCTAAGCCTTAAAACAAACACATTTTTACAACAGAACAAACCAGTTTCTTTCATTCCATATGCTAAGTGATGTCTAATTTAGCTTCAAGAATAGAGAACAATGATATCTCTTGCTGGGGTGGGGGTGCTACATTTCCAAGGGCAAACCTGGCTACCTGATAATGCATAATGTCTAATTTTAATAGGGCAGACTTACTTGTAAGATGGTAAATCACACTTCCACAATTTTTGTTTCCAAACTCTATTTTTTGCCCCTTACCACTGAACTCTATCCAGCGACCTCCTATTCCACAGTTTCTACCTCCCAATGTGGTTCAGTTGACTTGGGCTCCTCTCCGGTACCAGGCATCCCCCAGGTCTACCCTCCAGGGAAGGGCCGCCCCCACCCAGGGTACTCTTTCTTTTAGTATTGAGACACCGGCCGGAGAGGACAGGGGGATGCCTGAGAGCCGAGTCCGTATGCAGGAGTGTGGTCTGTGGAGGGAGGCGCCTTCGCCTATTGATGATGAGGGTTTTTTTCCTCCTTTTTAGTGGTGTAGTCCCTTGTAGAGCCCGGCCCAGCAAGGCAACGCACGCCGTGGCTTCACCCCCTTGGCTGACGCCGTGACGCTCGTTCGCCTACCCTCCAGCCTCTGCCAGAGGTCACTCATTGAGCGTTGGCTACCCCAGCCCTCCTCCGGGGAAGAGAGAGCAGTCCTCCAGATACTTGATCTCTATCCCTGCCTGCCAACCCCTGGCCACCCAGATCTGCTCCCAAACCTGGGTCGCTGGCGTGACGCGAGGTGTGGCGTCCAGTGCCTCAGCCCTCTGTGCCACTGGGCTGCACACACTTCCATAATTAAATTGAGGGAGAATAACCTAGTTTGCAATTTTGAGTCTAGATTTCTGTGATGGAGCAAGTTTTTGTGACACCTTTGTACATAATGTGTCGGTATGATAACTGTATCTATAGGAACTGCCTTAGCAGTGTCAGTGGCTCAGTAGGTAGCACACTTGCCTCTGAGGCTGGGAGATCAGAGGGCTGTGGGTTCAATTCCCACATCTGGCACTTGGGTTAATATCCCAGTACTGACACTGTAGTGCAGCATGAGTGGGGTGCTGCACTTCTGAGGTGCCGTCTTTTGGACGAGACGTTAAACCGAGGTCCCATCTGCCTGGATTGGTGGTAGTTCAGGTGGATGTTAAAAATCGCATGGCACTTATCGAAAAGAGTAGGGGAATATTTTATTGAAAAGAAAAACTGAACATCATACACTCAAATAATACACAACAAAGATTACAACCATAATACATAAATAAGACTGAGTCCCTGGTTACATAAATAAAGTCATGCACCTTCATCCAATTTTATCCTTCATAAAAGGTACTTCCAGCCAACGGTTTCCAAATCTCTTTACGCATAATTCGTTGCTTAAAATAACACTGTTTATCCAGAGCATATTCTATACTAAGAATTACAGCATCAGGAATTTGAGAAATTTGCTGTAACACCAGTTTACATCTAACCTGCCAAAGAATATATTTAATAAATGACAAAATTAATCTTATCATATCCTTCTGCAAACCCAAATTTGAGAGACAAAACCCCACTATAATTTCTGAATACGTAAGAGACTGCCAAGCAGTTTGCTTCCATTTATCAGCTAATTTTTTCCATACAATTTGTACAAAAGGACACAAAAGTAAAAAATGCTGCCTAGTTTCCAACATCTCAATACACCCCTGTCGCGGACAAAAACATTCTGTCCATTTTTTATGTTTTGCATTACCCTTCACATTGAGTTTCCCATGAGCACACAACCATGTAACATCCCACACTCCAGGTGCTATTCTGGGATCCCTTAAGACATCTATGACATAAGACTTGTATTGAGGCTCAATATTAGGAAACTCTACTAATAACTCTGGAATCCCTTGTTGTATAGCTTTATACAGCAATTTAGTGGATATTGAAGTAAGCACCTCAAACGACATTTTCCATTTTTTTAAATTCCTCAAAACAGGTCTGAAAAAAACACAAGGGGTTTTAAACTGTGCATGCAATATCTTCTGCTCCTTCTATTTTGAATAAACAGGCCCCAACCAATGTTCTGCAAAAGGGAGCCACAAGGCTGATTGCGGTTTTGACATGTCCAACAGATTATGATGAAGAAAAATGGTAAGCAAAAAGAGAATAGGATTAATCAGATTTAAACCTCCTTTATCTATAGGCAAATACAAAACCTCCCTCTTTATCGGATTTAAACAGTATCCCCATATAATTTGGAAAACCAACCCCAACAAACGAGATTCAAATTGGCTTGGTAACGGATATACTGCACTAAGAAATAAGTATATTGGTATTAAATACGTTTTAATAACCATAACTTTCTTCTTTTTTACTAAATTCCAACTTTCCCATACGTTAACCTTTCCCTATGCTTCTTCCAGTTTCCTTGACCAATTAAACATACAGTTGTCCTCCTTTCCATACCACACACCCAAATAATAAAATGGCTTATGTGATACAATGATACCATGCCACATCGCAGAACCCTGAGGGAACCTTCCTAAAGGATAGATTATACTTTTAAGTTTAGTGAGTCGTGAACCTGTGGTATCAGCAAATTCTTCCAAAATAGTTAAAACTCTCAATCCTGAGTTTACATCCACAACTATGACACAGATGTCATCTGCATAAGCAGTTACTCGCACTTCTAAACCCCCCCAATGGTCGAAGTCCCACCACCTGAGCATCCTGTTGAATTAGTCTCAACAATGGATCTAAACACCAAACATATAGTAGGGGACTTAAGGGACATCCCTGTCTTACCCCTCTAGAAATTGTAACATATTTCCCCAGTTGCCCATTTACCAAAGGGAGAGCTTTTGCTGATGATTATAAAGTAGATATCCACTTAACAAATTGCTCAGGTAGCCCATAAGACTGTAAAACCAGGGAAATATAGGAATGTGGGACATGACCAAAGGCCTTTTCCTGGTCCAAGGCTATTATAAACCCTTGTAAAAGATCCTCTTTCCCTTGTTCAACTAATTATCTTATTAATAATAGGTTATGTTGTATACTACGCCCTGGTACAGTACAGGTTTGTGCCCCAGAAAGTATATATGGTGTTAATTGCAACAAACGAGAATGTAAAAGCTTCATTAAAATTTTGTAATCCGTATTCAGTAAACTTAAAGAGCGCCAATTATCCAAACACATTCTCTCACCTTTTTTATATACCAAAATTTGAGCTGCTATACAAAAATGAAAATCCACTTGCATCGTTGACAATACACAATTAAATACTACAACCAATATCCGGATCATTTCTTCTTTAAATGTCTGATAAAATTCAGTAGGCAACCCATCTATACCAGGAGACGAATTTTTTTTAAGATTCATCATTATGAGATCTATCTCACGGGCCGTGACAGGCTCTATCAATGGAGAAACCTGTTCCACCGTCAGTGTAGGTATCATAATGGACATGAGTAAACTCTCAGCCTGTTCTAAGCTCAAAAAACTTTGAAACATAGATTGAATCCAAATATTGTGTCACTACACTTAAAATACCAGGACCATCTGAGACAATCACTCCCTGATCTGAAAGGACAGCCGCCATAAATCGCGCATTTGCCCTTTGGGTACTATGCTGAAAAGGATCACCCAATCCTGTCTCACCCCGAGTACAGATTTTGTGTTCAAATTGCAGGGATTTAGCCCTGTCATATTGTAATAAAAACATTTCTTTTTTAATAATAAGGGCTTGTTCAGACAAGGGGATGTGTAATAAATTTACAGTTGAGTAAATTTTATTCAGCTGCATGCACAGTTTCAAATATTCTCTATACTGCCCCTGACTTCGTGTAATCGAATGTTTTTGAACTATGCTTCTTAATCCTGTTTTAGTCAGTTCCCACCAACTACTTCTATTGGGCATCAACCCTGCCATTGTCATACGTGCTTTTAAATACTTCCCGAATTTTAAACTGTAAATGTTGATCTAACAGAAGTGATGTATTCAGTTTCCAGTATCCCTTCCCATACCGAGGCCCATTATCAGTCCCCAAGGTAATTACTAACATGGCATGATCTGAAAATTCCACTGGGTACACCAAAGCTGTTTCTACACCAATACAGTTTTTAATGAAGAGAAAATCTATTCTCATGGACAGAGCTCCACGAAAATATGTCTGCCCTCCTTGTGGATGAACCACCCGTTAGGAATCACATAGCTGACTTTGAGCTATCAGTTTCACAAGATAATTAGTATCACTAAACACCTTTGTAGTTTTAGCCCCTCTATCTTGGACATGCAGAACGGAATTAAAATCGCCACCCCCAAATTACCAACTTAGTGGTAAATAAGTAAAGTTTAATCAACCCAAATAATTCCGTCCTACCTTTCTTAGTTAAAGGCCCATAGATGTTTATTAATCTCCAGGATAGGCCCTCATATGTAAAGTCAATTATTAAGGCCCTCCCCAAAAGAACCTCTATCAATCGTGAGATATGAAAAGCATCTCCCTAAAAGTACACTCCACACCCTCACACAAATCAGTGCCATAAGAAAAAGAGGAAGGGCCCCAACACCATAACATTTTCGCTATATTAGTTAAATAAATTGTATTTAACCTTGTGTCTTGTAGCAAACAAATGTCACAATCCATATCTTTTAATTTTGTGAATGCTACCAACCGTCTCTTAGAATTCCTGATACTATTAACATTAATAGTTAAAATTCTCAGCTTTGGCAGGGATGGAAATAACATAGTCAGTATTTAAGCTCAAGGTGGTTTCTTAACTCTGGAACTCCTCGCTTTTCAGTTCTACATCTAGGATCTGCACTAATTTGTGAAACATGCTCTGGGGCGTCCTCATCAGAATCAGAAGGAGGGGGCCAAGGAGGAGGCTTCCGAATCACCTCCTTGTTCTGAATCCAAAACAGTAGAGTTCAAAATCTCATATTTATTAGTCAACACAGTAGCACCATTTGTCCCAGAAGAGCCTTTGGCTATCTTACAGCGAGGCTGCGTTTGTTTCAAACCTCTTTTCTTTGCAACACTTTTACCTCGAGGAGGTGATATTGCAAAGGGAAGATTCTCCTGTACCTGTGGAAGAGATTGACCCAATACAACATCACCTCCACCCTTTTCCATTACTGGTTCAGTTGCAGGACTTGGCAAAATGTCCACAATCTCCTCTGACTGAGAAGATGGAGAAGGGGGAGGCCGCGGAGGACTGGGCCTTGATTCCGCCGGGGGAGGGGTTCCTTCTGCCTAGCTCTTTTTTTTAATATTTCTTTCTTTTGTGCCTCCTGTAAAATAGTATCGAGACTAGTCCTATCCGTACGGTTGTGCGTTGCCCGAGGACAAGATTTATATGAATCTCAACTCAGCATGACATGTGGAACTTTGATGTCCAAAGTCTAGACAGAGATTGCAGCGCAATCTATCACAGGTGGACCCTAAATGCGTAAGGGCCCCACACTTGAAACAGGCTCTCGGCTGTCCCTGATAAAAACAGTGTCCTCGTTCCGTACCTAAGAAAATGCTATTGGGAAGGTGTACAGGCCCCATTTGATGGTTATGTAAGCGAACCCAAAATATCCACCCTCCATTCCAAATACACTCATCATCAAAAATAGGTATGGGAGCCCCAAGAACTTCACATTTTTTTTGCAACCAATGTACAATATCATGCACAGGTACTGATTCATTACGGAAAAGAACTGTCACTTTTTTGATAGAAAGCTTAGTTAATGGCAGTGCCTTAAAAGGCATCCACAATTCTATATATTGAAAGTTATCAAATTTTGCCCCAAAACGATCCAGCTGTTGTGGAGTAACAAAACTTATATCAAAAGACATAGAACCAGACACATGTATAAGCGCATGTATTTCATTTGAAAAAAACCCATCGAGTCTTTTAACAATGTTTTCCCCACGTAGAGGCGATCTGGTGCTAGAGTTAAACCCCCTTGATATTCCAAACGTACTGTGTTTCGTCGTTGTAAGGGGGGGTGCACCAGAAAAAGGGTCTTGTCGTTGGAACGACTCCCAAGCTTTTTTTGCTTGTAAGCAAGGGCTAGAAGGAGGCAATACTTGTTTCGGGGAAGGAACTTCAGAATCTCCCCAGTCAATATGCTGCACGTCTGTACAGTCAAAATCCGACAGGGATAATTCCTGTTGTGTTTCATGCTGTATTTGAAGCCCACACACAGTTACCTGTGGAAGCAAAGGGTCTGCCTCATTCAATCAGACTTCAGGTTCCCTTGGTAACTCATTTTGTTCTGGAATAGGGCTATGGGCTGGGTCCGGAATCCACACCCCATCTTCACCACACTTCCACCCCGCATTGATCAGCGAGCGGTCTAAGGAGGAGGCTGAACGTTTGTGAACAACTTAACTTGTGGTATCGCAGACTCAGTTCTACCTTTCCATAAAGTGAAAGTCGTAGCACAAGTTCCCACATTGTCAGAATTAAGCCCCAGCGAATCACTCACAATAATGCTCCTTTCCCCTGTCCGACCATCTCCTGAGTCCACAATAGTTTCCGGCAGACTGGTTGACAAGTTCCTCACATCAAAGGGCGTTCCGTCAAAGTGTTAGGCTTTGAAGTACCGACAACCTGCTTGCTCATCAATCCTCCCAATGAAGGTTTTACCTTTGTTGCCTGTAATAGTTCTTCTTGAATAAGGTGAGCAGCGTCTCGTAGCAAGTCTTCAGGAATAGTTTCACTTAGTTCAGCCACAAGTATCGTCACCGGTGCTCCCGGCTGAAACAACATATTATTTTGTTCCAAAATTTTATCCACCCAAGCAGAGTCGGGCCCAAACAAACCAGCAGTATCACAAAACAATGGTAAATTCAATTCTCTCATAGTTTCTTCGGTTTCCATACAGATAGGCAATATTACTGCGGTCTCCAAGGCTAGACCTGGAGGTAGGGAGACCTGCTCACCTCCAGGTACACCAGCAGACTGACCAGCCATCTCTTCCTCCTCCATGGTGGCTCCCTCTACTGTCAGCAGAGTAGGGGAATTTCCCCTGGTGTTCTGGCCAAATTTCCCTCATTCACTAAAAATACCACAAACAGCTTCATCTGGTTCAAGGTCAGTTGCCATTCATCTGTATCCACCTCCCCCCCGGGTCATGCCCGAAAATAGGCAGGATTTGTCTAGTGCACTTACCCGGTCAACAAAAACTAAATAAATAAATAAATTCATGTTCTGGACGATTGATCTACCGTTTAATCTCTTGCTGAAGTTACAGTCCTCTGTTTGTGACATCATATTTATTTCCATAGCAATAGATTGTAAGGTCAAAAACATGATTATGACTTCTGCACAGGATTCAGCAGCGGGAACAGATTTTACAATTGATGTAGTCTCAGCTGAGATACAACACGCCTATAAATTAGTACATGTCTCTATCTGTACATGTTTGCATGGCATACTTGTTGGTTTCTGCTTACAAAGCAGGACTTTATGGACCTAGAGTCCTTTCTGACTTAAATTTTTAAATTTCAGTGGCTACAGTGAGTTTAATCAAGGCCACCGCTCAACTAAGATGGACCTTCTTAGTCAAGCTATGGCCTTGCTTAAACTCACTGTAGCCATTAATATGCATAAAAAAGTAATGAAACATTACCCTCCATTGACTTCAATAGGGCTTGACCCTGTGCTGTTCCTTGGCACACATCATTACGTGCCTGAGTGCAGTGGCAGACCGGCACAATAGGGAAGTGTAAGGAATCGGCTAGCCACCTCGTTGGGGCCAAAATGCTGTCCCTTCCCACCGTGTCCCAGCTTTACAAACAATTTAGAAAATTGTGCACATAGACTATCACAGTCGTATATTATTGGAATATGTAAGTAATATCTAAATCTTGGTAAATTCATTTCAGTTTGGACACAAAGTAAGTAACACAATAGCAAGTTATCCAGATTATTAACAAATTAACAAGGTGAACTGCAGGGGGCTATTTCAGCATGAGTAATGAGTCAAGAACCCGAGGTCCTAACTGGAAACTTGGTGGCGGGGGTGGTGGTTAACAGGGATGTGAGTAAGATCTATTTTACAGAAAAGGTGGTGGCTCCGAGGAACAGCCTGCCAGAGGAAGTGGTGGGTATGAAGTCCATAAATGGTTTCAAGCATGGCTGGGACAGAGTGAAGGGTTTGGTGGTTGCTCAGGTGGGTAACAGTAAGGAGGGGAACAGGAGGTGGAACAGGAGTGATAAAACCCTGCTTGGACAACAGATCCTGAGGCAGACGGGGATGCCTGGCAGACTAGATGGATCTGTGGTCTTCTTCTGCTGTCATTGTCTCTATTTCTGTTATTAAGAATCCACATTTTATTTTTGCTGAAGTGTTTTAAGGTGGCTTTAGTAGTCATACTGACTGGTCACGTGAATGCACATTTTTGTAGTTAATTTTTGTATACTAAATATTACTACCTCAAATACTAAGAGCTTTGTAGTTAGTGCCAGTATTCCAGATAATACCATTTTAATCTGAATACTGCATATTGAATTATACACTTATAGTGTATAGTAGAGCATTATTGTGTATGGCGGAATGTGGTTGTGTATGGAAAGCCATACACCGCAAAAAGTGGTTCTGCTTTAGTAGTGACGTAGCTACTAATGCAGAACGCACTTTCGCTCTGCTTCTTTAGTAGCTATAAACACATCGCAACCGCCCACATCAGCATCATTCATAGGATGGGGCTGTTGATGAGTCGGTGTAGAGCTGTGTGTTCTGGTTATTTGGGGTTCTGATTCCCAGGGACTTCCCGAGCTTTGCTCTTGATGTCAGAGGGAATCAGAACCTGTCTGTGGAAGAACACACTGGTTGTGCATAGTTGCACATCCAATATTTTTTATATCCTGTTCAGAAAGATACAGTATATGTAATAGTTGGTTACCTTGAAAGGAAACAACGGAGTATTCTTTATTATAAGGCTAATTCATTATTCACGAGGCTGCTTCACTCTGTGGTTGGCTACGAGATTGGTCATTAATGGTCAATAAATGACCAATTCAGCTGCCAAACAGAGATGAGAGCCCACCTCACACTGATACTGGTATTCAAACTCACTGTGATTGAGGAAATGAAAACATGCAACAATATAATCAGCAACCCTGAAAAAAACTGAAATTTGTTTTTTTTTTGGTATTTTTTTTTTGGGTCACTGCCTTCTTCATTTTAGTTTATAGTACTGCACAAACAACAGTTCCAACCAATCACTGAAACCATGATGCCACACTATCTTTTCACCGTGATATGCAGCAGAACATGCAGGCATGCACCACATCACGCTCATGCAACGCATGTCGCACGCCTGCTCTGAACTGAAAAAATAAGTATTAAAAGAAACACTTGGCAATGCCTTCAGGAAAAGAGGATAAATTAGCCTTATAATACAGTAACAACCCCACTGGTGGTTATTTCCTCAGATTAATGTCTGGGTGGCTTTCCTTGGATTAATGAGTGGGTGGTTGCTGGTGGTCCTCAACTGCTCCTTGGGCCCCCCCCCCCAGTCTTTACTCCACAGGAAATGATCACCAGCTCCGTCATCATTGCTTAATTCATATCTACTTGCCTCCTCTTCATTTTTCATACATCTCTTTTTATTTGTTTTCTGTCTCCCTAGCCTGTAAAACCAGCTCTGTATATAACATGCCCTGAAGGCAGACTCTACCAGTGCTTCTTCTGCTTTTTTCTCCCCCAGGATAATGCAGCTGAGATTCAGCATCTTGTTTTCAGCAGAGTCCTGCTTCTGTCCAGCATTTGCAGCTGGCATACTGAAGCACAGGCAGGTTAAATGACTGACTTAAGGCCACGCAGTGAGCCAGTTGAGCCAGTGGCTCTGATGGGATTTCAACTTGAGCCTCCTGGTTCCCATGCCTGTGCGCTAACCACTAGCTCATACTGCCTTACTCTGCCCAAGCAGAACACACTGGATACAGGTTTCAGACAAATAGACTAGGAGGCAGTATAGTGCAGAGCTTTAGGATACTAAACTGCAAACCTGGTGACTGGGGTTTGAATCGCACAGCCCCAACTTACATACTGTGTGATCCTGAGCAAGTCACTTAACTTCCCTGTGCTTCCAGGTTGCACCTGGAAAAAAGCTTCAGCTTAGTGTGCCTTTCCTGGTTAAACAACCTCCCCTTCCTTCTTATTTCTTCTAGAAGCTATTTACAGGCACATGCATTTGAATCACTATAAATATTCTTTACAGGGTTTGTTATTTTAAAAACACATTTCAAGGGCCATCCCATCGGAGCGACAGTAGCAACGCTGCTCCTGATGCTGGCAACCTGGCTTTGTATACCAAGCCAGGGACAGTTGGAGGGCTGGCAGGTGGAGAGGTTAGCATTCTAGGGGATACTCCTCCAGGGAGGGTGGGATTCTTGCCCTGCTGTGATACTGCTACATGGTGACCACAGGTGATAGTGCAGCATTGTAGAAATGTGCAGAAGAAAGGACATTGGCCAACTGTGCATCAGTGCACCTATGTGTGTGTGCCCACTTTGGAGCCCTCAGTGCCAACGTCCTATGGTAAGGAAAGGGAAACAACGCAGAAATACACCAGTCCAGTCTGGATGAAACCTCTGTACTCTTGGGACCCACATAGCTGAACTTAAAAAAATGGTCTGTCCTGTTGGACATAGCATTGTTTCACAAAAGCTAGATCCTGCCAAAGCAACCTGATGACCTTCTCTGAGGAGGTAGCTAGGGAGGTGGGTAGGGATAGGGACGAGGCAGTGGATGTAGTCTACCTGGACTTCAGCAAGACCCGTGACACTGTGCTGCATAGAACATTCATGAAGAAAGTGGCACAATATGAAGCTCAAAAAGAATACAGGAGGGGGATAACAAACTGTCTGACAGGAAAAAAGCGAAAGTGGTGCTCGATGGTCACCATTAATGGTGGAGGGATGTACCGAGTGAGTACTTCTGGGGTTGGTGCTTGGTCCCTTGCTCTTTAACATGTATATTAGTGACCTGAAGGAAGGGGTCAGCAGTGGGCTGCGGAAGTCTGCTGATGATACTAAATTGGCAAGAGAAGTGGACACAGCGGAGGAAGTGGATGCAGTACATGGGGACCTGAACATGTTAGGGGCATGGACTTAGACTTAATGTGAGGATGTGCAGGAGACTACACCTCGGGGTGAGGAATCTGGATTGCATGTACACCCTTTGAGGTGCAACATGGACAACAACAGTCACCTTCAAAGTCGGCTTGCTGACCTATAAAGCCCTTCACGGACAGGGAGCGTGTTACCTACAAGAGCGTCTGTGTCCTTACTGCCCCCTCCGCCCACTTTGCTCAGCCGACGAGGGATTGCTAGAGATTCCCAGGGTGTGCTTGAAGACTTCTGGAGCCTGGGCATTTGCGGCCCCTACTTTGTGGAATTCTCTACCTGATCAGATAAGGGAGTGCTTGACTGTGGAGAGTTTTAAATCTGCACTGAAAGCCCATCTGTTCAACCTAGCTTTCTCTGAACTCATATGAATGATCGCCGTTGATTTGCTTTAATTATTTATGGATTTTATCTTAAATTTTATGAAATCTGTACAAGAGCTCTGATTACTTGTGAATAATGTTTTTTAAAAATAAAATTTGATTTGATTTGAATACAACTGAGGAGAAGGATCATTGGATAATAATGGACCATAAACCTAAGTCAGGCAGATAGTCTGCTGTCGCAGTCAAGAAGGCAAATGTGATGCTGGGGTGTATTAGATGGTGTTAAGGAACAGATCTAGGCAGGTGATACTTCTCTTGCACTGTAACATATCTTGGTGCCCCCCACAGAGAGACTCAGTTACAGCACGTATGCTCAGTGGCCATCTTTATTCTTCTCAGAGTACATACATCAGTGCACGTACACAAAGAAAGACACACTGAGCATGACAGGAACTTATACCTTAGATAGGACTACAAATAACCATTTGCATCAACTGCAACCCTAATGGCATTCTTTAGACTTCCTACCATACATATCCACGTATATACTACACTCCTTCCCCTTAGACAGAAACGTGTCTAAAATACTCCAACAGTAACATTTCCTAACTTCCAGGCCAAAGTAGACTATTTGATACCCAGTAACAAGTTCAGGGGATTATTCTGCCCCTTTGGTAGAACTTATCACTAACTAAGTAACAGTACAAGTAAGACTTCAGTTACATAGAGGTACAGGTTCAGTACATGACTTTAAAGGTCAAGTCTTTGTGGTGCTCTTCGGTGCCTAATGGGATATCTATGGGCTGGAACAACGGCTGCTGGTGAAACAGGTGTTTTGTTCTTATTTGGCACTGGCCCCGGATGGAACTTCACAGGCAGGAGCAAAGTCCTCTGTGTCACTGTCCTCACGTGGAGTGGCATTTTCTGCTGCATTTGCTGGAACCTTAGAATGCAGCAGGTGACCCACATGTATGTGAGCAAGCATCTGCATCCGTCCAGGAAGGGAAACGCGCTCCTAGGTGACAGGTTTAAAGGCTTCCTTGGGGACTGGGGGGTCCACCTGGAGAGATGAAGGTCTATACTGGTATGATGGTCTGCATCCGTCCAGGAAGGGAAACACGCTCCTAGGTGACAGGTTTAAAGGCTTCCTTGGCAAGCTTTTAAACTAGCCAAGGGGGGAGGTGCTGATAGGAAACCGGAAAGTTCAAGCCTCCCCCCACAAAACATGGCAGGTAGTAGGGTAAACACTGAGGTACAGAGCGTGACAGAGGGCAGTACAGGGGTAAATGGAAAAGTAGACATGGAGAATAAGAGCAGGGATGGGGTAAAAAAGGATAAAGCCAACATTAAATGGAGGGCAATAGGTACCGATGCCCGTAGTCTGGGAAACATGCTTCCAGAGCTAGTAGCCCTGATGGAAGAGGAACACTTGGATATTTTGGCAGTCACAGAAACATGGTACATGGAGAACCATGACTGGGATGTCAACATACCAGGCTACACAATCTACAGAAGGGACAGGGAGGGTAAAAGAGGAGGTGGAGTAGCTCTCTACATAAGGGAAGGGATCAAAGCTACAGAACTAAAAAGTAAAGGGGGAGGACAAGAGGCACTCTGGGTCACTTTGAAGACAGGGAATGGCATTACAATCCGCACAGGGGTTGTATACAGACCTCCGTCTCAAGGGGAGGAAATGGACAAGAAAATGATAGAGAGCATTCTCAAAATGGCTGAAAAAGGGGAGATACTGTTGATGGGGGACCTGAATATGCCAGATGTTAACTGGATAACATGGACTGCAGCTACATCCAAGAGCAGGGTAATTCTCGATGCCCTACAGGGGGCATGCCTTAGACAGCTAGTGGTGGGACCCACTTGGGAGGGAACAATATTAGACCTGGTACTCTCAAATGGAGAGAGGATCACACATTTAGAAGTCAGTAGACATCTGGGAACAAGCGACCACTGCACAGTGTGCTTACAATAAACACAACCATGGAGACAAGCCATACAAAGACAAGGTTACTGGACTTTAGAAGGGCTGACTTTGGCATAATGGTGAATACCTGAGGAATGCATTAGCAAATGGCCAGAAAGGAGGGTGGAAGAACAATGGAGAAAATCAAAACTGCCATCATGGAGGCAACAAGCCTTTGTGTGAAACAAATAAAGAAAACAAAGCAGATTAAAAAAACAGTATGGTTCTCAAAAAAGGTGTCAGGGAAGGTTAAGGAGAAAAAGGCTGCATTCAAAAAGTATAGGGAATCACAGAAGGAGCACAACAGGGAACTGTATCAATTAAAGCAGAAAGAAGTGGGGAAGGCAGTCAGAAAAGCAAAGGCCCAAATCGAGGAAAGATAGTCAACTCAGTTAAGAAGGGGATAAAACCTTTTATAGGTATATTAGGAGCATAGAAAGGTTAAGGGAGGATAGCTAAGATTAATAAAGGAGAGGGAGGTAGGCAGAGGGAGACAGTGAAAAGGCAGAGATATTGAATGAATACTTTGCTCAGTATTCACAAAGAAGAAGAGGAGGAATTACCTAAACCAAACAGTAGAAGCACTCTGGGTAGTGGGGTTGACGCCAGTCCATTTACAGAAGAAAGAGTCCTGAAAGAACTCCTAAAACTCAAGGTGGACAAAGCAATGGGGCCTGACGGGATTCACCCTAGAATCCTAAAAGAGCTAAGGGAGGACCCAGTGACACCACTAACCACACTTTTTAACAAATCATGGGAAGATGGGGTGGTACCTGAGGACTGGAGGAGGGCAGATGTGATTCCCCTTCACAAACGTGGGAACAAGGCAGAAGCAGGAAACTACAGACCTGTTAGTTTGACCTCAGTGGTGGGGAAAATGATAGAATCACTTCTAAAAGAAAGAATTGTTCAGTACCTAGAGGCCAGCGGGGCACAGGACCCAAAGCAGCATGGATTCACAGCAGGAAGGTCATGTCAGATGAATCTAATCGATTTCTTTGACTGGGTGACCAAAGTAATAGACCAGGGAGGGCTGTGGATATGGCCTACCTAGACTTTAGCAAGGCATTTGAGCACAGCTCACATAAAAGGTTAATAATCTGTTAGCCAGCCTGGGAGTGGGTCCTGGGGTGGTAGCCTAGGTAGCAAACTGGCTGCACAACAGGACACAGACGGTAATAGTGAATGGAACACATTCTGAAGAAAGGGGTTCTAGTGGAGTACCTCAGGGCTCAGTACTGGGTCCAGTCCTCTTTAACGCCTTTATAGGTGACATTGCAGAGGGTCTGAAGGAAAGGTATGCCTCTTTGCAGATGACACAAGATCTGTGACAGAGTTGATACACAAGGAGGGTAGAAAGGATGAGAAGGGACTTGGCAAGGTTAGAGGAATGGTCAAATGTATGGCAACTTAGATTCAATGCAAAGAAGTGCAAAGTAATGCACATGGAAATAAAAATCCTGAGAAGAGTACACAGTAGCAGGGAGGTACTAACAACAACAATAATGGAAAGGGATCTGGGTAGTCATATCAGATGACTTAAAGGTGGGCAAGCAATGTGAGAGGCAGTAAGGAGGGTTGGGGTATACTGGGATGCATAGGGAGAGGCATCACCAGTAGAAAACATGAAGTGGTTATCCCTCTGTACAGACAGTTGGTGAGATCCCATCTGGAATACTGCGTGCAGTTTTGGAGACCTCATCTATGCAAGGACATAGACAGGATGGAAGCAGTCCAGAGAAGGGCAACTAAAAAGGTGCAGGGTCTACATCAGAAACCATATGAAGAGAGACTGAGAGAGCTTAATATGTATACTCTTGATGAAAGGAGGGATGGGGGGACATGATAGAAACTTTTAAGTACCTCAAGGGAATCAACAAAGTCCAGGAGGGTAGCATCTTTCAGAAAAAGAGATGTGTAAGAACAAGGGGCACAATTTAAAGTTAGAGGAGGATGGCTCAGGGTAATGTGGAGGAAATTCTTTTCACGGAGAGAGTGGTGGACGATGGAACCACCTTCCTGGAGAGGTTGGGGTCTAAAACAGTGGGGGAATTCAGACATGCATGGGACAGACATAAGGCAATTATAGTGGGGGGGTTGCAGGAAGTAGGCTGTTGGTTAAGTAGAATCTGCAGCTTATCCAATAGGTAGGGAAATGGACAGACTGGGTGGGCCAAGTGGTCCTTATCTACCATCAAAGTCTATGTTTCTATGATGTCCCACACAAACTGCAGAAGTCAAAGGTTCACATGTTTCAGTCACCACCCCAGGAATCCAAGAAATCTTGGGATATCTACAGTCTCAAACCATCACCCTCTCCCCAGGATGAAAAACTCGTACTGACTTGGCTGACTTGTCATGACCCTTTTGCTGTTGTAATTGATGCTTTGCGACAGTGTCGGCCAAGTCTGGCTTGAGCAATGACAACCGGGTATGAGGTTGATGTTTTAGGAACAGTTCCGCATGTGTTCACTCTGTGACTGTGTGAGGAGCATTTCTATAAGCAAACAGGAAATGAGCCAGCCTTTGAGCTGTAGGTACTTGCTGTGAATCTGGTTTATTCCAAGCTTTTTGAATGTCTGTACAGCTCTTTTGGCTGCACCATTTGGTGCGGATGGTAAGCAGGTGTCAAAATATGTCTGATGCCATTCTGCTTTAAAACAATTTGAAGTCATGGGAAGAAAATTGGGGACCATTGTCTGACATTAACTCCCATGGTAGGCCATGAGAGGCAAAAAGTTGTCTCAGAAGGTTTACATTATTTTCAGTAGTTGTGACTTGTGTGGGCAACACTTCTAGCCATCTGGAGTGGACGTCGATTACTATTAGGAAATGCTGTTTGTCTACTTCTGTATAGTCAATATGGATGCACTCCCACGGAGTGGTAGCCCAGGACCATGGATGCATGGGTGCGGTGGATGGTTGTGGCAGCCACACATGGCGCACATTGGTTGACAAGATTTTGGACATCTTGGTCAAGTCCTGGCCACCAGAGGTATCTTCTGGCCAGTGCCTTCATTCGAGAGATTCCAGGATGACTGTCATGCAAGTCAGAAAGTTATCTCTTGTGGAACTTTGGAGGTATCACAACTCAAGCTCCCCATAGAACACAGCCTTGATCTGTGGACAATTGATCCTTTTTGTCTAAGAAAGGTCAGACAGTCAGGTCACTCTTTAAGTTGGGCCAACCATTTAGGGTGAAATCTAGGACTTTATTTATTTATTTAGTTTTTGTTTACCAGTTGGGTACCATAGCCACAAAGCAACTATTTTCAGGCGCGACCCGGGAGTTCACAAACATTAAAGGAATCATCATACAGTAGAATACAATTAGGTAGGATTTCATCAGGTAAGGACACATCATTGTCAGTGAACAAGAGAAAAACACAAAATACAAGTAAGTAGTAAAGATGAGAGAAGCCTACAGTCAGTAAAGAGTACCATCAATTTACGATACAATCGGCATGCTACATAAGATCATAGGGTTGTAAAGGGGTTGCCATATACAGTCTAAATGGAAGTGCCATGATGAGAAAAAGGCTTTTGGCTTAATGAGGCAGCAAGGGGGAATGTGAAGACCTAGGGAGGGTTAAAGCAAGTGCATTGGTTACGATTTGTGATATAGGTATGATGCAGTCTTTTGAAGGCAGCATGTGTGGGTGCAGAGCGAACTTCAACTGGAAGAGAGTTCCAGTATCTTGGAGCAAAGCTAGAGAAGGCAAGGGTTCCTTTCTGTGTTTTGCACCTCGGAGTATAAAGAAGTGACAGCTCGGTTGAGTGGAGGCCATAGTGGAAGGACTGTGGCACCATCATGGAGGCCAGGAAGGAGGGTAGGTTGGATCTAATAATATTGTCAAGCAAAGTCCCATAGGCAATATGCCTGTAGGTTGATGAGGAGAGCCAGTTCAGGTCAATGTATAGGGAACAGTGGTGCTTTAGTCGAGGGGAGGCCAAGGCATATCGGCAAACATTATTGTATATGGTGTCCCATTTTCTTATGGTGCTTTTCGAGGCAGTTATATAACTAACTGCACCATATGTCAGAGAAGGAAGAAGGATGCCCCTAGCTATGGCCAGCCTGGCTGAGGGAGTGAGCATACGACTGGTCCTATAAGCGGCACCAAGTTTCATATTTACTGCCTTACATGTAGCCATAATGTGGTCATCAAAGGTGAGAGCTTCATCAAGAAGAACACCGAGGTACCTGAATGAAATGGCAATCATAAGGGATGAGCCGTCAGTGCATGTGACATCATATAGGTTGTGGTTTGTATTGAGTTTAGCTGGGGACCCAAAGAGCATACCTTGTGTTTTGTCCATGTTTAGGACAAGCTTGTGTTTGTTTAACTAGTCTTGGATGGTGATAAATGAAGAGGTAAGATCACTGTTTATAGCTAGTATATCTGCTGATGAGGCATATGGGACAAGATCATCAGTGTATAGAACTGAATGGCATAATGGCAAGTTTTCGGAGATACTGTTTATAAAGACAGAGAAGAGAAGCGGTCCCAAAATAGATCCCTGCAGTACACCAACGTTTGTGAGGGCTGGGTCAGATACGGCAGAACTGAAGTTTACCTGTTGGCTTCTGTTAGCTAGGTAGCTGTGGAACCAACTTACAGACTGATGAGAGAAACCTAGAGATGATAGGCAGGCCAACAGAAGATGGTGATTCACCAGGTCAAATGCCTTGGAGAGGTCAACAAATACTGCCCCAGTCATGAGTCCTAGGTCCATAGAAGTAAGGGTGTCATTTGTGAGTTTTAGTAGTGCAGTGGAAGTGATGTGACCTTTCCGGAAACCATGCTGAGAGGGGGATAACAGTTCGTATTTAGGGAGATACTCTGTGACCTGGGTGGCCACTATTTTCTCTAGGATTTTATTTAGCACTGCCAGAATAGCTATAGTTCTATTATTTGCAGGGTCCTTTTTGTCTCCCTTCTTAAAAATAGGGCTGACCTTTGCAATTTTCCAGATATCTGGAACATGTCCATGACAGAGAGACATGGTAAAAATTTTGACTAGTGGCGCAGCAATAAAAGGAGCAGCTAACTTCAGAAGTTTTGGCTCAAGGTAATCAGAGCCAACACTGGTATTGTCTGAGATTGAGCTGAGCTGTTTTAAGACTGTAGCCTTTGATATGCCCTTAAAGTAGAGAGAAGGGAGTTGTGCTGCAGTTGTTTCAGAGAAAGGTGGTGAGTTTGGGTTGCTGTGTATTTCGACAGGTTTGTAAAGAGCTTGTTAAAGTGGTTAGCAATAGTTTGAGGTTCATTACAGTGGACTCCATCTAGGATCATATCATTTTTAAGGGGAGGTTGGCTTGTTCCCAGAAAGGATTTTACGTGTGCCCAGAATTTCTTGGGGTCACCAGCAGCTTCATTTAGCAGGCCTTTACAATATGAACTCTTTGTCTGCTGTATCTGTTGCTTACACAAGTTTCACCATGCTCTGTAGGTGTCATAGTCCACTTTATTCCCTGATTTTTTAAAGAGTCACCAGCTCTTGTCACACAGTCATAGGGATGAGAGGAGGTTCTTGTGTAGCCACGTTGTTCATTTAGCTCGAACTCGCCTGGTACGTTTAGGCGTATGTGTATCCTGGATCGACAGGAAAGTGGAAATAAAGTAATCAAGGGCAGTCTCAACATCAGGAGCAAGGAAGACAAGGTCCCAATTTGTGGCAGTCAAGTCTATTAGGAAGTATGTAGGATCAAGATTTGCAAAATCTTGGAAAGTGATGTAGTGTGGCGAGGGGGTCATGATGACTGAGGACCCCCAGATGCAGAAGACCGGGGAGTGATCAGTAATTGAATCAGGTTGAATGCCCGAGGCTATTATCTTGCCAGGTTGGTTTGTTAGTATCCAATCAATCAGTGTACCATTTGCCATGTTCTGAGCCCCCCTGGTAGGATCATTTATCATCTGGTGCATATCATAGCTACTCACTAGTGATAGTATAGAGTTTTTATCTTTCCCTCGCCAGTTTAGATTTAGGTCGCCAAGAATCATCATTTCATTTTGTCCATCAGCCAGTGTGGCATATTCCAGCACGTCTCTGCAGCCTGCCTTTGGGAGGGTTGTACACACATATAATGTGCAATTTCTTTGTGCCAAGGAGGATAAGGGCATGAAGGAATTCACAGCTGGAGTGTACTGTATGTTTCACAAGAGATATGTTTAGGTTGCTTTTAAAGTACAGTGCAACTCTTCCCCCTCGCTTCCCTGATGGCCTGTCAACTCTGAGAAACATATAATTGGGAATGTGGCACAACGAGTCAGGGGTTGAGGGTTTTAGCCAGGTTTCTGTCAGGCACAGTATATCCAGATTATAAGTACTGATCCACGCCTCTAGCTCCACCAGATTACAAAGGAGGCTTCTGATATTTAGATAGGCAATGTGTAGGCCCTTTACATTTAGCCAGTCCATGTTCTGGGCAATATGAGGGACATGGGGGCCTGGATTTGCCTCAATATCCCCAGATAGAAGTAGGACAAGTAGGACCAGGTACCATATTTTTCTTGGGAGAAATGGAGGTACCAGTAACATAGTTATCCTTTGGCGTGTTGTAGCATAGTCAGCAGCCATAAGGAGATAACATTTTTGAAGAAGATGAGGAGATGCATCACAGTGTTTATGCTGTGTGACTAGTAGATTGGAGAAAGTAAAGTCATCCAGTACATAATTCTTATGGGTATCATGCTCAACGCAGTGGATTGTAGTGAGAGAAGCAGGAAGAGAAAGCACCAGCCCAGTTATAAGCAGTGGCAGTGTCCCTCGAGACGTTTCTAAGGTATGGAAAAAGTTCCAAGAAATGGCTGCACCACTCAAAAGGGGATCGAATTTATGAGCAGAGATTGTAAGACCCGGTGGACATATTGGGGCAAGTAGAATAGACTAGAGGGCCAGCAGATACTGTGTAGCTTAGTTTTAGGCTTAGCAGCCACTAGTGGGGGAAAATTATAGGCTGCATATGAGAAAGAGGGCTGATAGGTTCTTGCAGCCACGTGATCGTTCATTATAAAGTGAATCATTCACCAAGGGTGGGGGGGGGTAGCTGCTGCGGAGTGGCAGCAGGGACCAACAGTTCTTTCTTGAGTTGTCCATGCTACAACGGATCCTGTATCTGTCCGTTTTGGTGGTGGTGGTGGGGGTTCTGTCTGTGAGAGCGCCGTCGGGGGCCCTCGCGACCTTGGGGATCCCACAGCTGGAAGGGGAGCTTGCTCCTGAGCTGGAAGAAGAAAGACAGAGGGGAGGTAAGATTTTTAAAGCATTCCCTGGAGAAATCTGATACTCTGTTTATCCAAGCCAATTTCAGGAGACTGCGTTTAACGTGAGCACAAAAGGCAGGCTTAGATCAGCAAGTATAGAAATTTACTGTGCAGTTTACAGCCTGGATGCTTGCTTTAAATTAACTGTCTACGAGAGAAACAGCATTTCCAAAAATAGCAAACTAAATACATACAACCGACTAAATACATACAACTGACTAAGCAGAGGTAACAGCGTTCCCTTTATAAGTGCTGCATTATAACATACGTGTACAGCTGCAATATCTGCTTCACAAGGATTCCCCAATTAGCTCCTTAATGCAACCATTATTAAAGAAATCCTTACCACAGCAGTCCAATTTAATCAATCTAATTTAGTTAGCAACAATCAGTGTAATTTTAAAGGGGATATTGTAAAAATGAAAATTAAAACGTAGTAGACTGTTGTAATTAAAGCAGCAGCAGCAGCAGTCTCTTTAAAGGATTGGTTTTGCATATAATTGCAGGAAACTTAAAACACAAAAACTATCTCCATCTGTGTGCCGACATATATTTCATTTGTCTGTGGCAGTCAAGTTTAAAGTAGCAGCAGCAGCCTAAAACATTTAAAAGTCTGTTTGGCGCCAAAAGTTTTTTCCTGAGTTGTCCACACTACAATGGATCCTGTACCTGCTTGTTTTGGTGGTGGTGGGGGTTCCGTCTGGGAGAGCGCTGTCGGGGGCCCTCATGACCTTGGGGATCCCACAGCTGGAAGGAGAGCTTGCTCCTAAGCTGCTCGTTTTGGTGATGGTGGGGGTTCCATCTAGGAGAGCGCCATCTGGGGCACTCATGACCTTGGGGATCCTACAGCTGGAAGGGGAGGTTGCTCCTGAGCTGCTTGTTTTGGTGGTGGTGGGGGTTCTGTCTGGAAGAGCACTGTCCGGGGCTCTCACGACCTCAGGGATTCCACAGCTGGAAGGAGAGCTTGCTCCTGAGCTACTCATTTTGGTGGTGGTGAGGGTTCCATCTAGGAGAGCACTGTCGGGGGCCCTCACAACCTTGGGGATCCCACAGCTGGAAGGGGAGCTTGCTCCTGAGCTGGAAGGACAGGGTCTCGCTGTGTCTCTGCTGTGACATCCTGAGAAGCAATGGGTAATTCTTCAAGATGTGAAAGATGGAATACTGCCCCATCATCTTCATTCTCTGTAGCATCTTTGCATGGCAGTCTCGATAATGCATCTGCATTTGCATTATCGTGAGAACGTTTGTATCTGATGTCATAGTAATAAGCCAACAAAATCAGGGCCCATTACTGCATTCTGAGTGCTGCAAGAGTTGGTATTGCAGCCTTTGGCCCCAGAATTGCCAGCAGAGGCTTACGATCTGTTAGCAAAATGCAGTTCTCAAACAGGAAGCTCACCACCAGCAAGGACCAGTGCCAATAGAAGTGAATTAAAGTCCATAAAGCTATTACTTCGGCTCTGAAGTCTCCACCTTGAATCAAAAGGCACTAAACATTGTGTCAGGGTAAACTTAAACTTTTATTATTAAAAGCATAAAGATACATAGGCAGCCAGTCTCACAGCTGAAAGTTTTCGTATTCCTTCAGATGTTTTTTCAAAGCTTTGAAAAAGCATCCGAAGGGATGCAAAAATGTTCAGCTGCTGGAATAGCTTTATGGATGATCTGTTAGCAAAGTGAATTTCTGTCTGTACAAGTACTTACGGAACTTCTTGACACTGAAAATTATGCTCAAAGTTTCTTTCTTGATCTGAGCATAGTTTCTTTTGTTTGGGTACAAGGTCCTGGAAGCAAAAGTGATTGGGTGTTCCTCCCCAGAAGGTAGCACATGAGAGATGACGGCCCCCATGCCATGCCAGCCTCAGAGGTTTGGTGGGGTCATAGTGCACTAACCATGTGCTGCTTAGAAGACGTTTCTTGCAAACCTGAAATGCTTTCTCACACTGTGGTGACCAATTCTATTGAGCTTTTCCTGTAGCAAGTCATGAAGTGGCTGCAACAATGTGGACAATTGGGCTAGGAACCATCCATTGTAGTTCAAGAGTCCTAAAAATGATGTCAACTCTGTCACATTTGTTGGTGCAGGTGCCTTGACTATCGCATCCATCTTGCTCTCTGTTGGGTGTAGGCCTTGGGTGTCGATCCAGTGACCTAACTGCTCAACAGAATTTTGCAGAAATTGGCATTTGGCTAGCTTTATTCTCCGTCCATACCACTGCAGTCTGGCCAGAGCCTGTTTCAGGATTATCAGATGCTCTTCCACTGTGTGTGCTGTTACCAAGATATCATCCATAAAGCATACTACATTGACAAGTCTATGCATTATCTGGCCCATTGTGTTCTGGAAAATTGCTGACACTGTGGAAACTCCATATGCCAAGTGATGATACTGGAAAAAGTCCCTTGTGGGTGTTGATGGTTAGATATGGTTCTGACTCTGGTTCCAGTTCCAGCTGCTGGTATGCAAAAGATAAGTCCAACTTGCTAAGGAACTTGCCCCCTGAGAGTGTGGCAAACAAGTCCTCTGCATTGGGTAATGGGTATGGGTATGGCTGTATACAACAGTTCACTGTAACCTTGTAGTCACCACACAATCTCACTGCTTTGTCTCATTTCAGTACCACAATTGGGGCAGCCCAGTTGCTCTTTTCTACTCATGAGATGATACCATGGCTTTTGAGACAGTCCAGTTACTTCTCAACTGCTTCCCTTAAAGCATAAGATACTGGGTGAGGCTTGTGGAAAATTGAAGCAGCTCCCGGTTGCACTCAGATCTTTGCCTTGAAATCCCAGATTGTGCCATAACCATCCTGGAAAATAGGACCATATTTGTCCAATACTTTCTTTAGCACATCTTGCGGTGCTTTGGTCACAGTATTTAAGTTGAAGATATTTTCCCAGTTCAGTTTGATCTGTGTGAACCAGTCTCTGTCTAGTAATGCAGGTCTTTCTCCTTGTACCACCACTAGAGGCAAGGTCCATGTTCCTCCCTCTTAGGTGACTGGTACTTCAGTCTGCACTAGCACAGGGATTGGGCCTTCCCAGTAAGAAGAGAGTTGAATATACGATGGTTGCAATAGGCACTGCTGAAGTTTCTGTCTGTAGAAGTGCTCTGGCACAAGAGATACTGAGGCTCCGGTGTCTAACTGCATGATGACTGGGTTTCCTGTTAGCTCCATTTGGAGGTAAATTTCTGTTGTTTTTGCCTGTGTTGCATAAACCATGAACAGGCACAATGCCTCATCTTCTGTTTCAGTGGTTGCAGTGCCATCTATGACAGTGGCAGCCTGTGGTGTACTTTTGCACACTTTCAGTATGTGATCCACTTTTCCATAACTGTGGCATTTCTCATGTCGAAATCAGCATGTGCTTTGCTAGTGGTTACCTCCACATCTGTAATATGGTTTTGACTTAAGTTCCCTGTGTTGCTGACTTCTGAAATGTTTGGAGTTGTTGATAAACAGAAGAAGGACTACTTCATGGTGTGGAATGTCCCAAGGGTGCTGGAGTATGGGTGACCTTTTGAGCTCCACTTGGGGTTCAGAATCTCCCACTAATTCTCTGCTATCCTTCTGAGTGAGCTCCATAGCAAGGGCCTTCTTACAGGCTGTTTTGAAGGTTAAGTCTTTTCTGACAATAGGCAATTTTGATAGGCTTCTCCTCACAGACCTCACACAAAGCTATCCTGGAGGGCATCCTCCAGAAACTAGCCAAAGTCACAAGTGCTAGCCAGATGCTTCAAAGCAATGATGTAGTCAGCAAGAGCTTCCCCCTCCTCTTGGTTCCAACAATAAAATATGAAGCATTCTGCAATGAGAACTGGCTTGGGCTTGAAATGCAGTGAAAGTGCCTCTGTGAGTTGGGCATACGGCACGTCTACCACTTTACCAAGTGCAGTCAGATTCTTGAGGAGCTGGTACACTGTAGGTCTCAAAACTGCTAGGAAGACCTTTGCCTTTTTTGCATCAGGAACTTCATTTGCCTCTAACCAGTGTTCAAAGCATTCCAAATAAGAACCAAAGTCCTCTTCTGATTTATCAAATTCTGGTACTCTGCCAGTTGCAGTCATGATGGCTGTGGCAAGGTGTTCTATAGCCGCAGTGTCCACAAAAAACCAGAAAGTCTGTCTTTTATTTTCAAAACCATTTCAGTATGTGCTGCAGTTTCTCTATTATGCCACAAGAGGCTGCTGTTGAACTGCTTTTACTGCTGTGGTGAGGAATTTAAGCTACTGATATAAAGGTGGACTTAATTTACAACTGTTCCTAGGTTTCACATACCAGAGAGTCTGTTTTTCACTCTGCAATGCTTTTCTGTTCAAACTCAGCAAGTTAAACAGACAGTTCACACTAGCTGGAGTTTCAAGTTGTCTTTTTACTCTTGCTAATAGGTTTTGTAGGTAAGCAAGAGATTTTAGCTCACAAATTTATAGTGCTTACATTAGTCTGACTGGTGGGGAAAGATAAGCAAGCTCGTCAAACCAAACACACACTAGCAGATTAGCGGCTGGAGATTTAGTATGCCTTTAAAAAAAACATGCAGTGGTTCACGTGACCTTTCTTGCATACATCTGAGTTATTTTAATCACTCTGCATCACCAGTGTAATATATCTTGGTGCCCTCACAGAGACACTCAGTAACTACACGTATGTTCAGTGGCCATCTTTATTCTTCTCAGAGTACACACATCAGTGCACATACACAAGGAAAGACACACTGGGCAAGATGGGAACTTATACCTTAGATTGGACTACAAATATCTATATGCATAAACTACAACCCTAATGGCATTCTTTAGACTTCCTACCATACATATCCATGTATATATTACATGCGCAAGGCCGCAGTTCAACCACACCTGAAACAGTGTGTCCAATTCTGGTTATCGCAGTACAGAAAGAACATTAAAAAGATTGATATGGTTCAGTGCAGGGTCATGAAGATGATTAATGACTTAGGACACAAGAGCTGTGAGGAGAAATTGAACATACTCAAATAATTTAGCATATTAAAGAGAAGGCCGAGAGGGGCCATGATGACAGTTTTCCAAATATGAAAAGGGATAGACAGGGTGGAGTACACATGGATGCTTAAGCTGGGAAATACATGCAGAACTAAAGGGCATGCCCTCAGACTGAGGGGAAATGGACAGAGTTAGGGGAAGTAATAATGTTACAGTCCCTTTGGCAGACAGCTGTCCAAACTCATTTCACCAATGCAATCACCAGCCTGTTATGAATGTAATAGTAGTAGTAAAATGTTTTTATTCAATGAAATTTGTGTGAATAAGGGATAAGCGTGATTAAGCAAAGCTCATTTTCAACGAGGTCCCATAGAGTAGGCAAAAACATACAATACAAAATATTACAATCACATGTAGTATAACTAACAATAAAATATAACTAAATAAATAAATGACAAGAAAAAAACATTTCAGTTCAAATTCTCACACAACAACAAAGCCATCATACGCAATTTTAGCTAATTCCAATCTATTACAAATAAATATATCCCTATGATGCTGAATCACTCTTACTAATAGGTATCCTACACTATACATCTACAGATGTTCTTTCTATATCTATACGCTATTGCCTTTTTTGGTGTGAGCTAATCCGATGCCAACGTTGAATAAGGGGCCAAGTATTATTTACATTTTCCAAAAACAATGTCGCAGGAATTGCATTCCAGCCCAACACCCCTCTATAGTATCTAGATTGTCGTCCAACATCCAGATTATAACTAGGCAACCTCAGGCTTGGCATTCGACAATTTCTCAGGGAAGCCAATTTATTTCTATAGATCAATTTATCTAAAACATACCCTGGGTATTGCCCCTTCAATCTTTTATAAACAAATGCCAGCAAATGTTCATGGTTATGCTCATACAGCATTTACCAACCTAAGCGATCATAAAGCTGGCACCTGTGAGTTAGTCCAGGGGCCCCTAGAATAAATCTAGCCAAGCTGTTATAACTTGCTTCTAACTTTTTTAGGTCCTGTTTTCTCCCACAAGAATAAAATATATCCCCATAATCAAACATAGGGATAATCATTTTATTTACTGCTTTTTTCCTTACATCCATACTCATTGCTAATCTAACCCTCTAAAGAGCCCCTATTCTTTTGTTCACATTCCTAGCCAAATTGCCAATATGTATATCCCAACACAATGAACTGTCAATTCAAAGACCCAAATATTTGTACATATGTGTCTGTTGGATTGAGGCCCCCCAAGGGCAACCAATCCCAGGGCCATGCCATCCAGCGTGTCACTTTTTCGATGTAACAACATGGCCTGTGTTTTCTTCACATTCAGAACCAGCCTACTATCCCTTAAGAAAATCTGTAATTCATCAAAGGCTAACTGAAGCCTTTTTTGTATCACTTCGATAGACTCATCTGATGTATAAATAATAGTATCATTAGCATAAAGATGGTACTTTACTTCAGAGTTCTGAAAAGACAGGTCATTTATGTACACGCTGAACAGCAATGGCCCTAGGATGGAGCCCTGTGGGACCCTCTATCCAACAGGCAAAAAACATGGCTCTCAATCACCCAATGAAACTTTCTGGCTCCTATTTGTCAAGTACGACTCCTGCCACTCTCCACTCAAACCCACCACCCCAAGAGATGCTGCCCTGGACAGGAGGACACAGTGGTCCAAACAGTCAAAAGCCTTGGATAAATCCACAAAAATTGCCCCCACACGTGTCCTTCTGTTCAGGGCCGCCTGCACATCTCCCACTACTTTAGCAAGTGCAGAAGTAGTACTATGCAATTTTCAGAAAGCAGAGTGCATACTATTTAATAAACCAGAGGTGTCCAAATGCTTTCTTAATTAGGCAGCTACTATTTTTTCTAATAATTTAGATATCTGGGGCAAAAGAGAGAGATAGGCCTATAATTATCCATCTCTGTCCTCTTTCCACCTTTAAATATAGGTATGACCTTGGATTGTTTCCAAGCTAATGGATACACTCCTGTGGTTAATGATTTATTAAATAAGTATGTCAGGGGATAGGCTATGATAGGAGCAGCGTACTTAAGCAATTTTGGTGAAATACTACCCAAGCCCACAGTCTTAGCAGTATTTAAGCCTATTAGTTCTCTAATCAAGTTTCTACTTTTATTTCTTCAAATACAATGGGTTTTATATACCCACTATCTCTCAATTGAAGTGATTGTCAAGATCCAGGAAAGCAGGATGGATTGGCTGAACTAGTCACTTCCATCTTGCTAAAGTACCCATTCAGCTGATCCAACACCTGTTGTGATAATGGTAACATCTGACCATTGATATTTAACACCTTTAATTCATCAGCCTTCTGACCCTTAGTAAGTGTATTTATTGTTTTCCAAATATTTTTAGGCTCTTTTGAGCTATTTTTGTCCAGCAGATGTGTAAAATGACATTGTTTTGCCCTTTGAACCTCCCTAACGTATTCATTACGGAGTTTTTTAAATTTAACCCAATCCTGTTCATTGCCTTTTCTTTTGGCCTGATGCCATGCCTTATCCCTTAGCAATTTTAGCTTTTTAAGCTCTTTGGAGTACCATAATGTAGAATTTGGTTTCAAAACCTTTGTTTTAATTGGGGCGTGTTTATTACCAATTTCCACAAATTCTCCCAAGAAATAATTCCATAGATCATCCATTGATGGGATCAAGTACATACGTTCCCAGTCAATAGCACTTAGAGCCAACATAAAATCAATATAGTTGAAATTTCTAAAGCTGCGCCAACTAATACTCCTTTTCTCACCCGACCTTTTACATTGAACCCTATTACAGAATATAAATTGATGGTCTGAGATTGTATCAGGTAAGACCCCGCTATCAATAATATTGTCCACAGTATTGGTAAAAATCAAATCCAAATCGAAGAGGTTGAAACGGATGCCATATTTATTCTCGTGGGTTCTCGAATTAGTTGAGTTAATCCCACATTTTTTTGCAAATCAAACAATGGATGAGACTCGTTAATATTTTGCCAATTGGAGTTGAAATCTCATGCCATCAGTATCTCATGGCTATCCTTATAATCAAACAACCAATCTTGTAGACAAATAAAGGCCTGGGCTCTAACCTTAGGTTGGCAATAATTCCCCACAGTCAATATTTTCTTTGTATAGGGCAGTTTTAGTTCCAGGGCCAGCAACTCAAGTCCCTTCATACCTTTTTTTATTTCCAATTATGTCAAAATTAAATTTGATTTACTGTAAATTAAAACTCCTCTGCCTTTTATTCCTATCTTTTCACCATATAGTATACCTTTGAATATTTAAAAAAGTATCCTCAATTTTATGATTTAGCCAAGTTTCAGAAATGATCACAATCTCAGGGTCATGATCAATAACCCAGGGGCCAATCAGATCCATTTTATTTAACATACTCCTAGCATTCAAATTTATAAGCCCCAATCCCTGTTTTATATAAGAAATACCACTCTGTTTGGCACCTGGGTCACCCAATGCTATTTCTCCATAATTTTGAGAGACATTATGCAAGGGAGTTTGTTGAAAAGCCGCAGGCCCTGGATTTGGATGAACATCTCCACGCATCATTAAACATATGACAAGCAATGCTTTAAAAACTCTAATATATCTGTTCTGTGAATATGTTCCCATAAACGCTTTAATTAATCATTTCATCATCTCTGGATTTATTAATCTTTTAAAGTTTACCCACTTCAAAAAGTAGTGCCCCTTACACATAGTATTACTAAGACTATTCGACCATAAGGTTGCCCCAATAGGGACATCCCTGGATAAGCCAAATTTTCTCTCGCCTATGGTGTTAGATCTGATTAAAGCATGTTCCTGAAAGGCTGTTTGTAGTTTCATATTATTCCCCTCAACCCTTAAAACCTGAGGGCTCCATACCAGCAATATTATGCCAAAAATAACTATTCAAAGAAATATCTTCCCTTAGTTAATTTCTTTGATAAATAATGAATAATAGGGTATCACAAAGTACTATAACAGCTTAGATAACAGTGTACTGTAAAGTAAATAAACATAAACCTACTACAAGACACTATAAACTTAAAATGCAAATCCCTTTCCCACTTAATATCCAACACTTTTTCTGTGTCCGAGTGGTGCTTGCACCACTCACATTGTCTCCTCGTACATTGCGCTTAGCAGAGCTTGAAAGCATATATGAGGGCTTTGAGAGGTGTACTGGTGCCCTCCCTCATCTGCTCACTTTGTGATTGGTCTGCCGCTGAACCTCCTCAGCTGAGCATATAGGTTAATTTCACAGATAATGTCAGCAGTGTAAAACAGGCACCAATCAATCAGCTGTTCTCTTCCCTTTACCACAAACACAGCAGTCCATTAAACAGTTCAATCAAGCAGCAGCACACTCTTAGCAGCAGTTTAAAAATCACAGTTTGTGCAAGACAGCAGTAATGATAACTGTTAGTCCTCCTGCCGATTGTATCTCTCACCTGTGGCAGTAGATGTTCTGTGCAGCCTGTTTCACTAGACTTTTCCCTTCACATCCCACTTTAGGCATTCACTCACACAGTCCAAGGCCTCCAGACATAGGAATCCCAGTTTGCTTTCACGCATTCCTGAACATGCTCCCTTACTAGAAGCAATATCACTTTCATCTTGATACATGCTTGTGGAGCTGGAACATGGAGTTTGCCAGTAAAATAAATTGCCTGTACCTTTTAAAAATACTTCACAGTTACAGAGGAATTAAATATAAAAATATTTAATACAGTATATTTAATAGTTAAATACTCTGCAAGATATGCAAACATTAAATGGGGAATGCAGATCACATTAGGAAAATCAAAATAAATACGTTTGTAAATGGCAGAAAATGTAAAATCAGTAAACCTCTAAACTTAACTCAGAAGTTTATCTTATCCTCACATATCTTAGAATGCACCCAGCTTTACTTTTCAAAGGAAGAACTTTTCACACTGGCCTTGAGATAGGTCTCTCTTGGTTGAAGGACTGAGCAGAGTTAAAGGAAAACTGCACCCTCATATCATGTAAATGTTATTTGTTTCCTTGTCAGCAGACACCTCTCTTCTTGTAGCTGTTAGGGCTATACGTGCTTGCCTTAGTTTGTTTTCACTGTTCTTGGTAGTTCCCTGTGCTTAATCATGGGGGTCTCCATTTTATGATTATTGAAATCTCATTGTCCATGAGGGCTGCATTAGCATATGAGAACATGATATCACATCACCCATTTATACCATGTAGCTCTATTCTGAAAGAACAAATACCCTGCAAAAACTCTGGAAATACATTAACTGAATGCAGTTTAAAGGGAAAACCCTGCATTTCAACTCAGACAATTTGCAAAGCTAACTGAAGAGAAATGTGGCATTTCACATCTTCCTGCAACTTGTTTCTTTGCTGTCTGATTAAACAGACAGGCATACTGTGGCACCTAAAGGGTGATTATACATCACGTTCTCATCTGCTAATGCACTCTCAGGGAGAATGAGATTTCAACAACCAGCAAATGGAGAACCCCAGGATAAATTCAGATTCAAAAGTTTATTTCATTGACTTTTACGCCTTTACAAACTGAACCATACATCTTATGACATCAATAATTACAAATTAAAACATATATTTTAGAACAACAATAATTAAAATCAAGATTTGAACATGTAATACATATGACAATAAAGTGCAGTTTCTACATATATAAAGTGAAGTTGTGTTGCTATATATTTATTTATAACAATGTTCTTCATGCAAAATACATGTGGGTTCTGTTGTATACAGAGTACTAGAATTTCAGTGTTGTATTTCAACTTCTTTACTTTAGGATTCATATGATTGTGAATCCATTGCAAGAAGAGCAGCATATCTTTTGTGATAAATTCTATTTGTGGAGTCATTATGATGTACAATATTTATATTTTTGTTAATGTTTCTGTTTGAAAATATTGCACCAAATAAACATTTTGCATTTCCTGGAATTTTGGGCAATACAACATAATATGTGGCAAAGTTTCCAATGAGTCCATATTGCAATCACATTTTAAATTATTTATTTGAGTTCTTTCTTTATTATAAAGATATCCAAGGTATTTTGATGTATATAATTCTAATCTGAATATTGTAAAGCTCTTCCATTCTTTTTCCCTTTTATATACATTAAGTGTGGTTCTAAGTTATGATTTAATTTGTTTCCATACCATGAGTGCAACCTTGATTTTGTTATCTTATTCAGGTCTTCCTCATATGAAATTTTCTTTAATCTTCCTCTTATAAGTTTAATGTATAAATTAAAAATTACTGTCCCCTTTTTGGCATCGGCCACCAAACAGTGTGGTTCATGATAAACTTAGCTGTAGAGTCAAGCCATACAAAAGTGAAGGTAGTGGACTTCAGAAGGGCTGATTTTGTCAAAATGGGAGAGTGCCACAGAAAAGCACTTGCAAACAGGCAAGAAGGTGGGGTGGAGCAACAATGGGGAAACATCAAAACCGCCATCACAGAGGCAACAAGACTTTGTGTGAAGCAAATAAACAAATCAAAACAAAAGAAAAAAACACTATGGTTCTCAAAAGAAGCGTCGGGGAAAGTAAGGGAAAAAAAGATAGCATTCAGGAAGTATAAGGAAACACAGAAGAAGCAGGACAGAGAACTATACTAGTTAAAGCAGAAGGAAGCGGGGAAGGCAGTCAAAATAGCAAAGGCCCTAACTGAGGAAAAGATAGCCAACTCAGTTAAGAAGGGGGATAAAACCTTTTATAGGTACATTAGGGAGCAAAGAATGACTAAGGCAGGGATCCTGAGGCTGAATAAAGAGGAAGGTGGTTGGGCAGAGAGCAACAGAGAAAAAGCAGGGATACTGAACAAATACTTCTGCTCAGTATTCACAGTGGAAAAGCAGGGGGAGATACCTAATCCAGTCTATAGAAGCACTCTGGATAGGGGGGTTGATATTATTCCTTTCACACAAGAAAGGGTTCTGAAAGAACTCTTAAAACTGAAGGTAGATAAAGCAATGGAGCCTGATGGGATTCACCCCAGAATTCTAAAAGAACTAAGAGAAGAACTAGGAACACCACTGACTACCCTTTTTAATAAATCAATGGAGCATGATGTGGTACCTAAGGACTGAAGGAGGGCGGATGTGATTCCCATTCACAAAAGCGGGAGCAAGACAGAGGCAGGAAACTACAGACCTGTCAGTTTGGCCTCAGTGGTAGGAAACATGATGGAATCACTTCTGAAGGAAAGAATTGTTGTGTACCTAGAGGTCAGTGGGGCACAGAACCCAAGGCAGCATGGATTCACAGCAGGAAGGTCATGTCAGACAAATCTAATTGATTTCTTTGACTGGGTGACCAAAGTAGTAGATCAGGGAGGAGTTGTGGACATGGCCTACCTAGACTTTAGCAAGGCATTTGACACAGTCCCACACAAATGATTAGTAAACAAATTAGCTTGCCTGGGAGTGGGTCCCAGGGTGGTAGGCCTGGGTAAAACACTGGCTGGACAACAGGATACAGTGGGTAATAGTAAATGGAGTCCACAGTGAAGAAAGGGGGGTTACTAGTGGGGTATCACAGGGTTCAGTACTGGGGCCGGTCCTTTTTTAATGTCTGTATAAGTGACGTTACAGAGGGACTGGAAGGGTAAGTATGTCTCTTTGCAGATGACACAAAGATCTGCAACAGGGTTGATACACAAGGTGGGGTGGAAATGATGAAAAGGGACTTGGCAAGGTTGGAGGAATGGTCAAATGTATGGCAGCTTAGAGTCAATGCAAAGAAGTGTAAAGTAATGCACCTGGGAAACAAAAATCCAGGGGAAGAGTACACAATGAGAGGTGAGATACTAACAACCACAAAAATGGAAAGGGACCTGGAGGTAGTCATATCAGATGACCTAAAGGTGGGCCAGCAATGTGAGAAGGCAGTAAGGAGGGCTGGGGGGATACTGGGATGCTTCGGGAGAGGCATCACCAGTAGAAAACAGGAAGTTGTTGGCCCTCTGTACAGACAGTTGGTAAGACCACATCTGGAATACTGTGTACAGTTCTGGAGACCCCATCTCCGCAAAGACATACACAGGATGGAGGCTGTCCAGAGGAGGGCAACCAAAATGGTGCAGAGTCTGCACCAGAAGACATATGAAGAAAGACTATTAAACTAAAGGAGCTTAACATGTATAGCCTCGAGGAAAGAAGGGAGAGGGGGGACATGATAGAAACTTTCAAATACCTCAAGGGAATCTACAAAGTCCAAGAGGGTAGCATCTTTCAGAAAAAGAGATGTGCAAGAACAAGGGGGCACAATTTGAAGATAGAGGGGGGATGGCTCAGAGGTAACTTGAGGAAGTACTTCTTCACAGTTGTAGATGGATGGAATGGCCTTTCTGAGGAGGCAGTAGAGTCAAAAACAGTGGGGGGAATTCAAGAATGCATGTGACAGACATAAGGCAATTCTAGTAGGGGTACGAGGAAGTAGGCTGTTGGTTAACTAGGATCTGCAGCTTATCTGTTAGGTAGGGAAATAGGGAGACTAGGTGGGCCAAGCGGTCCTTATCTGCCATCAAATTCTATGTTTCTATGTTCCATAAGTGAGTTAAATTCAGCTTGTGTAAAGTTTCCCCGACTGTATGTGTCTTAGCCATGGATCTTTTGTTCCCTTTTCCATCCATATTTGTTTTTCCAGCATACATTTTTTGACCAGTCTGTTCTCAGACAAGGAAGTAGATTTTACCCAATATGCCCTTTTTAGTTGCTAGGGTGAGATATTTTATCTGTATCCTCCCCAATTCAGCCCTCACTATTTGTGATTCTGTTGTTTCTGGAAGTTGTAATAAAATTCTATGTAACTGTGTAAAAGTTTTTTTCCAAAGCTTAAATTTTATCAGTGTACCATGATTCAACGGCATACAATGCTATTGGTGTTAACTTCATTTCTGTTACTTGCAATGTTGATAATATTGATGAACCACCAAATTTACAACTGAATCTAATAATAGCTTTACTTGTTTGTTGTAATTTTTTAATGTATATTGTATATGCATAGTTGTTCTATAATTAGAAGTTGTGTTATATCCTAAATATTTGTACATTGTCACGTGTCCTAATAAATTATTTATTGCCCATTTTTGCTTTAATTTCCTCTTACCTAATACCATTACTTGTGTTTTTTTAACATTTATATTTAATTTATTGATAATATAGTTATTCTCTTTTGAATATTTTCATAATCCAACAGGTGACATGGATATTATTATAAGATCATCTGCATAAATTAGCATTCATATGTGTGTGCCATAGATGGCCAGACAATATGAGGAAGATTTGAGAAATGAGTTTGGAAGATCATTAATAAATAAATTAAATAATAATGGGGCTAGAATGCACCCCTGTTTAACACCTGCATTTGTTTTAAATGACTTTGTTAATTTACCAGTCAAATCATACCTTGCCTGGGTCCAGTTATTTGAGTATAGATTAATAATTAAACGTAAGATTCTGGGGTCCATTCCTAGTTTATATAACTTGTCCCATACAAAAATCCTATTTATTCTGTAGAAAACGGCCTCAAAATCTACAAACGTTAAATAAATTGAAAGATGTTTTCTAACGTAATATTTTTCTATAATATGTTGCAAAATGAAACACTGGTCTACTATTGAATTTCCTCTCTGTAATCCAGCCTAATATTGGTTCATAATTTGTTTTGTATTTAACCAAATGTTTATTCTAGCCAACAGTATCCTTGCAAATATTTTCCCTAAGCAATCCAATAGACTGATTGGTCTGTAGTTTTGGGGTTGATGTGGGTCTCCTTTTTTAATATAGGAATTGTAATATTACCTTTCCATGAATTGGATATACAGTTTTCTGCTATCATTTTGTTAAATAATATTGCTAATATATTACACCACCATTCTAATTGTATTTTGTATAGAACAAGAGGTAATTTATTGGGTTCTGGGGCTTTATTTGGTCTTGTTGCTTTTATTGCTTCATTAATTTCTATGGGTATTATAGTTAATGGATGATATTCTCTTGTCTGAGCTGGGAAAGGGTCATTTGTTACTGTACCATCAGAAAACAATTTTTTGTAATAAGCTACCCAATCATAAGGGTGAATGTTTGCTGTTATATTAGTTGCATTATTACCTGTTCCTATTGCAATAAGTTGCCAGAATTGTTTTGTATTTCCTGATTTTATGACTTCATACATTTTGTTCCACTGCTTTTGCTGAAATAGGGATTTCTGTTTTTCAAGATATGCTCTATAATCCTTTCTTATTTTATTCAAAGTATTTATATTTTCTGGTGCATGATTTTTCCATATGAAACGTATCAGTTTTGCCACATATTTCTTATACATTATACAGTCTGTGTTAAACCATGCTTCCCTAATTGGTACCCCCAGGATAGTTACAGGGCCTAGTATGAAGTATGAAAACAAACTAAAGCGATTGGGTACATCTCTAAAATAATTTCACTACCGGTCTAGCATTACTTGTAAAGTGCTTTGGGATACAATGCATATGAAAAGTGCTATATACATGCTGATTCTTCTTCTAACAGCTACAGAAAAAGAGTTGTCTGTTGACATGGAAACACATAAAATTTACAGATATGAGGGTGTAGTTTTCCTTTAACAAAGCCCTGTCCAGATGTCAGACAGGATTGAACTAGGCAATTTTTGCAGCCCAGGATAAAGGCTTCCTTCTCCCAGAATTCTACAGGCTTTGCTCATCCCCTTGTTACACAAGAAGTCAGGCGGTATGGCCTCACAGAGGCTGCCCCTCTCTCCTTCCCTAGGACTAACTCTAATTAAGGTATGTATATCACACCAAAACATTAGTTGGTGCATGCATGTGAATCTGGGTGCACTTCCATTTCAGACTCTGCCTACTGGCAATGTCTGTCCCGGTGAATTATGCCAAGGATTACCATTGGTTTCTAGGACAATTGGTCCAATTTTGTTATTTCAACTAAATTGTTGTAGAACAGCTCTTTCTCCAAGCAGGCACCTGTCTGATGAAATAAAATACCTATAAGGTAAGAGACTTGGTCTGAATAATTTTTTTTCTTTTATTTGGGGATTTTTCAGTTGTGCAGCTGCAGTGGCTCAATACTGCTGATCGCTTGAGACTGAGCATAGAGCCTATGTTTGTTCCTCCTGCCTAAAGCAGTAGTGGATGGCATTGATTGATGCTCAGTTACCTTTGTTTATACACTCAGTCTCTAATGTCATTTTTCTTCATACACATGAATATGGGATTTGGAGTATGGCAAATGCCCCAGCTGGCATGGCTGAGCTACAGTCACCAGCATAATCCAAGAAATTTGGGATCTTCTCATCAGTGAAGGGAATCTGCAGTGCTACCTTTGAGGTTAGGCAGCATGCTGCCCTCTCACAAACTCTCCAGCTAGAACTACTGTACTTACAACTGCTGGGAGCTTTCCAGCTCCAGGCAGCCCACCAGACCATCTAATTTCATGGCAACAGACCAACTGCCCCAGGAAGACTAAGAGAGTCAATGAAGTTAATTGCTTGAGGCCCATAAACCTCTTTTTAGAACCTATAGGACACCTGGGGATTTCATACAGAAACAAATATTTCAGGAATCCATAGAGAAGAGCATTTTATGTACTGTTCACCTTAGGAGAAGACTCTGTCACATCTACCCCCAGACAAAAAGATGAAATAGTGTCTCTCTGGTACACCCAAAGAATGCTTTAATTGTGTGTGGTAAGTTACTGCCCACCAGGCCTCACTTCTTTTAAGCAGATTATACTATATACCTGTGTTTTGGTTACAAAGCCCCATACTTCTTCTTTCAGGTCACCTGCCTGGACATGCCATCAAGAAAGCATTTTGTGAGCCACTGCTGTGCTGAATAGTCACGTTATATGATTTTATCATAAGACTCCATCGTAACAACTTGGCATTCTGCCCACTTATCCTGTGGAGACATGGCTAGGGGATTATGGTCTAAGATCAATGAAAACTTTTGGTAAAAACAACTGTAGATTTTGGAGGACTCAAACTATACTCAAACATTCCTTTTCAACTGTGGTGAAAACCTCCTACCTAAGCAGTAGTTTCCAGATCAAGTGTGTGAAAAGGTGTCCTTCCCCCATGGCTCAGAATGGCACTCAATCTGCAATCAGAAGACTCCATTTGCACAAACAAACTTCAGTGAATAGTTAGGACTAACAAGCGTGGGCATGCAACATTATACCTTTTGCAGCTGGCTTAATGCCACTTTGGAATGTTTGGTTCATTGAACTGTTTGAAGCATTTTTGTTGGAGGTCTGTCAAGTATTTTGCTGTATTTCTAAAACTGGCTACATACCTAATACCTTACAATCCCCAGAAATGCTTTCACCTGTTTCTGTGTGGTTGGTATGAGCCATCACTGAATGCCCTCAGTCTTTGTCAGCTCAGGCCATATGTGCCCACTGACTACCCTGTGGCCTATGTGTGAGGTCTATGCCACACCAGTTTGACACTTCAGAACCTTAACTCTCAACCATGTGGGTTGCAGTCTACAGAGCAACTTGGTTACGTGCATTACTTGATCCTCCCAACTACGATTGTACATGATGACATCATCCATGTACAACAAAACAAAGTTGGCTGCCCTGAACAGAGGTGTTTGGCCGGCTGCTGGAAAGTCACTGACACAATCTTCATCCCAAATGACATAACTCAAAACTGAAATAGGCCATATGGGATTAGGCTGACCTTTCCTTTGCTTCAGGAGACAAGGGTACCTGCCAATAACCTTTTGTTAGGTCCATAGTGGTTAAGTACATGGTTCCCCTAACTTTCCTATGAACTGTGCAGCTTCTAAGCTTTCAGTAGGCTATGCAGAACCTCATGGTCCCATTCCTTTTGAGTATCGGCACTATGGGAACGGCCCAGGGACAATTGGATGCTTTATGACTTGAAGAGGCAGCATCTTCTTAATCTACCCCTTTTCACCCTGTTGGGGACCCAATAGGCTGGCTGCCTCTTTGGGGTCTGTCCCCATGTCCTCACAGTGTATAACCAGTGTGGTGCACTCTGGTCTCCCTGTGTATATGTCCCAGAAAGACTGCAACACTCCATGCATTTTTGCTACATGTGAAGGCATTAGCTGCTTAAAGAGGGTAATGACAACAGCAGTGGGTCCTCCCTGAGCTTCTGCAAGGAATTCTAATAATTTATTAAATTTTTGTTAACTGGGTAAGCCACCCTAGGCTAAGGGCCTATTTTCAGGTGTGATCCAGACACAGAAAACACAGTACAGTAAAACAAAAAGTAAACACTTCATTATTCAATAAAAAACATACATCACAATACAACTATATACAAAATATACAGAGTATTTACAAATTAATAAAATAGCAAGAAAATAATTTAAAAGTTAATCAAAACAACTGCATCTTGTTTGTGCAAGTAAGTGACATTTTAATAGGCTTTTAAACAGAAATTTTTTTTGCTCTTTGAACAAAGAAAAAACATTCCACGTCATTAACTTTTCTTGCCACTGAATACGAACCATCCACCATCCCAAGCTGTCTGCAGTTTATTTTGTCAGACAGGGATGAACACTTTCATGCGAGCTCTAGCCCCACGATCATGCCAAATTTTCTGTCACTGTTGTGCATTGGCTAGGTTATCCTGGGTAAGCCCCATGAATTCCTTGAGCAGTGATCTGAGGTTCAGTATGTACTCCTCAACAGACTCCCATTAGTAAGCATGTCCATCCTCCCAGTCTTCTCTCACTAGATCTATGGACTCCCTCACTCTGCCTGCTAGCAAGAGCTCAATGAGAGAAAATCCTGTGGACTCCTGGTGAACTTCATTTATTTATTTTCTGGAAGATTAGAACAATACCTTTGAGCACAAATGCTCTTTTACAAAGGTTCCACATCAGTTTACATTGTTCTCATCAATACAAAAACATGACAATCAAGGCAAATTCCAGAGAAAATGTTTCTAAAACATACAAGAAGCACACGTAAGACTGAACACAGTTCATATCAATAAGGACAAGTTTCAGGCAGCATGCTGTGTACAGAGACAGTAGGTAAAAACTTAAGAGTGATCATACAAATTCATCGCCTGGTGCAGCTGCACTGACTTGCTAATGCAGCCCACAGAGATCTTTTGAAGGGGCTAATCCTGAGGAGGTTTAGCATGGTTTCAAACAATTCATTTAGCCAGCCTGCAGCCCTTACATCAAAAGCGCATTTACCCAGCTGAGTTCTGCAGCGAGGTAGTTCAAGGGCATTTCTGATCATACTCCTTGTATTATATTGATTTACAATTGGGTGGAAGCAGAGTTTTAGAGCAGGGGTGTTAGACCTAGCAGAGCTTTCTAGGCTAGCGTACAGGTTTGTAACTTAACTATGCTAGCTGGGGTAACCAGTTTGTGCATAGAGAGTACATCTGTGGCTGCACTTGTCAGCCCCTAACACAAAGTGACAAGCATTATTGCAGACCACCCTGACTCTTTTTAGAACCAACCTGCAGGCCACTATGTAAATGGGTAGACCATAGTCAGCTAGGGACAGGATGGATCTGGACATTATCAGTTGCCTAGTCTTGGCTGTAAGGTTGCATCAGTTTCTGTCAAGGGCACCTATCCTTCTGTTGACCACCGAAGCAAGACTATCAACATGAGAGGAAAGGATAGAGTATCATCCAGCACCACTTCAAGATATTTAAATGTTTCTACCTGTTCAAGCTTCTGACCTGCATTATTTAAGTTGTCAAGGGGCGAGGTCTTTCTTTTCATCTGTGGGCTAGTGAAAAGCATGATTTTTATTTTTTGTAGTTGTGGACTAGTTTATTAATAGGGAACCAGTTTTCTAAGGCCGAAAAGTTGCCTTGCAGGCTAGAGGTGAGGTTACCAGGGTCATTACTTTTAGTGTAATGGCAACATCATCTGCATATAGTAGAACATTGGCTGAACAGCAAGCACCAGGCCATTGTTTGATGAAGGGGCTGAAAAGGAGAGGACCCAGAATGGAGTCCCGTAACACACCTATGGATACACTCCAGGCAGAGGACAAGGAGCCATCAGTTTTCACACGCTGTGTGTGTTCTGATAAGTAGCTTTAGAGCCAGGCTGATGAGTCCCTAGACAGGCCAAGATCAAGGAGCTTACTGAGCAGAAGCCTGTGGTTAACCAGGTCAAAGGCCTTTGTTAGATTGATACAAATGGTTCCAACCACGCTACCTGTGTCAAGAGTCTCATGCAAGTAGCTGGTGTACACAGTCAGGGCTGTATTAGTGCTGTGAAGTTTCCTCAAGTCATGTTGCTGGTTGCATTGTAATTTGTACTGTTCAAGGTAAGCGACTACATGATTTCTCTCCAGGTTCTTAGACAATGGGGAAAGAATTGAGATGGTTCTGTAGTTGGTCTGATTGGATTAGTCACCAATTCTGAAGACTGGTGTGACCAGCACAGCTTTCCATTTCTCTTGGAACTGTGAGTACCATAGCGAAAAACTGAAAATTTGGAGATGGGGTAGGAGAGTTCCTCCAGAACCATGGCTAGCAGTTGCATGTCAAGAGAGCCCCCCTCCCTCCCAACCCTGGCTTTACCAAGTACCTTTCTGACATATCTGAGTGTGTCTTTCTGACAGGTTTGAAATAGAATCTGGGGTGCCTTAGGTCAGGGTCCTACAAGAAGCTAGCTTCCTGGTCAGTGCCACCACAGAGGGGCTTGTCTGGTATACTGGGGATGACAGGACTAAGGTCAGTGAAAACTTAATTGAATTTACTGGCTATCTCTAAGGGTTCTAGGATTCTTCCCATCAGCCATGAGCATTCTTGGAGGTGTTTTTCCACTTTGCCAAGAAGCTCCAAAACATTCTCCCAAAATCTTTTCCATTTTCCCCAGTTAAGGGTTTGTTGACTTATCCATAGGCAGATAATAGATGGGGTAAATTCTTGTTCATTTCCTCTCTTATTGGGCTGTAAATACTCTCAGCACTGTTTTAAGTATAGTATTTAAAGCATTCAATTAAACATAAGAACATAAGAATTTAATGGCAGATGGGGACTGAGTGGCCCATCTAGTCTGCCCATGAACCTAACCCCTTCCCCTATATTTTGCTGGTTTTGTTTATATCGTAGAGCAGGTCCCATGCATGTTTAAATGCATTCACCATCTTTGCTGCAACCACTCTGGGTGCAGGCTGTGCCATGTGTCTATAACCCTCTCTGTAAAAAAGGACTTCCTGATATTGCCTCTGAGCCTTCCTCCCTCTCAGACATAGGTTGTGCCCTCTTGCACGTGCCTCTCTGTTTGCAAGGAAGAGTTTGTCTACCTGAACAGTGTTTATACCCTTGATGAATTTGAATGTTTCCATCATATCCCCTCTGTCCCTTCTCTGTTCCAGGGAGTACAAGTGTAGGTCTTGGAGTCTAAACTCATATGGCTTGTGATGGAAGCCCTGCATCATCTTTGTGGCCCTTCTCTGAATTGACTCCAAGTGCTCTATGTCCTTCTTCAGGTGAGACCGCCAGAACTTTACGCAGTACTCCAGGTGTGGCCTCACCAGGGATCTTTTGGAGTGGAATGAGCACTTCTTGTTTCCTGCTAGTTATTTCCCTATTTATGCATCTAAGGATGTTGCTTACTTTTCATGCCACTTTTTCACATTGATTCCCTGCTTTAAGGTCATCCAATATGATTATGCCAAAGTCCCATTCAGTGCTGGTCTCTTCAAGTCGATGCCCATCTAGGAAGTATTGAGTTCTTGGGTTCTGTTTTCCCAGGTGCATCACTTTGCATTTTTTAGCATTAAATCTAAGTTGCCAGTCGTTGGACCACTGTTCAAGTTTCTTGAGATCCTCTTTCATACTGGAGGCTCCCTCCTGATTGTCCACCCTATTACATAGTTTTGTATCATCTGTGAACAGGTAGATTTTACCCTCAAGACCATCAGCAATGTCACTGATGAATAACCATTCTCAGAATTAACCACTTTGAGCCTCATAGCAGACCTAGCTGGCCTTCTCTAGTGTGCCAGAGGCTGTCCATGCCATGACCGTCCTGTTTAAATTTTGGGCAGAAAAGGTCTCTAGTTTTCTGAGAGGCCTGATATTCTAGATGCGGCCCTCCTCAAACTTACTCAGGGCATCTAAGTCCAGGTGTCTCCATACCCCATGCCATACCATTGCCACTGGACAATCTGCCTTTTCCTACAGGTTCCCTGCCCTATGGAACACATTCCCCCCTGAACTTAGAGAATCCAGCTCCAGTCAACACCTTTAAAAGCATTCTCTTCATGTATTATATAGGTGCACCTGCCATCCTTCATATATGCTACTGATATCATATCTACTAGTTCCTGACCTGAGCCAAGCCCACTGTGTTGTAGTTCTGTGCTATTGAGCTGTACAGTATATATGTTTTGAATTGCACACTACTATTTTCTGTGAATACCTGCTAAACTGGTATCCCTGCACTGTACTTGAATGCATTTTAAATTACCTTTTATGGCCACATGTAAAGTGTTATATATTATATGAACGTGTACACTGTTTAATTAATTTTCTGTTATGGCTCCCCTACTGTTACTCCCTCCCTAGGATGCTTCAGGAAATGAGTTGCTGACTCAGTGTGCCTTCCTGGCCAGAAAGTTTAAATAAGATAGACAGACAGATAGATAGATAGATAGATAGATAGATAGATAGATAGATAGATAGATTGATTCATTTTGGGGTAGTATGGGGGACCCTAAGTTGCTACAACTAACCTTTCTCCACAAACTTGTCATAAGGACCGGCTCAAAATGTTTGCCCTGGTCAAACAGATTCTCTTGGTTCCCTGTCTCTGTGGAGAACATGACCACAGCTCCTGGGTACCAGGTTGCATAGTCCATGACCACCAGTGTGTACCCCTTGCCTGTGCAACTCAGGGTGCTTAGTGGCCCAACAGTGTCCATGACTACCAACTAAAAGAGTTCCCTAATTATAGGCAGGGGAACCAAAGCCACTTTAGCTCTGTCCCTAACCTTGCCAATTCTGTGGCACTACAGACAATTCTGGCAGATGTGTGCCACATCTTTTAAAAATACTGGTCAGAAAAGGTTTTCATTAGCTGCCTTTCAGTTTAGCTAACTCCCAGGTGTCCTGAGTAAGGAACATCCTGGGCTAGGCTAGCTACTTCCTATATTTCCCAGGAACCACTATCTGCCAGAACATACTTTTCTCTGGTCCTTCCTTTGGCACCCACTCCGGGTAAAGTAACTCACTCTCTCAGCATGCCTCCTTTTTACCTTCTCTCCCATAGTCACTGTCAGCCCTGGCTGCTATTTCCCTCAACTTATATATGGATGGATCCGCCTACTGATCCTTGCTAAATTAGCCATGCTTAGCCCTCCCTAGAGTATGCTCTCCCCCAGGGGAAAACCTGCTTACAGCTGTGGTTTCCACTGCCTGCAGCTGTGGCAGTGAACTGCTGCTCCCAGCTAATCCATCAGCCATGCTATCTATTTTCTCTAATGCTGATGTAGGGGCTGCCTCATCAAAGTCATTCTCCATAATCACATCAAAGGGGAGGTCTGGTATCACCCCCACTTCCTCTTGACCACCTTCCCAGCTCAGGAAGACCTGTGACACTAGCTTTGAGACAACATGGTCAGTCACTCTCAGGATTCAGGAGAACTGGCCTGGCAGAATCTGTTCCTCATTTATCAAATCCTGCTAAAGCATAGAAGTGGAAGCTCCTGTGTCCCATACACCTTCTGTGATCTTACCATTAAAGAACAGAGCTTGGATATGGGTAGCAGAGTTAGAGGGAACTGTATTTCCTTCATACACCACAAGCTACTGCTTACTCAGAGTTACTTACTCTTTCTGCACTCTGTGGGCCCATTTTTCAAAGGGGCTGCGTTGCCGCAATAGATTTGCAGCAGTAGGGTTTGCCGCAAGTGGCAACTTGCAGCAATCTTTGCAGCACGCGTGATTTTGGAAGCCATGCAGTGACACAGTACAGTTACACCACCTCCCCCCTGGCATATGTTTGCAGCCATGTGGGTACCCTTGTTATGGGGCTTGCGCCAAACTGCAAACCATAAAATGAGTGAAGTGTCACAACTGCACCAACCCTACTAAAATCAGACTACGATGTGCCTGCAGGCTTTGGTGCAGCTGCATCAAACTTTGTGGTGGACACAGGGTGTGATGCAAGCCCTGCGTCTGCCTTCTAAAATTGGGCCCCGTGTCTTACTTTTATTATTCAAGCAATCGTAAGATACATTCCCAGGTTTTTGGTACACATAACACCTTTGCTTCCCTGACTCTTTAATGTTGGGTGCATTGATGTTTTTCACCCTGAATTCATTCTAAAGCTGGTATACCTTTGGCTGCTCCTGGGCGTACCTTTCAAATCTCTTCCTTTCCCTACACCATTTTGTTTGCATTAGATATATGACCTGCTAGACACAAGCTAATCAGCCCTACTGGACACTTTGTTTTTATTTATTTTTTTTTTACATTTATTTATTTATTGAAAATCTAGCAACCTGGAAAGGCACACTGAGATGAAGCTCATTTCCAGGTATGACCTGGGGGAAGGGGAGATGGAGCAAATAGCCGCAGACAAAGCAAAATCAACATCTGAACAGACAGATAAGCAGTGTAAATACAGACGAGCAGTGTAAATACAATAATAGGGGAAGTTCTATCTAGAGGCTATTTACAGAATTTCTCTAGCACAGTCTGGAATAATTGTTCCAGCAAAAACACTTAATTGGAACTGTCTTATTATCCTCTAGTCATCATTTTACCAAATTACACAGTTGAACACTCACTTCAGAAAAATTATACCCCTGTGCTAAATTTAAGTCTATATGCTACGTGAGTCAATTCAAAACATTTCAATAAAACATTGCTCACTTTTAAATAGCCCATGGAATCAGAATTGTCCATTCTGGCACATGCCTCTTTCAGTGTTAGCCTGTGAGTAATGGCATGACTGGAGTTACCCAAGAAACTCTGTCCACTTTGAATTGCCCACATACTCTTTCAGACGGTGCTGACTGGTAGGATGACACTGGTCTCTCGCAGGAGGATGGGGGCCAGTCATGGCAGGGGGGATAAACAGATTTAACACAAACAAAAAGTCCTCTGAAATAGGTTGAGATTATCCTGCTCCTGGTAATACAGAAACATTTTAAAATGTATTTTGATTTCTTAGGGAGGCCGTCTCATGCCAGTACTTTCATTCAGTGGTAGTGCCTTCTGTTGCAGGATCTCCCTCTCTCTTTCGTATTTATATTTCTACCATGTTTTCATTCTTTCTCTCTTGATGTGTTCTGTCTCTCAGTCCTGGCCCTCTCTCTTGCTCTTGCTCTTGCTGCATCTGGATCTAGTGCTGTTGCATCTGCATCTAGTGCTGTTGCAGCTAGATCTAGTGCTGTTGCAGCTGGATCTAGTGCTGCTATGCTTTCTCCCTCTCCTTTTGCATCTGGATCTCATGCTGATGCTTGTGTTATGCTCCTTTTACAGGCACTCTTTCTTTCGCTTCTGGTGCAGTCTGTTATTCACTCTCATTCCTCTGTTTCCTGCTTCAGCTTTTGCAGCTTGGCCCCTGCATTTACCTTTATCAGGGTGAGCTCCAGTCTCAGCCTCTCTGCCTCGGTCGGATCTCACCTGACTTGGGTCATCACTCTCTGCGACCACAGTCCCATGGCTCTGTCCAGCCTCCTCTGGCTGCACACCATTCTGCTGGTCACTGTTCTCAAGGGGTCCTGTGAATTGTGACTTCATCAGCTCTCCATGGGTGAGTCCTCTCTTTTGGCACAATTCCAGCAGTTGTACCAAGGTACATCTTTTATATGCTCCCAGGCATAATGCCTACTCACTATTCCATTTTCACTAGAATAATAAAACACTTGCAAAGAAACAAAATACAGCATTGTGTAAAGTATGTATTTATATATTTTGCTTTATGAATGGACTTGTATTTTTCCTGGCTTGCTATTCCTTTGCGTGCCAGGAAACCACTTAACTGTTTGTGCACACACTACACATTACGACCCCGACCACTTTGCCATCAGTTTGTTACGGTGCCTCTGGCTGACAACTGCCTTAACTCGCTTCACCAAGCTGCCACCTGCCCACTGTGAATGCACTGCTACGCCTTTTCTTTGTTGTCCTACTTCAGCTTCTTGCTCACACTGTACAAACCATTTTGGTTGTGCCTTAATGGTAATGCTTAATTAAATTTAACATACCGAATTACCCCTGAACTTTTATGGCTTTGGGTGGTTTTAGTAATGTCCTGAATCTCTCTCTTATGGTAACTGGCATGTGCCCTGTTTGCTTTGCTTTTTTGACATATCCTCTGTATAAGTTGTGTTATTAAGGTACCTTAGTCCACAACTGCTCTGCTTTCCAGGCTACACAGCTATATGTTCATTAACACAATTACCAGCAGCTCTGGGAGGAGGCAAATCCTTTTACTGCAGAGGTGCAATGAAATGGAAAGTATTATGCAGTAAATATTATGACATCGTTATTATCTAAAGGTTGCACTGAACTGGAATGTTGCCAACTGGAATCCTTCCTGATCTTCTAATTGCATTTCCTAGATGCAAACTCTGGCTATTCTGTGTCTTTACTGTATGTTAGTGCTGGCACCACACAGACCACTTTTAAATATGTTCTTTCATTCCAAGATGTTTGGGATGACTATTTCACTACATAAATACATATAAGCTATATCAATGACCTGGGACCTGCATGGGATTTGATCGGTGCAAGATGAAAATGAAATCCTAATCCCTAAACCCATAAAGAAAATAAGAAGTAAACATGTACTATAGTTCTTTCTCTCCCATTTTGGGAATCAGTGTGATGTTTATTTAGCAATGTTTGTCACTGCGTTACACACACAATGCAAGAGAGGTCAGCGCTCAGTGGTGCTGGATCGAGTGCGACCATTGGCAAACCACCCCATTTACACAACATTCAGCAGGAACGCAGAAGCACTCCAAATTCCAGTACTTACTCAGTTTCAAATAAAGTGAGATAAGCAGTCGTTAGCACAGCAAAGTGAAATTTATTCACATCCAGACGGCAGAAATAACCATTTAGTGATGCAAGCTGTGCATTTCGCATTTACAGTTCCATCACGGGTAGGTTCCCTGGTACAACTTCATCAGGGGCAAGCTCCTAGGGAGACTATATACACACACACACATACATATATATATATATATATATATATATATATATACACACACATATACACACATATATATATATATATATATATATATATATATATACACACACACACACACACACACATATATATATATATATATACGCACACACATATATAGATACACATATACACACATATATATACATATATACACATATATATATACACACACATATATATACACATATATATATACATATACATATATATATATATACACATAAATATATACATACATATATATAGACACATATATATATACACACACATACTGTATATATATACATATACACACACATATATATATATACAAACATATATATATACATATACACACACACACATATACACATATACACACACATACACATATACACACACACATACACACACATACACACACATATACATGCATCTATACATACATATACATACATATATACATATACAGATATACATACATATACACACATATACACACACACACACATCTACACACACATATACACATATATATACATATATATATATATATATATATACATATATATATATATATATATATATATATACATATATATATATGTGTATATATATATATATATATAGTATATGTATATATATATAGATATATATATATATATACACATATATATATATACACATATATATACATATATATATATATATATATATATATATATATATATATATATATATACATGCATATACACATATACACATACATATACACACATATATATATATATATATATATATATACATATATATACATACATATACATATACGTATACACATATATATATATATATATACACACATATACTGCATATATACATATATATATATATATTATAGTGGCATGGTAGTGCCACTATAGTTAGGGTTGAGTACCCCATTTAAGGTTAAATCTGAAATTTGGCAGCTTAATAACTTTGCCACCATATGACGGATTTGCCTGAAATTTGGAATGCACAGTCTGGTACCATAGATCTGTGGATCTGCCAAGTTTTGTAATGGATGGATATACAATTGTGGAACTACAGAGCGCCGAAAAACACACAAATTATGCAGTTTTGAGCATTCTTTGCTCGTGCCTACAAGTCTCACGGTTTGCTTGACCAGTCCAAAACCTTCAGAGAACATGCAGCTTGGCCCCCCGATGTGCCTTTAAAGATTTCATGAAAAAATATTAAATGGTTCAAAAGTTATTCAAAACACAAGTTTCCCGTTATAGTCAATGGGAAAAGTTAACAAAAAGTTCAAAAGTGTCGCAAATGCAGTTTTTAGTGTCGCAAACGACCCTTGTAGTGTCGCAAATCTGTCATCTTGTTTTTAGTTGGTGGTCACAGAAATGCTTGGCATTTCAATTTGGGGCCATCTAGGGACACAGTTCTTGCTGTGTTCACCTAGTTGAGTCCCGAGGATGCTAGCCATGTCTTTTTTGGGGGGGTTAAACACCCCAGAAATATGTTTTTTAAATTTTTGTAAACAGTAGTGTCGCAAAGTAGTGTCGCACATTCAACACTTTCGTGATTTTTTTTTTGTGAAGTGTCGCAAATCACAACACTAGTTTGCGACACTATGCCCAAAACATTAGGAAATCTTTGCCACACTGCTGCAAAAGAACGATTTGGTCTTTTGGGCTGAAATTTGGAGGGAAGAAAGCCAAGATCCCACAGATGTGCCGTTTGGTAGTTTGGTGACAAAATATTAGAGGGCTGCAAAGTTACAGCACTCTGAAGTGGATGGTTTTTCCCATAGGCTAACATTACGTTGTCCACCGTACCTTTCGGGGCCTGTATCTCGAAAATGCTTTGAGATACGGACTTTTCGTTGGAAGAATACTTAGTCCCCCACTAGGGGGCTGGTAGGGGACCAAGTACAAAACTAGCCTGGAAAGTCATAAATAATATGAGATTTTAAATGTTTTTCTAAGCCGTATAGTTCCTGAGATATAAGCAATTTAGTATTCTAAGTGTTCATTTTCTGCTCCAAGGGCCATTATTATGCATACATTCTTTGTATTCGCTGTGCTTCAGAATGCACCTTTTTGGGAAAAAAAGTGTGTGCGCTTGCGTTACTGTTACAGTTAGCATTTCAGCTTGCGTTCCCATAACTGTTTGCGTTAGCGTTTCTGTTTAAGTCGCCGTGTGCGTTACCCTTTGCGTTTGTGTTTGTACTTGCGTTTGTGTTACTGTTACCATTTGCGTTTCCATTATTGTTTTTGTTTGTGTTTCCTTTTGTGTCACTGTGTGCATTACCATTTGCGTTAGCGTACGCACTTCCATTTGCGTTTCCGTTTGTGTTTCGTTTGGTGTCATCGTTGGTGTTACCATAAGCGTTTGTGTTTCCAGTTGCATTACCGTGACCGTGCATGTTACCATTTGTGTTTGTGTATGTGCTTGTGTTTCTGTTTGAGATAGTGTTCCCTTTGGTGTCATCGTTGGTGTTACCATAACATTTTGTGTTTCCAGTTGCATTACTGTTACTGTTTGCGTGTTCGTCACCGTTTGCGTTTCTGTTGGCCTTAACGTTTGCTTTTTCGGTAGCATTTCCATTGTTGATTGCGTTACTGTTTCCTTCTGCATCACCGTTGCCATTACCATTTGCATTTCTGTTTGGGTTTATATTCCCGTTTGCATTTTTGTTACCATTTGAGTTTGCGTTTCCATTGGCGATAGCGTTTGCATTACTGTTTTCATTAACGTTGCGTTTCTGTTGCCATTAGCGTTTGCATTACCATTTAGGTTGCCATTTCTGTTTTCATTAATGTTTACGCTTGCGTTTCTCTTACCATTTGCATTATCGTTTATTTTTGCGTCATCATGTGCGTTACCGTTTGTGCTTGCGTTTGTGTTACTGTTAGCATTACTATTTTATTTTACCTCACTGTTTCCATCACCATTTGCGTTAACATTACCATTTGTGTTTTTGTGTTTGCGTAGTGCAGTGCAAAACATTATGTTTTTGCTATGTTTCTGCACTATCTTCCATGACTCATAGCACAGCCAGTGTGTGGTTGATTGATCTGCAACTTAGCAGGTAGAACGACCTTTGTTCAAGGAACATTCTAGTTTTTGTTTGCTGAAAAAATGTTGTTCTGTTCCAGAGTGATGGCCATTTGAAGTTGGCCCACTTCGCAGTTACTGATTTTTCAGCCGCCAGGTCAGCCACTTTAGTGCATTTTTGGCCGCGATTTCTGCCATTTTGTGGTGGAAGACTTCTTAAAGGTACAGAAACATAAAAATTGAATGTCTCTGGAACAGTTTGGTCTTTTCACATGAAATTTGGAGGATGTTGAGTGGATGTCCTGGAGATGTGAATTATTCTGTTTACATGTTTGATAAATAATTTGCTGCAGAGATACTGCATGGCACAGTTAACATTTTGTGCATGGTGTTTTGCATGGTGCTACTGCCTTTAAATTTTTAGTGAAGGTAGCCCTAGTGGCACGGAGGTGCCTTACAGGGGTTTCGTGTGTAAAACATTAACAGGTGCGGAATTATGCCACTCCGACAAATGAAAATTTGGTTCATTATGCTTCAATAACTTCTGAACCATGTGTCCAATTTGCCTGGCATTTGGAATGTACAAAGATTTATATTTCATCTTTCACTGTGCCAATGTTTGGGTCACTGGCACTTACAGTTGCTGAACTGTACGTGTTACGTTGTTTGCTCGTGGCGCTGTGCGATCGTTGAATGGATGTATACACAATTCTAGACACACGGTGTGCCATGGTACATGTCTTCATTTAACAATTTTCATTTCAGTCGGTCATACAGTTTTTGTGTGGGCCCCGCGCTCCCACCACCACATTCCATTCACTATTTATAGTGCACATTCTTAAAAAGAAGGGAAATTCATGGCAAAAAACTGCATTAATGCTTCAGTTAGGGTTGTTCCACAGCGATAAAAATGAGGAAATTTGGTGTTAGGGTTGCCACCCCTTGCACCCCACGTCCACCTCATCCCCACCAACAGGCATCGGGGTATGCGTTGGAGTCATCGGTCCTAACTCTCACCCCATTTTCCTATACTCTCTCAGCTTATTTACACATGGAATGGGGTGAGAGTTAAAACTGACGACCCTAATGCACACCCCGATGCCTGTTGGTGGGGACGGGGTAGGCATGGGGTGCAAGGGGTAGCAACCCTAACACCAGATTTCCTCTCTTTTGACACTGTGGAACAACCCTAACTGATGCATTAAACAGAGTTTTTTGACATGGATATATATATATATATATATATATATACACATATTCATTGCAAAAAAACTTTGTTTATGCATCAGTAAGGGTTATTAGTAAAGTGACAAAAGTAGGGAAATATGGCTTTAAGGTTTCCAACTCTAACACACCACCCCTGCCCTGCAGACACCAACAGGCATGGGGGGGTACCTTGGGGTCATCAGCCATAACGCTCACCCCATTCCATAAGTAAATAAGCTGAGATGGGTACAGTATAGGAGAATGGGGTGAGCGTTAGGCCTGACGACCCCGAGGCACACCCCTGATGGCTGTGAGTGTCTGCAGGGTGGGGTTGGGGCACTAGGGTTGGAAACCCTAACACCATATTTTCCTACTTTTGTCGCTTTAGTAACAATCCTAACTGATGCAATAACAAAGTTTTTTGCAATGAATTTCCTTATTTTTTTCAGATAGTTTACTTGTAACTGTCCTCATGTCACAGTGGGAGTACAGGGCCCTTCAAGCCCAGCGCTCCCATGCTCTGTGATTTTCCTTATTTTACTGTGGGAGCATAGGGTTCTTTGGACCCTGCACACCCATCCCTCTGTAGATGCATGACGAATTATCAGCATAGCCGTCTTATTACCCCAGCACAAGTATCTGGTAAAGAAAATTTTCAAATCCCCGCCAAAACATAATTCTGCGCCACTGGAATGCCATTCAGTGCCACAGGCATGAAAACACATTTTTGGCAGGATTTCAAAAATGACAGCTATGACATACGTGAGGTCAGGTAATAAGAAACCTATGTTGAAAATCTAGGGTCAAAATATTTAAAATTTCTGAAGTTACGAGTGAGCATACTGAAATTGCAACAATGGTCATAACTTATACATTTTTTAATATTTTGACCCCAAATTTTGAACATAGTCTTGTTATGACCACACCTCATAGACCCCGTAGGTCAAAATGTTCAAATCCATGCCAAAATGCCATTCTGCGCCACAGGTGCAAAAACACATTTCGGGCAGGATGTGAAAAATGATACCTGTACTGTTCATGAGGTGGTGTGAAAAATGGCTATATTGAAAATTTGGAGCCAAAATATTAAAAATTAGCAAGGTTATGCACATGTGTAGAAAAATGTCAATGAACACACAAAACTTGGCCATTTTAAGGAATGTTTTCACCAAATTTTCAACATGGGCTATTTGGGACCCCACCTCATGAACACTGGCACTGTCATGTTGTGAATTGGTCCTGAAAGGTGATTTCAGGCAGCAACCACAAAATCACCTTCCAGGCCCAATTAATGAAACAACAGTGACAGTGTTCATGAGGTGGGGTCCCAAAAAGCCCATGTTGAAAATATGGTGAAAAAATACCTAAAAATGGCAAAGATATCAACATAAGCTCAAAACACCATTGGAATACATTACACAGGACTTACCTTCATTCCTCAGTTTGTGGTTTAGCTTTGAAGAGTGCAGATGTGTCCTGGTCCACAGGAGATGACAGTAGATGACCTCCGGAGGTAAGTATAAGGTAAGGGTGGGTGTGCTCAGTGGGAGGATAGGGATGAGGAAGGGGGATGGCAGGGAAGACGAGGGATTGTTTTCTTTTTTTCAGGTAAAACAAAACAATAAAAAGATGTTGGGGGATGGTTTTCTTCTTTGCAGGTTTTAAAGCTCAATAAATGTTTCGGGACACTAGGAATGGGCTCCCCAGTATCCCACACTGCTGTGGAAGGGGGCTTCTAAAGCCGACATGGGAAATGCGCCCCCAATGTCAGCAAACAAAACAAGGAACTTGGGGATGACATCTGACACTGGGGGTGGGCATCCCGGTGACAGATTAAATACATAAATAAAACAAAATAAGTAACTGACAGGAATCGGAGGGTGAGGGATGCCACTAGACACCAGGGATTGCAATTAAGTAAGAACAGGGATGGGATCAGACGGCGGGGGGGTGCCACCAGATACCAGGGATTACAATTAAATAAGAACAGGGATGGGATCAGAGGGCGGGGGTGCCACTAGATACCAGGGATTACAATTAAATAAGAACAGGGATGGGATCAGAGGGTGGGGGGTGCCACTAGACACCAGGGATTACAATTAAATAAGAACAGGGACGGGATCAGAGGGCGGGGGGTGCCACTAGATACCAGGGATTACAATTAAATAAGAACAGGGATGGGATCAGAGGGTGGGGGGCACCACTAGATACCAGGGATTACAATTAAATAAGAACAGGGATGGGATCAGAGGCTGGGGGGTGCCACTAGATACCAGGGATTACAATTAAATAAGAACAGGGACGGGATCAGAGGACGGGGGGTGCCACTAGATACCAGGGATTACAATTAAATAAGAACAGGGATGGGATCAGAGGGCGGGGAGTGCCACTAGATGCTCAGGATTACAATTAAATAAGAACAGGGATGGGATCAGAGGGTGGGGGTGCACTAGACACCAGGGATTACAATTAAATAAGAACAGGGACGGGATCAGAGGGGGGGTGCCACTAGATACCAAGGATTACAATTAAATAAGAACAGGGATGGGATCAGAGGGTGGGGCGCGCCACTAGATACCAGGGATTACAATTAAATAAGAACAGGGATGGGATCAGAGGATGGGGGGTGCCACTAGATACCAGAGATTACAATTAAATAAGAACAGGGATGGGATCAGAGGGCGAGGGGTGCCACTAGATACCAGGGATTACAATTAAATAAGAACAGGGATGGGATCAGAGGGTGGGGGGTGCCACTAGACACCAGGGATTGCAATTAAATAAGAACAGGGACGGGATCAGAGGGCGGGGGGTGCCACTAGATACCAGGGATTACAATTAAATAAGAACAGGGATGGGATCAGCGGGTGGGGGGCACCACTAGATACCAGGGATTACAATTAAATAAGAACAGGGACGGGATCAGAGGGTGGGGGGTGCCACTAGATACCAGGGATTACAATTAAATAAGAAAAGGGATGGGATCAGAGGGTGGGGGGGTGCCACTAGATACCAGGGAAATATAAAACCTTAAAAGGGGATATGTTGGAGGGTGGGGGTGCTGCTAGACACCAGGGAAAGTAAGCAACAGCAATCAGAGGTTGGGGAAGCCACTAGACACCAGGGTAAATTTAAATATAAATTGGGGAAGGGGGGTGCCAGAGGACACAACAGAAAACATGCCATGACAGGGAAAAATGGTATTTCCCTAACCAAAAAAATAATCTTTTTCAGAGAGTCGTCGTACGAAAAAGAATCTTTTTTTGTATCACGACTCATGAAAAAGATTTAAAAGTTGAAACAAACATAAATAATTACACAAAGGAGTTATATTTTTTCACCAAACCAGCAAAAGGCACATCTGTGCCCAGGTCCATTTTATCCTGAAAATCTCAGGACAAAATTCCAAAGAGTCCGTCAGCTAGGGCAGTTGACAGAAATAAGGGTATCAGGAAGCATAGGCTGAATGAAACAACAATCCTTTTTCCTATTAAACGAATGAGGAAAAAAAGGTTTTAAATGTAAAAAAAAATAATAATTCAGCCCATTTACCAACAGTTAACTGCAGAATCTAGCTAATAGAGTCCAGATAAACATGAATTTCAGGTAAAAACTGAAGACAAGATGGTGGCCAAACAAAAAAGATTTTCCCCAAACAAAAAAGGATGATGTCAATAAGAACAAAGAACTATTTTTTCATTTAATACAGCTATTTTTTGGTGCTTACTAAGCATGCGCAGAACCACTTATTCAAAATTTCAAAATTAAATAACTTTGGAATAAATTATTTTTCACCAAATAAACAAAAGGCACATCTGTGGGCCAGCCCCTTTCTACCCAGAAATTTTCAGACCAAAATTTCAAACTGTCTGGGTGCTAGCTAAGTTGACAGAAATCCCATTCAAATCAATGGAAAAAATGCGGAAAAATTCAGTTTTTGCACTATCTGTACCTCAGAATCTGCATATCCAACCAGAACGTAGCTTGGTACATCCAGAGATCTACCAGGCAAGACTGTGCAAGCAAAATTCCATGCAAGTCCGTTGAATGGCTACAAAGTTATTAAAGTACAAAAACTGGGGTTTAATATTGAAGTGCCCATACAACCCTAAGTATAGGGGCGCGACCACACCTGTATGTGTGTATATACTGTATATATATATATATATATATATACACACGTGTGTGTGTGTATGGTGTGTATGTGTGTGTGTGTGTGTGTATATATATATATATATATATATATACCTTATATATCTGCCCCTCATCTTATGGCCCTATCAGTGGCTGGTACCATTTACAAATGTAAAAATGTGGGGTAATGGGAAAAAGATATGAAGGTATAAGAAAGACAATAGTATTTAAAGGAAGAAACCACAAAAATCTACAAAGCAGCACACATTATTTCAAAAATACTTTAAAGAGCACCTTTCTTGGTGCAATGTAAAATTATCAGGAGACTCTCCTACCTAACTGGGAGTTCCTCTGTAGTAGTTGTAACATTTTCTGTGTAGCCCAATAAAAAAGGGAAAGGATTGTTTTGTGCCCCCGAGGGGGCTAGCTGCTCAATCCCTTCCACTTCCTGGTCTCTGACACCGTTCCAAGTGCTTCCTTGTTTTGTGATACAATTATATGCCTAGTGCAGAGACATGCTCCATTCAAGTCTATGGGCATTATTTTTTGTTTTTTCTATTTATTCTTCTCCCCGTATGGCCCCCATCTGACTGACTCCCCCAGCTCCATCCCCCGGAATTACTGGGGCTTACCTTACGCCCGGTCTGGGAGTGGTGCCTTCGGAGAGTTGGTCGCCATCCTGCCACCGGTTTTTCCTGTTTTCTCCCCGTTTTTCCCCGAGGACCCCAGGAGAAGGTCACATGCGTGAGGAGGCACGCATGCGTCTTACAGCCCCGGTAATGGCCCTCCTCCGCCCGCCCCATTGGCCTATCACCAGCACCCTGCTTGCGCAGCCCCTTGGCTTCCACCAGGGGGTAGCTGTGAGCGAGGGATGCCACCCCACCTCCCCGGGGAGGAGAGCTGCCTGACTACCACTCCATCCAGCTCCGCCCACCCCCCTGTGCTGACCTCCGACGACCCAGGCTCGCTCCCGAACCCAGGTCGCCAGCATGCCACGAGTTGAGACATTCAGCACCTCAGCCCTCTGTGCCACCGGGCCGGCTATGGGGTGTTATTTTAAAAGTTATTTTTACTATTATAACCGGACTTGTTACTTGAATACTGGTCCCAATTTGTGCTAAAAGTCTGGATATAATAGTAAAAATGAAGTAAAGATGAATGATTGTCATGAAACTAAGGGGGATAGTAGGGCAGGGAGGCTAGGGAATAGAAGGGGAGGGACAGTGGTGGGAAATGGGGATGGGAGAAAGAAGAATGGAAGAAGAACGGGCCGGGGTGTTCATTACATTGTCCCTGGCTGACAACTGACTTAACTCACTTCACCAGTGTTGCCACCTACCTGCTGTGAATGTACTACTATGCCAGTTCCTTCTCATCCTACTTGAAATTCTTGCTCACACAGTACAAAGCTGGAATGTTGCCAACTGTAATCCTTCCTGATCTTCTAATTGCATTTCCTACACGCAATCCCTGGCTGTTCTGTGTCTTTACTGTATGTTAGTGCTGGCACCACACAGCCCACTTTTAAACATGTTTTTCATTCCAAAAGGCTTAAGATAACTATTTAACTAAGTAAACACATGTGAACTATATCAATGACCTAGGACCTGCATAGGCTTTCATCAGTGCAAGAATAAAGTGAATCCTAATCCCTAAACCCACAAAAAAACAAGAAGTGAGCATGTACGGTAGTTCTCGCTCTCCCATTTTAGGTATCAGTGTGATGTTTATTTAGCAATGTTTGTCACTGTGTTACCAAACTAACTGTTACCACGTATGTTGGGTTACTAACTGCATAAGCTTCTTGTTCATGTATCTGTAACTGGGTTGCTGTGCAAATGATATAGGTGCTGCTTTCTTTGTTACTACCCCTGCCTTGCACCCTTGGGGGCCAAGCAAGTTTGAGGGGCCTGGGCTCGTTAAACTTTTCATGTGGGGCGATTAAGTTCGAATGGGGAAAAAAGGAATAACATGGTGCCTCCACCCAGAGAAGGAAATACAGTATGCACCTCTTATGCTGGATGTGTTTAAGCTAGACAGTTGGTTATACCAGATGCCACAACTCTGCCAAAAAACATTTTCTATACTTGCGGTATTAAAGTGTATAAGCTGTACATTATGTGCCACTTACAATCGCCACAAGGGGGATTAACAAGCTAGGTACATCAGCTTATCAGTTGTTAAGCACACAGTTGCCTGCTGTCAGATTTAGTAAAATGGTTTATTCACTATTTACTTGCTCAGTTCTACTGCGTTCTTTTATTATTGCTTTTTTTTTTTTTGCTGAGCCAATTGAGAGAGCAGATTGAAGAAGCATCATGTCTGGGAAGTGTACTACAATCTCACTTGCTAGGAAAGTCAAACTCCTAGGTGTGAATGACAGACTGCCCAAGCAGAGTCTGCGCGAACTTGCACTCCATATCTAGCCCCAAGACCACACTTAGCAAGCTTATCAAAAACAGGAACCTTGCTGTGGGTGAGTGGCACCTGAACCAAAATCCGGAGCAAAAGCAGAAGCTACTCCTCTGGTTCACAAATACCAAGAGGAGGGAAACCTTGATCAGCAGTCTATTCCCAATACAGACGTCCTCCCAGCTTGCAGCTGCTATGGGTAGGCCAGATTTTAAGCCAAGTGATGACTGGTTTACATGGTGGAAACACCAACATAACATCGGATTCAAAAGAGTTCACAGTGAAAAGCTCTGCACTGACTCCGAGAGCTCTGAGGCTCGGTTGAGGGACATGCTTCCAGCAGTGCTCAGTGGTTATGCCCCGCAACACACCTACAACACAGATGAGGCGAGATCTATTACTGTTACGTGGGTAATGGGACTTTGTCATCTAAAAGTGAGACCTCACTGGGATTAAGAAAGGCTAAGGAGCAGATCTCTGTTCTACTGACCTGCAATGTGACAGGGATGGATAAGAGGGATTTGCTTGTCATCATGAAGTCAGCGCAGGCACACTGTTTTCGTGGTGTTCGCCACCTCCCAGTACTGTACAAAACAATCACACAGCCAGGATGACTGCAGGTATTTTTACAGCATGGCTGTGTGACTAGGACTGTAAAGTTCGATCCAGGAAAAGAAACTTGTTCGTTGTTAGACTGGACACCACTTATACTGGAAACCAAACGGTATACCGATTGTGTTCGGCATAAGCACCACATACAGTACATGTAGTGGACCTACTGACCAGAAGAGTAACCCCTAGGTGGTGCTATCCCAAGGGCTACTACCTCTGCCTGCTTGGCTAGTTGCAGATTAAGGGGCCTAGGTTCTGAAACGGGTGCCTCCACCCGGAGGTCAGGGTTGTTAGTGGTCAAGCTAACCTGGGCACAGTCCTCTGGGACACTGTAACCCCCCTTTTCTCCTTCTAGTGGCCTGAACAGTACACAATAATCACTTTCACAATGACCCATATTCACCAGGCAATTATCCACACTGTTTGCACTTACCACCAGGGCTGGTTCCTCTAGCTTGACCCTGCGGACCCCCTGTAAAACAAGGTTAAGCACAGCAAATATCAACAGTACAATACTCTTGGCACAAACTGGAACCACAGTCAGGTTAAATGCAAAAATAGTTAGATCTGATTTATTCAGGGGACTTGAACAAGGGAGGGGTGTAATCAGCTTGATTTGCTTAAAAGCTATATTAATCAGACAGTTATGCATGCAGTTCAGAGTCCCTACACAGTCACACCCTCTGGGTACCCAGGTAGGAAAATGGTGGGCTAGCCAGGAACATTGCAGCTGGTTGGGGCCCTATGATGGAAGAAAGCAACATGCACAACACACTCTATTTGTAATCTGGAGCCGGAGGACTCAGTTCGTGAAAGAAAAGGCAACAAGACAATCAGATGACAACACTTTTAGATTTAGCTGTTGTTGCTGGGAGCTACCCTGATGTTTACTCACGATACCCAATACTGGACACAGGCAGGATGAAATCAAGACTGCAGGCTGTTGAGCTGGAGTGCCCGGAGAAGCAGGGCCCACACGAATCACCGAGGCGTCGTTCCTGTTCAAGTTGTTGAGCAGGGGGCTGATCCCCGGGCCGGTCTCTCATCGATGACTTTCTCTGCATAGCAGGTATTCTGTCTTGGCCAGTGTAGCAGGACCCAGGCAAATGGAAATGGATACAAATTCAGTCCGTGGAGCTGGATACAGCCTCCAGCAAGCAAAACACAATTCAGACACACAGTGGGGAACCAAATCACGACCCACTATAAGCACACAGCACATTCACATGTAAGGAAATTCCGCTGTACCTGGCAAATGGCTCTCCGGTCGAAATTACAGAGTCTCTGCACAATCTGGAAGTTCAGAGGTAGCTGGAAGTCCTGACAGGCTGATCACATTCAGCAAATCTTCAGTCTTCTTCAGGTTAAAGCCTGGTCACAATTCAGTGGCTTAATTCGCTCTCCAAGTGCAGATTCAGTCCGAAAAAAACACAACTTACCTCTCAGGAACAGCAGGCAGGCATGCAGGCCAAACTCAGGCCTTTCCACAGTTCTCCCATTCGAATCCACTATGAATTGCTGCTCGAACTATCTCGACCTGTTACTTCTTCACTTCCCAACTCAGATCTAACTGAAATTGCAAGCAGTGTGGGACTTTCCCCAAGATCCAAAAGGTTCGGTTGGCTGATCTGTCTGTCAGTCACAACAAGAGCTCCCCCTCCAGGTTATTTTTGGCACCAAAAGCCCAAACTACAATTCCTACAAGTTTTGGCCTCAAATGTATTGATTGGCTCATTCTGCAGTCCAGGACCAAGATGATGGAAACAAACAGAACTGTCCATGCTGCAAAGAAAGCAGGTTAGAACAAACTGCAATATTGTTACTACTCTAACAAGTGATCAGCAGACAAGTACATCTTCTAACAGAGCTCCCTCTCAGATTAATTATGACTGCAAGCCAGGCAGCTCTTAAAGAGACAGTTCACAGAGGCTATACAGGCACTTTCTGACAATCACATTTAAACTGCTAAAACGCAGGACACCAGCCTGGCAGTGAGCATTTAGGCAAGCTCAAGGAAGACTTTTCGGGAACCCCCATTTGTAGGGGGGGTAACAGTAGAATACTGCCTGGAATGCAGTCCCAACCCACCTCCCCAACAACTTTTGGACACCACCCAGAGACACACTTGCATAAATACCCACACTTCAATAACAGTATCGAGCACCTTTGTACCACTTAGAGTAGATTGCTAATAATGTTGTAATATGCGGAGGCCAGTACACTTGGTTTGCAGTGCTTTACTAACAGTTGCCAGCTAAGTACACACAGATGCATCCAATATCAGGTACAGTGTAATGTTGGCGGGTTATTTATTTATTTATTTCACTTTGTAAGTACACTGGCATGAATGCCTTTTTCAGGCATGACCCGGGTGCATAAGCACAGGTAGCACAGCAGAATACAACATTATTTACAATATACATTTGCACTGAGTATGGAGGTAGGCAGAAAGTACAATAGTTTACAGAAGTGATTGAGTATATTAGCCTACGGTGCAGTTAGGAAGGGGAAAGTTGGGGTACAGAAGGAGCTAGCAAGGATGAGGGGAGGGAGGATTAGTGAATGCATTAGCATACAAATAAATGAATAGTAATGGGATTTCAGCAGCTGCGTGAAGGCAGGAGGAGAGGGGGTTTCCTGATTTGGGGGGAGGTACTGAGTTCCAGATAGAAGCAGCTCGGTAACAGGAGTGTTGACCCATATTGGTGCGAAACAGTGGGATGGCAATGTTGTTGTTGGAGGCTGAATGGGAGGTTGGGAGATTTATGAGGAGAATCTGCCCAACAAGGTGGGGGGGGGTGCCTGTGTGCAAGGTTTAGTTGATAAGGGAGGCAAGGGCTGAATTGGCTTTGAGGTCAAGAGGAAGGCAATTTAAATTACTTAGGATGATGCAGTGGTGAGCATTATGGCTGCTGCCAGAAGCAAATTTGGTGATATCATGGTAAAAGGTGTGCTTTTTTTGTAGTATGGTTTTGATGGCTGCGTCATTGATGAGCGAACCATAATTAAGTGAGACGAGAAGGTGAGTGATTGAGTGATTTTAATCCTTGTGTCAGGTGTCAGGAATTGGTGGACTTTGTAGAGTGAGCCCAATTTCTGGTGGAGAAGGGTGGTAGTGTGCCAGAGATGGGTTTCGAAAGAGAGAGAAGGGTCGAGGTGAACCTCAAGGTACTTGAACAAGAGGGTCTTTTTCAGGCAGGAGCCGTTTCCAGCATTGATGCCGAACATGGGGGATAATTTGTTAAGGTTTTGCCTTGTCCTGAATAGCATAGCTTGAGTTTTTGGGAGGTTAAGTACCATTATCTCTTGTACGAACTGGGCTTGGAGCCTTGCAAAACAGTTGCTGAGTGAAAGGTTAATTGAGTTGATGTTGTTGCTCTGGGTATAGAGAACAGCATCATCGGTTGATGTTGTCACTGTGAGTGTAGAGGACAGCATCATCAGCATAAAGGAGTGTGTGCTTTGGCTTACAGATAGGAGGTTATTTATAAAAACTGAAGATAGGAGTGGCCCAAGAACAGAGCCTTGGGGGACTCTGCTTGAGATGGTGTTTAATCCAGACAGGGAGTTGCCAATTTTGAGAGTCTGTTTTCTGTGGCACAGGTAGTCTTTAAACCAAGCAAAGGCAGGAGACCTGAGGCTAAGGGCCTGTAACCTGGATATTAATACTTTGTGGTCAATGAGGTCAAAGACCTTAGTCAGATCTACGAACACTGCACTAGTGACTGGACCCTTGTCTATAGCATGGTAGATGGCAACAGTTAAAATGAGTAGGGCAGTGTCTGTACTGTGCCCTTTTCAAAAACCATGTTGTTCCAGATAGGTTATGTCGGGCAGCTGCAGGTATTCAAGTAGCTGATTATGGATGATGTTTTCTTGCAGCTTGGCCAGTGCAGAGAGAACTGAAATTGGGAGAGAATTTTCAGGGGAGCTCTTGTTACCCTTCCTATGCAGGGGGATGACTGTGGACATTTTCCAGAGATCTGGGACAGTATTGGATGAGAAGGACAGGTTGAAGATTTTTTATATTGGTAACACTAGTCGGGAGGCAGCGAGCTTTAGAAATTTGGATGTAAATTCATGGGTCTGGTGGATTTATCAGTTTTGAGGGTAAGAAGTAGTTTATAGACTTCGTGACCTGTGACCCTTTTATTGTAAAAAAAGAGGTCGTTTAAGGCCTTATCAGGACTGAGGATGGCATGTCCACTGGCTCTGTATTTAGACAAGTCACAGAAGAAGTTGTTGAAAAGAGTAGCGATTTTTGAGGGGTCATTATAGTTGTTGCCACCAGAGTTGATAGACATTTTTTTTTGGGGGGGTGGGCATTAGGCAGAGAGTTGACCAACTGCCGAACCTTTTGGGGTTGTTCAGGTTTAGTGACTGTTGGGATTTTAAATGCTGACTTTTGTTTCTAAGGATTAGCTGCTTACGTTTGTTCCTTAGCTGCCTGTAGGTATTCCAGTCTGAGACGCAGTTTGCTTCTTTGAACTTGGCCCATGAAGCATCCCTATTGTGCATGAAGGCAAAGATGTCACGTGTGAGCCAGGGGGGTTTTTAGGGTTTGACTCTTCGAGTGTTCCAGGGGGCATGCTTATTGATAACTGACAAGGAAGTCCTGATAAAGAAGTCGAGGGCACTGTTGATGTCAGGGGCTATGTCAAGGCAAGACCTGTCAATGCTGGATAGGTTGGATAGAAAAGAGTCAGTGTGAAGGTTGAAGCGGTTTCTATAGTTGATTAGCCTGGGGTGTGTGTTTTGGGGAATGCTATTGTGCCGCTGGCAGTGGGTGGCCAGTTGATCACTGACTTGAGTCTGCCAACTCATTTATACAAAGCATTCAAAAGGTAGTGACATCACGCCGAGTGTGCATCATTAATATGCATATGCCCACATTAATGTACATATCCTCACATCTCCCCCATTAGTACGATCTTCCCCAAAACAAAACAACTTAATAACTTTAAATATAATAACTTGTACTTTACAGTTCTTTTAGTCTTTTGCTTTTCTGAGTCACTTTTAGGTCTTGTATCTTGCAGGCTTTCTTATCAGGCAGCTGCTCACTCAGCTCTCCCTGGTCAGGCTTTCAATTTGGTCGCATATACTCCATAGGGCAGCTGACATCACTGCTGGTGTAATTGGTGATAGGTCCTCAGCTGGGTACTGAAGCAGCTGCGCTGCCATAACCGTGTCTCTCCCATCGGATATCTCTCTCTCTCTCCACCGCCACCGACTCAGTCTCTCCCTCTCTCGTGCTGGCTTGGCCCCTCTCTCTCTCTCTCTCTCTCTCCCTCTCCCTCACCGCCACTTGGTGAAATGCCCTGCTCTCTCCATGACAGGCTGGACTGTGGCTCTGGAGGTCCCAGGATATCTCTGCCATTTCACTCATACTGCTTCCCATTAGGTTCAACTACATATGATCAAGGGGTTTGTGCAGGCGAGAGGACTACTGTCGGGGTCCAACTATTGTCAGTGGTGTGCAGATGCACTGATTGTCCTGGAGTTAAAGCAGGCAAGGGGTGATCATTTTGATTATCATAATACTGTTGTTTTCTCTATGGCAGTTCGCACATTAGTCTCTATTAATTTGGGCTTTAACAGTTCATGCTGTGTTGGAATTAGAGTTCTTGTTCGATGTCCCATTAACAGTTGGGCTGATGACCCTAGGCCTTCAATAGGCATGTTTCTCAAGTCTAGCAGTGCCAGGTAGGGATCTTTCTTTATGGTCCCAATTAGCTTTTCTTAGCAAATTCTTGATTGTCTGTACAGCTCATTCTACTGTTCCAATGCTCTGAGGATATCTGGGCAACGAAGTGACATGTTTGAACTGTTTTGCAAAAGTCTCAAACTCAGCACTAGCAAATTGAGGACCATTATCAGTAACGAGAATTTCAGGCATTCCATGTCATGCACATTGTGATTTAATATGGTTAATCATAGTTTCACTTGTTGTATTTTGCAGTCTGGAAATCTCAAATTTTGAATACTAGTCTACCATATCAAGATAGTTTTCTTTATTGAATTCAAATAAGTCAGCTCCCACCTTTTGTCAAGGCTTCTCAGGAATCTTGTGGGGTTTCATGTTTTTTTTAGCTGAGCTTTTCTGTAGCTGGTGCAGATGCCACAATTGGCTACCGAATCACTGATCTGGCTATTCATTCCAAGCCAAAACAGAACATGTCTGGCTCTTCTCCTGCACTTTTCTATTCCTAAGTGAGTACCATGTATTTCTGTGAGCATTTCTTTTCTGAGTGCAGCAGGCACTATCAGTCTCTCTCACCCTTTAAGAGTAATCCACTTTCAGTGGTGATTTCTTCTCTAAATAACCAGTATTGTCTGATATCTGGATCTATGTGTGATCTTTCAGAAGGCCAGCCTTGTAACACAGTCTCCTTTAATTTCTGCAGCTCTGGGTCTCTGCATTTCTTCATGAAACTGTCTTAATTTCTCATCAGTGATTTCTGTTTTGGCAATTGTGTGAACTTTATATTTATTAATGTCATTTTCAGGTGGCAAAGCTTTCTGGACTGCCCTGCTGAGGGTGTCAGCTATGTGACGTTCTCAACCCGCTATGTACATCACTTGCAAATCATATTTTTATAGCTTAAGCATCATTCTCTCAATTTGAGGTGGGACAGCATGCATTGGTTTCTTGAACAAACTCTCTAATGGCTTGTGATCAGTTTCCACAACACACTTTTGATCATCCACATATATACATTGGTGAAACGTAGTGCACCCATAGACAATAACTAACATCTCTTTCTCAATTTGGGCGTAGTTTTTCTCTGCTTTGCTAAGTGATCTTGAGGCAAAGGCAGCAGGCTTATTTGCTTGCAGCAGGCATTCTGCTAGCCCTTCAGAAGAGGCATCAACAGACAGAACCACTGGGTTGTGTAAGTCATAGAAGGCTAGCACAGGAAGGTGTGTGATAACTCTCTTAAAGGTGAAATGTAAGGTATTTAGAGGGAAACTTCTCCAGTTTGTAGTGTTCCTTTTTGAAATGTGCTTCCCTGTAAGTGTTTGTTTCATGGTATGCCCTGTTAAACAGCCACAGTTTTTTTGTCTTTTTTCAACCCACTTTGAGCAGGTCAGAGCTCATTTGAAAATCGCTGCCTCAGTGAATGGTCCGGTCGGCGGCTCCTCACTTGAATACTGAGCTGCCGGACCGCTTACATGTCACAGCCTCCCATCCAGTCGAGCTGTCAGAAATGCTCAGCTATTGGACAGGAGCTCACTGTGGTGGGAAATGCAGTCACAAGTGTCTTCTCCAATTGAACTTGAAATAATGTAAACGATGATGGTATCTTTTGTCTAACGTACCTTTTTCCAGTGACAAAGAGTTTCAAAGTTTTTGTTCATCCTTTTCCCCTGATGTCATGTGTCAATATTGTTTTTTCTTCCCTCGGCTGGGCTTGCGCTGGTTGTCAGGGATTGCAGCCGGCAGTGAACAGCAGTTTCAAGCGAACTGCTGTTTTTAGCAAGAAGATTGTTTTACAATGTCAGCTGGTGCTACTTTTTGCCTTGCCATTGTCTTGATATATCAGTGATCATGGTATATAAGGTGGTACACTGGATATGTCCTTGCCTTACAAGCAAAGGGTCACAGGTTTGATTCCCAGGGAGTACATATATCTGCCATCCCATTTTTGCACAACAGACTAGTCAAACAATTGGAGAACATGGGAATTGGGCCCAAGGTTACAAACTGGGTCAGAAGCTGGTTACATGGGAGAACTCAGAGAGTATTAGTAAATGGCACTCTGTCTATGGAGGGGAGGGTGACTAGTGGGGTCCCGCAGGGCTCAGTTCTGGGGCCGATCCTCTTCAACATATTCATCAGCGACATTGCGGATGAACTGGAAGGAAAGGTGTGCCTGTTTGCAGAGTTCACCAAAATCAGCAACACGGTAGACACAACAGAGGGACAACAAAGCATGGAAGCTGATCTCTGTAAACTGGAGGAGTGGTCCAAGACCTGGCAATTGAAATTCAGTGCCAAAAAATGCAAAGTCATGCATCTGGGAAAGCGTAACCCAGGGAGACTGTACTCAGTGGAAGGTGAGCGGCTGGTGGCTACCAGGCAGGAGCGAGACCTAGGGGAGATCATATCAGATGACCTCAAGGTCAGTAGACAATGTGAAAAGGCAGCACTAAAGGCTAGTAGTATCCTGGGATGCATAGGGAGGGGCATCACAAGCAGAAGGCATGAAGTAATCATGCCCCTGTATTCGTCCCTGGTCCGGCCTCACCTGGAGTGCTGTGTCCAGTTCTGGAGGCCAGACCTCAGGAAGGACATAGATAGGCTGGAGACGGTACAGAGATGAGCAACAAAGATGGTGCAGGGCTTGCATCAGAAACCGTACGAGGCAAGACTGGATGACCTCAAATTATACTCCCTAGAACAATGCAGGAATCATGGAGACATGATAGAAACATTCAAATACCTTAATGGCAACAACAGAGTGCATGTGCAGAACCTCTTTCAGGTAAAGAACTACAGCAGGACTAGAGGGCACAACCTTTGACTTGATGGAGGAAAGTTCAGAAGCAATACAAAGAAATTCTTCACAGAGCATGTTGTGGAACCATAGAATAGCCTGCCGGAGGGGGTGGTGGGAGCCAAGACAGTGGGAGAATTCAAGCAGGCATGGGACAGACACTGTGGGATACACAAGCAGGCAGCTAAGTGGGGGAGGGTAGGAAGCCAAGGGCAGACCTGATGGATCGTATGGTCCCCATCTGCTGACAACTTCTATGTTTCTATGTTTCTACATGAACCACTGTATTGTGTGCTGCTTATGGCTGTATGACTCAAAGACTGTGTGTGTCTCTATATGTGGCTGTGAGAGTGCATGTCAGTGTGAGCGAGTGTCTGACTGTGTGTGTGTGTGTGTGTGTGTGTGTGTGTGTGTTGGATGGTGTTATATGTCTCTTCACTATCACGTCGGTATGTGATATTCTTACTGTTCCCCAAAAACATCTATGTTTGGTACTTATGGCAGTCAGCTATGACTGGATTCAAATCCCGGTCTTTGAACCACAGTGAGGTGCACTGCATACTGCTCTTTGTGTCTCTGAATGTGTATGTGTGTAACTGTGTGTGTGTGTGTCTATGTGTGTGCCTTTGTGTGTGACGATGAGTGTGTGTGCTTGTGTGACTGTGTGCATGTGTGCCTGTGTTTGTGTGTGTGTGTGTGTGTGCGTGTGTGCATGTGTGTGTGATTGACTGTGCATTTGTGGGCATCTGTGTGTGTGTGTGTGTGTGTGTGTGTGTGTGTGTGTGTGTGTATGGTGCTATACGTGTTTCACTACCATGCAGGTATGCAACATCCTTGCTGTTGACAAAAAACACCTGGGGTTGGTACTTTTAGCACTCAGCTGGGACCAGGTTCAAATCCCGGTAGGTGAACCACAGTGAGGTGAGCTACTTACAGCTCTTGCAGTGTATGATGGCGTGTGTGTGTGTCTGTGTGAGTGTGTGTGTCTATAATTTGTGTGTGTATGATTGTATGTGCGTGAATGAGTGTGTATGGGCTTCTGTGTGAGACTGTGTGTGTGTGTGTGTGTGTGTGTGTGTGTGTGTGTGTGTCTCTGGGTATGCACTTATATGTGTCTCACTAGCAGGTTGGTATGCAACATTCTTAATGTTTCCAAAAACCAACTGGGTGTTGTATTTGTAGAAGTCAGGATGGACTGGGTTGGAATCCTGGTACATGAACCACAGTGAGGTGTGCTGCTTACCATGTGCATGCGTGCGCGCGCATGTGCGTGTACACATGAGTGTGTGTGTGTGTGTGTGTGTGTGCATGTTTATCAGGGTATGAAGTTAACTATGTCTAACTAGTAGGTTGCTATGCAACATCCTCACTATTCCCAAGAACCAACTGGGTGTTGTAGCAGTCCGGTTGAACTGTGTTAGAATTCTGGTATGTGAACCACAGTGAGGCATGCTGCTTACTGCTCTTTCTTTGTATGACAGCATGTGTGTGTGTGTAAATGCGTGTGTGTCTGCGTGTGTGAGTGCCTGTGTGTGTGTGTGTGTTGGTATGGTGCTATACGTGTCTCACTACCACACAGGTATGCGACATCCTTGCTGTTGACAAAAAACACCTAGGTTTGGTACTTCTACAGTAGCACTCAGCTGGGACTGGGTTCAAATCCTGGTAGGTGAACCACAGTGAGGTGTGCTGCTTACAGCTCTTGCAGTGTATGACGGTGTGTGTGTGTGTGTGTGTGTGTGTGTGTGTAAATGTGTGCATGTTTGTCAGGGTAGGAAGTTAGTTATGTCTAACTAGTAGGTTGCTATGCAACATCCGAGCTAGTCCCAAGAACCAACTGGGTGTTGTAGCAGTCAGCTTGGACTGGGTTGGAATCCTGGTATGTGAACCATAGTGAGGTATGCTGCTTACTGCTCTTTCTTTGTATGATGGCATATGTGTGTGTAGGTGTGTGTGTGTGTGTGTGTGTGTGCGTGTGTCTGTGTATGTGAGTCTGGAGGAGGCCATGAGCCTGTGTGGCTGGTGTTATGACTGGGATTAAATGACATTTCACACATCAACCATTCAGCATGATTGTTTCACACACCACCTCCTGAGTACACACCACTACCATTGAAGTATGTGTAAGTCCCAAATAGAGCTGTATGGACATATTTGTAGTACATCATGTATACATGGTGCCACACTCACGTAGTGACATGCCATATATGCCTAAACATCTTTTTCTTTCACTTCATGTACCAACATCCACACAAACTGGAACCCATGTAACCAACACAGATCATAACTAACTGTACAATATGGTCTGGTGAGTATGTATATGAAAAGATGTGTAGCATGTGAATGTGAATTACAGCATGCATCCAGAAGACATAGTTCGCAACGGACTCTAATGCATGTGTCCTTGCTTGCACTTTCAGATTATCAAGGACCTCATGGCCACAGTATCCACCAACTCTGAACCAACAGTTGAGGAGATGCACATGAATATAAGCATCAAAGAGACGGTTGCTGATACCATTCCTTTACCACCCATCAGACTCAAAAACGTTTCTCCCAGGTCTGTTACAGGAACATCACACCAAGTACATTTCTCATTCAACACTGTTTGTAATCCTTAGTTACTAACACATCGATGCCACAAGCCATCATAACATGCGGCATGCCTTGACATGCATTTTTACATAGTAATGTCACACAATGGGAGAGTTTTGAGGAACAGTCCATTACTGATATCATGCAACCACATGACCAATGCTGTTATTCAACTACGAAAGCACACAGTGCAATGTGTTATTGACATTTCCAAGTGGGGTTGGGGGAGGTACACTACATGGCTGTCTTTGCGCAGGCAGTGCAAACTACTCTCCATGAAAGAATCAGGACAGTAAAGTCACCTGTATGTAACAGCTGTCACAAAGAGCACTGTTATGCTTGTAAGCATAGTGTCACATGCACTGTAACAGTCTGAGAATAGCGAAGCAATTCTGAGTGTTTCTAATACTATAATGATGTGAAAGATACCTCATTGGCAAGTGTAATAGTGCTCTCCATGGCGCAATTGTTTATGTTATTGACCAAGCTTGATCCATAATAGTTTAGTTAAAGGAAAACTGCACTGAATCTGTAAGTCATTTTACCCTGTAGAAGGTGATTTTTAAGTACTAGTTCACATTTTTTTTTTATTGTTCCTTCTCTACAAGTCTCTGTAGTTATCCTACTAGGTGTGTCTGATTTACACACAGTATATGCCATTTTAGAACTATATGCTGTAGTTTATGTCCTTTGCTCAGCTCTTCCATTGTTGAAACAATGCATCCATGTTCTACTATAGAACTCTGTGGTTGGAGAGGGACACAAACTACATCATACAGTTCTAAAATGGCACTCAACGCCAGACTGGTAATCAGAAACAACCACAAAGTTCACTAACAGGCAATTATAGATGGAACAAATAATAGAATTTGAACCAGGTTTAAAAAAAACTGCTTCTACTAAGAAAATTCCCCTTCAGGTTCAGCACAGTTCTCCTTTAAAGGAAAAAAAAATATTTTCCTTTTTACTGGATGTGTGGCAGTTAAAGGAGTGATCACTTGTCACTGTAAGTGAATTTTTAATGAAGTAATCAGCACATATATTTGAACTGGGCAAGGGACCAGAGGATTTTCTAGAAGGCACTAATACTTACTTAAGGCACCTAATCAGTCACTTGTCAACGTTTAGAGTAGGAATGATACATTTTTGATAATAATACTATCTCAGCGTATGAATTTTTTTTTGTGTGCATTCTCTTTATGCACTGGGGACCAAGGCATCTCTTGGGAGTGCCCACTCAGCCACTACCTCTACTCCCAGCCTGAAACTACCTTTTCCACAGGAGGCACATTGCTGAGAACCCCTTCCCCAGACCCATGGACCTGTCCAGCCCCCCCGGATCATCCCCCCCGGGGGAGGGCCTGCCTCACCTACCTGGTGGCCTGTCTGAGATTAGAGGGATGGTTCTGGTCCGGGTCGAGGGGCTTGAGAGATCCAGGGGAAGGCTGGCCCAGCTTCAGGATATGGGACTGGGCTCCTGGGGTCTCCGCTGCCTCCCTGAGTCCACCAGGGATTTACTTGGATGTTTCCTCCACAGAACAAGGCATGCAGTGACTCCGCATGGCTTCCACCACTCCTCTGCCACTGGAGTCCGCTGTTGTCCCGCCCCCTACAACGTCTCTGCTCACTGTGCTTCCTCCAGTCTCCACTAGAGGCTGCAACAGAACCGGGAACTCCATGCAACTCACCCCTGGAGAGAAGAGCTGTCGTCCGGATGCTCAATCTTCTCCGTCCCCTGCCAACTCTCGACAGCCCAGGTCCATTCCCGAACCCGGGTTGCTGGCATGGCATGAGGTGTGGCATCCAGCGCCTCAACCCTCAGTGCCATGGGGCCGGCACCAGCGTGTGACTCTTAAAGGAAGCTAGAAGCCTAAGAGCAACTTTAGCAATTCTGTGCTGAAATATACTTGTATTTAGATGTTTCCTCTGGGTGGTGTCTGACTAAGGTCCATTGCCTGGATACAGTTAGAGGGAAGGTGTGTACAGTACCTCACAGCACTACTGAAAGAAATATAAAAACACTAAGAGAGGCTTGTGCGATAAACAGAGTGTTTTTCATAACATTTCTGAGGAAACAGGCCTCATTTTTTCCCCAAGAGTGAATTTTACTTGTTAATTATTATTTTAAATTGAACTCCTGGAGCAATGTGTCACTGAGGGTTACGTGACCGACTGCAAAGACATCCTGGTATCACCCACATAAATATCAGCCCTTCTGTGAGTGGGGTGAGCACGAGTGGGCGAGATGCATATCTACTGTGTCCACAAAGGCAGATGGGGCATTAGGCCAAGAAATTACAAAAATAAAGAAAGCAGATAGTAAGTGTTTTCATGACAACGTTGTCACACATGTTTTTTTTTTCTCTGTGATTAGTGGCCTGCTGACCACATGGCAAAATGTAAACAGACACTTTTGGTGGGGTGAACATATGAACAATGAATCAACTCAACTGTCCTTACATCATACATTACTGTGAAGGGTCACGTCACTGCTAGATTATGCCACTGACAAGTTGCAACATATGCAGTCCATTGATATAGATATGTATAGTCTGATTGTTCAAGAGTAGGTCATGTACACTTGCAAATTACAAGACTGTGCACACCATGGTGGCAATGTTTTCACTGTAACCTGTTTATATGTTGTGGTATGTCTTTATCTAGGATATGTATCCGATCTGCTGCAGGAAGTGGAGAGACTTTGTCAGAATCCAGAACTCTGCCATTTGCGTACAAGTAACGTTGAGAGTCCAGCTCCCAGTCTTGGTGCATCATTTCCTCACCCAGAGAGGAGTGTTGCTATAAACCAGCATATATCACACTTTAGGAAATGGGAGGCAACTGCTATGGAGGGAGCAGAAACTGAATTGTAGAAGTGCGGTGATAACCATAGTGCCATGGACTGTAGATCAACACTTAGGATCTGCGATATGAATATGAACTGACGAGAACACCATTGTCTTTGGACATGTTGATTCACAGAGATTACATGTTACTCTAACGCCACTGAACTACTGTGACCGTTTCTGAAATATTTTGCTTGTTGAGAACTAATGGTAGCTTGCACACCTATTTAGAATTGTTAGAAAGACATACTTTCACCTTGAACATATTGGCATCCATTTACCATTTTTGTACTTCACAAGTAGTTAGTCCACGTACAGTATGGGAAAATCCATCGTGGATGCCCTGGGGGTGGGCGTTGTGGTGTAGAGGAACACTGGGGGAGAGCAAACGGATGCATACGAAATCCTCATAGACAGAGTGGTGAATGCATAACTTCAAATGATTTCTTGCATTTTCAATTTCAGTGAACAATTGTCCAGAACATGCATTGCTATGGAGTTCTGTGGACAGACTGACTGACAGACAGACAGACAGACAGACAGACACACACACACACACACACACACCAGGCACAGTCACACACACACAAGCAGCTGGCGGTGGCACACCGTCTTGTGGTTCTCCTTCTGGTAATCGAAAGTGGACAAAGCTGACTGCTACCAGTGGCAGACCTTGGTGATTTTTTTCAGAACAAAAAGGATGTTGCAAACCTAGCTGTTAGTTTCACACAACTGGCACCTTACAGACACACAGATATACACACTCACTGAGACAACCACACCCACAGAAAGAAGCATTCATTCACACACTGGCACACCCCCCCACACAAACAAGCGCCACAACACACACATAGAAACAGACATACACTCATGGCCCCACACATACATATGCACAAAGACAGTGTCTCACACACAGACAAACACACACACACACACACATTCAATCACACATACGTATGCTAGCACACACACACATCAACAGCAGGCAGCACCACATCTCACTGTGGATCACCTACCAGATTTTTAAGATGGTGCAGGCTCACTGCCAGAACTCCCTCACCATGGTGATTTCTTCGGAACAGTAAGGGTGTCCATTATGTACCTGCCAGGCACATACATAGAGCTGGAAACAGCAACACACGTGCGACACACACACACACACACACACACACACACACACACTGTCACACACAGGCTCACACTCAGTCACAGTCAAGCACACAGAGGCACACACACTCAGACACACAAAACGGCAGTCACTGGCACACACAGCCCCCCCAACACACACAAAAACACACACTCATACAAATTTATGCAATCACACAGAGTCACAGAGACAACAGACATCTAAAAGCAGAATCCCAATTTATTATCTTCCTGAAAGTGAACTATATTAGGTGTCACACAAAAGTCTGCAAAATTAATAGCAGAACATGCAATGGTTTGCAAAACCAGGGAGGTGTTGGGCGGGTTGGGGAGGGGAGGTGAGGGTTGGTGTTTTGGTAGCATCAAGCTAATAACACAGTGTGTTTCTCACAGGACCTCAATAATGCTGAACACTTGATTGCATTGTGACACTGCCAGAAAATAAATCACATTTGATTGATGTATACCTGAGAGATTGGAAAGGAGAATATGTGCTTTACAAACTGGGAAGTGTTACTGTACGGGAATGGTACTGGATCACAGATCAAATGACACAGAAGCAGTGTGTTTGGCATGGTAAAAAATAAATTATACAATGGATCTTAGAAATCCTCATTCCTGATTGACTGACTGGCATGATTTACATCTTGTAAATCGTGCCATCACCCAACAGGAAGAAGTGCCAACTGCAAGTGTGCCGCATCAGGACCCCTATAGGAATCACTCCATGCCCCCCAAAAACAAAACCGAAAAAGCCCCTTCTGTCCGTACAGCTTACCTCATTCATACGCACTTACACACTCCTTGAATACCGCCAGTCCCTGAAATCACTCCCAGCAGCTGTTGACAAAACAGTCCTTGGATACCCGCTAAACAGTGGTGTATGAAACAACTACTGCTCTTGAGATACCTACAATCACACGGTTTTACAGGTGTCATTCCCATGATGGACCATTAGACCCGCCTCACTTCTCATGCTGTCTCTCTGGTCCACTTTCTCTGTGTCTCCACTCGCTTTCTTTCTGGTCCGCTACCGCTTGCTCTCGGTCACGCCTCTCTTCCCACTTTGTATCTTGGCTGCTACCCTCTCTCTCTTTGTTCCCCATAATTTATAATTAAAAAAAGAAAAAAAATGCAAGGTAAAGGGAAAAGCATGTAAAAGAAACACATGTCCTAACGGCACAACTGAAACTCGGAAACACACGGTCTGTGTCATCTCCCAGTTAGCCCTTACACCATACACTGATAGACTACTTTAGCACAATCAGTCTGCCTGTGTGAAAAAAACAAAACAAAAAAAAAACATAAAAAGAATTGCCCACAACTCGGATGCCATCTCTTTTTTTTCTCCGCCTTCCATGCTTCGCTGGTCCCCACTCCTTCAGGCTCCGCAAGTTCCCCCCGGCCCTACTGCCCTTACCCAGCCCTCCTCTGGTCCTCAGATCACAGCTGATCCCCGGGATATCCCGGCATATCCCTTTGCCGGGCGGGTCCCCCTCCTCCGAGGGGAAAGGGCACCGGGGAGAGGGGATGTCCCCAGCACACACTACTTAGGGCCCGGGGATGCTGCTGAGGAACAGGAGGTCCCTGGGAAGGTACTGGAGGCACTCTGGGAACAGAGAGCCGTCATCCAGCGGGCAGCGAGCAATTTTTCTGTTTTTCTGTTGGGGGCAGCGTAGTGACATCATGGCATACGCCGACGTCCACTCCTCCCCCAGTTAACTTTGGGCCGTGCATCCTGTGATACTCCCAGCCTCTGCTAGGAGCCAGCAGGTGCTGGACCAGTCCTCTACCCTCCCCCCAGAGAAGGAGAGCTGTCTATAGGACACTCGATCCTCCCCCCCCTTCTGGCCCTCCAGTGACCCGGGCTTGTTCCCGAACCCGGGTCGCTGGCATCGCAAGCGGAAATCCAGCCGCTGCGCAGGCGGGCTGGCAAGGATGCCAACTCTTTAACACAAAAACAAACAAAAAAAATCACAGCATGTCTTTACGTAGGGCCGCTGTATTAGTAGGCATACACAGCACATAGCAGCAGGCATAGCAACCCAGGAGTATTTGTTCTGGCAAACTAACAAATACAATAAAAATAAATAAAAATGACCCAAAACTATTTTATTTATTATTTTTTTCCATCTAAAAAAGGGGGGTCATTGTATAATTGCAATTTGCCCCTCAAGGGTGTGGGTGATGGCAGGATTTACCCACTTCTGGTGTGGGTAAATCCTGCCATCACCCACACCCTCTTGTGGTATATTGCTTAAATATTGGTGGTGACTCAAGAAGATATACAGCAGCGCAATCAATGGGTGTTGAGGGTTGATGAAACTCGAGCTGCGTTCATAAACATGAACTGTGAAGACCAGCCTAGGCATCATGTGAATAAAGCAAATTGTTTCTTCCATACGTTAACTCAGTAAAGGTCACCCTTACAGTGACTAGTACTACCAAAATTGGTGTTCCAAGGACACATGCCATTATTGCCCTGCAAAACATCACGTCTGTGTCACACAGTGAATAAGCAGTATTCAGTGAAGTATATAATGCCAACAATGAAGGTAAATATGTCTCTTTGTAATGTTTCTGCCTCTCACACGCCAGGCCTGCAAGATCCAGTTTTATTCACCTAATGTAGAGTTCCCTACCTCCCCACCCTACACCCACACATACCCATGGGTATGTGGACAGCTCAGACTGTTGCTGATCCAGAACCGGTGGTGTGACCATGGCCTGCAATGATGTTCACAAGTCTGATCTGTGTTCATACTCCCCACTGTAATGCACTGCAAGTGAAGCTCTGTGAACCATTCTGTGTCCTGCCACACCTTGGGAATTGGTATTGCATGCATCTGATGACAGTGTCAAATACGTATGATACCACAAACATAAATGGCTACTCCTCAGTTGCAGTGATAGTTCAGCATGTGGCAGTTGCAACTGTCTACTGACCACGTGCCGAGTGTACCCCTGACATATACCTGAGCATCTTTGCACATGATATGCTGCCACTTACTGATATTACATTAGCACATGATGACCTCCTGTAAATACCAGTATAAGAAAACATTTATTTTTTGTATAACTATTTCAGGATAATTAGACAGATGAAATAACGTTCCTACTGTTACAGGGACTTTGATTATGTTTGCAGTCATGCAGAAACCCTATGTTGATGTGTGTAACCACAATGGCAAGATCAATAGAGTGACAACATCATGCAGTAGTTAATATGCCTAATGCTTCTATGTTGTTTTATAACCTTTGGCACAAAATCTGTACTTTTGGACTTCAGATGTTTCCTATACACAACTATAAAACTGTGCTGTGTTACTCATCCAGTTCAGGGTATTTAAATCCCCAGTAGTCTGCAGAAGGAAATGCAGAGCATATTCTTGTCACCGCACGAGATGGAATAGCACCTTTATGTACTTTCCTAGGTACCCCCAGCACCAGTGCACAAACTGATGGTACGCTGTGTACCAGTTAGGCCAAAAAAAAAAAAAGTAAAAAAGAGTTATTTCAAAGCAGGTGCTGTTAATCATTGCCTGTTTAGCTTGTATTTTTCATTTAATGACAAGGAATGAAGAGAATTCGTACACTATGTTCTTTAAAAGGTAAGCAGGTAATGATGATTCATACGACACACGTACTCATGCTTTGGCGCCCTTCCATTCCACCATGGTACTGGTAGAGACTGAAATACACAGTCTTTAGCCCCCAAAGGTCTAAGCAAACTGAAATCTTGGGTGACTGGTCATGCACCGGTTGTGTTCTGCATGATGTACGGCCTCAGCAATCTTGCGGCAGCACACAGACTCCAATTCAGTCTCCATGGCTATGTAGTTGTTGCAACTGCACTTGTCAATTATAAGTAGAGCACCATGACAATAATATCCCTACAATACTGGTATATTTTAATTGCAATATAAAATTATCACCCGGAAAATATTATCTCCTCTGGCACACTAGCAGATTCCATTACAGATCACTGCCCCACTTTCTGCGTCTGGGGTAAGACCAAGTCCCCCCCATCAAAGCCTCGGTTTATCACTTTCTGTAACTATGCTCACCTCGACCACCAGTCCTTCCTACTGGATATTGCTTCTATCAACTGGACTCCTCTGTTTAAATTGGATGACCCTCAGACTGCTCTAAACCTATTTCTGTATCACTTTTTGGAAACTCAGGACAAACACTGCCCCCTCATTACCCATTGTGTAAAAAACAAACATACCTGGTGGCTTAAGTCCAACCTTCTCTCTAAACTAAGACTGCGTGATAAAAGTTGGCACTGCTATAAAAAAGTCAGGACTGCCTGCTGACTTCAATTCCTATAGGGTACTTAAAAATTCCTGTAAGAAGGAGATTAAAAGTGCACCTACTGTAAAGATCTCCTAACTAAATCTTATGGTGACCCCAAAAAATTCTGGTCCCATATAAAGAGCTTCCTAGGTTCAAATCTGGCCCCCACCCCAACTGATATGACTCTTAATGGTGTCCACTGCAACAATCCTTTCACTATCGCAAATTTTTTCAATACCCAGTTCGCTGATCTTACAAACTATACATCATCCTTCCCAGCTGCACTTAACTCTCATGCTCAGCCCAATGACTCTGGGCCCAAATTTAATTTCAAGTCTGTCAACCATCTGGATGTACTTTTCCGACCTTTCTGCAGCAGGCTCTGACAATATTGAACCTAAGCTGCTAAAACTTGCTGCCCCTTACATAGCCGCACCTCTAGCTAGGATCTTTACCCTCTCCCTGTGTCATAGCTATGTTCCTGCTCTCTGGAAGACGTCCAGGATTACCCGGTCTTCAAAAAGGGTAACCGCAAAAAAACCTCCAACTACAGGCCTATAGCCATATTGTCAGTCCTCAGTAAAATCCTTGAGAAGCTCGTAGCCACCCAAACCATAGAATTTCTTCAGAAATATGACCTCCTTATGAATGCGCAGCATGGATTCCGCAAGGGTCATAGCACCACCACTGCATTACTCAAATTCACATCTGATACCCTTTCTGCCATGGACTCTGGTCTCCTAACAGGGGCAATTTTTATAGATATGACAAAAACGTTCGACCTGGTTGACCATCCTATCCTCCTTATCACTCTTAGATCCCTAGGTTTCTCACCAAATGTCACAGCATGGTTTGGCAGCTACCTATCGGATCGCACCCAGCAAGTTAAATTCAACTCCACATTGTCTGATTCTGCGACCATAAACACTGGCGTGCCACAAGGTTCTATTCTTGATCTGCTGCTTTTCTCCATTTTTATAAACGATATTACCTCTAACCTTCTACAGACTGCCTCCCTATTATACGCCGATGATATTGTCCTTTATGCCAGCGATAAAAACATTACAGAAGTTAACGAAAAACTTTCACTTGACTTTCAAAGAATTCAGCAATGGCTATTCAGCCACAAACTTCTGCTGAATGTATCCAAGACTCAGGCCATGCTATTTGGTTCCAATGCCAAGCTCAAACTCTCTAAACCCACTTTCAAAGTTACTACCTTAAATGGCTCTTCCGTTGGTGTTGTACCCTCATTTAAATACATTGGTCTCACACTCGACCCAACTCTCACTTTTGATCTCCATATTCAACAATCCTGCAAGCTGGCTAACATAAAACTCGGTATGGCCTATCGTTCCAGGGTAACCTGTGAAGTGGGCGTATGAGGAAGGGCACCATCCATTACGGTGACACCTTCTCGAAGGAACCACTTCATTGCCACCAACGGTAGGTGACCGATGAGGGGAGGCGAACTAGGCAACAGGGATGTCACTATACGTATGTGCAGGAGGGAGTGAGCACGCGAGCATGGGTTGGGGGTGGAGAGGCTGGGGTGGCGCTGCGGTCGTTGGTCGAGCTGTGGCGTCGGGATTGAGCAATGGCTGGGGTGGCTGAGGAACTGGGTTTCGGGTCCGGCACTGGTGAGATTTTTATTGCGCCGGCCCGAACCTTTTTGTTTTTACTCTCAACCCCCGACATGCACCCGGCTGGTTTGAGAATCATCAAGTAGGAGGGTGCGGGGCACCATTTTGCTGCGCGCCAAGGTTGTCAGGAGTGCCGAAAATGTGACTGAGCGATAACGGCAATTGCCTTTAGGCATTCGCCGTTATCACATAGACCCTCATTCCAGTTATATGCTCACACCTTCAGCAAGATTTGCCATAGTCCGTGGCATACTCCTTCCATCACTCACTTATGGAGTTGCAGTGTATGACTCTGCGAGTAAAACTATTCTCAGCAAGTGGGATGTCACCTACAACAATATCTGTAGGTATGCGTCCTCCTCTAATCGGATGAAACACCATGGCTTACTATACTCAGAACTTGGGTGGCTGTCTCTGAATGCATCAAGTGACTTTACATACGGCTTGGTCATAGATATTGTCATCCGTAACCAAACACCTAAGCCCCTGGCGGATCTATTCCTCATCCAGCAATCCAAATACGGTCTTTGCTCGACTGCTAATGCCCCTGTGCTTATTCCTTGACACCACTCCACCAAGGGTGCTAGTGCTTTCTCCTGTTATGCCCCTATCACTGGAATTCCCACCCGCTAGCTATAAGGTTAGCACCATCCCATTCCTCTTTCAAGAAATGGCTACCTGCAGTTACGGTGAATTCCCTATCAATTGCTTCGTGATCATCTTGCTGACTCCTGTTCATGCTCCTGCTTCAAACCTCCCTAGCCCATTATCTCTCTCTTGATCTATGCACCCTCTCTCCTCAGGTATGCACTTACACTCCTCTAGTCGTCTACTTGCACTTCGAGTATACCAAGTTCCTATCCCCCTGCTTTTGCCTTTCTTTCTATACTATCCCATATTTCTCCCCTTTTTTCTGCATCCCTTCCCTAGTGATATCCTGGCTCTACTCTATCCTTTATGAATAATTTATAATTTTGGTGTATTTTGTTTTTGCTTATTATACCATTTTCTCTACCTGGATTACTGCATAATGGTTTATTGATTGTATCTGCTCTCTTATTCACGCCTTGTTATTGCTGATGTAAACTGTATCATGCTTCTTTGCTGACTGCTTTGTATTACTACTGTATATGCTTTTTACTTTTTGTACTTTTACTGTTTTGTATGTGTTTCTACCTCCATTGATCAAATGTTAAATCCATTGTTTTGTATCTGTAAACTCCCGGGTTGTGCCTGAAAATAGTCATTGCTATGGCTAGCGAACCTTACCCGGTCAACAAAAACTAAATAAAATAAAAAATCTGTGGTAACACCAATGCTTGTGGCAGGCCACATTCGGTAGACACAGATCTCCAACACCATCGGCAATCATTGTCCCAGGAGCCTAATCTGCCCAGTCTGTGGAGCAATGGCATACACTGCCAGTACGGTACATTCCGTGACTGCACACAGAATGTTACACTAAGCACCTTTTGTGCCACCACAGGGATGGGGTTCCTCGATGCACAGTCTCACACCAATTGATTGGGCGTCACAGTCAAATTTAGATAAGATGTCCCATTCTCATGATTCGTTCATATAGGATGCACATGCAGAAGTCAATGGGATGTGTTTCATCCACATGGATAAACACATGCTGCCCATGCATGACACAGCTTACAGTGTGGACAACTGTGAAAGAAACAGTCACAGCAGAGTAAAGCGTACATTGTTCGTGTTCATCTACACCACCAAAGGAAGGACAGGGTCAAGAAAAACACATAGTATTACCAACTTAAACAAACAAAATGAATGAGAACTGTGCCCACCTCTCAGGTACTACACACTGACAATGTATAATGAATACCTGTTCTCTGCCTACTCATGCAGTGGACTGTAACAAGTTATGTTTTGAATTGACTGGAGACTGATCTGTGTGGTTGCAGTTATAGATGGAATGAAGTTGTAATTTGCCATCGAATTTCTGGCGAAGTCTACAAATCAGCCTCTGTGGACCATTTCACATACTGTTCCTGTTCAATATGAAAGTCATCATTGCTTAGAATTTTTTTTTGAAGTGCTTATTGCACTTATAAAAACACAACAGCAAGACGAAGTTAGAAATGTCCTAATTCAGCCCCTCAATGCCAATCTCCACCTGATGTTGATTATTTGCTGGTGTCTACTGCTCCCCCACCCCAGCCAGTTTCCAGCCCGACAATCGCTGGCATAAGTCAATATACAATTCCTTGGTGTCTAGTGATCCCTCTCCCCACCAATCACTAGCCAATGAAGAATGTAATGGCCATGGTATGTACTGTTTCCCCCCCCACACCGATCACCGGCTCCCATTTAGGATAATGTTTCCTTGGTGTCCAGTGTTCATCCACACCATCGATCCCAATGAAAAATAAAATTGCCTGCTGTATAGAGGTCCATACCCCCCACTCCCCATGGCCTGAGGTAGATTAAAATTCCATGGTGTCTACTGTTCCCACCCACCTCCACCAATTGCTACACTGATGTGAAAGAGATTTATACTTCCCTGGTGTCTAGCAGACACCCCTCCCTATGCCCCATCCCCTGTAATAACAAAAAAAAGGACTGTCCGTTCATCAGTGTGTAGCAGACCACCTCCCTAGCCCTGATCCTCTTGTAATAAAAAAACAGTAGTCCCCATACCCTGTTCTCTAGCAGACCACCCCATCCCCCATTACCCTGTCATAAAAAGTACTCCCTATTCCCTGTGGTGTAGCGGCCCCCAACCCCAATCCAGCAGGTAGTGAACCACCACTCCTTTACCTCCCCCACCCGAGTCAGAAAATGGCATAGCCCCCTGCTCCACACCTCAGCCGTCTGCCAGACTGAGCTGCCAAAGCATGAGTACATAGTTGTACAAGAACATACTCATTTGTTCTCAGGGCAACTCGCGCTCATTCAGTGACAGGTCTGCCAGTGGTGTAGGCAAGGGTGGAGAGCTGTTCAGTTTGGTGGTGGTGGGTCTGGATGGGGGTGGTGGAACAGCAGGATCCACCATGCTGATCCCCCCAGCCCAACCCCCACCAGTGACCGGACAGCCCTCCACTCTTGTCTCTGCGCTGATGACAGAGCTGTCACTGAATGAGCGCGAGCTGCCTTGGCAATGAATTATCGCATGCTTGTACAAGTATGCACTCATGCATTGACAACTCAGTTTGGCAAATGGCCGAGTTGTAGAGCGGAGGGCTGTGCCGGTCCCCGGCTCAGGGTGGGGTGGGGGTAGTAGAGTGGTAGTTCATTATCTGCCAGGGTGGGGTGGGGGCCTCTACACACCTGGAAATGGAGAGTACTTTTTATTACAGGGGATGGGGGACAGGAAGGGGAGTCCACTAGACAACAGAAAATGCACTACTTTTTTTGGGGGGGGTGGGATCTGTCTTTGGGAGGGTGGTCCGCTAGACACCAGGGAGATATACATTTCTTTCACACTGCAATGTGAATCAGCTGGGGAGATGGGGGGACACTGTGTAACAGGTAATTTTCTTTCCCATGGGGCCAGCAATTGGCGGGGGGCATCACACACCAGAGAATTATATCTTATATCGGTCTGGTGATCAGCAGGGGTGGGGAAGGACCAGTAGGCACCATTGAATTTTATTCTACATTGGTGCAGTGATTGGGGGCACTAGACACCAGGACATTTAATTTAATGTCAAACTGACAATCAGCAGGGGTTGGGGGGACCACTAGACACCATGGGCAATTTTAATTGGTAGAACAACTTCTGTGCAAAAGTACATCGGTGGAGTTACCAAACTACGTTAGTGTAGTTCTAACTTTACATTTCACATTTTTTTTTGAGGGGGTGCATTATGGCTTTATACCATGTGTTAATCTGGGGCATGAGGAAAATCTGTGAAGTAATCCACAGCATGAAGTTTACTGACTTCACCCATCTGTAGTTTGGGTGTGGGTGGGTGGAATGTTTTTCACCACAAGAAGATGTTGGCAGTTATGCTGTGCTTGCTATACAGTGTGTAATGAAACTGACAGATCATCAAAGTACTCTGCCTAGATGGGAAGGGATCACACAGATAAAGAGAGGGGACATGGGAATAAACAATGAGTTGGTGGGAGGATGAAAACATGTGTTTCAGTAATTCAGTAATGCTTTCAGGAGGTACACGGGAGTACCAAAATAGCAGGCTACATGAACAACACTGTTGTACACCACTGTTGTACACCACCTTTGTGATTTTTCAGCAGAGAAATTCACGAAAGTCACAATTCTTTATTTGTGACATGCTGCATCTATATGATGCACACTGTAGGCGACAATCATCTTCCAATTGAAAAGTCACTTCATTGGTGCTTACCAGTCTCTATTGTTCAATCGATGAACTTGATCATCTTCAGTCTGAGACATGGAACTGTTGCTCTGTGCCGCTTACTCCTCCTCAGTCATAAGGTTCAAAGCGGTACAACTAAACATCTGAGAATGCTGAAGCACTTGGTTGTGGCATTTCCTCTGTGTCCTCATCATACTCTGATGAGGAATTCTCAGATAAAAATTCGACAATGCTGTAACTATCCGATTTAGCCATGTCCTAAGAACCAAAAGTAAAGTATTTTGCTCAAGTGATTTCCAAACGAAAGGAACATTTGATGACAGGAATGAGAGCTAAGCATTTCAGACTCCACATAACTATGTTAAGAAGAACATGTGTATGTTGCAGTAGTCATACGAAGAACTTGATTTAGAGACTACATTGCAGCAGCATGACACAACAGTATTCACACTAGAAGTTGCAGGCACACAAACTAACCAAGAGAAATGTACAAGATGACGGACACACACACACACACACACACACCACAGACACCAGCACAGCTAAACACACACAGAAACACACAGACACACACACACTCTCAAGGAAACATGTACATGAACATATGTGTGCATGTACACACACACACACACGCAGAAAGACACACTCAAACACACACAGTCCTCCCCCCACACACACACAGCAAGACACACATACATACACACACACCAGTAGGCATCATACCTTCCTTTGATTCACCAGCTGGCATTCGAACCTGGTCCTAGCTGACAGCTAGAAGAACCAAACCCTGATGATTTTGTTGGCAGTAGGAATATGCATGCCAGATGCATCGCTCGCAACAGTGACATACACAGATGCATCCTGACAGTACACATAGAAGCATTCTGACACACTGAGATTTGCACATCCCAGTACATGCGTACATGCACAGTACCGACATACAGATAGATAAACAACAACACAGTGCCTGTAATACACAAACTTTTTTTTTCCAAACAAATTTTATTGTATCATAAATACAAAGTACATTAATATGTATCACACTTGGAAAAATAATGTGGTCACAGTATCTATAACAGGTTAAAACAAATCAAAGTACAGATGGTAAAATAGTAACATACACTGATAAAAAGACAGTGGATCTATGCAATTCTCTAGGGCAGCACAGGTCAAGCATTCAGATTCACTTATATACCAGAGGTGTTTGCAAGATTCTGATATATACTTAGATGTAATGAGTTATCTATCTTAATTTTAGCCAGGAAAAGAAGGGATCCCAGACTTTGTCATATTTATGCAGGGTCTTAGCATTCCGATGACTGATGTGTTCATTAATGGCCACCTTGGATAAGGCCTTAATCCAGTCATTTAAGTTAGGGGGCACCTGTCCTTTCAGTGGCTTAAGATCAAGTGTTTAAAGCACAAGGAAGCTATCATAAGCCATCTCTTTTCTAATAGGGTCAGTGATATTAAAGTACTTAAGTCTGCCAAGATAAAAATTCCAGGATCAAATGGCAAGTTAATCTGAAGGACTTGATTTCAGTACATGCTTTCCAAATAGTTACCCAGGAGGGCTAAGCCATGTGCATTCCCACATCATATGGGGAAGGTTGGCATCTGCAAAGCCACATCTCCACCAATTATTATCTGGGAATAGGACAAGCTTGTGCATTTTCTCCAGTATATAATACCAATTATGGAGCCATTTAAACTGGATTAAGCGACCCTGTGGTTCCATGCTGGACTTATATGTGTTATGCCATATAAGCTCCCATGATGTCTTAGGTATTATATATCCTATGCTGTCCTCTCATGTTGCTTTGGTTGTACATGTAAGGGCAGGCCCTGCATAGATGGAAAGTTTATATAACTTTCCAGCCCTTTCCTTACTTCTAGCCAATATATTCAGGCTCTCAGATTCTTTAGATATTGGAATAGCTAAATTAATATCTAAAATATCTTTCAACGTGTTTCTTATCTGTAGGAAAAAATAAAATTGCGTGTAAGGCAACCCATATATATCTCCTTCAGCTCCACAAAGGACATAAGGACTCTTGTTTGGGGGTCTAATATAGCAGCAAATAGAAGGATTCCTTTTTTCCCAGATTGGGCTAACCCTACCTCCTCTCTTAATGTTTGGGTTTCTCCATATGGGAGTGTATTCCAGAGGTAGTGAGGGTGATGACGTATATTTAACAAAATAATTTATGGACCTGGCTGAAGTCTTTAAAAATGGATGGGATCCCGTACAGACTGGAAAGATGCTTAGAACTATATGATATAGTGAATAAGGATAGATACTAGATTGTTCACATTTAACCCATATAAGTATACTACTATTTGGGGTTGCACATGATAACGGCGAAGTAATTACAGTGACACAATAACAGCAAATAAATGAAGGTGACTACTTAAACGGTGACTGATAATAAATGGTGACCAGCAACTAATGACGACAGCACTAATAAGGCAAACACTAGTATGGCGACCCTGAGTTGTAGCCTACCCCCGCTATCAAAAAGTGCCTCAGTGTTAGATATTTAGAAATAGTAGGAGGTATAGGGGGCACAGCCCACAACATTAATGCTCTCATGAGGTCCTGTAATGTGTTACTGGAGTGCTGATAGAGGTCCATCTCGAGTAGTTGGTATCCAGTGCTGGCAGTGTCCCTGTGAGACCGAGGTACCCTGATCTGAACGAGCGGCTGAGTGTGGTGTTGTTAGTTTCTGTGGTTAATGGGTGCTTGGCATAGTTTCTCCCTTTAAGATGCTTGTGATGTGCTGGTAATGGATAGGGAATTAGCCGTAATTGCAGGTAGCCATTTATTGGTGTCGCCGTTAATGTATGAGCCTTTATTGTTTCACCATTTTGATGGTTGCCTTTAAATCCTCGCCGTTTTGACATGGAACCCTATTTGGTAGGAACCAGTGACAAGTTTGTCTGAATAGAAAGGCTTTCTGGTAGTGTTTAAAGTCAAGAGGGCCCATAACACCTTGTTGCTGAGGTTTCTTCAGTTTCCCCAAACTGAACCTTGCTTTCTTTCCTTCCCATAGGAAGGATCTAATGAGGGAATCATTTTTTTTTAAACTATACAGGTTGTACATACATAGGTATAATATTTAGTAGATAAGAGTATTTTGGGCACCAGAATCATTTTAAGTGCATTAACTTTACCTCAAAGTGATAAACTAAGCTTGCCCCATTTCTTTAAGTTATTATTCATTTCTTCTATTAGAGGCTTCATATTCATAGCTACCAAGCTATCCAACTTGCACGGAATCAGGACCCCCAAATATGTAATAAAGGCCCGCCCTCCATTTTAAGTTGTTGTTATGACATAGAATTTTAAGGTTTTCCTTATTGCTATTCAGGGGAAGTACCTCAGATTTTGATCAGTTAATAGACAAGCCAGACAGTAGTCTGAATTCTTCCAAGAGTTCCATAGTAGGCTTAAGAGACTGACATGGGTTAGATACGGATACAAGTAGATCATCAGCATAAGGAACAATTTTGTGTTCAAGTTTACCAAATTTAACCCCAGCAATGATATTAGTTTGTCTTATTAGGCAGAGGAGGGGCTCTACAGCTAGGATGAATAGGAGAGGAGAAAGGGGGCACCCTTGTCTTGTGCCTCTTTCTAATGAGAAATTTTCAGAAAGAATTCTGCAAGTGCAGATTTTTGCAGTGGGGGTTCGATACATGATGGCCACCCTTGAAATGAAACTAGCACCCAGTCCAAAAACACCTAACATTTCATACAGATAATCCCATTCGATTGAGTCGAGTGCTCTGTGAGCATCTAGTGATAACAAAAGGGACTCATCCTGACATTTAGAAGCCATCCATATTGTCGACAAGATTCTTCTAACATTTTCAAAACCTGCCCTCCCTTTAATAAAACCCACCCAATCTCTATGTATATGATGTGTAAGTACATTCCGTAACTTGCTGGCTAAAATCTTTACCCAAATCTTATAATCAGTATTTAACAAGGATATTGGGTGATAACTAGCTGGGTCAGGTTTTTTTGCCTTTTTTCAGTGGAACTGTTATAATAGCTTCCTGCACTATCGCCAGTAAACCTTTATTATTCTCAGCCTCTGCATAAACCTTCTGAAGCACTAGAACAACTTCATCATTCAAAAGTGCATACAGTTCTGCTGGCAGACTGTATGACCCTGGAACCTTAGTTTTGGGCATGTCATTAATTACCCCTTTAATCTCATTAAGTGAAATAACCTTGTCTAAATCTTGCTGTTCTGGCCCAGAAATTTTTGGAAGTTTAGCCCTAGGTAGAAAATGCCTAATCAAGTCTGAATTATTAATGCATTTACTCATATACAGATCTTTATATAAAATTTTAGAAAGACATTGTTGATATCTTTAGTATTAGTAAAAGTATTGCTAGATTCGTCCATAATACCCTGTATATTATTTCTGTTTTGGACTTGCTTAAGTCTGTAGGCCAGCAGTCTGCCAGCCTTCTCCAGTGGCCACGTCCTGGAACGCCCACGGAGCTGCTCCTCATCCGTTGCCACCGACCTGAACTAGTGGCCACATCCTGGACCGCCTGCGGAGCTGCTCCTCATCTGTTGCCACCAACCTGAACTAGTGGCCATGTCCTGGATCACCCATGGAACTGCTCCTCATCCGTTGCCACTGACCTGAACTACTGGCCATGTCCTGGACCACCCGCGGAGCTGCACCTCGTCCATTGCTGCTGACCTGAACTAGTGGCCATGTCCTGGACCACCCGTGGAGCTGCTCCTCGTCCGTTGCTGCCAACCTGCACTAGTGGCCACGTCCTGGACCGCCCCTCGGAGCTGCTCCTCGTTCGTTGCCGCTGACTTACACTAGATATGCTGTTGAGTCAGCTGGGTACTGCGCTCATTTGCTCCTTTGTCCCGATTTGAAACTTGATGACTTTTTGCTGGACCACAGCCTGCTTCCTGGGGCTAATGTACTAAGTGGTCCTGCTATTTTTAATATTTCACACAAACTGTGTGTAATTTGGAGCTCTAATCAGTCTGAATTTATTTTTGTTGAAAACTAAACAGCTGAGCCTCTCCACAGTCCTAACTGATCTTTTTAAAAGCAAGCAGCTGGTTTCTGTGCCTGCCGACTGTGTGTAATCTGTTACCTCCGGCTGCTCTCTGCCTAAACAAATAAAAAAAAAAAAAAAAAGCAAACCAAAGGAAAAAAAAAAATAAATCTAATCTGCACTGCAATTTGGAGCCAAACTCATTCCTCCCTAAATTCAGAGCACACAACTAGCGTCATGCTGTGTCGGAGCTCACTAATTGCTACAGGCTGCATCTGGCTTCCATTGTAACTGTACAGCATGTGCTGCCTGGCTTGATCCCCTGCAGTCGCTTTTCGACTGCTCCTCACCTGCCCCCAATACCCTCCCACCCTTAGCTGGTCTTACTTATATATGGTGTCCTGTCGCGTGAGTTTGTGTGGTTTTTGTCACTATCTACTGGGTTTCCTATTTGTTCGTTATTCTGGTACTCCACTAGAGGTCATCTGATTCTTATTGGAATCGCTTGCTTCTCCCTGTTACAGGGCTCTTCCTTTCACACTCTACTGTGTTTTTTTTATTCCTCCTTGTCTCTCTCCCTCACTGGTCTGTTTCTATCCCCTATACTAACCCTTCCATTTCAAGTCCCTCATCATGGACACCAGGGCTATATACCACCTTCTGCCTTTACTAGGTTTGTTGTTTTTTTCTGGCTGTTATAACTGGACCAATGGAGAACCCCTCTTCATGCTTTCTATATTCTCTTGATAACTTCTGCTACTCCAATCTTCTGATGTACGTCACCCATAATCCATCCCATCTAGTGGGGTTTAAACATAAACACTTAGGAGAACTACTAAGTTATATCTTGCGCAAGTTCTCTGGGACTCCAGGGTGTGCATATCAAGCATGTTTGATTTCATCAGTCTGGATAATTATCCTATCCCTCATCCTAGCCGGGGATATTGAGTCCAATCCTGGTCCTTCTATGGCCATTACTTCTATCTCCCCCCCCTTAAATTCCTTGCCCCAATTGTCAGGTTTCACATTCGCTCACCTAAATGTGAGGAGCCTTACTGCAAACCTCCCGGAGCTTGAGGCGTGGGTACGCACCTATAACCCTGACATCCTTGCGTTATCTGAAACATGGCTGAAACCTACCACTGTGGACTCACTCTGCTCCATTCAGGGCTACAACTTGCTTCAGGTAGATCGCTGTAGCAATAAAAGAGGTGGAGGAGTGGCTCTGTATTTCAAGGACCACCTCAATGTGTCTCTCACACAGTATCCCCCACTGACTAATTGTGAGGTTCTTCATTCTCTTCTATTGCTTGGGAGTGTCAAACAACTTCATATATTCTGCATTTATGTACCTCCTAGAAACTCCAGGCAAGGTCTTGATGAATTCATTGAATTTCTACCATCGGTGTCTGGTAAAAATGACATAATCTGCCTAGGAGACTTTAACCTTGACTTGAATGGGCCTAGTTCCTCTCTCTTATCTTCTATAATTAGCAAGGCCAATCTCACTCAACTCATCGTGGCTCCTGCATTACCCTCATAGATTGGATTCTGACTAATAGGAAGGAGTACTTCCCATCTGTTGGAGTTCTTCCTGACACCATAAGTGATCATTGCCCAGTTTACTGCAGCTGGGACACCTCCCCTCCCTCTTACCCCTCCAAAATCCTATCTTTTTCTAACCTCTCTAAGCTTAACCCTGCTGCATTTCTGGAGGACTTGCACCTGGTTGACTGGTCCCCCCTCTACTTTACCAATGATATCAACACAGCGGCAAAATATTTTAATGCTACCCTTCTTGCTCTTCAAAATCAGCACATTCTGGTCACCACATGACGGGTAAAAGGTAATCACCAAATGGCTCAAGCGTCCCCTTCTTCAGTTGCTGAAAGATAGGGATAAACTCTGGTCAATCTGGAAGTCCTCCTCCCTTCAAGCTAACTATGAGGCTTACAGGTCCCTACGCAATACCTGTAAAAAGGAGATTCGTTTTGCCAAGAGCAGGTACTATTGTAACCTACTCAGTTCCTCTGCCTCTAACCCTAAACGATATTGGTCTCGCATTAAAGAAATTCTTGGGAATAACAAGCCTCTGTCTCCTAATGATATGCTTATTAATGACTCCCACTGCAATAATTCTTCACCATTGCTAACGCTTTTCAACTCCTCTCTCTTCCTACCCACCACCACCTCCGCTTATATCCTCAGTACCTCAAGGCCCACAACCCAGCTTGCCTCAGCTCCCTCTCTTGTTTTATTACCGTCACTTGCAATGACGTCTTTAGTTACTAAGGTCCCTTCCTGCATGTGGCAGTGCAGGTCCTGACAGTATTCATCCTGGAATTCTTATGCAGTTTGCCACCAGTCTGGCTGTGCCAGTTACCTGGCTTTTCAACCTCTCAATCTGCTCAGCCTCAGTTCCCCTCAGTCTGGAAAACAGCCAGAACTATACCTGTTTTTAAGAAAGGTGATATCAAAATCCTGTAGAACTATCGTCCCATTTCTCTCCTGCCCACACTCAGTAAGTTCTTGGAAAACTTGTTCACTGACAGGTTTCTGCATATCTTCTCAATTTTAACCTTCAATCCCAAAAACAACATGGATTTAGGGCTGGGCATAGTACTACTACTGCTCTGACCCAGTTTACAAGTGATGTTAAATGCAGCATGGACAAGGCCTTACTTACTGGAGCTGTCTTCATTGACCTCTCCAAAGCATTTGACATGGTACATCACCCCCTAATTCTGGCTAAGCTACATTCTCTTGGTGCCTCCAAATCTACCCTATCTTGGTTTGGCAGCTACCTTGAAAATCACTCTTAGGCTGTCTCTTTCTGCAAAGCTTTCTCTTCCCCTGCTCCCTCACCTGTGGGGTTCCACAGGGTTCTATTCTTGGTCCCCTACTTTTCTCTCTCTTCCTTAACGACATCCCTAGTCCTTCTACTCACAGCAGTATGATCATGTACGCAGATGACCTTGTGCTTTACTCTGCCTCTAAGTCTATTGCCGACATCAATCAGCATCTTTCACTTGACTTCCAGACCCTCCATTCCTGGTTATCTGCAAACTATCAAATTCTAAACCTAACTAAGACCCAGGCCATGCTGTTTGGGTCCTCCAGAAAGGCGCTCTCTGAGTCTCCTAAACTGCTGGTCCGATGCTGTGATGGCACTGCTGTATCCAACACCTTATCCTTTAAATATCTAGGGGTTACTCTCAACCCTGCACTTAACTTTGCTGCTTACATAAACGAGATGTGCCGCTCGGCTAACTCCAAGATTGGGGCAGCATTTAGAGTTTGGCACTCTCTCACCCCAGCTGCCAGGATCTCAGTAGCGAGAGGTGTGTTACTTCCGCAGCTTCAATATGCCTTCCCTGTATTCTCACATGCCAACGCAGGGGTCCTTCACAAATGGGACACCCGCTATAACAATATTTGTAGATTCGCTTTATCTGCTCCTCATCTTACCCATCACTGCCTACTCTACTCAACATTAAACTGGCTGTCTCCTAATGCTCTCTGTGCTTACGCCTTAGCTTGTTTCATTGACTCCATAACCAGAACCCCTCGACCTCCCACCCTGGATGACATGCTTACCCCGTCTCTCACTCCCGCCCACTTAGGTCCTCTTCCTCTACCTTGCTCTCTGTTCAGCCCTGCTCTTCCAAAATGGGTGAGCAAGCCTTTTCCTATTTCGCTCCTAGGTTTTGGAATTTTCTCCCCCTCCAAGTAAAGAATGCCTCATCTCACCTTATGTTTAAGCATGCTTTGTTTTCACACCTCAATGCTCTTGGTAACTTTGATTGCACTTAACTTCTGCATAGCTGCTACCAATGTTCTCCATCATTGTCTCCGAGCCAAGCTACTGTTATGCCTAATTGTTATATCTACTACTGTCACCTATCCTTGATGCAATCCTTGACTTGAGTAACTTGTTGTTAAGCTACTATTGTATTACAACCCAAACTTGTATAATGTGTCTGGTATCTGGCCCAGTATGTATTTTCAGTTGCTTCTACTGTTTGATGTACTTTGTCCCGACTGTTTGGTTATATATTTTTCCTTTTTTCTCTCTCTCGTTATGTACAATTTATTGTTCATTGCTGTTTTTCTTCTTGTACTCTCCCGGGTCGTGCCTGAAAATAGGCAGGATTGTTGCCTAGTGCACTTACCTGGTTACCAAAATCTAATAAATAAATAAATAAAATCTCCCCGGATTCCCAATAATTCTTTTGTGTTCTGAACAGTGCAAATTCGCTTTCCTAGTATGCACTTTATAAATCTCATACCATAGAAGAATTATCTTCCTAAGAAGGCTCATATTATCCTTTTTATTTTGTTTATGCACTTTGTCTAGATCCTGTAATCATTCTCCTTTCGGATAAGCGATTTCTCTCTCTCTTTCTATTTGAAAGAGGAATAGCTTAATATCCTACCTCTAATGTGTGCCTTGAAGGCCTCCCACAACATGGCATATGATGTTTCCCCATTTTCGTTAATTTCAAAAAACGGTTTTGTTTCCTCAATAATCCAGGATTTGAACTGGGCATCATTAAGTAAGGTACAATTCCAGTGGAAAGGTTTTGTGGCATCAGGATCTAAGTTCAAAATAACCGAAATAGGAGAATGGTCCAATATTAAAATTGTACCAATGTCTGCTTAAATCGTGCCATTGCGAAAACCACTGGACAATAATATCATGTCAGTTCTACTGTATGTACCATGCCTTGTTGGAATAGAAAGAATAATTTTTTTTATCAGGGTACATCAGCCATCATGCGTTAGGCCCAAATCCTTCATTCTATCTCCTATTATTTTCTTAGTTTTAAAGGAAAGCTGTCCAAAATGTGGGCTCCTCCCCCGGACAGCTTACACTCCGGTTTAGATTTTAACAGCAGGAGTGGCATTTTTCTGTGCTGCAACTTGCTGAATTTTAATTTTTAAAACTCCGGAACCCCAGAGTATGGAGGAGGCAGGGGATGCTCCATTTGCTGAAAAGGTGCGGTGATGCACCACTCACTTCAATACTTTTGTATTGCATGATGGCATCACATTTGACCTCGTCTGAGCCAGGGTAGGGGTAGTGTCATGGTGGGTGGGTGGGCATTAGGGTTGACAACCCCAAGTAAGACCCCATCACTGATTCGCCAATACTCCAGAGACCTAAATCTCTAATGTCTTTTCATTTCCCGTCTTTGTACACGTTGTATTTTTTCAATCCTAATCTCTGCATTAATGTAGTTTTTGCAATTAATTTCCCTTCTTTTTGTGATAGTGGACCTGTATCCTCATTTGTGCAGGTCCATTCAGGACCTGTGCAAAATGAGATAAATACAATATTGAAGACAGTCCTAGAATTGTATCCTCATTTGCACAGGTCCCTTTGGGACCTGTGTAAAATGAGCTAAATACAATATTGGAGACAGTCATGATGCAGTGCATAGGGCCAGCATACCCCGGCACACTTCTCGATACCCTGTGGGTGAGGTTCCCTGATCCGCCATAGGGGTGTGACATCTGTGCCAAAGCACTGCTCTGCCCCTACCCAGCCCATGACTGGTGTTACATGCTGCAGCACCTTCCACATCAGCCTTCTACCAGTAAACTGACTCACTGAATTCACACGTGAACGCAACACACTGGCACAGTAAGGCAGCGTGTTCCCAAGAGGTGCAACAGGCATCCCTGCAATCAATGTTACATAATAAATCATTTATTTTTAAATATTTTGACCCCAAACATTCAACATATTTTTCTTATGACCCCACCTCATAAACCCGATAGTTGAACATTTTCAAATTCGTGCTGAAACACCATTCCATGCCACAGGTGCAAAAACACATTTTGGGAAGGATGTGAGAAATGACACCTGTACTGTTTATGAGGTGATGTGAAAAATGGGTATGTTGAAAATCTGGAGTCAAAGTATTGCAAATTACCAGAGTTCTGCACCTGTGCAGAAACTGCGAAACGCACACTCATAATGCGGCCATGTTTTAGAATCTTTCCACCAAATTTTCAACATGGGCTTTCTGGGACCCCACCTCATAAACAGTGGCACTGTCATTTTGTTAATCAGTCCCAAAAGGTGATTTCATGCAGTGACTGTGCCATTCCGTGCCACAGGTGTGCAAACATATTTCAGGCGGGATATAAGAACTAACCGCTGTACTGTTCATGTGGTGGTGTAAAAAAAAGGTCTTGTTGAAAATCTGGAGTAAAAATATTGTAAATTACTAAAGTTATGCACCTGCATAGAAACTGGGCAATGCACGCCGTAATGACTCGATTATTTTGGGAATTTTTCACACTATCGGGTTTTGAACTCACCTCATGAGCGTTACATTGTTATTTCTATTAATCAGCCCCAAAAGGTAATTCCATGCAGCGACTGCAAAATCACCTCTGGGCCCAATTAATGAAACGACAGTGAAGGTGTTCATGAGGTGGGGTCCCAAAAATCCCATGTTGATAATTTGGTGTAAAAATTCCAAAAAAACAGTGAAGATATCAACATAAATTCAAAACACTGTTGAAATACATTACATGGCATTTACCTGTATTTCTCAGTTCATGGTTTGGCTTTGAAGAATGCAGACATGACCCGGTCCACAGAATATGACAGCGCCAGACCTCTGGTGGTAAGTATAGTGTAAGGGGGTGTGCAGGGAGGTGGATGCGCAGAGGGAGGGTTGGGATGGAGGGGACGGCGAGGGACCATTTTCTTTTTTCCAGATTAAAAAAAAAAAGACATTGCTGGACTTTTTTGGTTTTACGGGGGGGGGGAGGTGCTGGGCTGCATTCCACACTGTTGGGGAGGGAGGTGTAAAAGCCGACACAGGGACTGGGCACCCTGATGTTGGCAGTGGTTAACAATGAGAGGGCTAGAAAGGAGGGGGCCATCAGATTTAAGACAAGCTAACTAACTAAATAAATAAACTGCTGCTGGGGATTGGGGCCCCTGGTAAGCAGAAAACAGCTTCTATATGTATTATAGCTCCACTTCTACGTTAAATCCCAAATTTTGCACTTTAATAACTTTGCAACTGTACCACAGATTTTCCTGAAATTTTGCATGTGCAGTCAGGCACCATAGGTCTCCGAATCTGGCAAAATGTGTTATAGTCGCATGACTGGCTGCAGAGCTACAAAGTGTCAAAAAACATGCAAAAACTGGGTTTTTGCATGTTTCTTTGATTGGGGCTACAGCTCAAATAATTTGTCCATCTGATCTGAAATCTTCAGGGAAGATGCAGTCTGGGCCACTGATGTGCCTTTTGAAGATTTGGTGAAAAAATATTAAACCTTTCAAAAGTTATTCAGTTTTAAAGTTTAACATTTTGGTCAATGGGGAAAACAATATATGTGTCTCTCTAAAGCACCTGGTACTGTCACAACAGTACATTTTACTGTTGCAAATGCCCTCAGTAGTGTCGTGCTGCCACCATCTTGTTTTCAGTTAGCAGCAGACAAAAAAATTACTGCCTCTAGGTATATATACACTGTTAGTTGTGTTTTCCTAATCGATGGCTGAGGAACACACTGCCTTTTCCATGATTGGGACCCCTGTAGTTTTGCAAATTGCACACTCGTTTCTTTCGCAATTTGCAAAAACTGCTGCAGTTCGCAAAACTACTTCATGCCTATTCTCCCCTGTAAAAAAAAAACAAAAAAAAACAGCAACAGACAAAAAGCATTTTTGGGGCACTTTTTGGCCAAAATAATGGCAGCACCTTGTTCCTTATCCCCCTGTTTAGGTAAACAACTGCTGGCATTTACCTTATAAAAGGAGATTTTCTCCTTTTTTTGTCTTTGCGGGGGCCGAGGCATGTTTTATAACAGTAAAATGTTTTATGCTGACATTGGGGTGCCCAATCCTTGAGTTGGCGGCAGGTATTTCCCCCACCCCACCAGCACCACTGACGTGGCACACTGGGAGCACACCCTCGGCCTCCCTCTGGTGTTGTCTTTCCTCTCTCTCTCTGGAATTGGTTTTCTTCTCTCTCCATCTCCAGCTTCTTCTGCTCAAATTCCCTCTGTTGCTGGGTTTTGAACCTCCTCTGTTTGAATTCCAGTTACCTCAGCTCCAACTGTAGCTGGATCCCTTCCAGCTCCAGCACTGTGGCGACCTTCTCCTGCTGCAGTGGCTCTGGGTTCATTTCAGTCTCACTGCCCTCCTCCTTGGCTCTGGACACTGCGATAGACTCTGGCACCAACACATCCAAAGTCTGGTCCTCTTCAGTCACCGACTGTGTCCCGAGGTCCTGGGCAGTCACTTGTGCATCGGCTGCAAGAAGAGCCTCCATGAAGTGCTGTTTGGTTCGCCCCTCACACCAGGCTCCTCTTTCCTGGCACAACTGCCTCAGGTATTCCACAGTGTATTCACTGTAGGTGGAAACCATCTTCTTTTCTAATCTATGGCTACACTATCTTGCACCTGAAAAAAAATAAAACAGGTGGGGAACTTTAGACTGCAACCAAAATGATATACTTCTTTAAAAAAAAAAACTGCCTTGTTTGTGTATGAAGTGTTACAGTTTATCAATCTGACACACTGGACTGTTAACACCCGTGCCACCAACTAATTGCACAGTATGCAGACCAATCTTTCAGATCCCACCACTGCACACCAGATCTGTCACAAATTCACTCCAGGGGTCAGGCCCTCTGCTCCCACAGTGCCCAACCTTGAAGTGCAATTCGTGACCTGGGGACAAACACGGACACCATCCTGTTTGTTTTGGGTCTGAGCAAACTACCAGTCTTGAGTTCTGGGGTCATTTATGAACCCTTTTTAGCTAGCACACCCAGGTAACAAGTCCAAATATCACACTCTCTTCGGGGAAAGCAGAGCAATACTTGACCCAGTGGGCATACAACCAACCTGGTTCACAACCCCCTGCTGACTCAATTGAGACACTGGTATTTTCTTACCTTGCTGGACCTTTACACAGATCTTTGTTCGTGTGGCTGCATATGGTGACACACTAAGCAATTTAACAGTTACGTCAGAATTATCAGTACTGTCCCACCATTCACACTCAAAATGAGAAAATGACTCAGTAGGTTTTATGGAAAAACAAAGTTTACTAAAATTAAAAATAGTAAATAAATGCAGTACATACAACATCCTAAGAAGTAATACCTTTGGAGGAGGGTGTGGCACTTGGACAGCTGGTTCTGATCCCTGTATCATTTTTTTTGTAAAATAAAAATGGGTTATGGACTGTTTGTCATGAGAGATGCTGAGAAATCTGGTGCTCTTGGAGTGACCTCGCTCACCCCCCTCTCCACCAGGTTTCAGCTGAAAGATGAAAGCCATGAGAAAATGCTGAAACAGCAAGTAAGATCACACACACACACACACACACACAGGTTTTAGATACAAGGTGTTACCTGGAAGGTCTGAAGCTAATTACAGTCTGGAAGAAGCTTGAGTTGAGCATATCCATTTTATGACGTTTCAAGAGGAGGAAACCAGGTTTAGTAAACTGGTGCAAACTCATAAATGCTGATGTCTGTGTGAGGGGGAAACTGATCAATAGATCAAAGACATGTCATTTGAAGAACAGGAGTTATGCTGAGGTTGCAGAATTTAATACTTGGAAAAGACATCCTGTTTTTATATAGATATATTTTTTATATATTCTGACAGGGAGGAGATAGGTGACCTCATGTAAATAGGTGGGGAAAACCAGCTTTTAAACATTATTCTTTTTTCCTTCAGAGGCACTTCTATCTAGACTCTGACAAAGAAACATCTTTGGAGCACTTTAAGCAGGTATTTAGAGAGAGAGAGAGAGAGAGAAATCTAATTACTGTAGTAGGAATTGCACTGTTTAAAACCTTGTTCTTTTAAAAGATTTGCATGTCTTGTGATATAATAGTTCTGTATTTTGTGTTTTACATATGTTTATCTATTTTAGTAAAACTCTTTTTAGAGCATATTTCATCTGTCTTTGAATTTCTTTCATTTGCAAGAAAAGTATATATGGTTATAGCTGACACTAGGTATAAGCTTGAATGATGATACCAAACTGGAAAGAGAAGCATTTTAAATCTGAGTTCTTTATAAAAGTTTTTAAGGATTCATTTCTGTACACCTGGTTAGGTGCCTGTAGGCAAAAATATCTGGCCCCCGAAGACAGAACTATCTGAGCCAGTGCATTGGGTACACTAGCAAGAGGTTCACAGTTTGAATTCCTCCAAGACTGGAGACCAAAGGTTGATCCGAACTCACAAAACAGACAAGAGGGTTACCTTGTTCTGTTAAACTGTTCACAAGACTGCGCTCGGAGGTTGGCACTTTGGGAGTAGAGGGCTGACCTGCTGAGTGGGTTTGTGACAGATTGGGTGGCAGTGGTGACATAATTTTGATAGCACAAGCTTTTATTGTTCTGTGTCAGCTTGAGACCATAAGCTCACTTGCAAAGAAAGAAAGAAAAAGGCAGAGTTTTATTTTAAAAAAGGAAACAGAACTATACCACTTGGCATACAGTTAAGTTCCTACCCATTTTTAATTTTTTTTTCCTAAAGTGCAAGTCAGATTAGCAGTAGTCAGGGAAGAAGATGGCTTCTGACTACAGCAGGCACACTGTAGCTTACTCAAAGCAGTTGTGTGGGGACAGAGGAGTCCCGTTCAAGGTGACAGCCAAAAAGCAGAACCTCATAGATGTTCTGATGGTAGCAGATACCCAGAGCAGCGAGTCACGGACCGTGACTGGAAAGGAAAAAACCTTGAGGGTGGCAGAGCTAGTGGCCAGTGCAGTGTCCAGATCTGATGAGGAGGGCAACAGGGCCACTGTCAGTGAAGGGCCACAGCAGCAGGGGAAGGTCACCAGTATGCTGAATCCACAGGTACTCAGGCTGCAAACTGAGTTGCGCAGGATGCAGCTGGAGTTCCAGGAGAAGAGAGAGAGAGAGTGGGAACAAGGAGAGGCAGAGTGAGAACAGAGAGACGCAGACCACGAAGAGCATGAGCGCCAGCGAGCTGCAAAGGAGAAGAGAGAATGAGAATGCTGAGATGCAGACCGTGAGGAGCAGGAGTGCCAGAGGCAACATGAACTGGAGAAGATATGACTCTGACCAGCAGCACCAGAGCAGGTAAATGGCTTGGGTTTAACTGGGACTGCAGGACTGGGTTACAAATTGAACTCCAAATTAATAGCCAAATTTAAAGAGGGGGAGGATATGGATGCCTTTTTAAATTATTTTGAAAAAGTTTGTATTCAGGCTAAAATTCCTAGAGAGTCCTGGAGCTTCCAGCTATCCCCGCTACTTACTGGGAAAGCTCAGGATGGATTGGGTCAAATGGACAATGAGGGCAGTAATAATTACAGCAAACTAAAAGCTGCACTGTTAAAAAAAATTGAATTAACTGCTGAATCATACAGAGCTAAATTCCGTAAGCTCAGGAGAAGCCCTGATATGAGCTATGAGGAGCTAGCCATGAAACAACATCAGTTTTTAAAATGTTGGTGAGAAGGAACTGAGGCAAACTCTGTTGATAAAACTGAAAATGTGATTTTATTAGAACAGTTTTATTGGGCATGCCCAGAAGAGCTAAAAACCTGGCTAGAGGACTGATATCCCAAAACAGTGAAGAGGCTGCTGAACTCTCGGACCGCTATGCCAAGAGCAGACCTGCTCTGAGAGCAAATAGGGTGGGTGTGGCAGTGCAGAAAGGGAAAAGCGTGCCTTCAGGGCAGCTAAAACCTCACTGCCTCCACCGAAACCAGTTAGCCCTAGGTTTCAGAGAAAAGATTTCTCTGAGAGAAGACATGAATGCTGGTTGTGTAAAGAAACTGGGCATATTGTTAGACAGTGTCCCAAAAAGGTGAGCAATAATACACAACCGGGTGCTAGAAAAGAAGTGGGTTGTTTGTGTGTCCCTGGAAGCATGCCAGCGAACATGAGGGAACACATGCACCCAGTCATAATGAATGGTGTACAGACACAAGGGTTAAGGGACACAGGGGCATCTCTGACCTTGGTAAAGGGGGATCTGGTACAACCTGGTCAGCTTATACCGAATAAATACATCACTGTATAGGACTTTGCGGGTGGGGAGAAAATATTGCCCCTCGTTAGTGTTCTCTTAGACTGGGGTGAAACAGGGGGAACTGTACAACAGGTGGCTGTAGCCAAAACATTAGCAGTGGATGTGATCCTGGGCAACAATCTAACACAGGGGATGGTATGTGCAGTTACCCATAGCCAAGTGGCAAGGGAAAATTGTAGTTCTCTGAACCCCACAGAAGCCATTGTGGAAAACACTGAGAGGCTGGTTCCCCAGCCTGTGTCTCCAGATGGGGAGACTAATGAAAAGGGGGTAGAAATTTCCCCAGTAGCAAGTAACCACACAACTACAGAGGGCTACTCTGATGAGGGAGGAGTGACCCATTGTCAGAGGGTTGGGATTGACAGTGATCCTGAGTGCCCTGACGCTAGTGTTAGGGACCCTAGTTTAGCAACTGAAGGGGACCTGTCCCATGCCTTGGGGCTGTGTGAGGGGTTTGCAGCTACTCAGAGGAGTGACCCTAGTTTAGAGAAGCTGAGGGCTTGGGCAGACTCTGACGGAGCACAGGGAGGTGACGGCAGACATAAGGTCTATTGAGAAAATTGACTTATGTATACTCAGGTAGTACAGACAGAGGGAGGGATGCTAGGCAGGCAGCTTGTCATTCCCCAGGGATATCGTGAGCAATTGCTCAAGATTGCACATGATATTCCCTTGTCTGGTCACCTGGGAATCGCATGCATGATGCAGCGGTTGGCCCAGAATTTCTACTGGCCTAACTTCACCCAGCAGATGAAGGAGTATTGCAGGTCTTGTCACCGGTGCCAAGAAATAGGGAAGGCTGGCAAGGAAACCCAAGCTGCCCTGATTCCATTGCCCATAGTAGAAGAGCCATTCCAGAGGGTGGGAATGGATATTGTTGGGCCTTTAAATATCCCCAGCTCCTCAGGGAAGAGATTCATCCTGACTGTGGTGGATTATGCCACCCGGTACCCAGAGGCAGTCGCTCTATCCTCACTGAGGACAGACAAAGTGGCAGATGCCTTACTTGGGATTTTCTCTTGTGTTGGGTTTCTGCAGGAGGTTATCACTGATCAAGGGGCTTCTTCATGTCGGACCTGATAAAATGTTTATGGGAGAAGTGTGGGGTGGTGCAGAGATGCATGACACCATATCACTCACAAGCCAATGGACTTGTGGAAAGATTCAATGGTACCCTAAAGTCAATGCTCTGGGCGTTTGCTGAACAGCATGGGAGGGACTGGAAGAAATACTTTCCTCACCTGTTGTTTGCATACAGGGGAGGTGCCGCAAGAGTTGACAGGATTTTCCCCCTTCGAACTCTTATATGGGCGCTGGGTACATGGGCCCTTAGACTTGATTTGGGAGGACTGGGAATGCAAGCATGCCACCCAGGGAACTCCCATTGTGGATTACGTCCTAAGGTTTAGGGAAAGGCTGAAGGAGCTTATGGGGACAGCCCATAGCAACCTGGCAGCTGCCCAACAGAAACAAAAAGTGTGGTACGACCGCAGAGCCAGAGCTTGCTTGTACATGGTGGGTCAGGAAGTCATGGTCCTTATTGCAGTCCAGAAAGACAAGCTGCAAGCTGAGTGGGCAGGGCCGTACAAAGTAGTTAGGGAAGGTAAATGACGTGAACTACATTGTGGAGTTACCTGACAGAAGACAGACAGAAAGGATGTACCATGTCAACATGATGAAGCCATATGCAAATAGGGCTGACATGGTGTTTGCAGTGTGTAATAATGGGGAGGGGATAGACAAAGGAGACCCTCTTCTGGATTTGCTGGAAGAAAGTAAGTGGGAGTCCTCTGTGGAGGCAGTAAAATTGTCTCCCCAGCTGGCCCCGGACCAGATCCAGAAAGTAAGGGAGGTTTTAACAGACTTTGCCTTGTTGTTTAGCGCCAAGCCTGGACCAACCCCCTTAGCAACACACAATGTGGAGACATGGACACAGACGCCCATATGGTGGACAGCATATCAGGTGTCAGAGGCTGTCCAAAAGGACATTAGGAGGGAAGTGGAGGAGATGCTGGATTTAGGGATAATTCAGAGATCCCACAACCCCTGGGCCTCACCCGTAGTCCTTGTTCCTAAGCCAGATGGCTCTACTTGTTTCTGTGTGGACTATCATGGACAGAATGCAGTCATGAAGTCAGACACCCGCCCGATGCCCCAGACAGATGAACTCCTGGACAAGTTGGGGGGGCGATCTACCTTACGACCACTGACCTGACCAAGGGGTATTGGCAGGTAGAGTTGACAGACAGAGCTAGGGAGAGGTAGGCCTTCATCAATCCGATAGGCTTATTTGAGTTTAAAGTAATGCCTTTTGGAATGAACAACGCCCCGGCCACTTTTCAAAGGTTGGTGAACCACGTGTTAAATGGTGCTGAGGAGTACGCCATGGTGTACGTGGATGACATTGCCATCTTTAGTACCAGCTCGGAGGAACACCTATCCCACCTTAGGGAAGTGCTGGACAGGTTACAGAGGGCCGAGCTCACTGTCAAAGCCGAGAAGTGCCAGGTGGCCATGGGAGAAGTGGCATACCTCGGGCATGTGGTAATCCGGAGACAGCTCCGTCCTAACCAGATAAAGAGAGAGGTGATCCAGGCATGGCCCAAACCAGAAACACAGAAGCAGGTCAGGAGTTTTCTAGGGACAGCAGGGTACTACAGGAAATGTGTACACAATTACAGTGCCCTGACTGCTCCCCTATCTGACCTGACAAAGAAAAGGATGCCCAAGAAAATTACCTGGGACCCAGCCTGTGAGGAAGCCTTTACCAAACTAAAGGAGGCACTGTGCAGCGCTCCTGTTTTGACAAGTCCTGACTATAGCAAAACCTTTATAGTTCAGACTGATGCCGCAGACGTGGGTATTGGGGCAGTACTGAGTCAGACATCCAGCCAATGGACAGATCACCCAGTAGTGTACCTGAGTAGGAAGTTACTTCCCAGGGAGCAAGCATACTCTACTGTGGAAAACGAGTGTCTTGCCATAGTGTGGGCCCTAAAGAAATTAGAGCCATACTTATATGGGCAGCATTTTGTGGTGCAGACTGACCACAACCCCCTGGTTTGGCTGACGCAGATGGGAAAAAACAATGGTAGATTGCTAAGATGGAGTCTTGCTTTGCACGGGTATGATATGACAATCGTACATAGGGCTGGAGCAAAAAACCAGAACTCAGATGGGCTGTCTAGGGTCATTGAGGAGTGAACTGATTTGGGAAGCTCATCCCATGCAGGGGATAGAACCCCCAAATTCAGTCTAGGTGGGGAGGAATGTGATGCTTGGACAGCTGGTTCTTATCCCTGTATCACTTTTTTTGTAAAATAAAAATAGGTTATGGACTGTCTGTCATGAGAGATGCTGAGAAATCTGGTGCTCTTGGAGTGACCTCGCTCACCCCCCCCCCAAGATTTCAGCTGAAAGATGAAAGCCATGAGAAAATGCTGAAACAGCATGTGAGATCACACACACACACAGGTTTTAGATACAAGGTGTTACATGGAAGGCCTGAAGCTAATTACAGGCTGGAAGAGGCTTGAGTTGAGCATATCCATTTTATGATGTTTCAAGAGGAAGAAACCAGGTTTAGTAAACTGGTGTGAAATCATAAATGCTGATGTCTGTGTGAGAGGGGAAACTGATCAATAGATCAAAGAAATGTCATTTAAAGAACAGGAGTTATGCTGAGGTTGCAGAATTTAATACTTGGAAAAGACATCCAGTTTTTATATAGATATATTTTTTTATATATTCTGACAGGGAGGAGCTAGGTGACCTCATGCAAATAGGTGGGGAAAACCAGCTTTTAAACATTATTCTGTTTTCCTTCAGAGACACTTCTATCTAGACTCGGACAAAGAAACATCTTTGGAGCACTTTAAACAGGTATTTAGAGAGAGAGAGAGAGAGAGAGAAATCTAATTACTGTAGTAGGAATTGCACTGTTTAAAACCTTGTTCTTTTAAAAGATTTGTACGTCTTGTGATATAATAGTTCCGTATTTTGTGTTTTACATATTTTTATCTATTTTAGTAAAACTCTTTTTAGAGTATACTTGGTCTGTCTTTGAATTTCTTTCATTTGCAAGAAAAGTATATATGGTTATAGCTGACACTAGGCATAAGCTTGAATGGTGATACCAAACTGGAAAGAGAAGCGTTTTAAATCTGAGTTCTTTATAAAAGTTTTTAAGGGTTCATTTCTGTACACCTGGTTAGGTGCCCATAGGCAAAGATATCTGGCCCCCCGAAGACAGAATTATCTGAGCCTTTGCATTGGGTACACTAGCAAGAGGGTCACAGTTTGAATCCCTCCAAGACTGGAGACCAAAGGTTGATTCGAACTCACAAAACAGACAAGAGGGTTACCTTGTTCTGTTAAACTGTTCACAAGACTGCGCTCGGAGGTTGGCAATTTGGGAGTAGAGGGCTAACCTGCTGAGTGGGTTTGTGACAGAGGGCACAGAACCTCATTTAGGAAACAAGATCTGCAGCACTGTTGTGCCAAACCTGGCATCACGTGTTGACTGAGTGGCCAGACTGTAGTGCTTTGTAAAGGTGTGTACTATTCTCCATGTAGCTGCTTTACAGATTTCTAGCAGGGGAATATTCCTGGCAGTTGCTATGGTAGAAGCTGCACCCCTTGTGTAATGTGCCCTCAGGCTTACTGGGGGCTCTTTACCAGCTTTACTGTAGCAGAACTGGATACATGCCACTATCCAGTGTGAAATAGTTCTTTTAGAAGCTGATTTTCCTTTTCCCACATCCCCATAGGTCAGGAACAACTGTTGTCTGTCCTGTCTGTGGGCCTTGGTGTGGTCAAGATCATAACTGAGAGCTCTCTTGACATCCAACCAATGCAGCCTGCATTCCCCTGAACTAGAGTGTTCAGTGAAGAAGACTGGCAAGGTGATTGACTGGTTCAGGGGAAAATCAGAGACTACTTTCAGAAGGAATTTCCTATTAGTCCTGAGGACCACTTTATCTCTGTGGAAGGAGATGTAGTTCTGCTCTATACACAGAGCTTGTAGCTCACTAATCCATCTGGCTGAGGTAATAGCCACCAGGAAGATAGCTTTCCAAGATAGCCTGGTGGTGCTGAGGGTTGAGACGCTGGACGCCACACCTTGCACCATGTCGGCGACCTGGGTTCGGTAATGGACTTGGGTCATCAGGGAGTGGCAGGGGAGGGAGGGGATTGAGCATCTAGAGGATTGCTCTCCCCTCCTGGGGTGGGTTCCAGGGCAAGCTGCACTCCATAGTGGCCCCTGATGGAGACCAGAGGCCCTACGGGTAGTGAAGGCTCGACACAATGTTGGGGGTGGTGCAGTGGTGGATGGCTGCACATTAGGTGCGCTGCCATCATTGCACGTCTGTGCTCCAGAGAGAGTAACTGGAAGAAAAAGCTCTCATGGCCTAGTGGAGGTGAAAGGGGCCCCAGTGACCTGCCCTCATTCCATCGCCGGACTTGCCTCCTTGGATCTCCTGCACTTCGGACACCTCAGCTGTCCCTCTAATCTCAGATAAGGCCGCCAAGGGTGGGTGGGCCTGCCCGCCCCTGAGGCGTGATCTGGGAGACTGGACAAAGCCGAAGAGCTGGGCAGAGACCAGGAAAGGAGGTTTTAGGCAGGGAGTAGAGGCAGTAATCGAGCGGGTTCCTCGGAGAGATGCGCTGGGTCCCTAGTGAAGAAAAATAGAATCCCCCCCAAAAAGATAGCTTTCCAAGTTACAAACAACAGATGTGCTGTAGCCATGGGCTCAAAAGGGGAGTTCATGAACTTGGCAATACAGACACTGAGATCCCAAGATGGCACTGGCTCCCTGTGGGGAGGGTGCAAGTGAACTAACCCCTTGAAGAATTTTTTGAAAATAAGGTTAGCAGCCAGACAGACACCCTTGCCCACCGAGAGATAAGCTGAGACTGATGCCAGGTGGACCTTAAGGGTAGTGGGCTGTAGGCCAAGCAAATGCAGGTGGGTGAGGTAGTCCAATAGGACTGATAACCCTGCTTGGGAAGGTACTATATTGATAGCATTACACCATATAGAAAACCTCTTCCATTTGGAAGCATAGGTTTTCTTCATTGAAGGCTTCCTGGAGCCCTTGAGAACCCTAAGGACACACTCACAGAGGTGTAGGTCAGCGTATTCTAGGTCCTCAAGAGCCATGCTCTGAGTCTGAGAGACCTGAGGTTTGGGTACAGGATCCTCCCCTGTGAAGAGGTCAGGAGACTGTGCCTCTGAGGGAGGTGTATGGGTTGGGCAACTGACAGGGAGAGCAGTAGTGAGTACCATGGCTGCCTGGCCCAATCTGGAGCTACCAAAATCATTGTAGCCGGTTGGGACTGGAGTTTGATCAGGACCCTGAACAACAAAGGGAATGGAGGAAATGCATACAGGCTTCTCCCTGACCAGTCCAGCACCAATGCATCCATGGGCACTGTGCCCTTTGCTGTTGGCCTGCAGCAGAATTGGGGCAACTGATAGTTCTCTTCTGAGGCAAAAAGATCTATCTCTGGAGTGCCCCACCTTTGAAACATCATCTCTAGTACCTGTCTGTTGAGAGACCACTAGTGGTGGTTTTGGTTGATTCTGCTGAGTGCATCTGCCAGGGTGTTGTCCTTCCCTGGGAGGTGAATGACTAGCAGGGACACCTGTAAGGAGTATGCCAGGATCCAGTCTTTTATTGCCTCTGTACACAGCAGGTTGGACCTTGTCCCTCCTTGCTTGTTGATGTAGTACATTGTGGTGGTAGTGCAGGAGATCCAAGGAGGCAAGTCCGGCGATGGGTTGAGGGCGGGTCACTGGGGCCCCTTTCACCTCCACTAGGCCACCAGGGCTTTTTCTTCCAGTTACTCCTTGCCAAGGTTGGAGGAATGGTCAGAAGTATGGCAGCTTGGATTCAATGCAAAGAAGTGCAAAATAATGCACCTGGGAAACAAAAACCCAGGGGAAGATTACACAATGGGGGGGGGGAGGTAGTAACAACAACAAAAATGGAAAGGGCCTGGGAGTAGTCATATAAGATGATCTAAAGGTAAGCAAGCAATGTGAGAAGGTAGTAATGAGGGCTGGGTGGATACTGGGATGTATAAGGAGAGGCATCACCAGCAGAAAACAGGACGTTGTTATCCCTCTGTACAGCCAGTTGGTGAGACCCCATCTGGAGTACTGCATCCAGTTCTGGAGACCCCATCTCTGCAAGGACATAGACAGGATGGAGGCAGTCCAGAGGAGGGCAATTAAAATGGTACAGGGTCTGCAAAAGAAGCCATATGAGGAGAAACTAAAGGAGCTTAATATGTATACTCTTGAGGAAAGGAGGGAGAGGGGGACATTATAGAAACTTTTAAGTACCTCAGTGGAATCAACAAAGTCCAAGAGGGTAGCATCTTTCAGAAAAAGAGATGTGCAAGAACAAAGGGACACAATTTGAAGATAATGGGGGATGGCTCAGGAGCACTGTGAGGAAGTATTTTTTCACAGAGGGGTTGTGGATGCATGGAACAGCCTTCCTGAGGAGGTTTTGGGGTCTAAAACTGTGGGAGAATTCAAGAATGCATGGGTCAGACATAAGGCAATTCTTGTGGAATTAGGAAGAAATAGGCTGTTGGTTAACTAGGATCTGCAGCTTATCCTGTAGGTAGGGAAATGGGCAGACTGGGTGGGCCAAGTGGTCCTTATCTGCCGTCAAAGTCTACGTTTCTATGTGTCTATGTTTCTATGTTACCACTTTGCCCCCTACGAAGGATGTGAAGAATTGCAGGGCCAGAAACACTGCTCTGAGCTCTAACAGGTTTATGTGCAAGAGTGACTCTGGAGGGGACCAAGTGCAATGCACTGTGTGCTCTTCCAGATGTGCCCCCACCCTCTGTTGTAAGTACCCACATGGGAGACTCCTTCTTAAATGGAACTCCCTCTCTGAGGTTGCTTCTGTCTTGCCATCATTGCAGAGCTTGCAACAGGGTCTTTGTCACTGGCACCAGCTTTGCAAGAGAATCCCTCCTTGTGCACCAGTGTGCTCTGAGGTGAAACTGGATGTCCCTCATCTGAAATCTGGAAGCTTGGACTGTTCCTGTTGCTGCAGCCATATAGCCTAGTAACTGTAGGAAATGCCATGCTGGCCTTGACTGGTTGAGACTGAATGATCCTGCAATTTGTATGATGCTGTCTATTCTGTCCTGAGGGAGGAAGGCCCTCCCCTTTAGGGTATTTAACTCTGCTCCTATGAAATTTAGTACCTGAACAGGCTGAAATACTGATGGGCACTGATCAGGAACCCCAGTGACTCTAAGGTGCCCTAGATGAACTTGAGAGCATCCTTTACCTGCTGTGGTGACTGCCCTACAACTAGCCAGTCATCCAGGTAGGGGAACACTGTGATGCCCTGCTGTCTCAGGTGTACCACCACCACTGCCAAGCCTTTTATGAATGCCCTGGGAGCAGAGGTTAGGCCAAATGGTAGGGCTGCAAACTGATAATGTCCTGAAGGTAGTCTGAACCTGAGGTGTTTTTTGTGGGATTACCTGATGGGAATGTGAAAGCAGGCATCTTTCCAATCTAGTGTTGCCAAGGTCACCATTCTGAACTTTTACTTTGCTAAGTGCTTGTTCAGAGCTCTGAGGTCTAAAATGGATTACCACTCACCATTTTTCTTTAAGGTTAGGAAGTACCTTGAGTAGAACCCTTTCCCTTTTCTACTGCTTTTGCTACCAACAGGTTGGCAACTTGTTTCCAGAAGTTTCCTTTCTGTAGGGGATGCTGGTCTGAAAAGTTTCAACCTTAGTCTGGGGAAAGAGTTGAAGTTGGGTGCTAGGCCCTGACTCACTACTTCCAGAACCCACTTTTCTGTGATAATGGTTTCCCATGCCTGGAAGTAGTGAGCCAGCCTGCCACCTACTGGTAGTGGGGAGGCGACCCTGGCTAGCAGATCAGGAAGTCTGCTTTGGTTTGGCTTTAGCCTGTGGGGTTTGATCCCCACGCCTAGAACCCCTTCTGCCTCTACCCCTGAAGTATCCCCTCTGTTGCTGATAGTCAGGGATGGCCTGGGCCTGCAAAAAACGTCTGCTACAGCCTGACCTTCCTCTACCTCCCCTTCCCTGTGGCCTGTAGCAGATGGAAGCTTTCTCCTTTGCGGCATTACTCTTGTAGGTGGTTGTGTACTCATCCACCATCTTCACCTTCCTGTTTTATCCCCAAACAGGCAATTGTTTTCATATGGAAAGTCCGTGGCCTTAGCTTGAGTATCTTGAGAAAGGTTTGTGGTTCTAAGCCAGGTAACCTTCTCAGTGCCACTGTCAAAGCCATCCATCTGACCGCAGTGTCATTAGCATTCACTCCCATGTGAAACTGGTACTTAGTGTCCTCCAGTCCATATCTGGCTGTTTCTGCCAAGTCTGCAGCCAGTCCAGGCGGTGCCTTATCCTCCATCGCCTTAACTGAGTTCCACAGTGACGTCTGGTACTGGGCAGCATAGGCCATATAATTTGCCTGTCTAATGACTAGAGAGGCAGCCAAGTACCCTTTTTTGGCTATGCTGTCCATCCTCCTGGAATTCTTCTCTTGTGGATGGGATGCTAGCGGGACCCTAGCCCTGTCACAAGCTGCAGCTTGGGACCACACTTTCATGATCAGGGTGAGAGAAAATAAACTCAGCCCCTGATCTGTCCATCTGGTATTTCTTATCAGCCTTCTTATCTGTTGGCAGAACAGAATTTGATGTCTCCAAAACCTTCATGACTTGCTTTCTTAAGGATTTGTTAATGGGAAGCAATAGTCTTTTGGTAGGAGATAGGCTCACCATGTCTAAACATTCTGCCTCCTCTTCATCTTCCACAGTTTAATTTGTGGCAAGATCAAGTGCTTCTACCATTTGCTTTACAAAGGTATAATGTGAGGAGTAATCCTCTGGTAACCTGGGAGGGGAATCAAACTCCTGATCCAGAGAAACCTCTGGTTCTATCGGTTCATCTTCCTCCTCCTCCTCCTCACACTCTTCATAGGAGGGTCTCATACTCTTTGTAGGAGGGATTCTGGGCTTGTGAAACCAAGCATGGAACCACTGAAGGAACCGTGAATGGAACCAACACCAGAAACATTGAGTTTACCAGTACCAGTAGCACTGGAACCGATAACAGACCCTGGGAAGTTACAATTTGTAAGGCTTGTAGCACCTGCAAAGCCTGAGCCACTGCCTCAGCCATTGGCATGGCTGGTTGGTTCACCGGGTGCTACTTTACTTTTTCAGCAGGAGGTTTGGTGTGTTTTGGTTTTTTCTTAGCTGGAACCGGGTCACCAGTTGGTTCTCCAGAGCACTTTGGCTTGGAAGACTCGCCTTTGTCAGAATCGAGCAGTTTCGGATCCTTGGGCTTCTCCTTTTTATTAGCAGAAGGGATTGGCTGATCTGTAGTCTGATCCCCCGGAACCGAATGAGTGGTCATTTTCATTTTAAAATGTTCCAAATGTTTTTCCATGGTTTTAGTTAGGAAGGTCTTGCGAATCTCACAATCAGCCTGAAAGTGAGAGAAACCTAAACAAAATAAGCATGCTTATCCACTTTCGCAAACACCTCCCCACACTTAACACAATTTTTAAACCTAGAAAGCCCTGTTTTCTTTTTCAGCCTATCGGATATAACCACCACTCTTAAAATACAGAAAAAATGTGAACTTAAGCTCGGTTCCCAAACCAAAGTTTTTAATTTAAAAGAAGGCAAGTTCAGTTCCTGTCAGGTCACAGAGTATAACGGTCGGTTCCCAGGATGGGAAGAAACCACGATTCTGACAGAAATGAACTGGTGACAACAGAAAATACAGAAGGGGTCCGGCTTAAGTTTGTTTCACTTAAAAAGTAAATAAAGTTAAAAGAAATAAAGAAGGAACGCCGGTTCCTTGACGGTTATGTGGAACCACTGAGGAACTGCGAACTGAAGTAAAATTACACTAAAACTAGTGCTAAACTATAAAAACCTAAATAAGGGCAGCACATAAAGTAGAAATAAAAATGGTTTACTTTTTTTCCACGAAAATAAATGTAAATTCAGTCATGCTGAGGAGCAGTTTCCGAGGCGTCTTACTAGGCAGGTGGAGAATGAAATCTGAGCATTATAGAACACAGCAGTTGGTAAGGGCAGCAGTTTGAATGGTGGCATGAGCCAATGGATGTTCCATCATTTGCATAAGTTCCATTTCTCTGCAAGGCAGTTCAACACAGGAGGCTGACTGCTTTAGTTAATCATATAGAAGAATTCCTGGGGTTAGAAGCAATATTCTCACTCTAAGTCTGAGGACCCTCTGAATATTAAAAATATTTGCCAGAATTTATCCTCATAGGCATTTTATTATAGTGGCCAGTAGTACCACTATAGTTAGGGGTGAGTAGACTGTTTAATGTTAAACCCCTAACTTTGCACCTTAATAGCCTTGCCCCCATTCCACAGAATTGCACGAAATGTTGCATGCGTAGTCTGAGCGGTCAGGTCTCTTGATGTGGATCAGAAAACAGTGAACCCGGCATTGCGGTTTTGGAAATGTCTCTTGAGCAATAATCAGGGTTTTTGCTGTTTTTTGTCATCGCCTACAGCCTAGATGGTTTGGAATTTTATTTTGAAATTATTAGAGAGAAAAGGGCTTGCCCTAGAATTGTGCCTTTTATTGGTTTGGTGAAAAAATATTAATTCATTCCAGAATTATAAGGATTTGAGATTTCGATTCTGAGCATGTTCAGTAGGGTCTTTTGGATAGATGTGTGTTACAAAAGAAGAATTTGGCCATACAAAAGAAGATTTCTCTTTCATGAGAGATTAACCTGTTCCATGAGAGAAAATTCTTTTTTTGTATGGCAGCCATATTTTTTCTGTTTTTTTTCAGAACAATTTTTAGCCAGGCCGCTGACTCAGCAGTAGTGCTACTGCCTGCAGCACTGATGACTACATTTGGAATGAGTATGGTGTGCCAGAGGATCAGCTGGGAGGAAGTAGGATGAGAATCCCACCAACAGCTCTCCTCCTCTGGGAGGTGGAGAGTTGTGGCTTCCTTGCATATCAGCGACACCCAGTGGAGGCTGGATGTGCAACCACCAGGGACACTCTCAAGGGGGGCGGTGACAGCAGACTTCTGTAGGTCAGGTGTGGGAGTGCACTTGAACTGCACTGACATCATTGCACGTCCGCACCGCCGAGAAACTTACAAGGGAAAACTCCTGGGCTGGCTGCACCATGAAGCCCCATGACCTCTGCCCAAATGACACCCCAGGCGATGCCTCAGCTGGTGTCTCAGGTAGATTTTGGTCCCTCCCTTCAGGGAGCCCCACTGCAGGGGACAAGCTGTGGCCCTCCCAGTTGGGCAGCCTGGGGGGGTGCTGAGCATGAAGTCTGGGTGCTGAAGAGGGGTACATCTCCGCACTGAGCCATGGTGCATGAATAGAATAAAAAAAAAATAGGGGGGACCCATGCAAATGATGCTCTGCAGAGACGCCAAGACAAGAATCTAACTAAATGGAACCCATGTAGCTAGATTCTGCACTTACTTTTTTAAAAAATGACCCCCTAAATGTGTTTTTGGAACATTAAAAAAAAATCTTTCATGAGACAATTTTCTTCTTTCGTATCACTCATGAATGAAGAATAGGGCCATATGAAAGAAGAATAAGGTCATATGAAAAAGGAATTTGGACTTTGTTTTTTCTCTCAATCTTCTTTCATGAGAAGGCAACGTCTTTTGTGAGCTCATGAAAATCTCATGAAAAAAGATGATTTCTCATGAAAGAAGAATTTGGACTTAGTTTTCTTTTCCATCTTCTGTTGTGAGCCAAGATTCTTCTTTTGTGAGTTCTTTCATGATCACAAAAAAGAAAGGTTGACTCATGAAAGAACAATGGAAAAAACCTAAGTCCACCATCTTCTTATTTCATGAATTCTTTTGTGAATCATGAACGAAGAAGGTTGGGTCATGAAAGAACAGGGTAGACTTATTTTTTTTCACAGTTCTTTCATGACATCAAATGAAAGAACCATTGTTCTTTCATGTGATGTCATGAAAGAACTGTCCCTGGACTGCATATCTATCTATCTATCTACCGGATTTTTTTTTTTACTCTTAAGCAGGCCGGGGTGTGGGGTGCCCACCCTGGTATCACTTCTTTCTCCCTTCCCCTTCCCTCCAGGTTGCTCTCCTCCATGTTTTTTTTTATTTAAACGATAAGCAGACTGAGGTGCCCCACCCCTGTTACTGCTTCTCTGGCCCCCTCCACTGCAGCCACCTGCCCCCATCTGAACACATGGCAGTACCAGGGTTGCCCACCCCAGTGCAGCTGAACATCATCCCAGAACTTGGGTGTCCAGTCCTCAGTATCAGCTTCTCTCACTCTGTAATAAAGAAAACTATCCCTTGTTGACCTTTTTTTTCATAACCTGTAAAAAAAAGAAAATGGTAATTTGCTGATCTGACCTTCCCTCACACCCCACACCTGTTATATACAGGTTACAGCACCAGGGTCCCCACCCCCTGTGCCACCAAAGATCACGTAGACACTGGGATGCTCAATCCCCATTTTTGGCTTTTCTCCCTCTACTCTAAAGAAAACTGTCCCTCACTGATCTTTTTTTAACCTAAAAAACTGTCCATTGGCAATCTGTCCCCCACCACACCGCCATCTGTCTGTCTGTCTTTCCTTCTATCTATCTATCTATCTATCTATCTATCAATCTACCTATCTATCTATCTATCTATCTGTCTATCTATCTATCTATCTGACTAATTCATTCTTTAGCGGAGTGGGGTGCTCACCCCCAGTACCACTTCTTTCTTCCCCCCATCCCATGCTGCCCACCCCAGTACTGCTTCTTGTCTACACCCCCATCAAGGTCGTCCCCTCCCTACCATTCTCATTAAGTATGTGGCAGCATTGGGGTGCCCACCCCTGGGGCTGCTGAACACGAGCCCGACACTGGTGTGCCCAATCTCCAGTGTCGGATTGAATATATCCCCTGAAATAAAGAAATCTGCCCCTAGACTTTTTTAAACCCTGTAAAAAATAAAATGTTCCCTCCTTGACCTGACCCTGCCACACACACCACATCCACTCACCCCGACTTCCACTCTGCACACACCATCCAACACCCCCCTACACTTCCCACACACCCTCACTCACCTGAAGATGTCCCATGGCATAGATCCACTCTCTGATCGAAGACATGTCTTGATGTTAAATTGGCAACAGCGATCTGAGAAAATCAGGTAAGTGTGATTTAATATATTTCAATAGAGTTTGCAACATTTATTTATAATGTTGTCATTTTTACATATTATGACCACAAATTTTCAACATGCCCCTTTTTGGGACCCCACCTCATGATCAACTGTGGTGGAATTATGCAAATTTGGCCTGAACGGTGATTCTGCAGTTACTTTGTGAACCTTTTAGGCAGGATTTTAACGTTTTCACCATCCTTGTTCATAAGGTGGGACCATAAGAAGGCTATGTTGAAAATTTGGAGTCAGAATATGTAACAATGGTAAAGTTAAGAGTTTACATTGAAAATGTTCTATGCTTGCTCAGAACTTTGGTAATTTTAAATATTTGACCCCAAATTTTCAACATTGCGATTTTTTCACACCACTTCATGAACATGACAACTGTCATTTTTTAAAAATCCTGGCCAAATTGTGTTTCCTTCCCGTGGCATGGAATAAGGTTTCAGTGCCACGGAATGATGCTTTGGTGGGGATTTGGAAATTTTCACCTACTGGTTCATGAGGTGCATAATAAGAAGGCTATGCTGAAAATTTGGTCTACAAATATGGTAAAATGCCTGGGTTATGAATGAACATTGTAGTAGAAATTTCCAATATTTGGACTCCAAACTTTCAACATAGACATTATTCCACACCACCTCATAAATGTGACAGGTATAATTTTTTAAATCCTGGTTGAGACGTGTTTTTGCACTTCTGGAGCAGGATTCACAAAGCTTTGCCCAGGCACAAGCTTGGTTTGCCCAGGGCAAACTAAGTTTTGTGAATAGCTGGTATTCGCAAGGCCCAGTTAGCCCCTGCAAACTGAGTTTGCACCCGGGCAAAGTAGTGAAGGGGGCTGCAGGTCAAATGAGGGGGTGGAGCCCTGCATAGCCCCACAATACCATTCACAAAAGATTTGCTCCATGCCAGGGCCTTTGCGAAGGTCCTTGCATGGAACAAATTACAGCTGAAAAAAATCCTGGCAGTAATCCACGCAACCCTAGTAGTTGGTGGAGGGCTGTGGCCCCCACCCCTCCCTGGTCCCTGATCCCTGAGCTCCCACCCATTAAAAATAATGAGTATCCATAGAGTAGTGGTCCCTCCCCATTCTCGATTGCCCGATTACCTGGCCAGTAATAAAAAAAAGATATTTCCATAGTGTAGTGGTACCTCCCCTTATACCGATCACCAATCGCCCCACTGTATAATTCAACCTCCCTTTTCCATGGTATAGTGTCCCTCCCCACCCCAATCACCATATAGTATCCCCTTTTAATAATAATAATACTTTTTGTTTATAAGGAGCCTTTTAGTTGTCAAGGTGCCGTACATAAATAACAGATTAAAACAGTTAAAATCATTAAAAAAGATTCATCTAGATCATGACAAATTAATTTAGTCAATATTCTGAAAATGCAGTTTCCCACAAAAAGGTCTTCAAACCTCTCTTAAAACCCTCGACAGAGGTGCACTCCCACAACCGACGGGGTAGAGAGTTCCAAAGGGTGGGGGCCACATACAAAAAAGCCGAGCACCCGAGGATTTAAAATTCACCCTTGGAACCTCTAGCAACCCCTCATCAGCCGAGCGGAGTGATCGATCAGGGTGATAAGGAACCAGAAGTTCTTTCAGATAGACTGGGCCCAGATCATGAAGGGCTTTGAAAGGCAGTAATCTGACTTTAAAGGTGATCCGCCACCGAATTGGCAGCCAGTGCAGTTCGCGCAGCACTGGAGTAATGTGCACTAGCTGCAGGTGATGGATTTCAACCCCAGAAAGCCCTAGATAAAGGGAGTTGCGATAATCCAAGCGCAAGGACACGAAGGCATGGAATAAAGTTGGCAGGTTGGCAGACGGAACAAAATGCCGAATCCTGCCGATGTTCCTAAGATGATAAAAAGAAGTCTTGATGACTGCTGACACCTGCGAATGCAGTGTCAGCCTGACATCAAGAACTAACCCCAGATTCCGCACCCGTTCAGAGGTCGGGAAAGAAATGCCTCCAAGAAAAATTCAGGAAGATGCACCATCACCCGACCCCCCTATCTGTTGACCTGGGTCCACAACCAGTACCTCAGTCTTATCAAAGTTCAACCTCAGCCAGCTAGAATTCATCCACTCCTGGATTTCTCTTAGACAGCTATTAAAGACCGAGAGAGCTCCCTCCTGGTCGGGGGGCAAAAGAAAGGTAGAGATGGGTATCATCTGCATAACAGTGAAACCTCAGCCCATACCTCCTTACAATGTCTCCGATGGGTAGCATATACATCGCAAATAACATGGGTGACAATATTGAACCCTGAGGCACCCCACACGACAAAGCCATTGAACCCGAGGAAAAAAAAACAGACACAATTTCCATAGTGTAGTGGTCTCTCCCCATCCCTGTTAATTTTTCCATAGTGTGGTAGTCCCACCCAACCCCCCGCCAACTCTGGTAATGACCTGCCACCCTACTTCCCCATCCCAGCATGGCCGCCGGTCAGCGGCAGCACCGCCCTCCTCACATCTCTTCAGCTGCCCGCTGACTGAACTGTCAAATACAGCTTACAGTCCATATTACAAGTCCATTGGTTGACACGTTCAATGTTATGTAATACATGAAACATTGGCACAAGTGGGGAGGGTGCTGCTGTATATGTTTTTAACTTTGACTTGCAATAAATGTAATTTTTTAATGGCACCTACAGTATTATTCTAGATCTTTTGATTCAGTAGATTGCGATGCCTGACTCTTTTTGTGTTTTTTAACATTATCTGACGTCGTGGCTCTGGTCATAGTTTAAGCTGCCGCTTCCTCTGATAACCTACAACAAATTTGTTGGCAACATGTGGCAAGATACCTTTGACGAGTGCATCACTATGAGGCACTGGCTTGAAGCTGTAGCTTGTGCTTCAGATTGGAGGCTATGAGCTGGGGGAAGGGGTAAGCAGGAGAGGTTACAGTTGACAACCCCAAGGAAGACCCCACCACTGATTCACCAAAACCCTGAAGACCCAAAACCTTAATGCTTTTTCCTTTTGCTGCTTGGAGGGTGGGAAGTTAGGGTTGGAAACCCTAATGCCACATTTACTACTTTTGTGGCATTAAGTTACCTTAACTGGTGTAATAATAAAGTTTTTTGCAAAGAATATATATGTATGTATATATAGATATATCTATATCTATAGATATATCTATACAGTATGTCCGTATGTATGTATACACATATATATATACACACACACACATATATATACATACGCACATACTGTATATATATATATATATATATATATATATATTAGAGGCAAAAACTCCATTTAATGCATCAGTTAGGGTTGTTCCACAGTGACAAAGTGAGGAAATTCGGTGTTAGGGTTGAAGGCCCCCCTTGGACCCCCCAGTCCACTCCCCAACCGGTATTGGGGTGCGCATTGGGGTCATCAGCCCTAACTCTCACCCCATCACATGTGTAAAGATGCTGAGGTATAGGAGAATGGGGTGAGAGTTAGGACTGACGACCCCAACGTGCACCCCGATGCCAGTTGGGGGGCTGGGCCTGGGAGGTCCAAATGGAGCTTTCAACCCTAACACAGAATTTCCTCACTTTTGTCACTGTGGAACAACCCTAACTGATGCATTAAATGGAGTTTTTTTGCCTCTAATTTCCCTTCTTTTTGAGAAAGAGGATGATAAATAGTGAATGGAATGTGGTGGCAGGAGCGCGGGGCTCTTCAGGCCCTGCGCTCCCACCACGTGATGTCTTGTTACATAGCAACAGGAACTGTAAAGCAAACGCAAGCAGCAATGGTTATGCACATGGTAAAGCAAACGTTAATAGAAACGCAAGTGCAAAGTGACACCGAAGCGAACAGTGACACAAACGAACACGCAAGCGTGTACGAAAATGCAACTGTTAACGCGCACAGTGATGGCACCGGTATTTTAAACACAAATGTTAAGTGTTACAGCAAAAAGAACGCCAATGGGAACAGAAATGGAAACACAAACGGCAGCACTCACGTAAACGCAAACTGTAACCCGCACGTGTATGGTACTGCAATTGTAAACACAAATGGTAAAGTTAACATGAAGAATAACGTCAAAGGAAACAGAAATGGAAACGGAAACAGACGTGCATACGGAAATGAAAATCGTAATGCACACGTGCACGGTACCACAATTGTAAACGCAAATGGTAAAGTCAACATGAAGAATAACACCAAAGGAAACAGAAACGGAAATGGGAATGGAAGTGCGTACGGAAACACAAACTGTAACACGCACGGTCACGTTACCATAACAGTAAATAGAAATGTTAACAATAACAGCAACAATAACACCAAAGGAAACAGAAATGGAAACGCGAATGCAAGCATGCACGGAAATGCAAACCGTAACACGCAGGGGCACGGTACCACAATTGTAAATGCAAATGGTAACGGTAACAGCAACAATAACCCCAAAGGAAACAGAAACGCAAAAGGAAATGCAAGCACATATGGAAACACGAACCGTAATGCGCACGGGCACAGTAACGCAATAGGTAATGCAAATGATAACAGCAATGAAGACGCAAAACGAAAGACAAACGTAAACGCAAAGGAAAGGGCTGTCGTAAACGCTAATGCCAATGCACACGGTGATGCAAACTGAAATGCAAACACAAACAGTAGTGAAAACACAAATGGTAACAGTAACAAAAACGCAAGCGCAAACAAGAATGCAAAGCATAACGCACATGGTGACGTACACGGGAATGATAACTCAAACGGGTACGTAAACGCAAGAGGAAACAGTAACTGTAACATTAACAGAGGCACATACCCTGTTTTTCCCCAACAGCTCCATAGAGAAACACAGTGTGTACAAAGAATGTATGCATAATAATGGGCCTCGGAGCCGAAAATGAGGTGTTGGAATACTAAATTGCTTATATCTCAGTAACCGTATGACATAGAAAAACAAAAATTCACGAGTCATTATTTTCCTGGCTATGTTTTTGCTGAATGTGCATTGTCACAACGAAAATTCTGTATCTTGCACCGTTTTCGAGATACGAGTCCCGAAAGGAGCGGCTGACGCCACCATGTTAGTCTATGGGAAAAAAGTCAACTTTGGAGTACTGTAACTTGGCAGCCATGCAATATTTTTTCATCAAACCACCAAAAGGCACATCTGTGAGATGTTGGCTGCTTTCCTTGCAAATTTTAGCCCAAAAGACCAAACCGTTCTTTCGCAGCAGGGTGGCAAAGAACTCCTGTCATTTTGGCAATAGTCTGGAAAAGTAGTGTCGCAATTTGCGACCCTTTTCGCAAAAATTTGCGAAAGTGTCATGTGTGCGACACTACTTTGTGACACTACTGTTTCCAGAAATTTAAAAAACATATTTCTGGGGTGTTTAACTCCAAAATAAAGATGTGGCTAGCATCCTCAGGGTCTGACTAGTTGAAAACAGAAAGAATTGTGTCCCTAAAAGGTCTCAATTTTAAATGCCAAGCATTTTTCTGATCACTAACTGAAAACAAAATGGCAGATTTGCGACACTACTAGGGCCATTTGTGACACTAAAAAGTGCATTTGCGACACTTTCAAACTTTTTGTTAACTTTTCCCTTCGACTTATCATGGGAACTTGTTTTTTGAATAACTTTTGAACCGTTTAATATTTTTCCACAAAATCTTCAAAAGGCACATTGGGGACCCCGGCCGCACGTTCCCTGAAGTTTTTGGACCAGTCTAAGCAAACCGATGGACCTGTAGGCAAGAGCAAAGAATTCACTAAAACGTAATGTGCATTTGGTTGTCGCTATAACTCCGCAGCCGTATATCCGACCGGTATGAAAGTTGGCAGATCCTAAGACCTACCATGCCCAATTATGCATACCAAATGTCAGGTAAATCCGTTGAACGGTGGCAAAGTTATTAAGGTGCAAATTTCACCCTTTAACCTTTAAAGTGCTACTCATCCCTAACTATGGTAGCAGTAACGTGCTACCATTATATATATATATATTTTTTTTATAGTGGCGCAGTTGCATCAGTATAGTTAGGGTTGAGTAAGCAGTTTAATGTTAAACCCCACACTTCGTACCTTAATAACTGCAACCGTTCGACGAATTTGCACGAAATTTGGCATGTGCAGTCTCATATGGTAGGTCTCTTGACTTCCCAAGTTGTGTTTCGATTGGACTTGTGGTTTCCATGCAGCGAAGCACCAAAAAACAAGTTTTTTGCTTTTGTTGTTTTGCACTTTTTTGCTCATTTGTGCCCATAATGCTGCAGCCACACAGTTTGGTATTGTGGTCTGAACTTTTCAGAGTAGAAAGAGGTTTGGTCAAAGAACAATCCTGTGTTGGTTTGGTGAACAAATATTAATTCATTCAAAAGTTATTTAATTTAGAATTTTCAGGCTCTGAGCATGCTCAGTTCAGTTCAAGAGTTACAGTATATGTATGTTTTGCGAAAGGGGATTGGGCTCATGATCAAGGATTTTGTCACTTCATGAAAAGGGATTTATAAAATCCCTGTTCGTGTGGAAAAATTCCTTGTGCGCGAGCCGCCATCTTGTTTTCATTTTTTCCCCCCAAACAAAATTTTGTAGCTTGCACCATGGCTGACTTCTTTTACAACTGAGGCATGGGTTTTGTTCAGGGTGATGCCCTCTACAAACCCATGCCTTTGGTTTCCTTCAGTTTGGCCAAAAACTGGTTGTTTTAAATTTTAAAATTCTTCGTTCGTGACTTGCTTCTGATCCTTATTCGCGAGGTGACAAAATCCCCATTCGCGAGCCAATCCCCTTTCACGAGGTAACAAAATCCTTGATCGTGACTTAGGGACCAGATGGCCCTATGGCTCGCTAATGGGGATTTTGTCAGCTCACAAAAGGGGATCGGCTTGGGAAAGGGGATTTTGTCAGCTAACTAAAGGGGATTGGGTTTTTGAATCCCCTTTTGCGAGCTGACAAAATCCTTAATCATAATTTCACAACCAGATGGCCCTTCTTGTGAATGAGGATTGGCTCGTGAATGGGGATTTTGACACCTCATGAAAGGAGATTGACTCACGAAAGGGGATTTTGTCAGCTCGCGAAAGGGGATTTTTTTTTTATTCCTCGTTTGTGAGGTGACAAAATCCCCATTTGTGAGCTGTCAGAATCCCCTTTTGTGAGCCAATCCCCTTTTGCTAGCTGACAAAATTCTTAATCGTGACTTCCAAACCAGATGGCCAAAATCTGACGATCAAGGATTTCTCGCGAACAGCGATTTTGACAGCTCGCGAATGGGGATTGACCTCGCAAATGGGGATTTTGGCATCTTACGAACAAGGAATTTAAAAACTTTGCTAGTGCACTGTAAATAAACGGTTTGGCTTTATGACTTGAAATTTTGAGGGTATGAAGGGGGTGTCCTAGAGATGTGAATTATGCTGTTTAGGTGTAAAAAAGCTATTCGGTTCCATAGATATTCCATCACGAAGTTGAGATTTTTCCCATAGGATAACATTGTGGTGCCCACAGTGACTTTTGGTGCCTGTATCTTGGAAATGATGCAAGATACAAATTTTTTACTACCTGCAGCTTAGCCCGCATGGAGGTTTTGAAGTCATGATTACAACTGCAGTGGAATTTTTTTTATAGCTTGTACGGTTACTGAGATATTGGCAAATTAGCGTTACAAGGGTTCCTTTTCAGCCCTATAGGGCTACTTTATAGCTATATTGTTGTGTGTAAGTAGGAGCGTAGGGCCCCGAGGGCCCACGCTCCCACAGACGCATATCATTATGCACAAATGGGCAGCTTGGTGGGAGTGCAGGGAGAGGGCCCGCGCTCCCACCAACACATACCACTCACCGGTTACATTACACTTCTCAAAAAGTAAGGAAATTCATTGCAAAAACTTAATTAATGCATCAGTTAGGGTTAAAGCAACAAAAGTAGGGAAATTAGATGTTAGGGTTGAGCCCCTAACCCCCACACCCTAACTGCCCACCCCCATCCTCCACACACCAACAGGCATTGAGGTTTGCCATGGGGTTGTTAGGCTCAACCCTAATGTCACTTCAACCCTAACTGATGCATTAACAAAGTTTTTGCAATGAATATAGATAAATATATATATATATCTATATATATAAGACACCCCACCCCTGCTCTACAGACAGCAACAGGTGTCGGAGGTGTGCCTTGGGGTCATCAGCCCTAACACTCACTCCATTCCATAAGTAAATAAGCTGAGATGGGTACAGTATAGGAGAATGGGGTGAGCATTAGGGTTGATGACCCCAAGGCATGCCTTCGATGCCTGCTGGTGCCTGCAGGAAGGGGGTGGGGCATTAGCATTGGAAACTCTAACACCATATTCACCTACTTTTGTCACTTTAGTAACAATCCTAACTGATGCATTAACAAAGTTTTTTGCAATGAATTTCCTGACTTTTTCAGATAGTTTAGTTGTATCCTTATTTGCCAGTGGGAGCGTAGGGCACTCCCACCCTCCATAACTGTCTTCATATTGCAGTGGGCACACAGGGCCCTTTGGCATATATGTATGTAGCTGTGTATGCACAGGACCCTCTGGGTCCTGCACTTCCTTTTATAGCACAACAGTGACTGCATTGTCAGCATATCCATCTTATTACCCCACCTCATGTAGCCCTTAAAAAAAGTGTTCAAATCCCCACCAAAACATAATTCTGTGCAACTGCAATGCCATTCTGTGCCACAGGTGTGAAAACACATTTTAGCCAGGATTTGAAAAATGACAACTGTGACTTACATGAGGTGGAGTAATAAGAAAGTTATGTTGAAAATCTGGGGTCAAAATACTGAAAAATTCCAAAGTTACGATCATGCATGGCGAAATTCCAACAAATGGTCATAACTTTACCATTTTCAAAGATTCTGACCCTACATTTTTAACATAGCTTTTGTATGACCCCACCTCATGAACAATATGACTGTCATTATGCAAATCCTGCTCAAAAGGTTAATTCACCAAGCAAACACTAAATCACCTTTTGGGCAAAAGTTGCAGAATTACAGTCATATTGGTCATGATGTGGGGTCCCCAAAAGACCATGTTGAAAATTTGGGGTCAAAATCAAAAAACAGCAGAGTTGAAACCCCCATTAAAATAAATTGAACGCATTTACCTTACTTTCACAAATCACAGTCGCCGGTTCCAGCAGCAAGACATGTCTTCGATTGAGTGGATCTCAAAACTGGGATCTGTTCAGGTGAGTGAGGGTGTGTGGGGGTGTACTGGGGGTGAGGGGAGGTGGCTGCACAGTGGGAGATCGGTTGGGAGGTGCGGGTGAGATCGGCAATGGACTGTTTTTTTACAGATTTAAAAAAAAACATTGAGGGATGGTTTTCTTTTTTCAGGATATAAAACATATGCAAGGGGGCAGCCACTAACCACCAATGAAAAACCAATAAAAGAATTTGGGGATCTGAGGGTGGGTGGTGCCACTAGATACTAGGGAAAGATATCAGAGGTTGGGGGTTATCACTAACACCAACAAGAAATGCAATTAAATAAAGTAAGGGGATTGGAGGGTGGGGGGTGACACTGGACACCAGGGATACATAAAGGAGGGTGGGGGAATATCATTGGGAAAATTTTTATTATGAAATTAAACAAGAGGATCGGCGGGTGGGGAGGGTGCCACTAGACACCAGGGAAGGAACAGCTGTCAGATGACACTGCAGTCAGCAGCACAAGCCCCAGCTGCTGCTCAGAAGTCAAGAAAATCCTGCTGTTCTCATACAGAGAACACAGCGGAAGCTCTCCTCTCGCTGAACTGGGCACCCAGGATTTTTGGTGCCCAGAAACTGTGTTTCTTGGCAGAATTTGAAAAAACAGACATCAGAATATACCTAAAAGGGTCCCGCTTAGCTAGGTTCTGATGTTTCTTTTTTCTATTCCGTCAGTTATGGGAGTGCACGACCGTGGTGGGATTTAAGCAAGCGCCGACAACTTTTTTATGGCACCAAGCTTTTGGTGAGTAATTGTTTGATGTTGTTAATGATCCTGTATATATTATTTGTTGCTGAGATCTTTTTTTTATGATTTTAAATTTGTTAGGTGCCTTGGCATCTGAAAGGCTCCTTATAAATAAAGTTTATTATTATTATTATTATTCCATTCATTTGTATGTGTTTTCTTTACTTTCTGTCTCTTGCTAACTGAAAAACAAGATGGTGGACACAGGACCGCTCTGCGAAAATGTATTAGGCTCCCTCCGACACTATATCACCCTGTCTGTGAAAATACAGTAGCTCCTGTGAAAATAAATCTATCTTTATGAGGAACATCTAACTTTTCCCATAGGAAATAATGGGAAATTCAAAACTGAATGACTTTTGAATGAATTAATATTTTTCACCAAACCCTTCATAAGTCTGTGAGGCAAAGGCTTTATACCCTGAAAAGTTTAGACTACAACCTAAAGCAGTTTCTGAGATACAGGTGGACAAAGAAGCAGCCAAAAACAGATACATTTAGGGATTTTTGACACTCTGTATCTCACAATGGATTCACACAGCATTTACAATATCAAGAGATCTACCCCAAGAGATTATGCTTGCAAAATGTCATGCAAATCCGTTGAATAATTGCAAAGTTATTAAGGCTCAAACATTTGGCTTTAACATAGAAGTGATCCTTCAACCCTACCTATATATAAATATCTATCTATAGCTCAGCTGGTGTTCGCGAGGGCCATCGTGTGTCCTGCCCTCCCAAGAAACGGAGCCGAAACAGCCGGTGACTGAATTTCAGCTGGTGGTCGCGAGGGCCATCGTGTGTCCCCCGAAACGGAGCTGAAACAGCCGGTGACTGAATTTCAGGTACGACACGATGCTACACCAGAGTCTGAGTGCCAGCTTGAATTCCATCTGCATGTGTGTGTGGAACAAAGGACTTGTACTTTTGGCTCAAATTTTAAAAGGCCCTGGTTGGCAGAGCAATGAAGACAGTTTATTTTCCTTAGCCGTTTGCACAAAAAAAGTAGAGTTTCTCGCCTTTCATTGGGGTGCTTTAATTTGGATTTAACAGTTAAGCAGGGTTTCTCCCATTTACTGGAGGTTGCCTTAATCTGGACTTCTCCCTATCTTGATGTATTTACACAGGGCATGGGGAGCTGCACGAACTCTGCACACTGTGTGAACTAATAATTTTAAAATGCAGCCGTTCCAGTTAAGACGTGCAGCTCTGTACGATTTTAGCTAGTCCGTATTCCTGCGTGTAATCCACCAAATGAGAATTTAAATGCATAGTAGTGTAATCCTTTAAAACAGCACAGTCCTGCCTTTACTGTCAATGCACTAACCTGCCTTAAACAGCTTGTTATTTTAGACATACCACCCATATGCAACAATTGTTTCCATTTAAATGCAAGCCGTGTGTTGAACAGTGTAGTATCTATGTAATGAAGTCTGGTGGCATGGCTATACGCTGCAATTCGAATTAACAAATCCAAACGCTGCTGCTTGCTAGATTTGTGCCAGCCCCTCCTCCTCCCTACCTGATATGACCCGTCCATTTTTGTGCTTCCTCCTCAGCCGGTGGTCGCGAGGGCGGTCGTGTGTCCTGCCCTCCCCCGAAACAGAGCCGAAACAGCCGGTGACTGACTTTCAGGTCCGACACGATGCTACACCAGAGTCTGAGTGCCAGCTTGAATTCCATCTGCGTGTGTGTGACCCCGCCACCCCCACCACCACCCTTGGTGTGCTGCACTTTATATAGGCTGGGTCACGTGTGGCTCATAACCAATCAGCCCACTTTGTCATTAGCAGATTATCTAGTCTCTCCACTAGTGGCCGCGCCATCAGCATCCCTGCTGCCTAAACCCAGCAACTCAACATGCTGCCACTGTCTCTTGCTATATTGTGGCTACTCACCCCCTTAGTGTCCCTCCCACCTGCTGCATACCCTGAAGCTCAGTTTAACCCCCTTACATTCATCACCAGGGCAATTATGCTCCCCCACCACGCTACCTCCATCTTAGGTCAGTCCCCACATTCCATAATAATTACCTGGGACCTAGGTGCTCCCATCCTGCTGCCCTCCTTTTACGCTGGGCTGTCAGCCTTACATACCTCACCTAGAAGCAACGCTTTACTAACCTCACAGCATCCTTCATCCGGACTGGATTCCAAAATGCTATACCTATCTGCCCCAGCCATCACCACCCCACTGGCCGGCCTCTTCAATCTCTGTCTCTCTTTCTCGCTTGCTGCCATCTCATCTGAATGGAAATGTGCCACAGTCATCCCTCTCCCCAAAGGAGGTGACCCCTCCTCGCCGCGCAACTACCACCCTATCTCCCTGCTCCCTATTCTGGCCAAAGTACAGGAGCAACTTGTTCTCTCCCAACTATCCTCCTTTCTCAACTTCTCCTCTTTCTTCTCACACTACCAGTCTGGCTTTAGGAAGTCGCACTCCAACATCACCTTCTTTCTAAGGCTCACCGACAACATCTTCACTGGCATGGATAACGGGCACATCACCTCAGTTATTTTTGTCAACCTAGCAAAGGCTTTCAACACTGTCTCCCACTCCCTTCTACTATCTAAACTCTCCCACGCCGGTCTCTCAGGAGCTGCCACCAGCTGGTTCCACTTCTACTTGGCAGGCAGGTCACAAGCAGTAAGAATTGGCTCTCGCACTTCTGTCCCCCTTCACTACCGTGGTCCCCCAAGACTCGGTCCTTGGCCCGTTACTCTTCTCCATTTTTCTGAATGACCTGCCATCAGTATGCCCACTCATGTCCATACATATGTGCGCTGATGACACTGTACTGTATGCAACGGGTCCTCCCCCGGCGAAGTGGTCTCTGGACTCCAGCTGGATTTCAACGCTATCCAGCTCTGGTTCCACTCAAACCAGCTTTTTTTCTTTATCCCATGAAAACCGGCTCCCTAACATTCGGCTCAAGGTAAAAACTCTCCCGACTCACCACCTCCCCTACTTTCCACACCGTCGATGGGACCCCCTTGGAGGCCTGCACCTCTTTCAGATACCTCGGGGTCTGGCTTGACCAGCACCTTGACGTCTCAATTCATATAGATGCGATCCACAAAAAACTGCACCCCAAGCAGGGCGCCCTATACCGCAACAGAGGATGCATCCCCCTACCAACCCGCAAAGCAATTGTACAGAAAATGATCCTCCCGATGTTTGACTATGGTGACATAGTATACAGCATGGCTCCTAAGTCCTCGTTAGCCAGACTTGACCCTCTCTTCCATTCTTTCTACCGCTTTGCCCTGGACTGTCCACCCACATCCCATCACTGTGACCTCTATAGGTCCTTAGACCTGCCCTCACTACAGGATGAGAGAATGGCGTACTGTGCTAGGATAACAGTGAAATTCTGGGCCCAGTCCTTCCCCCCCCTTACTTTGCAGCCTCCCTTAAAGCTCAACCTCCACCTATGTACTCTCTCTGGAACACTGACTCCCGGCTTCTCTCTGTCCCACATATGTCCTCCTCTAAAGGACAATATGCTTTCAAGAACCACATGCCTAATGTATGAAACTCCCTGCCAGTAGATATTAGACACTCTGCCACTACTCAGCAGCTCACCTCTCTCTTCAAGATACATTTCTCCTCCTCCTGCTTGTGCACCTAGCTCCGCAGGGCAGACTAATGCTCCTTCTCCCAGACAATGATTATGTATATGTTTGTTTACTTTAAAGTTCTATGCTGCTGCACTTAGTCACTGTGCAACTCTAAGACATTCCTTGTATTATAATTTTTTCCCCTGCCTATGGACAGGTGGCTTATAATGTCTTTGTACCTAGTGTGTCTCGGTATTGTAAATCTTCTGTATATCCTGTGTTATGTTATTGCTTTTTCTCCACTTCGCCCACCCCCAGGACGCATCTGGAATTGAGCGTTGTACCGCTCAGTATACCTTCCTGGTAAAACTTTGAAATAAATAAATATGTATTTATACAACACGGCCCAGATATTCAAACGGTGCCCAAAAAGTGCGCAATAGCAGGAGCGAGCACAAGTCTATTGCACCCATGCGCAAGAGACATGATATTCAAAAACGGAGCAGGCCAAACTGTGCCTACAGCTGACGACTGAATATCACACCACCTGCACCATAGCGCAACTAGGGAGGGGAAGCTGAGCAGATCTGATGTGCCATAGCGCAACAAGGGATGTTCAGCTGAGCAGTCCAGAGGCACCATAGTGCAACCAGGGATGCCCCCCAGCAGCAGAGCAATGCAACTGCACAACCAGGGAGGTAGGAGCCCACCACCCATGCCACAGATGGGCACAGGAACACACAACAGAACAGACATCATCTCCCCACACCCCATGCACTGCACAACTGGGGGAGGGCCGGAATAACCACTGGCCCATGGAGACAAGCAAACAACCCACAGCCAGGCCATGGTGCCCCATCACACCTACCGGCAAGCTGTGACTGGCACACAAGGAGGGCTGACTACCCCATGCTACACCATCCCCCAATGCAGAGCACACCCTGCACTGTGACCCCCAGACACCCCCCCATGAACAGAGACCACCACTGCAGGAAACCCCATGCATGCCACCACCCCCACTGTGACACTGCAACCCTGTGCACCACAGAACCATGCAAGCCAGCCCCACCATGAGCACCCATCAGCGGGTGGCAGCACACAGCAATGCAACAATGGCAGACACAGTGCCACCACGCACAGTCCCCTGGAGGTACTGCTGAGAGACCAACCATGCGGCGGCACATGAGGTACCCCACACGGGACAGGGCGTGCCCCGGACACCACCACTGGTGGTACAGCACCCTGCACAGTATTCCAAAGACACACCCTGACCCACCACTGGCCACAACAGCCAGCACAGACACCCACAGTGGTGCATGGAAGCATGCACCACACCGGATACCACACAGTGTAGGAACAGACACCCACCCATACCCAAGGGCACAACAACACAGGGACGTAGTGGTGGGGCAACCAAGCCCCCAATGTGGGCCCATGTAAACTGTGTACACACAACCCACAGTCCTCCATGGCACTGGAGTGCCAGCCACCCTGCACAGGCACTGTGGACCCATACACCACCATCATTCACCCGGAGCGCAAGTCACAGACAGTGGGGTACATCCCCTGAAACACACACAAGGCACAGCATGGAGGTGGGACAACAACTATGGAGGCCACAGTGCCACCCGAGGCAGACATGCAGCACACCAGTGACAGGAGGCAACCCAGCAATGTGACGGGTACAGTGGCTGTGCTGCAGGGACTGCCACCACTGACATGCCAGCAGACCGTGCAGGTCACAGACATGCATGGATGTCAGATGCACAGGCCATGGACGGGCCGATAGGTGCACCATGGACACAGAGCACGCACCATGAACCACTGCACACAGTCATCCAGTGCACAGGGCACAACACACACACCACAGACACTGACCGATAGCTACCCCCACACCATAGTCACCTCCACACGGACACACACACATAGCCATGACCGCACCACCCCTGATGCCATGCACACCACTGCAGCTGAGCGCCTATAGCCCACTGCAAATCAGAGACCACCACAGTATTCATATCAAAATAACTGTGTATTAAACAAACATATAAAATTCAACTATTTACAATATTATGTACAAACTATATACAAGGTTGGGGGGCCACAAACAAGGTGGGGGTGGGTAGGGGGCAGGGGTGGACAAATGGGACGGAAAGGAGGGATGTGAGGATGGGTCCAGGGGAGTAGGGGAATACAGGGACTGATGGATCCCTAGTGGGAGTGCCTCTCCCTGCTCTGACTCCTCCAAGCTCTGTGCCTCCGCAGGACCCCAGTGTTGCCTATCCTTCTAAGGATGTCCAGCGAAACCCTCACCACCAGGAGTATCTCCCGCAGCACCTCCCTTATTTCCCGTAGATGGTGTGTACCTAGGACAAGGGAGCACAGTCAATAGGTGTGAATACACAACCCCATACAGCCCGCCCACTGTGCATGGCATAGAGCCATGGGACATACCTCTGTGATGGTGTGTGACCACCCACAGTGATCACGTCCACATGGCCTGCCCACCCAGGTGCATACAGCCATGCGGAATGCTGCACACACCTACCGGCTAAGTCACGCATAGCACCACCATGGCCGTTTAGTGACATGGCTATGTGGTGCAAAGGCAATGGCACAACCATGTACCTGGTGCACGCATGGACCACCATTGACGCACTCCCAGACATGCATTGCCACTGGGCAGTGTTGACTGCAACAAGTCGTGTGCATGGCAGTGGTGTCGATGGATGGTGGCCATGCCTCGCTGCCCACCCTGTCACACAGCATGCACTAGTAATCATGGAGACATGGCACTCACCTTCATCAGGCCGGTCCAGTGGGCGGTGAGGGCCCTCGCCCCACCTTGCTGCACCCTGCTTCTCCTGCCGCCGCTCTTCACGGGCACGGCGGCTTTCCTCCAGGCCTGTGGGACAAACATGGAGAGAGGAACATCAGTACAATCCCGTAGCAAAGTCCCCCTGCCCCCAGGTGTGTGCCCTTCCACCCAGCCAGACCCACCCACCCCACACCCTGTGAGCACCACCACAGCCAACCCGGATGGTCCCTCCCCATGTACTGGACACATACAACACTGTTACCCATATGGAAGATAAAAGTGTGTTGACGTAACCCCTACCTGGCCATTACACCGTGCCCCTCCTGGGGGCACCGTGCCCACAGGCATGCTAGTAGTTCCGGCTCCCTCCGCTGCAGGTCCCCGTACCTGTGGCAGCACTGCTCAGCGCTCATCCCATGACCTGTGGACTCCTCAAGCACAGTGGCCACCTCCTCCCACACCTGGGTCCTGGACCTGTCCAGGGGCACCTCCCCAAACAGTGGCCCATGGTGTGGCTCCACAATGGCCACTAGGTTGGCCAGCTCTATTGCAGACCACTGGGCTGCCCTCCTGCGTGCCATTCTTGCTGCTCAATTTGGCATTATGTCGCTCTGCAGCGTGGCTCCCCATGTGCAGATGCTGCACGGTACAGCACTGCCATTCCCTATCGTGCTGTCACCGAACAGCGCGATAGAGGTGCACCCATGCCTGATGCATGGCGCCTAGGGGGCAAAGGTTGGGCACAGGGTCAAGGGTCTCTGGTGCATGGACACGCACAGCGCCATCGGAACCCAATGTGTGTAGTGCAATTGGCTGCCTGTGTGCCACTGCCATTAGTGGCCTACCATGCAGTTGGCCCAGTGCGCCTATGATGGCCCAGTGCCACAGCGCCATATAGTGACCATCGCTATAGCGCCACTGGCACAATGGTAGCTGTGCCCTGCATTGCCTACCACACACAGCATGTCATCAGCGTGGCAGACGCCTGCGTCAGCAACCCGGGCATGCGCAGTGAGGTGTGTACTACGCATGTCACAGAACTGCGCCATTGGCTCAGCACGTTCAACACAATTGTGCAAAGCGCAACAGCGCGATATTCAGCTGTCATATGCAAATCATCTAATCAGCCATTCAATGGTGCAGCACTGCAATTTGCATCTACTTAAAGTTGTGCCTGGCCTCATTTGCGTGAGTTGCGCTATAAAAGTGCGACATTGGGCTGCAGTGGCCATAGTCGGTTACTGCAGTCTATTGGTGAGTTGCATGCTGTTTGGGAGTGTGGACTGTGGATTTAGGGACATGCATGGGACTGCACAGTCACAGGTAACAACTGCCATTCTTACAGGCTACATAATGATCGAGCAACTTGTTGGAGAGGAGGAACACAGTGGTGGGAGGAGGAGGAGGCCTAACTTTACCAAGGCTGAAACCGAAGCCCTGTTTGAGGCCTACCTGGATCAGGAGCCACTTCTCAGTGGACGGCGGGGAACACCTCAAGCTCATGCTGCTGCATGGGAAAGAAGTGGCACGTGCTGTGAACCTGCATGGCAGCCACCAGTGCTCCGTGCAGGAGTGTAAAAAAAAGATGGGCACGGACAGGAGAAGGAGGATAAAGGAGAAGGTGGCTGCCATCAGGGCAGCACGAGCTGCAACAGGTGGGGGACAGCTGGAGGTAGTACAGCTGACCCCACAGGAGGAGAGGCTTGCTGGAAGCATGCAGCGCAGTGCCATTGAGGGTGTTCCGGGTGGTGGCTTCCAGACGGGTGGTGGCGCATCACTGCATGGTAAGTCATGGTCTGTCTATAGGGGGGGAGGCAGGGTAGGTCACATGCAGTAACACGACTTTGCTTTCCCTCACAGATCCTGCATGGGTCAGCGGTGGTGGGCCTGTCCACTGAGGACAGTCAGCTGGAGATGGAGGAGGGTGCATCCACCTCCATAGGTATACATGGATCATTGAGACAGTGGGGCCGCCTGGCTGTCCACACTGATGTCATTGTAACAGGTGTGGAGGAAGCCCTGCCTGTGTCCCAGCATGCCGGCGTCCTCGGATGCCAGCATGCTGTGACTGGGGCTAGTGCAGAGTCTGTCACCGATGATGATGATGACGCTAACGTCATGGGCAGTGACACGTGTGTGCCACGGGATGGCCACACAGCAGGGCACTTCACGCCCATGGCTGTGGGTGGTGCTGCCATGGAGGCCTGCGTGTCAGCACAGTCCCAGCCTGTGCCTGTCAGCACCAGTGGGGCAGCACTGGTGTCTGTTCAGGACAGTGGGACTGTTGCGGTCACTGCAGCAGCACCAATGAGCCCTGGGGAGCAGCAGCCGGAGGGGCAGCATCAGCAGTCAGCCAATGGGCTTGGGGATACAGGGTTCAGTGGCGGCATCTGTGCACCACCTGAGGACATGCCCAGACCTGGTCCTGGTGTGCAGCGCCCACCCTCAAGGGGAGCTGATCATCAGGGCCGTGCACACCCTGAGGGACAGGATGCCGAGGAGGCAGGTGACCTCTTGGACGAGCACACCCGCCTACTGCAAGCACCAGTCCAGCAGCAGATGCAGCTTGCAACATCAGTGGATGCACTGCATGTGGCTCTGGAGTGGGCAGAGGAGCGTCGCAGCAGGGACACTACTCTGATCCTGGCAGGGATGGACTGTTTGCGGGAGGATATGACCACTGCCATTGACAGGCATGCACAGGTATTCACTGCTGTCACGGCCACAATGGGCACACAGTCAGGTGCCCATGCATCGCGGACACCACACAGTGCACTGTCCACCCCCCATTCCCGGCATCGTGTGACTCCCACCCTGTTGACACCAGGTTCAACTGTGGGCATACTGAGCACTCCTGGCGCAGGCATGTTCAGTGTGCTGCAGATCCCTGCGCGAGCACGGTTGTGTTCACACAGTGGAACCCCTGGGGGACCATCAGTGCCACCCCATGAGGCCAGTGGTCAGCCTGTCAGTGCTGGCAGATCTTGGCAGGGCTGCCCACGCATCCGTGGTGGCTGGAGCAATGTGTCGCATGACTGACCTGTCTCCCAGCGTGGCTACTGTCTGGTGCTGCCCTGTGTGCATTGTGTGTTTCAGTGGGCAGTGCATGGGTGGGTACCCGGCCGGCCCTGCACGCCGACACACAGTCCACCTGCACACCCTCCCGGCTGCTGTCCACAGTTGCATGTGTATGATGGTGCCTGCATTACGCTGTACACCAGTGTGCAATGGTGCTCCACATCTGACACATGCATATGGACAGGCAGTGGGCGTGGTGGCCTGTGGACATGTGTGTTGCTAGGGTTGGTGTTCTGGGTTGGTGTGCCTCCTGCCCTCTGTGCACATTTGGTGCATTGTGTGTGTGCGTGTGTGTCCATCCACATGGCATGTTAATCCTCACCCATCCCTGGTTGTGTGTGTGCTTCTGTGCCCTGCCACTTCCCTTGATGGCATGCACCCCTGGTGTGTGTTCATGCATGTTTGTGGGTTGTGTCTTAGCCACTGGTGGTTGCACATGGCCCCATGACTTACCTGGGTTGGCTGAAGTGCTCCTCCATGATAGTGTCCTGGTGCAGCTGTGCCAGCTGGATCAGTCGGGGGTCCCGTCAGCCAAGGGGGGGCTGCCCATCACCATCGTCACTGGCGTCCTCATCGTCCCCATCGCTGTCCCCCTCTTCAACCTGTATGGCTATCCCTCATTCGTTGGCCATGTTGTGCAGGTTGCAACAGGCCAGGAATAGCCCACAGGCCTTTGAGGGGCTGTACTGTAGGGCACCGCCGGAGGTGTCCAGGCAACGGAAACATGCCTTCAGCATCCTGAACACCCACTCGATGACATTATGTGTGGTGGCGTGTGCCTCATTGTGGCGTTGCTGCGACAGGGTCGCGGGCCGCCGGTAGGGTGTAAGCAGTCAGGAACGGAGTGGGTATCCACTGTCACCTGCGTGTAGAGGGTGGAGGTTAGTTTGGTGATCAGCATCTCCCTGCCCCAGGCCATGTAGGCCACTACCCTTGTCACCTCTGGCCATGCCCCCCCAGGCCCTATGATTGTCCATGTGGTTTCATACTTACCCACTAGGTGTCCAGTGGGATGTCCCCACTCTCAAATCATGGCACAGTGCCGACTGAGTGCCAGATGAAGGCATCGTGTGCTCCCCAGGGTGCGTGGCACTGACGTGATTGCTCGCCCCTGGCATCGCACACCACCTGGCAGTTGATGCTGGCATAGCCCTTCGATTGATGTACGCTGCCCCTCGGGGCCAGGTGGTGTGCGACACACACAGGTGCAGTCTATTGCCCCTAGCATGCCAGGCATACGTGCTACCCTGTGGAACTCCTGTATGTTTACTGTGCGCTCCGCCGGTGTGCTGGGGAAATGGATGTACTCTGCAGCATGTGGCAGCAGTGCGCTGAGGAATTGGGTGAGGTGGCGTGACGTGGCCGACTGGGTTATGCCTGTGGTGTCCCCAGTTGGTCTCTGGAAGGTACCTGTGGTGAGCAAGCACATGCAGGCTGTTACTTTAGTCTCCACTGACGGCATGGCTCTGTTGTGTGGGTGCCTGCATCACATCACTGCACAGCTCACAGAGCCGCCTCAGAATTGCCCTATTCAGGCGGTACCGGCCCACAATCTCAGTATCAGTGTACAGCTCGAAGCTGGTGCAGGCTCAGTACTGCCTGTTGGGGGCATACCACCGACGGGCCCTTCCACGGCCACGCCCCCCTGCCGCCCACCTTCTCACCCCACTCATAATGGCCTCCATCTGGAAGGTGGCACTGGCCATGTCCCTGGCTTGTGTTCAGCCCCCCCGGCAGCTGTTACTGTATTCCCCCCGCTGTCCTCCCTGCTACTTCCCCTGCACTGGGAACACCTGCCTGTGGTGGCCTCTGTGCTGTGTGGCACTTCCCCCTTCTGCACTGGCTGTGGCTCCCCACACCTTCCCTGTGCCTGTGTGTTTAGGGTGCCCTTTCTCTGGCCTGCCCTGTGTGTCCCTGGCTAGAGTTCTGCCTCATGTGGCTTCCCTGTAGCGTTCTTGTGCCTCTCCCATGCTTCTTTTTACTTTGGCTCATTTCCACTATGGCGCAACTTCCGCTTGCTCCCCTATTGCGCATGGTGCAAGTCGTTGAATATCGCACTGTGCCATTTATGCATGGTTCTTCCCCCTTCGGTTGCACATGCCTTCATTATCATTGCGCTGTTGCTCAGCATGATTTTGGGGTGCAACTGCCTCCTGCTGAATATCGCAGAATGGCACAATTTTGGACTTGTGCAGGCGCAACTCTATTGCACGTGTCTCAACTCTTTTGAATGTCTGGGCCCATATGTTTTGGGATAAATGCATAGAAATAAGTAGTATCTGAGGCAGGCAGTGGAGATATCACTGATATCTCCATGTTCCTATACGTCATATTAATATCTCATTGTTCCTATATGTCATGGTGATATCTCTATGTTCCTATACATCATGGAAAGAAAAGTGAAAGCATTTCACTTTCCAATGTGCGGCTACCTCTGTAGGACCTATGACCTGCACCCCGGCCCTCCCCCACACACACACACGCCCCTGACATCTGGTTGAGCCTGCCATTATTTTTACATAAATAATATTTTAAAAACTTATCTGGTTGATCTTGCCACTCTGTGGTTTGCTAACTGTAATAGTACTTTCACTTTCCCCAGAAATGTAGCGTGACCGAGCGGTATCAACTGAGACATATAAGGAGCTCCCAGACATTTACAGTACAGCAGTCTGTGTCAGAAAAGTACTGAAAACTGTATATGTTTGCTTAGGTTACCTGTATTTTTTCTGAAGAAGCTGCCGACAGTACAGAGAAGAGAGCAAGTGAGTTGGCAGCTTCAGAACAGCAGAAAGAAATGCAAGCATCTTTGGCCTTCAAGTTCACGTCCAGCGCTACTCTCCCAACCAACTGCTCTGCAGCTCCACAAACAACTGCAGCTCCCCCACAGACTGAGCTGCTCCTGTACTATTGGCTGCTGAAGAACTGGCTGCTCCAAACAAGGACCACAAACAGGGTGCCTTACAGCTAATGCGGCTCCTCCACAGATCCACTCGCTCCTGCTGGGCCTCATCGAAACTGTGGCTTCTTTCCTTACAGCTGCTCACCTGCTCTACCTGCCCAGAGCCGCATTTCTGTCTGGCCACACAACTGCTCCTGCAACTACCTGCATCCAAAGCTGTATGAAGCTCTGCGTTCCCCATCTTGGCCATGCTCCAACTCTGGGACACACACAAAGAGCCATGACAGTAAGAACAGGGCCCGCTACTATGAGAAAATAAAAGAAACAATAAAACAAACAAAGCACAAACAGGGCATGATAATAAAACAAATAGGGTAAGGACAAGACCCAGAGAGTAGACAAAGCATAAACCTGGGGACAACTGCAAAGCAATACATAAGTAAACAAAATGGGGTCCGGGGAACAACCAAATGACGACTAAATAAATGAAACAGAGCCCTAGGATCAAGCAGGGCACAGTAAATATCAGGGGCAAGACACAATAACAAGTCAGCAGCAATACACAGCAGATATTTTACACAGAGGGCATACAACTAAATAAAATGTAACCAGTGGGCGGAACCTGAAATACAAAGAAGGAGAGCCTGGGAGTAAAACAAAAAGGAAAAATAAAAAGACTAACGGAGAGCAATCACATAAATACAGAATATTTCCCAGCGTTTGTCACTTACCCCAGAAAAAGCCGCCATTTTCTGTGTTTATAGGTGGGGAGGAAGGCCTGCAGCATGGCAAATCGCCATTTCATCCTTTGCTCAGCAACCTCGTGGCAAGGAGCCTCCATCTTGAGCTCATGACAACAACAGTAACATTAACCCCCCTGGTGGTGCTATCTTGCTACAGTCAAGCACCAAATAACCTCCTTCCATAGGAATCAATAGCAAACCTTTTGAATTAAAGGGGCAGTACAACAAATAACTGATTTTGCAACAAATCTTTATTTAAATAACTGACAACACAGAACTGAGTGGGAATTGTTTATTAAGATGTTGTTTGATGGAAATTGCTTACAAATCATTGTACTTTTGTCTACAAAATTATTTTCTTCACGGCACTTCATCAACTCCATGACGTCTCATATCCTGCATCACGGCAGCGCCTTCTCATCCTTACGACCTTCATTCACTGCAGGAAAGCTTGTCTCTGTCCATGATGTCCAAGGAAGATGCCACTTCGAGTGCCGGAGCATCCGGAGAGCTATCTTCACCCACCTCAGAGGCGTGAGGACTCAAAATTGAAACTATCTTGCATGACATCCAGTCGTCCATCACAGTTCAAGGGACGCCAACTATGCAAGCTATCCAGGATGACCTCGCCTACATAAAAACTATCTCATCCCAATCCACGGTCCATACCAGCCTATAGTCAGTACCCTTCTCAGCATTGCCTCATGAAGACTCTGTCGACTGGCTTGAGCAATTCCAAGCCTTGATTTCTTTATATGGCTGGACTGATCCTTTGCGCATTTTCAATGCCTTGCTCTTGTTTCTGAGAGGGACTGCCATTTCCTGGTTCCATGCACTTCCAGAACAAGTCAAAGGGGACACTGCCGCCCTGTTTGCAACTTTCAAGGGACCATTTTCCCCAGGCACATCCGCCATTGCTATTGGAACAGCAACTGTGGGAACGCACCATGCAACCCTCAGAGTCCTTAGAAGCATTCATAGTGGATATTGAGTCATGGTGCAAACACCTGCAGAAGACTGAGAGAGAGCACAGCACAACCTTTGTACAGGGGCTCCTTCCTCAATTCCGCCTGTACATAATCCAACAAAAACTAACAACCTGGATGGACACAATCCAAGCTGCACAACTCGCACAAGAGTCCATATCACTGTCCCAGGCTACCACTGTGCAAGTGCCCCAGTCATCACAGTTAGCCACCTTCACAACTTGTGTTTAGAAACAACAATCAATGACAGAGACGCTCACCAATACTGTCAACAGCTTACATCTCAGTGTTCCTGCTTCCCCTACAACTTCTGTCAATGCTCTTCGACCACTTTGACAGTGACCTGAGCCACCTCACCTTCACGAGAACCAGTGACCTGCCAGAAAGCTACAAAATAAAAACAGAAGTCAAAGGAGCCAGAGACGCCTACCACAGCGCAATCAGCAAGATAACCGCAACTACACCCAGGATCAAGGGAATAAAGCAATTGACCGCCCATCTGACTCTCACAACGTAAACAATCTGCACCCTTTGGCTACTAACTCAGGCACACCCCCACTTCCAGGGACAAAAGTCCCTGTCATCAGGTCACCTCTCCTAGTGAACTGTAACCACTGGAGATTGGTCCACCCATGCCTTGGTCGACTCTGGAACAGAAATCTCAGTTATCCACAGCAGTATTCTAGATAACCCAGCTATACAACATGTACCTAAAGTCTCTTCAGCCGACCTCAAGTACATTATCACAGCAGGTACAGCTACAGTACCTATCACAGGCATGGTCCATCTCAAACTCCACTTTGGCTCACAGCAAGCTACTGTTAAGTTGTACCTACTGTCTGATTTGCAGCCAGCAGTGATTCTTGGCCTGGACTTCCTTAAAGCTCACAAAGCCATCCTAGACTTTGCTTCAAACAAACTGTCACTAGATCCTCACAGGCAACTTGCAGCTATAGACTCAGTCACTGTACCTCCTAAATCAAAGATGGTTTTGATTGTCAAGACTGGAGGTGAACCACTTCCACAAGGTGTTGTTGGCATCGTCACAGGATCCCCCACTCTGCACTCCTCAGGTCTCCTTCGAGAGAACACCTTGTCTGTTGTGCACGGCGGCACAGTCTTCCAAAAATGCTGCAACTTCACAAATCAGCCAGTGATCATCTCAAAGGGTGCCAACATTGGAAAGTGTGTATGCTTGTCTTCAGGGGACCAGCTTCACCTCCTGCAAGAGCCTCAACTTGGCTCCACCAGCTCTCGTCCTGTTAGTACCATCATGACCATTCCAGTCTCCAAAGAGTTACCCCTCCGTCAGCGATTATCCTCTTCAAAACTTCCAACCTGTCCAACAGAGAAACAGCAACTTCTGGCATTCCTGGACAATTACTTGGATGTGTTTGTTGGTTTGTTGGTCCAGATAACAAACTCGGATGCTGTGATATCCTACAACACACCATCGAGGTACAGCCCAACCAGCAGCCAGTCCATCAACAAGCCTACAAAGTGGGAGACAAACAAAAACAGATCCTGAAGGACATCAAAGAATCTACAAGTTGTTGGGATGCACCGTGCTTGCCGGTGGTAAAAAAAACAAAGGGTATCGAGTTGTGGTGGATTACAGAAAGCACAATGCCTACATGGTGCAGGATGCTCATCCCTTACCTACAACCGAAGATGCCTTAGAGAAACATAGAAACATAGACTTTGACGGCAGATAAGGACCACTTGGCCCACCCAGTCTGCCCATTTCCCTACCTATTGGATAAGTTGCAGATTCTAGTTAACCAACAGCCTACTTCCTGCAACCTCCCACTATAATTGCCTTATGTCTGTCCCATGCATGTTTGAATTTCCCCACTGTTTTAGACCCCACAACCTCTCCAGGAAGGCGGTTCCATGCGTCCACCACTCTCTCCATGAAAAAGAATTTCCTCACATTACCCCTGAGCCGTCCCCCCTCTAACTTTAAATTTGGCCCCCTTGTTCTTACACATCTCTTTTTTTGAAAGATGCTACCCTCCTGGACTTTGTTGATTCCTTTGAGGCACTTAAAAGTTTCTATCATGTCCCCCTTCTCCCTCCTTTCATCAAGGGTATACATATTAAGCTCTCTCAGTCTCTCTTCATATGGTTTCTGATGTAGACCCTGCACCATTTTAGTTGCCCTCCTCTGACTGCTTCCATCCTGTCTATGTCCTTGCGTAGATGAGGTCTCCAAAACTGCACACAGTACTCCAGATGGGGTCTCACCAACTGTCTGTAAGGAGGGATAACCACTTCCCTTTTTCTACTTGTGATGCCCCTCCTTATGCATCCCAGTATCCCCCTGGCTCTCCTTACTGACTTCTCACATTGCTTACCCACCTTTAGGTCATCTGATATGACTACACCCAGATCCCTTTCCATTATTGTTGTTGTTAGTACCTCCCCTGCTATTGTGTACTCTTCTTCTGGATTTTTATTTCCCAGGTGCATTACTTTGCACTTCTTTGCATTGAATCTAAGTTGCCATATGTCTGACCATTCCTCCAACCTTGCCAAGTCCCTTCTCATCCTTTCTACCCCCCCCGGTGTATCAACTCTGTTACAGATCTTTGTGTCATCCACAAAGAGGCATACCTTTCCTTCCAGACCCTCCGTAATGTCACCTATATGGAGAGCCTTGATGCAGCCAGCCCAGGTTACTTCACCACTCTAAACCTTCGGAGTGTATTCTACCAAGTTACTATTGATCCAGCTTCTCACCCATACACAGCCTGGTGCTGCCACTTGGGACTTTTTCAATTTAAATGCCTGCCTATGGGACTTCGGAACAATCCAGCCACATTTCAATGTGTCATGGAAGCCGAATTATGTGGTCTGTCTTGGAAATCTTGTCTAGTCTACATGGATGATGTTATTGTCTTCAGCAGAACTTTCCCAGAGCACCTCCAACATCTCAAAGAGGTGTTCAGATGTCTCAGACAAGCCAACCTCAAGCTTCACCCAGAGAAATGTTGTTCTGCGCCGCATCAAATTCATTACCTGGGACATGTGGTTAGTTCTTAAGGCATTGCTCCAGAGCCAGATAAGCTCTCAGCAGTAAAAGACTATCCAAAACCTAGCAACCTCAAAGACCTTAGAGCTTTTCTGGGCTTGTCTGGGTACTACAGAAAATTAATTTGCAACTATGCCAAGATTGCAGCTCCACTGTATGCACTCACCAAAAAGGGATGTGACTATGTTTGGACTTCTGAATGTAAAGAGGCCTTTGAAACCTTGAAAGCAAACCTAATATCTTCTCCAGTATTGGCCTATCCCAGGTCTGATCAACCCTTCAAACTCTACTCAGATGCTAGTTCCTTCGCAGTGGGCACAGTACTGTGTCGAATCCAAGATGGAACAGAACAAGTTGTTTCCTATGCTGGGCGATCTGTATCCTCAGCTGAACAAAATGATGGCATCACAGAAAAAGAATATCTAGCCATGGTATTTGCTGTAAAGAAATTTGACTGTTACCTTCTCTACTCCTCCTTCACAGCTAGTGTTGATCACTCTGCCCTCAGATGGTTATTTGAAATGAAGGCACCAGTAGGCAAGTTCGCCTGATGGATTACCATATTGCAATGCTACAACTTTGAAATTCAATACCGACCAGGTCGAGTTCATTCTAATGCCGATGCTGTAAGCCAGATATGGTGTCCCTCTGTATCATCCTCAACGGCCGAAGAATTCTGCCTACAAGCTTTTCCTTTCCACTTTACAGATGAGCTCTCTATGGACACCTCTACAGCACCACAAGTTGCTTTGCTGCTACCAACTGCTTCCTCAGAGAAAAGCACGAATTCTCACTTATTGCAAGGAGCCAAAGAGCTTCTTACAACCTCTAATACTGATATCTCCCTGGCGACGATCAAAATGCAACAAAGATCCTCAATTTACAGACATCATTATGTATCTAGAGACTGGAACTTTACCACAACAAAAGCAACACCACCAGGATGTACTGTTCTTTGCGTCACAATACTTTCTCAATGACGGTGTGCTTTTTCACATTTGGACCAAGGAGGGCAAGGGACATTGCACGCATAGAACTCATGTACAGTTAGTTGTGCCAGCCTTGCTAGTCACTGAAGTTCTTCAATCCACTCATGCCTCTCCACTTTCTGGAGGTCATATGGGAATCCACAGAACTCTCGAAGACACAAGGCTTCACTTCTTCGGGCCTCACATGAACAAGGCCATTGTCCAATTTGTAAAATCCTGGCAGCCCTGCTCCCAAGGAAAGCCTCCCGCTAGACCGACAAAGACTCACATCATTCCAATGCCTGTAGCCACTGAACCATTCCAAAGAGTCAGCACGGACATTCTTGGCCCCTTGCCTACATGCACTGACTTGGGCAACAAGTACATTCTTGTTTTTGTGGACTATCTTACAAAGTTTTTGGAGCTAATTCCCCTAAAAGACATTAATGCTGCCACAGTGGCAAGTGCCTTCCTCAACACAATCATTTGTCATCACGGTACACCAGTGTGCCTGCATTCAGACAGAGGCACTAACTACCTTTCAACTATTATGCAAAAACACGCAAACATCTTTACATCAAAATGACTCACACAACCAGTTATTATCCACAATGCAATGGACAAAGTGAGAGAATGATGTCTACAATTCTTAACACACTATCCAAGTACCTGGAAGAGACTCATGACATGGGATCATTTTGTTCCCTTCATTCAGTTTGCTTACAACACAGGCCCTTGTGCCAACAGTAGAGTACATATATTTTTTTCTAGTCTATGGATGTTACACAAGAACTCCACTGGGCAAGTATCTCTCACTGCTAGAGATTCCAAAGTCAGCTTCATCCTTCATCATTCCAATGCTGGAACAGCTTGAACTTGCCAGACGTGTTGCAACTGACACACTGGGCCAGAGAAAATCTGCAATGCAAAAAAATGTCAGCAGACAAGTCGCATGAACCTTCATTTTCTGTTGGGGACATTGTGTACTTGTACCGACCCGTCCTAGTTCCACCAAAAATCTGCTTTGCCCTTGGACTGGTCCCTTCTACATTGTGGAAAAGCTTCTTTCTGTTCATGTTTGCTTGCACCACAGGTCTGATAGCAAACTGGTACACAATAAAATCCACATCAACAGACTGAAACATGGGTACCTGAATGATACCTTCCCTTATGATCCCAGTTCCCCAAATGATGAAACTGTACTTGAACCTGCTATACTTTCGGAAGCTGAAATTCCTGCAGACAGTTTGTGACCAGTTCCTCCACAACCCCATGGTCCTGACAATCTTCAGCCCGATCCTGTTTTGCCTGCTCAGCTAGATGGACTTCCTGAAACTTCTCAATCTTTTGCTGCGTCTTCTTCTCAGAACTCTCCCGTATGCCAGATTGAGAAGATATTGCGCAAAAAGTATGTCAATGGATCCTGGACTTACCATATAAAATGGTGTGGTTATGACAGCTCATAGAACTCTTGGGTCTGTTTATCTGATCTGACCCCGTCCTGTCAGGAACTAGCCCAATCCACACACAAGTCAATTCCCACTGACCGCAAAAGTCACAAAAAAGTGTGAACTTTAATTCTGAACTCAGTGGTCATGCCTTGATCTCTGTGAGGTCATTCATTTATTGCCTGCCTTATAGAACTGTGTGCTCATTTATTCTTGCACTAAGCCTTTACTGTTTGCAATAACCGTTTTTTCCCCGTGGTCTTCAAAATGTTGATGGTTTGCAATACTGACATATATTTACAGTGCATCTTGCTGATCCCATTCCCTCTTTTCCCTTTCCCTTCTCCTGCACTTTAACGCTTGTGGCATGGCCAAGCTTCAAGTGCTATGGTGTCCCGTCCCCCCCGGCACTACACTGACTGGCTACCAGTGTAGTCCTGATTCTTTCCTCCCCCTCCCCTGCAGCGGAGTATTGTGTTTTGAATCAAACAAAAGGTCTTTCTTTAACTGGCAAGATCAACCAGATAATTTGTTTTCAGTACCATAAGTCATCTTTTACATTGGTTAGGAATAAATCAGGGGAAAAGGGAAACTACATTTTAGGGTTACCAAACCTCAGAGTGGCAGGATCAACCTCCCCATATCTCCTCCTACCCTTCCCACCTTGACCATTCCTCCAATGTTTTGTTTTTTTCCTGTGATGTACTGTATTATACTGGCTTATTGAAATCTTTATAATTTGCTGACCATTCTATGTAACATGTCTTGTTTGTTTGTACATTGATGACGTGGAACCTTTGTAAAAGAGCCATTGGCTCAAAGGTAATAATTCCTAGAACAATAAACTAAACTAAACAACCAGACACATTTTTTTAATTATTATTTATGTAAAAAAATGGCAGGATCAACCACATAACTATCTTTCAATAACTTTAAACTGGCAGGATCAGCCACATATTTTTTTCAAGTAGCATGTCATCTGTTGTGTTGGCAGGGGATATAGGGGATTGTGTTGGATGTGGCCCAAAACATATGTTGTATTTATTTATCAACATCCAACAGAAGCACCTCGACCGCAGAGGGTAGTTGGTCTGGGAGGTTGGCAGGTGGTTAGGAAGGGCAAATTGGGCTCCCCATCACTTGGTGCTCTCCAACATATCATCTCCACAAACCATATAAAAACTACAAACAGGTATCTGCCTCTATCTCCGAAATCAAACAAAGGGCAGAGGACACTGAAGAGTAGGACACTGCAGCACAGGAACTAGCACAACAAACTCGCCCAAAACAGGAACCGAAACAAAAAAAGCAAAAACTTCAGATCATAGGAGACTCTATGATTCAGGGAGTTGATACGTATCTCTAGCCAGGGGTAATGGTCAGATGTCTCCCAGGTACATCAGCATGGAGAGACACTGATCGCATTGCTAAAATTGTTCACAAAGCAGGAGAAAACATTGATGTCCTGGTACACATAGAGACTAATGATCTCGCCAGCCGTCAGTTGTGGAGACCAAGGAACACCTGACCAGGCTGGGTGACAACCATCATCCATTTCATCCGGCATCTCCTTCTCTGCCAGTCTGGGAGAGGGGGGACAGATGGACGGAAGGTCAGAGAAGGAGATAGGGAGGGTGTAAACATGTGGCTCAAGGCTGGTGCCAGGAAACAGGACACAAATTTGTAGGAACAGGCAACAGTTTTGGGAGTGAAAGTTCTTTAAATTTGATGGACTGCATCTGACTAAGGAGGAGTCAGTGCATTGGGGCAGAAGTTTGACGTCTTTGCAGAATATTTAAACTAGCAAATGGGGAGAGGGGTGCAGCACCCGATACGTCGAATGGGAAGAACACCCCTCCTTCAGCTAGTGGTCAAACAGGAGTTCAGCATGTTTGTAATTCATTTGCATCACCAGGTAAAGAAAAAGGTCTGGCTCCCCATATGATGCACAGGGGAAACGCCGGACCTCACCCAACAACTAACACACCGAAATTTGACCAATGGAAAATCATGTACACAAATGTTTGCAGTCTGGGAAACATGATCCCAGACCTGCAGGCAATAATGACAGAGGCTAAACTGGACATAGTAGTCATTAGTGAGACATGGTTTACCAGTAACCAGACTTGACAGACTTCAGTACCTGGCTATGTACTGTTCAGAAGAGACCGAGGTGCAAAAAGGGGGGGTGGAGTGGCTCTTTATGTCAATGAAAATATCAAAGCTACAGAAATTCAGAATACTCATAAGAAGCCAAAAGAAATGTGGGTCACCCTGGAAACAGGAAATGGGACAGCCATGCGAACTGGGGTTGTGTACAGGCCTCCAGACCAGGGGGAGGACATAGACATGTTACTGTTAGAAGATATACAACACATGACAACTAAAGGGGAGGTTCTGATAATGGGAGACTTCAACATGCCAGATACAGATTGGTCAATACCAGCAAGGACATCTGCCAGAACTAGACACATGGTGGATTCCCTGCAGGGGGAGGGCCTCAAACAACTGGTACAACAACCCACAAGAGACAGTACTATCCTAGATCTAGTACTGACTAACAGGGAAAGGATCACAGATCTCCAGGTAGAAGGTCACCTAGGTGCCAGTGACCATCACATGGTATGGTTCAATTTGGCCACTAGAACAAAATCATCCCATTCCAAGGCAAAAATATGAGACTTCAGAGGAGCTGACTTTGATAAGATGGCCAACAGAGTTAAGCTAGCCCTGGCAAAAAGAAATACAGATGAGGGGGTACAGGCAAAGTGGGCAAGCATTAAAGATGCAATACTTGAAGCAACATTCCATTGTGTGAGAAAAGGAAGTGCAAAAGAAGAAGGAAACCACTTTGGTTCTCAAACACAGTAGCAGAAAAGGTCAGAGCCAAAAGGCTGGACTACAGGAAATATAAGGGAACGTAGTAGGATGAAGATAGGGAAGCATGCCAAACTTCCCTAAGGGAAGCAGGGAAGGCAGTAAGGCAGGCAAAGGCCCAAACAGAGGAAACACTAGCACAAACAGTAAAAGAAGGTGACAAGACTTTCTATAGTTACATTAGTAAAAGAAGAAAGTCCAGAGGGGGTGTTGCTAAGATCAAAGGGGATAAGGGGGCGTGTGAGGAGGAGGAGGACCATGTAAAAGCATCTATTCTAAATAGATACTTCTGCTCAGTATTTACTGAAGAGAAGGTAAGGCAGGGCCCACAGCTCTGCACCATGGACACAGAGGGGAGGGAGGTGTGCACGAGTCCTTCATAAATGAAAGGTCCTACAAGAGCTCGACAAGCTCAGGTGGACAAGGCAATGGGACCTGATGGCATCATCCCAGGGTACTAAAGGAGCTAAGGGTGGAACTAGCAGAGCCATTATCAGAACTGTTTAGTGAGTCTCTGAGCATAGGAGAGGTCCCAGAAGACTGGAGAAGGGTCATGTGATCCCGCTCCACAAGAGTGGTAGCAGGAAGGAGGCAGGGAACTACAGACCAGTCAGTCTTACCTCAGTAGTGGGCAAGATTATGGAGACACTCCTTAAGGAAAGCATAGTGCAACACCTGGAATCCACAGGCGCATAGGATCCAAGACAGCATGGGTTTACAAAAGGAAGGTCCTGTCAAACTAATCTCAGAGATTTATTTGACTGGGTAACCAGAGTGGTGGACCAAGGGGGAGCAGTTGATGTTACCTACCTTGACTTCAGCAAAGCTTTCGATACTGTTCCACATAGAAGATTGATTAATAAGCTGGGTAGGCTCGGGGCGGGTCAGATGTTGGTCAACTAGGTGGCAAACTGGTCGACGGGCAGAAAACAGAGAGTGGTGGTCAATGGTATACAGTCAGAAGAGATGCAAGTCGCGGGCAAATTCAGGGATTAGTCCTAGGGCCAGTCCTCTTCAATATCTTCATCAGTGACATTGCAGATGGACTGGAGAGTAAGGTTTGTCTGTTTGCAGATGACACCAAGATCTGCAACAGAGTAGATGATCCAGTGGGCAGAATGAGAAGAGATCTGGATAAACTAGCAAAATGGTCAGAAGAGTGGCAATTGGGGTTTAACACAAAGAAGTGCAAGATCATGCACATAGGGAAGAGAAACCCTGAGGCCACCTATAGGCTGGGAGGGGAGTTGCTGGTAGTCACAAGTGAAGAAAGAGACTTGGGCGTCATCATCACCGATGACCTGAAATCATCCAAGCAGACCTCTAAAGCAGTAGGTAAGGCTAGAGGGATGTTGGGGTGTATTAGTAGAGGTATCACAAGTAGGAAGAGGGAGGTAATAATCCCTCTTTACAAGACACTGGTTTGGCCCCATCTGGAGTACTGTGTGCCAAATTGAGGCAGTCCAGAGAAGGGCAACCAAAATGGTGCAGGGACTGCATCAGAAAACATATGAGGCCATATTAACTGAGCTCAATATGTATACCCTAGAGCAAAGGAGGGAGAGAGATGATATAATTGAAACATTCGAACACCTTAAGGGCATTAACAAGGTGAAAGAGTCTAACATGTTTCAATATAAGAGAAATAGTAGGACAAGAGGACACAGCATGAGATTAGAGGGAGGCCGATTAAGGGGTAATGTGAGGAAGTTCTTTATCACAGAAAGGGTGGTGGATGCATGGAATGGCCTACCTCAGGAAGTGGTGGATATGAATTCAGTGCAGGGCTTCAAACAGGCATGGGATAGCCATAAAGGAGCGATACAGATGAGTATGAATAGATAGGCCATTGACAGAGCAAAGGCATATTGCACATTCATAAGGTAGAAAAAGAAATGGGCAGACTGGGTGGGTCTTACGGTCCTTATCTGCCATGAACTTCTATGTTTCTATTTTTCTATTTATTTAGTTTTTGTTAACTGGGTTAGGTGCGCTAGCCAAAGTTGACCATTTTCAGGCACGACCCGGGAGAATACATACTGTACATAAAATGAGATGAAATTATACAATACATAGTATATAGTACAGGTACATAGTATATAGTACAGGTAGATTAGAATACAGAACATGACATGGCCTGACTGAAGATATCATATCAGCTGGCAAACTCTCTTTCTCCTATAAGTTTCCTTCCCTTTGGAATAGTCTTCCTCCCCAAACCCGTCTCTGTCCCTCCTTCCCCAATCTTAAGTGCCTGTTCAGACCAACCCCAGTCACCTCCTGCAACTGTTCCCCCTACTAGTCTGTCACTGATCACAACATCCCTTATTCCCATATTATATGACCAAACCATTGTATAATAGCCTGCACGTTTCTGTATATTTATTGTACATAGTTGCTACTCTGTATCTATCTTGTGTCTAATTTGGTAATAATTTGTATTTTGAATTTTATGCATTGTATATATCTTACTCCTTTGTACCCTCCCCCCCGGGTTGCACCTGGAAACAAGCTACTGCTTGTGGTGTCTTTCCCGGTTACCAACTTTTAAACAAATAAATAAATAAATGATATTTATCTTCAGTCAAGGCCAATGACATCAAGATATCTCATTCATGGCTTCGTCACTTGTGAGATATCAAGATATCACTGGCTACTCGAGACCAATGACATCAAGATATCTCATTTGTTGCTTCGCAACTCATGAGATATCATGATATCATTTGCCTGTCATGAAGATAAATATGAGGCCATGTCATATCCTATATATATATATATATATATTTATATATATATATATATATACATATACAGTATATATACTGAGGAGGGCTTCAGCTACACTGGGGGCTGGGGGCCAGCCTGAGAGGATATGGTCCTGTGTAAGGGTGACGGCCTGCATCCTTCAAAGACAGGGACCACAGTCCTTAGCGGGAGGTTTAAATGTTAGTTGGATGAGCATTTAAACTAGCCAAGGAGGGCTGTATTACTAAGGGAGTCTAAAATGTTCCCCCCATGTGATGAAGCAACAGGGAGGAAAGGCCTAAAGGGAGGAAACTCTACCAAGGCAGAAGCACAAGAAGAAAAGGGTACACACAAGACAGAGGACATGGGTAGAGGGTGTATATCAAGAATGCAAAATGAATGGAGTGAAAGAGACAAGAAACAGAGAAGGTAACAAGGGTAGAGGGGGTTGGGGAGCTTAAGGGAGCGACACAGGCAGAAGGCAGGAAAAAGGGGTTGCAGGGAGGAAGCAAGGTATGGAAAGCTATGTGTGCCAAGGCAAGTAGTCTGGGAAATAAAATTCCAGACCTGGAGGCATCATGGAGGAGGCTTGCCTGGATTTGGTGGCCATAACTGAGTCACAGTTCACTGACAGTCATAAAAGGGACATGGCCGTACCAGCTTACTCTCTGTTCAGGAGGGATAGAAAGGGAAGGGGGGGTTGTTTTTTATGTGAGGGAGGGAATCATAGCTATGGAAACACAGGGGTACCTGGAGGAGAAAAAAGGGCTGGAGGTGCTGTGGCTCACTCTGGAGACAGGAGCTGGTGAAACTATCCATATAGGGATTGTATACAGACCTCCAGCACAGACAGAGGAGTTGGATAAGGCACTGGGGGAATCCATCATCAATAAGGCAAATGTGGGTGGGGGGGCTGCTAACTGAACACTTCAATCAGCCAGATGTGGATTAGAGCCTTCCAGCTGCAGCTTCGGCAAGAAGCAACACCATCCGTGACTCCCTACAGGGGTGTTTCTCAGGTGGCTAGTCAGCAAACCCACTAGGGATGAGGCTGTACTGGACCTGGTACTTACAAACAGGACTGCGCCGCAGACTTTATAGTGGGCAGTCCCCTAGCTACCAGTGATCGCTCTACAGTGTGGTTCAACATTAAGACAGGAGCAGACACAAACCACACGAGGAAAAGGGTCCTGGATTTTAGGAGGGTGGATTCCAAAGGAATGGGAGACTGTTTCAGAAACTGCCTAGAAAGTGAGGATTGCCAGGGATGGGTAGAGGAACAGCGGGGGGAAATAAGGGAGGGAATAATTAAGGCAAACAGCCTGTGCATGAAGGAAGTCACCAAAAGCCAAAGGAAAAAAAAGACTGTTACAGTACTCCAGGGAAGTAGCTGTGGTGGTGAAGGAAAAAAGGGTGGCATTCAGAAGGTACAAAGAACTGCAGAAGGAGAAAGGCAGGGAGCTATACCAAGTAACACTGGAGGATGCATGTAGTAAGGAGAGCAAAGGCACAGACAGCAAAGGTTAGCTAAAGGGGATAAGACTTTCTTCAGACACATAAGTGAGAAGAAGAAGAATGCAAGGGGAGGGATATTGAGGATGAGGAGGATGGCAGAGGGAGACTGTGCAGAAGAGGATCAAGCAAAAGCAGACATCCTAAACAGGTACTTCTGTTCAATCTTCACAGTGGAAGGAAAGTGGATGGATGACCATTGATAAGCAGGAAAAATGGGAGAGGCTGGAGGTGGACACAAGTCCATTTTCAGAGGAAAGAGTCCTAGATCGACTGGCTGAAAGTGGACAAGGCCATGGGACTGGCTGGGATACACCAAAAGGTACTAAAGGAACTCAGGAAGGTGCTTGCTGCATCACTGATGGCCTTATTCAACAGTTCACTGGAAACAAGCATGGTTCCAGAAGACTGAAGGAGAGCAGATGTGGTCCTGCTTTATAAAAGCGTTAGCAGGAAAGAGACTAGCAACTATAGGTGGTCAGTTTCACATTAGTGGGGGGAAAATTAATGGAAACCCTGTTAAAGGTATGGTTAGTAGAGGCTCTTGAATCCAATGGGCTACAAGACCAAAGGCAGCATGGATTCATGGGGAAAGGTCATGAAAGACAAATTTAATTGATCTCTTTGACTGCGTGACCAGGGTACTAGATCAGGGGAGGGCAATGGACATGGTCTGTTTGGACTTTAGCAAGGCCTTCAACACTGTGCCACACAGAAGACTAATAATGAAATTAAGCAACCTGGGGTAGTATCCAAAGTGGTAAACTGGGTATGTAACTGTTTAATAGATAGGTGACAGAGGGAGGTGGTTAATGGCACTCACTCTAAAGAGGGGAGAGTGACCAGCAGGGTGTGGCATGGCTCAGTACAGTGACCAGTCTTCTTTAATGTTTATGTAAGTGATATTGCAGGAGAACTGGAAGGGAAGGTATGTCTTTTTGTAGAGTATACCAAAATCTGTAATGGAATGGATACTCAGGAAGGGATAGAGAGAATACGTTGGGACCTTGGCAAACTCAAGGAGTGGTCAAGGGCATGGCAACTGGGGTTCAATGCCAAAAAGTTCAAAATCATGCACCTAGAGCATAGAAACCCAGAAGCTGAGTATAGGATGGGGTGGGAGGTACTGACAGTCACTAAGCATGAAAGGGACCTTGAGGTTATGATATCTGATTACCTCAAAGTGGCAGGGCAGTGTGACAAAGCAGTAGGTAGAACCAATAGGATGCTGGGATGCATAGGAAGGGGTGTTACCAGGAGGAAGGAGGTGGTGTTGCCACTGTATTACTCACTTGTGAGACCCCATCTGGAGTATTGTGCTTAGTTCTGGATGCCACACCTCAGAAAGGACATAAGCAGGGTGGAGGCAGTGCAGAGTAGGGCAACTAAAATGGTGCAGAGGTTGCATCAAATGCCTTATGAAGAGAGACTGAGGGATCTCAACATGTATGCCCTAGAATAGAGGAGAGTGAGAGGAGACACACTAGAGGCCTACAGATATCTCATGAACGTGAACAAGGTATAGGAGGAGAGTCTCTTTCAAATGAGAAAGAGCACCAGGACCAAAGGGCGTGTGATGAAGCTGGAAGGGGGAAGTTTAAGAAGGATGTGAGGAAGTACTACTTCACTAAAAGAGTGATGGATGTCTGGAACAGACTGCCAGCAGAAGTGGCAGAGGCAAAAACAGTAACGGGCTTCAAGCGTGCATGGGATAGACATAGGGGAATTTTAGTGTGGTGCTCTGGTAGTCTTCTTGGTTCCTGTTTTTGTTTTCCACTCCAAGACATGGTTGTGACTAAAGGGAACTTAATCTTACTACTGACAACGGTGTCACTCTCCAGCAGGTGTTGTGGTTGGGGGACACTATAGGTTCCTAGGTGGGTGGATGGAGGCACCCGACAAGGAGAAGCAGGAGTCATACACAGATGTCCGATGAAGCAAATACGTTTCTTTAACAGATGGGGAAGGATGACACAGTCACAGAGGTAAAGACCAACAATAATAATGGCAGGAAGAATAGACAGCATTATCATTGCCTGAACAGTAATGACACATAAATAACTAATGTAAGTTCTAAAAGGTGCACCTTGGTCTAAGGTACGGAGTACTCCAACCTAAAAGAGGACTATTAATTACTGGTACCAAGAACTCTATATGACAGTATTATACTCTACAGTATTACAGTGAAGACAAATTGCTGGGATTCAAGTACATTAGAGTCCAGTTGTTGGCTGAAGAGGATTATTTTAAGGACTCCAGATGAAGAGGAAGCTGGTAGGAATGAAAGACAAAACCTTGGTTGCTGACTGAACTGGTGTGATGAAAGAGGCCTTCATGAGACCCCCGGGGCTTAGGAGAGGTTTTGCAAACAGGCCATGAGTTCACCCACTAAACCCCCTCTCCTTGGCTGCCGGGACACGAGAATGCAACAGTAGACAAACAACTGGGGAAAATTTTTGGCACAAAACCTTCTAATGGGCTGCCAGGATGAAACTGATGCTCGAAGATAGAATCCTACTACAGCCCTCCAGTAGGCTGCTGGGACGTAGAGAACACTGAAGAAGAACTTTGGCCACAGCCCTCCAATAGGCCACTGGAACAAGGCCAATGGGACCTGAAGCTTCAGTGCAAGCCCTCCAATGTGCTGCCGGTATGAAACAAGTGGAGAAGAAGAGATGAAGCAGGACAGTAAAACACCCAAGATGATGCAGGCTTCTGGGTGAAGTTATACGCTGGAAGTCCTCAGATGGTGATTCGGAATACTGACCTTTGGATACCAACACCAAAGGATACCTGTAAAGGAAAGGAAAATAACAAAAAGGATACTGGATACTGTAAGCTGGAGGCTATGAAGGAAACAAAAATAACAAACAGGATGCTGGATTCTCAGAGTGGAGGGAACAGTCCCTGACTATTGAGTCTGTGTGGTTCCTAAATTCACGGGGTAGGGATGAAGATGCAATGAACAGCAGTGGACCTCTTCTAACTACTGGCTTCCGGCTAGGGAACCCAATGTGGTGCAAAGCTTTGATGTGAAGCTCTCACAGGAGGATGCACTTGAAGAAAAGATCAGCAGCTTAATGGCATGTTGGTTCATAAATCTGTAAGACAAAGTTGCTGGATGACGATCTCAGATGGCTGGAGACTGATTCAGGACAGAACTCCAGCTATCACCAAAGGCACACAATCTGAAGCAATTGGCAGTCTTAGCAAGCAAAAATCTCAGTTCAGGGGCAATTGCTGGGACAACTGCCAGTGGTGGAGTAAACCATAGTGTCTGTGGGTGATTGCCAGTTGCAGAGCACAGAACACATAGTTCAGGGCAATTGCTAGTTGCAGGATGCAGAACACACAGTTCGGGGCAATTGCCAGTTGCAGGGCACAGAACACACAGTTCAGGGGCAATTGCCAGTTGCGGGGTGTAGAACGCACAGTTTGGGGGCAATTGCCAGTTGCAGGGCACAAAGAACACAGTTGGGGCAATTGCCAGTTGCGAGCATGGAACACGTAGTTCGGACGCACACACAGTTTGGGGGCAACTGCATTTTGCAAGGCACTGAACACTCAGTTTGGGGGCAATTGCAGGTTGTAGGGGCAAATCTCAGAGTTCAGGGGCAACTACCAGTTGCAGAGGGCAAATCTCAATTGCAAAAATCATTCACAATAGCTGTACTCTTGCCCTTGTCTGTTGCTCAAATACAGTACCACCCCTAAGAGCCCTGTTTAGCCCTTGTATTTTCTTACTAGCCTTTTGGCTGAGCTTACTAGCCCACTCTAATGCTCAGGCACCTCTACATGTGGTCCAACAATGGGGAAACCTGAAAACCCCTTCTCCACCAATGCAATCCCTAGTCGCTGTCACAGGGCACCGAGTTCAATTAATTTACATCTATTAGCCCAAAACAGATACAGCTAGCCCTTTGAATGAATGGGGCTTGCCCTTTGTTCCACTAGTCCACTGAGTGCTTAATCAATCAATCAATCAAATCTTTATTTATCCAGGTGGACACCATTGAGCAAGCTCATTTACAAGGTGGACCTGCATCACACAAGGTCAGGTACAATACACATATGTACAGGCATTAAGGCAAAACATGGGAATATATAATACAGCGAGCTAAATAACAGTAAGACAAATAGTCCATTTAGGTAAGCATTGTAATATATCTAACTATGTACATGTCATGTTTAAGGAAATGAGAAAAAGGAGTTAAAGGTAAGGGGCTATATATGGAGAGGGGGACACAAGGTCAGAAATTAAATGGAACCTAGCGAAGGTGTAGGTAGCAAAGGGTAAGGAGCAAGGGTCGTGGTGCTGCACGGAATACTCACTTATGACTTCGGGCTTATAGGTTAAGGTTGTAGGCTTCAGGGTTGCCGACCGCCTGGTAGCCTTGTTTTCCCGCAGCGTCTGAGTTGGCAGCCCTGAAGGGTTCTCGACTCTCAGGGAGCGGAGTCTGATCAAATGGGCACGGGCGGCGGCTTTGGTAGCGCCGACTGCCCTGTGACTGCGATTGCCTGCGGCGTCCAAGCTAGGGGCCCTGGAGGGTTCTCAGCTCTCAGGGAGCGTAGTCTGATCAAGTGGTCTCGGGTGGCGGCTTCAGGGGCACCGGCCGCCCGGTGGCCACGGTTTCCTGCGGTGACTGAGCTGAGAGCCCTGCGGGGTCATTGGCTCTCAGGGAGCGTAGTCAGAGCAAGGGGTTGGGAGGCTTGGGAGAGGGGAAAGAATGGCAGGGCAAGAGCGAAGAGAGGGTATAGGGTTTCTGAGAGGCAGTGTTTTATAGTGCGCAAGAGGAAGGCAGAGGATGATATTACGCAGAGAGGGAGCAGTTTATAGGCGGTGGAAACAGTGACATACTTCTGTGATTGTTTTTGCATATAAAGTCTTGAACACTGCGAGACTAGCTAGGGATCTTAATTTCAAGGATTTCTGTAGCTTATTCCAGAGAGCTGGCAGTGAGAAGCCTATGGCCACTCTCCCAAAACGCGTGCGGATGCTGGGAATCCTCAGAGAAATTAGGGAGCGGCTCCTTAGAGCATAGTTTCGGAGCTAGCTTAGAGGCAGTAGATCAAAGATATACTGTGGTAATTTACCGGTAACCGCTCTAAATGTCCATACGGCGGCATTTCTATTGCATCTGTATTGCAGAGAGGTCCATCCTACTGCAGCATATAAGGAGCAGTGGTGGGTAGAGGAGGGGAGGCTGGTAATGAAACGCAGCGCTCTGTGATATAGGACATCAAGTTTACCCAGATATGAGGCGTTGTAATGACTATAGATGAAATCAGCGTAGTCAGTTAAGGAGAGGAATGTGGACTGGACTAGCTGCCTTTTTGCCTCTGTAGTCAGAAGGCGGTTTATCCGGTAGAAAAGCCCCATTCCCTGCCTCAGTTTTTTCACCATATCCTCCAAGTGTTCCCTGAAGGAGAGTTTGTGGTCTAGCCAGACCCCCAGGTATTTAAACTTGGTGACAAACTCCACGTTTTCTCCCAATAAGGTGGTAATGGGGGGTAGGGTGCCAATAGTAGCAAGGTGAGCCAGATGGTTGCCAGGTGAGAGTATCATTGCCTTAGTTTTTTTGGCATTGAGGAGCAGCTTTTTGCTGAGAAGCTGGTATTGTAGGACATCGAAGTTAAGTTGCAGATCTTTACAGGCAGGTTCAGGTGTTGCCCGGCTTAGGTAGAGTACTGTGTCATCCGCAAACAGGTGAATGTTGGCCTCCTTGATGCTGAGATCAATGCTGTTAATATATATAGTGAATAGTAGTGGTCCCAGGATGGAACCTTGTGGGACACCTCTTAATAGCAGTTTAGGGAAGGGGAGCTCCCCTTCTGCCTTGACCTGCTGATGCCTATCCGTTAAGTAGTCCTGGAACCAGCCCATAGAAATGGTGTCTAGACCTAAGGCTTTTAATGAAGAAAGAAGTAGGCAATGGTCGACAGTGTTGAATGCCTTGCTGAGGTCCAGAAAGACAGCGCAGATTAATTTTTTGTTTTCTAGGTTGTATTGCCAATCATTTGTTACCTTGGCTAATGCCGTAACTGTACTATGGTTAGTTCGGAAACCTGACTGTATAGGATTTAGGAAGTTTGTGTTTTCCAGGAAGTCTCTTAGCTGGGCATTCACTATTTTTTCTAGAAGTTTTGACAGAATGGGGTGTAGCAAAATTGGCCTGTAATTATTTAGGTCACAGGGATCCCTAGGTTTAAATAGCGGGATGATGTGAGCAGTTTTCCATAAATTAGGGAGAGACCCCTGGGACAGTGACAGATTAAATAGATGAGTAGTAGGCACAGCCAGGACATACCAGACAATCTTTAGGTAGTAAGGGTCCAGAAAATCCATGCCAGCGCCTTTTTTGATATCCAAATGAAGGAGAAGGTCTTCAACCTCTTTCAGGGTAGCAGGTGAGAAGGAAAAGGCGGTGTTTGTTAAATTAGGCTCAGAAGGCAATACAGTCATCTGAGAGCGCAGGCTGCAAGCAGGTGAGTTGTCGAATGCTAGTCCAGCTGAGGCAATATGATTATTGAAGGCTTGTAGTATTTTCTTTTTACAGCTGATAATGACATTGTTCGAGGAGATTTTTGAGGGGAGCGCATTTCCTGTCGTATGACCAGAAAGGTCTCTTATTGTGGTCCAGAATTTGGTTGGGCATTTTGAGGTGGAGTCTAGCTCTGTGCGGTAGAAATTAGACTTGGCCTCTCTGATCAACATTGTGCAGGAGTTCCTGGCAGTTCTGAAAAGACATCAGTCTTTGGCAAGTTGTGATTTGTGAGCATTTTTCCAAAGCTCGTCCCTTTTTACTAATGTGGATTTAAGGTCTGCAGTGAACCAGCGATACGTTCTAGGCTTTATATGGGTTTTGACCAGAGAAGCGTGGATATTGAGGGCATTTGTTAAAATTTCCTCGAAGATGGCGTATGCTTGGTTGTTGGGAAAAGGAACAAAACACCTTGGACTTGCTAGCCTTTTCTTTGCTTAGCCCACTTGGACTCTTTAATATAACTAGGGCTTGCCTTGCCCTTTCGCACTGTCCCAGGAAACTGCCCTAATGAATATTTATTAGCTCGCCTTAGGGCCTGATTCCCTCAACTCTGCCCCTGGGAAGCCTATATTCATTTTTCCCCACAACAGGGCCTTTCTGCCATAAATTTTGCCCCTGATCATCGCTTCGCCCAAATTATTATTAAATTATTCAAAATAGGCCCACTGCCTGCCCCTTAATGGCTCTTGGCCATCTCGTGTCCTCAGGCACTTTTAAAACAAATTACTAAATTTACTGAAAGTTTTGGCAGTTGGCACTTGACTCTTAGTGCTGCCGCTGACTCACTGCCCCAGCTTGGGGTGAAGTTGTGGAGGTCAGGAGGCTAGGAGGTGCTGGAAGAAGGAGGGAAATCAAACAGGTAGGGGGGGAGGCGACTCTGGGACCTTGTGGGGCTTCACGCCATCCAACACCCTTCTCTTGCTGTCTCTCTCTTGCTCTCTGAAGATGCAGCTCCTGGGCACCGCCACCAATGTGGGACTGGGATATACTTTTATTTAACCCTTGCAGGGCCGTGGACTGATATATCAGTCCAAAATTCCTATACTTTCTAATTCTGTCGGCAGTCTTAAGGGTTAAAATAAAACCAAAAAAGGGGCTAAACTGAGTCCACACTGTGAATGCTGATGGAGTCTGGGACCTGCAGACACTGCAGGACCCACCGCAACACACGGACCGTGATCGATGACCCCATGGACTTGATGACTGGAGGAGAGGCACGGCAGCAGAGCCAACAGAACCAGCTTCAACTCCCATGGTAAGCCTTGGGTTCCCATTTCTCTCATTGTCAGTCTTGCTCCATCCCCGCTCAGCAACTGGCTGCTACAAAAACTAACCTTCTTTTTTTAATGCTACACTCGGGGTTCGGCTGGATTACAATTTTTGGGACAGGGATTATGGTGGACGGAAAACAGTATGAAGAGAAACAGGAATATCGGAGACCTGTGTTAATGTGCTGGTGGAGGATATGTGACAACTGGAGTTGAAGATATATATCTAAGGGAGTGCGGGGCTAAGCCTCCCGCAGAAAATGAATGTTGTAAGTGTTGAACGAGACTTCAGATACGATTTCCTGTCCACCATGTTCCCTGTCCCAAAAACTGTAAGTGCTCCCGGGGTTCCAATTCTCAAACTCTGAGTCCTTGTCCTACTGGGCCTTTTGTTTTTAAAAACAAACCCCACGTGCTGGATAGGGACAGCAGTCTCAGCGCATGGACAACCTAGGCTCGTACTGCCTTCTTCGGGGGGGAGCAGGCAGCCAGGCAAAACAAAGAAAAACCTTCCTTGTTTCTATTTAAAAAACAGTTCTGCCCCTTTTGCCTGGCAATGGGTTGGGGGACACACTAACTGTGGGGCCCCCAGTACACTACCCTTATGCTACCCTTGATACCCACACTGCCCAGGACTCTAAGGAGCACTTTGTTTCATTAATTTATTTTTGTTGGGCCCCATACTTTGGAGCACTACATTAGTAAATAGGCAGGGAGGAAGGAGGGTCACCGGTGATCAGTTAGGGTCTGTGGAGACAGACTAGGCAGGGAACAACTGGGCAGACTGGGAAGGCCAAGTGGTCCTTTTCTGCTGACAAATTCTATGTTAGCTGGTGCCTTCTGCTGCACCCTTTCTCTTTGCAGGACCATCTCAAATCCCCTAATTTTAAATTTACAGAGTGAAACCCACAAGAAGCTCCCAGTTGATCAATAAGGAAAAGGTTAGAGGGCCACACCTCCCCCAAATCTGGTACAGTTAAAGTTTAACATGTTCCACCTTACTAAATCACATTGTTGTTATCACATTTCATATAAATTACTTGTTCAGGGGTACTACTGGCGAGTGTAACCTAGGTCCTCAAGGGTGACTGAGACTCTCCAAGTGTACGAAGGTGGTCAGGCCAGGGTGTTCATGTTTCTACTTTGGTGGAAAAGTCGAGGGGAGGGCCTAAGCACTGGGGAAATGTCTGTTGTATGTAAGTCAGAACTTTAAAAAATCACTTACTACTCCATGTTCCCACCAACGTGAAAAGGGTATTAAAGTTTTCACTCCTCACTGTTCCATGGCTGGGCTACAATTGCAAGCAGAAAAAGTACCCAAAAAGAAAAAATAAACAGGTTGCAGACTCAGGATAAGGACTTAAAGCACTCAAAGCAATGTGAAGCAGTATTGTTCAGGACTAACTGGCCGTACTATAACACTAGATGCACTGTTACCACAAGAAATGTACATATTTTAGATGGAATGTATATAGTTTACATTTACATCAGGCACACCTAGGCTATGCATCACAGTTCTGGGCCCCATACCTTAGGGGTGACATCAACAGAGTGGAAAGAATTTAAAGCAGGTTCACAAAGTCTATTTGGGGAAAAATATACAATATATAAAGAGAGATTAGACTGTTTAAACATGGTGAGTCTGGAAAAAAGGAGAGTAAGGGGTGACATTATTATACGATATTTTAAAAGACAATGGCCTCATGTTATCCATGCATCAGGAATTCACACACAACATAACGTTCCATGTAAGTTCAACACACAACGTAAAGTTAAGAAGGCGTGACAAACAAATTGACAAACTATTTTAAATCAAATAAAAGAGCATTTTTCTTTACCCAATGAGCTCTGTGACGCTCTGCCCCCTGTTTATGGTTATCTGTATGATATTTGTATTTTAAATAAATGGTCTGTGATTGTCTCACACAAGTCAGCAGTGAGTGAGAGACTTTACAGTTGACCCCAAAAGGCTTCAGTGGTGCTGAAAGCTGTAGGATGTGTAAAATTGACCAATGAAGAGAAACCCTAATTAAACGTTTCCTGTTCTGTCTTAATTAAAGTCTTCTGGCCATCTGCCAGGAGATAGCACCTCATAAAATGTTATGATTCCTGCAGGAAGAGACCATTTGCTTACAGACCTGTGAGAAAAACATAAAAACCTGAGCTCACTCTAGCAAAACAGGAAATCAGCAGGGAGGCATCAAAGAGGATGTTTGATGAAAGATTCATATTTTCAAAATTGCTGACTGTTGATTTCCCCAGTAGAAATAAAATATATTGGGAGATCTAACTGTGACCTCACCAAAAGGGGTGAGGAGATGGAGTTTGAAATGAACAGACATCAGAGGAAAACAGAGGATATTATTCTGGACTCAGAGAGAGACTTAATTCTCTGGACTTAAAACACTTAATGGTAACATCTAGATAGGCAAGAACTTTTAAGTATTTTGGGGTAGGGCATATTTGTGTTCTGTAACTTCCCATTTATTTTATGTGACTGTAAGTTAGTAATATAATTGTTCTGTGTTTGATTTTACCTGTTTTACAATTTTTAGTAAACAATATTTTCTTTAAAATACTGCCTGTGCTTTCTCTCAGTTCTTTTACATGTAATTGCTGAACCTGTGTTTAAGGCTGACAGTTGTTAAGGGCTTGAATGTGTTACTAAGCTTGCTAAAAGGTACGAATACCTAGGTCTCATATTGAGTTGTATGGGTGCATTTGGGGAACCTGGCTAGGTGCCACTGGGCGAAAGATTATATTGCATGTCCTTGAAGAGAATATATATCTGAGCCTGTTAACAGGGTATATTAGCATAAGGTTCACATTTTGACCCCCAGGACTCGAGGCTGGTAGGTGACTCGGACCCAAAACAGTCAGGAGGGCTACCCTGTCTGTCCCCTGTTAACACTATTGTGCTTCGAGGTTGGCACTGTGGGAGCAGAGGGCCTGACCAGCAGAGTGTGTTTGTGACAAGTTCTACTGAAACTCCTCATCCATAACGATAGTCAGTTATGCAACAAAATAATCTTTTAAGACTGAGCTTGGTAAACACATGGCTAGTGAGATTAATGAATACTCCCACAGAGAAGTGGGAGGGTAGTCTCAATGGCTCTCTCAGCCTACTTCTACTCTAAAGGCCATAGTATGAGCAGTAGTATCTAAGGTGCATGCAGAAAATGAGAACAAAAAGCCCCCAAACACAAACGTGAATGCAGAAATGTAGCACAGGACACAAGGCACAAAGATGCTCAGTGAAATTATTTATTTAATTAAATGGTAATAGTATAATACAGCACTAAAAGCATCACAAACATGATATATAATAGTGGTTCCATGTCATTGCAGTGAAGTTTTTATAGCGCCGACAATGATGGCGAGAGCAAGTCACCAAAAACTGCAATGGCGACTTGCACAATAGTGATATGCACAAGAGTGACACCTGGCCACATGTACAGGACCTAACAGAAACAACAAGTTTTTTGTGTGGGGGGGCTATACCCCCCACACCCCCATGCGAGGGGCTTTGCCCCCTGTGATCCCCATAATTAAGATTCTCAACTCCGAGGGGGCGCTTGACTTTGGGGTAAAGTGCAAAAAGTACATGTGGCAAAATGAATCGCACACCGCAAGCTCCGAACCCAGAGCCTTTTGCCATAGGGGTATACACCCTACCACTATGCAAGATGGCCAGCTCAGAATCACACCGCCAGACCTCCTGCCATATCCTGGTACCGCCCTCCCCCTGTCTCACATACAGCCCATTCCTACAGTTGCTGTTGTTGACATACTGCCTCGCTATTCCCCTAGTTGCTATTGTTCCACTGTCGCTTTTCTAACGGGTGGTCATATTGAGTAGCCCATATTGAGTCACTTGATGTGACTGCGCCAATATCACTAGATACTATAATAGCCACAAGGTCTCGGGCACATGCTAAAATCCTTAAGAGGGATGCAAAAATTCAAATGAAAGAAAAGTTACTCACATAATTTATTTATTCAGGATAAGAAAAGTCATACAGACGACCATCCCGCCTAAGGTGGGGTGGTCATCTGTATGTCTTTTCTTATCCTGAATGTGAGTAACGTTGCTTTCCCTTAAATTTTTGCATCCCTCTTATGGGTTTTAGTGTATGCCAGAGACCTTGTGGCTATTGCAACCTCAGTTAGTCTCTGGATCACCACGGTCCTTGAGTGCACTTCTTTGGTTACTGAACATGGCATATAACCAAACTGGTGTATAGCCAAAACAAAAAAAGGCTCATAAAAGAGAAGTATATAACCTGATCAGGATATAGCTTAAAGAACTGGTGACACGTTTAGGAGAACGTTGACAAAACGTAATATTTAGGCACTACCCAGCTTGTATTTCCCTCTGTATTCCTCCCCCCCCCATTATTTAGTAGTGAGGTCATTTTCATGAAAACAGGATCTTTACTCTTGAAGAGTTCACCTATTGCTGCTGCTTTCTCCCTCGCTGAAGTCATAGAGTACTGTTTGTGATCGCACAGTTACTCCCATGGCAACAGATTGTGATGTCACATTAGAGGATTATGTCTTGAAGTAGGGAGTAAGCTACAGAGGCAGATGAACTCAATCATATATTCATACACATTTCTGTAGTAATAAATTATGGGGAGGAGAAATATATAAAATATAAATGGAATGCAAGCAGAATTGCACCTATTATTATGTTGTTTAGAGTTTTCTTTGAAGTGTTAATAGCTCTTTAAACAAGTGAACCATACAGTACAAAAAGAAGGTGCCACTTGAGCAAAAGTAAACAGCAGGAGAAATGTTGCTTGGCTAGATCACAGCCCCTATGTTTTGCTTCCGCACTGAGGCTTCACCTGGCAGAAAGAAAATGCCACACACAGCGTAAGTTGCCAGTGCTGCCCATTTATTTAATAGTCAAACAGTCCTTGCAGGTTGAACCTGGAACTTTGGGCACAGACTTAAACCTTAATAGTGTCCTGGAGTAGGACAAACAGTAACAGTGAGCACGCAAGTAACAGTAAGAGTCGCCAAACAAATCAACTCATTTAAAAGGTGGATGCAAATCAGTCTGTGAGCTGGCAATACCTTCCCACCCAGGCATAGTCTTGAAATAAGCATTCATGTAGCCTGTTAGCACATACAATGGATGCTGTGCATGATGCCACCTCGCCGCAGAAAATGGATGCATTGGCATCATTATGCGTAAATGCCATGGAGCCCTGTCCTTGCAGCATTCATGAATGGGGCATGCAACAGTTACGTGCCCAATCCCTGGGCCGCGCAGACAGCAATGCACCGGGGCAAACGGGGGGTGTACCAGGGGTATGCCAGTGTTAAGCGGCATTCACTATTGCTGGAAGTGCTGGCCACCGGGGTGTGGAGGAGGGTGCCTGTTATGCCAGGGTGGACCCTGCCATAATGGCACTGTGGACCCAGTTCATGGTACACAGGACACTGCCCATGCCCAGCAGCAGTATGGACATCCCTCACACACTCCAGGACACCTGCCCCAGTCCCAGATGTATGGTATAGGCCCCACTCAGGATGGTTACCCCGTCCCAGTCCATAGTGGCAGGCAACCTCCCCCCACACACACACACATCATTGCCCTGGCTCCTGCCATCTGTAGGCACCCACCCGACACACAGCCTTGCCCCAACCCAAGCACTGTGCAGGCCCCCATCACTGTGCAGAACCCCCCCACCACCATGCATCCATGCCAAAATCATGCACCTAGAGCATAGAAACCCAGGAGCTGAGTATAGGATGGGGGTGGAAGGTACTGACAGGTATTAAACATGAAAGGGACCTTGGGGTTATCATATCTGATTACCTCAAAGTGGCAGGGCAGTGTGACAAAGCAGTAGGTAGGACCAATGGGATGCTGGGATGCACAGGGAGGGGTATTACCAAGAGGAAAGAGGTGGTGTTGCCACTGTATTACTCACTTGTGAGACCCCATCTGGAGTATTGTGCTTAGTTCTGGATGCCACACCTCAGAAAGGACATAAGCAGGGTGGAGCCAGTGCAGAGTAGGGCAGTTAAAATGGTGCAGAGGTTGCATCAAATGCCCTATGAAGAGAGACTGAGGGATCTCAACATGTATGCCCTAGAAGAGAGGAGAGCGAAAGGAGACATAATAGAGACCTACAAATACCTCATGAACATGAACAAAGTATAGGAGGAGAGTCTCTTTCAAATGAGAAAGAGCACCAGGACCAAAGGGCATGTGATGAAGCTGGAAGGGGGGAAGTGTAAGAGGGATGTGAGGAAGTACTACTTCACTACTCAGATCCAAGAACACCTTGTGCTCTCTCAGCTCTCCCTTTCCTTGATTCATCCTTTTTTTTCACCCCCTTTATAGTCTGGCTTCCAGAAGTCCCACACCACCTCCACCTTCCTCCTCCAGCTTATTGACTACATTCAGTCTTGCATAAATCAGGGTTTGGTCACCTCCACCATTTTTGTTAACGAGGCCAAAGTTTTCAACATGGTTGCCCACCCCCTCCTCCTGGACAAACTCAAGGCTATGGGGGCTCTCTGACTCCTCATTTGGTTGGTTTTGCTCCAACACTGAGGGTAGGTCTCAAGCTGTCTATACTGAAGAATCCACATTCCCCCACTCCCTATCAGCTCAGGCATCCCCTAAGGGTCCATCCTTAGCCCAGTACTCTTCTCCATCTTCCTGAATGATTTCCCGCTGCCTGTTCCTCTGCATCCATCCATATGTATGCAGATGACGTGGTACTCTTTGCCTCCAGATCCTTAATCTCTGATCTCATGGCCATGCTGCAGCTGAACTTTACTAACATCCAGCACTGCTTCCTGGCAAATCAGCTGTCTCTCAATGCCAAGAAAATGGTCTCTATGACCTTTGGCATTAGGCAGTGGCTCGCCAGGCTCACCCCTCTTCCCTTCTTCCATATCGTGGATGGTGCAGCAATGGATAATGTCCCCTCATTCTAGTACCTTAGGGTCTGGCTGAACCAGCACCTCAAGTTCTTAGTGCATGTGGATGCCATCTACAAGAAGTTGCACCCCCAAACCTGGTGCACTTTACAGGAAAAAAGGGTGTATTTCACTTCCTGCATGGCGAGAGATCATCTCAAAGATGATGCTCCCCACCCTCCACTATGATAACATAGTATAGAGTGCTTTTCCCAAGACCACCCTAGCAAGACTGAATCCCCTCTTCCACTTCTTTTGCTGCTTTACTTTGGACTGTCCTCCCCTAACCACCACTGCTCCCTGTATTTCTCCTGCTCCTTTTCTTCCCTTGAAGTCAGATGCCTCACCCATTATGCTTCCTTCATCTCCAAATACTGGCTTGGCTCCCTCCTGACCTTGCTACCCTCCTCTCCTCCCCCCATCCACTTCTTACCCCCTTCACAACTCTGGCTTTCATTCTGTCACACTCCCCTCAAGGAAGTCCAGTGCTGGTCAAGCTGTCTCCACCTTCCGGTTCCCCAGACTATGGGGTTCTCTCCCCCTACCATCTGCTCTGCCTCTTCCCACCACTTCCTCTCCTCCCTCCTCTGTGACTTCACTACTGACTCCAGCAGTTGCCCCTGATACTGGCCCCTGGGCTGCTGCCCACCACCTTCTTTCCTCTGTTCCTCTTCACCCTGCATTTACACTAGTGCAGTCCGCTCTTACCTTTGCTCCCACCCTGAACTCCATATTGCCTCTGCACATTAGCAATGTTGTTATCTTCCAGCACTTCATTGTATTATAATGCAAATGCAGTTATCCTTCAGCACTTTCTTATATAGTTATGTATTTTACATCTCAAAATCCTTGTCTTTGTATCATTGTTATGATGCTTATTCAGCTGTTATTGTGTTATTGTTATTGCTGTATTATTGTTGCTAGTGTTCTTCATTGTCCTCCTTTTCCCTCTTTCACCCCCAGGACACATCTGGAAATGAGCTGTTATCAGCTCAGTATGTCTTCCCTGGTAACACTTTTTTTTTTTAAACTTTCTTTATTTTAACCCTGGTAACACTTTTAAAATAAATTAGTATGGACCCCACAGGGCCTGTACAGCCTGTCACACTACTCATGAGAAGTACGAACCATAGTATGAGAAGCATATTGGCTTATATTCATGAAACAAACTAACTAACTAATAAATCAGTCGAGGAATCAAACAATCCATTAGTAAACAGTGCTTATTGAGCACCTAATGTTTTGACTTTACTTTACTTGTTATTCATGAAGAACTTTTAGTGTTACTTCCGAATAATTTTACTTTATTTTATTCTTATTGTTTTTTTTTTTTACTAAAAGGCAGTGCAGGACCTACAGTGGAGTTAAACTATGAGAAGAGTGCAGCAAAAAGAAAAAGGAACTGGGGAAATGCTTCCTAAATAGAGCAATGAAATGAAACCATTAATGCCCTGCAAAACAATGCCATGAGTAATGTTGGAATTACCTTTTATGAGCTTTGGGAGCTAGGGGGATCATAAGGGCCCTATCTTTAAATTAACCCCCCCTTCCCATTTTAAGTCAATGGCAGTGATGCATGAGCTATGAAGGCTCAGATCAGAGCTAGGGGACCGAGCCCTGGCACCCCCTAACTCCAACACTGGGACTCATGGAGATATGCCATTTGGTTCTATGCACTAGAAATAATGAAGGAACGAGGAATGGTGAATCTGCTCTTCAGTCTTTCCTGGGGCAACCACCATCTCTATACAAACAGGAATAATTGATGTTGATATGTGTACATAAAAAGTAAAAATATTTTTGAAAGTGTCTGTTTCTGTTTGTCCCTACCGTCTTCCTGTGGTATTGCTCTTGCACCTTACTGTACTGTGTTTTCTGTATTTTGTATTTTATTTAATCTGCACCTTGCTACTGTCTACTCCCCCCCCCCCACGGACACATCTGGAAATGAGCTGTTACCAGCTCAGTATGTAATTCCTGGTGAAACTTTAGAACTACATAAATACATAGAAACATAGAATTTGATGGCAGATAAAGACCACTTGGCCCACCTAGTCTGCCCATTTCCCTACCTAACAGATAAGCTGCAGATCCTAGTTAACCAACAGCCTACTTTCTCCTACCCCCCACTAGAATTGCCTTATGTCTGTCCCATGCATTCTTGAATTCCCCCACTGTTTTTGACTCTACGACCTCCTCAGGAAGGCTGTTCTATGCATCTACAACCCTCTCTGTGAAGAAATACTTCCTCTCATTACCTCTGACCGTCCCCTCTATCTTCCAATTGTGCCCCTGTTCTTGCACATCTCTTTTCTGAAAGATGCTACCCTCTTGGACTTTGTTGATTCCTTAAGGTATTTGAAAGTTTCTATCATATCCCCTCTCCCCTCCTTTCCTCGAGGCTATATGTCTTAAGCTCCTTTAGTCTTTCTTCATATGTCTTCTGGTGCAGACCCTGCACCATTTTGGTTGCCCTCCTCTGTACAGCCTCCACCCTGTCTATGTCTTTGCGGAGATGGGGTCTCCAGAACTGCACACAGTACTCCAGATGTGGTCTTACCAACTGTCTGTACAGAGGGACAACAACTTCCTGTTTTCTACTGGTGATGCCTCTCCCTATGCATCCCAGTATACCCCCAGCCCTCCTTACATTCCTGCACTTCACTTTTTCCAGTTAGTAGGGAAGGGATGGCCATAGACTGGGTAATGAATGTTTTTTGTGTAGGTAATTAAATTATCTGATCTTGTTATATAATGCAGCACAAGAGGTTAGTTGGAAAATGGTTCAGTAGGGATCAATCTCCAGTTAATTCGTAAGCATGAGATTATTTGGGGATGTACAAATGATTCAATTAAGCAAGGATTGTGACTGAGCTGCAACCTAGTTAGGCTATAATGACTTTCACAATATCTGTATTATGTGATCATGTAACGACTGAAAATCTGCAAAATGTTACTTTCTCTTGTCACTAAAGAAGAATGCATTGTTCATTGAAACTGTTTAGAACTTGTGCAGATGCTGGATTAAAATCTCAGATGACGGTATGATGTCTGGCTAAAAAATCAACTTGGACAAGTCAGAGGCGATTAGGCTTGGGGCGTGTACCTGGCAGGTTTCTGGGATTAATTTCCTTTTAAGGGGGCCCACCAGCAATGCAGGGAGGTATCTTGGGGTTTAGGTCTTCCCTTATTTATGTACTCTTTTTGCCCTGAATTACGAAAAAACAGTTCCATGAAATCAGGGCAGACATCGCACAATGGGATTTGCTTCCCATGAATCTAGGTGGTCTTTTTGCCACCCTAAAAATGAATGGGCTCTTCTTCTTTTTTTCAGGCTCTGCCAATCCAGATCCCTGTAGAATTTTTGATTTACCTATAGCAGGGTGGGCATTAGGGTTGCAGCCCCAGATCTTTATTCATTAGCCCTAAATAAGAGTCCCAATTCCTAAAGCTGAACCCTGTACTAGCAGTTTGTTTTTTCACTGGACAGGAGAGGTAGGGGCTCAAGTCCCTATTCTAGTCAGATGCTAGACATGCCTCTGGCCTGCAGAGGCTGATATTGTCTTTTGTCCGGGCAGGCATAGGATCAAATGGAGACTCCCCTACTTTTCTAGAGACAGAGGTGGTCTTGCTGTGTTGGACTTCCACCTTAATTATTTAGTGGCACAACTGGCACTGGTTGTTACCTGGACTAAATGGGGGGGGGGGGACAGATTGTTTAGTAATAGAAATTAATCAGACCCTCCTGGTACCTCTGTTTGCCATCCCTCACATCTATTTAACTCAGTGGGTTTGGTCCCAAATTGCTAACCCTTGGACAAAGCACAACCTGTGCATACTCTCCAAGGCAAAGCTCTTCACTGGCACCACCAATGGGGGTGAGCACTCTCTTGATTATAATCAGTGACCCTGACTTTGGTCTGCCCTGTACTGACTCTGGTTTCCTGGAGATGGAACAGACAAACCCTCACAAGATAGGTTCTATGTCATAACGGTGATCGTCATTTGGGCTAGTGTACATCACCAAAAATAAATAACAGCAATGTACACTCGCAGTGACTACAAAACCGATGACGGTTTTCTAAGTTATGCGGAGGGTTGCACCTGCACACACCCCACCATGGGGGGTTGCCCCCTCACCCCCCATTTAAAGATCTCAACCCAGGAGGTGCATGTGTGTGTGTGTGTGTGTGTGTGTGTGCATGTGTGTGTGAAAACTTAACAAAATAAAAAAATGGACCTGATACAAAAAGTGATCGCACCCCAGAACCGAACCCAGCACCCTCCCAACCCCAGCCTGCCACCCTACCTACCACGCCACACAGCCAGCTTGCCAGCCAACTGCTGCACTACATCCCACATACCCTCCCTTCCACCCGTCGTGTGGCATGGTCCTTCCCGCATGTGTGTATATATACATGCATCCTGTCGCCTAGTCGCCAACCCCAGTATCCTGTCACTACCTTGCCAGGTAGCCCAGAGCAGAGGCACCATGATTGAGTCACCCTTTTTGCAGTTGCTTAATCATGGTCACCGTGTTCACTGGATACCCACAAGATACTGACATTTATTTCGGGGGGGGGTGGATGTGTCTCCTTTCAGGGACTGCAAGGCTGATGTGGGCTGCCCAGAATGAAGCACTTTAGATATCTGTAGGTGCAGCACCGTTTGACCTCCCAAAACATAATCCCACAGTATGTGAAGGGAGTTAACACCCCTGGAAGAATTTTTGTATTGGGCAGTCATGCTGTCCGAGAGGGAAGGCATATAGTCTCAAAGGTGTATAAAAACCTGTCTTAGGGGACCACCACCCAGAAATTGAACAGCTCAGACTACAATGGGAAAGGAATGCCCAGATAGCCATTTCTACAGAAAGTTGGAATAAGTGGTGAGAGACGGGGTGTTGAATCACAGCCTCGCTGGGAAGGTATGAATTTAGGTGGCAGTGCATGGTGTGATTCTTCCACACGCCAACCATCACACATCACTTTCCTGTTGGTTCTTCAAATTTGCACTGGAGGTGATGTGGGGGAGATCAGATCACACTTCCATATCTTCTGGGACTGCTCCATTCTCCTACCATACTGGTCTCAGATACAGAGGGAACTGGAGGGGTTGTAGGGGCTATCTATTCCCTTCACGTTTGAGCACCTAGTGCTCGGGGCTCGAGTGGCCAGGAACAGAACATAGCAGGGGCTGCTCCATGCACTTTGCACAGTAGCTTTAGAAGACATTATGTCATGCTGGATGCAAGTTGCTCCTCCAACCCTGGCATTCTGGGTGAAGAGGGTTGAGGAGTTATGTAAAATGGAATGACTAACAGCAACTCTCAGAATGACAGTAGAAAAACACACAGAGCTCTGTTTATGGTGGGAGTCCCGAGGAGAGGAGCAGTAACACTGCTAAGGCTCTGATGGAATGGGTGAACAGGGTAGGGGCAAGGAATGAGCCGCAGGGCTAGGAGAGGGGCACGGGGATTAGGAGGTGCACACTTATCTCCAAGGCTAAGATGGTAAAGATTGCAGTTGTTTAGGGGAGTTTGAACCCTAGCATTTTTTGCTCATGGAGTAAGCCATGTAGTTTGAACCTGAATTAAGCTATGCAGCTCAGTTACTATTTCTGTTAGCACAGGAAGTGCACATCGATGGAAGCTATCATAGTGTACTAATGTATGACATCAGATACCTGCAAAATGGTTTGTACACCTTTTTCATCAATCAGTGATTTGTTAGTGACAGTGGCTCAGTAGGTACCACGCTCATCTCTGGGGTCCGAAGATTGAAAGGTTGTGGGTTCTAGCCCCACACCTGGTACTTGGGGTAGTACCCATAACTGACACTGTAGAGCAGTACAAGGGGGATGCGGCACTGTTGAGGTACTCTCCTTTGAATGAGATGTTAAATGGAGGTCTATTATACCCATCTGTGGTCACTGTGGAAGTGAAAGATCCCATGGCACTTATTGAGGAAGGGCAGGGGAATTTTTTTATTAAAATAAACAAAAACATAAAATCCTGCAATCAACTCAGGAAAACATCAGTCAAAAAGAAAGCATATCCCTGATAAGGCTATTAATAATACAACAGTAATAAACCAAGGAAGAAACAACGAGGTTAACCAAGGAAATAATTGGGGGGGGGAGGTCAAAGACAACAGTGTGCAATATGGAGAAAGACCAAAGAGGAAATTATATATAATTAGCTCATAGGCTTACTGAACGTGTAACCCACTCCATATTATGTCATTTGTCTGCAAATACACCAGAGTTAGAAATCTTCAGCACAGTAATCAGATCGAACGTGTGAGGTTATAATATTGAGATGGTTTAGCTTGCATAAGCATTTACTGTTGTAATGAAAACTGGTATCAGTTTAACTAGCTTAATGCATGCGAAAAAGTACATTCAGGGAACTAATGATCCATTCATGCCAAGCAGAACTGTAATACCCATACACCGATGTTTCCTAGTCCAGTTATGAAAGAGAGGCACAGACCAAGAGCATGCCACCAAATCCTTGAATATTGGAGCAGTCACAGAAAATATCTCATGGTCTCCAGCTGGTTCAAACAGCCAGGCCTGGAGTACAGACGTTCATACAGTTGTTTGTGTGTCTGATTTCCTTTGACTTTTAACTTGTCATGGCAGCACTGCCACACTATATCCCACATCTTAGGTGGGATCTTGCTGTTAGTCAGTTGCTGTAACAATGCATCACATAACCTGGGGGGAAGTGCTCAATTACAGACGGCTCAGAGAAGTTGGTGTCTAGAATGAATCTGTACACTGCCTTTCTAGGCATATCCCTCAAGTGTGTGAAGATTGACACCCCATACCTGGAACTTAGAGAATGCCTCCTTCATATACGGAGGGAGGGGTCACCTCAGAAGGCTGCACAACTCTTAGCTTCCCAGCATCCCAAACATTCAGCCAGGTTGCAATGCAATGCAACATCCAGATAGTCTAAGGCTTCTCCAAGGGTGTCAAGCGGGGGCACAAACTGTAGTTACAAAGTATGAAAATAAATAAATAAATAAATTGGGTGCAACATGGCCAGTCCTCCCTGTTTAATGGGAGAATAAGTGACATTTCTCTTAACTGGATTAAGCCGATTGCCCAGAGGGCTTGGGAAATGCAAATGCTTTATATAGAGGTTTCTATTATAAATGGGGTTGGGGGATCTGGCTGACATATAAAAATATTGGTACTATAAAGTTTTAATTACATACAACCTCTTTTTTTTTACTTAAACTCCACCTGTTCCAGTTGGCAACTTTACACCTGGCAAGTTCCATTTTATGGTCTAAGTTCAGTCTACCCACGTCTCCTGAGCCAGACTGAACGCCCAGAATGGGCAAGGTGTCTGTTTGGAACTGTATGCCTCCGACTGCAGTAAGTGGGGATGTGATGCCTCCAAACATCCTACCCACACATTTTCTTAAGTTTAAGGCACCACCAGAGAAGAGGCCAAAAAGCCTTAACCATTTCAAAGATTACACTACAGATGTTTCATCCTGTACCAATAGACATATGTTGCCCACATATGCAATACCCTTGCAGCTGACTATGCCCTCAGGATTCTGTAGAAGCAATATGAGGGGATCCAGGTTCAATTTCTATAACAATGGGTCAAGGCAGAGGATGTACTAAATGGGACTAAGGGGAACCAGTGTCATACACGCTTTAACATTTCCCAAGGGGTCAATAGCCATCCATTAACTAGGGGTGTGACCAAGGTGTTATAGTACACACATTTACCCTGTTAATAAATTCCACAGAGAAACCATATTTTCTGAGTAAAAACCACAAGTAGTCATGTGAGACTAGATCAAACGCCTTGCGTTAGTCTAGTGACAACATAAATCCCTGTATCCTGTCTGTATTACTCCTTTCAACAAGTTCTCTTAAAAGGATAAAGTGATCTTGAATCGACCTCCCCAGTACCAAGCCAGCATGTGAGCTGTATATCAGATGCCCAAAGACCTCCATTAATCTGGAGGTCAGAATTTTGGAAATAATTCTTAAATAAGTATATAAAAGTCAAGTGGGCCTCTAGTTGTATAGATCACTTTTCTGCCAGCTCTTATAATGAATAACCAGAAGGCCTTCTTTCATCTCTGGGTTGGGGGGGGTGTTGTCACAGCAGAAAATTAGAAACTTGCACTAATTCATTCGGAAGTTCTAGTGCAACAAACTTGTAAAGTCACTTGTCAAGCCATCACTCCCTAGGGCTGTTTCATTTCTTAGTGACTGCATGACAGAAGTAACCTCACTGGTGGAAGTTTCTGCCATTAAAAATTGAGAGAAAGTGTGACTGGAACTTGGGGTAAGGGGAGATTAGAGAAAAAAGCTTCCCCACCTGAAATTGATATAAGAGCTGACTAAATATCTTCCTGACATAGTCTGATGTAACCCTCAGCATATCCTTAGTATCGTTTGAACTGTGCCCAGCTCATCCTGAACCCCTGTCTGGGACTTATGGTCCATCCTCCTTCTGCATGCCTCAAAAGGGTACAGGAGAGAATATTTGCCCCACTTTCCATATCTTTGTTCCCTTTGTAATACCTGAGAGCTCTGCAAGTGGAAGAAAATAATTTTCTTTTTTAGATTTGCAATCTGGGAGCTGTTGTCCTCATCGGTTTCAATGGTCTTGGACAGAAGATTTTGCAAATACCCCTGGTTTGTTAAATATTTAAAATAAGCAGACTTGCTACACCTCCTCCCCCCATTCTTGGAAAAAGGACCGTAGTTCTATTTTAGTGTCTTACCACCATAAAAGAGGGTGTCATAACACACAAGAACAGATTTTCTGGCTGATATTAATTCCCCTAAAGCCTCCTTTACCTCTCTCTCTCTTCTAACGATGTGGAGTTTTAATTTCCAGATACATGGTCCATGGGGTAATTTAGGGGAGGGCCCAGTGGTAACAGTCACTAACTTATAGTCCAAAGATTCTACTGGACATGTTATAGACAATATCAACTGTAAGGAAGTGCAAAGAAAAAAAAAGCCTATTCTTGTGGCCAGATGCCCTCTAATGTAGGTGGGATCCCTCCTGGTGTTAATTTTATAATAGGTATCCGGAAATCCAACAAATGAGATCAAAGCCAAGAGAATGGATATGTCAAAAAATTGTTTTCTTGTTTTTGTTTGTGCACCATGGTCTAATGTAGAGAGCCCACAGTTGCTCTCTCCCTACGTTTATTGGTAAGAATATAACAAGATACGGTTGGAACAATTTCATAAGGTCAGTCCTACTACTTTTCTACTCTGGTGTATTAATGTTGATTAAACAATACAGAGTACCATGATTTTTCACATCAAGCAGTAATACTTGTCCTGGGTTTAGAGCACCCAGGTTAAGTGCCTCAGTGTTATGAGAGTGGAAAAGAGTGTCTACTCCTAAGCAGGGTTCTGTGCTCAGGGACCAAAAGAAGGGTCCCTTGAATCACACTTTGGGAAGGGGAAAGTTCAGCCAGAGAATGGGTGCTGGTGCCTCATACAAAAGCCACCTCACAATCCAGAAGATGGAAGAAGGAAAAGGCAGTATGACACTTTTTAATTTTTTATGCTGTTCACATTCATAGTTATGAAGGTGAGATTTAATGCAAACATCAATGCCCAAAATAGAGAGGACAACCAAAAGACCCAAACATCAGCAATTACTTCTTTTTCTTCAAGCCCCTGTTTTAGTCTTGCTCTTCCTTTTCTTTTTACTGGCTATGTCAGTGGCAGGGTCTTCTGTTTTAGAGGAGGGGTCTGGTTGGGAGGACAGTACAGATGAGGCATCAGAGTCCTCCTCCATTTCTCCCCTTGTCTCTGGAATTGGAAGGTCTCATACTGATTAGAAAGACTAGATTGTTTTTTGTTAAACCTTTAGTTTAGGCTGGTTCCAAGCCCTTCTCTGTCTGGTGACCATCTGCAGATGGTGTCAGGGTTAGAGGGAGGAGGCATCATGTCCATATGACCTTCCACCTGATCTGCTTCTGGGGGCTGAGCACCTTCTTCTGTCATGACACTGAGTGTATTGGTAGTTGGCTTAGATGCAGGTTCAGGGGCCTTGGTGGGGGGTTCACACTTCAGGCACTCCTGGGGGGGGGGGGCAAAGATGTGGTAAGGGTTCTTGCTGATGAAATGACTGGGCACTTTGAGGTTGAGATTAAGTTACTCCTAGCATGGAACTCCCTGGCATGACTGTGATAGCTGTTTTGGGTGAGGGACGCATATACATTCTGCGCCAGAAGATTTTCAGGCCCGGCTGGTTGTGGGTTGCCAAGGGGCAACTGTGATAAGAATGGCCCATTTCCTCACACAGGTTGCACTTTAACTCAGAAAAACTGAGATCCATGAAAACAGAACTCCTGGGTGGGGCCAGGGCAGGATTAAGACTAAAAAGGACCCTGGGCATTTTCAACTAACACAGAAATAACCAAATATTACCCTGATACACTTTTTTTACTTATTATGCTACCATCCACAGACTCAAAATACACACACAAAGATCCAAAGAAGCCAGCAGAATAATGCCATTTTGGTTTATCTAGTCTGCTTGTATTGCAGGGTCCATAGATTAAATTACCAACCCTGCCCCCACAACCCTCCCATCCTTTCCATCTGCCCCTCCCATGATCCTTACTTTCCCATTGTGTCTATCCCAGCCTCTTTAGAAGCTGCCCACCTTCTTCAATGAGACAACCTCTTCTGGCAGCACATTCCAACTGCCCACTACCCTCTCCATGAAGAAGTGCATTCTAACCTCCCTCCTAAACCTCCCCCTTTCTTGCTTAAGACTGTTTCCCCTCATGTTTTGGTTGACAATTAGCTTAAAGAGACCCTTCCTTTCCACTCTATTTATCCCCTTCAAGTACTTGAAGGTCTCAAACATGTCCCCTGTCTCCTACCTCTCCTCCAGGGAGTACATGTTCAGGGCCTCCAACTTCTCCTCATATGCTTTACCCTGCTGACCCATGATCATCTTCATTGCCCTCCTCTGGATGGTCTCCAGCAAGTTAATGTCCTTTTTAAGGTGTGGGCACCAGTGCAGCACACCATACTCCAGATGTGGCCTCACCAGCGACCTGTACAAGGGTGGTATAACCTCCTCTTGCCTGCTGATGATCCCTCTGGCTATGCTTCCCAACATCTTGTTTGCCCTTACTGCTGCTTTCCTGCACTATGTGGAGTGCCTTCAGATTGCTAGTGATCATCATTCACAGATTCTTCTCCTCCTCTATGACAGATACCCAGACCACATGGTTCCAATGTGCAGAACATTGTATTTCATGGCATTGAAGCCAAGCTACAAAATTCTGGACCACCCCTCAAGCTTTTTCAGATCATCCTGTGGGTCCTGTATCCCTTTAGCTATGTCCTCCCTCCTACAGAGCTTGGTGCTGTCTGTGAAGAGGCACATTTTGCCCTTAATGCCATCCTCAATATTAATGTTGCAGACATTGAACAACACTGGTCCCAACATCAAGCCCTGCAGAACACCATTGGTGACTTCGATGGTGCTAGATAACTTCCCCACTACCACCACTATCCTGTGGCTACTGTTCCATAGCCAGTTTTCTACCCATGTGGTCATCTTCTCCCCGACTCCAAGATCCGTCAACTTCCTGATCATGGGGGGATCAAAGCTCTGTATGGATGAAAGCAATTCCTAATTTTAAACTCTATTACAAGGATAGAAAAGATAGAGATGATATTCCCTCTCATGAAATTATCACAGAAACAGGTATAGAGTCCCTCTGGGTCTCTGTACAAATTAAAGGTCATTCCAAACTTACAATAGGAGTATGCTATAGGCCCCAAGCTGCTGCACAATAATATACTACAGAGTTAATCAATATAATTACAGATACGGTCCACAAGGGTGACACCTTAATTTGGGGGGACTTTAATTTCCTGGGCATACATTGGGATTCACTTATTGGAAAAACAGAACATGAAAAATTGTTCATTGCTTCATTTATTGATTTAGGCCTAGAACAGTTAGTATCACATCCTACTGGGGTAATAACATCCTTGATTTAGTCATTACAAACTCTGAAAATATTTTTTCAGATACTCTTATTAGTGCCCCAATTTGCAATAGTGACAACTCTGCTATTCAGTTCAGTATTAACATGGTACCATTTAAATTACCAAATAATTTAACATACAAAGACTATAACAAAGCTGATTTTGTACTAATAAATTAGAAATGAAATGAAGTTAATTGGGAGCAATTATTCACTGATATGACTTTGAATGAAGCATGGATTGAGTTTAAAAATATTATTCTTAATTTAGAAGACCTATATGTTCCAACCAAAATAAAATGTAATAAAAAAGGGAAAATTCCTATTTAGTTCAATAAATCCATTAATAAACTCATAAAGTCAAAAGGGCATCTGTTTTGAAAATTAAAGAAAAAACAGAACCAAATAAGCCTCACTAAATATAAGAATACTGCTTCATCATTAAAAAAAAGCTATCAAACACACTAAACCTAAAGTTGAATTAAATCTGGCCCATTCAAAAAATCAAAACTCTCTTTACTCTTATATAAATAGTAAAAAGGGCAATACTAGGGCAATTGGACCTCTGCTACATAATAGGATAATTATTGATTCTGTTCAGGACACATCAGACCATTTCAACAATTATTTTTGTTCGGTCTTTAATAAAAACGATTCTAGTTATCCAGTTTATACAAATAAATCTCCCACTGCTCCAATTTAACTTAGAGGAAGTTATTAATATCTTGGCTAATTTAAAAAAAAAAAAGTCCTGGGCAAGATAATATTCTCCCAAGGTTTATAGTAGAATCATCAAAATCACTGGTTCTTCCACTTACAATAATCTTAAACAAATCATTATCTGAAAATGATATCCCTGATGATTGGTGAAGTGCAGTTGTGATCCCTATTCATAAAAAAGGTAATAAATCAAATACACAGAATTATTACCCTATCAGTTTGACCTCTGTCATAGGGAAACTAATGGAACGAATAATCAAATCCTTACTTGAACAGGAAACCCAGCAGCTGGGCATCCAGAACTCCTTCCAACATGGATTTAGACCCAGGCACTCCTGTACAACTAACGTTATTTCCTATTATAATAATATAAGCAGGAACCTGGATAATAATATTCCATCTGATGTGATCCTTCTCGATTATAGCAAGGCCTTTGATAAGATGTCTCACTCGTTATTAATAAAGAAACTATGTACCTTTGGTTTCTCCACCTACTTGCTAAACTGGGTTTCCAACTGGCTCCATAACAAGACCCAGGTAGTTAGAATCAGTGGAGTATTGTCCAGAGTAGGCCAGGTTACAAGTGGTATACCTTCACTATTTAACCTTTTTATAAGCAACACGGCACCTAGCTCTAAAAACTACATTTCTAAATTTGCCAACGATACCAACATTTGTGGCAGAGTCGATACTTCAGCTAACATCCATACACTTGAAGGCGATCTCCATTATGTGGAACTCTGGGCTGAGTGAAATCAAATGACCTTTAATACTGACAAATTTACGGTGCTTCATTTTGGTAGGAATAATACACAAAACAAGTAGTATCTAAATAATAAACTGCTTTCTTCAAAAACTTCTGAAAGAGATCTAGGAATCCTGGTAAAAGACAAGTTGTCATCCAATAATCATTGTAACAAAGTGGCTAGATCAGCTAATATTATTTTTAAACAAGTGAAAAAAACTTTTATTAGTAAACTGAACAGTGTTTCGTGCCCTTATATAGGGCATATATTAGACCTCTTCTAGATTATGGCTCCCCTTTTTGGAGTCCTTATCTAAAAATTGATATAACTCACTTAGAGCAGGTTCAGAGGTGACTCACCAGAATGATTCCAAGGTTAAATTGCATGGAATATAACACAAGGCTTAGTGAAACGAATTTCCATTCCCTACATTTAAGAAGACTCAGGGGCGACATCTTACTCACTTACAAATTATTAAAATCCCCATCCCTAATGGATCAATGTGGTCTCACATTAGCAAGGAAACACACTGTTAGCAGATTACATAATCAACAGTTTTAAGTAGACTGGGCCTACACCAACAAACAGGACAACCTCTTCTGTATAAGAGCGGCAAAAAATGGAATCTACTACCTCAGGAGTTGGTTAACTTGACCAAATTTGATAACTTTAAAACTAAATTAGATATATGGCTAAAATCTTCACCCCCTCTCGATTCATGACCCAGAAGCATGGGGGACAAATCTTGATGGGCATTGTGCCTTCTTTTTGTCCAATACAATCCAGTAAATCCAGTAAACCTCTTATGGGGTACAGAATCAGAGACCTTGCTGAAGTCTAGAAAAAGGATGTTCATTGATTGGCTCCTGTCTACTGTCTTAGTGACCCAGTCAAAGAAGTCAATCAGATTTGTTAAACATGATCTCTCTTCCATAAACCTGTGCTGCCTCACATCCTGGAGACCATACTCCTCTAGATAGTCTACCAACTTATCCTTAAGTATGGTCTCCATGAGCTTACACATGATTGAGGCCAGACTGACTGGTCTGTAATTCCCTGGATCATCCTTGAGATTGCTCTTATGGAGAAGCACATGTACTGTTCTCCAGTTCTGTGGTACCAAGCCCGACCCCAGTGAACTATTGCAGATGCCTGTCAGTGGGCCAGAAAGCTCCTCTGCCAGTTTCCTCAGCACTCTTGGGTGTATGCCACCTGGGCCAAGTGATTTATCAATCTTTAATGCTGGCAGTGCCTCCCTCTCTCTATCCTACTCTACCACCACATCCATGCTCCCCCACCCTATTCCTTTTCTCTTCTGTAGGTACCAGTCCATCTTACTCCCTGGGGAAAATGGAACAGAAGTATTCATTCAGTACCTCTGCTTTTCCCTCATTCTTCTCCACCCACTTGTCCCCTTTCCAAAGCCTAACAATCTCATCCTTCTGTCCATTTTCTCATTTATATAGCAAAAAAAAAACCTCCTCCCCCTTCTTAATTCCCTTACCTATCTGCAGTTCCTTCTGTGCCTTAGCCTGCTTGACTACTTTATTTGCCACATTAGCCAACCATAGGTAATTCTCACTATCCACCTCACTCTTGGTCTTTCTGAATTTCCTACAGGTTAACTTCTTGTCCCTTACTGCCTGGGCGACCTCAAAACTGAACCATCTGAGTGTTTTGGCCCTTGAGTTCTTCCCCTTGAGCCTAATGCACTCCTCTGTGGCAACCATTATTCCATCTTTAATGATGGACCACTTTTGGTCCACCCCATATCTGCTCTGATACTCTCCAGGTGCCTCCTTAGCATTTCACCCATTTTCATGAAGTCCGCCCTCCTAAAATCCAGGACTTTGGTCTTAGTGGGGATGTTTTCCCTGCCCATATTCAATCAGAGCCACACTGTATGATGGTCACTTCCATTCAAGAGCTCCTTGATCATTATTTATTGTATATGCTCCCCATTTGTGAGCAGTAGATCAAAGATTGCCCCCTCTCTGGTGGGTTTTGTGACACCTTGAGTTAGGTACCCATTCTGCAACCCTTCTAGTATCACCAGACTCCTAGCACATGTTGTGGATGGTATGCTTTAGTCAACTTTGAGTAGGCTGAAGTCCCCCACTATTACCACCTCACATTTCCCTGTAGCTTCCAATATTTGTGAACTCAGTTCTCTGTCCCTTTCCTCTTCCTGGTTGGGTGGTCTGTAAATGTAAACCACCTTCAACCTCACCTTTTTCCCTTTGTTGGACCGTAACTCAATCCACAATGCTTCCACCCTCCTCTCCTCTGACTCCTCCTTTGTGCATGTTATACCCTCCCTGATGTAAACTGCCACCTCCCTTTTTCCCTACCACCCTGTCTGTCCTGTATAATTTATATCCAAGGATCAAGAGGCCCCAGTCATGGTGTGTTGTGGCCCAAGTCTCAGTTACTGCTACTATATCCACACTCCTTTCTGCTAGTAGTGTCTGCAGGTCGGCCATCTGGTTTCCAAGACTTCACACATTCAAAGACACCACCTTCCACCTTGAATCTCACCCTCTTTTTCTTCCCTCTCTTCTTTTTTTCTCATTTCTCCCCTCTGTGTGCTCCCCCATCCCCCATTGCTAACTGCACCACTCCCCTCCATCTCTACCCTCCAGTCCTCTTCTATGTGGGGGAGGTCCGTTCACTTCCTCCGAGTCTTTGGACCTGCAGGCCCACCCCTCCATCGTTGAAATTCAGTTTATTGGTTATGTACCCCCCCCCCCAGTTTGTTATGAGTACCATCAAACCCTCCCTACTGAAGTGTAGTCAGTCTGGTAAAAAGAGTGTTTTATCTGACCAGGCCTCCCCCCAGTCCTCAATACAGGTGACCCCTTTCTCTCTGTACCATTTCCTCAGCCAGTCATTAAATTCCTCTATCCTTTTATTTCTGACTGTGCCCTTGGTACTGGTAGCATTTCTGAGAAAGTCAGCAATCTTGCTTCCTCTCTGCAGGTCTTCCCTAATGCCCTGAACCTGCTTTGCATTACCCCCATCTCCACCCACCTGGATCACTAGTACCCATGTGTATAACTAAGTGGCTCTACGAAGCCAGTTTGACAGAAAATCTGTCGACCGCTGTTACAGCGATGGCACTATGTTGACTGCAATTGAGAACAGCATTGTGCTGTTGGAAAAGTAATGTGCTCTGCCCCCTGCACTTTATTATTATCAACTCCAGGTCACAGCTGACTCAGGAAGGGGTGCAACACCCGGGGAAGCCGTGCCAGGGTCCTGAGTGGACTTTACAGTGATCTGTTATTGTTGTCACTGTGGACAACACCGCTGTAAAGTTTTTGCTGTGGTGATGGCATACCTAGGTTTGGTTCCCTCCAACTTCCCTTATTATTTTCCTGATTCTTGGGCACACTTTTCCTGCTGTCATCCTTCGCATGCAAACCACTCTCCATCTTGCATTTGGGTCCCCCTTCCTTCTCCAGTGAATACCTTTAATTATGGAGTCCCCTAGGATTACCACCCTTCTGTCCCCTGCAACAGTGGTTTCCCTTCTTCTTTCCTCACCTGCCATAGCAGCTTTTCCCCCAATTAGTTGCACTCCCTCCATCCTGGTTAACTTTTGCTGCCCCCACTACTTATCCCCCCCACTTTTTCTCCATTCACTCTATGCCCTTCCCTCCACTTTTCCTTCACTTCTTCCAACCCTGACCTCTCCCTCCTCTGCTCCCCTGCTCCACTTGGTCTGCTTGTTCTTCCCTGCCCTCCATGACTAGTCCCCTTCTTCCTGCTCTGTCCTTCTACCCTCAACCCTGGCTTATCCCTACCTTGTACCCTACCTCCTGATGCCCCTTCCCCCATACCAGCCACTGGTGCAAATCTGTTCATTAAAGGCACCCCTTCAAGAGTTCTCACATCTGTTGCTACCCTCACATTCCCACTCCTTCCCCTTACCACTTACCATTCCTCTACCCCTGTCTCTCTGGTCATCTGAGGAAGAGATACCCCAAGATACTGGGTGATCCTCCCTCCTCCCTTCCCCTGCCTGATATCCTCACTCCCCTGGGCACCCCCCCCCACATCTGCCTTTCTCACCACTGCTTTGCTCCTCTGACTCTCCACACCATTCTCCCCAGCTCCTATCTAAGCAGCCTTACTTTTGCACAAAGCTGTTCCAGGCTCCTGCACAATGGACAGTCCCCTGCACTGCACATCACCCCCCAAGGAAGACGGCTGCCCCACAGCTATTACAGCTTAGCACTCTCCTTCAACTATCTTGACTCCTGAACATGTCTCTGTTCCCCCACGTCTTCTCAGTCCTGCTTCTCTCAGCCTCTAGTTATGTATCGCTGTGTTTAACTCGACAAAGTGATGTTTTCAGTAATCCACAAATTCATTCACACCCCTAGCCTTACATGTTTCCTTGAGGCTTAGTACAAATGTACACTTATGCTAGATAGGGATCAGCTGCCTTTCTCTTCCAGCCCCCTACAGTGTACTTCCAATCCTCTCTTCCACTATGCCCAGTTCAAATGTAAGCTGACCCTAGAATGGCAGGTGCATTTGGCAGGCAGACTGGCTTACACCAATAAAATTTCAAACCCTGGGAAGAAGGGGAGGGTGAGGGGGTCCCCAGAGGTCCTTCCAGAGCTCAGGGCACTGGGGCAATTGTTGCCCTTCTGTTAATCTTGCCCTGGGTGGGACAAGCACCAAAACATTGCAAGAATATTTACACTTGAGTTCAAACCTCAATCAGGCACATTACTGAATGGCAAACCTCTTGAATCTATATGTATCAGAGTATCTGGTCCCTTTTACACATGGGCCCATGGCTATAACCTATGAAAACACACGACTTGAAAGTATAACAGGAGACCAAGATGTCAGCGCCCTGCTGTGACTCAACAACATAAAATGTTCACTTCATTTTGAGAAAACTCCATGAATGGAAAACACACAGTAAGTTGTTTGATAACTTCTTTATCTGCAGAAAATCATGGGATTGTGACACAGTTGCAAATATCTGAAATCACTCAGATATGGCATGTTATCAGTTTTTTCCGGGAATGTTTTATGCTAAATGCTCTTAGTCTGTAAACCAGCAAGATGCTCATATATTAAATGAAACTCTCATAATATGCCATGTAGAGTTTAAAACAAATAATGACATGTTTCCCTTATAAACTGGTAGCAAGCATAAAAAATAATATTTTGAACAGAACACTCTTCCAGGTTGTAATTGTCACTTATAGGTAAGGTTCTGTAGACAGTTCACTCATAAAGGCACTTGGATGGAGAGACGCTAAGCATGTTAGCTAATTGGATAGAATGGGGATTTACCTCCCTCCTGCTCAGATATACTGGGCACTCTTTAAATAGTGTTAAATGAGAAGTGCTTAGTGCTGGCAAAGTAATCTGGGGCTAGATATTCAAAAAGACGCTCCAGCGGAGCATGAAGCATTGCACTGAGCTTGTGCCCAACCTGGAGGGTGATATATTCAGTTGGCTAGCACACCAGTACTATCCGACTGAATGTAGGGCTATGTCAGTGCAGTGCTAAGACAAACTGTGCCACCCCAACATGGACCTGGGCCATATGAGGACCATGGGGCTTTGCGCCCCCCCCCAACTGAATGTCGTCTGGAGCTGAGGAGCAAAATTCAACCGTAGAATGCGAATGAGCCACTGGGTGTACAAGGCACTAAGGGGCTATATGCATGCCCATTATGGGCTCATTTGCATGGGAAGTGGTGGCAGATTTGCACCCATTTCATAGTCCCCCACCACAACAGTCATGGTGGAGACTGCCCCCCACACACACACACTGAATGCCCATACCCTCTGTGCTCATGTACTCCTGGTGTCTAGTGGTGCCCCCGATCACCCACCTAGGTAATGTAAATGTCCAGATTAGCAAATGACATCAGCATAGAGAAGAGAATGTAGCACTCTCGGACCAGGGTGATGCTTGACATTTTTATTGTGACTTCACTGCTTGTTTCATATTGTCAACATATTTGCAGATGAGAAAACATCTGTAACCAGGAATCAAGTCCCTAGCACTTCGAGGTTTGACCAGCCTCTTCATCAGGAGGAATGCTGGAACCCTTTTATTTATTTTATTTAATGTTTGGTAACCAGGAGAGGCACACAGTGCCAAGGCTCATTTACAGGTGTGACCCAGTGTGGGGGGGAGGCAAAAAATATACAAGTATATAATGTCAGGCAGGTTACAATAGTATAAAAGCAAATACATTAGTACATAGGGTCATGCAGGTTACAGTAATTGCCTGGGTAAGGAGGCAATGCATAGGTACAGAGTGTCATAACAGTGAATAGGAGATGCAGAGAGCAAGGTACTGTACAACAGTTTGTGGGAGGGCACAAACAAGTACAAGAATCATAGTAGGAATTAAGATTTAACCCAGGTAATGGGATTACTTAGATTGGTGGCACGAGCAAGATGGAGGCAAAGAGTGGTAGAGGATACGATTAAAGAGGTTTAGTGATGACAGCATTCAGAGTGAGGAGGGAAGGGAATTCCACAAATGGGGAAGTGGAAGGAGAAAGCAGCCATGCCAGAGTTAGAGTGAGGGTGTGGAAGGGGGAAGGAACGAGGGTCATGTGTGGGAAGGTGGTAGGAAGTGTGGAGGGGCAGGGATAGGAGGGAGGCGAGGTAGGGGATGAGTGAGCAGAACCAATATTTGGCTGAGATGATGGAGGTGTGGTGATTAGAGTAGGAGGTTAGGGAAGGGAGTGATAGAGATGAGTAGAGGGTGTAGAGATGAGTTCTGGGAGGGGAGTTTAAGGTGAACTGACAAAAGGCATGAAAAGGACATCCAATCTGGGGAGGGTGGATGCTGAGGTGGACCGGTACACAATGTCTGTGTAATCAGAGAGCGGTAGGGTTGTCTTGGTGAGGAGAGTCAGGTGAACTGGGAAGGAAAAGGCATCTTTATTTCTGTAAAGAGTACCAAGTTTGGGGTGGAGCTTGGAGTGAATGTAGTTGATCTGTGTTGTGAAGTCTAGGTGGCTGTCAAGCCAGAGTACAAGGTACTTGAAGGCTGGGATCATGTCCAAGGTAGTGCGATTGAGGGTGGAGAAAGAGGGAGGTGTGGGGAGTTTGGCTAGTGTTTTGGGGGAGCCGAAATTCATGGAGACTGTTTTTGATATATTTTCTTTTAGTTGATTGGCCTGGAACCAGTTCAGGACATGAGTGAAATCAGATTGCAGCTGAGAGGACACCTCAGAGGCCAAGGGGCCAGAAGTATAGAGGATGGTGTCGTCAGCATATAGGTGTCTGTTGGAGGATGAGCACACGAGAGGGAGATCATTAAGAAAGATGGAGAAAAGGATGGGATCAAGGATAGAGCCTTGTGGTACACCTGCTAGGATGGGGAGGAGAGTACATCACCAGCCTGGACACATTGGGCACGACCAGTAAGGTAGGATCTGAACCATTTGACTGAGAAGGAGGGGGAGAGGGCAGCAAGTTCTAATTTGGTGAGTAGGAGAGGATGAGAGACAGAATCAAAGTCCTTGGCTAGGTCTATGAATATAGCTGAGGTAAGGTGGCCTAGGTCCATACCAGTAAGAATGGTGTCTGTCACCCGGAGTAGTGAAAAGACAGTTGAGTGATTTTTTTTCTGAAGCCCGATTGATATGTGGACAGGAAATTTGAGGAGGTGAGGAAGTGGGTGAGTCTAGTTAGGAAGAAGGATTCTTGGAGCTTGGCTAAAACAGGGAGGAGGGAGATGGGGCAGTAATTGCGTGGAGAGGAGCGGTCACCACCTTTATGAAGGGGGATCACTTTTGCAGATTTACAGGCCTGCGGTACTGTGCGAAGGGCGAAGGAGAGATTGAACAAATGGGACGGGATGGGCAATGGCTGGGGCTGCGATCTGAAGTAGGAGAGGGTCTAGTCCATTAGGGCTGGATTTGCATAGTTTCAGGGATAGCAGTGCATGGAGCACCTCCTGGGCAGTGATAGGGGACTGCTGAAAACTATATGGGGTAGAAGGAAATGGCGGTGATGTGGGGGGACAGGAGAATTTGGGGTTGGAGGAATGGGCTGAGGAGTGGAAGGGTGGGCAGGAGTAGAGGGTAGGGCTCAGAATAGTAAAATATTTATTTAGGGTGGAGGCAACAGTGTGTGGGTCTGAGACTAGAGTGTTGTCAACGAGGAGTGAGGGGGAGGAGGAGTTGGGTGGAGGGTTAAGAAGGGAGGAGAGTGTTTGCCAAAATTTATGAAGGGGGTTGAGGTTTTTCTGTAGTGTGTTCTTGAACTAGAGAGATTTAGCTGTCCTAATAGCTTTGGTACATGCATTTCTCAGAGCTCGATAGGTAGAAAGGTTGTTGGGGGACAGTGTCACTTTGTAGTGTGCCCATGCATGGTCGCGAGTGTTGCAGAGCTTGATGATGTCAGCAGATATCCAAGGATGGTGGAAATGTCTCATCCTATGGTGATGCGGGGGAGGGGGGCGTGAGTGGTCTAGACATTATTTAATAGGTGGCAGAAGAGGGAGAGTGCAGTGTTGACATTATTTAAGGTGTAGAAAAGGGACCAGTCAGAGGAAGCAAGATCATGCTGTAGATTTGGCGTGTTTAGGGAGCATAGGGAATGAATCTAGTAGTAGGTGAGGGGGAGCATGGTAACTGTAGTTTGCACGTGCAGTACATCATAAGATGGTCACTGAATATGTCAGGGAGAGTACCAGTGGTGGAGATTTGATGTGGATGTGAGGCCAGGATCCAGTTCAGGAGGGTGTGGTTGTGGGAGTGGGGGTTGGGTCTGGTGGGTTCGTTGATGAGCTGGTGTAGGTTTAGTGACACTGTTTGTTGTGTGGTGGGTTTTAGGGCAGAGGAAGCACAGTTCAAGTTAAATCACTGAGTTCTCCAGAGCTAGTGGTGGATGAAAAGGAGGAGATGGTGCTGACCACAGAGGACGGGGCTGTTTTGGGGGAGGAGTATAGCACACCAATGAAGACAGGGAGAGGGGACGGGGGGGTAGAAGTTTAATAAGTAGGAGTTTGTAGTTCTTTGAGACCGCCTCACTAGTAATGAGAGAGAGATTGGTAGGTTCTGGTGGTAATAGATTACTACTCTATCACCTCGCTTGGAGCGGGCTTGCCGCAGGAGGTGGTAGTCAGGTAAAGAGAGTAGGGGGGCAGAAATTCTGCATGAGAGACATGATTCAGTGATGTAGAGCATGTTTGGGGAGTGTTGTGTCACCCAGACTCTGAGGAGGTCAATCTTAGGGAGTAGGCTCCTGGCATTGAGGTGGTATATGGTAAGACCTTGCAAGGGTGTGGGAGACTGTGGGGTCAGGCCAGGGTTTTGTTTGAAGTCCCCAGCTAGTAGGAGGAGTAGATAGAGGAAGAAATGCTTTTTTGCGGATTTATATAATTTTAACTGACCGTGGTGAATATGTTGCTGAGTAGGTATGTGGGCGAGACGGAGCCAATGGATGAGTTCCATGTTGAGAGAGGGGAGCATTAGGGTGCCAGGTGGAGGAACTGGGAGAGGGGTGAGTGGGGGAGGGTGTTGCGGGGTGAAGGAGAACTGGTTGCAGATGGCAGTATTAGGTTGTTTTTTATAGCATAGGGAGCAGGGAGTGATGTAAGGGGTGGTGGAGGCAAGGAGGTTGGGAGTGGGAGTTAGAGGTGGAGGGGTATGTGGAGAGGGGGAGGAGAGTAAAAGGGGAAGGAGGGCTAATAAAAGCAGCCAACTGTGTACAATTAGCATGTTGGTAATTGTACCCTGGTAATATAGTGGCCAGTTTAGTTTGCTGGAAATGTTAAATTGTTACACTGACACATTGTGTGGGATGTGCATGTGATGGGGGGGTTGTGGGGAAGTTGTGGTGACCTCAGGTTCTGCTGGGGTCCTAATAAGTACTAGTAGGTACACTACTGGATCACTAGAGGCCAAGAATGGGGGGGGGGGACGTGGGAGGTATTACTATGTTCCCTGCCTGAACACTTTTTGGCTGTATGGCCTAATGGTCAGAGCATCAGACTGTGGATGAGCCAGGCAGTTGCAGTCTTGGGTTTGATTCTCACAGCTTCCATACATAACTGTGTGGATCAGATCAAACTCACTGGGTCCAGTAGATGCCATATGGCGTTGGAACCATCCATTGCTGAACCTGACCCAAAATGGTCACCCAAACCCAATGAGTTAATCACTAGGGGTGATGGACATATCACTTCAAGCATATGATTCTTCTGGGGAGAAGGGGAGAGTGGCAGGAATCAAGAGGACTTTCGAGTACTTGTGCAACACTGGGCTGATTGGTTCTGGCTGTGGCTTTAAGGTAGCACCACCCTGGGTGGGAGGTTGGGTGGTGGGGCCTGCAGTGCAAAGCATGGCGGTGCTCCACAACAGCGAGTTTTTCTCTCCTGGTCTTAAATCCTGTTCTGTTAATTAACAAATACATTATTTCATCTGTAACCAATCAGCACCCTATCATTAAGTGCTAAAATTATGTCAAATTCACGGGTTCAATGCCTTAGAGACTAGTGTCCCAGGCATTTAAATTGTTTCACATTCTAACAATAATAAAAATTCATCATAGTAAAAACTCCCATATCTATTAGTATGATACAGCAACCAAATTAAATTAGCAATCAAATTACAAAACCGGAGACAGAGTAAAACAACACTATAGTGCAGGATATATGATTGCCCAGTATTTCAGTGTAAACCATATGACTGTAACAATGTGTGTGAAGAGATTGCTGTGTAAAATGGTTTTAGTTATCTGCTTTTATTTTCATGTACATAGACTGCCAAATTGCCTATATTGCTCTGCATTTTTTCAATGCTGTTACGGCACAACACTCAAACCACCCCAGTAAGACTCGCAGTACCTGTTAACTTAATGTAACTTAAAGATCAGATCAGCATTCAAATTTCTGAACCTAAAATAGAAAACACCAATGTTCTCTCCCCTCCCACATTTTTACAATCATACGATACACATTAAAATACTGGGCAATCATATATACTGCACTATAGTATTGTTTTTCTCTATCTCCAGTTTTGTAATTTGATAGTTATTTTAATTTGGTTGATGTATCATACTAATAGATATGGGAGTCTTTCCTATGATTAATTTTTATTGCTGTTAGAATGTGAAACAATTTAGATGCCTAGGACACTCCTCTCTAAGGGACTGAACCCGTGAATTTGCGTTAATTTAAGCACTTAATGATAGGGTGCTGATTGGTTAGAGATTAAATCATTTATTTGTAAATTAACAGAGTACAATTTAAGGCCGAAAGAGAGAAGCATCCCAGCATTCCCCCTTACGAAGAGGCTGGTTGAGCCTCGAAATGCTAGGGACTTGATTCCTGGTTACAGCTGTTTTTCATCTGCAAAGATGTTGACATTGTGGAACAAGCAGTGAAGTCACAATAAAAATTTCGAGCATCACTCTGGTCCAAAAGTGCTGCATTCTCTTCTCTAATGTAAATGTCCGCCCTAGTGTCTAGTGGCACCCGCCAGCATCCAAGCACCCATCCCAGTTAGTAGGAACATGTCCCTGGTGTCTAGTGGCACCCTCCATGCTCTGATCCCCCATCTTGGTCTGGTGTCCTGATGCCCTGGTTTCTAGGGTCCCTCCCCATCCTGCGATCTCCTGACCTGAGGTGCATAGGTAGTCCCTTGTGTCTAGTGGTATCCCCCCACCTGCCAAGCACCCATTTCAGTGCTACCTCTGAGTCCCCGGTGGCTAGTGGCCCTGCTCACTGGCCCACAGCCTGTACAGTTCCCTGTTGCCCAGGGGTCCAATGGCAACCCCCCCAGCTGCCGGCCTATGTATCGGAGTGATCCCTGGCATCCAGTAGTCCCCTCCTCGACTGTCAGTCACCAACCAGACTGGCAAATGATGGTAGTGCAGCAGCCCCCTCACACACCATCTCCTCCAAGCACCACCCAATAGCGCCCTGTAACTGTGATGGGGTGTCATGCGGGAGCCCAATACAATGACCAGCACAGCTCTCTCTCCTCATCTCTCGGCCGCCACCACGGGATTACAGGAGCACGATACAATGTACTGTATGCACACTCCCTGCCATCCTATATGTCGGCTGGCCAAGGAGGTGAGAGAAGGGCTGTGCCCAACATCATATTGGACTCCTTACATGGCACCACCTTCACAGGTACAGGGGGCTGGCTGGGTTCATCAGTGCCTCCTATCTATATAAGGTGACATCTGTACTTACTGAAAACCATTGCTTGCTATAAACACCTCTGGACTTCTGTTCTCACTTTCTAGTACTGTACCAAACTGTAGAGTGACTCACTATACCATAATAGGAGCACATTGACCCCAAGTACTGCAGGCAGTGGCTTGAATCATCTAGATAACAGACATACTCACAGTATAATTGGTGACTGGGAGTCAGGAGGGCACTGGATGCCAGGGATCGGCTACTTGAGCCAGGATTTGGGAGGAGGATGCCACTGTACATGGGTGATCGGTGGGTATGGGGTTCCACCAGATACCAGGGCATCCACTGGTACACTGAGATGGGTTCAGAGGGTTCGGGCTGGCAGCTGCAGTAAGGCTGTCTCCCCCCCAGGGCCTCGTGGCCCATTAAGACTAGATTTGCAAAGGCAGTAACTAGTGGCCATTTGGGTGGCATTTATTGCCGGTGCAAACCTCTGAATCTGCCGCCGCACCTGTTTTCAGGGGGAACCCCTTCATTTGCAGGGGTGCAGTGGTATGTTAATGCTCGGACGCTAACGGCCCACTGTGGATAGTCTCTGAATATAGACCCCACCCATGAATTGGGCACAAAACCTGGTAAGCATGGGAAAACTCCCCTTAGTGCCCATGTTAACTTTTAAATTTCTGGCCCCTGCTCTTTTAAGTTATATTTTAAATTAGGGGGTATACCATCCATCTTGTTTGGGTATACCAAGCTGCCAAGTGAAACAGCAGTCTATACGAATTATGATGTGTGGGGGCAATGGACAAGGGACAGTTCAAACCAAAATCTTTTTAGTTAGCAACTTGAAGAAGTCTGTGCAAAAGTATATAATGTTGTAGCTAAAGCAGAAGCAAGTCCAGGAGCTTGATTAATCAGCTGCCTCTGCATCTTTGCACTAAAAACTACTACATATGTCTTGCACGGCTGCTTATGCACTTTCTTAATTTAATTAAAACTTGCATGGTTTGCACAGCTACATAACATTTTATTAGCCCTCACAGTTTGAGCTATTATTTGAGACTTTGGTCCCATTTTGCTACCATTAAATACTTTTGCATAGACTTCTTCAACCTGCTAACTAAAAAGACTTTGCTCTAAACTGTCCCTTGTCCATTCCCCCATCACATCATAATTCGTATTGACTGCTGTTTCAATTGGCAGATTAATATATCAGAGCAAGATGGGCAGCATACCCCCCTAGTTTAAAATATAACTTAAGAGACCAGGGGCTTGATATTCAAAAATGGGCAAAGCAGAGTGCAAAGTTTTGAGCTGCACGTTCCCACTGACCATGACCCCAAGGATACTATATTCAGTTGGATAGCGCACCGGAACTATCCGACTGACTAAGGGGCATGTCAGCACAATGCTAAGTTGAATAGCGCTGCCCCAACATGGATCCCAAGAGTGCAGGGAATAGCACCTCTAGACTCGATAGCCTTGGTAGCTCCCAGCATGGTATTCAGAAATCCCAATGCAAATGAGCCCATTGGGTATATAAGGTACAAAAGGACCATTTGCATCCCATTATGGGCTCATCTGCATGGAATATGATGGCATGCTTGTGCCCCTGTGACCAGCACTGTCCCCACCCCAATTTCCCAGTTCCCTAAAAACAGAAAATCCCTGGTGGTCTGTGGACCCCTGCCCTACGATCGCTGTCCTGAACACCTTATAGTACTGCCCTGGTGGTCCGTGGATCCTCTTATCAGCTGATCATCTTCATGTTCTGCCATAGCTATGTCTCTGGTGCCTAGTGGTCCCCTCCACCCTCCAATTGCCATTCCATTCTGCCATAGACACTTCCTTGGTGCCTAATGGTACCCCCCACCCTCTGATCACTGTCCCCTATTATGTCTGATACTTCCCTGGTTGTCTGTGGTCCCCCTGTCCTCCAATCCCCAATCTTGTATGTAAAATGTACATCTCTGATGGTCCCTGGTCCCCCCCATTCTCCGATCCCTGTCCTTGTATGTTAAATGGACATCCCTCATGGCCAGTGGTCCCCCCCTGGTAGATGAACTGCAGCCCTGCTACAAACAATATATTCCTTGGTGGGCAGTGGTCCCTCCATCCTCTGTGCCTGGCACCAGTGGAGATAACAATGCCCTGGTGCCTAGTGGTCCCTCCCACCTTCTGGTCACCAGCCCTGTATGAGAGCAGTGAAGAGAACTGACAGTAATCTCAGAAGTTGTGGTGAAATACACGCAAACTAACCAAATAACCCATATTCCCTGGCATCTAGTGGTACCCCCACCCCCACATCCCCATCCATGCACACTTACACACAGTTCCTGGTGCCTAGAACCGCACAGCATACTGGACACTGACCACCCATTCTGCCAATCCCCCCTTACCTGAATTGTCAGTGCTGTGGCTCAGATATGACAAGTGGCACAACCCTCCTCACACCTCCTTGACCAGATGCTGTATGAAAAGTTAGGGAGCACGCATCCTCTGTACTGCACAGGGCATGTGCGGCCTGCTCCTTGTACAGTACACAGGCCATGTGCTCCCTGTATAGTACAGAGGACACGCGTCCTGTACTATATATAGGATGCACACTCCCTGACTTTTCATACAATGGCTGGCTGAGGACCTGTGAGGAAGACTGTGCTGGTTGCCGACTCTAAGCCGTGGAACTGATGATCCAGGTAAGGGGGATTGGCAAGGAGGGTAGGTGGTTGGTGCCCATGGTACGGGGGGGGCCCTAGATGCCAGGGACTCAATGTAAGTGCACAGGAGTGGAGATCAGTGAGTAGGGGGTACCATTAGATGCCAGGGAACATGGGTTATTTTGTTAGTTTGCATGTATTTCATCACAATTTCTGAGATTACTGTAAATTCTCTTCACTACTCTCATATGGAGCTGGTGATCGGAGGGTGGGAGGGACCACTAGGCACCAGGGCATTGTTACCTTCACTGGTGGCAGGCACGGAGGATGGGGGGACCATTGGCCACTAAGGAATATACTGTTTGTTATGGGGCCAGGGTTCAGTTACCAGGGGGACCACTGGCCACCAGGGATTTGGGGATGGGAACTGGAGGATGGGGGACCAGCGACCATCAGGGATGTACGTTTTACATATGGGGATGGGGTTTGGAAGACGGGGGGGTCATGGACCACCAGGGAAGTATCAGACATGATACAGGACAGTGATTGGAGGGTGGGAGGACCACTAGGCACCAGGAACATGTCTATGGCAGAATGGGTCAGTGATTGGATGGCGAGGGGGACCATAGACCACCAGGAGACAGGTGTGCTTTCCTACCCATCAACATGGTTTGTTGGTTACAGTAGCTCCAGTGGCTGCTAGGGTTGCCTGGAGTAAGATGGGCTTTTGATCAGTGGTATTTACACTGTGCAATGTGGCCTGCGCTAACACCTTTGCACAGCACAAATGCGCTGAATATCGCACTGCACTGGTATTCCTGTCCTTGCCCCTCCCTCTGCCCACTGCATACATTATTTTTTTTTTACATGTGCTAACCCTCTTAGCACATGCAACAGTACCTTTTGAGTACTGTACACAGGTACAAACCACAGGCAAACAGTGCAATCACTTTGCCCACCAGGCAAAATTTTGAATATCTGGCTCCAGATTACTTTACCAGCACTAAGCACTTCTCATTTAACACTATTTAGAGAGCACAAAGCCTGGTATATCTGAGCAGGAGGGAGGTAAATCCCCATTCTGTCCAATTAACTAACATACATAGCATCTCTCAATCCGAATGCCTTTACGAGTGAACTGTCTACAGAACCTTACCTATAAGTGATAATTACAAACCTGGAAGATGGCGTTCTTTGCAAAATATAATTTTTTATGCTTGCTACCGGTTTATAAGGGAAACATGCCATCTTTTGTTTTAAACTCTACATGGCATATTATGAGAGTTTCATTTAATATATGAGCATCTTGCTGGTTTACAGACTGAGTGCATTTAGCATAAAACATTCTCGAAGAACTGGTAACATGCCATATCTAAGTGCTTTCAAATATTTGCAACTGTGTCACAATCCCATGATCTTCTGCAGGTAAAGAAGTTATCAAACAACTTATCAAACTTATCAAACAACTTACTGTGTGTTTTGCATTCATGTTGTGTTCTCAAAATGAAATGAACATTTTATATATCCGTTGTGTCACACCAGGGTACTAACATCATAGTCTCCTGCACTTTCAAGTCTGGTGTTTTCATAGATTATATTCACAAGTAAAAGGGACCAGATACTCTAATGCATATAGATTCAAGAGGTTTGCCATGCAGTAATGTGATTGGTTAAAGTTCAAACTTGAGTGTAAATATTCTTACAATGTTTTGGTGCCAGTCCTTCCTATGAGTTCTGTTTTCGTGGATCTCATTTGTTTCTGAGTATTCTAGGCCTGTTTGGGAGCCACTGCACAGTACATTGTTCATCTGGGAGCTGGAACTTGTTCTTTATTGTTAGGCTGCACTTTAACTCATTGACCCTGTACAAACTAGCATCACCTACCTCATCACAGAGGCTACACTTGACATCATCACATGCCCCACTAAGATGGTCACGGGAGCCACAGGGATAACAGCCTTTGGGCTGTTCAGGATAGAACAGAACTTCTCTGACCTGGCCCAAAGAGAAACTGTTTGGGAGGTGCATTATCCCTGATTCTGTTTGCTTACAATACTAACATACTAACATACTAAAATGCCAGCAGAATAGGCCTAACGGTCTTTCGTGTCTGCTCGTTTGGTCAGCCCCCACCCTGGGTGCTGACCTTGCTGTCCCTCTCGCCTTCTCTGGCTTCTCCCTTCCCAGTTCCGGATATTCTTGCTGCATTGGATTTTGCTTCCAGAACCCTTCCCCTGTACCTGTCCAACCCCTCTTGAACCCCTCCACTGTCTCTGCCTCCACCCAGCCCCTAGGTAGTGCATTCCATGGCTCCACCACCCTCTCAGTGAAGTAGCACCTCCTCCTTTCTCCCTGAATCTTCCCCTCCAGCTTCCACGGTGCCTCTAGTGGCCCCTTCCTCCTTCCTCTCGAGCACCCTGACTGTTCCTCCGCATTTACCCTCTTCATGTACCTGAAGACCTCTATCATGTCCCCCGGTCCCTTCTCTCTTCCAGGTGTACATATTTAGCTCTTCGAGCCTCCTCATAGGTCCTGTCCCCAAGCCCCAAATCATTTTGGTTGCCCTCCTCTGGATCCTCTCCAGGAGGTTAATGTCCCTCTTTAAGTGTGGCCTCCAAAACTGCACGAGTACTCCAGGTGCGGCCTCACCAAGCAGTTATACAGAGGGAGACTACCTCCTCTCGGAGGTGATCCCCAGCGATGCATCCCAGCATCCTGTTGGCCTTGGCTGCTGCCCTCCTACAAGTCTCAGAGTTGTTCATCTTGACATCCACCACCACCCCCAGGTCCCTCTCAGCCATTGAGACTTGTAGTATTTCCCCCAGGGTGTACACTTGGCCTGGGTTTCTGGCCCCCAGGTGGAGTACCTTGCATTTCCCTGCATTGAACCTCAGCTTCCACTTTCTAGACCATCTTTCCAGAGCCTCCAGGTCCCCCTGCAGGGCCACCCTCCCCTCCTCCCCATCCACCACCGCCCCCAGTTTCGAGTCATCTGCAAAGAGACTCATCTCACTCCTGATTCCTGTCCTTATGCAGATAGGTGGGCATTGAACAGAAGGGGCCCAGGACTGATCCCTGTGGGACCCCACTAATGACCCTCCTTGGGGATGAGACTATCCCACCAACTCGACCCTCTGGGTCCGGTCCTGGAGCCATTGCCTATCCATCTGATCATCGGGTTCCCACCCCATTTCTCCTAGCTTATCCAACAGGCCCACATGAGGAACAGAGTCAAATGCCTTGCTGAAGTCTAGAAAGAGGACATCCACTGGTCTACCCAGGTCCAAGGCACTTGTCACCCAGTCACTGAACTCCACCAGGTTTGTCTGACACGATTTCCCGGGATGAATCCATGCTGTCTCATCGTCCAGGCACCCTGTCTTATCCAGGTCCCCCTAGCCTCTCCTTGACAATGCCCTCCATCACCTTGCCACCACCGATGTCAGGCTGACAGGCCTGTAGTTCCCTGCCACCTCCTTGATCCCCCGCATGGATAGGCACACATCGCCACCTTCCAGTCTTGAGGGCCCCACCCTGTCCTCAGAGAGATGGTGAAAAGCTCTGCCAGGGTTTTTACAGCAGGACATCTGCAAGTTCCTCAGCACTCTGGGATGTAATTTATCCGGCCCCGTGCTTTCTCCATCTTAAGGGGAGCTGAGGCTTCCCTCACTCTCTCTGCTGTGATTTCCACTTCTGGTACCTCTTCTCCTGCTTAGCCTCCCCCAGCTGCCAGTGATGCCTCCCCTAGACCTGCCGATTGGTAAGGGTCCCCCTCCTCATTATCTCTGTCTCCTCCATGTATGATGCAGCATCCCCATTTCCTGGTGAAAACTGAGGTGAAGTACTCATTTAGTACCTCAGCCTGCTCCCCGGGTCTTGTGCCCATCTCTCCCTGATTTAATCCTGCTAATCTGCCCCTTCACCCTTCGTCTTTCCCCAATGTATCTAAAGAACCCTTTTCCTCTCTAATTTCCCTGGCCAGGTTCTGCTCCTTCCTTGCCTTAGCGCCCTCACCACTCTAGTGGCCCTTCTAGCCATCAGCTCGTGCTCCCCCGATCCCTTTCACTCCTTGAGCACTTGAATTTCTTATGGCGCTTTCTTTCCCCGCACCACCTCCTGGACCTCCTGGTCCACCAACAGGGTTTTGAGGCCCACCGTATTGCCTTTACTCTTGCACAGGTGCTGGTAGCATCCTGCACCCTCTCCTGATGATTTCCACCTACTATCAGCGTCCATGTCTGACCCAATCCCATCCAAATGCTCCTTAGGATCCTTCCCATTTCCTTAAAATCCGCCCCCTGAAGTCAGTTACTTCCGTCTTTGTGCAGCCTTCTACCCCTCCTAGGTCCAGGCAGAACCAGACCGTGGCATGGTCACTCCCCGCCAATGGGTCCCTTATCTCCAGGCCCCCAATCTGGTCACTGTCTGCCAGGACCACATCCAGTACCCGTGCCTCCCTGGTCGGTTCCCTCACCTGCTGAGTTAGGAATCGTCTTGAAAGACATCCAACAACCTCTGTTCCCTGGTCACAGAGGATGTCATAGTCTCCCAGTCTGTTCCTGGCATGTTTAAGTCCCTAACACCACCACCGTTCCTCTGCCCAGTCTGCAGTGTCTCCTAACATCTGCCACCAGACTGTCCTCCAGCTCCTCCACCAGGGCAGGGGTCTATACACCTCCTATTTTTACTCTCTTGCCCCTGTTATCAAGGTGACCTAAATCGCCCACGGTTCCCTCCGCCTCTACTCCCCTATGCCAATGCAGTTTTGACTATCATTGCTACCCCTCCTCCCCTCCCTCCCCCCTGTCCTTCCTGAACATAGTGTAACCCTCCAGGTTCAGGTCCCAGTCATGTCTTGCAGTGGCCCAAGTCTCAGTGACCGCTGCCACATCCACTGCTCCCTCAGTTAACATCGCCTGGAGCTCAGGCATTTTATTGCCCAAGCTCCTGGCATTTAGCAGGACTACCTTCCACCCTTGCATCCTGACCTTTCAACCCCCAGTCCAGATGCCCTCAGGATCTATGATGGCCTCACAGTCACCTAAAACAGTCACACACAGTTGCTCCAATGATGCTCCAGAGACTCTAGTTAAAGTGCCAATGCCACTTTATTTTTCGTAATTCCACAGTGCTCAGGTCAGGTCAGGACATCACTAAACATAGACCAGCTATTTGCGAAAGAGGATGGTTACAGTCTTATGCGCAGGCTTGGAGAGAGGAACTGCCAAAAATGGTGACCAAACAGGAGTATTCTTCAAAGTGTGGTACCTCTGCCTAAAGATTTCTAGGGCCTTAACAGTTTTAAAACTGACATCAATTAACAATTCCCCACTGACATGGATCAGGGCATATATATTACTTGTAGTGAATTTCATAGAGTTTTAAAGTGGGTTTCTGGCCACATAAACCTGGTCAGAGGCTATATCTAAGCCACCCTATTCCTCAGGCACATTGCATTGTGCCTTGTTGCTGGCAGGATGGACATGGAAGAGTGAGGCATATGGTCAGCTCCTTTCAGTTTTATCAGCCTAATGCACTAGGGTCTTCTGTGCAGGATGAGAAGTATCACTATGGCTAGTACATGGCCCTGGATTCTCCTCTGGCAGAGGAGCTGTTAGGGATTCTGGCCCTGTATCTCTAATGGGACTTGGTCATTCATGAGGATATTATGAGTAGGTTCAGTATTCCTAGAGGAAGTTACTTCTGGGGTGGTGAATGGGCTGGAACCCTGCTTGCCTACTGTCTCCATCATGGCCCTTAAGGATAAAAGGGGTTCCATTCACTATACTCCTTAGGCCATAAACAAGGATATGAGAGAGTTCTACCAGAGCCTATACAGCACTTCAGCACCAGTGGACAAGCAACTGTCTTCCTCCTTTCTAGTGGCTATTCCACTCCTCCCATCTTGCCGAGGTGGACCAGTGTTCCCTTGATCAGCTAGTGGTGGTACTGGAGGTGGTCAGGGCCATCAAAGCACTTTCCTCCTTTAAGTCCCCCGGTGATGATGGTATCCCTGCTGACCTGTACCAACTTATCTCTGATCTGGTTGCTCCTTTGATGGCGGCTATGTTCAATCACACACATGCCACAGATGAGCTTCCCTACTCCTTGAGATAAGATCAACAATAACCATAATACCCAAAGAAGACAGGACCTGCATCTCTGTGCAAACTGCCGGCCCATCTCCCTCATTAACATGAACTGTAAGGTCCTGACAAAGGTACTAGTTTCTTGCCTAGAGCAGGTAATTCTCTGGCTTGCTCACCCTACCCAGGTGGATAGTTTCTCACCTAGAGCAGGTAATTCCCCAACTTGTTCACTCTACCTGAGTGGACTTTGTGAAAGGAGGACTAGGCTCGGATCATGCAAGATCCCTCTTCACTGTCATGTCTCATGCCCAGATAAATCATATTCCTTCATCAGCAGCATCTATAGACTTTAAGAAGGCCTGCAATTCAGTTCAATTGTCTTATCTCCTACAGGTACGCTCCTGCTTTGGCTGTGGTGACAATTTCCAGAAGTGGGTCCGAACACTGTACGTCAACCTGGTAGCTAGAGAGATTATCCTCCTGTCCTCCTGTCTCCCCTTCCCGCTGCAGAAAGATACCCACTCAGGCTGCCCCCTTTCCCTGTTGCTCTTTCTGCTGGCTAGTGATTCCCTGGCTGCCACTATCAGATCCTATCCTGACATTCACGGTATTAGAATAAATTCTCAGGAGTTCTCTACCTTATTGTACGTGGACAATCTCCTGGTGCTTTTCTTCTCCCCTAATGTCTCCATCCCAACTCTCATGCAGGCTCTATGGTCCTTCTCATAAGTGTCCAGTCTATGCATCAACACATCTAAAACACAGGTCCTCCCCTTCACCTAATCCTGTCCCTTACTTCTCTTTATAAAGGTGGGCCTTGCTTGATCCCCTGCAGGAATTAAATATTTGAGGATACAAATCACCCAAGATATTCCCTCTATTCCAATAGCTAACTTTCATCCACTGCTTCAACCTTGCAGGTAGAGTGTGACCGCTGGCAGACCTTAATCCTCTCATTAGTAGGTAAGATTGAGGCCATCCATAAGGTAAATGCTGCCAAATTGTTATATGTCCTTGGTCATCTCCCTCTTACTGTACCTAATCTTTGGTTTTCCAGAACTGATAAGCTAGTAGGTTCATTCTTATGGGAAGGATGTCTATGTCAAAATAGTCACTTTAAATTGTGGGCCTACTGATCCACTGGAAGATGGGGTCCCTCCTAGTTTAAGGGATACTATTAAGCCTTCCTTGAGGTGCAAACCTTGTGCTCGTTTGAAGATGTTTCTGAGTTCTTCCCCCTTCGGATTCACATGGAAACTATGCTGCTTCCCAAGATCCCTATAAGGACCCTTCCATACTCCACAACTCCAAAGAGGGTTAATAAATACCCTACTATCGCAGTGTCATGCGTCACATGGCAAGCCCTGTGTAAACATTTCCAAGTAGAACTTAGCCCCTTGGAGCTGATGCCCCTTTGGAAAACCCCTCTTCTCCAGCCTCGAAACCAGCCATCCTCTGGGAATTCTGGAGGGAGTGAGGCATCCTGTGGGTGAAGGACCTCTGGCTCTTGCAGTTCTAGTAGCTTCAGGCCTCTGTCTTCCTAACCCCACAGGTGAGCATTCATCAGCATGACCGCTGGAAAAACTTGCAAATCCACAGCCTGCATATACTCATGTTTATCTCCAATCTGGGGGGGGGATTCTCCTGCCACCTCCTGGCTTTGCTTCCCAGACGTAGAGCAGGTATCATGAGACATTAAACCTTGGTTCCATCTGCCTATTCTGGGGGTAGTTCAGGTGGCTGTTAAAGATCCCATGGCACTTCTCGAAAAGAGTAGGGGAATTTCTCCACTGCCTTGGCCAAATTTCCACTATTCACTAAAAATACCACCAACAGCTTAATCTGGTTCAAGGTCAGTTGGCATTTATCTGTATCCACCCACCCCGGTCGTGCCTGAAAATAGGCAGAATTTGTCTAGTGCACTTACCTGGTCAACAAAAACTAAATAAATAAATCTATAAAGCACTCTGAGATGCCTTACCTGTCAAAATGTAGGGAGCCCCAAATCACTGGGCACAGGACATGCCTGAACCTAAATTTTCAGAGGAATGGTCCCAATGCTGGACAGTGGTACATTTAGCACCTAGTGATGTGTGGAGTCATATCACACAGAATAAAATGCTTCATCATTGGTACTGCACACAGCTGGTGGTCCCTAATCTAGGAGTCATTCATTCCAAGAAGTGTTGGCAGTGTGACACAGAGGAAGGCTCCGTTCTCCACGTTATATGGTAATGCCCTAAGATCCATTCCCTATGACAAGGAATGCATGACCTTTGCCAGGCTACCCTTAACACCCCCTTGCCTCTCTCTTCTCATCTGTACATTTTAGCATTACTCTCTGCAGTCCCGCACCTTACCGACACTCAGCTAAAATGGCTTACAGAAGCCAAATGCCTGCTTCTCCAGCATTGGTGCTCTTCTGCTATTCCTTCAGTAGAGGCCTGGAAATTATCATTGGCAACCCTGGCACATAATGAGTGACTCTGCCATATCGCTGTATCTAAGCTCGCTAACTTTGACCATGTCTGGGACCCATACTTGGCCTATCTGGCTGGAGAGGTCACCCAACTATAGTCATACCCTTTGTATTTGTTGGTTTACCCCTGTGTTTCAGGCAGATGTCTTAACTGATGCTTCACCTGATATGCTTTCATCCTGATTTGCTATTTTGGTTCAAATGTATCTGTTCGATACAACAGCCTTTCACTGTCTCTCATGGAGGTCTTAATCCACAAGCATGCCTTTTCCCTACTGTTTAGTGTTTGCAGTTGCTGTGTTTCTTTTTAATGCATTCTCTGTGGAGCCTATTCACAAAAGTGAGTCAGGTACGTGCTATTCACACGTACTTGGCCCATGTAACTACATGGCCCTGGACAAACGCAGGGTGCATAGTATTCAGTACTGCCAGCACCCACATTGGCACCTGTCCATGCTCCCCCAGCACAGGGGCAGATCGCAAGACTCAGGTGGGCATTCAGTCAGATGCCCATCCTGGGTAATGAAGTAGATCTCCTGCTGCGGGTATGCAGGGAATCCTGGGAAGGTGCGAATCTTGGCAGGATTCCTCTGATGAGCATATGTCCAATGGTTGCCCCCAACCCTCCTAGGCAGCATAGTGGGCTGGGGCATTAGTGCGGAGGGGGTTCCCTCTGCCATTGAAGCTGGTAGGTGATTGTTTTTGGTATGTGTAAAATTGATGGCAAGGTCCCCCTTGCATAACTTGTATCCCCCAGGCCCGGCACTCTGCACCTTAGTGACTGGTGTGGAGTGTGGGCACGTCCCCTGACCATCCATGGCATGTAGCTGTGCAGACGACTGGTGGATCCCGTGCACAAGGGGCTAACATGCCTGTAATGAATACTGTTGGGGGTCCACTGAACCCCCCACATGGCATTCCAATTTAGCATTGCCTACATGACTCAGACAGACAGCGCAAAGGCAATCCAGATTTTCGTGAATAGGTCCCTGTGCTAATTAATTTTCTACATAGGATCCATATTTATCCAGTTGAGCTAGGTTTCACTTCCAGTTTTGCTGGTATTGCATGTTCTCTTAGTATTTCATCCTTTGAGGTGACATGTCTACATTTTTACTGGTTCATGAATTTTTGATATGTAATTGCTTGTGCCATTCATGTTTGTTGTAACCCTGAATGCATTTCACTGCTGTACATGATGTTTTTATGGTGAAAAATTCAATAATATTTTTACCCTCAAGGCACTGCATTCTGAACAAGTTTCTAAAAGGTTGACTTTTTCGTATAAAACTGTACTTGCTACAAATGTATTTGTAATTCTGTTGGGGAAAATGTTCAGCACCGCATAAGTCCTCGGAAAAATAGACTGATTGGATCCCTTAAAGGATTAATTTATTTTACATGTCCCACACAGGCCATTTCGTCAGATGCTTTAGCAGTCTGAACATAGGAAGTGGCCTTAATACATGGCAGCTGGTGAACTACAACTTATATTTTCAATTTCCGTACTGGTCCAATAAAAAACTAATTTTTTGTGCAATGCAGAAATATGCTTCCATATATTTCCATGGATTTCTCTGGAGGAAAACCCTCTGCAGAAGACATATACCCTTCCTATAATGATTCATATTTTCTACATAGGTTACATAAGTGAGTCCAGAGAATGGCCCAAAGGGTAACAATATATAGATACTTTTCCTGATGTTTTCAGTAATGCTAAACATACCCCATTTTAGGCATTTGTCCATGCTTTTTCTGGTGATCTGTTAGATAAAATGTACTTTTAATCTGGAGCCCTACTGAGTTCAGTCTGCTTTTCATTAACTTTTTCCAGTCAGCATGGCATACAGTATCCAAGCTCCCATATGGGATTTGATACTGGAACAACTAACTCATGTGCTTATTAATTAAAGCCGTTGTATTCTTGCATGTCGTTTTTTTAAGTGAAGGGTTTTTGGTATTCAGAAAGGGAAAGTTGTATGACTTCCTGGTTTGAATACTATCAAAGCTTTAATAATACATGTACATTTTATAATCTTTTTTGTCTGTAAAAATAAAAGCACTATTAGAACACTGCTACCCAGCTTATGTATTTTTTTGTACAACAGCTTACCTTTTTCATTAGTATTAGCCATCAGTGCCATGATTCTGCTACCCACTCTCCCTGTTCAGTACTATGCTGTCTTTTTTTTTTTCATTTTACAAGGTATAGGCTGTCCCAGACCATGGAAATTGCAAACTCTGAAAGAAGAAGGCAAGTGACATCTGTTGTTAACTACATCCCAAAGTTGTTCCTCAGTTGAACGTTTTGAGGTACAGCCCTAACCTTTACTGAATTGTGACTTCCAAAACATGATAGGAAGAAATTGTTGGTGCAGTATTTGCCACTGCAAAGCACTTGCAAATTATAGTGAGAAAGAAACAATAACACTTAAGTGGGAATTGAACTCAGGCCCTCAAATACTGTACTAGTTCTCAACCAGCGGATCTTTACAACCGACTGGCCTGAGGTTCCTGCAGTCTCTTTGCAAAACTGCAAATCCAGCAGCTAGGGGCGCTTTAGATGTAAGGGAATTGTTTGGTGCAGTATCCATTATTGTCAACCATTTTTTCAGATATATTAGTGAAAAAAGGAAAAAGGGTCGGCGAATTATAAGGCTAGTTGAGGGGGGTAGGGTGATAGAGGAGGATGGGCAAAAGACTGCCATCCTAAATGACTACTTTTGCTCAGTTTTTACTAAAGAGGACAGCGGATCCCTGCCAGAGAGTGGCATCAAAGTGGCCACTAAGGGAATCCCAGAAATGAGACAGCCACTGTTCACTAGTGAAAGGGTTCTGAAAGGGCTGGCTGCTCTTAAGATAGACAAGGCCCTGGAACCAGATGGATTGCATCCGAGGATACTCACAGTAGGGATGAAGAGATAACCACTCATCCAGCAAGCCGCACCTTCTAACAATATATAGCCTCTAGGGTCTCCAGAGCCACCCATAACCTTATATTAAAAGCTGTTCTAAAACTGGTATGCTCTCTCCAGATTCTCTAAAATGAAAGTAAGGAAGCCACCGGGAGTTACATTTGTCTAATTGTAGGTGCAATCTGGCTGTAATGGCTTCCATACTTTTAATGGTCTGCATGTTACATAACCATTGATGAGCTTAATTTATTAGATGTAAGCTAATTTTGAGTTACCACTTTATTGGCTGCTGCCACTAGAATAAAAATAAATATCTTACACCCGGTGCATTAACCCTCTAGATGGCAAGCCCAACACCATATTTTCTAAAGTAGGAGGTAAATTAAAATGCAACATCTCCGTTACCCCTTCTGTTACTTCTTTCCAATATGATTGCAGCTCTGGATTACCCCAGAAAATATGATAGTGATCTAAATCCACCACGCAACCTCCACATTTATCTGAGGCATAGGTAGCAAAATATCTGAAAATGGTTAGTGTAGTGAAGAATCTTGCACAAATTTTCCAGCGAAATTTATGCCAGGATGGGAAGCCCATAGTTTTGTGCATGCCCTGCCATATTTTTGTCCAGCTTTGGGGAGTCATGGTGTGTCCTTCTTTTTCACAGTTATTTTGAATTTTTTCTACAGCTATCTGACTGTCTCCTTCTGGTAATATTGCATAAATTGCAATATAAATTTTCTTCTATCTGAAGTGTGCCCTTTAGTCCAAACCAGTTCTACCCCTGGGTGCAGTTGTTGCTTTATCTCAAGGAATCCCGAGCACTTTCAAAATATAGCTCCTACATTGCAAGAATCCATGGAAATCTGATACCTGTAAGTGAAATTCTCATTTTAAAATAGGAAAGCTCTGAACAGTAGTATCTTCGGATATCAACTGCACTAGATTATGCAGACCATTCCTCACCCAGGTCTGGAACCTAATATCCCATCTTGCTGCTACAAAATTTGGCAGGTATTGTATTGGTATATATCTCCAGACTGGATCTGGAATTTCTCACCTCTACCTAACCTGAAACCACATGTAAAGACTATGTCGTGTCCAAGGGTTGTTAATATTTTTAAGCTCCTGAGTAGAAATCACCCAGGGAGAACTTTAAGAATATAGGTGTGTGCACCTTTTTCTATTTTAGACCAACCCCCAAGTCTTCCACCTCTAACATTGCTAGCCAAGGGAGTAGCCGAGCTGTCTGATAATATTTCAGAAAATTAGGAAAACTCCATCCTCCTTTATCAAATCAAATCAAATCAAATTTATTTATAATGTACTTTTCAAATATCAAAGCGCAAGTACATAACAAATAATAATCATCACAATAAATATAAGTATAAAAATAGTTAAAAGGCAACAAGGTGACCTATTCAAAGGCTTGTTCAAATAAATAGCTTTATCCTTACTTTCTATCAATACTTGCCAATAGATTCTAGGTTTCTTCTCCACCCAGATGAAATAAGACAGTTCCCACTTCAAGTCTTTCCAGCCTTTAGATGGTTTAGGCAGTGGCAATGTGGAATATAAAAATAAGTACCATGGTAAAACATTAATTCTTATTGTATCTATTCAGTTAGAGAAGGTAAGAGGGAGGGAATTCCATCGATTAAGGTCTTCATACACTTGCTTCAGGGCTTTGTAATTATACTAGTATAGTTTGGATAAATGGGTTGGAATTTGAATTTCAAGGTAATGTACTTTATCTTTTACCCATTTATATGGTATCTGAGATTGTATTTGTTGAGTGACTATCCCACTTATCTTTAGTATCTTGGATTTATCAACATTCATTTTGAACCCAGAAAGTTCCCCAATTGTGCTTAGTAAGTTTAATAGCGGAGCAAGCAATCTCTCAGGGTAACAAAGATATATCAAGGTATCATCTGCATAAAGTGAAATGTTGTTGGGTGCTACCTTGAACTGTGATCCCCTGTGTACCCCTCTCTGTCCTAACAGGTTCTGCCAAAGGCTCCATACTTAGAGCAAACAGTGGTGGGGGGGGGAACAAAGGGCACCCCTGCCTCATTCCTCTTTCTATCTGAAAGTACTCAAAGAGAGTACCATTCACCCTGACCTTTGCCTTTGGTTGAGCATATAGCATGGTAAACTGTGACATGAAGCCTTGGCTTATTCCCATAAGACCCATAACCATTTTAAGATATATCCAGTTAAGGTGATCAAATGCCCTTTCTGCATCAAGAAAGATGGCTAACTGAGGGACGGGACTTGAATTTTTAGAGCTAAAATATTTAAGAGCCTGCGAATATTGTCTGATAAATGCCTGTGTGGTATGAAACCCGTTTGATCTGGGTGAATAAGGAGTTCTATGCATTTCTGCAGTCACTTAGTCAGAATTTTGGTGAGGAGTTTCATGTCTTGATTGAGCAGGGAGATTGGCCTATAAGAGGTACATGTATCCCTCCCTTTTCCTGGTTTCGGCAAGACCCTAACCACTGCTTTCTGCCATGAGCTGAGTTTTTTCCCTTTATCCACACAGGCATTAAAGACTTTTGTCAAGACTGGTACTAACACCTCTCTGAACACCTTATAAAATTCTGCACTGTACCCATCTGGTCCTGGGGCCTTTCCATTTTTTAGCGTCCAGTATAACCACAGCAAGGAGGCAGTATAGCACAGTGCTTTAAGGCTCTGAGCTGCAAACCTGGAGACCTGGATTTGAATCCCACAGCCCCCACTTGCATAATGTGTGACTCTGAGCAAGTCACTTAACTTCCTTGTGCTCCCAGGTCACACCTGTAAACAAGCTTTCAGCTTAGTGTGTCTCTCCTGATTAAAAAATAACAAACCTCCTCCTCTGATATAGGTACATCTAAACATTCACTGATCTCTTGGGGTAACTTAGGAAGGCTTAGATAGCTAAAAATCTTTTAGTCTTGCTTTCTACCTCAGAATCTTGTTTAGTGTCCCTGTAAAGGTCCTGATAAAATTCTTTAAAACTATTAGCTATTTTATTAGGCTCAGTCCATTCCTTACTAGGGTCCTGTTTATTCTGATTTTTTAAAACTATTCCATCTGCCAATTCTCTTCATAACCTAAAAGCAAATAGTCGAGCTGCCCTGCCACCTGCATCATGGTATTTATGATTAGTGAAACGTAAACACCACTCAGCTTTCTTATCATCCGGGTCCTTTACTTCTTGCCTGACCTTAGTTAATGCTTTCAGCACCCTACTGTTCCCAGTACTGCACTTATGTTTCTTTTCTGGCTCCTGTAATTTGGCAATTAAGCGATTTCGGGTCACCTGGTCTAGCTGCTTTTTTGCCGAGGCATAACTAATAATCTCACCCTGCACTACCTCCTTAACTGTACCCCAAATCAGTGTCTGTGAACAATTCCCCAAATGATTCTCTACATAAATGTCTTTAATACTTTGGGCTATTTTAGACTGAAAGGTCTTGTCATATAGTGGGGAAACACTAAGGCACCATAATAACTTTTTGTTGTTGTTGGGCTTTGGTAAGTTTTATACTGTAGATATGGGGGCATGGTCGGAATCAGAGATACTGCAAATAATAGACTGATATACAGTATGTAGAAAAGCTTTTTGTATTAGAAAAAGGTCTATGCTTGAATACAACTTCTGTACATGAGTAAAATGTAAAATCCCTTTCTTCATAATGCTGGGTCCTCTAAATATCAACAAAACCTAATGCCTCCACTAGGGCTTTAAGGGTCTTTGTTGCCTGCTGGTTAGTACCTACATGTCCTGCTGTTCTGTCTTCTTGTGGAGAAAAAACACAGTTAAAATCTCCCCCTGTAATAACCTGACCTGGAGATTAGGTTGCCACCTTCTCAAACACTTCCTTAAAAAACTCAGATGCACCCACATTAGGTGCATAAACATTCACTAGATGTATTACCTCTCCATGTAATGTGCCTTAGATCCATATAAATCTGCCCTGCATACTGGTTTCTGAAGAACTCACCACCAGAGTACAGCCTCTTTAAAGTAAAATTGCTGTACCTGCCTTCTTGCCTCCAGGGTGTGAAGCTGCCACCACCTGACTCACCCAGGCTTTTCTAAGATTAAGGTGCTCCTCAGTAGTCAAATGGGTTTCCAGAATATACGCTATATCACAACTCGTCCACTTTAATTCACAGAGAATTCTGGTGTGCTTCACTGGAGAGGTAATCCCTTTTACATTGTATGAGGCTATAGTTTATGCAGTCATTTGTTTGTAAAGATGATTCATACATTAGTTCAAGCATCTTATCACTGATAATCAATTAAGTCCCCCAAACATAAGTGTAATGGATTGTAGAACAATTTGAACAACTAGAGTTAACCTAAAAACAGTAGAAACGTAACACCAAACAGTTATATTTTCACTTTCCAGTTCAGAAAATAACTGGGTCGTCCATAAATCAAGCAACAACCACAACAGCGTCCTAGGTACATTCACTTTAAGTTGAAAATGTGATGGAAACAAAGGAGGCATTTAAAACTGCCCTCGGGGACTTCTGGTGATGTCATCAGTGTGAATGGTCACTTAGGTGGCGAGCTCTGGTACCCGGGCAACATTAAATAATTAATCCTTAGCCATCCGAGTGGAAAGAAAAGTAAAACTGCATTGAAACTAATCTATAGAGCAGAAGGCAACATGGGATGCATTAAAAAATCCAAATCATTGGACAAATCAGCAGAAAGGGGACCAACCTCAGGCAAAGGCCAAAGCCCAGCACTATCCTGAGCCTCTGTTCTAACAGGATCCAGGGAAGAAGACGATGACTTCGGTTTGGACTCAGCGCCAGTCATGTCGAGAGCCGATAGCCATAAAATAATTAAGATGCTGCAACAAATTGATTCTAAAGTAACGGGTATACAAACAGATCTTAAAAAACTAGAAAATCGCACAACAACAATGGAAACCCATATAGATACATTGCAGAATGAACACATGGCTTTTAGCCACTTGCTCGTGTATCTTCACAAAAGAGAGAGAGAGAGAGAGAGACCTGACAATGAGAGTGGAGGACACTGAGGCACAGGCATGATGAAACACTGTCAGAGTTTTTAGAGTGCCAGAGGGGGTAGAACAAGATAATATGGAGAGTTTTATGGAATGCTGGCTTAAAACAGAACAGAACTGAACTTAGACAAGGGCATGGTAGTGGAAATTGAATGTGCTCACCAATCGATTACCCCCAAATCAAAGTTAGGTGCCCCACTTCGGTCCATTATCATAAAATTCCTCAAATACCCTATCAAAGAAAAAATCTTGAGAATGGCTTGGGGAAAGAATGACTTAAATTTAGATGGGAATAAAGTATATGTTTTTATTTATTTATTTGTTCTAGGATTACAAATACCTTGTGGACCAAGACTTCCCACCAGTGATGCTGGCAAAAGGAAAAAAAGTTTTAGCTGTAGTTAAACAGCTTAGAGACACAAATATTAAGGCACAATTGAGTTACCCAGAAAAACTGTGGATTCAGGATGCAGAGGGAGTGAAACTATTCAATTCTCTGCTTGCTGCAACACCTTATTTGGAGGAACACAAAATAAATTTACCTGACATGGAGGAGAAAGCGGAACAAGAGATTGAAGATTTGCTGTGGGCAGTAGCCCTGGGTAACAGAAGAGTCCATAGAAGAAGAGGAGATGCCCTGTTACCACTGCACTCAGATGTGACGAGATGGATTGGACCCAGAAAGCCAGATTGACGGGCCTCCATGGCAGACAAGGAAAGCCTCACGCAAGGAAATCCAGACTGGAGAGAGGAACCTTTATTAGGGAATCAGTTTCCTGAAGGGACTTCCTGTAAGACTGGACTTTTATGGTGCCCATCATAACAAGCAGACACTCTGGACTGCAACATTATTTGCAAATGCTGGTAATATTCATTTTTATTAATAATTAACCAGGATCAATCACACAATGTTGTACAGAGTAAAATTACGCACTTAAGAACTAGTGAGACCTTTAGAATGGTTTTCGAACGGACTGCTGAGCAGACTGTAATATGGGACCGCAGTGCAGCTGAAACCTGATCTCTGTTCGAGAGGACTTTTCTTTTTTACTTTTGGTCTGCTCTGCTGTCATTCTACAACAGTCCTGCAAATATAACTGCTCCAAAATCGGACATAATAGAGCAGAGAGTTGTTATATGGGCTTACAAATTGGTTTGAAGTAACAAATAAGCAAGTTCATAGAAGACCTATGTGGAACAGTTTTGTTGCTTGATTCATTTGATGTGTTCACTAATCTGAATATGAATTATCTTAATTTTGAATGTACAAAGTTACATCCTATGTAAGATAGGTGCTGATATTGCCTAGTTTTCGGGTCAAAAGCACCAAATCCTAAAGAGTTAGGAAAATAAATAAGGAATATTACTACTATTTACTTTCATTCTATATATTAAATAAGTTTAGAATGCCGACAGGAGCCAGAGGATACATTTTAGAGCTATGACCCCAGTAAGGGGTTAAAATGGATATATTGTTTACTAGATTCACCACATCTCCTGATACATATTTATCTTTTATTTCTCTCTGGTTCAGAATAAAACAGGGTGATTATGAAGTCAATGTGACCCTATTGGTGTAACGGCTAGGGATTCGACATATAAGGAAATATGGATGGTTTATTACCACAGGTGCTGCCTGGGACAACTACTACTACCACCAGGTGGCCTCATTTTTGGAAGTCACACTTGCAACTTTCGGGACAGGTTCAGACAGACTAGTGAAGACTAGTTTGCCTAACCCATATCACCAAACGGTTGATATATCTCATTGGGGCTAGATAAGCCCTGCACAGACGTGAATTTACGTCTGTTTGAGGTGTCAGCTGACTGACTGAGTTCAGTCTGGCACCACTACTGTTCTGTAGAGTTTACATTTCTTGTTCCAAATGCTGCAGCCCCCAAGTTTGGATGGACTGCAATTGGTTGGTTAGTTAAATGTTTTTCCAAAGAATTGTTTTCCATGTTCAATATTTCAGTGTTTTTATTTTTTATTTTCATTTGTTTGTCTACTGGTGTATACATTAAAGGAGAGATGGGGGTGGGGGAGACCAGACAAAAGAAGGTCGCGATATACACGCATAAAACTGTACTATGGCATCTATAAACATTAGTTCTGGTAATGTTAAGGGAATTAACAACATAGTTAAGAGGGCGAGAATTTTACAAGAAATTAGCAGATTAAAATGTGATATTGCCTGTTTGCAGGAGACAAGATTATTTGCTAGTGAGCATTTAAAATTAAAAGGGACTTGGGTAGGCACAGTCTACACTGATTCCCACCCTACAGAGAAGCGGGCAGGGGTAGCAGTTTTAATAAAGAGGGGAATGCCAATGCAAGTTAACAAAGTCACCACAGCAGGTACTGGTAGGCTAGTTCTGATATCAGGAATGTACTGTATAGTGGTATAATAATACATATCATAGCAGTTTATGCACTGACACCACCCACAGGAGATTTTTTTTAGGTATATTTTTAAATTGATATCAGAGCTGCCAGAGGGTCATCTAATATGCATGGAGGATTGGAACTGCGTAGAAAATAGCACTCTGGACAGATCTCCAAATGGCAACAAACAACAGAAAGCCTGTTCCAAATTATTAAGGAACCTGTGTCTGGAAGTGGGACTGGTTGATCCCTGGTGTATACTGAATCCCCATAAGAAAGATTACACATACTATTCAGCCTCTACGAACACATATTCCAGACTAGATAGATTTTATACCAATAAAAACTCAGTTTATCTATTCGAAGATGTAACCATCCACCCTGTGATCTTTTCCAATCATGCAATGATTACATCAATACTAAAGTGGAAAATGGGAAAGAGGAAATGTTCATGGCGTTTTAACCCAGGATTATTAAATGATAAGATATATGTGGACCAAATTAAAGAAACCATTAAAAACTATTTAAAGAAAATACAGAAAAGGAGTCAAAATTAAAATATATATGGGATGGAATAAAAGCAGTCCTGAGGGGACATATGATTTTTTACACAGCTCATAAACATAAAGTACACCAAAAGAAAATGATATATACTTTAACACAAATTCAAAAAATAGAGACACAGCACAAAAATAATAGAGATCGGAAACTTCTAACAGAACTCAAAATACTCAGAAAACAATATGATGAACTAATGCTCAAGAAAACAGAAAATTCACTTAGATACACCAAACAAACATATTATGTTAAGGAAGATCATGCAGGGAGACTACTAGGATTGAGGCTTAAGAAACAGGCAGCAGAAAGATATGTATTTGGGGTTCAGAGTGTGGATCACCTGGGTTCTAAGGTCCATCAGCCCCAGCAGATTACAGATGAATTTGCAAAGTTTTACAAACAATTATATAAAGAAGAAAGGGGATTAGACCATGAACAGAAAATACAAAACTTTCTAGATAAATTAGAATTACCCAGACTATCTCAAATGCAAAGAGAAATGCTGGATGCCCCCTTCTTGGAGATGGAAGTAACAAAGGCAATAAGGTCCTTTAAAGTGACTGACTGCCCTTCTTAACCTCTCATTTCAATTGGCAGAAATTCCCCTTGATCGGAAACTCCCCTGAGGACTACCACCCTATATCACTCCTCCCGACGTTAGCCAAACTACAAGAACATCTAGTCCTAGACCAACTATCCTCGTACCTCTCTGACATTAATTTCTTCACCCAATATCAGTCTGGGTTCCATAAACATCACTCCACTACTACCTCGCTACTCCGAATCACTGATGCAATCCTGACAGGCATGGACTGTGGTCACATCACCACTGCCATTTTTATTGATCTTGCTAAAGCTTTTGACACTGTATCCCACTCCCTCTTGCTCTGCTCCCTCTCATCTGCCAGGCTGTCTGAACATGCCATAAAATGGTTCAGCGCGTACCTTAACGGCCACTCACAGTCTGTAAAAATATCCGACTACATCTCCCCTCCTCTATCCATATGCTCTGATCTGATCATGATATGCTCAAGGGTCCATACTAGGCCCGATTCTCTTCTCCATTTTTCTAAATGACCTGCTATCCATCTGCACCTCATCTTCTATACATATGTATGCTGAAGATACAGGGCTGGATATTCTAAAGGGTTGCGCCATGCGCAATAGGGTTGCGCCAGTGCAAGTCTGAAAATGCACCATTCTGCGATATTCAGCAGGAGGCAGTTGCGCCACCGAAAACATGCTGAGCAACAGCGCAATGATAATGAAGGCATGCACAACCGAAGGGGGAGGAACCATGCATAAAGGGCGCAGAAAGGATGTTCAAAGACTTTGCGTAATGCGCAACAGTGGAGCAAGCGGAAGTTGTGCCATAGCGGAAATGAGCCAAAATAAAAAGGAGCAAGGAAGAGGCACAAGAACGCTACAGGGAAGCCACATGAGGCAGGGGGAGAGACAGGCACAGGGAAACTGGGAGAAAGAGGGCAGGCCAGGGAAACCACACTGCAGAAGAGAGGCACAGGGAAGGTGTGTGGTGACACACATACCAGAGGCCAGCACAGACAGGTGTACCCAGTGCAGGGGAGGTAGCAGTCAGGACAGCGGGGGGAACAAAGCAACAGCTGATGGGGACGCAAGCAAGGGACATGGCCAGTGCCACCTTCCACATGGAGGCCATAATGAGGGGGTGAGAAGGCATGTGGCAGGGGGACGTGGCCGTGGAAGGGCCCGTCGGCGGTATGCCCCCAACAGGCAGTACCGAGCTCGCACCAGCTTTGAGCTATATACAGATATCGAGATTGTGGGCTGGTACCACCTGAACAGGGCAATACTGAGGTGGCTCTGTGAGCTGTGCAGTGATGTGATGCAGGCACCCACATGACGGAGTCATGCCCTGTCAGTGGAGACAAAGGTAACAGCCTGCATGTGCTTGCTCACCACGGGTACCTTCAAGAGACCAACCGGGGACACCACAGGCATAACACAGTCAGCCACATCACGCATCCTCACCCAATTCCTCAACGCACTGCTGCCACATGCTGCGGAGTACATCCATTTCCCCAGCATTGTGGCGGAGCGTACAGCAGACATCCAGGAGTTCTACAGGGTAGCACGTATGCCTTGCATGCTAGGGGCAATAGACTGCAACCATGTGGCCATACGCACACCACCTGGCAAGGAGGGGGCCGCATACATGAACCGCAAGAGCTATTCCAGTGTCAACAGCCAGGTGGTGTGCGATGCCAGTGGGCGCATCATCAATGTCTGTGCCACGCACCCTGGGGGAGCACATGATTCATACATCTGGCACCAGTCGGCACTGTGCCGCCGATTTGAGAGTGGGGACATCCCCACAGGACATCTAGTGGGTGAGTATGCAAATCAAATGGACATATCGCGGGCCTGGGAGGCATGGCCAGAGGTGCCATGGGTGTGGCCCACAGGGCTTGGGGCAGTCTGAAGCTGAACACGAAACTAACCTCCACTATCTGCACACAGGTGACAGTGGATACCCACTCTGTCCCTGGCTGCTCACACCCTACCGGCGGCCCATGACCCCATCGCAGCAACGCTACAATGAGGCACATGCCACCACACGCAATGTCATTGAGCGGGTGTTCGGGATGCTGAAGACAAGTTTCCATTGCCTGGACACCTCTGGCGGTGCCCTACAGTACAGTCCCTCAAAGGCCTGTGGGATATTCCTGGCCTGTTGCATCCTGCACAACATGGCCAAAGAATGTGGGATAGCAGTACAGGTTGAAAAGGGGGACAGTGATGGGGACGAGGGGGACTCTGGTGACGATGGTGATGGGCAGCCCCCCCTTGGCCGACGGGACTCCCGACTGATCCGGCTGGCACAGCTGCACTGGGATACCATCACAGAGGAGCACTTCAGCCAACCCAGGTAAGTCATGGTGCCATGCGCAACCACCAGTGGCTAAGGCACAACCCACAAACACGCATGGAAACACACCAGAGGTGCATGCTGGCAAGGGATGTGGCAGGGCACAGAAGCACACGCACACAACCAGGGATGGGTGAACAGCAACACGCCACATGGATGGACACACACACACGCACACATACAATGCACCAAACGTGCACAGAGGGCAGGTGGAAAACCAAGCCAGAACACCAACACTAGCAACACACATGTCCACAAGCCACCACGTCCACTGTCTGTCCATGTGCGTGTGTCAGATGCTGGGCACCATCGCACTTTGGTGTACAGCACAATGCAGGCATCATCATCCACATGTACCTGCGGACAGCAGCCAGGAGGGTGTGTAGGTAGACCGTGTTTTCGCATGCATGGCCGGGCACCCACCTGTGCACTGCCCACCGAAACACACAATGCACACAGGGCAGCAACAGACAGTGCCCACGCTGGGAGACAGGTCATTCTCGTGGCACAGTGCCATGGCCGCCTTGGATGCGTGGGTGGCCCCGCTGAGACCCACCAGCACTGGTAGGCTGACCACGGGCCTCATGGGGTGGCACCGATGGTCCCCAAGGGGTTCCACTGTGCTAACACGACCGTGCCCGCGCAGGGGTCTGCAGCACACCAAACATGCCTGCACCAGGAGTGCTCGGGATGCCCACAGCTGAACCCGGCGTCGACAGGGTGGGTGTCGCACGACACCGGGAATGGGGAGTGGATAGCACACTGCGTGGTGTGAGCGACACATGGGCACCTGACTGTGTGCCCATTGTGGCCATGACAGCAATGAACGCCTGTGCATGCCTGTCAATGGCAGCGGTCACATCCTCCCACAAATGGTCCACCCGTGACAGGATCCTATCGGTGTCCCTGCTGCAACGCTCCTCTGCCTGCTCCAGAGCCACATACAGTGCCTCCACAGATGTTGTAAGCCACATCTGCTGCTGGACTGATGCCTGCAGTAGGCGGGTGTGCTTGTCAAAGAGGTCGTCTGCCTCCTCGGCATCCTGTCTCTCAGGGTGTGCACGGGCCTGATGTTCAACACCCCTTGAGGGTGGGTGCTGTGCACCAGGATCAGGTATGGGCAAGTCCACAGACATTGCACAGATGTCACCGCCGAACTCTGAACCCCCGGTCCCGTTGGGAGACTGCTGCTGCCGCCCCTCCGGCCACTGCACCCAAGGGCTCAGTGGTGCCGCTGCTGTGGCCACAACAGTCCCACTGTCCTGACCAGCCACCGGTGCTGCCCCACTGGTGCTAACAGGCACAGCCTGGGACTGTGCTGACACACTGGCCCACATGGCGGCACCAGCCAGAGCCATGGGCATGAGCTGACCTGCTGTGTGTCCATTCCGTGGCACACACGTGTCACTGCCCATGACGGTCATGTCGTCATCACTGGTGCAGGTCTCTGCCCCAGCCACAGCCACGGTGTGCTGGCATCCTTGAATGCCAGAACGCTGAGACACAGGAAGGGCTTCCCCCACACCTGTCTCAACGACATCAGTGTGGACAGCCAGGCGGCCCCACTGTTGCAATGCTCCATGTATACCTGTGGAGGTGGATGGTCCCTCCAACTCCAGCTGACTGTCCGCAGTGGACAGGCCCACCACCGCTGACCCATGCAGATGTGCAGGATCTGTAAGGGAAATCAAAGTTGCGTTACTGCATGTGACCTACCCTGCCCCCCCCACAGACCGACCATGACTTACCATGCAGTGGTGGGCCATGACCCAGCTGGAAGCCACCGCCTGGAACTCCTTCTATGGCACTGCGGTGCATGCTTGCAGCAAGCCTGTCCTCTGCTGGTGTGAGCTGCACCACCTCCAGCTGTCCACCGCCTGTTGCAGCATGTGCCGCCCTGATGGCAGCCACCTTCTCCTTCACCCTCCTCCTGTCAGTACTCATCTTCTGCTTACACTCCTGCACGGAGCGCTGGTGGCTGCCATGCAGGTTGACGGCATGTGCCACCTCCTCCCATGCAGCATCACGGGCCGGAGGGGTGCCCCGCTGTTCACTGAGCAGTGGCTCCTGATCCAGGTAGGCCTCGAAAAGTGCCTCGGTCTCAGCCTTCGTGAAATTGGGCCTTCTCTTCTGCACACCATCATTGTCCTCCTCACCCAGACCTTGTTCGGTCATTATTCAGCCTGTAGGAATGGCAGTGGTTACCTGTGACTGTGCAGTCCAAAGCATGTCCCTGAATCCACAGTCCACACTCCCACACAGCATGCAACTCACCAATAAACTGCAGTAACCGAATATGGCCACTGCAGAACTTTGGCGCACTTTAATAGCGCAATCCATGCAAATTCGGTGAGGAGCAACTTTAATTAGATACAAATCGCGGTGCTGCGCCATTGAATGGCTGATCGGATGAATAGCATATGACGGTTGAATATCGCGCTTTTGCGCTTTGCGCAATTGTGTTGAACGGGCTGAGCTAATGGAGCAGTTCCGTGGCATGCGTAGTACACCTCACGCTGGTGTCTGCCATGCTGATGACGTGCTGTACGTGATGGTCAATGCAGGGCACAGCCACCATTGTGTTAGTGGCACTATGGCGAGGGTCACTACATGGTGCTGTGACAATGGGTCTCCATAGGTGCAATGGCAAAACTGCGCGATAGTCCACTGTGGCACTGGCAAACAGGCAACCAATCGCGCTATACGCATAGTCGTCCGATGGCACTGTGCATGGCCTTGCGCCAGAGACTCTTAACCCTGTGCCTGACCTTTGCCCCCTTGGCCCCATGCATCTGGCATGGCTGCAACTCTATCACGCTGTTCGGTAACAGCGTGATAGGGAATGGCGGCGCTGTACCGCGCAGCATTTGCACGTGGGGTACCGCGCTGCAGAGCGCCATATTGCCTACTATAGTTGTTGAGATGGCACGCAGGAGAGCCCCACAATGGAGTGCCATTGAGTTGGCCAACCTTGTGGTTCTTGTGGAGCCACACTATGGGCCACTATTTGGTGAGGAGGCACTGGACAGGGCCAGGACCCAGGTCTGGCAGGAGGTGGCCACTGACCTGGAGGCAGCCACTGGATGCAGGAGGACCTCAGAGCAGTGCAGGCACTGCTATGGGGACCTCAGGAGGAGGGAGCCGGAACTACTAGCCTGTCTGCGGTCGCGTGCCAGGAGGGGCATGGTGCCACGTCCAGGTGGGGGATCCGTCTATGCACTTGTATTGTCCATATGGGTAACCATGTTGTATGTGTCCAGCACATAGGGGAGGGCTAGTCTAGGGTTGGCTGTGGTGGTGTTCACAGGGTGTGGGGTGGGTGGGTCTGGGTGGGTGGGCACACATTGGGGCAGGGGGACTTTGCTTTGGGATTGTACTGATGTTCTTCTCTCCTTGTTTCCCCCACAGGTGTGGACGAGCAGTGCCAGATGAGGGAGGAGCACCGGAGGGAGGTGGACAGAGCATCCAGGAGGGATGGGGACCGTCACCGCCGACCTGACCGGCCCAATGAGGGTGAGTGCCATAACTCCATGATTACTGTTGCATGCTGTATAACAGGGTAGGCAGCGGGGCATGGCCACCATCCATGGACACCACTGCCATGCACGTGACTTGAGACAGTCAGCACTGTCCAGTGGCACTGCATGTCTGGGAGTGCATCAGTGGTGGTCCATGCGTGCACCGGGCACATGGCTGTGGCACTGCCTTCACACCACATAGCCATGTTACTGTACGCCCATGGTGGTGCTGTGCAGGACATGAGTGGTGGGTGTGTGCAGTGGTCCACATGGCTGTGGCTGCCTGGGTGGGCAGGTCTTGTGGACACGGTCACTGAGGTGGTCACACACCATCACAGGGCGTGGCACATGGCTGTATGCCTGCACCATGGGTGGGCTGCAGGGGATGGACAGTCACACGCATGACTCTGCTCCCTCATCCTAGGTGGACAGCAACTTCAGGCCATCGAGAGGGGACTGCAGGAGCTGTTACAGGTGGCGAGGGCATCCCTGGAGATCCTCCAAAGGATGGACCGACATGGGGTCAGGAGGCAGAGGACACAGCGGAGCAACATAGAGGATGAGCAGGGCAGATGATAGGCCATCCATGCCACTGAAAACACCTTCTTCCCCTGGACCCACCCTCACACCCTTTCTTCCCTCTCCTATATGTTCACCCCTGCCCCGTACCCACCCCCACCTTGTTTATGTCCCCCCCATCTGTACATAGTTCTGTAAATAGTTTTGTTTATCTGTTTCAATATAATTATTTTGATATGAATACTGTGGTGGTCTCTGATTTGCAGCAGGCTATAGGTGCTCATCTGCAGTGGTGTGCATGGCGTCTGGGGTGGTGCAGTCATGGGTTTGTGTGTATGTCCATGGGGAAGTGACTATGGTGTGGGAGTAGCTATCAGTCGGTGTCTGTGGTGTGTGTGTGTTGTTCCCTGTGCAATGGATGACTGTGTGCAGTGGTCCATGGTGCATGCTGTGTGTCCATGGTGCCCCTATCAACCCGTCCTTGGCCTGTGCAGCTGACACCCTTGCATGCCTGTGACCTGCAAGGTCTGCTGCCATGTCAGTGGTGGCTGTCCATGCAGGGCAGCCACTGTACCCGTCACAATGCTGGAGTTGCCTCCTGTCACTGGTGTGGTGCATGTTTGCCTCAGGTGACTTCTGTGTGGCCTCAGTTGTTGTCCACCTCCATGCTGTGCCTTGTGTGTGTTGCAGGAGGTGCACCACTGTCTGTGACTTGTGCTCCATGCATATGCTAGTGTCGTATGGGTCCACAGTGCCTGCGCAAGAGGGTGGCTTGGCACTCCTGTGCCAGGAGGACTGCAGGCTGTGTGTACATGGTTTCCATGGGCCCACACTGGGGGCTTGGTTTCCACGCTACTGCGTCCCTGTGTTATTGTCCCCTTGGGTATGGGTGGGTGTTTGTCCCTGCACTGTGTTGCATCTGGTGTGGTGCATGCTTCCATGCACCACTGTGGGTGTCTGTGCTGGCTGTTGTAGCCAGTGGTAGGTCGGGGTGTGTCACTGGACTACTGTGCAGGGTGCTGTATCACTGGTGGTGGTGTCAGGGGCATGCCCTGTCCCGTGTGGGGTACCTCTTGTGCCGATGCATGGTCGGTCTCTCAGCTGTATCTCAGGGGGATTGTGCGTGGTGGCATTGTGTCTGCCATTGTTGCATTGCCGTGTGATGCCACCCGCTGCTGGGTGCTCATGGTGGGGCTGTCTTGTATGGTTCTGTGGTGCACAAGGTTGCAGTGTCACAGTGGGGGTGGTGGTATGCATGGGGTTTCCTGCAGTAGTGGTCACTGCTCATGGGGGTTGTCTGGGGTCATGGTGCAGGGTGTGCGTGCACTGGGGATGGTGTGGCACGGTGGTCCGCCCCTCCTTGTGTGGCTGATCTCAGCTTGCTGGTGGGTGTGTCCGGCACCTTGGCCCGGCTGTGGAGTTGTTTGCTTGTCTCCATGGGCTGTGGTTATTCCAGCCCTCCCCAGTGTTGTGCTTGGGGTTGGGTGTCACGATGTCAGTTCTGCTGTGTGTTCCTGTGCCCATCTGTGGCATGGGTGGTGGGCCCCCTACTCCCTGGTTGTGCAGTTACATTGCTCTGCTGCTGGGGGCTCCTGCTTAGCTTATAGCACCTCCTGGACTGCTCAGCTGAACATCCCTTGTTGCGCCATAGCGCATCGTATCTGCTCAACTTCCCCTCCCTAGTTGCGCTATGGCGCAGGTGGTGCGATATTCAGATGTTAGCTGTTGGCACAATTTGGCTTGTTCCTTTTTTGAATATCACGTCTGTTGCGCATGGGCGTAATGGACTTGTGCCTGCTCCTGCTATTGCGCACTTTTTGGGCGCAGTTTGAATATCCAACCCATGGTTCTTTTCTCCACAGGGTCCTCACCCATGGATGTTGCCTTCAGGCTCCAAAGTGATTTCAATAATGTCCAGAGCTGGTTTCAATCCACCAACTCTTCCTAAATGCCAAGAAAACTGTGTCCATGACATTCGACATGTGTCAGAAACTGTCAAGGCTCCAATCTGCCCCTCTTTCACTACCCTCGACAAGGCAACTATAATTGCCACCAAGTCGTTCAGGTATCTGGGCATTTGGCTGGATCAACATCTCACTGTCTCGGCCCACATAGATGCCATAATAAAAAAGCTTCACCCCAAACTCAGCGCTTTATATAGAAACTGCTCCTGCCTCCCACCCAGGGCAACACGTGAACTGATCCAAAAAATGATCCTCCCGATTTTTGACTATTGCAATATCGTCTATTGCTCTGCACCTGCCACCTCCTTAGCTAACTTGGATACTCTTTTCAACTCCTTCTGTCGGTTTGCTCTGGATGTACCTCCCCTTACCCACCACTGTCACTTGTTCTGAGCTTTAGCCTTCCCTTCCCTTCCCTAACAAATAGACGACTGCATCACTGTGTAATTTCATCTCTAAGTACTGGCTTGGTACACTCCCTCCTATCTAAATTCCCTAATCTCCCCACCCAATCCTCTCTAGACTTCTAAGATCCCACGACCATAGAACTCTGACTGTTCCCTGGCGATCCATCTCTAGTGGATAGGCCTCCTCCTTCTATCATCTCCCTAAACTGTGGAATGCTCTTCCTACACAAATCCGATCCTCATCCTTGCCTGGCTCATTAAATCAAGCTCTACATAACTTCCTCTCTGTAAATTGCACTTGCCCCTAGCCCCCCCCCCTTGTCTCACACCCTGTCTGATGCCCTGTTTGCCTAACCACATCCAAATCGACGCACTTATAGTTTCGAAGCCTATCCTGGCTCCAGTTGTATATGGTTGCTTCATATCACCTCTCTCTCTCTCTCTTTATTGGTCTATCTCCTTAGCCTGCTGACCTAGCCCTGGGCTCTGGCTCGCTTCTCTACCACTTTGCTATCTCACTATCACTTGTTTGCTCTGTGCCATTTTAGTCCGAAGTGTGTAAGGCCAGTGGTCCCACTTGCTGTTACGATTACCCGTGATTCTGTCACACCACTAGTTCATAGCTACAGGCTTTTAATCTACTCTACCCTGCAATTATTTGCTCTTCTTGCTAATGTGTTGTTCACTCATAACCTATGTTTTTTATGATATTTGTAATTTGTGCATGCTCATTGATACTATGTAACTCCCATCACCCTTTCCCCCAGGTCGTACCAGGAGATGAGCAACTTGATGCTCAGTGTACCTTACCTGGTGAAACTTTTCAATAAATAAATGAATAAATAAAGTAGGGAAAGCACTAGGTCCCGATGGCTATAGCATTGAATTTTACAGAGGATTTATCAAAGAACTAACCCCAATAATTACGAAAGTTTGCAATACAGCACATGAACAGAATGCTATGCCAGACTCCTGGAGTGGGGCTCTAATCTCAGTTACAGCAAAGCCAGAAAAAGATCCTACGATATGTTCAAGTTTCCCCCCAATATCACTATTAAACCAAGATGCTAAGATTTTCACAAAAATAATTAGTTTAAGAATGCAACAATTTATAGCATCATTGGTACATACAGACCAAACAGGATTTATTCCTGGGAGGCAAATTAGAGATAACTTCAGACTTCTTTTGAATACACTGACAGCAGCTCAGAAATTTCCCCAAAAAAACATTACACGCAATTGTAGCCCTAGATGCAGAGAAAGCGTTTGATCGCTTAGACTGTTAATATTTAGAGAAAATTATACAAAAATTTGGCTTTGGGGAAAATATGCAAAAATGGTTAATAAACATTTATAACATGGGCACAAGTTAAAGTTAATGGAACTACATCATCACCCTTCAAAATAAAATGAGGTACTAGACAGAGATGTCCCCTGTCCCCCCTACTATTCGCCCTGAGTATGGAACCATTAGCGGAGATGATAAGACAATCTAGAGAGGTGCGGTGGGGGGTGCAGATGGGGGAGAAGAGATAAAAATATCCTTATATGCGGATGATACGTTGTTATATGTAGCAGATCCAATTTACAAACTTCCCACACTGAGGGAGATGGTAAGGGAATTTGGGGAGGTAGCAGGATTTAAAATAAATGAGGAGAAAACAGAAGTATTTCCAATAGGACCAGGAACTACAGGTCCCCTTCCCCCGATTGGGAATTTTAAATGGGTGAGTTCAGGGATACGATATCTGGGCATATGGATACCTAGGAATTTGACAAAACTGTATGATGCTAATTATGGGAAATTACTTAAGGCTGTACAAACTGATTGTGACAGACGGAAAGAACTGCCACTGTCTCTGTCAGGTAGAATTAAAAGTATGCGCGTGACTATATTGCCTCGCTTTCTATTTTTATTTTCATCTCTACCATTGAGATTACCAAAATTGCTTTGGATGTCCCTAAAAAAAAGTGTTGGCAAGATTTCTGGGGCAGGGAAGATCCCCCAAACAAAATGGAAAATATTACTACTTCCTAAACAACAAGGTGGACTGGCTTTGCCAGACCTTCCAAGATATTATTGGGCAGCACAAATACAGGCCTTAATACCCTTTATGAAAAGGGATCCACAACCACTGTGGGCAGAAATTGAGAGACTGTCATGTAATCTCCAACAAATGGGAGACCTAATATGGATGGACACGGTGGGGTTTAGCAATATATATGCTAGTAATCTATTGACCCTAACCCTAATAAATACTTGGAGAATTGTTTGTAGAAAATTGCAAATACCCTTAATTAAAGGGTTACAAACACCAATAAGAGCTTGTCTAGACTTTTTTCCAGCTCGAATGGATATGGGATTTCGAGTTTGGGAAAGGAAAGGTCTCTGGAGGGTGGAACAAATATATCAAAATGGAGAAATAAAACCTTTTCAACAATTAAAGAGAGAGTTTGAACGATTGCCACAGGATCTATTTAGATATTTTCAATTCAGACATTGTTTATTAGAAAGTAATAAACAGCAGCAGCTTATTGACAAGACAAATCCACTGCAGGAATTAATGTTGGGAATGGCATCAAACCTGGTTACTAAAGGTATGATATCTCAATTGACTAATTTCATGGGAGAGATGGACTCAAGGGTAGACCAAACAACTCACATTAAAGAGAATTGGAATAGGGAATTAGGCATAACACTTGAGTCTGAACAATGGAGAAAGATATGGGAGGGTATTAATTTAACAACAGCATCCAATATGTGGAGAGAATTCAGATGGAAAGTGGTGTGCCGATTTTTCTGGACCCCGTCAATAACTAAACATTTTAACAGAGGCTCCTCAGACATATGTTGGAGGTGTAAATCACAAAAGGGAACTCATGCCCACATCTTCGGGACCTGCTCAGCAGTGACGTCATTTTGGAGAGAGATGAGTGAGATAATTAGTCGAATAGTGGAAATACAGGTACCATACGAACCACAATATTTACTATTTGGACTTCCACCCCAAATGCAAATTATATTTATATTATATTGTGATTATGGCAGCCCTTAAAACAATAACGAAAAATTGGCTCAGAGATAGGTCCCCTGAAATAGATTCTTGGTATGGGATTTGCCTTCAAATAATGGAAATGGAGAAAATGACTGCTGAACTCAGACTAAGTTTTGAAAAATTCGAGGGAAGGTGGTTTCAAAGAAAATAAGAGCATAACAGAGATATTGGCAGTTCAATAGACTCCCTGGGAAACTGTGTCCCCCTCTTGATTTTGTTACTGATGGATTAACTCCTAGTCCTATAAGGATAGAAATATTCAACCACCAAATAATAAGTGAATGGATTGTGAATGCCCCCCCTCAAAACCAAACTAATAGATTTATTTTTTCATAATACACCAGTATACTCTGATTTTGATTTGTTTGATATTTTCTTTGTTTGATTTAATGGTATATATTTATGGCTAATTTGAAGCTGATATATTGATGCTGGTATTCTGTTATCTCACCATAATATATTAAGAGAGACATGAAGATTGGTTGATACTGTATATGTTACTGGTATGGATGAGAACAGAAGGGAACATTGTAATTTTATAACTGTATTTTTATATATGTTCTTTTTATTTATTTATATATGTCTGATGTTGTAAACGTGTTATATTGAAAATCAATAAACTACTATTTAAAAAAATAAAACTGCCCTCGGTGGTCTACCATAAGTCCACCCATTCTCTAGATGAATATTAGAGAAATATTCTTCCTCCCCCTATAAGAGAGGTAAGTGATATAGAAATATGCCACTGCAATTGCTTTAGAGGTTATTATAAAGATTAGTACTCTTTCTGATTAGGTTAACGCTCCCACAGCCCAGCCTCAAAACAAAAAAGAAAAACTCTTTAATCGAGGGTTGTTCCCCAGGAGACCATCCGATGCAAGGGGTGGGGTGGATCGTCCCATCCGTCCCCAGGCCCCAGCTAACTATATTTGTCCTAGCAGGCAGAAAGAGAACACTCCCGACACCAGACGGCCCCCAACCCAGGCACTCACTTCATAGGGGTCAGTTATAGATGTCCCCTCCTAGAATACCCGCCTAAGGAACAACCTAACACGATGCACGTAAGTATTCAGGTCTGGCAGGCAGTGTATTATTAGGGTCATGAAATACCACCATGCATAAAGAAAAGAGGATCACTTCGCTGCTTCAGATGCACTCATTATTACATAGCATTCCCAATTGTTTGCAAAGTCCATTGTTTGGATCAGCTTTGTGAGGTCTGGGGCCAGTTACTCAGGAAGTGACCAGGATACTTTACTTCTCTTACAGCCATGGGTTGCAAGTCCTCAAGTCCCTTTGAGTAGTTTAGCTTCGAGTGAATCCATTTCCAGGTCTGGGAGAGGAATGTTCCATTCTTTTAGTAATGGAGCCGCATCCACTAATGTGTCAAAGATTTTAATGCCAGAGTCCAAATGGACCTTAAGTTTAGCAGGCTAATTCAGCTGAGCTTTTATGCCTTTTTTTCTTTGATTTCCCGGATTATGGCTCTCACCCTCTACCTTTTAGCCTACAGTTCCATGGAGAAATCATGGTCAAAGTAGATTGGAGAGTTGTCAGATTTAAAATTCATGTGTCTCCAGGCTTCTAGAAGAATTTGTTCTCTCAACTGGTAGTGGAGCATCCTTACCAGCCATGAATGGGTCCTGGCAGTTGGTCCATAGGTTTTGGTCCCATTGAGCGATCTTCCCCTTTTCATCTCCAAAGAAATGTCCAAGGGAGGGAGGGAGGAGAGCATGGTGCACAAGAGATGCTTTATAAAATCTATAGTTGTTCTATAGTTGTTGCAAAGCTCTCTTCAGCTCCCACTTTTACTCCATGTATTCAAAAATTATTGTGGCAGGCACAATTCTCTGCATCTTCCAGCCTAGCTTGCATATCTCTCTCTTTTCAGCAAATAAAGTAGCACTCGGTTATTGAATTCTTGGGCCTCCATCATTTGCATTACCTTCTGTTTGTTGGTGGTCACTTTTTTATCAATTCCCCATAGGTCCATGAATAGATCAGCAATCGAGGACTCTGTTTTGTTGACCGTTTTTAGTATTTTTTGCAGTGCCCGCTCTGATCTAGTAGGCAGGGTTTCTTTGTCCATATCAGCTCTGCCGATAATTCTAGAGAATTCTAATGGACAGCAGCCACATGATGAGGAGGCCGCAAAGCCTTTGATATCTGCATCAATAGACAATTGCTTCATTTTGTTAGGCTGAGAGCTGCTTTTCCTAGATTTTGGCCTCTCAGGTTTGCTTGCCATCTGGTCTGTCTGTGTATATCCTTAGGTAGGGGGAATAACTGGATTATTAGGGTATTTCTGAAGATTGAGGAGGCTGTTTCTTGGCGCTAGTAAAGCTACCCTGTGTGACAGGGAGATCCTGCCACTCTTGAGGACTGACCTTTTCTTAGATCTGTTGCAACAGTTCTTCAATTTCTTAGCCTAATCTATCCTTTACAATTTCTAGTCCATAAGGTTGGCCACCTCTGGGCAGCCCTCTCCCCTTTTTGACTATGCTATAGTGTCCTCTTTCATTTTCCTTTTCCCTTTCGGGTCTTCATACATGGAGGTTATTGTTATGACCTCTGAGCTGATGTAAAACAACAGGCTGTGTTCCTCATTGGATTTGGTATGGAATGGCACTATGTCATAAAATACCTTGATGTATAGACCTTATGTGATGAAACCTGTAAATGTTGAAAATACCATGGCACTGAGGTTCTTTGTCTTTGGCTTGTTTTTTTTTTTTTTTTAATTTGAGCCCCCATCACCCAAACAAACAAGACACACATAAGGATGAAATGGTTTTCACTAAAAAGTTAGATCAGTAGATCAGTGGGTCAGTAGGTGCTGACTAAGTGCAGAGGAAGGACATGCACAGTCTGTTGCTGCAAACATATGTATTGAAGAAGGGATATGCCATTGTTGAAGGTTATCTGTTGTATTTTAAATAAACATTACACAGAGATTGTGTGTTGAACCTGAAGTTATGCATCTGGTCCATCTGTTATCCCACAACTCCTCCACACCCTGCCACCATCACAGTGATGTCACTGGAAGCAGCCTCATTGAACATTTCTGAAAACATTCTGAAATAAGGGCTGGCATTAACCCCTTAATTGCAAAAAATGATTGCACACATTTTCCGATAGACAGGTTACAGCTAACATCATTCTAAAAGGGTCCTCTTAATTACTGGAAACCCTTATATACAATGAAAAATGTGAATTTTAATTTTTAAAACATTAATTTAAAAATATATAATTTTAGTTTAATAATAGCATGAATGCACCCCAGGGTTAGTTTGCCTTCTGTTAATCTAACCCATGGGGCGTAAGACACTCTACTCCCCTAGGGTTAGATTAACAAGGGGTTACCCAACCCCTGGCTGTGCTGCTTAAGTGAAAAATAGAAATGCAATTTTTCAGATAATAAAAACGAAGAAACATTGTTCTGTATCTCAGGGGTAAGAGTGACAGAAGTGGGCCATTGGTGACTTTGTTTTGGTTTGAAGTTGGGGCCCATAAATCTGGTTAAGTTTTGACAATTTGGGCAAATCCCTTAGGCTACCTATGCAATAACTGGCATGCAATAAATCAGACTAAAAATAGGAGGGTAAAAAGCCTTGAGGGCAGCAATAAGTTTTAATTATCATAGCTTACTTGTGACAGGTGCTGTTGGCATGCATCTTCTATGGATTACTGTTTTTGGTTTGTAACCACAGTCTGCAAAACCCACTAAGACTGCCACAGCCCAGTGTAGTATTTACTATTCACTGCTGACCTGTAGGTGTATACCCTCTTGTAGTCTCTGCCTTACATCCATGACAATTACTATATTCTCTCTGGTCCCATTGATTCTCAAGTTATATAATACTCAAGCAATAAGGCATGACAGGGCATTGGTTTACTCTACGGTCAAGGGTGTTGTAAGGCATGAGGTGAAGCCAAGTGCATTCAGCCCCTGACCATGGGGTAAACCTAGCACAACCAATGTCCCTGAAGTGCTTTATTGCTCATATAAAATGGCCCATAGGCAACTTTTAAAAAACAAACACTCTAAAAGTTTTAAAAACCACAAAAGAATATAATAAAATGTTGCTAAATAATGAAAAATTGTCCCTCCACAGATGTTTTTCACCCGTCAGTCATCTGTCTTTCTTCACGTTTAATACATTGTGTGATTGTTTACCACGGAATAGAAGAATTCAAAGCTCTGCATTATTCCAGTAGTAGTAGAATGCACCCCCCCCACACACATGGAATGGTAACATGGAATACACAAATTCTAAATTCTTCTGAGTTCCACTGGCATACACACACAAACACATACACATGTCTCAAGTGGAGCCAGAACCTCAATTTTATCTGTTGCCAAGTAAGGAGCAGGGAGTTCTCTGGTAAACTGGTGGGAATAGGAGGGGGATTTTTCATGGTCATCAAAGAAACACTAGCAATGGAAACTCTGAATAGTACTTGATTTTCTAAATGTATGTGTGTATGGAGGGGCTCTTGAGTGAAAATAACATTATTTACTTATTTTATTTAATTTAATGGACTTTTATTTTAAGGGCCTAATTGAATGTTTCTATATATATATATATATATATTTAGTTTATTTATTTATTGAAAGATATCGGAATTACAATCCTTTGAGTCATCGACTCCTTTGCAAAGGCTCCGCGTCAATAAGAACATACACTATAGGATCACAAACTTAAACATTGGGTACAGCTGTTATACATTGGGCAACAGTACAAACTTAAAACATATGGTGCTGTAGTAAACTTAAAACATTGATAGAGGGTTTAAAATATTTGGTGCAGCGTAAATGTAGGGTTACATGAATAAAGGTTGCAGCTATGTTTGCAATGGAGATTAGGACTCAAGTGGCTTATGAATTCTATGAGGTGCCCCAGTTGGCAGGGACTTGTTTTTAGCCATTGGTTGTGCTCTCTTAAGGCAATGGCTAGAACCAAGTCTCAGTCAATCAGGACACAGGAATTTTCTTGCCCATTTTATATTATCCCTTGCTGTGCTGAACGGATCAATTGGTTAAAAGGAAGGAGCAAAGAGGATTAAGTCACTTAAACTCTGTGCACTATAATTGCCTGCAGTGTGGTCACTTTATACTGTTTTGCTCAGTTCTGTACCCTTAATTTTGTATCACTTAATGTTGCATGTGTGTATTGTAATTACTCGCTGTCCCCTGTACCTTTTGTACCTGTTTTCCTTTTTACCTTGTTTGTGCCATCTTTGTGGCCCAGGTTGTGCCTGAAGATGGTCCCTGGGATCAGTGCACCCACCTGTTAACAAATAAATAAAATAAAATAAATTAATTAAATAAATAAGCTATAAGCAAAAGTTAAGCACTGAGTAAGTTCATTGTGGTATACCATTAAAACGGCGACTGAGATTTAGCGACTCAGATTTTAGTGATTCAATCTCAGTGTCTGTGAGGTCAGGGACCCTGAAAGGGTAGTGACTAGGAAGTGCAGGGTGAAGGGAAGAGCGAAAGGATACCGGAAGGTATCCCAAAGGTATGTGAAGGGTGGCGAGGTGGGAAGCCACTGAGCGGGCTGTGTGGTACAGTGGTTAGGATGGCTGGCTGTAGTAGGATGCAGTAGAGGCTGGCTGGGGAGGAGCACAATATTTTGTGCTCTTGCTGTGCTGTTTTTTTTTTTCTTCCCGTTCTCCCTTCCCCTGACATGCCCCAGAGTTTGTTATTTTTAGTAAGGGGATGGGGGAGAAGCCCCCTGCATAAACAGTAGAGGGGAGTTTCTGTGAATGTACACTGCCATTCTTATTATCGGCAATGTACATTCACCCTAACAGCGATCACCCTTTGGTGATCGCCATTCAGCAGCAAGTAGATTGTAATTAGGTATACTGTAGGTGTTGGAACCAATTAGCATGGGAAGGAGGCAGCCCCCCAATTTTTCCCCTCTAGTCTTCAGTGGGGCTTCTTAGAGCATACAAGGTAAAGAGAGAAGCAATTGCAATCTCATTTGTAATCTTGTGTGTGCAACCGAGTTTCCAATTGAAATGGAAGCTCCCGGCAGGCTAGCACTGGGGTCTCAGTCAAGTGGTCAAGTTCCATATGTCAAGACATCTACTGGAGTTACCTTGATGCGATACAAAGCCTGCATTCGCTTCCATTTGTAGTCATGGAACCAAAAACTCCTGAAATTAATTTAAGATTCGCTTTTGCAGGTGAGCGTGATACATTATTTCGGTAGCACCTAATAACAGCGAACCAAAATGAGCGACTGCAAAAAGAGCGATTCATTTTGGGCACTGTTATTAGGGGCTACTCTGCACAATATCTCCACAGCCTCTCCTGGTTAAACAATTGGAAAAAAAAACAACAACAAAAAACAAACAATATCCCCTGGATGGGAACGCGACCATGGAGAAGGGTGAATGGAAGTGAGGAATAGCTTGGGGAAGGGGAGGGACAAGGAAGGGGATTTAGGGGATTGCCGTACCTGCTGTCACCAAGCTAGCCATGTGGTGTGGTGGTGTGGGTGGCTAGCTAGGGCACTGTAGGTATGGGGTTCGAGACTGGTGAGCGCTTACATTTTGCCACAGTTACAAGATGCGGCACTTAATTTTTTGCGATATCCAGATTTTTGCCCCCTCCCAGACATGCACCCTCCTGGAGTCGATAATCTTAGTTCAGAGGGGTGTGGTGGGGTGCAACCCCCCTGCAAAATTACTTTTTTACAATCTGGATGTCGGGTTGCCTTTATGTGTATATCGCTGATGTGCTTTTCAGTGATATTCATTCGCCATAATTGCATGCAAGCCATCAGCAAAGATGAGTTGGTGGCAGCTCTATGGGGTCTGTGAGGGCACCAGAGCTCTCCTTCCAGCCAGCAACAAGACAAAGGGAGACTTTTAAATTTGGACCCTTCCCCTGCCCCTGCTCTAGCCAATCAGGCTGAGGGGAATATGCAACAAAGGACTTTGTGCCACATAAAACACCTGGCTTGTTCTGCCCTGTTTCCTTCCACTATGGCCTTCATTCAGCATGTCAGAACCTGTGGCAGCAAATGCATACCTTGTCGGCGCCCCCCCCCCCGCATACAGGCCACTAGTGGCGGCGACCTGGCAGCAGCTCTACACGGTCTATGATGGCAACAGAGCCCTCTCCCCCAAGCAACAACAAGACAAAGGGATACTTTTAAATTTGGTGTCTTCTTCTGCTCTAGTCAATCAGGCAGAGGGGAAGATGCTCTGCCCACTCCTTCACTTCTACGAAAACCAGTCTTCCTGAGTGACCCCCATAAACAGCCCAGCACAGAAGGGCACGAGCCGAGTGGAGAGTCTGCCAAGTAAGCAGAGACAGAAGGGGCTGGGTCACAACTTGCTGCTGGCTCGTGACCCCTAAGCATCTTGTAAGTGCTCTATTAATGTGCCATTCTCTATACCTGTAGGTGTTTAATGCAACCGCATAGTGCTTTCTGATGCACACTAGATAGCAGACTGTTTCTAACAAAAAAAAACAAGCATTTGTCAATGCCGAATGTTTGCTTGCTGGCGTTGGCAGTGGTAGTGCAGAAGTTACAGAGCTGCGTAATAGGAATGGCAGTGAAGTATTGAAATGAAGCCAACCCCACCACCACCCTGCAGAGAGTGACAGGCAATGGGGTGTGCCTTTGGGTCGTCAGGCATAATGGCCACGCCATTTCACCACACCCCACCCTGCAGACACTGACAAGTGTCACGGTGTGCCTTGGGGTCTTTGGCCCTTATGCGCACCCCATTCCATCAGGAAATACGGTGAGATGGGTGTGGTATAGGAGAATGGGGTGAACTTTGGGGTCAAAGAGTCCAAGGCATACCTTGATGCCTCTCACTGGCTGCAGGGTGTGGAGTGGTATGAGCACTGCAGGCATGAATCCCAAGTCACACCCTTGATGCCTGTCATTCTCTCCGGGGTTGGGCGTTATGGTTGGAAACCGTAATACCTCAGGCATTCGTTGGTATTTTCACTCCAGATGTTCAACATGTTTTTTTTGTGACCCCACCTCATGAACAGTGGCAATATCAGTTTGTTAGGCGAAAGCTGCTTATGCACAGCGACTACGGCATTTAGCACCACAGGTGCAAACACATTCCGAACAGGATGTAAAAAATGACAGCTGTACTGTTCATGGGGAGGTGTAAAAAATGGCAATGTTGCAAATCTGTAGTAAAAATATTAAAAACTGGTGAAGTCACGAGCGCAGTATAGAAACTGTGCAACGACAACTGTAATGTAATTAGTTAGGGATTTTTACAGCAGATTGTCAACACAGGCATTTTGGGACCTCCGATCATGAACAGTGTCACTGTGATTTACTTTATCTGTCCCGAACAATGATTTCCTACAGTGACCACGATCTCTCGCGCTTGAAAGTGTGAAAACACATTTCAGCTATGTTGTGAAAATGACAGCTGTACTGTTCATAAGGAAGTGTGGAAAAATGCCACTGGTGAAAATCTGGACTGAAAATATTACAAAGTCCTGAACTTACGAGGTGCGTGGAAACTGCGCAATGCTCACTACACAGTCATTTATGGACTTTTGTCGCAAATTTTCAACATAACCATTTAAGACCTCTGCTCATGAAAAGTGTAACTGTGATTTTCTTAATCTGTCCCAAACATTGCTTCGACACTGACTGCACCATTGTGCGCTCACATGTGCGAAAACACATTTTGGGCGACATGTGAAAATGGCAGCAGTACTGTTCATATGAAGTGTTATAAAATGGCAATGTTGAAAATCTGGAGGAAAATATTGAAAATTACGAAACTTACAAGCTGCATAGGAACCGCAGAACGCATTTCAGAAACAGTCATTTTTAGGAATTTTTTCACCAAATTTTCAACATAGCCATTTTAAGACCTCTGCTCATGAACAGTGTCACTGTGATTTTCTTAATGTGTCCCATACATTGATTTTGCACACTGACTGCACCATTGTGTGCTACATGGGCGGAAACATGTTTTGGGCAAGATGTGACAAATGACAGCTGTACTGCTCATAAGGAGGTGTGGTAAAATGGCAATGTTGAAAATCTGGAGTGAAAAGATTGAAAATCTCAAACTTACGAGCGTGCGTAGGAACTGCGCAACGCACATAAATCGTAAACAGTCATTTTTAGAATTTTTTCACCAAATTTTCAACATAGCCATTTAAGACCTCTGCTCATGAACAGTGCCACTGTGATTTTCTTAATTTGTTTCATACATTGATTTCGACTGGACTCGCCATTGTGCGCTACATGGGCGGAAACACATTTTGGGTGAGATGTGAAAAATGACAGCTGTACTGCTCATAAGAAGGTGTGGTAAAATGGCAATGTTGAAAATCTGGACTGAAAATATTGAAAATTCGCGAACTTACGAGCCTGTGTAGGAACTGCTCAACGCACGCTCGTAAAACAGTCATTTTGGAATTTTTCCACCAAATTTTCAAAATAGGCTTCTTGAGAGCCCACCTTATGAAAGCTGGCAGTGTCGTTTCATTATCGGGTCCAAAAGGTGATTTCGCGCAGTGACTGAGAAATCACCCTTTGGGCCCGAATAACGCCATGACAGTGACATCATTCATGAGAAGGAGTCCCAAAAACCCCATGTTGAAAATTTGGTGCAAAAATTCCAAAAAATGCCTGAGATATGCAACAAAGTTGAAAAAACCCTATCTATCCTGTTATACAGCTTACCGGCATTTCCTCAGATCGCGGTCAGCTTTGAAGAGTGCAGACATGTTCCCGGTCCACCGAAGATCGTTGTGCTGGACTCCGGAGGTAAGTATGGGGTGGTGCGGGTTGTGGGGGGGCAGGGAGACTGCGTGGGACCGTTTTTGCTTATCAGTTTTTTTTTTTTTTAAAAAGATGACGCGGGACTTTGCCACGCTGGGGTGGGCTCCCAACGTGGCACAAGGATGGCTAGGGGAGGCGTGAAGCTGACGGGGGATTGGGCACCCCCGTTGGCCATAGCATCAGTTGCCACGCTGGGGTAGGCTCCCAGCGTGGCACCCAGTACTTTCGGGGGGGAGGACAGTGGAGCCGACGGGGTTGGGCACCCCGCCGGTTATACGATACTCTGCCACACTGGGGTGGCACCCAGTGTGGCATGTGGAAGGCTTTGGGGGGGGAGGCAGCACAGCTGACAGGGGATTGGGCACCCCCGTCGGCTATACAGTGTGTGCGGGGGAGGGCAGCACGCAGTATGCATGCGTGTGTTTGTGTGTGTGTGTAGGGGGAGCTGCGCATGAGCAGGCGATATCGTATCACTGCTCACTGAAGCGTAGCTCCCCCTTTCAACTGTATGCCACTGCATTTTGGAGCTGTCATAGACAGCTCCAGCATGCATTGGTGGACTGGGGCCACGCCTGCCAACACACTGACTGAATCATCCAAAAACTCGGATGATGGCACTATGTTTCTTGCACATGCGTGCAAGCAAACATAAAAATGCAAGGTTGGGGTTATACTGCTTCTGCTGAATTAGGCCCATAGCTGCTCTACTTCTACTTGTACTTCTCATTGTTTATACGGACTGCTTACCAGTTCCTATGATGATGTTCTTGTTATGCTAATGTTGATGTGACTCCTAATTTTGCACTGAATTAAGTGCTTGATTTTACTGCCATTCCATATTGCTGTCTCATTGCACAGCATGTTAGTCAGCTAATTTTAAACTGTTTCTGTTTGGCACTAAGTTGTGACTACTGGGTTAGATAGTACCCCCACCCACCCATTCTCTTCCTGCGGTGCAGGAGACCAGCTAGCCTAACACCGTAGCTCAGTGTCCACCCGGTAAATTCTCAATTCTCTTGTCACTACCGCTTAACTGAGGGGCAATCACTGCCTGATACCTGGACCTCTGTAACTCCCTATCTAGTGCCCCTCAACAACAAAACACTGACTCCTTCTGTAACTGTTTTGATAAGCACTGAGTTGTGGCTATTAGAACACAGAAGTTGTTGGCAGATAAACATCTCCTGGCCCACGTAGTCTGCCCTATTTATCCTACCTACAGTACCATCACAGATCCTACTCGGTCTCATGCTTTCACCACTCCCCCACCCCGCCTTTCTAATATCCCCTTGTGTCTATCCCATGCATTCTTGAATCCTGTAATGTTTTACCCCTGGGAGGCTGTGCCAAGTGTCCACCACCCTCTCCGTGAAGAAGTACTTCTTCACATTTTCTCGAGCCTCCCAGCTTCATAGTGTAACCCTTGTCCTCAAATATCTCTTTCTCTGGAAAATGCTCCTTTGTGTACCTTTTTTTTTTAATACCTGTGAGGTATTTGGATGTTTCTATGATATCCCCCATTTCCCTCCTTTCTTCTAGGGAGTACATATTTAATTCCTTAAACCTTTTCTCATAGGGCTTTTGATGCAGGCCCTGCACCACTTTGGTTGCCCTCCTTTTTACCGCCTCCACTCTATCTATGTCTTTGGGAGATGTGGCCTTCAGAACTGTACACAGTACTTGTGGTAGGGTTTCACCAGTGATCTATACAGGAGTAATATTGCCTCCCTCTTTCTGCTGGTGATACCCCTGCCTGTACATCCGAGCATCCCACTAGCCTTCCCCACTGCCTTGTCACACTGTTTTGCTACCTTCAGGTCATCAGAAATTATTACCCCCAGGTGAGAGATAGGGGAGAGCAATCTATTCTTGCCCTCCTCAATCTGTCATCGCTGTTTGACACTGTGGATCATGGGGTGTTGTTTGACAGCCTGAGGGTGTATGTTGGAATCACTGGCAAGGTCATCAGCTGGTTTGAGTTTTTCCTCCTGGGCAGGTCCCAAAGGCTGGTATTGGGGAATTATTCCTCAAGCCTGGTGGCCCTGTACTGTGGAGTTCCCCAAGGTTCTGTCCTCTCCCCCATGTTATTCACAGTGTATATGCTGCCCCTGGGTGAAGTCATAAGGTGGTTTGGGCTGGGGTGTCATTGCTACTGTACACCAATGATACCCAGTTCTACCTGTCTTTCACACCAGCAAGATCAGATTCAGTCAACGTGCTGAATAAGTGCTTGTCTGAGATCCGGACATGGATGTTGTCTAGTTGGTTGGGACTCAGCCTGGGGAAGACCTAAGTATTGGTGGTTGAGCTGAGTTGAAAGAGGGGAGTGGGGGCCTCTGGAGAGCATTTAGGGCTATTTATTGGTTTAGCCAAACTGGGGGTCTCCACTAAGGTGAGGAATTTGGGCATCTTTCTGGACGGTGAGCTGAAACTTGACTCTCAGGTGTCAGCAGCTGTCCGGAATGGATTTTATCATCTATGAAATATCATCTGAATTTAATCCATTATCCACCCAGACAACCTGGCCACACTGGTACATGCGTTTGTTACCTTGAGGCTCAACTACTGTAACACCCTCTGCCTTGGGGTCAGAGAGGGTGCAATGTGGTGCCTGCAGCTGTTACAGAATGCTGCGGTACAGCTAGTGATGGTCCTCTTGAGGTCCTGTCATATTATACCAGTGTTGCGTGAAATGCATTGGCTGCTGGTGTGCTGGCATATCTCCTTTAAAATAGGTCTGTTGTGGCCAACCCAGTGGCACTGGAGGTTGAGGCGCTGGTCACTACACCTCGCATCACGCCGGCGACCTGGGTTCAGGAACGAGCCTGGACTGCCAGGGGTCGGCAGGAGTAAGGGAGGATCGAGCATCTGGAGGACTACTCTTTTCACTCGTGGGGGGGGGTTGTTGGCCCGCTCATTGACTGTCCTCTGGTGGCGACTGGAGGGCAGTACGGGTTGGGCGGCATGTACCGGCGTCTCTATGTCGGTGGGGAGGGGGATGGAAGTAAAAGGTGGAAAAAGAAGCTGGCGGGCTCCATGATGGCCCTGCATCCCTGTGCTGCCCCCAGATTCTGGATTGTGCTCTAGAGGGGGAGAGATGACCGGCGCTCTCCTCCTTGGCCCCGACCGGGAGGGCAAGCCGTGGGGGAACTACTTGGGGTCAGCATGAGCAGGACACGTGGGGCTGGAGGATGAGTCCTCTGAGGTAGTGCCATAGCCACCTGCCAGGCTCCGGGGCACAAAAATAAAATAATAAAAAAAAAATTAAAATAGGTCTGTTGACCTATAAGGCCCTACATGGGCTGGGTCCAGGTTACCTGAGGGAGCTTCTGTATCCCTACACTCCTGGATGCTCTCTCTGATTAGTGGGGGAGGCCCTCCTGGAGGTTCCCAGAGCAAGATTAAAGTCATCCGGGATTGGGCTTTTGATGTGCATGCCCTGATCCTCTGGAATTCTTTGCTGGGGTACATTCAGGAGGCTCCCTCCTTAGAGATATTTAAAAGAAAATTGAAATGCTTTTTCTTTCAACAAACCTTTGGGGTCTAACGTAATAATGTGACATGATGAGTGATTTTATTGTTTTAGGTCATTAGGATTTATTTATTGATTGATTGGAAGATGTTATTTATGTGTATGTTATTGTTGCTGGAGTTTGTTTTATATGCTGTCTTTTCATGTATATTTTGTAAGGGCACCCTGAGCATTCGGGGAAGGGCTCACAAAAGAAATAAAATCGACTACTACTAGAATGGGACCTAAGAGTCCTGGTGTTCAATGACCTAAGGGTAGGGAGTCAATGTGAGAAGGTGGCACAGAAAGCCTGTAACATCCTCAGTTGCATCGGAAGAGGGATCACAAGCAGAAAGCGCAAAGTGATAATCCCACTTCACAGATCCTTGGTGAGGCCACACCTGGAATGCTGTATCCAGTGCTGGAGACCCCACCTTAAAAAGGATATAGACCATCTGGAAACTGTGCAATGAAGAACTACAAAGATGGTTCAGGACTTCCACTGCGAACCCTGTGAGATAAGGCTTAAAAAATTAAACATGTACTCCCTGGAACAGAGGAGAAACAGAAGAGACATGATGGAAACCTTTAAATGCCTAAAGGGAATCAACTCAGCACAGAATCAGAACCTCTTCCAAGAAAATAAGGAGGCACGTACTAGAGGCACAACAGACGTCTAATGGAAGAGAGATTTTGGAGCAACATTAGGAAGTTTTTCTTCACCGAAAGGGTGGTGGAGTCGTGGAACAGGCTGCTGCAGGAGGTCGTGATGTGGACAACAGGACAGTTAAGGAGTTCAAAATGTCTTGGGACAGACATAGTGGAATATTGAAATAAGGGAATATACTTGGGGGAGAGGAGTAGGTCAAATAACGAGCAGACTAGATTGATCACGTGGTCCCCATCTGCTGTCATGTTCTTATGTTCTACTATTACTCCCTTTCTTGTTTTGTGACTGCTAATACCTCTCCTCCCAGTTGGTACAGTGCCCCCGGGGTTTCTGTGCCCCAAGTGCATAATTTTGCACTTTTTTGTGTTGAAACCCAGCTGCCAAACCAGTGACCATTCTTCAAGCTTTTTAGATTGTCTCTCATTCTTTCAACCCCCCCACCACATGTGTCTACTCTGTTGCAGATTTTTGTGTCATCCACGAAAAGGCACACTTTCCCTTCCAATCCTTCAGCAATGTCACTAATAAAGACATTAAAGAGGACTGGGCCTAGTACTGATCCTTGTGGTGCCCCACTGGACACTTTGCCTTCTCCAGAGAGGATGCCATTAACCACCACCTTCTGACTCCTGTTGCGTAGCTAACTCTCTACCCATTTTACTATCTTAGGACCTACTGCTATGCTACCCAGCTTGCTTACCAGTCTTCTGTGTGGAACAGTGTCGAAAGTCTTGCTGAAATCCAGGTAGGCTACATCTACTGCTCCCCCCGATCCTCTTCCTTGATCACCAAGTCAAAAAAACTTGATCAGTTTTGTCTGGCAAGACCTCCTCCCCTGAAACCATGTTGCCTCGGATCCTGTAGGCCACTGGCAACAAAGTATTCCTCAATCCTTTCCTTCAGTAGTGATTCCATTACTTTGCCCACTACTGATGTCAGGCTGACAGGCCTGTAGTTTCCTGCCTCCTCCCTATTTCCACTTTTGTGGAGGGGGACCACATCTGCCCTCCTTTGGTCCTATGGCACCTCCCCTGTTTCTAGTGACAGGTTGAATAGGGCTGTCAGAGGTGCAGCTAGCTCCTCCCAGAGTTCCCACAGTAACCTGGGATGTACCCCGTCTGGTCCCAAATCCTTGTCTACCTTTAACTGTGTTAGCTCCTTGAGGACTCTGTCCTCTGTAAAAAGACTAGTGTCCACTTCCCGTCCCTTAATGCCCTTGTCCTATATCATTGGTCCGTTACCTGCCCCTTCCTCCATAAATACTAAACAGAAATATTTGTTCAATATGTCTGCTTGTTGATTGGTGGTCCTCTTCCACACAAACTCCTCCTTCCCCCTTTAGCCTTACTATCCCTCCCTTGATCCTTCTCTTTTCGCTTATGTATCTAAAAAAATTGTTATTCCCTTTTTTATTGATTTGGCAATATTCTCCTCTGTTTGGGCTTTTGTTCTCCTAATTGCCTTCCCTGCTTCCCTTTATTTCTCTTGGTAACTCTCCCTATCCTCCTCTTTCTGTGTTTTTTGTACCTTCTAAAGGCTAGTTGTTTTGCCCTTACTTTTTCTGCTACCCCTTTAGAGAATCACAGTGATCTCTTTTTTCTCTAACTCTTGTAACCTGTCTGACACAGAGACATGTAGCTTTCTCAATGCCCTCCTTTATTTTTATCACTGTTCCTTGACTCCCCCCAGTTTCCCTATCTCTGCTAGGGCCTGAGGCATTCTCCCATTTTTTTAAATGTCCCACATGAAGTTCAGGACCCTTGTCCTCGTGTGGTTCGATTCTGATCCAGTTCTTATGTTAAGCCACACCGTAGAGTGATCAACGGTCCCCCGGTGACCCCCACTGTGACATCAGCAATGCTGTCTCCATTTGTCAGTACCAGGTCCAGTAATGCCCCCTCACAAATGGGTTTCTTGACTAGCTGACTGAGGAACACCCCTTGCAGGGAGTTCAGGATGCCCCTACTCCTGTCTGTTGCCACTGCGGGGAGGTTTCCAATCCACGTCTGGTAGATTGAAGTCTCTCACTAGTAACACTTCTCCCTTGTGAGCCATCTGTTTAATTGCTTCCATCATTTCCTTACCTCCCCCCCCATGTTGGAGGTCTGTAGATCACTTCTGTGTGAATAGTGGCTTCTTTTCTCTTCTCCAGGGTGACCCACAGCATCTCCAATCCTCCCTGCTCCCCCTGAGTTTCTGTGGCTTTTATGTTGTCTCTTACATAAAGAGCCACTCCTCCCCCTTTTCTTCCTACCCTGTGCTTCCTGAGCAGAGTATAACCTGTTATGGCCACATCCCAGTTCTAGTTTTCATTGCACCAGGTCTCTGTAATGGCGACTAAGTCCAGGTCCACTTCTGCCATGGTGGCCTCTAGGTCTGCAACCCAGCTTAGTGCATAGCTTCCATACTGTCTATGGAGAGTAGGTAGCCCCAGCTATCTAATGTTGCACCCACTGTCCCTTCAAGGCAATAATCTCCTGCTACTGCTGCACAGCTGCGGGGTAACCACTGGCTGATATAGCAGAGGGGTATCATTGCCAGATAATTGAAGTTTGGAACAACCTATCTAGGGACCGCCACTAAAATTCAGTTCTACTACGGCAGTTATTTGTGTATGTTGACACAAGAATTAGTTATAATTGGGGATAACACTGGCATTAGTAATTTGGGTGTACTACAGACAGAAACTAATGCTTGTAGCAACTCCCTACTTGGGCCCTGACACATAGCAACTCCGAAGTATCTATTGGGAGCTTATGTCAGCCATCTGTACTGCTCAGCTAGGCTTGCTTCAAGAACCCAGTACAGGCACAGACATCCTAACTGCAGCCAACATGCTTCTATTTATGCTCTGTGTTATCTCTTCCAATGCATCTGATCCTTTTCCTTCCAACTCAGACCCTGGCTTGTTCTATGCTGAAATCCACTCAGGCCTATTACACCTTTCCTGGGACTGTCCTGAAACATTGATGAGGCTAAATTGTTCTCATTGTTCTTACTCTTTGGAGTCATCACCCACTCATAGACCATTTAAAAAAGCCCCACCACAGTGCAGCCAGCTACTTCTAATACTGCTGCTCCTTCTGGGTGGCGATGTGAAATCTAACCATGGCCCACCTAACTCCAACTGTGGGCCTCTTCTATTGCCTAAGGGTCTTAAAATCTCCCATGTAAATGTCAGGAGCCTCTTACCAAAGACTAATCTTATTAAATTCTAACATCCTTAAACTGACTAGACTTCCTGAATCTGACTGAAACCTCACTTTCTGCTCGTGTCCCCTCAGCAGGCATTGACATCCCTAGGTATGCAACCCACAGACAGGACTGCTCAAAGGGGGGGAGTACTTATCTACTTGTCTTGCTATTCCAGCTTCTCTGTAAATATCCGGGAAACCTCTCCAAAATTGCACAAATTAATTTCAGGGGTTCTCACCCATCTGCACTCTATGCCATTGCAAATAATGGGAGTCTACTGGGTCCCTGGTAAATCTCATGATGTGATGCTTGATATACTGTACAACACGCTGGACCTCTTACTCAGAGGTGAACATACTGTGCTTGGCAACTTCAGTATAAGCTGGTCTCCTGACACCAAGCTGTCCACGCCCCTCAACTCCACTCCAGAATCAATGCACTGAATCTTTGCCAACCTGATCCAACACCATTTCCTCCAGTCTCACAGTACAAATGACTGGGTGCTGGCAACTCATTTGCAGAGAATACTGACATCAGGCCCTCTACCTGATATCTTCAGTGATTCCTGCATGACCTACTGTTTGATGAAAATCAAACCCACAAAAGCCCCCCCCCCAAAAAAAAATAACCTTAACCAGATCTTTCAACGCTTTCTGTCTAGTTGGAGTCCTCCAGAACCAACTGGCCGCAGGGTCAGACTGGCCAACAGGGCTACAGGGAAAATTCCATGGGGGCCCCGCCCCTAAGGGGGCCCCTATTGCTGGTTAGCACTTTTTTTTCAGGATAAACCCTAAATTTCAAGTTTTCCCTGGCCCACAGGTGAGTGGTAGGAAATTAAAAAAAAAAAATGCAAAAAATTATTTGTACACTTTTTCTTTGTTTTTTTATCCCCCATGCCATGCCGCAGTAGTGTGCCCTAGTCTAGTCTCTTGCTTGCTTGAGAGTTGTCATCATGCACTTTGCATGTGTGTCACAGCAGTTGCTTCCGGCTTCCCTGAACATTACCTGAACCACGCAAGTGTGGGCATCCAGCAGCAGTCCTTCTGGCTGAGTAAGTTTTGGCACCTGTTGCCACTGTTTCCATTTGCTGCTGCCGTTGGAGTTTGGGAGGAGGGCACAGTGGGCTATGGGCTGGCTTCTTTTAATCTTTGTGTTAGCTGCTAGCAGGCAGTGTCTTGACTCGAGTAGTCGATGCTGGATTTGGTCAGAAGGGGTCAAGAGATGAATGGGCTGGGCCCAGGGATTTGGGGAGTTGAGTCGGGAGAAGGATTGTGAAGTGAGATGTTCAGTCAGTTGAGGGGAGGAAGTTGGGGAATTTTTTTGGTGTACCCCAGCAGGCCAGGCCCCCAGCAGCAACACTGATGGCAGTGAGAGGTGAGCCAGGCCAGCCATCAGTGGTGGCACCCGCCACGCCACCGAAGATCCAAACAACGGCTCGTCAGCTGTGCTCTCAGCTTTTCTTTGAATTACACCCTGGCTGTTGGCCTAGTGGTCTACCCTGTTTGCGGACAGTTGGAGGACCAATGGGGAGTGTCTTGTGGGCCTGGGACACTACAGCCAGCCCAGGGGAGCCTGGGCACTCGGAGTGGGTCAGAGTCAGTCAAAAACTCTCTCTCTCGGTGATGGACAGAGCCACTACTACAGTACGCTGCACATCCCAGAAGAGTCTGAGGAGTAAAGTAACTAGACTGCTTTTTAAAGCTAATTCCCACAAAGAAAGACTTTTAGGGCAAATGACAAATTCTAACAAAAAAATCTCTATTCTCACCAGTGGTGGCGGAAAAGGGTTGGAACCCAATTAGCCAGCATGGATGCTGGAGTGCAGAGCAGGTTAGGGAGAATGACTGATGCTGCTGGTATGGAAACCGAACACAAGTAAAAAAAATCCTGCAATTAAAAAGCATGCTATCTAATGCCACCCATTTAGGGTCTCATCCCTGGCATAAGGAGGAAAAGGAAGGCCTTTAGGAGATACAAGAAAATAGGGAGAGGGGTGGACAGGGAGGAGTACCTGAAAGTAGCAAGGGAGGTGACAAGGGCAGTAAGAGCAGCAAAGGCGTCAAAGGAGCTCAGGCTGGCACAAGGCATGAAGAAGGGGGAGAAAGACTTCTTCTAGTACATTAGGGAGAAAAGGAGCTGCAAGGGACAGATTGTGAGGATTAGAACAGAAGGGGGGTGGGTGGAAAAGGGGGGAGAAAAGGCAGAAGCACTTGACTACTTCTGCTCGATATTTACTAAAGAGAAAGAGGGGGATGCCCAAGGGGGGAAAGGGTGGGACAGAGGGGGAAGAGGTGACAGATGGGGTAATCACAGAGAGTAGGGTACTGGAGAGATTGAGGGTGATGAGGGTGGACAAGGCACCAGGGCCAGATGGTGTCCAACCCAAGGTACCTAAATAACTGGCGGAGTTCCTAGTGGAGCCCTTGGCAGACCTGTTCAGTGCCTCATTGGATGCGGGGTGTGTACCTCAGGATTGGAGGATGGCTCACGTGGTACCCCTCCATAAGAGTGGTCCCAAGGATGAATCAGGGAACTATAGGTCTGTGAGCCTCACATCAATTGTAGGGAAGCTGATGGAGACAATCCTAAAGGAGAAGCTGGTGGCTCTACTGGAGGCCAGTGGGATGCAGGACAGCAGACAGCATGGCTTTGTTACTGTCAGATTCTGTCAGATCAACCTGATAGAATTATATGACCAGGTAACTAGACAGTTGGACAGGGGCCATGCAGTAGATGTCCTGTATCTGGTCTTCAGTAAGGCATTTGATTCTGTGCCACATGGGAGGCTAGGAAGTAAGCTGGAAGGCACAGGAGTGGGTGCCAAGATGGTGAGATGGGTAAGGAACTGGCTAAGTGGAAGGCAACAGAGAGTGGTGGTGGGTGGGGAGCTCTCATCCTCAAGGGAGGTGAGAAGCAGAGTTTTGCAGGGCTTGGTGTAGGGATCAGTGCTACTTGGGATATTCATTGCTGACATTTCGGTGAGTATCAAGAGCAAGATCAGTTTGTTTGCTGATGATGCCAAGATGGGGATGGTGGTGGATGACAGAGGGATGGCAGGGGTTGCAGGAGGATCTGACAAATCTGGAGACCTGGTCGGACACCTGGCAACTGGGGTTCAATACCAAAAAGTGCAAGGTGATGCATTTTGGGGCTAAGAACCTAAAAATGAGCTACCAGCTGGGTGGGGTACAGCTTGCTGTGACTGAGGAAGAAAAGGATCTGGGGTAATCATAATGGGTTCAATGAACAACTCAGCACAATGTAGGAAAGTGGCCACAAAGGCCAATAAGATGCTGGGTTGTATTGCCAGGAGTATATCCTCAAAGAGGGGGGAGGTTATTCTGCCATTGTATAGATCGCTGATAAGACTGCAACTGGAACACTGTGTGCAGTACTGGTGACCATACCTGAAGAAAGACATTAAGTTGCTGGAGGGGGTGTAACGCAGGGCAACAAAAATGATCCAGGGTCTGGGGGATTTTCCACACGAGACCAGACTAAGGGAATTGAACATGCACTCGCTGGAGGAGAGGAGGGACAGGGGAGATATGACTGAAACCTGTGAGTACATGGCAGGCATAAACAGGACGGGGAAGGAGGGGCTTTTCAAAGTGAGGGAAAGGAGGGATATGTGAGGCCATGCTATGAGATTGGAGGGGGGTAGATTCAGGAGGGAGATGAGAAGACACTTTTTTACAGAGAGGGTGGTGGCTGAGTGGAACGCGTTGCCAGTGGAAGTGGTATCCTGCAGAACAGTGAGCTGATTCAGAAGGGTCTGGGACAGGGGAAGGGTTAAGGGAGGAGGGGTAGGGGAGGGAGGGGCAGCTGCTGAGTAAGGGGGCTAGCTGCAAAAGTCGAGCAGACTTGATAGACTTTTGGGCCTTCAACTGCTAGGAAATTTCATATGTTCATATAATGCACAACTTGGGTAATTAAGTTACCCTCAGGGCATCTGCAAATGGCCCTAATGCCAATAAGCCAAGCCATTTCCAGGTTGTACTCAAACAGAAATCTCTGCCTCAGCCCTAACATGAATGTATGGGAGGGCGTAGGCCACTACTGGGTGAATGTGTCCCAATGGCACTTATAACTGGTCATGGAAAACCATCTGGGAAGGGAAAATGTGCATACTATTTGAAAATGGTCAACTTATGGCTTACGCAGTACAGGTCCAGGATTTTAAATAACTTTTATTTAAAAGTTTCACCAGGAAAGCATACTGAGCAGACTCCTGCTCATTTCCAGATGTGTCCTGGGACTTCTAACTTCTACTTTACAGCCCACAGGTTCCTCAAAATGTGGCATTTTGACACTCCTACATGTATAAGATGTGGAGAGCATGAAGGATCCCTCCTGTGTATATTATGGGAGTACTCAAAGCTGTGGTCAGAAATTCAAGCAAACTTAGTCCCCTTGCTGGGACTACGAGATGTGTTAACCCTTGAAATCCCTTGAAATGTGTTTGCTAGGGAACTATGCAGACCTCCTGGTTCTTGGTATGCAAAAATACCATGTGGCTATGGGGACAACTGCAGGCAAGCAGAATTCAGAAGACACTGGCTGGACTGAGAGGTCCCCTTGTACATGTAGTGGCATAATGAAATGCTGGATACTCTGGAAATAGAAACAATTATTGCCAGTGTCAATAATAGGTGGTGCAAGATATATTTTAAAAAACGGGGGAGGTTGCATTTGTTAATTTCAGTGGAATAATACTTTAGGGGACCACCAATATTAGAGGGGTGATAAACTTCTACTTATTGTACTAAAATTATGGATATACTCCGATATCCCTAAACTCGGTATGCTGACGCTCGACATACTGAGTCCAGTGGCCCGAAATCCACAGCCCCGAATAGATGCTATGTCCGACAAGAAAATTTCGAACATTACATGTAAAATAAGTGTAAAATGCAGAGGGCTTTGTCCCCCGCACCCCCCCCTTAACTAAAATATCTAACTCTAAAGGGGAGTGAACCCTGGAGTAAAATGCTAAGTAGTTACGGGGGGGGGGGAGTGTAGTGTGCACAATGACATGACCCAGATCAGTCCTGGGCCAGACACAGTGTGCTGGCCGACCTACCAGTGGTATACCCTTCCACACCACCAGGGCAGATCGGACAGCAACCCCATCCAGCCATCCTTTCCTGTACTGTAGAATGGGTAAGAAAGCATTCCATCACATCTGCTACCTTACCCCATCGGGAGGAATATCGTCGGGTGTACTAGCGTAGGGATATCCTATCTGTCAGGCAGTACTGACCGGGGTACTGGTTGTCAGGATGGTGAGCTTCCGGATAAGGTAAGTATACCAAAATTATATGTAGAATATTGCTTGGTCTCATGTTTTGGGCTTGGATGTTTTATCTGATGGCTCCTTCCTATGTATTTGAATCAAGAAGTAGCACTGTTAGCCGGCCCAGTGGCGCTGAGGGTTGAGGCGCTGGATGCCACACCTCGCAACACTCTGGTGACCCAGGTTCAAGAATGCATCCGGGCGGTCAGGGGTCAGCAGGGGAGGGATAGGATTGAGGGTCTGGAGGACTGTTCTCCTATCCCTGGGGAAGGACCGGGGCTGTCACTGCTCTGCAGCAGCCACCGATGGAGATCGGGTGAACTGCAAAGAGTGGTGCACTTGAGGGTGGAGTGCGGCGGACCTCGGCACGCAGTGCCTCTGATGTCATTGCACGTCTGCACTCCAAAGGGCACTAATGGAGGAAAATGGCTGGGCATGATTGTGCAGCTTGATAGCTGCGCTCACCATTGCCCGGAGGTCTGTCGTGGAATCGCGCTGGGGGTCTGGTCCCGGCCCAGCATGGGGAGGCTTACGGGAGCCCTCCAGTGGGTCGGGGCGTAGCCGCACCAGACCCCATCATGCGAGTGAGCCTGCTGATCTCCGTGTGGTGGGAGCCGGTGGCTGGATGTCCCTGCTGGTTGAGCTACAGAAGGCAGAGTAAAAAAGAAATAATATAAAAAAAGAAGTAGCACTGTTGTTTTTCATGTGTTATGCATGAATTAACTGCCTGTAAATCTGCTATCACTGACCTAGAATGCAATATTTCATTCTTATATTATATGTGCTGTGCTGATGGTTTGTTTATATATTTAATGTTGTCCTATTTCCTCCAATCGGGTGGTACTGATGTGTGTGTGGGGGAGGGTGCACTAGACTTCACTAGTATCTTAGTTCAAGAGAGGCCGCAGGTAGCCTCCTAGGTACGCATAGGCTGGTGCTAGCTAGTAGCCCGCTGTGTATTGTTATTTGTTTTTTTTTTCTCCTCGCCTATGTCACTTTGTGGAGACTGGAGACAGTTGACTGTTTTTTTTTGGGGGGGGGATCTTGCAGGCTTGTTATTGAGTTGTTGCGATTTTAAATAATGTTTATCGTTATAGTTCCTGTTGTTCCTCAGTCCTATTCCCAGGTCAGCACTGACTTTAGTCTTTAATTTAGAATGGCATGGAGTGGCTGGCCAGTGGCATGAAGGGCTGAGGCTTCGCTGCCTTGCCTCATGTCACACAGGCAACCCGTGCTTGTGGTACAAGCGGGTCGCAGGGGGTTGGTCAGTGAAGACTGAGCATCTGGAGGACAGCTCTCCTGTCCCGGGGAGGGTGGGTTGGTTGGCAGTCCCACTGAATGACTGCTCCCAGGTGGAGGCCTGTGGGCTGAACGGGATGGGGATGCCAATAGGATAGACAGTGCTATGGGAGTCTGGGACTCTGCAACATGCGTGCACCTCTAATGCATATGTAGGATTTTTGCATCTGCCATTGTGAGGGGGGCCCCTTGTCTACACCTTCCCTCGGGGCCCTTACATACCCAGTTCGACCCTACAGCTGGGCCCCAGTTCTCTTGGCCTCTGACTTGGAAGTGAGCCTGGCTCACTTCTCCACAACCGTTTTTAGCAATTTGTTATAAACATGCATCACTTAAGTGATCTAGAGTCCAGGGTCACCATATCCCCTGGATAACCCCTGACCTAATTGAACTCTGCAGCAAAAAGACTTGGCTTGGGCCAAGCACAAATCTAGTGGGTTATCCCAGGACAGGTAAGCCTTTGCCTCCCTCCAAAATCAATGCAGCAGGAGAATGACTAGCAAAGGCAAACTACTTCCAGAACAAGCTAGCCTCACATACCCTTGACCCTTCTAAATTCTGGATGACAGTCAATATGTTAGTTAAACCCCCCAGCAGTGTGCCATCCATCCCCAGCTCCTCCCGAACCACTGAAGACCTCAACAAATGTTTCACTGAAAGGCCCAGGGCTCCCATCACCAATCCCCTTCACTCCACACGGCCTCACCTGTCCACCAGCGGCAACTTCCACATGCAGGCGATCTTGGCTGGTGCAGTCTGCAAATAACTATTAGCCATAAATAATGCATCCAGCTGTGGACATAATGGCATCCATCCCAGATTCCTAAAACTTGGCACCCCGATAATAGCCATCCCTCTTGCCCACATTTTCAGTCTTGCTGCACCGGATCATTCCCATAAAACTGGAAATATGCTGTGGTGGTACTGATCTGTAAAAGTGGCCTAGCTGACTCTCCCTCCAACTGCCCAATTTCGCATCTACCCTTCCTCTCCAAAACTCCTGAGAGGTTTGTCAGCAGGCTGTTATCCAGCTACCATGGGAAATCGAACTTCCTAACATTGTTCCAATGAGGCTTCCACCATACCATTCAATCTCCACCTCCCTACTCAGGGTCACAGACCATGTACTCTCCAACTCTGACAAGGATCTGTGCACAAGCACCATATTTATAGACCTTGTAAAGGCATTTGACACAGTTGACAACCCTCGGCTTCTACTAAAATAGTAGATCCTGGAGTCACATCAACAGCCTTTGCTTGGTTCCACACCTACTTGGACAACCATACTCAATCTGTCAAGATAAGCCCGCACACATCACCACCCAACCTGTTTCCCCTCAGGGTCTCCCAAGGCTTGGTCCAAGGGTCCCTGCTCTTTGCCATTTTCATCAATGAGCTCCCCCTATCCATATCTTCCAGTATCATACACATGTATGCCGATGATATCATTGTTTACACATCTGGTTCCTCTGCCACCGTAATAGAGGAGCCCCTTCCACAGGACTTCACAGCAATGCAAAAATGGTTAACTGACAACTGGCTTGTCATAAACTAAAAGATGACGGTGTCCATGGTGTTCAGCTCCAAACAATGGATACACTCCACTTACCCCTCTCTGACCTTACCCACTGTCAGTGAAGAGAATGCTTGACCATCAATAGTTTTAAATCCATGTTAAAAACTTATTCATTTTCACTGGCCTACCCAGACTGTTTTTAAATAATTTATATTGTTGTTTGTTTTTGACTTATCTGTGGTTTTATACTGTGCACAGCGCCTTGATTTTGAAAGGCGCTATATAAATAAAGTCTTGATTGATTGATTGATTGAAGTACCTGGGCCTCCACTTGGACCAACGCCTTGATTATACCAAGCACATTTCCCAGGTCATAGACAAGACCTTTGCTAGGCTTGGTGCCCTTTACCAAGTAAAGAACTACTGTCTCCAATTACAAGTAAGGAAACAGGTAGTGGAACAATCAATCCTTCCCCTCCTGGACTAAAGAGACATAGTTTACTCTGGTGCTAACTCCACCTCCCGTCACAGAATCACCACTTTGTTCAACACACGAGTCACACTGTGTTGCCCCCTTTACGCATCACTTTACTATGAACAATAAATTGGTCTCACACACACACACACACACATGCAGGACAGATGATGCACACTGCACTCATGGGAGATAACTACTGGGCTGGTAAACTACCCAAATACCTATCTGACATATTCTCTCCTTATACAAACAAAGTCTACTTGCTCAGATCCAAGGCAAGCTGCCACTTCCACGTCCCTTTCTACAAGCACAACCAAGGCCAAGCCTCCATTAGCTACAGGCTCCCCAACATATGGAACAAGCTCCCCTCCAAAATCGCAGCCCCTGCCTCCCTCAGACTCAGCAAATCCATGATCAAGGCCTTCTTCAAATCCCCGTTAACTTGCTATCAATGCCAGGCTTGCCTCCCTCTCTACCATGTATAGGGATCTCCACCCCTGAAGACAAGGAGCCCTCTCTTGACAGAGGTCAGCGGACACACTAGTTCATAGAAATTGCTTTGAACCTTGTAAAATGAGTCACCATTGTAAACTGATCTTGTCATGTCCATTGAGTTTGCTACCTTGAATGTTATCATTGGTTTTCTGTAATGGAAGTCATTTGGTGATGTATGTTTGCTGAGTTGTAACCGTACTCTCACATTCCTGATCCCCCCTCCCCAGGTCACAACTGGAAATGAGCCCTGGGCTCTGAGTACTTACCTGGTAAAACATGTTTGAAATAAATAAATGCACACATAAGTTTTAATAAATAAATAACTAAATATGCCCTAGGTGCATGATCGTGCCCTTTTTGGCATTGAACCCCAACTCCATGCTTTAAACCACTTCTCGGAGTTTCCCCAGATCACTGCACATTCTCTCAACCCCCTCCTGAGTGTCCACCCAATTGCAGATTTTGATATAATCTGCAGAAAGACATACCTTACCTTCATGTTTCTCAGCAATGTCACTTATGAAGACATTGAAGAGGACCAATCCAAGTACTGAGTCCTGTGGTACCCCACTGGTCACTGCTTCATCATTCAAGTGAGTGCCATTTACCACCACCCTCTGTCTCCTACCCGACAAGTTACTAACCCAATTCACCACTTTGGATCCCACCCCCTGACTGCTTAGTTTCTTTATCAGCCTCCTGTGTGCCACAGTGCTGAAGGCCTTGCTAAGGTCTAGAGAGGCAACATCCAGTGCCTTCCCCTGATCTATTTCCCCTGATCAGTCAGTCAAAGAAATCCATCAGATTCATTTGACATGACCTCCCGCCTATGAATCCATGCTGCCTGTGGTCTTATAGCCCATTGGATTCAAACTACTCAAACAGTCTTTCTTTTAGCAGGGTTTCCATTAATTTCCCACATCACTGATGTAGGACTGACTGGCATGTAGTTGTGCCCCCTACCACTGCTCTTATGTTGAGGAACCATGTCAGATCTTCTCCAGTCCTCTGGAACAACATCTGTTTCCAGTGAGCTGTTTAACAAGGCTGTCTGTGGGGTAGCTTGCACCTCCCTCAATTCCTTTAGAACCCTTAGATGTATCCCATCCTGTCCCATAGCTTTGTTTGTCCATCTTCAGAGCTGCAAGTCCCATCCAGACTATTCCTTCTAAAAATGGACTTGTGTCCCCTTCCCCCCCTCATTTCTGCACTCCCCTGCTGGTCTCCCCCAACCCCCCGTGAGACTGAGCAAAAACTACCTGTACCTGATCTCTGCTTTTTCTTGGTCCAGTGTAGTTTCTCCTTTCTGCCCTTCTAATCCTCACTATTCCTCTGCTTGCATTCCTCTTCTCACTTATGTATATGAAGAAAGTACTTTCCTCCTTACTGACCCTTTGGCAATTCTTTCCTCTGTCTGTGCCTTTGCTCCCCCACCACCTTGCCTGCTTTGCTAGATATACCACCCTGTCCTCCTCTCTGTGTTTCCTCATACCTCTCGAATGCCACCATTTTTTCCTTCACCACCTTTGCCACTTCCATAGAGAACCAAATTGGCCTATTTTTTCCTTGTGCTTTTACTCACTTCCTTCATGCAGAGGTTAGTTGCTTTAGTAATATGTAACCCCCTTCCCCCCGTTTGGGGGGCCTACTTTTTTTCCTTTTAGGGCTGCCCTGGTACTCTGTTTTTCCCCTGGTGCTGGCACAGATCCCCGCTTGCCATTGAAGCTTCCATCCAGCACCTGGTGTGTATTTTTTGTCAATCGGGGCTGGAGAAGCTGAACTGCAGGGCTGCCGTGCTTCTTGTATATTTAAATGGCAAGTAGCGTCCCATGCATGTGCAGGTGCACATCTTGTTTCTACCATGATTGCGGTAAATCGGAGGCTATTTTTGAGGCCCCAGTCCCCCTGTTAAGTTAATCGGGGGCCAGAGACCTGTAAGGAGGCACAGTAGAAGCCTCTTGTTGTTCAATAAGGAGCACCAATGAGAGCTCCAAGATCTGGGACCATCTCATGAATATTAATGAGGCAAGGGAAGAATATTAATGAGTGAGCATGTCTACTGACATGGGGTAGTGCTCGTTGGTGGCAGTGACAGGCATGGAGGTAAACTAAAATGTTGAACTATGTACTTATGTGAAAGGGCAGAAAAGCTGCTTTAGAAATGTGGGGCATTGGGAAAGTAAACATGTTTATGTAGGCTGCACCAGGATTCAGAAGTTTTGAACTGTGTCTGGACTACATATAAACTTTTCACCAGCATCCATGTTGTGATACTATGACATCTGGGAAGGGACCGTCAGCTTCTTAGGTGCCCAAAAGACTGGTGAACTGCATTATGGAAGGGGTGAGAACGTTATTCCAGGCGCCAAAACCATTTTTCAATCACTGATTGAACTGGGCTAATAATTACTGATATTTGTGACTGACACCAGGTTCAGCCAATCAGACAGGCAGGATTTTTGAGTGAAATCACAGGGACTTTGGGCAGTTCAACCAGTCTTTGCTTGGCTCCTCTCAAGTCATAAAGGGCTCAGGCTGTGTGTGTGTGTGTGTGTGTGTGTGTGTGAAGGGAAAAGGTCTTTTCCAGGCCTTAATTTGGCAAATGCTGACCTCAAGCGCATGCCACTGTCATGGCACTTAAAGCTCCTAAGGTACTCCCCTCCTCTCCAACTCCCATCTCCTAGCTTAACCTTCCTACTTCCTGCCTTATACAGACTGCTCGCCAGAGGCCACGTGTAACCCCTGAATAAACTATATGCAAAGTACTACCAATTGCTTACATGTCATGATGATAACAATGCCTGTACCCATGCCTGCATCCACTGCTTTTCTTTTACCGTGCCTGTAAGCCATGCCTGTATCCACTGCTTTTCTTTTACCATGCCTGTAACCATGCCTGTATCCACTATTTTTCTTTACTGTAACCACCTCATGATGTAACTCACAATGCCTCAAATGTTCCTTATGTCCTTGTTCATTCTTATAACTTGTATTGTTATCCCAGGTCACCCCTGAAAAAGGGACCTTCGGGGCTCAGTGGGACTACCCGGTCACCAAAATTTAATAAATAAATAAATAATAAATCGTTCCAGCGTTTGGAGGAATTGAAAAGGACTTTATTCTGGGAGAGAGTGTTGTGAAATTGCATTTGAATATCTGAGACTCTTGGGTGAATAGCTCCTGACAGTGTGAGAATCCAGAATTTTGCAGTGAGCCTGAACCAGTGTGAAGAAAACCCCCTGAAAGTGGGGGGGGAGGGGGCGGGGTTGGAACTGTGAGTGCCAGGGCAAAAGAGCACTGCTGTTTGAAGTGAAGGACTTAGAAGTGAAAAGGTTTGCAGGTGTCCAGTGTTTCAGGAGCCTGTGGTCTGCTGAAAGCCAGCTGTGAAAAGGTGGAGATTTGTATTAAAGACTGAAATCCAACAGCCAAAAGCCACTGGAAAGGTGGAAAGCCCTGAGAACCTCTCTTGATACACTATGGAGCTGTTTGCTTTGTTTAAGGGAAAAGCAGAAAATGAGACTGTTCAAGGCTGAAATTCATGGCCAGGTAGGGAACTTGCCAACCTCTACCAAGTGGGGCAGACTGGACTGAAGGGGCCACGGGTGCATGCCTGAGTGCTTGTGCACTCTAGATCCATAGAGGGAGCCGGGCTGTGGAGCCACTTCTGGGTTTGGGCTTTTTTTTTTTTAAATAATATTTTATTGAACTTTTCTGTATTTCTAAGACACAACATCAGACAATAACAAAAGTGCACAAAAGAGGAAATATAATACAAAAATAAGTGAAAAACAATACAGTGCAGTTCAACTCAGAAGAAGGGTAACACAATTGATAAATATTGCCTGATTCCATAAAGGTGACCACTGCACAATAAATCCCGAGTACCCCAGAAATCATGACATTAAATGCCCTTTGAAACAAGAACATGAACACACAATTAATTAATAAAAACAAAATAAACTAAGGAAACATAACATAATCCATCCCAGAGAAACAAGAGAAATTAAGTTGGGTTAAGTCCTAGAGTAATAGCTGCGGGGGAGGAGGGGCGAGGCCCCAAGGCTGATACGGCTCTGTAAAGTAGATTCAGGAGCAAGAATGTTCCAAACCCTTAAATGGTAATGAATGCCATACTGATTAAGTCTTGATGTCTTCTCCTAAAGTTATCATCCATCAAGGGAACAAACTAATCCTGTTCGGCCAGAATCTCTAAGATATCTTTGTTCTCTCTTTGTGCCTTTAAAATGAAAGAAAGGGAGCCATCTTAATATGAACCTCTCCCTCTGGAGCCAAAGTTTGGCTGTGAGCCTCTCCATTTCTAAAATTCATATGTAACTCCTCACCCCTGCCTTTTTGCCAAAATGACAGGTGGCATGCTGTTGAAGCTGACAGCAGTACCTGGTGGGGACTGGGTTCGGGGAGGATGAGGTTACTCGGCACAGGGGACCTAGGTTTGGCTACTCTGTACAGGGGCACCCAAGTAAATCCGAACACAGGAAGCAATAACTGTAATGTACAGAACCAGGAATGGGATTCTTCAGTGTGGCTTTTATTCACATCCAAGCTGAACAAACAAAGCATAGATGGACCCCCATGGGGCTACATTTCCTGGTAATGCAGATTAGAGACAACAGAACACTTTATCACTACTTCCAGCCCTCAGGCTCTAAACCCACCAGGCACACAGCCCGGACTTGCATGCAGCTTTGGGTACACAGCCCGACTTGTACACACTTCGGTTTTCCCCACTGGCCCGGCTCCCCCGCCGGCCACTTGATCCGCAGTCCATTTGAGGAATGAACCAATTATCCTGTTGTGGCTCCCCAAACCACACTAAAGTTGGCGACTCTTAGAGAGAATTTTCCTTACAATCCCACGTCTGGGTACTTCCCCCATCACTGGCCAAGTGCCTGAGGCAAAGTAGAAATCCACAGAAGAAATCCGTAGAGGTGGACCTGGTCACTAAAGATGGGGGGGCCACCCACCTCCAGCTCCCAAAGCCCATACCTGGCCATTTCTCTGGAAACTGAACAATTCCTTTACTGAACTTCCAAATGTAGATTAAGGGTAGACATCTGTCACATCACCTCTACATATTATTTGCATCCCAACACACTCTGGACTTGAAACTACTTTTAACTTGCTTAGCCCATTACTCTAGGCTTCCCAATATTTAGTAGTTCAATCCCCACATTGTCACACAAGTCCCAGGGTGAAAAACATAGGCTCTTTTAGCCAGAGTAGACACTCACCATCTCGTTGCAGGTGCCCCACAGGTGACTCACAAATCTTATTTTCTCCCAAATAAATACTGGAACGAACAGGCAGCTTTTCCTCCACAAGCAGGACTAGGTGGTTGCCCCAGGAATCTGTAGGGAATCCTTCTCATCCCCGGAGGGAGGGGGCACTGAGACCCGAAACAGCGGTCTCCACCACTTGAGTACTCTTCTGTGTCTCTCTTTAAGGTGGAGACACACACCCTATTACTTAAAAGTAGCCCTCTGTCAGGGCTGAGGCTCCTAGAGCCTTCACTGAGCTGCTTTACCAGCAAGCTCCCAACTTCCAACTTCACTCACTGAACACCAACTGAAGCACTGACTTCAAAACTCCCAATGTTCTAGCTAACTCCCTTTGCTGCAGATTCCTATGTGGCTCATGCAGCTGCGATCGTTCTACTGGTGATGTCATCCCTCAGTCTCAGCTGAGACTGAGAACAGAGTGAGACAGTGTGAAACCCATTTAACTGGAGTTTCACAAGCTGCCTTCCCTGCCTACCACTAGGTCTTACTGGGATTCTAGTAACCCCGGGTAACAAGGGGGTTACACATAAACAAAGGGTATACCAGGATTCTAGAGTAGGAATCACCGGGGAGAGCCAGCACTAAGTAATTGCTCTAAAAGCGGCCTCTACAAATATATGATACAGATAGCACTGAGATTTGGAGTGTATAGCATTGGGTGGGAGCCCCACAAGCCAGTGGCAAGCCTCTGTTGAGGGGGAGGGTACCAAAAATGGTCCCAACTGCATCCCCCACCGACTCTCAAAAATTCTTAAGCTTAGGGCAGCTCCAAAAAATATGAGTGTGTGTACCCCTGTTGGGGCATCCCCTCCAACACAAATCTGAAGTGTGGCGGCCGAAGTGCCTGGTCACCACCGGAGCGCAGAAGTAACAAAGTACCATCCGCCATCTGAACTCCCTCCAGAAGGTGGAGGCTGTAGTAGAGTGCACACCCTCACAAACCCTTTTCCAGTCTCTGTCCTCCAGCTGGATCCCGGCCTCAGAGAACCAAATATCCCTAAGATTGCCCAGTTGATCTGGTTCTAGCTCAGAGTGAAGACCAGTAATACGAGACACCTTGCCTTTCAGGTGGGGGAGCATGGGCTAATGTGGAAATAAGCTCCTGAAGAGGGTTGAATCCTTGGGCCAGGCTGGAACCCCTATCATTCTTGAGGAGGTAATGCCTGATTTGTAGGAACCTGAATAAGTCCCTAGAGGGTAAATTAAATTCTTCCCTAGGCTGCTAGAAGGATTTATGGGTGTTCCCCTGTTAAAACTGACCCAAGGATTGAAGGCCCCCTCTTGCCCAATTCAGAAAACCTATATCCCACCTATATGGAAGAAAATCAAGACATGCCCACAAGGGTGTAGAGGCCCCCCAACCTTAACTCTAGCTTAAATGTGCGACACACCTCCCTCCAGGTTGGTTTCAGGACAGAAGTCCAAGGGTTAACTAAAGAGAACTTCTGAAGTCCAGCCTTGTCCATAAAAATCATATCCCCTATAGGAGAGATGCCAGAAGAGTTCCTCTCAAGACCAACCAAGAGAGGAGTATCCTTGCCAGAAAGGAATGGGATCAGGGCTTGTAGTTGGGATGCTCAAAAATAATTCTGAAAATCGGTTAGTACCAACCCACCCTTAGTCTTAGACAGCGAGAGAACCTGCCACCTGACCCTGGAAGCCCTGCCAGCCCAAATACATTTAGAAAGGGTAGCTTTAAGAGCTGCCAAAAGGAACCAAGGGGTCTGAGAGGCAAAGAGAGAAACAGAAAAAGAAAGCGAGGCAGGATGTTCATGCGAATACATTCAATTCTACCCAAAAGGGAATGGGGCAGCTCCATCTAGCGGTTGCAATCTGCCTGGACTGCTTGAAGTAATTTGTGGTAATTAGTATGGTATCATTTGTTTAAATCTCAGGGCACCCAAATTCCCAAGTAATGAAAGCCATCCCTGGCCCATCTGAACTGACCTGCCAGAAGGGGTGAACCAGGGCAGGGTCCCACCGGGAGCATCTCAGTCTGCAAGTCATTAACCTTGAATCCTGAGATCGACCTAAACTCCTGCAGGAGGTGCCCTACATGTGGTATTGAATGAACCAGATCTGAAACATAAAGGAGGGCGTCATCTGCATACAAGGAGATCCTGAGCTCCCCCTAACCCTGATACCCCTAAAATCACCAGACTGTCGCACAAGGGTTGCAAAAGGCTCCATGCTGAGTGCAAAAAGGAAGGGAGAGAGGGCAGCCCTGCCTAGCCCCCCTCTCAATCCCAAATGCTGGGGAAATTACCCCATCTACCCTCACCTGGGCCTGCAGATCCCTATACAGATTTTTGATCCAATTGTGAAATTTGTCACAGAATTCAAATTTTTCAAGGGTGCTATCCAAGTACATCCAGTCAAGGTGGTCAAACACCTTTTCAGTGTCAAGAGGAATGACCGCTTGCAAGATAGCTGACAGGAGGCGGAGCACGACTTTTAGCTCCCAACATTTTGCTCCATGAAATCACACTCCCGACAGTTCACTTCTGTCTGTTTCGCTCTCTCACATCAACACTCCACATCGATTTGCTTCCACAGTGAACATTGAAAACATTGGCTCCCACAGTGAAAAAAAATAAAACAGCATGAAGCAACAAGCACTGTCTAGTTTCCCTCAGTAACAGCAACATTGTCTAGTGAGCACTGAAAACATAGTCATAACCATTTAGCAAAGTTTAGCAAAGTTTCTTACCTTACCTTTCTTCAGTCTCACCAAGAATCATGTGATGTGTTGCCATGGGACTCAGTTGGTCACCTTGAGGATGAGTCATGTGACTCGATGTGCCAGTAAACAAGGAAGTGCAAGGAAATAATCCATATGAAGTTCAGAGCAAGTGAAGAACGCCTAAAAACAACTTTATTAAGGTAAAAACTTTAAAATCACACAGGCGATGCAGTCAATGAGGGTTCAATAACCAAAACAGTGAACCGCACCACATAGGAATTTCTCAGCTGCAGAATAAGGGGTGCTAGCTGCACATTCGAACAGACTTGAAAGACCTCTAGGCCTCTGTCTGCTGGCAAATTTCGTATGTTTGTATGCTCATCACATTTCCCAACCACATGCTCTAGTCAAGAAGCATTGTCCTTGTAGACCCCTTTTGAGGCATTTGGTGCATTTCCAGTGGTTATCTGCTCAATTTCATCATCTCTTTTTTTGTGATGCCCTTGATACCGTCTATAAACTTCCACAAGGTTGGATTTGTCATTGATAAAACTGGCTGCATCCCCCTGTGAAACGCTTCAACCGCGTTGTTTGTTTTGGCCCTGTAATGCCCCCCCTCCATTTGGGGGGCTTACCTGTTGTGCCTCCGGGTGCCTTCTGCTGCCTCCTGGTGTCTGCCCGGTCTCCACGGCACTTTGCCTTTCCTCCCTGTTTGAATGAGCCCTGCAGGGCTCGTAAGACCTATTTGCGAGTGGCTGGCATGTTGCAGAGCCACCGCTTGCATGATCGAGGAGGCGCACTGCGCATTATGACTGCTGTTGTGGTCGGAAAGCCTTTTGTGTGTCTCCACCAGTTTCTGGTGCCCTGTTTAGGCTAAAAGAGGCACCAGGGATACTTAAATCCAGGGAGAAATGTTTTTGGATTAAACAAATCGGCAGATGCCATAAGCGCTGCCTCTAGAACACCAGATAAGGTCAGGGGACAAATGTCAGGGAATAGTGCTCTCATAAATATCCATGAGCTGGTATGTGTTCCTGGGGCAGTGTGTAATGGGAGCAGTGACTCCCTAGCAGAACAGCTGATTTATTCAAAAGTGGACTTGTTTAAAAAGGAATTGTTGGGGTTTCAAGACGGTGGGGAAAGTAAATTAAAATATTGTTGTTGCTGGCTGCACCAGGATTAAATCCATGGGGAACACTTTTTGGGACTGCTTGAACTTAAACTGCAGCCACCATTTTAGTGTTTTGCCACCAATCAGAAGCCAGGATTAAAACAAGGGGTGCCTGGGACTACGCCAGAGATTTATAGGGGATTAACTAGGACAATTGTAGGCACCAAAACACAAGCCAATCAGCCTCTGGAAACTATTTAGCAGGTCTGACAGCCAGTAAGATCTTTGGAACTCTGCCTCATATAAAAGGGGGCAGCTACTGGAAAAGATCAGATTTGGAGAGACAGCCCAAGTGCTAGTGTGTGTGTGCCTTTCGGGAGCTTGCCAGCTCTCAGGGGTTAGGCTTGCTTGGCCTAAACTTTTTCGGTCGTCAGTCCATGGGTCCAAATTGTTCCAGCCTGGGTAGCTGCTGCCTGCAGCTGCAGGTAATCTGATTCCATAAGACTGATCCTGCCTGGAAGGACCAGAAAGGACAGTGTTTACATATAAATGTGTCTGAGTTGTTCAAAGTGTTGCGCGGCCGAGGTAGCATGTCTGAAACAGCGACGTGATGTGGGCGTAAAGCCCAAATGGCGATAGGAGGTAAGGCAACCAGATGTAGTGGGGTAGGCGTAGGCGACAGGATGTGGCTGTATATGTACGCATGGGGAGTGAGCATGGCGAGCATGGGATGGAAAAGGATGTAGGGGTGGTGCTGCAGTCGGCTGCCAAGCTGCACCGTGGCATCGAGGTTAGCGTCCACTTGTGGTGCGGTGGGGTTCAGGTTTGGGTCTGGGTCCGGGCACTACTACGCTTTTTGTTGCGGTCCAAAACTTGTTTTTGCTTTGGCCCCACATGCACTCCCTGGGTAGAATCCTTTATTAGGGGTGCAGGGCAAAGCCCCATGTGAGGAGGGTGGGGTGAGCCCCCTACAGAAAGCAATAGATCTAAGTCCCTGGCGCTGTTCTTCCATGCGCCGAGGATGTCAGGATGGCGAAATTGTTTTCGCCGCCCTTACGTTGCGATAACGGGGGTCACCATTCAGCACTCGCCATTATCACATAGAACCCGTGGCCGAGTAGTTCGAAAACGTTTGTGTTGCATGTTTTCCTCTGCCCGAGTGACGTGTTCTGCCAGCCTGAAGACCAGCATCATCGACGAGGACCACAAGGGACTTCACCTCCATTCATTTCCAACTGTTTCTATAGGTCTCATTTCATCTGAGGACTGCCTGGTCTGTGGGTAGAGTGAGTAAACATCAGGGTAGCTCCCTGAAACAAAGTCCTCATATCTATTGTGTGTAATCTGATTTAAGTGTGATTGCTAATTATTTGGGACTGAGCCCTCCGGTTCTGGATTACAAATTAGGGGTTAATGTGCATGTTGTGTTTCTTTCTTCCAAAGGTCCCCAACAACAGCTGCAATGCTGGCCTACCCCGGGCAATGTTTCAGACTAGCCTGTACTAACAACGGGGTATCCAGAGTATGTGTAACTGTGTTACAGGGACCTTTGAGAGCATGCCTTATAATCTGAACAGTTCAGATCTAAAATCAGTCACTAGATTACAGCCCTTCCCTTGTTCACATCCCCCTAATAAATCAGATCTAAATCTTTTTGCATTTAAACTGGGTGTGGTGTATCTCTGTGTGGGGAATACTGTGTTATTACCTTTATCTGTTGCCGGCCTTATTTTACAAGGGGTCTCCAGGGCCATTACAGTTGATCCAGCTCTGCTGGTAAGTGTGTTTAAAGTGGGGGGTAGCATTGCATTCCTGTGGTAACTGCTATTGTCTTATTAATGACCCGAACAGGCCATGAGAGGGGTTACAGGGGGGTATCAGGGTCCCGGACGGCTGTACCCAGAGCAGCTACACTACCCTTAAGCCAACCCTCTGGGTGGAGGCAGCCTTTTCTAGAACTCAGTCCCCTCAACCTGTGTTAAGTCACGTAAGCAGGGTTAGTAGCCCTTGGGATAGTGCCATCTAGGGGTTACAGTCCTTTAGTCCCTCACAGTGTCACTGTGGTTCCAAAGCGTAATTGTAAACTGAGGTGCTCTGTGTCCTGTACCCCGTTAATTCCTCCGCCCAACCCAGGTGTCCTCAAAATAATCAATAATATGCTCGAGTTCAGTTGGAAAAACTTACAAGGACTTGTCAGTAATGTCCTCAAAACGAGTCATGACCTGGTTGGGAGGGTAAGGTGCAAGTGCTGGCAGATAGCGACATTTGATGGCAAACTCGCTGTCCTGCACATATCGTTGCCCCAGTCACTCCATCTGAATGTTCCTATATATGCACTGGGCGAAGTGGAAGAAGCACCCCACTTGTCGTGCATTCAGAAATAGTGTTTTAAAGGCTTGCAGAGTTGATTTTTCGTAGTCAGTCATTATGACTTTAGGCTCAAGCCAAGGATTGAGTTCTTTGCAGCTAGCATCCTCTTATAGGTTTCTCTGCATTTACCAGGCAAAAAGGCAAAGATAGCAGGGTGCATGCTACCAAAGTGCTCACCGTTGATGATATACATTTGGTGAAACAGCAGCAGCGCCACACTAAAGGTACCGTCAACAAACCAATAAGGACACTGCTCAAGGAAATCTAAGTTCGACTGCGTACTGAACACCAAGATTCTGTCTGGCCCTGGCCCACTATCATTTATTTATTTATTTAGTTTTTGTTGCCCAGGTAAGTGCACTAGGCAGATTCTGCCCATTTTCAGGCATGACCCGGGGAAGGGGGATACAGATGAATGCCAACTGGCCTTGAACCTGATTAAGCTGTTGGTGGTATTTTTTTAGTGAATGGGGGAAATCTGGACAGGGCACCTGGGAAAGTCCCTTACTCTTTGTGAGGGGGCACTTTTCCCATGGAGGAGGACGCTATGCAAGCTCATTCTGCTGGTGTACCTGTGGGTGTGCAGGTTTCCCAACCCACTGGTCCAGCACAGGAGATTGACAATGCTATGGAGGTTGAGGAGTTGGTGATTGAAACAGCATCTGAAAACACTAGTACACCTTCTGGGTTGTTATCCTCAGATGAGGTATGGTTGGCACATTTATTGCAACAAAACAGTCTTGGGCTATGAAATACTACATGCTACTGACCAGAATAAGGATGCCGTCTCTGAAAGTGTGCAAACAACTATTGAAGCTATGGAGAACTTGGATCCACAAGCTGTGAGAAATGCAGCTCGTTTATTAAAAGAGCTAACCGAGGAGCAAAGCGTTTTGCCAACTGTAGCCGCGGCTCCTGTGAGAATGCCCTGTGATGCACCTTCATCAAAGGAATTCCTATTGCCTGAGTCAGAGCCTGCGGGGAACAAATTGACAGAAGTGGCGCTGCTTTTGACAGCGTCAGAAACACTCACTAGTGAGGGCTCTGAGGTTTGCTCTGTAAGTACTGCACATTTAATCCCAAATGTTTTCAAGCAAACTGAAACAGTGAGTCTTGATTTACAGAAAGGGAGAGAGAATGTCATAGCACTCCCTAAATGACAGGGGAGATCCCCACGTTCATATCCTCGTTCTTTGCAAAACACAGGGTGGAAGAGGGGTGAAGCTGAAATTTGGATTCCTGACCCTGCTCACAGTTTGATACCTGGACAGAATATAAGTAATGAATCTACTGCTAGGGACATTGGCAGTATGGAGGGGAATGTTGAAGGTATAACAAATGAGACAGTTCAACAAGTAGGGTTACCACCTGTCCCCATTTTCGCAGGACAGTCCTGATTTGGGCAGCTGTGTCCTGCTAAAAAAAACATGAAAAATACTACATGTCCTGACATTAATAAATAAAAATATTTTCTGACTTTCCTCTAAATGCTACAAAACAATACCTTAAAATGATAAGAAACACTAAGAACAGCTAAAACACTACAACACTTAGTCTTATTTCTGATTATGTAGAGAAAACAATTCTGTTGCACTGGTCAAGACTACATATTGTCCTGTGAAAAATCATGTTTCAGTAAGAAATGCCCCTCTTTGGCCTTTTTAAAAGGTGGTAACCCTATCAACAAGAGGTATCACAGGAAGCTATGGAGAATGAACTGCCTGTTAATACAATGTCTACTTCTTCATCTGAAGATAAAGAGACACGTAACCAGCCCACAGAGTGGGGAGATAGAATTGAGGCCGAACAGGGCCCTCCACAGAAGCATTCTAAGTATAGAGAGTGATCCAGAGCAAAATGGGAGGACTTTAGAAAAAAAGATCCTTTTGCTGGGTCCCTCCCTCCATTGCAGAGACGCAATGTTGTTCGTTTAGAATATCTAGACGGGCTAGATGTTGCAGCAGACTGCTTATATGTGGGCAGACATTTATTAAAAGTTTCTGTGGGGTTTTTTCTAACAAAGTACACGTGTAACCCCTCACCCCTGCCTTTTTCCCAAAACGACAGGTGGCATGCTGTTGAAGCTGACAGCAGTAGCTGGTGGGGACCTGGGTTCGGGGAGGATGAGGTTACTCGGCACAGGGGGACCTAGGTTTGGCTACTCTGCACAGGGGCACCCAAGTAAATCCGAACACAGGAAGCAATAACTGTAATGTCCAGAACCAGGAATGGGATTCTTCAGTGTGGCTTTTATTCACATACTAGCTGAACAAACAAAGCATAGACTAACCCCCATGGGGTTACATTTCCTGGTAATGCAGATTAGAGCCTCGTGCCTTAGTACAGACCTAGGCGTGCTCTTATCAGCACGTAACCCACACCTCATCATGTGTTATCGCTAGCATATGCCCCGCTTAGGAAAAAAGATTGGGTGGACCTCTTTAATGAGATAAAATCTTTTTTGTTTTCCACAAAACAAATTCTTTGGGGAGGATTTTAATTGTATGGTGTCTAGGCAGGATAAAGGGGCAGCCACCAATAAGTTATTTTGTGATTCTAATTGTCTTAAGTCAATAGTAACTCTGTGTGACTTACAAGACTCCTAAATGACCTTACATCCACAGGGGGTTATACATATCACGGGGGGTGGGCTGTTTCCACCAGGATTGATTTTTTATTTACTCAGAGATATATTAATATACGTAAAGTAGACACAATTCCTTTAGAGACTTCTGATCATGTAATTCTAGTGTTGGTGTTAGGAGGTGTAACAGGCCCCCAGTATGGGAGGAGTTACTGGAAGCTTATTACCTCTTTATTATGTGAGGACACCTTGTTAAGATGTGCCAAAGAACTTTTAAAGGCAAGAATGTCTGTTGCTGGTTTGGTGGAGGATGTTAGTCTTTGGTGGGTGGTTACAAAAAGGGAGTTACAACCCTTATTTCAGTGTTTTTCAACGTGTTCTAGGATTAATACTTATAAAAGAATATCTTAGTCTTTGAGCACAACTTGCAAAAGTATATTCTGAAATCAATATACAACATATTAATTTAACAGCTCAAGCCAATAATTTAAAAAAAAGAAATGGAGGTATTAGAACACTCTCGAGCAACCTCAAGCACAGAATCTGCTCTCCTGACAAAACAGGTTTTGGAGATGCTTTTAAAAATTGTACACAAAGAGCCCCGGATAGGTTCTTGGCATCAGTAAAAAATGTTGATGGAATTCAGGTGTCTACTGGCCCAGAAATTTTGGAAACTGTAACCAGGTACTTAGCTGAAACGTATACTTCCCCCCCATATTGAGGAGCACGTAATAACATAATTTCTTTCTACTCTCAATATTCCAACCACCCCAGATACATGTGTTGCTGCTCTTACGGATCCTGTTAACTAAAGAATAGGTTGATTTAGCGATCAATAAATTACAAGTGGCCACTGCACCTGGGATTGATGGGTTACCCTCAGAATTTTATAAAACTTTTGCAGAACTACTAAGGGAAATATTAGTTGTAGTTTTTAATTGGGTACTGGATCGTTTGGATGTGGATTTTCATTTTTGTATTGCAGTGCAAATTCTCTTATATAAACAAGGGGATACGTCTGACTTGAACAACTGGAGGTCTTTGAGCCTATTGAATGTAGGCTATAAAATTTTAACGAGAATACTTACAAATAGGTTGGTGAACACAGCTTCTGCTTTAATTTCAGTGGCCCAGACCTGCTCAGTGCCAGAATACTCAATTGAGCACAACCTGTTGTTGGTGAGGGAACTGGTTGAACAAGGGAAGGAGGAGGCTCTTAGTGGGTATATCATGTCTTTGGACCAGGAGAAGGCCTTCAACAGAGTCCCCCATCAGTTTATTTCCTCTGTGTTGCAACGTTATGGAATTCCACGAGTTTTTGTTGCATGGACAGAATTGCTCTATAGGAAGGCAATGGCAATTCCATTAGTGAATGGGAGGTTAGGTTCATATATTACTATCATGTGAGGGATGAGACAGGGGTGCCCATTAAGCCCCCTGCTATATGTCTCGTATTTGGATCTCCTGTTAAGGCTCTTTTAACAAGATGAGCACATAAGGGGTATTAAGCCCATTGGGGGGGGGGCATTGGAGGCTAGAGTAGCAGCACATGAGGATGATATCTGTGTATTTATTGCTGATCAGGGGTCGGAGGTCTGGGTCCTGGAATTAGTTGAACGGTACTCAATGGTGGCTGGAGCTAGGGCAAATAAGGTGAAGAGTGTCGTTTATCCCCTTAGTGAAACTACCCCTCAGATGGGAGTCTTTCAAGGGATAAAAGTATCCAAGGACCCTTTTAAGGTTTTGGGGGTCTGATTTGGGAGAGGAGATAATGGGTTATTAAACTGGTCAGTAAAATTGGAGGTAGCCACCTCCAAAGTAGCTCTGTGGAGGAATTGGCAACAATCAAAAAAGAAAAAAGTAGCAGTGGTAAAAACCTTTTTGCTCCTGATTTTTTTATTCATTAGTGCTAGATACCCCATTCTACTTGCTTTGGAAAAGTCTCTTTTGAGTTTAGTTTTTCAGGTTATTTGGGGGAATCACCTAAATCCTATTAGGAGGGAGGTTTTATATTTACCAGTAGAAAAAGGGGGTTTGAATTTGTTAAATCCCATGGCTTTTTATTATAATGTATTTTTTCATAAGGATTTGCTGGATTTTTCTAGGCCTAGTATGGCTATATGGACTTTATATGCAAAGAAATGGCTTGACCCCCTTTACCAGGTGTGGGACAAGCATGGGATATTGAAAGCTCAGGTAAAAATGAATTGTGTCTTTTTTCGACCGGCTTTGGTAAAACATAAAAAATGGAAGTTGGCATCAACCATTAAACATATAGACTAACCCATACCTGCAATCTTTATACACTGACTGGTTGGCTAAACTTCCAACAAAGACTAAAATACCACACCTGCATTCTCGCAAAAAAAAATACACCTTCAGCTTGCCCCCATGGGACTACTCCCCATTATCAGTGCAGCCTCCATCAGAAGCAATACAAGACTCACAGCACACCCATGTTTCTCGGTTCCCCTCTGTAGAACAGCACTAGGGCAAAGATCCTTCCGGTACCGTGCTCCTCTCTGGCTCAACTCACTACCCTCCCCTCTCTCCCAGTCCCATAGCATCTCTCTATTCAAATCTGGCCGTAAAACCCATCTAAAGGAGAGTGCTAAATGTGATTGTGGCTAAATCTGCCCACTCTTCTAACTCCCTAACCCTCCACTTCTCCTGACTCAGGGTCTTCCTAGACCCTATGTAATGGCATCCTGCAACCCCCTGCCTAGGGACCCCAGGAATGCTGCCGAATTACCTCTCCTGCTGATTAAGGTTCATGCCTAATTACCTCACCTGCCTAATAAAGCTTCTAGCCTGGACTGCTCTATCAGTACTGTAACCTCTAATACTGCCTGTCAATGTTAGTCCTTACTGTTCTCTGTTTTCCCTCCACCCCCTGTAACCGATGTGGAGACTCTGCAAACACTGCTGTGTCAGTACTGAAACTGTAAATACTGCCTGTTCATGTTTGTCTTTTCTGTATTTGTCTACCCTCCACCCCCTGTAACCTGACGTGGAGCCTTTGCAAAAGAGTCTATGACTCAAAGGATTGTAATTCCGATCTTACTCAATAAATAAATAAATGAAATATATAAACTAGTAAATCAGTGTATGACAGCATACAGGCACAGGTGTATGTTACACATACTGAATTTAAAGATATTTCTCAAAATTGCCATTCTCGGGTGTTGGAGTCTTCAAAGGATCCGTACATCCTACTGAGATTATGGGATATAATGTGGCTTTGTTCCCATGGTAGGCTCTATGTAAAGGGGAATGTTAAGCATAAGAGTCAGGAAGAACGTATGTATCCAAGATTTAGTTGCATTGCACAGGAAGAAACTATGATGCATTTTCTTATTCAGTGCACCTTTGTTCAGGAGATGTGGTCACAATTAGCACAAAAATGGGCCAACTCATGTTGGGGGAAATAACGTATGAAGAGTTGGTAGGGGGTTTTAGTTTGGGGAGGATGGGGTTGGATGGCAGACTGATTCGGTTTATTTTTTCCTTTTATAAAATGTATTCTATGGCAATCACGATGTAGGCTTGTTTTGCAACAAATGTATCAGGATCCCTGTACTGTTATTTGCATTATTGAGCAAGAATTATACAAACAATGTATGTTTGAAAAGCAACTTAGAAAATGGCTTCAAAAAATCCATTAATGTGATTGGTTGATATGGCACCGAATCTGGGCAATTATTTTTCCATAATGCCCACTAAAAATCAAGCCCCACAGCATGGCAACAGAAGTGCCTTCACCCAATCATATCAATGAGAGAAATAAAACATTCCTTCAGTCACACACTGTAATCAGTGCGAAGCGCTGATTTTCCAACTCGCCTCACAACAGCACAAGTAGCGACGCAAATGACAATCCCAACTGACAACATACCTCCTATTAACTTCAACATGCTGTCAGAGGAAGATGTCGACGACTTATTTAATCCACCATCTGAGGGAGATGAGTCCGAAAACGACGAAAACCTGGAAAAAAGAACAGAAATCTCAGTCAGCAGTACAAAATGTCACATATCGCTGACTACCACTCAGCTGACAGAAATCGAAGTGAACCGAGAAGAAATGAATACTCGTAAAACGACAACTTGGGCAGTATCAGTAATTCATGACTGGGCAAAAGAAAGTGGCATAACCATAAATTGGGAAACAGATAGCCCCACTACACTGAACGAGACGTTCCGTAAATTCTATGCAGAAGTTAGAAAAGCAACTGGAGACCAATATTCCGTTGCCGGACACTGCGCTGTACGAGCAGGGTTCAACAGATACCTAAACAGCCCATCAACATGCCGAAGCATCAACCTCGTCACAGACCCTCAATTCAAAACGAGCAACAATGTCTTCAAAAGCATACTAAAGCAGTTCAGAAAGGAAAAAAAAGACCAAGCAGCACACCACCCACTGATCTCCGATACGGACCTGGCAAAGCTCAGAAAATCACCAGCACTCTCCATAGACACTGCACGGGGCTTGCTGAACCGCGTTTGGTTCGAAACTCAACTACACCTAGCCCGGCGCGGTAGAGAAGGCCTGTGAGAGCTTCCCCTCCTTTCAACTTCAAAAAGACCAGCACAACCAAGAGTTTCTTACCCTGGCTTACAACCCTGACAGCAAACCAAGACCCCCTGGAAACAAACAAAGAATTCCAGAGAGGCTGCATGTACTCAGATCCAGATAACCCCGAATGCCCAGTTGCAGCATTTAAAAAATACATAAGTAAACTCCCTCCCAACCCCAAAGCACTGTACCTCCACCCGCGACGAGCTCCACAAGAGTTCTTAAACACACAAACGATATGGTACACGCAGGAACCACTAGGAAAAAACTACCTCGGCGACATGATGAAAAAAATCAGCAAAGCAGCAAGTCTGACTCACATCTATACCAACCACAACATTCGTAGCTCTGCCGTCCAAATCCTATCAAATGCAGGTCTACAGTCGCGCGAAATTATGACCATCACTGGTCATAGGTGTGAGCAAAGTCTGAAATCTTACTGGAGGCCAAAGGAAGAAGACAGGAAGAACTGGAGTGCCCTCCTCTCTGGAAAAACTGCAACCAGCACCACAAGCAATCAAGAGAGCACCAGCAAACAACAAGCAAATGAACCAACGCCATCTACTGGAATAACGACAATACATAGCTCCTTCAATGTAATGAACTGCACCTTCTCAGGTCCAGTAAATTTTATGGAAAACAAACATTAAATATCAAAAAAGAGCTGCAATTCACTCTAAAAGTTTAAATGTTTAAAAAGTTTTAAAAGTTTCATTATTAAAAAGTTAAAAAAAACAGTTTCAAACAGTTCCACTGTTAAATGAAAGCACTTTTCTTGTGCACTACTTTTCCTTTCACAGTATTTATTCATACAAAATAAAAGTTAACATTTTAAAAGCAATCATTTCTTTGTCTGACTATTTTTTAAAATACAGTGAAGCCATTTTCTAAGCGCAATAATACCCTCCAGGGTGGGCATTATTGGGAAATACCGGACCTTCCAGGGGCTATAAGGCCCTCCGCCTACGGCATCGGGCCTCATTACGCCCCTGGGCGGTCCGGTATTTCTCAATAATGCCCACCCTGTCAGGTATTATTGCTTACATATGTACCATGAAGTTTGGGCAATTCGATGGAATAATGTCCCTTTTATGAAAGATAAAATTGAATAATTTTCCTTTCCCTTTCCCCTTTTTGTTTGTTTTAGGAACTCTAGGAATTGTGCATGTTGTTTAAGTTCTATTTCTGTTATTATTGTATGATTTACCTTTGATTGTATATCGTTCAGTTTCTCTAAATAAAATTTTCCCCTACTCTTTTCAAGAAGTGCCATGGGATCTTTAACATCCACCTGAACTACCACCAGAACAGGCAGATGGGACCTCGGTTTAACGTCTCATCTGAAAGATGCCACCGCAGGAGTACAGCACCCCACTCATGCTGCACTACAGTGTCAGTATTGAGATATTAACCCAAGTGCTTGGTGTGGGGATAGAACCCATATAGGAGGAAGTTTACCTCACATCCCACACTGGTTTTAAAAGTAGTATAATAATGTGGGACCACTAGACTGGTTAAGTCCCGCGGGTTGGGTGGTGATCCATACACATGCACATGCACACGCACATGCTATATTGTGTGCTTGAGGTTCTTATCAACCATTGTGCCCTGTGCAGCCAATGCAACGTCTTCCTTGCAGTGCAATAGAACCTGGGCAGTGCTGTCCTGGGTAGCAACTGCACAAAGCTTTGCATGAGTAAGTGCCTCTACCCTCTCCACTGCTGCAGGGTCGGGAGCGTGAGTGTGCTCACTGAATGTTGCGATAATGACTGGCACATCGTAACTCTCAGTGTGCACCCTGGCATTGCATGTCTTTTCTTTTTTCACTGCTAGCTTGCACTGCCAGATTGACTTTCCATTAAACCCATGCTTGTGGTGGGTATAAATGTAGTTGTTGGTGTCCACAAGCTTCTTCTTGCCTCTCACAGATTGAATGAACTTGGCCATTTTCAGAACACATCAAACAGAGGCTTCAGAAGCAACACCATTTTATTCAATGATTGCTCAATTGAACACCAGGATAGACTCAATTATGTAGATACAAGGATGATATAGTGTATTGAATAACACAGTGAATCAGCTATGAGCGGGAGCAGAACATAACGGAGCAAATTGTCTGGGGATGAAACTAACAGGAGTGAATTGACATAGGAGCGGGATGTCGGAAGCGAAAAGTCAGGGAGAGAAAAAGCGAGAGGGAAATGTCATAGTCCCATGGGAGGCACCTGGAGGCAGAGAGAGTGTTTAAAAGAAGGCAAATATTGTCTTGGATGTGCCTCCCAGGAATAAACCCAAACTGATCAGGGTGCACTAGAGAGAAGTTTATCCTTTGCCACCTCAGTCCAATAACCTTAGCAAAGATTTTATCATCTCAGTTCAGTAGGGAAATCGGATGAATACTGGAACACTGGGTCAGGTCCTTCCTTGGCTTGGGAATGACAGAGATCAAGACCACATTCCAGGTATCTGGGGTTGCTCCCTGCTCGTGTGCTTCATTGCAGACCTTGGTCAACAGAGGGACTAGCTCATCTGCGAAACCTTTAAAAAACTCTGCAGTGTAGCCATCAGGGCCAGGTGCCTTGCCTGTCTTGAGTAACTTGACCACCACTCTGACCACCACCTCAGAGAAGAGTGCCTTAAGCCCCTTCCTCTGAGCAGGTGACAAGGCAGACAGATGTACTCTGTCTAGGAATTTGGCAACCCGCTGGGCATGGTCTGGTCCCCTCTCCCTGGTGTACAGCTGTTTACAGAACTTAAGGAACTCATTTGCAATTTGGATAGGTTGCGTTACAAGGGTATGAAGGTCATTCACTAATGCGATCCTAGGGATATATCTTTCCGCTTCTTGATTTTTGAGGCATAAGACCAATAGCTTACCCGCCCTCTCTTCCCATTCATAATATCTTTGCCTAGTATACTTCAGGGCATTTTCAGTGTGTCTCATCATTAGCAAATTATAAGTATCCCTGGCTTTCTGGAGTCTGGGGAGCAGCTCAGGGTCCCAAGTATGTTTGTGCTCTGCCTCTAACTCTGAAATTGACCGCAGTGCCTCCTGTACCTTGGCCTGATGTTGCTTATTTTTATGGGATGAGTATGTGATGGTGTGGCCACGAATAACCGATTTTAGCCCATCCTATATAAGCTTAAGGGAGGAGTCAGTTTCTCTATTCTCAGCTATATCATTTTTAATAACCTTTTTAATAGAGTTGACATAAAGCATGTCATGAAGGAGCCTGGGGTCAAACCGCCAGACAGCATGCCTTCCAGAGGATCCCCAATGGAGCTGGGCGGAATTCATGGCATGATCAGAGAAGGTGACTGGGTGGGTCCGAATGTCATAAAAAGTATGGGCCCACATCTTCTGGGTGTAAAACCTGTCCAATCTAGAGTAAGAGTTAGTCGCAGCTGAGTAGAAGGTGAAGTTTGTGCCATGGGAGTTCTGCAGATGCCAAGGGTCAACAAGTCCAACCTGGGTCTGGGCTCTTTGTGGCCTGGTAGACCTTGTGCTTGGCGCTCTGCAACAGGCCTGGAAACAGGCTGAAGGGGACAAGTGGCCAGACCTTCAAGCAAGTCGGAAGGGGACAAGTCGCTAGACCTTCAAACAAGTCCAAGGCTGTTCCAGTAAATCCTTTCTGCCCATCTGCTTGCTGCTTTCTGAGAGTGATTGCCGGAACTTGAATTGCCAGAGCCCACTTTACTAGTGACTGAAACTCCCACTTCAGGACCATGAGTACCCAGGGCTTGCCCTGTTAGAAAGGGGAGTAAAGGTAATAAAACTGTTAGCACTTCAGGAAGAATTGTTTAAGGGCCCCAACGCCGGCCAATCCACGTAACTGAGCAGGTCTTCCAAAATCTGGGTAGCCAGTCAGGACATAGGGGGATTCACTGATACTAGCGGGGGTGGGTTATTGTGTGTTTGAGCCCATGGGCTTTGTTACTTAGAAAAACTAACCACAAATATTTTCCATTCACAGCCTCCCTGTTCCTGGTACCCCTTTCCCTAGCCCTCCCCCTTACTAATAGAGTTGTGTTTTTTATTGTTGCAAATCCTGTGTTATGATCAAGTTATTGGTACCACTGTTAAGGATATGTATTTTAGGGTACTGGGGTACAATGTGGCATTTAGTGTGTGGGGTGGTTAGAGGGGAGGTGGGTGGGTAGGTATAGCATCCTAGGGAGTTGTACCAAGCAAACACCTGGCCCACTGCTTCTTTACTCTGGGTGGAGAAAACAAGCTACTTTCTTACCAGTTTGGGATAGAACCCTTAAACACCACTGTAGCAGAATCCAGGCCCCTAAACTGTGTGGTAGTCAACTGGCAGGGGTAGTAGCCCATTGGCACATGGCGCCTGGGCTACATATACCCTCCCTTATTTTTGCCCTCTGTGTCTCAACTCCTTCCTGACAATACCCTCCCTTGAGGCATTTTCTGAGGTAGCCCCCCCTCCAGTTCTTTAAAATCTACCCTGCTAAAATCCAGAACCCTCATCCTCATGTGGTTAGCCTTTGTTTCTGTCTTAATGTCAAACCACACTGTAGTGTGATCAGTGGTACCCAGGGGACTGCCTACTGTGACGTCTGTGATGACATCCTTGTCTATAAGCACCAAGTCCAGCATTGCCCCATCCTTAGTGGGTTCTTTCACTGGCTGCCTGAGAAAAGCCCCTTGTAGGGAATCAAGGATGATCCTACTCTTGGCAGAAGCTACTGTTGGAAGGTTCCACTCCACATTTACCAGACTGAAGTCACCAACTAGCAGTACTTCCCTTTTACTCATCATTCTGATGATGGCTTCCCCAAGTGCTGCATTCAACTCCGCTCCCTGTACTGAAGGCCTGTACACTACACTGATGTGGATAGCAGCCCTGAAGACTGTTTCCTGGGTGATCCACAGCACCTCCAGCCCTTCCTTTTCCTCCTGATGCCCCTGTACCTCCATGGACTTGACTCCTTCCCTTACATACAAAGCAACCTCTCCTCCCTGCCCTTTCTCTCGTGAATGTAGAGTAGCCTGCTATGGCCATAAGCCAGTTGTGGTGCTCAGTTCACCACGACTCCATAATGACCAATAAATCCAGGTCAGTCTCTGCCATGATGATTTTCAAGTATGGAATGTTGTTTCCAAGACTCCTTGTATTGGTGCACATGGCTCCCCACACCTTTCTTCTCCCCTGCCCATTGCATTGCTTCACCCCTCCCATTCCTACACCTCTCCTGAACTTTCCTCCACCCTTTTAAATATCCTCATTCATTGTCTCCTTCAATACTCGACCTTCTCTTACCTGAGTTTTGCCCCCTTTTTCTTCTGTCTTGTCACTATCCCTGCCTTTTATCTGCCCCTGCTCTAGGGGAGTTTTCTCTGCTGGGCCTTCCTTCCCTGCTACTCCATCATCTGGGGGGCAATTTTTGACTTCCTTTATTTTACTGCCTCGCTCTGACTAGTTTAAATGCTCATATAAGTAGCATTTAAACCTCCCACCAAGGACTGTGGTCCCCTTCTCATATGAATACTGGCTATCTCCCTTATATAGGACAAGTTCTCCCAAGCTGGCCCCCAGTTCCCAGTGAACCTGAAGCCCTCCTCCATACAGCATGTCTCAAGCAGTCAATAAATGCCCTAGTGTGGAGTACCCCTGAATCTTCTCATCTGTACACAGGTAACAACTTGGAAAAAGTGACTGGGCATGCTGCCTGCTTTAGGCCACTCTCCAACCCCCTGAAGTTACCCTGCGCTACCCCTACCCTGTCCCTTGCCAGGTGTTTTGTCTCCAGGTGGACATAGACATCTAGATCCCTCACATCTCCTGTTGCCCTAGCAATCCTCTGGATATACTCTCCATCCCTCCAAGCTAAAACACCTCTCAGGCACTTCACCTACCTCTCCTTTCCTCCCCCATGGACTAAATGCCCCAACGTTTTGCTGGGTGCTCCAGCTTTGTCAAGAGGGCATCCTACCTGTGTGGTAGCCTGAAGAAGAGACTTACCCTTCTATCCCAGCTTACCCACTCCTTCCACCAGGTCTCTATGATTCCTACGAGATCATACTGCATCAATGAGTTCACCCTCCAGCTCGTCCATCTTGTGTGTTGCCCTCCTCACATTCACTGTTATGCAGTGAAGATCTCTGCTTCTCTCCATTGTTGCTTTGGACCTTTTACAGCTGACCTTTATATCTAAAAAAAATGAACAGCAGAGCGCACCTGCCCTCATTCACAAACAAAACAGTTCTTGCACAGTGCTAAAGATGAAGTACAGTATTGCTGTTTTTGCGAAGTGCAGAATGAACAGGAGTGAAGTGCAGCAGGAGGTACCCGTATAGAATGCCACACAGGATGCCCACCAATTTTAACAGTTTTGTACCCTTCACCAAGCACTTCTTTAGAGGCATGTGGCACCCTTTAGTTCCCTGTTTAAACTGCATCTCTTTAATGGTACAGATACTCAGAACATTGGGCTCTATTCACTAAGGAATCGGGTGGCTACACACCCGCGTAACTCAGGCACGTAGCCACTGCACAGCTGCCTGCACCCACTGTGCCCCCTCCACCTTATTCAGGACAGGGATACACCCCCCATGCATCTGAACCCCTGGCCGATCGCAGAGCTCTGTGCGAGGGCTGGCCTGGGGATGGTGCGGGGGGGGGTGAGCCAGCACTCCGCGCATTTACAAATGTGCAGAGTGCTGTGTGCAGGGTCTGCCAGATTTGTGTCCAGAAGGCAGCCATAAACCACCGGGGCCAGTTATGTGCCCCCCAGGGAAGCTACCTCCAGATGCAGCAGACATGGCAGGGGGCATCGGCCCCCCCCCAACAATGCCGCCCCTGCTGTCAGGGGAATTCAGAAGGATGGGGCTCGGGTGGATGGGATACACCCCCACACTGGCACAGTCAGTGCTCTGCATGCTGGCCAGCAACATGGCATCCATTATGCACAAGGGATCCACTGAGAGTCCCTGCCTGGGCAGCCACTTGGCTGCCTGCCAGAATCTGCCTCTCCGCACCCGCCTGCCCCCCCGCAGACCTGCACATCGGGGGGTGGGGCCATGTAAGGGAGCTGGATGGGAGCTGGTGTTCGTGAATGTGGCCCCCATGCGGAAATCCCTTGGGTGCAGAGCTGCGCACCCCAATATACACCTCTTGTGCATTTGTTTGTGAATAAGAGCTATAGTAAATGGCTAAATTACAATTGTACCAGCGTACTGCCAAAATCACAAACCATTTATATAACTATTTTATGGGGCTAGTACACTGGGCTACTAAACGTAAAAGTGAAAAGCAGCATGCAAAAGCAAAAACAAGTTACAAAGAAATCCAAGTTGTGTGCAGTAAACAGAAAGGCACTGTTCAACCATTTTTCATCACCAGCTGCAAGATGTATATTTTGTACCTACCCTTGACCATCCCTGTTCTAACTTGAAACCTCATCCACCAGTCTATCCAGATGGGGAAAGGAGTCAGGAGGTCAGCCCTCTTATCATCCCCATTTCTACAAAAATAAAGGGTTATATTCTCTGGACCTCATTAAAACCTTGTAGGACCCTCTGTTTATGACATATCTAGAGCTTCCCCTGCTACAGTATCAGTCACGTGCACCTTCACACCTTCCCTTCTTGGATGAGCCACTGAAGTTGCAGTAATAGAACTCCTTGGCTAGGATATGTTATGAAGTCTGGAACCAGAGACAGCTGAAGTGATTTTTATATTTGTTTGGACTGAGCATGATACAGACATGCTGTAGTTCTTTTGTATTTTTGTGTACTTTACAGTGTCACAGTGTACAATGAAATTCAGTGAATAGTTACCTTATTTTACATCAGTGTAGTGGAGTTTAAAACACGTGAAGCTGGAAAATCTGTATCTGGAAAATGTAATTTTTATGACTATCAGGTAAAACAAGTGGTTTGAAAATGTTAGACTTTCCAAGAATAGTAATTTAAGAGCTATTTCATTTGTGGTGACATTTCTCAAGAAGGTTTTCTTTCAGCAAACTCCCACCTTTGCAAATTATGGGTTACAAATCTGCTTGGTTCCATCCTATTCTCAAAGCTCAGAAGACTCTCAATTCTGATGTTTTATAAAACACTGAACTTGTATAACCCAATCTTGGGAGCACTTTAATTTCTTTTAACCTTTTAACTGCTGGTAACTTTTATTAATTTTGACCCCCTGCTGCTGGCGATTTTGCTTGAATTTGGACCCTATATGTACTGCCTTATATATTGTTTTATATGTGAGCTATACTAATTAAACTTTCTGTATATGATATTAGGGCCAATATCTACAACTAGTATTAATTTTGTTTTCTTGCTATTAATGGTAAGTGAACAGTCTAATCTTGTATATTTAGCTAAAATAAAGCTATTTTGAACACAGCCGCCAGTGTGTCCTGTGCCAAAGATGCGGCACTCTCAATCAAGCTCCATAGCTCTTTCTTGTCTTCTCACACAAAAGATTAATAAACAAGTTAGCCAGCCTGGGAGTGGGTCCCAGGGTAGTAACCTGGGTGAAAAATTGGCTGGACAACAGGACACAGAGGGTAATAGTAAATGGAGTCTGTGCCGAAGAAAGGGGGGTTACTAGTGGGGTACCGCAGGGTTCAGTACTGGGATCGGTCTTCTTTAATATCTTTATAGGTGACATTGCAGAGGGACTATAAGGAAAAGTATGCCTCTTTGCAGATGACATGAAGATCTGCAACAGGATTGATACTAGGGCTGTGCGAATACCATTTACTGAATATTCAGCCGAATATTCGGTATTTGGTGTCAAAATATTCTGTATTCATTATTTGGTATTTGTTATTCGAGGCAAGGAGGGGGGTTGATTAAAATTAATAAAGAGGCCCCCCCCCTCCAGCCCAACAGTAAAACAAAATATATCATCCCTGGTGTCTAGTGGTCCCACCTCCCACCCCTGGCCGAGCACCAGCCCAAACTGAAGTACCCCCTCACGAGATTTACATCAATTTCCCCATCCCCAATGTCTAAAAATAAAAAATAAAATTCCTGACTCCTGGTGTCTAGTAGACCCCCACCTGCCATCAGATGGTGCCACCTTGGCCCCCAGTGCAGGCGGGCCACTGGCCAGCTCTCCACTCACACCTCCATGGCTGGCAGCCTGACTGAGTGCTCATTCACTCAAAACACTCAGTCAGGCTGCCGTGGAGGTGAGTGGAGGGCTATGCCAGTGGCCTGCTAGGGGTACTGGGAGGAGGAGGGCACTATCTAATGGCAGGGTGGAGGGCCCACTAGACACACCAGGGAGTCAGGAAATGTTTTTATTTTTAGACATTGGGATGGGGAAACTGATATAAATCCAATGGGGATTTTTCAGTTTGGGCTGGTGATCGGCCGGGTGGGGTGGGACCACTAGATACCAGAGATGATTTTTTTTTTACTGTTCATTAGGAGGGGAGAAAAGCCAGAAAAGGCTTTATTTTTTCATTTTAGACAATCCCTTGGCCGAATACCACTCGAATAGTGGGCTATTCAGTATTTGGGTCAGAATATTCAGATAGCCCATTATTCATGGTATTCAGAAAATAATTTTCTGGGGAAGCACATCCCTATTTGATGCACAACGGGGGTGGAAAGGATGAGAAGGGACTTGGCAAGGTTGGAGGAATGGTCAAAAGTATGGCAGCTTAGATTCAGAGCAAAGAAGTGCAAAGTAATGCACCTGGGAAACAAAACCCAGGGAAGAGTACACAGTGGGGGGTACTAACAACAACAAAAATGGAACAGGACCTGGAGGTAGTCATATCAGATGACCTAAAGGTAGGCAAGCAATGTGAGAAGGCAGTAAGGAGGGCTGGGGGAATACTGGGATGCATAGGGAGAGACATCACCAGTAGAAAACAGGAAGTTGTTATCCCTCTGTACAGACAGTTGGTGAGACTCCGTCTGGAGTACTGTGTGCAGTTCTGGGTCCCCATCTCTGCAAGGACATAGACAGGATGGAGGCAGTCCAGAGGCAGGCAACTAAAATGGTGCAGGATCTGCACCAAAAGCCAATATGAAGAGAGACTAAAGAAGCATAATATGTATACCCTTGAAGAATGGAGGGAGAGAGGGGACATGATAGAAACATTCAAGTACCTCAAGGGAATCAACAGAGTCCAAGAGGGTAGCATCTTTCAGAAAAAGAGATGTGCAAGAACAAGGGGGCACAATTTGAAGATAGAGGGGGGACGACTCGGGCAATGTGAGGAAGTATTTTTTCATGGAGAGGGTGGTGGACACGTGGAACAGCCTCCCTGTGGAGGTTGTGGGGTCAAAAACAGTGGGGGACTTCAAGAATGCATGGGACAGACATAAGGCAATTCTGGTGGGGGTAGGAGGAAGTAGGCTGCTAGTTAACTAGGATCTGCAGCTTATCCAACAGGTAGGGAAATGGGCAGACTAGGTTGACCAAGTGGTCCTTAACTGCCGTCAAAGTCTATGTTTCTATGTTTCTCCCTTGTGCTTACAACTGAGGGCTGACTGGAAAAAAGAAACTGTTCTTTTTTATTATTTTTTTTTACTGCTACAAGCCTGCAGTATTTATTTAGAGTTCATTTTGAAGTTGGAGAGAAAATGAAATACAATATTACTTCAGTCAGGGGAAAAGGACTGCTGATGCCTGCTGCTCACCACTGAGAGCACTAAGGAATGACAGGCAAACACAAAACTATTTTTGCCCTTTTAGTTCTGTTCTTTTTTACATATGCAGCAGTGTTATTTCTGATTTCCTATGTAACAGCAAAGACTAGCAAGCAAAAGAAAGCCTTTTCAAAATATAGGAATGGGCTATTTTAGCTGTAAAAAAACAAACAAACAAAAAACAGCACAAAGACTCCTTGTGGTTCTGACTGTCAGTTGAGTGAATCCCACAAAACTGCTTTTGGAGATCTACTCAAATGAGATGCAATGAGAGAGATGCAGTCAGGTAAAAATGACTGCTTAGTCCTGGTGAACACGAATAAAGGCTGTCAGGAAAAACAAAACAATTTTTACTTTGCTTTTTACATTTACTGCGGTGTTATTTTGGCTACATAAAACACAGGAATGGGAGATTTGCATCAGACAAGAGACAGAACCGAAAGCTCCTCGTGGTCCTAAACTACAGCCTGCTGACAGGATTGACAAAGTCTTTTTTTATTTTTTGCTGCTTTTTCTGTAGATGGTATGTATACACAGGAATATCTAAATATTTTTAGCACTTTTTTATTAATAATTAGTAAGTAATTGACGCAAAAATCAGTGATATACACTGCCGCACAGAGCTCCGACTGACAGAAGCAAAACGTGCCGAAATGTAAAATCACAGCTTAAGAACTATGCCTTTTGCAGACATCCCTGTAAACGCAATGTCTCATGACACATGGCCACATGTCATGTCTTTGACAGATCACTTGTGGCCATGTGTCACACTAAAGCTGTCAGTGGAAAATTATACCCAGGGAGCCAGCAAAAACAAGGTTCCTATTGAAACCGAGTCTACTCGGCACCTGCAGTAGCGCTAATGCAGGAGTGCCACGAGTATACTCACCATCCGCTCAGAAAGGGTTAAATGAGAACTGTGCTAAACCTAATTTTTCCTAGTAGAAGCTGTTTTTTTTTAAAAATACTACTTCAAATTCTGCTATTTTTGTATCCATATGGCTTTTTAGTAATCCCTGCGAGTGTTTCTGATCTACACAGGACCATTTTAGAACTGTATGATGTACTGTAGTTCATGTCCCTGCTATGCTCTTACACAGAACCACAGAAGTGTTGGCAGAAGAAGACACAGAGGTCCATCCAGTCTACCTGTTTTGCTGTCTAGCTCCATGCCTGGTCTAACACCAGGCTGGACCTAGAGATCCAGTTGCCCAGGTGGCAGATCATCATCCTTTAAGAGCATGACAAGTCACTTTCTGACACAGTGGTGAAGGAGGTGCCAGCAAACAAAATGGTGCAGGATTATCTGGATGAGAATGTGCCACTAGCAGAAGGAGGTGAGCCTTTATTGTATTGGTGCCAAACAAAAGACCACTTAGCCTTCTTTGACACAGGTAGCTGTTGAACATCTCCATTACCCACCTGCAGGTACATACTCAGAGAGAATTTTCAGAGCTGCAGGCAATATCACCAAAAGGGAAACATGCCTTTTGACTGAAAATGTAGAGATGTTCACTTTCTTAAAAAATCATCTGCCCCTTTTTCCAATGCCCTTTTTGCCACAGCTTATGGGTGATGAATCTCCTACATTTCCAGCTGGGCTAAAGACAGAGGAGGACGATGTGGCTGGGGAGGTGTATCCATTAGTCTTTGTTTGGAATCAGTAGCCTACACACACAGGTGCGCGCGCACACACACACACACACACACGTGTGCGCGCGCACACACACACTCACTGTGGAATGCGACACTGTTGTCTTCACTCGGTCATCTTTTGGTTAAAGTTCTGTGAATTTTTGGCAGTGAAACTAATGATGATGATGATGATGGGCAGGAGAAGGTAGAGAGGAAGAAGAAGAAAGTAATTCAAGTGGTAGCTGATGCACATGTCTAAAATCTTCCGTTCTTAAATTCCGTAGCCCATTGACTCCCTAAACTGTGGGATTATGCTCTGTTGTCTTTACTCAGACTTCTTCGGATTAATGTTTTTTGAATTTCTGGCAGACCTACATAGGCCGAATAAGTAATATTTGAGGCAACATTGCATACAAAACCAGTGGGTACAACACTTATCCATTGCACAGTGGGATATCTTCTCCATGTGTGACGCTAATCCGATGGGCACAGAGTTTTTGGAACCAGCAGTCTACACTGTGGGATGCTGGACTGTTGTTTTCACTCAGTCTTCAGCTGTTTTGTGAATTTCTGGCAAGCCTTCACAGGCCAGATAAATAATAATATTACCAATGAAATCACAGTGTGCAATACTTATTCATGGCATAAAGGGAAGCCTTGTCCACGTGCAGCACTGTTCTAATGGACACACAATTTTTTGAACCAGTAGCCCATCTGTAGGACACTGCACTGTTGTGTTCACTCAGTCCTCTTTAGATTAATGTTTTCTGAATTTGTGCCAGGCTTACACAAGCCAAATAAATATTTTTTGGGACAGTGTTGCCCACGAAGCCAGCATGTACAACATTCATCCAAATATCTATGGCAAATATCCATGGCATAATGAAAAACCATGTACATGTGTGGCACTATCCTGATGGACACACAATTTTTGGAACCAGTAGACTACGCTGTGGGATGCTGTATTGATATTTTATGGGCATATATAGACCTTACAACCCATTTTATTTTGAAAATTTTTTGCTATGTACTCTTGTTTGCTAGCTTGTCCATATTTGGCACCGACACAATTTTTGGAACCAGTACCCTTCACTGTGGACCACTGCATCATCCTGCTGTTTTGAATGATTCATTGGCACAGTGCATTATGTTATCTAATTTCCTAATGCTTTTTAATGGTCAAACCAGTGTGAACTAGTCCACCAGTAAGAGAACTTTGGCAAACTTTACCTGGTTCGATGGTCAGAGTTCATGTGGTCAAACTCTGGGAGGTTTGCATAGCTCTACTGTCTACCTCCTGTACTCTTTGTGGACTTCTTCATTGTGATACTTTCTTCATGAGTTGTCCATGCAGTACAGTGTCAAGGGCCATGGATGAAGTCAAGATAAACTACATACACTGCCTGGTCCCTGTGCTGCTCCCTAGATACCTACACAAAGAAGGCAATCAGGTTGGTTTGATGGAATCTACCTTTTGTGAATCCATGTTATGTGCGACAGAATGATTTATGTATTTAAGTGGTACAGCTAGCAACTTACAACGTACCCCCCTCTGATAAAGCCTCAGGGCGAAACCGGTTAGGGGCCTTTTTTCTCTCGTGCTGCTGCTTGCTCTTACTGTTTGTGAGTATACTCTATGCCATTATTATTTTGATATGCCTCTGTGTAAATAAATGTACTGAATTTCTGCAGCTGACACTGGTGCCAGTCTTTGATTTTGCTTTGATTTATGACTTGGCACAGTTTTCAGTCTGTGGAGTGTTGAATTGTTTACAAATACTGATCTTAACATGCTCACGACTGAGGCTGCTTTAAAATTTCTAAAAACAAAGTTGAATTTTTTTTTACTCACGCAATATTTTGTAGCAGCAGCAGCAGTGGTACATTTGTTTCATTTGACTTACCGCTTTGACATGTCCTCGATTTTCAATGAGAACAGCAGTTCAGTCATGTTGAGAGATTTGTTTATAAATGCCATTGAAGGTGATCCGGATGTTAGCCTTTTCAGTTAAAAACCTCCAGCAATAATACGGATACTACAGGTGCAACAGCAAGCGCTACCTGGGCCGAAGCTGGTTTTAACACTGAATGCAACATCTTTACTGATTTCAAAACACTGGCAAGGACTGTTCTGAAAATTCGGAGACACTGTTAGAACAAGGTCTCCCTGGAGGCATATGTGACTGTTACTAGAGTATCCCGTGGTCTCAGGTGGACCAAATTACCAGGATACGGACAGGACCATGAAGTATTCTTTGACAATTGGACCACCACCACACATGGAGAGTCAGTAGACTTGGTTATGTGTATAATCAGGGATTACGATTGGCAGCAGCCCAAATTAGAAGCAGCATTAAAAACAAATCAGGAAACTGTGAATCAGTATAAGAACTGTCCTGAATTCCCTGAATTGGAGAGGTTGCTAAAAGTGGCCATGGATAAATAGGAGAAAAATCTCAAAACAACTAAATTGCAGAAGTGTACCCATGACAAGGGATACTATGAAAAAAATCAGGTGTTTACCTGGTTTAAAAAGAGTGACGGCAGGTGCAGTAGGAGCAAAAATTGTTAAGTCAAATCTGAAGCAGAACTGATCACCGTCCTCTAATTATTATTTTACTAGTGATTCTGATCTTGAGGGTCCTTTTTTAGGACACAGTCAGATGGAGCAACAGCAACTACCATGCATGAGCCCCCAGACAGTGATGTTTAGGGAAGAAGCAAATGCACAGGGGGCAAAGGACATCACTCAAACAACCGGTCAGACAGGTGCTGTGGAGAAGAGACAGCTGAGCAAGAGAGGGAGGAAATAAATGTAATAAATACTTCCTCTAAACCACTCACAATAGCACAGATCAGTTTACTAAACAAGGGTCTTCCGTTTATTCCCACACAGGACAGCCAGCCACTTGACATTTTCCTGACTTATATAGGTTTACAAGAACTTTAAACTACATTCCTTTTTCCATAGATACAATGTAGGCAGACAAAGGGAAAAATGATTTGAATGTTTCTAATGAACAAAACATTGACATTTCAATGTTGCCGTGTGATTCTGGGGCTATATCTACAGGGGACACTGCTGACAGTCCCTTGGCTGGTTTGGACTGTGGTAATGGTCTTCTCTCGAACTTTAAGCCACTTTCTATGTTCAATTCCCCCATACAACCAGATGGTGGCAGTATTTGAACGTATGTGTGAGAATGACTTTAGGGCACTAATGAATAATAAGGATGCAGATTTCTACCACAATATAACAAAAGAAGAACAGATAGCTTTACAAGAATTTGAGAAAAATAAGACTGTGACAATTAAGCCAGCAGACCGGGGTGGGGGCAGTGGTAGTTATGGATACCAGCTAGTATATAGAAGAAGTAGATAGACAACTAGCAAATGAAACCTTCTAAAGAAAACTACCATCCGACCCCACTGCTAAGTTTAAAGTGAAATTGATCGTTTTCTACTTACTAGTAAAAACAAAGGAATATTCCTAGAATAAGTGTTTCAGTATTTAACTGTTGAGTACCCTGTGCATCCCATAATCTATCTATTGCCTAAAGTGCATACAAATCTGCAACGCCCACCTGGGTGACCACTAGTGGCTGGAATAGGCTCTTTAATGGAGCCCCTATCCAAATTTGTGGATGGCCACATAAGAAGCTTGGTAACAGAATTACCTTTGTATGTTCAGGATACTGGGCACATACTCAGGATTTTTGAGGATATGCAGGTAGAAGATGACTGGTGTCCATGGACGTTAAGTCCCTATACATGAATATCCCCCATAAAGGACGACTAGAGGCACTCTGTCGTAGTCTGGACGCTGTTACTTCCTATGACTCTGACCTTAAAGATTTTATTGTGGACAGTGCTTCTTATGTACTAACCTGTAATTAATTTCTTTTCCAGGATGAGTATTGGCTGCAAGTTAAAGGTACGGCAATGGGTGCTACTTATGCACCAAATTATGCTAATTTGTAACTTGGGAACTGGGAGAAAGTAAATGTCCATGATTCTGAGGTCAGTCCTTTTTATGATGGGATAGACTTTTGGAAGAGATATATATAGACGATATTTTGATGGTCTGGAGGGGTGACAGGGAGGAGTTGGACAAATTTGTTGCGTATTTGGAGCATAGTAATGCCAACCTATGTGTTTCAGTGCAGGCCAGTTAGGAGAGTATTTCATTTTTGGATTTGAGGGTGAATAAACAACCTGATGGTACTTTTACCACAGATTCATATAGAGAAAGTACTGATCAAAACACTTTGTTGCACTCCACTATCTGCCATCCCAGACACACAATCGAAAACATTCCTAAGTCCCAGTTCCTCAGAAGTCAACGCAACTGCAGCAAGAATAGTGACTATGACAAACGGAGCTGGGAAATAACAGGTCTATTTTCAGGGTGTACAATGTTGCTGTGGTACAGAGGGCACAAGCAACAGCACCAGCAACAACAGAAGTACTTTATTACTACCAAGAGAAAGACAAAATAGTGCAGTCAATCAGCAGTTTAATTTTGTCATGATGTATTGCAGACAGAGCAGTGCTATCAGAAACATTATCAATAAATACTGGTTGGTTTTTAGGTCTGATCCTGTTCTATGCAATTAGGCACAGGACCCTCCAAGAATAGTATAAAAAAGGGGTAATGACCTCAATGACAGATTGGTGCACAGCTTGCAGCCTAAATTTGGAGCTACATCAAGAGCTTGTTCTTGGATCCCACCGGTACAAAAGGACAATTTTATTTGTGGACATTGCAAACTTTGCCCTTCTATACTAAAAGAAAATAGCTTTGCAAGTGCAAATGCCACAAAAACTTTGATATCCATTCATTTATTAACTGTTAACTTTATCAACTTTGATACCAGTTATGTTATATATTTGGCTACTCGCACTTGTGGGGCTTTTTATGTGGGGAAAACCACCCGTAATTTTAAAATATTGATTGGTTTTAATCAAAAGCACCTTGCATGAGAGGGCTCTCTGCAACTCTAAATATCAATATTTGCTACAGACTGTGTGTTTTCTATAAACCATAGATAGGAGAAGTCCTTGATGGGATACTTCTGTAGTACCAGTGGAGGGCATTGGGTGTTGTGGTTTACGCTCTGTAGAGGAACCACAATCCCAAGCAGTGCTGGTGCAGGTGTATTTTATTTTAAACAATATAAGGGGTTGCAGACAGAGTAGAAAAAGTCTGCTAGGATCCTGGGGGTTACTGTACCATACAGTGTTTCAGTTTTGAATGCAATTGCTCTTTAAAGTTTAGTGAAGTTGAGTGGTCACATGACCCACCACTTCCTGGTTTTAAGAGCATAAAATCTAGCCCTGAGTGAGCGGGCAACGGCGGGACCAGGACAATTATGTTTTAGCATGTAACTGTAAGAGTTACCTTGGAATTACTGGGTAAATAGTCTTACCTTCAATTCACTTATTTTAGGAAAGCTGAAAAGGTGAACTTGGGATTGTGTGTAATTAATTCCTGTTTGTCTCCTGAGAAAGATTTTAATATAGTAGTAATGATGGTGGATTGTGAGGTTAAACAAACATTAAAGGAACTGGTAAATTCAAACCATCTTTTGTGCTGCATTCTCTGTGACATGTATGCAAGAAATACATATGGTGATAGAAATACACAAGACTTTATCTGTACGAAGTGTGATTTATTAGGGCAGGCTGAAGTAGAAAACACTCAACTAAAGGGTGAACTAAAAGCACATAATGAAATTGCCCAACTACAGGCTTTTGTTGATACACTAAATAAAGAAAATGACTGTAGTAACTCCAGAAAAAGAGTTTGGGATGGGCACTCTCAGTCTGATGATCTGGCATCACAAATCCCACATATGAAAAAAATTAGGGCAGACAATGTAAGTGCTTCCACAGAGACTAGATCATCAATAACTGTAAGGTGGAGGAAAACACCCCCTCAGTTTGAAACCTCAAACAAATGGGATCCATTGTTAGGTAACGCTCCCGAAACTTTCCCCAGTACTTCTGGGGAAGGTGTTAATAATAAGTCCAATAGATACAAGAAAATGCCCTGTATGCTGGCAACCCATGTTTCCAAAGGTCAAGAGGCAATGGATAATGACGTTTTAACTGTAGCTCATGATGGAATAGCTACTAATAACATTGTGCTGGGGGACTTGCTTTTGCGTTTTACTGACACAAATATATGTGGAAACCAATAAAAAGAAACATATGGTGCTGTGCTATCCAGGGGCTCAAATAAGTGATATAAGGGATAATCTCAACAAAGTTGCTATTCTTTCGAGTTCTACAACAACTCTCCATGTGGGTTGTAATAATGTAGGCGAAGAACATGAAAAAGATATTTGTCATGAGTTACTAAATTTGGGATTGGAATATAAAAGTCTGGGACATAGATTGATAATATCGAACATTTTACCGGTCCCAAAGGCCCATTATCAGAATTATCTTACGATTCAGAGAGTGAATGCTAGGTCATTACACTTATGTCTCCGTCATAGCCTACGGCCTCATAATCTATGGCTCTGCCTCCACTACCGCTCTCAGGCGCATAACGACCTTCCTAAACAAGGTCTGTCGACTACTTACCAGAGCTCACCGACTCACACACACGTACACACATGTAAGCTTTATGCTCAAACAGGATGGCTTCAACTCGCCAACTGCATTAAGTACCTTACCTGCTTGATGGCGAAAAAAACTACCTTGGGCCTAACCCCACCTATTGTCCAAGCCCTCCTGAGCCCTAACTCTAATCCTCGTAACACTAGGGGGTCCCCCGATGCTGCACCACTCTGTGCCAAAGATCCTTTGCGCACCATGCACCCAGTTGGATGAATGCCCTCAGCGCTCATATCACCTCCACCTCCTCTCTGGGCATATTCAAATCTAGACTCCGTCTCCATCTCACGGCCTCAAGCTCATGCGACAGCCTCCCATAACTTTCCCTATCCCCTATGAGATCAACCACCCCACTCTAATGTTCTTTGACAATGCCATGAGCTGCTCTAATCTCTTTTCAGCTGCCACTCCCTCCCTTCCTCCCCGATTCCACCTAGGTTTCTGAAATGACCCCTGCTTGTGTTATTCATGTAAATTATATACTGTGATGTAATACCGGAACTGATGAATACTGGTGTATGCTCATTTGTAATGATGTATGCTCTTATTTAACATGTGTGTAATCTCCTGATGTGGAACCTTTGTAAAAGAGCCTTAGCTCAAAGGTATTTGTAATCCTAGATCTAATAAATAAATAAATAAATAAAAAATGTAGAACCAATGGACTTGATATGGTTGACAATTGGACCACTTTTGCAAATAAACAGTTCCTTTTTTTGGAAGATGGTCTTCATTTAAATAAAACTGGGGATAGACTCTTGGCTGTACACATCAAAAATGTCATTGAAAGTTTAAACTGACACTGAGGGGAGGGTAGTATGGTTATCCCCAAATCTGTGAACAACAAAAAGAGGATTAAAACAGCATGTAAGGCAGGATTAAATATACTTTCCTTTAATGCTTGTAGCTTAGGAAATAAAATGAATGACCTTAAGGCCCATTTGTCCCTTGCCCCTGCTGATATAATAGCTATTACTGAAACATGGAGAAATAATGACAACAGCTTATGGGGGAAAGACTTGGAGAATTATGTACTTTATGAGGAAAATAGAACTTCCAGAACTGGTGGAGGTATTGCAATATATGTTAGCACTGAGATTGCCTCCAGTAACATTTCTGGTTGTATAAAATCTCATACTGATACAGAATCTTTATGGGTACAGATTAATGGAGGAATTAATAAATCCCTGGTTATAGGCTGTATATATAGATAACCTAGTACCTCGGCAGCTGTAACTAAACTCATTATGAAAGAAATACAACTTGCTAGTGCAATTGGAGATATTGTGCTAACAGGGGATTTTAATATTCCAGAAATGAACTGGAAAAATGTATGTGCTAGTTCAAGCCGAGGTAAACTACTGCTAATACATTTTATGAGGCTAGTCTAACTCAATGGGTGACAAAACCCACCCACAATAAAGAAATACTGGATTTAGTTCTTTCTTCATCTTCCATTACCATTAAAGACTGTAAAGCGGGTCCTCTTACAGCAGATAGTGATCATAATAGTATTACCTTCCATGTAAGTTATCCTTATTACCCCAGGAAAAGTAGCACCAAAATATATCTGTATAACAAAACAAATTATGAGGGAATACATAACTCCATGTATATTATTGAATGGGAAGTGGTACTTCAAGATAAATCTTGTGAATAAATATGGGGGATAATTAAGTATCCTCTTATCACTACTGCAAGTGATAACATACCACTAGTTGAGAAAGAGACATGTCATAAAAAACCTAGATGGATGAATAGGAGACTTAGGAGACTGATCAGAGAAAACATTGGTTATACAATAAGTTTAAATGTACTGGGGCCAAGCTATATTTAAGACCTATGTGCATGTACAAAAACTTTGCTAATCTAGAATTAAGAAAGCAAATAAACAAGTTGAAGACAATCTGACTGTTAATGCCAAAAAGGATAATGTTAAACAATTTTACTCATATAAAAAATCCCTAAAAAAAAACAGTAAATGAAGTGGATCCCATTAAATGTGATGATCAAACTATCACTGATAATAAACTTATGGCTGAAGCCTTTAACCAGTATTTTTGTAATGTATTCGAGAAAGGTAAGCAGGATGTACAAGTGAGTGATCTAACAGCCAGTACTCAGTTTGAGGTTACCACAGAGGAAATAAAAGATATGATTGCGAATTTGAAAGCTAATACATCTCCAGGGCCTGATAAAATTTTGTCTAAACTACTTCAGATTATGTCTCCATATCTCTTGACTCCTCTCAAATTACTGTTTGAGGCATCTGTAAACTCTACCACTGTTCCAATAGACTGGAAAATGGCACACATCATTCCCATTTTTAAAAATGGTAAAAAGGACCAAATGAACAATTATCAGCCAATTAGCTTGATGTGTGTTGTTTGTAAGTTGCTTGAGAGTATTATAAAAGATAGACTGTTGGCCTTTCTGGGTAATGTCGATCCTTTACAACATGGGTTTACTAAAGGTAGAAGCTGTACTACAAATCTACTAATATTTTACAACAAGATTAGTGAACATCTATTTTGTTTTTGTTTATTTGTTTATTTGTGAAATCAGTTTACAACCTTTGAGCCAGAGGCTCGTTTCCAAAGGTACTCGTCACATTAAAGACATACATAGAGTTAGGTTACATAGCATAGGTTTTGCTAAAAATAGGCATTCATCAGAAGCGCCACGTCACACTGAGGTCAGACAAAATACATTTAGGTTACAGGGTACAAGTAACTGAGAACAGGTGTTACACAAGTTGGTATCAAAAATTGAGCAATCTAATAGGCATACAATGAAACAGCTGGCACTGGCCAGGTTAGACATAGGTACGGTACCGGGAAGAGGTGGTGGGAGGGTTAGGTGGAGAGCGCCGCGTGGGCGTTGTCATGAGAAGTCGAGGTGGAGGCTGCTCAGAGACAGGAGCAGCTACGAGTGTTGAAGAGTTGGTTTCAAGGGTGGTTTTGAACTTGGAGATGGTGGTGGCATTGGTGATGGGAGCAGGGAGAGAGTTAAACCAGGATGGGGCTCTGTAGCAGAAGGACCTCTGGCCACGGCTGGTTCTTGATCTGGGGACCATTAGAGTGGTCTTGTTGGATGACCGTGTTGCAATAATGGGTGGGATCCGGTGGATGGATGCCGTCACCCCAGGAGGGGAGAGCCCGAGTAGGTTTTTTTTTGTGGGGAGGCAGGTTTGATATCGGAGCCGTTCATCCAGGGTAAGGAGTTTAGCCTCGTCATACAGCTGACAGGTGTGTGTGAGCCTGGGGGCACCAGTAATCAATCTGCAGGCTTTATTCAGGGTTAAGTGAATTTTTTTGAGTGCAGTCGTGTCGGCAGCACCATAGACTGGTAGATCATAGTCTACAAGGGACAATACGGAAGACGTAACAGCGAGCTGGAGTGCATTTGGGGGAAGGCAGGTTCTATGGCGGAAGAGGATGCCAAGCCGTGTGTTAGTGGTGGATGTTAGGACATCAATGAAACATCTGGATAAAGGTATTCCATATGATATAATATATTTGGATTTCGCTAAAGCTTTTGACCTGACCCCTCATTGGGCAATTACAGAAAAACTAAAAATGCATAAAGTCAACAACTCTTTGGCTCTCTGGATTGCTGACTGGTTGGGAAACAGAAAACAGTATGTTGTAGTTAATGTGGGACCAGTGTTGAGTGGAGTGCCCCAGGGCTCAGTGTTGGGTCCAGTACTTTTCCATATTTTTATTTCCGATATGACAACAGAAGTTTTTTCATGGAGTATAAAATATGCTGAAGATATAAAAATTAGTGGTCCGTGTGACAGTTTACATAACTGTCTTAGTATACAGAATGATCTTGATAAAATCATATGCTAGACAAAAAAATGGGACATGATGCTGAATTTAAAGAAATGCAAGGTGATGCACCTGGGGAGACATAACCTAGAATATGACTATATGATTGATGGTCACATACTAGAAAAAACTAAGAGTGAGAGGGATCTGGGAATTAATATGGGAAACGAGTTGATGACAAAGGAACAAGTGTCAAATGTCATAAAACAGGCTAATTGAGTTGTATATGCGATTAAACAAAATATAATATCTAGATCAAGTACAGTTTTGATGCCTTTGTACAGATCCTATGTATGTCCTCACCTGGAATATTCCTCTCAGATATGAAACCCTTATAAGAAAGGAGAGAGGACCAATTTGGAAAAAGTGCAGCATAATATATTAAGATGATCTCAGGTCTAAAAGGAAAAGAATACAATGACAGGCTTCAATCCCTAGATCTTATGTTCTTAGAAACTCGCTGTGCTCGTGGTGACTTATTACTAATGTATGATATTATACATGAACCCCAATTAATGTGTGATTTAGGTTTTAAATTTAAAGATGCATCTAGGGAAACTAGAGGTCACCCCCTTCAAATTTAGGGTAGAAGATTCAATTCTAATACCAACAGAATAGTAAAACAATGGAATAAGCTTCCAATAGAATTAATCATAGCGAATAGTAAAGTCAGTTTTAAATGCAGATTGGATGGACTTAATATGTCAGGGAGATCATTAAGTTACTTCTCATAAAGATGAAGCATTAATGGGTTTACGCTCGCTTGCTTCTATACCTACCTTAGTATGATCCTTAGTACTTAATTGAAGTAAGAATTTAAGTGACACAGCTTGCAGCTTGCAACCTTCTCCCCGATGAAACCTCAGGTGAAATCGGTTAGGGGCCTTTTTGCTCCTGTGCTGCTGCTTGCTCTTACTGTTTCTGAGTACACTTTGTGTCATTGCTATTTTGATATGCCTCTGTGTAAATAAATGCATTCAATTCCTGCAGCTTACACTGTAAGTGTAAGTATATAAATTGTTTTGGGTTTTTTTGTACTAAAGAACAGCCTTTTTTCATCCATGTGTTGAACTACTACTGCATCTTTGATGATTGTGTCAAACACTTTGCTAAGCAGTGAGGTTAGGCTCACAGGTCCGTAGTTATCTAGTATGACCTTACCCCCTTCTCATATAAAGGAATGCAATTAGCTGCTTTCCAGTCCTTTGTCGTTATTCCTGTCTCTGAGCCCAGAAAGATGTCAAGGAGAGGCCCAGACAGAACCCATTTAACTCCACCATTACCCTTGGGTGGATATCATTGGGAGCATGGGGTGTTTCCCAGATTCACACCCTCCAGGTAATTAACAATTAATTCTGGCATGATCAGCACTACCCCTGTATAGCCTTCACCTCCTTCATAATGTCCACCCTCAGCTGGCCATGACATTTGACTTCCTTGCCCAATACTTGTACCCCCCAAAAGTGAGGGGCTTACCTGGGGGGCCCTTGGCACCAGTTGGACTGCTGCCACATCAGTCTTGCTCCCCCGGTCCCCAGGACTGGAACTCTTATAAGTTTATAAGTTAGAGTGATAGTTGAAGGTTCCCCAAATGCCTTTTTCACATAGTATGCCATTGCCAGCCATGCTTCAGATGTTGAAGCTGCAATTTGTTTTGCAAAAAATCTGTCATAGTCATTTTATTGTTATGTTTTATCAGCGGTTTGTTTCTGGCTGCCTTCCAGTTTCTCTATGAGGCCACACCCCCAGAATGATGTCATGCAAGGGAGATGTCAATGTTTTACATACAGCAACAAGAAATTCTGGGTAATTTATGACATTGACTTAAATGTGCTTTATTCAGAAGTATAGCCTTGTACGTTGGTAGTGGTGACCACCTAATATATAAATGCACATAGCAAGGCATTATGGGTACAACAAGAAGCTAATTTCCAAGTTTCTTACTGTGAGGTGCAGTCTTGTATTCCCATAGTGGCATCAACGATATAAGCTCTTGTATGTTTATTTTCAAAACAAGGCATTGTGCATACCGTATCTAGCCACAAGACTTCTTTATTGAGAGATGTAGTCTCCTATTGCTATAGTGAGCACAGAAATGTAATCGCCTGTATACTAATTTACATACTGAGGCATTGTGGGTACAGTAAATAGTTGAAACATAGCAACATAGACTTTGACGGCAGATAAGAACCGCTTGGCCCACCTAGTTCACCCATTTCCCTCCCTAGAGGATAAGCTGCAGATCCTGTTTAACCAACAGCCTATTTCTTCCTACCCCCAACAAAAATTGCCTTATGTCTGTCCCATGCATTCTTGAATTCTCCCACAGTTTTAGACCCCACAACCTCCTCAGGAAGGCTGTTCCATGCGTTCACCACCCTCTCTGTGAAAAAATAGTTCCTCACATTGCCCCTGAGCCGCACCTCTATCTTCAAATTGTGTCCCCTTGTTCTTGCACATCTCTTTTTCTGAAAGATGCTACCCTCTTGGACTTTGTTGATTCCATTGAGGTACTTAAACATTTCTATCATGTCCCCCCTCTCCTTCCTTTCCTCAAGGGTATACATATTAAGCTCCTTTAGTCTCTCCTCATACGGCTTCTCTTGCAGACCCTGCACCATCTTAGTTGCCCTCCTCCAAAGTGACTCCATCCTGTCTATGTCCTTGTGGAGATGGGGTCTCCAGAACTGGACGCAGTACTCCAGATGGGGTCTCACCAACTGTCTGTACAGGGGAAAAACAACTTCCTGTTTTCTGCTGGTGTTGCCTCTCCCTATACATCCCAGTATCCCCCCAGCCCTCCCTACTACCTTCTCACAGTGCTTGCCAACCTTAAAGTCATTTGATATGATTACCCCCAGGTCCCTTTCCATTTTTGTTGTTGTTACTACCTCCCCCCACATTGTGTAATCTTCCCCTGGGTTTTTGTTTCCCAGGTGCATTACTTTGCACTTCTTTGCATTGAATCCAAGCTGCCATACTTCTGACCATTCCTCCAACCTTGCCAAGTCCCTTCTCATCCTTTCCACGCCTCCTTGTGTATCAACCCTGTTGCAGATCTTTGTGTCGTCTGCAAAGAGGCATACTTTTCCTTCCAGTCCCTCTGCAATGTCACTTATAAAGACATTAAAAAGGACTGGAGCCAGTACTGAACTCTGCGGTACCCCACTAGTAACCCCTCTTTCTTCAGAGTAGACTCCATTTACTATTACCTTCTGTGTTCTGTTGTTCAGCCAATGTTTTACCCAGGCTACCACCCTGGGACCCACTCCAAGGCTGGTTAATTTGACTACTAATCTTTTGTGTGGCACTGTGTCAAATGCCTTGCTAAAGTTTAGGTAGGCCATGTCCACAGCCCCTCCCTGGTCTACTACTTTGGTCACCCAGTCAAAGAAATCAATTAGATTCGTCTGACATGATCTTTCCGCTGTGAACCCATGCTGCCTTAGGTCCTGTACCCCACTGGCCTCTAGGTACTCAACAATTCTTTCCTTCAGAAGTGATTCCATCACTTTCCCTACCACAGAGGTCAAACTGACAGGTCTGTAGTTTCCTACCTCTGTCTTGCTCCCACTTTTGTGAAGGGGAATCACATCAGCCTTCTTCCAGTTCTCAGGTACCACACCATCCTCCCATGATTTGTTATAAAGGGTAGTCAGTGGTGTCACTAGTTCTCTGCTTAATTCATTTAGAATTCTGGGGTGAATTCCATCTGGTCCCATTGCTTTGCCCACCTTCAGTTTTAGGAGTTCTTTTTAGAACCCTTTCTTCTGTGAAAGGACTGGGATCAACCCCCTCTCCAGAGTGCTTCTGTTAATTGGATTAGGCACCTCCCCCCACTTCCTCTTTTGTGAATACTGAACAGAAGTATTCATTCAGTATCCCTGCTTTTTCACTGTCACTCTCTGCCCACCCACCATCCATTCTATTCAGCCTCACTATCCCTCCCTTTGTCTTTCTATACTCCCTGATATACCTATAAAATGTTTTGTCCCCCTTCTTAACCGAGTTGGCTGTCTTTTCCTCAGTGTGTGCCTTTGCTGTTCTGACTACCCTCCCTGCTTCCTTCTGTCCTAACTGGTACAGTTCTCTATTCTGCTCCTTCTGTGTTTCCTTATACTTCCTAAATGCTTTTTTTTCTCCCTAACCTTCCCCACCACTTCTTTTGAGAACCATAGTGGCTTTTTCTTTCACTTTGAGTTGTTTATTTGCTTCACACAAAGGCTTGTTGCCTCTGCGCGATGGCAGTTTTGATATTTCCCCATTGTTGCTCCACCCCTCCTTCTAGCCTGTTTGCTAGTGCTTTTCTAAGGCACTCTCCCATCTTTCCAAAGTCAGCCCTCCTGAAGTCAGAACCCTCACTTTTGTATGGCTTGATTCTGTAGCTGAGTTTATTGTGAGCCACACTGTTTGGTTGTCACTTGTTCCCAAATGGCTACCCACTTCTAGATCTGAGATCCTCTCACTGTCCCCATTTGAGAGTATGAGGTCTAAGATTGCTCCCTCATGAGTAGGTTCCAAAACTAGCTGTCTGAGGCATGCCACCTGAAGGGCATCAAGGATGGCCCTGCTTTTGGATGAGGCTGCAGCAAAGGTGCTCCAGTTAACATCTGGCATATTCAGGTCCCCCATCAACAGTATCTCCCCCTTTCTCTGCCATCCTAAGTATGCCTTCTATCATATCCTTGTCCATTCCCTCCCCCTGACATGGGGGTCTGTATACAACCCCTGTGCAGATTGTGGTGCCATTTCCAGCCTCTAAGGTGACCCACAGTGCCTTCTCTCCTCCCTGTTTACTCTTTTGTTCAGTTGCTTTTATCCCTTCCCTTACATGGAGAGCTACCCCCCTCTTCTGCCCTCCCTGTCTCTCCTGTAGGTTGTGTACCCTAGTATGTTAACATCCCAGTCATGGTTCTCTGTGTACCATGTTTTGTGACTGCTACAATATCCAGGCATCCCTCTTCCATCAAGGCCACCAGTTCAGGGAGCTTGTTGCCCAGACTACGGACATTGGTACTCATTACCCTCCATTTCTTGATGGCCTTACCCCTTTTTGCCCCATCCCTGTCCTTATTGTGTTTGTCACTTTCTCTATTTACCCCTGCACTTCTCCCTATTGACATCTCTATGTTGGTGTCTACCTCACTTAGTTCCTTCATTTTTTTTGTGGGGGCTAGGATTTCCCTGCTCCTTTCCAGTACCCCCCTTGGCTAGTTTAAATGCTTGCCAATGAAGTATTTAAACCTATCACGTAGGATCCTGGTTCCCCTCCTGGACAGAAGCAGACCATCACGCCAGTATAGGCCTGCATCCATCCAGGTGGATCCCCAGTCCCCAATGAAGCCAAATCCCTGAGCTCTGCATGAGTTTTTCAACCACTGATTGAATACCATGGTGTGGAGCACCCTAGCCTCATTTGTGCCATAGACAGGTAGCACCTCTGAGAAGGTTACCATGTGTGCTATTTGTCTAAGGCCTCTCCCCATCTCCACAAATGCTTCTTGCACTGCTCTGATCCCTTTCTTAGCCAGGTCATTTGTCCCTAGGTGGACAATGACATCCAGCTCCTTCCCCTGTGCAGCTGCTCCTGTGATCCTAAAGATTCTCTCCCTGTCCCTCCAAGCCATGGCGCCAGGCAGGCACCTTACTTCCCTCTCCCCTTCTTCCCCCAGTTCTACCTTTCCAACAATGGAGTCCCCCACCAGGAGTTGTTTCCTTCCCCTGTGGAGTCCCATGCCATCCTCCTGTGGGTCTCCTTTGTGGAGGTTCCCAGCATCCTCCTTGGTCTCCACTGCGGGCGCCTCCATAGAGGAACCACACTTTTCCACAATGGCATAGAAATTGTGGAGAGGTACAACTGAAGGGATGCACCTCTATTCCACCACCCTCACCCTCCCTGAGCCCACTGTGGTCCAACCGCTCCTCTTTCTTGGCAACCTCTGAGGCAACAGCAGTGACCCTGGTGGTCCCTGGGTGGGAGAGGAGGTCCCACAAATCCTGGCCAACTCAGCCTGGAGATGAGCAACCTCCTCCCTCAGCCCAGAGAGGTGCCTGCAGATGGGACAACACTGCATCCTCTAGAACGTCTCCCAGAAGACTGCTGCTCCACAGCCACTGCACTGCACCACTCCCATCATGTCTTTTTTCTGGCCCCCTAACTGTTGTTTGGAATACTTACTCTTTCCTCTGCTTGTTTCTTTTCTTTTTTTTCTTTCCCTACTTACTTACTGCCTCTGTGCCCTTTTATCTCCTGATCTTCCTGTTTTAAGACAAGAAGTTCCTATTTTTCTCAGTAGTCTCCTTACTTGCTCAGAGTCAGACCTCCAGCAGCTGGGGGGGATGGAGAGCTACTCTTGCCCTTCTAGGATGGTGAGTCTTTGGTGGCTCTGTGATCACTCACTTCCTGCTCCTGAACAGGAAGTTCCTGTTGTCAGTTAAATCCTGTGCCTATAAAAGTAGAACTGGCTTAGAGTGGGGGGGGGTGGAGGGGAGGGAAGGAGGTTAATACAGTCCCAGTAGAGAAGTTTTAGTTATACCAGTAGCTCCTTCCTCCTGGTGTTCTGTCTGTTCTCTGGCAGAAGCTATCTAGGGCAGTGATTAAATCTGGTTTTAACCTGGCTCCTTGTAGCTAAGCCACTCCCCCTACTTTGCAAATCTTCCTACACTTAGTTAATTTCACAGATAACAATTCCCTTCTGACACCTGTGACAAGCATCTAGATAAGTACACAGATAACAGACAACAATTTACTTCAACTACCTCTGACCAACATACTAACTCTTTTTTTTTTACCCTAAATTGAAGGTCCCAGTACAAGATTTCTAGTTCTTAATCCCAGTAGAGAAGTTTTAGTTATACCAGTAGCTCCTTCCTCCTGGTGTTCTGTCTGTTCTCTGGCAGAAGCTATCTAGGGCGTTGCTTAAATCTGGTTTTAACGTGGCTCCTTCTAGCTAAGCCACTCCCCCAACTTTGCAAATCTTTCTACACTTAGTTAGTTTCACAGATAACAATTCCCTTCTGACACCTGTGACAAGCACCCAGATAAGTACACAGATAACACAGATAACAGATAACAATTTACTTCAACTACCTCTGACAAACACATTAACTCTTTCTTTTTAATCTAAATTGAAGGTCCCAGTACAAGATTTCTAGTTCTTAGTCCCAGTAGAGAAGTTTTAGTTATACCAGTAGCTCCTTCCTCCTGGTGTTCTGTCTGTTCTCTGGCAGAGGCTATCTAGTGCAGTGCTTAAATTTGTTTTTAACCTGGCTCTTTCTAGCTAAGCCACTCCCCCTACTTTGCAAATCTTTCTACACTTAGTTAATTTCACATATAACAATTCTCTTCTGACACCTGTGACAAGCAGCTAGGTAAGTACACAGATAACAGATAACAATTTACTTCAACTACCTCTGACAAACACACTAACTCTTTTTTGTACCCTAAATTGAAGGTCCCAGTACAAGATTTCTAGTTCTTAGTACCAGTAGAGAAGTTTTAGTTATACCAGTAGCTCCTTCCTCCTGGTGTTCTGTCTGTTCTCTTTTTCTATCTCCCTAATCAGAGTGCAGTCTCATATTTCAGTAGTGTTTACAGCAGTACAGTCTGTAGCAAAGCTTTAGGAAAGTGGTTTTGTGATGCATGTAGGCCACAAAGCTCATTTGCCATTCTGTGCAGATGTTTCATTTTTACTGTCTGCTGGTGCAGTGACAGGTCTGAAGTGACAGCTCCTGTCAGAATGTAGAAGTGTGATGATACTTTTCTATGTTTGTGTTATAGGGCTTGAATGATTGTATGTCGTTTCAGGAGTGTAATAATGGGCCAGTGATTACACAGCTCTGAGTTGCTTTCAGCCAACCAAATCACTAGACTTTTTCTACACATGTTACTGTATAATACTAGATACAGCTACTTGCAAACAATGTAAAGAGGCAGTTAAAAACTGACAGTATCCCTTTATAAGCTGTGTTTCCCCTGTATGAAGTCACAGTTGAGGGTTGCAGCACTGAGAAACGAAAGGGGCAGGTTGTGCAAATGAATCAGAGCACTGAAATAAAATTATTTTTTTCATGGAAAACAATGCTATTTGGCAGTTTGAATAGTAGGAGACTGATTCACAACTCCTGTAGGTTACTACTTCCATTTACTACGGCAAACGTGTAACATCACTTTATTGTTTTTTTAAACTCAAGTTTATTCAAAAATATAACAATCTGAGTACAGTGGAAAGCAGACAAAGCAGCCATTTAATTACAAGATGCACAAATGGTTGAAATGTGACATGACATTATGAGAGTATTCAGAATAGATTGAGAAACCAGGAATAGTATAATTCAGGTACAGCTATGCTTTGTCAAGTAAAATCCACCCTACTACTGAGTACATCCTTAAGTATAAAAAGATTTAAAAACAACACTTTGACAACATTCTTTTTTATCAAGCTGGCCTCTCAAACCTGGCCAGTTTAAAAGAATACAAAAAAAAGGAAGAGGAAAAATATTACATCATTCGGATAAACTACATGAACACGTGCACTGCTCAGGAACCCTAAATGTGCAACTACTTGATAGCAATGTGGCAGGTCAGACTAAAACCAAAACAACTAAAGGAAATTATTGCATAGGACAGGGGAAAAGGAAGTGCTGGTGAAGTCTATTTTGTAATGGGACTGTTTAGTAGTACAATAAGACAGGGGCTAAGTGGAATTGGAGCGGGATTAAGAGAATAAGGCAGATATGGGAGATCCACTAATAAAGTCACGTAGTATTGCACGGAACAAGGTGGATTTGGAGGAACAAGAGGTGGGATAAACCCTGCTCCTTCTAATGCTTCACAATGAGAGCTCTAGAAAACTCTCTGCCTACTCAGTGTCAGGCACTTCCCATCTGGCTTCCCAGGATATCCATGGGTTCCAGATAGTTCTAAAAGATTCATCTTGAAGATGTAGCCTGGCTGTTATAGTCTCTAGGTCTTGGATATTATTAACTCTGTTTATCCATTCCCACAGGACAGGGGGTTCTTGCCTCATCCAGTGTACTGTAATACACTTCAGGGCCGCTGCAGAAAGAATTAATGCCAGCTTTCTTTTGGACGGGGGGAGACTCACCAAAATGGGGAAGCCCAACACCCAGTCTGAAACTGTTAGGAATGCTTATGGATAGAATTTGCTGCTTTCCCCTTCACACATCTGACCAAAATTGGGCAAGTTTTGGGCATCCCCACAGGTTACACCAGTGTGTTCCCACAGCTCCCCATACCCTCCAATGATCTGCTGTATTGGTTGTGTTGTAATGCTCGGTCACTGTTGGGGTCCAGAAAAAGCATACTAAAATCCTCCAGTAACATTCCCTCCAGGTGGGAGAGGAAGTTACTTGCCACCCCATCGTCTACTTATGAAGCCAGTCACCCCAAAATATCTGGCTCAGGATCTCTCTCTCCCAAGCAATTTTTATTTTTTCCAGTGGCCTAGTCTCTGCAGGTCTCAAGAGAGAATAAAGATGGGAAACACATATGATCTTTACATCTGAAGTAGTCACCATTTGAATAAAGTCCTCCCAAGGGGTGAGTGATGAGGGCAGTATGGTTAGCCACCCTGATAAATTGCTGCACCTGAAGATACCTGTGGGGATGCAGTATAGTGCAGTGGTGTAAGGCTCTGAGCTGCAAACCTGGAGACCTGGGTTTGAATCCCACAGCTCCCACTTGCATACTGTGTGACCCTGAGCAAGTCACTTAACTTCCTTGTGCTCCCAGGTCGCACCTGTATACAAGCTTTCAGCTTAGTGTGTCTCTCCTGGTTAAAAAAAAATCTCCATCTTGCAAATTGTATTTGGCCTTTATTTGTTGAAAAGGCATATAGCCACCCACCTCCAGAAATTGTGCAAAGTGAGTCAGGCCCTTGAGTTCCCATGCAGCATACTAAAGGTCTAACCTGGGTGAGAGAAAGGAGGATTGATACCGGATGAGGGACAATGGTCCCAGAGTTGCCGTGGAGGCCAGGACATGCCTGACCTGTCATAGCATCCTCAGGGTATGTCGAGTCCAGGGATTATGGGTTAAAGAGGGAATGGTGTCCCCTGATTCTGTCAGGGCCAGCGAGAACAAAGGAGTGCTTAGGCAGCCCCAGTCCTCAATGGCATACCAGCCAGAGGCCTTACGTCGGGAAACTCATGTACATATCACCTGCATCTGGCATGCAAGATAATAAGTATGCAAGTCTGGCACAGCCAACCCACCCAGTTCCCTGGGCAACTGAAAAATCCCTTGGGAGATGTGTGGGCAGCACCTCCCCCACCAAATAAACTTACTAACACCAGTATTAATAATACACCAAAATGCAGGAGGGATGGGCAGTGGGAGATTACTGAACAAGAAAAGGAGACAGGGTAGCAGGTTCATCGTAAGGGAGTCAGTCCGACCTGCTGTAGATAAGGGTAGCAGAGACCATCTAGCCAGATCTTGTTGCATAGTTCCCCAAACTCTTTTGTAATTAACTTCAAAATGTTTTGTGGTATCCACATTGATCTGGACCCCCAAGTACCTAATGTGATTGTTTTTGGCCCACATGAACAGGAATAGAGAATTAAAGGATGGGGACAAGTGCCACTTAACCTGAAAGCCTCAGATTTTTCAAAATTATGTTTATACCCTGACAAAGTGCCGGAGCACTCAAGGAGCATTAGCAAACGAGGGACTGAGGTCTCCAGAGAACCCCCCCCCCAAAAAAAATAATTGAATCATCAGCGTACAGGGCAACTTTATGTTCCCTGCCACCTGCCATGACCCCCATTATCTGGGTGTCCTGGCAGACCATCACAGCCAGTGGTTCCAGACAGATTGCAAACAGCAGCGGGGCCAGGGGACATCCCTGGTGAGTACCTCTGTGTAAAGAAAATACATTGGAATTAACTCCATTAGCTTTGATCAGGGCTTGGGGAGGATATATTGGTTTGAAATAATTTGTAGAAATTTAGGGCCAAATTGCATCCTCTCCATGGTTTTTTGTAAGAACTGCCAAATAACCCGATCAAAAGCTTTTTCAGCATTCATGGAGATAGCTAGTTGGAAGTCCACCCACTTCCACTGCAAGGAGACTATGTTCAGCAGCCTCCTAATATTATCAGAAAGGTACCTTCCAGCGACAAAACCTGTTTGGTCTGGATGCACCACTTTCTGTACCACCCGCTGGAGGTGATCCGCCAGGATCCCTGTGAAAATGTTCATGTATACATTCAGTAATGACATGGGATGATGAGCACCACAGAGGTGCTTGGGATTCTTACCCTCCTTTGATAAAACAGCAATCTGAGCATATCTCCACGAGACCAGAGTCCCCCCCCCCACTCGATGTGATAAAAACAGTCTAACAGTGGTGGTACCAGACTATCCGTAAAGGATTTGTACAATTCGGATTGTAGGCCATCGAGCCTGGGAGATTTACCCACCTTCAGCTGTTTAATTTTATTCAACACCTCCTTGGTCATGATTGCCCCCTCCCAAAAAATGTTGTCCTCTACTTGAAGAGCTGACAGAGCCACCTGGCCAAGAAATTCTTCTACTCTGCTCTTGTATTGGTCTATCAAATCTTGGAGTATATTGTTTTATAGTAAGCAGCAAAGGTTGCAGAGATCCCCAAGGGATCAGAGACCAGCCCCCCCCCCCCAGATCCTGTATCCTTGAGTACCGCCCTGTAAGTTATTTGTTTTCTTAGGGCCAGATTCAGAAGTTTCCCAGCCCTATTACCATTCTCATAATATTTTTGAGATGCTCTCCTCAGAAGGCCATCTACCTGATGGGCCAGTAAAGACTCCAGGGCCCTTTTTTCAAACCAGAGCCTTTTGTTCTCTGGAAACAGAGAAAGTTTTTAACGAAAGTCCACTTCCCTCAGCTTGGCCTCTAACTGTTGCTGGACTTAAAGTTTATTATAGTGTATGGTGGAACGTCGTTCTCCACCAAAATCCATCGTTGTCGAAACCTTGTAGTCACACACTAGTGACGTTCGCAGTGCAGCAGAATGATTTTTTTCTACTGCACTGTGAACATCACACACTGTGTCCTCGAGCAGCATTTGACAGTTAGAGCTCACTCCATAGACAGGACACATAGTGAAAGCAGCAATGTCGTGGCAGTACTAATGTTTAATGTTAAAACGTTTAAAATGTCAAGTTCTTAAACAGTTAAAATGTCAAGCATGAAAACGCTCAAAATGTAAAGTTCTTTTTCCTTCTAGTAACCCAGTAAAATGTTTTGAGGCAGAAACATGCCGTAGTGATTTTTTTCCAAAAACGATGTTCCACCATACACTATAAAGAAAAGTATGGAACAGTTGATAACAGGGTTTTGTCACTCGTTACACTATGACGACGGATTACCTCTCTAGCTGCGCTCTCAAGATAATCAATCCGTCGTCATAGTGCCAACTCGGTGAAAGAATAGCCCTGTTGTCAACTGTTCCCCATGCACTATCCTATATGTTCTAACTTTGGTCATTACAAAATTTGAAAGCATTAAAATATTTTCATCATATACAATTCACCATTTAAGACATATAGCACTGAAGTTAAAATATTTCAGAAATCTTACAAAAAATGAGGACACATAAATAGTGAATACCATAGTTCAGCTATCTGAACTATCTTTGCTAGAGTAAGTCAAGATGAAACTTAGAAGTACTTTACATAACTTGGGATAAGTCTGAGTGTAAACAGAATGCTGCAAGACAGACAAACAGAAAAGAGAAAGAAGTAAGTGCCTCGGCTGGAACTAGAACCCAGTCCACCCGGAATACTGTTCCAATTGCACTACCAGTTGTGCCACCAAGGTAACTGGAAACTGGACCATCCCAGGCACACTACTCTTCCTCTAATGCACAACCTGGTGGTTATTAGAGAAAGAAGTAAATGGGCACATTACTCTTTTTCTAATGTACTTATCTGTGTAGCACCAGGCTGCACATTGCAGAATGAATAATGTGCTCATGGACAGCTCAGTTTCCAGTTGCATTGGTGGCACAGCTGGTAGGGCAACCAGAACAGTATTCTGGGTGGCCTAGGTTCAAGTCCCAGCTGAGGTATTTACTTCTTTCTCTTTTCTGTTTGTATGTGTTCCATAAATATGCACACTGCACTCCTGTGATTCAAAATGTATTTATCTGTGCAGCATCAGGTTGTACGTTAGAGGAAGAGTAATGTACCTGGGTATGGCCCAGTTTCCAGTTGCCTTGGTGGCACAGCTGGTAGTGCAACTAGAACGATATTCTGGGTGGCCTGGGCTCTGGTCCCAGCTGAGGCACTTACTTCTCTCTTTTTTCTGTTTGTGTGTGTTCCATAAATATACACACCACACTCTTGTGATTGAGAACACTACAAGACTTGGGTCTGGTTACCTACATTTCTTTATAGTGTACTGGAGTCTGTAATCTCCAAACCCAAATTGAAAAATTTTAGAAGAAATCTTTAGGACTGAACAAGTGTCCAAAGATTCATCTTGACACATAAAAAGTGCATGAATACCAATTAAGAAGTTGAATACAATCATTGTTCTGAATTACATTTGATTTAGACACAAGTAACTGTGCATTTTGATCATATACATAACTAAACAACATTTTCAGAGTGGTGTCTTGAAGCCAGGTAGGAACCCGAGTAATAAAATTAGCATAAAGAACCATCAGTTATGTAAACTCAACAATATAAGTTAATAGATTTAATAAAACCTATCACCTTTTCCAAGACATCTAGGTTAGTAGTCATGAACATTGAGGTAACCAATTCTTCAGAGCAGCAATGTGTTTTGGAAAGAATTTCTCCCAAATAGTTATTCCTTTGTTTTTAAAAAAGAACAGCGAAACAGAATGTGCTCATGATCATCTACTTCACCACATCCACAGTTACAGTATGAGGAAGGGATTTCCTTTCTACATTGCTTATAATATAAGAAGTTACTGAGGAAATGTTTCAGTGTGTACCTTGCATATAAACATCTCTTATTTCTATTCTGAACAAGTTAGAAACATAGAAACATAGAAGCTGACGGAAGATAAGAACCGCAAGGCCCACCCAGTCTGCCCATTTCTTTTTCTACCTTATGAATGTGCCATAGGCCTTTGCTCTGTCAATGGCCTATCTATTCATACTCATCTGTATTGCTCCCGTATGCCTATCTCATATCTGTTTGAAGCCTTGCACTGTATTCATATCCACCACTTCCTGAGGTAGGCCGTTCCATGCATCCACCACCCTTTCTGTGAAAAAGAACTTCCTCACATTACCCCTTAATTGGCCTCCCTCTAATCTCATGCTGTGTCCTCTTGTCCTGCTATTTTTCTTATATTGAAACATGTTAGACTCTTTCACCTTGTTAATGCCCTTAAGGTGTTTGAATGTTTCAATCATATCACCTCTCTCCTTCCTTTGCTCTAGGGTATACATATTGAATTCAGTTAATCTGTCCTTATATGTTTTCTGATGCAGTCCCTGCACCATTTTGTTGCCTTCTCTGGACTGCCTCAATTTTGGTTAATGTCCTTGTGAAGGTGTGGCTCAGTACTGCACGCAGTACTCCATATGGGGCCTAACCAGTGTCTTGTAAATAGGGATTATTACCTCCCTCTTCCGACTTGTGATACCCCTACTAATACACCCCAACATCCCTCTAGCCTTACCTACTGCTTTAGAGGTCTGCTTGGATGATTTCAGGTCATCAGTGATGATGACGCCCAAGTCTCTTTCCTCCCTTGTGCCTGCCAGCAACTCCCATCCCAGCCTATAGGTGGCTTCAGGATTTCTGTTCCCTATGTGCATGATCTTGCACTTCTTTGCATTAAACCCCAGTTGCCACTCTTCCGACCATTTTGCTAGTTTATCCAGATCTCTTATCATTCTGCCCACAATGTCTGGATCATCTACTCTGTTGCAGATCTTGGTGTCATTTGCAAAGAGACAAACCTTACCCTCCAGTCCATCTGCAATCTCACTGATGAAGATATTGAAGAGGACTGGCCCCAGGACTGATACCTGAGGTACCCCACTTGTGACTTGCATCTCTTCTGACTGTATACCATTTACCACCACTCTCTGTTTTCTGCCTGTCAACCAGTTTGCCACCCAGTTCACCAACGTCTGACCCACCTCGAGCCTACCCAGCTTATTAATCAATCTTCTATGTGGAAAAGTATCGAAAGCTTTGCTGAAGTCAAGGTAGGCAACATCAGCTGCTCCCCCTTGGTCCACCACTCTGCTTACCAAATCAAAGAAATCTATGAGATTAGCTCTGCCAGACCTTCCTTTGTAAACCCATGCTGTCTTGGATCCTGGGCTCCTATGGATTCCAGGTGTTGCACTATCCTTTCCTTAAGGAGTGTCTCCATAATCTTGCCCACTACTGAGGTAAGACTGACTAGTCTGTAGTTCCCTGCCTCCTCCCCTGCTACCACTCTTGTGGAGCAGGATCACATGTGCCCTTCTCCAGTCTTCTGAGACCTCTCCTGTGCTCAGAGAATCACTAAACAGTTCTGATAATGGCTCTGCTAGTTCTACCCTTAGCTCCTTTAGTACCCTGGGATGTATGCCATCAGGTCCCATTGTCTTGTCCACCCTGAGCTTAGCGAGCACTTGTAAGACCCTTTCTTTTGTGAAGGGACTAGTGCACACCTCCTTTCCCCCTGTGTCCATGGTGCAGAGCTGTGGGTCCTGCCCTACCTTCTCTTCAGTAAATACTGAGCAGAAGTATCTATTTAGGATAGATGCTTTTTTTTACATGGTCCTCCACCTCACATGCCCCCTTATCCCCTTTGATCTTAGCAATACCACCTCTGGACTTTCTCCTTTCACTAATGTATCTATAGAAAGTCTTGTCCCCTTCTTTTACTGTTCATGCTAGTGTTTCCTAGGTTTGGGCCTTTGCCTGCCTTACTACCTTCCCTGCTTCCCTTAGGGAAGTTTGGTATGCCTCCCTATCTTCATCCTGCTGCGTTCTCTTGCAGTTTTTTATTAAGATTTATTAAGGAGTTTATATGAACTATGTATCTTAAAATTTTGTCTAGGGGCCATATCTTTTTGGGCCATCATGTTTCTACACCTTTGTTTACATTAAGTATTGAACCTGTTGATCTTTCTCTTTAGGCCTAAAGTGAAGTTGTTTACTCTGTGCAACAAGATACAGTCTCAGTATTCTATACGCTTCAGTCATTATGTTGGCAAGGCCTGCAGTACAGAAATCCTTCTTTAAGAATGTTAAATATTGAAATTGAAAACCAATTTTGGAATAATCAGTCTGTTTCTCAAAACATTTTCTTGGAAGTCTAGATTCATTTAGAGTTTGGAGATCCATGATGAAAGCTGAAATCGTAATCTTTATTAAAGTATTCAAAAAATACTGTTCCAGTTCGACTGTCAGTACTTGTTCAGGTATAGAAACAGAAAGATTTAGTGAACATTTGTAACGCTTGTTCAAAATTTCTCCAGGGGACATAAATTAATCGTACCCCAGGTTTACGAAGCATAAATTATGGATGCCTTCATTTCAACATTTATTGTAGTAAGACATCCTACTACCAAAGAACCTCCATAGTCTTTTGTGACTCTTAAGACCCAGTTTACTGTAGATTGTAGTTATTGCTTTAAACAACTTAGGTGGGCATTCCATTTAAGCTCCCTGCTATGTATGAACTGCTAGTAGTTTAGCATGGTCTAAAGATACCAACATAGTCATATGTATGAACTGCTAGTAGTTTAGCATGGTCTAAAGATACCAAAATAGTCATATGCATGAACTGTTGATAGTTTAGCATGGTCTAAAGATATCCAAATAGTCATATGTATGAACTGCTAGTAGCTTAGTATGGTCCAAATAAAGAGCCTAACAATCTTGCTTAGTACTTCCAAAAACTAATAATTGTGTTTTAGATTACATGTATTTATTTTTCAAATGTCTATGATTACATTAAGTATTGAACCTGGTGATCTTTCTCTTTAGGCCTAAAGTGAAGTTGAAATCAAAACCACATCATCAGCATATGCCAAGTACGGGACTAAATTATTCATTACTTTGGAAGAATGAAAATCTTGATCATAGAGCAGAGAAATTATTGTAGTGATATAAAGATTAAAAAGTAGAGGTGCTAATTTTATCAGTGAGATGTCCTGAATTACTATAATGAATTTGAGACCAAATAGTCTCATATAATCTAATTAATATATCATGTAAATTAATGTAGATTCCTAGATTGTATAAGGTAACCCATAATGTTGACTGGAGCTCTGTTGTGGGGGAAAGCAGGAAAATGGCAGGTCTCTGGATTTCTTTTTTTTGGCCCCCATTTGCACTTTTGTAAAGCACAGTGCTAGCCGCACATCAAAGGGCAACTACCTCTCATCGGTATCCCGTTATGTGGACAACTCAATCTGAGCGTCTGTGGAAATAACGAATAGCAGAGAATAGTGAGAGGGTTGAAATACTGAGGGTTACTATAGAGCAATAATGAGAAAGGAGAAAATAGCAAGCAGTTGTTCTGTGTAGTACAGCTGCTGTGGGCTGAAAACCATGCTGCCAACCTAGCGTGGTGGTTAGAGTCGCCACCTATATGTCACTGGGATGTGTGGTGCCTATGGGTTCAATCCCAGTGAGTGCTTTAATTTTTTTTGTTCTCTTGAGTTTCTCCCTGTCCAGGAGTTTGTGTCTCCCCCAGTTCTGTCACCTCCCCCACGAGAGGCAATATTGAATTCCTGCTCCCCAACTTTTTCTCCCTCCCCAAGTTGCCTTCCCTGCAGAATATTCCCCTACTGAGTTTCTCCCACTCCCTGAGTTGCATCCCCCAAGAGATGGTTATTTTAGATAGGGGTCTTGGGGGGCAATGCCCCCTGTAACAGGGGGAAAGTCAGTATCTCTATTAGCTGTTTTGGTACTCGCTATAGTGTGGGTTTCTGATTTTCATTCACCCTCTTTTGTCGGCACCATTGTTTCCTCAGTATTATGATATGGAACTTCTGCATCCAACAGAGAAGCAAGCAGCACTTCTAGCTGGACCAGTGTGCCCCGCCCAATGCCCTGAACAACCCTGGAGTGCCGCGCAGACCATGCAAGGGCAAAGCTAGGGCAGAAATGGTTTTCCAAGGGCAGGAACCCTGTACTGTACAAATAAATCTCTGGTGACTGAGCCCCTACAGCATGGCTGTCACCATGTTTGTGCCACTTGACCCTTTTCTGGAAGCCAATCAGAGGGCTGAACTAGGAAACAAAGTTGCAGAGGTCTTTGGACTGCTGGAGGGCTTATTAATTCAAACACCTTTTCCCCAGCTAATTGACTATTGTAAGTGAGACCTCTACTGACAGTCCTCATGAGCCAATAGGAGTTAGACATACTCGAGGAGAAGGCTAGAGGAGATCTGTGGGAGACTTTTTTTTTAATTAAGTGTATTTTATTGCTTAATATGGACAAGGACAGACACACAAGACAGTGCAAACTATCCCTAACTATTTACAAAATGTGACGCATACAGTACACCATAAGACACTTAAGAGGGTAACTGATAATACCTAGAATACACATAAGATACAAAAAGAGTGATAAATTATTAAATTATAACATTCCATCATTATTTAATGTAGAGTTATTTGGAAGAGTATATAGGGTATGCAACTTACTCCACCTAGTGTCATAGGCTTTCATATTGTTATTGATGCTGGCAAACATTTTTTCTGTTCTTAAGTTGAAGAGGAGTTCTTGAAACCATTCACTGTACATAATGATCTCCTGGTCTAGCCAGTGTAGGAGTACCGACTTTTTTATGGTTAAGGAAATCATGGCCATATGGTGACTCCTTTCCCTTACCTTCCTACCTTGGTCCATGCCTTTGTGTCCTTGCACTTAGATTATTACAACTACTTTTACCTAGGGCTTCCTGTGGTAAAAATCCGCTGCCTGCAGCTAGTGCAGAATGCAGCGGCCTGGCTTTTGATGAGATCTGCTCGATCCTGTCATATTTCGCCGGTGCTGCGTGAATTGCACTGGCTACCAGTACAGTGGCGGATCACCTTTAAAGTCGGCCTGCTGACTTTCAAAGTCCTAACGAACTGGGCCCGGATTACCTCAAAGAGCTCCTGGTCCCTTATTGCCCTGTACGATCACTCCACTCGGCCGAAGAGGGGTTGCTAGAGATTCCAAGGGTATGTTTAAAAACATCTGGGGTGAAAACTTTTATGTATGCAGCCCCTACCCTTTGGAATTCTCTACACTGCTGGCAATGGGAGTGCGCAACTGTGGAGGGATTCAAGCAATCTCCAGAAACTTTTTCGTGGCACCAGACATTCAGCGATTGATTTTTTTCCTTCTTTCTTCTGGTGTATTGTTATTTTAATGTTCATTTTATTGATGTTCATTCTGTTTTTAAACTGTGAGGTGCCTTGGTTATAGATAAGTCACTCTATAAATAAATGTTATTATTATTATTATTTATTATGAATGCTGCTTTAGTTCCCTACTAGGCACATTATTTATTTATTTATTTTTTATTTAAACATTTGGTAATTGGGAAAAGGCACACTGAGGCAAGGCTCATTTCTAGGTGCGACCCGGGGGCAGCGGGAAAGGGAATTATCGCACAACAATACATTTATGATACATAATACAAGAATATACAAGAATACATAAAAGCAACTGATAAATACATGAATACAGCACATACAGGTATATTGGTAACCACATTGTTTGAATATGAAGAAAACACTGGTATGCAAACACCATGGTAAAGTGCAGGATGAATATAGGGAGGTTAATAGCAAAAGAAAAGTAGGTAGACACTAGGTGAGGAGGAGAGCTGGTAGATGTGCTACTTGTTTGTAAGGGGACGGGAGCAGGTGGGGTAGCAGGAGGCATAGTTGGTTTTTGACAGAGTTGTGTGAGAGTGAGTTTCTTAGGAGAGGTGTTTGGTTGTTCCATACAGAAGGGAGCCTATAGGCGAAGGTGGATTTGCTGGCTGTCAAGGAGGGTTTGGGGAGTGAGAAGAAGTGGGAATCCCTAGAGCATAGTGCATATGGTGAAGTAAGTGTGGGTGTAAGCTTTTCTGAGAGGTAAGTGGGGAGCAGTTAAACCAGTATTTTGATATTAACGTGATGGAGTGGACAAGGCATCGGTGGGACAGAGGTGACATATCGAAGGCAGAGAGGAGAAAGCTGTGGTGGGTTCTAAGGATGGAGTTTGAGGCAAAGCAGCAGAAATCATAAAAGAGAGAATGAAGCCTGGCTAGTGAAGAGGAGGGTGCAGTGCAGTATACTAAGTCTGCGTAATTAAAAATGGGGGTAATCATTTTAGCTAGCAATTCGTGCCTCACTGGTAGTGGGAGAGATTCTCTGTTATGGTATAATATACCTTCTTAGGGTGAAGTTTTGAGGAGATGATGTCAATGTGGAATGAGAAATTTAGCTGGGGGTCCAGCCACACTCCTAGATTTTTGTAGGATTTGACAGCACTAAGAAATGTTCCATCCAGAGAGGTGATTGCAAGGGGAGTGGGTACTTTGGCAAGCTTTTGAGCAGTCCCAAAGTCACGGAAACTGCCTTGGCTGTGTTGATTTTGAGTAGGTTTGCTTGGAACCAGAATTGCATAGAGAGGCAGTCCTGTTGTGGAGGTCTTTGAACCTCACTTAATACTGGGCTGGATAAGAAAAGGATGGTATCATCTACATACATATGAATGAGGGATCTTGAGCAAATGGAAGGAGGTTGTTTATAAATAAGCAAAATAAAATGGGGCCAAGGATCGAACCTTGGGGGATGCTGGCAGTATGGGAAGGGGTGGATGTGGAGCTTGCTATCCTGACAGATTGAGTCCTGTTTTCAAGGTAAGATTTAAACCACTGGATGGCCGGGGGGGGGGGCAAGTACTGTTACCTCGAGTTTATTCAGGAGTAGGGGGTGAGAGACTGAATAGAAGGCCTTTGCCAGGTCTACAAAGACTGCCGCAGTGAGATGGCCTTGATCTGCTGCTAAGTGGATGTGATCTGTGATGCAGAGAAGGGAGGATATAGTGGAATGGGGCTTCCTGAAGCCAGATTGTTATGGGGAGAGAAAGTTGGAGGCTGTAAGGAAATCAGTCAGCCTGGACTGCACTAGCATTTCATGCAGTTTGGATAGGGCTGGGAGGAGGGAAATAAGCCAGTAGTTGCCAAGCACTGAGGGATCACTGCCCTTGTGGAGAGGGATGACGCAGGCTGATTTCCAGGCTTTGGGACTGTGCTGGAGTAGAATGATAGATTTAGTAGGAAGGTGAATGGAGGTGCATTGGCAGGGGCAGATATGCGCATGAGACTTGGTTGAATGCCAGTAGGGCTTGATATTGAAAGATTTAGGGATTGGAGGGCTTTCAATACTTCTTCAGTAGTAATTGGGAATGAGCAGGAATGACTTACTGTATGAGGTGGACTTTGTGGGGCAGCATTTCTTCTTCGGTGGGGTGGGATGGCTGGGGAGAGTGCAGGTGGTGAAGAATTTATTTAGGGTTTGAGCTATTTTGATGGGGTCAGATATTGTACAGTCATTTTGCTTGAATGTGGGGGTATTGGTTTGAGGGGGGTCAATGAGGGAGTGGACCAGCTTCCAAAAGGAGGAGGGGTGCATGGTGCGAAGATGGGACCTGAAGTAATCAGCTTTGGCTTGCCTTATGGTGTTCATGCAGGCATTTCTGATGGTGTTGTAGGTTTATTTGGATTGAGGGGTCTGGGAGGCTTTGAAGAGGAACCAAGCCTTGTCACGGGTTTTGCAGAGGGCAATTATTGGGGCAGAGACCCAGGAGTGGTGAAATTTTTTTTACCTTGGCTTTTACTAGTGGGGTGTGGGAGTCTGAGATGCGTTTGAAGATATGCAGGAACTGGGACAGGGCTGTGTCAACATCTGGAGCAGAATAGACTGGGTCTCAGTCTGCATGCTTTAAGTCACAGTGGAGAGAGTTGTGGTTGAGCAAATTTAGAGGGCGAGTTTTAATATATTTAGGGTGGATTTGGGCAGTTGGGTCTTTCTGGCACAGTAAGTGACACAGTGGTCACATAGGGTGCATCCAGGACCCCAGCTGTGGATATTCTGTGAGGATGGGAAGAGAGGATCCAGTTGATAATGGAGTGGTTTGTGGAGTGAGTGTTATAAGCAAGTGGGCTCTGTGATTAACTGGGTGAGGTTGTAGGATTCAATTTTGGAGGTGGCAGGCTTGAAGGAGGGGGAGAGCCAATCCAGGTTGTAGTCACCCAAAAGTAATAGTTTGCCAGATGTTGCAAGGGGCGGTAGATTTCAGGATGGAATAAGTCTTCAAGACCCAGAAGAACATCTGCTCTATCCTTAATACAACACTGCTCTATCCTTAATACAACCCTGTAAGTCTCTGACCTTAGAATAGTCCCAAAACATGTGCTTGAGAGTACTCTCATGTTATCTGCATCTTGTGTAGTTACTGGATGGCAACCACCCCATTTTGGCTAATTTCTCTGGAGTGTAATATGTGTTATTTAACAACTGAAAATTGTCTACTGCAGAGTTTGTCATTTTTTATGTAAATTGATAAGTCTGACCAAATTTTCCCCCAGTTAAACTGCTTCTCTGGGAATTATGTGTTCCTGTAAGGACAGATGCCATCCAGTTGAGGGTATCTTTTTGAGAAAATGAAATTATAAAGGTGGGAAATTGCATGGGGCTGCACTGCTGGTTTCATAGCAGATTCTATTGTGTTTCTCTGATCTTCTGTGCATGGGTCTGGGCCAAAAGGGGTGGCAATAGTGTCTGTAATTTGTAAAAACTTAAAAATGTGCCTGTTCTATATATGATATGTAGCCTGGATGGAATGAAAGGTCCTGAACTGACCATCAAGCAGCAGCTGATACACAGTTGTGTGCTCTATATTAACTAGGAAATCCTTCAGAATTGCTATCCCATTTATTTTAAAATTAGGATTGTCAAATACCAGTTGACTTGCATCTTTGGAGAGAGGTTTATGTCCAATATCCTTCCCAACTGGTGTTGTATTTTAATCAATAAGCCTTCTACAAAGCTCTTGAGGGCAGTTGGCAAGTGGGTGTAAGGTGTAAAAAACAGCCACTGAATTATTTTGGAGCTGTAAGCTCATGGTAGATTCTATGGTGGAGTGGACCGTATCAAACCAAGTTAAGGGCAAGTATATATTCAGCATGTGCAGTGGGTATAGCAGGTGGGGTAAGATATTCATTTTAACTATATAATTATATATGTATTATAGGGGTGCAGTCATGTCCCTATAGCTAGGGTTGAGTAGGCACTTCAATGTTAAAACTTGAAATTTTGCACTTTAATAACTTTGAAACTGTTTAACAGATTTACATGCAAATTCTTATGTACCATTGCCCAGGGAAGATCTCTGGATGTGGCAAGTTACATTCCAGTCGGATGTGCAGTTTCCGACTTCCATAAAGGTAAAAAAAACATTTTTTCACTCATTGCCTTTGCTGGGATTTCAAGTTATTGCATTTAAAAAATTTGAAAAAAATAGTTTCTGGGCATGCTCAGTAAGCACTAAAAGATAGCTGTATGAAACAAAAAAATAATTATTTTTTCATATGACATCATCCTTTTTTGTTTGAGGAAAATTCTTTTTCATATGGCTGCCATCTTGTTTTCAGTTTTGCCTGAGAAATAAAAATTTGGAAACACCCAAAAATGATATTCTGGGAAGTAACCAACACATGTAGCTTGCTTATTGGAACCCCCTTAGCTGCGTTCTGCACTTTATTGCTGAAGAAATGCCCTTAAAAATGTGTTTTATTTTACATTGAATTTTTTGTATCGGCGTCATATGAAAAATGATCTTGTTTTGTATGACAACTCACAAAAAATATATTTTTTCTTATGGGAAATCAATGTATTTCAAAGGGATTTTCAACTTTGGTTCATAACTTTGCCATTTTTGCATATTTTGACAACAGATTTTCAACATACCCTTTTTGAGACCCCTCCTCATGAACAATGGGGGTGTCGTTACGCAACTCCGTCCCGAAAGGTGATTTTTCAGTCGTTTGGCAAATTCACCTTTCTGGCAGGATTTGCATAATGACAATCAATATTGTTCATAAGGTGGAGTCATAAGAAGGCTATGTTGAAAATTAGGGGTCAAAATAAGTAACAATGGCAAAGTTATGACCATTTATTGCAATTTCACTATGCACGCTCATAACTTTGACAATTTAAAAGACTTTGTCCCCAAAGTTTCAACATAGACTTCTTATTACCCCACTTTATGTATGTCACAGCTGTTATTTTTCAAACCCTAGTCAAAATGTGTTTTCGCACCTGTGGTGCAGAATGTTGTTGCAGTTGTGTGGAATTACATTTTGGTGGGGATTCGAAAATTTTCTGTACCAGGTACATAATGTGGGGTAATAAGATGGATATGTTGGCAGTTTGGCCACTGTTGTCCTATAAATGGAAGTGCAGGGCCATTCAACAGCAACCTACATGTACACATCTATGGAGGGATGGGAGCGCAGGGCCCAAATGGCACTGCGCTCCCACAAGCAAATAAGGCTACAATTACACTTTCTCAAACAGTAAGGAAATTGCAAAAAACTATGTTAATGTATTATTTAGGGTTGATATCAAACCATAGAAAGCAGGGAAATATGACGTTAGGGTTTCCAACCCTAACACCCCACCCCCACCTTGCACACACCAACAGGCATCGGGGGGTACCTTGGGGTCATCATCAGCCCTAATCTCACCCATTCTCCTGTACTGTACCCATCTCAGCTTATTTAGTTATGGAATGGGGTGAGTGCTGGAAGCGATGACCCCAAGCTTATCCTAACACCCATTAGCAGTGCAGAGTGGGAGGTGGGAGTTAGGAGTTGGAACACTAATGTCATACTTCCCTCCTTTTTACAGTTTGATATCACTTCAGTTCAATTTATTGGTTATACTGGAAAGGCATGTGAGCAAAAGTTGCCCATTTTCACAAGCATCCGGTTTTGGACAAATACAACGTGAGATTACATAAATTAGGTAGAACAGTCAATGAACGCAATTTGGGAATACAGAAAACAAGGTACAAGATCATTCAAACAAAAGTGACATTAAACAAATATTGGATAAACAATAAGGGATAAACTATAATAAGTGCACTGTAGGAAAATGCTCTGCAAGTTCAGACCTGGAGGGCTATCAACCCTAACCAATGTACTAATGTAGATTTTTGCAAAGAATATAATATACTGTATATATTATATGTAAATATATTAATTCTGCTCCATGCAGATTGGGGTAATACAGCCCATCTGTCTAGGTCTTGCTTTATAGTTAGAAATAAGTTATCCAAATTACATTTTTGGAGGAGTTTGGGCTTTTAGTTAACTCAATCCCCAGGTATCTTAACTGTTCGTGGGTCCATATCAAGCCAAGCTCAATAATTTGCTCTTTGCTCACTGAGGTGTTGAGGGGCATGACTATAGTTTTCCTGCTATTCAGTTTGTAGTTGGAAAGACTGCCGAATTCTGTAATCATGGTAATGGCTGCCGGCATGGAGATTTGGGGATGGGTAATGTGGAGCAAGATGTCATCTGCATACACAGATAGTTTGAATTGTTCTGCACCAATGAGCACCCCAGTTATTAGTCCGTTCGAGTCACATTTCTGAATCAGGGGCTCCAGGTATAGGTTGAAGAGTAAAGGGGATGGGGCAACCTTGCCTGGTGCTCCTTTTCAGGGAGAAAGTAAGGGAAAATACACCATTATAATAAAGCTGAGCACTGGGCTTGGAGTATAACACTTGGATCAACTGTATGAATTGTTGTGGGAAATCAGACTTGATTGGGGCCTCGAACAGAAAAAGCCAGGATACTCCATTAAATGCCTTCTCCTTGTCCAAGGACACCAGGGTCACAGGGGTTCCAGGGTCCTCAGACATGGAGAAGACATGGGTCAGCTTCTTAAGATGGTCACAGAGTTGCAGGATGGCATGAATCCAAACTAGTCACTCCTAATTTTGTCACCTCACATTTTATTAAGGCATTCAGACAGACCTTCTGCCTGTGTTTAAATATCCTAGTTGATCAGGGATATAGGTCTGTAATTGGTTACTTTATCAGGTGCTTTACCTGGTTGGAGAAGTAGAATGATGATTGCCTCTGACAAGGTCCAATCGGTAATTCTCTCTGAGTGAATGTAGGCAAAATTCTGTAAAGTTGGTTGTAAAGCCATTGGGACCTGGGTCCTAATCTGAGGTTAAAGATTTTTTGGAGGAAGCTACTTCCTGTCCTGTGATGGACTGGCCAGGACTTCTGATTGCTTGGGTATGAAAGTGGGCAGCATGTAGGAGTCCAAATAGTTAGATATTGTGGGACTTCTATACAGAGTTTTGTATGGCACTAGGTCAAGATCGCAAATACCAGAACAGTGCGGTCAACAACCGCAAAACCAAAATAGCATTAATAATTACAGCACCCTACCAAAAGAGTGACCTGCAAAAATGAAGCCAATGGTAGCGGTCCACAGACACACCAACTGCTACCATGGCTTAACAGAAATAACATGTAGGTTAAGTTTTTAGGCTACCCTAAAACCCTCTGAGCATGGAAGCCACCCCAAACCCCCAACTAAATAAGAGAGGCAACTCAGGGAAGGGAAAAAATGTCTGGGGGAAATCTTGAGGAAGGAAGGAAGGGGAACAGCGTATCCACATAGGTCAGGAGGGGGGATAAACAAACGCAAGTTCCAGAACCAGGAATCAAACCCTGGTCCACCATTGTTCTGCCACCCTCCACTGCCTGTGGCACCACCCTTTGCATCACAGCAGCTGCTCAGCGGCAAACCCCCCAACAGATCCTATATCCTCTTCCTTCCTAATGGCAAACAGTTACAGTGTTACAGATAGTGTTAATGCTACCTACGCTATACTATCCCCATAGCTGTTTCATCTTTCGCTATTTTGACAGTGGAATTTTGATGGCATTATTCTCGCTTTCTCTATTTTAACCCGGTACGGTTTTGTATTAAGTATAGAATTCATGGGCAGTCACTCTGGGTGAGGTTTTGATTCTCCCATCCTGATCTGATTGGATAGCTGCAATAAGTCTGGTAGCTTCCTGCTTTTTAAGCCTGAAGGCAATTAGCTTCCCAGCTTTTTCTTCTTGTTCAACATATTTTATGTGCATTTTAGAAACAGTGTGTTCCACCTGTTCTCTTAGTTCTGCATATTGGTCTTATAAGTGTGTAAAGAGTAGTTCTAATATCCTCCAGCATGGAAGGTGTTAAGTGGGCTTCTAGCTGCCTGATGCTAGCCAGTACTTTGGTGGCCTTCTCGTTTCGTTCTTTTTTCCTGTTGGAGGCCAGTCTAATTAGTTCGCCCATTAGAATGCAGTTGCATGCTGCTTATTCTACATCCTTTTGCTCTGCTGTCCCTAAATTCATTCATTCATTCATTTCATTTACTGGGGCTTTAACCATTGAGCAAGCTCCTTTAAAATGGTGACCCATGATGACAAAAGGCATACATACATACAGTAACAATATTCAATGGACAATAATTAAACACATATTACAATGTACAATACAATAAATATTGACAATAGATCTAAATCTTGTGCAAATATACAATAATGTTGACACATTTAACAATACACATAATAGGCAATACATTTCTAAATATTTAACCATATTACGTCATCATTATTGAGTCAACCACAACCACACTTAGATTTTGTATTAAAATGGTGTAAAAACCAATCTTTTAATACTTTTACTGAAGGGGGCTTACTATTGGGCAGACAAAACTCATGTGGTAATTTGTTCCAGTAAAAAGTACCATTTGGCTAAAAAGGTTCATGGACCTTTGTGTTTTTGTTAATAGGACAATCAATTCTCTATAGGCAGAATTTCTTAAGGAAGAATTTCCTTTCTTTTCTTGTAATTTAAGAGCCACATAATTCAGGACTTTACACATTCCACTTCTGAAGGCCAGGACAAATGTATGAGGATTCATCTTTCTGCAAGAGGGAGCCAACCTAATTGTTTATACATGCTACAGTGGGGGGTTTCCCTTGGACATTTCAAAATAAGCCTTGCCAGTCGGTTGTACAATATATCTAACTTTAGTAACTTCCTCTTGTTTGAGTAGTCATACAGAACATCTCCATAATCGAACAAGGGGAAAAGTTGAGTTCCCACTATTTTTTGTATAATCTGACTACCCAGACAGTTTCGGTTATGATAAAGGAGTCCCACTGTCTTACCAATTTGGGTTACTAATTTTTCAACAAGCACATTGCCAGTGCCCGAGGATTCCAGCCAGTATCCCAGGTACTTGTAAGAGTCTATCTGATTCAGGCTTGCCCCCTCCATATCCATGATAGACAAGTCTCCACCATTTCTTAATTTTGCCGGTGTTCCAAATAGCATACATTTAGTCTTGCCTATATTCATTTTAAGTTTAGATTTTGCAAAAAAGTCCTGTAATCTGTTGAAACTAGACTGAAGTTTACATTGTACTTCACCCAAAGTGGGTGCAACAATGTACAGTACAATATTGTGTCATTGGCATACAAATGATATGCCATAAATGATATACTTGCTCTCATGTCTTGTAAAGAAATTAAAAATAACAATGGTCCCAGGACCGAACCTTGTGGAACTCCTCGGACCACTGGCAAAGCTGTACATTCTTTTCCATTAATAGCAGTTAATTGCATTCTTAAATAAAGATATGAATAAATAAATAAATTGCACTGTAAATAGTCTGTGGGGTTTTCTCTAAGTGTGTCTACTATGAATTTGTCTTTTAAAAGTTCAGTATTTAACTTCCAGGTGGTATCTTTGTGTCTTGGAAAAATGCATGCTGGAGTAAAATTGGGACGTGGTCTGAGAGAACCCTGGGTGTTATACTGCAAGAATGCAACCCATGCAGATTGGTCTGGCTGACTAAGGGGTAATATATCCGAGAGTATAAACTGTGCGCAGATGAATAAAATGAGAATTCTTTAGAGGTGGGTTGTATAATTCCCCATGGGTCACACAGCCCCAGAGAATCCACCATGTCTCTTAATGCCCTTTGCGCGGGTGATAGCCCTGCTTTTACTCGACCAATTCTGTCCAAATCAGGTGCAAAGATAAGATTCCAATTGCCCCCAACAATAAGAGGAAGATGCAAATAGGGTTTATATTTTGACAATAGTCATGAAGAACCTGGGGCTGTCAGTGTTAGGACTGTATACAGAGCCCAGTAATACTTCAGTAGTGTCAAGCTTCCCCTGCAAAAAATAAATATATTCCTTCAGGATCCTCAAAAGATTGAAAAGCATGAAATTTAGTTAACCTGCTAATGAATATTATCACCTCCCACTGCCTAGAATTATCCCCTGCACCGAATGCTTGACCCACTGATCCTCTGCAGAAAAGGACACTTTCTGAGGCTAGGAGATGGGTTTCCTGGATGAAAGGAACATGTGCCTCCAGCTGCTACATGTATTTTAGTATTTGGTAGCATTTAACCCTAGCCCTTGCTACGTTAACCTTCCAGCTTAAATATCTAATATTAGTACGTGTTGTAGGCAGTAAGGTATGGATCAGGCGCTCTAGTATTAATACTCATGGTGCCCATATCATGTCTTAATGCTGAGGTATTCATCAGTTCTTCACCTGGTAGCTCCCTCCCCCACCCCAGTCCCAAACATCCCCTACCCAGTGACAACCAGTCCTGACTGACTCAGGAGCCACATGAGTAATCAATGTTAACCAACTAAACCACAACATACACCTCCTAGCAAATTTTGGCAAACACACTCCAGTGTAAAAGAAAATTATTTCATTTACTAAACATTTATTTCATTTAATTTATTTCATTTACTAAACATTTATTTAATTTCATTTATTTCATTTACTAAACATTAGTTAACATTTGCACAGTCTGACAGGGTGCAGCGTGCAAGAAAAAGTTGTGATAACAGAATATAACTCATATATTGTTTTATTCTTGCCTTGCAGCTTCATATTTAATTCGTTTAAGTACTGAGTAATGTCACACAGAAATGCAACACAGAGGAACCAGTAAGTATCATCCAAAAATTGAAAGCGTGCAGTTTCACCATATCCAATAATGAAGAGCTTGAATGGTTCAAACAAATCCGAAACATGGGCTAGCATGCTGCCATCAGAAAGCCACCTTACTTCGATGTGCATAACTAAATCACTGTACTGCATATCGAATTCTTCGCACAGAATTACGTCACAAAGAGATGTAAACTTTGCAAATAATGCTTGTTGGTATACAATGCAGTGGTAAGACAAAATGTCATGCATCGACTTTTCAGACTTACAGTAATGCGTCCTGGTTGGTTAATACTGTATAGTGCGAGAACTATTTGCATTGCTTACTGGGAAGAGCTGCAGGCGACAAGTTGAAGAGCCACTTGAGGCTCAGGAGCTGCAGTCTGAGTATCACTGCTGTAACCAAACAAACAGTACAATAACGGATGTAAAACACAACATTATAACAAGTAACATACAACTTTACCCAGGTCGATGGGCTTCCCCCGGTCCCTGGACTGCACTCCTGCTGCTGTAGGACCACTTTGGAACCAGTGGAGAGTATCCTGCGCCAACTCCACGTCTATGCTGGAAGGCTTTGTGGAGCCTAAATATGCCAGTAAGTGTGGAGGCTACACAGTGTTTCTGTTGTACTGAGGGAATGGATTCCCTAGGAAAGCCTCCAATCGGCTGTTTATGAAGCTAACAGTGCAGCTGATCTGCCCCTTGGGTAATTGAGGTTCAGACCATCCTTTTACCGTATTAAGGTGACACTTGATGTGGTTTAATGTTAGGCTGGGATAGCTGTGATAGAAAAGCCGCTTCTGGCTTAAATCCCCCTTCCCATGTTGGGTCTGGTGGACACACTAAGTAAGTCAGAGAATTACACCCTTCCCCCCACACTGATTAGACTCCTGTACCTGTTTGGTATAACTCAGTAGTTCTCGTACACTGTCATAGTGAGCCTCCCTCAAACCTTGTAAAAGATCTTGAGCCCCCCCCATATAGTAATAATTTTGGGCCTCCCCATAGTTAGAACAATTATCATACTTTGCACAGTACACAAGGAATACAGTGACACTCCTTTGAGTAGTTGAGTTTACTCTCATTTTATTAAACTTATTATTCTCCCTCTGTATAATCCCCTCCCCATGTCAGCCTACTCACTCCACACTTCTGGGTTTTGGACCCCATTTACTGCACCCCTTGTTGCAATACCTCCATGAGTCAGATTACTTTCTTTGTCAGTTTTACCTTGTTTTTAAACACCTTCTCAGGGACCATTTTGCTTTGTCCTGTTCTTGCTCCTAGTACCTCTCAACCTAGCCTTTGTATTTGTGCTTTTCTGCAGCCAGTATAATGGGTCAGTTGTTACCTTGTACCTATTCATTTGTATTATTTTGCATTTTGTTTTGCACAGTTTCCAAGAACTGTATTTCCTCCATTCAGCTTTCCCCCATGTCATACCAGGAAACACGTGTTTGTTGAGTGCGACTTTCCTGGTCACCCATTTTGTACATACATTTGCATGCCATTATTCACTTTAGTTTGCTGCATCCTATCACACAAAGCATCCACAACCTGACATTTAAATATAGTACATTTTAAGGCCTGTTTTTGAGCCTCCCTTGGAAGAGGTTTGGGCCTCCCCTGGGAGGCTGGCCTCACCATTTGAGAAATCCTGGTATAACTCCCCTCCCCTGACTGGGGACAACTTTTTACAAGTACAATAATTGAAGCATGTAATACAAATAAAAAAGAAAGGTAGTGGAACAAAAACCTGAGAAGTTTTTATAATTACAGTCCCCTCTTAAGAGGAAGGGTGGAAAAAATTCCATCCTAGGTATACAAGAATGCTTGTGGTCACACAGAGAAACCTCCCATACCTAAAAAGAAGTGGAGGGGGGTTGGAGGGGTAAGGGAAAAAGGGAGGGAAGGATTAAGGGGAAGGTAGAGAGGAGAGACACACAAAAACCAAACCATTAGCATCTGTTCTTCAAAAAAGGCTTTAGTTCTATATGATCACTGAGGCCATGTCCCACATATGCTCCAGTCATATAGATCCAGTAGTTTTCTCTCTCACTCAAAACATCATCCCTAATTCCTCCTCTGGGACCTAGTATAGCATGGTTAATCCCAATGAATTTTAACCGGTGCTCAGTACCCATTGGGGCCTTCTTCATGTGCACTGCCCAGATATAATCTAGATTTTCATTTCTAATGGCCTAGTATGGTCTCTTATCCTTTCTTTCATTTTCCTTTTTGTTTTGCCTATGTAATAGGCCTGACAAGTGCAAAAAGACATATACACCCTCCTATCATATGGATTTAGAAACATCCTACACTCATGTACATTTTCACAAATGTAGACACATCCCAGATGACTCCCTCCTCCCAATACCCCAGATAAAGGTTGGCATAATTGGGGGCAAAACTGGCCCCCATTGCTGTACCCTTTATCTGGTGGCATGTTTCACCTTGAAAATTAAAGTTTCCTTTTAGGGTAATTTTTGAAAGATCTACCAAAACCTCTGTTTCAGGACAAGAATCAACCGGTCTTTTGACTGTGTGGTATATTGGTATATAATGATACTACAGCAAGGGTAACTAACATGCTGTTTTCCATCTGTACCACATCTCTCAAATACCTAAGTACATCCCCAGTATCTCTGATGAAAGAGGGTAAAGATGTTACAAGGCCCTTGATATTGTCAGCCACAAATCTGGCTAGTGGTTCTGTAACCGTCCCTATGCCAGAAATTATGAGCCTACCAGGTGGATTCTCCAATGTTTTGTGTACCTTGGGGAGGGTGTATATAATTGTGCCTTAAGGGGGTGCTCTGTGGTTAAATATTCTTTAACCTTTACCTGGGATATTGGGAGGACAGTGTCATCTGGGATGTGTCTACAAACCAGTTCCTTCCAAAAATGTTACTGTGGAAGTGGTTTGTTGATGACATTCTCATGGTGTTGCAGGGTGACAGCAAAGAACTTGCAGAGTTTGTTACATATTTACATGTAACAAATCCCAATATAAGGTTTATACAGAATGCAAGTAGGCAGGAGATATCTTTTCTTGATGTTCTGATCAAAGTGAATCAACAAGGCAGATTGGCTACAAGCGTTTATCATAAGGATACAGATAGGAATACCATCCAACAGGCAAGTAGCTGTCACCCTCATCACACAACTGAGAACATTCCAAAAAGCCAGTACTTCCAAATTAAAAGGAATTGCAGTCAGGAGTTGGACCTTGAAAAAGAACTAGAGGTCCTGAAACTAAGATTCATAGATAGAGGGTATGCTACTGCTATTTTAGATAAAGCTAGAGAAGCATGCGACAGTAAGGATAGGGAGGACATGCTGTCAGTGAATACCTGCGGCATCAGGTCTCATTACACCCCTGGGCAGGTGGGTACAGTCCAATACTGCCCACACTGTCGGGAATGATTGCTTGCTTAATGAATATTAATTTTCAGATGGACTGTCTGTTTTGATCAATGGGAGGCTGCCATGATCCCTAGAAACCCAGAGGACAGTCTGAGCTGAGCTCAGTTCAGTTGGAGCTCCTCTTGAGGGAGAGGGGCTCTGGCCCGTCACTCCAGAAAGTGAGAAGAAGGCCTGCCATGGGGCTTGCACAGCCCCCATCCCCAGGGGCCTGCATTGCCTACTAACATCTGGAAGGTGCTGCTTCAGAATGAAAGTGTTGATCTGCTGCTTACAGAAATGACAGTTGTTTGGGAGGGTCCCAAAAGAGAGGAATCCTGCTATGATCTTCGAGGGAAAGACACCTGCCTGTGGGGCTTATGCAGATATTAGCCCAGGGGGTGCTCTATATTGCCCTGTGCTGCCTTCCAATGGTTGGAAGGATTGTGTCAACAGAATGAAAGTGTCATTTGCTGACCAGTGTTGAGGTCATCAGCTGGGAGTTTCTTGAGGGAAGAGAAACTACCCCGGATGCCCGAGAAAGTATGGAAGCCTACTTGGAGGCTTGCGTAGCCAGAGAGTCAAGGGAAGCCTGCCTGATTTTGCCAGTAGTTGGAAAATAAAGTGAGAAGATGTGCCTGTCTTCTGCTCAAGTTTAAGCATGTAAGTGAGAAGATGTGTTCTTCTGCTTCAAGTTGCGAGACTTGCAATAATCTCCCCTTGTTCAAAGAATCTAAGAGACTGTTTCCTGCTAACATTCAGAGGGAAACTTCAGGACTATGTCAAGCCAAGAAACAGCCACAGCTGCAAGCTGGCAGTGTGACTGAAGTCATTTATAGCAAGAGGGGAACAGTATAGAACCACAAAAAGGGGAAGATGGTTCAACCAAGAAATTGTGGGTACATGGAATTCACTTCCACCAGTAATGGTTAATGCAAATAACTTGTCTGCCTTCAAACATTTGCTGGGCCAGCACATGGGAGATAAGAAATGGGAATTTGTCCACTAAGTAGTCCTTAAATGGCACTGGTATCTCATGGACTTGTAATCATACCTATGAACCTATTAAGGATGTACCTGAATATCTGAAAGAGAGTGACTGCACTACGAAGTCAGTTTGGGGAATCAGCCTGGTAGTGTCACTGCTAGGCATTACCAATTCATCTCCCCCGATCTTCAACATAGGTACAGCGATCACAATACTACTTTTTGTATCAGAGGTAAAAATTTTGTACACAGTAAACCTAGATTTATTTATTTTCACTCTACTAAGAATTTTGATTAGCTGGCATGTTCAAGGGACTTGGATAATATAAACTGGGAAAGGCTTAAACTAATTCCAGACATAGATTTGGCCTGGAGTTATTTTATGTCGAAGCTAATGCAAGTATATAATTTGCATTTGCCTACTAAAACTAAAAAGGTAAAACAAACTTCAGCCCCATGGTTCTCTTATGATTTAAGGAAATTAAAAAGGTTAAAAAAAGCAAGCTTGGGAGTGTGCACGTAAATTTTGTCAGAAACAAGACTGGGGACACTATAAAAGGTTAAGAAATTCCTATGTTGCAGCAGTTAGAGAAGCTAAGCAATCCTTTTATAACTTAAAACTTGAGATCTGACAACTAATAAGAGCTGCAGCAGCCCAGATGTGCTGACTCCCTCTCTTCTAGAAATTTCAGCCCTTCAGATTGCTGCTCCCCTTACATATCTGTTTAACTGGTCTATATCTGAAGGGATGGTACAAGGCGATTGGAAATTGGCCATGGTCATCCCCATTTTTAAGGGGGGGGGGTAGCCCTGGACAAATAATCAATTTTAATAATAATAATAATAATCTTTATTTTTAATGCACCTTTTAAATGTCAAGGTGCAGTACAAATTAAAACAATAAATAAAACCACAGTAGTAAATATGAAATACAATTTAAAATCAGTCTTCCTAATCACAATAAGCCCTGCTCCATAAATACGTCTTTAATGCCTGTTTAAATCCCCCCATGGTCATGCACTCCCTAATCTGATGCGGTAGAGAATTCCAGAGATTTATAGACCTATTTCTTTATTATCACAGGTTTCTAAAATGTTTGAAAGACTTATAACCAAACAATTGACAGATTTTTGCACCAGAATGATTTATATGATTTTGAAATTCCCATGGTACGGTGGTCTCTGTGGCAAGAGTCTTGGATGAAGTCAACAAAACTATGGACTTGGGTCATCTGACCAGGGCAATCTTTGTTGACCTCTCCAAGGCCTTCGACATGGTTGACCACCAAATTCTTCTGCAAAAACTGGCAAACATAGGAGTGTCACCCAGTGCCTTAAAATGGTTTAGGTCCTATTTAAATGACCGTATGCAGACTACTAAGGTGAATAATACAGTCTCCACTCCATTGCCCGTAGTCTGAGGAGTCCCCCAGGGCTCAGTGCTAGGACCCTTGTTGTTTTTGGTATACCTTAATGGTTTTGGTGACAGTATTTCAGGTATGGCATATCATTTATATGGAGATGACACCATATTATATACCTCTGCTCCAACCTTGCCTGAAGTTCAGATCACTTTGCAAATAAGCTTTAATGGCTTACAAGACTTTTTTACAAGATCAAAACTTAAAATGAATACAGGTAAAACAAAGTGTATGTTTTTTGGCACAAACTCTAGACTAAAAAACAGTTCTGAACTGAAAATTGCTGATGCCGAAGGAGCCAGGTTGGAGTCTGTGGTGTCTTACAAATATCTGGGCTACTGGATGGACTCCTCGGGTTCAGGCAATGTTCATGTGGACAACCTTACAGGAACAATTGGGAAAACGGTGGAGATATCATATCGTAAAAAAAAAATGCTTTGGTGGTAACGTGATTAAAAAGATTGTTGAGTCCCAGATATTTCCCTTACTGGATTATGGTGATGTTTTATATAACTATGCCAATAACAGCAAACTGCATAAATTAGATATTTTGTACAATCGCTTGGCCAGGTTAATTCTCCAATGCCCTAAGGATACACATCACTGCCAATGTACAATAGACCAGGATGGCTATCTCTGCCAGAGAGATGCCAACTTCACAAATTCATACTGGCATACAAAAGCGTTTTAGGTAAAATCTCTACCTATCTAACTGAAAAACTGCAGGTCAGAAAAACAAATGCTTCACTTTGAAAGTGTGCTTACTGTGAATTAGTTGTCCCAAAGATAAAATTAAAAAGATCAATGTATTTCTTTAGTCACCCGGTTCCCTTACATTGCAACAGTTTACCTCCTAAATTTTGACTTCTGGATGCTAAGTTTCCATCTTTAAATGGCGTAAAGCAATGGTTTGTTAGATCAGGCAGCAAGTCTAGTAAAACGCTGTTTTGGCTGATTTTAGACAGTGATATTGTATACTGAATGCACTAATATAATTTATTGTACTGTACTTTACTTATGTAAACTGTGTATATGTGTAGTTTACTGTATGTGTAAGGTAACTGTTTTGTACTGTTTTGTATTAAGAGCATGGGTCACGCTGGCCTGGTGGCGCTGAGGGTTGAGGCACTGGACGCCACACCTCGTACCATGCTGGCAACCCGGGTTCGGATGTGAGCCCGAGTTGTCAGGGGTCTGCAGGGGAGAGATAGGATTGAGCATCCGGAGGACTGCTCTCCTATCCTGAGGAGGGATGTGGGTTGCCAACGCTCTGCAGAGGCCCCTGGTGATGACCGGGTACACTGCTAGAGTTGGTGCAAAGTGAGGAGGGAGTGCAACGGATGTCAGCATGTTGGTGCTCTGATGTCATTGCACACCTGCAGTCCAGGGAACAAGCTGCAGGGAGGAAAATGGCAGCATTAACCACGGCAGCTTGATAGCGGGGCTCGTTGTGTGCAGCCACATGCCGGTATTAGTTCCTGGCCTGGTGCGGAGACCGAGGGGAGAGCTCCTTTCATGGGTACAGCTGCATATGCTAGCTGGTGTGGGAATGTACCTTTGGGGTTGTTGGGGGAAGCAGAGCAGTGGCTGGATTCACAGTAGGTCAGTGGTTGCAGGAGTAAAAAAAAAAAACACAGATGTGATTAATGAAAAAAGATCACGGGTCACCATAATGGTCTAACCCTTAATAAAATGAAATGAGATTTCATACCTGAACATGGGGTTTGAGGCATGCTGGCCCAGGTCCCCAGTGTTGGCCTGTCCCAGAACTGTGATGATGCAAGAAGATGACAAGCTGCCAGAAAAGATGAACGGTATCCAGCCAGCCAAAGCTGCAATATGCCTGCTGCTCATCTCAACAATCTGAGTTACCCATATCCTACTGATTCAACTACCCCAGACCTACATTCTGAAAGTCATCACCCTGATAGATCAAGAGACTGTTCTGCAAAACCATGAGTAAATCTGGGCTTGCCCTGCATCTGAGGAACTGTACCGAGTTGCCCCTAATGTTTTGAGTTTAGCTGCCCAGCTAAAGGATCAAGCTTCATCAAGTAGTTATTGCAACCCTGGAAAAAGGTTTAATTTGTTATAATGTATGGGAGGGGGTTATTAATGATGGAATTCAATTAATTCCTATCCTTGTTATGCTACCACTGTGACATCAGGAGGTTGTTATACCCTCTTGAGTACGTCAGAACGATAGCATAACAACATGACAGCTTTACGCATGCGTGTCTCTTGAACTTCTCGATGGATGAATGACTGCAGTGGTGAGAGCTGACCTCAAGAAGAGTGAGGCAAAACAAATAAAAACAGAAAAGTAAGGACAAATTTTGTTTAACTGGTGCCCATACACTATAAAAGACAATGGATAGGCACCAGTTAACAACAGTGCAGTGTTCCTTTCTCGAGGCTGTCAACTGTAAACCTCTCAAACTGCACTCTCGAGGTTTACTAGGTTGCCATGACAACCTCTCCAAGGGAACACAGCGTTGTTGTTAACTGGTGCCCATCAATTATCTTCTATGTTAAGTGCACCAATGCCGACCAACCAGCTGCAACACATCAGCCATGCAACATTTCAATGGCTGGGTACCCAGGGATAAAGTGTCAGGGTTCCTATCTAATTGACTGAGAACTAGCACCAATTAAGGTGTGGTTATCTGACCTAGGCAGATACTTAGAAAGAAAGTATTGATCTGTATCCATCTAAATACCGGTGGGAGGTTGACTTTGTGACAATGGCTTGGTTTACAAAGTGATTGATGGTTACAAAATGCAAATGATAAATCTTGTTTAACCTTAACATCCATTTACCCTTTTCCTAGACCTGCTTCCTGTTAAGTAAACTGTTGGTTAACCTTTTTACATCTGTTTCATGAGCATATTATTAGCTTAAGTCAATAATTGCAAGTATATTGAAACAAGGTTTTGGTTTATGGTAATCTATGTATGGGGGACTGTAAAGGGAGGTGGGTAGGTACAGCATCCCAGGGGTTTGTACTACACAAATATCTGGTCCACTTTATATATTTTACTCTGGGTAGTGGCACCGTGCTATTTAACCTTTCATTGGGAAATAACTCCCCTTTTTCATCCAAAACAGAGCCCAGACCCCTCAATCTTGTTAGGCCTGCAAGGCAAGGATAGTAGCCCACTGGTAGATGACACCGGGGTTCATACATATAGGCAGTAGTGACCCTAAATTTAGGGCTGAGCAGGGCTTTCTATGATAAAACTCAGATTTTGAACTTCAATATCTTCACAACCATTCAACAGATTTGCACAAATGTTTGCATGCGCAGTCTTGTGGGGTAGACTGCTTGACGTGCCAAGCTTCAGTCTAGTTGACTGTACAGATTCTGAGAGGCGGATAGCGGAAAAACATAAAAATTAGCTGTTTTTGCTGTTTTTGTCATCACCTTGTGCCCAGATAGTTTGGAATTTTGGTCTGAAATGTTCAGGGTACAAAGGGCTTAGGCTACATATGTGCTTTTCACTTGTTTGGTGAACAAATATTAATCTCTTCCAAAGTTAATACATTTTCAAATTTCAGTTTATGTCAATGGGCAGTACAGTCTTTTAGATAGCTGCTTTGAACAAAAAAAGAATTTGCTCAAACAAAAAAGGATCCTTTTTCATTTGGGGTCAATCCTTTTTCATGAGTGAAAATTCCTTTTCCGTTTGCCACCTTCTTGTTTTCCGTAAAAAAAACAAAATTGTGAAAATCCACAAAAAATGATATTCTGTAGAGACACCAACACATGCCTCTTGAACATCAGGACTCCGTTAGGTGGATTCTGCAATTATCTGGTGGAAAAATGACCCCAGAATGTGTTTTTTTTAAAACATTTAAAATATTTTTTTGTGACTCACTAATGCTTTTTTCTTAAGTCCTTTTTCATTCAAACAGAAAGTGATCTTGCAATACAAAAAAGGATTTTGTACTTCATTTTTTTCCTGCCTTTTTGTGACTGTTTTTTGTTTAAATGAAAAAGGGTCATTTGTCACAAAAAAGTATTTCGAACTTCGTTTTTTCTGCCTTTTTTCATGACTCTTATGTTGTTTAAACAAAAAAGGATCCCTTGGCATGGAAAAGGATTTCAGATGTAGTCTTTTTTCTGAATCTTTTCTCGTTTCAAGGGCTCCTTTTTTGTTTGATATTTTCATTTAAACGAAAAAGGATCCCTTATTACAGAAAAGGATTTCGGACTAAGTTTTTTGCTGAATCTTTTTCCATTTGAGGGAATCCTTTTTTTGTTTTCTTTTTTCATTTGATACAGAAAAGGATTCTGTCAAATGAAAAAAAGGACTTTGCAAGACTTCTGTAATTTTGTTCATTTTCCCTTAGTGTTTAGTGGCACCCCCACCCTCTGATCGCCATACCCCTAATGTTTTAATTTTTCCCTGGTGTTTAGTGATGCTCCTGCCCTCTGATCATTATCCCAGTACTTTATTTAGTTTTTCTCTGGTGTCTAGTGGTGCCCCCCACCCTCCAATTACCACCCTTGTAGCTTTTATATTGTCCCCTGGTGTGTAATGGTGCACCCTGATCGCTGTCCCCATAATTTTTGCCATTTTACTCTAGTGTCTAGTGGTGCCACCCACTGTCCGATCACCCCCAATTGGTTATTCCATATTTCCCCGGTGTCTACTGGCAGCCCCCCACCCTTCAATCACTGTTCCTGTAATATATTTTTATTTCTGGTGTCCAGTGGCACCCCCCTCCGATTGCCATCCCCATAGTTTTTTACATTTTCCCATTAGGCTAGTTGTGCTCTCACCCTCCAGTGCTGTCCCTGTATTTCAGTCCCTGTAATAAAGAAAACCTTGCCTCAATGTCTTGTGTTTCCTGTGGAAAAAAAGGTCCCTCGGCGATGTGATCCCCTCAACCCTGACCTCCCACTGTGCATCCTTCACCTCACACCCCCCAGTACATCCCCCACACACCCTCACCCACCTGAACAGGACCCAGTATGAATAGCCACTCTCTGATTGAAGACATGTCTTGCTGCTGGAACCACTGACTGCTATATGAGAAACTAAGGTAAGTGTGGTTCAGTGTATTTCAATGGGGTTTTCAACTTTGGTGCATACCTTTGCATCTTGGCATATTTTGACACTAAATTGTCAATGTGGCTTTTTGGAAACCCCACCTCATGAACAATGTTGGTGGAAATATGCAAATATAGCCCATAAGATGATTTTGTGGTCGCTTGTCGAAATCACCTCTTGGACAAGATTTGAAAATTTTCACCACCCTTGTTCATGAGGTGGGGTCATAGGAAGGCTACAGAATGTTGAAAATGTGGGGTAAAAATATGTTGAAATGGCAAAGTTATGCGCATACGTTGAAATTTTGCTAAGCTCGCTTGTAACTTTCATAAGTTTCAGTATTTTGGCCCCAAATTTTCAACATCACCATTTCTTTAAACCACCTCATGAATGTGGCAGCTGCCATTTTTCAAATCTTGACCAAAATGTGTTTTCATACCTCTGGCGTGGAATGACATTGTGGTGTCATGAAATTATGTTTTGGCAGGCATATGACAATTTTAGTACTGGTTTCACAAGGTGGGGTAATAAGAAGGCTATGCTGACAATTTGGTTGCTATTGCCCTACAAATGGAAGCACTTTCACATCAACATACATATATGTATCTATGGAGGGATGGGAGCACAGTTCCCCCCAGGTAAGTAAGAATACTATTACACTATCTAAAAAGTATGGATGGATGAGGGCCCTGCACTCCCACATGCAAATATGAAATAATTATGCTATCTCTAAAAGTAAGGAAATTCTTTACAAAAAACTCTGTTAATGCAACATTTAGGGATCAGGCCAAAGTGACAAAAGTAGGGAAATGTGGCTTTAGGGTTTTCAACCCTAAAACCCAACCCCCACCCCAATCAGGGATGCAGTCTTCCTTGGGGTTGTCGACTCTAAGGCTCACCCCAGTAGGTGTGTATGTTTCTCGAGTGTATGCAATGGGGTGAGATTTAGGGTTGACAATCCCAAGGAAGACTGCACCTCTGATTTGTTTTAGGGGTGGGGGTGTTTTAGGTTGGAAACTCTAAAGTCACATTTCCCTACTTTTGTTGCTTTAGTCTGAACCCTAAATGTTGCATTAACTGAATTTTTGCTAATAATAAACATATATATATATATATATTCATATTCTTTGCAAAAAGAAAACTGTTAATGAACCAGTTAGGGTTCAATTTAATGCCACAAAAATAGGGGAATGTGTAGTTAGGGTTTCCAACCCTAACTCCCCATGCTCACCCTCGAATCAACAAAAGGAAAAAGAATTAGGGTTTTGGGTCTCCGGAGTCTTGGCAAAGCAGTAGTGGGGTATTTCTTGAGGTTGTCAACCCTAATGCTTACCCTTCCCCCAAGCCCTTAGCCTCCTGTTCAAAGCACAAGATACAGCTCCAAGCCAGTGTCTCATAGTGATACACTCTTCAAAGGTAGAGAAGTATGTCTCACCACATGTTGCCAACAAGAGTCTGTTGTAGCTTTTTTCATGTAGAGCCCTGTGGGCCCTGCATGAAGAAAAGAATGCATATCTGATGTTGGTTACTCGGGAAGGGGTTGGGTATTAGTGTTGACAACCGCAAAGAAGATCCAACTACTGATTCATCAAGACTCTGGAGACCCAAAATCATAATGTTATCTGCTTCTGCTGCTTGGGAGGTGGGGTGGGAATTTAGGGTTGGAAACTCTAGTACCACATTTCCCTACTGTTATGGCATTAAGTTGAACCCTAACTGGTGCATTAACACATTTTATTTTTACAAAGAATTTCCTTTCTTTTTGAGATAGTGAAATCATATCCTCATTCATGCAGATCCCTTTGGGACCTGCATGAAGAGATGCAGGTGTGCAGGGCCATCTAGGCCATGCACCAAGGGAAGACTGTCTACCTACAGAGGTGCAGCAACAGATGTTAATAATTCATGGGGCTGTCTGCTGCTATAAAACTGGCTGTATCACAAATGATGAGCTTTTGAATCTCAAATTCAAATTCTTTTCCACATGTGGGGTGCAAAAATGTTTTCTCATTCAGTTTCATCCAATGTAATATGTTTCCAGCTGTGGCACCTCACTTGTATATTGTTTTTAAAAAGTGTATGTGATGTTAAGCCACAATATTTCTGTACAGCAAGAGTATAGAGAGAATAAGTATAACAGTTACTGTCTCATGTATTAATTATGCCAGTCTTAGTCCCGTTTTAACTATGTGTGTGTTATAACTGTTCATATCTTGTTCACTTTTCATGGCAGTTTATAGCACTATGTTGTGAATATGCACCTCACTTGGACAGCTAATTAGGTGACAAAGTGACATCATACCTATATGAGTACTTAAATGACAAATTGATGAAGTACCTGTGAAAGGTACAAAATAGGGATCTACGACGCCGGTGAGACAACAAACACATCGATGTCCTTGACCATGCTGGGAACCTGTCAACACCCCCGACGAATCTCCAGAACGACTGGCAGGACAGTGACAGTCAATGTGGGGGGGCTGTGCCCGCCCGCACCCCTCCTACTATAGATGTCTAACTCCACGTCGCACAGACAGTGGTGTTAGATATGTACTCCCCATCGCCAAACAGTCAGTCTTAGTAAGACCCCCATCTCTGCCAATATTGGTGCGGTGGGGCTTTCACCATGGGGGGTTCGGTGTACCAGTATCACTGTAGCGACGATATACCCAAAATGGCATCAAAAGGTTTTGTGGCAGCTACAGGGTGACCACTGTGTTGTGATCTGCCCAACACTTATTTCAACTGTATGTTTTTGTTGTGCGTGAATGAATCCCATGCTATTTTCCTTATAATATAACGTAAACTCAATGGACATAGTGAATAAGGGTTTGTGTTTTTTGAAACACATAATTTTTAGTTGTTTTCCAGGTTTTTTAGTTGGAAAAAAACAAACAAGATGGCAGTCACCATGATAATTTTTTTTTTCTCCTGGCAAGTAAATCATGAAAATAAGCACTCATGATGGGTGTTTATTTATGAGTTGAGTTAGAGGGTTATTGAAAAAATTAACTTTAAATTCTTTTAACTCTGGAATGTATAATATTTTTTTCACAAAAGCTTCGAAAGGCACTACCTTGGTACAGGTCACTTCTACCCCGAACGTTTCCTGAAAAAGTTCTGCACCATCAAGGCTTTGCATCAGAGCAAAAAAACAAACAAAAAAAAACAAACAACAGCATGTGAAGTATAGGAAAACAAAAACATTTTTTCTTTTTTCTGGCATTCCATATTTCAAAAACCAAACAAGATACAGTCACAAAACTTCTCATGTCTTGAGACTCTGGCAGCCAGACCATGCATGCCACATTGTGGGCTATTTCATTGAATACCACCAAAGTTATTAAGGTGTAGAAATTGGGGTTTAACATTAAATAGCCTTCTCAACCCTAATTGTAGGGGCGCTACTGTGCCCCTATATCTATACATCTATAAGCACTAGAGGGGACATTATGTGGCATTTCAGGGGTGCTCAGTCATCATATACAAGTTACTCTACAGCACTACCATTAGAGATGTGAATGACAGGAAACACCAAAGTCATGTGACGTCCACTCTGTATATATTGATCTCTATGCTCATCAGCTCTATTATACTTCTGAATGTGAGAGGTTCCCAAACTTTGAGCACTTGTGTGCATTCTGCCTACAAACTACACTGCACTCACTTTAATTCTGTGGGCAAGTTCCAGCAGCCTCACTTGCGGTAAAAGTCCTGCTTCTACCTCTGGTGTGCCTCACCTTCCTGACAACGTGAAACGTTTATAGGGTCCTCCATCCCTCCTCTGCTCCAGCCTGGTTCTGTTCCCGCTACCAACATTGTCTGTTAAGCTGCCACTGTGTATATGGAAACCTGTCCACTTTATGGTTCATGCACGACCTGCATTGCCAGTCTAACCCATTCAAAGTGGCACTCCATGCCAGGTTATGGTTGTGGCTCAGTGTTTTCCACCACTCATATGCTGCAACACACACCATTGGTTTTCCTTTATTGCCTTTGTGTATATAAATGAAGCTTGCTTTGTGGTATGCACACATAACCAGCACTGCTAATCTTAACCCTGTGAAGCAGCACTCCACTGTGCATCAGGTCATGGATGTGGCTTAGCAATTCATTGTCACTTATTCTGTGGCATATAAAAGTCCAAATACATAATACAGAATGAATAATCAGCAGCAGAACCCTGTAGGGAATGTCACTCTCACCAATGAAATAACAGTGTCCTCCACTCCTTGCAGTAGTTAGAATGTTTGGAGGGGCAGAATACATTAATCAGAGCAGGCAGAGAGGTCAGGACTGCTTACCACCATACCTCTTAACCTCTCTGCATTAAAAATCATAGCACTGGCCTTCAAAAATCATAGCAAAGGGGCAGAATGTGTAGCACTTTCTTATTTTAAACAAAAATATGTTTACAGATAGTGGGTCCCATATAGTTAGTGATAAGGAATGTTTCTATTAACTTAGTTCAATTATTTAATAGTTTGTGTGCCCAGAAATAACTCTTACATTATGAGGGACATCAGTAAACCTATGCAGAGCAAGGGCAAATTTGAGTGTGAAAATCATAGCGCTATGCGAAATTCATAGCAGTTCGAGGTATGCTTACCACCCTTGTCTTCAAAATTAGCAGTGACGTTACTGTACTACCCTTTAAGCTCAGCTCAGTGCTGGAAGTGAGCAGGGTATATAGCACATGACTACCTACATGACCAAAGGCTAGAAGGAGTGAGGGAAGAAAAAAGTGATGAACTCCTTTTCCCCCTCTGTGCTCCAACCTAATACCTGGGTGATGATAGTAGGCATAATGATAAAGGAAGTTTACATACCATATTATTTATCCCCTTGTCATTCCCCAAATCAGCCTATAACTTTAAAGTTAGTTTTAATACAAAAATCACAACAGCCTTGAAGATGCATTGGAACTTCCAATCCAAAATAACACATATCAATTAGATACTTTACTACAAACAGTGCACATCTTCCCCTAAGTTAATCAGATGTGGTGTTCCCCAAGGTTCTATCTTGGGCCTACTTATCTTTTCTCTCCTTATGAATGGTGCGCCATCCTCTTGTCTATCAAGTTATATTATAATGTATGCAGATGATGAAGTTATTTATGGGGATAGTTTAAATCCAAAGAAGGCTTTGGATAAGCTTCAGGTCAATTTTGTCTCATTTCACATTTGGTTGCTTGTTAATTCCCTTGTGCTTAATTCAGCAAAAATAAAAGTGATGCTTTTTTTCTAGTAGAAAGATTACTTTGTCTGACCTTCCACCTGTCTGTGATGTTAAGGGAAATACCATTGAATTAGTTGATACATTTAAATATTTGGGGTTCATTTTTGATGCCAATCTTACTTTTGAACAACACGTCATTTCTACCATACAAAAGTACACCAAAGACTTGGATGCCTTTATAGAGTTAAGCATTATTTAACATCTGAATCTAGGAGGCTTCTGGCACACAGCTTTCTTTTTAGTGTCTTAGACTATGGGTTGGTGGTTAATGCTTCTATGAGTTCTAAACTCTTAGGAAAATTTATAGTTACATACAACTGTACACTAAGATTTATGCTTTCTGTGCCAGCTCGAACCCACCACTGTTTATTGTTAAAATCTTCTAATTGTCTTTCCCTTATAAATAGAATTAATTCCAACATGTGCTGTTTTCTATTCAAAATCAAAGCTGGTTTGTTACCTATTTCAGTGAGTTCTCGCTTTCCTAAATATGTTAATTCTAATTGCACTAGAACTCCTTCAAAGTTTACATTCAATGTTCCATTTTTCAAGAGGACCTCTGGACAACATTCACTGTTATATAGGGGACTAAGTTATTTTAATTCACTCCTATGTGATATATCAAACTGTACTTCTTTATTCTCTTTTAAATCAAAGCTGAAAAAGCACTTACAGCTTACTCAAGAATGTATTTGTTAAGTGATTAATTGTAAATTTTTATAATGTATTGTATATGTTATTGTATCTGTTCCTTGTTCATTGTATTGCTTGTCATCTGTGAAAATGGGCAATCTGCTCATCAGACTTACAAGGGTAAAAAATAAAATGAAAATGAAATGAAATGACATCTGAGCAGATGTTTCTGGGTATTATCAGGGGAGTAAACAGCTCCCATTTTATTGGGGAGATCTAAATCCAGTACGTTATGTACATTTTTATTTCTGTTGTGGGAGTATATTAAAAACTTTATCAACCAAATATGGTAATACAATATACATTCGTCAAATATATTATTTAATGCTTTTATTTAATTTACAAGTGACATATTGTAATTATGAAAGTTCACAGTGCTCACTGGTACTCATGAATGGGGCTCATGTGCAAGATATAACAGGCAAGGAGCCCTTGGGTGGAAGTGATCATTGGACAGTGTGGTTCCTGTTGGTAATGGGGAGGAAAAACATCCCCACTAAGACCAAAATCCTGGACTTTCAGAGGGCAGACTCTAGGAAGTTGGGCAAATTGTTAAGGAAATGCCTGGCAGGTATCATAGGCAGATATGGAGGTGGACCAAAGGTGGTCCATCATTAAGGATGGAATAATGGCTACAACAGAGGAGTGCATTAAGTTCAGGGGGAAGAACTCAAGGGCCAAAGCACCCAGTTGATTTAGTGTCGAAGTTACCCAGGCAGTAAGGGACAATATGTTAGCCTACAGGAAATTCAGGAAAGCCAAGAGAGAGGAGGACAGGGAGAATTACCTAAAAATGGCTAGTGAGGCAAGTAAGGTAGTTTGGTGGGCTAAGGTTCAGAAGAAGCTGCAATTGGTGATGGGAATTAAGAGGGAGGAGAAAGCCTTTTTTCACTATATAACCAAGAAAAGGAACAAAAAGGATGGGATTGTTAGGCTTCAGAAGGGGGACTGGAGGGTGGAGAAGAATGACGGGAAAGCAGAGGTACTGAATGAATAATTCTGCTCCATTTTCACCAAGGAGAAAGACAGACCAGTGCCAACAGGGCTAGAAGAGGAGCAAGGGTGGAGGGGAGCATGGATGTGGTGGTAGAGGAGGATACAGTGAGGAAATGGCTGCTAGCATTGAAGATAGGTACATCACAAGGCCCAGTTGGAGTACACCCAAGGGTGCTGTGGGAACTGGTAGAGGAGCTTGTGGAATCACTGAAGGGCCTTTTCAATAGTTAACTGGAGTCAGGTGTGGTACCATAGGATTGGAGAATGACACATGTATTACCCCTCCATAAGTGTGATCCCAAAGATGACCCAAAGAATTACAGACTGGTCCGTCTGACTTCAATCTTATACAAGCTCATGAAGACCATTCTTAAGGAAAGGATGGTAGAGTATCTAGAGGAGCATGGTCTTCAGGATGCAAGGCAGCATAGGTTTATGGGAGGGAGGTCATGTCAAATGACACTGATTGACTTTTTTGACTGGGTCACCAAAACAGTAGACAAAGGCCAAGCAGTGGACATCCTCTACCTGGATTTCAGCAAGGCCTTTGACTCTGTACCCCACAAGAGATTAATCACGAAGTTGGCAGATGTCGGGGTTGGGGAGAAGATGACCAGATGGGTGGAAAACTGACTGGGGCAACAAGACTCAGAGGGTGGTGGTGAGGGAAGAGTTATCTAGCACTAGGGAGGTCATGAGTGGGGTCTCATAGGGCTCAGTGCTAGGGCTGGTGTTGTTCAATGGCTTCATTAATGACATTGGGGATGGTATTTGGGGCAAATGTGCCTTTATGTAGATGACACTAAGTTCTATGGGAGGGTGAACACAGTTGAAAGGATACAGGACCTAAAGGAGGATCTGGAAAATTAGAGGTTGCCTGGGATTTGGCAGCTTGGTTTCAATGCCAAGAAATGTGAAGTTATACACACTGCAGCCAAAAATTCCAGGATGCAGTACTACCTGGGGGTAATCCCATCCGACAGTGACTTTTCAACAGTGAGGTCCCCTACAGTGACTACAGCCCCACATCATTGTAGGGAATCTGCTGGAACCCAGCACTATCTGTTGGGGGTCCTGCACCCCCCAATCAGCTCTGAATTGGAGTTGATAATCCCCTAGTGGGAGGGTGCAGGGGGTGCTTCCCCCTCCATGGGGTGTGTGGGGGAAAACCCCCCAAAGAAAACACTTAGTGTCAGTGAAAATCAGCAGCCGACTGCACAATGCAGTAGACCTGCCAGTTTCGCTGTTGAGGCATTCGACAAAAATTTTGTTGAACACCAGTCGTGGATTCCTACCTGGTAGGGATCTGGGTATCTGCAACAGAGGAGGAGAAGGATCTGGAAGTGATGATCACTAGTGACCTGAAGTACTCCATGCAGTGCAAGAAAGCAGTAGCAAGGACAAATAAGATGTTGGGATGCGTAACCAGAATGATCAGCAGTAGGTGAAAGGAGGTTATACTGCCCTTGTATAGGTCACTGGTGAGGCCACATCTGGAGTACAGAGCACAGCAGTGGTGCCTGAACCTTATAAAGGGCATTAACTTGCTGGAGGTGGTCCAGAGGAGGACAATGAAGATGATCGTGGATCAGCAAGGTAAAACATATGAGGAGAGGCTTGGGACCCTGAACATGTACTCTGTTGAGGAGAGAGGGAGAAAGGAGATATGACTGAGACCTTCAAATACTTGAAAGGGATAAATAGGGTGAAAGAGGAGGGTCTCTTTAAGCTAAGTGGCAACTGAAACATAAGGGGGCACAGTCTTAAGTTGGAGAAGGTTAGGAGGGAAGTTAGGAAGCACTTCTTCATGGAGAGGGTGGTGGCCAATCGGAATGTGCTGCTGGATGAAGCTGTCTCATTGAAGACAGTAGACAGCTTCAAGAGAGGCTGTGATAGACATAAGGGGAAAGTAATCATGGGAGGGGGTGAATGAAAGGATGAAAAGATGGGCAGCAGGGTCAGTAGCTTAGGCTGTGAACCCAGCAATTTGAGCAGACTAGATAGACTAAACAGCCTTATTCTGTTGGTTTCTTCTCACGTTCGCATGTTCATAATTTTAAATTTACTAATTCTACATACTGCACATAAATACTATTCTGATTTTTAAAGGAAAAGTAAACAAGCTTTTTACACGTCTTGTTTTTTAAAAAATTACTCCATGGGCTTGTAAAGCAGAGACTGTTTACATTAATACTGAAACAGCATTTAGTAAAGTAGAAGAAATGTAGTTTCATAGCATTTGAAAATTTTAAACAAAGCCTCTCCTGATTCAAAAATCCTGCTCTGAGAATCCTAAAAGTGCTGCCTTGATGATGTCAATGAAGTGAGAGATGCCAGCTGTGTAGATGTATTCTTAATCCACTAACTGTATTCAAATGTGAATAACTTTAAAATGAAAAATGATAGCATGGTACTTGAGCACGAAAATTGTTTAGCACAAACATATCTACAAAATGAGAGGTGTTTCATTTATAGATACCTTTTAGTTTTTTTTAATTAGCAAAAAAAAAAGGCACCAGAAAATTCAATTTTTTGTCACTTTGGCAACAAACAAATGCAAATAGCTTTAAAACAGAAAAATGATAGTATGGTGCTGTGAGCACAAAAGTTGTTCAGCACAAACATATCTACAAAATGAGTGGTGTTTCATTTATATATACCTTTTAGTTTTTTTTCATAATTAGCAAAAAACAGCAGAAAATTCAGTTTTCTTTTTCAACAAACAAATGCAAATAACTTACAAACAAAAAACGATAGCATGGTACTGTGAGCACAAAAGTTGTTCAGCACAAAAATATCTACAAATGTGAGTGGCATTTTGTTTATAGATACCTTTTAGTTATTTTATAATTAGCAAAAAAACAGCAGAAAAAAGTTTTCTTTTTCACTTTTTGCAACCAAAAAATTAAAATAGCTTTAAAACAAAATATGATAGCATGGACCTTTGAACATAACAGTTGTGCAGCACAAAAATATCTGCTAAATGAGTGGTCTTTCATTTATAGATACATATTAGATTTTTTATAATCAACAAAAAATGGCAGGAAAATATATTTTTTCCCTTTTTTGGAGGTATGGCATGAATGGAATATGCTACCTCCCTACTGGAAATACTGTTGATATTTTTTGTTCTTGTGCCTTTCCCAATTAACCAAATTGCAATTTGCTTTTCAAATAGCTCCCACCTCCTACCTTTTGAATAGGGGTGTGTGTGTGTGTGTGTATGTGTGCAAAACTATTGTACGCTTAATAGGCCAGATTTTGAACAATATTTCCAGTCGAGAGGTAGCATATTCCATTCATGCCATGCCTCCAAAAAAGTGAAAAACAAGTTAAATTTCCTGCCATTTTTTGCTGATTATAAAAAATCTAAAAGATATCTATAAATGAAACACCACTCATGTGGCAGATATTTTTGTGCTGAACAACTGTTGTGCTCAAAGTGCCATGTTATCATATTTCATTTTAAAGCTATTTGCATTTTTTTGTTGCAAAAAGTGAAAAGGAAAATGGAATTTTCTTTTGATTTTGTTAATTATAAAAAAGTAAATGTATCTATAAATCAAACACCACTCATTTTGTAGATATTTTTGTGCTGAACAACTTCTGTGCTGACAGTACCATGCCATCATTTTTTGTTTTAAAGCTATTTGCATTTGTTTGTTGCAAAAGTGACGAAAAAATGGAATTTTCTGCTGGTTTTTGCTAATTATAAAAAAAACCTAAAAGGTATCTATAAGTGAAACACCACTCATTTTGTAGATATCTTTGTACTGAACAACATCCGTGCTGACAGTATCATGCTATCAGTTTTTGTTTTACAGTTATTTGCATTTGTTTGCTGTGAAAGAGACAAAAAATTGAATTGTCTGCTGGTTTTTGCTAATTATAAAAAAACTAAAAGGTATCTATAAATGAAACACCACTTATTTTGTAGATATTTTGTGCTGAACAACTTTTGTGCTCACAGTACCATGCTATCATTTTTTGTTTTAAAGTTATTTACCTCTGTTTGTTGCCAATATGACAAAAGACTGAATTTTCTGCCGATTTGTTTGCTAATTTAAAAAAAACTAAAAGGTATCTATAAATGAAATACCTCTCATTGTGTAGATAATTTTTGTGCTGAACAACTTTCATGCTCAAAGTACCGTGCTATCATTTTTCAATTTAAAGTTATTCACATTTAAATAGAGTTAGTGGAGCTAGAATACATTTGCACAGCTGGCATCTCTCACTTCATTGACATCATCAAGGCAGTTATTTTAGGATTCTCAGAGCAGGATTTTTGAATCAGGAGAGGCTATGTTTAAAATTTTCAGATGCTATGAAACTACATTTCTTCTTCTTTAATAAATGTAGTTTCAGTATAAATGTAAACAACTGCATCTCCTTTATAAGCCTATGGAGTCATTTAAAAAAATGTATAGAATGCTTGTTTAGTTGCCTTTTAAAACGTACTATATGTATAGTATGACAAGACTCTTTGGCAATCAGGCACTTGCTCCATATTGTTTGATGTAAAAAACTGCTCCTTCCTTCCCTATCAATATAGTAATGAGCTTTAAACAATAAGGAACAAATAAAAAATGTCTGGTGACTATAGAGGAAAAAATTCACTCACACCAAGACCAGTTCGAGCCTTAAGTTTATAGAATAGCAGCACCAAATTATGGGAGATTACTCTCCAGGGCTCCCAGGGACTGCTGCATTTTTGCACGTATCATGCTACAAAAAGGCAGAAAGCACCTCTCACCCTTCTCATTCAGAGCACAGAACAATACACTGTTGTGCAATAAAGTGAAAGTTGCAACAGCTAAACACTAACAGAGCGGAGTGTACAGTGAACTTAAAGTGTAACTTATTATAAGTCCCAGTGCATTTAAATTATTGTTGCAGGAGATCTAGTCCTTCAAACAGACAAATTAGAGAAAGTCTCGATATTCGGCACCTTAAAAAACATATATGGCCATCATGGTGTAAAAGCTCACTTAACTTGATTATGCAGATCGGATAACATAGTAACTTGGCTCACAATCTCAGAACAGGCTCAGTCCCCTTCTGATTCTTCTTCCTCCGAGGAATGTTCATCCTGTTGCCATTTTGCAAGCATTCTTTTGATGCAGGTCCTTGCTTCCTTCAGGTTAATAAAACGATATTAATGGCGGTCAACTGTGAAGCAAAGTCGGGCAGGGAAGGTAAGAGAATATGTGATGTCCAGTTCTTGAAGGTGTTGTTTCACACCATCGAAGACCTTCCTTCTCATGTGGGTGGCATAAGATAGATCCAGAAAAAAATAGAATACGGGCCTCATCGATATGGATCAGGCTCCTGTTTCTCAAGGTCCTCAACAGCAGATCTCATTCTCGTGGGGAGTGTAGTGTTAGCAAAACAGTACAGGGATTGGTAAGTCCACTTGAGGATCTTCTAGGTGTAATTCGGTATGCTTTGATTATTTTAATATCTGACAGATCAGTCAGACCTTTGAGCCAGGATTGTAGAAAGTTAAGTAGGAAGTCACCTTCAGACTCTTTGGGCAAACTGAGGACCCGGACATTAGCAGCCTGTACTGAATTTTCAAGTTGTTCCACGCAGCTTCTGAGGGCAGCCTGTTCTTTTAAAGTTGTAGCCGTGGCAGCCAAAGCTCTTCCTACCATTGCTTCCACTGATTTCATGGTTTTCCCATAACATCCAGCCTGTGCCCCATCATGAGAAATTTTTCAGAGAAATTATCCAGCTTTTGATCCATTTGTTGGACCATTTTAATGAGAGCTTGCACCACGATTTGCAGATGTCAGGGTAGCCCCATTAGAATTGGAGCTCGAAGCTTGAGTCGGGCCTGGTGGTTCATCTAGTGGTTTGGCATTGGAGGAGTGTGACAGAAAAAAATCCTGTTTAATTGTTTTTGTACACCCTGTTTTGAGTGAAATTTCAGTGCTCCAAGTGCTGTATTTCCTCCTCTGTCAATATTCAACAGTTAATGAGAGTTCTAAGCTCAGAATTTATGTTTTATAAAGGATTAAAGAGCTCAAGATAGGGAGCTCCAGAAAATTGCTGCTGCTGGCTGGGCTGCTAGCTCCGCCCACTCAGCGACAGCCATTATTGACTTGCCATTATGCAATGGATCGTCCCAATTATTTATTAAATATGTAATTGTCCAAGGATTGCTTAAAGGATTCTATATTGGGAGCTTTAACTATTCCCTTAGGTAGACTGTTCCATACATCATACCATGATCCTCATTTTGTTGTTTTATATAATTCTTTAACAAGACCAAGCAACCAAAACTTATGAAAACTTGATGTAAAACTCTATCCATACTGCTCAAAATACCTGCTACCAGGGGTTCAACTGGGCAGGAGCTCACAGGAACTCATTTCCACCTCCTCTGGCACTTTCTCCATTGAATTCTATTGGAGAGTTCTGCCTCCTAGGGATAAAAGTTTCACTTCCTAGAGTCTCCAAGTTAAGTCTCTGAGGAAGGACTTGGTTGGTTCGAAAGCTTAGACATTGTTTTCTTTTTGTGACATCTTTGTTGGTCCAATACAAGGTATCAAACCATTTACTTCTGGATCACCTCCTAGAAATGTAGCAGTAAGAGTTACACTTCCCAAACATTTCCAATTTAACCACTGCTTGCTACCCTTCCTAGGTAACTTTCATGCCACTGTTGAGTCGAAAAGAAAAATCTGCCAAGAGACTTTCTATGTGGTAGAAGGGGCAGGTGGGTCATTACTCAGCTGGAAAACCTCACAAGACCTTGATTTGATCAAACTGATACAGCAGGTTACTAAACATGAGAAAGCTAGTAAATCACAGCCTACTGGAACATTTTCTAGCAAGCTGCTCCTTGAATATGATGACCTATTTCATGGATTAGGTAAACTTAAAGATTTTCATGTAAAATTACATATTAATCTGACAGTTCAGCTTGTAGCACAACCCCATCACAGAGTCCAAATCTATGGAGGACCAGCTGAAATGCAATGAAAGGTTAGATGTGACAGAGAAGATTGAAGGGCCAACACCATTGGTGTCACCTGTGGTAGAGGTACCAAAACCTTAATCCCAGGGAAAGTCCATGTGTGTGTGTGGATATCTGCCAAGCAAATAAAACCATAAAGTGAATATGCCATGTGACACTAATGATCAGCGAGAACATTAATGACCTGAATGGTGCTAAAATTTTCAGCAAGCTGGACCTCAACCAGGGGTATAACCAACTTGAGTTAGCTTCAGAGTCACGCTATATAACTACATTCTCCACTCATGTCAGTCTAAGGAGGTATAAGCATTTAAAACTTGGCATTTCACGTGGAGCTGAGATATTTCAGAACACAATCCATGAAACTCTGAGTGGACTGAAAGGTACAGTATGCGCCAAATGTACCGTCCACATTTGAAACGGACAGTCGGATGTAATGTACAATCACTATTTGCCAAAAGTCATTTAGCATCTGGTTCTGTGTTAAAACTTGCACTTTAAGCAGACGTTGCGCTCCGTATTTAACGTTCAGTTTTCTGCCTGTCTTTCAACTGTCAAACACAATTCAGCAGCAATAAGTGCGATATCTAGCTGCCTATCAGCAAATGTGAACCCTATTAAACAATTAATGAGAGTCAATTAACAGGTGCTATCACTATGTCCATGTCAGCAGAGTCCATCCAGTGGTGTTTTAGGAAGGGTGGTTTTACTACTGATCCCACTATAGGAGTGGTTGCAGAAGAGGATTATGATGAAGGCGAAGAAACAGGAATGTCAGCTGAGGCTCTGGATGAGCTCTGCAACTTGAGAGCTGACACTCAATCCGAAGCAGTAGATGACATCGCTGAAGCTGTAGCAGGTGTGGAAGCAGTAGTGGAAGAAGATACAGAGTTGGAAGCTGAGGAGGCAGAGGATGTGCCTATTCAAGCTGCAGATGTTCGACAAGCACTACCGACACTGAGGAGAGCAGCAGAGCAACGAGCTGATATCACATCTAATTGGTGTTTACTTGCAAAGATGGAGAATGAGTGGAGAGTATATACAACACAGAAGAAAAAGCAAACTGCAATTACTGATTACATCAGCCAGGTTTGAATTAGATGTCCACTGAATTTTAAGTATGAAGGTTTGCTGTTTTGAAAAGATTAATAAAGATTTAAAAATTTTGCACGGGTGACACAAGGAATTTCTCATTAAGAGAGCTGTATTCACTTCCTACACCCTGTTGCTACTGATGTTTGTCTGTTAATGTGTCTGATTGTTACCGTTACCGTTAACGAGTCTTTACTTTAAAGTGCTGTAACGGACGTCGCTACTACCGGACACAACTGCGCATGTCAAACTAGTCCGGTACAAGTGGCGCATACTGTACTTTAAACATTAGTGATGACATATGGATCTACCATGCTGCAGCGGCAACATAATTGTCGACATACAGCACAGCAACAGGCACAGTGCTGACAGTCAGCATCCCCCTTCTTTAAATAACAAACCCAGAGTCAGAGTTGTTTCAGGGTGGAGGCAAAACACCGGGAGAAACAGTCCCGGTACAGTGGTGCCATTACAGCGACCTGGCGATATTTGATGCTGTAATGGTCTTCGCTGTGATAGTTTCATTGTGCTGACGGTTTATGATGGCATTCTTGTCTACAGTACATGCCCAGAGGACCATAACACAAATCTATGAGCTGTGTTATAGAGGCTGCATGAGAAAGGGCTGATGCTAAACAAACAAAAATGTGTTTTGGCAAAAACACTCTTGAATACTTTGGATATATTTTTACAGAAAAGGGTACAATGGCTGACCCCAAGAAAGTTCAAACAATCTGTGAATTTGATGCATCTACCAATGTTTCGGAGAGCCAAAGCCTGCTTAGGATGGCTAATTTCTGCTCTCATTTCATTCAAAATTACGCAACATTAACACAGCCATTTAAAGAAATGATCAAGAAAGATATACCATGAGAATGGTCAGCAAAGCATGAGAAGGCATTGCGTCAATTTCGGGAAGCACTCATCAGTTCACCTGTCATGAGGTACTTTGATTCAGGGAAACAGATGGAAATTTGGGTGGATGCAAGTCTGGTAGGCCATGCCGCCATCCTTGTACAAAAAGGTGAACACAGTCCTGTGAGTCATGCAGTGGCATTTGCTAGCCGTGTGCTTACACCTGTGGAACAGTGCTATTCATAGTCTGAAAGGGAGGCTTTAGCAGTGGTTTGTGCATGTAAGTATTTCTGCATTGATGTGTTTGGGAGACCATTCACCATATATACAGATCACAAGCCACTGGTGGCCAAATATGGCAATCCGAAATTGAAGCCTCCAGCGTGCATACAGAGATGATTATTATGACTTCAACCATATGATGTGACATTTATCTATTGGTAAGGCAGTGAAAACCCTGCTGACTACTTGTCACGTCGTACACCAAAGGAGACAAAGTCATCACAGGATGAAGAGAAAAATGCAAAGAAATATGTGAATCATATTGCAGAACATGCAACACCAGTAGCAATGTCCCTGGAAGACATTCAGTCTACAACACACAACGATACCACTCTGCAAGCAGCAGCAGAAACTACACAGTCTGGTAAATTATTTCTAGCTTCTACAGATACTCAGATTAATGCCAAAGCATATACCTCTTTTAAGCACGTGAAAAATGAACAGACCATTTGTACAAATAGAAGTTTTATTCTAAAAGGGAACAGGTTGATCACACCGGAAAAACTTCAGAAGCAAGCAGTAGACCTTGCACATTAAGGTCACTTAGGACTGGTAAAAATCAATGCCTTATGAGGGAAAAGGTTTGGTTTCCTAGGATTAACAAGATGGCAGGAGAGACAGTGAAATCATGCCTTCATATCAAATAGTGACACCTGAGATAAAACGTGAACCCCTCGTGATATCAGAGTTACCCGAATCACCCTGTCAGGAGGTTAGTGTTGATTTTGTTCAACTTCCCATGGGTGAGTATCTACTTGTAATCACTAATGACTACTCCCACCGCGCAGTCATGGATGAAGTAAATCAACTTGTGCTGGGACTGTAATTCCTAGGCTTGACAAAGTGTTTTTCAGAATTTAGTATACCCAAAATCTGAAAGTCAGACAATTGTCCTCCTTTTAATAGCCATGACTTCAAGTTGTTCTCCAAATACCTGAGATTCCATCACAGAAAGATCACTCCTTATTGACCTAGAGCAAATGGAGAAGTTGAAAGTTTTATGAGAACTGTCAAGAAAACAGACATGGCTGCAACTGCAGAACAAAAGAACTGGAACAAGTGATGTACCACTTCTTGAGAAATTATTGTGCCACTCCACGTTGCACAACTAGTTTCCCCCCAGCAACTGTTTTGTTTTCTAGACCCATAAAGGCTAAACTCCCTGAGATGCAAGAAAAAAAACAAGCCCACCAGCCTGAATTTAGAAAGCATGATAAAAAAGCCAAAGATTGAATGAAAGCTCATGCTGACAACATGGTGTATGTGACTCCTGCAACATTGGTTGGAGGAGACAGTGTTAGTTAAAAACTCAAAACCCATAGGGAAGTTGCCAGTGTCTTTCAACAAACATCTGTATAAAATTGTGGCACAAAAAGGGTCCATGGTGACAGCATGTAGGGTAGATCACACAATCACATGGAATTCATCCTTCTTCAAGAAGATTAACAGTGATGCTTGTCAGGACTATGACTCAAAGGAGGAGGTAGAAACACAGGTAGAGCAGGCCATGCCATCTGTCAGCTGGTTCAACACCTGCGGCATCTGCTCAGTCACTTAATGGCAGTCCTGAGTTACCAGTAGCACCTTAACCTGAGTCTTCTCTGCACTATCCCAAACAACAGAACAGAAGATCCCCTGAACGTTTTAAGGACTATGTGCCAGTTTAGTCCGGGTCATTGTGTTGTTTGAATTAAAAAAATTAAAAAAATCCTGTAAAAGGACTTCAGCAAAGTTTATTTTGGGAGGTATTGAATATTGTTATTGTTTAGTTCATTGTTCGTTATATCTGATATGTAATTCCTTCTTGCATCCCAGGTATATCTCTGTTTATGTTTTTTCTTTAACTAAGTATTTTTCCTAACAAGGGGATGTAATGTTCAAGCTGCTAAAGTATTTGGGGCCAATGTATGGCTTTGTATTCTCAAAGACCTTAGAATGATGCAGCAAAACACAGATTGGTAGCAAAATGAACCTCAAGCAGCCGCGCTGTGGGTGGTAATCTGAGTAAATGTGAAAAAATGTGTCATGGACATGGAGAACAGGGAAATTATATTACTCTTTGGAGTAATGAGGGAAGTACACTGTCATTCACTGGCAAAGCACTTACATATTTTGGTGTTTGCCATGGCACCACTCCACACACTGGCACAAAAGCACCACTAAAAAAGGGCTGACACCACCCTCAACAGTAGCAAGGGATGATTAATTAGTCCACCAGAACAAACACAAGTGGAGGTGTATGGGAGCTCACTTGAAATGTATCATGCAAAGACAGCACTTCATGAATGCAGAATCAACACTTTACGCAGTACACTGTCAGTCGTCCTGCTGCTTGAAGCATCTGGCTAAGCACTATCATATTGTGGTGTCTGCCATAGCCCCCCCCCCACAGACAAGCACCTCGAGAAAGTGCAAGGACAACACTGCTAAACCTTGGGGGCCACCTGAGCAGATCCCCTGAAAGGAATACAAGCCACATTTAACCCCAAGACACAAAACTACAGCCACAACTACTGCAGTTTGAACTTGCACTGCCCACCACCACCACCACCCCCCCATACTGCATGCTGCACAGAATGCCAGTGCTCTCTGCCATACAGAACATGGCCATGCAGGGCAGGCACAGCAAGATATCTTTTTGCACACTGGCACAAGAAATGCAGCCTTGGATCGCTATTACAAACTTGCACTGCCACGCCCTCCCCCTCCCTCACACAAACACCCGGAGAATGCACAATGCACAGGATGCCACTGCTTTGTCTGCCATGCAGAACATGGCCATGCAGGCAGAGCAAGGTCAGTTATTGCAGTCTGGCACAAGAAAAGCAGCCTTGTGGTTTGCATACCTGAACTCTGACCCCAACATTCGCCAGCAGATTGCAAGTAAGCAGACAGAATATAATATAACTGTGTGGCAAATCAAAACAAAGCCTGCAAACTGAGGCAACACGCCATGCAAAGGAGATCATGTCTGCATTCGAGAGCACTTCCTGTATCCGGCATCAACATACACGCCAGGTAGAACAGTTGCCATCACATGAGAGCCAGAGAGCTAGAGTTTTGGTGCCAGAATGAATGCTTTACACTGCGCTGCGCAATGGAACTTTTTGGGACAAACCACCTACACCATGGAGTGCGGTTTGGGTGACCATTCATTTTTAGAACAGAACAAATGGTTTTTACACAGCATCGGATAGAACGGTAAGCTCCTTCCGTAATGGTTATTCTGTTGCAAAACTGCCAGTGTAAAAGTGCCTGCAGAGACATAAATCTTACAGAACTGCTAACAAACAAATTTATCAAGACTGGATTTCTGAATTAAAACCTGTTGTTTACAGTACCTATGTAAATAATAGTTTACTGGCTACAAACGATGCTACAGACATGACAATAATAAAATTTCTGTTTTACGTGAAAAACATCCATATAATTAACTTGTCATATAGGATTTGTGACCTTCTGTCTGCATGTATCTGACAAAGGACAAGGCATCTGCTTGATCCTTTTTTTTCTATTTTATTTTTATGCGCAACTTGCCCATACTGTTAGAGCCAAATATTGACATGCTTAGCATTAAAAAAATAAAAATAATGATTTCTAAGTGTATGTGCATGGGGGGGGGGGATATGCCTAGATGCAGTTTCAGGCACCCCTTAATTACTTCCCCAGGCAGCTCTGATAGTCAGTTGTTCCAACATGATAGATCCACTTCATGCCCTTCCCACATGAACAAAAAAAAGGTGGCAGTGGATCTTTAGTAGCTTCTCAGGTGGAGGTGGGTGTGGATATTACTCTCCCCAAAAAAATAATGTTGCCTCCCACTACTCAGGTTCCAGTTCTTGTACCTCCCATTTAAGAAAGAAAATAGTGCACTTCAACCATTGACTATCATGAAAGCATATTTATTTGAGGGAGGAAAACATTTCTTGAAGGAGGGTAAGGCAGAGGAGACTATTTACACCTTCAGTCAGTTCCACTGACAGAAAACATGACATCAGCCCTTTTGTACATGCAAAACGTCTGCAGGCTGTGCCCACTGTGGCCGTAAAAACTAACTAAATAAATAAACAACCCCCCCATGCACATGTCACATTACAAGACAGAGCACCAGTGGGTCAGCCTCTTGCCCCCTTCTTATGTTTGAAAAAAACACACAATACCCCTGACAATTTTAATTTTTGATCGGTTGGATCCTTAAACTGAATTTAAATAATTACATGCTGTTGTCAACTGCAAGTGTCAATTCAAGCTCAAACTGACTACTTCCCTATTTTGTAGCTCAATTTCAGAAGCACCAGAGGAGCACAGACTTAGAGAAGTCACCCTGAAACATATGGGGATAAGGGCTTTCTTATGACTTTAAACTAATTTCACCAGAATTTGAAGCGTAAATTGGTGCAGCTATTAGGGAGAACATAAACAACAGGCAATAAACTTTATGCAAAACACTTATTGATTTTGAAAATTGAGGATCAATAAGAATTGCTAACCTGGTTAACTTAAAATGTTAAGATTTGTATTTCTATGTATTAAAAAATAACTAGCCCATATGCTAACAGGTAGATGAGAACATTTATAATTAACATAGCATACAAGTAACAAGTAATTAGTAAAGTATGATTTGAAAACACATCTTCTATGACCTTTACTATGAAGCATTTCAAATACACTTGAAAAGTCAAGTATAAATAAAAAAAAAACTACAGTTCAATTAAGTGGGTAAGCTACCTTGTAATAACAATATTTGAATTTAAAGAAATTTAATTGTAGCTCTTCTTTTTTATGGCTGCAGTGGGTGGACCCTTCAGCTGTATTGTGATCAGCTGGAAAAACCACTGAACGGATTCCCACCGCAACACAAATTTGGAGCTGCAGCACAATCCGGTTAGTCAGTAGAAGTGCTCCGCTGATCGTGCATGGCCACTGAGCTCACAGTGCAACAGTTTGCCATGACCAACATGGCTGCCGGAGCTCAGTGTGCATGTGCAACTTTCTCCACACATCACACATGCAATCTGCTCTCATGATGGAACATCCCACCGTACCCAAGATGGCCAACAGAGTTCAGTGTGCAAGCATGAACTCCAGCAGCCATCTTGGGTATGGTGCACTATTTCACTGTGAGCGCTGCGAGCAACCATAAAACTACAGCTGCAGCCATGTCAGCTCTGGCCAGAGATTGTTTGCTATGGGGTCACTCATTGGGCTTTTATGCTCTCCTTAGGTACCACACTGCTGTGGTGGCTAAACAGACAATGAAATAATACTATGCTGAAATATATGTACAAAGTATTTAGGTATATTCAAAAAATGTTATACTGTTTGATGTTAAGCATTGGATAATTATAGACCTTTGAAGTTATATTCCTTATTTTATATGGGCAAATCACATGTCAGATTTAATTGCTTTACTGTAAATACGAAAATGTGTATTTATGTAGGGAGATTAGGTACAGCATCCTCCAAGTATGTAGTATAATTAAAGGGACAGACACATAGGGGCCAGATATTCAAAGGGCCTGCAATGCGCCCTGGTGTGATATTGGAAGGGAGGACTTATGCAGCGCAAGTCCTGATGCACTGGGGCACAAAGTAAACATATGCAGTGCACATGCAGGGGGCGTACCCGTGCATATGGGTCACATCCCAATATTCATCCCGGGATGTGCAGTGCATATGCCGGCACAACCCCAGGTTGTGCCATATATGAGTGCTCAAAGTTGAGCCAGAAAAAAAAGGCTCGAAACCAGGCCACCCACAGGTGGGCTGCTGTATTGCAGGGTGTAACACAGTGCCCACCAGCTGTGGTTGGCCACCCACCCAGCGGGGACACCATCCTCAAGCACCCACACCCACCCTGGTGGTTCAGTAGGTCCCCTTCCCTCCTGCATGCCCGATGGCGTTCATTCTACAATATCCAGGTAGGCCAGTGCTCCCCCTCCTGGTTGCCCAATCATGGGCAGTAAGATTGTAGCAGTATAACCTGGTGGTCCAGTGGTACCCTCTCCCTTCCATCCATATGCTCTAGCGCAGGCATCGGTAGTGAGAAGCAATACCTGGTGGTCCAGTGGTACCCCCTCTCCTCCCACTCACTGAGGACCCAGGCCACCCAGCTCCCCACCATCATTGGCTGGCGGCTGCACTCCACCAGCATACCACCTGGCCATCCACCGAATGACAGCATACAGTATGCTCTGTATGCCTATTGATGCACAGTGCAGACCGATGGGCTTGCAGACCATACTGTACTAAACAGGCACAAATATGTGAATGAGTTCTTCTCACTACCGATGCCCATGATTGGGCATACAGGAGCTGGGGGGGACCACTAGCCACCAGGATCTTTACCTATGCCCACTATCGGGCATTCAGGAGATGGGGGGGACCACTAGACCGCCAGGATATATATCTATGCTCGCGATTGGGCATATGGATGGGAGGAAGGGGGTACCACTAGACCACCAGGTTATACTTCTACTGTTGTACTGCCCATGATTGGGCAACCAGGGGAGGGGCACTGGACTACCAGGGTCTACCCATACTGCGGCAGCAGCTACACTGGGCACCAGGTGCATTGTGCCAGGTGGCCCTGTGCACCACATGCAGATGGGGCCATAATGACATGCAAATGGCCCCATTTGTGCCATACATACATTATGTCCTCATTTGCATGTGCACCTCTGAATATCACAAGTGATGTGCACAGCGCAGCTGCACATTTGCTCTGAAACATTCGTGGTCCTCCCTGTCTGGGGATTGCGCTGGCGCATTGTATATGCACCAGACACATTCCGTGCCATATTCAACATAGATGCGCCTTGGCACATCTCCTTTGAATATAGCCATGTCCTGGCTCCCGCGCATCTCCGTTGTGCTGTGCCCCTCTTGCGCCACAGCCCGATGCAGTTTGAATATCTCGCCCATATAGTTTAACATTTGAAAATGCCCACATATACTTTTATGAGCACAGTCATCCTGATGAAGTGGAATATAATCCACAAAATGCTGATTAGTGACAAAACTAAAAAAATTGTAGACTATACAGTTGGTGGTGAGTGAGCCATTCTTCCAGTGCTCTATTCTTATATTTGCTCTCTATTTTAACCTTTGAATTCTGGCGTGTCAACATGACTATACAGTAAAAACCTTAACAGCCTTTATTATTGCTAATTAAGCTTTAGCTTGTGTTAATCATGCCAACAAATATTTAATTGGGCCATAAAATCTGACAGAGCAGGAACATACAGTTCCAGTAACAATTAGAAAGGCTATGCCTGGAATTCAATGGCCAAGCAGCAAGCCACTCTCACTTCCTGGGCTATATAAGCAGTTCCTCTCAGCCTCATTGTGAAGCACTTTATCTTTGCATCCGAAGGCTCTGTCTTCCTGTCCTCTGAGCTGGTTGGGGACTGCAGGGCTGGCTGAGCCCCACCCCGCTGCTCCTGCTTGTCTTTGCTGGATTTCTGTGTTTATTTTCCTGCTTCTGGTTTGTATTATGCCTTCAGCTGCGTGTGTGCTTCTTTTTCTTTGTTTCCTGTTTTCTGTGTTTTTGTGTCTTTGTTTTGTTTTGTTTTTTTTGGGGGGGGCTTTGTTTCTAAACTCCTAGCATATTATTCCAGAGCTCCTACTGCTTGCTTTCAGTTACTCACAACTCTCAAACTACTGCAATGCAACTGCAATCATTATTTGTGTGTTTCAGCTCAACCATAGCTGCTCCATGTTGCATACTTAATTGATTTCACCTGGCTTAGGCTTACACTGAACCTAGCTGTGCAGCGCAATCATGCTCTCTCATTCTACTTGCCTGATTATAGCAGCTTCATTGCACTGCCTGGCTACACCTGCTTTCAGAGCATTGTGTCTCCTTATTTATGTTTATTGCAGTTACAACTCGGTGTACTCCATACAGATGTTGCTCTATGTTTATTCACCCTGATTCAAACTCTCTACCTTGTTATGCAATTCAGTCATGCTGTTCCCAGTTTCTGTATTGCTGTTTCACTCTGAGGTCAGCTAAAGTTCCTACTGAGGCTATTACATGGTTCTCGGCCTTCCATTACTTTCTTGTCTATCCTACGGCAGGGACTGGGAAGCATTTGGGGAGACGTGGCCCCACATGGCTACTTATTTCTGTTCTAAATCTTGCCTTTATTACCAAAAATCCTTAGAGTGGTTGTCACCTTGATTTCACTTTTCATGTCTGGCTTGCCCCACTATTCAGTGCTATTTCATTGCTACAGCATTATGCAGACCTACGTGCAGGTCCACTTATTACTACTCTGTTTGCTGACCTACATACAGGTCCACACTTGCTTACACAATCATTGCTCATTGCTTATGCAAATAATTTCTTCATGCCTACTGCCATCCCCTCGGCTTCAGCCTCTGGGATTCTGCTGCACTCAGTTCTGCATGCGACCTTGCAAGGTCTCAGCACTCAATGCTCATTACGATTTCAGCACACCAGTGCTCAATCAGCTCACCAGCTTTCAGATGCTGCTCACCAGCTTTTCAGTTCTCTATCAGTTTACTGGTGCATTCCATCCATACCATTCTGGCTCAGGGCTTCCTGCAGCCAATGGTCTCGCTTTGTACCCTGAGTCCGTAGCTTGAGCATGCAAAGCTTGGGGCGGGGTCCTTCTCATCTGGCAGCTGAACTGTGGTTCCTACACACATCTGCCTCCTATTACCAGTATCACTGACTTTCATTATCAATTCCTACCCCTGCTCCTATTACCAGTATCACAGACTGTCATTATCAATTCCCCTTAATGCCTACTACCATCCCCTTGGCTTCAGCCTCTGGGATATCAGCTGCAGCTGGGAATGTCCTTGCTCTGGGTGGACCTTCAGTCATCAACTGTACTGATGGCACCTCAAGTTGTAGAAATTAAGACTTAGCTTGATGGGGTGGGGCTCTCGCGGGTGTCCCTTTAGCTGCCCAAGTGGGTTTGGAGGCACCCTTCAAAGCTATTCTCCTCATGACTGCCTCTGGTTCACCTGGTTTGTGTTTAGAGTGAGTAGACCAGGTGAGTGCCTCAGCAGTCATTGCTCTCCTCCTACCACCTTGGTTATCTATCGTGTTGCAGAGTTTTCTCACAACCTTCCATGGCGTTCCTGCTAGAGGGTTTGAGTTGAGAGCCTTCCTCTAAATTGGAATATTTTCCACCTCCCTTTAATTGGGTTTTCAAAACTGCAGCTGCAGAGCCATCACTAACTAAACTGTCCCAAGCCTGGAGGAAGGGCGACCTAGGCCTTGGATTCCCAGAGATTTCCTCCTCAAATGTTTTTTTTCTTTCCTCCATTGCCTCAGGTCATAACTGTTAGTTAGCATAATAGTGTCCCCTAGTTTCTTAGGTAGGGTTCCGCTCTTGGATGGAGGTGGAGGATGTCTGCCGTTCCCTCTCTCCTTAGAGGATCCCCTCATTTTCAATTTAAACCATCAGTATCATGCTACGCAAACTGGGCATTTCATTCTGTTATCAATCTGAGCATCTCATTACATTATCAAACTGTCTGTGATTCTCATAGACGTTATCAAACTGTCTATGCTTCTCTACTACTCTGTTCCACTTATTGCTCCTACGTCATGGTTACTGCTTGCTCATAAGCTTCGTGTCACCTCATTCTTTGGGATATGATTGTACTACATTTCTTTTGAGGATTTATAAGGTACCTTTAGCCACAGGAATCGTCCCATGGCACCTCTAGGGTGGAACCCTCTCCGAGGGTTCCTTGCCTTTCGTACCCCTACAGGGTGGTAATTCCTCTGGAATAGAGAGTGTGAACCAGCCAAAACCAAACCAACATAGTTGCACAAGCATAACACTATACTGGCTGTGCAGGACAGTGAATTAGAAAGGCTATGCCTGGAGTTCAAGTGGCCAAGCAGCAAGCCACTCTCACTTCCTGAGCTATATAAGAAGTTCCTCTCAGCCTCATTGTGAAGCACTTTTTCTTTGCCCGACCATCCTCGTCTCCTCCTCCAGTGGCAGCACTTCTCTCCTTAGGTGGATTCCTAAGGTACCTTTAGCTACGGGAGTCATCCTGTGGCACCTCTAGGGGTGGAACCCTCTATGAGGGTTCCTTACCTTTCGTACCTCTATAGGGTGGTAATTCCTCTGGAATAGAGAGTGCTAACAGCCAAATCCAAACTAACATAGTTGTACAAGCATAACACTATACTGGCTGCCCAGGACAGTGAACCACTGTTACTGTCAATTACTCTGTTACCATAGCCATAGTTGCTGTCAGAGTGGAACATGCCCACAGCAGCAAGTGGTATTGTTTTTATAAAATAGTAAACATACAGTAGTAAAAACCTTGCATTTCCAAGTAAGATGTTACACCTCACTTACAATGGGGTCCTGGGTATGAGTAGCCAAGGATAACAACTGCGATAAATGTCACATACAGTAGAAGACATCATATTATACCATAATCTTAAGATTCACTGACACAAAACAGTGGAGTCGAGTCCAGTAGGGAGGGTGAGGAGCAACTGTGTGGATGCTCTCCTCCTGAGAATGGAGGACTGGCACGCAACACCCCTAGAGTGGTTCCTGGTGGTGGCCTGGCTGAGGTGCACATGGTGGCATGGGTGATGCATGCTGCCAGGACCCTCTTCCAGGACATCATAAGATGCAGCCACTTGAGGCAGGTGGGTGGAGAGGGATGGGAGAACAAGGGAAAAGGCCCTTCTGCAGTGCATCATGTGACAACCCTCAATGATCCCTGATGCCACCTGACTGCTCAATGCACTGTTTTTTCCCCTCTGACTGCTACCTCTGATGATAAAAAGCTTTTCCTCCTTGGTAATAGCAGGGAGGCACCCCCAAGGATAAGCCAGACCTGAAAGCATAATGGAAGACCCCCAGGGAGCCTGCAGGTGAAGCATGGCAGTGAAGGTTGAGTTAAGTGAGCAGAAGTGGGACACATGGGGTCTGAAGGAGAGGGGCACCCAATGAGGCATGGGAAGGAGCACAACCCGTCCCCAAGAAGAAGGTATACTCAGGTGTTGGGATAATTTCCATAAACTATGTAGTCTGGCAGTTTATTTTCCACTGACTGGGATCTTATTCTTATTCTGATGATGCATAATACTGAAAATTGCTGTGCTCTGTGCACATTTCAAATACAAAATGAAGATTTGAAAATCAGCAGGACAGTCAGTGAGATTAGATGTGCCTTAAATGATATGCCCTTATATAATTGGAAAGGAAATTAGTTTTCCACAGTGCTTTTCACACACACTATTTCCCAAAGCTTTTTACAACTCATTAAAAAAGGAGTAGTCAATAGGTTCCCACAATGAGGTGAAACACAGGGAAATAGAAAACAATTTTACATGTGACTTGCTCAGGATCACTGTGAATATGGGGCAGTACTACGATTTAGATGGGGGTCTTTAGGTTCACATCACTGCATTCTAACAAGAAAGCTATACTGTCTCCATCTATGTAAAGATTTATTCATTAAAAAGAACTAAAAAAATAACAAAAGTTAGGGCCAATGCTATGTCGGACAATCATTCAGACCATGAAAAACACCACGCCACAGATTTACCAAGGCTCAGGGGAATTCTTTTATACCACAGTGTCGTATTTTCTTACTTTTGTAGCATTAGCAGTCAACCCTAACTGATGCCTTAATATAGTGTTTGGCAAGGAATTTCCTAACTTTAAAAAAACAGAACTTTAATGACAGATACATACTTCCTTGTATTGACAATGCTGGCCTTTGACCGATATTGCCAGTACTTTTAATGGTAAGCAGAATCTGGTCACCCTGTTCAAAACAATCCTAGTAGTACAGTGGCATGCCTATCTTCTCCCTACCCCTGTACCAAACAGTCCCTGGTATGTCTTGGTATCTACCCCCTCACCCTGCCCCATTCCAAGAATCCTTAGTATAATGTGTTACCCACTCCATTCTACACCATTCAAGCATCTCTGGTGTCTAGTGGCACCCACAGACCCTACACTGTTTCAGGTATTCCTGGCATCCAGTGGCACCCCCATCACACCCTACCCCATGTCCAAGTAGCCCTGGCATCCAGCGGCATCCCCTCCCACACCCTGCCCCATATCTAAGTATTCCTGGAATCCATAGGTGCATGAAGGGAGGCACTATGGCCATGGCCCTACCACTTTCATAAGTCGCCCTATCAGTTTTTGCATTTATTAGTAGGGGAGAATTTACACCTCACGCTCTTGGCCCCACCACTTTTCAGACCATTCCAGCACCAATGCTGGAATCCAGTGGTATCCTCCCACACCCTGTCCCATGTTGAGGTGTCCCAGCAATCTGGTGGTACTTCCCTCCTATACCCTTTCCCATGTTGAGGTGTCCCAGCAATATGGTGGTACTTCCCTCCCACACCCTGTTCCATGCCCAGGTATCCCTGGTGTCAAGTGTTACCACCCACCCTCCCCAATAACCTCCGGTTTCTGTCCCACCATTCAAACACTGGTAGCCTATCCCCGATGTCAGAAACAGTTGAATTAAAATAAAAAACAGTGATTTTCTTCCCCTGCCCACTAGTACCCTTCCCCCTGTTGCCCCCTCTTTACCACACATAACTATAATCCTATTCCCCCAAATTACTAGATTTCAAATCCAACCCTCCTCCCTCCATGCCTATGACTGGCAAAAAAAAAGCAAGACAGAGACCAATACATCCCTCCTCTCACCACCTCAGCCAGCCACTATCTGAATGAATGAAAGCACCAACACCTGCTTGTGGTATCACTTTCAATCATTCTTTTGGATCCAGCCAAGTTATTGATGAGAAAATAAAGGCACCGTAGCACATTTTATAAAACTATGTAGCACAAAAACCACTAAATCAAATTTTCCCCAAACTGGTAAGTTCCAAGATCCTTACTCAGAATGAGTGCCTTCTAAATGTCATGCATAAACATCAACAGACGGCCTCAGAAAGCTGTCAAAAATTGTGATTTGACATAGAAGTTTCTTCTCAGCCCTAACTATAGAGGAACTTCCGTGCCACTATGATAAATAATTTTGTACTATTACTTAGTCACACGGTTTGAAATTTGCTATTTATGTCACAAGTCCAGGACATATGAAGTGGTTTTGTTATGGGGCACCTACATGAGGCATCACCTCTTTTCAAGAAGGTACAGTATTGGAGAAATGTCATTCCAGCATCCCAAGGCAAAGACCTGGCATCAGGCGATTAAACATGTTGGAAGGATCCTCTACATTTAGGGCCATGAAAGTCATACAAAGAATGATCAGCTCTATCTGCCACACTTCTGATGCTATTTACAGATACTGTATTAATAGCGGTACATGTAACACAGCACATAATGTACAGTACTGGTTAAAGCAGCTGTGTATCAGAAGACTCAGGTTTGAATCACCACTCGTGCACTATCTCACTGTCTCTACTCTCTCTTTCTCCCTCTGTCCTTCTCTTCCCCCTACTTTCATAAACCTCCCTCAGCCTCACTTTACCCAGTGCTTAACTGCTCTCCCTCACTTTTCATCTGTGCTTTACCTGCTTACATCTTGTGTCTAAATGAGTCAACCACTATTCCCCAAACTGCTAGCACGCATGTCGGAGTCCTGGTGTTACATCGCTGGCACAGAGTACTGCACATTTGTTGGACAATGCATTTGTGACATGAGTAACAAAACAGAGACTTGGTCTGGCTAGTCCTACAACAGTACCAAACCCTTTTTGTGAGCCATGTTACAAGTGAATTAATCCACTCCATAGTGCCTGGATTGTTGGAGGCACTTGACCTGCAACCTTGTGTCCCAATCAACCGCCCCCCAGGTGTGGATTAATTCTCAAGTAAACCCACATTCTGTCGTGGGTTAATCCTTACTAGTCTCACTTTCTGCTTCTGCATTCCTATCAGCTTCCAGTTTCCCCCACTGTTCATGGCTTGTAAAGCGCATTTGTATACATAGTACTGTACTGTACATGAAAGGTGCTATTTAAAACCAAATTCCTTTCCTTATGAATATGTTCAGAATTCTCAGAACTGTTTAGCAACTAGGCTGCTGCATTGTTCTCTGGCTTTCAGTGACAAATCGACATCTCTGACAGGCCCACTCTGAATGTATTGCAATAATTCAGCCTTGAGGTGCCGAGTACCTGCACGGGGCTGCCAAGTCATTAGGCAGAGGGTAAGTGTGTAGCCTGGCTACATTCCTAAGATTGCACTGAATGGAGAGGAAACCACCTAGTAGAAATACAGAGTGTACAGATAGCAATGATAAATGACTCAAAGTCCTAATAAAACTCTGGCTACAGTATGCAGAATTTCAGACTTTTTATGTTCCTCTGGCATGCTTCATCTAAGAGGCCAGTAAGTGAAGAAATTATATTCAGATCATACAAAATTCAATACTTTTATTCCATTGTGGGGAAAAAAATTGCTGAGAAATCTACGTTATTTAGTTTGTTCTCTAGCACAATCAACTGTTGGTATGGATTATGGAGGTTCTAGGTAAAGATGAATGCATATAATAGTGTATATCATCTGACCATGCCCTTTGACCTACTGTTGCAAACTGGTGAGTTATAGGAGAAACAATATAATTTGTATTGATTCGACATTAAAAAATAATTACAAGTGGAATGGTTACTCAGCAATTAAATGTCACTTTACAGCCCAGTATATATTAAAGGTGACAGGAAATCATTTTTTACACTGTTAAATGCCCTCCCATTTTCCTTCTATGGTAGTCATGTATTCTGATATGCTTTGACCACTTTTTGATAACTTAATGTTCTAGTTTTGTGATACTCTCAAATCTACACTGTGCTCCTCTCTCCTCAGCAGTTACTGATCTTTTCTCCCATATTTCAAAGACATTCCAAGACATCAGTTACACTATTCCATGCTATCCTTCTGAAGGCTTAAAATGGTTTATAAAATGGCAAGAATGGATTCTCACTGCTGATTGGCTAATGCCACCTCCAAGCTGGGCATTTATCTTTCAATAAATGCCCAGCAAGAAATTAGTACCAGCCTGAGTGCCACCTTACCACATACCCTTGTGCAGGGGTGCTCACCCTGCTTACTCATTGGCTGAAACCACCAGCTAACATTTAAAATCCCCACCATGTTTTTCTCTTCATTAGCGAGACCAAACGGGCGCCCCCCCCGACACACACATGCACAGTCGCTCCTTCGCTACAATGTTGCTCCTGTTCAAAAAAAGAAAAAAGACACTCCACATATTCTACAGTCGGGAAGAGTGCCCAAATCTTTTTTTTCTCAGAGCTGCACTCTCCCGACTGCACTATCGCAGCACTGCGCTAAACCAGAAGTGAAACAATCCATTCACCAGTTCCACGGCTGCTGCTTGCCTGCGGTTTGGAGGGACCGTCCACCACACAGAACAAGAGGGAGGAAGAGGAGAAAGCTCGGAGTCGAAAGCAGAACATGGCGCGGCGGCTCCGTGGCTGCCACGTCCAACTGCAGTTCCTCTGTAGTCACTCTGCTGCCCCTTTTGCAGCTGCTGCTTGCCCTGCAGTTTGCCGGCCTCCCCCTCCTGCCGGTGGCCCATGTGGGCCTCTACAGCTCATCAGATCACGTCATCATCCTGAACCCGGACAATCTCGAGCGGCTGCTGCTCAACTCCTCCACTGCTTTCTTGGTGCAGTTTTATGCCTCCTGGTGCGGTCACTGCATGCAGTTCTCCACAGTCTGGAAAACTTTAGCAAACGACATCAAAGGTGTGTAATTTTTTAATGCACTGTATTAGCCTTACTTGTTTGAAATCTTGTTTGTATGCAAGAAAAAAGTAGCAATAGTTGCATTTAAATATCTGCTCAGTGAGTTAAACTGGGACTTGGTTGACGTTATCTCGTGAATTGAACCAAATAACGCTGTGTATATGATATATATCAGGTCTGAATTTCTAGCTTAGACTCTTAAACCAACCTTGGAACAGAAACACCTGGAACAGCCTTAAAGAAACACGGACTATTTTTTTTAAAATACTTTTGTTTCTGCTAATACTATTCATTTTTTTATAATAATTTCCTCTCTTCATTAAAGCTTAATAAGAAAACCATTTTATAAGTGCAATAATACCCTCAAGGGTGGGCATTATTGGGAAATACCGGACCTTCCAGGGGCTATAAGGCCCTCCGCCGCTCATCACGCCCCTGGGCGGTCCGGTATTTCTCAATAATGCCCACCCTATCAGGTATTATTGCTTACGTAACTGATGTAATAGAATAGCTAAAGAAAGATCAGTTCACTGCTCTACTACAAGTGAAACCAATATACTGATCACTTCAGGAAATGCTGCTAACTGTTTTCTGAATGCAAATATTTTGCACAAACAAACTAGAAGAATGAGATTAGCTAAATAAGAAAAAGCAGTTCATGTATGCCAAGTAGTACAATAGGAACATTACTGCTCGCTATGCCGGAGACCTGGGTGCAGGTACAGTCTCGGGCCACTTGGGGCAAGCTGGTGGAGGGAGGATCGAGTGTCCCAGTGACAGCTGTCCTCCCTCAGAGAGGGGGACACAGTATTCTGCTATTCATCTGCTACTGAGTGGAAGCCAGCAGACAGCAGAGTGGGATCGTAGCAAGGGGGCGGGACCGTGAACAACTACCAGCATGCACATGCACAACCACACATGGGTGCGTGGGTCACTGCACACCAGCATCTTTGGGATGAAAATAACAAGAAGTTGAAGAAAAAAAGCCCTAGACCACTGTTGCACCTGCACCCCCTGCAGCAGGTCTATGCATAGCCAACGTGGCAGGCCACCCACGACTATCATAATGCAAAGTAGATAGATAGATAGATAGAGAGATAGCTAGATAGATAGATAGATAGATAGATAGATAGATAGATAGATGTTTTATTTATAAAGTGCCCATTTCCATGTACTCTGGGCGCTGCACAAACAATTCAATAACATAATTTATACAGGCAGCAGCTTAAACGCAGACTAAAATTCTATCCATCCCTTTACAACCAATCAGTCATTAAAAGCCTGCTGAAACAGATAAGTTTTTAATGCCTTTTTAAAGGCTTCTACCGATGGGGCCTTCCTTAAATAATCAGGCAGGGAGTTCCACAGAGTGGGCGTGGCCACTGAAAATGCCCTATCTCCAGAATACCGCAACCTCACTCTGGGAACTCCAAGGAGGCCCCCCCCCCCCGGCAGAATGGAGTGCCCGAGGCGGTTGACAGGGGACAAGAAGATCTTGCAGATAGACAGGTCCTCTTTTGTGTAGGGATTTGTAGGTCAGGAGCCCTACCTTGAAGACAATACTCCACCTGACTGGCAGCCAGTGCAGTCTGCAGAGGACTGGGGTGATAAGATCACTTCATCTCACCCCAGTCAATAATCTTGACACCGCATTCTGCATCAGCTGCAGCCTGCGGAGGTTGCCCCCAGATAACCCTAGGTACAGGGCATTACAATAATCCAGCCTGGAAGTGACAAAAGCATGCACAAGTGTGGTCAGATCCTCTGGTGGAATCAGGGCTCAGATTCAGGCAATGTTCCTTAGATGATAAAATCCACTCCTGACGATGGCCGACACCTGAGCATCAAGCGTCGAACTGTCGTCAAGGACCACGCCCAAATCCTTCACATGACTAGACAGAGTAAGGTGAACACCCCCCAACACAAGGTCAGGGGGTAATCCCTCACAGCGCCCTCCACCCCGGTGAACTGGATCCACAACAAGTACCTCTGTCTTGTCTGGGTTGAGCCTAAGCCAGTTTTGAGTCATCCAAGCCTGGATCTCATCGAGACAGCTGTTAAATACAGAGTCTGACACCCAGGTATTGGACGCACAGGACAGGTACAGCTAGGTATCATCTGCATAGCAGTGAAAACCCAGTCCGTATCACCTGATAATGTCCCCCAGTGGCAGCATGTACACCGTGAACAACAAGGGCAACAAGACCTAATCTTGCGGTACCCCATCATCACCCTCTGCATTCTGCCTGTCAGGTATGACCTGAACCAGTTGATGACAATACCAGACAGGCCACACCAATACTGTAGGCAGTCAGGCAACACCTCATGGTCCACAGTGTCAAACGCTGCAGAGAGGTCCAGAAGGACCAAGATGGTCCGGCCTCTCCTGTCCCTCGCTACCAGGAGATCATTAAGCACCCTCACCAGGGCGGTCTCTGTACTATATCCCGCACAAAACCCTGACTGGTAAGGCTCATAGGTGAAGGAAAAGGCAAGATGTCTCTCAAGCTGCATGGCCACCACTTTTTCAATAACCTTCCCTAAAATTGGGAGGTTTGAGACGGCCTGTAATTGCTGAGGCAGTCTGGGTCCAGGGAGGGTTTTTTCCAAAAGGGGTCTTACCAAGGCCTCTTTCAAGGCCACTGGGGAGACCCCACTCCTCAAGGAACTCCAGACAACCCCAGCAATCACAGGCCCAACCAGGTCCAAACAACCAACCAATGGTTGGGTCGGACCTGGGTCCAGTTCACACTGGGTTGGCCAGAACTTCAAGATTATTTTTACCACCTCCTCCACCCCAACCAGCTCAAACTCATCCCAGGCAGGAGGAGTGTTTTGACTCTCTCCAGGCCGGTCCATGCATCCCCTTTGAGAGATACGCAAGGAGACCTTATCCCTGATAGAGGACACCTTGGCGGCAAAGAATACAGACAGCTATTCACACCTAGTGCTTGAACCTGCTCCCCCAGCACAGAGACAGGCAGAATGTAATAGCCCATCCACTGTACAGAAAGGCTGAGCTGGTCTGTTCCTCGCCACAGCAATCTCTCTAGACAGATATTCTTCCTTTTTACGAGAGATTGGCCCCTGATAGTTGGTATAATGCAACCTCAGGGCCAACCTGTCCTCCAGCAGGCCAGATCTCCTCCAGCATCTCTCTAACCTCTGCCCCTTAGTCTTTAAACTCCAGAGATCTCCATCAAACCAGGGAGATCTCCGGTGAACGGACAAGGGATGGACACAAATGGGTGCGATGGAATCGAAGGCCGCTGCAACCGCCCCATTATAGGCTACCACAGCTTCCTCCACTCCAATCACACAAGCCACCCCAACACTTGATAGGTCCAGCGCCGCGGATAGTCCCGTTGAGGAAACTCCTCTTAATGAGCGGTACTGGACCATCTCCACAGGGCCAGGACCATCTAGGGGGGTGCCACCAGGCGTGAACCTCACGGTGCTATGATCTGACCAAAATACAGGATCAACACTGAGATCATTAACATCTAAACACAATGAAAAAAACAAATCCAATGTGTGGCCACCCGAATGCGTAGCTGTTGTTACTTTTTGTGACAGGCCCAGGGCCCCCATGCTTTCCAAAAGATCATTCCCAACACCCAAAAGCCCACCGTCAACCCAGGCATTGAAGTCCCTGAGAATTAAACACCTAGGAGACTCCAGCACCAGATCAGCACTGAGCTCCTCAACCTCAGCAACAAAATCCCCAAACACTCTGGGGGGACGATAAATCACAAGGACCCTGAAACCTGCCCCTATGCCCCCTTGTGTGGCCGCACACTCAAATGATTGTGTATGACCTACAGGTAGCACCGTGAAGTTCAGGCTGGTTTAAAACATATCAGCTACCCCACAATCCTCCTCAGGTTGTGAATCACGGAATACTGTCCGGAACTGCCGCCTCCAAAATGGGAGCTTCATTTTCATTCAACCAGGTCTCCGTGATGCAAGCCAGGTCAACCGAGGATATCAAGTCCGCCATTATGGCAGTATCATTTCTTATCAACCTGGCATTGCATAACACAACCTGGGTAGGATAAGGTGAGGCAGCCGAACCCACTAACTGCCCACCATAGATACATAGATACATAGATACATAGACAGTGTCGGCAGATAAGGGCCTATGGCCCACCTAGTCTGCCCATTTGAGCTTGTAAGTTCAGTTTGTTTTCCTAGAAGTCTGTTTCCCCTTACCCCTGCCCTCTAGAATTCCTTTATGTCTATCCCATGCATTCTTAAATCCCGTGATTGTTTCAGCCCCCACCACTTCCTCTGGCAGGGTGTTCCACTTGTCCACCACCCGTTCTGTGAAGAAATTCTTTCTCATGTTTCCTCTGAATCGTCCTCCTCCAACTTCATCCCATGCCCTCTGTCCTGAAACATCTTTTCGCTTAAAATAGTGTTTTACTGCACCCTGTTCCTCCCTGTAAGATACTTGTATGTCTCTATCATCCCTCTCTCCCTCCTCTCCTCCAGGAGTACATGTTCAGTTCCTTCAACCTGTCTTCATAGGACTTGTGATGCAACCCATGCACCATCTTTGATGCCCTCCTCTGAACCTTCTCTACCCTGTCTATGTCCTTACGTAGGTATGGTCTCCAGGACATACACTGTACTCCAGGTGGGGCCTCACTAGTGTCTTGTATGTGGAATTATGACCTCCTTTTCCTGCTGGTGATGCCCCTGCCTATACATCCCAGCATCCTATTTGCTTTACCTGATGCCTTGTCACACTGTTTCCCTACCTTGAGGTCACCAGAGATGACAACCCAAGATCCCTTTCCTGCTTGGTGCATGCTATATCCTCACCCCCAACTGATATATTGTGCCAGGGTTTTGTGCCTTATGTCATTATCTTGCACTTCTTTGCACTGAATTTCAACTGCCAAACCCTTGACCATTCTTCAAGTTTCTGCAGGTCCTTCTCATTCTGTCTACACCCTCTGGTGTGTCTACTCTGTTACAGAGCTTTGTGTCATCAGCGAACAGTGAAATTCTGCCTTCTAGATCCTGTGCAATGTCACTGATGAAGATGTTGAATAGGACCGGTCCAGCACTGATCCTTGGTACCCCACTGGTTACTCTTCCCTCTGTGGAGTGACAGCCATTTACCACCACCCTCTGTGTCCTGCCACCCAGCCAGTTACCTACCCACCACACTACTGTCCTGCCTACACCCATATTCCCCAGTTTGTGTAATAGTCTTCTATGTGGCACAGTGTCAAAGGCCTTGCTGAAGTCCAGATAGGCCATGTCCACTGCCCTCCCTGATCCACCTCCCTAGTCACCCAGTCAAAAATTAAATGAGGTTGGTCTGACACGAGCCTCCCCTGGTGAAACCATGCTGCCTTGGGTCCTGTAGTCCATTGACAACCAGATGTTCCACCAATCTCTCCTTCAGTAGTGCTTCCATGATCTTTCCCACTACCGAGGTGAGGCTGACTGGTCTGTAGTTCCCTGCTTCCTCTTTGTTCCCACTTTTGTATAAGGGGACTACATCTGCTGTCCTCCAGTCTTTGGGTACCTCCCTGTTTCCAGTGATTGGCTGAACAGGATAGCCAGAGGTTCAGCCACCACCTCTCTAGTTCTTAAGGACCCTGGGGTGCACCCATCTGGCCTCATTGCTTTATCAGCTCTTATTACTTCCAGTTCCTTCAGGACCCTTTCTCGTGTAAGGGACTTGTGTCCATTTCTGCACCATTCTCACCCTTGTACTCCCTTCAGACCCATTACCCCTCTTCCTTAGTAAAGACTGAGCAGAAATACCTGTTCAATATGTCAGCTTTATTGTTGTCATCCTCCATGCCCCATCCTCCCCCTTCAGTCTCACTATCCTCCCTTGTCTTTCTTTTTTTTCCCTTATGTACCTGTAAAAGGTTTTGTCCCTTTACCCACTGATTTTGCAATGTGTTCTTCTGTCTGAGCTTTGGCTTCCTTACTGACTTCCCTGCCTCCCTTTGTTTCTCCTGGTACTTCTCCCTATCCCCTTCTGCCTGTGTCTTTTGTATTGCCTGAATGCAATCTTTTGGCTTTCTTTCTTTGCTACCTCTTTGGAAAACCATAATGGTCTCCTCTTCCTTTCCTCTTGCTAACCTGCTTAATGCATAATTCTGTTGTTCTTATAATCCCCATTTTAAATACTGCCCACTGTTCCTCAACCCTGATTCCTGTCCCATTCCCTTAATGCCTCTTTCAAGTATCTCCCATTTTCCCAAAGTCTGCCCCCTAAAATCCAGGATACGTGTTTTGTGTGGTTTGGTTCTGCTCTTTCTGTGATTTCAAACCACAATGACTGGTGGTCACTGTTACCCAGGTGCTCCCCACTGTTACCCCCATCACACTGTCCCTGTTTGAGCACAAGGTCCAGTATTGCCTTCTGCCGAGTTGGTTCCATGACCAGTTGCTTGAGGAAGGCACCCTGAAGGGAGTCCAGGATAAATCTGCTCCTAGTTGATGTTGCTGCTGGGATGCTCCAGTCCACGTCTGGTATATTGAAGTCTCCAACCAGTACTACCTCACCCTTGTCTGCCATCCTTTGGATGGCTAGCATCAGCTCCCTATCTGTTTCTTCCTCCTGGGCTGGTGGTCCACCATCCACCGTGGAACCCTTGGGTATGGGAACTAAACATGGTAACCCCCTCTCCAGTTCCCATTTTGCCCCAGGGCATCTCATTGGCCTCACCACCCGAATCTCAAATACCCCGGCAGCCATTCGGGTACCACCACACCACCACCACCCTATCCCTTCCTCTGAGCTATTCCCAAGGCTCTACACCTCCTGTAGGCCGCAGTTGGAAGTCTGGGAAGCTCAAAGGGACGTGGATCGCGGAGCTAGTCCCCCGAGTAGCTACACCTTTCAAGTCCCTGTCCCAGACACATGTTATACAAATAATTAAAACAATCCCTTTAACTAAATATAAACAATTTACCCACCCAAGTAAGTGGTGGATAACCGGCAAGTCCATGGAGAAAGCTGGTGATGAGCCTATGGGGGTGTCATCCGGCAAGTTAGGAAAAGTAATAAAAAAATAGCTTCCTAAGCTCTGAAACAAGCACTATACTTTTAAGGAAGCAGTTATCAAGAGATAACAGGCCCATCTGGTGAGGAATGTTCCAATTTCACCAGTGGTCAAATCAGCTTCAAAATGTATCGAGGGTGGTAGCTCCTTGCTTGATTGCTATCAACAGGGGTTGTTACAGAGTAGCTAGACTTTTAGTGAGGTGGATTGAGGAGTGTAGTTTTTATTTTTTAGTTCCTTATGTCAGCGTGGTGCTTGGTGCCAGTTTATTTTACTTTTTGGACTGTAACTGCTGCTGTAGCTCAGTATCTGTAAATTTGCAGTTTTGCCATGTGCAGAAAACCAGCAAAAAGAAGAGACGCTTTGTAGCGACATCTGGAGCATAGTGCACTGAAGGAGCGGTGAGTTGTTGCGGAGCTTGACAAGCTGGGCTGCTGGGAGCCTGTAAAAGCTGCAGCCTGGTGACCATCAGCTTCTCCCCCATGCACAGAGTGATCAGAGTATCTGTGCAGAAGTGGGGAGGTGAAGAAACTGCCTGCAGTTCCATGAAGCCAGGCCAGAGCAAAGACCGGAGATGAGAGTGAAGTTAGCCCAGTGGGGGCCTTGTCTTATGGTCAAAGGAGCAGCTCCTTGTAGTGGTCACGTTTGGTTCATCAGTTGGGTTGGAAAGAGTCCAGGATAGTGCCTGAGAGGGACAGATGCCCAAATATTAGAGACCAGAGGCAGTGAGAGAGTCATCTGGCTCATTTAAAGATCAAATGAAAAAGTTTTAGAGATTTTCAATAAAAATGTAATGAAAATAAAGATAAAGTTTCTTTAACCCGGATCTTATTGCAGTCCTTTTCAGTGGGAGAGCAAAGGACTGTTATTTTCATCAAGAGACTGTGTTTCATCCTTCTCAAACTATTTCCTGTTTAAATCTGGGATAGCTGAAATTGGGAATTTGGACTAGGGAATAAGACTCCTAAAATGCAACGGTTTTTTTAGATTATCATGGAACTTTGGCACCAAAGACTTTATCACCTCATGTTTTGACTTATAATATATTATTTTTAAACTTTTGGTGTGTGTGTGTGTGTGTGTGTGTGTGTGTGTGTGTGTGTGTGTGTGTGCAGGTTAGGAGTTCATGGGTTAAGTGGCTGTGTAATTTATTGTATATATAAATCAAGTGTGGACATTGACTTGGTTGTGTAAGTATAAACTGGTATTGTGTATGACATATGTAAGAGGGTAGGTGGATGGGTGTAGCTGGTAGGTAGGTAGGTAGGGGTTTATGTGGCAGTATTATGTGTAGAGGTTCTGGGTCCCCTCAGCTTAGTTACTTCCCATCTCACCTGCTAGACCTCAGCCCTTTCGATGACCCCCCGGTCAGCACCATCAGCAGTGGTGCACAGGCACTGCAGGGAGGTTGGCATTGTTAGAAGGCAGGGTACTAGGTGGTGAGAGTATGGGGGTGCTAATGAGGAGGACACTATAGGGCTGGTGAGAACCAGAAGGTGCCTGGAGGAGAAATGGGCCCATAAGAGAGGCCAGATGTAGTTGGTGCCCACCTCTAGTCTGTAAACCAAGGCACTTCTAAGTTCTAATATTATCCTCAATGATAAACAATTTGTATTCAGCACTAGTCTGTAATGCTAGGCACTTCCTTTATTTACCTAAATGCTTGTATTCTCGACCAGTGTTTATTTGATTGTTCACCTGTTATGTACTCTCCTGGATTGTGCCTTAAAATAGGAAGGTTTCTTGCCTAGTGCACTTACCCGCTAAACAAAAACTAAATAAATATCCAGGGTGTCCACTGGACCAAGTAGCCAGGTGGTCATTAGGCCACTGTCCCTGAGGGCAGTGCAATGTCAGCTCAATGAGGAACAAGACTGCAATTTTAGCTGATTTAATATCTTGTCGTTGCTTGATCTGGCATGAATAATGGCTGGGGGATGATGCTGGTCATGTTTTGGAGGTGGCTGTCCCAGTAGGGTTCTCTGTAGTTCAGTACCCTCAGAGGGATCATGGTGGGGTGTGGGGTGCAATTTGTTTTAAAACTGAGATACATTTTGTTGTGCACCCAGTTGAGGTGACTTCACATTTTGAATGCATGGCCGTGCAGTGCATGGGGGTGCAGGTGCAGTGTTGCAGGATCCTTCTGGTGTATTGATCCATGAGTGGGAGTTCCTGCAGAAGTTCACAGACTTTGTCACCAAGAGGGTGTTGGAGTCACCCAGATGGTTGACTTTGGGGGATTTCAATGCCTGGATCAATGATGAACTCCCACAGTTTGGTCAAGACATCCTCCAGCTGGTGGAATTGCTGGGTCTAGCACAGGTAGATACCTCTGTGACCCATCAACATGGAAATGCCTTGGACAGTCTTCTTGCTGGGGCTCGATATTAACAATTTTGAGATTGAGCCATTTAGTTAGTTGGATCATGGCACAGTGAGGTTCTCTTTCAGGGTCTCCCCCCCCATACTCCACCCTCAGTGGAGACAGTTCACTACTGCCTTTTGTAGAGGTTTTCCCCAGAAGGACTCAAAATGGTGGTGGAACTGTCATCTGTGTTGGCTGCTTTTGGGACTGGATTGGAAGAAGCAGTAGTGGCCTATAATAGGTTAATTACCACAGGCTTTGATGCAGTTGCATAGGTCCATATGTGGCCCAGGATTTCACGCCTGAAATCCTCGTGGTTTGACAGGGAGCACAGGGAGCTGAAGTCAAAGGGTCAGAGGTTTGAACATTGCTAGTGGAGGTCTAGGGCCGACAAGGACAGACTGGCTTTAAGGACTCACTATGGTGAGTATCAAAGGACAATCTCCCATAAGAAGGCAGCATTCTTGTCCAGGAAAATTGCGACAAGGAGAAACCGACCAGCTCAGCTCTTCCAAACAATAGACAGACTGTTGAACCCACTGTGTAAATGGTGACAGCAATTTCATTGGTACAGTGCAGAGTTTGCTCAGTTTTTCCCTGAAAGGTTGTCCTCAATTCAGTCAGGTATCTCCCCAATTAGGTCGTTTTGACCATGTAGAGTGAAGCTGAGTGTGGCTAGATGCACTCCTCAGGTCTGGGAAGAGTTTAGCCCAGTTTCAGTGGAAGAGATCAGTGTGGTGATCTTGGAGCTGCAGTTCACCATTTGTGAACTGGACCCAGGCCTGATGCACCATTTGGTGAGGTGTATGGGGTTTCAGGGTCCAGCATTCACCACATTAGTCCAGTGCTCCCTTGTGGAGGGGACTCTTCCTAGTGCACTGAAAAATGCTTTGGTGAGGCATCTCTTCAAGAAACCATCTTTTGATCTGGACTGCTTGGGGAATTATAGATTGGTCTCTAACCTCCCCTTTTGGGGAAGGTTATGAAGAAGAAGATGATGGTGCTGCACCTTGAGGAACACTTTATGGCTTTTGACATCTTTGAACTTCTCCAGTCCAGTTTTAAGTCACAGCACGGCATTGAGATTGCACTGGTCAGTGTACACAATGACCTTCTCAGGACAAGAAATAGAAGAGAAGGTCAGTTCTTGCCTTCCTGTATCTCTCTTCAACATTTGGCACCATGGACCATGGGCCGTTGTTGGACTGACTCAGGATGTATGGGGGACTTGCTGGCCCTGTCATCCACTGGTTTGAGTCCTTCCTCAGAGACAGGATGCAGAGGGTGGTGATGCAGAATTTTCTCCTCGCTCCTGAAGTCCTGCTTTGTGGTTTACCCCAGGGTTCAATCCTCTTTTCTATGTTGTTCGCGGTGTACATGGTACCCCTTGGAGGGATCATTAGACAGTACAATCTGGGTTTTTACTGCTGCACTGATGACACCCAGTTGTATCTTTCTTTTGCACCCAGGATGGTGGATGCAGTTGAGATGCCAAAATGTATGCCTGGACAAGACAGATATATTGTGACTGAACCTGTTTGAAGATGGGGTGTAGGGGCTACCACAGTGGAGCCTGGCCTTGTGCAGGGCTCCTCCAGTTTGAGGGCCTATGATAAGGTTATGAATCTGGTTATGAATCTGGGGGCCATTCTGGCTGAAAGGCTGACATTTAAGACTCTGGTGTCAGCAGTAGTCTGGAATGGATATTACCATCTTAGGCACATTGCCTGAATTAAAGCCTTGATTCCCCCTGAAAACCTGCCCTCACTGATGCATGCATTTGTCATGTCCAGGCTCAACTACTGTAATGCCTTATACCTCAGGGTGAGTGGAGGTGTCCTACAATTATGTAGCTGGTACAGAACACAGCAGCAAGGTTGTTGATGGGTCTTTCTTGGTCCTGTCATATACCCTGCTCCTGAGTAAACTGCACTGGCTGTTGGTAAAGTGGTGTATCGCCTTCAAGGTCAGTTTAATGACCTACAAAGTCTATTTGGATTGGGGACCTGACTACCTGAAAGATCTTCTGACTCTGTACCAGATCTCTTGACACCTCTGCTCCTCAGAGGTGGGTCATCTTGTAGTTCTCAGGGTTAGGCTCCATCCAGGAACTAAGCATTTCCAATAGTCAGACCTGCCCTGTGGAACAGATTGCCTCAATCACTACAGGAGGCTCCCTCAGTGGATGTATTTTAGAAGGGCCTAAAGTACTTCTTGTTTCAGGAAGTCTTTGGGGATTAAGATTTTTCTCTTCCTGCTTTTCAGCTTCAATTTTATATGTAGACATTTTGGACTGCAGCTTCCTCTTTCCTGCTTATTTTGCACAATCTGTACTGTGTTTTGTTTCATTATTATGTTTTCTGTTGTTTTATTATGTCATGCTGCTATAATGTTTGTGTTGTGAGGTTCTCTGAGCCCCGGGAATGGGCGCCAAAGAAATTAATTTTACTACTACTACTACTACTTGTCTGAGGTACTGCCTGTTTGGTTCAAGGAAGGGCAGGTTTCAACCCCTAGCTGAAAGAGTAGTGCAGGGATGCAGGCTTTGGGTTTGTAGGGGTCTGGGGGCAGTCTGGCAGGATGAAAAGCTATACAAGTGGGATGGTCTGCACCCCAATGAGGCAAAGATTTTTGAAACATGTAAGAGAAAATCTAAAGTAGATGGGGTGGTGGCAGTGCAGTTAGGGGCATGAACACCAGGGGCAATTCCAAGAAGCTGATGGGGAACAAATTTAAAAGAGATGTCAAGAAGTACTTTTTCATGGAGAGGGTGGTGGAGGGGTGGAATAGACTGCAGAGCAGGTGGTCTGTGCAGAGTCAGTGAGAGAATTCAAACAAAGATGGGACAGAAAAGGTCTAGGTAAAGACCACACCAGAAAGAGAGGGCGCAAGGGGAGAGTGAAGAATTTCTAGAGCATTCTCATTCAATAATACTCATTTAATAATAATTGGGTAGGAATGGATGGACACGATGGCCCAATGGGCCTTTTTCTGCTGACAGAGTGTATGTTTGTATGGCAATAAAGTGCACCTTCCTAACTGAGGAAGACCAAGGAGGCCTTCCCCAGCACTTACATCGACTGAAGGGATGGATATACAATCAACAACTGGGGAATAGGTGAAACATATGGGGAGAGGCACGGTTTAACAGTCTGGAAGGGAGCAGGAGATTTGGAGGGCTATGTGAAAAAAATGGAAGGGGTCTGGGAATGATAGGTCTGCAACTTGCTGCCATGAGTGGCAGAAGCCCAGTTGGACTTGGTAGCAATCACAGAGATGTAGGCAAGTCAGCACCGTGAATGGCACATACCTATTTCAAGTAGTTCAGTGTTCAGAAGGGCTAGTGAGCAGGGAAGAGGTGGAAGGGTGGCACTGTATCAACACCATAGAACTCAATGAATTAGGGGACGACAATAAAACAGAAACAGTGAGGGTACAGACAGTCACCCATGAGGATAGAAATACAAAACTTGGAGTGATATATAAGCCACCATCCCAGAAAAAAGGAGGCTGATGAGAAACTTGGTGAGGCAATTATAAGGGTTGTAGAATGAGTGAAGGCAATTTCAGTATGCCAGATGTGGACTGCAGGATCTCAGTGGCAGCAAGCTCAAGCAACCAGTTGCTGTAGAGGTATTTCAGGTGGTATTTCTGATACAGAGAGTATAGAAAAACATGAGGGAAGGAGTCTCGCTTGGTTTGATCTCATTGAACAGGGACAGTATTGGGGAAGTCACAATGATAACCTGACCATGTGGTTTGATTTCAAGTTGGGGTACCCTTGTTGGCAGTCTTACATAAGAGGCCAGGGATTGAAGGGGCATGGAGTCTGAACTACCCAGTTACCTAAGTGGTGGTTCCTCCATGTTAGGGTTAAGGCACACTGGTGGGGCAGTGTGGGGAAACTTACACTGTGATCACCCATGCTGCACCTATCATGTGAATAATCTGAGGACTTCAGATTCCAGTGCTGTCAATCCAGCACCTTTCACAAGCACTAAAAAAAAAAAAATTTACACACAGAAAAAAATCTTTAAAAAAACCTGGAGGCAGACTGAACTCAGTCAACGACAAAGGTAGAACTTTGGTAGAACTTTTGGTAGAACAAGGGAGTTTCTGAAGGATAAACTGCAAGGGGTGAAGGCAGTAGTGGGTATGGATAATAAGTGGGATTGAATCAGAAATTATTGGAGACCACTAGACCCCTGTGCAAGGGTAACAGGAAAAAGCAAGTGCGAAACCATTGTGGTGCACAAGCAAGGAGAAGCAAGCAGCGAAGGAGAATGGAAGGGCTTTTAAAAACCACAGCACCAGGCAGACAGATGATGACAGAGAGGAATATTTTAACAAGATGATACAGGTCAGCAGGACAGTGAAGAAGGCAAAGTCGCACACTGAACTGAGGATAACTGAGGGAATGAAGAAGAGGGACAAAGCATTCTTCTGTTACATTTGGGGGAAACACAAATCCAAGGAGAGGATAGTCAGACTGAGGAAAGGGGATGGGTAGGAGGAGGAGGAGGATAAAGGTAAAGCTGACATTCTTAACCAGAACTTCTACTCCATGTTTAAGGTGGAGGATAAGGGGCCACTGCCTGAGTGTGTGGGAGAGAGAATCAGTTTAGAACTGAACACAGAGGGGTGGATATTGAAAGGTCTAAATGCACTAAAGGTGGAAAAATTGATGGGCCCAGAGGGGCAGTATACATGAGCACTGAAGTAGATGGGGCAGGTTCTGGCTGCACTACTGGCAGATTTCTTTAATAGCTTGCTGGGAAGTGGAGAGGTAGCAGGGCACTGGGGGACAGCAGATGTGGTGCCCTGGCATAAGTGCAGGAGTAGGATTGAATCAGGAAGCTATAGACCAGTCAGCCTGTTGTCTACAGTGGAGAAATTAATTGAGACCTTCCTGTCTCTACCCAATGAAGCCAATCCTGTACTAAATCGTATGCTTTTGATGCACATGTTCATCCATGGCAGCTCTACTTGTATATCTGTTGCCCATGCTTTGGTAATGGCTGCAGTTACTGTTATTACTGTTTTTGTTTATGATTGCTTAATTGCTCCCTACTGTGCAGTACTGTTCAATTGTTCACCTTTCCTATTGCCTTGAATTGTATTGTGTACTCTTCAGACCCTTGCACCTGATGTTTTTGTTGTTAATTACTCTAAACCCTTTGTAAATAAGCTCTGCCTAAAGGGTTTTATGTGAAATAATTTAAATAATAAAGGAGAGACTTAAGTGGTTGCTGAAGGTGAATGGACTTTAGGATATGATGCAATATGGGTTCATGAGAGGGAGGTTGTGTCAGGTGAACCTGATTGATTCATTTGATTGGGGACAAAGGTGATGGATAGGGTCAGGCAGTAGACATTCTGTACCTAGATTTTGGTAAAGTCTTTGACGCCATTCTACACAGACAGTTGGTCAAGCAGATGACCAACCTTGAGTGGGGAATAGGATTGGAAGATGGATAAGGAATTAACTTAAAAGGAGAACACAAAGGGCTGCCCTCAGTGGGGAGTACTCTGTATAAGGAAGTCACCTGTGAGGACCCACAGTGATCAGGCCTGGGTCCAGTTCCCTTTAACACCTTCATTTGTGACATTGGTGAAGGAATCTAGAGTATGATCAGCATCTTTGCAGACAACAAAGATCTACACAAGAGTGAGAGTCTCATTGACAGATCAGTTGGTGCTGGCAGCGGAGCTGTAAGGAAGACTGTGCCAGTGCCAGCTCTGTTCTGGGAAGGGGGGGAGTGGGGTGGCAGCACTACCTGTTGGGGTGGGGGCCATTGGACCACCAGGGACGTGGGCAATAGTACCGATGTTTATGGCCACAATGAGGATCGGGGGGGGGTATGTTACCACCAGTGAGGGTACGATGCCTTATTGAAACATCGGGCCACGTCGGGATGGGGGGGCGCTAGACTACTAGGGAGTGTTTTTTATTTCTCACTATTCTACGGGCACATCAGAATTGGGGATGGTGAACACTAGACTACCTGGTAGTGGCCATAATATGTCTGTATTACACAGCCACCTCGGGATGGGGGGGCGCTAGCCTACCAGGGACTAAACTGGTGCATGGCCACCCCACAGCTTGTGGCTGACCATCCGGTTGCACTGTCTGTGTGGCACACGGCCATGGTTGCCACAAGCCATGGGAATTTGTCACCGGGACCCTGCCCAATAGAGAATCAGGAGCAGGGTCCCTGGCACACCAGGCACTGATGCAGACTGCCTTTTGCCACAGCTTGTGTCAATCCATGGGCCATTTGAGAACTGAGTCCAATATGTGACCTCTGGAAGGGGGGGGGGGACATGACAGAGATGTATAAATACCTTCATAGGATAAATAAGGTGGATAGCAGCAGTGTCGGATCCAGGAGTTTAAAAAGGGTCCTGTGGCAATAATGAATGGGGATAGACTAATAAGGGGGTGAGCTGACAGCAATTAGGCAGAAAACTTCTGATTCTATTATCTTGTACTGAACATGGTAACTATTAGCAGTGGGCCATGATACAATTAATTATGGTTGTGTTCGGAAATATATTATCTTATTTCAAGTGAGGCTCTTGCAACAGGCAATCACTGGTAGGACTAAGCTGCTAGGCACCAGGATCACATGGAAACCTTTCTAGCTAGCAGTGTACCATGGGGGACTGCCCACCACTGATGTCACTCCATTGACATTGGCCCATCCTATAAAGGAGGGCGGTCCCCCACACCCTCCACAGTTCTTTCCCACAATTGACCCATATACATCGGACCACTGACACCGCCACAGCTACAGCTGATCACTATTTCCTGCACTTTGCGCCTTTTTTATTTTCCTTTTTCTTTTAAGTGTTAACATTGTTTTTTCAGTGTTCCCAGATTCAGGTTTATGTCATCTCAACCTGTCTCATCTTTTGACCGCTCCAAGAAGTGTGTCTGCAACAAACAGATTCCAGAAAAAGATGGCTATTCTGCTTGCATTCTGTGCCTAGGCCCCAGCCATGACAGTCAACCCTGCCAGTTTTGCCAGAAATTTAACCAGGCCACATGGAGACGTCACCTGAAAATTCTGGAGAGCCATCCCCTTAAGCAAAAGCTTGTCACAATGGAACAGGAGCTGCAGGTCAGGAGCTCTTTGACTTCACCTCTGTCCTCTGGGGCTTATTTCTCTACTGTTCCCAATAAAAGATCTAGCGGGAAGCACAAACACCGAGATAAAGACCAGGACCAGGCCCAGTCCGCTTCCTGCTTGCAGTCTTTTCATAAGCCTTCGACTGCGTCTGGGTCTTCCTCCCTTGGCAGGTTGGCCTCTTTGGCCCCACCAGCCCTTAATTCCTCCAGGCTTCCAGTGGCCCCGCTGCCTGCTGTTATCTCGGTGGCAGGCAGCGGCTCCTCGGTACAGGGACTTCGTTTCCTGCACCCCAGCCCCTGATGCTCAGGCCCCTATCTTCAGTGGGCTCTCAGTCAGGTGGCTCAGCCAGTGAATGTTCTTCAGGTGCCAGTCCCTCAGCCGGTGCCCTCACCAGCCAAGGCACTGCCTGCATCGGTCCCCTCCATGGGGGCCAGTGCCAGTCCTGAAAGGCAGCCCCCGCTGCAGGCTACTGGTGCTTCTTCATGTCTGGTCTCGCCTCAGCCCTTGCCTGGGACATCTCTGTTCCCCTTGGGGCTGGTCTCTCCTCTCCCAGTGCCTGTGTCCACTTCTCCCAGGCTCCCGCAGCTTGCATCTGCTGGGCTGCTACCAGTGCTGTCTCAGCCAGCCCCAGTGCTGACTCCTCCTTTGGCATCCACCGGACCTATGCCGGGGTGCCCAATGCTGGCTCCAGTTGGCCCAATGCTAGGATTCCCCTACCCAGCACCAGCCTACCCTTATCCTCTGGTTTACAATTACCCTTCACCAGTGGACGTTAACACCCTGTTCAATTTGTGATGGGCTCTGGTGCAGAAGCAGAACCCTGCACCAGCAGGCCCACAGCAGGAGTCTCCCCACTGCCTGCCTGGGACTCAGCCACCTCTGGATCCTAATAAACTGAGTCCCAATGATAATCAAACATCAGGTACCACGTCCAATGCTGGTTTGGGTGAATGCCTGGACTGACATCAGTCCCCTGACAGTGAGCCAGATGATGATGATGATGATGAAGAGGACCCTGATTATTCAGACTTTTCCTCTCTGGCAGGGGACTCATCCGGGGAAGAGCCCCTTCCCCTCCCTCATTCTAGTCTCCCTTTTATCCCCACATTTTTTTTCCTTTCTAGAAACCTTCTGCTACCATTTGTCCCCCTCCCTCTCCTACTTCCACTGCATCCTTCTACAACCCTGTCTGCTCCTCCTGGCCTCTTTCTCCATTTTTTGGCCTCTCATCTTGGCTGCTACTTTTGTTCTCTATCCCTTCCATCTCTTCCCCCCAAAGTTTCTTTAGTCTCCCCCCTCCCACCTTCTACCAGACGAAGCCTACCCAGGCCGACTTCACATTTCCTGACAAAGCTGCCTCTGGCTGCCTCCCCTGCCTGTTTCACCCTCTAATAACCCAATAATCACCTAGTATATGTACTTGCTGGCAGCTACATTGTTATGAATACCCTAATTAACCTCACCCGCTCTCTGATATCTTGCATGCTATAGCAACCACCTCCTATAATCTTTGTAATCTGGATAAGTATTCGCTAGTCTTGTTTACATACAACTCGTTTTTCTCTTGGTATAAAGCTGGTTCTACATACCTGTATTTATCTAACCTTGTCTCTGAATCCTGTAAACTCTTTGCAACTGCTTCTTGTTGATTTTTTGTTTATACATTTATGTCCGCTCTTTTGTTTTATTGACATGGAACCTATGTAAAAGAGTCTCTGACTCGTAGGTATTTGTAATCCGAGATTTGAATGAATGAATGAATGAATAAATAAAATAAAAGAGGAGCACCCCAGGGCAGTCCCCAAATCTCCTTCTGATGACCCTTGTTTCTTGGACATCATGAGGCTCATCTAGACCACCATGGGCTGGGAGACAGAGAAGCAGGACCCCAAGCGTCGCCGACTGGCCATTTACTTACACCAACCTGATGCTGTCCCTTTGGTGGTTCCTCCTCCGATTGACTCCTGTGATGATGTCATGAGGGTGTCCTGGAATCACTCCTCCTCCTCTATCCCAGCAGTGCCCAAGAAGGCGGACCGCCTTTACCATGCCCCCGCCGGTAAACACTTTTTTGAGGGGCAGCCAAAGGCTGACTCAGTGGTTATCAATGTGGCCCATGACCACACCAAGAAACCAAAGCACCTCAGTGCTCTCACCCCAGACAAGGAGTCCAGGCAGTTGGATCACCTAGGTAAGAGGGTCTACTTCTTTGCTACTCTGGCCATCAGGACCATTAATTATTTGGCTCATATGGTCCAGCGTCAGAATGTGTTGTGGGACCAGGCCAGAGGATTGGTTCAGACCCTGCCCGATGGCCCAATGATGACGTTGGCGGCAATCACATCCTGCGGGCTGCTTATGATGCTGTTGATGCCTTGGGCAGAAGAGCAGCCTCAGGCATTTATCTCTGGCACCACTCTTGGCTTGGGGTGTCTGCCTTCATCTGGAATGTGCAATCTAGCACTCTGGATGCCCCCTTTCAGGGTTCTGTCCTCTTTGGAAGAGACATGCAGAACTTGATTGCCTCCCTCCAGGAATCGGGCCAGACCCTCTGGTCCATCCATTCATACTTACATGCAAATCTGCCAGCAGAAACAGGCCCTATGGTCTATCAAGTCTGCGAATGCGCAACTAGCACCCCTAGAGTGCAGCTGCCCCACTCACTTCACGCTCATTCCCCTCTGGAAAATTCTCATTATTACTTACCTGGACTCACCCCCTTGCCCTGTCCCATGCCATTTTGAAAGTCCCGACTGTCCTACATGATACTACCTCCTCCGATAGGGTATTCCATTTTGACACCACCATTTCCATGAAGTAATGCCTTCTCATCTCTCTCCTAAATCTGACTCCCTCCAATCTTAATCTGTGTCCTCTTGTGTCCCTTCCTTTCCTTAGCCTGAATAACTCAGCTGTGCCAGATGTGCTGAACCCCTTCAGATACTTGAACATATCAATCATATCCCCGATCCCTCCTCTCCTGCAGGGTGTACAGACTCAGATGCTTCAATTTGTCCTCATAGGGTTTGCCTTCCATCCCCTGTATCATTTTTGTCACTCTACACTGCACCCCCTCTAGTAGCCTTAACTCTTCATTCAGATATGGCTGCCAGAACTGCACACAGTACTCCAATTGTGGTCTAACCAAAGATCTGTAGAGGGGCAGGATCATGTCCTTATGTCTGGATGAGATTATCCTTGCAATACACCCCAGCATCCTGTTAACCTTGGCAGCAGCCTTTCTTCACTGGGAAGAGCTGTTCATGCTCTCAGTTATTATCACCCCCAGGTCCTTCTCTTCCTCGGTGACCCCTATTCCTTGTACTATACACAGCCTAAGTCTGGTTAGCAGCCAGCTTTCCACCACTCTTATCGCTAGCAGGCCCGTCCTCCTGCCAAGGGCCAGGGTAAGTGCAGACAGGCATCAGCCCTGCAGCTGCCACTGCTAAGGCTTCCCAGGTGGCTGCCCCAGCCCTCCTGGTGCCTGCTCCTACTTTCTGACTCCTTGCCAGACCCTCCTCCAGTGGAGACCTTGGGGAAGGCGGTACAGAGTCACTTCTCCCTCCACCTCGGCAGATGAAGGGAGATCACCTCAGACAGCTGGGTTCTACCACTCATAGGACACAGTCACACCCTGGAATTCCTCAAGTGGCCTACTGACAATCCTCCAGGCAACTCTTTCTACCACTCTCCCCCCCCCCCCAGATCACCTGCCTCTCATCTGGGGGAAAATTCAAGCTCTGCTACAAAAAAGAGCCATAGAGTCCATCCCGCAGGCTCAGTGGGAAGGGGATACTACTCCTACTTCTTCCTGGTCCCCAGAAAGACCAGGGACCTTATGTCCATTCTACACCTGAGTGATCTGAATCTGTTCATAGAGTACAAATGCTTTCGGGGGGACTGGCTCTGTTCTCTGGACATGCAGGATGCCTACCTACATATCAACATTTTTCTTTCCCACAGATGCTTCTTCCATTTCCATTTCCAGGGTGCCCATTTTCAGTTCTGGGATCTCCCCTTTGGCATGTCCTCAACACCCAGAGTTTTTGCCAAGTGCCTGGCAGTGGTGGCAGCTGCCCTCAGGAGGCAGGGCTACTATGTCTTTCCTTACCTGGATGACTGGCTCCTAGTGGCCCCATCCCCAGAATGCCTTCTCCAGACTCTGGAGTACACCTTCAATCTCTTCCAGGCCCTGGGGATCACTATCAATGTGCCAAAGTCCTGTCTGATACCATACCAGCGGCTCCAGTACATAGGGGCCTATCTGAATATGTTCCAGGGCATGGCTTTCTTGTCCGCAGACAGGGTGGAGAACCTGACAGACCAGGCCTGTCTGGTCTTTTCCAGCCATCAGGTCCCAGCCAGGGTATTCCTGCATCTTCTGGGTCACAGTGGTGATTGCCATGGTGCCTCTAGCCTGATTACAAATGAGAATTCCTCAGTGGACGTTGCAGGTCCAATGGGACCAATGCAAGGACAACCTGAACCAGCTGGTCATGGTCTCCGACTGTGTCTGATGAGTTCTGTCCTGGTGGCTAGAGCTGGCCAACCTCTTTTGGGGGGTTCCCTTTGCAATCCCGACCCCTCACCAGATTCTGATGTTGGATGTCTCAGGTCTCAGCTGGGGAGCCCATTTTGGATCTCACCAAAACTCATGGCATATGGGCAGATGTGGAACAAGGTCTCCACATCAATGGAGATGCAGGCCATCTTGTACACTTTTCAGGCCTTCCAGACTCATCTCTTCTCAGATGTGCTCTTAGTGCAGATGGACAACATGTGTGTGGTTTATTAAATAAACAAGCAGGGGGGAGCGCATTCTTACACTCCTGTGCAGGTAGGCAAGGAGGGTTTGGTATTGGTCCATTGAGCATGGTCTGGAGCTTTCCATCAACTGTGTTCAAGGTGTCCAAAATGTCCTGACAGACAGCTTAAGCTGCTCCCCCTCCAGGGCTCATGAGTGGGAACTTCTAAACCCAGTAGTCAAAGACCTCCTCGATAGGTGTCCAGAGCTGGACCTTTTTGTGTCCCCGCTCATCGCAAAACTGCCTCTTTTCTGCTCGCTCTATCCTGGGCCTGGAGTTTTCTGGTGAGATGCAGCGTCCCTCTCCTGGAAGGGGAGGTTTCTCTATGCCTTCCCTCTCTTCCCACTCATTCAGCGGGTACTGTTCAAGCTTCAGATGGAGGGGGCCGAGATGATACTCATATCTCCCTTCTGGACTCATCAGATCTAGTTCTCCCTTGCTGCAATGGCTGGCAGTGGAACCTCCAGTGCCCCTGCCCCTGTGCACCGGCTTGATCTTCCAGGAGCAGGGGACTCTCGTCCATCCAGCTCTCAAATCTCTACATCTCCATGCGTGGCTCCTAAGAACATAGCCATAGCCCGGTTTGGAGACTCCCCTAGGGTTGCTGACGTACTGGTGGCTGCCCGTAAACCCTCCACCAGGGTGACCTATGCTATAAAATGGAAGTGTTTTTCCCTTTGAGCCATTTCCCACCAGCTGGATTATTTCAGCTGCCCGGTGGATCAGGTGTTTGGAGTATCTTCTCTCCAGCTCTAATTCTGGATTAATATACTCCTGTATCAAGGTACATCTTTCTGTCATCTCTGCATACCATGCACCTGTCAAGGGCAGAGCTGTGGCCCAGCTCAATCTGTCTTGCACTTTTCTGTGAGGCATTCTGCATCTCAAACCTCCCATTTGGGACCTGGTCCCTCCTTGGGACCTCAATTTTGTGTTGGAGAAACTCACGTTGCTCTCCCTTTGAACCATCGCTATTGTCGTGGAAAGCGCTCTTTTTCATAGCCGTTACTTCTGCCGGAAGGCTTTCCAAGCTTCAGACTGTCATGTGTAAGGAGCCTTATTTGATTTTTCACAAAGACAGGGTGTCTTTGCATGCCAATCCTAAGTTTCTTCCTAAGGTAGTGTCAGAATTTACATTGAATCAATCCATCCACCTTCCGGTTTATTTTCCAGAGTATTGTAATAAGGGGGAGGCTTTGCTCCATACTTTGGATGTGCATAGAATCTTGTTTTTATTAGACACACCAGACTACTACTTAAAAGAATCCTGACCAGTTGTTTGTCTCATTCGCCCTGAAGAGAGAGGGCGCTCGGTGTCCAAACAGTGTTTGTCTAAGTGGGTAGCAAACTGCACTGTTTACTGTTACCAGAAGTATGACAAGGAACTTCTGGGAGTTGTTAAGGGCCATTCCACCAGGGGTATGGCTGCTTCCATGGCTTGTTTCAGGAATGTGTCCGCTGCAGACATCTGTGCAGCCTCCACTTGGAGCTCTGTCTATACCTTCACTAAATACTACAGCCTGGACATTACCTCTAGGCTCAGGGCTAACTTCGGCCTGGCTGTTCTCCAGGGCCTTCCCTCTTGAGCCTCTGAGTACTGTGTTTCCTCCTACCACTGCAGTTTCCTTTGGTTACCAGAACTGCTTGGGACTCTGTCCTCCCAGTGACTGCCTGCTGCAAGAGCCTCCCTTGAAGTAAGATAGTACAGTTACATAAGAATTTACTGTAACAGTAGATCTTCGACAGGAGCTCCTGCAGAAGGCTCTAATTTTCCCTCCCTTCTTCCCCTTGCTCTCTGTCTGCCTTTCTCTCTTCAATGTGAGTGAGTCTTCTGCTTTCTCTTTCCTTTATTTCTTGCACCCGGGAAACCTCCTTAGTTTCTTCTTCCATTGCCCGTTCCGGGTCTCTGGCGGGAAAACTGAAGAGGGTGTGCGGGACTGCCCACCTTTACAGGATAGGCCAACATCAGCAGAGTGATGTCGGTTTTGGCAGTCCCCCATGGTACACTGCTAGCTAGAAAGGTTTCGGTGTGGTCCTGGTGCCTGGCATCTTAGTCCTATCGGTGATTGCCTGCTGCAAGAGCTCCTCTTGAAGATCTACTGTTACAGTAAGTTCTTACATGACTATTTCATTATGTTGGATTGGTTCTATTCCATGCAAAGGTCAAAGAAGGGTCCTGCTGCTGCAGGATCTTTATCAATGATGGATCCGCCACTGGATAGCTGGGAGTTGGTCACACTGAGTGGGAACACTGGCACTACGGAAACTCAATAAAGCTAGCAGGGAAAGATTTATGAAAGATGTCAGGAAATATTTCTTCATGGAAAGAGTGGTGGATAGGTGGAATAAATGGCCAAGGGAAGTGGCCTGTGCAAAATTAGTGGAAGGATTCAAACATGGGAAGGACAGACACATGGGGTTCATAAGAACATTAAGTAAAGGGGAAGGGGCAATAAGAAGTGATTGGCCACAGTGACCATCACATCCAACTGGGCTGGGCATAATAGATGTGCTGTGAGGTCTCTTTTGTTGTCATCTATGCTTCTATGAAAGATAACACAGCCACACTGCCAAGGGCTAAGGATCAACAATCCTTCAGCAGAAACTGAGGAACAGACGTTTTAATCTAAACCAGACTTTTAATAGCATTTCTTGAGCCTTTTGTGACTCTGAGGGAAGCGCAACAAAAGGGCGTTCTCTGAAAGAAAGTTCCAGCAAGGTAGGGGCTCCTACTCTTTAAGACATTCTGAAGGAACAAACCACAAGGGTGTTTTCCTCACATGATGAATTGCAGGTCCATTCCTGAACTAAACCTCTGGGGGGGAAGTCTCTGCAGGTTATATAACAAATGAACATATGCCTGGTAGTGGAGATCATATCTCAAGATTATTTAGTAAAAATAAGGTACTTGTATACTACTAGTGTTATTAGAGGGATGGGACATTCCACGTGGGAGATCATAATTTGCTTGCATATGCAAATAATTGATATGGCCCATCACTCTTGCAGTTGCATTACAGCTCCAGTTGTGTACGGACAGTAAAGGCACCCCACCAGAGAGCAGGACTGGGAAATGAGTTAGCACTCACATAGCTGGATTAACTCATTCACATAGTGCCTAATAATGCCTGGGTCACAATTTGGGGCCTGCCCCTACACTGAGGCAGGGCTTCCAGTGTGACTCTCTCACGTTCAAGCAAAAACTAGTATCAAACCAGCCCACTTTGCACCTGAACTAAATACTGTATACTAATATGAAACCCCTGGTTCTTTGTGCTGTGGCACTTAAAGCGAATGTTTGCTCATCACCAACTCCTTTCCTCTCTTTCTCTTTTCCTCTCTTCTCCCCTACACACCAATCTGACCAACTCAGCTCTGCCCACATCTTAACAAGAATCCTCTCCAAATTAATCAGTACTGTTGTCTGGGGTATCCAGTGGACACGACGACTGCAATTCAGCGCTTAGAAAAATGGCAACTCAATTACAGCGTCTGTGTTTATGGCTACCTGGCAGGGTAGCGACCGGATACCTAAGTGGGTGAGGTAGGGCAACAGGAAGCATATGCATGCACACACATGCAAGGGGGAGGAAGGGGCAGCGAGATATGTGGGAGGGAGTGTGGCAGGCAGCTGTTGAACTGTTTGGCTAGCGTGGTGGGAAGTGTGGTCGGTTGGGGGTGCAGGATTCGGGTCTGGAGTGGCGCGGTTTCTTTTGTCCTGGCTGGTGGCTTTTTTTTTAAAAGATTTTCACCACCCCAACATACACCACCCTGGAGTTGAGAATCCTTAAATGGGGGTGTCCGGGGGGGTGCAGCCACCAGCACACATGTATATATTCAGTCACTGCCTTGCAGTTCTCCGTGAGTGTACATCACCGTAATTCATTTTTGGCGATGTACACTCACTCAAACAGTGATTGCTATTCCGTGATAGCTGTTATGACATAGAACTGTTATCTGGTGCGCCATCTGCCCAACCATCATCAAGATTCTAGGTGCCCAGAAGCCCTCCTGGATAAGTCGCTGAACTGCATCACAGTCTGTCTTCTCTATTTCCAAGGTACATGCACATGTAACATGGCACTGTGGAATAAACACACAGAACACTCAGACAGGCAGAATTCTTGTGACACATGTAAATATAATGCAGTTTCAAACTAATAACCTTACTTTTCCTTTTCACTCTTTGTCTCACTCAGGTAGCGGTCTCAACCAGTAGCAGCATGCACCAAAGTGAACACATACAAATACATCTTCCAGCCAGGCTGATGCAACAACTGTCTCTCCTCCTCCTCCCATCCTCTCCAGCTTCCTCAACTTAGCAGCATGCCTCAACATCAATACACAGGCTGATGCAACAGCCGTCCCTTATGCACTGCCTCCTCATCCTCTCCAACACTGAGACCCCAGCAGCGGCATGCACCCAGATCAGCACATGCACATCCCAGCCAGTCAGGAAGATGCAACGGTTTTCTCTAGTCCTCTGCCTCCTTCTTCTCCAGCAGTAAGACCCCAGCAGCAGCACACACCTACAGTAATGAAGAACTCCCATAGCCCAAGTGGAGCCTTCATCAGTGGCACTCACTCTCCACTGCCTAGACAATTCTTTCCAACACATGTTTACTGCAGCACAGCACACAACTTGTAGCACATACATCACAAAACACTACACAAACCATTATAGATCGAGGGAGCACTCCTGATCATTCAGAGGGCTCCTTTCCTTGAGACACTCTTATTCTGTGAGGAGTATCTCATGTCTAGCGTCCCTGGACACAGGCACATTCGAGTAAGGTTTAAAAAAATACAGTATTAATCCACCTCGATTGATAATGTATTAATACTGCCACCGAGACCACTCTTACGGTTGTAAGAGTGAGCTCACTTACATTCTTAGGGTGTCAGAACTGCTCACATTCTGTTTATACTCTATAGAATTATAGATCACGGGAGTGTCCCTGACCAATTACAGCCCTCCCTTCAGTTATGCATGAGGTACTCTTATTACCATATGAGTAACTCACATGCTGATCCAATGTAACGGGCTTCTCGCTGAGCACTCGTGTCGTCAGACTCTTAGATCTGTAACAGGCTTTCCAAATGGACCCATAAACTTATGCAAGAGTGTTTTGAGCACATGGAAAAGGAGTGCTCTGATAGGTTGAGAGTTCGACCTAATTTATTATGCCATAAAAAACTGATGAATTATTGCATTCTCTCCCTTTCTTTCTTTCTTTCTTTCTTTCTTTTCTCAGCAATGTTTTCTAGTCAGAAATTGAATCCCATCCTGATGGAATTTCATTCATGAGCCACCCAAGTGAACATAAGCCCAGATGACTACTTCAGCTGGCAGCAGACGTAACTTCTCCTCTACACTGTATTGCCAGGCAGTCTTCATGCACCAATGACAATATAGAAGCCCAGTAGGCCTCTTCACTTCTGTGTTGCTATGGATAATTTATATTATAATACACACAGCGCTACAATACAAAATTAAATACATAACTAGCAAAACACAGATGCAGTGGCGCTGAGAGTTATGGAATGTGTTAGGAACATCATTTAGAACCTACACTATACAGTGATATATATATATATATATATATATATATATATTATAGTGAAATATATACATCATATAGTGAAATGCCTACACTATATACTGAAATGCATATGTCATATAGTGAAACACATACATTATGTACAGAAATGCTACTTACACTGTCTGTTAAAGTAAGTAAGTAAAATGTATTTGTTTAAAGCGCCCTTCCCAAGCTTAGGGTGCTTTTACAATCATTCAGACACTTTAAATACAGTCCATATAAAAACAGTAAATATAATGAATAAACATAAATAACCCTTAATTATCAAGTACCAGAGAATGGTTGGTTAAAAAGGAATGTTTTTAACTGTTTTTTAAAACTTTCCACAGTCAGGCAATCTCGTATCTAATGAGGTAGAGAATTCCACAGGGTAGGTGCCATATAGGCAAACGATCTTCCTCCAGATGTCTTTAAGTATACCCTGGGTATCTCTAGCAATCCCTCATCAGAGGATCGGAGTGAGCTGGTGGGGCAGTAAGACACCAGGAGTTCTTTCAGGTAGTGAGGTCCCAGATTGTGTAGGGCCTTATAGGTCAGCAATGCGACCTTGAAGGTGATCCGCCACTGTATAGGCAGCCAGTGCTGTTCATGCAGCACAGGTGTTGTATGACTAGATCTAGAAACTCCCATCAACAACCTGGCCATCACATTCTGCACTAGCTGCAAGTGGCGGATATCCACCCTGGCAGCCCTAGATAGAGAGTATTGCAGTAATCAAAACAACTGGTGACAAAGGCGTGGACCAGGGTAGGAAGATCTTCGGGCATAACCAGGTGTTTCACCCGGGCTATGTTCCTTAGATGGAAAAAGGCAGACTTGACTACAGCTGACACCTGCGCCATCAGGGTCAGGCCCTCATCAAATACCATGCCTAGGTTATGTACCTGGCCAGAGGCCATAAGCGGGGCCCCCAAAGATATAAACCTGAGGGTTTCCCAGCCCAGACCCCTGTTGTCCACACTCCAGGGTCCACCACCAATACCTCAGTTTTTTCTGAATTCAACCAAAGCCAACTAGTACTCATCCACTCCTGTATCTCCAGTAGGCAGTTATTAAACACTGTGAAAGAATCAGACTCCCATTCAGGCACAAAAGACAGGCAGAGCTAAGAGTCATCAGCATAACAATGAAAACTCAACCAATTCCATCTTATAATGTCCCCCAATGGAAGCATATACACCTCAAATAGCATGGGGGACAGCACTGAGCCCTGTGGAACCCCACAGGGCAGCCAGTGAGGGGCCGAGAAATAAATCCCTGACGCCACTCTCTGTGATCTGCCCTCAAGGAAAGATCAAAACCAACTGTGGACTGCCCCCCTCAGTCCACAATAAAACCACAGGCAGTCGAGCAGCACCCCATGATCCAAGGTGTTAAATGCTGCTGAGAAATCCAGGAGAACCAAGATGGAACAAGGTCTCCACTCTCTCGCCATCAGGAGATCATTTAGAACCCGAACAAGAGCCATTTCTGTGCTATGCCTTTTCCTGAAGCCGGACTGGAGAAGGTCAAAGATATTGTGGCTGGTCAAATGATCCTCCAGCTGCAGAGTGACCACCTTCTCAATCACTTTCCCTACAAAGGGTAAGTTAAAGATTGGTCTGTAATTTGCTGGGCAGTCTGGATCGAGAGGTTTTTTTAAAAGGGGGGCATACTACTGCCTCTTTTAAGGGATCTGGAAAGGTCCCCTCTCTCTAATGAAACCACCACTATCCCAGCCAGGACTGGGCCGATGACATCTACACACCCCACTAACAGGCATGTAAAGCCTGGATCCAACTTACAGTATATAGGTCACAAAGTCTGGATGATCCTCACTATATCCATGACTGCCGGTTGGTTAAAGGTGAACCAAGTCAACTGGGCATTAGTACCACCCGATTGATCAATGCAAGAGTCAATGGAAAAGGCTCTGGAAGATATCATACCTGATGGTGAATACCTTATCAGTGAAGAATTTTGCAAACTCTTCACACTGTATTTGTGACAATGCTCAACCGGCCTGTAGACAGGCTGGATTGCACAGTCTGTCCACAGTCCGGAAGAGCTGGGCTGGTCTATTTCTCTCTGTAGCAATTTCCCTGGACAGGAATGCTGCCTTCTTATGGGAAATTGCTGATTGGTAGATTATACTGTTCTAACAATCCAAATGTATCCATCTCCAAGTGAGTTTTCCACCAGCGTCTTTCCAATCTTTGTCCCTGTCTCTTCAGCTCACGGACCTCCCTGTCAAACCAGGGACCCCCCATGCAAAGAGTGTGGGGACAAACATGAATTGCTGCAATAACATCCAGGGCCCCTACCACAGCCCTATTATAGGCTAGGACCAGGGGCCCTGGGTCAGTGCTATCCATTGGAAATCCCGAGAAGTCCAGCTCTGTCATTAGGCTTTCTGAGGTAACACCTCTTAAAGGACAGAACTGTACTAACTCCTTAGGGGCAGACCTATTTCAGGGGGCTGTAAAGCTGAACCTCAGGGTGTGATTGTCAGATCAACCGGTTGGCTCCACTTCACCTCCACATCGGAGATCTCCATCCCCAGATGAAACACCAAGTCCAATGTGTGCCCCCCATGGGTTGCAGAGGTAATAACCTGTGACAGGCCCAATGAATCCATCAATTGGAGGAGGTTTTGACCAAATGGCGAGAGTTCATCGTCAATCCAGGCATTGAAGTCCCCCAGAATTAACCATCTGGGAGACTCCAATACCATTTTGGCGATGAAGTCTGCAGCCTCCTTCAGGAACTCGCTCCCATCACCTGGTGGATGGTAGATGAGAAGGGTCCTGTAGCCTGCAAATGCACCCACTATACACTCAAAGGAGTTGGTGTCTCCAACTGGCACCTCCCTGAGATCAGATCCTGTCTAAAACAGACTGCAACCCCCCAACCCCTCCAGTCCACTCTTGGGTGGTGAATCACCAAGAACCCAGCTGGAACTGCAGATTCCAAAACAGGACCCGCATTTCCATCCAGCCAGGTCTCGGTGATGCAAGCCATGTTGACAAAGGAAACAAGATCCTCAATCACTGCAATCTTGTTCCTGATCGACCTGGCATTGCTTAATACTGCCCAAAAGGGCCGGGAGTCCAAGGATGGCCTCACTTCCTGCCTGACAAAATCAGAGTCAGTGCTCTTGGGTATGGGGACTAAGCAAAGAGAACCGTAAATCAATAAAGTTTCCCAAGGTTCCTTTAGAAGCTGCTGATAAAAACTGGGGAGAAAGGTGACTAAGATAGTCAATTAGCACAAAGAAAACCTCTCTCAACCCTGACACAAATTAGAATATGTGAAGAAGATGCATACAACTATTCCATAAAGAGTATATTTTTAATGATACAAAATGTCTTCACACTTTTACAAATGTCTAGACAGAGCTCCAATATATATTTTGGTTGTAACGTTTCAGAACACAAGGTCCTTCATCGGACTATGAAACATTTTTTCTAAAAAGTAAATCAGAAGAAAATCTGATCAGTTTACATTTTTTGTGTGTATTTTTCATCTTCAGAAATACATTTATCCCAATGAATAACTAAATGCATTAATAGCTAAGGTGGAACTGACCTGTTTAATATTACTCAAAACATTAAAGGCTATGTCTGTCAATGTAGCGGTGAAATGAAGATTCGGGAGGGGGGGCTATAAATCCCTTTTGTTACCAATTACCCCAGAGTTCATTTATCTACATGAAAAAAGGAGAAAATTATATTTATTAACTATTAATTATTTTTTTTTTTATTATTTTAGTTTTTGCTGACCGGGTAAGTGCATTAGACAAATCCTGCCTATTTTCAGGCACGACCCGGGGGAGGGGGATACAGATGGATGCCAACTGACCTTGAACCAGATTAAGCTGTTGGTGGTATTTTTAGTGAATGAGGGAAATTTGGCCAGGACACCGGGGAAATTCCCCTACTCTTTTCGATAAGTGCCATGGGATCTTTAACATCCGCCTGAACTACCACCAATCCCAGCAGATGGATCCTCGGTTTAACGTCTCATCCAAAAGACAGCACCCCTCTCATGCTGCACTACAGTGTCAGTACTGGGATAAATTAACCCAAGTGCCAGATGTGGGAACTGAACCCACAGCCCTCTGATCTCCTGGCCTCAGAGGCAAGAGTGCTACCTACTGAGCCACTGACACTGACATGAATTTGAAATGAATTTAAGATTTTTCCAATGATTGTCAATATTAGAAAATATAGCGCACCTTACTGAGTTCTTGTTATTATTTAGAACAGCTTCATGGTCATCTCAGCACAGAACAGATCTGATTTTATTTCTGTCAAAAAAAAATATGTATGACAGAACTTTTATTTTAAATCTTAAACAATTTATTAAACTAAATGCCACTCTATTTGGTTATTGAGGAATATTCCTCTTACCAACATAATAAGCTTTATCGGAAAACCAGACAATCATGTTTAAATATCAGAAAACTAGCAGGACAAGAGGACACAGCATGAGATTAGAGGGGGGCCGATTAAGGGGGAATGTGAGGAAATTCTTTTTCACAGAAAGGATGGTGGATGCATGGAATGGCCTACCTCAAGAAGTGGTGGCTATGAATACAGTGCAGAGCTTCAAACAGGCATGGGATAGGCATAAGGGAGCAATACAGATGAGTGTGAATAGATAGGCCACTGACAGAGCAAAGGCCGATGGCACATTTATAAGGTAGAAAAAGAAATGGGCAGACTGGATGGGCCTTGCGGTCCTTATCTGCCATCAACTTCTATGTTTCTATGTCTATGTAATCTCTTTCAGTATGTTCCAGCGTCTGTTAAAAGTAATGAGGACAATTATAAAGATGTTCCACCAAAAAATATATGCTGTTCAATTCTAATGTATTGAAATGAAGTAAGAATACTTTTACTTTAAAGTAATTATATTTATAAAAAGATTGATGAACTCGTATGTGGTTTTAGGTTCTCTCAAGGCTACTCGAAAACAGTTTTAGCCGCTGCCATTAGCAGACCACGCCAAACTAACTCTAACATGCACCAAACTACTGAACAGGCGCTGATAAAGAAGAGAAAGGGGCCAGGCCACACAGGTATACCTGCTGAGCGTGAAAACATCACTCCGTGACGAAACCCTAGGTGGCCCGGTCAAATTAATGAAAACTCGCCAAACCAAAAAAGTGGTGAGTTCCCCCATACCTCCTTGTACTTAACTTAGTACAATTTGACCATGACTTAAGATGCTAAATGTCAACTGGAAATACTGCCATCATGCCACAATAATGCAGAAATATACCAGGAAGCCTACAAAGAAAGAGGAGGGCGGGACAAAGATATAAATGGGACATGTAGATAAATGAACCCTGGGGTAATTGGTAACAAAAGGGATTTATAGCCCCCACCTCGAATCTTCATTTCACCGCTACATTGACAGACATAGCCTTTGATGTTTCGAGTATTATTAAGCAGGTCAGTTCCACCTTAGCTATTAATGCATTAAGTTATTCATTGGGATAAATGTATTTCTGAAGATGAAAAATGTATACAAAAAATGTAAACTGATCAGATTTTCTTCTTCTGATTTACTTTTTAGAAAAAGTGCTCCATTGCCTGATTTGTGTTCTGAAACATTACAACCAAAATATATATTGGAGCTTGTGATCACAAATTCTCTCACTGTAAGTATTACCTGAGCAACCGCTCCCGTCGTCACGGGGCAAAAACCACACCACTGGGTTTTGTCTTAACGTCGCTTTATTTGATCAAATCTTACACATGCATGCGGGACTTCTGCAAAGGAGAAGCTCCCTGATTACAATTTACAGCAGCTTTTTATAAGCTAGATTCTGCACTTCTTATCTTGAAAAATACCAACATTTTGGTCCAAGCCAATCATAAAGCAGAATAACAAGTTGATACCAATGTAACAGAAAAACAAGTTGATACAAATGTATGGGGTACTTTTCCACTGCTTATTCCATTTATTTCCCAATACTTCTTGATACATATGCCTGGGTCAATCTGACCTGGAGTGGAAATGAGTTTCACTCACACAATTAGCAACGTATAGCTTGCCTTCAATGCCTCAATGTGCTGTTATCTTATATTTTGCCCAAGCATGCTGTTATCTTATACTTTGTCCAAGCCTGTTATTCAGGCTGGTACAACCAGTTCTGCCCAGTTTTATCTTGCTTTCTGTTCCTACAAATGTACCTCAAGTAACCTCAGTATCATTCTATAACCTTGTAAAAAAACAGCATGAACTCAGAAATTTCTACTACATTCATTATGACTTTGTTATAGCATGGCTTTCAAAGCAAGCATAGCTTCAAGGCATATAATAGCAAATATAGCTTTAGGATATATAACAATTCCCTCACAAGCTCTGTCTAGATATTTGTGAAAGTGTGAAGACATCTTGTATCATTAAAAATATACTCTTTATGGAATAGTTGTATGCATCTTCACATATTCTAATTTGTGTCAGGGTTGAGAGAGGGTTTTCTTTGTGCTAATTGACTGAGAAAGGACAACCTCGTTCCTGTACCCATTTCACCCCAGGGTGTCTCCTGGCTTTCACTGTCCCTATCCACCCACTCCTCTCCCATCCCCCCAAGAGTTCCAGGATCCCTGTCTCCTACAACTCCTTCATCTCGAGATGCCAAAGATTCGACATCTAAAATAAACCTCTGTAGTAAGTGGAGGTAATTCAAAAGGATGGAGATCCCTAAGTCTTGAGGGGGAGCACTGCCTGACCATCTCTCTAACATCCCTACACATATTTCCAACACTCTGACAACTCAATAACCATTCACCCCCACACAATCAATACCCTTCTACCCCCCAACTTTAAACAAATTACAAAACAATACCCCAACCCCCAAAACACAGTCCCAACTATAACAGCAATCAACAACAAAATGCAATAAATACAAAACAAACTAAAAATCTCTGGCAGAGTCCAAGTTTGCAGTCCAATGCAGTAAATTATTCAGAACATATATATAAATCCATTGGAGCACTCACCTCCAGTGGAAAGTGAGCCAAAATTGTTTAAAACTGGGTCAGTCTCTCACAATGCCTACAGAAATAAACAGAGAAAGTCAAACAATAAACACTCTCACTGCCCAGTACTCGTACAAAGCCCCAAGTTGGAAAAATCTCACCGGCAATTTTTCCAATTGCAGTTCTCTCACCACAGCAGTAATCAATCAAAGTGAAAATAAAAATCCAGAAGCCCTCTCACTGCCTCACCAATTCAGCAGCCAAATACCAGCTAGTCTGTAGATCACCATAGGGCTCCACCACTTTAGTCTCGGTTTTTCCAATACAGTCTTTTTCTTTCCCAAGGGAGGGAGCCAGTTTGTCCACAGCAGCACTTTAATCAAGGAACCTGCTACCAGAGCAGGTCTACAATCAGCCCAGCACAAATCCCCCCACCGAGTCGAAGCCCCAGAGCTGATGCAGTTCCACAACAGTGCCGCTCTGACAGGCCCCCAAGGTGGAAGAAAGCTACACCCACCAGTGAGCTCTCACCCAACCCTCTTACTCCCGGGTGGATCAGGCCAGGCCGCAGTCCCAACTCCAACTGCAGGCCAAAGTTAATGATAAAAAGTCTGCAGAACAGTGCCTAGATCAAACAGGCAATAGTCACCTCCAATTCATGCAGAATAATTACATAATTCCTTGTTAGTCATTTTTTGTGACAGCAAACAGTCGGGACCCTAGGGCATCAGACAATTTGCAGCTAGCCCAAACCGAGCCCCCCCACCTGGGTCAGAGCCACATAACAGAGCGATCCTACAACCGCTCCATACCGAGAGCTCCCCGAGATGAGCAAAGATACAACACCCTCCGGTGAACTCCTGCTCAGCCCCTCTCCCCCAGAGAGCTCAACTTGAACCGCCGCTCCCCAGTCAGAAACCCCATCCCAACCAAACAGTCAGGACCCTAGGGCATCAGATGGTTTGCAGCTAGCCCAAACCAAGCCCCCCCACCTGGGTCAGAGCCCCATAACAGAGCGATCCTACAACTGCTCCATACCGAGAGCTCCCTGAGATGAACAGAAATACAACACCCTCCGGTGAGCTCCTGCTCAGCCCCTCGCCCCCAGAGAGCTCAGTTTGAACTGCCACCTCCAAGTCAGAGACCCCGTCCCAACCACAATTCACAGTAGCAGTTGAATTACAGAAGCGTGAGTGAAGCTCCAAAGTTAATGCAATCCCATAGTGTCTGGTCATACAGACTCACCACCTCCCAAGATATGAAGTACTCATTCTAGTATTCAATCCAGCTTCTTCACAATCTTCTAAATGACAGAGCTCCTGTAGTAATATCCTCATTTCCAGAGTAATATCCTGGCCCTGAGCATTCTCAAAAAACTGGCATAATTCAAAAATAGGCTGCATTGTACTGCGTTGTGAAAGATTTAAAAAGCGGTTCTACCCTGATAGCCGCCAACAAGTCAGGTCACCACAAGGCGCATAAAAATGCTGACTATTAGAGCAGACGACCACAGTTAACAAACAAATCTCAATGGGACACCTGAAAAAATAAACGCTCCCTTTCTAGTCTAAATTCACTGATTAAGCCCTGACTATCCAACTGCTTAACAAGCAAACAAACAAACCAAATAAACAAAATAAATTAAAATAAAATCTGTTTAAAATGCAGTTTAAAACTAAGCTACTGCAGCAGCTGTTAAGGCAGACCCACACCAGTCGCTATCTTTAGTGGTTCTGGTGTACTGAGTACTGAAACTTCACATACACTGTATACTAAAAAAATACAGTATGTATTGAAACACATAAACTACCTATTGAGATATGGGTGTCTGTGATCTGGGCGTTTGGGGAAGGGCACCGACAATAATGGCAACCCTCTCCCCATCGCATTGCAGCAACTGCGCACAGGGGATATGGCGGCAGGATCGACATCCTGTCGCTATAGGTACGCGCTCACGGGGGGGTGGAGCAGGCACACACAGTGAGGGATGTGGGGGGAGTGCCACGGTCAGTTGCTGTGCTGACCCTGTGGCATGGTGGGTGGGTTGCTGGTGTTGGTCAGCAGGGTATAGAGTTCGGGTCTGGACGCTGGTGCATTTTTGTTGTGCCTGGCCCAAAACTTTTTTTTTATGTTTTCACCCCTTCTGACATGCATCCCCCCTGGAGTTGAGAATCCTTAAGTAGGGGGGTGCAGGGGATGAAGCCCCACTACAGGACACATTAAAAACTAAGTCCCTGGCACCCTTTTGCCATGCGCCAGGGTGTCAGAGTGCCCAAATAAATTTTCGGCACTCTTGACTTCTGCATAACGGTGATCACCTTTAGGCTTTTGCCGTTATGACATGGAACCTTGAGATATATATACACTACAGATTGAAAAATTCACATATATTTAAACAAATACACTATATACTGTAACACATACACTATATAATGAAAAAAATCCACATACATTGTATACCAAAACAAATACACTACATATTGAAATATAAAATTCGTTGAAAAAACCTTTGTTAATGCACCAGTTAGGGTTAAACTGACAAAAGTAGGGAAGTGTTGTGTTAGGGTTTCCAACCCTAACACCCCATCCCCACTCTGCAAGCAGGAAAAAGAAAACACTATGGTTTTGGCTGTCCTGAATCTTGGCAGATCAGGCCTGGGATCTTCTTTGGGGTCATCAGCCCTAACTCTCTCCCCTTCCATCAGCAAAAAGCTCAGATGTGCAGACTATATGAGAATGGGGTGAGTGTTAGGGTTGATAACCCCAAGGAAGACTCCAGGCCTGATTTACCAAGACTCAGGAGAGCCAAAACCATATTTTTTTTTTCTTTTTGCTGCTTGCAGGGTGGGGGTGTGGTGTTAGAGTTGGAAATCCTAACACCACATTTCCCTACTTTTGTCGGTTTAACCTTAACTGGTGGATTAACAACTTTTTTTGCAATGAATTTCCTTACTTTTTGGGACAGTACAATCATATTGTCATTCATGCAGGGACCTGCATGAATACATCCATATGATTTTGGAAGCCCAGCATTTCTGTACCTCCATTTATCTACATGTGTATGTGGGTGTGGAAGCTCAAGGCCCTCTGGGCTCGTCCTTTCCATTCCTCCAGAAAAGCAATGTATGTGCTTCCTTGTAATTTTTTTTATAGGGATGGACAATTTTCATTTGTTATTTCTTAGGGGTTTAGTGTTATATTAGTCATGAAGATCTTTCTATTGATATACAGTATATAATATATACTATATATATATATATATATATAGGAGGCAGTATAACATAATGGTTAAGGACATTGAGCTATAAACCTGGAGACCTGGGTTGGAATTCCACAGTCCCCACTTGCATACTGTGTGACCTTGAATAAGTCACTTCACCTACTTGTGCTCCCAGTTCACACCTGGAAACAAGCTTTGGCTTAGTGTGCCTTTTCTGGTTAAACAATTTTCCTTTCCCTTTCCATATACATTGTCCGTTAACTCCAAAGATTGACAGTGATACAGCTTGTTAAAGTTGCAATGCCATCCTGTGGGAATTGTAGTTTTTAATTTTTGTGCTTTTTTATGGTCCCTACATTTTTTTTGGGGGGGGGTGGTGTTACATGTTAGTGTTATAGTACTCATTTAGACATTTATTTTGTCATATAGATTATCCCATAACTGCATATATTGACAGAGTTATGGCTTATTAAAGTTGAAATGTGGAAAACAACTAAGTCCAAATTATTTTTTCATACGAAGGGAATATTTTTTTTGTATGGCCCTATTCTTTTTCCGTATACTCATACAAAAAAGAAATTCGGGTCATGAAAAAGATTTTAAAATGTGTTAAAAACACATTTCTAGGTGAAGTTTCCGAAAACTAACTGCAGAATCCACCTAGTGGGGTCCTGATTAGCAAGATACATGTGTCGGTGTCTTTGCAGGATATCATTTTTATAGCTTTTCAAAACATTTTTTTTTAAAAGGAAACAAAATGGCAACTGTATAAAAATAATTTTTTCTCATAAAAAAAATAGACTACCCCCATATGAAACAGAATCTATTTTGAATGGGTCAAATTCTTTTTTCGTATGAAACAGCTATCCAAAAGATTGTATTAAGCATGCTCAGAACTAGAATTTCAAACGCTTATAACTCTGGAAGGGGTTAATGTTTTTTTACCAAACCAGTGAAAGGCACCACTGTTGCCCAAGCCCTTTCTACGCTGAAAATTTCAGAGCAAAATCCCAAACCATCTGGGCGCTTGGTGATGACACAAATGGCAAAAATCCCAGATTGTTTCACTTTTTCTCTAGCAGGATCTTGGAATCCTCACATCTGACCAGAACAAAATTTGGCAAGTCAGGATACTGTAACCCCCCCCACCACACCATCACCTATTTGGGACTTACCTTAATGTTCTCCTGGGCTCCTTCCATGCCCACTGCCATGTTGATGTCCTACAGAGGTAATGGATCCCTGGGTATCTGTTTGCTTCTGTTCATTTATGTGAGAGCGCCATACTGTGTTTTTGCACCTGTCCCTTTAAGAGTTTAGTTAATATGTGCATAGTGAATGGTCTGGGCTGGGTCTGAGTGATTTAGGGCTTGTGACCAGCCAGACATCGCTCTAATTTGCTCCACTCTGCAGTCAATACTAGTGCAGAAGGAGCCTGAATGGGAACTGTGCTTATTTACTTCTAGTGTATTTGTTATATTTGAAACAAAAAAGTTTGTTTAACCTGCTTTCCTTTCAGTTTGCCTTTCGAAATGGGAGCCACCATGTTTGGTCCGGGACTTCTAGTAAATGTACCAATAGGACTCCAGGGACCTCAAAGGTTCCTTAGCCCAACTGTTTCGTAGAAAGGAAAAACTGTAGTTTTTAGGTTGGCGCCTAAACTGAACAGAAGGGGGAGTCAAACTTCTGACTGACAGCTTCCCCAGCCAACCTGAATTCTGGAATAGAAGGGAAATGCCCAGAACTGTAAGAGACAGCAGATTAGTTTAAGTTGGAGCTTGAGGAGCGAACAGCTCGAGCTTTCGAGCAACGGCTCCCTGAACGGAGTGTAGGGGAATCGGCAGGAAGAGGCCTAACTTGCCTCCCTGCCACTGTTCTCCTGCATTGAACTGCCTGATTGCAAAAGTCAGACCTGTCCGATTTAGCACTGAAACTGCGGCAGAAAGCATTGGAGAGTTTAAATGCACTGCCTGTGAATTTGGACCAAAGATTTGCTCCTGAGAAGCATTCAGCCCAGCCCAGCCAATGTGAGAGACTGATACTGAATCAAAAGGTTTGCTCAGTGAAGCCCACCTGGTTAAACAATTGGAGGAAAAAAAAATCTACTGCAACAGCAACCGGACTGTATCTGATCTGTGAAAAGCTGATGCTGTTTGATTTGAATGTGCTGAATGTTCCTCATGGGTCGAGGCCTGCCTGTTCATGACCCAATTTGTTACACCAGCTGGAGGCTTCACCAATGAACCAAACAGAACTTTGCCAACATGCTTGTCATGCCTGGGCAAGTGCCAATCCAGCCCAGACCAATCGCCTTGCACCAGAGACTGTCCTCGGCTAGAAACTGGCTTTGGAGATTCAGCCCCTGTGCAGAAACAACTCACAGGTTGCAGCCACCAGGAGGGAAAGGCCATGAAGAGGAGGTGTGTTGTGACGTCCGTGCTTCCCCATGGTCATCGGTGAACACCATGAGGTCTCCATATCGCCTGCAACATCACAGCCAACTGGCAGCATGAGTACAATCAGGGTAGCTCCCTGCAACAAGTCACATAATTATCTGTGGTACCATCTAGCTGGCCAAGGCACCTAGCTTCACCTGAGCTCTTTCCTTCCAAGACTGCTTGAAAGACAGAGTAGAGAACCTTACCAGAGCAAGGGAAAAGGATTAAGACTTCTTTTGGCTAAGCAGATTTACTGTGTGGTGTTGTTTTAATTTTTTACTCACAGGGATTGCTACTGTTTGTTGCTAACATTTCATTGCTTTATTTTTCTCTGTAGCAAAGTGTTTCTTACAACGTATATCTTCTCTGAAATTATTACAGGTGGTGCTTTACAGGTTTTACAGTTTTATCTAACATTAGGATAAGCTTTCAGGGTTACTGCATTTGTTGTTGACTGATTGTTTCTGCTCTTACCTCCTTGTTCTTTCGTCCGTGGTTCTTCTTTTTCGGCAGGGGAAGGGCCCAGCCACCCACCCCCATCCCCAACCACCCCACACTACACTCCTTTTATAGGGTACCACAGTTGTGACATTTCCTGTGGCAGAGCAGGAAGGGGAGGATCAGTGGGGCATCCACAAGGTGAGCTCATTTACAGGGGCTCTAGTAATTTAACTTGTTATAACAAGTTAAACAAAAACAAAACACAATCAAACCATTACTTGCATTTTTTCCTTCTAATTACTCTGACTAGGTTATAAACCCAGCAACTTATCTGGAATGGATATCATTAACTGCAGGTACTGTGGAACAGTTTTCAGAAGGACATTCTTACAGGATTTAGGACACTGTTCCTACATGCTGGAGCCATTGGAGATCTTAGGGCTCAGCTCCGGGCAGCATGGGCAGAGATTGCACGCCTCAAATTTCATATTCAAGAGGAAATACATTATAAGAACCACCCGCCATTTCCCCAGCATCCAAAAGAAAAACCTCGACCGCAGAGGGTAGTTGGACCAGGAGGTTGGCAGGTGGTTAGGAGGGGCAAATCGAGTGTCCCATCACTCTCTGCACTCCAACATATTACCTCCAAAAAACATATAAACACTACAAACAGATATCTGCCTCTATCTCTGAAATCAAACAGAGAGGCAGAAGACACTGCAGAGCAGGACATTGCGGCACAGGAGCTAGCACAACAAAACTCACCCAAATCAGGAACCAAAACAAAAAAAACAAAAGGAAATCCAAAAACTTCTGATCATAGGAGACTCCATGATTCGGGAGTTGATACCCATCTCAGCCAGGGTAATGGTCAGATGTCTCCCAGGTACATCAGCATGGAGAGACACTGACCCATTGCTAAATTGTTCACAAAGCAGGAGAAAACATTGATGTCCTAGTACACATAGGGACTAATGATCTCACCAGCTGGTCAGTTGTGGAGACCAAGGAACACCTGACCAGGCTGGGTGACAAACTATCATCCATTTCGTCCGGCATCTCCTTCTCTGAGATTCTGCCAGTCTGGGAGAGGGGGGCAGATGGACGGAAGGTCAGAGAAGGGGAGATAGGGGAGCTAAACACGTGGCTCAAGGGCTGGTGCCAGGAAAAAGGACACAGATTTGTAGGGAACTGGCAACAGTTCTGGGAGCGAAAGTTCTTTAAATTTGATGGACTGCATCTGACTAAGGAGGAGTCAGTGCATTGGGGCAGAAGTTTGATGTCTTTGCAGAATATTTAAACTAGCAAATAGGGGAGAGGTGCAGCACCCCATATGTCGAATGGGAAGAACACCTCCCCCTCAGCTAGTGGTCAAACAGGGATTCAGCATGTTTGCAGTTCATTTGCATCACCAGGTAAGAAAAAGGTTTGTCTCCCATACAATGCACAGGGTAATGCCAAACCTCACCCAACAACTAACACGCCGAAATCTGGCCAATGGAAAATCATGTACACAAATGCTCACAGCCTGGGAAATAAGATCCCAGACCTGCAGACAATAATGTCAGAGGCTAAACTGGACATAGTAGCAATTAGTGAGACGTGGTTTACCAGTAACCGCACTTGGGAGACTTCAGTACCTGGCTATGTACTGTTCAGAAGAGACCGAGGTGCAAAAGGGGGGGGAGGGGGAATGGCCCTGTATGTCAAGGAAAATATCAAAGCTACAGAAATTCAGAATACACATAAGGAGCCAGAAGAACTGTGGGTCACCCTGGAAACAGAAAATGGGACAGCCATAAGAACTGGAGTTGTCTATAGGCCCCCAGACCAGGGGGAGGACATAGACACATTACTGTTAGAAGATATACAAAACATGACAGCTAAAGGGGAGGTTCTGATAATGGGAGACTTCAACATGCCATATACAGATTGGTCAATACCAGCAGGAACATCTGCCAGAACTAGACACATAGTGGATTCCCTGCAGGGGGAGGACCTCAAACAACTAGTATAACAACCCACAAGAGACAGGGCTATCCTAGATCTAGTACTGACTAACAGGGAAGGGATCACAGATCTCCAGGTAGAAGGTCATCTGGGGGCCAGTGACCATCACATGGTATGGTTCAATTTGGCTACTACATCTAAATCATCCCATTCCTAGGCAAAAATATGGGACTTCAGAGGAGCTGACTTTGATAAGATGGCTAACAGAGTTAAGCTAGCCCTGGCAAAAAGAAACACAGGTGAGGGGGTACAGGCAAAGTGGGCAAGCATTAAGGATGCAATACTTGAAGCAACACCCCATTGTGTTAGAGACAGAAAAGGAAGTGCAAAAGAAGAAGGAAACCACTTTGGTTCTCAAATACAGTAACAGAAAAGGTCAGAGCCAAAAGGCTGGCCTTCAGGAAATATAAGGGAACACAGCGGGATGAAGATAGGGAGGCATGCCAAACAGCCCTAAGGGAAGCAGGGAAGCCAGTAAGGCAGGCAAAGTCCCAAACTGAGGAAACACTAGCACGAACAGTAAAAGAAGGTGACAAGACTTTCTATAGATACATTAGTGAAAGGAGAAAGTCCAGAGGGGGTATTGCTAAGCTTAATGGAGAAAAGAGAGCATGTGAGGAGGAGGACCATGTAAAAGCATCTATCCTAAATAGATAATTTTGCTCAGTATTTACTGAAGAGAAGGTAGGGCAGGGCCACAGCTCAGCACCATGGACACAGGGGAGGAGGTGAGCACTACTCCTTCACAAAAGAAAGGTCCTACAAGAGCTGCTAAGCTCAGGGTGGATAAGGCAATGGGACCTGATGGCATACATCCCAGGGTACTTAAGGAGCTAAAGGTGGAACTAGCAGAGCCATTAGCAGAACTGTTTAGTGAGTCTCTGAGCACAGGAGAGGTCCCAGAAGACTGGAGAAGGGCTCATGTGATCCCACTCCACAAGAGTGGTAGCAGGGAGGAGGCAAGGAACTACAGACCAGTCAGTTTTACCTCAGTAGTGGGCAAGATTATGGAGGCACTCCTTAAGGAAAGGATAGTGCAACACCTGGAATCCATAGGGGCACAGGATCCAAGACAGCATGGGTTTACAAAAGGAAGGTCCTGTCAAACTAATCTCATAGATTTCTTTGACTGGGTAACCAGAGTAGTGGACCAAGGGGAGCAGCTGATGTCACCTACCTTGACTTCAGCAAAGCTTTTGACACTGTTCCACATAGAAGATTGATAAATAAGCTGGGTAGGCTCGGGTGGGTCAGAAGTTGGTCAACTGGGTGGCAAACTGGTTGACGGGCAGAAAACAGAGAGTGGTGGTAAATGGTATACAGTCAGAAGAGATGCAAGTCACAAGTGGGTACCTCAGGGATCAGTCCTGGGGCCAGTCCTCTTCAACATCTTCATTAGTGACCTGCAGATGGACTAGAGGGTAAGGCTTGTCTGTTTGCAGATGACACCAAGATCTGCAACAGAGTAGATGATCCAGATGGGGTGGGCAGAATGAGAAGAGATCTGGATAAACTAGTAAAATGGTCAGAAGAGTGGCAACTGGGATTTAATGCAAAGAAGTGCAAGATCATGCACATAGGGAAGAGAAACCCTGAAGCCACCTATAGGCTGGGAGGGGAGTTGTTAGCAGTCACAAAGGAAGAAAGAAAGAGACTTGGGCATCATCATCATTGATGACCTGAAATCATCAAGCAGACCTCTAAAGCAGTAGGCAAGGCTAGGGGGTGTTAGGGTGTATTAGTAAGGTATCACAAGTCGTAAGAGGGAGGTAATAATCCCTCTTTACAAGACACTGGTTAGGCCCCATCTGAGTACTGCGTGCAGTATTAGAGGCCACACCTTCACAAGGACATTAACCAAATTGAGGCAGTCCAGAGAAGGGCAACCAAAATGGTGCAGGGACTGCATCAGAAGACATATGAGGACAGATTAAAAGAGCTCAATATATATACCCTTGAGCAAAGGAGGGAGAGAGGTGATATGATCGAGGCATTCAAACAGCTTAAGGGCATTAACAAGGTGAAAGAGTCTAACATGTTTAAATACAAGAAAAATAGCAGGACAAGAGGACACAGCATGAGATTAGAGGGGGCCGATTAAGGGAGAATGTGAGGAAATTCTTTTTCACAGAAAGGGTGGTGGATGCATGGAATGGCCTACCTCAAGAAGTGGTGGCTATGAATACAGTGCAGGGCTTCAAACAGGCATCGGATAGGCATAAGGGAGCAATACAAATGAGTATGAATAGATAGGCCACTGACAGAGCAAAAGCCGATGGCACATTTATAAGGTAGAAAAAGAAATGGGCAGACTGGATGGGCCTTGCGTTCCTTATCTGCCGTCAACTTCTATGTTTCTATCTAATTTCTTTTCTAACTTCTTGGGTGTCACGAGACTGGCCCAACAGGCCAGGATTACAAATAATCTCTTGTTGTTGTGCATGCTAACTGCCTTTCTTTCCACCAAGGATCCCAACATCAGCTGCAATGCTGGCACCCCGGCAATGCCTCTGGCTAGCCAGCTTTCCATCCTGGGTACCCAGTGTTGCTGAACTGTTCATTTGGGACTTAATAGTGCATGCCAAAAACCTGAATCAAATCAGAATATCAATCATTTAACTAGATTCACGCCCCTTCCTTGTTCACAACCCCTGAATGAATCTGGTTGTCTTTTCATGTTTAACCTGGCTTATATGCATATTATTAGTTGGGTAATAGTACTGAAAGTGTTCAGTTGTTTTGCTAACCTTGTTTTACAGGGGGTCTCCAGGCATACTGCTGAAGGTCTGACCCTGGTGGTAAGTATGAAAGTTGTGTGCATATTATTACTGCTGTTTACTGACTGTGTGTTAACTACTGCTGTTTAAGGTTCAGAGCCACTAGGAGGATTGGTGGGTGGTTGTAGCTTCCCAGAGGGCTATAACAGGGTAGACAGACACCCCCAATACTGTTACTCTGGGTGGAAGCACCTTTAAACAGAATCCAGGCCCCTCAACCTGTGGCCAGAAAGACAGGCAGGGGTAGTAACCTTAGGGATAGCTCCGCCTAGTGGTTAAAAATACCTTGGTCTGAGACTGTGCATGCAATATTTCATGCACATCTGTTGAACAGTGACAAAGCTATTAAAGTGCAAAGTTAAGGGTTTAACATTAAACAGCCTACTCAGCTCTAACTATAGTTATGCTACCACGCTACTATAACACACTGTCAGTTGAAATATGTATACACTACACATTGAAAACTCCGCATACATTATACAGAGAAACAAATACACTACATATTGAAATATGCACACTAGCTACTTAAGCAATAAAGTACAACAGGGTGTGTCTTATTGTGTAATAATGTCATGTCTTGGGAGGTTGTCGCATAGGGCCGCAGGCTAAGTGCATTCACCACCCAATGAGTGAAGTTATTAAACAATAACACACACCCTGGAATGCCTTATTGCTATTATACAATGGCTCTTTTGTTTAAAAAAAAAAGACATGGGGAAAAATGTATTCAAAAATTTATATATATATATATATATATATTGTTAGGGCAGGTATATACATATTGAAAAAAAGAGTCCATAGTTTCTCTTTTGTCCAGCAGGTGGTGCTACCACTGCATGGTTTCCTGTATCCCATTTTTGGTCTCTCTGTCGGTCCCTTTTTGTGACTGTCACCACCTCTGAATGATTGTTTTGTTTCTGTTTACCAGCTCTGGTACTGGGAGAAGTTATTTATTTATTTATTAATTTTGTTATCGATGGTTTTAAATAGTAGCAGGGACCTGAGACCACTTCAGCACTGGGGATCCTACTTCCAGCACTTCAGAAGTGATCTTAAGTAGTGGTAAAAAAATAATAATTTATGTAGTGCCAGTGTTTTTATGTGTTCTGTTTTTTGAGTTTTGTTTTTCTTGTTTAACCTGGCCACAATCAGTGCAGTCATTTCATTCACGATCGAGCTGAGGAGTGTTGTGTAAAGCAAGCTTTTGAAGCCACTTGCACTACAGCCGTGACAAAGTTCACGAGAGGCCATTTAAAATTACAGCTTTTTTAATTAACATTTTTGTGTTTGGGGGAGCCGAGTGGAGGAGCAGGATTATTGAAAGACTTTTTTTTTCTCGACCGCTGTCACTGAAGTGCACGACTGGCAGGTATGGTCTGTGTGGTTCAGTGAAGCTCCTCGGTTTGAGGGAACACAGCAGGAATGGAAAGCCGTGCCATGATTTCTGATTCTGATATGTGGTCATCTGTGTGCTTGGACTTCATAAAATGATGTTACTGTGAAATAACGTCACTGTTCCAAGCACCCAGTGACCAATCAGAGGGCAGGAAATTTCCTTGCCATTGTATAATGAAATACATACACTATACATTAAAAAAACACATACACTATAAAAATACACTACACAGTGAAACACATACACTATATATTGAAAAACTATTCCTCCTCCCTGTTCTGATTCACCATATCCTCTACTTGGTGCTGTTATCTCTTTAAATAGGTGACTATTACCTGAAGTTTGCTCTCTGTGACTAAGGGTGCCTAATCTCTCTCTCTCTGTCTCTCTCTCCCTCTCTCATACTACTACTACTGTAGCTGTAACTAGCCCATACTCTATCCCTGACAACATAGTCACTAAACCCAAATCAAGTTTCACTACCCTCCTGCTCTTCTACCTCAAACTTTGAAAAATGTACCAATTCTGCTGCCTGTCTGTCTCCCTGCTAGTCATTTCTGCCCTCCTCCATATTGTAGACTCCATGCCTGCCTCAGTGCCTTTCACTAGTAATACCACTCCTATGTCTCACTTCACCATGTCTAATGCCCTAGCCTGCATATGGCAGATCTCCAACTTTCTTGGCTTGTGTGCCCCACAACACTGGTGCTTCATATCTAGTTATCTAAGTAAATTATGTTGCTATTTCCTTCCCCTAAGCACTAGCCCTAAAGTAAAAGCTGTCTTCCTGCTGTTGCGGTTACTGTTATTGGCAGCGGGAGATATTAGGCCCACTATACACTCTCCTACTCTCTCTGTTCCCCCTGGCAGGGGTTAAAAGGTTTCAAATTAGCCCACCTTAATGTTAGACGTCTCCTACATAATAAGGACAGGCTTACTGCCTGGACTTGCCATTACCAGCCAGACATACTCCGTGTCACAGAGACCTGGCTCAAGCCCATTAGTCTCTATGACTTTGCGGGGTAGAGCTTCATCAGATGTGACAGATCCTCCCCTAAATGTGGAGAGGGTACAATGATCTACTTTAAGTCCCACCTTAATCTCACGGGTCTAAGGTCCCCCCATTCTACTATAGGAATAGCCCTTGAACTATGTCACCATATACTCACTTTGGGAAACACCAAGAAACTTCACATATTCTGTGTTTACTTACCTCCCGCTATCAGCCTACAAGGCCTCCCAATCTTAACAAACATCATTGGCCCCTTTGTGAACAATAATGACTTAATAATCCTTGGTGATTTCAAAATTGACAAACGCAGTAGACACTCAACTCAACTATCTCTAAACAAGTTGCTCCTCATGCAACTACTCTCTCACCTTACTAGGATTTCCAATAACGGACAAAGTGCCACCCTAATAAACTGGGTTTTAGTCCCCAGTACTGACAAAATAATCTGTTCTGGTCACTCCCCTGACTCAGTCAGTGACCATTCCCCAGTATTCTGTGTGTGGTGTGCCAAAGTACCTAAAGTCCCACCTTGCCTAATTCATTTTCATGAATTCTCTCATCTAAACCCCTCTCAAGTCAAAAATGAAGTGGCCGCCAAGACCGGTCCTATCTGTGGGCTACCTTTGATATTAATCAGGCTGTCTCCCATTTCAATACCACCTTCCCCAGCCTCCAAGATAAACATATCCCTATCACCACCAAATGTCTGACCCGACCCCTCTTGTCCCTCCTAAAAGAAAGAGAGAGAGAGATAGAAGCTGGGCTGCTTTCAAGGCTTCTAACTCCATTTCTGATTGGTCCTCCTATAAAACACTCAGAAACAAATGCAAGCAAGCCATTCGACAGAGCAAGAGTAACTTCCACAGAATCCATTTAGCCTCATCTTATAAAAAAAAACATCGGTAAAGTCATGATAGAACCCATACTCCCCCGGACTGTGAGATTGAGGGCGTTACACTGTAACAACCCCTATACTGTATCTAATGACTTCAACATGCTATTCTCAGATCTCTCAACAACAGAAGCTTTTTCTAACCCTGTGAATTGTCAGTCCCCTCCCTTAGCTACTCTATTAGAGCAACATTCCCCCTTCCACTTCAGACAAATTAGTATCTTTGAGGTGTAAAAACTACTGAGGCTGATCCCAGAATCTAAATCTGCTGGTTCAGATGACACAGAGCCCAAACTACTCAAACTTGCTGCTTACAAGCTTCCTACATCATTAGCCAGAATCCTCAATCTCTCCATTACTATTAATGTAGTACTGTCGGTCTGGAAAATGGCTAACATAGTCCCGGAGTTCAAAAAAGGGAACAGCAAAAGTATCAGTAACTATAGACTCATTGCCATCCTTTCCACACTGAGTAAGGTACTTGAGAAAATAGTCTCAGCCCAACTTACCTCCTACCTCACCTACCACAATCTCCTCTCTCCTGCTCAGCATGGCTTTTGCCAAAACCACAGCACCACTACAGCTCTGCTTGAAAGGTGAGCTCACTGGAGCTGGTTTCATAGACCTTACAAAGGCCTTTGACGTGGTTAGCCATTCTCTCCTTTACAATAAACTAAGTGCTCCGGGTGTATCTGAGCATGCCCTACCTTGGTTTAGAAGTTATCTCTCCAACAGACAACAGTGTGTCAGAATGGGCTCTACACTATCTGACAATCTACTCTCCACCATAAGTGTCCCTTAGGGCTCTATACTTGGGCCTCTTTTTTAATCCTTACACATTAACTCAGTACACAACTGCTTTTCTAACAGTACCCCTCTCCTATACACTGATGACCTGGTCTTCTTTACCAGTGCATAAAATGTAGCTGACATTAACAGCACCCTCACAGTCCATTTGAGGGCTGTCCAGTCATGGTTTAGGGAGAACAGGCTACTTATGAACCCCTTTAAATCGCAAGCCATGCTATTTGGCACTACTCATCGACTTAAATCACTGTCCTCAGTTTATAGTGCTCTGTGACAACAGCTCACCTCAGGACTCTACAAAGTCCTTTAAATATTTGAGCATGATACTCAGTCCCTCCCTTGACTTTTCACTGCACATAACCACCATTTCTAAGGCTATTAACTTCAGCCTCGCAAAGGCCTACCAAACCAGTTCTAATCTGCCTTCTGCTCATATCACGACAGCTCGTGGTCTACTACTCCCCAAACTATCTTATGGCCTGCACATCTTTTCTAACACCACTAGCTCCATCCTGCACAAGTGGGGTGTAGCATATAATATTTGTCGCTTTGCCCTGGCCTGCAGTTGACTTGCTCATCATTGCACATTGTATGCCAAACTAGGTTGACCCTCCCCTATGGCACTCTGCAATCTTTCATTAGGCAGCATAACCCATATTATACAATGGCAAGAAAAAATGTTGGGCTCTGACTGGTCACTCTGGCTCTGGACCCGTGATGTTATCCTAGTATAACATCACTGTATTAAGGTCCAGAACAGATGACTGCAGTATAAGATGAAAAACGAAAGAAATCACTGTGCCTCATGTACAGTAGCCACATACTTCCCTTCAACACTCGCATCATTCTGCCCCCCCAACAAACTAACTGTTCAGTACATGAGTTAATTGACCCCAAGTTAGCATTTAGAAGTCCAAATCTTTTCTTTTTTTTAACTTGCTGTTTATTCCTCAGGAACCCTGCTGAGCGTCCGCCGATCCAACTCGACCCGTGATCCACCGGTCAGGCACCCCCATGTAGCCTTGCATATGGCTCCAGGCAGGGTTGAGGTGGAGAGAATACCAAATGCCCAGACGGTTGCTGTGGTAGAACAGTAGTACTATCTGATCATGGATGCTACTCTCTAGGATCCAGTTCAGATTCTAACTATCTGAGGTAGGATCCCTGGATCTGACCTAGGATCCATCGCTATCTGGCCCCGGATCCTGATCCCTGGATCCTAACTAGGATTCATCACTATCTGACCCTGGATCCTACATCTGTCTCTGGTGGGATTTCTAGTAGGGGCCTATGCAGGATACCAGCACTATCTGACAAACAGTGGTAGGATCCACAAAATCACTATCTGAGCAACATAAATGGGAGGCAACCTCAGAATCTGCCACCACAAGCATAATCTCCTAGCACAACAATGAAACACAGCAAGGAACTGTACTATGAGATCCGCAACAAGACACAGTTGGGGCGGGGGGGCACAGGGAAGCAAAAGATACCACATCTCAGACCAGGAAGCAGAGACACCTTGGCAGGCTCTGGTGGACAAATATTCTGGAATTTTTCTTCAAAAGATATACCTCAACACTCAAAAAATTAAATAAAAAATTAATAAAAAAATACATATTTTTTATCTTTTCCTTTTTATTAACAAAAGAGCCATTGTATAATAGCAATAATGCACTCCAGGATGTGTGTCATGCTGGGGTGTTGAATGCACTCGACCTGCGGCCTCATGCCCAACCACCCCAGGCATGACGTTATCACAACACGACGCACACCCTGTCATGCATTATTGTTTAAGTGTACAACAGAATCAAGTGCCCCAGTCCCTAGCCTCCCTCCTGGTGTCCTATAACAATTCCTACTCCCTCAAGTCTACTGATCTAGACCTTCTCAGGTGTCAGTGTGGGTCAGTTGGTAGCACATCCGCCTCTGGACCAGAAGGTCGTGGGTTCTCGCCCCACACCGGGATTGGACTTGCACCTAAAAATCGCTGGCATCCAAGTGCAGTATTGGGGGGTGCTGTACTGCTGGGGTGTGCTGTCCTTCGGATGAGATGTTAAACTGAGGTCCCTTCTGCCCATCCTGGTGGGTGTCCAGGTGGAAGTAAAAGAACCCAGGGCACTCTTCGCAAAGAGTAGGGAACATTCCCAGTGTCCTGGCCAACATTCCCTTTCCCATAAACCAGTTCATGCAATTATCCAGGCTGTGTGTGGGTGATGATGTGCGATATGGCTGCCACCACACATTCAGTCACTTCACTACCAGTCTAGCATTGCTTGTAAAGTGCTTTGGATGTATGAAAAAGCACTATATAAATGCTGATTCTTCTTCTTCTTCTCCTCTCCATCCCTAAGACCAGGACCAAATGTGGAGAGAAGGCCTTCACTGTTGCTGCTCTGAGACTTTGAAACAGTATACCTGCCCAAATTAGACACTGCTCTGATGCCCATACCCTCCAGAGCCTGTACTGTTCGCATTTGCTCCATCTAGCAGCCTGCTCTTCCTCCTAACCACTGTCTGCAGCATTCCTCAAGCTACTTATACTTGCTCTCCTTACGCACTTCTCTATTTTGTTATCTGTTTTAATTGTATGCCCTTAATTATTTCTATCAGCTTCTCTCCCCATATACTCTCCTTCCTTTCGGGCATGAGCCATTGCGTGGCATCCTCCTCTCTCTGCTTCCTATTCTTGCTGCTTTCACTTTCACTGTCACTGCACAGAACTGTATTACTTTTGTATTTTAATGGATTCTTACTCTTACTTTTGCATAGTGTACAGAATTGTACCTCTATGCTTCCTACATTGTTACTAGAGATGTGCAAAACTGGCAAATGTCGTTACGCAAATTATTTCCAGAAATTTGCCAGTTTCACGAAATTTTTCACAGCAGTAAAATTCAGAATTTTGCCTGCGGAATGCAAAATTTCACCCGCAGAAGGCAGAATTTCACCAGGAAAACAGTGAAATTCGCCATTCGCTGGTGGAATTTCATAGAAACATAGAAGATGACAGCAGATAAGGACTGCAAGGCCCATCCAGTCTGCCCATTTTTTTCTACCTTATGAATGTGCTACATGCCTTTACTCTGTCAATGGCCTATCTATTCATACTCATCTGTATTGCTCCCTTATGTCTATCCCATGCCTGTTTGAAGCCCTATACTGTATTCCTATCCACCACTTCCTGAGGTAGGCCGTTCCATGCATCCACCACCCTTTCTGTGAAAAATAACTTCCTCACATTACCCCTTAATCGGCCTCCCTCTAATCTCATGCTGTGTCCTCTTGTCCTGCTATTTTTCTTATATTGAAACATGTTAGACTCTTTCACCTTGTTAATGCCCTTAAGGTGTTTGAATGTTTCAATCATATCACTTCTCTCCCTCCTTTGCTCTAGGGTATACATATTGAGCTCCATTACTCTATGCTAAAGTCCCTGCACAATTTTGGTTGCCCTTCTCTAGACTGCCTCCATTTTGTTAATGTCCTTGTGCAGTTGCGGCCTCCAGTACTGCATGCAGTACTCCAGATGGGGCCTAACCAGTGTCTTGTAAACAGGGATTATTACCTCTCTCTAATGACTTGTAATACCCCTACTAATACACCCCAACATCCCTCTAGCCTTACCTACTGCTTTAGTGGTCTGCTTGGATGATTTCAGGTCATCTGTTATGATGATGCCCAAGTATCTTTCTTCCCTTGTATTGCCAACAACTCCCCTCCCAACCTTTAGGTGGCTTCAGGGTTTCTCTTCCCTATGTGCTTGATCTTGCACGTCTTTGCATTAAACCCCAGTTGCCACTCTTCCAACCATTTTGCCAATTTATGCAGATCTCTTCTCATTCTGCCCACCCCATCTGGATCATCTACTCTGTTGCACATCGTGATGTAATCTGCAAACAGACAAACCTTACCCTCCAGTCCATCTGCAATGTCACTGATGAAGATATTAAAGAGGACTGGCCCCAGGACTGATCCTTGAGGTACCCCCACTTGTGACTTGCATCTCTTCTGACTGTATACCATTTACCACCACTGATTAGTTTGACAAGACCTTCCTTTTGTAAACCCATGCTGTGTTGGATCCTGTTCTCTATAGTTTCCAGGTGTTGCACTATGTTTTCCTAAGGAGTGCCTCCATAATCTTACCCACCACTGTAGTAAGACTGACTGGTCTGTAGTTCCCTGCCTCCTCCCTGCTATCAGTCCTGTGGAGCCCTTCTCCAGTTTTCTGGGACCTCTCCTGTGCTCAGAGACTCACTAAACAGTTCTGATAATGGCTTTGTTAGTTCCACCCTTAGCTCCTTTAGTACCATGGGATGTATGCCATCAGGTCCTATTGCCTTGTCCTGCCTGAGCTTAGTGAACTCTTACAGGACCCTTTCTTTTGTGAAGGGATTTGTGCACACCTCCCTCCCCCGTGTACATAGTGCTCAGCTGTGGGCCCTGCCCTACCTTCTCCTCAGTAAATACTGAGCAGAAGTATCTGTTTAGGATAGATGCCTTTCCTTGGTCCTCCTCCACACACTCCCCCGTATCCCCTTTGATCTTAGCAATATCCCCTCTGGACTTTCTCCTTTCACTAATGTATCTATAGAAAGTCTTGTCCCCTTCGTTTACTGTTTGTGCTAGTGTTTCCTTGGTTTGGGCTTTTGCCTGCCTTACTGTCATCCCTGCTTCCCTTAGGGAAGTTTGGTATGCCTCCCTATCTTAGTCCCGCTGCATTCCCTTATATTTCCTGAAGGCAAACCTTTTGGCTCTGACCTTTTCTGCTACTGTTTTTGAGAACCAAAGTGGTTTCCTCCTTCTTTTGCTCTTGCTTTTCTCCCTAACACAATGGGATGTTGCTTCAAGTATTGCATCCTTAATGCTTGCCCACTTTGCCTGTACCCCCATACCTATATTTCTTCTTGCCAGGGCTAGCTTAACTCTGTTGGCCATCACATCAAAGTCAGCTCCTCTGAAGTCCCATATTTTTACCTTGGAATGGGATGATTTAGTTCTAGTGGCCAAACTGAACCATACCATGTGATGGTCACTGGCCCCCAGGTCACCTTCTACCTGGAGATCCGCAATCCTTTCCCCGTTAGTCAGTACTAGATCTAGGATAACCCTGTCTCTTGTGGGTTGTTGTACCAGTTGTTTGAGTCCTTCCCCCTTCAGGGAATCCACTGTGTGCCTAGTTCTGATGGATGTTCCTGCTGGTATTGACCAAACTGTATCTGGCATGTTGAAGTCTCCCATTATCAGAACCTCCCCTTTAGCAGTCATGTTTTGTATATCTTCTAACAATAATGTGTATATGTCCTCCCCCTGGTCTGGAGGCCTGTAGACAACCTCAGTTCATATGGCTGTCCCATTTCCTGTTTCTAGGGTGACCCACAGTTCTTCTGGCTCCTTGCGTGTACTCTGAATTTCTGTAGCTTTGATATTCTCATTGACATAATTGCCCCCCCCTTTTTTTTGCACCTCGGTCTCTCCTGAACAGTACATAGCCGGGTACTGAAGTCTCCCAAGTGTGGTTACTGGTGAACCATGTCTCTTGCTAATGGCTACTATGTCCAGTTTAGCTTCTGTCATTGTAGCCTGCAGGTCTGGGAACTTGTTTCCCAGACTGCGGGCATTTGTGTACTTGATTTTCCATTGGCCAGATTTTGGTGTATTAGTTGTTGGGTGAGGTCTGGCGTTTCCCCTGTGTGTCATATGGGGAGCAGGAACTTTTTCATTACCTGATGATGCAAATGAACTACAAACATGCTGAACTCCTATTTGATCACTAGCTGAGGGGGGAGGGGTGTTCTTCATGTTCGATGTATCGGGTGCTGCACCCCTCTCCCCATTTACTAGTTTAAATATTTTACAAAGACATCAAACTTCTGTCCCAATGCACTGACTCCCTCCTTAGTCAGATGCAGTCCATCAAATTTAAAGAACCTTTGCTCCCAAAACTGTTGCCAGTTACCTACAGATCTGTGTCCTTTTTCCTGGCACCAGCCCTTGAGCCACATGTTTAGCTCCCCTATCTCCCCTTCTCTGACCTTCCATCCATCTGCCTCCCTCTCCCAGACAGGCAGGATCTCAGAGAAGGAGATGCTGGATGAAATGGATAACATTTTGTTTCCAAGTCTGGCCAGCTGTTTCCTGGTCTCCATAACTGACCAGCTGGCAAGATCGTTAGTCCCTATGTGTACCAGGCTGTTGATGTTTTTTCCTGCTTCCTGCATGATTTTAGCAATGCAATCAGTGTCTCTCCATGCTGATGTACCTGGAAGACATCTGACCATTCCCCCCAGCTGGAGGTAGGTATTAACTCCCCAAATCATGGAGTCTCCTATGATCAGAAGTGTTTTGGATTTCCTTTTTGCATTTTTTATTTTGGTCCCTGTTTTGGGTGAGTTTTGTAGTGCTGGCTTCTGTGTGGCAGTGTCCTGCTCTGCAGTGTCCTCTGCCCCTTTGGTTGATTTCGGAGATAGAGGCAGATACTTGTTTGTAGTTTTTATATGGTTTATGGAGGTGATACGTTGGAGAACATTGAATGATGGGGCACCCAATTTGTCCCTCCTAACCACCTGACAATCTCCCGTACCAACTATCTTCTGTGGTCAAGATGCTTCAGTTGGATGTTGGGGAAATGGCAGGTGGTTCTTATAATATATTTCCTCCTGAATATTCGATTTGAGGCACTCAATCTCTGCCCATGCTGCCTGGAGCTGAGTCTGTAGATCTCAAATGGTCCAGCATGTAGGACAGCATCCTAAATCCTGTATAACTGCACTTTTGAAAAGTGTCCCGCAGTACCTGTAGTTAATAAAATCCATTTAGTTGCCCTCCTCTAGACTGCCTCCATCCTGTCTATGTCCTTGTGGAGATGGGGTCTCCAGAACTGGACGCAGTACTCCAGATGGGGTCTCACGAACTGTCTGTACAGAGGGATAACAACTTCCTGTTTTCTGCTGGTGATGCCTCTCCCTATACATCCCAGTATCCCCCCCTAGCCCTCCTTACTGCCTTCTCATATTGCTTGCCAACCTTAAGGTCATCTGATATGATTACCCCCAGGTCCCTTTCCATTTTTGTTGTTGTTACTACCCCCCCATTGTGTAATCTTTCTCTGGGTTTTTGTTTCGGTGCATTATTTTGCACTTCTTTGCATTGAATCCAAGCTGCCATGCTTCTGACTATTCCTCCAACCTTGCCAAGTCCCTTCTCATCCTTTCCATGCCTCCTTGTGTATCAACCCTGTTGCAGATTTTTGTGTCATCTGCAAAGAGGCATACTTTTCCTTCCAGTCCCTCTGCAATGTCACTTATAAAGACATTAAAAGGACTGGATCCAGTACTGAACCCAGCGGTACCCCACTAGTAACCCCCTTCTTCAGCATGGACTCCATTTACAATTACCTTCTGTGTCCTGTTGTCCAGACAATATTTTACCCAGGCTACCACCCTAGGACCCACCCCCAGGCTGGTTAATTTGATTATTAATCTTTTGTGTTGGACTGTGTCAAATGCCTCGCTAAAGTCTAGGTAGGCCATGTCCATAGCCCCTCCCTGGTCTACTACTTTGGTCACCCAGTCAAAGAAATCAATTAGATGTGTCTGACATGACCTTCCCGTCTGTGAACCCATGCTGCCTTGGGTCCTGTGCCCCACTGGCCTCTAGGTACTCAAGAGTTCTTTCCTACAGAAGTGATTCCATCACTTTCCCTATGACAGAGGTCAAACTGACAGGTCTGTAGTTTCCTGCCTCTGTCCTGCTCCCACTTTTGTGAAGGGGAATCACATTCCACCTTCCTCCAGTCCTCAGGTACCACACCATCCTCCCATGATTTGTTAAAAAGGGTAGTCAGTGGTGTCACTAGTTCTCCCCTTAATTCTTTTAGAATTCTGGGGTGAATTCCATCAGGCCCCATTGCTTTGTCCACTTTCAGGTTTAGGAGTTCTTTCAGAACCCTTTCTTCTGTGAAAGGACTGGGATCGACCCCCCTATCCAGAGTGCTTCTGTTAATTGGATTAGGCACTTCCCCCTCCTCCTCTTTTGTGAATACTGAGCAGAAGTATTCATTCAGTATCCCTGCTTTTTCACTGTCCCTCTCTGCCCACCCACCATCCATTCTATTCAGCCTCACTATCCCTCCCTTTGTCTTTCTATGCTCCCTGATGTACCTACAAAAGGTTTTATCCCCTTCTTAACCAAGTTAGCTATCTTTTCCTCAGTTTGGGCCTTTGCTATTCTGACTTCCCTCCCTGCTTCCTTCTGCCTTAACTGGTACAGTTCTCTGTCCTGCTTCTTCTGAGTTTCCTTATACTTCCTAAATGCTATCTTTTTCTCCCTAACCTTCCCCGCCACCTCTTTCGAGAACCATAGTGGCTTTTTCTTTCATTTTGATTTATTTATTTGCTTCACACAAAGGCTTGTTGCCTCTGTGACGGCAGTTTTGATATTTCCTCACTGTTACTCCACCCCTTCTTCTAGCTTGTTTGTTAGTGCTTTTCTAAGGCACTCTTCCATCTTGCCAAAGTCAGCCCTCCTGAAGTCCAGTACCCTCACTTTTGCATTACTTGACTCTGTAACTGAGTTTATTGTGAACCACACTGTTAGGTGGTCACTTTTTCCGAGATGGCTACCCACTTCTAGATCTGAGATCCTCTCACTGTCCCCATTTGACAGTATGAGGTCTAAGATTGCTCCCTCACGAGTGGGTTTCAAAACTAGTTGTCTGAGACATGCCACCTGTATGCATTGAGTATGGCCCTGCTCTTGGATGTGGCTGCAGCAAAGGTGCTTCAGTTAACATCCGGCATATTCAGGTCGCCCATCAGCAGTATCTCCCCTTTCTCTGCCATCCTAAGTATGCCTTCTATCATGTCCTTGTCCATTCCCTCCCCCTGACATGGGGGTCTGTATACAACCCCTGTGTGGATTGTGGTGCCATTTCCAGTCTCTAAGGTGACCCACAGTGCCTCCTCTCCTCCCTGTTTACTCTTTTGTTCTGTTGCTTTGATCCCTTCCTTTATATAGAGAGCGCTCTTCCTCCTCCTCCTCTTCTCCCCTCCTGTCTCTCCTGTAGGTTGTGTACCCTGGTATGTTAACATCCCAGTCATGGTTCTCTGTGTACCATGTTTCTGTGACTACTATGATATCCAGGCATCCCTCTTCCATCAAGGCCACCAGTTCAGAGAGCATGTCACCCAGACTACGGGCATTGGTACTCATTACTCTCCATTTCTTGATGGCCTTGCCCCTTTTTGTCCCATCCCTGTCCTTACTGCCTTTATCATTTTCTCCATTTACCCCTGCCCTTCTCGCTATTGACATCTCTATCTTGGTGTTTACCTCACTTACTACCCTGATTTGTTGAGGGAAGGCTAGTATTTCCCTGCTGCTTTCCAGTGCCTCCCTCCTTAGCTAGTTTAAATGCTTGCCAATGAAGCATTTAAATCTATCTCCTAGGATCCTGGTTCCCCTCCTGGACAGATGCAGACCATCACACCAGTATAGGCCTGCATCACTTCAGGTGGACCCCAGTCCCCAATGAAGCCATATCCCTGAGCTCTACATCTGTTTTTCAACCACTGATTGAATCCCATGGTGTGGAGCACTCTAGCCTCATCCATACCATAGACAGGCAGCACCTCTGAGAAGGTTACCGTACATGCTACTTGTCTAAGGCCCCTTCCCAACTTCACAAACTCTTCCTGCATTGCTCTGATCCCTTTCTCAGCCAAGTCATTTGTCCCTAGGTGGTCAGTGACATCTAGCTCCCTCCCCATGCAGCTGCTCCCACGATCGTGAGGATTCGCTCCCTGTCTCTCAAAGCCATGGCACCAGGCAGGCACCTTACCTCCTTCTTCCCTTCCTCCCTCAGTTCTACCCTCCTAACAATGGAGTCCTCCACCAGGAGTTGTTTCCTTCCCCTGTGGGGTCCCATGCCACCCTCCTGTGGGACTCCCTTGTGGAGGTTCCCAGCATCCTCCTTGGTTTCCACTGCAGATGCCTCCATTGAGGAACCACACTTTGCCAGAATGGCATATGAATTTTGGAGAGATACAACTGGAGGGATGCACCTCTGTTCCTCCACCCTCACCCTCCCTGAGCCCACTGTGGTCCAACCGCTCCTCTTTCTTGGCAACCCCTGAGGCAACATCAGTGGTCTTGGTGGTCCCTGGGAGGGAGAGGAGGTCCCCCAAATCCTAGCCAACTCAGCCTGGAGATGAGCAACCTCCACCCTCTCCCCAGAGAGGTGCCTGCAGATGGGACAACATCGCATCCTCCAGAACGTCTCCCAGAAGACTGCTGCTCCACAGCCACTGCACTGCACCACTCCCATCATGTCTTATTTCTGGCCCCTTAACTGTTGTTTGGATTACTTACTCTTTCCTGTTTTGTTTATTTATTTATTTATTTGAATTTTTTTTGTTTTATTTTTGTATAACTTGTTATAACAAGTTAAATTACTTGTGCCACTGAAAGTGAGGTCACTGTGTGGCTACCCCTCTGATCCTCCCCTTCCTGGTTTGCTACAGGAAATGTTATGACTGTGCTACTCTATAAAAGTAGTGTAGCATGGGGTGGTTGCAGAGGGGGGTAGGTGGCTGGGCCCTTCCCCTGCTGAAAAAGAAGAACCATGGATGAAAGAAACAAGGAGGTAAGAGCAGATACTGTCAACCAACAACAAAAGCAGTAGCCCTGAAAGCTTAGCCTAATGATAGATAAAAAAGTCACAAAAATGTAAGCACCACCTGTAACAATTTCACAGAAGATATACCCTGCAAAAAACACTTTGCTACAAAGAAAAATAAAGCAGTAACAGAAGATATACCTTGCAAAAACAATTTGAATCAGAGAAGATTACAGCAGTAATGTGTAAACACAAAACAGTAACAAACCTGTAGGCACACCCTGTAATAATGTAGCAGAAAGTATAGCCTGCAACAGCAATCTGAATCAGAGATTACAGCAGTAAAATGTAAGTAAAAAACAATAACAAACCCTGTGAGCACAAAAGAAAATAATTACAGACAGTGAATCTGCCTAGCCAAAAGAAGCCTTAATCTTTTTCCTTGCTCTGATAATGTTGTTCCTTGCTCTGTCCTTGACAAGCAAACCTATAAGAAAAAGAGGTCAGGTGAAGCCAGGTGCCTTTGCCAGAAAACCTACCACTTTTCCAGTGAAATTTCACATTTTCTTTGGCGAAATTAGAAATTTCACACCCCATAAAATATTTTGTATAACAGGTGATTTTGCAGGAATTTTGATGGTGAAATATAATTTTGCAACATTTCTAATTGTTACTGTGTATCTTCATTGTCTTCACTGTATTGGTCTATAATTTTGTAATCTTCCAGGTCGTGCCTGAAAATAGGCAAATGTTTGCCTAGTGCACCTTAGCTGGTAAACAAAAACTAAATAAATAAAATACACTACGCATTGAAAAATCTACACACACTATATACCGAAACAAATACACTATATAGTGAAATACATACACTAATACATTGAAATACATACTACACATTGAAAAATCCATACACACACTTCCGGTGATGTCATCAAACTGATGGCAGCTTTGGAATAGAGCTCTGATCTCCCCAACAAATAAAAACCCTCAGATCAGCAGACAGAAAGACTACAGATTACTAAAACAGCGACAGAAATGTCTGGGGACATAAATCAGACAGATCCCATGGAAAAAAGGAACAAATAAAAAGGATGGAGGAGGATTGCCACCAGAGCAAGATACCAGCAGGAGTGCATCCCCGGCTAGCAGCATGGCATACGATCTAGATACAGATCAGGAAATTGAACACCTCTCAAGATCGAGATTCAAAACAATTATGGCAGAACTGAGAGCCTTTAGAGCAGAAACTAAATCGGAATTTTAGGTATTAAATTCAAAAATGCAAGACATGGAAAGAAGGACAGAAAGAACGGAACAATGAATAACAGAAGCAGAAGAGGAGTTAAGGGAAGTGCATACAGTGGCAAACTATCTTGTAAATGTGCAGGAAAAATTGCAAGAAAAGCTACTAGACTTGGAAGCATGATCCCGCAGGGATAACATCCGAATCTATGGCCTCCCGGAAAATGCAGAGGTGGGCCGCATGGAGGATGTTATGTCTGACTTACTAAAGGACATACTAGAGTTGCCTGCTACTTTTGAATTTAAAATAGAGAGAGCCCATAGATTGCTAACAAACAAGCCAACAGATCCTCGGGCAATACCACATTCAGTAGTGCTGAAACTATCAAGTTATAGGGACAAGAAGCATATACTCCGTACTGCATGGCAAAAAAGACTGGTGAAATACAATACTGCCAGATTATTGTTTGATCATGACTATCCAGTGGAAATAGCTAAGAAAAGAGCTGCATATTCACCAATTCTTAAAATATTGAGGGAGCAGGGGGTAAAATTCCAGACACCATTCCCATCGAGATTAAAAATCATGTGGGACACTGGCACGGTAGTGTATGAGAACCCAGAAACAGCTTTGAGGGAACTACAGCAAAGAGGCTGGATTTCACAGTCGGGAGGAGAGGAAGCGCAACACCCAAAACCGGAAAAGGCACAGTGGAAGAAGATGGCGAGGAACACACAAGGCCAAAGGACATATCAGACGGTACTGCAATCACTCAGAGATGTACGAAAGTTGCTAGACAGGACAACGGACGAGGAAGAGAGGCAAATGCAAAGCGGAGATACCTGAGAGGTAGAGACAATAATCGGGACTGGTAATAAGAGAGCGAGTAGCGCTGTGCTACAAGGAGAGTAAGAACTTGAGAAATTGTGGATCCTAGATAGAGCCCATATTACAGTTCAATTACCTCGACTGAATTAACATGAGGAATAAGACCCGACTAAACTTTGAGAGACTGGTCAAATAAGGGTAGAAATAATGGGAAAGGGGAGGAGAATAAAAGGGGAATCGGGTGGAGGGAGGAAAGAATAACTATATTGGATGGATAAAGGGGGGGGGCCCTGAAGAAAGATAAAATAACGCACTACACTATTAATATTTAAAGAAATAACTTGGAGGTTATGGGGATCCATCAAGACATCTGAGGGATAAAATAGGGGGTAATATGGAAGATACGGGGGAGGCATTACATGTATAGAGAACAGTCCTAAGCAAGGAGAGGAAAAAACTATGGATCCTAAGCCATGAAAGCAAAAATGATGGGGAAGGAAAAGGCAAGAGAGAGATTTGAATAACGGATAGGGGAAGGGGGGAACATAAATGTGAAAAGGGGCCAAGACATACACAATAGGAAGAGAAGGGCAAAGAAAAAGAGGAAGAAATGGAACACCAAGAAGGGGTAAATGGAAATGTAAAGAACAGGCAGAAGACAGAATAGGGTTTATAAGGAGGGAACTAAGGAATAGAGAGAAGGGTAATCAGCATCGAGAGGGGTAAATTACAAGGGAAAGGGAAGGAACTGGTACTAGAGGAAGTAGGACAAGGAGAATTCCTAGGGAATACAGAAAGGAATGAGGAGAGAAGATGGAAAGAGGGTTTACAAAATAAAACAAGGTCTCGAAGTGAAAGGGACCAGGGAAGTAGGAATTCATATGGAGTCCTACGAACCTCCCACTAAGGGGATCTCCCAACAGGGAACTCCCTTTAGGTGTAATAGAGGAAGGAATTATACTTCCTCCAACCTTGGAAGCGATTATGTAAATAGTTACAGAGTTGAAATATTTAGGATTGTTATGTGTGTTGTGGGTGTTGTTAGATATATGATGGTGCATAGGAGTCAAATGAACATTAGAATGAAAAGCTTACAGAAGGAACAAGGAAGGCAAAGCAAGGGAAATGGAATATATAGAATGCAAAATAAAAAAGCAAGAATGTATTATACTAGAAAATGACTGGTCAGAAACAAGTAAATGTATGCTCTCTTAATGTTAATGGAATCAACAATCCTGTAAAGAGATATAAGATATTAGCCCAAATGAAAAGACAGAAACTGAACTTCCTACTATTGCAGGAAACACATTTAAGCAAAGGTGAACATAACAAGCTAGCGAAGTTTGGGTTTGAAATAGTAGTAGCCTCATCATATAGCGGAGGGAAATGAAGGGGGACAGCAGTATTAATTCCACATAATACTCACTTTCAGCTGACAGATATCTATACGGATAAAGAGGGACGACTGGCACTGGTAGTAGGTAATTTAGCAGGACGCATGATTACAGTAGCATCAATAAATATATATATATATATATACCACCAGGAACAGAAACAAAAGAAGTGAGGAAGTTTTGTCAGATAATAACAGAGAAACAGAAGGGAACCCTAATCCTAGGGGGAGACCATAATATGATGTATGATTCTTTAGACACATCTATAAAAAAAAAAAAAACAAACTCCCAAGAGAAAGGCTCCACAAAGGATGGCCATCAAATATTTCCAAGATGTACACTGGGTAGATGTATGGCGATATAAACACCCTAACATAAGGACATACACTTATTATTCTGCCCCACATAAAATATATACACGAGTAGATTATTACCATATGTCCAAGGAATCCTTGTATATGGTACAGGAATGCCAGATTATTACTACCCCTATTTCAGATCATTCAATGTTAACTGTCAAACTAGAATGGTCAAGTGAAAAAAGAAGAACTTTGTGGAGGTTTAACAATTTCTTCCTGAATCAAAAGAAATTCAGAGAAAAGACAGAACAGAGGATCCCCCAACTTATCAAAGAAAATGAAATCCCAGATTTAAAAAAAGGTAATATTATGGGACACAATAAAAGTGGTACTGAGAGGAGATATAATTAAATACACCTCATATTATAAAAAACAATAAAATCAGCAGCAGGAAAATTTAGAAAAACAACTAAGGGAGGCACAAGAGAGACAGAGCTGTGAGCGTGTAATACAAGAAATTAAAGGTAAATTACAGCATACACTAGATGTTAAAACAGAGCAAGCCCTGCAATACTTAAAACAAAAATATTACGAAGGGGGACCGAGAGCCACTAGACTGCTGGCCCATAGACTCCATAGAAGAATAACGCAAACAACAATTACACAGATTAGAGATCGTGGGGGGGGGGGAGGGTGGCAGCAAGTGACACTACCACAGTTGATTGAGAATGCTTTTAAGAAATACTACCAGAATTTATACACTCCAGAAAAGGATACAGACATTAATAAGATAGAAACATTTTTGAGAGGACTAAAATTACCTAATCTTACAGATGAACAACAACAGGGACTAATAGCCCCAATTACAGAGAAAGAACTAAATAAAGCTATCACAAGCCTTAAGACCCATAAAAGTCTTGGCCCAGATGGATATACAGGGGAGTTCTATAAGTGCTTTCGAGGGAAGTTGATGGCTGTCCTCGTGGAGACATTTAGATGAATACAACAAAATAAGAGCTGCCCAGATACATGGCGATATGCCACCATCACCAGCCTACTGAAACCGGGAAAGGATAGCACAAACTGTAGCTCATACAGACTGGTCTCAGTATTGAACATAGATTATAATTATTTACATGTATTATGGCCAGAAGGATAGAGGGATTATTGCCTCACCTGATAGATCAGGATCAGACAGGGTTTGTGACAAGTAGACAAACACAAGACAACATAAAGAGAACACTGCATGTATTGCACTATGCCTTCCTGTCTGAAACACCCTTCCTGCTCCTAAGTTTAGATGCAGAAAAGGGTTTCGACAGGGTGGCATGGCCTTTTCTGAGATCTGCAATAGAGAAAATGGAATTTCCAACAGAATTTAGAGAGATAGTAGACTCCTTATATGACAACCCTATGGCATATATTAAAATAAATGGCTCAATATCATCACCAATAAACCTTAAAACAGGAACCAGACAGGAATGCCCCCTATCGTCCCTTTTGTTTGCGATATATCTGGAACCCTTGGCACTGGCTATAAGGCAGCATAGAGAGATAACGGGAATACAGTTGGGGGAGGACAACATAAATTGGCTCTTTATGCAGATGGCCTCCTGATATACCTAACAAATCCAGAGAGATCCCTGGGACCACTCTGGTCAACATTAACAGACTTTGGAGAATTAGCAGGCTATAAGATTAATGTACAGTAACTAGGACGGAGGTACTGGGAGTAAATTATAAACCATCAGGTCAGGTGGAATCTCATTATAAGTTTAAATGGAATACCCCTACACTTAAATACCTAGGTATATGGCTGAGCCCAGAGTATACAAAATTATACAACCTTAACTATAAAAAACTCCTAGTACAAATGCAGAGAGATGTAGACCATTGATACCTATATCATTCATACAGAAAACCATGATTTCTATATTTGGCACAAACCATCCCAATTGTAATTCCAGAGATTTTTTTTATAAAAAATTAAATAAGAAAATAACACAATACATATGGAGGAACTAGAGACCAAGAATAAGACAATCAATACTACAACTCTCAAAAGATGAAGGGGGTCTCTCCTTGCCAAATTTTAAATATTATTACATAGCATCCCAGATTCACACGTTGTGGCTGCACCCTAAATATGAGACAAAGTGGAAAGGAATAGAATTAGCAGAAGAAGACATAAGACTACCACATGGGGCTCTGCTGGTAGATAGGGGAGATAAAGAAGGGGTAGATGTTGATAATCCCTACACAATGTCAACATTACAAGTTTGGAGACAGATGTTGAATACCAAGAATATGTCAGATAGGAGGCCCATGTTCTATTCATTGACACACATAGAGAATTTATTACCAACAAAAATGGACCTGGGGTATAGGAGATGGGAAAGGACATTATATTCTATACCCAAGATTATAGAGATAATACAGAAAACCCTAGACAGTAAGACAGAGCTAACTCACATAATATCCTACTTATATGTAGCAATAAGAGAAATGGAGTGGGATTCAGTTGATTCCATTAGGAGAGCATGGGAAAAAGATTTAAATGTCATAATAACAGGAGATACATGGAGAAATTATTTATCACATATACATAAATGTACATCATCACCATGTTGGAGAGAATTTACATGGAAAAATGCTGTCAGGTTTTTCAGAACACCAGCAATCCAGATACACTTTAATAAGGGGAAGGAAGTGGCAAGCTGGAGGAAATGTGGCGAAAATCAGGTAACACATGGGCACATATTCTGGAGGTGTCCAATAATACAACCTTTCCTAGAGAAGGTACAAGAGGCGATTAAGAGTGTAATTTCGCCCTCTGTAATATTGAATGTACCATTATACTTCTTACTGGACTTTCCAGAGGGAAGTAAAGATATCATGACAAAGAAACTCCTGCTGATATTGATAATAGCTATTAAAAAAAAATAACAAAAAACTGGTTGTCTCCAAACCCACTCCAATTAAGACAATGGCAAAATATAGTGATAGATATATATCAAATGGAAAGGCTGACAGCATTGACAAATAAGAGATATGCTCAATTTGAGATAGTATGGAGGAGGTGGATATTATATATTACCCCAATGAGACAAGATTTTATACCCGAAAAGGGAAAGACAAGACAGGACAGGAAGGCTGACTTAGATATAACTATGTACGAGATATAATTATGTATGAAAGAATTTTGTACAAGAGAGAGCATGTATAGACTAAAAGATCAGAAATGATGGAAATATTCCACTGAATAATAATAATAATAATAATAATAACTTTATTTATGCAATAGGTGTGAGACCAAAAGCCATTGAATAAATCCATTTATTTCCACATATGTGGAATAAATCTAACCACCCTAGATTTATCCCACATATGTGGGATAAATGCAAACTGTCAATCAAAGCTTTTTTGTTCACTTTTTTGACAAACAAATGTGAATAACTTTAAAACGAAAAATGATAGCATAGTACTGTGAGCACGAAAAATGTTCTGGACAAAAATATCTACAAAATGAGTGGTGTTTCATTTATAGATACCTTTTAGTTTTTTTTATAATTAGCAAAAAACAGCAAAAAATCCTATTTTCTTTTCACTTTTCAGACAAACAAATATAAATAACTTTAAAATGAAAAATGATAACATGGTACTGTGAGCACGAAAATGTTCAGCATAAAATATCTACAAAATGAGTGGTGTTTCATTCAGAGATACCTTTTAGTTTTTTCAAAATTAGCAAAAACAGCATAAAATTCAGTTTTCTTTTCACTTTTCGACAAACAAATGTGAATCACTTTAAAACTAAAAATGATAGCATGGTACTATGAGCACAAAAAATGTTCAGCATGAAAATATCTACAAAATGAGTGGCATTTCATTAATAAACACCTTTTAGTTTTTTTTTTTATAATTAGCAAAAAACAGCATAAAATTAAATTTTTGTTTCACTTTTTCATCAAACAAATGCGAATAACTTTAAAACAAAAAAGGTAGCATGAAACTGTCACCATGACATTTGTTCAGCAAGACGTTCTCTACAAATGAGTGGTGTTTCATTTAATAGCAACCACCCCGCTAGGCGGACATACACCAGGAAAGTTAACCAAAAGTCCCAGAAATTACCATTTAAAAAAAGAACATAAACAGTCAAAACCAAATGTTTCCACACTGATAAGAAGCATCCCTGTTGCATAAATGAAATATACAATGGTGAGCTGTCAGATAAATGATTTATCTACACTTGTACTGTTTGACCTCGGACACCTTACGCCACTCGTGAAGTTCCGCGAGGTCAAACAGCACTTGTGTAGATAAATCATTTATCTGACAGCTCACCATTGTATATCCCATATTTATTTAACACTTTTCAAATACCAAGGCGCTGTACAGATAAATAATAAAATCAAAGTATACATATAAAATCAACAATTAGAACAGCATCAGTCAATAAAAGCCTTATTCCATAAAAAAGTCTTAAAATCCCGCTTAAAGGCTTCCACAGTCACGCATTCTCTAAGCCTGCGAGGCAGAGAGTTCCAGAGGGTAGGGGCCATGAACCCATAGGCCCTAGCCCCGGAGGACTTCAATCTAACCCTCGGAACCTCTAGCAACCCCTCGTTGGCTGAACGGAGCTGTCGCATGGGACGGTAAGAGACCAGAAGCTCTTTCAACTAGTCGGGGCCGAGTCCGTGCAGGGCTTTGAAGGTCAAAAGACCTACTTTAAAGGTGATCTGCCACTGTATAGGCAGCCAGTGCAGATCGCGCAGCACAGGGGTGATATGTGTCCTTCTAGACACCCCCATCATTAACCTTGCAGCAGCATTCTGCACTAGCTGCAAGCGGCGGATATCAACCCCAGGAAGCCCCAAGTAAAGGTAGTTGCAATAGTCAAGGTGAGATGTCACGAAAGCATGGACTAACACGGGTAAATCGCTGGACGGAACAAGGTGTTTCACCCTGGCAATGTTCCTAAGATGATGAAATGCGGACTCGACGACTGCTGACACCTGATGACGAAGAGTCAGCCCCTCGTCAAGTACCACTCCCAGGTTACGCACCCATTCAGAGGAAAGGATCAGACCCCCCCCCCAGCAATACGCCAGAGGGCTGACTGGACCCCAACCCACCTGTCCCACGCCCCGGATCCACGACCAAAACCTCAGTCTTACTGGCGTTCAACTTTAACCAGCTCACATTCATCCAGTCCTGGATTTCAGCGAGGCAGCTATTAAATACCGAGAGAGCACTAACCTGGTCAGGGGCAAAAGAAAGGTAGAGCTGGGTATCATCAGCATAGCAGTGAAACCTCAGCCCATACCTTCTTACAATGTCTCCGAGGGGCAGCATATACACTGCAAACAACATGGGGGAGAGCACCGAACCCTGGGGGACACCACAATGCAGAGGGAAAGGGTCAGAGGAAAAAATCCCCGACACAACTCTCTGCATTCTCCCAGATAGAAAAGATGAAAACCATCTGAGCACTGTACAAGACAGGCCACAGATGGACTCCAGACGTTCGAGCAAAACCCCATGGTCTACAGTGTCGAATGCTGAAGAGAGATCAAGGAGGACCAAGATAGAGCGGTTCCTCTGATCTCCCGCCATCAGGAGATCATTGAGCACCCGAACCAGAGTGGTCTCAGTACTATGCCTCTTACGAAAACCAGACTGGAGAGGTTCATAGATATTATGGATGGTCAAATGGTCCTCCATCTGGTTTTCCACTACCTTCTCAATAACCTTCCCAATAAAGGGAAGGTTAGAGATCAGTCTGTAGTTGGAAAAAACATCTGGGTCCAAAGAAGCCTTCTTCAAATGGGGAGCCACCACAGCTTCCTTTAGGGAGCTAGGAAACTCACCCAATTCTAGGGAGCACCAGATTATTTGAACCAGAAACGGGCCGACGATCTCAACACAACCCAAAATTAGGGAGGTAGGGCCCGGATCCAAACTACAGCACGTAGGGCGCATCCCCTGGATGATCCGCATAATATCACTGAAAGTCGGCAGATCAAAGGAACACCAGGAGACAGAGGAATTCGTGACCAAACACCGACCAAAAGCTTCCCCCTTAGAGTGTGTTGGATGGATCTCGGATCTGATGTTGGCAACCTTATTCGCAAAGAATTGAGCGATCTCATCACACTCCTTCTGTGAAAAAGCTTGATGGAGCTGGAGACAGGCTGGGTTGCACAGCCTGTCCACAGTTCTGAAGAGCTGAGCCGGTCAATTCTGAGCGACAGAGATCTCCCTGGACAGGAATTCTGCCTCCTTATGGGAGATCTCTGATTGGTAAAGCCGATAATGCTCCTCCAAACTAAGGCGGTCAGCATCCAGAGCAGATTTCCTCCAACAACGCTCTAACCGTCGACCCACACGTCACAACTCCCTCAAGGACCCATCAAACCATGGGGCTCGAGGGTGAAGAGAGAGGGGACGAACATGGACAGGAGCAATTGCGTCCAGGGCCAAGGAAATGGCCTGGCTATAAGCCAAAACCATAGCCTCTGGACCCATGCTGGCAGTCGGAAACTCAGAGAGGTTCAACACCGCCATCAGGTCTTCAGAACACACATCCCGTAATGGGCAGTATCGAACCATCTCCACAAGGGCAGACCTACAAAGGGGGTCACAAAAATTGAAGCTCACGGTGTAATGATCAGACCAACTGACAGGTTCCACCACCAAATCAGAGGCCTCAATCCCCAGGAGAAAAACTAAATCCAAGGAGTGACCGTGATTATGCGTAGCCGAGGAAACAATCTGTGTAAGGCCCAGTGATGACATCAACTGGAGGAAGTGCTGACCAAAGGCAGAAAGTTCATCGTCAACCCAGGCATTGAAGTTGCCCAGAACCATCAGTCTGGGCGACTCCAACGCCATATCGGCGACGAAGTCTGCCACTTCCTGCAGGAATCGTCTCTCGTCTCCTGGTGGACAGTAGATGAGGGCTATCCTGCAACCCACACCAGCCACAACGGTACACTCAAAGGATTCAGCTTCCTCAACTGGTACACCCGTGAGCACCAAGCTGGTCTTAAAACAGACCGCTACTCCCCCCCCCACCTGCGATCCAGTCTCAGGCGGTGAATCACCGAGTACCCAGCTGGAACAGACGCCTCTAAAAAAGGGCCGGCATTTCCATCCAGCCAGGTCTCGGTGATGCAAGCCAGATCTGCTGATTCAACAAAATCAGAAATAATAGCTGATTTGTTTTTAACAGATCTGGCATTGCACAGCACCGCCTGAGTTGGACAGGGATCCGAAGCCATCCTGACTACTTGCCCATCCAAATAAGAAGAGCCCTTGGGTATGGAGACTAGGCATGGAGAACCACGTTCCAGGCTCCATTTCGCCCAAGTCTTCTCAAACTTAATCACCCCAATGTGGTCGTTCATTACACCCTACCGTCCATGACCCCGCCACGCCACCCCCTCCCCTCCATAGGCAATACCAAGTGCCCGACAAAGCTGGTAGGTAGAAAATGGAAGGGCGGAGGGTGTGGAGGTCGGAGGACGAATAATGCACGACCGGGTTAGCAAAATAACACATAACAAAAGCGGGAAACAAACTTACTGCAAGCAAATAAATAGAGAAAATCCTAGTATCTGTAAAATAAAATACCCACGAATTACATTTGTACTAAAAAACCCACCCAAAACATAAACCAGCCTACTAACTACACAACCACAAATACACAATAAACAAATTACTGAAAAATCCAAATAAAAATTAAAAAATATAAGAGGCCAGGGAGGCCCTCTCACTGCACCCACTGTCCTTTATATAATGAAGTGAAGTCCAAAAAAGAAATTGCAGTTGTTTTCAGGCACTCTCACTGCCAATGTGTATAATATTGAAGAAGTCCAAACATATCAGGACAATGAGGCCCTCTCACTGCACACACTGTCCGTCCAATGCAATCAATGATAAATAAAAACAAAATCCAAAGTATAACAAAATGCAAGCGCAGTGCAACCTTATGCATGGAAGGAGAAGGTAGCTCTTTGCAAATGGTGATCAATTTAGCTGTGAGGCATCAGGAGGCTTCCCTCCCCACCGCACCCCCAGAACTGCCTAATAAGGCCCAGTTGTGCCACTGAGACCCACAGCTTCAGATACCCCAAGACCAGCTAAATAAGGCCAACCCTGGAGTAGCTTAGAAGCCCCCGGTAACCCCCAACTCCTTGAAGAAACAGGAGAGGCTCCTGCTTGGTCCCAGACAGCACAACACCAAACGCCCAGGCAAAGGAATGAAAAAAAAGGGGGGGGGGAGGATAGTCTTTCAAAACCCAAACCGAAACCAACACCATGGCAATATTCCCCCAGAAGCTTTAACACAGCATTAAGGACACATTTAAAGTCCCAGATAAACAAAGGACAGTGATGGAAACTCATGTCCTAGTACTCACAATACAGCTGGAATATGCAAGTTATTTTCAAAAGACGTAGGGCAGTCAAAGCAAACCACATCAACTAAACCAAGTCTTTCACAAAATAGAACACTGCAGAGATATTCCCAATATATCCAGCATGTACGACCTGTATCAGCAAGAGCCAGTAATCCCAGGGACAGAAACCGAAAAAACTCCTACGGAAACCAAATCCTGGCTGGAGTTGACTCGCTAGTATCCCAGACTCCCACACACAGTTACACCGCAACAGCAGTCTGTGAAGACACTAGTATAAAAACAAATTCCCAAATAAAAATTGCTTGCAGATTCTCTGAAACAGGGCAAAGGAATAATATTTAATAACAGTGCTGCAATGCCTAGTCCCAGTTCTTCCTTATCCAGCGCTGTGAAATACATCACAAATCAGCAAGTTTAGGGGAAAACATCTAAAAGCTGAGACACCAGGGACAGACCCTGAATAAGTTCACCAATACCAGATTCCAGTTCAAAAAGCAGCTCCCAGAAAGATAATCCACTCTCCGAATCTCCAACTCCCGATTATGAGCTGACTGCTCGCTAAAATGCTCAAAACACTGTCTTCGTGAGCGCAAGCACTGGAGGTCTCTTCACTCTTAATCCAATTGGATTCCCAACATCAGCAGCTCCCATGAGCCCAACCAGGCCCCCTCGAAAGTTTTTCGGGCAGCAGATCAGCAAGAGCACATATCAACCCCACACAGCTCAAACCAGCAAATGCTGCCGACAGGTAGTGGCTACAAGTCCAAATAAAACATAATAAGCTCTTGAAGTTAAAGTTTACCTAGTGCATTAATAACAGATAGTGGTAGTTCCAATTTTAGTACATTCACTGCGGTCAACAGGTATAACGAAATACAGACCAACGCACTCTTAATCCACAGTCGGAAGAACGCTCACTTTAGTCCGTAACTAATAAACTTAATGACTCACTCGAACACTATGCTGCAAATAACTATAAAATAAAATAAAACTAATGGAGCTCAAACACAATTATACTAATAATGCAGATAGTGCAATATTTACTACTAGCGGCTAACCCAGCGTGGTCGCCATCTTCTGTAATAGGAGTAAAATTTGCTTATTAAGAGGAAGTCCGTTGGATGGATTGTAACAACCTGAAGAAAGCAAGTATTAATTCCTATGCACATATGTAAGTTGTAAGTTGAAATGAAAAGTAAAAAACCTGAAAATAAACAAAGTTTTAAAAAAGAAAAATCCGTACACACTATATACTGAAACAAAAGTACTTTATAGTGAAACGCATATACTATATATTGGAACATTCTATATACACTATATACTGAAGCAAATAAACTCTATAATGAAACAAATACACCATATACTAAAATTGGTTCTGCCCTTGCCCTCAATTTATTGTCTCACTTAGGGAACTGCTGGCCTGGTCAGAGAATGTCAAAAGCTGCAGAACGGAAAATAAACAAAACATGGTTATCTCTTCTTCTATTTCTGCTTCTTTATGGGGGTTTTCCATCTTGTTTTGCTTGCACACCTTTAAAACATTGTGATGTGACAAAAAAAACTTTTTGAACTACAGTAATTTAAATATATAGGGCCCCATATGGGCAGGCTGCATTGCGCAAGTGCTTGTGCCGCGCAACTCAACTGCACGGTCACAAAATAATGGTATATTCAGAAGCTGCGCAGTAAGATGCAATCGCGCATGTGCAGCTGAATATTCTGAACATGCATGATCGTGCAGTGGGAGATGCATGGCAGATGCCCAGAGCCCAGTGCAGAGCATACGAAAGTGCGTGATGGAAAGCCACTTGTGTGGCACGCAGAATTGCAATATTCAGCAAGGATATGCAAATGGCCTAATTGCACAGTTATCACCCAAACAGCAAATTTGCATCTCATTACTGGAATGTATTCAGGCGATTTGCATACCAGTGGCATGCGCAGTTCAGGCATTACAGGGCAGCACCACCACTCCACAAAGGTGATCGAGAGGTACTGCAGCTTAGCACGCAGGTGAGACTGCATGGTTGTTTGTGGGTGGATTGCATTTGACTATGTACACTGCTTCATACCTCCCAACCCCTTTGCACCCAAATGTGTGTCAAGGTGTGTGACAATACAGCAAACATGACAGAGCAAGCTCTGAAAACTGTAGAAATGAGTGCACCAATGTTGCTACAATGTGCTGATGCCTAGCATCTCATAATATCATACAATTCTGCATAACAGTCCCAGTGGTCGGTGTGTAATGTCACCCACTCTATGTGAGTCAGAGTGAGTCTGAGTGATAACATGAGTTCCGTACCCTGTACTGTGTGACAGTTGAGAGGTTTGCAGTGCTACTACCAATGGCCATGTCCAAGCCCTAGGTGGCAGCATGCACAACACTGGAAGGGTCCAGTGTCCTTGGGGCATACTCCTGCTGACCCCAGGCCACAGGTGGTGCCACCCCTGCCCCACGCTGCTCACAGTTGTGCACTGTCCACCACCGGTACACCACAGTGACCCAAACCCAGGGCCCCTATGGCATTGTCACACTGCAGGGATGGCAGCGGTGACATGTAGGTAGTTTCTAGTGGCGTGGGTCTGGCTTGAGCATGCTATGCGCACCTGTGGTATTCCACCGTGGATCTGTGCCACTGGCCCGTCCCTGATCCATGCCATGCTGCCCCCATTACTGCCTTGCATATTGCTCACCATTGTTTCAGATGCCACCATGAGCGCATGCCTCCACTGGGTGGTACTCTGATGGCCACATGGGTGCAGGCCATGGCACCTGGTAGATGTGCCACATTGTAGCTGTCTGCTCCCCTAGTGTGCTAGGGGGGGTGCCTGACTAGCATGTGGCAGCTGGGCATCCCCGACTTGAGTGTAGTGAGGGGGAAGGCTGACTAGGCAGTGCCAGAGGTGTCACCCAGTGGCACCCAGCAGGTGCCCAGTGAGCTGGCACAGCATGGCTGTAGCTTTGGGTACCACCACCCTGGCATGACTGCTGTGCGTGGGTGCCTGGAGCACAGCCTGGTGCACCTCAGGGTCGCCTGTCTGCAGTTCTGCATCCTGCTTGTGGTTGGCTGGCCTATTTAGGCCATCCTCTTACATACCTAACTTTGCGTGGCACAGTTTTGTGATGTGTGACACTTGTGCCTCACATTTTGGCTGAATATACATTTGTGTGCATATTCAGGTGCCTGACACCTTTTTTTGCACCACATACATTATTTCTCCACGATAGCGCATTTGGAAACGTGCAACACATCTCTCCCTTCTGAATATTGCACTTCCGTGCATTTTCTGGGATGCACTTGCATCTCCTTTGAATATGTGGGTCACAGTATTTTATTATAGCTGCACGGTAGTGCAGCTATAGTTATGGTTAGTGCGAGCATTTAATGTTAAAACCAGTTTTTGCAGGGTAATAACTTTGGGCAGGTTCAACAGACCTGCTTGACATTTTGCAAGCATCTTCGGAGGAGACAGGTCTATTGATATTCCAAATTTGGTTTGAATCTCGTGTGTGGTTTCTGAGATTCAGAGTGTTGGGGGAAAAAAATGTATGTGTTTTGCTGTTTCATTTGTCAACATGTATCTCAGAAACGGCTGTAGCAACAGGGCTGAAAATTTCAGGGTAGAAAATATTGGCCTCACAGATGTGCCTTTTGAAGGTTTGGTGAAAAAATATTAATCCATTCCAAAGTTATTAAACTTTGTTTTTCCCATTATTTCCTATGGGCAAAAAATTGATGTCCCTGGCGGCATAGGATTCTATGTCAGAGCAGCGCTCCAGCATAGGATTTTATGCCAAAGTTTAGTAATGGGCATATGATTCTATGTTGGAGTAGCTGTCCAGTGTAGGATTGCATGCCAAAGCCTCCTGCTGAAGGGTACAGGTGCAGGACCACACCCCTACCCCCAAAATGACTGTGGGATACTGGGGACCCAACTCCCAATGTCCCAAAAATCAATTTTTTCCCCTGAAAAAACAAAACAGTCCCCTGACGTCATTTTTTCATTCGATGCAGAATCCTGCATCCTGCAATTTTCGATGCAGAATCCTACATCGCAGTGCTCGCTTTCGCTGACATCGGGGTGCCCAATCCCTGGGTCAGCATTTATCCTCCCCTCCACTACTGTGGCACACTGGGGAGCCCACCCCTAGTGTGCCGAAATAATTAAATTAATATTTTTCCAACACCAGGATGCTGACTCCCAGTGTCAGATGTCTCCCCCGAGCCCACTTCCATTGCCAATGAGGGTGCCCAATCCCCCTGTCAGCATTCTGTATTCCCCCAACTCATGTGGCACACTAGGAGCCCACCCCAGTGTGCTCACATTTACTTTTGATTTTCCTGTAAATAAAGAAAACTGTCCCAGATGTCTTTTTCTTTAAACCTGTAAGAAAGAAAATGGTCCCTGGTCGTCTCCCTAGTCCCCCTCCTCCATCCCCACCCTCCCACTGAACACCCACCTCCCCACACTCCTCTCTTACCCATACTTACTTCTGGAGGTCGGAAGCAGTGATCATCTTTGGATTGGGACATGTCTGCACTCTTCAAAGCCCAACCACAAACTGAAGAATCAAGGTAGGCTCGTATTATGGCTGTGAATGGGTTTTCAACTTATGTTGATATCTCAGCCAGTTTTAGGAATATGTACCCAAAAAACTTTCAACACAGGGTTCTTGGGACCCCACCTTATGAACCCTATCACTATTATTTCATTATTCGGTCTTAAAAGTTGATTTTGTGGTTGCTATGCGGATCACTTTTCTGGACCAATTAATGAGATGCCAGTGCCAGTGTTCATAACGGGAGGTCCCAAAAAGCCCATGTTGAAAATCTGGTGCAAAAATTCCCCAAAATGATTGTGTTACGAGTGTGTGTTGTGCAGTTTCTATGCATATTTGTAACTTCACCAATTTTTAATATTTTCACTCCAGATTTTCAACAGTGAGATTTTGTTACACCTCCTCATGAACGTGCACCTGTCATTTTTCACATCCTGCCTGAAATGTTTTTTTTGCAACTCCGGCACAGAATAGCACAGTCGCTGTGTGAAATCTACTTTTGGGATGCATTAATGAACTCACAGTGCCACTGTTCATTAGGTGGAGTCCCAAAAAGGCCATGCTGAACATTCAGTGCAAAAATATACAAAAATGCCTGAGTTACGTGCGGTCACTGAAATTTCATGATGCAGGTGCATAACTTTTAAAAAATTTAATATTTTCACTCCAAATATTCAATTTTGCCAGTTTTTCACACCACCTCATGAATAATACACGTCATTTCTCACACCCTGCCCAAAATGTGTTTACGCAGCAGTGGCACGAAATGGCACAGGTGCTGCTCAAAATCACCTTTTGGGACTTGCTAATGAAACGAAAGTGTCAGTGTTCATGAGGTGGGGTCCCAAAAAGGCCATGTCGAAAATCTGCAGCAAAAATACCAAAAAGACTCCCACAGAACTGGGATACTATTATACTATCTCAAAAAGTAAGGAAATTAGTAAAAAAAAAAAAAAGCTGTTTAAAACAAAGTTAGAGTTCTACAGGTAGCTTGTCAACCAAAGTGATACAGGTCAGGAAATTAGATGTTGGGGTTTACAACTGTTATACCCTTCCCCCACCAAACCTTATCTCTGGAACTGCACCCCCTTCCCTCCACACACCAGCAAGTACTGGGGTGTGCCTTAGGGTCATGGGCCCTAGCCCACCCCCCACCCAACCCTACCATTGCAACACCACCCCCATCCTCCACACACCAACAAGCGTTGGGGTGTGCCTTAGAGTCATGGGCCCTAACACTCACCCCATTCCATCTGCAAGGATCCTGACATGGTACAGTATAAGAGAATGGGGTGAGCAGGTGCTATCAGTAGTTGACATTGGCTCCTTCCCTGCAAAAAGATTTGCTCCCGTGGGGTCTTAGTGCCTCCGGCCCCAGACCCAGCAGTCGGAATCAATGGTGAAGATTGATTCTTGGAAGATCTGTATTATAACTACAGTTATTATGAAACATTTTTAGTCATACCAGAATGTTCTGAAATTTGACCAAAGTTTTGCAAGCAAAACAAGATGGAAAAAATACATAAAGAGATAGACACGGTAACCGTTTTTTGTTTACTTTCTGCAGCTTAAGAGACATCAGCCAGGATTTGTAGTCAGTTAGGCTCCCATTTCAGAAGGTTAGTGTGGCGCTAAAGATATAGGACAGTGCTGACTAGGAATTGCGCAGACAGGTGTCATATTCTTCGGCCCCTGCTGTGGAGGGACCTGAGTGGGTGGAATGGGGAGGGAGCTTGGACTTATAAACAAGGGGGTGGACTAGATGTCAGGGATCATTTTAGTATAATACTTGCGGGCATTTGAATGGTGATCAGGAGGTGGGGCCACCATTGCTCTGCATAATGCCTCCATGCAGTCATGCACAGTGGCATTGGGCAGAGATACTATCGAGCCTATAATGGCATGCAATTGGTTCCTTAGCACCTTGGCTGCCCTATGGGCTTATTAGCATGTTGACAGCTGAAAATGGCTCACGGGATAAAGGTGCTATCCTATTTGAGACACACTATTTCCCTTTGCCTCTCTAAATCCCTGTCCTGCAGGGCACTGTGACAGCACATAGTAGAAGAAGAAGAAGAATCAGCATTTATATAGCGCTTTTCATACACAGCATCCCAAAGCACTTTACAAGCAATGCTAGACTGGTAGTGAAGTGACTGAATGTGTGGTGGCGGCCATATCACACATCATCACCCACACACAGCCTGGATAATTGCATGAAGCGGTTTATGGGAAGGGGAATTTTGGCCAGGGCACCGGGAATGCTCCCTGCTCTTTGCAAAGAGTGCCCTGGGTTCTTTTACTTCCACCTGGACACCCACCAGGACAACACCAGGATGGGCAGAAGGGACCTCGGTTTAACGTCTCATCCAAAGGATGGTACACCCCAGCAGTACCGCACCCCCCAATACTGCATTCAGATGCCAGCGATTTTTAGGTGCAAGTCCAATCCCGGTGTGGGATGAGAACCCACGACCTTCTGGTCCAGAGGCAGATGTGCTACCAACTGAGCCATGCTGACACCTAGTAACTAGTAACTGTGTGCTGCGCTCCCACAGCTCCCATATTCAGATAGGCAGCGGGCATCAGTCAGAACAAGCTGCCTGTGTGAACATGTCACCAGGCTGGCCATGCACTGTCTCACATGCAACACTAAGAGATGCGTAGTGCTAACAGCCAGCTCTGAAAATGGGGGCCCACATGCCACTCTAAAAGGAATAGCACTGCACTAACTTTGATTAGCATGGCTGACAGCCTGTTAGTATGGCTGGTGCTATTTTAGAAAGCTCACTTAATGTAGCAATAATCTGTTAGTGTGGCACAAGTTTTTTGTGTGCAGGATCCCAACCTGCAAGCAGGTGCCTGGCAAATGAGGAGTACCTGCAATGCATATCGGGTGTACAGGTATCTTAATGTTTTCTGAAAGTGCCAACAGACTGTCTGGGCAGTGCTGGTCAATGTTTCAGAAATCATATTTCAGTTGCACACGAACAGCCTACCAGCACCCCCCACATTCACTGTCCGTCCTGGTCACAATTAAAAAAAAAAGAAAAACTCCCTGGTAGTCCATTGGTCTCTGCTTACCCAGTCCCAGTAGAACTAGAACATTTATCCCTAGCAGTCTAGTGGCCTCTCCCCCTTACCAGATTCCAGTGAAAACAGAACATTTATCCCTGATAATCTATTGGCTTCCTCCCACTCTCGTTATCCAGAGCCCATCTGCAGTACCTGGTGACCACCCCTCAGTATTTGGTGACAACCCCCCATCTAGTGACAGACTCCCCAGCCCCAAAAAGGTGGATGGACACTTACCCTCTGTTCACCACCATAACTGACTGACATCTGCTAATCAAGGAACTGTATCAACTGCTTCAGATCTTTGTTCGGCAAGCAGCAGCTGGTCATTGCAGTGAATGAAGGGTAAGTGCCAGCCGAAGTCCCACAGCTGGGGGTGTCATCAGATACCGGGAACAGGATTCACTAGGCTACCAGGCATAAATGATCTTCCAAGAGTTAACCCATTCTTACCAGTAGTGCAATATGGGAAGATATGGCACCCGTTGAGGACAGCCTCTAGTCATTCTACTGTGAGACACTCGACTTCTGCAGGACCGGTTCTCCACCATCATCACCAATTACATCAGGAATGACTGGGCCTGTGAGGTCAGTGTTTCCATTCTGAAGCCTCTTTCTGTCCATTAGCAGGGACTCTGTTGGATAGTTCAGCCATTGGGTGGCTCTTATGGAGCAATGGGTGCAGCGTATAAGTCACGCGGTGCAGTTTTTGGGGCTGGTCTCTAACCCCTTAGGTCAGCAGGGCTGGCACCATTTGTGGTGCTGTTAAACTGAGGCATGTGGCTGACTGTGTAACCAAACTTTGGGTTGGTGCCACTGTTTACATCGCTGACATCTGCCCCACCAGTGGTGTCATCTCTGTCCCCTCGGGGGAAGCCGTAGTGCTACCGCCAGTTACTGTGGAGCCAGTGGAGTCATCCTTGCACTCTGCCCTGGTGCTGCTTGCAGTGATGTGGACAGTGCTTCATGAGCCTTCGGTGTCAGGATCATTCCTTCTGGGGATGGTCTAAGTTCTATTCTTGGTGCTCCCACTGTCACTGTTTCTTGGGGGGCATCTGGGGCCAGACTTGTGTCGACCACGTTGCCAAGGCCATGGTCTGCACTGTCAGCTCTCTGACCCCCTTCTCTATACTACTCTTTGTGTGAGGAGGATGTGGAGGGGGACAAGTCAGATCCTGACCGCTTCATCTCTGATGGTGAGGAGGATGACTTGTATTATGAACCAGAGAATTCAGAATCAGTTCCTTTTACTGTAATTCAGGAGAATCTCTTCTTCCAAGGTCTGCTCATAAATATACATTCTGCATTGAATTTCAAGCCAGCAGCCATAGACCAGGCTAGGTGCCTTCAACTGGGGTTTCTTTTTTTATATTAAATATGCTTCATTTTTTTTTAATAAAAAACATTTAACAATGAATATGAAATGAGAACCAAGAAGGAGTATTACTGTTAACAAACAAATGTACCAATATGTACCCTCCCCCCCCAAATCGTAACATAAGATACTATTGATTATACAGGGGTATTGAAATAAGTAAAACTAACAGAGCTTGTAATGAAACAATGAAAAGCATCATCATTATTTGGGAAGGGTGGACAACCAAGATTCTAAAAGACTCCATGTTTTGCAATAAGATGCATATAAATTCCAAGTTGGCGCTAACATACATATGATATGTGATGTCTGATAAATCTCTTTGTACCATCCTGTAAAAGATGGAATATTTTGGTCAAATCAAGGTTGTAATAATTTTTTAACTACCATGGTAATTAAGCTAAAGTGATAGCAGCTGTTATCATTTAAATCCTGGATGTCCAATCCCAAAATACAATTTTGTACGGTAAATGAATCAGTATGTCCCAATTTTGGATCTAAAGTTCTTTGAACGATTAACCATAGTGATTGGGCTTTTGGGCAACCCCATAAAATATGTAGAAGTGATCCTACTTCAGAGTTACACGTAGTGCATTGTTGTGAACTTAAAATTCCCCATTTATACAGTTTTGTAGGATTATTATAAACTGCATGTATTATTTTAAATTGAGTATATCTGTAACTGCCAAATGGAATATATTGGCAGATATTCTGCCAGACTCTTTTCCACTGTGCCTCCATGGGTGACCAAGCTAAAGCCTTAGGCCAATATTGCGGTAGGAGGTCTAATTTATAGGACCATTCGTCTTGAATCGTTTTGTAAAGTTTAGAAATAGCATAGCATTCAATACTCAATTTTCCAACTATCTCTAGTAAAGTGGAGTGGGGTGGTTGAAATTTTGGGTGTCCCAATCTCAAAAAAACTGTATTACATATCTGGAAATAAGTGAGACTATCTTTATTACTTAAATTATATAGTTACCAAAAAACTGTTAAGGGGATCCACTTATTGTCCTGTACAAACTGAAATGGAGTTTTAGTTCCTTTGTTTGCCCATGTAGGATTAGACAGTATTTTCCCTTGAATATTGAAGTTAGAATTGAACCAAATAGGTTGTTCCCATGGATTAATAAATATATTTCTAGTACGTCTTTTAAACTGACCAAAAGTTAACAAATGCCAATAGGAATATTTTTTAAAGATTTAAGAAAAGTTTTGAAAGTAAGATACAACAGAGCCATTAAAGAGACCTTATTTGTTTTACATAACTCATGCTCTATAGTAAGGCAATGTGGGGTATATGGCGAGATTAGATTTTGTGTGTGTCATATGCTATCCATCTAAAATATTTGGCTGCATGTGTAGCATGATAATAAGTGTAAAACTCTGGGGCACCAAGGCCTCCACCAGTTCTCTGAGTAGTCAATCTAAGATAGTGAAGACGTGGTTTATGGCCATACCACATGAAATGTGAGTGTAATCTGTGAAGGTGTTGGAACTGACTCGTAGGGAGTTTTACTAAAAGCTTGATCATTGGGTAAATTATTTTGGAAAAAAAAATATTCATTTTTATTATATTAATCCTCCCCAAAGGGATAAAAGTAAAGTGTGCCAGCTTTCCAAGTCTTCTTTAATAGACTGTAATAGATACAGAGAATTATTTTTAATTATTTTAGTAGAAGAAGTAGAGATTTTTATACCTAAATAAGTATTTTCCTAAATGTCCATGTGAATCCCTAGTGCTCAAAATCAGATTTCCAGATATGGTGATTTAAAGGTAAAATTTGAGATTTCTCTATATTAATCCTTAGGCTGCCAGAAGATTTAGAACGTATAGGTTTTTGTGATGTGTATATATGTCAGCGACACAGCAAGGGTTAAATTTGTGGTAAGAGATTAAACCAAATTTGTTAATTTCTTCAAGTGCTACTTTTAAAGTAACACTAGGCTTACTTAAATGAAAAAAATATCATCCGCATAAGCTGAAATTTTAAATTGGCGGCGACCTAATGAAATACCAGAAATAGAAGGGTGTGAATGAATGCATCTGATTAAAGGTTTGAGGTATAAATTAAATAAAAAGGGAAAACATGGACAGCCCTTACGGGTTCCATTGTAAAAGGAAAAAGAAGATGAAATAACTTCATTACATTTTAGCAGTAGGATGGGAATATTATAAATGTATCCACTGAGTGAAATCCTTGGGGAAACACAATTTTTCTAATGTTTTAAATAAATATTTCCATGAAACTCTGTCAAAAGCTTTTTCTGCATCCAGGGAAGCCAACATTGCTGGGAAGTCGGCATCCCTAGATGTGGAAATAATATGTTGAAGCTTTTGTAAGTGATCATCTGAGTGCCTACCAGCCATAAACCCAACTTGTCTTGGGCCAATCAGTGCTGACCAAGCGTTTTGGCATCTGTTAGCCAAAGTCTGATCCAGGATCTTCAAATCAACATTTAAGAGTGAAACTGACCGATAATTTGTCACTTTCATTGGGTCCTTACCGGTTTGGCCAACACTGATATAAAAGCTTCTTGTAAGGAGGCATCTAATTTGCCCTTGTCATAAGCCTCAACATAAACTTGCAATAGCTGAGGTACTAGGTCCTGAGAGAAAGTTTTATAAAATCTAACAGTAAGCTTGTCAGGGCCAGGAGCGTTATCATTGGCCATCTGTTGAAGGGCTTGTTGTAATTCAGCTATAGTGAGAGGTTGTACTAGAAATCGCACATTGATTTAATTGAAGTAATGAACAAAGTTCTAAATATTTTTCTGTTCCTTCTAAACTAATGTTTTGATTACCAATCCCATTTAAAATCTTGTAAAATTTATAGAATTGTGCTATATCCTTTGGGTGAGATATAAGTCATTGTGTATCTATGCTATAAAGATGTTTAACAGAGCTCAAAACTTTTTGTTGCTTGATCTGCAAAGCTAATAACTTACCAGCTCTTTCACTCACCTACAAAACATATTTAGATTCAAGTAAAACCAATTCAGCTTGGGCTCTGTTTAATTCATGGCATTGTTCATGAGCTGCTGTAAGTCATAAAGCTAACTGTTCTGAATAACCACTGGATAACTGACATTCCATAGACCTTATCGAAGCTAAAAGCTCCCTGGACTTAGTTTGTTTTCCTTTTTTTTAATCCAACTGGAGTTTCTAAACATGCTGATATTATGGTCTCCTTAGTTCCTCCCATCCAGCCAGCCCTAGAGGCACTCTCAGAGGTGACAAGGAGGAGATGTGCTATTGTGGCAGCTGTCCCCAAACAGCTGGACAAGAAATATGTGGTGCCTAAAGCTAAGCCCATGTATTGTATTTCACTCAGCCAGTAGTGGATGTCATTATCCTGGCTGAGAATGACAAAACCATAGTATCTAAGGGGATCGATGCACACCCTGCTGACAAGGAGTCATGCAAGGTGGAAACCATGAGGAAGCAGGTCTATGCCATGGTTATCCTTGGCATGAGGATAGCTAGCTACTGTACCAAAGTCACTTCTCTAAGTAGGAGTATGCCTTCTGGAGCAAACCTAAATCTCTGACAGAGGCCCTGCCAGGCACAGAGGCAAAAGAAGAAATGCTGTTTGCTGCTTGCCCTACCCAGTTCAGCACTGCCAGACTCCCTCAACCCTCAGCTTTACCCTCCATACTCCTCAGCCTGTCCTACCCTCACTGCATTCTCTCCACCTGCCCACACTCTTTCCCTCCCCCACTCTCTGTCCCCCACTCTCTTTCTCTCTTCCCTCCCTCTCCTTCTCGCCCTCTCTCTCTCTCAAACTCTCTTTTCCTCTATCTCTTCTATCTCTCTCTCACCCCCAATTTCCCATTCCATGTCAATAACTCCCTCTCTTTCTCTATCTCTGTCTTCTTTCTCTCTCTTCTGTTCACACACTCACCTACCCATGTCCTACTCCACCCACCCCCCTTTGCTTCCTTAACAAGGCTCCACTGGGACTGCTCACCTTTCCTGTCTTATATCTCCTACTATGACCCCCTTTATCTGCTAAAAATCTAACCTCCTCTCCTCCTACATTATTGTAACAAAGCACTTAAGAACGGAACCTATAACTGCAACAGCTATATCTTACCTAAAATCAATTGTCTAATTTTTTTGCTCATTGTATGTATTGTCTACATTTGTATTTTTATATTATAAACCTGACATAGAAACTTTGTAAAATAGTTCATACACAAAGGTTGTTTCCGAATCATGAAATAGATAAAAATAAGGTATTGAATCTAACAGCCACCAGCTTAACGCCTCCATGGATTCCTTTGATGCAGTAGCTCGCTCTGGAGCTGCAGGCATTTGCATCATGCACCACTCCAGGCTGCAAACTGCTGGCTTCACTCCAGACATCCAGTAATAGATCATGAAAATACAAAATCACACATGCCCCCACAATGCAAAGCATCGTGGGCTGCATATGCAAATCACCACAGAATGTTATGCTGGTCCAACTTTAAGCAGAATTGCATGGTGCCGAAAGGCCTCTCACACAGTTTGCAAAGGGTGCTAACAGAAGACATAGACACGTGTTTCGTCCTACCAGGACTCATCAGTATGCCTCGTCTGTTTGACACCCCAGTGGAATGGACCAGCTACCCTTAAGGCAGTGTGCCATGGATATATTGTGGTGAATCCATTAAAATAAAAAACTATTTAAAAGACGAATGTATTTCAGTGGCACTTATCTGTTTAGACAGCAGGTGGAGCAGTCTCTTAAAGAGTCCAATGAAACTAGAACAACTCTTAAGACTTCCAGGCCAGCTCCCTACAACCCTACAGAGGGGAAGGGAACATGGTTGTTTTCACAACAAGCAGTAATTTTGTGGCAGGGGCAGGGAAGCCCAAACCAATACAGCCTAGCTTCTCTAGCCCCAGAAGAAAGCACAGCCAAAGACACAGGCGACAAAAGTGCTCAGTATCACCATCTGAAGCTCTGGCCCAGATCTGCTTCAGTTGCTTGAGGCTAGATGCTCCTCCCTAGTAGAGGGTACCTGAACCAGTTTTACTGTCAGTGGGAATCCACCTCAATGGGCAAGTGGGTTCTCAGGATTGTCTGAGGATGTCCCCTCGAATTGTTGGAGCCCCCCCAGACAATCCTCCCAGAAGGAAACTCCCCTTGTCAGTTGACACGTCAAAGCTTCTGGCACAGGAGATTGTGGGCTTTCTGAAAAACAGGCAGTGAAAATAGTGCCAGAGTCAGAATGGAACATCAGCTTCTGTGCCCACTACTTCCGTGTCCCAAAGAAATCAGGGTGCATGCACCCCATTCTGGACCTCAGAAATCTGAACAAATACATGAATTGAATTTGTTGGTTTTATTGAACTGTTATTGTTTATTGATCTGTGTACGGTGCCCATTGCCTCAAGGATTGGGTGTCTTTTAAATAAAATTTGCCTAGTCTTGCTTTGAATCGAGAAAAATTCAAGATGATTTCTCTGTGATCTTTGCTACCATACCTGAAACATCAGGATTGGCTAGCATCACTGAATATGCAGGATGCATACCAGCATATACTGGTGCATTCCTGCCACAACAAGTGCCTCCAGTGCTGTGAGCCTTTACAAAGTGCTTTGCAGTACTTGCAACGCACCTCAGAAAGCTAGGACTCCAAGTTTTCCCATATTTGAATGACTGGCTAATCATGCCCATCTAGAGAGGAGTTTTTAATGTCGTAGAAAATCCTGCTGAACCACTCAAAGTCTCAACTTGAGCCTTGCCAGGAAATACTGTTCATAGGAGCTGTTCTGGACATGACCTGAGCTTGGACCTTCCTCCCAGACAGCAGGCTATGAAGAATCTTGCAGATGGAATGCTATATCATGGAACACAAGACTGTGTCAGCCCCTTCCATGCAATGCTTGCTGGGCCTAATAGCCTCCTCAGGGTTTACAGTGCCTATGGCAAGGCTGCACATGGGGACAACTCGGTGGATGCTCAGTACTCAATGGTCACAGGCATCACACCCTCAAAACTATCCCATTCAGGTGACCAAACCCATGGTGAGGTCCCTGATGGGGTGGTCGGCAGAGAACAACCTCCTCCAGGGTTTCCCCTCTCCCCACTCCCAACCAGAGCCTGAAGTGACTCTCACCACAGATGCCTCTTCCTGGGTTGGGGAGCCCACTGCCAAGGTCTTCAGACACAAGGTATCTGGCACCCATCAGAAACACATCTCCATATCAATGTGCTGGAGATGTGAGCAGTTCTTTATGGTCTGAAAGCCCTAGTGGACTTGTACAGCTAAAACACGGTTCTCCAGATGGACAAAAGTCTGTCTTGTACTGTATCAGTAAGCAAGGAGCAGCACACTCTTACCCTCTCTGCTGAGAGGAAATGAGAGTGTGGGAATGGTGCCTGGAGCAGGGGACCCTGCTCCAAGCAATCGATTTGCTAGGGGTCCAGAACACTCTGGCAGATGAGCTCAGTCAAACAGAGGCAGAACCTCACAAGTGGTCACTAGTACCAGATGTTGTGAGTTTCCTAATTGACAAAGGACACACCCCAGATGTGGACCTTTCTGCATCCCCACTCAGTGCCAGACTGCTTTGATTCTGCTCCAGAAGTACAGGACACAGTGTTTTTTTTTTTTGTCAGGATGCATTCAGACTGCCCTGGAAAAATCTGTTTCTATATGCATTCCCTCCAGTCCCTCTCATCCAGAGAATATTTTTCAAACTGGAGGCACATGGGGCATGATGATACTAGTGGCCCCCTGCTGGCCTCGGCAGATATGCTTTCCTCTGTTGAAGTGACTTTTAGTCACCAAACTAAGGGCTCTGCCAAACCAGATGGACTTGTTGATTCAGAGTTAGCTGGTCCATCACAACCTGCACTCCTTTTACCTCCAGGCATGGCTCCTGAAGTGATAGACGTGAACAGGTAGATGGTATCTAAGAGGGTCTCTGAAATATTTTTGGCCACATGTAAGGTTTCCACCAGGAAGACATACACAGCCAATTGGAAACCATTTTCTGTCTGGTGCTCCAAAACCTCAGTGGTCCCCTCTGGTGTCCACCTGAAAAGGTTCAGGAGTACTTAATGAATCTTTCTGATGCTGACCTGTAGTATTCCACAGTTAAGGTCAGTTTATATGCTATCACAGCACACCATGAATCTGTAAGTACCCTCTACCTGGCACAGCTGCCATTGTTTAAGAGGTTCTTCAAGGGTATTCTGCACACAAGGCCTTCCATCAGGAAGCCAGTGGCTCCCTGGGATATCAACCTTGTGGTGGATATGCACACTCACAAGCCCTTTCTACCTACTGCGATTTCTGACATCAAGTTTCATACTTGGAATGAGCATTTCTGGTGGCTATCACCTCTGCATGCAGAGTACCTGAAATCCATACTGTGGTAACAGATCCTCTGTATACTGTTTTCCATAAAGATAAGATAGCTCTCCGCAGACACCCCAAGTTTCTACCTAAAGTGGTGTCAAGAGTTCCATCTTAATCAGTCTATAATCCTGCCTGTCTACTTTGTCAACTTCCAGAATGAGGCAGTGAGGACTCTCTCCTCACTGGGTGTTAAAAGGCTCCATAGGTTTTACCTGGACAGGACTAGGGACTTCAGACAGTGAAAACAGCTCTATGTCTCTTTCAACCCCAATCAAAAGGGACTGCTTGTCACAATCAAGTGCATTTATGCCTGGACTATAAACTTCCTTTGCCACTGCTATGCTATGGCTCAGGTCAAACTGGAGGGCAAAGAACATGCCCACTCCACCACACCTGCTGCCACTTCCCTGACAGAGATATGCTCTGTGCCTATTGGAAAGATCTGAAGAGTTTCAACTTGGAGCACAGTGCATACCTCTACCAGGCACTATGCCCTGGATCTCCATGCTAGCCAACACACCACTGTTGGCAGGACAGTTCTGAATGTATTTCTATCCTGAGTAAGCCCTGAGCTCCAGCCTCCCTTGTCTGGGGAACTTTTTCTGAGCTTGGTATTCTGACTAACAAATGGGAATCCATGGAGAAGACTGATTCCTGGAAGACATGAAATTAATTTTTTATTTATTTATGTGCGTACGTATGCATTTATTTATTGTGGTCTTGGAAAACACCATTGAGAACAAGCTCATTACATATTTTCCACGTCAGAGATAAGACAACACAGTGAAAACAAGTATGTTACATACAAACAGTAATTTCAAAAATAATAATAATGAAAGAGAAAAGGAAAAAAAAATGTCAATTACTGTAAGTAAATGCAGTAAATAAGTAAATTTATGTACATCCCAAAACTGTTGATCTTCCTGAATATCTTCAACATAGATTACCACACCCACCTGCCATCCTCCAGACTTACTCCAGTATTTTTGTATTATAGTCTTCACCCCTTTATACTTGGTATGGGCTGTGAGGACACCAGGTTCCTGGATTTGGTGGCCCTTCTTATATGGGCCACTGGGGCTATCCTATGCCCTTAGGTTAAGTGCATAGATCACTTGTTAGGGTCATGCTGCTCACCTTCTCAGTAAAAAGGGTACTGAGGCAGTTGGGGGGGCACTGTATACCAGCAGGTAGATATGGTGATGTGCGCATGGGGCCTACTCGCCTCACCAGCTTCCACCAGAAAAGTTCTGGATTCCATGGGGTCCTAGTACCTCCGGCTCATACCCATAAGTGGTAATCAATGGAGAAGATATTCAGGAAGATCAACAGTTATGGTAAGTATATAACTTTTTGTAGCCCAGGTGCTGTGTGCCAATGGGCTACAACCCCTGCCTGTTGACCCTGGTACAGGTTAAGGGGCCTGGGTCCTGCTACAGTGACAGTTGTTTTTTTTCCCCCAAAGTTATAGAAATTAGCATGGTGCCTCCACCCAGAGTAAGTTATAAGTAGGTCAGATGACTGGTTGGTACAGCCCCCTGGGATGCTGCACCTCCCCACCTCCCCGACCAGCCACTCTGCACACTGGATCCCCAACAACCTCTTCCCACCAAATATCATAGATCTGTCAGAAGGTAAAAATGCAATGAACCTCTCTTGACACAGCAGCTTCAATAATCAAACTCATAGCTTTATTGGGGGTAAGGGCGAGGAGAGGGGTACCTGGATGAAGAGTAGCTGTGGAATAAAAGGAAGAGTTAGTGGCAAATGGCAGAACATTAATCATAAGTGCCTGTAGGCTAGTTCACCCCTCGCTGCCTACCCCCACTGGTACCAGTGTAACACCCTGAGGAGTCCCTGGGGTACCCACCAGTTCCAGGCCTGGAAGTTGCCATGGGTAGGCCGGCAGTTGGGGCTCTAGGAGGTTGAGAAACTGTTTAAATTTAGAGTCACACTCCCATTTCAGGATCCAGGAACCAGGTCTGGGTACTCATGGTTTGCCGGCCTCAGCAACGCTTGGAGTAGCAATTGCCAGATGTTCTGGAGTGTGGAGCTCCACTCAATTCATGCAACAATGGGCAGAAGGGAGGATGGACTCTGTTCCCTTTGCAGGTTGGATCTTGCTCGAAGGTCTTGCAGCTGTCCCCTTGATTGAAGATCCATCTGCTTGTCACCTTCAGCTGCGTATGGCCCATTGCAGAGCTCAGTGGCAGGTCCACACCAACCCCAGAAGGTCCAGACCCGGGAGTGGCTCCACAGCCTGGCTCCTCTCACAGGTTGTAGGTGCCCTAGCACCGCTGCAAGTGCCTGTGACCCCCTGAGACAGTGGATCCCACTTGGAAGGGGCTAAGTGAGTTCCCTCCCTGGCTCTGGGTGAGGACTCCCAAGCAGTCGATCAATCAATCAATCAATCTTTATTTAACCAGGCAAAAACATCTTTGAGCAAAGCTCATTTCCAAGATGAACCTGGGCATGGGTACAAAACATATGAACACATGAGGTAACTACAACATGATACATATAACATTTGTCATAGTAAGCATAGATGTTTGTGCAGCAATTAATGACACAAGGATAGGCATTATTACTCAAAAAAAACATGAAATATGATAGGGTGCTGGAATAGGAGGAAAGGAGGAGAGATGGCGTGAGGAAGGTGACAATAGGTGAGAAGGGGAAGTTACGAAAGGAGAGCAGAAATGTAGGGATGTATTCAGTACCTCAGGTCGTACAGTTACAGTTTTCTGGCATGGTCTGAGTGAGCAAGGTTTTGAAGGAGGCTATTTTAAGTGTTTTCTGTAATTTGTTCCATAATGTGGGGAGGGAGTGGCTTATGGCTGATTTTCCAAAGAGAGTTCTGACATTGGGAATAACTAAAGTAAAGTAAGATAAGCTTCTTAGTGCATAGCTTCTGGGGGAACACAAAGGCAGGGAGTCATTGATATATTGGGGTAGTTTCTTTGTAATGGCACAGCAAGTCCAGGTGGCTGCATTTCTGTGACGTTTGTAGCTGAGGGAGGTCCATCCAACTAGTACATATAAGGAGCAGTGATAAGTAGAGTAAGGTGCTCCTGTGATGAAACGTAGTGCTTGATGGCATAGGATGTCAAGCTTTTTGAACGTTGCACAAGTACCTTGTCCATAGATGATATCCGCGTAATCCAGTAAGAGGAGAAAGGTTGACTGCACGAGTTTGGTTTTTGCTTCAACTGTTAGTAAGTGCTTTATGTGAAAAATATACCAAGTAGGAGCCCTCTGCAGTCCCTGCACTGAATCCACGAGATGGTTGTAACTAGACAGTGCTTCCAGTTAAAAAGCAGTACCAGTGTGCCAACAGGTGCTAGCCTTCCGATTTGCACTCAGACAATAGCAATCCAGGGGGAAGGTCCAGAACTAGTCAAACCCCTGTTCTCTTTAGTGCTTGCAGCTCTAACTCTCCACAAAAGATTCCTTTCGGCTTCAGCTGGGACACAGCTCTCAGCCACTCAGTTCTATCCCACAGCAAAGTCACACCACCTGGCTAGCATCCTGCACCAGAGATGCTTTGCCTCCTCAGAATTTTTATCAGAGTCCCAATCTAAAAAACAGGTCTTCTGCAGCAACTATTTCACTTCCAAAATGAAACAGCATAGTTCTATCAGCTTGGATCAACATACCAGTGCAGGGTCTCTGCAGCACAATTCACAGTACCTGGAGAGTTTCAAAATTGAGTCCAGTCTCTCACTCTCTTTCCTCTTTAAACTTACTTTCCCAGCACAATCATCAGCTTAGACCTGAGCAAGACCTCTGAAAGTCCAATTCCTCTCACACAGAATCCTCCTGACTCAAGAAGAGCCCAGGAACAGACTGAAGCAAACCCAGAAAGTCATTAGGTTGTCACTCGAGAATCCAGGCTCCTGATTGGCTGTTCAAGCCCATCAATTATCAATAACCATAGAGATCAATATTTCCTGACTGTTCACTGGGGCATGAGTTAGGCACCTGAATTAATGAAACTCCCTCTCCCAGAGTCCCTTGGGTCCAACTCTAGGTGCCCAAACAGTTGATTAGCCACTGCATTGGGGTCAAAGCATCAACAACATGTCAGTCCCCATTCAGCTCACCAGCAGTTCTCCCAGTGTCCCACTTTCTAGTTCTGATGCAGCCAGGGAAAATATGCAGCATTATCAATGTCCTTACAGTCTGTTAGCCCCAACACTGCTCTTTTCAATGAGTCTACTGTAGTCTGAATAAACGCAGTACACTGGTTGTCGCTGCTGCTGAAACATAGATCCCCAGGTGGCACACAGGTCCTTATCAATATTAACGAGGGCTCATTAATATGCATGAGCCCTCATTTTATGCCCACTTTGAAACTTTTGAGGCAAACATTGTGGCGGCTTCTGACTCACCTCACTAAGGCCACCAGCCCCCACTTAAGCCCGAAAAGGGATCAGGACCATGGGAAAACCCTCTGTTTGACTGCAAACGGCAGTCGTAACCTTCAAAGAGCCTCCTGGCACATGCGCGGTCGCCGGCAAGCTTGGAACAATGCTGGTGACTCGCATCTGAAACTCCTGGCCCAATGGGGCCAATACCACCTGAAAACCTCCAATCCGGAGTCCTGGGGCACTAAAGCGAGCCCCAGGATTAACAAAGACTCCAGGGGGAACAGCAAGGAACTGGGCAGAATTGGGGGAAAACCGAGGCACAAAAGGTAAGCCCCCAGAGGGGGGTTACATTTTATTTCTACATTTCCTGGATCAGTTGAGGAAATGGAACAACCAGACTCTCAGTGATAAATGTTCTTTTTGTACTTGGATTGGGGGAGGGGGCTACTGGACTACCAAGGGTTGTTTTGTTTTTTTGTTGTTGTGACCAGGACAGAGAGCAGACTGTTTGTGTGTAGTTAAAACATGATTCCTGGAAACATTAACTAGCACTGCCCATGCAGTCTGTTAGCACTTCAAGGAAGCATTTAAGATATTGGTATGCCCTGTATGCATTGGCACTACCCCTCACTTGCACTGGCACCGGGTTGCACTTAGCAGTCCTGTACGAACAAATTAACACCATGCTAACAGATTAATACTGTGCTAACTGTGCTTCTGAATAGCTCTGGCTGCTGTACTAACAGGCTGTCAGCCATGCTAATCACAGCACCATGACGATCCTGTTAGAAAACTGGCCATTGTCTCTTAAGCTTCAGAAGATAAAAAAGTGACATCTTATCTATCTCTTTATGTTTTTATTTCCATTTTGCTTTGCTTGCACAACTTTTATCTAATTTTAAAACATTATGATTTGAGAAAAAACACATAACAACGGAAGTTAAAATATAGTTTCTTCTTTCATCTGAGTGGTGCCTTCATTTACTATTAAAAACAGTTGTTTGTGAAGCTCAAACTTAGGGTATTTATAACATAATGCAGTCATGCCATTTAAGCAGGGGCTGCACTAAGGCCCTCTACACATCATGTAATGTGTTCAAAATAATTTTAAAAATGTTTCTTATCTGTGACACAGCATGTTTGTCAGAGCATCCAGATTGCTCTCCAACACTGTGCTAGCCCAAGCGAGTTCCCAGGCATAATCTTGGCCCTAGTGCAAAGCACTATGGGTACTGTAGTAAAGCTTGCCAGGATACTCGCAATTAGATGTGGCTGTGGATTTCAGGAAAAGTGTCACCATTAGGATCAGTAGCTCATTGTGAGCTCAGCGATGTGTGTTTTTTTCCCCATTTCCCAATAACCAAAAACACAGATTTGGGGTCGCTGTGGTTGTCTTAACACATATTTCAGCACAAATCACTTCCACACTGCTGTCAGCATGGGTTAAGGCAACCGTGTTGGTCTAAAACTGTGCTCAGGCCTATCCTGAAGCAGGGTTTTAGCATGGTTTTAAGAACGTGGATTGTAGCATGGTTTTTACCAGGACAGGATATTCAAATCCCTTTTGTGAGTGCTTACTGTGTTAGCGACTCACTAAATGCATTTTGCATCCCTAAAGCAGGGAAGTATTGCAAAGTGCCATTTTGCATGGCATGGCTACCGAATCACTAACTCATTTTTGTAACTGACCCTATTCCATCTCAGTGCATATATGCAAAGTAGCTGATAACGCCTTGGATATAGGTGCACTGGCATGCTGGTAGGTTTGGAGAGGAAGTAAGTAGCCATTAGTACAGCACGAATTACTGCCTCCCCAATCCAGGTCTTATGGACTGCACCCCCTACAATCCCCCCATGGAACACCTGGCCAATGTCAAGCTACCACTAATCCTGGTCCTGGTCCTAGTCCTGGTCCCTTGATTCCCTGGTGGCACCCCGCCCCCCATCAATTGCACACTTGAGTAATAAGACATCCATGTCTAGTGTCCACTGGACCCTCTGCCCTCAATCAGCCACCCGATAAGATTGGTAATTCCTCTGTACTACTTGCCTGGTGTCCGGTGGTTTTCCTCATGCCCCAGTTAGCAGCTGGGTACGATCTGTAATTCATCAGTACCATGTCCCTGGTGTCCAGTCATTCCCCCCGCCCCTGTAGGTACAGCACCCCCCACCATAACATGTTCATCCAGTCCCCACTACCACCACCCTCCTCCCTGGCCCCCCAAACTACAGTATCTGCACCTCTCTGGATGGCAACTGGCACAGACCATGCGATCACCTCCACAGCTGGCCACCGACTCAATGAGAGTTTGCAATCGTGTGCCTACTCTAATAAAACCTGTTTCTCTATTAGGCGGCAGTCATGAACATAGAAACATAGAATTTGCCGGCAGAAAAGGATTGCTTGGCCCACCCAGTCTGCCCAGATGTTCCTTGCCTTGTGTACCGCCACAGACCTCTGTTGACCCCGTCACCTCCCTAACTCTTTTCTAATATACCCCATGTCTATTCCACACATGTTTGAAGCCCCCTCCCACTGTTTTGCCTCCACCACTTCTGCTGGCAGCCTGTTCCCGGCATCTACCATCCTTTCAATGAAGAGACATTTCTTTACATCTCTTTTGAACTTCCTCCCACTCCAGCTTCATCACATGGCCCTGCTCTTGGTGATCTTTCTCTTTTGAAAGACTCCCCTCCTGCACCCTGTTAACCCCTGTGAGGTACTTGCAGGTCTATATCATGTCACCTACATATGAAAATGCCAGCAGAATCAGGTCCTTTCAGTCTATCTAGTCTGCTCGAGTGTGCAGCTCTCAGATGAATTTATGGGAGCTGCCCCCCTCCCCTTTCCATGTAGAATCTTCCTCCTTCCCCCTCTCATCCCCCTTACTCTTCCCACCCATTATGACTCTCCCTTGCAATCTGTCTCAACCCTTTTTAAAGCTGTCCACTGTTTTTGATGATACTACTTCCTCTGGCAGTTTGTTCCACTTGGACACCACTCTTTCTGTGAAAAAGTGCCTTCTCATTTCCTTCTTGAATCTTCCTCCCACTAATTTAAGACTTGCCCTCTAGTGCACCCATTCCTCCTAAGATTGAAGATGCCTTCCATACTAACCTTGTTTATACCTTTAAGGTACCTGAAGGATTCGATCACGTCCCCACTCTCTCTTCTGTTCTTCAGAGAATACATGATAAGCACCTGTAGCCTCCCTCATAGGATATGAGCTGCAGGTCCTGGATCATCTTGGTTGCCTTTTTGCTGCATCCCTCCAGTAAATTGATGTCCTTTTTCAGATATGGGCACCAGAACTGCACACAGTACTCCAAGTGCGGTCTTACCAAGGATCTGTAGAATGGCAGAATGACCCCCTTTCCTGGAGGTGGTTCCTCTGGTGATGCATCCCAGAATCCTGGTGGCTTTGGCTGCTACTTTACGGCACTGCACAGAGTGCTTCAGGTCCCTTGTGATCATTACTCCTAGGTCCTTTTCCTCCTCAGTGTTGGACACCTGTACCCCTCCCAGCCAGTAACTGCTCCCTAGGTTCTCGCTCCCAGGTACATGACCTTGCACTTCTTGGTGTTGAACCCCAGCTGCCAGATACCCAACCACTTTTCAAGCCAAGCCAGCTCCTCCCTGAGGTCCTGTCTCCCCTCCTCTGTGTCCACTCTCCCACAGGGCTTAGTGTCATCTGCAACTAGGCAATTGTACCTTTGATCCCATCCACTATATAAAGATATTAAACAACACTGGGTCAAGCACTGAGCCCTGTGGGACCCCCACTGGTTACAGACCTAGGCTTTGAGAGTCCCCCCCATTGCCACACTCTGGTTTCTGTCTTGTAGCCAGCTTTTGACCTACCCTGCCAGCTTCGCCACAACTCCCAGATCCTGCATCTTACTGAGCAGTCTTCTATGAGGCATAGACTCGAAGGCAATGCTTAAGCCCAGAAACAGGACCTCAATTATCTGGCCCCTGTCCACTGTCCTTGTGACCGAATCAAGAAAGTCTATCAGGTTGGTCTGGCAGCATCTCCCTGAGACAAACCCATATTGCTTTTCATCCCCAAGAGCATTAACCTCCAGAAAGTCCACTAGTCTCTCCTTTAGTATGGTCTCTATTAATTTGCCTACAATGGAGGTAAGGCTGACTGGTCTGTATTTACTTGGTTCATCCCTGGGTCCACTCTTGTGGAGAGGCACCACATGTACCATTCTCCAGTCCTGAGACATGCACCCTATCTCTAGGGAGGTGTTAAACAGGTCCGCTAGGGGGCTAGCCAAGACTTCCAACAACTCCCTCAGAACTCTCTCCTCTATCAGTTATTGGTGAGATCACACCTGGAGTACTGTGTACAGTTCTGGAGAGCACACCTAAGGAAGGATGCAGACAGGGTAGAGGCCATCAAAAGAAGGGCAACAAAAATGGTACGGGGCTGCACCACATGTCCTATGAGGGGAAATTACGAGATCTAAACATGTACATCCTGGAAGACGGAGGGGGCATGATAGAGACCTTTATCTCATGGGGGTGAATAAGGTACAGGAAGGGAACATTTGTCAAAAAAGAAGGTGTACAAGAACTAGGGGAATGCAGTGAAGCTGGAGGGAGAATTTTTTGGAGGGATGTGAGGAAGTATTTCTTCACTGAGAGGGTGGTGCATGCCTGGAGCAATCTTCCTGCAGGGGTGGTGGAGGAAAAAGCAGTGGTGAGCTTCAAGCATGCGTTGGATAGATATAAAGGAAAACTGGTATCAAAGCTGGGGGGAGGTGGCTGGAGACCAGTTAGGGTCTGCAGGGGTAATATAGTTAGGGAAAAGAGGGGCAGACTACATGGGCCAAGCAGTCCTTATCTGCCGACAAATTCTCTGTATGTTTCTGTGTTTCACCTTTCTCTCTCCTGTCTTCTCGGGTGTACATGTTAAGATTCCTCAGCCTCTTCTCATGGGATTTCTTGTACAAATCCTGCACTATTTTAGTTGCCCTCCTATGGACTGCCTCTACCCAGTCTATGTCATTTCTGAAGTGCAGTCTCCAAAACTGTACACAGTACTCCAGGTGGGGTTTCACTAGAGAGTGATACAGTGACAACACCACCTCCCTCATCCTGATGATGATACCCCTCCCTATGCAGCCCCAGCATCCCACTAGCCCTACTCACTGCTTTGCCATACTGCCCTGATACATTGAGGTCCTCAGATATGATAGCTGCTTATTGACTGTCAACACCCCCCCCATCCTATACTCAGCTACTGGGTTTCTATACCATAGGTGCATGATTTTGTACTTTTTGACATTGAACCCCAACTGCTATGCTTTTGACCCCTCCTCAGATTTCTCAAGATCCCTGTGCATTCTCCATGCCCTCCTGGGTGCCCACCCTACTGCAGCTTTTGGTATCATGTGCAAAAAGGCTTACCTTCCCCTCCAGTTCTTCTACAGTGTCTCCTCATTTAAAAGGACTGGTTCTAGTACTGAGCCCTGTGGTACCCTATTGATCACTCTCCCATCATTACAGTGAGTGCCGTTAACCACTACCTTCTGTCTCCTATCCATTTACCAGTTTTTAACCTCATTTACAACTTTATATCCCACCCCTAGGCTGTTGAATTTCTTTATCAGTCCCCTGTGCAACACAGTATCAAAGGCCAAGGTAAAGTCCAGATAGACCACATCCACTGACCTTCCCAGATCTATTCCCCTGGTCATCCAGTCAAAGAAATCCATCAGATTCCTTTGGCATGACCTGCCCCCCCATGAACTGGTGCTGCCCTGTGGTGACGGTCTTGAAGCCTACTGGATACAAGATACTCTACCAGTCTCTCCTACACTAGGGTTTCCATTAATTTATCCACCACTGAAGCAAGACTGACCAGCCATTGTCTCCCTGTCTCATCTTCCAATGTCTGTATATCGTTAACCTGAAACTCTGTACATTCTTACCCTGCCTGTTATTGCCTGTAATTGCCTCCATAGTTCCTTGTAACCTCCCAGGTTGCACCTGAAAATAGCCATCTCTTTTGTCTAGTGTGCTTACCTGGTAAAAAGAAGCTAAATAAATAAATAGTTGCTAGTCTCCTCTCTGCTACCGCTCTTATGTAGAGGGACCACATCTGCTCTTCTCCAGTCCTCCGGAGCCATGCTTGTTTCCAGTCAGCTACTGAACAAGGCTGGCAGTGATGCAGCTAGCACCTCCCTGAGTTCTTATAGTACCCTTGGGTGTGTCCAGTCCAGTCCCATAGCCTTGTCCACCTTCACAGCTGCAAGTCCTTTTCAGACTGTTTCCTCTCAAAATTAGTTTGTGCCCAGTTCCTCCCCCATTCCTGCTACTCCCTGGAGGTCCACCCTCCCTCCACTGCGAAGACAGAGCAGAAGTACCTGTTCAGATGTCAGCTTTTACTTGGTCCTCCTCTGCACAGTCCCCCACTTCTGCCCCTCTCATCCTTACTATAACTCCCCTTGCCGTCCTCTTCTCACTTATGTATCTGAAGAAAGTGTTATCCCCTTTAAGGACCCCTCTGACAATCCTTTCCTCTGTCTGCACTTTTGTTCCCTTACCAAACCACAGTTAATAGTAAAATCAGTTGCTATATGGCAAATGCCAAGAGCCTCAACATTAAAGTTGATGAACTTATAGCAATAACCAAATACAATAACTCTAAGGTAACTGCAGTAACAGAGACTTGGTGGAATGAAAACAACACCTGGAACAATTGTACACTGGATATGAAACCTTTAATCTAAATAGGAAAAATAAGAAGGAAGGGGGGATTGTCATGTTCATTAATAGCTCTCTTAAACCTGTGGATATAGGTTAATCTAAAATAAAAAAAGATTCAAACACTACTTCAGAAACTTTATGGATAGATGTTTTACCCAACAGTAAGAACAGTTTTATTATTGGCTTAGGCTACCCTAGAGGACACAAAGTGCATTATCAGGGAATTAGAATGAGCATGTGTCATAGTAGAAACAATATTTCTATGATATATTTATTTATTTATTTAGTTTTTGTTGACCGGGTAAGTGCACTAGACAGATCCTGCCTATTTTCAGGCACGACCCAGGGGAGGGGGATACAGGTGGATGCCAACTGACCTTGAACTAGATTAAGCTGTTGGTGGTATTTTTAGTGAATGAGGGAAATTTAGCCAGGACACCGGGGAAATTCCCCTGCTCTCCAGGAGGGGGACTCTGTGGCTGTCTGTTGGAGATGGCCACTTCTGAGCAAACTTCGAGGGAGATGAATGTGGGTGATGCAGAGGAGCCAGCCTCCTCCTCCTCCTCCTCTGTACCTGCTGCTCGAGAGGCTGCTGTTTCTGATGAGGATTTTTCTGTGACTGATATGCCTGTGGATTTCTTTGATGTGGCTCTGGAGGATGTACGTAGCATTGCTTCCCCTACTTTGGATGGTGTTTCTATTGAAGATAGTACTACTGCCCTTGCTGAAAAGGAACGTACATTGGCTTTGCTTTTGGAAGAAGAGGAGCGTTGCATGCGTCAGAAATCTGCTTTACTGTCTGAAATTGCTGCCTTGCATTTGATTCCCTTACCTGCTTCTTCCTCTGCCTCCCGTTCTGTTGTGTCGCTCTCTAGTGATGTCTGTACTATTTCGGAGCACTGTTTAGCTGTAGACTCGTCTTCTTCTGTAGCAGCTGGCAGTAGTAAGCATCCTGTAGATGTGTGCCTAAAGCCGCCTGCTGGTGCTGCTTGTCCCAGTCGGAGTGTGCCTGTCTCCCCGTCGCTACCCAAATGCCTTGGCATGCATGGTTCTGTCTTGTTACCTAAGGGTCCGGTTCTAACTGAGGTATGTAGTTCTTCTCCTGCCACGGGACGTCCGGGACAGCATAGTGTTCCTGTTTTACCTAACACTGATGCTGTTTCTTTGACTGTGGGGTCCGAAGCTGCTGGTGGGTCTGTTTCTGGCATTAACCCCCCAAGGGCGAGATGGTCCCCTGAACGCACTATTTCTGGGGCTGGGTGGCTTCGGCAAACAGATGGGACATTGCTCCCAGATCCTAGTGATGCTGCTGTACAACGCTATCACCTTGGCCCTCATACTGTCCCTGTTACATCCCCTAGGCCTTCTACCTCTGTTACCCCTATACTTCCCGAATCTGGGGTTGCTGTTACACATGTTATGGAGCTTTAGGGGACATCCATGATGAATTTGCAGGATGGTGATTTGGACCTTTCTGATTCTACTGCCACTGAAGCATCCCGCCTGAACCCTACGGTTTCCATTGCTCCTGTCCCTAAACCGTCTGCCTGGTTTAATCCTCCGTTTAAGTTGACTGACTCATTCTCTAACAAGGGTGAACCTGATCCTCAGAAAAACGCTGTTTGTTTGATCTATAAAGGGGGCTTGGAAGAACAGCCTGATAGATTGTATATTGCTAGGCATTTACTTAAGGGTTCCCTGCATTTTGTCTTCTCTGAAATTTATGTACGTATTCATATTGGCAGTTTTAATTATGATATCAGCTTTAAATCTCTTTCTAATTTAGAGAAATTTTGGACTCTCTACAATAAGGTCAAAAATACTCCTCTTTGGGTACCGTTTTTAGCAGTTCCTTTGACTAAGCCTACTGTTAAATTAATTACTATCCTGTTCCATATCGAGGGTGTGCATATTGAAGATATTTTTTTAGCTGCGAAAATGGTGTGATGTGTTGGATAAACTTGTTCCTATTCTTGATAGTGAACAGATCTGGAATGTTAGATGGAAATTAAAGGTGAAACTTTTTTCCACAAATAATGGGCCTGTACATCTTCCCAATAGTTTTTTTTCTTGGGAAGGATAGGGGTAGTTTGTTTTACTTTGGTCAGCCTAAAACTTGCTTTAAGTGTGGGTCTCGGTCGCACCTTAATACGGCTTGTGATACCCCAAGGTGTACTCATTGTTTTGAATTTGGTCATTTGGTTGCTACTTGTCTTAATCTATTCAAGTGTAATTTATGTGAACAGACTGGGCATGGTTATGATAAATGTCCCTGGGCGTCCCATAACAGGGATGATTGTCCTTCCCATGAAGGTTTGATTAATATTGCCCAACATATTCAAGCTACTAAGGCGACAGCCCCTGACGGAGTTGACCCTCAATCCCCTCCAGTTCCCCCTTTGGAGGCTTCCCTTGTGGTGGAGGGCCTTGGAACTGATATGGCTCCTCCTAAAACTAGTGAACAGGACCAAGTTATTCCCCTTGTGGCCCCCACTGCTCCTCTAGTTCTGTGCCATCCACTTCTGACCCGTTTACATCTTCTGATCCATCTGCTTCTATCCTTTCAGCTCTGGATGATTCTGGTGTTGTTGACATGCCTCCCCCCTCCCCAGACTCTCAGCAGCCTTTTAAGAAGGTTACTACTAAGAAACGTAAAAGATCTGGTAAGGCCATTCTATCACAATCTTCCCCTTTTGCCTCTTTCTGTCATGCGTCCTTAGGTACCTGGAAGACTGGTAATCAGTTTTCAGTATTGACACCCAGAGATGAGTCTGATGGTGACGACTCTGACCACTCCTCTAGAGCTTCCACTGTCACTGACTTTACGTCTGAAGGTGAGCATGGTGACGTTAGGCCTGTGGAATCTTGCTTACAGAGGTTCAGACGTCAGAGGGTGGTTAAGGCTCCTTGATGATTTTTTCTTTTTTGTTTGTTTTCTTTTTCCCTCATTTTATGGCATCCCTGACTATTTCTACTCTTAATGTTAATAGCATTAAGAGTCATAGGAAAATGGTGACTACCTTGACCCTTTTACAACAACGACCGGTTGATATCTTTTGCATTCAGGACACTAGGCTGAAAACGTCTCTTGATGTCAAACTTGCTACTAACCTATGGTCTAAGGGCACTACCTTCTGGTCTATTGGGGAATCAACGTGTGATGGGGTGGGGATCTTGCTTACTAATTCGGAGTTAAAAGTCTCCAGATTGGTTGATATTTACCCTGGTAGAGCTTTATTATTAGACATTAATTTTCGGGGTGATAGATTTAGATTGATTACTATTCATGCCCCTCAGACTAAGGCACAACGGGTGGCATTTCTGACTGATATTCAACCATATCTTCACACTTCTCAACTTGTTGTTTGGGCAGGTGATTTTAATTGTTCTCTGAGTACCTCAGATAGGGATTTGAAAACTTCGAAATTGTTTTGTGATTCAAATAAGCTCCACAATGTACTCCATACTGCTCAGCTAATGGATGCTTATCGTCATGTTCATTCCCCTGGGGGTAATACTTTTCTTAAGTCATCATTCTCCGCTCGCATTGATTTTGTTTTTCTTTCTGCTGTTTTTCATGTGTCCTCAGCTGTTCTGCATGCTTGGGAATTTACTGACCGTAGATCTCTTACTGTACACCTTACTTGGGGAACTGTACCCAGATGTAAGAAAAATCTCTGGTGTCTTAACAATACTTTTTTATTCAACGTTGTTATTCGTAGAGCCTGGAAAAGGGAGTTGGCAGCTCAGCTTTCTGTCATTGATATGTATGATGATTTGGCATCCTGGTGGGAGGACACCAAGAATGATTGGAAATCCTTTTTTCAGGCCCGTTCTCGTACCCTTGCTACCTCACATTACTTTGAATATCTATCTTTAGGAGTCAGTTGCAGTGGTTGATTTTTTGACTGAAACTGAGAAGCATGATTATAGTATTCAGATACATCATGTTAAAAGCAAATGTTTTCATATCAATATGATAAGTCTAAATCTTTGGAGCATGAGCATCGTTATGGTTTGAAAATACATAAAGGTTTCTTGGATCCTTTTCAGGATTGTAAGGATCGGATGAGTAATCGTATAGTTACCCATTTAAAATCTATGACTGATGATCTGGTTACTTCCCCAGAGGACTTGGTTCTCGTAGTTGAACAGTATTTGGATTCTCTTTATCAAGCAGATATTCATGTTGACCCCACAGCTTTGAATTTTGACACTTTGCATTTGCCTCAGATGTCAGATTTCAGTAGGCAGCAGTTATTAGCACCTACTACTGTTGATGAAGTCAATGTTGCTATCTCCCCTTTAAATCCGGATTCTGCTCCTGGTACTGATGGTTTAGGTGCTGCTTTTTATCAATCGTTTTAAGGATGATCTGGTTCCTGTTTTTGTTAATGTTCTTAATGCCATGCTGTCTAATTCCGCATTGGCGTCCTCCATGAATCATGCTTTGGTGCTTTTATTATATAAAAAGGGGCCAAAAGAAGATTTACGTGATTGGAGAATGCTTAGTTTATTGAATACTGACTTAAAGGTGTCAAGTAAGGTTTTACTCAATAGACTGTCTACGGTGGCTGAGGGTTTAATTTGTCAGCACCAATCATGTTCTATTCCTGGTCGGACTCAATATGACAATTTATTGATATTACGGGAGTTGTTTACTGTTGCACAGCATGGCAAATTACATGGTTATCTTTTAAGTTTGGACCAGGAAAAAGCCTTTGATCAGGTATCACATGATTTTTTGTTTTCCGTCTTGGCGGCTTATGGTATACCAGATGCCTTTGTGGGCTGGATTCGCACTATGTATTGATCAGCATTACTTCGTCCTAATGTTAATGGCTGGCTTGGTAACCCAATCAGGGTGAAGTGTGGTGTGCATCAAGTTTGTCTTTTGAGCCCTCTTTCGTACGTTTTTTCTATTGATATTTTGCTTAGAATTATAGTACAAAATGTCAATCTGGCTGGCTTATGTGTTAACCTTGATGTTACGCCTGTGAAAATCTTGGCATATGCAGATGATTTGGTTCTTTGTCTACCTGATGTTAAGGAAGGGCTGTTTGTGCATGACATTCTATCCTTATTTTCTCGATGTTCTGGTTCCAAGATCAATTATGCCAAGAGCAGCGGTGTCCCTTTAGGGGATACCCCAGTGCCTGAGTTGGGTTGTGTTTCTGGTATTCCAATCAGTACGACTTGTATCATTGTTTTGGGGGTTGAATTTGGCTCTGGTGACATGGCCTATGCAGATTGGTCTAAGAGGCTTGATAAAGCTATGCAATTTGTGGCTAGATGGAAAGGGAGGCAAATTGCTAAACGTAAACGTGTTTTATTGATTAAATCATTATTGGTTCCTATTTTTTTGTATGTTAGTTATGTGTTTCTTCCCCCTGTCTCTTTGTTTACTTCTTTATTTAATGTTTTTTTCCAGGCATTTTGGGGGAGTAGGTTAAACCCCATTAAACGTGGGTATACTTATAGGAGTATTCAGGAAAGGTGGTGTGGCAGTGGTGCATCCAGTGACCTTTTTTCTTTGTCTTTTTGTATCCTTCAATTTGAGTCCTCTCTTAAGGCCTGGAGTGAAGCCTTGGCATCCTTATGTGAGGGCCTGGTTCTCCAAGGGATTACCACTTTGGAAATTGAGTAAATCTGCTCCTTTTTCGAGGCTTCCTTTTTTTCCTAAATATGGTTTGGAAATATTTAAACAGTTATTGAAATGGGGTATTTCAATTTCACATTTGGAGACTATGGATAGGAAACGGTTATACCATCTTGCTGTTTTTACGGAATTTCCGGATGCTGTACATCTTCCAGATTATCCTCAGGACTCCTTGGCTGTGGTTCTTAAGTGTTTAGCTAATAAACGATTGCCTGATTTTGTTTGGGATAGTGCTTGGTTGAGTTCTTATGGTAGATTACCTGTCGGCAGTAATCATAAACATAAACAAGTTAGTGATAAGTATTGTGCTAGGTCATCCTGTATAACAGTTTTGGAAACACAAGAGCACCTTTATTTTGAATGTCCTTATGTTAAATCCTTTTGGGTTTCTTCAGCTTCCAAATGGAAATAACCCCTATTTGCTTCTCTTACTTATTGTACATTGCTTTATGGAGCACATAATGGGGAATGGTCTATGTATAATAATGATACATTATTATTGGTGTTTTTCCTCCTTCGATTTTATATTTGGCAATCAAGATGTTTATAGGTTACGCAACAAAGGATTGTTTTGTTTAACAAAATTTTTTATAATGTAACATGTACATTGCAGAAAATTCATGATCACGATTTTAATTTTCTGGGTCTGTTAAGGGGCAAGTTTTTGTGGGTTAATTGTGAACATTGGGTAACTGTTTAATTGTTTTTCTGCTTTAGTTATTATGTATGTTTGTGCTATATTTTTGTTGTTGTATGTTTTCTTTTTCTGTATTGGAGTCCTCTTTTTCAATAAAAATTCCCCTACTCTTTTCAATAAGTGCCATGGGATCTTTAACATCCACCTGAACTACTACCAGTCCAGGCAGACAAGACCTCGGTTTAATGTCTCATCTGAAAGACGGCACCTCAGAAGTGCAGCACCCCTCTCATGTGCACTACAGTGTCAGTACTGGGATATTAACCGAAGTGCCACATGTGGGAACTGAACTCACAGCTCTCTGATCTCCCGGCCTCAGAGGCGAGTGTGTTACCTGCTGAGCCACTGACACTGATATGAACCTGAGTGACATGAACTGGGAAACATCAATGACAAGTACAACCCAGAGTAAAATCTTTAGTGCAACTTGTGAGCAGTTAACACTCCATCAGTATGTGCAGAACCCTACTAGATGGACTAAAATTCTGGACATTCTACTAGGAACACAATGACTGAACATTAACAAGTGCAAAGTGGGGTCACCTCTGGGAAGTAGCAATCATAACTCTGTTACTTTTGACATAAATTTACCCTATACTATTAACTCAAATGAAAGTATCTTCTTTAATTATAATATGGTGGACACAACAAGGATCATTAATACACTGTCCGCAGCAGACTGGGACTCAATATTGGACAGTTGTGACACAGAGCAAATATGGTCCAAACTGAAAGTTTTCATCTTGGATCTTCATGACAAATGTATTCCCAAATATAGAAAGAACAATACCAGTAAATCTAGACCAAAATGGCTAAACATAAAGATTAAGAAATTAATAAGGAACAACAGAAGGCTTTTAAAGGCTACAAAAGAACACAAAATCCTAACTGCTGGAGTAAATACAAACAATTAGAAAAGAAATGCAAATCAACGATAAGACAGTCTAACAACAAAACTGAATTATTCTTGCCCAAGAATGCAACCGAGAATAATAGCAAAACTTTCTACAGCTATAATAACACCATGAAAAAAACATGCATTGTAGGTCCTTCACAACACAAAGATCTAATGGTACATGAAGCAGATCACATGGCAGGTATTTTATACAACTATTTTTGTAGTGTCTATAGCACTGAACACCATACCTCCCTAAACCTAGATACAAGTCGAACAGGACATACCACAGTCAGCGAAGAAGAAATACTAGACAAGATTAAACATATAAGGGAGGACTGTTCACCGGGCTCTGATCACATTACAGGGAAAATAATAAAAATGATGTGTAAACACCTCACACACCCACTCAAAAAACTTTTTGAAAGTAGTTTAAACACTGGCTATGTATCTCTTGACTGGAAGACAGCAAACATTGTACCAGTTTTTAAAAAAAGAGACAATACCAAGGTTGATAATTACAGACCCATCAGTTTGACACCTCTGGTGGGAAAAATATTAAAGGGTATTATAAAAGACCAGCTGAACTCATAAGAAATGTAGACAGTATACAACACAGTTCTGGCAAAAAAAGACCCTGTCTGACAAACCTGCTCTGCTTCTATGAAACAGTTAACAAACAACTTGATGATAGAAAACCCTATGATATCTTTTTTATTGATTTCAGCAAAGCTTTTGATAGGGTACCCCATGAACATGTAACAGTTAAACTAATGCAGAGAAATGTAAACCACAGATTCATACAGTGGATACATAACTGGTTAAATCAGTGTGAGTAGCTCAGCAGGTAGCACACTCACCTCTGAGGCTGGGAGATCAGAAGGCTGTGGGTTCTTTCCCCACACCAGGCACTTGGGTTAATATCCCAATCCTGGCACTGTATCGCAGCATGAGGGGGGTGCTGCACACCCGAGGTTCTGTCTTTCAGATGAGATATTAAACCGAGGTCCCGTCTGCCTGTGCTGGTGGTTGTTCAGGTGGACCTTAAAGATCCCATGGCACTTCTCAAAAAGAGTAGGGGAAATTTTTCTGGTGTCCTGGCCAAATTTCCTCCATTCAGTAGGAACACCACCAACAGCTTAATCTGGTTCAGTTCAGTTGGTTACCATCTATATCCCCACCCCCAAGTCGCCCTTAAAAAGGGACTTCTAGTCTCAGTGGGCTTACCCAGTCAACAGAATTCAATAATAATAATAATAAATGATAGAACCCAAAGGGTAAGCATTAATGAGCACTATTCAAAAACATCTGGAGTCACAAGTGGAGTCCCCCAGGGTTTGGTGCTGGGACAATACATCTTTCAAATTTATATAGCAGATCTAGCCAACAAAATAATCAATGACAATATCAAATTTGCAGATGATCTTAAACTGATGGGAGATTGTGGTACAGTAGAAAATATTTTATCATTACAGAAGGACCTTGATATTATAATGAAATGGACAGATACTTGGGGAATGGCTCTAAACATTGAAAAGTGCAAGGTAATGCACCTACAGCAGGTCCCAAAAACAACAAACACCAATATCACTTGGGGGATAGCATACGAACTGTAACAACCCTAGAAAAGGATCTGGTGGTACTAATTTCAGATGATTTTAAATTCTCAAAGCAGACAAATGTAGTCACTGGTAGAGCGAACTGTAAGGAAGAACATAGCCTCAAGAGATGCTAGTGTCCTTCTTCCATTGTACTGAGCCTATGTAAGGTCACACGTAGATTATTATTCCCAGTTGGGGTCTGCCCACAAAAAAATTGACAGTTTAAATCTAGAAAAAATACAAAGAAAATTCACTAAGCAAATTAAAGGTCTTAAGGATAATGAATACATAAATATACTAGAAACACTAAATCTAATATCCCTCACCTCATGTCAATTTGTTGCTGCTCTACACTGCTCCCCTAGAAGGGTTACGACTAATGATTGCACAAGCTGGTACTCTACCCCATATGGAACTTCCTGTATGCATTCAAAGCACTTATCACCCTCACCCCTATCTGCTGCCACTGCTGTACTCTATATTGTAATGTATTTGCTGCCCTCTTCTACAAAAACTGTATACCGTCCTTATAACCCCCCATTATATGTACTACTCTGTCCTGCTGTACTCATCAGTGTAATATACCTCCTGTATTAGATGTACTGTACCATGCTGCGGTATTAAATGTACTACTGTATTATACATACTGCACTGTACTACTGTATTAACTAATATCATATACCTCTGGCCCTCTTCCACAAAAACTGTAAAATTGCATACTGTCCTAGTAATCCTGTATAATATGTCTGACACTTTGCTACCTGACTGTATGTTCAAAACTATATGTAACAAACTTTGAGTCGCCCCTGAAAAAGGGACCCTCAAGGCCCAGTGGGCTTACCCGGTTAACAAAATTTAATAAATAAATAAATAAATAAATAAAAGAGCAGAAGAAGAGGAATCTGTTGCCCCTATGGGATGTTGTAAACGACCCGTATCTTTTTGTGGAGATGAGTTTTACCTTACAACAGAACACAGTGGAAAAGATGGGGCACCCACTGCAATTGCATATGTTCAAGTTTAACACAAACAGAAGGTCATTTTTCTCACAGAGTGTAATAGGAACATGGAATAATTTACCATTGAACATAATTACTAGTGAAAATAAGACCTTATTCAAAAACAAATTGGTCAAGTGGATTCTCAATATGAGAACTCCACTTTACTAGAGGTCCGGTGATTGGAATTATAATAGGCATTCTGCCTTCAGTGTCCAGATAAACCACAGTATGAACCACCTTGCCTACTTCCTCCTACTTTCCTTCATCACCTTTGCAGTTCTTTAGAGAACCATAACCATCTCTTTTCCTTCATGATGAAGTTGGTTGCTTTAATTATGCCCTCTGTTGATTTTCTGACTGTGCCTGTACCCCTCCCTGGCAATTCTCCCTCAAGGCAGTTTCTGAGGTAGTCTTCCATTTCTTTAAAATCTGTCCAATGAAAGGCCAGGACCCTTGTCCTCATAAGGTTTACCTCTGCTCCTGTCTTTATGTTACACCACACTGTACAGTGATCATGGTACCTAGGGGACTGCCAATGTGACATCTACAATGCTTTCCCTGTTAGTAAGCACCAACTCTAGCACTGCCCCATCCCTAGCGTGTTCTCTGACCAGCTTCCTGAGAAAAGCCCCTTGTAGGGAGTCAAGGATAGCCCTGTTCCTTGCCAAAGCCACAGTTTGAAGGCTTCACTCCACATCTGGCAAACTGAAGTCACCAACTAGCAGCACATCCTCCTTCATTGCCATTCAGATAATAGCTTCCCCAAGTGCCTTATCCAACTCCTCTCCCTGTGTTGGAGGGCTGTACACTACCCCAGTATGGATGGCCACCCAAGAGTCTGTCTCCAGGATGATCCACAGCACGTCCAGCTCCTCCTTTTTTCTCTACGTTCCACTGTACCTTTGTGGTCTTTATTCCCTCCCTCACATAAAATACAGCCTTCCTCCCCTCCTCCCTACCTTGTCTCTCCTGAACAAAGAGTAGCCCTGTATGGCCATGTCCCAGTCATGGTGCTTAGTGCACCACAACTCTGTTAAGGCCACTAAATCCAGTTCATCCTCTACCATGATGGCTTCCAGGACTGGAATTTTGTCTCCAAGACTCCTTGCATTAGCACACGTGGCACTCAACAACTTCCTTCCCCTTTTCCTCTTGCCCTGCTTCCCCCCTCCCATTCCTGCACGCGCTTTTACCTGAAGCCCTCCTGATTCACCACTTCCTTTTGCCTTCACCATTCCTTGCCTCCTTCAGTCCTCTACCCTTGCTTACCTGAGCAATGCCCACTTTTTCTTCTGTTTTGTCCCCATCCCTGCTTTTCTGCACCCCTGCCCTAGGGGGGTTTCTTCCCTTCAGACCTTCTTCCTGATGCTCCGTCATCTGGGGCGCAATTGTTACCTCCCTTGGTTTTAATGACTCTCCCTTCAGCTACTTTCAATGCTCATAAAAGTAGCATTTAAAACCAACCGCCAAGAACTGCAGTCCCCTTCCTGGAAGGATACAGGCCATATCCCTTACAGGGGCCCATATTCTCCCAGGGTGGTCTCTGTCACAAACCCATTCCTGGGGTCAGGCCCTCTGCTCCCACAGTGCCCAATGTTTAAGTGCGATTCGTGAACAGGGGACAAACAGGGACACCCTCCTGTTTGTTTTGGGTCCGAGCAACTACCAGTCTCGAGTCCTGAGGTCAATTATGAACTCTTTTTAGCTAGCACACTCAGATAACAGGTCCAAATATCACACTCTCTTCAGGGAAATGCAGCGCAATATTTGACCCAGTGGACATACAATCAACCTGGGTCACAACCCCCCTTCCAACTCAACTGAGACGTTGGTATTTTCTTACCTTGCTGGATCTTTACACAGATCCTTGCTAGCGTGGCTGCATGAGGTGACACAATAAGCATTTAACAGCTGTGTTAGAATATTAAGACTGTTCCACCATTCACACACAAAATGAGCAGTCTCAGGCAGTGTTTTAAGGAAAAACAAAGTTTACTAAAATTAAGAATAGTAAATAAAATACAAAACACAGAGCATATATACATTAAGGGTACAGTCAAAAATAAATGGACAGTTATAAACAAAGCACCTTGCACTGAATTACTAAGTCTACCCTAGTTCCAGCTGGTAAATAAAGGGAATAATATTTCCTCTTTTGAGTCCAAGAACAAAAGATGACTCTAAGAAGTCCAGAAAAGAGTGTCTGTCTCAAAAGTCCAAACACTGAAGTATATAATGTTCCCTCAGTTACTTGACAGTGGGGGTGGAGGTGGAGTGTCCCTCCCAGCTTGTGAGGTCACAGCTCTGTGGTAATGCTGGCTGTGAAGTCACTCTCATTAATGCATACTGACTTAGTCACATGTCACTGCACAAGGCCAAATATTCCAATTATTAAAAAAAAAAAAAAAGTATTTTCGCCCAAGTGAATCACAGAATATGGTTTATGGCAGGTTTAGAATTACCCCCTTTGATGTTTCAGAAAAACATCCTTATGAGCTATTTCATAACATTCTGAGATATTTCACATAGGCTTTCCAAAAACAGTTTCCCACTCTTGGTATGTCATAAAATGCAATATTTCACAAGAAGCTGCCTGGGTGCAAAGCAGTGGATTGTTTTATAACCTGGTTTTATTAAAGTTAAAGGAAGTCAGCTTTTTTAACAAACCATCTGTTCCAGCAAGCAAGGGCAGAACATTTTTTTTCTTTTAAAAATCCAAGGTCCCATGATGCCTTGTGCTGACTGCCACGTTTCACAAACAGAATTCAAAAACATATATTTATATTAAAATTATATACACATAACTGGCAGACGGTGATTCCCATTACACTCCTCCTTCCTAGACTGAATTTGGGGGATCCATTCCTAGGCATGGAATGAGTTCCCTAAATTCAGTTCACTGCTCTAATTGTTGGGATAACCCGTCTGCATTGGCATTTGCTGACCCTGCTCTGTGGGTGATGATTATATTGTATCCCTGTAATGCAAGGCTCCAACTTAGAAGCCTACCATTTTTCTTACCCATTTGTGCCAGTCAAACCAGGGGGTTATGATCTGTCTGTACCTCAAAGTGCTGCCCGTATAGGCATGGCTCTCATTTCTTCAGTGCCCACACCAGCGCAAGGCATTCCTTCTCCACTGTAGAATAAGCCTGTTCCCTGGAAAGTAATTTCTTACTGAGGTACACTATTGGGTGACCTTTCCCTTGGTTAGAGGTCTGGCTAAGTACTGCCCCAATACCCACATCTGAGTCATCTGTCTGAACTACAAATGGTTTACTGTAGTCTGGACTGGCTAACACAGGAGCACCGCAGGGTGCCTCCTTTAGCCATGTAAAGGCTCATTCACAGGCTGGTTCACAGTTTACCCATTTAGGCATTCTTTTCTTTAGCAGGCCAGATAAGGGAAGCTGCCAGGGCACTGTAGTTTGATACAAATTTTTGATAGTACTCTGTGGTCCCTAGAAAACTCCAGACCTGCTTCTGTGTTTCAGGTTTGGTCCACGCCTCTATTGCCTCAATCTTTGCTTGATTAGGACGGAGCTGTCCCTGGCCTACTACATTCCCTCAGCCATGGCCACCTGGCACTTTTCAGCTTTCACAGTGAGCCAGACCTTCTGTATCCTGCCCAATACTTCCTTAATGTGGGACAGGTGTTCCTTCCAGCTGGCACTGAAGATGGCAATATCGTCCAGGTACACCACGACATACTCTTCAGTACCTTGTAACACCTTGTTCACCAACCTTTGGAGGTTGCAGGGGTGTTCTTCATTCCAAAACGCATTACCTTGAACTCAAATAATCCTATCAAAGTGATGAAGGCTGACCTCTCCCTAGCTCTGGCAGTTAACTCCACCTGCCAATACCCCATCATCAGGTCAATAGTGGTAAGGTATGATGCCCCTCCCAACCTGTCCAGTAGTTTGTCTGTCCGTGGCATTGGGTGGTCATCTGACTTCGTGACTGTGCTGAGTCCATGATAGTCCACACAAAAATGAGTAGAGCCATCCAGCTTGGGAATGTGGATTGTGGGTAAGGCCCAGGGGCTGTGGGATTTCTGGATTACCCCTAAATCCAGCACTTCTTTCTTCCACCTCCCTCCTAATGTCCTTTATGACAACTTCTGATGCCCCATATACTGTCCACTGTATGGGCGCTTGCGTCCCTGTGTCTACATTGTGCATCGCTAAGGGCGTTATTCCAGGCTTGGCATTAAACAATGGGGCAACATCTGCTAAAACCTCCCTTACTTCCTAGATCTGTTCTGGCGTCAGCTGGGGTGATAGTTTGATTGCCTCCACAAAGGACTCCTGCTTGTTTTCCTCCAGCAAGTCCAGAAGGGGTCTTCCTCATCCGTCCCCTCCCCAGGACCACACACTGCAAAGACCACATCAGCCCTATTTGCATATGGCTTCATCATGTTGACATGGTACATCCTTTGGGTATGTCTCCTGTCAGGCAGTTCCACAATGTAATTTACATTATTCACCTGTTCGACTATTTTGTATGATCCTGCCCACTCAGCCTGCAGCTTATCTTTCTGGACTAGTATTGGGACTATGATCTCCTGACCCACAGTGTATGAGCGAGCTCTGGCTCTGTGGTAGTACCATACCTTTTGCTTCTGCTGGGTGGCTGACAGGTTGCTCTGGGCTGTTCCCATAAGCTTCTTCAGCTTTTCTCTAAACTCAAAGACATAATCCACTATGGAAGTTCCCTGGGTGGTGTGCTTGCCTTCCCAGTCCTCCTGGATCAAGTCTAGAGGCCTATGCACCCTGCGTCCATATAAGAGCTTGAAGGGGGAACACTCTGTCAACTCTTGGGGCACCTCCCTGTATGTGAACAACAGGTGGGAAAGGTATTTCTCCCAGTCCCTCCCATGCTGTTCAGCAAACACTTGGAGCATCGATTTTAGGGTATCATTAAACCTTTCCACAAGCCCATTGGCTTGCAGGTGATAGGGAGTTGTGCATCTCTGCACCACCCCATACTTCTCCCACAAACACTTCACCAGGTCCGACATGAAAGAACCCCCTGGATTGGTGATAACCTTCTGCAGGAACCCGACATGGGAGACAATCCCTAGCAAGGCATCTGCTACTTTGTCTGTCCTCTGTGAAGATAGGGCGACTGCCTCTGGGTACCAGGTGGCATAATCCACCACTGTTAGGATAAACCTCTTCCCAGAGGAGCTGGGGGTATTCAAATGCCCCACAATATCCATTCCTACCCTCTGGAATGGCTCTTCCAATATGTGCAAGGGAATTAGGGCAGCTTGGGTTTTACTACCCGCCTTCCCTATTTCTTGACACCGGTGACAAGACCTGCAATATTCCTTCACCTGCTGGGTGAAGTTGGGCCAATAGAAATTCTGGGCCAATCACTGCACAGTGTGTGCGATTCACAGATGTCCAGACATGAGGATATCAGCAATCTTGAGCAATCCGTTCATGGTACCCTTGGGGCATGACAAGCTGCCTACCCATCACTCCTCCCTCTCTCCTTACATCCTGCGTATACAGTAGTCCATTGCCCCAATACACTCTATGCCTTCCATCACCTCCCTGTGTCCCGTCAGAGTCTGCACAAGCCCTCAGTCTCTTTAAACTAGAGTCATTTTTCTGGGCAGCTGCAAAACCTTTACATTTTCCCAAAGCATGGGACAGGTCCCCTTCAGTTTCTGAACTAGGATCCCTAGCTCTAGCATCAGGGCATTCAGGGTCACTGCGATCCCTAGCCCTCTAACCACTGGTTACCACTCCCTCCTCAGAGTAACCTTCTGTAACTGTTTTGTTAACTGCTACCTGGGGAATTTCTATTTCGCTTTCACTGCTCTCCATGTCAGGAGATCAGGCTGGGGAACCAGCCTCCCAGTGTTTTCCACAGGGTCCTCTATGGGGTCCAGAGAACCACAATTGGCCTTTGCCATCTGACTGCAGGTAACCACACACACCACCTCCTCTTGGAGATTGTTCCCTATAATCACATCCAGGGCAAGGTTTTCTGCCACTGCAACTTTTTGCACAGTCTCTCCTGTCTCATCCCAATTCAGGAGAACACTAGCAAGTGGCAGAGTTTTCACCTCCCCAGTGAATCCCTGTACTGTAACAAACTGATTAGGTATAAGCTGTTCAGGCTCAACCAAATCCCCTTTTACCAAAGTAAGGGACGCCCCCATGTCCCTCAACCCATGGGTTTGCACCCCATTTACAGTAACTGGGTGTATGTGCTCCCTCATGTTTATAGGCATGCTTTCAGGGATACACAGGGCACCCACCTCTGTTCAAGCACCATCTTGTGCACTCTGCCTTTTTAGGACACTGTCTTGCAAGATGTCCAGGTTGTTTGCAAAACCAACAATCAGCATTTTTTTTATCAGGCAAATCTTTTTTTTTTTTGTAAACTGGAGCTGCCCGTTTTCTGGGGAGGCAGTGAGGGTTTTAGCTGCCCTGAAGGTGCACTTTTCCCTTTCTGCGCTGCCACATCCACCCCACCCTCTTTCAGAACAGGCCTGCTCCTGGCATAGCGGTCCGAGAGCTCGGCAGCCTCCTGCACTGTTTTTGGATCTCTGTCCACTAGCCAGATTTTCAGCTCTGCTAGGCAAGCCCAAATGAATTGCTCTAAAAGTACCACATCCTCAATTTTCTCTATAGAGTCTGCCTTGACCCCCTCCCACCATTGTTTCAAAAACTGACGTTGCTTTGTGGCTAGTTCCTCGTAGCTCATATCAGGGCTTCTCCCGAGCTTACAGAACTTAACTCTGTACATTTCAGCTGTCATTTCATACTTTTTAAGCAATGCAGCTTTATGTTTGTCATAATCATTACTGTCCAGATTGTCCAAGTGACCCAAGGCATCACGAGCTTTACTGGTAAGTAGTAGGGATAGCTGGAAGCTCCAGGACTCTCGGGAAATTTTTGCCTGAATGCATACCTTTTCAAATGAATTTAAAAATGCATCCATATCCTCCTCCTCCTCTTTAAATTCTGCTATTAATTTAGAATTTAACTTGTAACCCAGTCCTGGAGTTCCAGGTTCACCCACGCCACTTAGCAACTCAAAACAAACCAGCACTACCCACCACTGAAAAAAGGCAAAGACAGAAAGTCAATTGTCCAAACATATGCAGTTTAATAATACAGCCTCAAACACAAAAGGTGTAAAATCCACAGACCTTAAATGTGCTATTAGCACAGGCTGGAAGAACAAGGGCAGGGCCCAACTGACTTCTACTGGTTTCGCAGCAGCCTCTTCAGGAAGTGTCCCAAGATGCTTCAACATGGGCAATTTAAAGCACATTCTTAAAGGAGACCTCACTCAATTCTTAATTATATGCATAGATTTTTCATAAATTCAACAACTCAATTAATAATCCCTCAAAATTACTACTAATGTATATTATACATTACAGGCCGTATAATATAAGATCACCCTTAAGACAACAACAAAAAAAAATTATACAAAAATCTATATAAATTCAGCTATACATAATTACTTTATACCAAAACTAATTCACCCAGCACCATGATTCTTTATATATGTATATTTTATTCATAGACATACATAATAAACATCAAACATATATAATATAAAACTAAAGGGACTTATAGCCCTCATTTAATCCTCAGACGTGGGGGATATACACCAGAAAAAAGTGTATATTAAATATTATAACCCCATCAGGATAACAGTAATGCCCATCCTAAAACAATCAGCTGATAACAGAACAAATTATTTAATCCGTTCAATTATGTTATTGTTTATACAAGATTTACTAATAACTATTACCATTCTATACATTTATAGTATCAATCTTGTTTTACTACACAGATTAAAGAACAGTTAAACCATTCCCAGACCTAATAAGTCAAATTGGTATAAATTCAGGTTTTTACTTATGAAGATGCACTGTTAAGTCAATATCATCATTTAAACCTGGTAATTCAAGTGCACCCAGTGTAAAAATCCAAAATGACTCCTTCTAAGTTAGAATCCTTTTAACATCGCCACCTCGTGGTCCCACAAACGCATGGTCAATACCAACAAAAGAAAAATCATGACCACTTCGATACTTTACTTCCTACAAATGTAAACTTAAGGCACTCTTGCAGTCTTTTAACCTAATAGAACTTAAATGTTCACCTATCCTGATTTTTAATGGACAAGTGGTCATGCCCACATAGAAGGCCCTACAACAACAAGTAGCAAGGTAAATCACATTAGTAGTACTGCAGTTGATAAAATGCCATATTTCATATGTTTTAGAATTGTTTTTTGAAGAAAAGACCTTAGTTTTAGTCACAGCCTTACATCGTGTGCATATCTACCACATTTGAAACACCCCTTAGGTGCTGAGGGTATCCATCCCATAGAGGAAGGTTTGTTATAAGACAGAAAACTGTGAACTAATGTTTCCTTTTAAGTTTTTACCCTTTTTATAAACCATCTGCAATTTATTCTCTACCACTTCTCTCAAGGTGGGTTCTGTAGTTAAAATGTGCCAATGCTTTAACAGGATATTTCTAACATCCTCACTATTCACCTCAAACTTGGTAATAAATAAAACTTTATCTTGAGTTCCATCTTTTTTCTCCTTATACTGTAATAATTCCAATCTGGGTGTCTGATCCGTCTGTTGTTTGGCCTTATTTAAATGTTCCATGCTATAGCCTCTGTTTACAAATCTCTGACACAATTCCTTACATCTTTTTGCACTGGTTTTAACATCAGAGCAGTTTCGTTTAACCCTATAAAATTGTGACTTGGGGATGTTGTTGATGGTATGGCGGGGATGACAGCTGCTTGATAACAAAAGATTATTGTGGTCCGTCTCCTTACAGTAAAGGTCTGTTATAATCCCCCCATCAGGGCCCTTAATAATATCTAAGTCCAAAAAATGTATCCTGTCCACCGATTGGTTCACTACAAACTTCAGAGTTGGATTTGACTGTTCCAAATATTGGACAAAACCCGGCAACTGTTCAGCATTTCTCCACCACACCATCAACACATCATCAATAAAATGGCGCCAAAGATCAATGTAATCATAAAATGGATTTACTGCTCTGTCATAAATGGTCTGTTGTTCCCATAGGCCTAAGTACAGGTTTACATATGTGGGGGCAAAAGTAGCCCCCATTGCAGTTCCCTTAACTTGTAGGAAATACTGCCCTTGGAGCAAAAAACTATTTTTAGTCGGAACCAGCCTTGTTAAATCAAGCAGAAAATCACAAAATGGTTCATCAAAGGTTGGACTTGTTGTTAACCAGTAATCAAGTGAATTGAGGCCTCCCTCATGAGGGATGTTGGAATATAGAGATTCTGCATATAATGTTACAAATAGCCAGGCAGGTTCAAGTTGTAAATCACCGAGGACGCCCAGAATATGAGTAGTGTCTCTGACATAGGATCTCAGAGTGGGGACAATTTCATTAATATGTCCATCCACAAATATAGATAAAGGTTCTGTCAGAGATACTATACCAGAGATAATTGGGCATCCAGGATGTCCAGGGGGATCAATCAAAGATTTATGAACTTTGGGCAACACATAAATGGTCTGTCTAATGGGAAAATCAACCTTTAAATATTCTTTTGATTGCTTACTAATAATTCCCCTATCAAATGCTTGATCAATACATGCATCCACTTCAGTTTTAAAGGCAACAGTAGGATCTGAATTTAACCCCACATAAAAGGAGGTATTGGATAGTTGTCTAAATATCTGACTCCTAAATTTTATTTCATCCATTAGAACAACCGAACCCCCTTTATCACCTATGCCACTTACCTGCTCTGGCACTGGTCGTTGGAGTTGTAGCTTCTCCAGTTCAAATTTCCTCTGGCTCTCCCTCTCCCTCTCCTCTTGCTCGGCCTCACTCTGGCACTGGTTTTCTTTTTCTTGTAGCTCCAGCTCCATCTGGAACTTCTTCTGCTTGAATTCCAGCTCCATTCTCCTCAGCCTTAGCTGTAGCCTGATCCCTTCTGGCTCCAGCATTGTGGTGACCTTCCCCTGCTGCTGTGGCTCTCAGTTCCCACTGGTCCCGCTGTCCTCCTCCCTGGGACTGGACACTGCGATAGACCCTGGTCCCTCCATGCCCAAGGTCTGGTCCCTTTCAGTCACTGACTGTGACTTGAGGTCTTGGGCAGTCGCTTGTGCCTCAGCTGCCACAACAGCCTCCATGAGGTGCTATTTGGTTTACCCCTCACATCGGACTCCTCTTTCCTAGCACAACTGCCACAGGTGGTCTGCAGTGTATTTGCTATAGCTGGAAGCCATCTTCTTCCCTAATCTATGGCTACACTAGCTTGCACCTGAAAAAAATAAAACAGGTAGGGAGCATAGACTGTAACCAAAATTATATATTTCTTTTAAAATCTCTACCTTGTTTGTGTGTGAACTGTTACAGTTTATCAGTACAACACACTGAACTTTTAATGCTCATGTCACCAAATAATTGCACAGAATGCAAACAAATCTTTTAGATAGCACCACTGCACACCAGATCTGTCACAAACCCACTCCTGGGGTCAGACTCTGCTCCTACAGTGCCCAACCTTTAAGTGCAATTCATGAAGAGGGGACAAACAGAGACACCCTCCTGTTTGTTTCGGGTCTGAGCAACTACCAGTCTCGAGTCCTGGGGTCAACTATGAACCCTTTTTAGCTAGCACACCCAGATACCAAGTCCAAATATCACACTGTCTTTGAGGAAATGCAGCACAATATTTGACCCAGCTGGCATACAACCAACCTGGGTCACAACCCCCTTCTGACTCAACTGAAACATTGGTATTTTTCTTACCTTGCTGGATCTTTACACAGATCCTTGTTAGCATGGCTGCACAAGGTGGCACAGTAAGCATGTAACAGCTGTGTTAGAATATTAAGACTGTTTCACCATTCACACACAAAATGAGCATGTCTCAGGCAGTGTTTTAAGGAAAAACAAAGTTTACTAAAATTAAAAATAGTAAATAAAATGCAAAGCACAGAGCATATATACATTAAGGGTACAGTCAGAAAATAAATGGACAGTTATAAACAAAGCACCTTGCACTGAATAACTAAGCCTACACTAGTTCCAGTTGATAAATAAATGAAATGAAATTACCTATTTTAGCAGAAGTGTCTCTTTTGAGTCCAAGAACAAAAGATGACTCTAAGAAGTCCAGAAAAGAGTGTCTGTCTTGAAAGTCCAAACACTGAAGTATATAATGTTCCCTCAGCAACTTGACAATATCAGGGGGGAAGTGTCCCACCCAGCTTGTGAGGTCACAGCTCTGTGGTGATGCTGGCTGTGAGGTCACTCCCATTCCTGCATACTGAATTAATCACATGCCACTGCACAAGGCCAAATATTCCAATTATTAAAAAAAGTTTGTTTTCTCCCAAGTGAATCACAGAAAATGGTTTATGGCAGGTTTAGAATTACCCCCTTTGATGTTTCAGAAAAATATCCTGATGAGCTATTTCACAACATTCTGGGATATTTCTCATAGGCTTTCCAAAAACAGTTTCCCTCTTGGTACTTCATAAAATGCAATATTTTATGACAAGCTGCCTGGGTTTAAAGCAGTGGATTGTTTTATAACCTGGTTTTATTATAGTCCCAGGAAGTCAGCTTTTTTTTTTTTTTTACAAACCATCTGTTCCAGCAAGCAAGGGCAGAACATTTTTCTTTTTCTTTTAAAAATCCAAGGTCCCATGATGCCTTGTTCTGACTGCCATGTTTCACAAGCAGAATTCAAAAACATATATTTATATCAAAATTAAATACACATAACTGGCAGATGGCGATTCATGTTACACTCCAGTCCCCAATGTAGCCAAAGCCCTCCTCCATGTACCATGCCTTCAACCAGTTGCTAAATGCCCTGTGGCAGAGTACCCTTGCTTCTTACCAGCAGTACCCAAGTAACACATCAGAAAAAGCTATTGTGTATGCCGCCTGTTCAAGGACACTCCCTAGCTCCCCAGAGTTACCTTACACTACTCCTACCTTATCCCTTGCCAGGTCATTCATTCTCAAATAGACAATGATGTCTAGCTCCATCTCCTCTAAGCTGAAGCACCACTTAGGCATGCCACCTCCCAATCCTCCCCCACCCACGTCTGTCCCCCTTACAACTGAGTCCACCACCAGATGCTGCTTCCTGTTGGGTGGAAGCCTCTTCCTCCCTCCTTGGGGACTCCACTTCTGAGGACCTCCACCTCTTCCCTTTACACTGTGATGGGCACCTCCTCTTGGCTGCCCCATCCCACCAGTATGGTGAAGCTGTTCTGTAGTGGTATAGGTGGAGGAGCATGCATCCTTCCTGCCACCCCCACTCTCCCACAGCCCACCAAGATCCATCTGCTCTGCCTCTTCCTAGGCATCCTGTAGGGGAGTGGTGGCAGGTAGCCCCTGGATAGGGCAGAATTCCTGCGTACCCTTGCCAGTCTGGCTCAGAGTCCAGCAACTTGTGCCAGCAACTCAGAGAGGTGAGTATATGTGGTGCAGCACCTTAGTCTCCAAAAGGTTTCCTGAAAGACTGCAGCCCTAACACTGTCATTCAGACAACAGCCAGTTGTGAAGGTGTGCAGAGGGTCTGTGCTGGTTGCTGCCCAGGGGGGGTCATGTATACCATAGGTGTGGGGCCAATGCGATGATGGTAGTGATGGGGAATTGGTGGATCATGGGGGAGCAGGGGAACCAATGGACACCAGGAACATGTTACGGAAGAATTATTGAGCTTACTAGACTGCAAATTGGGGCACAGGGGAACCAGTGGACACCAGGCAAGTGGTACAGATAAATTACCAATCTTACAGGGTTGCTGATCAGGGTGGTAGATCCACTGAACATCAGAAACAGATGTCTTATTACCCGGGAGTTCAGTCAAAGAGGATGGGGGACCAGTGAACACCAGGGACAATTAAGCCATTGCAGTAGGGCAATAGTGGAACCCAGGGAACCACTGGACACCCGAGAACGTCTATAGTTATTGATTTTACCAGGTGACTAATTGGGGGCCGGGAGACCAGAAAAGTTGTATGAAGGAATTACCAGTCTTACTGGGCAGCTGACTGGGAAAGAAGGGGACCTCTGGTCACCAGGAATACTTATGCCATTTATTGGCAGGGCAATCATGGGTCAGGGGGATCACTGGACACCAGGGAACATCCATAAACATACCAGCCAGGTGTTTGGAGAGACCTCTACCTGGGAAATGGTTTTTCGGCAGCCTTGGGTGACACCAAGGGGGCACAAACTGTGTTTGCTCTGAGCCTGTAATGACACCCTAATTAGGTACAAATGACCCCAAAATGCTTTGCTGGTGCTATAGGGTCACATTTGCATATTAAGGTACAGATATGGCAGATTGCTCCAGAGGAACAGTTGCCATTCGTGGGCCCTAACAGCCTGACTGCTCCTGTAGACCCCCATATCATACTACTGGCCACATAGCTCCTGTGGTCAGTAGGGGGATGGGGTTTGCAGGTGCAACCAAAATAGCTGCTGGCTGTTTTATTGGGACATGCTTTAATGCTCTCAGTGTCCTCAGCATGTGCCAATAGACCTGTGGTTTGCTCCAGGTGCTAATTTGCTCCTGGAGCAAATACTTAGCGAGCCCAGTTTAGGATCTTTGAATATCCTGGTCCCACAATGGACAACGTCTATGCAGCTAGACCAGGTCAGACTTCCTTAGACCCGTTCCTGGCAAAGCTTTGTCCACCTTGCTGTGCTCCACAGTTATTTTTAGAGGTGGCTGGGGACTGAGAATCCCATCATAAAGGCAGCATGGTACAGAGATGCACAGAACAGAAATGAGCAAATCACACACATGCCAGCTGAGCTCCTAAGAATTTGGCTCTAAGCTCTTTCTGCAAAAAAGTATATTTTTATTTATTAACCAAGAGCCTTTCTTAAACAAAATATTAAAATAAAAAAACAAAATGAAATCAAAACAAACTGTAGACTACAATCTATGGAAGGTATTTGCTTACATTATCACAGCCCTTGCCATCCAAGTGTTCAGTTCAGATAAGCTGCTGGACTAACACAGTAACTAACTGCACATAACTGCACTTCTAGGCAACAGAAAATCATTTAAAAACTTCAACTAATAACAGAAATATGCACATGCAGTCCTCTATGTTTATATGGTATGTCAGTGACATGCTACAAATATCCTAAGTATTACCTTCCCAAACAAATGTGTTTTTAACAGTAAATGAAGGCAGCACTGAACTAAAAGAATAAGAAACATAGAAACATAGACCTTGACAGCAGATAAGGACCGCTTGGCCCACCCAGTCTTCCCATTTCCCTTCATATTGGATAAGCTGCAGATCCTAGTTAACCAACAGCCTACTTCTTTCTACCCCCCCACAAGAATTGCCTTATGTCTGTCCCATGCATTCTTGAAATCCCCCACTGTTTTTGACCCCATGACCTCCTCAGGAAGGCCATTCCATGTGTCCACCACCCTCTCTGTGAAAAAGTACTTCCTCACATTGCCCCTGAGCCATCCTCCTCTATCTTCAAATTGTATCCTCTTGTTCTTGCATTTCTTTTTCTGAAAGATGCTACCCTCTTGATTTTGTTGATTCCCTTGAGGTACTTAAAAGTTTCTATCATGTCCCCCCCCCCTTTCCTCAAGGGTATACATAGTAAGCTCCTTTAGTCTCTCTTTGTATGGCTTCTGTTGCAGACCCTGCACGATTTTAGTTGCCCACCTCTGGACTGCCTCCATCCTGTCTATGTCCTTGCGGAGATGGGGTCTCCAGAACTGCACACAATACTCCAGATGGGGTCTCACCAACTGTCTGTGCAGAGGGATAACAACTTCCTGTTTTCTACTGGTGATGCATCTCCCTATACATCCCAGTATCCCTCCAGCGATCCCTACTACCTATTAACCTGCATTGAAATTAGTTCTAAACATTTTTACCAAATCACAATGTTCTGAAATTTGATTAAAGATGTGTTAGCAAAGCAAAATGGAAAAACCCCATAAAGAAGAAGTAGAAAAGAGATAGCTCTCTTTTGTTTACCTTCTGTTCTGCAGCTTTAGACATCCTCTCACTACTTAATCAGTTCCCTGAGTACAGCAGGAAATGAGTGCAGTGGCAAGCTGTTCCAGGGGCAGAGCTAATTTCAGTATATAATGTATTTGTTTTACTGCAGAGTTTATTTGGTTCAGTATATAGTTTATTTATTTAGCTTTTGTTTACCGGGTAAGTACACTAGACAAGTAGTATGCGTATTTTAAGGAACAACCCGGGATAGTGTATGTAGAACGCTTCAATACAATATATAGTGGATGTGTTTCATTATATAGTGTATTTGTTTCAGTATATCGTGTGTGGATTTTTCAATGTGTAGTGCATGTATTTCAGTATATAGTGTATGTATCTCAGTATGTAGTGTATTTGTTTCACTATATAGTGTATGTGGATTTTTCAGTTTGTAATGTATGTATCTCAATAGGTAGTTTATGTGTTTCAGTATTTGTTTCATTATACAATAGCAGAGAGCGTTTCTAGTCTTCTAATTTGTCAGTGGCCACCTTGAACAGTTATGTTACCACAGCGCAACATCACTGTGTCAAGGTCTGGCACACAAATTGCCACAGCAACATAAAAAAAATCAGATCAACTCCCTCCTCATGTACAGAAGCCATAGTCAGCATTAACTCCCAGCTCACTGAAAAGAAAAACTCAGCCTTCGTCAGGTTTGCACTCCTCAGCTTTACCGTTTCATTCCACTACAGCATCCTTTTCCATGCAGCTTCACTGATAGTGACTGCAGTTTAAAAGTGATTAAGTGAATGTGCATGTCAGCAATGTCCCCCTCTTCCCTAGCTTGTCAATTTTGTATCGTACTCCACTTCCGCATCATCACTGTCCCACTCTTTCCCCACTCCACTTTGGCAGCTTCTATTTAATGTAAAATGCATAAATATATAAATCCATCATTGTGAATGGAACACTCTGCTCAGTGCTGCTCAGCATATGTGCTTTTTAAAAGCACTTGTGCTTGCATTTAACAGTCGCTGCCTTCCCTGTTATAACATAGAGGGAGAGAGAGAGAGATGGGGTTGGGGGTGGGACAATGGAACATAGTAAGAGAAAAAAAGAGAAGGACCACATTAAGACAGACAAAAAGAACAGGCTTCCTGGTTCAGGGAGATGGGGGGGGGGGCGTGGTAGGCAACTGGAACACAGTGAGAGGGAGAGAACACTCTGAACTACAGCACCACTTACTGGCCAAACAGCAACATTTAACTTTTTTCAGATGTGTACTTACCCATACAAAAATAAACAGAAAACATGTTTTAAAAGTGTATTTTGTAGTCTTTTTTTTAATTAAAGGGAGCTATTGTATAATAGCAATAATGCACTCCAGGGTGTGTGTCTGTGTGGGATAACAATCACCCGCAGTGAGACGTTATCCCAGCACGACACACACCCTGTCATGCATTATTGCTTAAAGGAAAACTACACCCCAAACTTGAAAAAATACATGTTGTGCAGAGTGTTTTAATTTGTATGTGAAGTTCTAGTGTTTCCTTCCCTCTGACTGGTATTAGGAGTTTTCCCAAATTAGCCTGCTAGCTTTATACTACTTCTACGACCCCTGGGGATCTTCATACCTGATAGCATAATTGTATTTCTTGTTCCCACAGTGCATCTTGTCTCATGTGACTGTGATGTAAGAGAGACCCAACATTCAGCACACACATGCCAAACAAACTAAATATCTTGGAAGCTTTACAAGCTGCACAAAAATTACCGGCAGCAAAGTTTTTCAGGATAGTAAAACCTTTAGGATGAGGGTGGTCACCAAGCTGAATTCTTCAGATTTTAAAATATAACCATCTCTATTGTTGTGAACTGATTGTAATGCAATGCTTTCTGCTGGATTTATGGGCTCTGCTACATCACCATCACATGAAACAAGATGCATTGTAGGACAAATAAATGCAATACAACTATTTGATATGGAGATCTCCAGGGGTCGTAAAACTACTCTAAAACTAGCAGGCTAATTTAGGAAAAACTCCTAATACCAGTCAGAGGGAAGGAAACACTAGAACTTCACATACAAATTAAAACACTCTGCACAGCATATATTTTTTCAAGTTTTGGGTGTAGTTTTCCTTTAAGTGCATAGAGTATGTGAATGTTCAGTACTCAGTATATGTATTTCAGTAGAGAGTATAAGTATTTCACCATGTAATGTAAGCATTTCAGTATGTAATGTACGTGTTTCACTGTGACATATGTGTTTCAGTATACAGTATACTGTAAGCATTCCACTATATTATCTATTTATTTCTCTATATAGTGTATGTGGTTCACTACATAGTGTATGAGTTTCACTACATAATGTATATAATTCAGTGTGAGATGTATATACAGTATCTCACTATAAAATGTAGGTTATAAATTATGCCCCTAACAACATCCCATAGAGGGTTGCATAAAAGAAAATAAAGCGTACATATACAATGAAAAAATACACATGGTGCTCTTAAACCTTTCTACTAAGCAACATGCTTTTTTTTATCTTATCTCTCTTTCAGGCAGCACAGCAGAATGTATGAAATTGTCTAGAAGTCTACAGTGAAATGTGAATACCTCCTACTGTAGCAGGTCACTATAGACAGTCAGTACACTTCCCCTGCCTTTTGGGCTCAAATAAGGTTACATTTGAAAGATGCTACAGTTGTTATTAAATTGCAGGTTGCCTCTGCCTAAGGAAATTACTGAATGTGGGTCTGGTCATACACTAGTACTGCTTTCTGGGAAACAATGCCAATCTACTGTGGTCCCCATTGGCACAGCCCACCTGATCCAGCACAGTGCTATAACAGTTTAACCAAAATGTAATACTAAAATTGTATAATGCCTAAAATTATATTTTGAAAGCTGTAACATTTAAACTGCTACATGTGGAAACTCAGATTTCCTTAAAAATGAAAGCTTGGAGTCTAATCAACATTAATAGATCCTAACGCGATATACAATTCTCATGCGTCGCTACACGTCAGTACACGTCCATGTAATATGTTGTGAACAATAACAGGGCCTTAAAATTCAGTGAAACATTTTATGTTTTTATATATCAATATCTGATAGCTGAAGCAATATCTTATACTGAGATATCAATTAAGCTGACTCAAAGGTTTTATCTAAAATACTTAAAGGGACACTGTCAGCTTTTGCTGAATACTTTTTACAGGACAAAACCTGGTGCCTCTTGCCATCTAAATGTACACTGATGGCATATATGGTGAATGAGTGGCTTAATGATAACAGCAAAGCAGTATTTTTATACAAAATTAATACTGAGCATCCCAACCTTAACTTAAGCAGTCTGCTCCTTCTGTGCATCCCCCAAGTCAGAGCACTAGTAAACTCCCTCATGAGTGAGTTCAACTTTTTTCAAGTCATACCATTTTACCATACCATTGACAACTGCAATGCTCTTTACCTAGGGCTTCTGGGGGTGGACATTTACCGCCTGCAGCTGGTGCAAAATGCAGCAGCCAGGATGCTGACAGGCTTATCTCGATCTAGCCACATCATGCCTGTGGTCCATGAACTGCACTGGCTGCCAATGCGGTGGAGGATCACCTTCAAGGTCAGTTTGCTGACCTTTTATGCCCTACGTGGACAGGGACTGCGTTATTTGCAAGACCTCCTGCATCCTGACTGCCCTCTCTGTCCTCTCCATTCCACTGATGAGGGATTGCTAGAGGTTCCCAGGGTCCGCTTAAAGACTTCGGGGTGAGATCTTTTGCATTTATGGCCCTAACCCTGTCGAACTCTCTACCTCATCGGATTAGACAGTGCCTGTCCATCAAGTCCTTTAAGACTGCCTTAAAAACTTATTTATTTGACTCTGTTTTCTCAGATGTTTTCTAATTGGAATGTGCTGATTTTATCTGATTATTGTTTTATCATTATCTTAGTCCATTTTATCATTGCGTACAAGCGCTTTGATGTTTCACAAAGCACTTTTTATAAATAAAAATGACTTTAATGCCAGAAAAAAAACTAAGATGTGTACTGAGCTGGACAAAGTTACTTATTCTTTTTAAAACAAGTGCTATATGATAAGAAAACATGACTTTGAAAAGAAAAGCCGTGACTCCGAGAATGCGCATCAACCTCCTTCCTCAGAGATAGGATGGACACTGTGGTGATGGGAAATTTCTCCTTACTCCCAAAGCCCCTGCTCTGTGGTGTGCCTCAGGGGTCAATCCTCTCACTCATGTTGCTTGTGGTGTATTTCTTACCCCCGGAGGGATGATTGGACAGTACAATCTGGGTTTTGATTGCTATGCCTATGATACCCAGCTGTATCTATCATCTGCACCCAGGATGCTGGATGCAGTCAAGATACTCAGTTTGTGCCTGTCTGAGACTCAGGACTGGATGTCATCAAGCTGGTTAAAACTTAACTCAGATGAGATGGAGGTACTAGTGACTGAGCCTGGTTTGGGGAGGGGTGTAGAGGCAACTGAGGAGATGACTTGCCTTGTACTTGGCTTCTGTAGATCGGTGGCCTCTACTAAGGTGAAGAATCAGGGGGTCATTCTGGATGAGAGCTTGGTACTTCAGGCTCAGGTGTCAACTGTGGTCTGGATTGACTTTTACCATCTCAAAAACATTGTCTGAATTAAAGCCTTGATCCACCCTAGAGACCAGCCATCACTGGTACACACCTTTGTTAATTCTAGACCCAGTTACTGTAATGCTCTGTACCTAGGGGTGAATGTAGGTGTCCTGTGATATTTGTAGCTGGTGCAGACCACAGCAATGCAGTTATTGATGGGCCTCCCTAGTAGGCCTCTGCAGCAGGCCAGGTCAGAAATTATTAGACCAGTTGGTCAGTACTTGTCTATTCCCCCTCCCCAAAAAAATTGTAGGACCAGTAGAACAGTGTAGTATGCCTCTGCTTGTTGCCACCTAGCATGCCTGGTTGCCCGCTGCCCTGTCCACTTGTGTACTGCTCTCTCATATTGCCCAAATGGGCTAGTTGCAGTAGAGGCACTTGGCAATTTTTCCTTAAAAAAAATTGGGCCAGCCCAGTGACGTGGAGGGATAAGGCATTAACATCTTACCTCCTGCCACACTGGTGACCTGGGTACGAGAATGGACTCAGGTCTTCGGGGGGGGTATCAGCTGGGGTGGGAGAGGATCAAGTATCCGAGGAACAGCTCTCCTCATTTGGAGTCCTGGTGGCAGTGTAGCACGAGTGGCAATATTGTGAAGGCGCATCAGATGGGTGCATCTCCATGCACGAGTCTGACTCTTGGCAGTGAGGGCATGGAGAAAAGCAGAAAAAGGTACATTGGGGGGCTTAATGAAGCCCAGCCCTTCTGTCTCACCTGAACTCACAAGATGTTCCACCTTGGATTATTCACTGGGGGTAGGGGGAGGATGGCCCTTCCTCCTCTAGCCCTGCCACAAGGGGGAATTCATGGGGGGAACTAGACCATGGGTGAGTTCCAGGGGAGGTGGGTGCTGGCTCAGGGAGGTGGGGGCTGAGTTGATGAGCCACCCCTTGGATGCAAGGAGAGAAAATATACAGCTGCGCACAACCAATAATAAGACAACATGAACACCTGAGCTCTAGAGGCAAAGGTAAAGATAAGGTACCCACCTACATTGGAGCCTTGACTGAGTCTATACCCAGAGCGATTCAGATGATGATGATAATTTTGATGAGTCAGGGCTGGATCATGGTAGTAGCAGCAAGCAGTCAATCTTCTCTACGCAATTGTGGTGGCAGAGGGATCATTTTCATGGCCGCCACCTCGATCACAGACAAGAAGTAGAATCATTTCTATGGACTTAGCAGCATGGGGAAGGGTGGGATAAGGAGGATCTGGGAGGTGGCCAGCCTACCCCCCAGGATCCACCTCCCCCCAGTGGAAAAGCATATATAACGGCTGAAGGAAGCAGCAGGGAGGGATTGGATATGGAAGGGAGGGCTTTATGGTGGAGGGGGTTGGTGGTGAATGCCAGGAGTCTGGGGAATAAACTGTGGGAACTGGAGGCCATCATGGCAGATGAGGGTCATGGTGATTCTTGGTATCATTTATTTAGGAAAGACAGAGTGGGGAAAAAGGGGGGGGAGGGGAAGCATTATACGTTAAGGAAGAAATCGGGACTACGGAGGTGCAGGGAAAGGAAGGGGAAGCAGAGGTGATGTGGGTCACCTTAGACAGGAAAAACGGGAAGCAGTTGAAAGTAGGGGTGGCGTACCGGCCACCTACACAGGGGGAGGAAGGAGATGAATATCTTGTAAAGTCAGCAACGAGAATGGCATGAAATGGGGAAATTCTACTGGTTGGGGACCTCAGCCTCCCTGACATAGATTGGGAGGCCCAAACAGCAGCATCAGCTAGGAGCAGGGGCATCCTAGAGGCACTACAATGCATATTTCTACACCAACAGGTCAAGGAGCCCACTAGGGGTGGTAAGCTTTTGGATATGGTCCTCACTAATGGAGACAGTGTGGAGGAGGTGGAGGTGGGGGAAGAAATAGGAACAAGTGACCACAGAGTGGTCAGGGTCAAGGTGAGAATGGGCAGGGAGAAGAACAGGATGAAAACCAGGATACTGGACTTCAGGAAGGCAAACTTTAGCATGATGCGGAGGGTATTCACTGAAGAAATGTCAAGGATGGGGAACAAAGAGGAGGCTGAGGATTTATGACTAGCCATAAAGGGAGGGGTGCTAAAAGCCACGGATTCATGCATCAGGAGAGTCAGGAAGCACAGGAGGAAGAGAAGACCCCTTTGGTTTAAGAAGGTGGTCCGGAAAAAAGCCAGGGCTTTCAGGAAGTACAAGTCAACACAAAGGACGGAGGATGGGGAGGCCTACAGGGAAAAGAGAAGGGAGGCAGGACAGATGATAAGGAGGTGAAAGCGGTCACTGAGGAGAGGATAGCAAGGCAGGTCGGGGGGGGGATAAAACCTTTTTCAGGTATGTGGGAGAAAGAATGAAGGCACAGCAGGGAATTAGGAGAATAAGGGGCAAAGCTGAAACTATTCTGGAGGGAGACTTGGAGAAAGCAGAGGCCTTGAAAGATTACTTCTGTTCGGTCTTCATGAAGGCGGGAGAGGGCAGCAGACCAGTACGGGAAGAGAAGGGGGGAACCCACAGGCACATGGATCCTATAGTGTTCACGGCTGACAGAGTGAGCGAAGAGCTGGGTAGACTTAGGGTAATTAAAGCGATAGGGCCTGATGGCCTACACCCAAGGGTACTCATGGAACTGAGGGAGTTACTCTTACCACATTTGGCAAGACTGTTTAACATGTCATTGGATACAGGCATGGTACCAGAGGACTGGAAGAGGGCGGAGGTGGTTGCACTACATAAAGGAGGAAGGAAGGACAAGGTCAAAAACTACTGCCCTGTTAGTCTCACTTCGGTGGTGGGGAAGGTAATGGAGACATTACTAAAGGCAAGTCTGATGACATTCCTGGAGGAAAATGGTCTGCAGGACAAAAGACAGCATGGTTTCACTAGGGGTAGGTCCTGCCAGGCTAACTTAATAGAGTTTTTCGATTGGGTGACGCAGATAGTGGACCAGGGAGGGGCGGTGGACGTGGCCTACCTGGACTTCGGCAAGGCCTTCAACACCATACAGCACAGGAGGCTGGTGAATACGCTGGATGGCCTGGGGATGAGCCACAAAAGATAAAGGTGGGTAGGGAGTTGGTTGACGGGTAGGAGACAAGCAGTGGTAGTAAATGGGACACACTCCAGGGAACAGGTAGTGATCAGTGGGGTGCCACAGGGGTCAGTTCTAGGCCCACCACTCTTTAACATCTATATTGGTGACCTCGTGGAGGGTTTGGAGGGCTAGGTGTGCCTGTTTGTGGATGATACAAAAGTCTGCAATAGAGTGGATTCTGAAGGGGAAGTGGAAGCCATGAAGATGGACCTGGAGAAGTTAGAGAGCTGGTCAGAAACCTGGCAACTTAAGTTTAATGCAGGGAAGGGTGCAGTGATGCACCTGGGGAGGAAAAACAAGAGGTCAACTTACTCCCTTGGGGGGGAGGAAATCATGGCAAAGGAACAGGAAAGGGATCTGGGGATAGTGGTATCACGGAATCGGTGGGGAACCAGTGTAGCAAGGTGGTGGGTAAGGCGAATGGCATTTTGGCCTGCACTGCAAGGGGTTTTACTAGTAGAAAGAGGGAGGTACTAATGCCCTTGTACAGAACCATGGTGAGGCCACACTTGGAGTATGAGGTGCAGTTCTGGAGACCACACTTGCGCAGGGATATAGTGATGATGGAGAGGGTGCAGAGGAGGGCGACCAAGATAGTATGAGGGATGCGGGATATACCATATGAGCAGAGATTGAGGGAGCCGAACCTGTACCCGCTGGAGACTAGGAGAGAGAGGGGGGGGGGACATGATTCAGACTTTTAAGTACCTCAGGTGTGTAAACAGGGTGAAGGAAGGAAGTTTGTTCAAAATGGAAAAAGGAGTGTACACGAGAGGGTAAGGGCTCAGATTAGAAGGCAGGCAATACAAAGGCAATGTTGGGGCAGTTCTTCACAGAGAGAGTTGTGGAAGCCTGGAACAGGTTGCCAGAGGAGGTGGTGGGAGCCGAGTCAGTGGAGGGTTTCAAGAGGGCATGGGACAGACATAAGGGGTTGGGGAAGGAGATGATAGCATGTTAAGAGGGGTGGGAGGGAACAGGGGAGAGTATAAGGGCAGACTGGATGGGCCGTGTGGTCCTTTTCTGCCGCAGAATTTCTGTGTAATCAACTGACACAGTAATCCTATTGCCAGTACCCCTGCCACGGCAGAGCAGCAGCACCAGTTCCTTGCCAGTCCTTTTTCAAAAGTCAAGCAATTAACTATAGCTCAGTGAACTGATTGCAAGACTATATTTGACTCCAAGCATCTACTGTTTCCCATATTATACAGTCTATTGGTGAAATGATAGGGACAGTTCTGCAGTCCATTTCCACTGGGGAAAATGTTGGATTCAAAAGGCTGCTTGCATTTTTACAGCCAAGATATACAATACCATTTAGGTTTGCATTTACATAGAAACATAGAAACATAGAAGTTGACAGCAGATAAGGATCGCAAGGCCCATCCAGTCTGCCCATTTCTTTTTCTGCCTTATGAATGTGCCATCAGCCTTTGCTCGGTCAAAGGCCTATCTATTCATAATCATCTTATGCCTATCCCATGCATGTTTGAAGCCCTGCACTGTATTCATATCCACGGCTTCCTGAGGTAGGCCATTCCATGCATCCACCACCCTTTCTGTGAAAAAGAACTTCCTTACATTACCCCTTAATCCGCCTCCCTCTAATCTCATGCTGTGTCCTCTTGTCCTGCTATTTTTCTTATATTGAAACATGTTAGACTCTTTCACCTTGTTAATGCCCTTAAGGTGTTTGAATGTTTCGATCATATCACCTCTCTCCCTTCTTTGCTCTAGGGTATACTTATTGAGCTCCGTTAATCTGTCCTCATATGTTTTCTGATGCAGTCCCTGCATCATTTTGGTTGCCCTTCTCTGGACTGATGCAATTTGGTTAATGTCCATGTGAAGGTGTGGCCTCCAGTACTGCATGCAGTACTCCAGATGGGGTCTAACCAGTGTCTTGTAAAGAGGGATTATTACCTCCCTTTTCCAACTTGTGATACCCCTACTAATACACCCCAACATCCCTCTAGCCTTACCTACTGCTTTAGTGGTCTGCTTGGATGAATTCAGGTCATCAGTGATGATGACGCCCAAGTCTCTTTCTTCTCTTGTGACTGCCAGCAACTCCCCTCCCAGCCTGTTGGTAGCTTCAGGGTCTTTCTTCCCTATGTGCATGATCTTGCACTTCTTTGCGTTAAACTCCAGTTGCCACTCTTCCGACCATTTTGCTAGTTTATCCAAATCTCTTCTCATTCTGTCCACGACATCTGGATCACCTACTCTGTTGCAGATCTTGGTGTCATCTACAAACAGACAAACCTTACCCTCCAGTCCATCTGCAGTGTCACTGATGAAGATATTGAAGAGGACTGACCCCAGTACTGATCCCTGAGGTACCCCACTTGTGACTTGCATCTCTTCTGACTATATACCGTTTACCACCACTCTCTGTTTTCTGCCCGTCAACCAGTTTGCCACCCAGTTGACCAACTTCTGGCCCACTCCGAGCCTACCCAGCTTATTAATTAATCTTCTACGTGGAACAGTATCGAAAGCTTTACTGAAGTCATGGTAGGCAACATCAGCTGCTCCCCCTTGGTCTACCACTCTGGTTACCCAGTCAAAGAAATCTATGATTAGTTTGACAGGACCTTCCTTTTGTAAACCCATGCTGTCTTGGATCCTGTGCTCCTATGGATTCCAGTTGTTGCACTATCCTTTCCTTAAGGAGTGCCTCCACAATCTTGCCCACTACTGAGGCAAGACTGACTGGTCTGTAGTTCCCTGCTGCCTCCTCCCTGCTACCACTCTTGTGGAGCGGGATCACACGAGCTCTTCTCCAGTCTTCTGGGACCTCTCCTGTGCTCAGAGACTCACTAAACAGTTCTGATAATGGCTCTGCTAGTTCCACCCTTAGCTCCTTTAGCATCCTGGAATGTATGCCATCAGGTCCCATTGCCTTGTCCACCCTGAGCTTATCGAGCTCTTGTAGGACCCTTTCTTTTGTGAAGGGACTAGTGCACACCTCTTTTCCCCCTGTGTCCATAGTGCTGAGCTGTGGGCCCTGCCCTACCTTCTCTTCAGTAAATACTGAGCAGAAGTATCTATTTAGCATAGATGCTTCACATGCCCCCTTATCCCCTTTGATCTTAGGAATACCCCCTCTGGACTTTCTCCTTTCACTAATGTATCAATAGAAAATCTTGTCACCTTCTTTTACTGTTTGTGCTAGTGTTTCCTAGGTTTGGGCCTTTGCCTGCCTTACTGCCTTCCCTGATTCCCTTAGGGAAGTTTGGTTTGCCTCCCTATCTTCATCCTGCTGCATTCCCTTATATTTCCTGAAGGCCAGCCTTTTGGCTCTGACCTTTTCTGCTACTGTTTTTGAGAACCAAAGTGGTTTCCTTCTTTTTTGAACTTCCTTTTTCTCTCTTACACAATGGGATGTTGCTTCAAGTATTGCATCCTTAATGCTTGCCCACTTTGCCTGTACCCCTTCAATTGTATTTCTTTTTGCCAGGGCTAGCTTAACTCTGTTGGCCATCTTATCAAACTCCGCTCCTCTGAAGTCCCATATTTTTGCCTTGGAATGGGATGATTTAGTTCTAGTGGCCAAATTGAACCATACCATGTGAGGGTCACTGGCCCCCAGGTGATCTTTTACCTGAAGATTTGTGATCCTTTCCCTGTTAGTCAGTACCAGATCTAGGATAGCCCTGTTTCTTGTGGGTTATTGTACCAGTTGTTTGAGTCCCTCCCCCTGCAGGGAATCCACCATGTGTCTAATTCTGGCAGATGTTCCTGCTGGTATTGGCCAATCTGTATCTGGCATGGTGAAGTCTCCCATTATCAGAACCTCCCCTTTAGCGGTCATGTTTTGTATGTCTTCTAACAGTAATGTGTCTATGTCCTCCCCCCGGTCTGGAGGCCTGTACACAACCCCAGTTTGTATGGCTGTCCCATTTCCTGTTTCCAGGGTGACCCACAGTTCTTCTAGCTCCTTATGTGTCTTCTGAATTTCTGTAGCTTTGATATTTTCATTGACATAAAGGGCTACTCCACCCCTTTTGTACCTCAGTCTCTTCTGAACAGTACATAGCCAGGTACTGAAGTCTCCCAAGTGTGGTTACTGGTAAACCATGTCTCGTTAATGGCTACTATGTCCAGTTTAGCCTCTGTCATTATTGCCTGCAGGTCTGGGATCTTGTTTCCCAGACTGCAAGCATTTTACCTGCAGAGTAGTTTCAGAGATTTACCAAGCAGTCTAACCCTGCATTGTGCACACACTTAAGGAGGCAGAGGGTGGGGCTGTACACTTCGCAACGGATATTTGGACAAGCGCATCAACTCAAGGGCATATTTCTCTGACCGCACACTGTGTTCCTTTTTCACAGTTACAAAAGCAGTCTAATCTGACACCATAAGACCAGTACAGGAGAATTGCATTACTCAGTGCCAGTGTTATGAATGGTGAACACAGTGATACTGGAGGACTCCAGACCCAGACAATAATATAGCAGTAAGTCATGGAATTAGCGTGCATTACACTATAGTACTGCTATGCTACTTGCCACTCTGCTGGTTATGGTATCCACTTGCGTGTCAGCTTACAGCTTACAGTAAAACAAAAACTGCAAAGCCAAATACAGCAACTACAAAACAGTGTGGCCACATAGGGCGATTGTCAAAAGACAGCGATCATCAAAACAGTGACCTATGGCTTTTCCCCCTCCCTGAGTTGTGCCCCCCCTGGAATTTGTTATATTTAGTATGGGGGCTTTGCCTCCTACAGAAAGTAACTTTGGCACTGTGTTTGTCATTTCAGTGATCGCTATCTTTTGACTGTCACCCTATGTGGCCACACTGTTTTGTACTTGCCGTATTTGGCTTCACAGTTTTTGTTTCACTCAAATCACATAGAACCCTCGGGGTTAGCTGGTATGGCTGTGTTAGATTTTTTTATCAATTTATTTGAGTTGGGGGACTCATACCCCCATAACCTCCTGTTTTTTTTTAACATGGGGGTGTGGGGGACTAAGCTCCCCAACTCAAGCTGATTAAAAAAACCTACAGGTTGACATGGTGTAGAGTGTGCTGTACTTCTCAAGTAGTGTAAGAGGGTCCAGAGTCCTCCAGTATCACTATGAACACACTGCAGTTAACATGTAACACCCTAGAAAAAACGTGTGAGGAATGGATGCTCACAAGAGGATTATGAGTAGGCATGACAGCGACAGATAATGTAGCTAACATGATAAATACTTTCAGTGACAGTGGTAAAAAGGAGTAGAGAGAGTAAATGTAAACTGCTTTGCACACACATTAAATTTAGTTATCCGTTATGCTTTAGACAGCAGCACAAGTATCAACAATCTTATTGCAGTTACACGTAGAATAACCAGCCTCTAACACCGGTCTCTGAAAACAACTGCCAGCAGCTAGCAAAACTGCCTCAACACTCCTTGATATTGGATGTCACTACTAGATGGAAGTCTACATATTACATGATTGGTGGAACAAAAAAGGCTGGACATGCAATGGCTATGTCACATGACACTGGCAGAACTATTCACCGCTGGACAACCCTGGACTAACTTTTTCACATCCTTGCTCTATTTGACAGTGCTGCCTGAGACCTCAGCAGCAGCAGTGCCTCTATTAGTGAGGTTATTCCCATGATGCATAGTTTCTTCAACTGCACTAATGAAAAAATTTGACAATGACTATTGTTCTGATTTAATACAACTGGCACAGACATTAAATGATGAACTTCATAGGCAATTTGACAACATATTGAACGATAAAAAATATGTCATAGCTACAATATCAGATCCTTATTTTAAGGATGTCTTCCATATTCAGGATCCCCCTGCTTTACATGAGTATAAACAGCATATAATCCAAAAGGAGCAAGTGCCTAAGCACTCTTGAAAGCTCCGCTTCTTCCAGTACAGCAAAGAAACTGTCCTGAGGCTCAGGCACAGGGTTCAAGTGTCCGTTTCCATACTGAAACTTCCAGGAGTATGCCTGCCTCTAGCACGGCTGCAGAGAATCAGCGTCACACACACCATGCCAAGAACATGTGGACTTGCTTAAGTCAGATTGAAAAAAAAAAAAGGCCACATTTAGAAATCTTGTCAGAGGAGGACTTCACTGCTGAAAGAATGCCTACTGGATACCTTAATGAACCCAGAGACCCAAACCCTGAAGCAGATCCTTTGTTGTACTGGAAGTCGAAGAGATCCATGTGGCAACCTCTTGTTCAAGTTGCTGCCTATTATCTTGCTTGTCCACCTGCCATTGTACCTCCAGCAAGGCTATTCAGCACCACTGGTGACATTGTAACTCCAACCAGAGCTACAAGTCTCCCTGCACACGTTGAACAACTGGCATTTGTAGAAGTCAGCTTGCCCACACTGAATTATAATTATTTCATGCATTATGTAGAGCAAGATGAAAAAGAGTCTGATATCGAAAGGACAGACAACTAAGCAATTACGTGCTACCTGACTTTCCTCTGGGTGGAGAAGTACATGATGAGAAAATGCACCATGGATCTTAACTTTTAGCTTTACTGCTGCTGTCTGCTGCTCAGTTCTTTACAGAGGCTAGGCACTACATCATCCACCACTAACTCTAAATAAAGCAAACCTTAATGTTTGAACCAACAAAACACTAACATGTTTCCTTATTGTCACTATCACCGTCAGAGAAAGTCATTACAAAGTATTCGTCATACCTGTTGTTTTACTTTGCTGTTAATGTTAAAACTAATATAGGGCAGAGATCTTTGTTGCTTCAGTTACCTAATTTTTTCAGCTCGTTACCCCAAATTCCGTCTGTTGGTATGACAAGTGTATCTGTTTTTAAATCTTGGTTTTAAAAAAAATGTTACTTGCTTCTGATTGTCGCAAATGTGGTTGATGTTGCTTATGAACTGTATTTTTTTGTTTGGCATGTATATGTAGTAAGTTATGCTTGTTAGTATGGTTTGATTGAACTTTGTTTTTTATTCAAGTTTTTTGCATCTGGTCACCCACGAAAACGGGCAGTTTTGCTCATGCTCTTACCAGATTTTAAATAAACAAATCAAACATGCTGGCAGCAGTTATATGTCATCTCCTTCACTGATTTGGAAAGAAAGTTACATACAGTACTGCTTGTATATATCCTTATGTCTTTCATTCCTCCCTTATGGGTCAAAAATCTGTTTCACTGATGAGGTAAAACATTACACCTGTGTGAGACTGTACTGGTACTGTGGGGTGGGTAGAATGGAATTGATGGAGGAGAAAATGATGCCCATAGTTCATTCACACCAGCCTGTTCAGTGCAGCAGATCCACACCTGCAGTGGGTGTAACAATAACCAGTATTCTAAATCGTCTGCTTCTTTTTCTATTCATGCCACCATTATGCCAATTACAGTTAAATTCCCTATAACTCCCAATAATTTCCAACATAAATTGTGCTGCTGCCATTGCACACCCCCAGACCGCTGTCACTCTTTGTGTCGTAAATTGCCTCTGTGTGACCCATCTTCACATTCCTCTCATAATTCTGTTGCTGGCTGCCACTTGAAGCCCAGACTACTGCCACTCTTCCTGTTGTAAATTGTCCCTACGTGACCACCTTTTCTCATTTCTTCAACATAGTTCTGTTTCAGCCACTGCATACCCCAGACCACTACACTGTCACTGTAGTCTTTACTGATTTTTGCACAGTTTTACATGAAACAAGTACGTATGCCTGACCACACCACCTGACATATGACTTATCTTACTAAAGCACAAGTTGATTACAAGTAGTGGAGAGTCCACATCAATATAAACATACCTGCAATACCATTCAAAACAGTAAAAACATTATAAAGAAACCAAGAATGGCAGTACAGTTCATACCATTATAAATTCCTACTTAAACCCCTGTGAGTTCAGGTGAACCATTATATCATCCTTAATCAATATATCCTTTGTCCCAGAGCTGATCAATGTCAGATTCCCCTGCCCCTCCCTGCACACCCAACCCATTACCTTCCATACAATTTCTAAATTACGGTAGCAAAAAAAATGTTGTAGGTGCCGTATTGGTCCTTTTAAAAACAGATCCAGAAACAAATGATTTGATACCTTTTATTGGACCAACATGGATGTTCTTTGTTTTTTTCTGTAACATCCATGTTGGTCCAATAAAAGGTATCAAATCATTTGTTTCTGGATCTGTAAATTATGGTAGGTGAGCCTCAGTACACTGGAGAGAGATTAGTCTCCAATCTGCCCTTCAAAGCATAGGTTAACCTTCTCCAGTGGTAGGATGTGCATTAATAATTCTTTCCACATCTGGACTGCTGGTGTTCGTTTTGAAACCCGTAAATTATGAGTACCTTTCCTCACTAACACTAGCATTTACCCGTGTTGTTCTGGGATATAAGATCCAGTCATCTCTGTCCACCACTTCCATCCTGAAGAAAAGACACTCCTGGATATCAGTTATCAATACTCAAGTGATAACCATCATTTCTTTTGCAACCAGTGTCCAAAACCATCTTAGTACTGGGCAAGCCCAAAAATAATGGAAGCAGGTCCCATGCTCACTTTGGCATCTATTACAAATTAATGAAAACCCTTTACTAAATTTGTGTACCATAGCTTGGGGGGGGGGCATATACTAATAGTGGAACTCCTTATATTTGTTACAATAGACCAACTCTTATTGGGTATCTGCAGCCCCTGATGTCTCTCCCATGTGCCCTTTACTTTAACTGAATAATCAGGCTCATTATCATCTGGTCAAAGAAACACAGAACATAGAAACATACACAGTGATGGCAGAAAAAAGATCAGTGGTCCTTCCAATCTGCCCATGGTGCCCTATCTAATCCCAGGACCTATTGTCCATCCAGGGCCCTAGCCCTCCCAATCCACCCCCATTCCCCTCCCAGTGTCTGTTGTCCCAAATAACCACTATACGCTTCACTGTGTCATAGCCATGTTTGAAACCATTTATAGTTTTAGTATCCACCACCTTGATTGATAAACTGTTCCATGGTTCTACCACCCTTTCTGTAAAATAATATTTCCTCATATCCCTCCTGAACCTTCCTCCTGTCAGCTTCCACTTATGCCTGTGTGATCTCAAACTGTTTCTCATGCTGAATAATTCCCCACAGTCCACCTTGTTTATTCCTTTCAGGAACTTGAAAGTCTCTGGCATATCCCCCTTGTCCCTTCTGGCCTCTAGTGGGTACATGTTCAGTGCCGTGAGGGGCTTCTCATAAGACCTATCCTGTAGGCCCTGAATCCTCTATGTCACCCATCACTGCACCATTTCCAGCCTGTCCTTATATTTCCAGAGGTGGGGAATCCAGAACTGGGCACAGTACTCCAGCTGAGGCATCACCAAGGAGCTATAAAGGTATAGAATTGCCTCTTTCCTTCTTCTGTCAATAACCTTCTCGATACACGCCAGCATCCTGTTTGCCTTACTACTGGCCTTGTTGCACTGGCTTGATTGTTTGAGGGTGCCCCTGATGATAACTTCTAGGTCCTATTACTCAGCTGCAGTGCTGAGTTTTATCACACCCATCCAGTACTCAGTCCTGGGGTTCCTGTTCACTAAGTGCATAACCTTGCACATTTTGGTATTGAATTTGAATTGACAAATCTTAGACCACATTTCTAGTCTTTTCAGATCACTCTGCAAATCCTTGATTCTCTCATTGCTAGCTGCCCTCCCACAGAGCTTAGTGTCATCTGCGAAGAGACACAACCTGTCCTGGATATTTTCTCCAGTGTCGTTGATGAACATATTGAAGAGGACTAGACTCAGGACAGATCCATGTGGCACCCCACTCATGACCTCTCTCTCTTCTGATCTGACCCCATTTACCACAACCCTGTACTACCTCCCCCTTAGCCAGTTACCTATCTATCTTACTATGTCCCTAGCTGCACCCAGATCCTCCATCTTCTTCAGCAAGCATCTGTGAAGCAATAAGTCGAAAGCTTTGCTGAAGCAGAAGTAGGGTAAATCCATGTTGTGGCCCCTATCCAATTCCCTTGTCACCCAGTCAAAGAAGACTATCAGGTTAATTCGACAAGACCTCCCTGCCACAGACCTGTGCTGTTTACTATCTTTAAGACTATTGCTCTCCACTAATCCACGAGGTCCTCTTTGACCAGTGACTCCATCAGCTTCTCTACAACTGAGGTAAGACTGACAGGTATGTAGTTCCCTACCTATTCTTTGTCCTCCCCATGGAGGGGAACTAAATCCACCACCCTCTAATTCTTTATGCCTATGCAGTGAGCTATTGAATAGCCCTACCAGAGGTTCAGCCAGTTCCACAGTCACTTCCTATAGCATCCTCAGATGCATCCCATCCGGTCCCGGGCCGTTATCTATCTTTAGGGCAGCTAGCCTTTTCTGGACCCTATTGCTTGTAAGTACTGATTGCCTCATCTCCAGGACCCCCTAAGTTGCCACTTTGATTCCACTCTCTGGCAAGGGCTGCTGTTATCCTTAGTGAAGACCAAGCAAAAGTAATCATTTAGGATGGCAGCCTTCTGCCCATCCTCATCTATCACCCTACCCTCCTCTGATAACCTAACAATTCCCCCTCCTTTATTCCATTTGTCCCTAGTATAATGGAAGAGATGTTTATCACTGCCCTTGCCCCTCTGCAATACGCTGCTTTTACCTAATTGCCCTCTTTGCCTCTTTATTTATTCTCCTCATTCTTCCTCCTTGTGCCTTTGTTTTTATCTGTAGAAGACCCTTTTCTTGGCCCTCACAGCATCCATAACCTTTGCTGAGAACTATAGTGGTCTCATGAACTTGTTTCTTTTATTTTCCTTTCTCATATATAACCTTGATGCCTCGTGAATGGCCGCCTTTGTTTCTCTCCATCTCTCCTTCACTCCTCCTATGCTGACAATTCTGACTAATTTGTCCCATACTAGCTCCCTTATACTGTTGAAGTCCACTCTTCTGAAATCAAGGCCCTCAGTTCTAGATTGGGGTTTTCAGCTTCTAAAGGCCAGCTGGAACCAAATGAAATTGTGATCACTGTTCCCTGGAGGCTCCCCAACTCTCATAGCTCCTACCACCTCTAAGTAGGTGAGCAACACATCGAGAATGGCCTTCTGCCTAGTGGGTTCCTTAACTAGCTGTACCAGAAGTCAGTCCTGGGATGCGTTCAGCAAGGCTTTATTTCTGGTGCTCCTGGTTACTGGAACATCCCAGCTGATATCTGGCAGATTCAGATCCCCCCGTCAAACATAAGCTTTCAATATGACCCCTTTCAGGAGTCTCTGGGCCCCCAAGACTACAGTACCACTTCTATACCTGCCTGCAAGGACGCACTTGAATCCTGCCACTCAGCTCTCTTAATGTAGTCTCTCACTGGCAGTTAATGAAATTGATGAGAGCTGTGGCTATCTAACTGTTCTTTCAATCCTTGACAGGTTTTAAGAGCTTGCTGGGAGAACAAGTCAACCAAGCACTGGCTGCCCCTACACCTTCAGAAATCGAACCTAGATCCTTCAGACCAGGAAGAAACTTTGCATTTCCATATATTGATGTTAACAAAGATAGTTCCTCCAAACCCCCTTTATGTCTCATAATAGCTTTCCAGGCGTTAAGTGTGTATTAAACCATCGGGTATGTGTGAGCTTCTCCCTTGAGAGCACGAAGCCCACCTATATACAGAAAAGCATGCAAAAGTCTGTCCTTCCAGGGGAAAACCAATTTGAGTCTACACCTCCAGCAAGCCAATATGCAGTACATCTCATTTATGCCACTCAGTGATACAGTCTAAAATCTGGAAAGTTCTGGCCTCCATCGACAGACAGGTGCACTTTTCAATTTGGCCAGGCCTGCCCTAGGGCACTTGTTAATTCAAATAAAACTAGAGTGGGAAGCTTCCAAAATGTGGGTGTCTGCCTGTGTTTGACCCATCAGGGGCATCTAAATGGGGTATACTATCTGTAATAAAATATTCATTTTTAACAAGTTTGTTTCACCCAACCAGGATATTGGGAGTCCCTGGCACCTACGCATATCCCGACTGACCTGCCCAATGATGAAGCTATAATTTCAGTTGTAAAGAGAAGACACAACTGACCCCACTTCAATACCCAAATATACAATCAAGTCCTATACTATCCTGTATGGGTTACCCCTTAATACAGTGGAGTCTCAGAAGCCACCTACTGCCATAATTTCAGACTTTGTAATAATGTGATTTTATGATCCAGGCCCCCTAGGTGGGGACCCCTATTGTATCAATGAACCAACACACATTAGTAAGAAAAACCCCATGAACAGCACCCTACTGGATATCCTTCTTGTAACAGTTCAGTACAACAAAGGATCTGCTTCAGGGTTTGGGTCTCATGGAAGTGCCCTTAACACTCATGCTCTGCTGGTAAAAGCCCATATAAAAGGCTAGAACTTGTTACTGGTTTACTGTAGATCTCAAGGCTGCATTATTAAAAAGAGATAAGCTCTGGAAAAAGCTCGCAAGTCACATTCAGCTGAAGACTGGTGTCATTTCAGAACAGCCAGAAATTACTGCACTAAACTGATCAGAGAGGCCAAGGCCAATTTCTACTGCTCAGAACCGGACTCTGCCTCAAAATGTCCTACCAAATTCTGGTCCACAATAAAAGAATTGTCTGGTCATACGGTAGGAAATGTGCTCCCCTCAAAAATTACCTCCGACAATGGTATTATTAATGATAGAAAGGAGATACTACAGGCCTTCAATAACCACTTTGTCATTGCTGGTCTAGCATTTGACAATTCACCCGCATGTTTGTTATGCTCTCAGAGCAGTGCACAGCTTCCAGTACCTAGTACCTCAAATGCTGTTTTCTCCTTTTCACCTACCTCCTCGAAAGATCCTGAAGATCTTCTTCTACAATTGGATACAAGGAAAAGTGCTGGTGCAGATTCCTTCGACCTCTTCTTACTAAAGATTGCTTACCATGTCCTTGCAGTACCAATCGCCACCTATTCAATCTGTCTTTATCTCAAGGGACCTTCCCTCGCCTATGGAAAATTGCTCATGCCATCCCACTGTTTAAATTGGGGATCCCAGTGATCTAAATAACTACAGGCCAATTTCTCTCCTCCCCATACTGTCAAAACTCTTGGAAAAAATTGTGAATGCCCTGCTGAGAACCTTTCTAGACAACATGAATCTCCTAAACCCTATGCCGTCTGGTTTTCAGAACCAATCATAGTACTATTACAGCTCTGGCAAAAGTAACGAATGATTGGCAATGTGACTTAGAGAAAAAAAAATGTGTCTGTGCCATTTTTCTGGATCTTAGCAAGGCCTTCGATACTGTCGACCATTGGCTTCTCCTTTCTGCATTAAATATGATTGGCCTGGACTCGTCCTCCCTGCGTTAGTTTCATGATTACCTTACTGACAGGCAACAGCAGGTCAAGGCTGAAGGAGAGCTTTCCCCTCTTAAACCGCTGAAAAGAGGTGTTCCACAGGGTTCCATCTTAGGGCCACTGCTTTTTTGCTATCTATATTAACAGTATAGATGTTGGCATTAAGGAGGCAAACATTCACCTGTTTGCAGATGATACAGTGCTGTACATAAGCCATACATCACCTGAAGCTGCTCGTGAAGACTTGCAAAATGACTTCAGTCTGCTACAGAACCAGCTTCTTAGCAAAAAACTACTACTTAATGCAAAGAAAACAAAAGCAATGCTATTCTCACCAGTCATACGGCGTACCCCACTATTATTGGTATGCTTCCCTCCATTACCACTTTATTAGGAGAGAACTTGGGATTTGCAACAAAGTTCAAGTACTTGGGGGTCTGGCTTGACCACAAACTTTCCTTTGCGGATCATATAGAGGATTTGCTGAAAAAACTGAGGTAGAGGCTTGGTCTCTTTCAGGATAAACCGCCTACTGACCACAGATGCTAAGAGGCATCTAGTTCAGTCCACGTTCCTCTCCTTAATTGACTATGCTGACTTTATTTATAGCCAGTGTACTGCCTCCTGCCTTGGAAAATTGGATATACTGTATCACAGAGCACTGAGATTCATCACTGGCCTTCCATTCTCTACCCATCACTGCTCTTTATATGCAGCTGTGGGGTGGACCTCTCTTCAGCACAGGCGTAATAGAAATGCCGCACTATGGACATTCAGAGTCATTACCAATAAACTTCTGCAGTACATTGCTGACTGTCTGCCTCTAAGTTTGATAGGCAACTATGCCTTGAGAAGCAGCACGTTGATTTCCTTGAAAGTGCCGAGGGTCAGCACACGATTTGGGAGAGCGGCCATAAGCTTTGTGCTGCCTTCGCTCTGGAATAAGCTTCAGAAATCATTAAAATTAAGCACCCCGGTTAGTCTTGCTGTGTTCAAGACACTGCATACCAAAACTGTCATTGACGTATGCAACTGCTTCTATCGCCCTTAGTTTGCTTGCTGTTTGCCCCCTGCTCACCTTCTCATGTCTCTCCATGAACCTCATTCTGGCCATTATCGACTCTCAAATTATTTCCTTAATCCTGGGTCCTTATTTACCCCTTCTACCCTTGTCTGTCCATCATGCCATAGCCTGTTAACTTAGTGCTCCTAGTAATGTAACTATCCCTATCCAATTCTCACCCTGGTTGGTTCTACCTCCCCTTACCCTCCACCCGTTCTTATATACTTGAAACTTTGTTATACTTGAAAATGAAATTGATTCATTTTACAGTTTTCCTTCTTATCTACCTTTATCTGCTCTCTGAAGATGTTGTGAATATGTATATGAATGTTATAAATATGAATACTATGTATCTATTGATGACCTCAAGGTAGGGAAACAGTGTGACAAGGCAGCAGGTAAAGCAAATAGGATGCTGGGATGCATAGGCAGGGGCATCACCAGCAGGAAAAGGGAGGTCATAATTCCACTATACAAGACACTAGTGAGGCCCCACCTGGAGTACAGTGTACAGTTCTGGGAGACCTTACTTACGTAAGGACATAGACAGGGTAGAGAAGGTTCAGAGGAGGGCAACAAAGATGGTACATGGATTGCATCACAAGTCCTATGAGGACAGGTTGAAGGAATTGAATATGTACTCCCTGGAGGAGAGGAGGGAGAGATGGGATATGATAGAGACATACAAGTATCTTACAGGGAGGAACAGGGTGCAGGAATACACTATTTTTAAGTGAAAAAGATGTTCCAGGACTAGAGGGCATGGGATGAAGTTGGAGGGAGGATGATTCAGAGGAAACGTGAGGAAGAATTTCTTCACAGAACGGGTGGTGGACAAGTGGAACACCCTGCCAAAGGAAGTGGTGGTGGCTGAAACAATCACGGGATTTAAGAATGCATGGGATAGACATATAGGAATTCTGGAGGTCAGGGTTAAGGGGCAATAGACTTCTACGAAAACATAAAGTAAACTTACAAGCTCAAATGGGCAGACTGGGTGGGCCATAGGCCCTTATCTGCCGACACTGTCTATGTATCTATGTATCTACTGTATAACCTTTTACCTAATATTGTTTACACAGATCTGCACTGACTGTACTTAATTGCTTGTTCTTGACCTTGTGTGATGCAGGTCCACCTTGTAAATGAGCTTGCTCAATGGTGTTCGCCTGGATAAATAAAGATGTGATTGATTGATTGATCCTGTACCCCTCTATTACGTATTGCCAGTTATTCAATTGCAAGAGCAAACAGGAGCAGAGAGAGGAAGCACCCCTACCTCATTCCCCCTGTGAACCCCTAGAGGTCTCATCGTTAACCAATACCTTTGCCCTGGGCAAATGACAGTGAAATCTCACCCAGTTTATAAAAATCAGAGCCCATACCATACCGACCCAACAGAGTAAAGAAATAGTTCCATTCAACCCTGTCAGAGGGCTTTTTCAGCATCAGTGGAGAGTATGAATACTTCTCACGGCTGCAGAGTGCCTCAGTGTATTATGTTAAGTAGTTGCCTCATATTGTGAAATCAGTGTCACCCTTGGACAAAGAAAGTCTTACTTTTTTTTTTTACTTTTACTTGAGAAAACCAGTGAGCAGAGCTCATTCTCATTGGTGTGTGTGTGTGTGGTTTGGCCTGGGTGCACTAACTGAGAAGGATGCTTTCCAGCCTAGAAGCTAAGATCTTTACCAAGATTTTCGCATCTAAATTTAAGAGAGATAGTTCTGACTTTTAAGAACTTTCTATAATCAAACAATAACATCTTACACTGAACTGCCTCCCCAGACCCAAGCTATGCCTTCCTTAGCCTGTATGCCGGTGCCGTTGCTGCGGCATGGAGGCCAGAGCTGACTGCCATGGTTCAGCTTCTCAGATTACCACCCTCGTGCATAAATCTTACACACTGGCTGCCATACATTTTTCTCTCTGTTTTTTTTTAACATAGTTTTTTCTCCATCACTTCCATTTGTGCACTCCCCAGGTCTGGGGTATGTAACCCCCCATGGCAGCCTCCCAGCTCTGTACTCTGCTAACCCCCATCCATCACTCCAGTGGCAGGTGTGGGGGGGGGTCTATGGCACAGGGACTGACAGTACTACCAGCTGTCATCCTGATAGCAGGGCAGTTTTTACCACCCAGGTTTTTCTACCACCCGCCTCTCCTTGGCACACAGTACAGCTTACTGGGTATCAGCCTCACACACACAGTAGACTTCCTGCAGCACAGCAAACTCCCCAGGCCTCCACAGGGGTCATTGGGGTGGCAAAACCTGGTACTATCCCTCCTTAGGGGGGAGCGCTGCCATGTGGTTCTGCCTTTGGGCCATCGTCAAGCCCCACAATAATGTTTTCTTACTATAGAACAAAGCAGCTATTTAAAGAGACGTATGGCTCTTATACTGTAGGTACAGTATATGCATTGTGCCTTTTTTGAAAATAATTAAGTACGCCAAACCAGCAATTTGTATGTGCATATCTGGATGGTCCCAATTTACTAGCTAGCCCCCAGCTGGGAATGCTGGAGGCTGCTCATCAACTAATCAGGGATGCACACTGTGAAGTCCAGTGTCCTTTTTTTAAATCTTGCCTTATGAGACAAATGGTGCCTTGAACATTCAGTTCATTGTTTATTTTGGGAGGTGGGAACTTGAACATAATACTCGAGAGTAATGAAAAATGTGCATGTTTAAGAAACATCTTCAGAATGCTAATGCTAATAGCTTTTGCAGCAGTTATGAGATCATGGTGCATTTAGTACCACAGGTTTACATACCGGAACCCAAAAACCTCTTCAAGCAATCACAAAGTGCAATGAATAATAGTGTGCTTTTTGGCATGCTGTCTTTCTGGATTAGTGCCTTAGGCAGCTGTAGTCCTATAAATGTCTTTCTGAGTAGGGTCTGGCAGTAGTTAGCACAAAGACCCCATTTTAATATCTGGGAGAAAAAAGGGCTAAATACACATGGATTTGTTATCAGTGGCGTCCCTGCCTGAAAAAAGAAGCAGAACATTGATACAATCCTTACTTGGGGAATAATGAAACCAAGGACTCACTGTTAGAATTTTGGACTCTTAGCCCAAATTCTGTTAACTATAAGTTATGCTTCTATTCATCTTTATCACCATTTTCCAGGTGCATTTCTCTTGGTAGCAAACTTTGGGAGCTTGTCATGTTTCTAGGAAGATGGTCATGGGACACATCAGCAGCTTAACAGGCACACAGTTCATGCTAGTAGACTGGGAGTAAGCTAGCTTCCTGACAAACACTCTGAAGCCTGAAAAGAACTCAGTACTTGCAGATATATAGGGGCATCCCTACGGCTTAATGGTAAGCAGTGTGATATGACATGCTGATGGCCCAGGTTCCTGTCCTGAGCCTGGGGTGGCCTACACTGGGTGGCAGAAGCAGTCCTAAGCATTCATCTCAGATGTCTCCTGGCTCAGGGAGGGTAGGTGGTTCTTTTGTAAAGAACTGCATCCTTAGATTCCACTGATTCTGTACTGATGCCACCCTAATGTACCAAAGTCAACAACAGTCAACGGAAATGCAAAATGGCTTCCTTTTCAGCTGTAGGTGACGGTAAAGGTAAAGTTGTTTATTTTCTGGCTGCTGTAAACAAATGCTATGTTATGGTACAAATAAACTCTCCTGTCTTGGAGAATGTGTGGTGGGTTGTTCCTGAATGACTGATTGATACAGCATTAGTGCTACCCTAACTCTGACACTCTTTCAAGACTCGGAAAATTACTCACTCATCAATGCTTTGAGGGAGTGTGTTGGATTCAGGGTAATGACAATACTGTATCAATCAGTCATTCAGACCTTGAGAAACACCACACTACATATTCACCACTGGCGAGGAGACTTTTCTTACCCAAAGGTTGTATTTCCCTACTTTTGAGGCCTTGTGCACTCATCCTAACTGATGCCTAAATGTAGTTTATTGCAATTGTCTTCCTTTTTAAAAGAATATTTAATAACAAATGTACACAACACTGCACACGACTCTGTATTGAGATGGCTAGCATTATCAATGCTTTTTCTGCCAAGCAGCCCCTGAATGTCCCTGGTGCCCACTTGCATTGCTCACCCCCCCCCAAGCAGGCCTGAAGCCCTAAGTCCAATGGCATGGCCCAGCCTCCCTCACCATGACCCATGCCAAATAGTGTCTAATGTTCAGTAGCAGTCTCTTCCTTCACCTTACTCCCATTCTGAGCTGTACCTGGAGTCTAGAGGCACTATTCCTCTTTACTCCATCCTAGTGCCATGCAGTTCTGGAGTCCAGTAGTATCCTCTCCCACATCCCAATCTAAGCAGTCTTTGGCATCCAGTGGTACCCCCACACACCCTGACCTATGGTCCCTAGTGTCCAGTGGCACCCACCCTCCCACAACCAACCTGTGCAAATGACTCCCTAGCAGCATGGTATCTCCTCCCCATGCCAATGGTTTCCAGACATCCAGAGACACACCCTCTGTCACTCTGCCCTATTCTAATAGATCTTTGGCATCCAATGGAACCCACCAATAGCTTGTCCTGTTCCAAATGATCTCAGGCATCAAGTGGTACCCACATACCCTGTCCCATGCCAGTTGATCTCTGTCTTCCAGTGACAACCCTCCCATTCCCTGCCCTATGCCAACTGATCCCAGACATCCAGTGGCACCCCCTTCCCATGCCCTACCCCATGCTACTGGATCCCAGACATCCAGTGGCACTTATTTCCACACTCTGCCCCATGCCAATGAATCAATGGTATCCAATGGCACCTCACCCACACCTTTCCACATGCCAATTGATCCCAGACATCCAATGGCACCCCTCCCACATCTTGCCTCATGCTAACTGATCCCTGGCATCCAGTGGCACCCAGTCACATATCGTGCCCCATTCTGTTAGATCCTTGGCATCCAATGACACCCACTGCCATACCCTCTCCCATGCAAATTGATCTCAGGCATCCAACTGCACCCCATCATGTACCCTGTTCCATGCCAACCGATCTCTGTCATCCACTGGCGCCCCATCCCACACCCGGCCCAATGCTAACTGATCCCTGTTATCCAGTGGCACCCCACCCACTCCCTGGCTCATGCAAATTGATCCCAGACATCCAAAGGCACCCCCTCCCACACTATGCCCCATGCCAATTAATCCCTGGTATTTAATGGCTTTCTACCTGTGGCTTGCCCCATGTCACTTGTTCCCAGACATCTAAAGATAACCCCTCCCATATCCTGCCGCATGACAACTGACCCCTGGCATCCAGAGACACCCCCTCCTGCACTCTGCCCAATTCCAGTTGATCCCTGGTATCCAGTGATACCCCCCACACCCTTTCCCATTCAAATTCAACACTGGCATGCAGTGACACCCCCCTCACACCCTGACCTATTCCCATTTATTCCTGGTATCCAGCAACACCCCCTCCCACATTCTGCCCTATTCTAGTAGACCCCAGGTATCAAGTGATACTAAGTCCCACATACTGCCACATTTCAATTGATCCCAGGCATCCAGTGGTGTCACTTCCCACATCCTGACCCATTCTGGTTGATCCCAGGCATATAGTGATACCCCCCTCCCACATCCTTCCCCATTTCAACTGATCCCTGGTATCCAGTGATACACTCTCCCTCACACTGTGCCAATTTCAATTTAACCCAGGCATTCAGTGACACCCGCTCTCACACCCTGACCTATTCCCATTTATCCCTGGTATCCAGCAACACCTTCTCCCACATTCTACCCTATTCTAGTTGACCCCAGGTATCCAGTGATACCCAGTACCACATCCTGCCACATTTCAATTGATCCCAGGCATCCAGTGGTACCACCTCCCACATCCTGACCCATTTTGGTTGATACCGGGCATACAGTGATACCTTCTCCCACATTCTGACCCATTCCAACTGATCCCTGGTATCCAGTGATACACTTCCCTCATCCTACCCCATTCCAGTTGATCACAGGCATCCAGTGATAGCCCCTCCCACAGTAGCCCAATTCAAATTGATCCCAGACATCCAGTGATAGCCCTTCCACAGTAACCCAGTTCCAACTGATCCCAGACATCCAGTGTTACTCCCTCCCACAATAGCCCAATTTCAACTGATTCCAGGCATCCAGTGATACCCCCTCCCACAATAGCCCAATTCCAACTGATCCCAGGCATCCAGTGTTACTTCTTCCCACAATAGCCCAATTCCAATTGATCCCAGGTATCTAGTGATACTCCTTCCCCATTCCAGTTGATCCCAGAAATCCAGTGATAGCCTCTCCACAGTAGCCCAATTCCAACTGATCCCATGCATCCAGTAATACCCCCTCCCACACTAGCCCAATTCCAACTGATCCCAGACATCCAGTGTTACTACCTCCCACAATAACCCAATTCCAAATAATCCCAGGCATGCAGTGATACCCCCTCCCACAATAGCCCAATTACAACTGATCACAGGCATCTAGTGTTACTCCCTCCCACAATAGCCCAATTCCAATTGTTCCCAGGCATCCAGTGATACCCCCTCCCATATCCTTCCCCATTCCAGTTGATCCCAGAAATCCAGTGATACCCCCTCCCACAATAGCCCAATTCCAACTGATCCCAGGCATCCGGTGATACCCCCTGCCACAGTAGCCCAATTCCAACTGATCCCAGGCATCCAGTGTTACTCCCTCCCACAATAGCCCAATTCCAATTGATCCCAGGTATCCAGTGATACCCCCTCCCACACCCTGTCCCATTCCAACTGATCCCAGGCATCCAATGACACACCCTTTCACACCCTGCACCATTCCAATTACCTAGATATATAGAAACACAGACAATGACAGCAGATAAAGATCTACCAGCCCATTCAGCCTGCCCACCCTACCTGACTACGCTGCTCTGGCCCAAGTGACCATCCCGCCTCCTAGTTTCTGCCGCATCCTCCTCTGACTAAGCCCATATGTCTGTCCCACCACCCTTGAAACTGCTCACAGATTTGGCCCTTGCCATTTCTACTGGTAGGATGTTACAGTTGTCCACCAGTCTTCTCATTAAAAAGTGTTTGTGGGTATCTTTCCTGAATCTCATGCCAGCTAATTTGAGCAAAGTTTCCATCATCCCTGTATTTGAGCTCAAGGAAAAAATGGTCTTGATGGCAACCCTGTTTCTCCTGTGCAGGTACTTGTACATTTCTGTAATTTCCCCTTTCTCTTCTCTTCAAGAAAGTGTACACATTCCTGTTCTTCAGCCTCGCCTCACATGTTATGCCCCCTCCAGACCCTGTACCGTTTTGGTTTTCCTGTGCTGTACTGCTTCTACTTTGTTACAGTGTTTTCTCAACTGTAGTTGTAATTGTAGTTCAAGGTGCTTTTGGAACTGCTGATTTCTATTGGTTTAAACGACTACATTTTTTTTTTCTATTTTAAAAAAAGCTACATCAACTTGGTTTGTTGTCACCTGTTTGTTGTTGCTAAGTAGCAGATGTTTTTGCATTGTGCTCTGATTCTGTGATAGAATCTGTATTAGTAGAAGGTAGATTATTGTGATTGTAGTTACCTTTGATGGTAAGGATAAAGAGGTGAGATAGCTGTATGTATTTTCAAATATTATAGAGGAACAGTGGCAGGATTTTAGACAGTAAATTAATAAAAGGGAACTAGGAGAGCTTCAATAGCAGACAAGTAGTGGAATAGCAGTATAATTGCAGTATAATGTGGAGTGGTGCAATGCAGTGGCTGTGGGCAGCCATATTCAGGCAGATCTTCTGGACACTGAGGTGCTGCCCTATCTGCATGCATCTTTCTGGACTGTGGGATGAGGTAGCCAGACTCAGAGCGGAAGTAAACTTGGTCAGGAGTACCATCACCCCTATCCAGAGACCACTCAGTCCAATGCAGCTGCCTCAAAGGATGCAGAGAACGAGGAGCACTTGGATGACAGTGGGCTCAGGGAGGGTTAGACCAGTCAGGCAGAGGCACATCCCAGATCCTATTCCACTCAAGAACTCATATGCCACACTGCCAAACAGGGACAACCAAATAGAGGTACCCAGAGAAAGGAAGGAAAGGATGTGGAGGTTAGCCTAAGTGCAAAAGATGGAGATTAGCGCCCAGGAGGTGGATAGGCAGAATAGGGCAAAATTCAGCAGAAGGGCAGACAGCAAGGTGAACCAGAGATAAAGGACAACCAAGGAAGGGGCTGGAGTAGAACAGCGAAACAGTCTAGGGAGGTCAAATCATGGAAAGTCATGTGTGCAAATGCCAGGAGCCTTAACAGCAAGATGGAAGATCTGGAGGCTGTCATGGTGCAGTCAGACCTGGACATTGTGGCCATCACTGAAGCCTGGTGTAATGATAACCACGACTGGGAGTTGGCCATACCTGGCTACAACATATTCAGAAGAGACAGGGCAGGCAGGAAGGAGGAGGAGTGGCACTGTATGTGAAAAATGACATAAGGGCCACAGAGATCCAGGAGGAACAAAATGGGGAGAGATACTGTGGGTTAAGCTGGAAAGGAAAATGGGCCAGCCATCTCCACAGGTGTGGTCTATAGACCACCAGCCCAGGAGGAAGAAACAGATAGGAGTTGATGCTAGCCATCCAGAGGATGGCAGACAAGGGTGAGGTAGTACTGGTTGGAGACTTCAATATTCCAGACGGGACTGGAGCATCCCAGCAGCAGCATCAACTAGGAGCAGATTTATCCTGGACTCCCGTCCAGGTGCTCCTCAAGCAACTGGTCATGGAACCAACTCAGCAGAAGGCAATACTGGACCTTGTGCTCACAAACAGGGACAGTGTGATGGGGTTAAGAGTGGGGAGCACCTGGGGAACAGTGACCACCAGTCACTGTGGTTTGAAATCACAGAAAGAGCAGAACCAAACCACACAAAAACACGTATCCTGGATTTTAGGGGAAACTTTGAGAAAATGGGAGATACTTGAAAGAGGCATTAAGGAATGGGCAGGAATCAGGGTTGAGGAACAGTGGAAGTATTTAAAATGGGGATTACAAGAGCAACAGAATTATGTATTAAGCAGGTTAGCAAGAGGAAAAGGAAGAGGAGACCATTATGGTTTTCCAAAGAGGTAGCAAAGAAAGTGAAAGCCAAAAAGATTGCATTCAGGCAATACAAAAAGACACAGGCAGAAGGGGATAGGGAGAAGTACCAGGAGAAGCAAAGGGAGGCAGGGAGGTCAGTAAGGGAAGCCAAAGCTCAGACAGAAGAACACATTGCAAAATCAGTGGGTGGGGGGACAAAACCTTTTACAGGTACATAAGAGAAAAAAGAAAGGCAAAGGGAGGGATAGTGAGACTGAAGGGGAGGATGGGGGCTGTGTGGAGGATGACAACAGTAAAGCTGACATATTGAACAGGTATTTCTGCTCAGTCTTTACTGAGGAAGAGGAGGGTAATGGGTCTGAATGGAGTACAAGGGGTGAGAATGGTGCAGGAATGGACACAAGTCCCTTTACACGAGAAAGGGTCCTGAAGGAACTGGAAGTAATAAGAGTTGATAAAGCAATGGGGCCAGATGGGGTGCACCCCAGGGTCCTTAAAGAACTAAGAGAGGTGGTGGCTGAACCTCTTGCTATCCTGTTTAGCTGATCACTAGAAACGGGAGGTACCCAAAGACTGAGGATAGCAGATGTAGTCCCCTTATACAAAAGTGGGAACAAAGAGGAAGGGGAACTACAGACCAGTCAGCCTCACCTCGGTAGTGGGAAGATCATGGAAGCACTACTGAAGGAGAGATTGGTGGAATATCTGGTTGTCAATGGACTACAGGACCCAAGGCAGCATGGTTTCACCAGGGAAGGTCATGTCAGACCAACCTCATTGAATTTTTGACTGGGTGACTAGGAGGTGGATCAGGAGGGCAGTGGACATGGCTATCTGGACTTCAGCAAGGCCTTTGACACTGTGCCACATAGAAGACTATTGCACAAACTGGGAATATGGGTGTGGGCAGGACAGTAGTGCGGTGGGTAGGTAACTGGCTGGGCAGCAGGACACAGAGGGTGGTGGTAAATGGCTGTCACCCACAGAGGGAAGAGTGACCAGTGGGTACCACAGGGATCAGTGCTGGACCGTACTATTCAATATCTTCATCAGTGACATTACGAGGACCTAGAAGGCAGAATTCTACTGTTCGCTGATGACACAAAGCTCTGTAACAGAGTAGACACACCAGAGGGTGTAGACAGAATGAGAAGGACCTGCAGAAACTTGAAGAATGGTCAGGGTTTGGCAGTTGAAATTCAATGCAAGGAAGTGCAAGATAATGCATATGGGGCACAAAAACCCTGGCACAATATATCAGTTGGGGGGTGAGGATATAGCATGCACCAAGCAGGAAAGGGATCTTGGAGTTATCATCTCTGATGACCTCAAGGCAGGGAAACAGTGTGACAAGGCAGCAGGTAAAGCAAAGGGTAGAGAAGGTTCAGAGGAGGGCAACAAAGATGGTGCATGGATTGCATCACAAGTCCTATGAGGACAGGTTGAAGGCACTGAACATGTACTCCCTGGAGGAGAGGAGGGAGAGAGGGGATATGATAGAGACATACAAGTATCTTACAGGGAGGAACAGGGTGCAGTAATGCACTATTTTTAAGCGAAAAAGATGTTCCAGGACTAGAGGCATGGGATGAAGTTGGAGGAGGACGATTCAGAGGAAACGTGAGGAAGAATTTCTTCACAGAACGGGTGGTGGACAAGTGGAACACCCTGCCAGAGGAAGTGGTGGGGGCTGAAACAATCAGGGGATTTAAGAATGCATGGGATAGACATAAAGGAATTCTGGAGGTCAGGGGTAAGGGGCAACAGACTTTCTGGAAAACATAAACTGAACTTACAAACTTAAATGGGCAGACTGGGTGGGCCATAGGCCCTTATCTGCCGACACTGTCTATGTATCTATGTATCTATGTAACTGTAGACTCCAGAACCTTGTGCAGTACTAGAATGTGGTCTTAACAATGATCTATACAGTGACAGGATTATTTCCCCACTTCTGCTGTTGATCCCTCCTCATGCATTTCAACATCCTGTTTGTTTTTCTCACAGCTCTGCAACAGTGTGTTGTGTACTTTAGGTTTTCTGATATAATGACCTCTAGGTCCTTTTCTTCCATTGTGCATTCCAGTACCACCTCCCTATTTTGTACTGCACTCTTGGGTTCATTTTCCCAATGTGCATCACTTTACATTTTTTTTGTTGAAGCACAGCTGTCAGATCTTTGACCAGTTCTGCAGCCTACCCAGATCCCCCCAGAGTTTCCTTATCCCCGCCTCCATGTCAGCCCTTGTGCAGGTCTTTTGAAAAGGCAGATCTTGCCCTTTTGCTTTCCTCTGTGTCATAAATGAACATATTAAAACTGATGGCCCAGCACCGATGCATACGCTATTCAAGTTGTAACCTCCCTTACTCCAGAGAACTCCTCATTTACTACGACCCTTTTTGTCTTTCCCCTCAGTCAACTTTCTACCCAAGTCACCAACTTTTCATCTGTCCTCTAGCCCCTTAGCTTCTGGACTAGTCTCCTATCGGGGACTAAGTAAAAGGACTTAATAAAATGTAAGTATATTGACTATTACCCGAGGCATACCAATGGCAACCCCTTCCACACCGTGCCCCATGCCAATTGATCCCTGGCATTCTGTGGTACCCCCTCACAAACCCTGCCCCATGCTAATAACTCCCTGGCAGCCAGTAACACCCACTTCCTACCCTGCCCCATCATACTATTGGATTTAAGGCATCCAATGGCACTCCCTCTGATACTCTGCCCCATGCCAGTTGATTGCTGTCTTCCAGTGGCACCTACTCCCATACACTGCCCTATGCAAATAACTCACTGGCATCCAGTGACACCCCCTCTCAAAACCTGTCACATTCTAACTGATACCTGGCACCCAGTGGCACCCTGTCCTGCACACCGCCCCATGCAAATAGCTCCCTGGCATCCACTGATATCCCCTCCCAAAACCTGTCACATTCCAGTTGATCCCTGGAGTCCAATGACACCCCTCCTAAAACCTGTACCATGCCAATTGGTTTCTGGCATCCAGTGGCACCTCTCTCATACCCTGTCCCTGTGCCAAGACATCCCTGGTGTCTTGCAGCAACTCACACCCACACCCTCTCCAACTGCAAGAAGTCCCTGACATCCAAAGGCATCCCTCATTCTCACTCTGTCCCATACTAATTGGTTCCTGGCATACAGGGGCATCTTGTTTCACACCCAGTCCCATGCCAGTAGATCCCTAGTGTCCAATGGTGCCCCCCAGATGACGTCCAGAAACAATCCTTCTTGTACCACCTCAGTCGCAGAGTAACAAAATGCCAGGTCTTTGCAGGCAGTTTAGGAAATACATGCAGTGGGAGTGTATTTCACATATTGCACTTGAAGATGTTTCCAAATGACAGCTGACTGGGGAGGTGAGTGGAGAGTTTTTGCAAACTATCATCTGGGGTGGGCTCTGTTTTGGAGCACTGGGAATGGGGTCCCAGTTTCACACCATCAGCTTGAGGGGTGTGTGTTGGGAGGAAGGTGTTTTTTGTTTTAAAAACAAACACATGGGATAGGCATCCTGTGTTGGGATCAGGATGGGAGACTGTAATTTGTAACACTGGGGGTGGGCACCTGGTGTTGCACAAAACATCAGCGCAGGTAGGGGGGCTGTCATTGGCATCACTGGAGTGGTCTACTTTTGCTGCACACAGTGTCAGAGGAGCTACCACTGATGACATCAGGGTGTTTTTTTGGTGCCACACACAATGGGCCCAATGCACATATGTGCAGATTGCTTACACGCTGCATATCCGCCGCACATAGGCAACCCATGTTAGTTAGTGAGCCCATATTGGGAGTCCTAGACCCCTGTGGATGCACTTAAAGGCGTACCCTACTGTACTTGATCCCTTTGACGCTCATGCAGCTACATACATGGACAGTCCTTTTTTTTTGTTTGAAATTTAGTTTATTTTCATTTTCAAGGATACCACCAACCAAACAGTAGAAACAAAAAAAACACCATAAACAACACTGACACAAACTATATACAGAGTACCAAAGTGAGTGCACACCAAGTAAAAAAGGAAAAAAACAGAGTAAGATTGGGTACACAACCAGCGAAATGGAGAAAGGTGTAGGCTATAGTATAACAGCCAGAAATGTTCATAATATAAAATAAAATTTTTAACTAAAAATAAATACTTCCATTCCAGAAGGAAATAGCGAAACTATGAAGCTGGGAAAGAGTATACACAGGGCCAGATATTCAAACTGCGCCAGGCTGTGGCGCCAGCCTGGGCGCAGCTCAACTTGGCTGCACAGGGGCGTTGACTGGGTGATATTCAACGGAGCTGCGCCATGGCTCAGCATCATTGAATATCACACCCTGGCCACCCGCAGCGCGCATGGTGCAGTGGCACTGCACCAGTGGCCAGAGTGGAGCAGGGGGATGCGCTAGCGCAAGTTCACTTGCACTAGCGCAACAACCGCCGATATTCAAAAGTGCGGCAAATGGGGCTATACGGGTAGTAAGGCGAAATGGGGCCATTTCGGTGTCATTATGGCCTCATTTGCATGCAGGTGCGTTTGATCTCCGATGACTTGCAGCCTGCCAACGGCAAGTAAGTGAGGACCAGCGCCCTGTAACTGTCTTAATGTCGCCCACAACCCGATTACGGGCATTAGTAAAATAAAGAGATTCAATATCTTCGCGGTCCAGGTGATCGTGTATTGCCTGATCGCGGCTTGTAAATATATAACGTAATCCTATATCCCCTGCCTGATCGCTGGTTTAGTAAAAACATAAACAGTCTTATATTCTGGTGGTCCAGTGAATGCTGTTCGCCCGATCGCGGCTTGCTGAAAAGATAACTTATATCTCGGCGGTCAGCGCCTTTCTCGCCTTCCTCTACCGATCTCCGCCTCATTTCTCCCGGGTTACGCGCGGTGGCAGCACTCGCCCAGCGTCTCGGCCGCCAGCCGAGCCGATACCGTAGGGTAGGGCTGCATACATCATTGGTCCACAGCGCGGAGCAAATGCGCTTGGTGCCCGCATTGCATTGATAAATTCCAGATATGTGAATGGATCCTATCTACATATCTGGAATGTGTAGTACGGTATAGCTGCACGCCCATTGGCCTCTGCTGTGGACCAATTGGCGTACAGCCCTACCCACGGTGTCAGCTGGCGGCGGTGGGCAGCAGGTGGGGGGTGTTGCTGCCTACTGCTGACCGGGGAGCGGGTGGTGATCAGTGGGCGGTGGGCAGGGGGGTCCACTGAACCACCAGGGATATAGGTTATCTTATTTTTTTACTTAAGCCATCGATCGGGCAGACAGCAGTCCACTGAACCACCAGGTATATAGGATTCATTTATATTTTTTACTTAAGCCTGTGATCGGGCAGACAGCGGTCCACTGGACCACCAGGGATATAGGATTCGTTTATATTTTTTACTTAAGCCCGCGATCGGGCAGACAGCGGTCCACTGGACCACCAGGGATATAGGAGTCTTATTCTTTTTAACTGATGCCCGCAATCAGGCATGGGGGGGCACCACCACGGAGGTGCAGCCGGAGCTCGGGTGGCCACCCACAGGTGGAAGCTGCTGTGTTGCACCCTGCAATATGGCAGCTCACCTGTGGGTGGCTGGCCATTGCTACTTTTTTTTTTTGGAGCATCTTTGTACGACGCAGGTAGGGGTTGTGCATGCATGGCTCAGCACATCCCAGGCTGAATATCGGGATGTGCAGAGTATGCATGGGCACGCCCCCACCTACCTGCGCCTGCATACATTACTGATGCGCTCCGGTGCATTGGGATTTGTGCCAGCCACAATTCCCATTTGAATATCTCGCTGGGGCGCATCAGTGGGTTGCACATGGTGAAACACTGTCGCGCCATGTGCAACCCTTTTGAATATCTGTGCCACAGTGTACATCTTAGTCATTTCTTCTCATATGTTGGCAAGCTATTGCGAAGGCTAGCAATCATTCTCTCCAGACAAAGATTACACAGCAGTTCGTTAAGCCATTTTGTATATGATATCGAAACCTGGTCCTTCCAATGTCGAAGAATCAGTCTTTTGACCAACATCAAGATCATTGCCATATGATATTTCTGTTCTTGGGAGGCGACAACTTGGAAATCATCCACAATACAAATTTTGGGAATAAAATAGTCACTGAGACCCAACAAGGGATTCATCTGGTCCTGAATTGACATCCAAAGTGTGTTGATTGGACTACATTCCCACAGAATGTGCAGTAAATTACCTTCCCCTGAGGCATGTCTAGTACACACTGTAGTAGGGGTTCTGCTCATTTTTTAAAATTTTTTTATATTTTCTGTTTTTCACCCCTTTTATCTCCATGGCTTGCTCCTACCTTTTGGGACTCCCTAGGCTGCCCCATGGAATCCGCCCTGGGTAACTCTGGAGATCTCGGTGGACAGATTCCCATCCAGCCTCGGTTTACCCCTCCCCGACGGGGAGGAGGGGGATCCTAGGTCTTCTACCTCCAGTCTATAGTGAGTGTGTCAGGTGATCCAACTGATCATCCAGAGCCTACCACAGTGCTGGGGCCCATCTACAGGGCAAGTGCAGGGTTTTTCCTGTGTTCTGGTTTCCTGCCCCAAGGACACCGGCACACAGGGATATACAAAGAGAAGGAGGCACGCAGAGATGTGCCACCACTCCAGATCTGTCTGCGTCCTCCCGTCCCATTCACTCTGCAATCCCACTGCACCACCACCACCTTTGGTCACCCAGGTGGCGGTAAAGCAACGGGACCAGCAGCCCACCCTCCCGGAAAGTGAAGAGTGGCCCTCTGGGTACTCAATCCACCTCTCCCTGGCTGGCCCTCCAGCAACAAGAGCTCATTTCCAAACCCGGGTCACTGGCATTGCCAGTGGTAGCCCTACCACTGCGCTGGCAGGCTGACAGGATCTGCCCATTTTAGCTAATTTTGTGGGAGAGTAGTAAATATTATGTAGTATAAAAAACTAGGTCAGACGTAGCTTGTCCTGTGTTATATAATGGAAGAGGTACTTCCAGATCTTAGACCAATTAAACAAGGCATCAGAAAAGGTATTTTGCCAATAACAACAAGAACCATCTGGATTCCTAGTAAGTTCAGCTAATAAGAGTTGGTACATTTTGGAAATTGTGTGGGGACAGTGCTAGAGTTTTTAGGGAAGATAAAAAGGATTCAAAGGCGGTTGTCCATGGGGGAGGGCCCACATGGCTTATCACAGTATGTTTTAGTTGGAGAAATTTGAATGCCATAAAGGTAAAACCCACGGAGTGCTTTAGGACATGTGCTTTAGAAAACAAAATAAACTGCCCTTCATGGAGTAGATCTAACAGTGAAAGATTATCCACTATTGGTAGCCAACCTGAGGGAATAACTTTACTCACAATTTTAAAATTTGGATTTCCGATTATAGGTTGCACAATATCAATAGGGAGCTTTAAAGATAAGACTGTGGCCATTTTTTTGTGTATTAAAAGTGATGTGCCCACTACCGAATTTCGAAGCATGGCAGGGAGTGAGTTATACTTTATATACAAAAGAGAAGAGCGAGATAAATCATATGATCAAATAGGGCTTGTTCAATCATAAGCCATAAGGGGGTATAGGATAGAAAGTCTTCCATCAGAAGCAAGTTAAGCCATTGACAATATTTGCTAATTTGGGATGCCCAATAAAAGTGCTGAAAGTCCGTAAGTTGCAGACCACCAATATTTTAAGGAAAAGCTAACTTATTATACGCCCTATGAGGTTCTTTCCCAGCCCAAATAAACTTACTATCGACTGAACCATTTGAAACCAGGGCAAAGGGATAAATGTATGCAACATATGTAGGGGATAGAAAATCCCGGGGAGAACATTCATTTTGATTATATTAATTCTACCCCAAAGGGTAAAAGGCAGTAATGGCCATCACTCTAAACCAACTCTGATAGATGCTATAACAGAATCTAAATTAACAGGGAGGAACATGGGGAAAGGAAGAATGGGAGGGAGACAGGAAGTGGAGGGAGGGTATGTAAGGGGTTGTACAGCATGAGGCTGCCAAGTTGGCACTTTGATGAAATGGTGAGGGTGGTTGGCTACAGTGGGGAGGGTGCAGGGTTCAGGGCTGGGAAGGGATACAGTAATTTTTTTTTTTTTTTTTCCAGTATGGTTATTTTTTTCAGCATGTCAGCCCTTCTCCGACATGCACCCACCCTGGAGTTAGTAATCTTTAGTTAGGGGCTGCGAGGGTGCAGCACCCTGCAGAACAACATTTTCTGTTTTCACCCATTTTGTGTCACTGCCCGTGTACAGCACTGTTTTCTTTTGGCGATGTACACTCGCCGTAGCAGTGATTGCTATTCCGTGATCGCCTTTATGACATGGAACCATATTTAGGTATTAAGATCTTAGTAGAGGTCTCACAGCTTTTTAAAAACAACTACATGAAACTCTTTCAAGATATGCAAGCAGATACAGCTAGTTGGAGCCTTCTATCACTAACACTGTACAGTAGAATCCAGACTCTTAAAATGAATATTCTACCACAGTTGCTGCTTCTATTACAAACTCTCCCTATTCCCATACCGAAATTCTTTTGGAACCTCCTCCATAAAGATGATTTATATGGTCCAATTCTTATCCCCATCTTGTTAAAACAATGTTACAAGAGGACTTCCGGCGATGTCATCCACCTTATGGCTGCATGAATTTAGAGCTCCTGCACTCCCAAACTTTAAAAACCACCAGATCAGCATATACCTATAACAAAAACCATAAAAATTGCATCTGGAACTTCTGGGGGAAAAGGTATTACCAAACCGTAGTCCAGGAGGCACAGAAAAAAGAGGGATGATGAGGGATTACAAGAAAAGGACCTCGCTAGCTGGAGCGCATCCCCTGCTAGCAGCATGGCCTGGGACCCAGAGACTGACCAGGACAGCGAATGCCTATCCCACTCTCACTTCGAGATGTTACTGACAGAGATCAGATCGTTTAGGGCCAAGAACAAAAAAGAATTCCAGACACTTCAGTCTAGGATGCAAACAGTAGAGGAAAAATTGGACCTGTCGGAAACTCGAGTAGGGGAGATCCGAGAGGAGACCCAGCAATTACACCAAGCTGTCTATTTCCTCATCAACTACCAAGACACATTACTGGACCTAGAAGCTTGCTCCAGAAGGGATAACCTTTGTATTTATGGGCTCCCTGAAGGGGCAGAGACTGGGAAAATGGAAGAATTTGTAGAGGACTTTCTGAGGGATGTCTTGGAACTACCCCCTACCTTCCAATTGCAAGTAGAAAGAACACATCAAGCCCTAATGCAGAAGCTCACTGACCCATCGGCAAGACCATGATCTATTGTTTTAAAGCTGGCTAGTTACAGAGATAAAGTGTTCATCCTGTGCACTGCATGGGCAAAAAGAATCATAAAGTATAATGTGGCCAAATTGCTGTTCGATCACGACTACCCCACAGAAATTGCCAGGTAAAGGGCTGCCTATTCACCAATTTTCAGAGTGCTGTGGGAGCATGGGGTCTGCTTCCAAACCCCCTACCCAGTGAAACTTCAGGTTTTCTGGGATTCTGGCACAAAAATCGACAGTACTCTGGAGAAGACCCAGCAGGAACTAAAGAACTGGGGCTGGAGTTTCCAGTCAGAACATTCAGCTGCTCAAAACTTCCAGCCCCCGAAGTCACAGTGACAAAGGAACACGAGGCACCGTGGAAGAGGAGAAACCCAGTTGGGAGACTTTCACTCACTTCAAGATGTGAAAGACACACTGAAGAAGATAGGGAACAATATCAGAGCTGTGGCTGTACCAGAGCATGAGCTGAATACCTGAGCAGCGATCCATGACTCTGGTGGGTTGTGATCTTATTTAATTGAACTGACGGGAAAAGGGGGGTAGTTGGGATCTCCACTCCCCCAGAAAGGCATGTTATCTGAGGTGTCTCAAGACGGGACTTCTATACCCACAAAGCTTTTGCATTACAACAGTGGGACTTTTTTATTGCTAGCCCACCCCTTAATATAGAAAACTTAACTCATTTGCCATGAGACCTGGTAAAGACATTTGGAAGATCATTTGCATTATAAATGCAGGACTATACACAAGTACCCAATAAATGCTGGAATATATATATATATATATTATGCATATCTCAGATACAGAGGGTCGCTTGCATAATATGATTATGAGGCAGTTAATGTAGCTGCTGTGCTTCTTGGAATGGGGGTAAGGTAAGGGAGGCACTGGAGAGTCTGTTCCGGTCTCTTTCCACTTGCCTCCCAGAATTACAGAAAAGGAAGCTGGGAGTTGAGGGAGAGCTATTTTGTTGTATTCCATATTCCATCGCAGCAGAGAGGGGGTGGTCTCATCATCTCCTCCCCTTCCCTAGGTGGATAACACACCTAAAAATGCAAGACACATCTTATCCTGACACTCGGAGGGATCTAGGAGGCCTGGCAGTTTTTCTGACCACTATTCCTCCCCAGGAGACTGAGCCCCTTCACAGGACCTCCTGGGGAGGAATAGTGGCCAGAAAAACTGCTCCCACAATATCAGTGGCTTAAAAAACCCAATTATGTATTACAAGGTCATTGTCTCGATCAAAAAACTCAAACCAACATTTGTGTTACTCCAGGAAACCCATCTAAATAAGACAGAGCATCTAAAACTGACCAAATTTAGGTTTGAAACAATAGTAGCCTCTGCATATCGGGGGGGGGGGTAGAAGGAGGGGAGCCGCTGTTCTGATTCCCAGAACCACACCATTCAAACTAACAACCTCATACATTGATCCAGAGGGTAGGCTGGCCATTGCAGTGGAGCATCTGGAGGGACAGGAGATCACTCTGGCATCCTTGTACATTCCCCTGGGCTCAGGGACGGTAGTAGTGAGGGTCTTACTCTGGAAAATCACAGAGATTCATAGAGGGGTTTTGGTGATGGTGGGGGGAACCACAACCAGAATTCCTCATAGCTTAACACCTCAAACACCAGGCCCCTCAGAAAAACCGCTGTACAGAGGGTGACACAGTCTTACTTTTCGGATGCACAATCGGTTGATGTCTGGAGATCCATGAATCCAGGTAAGCGTGAATTCACACATTACTCAGCTGTACATAAAGTATACATGCGGATAGACTACCTACATGTTACTATGGAGCATACATATAAAATAAGAGAATGCACACAGTCCCCATCAGTACTGGCAGATCACTCAATGCTGACCCTCCGAATGGACTGGGAGGGGGAGAGAAGGGAAACCTTGTGGAGGTTTAACAATTTCCTGTTGAACTTAAAAGATTTCAAAGAAACGATATCACAGAAAATCATACAGATTCTCCAAGAAAACCGCACCCCAGACATTTCAGAAAGCACCCTGTGAGATACCTTCAAAACAGTTTTGGGGGTAGATATAGTAAAATATGCTTCCCATTATAAAAAGCAGCATCAGCTTCGATTAGACAGGCTGAGTCAGCAGCTCAAAGAATTGCAGGCCCAACATGCAGCAGGGTATAGGGGAGCTCTTCCCCTTTTGCAGGCCACTTGGGAGCAGGTACAGCAACTTATAGATGTGCGCACAGAGCAGGCTTTACAATACTTGTGGCAGAAGTACTATGATGGGGACCGAGGTAAATTCGCCTACTGGCCCACAGATTGAGACAACAACAGGTGCAATCTAACACATCTCAGATTAGGGATCCAGTTCATGGTAAATTAGTTACATGCCCAATACAGATTAAGCAGGCCTTCCAGAAGTTTTATAGAAGTTTATATACACCGGAGCATTGGGTAAGCATGACTGCAGTGGAAACTTTTTTTCAGAAATTGACCTGCCCAAGATTACTGAAGAGCAACAGCAGGCTTTAGATCACCCAATTACAGAAGGGGAGCTGAATAAGGCAGTTAGTAGTCTGAAATCCTTTAAAAGCCCAGGTTCTGATGGGTACATGGGGGAGTTTTATAAGTTGTTCAGGCAGGAGCTGGTCCCTGTTTAGCTGGGTACTTGTAGGGCAGTCCAGGAGGGGAGGGAACCCCAGATAATTGGTACTATGCCTATATCTCTAGCATCCTAAAGCCAGGAAAAGACAGTACCGCATGCTCTTCATATCGACTCATTTCAGTTCTTAATATTGATTATAAGTTGTTTACTTCAATCTTAGCCAGATGACTGGAGTCCCTGATGCCCCAATTAATAAGCTTAGACCAAACAGGGTTCGTGCCTGGCAGACAAACACAGGACAATATTAAGAGAACACTGCACCTGATACATCGGGTTGCCCGGTCAGACACCCCCTTTCTCCTACTAAGTCTGGACATGGAGAAAGCATTCGACCTGGTAGCATGGCCGTTCTTGTGGGTGGTACTGGATAAGATGGGAATGTCATGGGACTTTGTTAACACAATATCCTCTATCTATTCAGACCCAAGGGCATATGTCAAGGTGAATGGCTCAATCACAACCCCAGTATCTCCACAGAGAGGTACTAGACAGGGCTGCCCCCTGTCCCCTCTATTATTTGCCTTATACCTGGAGCTCCTAGCACAGGCTCTGAGGCAGGATGACCAGATAAAGGGAGGAGAGGAGGGGGAGGAGACCCACAAACTGGCTCTCTATGCTGATGACTTGTTGATTTACATGAGGGACCCAGAGCTCTCCTTGCCCCCTTTATGGGACCTATTACATAAGTCTGGCAGAACTGCAGGTTACAAAGTAAACCCAATGAAAACAGAGGTACTCAGGGTGAATTACGAGCCGTCACCCCAGATCCAAGCGAAGTTCCCATTTTGCTGGACCCTAAAGTATACAAAGTATCTGGGGATTTTGATAGGAGCCTCACACTCAGACTTATACGATTTGAATTACACCCCCTTAACAAATAAGATAATAACTGATCTAGAGAGGTAGAAGACTCTCCCATTGTCCCTGATCCAGAGGATCGACACAATATGAATGGTTGTCCTGCCAAGATTCCTATACCTGGCTCAGACTATCCCAGTGTAGGTGCCGTAGGAATGGTATAGAACAATAAACAGGAGAATCTCTAAATACATCTGGGCCTCACAGAAGCCGAGGATACGTCTCTCCATTCTACAGTTGCCCAGAGGGAAGGGTGGTTTTGCGCTTCCAAACCTGAGATTATATCATTTAGCAGCTCATCTTAGAACTGTTTTGTATTGGTTATATGGGAACTATGAGGCCAGGTGGAAATCGTTAGAGACAAGAGGAAGACATGAGAGATATACACAGGGTGCTACTGACTTATCAGTGAGATATCTCCAAATGCTCACCACACCATAGTCAGAGGTGGAACCAAGGTTTTCTGTTGGTAGTACCCTGCCTCAGTTGCCAATGTGATGTCTCTGCCACACCAGACCCCAAAAAGCATATTGTGGGAAGAATGGGCACTTGAAGAGAGAGAATGCCAATCCCCAAAAGACCTAGATAAAGTTGCATACAGACTTCAAGGGGAGCTTCGGAAAGCGAGACCATGGCAGAGGAGCACCGGAAATGACCACAGTGCAGGACTGAGAACTCCTAACTCAGATTTCTTTGTGGCTAAATCATCTGTCCAGACCTCTGCTACTGCCTCTCCAGACTGGTCCAGAATAGTAGGCCCTTCGATGGAGACTTCTGTGACTGTCAATGGTATCCATGCTCAGGCTGTGCTCGATAGCGGGTCGCAAGTGACCATTGTATTCCAGGACTGGTATGATAAACACTTATCTGATGTGCCATTACAATCTTTGGAAGGTTTGCATGTGTGGGGCCTGATCAACAAGTTTTATCCCTACCTAGGATATGTCCAGCTCTGTTTGTCTTTCCCTGTGACTGTAACTGGTGTAGATGAACAAGTAGAGACCCTAGCCCTGGTGTGCCCTCCTATGGGATTGTATAATGGGATTCCCTTGCTCGTTGGAACCAATGCCCACATGTTTGGAAGACTAGTGCAGTTGTGTCAAGAGAAACAAGGGAAATGGACTGGGCAGGCACTGAGAATCCCTGCCCTGATAAAGACAGCCTATGATCTGAAAAAACGGACTACCAAAGTAGACGGAGATGAGCCGGTGGGGATGGTGTGGAAGAAAGATCCTGATTCTCTGGCACTGCATCCCAGTGCTCAGTACACCATTCATGGACAGGTTTGCATTAGAAAAGATGTAAAGAACAAAATATTAATGTTGGATGCACCAGGCGATGGAAAGTAGCCAGAAGGATCATTGGTTAAGCCCAGCATTTTGCCTGCCCGTGCACACGCCTATGCATGACGAGTGATGGTCCACATTTAGAATGTGTCAGATTTTGCGATCCGGGTGAACAGAGGGTGCACCCTAGCTATAGTACACTGCACAGGCACTGCAGTATTACCCAATAACAAGTACTCCAGCGAGAAGGAGAGAGTGGCCCCGGACTTATCTGACTTTGGTGATTCCCTGTTGCCAGCTGAATGGAAGGAAAGAATTAGCAAGAAACTCACCCAGAGAGACCAAGTGTTTTCATTAAAAGAATGGGACGTGGGGTGTGTCCAGGGTGCAGAGCATCACATACACCTGCATGATGACCGGCCATTTCGAGAGAGATCCCAACGCCTCGCCCTAGCAGACATAGATGATGTTAGGAGACACCTGCAGGAAATGCTCACTGCTGGCATGATACAAAAATCAAGGAGCCCATATGCCTCTCCCATTGTGGTTGTGCATAAGAAGAATAGGTCCATGAGGATGTGTGTTGCTTATTGAACCCTGAACTGGTGGATCATCCCAGATCAGTACACCATGCCCCGTATACAAGATGCCCTGGATTGCTTGAATGGGAGCAAATGGTTCTCGGCATTGGATCTTCACAGCAGAGATTACCAGATTCCGATGGCCCTGGAGGACTGTGAGAAAACAGCCTTCATCTTTCCTTCAGGGTTCTATGAATTCCTGAGAATGCCACAGGGGATTTCGGGCGCTTCGACCACCTTTCAGCAACTGATGGAACGTGCGTTGGGAGATATGAACTTGCTGGAATGTCTAGTGTACCTAGATGATGTCATTGTGTTGAGACGCACATTAGAGAAGCATGAGACCCGACTGTTTAAAGTGCTGGACTGATTGAAAGACTTCAGCCTCAAGCTGTCCATCAACAAGTGGCAGTTTTTTCAAACCTCTGTGAAGTCTGTGGGGCACATACTATCTGCAGAAGAGATAGAGACCAATCCCAATAAGGTTGAGTCAATGACTACTTGGCCCCAGCCCCATAACTTGAAAGAACTACATTTTCTGGGTTCTGTGGCTACTACCGCAGGGTCATAAAAGACTATTCAAAGGTGATTCACCCACTCCTGAATCTTACCCAGGGTTACCCCCCTACCAACCGTAAATACAAGAAAGGGGCTGTTAAAGAACCATAGAAAGTGTACTTCTACGCAGGTGAACCTTTTGGGCCCTGTGGACACCCGAATGTGAAGCAGCCTTCCACGAAGTCATATACCAGCTCACCCACACCCTCATCCTTGCCTATGATGACCCTACTAAGCCCTATATGCTGCATACAGACACTACTCTGCAGGGCCTAGGAGCTGTGCTGTATCAAGACCATGAGGATGGTTTGAGACCGGTAGCTTTCGCCAGCAGGAGTTTGACCGCATTGGAGTGAAACTATCCTGTGCACAAGCTGGAGTTCCTTGACTTAAAATGGGCGTTGGTTGATCAGTTTCATGAAGATCTTTATGGGGCAAAGATATTGGTGAAGACCGACAATAATCCATTGACCTATGTACAGACTTCAGCTAAGTTAGTCGCCACTGGGCACCGGTGGCTCTCTGCCTTATCAACATATGATTATGCTGTCGAACACAGACCAAGACCGAACCATATTGATGCTGATGCCCTGTCACGAAGGCCCGCTTCCAAGAGTGATTGGATCAGGCTATCTGAACCTGACATCTGAGCATTGTGCCAAAAGTTTAACAGAGATGAACATATGTCTGCGGACACAGTGGCCTGTCTAGTAGATTGCTTGGGCCCTCCTGATACCTGCATACCAGCTGCCTATTGTCATTCCTCTGCTCTAGATATTAGTGCACTACCTCAACTTGACAATGACAGTATTCAGTGGGCTGAATCCCAAGATCCTATGATTCAACCCGCACTTGATGCCCTGCGTGCAGGGAAAGATGTGTCTAAGTTGCGTTCCCCTGACTTGCGAACTGCCTTATTGTTTAAAGAAGACCCCAGGTTGAAGTTACTCAATCAGTTATTATACAGAGAGACAGTGGATTGTAGTGGTCAAGTAGACAAGCAACAATTGATCTTGCCCATGGCCTTTAAACACTTGGTACTGAGGTCCCTCCATAATCACATGGGGCACCTTGTTATTGACAGGACTGTCGACCTGGAACAATCTCGATTCTACTGGCCCAAGATGGGGGCTGATGTTGAGCACCATGTAAAGACCTGGTTTTAGAATTTGATTGTTTAAATAATAATATTCTTGGGTATTGTTAGTTCCTAAGTGCAATACAACACATTTGTCCACATTAAAGTGCATTGCATCTCAATCTGCCCAACTCTGTAGTTCTAACAAATCATGCTGTAAATCATTAACTTTCTGCATGTTCCCTACACTAACACATAATTTAGAGTTGTCTGCAAATTTAATACAGTAATTTTTTAATGTATCATTCATATCATGAATAAACAGGTTGAACAAAACTGGCCCCAGGACAGACCCCTGAGGTACTCCACTACCGACTAAACCTTGTTCAGAGAGATAGCCTCTTAATCTTACTCTCTGGGTTCTATCATACAACCAATTTCTTACCCAATTGATAATATATTTATTGACACCCAATTTAACCATCTTGTCGATTAAGAGTGAATGTTGAACCTTGTCGATCACCTTCTGGTAATCTAAATAAACAATGCCAACTAGGACACTATTATCTAACATATTACTGACCTATGATAAAAGATGAGTAAGTTTGATAGACAAGATCTGTTTTTCTTAAAACCATGTTGGGTATTATCTTTTATATGTTTGTCTTCTAGGTCCCTTTCTAACCTTTCCTTTAACAATGATTTGAAGATCTTACCTTTGACGGAAGTCAGACTTACAGTATGGGCCTATAATCCCCTATCTCTGACCTACTCCCCTTTTTGTAAATTGGCACCACCTCGGCCCTCCTCCAATCCCCAGGGACCTCACCAGTTATCAAAGTCATAGAGAATAGTTTGTGCAGGGGTTCAACTAGCCAGTCTTTAATTTATTTTAATATTTTTGGGTGCAGATTATCCGGTCCTGCAGACTTAGATGTATCAGTTTTGTTCAACCTAGCTGTTATTTCACCTTTTGACATTAATAAAGGAAGATAAGTATCCTCTTCTGTATAATCCTGTATTGTAATGGGTGTCATATTCCTTTGGTATACATAACAAAAGTAATTGTTAAAGGCTATGGCCATTTGTTGTGGGTCACTAATCTCTTGATCTTGTAATTTAATAGAGCCCACATCTCTATTGTTAGTTCTATTGTTAATGTAGGCAAAAAAGGTCTTGCCATTATCCTTTGTGTGAGCAAACTTAAATTCAAGTGCAGCTTTTTGTTTCTTTATTGCCTTTTTAGTGCATCTTAACTGTTTTTTATAAGCATATATATTAAACAGGTTATTATCCCTTTTCATTGCTCGATATGTTTTTTTATTTTTTTTTATACATTGTTTATGTATTTTATTAGCATACCAAATAGGAACTTTCCCCGATTTATTATAATATTTTCTAATGGGAACAAAATCATTTTCTAGTTTTAGAATACGATCTTTTAATTTCACCCACAATGTTTCAACTGTGTCATCATTTGAATTCCAGTTCCAATGTTCCAAATCATATTTTATTTTATCAAAGTCAGCTTTATAATAATCCCTAACTTCAGTCCTGCCTTTTAATTGTGATGGAGAATTACAGTATTTGAAAAAAATGATGTTATGATTAAAAAAAATTCAAGGGTTCCCTAATTTCAAGTGCAGTTACACTGTCCGCATTGTTTGTTAATACTAAATCCAACAAATTTGTGAACCTAGTGGGGCCATCCACTAATTGTATCAGCCCATTTTCAAAGCATAGATTTAGCAGTTCCTGCTTCTGACTATTTTTTGATGTACCACAGTTACATTCAATATCGGGGGCATTAAACTCACCCAATAACAAGACGTTCTTTTTGAATATTTGTTTTTCAATAGAAAATATCAACTCATCATTACTAGCAGGATCGATGTCTGGGGGTCTATATATTATACCCATCCTCAACTGTTTACCCCCCAACAAATCAAAATCTACCTATAATTCTTCATATGCCTTGGATGTGTGAGTTATATCTACCTGTTTGAAGTCTATACTATTTTTAACAAATATTGCTACCCCACCACCCTTTTTCCTACCCTATCATATCTAAAAAGTTTGTACCCATTGATACTTGTATTATTAGTGTCTTTGGTAGACCACCAGGTCTCTGTTATGGCTGCGAAATTAATCTAATTTTTGTTTCAGGTACATTCCAGATCAGCCATTTTAATGGCATTCAAGCTTCTTGCATTCAGAACTAAACCAGTCACCCCATCCTTACTTTTTTATTTGCTTTTTTGGCACCAAAGGTATAATTTTTTTTCTCTGACATATGCTTATCCCAACACCCCCTCTTTACATGTTCTTTGAAATTGCCTCATAAAAATTAATGTAGACCATCCTGGCTGTAAAGATCAGGCCTATCAATATACTCTTCATAGTTTGTTAGACACCTCACATCATTTTCACAACACCATTTCCTCAGCTAGTTGTTATATTGCTTAATTTTAATTGCTCCGTTTTTACTTGCCTTTGGTACTGGTAATACTGCCGAAATTATAATTTGTGCTTTATGAGTTTTAGCGACTTCATAGATCTTGATGGTGTCCTCTATTGTGTCATGGACTGTTTTATGACCCCGATCATTGGTCCCTGCATGGACAAGGATCTTTATTGGTGCATTAATGTCCTTTAATATACACGGAAGCATTTATGAGATGTCTCCTAGTTTAGCTCCTCTATAAGAACAAGTAGTTGTATTTAACTTGTTTTTCTTTGCAGAATACTGATCTGTGTACTTTATCATAGAGTCCCCTAATATAAACACCTGTTCTGGGTTTTCACATACTTGCTCACATGTTTTTGAAATGTTTTGTTCTTCGTTGAGATTATAATTTCGTGCTTCCCTGGGTATATCTTCTGGCAAGGATGGGGTGGGTGGAGGTATTGCTATGGGTACCGCTTTGTGTGGTTCAATTGTAATTAGATTAACTGTTTCATTACCAAAACCCTGATTCCCATTATGATATGGACTGTTCTTGTTACTGATTTCAATAGGCACAGAGGCTGCAATTATTGATCTTTCAGTGGGACTATCAATTACTTACTCAGTGGTTAATACTTGAACACAATTATCATTATCAGGTGCCAATACCTGAAAGCAATTTTGTGTGCTAATGGCTGGTGATAAAGCCCTTCTTCTTAGTTTTTTGTGTCTGTTATCATCGTTAACCATATTCTAGTCATTATCATTTTCTCCCTCCTCATTTGTTTCTGGTGATCTCTGTCACTTAGCTGCTGGTCTACTTCTAATAGTAAGGTCAACTACTCTGATTTTGAGTTCTTCCAGTTGTTGTTTAAGTATATTAATCTCTAAATCCTATTTTTCTAATCTTATCTTTGTATTCTTGTTCTTTCACAGAACTTTGACAAATAAATGTCTCAAACCCTGTGGCTTCAATAGAAAAAATTGTGCATTGATTGCACTTCAATCCTAATAAGCCTGATTTCAACTCCACCATAGTACACTCCATTTCCACTAACCTTATCTATTTCACTACTAGTTACTCCTTACCATACAGTACTTCCTACCACTTACCCACTTTCCCTTCTTGACACACTAGACATGCATGCATGTCTTAGTGCGCGTCTTCACGCATGTCGCATGGGCACTCCGCCCGTGCTCACTCTGCTCACATGGAGCTCTCCTTTTAAGGAATGGAGCCAGAAGTTACAGATCCCAAAACCACACCTGTGGCTACATAAAACAGAGCCCCCAGAGCAACACAGCTCATAGAATTAGCCCCAAAAACACAGGAGCACTTAAAAGTGCTGTATCTAAGTTATAAAGTGCTAAAAATAATTCCACGGCTACCAGTGCTCGCACTCACTCCATTGCCAACCAGATGTGCGGTAGTTCTTGATGTAGCTAAGAACTACAATACCCACACACCATCCATCAGCAGTTGGAGTTCTAGTGCAGTTTACAGCACTGCTACAGTGGTTTAGCAATCTGCTCCTCCGTTTGAAGAAACGCCCGTCTAGAGTCCTCACCTGTCAGTACTGCCTCACACCACTAAGGTGTCTCGCAGCACATGAACATTGCCTCCCCTGGGCCAGTGACTCGTGCTGCTGCAAAAAAGAGACAGAGTCAACCTACCCCAGTAGTTACAGATTTAAGGTTTCCCCCACAGCAGACCCAGAATGATGGTAACTGTCAGTCCACCTCTGATGAAAGCGACTATGGTAATGCCTATTATCCCTCATATGAACTGAGTCAGTTGTTTCATGGAAATCCTGTGCAGAATCGTGGGGAAGAAGCTGGGCCTTCTGGACTGCCTAACCCCCCAGCTTCATCCTTGGAGCCAATGTTCCCTGAAAGTTAAATGCAAAGTATCACGTCTGAGGCTGCAGACTCCCTGTGTTTAGTGGAACTGTGTGACTTGCCCAAAGAAAGGGCTGATGGTCTGAGTCTCTCTGGTGACACACCAGAACTTGAACAACAATATGAGAGTCCTGACAGCCCCCCTTCAGTGCCACAAACCACAGTTGTACCAGAACCCTCTCTAAATGAGCCAAGTATTGTGGAAACAGAGCCTACAGAGCAAGGAGCTGACAGTGCTCCCAGTTTGGACATTCCTATCTGTGCAGAGGCACCCCTCATGACTGACGAAAGCTTCAAAGTTAGTGCTGAAAGTACAGAGACTGTGGCTGTTCCCCCCAGAAAGACTGGCCGAGCTGTCAAGCCAGTATTGCACTTCAGTTATGAGTCTCCCGGGAGGCCAGTGGATTTGCCTCTCAATGTGGTTCACAAGGTGTTTATATTTCTCAGAGCTCACTACCCAAATTGAGCTTAATGGCCAATTCCAGGTCGATTGTTCTTCCTTCTCAGCATGGTACCCCTGCCACATCCAGCCCCAAGTTAGCCGATAGGGAAGGGCCCCCTCCTACATTGTTTAACGTGCAAGAAGTTATAACATGAATCAGTATTGAGATGTTACAAGTATGTTAATCATAGTGGAATCAGTATCACCTTATGAAACATGCATAAGTATTGTCAGTACAGATATAGTATTGTGAAGTATGTTGAAATGTATAGTAATGTGACAAGTTTATGTTAACTGATGTATCAGATAGTATTTGCTTAGCATGCTAATGTCATATATGTCTCATTTGTATTGCATTTTCAATAGTGTGATGGTACAGACTTGACGTGGACATCAAGTTTTCTCCAGGCAGGGAAGAGTGTAACCCCCATACAAATGGGGGTTCCCGAAAAGTCTTCCTTGAGCTTGCCTAAATGCTCACTGCCAGGCTGGTGTCCTGCATTTTAGCAGTTTAAATGTACTGCCAGAGAGTGCCTGTATAGCTTCTGTGTACTGTCTCTTGAAGAGCTGCCTGGATTGTGGTCATAATTAATATGGGAGGGGGCTGAGTGTTTCTATGCTTGAGTCCCGCTCGGGCTGCCAAATAATCACTCCATTCTGCCATCGCTATTAGCGCAGAGGAAGCTCTGTTAGAAGATGTACTTGTTTGTCTAACCTGCCTTCTTTGCAGCATGGACATTTCTGTTTATCTCCACCATCTTGGTCCTGGACTGCTAAAATGGACCAATCAGTACCTTTGGGGACTCTAAAATGGAGCCTGTCCCCATGGGCTTTGTGGGAGCAAAATTCTGTAGGAATTGTAGTTTTGGGCTTTTGGCACCTAAATGAACCTGGAGGGAGAGCCCTTGTTGTGACTGATAGAGGGACCAGTCAACTGAACCTTTTGGATCCTGGGGAAAGCCCCAGACTGCTTACAGATTCAGTTCAGCTCTGAGTTGGGAAGTGAAGGAGTAACAGCTCGAGATAGTCGAGCAGTAATCCTGCATAGATTCGCGCGGGAGAACTGTGAAAGGGCTGAGTTTTGGCTTGCCTGTCTGCCTGCTGTTTCTGAGAGGGAAATTGAAGTTTATTCAGACTGAATCCTAATTGTGAGGATGATTTAAGCCACAGAACTGTGACCAGGCTTTAACCTGAAGACAACCGAAGATTTGCTGAATGCAATCGGCCTGTCAGGATTTCCAGCCATCTTTGCACTCCCGGTTTGTGCAGAGACTCTGTAACTGCGACCAGATAGCAATCTGCCTAGTACAGTAGAATTTCTTACAAGTAAATGTGCTGTGTGCTGTTAGTGGGTCATGATTTGGTTCCCCACTGTGTGCTGAACTGTGTTCTGCTTGCTGGAGGCTGCATCCGGCTCCAACAGACTAAATCTGTTTGCATCTCCATTTGGCCTGGGCCTTGCCACACTGGCCCAGCCAGACTACCCACTACACAGAGAAAGCCATCGATGAGAAACCTGCCTGGGGATCAGCCCCCTGCTCAACACCTTGAACAGGAACGATGCCTCGGTGGTTTGTGTGGGCCCTGCTTTTCCTGGCACTCCAGCTCAACAACCTCCAGTCTCAGTTTCATCCTGCCTGTCTCCTGTATTGGGCATCATGAGTAAACATCAGGGTAGCTCCCTGCAACAACAGCTAAATCTAAAGTGTTGTCATCTGATTGATTTGTTGTCTTTCCTTCATGAACTGAGTGCTCCGGCTCTGGATTACAAATAGTGTGTGTTGTGCATGTTACTTTCTTCCATCACAGGGCCTCAACCAGCTGTGATGCCAGCCTACCCCAGGCAACGGTCCAGGCTAGCCCACCTTTTTTCTACCTGGGTACCCAGAGTGTGTGACTGTGTAGGAACTCAGAAGTGCATGCATAACTGTGTGATTGATTTAGCCTTTAAGCCAATCAACCTGATTATGCCCCTCCCTTGTTCAAGTCCCCTGAATAAATCAGATCTAACTCCTTTTGCATTTAACCTGACTGTGGTTGCAGTTTGTGCCAAGAGTACTGTACTGTTGTTATTTGCTGTGCATAACCTCATTTTACAGTGGGTCCCCAGGGTCGAGCTAGAGGAACCAGCCTTGGAGTTAAGTGCAAACAGTGTGGGTAACTGCATGGTGAATAAGGGTCATTGTGAAAGTGATTATTGTATATTGTTCAGGCCACTAGAAAGGAAAGAGGGGGGTTACAGTGTCCCGGAGGGCTGTGCCCAGGTTAGCTTGACCACTACCAACCTTAACCTCCGGGTGGAGGCACCCGTTTCAGTACCCAGGCCCCTTAACCTGCTACTAGCCAAGCAGGCAGGGGTAGTAGCCCTTGGGATAGCGCTACCTAGGGGTTACACTACATGTGCAGATCAGTGTTGGAGAAACTGCGTAAGTAGAAGATCTCATTTTCACATTTTTGGGGCCTGCTCTAAAATAAGGGGCTTTTGGCAGATGGTACATTTAGAACTTCAGAAGTTAACAGGCCTCATTATTCCATATCTTTTTATAGATTTGGTGTTGGGGTGCCCTACTTTACTAGCCTGCCCAAACATTGTGTGAAGATTAGGTGAAATTTTAAGGGTCACTGCTCTTAAATTCATTGCTTCAAGGTGGCTTTCTTCCAACCTGCCTACCCTGGAGTGTTGGAAAGCTAGGGTGTCGGACCTGGAGAGGATGGAGAACATTACAAGTTGGGTTAGACTAAAGCAGGACAAATTCCTGGAGATATGGCACCTTGCTTATCAACAGACAGACCCCTAAAGAGAATGGATTTGTTCTGGGGGTGGGGTGGGGGAGCCGAGGGGGGGGGGAATGGTGTGCACACTAAGACGTTAGTTTTAAGTTGAAATTGTATAGTTTGATTCAATATATACATTGAATAACAGCCACTATAGTGTATTTTAACAGGTCTCTTTAGTTATTTGGATAGTAACATTTGGTGGTTTACAGAAGAGATTAGTATGGGATTTGGCTTCAAATTTTTATTTATTACTTTTTTTTATTGTTTAACCAGGAGTAGCACACTAAGCTAAAAGCTTTTTTACAGGTGCGACCTGGGAGCACAAGGAAGTCAAGTGACTTGCTCAGGGTCACACAGTATGCAAGTGGAAGCTGTGGGATTCAAACCCAGGTCTGGTCTGCTGGATGTCACCAGATTTGCAGCTCAGATCTTTAAACCACTGCGCTATACTGCCTCAAATTTGTTATCATTATAGCGGTTGAATCTTATTGTTTTGTGAAAACAGATGAACCTCCCCCAAATTTGGGGCTTACGTTAAGTAACTATCTGGGTTCCAGTAATGCCCAGTGTCAGGCAGATGTCTTGCAGAGATGGTAAATCCATAATGGCTGGTGTCCTCCTATTGATCTGCGTGAGAGTGCCATGATGTGTCTCCGCGCCTGTCTCTTCAAGTGCCACAGTCAGTGTAAATGCTGTGGATGGCCTGGGCTGGGTTTGAGTGTTTCAAAGCTCGCGACCAGCCAGGCATCACGCCAATTTGCCCCACTCTACTATCACTAATAGAGCAAAGGGAGCTCTACATAGTACTGCAGTTATTTACTTCTAATGCATAGTTATCTTTAACATATACTGTAGATTGTTGTTTAACCTGTCTTTATTGCAGCATGCATTTTCCAATGGAAGCTACCATGTGTTGGACTGGGACCTCCTGTTTGGACCAATTAGGACACATAGGACCACGAGGGGGGTCCTTAGCTCTGGTGTCTCGTGGGAAAAAGCTGTAGGTTTTGTAGTTTTCAGGTTGGCACCTAAACTGACAAATGGGAGCACTAGAACTGTGACTGACAGCTCCCCTAGCCAACCGAAATCCAGAGAAACCAGACTAGTCCCAGAACTGACAGAAAAAAAGAGTCAGATGCTAATAGAGTGGAGAGAGAAAGCAGCTCAAGCCTTTGAGAAGCAGATCCGGGAAAGAGCTGAAGAGAATTGGCAGGGGAAAGGCTTGACTTGCCTCCCTGTTACCATTCTCAGCACCCGGACTGCCTGATAGCAGAAAAACAGACAAGCCTGAGGTATATGTTAAAACAGCGAGAAGTGTAGCTTGAGCTTTTAAAATGAGAGGCCTAGTTTTCCCCTGGTGTGCATCCTACGGTCCAAAAGGGGGGATCGATTGCCAAGAACAGCCTGACTGCAGATTAAGAGGTTTGCTCAGCAAAGCGGCTGACATTGTGAACCAGCCAGGAGCCAATAGAGGAATCGGAGATTCTGATGTTTCTAGGACTAAATGTGCTGAATGCTTGTTGTGGGTCAAGATCTACCGTCCAGGGACTCCTGACTGTCAGAGAGGAGCCTGCCTTTACCAAAGACCGAACTGTCTACCCTCAGGAGGGGTCACCAGCAGATAAACTTGATTTTGCCAGATGTACTCTGTTGAACTCGGGCCTATGTCCATACCAGCCCATGCCAACTGTTCTTGCGCCAGCTACAGTTTTACCGGCGAGAGACCAGCTTTGCGGATCCAGCCCCTGCACCGTAAGTCATCGCAGGCTGCGGCCACCTTCAGGGAAAGGCCATGAAGTGAAGGTGAGTCGTCATGGCCCAGCTTCCCCATGTGCAACAAATTCCAGCAACAGGTCTTTATTTTGCCAGGTCATCTGCAACCATCTGGTACAGTGAGTAAATTCAGGGTAGCTCCCTGAAACAAATATTTCAGTCATCTCTTGGCACCACCTAATTGCTTTCAGTTTAGTTTAAAGGGTTTCAACAGATTAGGCCAGCTGGCCACGGATACAAATAATTTAATTTGCTTTGCACTGTTAATCTTAAATACTTCTTTTCATAAAGGGCCCTAACAACAACTGCAACCACAGGCAATGATTCTGGCCAGCCAGCATAGATCCTGGGTACCCAGTAGAAAAGGGACTAAACTGATTATATGTCAAATAACTTGATAAAATTCAAAATAGTAATCATTTGCCTAGATTTGTATACTGGATCTTCAAATTGTGTGAAAAAATGCCAAAAAATTACTGTGTTACGAGCGTGCAATGCGCAATTTCCACAAATGCTCGTAACTTCGACAATTTTTAATATTTTACTCCAGATTTTCAACATTGCCATTTTTTCACACCTCCTTATGAACAGCTGTCATTTTTCACATCCTGCCCAAAATGTGTTTTCGCACATCTGGCGCACAATGGCACGGTCACTGTGGGAAATCAACTTTCAGAACAGATTAATAAAATCACAGTGCTGCTGTTCATGAGTGGAGGTCCCAAAATGCCTATGTTGAAAATTTGATTAAAAAAATCTGCAAAACAATTGCATTATAGGCGTGCGTTTGCAGTTTCTACACACGCTCGTGACTTCACCAATTTTTCATATTTTCACTCCAGATTTTCAACATTGCCATTTTTTTACACCTCCTCATGAACAGTACAACTATCATTTTTCACATCCTGCCCGAAATATGTTTTCGCACCTGTGGTGACAAATGGCACAGTAGCTGTGCAAAATCATCTTTCAGCTAACGAACTGACAGTGCCACTGTTTATGAGGTGGGGTCACAAAAAGCCCATGTTGAATATTTGGAGTAAAGATACCAACAAATGCCCAGGGCATTAGGGTTTCCAACCGTAATGCCCCACCCTGTACAGACTGACAGGCATCAGGGGTGTTACTTGGGATTGTCGGCTGTAATGCTCAAGCCATTCCACCTCTGCCCAACCCCCACCCTGCAGCCAGTGACAGGCATTGACATGTGCCTTGGACTCTTTGGCACCAAAGTTCACCCCATTCTCCTATACTGCACCCATCTCAGCATACTTCCTTATGAAATGGGGTGAGCGTAAGGCCCAAGACCCCAAGGCACACCACGACACTTGTCAGTGTCTGCAGGGTAGGGTGATGTGAAATGACGTGAGCATTATGGCTGGCAGCCCAAAAGCACGCCCCAATGCCTGTCAGTCTCTGCAGGGTGGGGGTGGGGTTGGCGTCAGTTTAATACTTCACTGTCATTCCTATTATACATCTCTCTAACTCCTGCACTACCAATGCTAATGCCACCAAGACAACATTTGGCATTGACAAATGCTTGTTTACCTAGCTATGCTGAATGAGAAATGAATGAGGTCATTTAGAACTCTTGCATCAGCCTGGGTCACGGTGGAATCAGCTGCTTGGGGACAGTTTAGAATGCTGGGTTCAGTTGAGTGGAGAGTCTGAGTGTGGGAGCAGTGGAGAGAGGCACTCCCAGTGTGGAGGTGCCTGCCAGCCTGCCCTGAGGCTGGGTGAATGACCTCTGTTTTTTTTTCTCACCCCAGTGTGAGACAACAGCAATACCACAGGTGGAGACCAGTGATTTCTGAGACCCTAGTGGGTCACTTTTGTGAGAAGTGAATGGGACTGTGAGATCCAATGGGCCCAAGGTACAGTCCCCTGAGGGACTGGAAAATTGTCCAGCTGCCCAGATCAGAGATGGAGAGAGTCTCAGTAAAAGCTACCAGAAAAGGGGAAAAGTGTGTTTCTTCTGAGGTCCATGTCTATAACAAAGGGACAAACAAACCAAGAGTACAGCTACATAGGAATGTTTCAGAGGAAGTTGGCTGGTGGTCTATGTGCCCAGAGAAAAGGCTAGATTACACCACTCAGGACCCCAGTTTTCACCACAAAAATGTGCTCAATGTAGAAGTAAATATGTGGATGCCTTTAGCAATCCGAGGTGGTTGAAGGATCTGGTTCGTGTAATCCGGAAGGAATGGCAGAGGCTGGCTGGGGCCAGGGTGGGCAGAACCTAATCTAAAACTCCAGTCAGGGCTAACTGGTTACCCAAAGGGCACAGGGTTACCCTGCTGATGTTAACTAATCCCATCATGTCAGGAGGAATCTGTTTTTAAGTGTGTGGCAACCCCCATGTAATAGACACTTATGGGAAAATAATGTCTTTGATATCCCTCGAAAACAGGGATGGACTGTTAGTAGTACCATGGAAGAGAAAATGTAAGAAAGCCCAAGCTGTTTGTTCTGGAGAAAGAAGAGCTCCCGTGACATGTGTGTTCTGTAATGTACAGTGCCAACCTAGGGGACCACCATTTTCTGCTTTCCATCTGTGTCAGAATAAAGCCATCCTATACAATCCCATTTCTAGTAGTGGACATTTCATCTGTGCTTCCCAGTGTGAACTTGTTTATGGGCCCCCTCAGATAGGAGACAGAGCATTGCCCTAGCACCTCTCTCCCAGAGCTCAGTGTAAATATGTTATTTTGTGTTCTAATCCCCCAATCTCTTAGATACTGAGCCAGGTATTTGCCCCAGTGCCGGTGATACCTATGTTATGCCAACCTGTGGTTTGTTGCCTTGTCTGTGTACAAGTTAGGGTACTTCTGGCTGCAAGATGCAGCTCTTGGCCGGGGTAAGAGTTGTATTAGGATGATCATTTGGCACTTTATCTGGGTCCTCTCCTTTTTTCTAAAGCTGAGATTACCCCTCGCACTACATAATCTTGTCACTGTGACCATCTTTGTTCTAGCGGTTTTGGCTGAGGCAAATGACTGAAGTCCAAACCTTCAAAGTTGTAATAGGCTTCAGGTATAGCATCGGGAGGGGCTACCATAGCATCAGTGTCCCTGGTGTGACAAACAGGCATCTCGCTATCTGCGTCCACATATTTTGTGCATACAGCTTTCACAGTTGCAGGGCTCATATGAGTCTATTGACTCCCTTCTTGAGGGTGAGGTCAACAAGACTGGGTGTCAGCATCTGTATTGTTCAGGCCCTTCCAATACTCCAGGGTAAATTCATACATGGAAAGAGCAGACAACCAACAATGACCTGCTACATCCAGCTTAGCAGGGATCTATGATGCCAGCATGACATACTCCACAGTGATGTCCTTGACAACATCAGAAACCCATCAACACCCCTGACACCGACGTATCCCCACAATGACCAGCAACACCGCGATGCCCAATCCGGGGGGGGCTGTGCCCCCCGCATCCCCCTACATTAGATATCTAACTTCACGTCGCACAGACAGTGGAGTTAGATATATACCCCCCTTCGCCGCAAAGTCCATTGAAGTGAAATTCCCATCACTGCTGATATAAGCACAGTCGGGGTTTCGCTGTGGGGGGTTCGCAGTGCCACTGTTGCCATAGAGATGGCATACCAGTCATGAAACTGATCAGTGATGGACCATTTTAATGCAAAAAACTCCAGCATGTGCACTGGGTAGTTCTTTTTGCTTGGTGTCAGGCTCCAGCTGGTGGAAGTAATGGGTCTCAGTTCCTCTGGGTACTCTTGATACAGCACTGCTCCCAGCCTATCCATGCTGGCGTCTGTGTGTAAGAAATACTGTTTAGCAGGATCAGCAAATGCCAACATAGGAGTTTCTTTTCACAATCCTGATTCCCTCTGTCTCTGAATGGTTTGTTAACATTATAGTACGTCTTTTTGGGCACTTCATTCCCCCGCTGCTTCTTGTAGTTGGTGGGGAAGGGGGTACATCTGCATTAGATTCGTAAGTGGTTGGACCACCTTGGAGAAATCCTGGACAAATGTCCAGTATTAACCACAGAAACCAAGAAAGGGCTGTAACGTTTTTAGATTATGGGGCCTAGGCCATGTAGTGGTGTCCTTGGCCTTATCAGAGTCGGTTTGTGCTCTTTCTGTTGAAACAATGTGCCCAATGTATTTTACAGAGAGTTGACAGAATGGACATTTGTCAATTGATACTCTGAGTCCAAATTCTCTGAATCTGACCAGAATCTTCATCAGGCATTCTTCATGTTCCTTTAGGATGCTCTTGAAAACAATCAGGTCGTCCAAATAGACTATTACTTGCAGCAGATTCATGTCTCCTACAGCTTTTTCCATCAACTGCTGGAAAGCGGCAGGTGCCACCAAGATACCTTGTGGCAACCTTTCAAACTGATAAACCTCCAGGGGGCAAACTAAAGCTGTTTTTCCTCAGTCCGCTTCAGCTATGGGAATCTGGCAATATCCACTTTGAAGATCCAGTATAGAAAACTATTTATTGCCAGTGAGGTAGGCGAGGGTATCCTCCACATGAGGTACAGTGTACTGGTCTGTTATAGTGCATTTGTTTAAAGTCTAGTAGTTAATGTACAAGTGAACAGCCTCATTCTTCTTGTGGGCTACCACAATGGGGGATGCATTAGAGCTTCTGGATTTAGACATAATACCAGCGGCTAACAATTCTTGTGTTTGTGGACATCTTCCACATCAGCTGGGGCTAAATGTCTGGATCTCTCTCGTGAAATGGTCTGTTGTCACTTAGTCGTATATGATGGTCTTCCCGTTAAGCGCATCCTACATCAAGCTCACTGGTGGAAAAGACATTAGTCCTCTCGGCCAACTTCTGTTGCAGTTGCCATTTGTAAGATTTGGGTAGTAGCAAGTCTCCAAAATTGAACAAGTTAGAATCAAATCTTTTACTGGAGGCTTGGTCCGGAACCACAAGTCATACCACCTCTGCCTGGTAGACATGTGGTAAGGTCCATCCTTTCCGAATAGTCACTTCTTTGTCAGTCTCATTCCTCAACAGGACAATAATCTTCTGAACTCCGGTAGATGTGTGGGGGGCTGGCACCACCCCTCTCTGTACTAGCAAGCTATTTGGTCGCTCGCCATTAGAAGGTGTGTCCACAATGTAAGCAGAGCTTCCCGCGAGTGACTCAAATTCCATCTCCCCATCACCTGGCACTTAGCACCTGGGGATAAAATCAACAGTCGGGCATCTCATCTACGAATCACACCTACTCATTCTTCTTTGATCTCTATCTTACCAGAAGCGGGCCCTTTCATATAGACACTTCGGATTCAAGGGTGTATCCCAAGGCTGTGTATATTCTGGGGACCCTCCATTTCTTGGCACAGCTGAGCCAATCACTGAAACTTGTTGATGCTGGTACCAACTACTACTGGTGTCTCACCTTTCATGCCTGTATTTGGGCACACCAAAGCAAATGTTTACATAGGGGCCTGGACTCCGGCCACGCTTTGGGGAAATTCAATGTGGATAACAATGTACACCATATATCGGTAAGGCTGGTTGCTCATTCCCCAGACAGCCATTCCTTCCAAAGGTCTCAAAGGCACATGGCTCAAATATTTCTGGTACCAATCTTCAAACACAACAGTCATTTGGGCACCATTATCAAGTAGAATGGTGCAATCAGCCCCTTCGATCTTGGATGACCCTGGCAGATGGTCCAATTAGTTCCGGGGGAATACTGGGGCCAGTAATGTTAACAGATTGCATCTGTTTCATAAAGCAGGTTTAATCCAGGACCCCAGTTCACTCCTTCATTGGGTGCCGTGTGCAGTTCCCCAACTCTGTTTCATCCTTGTCCTGAATTCATGCCTTTGTTTTTCTGTCTTCATTGAATTGCTGTACTGTATTTTTTTTCTCTTGCACTGTGCTGTCCCAGGTCGACCCTGAAAAAGGGACTGCAATTGTCTCAGTGGTCTTACCCAGTTACCAAAATTCAAATAAATAAAATAAATAATATGCTTCTCTTTCAACAACTTTTGCACTACCAAATCAGAATTTTCAGGCCTTTTGCAATACCTCCTTTGGTGCCTATCTTCACTGCACTGTAGCAGAAAAACCCATCACCACTTGCAGTAGTTACTTTCTCAGGCTCTGGCAGGGCAGAATTTCAGCCAGTGTAGTATCTCTGACCCCATGAGGATGGAAATGTCCCTCTCTCTCTCTCTGCGCTAGTTCTCTTGAAGCCCTTAGCGCAGCAACCTATTGAGTCAATTATTTTACTTGTCTCTTCAAATCCTTGGTTTCACTGGTGTTTCACCCAATTGAATCGTTGGCTAGAGGGATCTCTATTTTTCTCAGAGGTGCTGCCATTGGGTCTTGCGGTGCAGCTTAATCTTTTCTCTCAGACCTTGTGCATTAATTCACCATAGGAAGTGTGTGTGGGGGGGTTACTCAGGCATTCCTTCAATTGCAATTTCATCAGAAACATTTCTGAGTGTCCAGCTCCATCTAGGATTTGTTCCAACTGCAGCCTGCCTGTTCATGTCTTGGGCAGTCACTGCTCCCTTATCGGTAGGCTCTCTGCATCAATTGCTTGAGATGTATTAAGTATTTGAACAGCTTTTCACCTTCACTTGTACTGTCCATTGCAGCTTTCTCAGGATGCGTGTGCCACTGTCAGTGTTCCCAAACTTTCCCTTTGGGGTGTTGAGGTACATTTGGACAATAGCATCAGGTTGGGGAGCTTGCAAAGCTCCAATGCCATCCATAGCAGGTTCTATCAAACTCTCCCACAGCTGACATCTCTTCTCAGCTTCAGGACACTGAGGATCTTGTACCATAGGAGTGGCTTTACCCATCTATGTTTTCAAAGTCATCCTCCCCAGGTGGCACTATTTGTCTCCTGGAGAAGGGTTTTAGCCTCGGGTAGGATCCTGTTCCTCTCCCTGGCATCCAATCAGCAAACCAAGCCAGGGGTTGATCTGGTGGTATGACACTGTCAGGTTTGTACAGTTCTTGCACTTCCTGGGGAGTCTTCCCCTCTGACTTCAACCACGAGTCAAATTTCACTTTAAAGTTATCTGCATCTAGAGGACCCTGGAGCATTTTTCTTGGCACTGATATGAGTCACTATGGTCCAGGTGGACCCGCTTCCCATGGGGAGAAAGTGGTGGGCAGCTTGGCAACATCAATTTCAGTATCACTCGATCAGAGCACTCACACTTTTATTACTACAGTCATACCTTGGTCCTTGAACCTTTAAATTGTCAAAACATTCCAATGCCAACAGTTCATCAACAATTTTGGATCTTTCAAACCTTTCTGAAATCCCAGTCACTAAGAGGGCTTTTTTTTTTTACAGTCCAACTGTTCCCCTTGGCACCAATCTTCTAAGTCTAGAAGTGCCATTTTGCCTTTGCCAATCACTTAGGGGTAATTCTGCAGGACCAACTTTTTCCTTCTCTGAATTCAATTCTGGAGTCTGCTCATGTGGGGTGTGGGAGGATCCCAGTGGTGCCTCCACATGTAAGTGGGGTCTTTCTGTCATGCACACCCAGTCACCCCCTCACATACCATACTAACATACTAAAATGCCAGCAGAATAGGCCTAACGGTCTTTCATGTCTGCTTGTTTGGTCAGCCCCCACCCTGGGTGCTGACCTTGCTGTCCCCCTCACCTTCTCTGGCTTCTCCCTTCCCAGTTCTGGATATTCTTGCTGCATTGGATTTTGCTTCCAGAACCCTTCCCCTGTACCTGTCCCACCCCCTCTTGAACCCCTTCACTGTCTCTGCCTCCACCAGCCCTCTAGGCAGTGCATTCCATGGCTCCACCACCCTCCCAGTGAAGTAGCACCTCCTCCTTCTCCCTGAATCTTCCCTCCAGCTTCCACCCATGCCCTCTAGTGGCCCCTTCCTCCTTCCTTCGAAGCACCCTGACTGTTCCTCCCCTATTTACCCTCTTCATGTACCTGAAAACCTCTATCATGTCCCCCCAGTCCCTTCTCTCTTCCAATGTGTACATATTTAGCTCTTCGAGCCTCTCCTCATAGGTCTTGTCCCCCAAGCCCCAAATCTACCTACCTTGGGGTCAGCCTGGGTTCTTTGGGGTGCAATACAGAAACTGAATACCAGTTATAGGTTTTGGTGTCTCCACCTGGGGTAGGGGTATATAAGGCTACACAATGTAGCCCTATCCTCTCCCCAGGAACAATTAGTATTTTCCCTTCCACATACAGGTACAGTTTTCCCCACACAGTAAAGACACACAAAGTAATGACCATATGCAAGAATTATGAAATGAACTAACCTCCTACTTATTATAGGGAAACAAACAGAATCCAGTGCACAACATCCACCCCCACCCCACTCTCACATGGTGCATCTGAGAACTGAAACATTTAAACTGCCTGAATTGGCTGTTTTCTTACTTTAACTCCATAAAAAGGGGTCCTCTTAGTTATCAGATTGGAATTCCAATTTGAGAAAGCCAAACCATGAATCATCAAGGTGGAACCCCATGGTTTGGTCCCTACTTCCTAACTCTGAAATGCCTGCAGTGGCTGCTCTTATATAGAGTGCATTACCTAAATTGGCTCCTTTATAGTAAAGTGCTTCCACCTAGGATATTTCACAGGTAATCAAAGGGAGCATGCTAAAAGGAAAACCACAAACTCCCAAAACTCTTAACACATTCCAAAACTAGCACGCTCCAACATTTGCATTGCTCACAAAATTCAGTTCACATTTCTACTGAGGGGTGCTACTGGTTTGTGGCATATGACAAACAAACAAACAGAATCCAGTGCACAAGCCCCGCCTCACCCCCACGCCAACATGGCACATCTGAGAAAGAAAACATTTAAACTGCCTGAATTGGCTATTTTCTTACTTTTAACTCCATGAAAAAGGGGTCCTCTTAGGTATCAGACTGGAATTCCAATGTGAGCAAGCCAAACCACCAGTCATCAAGGTGAAACCCAAGGTTTGGTCCCCTACTTCCCAACTCTATATTGCCTACAGTGGCTACTCTTAAATAGAGTGCACTACCTAAACTGCCTCCTTTATTATGGCTGCAGTAGGTGGAGCCTGCAGAAGTTTTGCATGTACACAAGGAGCGATGTCGTGTTTTCTGTCTGTGGAACTGACTGAAGGTGTAAATAGTCTCCTCCGCCTTACCTTCCTCCAAGAAATGTTTTCTGCCCTCAAATAAATATGCTTTCATGTTAGTCAATGGTTGCAGTGTACTATTTTCTTTCTTAAATGGGCGGTACAAGAACTGGAACCTGAGTAGAGGGAGGCAGCATTAGTTTTATTAGGGGGGAGTAAGAGCCACCCCCACCCCCACCCAAGAAGCTCCTAAAATTCCCCCCCACCTATTTTTGATTCGTGTGGGAAGGGCATGAGGTGGATCTATCATGTTGAAACAAGACACACTAGTTTGGGATCTGGACAAAGGAACAGAACAAGACTGTGGAGTCCCTGCATTTTATTAAGGACTATGAGAACAGAGGGTACGTAATGCCTTCAAACGGACTTAAAAACCCTTGGAACAAATGATTATCAGAGCCACCTGGTGTCTCAAAAGGAAAGAGTAATTAATAAGTGTCTGAAACTACATCTCCCAAGGAAAACAATAGACACAGCATTCTGGTTGAAAGAGCCACAGGTTTTTCTTACACATTTATATACTAAAAACTTAAAGTTCAGCTTTTGGGATTAAAAATATTTGTTTACCATATTTAATATATATATATATATATATATATATATATATATATATATATAGTTTGTCTTTTTAGTAGTTTCAAAACTTTGAAAGCATTGGTGTTAGTAATGCATTCAGAAATACATTTTTTGTCTTTACAGTTAATCATGCGGTTTCATGTGAGGTCACATTTTTTGGGGAGGGGTCAAATTATTTTAATCATGGGCACAGTACTTGGTAAATACAGCCTTTGATGAACTATATTTTTTCTTTTAGGTTTGAGAAGTGGAGTTGCCTTGCACATGTTAAAAATACCAGCTGCAATTAAGTTCAAGTTCAAGTTCAAGTTTATTGCAGGAAAACTCCATTGAGCAAGCTCATTCACAAGGAGGTCCTGTGACATATAGACTTTCACAATGTACATACATAAATAGATAGTAAACAGTATATACATAAAGCACGCATAACATAATACAGGCAAGATATACATACAAGGACATCACATAGGATGACCGCAGGTGGTAGTCAACTAATGTAACACAGGGAAGCGAATTACAGATTACCTACTGATAATTGAAACATGGTGATTGGTGTGTGCAATAAATAGATTTTGGCAGATGGATCAAACAACAGAATATAATGCATAAGGAGGGTCAGAAAGATTTGATAGTGTGATCAGTGGAGCATATACATAGATAAAGCCAGGAGTAGAAGGGAAAGGGAAAGCAGTAGTTGGGTAGCTGCAGCAAGGTAGCAGATATAAGCCAGGTGCCAGATAGTGGAATAATATCTTAATACGAATGAAAGTGCAATCAATAGGTAGTTAATATGAACAAAGCAATTATGCCTTACCAATGGAGGCACATGGCACACATGGGGAAGGAAGAGGCTTAATGACAGTTACAGGTGACTTTTATTTTGGCTGAGCTTAGCAATTTGTAAGAGTTTATTGAAACTGTGCTAGTTAGTTTCAGTACTGTCTGTAATTGGTTCCAAATAGAGGGAAGGGCATGTGCAATAGCACGTTTACCAAAGGAGGTCCGTGTCCTAGGTATATTAAGCATAATAAAGTCAGATTTTCTTAATGAGTATGTACTATGTGAAATACTAATGAGGGATGAGAGATAGCTTGGTAATTTTTTGCAGGAGCAGTTTAAGAGTCCAAAGCCCAGCATGGAGCAGGTGTCTAGTAGTAAGAGATGTCCAACCAACAGCTGCATATAAGTCACAGTGGTGCGAACGGTAAGGGGAATTGGTAATGAACCATAACACACGGTGATAAAGGATGTCCAGTTTACTTAGATTTGCAAGAGTGGTGGAGGAATAGATTATATCACCATAGTCGAGTAGGGGGAGAAAGGTGGCCTGGACAAGCTTATTTCGAGTTTCAAGGGGGAAGAGGGGGCCTATTTCTATAGAAGAAACCTAACCTGGCTTTTAATCTTCTAGAGACATCTTCGACGTGGTCATTGAAAGATAGTTTATTGTCGATCCAGATACCCAGGTATTTAAATTTGGTTACAACTTTCAGAGGCTCATTTAGCGTGGTAACAATTAAATCTTGGGCAAGGGTATTGGGGGTGCCTGTGACAGCACTACGGGAGAATATCATCGCTTTAGTCTTCTTGGCATTAAGCAGAAGCTTTGCCTTTATTAGATTATGCTCAAGTTGTGCAAAGTCCACTTGAAGCACTCCCTTGACTTCAGATAGCGATGAGCCAGATGTATACAGCACAGTATCATCTGCGAAAAAGTGCAGATTGGACGTAGATATGTTAGAATCTAGGTCATTAATGTATAATGAAAACAAAATAGGGCCTAGGATAGATTCTTGGGGGACTCCTCTTGCAACTGGCGAGGCAGCAGAAAAACAGCCTTCCGCCTTTACTTTTTGGGATCTCCCTGTTAAGTAACAAGAGAACCACTGGGTGGTATGGTATGTGGCACCCAGCTTTGCAAGACAATTGACTAATAGTTTGTGATCAACAGTATCAAAAGCTTTGCTTAGATCCAGAAAGACTGCACCAGTTACCTTCTTTGCATCTATAGCAGAGATCCAGTCGTTGGTTACTTTAGCTAGCGCAGTGATTGTGCTATGTTTTGCCTGGAATCCAGATTGAGCTGGATTGATGAGAGAGAAGGTTTGCAAGTGAGATTTTAACTGGATGTGGATCAGTTTTTCAAGAACTTTAGAAAGGATAGGCAATATGGAGATAGGCCTATAGTTGTTTACATCGCATGGGTCACCAGATTTAAATAGAGGGAGGATATGTGCTGATTTCCAGCAGGATGGCACAGTAGCAGAGGTAATGGAAACATTGAAGATGTGGAGAATTAGGGCAGCAAGATGGGCATATCCTAACCTTAGGAAAAAAGGTTCTAAGCCGTCGTCCCCTGCGCTTTTTTTGTTGTCTAAGTTAAGAAGAGAATCTTCTACTTCTTTGTAAGTTATCTCGTGCAGATGGAAGGGGCTAGGTGCAGGACTAGATACGGGGGGGGGGTATGCTGGCTCACCACAGAACCAGCATAAGGTGATGAGTCAAAAGCTAATCCAGCTGTGGCAAAGTGGGAGTTAAGTTCCTCCAGGATTAGGGACTTGTTTTCCACAATCTTGCCACTTGCAACTATCTTTGCTGGAACGGAGGGGGCCGTGGGCTGTCCTTCTATGGATTTGATAGTCTTCCATATTTTATGAGGGTTACCTTTAGCTTGTTCTAGGGTAGAGATATAATAGTTAGCTTTAGCAGAGCGTATACTTTTCACACAGGTATTCCTGGCTGTTCTAAAGGCCTGCCAATCCAAAGATTCTTTGGAATGTCTAGCTTTAGCCCAGAGCTTATCTCGGACTATGAGGGCTGCCTTAAGATCTGAGGTGAACCAGGGGTTGGAGTTGTTCCGTACCCTTACTTTGATGAAAGGGGCATGCTTATTTATTATTTTAGTAAGAATGTCATTTAGGGTGTAAGCTGCCTCATTGACATCGTTGGCTAGGTAGAGGTCTTGCCATCTGATCATGCCCAGGTCAGATAGGAAGTTTACTGCACTGAACTTGTGAAAAGACTGTTTTGTTATAAAGATGGGCTGTGGGTGGGCCTTGATTTGAGATCTTATGCAAGCAACAATCCCATGATCACTCATGTCATTGTGAAACACTGCTGAGTGAGATATTTTATGTGGGTGGGTGGTTAGTACCACATCAAGGATAGAACTGTTGGTAGTATTTAGAATGTTATTCCTAGTAGGTTCACTGACTAATTGCCCAAGACCTAGCTCGTCGCAAAGAGATTTGAGGCCATATGATTTAGGTGTTAGCCAATCCATATTTAGATCTCCTAGAAATATTGTTTCATTTTTTGCATCTACTAACATGGATTTCAAAAGATTAAGGACTTCAACACCACCAGACGGAGGTCTATAGCCACCTATGATAGTGATACATTCCAAGGAGGGGAGATGAAGGTTCAAAGAGATGAGCTCGAATTCCTTGGCTAAAGATTTGCAACTAATATTGGTGACCGAGTACTTGGATTTTGCGTAGATAACCACACCCCCACCTCTAGACTCTCTATCTGCTCTAAATAATTTGTAGCCCTGCAGTGATATTTGCTGGTCATTATTTGTCTTTTTTAACCACGACTCAGTAATTTTGATAAGGTCAGGGTTAATATGTGCAGTCCAGGCTTGCAGTTGTACAAGTTTTTTTAGGCAGGCTTAGAATATTGACCATCATCATTTTGAGACCTGTGGCATCAATAAAATCGGTAGGCGAGGTAAGTTTTGGGGGGGGCCAGGGTTTAGCTCCACATTTCCTGAGCAGAGAAGAAGCAGTAGTAAAATTTTCTTTAAGGAGCTTATAAGGATGGAGACTGCTCTTTTATTTCTTCGACGTTGCCCTTATCGTACCGCACAAGAGGTAGCACCACTGTAATGGCAGTTCATCGTGATCAGTGTAAGTGCTCGAATAGACATACGTGAGGGCAGCAGCAAGGGGGTGGTGGCAAACCGGGGGGAATAGGCTAAAAGGGGGGGGAGGAGGATGACATAGTGACTGCACAGCAGACCGTTATAACATAAGGTATTGATAAAGTGCATTGGAGAACTGGTTTGCATTGAGGTACTTTGGGTTGCCCTGTATTGTTGGGAACTCTGTACATTAGGATCAATAATAGCACAGTAAAGAAAGCCATAGTCCCAGGATGGATGGTCTTACAATTGGTAATAGTGCAGTGTTTTCCTAGGCAAATAATTGACCCACCTAGGTACTCACTTAAAACCTAAATGAGAGATACAGCAGAGAGGGGAACTAGGAGAGCAGGAGCAGCTTAGTTAGTGACTGGGGCTCTGAAGGTATTCACACAGGGCAGGCTTATTGGTCACACTGAGCTACCAATCATAGGTTGGCAGCAGACAATACTAGACCAATGAAACAGCAATGAGTTATAGAAGGCGGAGCATGGGTGTATTTAAAGGAGGCTTGGGAGGGGGTGGTGGGGGTGGGAGAAAATTACAAGTCGGAGCAAGAGCTGAGAAGTCAGGATTAAGAAGGAGACACTGTAAAAAGGCTATGGAAAAGGCGCTCCAATCAGAGCGAAGCAGGCGAGCAGGCAGACCAATCACGATCCCCCTAGGGCAGCGCCATACCAATCAAGGGCGATCAGGCATGCTGGCTCTCTGTGGAGGATTTTATCGGTATCTACCTGAGCTGCGGTCCATTCCCCAATGCCCTGAGGCCGGCTAGGGCTGCTGTAGTGAGTCAGCGGCCGTAGGAGTGGCTGTTGCTGGCCGGTTTTTCACCGGCATGCCTACGGGCATGAGTCCTACAAACAGAAAGAGTGCTGGGTCATTTATATGCAAGGCAGACAAAGTTTCAGGGGCGGGAAGGCAGGGAAGCTGGTGGCAGTTTGTCAGCAGGGAGTGGGTGTGAAAGTGGAGACAAAGGAAAAAATGATTACAAGGCTGGTCAGACAGGACAAGTAAATGGCTGGATGTTAGCTGAGGAAGCTGGGGGAGACAGTATGCTGTCTCAAAGAGAGAGAGACAGCCGCCGAAAACACGGCAAATTGCTATTACTGTGGGGGGGGATACAGCAGGTCATGCTAGGTACTGGGGCAAAGATTAGAAAAAGAAAACAACAGTTCAGAGTGAGAGTTTAACACAGCAAAATGCAATAAATCAAATTACAGGGAAAGAGCAGTAGCTTGTACTTTAGGAGGCAGAAGTGGAGAGTGCAGCTTATCTCACTAACCATATACAGGCAATATTACAGTTTGATTGCAGTCTATGCAAGGCAGAACACAGAGATGTCATGCAGTCTTATTTTAACCACTTTACATTCACTTACATTCACTAACACTTTTTTTTTTAACAACTACTTGTAGAAACAAAAGGCTGGTTGTTTTTTTTTTCTTACTTTCTTTTCACTGATATAAACTGAGCCAGGAAAAAAGTAAGACTGGAACAACTATCAGAGCTGCCATCCCCCTGGACATGCCATTTATCACTCATTTAAAATAACACAAATGTAGTTTCGCATTTTTTACTATGAGGGAAGCAAGAAGATGAACCAGCATGGTTTACAAATACATTCATTGACACCTGTGAATGAGTGGGGAGGGGTAGTTTTTCTAACATTCCTGGTGGTTTTATATTTCCTGGAACCTGCTATTCAGGTTTTTTTTTATTGCATCTTGTCCCAGGTAATCTTCCCAGAGTGCAGTATGCTCTATTGTTTAATATCTCCAGTGGAGGCCAGTGTCTTGTTACATTGTCTTTTGTTGCAAATTAACCACAGACATCATAGCAGCCAAAGGAGACACACTTTGAGTCTTAGGGTATGTACAGCATAATTAATAAGTTTTCATATGCATAATCTTTCCATTCATGTTATTGCTAGACATACTGCAGCTAGCTTGGCTTGAGGAAGGATGAACATGGTCAGGACCCCTTAGCACTTGACATGCATATGCAGCAAATAAGTCCAGATGTGCTAACTGCCTGCTGAATAAGGAAGGGTTACAGGAACCCAGGGAATGAGTATTGGGGGGGGTGCTGATGGTCATCAAAATGGAAATGGATTTGGGGGTAAGCATATTGAATGACCTAAAGGTGGCTAAACAATGTACCAAAGCTGTGATGAGAGCCATTGGAATGCTGTTGTGCATTAGCGAGAGGTATTACCAGCAGAAGGCAGGAGGTGGTGATGCCACTGTGTAGATCACTGGTGAGGTCTCATTTGGAATATGGTGTCCAGTTCTCTAAGCCGCATTTCTGTCATGCAACTTTAAATCACAAATGTGTTAAATGGTTCTATTTTAGATTTCTGTCCTTTTCCATTACTTCTCCCACTGGTTAGCCTTATGGAACGCAACCAGAACATATCTTGGCTAGCATGATGAATGCACCTACACAAGTTGCTTCTCAGTCTACAGCATTGTCATTTTAAAATGCTAACTTCTTGTTGAAAATATGGCATAATTTTTCCATCTATGTTATTGCTAGACATACTGTAGCTAGCTTGGCTTGAGGAAGGGTGAACATGGTCAGGACCCCTTAGCAATTGAGATGCATATGCAGCAAATAAGTCCAGATGTGCTAACTTACCCTATAACTGTTAAGTGTCACAGTTTGCATTTTCTTCTTGAAATGGTTACTTTTGCATTTATGTTTATTTTAAAATATTTAATATTCTGACTATGAGGTTATGTCATGGACCATAACTGATCTCCAGCCTTAACCCCCAACCCCTACCCCATGCTCCAACTTGCATAGAAAAAAGTGTTTGCAGACAAATCTAATCATTTTTCCACTGTGTTCTGGCATGTTCTTGTGTGTGTGTGTGTGTGTGTGTGTGTTACTGCAGCAAGAAATGTACAGCTGTCATTTTTTACATCCTGTTGAAAATGTGTTTTTGCACCTGTGGTGCCAAATGGGACAGTCGCTGTGCAAAATTTCCTTTTGGCTAGTGAACTGATAGCGTCACTGTTCATGCGGTGGGGTCACAAAAAGCACATGCTAAAAACTTGGAGTGAAAATACCAAGAAACACCCAGGGCATTAGGGTGCCTGACCATAACACCCTGCACTGTAGGGACTGACAGGCATCAGGGGTGTAACTTGGGACTGTCAAAAGTAATGCTCATGTTATTCCACCCCCCCATCCCCACCCTACAGCCTGTGACAGGTATCGAGGTGTGCCTTTGACTCTTCAGCCCCAAAGTTCACTCCATTCTCTTATACTATTACCCATTTCAGTGTATTTCCTTATGGAATGGGGTGAGTGTAAAGTTTGAAAACTCCAAGGCACACCTCGACTGTTGTCTGTGACTGCAGGGTAGGGTGAGGTGAAATAGCATGAGCGTTATGGGCAATGATCCAAAGGCGCACCCCAATGCTTGTCCGTGTCTGTGGGGTGGGGTGGGGTTTGGCGTCACTGCCATTCCTATTCTGCCTGTCTGTCTGTCTGTGTTTCTCTCTCTCTCTATCTATATGTCTATGTAATTATCTTTCTATTAATTGCATGTATCGCTATTTTTACCTATTTCTAAAACAACCTGAATAATCACATTTGCCTGCACTCTGAGCACATACTTATGAAACTGTGCATATTTGTACTCCATTTTTGCGTAGACCTCCTACTTTCCTAATATTCACATTATCACAAGCATAACTACCTTGCCCTTATTAAAAGTGACCCCCTCTGAAAGTTAATATCACATTTTCTCTAACAGTCCATCATCATTACACCTGACTTCCTGACATCAGCACATTGCTTAAATATAACTTACATCACCTCATTGACAAAATCCCTGTTTCTCTTAAAATAAATAAATAAATGTGTAAATAATCCCAAGGCTGAACATATGCCAGCCATTACTTTTTCATGTACTGACACCTTCTGTACCATCATGGGGATTTGCATATGTTTCCCTTGATGCTTTGCATTATTGGGATATGTGCAATTATGTTTTCTTTAAAATTTGTCTGTCTGGCCAGTATCATCCGGGATAACATATACATTAGTGGCATTTGCTCTGGGGTTCTTTTGTAAGCTTCCTATTCCTCCCATTAAAATGTACACCTCCATATATTTTCCTAATAATGTGTATGCCTTCCTTAGAACAGAAACTAAAACACATCTTACTACTTCCAAATCACTGTGTTGTTTCTTCATACCTCCTTAACAATTTCACACAACTTCACTAACTTCATTATGCAACCAAGGTGGATCTGACCAGAACTTGTAGTAAAGTGCTTCCACCCAGGAAATTTCACAGGTGATGAAAGGCAGCATGCTAAAAAGAGAACCACAAACTCCCAAAACTCTTAACACATTCCAAAACTAGCACATTCTAACCTTTGCATTGCTCACTAAATTTTATTCACATTTGTACTGAGGGGTGCTACTGGTTTGTAGCATAGATATGACAAACAAACAAACATAATCCAGTGCACAACCCCAACCCCCTCACATGGGACATCTGAGAAACAAAACATTTAAACTGCCTGGCTTTTAGCATGCCCCCTTTGATCACCTGTGAAATTTCCTGAATGGAAGCACTTTAAAGCTCTGTTTACACTGCCAACTTTAAAGGGCATCAACCCATGTGCATGGGTTGATGCGCTTCAAAGTCGGCAGTGTGGACACTTTTGGGAGCATCCTAAGAGCTTCACATCAGGTTTCTGATGCAACTCAGGCGAGGGGACGTGTATTGGAGTGAGCTACTTAACAGCACATTACCTGGCTTGTAGAAAGTCCACAGCACTTGCTCCAACTAAATGTCTCCTCTCCTGACATCCCCCAGTTGCCCCATGCATCTCTCTCTGATGCTTCCCACCAGCACTACCTATATCTAGCAAGACATGCCATAGCACATCCAAGTTTAGCAAAAGGCATTTTTTAACAACAGAAAGAAAGCTGAACTCGGGAAAGGCATGAAAATGTAAAACGAGAAAACGGGAACTACAAGTATTATGAACTAGGGCCACAAACTGGGCATGTGCTAATACATATGCATGTCCTCTTGTTCCCCAGGGATATGCATATGCTTGTGCACATGCCCAGTATCGCTGTCCCAGTTTACAGCCCTAATCTATAATACTTGCAACCCTCGTATTATATTTTCATGCACTTTCCCCGAGTTTGACTTTCTTTGTGCTGTTGAAAAATGCTGTTTGCTGAACTCAGGTGTACTATTTATTTATTTATTTAATTTTGGTAACTGGATAGGCCCACTGAGACCAGTAATAGTCCCCTTTTCAGGGGTGACCCGGGATTAATTACACATAGTACAACAGGACATAACATTTACATTAGATCCAACAACATACAGTTATTTACAATTCATGAGAGGCGGCGAACATTTTATGAACAAACTACATAGAGTGGCTATTGTTAGTTCTCTTATAAACATTAGGTAAGGTAAACTATCACATACAAAAATCGTGTAACCAACAGGATCAAAGTTGAAATTCAATGATTACAAGTGCATTGGTTTACTAAGCAGTGAATGAGCCTTCTGGCGCTTCAGCACCTTGTGTACCTCATCAGCTTGTCACTGCTATGTCGGGAGGGGGGAATAACCGCTGGAGTAACTGGCTGTGAAGATAGAAAATTGAGCCGCTGCGGCCATCGCAGCAAGAGTGGAGCACTGCAAGTTGCAGAGCACTGCAGAGGTGTAAACAGGGCTTAAGAGTAGCCACTGCAGGCATTTTAAAGTTGGAAAGTAGAGACCAACTCATGGGATTCCACCTTGACGATTGGTGGTTTGGCTTGCTCACATTGGATTTCCAGTCTGATAACTAACAGGACCCCTTTTTTCATGGAGTTAAAAGTAAGAAAATAGCCAATTCAGGCAGTTTAAATGTTTTCTTTCTCAGATGTGCCACGTGAGGGGGAGGAGGGGGTTGCACTGGTTCTGTTTGTTTGCTTATTTGTTTGTCACATGCAACAAACCAGTAGCACCCCTCAGTAGAAATGTGAACTGAATTTTGTGAGCAATGCAAAGGTTAGAGCTTGCTAGTTCTGGAATGTGTTACACGTTTTGGGAGTTTGCGGTTCTTCTTTTAGCATGCTTTCTTTGATCACCTATGAAATTTCCTGGGTGGAAGCACTTTACTACAAAGGAGCCACTTTAGGCAGTGCACTATATTTAAGAGTAGCCACTGCAGGCATTTCAGAGTTGGGAAGTAGGAACCAAACCGTGGGGTTCCACCTTGACGATTGGTGGTTTGGCTTGCTCATATTGAAATTCAAATCCGATAACTAAGAGGACCCCTTGCTCATGCAGTTAAAAGTAAGAAAATAGCCAATGCAGGCAGTTTAAATGCTTCATTTCTTAGATGTGTCATGTGAGGGGGGAGGGGTTGTGCCATACTGTAAACATTCAGTCACTACACTACTAGTCTAGCATTGCTTGTAAAGTGCTTCGGGATGTACTGTGCTTGAAAAGCACTATATAAATGCAGATAATTATTCTTTTTCTTCACTGGATTCTGTTTGTTTGTTTGCCATATGTCACAAACCAGTAGCCCCCCTCAGTAGAAATATGAACTGAATTTTGTGAGTAATGCAAAGGTTAAAGCATGCTAGTTTTGGAATGTATTTATTATAGGGGAGGAGAAAAAGTAGAATAAAACAGCTTAGAAACATTTGTTCAACAATTGTCCCCCACACTGTTCCCATACCACCCCCACGGGTGAATCCAGCTTTACCACCCCCCCCCCCGGCTGGTATTAAATGTCTGTTGCGGTGGGTAGCTCACTGGGTTGCTAGTGGCCAAACAGATGATGCAAAGGCACTACACTCTGGGGATGCAGAGGAAACAACAGTTTGCAGCTGAAACTAGAACTGTGTAACAGACCTGATTGGCTTTCAAAACTGGATAAATGGATACTTTTTATAACCTCCTGCCTAGGCTTTTCCTACAGGTTAATTTATTTATTTAAAAGTATTGGATTTACAGACTGTAAAAGTCAGGGACTCATTTACAAAGGGCTGCCCAGGACTGCATCTTCTTTTATATATCTAGCTAACTTTTGAAAAGAACACCTCGAGGCCACATCCCAGAAGTACTCACAGTTTCTGTAGGTCTCAGGGGGTGCTGGTGAATGAATTAGAGGTACCATTCTGAATGCAGTGGACAGTCTCTCAGGAAACAACAACTTCAGGCTGAAGGTTAAGAATCATAGAATCACAGAAATCTGGCAGCAGAAAATGACCCTTTTGGCCCATCGAGTCTACCCCTTACCCCCCTTCCCACTCATCTCCTTTATCCAGAGATCTCCCACTCTGCCTACTGGTCAACCTCTTGTGTCTGTCCCATGCCCTCTTGAATCCTTCCACCATTTCAGCCCCCACCACCTCTTCTGGCAGACTGTTCCAGGACTCCACCACCCTCCCAGTGAAGTAACACCCACTCACATTGCCCCTAAACCTTCCTCCTTCTAATCTTAGGCTATGACCCCTAGTTCTTGCACTTACCTTTCTTGAAAAGAAGCTCTCTCTCTTACCTTATTAATCTCCTTCATGTATTTAAATGTTTCTATCACGTCCCCCCTCTCTTTTCTAGTCTCCAGCAGATACAGATCTGATTCCCTCCACCTCTTCTCACAGGGATTCCTATGTATACTGTGCACCATCTTGGTTGCCCTTCTCGGAACCCTTTCAATCCTATCTATGTCCTTGCATAGGTGAGGTCTCCAGAACTAGACCCCATACTCCAGGTGAGGCCTCATTATGGATTTATAAAGGGGCATCAGCACCTCCCTCCTTCTGCTTGTTATATCCCTCCCTATGCACACCAGCATTCTATTCACTTTGCCCATTGCCTTGCTGCATTGATTCCCCACCTTAAGGCTATCTGAAATTATAATCCCCCGTTCCCTCTCCTGCTCAGTTGCCTTGATCCCCCCCCCCCAAGTGTGTAAATAGCTTGCGGTTATTACGCCCATGTGCATTACTGTACACTTTTTGGCACTGAATTTCAGCTGCCAGGTTTCTGACCACCCCTCCAGAATCTTTAGGTCCTCCCTCACTGCCTTCACCCCCCCGGGGTGTCCACCCTATTGCAGATCTTCGTATTATCTGCAAATAGGCAGACCTTCCCCTACAGTTCATCCACTATATCACTGATATAGATATTAAAAAGGACAGATCCCAGTACCGACCTCTGGGGCACCTCATTCATCACCCCTTCCTCCATGGAATGCACCCCATTTACCACCAACCTCTGGCTTCTGTCCTTCAGCCAGTTCTCCACCCACCTTGTTATTTTTGGACCCACCCCAAGCTTGCCAGCTTATTTACCAGCCTTCTGTGGGGGACAGTGTCAAAGGCCTTCCTGAAGTCCAGATAGACCACATCCACTGCCTCTCCCTGATTGACCACCCTCGTCACCCAATCGAAAAACTCAATTAGGTTCATCTGGCATGACCTCCCTTGGGTGAAGCCATATTGTCTGTCATCCTATAGTCTGCTGTCTACAAGATAACTGACCACCCTTTCTTTTAATAGTACCTCCATCACCTTACCCATCACTGAGGTGAGGCTGAGTAGATGATAATTGTTCATCTCCTCCCTGCTGCCTCTCTTGTGAAGTGGCACCACGTCCGCTCTCTTCGGGTCTTTAGACATCCACCCTGTATCAAGGGACAAGTTAAACAGCCTCACCAGAGGTGATGCCAGCTCCTCCCTTAGTTCCCCGGACCCATTGCCTTATCCACCATCAACCTTCCTAATTCCTCTCTTACCCTGTCCTCACTGAACAGGCTTGGAGCTACCCTTTTGTCATCCTTCCCCCTCCTCCCTTAAATCCAGTCACCTTCTTTCTCCCTCCACCCTGAAGACCAAGCAGAAGTACCTGTTCAGCACCTCTGCCTTCTCAAAGTCCCCTTTCACTTGTACTCCCCCCTCCCCTTTACTCTTACTATCTCCTGCCTTGCCTTCCTCTTCTCTTCTCTCCTACGTACCTAAAAAAAGTTTTATCTCCCAGTTTGGCTTGCCTAGAAATTCTCTCCTCTGTTTCTGCTTTTGCCTTACTAATCTTCTGCCCTGCCACCCTTAGCTTCTCCCTATAAATCTCCCAGTCCTCTTTCCTCTGGGTCCTCTTACATGATCTGAAAGCCCTTTTTCTTTCCCCAGTCACCCCCCCCCCACACACACACACACTTTCCTGGTGAGCCAGAGCTGCCTCTTTCTTTTTCTATTCTTCCTTACCTTTCTTACCTTCCTTATGCAGGGTTCAGTGGCTTTCAGTAACCCCTTCCAATTGATTTCCATAATTCCCCCATGTCCTCTGTTTTCTCCTTCCCTGACTATCTCCTTCATTTTGGCAAAGTCCACCTGCCAGAAGTCCAGAACCTTTGTGATGGTCTGGCTTGTTTCCTTCCCCGTCCTTACCCTGAAACTCACTGTGTTGTGGTCGCTTGCACCTAGGCTGTGCCCCACTACAACTTCATCCACACTGTCCCCATTGGTGAGGACCACATCCAGTATGTTACCACCCCTAGTGGGCTCGCTAACCAGCTGTTGCAGGAAAGCTCCCTGGAGGGATTCGAGGATCTCTCTCTGCTCCTGGCTGATGTAGCTGATGAAATATCTCAGTCAACATCAGTGAGGCTGAGGTCCAACACCAGCAGAAGTCCCCTTGAGTACCATCCATTGAACTACCTGCAACAGCTGCCTATCCACTTCCTCCCCCTGAGTAGGAGGTCTGTAAATCACACCCAGCCTTAATGATGCACCAGACCATTTTTCCAGCGTGACCCACAAGACCTCTGCCTCCTCTTGTTCCTCCTGCCCTTCTGAAGCCTTAATTTCATCCCTGATGTACAATGCAACTGTCCCCCTTTCTTCCAGCCCTGTCCTTCCTAAAAAGTCTGTGCCCCGGGATACTTACTTCCCATGTCTGATGCTCAGACCACCAGGTCTCAGTTATGGCTACAATGTCCAGGCCCTCATCCACCATTATGGTCTCTAAATCCACCATTTTGTTTCCCAAACTCCTGGCATTTGAGGATAATCCTTTCCACTATATACCCACCTCTTCCCTGGCATCTCTCACTACGCAAACAGCTCTCTTATGCAGGGGAGTGCTAAGTAGTCTATTCTTTTGATCGGTAAATCTCTCTCCTTTCCTAGCTTTATACTCCGCCTTAACCAATTTAAACCACCCCTTAAGACCTTATCTATATAACCCAGGTAGACTTCCCCCTTAGCGCTCTTGACCCCCACTCACTTAGATGTAGCTGGTGCTGGATTCTTCACCTGTGAATTGCCTTTCATCGTCTTTGCCCCATGGACCTTTTGCTCTTGCAGCCCTCCTAAAGCAGTCTCTGCCTGCCACCTCTCGGCTGAACTCCTCCCAGAATCCAGGGCACAGCCCATTATATAGCAGCCCTCTTCTCCCCCTCCTGATGAGCTAGCATTTTTCTGGGCTTCTGAAGGTGCCCTTTGATCCCATCCCAGCAGCCCCAGTGGCAGGGAGAAATACTGGGGGCTGCCATATTTGTTTACATTATGTTGCACTGCTTTGGCAGCCTCATGTTTTAATTCTAAGCCCATGCAGGGCACATAATCACCTACCCTGGCCCTGCTTTCTCTGATGGGGCCAGGGAAACCCTCTATTTGCTTGGGGGGAGCCCCGTTTGGCTTTCAGGGCTCCCCAAAACAAGAGGCACCTGTTTTACACCATACATGGCTGCCAGTGCATATGCACACTTCACTCATACAGTTCCCAGTCCCACTGCCCAAATGGGAACCAGGGAAACTTCCAACAATGTGCCCAGAGGCATTTTTCATATGTATATCCAGGCTCCACTGCCTGCCCAGGAGCCAGAAAATGCTTTTTTAAGCTATAGCTGCATGGCCAAACACATTTAGGGGAGTCACTGCTCTGTTAAGGCTTTGGCCATGCATGCGCAGCTTTCGCATGTGCAGCCATCAAGCTACTACCAGATCAGGGCAAAGCTCTCTCCTGTGTCCAGAGGTGCAAGCAGACCAAATGGACCTTGGCCCCACAACCAAAAAGGGTTCAAGAAACCGAGGGATTTGGCGGCAGCTGCCGCTAAGATCGGGGAAGCTCTCTGGTCCTGATACAAGCAGTCTAGGGGACCGGAGGCAGAACACAAACAGCGGGGGCAACAGGGGCCGTAGCCCAAATTGGGTTAGCCCCACATGGTGTGAGGGGCTTACAACTGGATAGAGATGTGGTAACACTACTGCTTGTCATCCAGACAACCCATGCCTGGGATGTTTGGTGCTGACTGGCGAGGTGGTTTTCCAGCATTGGTTTCAAATGCCTCCTGCCTTGGGGAGGACTACCATGCAGAGAGGACAGGGAGATCCCTTATGTAGTGGTCTTATGCCAGTGCACAAACATTTGCCACACACGTGATGCCGAGGAGCCACAGAAGAGTGAAGCCAACAAGGATGTTCTGAAGGATGGCTGGGGCTCATCCACCCCGTGACAGCCCTGATAGATGAAATGCCCAGTCATGCCACAGGGGCTCGCCATGTGGGAGGGATAAAAGGTGTGGTTATGGGGCAAAAAAATGAAGGGCAGACCTAAGGGCAGAAGTCTCCTCATATCACCATATCCACCTTGGTTCCCTGGTCTGCCTTCCCCTGGATTGGATGGCTTCTCCCTCTGGTCTCCTGTTCAGTCGAGTGAAGTACGTCATTAGTGCCCTGGTCCACCTCTAAGATTCCACCTGTGGGGGAAAACATGGTGCTGATTTGGGGCCAGAGTTATGAGTGAGAAGTGGCAGGAAAGGAGTGCCTGTCCCCAGGGATTTCAAGGGTGGGAAAGGGACCTTAATGGGGACAGAAGGAAAATCTCAGGTCAAGTCTGAGGGTGCTAGAAACAGAAAGTATTAAAAAAAAACTGGAAAGGAACGTGATTATTCTTAGACAGAATAACAACTAGTATCTTCCAACCATTTCCAAAAATAATCATATATGTTTTTGTAATGCTTGACGCTAAATTTTGAAAGCTGTAAGATTTGAGCAATTAATACAGTCCTCCTGTGTTGCTGCCTGCATATGCAGGTTGATTTAATGTGTTAAAAATGACAGAACTTTAAAAATGCAGTAAACCATTGTATGTTTTTTATATTGCTATGAAACGGTTTGTTGTTTATATTGATATGTGGTCACTGTGTGATACATTAATGATATAACTACTTGTCTGACTCCAGTCTTTCATTTTAAAAAATTAAGTCTCTAGCCCTAACAGTTTCAAAGCTATCACACTTTAAAGACAAAGGGCCCGATATTCAAAAGTTTACATGGGTGCTAAGGAGTCTTTGCCCGTGCAAACCGGGGTTTGCGCTTGCGCTTGAGCCCTATATTCAAAAGGGGCTGTTTTGCAGGCAAGAGGTTAGCACCCGTGCAAACATAATGGCCCAGATATTCCAAAATGGTTGCGCATGGTGCAACAGTGTTGCCTCATCCGTAACCCACTGATGCGCCTGGCCGCGATATTCAAAAGGGAAAAGTTAGGCACAAACTCCGATGCGCCGGAGCGCATCAGTAATGTATGCAGGCATAGGTAGGGGGGTGTGCCCATGGATACTCCGCACAGCCCAATATTCAGCCCGGGATGTGCAGAGCCATGCATGCACAGCCCCTACCTGCGCCAGCACAAAGTTGATCCAAAAAAAAAAGGAACAACTGATGGCCACCCACAGGTGAGCTGCCACATTGCAGAGCACAACACGGCAGCTGCCACCTGTGGGTGGCCACCCAAGTCCCTGCTGCACCTGGCGGCACCCCCCCATGCCCAATCGTGGGCATTTGTAAAAAAATAAGACTTCGTCCAATATCCCTGGTGGTCCAGTGGATCGCTATCTGCCCGATCGTGGGCATTTGTAAATAAAACAGACTTTGTCCTATATCCCTGGTGATCCAGTGGACCGCTATCTGCCCGATTGTGGACATTTGTAAATAAAACAGACTTCGTCCTATATCCCTGGTGGTCCAGTGGACCACTATCTGCCCGATTGCGGGCATTTGTAAATAAAACAGACTTCGTCCAATATCCCTGGTGGTCCAGTGGACCCCTGTCTGCCCGATCACGGGCATTTGTACAGAAAAATACATAAGTCCAATACCCTGGTGGTCTGAGGTACCCCCTCCCACCCGCCCACTGAGCCCCACTGCCCGCTCCCCGGACAGCCGGCAGGTGGCAGCACCCGACCCGCCTGCCGCCATGTTACCCACTGACATTGACAGGTGGTTAGCATTGTTCACAGCGTGAGCCAATGGGCGGCAACTCCGTATTGATATTATTATTCCGGATAGGTGAATGAATCATTCACCTATCTGAATGTGTATTACGGTAGACACCCATTGGCTCACGCCTGTGAACCAATGGGGTACAGCCCTACCTACGGTGTCAGTCGGCGGTGGCGGGCAGCAGGTTGGTCGGTGCTGCTGCCCACCAGCTGACCGGGGAGTAGGCGGTGGGGCCCAGTGGGGGTGGGAGGGGAGTACCCCTAGACCACCAGGGATATTGGACTTATGTATTTTTCTGTACAAATGCCCACAATCAGGCAGACAGGGGTCCACTGGACCACCAGGGATATTGGACGAAGTCTTGTTTTTATTACAAATGCCCGCGATCGGGCAGATAGCGGTTCATTGGACCACCAGGGATATAGGACGAAGTCTGTTTTATTTACAAATGCCCGTGATTAGGCAGATAGCGGTCCACTGGACCACCAGGGATATTGGACATTGGAATCTTTTTTTACAAATGCCCGCGATCAGGCTGCAGGGGGCGTTGGTCCCCAACGGCTGCTGCCTGGCAGGGTGCCAGGCGCAAGTCATCAGGGATCGGCGCACCTGCATGCAAATGGGGCCATAATGACATGCAAATGGCCCCATGTGCACCTTGCATACATTATGGCCCCATTTGCATGTCGAGTTTTGAATATTGCGGTTGCTGTGCTTGTGCAATGGAACATGCGCTAGCGCATCTCCATGCTCCACTCTGGCCACTTGCGCTGGCGCATTGCCACTGCGCCATGCATACTGGGGGTGGCCAGGGTGTGATATTCAAAGCTGTTGAGCCATGGTGCAGTTCCGTTGAATATCGCCCAATTACACCCTGTGCAGCCACGTTGAGCTGCGCCGAAGCTTACGTCACAGCCTGGCGCAGTTTGAATATCTGGGCCAATGTATACTTGAAGGCAAGGGGAGGGGCGTGGCCATGAATCTGTGCGCTACCCCATGTTCGGCAGCATTGCGCTGCACAAAAGAGTTTAGTGTGGTCTTTTTGCACAGCACAAATACCACCTAATAAAACCCCAACTTAACTGTGGGCAACCGTAGTGGCTGCTGGAGGTACTGCAGTGCAGCCACCAAGCTGGTTGGCTGCTGGGTGATTACAACCGCCCCCTGTGGTCCCTGGCCCCCCCAACACATCATGTAGAACGTAATGTCCCTGGTGCTAGTGGTGTCCCGTAGTACCTACACATAGCCCTTGTGCTAGTGATCATCCACTCCAATCCCCAGCCCTACAATTAGAAATAATTCCCTGGTGATAGTGGTGCCCTCCCTCCCTCCAATCCCCAGCCCTGTAATTAGAAATAAATTCCTGGTGGTGCTCTCCTCCTCCCTCCTCCCTCTGATCCCCAGTCCTGTAATTAATAATAAATTCCTGGTGGTGCGTGGTATCCTCCCTCCTCAATCCCCACCCCGTAGTTACAGGTAAATTCTCTGGTGGTAGTGGTACCCACCCTCCCTCCCTCCCTCTGATCCCAGACCCAACATAATAGTTTATATCACTGGTGGTAGTGGTCTCCCCCCCCCCGATCATCAGCCCGGAAGTACAAACAAGCCTGCCCTGGAATCCAGTGGTTCCTCCCCCAACATCACCCTGTCCTATAAATAAGCGGCACACTCCCTGCCTGTACATGTGATGGCTGGCCAAAAAGGTGTGAGGAGGGCTGTGCTGGTCACTGTATGCACCCGTGGCACCACTGATAAGGGTATGGTGAGTGGGAGGGTGCCCGGTGCTGTGGGGGGGCCCTAAGCTTTTGCACCTCTCTGCACCAGCCACAGCCTTCCCTATTACCCTACTGCTTAAATTCTCCTTCACCTCTGTACCTGATGCCAAGAAGTGGGTTACTGTCACCCCCTCCCAAAAGGGAGTGATCCTTCATCTCGTGGAAACTTTCATCCCATTTCTCTCCTCCCTATACTGGCCAAGTTCCAAGAACATCTTGTCGTCTCACAACTCACCCCTTTACTTGATTGTTCCTCCTTTTTCACTTCTTTCCAATCTGGCTTCAAGAAGTGTCACTCCACCTCCCTCCTCCAGCTCACTGATTCCATCCTGTCCGATATGGACCAGTGCTGAATTACTTTTGCAATCTGTGTCAGCTTGGTCAAAACCTTTAAAACTTTGTCACACCCCCTTTACTGGACTAATTTAAGGCAGTGAGGCTTTCTGCCACCTGAATCAGATAGTTCCACTCTTACCTGGAGGGCAGGTTGCAAGCTGTTCATATTGAAGACATCCCTTCCCCTCCATTCCCTATCTGCTAAGGCATCTCCCAAGGTTCTGTCCTGGGCTCCATTCTCTTCTCATATTCCTAAATTACCTCCTCTCTGCCTCTTCCTCTGCACCCATCCACATGTACGCAGATGACACTGTGCTGTTTGCCTCTGGCTCCTCTGCTACTGACCTTACTGTTCATCTCCAACAGGATTTTGACAGTGTTCAGCATGGGCTCATTTCAAACTTTCTGTCCCTCAACACCAAAAAACTATCTCCATGACCTTTGGCTCCCAGCAGAATCTTGCCAGACTGTCTCGCTTCCCCATCATTCCACACCCTTGATGCTACTGTGCTTGAGGATGTCTACTCCTTTAAGTATCTTGGGGTCTCCCTGGACCAGCATCTTGACTTCTTGGTGCACACTGATGCAACCCACCTCAAGCTTCACCCAAACTGGGTGTGCTGTACAGAAACAAAGCCAGTATCCCTCTCCCTGCCTGCCATGAGCTAGTCATGAAGATGATCCTTCCTTTCTTTGACTACGGCAACATTGTCTACAGCGCTGCTGCTAAGTTCACCCTTGCCAGTCTGGACCCCCACTTTCACTCTTTCTGTCATTTTGCTTTGGACTGCCCTGCTCGTACACACAACTTCTCTCCCTACTACTTCCTCTCCTTTCTTCCCCTCAATGCAATATGCCTCACACACTCTGTCACCTTCACCTCCAAATTCTGGTTTGGCTCTCTCCCTCCTACCTTTCTGCCCTCCTTTCTTCCCCTTCTCCTTGCTCCTTTCACCTCCAGAACATTGCTTCCCATTCCCTTTCCATCCCCCCAGGAAAATCTCTGTGGGCCAAGCTGCCTTCTCGTATCATTTTCCTAAGCTCCGATCCTCTGCTCATTTATCTGCTCAGCCTCGTCATTCTCTTCCCTCAAATCCCTTCTTCGTGACCTTAACACACACTCCTGCAACTGTTCTTGATCCCTGACCCTTGTATTCCCCTTCACCCTGTTGTTGATGTCCCTCTTGCCCCCTGGCTGTAAGCAATTACTCCCCCCCCCCGGCTTACTGCACCTAAATCAGTTAATCATACCTGGTAACATTCTGTTCCTGAGCCTACCTCCTGCACTGGCTTTGACAGCTTTCACCCCTTAGAAGTCTGGGTGGTGGTAATCTGCCACTATCTGTCATTGCTCCCAGTACTGTATAGAACTTGTACATTAATTTTGCATTGCTATTCATCTTTATTTTATGTTGCCTATCTGCCTGTATGTATCTTTACTTTTATTTTACTGTATGTATTTTTTATTGTATTTTATTTTACTACTTCACCTTACATTGTGTATTTTCACTTGCACATTCTGCATGTAAACTCCCCTTCCCCAAATTAACTGTTAAAAGCTCAGCATGTCTTTCCTGCTTAAACTTTTGCAATAAATAAAATGACAATTCCAGCATATGGGGGGGGAGCAGGATCGAGCAGCCTAACGGCAGCTCTCCTCTCCTGGGGTGGTTGTTGCCCCCCGGTAGTTCCGCTGCCACCAGGTGGAGATCTGGCGGCACTGCAGGTGGGAGGGAGCGGCAAGTTGGGAGGGCACCTCGGAACATGGTGCGCATGTGCCTCCACATGCACATGTGCATACCTGAGGAAGGAGGCGGATGAAAAACCGGGGAAAAACACCAGACGAAAAAACATAATAGAAAAAAAATTACATTTATGAACCAGGGGAGGAGTCCTTGGAGTACATGTCAGAATGAAAATTAGGAGATCTAGTGCGTTGCTGTCTCATGTTTTTGCTAATTTGTCTATCCTTTTTTATGAACCCTTCGGTCCTTTTGGATCATTTTAACCTATAGTTAAGTGTGATCTATATGCATTATATTGTCTAAATATTGTATGTTAATGGAATTGTATGTGTTATTTTAATTAAATACAACTTTACATGCCATGGGACCTCATTGAAAAAGAGCTTTTGCTCAACTGAGTGATTTCCCTGTTCATATTTCGTGAATAAAACTACTACTATTACTACTTCCAGCTGTTGCCATGAACAAGCCCAAGCAAACAGAGTTTGCGCACAGTAAAAGCACAAATTAGAAGCTCATGCATGTCTGTGCAATGAAACATTTCTGGCGATGCCACTGCAGACGCAGGAGAGGTATTTCTCTGCAAATGCATGGTGCTAGGATTTAAGGGGGACATATTCAGAGCCAGCCAGATGCGTAGGCGCAAAGACAAGCAGTGCAGAATAGATGCTCTGGCCGGTCCTGAGGGTATATTCAAACAGTATGCACAATTGGTACTGACCACGCAGACTGTCTGAATATCCACCTGGGATGTGCAGCCCATAGCAGGTGGCTGCCGAGTCCTGCACAGTGCAACCAGGGACTGTGCTGCATACTGTCATTGGGATATGCATGGTGCATACCTGGATGCACCATGACCCCAAGTGCGATATTCAGCCAGGAAATGCTACTGAGCTTATTGGGCATGTATGGCACAAAGGGCACCATGCATGCTCATTATGAGCCCATTAGCATGGCTGCACCAAGCTGACTGCGCCTGGTGCCCTGCCATTGTCATGTGCATCATAGTACACTCCACGTATCCGTGGTAGTCTAGCGGCCCCTCTCCCATCCCTGAATATAAAAGAAAACACTGTACCCGATCCCAATAGTTCCCTGGTAGTCTAGTGCCCCCCCCATACCCTGATCGTAACATACACTCCTTCCCCCAATACATCCCTGGTAGTCCAGTGGACCCCCCTTCCATCCCTAACCCTGATGTAAGAAACAGAGTCTGGTCCAAAATACCCTGGTAGTCTAGTGGCCCCCCTCCCATCCCTGAACCCTGTCCATAGAATAATCCTAATCTGAAGGTCCGTGGTAGTCTAGTGGTACCCCCCCAGCCCTGATCGTAATGTGAAACTAAAACCCAAGATCTCCTGGTAGTCTAGTGGACCCCCCCACCACTGAGGCATCCACACCCCTCCCCCCATCCCAGCATGGCCAATGCAGTCGGCGGGCAGCAAAACCCACCCGCACACCTCCATGGCTTCCCGCCATCTGAGCTGTCATGGAATGACAGTTTACAGTATGCACCACAATACAGTTGGTTGTCACCATCGACCAATGGGCATGCAGTGTGTACTGCAAGCTTTCATTCATGACTTTGTGAATGACATGAAGTTGTGAATGATAGCTTACAGTACGCACTGCAAGCCCATTGGTTGACAGTGCCAACCAGTGGTATTGCGGTGCGTACTGTAAACTGTCATTCTGTGACAGCTCAGTCGGTGGGCAGCCATGGAGGTGTGTAGGTGGGTTTTGCTGCCCACTGACTACATTGGCCATGCTAGGATGTGGGGAGCAGGGTGGTGGGTGCCTCATGGGTGGGGGGCCCACTGGACTATCAGGGATGTGTTGGGGAAGGAGTTTATGTTACGATCAGGGCTGGGAGTGGAGCCACTAGACTACCAGGGAACTGTTGGGATTGGGTACAGTGTTTTCATTTACATTCGGGGATGGAGAGGGTTGCTGGCATGACTGCTGGGCCGGGCAGGCTGCTGTGCACCTGCCTGCCCATGGGTGGGTGGCCAATTTAGGCCTGCTTTCTGTGGCGGATCTTTGTGCCGCACATCTCTGGACAGTGAGGGGTGCATTCCTGCTGAATATGCTGCTTCATGGCATATTCATGGGAATGCCTCCTCCACTCATGTGGCATACAATGCTGCTGCACCCTGGCCTATTCCCATGCTGCCGGCGCATTCCCTCATTCTGAATATTGCACCACTGTGCATTGTTGGAGTTGTATGGTACATCACCCTGCACCGCTGTGCTGGGTTGCTCCATGCATCTCCTTAGAATATGGGGGCCCAAATACATATGGATGAATTTAAATCATTAGAAATAGGAGAGCAGCCTGGAGATCCACCTGGAAATGTTTAATTGCCTTCAAATACATATAGCCAATAAAACTGAGATTTTGATTATTTTCTTTGACATTTATATTCCTTAAACTACAAAATCCAAAAGGCACACCATCATGATCCTCTCACATTACATTTGGCCTTAAAAGGTCTTTTCAGACAGGATGTTTTAATAACTGTGCATCACAGAAATAAGTTATGTGATTCCTCTGTGCAAACAAATTATCAGCTGCTGACGCAGTGTTAGGGTCAGCAAGTTTAGTTTAGCTTACTTAGCTTGTTAGTCATAAAGGGATAATATGCAAGAGTGGAAAGACAATTGTTGTTACAAAGAAGGAGAGTGTGTAGTTTTTTCCATGGTAAATAAACACCTATAATCTATATATAAAGTTGTGGAAAACAAACTTCGTAGATCATGGTGACTGCTACATCTTCAAGGATCCATACTGTCCGGTAGAGATGCGCAGTAATTTTCCTTTCAGCCAGACCAACCATGGGTGCTGAGAGTGGGGTGTGGAAAAAGGTACATGTCAGAAAGGGCGTCCTTTGCTAATTGCTTCATGCGTGTTGAAATCTCAGTCTTTTCGTAAAACATCCACTTAGCACTTGGGGTTCCTACAGTGCTACATCTAGACTGCGGGCTGCACCATTGCAGACAGGCAAATTACTTTGTCTTACTCAGTTTTTGAGACTGAAGGAGGCACTTGGCCCATCGGGACTGTCTCCCACACTTTAGTGGGCGTATTGTTCCCTGGTTTTAATGGCAGAAAAATAATTATCCAGCTCCCGTTTTAATTTTTCTAATTCTTTGAATTTCAGTGAGGTATTGTGGTAATGCATTCCAGACCTTTAATACTCTTATGGTAAAAAAGTTGTCCCTTTTGATGGTGTTTATCTTAGGTATAACTAGTTGGTTATTATGGGTCCTGAGAATCACTGATCTCTGTTTGTAAATAAAGTTGCATTGTGATCTCAATTCTGCATTCTTTAATAGTTTGTGCAGTAACAATACATCCCCCTCTTAATCTCCTGTTCTCCAGGCTGAGCAAATGTAATTTTTGTAACCTTGTGGTGTATGGTAGTCTAGATAATCTTGGTATAAGTTTGGTGATTCTTCTTTGGGTTCCTTCTATGATCTTAATATCCTTCTTGAGGTATGGAGATCAAAATGGGGAGGCGTAATCTAAGTACGGCCTCACGTATGTCCTGTACAAGGGGATAAGGCATTGTTCGTTCCTTGATATGAAACCTTTCCTAATACAATTACAAAAACGATAGTGGGGCTCAGTGGTAGTCCTCTCACCTTTAGATTAGGAGGCTGTGGCTTCAAGTCCCACACTGTGAACGTGGGGTTCATAGGGACTTTGGCCACTGTTGTATAGTTCTACAGTGTTCTGGCCACCATCCTTTGGTGGCTACAACAAACTGAGGTTCCTTCTACCCACTGTTTTATAATCCAGACAGAAGTCAAAGATCTCACAGTACTATTTGGAAAGAGTATGGGATTGCCCAGATGTCCAGGCTGGTATATAGAAACATAGAATGTGATGGCAGAAAAAGGCCCGTATAGTCTGCCCAACCCTACATATTACCTGCATGAGGTTCCTAATGACCATCCACCACTCCTTTACCCTCCCCTGTTACACTACCTCCTGCACTTAGGCCTCTGTGCCTGTCCCAACAGTGTTTGAATTCACTTACTGTTTTGAAACAGACCACCTCCTTCAGCAGTTTGTTCCATCTGTCCACCACTCTCTTAAAAAAGTGCTTTGGACATCCCTCTAGAACCTTCTCTCTGCTAGATTTAGTGGGCTGTCCCATGTTGCAGTGTTTGTACTAACAATGAACAGTTCTTTGTAGTCCCCCGTTAATCCCATGGAGATATTTGCACATGTCTTCTCATGGAGAAATTTGTACTTTTGTATCCCATGGGTATATACGTGCACCGGGTGGGAACCCCGGGTTCGTTTGAATGTGTGGCCATTCACGGAGGACTTGGCATTGGCTGCAGGATCCTCCTCATCTATCGCCCTCCTGGCCCGATGGGGGGTTTCCTGCAGGAATTTGCCGAGTTCGTTGCCGGTGAAACGTTGGATTCCCCAAGATGCGTTTTTCTGGGGGATTTCAACGTTTGGGCCGAAGATAAAGTTCACAAGTGCGCCAGCAAATTTCTGCAGTGTATGTCCTTGTTGGGGCTGACGCAGTTTGTTGGTGCACCTACTCATCGCGATGGCCACACATTGGACCTGGTGTTCTCACTGGGGCTCGAGATTGTAGATCTTGTGATTGACCAGGTTTTCTGGTCTGATCATTTGCGGTGAAGTTCACGCTTGCGGCTCCCATTGTAAGTTCTTTCCCTGCTGAGATGATTCTTGCGCCCCCTGTCGTGATCTTACCCTGAGAGTTTTATGGCGGCAGTTGATTTATCTAGTATGGGTGTTGCATGCGTGGAGATGTTGATGTCGGGGTTGACACCTATAATAAGGTGTTGTCTGACACCATCAACTCCCTAAGCACCTATCCATTATGCGACCCAGAACACGTGCCTGAGTCTCCTTGGTATGATGGAGAACTCAGGGATATAAAGCTGGGTCTGAGATTAAGCTGCTGGAGGAAGTCCGTCTGGAGGCGGACAAACTGGTCCTGTGTGTGCATTATTGCGCATATCAGGAGGCAATCAACCAAAAGAAGACAGTATTTCTGTCTTGGGAGATTGCTGCTGGGAGAAACCGACCAGCCTCACTCTTCCGGAATGTTGATAGACTTCTCCATCCTGCCTGTCTTCAGCCCGGAAGAGTTTCCTCAAATGAGGACTGTGAGGATTTTGCTCGGTTTTTCTCAGACAGGGTGTCTTTGATCCGGCGGGAGGTTTCTTCAGCCAGCAATACCATTGCTGACAGTGGTGCCAGTTGTGTTCTAAGTGCACTCCGCCTGGTTGGGGAGAGTTTAGGCCAGTGGAGGTTCATGAGGTTATTGAGGTGGTGGCCAATTTGAAGCATACATTATGTGAACTGGACCCAGTGCCAACGCGTTTCTTAATGAGATGCATTGACTCTGTTGGCCCGGTGTTTGCCCTGATTGTCTGGTGTTCCTTGAGTCAGGGTATCTTTCCAGATGCCTTGAAGGAGGCTCTTGTGAGGCCCCTTTTAAAGAAATCTTCTTTGGACACTGAGATCAGGGCAAATTACCGTCCCATCTCCAATCTCCCATTTTTGGGGAAGATTGTTGAGAAGGTGGTATCGCTTCAATTGGAGGAACATCTCATGACTCACGAGTTGTATGATCCCTTCCAGTCGGCTTTCCGGACCAGACATAGCACTGAAACTGCATTAGTTTGGGTGCAGAATGACCTCCTCAGGGCTAGAGATCGGGGGGACAGGACAATTCTTGTTCTCCTCGACCTCTCCTCAGCATTTGATACTGTGGACCATTGTGTGTTGCTTTTCTGTCTGAGGGAGTTATGTGGACTCACCGGTACTGTCATCAAGCGGTTTGAGTCCTTTCTCACCAATAGGAGGCAACGGGTTGTGATGGGAAATTTCTCATCTACACCCTACCTCCTTTTGTGTGGAGTCCCTCAGGGTTTGGTATTAGCCCCAATGTTGTTCGCAGTATATATGCTGCCCTTGGGGGGGTTCATTAGGAGGTATGGTCTGAGTTTTCATTGCTATGCCGATGATACTCAGCTATACTTATCCTTTGCCCCAGGAACATCAAACGCAGTGGATGTGCTAAACATCTGTCTGGCTGAAATTAATGACTGGATGGCCTCCAGCTGGCTATGACTGAACCCTGACAAGACTGAGGTACTGGTAGTGGAGTCGAACAGAGTTCTTGATGGGATGGCCTCTGACTCTGGAACTGGATTTGTGCTAGGGCCGTCATTGATGGCCTCCTTGGTGTGAAATCTTGGTGTGATTCTTGACAGGAACTTGTCCATGGAGATTCAAATATCTTCCGTGGTCCGTTCCTGTTTTTTCCATCTTAGAAACATTGCCAGGATTAAGCCCCTTGTTCCATCTCTGGACCTCCCTACCTTGATACATGCCTTAGTCACTTCTAGGCTTGACTACTGTAATGCCCTCTATCTCAGGGTCTCTGGGGTTCTCTTGCGGACTGCAGCTAGTGCAAAATGCTGCCCGGCTTTTGACGGGCAAAGTAAATTTTGTCATATTACACCTGTATTACGCGAATTACACTGGCTGCTTGTCAGATGGAGAGTACTCTTCAAGGTGGGTTTTCTCACCTACAAGGCCCTACACGGGCAGGGCCCTGGTTACCTGTCAGATCTCCTGCTACCTTCCACCTCACCCATAATCTCACTCCTCTGAGTGGTGGTCTCCTAACTGTTCCAAGAGCGACATTAAAATCTCAGGGATCGGAGCTTTTAGTGTTGCAGCCTCCTGTTTTTGGAACACTTAACAATTGAAGTTAGGGAGGCCCACTATAATTGCCTTTAAGGTTCGCCTGAAGACCTTCCTATTTTCGCAAGCTTTTGGGGTGTAGTTTTGTATATATATATATATATATATATTGATTTTGATTTGTAATCTGTGTGATATGAAATGCTGTGAAATTTTTGTGCGGCACCCAGAGCCTTTGGGATTGGGCGTCTTTTTAAATAAATTTGACTTGACTTGACTTGACTATATCTGTACACAGTCCTCAACATGGAAACACTTTTCTATTTGGTACATTCCAATCATATTTACATAGATAGTTCAGCTATTGTTGAAATTATAGATTACCCAGTACATCTTATGGAAGAGGACTTTCACCCATCTTCTCTTAAGTTATACCTTTCTACGGTTTTTAGCCTACAGGTCTAAACCAGGTGAAAAATCGATAGCTTCTAATTTGTGTTGAAAATGTTTTCAACAGACTAAACCATCTTTACCTTTCAGTGAAGCAGGCCTCTCTCACTAGGGATGTTTTATTTGGTCCTATCTTAGCTCATAGAAACCTTGAAACATAGACAATGTCCACAGAAAAAGACCATTGGTCCATCCACTCTGCCCAGTTTTACCCTATTCTACTTTGTGACCTATTGTCTAGATGAGGTTTTCCCCCTTGCCTCCCCATTCCTCACACCATGCCTTACTGCTACCCCTCCCCAGTAACTATTAGGCCCTTGGAGGCAGTATAGTGTAGTGGTTAAGGGCACTGAGCTGCAATCTGGAGACTTGGGTTTGAATCCCATCAGGCCCCACTTGCCTACTGTGGGACCCTGAGCAAGTCACTTAACTTCCTTGTGCTCCCAGGTCACACCTGGAAACAAGTTCCTGCTTAGTGTGCCTTTCCTGGTTAAACAATTTCCCCTCCCTTTGCCTTTACTCTGTCCCAGCCATGCTTGAACCCATTAGTGTTTTTTGGGCCCAAATCCTCTGCTGGTGGGCTGTTCCATGGCTCAGCCACTCTCTCCATAAACCTTTCTTGCAAACCTCCTGAATCCCTCCTACCAGCTTACTTTCATGTCCCCTTGTTTCTGACTCGCCATTCCTGTTAGATAGTTCTTCACAGTTTACCTTGTTTATTCCTTTCAGGAACTTCAAGGTCTTTATCATGTCACCCCTCTCCCTTCTAGCCTCCAGTGAGTACACATTCAGCGCCCTGAGCCTATCCTCACAGGTTCTGCCCTGTTGGACGTGAACATTTTAGTTACTCTATGCTGTGCTGTCTCCAACCTGTCTCTATCCTTCCTCAAGTGGGAACTCCAGAAATGGACAACGTATTCCAGATGGGGTCTCACCAGTGATCTATAGAGAGGTAGTATTATCTCTTTACTCCTACTATCGAAATCCCTCTGAATTCACCCAAACATTCTGGTTGCCTTGCTGTAGGCCTTACACATGACCTTACTCAATAAATTCAGGTTTGTTAATAGGAACTGTCCACGTGACACATTGTTGTTTATGTCAAAGCTGAAGATTATGTTTGTCTGTCTGAGGAAGTTAGTCCTGAAATGTCAGTTTATCGTTTTTTCTGCCTTATGGCAGGATTTGTATGAATCTACATTGGATCATTCTGAGTTGTGTAAATGCTGTTCTGTTAATCTGCATAGGCTCATGGCACCTCCTGTACCTTACTGGACACTTGCAGCATCAGTGGCTCGGCAGTGGCAGTGGCTTAGTCACCTCTGTGGACAGAAGATCAGGTTGATCAGGTTAAGGCTTCTAGTCCAACACCAGAAATTTGGGCTAATACCCAGTACTGGCACCATAGTACAGAACTGGGGGAGGGGGTGCTGTTCTGCTGAGGTGCTGTCTTTTGGATGAGAGGTTAAACCAAGGTCCTTTTCTACCCATCTCTGGCCACTGTCCAGTTGAAAGTTAAACATACCATGGCAGTTATCATAAGACATGAGGATTTCCTTGGTGTCCTTACCAGGATCCACCTTGTCAGCAAAACAGGTTCATGTATTCCCCTCACCCCACCCAGATGCACCTAGAAATGAGCTATTACAGTTCAGTGTGCCTTTCCTGGTCCAGTATTATAATTAATACACTAAACTCATTGCTTTGTAAAGCACCAGAACCCACAAATCAGGCAGGCTTTACACCACTTCTATTTTTTTTTTTTTTTGTAAATATGTTTTTATTAAGAACTTAATGCGCATACAATACATCCACTGAGATATGAAGGGACATTCAACCGCCTGGAGTACACAAAGGAACATATAATACTTAGAACTGAAAAGGTGAGAAATGCTTCCCTGTACAGCATGGGGTGTCACCATGGTAATACTGCAATCCTTATTCTAGTAATGAACAAATACTATAATCACTGAAAATCCTCCAAGATAGGTGACACAACTTAAGAGCGATATAAGACAGGGGAGAGGGGCAAAGGGCAGCCAAGAAGACCTCCATCAACATGTAGCTGTAATCAGTCCTAGTACAGACTCCATTAATCACAGAGTAATGAATGTAATTTCTGTCATGGTGGTGTAGCTTGTGCCAGATATCGGACCAGTGCAGGTCCTTCAGAATAGCCGCACGTCATTTAAGGACAGTCGATTGCCTAGGGGAGTGTGGGTTAGATGTATCCCAAATATTAGAACGGAATATATTAAAGTCGCTGGTGAGTAACAACATCCCTAAGGTGTTCAGCAATATGAGGTCAAGTAATTTTTTAATCTCTGGTGGTTTTGTTCCTGGTGGGATATAAATGGAGGCTAATATGACTTCCACATTCTGTAAGGCAAAGGCAAGTTTATTTAAAAAGACGCCCAATCTCAAAGGCTCTGGGCGTCGCACAAAACTTTACAGCATTTCATACCACATAAATATATAGATTAAAAACGTATACATTCAAATAATCAACATTACATCTCAAAAGCTTGCAAAAATAGGAAAGTCTTCAGGCGAACCTTAAAGGCAGTTATAGTGGGGGCCTCCCTAACTAAAGTTGGTAAGGAGTTCCAAAGAGCGGGAGCAGCAACACTAAAGGCTTGGTCACCTGCAGATTTTAATCTCGCTCTTGGAACAGTTAGGAGGCCATCATTAGAAGAGTGGAGATTACGGGTAGAGGAAGAAGGTACCAGGAGAACTGACAGGTAACCAGAGCCCCTGAACCAGCACCAGTCTCCCTGTTTTGTCTTTAATTACTTTTTGTTCCTGGAAAGTGGTATAATGAGGGATCAATACAGCAAATCCCCTTCCCCTCCCCTTTTACCCTTTGGGAGTTCAAAGCTACAAACCTATTTAAACCCAAATTTGTGAAGCTTAGCCTGCTCCTGAACATCTAGATGCATTTCTTGTAGACAAAGGAGGTCAGGGCGCTCTTCTTTTTTGATGCGTGCCAAGGTGCGAGATCACTTCACTGGGTTATTTAACCCACTGACATTCAGGGAATACCAGTAGATATTAGTCCCCAATCATTATCTGTAAGTAAAGAGCGAGCAGTCTCCCCAGGCACCCCCCCCCCATGAAACAAGGACATGGTTGCATAGTATAGACAACGAACATCCAACAAAAACATTCAATAAAAAACTATGGTTACCAAACACTTTGGTGCCACCTACTCAGATGCCTGTTGGAGGCAATGTGGGTAGATAGGCTCACATGTTGATATTTTTTGGGATTGCCCAGTAATACTTCCCTATTGGTGGATCATTCATAATTCCATGCAAGCCATCTTAGGTCATCAGTTCCCCTTTACCTTTTACTAATTTAATATTAGGCTTTCTGGACCTTCTCTAAGGGTCTACAGGTTATATTAAAGTTGAGCCAAATCTTAGTCGCCCTTAAATGCCTAACGCTACACTGGTTATGTTTAACGCTACACTGGTTATCACCCCAACCCCCAACATTTGCTCAATGTAAACAGAAAGGTTCTGAAATCAAAACAATGGAGCATATCACCACTGTCCTTAGGCTTCACTTATCCCAATTCCTGGAGCTCTGGAAACCCTGGCATCAATGGTGCACCTCTAATACCTGAGGAGCCTCCCATCTGTGCAGCAGTCATAAGATTCCTCAGGGACATCTTTTTGCATCTGTTTTGGGATCATCCCTCTCCTCATTTATTTATTTGGGATTACCCCAGGGATTTAGTGACTCCCTACCATCTCCACAATAAACATATTACTCGGGCCGGCCCGTTAGCGCTGAGGGTTGAGGCGCTGGATGCCACACCTTGTGCCATGCCGGTGACCTGGGTTCAGGAATGAGCCCAGGCTGCCAGGGGTTGGCAGGGGAGAAAGAGATCAAGCATCTGGAGGACTGCTTTCCTCTCTCGGGGGGGATTCAGGGGTTTGCCCGGCATCACAGTGGCCCCCGGTGGAGATCGGAGGCACTGCAATGCTACAGGGCATGGTAGTGAGATGCAGTGCCATGGCAAGATGTCCCCTGGAGTTGTTGCATGCCTGGAATCTGCATGGGGAAGCACGGGAGGGCGTAAATACCAAAGGAAAAACCCTTTGCCTTCGGATAGGCGAAGGAGGGTCCTGGGGTACCAGCCTACCACGCACAATGTTGGGCTCTTTGCACATCTCCTCTGCTCTCCTCCATCTCCGGTTGCCTGTCTAGATTCTAGATAGAGCGCCAGGAGGAGCAATCTGGCAGTCCCGCCTCAGGGGACTCAGAGCCAGGGGGCTGGGTGGCCGAAGAAGTGGATGGAGAGCGGGGCCCAGAGAGGAGCGAGCAAGGGCTTCAGATGGGCAGGATCAAGCTGGGCACCGAGTGACCTCTCCAGAGAGAGTTCCAGAGGTTGGAGTGATACAGAAAGTTGAAAAAAAAAACATATTACTCCCCTGTGGATATTATGGGTTTCAGATTCTTGGCTTATCTCCATTTGGTTACACTATGCTTAGGCAATGATGTATTTATACTAAATGAATCTAAAGCAGCAGGTCTGTGGGCATTTATTGTATGTTATTCTTCTTTTGTTAGTGAAACAGTTGATGCTATTATCATTGTTTTACACCTTGTGACTGTTATCTTACTATCTGGCAATTGTATCTTACAGGAGATGCAATACTTTTTATTAATTCTGTTTGGACTGCATCTCTTTCAGCTTTCTCTCGTACATAAAACCAAATTTATTCAATAAACCTAAGTTTAAAAAAATCCAACAAAAACACAATAATAACACAACTGAGTATGATGCCAACTGGGCATCCAAACTAAGGTGGCATGACTGAGCTTCCAAGGCAGGAGCTCCTCTAAGGGTTCTAGATACACAGATGAGTGCCTGTGCCTGGGGTAATCTTTCCACCTAGTGGAAAGGCCTCAATAGCTTATCCGCTATAGGGTCTAGGGAGTCAGGAAGGACGTCACTCAAAGTGTCAGGCAGTATCCTTTGTATGATTCAAGCACACTGAGGCAGACTTGAGGAAGGGCATGGGTTAGTAATCAAGTTGTGAGGAGCCTAGGAGGAGGGAAGGTAACAATAAGCTTCACAAGTGCTGTTAGGGAGGTTAAAAGGGTCTGCCTGCTTGGGTGCCACATAGATATGGAAAACCCAAGGGTATAAGGATCCCCAGTCGAGGAAGATAGAAAATAGCCATGCTGGGCAAAACTCTCCATGACATCCTTATAAACAGCACTCTAGTACTGGGTAGTGTGCAAGCAAAGTGCTCAGTGGTCAGTGCCTGGGAACCTGCGGTGTACCAATAACAAGGTGAACATAACAAGCAAGGTCCCAGCAGTCCCTGATCACCGCCATCAATTTGTAGCTCACAAGTTATCGGGAGCTAATGCAAGGCAGTCTGGAGGACGGACAATGTCTGTATTTCAGTAAATGAGCAGTCAAACTCTTAAGCAAAAATGGAACAATACATAGCAACAGAGGGCAGCTCCCTTATAGGCAACACCAGCCAGGATCCCAGTCCCTGTCTTTACATTAACTCTTCATGGACTTTCTCCACCCTGGTCAGTAGTACCTGACCTGCACTCTCTATGTGAGTTTCTCTACCCCCCATGTGCCCTCCGGTGGTGCTGCCATGTAATGCTTTAAGAACCTCTGAACCCCTTCCCCTTAGGGACTACTATGCGTTTCTGATCAGCCTTCCCTCCTTATCTTTGACTTTCAGCACCAAAAGTCCTTGTTATACATGGAGGTAAGTCTACACCACTTGGTACTTGCAAAGTTCTGGGTTATGGGCCTCTTTGGGGAGTACAGAGTCCATTATCCAACCAGAACATCAATCTGCTGACCACTGGATCTTCCTGTTTGTGATCCAGAAAACTTGGCCATTCTGTGTCCTTTTCCATGTTGGCAGGGGTTCAGCACATGCCAGGGCAAAGACCTCTCCTGACATTGTGGCACTCAATGTTGGCCTCTGGGATAGAGCATATGCATTATTATGCTGCATTCCCAGGAAATGTATGATTTGCTAGTCGAATTGTGCCAACTGTTCCAGCCAACACGCAAGCTATTCTTCAGGCTCATGGAAGTTGTGTAGCCAGTGGTGCAAGCCATGGTCTGTCCTTAGCATGAATTTCTTTCCAAGCAGGAAGTGATGAAAATGGCAAGCAAAGGTTACAACAGCTAGCTGGCCCAGTGGTGCAGTGGTAGTGCTACCACCCACCATGCTGGTGACCTGGGATCAAAGGCTATCTCGGGTTGCTGGAGGCCAGCTTGAGAGAAAGGATCAAGCATCCGAAGGACTGCTCTCCTCTCATGGGGAGGGTGGATTGCTGGATCTGCCAAATGACTGCCAGCAAGTGAAGGCCTGGTGGTACTGCTGGTCAGGAGCAGCGAAGAAGGAAGGGAGCTGCAGGAATCTGCAGTGTGCAGATGCCTCCACATCTGTGCATGATTGTGCACCCTAGCACTGGGTGAGAGGAGAACAGGAGGAACATGGCAGTAAGGTAGTCATATATGACACCCTTTGTGCCATTCCCTTCCTGCTCTCTCACAGAGGACCCTGCAGGATGATACTAGATGTGTTTATCAGGGAGGAGGACAGCCTTCCCCCTCCTGAATCTGCCATGGGAAGGGGGGGGGTCTGTGGGGATAGGCCAGATCACAGGTAAGCCTAGGAGAGGTGGAGGATGGCAGGAACAGGGTTGAAGGGAGCCAAGCCTATCTCAACTGGGAGGATAAAAAACCTATATGAAAAAAGGTTGCAACATCTAATAGCTCTTTCCTTATCATGGCACACTTGTGCTCTACCTTGGTTAGAGTCCAACTCATGTAGGCGACCACTCTCTCCTTGCCATCTACCAGCTGGGTCAACACTTCTCTGATGCTCACCTCACTGGCATTGGTGTCAAGGATAAATGGCAGTTGGGGGCAGGAATATGCTTGGATGGGTGTAGAAATCAGTTGTCATGTCAGTGTCACAGGGGCCTCCTGGCAGGAGTCTGCCCAGGCGAATAGCATCCCCTTCTCAGTAAAGTTGTGAAATAGCTGGGCAATGGTGGTGAACTCCCCAGTCAACCTTCCACAGTATGACACCAGTCTCAAAAAGCTCCTCACCTCTGTCACTGAATGAGGTACTAGCCAGGACCACGCAGCCTCCACTTAGCCTGGATCTGTTCTCACTCCATCTGCTGAGATTAGGTTCCCAAATACTTCACTTTGCTACAAAAGAGGTTAGTTACACTTAGACAGTTTCACTTTCAGGTTTGCAGCCCCTAGCTTTGTCAGAGCTGTCTTTAGCATGTGAAAATGCTCTTGAAAATTCATGCCAATGATTGTTAAGTCACTGAGGTACACCAGACATGATGTCCCTAGTAGATCTGCCAGCATGACATCCATCAAACATTGAAACATTCCCAGAGCATTACACAATCCAAACGGCATGATGTTAAACTCAAACAGTCCTTGTTTGGTTGTGAATGCAGTCTTCGGACGGTCTTCATGGCAAACTTCCACTTGCCAGTACCCACTAGCCAAGGACTAGCCAATTCCAGGGTGGAAAATCAGCGAGCCTTTTCTAACAAACTGAGGGTGTTGTTGATAGGAGGTAGTGGGTATGCATCCTTCATAGTAACATTCAGGTGTCGATGGTCCACACACACTCCTAAACCCCTATCCTTCTTCCATTGCAGGACGATGGGGTGGACCAACGTGCTTGTGGAGAGACCAGTAACTCCCTTATTGTTCATCTGCTGCAACTGTTCTTCAAACTCCCCTTGATAATGGAGCAAGGTCCTCTGAGACCCTTGCTTGATCGGACAGGTTTTTCCAGTGTCAGTCCAGTGCTTGGTTAGCCCACTCATCCCAGGTCATGATCCTTCAAACTGAATACATTGGCACACTCCCACATCACAGCCTGGGCTGCTCACATGTGCTCTGGTTTCAGTTCTTGTTCATTCCTCAAGTTGGAGTTTTTGAGTTCAGGTCTATTCCATCTAACCTGGCGCTTGCTCTCCTTTTTGGGTTCTTGAGGAGCTGATTTGCAAGCCTTGAACTGTGGTTGACTCTTTGAGCAATATCATCACTCCAGAGTGAAAGATGCCAGTCAACATCCCCTAGTAGATAATGTGTGGCTCTTTTGTCACATTGGCAACCCACACTGTCGCTTGTCCCTGTTTTACGCTACACATTAACTGAGCTATGAGAAACTCAAGACTTTCTTTTTGCAGGGCTTCCACAAACCCTTCTCAGTTTTCGGCCTCATTTCCTTTGACCTGGCCAGGTATGAGCACTTCACGTTTTGGTGGAACAGTCACATAGCTGCTGACCACAATCTCATCCTCCATCTCTTCACTGTCAGATGACAGGAAAACTTCCTCTCCAGTACAGTACAGGCACCTTCGGCAAAGTTCAGTGTTGCTTTGTATTGCAGCAACCAGTCAGTCCCTAGTAGTAAAGCAAAAAATGGCTGTGTATCAGAGACACAGGTAAACTCCACTGTAGGAGACAATAAAATACTTATTTATTAGAATCAAAGCGTCAAAGTGTGTGTGTCATGTGAAAATGTTGACGTTGTGCTGGGGGGTGCTGGGGGGGTGCTACTGATTTGTTTGATTCTAATAAATATGTATTTTATCATCTCCTAATAGTTGAGTTCACCTGTGTCTCTGACGTGCAGCCATTCTTTGTTTTATTTTGTGGTGTTTTGCCTGCAGCTCCATCTTTGTGGGTCCTAAGACACCGTTTTCCTTGTTTCAGTCCCAAGTAGTGCAGTTTGGGTTCTGTCTTCAGCCGCTAAGAATTCACAGGCTAATTGCAGCGCCAAGTGGCTGATCACTGTTTGTTACACTCCCAACACTTCAAGGGCAGTTCCATTCGTTGTGTGAACTGTTCCTTTATGAGGCCGTAATTTTTGTGAGGATCTGTTAGTTGCTCCTCCCCACACCCTGGCATTCACAATGAACACCAGTGCACCAGAATTGACCAAAAACTTGCAGGGGGCACTTTCTATTTCCCCAAAAAGATAATAGCCCAGTCCCACTGTAGAAAGGATCACAATTTGCAGAGGGGCAGCTCTTTGTCCCTTGTCAAGCATTTGGCCCTTAACCGCAGTCTGCATGGCTCCAGGTCCCAACAGACCTCTCCGCTAGGGACACCGTGTTTCATGGTGGTTCAGGTCTCCACACCTCTAACATGCCTGATCATCTGACCTATTTTAAAAATTCACCGACTTATGATGTAGGTTTCCAAAGGTCTCTTTTCCCAGTCAATATCTGTGATGGTGGAGTCCTAGGAGTCTCAAGCTTCATTTTCAGTTTTTCAAGTTCAGTGCACAGAGTTGCGAGGGCCACCACCATTTCCTTCCATACCTCTAGAACAGCTCCAGTTAGTTCTGGCCCAAACCTGTTTACTCGGAGTCACAGGAAAATCCAAATTTCACACAACCTCCAATTCGGTGGCATACTGGATTGCTTGTTCTAGCCCTGAGGAATTCTGTAGGCATAGATGGAAATGGAGCTCCCTACTCTCCACATGAGCAATGAAGTAGTCTCAGGCCAGCAGGTCTTGGGTGGCTGAGCCAGCATCTGGAAAGACTTTCACTACCAGGTGCCATAGGGCTCTTACAAAGCCTTGCACAGGTTCTCTCTTTTTCACCTTCTATTGAAAAAGACAGTTCTCTCGATCAGCACATTCAACAGCCTCAAGGGACTATTACATGGCCACTAGCAGAACAGTATAATTTTGTTTAATGTCAGACTCCAGTTCCCAATACACTTCATGGGCTTTTTACGAAACAAAAGTCCCATAAATACATGTTTAGTTGCTGCATCCCATTCATTCAACTCAGCTGCAAACTCCAATTGCTCCAGCCAATCAGCCCACTCCCAGTTCTCTCTGTCAAAAGAAATCAGACATGAAGGTAAGTCATCTCACACCTCCCCCCGCCCAGGGTACCTATGGATTAGCGGCTCCCCCCAGTTGCAACATGTTTAATTTTAGTTGCACTAGAAAGTATCAAGATATCACACAGTAACAGTTTCTCTTTTATCCAGCAAACGTGTTTGCAGTGAATCCAACCACTCCCTCCAGTCTGTGACAGACCGTGCAGCAAGGTGTGCTCTGGCCGTACATGTGGCGCTGCCACCACCTTTAGTAAATCGGTGTGGTCTGCTAAATTGAGGTTCAATGGTAACTGCAGGAGATATTCCAATCGACAGCCCTACAGTACAATAGCTTCAGCTGTTGGTAGGCTCAGTAAGGAAACTACTAATTCCTCTATCACATGGAGAATCAATAACCCGTCCATGTTTAATGGAATAACACAGCTTTATAAATAATCGACCACCTGCAAGAAGGAGGGTTAGTGCAAATGCAGCTTTAAACACAGCCCTCTTAGGTGCCCTCCTAGGCAGAACAGATCTGCCCCTTCCCACATGGTACGAAGTTTTGAACAGTCCCAAATGGGAGCTCCCTTAACTCGGTCACTGGGTACTGCAGGTGTAGAATTGCTGCAGGCCTGTACATGTTGCCATGGGTTGGCCGACATTGGTGCACTTTTAATAGAGCAATGTGCTCAATATCCCAAACTCCACAGGCCATACAATTGTTTAACTGGCAGAAACCCCCCTCAACATGGGGTATTCGTAATTCCAAATTGTGCTCTCCTTTGAAACAATGCCACACTGCAGCATACCCACGGTTTATGAACCTGAATGGCTCATTCTGATGCAGCAGGCCGCTGGATCTCTGCTTTCCCAGTCATCTATGATGCAGGTAGGCTTCCTCCCTCTGCTCTGTGCTGAATCGTCTACCTGGGGCAGTAGCTGCAGGCCCTTCCAACCTTCTTCCACTCATTCTGGACTGCTGAGGCCTTGACCTGGCCTCTCACACATTCTGACTTCCAAAGCCTTAGGTCAAAGGTAGCCCAGCATCATGCTGTAGTGCCTGTTATAGGACCTGTACCAGCAGTACTTGGTCTTCTTCTCCATGCTATATCTTCAATATTGCCCATGTGCTGGCTTGCATGCAGTGGCCATGCTTTCCTTTCCTGAACTCACCAGCTCTGTTCACAGTTTGCTCTCCAGTTTTAAGGGTGGGGATGTCACAGCTTGCACCTACACCAAGCCATGCAGACCTTTCCACCACAAGAGCTCCATCAGATCTTTCTTTCTCTTGCACGGTTCATTTATAGCCTTCATAGGCCCAGCTCATAGTCTGTCTTGGCTTCTGCATGGGACTGCCACTCACTCCAGAAACTAGACAGTCCACCAGACACAGAAAGGTGCCAGAACCTGCTGCCCCTCCTTTCCCAAGAAGCTTCCCAGAGTCCCTTACCATGCAAGGTTTCTGAGCACGGGACGGGCCCACCCCAGTAGGTCCATTACAGAACTTTCAATGAGTCAGGAGGAAGTCTGGCTGGTTAGAAGGAAATGGTGGTTTATTTAAATATTTGATGACAGGATAGGTCCACTTTTAGTTTTATACTAAAAGAGGCACAAGAATACAGGAGCAACAGAACAGCATCAACACTGAGGATTATGGAGTGACACGTCCATCAGCATGCTACCATTTGTGGTAGCACATGTTATTGCAATTCCCCCACAAATTCGGTGGAGGCTTATCTTGAGTATCTCCCTGGGATCCTCTAATGCCCACTGCCTGGCAGACATCAAGAACGAGAAAGCAAATCTATGTACAGTGATGTTCTGATGTTGTCTTGTAAGAATGTGCAGCGCCATGCCACCGCACTATCCCTTTAAGAGACAGCCAGTATGTACAGTGCCCACTGCCTGGCCTGGGTTCGAGTACAATGGAGCTTGTGATCAGCCAGACAATGCTTTAATCTACTCCATTCTGCCACGAATTACAGAGCAGAAGTAGCCCATTCATGTACTGTAGATATTTACTCTCTAAGTCTTACTGTTACTAAATAAATAAGTTGTTTATATTGCCTATCTATTCCTCCACTATAAGGCCGCCATCTTTGGTCCTGGACTCCGTGTTTGGACCAGTCTGAAACAAGGGGTCCTCAAAGGGTCCTTATTACAGTGTCTTGTGGGTGAAACTGTGAACTTTCCTTGTTGCACCTAAATTAACCAATGAGAGCACTCGGAATGTGATTGACAGTGCAGACAGCCAACCAGAATACAGAGATCCCATTCCTTCATTTGGAACTGTGTATGAACAAGTCAGTCCTGCTCAAGCTCTCTAGCTAAGACAGCAAAGTGTGTCATAGCTGCAATTTGTAGGGAAAGGGCCTGTTTTGCCTCCTTGCAGGACTTGGAGAACTCAAACTGCCTAAAAACAGAAAGAAAAAGAATGTTGCAGCAATTAGGCTGGGAGTTCAGCTCGAGCCACCTAAAAGGAAGCAGATGGTGTGTGGGCTGAGAAGAACGCAGGGAAAAGGCCTGACTTGCCTCCCTGTATTAGATTTTTACTCCTGAAGGGGTTGTTCTGACCAAGGACTGCCTAAAAGCAGAAAGTGGGTTTCTCAGCCGTGTATCCTGATCCAGAAAGCCTGTTCTACACCGGAGAGAAAATACTTATTTCTGAACTGTCCCCAAGTGGGACTGACTGCTGTAAGTGATTGATCCAGGGACTCCTTATGAAAGTGGAGTCTGTTACTGTGAGAACTATCTCTTGCCCCGCACCAAGAGGGAGAGTCTGCCATGGGTTTTCCTCAACGACTGAAGTGGAGACTGCAAGCAGCCAAAAGAGCACGTTTAAAACTGTTCATCACTTTAAGTTTCCAGTATTGGGCCTGTGCCACTCTCAGCCTTAAGAGACTATTCCTGCACCAGCCCAATCATCTTCCTGGAGAGAGACCAACCATTGGGAGTCAGCCCCTCTGGAGAATCAAATCACAGGTTGCGGACACCTACAGGGAAAGGCCATGAAGCGGAGGTGAGTCGTGTTGGCCTCTGTCCCCATCAGCGTTCTGGAAAGTCAGCAACTCCAGTGGTCTTCTGCCTGTATGGGTGCAGTGAGTACTACCAGGGTAGCCCCCTGCAACAATCCAATAAATGTTTGTGTCAGCTGATTTGCTCCTTAAGTTTGGGTTAGAGTTAACTGTGACTGCAGGTCATCTAGACAGGGATTACAAATGTGTGCTAAATGCAAAGTTGTTTCATCTGTGTAATAAAGCATTTTTTTTCCATCAAGGGCCCCAACCAGCTGCAATGCCAGCCTACCCACAGGAACACTTCAGGCCTGATCCCATTTCCAAGCAAAGAAAAGGTTTACAGCACTCCAAATAAATCTGATTTGCTGTTTAAGGTTAACCTGACCCATGAGCATACCATTACCTGGTCTGCCTTTATTAAACTACTTGAAAGTAACTGCAAAAGTAGAAGGTTATTGTTGAAACTGTTTCATTACAGGGGGTACAGGATGAATGCCAGGAGATCCAATCCTGTTGGTAAGTGAGGTACACCTGAGCATATCATTAATGCTCTTGAGCAAATGTGCACTGAAGGTCATATACTGTGATTATGCAACTTTGTATGAAGAGCCAGTAGTGGGGATTGTGGGTAGATGTAGCTTCCCAGTGGGCTGTATTAGATTAAGTTATAACCCACTAAGTCTTTACTCTGGGTGGAGGCACCATTACTGTTGATAGGGAGACCACTGTACTCGTTAATTCTGAATCCAAGCCCCTCAACCTGCAGTCAGGTAGGCAAGCAGGGGTAGTAGCCCTTGGTATAACGGTGCTAGGGTTATGCAAATTGGAGACACCGCTGGGATTGATGCCCCCCCAGTGGCTGAAATACAAAATTGTTACTGTTTTTTATAGGAGTGCCAACGTGAAAATGGAGAAACCCCCTGGGTCTGAATTTGAAAGTCCACCCCAAAAAATGTCCATGCACCACTTGTTGGGGTGGTGTGAAGCTGAAGAAATTGACCTGCACTATGCCTTGATGCTATTAGATATCCCCTCGGGTACTAATAAAGATGCTACAGAGGAAGCGGTAAATAAAGTTAAGTGTTTGGGTAAAGCCATTGTCCAAGGGCAAAATGCTGATTTGTTTGCTCAGTGTACAGTGGACCTGACTGAGTGTAGTGCCTCCATGGATATGGAGAAGGTACCCTCTGTTATTATCCCTGATGACTCCCAAGTGGGTTGGAGGGTGATCACTATATATAGCAGGGCATGCACACCTTGGGGGGGTTACCTCAGACTGAAGGGTTAAGGAAAAAGCTAAGGAAACTGTTAGCAGATGAGGGACAAACCTTTGAGGATTTAAAGAAGGCCATAGAGCCCTCCAGGGGGACTACTCCCACCAACCCCTTTCCAGCACTACTTCGCCTGTGCCTATGCTTTCCTCATTTGCCCCTTCCCCTGTGTTGGTACCCTCAGCGAACCTTGACTCCTACTGCAGGCTAAGACTGTTCTCTGGCACTGTTCCCACACCCCAGGGGGAAGATGATTTAGAGACTTGGATGGACTATGCATCCTCCCGGTCCAAGAATGGCAATGTGCCATAGCCAAGAAGAGGAAAAGGCTCATGGAGAGTTTAAGGGGTCCTGCACTGGAAGCAATCAGATTTCTGAAGTCCACCAATCCTGATGCTTTAGGCAATGAGCATTTATCTGCATTAGAAAGTGTTTTTGGGAGTACCGAATCCAGAGAAGACTTAATGTGGAAATTCAAGTCCACCAAACAGTGGGAAAATTCATGTTTGTCTCTTTACGTAAGTCGCTTGGAAAGGGCCTTGCAAAGAGCTCACAAAAAAGGTGGGACACAAGCCAGTGATTTAAACAGTGTGAGACTAGAACATATCCTCAAATCAGCCAAGCACTCAAGTGTGTTAATGCTTAAGCTAAAGTTCCAGGACTGTAAAGATGATCCTCCTGCGTATTGCTGGCTTATGAAAGAAATCTGGGAGGCTGAGAATGAAGACAAATTTTGGGACCCTTATGCAGGTGCTGCCTGAGCAGCCCCAGCCCCAGAAATGCCTGCTGACAAAGAAACTGCTCTAGATGCACAGCAGCTTACAGATTTATTGAAGGAACTGAGGGAACTGAAAGCTAGTGTGCAAACTGCTGTGGATATGGTAAAGGGTCAAACTATTCACACTCAGACTGCGAAGGTTGTTAGTGAAACTCAGACCCCAGTGAAAGGAGCCAATGCTCAGGTTCCTGGTGGAGAGTCAAATGGTGACTTGCTGAAAGAGATGAGGGAATTGAGAACCTTGGTAAGGGACCTTGCCCAATGGTCTCGCCAGCCTTCGACCTGGAGAAGGTCCAGTGGGACTGATTCTGAGCCTAGATCCAAGGATGAATACAAGCCTGCCTCTTATGATAACCACAAACAGATGGAAGAACCTGCTCAACCTTCTAACCCCAGACCCAATGTCTTCTGCTACCATTGTGGAGAGGATGGGCATACCAAAAGAATATGTTGAGCCCCTGAAGACTTGCATAGAGTAAAAGCAAAGCTGCTCAACCAGGTTAGACAAAGCAGTATCAAACCTCAGCCCAAACCTCCATACAAGCCTTGTGTGGCCAAGTCTGTGTTCCCTCAGCCAGAGAACAATGCTCCCCCTGATAGGACAGAAATGGTGGGTCCTTCCATGGAGTCTACCATACATGTAGATGGCATTCTGGCCTGAGCCATATTGGACAGTGGATCCCAAGTTATGATAATATTTAAGGATTGGTATGACCAGCACCTCTCTGACCATCCCTTACAACCCCTGGATGGACTGCATATGTAGGGGTTAAGTGATAAATCTTATCCCTGTCTTGGTTTTCTGTGAGTGTGGCTATCTATCCCCACCTCTGTGGCAGGTGTAGGATATCCAGTGGAGACCTTAGCCCTAGTGTGAACTCCTTCTGGCTTGTATGATGGAATTCCAGTCCTGACTGACACTAATGCACACATGTTTGGCTGTCTTACTCAAATGTGTCAAGAAAGACAAATACAAAAAACTGGGAGAGTTCTACATATACATGCCATGGTGCCAAGGGAGTATAAGATGCAGATACACCCAGAAGAGGGTGACAAAAATGAACCGGTAGGATATGTATGGAAGAAGGACTCTTCAGTGATTGTTCTCCCTCCAAACGCCCAGTGTAGTGTCAGTGGGGAGGTAAAATTGTGCAAAGATGTGACCAACAAAATATTAATGCTGGACACCCTGGAAGAGGGAAAATTACCCAGGTGACTTATGGGTAAACCCAGTGTGCTTCCTGTCTATGCTCACGCTTATGCTAGAAGAGTAGTAGTTCAAATTCATAACGTCACCGACCGCGACAGAGTTAACCGAGGATGCACCTTGGCCAAAGTCTACTGTGCTGATACTGCTGTTCTGCTGTCTAAGTGCCAAGATAGAGAAGATGTTGAGGTATCACCTGATATGTTTGACTTTGGGGAATCACCAATCCCAAGTAGCTGGAAAAATAAAATTAGACAAAAGCTAGCGCAGAGGAATAAGGTTTTCTCCCTTAAAAAGTGGGATGTCAGTTGTGTCACTGGGGCCAAGCATCATATCTGTCTGAATGATGAAAGGCCTTTCAGGGAACTGTCTAGGTGCCTCACTCCTGCTGACATCGATGATGTCAGGCACCACCTGCAGGAGATGCTAGCAGCTGGTATAATTCAGGAATCACGCAGCCCTTATGCCGCTACAATAGTAGTGGTGCGGAAAAAGACAGGCTCCATTCGCATGTGTGTGGACTACAGAACCCTTAACAAAAGAACTGTGTCTGACCAATATACCATGCCTTACATACAAGATGCTCTGGATTGTCTGAATGGGAGTAAGTGGTTCTCCATCCTCGATTTGCACAGTGGATACTATCAGATCCCAGTGGCTCCAGAAGACAGGGAGAAAACTGCATTCATTTGTCCCTTAAGTTTCTACGAGTTCCTTTGCATGTCCCAGGGCATATCAGGTGTGCCAGTGACTTTTCAATGATTAATGGTGAGTACTGTGGGAGACATGAACCCTTCTTGAATGCTTAGTCTATCTTGACGATCCCATCGTTTTTGGCAAAACCCTTGAAGAACATGAGACCCTTTTATTTAAGGTATTGGACAGACTTGAAGAGTTTGATCTGAAATTATCAATTGACAAATGTCAGTTTTTCCAGAGTTCAGTGAAGTATGCGGGCCATATTGTGTCTGCAGAGGGTATTCAAACCAACCCAAGTAAAGTAGAAGCACTGACTGACTGGCCAAAGCCAAATAACTTAAAAGAGTTATGATGATTTCTGGGCTTTTGCAGCTACTATTACTGTTTTGTCAGAGACTATGCTAAGGTGGTATGTCCACTGCTGAACTTAACGCAAGGGTACCCTCCCACTCATAAAAAGGTAAAGAAAGGTACTGCAAAAGAGACTGGAAAAATCAGTTTCAAGCCTCACAAGTTTTTTGGTCAGAGTTGGACTCCAGATCGTGAAACATCCTTTCACGAGATCATTTATCAGCTCACTCACACACTAGTGCTTGCTTATGCTGATCCGACTAAACCTTATGTGCTGCACACAGACGCTAGCTTGAGTGGCCTCGGGGCCAAGCTTTACCAAGAGTATACAGAGGGACTGTGCCCATGGTGTATGCCAGCAAAAGCCCGACTCCTTCAGAAAAAAACTACCTAGTACATAAACTGGAGCTTCTTGCTCTCAAGTGGGCCATCATGGAACAATTCCATGAATATTTATATGGTGCCAAAATTTTGGTTAAGATAGGCAACAATCTATTAACCTATGTCCAGACATCTGCTAAACTGGATGCTACGGGACAATGATGACTCTCGGCCTTCTCTGCTTATGATTATGCAGTGGAGTACCGACCTGGCTTAATCCACATTGATGCCGATGCCTTATCAAGAAGACCTGCCTCAAACCAAGAGTGGGTATGCATATCACAGCGTACTGTAAAAGCATTGTATCATAAGTTTGACAGGGATGAAACTCCATCCACCGGAACTGAATTGTTTGGCAGTTTGCTTGGGACCTCTTGACACGTGTCTCCCAGTGGCATACTGTAATTTCACAGCCTTAGATCTAAGTGCTTTACCCCAGCTAACTCCAGCTGGCATCCAGAGAGAGCAGTATCATGAGTCAATGATCAGACCACTGATAAAGGCCCTAAGAAAGGGGGAAGGTGTCTCAAAATTGCGGTCCAATGACCCCCAAAATGCTTTACAGTTTCGAGAAGGGCCTAAACTCAAGCTAAGAGAACAATTGCTGTACAGCGAGCTAACTGACAGTCAAAGGAAAGTTGTAAAAAAATAGTTGGCATTTCCCACAAAATTAAAATATGTTGTGATAAAGGCTCTACATGATAACATGGGGCATTTTGGTAGTGATAGGACTCTGGACTTAGCCCGTGCACAATTTTACTGGCCCAAGATGGGAATAGATGTTGATCAGTATATCAAAACTTGCAGCTGGTGTATCCAATGAAAAGTTCAACCCCATAGGGCTGCCCCCTTGGTCAATATAACCACTAGTACTCCAATGGAACTTGTCTGCATTGATTTTCTTAGCCTGGAGCCTGATTCAAAAACACTGGTAATGTGCTCATAGTGATGAATCACTTTACAAGGTATGCTCAGGCCTATCCAACCAAAGATAAAAAGGCTGCTACTGTTGCCAAAGTTCTCGTGGAAAAGTTCTTTGTTCACTATGGTGCTCCTCAGAGGATCCATTCGGACCAGGGCTGGGACTTCAAAAAGTCACCTCATTAAAGAGTTATTATCTGTCTGGGGAGTGAGAAAGTCCAGGGCCACTCCCTATCATCCACAAGGAGATCTGTAGCCAGAGAGATTTAATAGAACTTTGCACGATGTGCTTGGCACTTTGCATCCAAAAGACAAACCAAGGTGGTGTCAACAGATAAGCACCCCAATGCACGTTTATAATTGCACCAAGAATGATGCCACAGGTTTTTCACTGTATCACCTCACTGTTCAGTTGAGAGGCATGCCTCCCTTTCAGTGTCTGTTTGGAGTCTCACCCAATGGGGTTCAGTCAGATAATTATCTTCAGTATGTTAAGAAGTTAAAGCACAACTCAATCATGCCTACCAGCTTGCCCACGCCATGGCTGTGAAGAAGAATCTGGCTAACAAAGTTTGGCATGATGAGAGAGTTAAGGCTCAAGAGCTGAAGGCTGGAGAGCGTGTGCTAATGCAAAATTTTGGTTTTCAGGGGAAACATAAAATATCTGACCATTGGAGTCATACGCCATACATAGTAATCTGCAATTTGAGTGACCTGCCCATATACAAGGTGCGCCCAGAAGGAGATCCTTGTGCTGTAAAGACCATACACAGAAATCACATTCTGCCAACTGGGCAAATAATCCTAGATACCACACCTCAAGATACTGCTCTGACTTGGCCCATGACTAGGTCTGCCACTTGTAACAAAAAAAACAGATCAATCTCTTGCTGCCTAACAGCCAGAGCTTTCAACCAGCAATGCCCTAGTTGATAATGATGTTGATTCTGAAGATAATGCCAGTGAAATTGATGTTGCTTATTGGCTGTCTTCCAAACTAGCCCAGCTGTTCCAAGGCACCAGTCTTGCTGTGTCCAGTAATAGCCCTGACAGCCCAGTAGTTTCAGACATATCCTGCTCTTTCTACTGCTCTATACCTCCAGAGAGTGATGTGCAAAGTATGGCCTCGGACATGGCAGATTCCCTTTGCTTAGTGGAATTATCTGATATTGAAGTGCTTGACTCTGACAGAGAAAATGGTAAATCAGCCAATGAGTCTCAATGCAATGACAGGCTAAGTTGGCCAAATGAACTATTTCATGTCCAAGAAAGTATCACTAGCTGTGTATTGGATGATTCCAATTTTGTTGAAATATCTATTTCTGGTAAAACTAGCCTCAAGCACCAGAGAACTCAAATGCTATACCAAGTACCAGTACTGCAACCAATTTTGAACCTCAAGAAAGTGCAGTGGTACCCCTTTCTTCAGATGCTGTCTTGATGCTGGACAATGAGCCAGAAGTAATGAACCTGAATGCTACTGTTGAAGTGCCAGTGCCAATGCCCCCTACACCTAGACATTCAGGAAGAGTTATAAAACCTGTGGTTCTGCTCACTTATGACTCACCAGGAAAGCCTGTGGACTTGCCCATGAATGTAGTTCATAAAAGGGTGTACATTACTGCAAATTCCCTGCCTAAGTTCATATTTACTGCAGCATCCAAGGTACTAGTCAAGCCCTCCATTCAGTATCTCAGGGGTCGCCCTTATAGAGTTCCAAGGGTTAGCTGAAAACCTGCAGATCTATTGTCCACATGGGTCAATATGTAAAAGTCTAAAGGGAGCAAATGTCTTTGCATATAAATAACTGTCTGAAATAATATGGGAATGGGGAATTTAGAATGCTGGGATAAAATGCAACTATTTTGAAAAATGTAATTGCTAAAAGAAGTATTAGTTAAAGTTAAAGCATGCTATATTGTTCATAGTTACATTATATCTGTGCAGATTTTGTTTATAATAATGTATAGTCTAGACCTGTATATAACAGAAGGTGTTAATAGCAACTGTTACATGTATTATAGACTTGACTCGGATGCCAAGTTTCCTGGGCAGAGGAGAATGTAACACCCCCAAATTTGGGGGGCTTACCTTGAGTATCTCCCTGGGCTCCTCTAGTGCCCACTGCCTGACAGACATCCAGCAAAAGAAAGTAAATTTATGTACAGTGATGTTCTGATGTCCTGCGTGAGTGTGCAGAGCCATGCCGCTGCACTATCCCTTTAAGAGCCAGTCAGTATGTATAATGTCCATAGCCTAGGCTGGGTCCAAGTACAACAGAGCTCACAACCAGCCAGACAAAGCCCTAATCTACTCCATTCTGCCATCAATTACAGAACAGAAGGAGCCCATTCATGTACTGTAGGTATTTACTCTTTAAGTCTTACTGTTACTAAATAAATAAGTTGTTTATATTGCATATCTATTCCTCCACTATGGGAGCCACCATCTTTGGTCCTGGACTCGGGGTTTGAACCAATTGCAACCAAGGGGTCCTCAAGTGGCCCTTATTACAGTGCCTTGTGGATGAACCTGTGAACTTTTCTTGTTGGCACCTAAATTAACCAATGAGAGCTCTCAGACTACGATTTACAGTGCAGGCAGCCAACCAGAATACAGATATCCTGGTCCTTCAGTTGGAACTGTGTATAAACAAGTCAGTCCTGCTCGAGCTCTCTAGCTGAAGAGAGCAAAGTGTGTCATAGCTGCAAATTGCAGGGAAAGGATCTGTTTTGCCTCCCTGCAGGACTTGGAGAACTCGGTCTGCCTAAAAACAGAGAGAAAAAGACTATTGCAGCAATTAGGCATGGAGTTCAGCTCAAGCCACCAAGAAGGAAGCAGCCAGCATATGGGCTGAAAGGAACACAGGGAAAATGCCTGACTTGCCTCCCTGCAGTAGATTTTGACTCCTGAGGGGGTCGAGCTGACCAAGGACTGCCTAAAAGCAGAAAGTGGGTTTCTCAGCTGTGTATGCTGATCTGGAAAGCCTGTTTTACACCAGAGAGAAAATACTTATTTCTGAACTGTCCCAAACTGGGACCAATTGCTGTAAGTAATTGCTCCAGGGACTCCTGTGAATGGAGTCTACTACTGTGAGAACTGTCTCTTGCCAAGTGCCAAGAGAGAGAGAGAGACCACCATGGATTTTCCTCAGACACTGCAGTGGAGACTGCAAGCAACCAAAAGTGCAAGTTTAAAACTGTTCATCACTTTAAGTTTCCAGTGTGGGGTCTATGCCACTCTCGGCCCAAAGAGACTATTCCTGCACCAACCCAATCATCTTCCTGGAGAGAGACCAGCCTTGGGGAGTCAGCCCCTGTGGAGAATCAAATCACAGGTTGCGGCCACCTACAGGGAAAGGCCATGAAGTGGAGGTGAGTCGTGTTGGCCTCTGTCCCCATCAGCATTCTGGAAAGCCAGCAACTCCAGTGGTCTTCTGCCTGTATGGGTGCAGTGAGTACTACCAGGGTATCCCCCTGCAACAATCCAATAAATGTTTGTGTCAACTGATTTGCTCCTTAAGTTTGGGTTAGAGTTAACTATGACTACAGGCCATCAGGCCAAGGATTACAACTGTGTGCTAAATGCAAAGTTGCTTCATCTGTGTAATAATGCCTTTTCTTCCATCAAGGGCCCCAACCAGCTGCAACGCTGACGTACACAAGGCAGCACTGCAGGCCTGCTCCCATTTCCACCCTGGGTACCCAGCTGTGTGACAAACTGATTGAATCAGAGACTAAACTGACAAACAGTAATTGCAATCTATTTGATTTCAGCACAATGATCATTTGCCTAAATTTTTGCCCCTCCCTTGTTCCAAGTCCCCTTAATAAATCTGGTTTGCCATTTAAGGTTAATGTTATCCATGAGCATATCATTACCTGGTCTGCCTTTATTAAACTACTTGAAAGTAACTGCAAATGTGTAAGATTATGTTTGAAACTGTTTCATTACAGGGGGCACAGGGTGAATGCCAGGAGATCGGGCCCTGTTGGTAAGTGAGGTACACCTGAGCATGTCATTAATGCTCTTGAGCAAATGTGCACTGAAGATCATACGCTGTGATTGTGAAACTTTGTATGAAGAGCCACTAGTAGGGATTGTGGGTAGATATAGCTTCCCAGAGGGTTGTATTAGATCATAACCCACTAAGTCATTACCCTGGGTGGAGGCACCATTATTGTATCAATACTGTTGGTAGGGAGACCACAGTACTCATTAATTCTGAACTCAGACCCCTCAACCTGAAGTCATAAGCAGGTAAATGTAGTAGTGCTTGATATAACGGCACCAGGGTTACATTATGAAAGTACCTCTGCTGTGTGATTCATCTGAATCTGCAGATTCTGGACTGACCTGCAACAATAACACATGCAGCAACTGAACTTACTGAACTGCTATAGTAAGGTTTTTTCCCCCACTTCAAGTCAGACAGAGCACAAATGCGTTTGCTGACACATGATTTAAAAGAAATGATTTGTCATGAGCAGCTGTGATGCTATGATGTGTTTCTAAGCAGGAAGACAGGATATACTGTAGGTTCAAGAGTGCTACAGAACAAAAAGCTTCACATAAAAACATTTAGTGCTGTGATGTTGGAAAATGGATGCGTTTATTTATGTGGTTAAGTTAGACGGGAAAAACAGAAGTGCCAATCTAAGACACTGGTCACTTTCTACTTTTGGTGTTCTTTCTTAAATGAGAAAAAAAGTGGCTGCTAAATATTTTTGGTAGAATTCTGTACTTGAGGATTGATTTGTGATATGGCTAAATTCCAGGATGACCATGCATTGTGCTGCATTAATGCACAGTTGCTTGAGTCAGGGGTGGTACTTCAGGATTGCAAAATGCCACATATAGTGCCACTCTATAACAGCAGACTCAGAGAAGACCCCGGCAACTACAGACTGGTCAGCTCAACCTAAATCATATGCAAGCTTATGGAGGCCATACTTAAAGAGAGGCTGGTAGGATACCTGGAAGATAATGGCCTCCACAATGAATGGCAACAAGGATTTATGACTGGGAGATCATGTCAGACAAACTTGACTGACTTATTTGACTGAGTCACTAAAATAGTGGACAAGGACCAAGCAGTGGATATCCTGTATTTGGACGTCAGCCAGGCCATTGATTCTGCACCCCACAAAAGATTGGTAAAAATGCTAAAGGATATGGGTGTAGAAGAGAAACTAACTGGATGTGTAGCTAGCTGGCTGAAAGGTAGGAACCAGAGGGGTGGTGGTGGTGGTGATTGGAGAGCTCTCAGGTGTTAGGGATGTCACCAGTTGGGTTCCACGGGGTTCAGCACTTTTTAATGTCTTCATCAGTGACACTGGAGGTACAAAGGGCAAGATCTGCTTATTCGTGCATGACACCAACTATCTGGGAGGGTGGATATAATGGTGGTGATATGGGACTTAAAGGAGGATCTGTTACAGCTCTAGAAGTGGTTCAGAATTTGAGAACTTGGCTTTAATACAAAAAAAGGTAAGGTTATGCACATTGAAGCCAAGAACCAAAGATGGAGTACTGCCTAGGAGGGGTCCTAGTAACCAAATCTGAGGAGGAAAAAGACCTGTAGGTGTTGACCACTAGAGACCTGAAACATGCCACATAATGCAGGAAGGCAGCTGCAAAGTCAACAGAATGTTGGGCTGCATCTCAAGAGAGATCAGCAGCAAGTGGGAGGAGATAATACTGCCATTGTACAGGTTGCTGGTGTGGCCACACTTGGAGTACAAAGTGCAGAACTGGCATACCTACCTAAAGAAGGACATCACATAAACCTGCTGGAGGCAGTCCAAAGGAGGACAACAAAGATGGTTGAAGGTCAGCAGGGCAGGACACACGAGGAGAGGCTGGAGGCCCTGAATATGTACTCCCTGGAGGAGAGGCGGGACATGTGTGAGACCTTTAAGTATCTGAAAGACATAAACATGGTGGACAAGAATTGTCTCTTCAAGTTCAGTGGAAACAAAAATGAGAGGGCACTGTCTTAAGTCGGGGGGGGGGAGTAGGTTCAGGAAAAAGACCAGGAAGCATTTCTTCATGGAGAGGGTGGTGGGGTGGAATAGGCTCCCTGAGAAAGCAGTATCAGAAAGCAGTGGATTGCTTCAAAAGAGGATGGGACAGGATAAAGAAGAAAGTCAAGGCCAAATGAAGAGTAGCTGGAACTGAGGGGCTATCATGGTGGGGGGAGAGTCCTTAACTGACGTTGGGGACTCTGCAGTGCGATCAGACTTGATAGACTGCAAGACCTTATTCTGCTGGCACTTTCTTCTGTTCGTTCAAGGTCAGGGAGTAGTGTCTGATGCATGCTAGTTCAGTTTAGTCACAGAAGACTGGTTATAGAAACAGAATGTGTAGGCCCATCTGGTCTGCCCTATTTGTCCTGCCTATTACAACACCCTGGACCCTATTTATTCACAGGTGTCCCTCCCTCCCTCCTTCCTTACCTGTACTTAATATATCATGTGCTTATCCCATGCATGTTTGAAGCTCCCCAAAGTCTCCTCCCCTACCACTTCTTGTGGCAGGCTGTTCCAGATGTCCACCACCCTTTCTGTGAAGGAGTATTTCCTCACATCTATCTTAAACTCTCCCCCCCCCCATGCCCCTGTGTTCTGGTGCTCCTCCTGCTGTGAAAGGAACTCCTCTCCTGCACCTTTTTCACACCTGTGAGATACTTACAGGTCTCAGTCATGTCCATTCTTGCTCTCCTGTCCTCCAGGGAGTACACGTTGAGCTCCCACAGCCTCTTCTCATATGGTTTCTTGTGCAACCACCACACCCTGTGGACCCCTTCCACCCTGTTGATGTCCTTTCAGAGGTGCATTCTCCAGAACTGGACACAGTACCCCAGGTGGGATCTCTCTTAAGTGAGCAATACAGAGGCAACACTACCTCCCTTCTCCTGCTAAATATCCCCCTCCCTGTGCACCCCCAGTATCTGACTCGCCTTGCTTACTGCCTTGCCGCACACTCTGCCATCTTGAGATCATCAGATGTGCTCATCCCAAGATCCCTCTCCTGCTTGGTAACTGTAAGAACCCTCCCCCATCTTATACACAGCCCCTGAGTTTCCACACTCCAGGAGCATGACTTTCTACTTTTTGGCACTGAAACTGTGCTGCCACTCCCTAGATCATACCTCTCATTTCCCCACATCCCTTTGCATTCTCTCTATCCTCTCCTGGGTGTCCACCCTGTTGCAGATTTTTATATCATCCAGAAAGAGACACACATTCCCCTCCAGTTCCTCAATAGGTCAAGTCATATGAGGAGAGGTTTGAGGCCTGGAACATGTATTTCCTGAAGGAGATGGGGGTATGATTTGAGACCTTCAAGTATTTGAAGGAAAAGTATGCCTCTTTGCAGATGACACAAACATCTGCAACAGGGTTGATACACAAGGAGGCGTGGAAAGGATGAGAAGGGACTTGGCAAGGTTGGAGGAATGGTCAGCAGTATGGCAGCTAGGATTCAATGCTAAGAAGTGCAAAATAATACACCAGGGAAACAAGAACCCAGAGGAAGAATACACAATTGGGGGGAGGTAGTAACAACAACAAAAAAGGAAAGGGACCTGGGGGTAATCATATCAGATGACCTTAAGGTTAGCAAGCAATGTGAGAAGGCAGTAAGGAGGCCTGGGGGTATACTGGGATGCATAGGGAGAGGCATCAGCAGCAGACAACAGGAAGTTGTTATCCCTCTGTACAGACAGTTGCTGAGATCACATCTGGAGTACTGCGTCCAGTTCTGGAGACCCCATCTCCGCAAGGACATAGACAGGATAGAGGCAGTCCAGAAGAGGGCAACTAAAATGGTGCAGGGTCTGCAAGAGAAGCTGTATGAGGAGAGACTAAAGGAGCTTAATATGATACCCTTGAGGAAAGAAGGGAGGGGGGACATGATAGAAACTTTTAAGTACCTCAGTGGAATCAACAAAGTCCAAGAGGGTAGCATCTTTCAGAAAAAGAGACATGCAAGAACAAGGGACACAATTTAAAGATAGAGGCGAGCTGTCAGGGCAATGAGGAAGTATTTTTTTCACAGAGAGGGTAGTGGATGCATGGAACAGCCTTCCTGAGGAAGTTGTGGGTCTGAAACTGTGGGAGAATCTAAGAATGCATGGACAGACATAAGGCAATTCTTGTGGGGTGTAGGAAGAAATAGGCTGTTGGTTAACTAGGATCTGTGGCCTATCCTGTAGGTAGGGAAATGGGCAGCCTAGGTGGGCCAAGTGGTCCTTATCTGCTGTCAAAGTCTATGTTTCTATGTTTCTATAAACAGGGTGGACAAGGAGTGCCTCGAGGCTGAGTAGAAACAGGAACACAAGGGGGCACTGTCTTAAATTGGAAGGGGAGGTTCAGGAGGGAGACCAGAAAGCATTTCTTTATGGAGAGGGTGGTAGTGTGGCATTGACTTCCTGAAGATGGGGTGTCACCTGAAACAGTGGCTGGCTACCAAAAGAGGTTGGGACAGGGGAAAGGAGAAAGTCAGGGTCAAGAAGGGTGTAGCCGGAACAGAACGGATATCAATTGGGGAGGGGGGCAGGATCCTTAGCTGGTGTTAGGGACTCTGCATAAGAGCAGTCTCTATAGACTGCAAGGCATTATTGTGCTGGCACCTTCATATGTCCATATGGTCAGGTGACTGGTTTTAGCCAATCTGCATACTGCATTAAAACGGGGCCCTAAATAAGAAACAAATAGGACTATTTCAAAATCAAAACACAAAACAAAATGCTAGGGTGATAAAACTGACTTCACACATGCCAAAATTTGCAATTATATTAAAAAATGTAAATACCAATTTTTATTTTCCTTTTAATGTTGGAAGGGACTTCAGGTCCAACATGTTTCATAAGCAGAGATGCAAAAAGTATGTTGTGCAAACACAAGACAGTTTAGAGGGAGGTGAAGGACAAAGGGATGGAGTTAAACACTAGCTCAAACTCACTCCGGGTAGTGGTGGACTTCAGTCCAGGGGCTTCAGGTGTGCAGTAGCGCTCCAACAAAAAAACTTCACTGACTCCCAAAGACATTTCAATACTTAAAAAGGACAGTATGTTATGGTAAAAAGCACATATTATCCCTGGATAATAATGTTGCAAATCTGCAAAACTACTCTATCCATCTAGCTGTCCCTGAAGTATTAAAATACTAAAATTAATTTTACTAGCAAACGAGCTGAACTGCTTTAGTAGTTTGCACACCAGTTAAGCTTCTGCAAATTAACTATTCTCAAGTAAACTGCATAAAACCTTACAAATACATCAACAAACTGGAGACCACATCAGGTTACACATATAATTTAAAAGACATTTTGTCTTGGATTTCTGCAAAACATCTGCCCGTATGAACGGAATTGGGCCTCTGCCAGCCCTAATAAAAAGTGTGCAGAGAGAGAAAGACTATAAAAGAAAAAGATATTGGACACTTGAGGGATGATACATACTAAAGATGAGAAATACATGTTCTTTTCCTCTCCACTTCAACTGTTGACCCCCAAAATAGACTGCCTTTTTACTACCAAGACTCCAATAAATAGACTAGAGAATATGGCTATGGGATCTATAGGTATAGCATCTGAGATCATGCCCTGTTGTTTGTGAATTTATCAGTTGCAAACTAAATTGTCATTCAACATGTTGATATCAGCATCTGAATTTAACTTTCCACTGTATCCATAGATACATAGATGGTGTCAAACAGATAAAGACAAAAGCCCATCCAATAAGCCCTGTTATTCCTATCTTGGTTACTTGATCATTTTGAACTCCTGGAGCTCCTTTTGACCTCCCACTTGTTTCGGATTACCCCTATGTAGCTTTCCTGTTTTAGATAAATCAATGCAGTCCATTTTGTCATGTCCCTGTTTGTAGCTAATGATTCTGTCATGTTCCCATCTCTTTCTCCTGTCCTCCAATGAGTATGTTTCGGATCTCCGGCCTCTCCTCATAGGTCCACCTTCATTGACCATGACCCATTTTTGTTGCCTTCCGCTGGATGTCTTTCAGTCTTTCCTTATCCTTGGTGTTTTGGAAAGACATTTATTCCAAAGAATCATTTCCTGTGTCTAGTTATTTCATCAACAGGTTCCGTACTAAGGGTCTGTCTGCGAACAAGTAAACATACCATATATGCTCCAAGGAATGCTAATCCCTAAAACAGTGTGCGGTGGCTCCCGATGCAATGTAACTATCCAATCTAGATTTAAATTTGGTTTTTGTTTTACTCACTATAATGTTTTCAGGTAGGAAATTCCAGGAGTTGGCAATCCTGGTAGTAAAAAAATATTTTCTTTGAATATGCTTGAACCTATTTCCCTTTATCTGGAGTGGGTGATCCCTAGTGTTTTTATTATCAGGTTTAAAGGAGATGTTAAGATCACATAGTAGGACTGGATCCTTCATTACATCGTACATAAATAGTAAGTCAGAACGCATCCTTCATGTTTCAATGGACATCAGATTCAGTTCAGATAACCTGTCTGTATATTCGAAGTCTCTCATTCCAGTAATAGCTATTGTTTACTTCCTCTGTACCTTTTTAATTCTATCTCTTTCTGTTTTTCTATAGGGAAACCATATTTGAGAAGTATATTCCAGTTGGGGTCTAACATAGGCACGGTATAATGAATAGAACTCATTTGTCCCCTGTCGTTATGTTTCTTCTAATGGACCATATAATCTTATTAAATCTTTTTATTGCAGCTTGTGTTTGTTCATCAGTTCCAAAGGTGTGGGATACCATGACGCTCAGGTCTCTTTCTGCAATACTTGAGGTTAGGGGGATTCCACATAAAGTATATGTTGCATTTTTGTTGTTCTTACCTATATGCATCACTTTACATTTATCTAGATTAAACTTCATGTGCCATTTTTGGACCCAAATAGACATGCTATCTAGATCTTGTTGTAGATAATTTGTTTCTGTGGATGTTGTACATGGTCCTCCATTTTGGTATAATCGGCGTATTTTGTTACACAACAGTTTAGATTTTTAGTGAAATCTGAGATAAATATTTCAAATAGAACAGGCCCCAACACTGATCCCTGTGAAACTCCACTCCTAACTTCTCCCTGGTCATACCTGAAAATAGGCAATTGTTTTGTCTAGTTTGCTTACCTGGTCAACAAAAGCTAATAAATAAATATCTGATAGATGACCATTTATGGACACTCATTGTTTTCTATCTGATAGCCATCCAATAATCCAGTTAATGATGGTAGGATCAGTCTGTATAGTTCTTAATTTTTCTATTAATGCCCAATGTGGGGTAAGGTCAAACGCCTTACTGAAATCTAAATAAATAAAATCACATGGGATTCCTTAATCCAAGGCTACTAAAGGATATAGTGTTTTCGATGCAATCACAGTGGTAATGCAACTGAAATGAATTAAAGTTACTCCCCAGTTCCCCTGTAGGGAGAAAGACTGTATACAGTGCAGTGCAAGTTAAATCTCTTTTTAGACCAATAAAGGGGCCTCCAGTTCTCCCTGGAATCAAGGGAAGAACGTAATGAAGACCATGACAGAGCCCTCAGATTTAACAGAAGGTACAGGAACCAAGGGTGAAGGTTTCATTGAAGAAGGTAAGTGGTATCCCTGGAAGGGGCAGCAGTACAGTAGCATGACCAAAGCAGTTCCCACAGGACATGCAGAGACTTTATAGACAGCACCTCAATGGGCCACCCCTCCTGGGGAGTGAGGAAATGCCAAGCCCAGAAACTGTACAAAATACACAGTGGAGGCTCCTGGCAAGATGAACCATCCAAAGACCCCACAAAACACAGATGTTGCCCCTGAGGTTACTGTCAACCCCCTCCTGTCCACAAGGCAGAGTGGTAGAGATGGCATTTGGTGGGTGTTGTGTCACGTGGCAGTTCAGGGGCTTTTCAGATTGCCTCTTCAGCATGCTCTGAGAAGCCAAGGTCCAGTGTTTTATCCAAGTCCAGCTTCAGGTTAATCTTCAGCAGGCTACCTGGATCCTGAGAGGCTGAAGTTACTCAAGCTAGGTTATTCAGAAAATACGGTGGACATGCTCATGTTTTCCAGAAAACAGACTACTGTACTTGCACTACATACTGTAAGTCAGGATTTGGTTAACAGTAAAACTGGCAAACTTTCCTGTACAAACCAGCCTGATAAAAGGGACGCCAGAGCAAGACGGTTTATACTCACTTTTATTCAAATGTAGACATGCATAGGCCTGACATGTTTCGGACCAGGTGGTCCTTCCTCAAAGCTTGTTTGCTGAAGACTGTTGCAACCCACATATATAGTACACACCAGGTGTGGTCCAGTGACACCCTATGACTTATAGTAATGTGACTGGTTAAAAAAGGATTTGTATTCCAAACTTTTTTTCCCAAACTGTTTAACCAGGAGTGGCACACTGAGCTGAAAGCTTGTTTACAGGTGCGACCTGGGAGCACAGGGAAGTTAAGTGACTTGGTCAGGGTCACACAGTATGCAAGTGGGGGCTGTGGGATTTAAACCCATGTCTCCAGATTTGCAGCTCAGGCCTTAAACCACTGTGCTATACTGCCTCCTATGAGTTTAATGGTCAACATTTAAAAACACAATACAGTGCCAGATAAAAGTGAATAGAATAAATATTATGGACTTAAAAATATTATAGAAAAATACACTAGGGGAAGGAAAGGGAGAACAAATTAACACAGGGCAAGGGTAAGGGGGGAGAAAGAGAAGAGGGAAAAAAGGTTTGGAAGAAAAGGAAAGGGGGTGGGGGACCTGAGAAAGGAACAGAGTAGAGAAGGCTGAAGGATAGTAGAAGAATGAATGGGGGGTAACTATCACAGAGTCCCCCCCCCATGGTGGGGCCAGGTGGGGGAGGGCCATCCTCCCCCCTCCCAGAGACACACATCCGGTGCTGGGTCCAGTCAAGCAGTAGTGTGTGACAGAGGGATGGTGGGTAGGACTTCATGGAGCCTGAGCCAACCATTTTTCCATTTTCTCCCAATTTCCCCCTAGCCATTGAGGCATGGGAAACGCATGCACATGGAGGTACACATGTATCACAGAACTGCGACTCCCCCACCTCTGACAACTGTCTGCGACTTGTGCATCAGTGCTAACACCAGGCCTCCACCTGGTGGTAGCCAAGAGCTGAGTCAACCCACCACTTCATCCAGTAGACGAGAGCTGACCACTTGATCCACTCCCACCCTTCCCCCCTGCCAATCCCCAATGACCCGAGCCCATTCCCAAACTCAGGTCACCAGCATTGTGAGAGGCAAGGTGTTTGATGCCTCAGTCCTCTACACTATCAGGCCAGCTTGCAGTGCAATCTGTCCTTTGAACCACTGTCACAGGTTTTGGTGGATAGCCTTTCTGTCAAGGTCTGTTTTCAGGTAGCAATCTGATTGGCTACAAGGAATAGATTGCTGCAGGCTCTTTACTCCAAGAAGTCTATTTTATTTTTCATAGGGACAAGGAAGCACTTTGCACCATGCTGTCTTTCTTACCAAAAGTACTCATAGTGTCCGATGTTAGCCAGAGGTCAATCTCCCCCTATTCTGCCAGAACCTATCCACTGATAGAGAGGAACATTTGCACAAGTTAGATGATTGCAGAGCTGTCAAGATGTACTTCATAAGGACTCGGTTTACAGGTCAGATAATCTGTTTGCTCTGTTTGACTTGGCAAAGAAAGGCCAGGAAGTTTCCAAGGCCAAGTACATTCAGCCAGGGTGATGGCAGCATTCTGGCCAGAATGAGCAGAAGTTTCAGCACATATGCAAGGCAGGTACTTGGTCATCTCTGCACACTTTCACAAAACATAGAAACCCAGACACATATAAAGGTGTCAGAAAAATATTCATAGCCTGCCTCAAGCCCCTTAAGAGGATTTCCGGACCCCAGGAAAAGTTCAGACTCTTAGACCCCTACCAGCTCACAGCCCCTTCCCTACATACAGTATACTGGGAGGCCTGGGCCCCTCTTGGTGCTGGGCTCCTGGAGTTATCTCCTGCTCCCCTACCCTCTCAAGGGCCCTGGCCCACCTTGTCTGCCCATTTTCCTACCTGAGCTGTACCAACCTACTTTTGATCCTGTGGCTGAATGCCCGTTTGGTACTTTACTCCTTCCTCCAAGTCTCCACCCCTCCATGACCTTAGTTTTCATCAACCCCCTTATAGCTATCCCATGTTCTCTTCAAACCTATCACCATCTTGACTTTTACCACCTCCATTGGCAAATTGTTCCATCTATCCACCACCCTTTATTTGAAGAAGTAATTTCTTATGTTCTTTCTGAATCTAACCCCCACCTCATGTCCTCTAGTTGCTGATCCCATGCTAAGCTTAAACAGGTCATGATACTCTACCCTGTTGATCCCTTTCAGATGCCATACTTAAAGATATATATCATGCCCCCTTCACCCTTCTGACCTTCAATTAGTACATATTCAGGCTGGCTAAATGTTCCTTGTATGATTTTCCTTGCTAACCCCTATATCTATCTCTGGTATCAGCAGGCAGATGGCTTTTGTCTCTGGTCCCAGTCAGGCCTTTCCTGACCTCTGCATTCAGGAGATGACCCTCTCCTTCATCACAGAGCAGCTCTGCCAGTGAAACTCAATCCTGTGCCACCCCACCGCACACATCCAGGCATCTGGATTCCAGTCCTGAGAGATGGTGATAACCAGTACCGGACTATGTTACTGGCTAGGTGGTCTCTGTCACAGTCTCCAGCTGCACCACAGCAAAAGTCTCTGTCATTCTCTCTTTCAGCTGCAACTTTTGCTTTTGTGCTGTACTAGCACACAATTGCCTTCTTTTCTCTGAGGACAAGAATTCTGCTTGTAGTAGTGCTCCACATGGCAATGGTCAATGTCCAATGTCCAGTTGCTTTCCAGGTGCCCTATTTTATCACACAAGGTATTCAGTACTACCTGTCTGAACTTCCTGGGCAGTAACTGCTGCTATTGAAGAAAACCTTGGGGTCCTTAGGTATCCCTGCAGAATAAACTGTCTTACAATTTCAGCTTAGGCCACTCCATACTCTCACCAATAGGTGTGTGTCTCCGTTTTTGGGCACAATCTATTTTGTGCCCTATCTTCTTTAAAGTGCAATCACAGTGTTCAACCGACTGAGATCAATTCTTTGTTCATGCTATAAGTCATGCTGACTCTACTACAGCAATGCCGTTTGAGCCAGTGCTGTACAGCTGCAACATCCTCATGGTAGATGCTCACTGGAAGTTCAAGACTGTCCACAAGATGATGAGTGTTTGCACATGAGGGTTGCTTTTTGGTCTCAAACTTCTTACACAGTGCTTTTTCAGTATTTCCCGAAATGCATTTCCATTCTTGATCACCAATAGTAGACATGCTTGGTCGTTGTGACAGTGCATCAGCATCTAAGTGGTTATGTCCCAATCTGTACTCCATACAGTAATCATAAATTGCTAATGCAGACAACCACTGGTGTCCACTGGTGTCCAGCTTTGCCACGGTCTTTACGTATGTTATGGGGTTGTTGACCATCTTCACGGTGATATGGACCCCACAGAGACATTCATGGAACTGGTCCACAGTGCCTATTTAAGTGCTAGAAATTGTAGCCTGTGGACAGGGTAGCTCTTTTCTTTTTCAGTATAATATTTTTATTAGTTTTTTTATCATGTAGAAAGAACACACAGGTAACAGTTCAGCAATCTCAGCTTGTTATACAATAATACACACTTTCATCAGCTGAAGTAGAAAAATAAAGTTATAGATAATCTTAAGACAGAATTAGATAGGAAAAAAAATATTCTATGCATAGTTCCTCGATTTTCACCCTTAATCTAATATCATCCCCATTATATCCACTCTCAGTAAAAGCCTGGAAGTTGTTCAATGGCAAACAGTCTGGTCAAGGCTTCCTTGATTCCTCATGTATCTGTCCCTGGAATGTCTCTTGGAACCCATCCGGCCTTTACTTCACTCCCTCCCTTACCGGTTGTGCCTCTGTGGGTGATAGGGAGTCCAAGAACTTCACCCATTCATTCAGAAACTGTTCTTCCCTTCCTTTAATGCTATATGATAAGTGATCTAATGCCAAAGATTGAATAATTAAGGTCTTCCACTGGCCCACAATGGGCTTGGCACATGAGACCCATGTATTTTATATACATTGTCTCGCTGCAACGTTCATGACTCTCACCCATCTAGGGTATGGTTCCCAGCCCTCCTCACGCAAGTCCTCCATACCAAATAGCAGTGAGAAGGATGAGCATGGTATCACCCTCCCACAAATGGTAGTTAATTCCCGTGCCACCTCTTTCCAGAACAATTTCAAGGTATCACATTCCCAAAAGTGGTGGAAATATGTTCCTCTTTCTCTCTGGCATCTCCCATATATAGGAGAAATTGTTGGGTTAAATTTGTGTGCCACATTAGGTGGGCAGTATAGGCGATGTAGGAACTTATATTGGGATTCCTTGTATTGCTGGTGCCAGGAAAAAGGACACAAATTTGTAAGTAATTGGCAACAGTTTTGGGAGCGAAAGTTCTTTAAATCTGATGGACTGCATCCGACTAAGGAGAGAGTTAGTGCATTGGGGCAGAAGTTTGACGTCTTTGCAGACTATTTAAACTAGCAAATGGGGAGAAGGGTGCAGCACCCAATACGTCAAATAGGAAGAACACCCCTCCCCCTCAGCTAGTGATCAAACAGGAGTTCAGCATGTTTGTAGTTCATTTACATCACCAGGTAAGCAAAAAGGTCTGGCTCCCGATACAACGCACAGGGGAAACACCAGACCTCGCTCAACAACCAACACACCAAAATCTGGCCAGTGGAAAATCATATACACAAATGCTCGCAGTCTGGGAAACAAGATCCCAGACCTGCAGGCAATAATGACAGAGGCTAAACTGGACATAGCAGCCATTAGCAAGACATGGTTCACCAGTAACCACACTTGGGAGACTTCAGTATCCAGTTATGTACTGTTCAGAAGAGCCATGTGCAAAGGGGTGGCCCTTATGTCATCGAAAATGTCAAAGCTACAGAAATGCAGAATACACATAAAAAGCCAGAAGAAATGTGGGTCACCCTGGAAACAGGAAATGGGACAGCCATACGAACTAGAGTTGTGTACAGGCCTCTAGACCAGGGAGAGGACATAGACACATTGCTGTTAGAAGATATATAAAACATGACAGCTAAGGGGGAGGTTCTGATAATGGGAGACTTCAACAACCCAAATACAGATCGGTAAATACCAGCAGGAACATCTGCCAGAACTAGACCCACAGTGGAATCCCTGAGGGGGGAGGGCCTCAAAAAACTGGTACAACAACCCACAAGAGACAGGGCTATCCTAGATCTAGTACTGACTAACAGGGAAAGGATCACAGATCTCCAGGTAGAAGGTCATCTGGGAGCCAGTGACCATCACATGGTATGGTTCAATTTGGCCACTAGAACTAAATTGTCTCATTCCAAGACAAAAATATGGGACTTCAGAGGAGCTGACTTTGATAAGATGGCCAACAGAGTTAAGCTAGCCCTGGCAAAAGAAATACAGGTGAGGGGTACAGGCAAAGTGGGCAAGCATTAAGGATGCAATACTTGAATCAACATCCCATTGTGTTAGAGAGAAAAGGAAGTGCAAAGGAAAAAGGAAGCCACTTTGGTTCTCGGAAACAGTAGCAGAAAAGATCAGAGCCAAGAGGCTGGCCTTCAGGAAATATAAGGGAATGCAAAGGGATGAAGATGCGGAGGCATACCAAACTTCCCTAAGGGAAGCAGAGAAGGCAGTAAGGCACGCAAAGGCCCAAACCGAGGAAACACTAGCACGAACAGTGAAAGAAGGTGACAAGACTTTCTATAGATACATTAGTGAAAGGAGAAAGTCCAGAGGGGGTATTGGTAAGATCAAAGGGGATAAGAGTGTGTGTGAGGAGGAGGACCATGTAAAAGCAGCTATCCTAAATAGATACTTTCTGCTCAGGATTTACTGAAGAGAAGGTAGTGCAGGGCCCACAGCTCAGCACCATGGACACAGGGGGGAGGGAGGTGTGCACTAGTTCCTTCACAAAAGAAAGGGTCCTACAAAAGCTTGATAAGCTCAGGGTGGACAAGGCAATGGGACCTGATGGCATACATCCCAGGGTACTAAAGGAGCTAAGGGTGGCACTAGCAGAGCCATTATCAGAACTGTTTAGTGAGCCTCTGAGTACAGGAGAGGTCCCAGAAGACTGGAGAAGGGCTTATGTGATCCTGCTCCATAAGAGTGGTAGCAGGGAGGAGGCAGGGAAACATAGAAACATATAATCTGATGGCAGATAAGGACCGCTTGGCCCACCTAGTCTGTCCATTTCCCTACCTAACAGATAAGCTGCAGATCCTAGTTAACCAACAGCCTACTTCCTCCTACCCCCCACTAGAATTGCCTTATGTCTGTCCCATGCATTCTTGAATTTCCCCACTGTTTTTGAACTACAGACCAGGCAGTCTTACCTCAGTAGTGGGCAAGACTATGGGGGCACTCCTTAAGGAAAGGATAGTGCAACACCTGGAATCCCAAGGCGCACAGAATCCAAGACAACATGGGTTTACAACAGGAAGGTTCTGTCAAACTAATCTCATAGATTTCTTTGACTGGGTAACCAGAGTGTTGGACCAAGGGGGAGCAGTTGATGTCACCTACCTTGACTTCAGCAAAGCTTTCAATACTGTTCCACATAGAAGATTGATTAATAAGCTGGGTAGGCTCGGGAGGGGTTAGAAGTTGGTCAGCTGGGTGGCAAACTGGTTGATGGGCAGAAAACAGAGAGTGGTGGTAAATGGTATACAGTCAGAAGAGATGCAAGTCACAAGTGGGGTATCTCAGGGATCACTTCTGGGGCCAGTCCTCTTCAATATCTTCATCAGTGACATTGCAGATGGACTGAAAGGTAAGGTTTGCCTGTTTGCAGATGACACCAAGATCTGCAACAGAGTAGATGATCTAGATGGGTTGGGCAGAATGAGAAGAGATCTGGATAAACTGGCAAAATGGTCGGAAGAATGGCAACTGGGGTTTAATGCAAAGAAGTGCAAGATCATGCGAATAGGGAAGAGAAACCCTGAAACCACCTATAGGTTGGGAGGGGAGTTGCTGGCAGTCACAAGGGAAGAAAGAGACTTGGGCATCATCATCATGGCTGACCTGAAATCATCCAAGCAGACCACTAAAGCAGTAGGTAAGGCTAGGGGGATGTTGGGGTGTATTAGTAGGGGTGTCACAAGTCGTAAGAGGGAGGTAACAATCCCTCTTTACAAGACACTGGTTAGGCCCCATCTGGAGTACTGCATGCAGTACTGGAGGCCACACCTTCACAAGGCCATTAACCAAATTGAGGCAGTCCAGAGAAGGGCAACCAAAATGGTGCAGGGACTGCATCAGAAAACATATGAGGACAGATTAATGGAACTCAATATGTATACCCTAGAGCAAAGGAGGGAGAGGAGTAATATGATTGAAACATTCAAACACCTTCAGGGCATTAACAAGGTGAAAGAGTCTAATATGTTTCAATATAAGAAAAATAGCAGAACAAGAGGACACAGCATGATATTAGTGGGAGGCCGATTAAGGGGTAATGTGAGGAAGTTCTTTTTCACAGAAAGGGTGGTGGATGCATGGAATGGCCTACCTCAGGAAGTGGTGGATATGAATACAGTGCAGGGTGTCAAACAGGCATGGGATAGACATAGAGGAGTAATACAGATTAGTATGAATAGGTAGACCATTGACAGAGCAAAGGCCGATGGCACATTCATAAGGTAGAAAAAGAAATGGGCAGACTGGATGGGCCTTGCAGTCCTTATCTGCCATCAACTTCTATGTTTTTATGTCATTACAGTTAAGTAGTCCCATATGAGAACAGAGTACTGTCATCCAGTTTTCATTAGAAATTTATTCATTGAAATATTTATTGAAATGTTTCACCAGGAAGGCACACCGAACAACAAGCTGCCTGTCTCCCAGTGCATCCTGGGGGAAAGGGTTATGGGGAAGAACAATATACAGATAATCATCATACAATATACAGATAAACATCTTACAATATACAAGTAAGCAAGAACAACGTAATAGTGCTGGGAAATTAAGAACTTATGTACATAATAAGTGCATCATAATAACAATAATAAACAAAAGTACAATATGAGAGTTAGATAAGTACAACAGCTAGCATGAAGCTTAGCTTTTTTTTTTGTAGGTAATAAATTTAAGAAAGGTGAGGAGGAGAAGAGATGTAGAGGTGAGTTTAGCCACAGGTACAGTTTACCAAGAGAAAATTATGTAGGGCTGAAGAGATGGAGTATGGTGAGGATGAATGATGAATTGAGGGGGGAGTGTGTTCCATAGTTTAGTGAAGCGATACGAGAAGGCCATCTGGCCAACACCAGTGGACCGATGAGGTACTACCACTAAACGCGAGCCATAAGATCTGAGCGAATGGGCAGGGGGCAGAAGGGTGAATAATGAGGTAGTAAGATGGGGGGAGCATGTCAAACCAAAATTCAGCCACAAATTTAGCACAATGGAGGAGATGATGATTTTCTAATCAGGGAAAAGCCAGTGAGTGGTAGAGATTACAGTGATGGGTGAGAGAAGGGGAATCCAGAGCGAAGCAACAGAAGTAGTTAAAAAGGGTGTCCAATCTGTTTAGGTAAGCCTTGGGAGCAGCACTGTAGACTACATCACAGTAGTCGAAAATAGGTAAGATCATCTTTTGGACAAGTTCACGCTTCTGGCATTAGCGGGAGGCAGCACGTTCTGCTGTATGCGCACCATGTTTGGGGGCCCAACTTTCTTAGGATGGCATCCACATGACCAGAGAAGTTGAGGTGTTGGTCCGACCACACCCCTAGGTACCTAAAGTAAGTTTATTTATTTCTTGAAATGTTTCGCCAGGAAGGCACACTGAACAACATGTTGCTCATCTCCTGGTGCATCCCAGGGGAAAGGGGACAAGGAGGACATATACAGATAAACATCGTATGCATACAATAATAGTTAAAACATTGCAAACACAAGGGTTACAGAGGATAAGTACACTATAAGTACAATAAAATATAAGTGCATCATAATAACCCCTAAAATAAAGCTAAAAAGGTATAGTAATAAAAATAGATAATTAATAAAGAAGATAATTAATACTACTTGCTTAGAGCTTACCACGGAGGTAGTGCTCATACCTACAAGCAGTTAAGAGTATGGGAAGGAGCAGGAAGTAGGTAGAGCAACAGAGAAGGAAGGGGCAAGAGAGGGGGGAAGGAGGAGTGGGGTAGGACAGGATTGGGGACAGGGGGAAAACGGATGAGGAGAGGAGGGGAGAAGGGAACAGGAGGATAGGAGAGGTCGGGTGGACAGACGACAGTTAGGAATATTGTGGCTAGCAAAAGGGAGGAGGAGAGGATACTCAGTGGGGATTTAAACACAGGTACAGTTTACCAAAAGGAAGTTATGTAGAGCAGAAGAGATGGAGTTAGGTGAGGACGATTGACGAATCAGGGGAGAAAGTGCATTCCACAGTTTAGGGAAGTGATATGAGAAGGCTAATTGGCCAACAGCAGTAGTCCTACGAGGGATTACCAACAGCCACGAGTCATAAGATCTGAGTGAATGGGCAAGAGGAGGGAGAGTAGACAGTGAGGAGGTAAGGTAGGTGGGGAGTGTTCCAATCCAAAATTTGGGCACAAAGTTAGCATAATGGAGGTGACAATGTTTTTTGTAATGAGGAAAAAGCCAGGGAGTGGTAGAGGTTACAGTGGTGGGTGAGAGAAGGGGCATCCAGAGTGAAGCGACAGAAGGAGTTAAAAAGGGTGTCCAATCTGCTTAGGGAGAACTTGGGAGCAGTACTGTAGACTACATCACAGTAGACAAAAATAGGTAAGCTCATCTTCTGGACAAGTTCACACCTTGCCGATAGCGGGAGGCTGTTATGGTTCCTGTATAGGGCACCCAGTTTGGGGCACAGTTTTTTCAGGATGGCGTCCACATGACCAGAGGAGGTGAGGTGTTGGTCCAGCCACACCTCTAGGTACCTAAATGAAGTGGTGTCCTCAAGGACTGTCCCATCAAGGGTTTGGAAGGTGGGCAGGGAAGGTAGCCTAGCAAGTCTCTGCCTACTGCCAAAGGTCATGGAAACTGTCTTTTTGGTGTTAAGGGAGAGTTGATGGGAGCTAACCAGTGCTGAACATTACTGAAGTCATGCTGAAGTCTGGTAGCTATATCAGCTGGGGACTGGCCAGAGGTGAACATGACAGTGTCATCAGCATATATATGGACTGAGATGGATGAGCAGACAGTGGGGAGATCATTTAGGAATATAGGTAATAGGATAGGGACCAGGACGGAGCCCTGGGTGACACCAGTGTTGATGGGGAGTGAAGGGGAAGTAGAGTCAGCTATTCTGACTGACTGGATCCTTCCTACCAAGTAGGCCTGGAACCAGATGGTGGCAGACTCAGACAGGTCTGCCAAGGTGAGGGCATTTAAAAGAAGGGTATGGGAGACAGTGTCGAATGCCTTTGCTAGGTCAACAAAAATAGCAGAGGTGATTGGGCTGCTGTCCATCCCAGAGAGACTAGAGTCAGTGAGCGTAATCAGGGAGGTGGTAGTGGAGTGGTTCTTCCTGAAGCCAGATTGGAATGGAGTGAAGAAATTAGTGTCAGAGAGGTAGGAGGAGAGTTGGGAGAGGGCCAAGTGTTCTTGAATCTTAGCAAGGGTAGGTAGGAGAGATATGGGATGATAACTGGCAAGAGTCGATGAGTCACCACCCTTAGGGAGGGGGAGGACTATGGCATGCTTCCAAACAGAGGGGATAGTGCCAGTTGCAAAAGAATGGCTAAGTAGGTCAGAGTAGAACTGCAATGGCAGGGGCAGATAGGTATGAAAGTTTAGGGCCCAAGCCATCTGGCAAACAACCTTTAGATAGGTTTAGGGCATACAAAGCATTCAGGGTGTCAGCAGGTTTAATCTTGGAGATGGTGAAGGAAGTATGCAAGGAAGAAGAGCAGGGAGTGGAGGGGACATAAGCATGCAAAGTGGGTGGAAGGGAGGCAAGGAGATTGGAAGCACAGGAGGTAAAATAGGAGTTAAATTCAGTTGCTACACTAGAATGATCGGTAATTAGAGCATTGTTTATTTTCGGGGGGGGGGGGAGAAGAGCGAGTAGATAACTTTCCAGAATCTGAAAGGATTATTAATATTAGATTGAATGGTGGTGCAAAAGTAGTCAGTTTCAGCTAGGTGGGTAGCATTCATGCACTGGTAAACACAGGGAACGGTATGTGTCATAGTTCTTAGGGAGTTTAGTGGCTTTGTGTGTTTTCCAGGCTTGGTCCTGGGCACGTTGACAGGCTAAGACCTCAGGGGTGATCATGGGAGGTGGTTTCCCCCTGACCCTAGTGTGACGGATGGGGGCATGCTTATTCCATGTTTCCAGGAGTTTATCATGAAAATAGTCATAAGCATTGTCTATGGAGTTAGCTGAGGTTATAGGGTCCCAACTAGTACTGGCAAGGTCATGGTGGAGGGGAGCAATGTTCAAAAATTTGTACGAGCAAAATTATTATCCCTAAGTCCTGTGCCCATTGTTGTCTAACCTTTCTTGATAAGTCCAGGAAGCATTGCCTATCCTGCCTTGCTGCTCTTCCTATTAGGCCCTTCTCATCCTGTGTAGCCTTATAGATCTCTTGTTCTATCCCAACCAAATCAGATGCTTCAACAAGTTGCCTTCTTAGCCCTTTTCCATAAGCCCTAGCTTGTAAGCATCTAAAGTGGTGGGTTCTTGGTATCCCCAAATGTCTCTTGATGTCCCCAAAGGAGTACATCCCCTCTCTGGAGTAGAGGTCCCCCAAGCACCTGACCCCTCTTTCCTCCCACATGTGAAATCCAGGGCCTTCTAGCCCAAGTAAAAATCCCAGGTTATGAGCAAGTGGGACCAACAAGGTTTGATTCCACTCAACTCCTCTCCTCTTCTTTTTTTAGTTTTAATTTTAATTTATTTAGTTTTTGTTGACGGGTAAAGGAGGTCTAGACAATTCTGCCTATTTTCAGCCTCATCCCAGGGAAGGGGGATACAGATGAATGCCAACTAGCATTGAATCAGATTAAGCTGTTGGTGGTAGTTTTAGTGAATGGGGGAAATTTGGCCAGGACACCAGGGAAATTTATTTATTTTTATTTATTTATTTATTAAAAAGTTTTAAAAGGAAGGGCATACTGAGCAGTCAGGCTGCTCAATTACAGATGTGTCCTGGGGGAGTGGGGTACAAAGAGATAAAGCAGAATAGTACAATTAACAACCAGATGGTAAGAACATTACAAGTGTCCAATAAGGGGAAATGAGTAGTTACAATGAGAAGCAGAAACATTAGCAATTGGATACTACAAAGTGCACAAGTTGTAGTAGGTAGACTCTCCTAGTATATCATAAACAATAGATTAACTAGGATCCAGGCCTGGTTTGCTAGAGGAATACTCGGGCCCAAGTTTTGGGAGGTGGGGTGGGGGACTAGTTGCATGAGCAAGTGGGAGCAAAGTGAGTTTGGAGGAGGTTTTTGAGGTCCCATGCTGAGGCCATATATCTGCAGAGAGTGAGTTCCATAATCTAGGCAAACAATAAGAGAGTGTTGCTTGGCCTGTAGTAGTGGCCATATACGGAATAGTGAAGGAACGGTTATCAGAGTTCCTGAAAGCATGCTGGGGGGGAGTCAAGCACAGAGCTGTGGAGAGGTATGGGGCAGGGACTGTATCCAGTACTTAGCCTTAAAGTGAGCACAGTGGGACATCCTTCTGTCATGGAGGGAAGGGAGGCACAGGGATTGGTAGAGTACACAGTGGTGGGTGCCAGGGGGGCAGTCTAGAGCAAAATGGCAGAAGGAGTGGAAAAGGGGATCCAGTCTGGATAGAGAAGTTTTGGGACTGGCACTGTAGACTACATCGCTGTAGTCAAAGATAGGAAGGATCATTTTCTGCACAATTCCACGGTGGGCTTGCAGTGGGATACATCCACGGTTGTGATATAGAGCACCCAGCTTGGGGTGCAGCTTATTGCAGATGTGCTCGATGTGAACAGAAAAGTTGAAGTGCTGGTAAAGCCAGACCCTGAGGTATCTAAAGGAGGATCTGTCCTCTGGCACTGTCCCGTCTAGGGTGTGGAAGGAGGAGAAGGAGGGGAGCCAAGATAGTCTCTGCCTTGTGCTGAAGGTCATGGAGACAGTCTTCTTGGCATTCAGAAAAAGCTGATTAGAGCAAAGCCAGAGCTGAACATTATTGAAGTCGCACTGAAGCCTGGCTGCCATATCAGAGGAAGGAGGGCCAGTAGCATGCAAGACTGTGTCATCCGCATACATGTGAATGGATGTGTGGGGGCAAGCAAAGGGCAGGTCATTTAAGAAGATGGAGAAAAGTAGTGGGCCAAGGACGGCGCCTTGGGAGACAACAATCGAGATAGCTAGTGGGGAGGAGATGGAATGACCTATCCTGACAGATGGCATACCACCTATAAGGTAGAGGCAGAACCAGCTGGTGGCCTCCAAAGAGAGCCCAGTAAGTGAGACCTTGGAAAGGAGGAGGGGATGTGAGACTGTGTTGAATGCCTTTGCTAGGTCGACAAAGATGGCTGAGGTGATGTGGCCACGATCCATACCAGTGAGTATGGAATCAGTGAGCCTCATGAAGGAGGTGGTAGTGGAGTGGGACTTCCTAAACACAGACTGGAAAGGTGTGAAGAAGGAGGTAGAGATAAGGAAGGTGGAGAGCTGGGAGAGGATTAAACATTCCTGGATTTTTGCTAAAATAGGGAGAAGGGAAATGGGGCAGTAATTTCCAGGAGTAGGAGAAATTCCTGTTCTCTTTTTGAGAAGTGCCATGGGATCTTTAGCATCCACCTGAACTACCACCAGAACAGGCAGATGGGACCTCGGTTTAATGTCTCATCTGAAAGATGGCCCCTCAGAAGTGCAGCACCCCACCATTCTGCACTACAGTGTCAGTATTGGGATTTAACCCAGTTGCCTAGTGTGGGGAGTTGGGTTAAATCCCAGTTGATTCTCAGGCCTCCAATACCCAGAGTACCAATGGATTTGGGCCAGAAAACTGTTCATATGCCCTCCTCTCTCCATTTGATAGCTATGCTGATACCCATCCAGGGCAGCCTTCTTCTTCCAGGTCCACCCAGCTTGCCGCCAGACCCCTATTTACTCAAACTTGAATGTAGCGATGTTGTATTGCTAAATACAGTAATAAAAATCACACACTCAAATGGTAGTATCCTTTTTAAATCAGTTTTTGTTGTCAGTCCTGTCTGGGACCAATATTCAATACTAAAGAAAAAAATGTTCAGGATGACCACTTGATTCCACACGGTGTATAAAAGTTTTATTTGTCTTCTTCATCTTTTCTGTATTTTTTTCTTTTATAGATTTCCATTAAATCATAATCCAACATTTCAAGATATTACAAATCTCTTCCTCAGGGATACAGGCTGCATACATTTTTTTTATAAAATTGCACTTATTAATAAATTGATTCTGTCTGTCTATTAAGACCATTAGATTTGTTAAATAAGGTTCAAGACATTGCTGGAGTGGATAAATCTCCCAATTACCTTAATAAATAGCTTCAGGTTCATGGACCTTATTCATTTGTCCAATAATATTATTCATTATTTCCATTTCTGTATGCAAAACTGTGTGTAAAATAACCATCATTATTTAATTATTAATCATTAAATAATTAACCTATATTTATTATATCTATTATTAAATTCACGCAATGCTTTCCATACCTTTATAGGCATTATAGTGTGGTAAATGCATTCTGAACTTTATATCTAAACCATATCAACTTTCTTATGTTGTTTCATCTTTATAAAAGCTTTCTCTTTTATAATGAATTTCCAGTTCAATGAACATCATATTACGCATCTTTTAATGAGCGCTTACCCAACTTACATCAGCATTTATTTATGTGGCTTCTTTTGGCTCCATTTTTTTCTTGTTTGCATTTATTTTAGGGACCTGTGTCTGTGAAGACAGAACGCTTTTCATTTATGAGAGTAAAAAATATCTGTTTGTTTTCTAATAATGCTTTCTGCTTTGATGACACTCACCTACTCAAATGCCTCAAACATTAAGGTTTTTCAGTCGCCTCTTCTATTTTTTGTGTGGCTCGCTGTAAATAAATAAAGAACTTTTTTTTTACCTTTACTTCATTATTATTGAGTTCTTTTTTCTGAACTTAGCCTTTTAAAATAGTTTACTTGGTAAAAAGTGTTGATACCTGTTGCTGCTGTATTAGTCTGTCAGACGGTCTGCTTCTCTGGCATTATTACTTCGCCATTAGTGATTTTTAGAAAGGTAAATTCCTCCTTCTTCTCTGAGGTTCAAGTGTACACTGGGCAGGCCAGGTGGAGTCCACATCACAGGAATGTGACAGAATCCTGTGTCCAAATGAGGACACCCTTTCCTGCCCAGTCTGTTTTAACAGAAACCTTTGTTAGCACTCTGCTGTGTGCAATGTGAAGTCTGTGCACTTCATGCTTACACTCTGTAGCACTTGACAGATTATGTTAATTTCTGCTGTCAACATTATGGCATTTGATTATCTGATTAAACCTAGATCCTATTCTAATAAATGAGTATCATGTTTTTACTTTTATTGATATTTCAGAGATACTGCATGATCCAAATTTATTACGGGGTGGGGATCAAATGAGTTCACTCAAGTGGCAACAAGTTTTCAGTTAAGTGAATTCATGAACTTCAGTTGATTCCTATGATTTATAAGGACTGGATAATTTTTTCAAGAATAGAAATTGTACAATTTTGTGTGTGTTGATTGTGACTGAGCCGGGAACTCCAATGTATTTTGGATAATTGTTTCTAAATCAAATTTGTTTATAATGCCTAACTTTGCTGAATTAGATAAATTAACTGAAACAAGATCAGATACAGTTAGCTTCATAGATAATGATGAAGCCAGAATCACAAACTTGGTCACCAGTACATATAATTCAGATAATCCTAAGAATACAAAACCAGAAAGTTATAAACTAGAAAATCTAAAACAGAGATATAAGATTGGATTGGCATGCAGTAACATTAACAGCATATGTCAAACAAAAGAGCTTCCCATGAGGTTTGTGTGTACTTGTTGAACCAAATTTGGGAAAAATGGGATGGAATAAGGTCAAAATGTTCTTTTGATTTTATGCTGCAATCAATTGAAACATTAATAACAGAACAGAAAAAGGTACAGAAAGAGACAGAAGAGTTAGAGACACAAATGAAAGAGACAACGGGAATGAATCAATTAAAAAATATACTTGCTAAAATAGAAAAAATCTTGCAGAATATGATGAAAGTTGGAGACAGGTTAAATTAATAAAATTCAGAAGACATATTAATGATTGCAAAGATGGAAAAATATACAGTTGGAAAAAAGGTTTAAAAAAAAAACATATATGATTTACATGGTTCAGATCTCACAATAAATTACAGTGATTCTGATAGCAATTATGAAACGAGAGAACAAACTTATTATGCTCCTTTACAAACTTTTTGAACAAACATACTGAGATTTAGACCACAAAGGATATCTTATTATAATAGATATTCAACACCATCATACAGAAGAGAATATTATGGGGATTTTCAGAGAGCAGGGATGTCCAGACAAGGGGGACAGAATGTGTCTATAGACAGTGTGGAAGAAACCCCAGGAACATCAAATCAAATGAGTTCATGAGAAACAGGACAACCAATGCAAAAAAATACACTTAAGACAAACCAGGAAAAAGATAACAATCTTTAATTTGTCAAAAAAAGTATTGACACGGAATGAAACTAGTGTTCTAAATAAGGGTCTGGGTTTTTGCATTAATCAAAAATTGAATAGTTTTGAATTAAAATTGGACATTGAAAGATTTCTTCAAAACTTAAGAGCAAGATATTTTTTTTTATCATAGGGAACAAATAGAGGATACAGCAACAAGTGAAAAATTAAAAAAACAGAAAGTTAAGAGAATCTTTAGGGGTGAAATCTGTCTTTTTACCACCAGTTCCCATTCCAGCAAACATTCAAACATACAGTGATTTACTTATGAAAGAACTAGAATCAATAATTAAACAGAGTGACAAAGAAAACAACATTATAATTTGTCAAAAGGGGAATATGAGGTCCTGCTAAATCTAGACAAGGACAATACAATAATTATAAAAAATGTAGATAAGGGGAGGAATTTGTTGTGATGAACAGAGAAGACTATCAAAAAAATGTTATCCATTAGTAAATGATCAAACAAATTATGAAAGAGTCACAAATATTCATTTTGATCAATTACATACAAAAATAAGAAACATAATTGAAGAAGCCACAGATATGAAGTAGATAGAAGAGTGGCTAGGGGAAGCCCTAATGAATAAATTTCCAAAAATGTCACTCTTATACATATTACCAAAAATACATAAGGACCCCATAAACCCACCAGGGAGACCCATAATATCAGATCAGGAAACAATAACTGAACTGTTATCTATCTTCATAAATTTCAAATGCAAACCATTAGTAGAGACATCTGAAGTATACTTAAAAGACCCGAGATACCTTATACAGATATTATAAGCCTTTAACAAGAAGAAAAATTATTTAGAAAATAAGTTATAGGTAACTATCAATGTTAAAAGTCTCTATACATCAATTCCATACAAAGATGGCTTAGAAGCATTACAAAAAGCATTCTGGGAAAGAGAAATAATAAACCCCCCCAGATGAAGTCATCATACAATTAGCTCAATTAGTTCTGGAAAATAAGTATTCTAAATTTGAAGATAAAACTTACAAGCAAATACAAGGAACAATTATGGGGTCAAGCGTGGCCCCAACATATGCAAATATCTTTATGATAGAATATGGAAAAAAGTATATTTATGATGATACAGTAAATATGCACAAAAATAAAATAATGTGGAAAAGATTTATCTATGATATATTTATGATACAGGATGGGAATGAAACAGATTTAAATAGTTTTTTTTACATTAACAATTGTCCACAAATACTGAAATTCACAATGGAATATAATTTGACAAAAATACCCTATTTGGACTTAATGATAATTAAATAAATAATATGTTAACTACAGATTTATTTGTAAAACCAATTGACAAAAAATACACTATTACATGCTAATAGTTTTCACCCAAAAAAAATCTTATCAATAGTATATCATATAGTCAGTTATTGAGGTGTAAAAGGAACATTGGAAAAACTAGACATTTAAAACAAAGGATCAGTGATCATAAGAGTGCAATTAAAAATATGGATGTAAAGTCAGCAGTAGCATGTCATTTTAACACAGCCAGATATCACATTAGTAGTTTACATTACATGGGCTATGAAACGGTATTGAAACCAGATAAAGGAGGGGATAGGAAGAAGCTTTCGCTCTAAAGAGAGGCATGGTGGATTGATAGATTAAATAGTTTAAACCCAAGACATGGACTCAGTGAGGAAATTGAATGGATTGGATATATGTAAACATAAGAAATCATAATATAAATTTATCTTTGATATCTTAAGTTCACAGGATATAATAATTCACGTATTATTAAATCAATAATAACATCTTAAATTCTCATAGAAGAATCTAAAGGTATGGGGGTAATAAAAGTTTGCCCCCCCATAATAAATTTGGATCGTGCACTATCTCTGGAATATCAATAACAGTAAAAATATAATGCTCATTTATTAGATTAGGATCCAGGTTTAATGAGGTCATCAAACACCACAATGTTAACAGCAGAAATTAATACAAAGGGCTGGATATTCAAACTGTGCTATTCTGTGGAGCAAGCCCTTGTGCTGCACAAAATAGTTGTGCAGGGGTGTGGCCGGGGCAATATTCAAAGGAGTTGTGCTATTGAGCAACTCCTTTGAATATCACCCCCCGGCCACAGTCACTGTGCATGGCACAGTGGAACTTGCGCTTCACCGCAAGTGGTCGGAGTGGAGCATTCGCAGAAGTTGCGGGGCGCCAAGTACCATTCGCCATCGCCATTCCCATATTCAAAAGGTGACATGCAAATGGGGCCATAATTCATGCAAGGCACGGGGGCATTTGCATCTATTTATGGCTCCATTTGCATGCCATTAGTATGCAGGTGCCCATCTCTGAGGACTCTGCGCCTGGCGCCCTGCCAGGCAGCAGCCATTGGGGACCGATGTCCCTGCAGCCCGATTGCGGGCATAAGTTAAAAATCCCCTGACTGGCCGATCACGGACACAAGTTAAAAAATCCCCCACCCCCTACTGGCGATCACGGGCATATGTTTAAACACCCCCTCCCCAACTGGCCCGATCATGGGCAAAAGTGATAAATAAAACCCACCCCCACCAGCCCAATCAGCGGCACCAAAGTGTCCAACCCCCAAGAACATATCCCTGGTGGACCAGTGGACCGCTAAGCTCAATCGCAGCACCAAAGTGATTAAAACCTCCCTCCCCAGAACATCCCTCGTGGTCCAGTGGACAGCTAGCCCGTCGTGGCACCAAAGTCGTTAAATCTCCCCGGAACATGTCCTGAATCCCAGTGGATTACTAAGCCTGATCGTGGCTCCAAAGTGAGTCAGTCTTCCAGACTCATAACTCTGGTGAGTCTTCATACCCTTCACCCACCGAAGCCCCCACCACCCGCTCTCCCCTCCGGCAGCGGCGGTGGCATCCCACCGCTCTGATGCCCGCCGCCTGCTGACTGACTGCCCAGTAGGGCTGCATGCCCATTGGTGCAGAGCAAGAGCTACTGAAGCGCAGCCCATTGGCTCTTGCTCTGTACCAATGGGCGCATTCCTACCGGCAGTCAGTCAGCGTGGCGGGCGGGCGGCAGGCGGTGGGATGCTGCCGCCGCTGCCGGAGGGGAGAGCGGTGGTGGGGTCTGGGTGGGTGGGTGGGGGACACTAGATCACCAGGGATATGGTCTTGGGGGGTGGTTTAATCACTTTGGTGCTGCGATCAGGCTTAGCGGTCCACTGGACCACCAGGGATATGTTCTTGGGGAGGTTTAGACACTTTGGTGTCGCGATTGGCTGGAAGGTGGGTTTTATTTATCACTTTTGCCCACGATCGGGCCAGTCGGGGAGGGGGCATTTAAACATAGGCCCACGACCGGGCCAGTCAGGGGAGGGGGTTATTTCAACATATGCCCGCAATCGGGCCAGTCGGGGAGGGAGGTTACTATAGCCCGCCATTGACCAGTGGAGGGGCATTGAGAGTTGAGGCCACCCACAGGTGACAGCTGCTGTGTTGCACCCTGCACGCGCAGCTCACCCGTGGGTGGCCTCAACTTACCCCTTTTGCTCAAAGTTGCAGGCGAGGTTGGGGGTTGCTTTGAGAACTCTGCACAGCCCACTGAATATCGGGCTGTGCAGTTTACGTATGGTTCCTCCCTCTGGTTCAGCATGCCTTCATTAGCATTGCACTGTTGCTCAGCTTGACTTGAGGGGTGCAACTGCCTCCCTGCTGAATATGGCAGATGAAGTTAATTTTGGACTTCATGAGAAAGAACCCTATTGCGCATGGCGCAACCCTTTTGAATATCCAGCCCCATATGTCAAGCACTTCAGAGTGTAAATATGAAGTGCACAGACTTCACATTGTGTGCTAACAGAGAAGTTTCTGTAAGAACAGACTGGGCAGGAAAGGGTGTCCCCATTTGGACACAGGGGTCTGTCTCATTCCTATGACGTGGACCCCACTTGACCTGTGCAGTGTGCACTTGAACCTCTGAGAAGAAGGAGGAAGTTACCATTCTAAAAATCACTAATGACAAAGTTAGGACACCAGAGAAGCAGACCATCTGATAGACTAACACAGCAGCAACAGGTACGACCGCTTTTAGCCAAGTGTTTTAAAAGGTTAAGTTCTGAAAAAAGAACTCAATAATAATGAAGTAATGGTAAAAAAAAATGTATTTATTTACAGCAAGCTACACACAAAATAGAAAGGGTGGCTGAAAAAAAATTAAAATGTGGGACATTTAGGTAGGTGAGTGTCATCAAAGCAGAAAACATTATTAGAAAACAAACACATTTTAAACTTGTATAAATGAAAAGCATTCTGTCTTCACAGACACAGGTTCCTCAAATAAATGCAAACAAGAAAAAAAATGGAGTCAAAAGAAGCCACATAAATAAATTCTGATAGAAACCGGGTAAGCACTCATTAAAAGATGCACAATATAATGTTCATTGAACTGGAAATTCAATATAAAAAAGAAAGCTTTTGTAAAGGCGAAATAACATAACAAAGTTGATATGGTTTACATATAATGTTCAGAATGCATTTACCACACTGTAATGCCTATAAATGTATGGAAAGCATCATGTGAATTTAATACTAGATATAATAAATATAGGTTAATTATTTAATGATTAATAATTAAATAATGATGGTTATTTTACACACAGTTTTACATACAGAAATTGAAATGATGAATAATATTATTGGACAAATGAATAAGGTGCATGAACCTGGAGCTATTTATTTAGGTAATTGGGAGATTTATCCACTCCAACAATGTTTTGAACTTTATTTTAAAAATCTAATGGTCTTAAATAGACAGACAGAATCCATTTATTAATGAGTGTATTTTTTTTATCTAGCCTTAACCCTGAGGAAGAGATTTGTAATATCTTCAAATGCTGGATTATGATTTAAAGACTGTCTATAAAAGAAAAAAAGCAGAAAAGAAAAAGAAGACAAATAAAACATTTATGCACCATATGTAATCAAGTGGTCAGCCTGAACATTTTTTTTTCTTCAATATTGCTAAATAATACCCTTGCACATGTAGGAAGTCAAGCCCCCCCCCCCATCTTTCCCCCTCTTAAGTCTCTGCAGGCTCATCCTGGGGTGCTTTTCCTGCCAGAAGAAATTAGCAAATCCTTTTTCCAGTTTTTTTAATATCCACTTTAGTCAGCACCATGGGTATCATTTGCATCACATACAGGAGTCTCGAGAGGGTGTTCATCTTAATTAAATTGATGCGCCCCATCAAGGAAATAGGCAAAGCTCTCCATCTATTCATTTCATCTATTCATTAAGGAGGGTATTGAGCAATGGGTTACAGTTTAAACAGTACAGATCGCCTAGGTCATGTCCCACTTTTATTCCCAGATATGTTACTGAGATCCCCACCACTTTCAACTCCCAGGTATTGTTCTCATCCCCTCCCCTCTCCCTCTCCTAAACCTAGCATTTTTGACTTATTCAGATTTAATTTATACCCTGCAAAAGCAGCACTTTCTGTAATTGCCTGCGGTAAGGCTGGCATAGAGTTCTCTGGATCTGTAATAAAGATAATAAAATCATCCACATATAAGGTGATGTCATGCTGCTCTCCCTTATTCCCCAGGATTCCACTAATTCATCCATCTTCATGGATCTTTATTGCTAGTGACTCTATGGCCAGAGCAAACAGGAGGGGGGAGAGGGGACATCCCTGCTTCATACACCAATAAAGCCGAAGCTCCCCTGATGGCACATTGTTGACCAACACTCTCACCACCGGATCATGGCTCTACAAACCCATCTCCTACTCCAAAGTGTCTGAGTACCTCAAACAGGTAAATCCACTCTGATCCATCAAAGGCTTTCTCGGCATCCATTGAAAGTATCCTTGCCCACTTAGGATGATGAGAACCTCACCCACCGTATGACATTCAACAATCATCTCATATTACAATAGGATAGCCAGCCCTGTACAAATCCAGTCTGATCAGTATGCACAATCTGAGGCAAAACCCATTCCAACCATCTTGCCATGACCTTTGCTATAATTTTAATATCACAAATTAGGAGGGAGATTGGTCTGTGTGAGACACATTTCTATGGATCCTTTCCCGGTTTTGGTATGACGCAAATGTTAGCCTCACCACACATTTTTGGGAGGCTTGTCTCTGTACTCACCTCTTCTATTAATACCCTAAATGGTTCCACTAGGACTCCTCTTAGTTTCTTGTAATATTCTGCCACTATGGCATCTGGGCCCCCAGTTTACCCCCTTTTCAGCCCCCAATTACCTGTAGTATTACTGTAATGGTCACTGGCGCCCCAACATCTCTCTCTCTATTTCTGTGAGGACTGGGATAGTGATCTCATCCGGAAAGACGGTAGCCTGTTCTTCCATTCCTCCACACTCTGTTCTATATAGTTGTTGATAGAACTCCTTAAAGCTTTGCCTAATCTTATTACCCTCATTTACTAGGTGACCCCTTGTGTTGCATCCCATGCTGCAGTTATATGGTTAGAGCATTTCTTTCCCCGCACCAATTTGGCCAGCAGTGGGCCCAGCTTATTCCCCATTTATAAAACCTTTGTCTTGTGAAGAGTAACCTATTCTTGGCTTTCCCCATGAGCATCATGTTTGGTGCTTCCCTGGCCATCGTCCCTTCTCTCAGTACCTCATTTCTGCCGTCTCTGGCAGCTCTCTGCTCCAAGTGCTTTATTGTTTGCTCCATTTCCCTCTATTTGTCTCTGCATTCCTTTTTAATCTTAGTGAGATAACTAATAATGGCCCTTCTCATATGGGCTTTCCCCGCTTTCCAACACACTCCCTATATGAAAACTGAGCCCGAATTCATACTCTCATATAGCTCCCATTGATTCTTCAAGTAAGTGCGGAAAGCCTCCTTCACTAACAAATATGTGAGGAATCTCCAACCAGGGGCAGTCTATCTCTCTCTCTCTCTCTCTCTCTCTCTCTCTCTCTCTCCGTCCTCATAGCTACACGTACCATAGCATGGTCTGAGATGTGCAGTCTATCTCTCTCTCTCTCTCCTCGTCCTCATAGCTACACGTACCATAGCATGGTCTGAGATGTGTAGTCTATCTCTCTCTCTCTCCTCATCCTCATAGCTACACGTACCATAGCATGGTCTGAGATGTGTAGTCTCTCTCTCTCTCTCTCCTCGTCCTCATAGCTACACGTACCATAGCATGGTCTGAGATGTGCAGTCTATCTCTCTCTCTCTCCTCATCCTCATAGCTACACGTACCCTAGCATGGTCTGAGATGTGCAGTCTATCTCTCTCTCTCTCTCCTCGTCCTCATAGCTACACATACCATAGCATGGTCTGAGATGTGTATCGGGCTATGGCTGACATTTGCCATTTTATTGTACTGAATTCTGGGGACATACATGTAATCTGTCCTCGACCATGGCTTGTGTGGGCTAGAAAAAAAGTATATTCCCTTGCCCCTGGATTGGCTGTCCTCCAACTGTCTATCAGGTCCAGTTCAGTCATCCCCATCTGCCACATCACTGTGTCCCTTGCACTCCTCTCCCTTCCTCTTGAGTAATTCAGTCTCGGGTCCATTATAGAATTTAGGTCCCTCTCCCAGGTATAGGTTTTGAAATTTTTCTCTGTGAATGATATCTAGGATCTTTTGGTATAAATTAGCTTCAAATATAGCTGGGGCACACCCACTCCCATATGATACTCTTCCCCCCAAAAAGCTCCCGTTCGACAAACACATACTGTATCTTCCCCCTTCTGCGTCCACAGTTAGTTTCTTGACCTGAATAGGACATTTCTTGTGAAATAAGATGGCCGCTCCTCTCTTGTGGGATGAGTATAAGGTTGCTTAGCATGATCCTACCCATCCCCCTACCAGTTTTGCATGTTTACTGTCTGTTAGGTGAGTCTCTTGCAGTAATGCTACCTGCGTTCATTGATGCTTAAGTGTTGCTAATAATTTGGTCCTTTTGACTGGTGATGCAAACCCCCTCACATTCCAGAAGACAATATTTATAATAGTGTTATCTCACCCATCTTCAAAGCTCGTGGAGACCTTTTGCCCTCTCTTATTCCAGAAATCTTCCATAGACCAGCATATTCCTATTTATTTATCCATGTTAACTCTAATGCGTAGAATTCAATTATCAAGAAGCATGAACAGTTTAATATTTAACAGGAAAGTGAACCAATAAACAATAATTCCACCCCAAACTCCCTTTCCCCTCCACTACCAAAGTCATTTGCATACAAACTATAAATATCTTCCCAACCTCCAACCACCACCCCACTTTATCTCAAGCTAGCAGTAATTCCGTAAAGTATATGTAATTTATATATAGTTATTCAGCAGTGCCCTCCATCACTGCATTCGTGTTTCCCCCATCTACCCCACTGTTTAGCTTTCCCACTTGTGTCTTGCAACTTTGTGAACAAAGATTTTCAGACTGGTTAAAACTCTTCAGCACCTCTCCCACCCCCATGGCATTCATACACTTTCCATGTATGGCCCTGAATATCATTGTTTCCTGCAGATCCCCTCCACCCCACAGGGACTCATCTCCACTTCACCTCATGACCTGGCGCCCCCCCTTGCAGTCCTTTCAACTGCAGTTGGTCGCCTCTCCGACATCCAACCTCGCATACTAGGGATCTCCTTCCAGTGCTGATCAGTTTATTTACTGAAAAGTTTCACCAGGAAAGGTACACTGAGCTCAATTGCTCATTTTCAGGTGTATCCTGGGGGAAGGGGGGTTGGAGCAAACAGATACAAAACATGAAACATAAACATCCAGTAGTACAGGAAACTACAACAATAAGCTTAAAATCTGAAGTGCTTACAATTGAATGGTAAATTAGCAGATAATGCTTACATTCTGCAGGAACAGTAGATGTAAACCAGGTAGAGTCTAGAGAGGGACTAATTAGAGGACAGAATATTTAGCAGGTAGGTGGGTTGGTTAGTAGCAATTGCAAGTAGGGGAAAAAAAGTTGTGAAGAAGTGAGGAGATGGCGAGAGGTGATGAGGCATGATGAATGTGAGAGTGGAGGGAGTTCCACTGCTTGGAAACTGGTAAGAGAAAGCAGCCTGCCCAATTGAAGTTGACCTACGTGGAACTAACAGAGTCCATGAGTCATAGGATCTGAGTGAGTGGCTGGGGGAAGGGTGCAAAAGAGAGGAAGATAGGTATGATGGTAGAGCTGAACCAGAATTTAGATAGAAATTTAGCACAGTGGTGACAGTGCCTGTCTCCCAGTGAGGGAAGAGAAAGAGAAAGAGAGATAGGTACAGTTCACAGTGGTGAGTACTGAGGGGGAAGAGGGTTCCAATCTGGTTAGGGAAGTCTTGGGAGCAGTACTATAGACTACATCTCTGTGTTGAAAAAAGATAGGAAGAATCATTTTCTGGACCAGTTCATGCCTGGCTGGAATAGGTATGCAATTCCGGTTCCTGTACAGGGTACCAAACTTGGGGTGCAATTTTTTCAGGATGGCATCCACATTTCCAGAGAAGCTCAGGTGTTGGTCAAGCCAAAGTCCCAGATACCTAAAGGAGGAGGAGGTGGCCTCCAAAGAAGTCCCATCTAAGGTATGGAAGGAGGGCAGGGATGGGAGCCGAGAGAGTCAACTTCCATCCTTTTCCCAAGTGTATTGTGAGTCCCCCACCCCAGTTGCCCTGCCCAGGGACTACTTCCTTAATACATTCCTTTAGTTCCAATGGTGTTCCAGCTTTCTGTGTGTTATTCCCTTACTTAACATCCTTCTTGTGGATATCTCGGCCAAAGATACCTCACCAGCCTCCCCGGATCAGCTTCCATCCCCAGTTATATTTCCCTCTATAGCAGGCCCGTTCTATGCCCCTCCATCAAGCATTTCTTCTTTTCAGCCATATGAAGCCCTTCTTCCATTCAACAAAATATTATAGAATGGTTCAGCTTCCATCTGTAGGCATCCAGTACCTGTATTCTCCTTACCTCCAAATCTCCCATGGCACCACTTCTTTATTTAGGCATTTGTTTAAAGGAGATCTCTTAACCCTGTATACCACTATTTAAAGGCTACTGCAATTGTCCCTTTCATGTCCCCAGTAGAACAGCCATTTTATGGCTATCCCATTTGCCCACCAATCCCCTTTACCCTCCCCAAGCACATTATCTGTGTCCCCGTGATCTGAGCCCGCTCTACAGCCACACCCAATGGCCACTACTTCCCCCTCACACCCCCACTATGAGTACATTGTTAAGTCACAGAGTATGTTCTCATTTTCCTTTCTCATCCTTCCCTCCCCAACTCCTTAATAGGAGTTTAGTGGCCATATAATAAACACTAAGTCCAGACTCCAAAAGGAGCCCACAGCCTGGGTCTGGCAACTGATCTCGAAGCTCTAGTAGGTTGTCAAGTGGGCCCTCACCACCAGGGACCCAGGGCTGAGGGTGGGAGGGAGACTGCATGAAACTTAACTTCACACATAGACTCCACCCCACCCCCATATCTCTTACTTTTTTTTTTTATTTTTTTATTTTTTATTTAGTTGTTTAACCAGGTATAGCACACTAAGCTGAAAGCTTTTTTACAGGAGCGACCTGGGAGCACAAGGAGGTTAAGTGACTTGCTCAGGGTCACACAGTATGCAAGTGGAAGGTGTGGGATTCCAACCCAGGTCTGGTCTGCTGGATGACACCAGATTTGCAGCTCAGAGCCTTAGACCACTGCGCTATACTGCCTCCTTATCTGTCCAGTCCACCTCTCCTCCTCGGCTCCGCTACTCGTGGATTACCCTCTGGCCTCGTGGTTAGTCCCATCATGGCCTCCCACTCTGATTGACCAACATGTCTCACTTGCCTCCCAAAGGTATCCAAGCAATTACTGTTCTTACATACTAGGCATCGAATAATGCACAATCCTTTCTGTGGGTAGCCCAACAGTCAGTAGCCAAGCCACAGGCAAACTTTACACTTTATTCTGGGACCCTCATCCTACTGTCACCATCCAGAGAATCGATCCATCCGATCAGCAAAGTAGTTTAGCTCCCCAATGTCAGTTTAAATTATACCACCCCTTCAGAGTTTGTGGAATATCTGTTTAGGTACAGCTCCCACAAGGAGCAGCTGTCCTCCAAGATTTGTTGAATGTGTTCTTAAGGTAATTTCTGATCCTTTTCATTTGTGTGCTTTTAACTCTTGTGTTTCTGTCCCATTCTTGCAAAAAGGCCCACACTTTCTCTACCTCTCAGAACAAGAATGTGGCTCCCTTCTGTTTGATTTGAACCATTGCAGGGTATGTAAAAAATAACTCTACTTTTCTTTCTCTGAGCGTATCGAGTACAGGGTTAAACTGTTGTCTCCTCTTCTGGAGTCTTTGAGAAAGGTTAGTTTCACCTCCTTGAACATCAGATCCTTTGCCTTGTGCTAGGCTGCCAAGAGGGTCTTCCTGTCTCCAAAACGATGTAGCCAGAAAATGATGTCTGGGCAGTTGGTCCAATGGGGGTCGGGGTGCCAGAGTCCTATGCGCTCTTTCAGTTTTTTTGCCCCAGTTTTCAGAGACATTCCTAGGCATTTCAGTAAAAGGGTTACGCAGAATTCAGTACCACTTGTGCCCTCCTTACCCTTCTACCCTGAAGCCCCCTCAGCCTTAGATTGCTTCTTCTATTATAGTTTTCCTGATAGTCCAGTAAGTCTCTCAGTTCTTCAATTTCTCTCTCCATCTTGGTGATCTTTTCCAGCATCTGTCTTGTGGCATCTTTTATGTTGGAGACTCACTGTTCCACTTCTTTGATCCTTTGGCTCTGCTGGGCACCCTGCACCAAGATCTTTGTTAGCTTTCTTCCAATGATGCTAATCTTGCGTTCAACCTTGCCAACACTTGTTTGGTTATAATCCTGCTCATTGCACCCATCTCAGCTGCTGATAAAGAGATTGGGCCTCCACTAGCCACCATCAGTGTTTCTTGCTGGGTGCTTTATTTGTTGGTTTAGCTGCTTGCCTTGTTGGTTTGCCAGTCACATTCAACAAATATTCCTCCATGCCTCTTTAGCACTGTAATGCCCCAATCCTATTTACTAAGTTGAAGTCAAGAATACAAGTTTTAACAACTTTAAATCACTTTGTGAGATTGAGCTACAGGGAAACACAACCTGCCTGTTTAGCTGCTCATTAATGCCCCCCAGGTAGCTTTTTTGTGATAAAAGCAAGCTTCTACTGGTGAAGGCTACAGGTCTCATTCCTGCAGAGTAGGCTTGGTAGAGAACTGCAAAGTCTGCTAAGCCTGGCATCTGTATGCAATATATATGGTTTTGCTGTATCTGCATATGCCAATACAGGCACTTAGTCTGTCTCAAGATAATTTAAAGGAACACCCTTGCACAGCAATCTCCCACCAGGGTCCAAAGGGTTCATGGATCTTGAACTAGGCTTTGTTGTCTGCCTCTTCCTTTTCTGTCACTCTATTGCTCTTGTTTGCTGGTGGGTATCCCTGCATTAGATTCAAGAGGGTATTGCCATATGGTTGTAGTCTTTGATAAAGCACCTGTAGTACCCACAGAATCCTAGGAGCCTCTGAAGGTCTCTCAGGCTCTGAGACCAAGGCCAGATGGTTAAGTCTTCAGCCTTGTGGTTCTGTTTGGCAGTTTGTTCAGCTTGTTCTGTGGAAGTACAAGCCAAAAAGGGATGCCCAAGAGAAAATATTCAGTCCTCAATATTACTCAAAGCAGAGAATATTAGAGTATCTTTAGACTGATGAAAAGTTGGTTAATGCGGTTCGGCATTCTGGAATTGGAAAAGCCATGTGTGTGTTATAAGGCATGCCCCAGAAGCCATACATAATTTGGCATCATCATGGATTGTGGGGTTAAAGCTATGTCTCAGAAGAAAATGCACACTTTCCATGATGACAACTTGGACAAGGTGGTTTATGCATGGTTCATTCAGAACTGCTGTAAGTAGACCCTGATATCAGGCACTGTTCTGAAGGAGAAAGCATGGCATTTCCATCAGCAGCTGAGCAGTTACGCTCCATTTTCTACACATGAGGCACTTGCTAGAGTCTAGCATAGACATGGAATCAGACAAGTCTTGATTACTGGTGACAGCGTGTCTACATCTGTAGACTCAACTGTGCATTTCCATCAAAAGCTGCTTGCTAGGATGGCAATCAGTGCATGGTAGACAAATATATCTTTAATGTGGACAAAATGGGGAGCTACTGGAAGTTTTGTTGCTGATGCTGTTCCTTATACCCATAATTGTCCTAATTGTATTGCTGTATTTCTACTTTGCTGTTGTTGTCCTACATTGCTTATACATATTGATGCATATTGTTTACTAGCTCTTCTTGTTGTTATATTCTCCACCTACCCTCTCCCCCAGGATGCACCGGGAGACAAGCAACTTGTTGTTCAGTGTGCCTTCCTGGTGAATTTTTTCAATAAATAAAAAAAATAAAATAGTGCTCTGAAAAGACACTAACCTCAGACTCAGAAACACATGCTCCTGGCTATAAACAAAAATAAAGAATGTCTGATCATCCTTGCCTGCAGTAATGCCACTGGTACACACAAGTCACCTCTGCTGGTGATCCAGAATTCATAGAACCCCATGGTGCTTTAAGCATGTTAATCTTAAAGAGCAGCTGACGCCTTTAGGACAACTTTAACAAATTATAATATTTAGACACAGTTCAACTTGTATTTCACGTTGATTCTGTATGCCTCCTCTCCATTATTTATTACTGAGGTCATCTGCATTAAAACAAAATCTTTGTTCCTGAAGAGTTCATCTATTTCTGTTGCCTTCTCCCCATACCTCTTAACTGCAACACATTACGAGATAACGTCACTCATTTTATCCCTCAGAAACCCTCTGTCCCACATTGAGAAGGTGACATTCCACACTGATCACTGAGATTTGTAAGCAGAAATATATAATAATATAAGATGCTAGGTTATCAGAAAACATTCTAAACATTAGTGCATTTATTTCCACAGTATTCTGAGCTTACAATGTCATGTTTGATGATGTGTCACACATTTTGTCCTGTTGTCACACATTTGGCTGATAAAAGGTTGAGAGGTATGCTTCTCCCTACCTAAGGTCATAATGCACTACTTGTGACATCACAGTTACTCTCACACAGTTACTGTCACAGCAACACACTGTGACATCACAACAGAGGATTATGACTTGAAGTAGGGAGTAAGCGATAGAGGCAGATGAACTCTAAGGGATAAAGATCATGTAGTCATGCAAATTTACTCAGTAATAAGTAATGGGGGAAGAAAAATATGTAGACTATATATATGGAATGCAAGCCGAATGGTACCAAATTATGATGTTTTTCAAAGTTTTCTTTGAGACATCAGTAGCTATTTAATAACCTCCGTGTTCTTTTGAGTCTAACATGCACAATGTAGTGCATGCATGATTACTGAAATCTTTTGTGAATTTTTTTTAACAATTTTGTTCTTGCAATCAAGACTCATTTAAGGTCTCAAGATCTCCTGCAATGGGCCGTCCTTTTGAAAAAATAATCCCAGTGCCCACCCGAGCAGTGAATATTTAACAAAACTGAAGATGGAAACATATGGTGCAAATTCCAGCCTGCTAACACAAAGCTAAGATCCATCCCATGAATCAGGGCATCCTGAGAGCAATAAAATGATTGTACCATAGTAAGCTGCTAACAAATGATCAAAATGAGAAGGAAGAGGAGACAACCCTATGTAATATCATAAAGGCACTCCACATAAAGGATGCTGTCTACATGCTAGCCCACAGGTGGGGTGTAATCCGATTTGTTACAAGTGGGGAGAGTGGATCCGAGATGGCAGCTGCATGCTGTTAACTGAGGAGGAACTGCAGGAGCATGGATGTGTTATGCTGTTGATTTTATTTTAAAAGGTATGCCGCCATTGCCTTTAACTGTTCTCAACACAGCCTTTCCAGACAATCTTGTGCCAAAAATCTTGGAAGTGTAGTGCTGCCCTATTTTTTTTTTTTTTTTGCCTTTTTTCTTTTTAGGAGGACAACAGCACGATGGTGGGTTCATCGCTGTTGGACCAGAGCAAAAGCAGAGAGCCTTTCAGGGTGGTCTATAGCCCAGTGCAACACTGCACCAACTAAATAATGAGCAAACCTGCCTGAAGAAAACACCCCGGAGAAACTGAACAGATCAGACCACTAAGGAACGGAGAAAGCAGAGCAGAACCAAGCCGAAGCGCAGAGCCAGAGATGGAGCATGTAGCTGAGTGTAGCAAGTGAGACCTGATATAGCTGGAGGAAATCCTATATGGTTTCCCCAAGTATCAGTATGAGTCACCATACTTGGGCTTTGTTTTCTGGTGGTTAAATTGCAGTGAAGAAGTATCTAGCTTTTAATAAAAGCCTCGCTAGGAAAATCCAGCATTTTGGGGCTATAAGAATGGATATGCCCCAAACTTGTTTTTATCACTGGAAAGTTGATCTTGAGGCATCCCTTCGAGTATGGATTTACTATGGGGCTATTAATCATGTTATCAAATGTGATTTCATATGGTATATAGATCTAGGATAATTTAAAGAGTGCAGTATAGAAATACACAGTAAAGGGAAAATCCAACCTGAATAAATTTCAGGAGTCAAAGAAATATTTGTTTGACAACAATTCATGAATAAATTAATTAAGAATGTATGTAATATAGGAATGTTTATTATAGACAATTGTCTGATGTTTTATGATTATTATCACTGTTTATATCAGGGTGTATTGTCAATATTCAATATTTACGGATATTTATGACGTGCCTGGTGGCACGTACTGTTTGCCTGGTGAAGTCTATCTTTTATTGTCTATTTTGACATTGAATTTATAATGGTTTGAACAACCAAACAATTAAACTAAAACTGAACTGATCTGTTACGATAGTTTAGTGCTGAGATAGATGTACCCTGCTGAAGGACACTGGTCTCAAGTAATCTACAGATACACAACCTGAATCTAACCACCTGACTCAAGTTGCTACAGCACTTTATGAATTCACAGCCAGAATGTATGTCTTTGCAATGAATGGGAGTGAAATGACGCAGAGGACCCAAGATATGAACCACTGAGTGGCTCAGAAATCCTGTCATGCCATAGCAAATGCCGAAATACAAGAGGACAAGGAGAATAGTAAGAAGACTCCCAAAGCCCCCACAAATTCTGATGCTGTCAAAAGTGTCAACAACTGAATAAGGTGGTTAGAAATTCAACCTGAAGCGGAGCATCTGCAAGTCCTTTTCTGGAGGCTACAGACCAAAAGCACAGAAATAAATGAAAAAAAAACTGTCATATAGTATGACATGTTTTTTTTTAAATTATAGTGACATTACACTGGCTAGATTAATTAGCTACATTAATTTAGCATTTTTAAACTTAGCAAACTTTTTAACTCCTGTATTTACCTGCACTTGTCATTGAAGCATTAATCTACAAATTAGAAAGAAATTCTTGCTGGGATCTGTTCAAATCCCGTATCCAGAAATGATGTGTCCCACTTACTTTACTGAGCTTTGCAAGAAATGTCATTTGTTTATGGAGCATTTGAGCTGAAACTCCTCCAGAATTATCCTGAACTTTTAACAGGCATGCCTTGTGCTCCTCCAGTGTGTTCCAAAACATGAGGACATTGTACAGGTAAATAAAACTTTCAGTAAATTCATATCTCCCAGGGCTCTTTCCATAAGGCATTGAAATGTAGCGGGGGCACCAGAGAGACCTTTGAGCATACGTAAAAACTCAGTGTCTCTGAGCTCAGAGATTACGGCAGTTTCCTCCTGATCTCCGTGGCTCGTGAGCATTTGGTAATACCAGAGCCTCAGATAAAGTACGGAGAACCGACAACTTCCATTAGGGAAATCCAAGACATCTTGTATCCTTGGCATTATGTAATGATCAAGTATCATCTGTTTCTTGCATGTGCAATAGTCCATTCACATGCATGCTGTTCTGTTCTTTTTGTGGATGAACACTATGTGTGACACACAGGGGCTTCTGGACTCTTGGATAACTCCAACTGCTTGTAATTTTTGCAGATGTTTCTGCACATCATCAGTGTCTGCTGACACCAAATGTCAAGCTCTCTCTCAGAAAGGGTGATGATCATGTAGGTGGATATGATGTTCTTCCCCTATCACACGTCCAACAGCCTAATCATTCAATGAGAACACGTTCTTCTACTTAGCTTATGGCTCGCCCTTGCCCTCCATTCCTCAGGCAGAGGTGAGTCCCCAACATCAAAAGCCATACCACTAATTCCTTGCTTGGCTCCATCTGCAGTAGGTTTGGGCTGTTTTGCAGTGACCCCACAGTACACCCTGGTCAAAGTCTATACCTTTCTGTCAGTGATATCACATGCAGTTATGTTTTTCTCTTAAATGGTGATCCTTTTAACACACACTTCTGCATGCATGGGCAACACACTAGTCTTCACCAGTAATCCTTCTGTAATCTATTCTCTTCTGAAGTATCTACTCATTCTTTTTCAATCAGATCATGCCACTTATGGCACACTTTGGATCGGGCAGCAATACCAGCTTATCAGTATCCCATCAACACATTATGCTAACTAGGTCTGCTCTGTCTCCAGGTGACTTCTGGGCCTGTGTCTGATAGGCTAGCCTCACCAGTCTATGCACTGGCAGTGCTCTTCCTTTTTGTTGCACCTCTTGCCCCTTGTAGAGTTGGGCCTAGGTGCCCAAACATGTGAGCATTCATTCCAATCAGGACCTGCAGGTTGCCATACATTTTGGACTCCAAGCAAACCAGTGCCAAGATTTCCACTGGTTCTCCGGTGCTGGGAAATTTTGTAGGAAAACCCATCCACACCATCACAAAGCCTAAGTATGGTAAAACATTTGACTCAGTACCCTCAGATGAAATCCATCTAGGGATTGTAAGTTCCCCGTTAAACAAATGCTGGTCATACCAGTCCTTAAAGATGACTGTGACTTGAGAGCCACTGTCTAGTAGCTACTCCCTTGATTGTAATGTTTTTCACATTAGACAGACCCACAAGTCTGGCTAAGATAGCGGGAAAAACTGCTGTAGACTTGGAAGATGACTGAGCAATGGCCTGGGCTCCAATATACTCCTTTACCAGGCCCTGCTGAAGTTTCCCCTGCTTCATAGCTCATGCCTGGAACTGGTCTTCCACATTCCTCAGATCCTCTGGGGAGTGACACCTCCTCTCCAGATGTCAGTCTTCCCCACAATGACAGCAGAAAAGCCTTTCTTGATGAGCTTAGTGATATGGTGCCCACTTGAAATCATCTGGGTCTGGTCTCCTTCCCTTAGGGTTTGACCATAGGGCATCTTATTATTTTTTTTATTTCTTTAAAAGTTGGTAACTGGGAAAGGCAAGATAAAGCAGAGAACCAGCCACAGCAAATCAGTCTTCTCAAAAAGCATATATAATGTATTCGCTCTGATGGTTGAGATCCTCCATTTCCCAACATTTCACCCATAGAGCTTCCTCAGGGGAGAAGATCTGTGTGTAAATATACACATAAATAAATATAAGTATATTCAGAACATGTCCATAAGTTATTTATCACAATACAACTAAAGAAACCTAAATCCCTGGATACCCCATAATGGGAATTTTTCTCATTATTTACAACAAATAATAAAAATCATAAACCACCTCCAGGGGCACACCAAAGTGTTACTTATTTCCTTATCCTATCATATCCCATTATTTAGTGAATATATTACATCCCTGATATTTATCTGTTAACTTCAATATTATTTACAATCACCAGTTCATATGTTCCCTCTATTGTTCCCTCAAGAAAATTCACTCTCAAATCATGCTACCTCATACTTTGTTATGTGTAAATCCTCTTATTTAATTATATGTACTGTCAGATCTGTTGCATGGTAAGTACTAGCATTTATTATACTGTTTCAATATTATCACTTATCTCTTTAAAATCTCAGTCACAACTTGCAATGATATAAAAATTGAACCCATTATCAAAACTCTTCAAAGTGATCACTTCCTCCACCTATTTCATTGTCATGGAAAGTGCATTTAGTTTATCTTAACAGGCTGTACAGTACTGTCTCTCATTTATCTTAGTCTCTACTGATGTGAAAGTTCCTATAGCCTATATCAGTAAACCAATTTCTTTATTCCTAAAAATACAGAAAGCCAAGTTCTGAACAACTTTAGGACAGTGTATAACTGTTTTAAATTTGTTATAAGGAAGAGATAATGTATTTGGTGTAGTGGGTTATTCAAACCAAGGGTTCTAGCCTTTAGAACATACCTTGCTTTTATTTAACTTCTAAACTTGCAATTTCATATTGTTCTTAATGTAATCATTCATGCATCTGAAAAAAAGGGTCCAAAAAGACTTAACTAAGTAAAGCACTGTATTTAGAGGTTTTTAAAAGTTTTATGTGTGGCAGGATAAATGATGCACTTACCTAATAATGCAATGTGTTTCAAGTGTCAGCCAGAGCAAACTGTGCAGTCCGCTGCAAAGGGTTGTCTTTTTATACTCCTACCCAAGGGAGCTAGAAGGCTCTAGCCAATCATCCAACTCCAGGTGTGCTGCATTCTGTTGCCAGCACTTCCTGGTTGGAGTCAATGGTGGAGTAAGCTGTTGCATAGCAACGTCCCAGCCGAAAACACAAGGGGCATCCGTATAATATGTTAGTTATATTCAAGGCCCCTGGAATTCTGCGGTTCTGCGGTTGCAGAATTTGCCACAGAATTTGCATCATGCCGCAGAATATATATAGTGCCGCAGAATTCATTGTTTTGGGTGAATTTTCATATAAATATACTGTTTTTCCATAGTGTCAGGCTTTCTTTCCCACCTCATTTATCCTGAAGCCCCTTCTCTATGCTCAGCATATGATGTCATCGATGACATCACATCATATTTAGCCAATGACAGGGCTGCATTCTGCCAGAGAAATGAATAAATCATGCCGCAGAAATCAGAAAATGCTGCCGTAGAAGTCAAGGAGCCGTGCCGTAGAAATCAGAAAATTCTGCCACAGAACACCAGGGGCCCTGGTTATATTCCCTGTGTTTCCGTGGCTAGAAGTATGTTTACAGAGCAATAAAAGTCCACTTAAATCTGTTCTTATTCTATATGTTCTACAAATTGCAAACAAGGAGTACAATGTTTCTCCCAACTCTTAAAGTGACACCAATAAGTTCACTAGAAGGGCAAAGCTAAACTGTTAACTATAAAAAAGCACATTAAATAATCATGACAAGTTAGTCCTGATGTGAGGTTCTCTATATTCATAAGATACAAAATGTATGAAGAGAAAATAGTCTTTATCTTATGCATCCTTAACATTCATATCTGGAGCATTATTTTTTTCTGTCTTAAAGAGACAGTGTCAGAGTAGCCAATCAGACATCATTTTCATATTGATTGTTTAAGTACTTTAAAATATCTTAATGATATGTGAATGACTCTTAGCTCTCCCCTTTTTTTGGTGTTCTTTTTCTATTTCTGTATCCAACTATTACAGAGACTACAGTGCAACAATTAGTCAAAGCAAGTCATACGAAGGATTTTTCATTGTAAAAAAGGTTTATAATTTTGTACGTAATTTCCAATGCTATTTTAATAAACAACCTCCTATTGTGTAACTAACACCAGAGGCACCTCATGATTCCAGCTTTCCGCCCCCTAGGGTAGTTCCAGAAAGTAAATTAGGGTAAATATGGTGATATGTCAAGCTGCAGTAATTTTACGAAATTTGAAGTGAGAGAGGTCAATCTCATTTACAAAAATGGTAGTGTGACAGTGGGAAAGAAGCAAGGGGAGAAAACATGCCAGTGTGCTTGCCACTACTCGGGGGGAGGGGGAGGGGGGGGGCATGGCAGTGGACATTATGAATGTTAGTAATCACAGTCACTATTCACTCGTAAACCTTATCATCATTGTGAATAGTAATGCAAAGGCCAGATATGCCAGTCTGTATCCAGTAGGACAGCAAAATCGGGTTTGACACTTTTCCAACATGCTGCCCAGTTCTGTTCCTCATTCATTCCTCACCTATCCCCAGCTGTACCTAAAGTATACAACTCCCCTTCCAATACATTATCTCTTGCTTATAGCAGATTTAAAACAGTTATACACTGTCCTAAAGTTGTTCAGAACTTGGCTTTCTGTCTTTAGGAATAAATAGAGAAATTGGTTTACTGATATAAGCTAAAGGAATTTTCACATCAGTAGAGACTAAGGTAAATGAGAGACAGTACTGTAGAGCCTGTTAAGATAAACTAAATGCACTTTGAGTGACAATGAAATATATATATCTGCTTAAAACTGCTTATAGCAGATTTAAAAGTTATATACTATCCTAAACATAATTGAATGTAAGTGCCAGAACCAATTTTGCTGTCCTACTGGATACAGACTGGCATATCTGGCCTTTGCATTACTACACACTATGATGATAAGGTTTACAAGTATAACAAAGTATGAGGTAGCATGATTTAACAGTGAATTTTCTTGGGGGGACAATAGGGGGAACATATGAACTGATGATTGTAAATAATATTGAAGTTAGAGGAATATCAGGGCCCAGATATTCAAAAGAGTTGAGCCATGCGCAATAGGGTTGCACCTGTGCAAGTCCGAAATGCACCATTCTGCGATATTCAGCAGGAGGCAGTTGCACCCCCCAAATCATGCTGAGCAACAGCGTAATGCTAATGAAGGCATGTGCAACCGAAGGGAGGAACCATGCATAAACTGCACAGCCGATATTCAGCGGGCGTGCAGAGTTATCTGGCGCAACCTGCGCCTGCACAACACCACCCAAAAAAAGGATCAAGTCGAGGCCACCCACAGGTGATTTGCTGCATTGCAGGCGCCCAACACAGCTGCCACCTGTGGGTGTGTTCAATGCCCCATGCCCTGATCGCGGGCATAATGTAATTCTCCCCAGCAGCCCGATCGCGAGCATAATGTTACAGTCCCCCTCGAATAGCCCAATAGCGGGCATGATGAAAGGTTCCCCTCCGAATAGCCTGATCGTGGGCATAATGATAGCGTCTCCCCGAATAGCCAGAACGTGGGCATGATAGAAAGGGTCCCCCCCGAGTCATTCACATATCTGGACTGCCTTGTAAGGTATGGGCTGCCGCCTATTGGCTCATGCTCTGAACCAATGGGCGTGCAGCCCTGGCTTGTCAGTCGGTGGGCGGCGGGGCAGCAGGCAGGTGAGGTGCTGCGCCCGCGGCTGGCCAGAAGTGAGGTGGTGGGGCTCCGTGGGCGGGAGGGTGGGGGCCACTAAATCACCAGGGAGTCTGGGCGTGGGGAGTGTTAATGCCGCCCGATCGGGCTACTCAGGTGGGGACCCTTTCTATCATGCCCAGCGATTGGGCTATTCGGAGGACATTGTCATTATGCCAGCGATCGGGCTATTGGGGGTAGAGGGGACACTTTCTATTATGCCCGTATGATCAGGCTATTCGGGTGGGAAGTTGTCATTATGCCTGCGATCGGGCTATTCGGGGACATTGTCATTATGCCCATAGTGGGCTATTCGAAGTGGGGGGCGGTAACAGTATGCAGCGATGTAGCGGGCTACAGGCGGTTTACATTATGCCCGATTGGGCTGCTGGGGAGGACAGAATACTGTTCTGCCCGCGATCGGGCTACAGGGGGCGTCGTTTCCCGACGGCTGCTGCCTGGCAGGGCGCCAGGCGCAAGTCATCCGGTATCGGCGCAGCTGCATGCTAATGGCATGCAAATGGGGCCATAATCAGATGCAAATGATGCATTGATTGCATTGGCATGCAATGATGAATCAGATGCCACTCGTGCCTTGCATAGACTATGGCCCCATTTGTATGTCACCTTTTGAGTATCACAGGTTTGCGCATGGCACAATGGAACTTGTGCCACCACATCTCAATGCTTCACTCTGACCACTTGCACTGGCGCAAGTTCCACTGTGCCATGCACAGTGGCTGTGGCCAGGGGGAGATATTCAAATAAGTTGCTCAATAGCGCAACTCTGTTGAATATCGACCTGGCCACACCCCTGTGCAACTTTTTTGAGCAGCGCAAGGGCTTGTGCCACAGAATGGCGCAGTTTGAATATCTGGCCCCAGGGATGTAATATATTCACTGAATAATGCGATATGATAGGATAAGGAAATAAGTAACACTTTGGTGTGCCACCTGGAGGTTGTTTATGATTTTTATTATTTGTTGTAAATAATGAGAAAAATTCCCATTATGGGGTATCCAGGGATTTAGATTTCTTTAGTTGTATTGTGATAAATAACTTATGAACATGTTCTGAATATACTTACATTTATTTAGGTATATATTTACACACAGATCCTCTCCCCTGAGGAAGCCCAACAGATGAAGCATTGGGAAATGGAGGATCTCGACTGTCAGCATGAATAAATTCTGTATGATTTTTGAGAAGACTGATTTGGTATGGCTGGTTCTCTGCTTTATCTTGACTTTGAAGGACACCATTACCAGCCCCGTTCAAACTTTATACATACCGTGGAGTGGTACCTACCTTTTCTTCTTTTTAAACTGGGAAAAGCACTAATGAGCCTAGATTCATTTCCAGGTGCAACCCAGGCAAAGGGTTACATAGGGGTAACAGACGTAAGAACAAAATTCACAAGTAAGCAATCGTGAGCCACGGTTACAAGACCCAGAACATTTGGTAACAGCCAGGTACAGGACTACAAATAAATTTACAAATTCGAACCGCAGTTACAATCCCATACTTATACAGAGCAGGATCTGCAGTAACACAGTAATACAGTTATAATTAGATTCCAGACCATTAGACGGAGGACCAAGGTAGACAGTTCAACCTGGGAATCATTCTGAAGTAAGAAGAGAGTGGGATTAGAGGTGGTTTAGAAACTAAGGGGGGGCTTCATTGATATAAGGAAGGATGTTTGAAGGATGCAGTTTGCAGTGTCAGTGGCTCAGTAGGTAGCACTCTCGCCTCTGAGGCCGGGAGATCAGAGGGCTGTGGGTTCAGTTCCCACATCTGGCACTTGGGTTAATATCCTAGTACTGACACTGTAGTGCAGCATGAGAGGGGTGCTGCACTTCTGAGGTGCCATCTTTCGGATGAGACGTTAAACCGAGGTCCCATCTGTCTGGATTGGTGGTAGTTCAGGTGGATGTTAAAGATCCCATGGCACTTATCAAAAACAGTAGGGGTAACTTTTATTGAATATTCACATATACATCCAACTCAAGAAGACATAACATCACATCAATACATTCTTGAAATTCTATAAATAAACTAAGAAAAGCATAACATACAACTAAGCTTTAACTCATACAAACCAACTCCTCACATTTAACAAAAAGAAAACTTATTTCATATTCAAACTATTTTTATTTTATTCATATTTTTTCTTATTCCCTCCCCTCCCCTTCCCTGTTTTGTAATTTTATTACTTATATTTAACAAAGTGAAGAAATCCCTTCCACCACATTTTGACTTTCCCTTCATATATTTGACATTCCTCCATATAAATCTTATTCAAAACATTGGTTACATAAATTCTAAAACCTTCAAATGAAGGTCTTTTTTGGTATAACACCCATTGTACCCTAGTTTGCCATAAGCAAAACCGCAAGCTAGCCAAAAAGACTCTTAGTGTCTTTTTCTCAAAACTACTCAAATAAGGAGGAAAAATACCAATCACTAGGAGATCATAATCCATTTTGCTAACCACGGGAGATTCCATACCTGAGCTAGAAAACCCCATAACTTGGAGGAAAAAGAGCAATGTAAGAAAAAATGCTCCATCGTCTCTTCCACATTAACACAGTCTGGATAAGGACAAATTCTTTCTTCAATTGCCTTGTGTTTGGCTTACCCTTCGTTTAGTCTCCCACATAGTTAACCATAAATTTTCCACATATAAGGCAGCCTGCTGTTATTTAGCTGCTCCAACACATTGATTTTGTTCTCACTTGGACAATTTTAAAGTTAGGCTCTATCTGAACACATCGTACCATAATTACCTTGTACAAACCCTTTGCTGTATATCTTAAAATCATATCCTTTGAGATTTTCCATCTGAACAGTTTCTGTGCCACTGGCTTAAAATAATCCGAGTCCTAAATCTTGCAGACCATTTCAGACTAAAGGCCTCCACATACTCAGGTATGCTTGCAACAGTTCCGAATACTATACTGTCTAATTCTGTAGAACCCCTAAACATTTTTTAAAGAAAAGGCACAGAATAGAAAAACAAAATACTACGGGTCAACCATCCCTAACCCCCCTTGTTTTCTGTTCAGGTATGTGCATCCTCTCTTAATTGGATTTAACCTGCTTCCCCATAACATCTGGAAGCATACACTATATAATTTTGTTTCCAGCTGTACTGGTAATGGAAAAATAACTGCAATATACTGCAGCCGAGGCAAAATAAATTGTTTTATTATCTGAATTCTCTTTATTTTAGAAAATTTAAACCTTTTCCAGATCAAAACTTTCTGTAGAATTCCATCTAGTACCCCTGACCAAACCTCCATTGGGCTATTTTGATTCTTAAATTCTACCCCTAATATTTTTAAAGGTGTTTGAGAAAATTCAACCAAATTAAAAGAAAACAATTCCCTTTGATGATTACCCAACAACAGCCCTTTTGATTTATGCGTATTTAGCCTGGCATTAGATACTTCCGCATAAGATTTAAACACTTTAAGGAATTTCGAAAATTCCATATGGTTAGAAAAAAACAGACAAATATCATCCACGAAAGATTGTATCAGACCAGAGTTCGAAATTCCTGGTACCTTTATTCCTAACCATAAGGGTGGAGCATAGTTGCTCTTATTAAAGGTTCTAAAGAAAAGTTGTACAGAAGCGGACTTAATGGGCATCCTGCCTCACTCCACATTTCATAATAAAGCCTTCTCCCAAAGTACCTTTCAAAACTGGATAAACTTTAGCATTGTTGTATAACCCCTTATGAGCTGTATGATACTCTGCGGAATACCAAACCACTGAGAGATGAAAATAAAACTCATGATCGACCCTGTCAAATGCCTTCTCAAAGATCCACCGATACAATTACCCCCGAATGGCCCCATCCCCAACTTGCTCAATTATATCTCTAATTAGTCCTAATATTGAATGGATTCTTCTATTTGGAATCCACTATGTTGCACGGTAAAATAACCTCTCTACCCCCCTTCAGTCTATTGTTAAGTATAGTAGTCAAAATTTTGTAATCTGAATTTAAAAGAGTTAGAGGCCTCCAATTCCTAAAGTTTCCCCTATCTCCAGATTTAAAGATATATATCTGACGCCCTTCTATAAAAGAATTTAAGCTCACCCCAGATGTGAGGAAAGAATTAAATACTAACCAGAGGCATTCTACTAATTCAGATGAAAACACTTTATAAAACTCATTGGATAACCCATCTATACCAGGGGACACATTCTGTTTTAGGGTGTTAATGACTCCCAGAATTTCAGATTTTGAGATAGGCCGCCCTAATTCCTTCAGACCATCATTATCCCGATTTTCTCTTAAACTAGGTCCTAAAAACTGATTAATCAGGAGAGACGATGGTACAACCTGTGGTTCCAGACCCCTAAAATGTTCTTTAATAAGTGTTCCCAGTGCAATGATAGAAGAAACCTTTGTATTTCCTTGGACTAAAAGTCTATTGTCTCCTTCTCCTTAACTGCTTTACATAGCTCGAAGGATCTCCAAAACAGATTTTTAAATGATTCTGAATTAATGCTTGCAATGATTTTGCTCTATCATACTGTCTGTTCCTCATTAAACCTTTAATTTCAGCTATCTGCTCCGAATAATTATCTCTAGAAGAATTTGCACATGATAGAATATAATGAAGCTGTCTCCTGAGTTTAAGATAATCAAGAAAATTTTTGTTCCTTTTCCTAACCCCACAATGTTTGAACCATCCAATACAATCTTCTTTAGTTTCCTGCCACCAACCCCCAAGATCTTGATACAAAAAGGCCACGGATAACCTGGCTTTCAAAATACCATGGATGGAATTTAGAACTACCCTCTCTTGAAGGATTGGCGTATTCAATTTCCATATAGTTTTATGTCTAAGAAACCCTTGCTGTGTCCCCACCTTTATCAGTATCAGAGCATGGTCAGAGAAGTCCATGGGAATAACTTGTGGACTATGGAACTGGATTGTCTTGGATATAAACAAATAATCGATCATAAAACTCTTCCCTTTTGTAAAGAAAGTGCTTAACCCGCCCCTCTCCTTACTATCCATACAACTTACCAGGTCTGCTGTTCTCACAATTTTCTGAAGACATACCGAATCACAATAGATTTTCTTCCCTTTCTCCAAACTACCTTTACCTCTGTTCCCTTGTATATTACAATTAAAATCCCTCCCAAAAGATTGGAATAGTTGTTATTAGAAAAGGTCGAATGTCCGAAAACACGCTACCCTTCAGCTTTTGATTGAGGGCTATAAATATTAATTAACCTGATCTTTTTTCAAACCAAAACCATCTAGAATTAATATTCTCCCAGGACAGACTTCTATTAACCTAAGTAACCAAAAATTAAAGAGTTAAAAGAATTCCTATCCATCCCCTTTCTTCACCAAAGGACCAAAACGAGAGTCCCCACCGCCAATCCTTAGTGAAAGCATTAACTTGATAACTAGAGAACATCCACATCTCCTGTAAAAACAAATAGATATATGTAAATCAGCTATTATCTGAAATACTGCCGCCTTTTCAGATTTTTTAACAAACTATGGGTGTTAAAGAAGCCCATGTAATATCCATTTATAGTTACTAAGTCAGACTGCCTACCAATGCTATTCTCATTTCTTCCTCCTTTTCTTCTTTTTTCCCTTATAATCATCCTTTTGCACTCTCTCTCCCTCTTGAACCGATATTTGGGAATCAGTATCCCCCATATCCATCTCTGAATCCCCCCAGGACAGTTCCTCAAATGGATTTTTTGATTCAATACCATCTACCTCCACTAGTACCATATTCTTCACTGACCTACTAGACCTACGTAATAATGAAGGGGCTAGTGGGGGTTTAAGTTTACCCTGACCCATTCCACCCTTCTCCTCTAAATCATCAGAATAGCAAACCGGCTGGAGAAGCTTCAGCCCTCCTTCTCCAGCTTCCTTCTTCTGAACCGCTTTTCCCCCTGTCTGAACTTTCTCTTTCTGTGTACCCCTATTCTGGTGAGTTGCTACCTCTTCCACCCCAATGGATACCTCCTGCTGGGACACTCCAGCCTCTTGTGCTTGTTGGATCAAAGGTCTGACACTCCACAAACTAGCTTATTCTGGGCCGCCCAGGGACAGTCTTTAAAAGCATGATTCTTCTCTTCACACAAATCGCATTTTAAAGTGTTTGTACAAATAAAGTAATATGACCCACTTCTCCACAGTTATCGCATTTTGGTTGGTCACAAACATTAGATAAATGAGATTTAGAGCCTCATTTATAGCAGGCCCTGGGCTGCCCGCTATAAAAGCAGACCCCCCTGTCTCTTCCTAACATAAATGAATTGGGAATATGTTCAACCCCTGTTGCTGTTTGTTTAAGTTTCACCTTAAATTTCCACCCCCCTGTCCAAAATAATTCTGAATCTAAAATGGGTTCGGGTTCACTTAATACTTCACATTTCTGTGCCAACCAAAATTTAATATCCTCCACCTGAACACCCTCATTCCTGAACATCACTGTCACAAACTTTATCAGGGGCTTAGACAAAGGAATCATGAAAAAGGGTGTCCATAAAGGGGAAAACTTCACTTGGTTATACCTTTCCCAAAAAAGGTCAAGCAAAGCAGGTGAACGAAAACTAATATCATAATTGTCCTCACCCGAAATGTTGATAAATGCAAATACGTCCCTAGGAGAAAACTTCAAAGACTCTTTAATTAATGTTTTACCAACATACTATCTGTTTGGTCTATCCTTTAAACCACCTTTATAATGAATCTCACGCATTCCTCCTAGGTGCGCTTCCCTTTACACTGTGAAAATAGACTGGATAAAGGGGTTTTCCTGCTTTTTTTCCCCACTAATTTTCACCTGATCAATGTTATCCATATGAACACTCTCTGCCCTACCCGGCGGTACATAATTATTCTCCTTCCCTATTACAGAACACAATTCTTTCTTGCTACTTTCCTGAAAATTAACAGCATCAGAGGTAGAAGCTCCGTACCCCTTCCCCACCCCTGGCTTCCATTCTGGTGAAGCAGACTGCAATCCCCAAGCATTATCCCATGAAGAATCAGGTGTCCACACCCCCTGATCCTGCTGCCTCCAGCCAGCAGCTGATAACGCAGCCTGGGGTGACCAGGAGCTATCATGTTCCCCCACAACCCCCAAACTACCAGCAGCTCCTGTTTTTTCAACACCAAAGTCCTTCTTTTGAAATGCCTTAAAGGCTGTACTGTCAGCAGAGAAAAAAAAGTCAGTCACTCCTTCTTGCTGCCCATGCTTAATTTGAAAAGTCACAGTATCTTTTTCAGAAGCAGCCACCACTTTAGGATTAAATACAAAACCTGCATCCTTCGAGATCTGAATTGTAGGAAAGTTTTTATTTAAGTTAAGTATACCTACAGGTCACGAGGGTTTGAAGCGGATCCATCCTCTCGCTCCTGTCTCCAGATCAGTTCTTTCAGCTGAGTTCCCCCTTTGCTCCTCCGATTCTCCTCTCATTCCTCCTACCTCCATTTTTACTTTGCCTTTCTCTTGTAGGAGGTTTCTTCTTGCCAAGACCGCTAGTGTAGGCACTGCTCCACCGGCCTTCCCCGATCTCAGTTCCGTGTTGCCGGCTTCTCCTGCCGGTTTTAAAGGCACCGCGACCTCTATACTGGATTCCAACAATGACGGGTCCTCCGCTCCTCCAGCCTTAAAGGAACCCCGCTCCTCAACACAATCCTCCGCCTCCTCCGTTCTTTTTAGTGAAACGGACTTCTCAGTAATGTTCTGCGTGGGCCAAACAGCCCGTTCTTCATCGACCATCTCTGCGTTTACCAGCACTCTCTCTCCCATGTCGTGCTCTGACTGAGCCATGTTGCACTCAGTCGCCCTCATAGCCATACTCCCCTCTGGCCACTGAAAAGCAGCACAGAGCAGGGGAATTTCCCCGGTGTCCTGGCCAAATTTCCCTCATTCACTAAAAATACCATCAACAGCTTAATCTGGTTCAAGGTCAGTTGGCATTCATCTGTATCCCCTTCCCCCGGGTCGTGCCTGAAAATAGGCAGGATTTGTCTAGTGCGCTTACCTGGTCAACAAAAACTAAATAAAATAAATAAAAATAAATGTGGGAGCTGGGGGCACTGAGAGCACTGAGGATGGAGTAGCAGTCTGAGGAGCCTTTTAAGAGAGAAGAAAGTGGAGGACAGTAGGAGGTCAGAGAGGAGTGTATTCCAGATGAAAGGGAAATGAAAAGTGAAAGCAGTTTGATCAGATACAGAGCGGGGGCGAGAGACAGAATAGGTGTGGATTTCTGTGACACCGGGAGTAGTTTGAGGGGGAAGACTGGGATAGGCAGGAGGAGAGGGGGAGGCAGCCTCTGTGTCAATAAAGGACAGCCAGTTTAGGATGTAGTTTAGAACAGATTGCTTCAACATAGGAGGAGAAATCCAGGTGGTAGTCCAGCCACACGCCTAAGTATTCAAAGGCTGGAATGTTCTTGAGGGAAAAACCAGGCAAAGTAGTGAAGACAGGAGAAGACTGGAAAGTGGCCAATTTTTGCCTGGTGTCAAAAGTCATGGTCACTGTATTTTTGCTTTTAATTTGAGTTTGTTGTCCAGGAGCCAACACTGAACTCTATTGAAGTCTTCCTGGAGGTGGGACTGAACACTGATGGTAGAGGGTCAGGAGATGAAAATAGCAGTATCATCAGCGTACATATGCATTTTAAAATATTTGCAGACTGAGGGGAGATTGTTTATGAATAGGGAGAAAAGGATGGGGCAGAGGATGGAGCCTTGGGGGACTCCATCGTGAATAGGGAGCGGGGGAGAGAGAGAGAGAGAGAGAGAGCATCACCAATTTGAACTGATTGCTGCCTGGTAGAATCCATCACCATAGAAGGTTCTGGTGTATTGTGTCTCTCCAAAGGAAACTGTGGTGATCCACAGATAATAGTGAGCACCTGACTTGTAGTGTAACCAGCATTCACCACTACCAGGTGCTCCAGGCTCATTCTAGGAAGGTGGAAATGGATTGCAAGGAAAGGCAGACAACTTCAAATGCAACAAAAGGTTTATTCATGGATAACAGCAGGGGTCCAACCACTGTAGGCAGCAATCACAGGCACAATGGAAGTACTTTTCTTTAAGAACTTGCGAAACTTACTATGTTCTGTACAATTACTGTGTTTGTCACCACTACTACGACTTTATCAGTACTATGACTCTATCACTACTACAACTCTATCAGTACTGTGGGTCTTTCAGGACTATGACTGCATCAGTACTACAACTCTATCTGTACTATGACTCTATCAGTGCTATGAATCTATCAGTACTATGTCTCTATCAGTACTACAACTGTATCAGTACTGTACTCTATCACTACTACAACACTATCAGCACTACTGTATGACTCTATCACCCTGACCAGAGGTTGTTAAAGTATGTTCTGGGTTAACCCTCATTGCAGCTGTGAAGTAACAATGTGCAAACAAAAAGATACTTTGGGAAAAGACTTTCAGGGATGCGTGAACCACGCAGGGGCCAAGGACTTGGAGGCAACTGCCTAGGAAGTGGGGATCAACAGAGGATGCTCCTCATCTACAGACTTGTAGCCCAGAACAGATCATGACAGACCACTAGGTGAGATGCACTTGAGAAGACGGATGAACAGATGGACACAGGAAGAATGATGGATTCCCAGTACAGGAAGCACAAGGAATTGATCGATCAGTGGAAGGTTCATGACAGACTGCTGATCACTTGAGGAGATGGATGCTTTATCCACAGGATCCTCTGGGCATCACTGAAAGGTCAGCTCAGTCCACTGACTATGGTTGTCAGAAACTTGGGATCCAGTGACAAAGATGTCTGGCAGCTTTCATCATCTCGCAGATTTTGTTGTCCTTGGTCTTGCAGCTTTCCTCATCCCTAAAACAACAAAATCCCACCCCATGACAAATCGGAGCCCTAACTATTGAGCCGGGGTGGCTCCTAGGCTGATTTGACTTTCCTTATCTGGTAGGGACATAGCAATGCAGATAAGTTGAATGGGGCCTGGCCTGACTATCAGCTAACTTTAGCTCAATGACCACCCACTAAAATAATCCAATAGGTTGATGGAGAACACAGCAATCCATTCACAGCAACAGTGGAAGAAGATTACGTCACTTGATAGCCAGGATGCAAAAGTCAATAGCAGCAGTCAGTGCAGGTAATGAAACCCAGCTCAGAGCACTTGCAAGACAATTGCACAGTTCCAGGGACAAACAAGCAGCTTTGGGGCAATGTAACACAGTTCAAACAGTTCTCAGGCAATGTAACACAGTTCAGTCAGTTTTCAGGCAATACATACATTTCAGGCAGGTTTTCACACATATTGCCCCTTTAAAATGTCCCAAATGCCCTCAGGCCCAACACTAGCCCAATTAGAAAGCCACTAGTCAGCTCCTTTCTTGGCCACCTCTACTGATGGTCAGAAGGTGGAAAATATTTAAAAAAAACGTACCCACCTATGCGGCCGCAGTCACTGTCCTAACACACTATCAATCAATCAGGGGTCCCCAGAAAAAGTTGCTTTAACTCAGGGCTGCTAAAATCCCCACTGGGTGTCAGGGACTAGGGTGCATCAGACATATGCAGGGTACCTGGATTTGCTGGACCCCCTCTTAATTTGCTTTGCTGGGCCCCTTTAAACTGCAGGGATTTCCTTGCTGGGCCCCTTTATGCTATGGACCTTTCTTGCTGGGCCCCTTCTATCATTGGGTCCCTTTAAACCTGGGTGCCTAACTTCACTGGGCCCCCTTTTACCTCGCTGGGGCTTGTATTTGCCCCTATAAGACCCCTCCTGTGTGTGACCCCCTTTTAACTCTGGGCCTGATGTTGCCCCTTTAAATCTGCTGGACCTCAGCAAGGCTTTTCTGCCAGTCACTTTCCCCTTGCTCTGCCTTTGCTCCTCCCCTTTCATAAATATTTATAAAACTTTACTGTGGGCCTCTATGCTGTCCCCTCCTATTGGCGCCGTTGGCCCAATGAATATTAATTTATGCAAAATTGGACCGACCCCTCCTTTGGCACTTGGCCAACCCACCTAGGATCTGCCTAAACAATTTAGTCATTTTTTCTTTATTTAAACAAATCATGCAGTCAGCATTTTTGCAGTGGTGCTGCCGCTGACTCACCACCCCGACTTGGGTGAAGGAATCTCTTGTGGGAAGTGAGAGGCTTGCAGCCAGTGGGAGGGACTTCAGGCAGGAATTGGAGAGCAAAGGGGCCTTGCGGGACTTTCTGATGCTCAACTGTCTTTCTCTGAATTTGGCTGTACTGTCACTGCCAATGAGGGACCAGGCAAACTTTCATATTAATTAAAACAAAAAGACGGGACTGAACTTAACCCACATCATGGCACAGGACTGGGATCAGGACTGCAGCACCACAGCACTGGACCTGATGCTGGCACTGAGGGATGATAGGCTGTTCCACGTCATAACAGCGATCGTGGAATAGCGATTGCCGTTACGGTCAGTGTACATTGCCAAAAATGAATTTTGGCGATGTACACTCGCAGCGCGGACAAAAACGGCACCCGAGATCTACGGGTCTTATTTTTAATGTGGGGAGATGTGCCTCCCACCTTGCACGTTCTCAACTCCAGAGGTGCATGTCGAGAGGTGTGAAAAACTTAAAGAATGTAAACCGCCTGCCGGCAAAAAAACCCACACTGCGCTGGACCCAAATCCTGCACCCTCGCCTCCCAGTTGACCACTCTCCCTACCATGCTAGCAGACCAGCTTGGCAGCTGCCAGCATACCCCCCCACCATCCCTCCTACCTGTCCCCTGCGATGCCGTGTATACCATTCTTACCTCCGTCACGGTATTTTATACCAGTATCTGGTTGCCCCCCAACTAGGTAGGTTACTGTGACCAAGAAACTGGTTACCGATGAGAGAGCGAGAGACTTTCACAGGTGAACTTAGGCACCGTAATTGATTCGCTGTTTTTGTAGGCACTCAATTTCGGTCACCTTGTTCACTGGATACCATGAGGGGTGGACCACAGGTAAGCTCTTCTAATACATTGCCACTAACCTGTATCCCCGCTGTCCCTCCTTTCACTGTGAGTGGATGTCTAACTTCTTCTGGAGTACCTCAGAGCACTCCCTTTTGAGCTCTTCTATGCCCCAGCATGACAGTGACTGACCATCCGCTTCCTCGGCCACAGCCCAACTGTAGCCCCAAGCAGCATTCGGGATGCCATGTCCCAGACAATGCTGGCCACTCCTCAACAGTCCAGCACATGCTGTACTTCAAAAGATGCTCCCCTGACTCGTGCTGCTTTCCTTGGGGCCAGGGGAAGCAAAGGAAGAATAAAACCCTTTTTTTTTACATTCCTGACCACTGTCCGGTGATTGGTGGGGGAAACACACTGCAAAGGGGCCCCACATACTCTGCCCCTGTGCCACCCCTCATGCTGACCACACTGCCCAAGGACCATAAAGGGGCACCTTATTTTATTTATTTAAATTACTGTTGTGCCCCCATGCTTTTGCGGCACTACAGATTTGGGCCTGTCTAAAAATACATGTCCCCATGTATTCATAATAAACAGATTATCAACTTATACTCTATCATTTCTAAAAACATCTACTTAACTTATCTTAAATCATGACTCTAAGTTTTATTACTTATCATCCAGTTGCCATTGTGAGAATTTACTATAACCCCTGCAGTAAAGGAGGACCCTTTTTATGGAAAGGTTCTATCTGAGACTTAAGCTGCCTCCAGAATGAATCATTTTGGGGGTATCCCAAGGGTTGATCTATGCAACCTTCCAGGTAGTTGTTCTGTCATCAAAAATTCTGAAGACATCGAACTAGGGGGATTATCAGGGATTCTCTGGATCCAAGGTAACATAGGACAGTTTTCTAGAGTAAGGTTTGGAGCCTCCTGGGGAAAGTGACTCTGTCTCTCACTTGCAGCTGAGTCCTGAACTTCTTGGTCCAGTTCTTTTGTCTCAGAAAGCACATGACTTGATCAGATTATGGTGTACCACCTTTTGGATGGGGGTACCAGATTCCATCTGGATTTGGTACACAAGCATGTTGGGGTAAGGAATGTCTATAATGCTATATCGATTTGGATCCCATTTGGTCTTTAATTTCTGACAACTGTGGGTGTGTCTATGTAGAACTCTGTCTACAATCAACAGTGGCTCAGCTTTAGCTTTCTTGTCATACAGGGCCTGCTATCGCTCTCTCACCTTTGTCATTTCTTTTGTGACAACTTCACCAGCCATTTGCATTGGACTATGATGGTCTTGGAACCACTCTGTTTTAAGCTGTATTGCAGTCTCAGTCAGTACCCCAAGCACCAAGTCCAATAAACGTCCGTGGTGTCTGAACATCAGATAATAAGGCACGTGCCCTGTAGAATAATGCACTGTGTTACTGTAGATATGTACCAATTCAGGAAGGACAGTTGGCCAATTTTAATGTTGCGGTTATGAAAGGGACCTTAGCATGATGATTATGGTTCCATTGGCTCTCTCACAAAGTCCATTCGCTTGCGGGTGGTATGCGGTAGTTCGCATCTTGTAACTCCCATACAACACACACAGTTCTTGAAAATGTTGCGACTCAGATGCTGTCCCTTGATCTGTTATGATTTGATTTGGGTACCCATATGGTTTGACAAAATTGTTCCACAAGGCCTTGGTAGTAGTTTTGGCTGTGAGATCCTGCACAGGTGCTTTTACTAGGAATTTTCTGCAATGGTCAGTAATGGTGAGAATGTATAAGTATCCATCTTTACTGGGATCTAATTTGAGGTGATCTAAGGCAACCAGGTCAAGAGGAGCTTTGCTGATGATTGGGATCAGAGGGGCTTGCTCAGAGTCACTTGGATTGAGTTTTAAATTACAGGTCTCACACTTCTTGTACCATTGCACCACATCTTCCCATATACCAGTCCAATAAAATCACTCTCTTAGGTTACTCTCAGTCTTTTTACAGCCAAAGTGTCCAGACAGATCATGAAATGTTTCCAGAGCAATAGGTGCTGCTTGACGAGGTAAGACCACTTGGAGAATTTCTCCATGTGTTTTCGGATCTCTGGTTTTCCGAACCAGTCTTCTTTGCTGAATAACAAATTGCTCTCAGTGGCGCAATAGCTTGGTTAGCACCACAGGTGCTATTTTTCTTTCTTGTGGTGATAAACTCTGATTAGTGAGAATTAACTCTCGCATTCGGCGGGTGAGAGGGCTTTGCATTTGCGATTGCTTCCACAGGTCGTCATCTTGCTTGAATCTTGGGAGTTCAGATTCAGACTCTTTGTTTTGCACCCTTTGTGGCCATAGGCATCAACTACGGGGGGGGGGCTGAGGGGCTGAAACCCCCCAGGATGATTAGTTAGGGGCTCTGCCACCCCCCCTGGGAATTTACACTATTGTAGCAGTGGTTAAAATGAGACAGAATGGGCCACTAGCGCTTTCACTTTAACTCCCCTGCCAACCCAGGCAATCTTTCCACACCAGGAGGACAAGCAAGGTCAAAAACCAATCACAGCATTTGGAGTACCTGGTTGATGTGGTTACATGACGCCATTTCAGAATTCAGCAAGATTGGTGCTGACAGTCATTTTCCGTGCTCACATCACTTGCTCAGCCCTGTAGCGGTCGCAGATAAGTGGGTTCCTTTTTTGTCACTGACTGCCGTTCCCTACCTCACAAGTGGAGAGGACTGAAAGTTGCCCATGTCAGAGCAGAACCCCCCCCCCACTGCAGAAACCGCTCAACCAGCGACCTCACCTTGCTTGCCTGTCACCTCCTCCAGCTGCTCGGCTACTAGCCCTCGGCTACTGTGACCGAGAAACTGGTTACGGACGAAAGAGCGAGAGACTTCCACCAGCCTGCAGGAAAACACAAGTAAGTAAAAACAGCTTTCCGGTAAACATAGAAACATAGAAGAAACATAGAATTTGACAGCAGATAAGGACCGCTTGGCCCACCCAGTCTGCCCATTTCCCTATCTGATGGATAAGCTGCAGATTCTAGTTAATCAACAGCTTACTTCCTCCTGCTCCCTACTAGAATTGTCTTATGCCTGTCCCATGCATTCTTGAATTCTCCCACTGTTCCTGACTCCACAACCTCCTCAGGAAGGCTGTTCCATGCATCCACACCTCTCTCTGTGAAAAAATACTTTCTAACATTATCTCTGAGCCATCCTCCCTCTATCTTGAAATTGTGCCCCCTTGTTCTTGCACATCTCTTCTTCTGAAAGATACTACCCTCTTGTACCTTGTTCATTCCCTTGAGATACTTGAAAGTTTCTATCATGTCCCCCCTCTCCCTCCTTTCCTCAAGGGTATACATATTAAGCTGCTTTAGTCTCTCCTCGTATGTCTTCTGGTGCAGACCTTGCACCATTTCGGTTGCCCTCCTTTGAACAGCCTCCACTCTGTCTATGTCTTTGCGGAGATGGGGTCTCCAGAATTGCATGAAGTACTCCAGATGGGGTCTCACTAACTGTCTGTAGAGAGGGATAACAACTTCCTGTTTTCTACTGTTGATGCCTCTCCCTATGCATTCCAGTATCCCCCCAGCTCTCCTTACTGCCTTCTCACATTGCTTGCCCACCTTTAGGTCATCTGATATAATTACTCCTAGGACTCTTTCGATTTTTGTTGTTGATATTAACTCACCCCCCATTGTATACTCTTCTCCTGGGTTTTGTTTCCCAGATGCATTACCTTGCACTTCTTTGCATTTAATGTGAGCTGCCATGTATTTGACCATTCCTCCAACCTTGCCAAGTCCCTTTTCATTCTTTCCACCCCACATTGTGTATCAACCCTGTTGCAGATATTTGTGTCATCTGCAGAGAGGCATACCTTTCCTTCCAGGTGCTCTCCAATGTCACTTATAAAGATATTAAAGAGGACCGGTCCCAGTACCGAACCCTGCGGTACCCCGCTAGTTACCCTCCTTTCTTCACTGTGGACTCAGTTTATCATTACCTTTTGCGTCCTGTTGTCCAGCCAATTTTTTATCAAGGCTACCACCTTGGGACCCACTCCAAGGCTGGCTAACTTGTATATTAATCTTATGTGTGAGACTGTGTTGAATGCCTTGCTAAAATCTAGGTAGGCCATATCCACAGCCCCTCACTAGTCTACTACTTTGGTCACCCAGCCAAAGAAATCTATTAGGTTCATCTGACATGACCTTCCTGCTGTGAAACCATGCTGCCTTGGGTCCTGTGCCCCACTGGCCTCTAGGTACTCAGAAATTATTTCCTTCAGAAGTGATTCCATCATTTTCCCTACCACTGAAGTCAAACTAACTGGTCTGTAGTTTTCTGCCTCTGCCCTGCTCCCACTTTTGTGAAGTGGAATCACATTTGCCCTCCTCCAGTCCTCAGGTACCACTCCATCCTCCCATGATTTGTTAAAGAGAGCAGTCAGTGGTGTTTCTATTTCTACCCTTAGTTCTTTTAGTATTCTTGGGTGAATCCTATCAGGCCCCATTACTTTGTCCACCCTCAGTTTCAAGAGTTCTTTCAAAACCCTTTCTTCTGTGAATGGACTGGTATCGACCCCCCTATTCAGAGTGTCTCCCTTGTTTGGTTTAGGCACCTCCCCCTCCTCATCTGTTGTGAATACTGAGCAGAAATATTCGTTCAGTATCCCTGCTTTTTCACTGTCACCCTCTGTCCACATTCCCTCCCCTTTATTAAGTCTCTGTATCCCTCCTTGGTCTTTCTTCGCTCCCTAATGTACCTATAAAAGGTTTTATCCCCCTTCTTAACAGAGTTGGCTATCTTTTCCTCAGTTTGTGCCTTTGCTATTCTGACTGCCTTCCCTGCCTCCTTCTGCTTTAACTGATAAAGTTCTCTGTCCTGCTCCTTCTGTGTTTCCTTATATTTCCTGAATGCTATCCTTTTCTCCTTAACCGTCCCTGCCACCTCTTTTGAGAACCATAGTGTTTTTCCTTCATTTTGTTTTATTGATTTGCTTCACACAAAGGCTTGTTGCCTCTGTGATGGCTGTTTTGATTATTCCCCATTGTTCCTCCACCCCTCCTTCTTGCCCATTTGCTAGTCCTTTTCTAAGGCACTCTCTCATGTTCCCAAAGTCAGCCTTCCTAAAGTCCAATACTCTTGTTTTTGTATAGCTTGACTCTATGGCTGTGTTTATTGTGAACCACACTGTTTGGTGGTCACTTGTTCCCAGATGGCTACCCACTTCTAAATCTGAGATCCTTTCTCCTTCCCCATTTGAGAGTACCAGGTCTAAGATTGCTCCCTCCAGAGTGGGTTCCAACACTAGCTGTCTGAGGCATGCCCCCTGTAGGGCATCAAGAATGACCCTGCTCTTGGATGTGCCTGCAGCAAAGGTACTCCAGTTAACATCTGGCATATTCAGGTCCCCCATCAACAATATCTCCCCTTTTTCTGCCATTTTAAGGATGCCTTCTATCATTTCCTTGTCCAATTCCTCCTCCTGAGATGGGGGTCTGTACACAACCCCCATGCGGATTGTGGTGCCATTTCCTGTCTCCAGGGTCAACCATAGTGACTCATCAACTTCCTGTTTACTCTTTAGTTTTGTTGCTTTAATTCCTTCCCTTATATAGAGAGCTACTCCTCCTCCTCCTCTTTTACTCACCCTGTCCCTCCTGTAGACTGTGTATCCTGGTATGTTGACTTCCCACTAATGGTTCTCTGTGTACCATGGTTCAGTGACTGCCACAATATCCAGGCATCCCTCTTCCATTAAGGCCACTAGTTCAGGGAGCTTGTTGCACAGACTACGGGTATTGGTACTCATCACCTTCCATTTCTTTTTTATGGCCTTAGCTTTTTTAGCCCCATCCCTGTCCTTAACACCTTTTTCTGCATTTATCTCTGTCCTGCTCCCTACTGACTTCTCTGCCTTGGTGTTTACCTCTCTAACTACTGCGCTTTGTGGGGGGAGGCTGGGATTTCCTTGCTCCTTTTTAGTGCCTCCTCCCTTAGCTAGTTTAAATGCTTGCCAATGAAGCATTTAAACCTGTCACCTAGGATCCTGGATCCCCCCCCTGACAGATGCAGACCATCGTGCCAGTATAAGCCTGCATCCCTCCAGGTGGCTCCCCAGTCCCCAGTGAAGCCAAAACCCTGAGCTCCACAGCAGTTTTTCAATCATTCATTGCATTCCGTGGTGCGGAATACCCTAGCATCATCCCTGCCATAGACAGGCAGCACCTCCGAGAAGTTTACCGTACATGCTACTTGTCTAAGGCCCCTCCCCAACTCCACAAACTCATCTTGCACCGCTCTGATCCCATTTACAGCCAGGTCATTTGTGCCTAGGTGGACAATGACATCCGGCTCCCTCCCTCGTGCAGCTGTTCCTGCGATCCTGAGGATTTGCTTCCTGTCCCTCCAAGCTGTGGTGCCAGGCAGGCACCTTACCTCCCTATCCCCTTCCTCCCCCACGTCTATCCCCCCTAATGATTGAGTCATTACATTACATTACAGGAGGAGAGGCATCCATCCTGGGTTGGCATTACAGTAACGGCAGGTGTCAGATGTGTTGTGTGTTATTTATTCTTTAACAGGATAATACTTTTTTTAATTTCTAAATTCTCATCCCATCTGACAATGGCATGACAGGTTTCCCTGGTAGAAGTAACATATATAGCAGTGTCCCACTTCCATTTCAGCATGTGCCTACTACTACCAGGATTTCACTGCAGTCTGCAGAACTTTCATGCGACACGTTACAAAACTGAGTTTTAAAACATAAATTCATTCAGCGGGAACGCTTTAGGAAAAATACCATTCACTTGGTTATGTGTAATATCCAGTGACTCCCTAAAGCTTTAGATTTTCAATTAGCACTCTTCAGCTCAGTCTGTTCTACAATCCCTAAGCAATAAAAAAAAGCCTTGTTTAGGAGTGTCAGCATGTTTGTCACAAGTGTTTGTTTTTCCCAGTTAGAGGACAGTGATTTTGTGAATCCACATAACTTTAAAAAAAATGCATTTTACATGAGTCTGGTGTTATGGACAACAGTGAATTTGTGTTTGAGAAGCAGGCAGCTAAGGCACTTGCTAAATAAGTCACCTATTCCAGCATAGTGTGTGGGTACTATATGGAAAATGTCTTGACATCAGGCTATATTCCTTCAGGACATGCATGGTGAGACTACTGCATCGGTGCACTGTAAGTACCATTAGTGTTCCCACAAGGCCCACAAGGAAAACTGCACTATATGTGTGTGTGTGTGTGTGTGTGTGTGTGTGTGTGTGTGTGTGTGTGTGTGTTTGATGGTATTCCCACTCATAGAAATAATGAAATTAAACAATACGTATTTGGGGATAGATGTTGGCTGGTCTGTTCAGAAAGATTGACATCCCATGTGCCAATAAATGATGTAGCAACTGCAGTTGTCCTGGTAACAGGCTCAGGCTCTGCTGTGAAGTCACTGATGATTAGTCGTACTAAGCTTCTGTAACCTTATTAGCTGGCAAGGAAACAAGATATGTTGGTTCTTTTAAGTGAAGGTGCCCATTGGTAGAGACGGGAGAGTCAATCATAATACACCTTCTTCAAATGTCATTTATGGATTATTCAGAGTGGGTACATTTTACTGAAGACTAGTAAATGTTCCTGTTGTTTTCTGGGATCTGAAGAGGGAGGGGTGGTGCCAACAGGATTTGCCAGTAGCTGGGAAGGGGTCAGGGTGGGTGAGTGACATTACTAGTGTCTGCAACACTTGAGGTGTGGGGTCAAGAAACATAGAAACAGAAATCCAACAAGAGAGATGATTCTTCCTTTGTATGCACATTCTACATACACTCTCAGAAGCACATCTGTATGAAATTGCCATCAGAAATTTTTCTTGTACCTGCTTCCATGTGACTGTATACAAAACTTGAAGCAGTATTGAGTTTGCAACAGCAAGCTTTTTAGCTTCCATTTTATTAGTTTTTCTAATCAAAATTGGGAGATAAACATGATAAACTGCAATATTTTTAACTTAGTGTAAAACAAGCACATCTTATTAACCCTTTCTAAATAAGCTGAGGTGTCTGAATTTTAATAATAATGTTAGGCTATGTCAGTTTATTAGTATGTCTTGGCTTTGTTAAATTGATCTCATTACTTCTGGGTTTCTTGAAGTTACTGCACCCCCTTGAGAAAACTGTATTTAATCAACCTACCTATTTCTGGGTTTTTACGTTTGGTATTTAATAAGCCAAAAATAATAATAACAGTATGTATAAACTCCTGGCCCTTTTAAGGCCTGTGTTGTAAACTGTTATACCAAACATAGTAATATCTCATACCTATGATTCTTGCCCCAAGGTCTTCTAAGTGGTATATATAGAAATGTATTCCCCCTTTCTTGGATCAGGCTACACATCTAACTGTAGTCAACATATGTAAATTGACAACACATACAGATATTGAAAGAAGTAAGCACTATCCCTTTGCCATTTTGCTTGCAGGCCTAAAAACCCACATAAAAAGTAAAAAATCTAATAGAAGAAATAAATTCAATTGATTTTGGAAGAATAGGATTAAACTGGACACATTTGGGCTTTTTTTTTTGCAAAGGTTTGGTGCTTCTCTTAATGTTGATATTGGTAAGTGGAGATGTGGAAACAAATCCTGGACCTCAACAACAAACGCATATTATTAAAATAGCCCACGATAATGCTAGAAGTCTAGTGGGCAAACAGGCTCTTTTTGAACAATGGATAAATGCTAGGGACTATGATATTGTGGGTATCTCAGAGACCTGGCTCATGAACAAACACCTGGACTCTGAGATATCCACAAAAAATTATAAACTCTTTTGATATAATAGACCACGTAGAGGGGAGATGGGTGGCATTGTTTATAAAGGATACTTTAGGCCAGACAAAACTGCTTTTTTTAGTAAACATAGAAGGTATTGAGATTGTCCTAGTTCATGTTCTTAAGTTAAAAAAATGTGTTGGAGTAGTATACTCATATCCCAAGGTTAAGCCTGTAGCATTTGAAACATTATCATCCAAAATTACCACCATAATTAAAGAAAAGGAGACAATACTGATCAGAGAGTTCAACTGCACCTGGGGTGCAGCTAGAGGCCAAAAACCTGAAGCACAACTACAACCTTCAGGCCCAACACAGGTCATAAACATTCCCACACGTAAAAGTACATCCTGGACCTAATTTTTATGACTGCAGGTATTAAACTATCATATTTTAAGGTATGCACACCAAATTTAGAGGATCATTTTTACCTAGAATGTGAAATACAATGTAAATATGAACAAATGAACACAGCAAAAGCAAAATCTATAAGAGACCTTAAAAAGTTTAATAGATCAAGGTTCCAATACCAACTGGAACAAGAAAACTGGCAACGAATAAATCTCATCCCAGATGTTGATTTAGCAGTTAGAGAATTTACCAGAACTTATGTGGATATCTGTAACAAAAATGCACCTTTCAAACAAGTAAAATAAAGAAAACAACACTATCCTTGCATTGACAACAAAATAAAAAAACAGATTAGATGGAAGGCTAGAGTGTGGAAGAAGGCAAATCAAACCTTGAAAGTGGAGGACTGGGAACTATTCAAAAAAATTAGGAACAAATGCAAAAGCATGATTAAAAAGGCTAGAAAAAATATTACAAATGTAAAATAAATCAGACTAAAAACCCTGCACAATACTGGAATTTAATAAAACAACTTGAAGGAAAAACAAAGAAAGGTATAGAAATAAATATACAGGATGAGAAGGAAGAAGAAAGGAGTGCATAACAATTTGCAAATAATTTAAATCAATATTTTTGCTACCTCCCAGATATAGATGTTAAATGTCAATTGGATGGCACATCCAATATACAGAATGCTTCACTTGAAGCAGTACATATTAATCAAAATACAACACAATTCAACTTTCAAGTAATTAGACCAAATGAAGTACAAAAGCAAATACAAAAATTGAATTCGAAGAAGGCCACAGGATTAGATCAAGTGGAGATAAAAAATTTTAAAGGATTCAGTTGAACAGATAACCCCAACCTTAACAGATTTGTTTAATGCCAGCTTACAATAAAGGATTTATCCAGACTTTTGGAAGAACCCTAAAATAATACCCATTTTTAAGGGAGGAGGTAAAGACGACCTGACAAATTATCGCCTATAGGCCTGCTGTCTACGATCTCTAAAGTATTTGAAAGATTGGTATGCAACCAAATATATGAGTTTCTTGAAAAACACAAACTGTTATTGGACTGTCAGGTGGGCTTTAGGGTGGGGTGGTCAACGGACATTGCTCTGGCAGACTTCATAGATACAGTCTCAAATGGACTAGAGGTGGGGGAGTCTGTTGGAGCGGTGTTTGTCGACCTCTCAAAAGTCTTTGATCTGGTTGATTACAGCATTTTGATGGATAGGCTTACACTTGTTGGCATGTCTGATCCAGTTAAACATGGATGCCTTCCTACCTGACAGAGTGCACTCAGCAGGTCTGTGTGGGTGATATACTATCTGAGAAGGGGGGATTTTTAGGGATTTCCCCCAGGGTTCGATCCTGGGTCCCCTTCTGTTTTTAATTTACATGAACCCATTGCCACACTTGATTGAAAGGAGCAAAAGTTATCTGTACGCAGATGATATTGTCCTGATAGCGAGAGCCAAGGATAGAATGGAACTATAAAATACCCTGCAGTCTGACTTCAAAAACCTGCAGTGTTGGCTGCAGGCCTCCAAAATGGTTCTGAGTAAGAAAAAGGCTCAAGTTATGTTGTCTAAAACGAGAGGTACAACAAAGACACACAACCGAGGATTGAATATTGTCACTCTAGATAATCATAAGTTGGAAGAAGTAGAACAATACAAATACCTAGGGGTACTTTGGATAACAAACTTACATTTGGAGGGCATATAGCCAGCACTGTGGGTAAAGTGAATGTCAGACTGGGGACTCTGCAAAGGAAAGTTTCATTTCTGCCTAAAGAGGACAGAAATAAAGTAGCACAGCAACTATTGTTACCAGTTCTAGAATACAGTAGTATAATCTATCAACATGCAACAAAAACTTCACTAGACAAGTTATATAAAGTATTTTATAAGATAGCAAGATTTGTCTTAAACTGTCATTTCAATACACACCACTGCAGCCTTCTGCAACAGTTAAATCTGGACTCCCTCAAAATGAGAAGGAAAAAACGATTGGGTTAAAAAGCATATGTGGAATTTGGAGAGGGGAATGGAACAAAATGTGCACAGAAACCAAACAATAAATGTACTCTGAGGGACACAAAAAAACAGATGCTTAAGGATCCCCTTTGTCAAAAATGTGTTTAGTAAGATGCAAAGAAGGTATTACCTCCCAAAAATATGGAATGAATTAAAACCAGAGATTAGAAATGCAAGAAATATAGGAGAGTTTAGAAAAGGTATAGACACAATGTGGAAAGTTATTTATCACTGTCTAGGATAGTGAAGTGCTTTAGGATATTGACAAGAAATGGATGGGTTATAAAATAGGATTGCCTCTTACAATTTATGTAAATAAGTCTATGTACAATAAACTTTATGCAACATCTTGTCTCAAATTATCTTGTGATGATCTAGTAAAGGAAACATTGTTTCATAGTATAGTATAAATATTTCTTGTTTTTTGTATACAATACTAAATTAAGATCCCTGTCTTTGTACTGTTTAAAACTCTTTGTAAGTTTATAGTTAAATGTGCTTTGAAAGTGTGTCATGGATTCTGATTGTAAGTCTTTTGGTCCTCTTTGAAACAATTGTCAGGTTTTGCACACTTCCACTTTATGTAACCATCTGCTTATACAGGACAACTTTTGTAAAACAAGGCCTTACAGTCCTAAAAGTTTATCTCCTGTTAAATAAGTTTTTATCTATCTTTTTATCTATCAAATTGTCGGCAGATAAGAACAGCTAGGCCCATCCAGTCTGCCCATAAACCCTATAATTGTTTGCAGCCTCTGACCTGTAAACCCTATACTTGTTTGCAGCTTCTGACCCTATCTGGTCAGTGGCTGTTCATCAACTCCTTCCCTCCTCAAGGTTCCCTTGTGCCTGTCCCAGGCATGTTTAAAACCCCCCACTGTGTTCGCTCCCACCACCTCTTGTGGCAGACTGTTCCATGTGTCCACCACCCTCTCTGTGAAGAAAAACTTTCTCACATTTCCTGTTAACATGCCCCCCCTCCAATTTCATATTATGTCCCCTTGTTCTTGTATTCCTTCTACATTTGAAGATGTCTCCCCCCGCACCTTATTTATGCCCTTGAGGTACCTGAATGTTTCTATCATGTCCCCCTGATCCCTCCTTTCCTCCAGTGAATACATATTAAGGTCCTTTAATCTTTCCTCATATGTTTTGCGGTGAAAGCCCTGTACCATCTTGGTCACCCTTCTCGGGACCACCTCCACCCCGTCAATGTTCATGCAAAGGTGTGGCCTCCAGAATTACACATAGTACTCTAGGTGAGGCCTCACTAGTGTTTTATACAATGGCATCACCACCTTCTGCCTTCTGCTAGTAATACCTCTGCCCATGCACCCCAGCATGCCACTGGCCCTCCCCTGCAGCCTTTGTGCTCTGCTTTGACAGCTTTAGGCCCTCAGAAATGATAACCCCCAGGTCCCTTTCTTCCTTGGTGATTGCTAGTACCCCCCCCATCCTGTAGCTCTCCCCTAGGTTCCCTCTTCCTAGGTGCATTATTTTGCACCTCTTTGCATTGAACCTCAGTTGCCACACCTCAGACCATTGTTCCAGCTTCCCCAGGTCCCTCCTCATTTTCTTCACCCCCTCTTGAGTATCCACCCTGTTGCAGATCTTGGTGTCATCTGCAAACAGGCAGACCTTTCACTGTAGCCCTTCCGCAATGTCACTAATGAAGACATTGAACAGGATCAACCCAAGAACTGATCCCTGAGGAACCCCGCTGGTCACCCTCCTCTCCCAGGACTGGATCCCATTTACCACCACCCTCTGCCTCCTATCTGTGAGCCGGTTTCTAACCCAGTTTACCACCTTGTGCCCCATGCCTAGACTACCCATCACCCAAGGTGGGTGAGTCACACCATCAGATGCTATGCCAGTAAATGGGGAAGGGCAAGGTAGGTGAGTGACACTACCACTTGCTAGGCAGTAGGCAATGAAATACATGCATATTTGGGTAATGTGCTATGATTGAAGTGGAGTTTGTTATGCTGTGCTATCACTTCAGAAAACCTTCAAAATGCACCACAGAGCACCAAAAACCTCAGAACTTCTGGGGGCCTTGGTAGCCCCCAGACCCCTGACCATTTCTTCAGCCCCCCCCCCAGGAAAAATAAAAGTCGGCTCCTATGTTTGTGGCAGACATTGGCAACACGCTTGGATGGATTTGCAAAAATAGTGGCATTTCTATATTTTCTTGCTGGGTGTCATCTGCTTTGGGTTCATCATGGGTAGGTAACCGGGACAATGCATCAACATTTGCATTTGATTGGCAAGGTCTGTATCAGATTGAAAAGTTGAATTTGGCCAGACGGGATGCCCATCACTGTTCTAAGGCCTCTAACTTGGCTTTGTTGAGTTGAGCCAGGGGGTTATCTGTGTATCCTTCAAAGTTACTGGCAGCCAGGTAATTTTTAAATTTCTCAGTCACAACCCACACTAGCACTAGGAATTTGTGTTTGAAAGAGCTACTGTATATCTTTCTTCATTCCGCTCTGAGCCTTGAAGACCTCTGCTTGCATAAGTGATAACTCTTTCTGTCCCTTCTTGTTCATGGGCTAAAACATCTCCCAGTCCATGACTGTTGGCATCAATGTATACCCGGAATGGTTTATTGTAGTCCAAATAAGCAAGGATTGGGGCTTCTGTCAGAATTTTCTTCAACTGTTCCAAAGCACTTTGTTGAGCATCTGTCCATCTCACCAGGGTATTTTGGGTTACTTTTTGGTTCTTTCTCCCTCTCAGAAGTTCATGCAGTGGAGCAGCAATCTTAGAAAAGTCCTTAATGAACCTTCTATAATAGTCCACAAATCCCAAAAACTTTCTTACATGCCAGATAGTGATGGGAATGGGCCACTCTTTTACAGCATTGATCTTTTCGGGATATGTGATACCCCTGCAGAACTCACAATATGTCCCAGGTGGTTAACTTGACTTTTTAAGAAATGGCATTAGAGGGTTTGATCTTCAATCCATATTCTGCCAGCCACTTGAACACTATCTCCAGGTGGCACAGATGATTCTGGTAGGCTCGCGAGTAGACTATGTCGTCATTCAAATATAGCAGGACAATTTTGAAATTCTGGCTGCCCAAACAGTGTTTGACTAGCCCCTGGAAAGTGCCTGGTGCATTACGCAGACCAAAGGGCATCTGGGAAAACTCAAATAATCCCATTGGCGTAATGAAGGCTGTCTTTTCTTGATCAGCCAGAGTTAGTGGTACCTGCCAGTACCCACTAGCTTGATCTAGCATGGAGAAATATACTGCAGATTTTAAGGCAGTCAATGAATCTTCAATCTGGGGCAATGGATACACAACTTTCTGAGTTACTTGATCCAGTTTCCTGTAGTCCACACAGAATCACAACTTTCCATCCTTTTTCCTCACCAGAATGATGGGTGCCACCCATGGACTATGGCTCTCTTCAGTTACTTTGCTGTCCAGCATCTCTTTCAGCATTTGCCAGAGAAAGTGACCTGAACCTCTCTCAGATAGGAGGGTGGTTCATAGTTGAGCTATGGTGTCGGACGGCCTCCGTGCACCCAAAATCAAGAGGATGTTACGAGAAGACATTACAATGCTTCTTGACCAACTCCAGTACTTGTTGCTTCTGATCCTCAGGTGTGTCTTCTGTACCCAGGTCTGTTTCTTTCAGCCACTCTTCAATACCATCGCCATGGGATAAGTCAGTAGCCACTGCCGAACAGTGGACATACAACCCGCCTCTAGGTTCTCTGGGAGTGGCTTCCACCACCTCGTCTGACTCAGTTAGTAACAGGCACCCAATGGGTTGATGCCAGTATAGGCATATGGTGGTAGCTCCACAATTAAGTATTTGTATAGGTACCTGTCCTTTTTTGACTTTCACTAGACTTTGTGCCACCATGACTGGGTTGTCTGCCGAACTACTACAGGGTCCTAGTAATGCCATATAGTTTTTCCCTTGAATTCCTGCTTTGGCTTTGCAAATTAGAATTGTGTCAGTTCCTGGGCTCAACTGCACTGCTTCTTGATCAGCAATCCACATTTTACCGATCTCTCCCTCTTCATTTGTGAACTGACAATAACTTTGGATGAGATTTATAGTGCGTTGACAGACCCACTTCTCTGTCTTATGTAATTGCAATCCTTGCTGTCTCAAGGCAGCTACCAATTCCTGGTAACAATGGCGGAGGACATTCATCTCTATGATCACAGGTGGTAGATTCTCAGTAGTCGAGTTATTAACAATCAGTCCTTGATCAGGGTGAGTTGTGTCTCCCAACTGAATAGTAGCTTCGAAGTACCCCACATAAAGAATGGCTAGGCCATTGCTTGCTACCAAGTTGATCCATTTGGAAGGCAGTTTCTGGAGCAGGGTGCTTGGCCACTGCTGAAAGAAATGTTTGCTATGTATTGTTGTGACCTGTGATCCAATATCTAGAACTGCATGGAGTTCGATGCTGTCTATTTTTATAGGGACGATTGGACATCTCCCCATCTTGCCATTTAGGATAAGTTGGACCTACCTCTGGTTGGCCTGAGGGTTGGTCCTCTGCCTTGGGGACTCTCTGTTTAAATTCACCATCGTGACACTCTGATTACACCTCTACCCAATGTGCCCACTTATTCCACATCTTCTGCATATAAGGTTGACTTGGGCATCAAAGGGATCACTAGATCATCTGCCATAACTCTGTCTTTTCACTGGGGCAGGTTGTCTGGGTTCTACATGCCTCACTGGTTCAGAACTTGGCCCTTGTCTCCACCCTTCTTCTAGGGTCTTCACCTCTTGGCACACCTCTGTCATCTTCTTCATCAGCTAGGTCAGTTGTTCTTGTACCATGCGAGTCGCATCAGAGATGGAGGACTCCTCACTTCGAGCACATCTACCAAGCAACTGAGCCATATTGTGCGTGGTGTATTCCTCTTGGCCATGCTCTCTTCCTTGACCACCATAATCATACCTTGGGGAAAAACCTGCTGATTCTTCTGCAAATCTAGCTCTATGATCTGCATAGTGAGTCTCTCTGGACAGGCCATTACTAGGCCACAGCGAGGATGATGGCGGCACATATGGTGGGTGCACAGCTGCATCTCCATCTGGTTGTCCAATTCCAAATATCTTTATTGCCTTTTCTTTAAAATCTAGAAAAGTGTTGTCCGGTGCTTGCAGGTACAGCATCCTAAATTCCCATCTCAAGGTATCACTCTGCACTCCCTCAATAAACCGATCTGTCAGTACCTTATTAGAATCTCTCACATCTCCAGAATCCAGATGTTCAATAGCACTTAGGGCTTCCTGTAAACTTAGGGCATATTTTCATGGGCTTTCCCTGGGTCCTTGAGTTCTGGAAGAGAATCTCATTTTGGGTTTGGATAATGTCTGTATATCAAAGGTGCACCTCAGCCTTGCCAAGATTTGATCAGCTGCAGCCCTTTCTCATTCTGGCCACGAGACCACTTCCCAGTGTGCTAGCCTCCTAGTTGTCTGATAAGGATCTCAATATTTTGGCTTTCTGGAATGTTGTACAGTCTGAATATGGCTTTCAGCTTGTCCCTGAATTCTACGAAGCTGTTGGCCAAGGAGTCTGTCACTTCCCTGGTATACAGAGGCAGCCATGGGGGACCAAAATAGTAGGGCATCGTAAGAGGAGACATGAATGCCAGTGGTTCACCTGCTCCTTCTCTATGGGTAGACCCACTGGCTCCTTCCTGATCTGAAGGCACTATGCTTCAAGAGTGTACTTCTTTGGGCTCCTTGACTTTTGAATATCCTTCTAACTACGCCAAGTTGTCGTGTGGTGATCCACAGATAATGGTGAGCGCCTGCCTTGTAGTGTAACCAACTTTCACCACTTACCAAGTGCTCCAGGTTCATTCTAGGAAGATGGAAAGGGGTTGCAAGGAGAGGCAGACCACTTCAAATGCAACAAAAGGTTTATTCACGGATAACAGCAAGGTTCCAACCACTGTAGGCAGCAATCACAAGCACACTGAAAGTACTTTACTTTAAGAACTTGCAGAACTTGCTATACTCTATAAGATTACTGTGTTTGTCACCACTACTATGACTTTATTAGTACTATGACTCTATCACTACTATGACTCTATCAGTACTACGACTCTATCGGTACTATGACTATATTAGTACTATGACTCTATTCGTACTATGACTCTATCCATACTATGACTCTATCAATACTACAACTTTATCAGTACTATGACTCTATCAGTACTATGGTTCTGTCAGTACTATGACTCTATCATTACTACAACTCTATCAGGGTTCTACGTGATAACAGCGACTGCCAAACAGCGAGCCACGTTATCGCGATGTCAAGAGCCAAAACATTTCCTGCCACCTCTGACATCCTCGCTACATGTACAAGAACTGTGCCGGGGACTTAGGTTTTTATGCTTAGTGGGGGCTTGCACCCCCACCCCCCCACACCGCAACCGGAGGTCAACTCTGATGCCACAGCGCAGCTCGCAGCCGATCAAGCACCACCCCTCACATCCCTCTACCCCTCCCAGCCCACGCCACCTGTGCTCGCCTCCCCCACATGGATACATTCTGGGTTAATCCTCATTGCTGCTGTGAAGTGATGATGTGCAGACAAAAAGATACTTAGGGAAAAGACTTCCAGGGATGAGTGAACCACACAGGGGCCAAGCAAAGACTTTTCCAAGGACTCAGAGGCAATTGCCTAGGAAACGGGGATCAACAGAGGATGCTTCTCATCCCCAAAGAACAGACTTGTAGCCCAGAATAGGTCATAACAGGCCACTAGGCCAGATGCACTTTAGAAGAAGGATGAACAGATGGACACAGGAAGAATGATGGATGCCCAGTACAGGTCGTCTCAGACCACCAGGCAGGAAGCACAAAGAATTGGTCGATCAGTGGAAGGTCGTGGCAGACTGCTGATCACTCGGGGAGATGGATGCTTTATCCACAGGATTCTCTGGGCATCAGTGAAAGGTCAGGTCAGACCACCGACTACAGTTGTTAGAAACTTGGGATCCAGTGACAAAGATGTCTGGCAGCTTTCATCATCTCACAGCTTTCGTCATCCTTGGTCTTACAACTTCCATCATCCTTGGTCTTGTAGCTTTCGCCATCCCTAAAACAACAAAATCTCACCCCACTATGAATCAGAGCCCTAACTATTGAGCCAGGGTGGCTCCTAGGCTGACTTGGCTTTCCTTATCAGGGTAGGGACATAGCAATGTAGATCAGTCAAATGGGGCCTGGTCTGTGACCATCGGCTAACTCTAGCTCAATGGCCATCCACTAAAATAATTCAACAGGTCGATGGAGAACACAGCAATCTGTTCACAGCAGCAGTGGAGGAAGAGTACGTCACTTGGTAGTCAGGATGCAAAGTCAATAGCAACCGTCACTGCAGGTAGTGAAACCCAATTCAGAGCACTTTCAAGGAAATGTCACAGTTCAGGAGCAATTGCAAGGTACTAGACACAGTTCGGACAATTGCAGGGTGTCAGATGCTGTTCGGGGCAATTGCAAGGTACTAGAAGTAGTTTGGGCAATTGCAGGGCATCAAATGCTGTTCATAACAATTGCAAGGCACTAGAAGCAGTTTGGGCAACTGCAGGGCACTAGATGTTGTTCGGGGTAGCTGCAAGGTACTAGAAGTAGCTCAGACAACTGCAGGACACCAGATGCTGTTCGGGGGCATTGCAAGGTACTAGAAGTAGTTCGGGTAATTGCACGGCGCTAGATGCTGTTTGGGGCAATTGCAAGATACTAGAAGCATTCAGGCAATTGCAAGGCACCAGATGCTGTTCAGGGCAATTGCAAGGTACTAGAGGCACACAAGTTGTTTTGGAGCAATTGCACAGTTCCAGGGTCAAACAAGCAGCTTTGGAGCAATGTAACACAGTTCAAACAGTTCTCAGGCAATGTAACACAGTTCAGTCAGTTTTCAGGCAATAAATACATTTCACGCAGGTTTTTACACATATTTCTCCTTTAAAATGCCCCAAATGCCCTCAGGCCCAATGCTAGCCCAATTAGAGAGCCACTAGCCACCTCCTTCCTTGGCCACCTCTATAGACAGTCTGAAGGTGGGAAATATTTATAAAAAACATTTCCCACCCATGCGACCGCAGTTGCTGTCCTAACACACTATCAATAGTGCAGGGGTACCCAGAAACAGTTGCTTTACCTCAGGGCTGCTAAAACTCCCACTGGGTGTCAGGGACTAGGGTGCATCAGACATATGTGGAGCACCTGGGCTTGCAGGACTCCTCTTAATTTGCTTTGCTGGGCCCCTTTAAACTACAGGGCTTTCCTTGCTGGGCACCTTTATGCTATGGGGCCTTTCTTGCTGGGTCCCTTCTATCACTGGGTCCCTTTAAATCTGAGTGACTAACTTTACTGGGCTCTTTTTTACCACTCTGGGGTGTGTCTTTGCCCCTGTAAGGCCCCTTCTATGTGTGACCCCCACTTTTTTTTATTTTCTTCTTTTTGTTCCGCCGCCTTCGCCGGTACCTCGGTCTGGTCATGGATGCCGCTGCTCCCACTCCTACATGAGCCTCAACTCCCCGATACCCCCTGGTTTACCCCCCAGGGTGGGGTCGTGGCACCAGCCTTAAGTGCCACAAATGTCAGGATAGGTAGTGGAGTTGTCCTGGGAGCTAATCGGAGCGGCGAGGTGGACGTCATCAAGGTGAAGGCAGAGGTGTTTTTTCCGTGGTGTAAGGGAGGGTGGGGACATGCAATGACGACCTGTGCCCCTGAACTTGTCGATGTCGGCGCATATGGTACACCTAGCCTCCACTAGGTGATCTCATAGCGACGAACACTCTACCCCCTTCCCCCCAGAGAAGGAGAGCAGTCACTGGACGCTCAGTCTTTTTCCCCCCGGCCGGCCCTCTGATGTCCCGGGTCCGATGTCCCGGGTCCATTCCCAAATCCGGGCCACCGGTATTGCAGGTCGGCTTAATGTCCCTGCGCCTACGGGGTGGCGTGTGACCCCCTTTTAACTCTGGGCCTGACATTGCCCCTTTAAATCTGCTGGGCCTGAGCAAGGCTTTCCTTTCAGTCATTTTCTCTTCTCTGCCTTTGCTCCATCACTTTTTATGAATATTTATAAAACTTTACTGTGGGCCTCTATGCTGGCCCTTCCCATGGGTGTCGCTGGCCCAATGAATATTAATTTATGCAAATTCAGACCCGCCCCTCCTTCGGCACTCAGCCGGCCTGCCTAGGCACCCCTAATTAATTTCTTTTTTTTTTCTTTATTTAAACTAATCTGACAGTCAGCACTCTTGCAGTGGTGCTGCTGCTGACTCACTGCCTTAACCTGGGTGTAGAAATCTCTTGCGGGAGGCGGGAGGCTTGTTGCCAGTGGGAGAGACTTCAGGCAGGAATCGGACAGCAAGGGGGCCTTGCGGGGCTTTCTGATGCTTGACAACCTTTCTCTGAATGCGGCTCTACTGTCGCTGCCTATGAGGGACCAGGCAAACTTTCAAATTAATTAAAACAAAAAAAAAAGGGCTGAACTGAGCCCACACCGTGGCACAGGAATGAGACTGGGACCACAGCACAATAACACTGGACCTGACGCTGGCACTAAGGGACAAGAGGCGGATCACAGGAAAGCTCTTCTAATACACTGCCACTAAACTGTGTCCCTTCTCTCCCTCTTTTCACAGCGAGTGGACGTCTAACTTCTTCTGGAGTGCCTGACATCACTCCCTTTTGGGCTCTTTTGTGCCCTAGCATGGCAGCAACCAACCATCCACTTTTTCGGCCACAGCCCAACTGTAGCCCTGACCAGCATTCTGGATGCCGTGTCCCAGGCAACACTGGCAGCTCTTCAACAGTCCAGCATGGGCTGAACTTCGAAAGATACTCTCCTGGCTCACACTGCTTTCCTGAGGAGGGATCTAGAAGGGAGTGCAGGTGGCCAGGGGAAGCAAAGGGAGAAATAAAAACTTTTGTGTAGCCCCACGCCGTTTGTCAGTGGGCTACCCCTCCTTGCCAACTATCCCTGGTACCAGGCAAAGGGCCTGGGTCCTGCTACGGTGACAATCTGGGGTTCGTTCCCAGAAATATTGATAATAGCGCAGCGTCTCCACCCAGAGTAAAATATTAGTGGGCCAGATATCTGCTTAACACAGCCCCCTGGGATACTGTGCTTACTCACCTCCCCAACCAAACACTCTGCACACCGTGTTCTCCAATAACTTGCTCCACCATAAACCATATACCTCAACAGTAAGCACATGCAATGAATTTCACTACCACAGCAGTTGCAAATAACAGATTCACAGCTTTATTCATGGGGTGAGGAATAGGAAAGGGGATACCTGGATATAGGGTGACTATGAAGGCAAAAGGAAGGTTAGTGCAACATGCAACTTCAACATATGGGCCCACAGGACAAGCCCTCCCCCACAGGTACCAGTGTTCCCAAATTGTCTCTAGGGGTACCCACTAGGTGCAGGCATGATCGGTGCCACAGGTGGGCCGGCTGTTGGGGCCCTGAAATATTTGAGAAAGCTTGCAAATTAAAAAACAGAACAACTTCCCTTTTCCTTCCCAGGAACCAGGTCCTGGGTACTCACAGTTTAACGAGCTCAGCGGCAGGGAAAATGGAGCTCCTTCACTCAGTGCAGCAAAGCAGAAACAGGCCGGCCGGGATCCCTCCATCTAGATGGAACTTGCTCCTGGATCTTGCAGCTGGTCACTTTGATTGTAGTTCTGGCCGCTTGTCACCTACAGCCCCTTCTGGCCCATTGCAGAGCACTGTGGCAGGACAGCACCAGCCCCAGAAGGCCCAGACCTGAGAGTGGCTCCACAGCCCGGCTCCTATGATCCAAGTGCCCTAGCACTCAGGTACAAGACCCATGATCTCCTGAAACAGTAAATCCCACTTGGAAAGGGTTAGCGAGTTCTCTCCCTGGCTCTGGATGAAGACTCCTTAATGGTGGGAGTCCTCCTGCAGTCCCTGTACTGAGTTCTCAAAATGCAAGGCTTTCAGGCAGTCACTCCAATGAAGTTCAGTGCCAATTTGAGTGGGTGTTAGCCTCTATGCAAGTGCAATTCAGCAGGGGAAACTCAGTAACAACAACCCCCTGCACACCAGTCCACTCTTTCCAGATTAGCAGTGTCCACACTCTTTTCTTCAGCTACATCAAAATCTCAGCTCTCAGCCACTTCAACCAGTTCACTCAGGATACACACAGTTCCTGGCTAGCACCCCGACGACCAGAGATGATCTGCCTCTTCAAGAAAAATTGCAATCACAGTCTCACTCCAGCAAACGACCTCCTTGCAATAAATGTAGCAGTACTGACAATCCACACAGCCTTTTCAACTAGTCCAGCTTCTCAGTGCAGGGTTTCCGTGATACTTTGTTTCTCACACCAACAGCAAAGCAAGTTCTCATTACCTGGAGAAACAGGATCACAGTTCAGTCTCTTTCCTCTCTCGACCCACTTCTGGCAACAGAAATCCTCAGATTAGGGCCTAGGGAAGTCTCTGAAGGTCAAGGTCCACCTGTCAGCACAGTCCTGACTTGTACAGAGCCCAACTACAAACTGAAGAAATCCCAGTAGGTCCTTACTGTATCCGCCGAAATCCCAGAGCTCTGACTGGCTGTTGAAGCCTTTCAATAATCAATAACCATAATGATCAATATATCCTGCTCATTTATTGGGGCATGATCTAGGCACCAGAATTAGTCCCCTCCTTTTCTCAGGAATCCCTCTGTCCAAGTTTTGGACTCCTAGATCTCTGATTGGCTGCAGTAATGGGGTCAAGTGTCACAAACATATCAGCTCCCATTCAGTTCCATGGAGTCTAAAAGATCCCCCAGCTTCACAATGTGACTGCAGCCCATTATGTAACCCCCCTACAAATGGGGGTTCCCAAAAAGTCTTCCTCGAGCTTGCCTAAATGCTCACTGCCAGGCTGGTGTCCTGCGTTTTAGCAGTTTAAATGTGATTGCCAGAGAGTGCCTGTATAGCCTCTGTGTACTATCTCTTTAAGAGCTGCCTGGATTGCAGTCATTAGTAATCTGAGAGGGAGCTCTGTTGAAAGATGTAACTATTTGCTGAAAATCATTTAGAGTGATAATGATAATGTAATTTGTCTAACCCGCCTTCTTTGCAGCAAGGACTGTTTTGTTTATCTCCACCATCTTGGTCCTGGACTGCCGAATTGGACCAATCAGTACTGGTGGGACCTAAAATGGAGCCGTACTACAGGAGCTGTCTGGAGTCAAAATCTGTAGGAATTGTAGTTTTGGGCTTTTGGTGCCTTTTTGCACCTGAAGGGGGAGCCTTTGTTGTGACTGACAGACAGTTCAGCCAACTGAACCTTTTGGATCAGAGGGAAATTCCCGGGCTGCCTGCTGTGAGAGTCAGATCTAAGTTGGAAGCTGAAGAAGCCACAGCTCAATGATAGTTCGAGCAGTTGTCTGCGTAGTTTCATGCAGGAGAACTGTGGAAAGGCCTGAGTTGTGGCCTGCATGTCTGCCTGCTGCCCATGAGAGGGAGAAAAGAGAATTATTTTGGACTAAATCTAAGTTTGAGAGAATGAAGTAAGCCACCGATTTTTTACCAGGCTCATACCTGAAGAAGACCAAAGATTTTGCTGAATGCAATCGGCCTATCAGGATTTCTAGCTGCTTTTGAATCCCCGGTTTGTGCAGAGACTTTGCAACTGTGACCGGAGAGCAGTTTGCCGGATACAGTAGAATTTCTTTACATGTAAATGTGCTGTGAGTTGTTAATGGGTCATGATTTGGTTCCGCACTGTGTGAACTGTGTTCTGCTTGCTGGAAGCTGTATCCAGCCCAAAACAGACTGTATCCGAATTTGTCTCCATTTGGCCGGGGCCTTGCCACACTGGCCTAGCCAGACTACCTGCTGCACAGAGAAAGCCATCGATGAGAGACCTGCCTGGGAATCAGCCCCCTACTCCATGCTTGAACAGGAACAATGCCTTGGCGATTCACGTGGGCCCTGCTTCTCCTGGCACTCCAGATTAACCACCTGCTGTCTCGATTTTCGTCCAGCCTGTGTCCAGTCTTGGGTATCGTGAGTAATCATCAGGGTAGCTCACTGCAACAACAGCCTAATCTAAAAGTGTGTCATCTGATTATCTTGTTGTTTTCTTTTCACAAACTGAGCCCTCCGGTTCTGGATTACACCAGTGTGTGTTGTGCATGTTGTTTTCTTCCATCACAGGGCCCCAACCAGCTGCAACATTCCTGGCTAGCCCACTGTTCTCCATCTGGGTACCCAGAGTGTGTGACTGTTTATGGACCCTGAAGTGCATGCATAACTGTTTGACTGATACAGCCTTTAAGCAAATTAACCTGATTACACCCCTCCCTTGTTCAAGTCCCTTAAATAAATCACATCTAACTCTTTTTTGCATTTACTATGACTGTGGTTCCAGTTTGTGCAAGAGTACTGTACTGCTGTTATTTGCTGTGTATAACCTTGTTCTACAGGGAGTCCCCAGGGCTGGGCCAAAGGAAAGCCCTGGTGGTAAGTGCAAACAGTGTGGATACTTGTGCGGTGTAGCAGGGGTATTGTAAAAGTGATTATTGTGTATTGTTCCGGCCACTAGTAAAGAAAGAGGGGGGTTACAGTGTCCCGGAGGGCTGTGCCCAGGTTAGCTTGACCACTACCAACCCTGACCTCCGGATGGAGGCACCCGTTTCAGAACTCAGGCCCCTTAACCTGCTACTAGCCAAGCAGGCAGGGGTAGTAGCCCTTGGGATAGCGCCACCTACGGGTTACATTTTGAAGGCTCACCGCTGGGATTTTGCGCCTTCTAATGGCCAAAAATGATGAATTATTGTTAAAGATTAATGGCTACCCCAGTAGAAATGGCTGTACACCAGTTGGTGGGGTGGTGTACTGGGCAGGAGCTCGACCCCCAAAATGCTCTACTTATACTGGATATTCCCCTGGGTATCAGTGAAGGCACTTTAGAGGGAGCACTCTCCAAAGTTGAATGTTTAAAAAACCCTGTGGTGGTGGGTCGACAGGCTGATTTGATCGCCCAAACTTTCATAGCCTTGGTAGAGTGTAGTGACCTCGTGGACAGCTCTAAAGTGCCACAGACTATTGCCCCAAAAGGGGTTCCAGCTGCCTGGAGAGTGATAACAAAAGACAGTAAAGACACTGGGGAGGATGTGCTCCCACCATTATCTGAGACTTTTGAGGAGAAATTTGCTAAGTTGTTGTTGGAGGAAGTGAAAACCATGGAGGACTTTAAGAAACTATTCCTGCCAACTGGGAGTGTTCCTTCCCCAACATCCCTTCCCACTCCAGCACCTGTTACTGCCCTGCCTTCTGTGCCTGTGCCCATGGTGGCCCCTATATCTGTACCTGCCATTAGTCACGACTCCTACCGAAGGCTGAGAATCTTCTCGGGCACCCTCCCCACCCCCCGGGGGAGGATGACTGGGAGACCTGGATAGACTATGTTGTACCTCTAGTACTTGAATGGCAATGCTTAGCAGCAGAGAAATGAAAGAGGTTGAGTGAGAGCCTCTGAGGTCCTGCCCTGGCTACCATTCATGCCAAGCGGGCCAATAACCCCGGAGCAACTGCACAGGACTATCTTGATGCATTGGAGAATGTGTAAGGGAGCCCGGATTCAGATGAGGCTCTGTGGTGGAGAGTAAGAAATGCTCAGCAGTACCCAGGGGAGCCATTGTCTGTGTATGTACCTAGGCTTGAAAAGCTGCTACAAGAGTACCTCAAAAAGGGTAGTTTGCCATCAAATGAATTAGATCGAACTAGGCTGGACCGGATCCTTAAGTCTGCTCCGTTTTCAGAATTGTTACTGCTTCAGTTGCGCCTATCCACCTGACTGGAATCACCCCCCTCCTATGACGAGCTAATGAAAGAAATTCAGGGGACTGAGCAAAGGTGACTCTGTGAGGGAATTGCACCCATATCTGCTGCGCAAGTGACCGAGAGTGATCAGCCAAGTGAGGCTCACGGGCAAAAGTCGACACTTAGCGAGCACTCTGAGAATGTAAAGGACTTCCTGCCCTAGGCCCAGCATTGGAAAGATGAGCTACTAAAAGAAGTCCGAGAGTTGAAGACGGGTGCCTCTGCAAGGGTTTCCCCCATGGAACAAGATTCTGGTCCCTTTCAGGACGTGACTGCCGTGGGGGTGGGGGTGCACCCTCAGGCATCCGCTACCTAGGGTGGCTCCAAGGCTGAGATCACCAGATTGACTCCCATTCTAAAGGAACTGTTAAGACACATTGCACCACTCTCACCACTGCAAGCAGATACTAGACCCCAATCTCTTACTACTGCTTCAGTTCCTCATATGATGTTCTCTCCCTGGATGACCCAGGAGTCTATCATTTGTCACAACTGTGGAAAGGATGGCCATATGAAAAGAGAATGCCAGTCTCAGAAAGACTTAGAAAGAGTAGTAAACAGACTCCAAGGGGAGCTCTGAAAAGCAAATTAATGGCCAAGGGGTGCCCAAAACGACAGCAGTGAGGGTTCGAGAAACCCTAACTCAAATTTCTTTGTGGCTAAATCGTCTGTCCAGGCCTCTGCCACTGCCTCTCCAGACTGGTCCAAAATAGTGGGCCCTTCAATGGAGACGACGGTGACTGTGAATGGTACTCATACTCGGGCTGTGCTTGACAGTGGGTCACAAGTGACCATTGTATTCCAGCACTGGTATGACAAACACTTATCTGATGTGCTTTTGCAATCCCTGGAAGGCCTGCATGTGTGGGGTCTGAGCGACAAGTCTTATCCCTACCTAGGGTATGTCTGCCTCTAGTTGTCTTTTCCTGCAACTGTAACTGGTGTAGAGGAGCGAGTAGAGACATTGGCCCTTGTGTGTCCCCCCACCGGACTGTATGATGGGGTCCCCCTGTTAATTGGGACAAACACCCATATGTTTGGGAGACTGGTGCAACTCTGTCACAAGAAACAAGGGCGATGGACTGGGAGGGCCCTGAGAATTCTGGCTCTGATCAAGAGGGCCTATTATTTGCAACAGAAACCCAAGGAAGTAGACCAGGATGAACCTGTGGGGATTGTGTGGAAGAAGGATCCCGATTCAATGGTACTGGCCCCTAACATCCAGTGTACCATTCAAGGGGAGGTCCACCTCTGGAAAGATGTCAAAAACAAAATACTGATGTTGGATGCACCAGGCAATGGAAAATTGCCAGAAGGATTATTGGTCAAACCCAGCATCTTGCCTGCTCATGCCCATGCCCATGCCTATGCATGACGAGTGATGGTCCAGATTCACAATGTGTAAGATCGGGAGATCCGGGTGAACAGAGGGTGCACCCTAGCTATGGTACACTGCGCAAACACTGCAGTATTGCCCAGCAACAAGCACCCTGGTGAGAAGGAGAGAGAGTGACCCCAGACTTGTTTGACTTTGGTGACTCCCCGTTGCCAGCTGAATGGAGGGCTAAAATTAGCAAGAGACTTGCCCAGAGAGACCAAGTGTTTTCATTGAAGGAATGGGATGTGGGATGTGTTCAGGGTGCAGAGCATCACATACACCTGCTCAATGAATGGCCATTTCGAGAGAGGTCCCGACGCCTAGCCCCAGCAGACATAGATGATGTGAGAAGACACCTGCAGAAAATGCTAGCTGCTGGCATGATACAAGAATCCAGGAGCCCATATGCCTCTCCCATTGTGGTTGTGTGTAAGAAGAATGGGTCTGTGAGGATGTGTGTTGATTATCGAACCCTGAACTGGTGGACCATCCCAGACCAATACACTATGCCTCATATACAAGGTGCCCTGGACTGCTTGAATGGGAGCAAATGGTTCTCAGTGTTGGATCTTCGCAGCGGATACTACAAGATCCCAATGGCCCCAGAAGACCATGAGAAAACAGCCTTCATCTGTCCATTGGGGTTCTACGAGTTTCTGAGGATGCCACAGGGGATATCGGGCGCCCCGGCCACCTTTCAGTGACTGATGGAATGTGCGGTGGGAGATATGAATTTGCTGGAATGCCTGGTGTACTTGGACGATGTCATTGTGTTTGGGAGCACCTTAGAGGAGCATGAGAACTGACTGTTTAAGGTCCTAGACTGACTGGAAGACTTCAGCCTCAAGCTGTCCATTGACAAGTGCCAGTTTTTCCAAACCTCCGTGAAGTATGTGGGGCATATAGTATCTACAAAAGGGAGAGAGACTGATCCCAGTAAGGTTGAAGCACTGACTACTTGGCCCCAGCCCCATAATCTGAAAGAACTACAATGTTTCCTGGGGTTCTGTGGCTACTACCAAAGGTTCATAAAAGACTATTCCAAGGTGATTCGCCCACTCTTGAACCTTACCTAGGGTTACCCTCCTACCAATTGTAAATACAAAAAAGGGTCTGTTAAAGAACCAGAAAAAGTATACTTCTGCCCAGGTGAACTCTTCTGGCCCCACTGGACGCCCGACTATGAAGCAGCCTTCCGTGAGATCATATACCAGTTCACCCACGCCCCCATCCTCGCCTATGCTGACCCCACCAAACCCTATGTGCTGCATATGGACACTAGTCTGCAGGGTCTAGGAGCGGTGCTGTATCAAGACCATGAGGATGGCCTGAGACCAGTAGCTTTTGCCAGTAGGAGCTTGACCCCATCCAAACGAAACTACCCTGTGCATAAGTTGGAGTTCCTTGCACTAAAATGGGCCATCATTGACCAGTTTCATGAATACCTCTGTGGGGCAAAGATATTGGTGAAGACTGACGATAACCCGTTGACCTATGTACAGACTTCAGCTAAGTTAGACGCCACTGGGCACCGGTGGCTTTCTGCATTATCAACCTATGATTATGCTGTTGAATACAGACCAGACCTGAACCATATTGATGCTGATGCCCTGTCACGAAGGCCAGTCTCCAAGAGTGATTGGGTCAGGCTGTCTGAACCTGACATTCGAGCGTTGTGCCAAAAGTTTGATAGAGATGAACAGATGTCTGTGGACACTGGACTGTTTAGTAGATTGCCTGGGCCCTTCTGACACCTGCATACCAGCTGCTTATTGCCACTTCTCTGCTCTAGATATTAGTTCACTACCTCAATTTGACAATGACAGCATTCAGTGGGCTCAATCCCAAGATCCTATGATTCAGCCAGCACTTGATGCTCTGCGTGCTGGGAAAAATGTGTCTAAGTTACGTTCCACTGACTTGCGAACTGCTTTATTATTTAAAGAAGGCCCCAGATTGAAGTTGCTCAATCAGTTGTTGCATTGAGAGACAGTGGATTGTAGTGGCAAAGTAGACAAGCAACAATTGATCCTGCCCACAGCCTTTAAAGATTTGGTACTGAGGTCCCTCCACAATCACATGGGCACCTCGGTATTGACAAAACCCTTGACTTAGTACGATCTAGCTTCTACTGGCCCAAAATGGGGGCCGATGTTGAGCACCATGTAAAGACTTGTAGTCGCTGCCTGCAAAGAAAAGCCCTGACTCAGAGGGCTGCCCCCTTGTTAATATTACTACCAGCACCCCCATGGAACTAGTCTACATAGACTTCTTGTGTTTAGAACCTGAGCAGCGGAACACTGGCAATGTGTTAGTGGTTACATATCATTTCACACGGTATGCACAAGCTTTTCCCACCAAAGATCAAAGGGCATCTACTGTGGCCAAGGTGCTAGTGGAAAATTTCTTCCACTATGGTGCCCCCCAGTGGATCCACTCTGACCAGGGCAGAGATTTTGAGAGTTGACTAATCAAAGAAATGCTCTCTCTCTATGGGGGGGGTGTGAAAGTCAAGAACCACCCCCTATCACCTGCAGGGAGAACCTCAACCAGAACGTTTTAACCACACCCTTCTAGACATGCTGGGCACCCTCCGCCCAAAAGACAAGCATAAATGGAGCCATCAGATTAGCACCTTGGTACACGCATACAGTTGCACGAAAAATGATGCTACTGGGTTCTCCCCTACTGCCTCATGTTCGGGAGAGACCCGGCTGCCAGTAGATGTCTGTTTTGGAGTTTCTCCAGATGGGGTCTGAGCCGAAAACTACTTGCAATATGTACAAAAACTGAAAGCTCAATTGAACCATGCCTATCAACTGGCCCAGACAATGACCGCCAAGAGAAATCTAGCCAACAAAGAGAGGCATGATAAAAAAGTAAAGGCTCAAGAGCTTCGACCTGGAGACCGTGTGTTGTTATGTAATTTGGGACTGCATTGTAAACACAAAATTGCTGATCGGTGGCACCATCTTCCCCATGTAGTAGTTGGAAAGTTGGATGATTTACCTGTGTACAAGGTACACCCAGAGAACAACTCCAAAGCTGTCAAGACCATGCACCGTAACCACTTGCTACCTATCGGCCAAGTCATGATTGAGGCTGAACCCCCAGAAATTGAACCCCTTTGGGCTGGTAACTCATGCTGCTGCAAGAGACAGAGTCAACCTACCCCAGTGGTCACAGATTTAAGGTTTCCTCCACAGGAGGTCCAGAATGATAGTGACTGTCAGTCCACTTCTGACGAAAGTGAGTGTGACTATGCCTATTACCCCTCTTATGAACTGAGTCAGCTGTTTTGAGGTAACCCCATGATTAAATGTGGGGATGAAGCTGGGCCTTCTGGACTGCCTAACAGCCCAGCTTTGTCCTTGGAGCCAATGCTCCCTGAAAGTGAAGTGCAAAAGTATCACATCTGAAGATGTTGAATCTCTGTGTATTGTGGAACTGTATGATTTGCCTGAGGGAGAGGCTGATGGAATGAGTCTTTCTGGTGACATACCTGAATTTGAAGAACATCATGAGAGTGCTGACAACCCTCCTTCAGTGCCTCAAAGTTTGATTATGCCTGAGCCTTCGCAAAATGAGTCAAGTGTTGTAGAAACAGAGCCTGCAGAGCAAGGAGCTGACAGTGCTCCAAGTTTGGACATTCCCATCCAGACAGAGGCACTCCTCACAAGTGATGAGAGTCCCCAGACCAGTGCTGAGAGTACAGAGATTGTAGTTGTCCCCCTCAGAAAGACTGGCCAAGCTGTCAAGCCAGTAGTACACTTCAGTTATGATTCTCCCAGGAGACCAGTAGATTTGCCTCTCAATGTGGTGTGCACAAAGGTGTTTATGTCTCACCAAGCTCACTGCCCAAACTGAGCTTGACAGCCAATTCCAGGTTACTTGTCTTTCCCTCTCACCATGCTGCCCCCGCCCCCTCTAGCCCCAAGTTAGCTGATAGGGAAGGGCCCCCTCTTGCATTGTTCAAGGTACAAGTAGTTATTACCTGATTTAGTAAGTAATGTTCAACTGACTTGTGTGAAATATGCCTAATGTATTGTCAGAATGGATATAGTATCATGAAATGTAGTGAATATGTATAGTAAAGTAATAAGTTTGTGTTAACTGACGCATGATAGTACAGACTTGACGTGGACACCAAGTTTTCTCTAGGCAGGGAAGGGTGTAACCGCCCTACAAATGAGGGTTCCCGAAAAGTCTTCCCCGAGCTTGTCTAAATGCTCACTGCCAGGCTGGTGTCCTGCGTTTTCGGAGTTTAAATGTGATTGCCAGAGAGTGCCTGTATAGCCTCTGTGTACTGTCTCTTTCCGAGCTGCCTGGATTGCAGTCATAAGTAATCTGAGAAGGAAGTTGAAAGATGTAACTATTTGCTGAAAATCATTTAGAGTGACAATGATAATGTAGTTTGTCTAACCTGCCTTCTTTGCAGCAAAGACTGTTTTGTTTATCTCCACTATCTTGGTCCTGGACTGCGGAATTGGACCAATCAGCTGGACTACAAGAGCTGTCTGGAGTCAAAATCTGTAGGAATTGTAGTTTGGGGCTTTTGGCGCCTTTTTGCACCTGAAGGGGGAGCCTTTGATGTGACTGACAGACAGTTCAGCCAACCGAACTTTTTGGATCAGAGGGAAATTCCTGGGCTGCCTGCTGTGAGAGTCAGATCTAAGTTGGAAGCTGAAGAAGCAACAGCTCAATGATAGTTCAAGCAGCCGTCTGCGTAGTTTCCCATGGGAGAACTGTGGAAAGGCCTGAGTTGTGGCCTGCATGTCTGCCTGCTGCCCATGAGAGGGACAGAAGAGAATTATTTTGGACTAAATCTAAGTTTGTGAGAACGAAGTAAGCCACTGATTTTTTACCAGGCTCATACCTGAAGAAGACCAAAGATTTTGCTGAATGTGATCGGCCTGTCAGGATTTCCAGCTGCTTTTGAATCCCTGGTTGGTGCAGAGACTTTGTGATCGTGACCGGAGAGCGGTTTGCCTGGTACAGTAGAATTTCCTTAAATGTAAATGTACTGTGAGTTGTTAGGGGTTGTGATTTGGTTCCCCACTGTGTGAACTGTGTTCTGCTTGCTGGAAGCTGTATCCAGCCCAAAATGGACTGTATCCGAATTTGTCTCCATTTGGCCTTGCCACACTGGCCCAGCCAGACTACCCGCTGCACAGAGAAAGCCATTGACAAGAGACCTGCCTGGGGATCAGCCCCCTGGTCCACGCTTGAACAGGAACGATGCCTCGGCAATTCATGTGGGCCCTGCTTCTCCTGGCACTCCAGATTAACCACCTGCTGTCTCGATTTTCATCCAGCCTGTGTCCAGTCTTGGGTATCGTGAGTAATCATCAGGGTAGTTCCCTGTAACAACAGCCTAATCTAAAAGTGTCATCTGATTGTCTTCTTGTTTTCTTTTCATGAACTGAGCCCTCCAGCTCCGGATTACACCAGTGTGTGTTGTGCATGTTGTTTTCTTCCATCACAGTGCCCCAACCAGCTGCAACGTTCCTTGCTAGCCCACTGTTCTCCATCTGGGTACTCAGAGTGTGTGACTGTTTATGGACCCTGAAGTGCATGCATAACTGTTTGATTGATACAGCCTTTAAGTAAATTAACGTGATTACACCCCTCCCTTGTTCAAGTCCCTTAAATAAATCAGATCTAACTCTTTTTTGCATTTACTATGACTGTGGTTCCAGTTTGTGCAAGAGTACTGTACTGCTGCTATTTGCTGTGTAGAACCTTGTTTTACAGGGGGTCCCCAGGGCCGGGCCAGAGGAAAGCCCTGGTGGTAAGTGCAAACAGTGTGGGTACTTGTGTGGTGTAGCAGGGGTATTGTGAAAGTGATTATTGTGCATTGTTTCAGCCACTAGTAAGGAAAGAGGGAGGTTACAGTGTTCCAGAGGGCTATGCCCAGGTTAGCTTGACCACTACCAACCCTGACCTTCGGGTGGAGGCACCCATTTCAGAACTCAAGCCCCTTAACCTGCTACTAGCCAAGCAGGCAGAGGTAGTAACCCTTGGGATAGCACCACCTAGGGGTTACATATACAAACACCCCACCGGGGTTATAGCTCCAAGTGTCCCCTGTCAAACAAGCCCACTCTCATCCCAGGGACTCCCATAGTTTAACTGTCACTGCCACCGAAACTTTGTCCCCCTAGGAGGCAGGCAGCAACCTCATTAATATTCACGAGGGCCCATTAAAATGCATGGGCCCTCGCTATTTTACCCCCGTTCAAACTCCTTAACTTCCCATGCCAGTGGCTTCTCACCCACATTGTTGAGGTCACTAGTCCCCATTTAGGCAGCAGGGGCACCTGGACTGCTGAAGCACTCCTAGGTGGACCGCAAAACCAGGGTCAGAATATTAAAATGCTTTCTAGCACATGCTCGATCGCTGCCTTGCTCCAAGGAGCAAACACAACAGTGGCAATCGCAACTAAGTGTTACAGCCCAAATGGGGCTGAAATCAAAGGCAGAGCTGTGCAGGGAGCCTGGGAATCACCAGGAGAAAAAGAAAACGGGAGAACGACGGGAGGAAACCTGGGCAATAATGGGAGACACGTGGGGCAATGAAGTTAAGCTCCCAAAAGGGGGTTACATTTATTTTACATTCCTGCCCACTCTCTGGTGATTGCAGGGGAGAGGGGACACTGCAACAGGACCCCACATACTCTGCCCCTGTGCCACCCTTCATGCTGCCCACAATGCCCAGGGACCATAAAGGGGCACCTTATTTTATTTATTGAAATTACTGTTGTGCTCCCATTTATTTTTATTTTATTTATTTCAATCTAGGATTACAATACCTTTGAGCGGATGCTCTTTTACAAAGGTTCCACGTCAGCATGTGCAACAGTCATCCTTTTTAGTTACAAACATATAGTCATTGACTTACAGACATGTAATAACCAGTACAAAGACTTGAGCTATGAGAAAGACAAGGGAAGGAGAGGGGTGGGTGGGGAAGTAAGGGTAGGAGATCGAGGGGAAGGAGGTGCAGGGTAAGGGGAGTACAGGAGGTGGTTGGGGCAGGGGCAGGAGTAGAGACACGGGGAGGGGAGGTGGGTCAGGGCAGGACACAGTGCAGCCATGGGGCCTTGTCGAGGGAATATGACAGGTAAGGTGCTAGGAGTGCAAAGACTGATTGTAAGTGCTGGGTGCTGGGGCATGTGCAGCTGGAACAGTGGAAATGTTAAGATGGGCAATTGCAGGATACAAGCAGTGAGAGGCGCAGCTTGGACTTGAAGAAGCCAAGTGTTGGAGCGGTTGCTATGTCACTGCCAAGAGAGTTGAGCCAGTTGTATGCCCGATAGGCGACTTGATCTTTGTCCTTGGGTCGAGCGACATCGTAGGATATGTAGTAGATGGGAATTGTATTTCCTTGTAGTAACGTTCCTATGTCTAGGCTTAAGGAGGGCACAGACAACAGGTGGGGCAAGCCCCATTATAATTTTTTTGGCTGTGATGCAGGTTTGGTATTTTATGCGTTTGTTCAGTTGAAGCCATCCAGATTGGGAATAAAGGTCACATGTGTGGGTACGGCGATGTGAGCCAGTGATGAGGCGACAGGCCTTATTCGGGGAGGTCACGATACATTTGAGAGCAGTGGTAGTTGCAGACCCATATATGATAAGACCATAGTCTATGATGCTGACGATGGAGCTTTGGACGGCCACTGACAGTGTTTCTGGGATTAGGTGTTTCCTGTGCCGGAATAATATGCCTAACCTCGCATTGGCAGACATTGCAACATTGCTGATATGGACAGCTTATGAGAGGTGGGGATCAAGGGTGATGCCGAGGTACTTGAACGATTGTGTTTGCTGTAGGATGGCTCCTTGTTCGGTTGCAATGGAGAGATGGAGTTGTTTGTTTTTGTTGTGGGGGCTGCAAAAGACCATAGACTTGTTTTTTTTCTGATTGAGAAGCAGTTTATGATTTAGGAACCAGGATTCAATGGAGGAGAAGGCCCGCTGAAGTTCATTTTGTAATTGGTTTGGATCAGGGTCCGAGGTGAGGATCACAGCATCGTCGGCATAGAGAATTATTTGTTCTGGGCAGCTGTCCGGTAGTGAGTTTAAGAATAGGCTGAAGAGGCTTAGTGTAGTGCCCCATGCTTTGGGGCACTACATAACCTCAAAGCCGGAGAGGTACTGTTGTGCTTGTAGATCCCTATCACAAACTGTATGACAGCTCTCATCCGCACTTGCAGATCACCGATGACCAGCCCACTTATTTCATCTGAGGTAACATTAATGGGCATCGAACTGAGAGCCAACACTGAGGATGCTCGAGGACTCTTTCTTCTTGGAATATAGTCTTCCTGCTGCCATACCTCTCATACCACTTCTCTTTATGACAGCAGTCAATCCATATGGTCCCTCAGATGAAAATTTGTCAAAATTTGGTTGGAGTATACAGCTTCTTGTAGCCATTGTTCCACCTGGACACAATTCATGTCGGCAACTAACAAGCTTCCTTTCCAGTATGAACTCGGTACCACTTTCTTCATACTCACCAAGAAGTCAAACAGCTGCTCTCCCTCTTTCTGTTTCATTATGTTCCCTGTTCTGTTGTCTCCAGTCACAGTTAGGCCTTTCTTGGCCTCTGCACTTATAAACAATCCTCTCTCTCCTCACAAGGCAGCTCTGCCAGTGATACTTGAGACTAAACAGCCTCATCCTACAGGTCCTGGCATCCTGCCCCGACAGATAGTGATAACTAGTGCTGGGCTGTGATACTGGCTAGGCAGTCTCTGTCAGAGTTTCTGGCTGCAGCTTAACAATAGTTTCTCCCTCAGCTGTAGTTTTTGCTTCCATTCTGGGCTAGAATGCTATCATTCCTTTTCTCTGAAGGTAGGAATTCTGCTTCTCTCACTCACTCCATCTCTGACAGATGCACTGTTGGCCTCTGAAGTAAGCGCCACCCGTCTGCTTCTCACAGCAGTCACACTCAACCTGACTGTGCTTAGGGACAGCCCCTGATGTTCAGTTGGGAATATCAGCTCACCATGGGTCCACTGAGCTGTGAATTATGCTGGAGCTAGACTGCAGGTCCCTCACTTGATAGGGGATTGGCTCCAGCTGCCAATTCCTGTAGTCCTCCAGTGTCCCAGGAGTTTCTTGTGGTTCTCCTTCAGGCTCTGCAGCCTGATTGGCTGATGGTGATCTGGCTCCAAAATACCCTACTTTAAATGGGCTCCTGCCCTTAGACAATAATCTGGTGCCCCCCCGGGTCTGCCCACAAGGTGTACTACAGTCCAGTCACTCATGGCTTGCAACTGCAGAATCCCTGTCCAGTTGCAAGTGCTGATTGTGCTTGTTGGCCATCAGCAGGAGCGGCACAGAACTGGCTGCAATCATGTTGGCTCAGTGGCACTGAAGATCTCTGGTTTTCTCCTCATCACTCCTGCTCTTGCCATACTATAGTATGGGGCTTGCAGGGACAGTAAAACAAGCAGCTGGGGCCATGGGATGGGCTCCATGGAGCCAGGAAGGTAAGCCTCACGATGCTTCCACCCTTCTTCCTTACCAATATACCATAGAAACATAGAAACATAGATTTTGACGGCAGATAAGGATCGCTTGGCCCACCCAGTCTGCCCATTTCCCTACCTAATGGATAAGCTGCAGATCCTAGTTAACCAGCAGCCTACTTCTTCCTACCCCAACCCCCTAGAATTGCCTTATGACTGTCCCATGCATGCTTGAATTCCACCACTGTTTTTGACTCCACAACCTCCTCCGGAAGGCTGCTCCATGCATCCACAACCTCTCTGTGAAACATACTTCCTTGTTACCTCTGAGCTGCCCTCTTCTATCTTCAAATTGTGCCCCCTTGTTCTTGCACACCTCTTTTTTTGAAAGATGCTACCCTCTTGGACTTTGTTGATTCCCTTGAGGTACTTGAAAGTTTCTATCATGTCCCCCCCTCTCCCTCCTTTCCTCGAGGCTATACATATTAAGCTCCTTAGTCTCTCTTCATATGTCTTCCGGTGCAGACCCTGCACCATTTTAGTGCCCTCCTCTGGACAGCTTCCATCCTGTCTATGTCTTTGGGAGATTGGGTCTCCAGAACTGCACGCAGTACCTCAGATGGGTCTCACCAACTGTCTGTACAGAGGATAATAACTTCCTGTTTTCTACTAGTGATGCCTCTTCCTATGCATCCCAGTATCCCCCAGCCCTCCTTGCTGCCCTCTCACATTGCTTGCCCACCTTTAGGTAATCTGATATGACTACCCCAGGTCCCTTTCCATTTTGTTGTTGTTAGTATCTCACCCCCATTGTGTACTCTTCCCTGGTTTTTGTTTCCAGGTGCATTACCTTGCACTTCTTAGCATTGAATCTAAGTTGCCATACATTTGACCATTCCTCTAACCTTGCCAAGCTCCTTCTCATCCTTTCCACCCCACCTTGTGCATCAACTTTGTTGCAGATCTTTGTGTCATCTGCAAGAGACATACTTTTCTTCCAGTCCCTCTGCAATGTCGCTATAAAGACATTGAAGAGGACCGTCCTAATACTGAACCTCATGGTACCCCACTAGTAACCCCATTTCTTCAGAGTGGACCCATTTACTATTACTTTCTGTGTCCTATTCTCCAGCCAATTCTTTACCCAGGCTGTCATCTTGGGACCCACTCCCAGGCTGGCTAACTTGTATATTAATCTTTTGTGTGGGACTGTGTCAAATGCCTTGCTAAAGTCTAGGTAGGCCATGTCCATAGCCGCTCCCTGATCTACTACTTTGGTCTCCCAGTCAAAGAAATCTATCAGATATGTCTGGCATGACCTTCCCGCTGTAATCCATGCTGCCTTGGGTCCTGTGCCCCTCTGGCCTCTAGATACTCAACAATTCTTTCCTTCAGAAGTGATTCCATCATTTTCCCTACCACTGAGGTTAAACTAACAGGTCTGTAGTTTCCTGCTTCTGCCTTGCTCCCACTTTTGTGAAGGGAATCACATCTGCCTCCTCCAGTCCTCGGGTACCACCCCATCCTCCCATGATTTGTTAAAGAGGGTAGTTAGTGGTGTCACTAGTTCTGCCCTTAGTTCTTTTAGAATTCTGGGATGAATCCCGTCGAGCCCCATTGCTTTGTCCACCTTCAGTTTTAAGAGTTCTTTCAGAACCCTTTCTTTTGTAAATGGGCTGGTATCAACTTCTGTATCCATAGTGTTTCTGCTGTTTGTTTTAGGTACCTCCCCTTCCTTTGTAAATACTGAGCAAAAATATTTGTTTAGGATCTCTGCCTTTTCACAGTCTCCTCTGCCCACCCTCCCTCCCTTTATTAAGCCTCACTAACCTCCTTGGTCTTCCTTCGCTCCTGATGTACCTATAAAGGTTTTGTCCCCTTCTTAACTGAGTTGGCTATCTTTTCTCGGTTTGGGCCTTTGCTGTTCTGACTGCCTTCCCAGCATCCTTTTGCTTTAACTGATACAGTTCTCTGTCCTGCTCTTTCTGTGATTCCTTGTACTTCCTGAATGCTTTCTTTTTCTCTTGAACCTTCACTGCCACTTCCTTTGAGAACCACAGTGGTTTCTTACATCGTTTTGTTTTGTTTATTTGCTTCACACAAAGGCTTGTTACCTCTGTGATGGCAGTTTTTATTATTCCCCATTGTTCTTCCACCCCTCCTTCCTGCCCATTTGCTAGTGCATTCCTTAGGCACTCACCCATTTGGGCAAAGTCAGCCCTCCTAAAGTCCAATGCTTTTGCCTTTGTATGGCTTGACTCTATTGCTGTGTTTATTATGAACCACACTGTTCGATGGTCGCTAGTTCCCAGATGGCTACCCACTTCTACATCTGTGATCCTCTCTCCATCTCCATTTGAGAGAACCAGGTCTAAGATTGCTCCCTCTCGAGTGGGCTCCAGTACTAGTTGTCTAAGGCATGCCCCCTGTAGGGCATCTAGAATAACCCCACTCTTCGAAGTGGCTGCTGCAACTGCACTCCGGTTAACGTCTGGCACTTAATACCACTTAATTTGGCCCTCCCCTCACACATGCTGTGTCTGTTTTATCCACATTATAATCTCCACCATGTGGCCCTTACCTCCTCTCCATTTTCACTGCCTCATGTCTCCTCCATTGCCCCTCCCTCCTGTCTGCCCTCACTGATGATCCCTTACCTCTGCACTCATGACACTTTGACACTTGAGCTAATCTATCCTTCTCCCCCACTCTCTCTTCTACACCCCTGCATGCAGTCACCATATCACTTCTCTTCTTGAGCTCCACTAACAACCTATCTGACACCATCTATTCCATGAGTAAAAGCTGAAAAAAAAGGATAAGGTGAAAAATGGCATAAATGTAACTATTTTTTTCTCTGTTTACAACATAGGTGAGAGGGACTCAGGAAGACTCAAAATGCATAACACAGAAGCTGACCCGGTGGTGCTGAGGGTTATGGCACTGGACGCCACACCTTGCACCATGCCGGTGGCTCAGGTTCGCTCACGAGCTTGAGGTGCCAGGGGTCGGCTGGGGGGAGGGTGAGGAGCTGATTGAGCTACCAACAGGCAGCTCTCCTCCTCGGGGAGAGCTTGAGGGTCTCCTTGGCATTTGGTCACCTTCTAGTGGAAGCTGGGGGGCAGTTTCACATCGAGGAACCCTGGCATTAGGCCGATGGGAGGGCAGAAGGGGCCGTCACTGGAGCCGCGGTGTGCATGCATGCCTCCTCCAAGTGCATTTGCATCCACGTTCTGGGGCCTCGCGGTTAAGGGGAGTGAATGGGGAAATACAGGGGTTGCAGCAGGATGATGCCTCCAGGCCGGCTCCAGCGGATCCGCCGGGACATGCAGGGCATCTATATGATCCAAAAAGACCCCCGTAGACCGTTATGGGTGGCCAACATGGGCAGCAGCAGGCTGTGGAAGATAAAAAGCAATATGGAAAAAAAAATGTAACACAATAGGCCCTTTTACACAAGCAGCTTTTTTTTGTGTGTGTAAAGGTGAGCTGCAATGCATCAGAAGCGAGTGTTCTGAAGACCACGAGGATGGCTGAAAGGCCTACAGTAGAAAAGCAAAACTTTATAACTTTATGTTGTTCTATTCTACAGACATTTACTACTGACTTTTGCTATTTGAAGTTGGACATTATTTAGCCTTACTGATTCTGTAGAAAGAAGAAAATGCTTAATCATGCCTCAGCGTAGTTGAGGGCTCATTCTGAATACTAGCATTTATATTAAGAATTTGCTCTATATAGTGTTTAAGGGCTGGTTTCATATTGCAAAGATTTCAGTTTAATTTTTTAACAAAATGAATTGCAGACTTATCATCTAAAGAATTTCTTAGTATGGGGTGTATTGGTGGTTGGTAATTTTATGAAGGGGAAATATGTTGCCTTGTCTCTTTTAGGACACTTATTTACTTTTAGGAATGAAGTGTGACGCCATTAGCCCCAGCCAGGGGTGCAAATTTTTGGGACTTTAAATTACAGACTTTAACTGAACGAAGTAATCACACTGCTCCTGGGTTGCTTCACACAGCTTATATGTTACTGTACTTGTTAGCTTAAAAATGTTAGCTTTCCCCTCTATGTGGTATCAATATATTTGGGATGCACCAATCCTAGGATTAATGGAAGGGGTAATTCTCTCTCTATAGTATGTATTGATTTAAGTGGCTTGTCCTAGATATGGCAATGTTATTTGTACGATAACATATGAAAATAATAAAAATGAAGTATTGAACCGAGTGTTCTCTGTCCACGCATTCCCTGTTTCCTGGGTTCATGGTTGTGTTTTGTGCCACAGTATAATGCTGTGTAATTAAACCCCCAGTGCTCACATCGATCAAGGACAGCTTCTCGTGAGAGACTCCTGGATGCATGCCCAATGGGTCTAGTCAGTCACTGACAGCCTGCCATGGGGGTGGGGATCCATGGGGGCACTGGCGGCCATGGTAATATCAGGGAGATGGTGGGTGTTGGTGCAGGAGGAGCACTACTGGGGTGAGAGGTCTGGTCTGTCCCCTGACAGCCTGCCACAAAATTGAGACTTGCCCTCAAAAAGCAGGATGACAGGTTTAGAGCTACTAAAATCAGGAAGTTTGAGCGTGATTGTTTGGATCATCTCCACAATCGAGTATTTACATGGTTGGGTGCCAATAAAATCAGAAACAGAAGTAGAACTAGGAACTCCAAAGGACAAAAATTGATTTTAAAGAAATCTAACACTAGCTTTCATTCAACATCTGAATCGGAGATCGAATCGGGGGACGACCAATCAGGAGAGGAGGTCTTGGAAGTTACCAACCAACCAAGGAGATCGGTTTGATTTGCAGAAGGAAAAGGACCAGGAGGGGTGGCCGTGGGAGGAATAGGACTGGAACAACTACAGCAAGTGAGGAAACAGAAACCGAATACTCAAGAGGGAAGAAGAACCTGAAATCAACATAGTCAATTTGTCCACATATACCCTAATGGAAACTCAGCAGTCAATCTTGAATAAAGGTTAGAGCTTTATACCTACACACAAACCAAGTAAGTTTGACCTTTTTCTTGACTTTAAGAAATTCTCAAGAAAACTGAATTTGCAAGTATTTCACAAAAAGTTAAAAATGGGTTACCCTGACGTTCCACTTCCCACTGTAGTGGGAGAAGATTGTGTGAGTTCCATGCGTGAGCAAGAGGGACTGAGTGAAACATTAGAGGGAATTAATTACAATAGTGTAACCCCCCTACAAATGGGGGTTCCCAAAAAGTCTTCCTTGAGCTTGCCGAAATGCTCACTGCCAGGCTGGTGTTCTGCGTTTTAGCAGATTAAATGTATAGCCAGAGAGTGCCAGTATAGCCTCTGTGTACTGTCTCTTTAAGAGCTGCCTGGATTGCAGTTTTAATTAATCTAAAAGGGAGATCTGTTAGAAGATGTCTTGTTTGCTGATCATTTGTTAGAGTAGTAATAATATTGCAGTTTGTTCTAACCTGCCTTTTTTGCAGCAAGGGCTGTTTTGTTTATCTCCACCAACTTGGCCCAGGACTGTCAGAATGGGCCAATCAGTACTGTTGGGACTCTAAAATGGAGCCTGCCTACAGGGGCTTGGTGGGGTGAAAACTTGTAGGAATTGTACTTTTTCCATTTTGGTGCCTAAAATAACCTGGATGGGGAGCCCTTGTTGTGGCTGACAGACAGATCAGCCAATCGAACCTTTTGGATCTTGGGGAAATTCCCAAGCTGCTTGCAGCTAGTTCCAGTTCTGAGTTGGGAAGTGAAGAGATAACAGCTTGAATGATTCAAGCAGCAACCCCAGTGTAGATTCGCATGGGAGAACTGTGGAAAGGCCTGAGTTTTGGCCTGCAAGCTTGCCTGCTGTCCCTGAGAGGAAACTTGTGCCTTTTTCGGACTGAATCCGAACTTGGAGAGTGAAGTAAGCCACTGAATTGTGACCAGGCTCCTACCTGAAGAAGACCGAAGATTTGCTGAATGCAATTGGCCTCTCTGGACTTCCAGCCACCTCTGAACTCCTGGATTGTGCAGAAACTCTGTAATTGCGACTGGAGAGCCTTTTGCCTGGTACAGTGGAATTTCCTTACATGTGAATGTGTTGTGTGCTTATAGTGGGTCGTGATTTGGTTCCCCACTGTGGTTTGAATTGTGTTCTGCTTGCTGGAAGCTGCATTAGAATTTTCTTATGTGTAAATGTGCTGTGTGCTGCTAGTGGGTCACAATTTGGTTCCCCACTGTGGTTTGAACTGTATTCTGCTTGCTGGAAGCTGCATCCAGCCCCACGGACTGAATCCAAAATCATCTCCATTGGGCCTGGGCCTTGCCACACTGGCCCAGCCTGACTACCTGCTGCACAGAGAAAGCCATCGACGAGAGACCTGCCGGAGGATAATCCCTCTGCACAACACTTGAACAGGAACGACATCTCAGTGATTCGTGTGGGCCCCGCTTCTCCGGGCACTCCAGCTCAACAACCTGCAGTCTCGATTTTGTCCTGCCTGTGTCCAGTATTGGGTATTGTGAGTAAACATCAGGGTAGCTCCCTGCAACAACAGCTAAATCTAAAGTGTTGTCATCTGATTGTCTGGTTGCTTTTTCTTTCACGAACTGAGCCCTCCGGCTCCAGATTACAAGTAGTGTGTGTTGTGCATGTTGCTTTCTTTCATCACAGGGCCCCAACCAGCTGCAACGTTCCTGGCTAGCCCATCGTCTCCCTACCTGGGTACCCAGAAGTGTGACTGTGTGGGGACTTAAAGTGCATGCATAACTGTTTGATTAATATAGCTTTTAAGCCAATCAACCTGATTATGCCCCTTCCTTGTTCAAGTCCCCTGAATAAATCAGATCTGACTTTTTCTGCATTTAACCTGACTGTGGTTCCAGTTTGTGCCAAGAGTACTGTACTGTTGCTATTTGCTGTGCATAACCTTGTTTTACAGGGAGCCCCCAGGGTCTAGTCAGAGGAACCAGCCCTGGTGGTAAGTGCAAACAGTGTGGGTACTTGTATGGTGTACAAGGGGTACTGTGAAAGTGATTATTGTATATTGCTCAGACCACTAGAAGGGAAAGAGGGGGGTTACAGTGTCCCAGAGGGCTGTGCCCATGTTAGTTTGACCACTACCAACCCTGACCGGGTGGAGGCACCTGTTGCAGAACCTAGGCCCCTCAACCTGCTACTAGCCAAGCAGACAGGGGTAGTAGCCCATGGGATAGTGCCACTTAGGGGTTACAATATTATGTGAAAAAATTCTGAACTCCAGACTTTTAAGTCCTGGTCTACATTTAATCCACCACCCAATAATGTGGCTATGACCTTTGAAAGGTTATGCACACAAGAAATTGAGACACTGTTTAATGAATACACTAACAACACATTTTGTAATATTTCAAATGTGGAAAGAGAGGCCTTAAAACAACTTGAGAGGAATTTAAACATTACAATCAAGCCCGCTGATGAGGGCAGAGCAGTGGTTGTTATGAACACCATTGTCTATGTGAAGGAAGTTCAGAGACAATTATCTAAGAGTGATTTCTATGAACCACTTGAGAAAGATCCAACACAGCAGTTTCAACAGTGTATTGATTGTGTGTTAAGTGAAGCATATCTGAATGGCATAATATGTGACACTACCCTTGAATTTCTAAAAGTGCCTCACTCAGTCCGACCAACCATTTGTGTTCTCCCAAAGATACATAAAAGGCTGGAGGATCCCCCAGGAAGGCCAATGGTGTCAGGCATTGGCTCATTAACAGCCTCTGTTCTAATTTGTTGCTGCCCATATTAGGGACATCGGGTAACCAGTCTGGGTAAGAGAAAGATTTTTTGATTAAACTATCAGAGTTAGTGTTAACAAGTAACGCATTTATTTTTCAAGGGAAACATTACCTCCATGTTAAAGGTACAGCCATGGGGGCCACCTTTGCTCTCAATTATGCAAACCTTTACTCGGGACAGTGGGAAAGGGATTTCATTAATGACAGGGACGAAAATAGGTTCTATGACTTGATAGACCTATGGAGATGCTTTATCGATGATGTGCTGATGGTGTGGAGGGGCACTAGAGGACAGTTCGATGCATTTATAGAATATTTACATAACAGCAATCCAAATTTATGTTTCAGTGTTGAAGTACATGAAAATAGAATAACCTTTTTGGATAAGGTGATTCATAAATTACAAGATAGAACCATTGAGACAGAATTATTCCATAAACCAACAGATAGGAACACCATTTTACATGCCTCGAGTTACCACCCCCGCCACTCCATCAGCAACATTCCGAAGTCTCAATTTATGCACCTTAAGCGTAATTCTAGTTTGGATTCTGATTTTCAAAAAGGTGCACAAGATATGGCTTGGAGATTTAAACGTAGGGGCTATGCTAAAGATATAGTAAGCAAGGCCAGACGTTCGGTTGAAGACATGCCAGGAGGTGATTTATTACAGTACAAAGAAAAAACTAGCCATGGAAATGATGTGCTGAATTTTGTGACCACATATAGTCCCATTTCAGGAGAAATAATAAGGATTATAGAAAGAAACTGGCATGCATTAAGGGTCGAGCCAACCTTGAAGAAAGAAACTGAAATTTATCCATGACAAGTATATGAAAGGGGAAAAAACCTGCGGGACCATTTGGTTCATTCATTACAACCAAAGGTGGTAAGAAAACCAAATAAAAATTGGTTACCACAACAACCCAAAGACTTTTTCACATGTGGTCACTGTAAATTCTATAGTGTTTGTTTCCAACAATCACAGTTTACATCAGTGAATAGAAATTGTACTCATGAAATTAGGCAGTTCATTAATTGCTTGACAAGTAATGTGATTTATTTGGCAACATGTGCGTGCAAAGCATTCTACATGGGTAAAACATCTAGAAAATTGAAGGAGAGAATCTGTAACCACTTAAATGACATTAGGTGTAGTGTGGACAAAAATGCCCTGTATAGGCACATTAGCAGTGCAGGACAGGAACACAAATTTACATTTTGTGGCATCGAGAAGGTACATTTGGGTCCCAGAGGTGGTGATATGGAAACCAAGACATTATAGAGAGAGGCATTTTGGATCTATGAGTTAGGTGCCACAAAATACCCAGGCCTGAATGAAACTTTTGACTTGTCCCCCTTTTTAAATAGAAATAGTAGGTGAAATGTAGTGGGTATATGTTTAAAGGTCATCTATAAGAAGATATATCCCCGAGCCATCTTAAGCACTTTCATAATTATAAATATGACTATAGATGTGAGATACTGCTGATGTTGTTGCATTGATGTGAATTGTAATATTTACCTATGTATCCCTTATTAATCTTGAATTAATTAACAGCACTAAGTGTGTAGAAAGTCATAACACGAGAGTCAGTCTCTAGAAGAATCAAATTACAAATATCTTCTAATACATGATATATAAATAATTGCACAATAAGTGAAAGCTTCATGCTAGTTTTTTGATATACGAATTGTAATAGAAAATAGACAGAGAAATTAATATACTATATGATTTTTTTCTCTAAAAGGTTGTGTTCTCAAAAATGAGGCAACATATTACTTACTACAGACTAGCACGTGCATTCTTATTCACACTAAATTTCCCGCTTTTTCTTATTTATTTATTTATTAAGTCTAGGATTACAAATACCTTTGAGGCAAGGCTCTTTTACAAAGGTTCCATGTCAACTACAGTACAACACAGAGGAAAAAAAAGAAAAAATATTGAGATAACATACTACAACTAGGAGAAATACAATGCTGTGGTTAGGATAAGCTGTACTAAAGTGGGATAACATAGGGGAAGACAGAGAGGAAGGTGCAAGGGGACACAATAGGGAGGGTGGATACAGCAGGAGGCAGGAGCAGCCGAAGGCATTGTCAACTTCAGAGTGGGGGAGTAGGAGGCGACATATACAGAACAGAATGGGGGAAAGTGCTAGTGTAGTGAAGGGAGAGGTTGGAGAAAAGAAAGGATGGGGGAAAGGGAAATGGGAGAAAGGGGGGTAGAGTATATGTGCGTGGAGAAGAATAGGGTGATGATAGGTGGGGCTGGTTATATGTAGGAGTCCCAGTGGGATAAGTGCATAGTGCGGATTTGTAGAAGACTGGTGGGGCTGGTTATATGTAGCGGTCACAGGAGCTGGCAGCAATGAGATGAAGGCGAAGCTTGGATTTGAAAGTGTCAAGCTTTGTCATAGAGGAGATGTCGGGACTGAGACCGTTTAGCCAGTTAGGTCCCCTATAGGCAAAGGATCTTTGGCCCTGGGAGGTGCTGTAATGGGGAACCTGGAGGAGTTGAGTTTCAGATCCCCTGGTGTTACAAGTATTCAGGCATGGCCACAGTAGGGCTTGGACACCGGGAGATGTGAGGCCCATAGTAACTTTCTTAGCCATTGTGCAGATTAGATACCTAATGCGGTTGGAGAGTTGGAGCCATCCAGTTTGTGCATAAAGGTCACACGTATGAGTCAGACGGTGGGCACCAGAGATGAGCCGACAAGCCTTGTTGAGAGTTGTCGATATTCGTCTGAGCGCAGTGGCTGATGCAGAACCGTAGATGATTAGGCCGGAATCAGTGATGGAGACCACTGAGCTCTGGACAGCGATCTTCAAGGCTTCTGACGTAAAATGTCTGTGGCGGTATAGCAGGCCTAGTCGTGTATTTGCAGCTTTGGTAACACAGTCAATGTGGGAGCCATACAATAGGTTTGGGTCCAGAGATATCCCAAGATATTTAAATGACTGCAGCTGCTCAAGGGTGTTTCTGAGGCTAGTTGTAATGGTGAGGGGGTGATGCCTGTGCTTGTTGTGAGGGCTGTTGAAAAGCATAACCTTGGATTTTTTATGGTTTAGGACCAGCTTGTGCCTACTAAACCAGCTTTCAACAGCAGCAAAACCTTGCTAAAGATTGTGTTGAAGTGGTTCAGGGTCCTTGTGAGAGTTGAAAATTACTGCGTCATCAGCATATAGGATAGTTTCTCAGGACAGGATTGGGAAGGGTGTTCAGGAAGAGGCAGAATAGTAGGAGGCCCAGTATAGACCCCTGAGGGACTCCATAGTGGCCTGGTCTGGCATCAGACAGAACCCCACTGATTTTTATTATTTGTGACAGGTTTTCTAGGTAGCTATTGAACCAAGCTGTAGTGTCAGGGGACAGCCCAGAAGACCGGAGCTGTTCAATCAGCAGACGATGGTGAACAGTGTCAAACGCTTTTGTCAGATCGACAAAAACAGCCTTTTTTATTGGAAGTATGAAATAAATTAAATATTTATATAATGGTAATAGGGATTAAGTACTGTCACTTTAAGATTTTGAATTATTTAAGGAGCACTAGTGTGTAGCACTGCACCAATCCCTGAGGAGGCTCTGTTGAGCGAAACTGGTTGGATTGTTTGAGGCTGGTGGTGTGAGTACCCCTTTGCTGTGTGTCACAGGAACTTTTTATACTTATTAAAGTTTATAAGACTGCTATACCAGATAAGTGGTGATGTCCTTTTTTCTGTTCTCACAGACTTCCACGGGGGAGGTAATCCATGGGGGCACTGGTGGCTGTGGTAATGTTGGGGAGAAAGTGGGTGATGGTGCAGGGAGAGCACAGCTGAGGGCGGGGGAGTCAGGGAATAAGAGATGCAGCGCTATCTGCACTAGGTTAATGCTGTGCCCATGCTTTCAAACTGCTCATTTTAACAAGCAAGTCTTGGGCTCTCGGACAGCGGAAAGGCAATAAAAATGCTGGAAGAGACGCGAAAGAGATGCAGGGCTGCACAGTATAAAAGCAATGGGAGTCGACGTAGATAGAGCAGAGCGAGCCAGTTAGAAAGGAAACAGTGTGAGATACATTGAGTTTAACCAAATGTGATAAGTAGTTTCAAACTTACTTCACAGCTTATTATGTTTGCTTGCCAAGCCTAGTAAACATATTGCAACTGGTCTGAGCTCTGAGGGGCCTTTTGGGGGCTTGGCTGTCCTCCACCTATCACAGCTTCTGAATACCTAATCTCTGCCCTAATTCTGCCTTCTTTCCGCCTACCTGCTGCTTTTCTCTTTGAGGTGCTTGACCAATAACAACACTGGAAAATACAAGCTGGAAGTTGGTTTTCTTCTACCTTCTACTTCCTACACTCAACATTTCTTGTGTAGTTTCTTCCCTTTAAAGAGCCACTGACACCTCAAGCAGAACTCAGAAAAAACATAATATTTGGACACCAAGCAGCTTATATTCTGCATTAGCTCCATGTTAGGTAGGGGAATGGGCAGACTAGGTGGGCCAAGCAGTCCTTATCTGCCGTCAGATTCTATGTTTCTATGTTTCTATATTTCTTATCCCCATTTTTTACTACTGAAGTTATATGCATGAAAACAGGATTGTTGTTCCTTAAGGGTTCATCAGCTCCTATTACTTCTTCACAACCTGACATCATAATATGCTGCTTGTGACATCACAGTTGTTCCCATGGCAGCGGACGGTGATGTCATAACACAGCATTATAATTACACGTATGGAATAAGCTATAGAGGCAGATGAACTCTATGGGATAATGATCTTGTTTTGTGAGAATTTCTTCAGAAATAAATGATGGTGAGGAGAAATCTATGGAAGATACATGAAATATAAGCTGAATTGTGTCTAAATGTTGTTTTCAAAAGTTTTCCCAAAGACGCGAGCTGTTCTTTAACTGATGCTGTACAGTGTTTTGTTCCTCTGCCATCCTAGGAACAGAAGAGATGTTGCACAATGCTCACAGCTTCTTCCTGTCTGTGGCCACCATATCAGCTATGCAGCTCAGTGGAACTTGTACTGCCTGCCAACCCCCCTCCCCACACACACACACAGGGGCAGCGCCGGTTCACTCAAGTTATCACTGAGCAGCAACTGATCCGCTACCCTCAGTGGAGTGGGAGAGAGAACTGTACTCATTTTATGGTGTTCTGAGGAGCTGATCATGGCAGTTCAATGCCCTTCCCTTGAGCTGCTATCCTACGCCACAACCAAATGGTGGCAGCACTGGGGGAAAGGGCTTCATGATCTGACATGGCAACTTCCATGCAATACTGCAACACAGGGGTTTCCAACTTTTACTTATAACTCAGTTGCTTTTTAAACATTTTCCCCCACATTTTCAACATAGCTTTTTTTTTACCCCACCTCACAAACAAGACAGCTGTAATTTTTTCAGATCCCCTCCAAAATATGTTTTTGCAGCCACTTCACGAAATCCTCTTTTGGGATGGGTTTCAAAAATTACACCTGCCTTGAATATAAGGTGGGGGTAGTAAAAAGACTATGTAGAAAATTTGGGGTCTCAATTAAAAAAAAATATATGAAGAAACATTGATATTCTTCAACATTTACTGTTACTGTAACTTTGCTATTTGTGAGATTGTGACCTCAGATTTTTAAAATAGCCATTTTTACCCCACCCCAGGAACATGATAGGTGTCATTTTTTTTAATCTCACCCAAAACGTCTTTCCAGGCTTGTGCCAAAAAAAGACATTTCGGGCAGAATTTCATAAATGACATATGTCAAGTTTATTAGGTGGGTTAGTAAAAGTACTGTGTTAAAAATGTGGTGACAAAATCTCAAAAAAAAAAACCACAACAAAGATATTAATAAATGTTGAAATGACTCAATATTTATTGTATAACATAATTTTTTCACATTCTGAACCCACATTTTCAACATTGGCCAGGATATTCAAAGGAGATGCGCCTGACGCAACTGAGTTGCACTGGCACATCCCCAGAAGTGTGCCCGAGGGCCATATTCAAATCCTGGAAATGCTCTGTGCAACTCCGGATGCGCTGAGGCACATCTGTAATGTATGCGGCACATCCCCGGGGGGTCATACATGGCACATCACGATATTCAGCTGTGATGTGCAGCGCATTTGCCGGCACATTTCGGAGATGTGCCGCATACATGGGCACAAAGTTATGCCTATTAAAAACAGGACTAACTGGTAGACACCCACAGGCAGGCTGCTGTATTGCATGGCACAACACAGCAGCCGCCAGCACCTGGATGGCTACCCCCCCACCGTGCCCCGACTACCCAAACTGTTTGGACTCAGAACATCCCTACCCTGGTGGTCTAGTTGCTCCCCTCCTATTCCTGAGTCCCGATCCCTGTAAATGACATTTTAAATGCACCCCTGGTAGCCCAGTGTTACCCCCAACCCCAAGTCCAATCCCCGTGAATGATGAATGAAGAAAACCTGGTGGTCTAGTGGTACCTCCTCACACACACGCACACACAGGACCCTCATCCCACCCAGCTCCCCCCATCCCAGCAGTGGTCTTACTTCAGCAGGCAGCAAAACCCAGCCATACACCTCCTCAGCTGCCCACCAAATGACAGCTTACAGTATCACCTGCAGGTTCATTAGTTGACACAGTGAGGCCATTGGTCAACAGTGTCGACCAATGAGCTTGCAGGTGATACTGTAAGCTGTCATTTAGCGGGCAGCTGTGGAGGTGTGCGGGTGGATTTTGCTGCCCCCCAAAGTATGACCACTGTTGTGACGGGGGAGCGGGTTGGGATGAGGGTCCTGTGTGTGTGGGGGAGTACCACTAGACCACCAAGTTTTCTTCATTCAACATTCACAGGGATCAGACTCAGGGATGAAGATGGGGGGTAACACTGGGCTACAAGGGGTGCATTTAAAATGTTATTTACAGGGATCAAACTCAGGAATGGGGGTGGGGGTAACACTGGACTACCAAGGGTGCATTTATAATTTCATTTATTGGGATTCAACTCAGGGATGGGGATGGGAGGTTACACTGGACTAAAAGGGGTGCATTTAAAATGTCATTTACGAGGATTGGACTCAGGAATGGGGTTGGGGGTAACACTGGACTACCAGGGGTGCATTTACAATATCATTTAGGGCATCAGGACTCAGAGATGGGAGGGGGAAGCCACTAGACTACCAGGGATTAGTTACATGTACATTTACAAGTCTCAGGTCTCAGGGCAGGGAGGGGGCCGCTAGACTGGCTGGAATCAGTACAGCATGCATAGGCAGGTTGCCTAGTGCATTTTGCCAGGCCAGCTCTGCACAGCTCATGCAAATGGGGCCATAATGACATGCAAATGGCCTCATGTGTGCCTTGCATACATAATGGCCCCATCTGCATGTTTGGGATTGAATACATGGAAATTGCACCTTGCTCATCTCCAGATGCTCTGGCGCATTCACAGTCCGGGTATCCTGACCTATCTGGTGGGCTGCGCCAACATATCATAGTTGCTCCACATGCATTTTATGGTATATTCAGCTGAGATGTGCCATTTCTCATCTCGTTTGAATGTATCACTTTTGTGCTCCAGTGCAACTCAGTTGTGCAGAGCAACCACTTGCGCCATAGCTTGGAGCAAGTTTGAATTTTGGGCCATAATATATTCCCCCACCTCGTGAACATGTTAGGTGTGATTTTCAAATCCCCCTCCCAGACCTGTTCTCACTGTCCTTCTGAAAAAAAATTGTTTTAGGTGGGATTTGAACAGTGACACCTGTCATGTTTATATACAAGGGTATTAAAAATTTTATCTTAAAAATTTGGGCTCACAATCAAAGAACACAACAACATTTTGTGTCAACTTCTTCATTTGCCAATCATGACAATTTCACTATTAAAACTTTTGGGGGGGTTTGGCCAGCCCAGTGATGCTGAGGGCTGAGGCGTTGGACGTCTTACCTCGTGCTATGCCGGCGACCCGTGTTCGGGAACGAGCATGGGCCGCCGGGGGTCGGTAGGGGAGGAGAAGGATTAAGCATCTGACGGACTGCTCTCCTTCGCCAGGGATGGGGGTCCTCAGTGGTCGGCACTTGCCTGCTCCCTAGCGAAGGCTGGGAGACAGGGTGCCATGCTGCAGAAGGGGGAGGAGTTAGGGCAGATGCTTGGAGGGAGCGCATGCGGATGCGTGCACGCTCCTCTCCACAGGCGTCATTGCATGCCTCAACTTCTGGGGAGAAACCAGGAAAAAGATGCCATGGCACAATGGTGGAGAGCACCTCACATGCTCTGCTCCCAGCCAGCCACGGCTCTGGCCACACTGAATGTGGTCTCCAGTGAGGGTTGGGGAACCCTGCCAGCCCCACTGGGGGGGGTAAGCCCTGGGAGTATGGGTCAGCGCCAGATGGTGGATGCTGGGAGATGGGGCAGGGGGCTCCCTCTGGATGACAGCCGGCTCCAGAAAGTAATAACAAAAACAAAAAAAAATTGTTTTTTTTTTTAAACTTTCTTTATTTATGTGCTTTTATATTTCATATAAACACACAAACTCACCAACTCATATACATAGATAGGAGTAACAAAAAAAAATTAAACTTTATAATTTGTCATTTGTTACTTCATTATAGTTTAGGAAACAAGTCAGAATACAAAGTCTTTTCTCAGTTGGGAGATATGTATTACCCATCTCCTCCATATAATTTCAAATTGGGTATATATCTTGTTTGTTAGTGCTGTCAGCCTTTCCATTTGGTATATTTTAAATACTTCATCTTGCCATTGAGTTATCTGGGTCTGGTTCGTGGTTAGCCAGTTCTTTGTTATTGTCTTTTTAATGGCAAGGATCAGTACCAAAAATAGTTTCTTTGTTTTTTCGTCTCTGCTCCCTTCAGGGAGGTCTGAAAAGAAATACAGAAATATATCCAGTTGTATAGATGGTGTTATTATATTTTTAATAACCTCTCAGGCTTCTATCAAAAATGGTTGAATTACTGGACAGCTCCAAAACAAGTGTCCAAGAGTGGCCTGTTGTTCACCACATTTTCTCCAACAGGTGGTCTCTCCTCTACCCCCAATTGTGCCTGAGTTATCGGCATTCTGAAAAACCTGACAGCATTCTTCCAAGCAAATTCCCTCCATTGTGGTGAGGAAGTACTCTTATGAATACATATTAGATGATTTCTCCACTTTTCCTCAGTAATATCTATTTTCAAGTCTTTTTCCCATGCTCTCTTAATAGACTCTACTGTGTCTCCCTCAAGTTCTCTTATAGCTGCATATAAGTGGGATATTATATGTGCTAGATTAGCCCGCCCCTCCAGTCCTCTCCGCAAGGCCTCTATAAGCCTGGGTATGGGGATCTGAGCCCAGCATTCTTTCTTTTCTTTTTTAATATAGTCCCTTACCTGGAAATATCAAAATCTATCTTTATGAGTTGTCCCATACTTCGTCTGCAAGTCCACAAAACTTGCCATTATTCCCTCTTTTAAAAATTGGTGTACTATGTGTAACCCTTTTCTTTCCCACTCTCTATAACCCAAATCCATCATTGCAGGTAGAAACTTTCCTGTGTGTGTTAGGGAGTAAAACAATGGTCTCCATGGCTTCATTCTTCTAGTATTCAGTGTTGGTCTCCAGGTTCTTAAGGTTGACTGTGTGTATGGATTCTCTATATCCTCTTTCTCCCTGTCTCATCCGCCTGAAAGGAGTATCCCTTGCACCCTCCCAAGGTCCTCTTCTACTGTTTCTATTTCTTTCCATCTTGCTATGTAAGTAGGTTGCAACCAATAAATCACTGTGCGAATCTGGGCAGCCCTGTGGTAGTATTTAAAATTTGGGAGAGATAACCCCCCTTCCCCTTTTGAAAGTTGTAATATAGACTGTCTTATTCTTGGTTTCTGTTTACCGCAGATAAACTGCGATATTTCCCTATTTAATTTTTTATAAAGTATGTCAGGCACTATAATGGGGATAGTCTGTGCTAAATATAGGAATCATGGGAGCACCACCATTCTAATTGCTTCTATTTTTTGTATAAATGGGATAGGGATCAAATGCCATTTTTCTATGTCTTTTTGAATTTGTGTTAATAAGGGTTTATAGTTAAGTTCATATAATTTTCCATGTTCGGAACTCAGCCAAACTCCAAGATATTTAAGGGTATGAATGTGCCACTTAAATTTAAATTGGTTTTCTATCTGCGGTGATGGTTTGTAATGTATCCCCAACACTTCTGTCTTGAATGTGTTAACTTTATAGCCAGCTATCTCTCCAAACTCCGTCAAGACTTCCCACAATGGTTGTAGGGAGCTCTCTCAGGGTCTGCGAGATATACCAGTAGGTCGTCAGCATATAGGGCTAATTTATGATTCCCGTTTCCTACTTGTATCCCTGATATATCCCTGTGTTGTCATATAGTCTGAGCCAGGGGCTCTAGGTATATTGCGAATAAGAGCGGTGACAGTGGGCACCCTTGCCTCGTCCCCCTCTTCAGGCTTATTGATATTGAGGTTGAGCCATTTACTTTTATGTATGCTTTTGGATTGCTATATATGGAGTCTATAACCCCCCCAAATTCTGCTGGAAATCCCATCCTCTCCCAGAGTTGCCTTCAGGAAGGACCATGCCACCCTGTCAAATGCCTTCTCAGCATCTAAACTAAGCAGTAAGAAAGGAGTCTCCGACAGGGTGGCATAGTGCAATATATGTAGTGTTCTTTTAATGTTATCTTGTGCTTGTCTATTCATCACAAAACCTGTCTGGTCCTGGTCTATTAGGCTAGGTAGCAGTATCTCCATTCTTTTGGCCAGTATAATCCACATTAAGGACTGAGATTGGGCGGTATAAGCCGCAGTTCGTATTGTCTTTCCCAGGTTTCAAGATGCTAGTTATGGTGGCATATCTCCAGGTATCTGGGCAGGTCTTATTTTGTTGAGCCTCTCTGAATGTCTCTCTAAGTGTAGCCATCAACACCCTTTGGAAACATTTATAAAATTCCCCCGTATACCCATCTGGGCCAGGGCTTTTGTGGGTCTTGAGTTTTATGATAGCATTGTTCAATTCACTCTCTGATATTGGGGAGATCAATCCCTGTTGCTGTTCCAAGGTCAAGCTAGGTATTTTCAACTTGTTCAGATAGGTTTTAACTTTCTCCAAGTCAGTCTCCTGCTCTGGTGTATATAAGGTTTGACAATATTTTGAAAAAGCTTTCTCGATTTGATTTGGAGTTTTTACTAATCTCCCTCCCTCTGGGTCTCTAATCTGTGTGATTGTTGTTTAAATTGTGTTTTTAATTTCTTATGTTTAACTGCTATGCTATCTACACCAATCAATTACACAGCAAATACAAGCAAGCAAACCTAATTGGCGTTGGTCACGTGACAAATTTTAGAACCTGAAATTTATCACACATATGTTGGAGAAATGCTACCTGTTAGTCATCCCCCCTCAAAAAACATCAGCCTATTGTATAAACAGGACATGCAGTGGGGACCTGTGTGATATATTGTTTATCTATACACGAGCAGTTAGACCTTGGGCACTACAGAAGTTGAGGGACCTAGGCACTGCTAAGAGCATTGTTAGGTGGGTGGAAAGTTGGCTCAAGAGTAGAAGAACAGAGAGTGATAGTCAATGGGGTGAGATCAGCAAAAGGGAGAGGACACTAGTGGAGTTTCACAGGAATCGGTCTTGTGCCCGGTGCTATTTAACATGTTCATTAACGACATAGGTGAAGGTATCCAGAGAAAGCTGGTCAAATTCACAGATGACATGAAACTAGGTGGAAGGATAGACAGTGCAGAAGCAGTTAGGGACCTTCAAGAAAACCTCCTCAAACTGGAAAGATGATCTAAAGTCTGACAGTTAAAATTTAACGTGAAAAAATGCAAAAATGCATGGTGATGCATCTAGGGAAAGGAAACCAGAAGACAGAATACTGTCTCAATGAGGTGAAGCTCAGCCTCTCACAAGAAGAGAGGGACCTGGGGGCCATCATTTGTGACACACTCAAGCAAATTAGATAGTGCAACAAAGCATATAGTCAGGCGAATAGAATGCTGGGATGTATAGGAAGGGAATTCGATAGCAGGAGAAAAGAGGTGATCCTCCCCATCTATAGGTCCCTGGTGAGGCTTCACCTGGAGTACTATGTCCAGTCTTGAAACCCTCACCTTAGGAAGGACAGGAATAGGCTGGAGGTGATACAGAGAAGGGCAACAAACATGATCCAGGGACTACAGGGGTTCTCTTATGAGGGGCACCTAAAATCACTAAACATGTACTTGCTTGAGATGGGGGGGGTATGATTGAGACTTTCAAATTCATGAGAGGAATAAATAGAGTGCTCTACTCTGAACTCTTCAACAGGGTCAACAGCTAAACTACTAGAAGTCATGAATACGGCCGGCTCACCGGCACAGCAGTTGGATTTCCACATGCGACGCTGTCTACCCGGGTTCGAGAACGGACTCGGGTCACTGGAGGGCTGGCCGGGGAGAGAAGGATAGAGCATTTCTAGATGGCTCTCCTTCTCCAGGGGGAGGGAGGGTGCAAAAGTTCGGTGTCTAGCGACACCCAGCGGAGGCTGGGGCAGCCATTAGCAACACCAGTGTCTGGACTTTCAGGGAGTGGGGCGGACGCTGGTCATCATTGCATATCCCCGCCCCTCGCCTACAAGGGGAAGAAAATACTGGGCTCAGTCCGTCTCCATGATGCTCTCGCCCTGGGGCCTCCACTAGCCTCCGATGCCAGCTCCCCAACTAGATACTAGTCTTGCGGCAACCTTGGGGAAGTCGCTGCAACCCCATCCTCTGGGGGGTAAGCCAGGGGTGACTGGGGAGCGCTGGCAATGATCGGAGGTGGAGGCACAGGGGTCCATGACTAGGGCAGAGTATTGATGGACCTCGGCCCAGAAAAAGCATAGTAAATGAAAAAAAAAAGAAGTCATGAATGCAAGTTGTGGGGAGGGAGCTTTGGGGGGGGATCGAAGGAAACACAACTTTACTGAATATCCTGCCTGCCGAGGTGGTAGGAGCAAAGACAGTAGCAGCATTCAAGCGTAGTTGTGACAGAGCAAGGGAAAGAACGGAACTGGGATGGATAAAAGCCAGAAAGGGGGTTAGGTCCTGGGACCTGTAGAAGGTCTTGGAAATCCATGGGCAGACTACATGGACCCTTGGTTTCCTTCTACCATCATCTTCTATACTTCTATATTTCTATGTTTCCAGGCACAGACAAGAAATGACATCAGTCTGAAGGCAAGCCTGCTCCCTTGCATGCTCCACAGACATCTGCCATTGTCCCCTCCCTGTGAGGTCCTGAGCTGTGTTTTTCCAGCCTCTGCTGGGAGTCACTATCAAGCTGGATGTCTGTGACACTCCCACCCCCAGAGGAGGCGAGTAGTCCATGGGTTGCTCAATCCTACCCCGCCCGACTGACCCTCTGACTCGCCGGCTCGTTCCCAAACCTGTGTAATTATTGCAAGCGGTACCACCACAGCTGAGCCAGCAAGCTGGCTGTATCTACTCCCCTTGATACAGCTCCAACTGCACCCCTTCCCCTTGAAACAGCTCCACCTACACCTCCTTCCCTTCATACAGCTCCAGATGCACCACCTCCTCTTGATACAGCTACAGTTGCACCCTGTCCCCTTGATACATCTCCAACTGCACCCTTTCCTCTTGATACAGCTCCACCTGCACCTCCTCCCTTTGTTACAGTACCAGCTGCATCCCCTCCCCTTGATACAGCTCCAGCTGCACCTCCTCTCCTGTATATACAATTCTTAAATAATGTATTGCTAAAATGGGTACTGTTACCTTAAGATGACTTGTATTTAAATGTTGTAATCTAAATGACTTGTCACCTCTTGATGACGCACCTGTTAGTGCAAAACCGGTAGCGGTTCAGTAGATGGTCATTGTTTGGCATCCTGTTCAATAAACTTTAGAAGTGTGGATTAATTAGAACCTGGAGTAGTACTGGAACTTTTCTTTTTCATTTGCAATTATTTGCTCTGAGCAGACTTCTAACAGTTGGAGCTGTAACTCGTCTTACAGTACTTTGTTTATTCAATGTGTTCACTGGGGGTTCTGATCTGCACAGAGAGAGAACGAGGAATTACAAGGAGACGCAGCATGATATCACTCATTTCAAAGTTGGAACAGACTGAGGAACAAAAATAGGAGCTGGATTAAAGACAAGAAAGAGTCTTTTCACCACTTGGTTTCCTTTTCTCACAAATTGACAGAACGTGTTCTTTTGGGATGCTAGGTCAAGGAAATTAAGATATCTTTACGGACGGGAACTTGAAACAGCTTCCTGGGTACAGTTTGGTCATTTGTTAAACTACACTCACGACTGGATTTTAAAACTTGTGCTATTACAACCAGGAATGTCCACCACATCATTTGGGGACATTAACTTGGGAGCAACTTCCAGATCAGTTTGTCGCAAGTTTTCTCAGAAGCAGGGGAGCAGGATGTGTTTATTACAGAAGGTAACACTAACATTATAACAAAAGAGCAAGGTAGAACACAGGAGGCATCACCGAATATTAGAATGGCATTTATTATTTTAGAAAGAACAATCATCAGTGGCAGGAGACATTATTGGGGGAAAAATAACTCTTGAAGCATATTTAAAGGTTGAGCGTCCTCCTAGAGGGTTAAGAGTGATAAAAAAAAACAGGATATGGATGGGAACATGGTGTATTTATAAAAGACTGGCGTAACTCACAGCAAATAGGAACTGATGCATTAATGCAGACCATTATTAGAGACTGTATAGCGCAACAAGAGGATGTGAAGGGGATACTGAAATTAAGGAAGCAGCTGTATTAGAATATAAAGAGAACCCTTAATCTGAGACCCTTGAGAAAAAACTTAAAGAAAACGTACAGAGGGCCAAAAACAAAATCAAGAAAGATAAACTCTATAAATTTGAGAGGGACCACAAGGACCATCTATTTAATAGAATTTTGATTGGAACAAAATGCCCAGACAACAAAGGAAATTTAGACCAAACGGGGGGAGGACATCCCAAATCATGAGAATCAAATTCCCATCAAGCCCCTCTATCCGTCCTAAGAAATAGGAGAAATTCACCAACCTCCTACACATCTAATAGTGAATCTGAACCTGAATATTCCCACTATTATTTTCGGGAGGACCCAGAACCACAAGCACCACCTGGGCAGAGAATAGTGACATTCCAAACCCAGGGACACACCACCAACTCAGGAAGGGGCCAAGGACATCGAACACCACAGGAATACGAAGACCCACAAGACAAGGTGGTCGAATACATTCGGGGAAGGGTACAGGGCAGGAGACGCATCTGAAACAGCAAGAGGACATAGTAATCAATATTTCAGAGACACCCCTTACAGCGTCACAACTACAGATATTACAAAAAGGATTAAGCTTTGTAACAACTAAAGACATAAATCCATTCGAGTTATACTTGGACCTGTGTAGATTCACCAGGGATTTAAACCTGAGAGCACATGCTGCAAAATCCAGCATGTGTTGCGGCATTATAGGAACCTCCACCCCTACGGAGGAGGGACATCAAGGGGGAGATGGTGAGGTAAGAAATTTTCGTCCACCAACCTCATTTATGCCACCATAAAATGAGGTTGTAAGAATTTTGGAAAAAGCTTGTGAACGAGACTTTAAAATGCTACACACTGAAATGATTGAAGCTAGATATATAAATATTAGCTCTGAAGAGTCCAAAGCACTTAGGGGACTTGAAAAAAACAACACCTGGTGATCAAACCAACAGATAAGGGGGGCTCAATAGTTGTCATGTCCAAAAAGCAGTACACAGATGAGATAGTTAGACAGCTCACTGATGGTAATTTTTACTTAAAACTTAAATGTGACCCCAAACAAGCATATAAAATAGGAATTGATGTTTTCCTGAAAGAGGCAGTACCCAGTGGTGTCATTTCAACACAGGAATTTGGCTTTTTATCTCTAGAGCACCCTATTACAGTGAGTATATATGTGCTGCCCAAAATTCATAAAGATGGTAAAAATCCTCCAGGGCACCTTATAGTGGCAGGAATAGGTTCCCTCACAGAACCACTGTCCACATATGTGGATGCACACATACAAAATGATGTCCTTACTCTAAGATCTTACATTAAAGGCACCACTGAGATGCTTAATGTCTTGGGAGATACGCAGACTAAAGAAGACTGGTACTTAGTATCAATGGATATAACACCCTTTTATACTGACATACCACATGGAGTAGGGTTAGAAGCTCTTGACTACTGGCTGTCATTAGATGAAAGTGTGATAGATCAGAAAAAACAGTTTCTACTGATGTGCTGAGTATGTACTGAACAAAAACAGCTTTATGTTTCAAGGTGAACGCTATCTCCAGTTGCAGGGGACGGCTATGGAGGCTTCTTTTGCACCCAATTATACCAACCTCTACCTGGGCCTATGAGAAAGAACAACTGTCTATTACATCCAGAACAATCCTTTTTAATAAGATTGACATCTGGCATTGCTTTATTGATGACATATTTCTGGTATGGAAAGTGACACTGGAGGAATTGGGTGAATTTGTGAGATACCTAGAAGACAGTAATGTAAATCTCAGGTTCTCTGTACAAAGCAGTCTTACATCGATCTCATTTTTAGATCTTCTGGTCAGTAAACAACAGGATGGTACATTAAAAACTACTTTGTTTGGAAAGGGGACAGACCGTAACTCTTCACTGCACTCCTCTAGTTGTCACCCTAGAGACATATGGTAGAGAATCTCTCCAAGGCCCAGTTACTTAGAGCAAGAACAAACTGTTCCACTGATGCTGACTTTTTGATTCAGGGCATGGATATGTGTGCAAGATTCAGAGAGAGGGGTTACAATTGTGGTCTTGTCCAGGATGCATTTGAGAAGGTACTTGACACACCAAGGGACAGCCTCCTACAGGGGAGGACTCCCAAAGAGAAAAATAAATGCACACGATTTGTGACAAACTAGGGTCCAAGAGATTATTTTAAAGAACTGGAACATCCTACAGAATGAACCCCTTCTTAATGAACATACAGTAAACAGAACACAGATAGCATATCATAGGGGCAGAAACTTGAGGGACACTCTTGCAAATAGCTATCACCCTCAAATGATTAGAGAAACCACAGAGGATAGCATTTGGTTACCACCGCTCCCACATGGCAACTTTGTTTGTGGCAGATGTAAAGTCTGTCCTGATTTGCTAAGAACTGACACCTTCAGTACTTGTAACAGCACCAAAATGTATAAAATGTGGGATTTTTTCAATTGTTCCACAGAAAATTTGGTTTATCTGGCCACATGTACATGTGGAGCATTTTATGTGGGGCAGACCACACGACCATTTAAAATACGGATTGGTGACATGATAGAGCTTTACTGGTTGGGGAGGACCCAAGGAATGCACTAGCCCAACATGTTAAAAATGCTGGAAGTGGAGTGCATAAGTTCAAGTTCTGTGCTATAGAGAAAATAAAATTGGGACCTACAGGTGGAAGTTTGAGAAACAAATTGACATACAGAGAGTCTTTCTGGAGTTATACACTGGGAGCCATGAAATCCCCAGGTCTTAATGACAAAATGGAACTGATGTTATGTATCAAAAAGAAATGTAAATTATTCACAAGTAATTCACTGTTGCACATATTAAGAGAGATTCTCTACCCCGTATATGGACCTGTACCCCGGTGTATACATGCATATGTTGAATTTGTGGCACTTGTGTAATGTTATTTGATATAAGATTGGCTACCTGTTTTCCTAAAATTTGTTGGAATAACATAAAAGTAACAAACCTTTATTGTTCCTTCCTTGCAGATGGTGCTTTTGAATTCCTGGGTACCATAAGCACCTGGAATATAAAACAACAGCTGTCAGGATTCATGAGAACTGAGTTTTTCAGCCCCTAGGTTTGCCTTTTTCTATTTTATAATTACCTAGCTGTTTATAGTTTAAGATGGTACATTACAAACTCCTCCCTGCTTTTGACTAAAAACAACTATTAAGATTTTTTAAATAATACTTTTTTCCCCATATTTTCTTTCCTATTTTCTTTTTTCCTCTCTGTTACACGTGTCTTTTACACATATAAAACTCACTGTGAAGTGAAGTATTTTAAAGGTCTAATGGCTTAATGAATTAGGAAATACAATATAAAATTAATTAATTTGTATAATTTTTTTATATATACTTTCAGCATTACTGTTTATTTTGGGGTTTAATGAACTTGAGGTAGCACCTTTAGATTATATATATATATATATGTATATATCGTATATTATTACCAATTATTTTATCAGGTGAGACACACTAAGCTGAAAGCTTGTTTGCAGGTGCAACCTGGGAGCACGAGGAAGTTAAGTGACTTGCTCAGGGTCACACAGTATGCAAGTAGGGGCTGTGGGATTCAAACCCAGGTCTCCAGATTCGCAGCTCAGAGCCTTAGACCACTGCACCATACTGCCTATATATAAACATTTTTTGTATACATAAAGCTTTAGTATTTGTGTGTATATACAATTTTTAAATAATGTATGCTAAAATGGATACTGTTACCTTAAGATGACTTATATTTAAATGTTATAATCTAAGCGACTTGTCACCTGATGATGCAGCTGCTAGTGCGAAACCGGTAGAGGTTCACTGGTCGGTTGTTGTTTGCCGTACTGTTCAATAAACTTTAGAAGTGTGGATTAATTAGAACCTGGAGTAGTGCTGGAACTTTTCTTTTTCATTTGCAAATATTTGCTCTGAGCACACTCTGAACAGCTGGAGCTGTAACTTGTCTTGCAGTACCAACTGCCCCCCTGTCCTTGATACAGCTCCAACTTCACCCCTTCCCTTTCAAACAGCTGCACTCTCTCCCTTTGCTACAGCTACAGCTGCACATTCTCCGCTTGATAGAGCTCCAGCTGCACCCCCCCTTGATACAGCTCCAGCTACACTTTATCCACTTGATAGAGCTCCAACTGCACCTTCTCCACTTGCTACAGCTCCAGCTGCATTCTCATTCATCTTGATACAGCTCCAGCTGTACCCTCCCCTTTATACAACTCCATCTACACCATTCTCCTTGACACAGCTCCATCTCTACCTCCTTCCCTTCATACAGCTTCAGCTGCACCTCCTCCCTTTGCTAGAGCTCCAGATGAGCTTGCACCCCTAGACAGAGCTCCAGCTGCACTCCTTCCCCTTGGTACAGCTCAAACTGCACCCCCTCCCTTGATACCACTCTAATTGCACCATTCCTCTTGATACAGCTCAACCTGAACCCCCTTCCCTTGCTAAAGGACCAGCTGCACCCCCTCCTCTTGATACAGCTCTAACTGCACCCCTTTCTCTTGATACAGCTGCACCCTCTCCACTTCCTACAGCTACAGCTACACCCACCCTTGCTACAGCTACAGCTGCACCTCCTCCGTTTCATATGATTCCAGCTGCACCTCCCCCTTTGGTACGGCTCCAACTGCACCCATTCCTCTTGATACAGCTCCACCTGCACCCCCTCCGCTTGCTACAGTACCAGCTGTACCCTTCCCCGTGATACAGCTCCAACTGCACCTCCTTCCCCTTGATACAGCTGCACCCCCTCCACTTGCGACAGCTACAGCTCCTCCCCTTGCTACAGCTACAGCTGCACCTCCTCCCTTTCATATGACTTCAGCTGTACCTTCTCCCCTTACTACAGCTGCACATTTCCCCTGTATACAGCTGTAGCTGTACCCACTCCCTTTTATACAACTCCAGCTGCACCCTTCCCCTTGCTACATCTCCAGTTGCACCTTAACCCCTTGGTACAGCTCCACCTGTACCCACCTTCCTTGCTACAGCTGCAGCTGCACCTCCTCCCCTTGCTAAAACTATGGCTGTACCTTCTCCCCTTGATACAGCTCCAGCTGTACCTCCACCCTTTAATATAGTTCCAGCTACACCCTTTCCCCTTGATACAACTGCTTCCCTTCCCCTTGCTACAGTACCAGCTGCACTCCCTCCTCTTGATACAGTTCTAACTGCACCCCTTTCTCTTGATACAGCTGCACCCTCTCCACTTCCTACAGCTACAGCTACACCCCCCCCCTTGCTACAGCTACAGCTGCACCTCCTCCCTTTCATATGATTCCAGCTGCACTTCCCCCTTTGGTACGGCTCCAACTGCACCCATTCCTCTTGATACAGCTCCACCTGCACCCCCTCCCCTTGCTACAGTACCAGCTGTACCCCCTCCCTGTGATACAGCTTCAACTGCACCTCCTTCCCCTTGATACAGCTGCACCCCCTCCACTTGCGACAGCTACAGCTCCTCCCCTTGCTACAGCTACAGCTGCACCTCCTCCCCTTGCTAAAACTATGGCTGTACCTTCTCTGCTTGATATAGCTCCAGCTGTACCTCCACCCTTTAATATAGTTCTAGCTACACCCCTTCCCCTTGATACAACTGCTTCCCCTCCCCTTGCTACAGTACCAGCTGCACCCCTTTTCCTTGATACAGCTCCAGCTGCATCCCTTCCCCTTGATACAACTGCACCCCTCCCCTTGCTACAGCTCCCGCTACACCTTCTCCACTTGATAGAGCTCCAGCTGTACCTCCTCCATTTTATACAACTCCTGCTACACCTTTCCCCTTGATACAGTTCCAGCTGTACCCCCTTTCCCTTACTATAGCTCCAGCTGCACCGTCTTCCCTTGATACAGCTCCAGCTTTACCTTCTTCCCTAGATACAGCTCCAGCTGCACCTCTCCCCTTGCTACAGCTCCACCTCCACTTTATACAGCTCCACCATCACCATTTCTGCTTGATACAGCTCCAGCTGCACCTTCTTCCCTTGATACAGCTCCAGCTGCATCCCTCCCCTTGCTGCAGTACATCTCCAGCTGCACCTTAACCCCTTGGTACAGCTCCACCTGTATCCCCTCACCTTGATACGGCTCCTCCATCACCATTTCTGCTTGATACAGCTCCAGCTGCACCTTCTTCCCTTGATACATCTCCAGCTGCACCTTAACCCCTTGGTACAGCTCCACCTGAATCCTCTCGCCTTGATACGGCTCCTCCATCACCATTTCTGCTTGATACAGCTCCAGCTGCACCTTCTTCCCTTGATACATCTCCAGCTGCACCTTAACCCCTTGGTACAGCTCCACCTGCATCTCCTCGCCTTGATACAGCTCCACCATCACCATTTCTGCTTGATACAGCTCCAGTTGCACCTTCTTCCCTTGATACAGCTCAAGCTGTACCTTCTTCCCTCGATACAGCTCCACCTGCACCTCCTCCCCTTAATAGAGTTCCAGCTGATATTCCTCCCCTTGACACAGCTCCAGCTGCCCCCTTCCTCTTGATACAGCTCGGGCTGAACCCCCTTCCCCTTGACAAAACTCCATCTCCTTCCCTTCATACAGCTCCAGCTGCACCTCCTCCCCTTGATAGAGCTCCAGCTGAACTTCCTCCCATTGATATAGCTACAGATGCACGCCTTCCCCTTGATAAGGCTCCAACTGCACCCCTTCTTCTTGATACAATTCCACCTGCATCTCCTCCTCTTGCTACAATACCAGCTGCACCTCCCCTTGATACAGCTCCTGCTGCACCTCCTCTCCTCGCTACAGTACAAGCTGCCCCCTTCGCTTGATACAGCTCCAACTGCACCCCTTCCCCTTGTTACAGCTGCACTGTCTCCCTTTGCTACAGCTGCACATTCTGCATTTGATAGCTCTCCCGCTGCACCCCTTCCCCTTGATACAGATCCAGCTGCACATTCTCTACTTGACAGAGCTCCAGCTGAACTACCTGGCCTTGATATAGCTCCAGCTGCACCATCTCCACTTGATTGAGCTCCAGCTGCACCTTCTCCACTTGATATAGCTCCAGCTGCATTCTCATTCCTCTTGACACAGGTCTAGCTGTACCCCTTCCCCTTTATACAACTACAGCTACAGTACACCCTTCCCCTTTATACAACTACAGCTACAGTACACCTTTCCCCTTTATACAACTACAGCTACAGTACACCCTTCCCCTTTATACAACTACAGCTACAGTACACCCTTCCCTTTATACAACTACAGCTACAGTACCCCCTCCCCTTTATACAACTACAGCTACAGTACACCCTTCCCCTTTATACAACTACAGCTACAGTACACCCTTCCCCTTTATACAACTACAGCTACAGTACACCTTCCCTTTATACAACTACAGCTACAGTACACCCTTCCCCTTATACAACTACAGCTACAGTACCCTCCCCTTATACAACTACAGCTACAGTACACCCTTCCCTTTATACAACTACAGCTACAGTACCCTCCCTTTATACAACCACAGCTACAGTACCCCTCCCTTTATACAACTACAGCTACAGTACACCCTTCCCTTTATACAACTACAGCTACAGTACACCTTCCCTTTATACAACTACAGCTACAGGTACCCTCCCCTTTATACAACTACAGCTACAGTACCCTCCTTTATACAACTACAGCTACAGTACACCCTTCCCTTTATACAACTACAGCTACAGCACACCTTCCCTTTATACAACTACAGCTACAGTACACCCTTCCCCTTTATACAACTACAGCTACAGTACACCCTTCCCCTTTATACAACTACAGCTACAGTACCCTCCTTTATACAACTACAGCTACAGTACACCCTTCCCCTTTATACAACTACAGCTACAGTACACCCTTCCCCTTTATACAACTACAGCTACAGTACACCCTTCCCCTTTAAACAACTACAGCTACAGTACACCCTTCCCCTTTATACAACTACAGCTACAGTACCCCCTCCCCTTTATACAACTACAGCTACAGTACACCCTTCTCCTTTATACAACTACAGCTACAGTACACCCTTCCCCTTGACACAGCTCCATCTCCACCTCCATCCCTTCATACAGCTCCAGCTGCACCTCCTCCCCTTGTTAGAGCTCCAACTGAACTTACTCCCCTTGATTGAGGTCCAGCTGCACCCCTTCCCCTTGGTACAGTTCTAACTGCACCCCCTCCTCTTGATACAGTTTCAACTGCACCCTTCCTCTTGATACAGTACCGGCTGCACCCCCTTCCCGTGCTACAGGACCAGCTGCACTTCCTCCCCTTGATACAGCTCCAACTGCACTCCTTCCTCTTGATACAGCTCCACCTGCACCCTCTCCCCTTGCTACAGGATCGGCTGCACCCCTCCCCATGATACAGCTCCAAATGCACCCCCTTCCCCTTGATACAGCTGGAACCTTTCCACTTGCTACAGCTACACCTCCTCCCCTTGCTACAGCTACAGCTGCACCTCCTCCCTTTCGTATGATTCCAGCTGCACCTCTCTCCCTTGGTACAGCTCCAACTGCACCCCTTCCACTTGATACAGCTCCACCTGCACCTCCTCCCCTTGCTACAGTATCAGCTGCACCCCCTTCCCTTCATACAGCTCCAACTGCACCCCTTCCCCTTGATACAGCTGCACCCTCTTCACTTGCTACAGCTACACCTAATCACCTTGCTACAGCTACAGCTGCACCTCCTCCCTTTCATATGATTCCAGCTGCACCTCCTCCCCTTGTAACAGCTGCAGCTGCACCTCCTCCCCTTAATATAGCTCCAGCTGCATCCACTTCCCCTTGATATCCCTGCTTCCCTTCCCCTTGCTACAATACCAGCTGCATCCCTTTTTCTTGATACAGCTCCAGCTGCACCCCTTCCCCTTGACACAACTGCACCCCTCTTCTTGCTACAGCTTCAGCTATACCTTCTCCACTTGATAGAGCTCCACCTGATCCTCCTGGCCTTGATATGGCTCCAGATGCACCCCTTTCCCTGCATACAGCTCCAGCTGCACTCTTGTTCCTCTTGATAAATTTCTAGCTGTACCTCCTCCCCTTTATACAAATCCAGCTATACCTTTCCCTTGATGCAGCTCCAACTGCACCACCTTTCCCTTACTAGAGCTCCAGCTGCACCCCCTCACCTTGATACAGCTCCACATCACCATTTCTGCTTGATACAGCTCTAGCTGCACCTTCTTCCCATGATACAGCTCAGCTGCACCTTCTTCCCATGATACAGCTCCAGCTGCACCTTCTTCCCTTGATACAGCTCAGATGCACCCTCCCCTTGCTACAGCTCCACCTCCACCTCCACTTTATACAGTGCCACCATCACCATTTCTGCATGATACAGCTCCAGCTGCACCTTCTTCCCTTGATACAGCTCCAGCTGCACCCCTCCCTTGATACAACTCCAGCTGCAATTTAACCCTTTGATACAGCTCCACCTACACCCCTCCCCTTGCTGCAGCTCCAGCTGCACCTCCTCCCCTTGCTAAAACTATAGCTGTATCTTCTCCCCTTGATACAGCTCCAGCTGCACCTCCTCCCTTTAATATAGCTCCAGCTGCACCCCTTTCCCCTTGATACAACAGCTTCCCTTCCTCTTGCTACAATGCCAGCTGCACCCCTTTTTCTTGATACAGCTCCAGCTGCGCCCCTTCCTCTTGATACAACTGCACCCTTCCCCTTGGTACAGCTATAGCTGTACCTTCTCCACTTGATAGAGCTCCAGCTGAACCTCCTGGCCTTGATACGGCTCCAGATGCACCCCTTCTCTTTGATACAGCTCCAGGTGCACTCTCGTTCCTCTTGATAAATTTCTAGCTGTACCTCCTCCCCTTTATACAACTGCAGCTACACCTTTTCCCTTGATACAGCTCCAGCTGCACCCCCTTCCCCTTAGTAAAGCTCAGCTGCACCTCCTCACCTTGACACAGCTCCACCATCACCATTTCTGCTTGATACAGTTCCAGCTGCACCTTCTTTTCTTGGTACAGCTCAAGCTGCACCTTCTTCCCTTGATACAGCTCTGGATGCACCATCTTCCATTGATACAGCTCCAGCTGCACCTTCTTCCCTTGATACAGCTCCAGCTGCACCCTTCCCCTTGATAAGGCTCCACCAGCATCATCTCCACTTGATACAGCTTCAGCTGCACCTAGTCCCCTTGACACAGCTCCAGCTGCACCTCCTTCCCCATCCCTTGATATACTTTCAATTGCACCCCTTCCCCTTGATACTGTTTCAGCTGCACCCCTCCCCTTGATACTGCTCCAGCTGCACCTTCTCACCTTGATACTGCTCCAGCTGCACCCCACCCCTTGATAAGGCTCCACCAGCATCATCTCCACTTGATACAGCTTCAGCTGCACCTAGTCCCCTTGACACAGCTCCAGCTGCACCTCCTTCCCCATCCCTTGATATACTTTCAATTGCACCCCCTCCCCTTGATACTGTTCCAGCTGCACCCCTCCCCTTGATACTGCTCCAGCTGCACCCCCTCTCCCTGATACTTCTTCAGCTGCTATGCACCCCTCTCCTTGATACTGCTCCAGCTGCATCACCTCACTTGGATACTGCTCCAGCTGCACCCCTCTCCTTGATACTGCTCCAGCTGCATCCCCTCACTTGGATACTGCTCCAGCTGCACCCTTCTCCTTGATACTGCTCCAGCTGCACACACTCTCCTAAATACTGCTCCAGCTGCACCCCTCTCCGTGATACTGCTCCAGTTGCACCTTCTCACTTTGATACTGCTCCAGCTGCACCCCTTCACTTGGATACTGCTCCAGCTGTACCCCTCTCCTTGATACTGCTCCAGCTGCACCCCCTTTCCTTGACACAGCTCCAGCTGCACCTTCTCACTTTGATACTGTTTCAGCTGCACTTCCACCTGTGATCATTCAGGTGACAGTAGAGCAGCGGTTGCTGGCTCCGTCCTTCTCTGTAGTTGAGCATCCCATGGGATGCTCTGTCCTCCTCCCCTAGTTGGATCCCTGTGTTCCGTATTTGTTCCTAGCCCCCAAACACATTTCCCTACCCTTCCTCCCTCCTCCTCCCCCTACTTCACCACTGACAAGGCCTAGAGCTGCCTACTGTCCCCTCTCCAATATCTGACCCTCTCCTTATCCTACCTTTCACCCTAGACAAGGCTTCTGTGCTCCTAACTCCCCCCTACCTCCACCTGCAACTTCTTGCTTCACTCCCCTACTCCTCAACCTCTCCTCATTCCACCCCTGACAAGTCCTGCGTCACTTACTTCCCCCTTTCTACTCCCCTCGAGCCACCTCCCCTCCTCACAGCCCTCCATCTGTCCCTTACTTTCTCCCTACTGCCCAACCCCCCCACTGCCTTCCTCCCCCTGTTTTCTTCCAATTCCTTTCTCTTACTGCCCCCTACCTCTACCCCCTTCTATGTACCCTCCAAGTTCACCTTCCTACCTCTGTATTCAAAAAAGTCTCTAGCTTCCCTTCCATTACTTGTCATCTCCATCACATTATTATTGTATCTCATATTTACCCAAATGTACTTTATGAACTTTATGGCGATATAATAAAAAATAAATAATCCCTAGGTAGAATGTATAGTCTAGATAAATGTATTGTATAGTTTTGCGCTTACTAATTTCTATTGTTTACTCAGTGTAAATTTACCCTGTCTGTATTTTGTCTCTGAAGCGGAACCTATGTAAATGAGCTTCTAGCTCATAGGTATTTAATCTCTAAGAACTAATACATAAAAATAAATATGTCAATACTCTGTAAGTCAGCCATAAATCATTAACATACTGTACATATGAAACATTAACCAGTTATTTACCTTATGTTATTCAAAACATTACTCCCATGTTACAGAGATTGCCCCTTTAAGTGATTTTACTTCAGTTTGTTTTACAAATTTGGAAAATTCTCGATTCCTTTAACTAAACTGCAGTACACTATGAAATTAGTGCACTACAGTATCCAAGCCCCCACCCTCAAAACCTGATTTTGACCTACTGTAATTCAGTTATTTTGATGCTTGGAGCCTTTGCAAAGGAGTCTCTGACTCAAAGGTTTGTAATTTCGATATGTTCAATAAATAAGATGTCCACAGACTCTGACACCTGAGTCACAGGTCCCCTCTACTAGTAGAGTTGGTGCACAATGGTGTTGCCCATTCTAACCAGCAGGATGTTCATTTCCCCTAGTCTCTTTCCACCAGATCTCCTACTTTCACCACAGAGGAGGCTTGACGTCCCTCTTCAGCCCCAAATGGCCCCGTGTAACCTTCACCAGTGGGCGGAGGTAACTGAAATCAGCCACTGCTCTTACTGCTTGGGAGGGGACAGGGTGAACCTTCACTGCATGCTAATGCTTTCCGCAGGCAGAGCCACGGCTGCTACAAACCAGTAGACTTTCTGTCCATCTTCCCCTTGGCAGAATGCCCTTGCTTGTGAGTGCCTGTGCATGGGAAGGGTAACCTGAGTAGCCCCTTGATTTTGCTGATTGGTTAAATGTTCTGCTTGCTTACAGGATTTAGAATAATTCATATTAGAAACATAGAAAGCCATGGCAGACAAAGACTGAGCCCACCAAGCTCCATTTTATGAGTAGGTCACAGGAAAAGTGGCTGCCAGACTTCTGCTGTCTTTTTCACTTCCTGCCACTACCAACAGACCACTGCTGAGCTTAAGTGGTGGCGGATGGGACCACCTTTCTTCACTGGTACATGGTGTAGACTCCTGACATTTGATTTGTCTCTTGCCATCCTGATACATTGTATAACTTGTGGGGCATGGCAAGGTATTGCCAGCAATGAAGCAAAGGCACCATTGGGCTGCAGGTCCTACTCACCTTCCCCATTTCCAGTCCTCACCAGTGCTCATGCATGGCTCCCAGAACAGGACTTTCCTTTGGTCTTGTCTACTGTCTCCTGTAGTCAGCTGTCTGAATTGGGTGGGGGACTGCCAGCTAACAAGAGATTCCTGTCACCATTAAAAATATTACATTTCGTCAAGAGACCTCAGGAACACATTTCAAACTAAAATTGAGTTTCCTGCTATGATTCTTTTTCCTAACAGGGACAGAAACATTAATAGGTCACTTATGTTCTGAAAGCCCATGAAAAGACCATTCAAACAAGATACTGGGCTTACCTGTAAGTGTCAGCAGTTCAGAAATAATATCTAAATCATCGGTAAATTTACTGGACTTCACAGAGAGATGCAGATACAGAGATGCATATTGAGGAGAGGGGCCAAGGGAGGGGGAAAACAGTTCTTCAAGCACATCCAGAAAAAAAAGGAAGATGAGAAGCAGTATTGTTAGGCTGATGGACAGGGCAGGGTATTAGAGGAGGACAAGCAGAAGGTGGCAGTTGTAAATATCTTATTCACAGTGGAGAACAGTGTGCTTCTGCCGGAAAATGGCATAAATGCTGCAGCAAGGGGGACCTCAGAAATGGGGCAAGTGATAATTACAGGATCAATGGTAAGGAAAGGACTTCCAGCTCTGAAAATAGATAAGGCTCCATGGCCAGATGGGATGCACCTAAGGGTGCTCAAGGAATTGGCATAAAGGAAAGGAAAGGAAGGGGAAGGGAAGGGAAGGGAAATTGTTTAACTAGCAAAGGCACACTAAGCCAGAGCTTGTTTCTGGGTGCAACCTGGGAGCACAAGGAAGTTAAGTGATTTGCTCAAAGTCACACAGTATGCAAGTGGGGGCTGTGGGATTCAAAACCATGTCTCTAGGTTTGTAGCTTGGTGTCCTTAACCGCTATGCTGCATTAGAACTGGCAGAATCCCCAACAAGGCTGTTCAGTAGCTCACTAGAGTCAGGGTGGTTCCAAGAGCTTGGAGCTTGAAGGATGGTAGATGTGGTGCTACTTCACAAGGTAGGGGACAGGGAGGAAGCAGGAAGTTGCAGGCCCCTCAGTCTTACCTCTATTGTTGGTAAACTGATGGAGACACTAGTCATAGAGAACCTAGTGGACTACTGGGAGAGAAAAGGGCTCCAGGATAGTAAGCACCACCGGTTTGTGGCAGGGACGTCTTGTCAGACCAACCTGATAGTATTCTTTGAGTGGGTAACAAAAGCAGTGGCTAAGGGACAAGCAGTAGCTTTCTCTGCTCTGACTTCAGCAAGGCATTCAAATCTGTACCACACAGATTGTTGCTTAAGAAATGAGGGGATCTGGGAGTAGCAAGGGACCTATTTTAGATGGGTGGGAAGTTGGTTAGTCAGCAGAGGGTGGTGGCAAACAGGATCAAATCATGGGAAAGGAAGGTCCCGAATGGGTTACTGTGGGATCAGTTCTGTGACTCGTAGTTTTCAATATGTTCATCAGAAACTTGGAGAAGGAATACAGGGCAAGCTGTTTCTCTCTGCAGATGAAACTAAGACCCCTGGCTGGGTAGACAGTGCAGAGGGGGTATGGGAGTCACAGAGGACCTACAAAGGTTAGATAGGTGGTCCAAGGTTTGTCAGTTGAAATTCGGTGCCAAAAGTGCCAAAAGGTGCAAGGTGATGCACATAGGGAACTAGAACTCAAGGATGGAATACAGGATGGGTGGGGTTCAGCTGGGCAATGCTTCACAGGAAAGAACTCAGGGATTATCTTAAGGGATTCTCTAAAACAAACTAGCCAATGTAACAAGGCCTACAACAAGGCAACCAGAATGTTAGGGTGTATTGGAAAGGAGTTTTGACAGCAGAAGGAAAGATGTAATATTACCTCTCTATAGCTCACTGGTGAGACACCCCACCCACCCCACCCCCGGAATATTGTGTCCAGTTCTGGAGTCCTCACCAGTGGAAAGACAGAGACAGGCTGCAGACAGTGCAGTGCAGAGTAACAAAAATGATTTAGGGCCAGCAGGTCCAATTCTATGAAGATCTGCTCAAGGCTCTGAAGATGTACTTGCTGGAGGTCAAAGGGAGAGGGGTGGCACGATAGAGAGCTTCAAGTTTCTGAATGGAACAAACAAGGTAAAATGCAAGGAACTATTTAGCAGGACTGGCAGGTCAATAACAAGGGGACATGAATGTAAGCAGAGCGGGTGCGGAGATTCAGGAGGATGCCAGAAAGATTTGCTTTAGGAAGAGAATGGTCTGCCAGCAGGGGTGGTGGGCACAAAAAATATTTATGGGTTCAAGCACGGCTGGGACAGTGTAAAGGACTAAATAAGTAAGGGGTAGCAGTAAGGCAGAGAGTGAGGGAGGAGGCGAGGGAGAAAACTCATCTGGACAATAGGTCATGGGATAAGGTAGGATAATGTTGGGCAGTCTGGAAGGACCAATGGTCTTTTTCTGCTGACATTGTGTTTCTGTGTTTCACTGACTTTGGAGACAGAAAGCAATATTTCTCAAGAGCAAGCTACCTCAGGATAGGGTAACATGGCTTGCTGTCTTGATATAATTTATGGATAATTTAGATATTTATATCTCAGGAGTCCTGATACCTTCTGATACACCCAATATATGAACATACGAAGAAGCCAGCAGAAGAAGGCCATTTAGTCAATCAAGTCTGTTCATATTGCAGGGTCCATAGCTTGAGCTAATGTCCCTGCCTTCCCCTCCCCACTCCTCCCATCCTTCCTACCCATGACCCTTACCCTTCCCCATGCCTGTCCCAGCCTCTCTTAAAGCTGCCCACTGTCTTCAATGAGATTACCTCTTCTGGCAGCGCATTCCAAGTATCCACCACCCTCTCTGTGAAGAAGTGCTTCCTGACCTCCCTCCTAAACCTCCCATCCTCCAGCTGAAAACTGTGCCCCCTTGTGTTATGGTTGCCACTCAACTTAAAGAGACTCTCCTTATCAACCTTATTTATCCCTTTCAAGTACTTGAAGGTCTCAATCATGCCCCCTCTCTCTCTCTCTCTCTCTCTCTCCCCTGTCTTCCAGGGAGTACAGTACATGTTCAGTGCCCTCAGCCTCTCCTCATATGCCTTACACTGCTGACCAGCTATCACCTTTGTAGCACTCCTCTGGACCTTCTCCAGCAGGTTAATGTCCTTTTTGAAGTGTGGGCACCAGTACTGAATTCCATACTCTAGATGCGGCCTTACTAGTGACCTGTACAATTTATTTATTTATTAGAATTTTGGTAACCGGATAAGTCCACTGAGACCATGCAGTCCCTTTTTCAGTAATGACGTGGATGACAATGATGAACACAGTACAATAGATAAATACAATAATAATATACAGGATACAGAGAGATTTAACAATGTTGCAAAAATTATTACAGTGGAAAGCCAGGTAAGCAACTTAAAACAGATCAGGCATTAAACATATATAAATAAACAGGATAATTAATATTATACAATATATACATAGCAGGAACACGAGAGCAGGTGGATTACGAGATACATCTATCAGAGTAACATAGACTAGACATTATCGATGCTATAAGGGTTATTTAAAGTGATTGCAGAGGAGGTGGGTTTATTTATTTTATTTATTTAGCTTTTGTTGACCGGGTAAGTGCACTAGACAAATCCTGCCTATTTTCAGGCACGACCCGGGGGAGGGGGATACAGATGAATGCCAACTGACCTTGAACCAGATTAAGCTGTTGGTGGTATTTTTAGTGAATGAGGGAAATTTGGCCAGGACACTGGGGAAATTCCCCTACTCTGTAGGCGGGTGGCGCTGTCAGTCCGATGCAGAGATGGAGGACCTCAGTCAGTCGGAGGCGGAGGGGAAGGACGTTTGTGTGTCTGTGGCTCAGGACCTCCCTAAGGGTGAGGGTATGTCTGACTGTGATATACGGTCAGCGGAAGATTCTGCTGTGGTGCAGTTGGCTACGGAGAGTTTTGAGTCGGATTTGGGACTGGATATATCTGCTGAATTGCGTTTACAAGAAGAACTCGATAAGAAGAAACTGCATCTGATGGAATTAATTACAGCAGAACTGGACTTTCCTATTGCCAGAGGAAACTTGACGCTGAACGGAGTAAGAGGAAACTTTCCCCTGCAAGCCCACTTAGTGAAGGAGGAAAGCATTTTGGTCAACAGGTCGGCAATGTTGCAGTGGAAGTTCCACCGGAGACTGTTTTATGTAACGAAGGTGGCTCTGAACTTTTGTCCAGTCATTCGTGTTCTTTGAAGTCCTGGTCCCCAGGAGATGCGTTGCAACAGGCAGGTTGGATATGGTCAGGGGATAAGTGGGTTCCGGACCCTATTATCCCAGTTCCTGAGGTATCTACTACTCATCTTAAGGTCTTTAAAGATTTACATGCTTCGAAAGTGGTTGGAGAAATTTCTAAGTCCTTGGCTACTGACAGTGCGGATGCACAACTTCAGCAAGAGGCTAGTGATTTTTTTAATGCGCAAGACGCCACTGACTCACAAGTTCCCCAGGCATCTCAAGTTGGTTTTCAATCCCCTTTGAGATTGCTACGCTGTCCTGTGAAGTCTTAGCATCAAAGAAAGGTTGAGTTCTCCTCAAATGGCTACTTCAGGTGGAACTGTGAGTTCTTTGAGACCTACGAGTTTAGGTACGAAATCTTTTGCTGAACTGTTTAAGAAACCTGTAGAGTCTGCTAAGCGCAGATTTTTGGTTCGACTAAGGTATCGTGGGGTGCTTCCAACTGCTCCTGACAGGCTGTGGGTGGGGAAAGTATTACTGATCGATTCGATGTCTTTTTCGCCAGCTGAGGTTTATGCACTGATTCACCCTCCAGGAGATTCTTATTATGATATCAGTTTTTGTACAGGGATATCCCTGGATAAATTTTGGAGACTGTATTATGACTTAAAAGATCAAGAACACTGGAAAGACTTTCAAGCAATACCGATAACAAAGCCCACGGTTAAGACGATTACAATCCTTTTTAGGAATGAAGGCGTGAACATTTCGGATATTTTGTTTTGGTTAGAAAAAAGATGTTATGTGCAAGATAAACCTAGACCCATTCTGGATGTAAATGGTTTTTGGAATGGGGGTTGGACTGTTCGTGTTTGTTTACATCATGATACTGAAGGGATACAGCATTTACCCAGTTCTTTCTTTTTAGGGAGGGACAGGGGTATCATTTTTTATGCTGGTCAGCCGAAAAGCTGTTTTAAGTGTGGGTCTTTATCACATTTAAATAACTCCTGCGACCAGGTTAAATGCTTCCTTTGTGGCATGCTGGGTCATTCAATGATGGATTGCAATGAAATCCCGGTTTGTAACTTATGTAGTGAGTCGAATCATATTTTTTCAGATTGCCCCTGGAAGAATTCGGATGTTGCAGAGGCATCTGATCAGGAGCTTTTTTTGGCACAAGCTCGGGATTCCAGATGTGATACTGGGGAGTTGGAATCTGGTCCTGTGGCTCGGGGTAGACGTAGGGGTAGAGGACGGGGAGGTACACATTTGGAAAACAGGTATTCTGGTCTACATACTGGCCAGAGTTCATCTGCTAGTGCTCAAGTCATTGGAAAGAAATCACCAGGAGGACAGGGGAGGGATGCACGTTTATTACATGATTTGGGTCCTTGTAGTGATGATACGGTAATGCCTTTTGCTACTCCCCAAGGGTCCCCTATAAGGACAGCCTCGAAAGTAGGGATGGGTCTTAGTGTTTTACAACCTTCTGTAGAGTTAGATACGGAAGGGGGAAACGTGGTATTCCAAGACTCTGACCTTAATTTGTTATCTACGGATGGTAGCGAATTGAGTATAGTACCTGACTCCCCTTTGCCTTTAGAGAATAGATTCTCTATCCTTTCTTCTTGGAGTGATCAGGTAGACCTTTCACTCCCCATACCAACTCCGGTTCCCCATGTGTCCAACCAGGCCCCCATGTTAGATGTTCCTGGGGGTTCTTCTAGACATAAACCTTTAGAGCTTAAAAAACGGGTCACTAGATCAAGTAATAAGCTTCCCAAACCACCCCCTTAAACACCTCGTACATTAAGTGTAGCTTCATTGAATGTGAACAGTATTAAATCACAGGTTAAATGTCAGACAACCTATGGTATTCTTTCTTCATTGGGTTATGATGTCTTTCTCCTTCAAGATACCCGTTTTCATGCAATTTTGGAGACTGTCAGGGCTAGCGAGCAATGGCGTTGGGGTGTTACATATTGGTCTTTTGGGGAGGATGTTTGTAGTGGGGTGGGCATTTGTTTTACCACTAAAGAAGTTAAGCTTATTAGGTTAGTTGAAATTGACCCAGGTCGGGCATTGTTGGTTGATGTGGTGGTGCATGGGATTACTTGTCGTTTGATTACTATTTATGGCCCACAATTAAAATCGCTGAGGATTGAACTGTTGCGTACTATTCAACCATTTTTGTATACTGGGAGTTTTTTATTTTTTGGCGGTGATTTTAATATTAACCTTCTACAGAAAGGGGTATCTGGGAAGCAATATTGTGATAAGTCTTGTTTACTACGGTTCTATCTCTTGCTGGTTTAAAGGATTCCCACCAAGTTGGGAAGGCTTCAGCTAAAGCCCACCTTTTTAAGGTAATTTGGCCTCGTATAGATTTTATTTTTGTACCGAAATCTACTAGTGTGGATAGGCTGCTAGATGTTCCGATTGAAACTTCGGATCATGTATTAATTGGTGTAGTGATTGATTTTACACTGTGCCGGAGGAAAGGTCCGGTTTTTGAAACTGAATTCTTCTCATTTAAACAATGCTTCAGTTATTAAAGATCTAGAGTTAATTATACAAGATCAGGTTTCGACTATTGGTTTGCATGATGATAGAGGAGTTGGTGGAAGGTTTTAAGATCTGTTTGACTGGGTATTTTCAGTTACACAGCCGTTCAACGGCTAAGGCAAACAGGAGACATATTTGTCATTACAGTTCCTTACAATCTTTGTTTACTAGACAATATGAATTTGGTTTGGTTTATCTAAAAAATTACTCAAACGAATTAGTTAATGTTGCCATACCAATATGATCGTATGGCTTCTTTACTTAGGAGCAGTCATTTGGGACACAGGGGAAATCTGACAGGTGAATCCTTTCCTGCCTGTAAATCCAGGATAGAAAACGTTTGTTTTCTAGTATCAGCGGAAGGATGGTATTTTACTTACGGATAATACAAGTATAATGGATTTTTTAGATGCTCATGTTAATAGGGTTTTAGGGACACCGCACCCAGTTTCTTGTTATACTTCTCAGTTGTTGATGGCAGCGGATCTTCCGCAAGTTGATCCAGCTTTACAGTCTGCTATGGTAGCGGAATTTTCAGAGAAGGAATTGGGGCAGGTCATTGCATCTCTTAAGAATGGGGTTTCTCCAGGCTCGGATGGATTACCAGGAGAATTGTATAGATTGTTATGGAAAATTATGCCAACTGAATTGTTGGCTTTATATAACTCCTTTCTTACTGATATGCTTTTACCTACCCAAATGTATGAAGGTTTGTTAGTTTATCTCTTCAAAAAGGGTGTACATTCAGATATTTGTAATTGGAGACCATTGACTCTTTTAAATGTGGATTTTAAAATTTTGCTAAACTTTTGGGAATAGGCTGTCTATGGTGATGCCTGATTTAATTAATGGACAACAATTTTGTGTTGTTCCGGGAGGAAAATAACGGATGCCTTGATTTTCCTTCGGAAGTTATGTCTTTAGGGTTGGATAAAATAAGAGGTCCCACGGGTTTCTTAGTAAGCCTCGATCAGTCAAAGGCCTTTGATGAAATTTCGCAGGATTATGTTTGGGAATGTTTAAAGGCGTTTGGTGTTCCAATACAATTTGTGCAGTGGGTACAGCTATGTTATGCTCTAGCTTATGTGGTTCCTTTAGATAATGGGTGGAAGGGGGGAATGCATAGAGTCCTGAAGGGAGTTCAGCAGGGATGTCCGCTTAGCCCACTGCTGTACGTTTTGGCCTTAGATTCATTGTTACTGGTGCTTAGCAGATCCCCATTGATTGGTGCTATAATGGTGGATTTTTATTGTTTACGGAAGTTTATTGCTTATGCGGATGATATATGTCTTTTATTACCTGATGAAGCTGCAATTCAGTTGGCCTATGATTTGATTATTTCCTTGGGGTCGATCACGGGGGCCCATGCTAATAGCGAGAAGACGAAATGCATTAGCATTTCGGGATTTCCTGATTGTCCAACTTAGTAGGAAGGTTTTGGATAGAATGTCAACCCTGTAAGATCTTAGGGCTCTATTTTGGAAGTAGAGAGGGAGCATTGGATAACTGGTCTATGGCATTACGGGAAGGGTCAAATAAGGTGTCTCAATGGAATAGGCATAAACTATCTAAAAAGAAAAGGATTTATTTAATTAAAATGTATTTGATTCCTGTTTTTTTATTTATCAGTAATGTTTTTTGTTTACCTAAATCGTTGGATACTTCTTTAATGCGTTGTTTTTTTTGTGGAGTATGGGGTAGTCGTTTAAATCCCATTAAGAGGTCTACATTGTATTTGGACGTTAGGAAGGGGGGTTTGGGGATGATTAACCCTGTTTTGTTTTGTTTTTTATGAATTTTTTATATTTAAATTTGGCTCCTGTTTTGAGAGATGTTTCTACTATATGAGGAGTGCCCCTCAAATTACATTTGTATGGCGTTTTAGATGAATGACAGAAAGGTCAGTTTCTCCATCAGAATAAATGTCGCCCTCCCTTGTTGGACATGGGGAGAGATGTGTTTGATAAAATAAAAGGTTGGGGTATACAGTGGGGGGCAGTAAAGACTTCTTCTCGGAAAGTTTTGTACGATTCGATTATACAATTTTTTTTTGTGATACCCCATTTTCAGCTCTTCAGGAGGAAGTTAGATTAAATCTATCTAATTATATCACTAACTCCCGCATTCCACAAAATGTGTGGGATATAGTATGGTTGGGTATACATGGTAGAATTAATGTTCGTAGCAATCAGAAGCATAAATCTATCCAAGAACATTTTTGTCCAAGAGAAACATGCATAACTTCTTTAGAAACTATGGATCATTTATATTTTGAATGTTCTTATGCGATTGAATTTTGGGATATTCTTAAAGAACGTTGGAAACAAAATTTAGTCTTTCCGCCTAATAAACTTAATTTATATTATGGGTTCTTTCCTACAGAAAAACCTGGGTGTAGATATAATACATTACAAGTTCTTCATGTTTTTTTTTTGTATTGGCTCTGGATCAGTAGATGTAGACTTTATTGCAGCAACAGTTCATTTCTCCACTTTCTTTAGTTTATATGTAGAATCTGATGGGAAAATTGAAGTTTGCTGAACGTATACAGCTTACTGGGATTAAGTGGGTTTCATTTTGGAAAGGTTTTGATGATTTATGATTTTCCCTGTGGGTGCTTGGGTTTGTTGATAGATAGTGGGTTTTTAACATTGTTAGTTTAGATAAGTTTTTTTTCCTTATTTAGATTTCTGTTTGAAATGGTTTACCGTTTATGTACTTATGCAGCTTTTATTTCTGATTGCTTGGAGTGATTTATGAAATAAAGAATTTTATAATCAAAATAGAGGAAAAGTAAGAAATCAAAAAAAAGGTAATAAATAATAATCAAGGGGTGGGGTTTCTTTGCTCAATTTGAATAAAATTCGAGTGGGGTGGGGAGGGGGTAGGTTTATAATGTTTTGTTTTTTTTTTGTATTTGAGGTTATTGTATGAAATAATACTTATTTATGTTCTTGATGTTTCTTTTTTTATGATTTGTATGCTGCAATACTGAATTGTATATTATTTGTTTGTTTTCAATAAAAATTCCCCTACTCTTTTCGATAAGTGCCATGGGATCTTTAACATCCACCTGAACTACCACCAATCCAGGCAGATGGGACCTCGGTTTAACGTCTCATCCGAAAGATGGCACATCAGAAATGCAGCACCCCTCTCATGCTGCATTACAGTGTCAGTACTGGGATATTAACCCAAGTGCCAGATGTGGGAACTGAACCCACAGCTCTCTGATCTCCTGGCCTCAGAGGCGAGTGTGCCACCTACTGAGCCACTGACACTGCTAGTAGGGTTAGTAGGAAAGAGGTAAGCTCTTTTTGAAGGAGGATAGGGTGGGTCAGGAGAGTAAGTTGGGGGGAGGGAATTCCAAGCAGAGGGAGCTGAGAAGGCGAATGAGCACTTATCCAATAGGCGTTGCATCTTCTAGATTGCTAATAAGGGTAAGGAAGTAGATCTAAGCGTGCATGTGGGTGCTTTTTTGTAAATGATTCCCCTTATGCAAGTGGGATTAAAGAGCTTGGTAAGTTTGAATACAAGGCATAAGATGTGAAACTGTAACCCTGAGTCATAGGTAGGCCATTGAAGAGAATACAGAGCCTCACAGTAGTGTTTTCTGGATTCCACTTCAAGGGCAAAACGTCTAATCCTATGTTAGAGTTGATGCACCTGTGCAAGGGAAGAGGATTTGGAGGAGAGTAGTAGAGGGGCACCATAGAACAAAATAAGGAGAAGGAATTTTGACACAATCTTTTTACAGGCGACGTTGGATAAAAGAGGGCGGGGGCGGTATAATAACCCGAGCTTTGGTTTACCGTTTTGGTAAGCTGAGTTGCATGATGCTCCATTGAGAAGGAGGCATCTAAGTGAACCCCACGGTATTTAAAAGTGCTAACCACCTCTATGGGGTCTCCTGACTGTGTACTGATCTGGAGCCATTTGGTAGGCTTTAGGTACGGGTTATGGAAAAGCGTAGCTTTTATTTTTTTCATATTTAGAATTAGGTGATTGTTAGAGAACCAGGTCTCGAGCGCAATCAAATCAAAGTTAAGGCTTTGGTTAAGCCAGTCTATATTGTTAGATGAGCGGTATAAGATTGCATTATCAGCATATAATTGCACGGATGCACCGCCACAGAAGTTGGGGAACTCGTTGATAAAAAGCAAGAATAGTATCAGGCCAAGAATAGAACCTTGGGGTACTCCGTGTGAGATAGGCCTTGAAGAGGAGAGTGAACCAGACCATTTTAACCTTTGCAATCTTCCAGTGAGGTAGTCATGGAACCATGTGAGTGCTAAGTGATCTAGACCTAATTGATGCAATTTACCAAGGAGAAGGTAGTGGTTGACTAGATCGAAAGCCTTAGTTAAGTCGATGAATACTCCACCGGTTAGAAGACCAGCATTACTTGCATTAAGAATGACAGTCAAGACTTTACAAGGGCTGTGGTCAGGGCTCGAAATAACCGGCTGTCCACCCATCCTGGACAGCCATTTTTCATTTGGGACAGCCGTTTTGTGAAGTCGGGACAGGCGGTTTTGAATTGATGCAGCCAGACAGTATTGGGCACTAGGACCCAGCGGCAGACGGGAGGTATCCGGACGACATCATGTCGACATGACGCGTAGCTCCGCCAGCCGAAAAGTGCAGCTCCGCCCGCCCATTCAGTCTTCCCACTGAGGGTCAAGTGACTGCAGCTACTATTGTCACCTGACCTCTCTCAGTGAGCAGGAAGACTAACGAGCGCCGAACATGCGCAGTTGGGTATCCTGACTCGCTCTCCTCACTTTCACTCTACCCTTTGCATGGTGAGGAGCTCCGCAAGTAGGAGAGCGAGTGCTGTGCTGCCTCGTATATCGGGGGCACAAATCAGCGCAGACGATTTCTTGTGCAGCAGCAATATAATACACAACAGCCCTTTTCAGGGTTCTGACCTTTTATCTTAATCAATATAAAAAAAATTGAAACTGATCTTGCTGTCTGGGTCTGGGGACAGACGGGAGGGGACCTAAGGAGGAGGAGGACAGGGAGAGGAGTGGGAGGTGAGTGGGGACTTATTATTTTGTTTTGGAAACCACAACTGGAAATAAATAAGTTTTAAAGTGCTTCTCTGGTGACAGTTTAAAAAAATTAATCAGTCACACAGGGCTCAGGGCTGCATTGAGGGCTTTGTAGTGCAGTCTGCTGCAGAATCTCATAATGGTGGAAAACAAACTATCCATACTCCACTGTATGTGCTGATTTGCAGAAAGTCAGACAGAGAGAAATAAAAATAAAACATTTTAATCAGGGCTTCTGGTAGTGAATAAGTTGAGTAAAAGACAGTGCCCCTATTACCATGAATGTTGAGCATTAACCCCAGTGCCTCTGTTCAAATTAATTTGTGAGCAGCTCACTTCAGTCCACTTCTTTTATTCCACTGAGGTCAGTGCTCTCAAAGCGGGATTAAAAAAAGGCTTCTGGTCTGCTTTAACTTTGAAAAAAAAAAGAGACTTCTGCCTTGAGGGGTCTGTGCAGCTGAGCTCTGTGTTGTGTCGCCTTTTGTTGATCACTCAGTCATCAAATTAGACCTCCATGGTATTACTGTGCACTGCAATCTGCAAACAAAGTATAAGGGAAGGGAGGAAAATATTTGGGGGGGAGGGAACAACCAGAAAAACAAAAGCAAAAAATACGAAGAGTAAAACTAGGGAGGCTATCCCAGGGGTATTGTGGTGAGAACTAAATGCTTGACTAAACTAAACAGCAGACCAGACCTGGGTTTGAATCCCACAGCATCCACTTGCATACTGTGTGACCCTGAGCAAATCACTTAACCTCCTTGTGCTCCCAGGTTGCTCCTGTAAAAAAGCTTTCAGCTTAGTGTGCTATACCTGGTTAAACAACTAAATAAAAATTAAAAAAAAACGCTTGCCTAGAGTCTGTGTGTTGACTGAACTTCTGGTGGTGTGGGTAGGTGAGTTCAGGGAAGGGGAGAGGGAGTGAAAAAAAGAAAGCAGTCAGACACTGTCAGAAGGAGACAGGAGTCAGTACTACTCTGTACTTTGTACACCTGAATAAATTCTCTGTTAACCCACTCTCTCAAAAAGCCATGTGATCTGCAAGTGGTCTGATTCTGAATAAAAAAATATATATCTTGACTGTGCGAGTGTGCAGAGAGGTGAAGGCAAGGCTCTAAGCTTATTGTTCACTTAGCCTGTGTAAAGCCCTCCAGAGCTGTTAGCTACAGCTTGAACCTTGAAGATAGATACTGACGGACTGACTGTGCTAACTTAAACTAGCCCTGTCAGCCTGCTGTTGTGCTCTGCCAGTGGACTAACTGAATAAAAGTAAAATTGGGTGACTGTGACAAGAAGGCACTGTCAAAGGGAGAGGAGAGGGGCTGAATTGAGCGACTCAGACTAAACAAGGAGTAAAAAAAACAGCTTGTTTCTGAGGTTTTGTTTTGTGGATAAAAAAGAAATACTAAATTAAAACAAGTATAAGGAGTGCCTGCAGTGCTTCTGCTTGAGAGATAAGGCTCTCTGTGGATGTGGAGGAGTGGAGAGGAGGAGGAGGAGGAGGACTAATAAAAAATACAGTGACTACTACTTCTTAGCTAAATAAACCAAAAAGGGGAAAACATGTCTTTGTTAAAGTCTGGCTTTAAAAAAATTACAGGAAAGCCTTCAGTTTCAAGCCAAGAGGGAGGAGAAAGCTTGGGTTCCTCTATGTGTACTGCTTCTCCATTACTGATAGACTCAGTAGCACCAACTACTCACCCTGACCCCACCATTGTGGCCACAGATGTGACAACTTGTAGTGCCACTGCCACTGCTGATATGCCAGCAACTCTCACTACTGGGACAAAAAGAAAAAGGGGGTTCCGGGAGACCTGGAAGAAAAATAGGGAGTGGCTACTATATGAGCCTGATGTGGGTATGACCTGCTCATACTGCAAAAAATACTTAAGGGAGACAAACACTTTCATGAATGGCTGTAAGAGCATGAGACTTGAAAATGTACATGCTCATGAACTCTCCAAACCTCATAAATTAGCCAGTGAAAAAAATATTGTGTGTAACACTGAACCTTCCAACTTAGCAATAGAATGAGGAATAATACAAATGGAAAAAAATGAGGCGACACAAGTAGAACATTTGTTTAGAACAACTCTTTATTTGATTAATTCAGAACGCCCATTCACAGATTTCCCTGGCATCTTAGAATTACAACATGTAAATGGTACAAATGTCGGAGTCAGTTATAGAAGTGTCAAACAGGCAGCAACGTTCACACATTTTATTTCAGAATCAATAAGGATAAAAGATGCAAAACTGGTTAATAGTCACTTTTATCTCTGTCTTATGTGACTCGAGCACTGATGCCTCAGTAATAGAAGAGGAGGCAGTCTATATTAGGACAATGGAAAATTTCCATCCAGTTAACAAATTTGTTTCCCTTCAGTCAGTCTCTATTCCAAATGGTGAAAGCATTTATAACTCAGTAGGTGATGCCTTAGAATTCACCTTGGACTGTAAAGACTGGAAAGAAAAAATTGTTGCTTTTGGATCTGATGGGGCACCCGTCATGTTGGGTAAAGTGACTGGGGTGTTTGGCAGGATTTTGAAAGACGTACCTCATTTATTAGGGATTCAGTGCAGTGCCCACAAGTTGGAGCTTGCTATAAAGCAATCAGCAACATCTATTCCACACATGAAAACAACAGATGAAGTCTTAATGGGTATCTATAAAATATACCATAAGTCTCCCAAAAACTGGGCTGGTCTCAAAGAGTTAGCCAGTAATATGAGCTACACACAATTCACAAACCAGTTAACGTGTCAGGGACCCGGTGGGTTGCACACAGAGAAAGGGCTCTGTCTGTTATTCTGTACAGCTACAAGGCCTTAGTTGTACGTTTACAGCATATTGCTTCCACACCAGGGCAAACAAAAGATCAGGCCAGTGGGTTGTTCAAAACAATAAGTACTGTGAGATTTGTCTTCTTTTCTCAGTTTCTGGCTGAATACCTTTCTGTCATGATGGCCTTCAGTCTAACTCTACAGAGAGACAGCTCAACAGTAGAAACAATAGTCAGCAAGGTTGAAAGCACGGTGCTCTGGCTAGAGAACTACCCTGCACAGGATAAACTTGACAAAGTCTGTAATGAATTGCTGTTGCTCCCTGACTCTGACGCAGCTGACAGTGACACTAGCACAAGTCGACTGACAGGTTCAGCCACTACTCAGGTTCAGTTCCGTGGATCTGATATCTTCCTTAACTTAGAAAGGGGATATTCTATAGATAGAACCAACAGGCAGTGTTGCGTGATGTTACAAGCCTTCTTCATCAACAATTGAAAGTATTAACTCACGATTTTCCAATTTTAAACAGACAAAGTCCTACGGTCATTCAGTATATTTAACCCATTACAGTTACCAGATAGTGACCAACTAGCCCTTTATGGCAATGAGGAAGTCAGAACCTCACAGAGCACTACAGTGACCTACTGAAGAAACACAATCATAATATAAACTTGATTGAAGCGCAATGGTTAGAGCTTAAACCACTTATGAAAAAATCACTGAATGAGCTGTCTCCAAATTTCACTATTTGGATTTCTGGCAAAAAATTCTCCATAATGATGCACATGAACAGCGATTCCCTGATATTCTGGTCTTAGTCACAATAGCTCTACTGATCCCAACCCAAACTGCAGTAGTTGAGAGAGGATTCAGCTTGATGGGCAGAGTGAAGTCTGACTGGCGGTCCTGTCTGTCTCCTATGACTACATCTGAACTAATGCGTGTCAAGCTGTCAGATGCTAGCATTGCTACATTTGACCTGCAGGATGCCATAACACTATGGTTCAAATCTGGAAAACAAAAGAGAAGACCTCATGTGAGACCATATGGCTGCAGACTAGATTCAAGTTCTGATTCAGAAATAGACTAGACTCAATCAGTGTTTTACCTTGAAAAAATAACCCCCCAAAGGCAACAGTTTTCTCTATGTCCACTTTACAGTTCATTTTATGTTTTAAGTTTAAAATTCACCTCACAACAATGTGGACAGGTAAAACTTTGTCCGGACAGGCAACATTTACATTCCACCTGTCCCTCGGACAGGCATCTCAAAAAAAAATTATTTCTAGCCCTGGCTGTGGCAGTACTATGGCCCTTCCTGAAGCCATGCTGGCAGTCTGTGAGAAGAGGAAGTAAGTCCAGGTAGGACTGTAGCTGAATGTGCAGGATCAGCTCCAGGATCTTAGCCAGTTGGCAGAGAATTGAAATAGGCCTATAATTTTCCACAGCGTGGGTCTCCCCTTATGGAGGGGGACCACCACAGCCACTTTCCAAAGACTTGGCACTTCACCAGAGATGATGGATCTATTTAGAAGATCACAGACAGGTGCATCTAGTGCTGCTGCCCCTAGTTTGAGAAACCTGGGTTCTAATGTGTCATTGCCAGGGGAGCTCTCTGACTTGAGATTTGATAACAGCCTGAGGACTTCTCTTCTAGTGGCTATTTTTGGGTGGAAAGTGGGTTGGGAGCCAAGACCAGCATGATGCTTTGTAGGGATAGAAAAATCCGAAACTGGCAGCAGGTGAGCTGTGTACCTATCAAGGTTAGTGAGGAACTGATTAATTCCTTCTGCAATGGACAGGGGATCTTGAAGGAGGTGGCTGCCAGATGATATGGAGGTTAGACATTGGGTTGTTTTACTTTTGATGAAAGAATTGATATGTTTCCAGAATTCCTTGGGCTTGCTGAGATTCTCAGTCTGAAGTGAGCGGAGATAGGTACGTTTAGCACCCTGTATCCTATTTTTACACTTATTTCTCAGCTGTCAATAATATAGCTAATCAGAATGAAGGAGGCTGTGTTTATAGGTCTTCCAGACTGCATCACAACTCTTCATGAGGGTCCTGATTTCAGTAGAGAGCCAGGGTGCCTTAATACCCTTAGATCTACGTCTATTAAGTGGAGCATGTCTGTTGATAATGTTTTTAAAGGTAAGGATAAAATAATCGAGTGCCTAGTCTATTGAGGGGAGGTGAGTAATGGGTGTCCAATCAGCATTACTAATAGACATTAAGAAATGGTCTACGTTAAACTGAGACATTTTCCTGGATTCATATATTATGGGTAGTGGGGCATTAAAATTATTACACTACACACAGTAGGTAGGAGAGTGGTCACTAATACAATCTGGTAAAACACTGACTGTTTTGATCCTATGTGTGCAATTAGATAGTAACCAATCCAACAGCGTTACAGTACCTATTTTGGAGTTTTTTCTTGTGGGCAAGGAGATACGTTGGGTGAACTTTGTGTCAGAGACTAGTGTATGGGCCTTGTTTTTGTGGGGGGACAGCCAATCAATGTTGAGATCTCCACAGATTACTGTGTCATGAGGGGAGAGAGATGACAATGCCGACATAAGGGAAGGTAGTTCATTGAAGGCAACCTGTGGGGGTAGGTAAATACATCCAATAAGTAGTTTCTTAACATTGCCTAAAGTTAGTGAGATAAATAAAGATTCTGCATTGGGAGGCATGTCAGGGGGAGAAGAGATCAAAGTGACATGAAATTTAGATTTAACATATATTAAGACACAAAGGAAGTATAACCTCCTCTCTCCTACTACTGATCCCACCTAGAATACTGAGTGGTATCCGCTGTAATAGTGTCTCCCATCCCTGGCAAGACACCAACAGCTGTTATCCCACTTGTGACACCACTTATGAAAGTGCGGGATAACAGATGGACACAACAACAGTAATTTAGGTGCAACCCACTTGTTCTTGTGGGATGTTTATTTTTTTCAATAAAGAAAATCAAAATAAACATTGCAATACTTCTTGAACAGAAAATAAAGAAATCAAAATTAGGAAATAAAGCAATACCTCAAGGCTTTGTGGCAAACTAACTCTGTTTCCTCAACCACTGGTGCAGCAGTAGACTCACCCAGCCCTCGTCAGTGCAGTCAGTAGAAACTGACCCCTATCTGCCATTTGGTAGCACAGGTGGGCATTTTATACCCTCCCCCTGTAGTCAGGTGACACCAGTATCATAAACAGAATAAACTTTACTATTTAGCCTTCCTTTTAATTTATATGAAGGCTGAGGGTTTACTAAAGATAACATTTGTACAGGCATGAGGTCAAAATAGAATAAACTAGCCAATAAAAGAAAATAAATTTAATGGGGAAGTGGAAAATTTTCCAATACCTTTGAGTGACAGCTCCAGGATTATAAATATGGACCACTAGGGGCCACTGCTGTCCTATAGGACACCTGGACTGGCATTCCCTTTCAAGCACTTCTACAGTAGGACAGGCTATAATATTCCATAGTAGTTTCAGGCTAACATTTTTATTCTGTTTATATTTATTTACACATTATAACAGAGTAAATGATATATGCTGGGCTTTTTATTATTCTACTGAGGGACATAGGACTTTACTGTGGCCACATGAGTTTATGTATTTGCCTTTCTTAGTCATGCGCCCATATATGCTTATGTGAGCAGTTATGGGGTATACTTTCTTTGGAGGGGCAGTTATATTTTCAAAAGAGCAGCTACAAGCTGCTTGATGCGCTCATCCTATACTACTGGGCTGCAGGAACAGCTCTTTGATTCTGCCGGTGGCTGCAATGCTCAGCCGTCGTCTAAACTTTTTCATTTTGGCCTTTGCCATACTATTTTTATTACTGACACAGGTAACCCTCTGGAAGCTTTCTATAGAGGGAATCTGTATCCATTCACCTTTTGGGCTCTTTTTGTACGGAGGCAGCCTGGCTTTAAATTATTATCATCCACATGCCAGGTTGCCAAGACACTGTATCCAATTTTGGGACCCCGGAGAGAGAGGAAGCACTCCTAGGAACACGCACTAGACACCTTTCTTCTCTGTCCCTGTCCTGTGCCCTTTTGATGCAGGGCTTAACTTTGTTTGTTTTATTTTTATGAGTTGAGTGGCTTGAGCCATCGAAAACTTTAAAAGGAGCCACAAAGGGAAAGGGCGAGCCGCCAGCGGCATTTACCAACAAAGCACAATGTGCGGTAGCGACTCAGCCCCAAGCGGCAACTCCTTTTTGATAATTAAAAGTGTCACAATCACCAGGGACATTGAGAGTGGCCACAGAAGAGAGAGGGGCAAGAGTGGCAATAAAAGAAAGCCACATGACACTAAGTGGTTCAGCCCCAAAGCAGCAGTCACTTTTTTCTTTATTCAAGCAATAAAAGCTGCAAAACAGAAAATGGGGCTCCTATAAACCAGTGGCAAGGAAGCCACATTTTAAACATAATCCTTGCCACCTCTAGTGGCTTTCTACTTGGCTCCTTTTTACTCTGAGCACAAATATAGGACAGGGAGCAGCAGGGAAGGGAACAGAAGGAACAAGCATTTGTCAGTGCCGAATGTTGGCTTGCTGGCATTGGCATTGGTAGTGCAGGAGTTAGAGAGATGCATAATAGGAATGACAGTGAAGTACTGAACTGGTGACAACCCCACCTCCACCCTGCAGAGACTGACAGGTGTTGGGGGTGTGCCTTTGGGTCATCTGGCATAACACTCACGCCATTTCACCTCACCCTACCCTGTAGACACTGACAGGTGTCGCGGTGTGCCTTGGGGTCTTCAGGGCTTATACTCATCCCATTCCATAAGGAAATATGCTGAGATGGGTGTGGTATAGGAGAATGGAGTGAACACTGGGGCCGAAGACCCCTAGGTACACCTCAATGCCTGTCACTGGCTGCAGGGTGAGGGTGGAATGGCATGAGCATTACAGCTGATGATCCCAAGTCACACCCCGATGCCTGTCAGTCTCTACACAGAGTAGGGCATTATGGTTGAAAACCATAATGCCCTGGCTGTTTGTTGGTATTTTTACTCCAAATTTTAAAAATGGGATTTTTGTGACCCCGCCTCATGAAGAGTGGCTCTATAATTTCTTTACTCAATCCCGAAAGGTGGTTTTACACAGCGACTGCGCCATTTGGTGCCACAGGTGTGAAATCACATTTCTGGCAGGATGTGAAAAATGACAGCTGTACTGTTCATGAGGTGGTGTGAAAAAATGGCAGTGTTGAAAATCTAGAGTGAAAATATGAAAAATTGGCGAAGTTACGAGCGTGCGTAGAAACTGGGCAATGCATGCCTGCAACGCAATAAATTTTTTGAATTTTTTCACCAAATTTTAAACATGGGCATTTTTGAACCTCTCATGAACAGTGGCACTGTGATTTTGTTAATCTGTCCCTAAAATTGATTCCCCACAGCGACCGTGCCATTCTGTGCCACAGGTGTGAAAACACATTTCAGGAAGGATGTGAAAAATTACAGCTATACTATTCATAAGGAGGTGTGAAAAAATGGCAATGTTGAAAATCTGGAGAGAAAATATAAAAAATTGGCGAAGTTATGAGCGTGCATAGAAACTGGCAATGCACACTTGTAACACAGTCAGTTTTTGAATTTTTTCACCAAATTTGCAACATGAGCTTTTTGGGATCTCCCCTCATGAACAGTGGCACTGTCATTTCGTTAATCAGTCCCAAAAGGTGATTCCATGCAGTGACCTCAAAATCACCTTTCGGGGCCGAGAAACTAAATGACAGTGACATGTTCACAAGGTGAGGTCCTAAGAACCCCATGTTGAAAATTTGGAGCCAAAGTTTAAAAATACGGCTAAGCTATCAACCTAAGTTGATCCACCCATTGCCTCCCATTATAAAGCTTACCATCATTTCTTCAGTTTGCAGTTCGCAGTTCGGCTTTGAAGAGTGCAGACGTGTCCAGTTCAGAGAAGACCACGACTCCCAACCTCCAGAGGGTAAGTATGGGTGGGGGTGTGTGGGGAGGTGGGTGTGCAGAGGGAGAGTGGGGATGGGGTGGGGGATGAGGGAGACAATGGTAGACCGTTTTCTTGTTTGCAGGGAAAAAAAAGACCATGAGGGAACATTTTCTTCATTTACAGGTAAAAAAAAAAAATAGGCACACTGGGTGAGCTCCCAGTGTGCCACAATTCTGGGAGGGGGGAGATTGGGCACCCTGATGTCGGTAAGGCATGGGGGGCACGCATCCAACTCCGGGAGTGGGCATCCCGGTGTCGGAAAGGAAAGAGGAAACTGTTTAACCAGGAAAGACACACTAACAGGAAAGACACACTAAGAGGGGGGATGCTGACACGGGGATTGGGCACCCCGATGTCAGCTTTTTGGGAGTGTGTAGTGGGCGGCAGGAGCTGCCATGTTACGGTGTGCCATATCAAGTGGGGGGAACATGCCGATATGGGGATTGGGCACCCCGGTGTCGGCTTTCTGGGGATTATGTGGTGGACAGCAGGAGCCACCATATTTTTATTGAGATGTTTCACCAGGAAAAGCACGTAATGGAGGCATGTCATCTCCCACTGCAATGACGAGTCTGTCTCTGATTACAGCGGCAGATTCATTTCTACTCTGTGGCTCTCTCTGAAACTGCTGTCATTGGCAGCATGTTTACTGGTTAGCGGCTGAGGGATGCACCCACTAAAGCATCCCCTGCATTTGCCACAACACAGACACACCTCTGAAATGCTACTACTGCAAGATGTTGTTTGCACTTGTATGCAAGCCAACATAAAAAAGTAGTTGCTGTTCCTGTCCAGACATTCTAATTTACACATCTAAGTCTCCCATAAGGAAATTAAATTATAAATCAAGCAAATCTTCAATGAAATAAAATATATCATAAATTTAGAAGGGGACTCAAATGCACAGACAGGGGAACATTCTATTTCTTTCATTAACTGGCTTTACAGCTCCAAGAGCTGTCTTTACATATATCTCCTACTGTAGGCAATCAGCCCTATACACTTTCAGTGCCATTTTTCAGTTGTAGGCTTACGTAAGCTTTGGTGGTCATTTGCATTTGACCTCCCATACAGTTGGACCAAAGAGGAAATAAGAAACACAGAGAAAGGGATAGACAAAGAGAGAGAAAAGGGTTTCACCCAAAGGTGGCGTGCCTTCTGGACTAGAAAATATAGAGATAGCTAAAGGAAAGAGTGGTTGCAACCAAGATTTTAAACCAAAAAATGGTCCAATTCTGTGACAGGGACTTCCCCTGTCACAGCCTGTCTAATCACTTCTTCTGCAATAATCTCCTTGATTCCTTCCACTCTGAGTCCTACTCCTTCCATAGCACTGACAGAGTCATTCTTTGAGTGGTCAATGGCCATCTCCTCATTACTGACTGTAGCACTTTCTCCCCAATCTGCTTAAAGAGCAGTTCACACCACACATTGGGGTGGGTAACTCATACTAAGACGTTGCCTGCCTGAGGAGCTAATCTAGTCCAAAATGTAACTCTTTTTTTTTTTGTCAGCTCTCTTTTTCTCTGGCTACCTGGGAACTCTCTCAGGCTGACCCCACACACCACCACCGCTCTACCACCCACCTGAAGCCTGCCCTCCGGAATCAGAGACAGACACCCCCACCTACCTCGGATCAATGGACCCCACAGCTCTGAGTCCCCTGAGGCTGGGCCACCTTTCACTCCCAGCGCTCTATCTGAAATCCAGTGCATTGGACAAGGCAGGATGGATGATCAGAAGGAATAGAGAGACGAGCCCGGTATTGGGTGTGCTGTGGCAGGGCACTGGAAGTAGCCATCACCTATCACAGGGCCAGGGCTTTTCTGGCTTGAGTTCCCCCTAGAGCACAGATGTGCAAGGATGTCCGCGCAGGCACACTGCTGACATCCGCCGCCACTCCACCCCCTGTACGGCGTCTGTACCTGTAGCACCCTGGATCTCCATTGGAGGTCGCTAAGGCACCAAACAAGCCCCCAATCCCTCCCCAGGAGAGGAGAGTAGTCCTCCGGATGTTCAATCCTATCCCTCCCCTGCCGACCTCTGGCGCCTGAATCCATTCCCGAACCCAGGTCGCAAGTGTGACATGAGGTGTGGTGTCCAGTGCCACAAGGCCAGCCTCAAAATGTGACTCTTTAGTGCAGTAATTAAAAGAGGACTTAAGTCCAATTGGTAACGTCTGAGTACGAGCCAAGCTGCCACTGAGGATGCAGACCCGCCCATGAAAATAGCACTTTGATTACATGCAGCAGGGAATGGTTAGGTGCATTATATATAAAACACTGAAATCGGGGAGGGGGTTGTGTAAATATGCATACAGTTACCTTTGATTGCAGTTATGTACAGAGCCAATATATAATATATGCTCTAGCCTACAGTGATTTCTTTCTGTCTCTGGTATTCACTGGACAGTGTAATTCATTCATGTAACTTTATTATGTATTAAGCTAATCAGAGATGAATGGTACTTGCTGTTGCATTTTTGTGTTCCCACTAACTTGTCAAATTCAGACCAGGGACTTATAAGTAACTATCCTTTTTGTTCCTCATGGGTCTTAAAATTGGAACCAGCATTTCAGAAATTCCATTGCATCCTGATTAATCTGGTATATCTACTAATTAATAAATAGTTTCAAGAGCATTGGTATTTAAGGTGCAATCAAGAATGCAGCAGCACCTCTTCTAGATGAAGAGGCTGTGTTAAGTCTCGAAAGGCTGGGGTTTCTGATCCTGGTGTTCTGCAGATATGCCTCGTGTATGCTGAGTAAGATGCTGCAATAAAATTAAGCTAACTCCAGCTTGGCCGATGATTGTTTCTTTGCCTGACAGTTTCCTTGTTTAGCTGAATAATCTACTAAAGAAGGCACCAGGATTTGCAGTGTGCACTGCAACCCACCCCCAGGTTACCTGTGCTGAAGTGCTACCTGAAAAGAGTGCAGGTGCTGGCCAGAATTACTAGGGAAATTCCAACGTGCCTGCTTGAGTATTTTTATGAAATAGTTATTTAGGGATTCTAATTTGTGAAGCTAGTTTACAAATGTGGTGTATGAAATGCAGGCATCAAGGATAAACAGAACATTGGCAAGGCAAAATGACAGGGAATGTGTACCATCCCTTGGGACTCTTGAAAAACTGCCAAACAAATGAGAAGTTAAAACATCCCTAAGCTCTTTGTAACATTCAGGACTAATATCATCAGGTCAAGGGTCCATGGCTCTAGAGAGAGAATTTATTTCTCATTCACTATCCATCGCAGTACATTCCTTTCCCAAGTACGTGGTCTGCTGGGCTGAGGCCTTTGGGAGAATAAATCCTGTAAGAAATGAATTAGACTCAGGAATTCTATGACTTATATACTGTACATTCTTTCAAAAACACTTTTGTTTGTAGTGCTCCTATTCACTATTCTTCCATTGCTGAACTAACATCAGAGGGTTGCCTTACCCTAGCTAGTCAAGTATAAAATTCACTAGGTATGTTTGGCAATTAGCAGTGCCGATTTGCTCCTCTCCTACAGTCACCACTGTTAACACTGATGTAATTTTGGCCAGTCAAATTCATCTGTGAGCAAGAAGTACTACTCGTACAGTACATGCATCTCTACAAATGAATGCATAGAGAATCCGCAGATTGTTTCTTTAACACCTATGGAGGACATCCATGCATGGTGTTCAGCTGTTTCCTTTAACTAATACAAAGGTTCTGAGAAATTGTAAGGGCCAAAGAAGAGACATACTTTTACTTTTGCGGGCCCTGAGGGATATACAGTGTTGTAAATGGATAGAATTCACTGTGGACCCCACCACCTTTAATATTAAATCAAACATACCTGACAGGAGTACATGGACACGTTTCCTTATTATATGTTTAGTTTTAACACTTTATTTTTATTTATAAGTTTGATCCTACTGTGTGTCTGCTGGGTACTTGTGGATACATGTGTGTATTCAGCATAGAAGTAAGAATTAACCCACAACAGGGCATGGGTTTACTGAGAATTAATCCATGCCTGGTGGGGGTTGTGAGGCACGAGGCCGTAGGCCAAGTGACTTCAACAACACAGGCGTGGATTCTCAGTAAACCTATGCCCTGAAGAGGAGTTAATTCGCTTATAAAATGGGCAACTTTATTTTAGAGGCTTACCTAAATAAATATTAAAAAAAAACACTGTCTACATACATTTGTAATAAAATAGTTCTTCCGCCTAATGGATTTGTCCTACTGAGGATGCCGTAGTTGTAGTTCTTCTCCACTACGTGTATTTGTCCTAATGAGGATGCCATAGTTGTAATTTTTTTTACATGTCTTTCTGATGGTGTGATCTAAGTCACCTTACATTGCTGTCAATCAGGATTTTGTAGTCCATCAACCCAACCATGGGTTTCTTGAGGATAAATCCATTATCAGGTGACCTGTTTTGACAAATCAGAATGCAGGATTTTCAAACACATTTTATAAATATACATAAGTGCTTTTTAGCGTGCGCGCACACACACACACACACACACACACACACACACACACACACACTCACACATACACACAGTCTGTCTTTAAGGAGTCTCTTAGAACATAAACATTTAACAATTTATAGGCCTCCTGCACTCACATTCCATCCATGGAGAGTAGCCTATTTTTTTCAACTGGAAGGTGAGAGGTGCTCCTTCACTGGAGCATTTAAAACATCTTTAAAAAAAATTACCTTTTGCCTTGAGTTTTGGGACTGGCTTTGTGACATAATGTTTTAATATCAAGCATTTATTGATTATAAAATTGTTACTGTTCTTGCTGTAAATATTGTGAGGCTCCCAGAGCCCTTTAGATTGGGCATCATATAAATAATATTGTCTTGCCTAATTGGATGATTCTTCATGATATTACCACTCTGGAGACCACTCTTATGGTTGTAAGAGTGGTCTCACATGAATTCTTAGGGTATGAGAACTGTAAAGCAAAGGTGAGCAGTTCTGATACCCTAAGAATGAAGTGAGACCACACTTACAACCATACAAGTAGTCTCCATGGCAGTACTAATATTATTGATCGAGCCTGCTTAATATTATATATATATATATTTTATTTTAAACATTCTGACACATGCCCATTTCCAGGGCATCTGTGTATGAGACACTCTTCACATAATAAGAGTGTCTCAAGGGCAGAGGAAAGAAGCACTCCAATTGGTCGGGAGCACTCCCTCGATCTATCATGATTTATAACCGCCTAGGATTTCAAAGACTGTTTTTTTTCTCTCTGCACATATCCATTTATTTACTTCCTTATCAACTGACTTGTCAGGCCCATGTGTAAACGTTTATCAGTTCTACCCAATGTATTTAAGGTTCGTTTTTTATGATTCTGCCATTACCTGATGAAGGGATCTGTGTAACGTGAAAGCTTGTTTTTTTTTTTTTTTTGTAAACATCTTGTTGGTCCAATAAAAGGTATCAAATCACTCACTTCGTTACCCTTTAATTTAGCAAGTTTTATGCCATTGGGGGTACCTTTTACACAAGAACAGTCCTTCTATGGTTTGCTCCTGGAACTGTGTCATACTGTTATACTTTAAATTTCACACCCTGAACTGAGTTCCAACAGCTAACACCCCCCACCCACACACACACACACACACACACACACACAGTTTCCACCACTGGGGATATGACAAACTATCCGTGCTATTAGAAATTCTTCCTGGCAAAAGAAAATGCATATGTTCGTGGTAACTTTGACTGTATATTGCCATCCCCAAGGATCACCATGAAAGGCAATGCTGCATCTCATGGGACTATCAAGAGGAACAATAGTTTGCCCAAATAAACAAATGCACATGCAACAGTGAGTAAAGAGCTGTCCCTAATACTGCTGACTCACACTGAAGTAACATATATAACACATAACGCTCACTTTCCCAAAGTTTTAAGGCTGGCTTCTAAAACATGTTGTTCTTATGCTGCCATCTTCCTTTCAAATACAGTACTGCATAACTGATAGTCCTATCCCTGAACAAAAAGCTTAGTCATACCTCTCAACCTTTCATCACCCATATGTGTAACATGATAAGAGGCAAATGGGCAAAATGTGTGACATATCATCAGACATGTCAGTGCGCGCTCAGAACACTGTGTATATTAGTGCACTGATATTTATGTTTTCTGATAACGTGGCATCAAAGATTATTATGAATTTCTGGTTTAAAGTCTAGCGGGCAATGTGGAATATTGCCTTCTCCATGTGAAACAGAGGGTTTCTAAGAATAAAAATGAGTGACATACATCATAATGTGTGACAGCTGAGAGGTATGTGATTAGTTTACCACAACACAAATTATTTTTTCTTTGTTTTTCTGCTTGAAGGGAACAGGTAGAAATCTTCCTCTAATTTATAGTCTCCGTAATGGAGACCACCACTCATGGAAAGCAAAAATGTACTCTCTGCCTGTAACCCCTAGGTGGCACTATCCCAAGGGCTACTACCCCTGCCTGCTTGGCTAGGAGCAGGTTAAGGGGCCTGAGTTCTGAAACGGATGCCTCCACCCGGAGGTCAGGGTTGGTAATGGTCAAGCTAACCTGGGCACAGCCCTCTGGGACACTGTAACCCCCTCTTTCCTTACTAGTGGCTGGAGCAATACACAATAGTCACTTCCACAATACCTCTGATACACCACACAAGTACCCACACCGTTTGCACTTACCACCAGGGCTTTCCTCTGGCTCGGCCATGGGGACCCCCTGTAAAACAAGGTTATACACAGCAAATAACTGCAGTACAGTACTCTTGCACAAACTGGAACCACAGTCAGGATAAATGCAAAAAAGAGTTAGATCTGATTTATTTAAGGGACTTGAACAAGGGAGGGGCGTAATCAGGTTAATTTGCTTAAAGACTTTATCAATCAAACAGTTATGCATGTGCTTCAGGGTCCATAAACAGTCACACACGCTGGGTACCCAGATGGAGAATGGTGGGCTAGCCAGGAACGTTGCAGCTGGTTGGGGCCCTGTGATGGAAGAAAACAACATGCACAACACACACTATTTGTAATCCGGAGCCGGAGGGCTCAGTTCGTGAAAAGAAAACAACAAGATAATCAGATGACACACTTTTAGATTAGGCTGTTGTTGCAGGGAGCTACCCTGATTATTACTCACGATACCCAAGACTGGACACAGGCTGGATGAAAATCGAGACAGCAGGTGATTAATCTGGAATACCAGGAAAAGCAGGGCCCTCACGATTCGCTGATGCATCATTCCTGTTCAAGCGTGGAGCAGGGGGCTGATCCCCAGGCAGGTCTCTCGGTTGCTTTCTCTGTGCAGTGGAGTAGTCTTGCAGGGCCAGTGTGGCATGGCCCAGGCCGACTGGAGATAAACGCGGATTCAGTCTGATTAGGCTGGATAAAGCTTCCAGCAAGCAGAACACAGTTCACACAGTGGGGAACCAAATCATGACCCACTTTCAATACACAGCACATTTACATGTAAAGGATTCTACAGTACCAGCAAGTAGAACACAGTTCACACAGTGGGGAACCAAATCACAACCCACTTTCAATACACAGTACATTTACATGTAAAGGTGTCTATGGTATCAGCAAGCAGAACACAGTTCACACAGTGGGGAACCAAATCACAACCCACTTTCAATACACAGCACGTTTACATGTAAGGAAATTCTACTGTACCAGGCAAACCGTTCTCCGGTCACGATCGCAAAGTCTCTGCACAAACCGGGGATTCAAAAGCAGCTGGAAATCCCGACAGGCCGATCGCATTCAGCAAAATCTTCAGTCTTCTTCAGGTATGAGCCTGGCAAAAAATCAGTGGCTTGCTTTACTCTCACAAACTTGGATTTAGTCTGAAATAATTCTCTTCTCTCCCTCTCAGGGGCAGCAGGCAGACATGCAGGCCACAACTCAAGCCTTTCCACAGTTCTCCCACTCAAAACTACTCAGACAGCTGCTTGACTGTTTCAAGCTCCTGCTTTTTCAGCTCCCAACTGAGATCTGACTCAACTGCCAGCAAGCCAGAGACTTTCCCCAGAATCCAAAAGGCTCGGTTGGCTGATCTGTCTGTCAGTCACAACAAAGGCTCCCCATTCACGTGCAAAAAAGCGCCAAAAGCCCAAAACTACAGTTCCTACAGATTTTGACTCCAGACAGCTCCTGTAGTCCGGCTCCATTTTTGGTCCCAGCAGAACTGATTGGTCCCATTCGCGGTCCAGGACCAAGATAGTGGAGAAAAAACAAAACAGTTCTTGCTGCAAAGAAGGCAGGTTAGGCAAACTACATTATCATTATCACCCTAAATGATTTTCATCAAATAGTTACATCTTTCAACAGAGCTCCCGCTCAGATTACTTATGACTGCAATCCAGGCAGCTCTTAAAAAGACAGTACACAGAGGCTATACAGGCACTCTCTGGCAATCACATTTAAACTGCTAAGACGCAGGACACCAGCCTGGCAATGAGCACTTAGGCAAGCTCGAGGAAGACTTTTCGGGAACCCCCATTTGTAGTGGGGTTACATATCAAATTCTAAAGCAGCAGTTTATGCAAACCAAATGTTTTTACTTGCCTATGCATTCCTTTATACCCCATATGTCAATGCATTCAAAGTTAATTATATAGTGCCATATTTCTTTTTGTTGTCACTGTGTTAGAGCTTCTAGAACTGTACTGAATCTTTAAGTCATTTTCCCCAGCAGAAGCTGTTTTTTTAAATACTGGTTCAAATTCTGTTATTGCTCTAGTTATCCAGGCTTTTTAGTTATCCTAGTAGTTGTTTCTGATTTACATGCTGCTGGCAAGAACCATTTTAGAACTGTATGATGTAGTTTATGTTCCTGTTCTGCTCTTCTATTGTTGGCACAATGCACCCATATTCTGCTACAGAACTGTGTGGTTGTCTGGGACATAAACTACATTAGACAGTTCTAGAATGGTGCTGACCACCGGAATGTAAAACAGAAACACCCACCAAGTTCACCAAAAGGCCTGTGAAGATGGAACAATAACAGAACTTAAACCAGTACTTACATAACAGCTTCTACTGGGAAAAATGACTTAGAGGTTTAGCGTAGTTTCCAGCAACACAATATTTCTAATTCATAGCTATAATGCCTACCCTGTTTCTGCATCTCCTTTGTTGATTCCATTTCCCTGATCTTTAGAACCAGCTCTGTACTTAAACCATCCATTATGCCATTCTTGGTGGTCCACACAGTGACATCATTGGTTGCAATCAGCCTATGGCTTCTGATGCTGATACCGCTACTTGAATAAGTTACTTTTCTCCCCCTATAAATTGTTTTTCCCCCTCACAAGGCATGTCACTCTCTTTGGGCCTGGATGACCACCCACCTAGTCCCGTTGACCACTAGCCTACCACTAGCTGGTGGGAGAGGGGGCCATGGCACAGGGACTGAGTGTATGCATAATAGTCATTCTGACAGCCTTGGGAAATTTTTTTTTAGTTTTTGTCCCTGCTTTCCCTCCACCCACTTGATGGCACTTTCCATGTGACTCCTGGCCTTGCACACTGCAGCAGAACCCCTGGGGGTAAGCTCCATGTATCACCACAGGATTTGCTGTGGTGCCAGAAGTGGATACCATCCTCTACAAGCCCCAGCAGCCCACCCTTGCATCCCAAGTCTGTTCTAGGACCTGAGCCAGTGTCAGTGTGTGCTGTCACTGGGCTCATCGGTGATGCCCACAACTTGCTTTTTTTTTAACAGAACTAGTAGCGCCAAAAATAGCATGCAGAAAATTTTAATATTTTCAAAAGTAGTCAGCTGTTCCTTTTATTTGTGTTTTCTTATCCATTTGCTCATTGGAATACTTTTAGCAGGTGGTACTAGGTGGTGTCAGTGGTAGTACTTTACCTGGAGACTGCCATACTGTATCTAGTAATGTTCCTCCTCATACCTCATCAGGGCGGACAATGGAGAAGGCATCATACTCGCTGTGTCAACCTTCAGGTACGGTACTATTCCACACAGCACACCAAGCATTGTCAGGTAGAAAAAATTGTAATTAGCAAAAGTGAAACGGAAAAAGAAAATACTTCTGGCATAAGATGCAGTAGTGCAGCCTATTGAAAGTTAATAGTAATTTCAGGCAGTACACTACCTCTTTAGTTAAAACTGAGCACATTGAGAAGCGGCTGTGGCTGCATTCTCATCCATGTAACTGCCTGTGCACATCAGCAGCAGGAGATACTACATGATTGCAAGAGATGATGTCACTGGCTGGAACTCAAATAGCAGTGTAATACAGATCTGGGTTTTAAAGATGAGGGAGGCAGAAAACAGAAAAAAACGAGATGCACAAAAAGAGAACAGTGGGTAAGCGAATTGGGACTGGTCATGCTGTAATGCTCTCATCCTTTATTGTGTGTTCTGTGGCCTGGAGTTTGCTCTAATGTCCCAAGTGTTGGAACAGTGTCTTGCATGCTATTTCATCCTGGTCATAAAAAAGTGATGGTAACAATGGGCAGCTAACAATATTGCAAAAAACCTGTGTGCAGTCATAATTAATAAGAGTGCTCCTTTAAAGAGTTTAAATTTGAACACATGCTTTACAGTTTCAAAGGGTGAAACTAAGAGCACTCTACAAGCACGAGAGAACGGTCACTCTCAAATGGAAAAAATACACGTTCCAGAAGTTCGTTATAGCACAGACTTCTGCTTTAAAGAGGGCATCTGGTCACAATAACAAGTCACAGCTGGCCTTTCTGGCACTCAGTCACACCACATTTCAAAATTAAATTTCAATCCATTCCGCTGCTCCAGCCTCCTACTTCTGTTGTTGCTTACCAAGAACATCGACATGTAAAGTGGGACATCTGCATGCAAACTGGATCTGTGTCCCTTACAGCTGAGGCTTATGCTGTTTAAGGCATATTGCCCTGTTTGTGACATCACAGTTTGTTGCCACATCATTTACTGTGTTGCCACAAACAGGGCATTCTGAGTAAGGAACAAGCCACAACAAACTGTTTAAAGAATTTAGATGCATGGCGCAGGAGTATAATGACAAGAGGTCAAATGCCAAGTGTTTATATGGCTCTGGGAAGTGCATTAAAATTCTTTAAACCACAGCCTGGAGTGGCTTAGTCCTCTTATAACATTGCCTGGCTAATACGAATAGCCCGTTGACTACTTCTATAGTATCCTGTGGTGGTCCAGTTACCCCCCCAATCACCCATTGACTATTTCTGTTGTATTTCCTGGTGGTCGAGTGGTTCCCCAACCCCTGCTCTTCCAGTATACCTTTTTAAAGCACTTATTGGTGGTCTGGTGCCCCCTCCGAATGATCCCTGACATCCTACTTCCCCGCACCCCCCTTACACTAATACCCAGCACTCCTAACAGTTACATACAGTGACTGGCACAGATTTCTTTCAACTCTACAGCCAGCTGCAAAAGGAGCTGTCAGTGAGCACACGTACTCTCTCTCTCTATATACATATGTAACCCCCCTACAAATAGGGGTTCCCGAAAAGTCTTCCTCAAGCTTGCCTAAATGCTCACTACTAGGCTAGATTCCTGAGTTTTAGCAGTTTAAATGTGATTGCCAGAGAGTGCCTGTATAGCCTCTGTGTACTGTCTCGGTAAGAGTTGCCTGGATTGCAGTCATAAGTAATCTGAGAGGGAGCTCTGTTGAAAGATGTAACTATTTGCTGAAAATCATTTAGAGTGATAATGATAATGTAGTTTGTCTAACCTGCCTTTTTTGCAGCGACGACTGTTTTGTTTATCTCCACTATCTTGGTCCTGGACTGCGGAATTGGACCAATCATTACTGGTGGGACCTAATATGGAGTCGGACTACAGGAGCTGCCTGGAGTCAGAATCTGCAGGAATTGTAGTTTTGGGCTTTTGGCACCTTTTTGCACCTGAAGGGGGAGCTCCTGTTGTGTCTGACAGATGAATCAGCCAACCAAACCTTTTGGATATTGGGGAAATTCCCAGGCTTGCTGGCAGTTGAGTCAGATCTAAGTTGGGAGCTGAAGAAGCAACTGCTGGAGACTGTCTCTGTGGAAAGGCCTGAGTTTTGGCCTGCGTGCCTGCTTGCTGACCCTGAGAGGGAGAAGAGAATCAGTTCAGACTGAATCCGAGTTTGTGAGAATGTAGTAAGACACTGAGTTGTGACCAGGATCAACCTGAAGAAGACCGAAGATTTGTTGAATGCATCGGCCTGTTAGGATTTCCAGCTGCTTTTGAATCCCTGGTGTGTGCAGAGACCTTGCGATTGTGACCATAGATACATAGATACATAGATACATAGACAGTGTCGGCAGATAAGGGCCTATGGCCCACCTAGTCTGCCCATTTGAGCTTGTAAGTTCAGTTTGTTTTCCTAGAAGTCTATTTCCCCTTACCCCTGACCTCTAGAATTCCTTTATGTCTATCCCATGCATTCTTAAATCCCGTGATTGTTTCAGCCCCCACCACTTCCTCTGGCAGGGTGTTCCACTTGTCCACCACCTGCTCTGTGAAGAAATTCTTCTCATGTTTCCTCTGAATCGCTCCTCCCTCCAACTTCATCCCATGCCCTCTAGTCCTGAAACATCTTTTTCGCTTAAAAATAGTGTTTTCCTGCACCCTGTTCCTCCCTGTAAGATACTTGTATGTCTCTATCATATCCCCTCTCTCCCTCCTCTCCTCCAGGGAGTACATGTTCAGTTCCTTCAACCTGTCTTCATAGGATTTGTGATGCAACCCATGCACCATCTTTGTTGCCCTCCTCTGCACCTTCTCTACCCGTGTCTATGTCCTTACGTAGGTATGGTCTCCAGAACTGTACACTGTACTCCAGGTGGGGCCTCACTAGCGTCTTGTATAGCGGAATAATGACCTCCCTTTTCCTGCTGGTGATGCCCCTGCCTATACATCCCAGCATCCTATTTGCTTTACCTGATGCCTTGTCACACTGTTTCCTCTACCTTGAGATCATCAGAGATGACAACCCCAAGATCCCTTTCCTGCTTGGTGCATGCTATATCCTCACCCCCAACTGATATATATTGTGCCAGGGTTTTGTGCCCCATATGCATTATCTTGCACTTCTTTGCATTGAATTTCAACTGCCAAACCCTTGACCATTCTTCAAGTTTCTGCAGGTCCCTTCTCATTCTGTCTACACCTCTGGTGTGTCTACTGTGTTACAGAGCTTTGTGTCATCAGCGAACAGTGAAATTCTGCCTTCTAGATCCTGTGCAATGTCACTGATGAAGATGTTGAATAGGACCGGTCCCAGCACTGATCCCTGTGGTACCCCACTGGTCACTCTTCCCTCTGTGGAGTGACAGCCATTTACCACCACCCTCTGTGTCCTGCCACCCAGCCAGTTACCTACCCACCACACTACTGTCCTGCCCACACCCATATTTCCCAGTTTGTGTAATAGTCTTCTATGTGGCACAGTGTCAAAGGCCTAGCTGAAGTCCAGATAGGCCATGTCCACTGCCCTCCCTGATCCACCTCCCTAGTCACCCAGTCAAAAATTAATGAGGTTGGTCTGACATGGCCTCCCTGGTGAAACCATGCTGCCTTGGGTCCTGTAGTCCATTGACAACCAGATGTTCCACCAATCTCCTTCAGTAGTGCTTCCATGATCTTTCCCACTACCGAGGTGAGGCTGACTGGTCTGTAGTTCCCTGCTTCCTCTTTGTTCCCACTTTTGTATAAGGGGACTACATCTGCTGTCCTCCAGTCTTTGGGTACCTCCCTGTTTCCAGTGATTGGCTGAACAGGATAGCCAGAGGTTCAGCCACCACCTCTCTTAGTTCTTTAAGGACCCTGGGGTGCACCCCATCTGGCCCCATTGCTTTGTCAACTCATTACTTCCAGTTCCTTCAGGACCCTTTCTCGTGTAAAGGGACTTGTGTCCATTTCTGCACCATTCTCACCCCTTGTACCCTTCTCAGACCCATTACCCTCTCTTCCTTAGTAAAGACTGAGCAGAAATACCTGTTCAATATGTCAGCTTTACTGTTGTCATCCTCCACTGCTCCCATCCTCTCCTTCAGTCTAACTATCCCTCCCTTTGTCCTTCTTTTTCACTTATATACCTGTAAAGGTTTTGTCCCTTTAACCACTGATTTTGCAATGTGTTCTTCTGTCTGAGCTTTGGCTTCCTTACTGACTTCCCTGCCTCCCTTGTTTCTCCTGGTACTTCTCCTATCCCCTTCTGCCTGTGTCTTTTTGTATTGCCTGAATGCAGTCTTTTGGCTTTCCTTTCTTTGCTACCTCTTTGGAAAACCATAATGGTCTCCCTTTCTTTTCCTCTTGCTAACCTGCTAATGCATAATTCTGTTGTTCTTATAATCCCATTTTAAATACTGCCCACTGTTCCTCAATCCCGATTCCTGTCCCATTCCCTTAATGCCTCTTTCAAGCATCTCCCCATTTTCCCAAAGTCTGCCCCCTAAAATCCAGGATACGTGTTTTTGTGTGGTTTGGTTCTGCTCTTTCTGTGATTTCAAACCACAATGACTGGTGGTCACTGTTACCCAGGTGCTCCCCACTGTTACCCCCATCACACTGTCCCTGTTTGTGAGCACAAGGTCCAGTATTGCCTTCTGCCGAGTTGGTTCCATGACCAGTTGCTTGAGGAAGGCACCCTGAAGGAGTCCAGGATAAATCTGCTCCTAGTTGATGCTGCTGCTGGGATGCTCCAGTCCACATCTGGTATATTGAAGTCTCCAACCAGTACTACCTCACCCTTGTCAGCCATCCTTTGGATGGCTAGCATCAACTCCTATCTGTTTCTTCCTCCTGGGCTGGTGGTCTATAGACCACACCTGTCAGCGGATGGCTGGCCCCATTTTCCTTTCCAGCTTAACCCACAGTATCTCTCCCCCATTTTGTTCCTCCTGGATCTGTGTGGCCCTTATGTCATTTTTCACATACAGTGCCACTCCTCCTCCCTTCCTGCCTGCTCTGTTTCTTCTGAATATGTTGTAGCCAGGTATGGCCATCTCCCAGTCATGGTTATCATTACACCAGGTTTCAGTGATGGCCACAATGTCCAGGTCTGACTGTACCATGACAGCCTCCAGATCTTCCATCTTGTTGCTAAGGCTCCTGGCATTTGCACACATGGCTTTCCATGATTTGATCTCCCTAGACTGCTTCACTGTTCTACTCCAGCCCCTTCCTTGGTTGTCATTTATCCCTGGTTCTCCTTGCTGTCTGCCCTTCTGCCAAATTTTGCCCCTTTTCTGCTTATCCACCTTTTGGACACTAATCTCCAACTTTTGCACACTGCTTTGCAGAGATAGCCACTCCTCTGGTTCACTGGTTCCATTACTAGCTGTGGGGGGTGAGCAAGTAGGTACCATCCTTGCTGGCCTGCCACCCTCCTTTGCTAGTTTAAATGCTTGTCAATGTAGCATTTAAACTTATCATTAAGTGCTTGGATTCCCCTCCAGGATGGATGCAGGCCATCAGGCTTGAACAAACCTCCATCCCTCCATATGGGTCCCCAGTCACCAATGAATCCAAACCCTTCCTCACAGCACCAGTTCTTCAACCATAAGTTAAAGTTCCTGGTGCATGCACTCCTATGCTCTCCCTTGCCTCTCACAGGTAGTACTTCTGAGAAAGTGACAGAAGTAGCTACTTGCTTGAGACCCCTCCCCAGTTTCCTAAACTCTTCCTGAACTTCCTTTGGCTCCCCATTTGCCAAGTCATTAGTACCTAGGTGGATAATGACATCCAGCTCACCCTCCTGTCTTGTCTTCCCAGTGATCCCCAGTATCTTCCTTCCATCCCTCCATGCCGTGGCACCTGGTAGGCACCTCACCTCCCTGTCCTCCCCCTCCTGTGTTCCTAGCTGGATCCCTCTTATGATGGAGTCCCCACCAGGTACTGGCCTCCTCCTCTGGGGTCCACTGCTTCCCCACTGAGGTCACCTCCTGCCTAACCTCCACATCCTTTCCTTCCACTTCCTGGGTACCTCTATTTGGTTGTCCTCATTTGCCGGTGTGGCATATGAGTTCTTGAGAGGAATAGGATCTGGGATGTGCCTCTGCCTGACTGCTCTAACCTCCCTGAGCCCACTGTCATCCAAGTGCTCCTCGTTCTCGCATCCTTTGAGGCAGCTGCATTGGACTGGGTGGTTCCTGGACAGGGGTGATGGTACTCCTGACCCAGTTTACTTCGCTCTGAGTCTGGCTACCTCATCCCTCAGTCCCGAGAGATGCATGCAGATAGGGCAGCACCTCAGTGTCCAGAAGGTCTGCCTGAATATGGCTGCCCACAGCCACTGCATTGCACCACCCCACATTATATCTGCAATTCCACTACTTATCTGCTACTGAAGCCTCTTAGTTCTCTTTTTATTTATTTACAGTATTAAAATCCTGTAACTGATCCTCAGATATATATTTTTTAAGGAAAAGAAACCAATAAATAAATAAATGAGTCAAAACACTTGTCGTTGAGGGTGGTCTTCTTCCCCTTATGCCCCTCCTACTTCACATCTTACTATACCCTGTGTTTAGCTCCTGTCAATCAGATTTATCAGGGCATATAATTAAGAGTTGGGGAAGGGGTGGGAGGGGGCAAAATTTGCAGCAATTAAAGACAGCACAGAATTACACCACCAGAGAGTGGTTTGCTGGTATAGTAGAATCCCTTACATGTAAATGTGCTGTGTGTTTATAGTGGGTCATGATTTGGTTCCCCACTGTGTGAATTGTGTTCTGTTTGCTGGAAGCTGTATCCAGCTCGACCGGACTGAATCCGCGTTCATCTCCATATGACCTGGGCCTTGCCACACTGGCCCTGCCAGACTACCCCACTGCACAGAAAAAGCCATCGACGAGAGACCTGCCTGGGGATCAGCTCCCTGCTCCACACTTGAACAGGAACAACGCCTCAGTGAATCATGTGGGCCATGCTTCTCCTGGCACTCCAGATCAACCACCTGCAGTCTCAATTTTCGTCCAGCCTGTGTCCAGTCTTGGGTATCGTGAGTAACCATCAGGGTAGCTCCCTGCAACAACAGCTTAATCAAAGTGTGTCATCTGATTATCTTGTTGTTTCTTTTCTTTCACGAACTGAGCCCTCCGGTTCTGGATTACAATTAGTGTGTGTGGTGCATGTTGTTTTCTTCCATCACAGGGCCTCAACCAGCTGCGACTCTGGCCTACCCTGGGCAACGATCCTGGCTAGCCCACCTCTTCTTCACCTGGTTACCCAGAGTTTGTGACTGTCTATGGACCCTGAAGTGCATGCATAACTGTTTGACAGATATAGCCTTTAAGCAAATTAACCTGATTATGCCCCTCCCTTGTTCAAGTCCCTTAAATAAATCAGATCTAACTCTTTTTGCATTTACCCTGACTGTGGTTCCAGTTTGTGCAAGAGTACTGTACTGCACTGCTGTTATTTACTGTGTATAACCTTGTTTTACAGGGGGTTCCCAGGGTCGAGCCAGAGGAAAGTCCTGGTGGTAAGTGCAAACAGTGTGGGTACTTGTGTGGTGTATCAGGGGTATTGTGGAAGTGATTATTGTGTATTGTTCCGGCCACTAGTAAGGAAGGAGAGAGGGTTACAGTATCCCGGAGGGCTGTGCCCAGGTTAGCTTGACCACTACCAACCCTGACCTCCGGGTGGTGGCACCCGTTTCAGAACTGAGGCCCCTTAACCTGCTCCTAGCCAAGCAGGCAGGGGTAGTAGCTCTTGGGATAGCGCCACCTAGGGTTACATATATATATATAGATATACACACACACACACACTAGGCTGTGGGATTTCAGTGGGTGGGTTGGGTGGGGGCGTTGTTTGGGGACCATTTGACAGTCAGAAAGTGCTACAATAAGGTTAGCACTTCCTGATTGTCAAATGGTTAGCACTCCAAAGGCTGCATCACCGCTGCTCAAGATACAGTGTTAGCACTCCATGTGCTGCATCACTGCTGCTCAAGATACGGTGTTACCACTCTAAAGGCTGTATCACCATTGCTCAAGATAGTGTTAGCACTCCAAAGGCTGCATCACTGTTGCTCAAGATACAGTACTACCACTCCAAAGGCTGCATCACTGCTGCTCAAGAGATCACAGTTGTTCAGGATACAGTGTTAGCACTTTAAATGCTCTAGGCTGCATCACTGCTGCTCAAGGTACAGTGTTAGCACTCCAAAGGCTGCATCACTGCTGCTCACATTACAAAGTTACCACTCCAAAGGCTGCATCACTGCTGCTCAAGATACAGTATTACCATGCCAAAGGCTGCATCACTGCTGCTCAAGAGATAAGAGCTGTTCAAGATAGTGTTGCCTCTCCAAAGGCTGCATCTCTGCTGCTGAAGATACAGTATTACCTTGCCAAATGCTGCATCACTGCTGCTCAAGATACAGTATTACCACTCCAAAGGCTGCATCACTGCTGGTCAAGATACAGTATTACCATTCCAAAGGCTGCATCACTGCTGCTCAAGATACAGTGTTGCCACTTCAAAGGCTGCATCACTACTGCTCAAGATACAGTATTACCACTCCAAAGGCTGCATCACTACTGCTCAAGATACAGTATTGCCACTCCAAAGGCTGCATCACCGCTGCTCAAGATATAGTGTTAGCACTCCAAAGGCTGCATCACTGCTGCTCACATTACAGAGTTACCACTCCTAAGGTTGCATCACTGCTGCTCAAGATATGGTGTTACCACTCCGAAGGCTGCATCACCTCAGCTCAAGATATGGTGTTAACACTCCAAAGGCTGCATCACTGCTGCTCAAGATACAGTGTTGCCACTCCAGAGGCTGCATCACTGCTGCTCAAGATAGTGTTAGCACTCCAAAGGCTGCATCACTGCTGTTCAAGATACAGTGCTAGAACTCTAAAGGCTGCATCACTGCTGCTCAAGATACAGCATTACCACTCCAAAGGCTGCATCACCGCTGCTCCAGATACAGCGTTAGCACTCCAAAGGCTGCATCACTGCTGCTCAAGAAATTACAGCTGTTCAAGATACAGTGTTAGCACTCCAAAGGCTGCATCACTGCTGCTCAAGATACGGTGTTAGCATTCCAAAGGCTACATCACTGCTGCTCAAGAAATGACAGCTGTTCAAGATACAGTGTTAGCACTCCAAAGGTTGCATCGCTGCTGCTCAAGATAGTGTTAGCACTCCAAAGGCTGCATCACTGCTGCTCAAGATAGCATGTTACCACTCCAAAGGTTGCATCACCACTGCTCAAGATACAGTATTACTACTCCAAAGGCTGCATCACTGCTGCTCAAGATACAGTGTTACCACTCCAAAGGCTGTATCACTGCTGCTCAAGATATAGTGTTACCACTGCAAAGGCTGCATCACCACTGTTCAAGATTTGGTGTTAGCATTCCAAAGGCTGCATCACTGCTGCTCAAGAAATGACAGCTGTTCAAGATACAGTGTTAGCACTCCAAAGACTGCATCGCTGCTGCTCAAGATAGGGTGTTACCACTCCAAAGGTTGCATCACTGCTGCTCAAGATACAATGTTACTACTCCAAAGGTGGCATCACCGCTGCTCAAGATGTGGTGTTACCATTCCAAAGGCTGCATCACTGCTGGTCAAGATACAGTGTTACCACTCCAAAGGCTGCATCACTGCTGCTCAAGATATGGTGTTACCACTCCGAAGGCTGCATCACAGCAGCTCAAGATATGGTGTTAGCACTCCAAAGACTGTATCACTGTTGCTCAAGATACAGTGTTACCACTCCAAAGGCTGCATTACTGCTGCTCAAGATACAGTGTTACCACTCCAAAGGCTGCATCACTGCTGCTCAAGATACAGTGTTGCCACTCCATAGGCTTCATCACCTGTGCTCAAGATATGGTGTTACCACTCCAGAAGCTGCATCACCACTTCTCAAGATACAGTGTTGCAAATCCAAAGACTACAGTGGCACCCAGCAGGATGAAGTGCAGCCCTGCAGAATTCTGCAGTAGAGTTACTGCAGCAAACAATGCAATTTCAATGGGAATTAATCCCTTTTGTCATGCAGTAAACCTGTGACACTACCCTTCATCCTGGTGGGCTTGACTGTACATCACCACTGCCCAAGATACAGTGTTGCCACTACATAGGCTTCATCACCTGTGCTCAAAATATAGTGTTGCCACTCCAGAGGCTGCATAACTGCTGCTCAAGATACAGTGTTGCCACTCCAAAGGCTGCATCACCACTGCTCAAGATACAGTGTTGCCACTCCAAAGGCTGTATCACCGCTGCTCAAGATACAATGTCAACACTCCAAAATTTGCATCACCGCTGCTCAAGATACAATATTAGCACTCTAAATATTGCATCACTGCTGCTCAAGATACAGTTTTACCACTACAAAGGCTGCATTACTGCTGCTCAAGATACAGTTTTACTATTCTGAATGCTGCATCACTGCTGCTCAAGATTCATTGCCACTCCAAATGCTGCATCACTGCTGCTCAAGATACAATTTTACCACTCCAAAGGCTGCATCACTGATTTTTGCTAAGACATATCACCACTCCAAAGGCTGCATTACTGCTGCTCAAGATGCCATATTACCACTGAAAATGCTGCATCATTGCCCTTCAAGAGGACATATTACTACTAAAAAGGCTACACCACTGCTGCTCAAGATGCCATATAACTACTCTAAAGGCTGCTTCACTGCTTGGTCAGGATGCTATGTTACACCTCAAAATGCTGCATCACTGCTGCTCAAGATTCCATATTACTATTCCAAAGGTTGCTTCACTGCTGCTCAAGATGCCATATTGCCATTCTAAAGACTGCATCACTGCTGCTCAAGATGCCATATTGCCATTCTAAAGACTGCATCACTGCTGCTCAGGATGCCATATTGCCATTCTAAAGACAGCATCACTGCTGCTCAGGATGCCATATTGCCATTCTAAAGACTATATCACTGCTGCCCAAGATGCCATACTGCCATTCTAAAGACTGCATCACTGCTGCTCAGGATGCCATATTGATACTCCAAAGGCTGTATCACTGATCCTCAGTATATGGCATGACTGTACCACTCCAAAGGTTGCATCACTGATTCTTATGATGACTTATAACCACTTTAAAGGTTGTATTACTGCTGCTTGAGATGCCATATTGCAACTTCAAAGGTTGCATCAATGTAAGACTGCTTACTGTCCTCTTCCTCCCTTCCCCCAGGTCACAAATTGAAATGAGCCCTGGGTTGTGTATGCTTACCTGGTAAAATATGTATCAATAAATAAATAAACAAACAACCAGATCACTAAATGCTGTTCAAGATGACAAATTACCACTACAATGGCTACCTCATTGCTGCAATTCAAGATGCTGTATTAACACTCTGAAGGCTGCACCGCTGTAGCTCAAGATGCCATATTACAGCACCTCTCCAAAAGCTGTGCCACAGCTGCTCCAGATGCCACATTACCACTCAGAGGCTTCACCGCTACTTTTTACAATGCCATACTGCCATTCTAAAGGCTGCATCACTGCTGCTCAAGAAATCATACTGACACTCCAAAGGCTGCATCACTACTGTTCAAGATGCCATATTACCATTCTAAATGCTGCATCACTGCTTCTCAAGAAGCCATATTACCATTCTAAAGGCTGCATCACTACTGCTCAAGATGTCATATTACCTCTCCAAAGGATGCATCACCACTGCTCGAGATGCCATATTACCTCTCTAAAGGCTGAATCACTGCTGCTCAAGATGCCATATTATCTCTCCAAAGGATGCATCACTGCTTCACAAGATGCCATATTACCATTCTAAGGCCACCACACTGCTGCCTGAGATGCCATATTATCTCTCCAAAGGCTGCATCACTATTGCTCAAGATGCCATATTACAAGCCCAAAGGATGCATCACTGCTGACCATGATGCCATAATATCATTGTGAAGGCTGCATCAGTGCTGCTCAAAATGTCACATTACCACTTCAAAGGCTGCATCACTATACTGCTCGATACCATATTACAGAACCATTGTAAAAGCTGCGTCAGTGCTGACCAAAATGCATGTTGCCATTCTAAGGTTCACCACTGCTGCTCAAGATGCCATACTATGTCTCCAAAGGATGCATCACTGTTTCTCAAGATGCCAGATTACCATTCTAAAGGCTGTATCACTGCTTCTCAAGATTTCATATTACCTCTCCAAAAGATGCATCACTGCTGCTCAAGATGCCACATTACCTCTTCAAAGGATGCATCACTGCTGCTCATGATATTATATTACCATTCTCAAGGCTGCATAACTGCTGCTCAAGATGTCATATTACTTCTCCAAAGGATGCATCACTATTGCTCAAGATGCCGTATTACCAGTCCTAAGGCTGCATCACTGCTGAACAAGATGTCATACTACCTCTCAAAAGGATGCATCACTACTGCTCAAGATGCCATATTACCTCTCTAAAAGGATGCATCACTGCTGCTCAAGATGCCACATTACAAGTCCAAAGACTGCATCACTGCTGACCAAGATGCCAGATTACCATTGTAAGGCTCACCACTGCTGCTCAAGATGCCATACTACCTCTACAAAGGATGCATCATTGCTGCCCAAGATGCCATATTACCTCTCCAAAAGATGCACCACTGCTGCTCAAGACGCCCTATTACCTCTCCAAAGACTGCATTACTATTGCTCAAGATGCCATATTACAAGTCCTAAGGCTGCATCACTGCTGAACAATATGTCATATTACATCTCCAAAGGATGCATCACTACTGCTCAATATGCCATATTACCTCTCCAAAGGATGCATCACTGCTGCACAAGATGTCATATTACCATTCTGAGGCTGCATCACTGCTGAACAAGATGCCATATTACCTCTCTGAAGGCTGCATCACTATTGCTCAAGATGCCATATTACCATGCTAAGGCTCACCACTACTGCTCAAGATGCCATACTACCCCTCCAAAGGATGCATCACGTCTGCCCAACATGCCATATTATCTCTCCAAAGGATGCACCACTGCTGCACAAGATGCCACATTATCACTCTAAAGGCTGCATTAATATTGCTCAAGATTACATATTACAGTATGACTGTAAAGGCTGCATCACTACTGCTCAAAGTGCCATATTACAAGCCCAAAGGCTGCATCACTGCTGAACAAGATGCCATATTACCACTCCAAAGGCAGCATCACTATTGCTCGATTCCATATTACAGAACCACTGTAAAAGCGGCATCATTGCTGAACAAGATGCCATATTACCATTCTGTGGTTCACCACTGCTGCTCAAGATGCCATACTACTTCTCCAAAGGATGCATCATGGCTGCCCAAGATGCCATATTACCTCTCCAAAGGATGCACCACTGCTGCTCAAGATGCCATAGTACCTCTCCTAAGGATGCATCACTTCTGATCAAGATGCCATATTATCATTCTAAAGGCTGCATCACTGCTGCTCAAGATTTATTTATTAAATTCTCAGATTACAAATACCTTTGAGCAGAAACTGCTTGTTTACAAAGGTTCCACGTCAAAGGATGAGGTCAACATACATACAGAGGTAGTAAAAGAATGCACGATAAACAACCAAAACAACTAAAAGAAAAAATAAAGATACTCAGTTACAACATACTTTGAGATAATATTCATATAACGAGCAGCTTGAGTAGGCAGCTGGCTGCAGTAACAATAAGAGATAGAGGGCACCATAGGCAGTTAGTATTGCAGGCGTGCGACCGGGAGAGGAAGTTGGCAGGCTAATGGGCCACTGTCCGATGGTGGTGGAAAATGTCTTGTACCAGTGGATGCCACATTACCACCCTAAAGGCTGCATTAATATTGCTCTCAAGATTCCATATCACAGTACAACTGTAAAGGCTGCATCACTACTGTTTAAGGTGCCATATTACAAGTCCAAAGGCTGCATCACTGCTGAACAAGATGCCATATTACCATTCTAAAGACTGCATCACTGCTGCTCGAGATGTCACATTACCACTCCAAAGGCTGCATCATTATTGCTCAGCTCCATATTACAGAACCACTATAAAAGCTGCATCACTGCTGAACAAGATGCCATATTGCCATTCTATGGCTCACCACTGCTGCTCAAGATGCCGCATGCCATATAAGGAGGGAGAAAAGGACTTCTTCAGATACATCAGGGAGAAAAGGAGTTGTAAGGACCTAATAGTAAGGATTAAGATGGATGAGGTGGCTGGAAACAGGGGCAGAACAGGCAGAAGCATTTAACAAATACTTCTGCTCTGTATTTACTAAAGGGAATGGAGAGGGCTATACCCAGGGGGTGGAGGGTAGGCACTGGGGGAGGAGGTGACAGACAGGGAAATCCCAGTGGGCAGGGTATTAGAGGGCACAAGACAACTGAGGGTGGATAAGACACCTGGGCTTACTTGGCATACACCCCAGGATGCTGAGAGAGCTGACAGAAGTCCTGGCAGAACCCTTGGCAGACCTATTTAATGCCTTCTTGGACTCAGGGAATGTACCTCAGGACTGGAGGATGGCGCACGTGGTACCCCTTCACAAGAGTGGCCCCAAGGATGAGCCAGAAAACTACAGAGCAGTAAGCCTCACATCCATCATGGGAAAGCTGATGAAGACAATCCTGAAGGTGAGGCTGGTTCTCCTCCTAGAGGCTAATGGGTGGGCTGCAGGATGGTAGACAGCATGGGTTTGTCTCAGTCAGATCCTACCAGAGCAACCTGGTGGATACTGAGACTAGGCAACGAGGCAATTAGACAGGGCCCATGCAGTGGGTGTCCTGTGCCTAGACTTCAGTAAGGCATTCGATTCAGTGCCACATGGGAGGCTAGGAAGAATGCTGGAAGGCACAGGGGTGGGGGCAAAGATGGTGAGGTGGGTAGTGAACTGGCTGCAGGGGAGACAGCAGAAGATGGTGGTGGAAGGGGAGTTCTCATCTCCCAGGGCAGTGACAAGTGGGGTGCCACAGGGGTCTGGACTGGGGCCAGTTCTGTTTGGGACCTTCATAACAGACATCTCAGGTGGCATCAAGTGCAAGATCAGTATGTTTGCAGATGACACCAAGATGGGAGCAGTAGTGGATCACTTGGGGGGGGTGGCAGGGGTTGCAAGAGGATCTAGCAAAATTGGAAGCCTGATTGGACACTTGGCAGCTGTGGTTCAATGCCAAGTAATGAAAGGTGCTACATTTCGGAGCAAAAAACCCAAGGAGATACCAGTTAGGGGGGATTTAACTAGCCACAACTGAGGAGGAAAAGGATCTGGGGTGATCATAACAGGAGCAATGAACAACTCAATACAATGTAGAACGGCAGCTGCAAAGGCCAACAGGATGCTAGGTTGTATTGCCAGGGGCATATTCTCCAGGAGGGGGGAGGTGATCCTGCCACTGTATAGGTCACTGGTTAGACCACACCTGGAGTACTGCATGCAGTACTGGCAACCATACCTGAAAAAGGACATTAGGTTACTGGAGGGGATGCAGCACAGGGCAACAAAGGTGATCCAGGTGCTAGGGGACTTACCCTATGAGAGCAGGCTGAGGGAGTTGAACATCTACTCCCTGGAGGAGAGGAGGAATGGGGGGACATGATTGAAACCTTCAAGTACATGAAAGGTATAAATAAGACAGTCATGGAGGGGCTTTTCAAATTAAGCAGTGTGGGACAGTCAAGGGCATGATCTGAGATTGGAGGGGGGAAGGTTCAGGAGGGAAGTTAGGAGACACTTTTTTTATGGAGAGAGTGGTGTCTGGGTGGAACACATTGCTAGAGGAAGTGGTATCCTGCAGAACAGTGGGTTGCTTTAAAGGGGGTGAGACAGGGTAAGGGGGAGGGTCAAGGGAGAGGGAGGGGAGGAAGGGGCAGCTGCAGTATAAGGGCTACTAGCTGCACAATCAAGCAGACTTGATAGACCATAAGGCCTTACCTGCAGGCATTTTCGTATGTTCGTATATTACCATTCAAAAGGCTGCATCACTTCTGTTCAAGATGTCATATTACCATTCAATAGAAGCCAACATGTAAAATTTAACTCTGCGGTGTCTGACTCTGCACCTATAAATGTTGGTGTTTCTCAAGGCTCCATCTTGGGGCCTCTTCTCTATTTCTTTAAATAACATAACTCCAAACACCCCTCGGTGCTCAACAATCTTATATGCGGATGATCTTGTACTATACACCTCCTCTGGAGATATAAAAGAAATAAACAGTCAACTAACCTCTGTGTTTCTTATAATACAAGACTGGATCCACAACAATAGGATTGTCCTAAACATAAGCAAAATGCAGGGTATGCTCTTTGGATCATCTGCCAAACTTAATACCAACTGCAGCCTCTTCAATGTTTCCTGTGCAAATGGCTCCTCTCCTATGACAGTAACCTCGTTTAAGTATTTAGGAGTCCTGCTTGATGAATCACTCAGCTTTCAGCAACACATCATGACCACTCACAAGTCAGTCAACATTAAACTTGGTATTGCCTGTAGAACTAGTCAGATGCTCACTCCCTCAGCTATGCTGACTATTGCCAGAGGCATCCTGCTCCTGTCTCTTGTGTACGGTGCTATCACATACATAAATGCTTCTAAAACCACCCTCAGTAAATGGGACACAACATATAACAATATCTGTCATTATGCCTCCTCTTCCCCATGTTTGAAACACCATTGCTTGGTATATGCAAACCTTAGTTGGCCCTCTCCATCTGTCCATCATCTTCTTCCCCTTGGTACACTGCAAGATAATATCATTAGGACTGGCATTCCTACATCTCTTGCAGCCATGCTAGTGCCCCTATCCCAACCTATGGCCTCTGCTCTACTGAGCTCTCTCCACTATGTACCCCCAGGTGTAAGACCCTAAAAGGAACTTTAGCTTTCTCTTGCCTGGTGTCATCGAGGCACAGGTCAGGAAGCATAGAAAAAAGAGGAGCAGTTGTAAAATTTGCAACAAGAGTATTTATTTGTACTAGCAGTAACATAAAAAAATAAAATTGTTCAGTATAACTATTTACGAAGACAAAATAAACAGAAAAAGTCCATCTGAGTTTTTCTTCAATCTCTGTGTGTACTTTTTTGCAGGCAATTGCAGCTCTGTCTTTTTTATAAGTCCTTACAACCCCACTTCTAAATGTCCTTGTATATTTCAGGCAGGTGCAAGCACAAGCACAATGTCCCAGAACTGAGGACCCTTTTCCACAGCTCTTCTGCAAAAGCCTTAAAAATTGCACTCAGGTAACCTCTTGAGTTTCCAATAGCTTTTTGCAATCATCTCATACTATAATTATATACATTTAAAAAATCAACACTATATAATTTCTAAACAAAGGGGTCCCACTGTCAGTTACATTTTCACATAATGATTTGCATATACTTTTATATCAGCAGATCTGCAAGGGAGGAAAAGACAGAACAGCAAGGGAGGGTAGAGAGACAGTGAGAGGCTAATAATTGCAAGACTGTCGGGGTGATCAAGTTCTAGGCCTCACCGGAAAATATGGTTGCACAACCAGACAGAGAAGAGACAGAAAATGAAAGCACAGCACAGATCCTTGCATTCAGACTTTTTCCATAGTAACTGGAACAGGGTCCTATTCCACCCTGTCACATACACCCCCCTCCTTAAGAGGGAACCTGTTTTATTAAACATGTTTCCAAAACTTTCTATTAATTCTGTAATAATTTTAGCTTCTAACTTTCAGAAATTAAGCACATGTGCAGTATCCTTTTTTTCTATAACAATACAACAAACACTGAAGTTTAAACTTATACATTTGTTTTTCAACCTTCAGAACTCTCAACTCCTGATCCATATCTTGACAGAAAATCAGTATTGCTATTCTCTTCACCAGATTTGTGTATCACCGTGAATTTAAATAGCTGTAGTGCCAGGTACCACCTTGTGATTCTGGAATTTTTATCTTTCATTTGGTTAAGCCAACAGAGAGGATTGTGATCTGTTATAAGTGCAAAGTCAGTTCCTAACAAATACAATTTAAGGTACTCCATGTCCCACTTTGCTGCAAAATATTCCTTTTCAATGGTGGAGTAACTTTTCTCTCTGTCATGCAACTTCCTGCTTATGTACACAATAGGATGTTCCACCCTATCTATATTTTGACTCAGAACTGCACCTAGGCCTACCTCTGATGTGTCTGTTTGTAACAAAACTGGTTTCTCAAAATCTGGGCTTCTCAAAACAGGGGATGAACATAATGCAGCCTTAATGGCTTGAAAAGCTTCATCACATTCTGGGGTCCATTTCATATTATTTGGGTACTGTTTTTTCCTGAGTTCAGTGAGGGGAGTAGCTAACTCAGCAAAGCTGGGAACAAATCTCCGATAATAACCACCCAGCCCTAAAAATGACCTGACGTGTTTCTTGGTTTTAGGGATAGGGCTGTTAGCTACAGCTTCTATCTTAGAAACCTCTGGCTTAATTTCCCCATTTCTCAACACATAGCCCAAATATCTGGTTTCCTGCATGTCCAATGCATATTTGGTAGGATTAATAGTCAGGCTTGCATTTTTGATAGCTTGGATAACTGCTTGTAAGTGTTCCAGGTGGCTTTTCCAGTCTGGACTGTACACCACGACATCATCCAGGTACGCAGCACAATAACCAATGTGAGGGGATAAAATTACATCCATGTACCACTAAAATGTAGCTGGCACACCATGTAAACCAAATGGCATGGTGGTGAACTGATAGAATCCAACAGGAGTGGCAAATGCAGTTTTGTCTCTGGATTCTTTAGCTAAAGAGATTTGCCAGTAACCCTTAGTGAGATCGAGGGTACTGGTATACTTTGCACTCCCCAGTCTATCCACCAAATCATCTATTCTGGGCATAGGATAAGTGTCAAATTCTGACACTTGATTAAGTTTCCTGAAATCAAGGCAGATTCTAACACCCCTTCTTTTTTCTTTACAATTACCATTGGAGATGACCAAGCACTCCTCGACTCTTCTATGATACCCAATTCTTTCATTTTTTGTATTTCCTTAACCACGTCAGCTCTTAACCGCTCTGGTAACCTGTAAGTCTTTTGCCTAATAGGGCAAACATTCCTTGTCCCTATAACATGCTCAGCTCCTTTTGCTCAGCCTGGTACTGGGGTAAAAATACTGTTAAATGTCTTTAGCACATTATGAATGTCTGCAGTTTGTTCTGAGGTTAAGGAAACATTCACCTTTACAGCATCAGCATTTACAGTTTGTTCCAGTCTATCATAAGCAACATCAATATTTTCTTTATCAGTGTCTGGTAAAACTAGCAAAGTAGCTTTTGGCATTTTTTCAACCCATTTCTTGAAGAGGTTAGCATGGTATATCTTAGTAGGATTTTTCCTGTCAGGGGTCTCAGTCTCATAGTTAACGGTGCCAGTACATCTAAGCACTCTATAAGGCCCTTGCCCCTTCATTAACAGGTTATTTTCTGTTGTGGGTAATAGTAGCAAAACCTTTTCACCTGGCTCAAAAACATTTTCTTTTACCCCGTGGTTATAATACACCTTCTGCTGGTTTGGGGCCTCTCCCTGATTACTATGGGTGATTTCAACATATTTTGCCAGCTTCTTTCTTAGGGCACACATGTAAGACGATATAGATTGTTTCTGAGTGGGGTTATTTTCCCACGTTTCCTTTATCACATCCAGCAGCCCTCTTGGCTGCCTACCATACAGCATTTCAAATGGTGGAAACCCTGTTGATGCCTGTGGCACTTCTCTGTAAGCAAAAAGTAGGTAAGGCAAGCATTGGTCCCACTCTTTCCCTTCCCCTTTTATAAACCTTTTTAACATGCGTTTTAGGGTTTGGTTAAAATGCACAACAAGACCGTCTGTCTGAGGATGATGGGGGAGGTTCGTATGGCAGTCATACCTAGTAGTCTGTATAGCTCTTTAAGTAATGCAGCACCAAAATTACTACACTGATCAGTAATAATTTCTTTAGGTATGCCCACTCTGCTGAAACTTTCTGCAAGCTCTGCTGCCACTTTTGAAGCTGTGACAGTATGCACTGGAACTGCTTCTGGGTATCGAGTAGTGTAGTTGCATACTACCAGGATAAATCTAATACCCTTTTTACTTTTGTCTAAAGGACCAACCACATCCATTGCAATTCTCTCAAAAGGCACATCTATTAAGGGTAGGGGCACCAGGGGCATCTTGTCTTTTCTAGTGACTGGGGCTACTTTCTGACACTCAGCACAGGAATTACAATAGGTAGCAACATCTTCATGAATTCCAGGCCAGTAAAATCTGTACAGCAATCTGGCACGGGTGCGATCCTTCCCTGAGTGAAAAGCCATAGGACTATCATGTGCTATCTGTAATAACTCTGTTTTATACTTCTGTGTTATAACCAATTGTTCTGTCTGTTCCTGTGTCTGAGGTTTAACCCAAACTCTGTACAGTAACCCATTACATTTTTAAACATTGGTCCACCCGGTTTTGCTTTACCCCCAGCTGCTTAAAATAACCCTGGAGAGAAACATTGTTAGCTTTCTCTGAAAGGAAATCACAATCAGTTATCAGTTTAGTTTCAGCATTTTCATATTTTAACTCTTTATGTCCATCAGTCATTTGTTGCCACAGTTTCTTCAGGCATCGTCTTTCTTTCCTGGATTTCCGGATCTTGGTGGTGTGCTCAAACAAGTCCGAATCAAAATCACTGAAAGGAAAAGTGTCCCCACCATCTGAGATTTTCTTTGCATAAGCTCTTGTTACCACTTCTGCTGAAACTGCAGGATTCAGCTCCTCTGAGATTAACTCAGTAAATCCTGGAACATCATTTCCAATAATCACAGGTACAGGTAACTTAGGTACTACTCCCACTTTCATTTGGGGTGGCACACCCTTAATGGTCAGAGTCACTTGGGTGGTGGGATAGTATCAAGTGTCCCCATGGATGCAGATGACACCAGTACCTGGTCCTTTTGCACAGTGTTTTCCTAACACTTTAACATGCACTAGGGTCTGTCTGCTTCCTGAATCAATGAGTCCCTTCACAGCCTTATCCCCCACCTTCACATCTGTTAAGTACTTGTACCAATTTACCAAGGACAAATCTGCTCCAGTGCCACTCTCCTTACTATGGCAGTTTCTTGCAATATGGCCTGGCTTATTACAGTTGTGGCAAATAACGTCTTTGGACACAGATTTGTTACCACCACCAGAGTTCTTATCAGACTTGGAGTTTAAATGGGAAAAAGAGTGTCTTACCGGTGCTTGACTGTTACCTCGCTGCTGTGGCATCTGTCTGGCCAGTTGGTAGTCATTGGCCAAAGAAACAGCCTTTTCTCCAGTTTCTGGTCAGTGTTCCTTTACCCAAAGCTGCACATCTGTAGCCAGGATGTTGATGAATTGCTCCAATGCAAATGTGTCTATGATCTGTGGGACTGTTTTGCCCTCTGGTTGGAGCCATTTTATCAGGAGTTCTCTGAGTTGGGTGAAGGCTTCTCGAGGATTGCCGACTGAGTTGTACTTCAGAGATCAAAATCTCTGCCTGTAGGTCTCTCCTGAGATGTCATACCTTTTCAGGATTTCACTTTACACCAGGTCACAGTTTTCTGACTGTGCAGTGTCCATATTGCTGTAGGCAAGCTGGGCTTTCCCTGTCAGGTAGGGTACCAGTCTGATTGTCCATTGCTGCTTTGGCCTTTGGCAGACTGTGGCAACTCTTTCAAAAGTTGTTAGGTATGCTTCAATATCATTGGAGGGACACAACTTTATAAGTTTAATGGCTTTTAAGTTGCTTATGTTTTGTTTCTCATCTGGATCTGTGCCAGATCCTCTGCCTTTGATAGCTTGCAAGCCATCCAGCCATCATTGCTCCTGTCGCTGCATCTCTTCTCTCATCTGCTGCTCCTGTTGTTGCATTTCTTCTTTTTACTGTGCTTCTAAACGGTGATGCTCTTTTTCTCTCTGCTTCTCCATCTCTTTTTGTTGTATAGCCCACCATTTGAAAAAGTCCATCAGGCTTTCAGGTTCTGTCACTGCCTGTTCTTCTTCTATAACTTGTGCTGCCTGTACAATCTCAGCTTGGACTTCTGTCACTGCTAGTTTGGCTGCCATTCTCCTGGTAACCACTCCTGGACTTGCTGCTGCAGAATCTATACCTTTCTCTATGCTTCCCTGGTACTAGGTCCAGTACCCACGCACAAAACTCCTGGCTTAGAGTATGCAAGCCTATCATTGGCTAAAAAAATACAAATTTGCCATGCATTAATTACCTATTAACGCACAGTAGCTCTAGTAGTACTGCGCATTGCCAGTGTAACCTCCGAGTTACTGTTTCCACCCACCCAGAGCGACTGTTCAGTTAGGCAGAGTAAAGAATCTGATGGTTACACTTCAAAGTGCAGCAACAGAGGTTTGAACCAAGCTCGAGCTGAAAGTTCTATGCGCTGGCATAGAGTTAACTCTTTCCTCTACGGAGCAGTTCAAGTGCTGGGACTAACTACATAATGTCAGAATACAGCAAAACTCTATTAGAAGAAACACAGTTACTATGGTGAGTAATTTTTTCTTTTCAAACGTTGCATACAGAATTTTTTGTAAGACAGCAACCACAATATATTGTACCCCTTTTGTCTGTCTGAAAAACATTGTTCATAGAATGAAAAGTAGAACATGAAACTCTGTGAATGTGTCCTTTGTGTATCATCTTACCAATGTCTTACACAATATTTCATTACTTTCTAACTATACTAGACATGTTCCACAGCACTTGCCATTTTACGAGTGCATTACGCCATTCAAAGGTGTTCTGCTGTTGTGAACACTACGGTTGGGTAGTTACCACCCCCAACCATGCATTAATTCCGCAGTAGAACACTTCTTTGTCGTGGGCTTAATGCTTACATATCTCATCTTAATCTACCTTAGGTCCATCATATAAGACCCCAAAGAGGTTGCTACCTCCTTTAGTTACTACCTCTCCTCTGCCTTTGCTCCCTCTGCTACCACCATTGCTATCAACCTCCCTCTCCCTCTTCCTCTTCCTATCCCTTCCCTCTCCATCCACATCTCTCTCTCACTCCTGCAAATAAGTCTCAGTTCCACTATCCCTCAGTCCCATCTAAGGTAACAGCCCTGATGGGCCTGACCTCAAACTACTCTATATCTTGCCCCTGCTGTTGTTTAGGCCATCTCTAATCTCCTTAACCTTTCCTTCATCATAAGCACACTGCAGCAGCAAACAGGAAGTTGGTGCACAGCACTCACCAACTCCTTACTTGGTTTCAGAAAGTTCAGATCTACACTGCATAGTCAGCAACAAGCACATTTTATTTCTGAATAAATTCAAACAATCAGTGTACAGTCACCTACAGAGAAGCAGATGAGTGAGAGTAAACAATGTACGGCTAATCCATGCACAAGTGCCCTGGCACTTCCCACAGATGCAGCTTGGTCTGGAAGTGGGCTCTTGCTATGGCCATACCCCTTAACTCCTGACTTAACTACATCATGGTCCAATCATTGGACAGACCATTAACAACAGAAGGAGTGCAGCAGTCAGGTTTTAGAGGGTTAAAGTGCCACATTATTTGTTTTTTAAATGATGAAATTAAAACAAGTGACATGAAGTGCTAAAAGTGGAAAACAAATACAAAAGGAAAAATAATAATCAGCATTTACATAGCACTTGTCATACACATTGTATCCCAAAGTGCTTTACAAGCAATGCTAGACTGGTAGTGAAGTGACTGAACATGTAGTGGCAGCCATATCGCACATCAACACTCACACACAGCTTTGGACAATTGGAAGGGTAATATTGGCCAGGACACCAGGAATGTCCCCTGCTCTTTGCGAAGCATGCCTTGGGTTCTTTTACTTCAACCTGGACACCCACCAGGACAGCACCAGGATGGATGGAAGGGACCTCGATTTAAAATTTCATCCAAAGGACAGCACACCCCAATAGTACAGCACCCCTCAATACTGCCCTTGGGTGCCAGTGTTTTAGGTATGCACCCAATCCCAGTGTGGGACTAGAACTCACAACGTTCTGGCCCAGAGGCAGATGTACTACCAACTGAGCCATGCTGAAATAAAAAAATTGAATTCAAGGAAAGATTGCCACAAAATAAACTCATTAGGTAGAAGACATGCAGTGACAAGACAGTATGAGACAAACCTCACTACATATAGAAATATTGTCTCAGTACAGTAATTTAAACCATTTAATTTAAGTTCTCTGCAAAGCGATACTAACTACATTAGCTGCATAGTACGTACTAAAAGAGTAAGGCAGAACCAGGGGACATGGATGTCCAAAAGAAGTTACAATCTCCCGTATTTCTGTGATATCAGATGCATGGGAATCTGTTTGTCTCCTCTCATTGTGAATTGCTTGGGAAACAAAAGAAAAGATAAGGATATAGAAGGATGGGGGGTGGAAAAAAGGAGGAAGGAGGAGGGTGAAAAGGATGGGAGGAAAAAATGAGATAAGAAAAATGGGAGAGAAGGTGGGAAGAACAAAACCAAGAGGATAGGAGAAACACTGAGGGAAACAGAATGGGATTGCTACGAAGGCTGAACAAAATGGGGGAGACATAGAAACACAGAAACATAGACTTTGACAGAAGATAAGGACCGCTTAGCCCACCCAGTCTGCCCATTTCCCTACCTATTGGATAAGCTGCAGATTCTAATTAACCAACAGCCTACTTCCTCCCACTCTAATTGAATTATGTCTGTCCCATGCATTCTTGAATTCCCCCACTATTTTTGACCCCACGATCTCCTCAAAAAGGCAGTTCCATGCATCCACCACGCTCTTCATAAAAAAATACTTCCTCACATTGCCCCTGAGCCGTTCCCCCTCTGTCTTCAAATTGTGCCCCCTTGTTCTTGTATATCTTTTTTTCTGAAAGATGCTCCCCTCTTGGACTTTGCTGATTCCCTTGAGGTATTTGAAAGTTTCTATCATGTCTACCAGTCCTCCAAACTTACCAAGTCCTTTCTTATCCTTTCCACCCCCCTTGTGTATCAACACTGTTGCAGATCTTTGTGCCATTTGCAAAAAGGCATACTTTTCCATCCAGTCCCTCTGCAATGTCACTTATAAAGACATTAAAAAGAACCAGGACCAGTACTGAACCCTGCGGTACCCCGCTAGTAACCCCACTTTCTTCGGCGTGGACTTCATTTACTATTACTCTCTGTGTCCTGTTGTCCAGACAATTTTTTACCCAGGCTACCACCCTGGGACCCACTCCCAGACTGGTTAATTTGTTTATTATCTTTTGTGTGGCACTGTGTCAAATGCCTTGCTAAGGTCTAGGTAGACCATGTCCACAGCCCCTCCCTGGTCTACTATTTTGGTCACCCAGTAAAAAAAAATCTATTAGATTTGTCTGACATGACCTTCCCATTGTGAATCTATGCTGCCTTATGTCCTATGCCCCACTGGCCTCTAGGTACTCCACAATTCTTTCTTTCAGAAGTAATTCCATCACTTTCCCTACCACTGATGCCAAACTAACAGGTCTATAGTTTTCTGCCTCTGCTTTGCTCCAACTTTTGTGAAGGGGACTCACATCCGCCCTCCTCCAGTCCTCAAGTACCACACCATCCTCCCATGATTTGTTAAAAAGGGTAGTCAGTGGTGTCACTAGTTTTCCCTTTAGTTCTTTTGGAATTCTTTTACAATTCTGGGGTGAATTCCATCTGCCTTATCCCACATAAGATTTTTTAATTTAAGTAGTAAGTATGTAGTGTCTCTGATTTGGGACCCCAACCTCAGGACACAATCTTTAAGAAAATGTCCAAGAATTTACATAAATTGTCCATTAGGAATTCCACCCCAAGGTCAATAGGACATCCCAGAAGATCAGAGATGTTTTTATGAATTTTAGGTAAAATGTAGAATTCACGTACAAGTGGTGCATTTGGCCATAAGTATTCAAATTCATTTTCACTGATACAACCTCCATGTCTGCCCCATTCAGGTAAGTCAAGCAGCTTTTTATGTTTGCTTGTACACATGTGCAAGAAACATAGTGCCATCATCTGAGTTTTCAGAGGTGTGGCAGCCCTCTTCCAATTCAAGCAGTGTGTTTGAGGTGCGGCCGCAGTTCTCCAATGCCTGCTCGAGCTGTCTATGACCAGTCCAAAATGCCATGATGTACAGTTGAAAGGGGGAGCTACACTTCAGTGAGCAGCAAAAAGATATCGCTTGCTCATGCGTGTTCCCCCACACACACACACACACACACACACACAGGCACGCATACTGCGTGCTCGCCCCCCCCACACACACTGTGTAGCCGGGGGGTGCTCAATTCCCCATCGGCTGTGCTGCACCCCCCAAAAAAACAGAGTTCTATATGCCACACTGGGTGCCCACCCCAGCGTGGCTACATATCAGCATAGCCAACGGGGTGCCCAACTCTGCCGGCCCACTGGTCCCGCCTCCAGAGTACAGGGTGCCACGCTGGGAGCCCACCCCAGCGTGGCAACAATGCTATCACCGACGAGGGTGCCCAACCTCGGCCGGCTCCACACCTCCCCACCAGCCATCCTTGTGCCGTGCTGGGAGCCCACCCCAGTGTGGCAAACGTCCCCGCGTCATTACTTAAAAACAAACACCTGAAACTCAAAAGCGGTCCCTCGGTGTCTCTGTCCCCACCCGCGCCCACCCACTGTGCACCCTGCCTTCCCACAGCCCCCCTGACCCCATACCTACCTCTGGACTCCGGCGCGACAATCTTCAGTGGAGCGGGAACACGTCTGCACTCTTCAAAGCCAACCACGAACTGAGGAAATGCCGGTAAGCTGCATAATGGGATAGATAGGGTTTTTTCAACTTTGCTGCATATCTCAGGCATTTTTTGGAATTTTTGCACCAAATTTTCAACATGGGGTTTTTGGGACCCCTTCTCATAAAAGATTTCACTGTCATGGCGTTAATCGGCCCCAAAGGGTGATTTCGCAGTCACTGCGTGAAATCACCTTTCAGGACTGAGTAATGAAATGACACTGCCACTGTTCATAAGGTGGGCTCTCAAAAAGCCTATGTTGAAAATTTGGTGGAAAAATTCCTAAAAATGACTGCTTTACGAGCGTATGCTAGCAGTTCTTACGCATCATTGTGAAGTTCATGAATTTTCAATATTTTCATTCTAGATTTTCAACATTGCCATTTTACCACACCTTCTTATAAGCAGTACAGCTGTCATTTTTCACATCTTGCCCAAAATGTGTTTCCCCCATGTAGCGCGCAATGGCACAGTCGGTGTGCGAAATCAATGTATGGGACACATTAAGAAAATCCCAGTGACACTGTTAATGAGCAGGGGTCTTAAAATGGCTATGTTGAAAATTTGGTGAAAATATTCCTAAAAATGACTGTTTCACGAGCGCGTGTTGTGCAGTTGCTACGCACACTCGTAAGTTTGTGAATTTTCAATATTTTCACTCCAGATTTTCAACATTGCTATTTTATTACACTTCCTTATGAGCAGTGTGGCTGTCATTTTTCATATCTTGCCCAAAACATGTTTCCGCCCATGTAGCGCACAATGGCGCAGTCGGTGTGCGAAATCAATGTATGGGACACATTAAGAAAACCACAGTGACACTGTTCATGAGCAGAGGTCTTAAAATGGCTATGTTGAAAATTTGGTGAAAAAATTCCTAGAAATGACTATTTTACGAGCGTGCGTTGCGCAGTTCCTATGCACGCGCGTAAGTTTGCGAATTTTCTATATTTTCACTCCAGATTTTCCACATTGCCATTTTATTACACTTCCTTATGAACTGTACAGCTGCCATTTTTCACATGTCACCCAAAATGTGTTTCCGCACATGTAGCGCACAATGGTGCAGTCGGTGTGCGAAAGCAATGTTTGGGACAGATTAAGAAAATCACAGTTACACTGTTCATGAGCAGAGGTCTTAAAATGGCTATGTTGAAAATTTGGTGACAAAAGTCCATAAAATGACTGTGTTACGAGTGAGCATTGTGCAGTTTCCATGCACCATCGTAAGTTCATGACTTTGTAATATTTTCAGTCCAGATTTTCACCAGTGGCATTTTTCCACACTTCCTTATGAACAGTACAGCTGTCATTTTTCACAACATGGCCGAAATGTGTTTTCACACTTTCAGCACAGAGATGCGTGGTCGCTGTGGGAAATCATTGTTTGGGACAGATAAAGAAAATCACAGTGACACTGTTCATGATCGGAGGTCCCAAAATGCCTGTGTTGACAATCTGCTGTAAAAAATCCCCAAACTAATTACATTACGGGTGTACGTTGCACAGTTTCTATGTACACTCGTGACTTCACCAGTTTTTTCAATATTTTTACTACAGATTTGCAACATTGCCATTTTTTACACCTCCCCATGAACAGTATAGCTGTCACTTTTCACATCCTGTTCAGAATGTGTTTTTGCACCTGTGGTGCTAAATGCCGTAGTCGCTGTGCATAAGCAGCTTCCGGCTAACAAACTGATATTGCCACTGTTCATGAGGTGGGGGTCACAAAAAAACATGTTCAAAATTTGGAGTGAAAATACCAACGAATGTCTGAGGTGTTAGGGTTTCCAACCATAACACCCCACCCTGTAGAGAATGACAGGCATCAGGGTGTGACTTGGGATTCTTGCCTGTCATGCTCATACCATTCCACACCCTGCAGCCAGTGAGAGGCATCGAGAGATGCTTTGGACTCTTGGCCCCAAAGTTCACCCCATTTCCCATATTGCACCCATCTCACTGTATTTCCTGATGGAATGGGGTGCGCATAAGGGCCAAAGACCCTAAGGCACACCGTGACACTTGTCAGTGTCTGCAGGGTAGAGTGTAGTGAAATGGCGTGGCCGTTTTCCCTGACGACCCAAAGGCACACCCCAATGCCTGTCACTCTCTGCAGGGTGGTGGTGGGGTTGGCTTCAGTTCAATACTTCACTGCCACTTCTGTTATGCAGCTCTGTAACTTCTACAATACCAATGCCAATGCCAGCAAGCAAACATTCGGCATTGACAAATGCTTGTTCTTAAAGATGACTGTAGGATCTGACAAGAGAGGTCCATAATTTGTAAGATTGTTGAGAAGATCCAGAACTTTCATTCTATAGAACTCCTCTTTCATCAATACAAGATTTCTATTTTTATCTGCTCATTTAAAGACAACCCCTGATAATTTTTTCAACTCATTCAGTGCAACCAGTTCAGTCGGAGACAGATGTCTGTCCATATTAGGAATCAGATCTGTAAACAGTGCATCAACCAACCTTGTTTAAAATTACCTTTTCAAAGGCTCTTATCACAGGATTTGAACATGGCAGGCAAAATTGGGAAGTTGATCGAAACATAGATTTCCTAATGATGTTAATATTAGCATCTGTAATATTAAACAAAGCTGGAGAGTCTAAGTCCTTTTCAGAGCTGGGTCTGTTCTCTAATTAATTGAATTCTAAAATGTCCATGTTTAACAAATCCTGTTCTGTAAGTGAATCTTCATTTGCATGAGATGTTTCTTGTAGGGATTAGTTCTGTTTTTGTCCCTGCAGGTGCTATTGAAGTTAACATGTTGCCCTGAGGGGTAAGAACACTCTGTTCCCCTATTATAGCAATATCCAATTCAATCTTTGACTAATAGTCCCGCAGGTGAATTTTTTGGAATAGTTTAAACAAGTCAATTTGGATTTTAAAATGGACAGGTCCAGTTTGTGGGACAAAATTCAATCTTTTTGCCAGAACCTTTAGTTGTGCTTCAGTGAGTTTATAATCTGTTAAATTAATTTTTTTCTTTTTGTTATCCACCCCGATCTGCGTAGTCCTTGATCTCCAGCCGCCATGTCATCCCCACCTGGTTTTCCACCTTTCACCTTTTTCGTCATCTTTTGATTTTGTATTTCTTGCACTGGCTGGTCCTTATCTAAAAAAGGACACTTCCTTTGTGCTGTTTTGAGCAGTTTACTACTTAGAAGAACTTGAGCCTGATAAAGGTTCACTGGTTAGTACAGATGCAGGCTTACATTCATCATGGAGCTGGTGGGTACGTGATTTAGACCTGTTGCTCACTGAGCAAGAGCGCCTGTTCTACTGGTAAATACAGCCCTCCAGTATCTCTATCTAATTTATTTTGTTTTCTTTTAATGAGATAGTTTTTGTAATTCTCAAGTTATGACCTTAGAGATTTGTCAAGATTACTAAACAATGAGTGTTGTTTAAATTTCTGTAGTTCTTTTTTGGTGTTGCCGATGGCTTCTATTATTTTAAAATGTTTCTCAGTATCTTTGGCTATCAGAAACTGTATGAATCACTTAGAACAGTCTATAGCTGTGAAGTCCCACTCCTCACGGTGATTACATTCTTCTAAGCCACTGGAGGGGAGCGTTGTGCCCCTCAAGCCATGTGGTGCCTGTCCTTTCTCGAGGTACAGTTCCAACAAAATGATAGCGTAAGATAAGTTCAGTGAAAAGCATTCTTTCACAAGAGTTAAACAGTTGCTTGATGTTACCTTCCTCAATGTCATCGGCTGTCATGTTACTGTGACCACCAAACATGGGCTTGGCAGCTTCCTTTCTTTTTTCAAGTATGTCCTTGGGCTCCAGACAAATGGCTGCACTTCCTCATCCCTGGCTAGGGCAATTTCTTCCTCAGACATCCCTTTTGTGTTGGAAAAAATAGGCAGAGCCACCTGTTGTGGATTAGAAATTGTTAATTGCAGGTACTTGTGAGTGGACTCAAAATGGAAGTAGTTACCACCACCCAAAAGTGTTACACCAAGTGGTAAGGCAAAATGGAGCAAGAAGGGTGCCCATTAAGTGGTGCAGAGCCCAGGTGCGCAGACAGGTAACCAATCCCATACGAACAGCAAACAGGAAGTCTGTGCACACCACTCACCAACTCCTCACTTGATTTCAAAAATTTCAGATCCACACTTCATAGTCAGCAACAAGCACATTTTATTGATGAATAAATTCAAACAAGAGGAGAAGCAGATGAGTGAGAGTGAACAAAATATGGCTAATCCACACGCACGTGCCTTGTCACTTCCCTCAGCTGCAGCTTGGTCAGGGGTTGGGCTGTTGCTATGACCATACCCCTTAATACCAGGTTTACTGCCTCATGGTCCAGTCAATGAACAGACCACTAACAACAGAAGGAGTGCAGCAATTGGATGTTTGGCGGCTAAAGTGCCACATTATTTGTTTTTTAAATGACAGAATTAAAACAAATGACATACATCAAAATATTAGAAGTGGCAAACAAATACAAAAAGAGCTTGTTTCAAGGAAAGACTGCCACAAAACAGACTCGTTTGGTAGAAGATATACAGTGACAAGACAGTATGAGACAACCCCAATACATATATAAATAGTGGCTGCAGTACAGTAATTTGAACAGTTTAAGTTCTCTGCAAAGTGACATTAACTGCTTAGCACATACTGAAAGAGTAAGACAGAACCGAGGGACTTAGCTGTCCAACAGAAGTTGCGATCCCCCCATTTCTGTGATACCAATTGGATGCATGGGGGATCTGCTTGTCTCCTTTCATCCTGAATCACATGGGAAACAAAAGATAAGAATATAGAAGAATGGGGGGGGTTGTAAAAAAGGATGAAGGTGACAGGGGAAAGAGGATGGGAAGAAAAAAGGAGACGGGACAAAAGGAAGAGGAGATGGGAAGAATGGAGCCAAGGAAAGGCACAGAGAGTGGCAGGAGGTAGGATGGGGTTGATGCAGAGGGGAAATGAAATAAGGGACAACACTGAGTTCTTCACCTGTGACCCCCAATCTGGCTGCACAACTCCAACAAGACTAAAGGAGTAGTACACCCTCCTATTCAGATTCAAGATTCAATGCAGAAAAGTGCAAATAATGCACTTAGAGCACAAAAATCCGAGGCAAGGTACCAACTTGGGGGGGGGGGGGAGAGTATTAGCAACATAGAAACATAGAAACATAGACTTTGATGGCAGATAAGGACCGCTTGGCCCATCTAGTCTGCCCATTTCCCTTCCTACAGGATAGGCCGTAGATCCTAGTTAACCAACAGCCTATTTCTTCCTACCCCCCACAAGAATTGCCTTATGTCTGTCCCATGCATTCTTGAATTCTCCCACAGTTTTAGACCCCACAACCTCCTCAGAAAGGCTGTTCCATGCATCCACTACCCTCTCTGTGAAATAATACTTCCTCACATTGCCCCTGAACCGCCCTCCTTCTATCTTTAAACTGTGTCCCCTTGTTCTTGCAAGTCTCTTTTTCTGAAAGATGCTACCCTCTTGGACTTTGTTGATTCCACTGAGGTACTTAAAAGTTTATACCATGTTCCCCCTCTGCCTTCTTTCCTCAAGGGTATACATATTAAGCTCCTTTAGTCTCTCCTCATACAGCTTCTCTTGCAGACCCTGCACCATTTTAGTTACCCTCCTCTGGACTACCTCTATCCTGTCTGTGTCCTTGCGGAGATGGGGTCTCCAGAACTGGACACAGTACTCCAGATGGGGTCTCACCAACTGTCTGTACAGAGGGATAACAACTTCCTGTTTTCTGCTGCTGATGCCTCTCCCTATACATCCCAGTATACCCCCAGCCCTCCCTACTGCCTTCTCACATTGCTTGCTAACCTTAAGGTCATCTGATATGATTACCCCCAGGTCCCTTTCCTTTTTGTTGTTGTTACTACCTCCCACCCATTGTGTATTCTTCCCCTGGGTTCTTGTTTCCTAGGTGCATTATTTTGCACTTCTTTGCATTGAATCCTAGCTGCCATACTTCTGACCATTCCTCCAACCTTGCCAAGTCCCTTTTCATCCTTTCCACGCCTCCTTGTGTATCAACCCTGTTGCAGATCTTTGTGTCATCTGCAAAAGGCATACTTTTCCTTCCAGCCCCTCTGCAATGTCACTGATGAAGACATTAAAAGGACTGGACCCAATACTGAACCCTAGTGCCCACTAGTAACCTCTCTTCTTCAGAGTGGACTCATTTACAATTACCTTCTGTGTCCTGTTGTGCAGCCAATGTTTTACCCAGGCTACCACCCTGGGACCTACTCCCAGGCTGGTTAATTTGACTATTAATCTTTTGTGTGGGACTGTGTCAAATGCTTTGCTAAAGTCTAGGTAGGCCATGTCCACAGCCCCTCCCTGGTCTACTACTTTGGTCACCCAGTCAAAGAAATCTATTAGATTCGTCTGACATGACCTTCCCGCTGTGAATCCATGCTGCCTTGGGTCCTGTGCTCCACTGGCCTCTAGGTACTCAACTATTCTTTCCTTCAGAAGTGACTCCATCACTTTTCCTACCACAGAGGTCAGACTGACAGGTCTGTAGTTTCCTGCCTCTGTCTTGGTCCCACTTTTGTGAAGGGGAATCACATCCGCCTTCCTCCAGTCCTCGGGTACCACACCATCCTCCCATGATTTATTAAAAAGAGTAGCCAGTGGTTTCACTAGTTCCTCCCTTAATTATTTTAGAATTCTGCAGTGAATTCCATCAGGACCCATTGCTTTGTCCACCTTCAGTTTTAGGAGTTCTTGCAGAACCCTTTCTTCTGTGAAAGGACTGGGATTGACCCCCCTATCAAGAGTGCTTCTGTTAATTGGATTAGGCACTTCCCCTCTCTTTTGTGAATACTGAGCAGAAATATTGTTCAGTATCCCTGCTTTTTCACCGTCCCCTCTGCCCACCCACCGCTCATTCTATTCAGCCTCACTATCCCTCCCTTTGTCTTTTCACGCCGCTGATGTACCTATAAAAGGTTTTATCCCTTCTTAACTGAGTTGGCTATCTTTTCTCAGTTTGGGCCTTTGCTATTCTGACTTCCTCCTGCTTCCTTCTGCCTTAACTGGTACAGCTCTCTGTCCTGCTCCTTCTGTGTTTCCTTATACTTCCGAATGCTATCTTTTCTTCCGACTTTCACAGCCACCTCTTTTGAGAACCATAGTGGCGTTTTCTTTCATTTTGATTTGTTTATTTGCTTCACACAAAGGCTTGTTGCCTCTGTGATGGCAGTTTTGATGATTCCGCATTGTTGCTCCACACCTCCTTCTAGCCTGTTTGCTAGTGCTTTTCTGAGGCACTCTCCCATCTTGCCAAAGTCAGCTCTCCTAAAGTCCAGTATCCTCAGTTTTGTATGGCTTGACTCTGTAGCTGAGTTTAATGTGAACCACACTGTTTGATGGTCACTTGTCCCCAGATGGCAACCCACTTCTAGATCTGAGATCCTCTCACTGCCCCCGTTTGATAGTATGAGGTCTAAGATTGCTCCCTCACGAGTGGGTTCTGAAACTAGCTGTCTAATGCCTGCCACCTATAGGGCATCAAGAATGGCCCTGTTTTGGATGTGGCTGCAGCAATGTGCTCCAGTTAACATCTGGCATATTCAGGTCTCCCATCAATAGTATCTCCTTTCTCTGCCATTCTAAGAATGCCTTCTATCATATCCTTGTCCATTCCCTCCCCTGACATGGGGTCTGTACCAACCCTGTGCGGATTGTGGTGCCCTTTCCAGTCTCCAAGGTGACCCACAGTGCCTCCTCTCCTCCCTGTTTACTCTTTTGCTCAGTTGCTTTTATCCTTTCCTTTACATAGAGAGCTACTCCTCCCCCTCTTCTCCCCTGCCTGTCTCTCCTGTAGGTTATGTACCCTGGTATGTTAGCAGTCACATAACAGGAAAGAGACCTGGGTTAATAATTTCTGATGGCCTGAAGGTAGCTAAACAGTGTGACAAGGCAGTGGTAAAGGCTAGCGGAATGCTCAGAATCATAGGATTCGGTATCACCAGCAGAAAGAGGGACGTAATAATACCCCTGCATAGATCACTGGTGGGACCCCACCTTGAGTACAGTGTACAGTTCTGGAGGCCCCATTTCCAAAAGGACATAGATATGGTGGAGGTGGTGCAAAAGAGGGCAACCTATGTGGTGCAGGGCCTGCATCAGAAGCCCTACGAAGAAAGGCTTAAGGATTTAAATATGTACTCCTTAGAAGACAGGAGAAAACAGGGGGATATGACAGAGACATTCAAATACCTCATAGGAATAAACAAGGTACAGGAAGAGAGCATTTTCCAAAGAAAAAGATGCTCAAAGACAAGGGGTCACAATATGAAGCTGGAAGGAGGAAGGCTCAGAGGAAATGTGCGGAAGTACTTTTTCACAGAGAGGAGGAGGACGCTTGGAACAGCCTCCCAGTGGAAGTGGTGGGGGCTAGAACAGTCACAGGTTTTAAAAATGCATGGGATAAACACAAGGGAATCTTAGAGGCAAGAGGGGGTGTAAGCTGGAGCCCAAGTAGGGTCTCCGGTGGCACTATAGGAAGGAAATTTCGGGCAGACTAGGTGGGCCAAATGATCCATATCTACCGACGTCTATGTTTCTGTTTCATACCTTGTAAATATTTGTTTCCATAGCAACTGATAACTCTTTCTGTGTAGCTGTTGGGGATATATGTGTTTGTTTTCACTGTTCATAGTAGCCCCTGTAATTAGCCTGGGGGTCTCCATTTTCTGGTTATTGAAATCTCATTGTCCCCAAGACCTGTATTAGCATATGAGAACATGATGCCACAGCACCCATTTACACCATGTATCTCTACGTTGAAAGTACACATAACCTGAAAAAACTCTCTGGGAACACACAGATTGAATGCAATTTAAAGAAAAAAACTTGCATTACATCTAAGACAGTTTGCAAAGCTAATTGAAGATAAATGTGGTATTTCACACCTTCCTGCAATGTGTTTTGTTGACTGTGATTAAGCAGGCAGGCATACTGTAGAGTCTACAGGGTGCTGACACATCATGTTCTCATATGCTAATGAAGCTCTCCGGCACAATGAGATTTCAGCAACCATAAAATGGAGACCCCAGGCTATTTACAGGGATTAGTATGAACAAGTAAAATAAACTAAGGCAAACACATATATCCCCAGCAGCTACACAAAAAGAGTTTTCTGTTGACAAGGAAACAAATAACATTTGCAAGATATGAGGGTACTCCTTTAACTCATTGAGTCCTGGTGGCCATTTTGGGTCAGGTTATATAATGGATGGTTCCGACACCATATGGCGTCTCCTGGACTCACTGAGTTTTTAACAGAGTTCAACTTTGGTTTTGTGCCAGCCAGTTTACCCTGAATGCCAAGAAGACCATTTCCATGTCTTCTGACTCCAGGCAGTGCCCGGCTAAAATCCAGTCTTCCCTGGACTTCAAGACCTAGAATGGCTCTTAGCTAGGGGAGGTCTCCTCCTTTAAATTGCTTGTTCCTGACTGGGCACCCCTCCAGCACTGAGGCCACAGCTGGATAAGCCAGCCAGCTAAGCCAGCCGGCTGCACCTCTTACACAGCCCACCTGCCCGCCCCAAGACTCAGATTGGTTGCCCCAACCGGGCACCCCTCCAGCACTGAGGCCCCAACTGAATAAGCCAGCTTGCCGTGCCTCCCACACAGCCTGCCTTCCCATCCCAAGACTCAGCTTGCTTGCCCCTGAACAGGCACCCCTCCAGCACTGAGGCCGCGGTTGGATAAGCCAGCCAGCTGCACATCCTACACAGCCCATCTGCCCCCCCAAGACTCAGATTGCTTTCCAATGACCAGGCACCCCTCCAGCACCAAGGCAACAACTGGATAAGTCAGCCGGCCGCGCCTCCTACATAGCCTGCCTGCCCACCCCAAGACTCAGGTACGCTGCTTCTCTGGACTGGGACTGCAAGTCGGCTCTCATTGGCTTCTCTTCTACAGCTGCTGACCGCTATTGACTTAGCATGGTTTCAGGTTGCCTGTTATTAGACTACCTGTTCTAAGCACCTTTCTTCCTTGCTTTAAACTCTTTATTGTGGATTTTTCTGCTCTCTGCTCTAGCTCTGTTACTTGATTTTTCTCCCTCCCAGACATACTTTAAATACATTTTTCTCACATTTATCTCCTCCTCTTCTGAATAGTCTATCCTTTGATTGGATGACTAAAATCTTCTTCAGCATTTATTAAAGGACTAGCCTCTCATACTCTGACATCCTTCTTAAAGAGTTCTCTATACCCTTTATTTTCTTCTATAAGAATTAATGATACATTGTGATCTTCAAGCTCCAAAATTAAGTCTCTACTGCTTACGCTTGGCTGTTTTATAGACTTATTTCCCATTATATTAGAATCAAGCATTGGGCACTCACAAGCATATTCCCAACCTGCCCTAGGTTGCAAGAACTGCTCACTCAGTCTTCTATTTTAGAGTTGCCTCCATATGCTAACCTGCTTGCACATGCAGACCTCCTTGTACATATTGCTTATAACTTGGCACTATGTCTTCTCTTATTAAACCACCCAACTCTTGTCTGATGCCCTGTACACCGTCTGCTGATCCTCTTGCCCTTTCAGTCCATGAGCTAGTATATGCCTCTTTGGTGTGCCATGGTTCTACATCAAACTCCTATCCCTTATCTACCTCCCTCCCTCTGCTAAAAAAAAGAGTACGGACTACCTTATTCAAGCTTATGTTAGCTGCCCTGAAAAAACTTTTACTGCTGCTGTTATTATGCTCGAGTAATGCTGAATTCAACCCTGGTCCTGTCTGCCCTATCTCAAAACTCCTGCTGATTTGGTCCAACTAAAGGGGGTTAAGTCTCTTACGTATTAATGCTTGCAGCATGTTGAGAAAGATCGATACCCTTCAGACCTGGATCTGTCACACCAGCCCAGATATTCTAGTGGTTTCAGAGACCTGGCTTAGACCCTTTACCCAGGACCATGCAATCAACGTACCCAACTGTAATGTGTTCAGAATGGATAGAAGTAATAGGGTTGGGGGGGTCTCAGTTTATATTCATGACAAATTCCTAGCCATGGTAGTTGACTCAACTTCAATATCTAAAGAATCTGAGTGTCTTACAATTAAGGTGCAACTCTCATCATCCCTGATGCTCTGCATAACTGGATGCTATAGACTTCCATCTGGAGGGCTTAGACTGCCTGATTATTTGTGTACCACCATGGATTCTGTGTCCTCAGAAGTCATCATTATGGGGGACTTCAACCGTGACTGGTTCTCCCCCAGCTCTACTCCTTTAAAAGAGTTTTGCGATATGCATGGTCTTCAACAACTCATTATGGAAGCTACACATCCTAACACTAAAAATACATCATGCAGTACTCTGCTAGATCTAATCGTTGTAAATAAGCCACACTTTTTTACCCATGCTGGTGTTTTCTTTAACGACATCAGTGACCATTGTTCTACAACTTGTGTTAGGTATATTCCAAAACTGTCCTCCTCCTCAAGATACATCTTTAAAAGAGACCGATGCAATTTTAATCAATATGCCTTCCTATCTGACCTTAAAAACATAGTGTGGCAAGACTTCTACCTGGTTCCAACGGTGACCAAGGCCTATAACATGTTTCAAAATATTCTCCTTGAAACTATAAACAGACATATGCCCATAGTAAAAATTAGGACTAAGAGGAAGTCTTGTCCATGGTTTAACACAAGCTTAAAAACAACACTGTGCAAGAGAGATGCTCTTTGGAAAAAGTCAAGGAACTCTAAATTAAACTAGACAGCTTTTAGACGTGCTAGAAATCTTTGTACCAAGCTTACTAGAGTCGAAAAAGCTAACTATTTTTCTGCTGCGCTGGACATGTCCACTAACTGTCCAACTAAATTTTGGAGGACATTAAAGAGCATCAAAGAGCATACCCAGGCAAACTCTCTCCCATCAAAAATCTTCTCTGGTGGCGCATCCACTACTGACAAGAGGAGTAGCTTATAGCTCCTAAATAATCATTTTGTTACTGTTGGGTTAGCATTCGACTCTTCCCTTGCTAACAATTTGCGCAGTAAGTTATGTGCCCTGATTCTGCCTGCCTATACTCAGTAGCCCCAGAACATGAAATATCCTTCCCTTTCTGCCCTGTGTCCTTGAAACAGGTGGAGGATCTTCTTCTGAGCTTGGATACCAGGAAAAGTGCAGGTGCCGACCAAACTAATCTGTACTTTTTAAAACTTGGCTATTATGTCCTCTCTGCCCCCATCTCTTTAACATGTCTCTCTCCCAAGGTGTACTCCCATTGATCTGGAAAACTGTTCACGTAATTCCACTGTTTAAGTCTGGCGATCCTAGTGATCTAAATAACTACAGACCAATATCTCTCCTACCTATTCTCACCGAATTGCTCGAAAAAATTGTTAATGTGCAACTCAGAGCATATCTAGAATCCTCCAAGCTACTTAATCCCATCCAGTTGGGCTACAGACCAAACCACAGCACGGTTTCTGCTCTGGCAAAGGTCACCAATGACTGGCAGCTTGCCTCAGATGCAAAAAATGACATGTATGCCTTATTTCTCAACCTGAGTAAAGCATTTGATACAGTGGACCATGATCTTCTATGTACCTGTCATGACGTTGGCATTGACACATACGCTTTGAAATGGTTTACCAGCTACCTTATCGGTCACCAACAGCCAAGTAAAGGCAGAAGATGATCTCGCCCCATTAGAAACCCTTTTGATAGGAGTACCTCAGGGGTATATTTTAGGACCACTTCTTTTTGCTATTTATATTAACAACATGGATGCTGTTGTCAACTTGGCAAGCATTTACTTATTTGCCAATGACACCATGTTTTATATTGCCAGGCCTAATCCAGCTCCTGCATGTATGGACCTACAACTACAGTAGAATTCAACAAATTGTAGCTAAATCTTCTGCAGCTAAAGCTCCTGCTAAATGCTAAAAAAACAAAAGCTATGCTCCTATCCCCACATACTAATGTCTCTACTCTGCAGGTCCTTCACTGCAAGTTACCACCCTATTGAGGGAGATCCTACAGTTTGTGTCAAAGTTTAAGTAGCTGGGGTTCTGGATCAATCGCAAACTCTCCTTTGTAGACTACGTAGAAGACTTAGCAAAAAACTGAAACAGAGACTTGGTCTCTTTTTCCGCATAAAACATTTACTGACACAGGATGCAAAAAAAGATTGGTCCAAACCACCTTTCTTCCAGTTCTAGACTATACCGACTTCTTGTATGGCCACTGTCCAAGCTCTACCCTATCTAAGCTCGATACCTTATATCATTGGGCCTTATGGTTTATTACGGGAGCCCCCTATTCTACCCATCACTGCTCCCTCTATTCCCTGCTAGGATGGAAGTCTCTCAAATTTAGAAGACACTGAAATGCAGCTATGTGGACATATATTGCACTTATTAACAAGCTTACTCAATACATTTTTGGATGTCTGACTACCTGTGCTACTGGAAGTTACTCCTTGAAGAGTCATTCTTACATATCTCCTTTTATTCCAAGAATTAGAACACGTTTTGTAAAACATCTATAAGTTATGCCCTCCCTGCCCTGTGGAACAGTCTCCAAAAAACAGTAAAGCTCACCATCTTTGTCAAACTGTCTGCCTTTAAGACCTTGTTTGCCAACTCTTTCAATGAATCTTTTAATTGCTTCCCATAACTATTATTGCCATTAACCTCTTGTGTCTGCTGCTTTTTCGCCTTAAGCCTTCTCCATCAGTTGTTAATACCTCTAATCACTGAACTGTCTCACAAAGTTCATATTTCACTTCCTTTTACATTTGTTGTATATGTAGGATAATTGCAAAATATTGTTGGTTAGTTGTATATTTATATATATATTGTTCATATCCTGTTGTAAGAACTACCTACCTGTATTGTACTTGCTAAATGTGCACTGAATCCTGATGTTCTGTACTGTCATCTTTTACTATGCTCTGTGTATATTTTGACCTATCTGTAATTTTCCCAGGTCCACTTTGTAAATGAGTTTATCTCAATAGTGTTTCGCCTGGTAAAATAAATAGAGAATAGTGCATGGGCAACCATGTGCAACCAGCCTATTGTACCACCGAGGGATTTTCATTACCTTAGACCTCGAGAGCAAAGCTGGAGAGGTGCGTGATAATCAGAACCCCGAGGTGGCACAGTAGGCTGGCTGTGCATAAGGGTGCCCATGCACTATTTTTTATAGTGTATGGTCCCCCATTGCCAAAGTTTTTTGTTTTAAATTTTTGAAATGAAAAAAAAAAATGTATTCGTTGCTCCGTCATGTTCTGGGAGTTGGGGCTGGTTGCTATGTTTACATGTGTGGTTGCTAGGGAGCAGACATCCCTACATTTATTGCGTAGCCTTCTATTGGCTGTCAATGGGATATGGGAGGGATTTTCAAAAAAAAACATAGCGGCATATGTCTCGGTTAGCAAGAGGATGTGGGCTCAGAGGAAATGATTACTTGCAAGTTATTTAAATACCTGGTTCTAATTTTGATGAAGCAGAGGTTATCTGGTTGATCCTGCATTTGTTTTTCGCTTATGTGCCTGTTCATGTTCGCATCACTGGTTAGGGGGCTCTTGCCGCCAATGCTGCTGAAACCTTCCCTAAGACCCCACAGCTTTCTCAGCTATGGAAAAAAGGGGAGTTTGCTTCAAGTGCTATTCACAAAACCCTCCGCAGCTGCAGGAAAAAGCACTATGGACTGTGGAAAAAAGTACAGCTGTGGAAGTCCCTCAGGACAAAAAGGTGTGAGATAAGTAAGGCACAGCCCCTGAAAGGCTATTCACAGCTATTTTTTTTCCACAGCAGAGGAAAGAATGTTACACACAGTGGAATGAGGTGTAACTCTCCCTCTGCACACTGCAGTGGTGCCCCAGCAATTGGAATCAATTAAGGTGGAGGTGTACCACAGGTAATAGCATCTCAGACAGTATAGCAGTGGCTGATGTTACCACACTGAAAGCACACATTGTCATGATATGGCAACAGGCAGCAACCACTAGACCCAGTGCAGCCCATGACAGAGCCCCACAAGCAGTAGAGCCTGACCAGTCAGCAGCAAGTGCTACCCCCGCAGGCCACAGGAACACCCCAGAGAGGGACGACCAGCAGGGTCAGTCAGCCACTGTGGTGCTAAGGTATCGCTGGTACCTGGGGTGCTGCTGTGGTCCCAGTTGGGGACTGGTTGCTGGTCTCTGTGTGTGCTGTCAGATTCATATTATAGCAGCACTGTTACAGTCTGCTGCTTCAGCTACTGTGGTTCCCTATTGCTGTGCCTTCACAGCCTCTGCAGCTGCGGATTCGCAGCACTTTCGCAAATCCTGCGGCAGCTAAATTTTTTATGGAAATCTGCAGCTGCGCTGGTTTTCTTTGAGAATACAGTGCAACTGTGTTTCCGTACTGCAGCAAGCCTCCTGGGCGGCTGCGGAATTTTTGCTTTTCTTTGTGAATCCTGTCCAGGGGGCAGGATTCTCAAAGAACAGCAAAAATACCACAGCTGCAGGAAAAAGGCTTGCAGCAGTACGGAAACACAGTTGTGCTGTATTCTCAAAGAAAATCCTGCAGCTGAGGGAAATCCGCAAACAGTCCTACGGCTGTGGAATTCCTGCAGCTGTGAGAATCCTGCAAGTGCTGTGAATCCGCAGCTGTGGATCTGCAGCTGTGGAAATGGCTGAGGAGGCAGAGCAAGAGTAAATCCATGTAGCTGAAGCAGCAGACATTATCATTGCTGCCATTATATGAGGCTGACAGCACCCACAAGGATACCTGCAACCAGTCCCTCAGCTGGGACCACTGCAGCACCACAGGTACCAGCAATACCATGGCACCACAGTGGCCGACAGTCACTGCTGGTTGTCCTTCCCTGGGGTGATCCTATTGCCTGTGGGGGTGACACTCACTTCAGGCTGGTCAGGCTGTACTGCCTGTGGGGCTCCGTCATGGGCTGCACTGGATCTGGTGGTTGTTGCCTGTTGCCACACTGTATAATGGCAATGTGTGCTTTTGTTGCTGTAACATCAGCCACTGCTATACTGTCTGAGATGCTATTACCTGTGGATCACCTCCATCTTAATTGATTCCAGTTGTTGGGGCACTACTGCAGTTTGCTGAGGGAGAGTTACACCTCATTCCATTGTGTGAAACATTTTTTCCACAACTGCGGAAAAAAACTGGCTGAGAATAGCCTTGCGGGAACTGTGCCTTACTTATCTCACACCTTTTTTCCCTCAGGGACTTCTGCAGCTGCACTTTTTTCCACAGTCCGTAGTGTTTTTTCCCGCAGCTGCGGAGGTTTTTGTGAATAGCACTTTGAGCAATCTCCCCTTTTTTCCATAGCTACAGCAGTTCTGGGGACTTAGGGAAGGTTTTGCACATTCTGAAGGCTTTGTGAATCCAGCCCCAGGCCTTTAGAGACAGCTTTAGTTCTAAGATTGCTCAGGTCATATCAGACAATTCAGTGGCAGAGGTTTCAGCATCTATTTTATGGGACACAGTAAAGATGATGATTCGTGGGGAAATTATTGCCTTTGCAGCTGCTAAGAAGAAAAAATGGGAACTGCAATATGTTAAACTTCATGGAGAACTTAGGGAACTCCAACAACCCCATCTCTTGTTGATGGATGAAACTAGGGCACAGAATAACCAAAAGAAGATGACTTGCAGAAACTATTAGATGAAAAAACACAAGAGGCACTGGGTCTGTTCATGAAAAGGGGTTACCAATGCCCACCATACAGTGCATACCACATTTTTAAAAATCAAGAACTGTCAGGCACATGTTTTTGACTAAATCTGAATGCTGGCTAAATGGGCAGATAAATAACATAACTATAGAATTCTAGGGTAGCCATATGTTTTTTGATGGAGTATCCTGCTCCATTTTGCTGCTTTTTTAACCTGAAAAAGTGTGACGTCCAAAAACACGTTTTACTAATTATTTTTGCAAGCTTTATTTACTGTTTTCCGTTATTAAAGTAAGTCCACTTACTAATCTGGAGTTGTGTTTTTTATTATCTGTACTCTTTAGCCCATTGTAATGCTCCATTTTTAATTTATGCAGCTTTGTATTAGTGTGGTGAGTGTAACAGTTGGTGTCACAGCACGTTACATTCACCCACATGGCCCCCAAATCTGTAATTGTGCTATTAGCACTTTAAAAGATTTTCTGGCTTCTCTCCTAGTTTGCCTCCTTGTGATAACTGACCGTGTAATTGCCTGATCTCTCTTTCCCACAGAAGGGACAGCAACCTTTGACCCTCACTCTACTTGGGGTCACATCAGGCCCAATGTTTACCCGTCCGTCTGTGACAGTTGCAAAGTCATAACCTGCCCATCAGAACCAAGGAGCAACATAGATGGAGGAGCTGAGTTGTGGTTTAAAACCCATTGTTTGTACGTGGCTCCTCCATTTGCAGGGCTACATTCCATGATGATAAGCACTGCATGCAACAACGAGGGCTGCAGTTACATTCACCACAGGTAGACTTTGGTTACCATCATTCATTGATTGTTGGGCAAATTTTCAGAGAGCATATTTCAGTGACAACTGCATGTCTAAGGAAAGTGCTGGGCATAAATTGTAATAGGGATTATTCAGTGTATGTGGGGTGAAGAATTAAAATGGATTTTCTTTGTGGTGTCACTCCTTACATTCACCACAATATGTGGTGTCAACCATCATACCTGCCATTACTGTTATTATTGTCAAATTCCTCTAGGTTTTGTAACACTATGTCAGTTATTAGTAGTGGTGTGATAGCCATGAGGCATGTTCAGTACATTTTTTAAAACTTGAAACAAATGTGTGGTGTCACTTGGTACATTCACCACGTTATACGGTGTTAAGCATCACACTTGCCAGTAATGTAATTGTTGATTTTTTTTCATGTTTTATAGCAGTATGTCAGTCAATTATAGTAGTATGTTAGTTGTTAGGCAAGTTTAATATAGTTTTAGTAAGTCAAACATAAGTGTGGTGTCATGTGTTACATTCACCATGGTATGTGGTATCAAACATCACACCTGTCACTACTGTTATTATTGTCAGATTTCTCCAGGTTTTGTAGCACTGTGTCAGTTATTATTAGTAGCATGTTAGCCATTAGGCATGTCCACTAAACTTTGTAAAACTGAAATAAATGTGTGGTGTCACTCGTTATATTCACCACGGTATGTGGTGTTAAGCATCACACTTGCCAGTAATGTAATTGTCAAATGTTTTCATGTTCTTGTGGTGTTCCTCAGGGTTTGGTATTATCACCGATGTTATTCACCATGTATATGCTGCCCCTGGAAGAGATCATTAGGAAGTATAGTCTGGAGTTTCATTGTTATGCTGATGACACACAGCTGTACTTACCCATTGCCCCTGGAACATCTAACACAGTGGATGTATTAAACAACTGTCTTGCAGAGATCAATGATTGGATGGCCTCTAGCTGGTTGCAACTGAACCCCGATAAGACAGAGGTACTGGTGGTGGAGTCGAACAGAAGGTGTGAGGGATTGCTCTCTGGGGCAGATTCTGGACTGGTTCTTGGCTCTGTCCCATTGATGGCTTCCCTGAAGGTGCGAAATCTTGGCGTGATTTTTGACAGTGGTTTGACAATGGAACATCAAGTGTCTGCCATTGTCAAGGTGAGTTTTTTCCATCTGAGAAATATCGTCAGGATTAAGCAGCTGATTCTGCCCCTGGACCTCCCCACTTTAGTACATGCATTTGTGACATCCTGGCTAGACTACTGTAATGCGCTTTACCTTGGGGTCTCTGGAGGTATCCTCTGTCGGCTGCAGCTGGTGCAGAATGCAGCTGCCAGGTTGCTGACAGGCTTGTTGAAATTTTGCCATGTCACCCTGGTACTGCAAGAATTGCACTGGTTGCCAGTTCAATGCAGGGTACTCTTCAAGGTGGGCTTGCTCACCTATAAGACCCTACACCGGTCTGGGCCCTCGCTACCTGACTGATCTTCTGATACCAGCTGCCTCAGTTCGTTCCCTCCGGTCTTCCTCTAGGGGTCTCTTGGCGATTCCAAGGATAAGACTTAAAATGACCGGTGACCGAGCTTTTAGCATCACCGGCCCTGTCCTGTGGAATTCGCTTCCGCCTTTGATGAGGGAGGCCCCGTCAGTGGAAGTTTTTAAGATTCGCCTTAAGGCGTATTTATTTCAGCAAGCTTTTGTGGACTTGGTATGAGATTGCTGTCACTGTAATCCCTGTCTTGTGTGACTGTAAAGGGTTTAATAATAGTGAGGTGTATATGTTTCATTTTATAATTGGATTTTATATATGTAATAATCATGTTGTTGAATTTTGTATGGCACCCAGAGCCTCCAGGATTGTGCGCCTAGAAAAATAAAATTTACCTTACCTTTACCTATGTTCTATAGTAGTATGTTAGTCAGTAGCAGTAGTATGTTTGTTGTTAGGCATGTTTAGTATAGTTTTAGTAAGTGAAACATAAGTATGGTGTCACGTGTCACATTCACCACGGTACGTGGTGTAAAACATCACATTTGCAATTAATGTAATATAATTCTTATAAATAGTGGTTTCTCACATTTTAATACAACTCATTACATGTTTATTAAAGTTTTTACTACTAAAACAAATGTTTTGTGTTAGGTGCTACATTCACCACGGTGTGTGGTGTCACTTGTTACACTCACCACAATACAGTTCTTTTATCTCAGGAACCTGTGGAGCTTTTATCTCCCAATATGTTTATTTTTTCATACTTGGGTCATCATATCTTGAAATGCATCACAAATATAATCTAGAAATAATTTGAAAATTTGACCCTCATGTCACACTTTGGTAACCCCTTTTCATGAACAGACCCCACTGTTTTATTTGAAATCTTACAGATATGAGGGAGGCCCAAAAGGAGCACGGAATTTAGCCCGTCGGTTAAGGGGCCAGAGGACTGCCACTTACATCACATGTCTTACAGACCCCATATCTAACTACCAAGTTATGAACATAGAGCAAATAATGGAGTGTTTTAGGAAATATTATGGTCAGCTGTATACGCTCCCTCCACCTCTGGACCCTCTTAAAATGGAGGAATTATTTCAACCATTGGCTCTCACAAGACTGCCGGAGGAAATGTCGGAGAGACTAAAGACTCTAATCAGATATGAGGAAATTAAAAGAGTAGTTTCAGATAGTAAGACATTAAAAACACCAGGCCCTGATGGACTACCTGCTGAGTGGTATGAAACCTTCTTTAAGCAGCTAGCTCCTACTTTAATTACGGCATTTCATGAGATCCAGGAGAGGGGGCATCACCCCACCTTCATGGGATTACACAAATATCTCCCCTATACTGAAACAGGGAAAAACCCCAGATACTGTTACATCATACAGGCCCATATCCATATTAAATATGGATTATAAGTTGTTTATGTCAATATGGGCTCATAGGATAGAGGATATGATGCCATTTTTGGTAAACTCAGATCAGTCAGGATTTATTCAATATCAGCAGACATCAGATAACATCTGTCGAACAATACATTTGCTCGACCATGTTAATCAGAGACGAATACCTGCTGCCTTTGTTAGCCTTGATGCTGACAAAGCGTTCGGCCGAGTCAGTTGGAGCTTTCTCTGGGGGACATTGCCTAAGTTTGGGTTCCTGGAGGAGTTTATTTCTCTTCTCCGGTGTGTTTATGCTTCGCTGAAGGCACATATCAAGGTGAATGGTCAGCTCTCATCCAGGATCCCTCTGGGTAGGGGATGAGGCAGGGCTGTCCATTATCACCACTTCTATTTGCCCTATATATAGAGCCATTGGCAGAAGCTGTAAGACACAATATGGTCATCCAGGGTATACCACTACGGGGGGAGAGAGTCTGTCCTTTCACTGTATGCGGAAAACGAATTATTAGCCTTACTGAACCCAGAAATTTCACTGCCGGCCACCTTAGAGGTCATTGAGATGTTCTCAGACATTGCAGGGTATAAGATTAATATTCAAAAGACAGAGATACTGCCTTTAAATTTTGTCCCCTCCCAGAGCCTGAGAACACAGCTTCCCTCTAGATGGAGAAATAATAAAATTAAATATTTAGGAGTAATGATTCCTCAAAATTTGGAACTCCTTAATTTAGAACCTCTGACTTTGGGCATAGAACAGCTGTTTGGGAAATGGGCACACCTTTCCTTGTCATTTCACCAGTGGATACAGACCATACAGATGACTGTGTTCCCAAAGATCTTATATTTCTTTCAAACCTTGCCTTTTATCCCTCTAGATTTTATTTTTGTTCCTGGGACAGAATATTCTCAAGATTTGTTTGGGTTGGGAAACACCTGAGAGTTAGGTGGCCTTTGTTGCAATTACCTATTGCTAAAGGAGGCTTAATCCTCCCAAATTTGAAAGAATACCATAGGGCAGTAACGTGTAAGATAGTCTTGATGTGGCTTAATAGACAAATGATGCCACCATGGAAGTTTATAGAGTTCACATTAAATTACCTCTTTGATGTTTTTTACAATTTTATTTTCCCCACTGGACTCCATGCCACGTCTTGGGGATTTAACATTAGGGACCCGTAATACATTAAAAGTTTGGTATGAGGTAAGACCCACGTTGGAACTTACAGAGGTCTTTTATTATTTCAGACTTTTAGTTAAGGAAAAAGAATTTCCTGCCCTTCGAATAGACCATGTGTATAAGGATTGGCACAGAGCTGGATTACCTATGATTTATCAATTCTTGGATACACAAGGAGTGATCCCTTTTGCTTCTTTACAGTCTAAGTTTGGTCTCCCCCTTCACACATCATTATTAGATATTTGCAGGTTAGGTCATTTCCATTGGGGGCTGGTTCCACTAGAAGGGCTTTGCCTAATCCGATACCCACATTAATAACTTTGATTATAGAGGCAATAGATGGGAGACATCATACACACTTAATTGGCTTGCTGTATAGAGCCCCTAGGGAGTATTGGAAGGCGTCGACTAAAGATATTTTAGATAGATGGAATAAAGAACTAAAACTCAAATTACATATGAAAAATGGCTGGAACCAATTATTCATTCAATGAAAGCCTCGCAAGCCCAATACTGGCTTGAATATATTCGGAAATGCTGTATGCATTTTTTCATTACCACAGATAAATTAATAACATTTTTGCCTGAGAGCTATGGAATGTGCTGGAAGGATTGTGGTCAGACTAGGGCGAATATTTCACGCATGTAATTGTACTTACCCAAAAATAACTCAATATTGGAAAGATATTACAAAAAGTTTACGGGTTCTAATTGAGTCGGACCTCATTTTAACAAATCAAATGATCCTTTTATATATAGGGGAGGATGGCTCGGTCCCGCAGAATAGGAACAGGCTGTATATCTATTTGGCTGCAGCTAAAAAGGTGATAACCCGCTTATGGCAGACTAACACAGTACCTACTTTGACCCACTGACATTCTTTGATGACTGAAATTTATTATTTAGAGCGATCCATTGCTACCCGAATGGACTGTACTACCCATTTTGAACTGTCATGGAGACCCTGGGTGTTATATATTGTTCCCTTGGATAACTCCTTTATCCCCTGAACTGGATTCTAGGATACCAGACATAAAGTATAGAAAATAATGGTCTTTTGTTTGTTTGTTTAAAATTTATTTTTATACAGGTTAATCTGATTGGGGAAAAATTCCCCATTTACAACAAATACCTGTGAAATTTACAATAAAGACAAGACAATACAAATTGAAACACAATACAAAGTCACAATTACCTAAAAACAGCTACAACAAACATTTAAATAATTATACAATTCCAATTTAAAAATATACTGGTCAGAAATTGCAATCATTTGGCAAGGTAACTTATTCCATGTCCTTGCTAAACTATTTTGTAACACCATATCCCCCACACGATTCATAATTTGTGTCATGGGCAATTTTTTAGTAGACCTCCTAAATGTGTCTGAATATTTAGAACCTGAGTTCTGACATATCAAGTTTCGTAAAGGATGCATTTTTAGGTATATTAAACCATGACATATAATAAGCCATATATATTCTCTTCGAGCTATTGGATGCAACCAACCAAGTTCCTGATAAACTACACAATGATGGAATCGAGGCCCATTATTTAAAATAAAATTTCCCATTCTATAATAAGTCTGGTCCAATTTGTATAAAAAAATTTTTATATGAATGTTTATATAATGGTAAACCGTACTCTAAGACAGGTAACAACAATTGTTTTACCAATTTAATCTTAACATCCCTAGTCAAGCATCCTGACACTCTTCTTAATGCCCCCAGTCTTTGATTGACTTTTTATTTGTAACAAAATATGTTCTGAAAAGGAAAGACGATAATCAACCAGGACTCCCAAGTATTTATAAGTATTAACCCTTGTACCCTTGTCCCATCCAGAAAACTAATCAAGTCAGTTGTATCTTTGTTAATATTAGATCCTACAGAAAAATCATACTCTGAGTCTTCCCAGTACTTATCAAAAGTTCAGATTTTCTTATCCAAGTTTCAATATTGGAAAAATCTGTCTGGAGTCGCTGCCTCAGTTCCCCAGGATCCTTAGCAGATGCAACCAGCACTATGTCATCTGCATAAAGTCTAACATCAGTGCCCTTTACATGATCAGGAAGATCATTAATATAGATATTAAATAACATAGGGCCCAAAATTGACCCCTGAGGTACACCACAATTTAAGTCCAGTAGATCCGAGACAGCGGCCCCACAGACCACCCTTTGTTTTCAATTAAATAAATAAGATCTAAACCACTGCAATGAGTTATAATGTATTCCTAAATTCTGCAATCTGAACAAGAGTGTTTCGTGATGAACTAAGTCAAAAGCTTTATTAAGGTCCACAAATACTGCCCCAGTTTGGTTTCCCTGGTTCAATGATGTTGCCACCAGGTTACCAAAATCAAGTAGGGCAGTATTTGTGGACCTACCCCCCCTGAATCCGTGCTGACAATTTGTTAACAACCCCAAGTTGTCAAGGTACTGCGCAAGCTGATTGTTTATCAGCTTCTCCAATACCTTTGACAAAATCGGGAGCAAAGTAATTGGTCTATAATTGGAAGGGACTGTAATATCACCACCCTTAAAAATAGGAATAATTTCACCCATTTTCCAACAATCAGGAACTACTGAAGACTGTATACTCCAATTATAAAAATAAGTAACTATTGGAGCTATAAAATCGGACCCCACTTTCAAAAATTTGGGATCAATATTGTCTATTCCAGCACGTTTTGATATTTTTAAGTTCTTCAATTCCTTAGCTACATCCTGTATCCTTATATTTTTCAAATTAAAACCATCATTATTCATAGAGAAAATATCAGAGTGGTTGCCCACCTGGGCATCACTCCCCAAATTAGGTATCTCTAAGTCTGGTAAATCCTTATAATAATGATTCAACAAATTAGCCACTTCTAAAGGATTATCAACCAAATTATCTCACACTATTAAATTAATTAAAGTCTGGGATTTCACTGGAGTTCTTAAATTAGAAATGACCTTCCAAAATTTATTTGGGTCATGTGTATTATCTAAGGAATTCTGGAAATATTCTTTTTTTGCCAATCTTACTTTTTGTTTACATTTATTTCGCCATTTTTTAAAAAGATCCCAGTCCCCCTCCAGTTTAGATTTTTTGGCTTTTTTCCATAATCTATTTTTAATACTCAAAAGAGTTTTCAATTTATCATTAAGCCATAATGGATTTCGAATATTATTACTCTTTTTTATTTTAGGGGCGTGAATTTGAATTATATGTAAGAAAGAATCCGTAAATTCTTGAATAGCTAAATCCAAGTCAGGAATCAAAAATATCCTTGACCAATCAAAATTTCTAAGACTATCCCTAAATGATAACTCATTAAAGTGCCTAAAATCTCGTACCCAAAACTCAAAATCATAATTACACTTAACTTTTTGAATTAACAAATGACATTGAATAGGGTTATGATCCCCCATATTCAATGGTAACACCCTACAGCCCTCAACCTTTAAATCATCAGAGATAAAAAACAAGTCTAATATAGTTCCAGTTGTTCTATTATTTAAACTTCTTGTTGGATGTTGTATCAATTGTTGTAAACCTAATATTTCAAAACTAGATTTAAGTTTATTACCTCTTGTTTGTCCCCAAGCTGCATTGAAATCTCCAGTTAGCACCACACTTTGATCTTTCAAACTCGCAAAGAGAAAATCAGCTAGAATATCAAAGTTATTTGGTTTAGTTTTAGGGGGTGCATAAAAAACTCCAACTGTTAACTTCAATTTTAACAGCCTTACAACCAAACAATCAATCCTTCCACATTTTTCCAAGCAATATTTGATATGGACCCAAAGAATTTTTAAATAAAACAATACACCTCCTTTACCCTATCCTGTCTTACCAGATTATACCCTGCCAATTCCACTTCCTCATTGAGAATACCAGAATGCAGCCACGTCTCTGAAATAGCTAAAATATCACAAAGTAAGTCAGATACCCAAACCCTATATTCATCCATTTTACGAACAAGACTTCTTACATTTTCATGAATGATTGTTACCCCTAGTTGCTTTTTTGGTCCAGGATTAATTTCAATATCACCACACTGAATCAGGAGGACAGAAAAAAAAAACTCATAGTCTTATTCTCCACCACATCAAAAGGTCCCTTTTTAATTTTTAATAATCCTATACATAATCTTTGAGAGTTTGTAAATGAATTTTGCCTCCTAACTAAAGTATGGTGATCTTAAACTTGCCCCCCCCGTAATCATAAATACTGATCCTTTACATATATTATTATCATTTGTATCTAATGGATATGGAATGATTAACCATAACCCCATTAGTACCCAACCCCCAATAATACTAAGTAGGTGCATTATTCAGACTTACAAACCCTGAACAGTAACCAACTCAAACCTGGAATATAAGCTTACTGTCCGTTTTTCCTCATCGAGTGGTGCTCGCGCCACTCACGACGCTTGCGCCACGGCGCTCGTGCCCATGGGTGACACAGGCTTTTAAGTTTGAATAAGCCTAGCTGGCCAGCAGTCCCAATCACTCGCCTCAGAAAAGATTAACTTGCAAGCACTGTCCCAAATTTACAATGTCTTCCCACAATAATAAAAATGACACACTCGGGGGAAAAAGATTGCAGTCTGTGTTTCATTCCGTTCCAGCAGCTCTCACCTGCAGACTGGCTCGTTGTATTCAGCACTTCAGAACTGCAGTATTGGATTTTCGTAGGCGAACGGGCTTTTAAGTTTGAATAAGTCCCAGCTGACGGCAGTCCCAATCACTCGCCCCTCAGAAAAGATTAACTTGCAAGCACTGTCCCAAATTTACAATGTCTGCCCACAATAATAAAAATGACACACTCGGGGAAAAAGATTGCAGTCTGTGTTTCGTTCCGTTCCAGCAGCTCTCACCTGCAGACTGGCTTGTTGTATTCAGCACTTCAGAACTGCAGTATTGGATCTTCGTGGGCGGCACGGGCTTTTAAGTTTGAATAAGCCCCAGCTGACGGCAGTCCCAATCACTCGCCCCTCAGAAAAGATTAACTTGCAAGCACTGTCCCAAATTTACAATGTCTGCCCACAATAATAAAAATGACACACTCGGGGAAAAAGATTGCAGTCTGTGTTTCGTTCCATTCCAGCAGCTCTCACCTGCAGACTGGCTCGTTGTATTCAGCACCTCAGAACTGCAGTATTGGATCTTCATGGGCGGCACGGGCTTTTAAGTTCGAATAAGCCCCAGCTGACGGCAGTCCCAATCACTCGCCCCTCAGTAAAGATTAACTTGCAAGCACTGTCCCAAATTTACAATGTCTGCCCACAATAATAAAAATGACACACTCGGGGAAAAAGATTGCAGTCTGTGTTTCGTTCCGTTCCAGCAGCTCTCACCTGCAGACTAGCTCGTTGTATTCAGCACTTCAGAACTGCAGTATTGGATCTTCGTGGGCGGCACGGGCTTTTAAGTTTGAATAAGCCCCAGCTGACGGCAGTCCCAATCACTCGCCCCTCAGAAAAGATTAACTTGCAAGCACTGTCCCAAATTTACAATGTCTGCCCACAATAATAAAAATGACACACTCGGGGGGAAAAAGATTGCAGTCTGTGTTTCATTCCATTCCAGCAGCTCTCACCTGCAGACTGGCTCGTTGTATTCAGCACTTCAGAACTGCAGTATTGGATCTTCGTGGGCGGCACGGGCTTTTAAGTTTGACTAAGCCCCAGCTGACGGCAGTCCCAATCACTCGCCCCTCAGAAAAGATTAACTTGCAAGCACGGTCCCAAATTTACAATGTCTGCCCACAGTAATAAAAATGACACACTCGGGGGGGAAAAAGATTGCAGTCTGTGTTTCATTCCGTTCCAGCAGCTCTCACCTGCAGACTGGCTCGTTGTATTCAGCACTTCAGAACTGCAGTATTGATGATGATTCCTTTGAAAATGTGGTCACATTATTGATTTACATCTCTGTATGCATTCTTTCCTTATGAACATTACATTTATTGTTACACCTGTACAAGAGTACTCCTGCTGTAATGAACTGGAAAAAATAAAGAATATAAAAAAAAAACTGTTGTCAACACTAAAAACCTGAAAACAATTCGTATTATTGTGATTAGACTTATAATCACAATACTGATCTCACAGCTGGTCATTTCCCTTTGATTAACAACTGGCTGGGTGGGGCTGGCCCTCAGCTGCACCTTGGGCCACCCTTCCCCCCAGCCGATTGTTAATCACCAGGAAATGACTGGCTGTTCGGTCATTATTGCTTAATTACAGCAAAAGAAGAAGCCAAGTGGTTTGTGAGTAAACCAAGAGACTTTGTGGGATTAATCTGTTGTTACAATGGCATGTGCCCTTTGAGGCTCAGTGACTGAGAAGCTGAATGTAAAGCTATTTGTCAGCAATCTGCTGGACAATTGCTCTGCTCAATTCTGATTACTTAAATGGGTTTGGTCTACACTCCCTCCAGGGGTAGTGCTCAGGACTTGAGAGTTAACATGTTTTAAAGGACCTTAATGTTTACAATGTCCTGCTGTGGTTGTGGTGGAAATGGCCCTGGCCTCCTCAAGTGCAAGTGCAGCTTGGTTTCCTAAACAGAGTTTCTTTTCCTCCTAGAAGTTGGTGTGAGTTGAAAAAAAATGAATGTAAATGAATTCAATGTCTCTGAAATCATTGTTGGGACTGCCCTTTGCAATCAGTTTCCAGATGGATGAATATTGGGGACTAAATAACTGCCATGCTGTTTGACTCTGTGATTGCATGGACATTTGCCTTTGTGAGTCAATGTGTGAGTGTGTGTGTTATGGGCACCCCTCTGGTCTAGTGCCTCATGGTGCCATTCTCACCAGAGCTGGAATAAATACAAATGTTCATCATGGTGTCCCCCTCTTAAGCTATACGATTCTAGTCTATATGGGTTGAGGCTGCACTGTTTATACACACTTCAATCCCTCCATTGTATAGCACTGTGGGGGTCTTGGTTATTCCTGTTTCTACATGCTATTAGCATTTTTTAGAAAATGAATAAGAGAAATGCTGATCTGTGATTAGTTGACAACATTCTCTACTCATATGTTATCAGGCAACACAGCCCAGTAAAGCAAAACAGCCAGCATACGGCTCACAGTTCCTTGCTGGCTCAGTTGCCTGCTACTTAGGAGCGCAAACACTGCAATACCTCTGCACCTGCCCACTTCTTTAGCCTGTATAGTCACTACTCACGCTTAGCTATTCGGGCATTGTGCATCACACAACAACCCATTTTCTAATCATGATAAGGCCCTTCAGGATGTGGGGTGTTGTGTGATACCCACCCTTCCAGGGGCTGCAAAGGCCCTCCATCTATGACTTTGGGCCATGCCTCTGGGGTGGGCAGGTATCCCCCCAACTCGCCATGCCCTGTCGGGTCTTATCCCTTACATAGTACAGCACTGTTGTTTTGTGCTATAGCTGTTTCTGTTTATATCATTAGGACTTTATTGTATAGAAGTGATGTACTGTGTATTCCCCTGTACCCTTTCACCTAGAACCACTCCAGAAACAGCCTTTACTGATAAAACTGTTAATTAAATAAATAAATAAAATAAAACTCCTTGCAGTTTTTGAGAAGATCAGATACACTGACCTATGCTGCCCCAGTCATACAGGGCATGGCAAAGGCAAAGCAAGAGGTCAACCAGCTGCAGATCCTGTACAACAAGGTAGCTCGGTTTGCTACTCAGGATCACTCCAGAAGCCACCACTGTGACACACTAGCCCAGTTACAGTGGCCTTCACTTGACGCACCCCCTCCAGTAACCCCTGCTCTGCCTGGCTTTTAAGTTACTTAGCCTGTCCTCTCCACCCAGCCTAGCAGGGACCATTGCCATCAAGCACAATCCTCGGAGCCTATGGACGTCAGGTCAAACTCTGCTGGAAGTTTCTAGAGTCAGGACTAAGGTGGGCAGCAAGTCTTTCTCCAACACTGCCCCCTTCCTGTGGAACAAACTTCCACCCCCAGTACAGAAAGCCTCCTCAATCATGAATTTACACACCAGACTCAAGCCCATATGCTTGAAGCCAGCACTCGCCATTGTTATGGCACCTGATACCCCCCCCACTTACGCCCAAGCATTACACATGGGCAACCTTAGCATAGCATTGTCTCTAATCACCCTAATATCTATAGTACTAGCTCTGGTTACACAAACTTAGTTAGTATACCTTAATGTACTGTATAATGTTATCTATGATTGAAACCTGAAAAATCACTGTCTGTACTTTGTAACCAACTGCCTCTTCTCTGTATTTTACCATGTAATGTAATCCCGGGTCGTCCCTGAAAAAGGGACCTCCGGGGGTCAGTGGGCCTACCCAGTCATCAAAATTTAATAAATTAAATAAATAAATATTTTTGATCAACAAATATGGGAAAATGGCTGTTTTGGGCACTCAAATTCTCAAAATCTACTTGATCAATGGATTGATTGATTGATTGATTTGATAAGAGGGTAGGTACACTGGTCCAAGGGATCGCTTTCAGGAACGACCCGGGCCATCAAGATGGCACAGTATAGTACAGTCAAAGCAACATACAAATCAAGAAGGCACATTCAGTACAGTCAGAGCATTATACATTGCAGTTTGTACAGGTAGAAGTAATACAGTCAAACAGAGAATATAATAAGGGGCAAATAATAGATTAGGCCTCCAGTAAGAGACTCAGGCCAGTGATGCAATAAGCTACAGTGCTACAGCTGAGCCCTCAGTTTGAAAGACTAGGTCAGGCATAGAAAAAGGAGTAACAGTGTAGAACAGTAGCAGCCTGGCTGTTTAGGAGGTTGACGCCAGATAATATATATCAACATAGACCAATGATACACAATGAATCAACTAAATAGGCAAATGTTTAAAAACATGACTGGTGGACTGAGGCCGTGTAAAGGAATTACCCCCTCTCCCAGATCAGGTGGGGCACTTGTAACCAGCGGTGGTAAAAAAGGCATTTTTAAAATGTAATTTGAAGAGGGGGGAAGTGTCCAGTGAGTGAAGTGAGGCAGGTTATCTATTCAAAAGCCTAGGGGTGACAAGGCAGAAGGCTTTCTAGGCCAGCCCGTTGGCACAGTAGTTGGACACTGGCGACCCAGGCTCAGGAACGGACCCGGGTCGCTGGAGGGCCAACCAGGGGGAGAAGGATGGAGCATCCTGAGGACTGCTCTCCTTCTCTGAGGGGAGGGTGGGGAGAGTGTCTGGCACTCGACAGACCCCTGGTGGAGGCCGGGGGTTGTGCAGCGACCGACGCCTAGCACGTCCAGGGGGTGGGGCAGATGCAGGATGTCATTGCATGTCCCCACCCCCCAGAAAACCAGGAAAAAGAGCAGCTGCTGGCCACCCTCGATGAAGCCTGCCACAGCTTCAATTAGCCCCCCAGGCCGACCCCCAACCTATCCCATTGACTGCGGTGCTAGGGGTGGCACCACAACCCCACCCTAGGGGGTAATCCAGGGGATATCGGAGGGTCACGGCTGTTGTGGGGGGTGGAAGCCTGTGGTCCATGACTGGACAGAGGGTACCAGGTGGCTGGCGGCAGGGAAGAATAAAGAAAGAATAAAAAAAAAGAAAAAAAAGAAGGCTTTCTGGTCCATCATGGTTGCTGTCTGGGGATGTTCAAGGAGATGTTGAGAGGAAGATCTGAGAAACCATGTGCCAGACCTAAGACTGAGGAGGCTTGTTGGGGAGAGTTCTCCTTATCCCAAAGGGACTTATAAATTAGGGTACCCATAAGGCAGTTGTGGCAGGCCTACTGGGATAGCCAGCCAAGCATTAAATAGAGGGAGCAATGGTGAGTGTTGTAAGGGGCCAGCAAGGCAAACCAGTCAATATTGTTATTGGTAGTGTTGAGTATAGCAAGGCTGTGATCAAAGGTTTGGGTATAAACAGGGGAGCAGTAATCCAAGAGGGTCAGAAGTATGCATTGGGAAATAGCCAACCACACTTCTGGGGTCATGAGATTTCTTTAGCCTAAAACAGACTCCCAGTTTCTGGCTTACCTGCTTGACAATTTGATCAATGTGATCTGTAAAAGTTAGCTGACTAATTGTTGTCAGAATAATCATACTGAGAGATATCACAAAGGAGAAAAAACCCTGAAAATAAGTCCTCCAAAACCACACTGAGTTATAAGTAGTGCAGTCCATCAATTCTGAATTTAACCTACTTGCCCAACCCTGATTTAAATATATTTGCAACATAAGAAATTAGGGATGGAAGTAGGTCATGGTGCCTATTGAGTTCATCCCCTGTTACTCAACAGTCATATCCATTTATCTTGTGTGTCTAAATCCTACCGTCTGTTTGGTCAAGAGACCATGGTATATGAGCTGTATAACACAGCCTGTATATTATGTCTCAACTCCAACTCCATCCCTGAACTGCCTTCAACTCCCAAGACTTTTCCTAATTAAGTAACCCAAACTCAATTTCTAATATACCATGCCTATATCAGAAATGACAATGAAAGCATGTGTAGGAAAAAAGCAAATCTTACAAAGAGGGCTATGAGTCAAACAGCTCTCACATGGAGAAAAGAACTTGCTTTAAAAACCTTGGGCAGGATTGACAAAGAAGATGCGCGCAGTGCATCTCGGCTGCCCTGGCGCAGGGGAGATGCACGTAGTGCAAAATGGACTATTCACAGTGGAGGCACAGGGAGATGCCCCCAGCGCATCCCCTCTGTGAATAGCACAGGTGCACCCAGCCCAGGACGCTCTGGAGCATCCCAGGCTGCTCCGGCGCATCCATCATGTCAGGCTGTGAGCCCACTGGGGCAGGACATCGCAGGATGCCCTGCGCCCAAAAATGCGATTCACAGTCAGGGGCATGCAAATGAGGCCATTAGGCATGCATGGTGCAATGGGGCAATTAGCATGCCATTATAGCCCCATTTGCATAGCACCAGCTGGGATACCCCAGCAGAATATGCTGAACTGTCTCCACCACCCCCCCCACCTGACCCCAGCCCAAGTCATGCCGCTCCCGGCGGCGTTAAAAGTAATGAAGCCCCCCCCTTGCCTCCATACAAAGCACACCTGGTGGCAGTAGAGATAATGGTAACCCCCATGCCTCCATACAAAGCTGCTCCCAGCAGTTGTGGCAGTAAAGATGACCCCCCAGCACCCAGTACAATGCTGCTCCTGGTGCCGAATGAAATGAAGAACCCCACCTCCCAGCCCCAAGCCCTCGGTAATATCGCCTCCTGGCAGTGTGCCAGTGCAGTCAGCCCCCAAGCATCCCAACCCACCTCTACCCCCACCCCAGCAGGATCCGCTGTCGGCGAGCAGCTCAACCCACCGCATACCACCACGGCTGCCCGCCAACAGAGCTGTCTGGGAATGACAACAATCGTACAGACTGAGCTTCAGGCTGTATGATTGCTGTCATTCTCAGACAGCTCTGTCAGGCGGCGCCATGGCGGTATGCGGGTGGGTTGAGCTGCTCACGACAGCAGGATCCTGCTGGGGTGGAGGGTGAGGGGGGTTGGGGTGCTTGGGGCTGATTGCACCAGCACACTGCCGTGGAAAGTGGCATTACCGAGGGCTTGGGGCTGGAGGGGGGTTCTTCATTTCATTCCAGCAACTGAGCGGCATCAGACGGGTGCTGGGGGGTTGTCTTACTGCCGCAGCTGGGTGCGGCTTCATACTTGGGCATGGGGGATTGCCAAATATCTTTACTGCTGCTGGGAACAATTTCATACGGGAGCATGGGGGGATACAATACTGTTGACGCCACCAGGAGTGGCTTTGTACGGGGGCTTGGGGGGTGCACCTTGTCCATTACCAGGGGCAGCATTGTATGGGGACTTAGGACTGGGGGGTCACTGGACTGCCAGGGTGGGCAGGCACCCGTGCTGCTGCCCACAGTGCAGCAGCCTGCCTGTAGGTGGCCACCAACATAAGTTTAGCTTTCTAGACTTATCTTTCTGTGGTGCATCCCCAGACTTGCGCCACAGAATTGGGCTGTGAATGCGGCTCTGCCCAGCATGCATGGGCATGCCCCCATCACAGCCCCTCCGGATGCGCCACATAGCACTACTGGTGGTATGCGGCACATCAGGGATGCGCCGGCACATCAGGGTTTTACCGTTGCATTGGCACCCTGCCTGAATCGCCCTTGGGCACATTTTGGGGATGCCCCGGCACATCTCGGATGCGCTGGGCGCATCCCTTCTATGGATCCTGCCCCTTATATTTCATATCATAGTTTTTGTTTAAACTATCTTTTGTTCCTAACTGAAAGCCAAACTAAAGCTGAATAGGTGTCAATAATGACAACCTTTCCAACTGAAGACTAATACAGGACTCTCTGCAAAGCTCCTGAAACTCCTACAGGGCAGACATGATTCCATCAATGTGGAAGAACCAAAAACTAATGTTGCTGCTCTGAAAACCAGACGTATCACCACTGCAAATGGTGCACAATCAGAAACTAACCCTACTGAATACCTAGACAAGGACACCACTAAAACCATCAAAAATGTCCCAAAAGAAATGGAATACAGACTCAACCATGTTATAGTGATAACAGTGCTCTTTGTGTCATATGATGTAACATGTGCACAGCCCAGGATGGCTTCCAGACCCTCTGTTTGCAGCCTCATGTATGCATAACATCCTAGACTGTATATACACTACAACATATAACACAGGACACTATTGTTTATAACACATATATAATTGTATTACTAATATATGTTAATTGCTTTCTGTTTGATTAAGCTGCTTGTTCGATTTGTTTCCTGGTTTGCCTTATTTGTGATAACCCTTTTGGCTCTGGTAGCGTAATTAAAGGATGCCCTTAATTTTTCTTTGTGTTCACAACTGGCTCCATTCTGTATAGTATATAATGTTGATACTTTACAGAAGAGAAGTAAATAAAGAAGAAACTTAGTCACTATAAGACTTTTGATTAGTATTTGGAGCAGCAAACTATAGTAATTTTCTGACAGAGCAAAAAAATCTACTAGGGAATTTACCTACTACTTAAATCAGTCAAATATTCAAGGACTAAGCCCCCTATAATAAACATTTAAATAAAGCTTTGGATGTTATTTGACAGCAGAGTGGAAGCCAATGGAAATCCATCAAAACTGGAGTAACGCTATCAAGCTTTTTTAATTTTTTATGTCTTGGGTCACAGCATTCTGAATTAAGTGCAGACAGTAAATGTAACTCATAGACAAACTGATCAATAGCGAATTACAGTCATCCACTCAAGTGTTAATGAAAGCATATATTAACAAAGCAGCAGTAATAAAATCAAGATAAGGTCTACTTGTGGCAGTGTTTTGTAAATGGCAATATGACCTTTTTGGCTAGGGTCTTGAGATTCAAATGGAAACATAGAAATTATTAAGGATGTTCCCTTGTGTTTCAGATTTGCATTTTTCTGATCCACCAAAAATGTTTGCAAGGCTGTTTACCGGCACAAATATATTCATATATGTAGGGAACCATTATTAAAATAATGTATTAACCTATTATGCTATATCCAGCTACAGATCTGATTAGGCTGGCAGTGAGTAAATCGACTCCCACAATAATAGCTATTAGCATCTTTCAATGTACTCTACATACATGTTTGTGTGTCTGGGATTGCTGTGTATGCAGTGTTGATTTGGCTGAATGGCTTTCTGGTAAAGTTTACTTTTTATTATTTTTTTAGCTACTTTTGCCCCAAGTTCACCAGCTGTGAACCCGCCGCTTTGAAAGCAGGTATCTTCAAAAACAGCATGGCAACCCCTATTTCTTTATTTTGCTATACGAACAACCATATTCTACATCTTACAAAAAAGGTTTTATGACATTAACATGGGATTTTTTAAGTTGTTGTTTTTGGGGGGGGGTTGCATAAAAACATGCATGCAATCACCACATATTTTTTTGTAATGGTAGTACAGGGTGGTATCATAATATTGGTAATTTGTACTTTATTTTTACTTTGGTAGAAAACAATAATGAAAACATCATGACAAATGCTGTGTCCTTGTAGTATTTTTTATCACTCATGTTGACACCTAAGACAAAGGTGTTGTTACTAACAAAAAAAACAATCTGACCCTTGCTGATTTTTTATAGAAAGAGACATTACATTGCAAATGTACCTCAAAAACAAGCACCAGAACACATATCTCATTGTATAGATTTTCACTGTTTACATGACCAGCATGTACTGGGGGATATACTTAGCATGAGGTGCAGAAACATCAGGGAGCATCCTAGTGGGATGGATGCAACACAGAAAAATGGCAACTTCACTGGCAATGAAGTCAAGTATGAATTAGCCACAGACTTAAAAAAAATGGAAGTACTTGATGATGGCCCTATATGGCCCAGTGCTCCATCCCACAGGGAGACCATGTGGAGAGGACCTGAGTATCAGCTAGTGAATCTGCTAAAAGATACATAAAACACAAGCTTTCAGTTGTGAATTACATATCACCCAGTGAGTGGTATATATGAACTGGAGGTGTTAAACTGGGCTACTGAGACATGAGTGTGAGGGATAAGTAAGCAATAACTCATGAGAAGGGCTGGAATTCTAGAGAATTAATGCACACCCCAGGTGAACTGGAAGCCACGAGGCTAGCAGCGGAGTACTGTTCAATGCACACAACAAGTACATTAATTCTCTAGAAACCCATGCCCTAGAGTAGGTTATTGTACTTACTAAATGAAAAAAAAAAATAATGGAAAAAGATTTTATTTACCTGTGGTTAGGCTGTTGCTAGGTAGAATATGATAGTTTGGTAATGAAAGTTGAATGCTTTTAAATGCTCTAGAAACATTTTTCTATTTTGAAGAGTCCTATGCCCAGTTGTGGCTTATGGCATTTAAAAAGTGAAAAGGTGTTATGTTAATGGAAAAGAGTTTATTTTCATTTAGTTGGGATGTTGCTAGATAGATTATGGTAGGTCAGTTAAGAACTGTGTGAGTTTCTAGGCAATTACATCAACTGGCAGGTGTTGTGTTTCAACTAATGACATTTTTAGCTAAGGGCCCTTTCTTATTAATCTCCAGTTTGTAATATACTGTAGGGGCTACATTTGAAAGAATTTAACTGGGGGGTAGGAAAGGATCCATTTGTTGTATAATATTTTTATTAGATTTTCAGCGAGTGAATAAAATTCCAATTACATGCTGACATAAATGTCAAAATTACGCATTTCATATCCATTTTCATATTCGCCAGTCACATCAGTGCAGTTTATAAATGAGAGGCTTGTGCAGCCTTTACCACCTGGCGTATGCAGGTGCAAAAACAATAAGAACAGTGCAGTCCCAACAGGACTACAAACAACATTTTAAACTGAAAATGTTAAGATCACACAATCTATAGACCTGGATAAAGAAAAATGCACATTTTTTTGCTATTCAGACTGCAAATCTTTCTTCACAATTTTGTTTTGTATTGTGCAGCTTCCTATATTTATGTCCCAGTAATCTGCATCTAATATCCTTAGGTTGTCATCTGGGGTGTACCCCTCTGGGCCCCCCCTTTCAATTCAACACGGGCCTATGCTGCTCTCCCGTCCCTCAACATCATTGCCTCTCCTGGAGTGAGGGCCATCAAACATTTGCCCCAGTCGTTCATAAATCTCTCTTCTCTGCCCTTTAGTACATATGTTAGTCTGTCAGTTACCAGTACTTTAATGGCCAATCCCCTCCATTGCTCCACCGTTGGGACCGAGCTGGTGATCCATAGATTCTGTATGCCTTGTCAGGCTACCACTAGCAAGACTCTCAGCCACTGGGGTTAGAGGCCCCACTCCACTCCTCCCAGATCCTCCACACCTAGTAAGAGTGACAGTGGAATATTCTCAGTTGTTCACCCTTCTATTCTAGTTCATTCAAATGCAATACTCCTCCAGTATGCTGCAAGATGGGGACATTCCCCGTAGTAGTGGAAATAGGTACCCTGAGCCGCCCCACATTTACCACAGCTTGGGGATACACCTGGATAGAACTTATGGACCATACTGGGTGGGTAATACAGCCTGTGTAGGAATTTGTATTGCATTTCTCTGAACTTATTGCAAAGGAGTAGCCCCATATGAGAAATCAATATTAGTTTCTAATTGCCCTCTGAAATCAGAACACCAAAGTCTCGCTCCCACCATTGTTTCACCAACTGAGTGTCCTCCTGAAAAAAAGCTCCTATTCAGTTTGACCACTCTTCTCATCAATCCCTTTTCATGCCTGTTGGCTCCCAAAATTTCTCTCTCCACCCCTGTCAAAGGAGTGTCTGCTGTCGATACCTGCCTTCATATATACATTACTGGGTGAGCTACTGGAGTTCGTTGAGAAATTTAAGTATCTTGGGTTTTGGATAGACCACAAATTGTCCTTTGTCCATCATATCGATGAACTCTCAAAAACAACTGAAACAGAGACTTGGTCTCTTCTTCTGTATTAGAAATCTACTTCTGCCAGAAGTTAAAATAGGTTGGTCCAGACTACATTCTTGCCTCTTTTAGATTATGCCGATTTCCTGTATGGCCAAGGCCCAAAGCTCTCCCTCTCTAACCTGGATATACTCTACCATCGAGCTATTCAATTCATAACTGGTCTCCCTTATGCCACACACCACTGTGAGCTCTATGCCAAGGTAGGGTGGAGCTCACTAACATTCAGATGACAAAAGAATGCAGTGCTCTGGACCTACAGAGCCATCACTAATATGCTCTCGCATTATATTGTGAGTTGCCTGCCCACCTGTATGGTTGGAAACTACACCTTGAGAAGCCTCTCTTACATTTCGCTATTCATCCCTAAGGTGAGAACCAGATATGGCAAATCTGCAATAAGTCATGCTCTTCCTGTCATTTGGAACACAATACAGAAAACTCTAAAGTTGTCAATCCCTGTGAAACTGAGCTTTTTCAAATCCCTTTACCAATTCTTTCAGAAACCTGTACTTGCTTCTGTTAATGGCACCCTTACCTCGCCGATCCTACTCTCTATTCTAAGCTCCTCTTCCCTATTTCATTTCTGTGCCCTGCCTCTTTTCACATCGTAGCTTTACCCTGACCTATTCCTTAAACTATGTAATGCCCTCCCCAAGCGTATCACTCTTCCTACTCCTCTGACTTTGCCCCCTTCCTCTTTCTACTCCCCCTTCTCCTTAACCTATCTTGCTGCATAGGTTCCTGTTGCAGCTAATGTACATAGGTTTTTGTACCATAACATGTATGCTACTTTCATCTAAGATATGTGCACTTTCTCCTTGTTTATGCTAGCATTACTGCATGGTATGAACACTAATTTGTTTTAACACTGTATATATCCCTGCCCTGTACCTATTGTTTATTTACTTTCTTTTTTCTTTTCTTTTTTTGAATTACTGTGTTGTTGGACTCCCAATTGTTGTAAAATTGTATATACTGTTGCCTGTACTTATATATGTGAATGCCCAGGCTCATCTTGTAAATGAGTTCTTCTCAATGATGCTCACCTGGTTAAATAAAGATTGATTGATTGATTGATTGATTGATTGATACCCTATTTAATTTTTGGCAGTAGTTCCTAATCCGAAAAAACTTAAACAGGTGTGTGGTAGATATTCTCAGCCCCATTTTAAGATCCTCAAATGTGTGTATTCCCTCTTGGGTGAGGAGATCCCCTATACATCTAACCCCCCATCTTGCCACATCTGGAATCCCTCAGACCCTTTGCAAAAAATCCAGGTTACCCGCCACTGAGACCAACGTAGTGTGTATTTGATCAGCTTCCCTCATTTTCTTGATATGCCCCCATGCTTCCAACACTGTGAGTACTAATGGGTTCCAATTTATTAGTCGCCTATGGCCTGCACCCCGCTTTCTCCCAGGTAGGCCAACACTCATCCCAAGCACTCTTCCTCTTCTAAATCAAGCCAAGTGGCTGCTTCACTCCTGTTAACCCAATTATGTATATATCTATGTTGTGTAGCCAAGTAGTATCCTTTGATGTCGGGGAAGTTCATGCCCCCATTTTCCCCTGAGGCTTTTGGCCTTTTCAGGCTAATTCTAGATTTCTTGCCCTGACAGATAAAGTCTGTGAACCCCTTTTCCACCCTCTTGTTGTCTTTATTTGTTGGGCATGTGGGCACCATCTGCATCATATACAAAATTCTAGGGAGGATATTCTTTTTTTTTTTTTACTCTTCTGTTTGTAGCCCTCCAGCCTGGAACTCTCTCAGGCCACTGCACTCACCGACTTGCTCTACCACCCACTGTGCTCCCCCGTCATCTTCAAGTTTGTTACTGTTCCCTGGGTCGGAGGACTATAACCTGGTGAGACTGCAGGGGGCAGTGGCAGGGAACCAGCATTGGGAGTGTGGCATTGGCTCTGGCAGGGCCGTGGCCTATCCAGGGCTGGAGGGGTATTTCTTGTGGTGTAAGCCTGAGACCCCCTCCCCTTGTGTGGTGCATGTCTGATGCTGTGGTGCACGGCAACCCTGCCTGCATCAGCCATGCTGCTTACGTGCAGCCCAGCAGCTCATGGTGCCCTCTGGTCTCCATCAGGGGTCGCCAGAGCACCAGACAACCCATGCCCTCCCACCCGGAGATTAGAGCAGCCCAGTGAGCGCTCTATCCATCTCCCTTCCCTGCCAACCCCTGACTCCCGAGCTCGCTCCTGAACTCGGGTCGTCGGTGTGGCGCAAGGTATGACGTCCAGCGCCTCAACCCTCAGTGCCACCGGGCCTATTGGATATTTATCTTTAACAGGTTAATTCTACCCAACCATGAAAACGGAAGAGCCCTCCACCTACATAGGTCCTTCAGGATTGTTTCAAACATGGGGGTGTAGTTTAGTGCATACAGGCTACCCAGATCCTGTCCCACCCTTATAATCAAGTATGTGAATGCCTTATCCACTAATTTTAAACCCCACATGACCCCTCTCCTTTCACCCCCCCTGTTCAAATACATGATCTCTGATTTATTAATATTCAGTGTGTACCCCGAGAATTTTTTAAACAGATTCACATTCTCCAGGAGAGCAGGCATAGACCTCTCTGGGTTAGTTACAAAAAGTAAGATGTCGTCTGCATAAAGTGTGGTGGTGTGTTTCCCACCCCCCTTACCCATGACCCCCATAATCTGTGGATCAGATCTGATTTTAATTGGCAATGGCTCTATTGCAATAGCAAAAAAGAGAGGAGAGAGGGACACCCCTGCCTGTTGCCCCTCCCAAGCCGAAACTCTTATGATGGTAAACCATTGACTAGTACCCAGGCTTTTGGGGTTCAGTAAAAGGCTCCTACCAAATTTATAAATCCCTCCTTCAGTCCAAACCTATCCAAAACTTTCAGCATATGTAGCCACTCTATCCTATCAAATGTTTCTCAGCATCCATAGACAGGACACATGCCCATCCAGGATGCCAAGAGCCCCACCATATCACATTCAGCAAGCTTCTCATATTGTGATATGACAATCTATCCTGGACAAATCCTGTCTGATTAGGGTGGACCATCAAAGGAAATACCCTTTCTAGTCTTAGGGCATGAACTTTTGTCAAAATCTTACAATCATAATTTAAAAGGGATATTGGTCTATATGGGGAGCATTCCACAGGGTCTTTATTTGGCTTGGGAAGAACACAAATAGCAGCTTCTCAACATGTTTTTGGTAATCCCCTCTCTCCTCTCGCTTCCTCCAACAAATCCCTCAGTGGTTCAGCCAACTCCCTTTTCAATTCCTTATAGTACTCTGCTCCAAATCCATCTGGCCCTGCCACTTTTCCTCTCTGCAGGGTTCCTGTGGCTTTAGTTATTTCTACTACTGTTATTTTACTTCCCAGCATGGATCTTTTCTCTTCAGCCAGTTTCGGTATATTCAACCCATCCATAAATGTTTCCATGAACTGCTCCGAGCCTGTGCATTCTGCTCAGTATAACTTCTCATAGAAGTCACGGAAACATTTCCGAATTTGTGCATCCTCCTATACAAGTTGTCCTTCTTTTGTTCTAATACTTACCATCCTCTTCATCATTCTGCCACCCTTCATTTAGTGCACTAATAGGGGCTCTGATTTATTTCCCCATTCATATATTTTTTGTCTAGCAAAAAACATTCTAGATGTAGCTTCCTCTGTTAGGCATAAATTCAAAGCCTCCTGAGCAACCTGCAGCTCTCTCCATACCCCATGTCCCCAGTGCATATGGCCTTGCATTCCAAGTCTGCAATTTTTCATCTCCAAATCCAACTATTTCTGCCTTTTCTCCCTTTTGGTTTTGGCCATATATCCAATTATTACCCCCCTCATGTAAGCCTTCCCTGCTTCCCAATAGCTACCCACTGTGTCCACTGTTCCCTGATTGTGTTCCACATAGGATTTCCACTGTGTTTTAATGTAGTCCCGGAATTCTTTTTTTGCTAGCAGGTAAGTGGGGAACCACCACACTCCCCTCACCTCCCCTCTTCTCTCCTCATGAGAAGTTCCTCTGTTTGTACCATGGCATGATCAGAAACAAAGACTGGGCTGTGCTTCACATTTGTTAGGCATGGGTAAAGCTCTCTGGGATGTAAACATAATCCATCCTTGACCAAGAAACATGTGGGAGAGAAAAAAGGTATATTCCCGGGCCCAAGGGTTGGTGGTCCGCCATGCATCCACCAGGTTCATAGCTGATAACTCCATTTGCCACTGCTGGACAGCCCCCACCATTCTAGATCTCGTTCTGGATTAGTTCAACCTGGGATCAGCCACACAGTTGAAATCTCCTCCCATTATTAAGTTAGGGAACTGCTTTCTAGTCAGTATATCTATGATTTCTGGTAAAAGACTGGGTCCAGCACTGACAGGGCATACACACTTCCAAATGTCACTTCCCTTCCATCAACTTCCCCTACTACAAAAATATATCTGCCTCCAATGGGTCCTTAACCATACAGTGTATCTGAAATGAAAAACTTTTTTGTAGCAATATAGCCACCCCCCGTTATGAGAGCTATATGACGTTGCATGGCAGGCCCCCACCCAGCCTCCGACCAGTTTACCATGTTCTTTCACAGTCAGATGACTTTCCTATAGCAGTGCCACACTAGCCCCTTTTGCTTAAGTTCTGTTATCACTTTGGTTCTTTTTGCTGGAGAAGTAAAACCCTTTATATTCCATGATATAACCATTGTGGGGAGATCCTTTACCATTTTTGTTTTTGGTATAATCCCTTATTCCCCTGTTTATGCATCAGCCAAACCCTGTACTGCACTTTAAATCTCAAGCTTTTGAGCATTTGAGTATATAAAACTGTGTGATCTGTATGAACATGAAATATAACTATGAACATCAAACAAATAAACAGCGAAACAACCCCCCCCATTTGTTGCTTCCAATCCCTACATACTTGTCTACGAAACCATAGTTGCTTTTCAGCCCTTCTCTCATTCCCCCCCAACTATCAATGTTAATTGCAAGTCTGATTATCCACATATACATCCCATATGCCCTCCTCCCTCCACATCACAAATTATGAGCCTTATTTCTACGTTCATTCTCATTCCCTATTCCCCCCTCCACTGCTATTTATAACCAATGCTTCAACCCTTTAGTCAAAACCTAATAAAATATAATCGCTTAGGATAATATCTCTATTCCCTATCCTCCCCAGCTGGGGCAGTTCAAACCCCTCCCCAAGTAGCATGGCGTCTGCCCTCCCAGGTAAATTCTGTCACGTCCATCTGCACTTTGACAGCCCCAGCAGACCCTCCCAAGACTCCTTCGGAGATCCCACTCCCAGGGTTCAAACCCCTTCATGCATTCCTTCCAGAATAATGGACCAATTAATACCCATTATATGCTCGATTCATCTCATCCCCATGAGCAAATGGGAAGAGGGCCTGTGACCCTTAGCTGCCCTACCTTCACCCATGTCCCACCTTCATTATACCTCCCTCCCATTAAGGGGTAGAACAAGTCCCCTAGCTCGCCCCCCCAAGTTTCATGCCAGCATCTTCTTCTTCCTTCTCCCATCCCCCATGCCATCCCCTTCAAATTTACATTTAATGCTTTAAACATCATAATCTATACAAAGTCCAATATGGCTCCATGAGAACCTAGAGCATGAAAGGTGGGGAAGGCCCGCGCCCTTAAATACCCATGCAATCTCCCTCCCCACGCCCCGAGAACTCACATTTCACCACAGCGGTTGTCACTCCCTTCTGGACACTGTCCTTCACCATTATTTAATGAGCACCCACTTTTTAGGTGGTCCATCAGGTTGGTTCCACAGAAGATACATAGTCCTCTCAAATTGTAGAAATGTAGATCTGAGCTGTAGGCCTCAAACTTGTTAAGGCTATTTAGGTCCAAGTCCCAGTGTTCACTTTCTAAGGGAGTTCAAAATTCTTAATGTCTCTGTTGCCCCAGTTTCTTCCAATGTGGGCATGGGTGTCAGAGATTGAAATAAAGTTGTGGACATACTAGCCTCTGGGTGTCCATGGTATATGTCCTGGCAAGGTGAGGCCACATCCCCCCGGAGTGCCCCATGTGGTTGATCAGTTCCCCCAGGATAAGCGCCATGCTCCGATGGTAGGAAAAAAGTGTCTCAAATCAGAGTTTTTCTCTGCTTCATTCTTTCTTATTCCGTTTGTCCCATTCCTCAATATAGACTTGCAACTTCCCCGGCTCCTAAAATGAATACATGGCCCCTTCTGAATGTACCTTCACGGTGGCTGGGTACGTCATGAAGAATTCCAGGCATCTTTCCCTCAGACCATCCATCTGGTTATTGAATGCCTGCTGCTACCTCTGAATTCATGCATTCATGTCTAGATGCAGCGAAAGTCTGCACCCTTCAAATGTGAGCCCCTTTTTCTTCCTATATGCTGCCATAATTACTTGACAGTCCAGGAAATGGTGCAATCAAAAAATAACTTGCCTGGGTGGTTGATCGTTGGGTGGACGTGGAACCAGGGCTCAGTGCACCTTTTCTAACTTTAATTTGCCATTTGCCAGGGACATTCCCAACAGTTTAGGAAGGGTTTCAGCACAGAAATTAAGCAAGCCTTCTCCTCCCTCAGCTCCCTCCAGGAGGCCTCTGACTCTCGGGTTGTTGTGTCTGCTGTAGTTCTCCTGGTAATCCAGGGCCTCTCTTAGCTCCTCCATATCCTTTTTCAGCTTGGCGACCTTATTAGACACTACCCACGTGGCATCCTCTATGACTGACACTCTTTGCTCCAATTCATCCAGTCTAGTAGAGTGCTGCTTGAGCATCAATGTCAGACTAGAGATTGATCTTTCAGACTGATCCCATCTGGGGTTAATGTTAGTGAGGATCTGCTCCGTGACCGCCTTGCTGATTAGAGTGATCTCCGCAGCCGAGTGGGAGATTGGGCCTACTCAGCTGGTCATCTCACCGTGCTGTGAGACCACTTTCTTTGCATTTTTAGCTGACTGATGGGACGTTTTGCACGAGGTGAGGTAATCATCCATAGCAGCACTATTTCAACAGTACGAGGAATATCAAGTTTTTAGTTTACCATGCAAAAAATAACCTTTTAATTACTTTATAATGCAGAGCGTGGGAGAGATGGGTCTTAATCCGTTAGCTGCTTGTTAGCACTGGAAAGGACTAATTTAATCTCAGATATTTAGGAATGGTTTACATTTTGGCCCAATTAATTTAATAACTGTGGGCCAAAAGGTTGTTTTAGCAAAGTAACCAGGGATTAAGCAAGCAACTGAAACTAGCTGCTTGAGTCACAGTGCAGAGGCTTGCTTTTAAAGACAGATGCTAAGTGAGCCAGTAGTGAATGGTCACAAGGCTAATGGGGGCTGGCTAAGTGGGAATACTGCCAAAAGGGTTGGCCAGGGAGCTAATGTCTGTTTTTTCCAAAAAAGGTACAGTACAGTGGGAATTAAAGTTCAGGACCATGGAGGTGGGGCATCCAGTGCACTGCAAACATTGTGGAATGTATGCCTTCAAGGTTATTGACATGGACGGATTGTTGTATGACCACTGGAAGCTGGTTATAGCACTTGAGACCAGAATTGCATACTCAAGGACAGGTGGCAGTGCTCCAAAATGTGGGGTGGGAGCAAGACTGACTGGATCATAAAGAGACAGAGCAGAAAAATAGGTCCAGGTGCTAGAGACCAGGGCTGGATTAAAGCAGGCAAAGGGTACAGAAAAAGGGGGAAAACAAAACAGACCTCAGCACAACAAGCTGAAATGCTACTGCAGCTAACAACTAGTAGAACAACAAAGGAATTGCTAAGTAGGCTAGCTACATCAATCGCTGCACAAAATCAAAGAAACAGAGTAAAACTGAATTGCTTTGGGGTGTATTGCAAAAGACGAGAAAAAAACTGGCATTTCAAATCTAACAGGGATCCTTCATCATCGGGATAGGGGCTGTCAGAATAGTATTGAATTTATACAGGTCTTTTTGCTACTGTTCTTAGAAGAATACTTTTTCCATATGACCTACTAGCTATTATTAAAGCACATTAAATTAATATGTATTGCATAACTTATTATTAAAGAACATTAATATTTATCACATAACTTATTGTAGCAGATATAGTGTTCATATAACAGCATCCTCGTTTAGAACTCTTTAATCCCTGTATTTCTGAATTTTTGCATGTTTGTCACATGTGAGGTTTTTTTATTCACTATACACTTTGGGGTGTTTTTGTATTAATTTTAATATTGTTTTTTTTCATGCTTTATTGGTGCTTCTTATCAGGAGTTCCGTAAATTTAAAAACTGAATTACTTGAATTGATGTCTATGTAGCTTTAAGTGACCTGTTCCAGCTAATAGGGAAAAAAACTCAGTATACGAGAGTTGTCATTCTCGTGGTAACTTTAATCAGCACAGTGAAACAGGATACAGCAAAAAAGACTCAACGTTTCACTCCTGTACCAGGAGCTTTGTCACGAGCATGACAACTTTCATATCCTAAGGTTTTTTGATACTTAAATTGCTAAGGATTCACTAGTGCAGTATTTTTTGTAAATAATAATCCACAGTCAGGTGTGCGCAATATTGCAATAACTAAATGCCCTGGGTGGGCTATGAAACAAGGAGTACAACCAAGGGCATTCACTGCCCAGGAGGAGAGGTTACTGCAGTACTGACATACACCCAGAATGGATTATTCTACTTAGGCAAGGCAAATTTATTGTTATGGCACCCAGCCCATAAGGCGAACAGTTAATAATCATAAATTAATGTATTAACTCCATGAAATTATAATCATAGATAATCATTAAAAACTAACAGAAACAAATGAGACTTGAGTGTCTTCTTAAGATTTTCTACCAAGGGGGTATTGCAGACAGAGTACAAGAGGCCATTCCAGATCAACAGAGCAGTCACCCCAAATGCTCAGTACCGATAACTTTAACCTAGAGTGTAGGATAGACAGTAAGACCACCTCATCTTATGACATCCAAAAACGGTAAAGTGTTACTGTATAAATACATTTAAACCATGAACTAGAAGCACAAGTCACAGTTGACTAATGTATTTAAAGTCTGAAAGGATCTGGAGGACAGGCACACTCTGGATCACCACACAATTCCATCGATCTATAGAGCCTATTAGTGCTGCATTATATCTAGATAATACGAACATATGAAATGCAAGCAGAAACAGGCCTCATGGTGAATTGAGTCTGCTCAATTGTGCAGCTAGCCCCTCAACTTGCATCTACCCCACCCTCCCCTCCTCTTAACAACCTGCCCCTTCACTCTGTCCCAACCCCTCTTAAATCCCCCCACCGTTCTACAAGATACCACTATCTCGGTCAGAGTATTCCAGTTGTCTACCACCCTTTCCATGAAAAAAGTGTCTCGGTTCCTCCTGAATCGTCCCCCCAGTCTTAGTCGGTGCCTCTTGTGTTCCTTCCCCTTCTGATCTAAAGAACCTTCCATATTAGTCTTGTTTATTCCCTTTAAGTATTTAAAGGTTTCAATCATATCCCCCCATCTCTCCTCTCCTCCTGGGAATACATGTTCAGCTTGCCCAGCCTCTCCTCATAGGATTTTCCCTCCAGTCCTTGGATCATCTTTGTTGCCCTACGCTTCACCCCCTCCAGCAATCTGATGTCCTTCTTCAGGAATGGACACGAGTACTGCACGCAGTATTCCAGCTGCGGCCTGACCAGGGACATGTACAGGGGAAGGATCACTTTTCTGTGCCTGGAGGAGATTCCCATCACTATGCACCCCAGCATCTTGTTTGCCTTTATAGCTGCCTTCCTGCACTGAGCTGAGTGGTTCATACTCCCTGTTATTAGTACCCCTAGATCCTTTTCCTCCACAGTGCTTTCCAATTGTGGCCCTCCCAACTGATATTTCCTCCCCTGGTTCCTTGCTCCGAAGTGCAGGGCCTTGCACTTCTTGGCATTGAACCCCATCGGCCATGTCTACGACCACTCCTGTAGTTTGGTCAGGTCCTCCTGCAGCCCCCGCCACCTCTCTATATCATTTACCACAGCTCTGATCTTAGTATCATCTGTGAAAAGACTGATCCTACTCCTAATCCCATTTGAGATATTGGCTATGAATATCCCAAACAGCACAGGTCCCAGTACCAATCCCTGGGGCACCCCGCTCATGACATCCCTTGGTGATGACAGTTCCCCCACCACCACCATAACATGCATATAAAAGTTAATAACCCCTCAAAAACATAACAACTCAAAGTAAAATATGCATAACTCTTCAGCAAGCATGAGGAAGTCCATTTATTTAGTTTAACTGGCACTATTGTTTCCTTGAGGCATGTAAGGGAAAGTAGAGTCTTTATCCTGGGCTATACATGAAGTTTTTTATGAATAAGTAACTCTCTTCTGCTCTGCATCAAAAATGCTTCACCTTTGAGTAGCAACTGCTACAATACATTGTCCAGAAAGGGTGGTGGAAAACGTCCATCTCAGTGAAAGTACTGCACTTCCTTTTAAAATAATGTAAAAATCTCTTCCTTGGATTCATAGTAGATACAAACACATCAGGGAATATATGAAAATGATGAGACTTGAAAAGAAGTATACTTTTAACCCATCCCATTTGATAAGTATGTCCCCATCAGTTTCAAAGCCCAATTTTATAATAATGGTACTTTTATACTATCAATGCTACTAGCTGGTCTTTCATGATTCAGGACAGAGAAGGAGGATGGGGGAGGAAGGGGAGGAGGAGAAAGAAACATGGCTGAGGACAGGGTTAGGAAAGAGGGCTTATGACCCTAACAGTAATCAAGACCCTGGACCATGTGGCATGCACCCAAGAGTGTTGATGGAACAGGGGCAGAGCTGGTGAGTAAGCTGATGGAGCTGATCAACAGCTTCTTGAACATGGGGGGGTGATAACCACAGGCGAGAACTATGCATGTGGTGCCACTGCATAAGAGTGGGCCCAGGAAAATCCCTGGGAACTAAAGGCCAGTCAGTCTGACCTTTATTGTGGAAAAACTGATAAAAACTATTCAGAAGGAAAGGCTAGTTGAGTTCCTTGAAGCCAACGGGTTCCAAGATGTGAGACAGCTTGGGTTCATGTCAGGGAGGTCTTGTCAAACCAACCTGATTAACTTCTTTGACTGGGTATTGAGAGCAGTGAAGAAGGGTCAGGTGGTTGACATTCTATATTTGAATTTCAGCAATGCCTTCAACTCAGTGCCACTCAAGAAACTGATCAGGAAGTTGGATGACCAAGAGGCAGGGAGCAGATTAACCAGGTAGATGGCAAATTGGCTCAGCGGTAGGGCCCAAATGGTGGTGGTGGTGAATCTCACGTACAAGGGACGTTACAAATGGTGTCCTGCAGGGGTCAATGCTTGGACCAGTGCTGTTTAGTGTGTTCATCAACAAAATAGGGGATGGTATTAAAGGCAAGATCTGCCTCTTTGTGGATTACACAAAACTATGTGGAAGGGTGAACTCAGGCGAAGGGGTGCAGGACCTAAAGAATAACCTTGCTAGGCTGGAGAGGTTGTTAGGTATCTGGCAGATTGGGTTCAAGTTGAAGAAATGAAATGTCATGCACATAGGAAGGAAAAACCCAATGGCCGAGTACAGTCGTGGGGGGGGAGGTGTTCAAAGCCACTGAATCAGAGGAGAGAAAGGATTTGGGGATAACCATCACCAGCTACCTTAAACAAGTTATGCAGTGTAGAATGGCAGCAGCCAAGGCAAACAGAATGCTAGGCTACATTGCTACAGGGTTCATAAGGAAAATGGAGGAGATTATACTTCCACAGTACAGATGCTTGGTGCGACCTCACCTGGAGTACACTGTGCAATACTAGAGCACCTACCTGAAAAAAGATATCAACCAGCTTAAGGCTGTTCAGAGAAAGGTGACAAAGACGGCTCAGAGACAGCAGGGCAGGGCATATGAGGACAGGCTGCGAGAACTGAACATGTACTCACTGGAAGAAAGGAGGGAGAGAGGGAACATGATTGAAGCCTTGAAGTACCTGAAAGGTATAAACAAGGTAGATATTGGGGAACTGTTCTGTCTCAGTAATAAGCCCATAAAGGGGTACTGTTTTAAGCTGTCAGGGGAAGACTCAAGGAGGTCTGGAGACACTTCTTTACAGAGAATGTACCGTTAGGGTGGAATAAACTTCCATCTGAGGCTGTCACTCAAAACATGGCGGAGGGGTCAAGAGAGGGTGGAGGGGAGAGTCAGGGTTGGCAGTTAGGGGGGGCCAGTGTAATCTATGGATCAGGGCCATTGCAATTGAGCAGATGCAATTGACTGTAAGGCCTTCTTCTGGCCATTTTGTATGTACATATGTTTTTAAGTTCTGGTAGAGTCTGTTGAAAGGAAATATGAAAAGCCTAAAAATAAAGGGCAGATTTATTCTGGGAGGTGCAAACTTCCCACAGAAACATTTTAAAAATTCTCTCAAAGACACATATGTGGAATCCAGTGAGTTCAGGAAACCTACACTGCATAGGTTTTGGCATCTTAATTTGTTCTTTATATTTTCAGTCATTTTCCTGACTACTACAAGGTCTCTAGCATGTGCAGAGGTGAGCCTCAAAAGCTGCCAGTTTCCTCTCATTTTTCAAGTTAGTCTTTAATTTCAGTGACCTCTTTTATCCAGCTTTCTAACTCTTTTTTCTTCATCCTGTATTTCTGCCAGCACCTGCTACCACCAGCAGAGTCACCCAGGCCCATATTCCCGGAGACTCAAGGCAATCCATGACACACATAGAAACATAGAAACATAGAAGTTGACGGCAGATAAGGACCGCAAGGCCCATCCAGTCTGCCCATTTCTTTTTCTACCTTATAAATGTGCCATCGCCCTTTGCTCTGTCAGTGACCTATCTATTCGTAGTCATTTGTATTGCTCCCTTATGCCTATCCCATGCCTGTTTGAAGCCCTGCACTGTATTCATAGCCACCACTTCTTGTGGTAAGCCATTCCATGCATCTACCACCCTTTCTGTGAAAAGAATTTCCTCACATTCCCCTTAATCGGCCTCCTCTAATCTCATGCTGTGTCCTCTTGTCCTGCTATTTTCTTATATTTAAACATGTTAGACTCTTTCACCTTGTTTATGCCCTTAAGGTGTTTAAATGTCTCGATCGTATCACCTCTCTCCCTCCTTTGCTCAAGGGTATACATATTGAGCTCCATTAATCTGTCCTCATATGTCTTCTGATGCAGTCCCTGCACCATTTTGGTGCCCTTCTCTGGACTGCCTCAATTTGGTTAATGTCCTTGTGAAGGTGTGGCCTCCAATACTGCACCAGTACTCCAGATGGGGCCTAACCAATGTCTTGTACAGAGGATTATTACCTCCTCTTCGACTTGTGATACCCCCTACTAATACACCCTAACACCCCCTAGCCTTACCTACTGCTTTAGAGGTCTGCTTGATGATTTTAGGTCATCAGTGATGATGATGCCCAAGTCTCTTTCTTCCTTTGTGACTGCTAGAAACTCCTCCCAGCCTATAAGTGGCTTCAGGTTTCTCCTATGTGCATGATTTTGCACTTCTTGCATTAAATCCCAGTTGCCACTCTTCTGACCATTCTGCTAGTTTATCCAGATCTCTTCTCATTCTGCCCACCCCATCTGGATCATCTACTCTGTTGCAGATCTTGGTGTCATCTGCAAACAGACAAGCCTTACCCTCTAGTCCATCTGCAGGTCACTAATGAAGATGTTGAATAGGACTGGCCCCAGGACTGATCCCTGAGGTACCCACTTGTGACTTGCATCTCTTCTGACTGTATACCATTTACCACCACTCTCTGTTTTCTGCCAGTCAACCAGTTTGCCACCCAGTTGACCAGCTTCTGACCCACCCGAGCCTACCTAGCTTATTTATCAATCTTCTATGTGGAACAGTGTCAAAAGCTTTGCTGAAGTCAAGGTAGGCGACATCAACTGCCCCTTGGTCCACCACTCTGGTTACCAGTCAAAGAAATCTATGAGATTAGTTTGACAGGACCTTCCTTTGTAAACCCATGCTGTCTTGGATCCTGTGCCCCATGGATTCCAGGTGTTGCACTATCCTTTCCTTAAGGAGTGCCTCCATAATCTTGCCCACTACTGAGGTAAGACTGACCGGTCTGTAGTTCCCCGCCTCCCTGCTACCACTCTTGTGGAGTGGGATCACATGAGCCCTTCTCCAGTCTTCTGGGACCTCTCCTGTGCTCAGAGACTCACTAAACAATTCTGCTAATGGCTCTGCTAGTTCCTCCTTTAGCTCCTTAAGTACCCTGGGATGTATGCCATCAGGTCCCATTGCCTTATCCACCCTGAGCTTAGCAAGCTCTTGTAGGACCCTTTCTTTTGTGAAGGGAGTAGTGCTCACCTCCCTCCCCTGTGTCCATGATGCTGAGCTGTGGGCCCTGCCTACCTTCTCTTCAGTAAATACTGAGCAAAAGTATCTATTTAGGATAGATGCCTTTACAGGGTCCTCCTCCTCACATGCTCCCTTTCTCCATTAAGCTTAGCAATACCCCTCTGGACTTTCTCCTTTCACTAATGTATCTATAGAAAGTCTTGTCACCTTCTTTACTGTTCGTGCTAGTGTTTCCTCAGTTTGGGACTTTGCCTGCCTTACTGCCTTACCTGCTTCCCTTAGGGCAGTTTGGTATGCCTCCCTATCTTCATCCGCTGTGTTCCTTATATTTTCTGAAGGCCAGCCTTTTGGCTCTGACCTTTTCTGCTGCTGTATTTGAGAACCAAAGTGGTTTCCTTCTTCTTTTACACTTCCTTTCTGTCTAACACAATGGGATGTTGCTTCAAGTATTGTATCCTTAATGCTTTCCCACTTTGCCTGTACCTCCTCACCTGTGTTTCTTTTGCCAGGGCTAGCTTAACTCTGTTGACCATCTTATCAAAGTCAGCTCCTCTGAAGTCCCATATTTTTGCCTTGGAATGGGATGATTTAGATGTAGTAGCCAAATTGAACCATACCATGTGATGGTCACTGGCCCCAGGTGACCTTCTACCTGGAGATCTGTGATCCCTTCTTTGTTAGTCAGTACTAGATCTAGGATAGCCCTGTCTCTTGTGGGTTGCTGTACCAGTTGTTTGAGGCCCTCCCCTGCAGGGAATCCACTATGTGTCTAGTTCTGGCCGATGTTCCTGCTGGTATTGACCAATCTGTATCTGGCATGTTGAAGTCTCCATTATCAGAACCTCCCTTTAGCTGTCATGTTTTGTATATCTTCTAACAATAATGTGTCTATGTCCTCCTCTGGTCTGGGGCCTGTAGACAACCCCAGTTCTTATGGCTGTCCCATTTCCTGTTTCAGGGTGACCCACAGTTCTTCTGGCTCCTTATGTGTATTCTGAATTTCTGTAGCTTGATATTTTCATTAACATGCAGAGGCCTCCTCCCCCTTTTGCACCTCGGTCTCTTCTGAACAATACATAGCCAGGTACTGAAGTCTCCCAAGTGTGGTTACTGGTAAACCACGTCTCACTAATTGCTACTATGTCCAGTTTAGCCTCTGACATTATTGCCTGCAGGTCTGGGATCTTATTTCCCAGGCTGTGAGCATTTGTGTACATGATTTTCCATTGGCCAGATTTTGGTGTGTTAGTTGTTGAGTGAAGTTTGGCATTACCCCTGTGCATCGTATGGGGAGACAAACCTTTTTTCTTACCTGGTGATGCAAATGAACGGCAAACACGCTGAATTCCTGTTTGACCACTAGCTGAGGGGGGAGGGGTGTTCTTCCCATTTGACGATGGGGTGCTGCACCCTCTCCCATTTGCTAGTTTAAATATTCTGCAAAGACGCCAAACTTCTGCCCCAATGCACTGACCTCTTTAGTCAGATGCAGTCCATCAAATTTAAAGAACTTTCGCCTCCCAGAACTGTTGCCAGTTCCTACAAATCTGTGTCCTTTTTCTGGCACCAGTCCTTGAGCCACGTGTTTAGCTCCCTATCTCCCTTCTCGACCTTCCGTCCATCTGCCCTTCTCCCAGACTGGCAGGATCTCAGAGAAGGAGATGCCGACTAAATAGATGATAGTTTGTCACCCAGCCTAGTCAGGTGTTCCTTGGTCTCCACAACTGACCGGGTTGGTGAGATCATTAGTTCCTATGTGTACTAGGACATCAATGTTTTCTCCTGCTTTGTGAACAATTTTAGTAATGCGGTCAGTGTCTCTCCATGCTGATGTACCTGGGAGACATCTGACCATCACCCCTAGCTGGAGATGGGTATCAACTCCCGAATCATGGAGTCTCCTATGATCAGAAGTTTTTGATTTCCTTTGTGCTTGTTTAGTTTTGGTTCCTGATTTGGGTGAGTATTGTTGTGCCAGCTCCTGTGCCAGAGTGTCCTGCTCTTGCAGTGTCTTCTGCCTCTTTATTTGATTTCAGAGATAGAGGCAGATACCTGTTTGTAGTGTTTATATGTTTTTGGAGGTAATGTGTTGGAGAGAGAGTGATGGGGCACCTGATTTGCTCCTCCTAACCACCTGCCAACCTCCTGGACCAACTACCCTCTGCGGTCGAGGTTTTCTGTTGGATGCTGGGAAATGGCGGTGGTTCTTATAATGTATTTCCTCTTCAATATGAAATTTGAGGCGTGCAATCTCTGCCCATGCTGCCCGGAGCTGAGACCTAAGATCTCCAAAGGCCCAGCATGTAGGACAGTGTCCTAAATCCTGTAAGACTGTCCTTCTGAAAATTGTTCCACAGTACCTGCAGTTAATGAAATCCATTACAAATAAGTTGCTGGGTTTGTAACCTAGTCAGAGTAATTAGAAGGAAAAAATGCAAGTAATGGTTTAATTGTGCTTTGTTTAACTTGTTATAACAAGTTAAATTACTAGTGCCCTGTAAATGAGATCACCTTGTGGAGGCCCCACTGATCCGCTCTTCCTGCTCTGCCACAGGAAATGTCACAACTGTGGTACCCTATAAAGGAGTGTAGCGTGGGGTGGTTGAGATGGGTGGGTGGCTGGGCCCTTCCCCTGCCTAAAAGAAGAACCACGGACGAAAGAACAAGGAGGTAAGAGCAGAAACAATCAGTCAACAACAAATGCAGTAACCCTGAAAGCTTATCCTAATGTTAGATAAAACTGTAAAACCTGTAAAGCACCACCTGTAATAATTTCAGAGAAGATATACCCTGTAAGAAACACTTTGCTCCAGAGAAAATAAAGCAGTAACAGAAGATATACCTTGCAAAGACAATTTGAATCAGAAGATTACAGCAGTAATCTGTTAGCACACACCTGTAGGCACACCTTGTAATAATGCAGAAGAAGGTATACCAGCAACAACAATTTGAATCAGAGAAAAATAAAGCAATGAAATGTTAACAACAAACAGTAGCAATCCCTGTGAGTAAAAATTAAAAACACCACCACACAGTAAATCTGCTTAGCCAAACTAAGTCTTAATCCTTCTCCCTTGCTCTGGTAAGTTTCTCTACTCTGCCTTTCAAGCAGTCTTAGAAGGAAAGAGCTCAGGTGAAGCTAGGTGCCTTGGCCAGCAAACCAAGTCTTCTACACGAGGGTGGTCCTTCCCTGCCTTGCTTCCCCCACACCCTTGAGGTTGGGTCTACCTTCTGCCCATGGTGGTACTCCCCCATGTATCCTGTCATCCCGGTGGAGGTCTTCCCTGAGCTGCCCAGGGGCTGGTGAGAAGATGGCCCACTGTGGCTGTGAGAGGCAGGGCAGGACATCAACTTGTCTGGTGGTGCCTGCTTTTTCTCTGTAATCCCCTGAGGAGCCACCATTCAGTGAGGCACAAGGCTTCACTGTGTTCGCTTCCACACATACCATACAGCTTCCACACATACCATCAGCTGCTCCTCTCTGCGCTGTGACACAAGTAGGTTTCTCAACAGTTACAGCACTTACTAAATTTCCTGCTACAACCACAAGGTGGTGCTACAACATACTCTAATACGGTGATTAACTACAAACACTGCATCTCTCCTTTACTTTAGTTCAAAACTGTATACAGTAACTATAACTGAACTTTTGTTATAAGAACTTTCATGAACTTTGTTACACTGCATTATCATGTCAAAAGTTAATACCACTGTACAACTCTGTCCTGCTGTGGATATGCTGTTGTGAAAAGCCTTCAGAAGTCAATAGTACCTTATCCATAGTCTGTATGATGAGATGGTGGTTTTCTGTTTATTCTCATGGGGTACCTCTTAGTTGGTGTGGTGCCCATCTGGGTAGCTATTGTGTCCTGAGGCACTTGTGGTACATCAGTACTCACTTCCCCTGGTTCACTCTGCCTGGACTATGGAAAAGATCTGAAATCTCCATCCTCTTCATCACCCATCCCTGATGTCATCTGTGTAGCATATTTGATTTTCTTGAAATGTGATTAATTTTCAGTTTCAGAATGGCCATTTCCTCTCACTGTAGCCATTGACCCTTTCACTTGTACATCCTGGTGTGGTTCAGTGTTGCACAGAGTGGATAGTTTATTCTCTTTCTTCTTACAAAATACCGTACTGCCAGGTACAACGTGGGCAGCTTGTGCATGATGAAATCGGTTGGAATACGTTTTCATCTTAGCTTAAACTGCATAGTCCTTGTCACAGATTTCTTTCTCAAAAACTTGTACTGTTTCTTCACTAGCAACAGGAAGCGTTGTTGTTTTGCAATTCAGAAACAGTTCTGCAGGCGACTTGTCAGTTATACCATATGGTGCAGACTGATGGCCTCTAAGAGAACTTACCTGTTTTCCATGATGTACCTTGTGTGCCTGCCAATTGTAGAAATGTACCCGTGGTGCGTATGAACTGTTCTGCTTCTGCATTTGCCTGTGGCCAAAGAGGTGTGATCTGTCTGTGCGTAAATCCTGAATATGTTTCAAAGTTCTTGAACTGCTCATCAGTGAGTGGTGGACCATTGTCTGTCCGTGAAAGGATCTTGCACATCACTGGTATCACTGTGATGGCGGCAGTTGGTCTAACAATTTTCACAACTGGATTCCTGGAATATTTAATCTGTAATAACAAGTAAATACTCTCCTGTAGATACTGTTCCATTAAAGTTTGCACTAATACAGTATTCCACCATATTCCTTTTGGTAATTCCGACATCTTTAATAGCTCAGAATGTGTATTACGTGTTGTAGCTTGACAAGCCAGACAGCACTTTGTCATACCTTCAGCTTCTGGTCTTTTTAAGGGAACCATACCTTTTCTCAGAGTAAACATTTTGTTTTCACTCTTCTCTGATGCCCTTCATGAGTAAGAGATAACACTCTGAGCTGTAAGGATGAAGGTACCACAATTCAAAGAGTCACATAACATCATGTCATCACCAGGTGATGTGGTCAGTTCCTTTTATGTCTCTTGCATACGCTTTAAACTCAGCTGCGCTGGCTGAGTTACAGTGAACAGTATAGCACTTCCCACTGTGTATAAGAGATATCACTGTCTGCAGAATTGGGTCATTCAGTGTCTCTTGCTGTATACATGGGAAATCCAATAACACCCTACAAAAGGGAAAAGCAAGTAGAAGTCTACCTTAAATCTTAAAGGGGGAAACAAATTAGTGCCTAAGTAGGGTAAAGTAATGGGGTGACCTGGACAAAAGAGGGAAATCAAGATACACCCTGTCTGGGATAAGGGTATAAATTCAATATCAGATAATAGGGGGAGTTCATTTGAGAATGATGGGAGTGGTGCAGTGCAGTGGCTGTGGGACGACAGTCTTCAGGGAGACTTTCTGGAGACTGAGGTGCTGCCCCATATGTGTGCACTTCTATGGGCTGAGGGCAGAGTCTCTAGACTGTGGGCCAAGTTGGGCAGGATTCAGGGCACCACTTCCCCACCCAGGGTCAACAAGTCCACTGCCATTGTCTCAGAGGGTGCCTAGAAAAAGGACCAGCTGGACTGTGGTGGGCTCCAAGAGGGTGGGGTAGGAGTAAGGGAAAACACATCCCTCAGCCAGTGCCACTAAAGAACTCTTTTGCCACTCTGGAGGAATGGGACTGCCAAGATGAGGCACCTGTAAAAGTGATGAGAGGATATGGGGTCTATCAGAGTGCAGGCTCCAAGGTAGGAGGAAGGGGAACCCATCAGAAAAGGAAACAACTTCTGGTGGGGGACTCAGTCATCAGGGGTAGTTTTGGGAACACCACGGGAAGAAAGGAAGGAGATGAGGTGCTTCCCCGGTACCTCAGTACGGAGTGATGGAGGGGCGGATCTTTAGGATTGCTAGGAGAGCTGGGCAGGAGGGGGAGCTGGATGTCATTGTCCATCTGGGGACAAATTACCTGGCTGGGGAGGCAGCCAGAGTGGTGCAGGACAGATTTAAGGAGATGGGGAGGGGCCAGAAGCAGGTAGCATGCATGTTGGCCTTCACTGCAGTGCTACCTGTGCAAGTCTGGGGGATGCGCGGAGATACTGCACTGTGGTCTTCAACAACTGGTTGAAGGCATGGTGCAGTGAAGAGCAGTTTGGATTCATCAGTGACTGGAGTCCTACCTGGAAGGATAAAGGTCTGTACAAATGAGATGATTCCCATCCATCCAGGAGGGAAATGGCAGTCCTGGATGGAAAGTTGAAATGTTATTTTGATGGCCATTTAAACTAGCCAAGTGGGGGAGCAGGAGTAAAGAGGGAGGCAGTGACTGTCCCTCACAGATAATGGAGCACCCGTTAAGAAAAGCCCAAGGGAAATAAATTCCCAAGGGGTAGTGGGGAGTATGGACAAGGGGGAGGGAGGGATGGGAGGGTCAAGAAGCGGAAATGAGACTGGGAAAGAGGGTGGGTAGAGGGAGGATGAAAAGGAAAAGGATGGTACCAGTGAAAAGGATAGGGTGAAGGATGGACTCAGGAAGGGAGGGAGAGCAAAGCAGAGACAGGGAGGGATGAAAGGAGTGGAGAGCCATGTGTGCCAACACAAGGAGCCTGGGAAACAAAATTCCTGACCTTGAGGCTACCTGTGCAGAGGCAGACCTGGATCTGGTGGCCATAACAGAATCATGGTGCACCGACAACCACTGCAGGGAGGTGGCCATATCCGGTTACAACACATTTCATAAGGAGAGAGCAGGGAAGAAGAGGGGGTTGTTTCATATGCAAGGGAAGATACAAAGGCCGTGGAAATACAAAGACATAGCCAGGAAAGGGAGGCATTGGAAGTTCTTTGGGTTGGCTTAGAAATGGGGTCCAGGGCCTTTATACGTGTCGGGGTGGTGTACAGGCCACCAACACAGGGAGAGGGAAGCTAGACAGAGTTTGGGGGGAGGCCATAAGCAAAATGTCAAACAAAGGGGAAGTAGTAATCATGGGTGACTTTAATTTGCTGGATGTGGACTGGAACATCCTGGCCACAGCTACAACAAGCAGCAGGGTCATCCTAGATTACCTGCAAGGGGCATTTCTCAGGCAGATGGTTACAGATCCCACTAGAGATGGGGCAGTGCTGGATCTGGTACTTACAAACAGGGACAACATAGCGGATGTCACAATGAGTAGCCCTCTGGATTCAAGCGATCATTGTATAGTGTGGTTTAGCATATGGATTGGGCAGGGAAAAACCACACTAGGACAATGGCTTAGACTTCAGGACAGCAGATTTTAGAGAAATGGGAGACTGCCTCAGGAAATACATTGAAGGGGGATAGCCACGGGGTGGAGGCACAATGGAATAGAATAAAAAAGGGAATAACTGAGGTAATGGCGAGCTGTTTAAAGGTAATATGCAAGGGTAAGAGGAGAAAGAGGCCACTGTGTTGGACAGGCATAAGGGAATCAGTGGAAAGGAAAGGGCGAGGGAGAAAGCACCGGAGATCAAGTAGGGTCTTTGACGATACTGTACGTAGGGAAAAATGGCAGACTGGGTACGTCAGGCAGTCTGTGTTTCCATGTATTTCAGCTAGTGTGATCGCTTTAGGTATCGCAGGCTGCATTATGAAGTTCACATATTCCTCTGCTACTTTAGATGTTCTGAGACATGAAAGATTGTCTTCTGGGACTGGGTGATGTGGAATGTAGTCTCCTGGGTTGTCTTTTCCAGATCTGTAAACAACCTTAAAATCATATGATTGTAGTTGCAAACCCCAGGCATGCAGGTGGCTTGGGCCTGTGGGAACCCAGTGGGGGTATTCCATATTAGTTCCAGAGGCTTGCTGTCAGTCACTAATGAGAAACAGCTGCCATAAAAGTACAAAAGAAAATGTTCACAGCCTCCATACTATGACCAAAGTCTCTCACTTTCTTTGAGGGTACCATCTTTTTACTCCAGCTTCCTCCCTTTCTGTCTAAATTCTATCTCTGTACAAGAGGTCACTGGCTTTTATCTAACCTCTTCTTCTTCTCTGGTATTGCGTTTGTTGCCCTGAAACCAAAGAGCCTACCCTAGTGCCACCCTTCTTGTTCCCTCCATTACCTCAATTTTTGACCAGACCTTGTCATCTGGCATTGTCCCTGATCTATGGAAAATTGCTTGGCTGGTCTTCAAAAAGGGTGATCACTGGCTCGTTGAGAATTACTGTCGTATAGCTATCCTCTCTACACTCAGCAAGCTCTTAGAGAAGGTTGTTGCTACTCAGTTAACTCAGTACGTATTTAATTTTAATCTCCTAGCTCCAGAACAGCACGGATTTCGTAAAGGCCAATAGTACAACCACAGCTGTCATCAAGCTAACAAATGAAATTAAGTCTGCTAATAGGCTTGATACATATTTACCTATAAGTTGGTTCACAAAATTACACTCTATTATAAACAAGTTCATTTGGGCTGACAAATCTCCAAGGATTGCTTTTGAGAAACTTATGTACCAGAGAGAACTAGGTGGACTCAAGTTCCCTAATTTTTTGTTGCATTATATGGCCACACAAGCAAATACATTTTCTAAATGGTTCTGTCATGCAACAAATTGTGAACCAATATGGGTGGCTTTTGTCTGTTCCGATGAGTAGACAGGAGGAGAAGTATACTGCGCATGTCAGAATGCACGTCAGTATGCAAGGCTGAACAGTCTGACTGCATGCTGAGGTAAACGCAGGCTCCCTGAAACTCTCCCTCATCGATTTTCAGCTAATCTTCTCTACCCCTATCTCCGCATCAGCATCGTTTAAGATATAAGGCTGGTTCTGTAGCAATAAGTCTTTGGCTACAATTTTTTTTTGATGTGGTGAATTCGGATCAGCTGCTCGGCCATTTTTTTTGAACGCTTTAAAATTGGCACCCTTTCCCTCACTATTCAGCATTTTTTATGTCCCTTTCTCGGTTTTTAATTTCTCCCCTCCCTTCTCTCTGTCTTTATTGAATTTTGGGGAAGGAAAGAAGTGAAATGGAGACACGAGGAGTGCAGTGTTAGCTGTAGGCTGCCTTCTTGGGGGGGGTATGTCAGGCCTCTACCAGCATGTTCTGGACCTTGCTTGGACTACAGCGGTATCTAAGCTACCATCAGCGCAGTTCAAAACTCAGCAAACTCAGCAGAAGATGCAGAGATTAAGAACAAACAGCCTCATGCTACAGACCTAGCGGCTTCAACGGGCAGCTCGTTAAATGGAGAGAAAGAAGATAAAAAGCAGGTCTCCTCTTCTTCATTAGAAGGCCTTGATCTGGTCCTGGTTACAGGTAACCCCCCACCTGGAATCACCAGGTGGAAGGGGTAATTTTCCTTTGGTGCCTCTAAAAATAGTTTGTCTGAAATTAATTAAACAAAGCCAAGCACCACCCCCCCTTTAATATTTATGCCAGATCGGTCACTCCTTCATATAAAAAAGACTCTGTGAAATGTGAACGAAAATCACTGGTCTCTGTTTGTTCAAGTACTGCAAAAAAAAAAAGGGGGAAAAAGAATATCTCACCAAAGGGGACTATAACAGTTAACAGAAAAGGGGAGAGGATAAAGACAACCAAATTAATCTGTTTGCTGAAGCTAATAAAGAAACAGGCCATCCTGTGATTTTAAATTCCCCAACTTGCCTTTATGATATTCTTTCAAAAAAATTAAGAATGAAGGCAGATTTGGAAGAAAACATGGCATCATCCTCAGCTGCTAAAAATAGGAACAAACAGTCAGATAAAGCTGAGATGGAAGGAGAGGGGATGGAAAGAGGCAAGGAGAAAGAAAATTATATCATAGTTTGTAAGGTTGAGACTTCAAAAACCTCAGAAGAAAGTTTAGAAGACCCTTATCAAGCTATATTAAAAGAAATGAGGCAAGGATTTGTGAGCCTGAATATGGCAGTCTCTTCTCTGACACAGAAATTTTCGGAAGTTGCAGAAAAATTTGAAACATTATCTCTCAGGACAATGGAGTGTGAAACCCGTATTAGCAATATTGAAGATAAAATACCTGGGTTATCCACCACTTCGGAAAGAAGCAATAAGGAACTTGAACATTTAAAATTAAAAACTGAAGATCTGGAATCAAGGTCCAGGAAAAGCAATTTAAAAATAGGCAATCTGCCAGAAGAGATACAGGGAAACAATCCACTAAGCTTTTGCGAACAGCTGTTGTCCAAGTCATTAGGTCTGCCCTCTCCGGATCAGAAAATCGAATTGGACAGGGTGCACCGGGCCTTTGGTCCTACAGATAAATTTAGAAGACCAAAGTTCATGTATGTAAAACCACTGAAATTTCAGGACAGAGAGAGAATACTGGCTAAAGCTAGGGCAGAAAAAGGCATCCATTATCAAAGCATGTCCCTACAAGTATATCCTGACATTCCACCTAATATCTTAGCCAAAAGAAAAAGTTTTGATTTCATTAGGCACAAATAGAGGAACGAGGGTATTTCTTTCTCTTTGAGATATCCAGGGAAATTTTGGATTTTTTTGGATGGGAAACCCCTCTTCTTTCATTCTCCATTTGAGGTAGAAGAGCTATTAAGAAAAAGGTCACAACAAGCCCCTGAAAAACTGGATTGGGGGAAGGGGGACAGCATAAATAGTGAAGCGGAATCTGTCTTTAGAAAAATTATTCTGCATAGTGCTAAAAAATAGTTACCTGGGGGGGAGAAGTTTATAAAGTACATATTTAATATGTATATATAATATCTAGGGGGAATATGTAAAAAGATTATGTATTTCAGTCCCCCATTCCCCACATTTTTTTTCTTTTTTTTCTCTTTCTACTTACAACTGGTAAGAGGGTAGTTTGATTATTGGGGGAGTATCAGTCAGGTTGGTTGGGAGGTGGAGGGGTCCTGCTCTATTTCTATCCCATTTACCTTTACATCTTTGCATACAGTAAAGGTTCAGAGCTTTCAATGGGGGGAGGGGGAAAGGAGCCCTTTCGTTATGAGGGCTTATAATAAAATCAGTTTTTGGATCTTCTCAATATATTCTGGGCATTATGGTTTAAAAAATAATATGCTAGTCCTTTGGGTATTGAGATCTGAGATTTTGGATAACTTATATGTGGGTTTGGGTTTAGTAGATAGGTACTGGGTAGATTTTCACAGAAAAATACAAAACATTTGAATAAAAAGTATAAAACAAAAGAAAAAAGCTCTTTGATATAAGGAATAGAGCTCGTGGGTGCGGAGCATGGTTAACTGCCAACATGGTATCACGGATTGGTTACCTTGTTGAGAATACCATCTTTATGACTTTAGGTGGACCTGATCAGTTTGGAAATGGTAGACCCCATCCACCCCCAGTCTGGATACTGTGTCGGAACTGAATTATGGCATTATTGGGGCAACTTTTTTCTTCCAATGGAGCTATTGAAAATTATGTCCTGGAACCTTAATGGTTGTAAGGAAAGGATTAAAATAAGAAAAGTAATACAACTAGCTAATAGGAGGAATATAGATTGCCTCATGCTACAAGAAACTGATTTTGATAAAAAGATGCCTTATATTTTTCAAACTTATTTAGGGCTGTTGGTTATATCTTTGATTTTTCTGATAAGGCCAGAGGTACAGCAATTTTTATCAGAAAATATCTCGGCTATGAATTAGTTAAATCTGTGATAGATAAAAATGGCCGATATGTAATGATAGTGATCAAGATCTGCAATAGATGTTTTACACTTGTATCCTTATATGGTCCTAACCAGGATGATCCAGCGTTCTTTATGGATTTCTTTCTGGAACTGTCTCAGCTGGAATCTAATATTATAATAGCAGAGGACTTTAACTTAACTTGTAACTTAATTGATAGGACACCCCCTATGACAGAAAGGAAGAAAAGGGCTTTTCAGTACTTTCAAGTACCTCAAGGGAATTAACAAAGTCCAAGAGGGTAGCATCTTCCAGAAAAAGAGATGTGCAAGAACAAGGGGGCACAATTTGTAGATAGAGGGGGGACGGCTCAGAGGTAATGTGAGGAAGTATTTTTTCACTGAGAGGGTTGTGGATGCATGGAACAGCCTCCCTGAGGAGGTTGTGGAGTCAAGAACAGTGGGGGACTTCAAGAATGCATGGGACAGGCATAAGGCAGTCCTGGTGGGGTGTAGGAGGAAGTAAGCTGTTGGTTAACTAGGATCTGCAGCTTATCTGTTAGGTAGGAAAATGGGCAGACTGGGTGGGCCAAGCGGTCCTTATCTGCCGTCAAACTCTATGTTTCTATGTTTCAGGTGCTACAACAGGCGATGAAAGACTTACATTTATATGACCCTTTTAGAAGCCTGTTCCCCTCCCTAAAAAAATTCTCATACTATTCTAAGACATATAAAACCTTTTCAAGGATTGATTTTTTCCTAATCTCCTCAGACCTTGGTAAATTTTCTTATAATGTTTCATATGAAACAATAAGAATTTCAGATCATGCCCCAATATTATAAGAAGTGGATATTACTGATCGAAGAGATCAAAGATATATCTTTAAATCATGGAAATTTGATAACTCACTGCGGTCTCCTAGGGGCTTTAGAGATAATCTCCAGGAGGAGATTATGGCCTTTATGGGCCATAATGTTAATCAGGGAGTAAGCATTCAGATAATATGGGACTTCTTAAAGGCTTATTTAAGGGGATGGGTTATATCACAAGTGGGTATTAGAAGGAGGAGATGGGATCAGGATTTTGTGGTATTAGAAAGACAGTTAGCATCAGCTGAAGCAGAACATGTTGTAGGAGGTTCAGAACAAACATAGTTTAACCTCATGATTGCAAGAAATAAACTGGAAAAACTTTTACAGGAGAAATCAGAGAAAGACGTATAGGGAGTGGGCAAAATATTATTTTTATGGTGATATTCCAGGCAAACTCTTAGCCTATCAATTGAAGATGGAACAGAATAGAAATAGAATTAACAAAATTAAGAGAAGATGGCCAATTGGTTACATCAGAAGATGAAATAAATCAAACTTTTCATGCTTTTTATAGTAGGCTATATAAACCAGAGAACCAAGCAGAGCAGATTAGAATTAGAGAATACCTTGATAGAGTTAAACTGTCCCAAATTTCAGAGTTGCAGGCTGCTGATTTAAGTATGGAAATCACTGTGGAAGAGGTCTTGAAGGTTATGAACACACTGCCTAATGGTAAAACACCAGGCCCTGATGGTCTCCCTTTTGAAATACATAAAAACCTTAAGGATACACTTGCTCCTTGGCTTGTGAATTTATTTAATTCCTCTGTGGAAGAAAATAAAATCCTGCAATCTCATAATGAAGCAGAAATTATCTTGCTACTTAAAAAAGATAAACCTCCAGAATACTGTGGCTCTTATAGACCTATTTCTTTAGTGACTACAAAATCTTCACAAAAATGTTGGCAGTGAGGCTGGCTAAATATGCATCATGCCTGCTACATGAAGATCAAGTGGGCTTCACAGAAGGCAGAAGGCTGCAGTATAAAACCAGAAAAGCTTTTGATATTATTTTTGCATATTCAGGAACGGACACTGCACTTTTATCTTTAGATGCTGAAAAAGCTTTCAGGTGCAGTGGTCGTTCCTTATAGAGACTTTAAGAGGTTATGGTTTTGGAGGTAGTTTTTTAAAATGGATTCAATTACTCTATACTGATCCACAGGCACGTGTTAGGACAAATTCCGTTGTATCTCCCTATTTTCAACTTTTGAGAGAGACAAGGCAGGGTTGTCCTTTATCCCCTTTGATCTATTCTTGGAGTCATTGGCTATTAAAATTAGATTGGAAGCCCAACAGATAGGCCTCACTTCAGATTTTGGCAACACTTGTTATCATGCTGTACGCAGATGACATTTTGATCTCCCTGAATAACCCCAATTATTTCTATTCTCTTCTCAATAACATTCTGGAAGAATCTGGTGCCTTGTCTGGCTATAAGGTGAATTGGGAGAAATCAGAGTTGTTGTATTTAGGCAACCCTCTGAATTTAAGGGATAGTACTTTAGTAGCAATAAAAAGGGAAAAAATTAAATATTTGGGGGCTGTGTTAACACAAGATATTAACAAAATAATTCAATATAATTATGACCCATTGCTATCCAGGATAAAATCGGATCTGGCAAAGTGGCAACATCTTCCATTGGTTCTGCTTGGCAGAATTAACATTCTAAAAATGAATATATTGCCTAGACTCCTCTTCTTATTTGAATCTATCCCCTGTATCCTTAAAAAGGTTTTTTTTTAGATCTGGATAAGATAATCCAGAAATTTCTATGCCAAGGATCCTCCTCCCGAGTTGCTTTATATAAGTTGCAGTATAGTAAGGAAAAGGGGGGGTTTGGGATGCCCTAATTTTGGGGTATATTATTTGGCAGCCCAATTAGAAATTGTATTTCAATAGTTATTTAATACAGATAAAAAAACATACTGCAGGTATGGGGATAGAGGAAGAGGCTGCTAATGGACTGAGGCTAACAGATCTCTTATCTTTAATTTGTTATTAAGGGATTTAGTCCATTGTCAGCTGCTCTGTACACTACTGGTACTACAGCCTACGCATGGGCCCAGGCTAATAAATTACTTAATTATTCAGGAAATATTTCTGCATGGACACCAATACATAATAATACATATTTTCCCCCCTCTATGAAAGGTAAAGTTTTTAAAGAGTGGTACTTTCATAGACATATCTGGACCTTAGGTGATTTCTATGAAGGATATAACTTTATGACCTTTGAACAATTCCAGATTAACTATGACATACTAATCATAGATGGCAGTATCTGCAAGTCTGGGACTATGTCTATAAGAAGAACCATAGATCCCTCCTTTTTCTTACCACCCATTTGGAGGAGATTTTTATAAATTTGGAAACCAATAGCCATTTGATTTCCAAACTATATACACTTTTATGGGCAGACTCTTTACAAGGGCTAGAAGTAAACAAGTCAGCTAGAGAGCTGAATACTCAGATTCCAGATGAAAAATGGTTTCAGGTTATGAACCTTCAGAACACCAACATTAACAACAACCGTCTATTGCAGATCTATTTTAACCTATTGCACCATACCTATTACACCCTGGTTAAACTTCATAAGTTCAATGCCTTGATTCCAGAACTCTGTCACAGATGTGGGGGTGGAAGGGCTACCCTAACCCATATGTTGATAAACTGCCCATTGATAAAGGATTATTGGTCAGTCATATGGGCCTTTTTGTCTAGGATTTTGGGTTATGACTTCCCTTTTGACCCTGGGATTGCTATTTTCATTTTTTCTATGGAATCCCGGGATCAACAGAGATGTCAGAAAACTCTATGGAATATAGGTGTGCTGGTGGCTATCAAAACAATTTTACAGCATTAGAAAGATACAGTTCCTCCTACATATAGAGAATGGGTCCAGAAAATGCTTGATCAGGGCAAGGTTGATAGGCCCACCTTTCACTTGGAAAATGATTATTATGAATTTGGTCAAATTTGGCAATCATGTTTGGCTAATTTGTATAATTTGGTTTGAAGATGAAATTAGCAACGATGGAGTCATATAAAAGTCTTCAGGAGATACCACAATGAATGAAGCACCCACACTCTGAGCTCTTTTCATCAAAAAAAAAAAAAAAAAATTAACCAATATGTTTTCCTATAGGCACATTACTTAGGATCTACAAACAAACATGCAAGTACCTTAAAATACATTTAAGTTATGACATTAAATAACCCATTTTATATAATACAAATTTTAATATTAATAATAGAGTCTTTACTTCAAAGGATTTTCTGGAATTTATTATATGTAATGTATCCAACATTTTGGAGTGAGGTTATAGTCATTCATTATCAGATAAAAAAAAAAGATTTTAACTTAAATAAGAAATCCATACTAAATTTCTTATTAGTGAAACTTTCATTGAAAGCCCATTATGGTTATCCTACATGTTCTCAAGACAATGATTTTCCATTACATTTAATTAGAGCCAGGACCAATTCACATCCTATAGCCAATCTATATAGATGGGTTTTAAGCCTTTCAACATCTGATACCCCTATTATAAATTATTTTTGGCATAAAGTAGCTCCTGATGGTAATATTAAATGGTCTGATATATGGCAAAATATGTTTAGATTTATTCCATTAGATAACCTAAGGATGATTCAGTTCAAAAACCATACATATTACTTATTATACGCCAGTTAAATAATTTAAAATAGGGTTAAAATCTTCTGATTTATGTCTCAAATGTAACCTAGAACCTCTGAACATATGTTTTGATTCTGCACACACATTCAGAATCTCTGGGGTGACAGACAGATAAAAATATTACAGAACATTATTAAATCCTCTGAAATAAACTTAATTTCTGCAGTACTGGGTTTTTATAAAGAAAAGTTCCCTATTAAAGAAAGGACAATGTTAGCCCTGATAGGAGTAACCGCAAAACAATCTATTCTTAATCATTGGTCTGACACTAAAGCCCCCACCTTTAAGGACTGGTTATCTTATCTAAGAAGAAATTTATTATATCTAAGTTTAATCTACACCTTCCATAACAAACATTACCAATTCACACATTGGTGGGGGTGATCTCCACACACTGGTACTGCAACTAGATGGATTGTAATTATTTCCATGCCATCCTGCTTCAATGATGTATGCTATCTCTTGTTTCTATAACCTTGAAATGCTTATTTTTGGCATATCTCAATAATAAGATTTAATAATAATAAGATTTATTTGATTAAGCGCCTTTCGAATTTCAAAGCGCTGTACAATATTCATAAAAACAAAACACATGTACAAATACATGCAATATAAAATCAGAATTATACAGGAAATGCCTTTCCCCATAAAAAAGTCTTAAGTGCCTGCTTGAAACTCCCCACCATCCTGCGCTCCCGTAGCTGACGGGGCAGAGAATTCCAGAGGGTAGGTGCCGCAAACCCAAAGGCATGCACACCAGATGACTTCAAGTTTCCTCTCGGAATCTCCAGCAACCCCTCGTCAGCCAAACGGAGCTGTCTCAAAGGGGTGTAAGGAACCAGGAGCTCTTTCAAGTAATGCCTGTATTATATTTATACAGTTGTTTTCTTATTGATATGTACTTCCAGGCCTGCACCACTATTTTGGTTAGATATATTATAATCTGGACTTTGTTTCCTTTATCTATAATTTCAATGATCATACTTTGAATTTATACAAGTAAGAATGGTGTTCTACACACACACACACACACACACACACACAATATATATATATATATATATATATATATATATATATATTTATAAATATGCATTCTTAACTAATTCCCAAGGCACAATTAGTTTAGATGGAGTGAGGTTGTTCTTTTGTGTAGTTGGAATATGTTTCTGTTGTTATAATGTTTAAAATCTAATAAAGATTGGAAAGTTTAAAAAAAAAATTAAGTCTGCATGGACCAGGGGAAGCAGTTTTCAATAGCTTTTGACCTGGATGTTCATTACCTAATGTATATCAAACTGTCAGCACTAGGTTTCTCTCCCCAAGCTCAAAACTGGGTTGCTAACTATCTTTCCAACAGGTACCAAGCTGTCAAGTTCCATCAGACCTGATCTACAATGCGTGTGTGCACCTGTTAAGCTTGTTGTGCTGCAAGGTTCCATTCTTGAGCCCTTGCTCTTCTCCCTCGTTATTAAAAACCTCTCATGGGAAACTTAAATGGTATTCCACCCATACAATCTTGTCCTTGTCTTCAGCTCCAAAAATTTTGATTCCCTTTTTAGTGTGCCAGTAAATATGATCAAAGCCATCCAGCTTCTCAACAGTTAAATAAAGCAGTATCTGCAATGATTGCACAGGACACGCACCCATTTTCTATTGCTGACTCTGCTGGGTTTCAGGAGGTGACGAAACTTGCTGTCCCTTGATATCAGCTGCCATCACGGATATATTCCTCCAGAAAAGCTGTGCCAGCTCTTTATAGGGAACTGCGCCAGAAGGTAAACAGTGCCTTGCAGTCATTGGCTGTTGAAGAAATACATATAACAGATATAGGGATGAGTGCTCAAACAGTAGACTACACGACTGTCACCACTCACTGGCTATCATTTTCCTTTGCAACATCCTCTGGCACCACCAGAGAGCAACAACATCCTCACAAACAGGCTTCCCTCTGTATTGCAAGTTTTGACAAAGAAAATCACGCTGGTGAAAACATCTTACAGGATTTAAAGAAATAGTTCTCAGAATGGCTTTCCTGTAATGGCCTTTCCCCAAGATTAGTGGTTGCAGACAATGGAGATAACACTGTGACAGCATTAAAGGATGATGGGTTTCTGCATTTTCCATGTTTTGCACGTACATTCAATCTAGTGGTACAGGACTTCTTCAATGCAGACAGTATGCAGAATATGCTGGGTGCTGCATATAAGATATGTGGTCACTTTAGGCAGGCTGCAAAAGTTTGTAAAATTTTATTTGAACCTGCAGAAACAGAATAATTTAACCAGTTCACCAGGTAAATTAAGAAGTTGACACTCAGTGGAACGTCACCTTTTACATGTTACAGGGGCTCCAAGAACAACGCAAAGCAGTGTACCAGTACACCACGGACCATGCAGTAGGGATAGAGGATGTTACACTCACCTCTGGGCAGTGAAATCTTATATCATATTTATGCCAGTTGCTACAGAAATTTCAGGAAGCCACAGGTGAAGTGAGTGCTGACAGTGCAACACTAACTCGAGTCATTCCATTGATATGTCTTCCCGTGCAGAGACTGGAAAGATTCCAAGAAACATTTGAAGAACAAGGTGTAAGCACAGGTGTCACTTTTGATGAAAAGCTGTCTTTTTGTTTGGAAACGGACCACAGGATTGCCATGATTTTGGGATCTGAGCATTATGTGATAGTAACAATGTTGGATCCACATTTCAAAACCAGTTTGCAAGGTCTTCTTCAGTCTGGTAGCATAGACTTCAACCATTATAAAAAAACAGCTCAGTAATACAGTTGCTCTAAAAATGATAATAGAAACTAGGACTAGAAGTGTTGCAGCTGCTGATCATGGAAATAGCCATGCTGCCTTCCAAGAAACAGATCCTAGTGAAGGCAAAAAAATAAAAAAAGCCTTGCATTAGGAGTCAGAACCCTGGGGCAATTTATATAGTGCATCCACAGACAACATTTTGGCAGGACTGGATGACACAGAGAAAGATAGTGCTGTTACTTCTCCCATCACAAGCCACTCAGTAAGCAGTATGGTGGAGGACTTCTTAAAGGATTCCAGAAAGATAAATGTTCAAGATGATTCACTTCAGTAATGGTTTAAAAAGGGTGTGGTCTGGCCAGCATCACAAAAAGCAGCCCTTTACTATTTAAGTCTCCCAGCAACAAGTGTCCATTCAGAAAGAATATTTAGGACCGGTGGCGCTGAGGGTTGAGGTGCTGGATGCGACACCTCGCACCACGCCGGTATTCCGGGTTCGGGAATGAGCCCGGGGCGCCGGGGGTCGGCTGGGGAGGAGAAGAATGAAGCGCCCAATGGCTGCTCTTCTTCTCCAGGAGGGGGGTTCGCTGCAAGCTCCCGTCACTATATCGCCATCTAGGGAAGCCTGGTGGGTAGGTGCAGTAGTGGAGCAGCAGCATGAGCACTGGGCAGACATTGGCAGGGTTTGGAGCCTTCCAGCTCATTGGCCCCCATTGCACACTGATGTCTAGGGAGAACAAGGGAAAAAACCCTCAGTCTCTCCCAGGTGGCGACACCTCCCTGCTCGTCTCGGGCTCACAACAGCAGACCCCGCTGTACAGGATCTGCATCTCAGCATGTTGGCTTTGGGGAGGTGAGTACGGGGGAGTGCCTCCTCACCCTGCCTGGGAGGTTATCCAGGTGCCTTGATTACTGTATGGATCTGTGGTACTCTAGGGGCAGTTCACGGCAAGACCAGGGGAGAGCAGTTCAGAGGATGTCTGAGAGAGGGGAGAGACGAGGTAGTCAGGAGCATAAAAAAAAGAATATTTAGCGCTGCTGGTTATCTTGCTAGTACTAGGAGGAGAAAACTCCTTCCAGAAAATGTTGAAATTCTAACTTTTATTAAACTAAACTATGATGTATTCGTAGGATACTCAGGAGCACTCCCAAAACCCTGCTCGGTACAGTAGTGGTGACGATGAGCCTGTTGTCAGTGATGTTGAGGACGAATAGCAGTACTACAGCCCCCGTACTGGGGGAAAGGGAATGTTGCATCAGCCCGTCTCTCATGTCGTTCATGTCCTGTCTCATGCCAGTCACCATTTTGATTCTTCCACTGAACTGCTGTTTGGCAAGACTGTGAAATCTAGGGGCTACTCTATGGAACGCATGAAAGAATTTTACACTCGCACATTTTTTCTTCAATCTTTTATCTGTAAGGTTAACTTAAATTTGTAAATGACTGCATTGATTTCTGGTAGATGTCTTCCAGCTATGCACCCTAAGCACCAAGTCTCTATCTTGGATGACATCTAACCTCATTCTGAATTCTGACTAATCTGCTACTCTTGAATCAGTAGTCATCTATGAAAGAAAAAAAAATTACACACACTACATAAAAGTGGGGTATTCACTCACAAATCACAGTGCTACCTCAATCTGACTACATGATTACTTTTAGTATTCATGGCATCATATTACCCAAAAAAAATGTTCTGCGTATGTGCATTCTGAGTAACAAAACTGCTGAAACTGTGGGGGTTCATCACTGGCTACACAAACAACAAAGTCGGCTTATAAAAAAAATCACTTCAAAAGGGCAGGTGGGAGGGTCCATCTGTTATATTCTCTGTGTGTACGTGTTCTTTCACAATGCTACCTCAGTCTGTCTACATAATTACCAGTTCGTTTTTTTCATGGTGTTGTACTACAAAACAAAACAAAAATAACACATTTTACAATTCTACAGTTTTAAAAAAATTGTAGCGTGCATGCTCATTCTAATTGAATCTGGAAGCCCATCACTGGAAACACAAACAATAAAGTCACCTTATCCAACATCAGTTCAAAAGGGTGGTGGGAGGGTCCAGCATATCCTGTGTGTGCATGCTGCTACCTTTTTTTTCTTTAAATATCTCCTCTCAGACCATCATCTGTCAATTACTGTGTCCTCCTGTCCTGTTACCCTCCTTTAGTCACCAAGTCACTTTTGTCAGCAGTGCACACCTTGCTTAACAGACTAAACAAGGTAGCCAGGGGTTACTGTTTTACTGTAACCATTTTACTGTAACTGTGTTTACTGTAACTTAACATACATACTGTGAATCATTGCCCATATTACAGTAATTCCACATGAAAGCTTTAATGTACCCGACAAAGCCTATGGCTGCTTGAAACTACTGTACTTGTTATTGTCCTCATTATGTTCTGTATTGTTTCCCCGACGTGGAACCTTTGTAAAAGAGCCTTGGCTCAAAGGTGTCTCCGAAATAATAATAAACTAAATAAACTAAACAGTTGTGTGTGTGTGTGTTTTGTGTGTGTGTGTGTGTTAATTCTTTGATAACCAGGTAAGGCCCACCAGGCACAAGTGCCTGTTTTCAGGGGTGGCCCAGGAACACTGGGGTGGTTAAGCAGTGACTTGTTCAGAGTCACACAGTATGCAAGTGGAGGTTGTGGGAAATCAAACCCATGTCTGCTAGACTAAGCACAATCACAACTCTACTCTAACCTCTAGGCTATACTGCCAGGAGATACTGCTATACTCAACTGTTACATTGCCTCAGTCTATGTCTCCTGTCATTCATTGTTAAAAATTTAGACTACAAGCAAATGAAATTATGTGCTGATTCAACTTTAGCACTGGCTCACAATACCTTACAAGATACATAGTTTCCTGTGAACTTACTAACGGCTGGGCCTTGCTAGCTGCCATGCTATTAAACTGTTTTTTGTCAGAATTTAACCTGTTTTCCTTTATATTATAACTTTAAAATAAAGGTACAGGCCATGTTTCATGCTGAATGAATTTTGACCATGAATCCAAAATGAGAACCAAAACCAGAGATGATTTGGCAAAACTAAAACCTCCCCAGTTGTGCATACCTCTAGTAGTACCATTTTAGAACAGTACAATATAGTTTATGCCCTTTGTCAAGTTCTTGCATTGTTGGCACAATCATTCCATGTCCTATTGTAGAATTCTGACTGAAAGGAACATAAACTGCATCATACAGTTCTAAAATTATACTTAACACCAGAGTGTCAATGAAAAAAATCTCTGAGGTTAGTATTGATGGAACAATAACAGAACTGGAACCAGTTATTTGAAAAATGTTTCTATTGGAAAAAATGTATTTCAGGTTCAGTGCAGTTCTCCTTTAATTCTTTTGTTGGCACAGAGTTTTTTATGAACGGTTTTGGATTATTTTTTATTTTATTTTTCTGCAACTGAAGGGGTGCTGCCCAGGGTAAGGACTCTTTATAATAATGATATAGCACACTTTGCTTCACAACTGCCATCTTGCATGTGTAAGCCCCCCAAAATGTGCTTACCTGCTGGGACAAAGAGAAAAAGCAGCCATACATCTCCACCCCCCTCCCTCCAAAAAGCAAGAGAGGAGAAAGACTGCCTTCTAGGAGGGAGGCTGTCTGGCTGAGGGGAAGCTGATCCACCCTGTGTCTTCAGTATGAAACCACTGCTGCAGTAGAAACCAAAGAGCGATAGAAGGACAAACAGGCCTGCCTGGTGAATACTGTATACAAAGGCCCTTGGGCGAAGCTGGAAAGGCCAGACAGGTGAAGAACAGTGCCTCCTCCACCCTCCATGCATATCCTTGAATCAGGGAGACCATCACCCTCATGAGGAAGCCGTGAGTACCCCGAGCTGCAGCTCTGGGGATTCTTTGTTTGCATCAGCTAGGAGGGTTGGGGAAGAGCCCCACCCCCAATGACAGACTGATTTTCCTTGAACCTGTGTTTCTCTGCAAGGCCCCCAATGAGTGACTGCAGGCCTGCAACTGAGAACAATGAGGTACCCACCATCTGGGATTGTTCTGGGTGCACCCAGGGAAGGGGGGGAGAGCTCATACTGGGTTGTGTGCCTGATTTTGTGGAGGCTCGAGGGAGTAGCCCTCACCTCTTCTGTCTTAGATCATTTTAAATAAAGAGGGATTATTGTTTGCCTTCTTACATAAGTGTTTGTTCTTTGTTATAGTTGTTGCGGGGTGAGAGTGTTGATCTAACTGTGCCAAAGGGATCAGTCACTAAGGGGATATATCATTGTTCCTGGGGGGTGGTACCCTGTCTTGCCCACAGGAGGCCATACCATTGCCCCAGGTGGAGGCACCAAGTCACCACTGATGATACGGCCAGGACTCAGGCCCGGCCCCCTTGGGGGAAGTACACTGAGGACTCCGAGGGCTCCGGGGCAGCCCAGGTGAGTGAGACAAGAGGGGCTGTTACACATGAATCACTGTGAACTCTAAGATCCCTCAGTTGACTTTCCCTTGATCAGATGTTTAATTTTAAAATGGGTATTATGGCCATAAAAACTTTTTCTGGGCTCAGCTCCTCCATTCTTTTTCAGTCTGTTTCCTTCGCAGGACCACCAGGCACCCACCCAGTAGCTCTGCTAGTTGTGTATTATTTCACGTTCCTCAAATGCACACTACTAAAGAGCAACGTTCTTTGATGTTCAAGTTACCAAAACTGTTTAATGTCTTGCCCCAATCAGTTTGTTCAAAAACCTTATCACATTTTAAGGGAATTTTTAAAAAGTACCCTATTTCAAACTCTGATTGTGTTCATTACTAGACCTGAATAACTTTTTAATTATTTTTTTTATTTATTTATTGAATTCTGTTAACCAGGTAGGCCCACTGAAAATATTGGTCTCTTTTTAAGGGGTGACCCAGATTTAATTACACATAATACACACAAAAGTACATTATACAGGGTGTGAATATGCAAACATGAACAAAACAAGTCAAGTACATTTGAGCTATGGATGCAGTAGACATAGGGATACAGGAGATTAGTACACAGGCAAAACAAATTATTGGTCAGGGCAATAATGCCATGAATTACATTCAAAGTCCAGTACCACAGTGTTACGCTGTAGCTCAATGTACAGGAAGCAAAGTACAGTTGCAAGGCGTAGCATCACTGGTACAGAATCAGGGTCACTAACGAGAGGCAGCAGTTACAGATTGGTGATTGTAAGAGCACAAGCTGCGCTTAAGCAGATATACCTTTAGGCCTCTTTTAAAACCTTCAACTGAAGGGCAGTTTTGGAGGGAATCAGGAAGAGTGTTCCATAGGGATGAAGTTGAGCTAGCAAAGGATCTCACTGCCGTACTATACCTTCCCCTGGGTATTACTAATAAGAGACAACCAGAAAACCTAAGCTCTTTTCTTAAATGTTTAAAGTGCAAGGTGCCTTGAAGGCAGGGAGGAGTAGGGGCCATTTAAAATTTTGTAGGTGAGGCAGAGGAGAGGATATTCCAGCCTACCCTCCAAGGATTGCCAGTTCAGGAAGAGGAAGAGGAAGATGTTGCAATGGTGCATCCTAGGTAGGGCACCTAATGTAAATTAGCTGATCTTATTATAGTGGACTTTACATTTATGAAGTTCATTGCTTTTCCAGGAGTTAAGAGCTGGGGTTCCATACTGTAATAGGGGGAGAAGCATACTTCTAGCAATGACCAGTCTAGATTCCTTGGTTAGATTGTTATCTAGGTGGAAGAGCAAGCCAATTTTTTGGTGCAAGGATTTAGAAATATAACCTATACGGGTTATGAAGGAGACTTCTTGGTCTAGGTATACCCCTAAGTATTTAATTGTCTCAACCACCTCAATGTGCTGCCACCTGATGTGGACAGATCTAGAAGGTGATGCCTGTCTGCACCCACACGTCTGGGACCAGACAATATTGCCTTTGTCTTTTTGGCATTAAGAACCTATTTATTCAACAGGAACCATCTTTTAAGTGTCCAGAAGTCTTCAGCAAGATGACTGTTAATGAGTGGGACATCTCTGGAGCTCCTATATAGTACTGCATCATTGACATAACGCTAAATGCACTCCCCTCCACAATGAGCAGGTGAATCATTCCTGCACTGTATTGTTTATGTATGTATTTCTGGTCAGACATGAAAGTGGGCTAAATCAGCATGTGGACTTATCAGTAAATAAAATTCAAAATTCAAATTCAGAATGCCTACCCGTTGCACTTTAATTCCTACCATAGGGCCAGAATGACCACCTTAAGGGCCTCAAACCCACTCTAGGGCCCGTATGGCCACCCTAGGGCAGAAGTGACCACACTGGGTCCAGAATGACAGCCCTGTGGGCAGAATGAACACCATATGGTGAAAATAACCACCTCCTGGTCTGGAATGCCAAACCTAGGACTAAAAATGACCACCCTGGGGTTTGGAATTAGCACCCTCGGGCTGGAATGCCCACTCTGGGGGCTGAAATGATAACCTTGGGGGCCCAAATGCTATCTCTGAGTGGCACAGTATCCACCCAAGGATTTGAAAGCCCACCCAATGGCCAGAAAGCCCATTCTGGAAGTTGGAATGCCTTAGTGGCAGACAGTCCACTCACAGGCTGAAATGCCCATCCTGTGTGCCATAATGAACATTATATGGCTGAGATGCTCACCATAGGATCAGGATGACCATTTCCTGTGCCAGAATGTGCCTTAGGGCTGTAATGACCAACCTGGGCTCTGGAATGACCACACTAGGGTTGGAATACCCACCTTTGGGGGGCCATAATGCAGAGTGGCAAAGTGACCCACCCAAAGGTTAGAATGCTCGTCCTAGGGCCAGAATACCCATTCTGGGTGCTAGAATGCTGACCCTTGTTGACAAAGAGCCCAGCCAAGGGCCAGAATGCCCATCCCTTGTGCCAGAATGAACACCCTGTGGCCAGAATGCACTCTCTGTTGCTGGAATGCCAACCAAGGAGGATGGAATGCTACCCCAGGGCTAGAATGACCCCACTGGGCCGGAATATTAATTTTTCCTCCCTTGGGGATGAAATAGGGTGGCTTAAATGGCAACCAGTGGGGCCTAAATGACCATACTGGGAACCAGATTGCATCCCTGGGACCAGAATGCCCATCCTAGGGGCCAGAATGGCTACCCAGTGGGCTGGCATGCACAAGTGAAAAAATGCCCACTCTAGGGACAGAATAACCACTCTAGTGGCCTTAATGACCACATTGGGGGCCACAATGACCAGCTTGGGGGATGGAATGTCCATCCTGGTGGCTGAAATGCCCACCTTAAGGCCAGATATCCACTCTCAGGGCCGTAGGGGGCTGGAATGACCACCCTGGGGACTAGACTGCCCATCATGCGGCCAGACATCCAATCCTGGATACTGGATGGTCACTTGGGGGCTAGAATGCCCTTGAAGTCCTTAAATGCCCATCCTAGGGCCAAAATAACCACCCTTTTGGTCAGAATGAGTGTCCAGGGCAGGAATGACTACCCTCAGGTTTGGAATAGAAACATAGAAACATAGAATTTGACGGCAGATAAGGACCTCTTGGCCCACCTAGTCTGCCCATTTCCCTACCTAATGCATAGGCTTCAGATCCTAGTTAACCAATAGCCTACTTCCTCCTACCCCTACTAGAATTGCCTTATGTCTGTCCCATGCATTCTTGAATTCTCCCACTGTTTTTGACTCCACTACCTCCTCAGGAAGGCTGTTCCATGCATCCACAACCCTCTCCGTGAAAAAATACTTCCTCACATTACCTCTGAGCCATCCCCCCTCTATTACCTCTGAGCGTCCCCTCTCTAATTACCTCTGAGCTGTCCCCTGAATATCTACCCCTGTGCCTTAATGCTCACCCTAGGATAAGAATGACTACCCTTAGGGCTGCAAAGCACCACTCTAGGGCAAGAATGACCACCCTAGGGTAGGAATGACCATCCTGGAGTCTGGAATGAGTAACCTTAAATGGCTAAAAGATAGGACACAGAGGGTAACTATAAAACGGGAGCCATTCTGTTATATCTGGAGTACCTAGTGGAGTCCCCCAGGGCTCAGTGCTGCATCCCTATTTATTCCAGGTTTATGTTGCTGACCTAACTGATAAAATAAAAAACAATAATATCAAGTTTGCAGATTACCTCAAAGTGTGTGTGTGGGGGGTGCTGCAGTACCCAAGAGGATGTTTTGTCAATCCAACAATACCTCAACAATATTTCAGAGTGGACAAGTTCATAGGGTATAGCCCTAAACATTGACAAATGTAAAGTTATGCACACGGGGCCCAAAAATAATCAATACCAGTACCATCGGGGGGAGGGGGGAATCACTGTACATTACTACTACAGAGAATGATCTGGGAGTAGTGATAGCAAATCATTTTAAATTTTCAAAACAAACCAATGCAGTCATTAGTAGGGCCAATAAAATACTATGGAATATTAGGAGGAACAATGTGTCCAGGAATGTCAGGGTACTCCTCCCTCTTTATCGTGCCCATGTGAGACCGCATGTCCGTTACTGTTCCCAGTTTTGGTCACCACATAACAAATCCAATATTCTGCAACTAGAAAGGATACAGAGAAAATTCACTAAACAAATAATAGAAGTGCATGACAAAGAGTATCCAAACAGATTAGAATTGTTAAACCTCATGTCTCTAGAAAGCAGAAGACAAAGAGGGGACCTATTATTATTACGGATGTAGTAAATGACCCTTACCTATCTGTGGAAATGGGATTTGCTTTTAAACAGGACAATGTGGATACCAGGGGCACCCACTGCAACGTCATAGCTTCAAGTACAAGGCAACAGGAATAGGGAATTTTTTTTCACAGAGTCATCGGAATGTGGAACAATCTACCAATACATATACTTGTCAGTAAAACTAAAACAACATTCAAGAACAGACTGGATAAGTGGATACTCAATAGGAGAGATCCACCTAGGTAGGGGTAATGAGGTGGAAACTATAATGGGCATTTCGCCTCTTGTTTCCATCGCAACCTTAGTATGAATCTCAGTATTAACCTTGAGCTGAGGGTTCGAATGCTCACGCCGAGGGGCACAATGCCCACTCAAGGACTGAAATGCCGATACAAGGGCAAAAAAGGCGCATTCTGGGAGCTGCAATGCCCAACCTCAGTGGCACAGAACCCACCCAAATGCCAAAATGCCCATCTTATGTGCCGGAATGAATATCCTGTGGCCAGGATGCTCACCCCAGGATCAGAATGACCACTTCTGGACCAGAATGTGCCCTAGGGTTGGAATGTCCACCCTGGGGGACCATAACCCTAAGGGTTACAGTGAACCTCCCAAAGGCTAAAATGCTCACCATTTGTGCCTGAATGCCCATCCTTGGGCTGGAATGACCATGCAGGGGACTGGAGTGACCATCTTGGGGACCAAAATGCCCACCACGGGGCCAGACTTCTAATACTAAAACCTGAATTGCCATCTGGGGGGCTGGAATATCCTTTGAGTGTGTAAATGCCCCCCCTAGGATCAGAATACACATCCTGTGGCCAGAATGATGACCCAGGAGCCAGAGTGATGACCCAGTGGGCTGGAATGCCCAACTGACAAAATGTCCACTCTAGGGCCAGAATAACCACCCCAGTAGCCAGAAGGAACACTCAGGGGGTCATAACTACCTTGGGGGTTAGAATGTCCATCCTATGTGTCTTAATGCTCACCCTAGGGTAATAATGAACACTCTCTGGGCCACAGACCACTATTATAAGGAACAAATGACCACTTTAGGGCAGGAATGACCACCCTGATGTCTAGAATGAGCACCCTGTAGTTGAAATGACCACTCTGGGGGTGCAAATGCTCACTCTGAGGGGCACAGTGCCCACCAAAAGACTGGAATGCCCACCCAAGAGCAAGAAAGCCCATTCTAGGAGCTGGAATGCCCACCCTTGGTGGCACAGAGCCCACCCAAAGGCTGAAATGCCCATTCCTTCTGGCAGAATAAATATCCTGTGGCCAGTTTGCTCATCTTAGGATCCAAATGTCCACCCCCAGGGGCCAGAATGTGACATAGGGCTGTAATGATCATACTGGGGTCCTGAATGACATCCCTAGAGCTGGAACACCCATTCCAGGGCTGGAATATCCACCACTGGGGCCATAACCTTGAGGGGCATGGTAACCCATCCAAGGACTGGAATGTTCACCCTTTGTGCCTCAATGCCCACCCTAGGGCCAGATGCCCACCCTCAGGGCCTTAATGCCCACCCTAGGGATGGGACTGATCACATAAGGGAGCTGAAATGACAACCCTAGGGACCAGAATGCCCACCATGGGGACAGACGTCCAATTCTAGGACTAGAATGACCACCTGGGAGCTGGACTACCTCTCAAGTGCCCACATAACCCCCCCAGGTCTGGAATACCCAGCCTTATGGCCAAAATGACCACCCTGGGGGCCAGAATGACCACCCTGTGGGCTAGAATGCCAGAGTGAAAAAATGACCACTAAAGGGCCGGAATAACCACCCCAGTGGCCTGAATGACTGCCCTGGGGGCCGAAATGCCCACCCTTGGTGCCTCACTACTCAGCTTAGGGCTGGATGCCCACCCTCAGGGCCATAATACCCACTCTAGGGCTGGAATGACCACACAGGGGGGCTGTAATGACAACCCTGGGGACCAGAATGTCCACCATTTATTTTATATATTTATTTCGGTTTTGTTAACCGGGTAGGCTCACTGAAATTAAAAGTCCCTTTTTTGGGAGCTACCCTGAATTAATTACATTCAACAGTCATGATTGCTGGCATTAGTTTTTTTTTCATTTTCTGTTACTGGAATTGCAATTTTCACTGGCCACTAGATGGTGCTGCTGTGCACCACTGTGCCCACTGTCCTTATTTGTGGAGACTGTCTTTCAATTCTTTCTGTTCGCTTAAAGATTTTTTTTTTGTTGTAATTTATTTGAATTTGGGTCTAGTAGCTGGAGTGCGTAAAGGCAGCGCATTGAATAGCTGTGCTGCAACGATAGTTACAGTCGGGCTGAGTTCTGTTAGTGACAAACCGCAAACTGAAAGTTTTTTTTGTTTTCACTTTAAAGAAAAGAAAACACAAAAGCCAGGAAAAAAGATAGCCTGTTTTGGCAAGTGAGGAGACTAGAGTAGTTTATTTCATTCACATATCTGGAATGTAGCAATGCAGCATGGGCTGCGCCCATTGGCTCACACTGTGAACCAATGGGTGCACCTCGACAGCCGGGCGGACAGCGGGCGGGCAGGCAGCAGGCCACCGCCGCTGACCGGGGAGCGGGTGGTGGGCTCAGTGGAAGGTGGGGAGGGGGGGTACCTAGACCACCGGGGTAATAGGATGTTTCCGCTGTACTGATGCCCACGATCACAGAGGCGGTCCACTGGACCACCAGAGATGTTGGCTGGGAGGTTCTCTCTATTAAAACAGATGCCCATGATCGGGCACATAGCGGTCCACTGGACCACCAGGGATATAGGACGGGGGGGTTCTCTTTCTTAAAACAGATGCCCGCAATCGGGCACATAGCGGTCCACTGGACCAGCAGAGATATTGGATGAGGGGGTTTATTTAAACAGATGCCCGCGATCGGGCAGCACTCGGTCCACTGGACCACCAGGAATATTGGACAGAGGGGTTTATTTAAACAGATGCCCGTGATGGGGCATGGGGGGCGCAACCAGGTGCAGCAGGAACTCGGTGGCCACCCACAGGTGGCAGCTGCCATGTTGCACCCTGCAATGCGGCAGCTCACCTGTGGGTGGCCATCGGTTGTTCCTTTATTTTTTTGGCTTAACTTTGTGCTGGCTCAGGTAGGGGTTGCGCATGCATGGCTCTGCACATCCGGGCTGAATTCCGGGCTGTGTAGGTTATGCGGGGCACGCCTACCTGTGCCTGCATACATAGACTGATGTGCGCCCGCAAGATTAAATTTGATTTGTGGTGCACTTTTTCCTTTTGAATATCGCTATTGGTAGATCAGTGGTTGCGTGATGGTAACACTGTTGCACCATGTGCAACCTTTTGAATGTCTGGGCCTTTGTGTCCAATATTCTAGCCACTTACACACCCATCTCATGATGTTTTTGTTAAAACCCAAGTTTTTTAGTTTTTCCAGTAATTTATTGAGGTGGCACTATGTCAAAAACCTTGCTTAGGTCAAGGAAAATAATGTTACCTGCACTGCCATTCTCTAAATACTTACTAACCCCTTCATAAAAAGTTAGGGAGTTCGTAAGGCATGACCTGCCTGGTTTAAAACCATATTGCAGTTTATCAGTAATGCCAAGCCTAGTATTTTCACTTTCTATTATACTTTTTATTGATTTCTCCATTACCTGCCCTAGTACAGACATGAGGATAATCGGCCTGTAGTTACTTTGTGCTTCCCTGTTACTTTTCTTAAACACGGGTATAACCCTCAGCTGTCCTCCACACATCTGGCACTTCTCCTGTAATGACTGATTGATTGAACATGAACTGTAGCACAGGGTCAGTTCCTATGCTATTTCCCTAATTAACCTTGGATTTATGCTGTCTCGTCCCACTGCCTTATCTGGTTTTACTTCCCCTAGACTGCTTACTATCTCTTCCTTTGTTATTATAAAGGATTGTTCTGTCTTTCCTGAGTCACATGTAAAATTTTCCTTTTCTAGCTGGTATAGTTAACAAAATCATTTATACAGTTCCTCTGCCATTTCTGTGTCATTTAATATTAGTGTCCTGCCTATTTTGATTGGACCTATGCCTTAATCTATCATTTTTTTCCAAGTTATGTATCCACAGAAGGCCTTTATATTTTACTTATTATTAATTTTATTTCATAACTGTATTTGGCCCACCCAAGGGCTGGAATGCTCCACCCTAAGGCCAGAATACCCATTCTGGGTGCTGGAATGATGGCCCTTGTTGGCAATAAGTCCATCCAAGGAACAGAATGACCATTACTTGTGCCAGAATATACACCTTGTGGCCAGAATGCACACTCTGGTATTGGAATATCCACCCTGGGGATGAAATGCCCACCCTAGAACTAGAATGACACCAATGGGGCAAGAACACCTACACTTGAGGCTAAAATGGCCATTGGAGGCTGAAATGGCTACCAGGGATCCACAATGGCCATACTAGGAAATGGAATGCACACCCTGGGGCCAGGATGCCCACCCTAGGGCCATATAGATTGTTCAGTGAGCTGGAATAACTAAATGACAAAATGCCCACTGTAAGGACAGAATAACCACCCCAGTGGCCTGAATGACCACTGTGGGGTTGGAGTGACCATCCTGGGGGCTGAAATGCCCACTCTTGGTGTCACAATGCTCACCCTAGGGCCAGATATCCACCCTCTAGGCAGTAATATCCACTCTAGGGCTGGAATGCCAGAAAGCCTACCATGAGGGCTGGAATGACTACACAGGGAGCTAGAATGCCTATCCTAAGGCTGAAATGACCACCCTGGGGTCTTGAATGAGCAACTTCATCCCGAATGTTCACCCTGAAGGGAGCAGTGCCCACCAAAGGACTAGTAGGTGGTAACGGTATGTTTGTATCTATGCTATTTGGTGTAGTTGTAAGATACTTTATATAGGAATGACTACCAGGATGGTGAAGGTTTGCATACAGGAACACATCCATGCAGTGTAGAACATTAAAGATGACAGTTCCCTTACAAAGAACATTAAAGTAGTACGCAATGGTAATGTAGCTTCAAGTCATTTTATGGCCATAAATCATGTTCCCAATCACCAAGGGGGCAGTGATCGAGAAAATAAATTAACTAAATGTGAACACCAATGGATTCATCTGGTAGATACTGTATCCCCATAATGTCTAAATGAACAGCTTGACAGATTAATTTTTCAGTTTTTCTGTGATTCTAAAAAAGATGCTCTTGTAGCGATGTGTCAGTTGATCACTCTCGAATACTTTGTATGCTAGCTTAGTAAATAGCCATCATGAGCTGAAGTCCCTTAACATATATAGAGTGAGGTTGTGTTCTGTTTTTAGTTTAATTGAAAACTTCCCTTCCCCTCCCTGTTTCTTTCTTTCTTTCTTTCTTTCTTTCTTTCTTTCGGGTCCACTTCATTTTTTCCATTCAAAAACAGGACTGTAAATTTGAACTTAGGATGAGTTGCATTCAGAATAAAAACCTTTTTGAACTAAGAAAAAAATGTTTTAACTAATACACTGACGTTCTGCATATATTGGGGGGGGGGGCTAAAGCCCGAGGTTCAATGTGGGGGAATAGCTCTTCCCACATTCCCCTTAAAGGCCAGCCTCCTACAGCAGTCCCCTGCTTAGCGTGTTGTGAAACACCCACCGTCCACCCTGCCTCCTCCTTCTCCGGCACTCTGCTCACCCTTGGTACTGGGCTTTCTATTTCCTACTCGCTACCAGTTTCCCTACTAAGGGTGGGAACAGGGTAAAGCCAAAAGTAGACTGCATTACACAAGCACTATTGACTTCATGCACTATTCACCAAAACAAAACATTTCTTGATAGAACTGATTGCATTATGTAATTGGTATTCTAACATTACAACTCTTTTGCACACTGATTTTACAGATCCTTCACTGATATTAGATGAATGCAAGAAATGGGAATGCCTGCAGATTTAACCAGTTTTTTTGCATGAAGTGAATGGTAGTTGGTATTATTATATAAATTCAATCTTTACAATAGAAAATACTACTAAAAGATGATAAGCGGGATGTGTAACTGCTATGGTCAACTGGTGGATCTCGTTGCTCCACGGATCTACCCCCTAATCTAAGTTCATCCCTACCTTAAACATCAGAAAAAGTTCAGAAATTGGGGCTCCTCCATCCCTAGAAATGACCGGGAAGCAGCAATGGACCAGAGGTGTAAAGTCGAACACCGCATCAGTGAAAATGAAGCAACTTGTTCTGGGCGAGGACATGGAGGGGTTTGCGGCCTTATCCCATCGTAGGCGCACGCTTTCTGAATCCTCTATTGATCCGGCTACTGATGACCTAAATCTTCCCGAAGGTATGGCGCAAACTCTGCAGCGCATATTATCGACTGAATAAAATTGATTCCTCCTTAGCGGACCTTAAACAAGACATTCGCACTCTAGATAAGAAGGTCTTGCTTAACGTGGCCAAGGTTACAGAAATTGTGGAAGCACAGGACAGTACAGAGCGCCTGGTCCTGCATCTGCTTCAGTGCAACCAAGATGTACAGCACCGACTGGAAGATCTGAAGAGCAGATCTCCACTCAATAATTTTAGGATACATGGAGTGCCAGAGGGGTCTGAGGAGGGGTTTGCAACACCTATAGATTTTGCCCAACAGTCACTGTGATCTACATTATCTCTGCCCTCTGACTTGCACTTAGACATAGACAGAGCTCACTGCTCTCTTGTGCCCAAGCCGTCTGACAGATCTGCATGCTCCTGCAGGTCCTGGATTGTCCAAATGGTGTATTTTCAAAGTAAAGACCTGATCCTACAGGAAGCCGACAGCCACATAAACTTGCAATATAAGGGATCCCCCATCTATTTTGACCAGGACTTTTCCACAGCCTTACAAGCCTAGAGACAAAGAGTGCAAGCGGTGATCAGGGAACTTAAAGTCAAAAAAGACATTAAAGCCTAACTGCCATTTCCTGCTCACTTGAAACTGCACTTGGAAATGGGCATTAAAATATTTCCTTCAAGGGCTGGCCTGGTGATGCAGAGGGCTGAGACACTGGCACCTTACCTTATGCTATGCCAGTGACCTGGGTTCGGGAATGACCTCGGGTCTCCGGGGAGCTGGCTGGGGGGAGGGTTGGAGCAGGATTGAGCACTGCTCTCCCCTCTAATGGGGTGGCTGCCCAATCATCCATAGTCCAGCTCCCTCCAGGTGGAGGCCTGGTGGGAGCGTAAGCAGCACGAAGTGGTGACATAAATCAAGGGAGGGGCAGAAGGGGCCACCGGATCCTGGCATGTGCATGTACCTCCATGCGCGCACACACATGTGTACACCTTGGCCTCGGGAGGAAGGGGAGAAAAGTAAAAATAATAAAAGTGTGTACAAAAAAAGAAAATTCCACTCACTGGTGGAGGCACTTCCTTCACTGTGAGAATTGAATATACTATTACCGGATTTAGAAGTAGAACAGCTAGGGTGGAAACTCAGCATTGAAGCATGGTTGCCAGGGAGCAGAATAAGAAACAGAACTTCCCAGGAGTAATTCCACATACAGCCACAGCAGATATTGCCAGACTGTTGCAGCAAACTGATCAGTGAGCCCAAGACCCAAAGGTTACTTTGCACCCTGATAAATCTCCAGAACGCTGAGGTACTATGGGGATCACCTGGGGAGGGTGGGGACTTTATTTATCTACTTTGACTCTCAACCTGGACATTTTTTGGACTAAGCTGTAGTACCCTACAGTGATGGGAGGAACAGTTGTTAGCTGGGGATGGGTTTACAGTCTCTAGCAACATTAATATGGATGGATCTTTGTTCCTGGTGAGATTGCCTCTTGTTGTTCAATGTGGGGTTGGGGGGGTATTATGTATAATTTTCTCTTCCTGTGGCTGGTGCCTCCTCCTGTAATAAAGTGACAGGGAGATGACACACCCACAGGAGACCTGAATGCTCAGATGGCCCCCTAGATATAAGGAGAGGAGCGGTGGATACCCACATGCTTTTTCCCCATTTGGCTTGCCCCCACACACCCTTTGAAACGTAGAAACATAGATTTTGATAGCAGATAAGGACTGCTTGGCTACCTAGTCTCCCCATTTCCTACCCATTGGATAAGATGCAGATTCCAGTTACCCAACACCCTAATTCCTCCTTCCCCTCACTATAATTGCCTTATGTCTGTCCCATGCATTCTTGAATTCCTCCACTGTTTCTGACCCCACAACCTCCTCAGGAAGGCGGCTCCATGTGTCCACCACCCTCTTTGTGAACAAGTACTTCCTCACTTTGCCCCGAGCCGCCCCCCTCATCTTCAAATTGTGCCCCCTTGTTCTTGTACACCTCTTTTTCTTAAAGATGCTCCCGTCTTGGACTTTGTTGATTCCCTTGAGGTACTTGAAAGCATCTATCATGTCCCCCCTCTCCCTCCTTTCCTCGAGGGTATACATATTAAGCACTTATAATCTGTCTTCATATGGCTTCTGTTGCAGACCCTGCACCATTTTAGTTGCCCTCCTCTGGACTGCCTCCATCCTGTCTATGTCCCTGCGGAGATGAGGTCTCCAGAACTGTACAAAGAACTCCAGAGGGGGTCTCACCAACTGTCTGTACAGAGGGATAACAACTTTCTGTTTTCTACTGGTGATGCCTCTCCCTATACATCTTAGTATCCCCCTTGCACTCCTTACTGCCTTCTCACATTGCTTATCTACCTTAAGGTCATCTTATATGACTACTCCCAGGTCCCTTTTCATTTACCTCCCCACCCACCCCGCCTCCCCACCCCCATTGTTTACTCTTCCCTTGGGTTTTTGTTTCCCAGGTGCATTACTTTGCACTTTTTTGCACTGAATCTAAGCTGCCATATTTTTCACCATTCCTCCAATCTTGTGAAGCCCCTTCTCATCCTTTGCACCCCTTGTGTACCAACCCTGTTGCAGATTTTTGTGTCATCTGCAAAGAGGCATACTTTTCCTTCCAGCCTTTCTGCAATGTCACCTATAAAGACATTAAAGAGGACCGGTCCTGAACTCTGTGGCTCTGTGGTACCCCACTAGTAACCCCCCCCTTTCTTCAGAGTGTATTCCGTTTATTATTGTCTTCTGGGTCCTGTTGTCCAGCCAGTTGGTAACCCAGGCTATCACCCTGGGACCCACTCCCTGGCTGGCTAACTTGTTTATTAATCTTTTGTGTGAGGCTGTGTCAAATGCCATGCTAAAGTCTAGGTAGGCCATATCCACAGCCCGTCCCTGGTCTATTACTTTGGTCACCCAGTCAAAGAAATCTATTAGATTCATCTGACATGACCTTCCTGCTGTGAATCCATGCTGCCTTGGGTCCTGTGCTCCACTGACCTCTAAATACTCTACAATTCTTTCTTTCAGAAATGATTTTAGCATTTTCCCTACCACTGAGGTCAAGCTAACAGGTCTGTAGTTTCCTGCTTCTGCCTTGCTCCCACATGTGTAAAGAGGAATCACATCCCTTCTCCTCCAATCCTCCAGTACCACACCATCCTCCCATTATTTGTTAAAAAGGGTAGTCAGTGGTGTCACTAGTTCTCCCCTTAGTTCTTTCAGAATTCTGGGGTGAATCCCATCAGGCCCCACTGCTTTGTCCACTTTGAGTTTTAGAAGTTCCTTCATGACCCTTTCTTCTGTGAATGGACTGGTATCAACCTCCCTGTCCAGAGTGCTTCTATTGTCTGGTTTAGGCACCTCTCCTCTTCTTCTTTTGTGAATACTGAGCAAAAATATTCATTCAGTATCTCTGCCTTTTCACAGTCACCCTCTGGCCACCCCTCCCCTTCTTTAAGCCTCACTATCCCTCCCTTGGTCTTCCTTCACTCCCTGATGTACATATAAAAGTTTTTATCCTCCTTCTTAACTAAGTTGGCTATCTTTTCCTCGGTTTGGGCCTTCGCTATTCTGACTGCCTCTCCTGCTTCCTTCTGCTTTAACTGATACAATTATCTGCCCTGCTCCTTCTGTGATTCCTTGTACTTCCTGAATGTTTTCTTTTTCACCCTAATCTTCCTTGCCATCTCCTTTGAGAACCATAGTGGTTTTTTACTTCGTTTTGTTTTGTTTATTTGCTTCACACAAAGGCGTGTTGCCCCGTGACGGCAGTTTTGATTATTCCCCATTGTTCTTCCACCCCTCCTTCCTGCCAATTTGCTAGTGCATTCCTTAGGCACTCACCCATTTTAGCAAAGTCAGCCCTCCTAAAGTCCAGGACCTTTGCATGATTTGACTCTACTGCTGTGTTTATTGTGAACCATACTGTTCAGTGGTCTCTAGTTCCCAGATGGCTACTGACTTCTAAATTGGTGATCCTCTCTCCATCTCCATTTGAGAGTACCAAGTCTAAGATTGCTCCCTCCTAAGTGGGTTCCAATACTAGTCGTCCAAGGCATGCCCCCTACAAGGCATTGAGAATGACCCCGCTCTTGGATGTGGCTGCAGCAAATGTGTTCCAGTTAACATCTGGCATATTCAGGTGCTCCATCAACAATATCTCCCCTTTTTCTGCCGTTCTAAGGATACCTTCTATCATTTTCTTGTCCATTTCATCCCCCTGAGATGGGGGTCTGTATACAACCCCCATGTGAATTATAGTGCCATTGCCTGTCTCCAAGTTGATCCACAGTGCCTCCTCTCCTCCCCATTTACCCTTTAGTTCTGTTGCTTTGATTCCTTCCCTTATGTAGAGAGCTACTCCTCCTCCCCTTTTTACCCTCCCTGTCCCTCCTGTCGATTGTGTACCATGGTATGTTTACATCCCAGTCATGGTTCTGTGTGTACCATGTTCTGTGACTGCCACAATATCCAGGTGTTCCTCTTCCATCAAGGCCACTAGTTTAGAAAGCTTGTTACCCAGATTATGGGCATTGGTACTCATTACTCTCCATTTTTTTGTCTTTACCTCTTGTAGCCCCATCCCTGCCCTTACTGACTTTGCCTTCTTCATTTACCCCTGTTCTGCTCCCTATTGACCTTTCTACCTTGGTGTTTACCTCACTAACTACCCTGTTTTGTGGGGGGAGGCTGGGAATTCCCTGCTTCTTATCAGTGCCTCCCTCCTTGGCTAGTTTGAAAGCTTGCCAGTGAAGCATTTAAACTGATCATCCAGGAGACTGGTTCCCTTCTCCAACAGATGCAGACCATCTTGCCAGTATAGGCAGGTATCCCTCCAGGTGGAACCCCAGTCCCTGATGAAGCCAAAACCCTGTGCTCTGCACCAGGTTTTTTAACCATTCATTGAATCACATGGTACGTAGTACCCTCGCCTCACCCATGCCATAGACAGGCAGCACCTCCAAAAAGGATACTGTGTGTGCTACATGTCTAAGGCCCCTCCTCAACTCCACAAACTCCTTCTGCACTACTCTAATCCCATGCCCAGCCAAGTCATTTGACCCTAGGTGGACAATGACATCCAGCTCCATCTCCCGTGCAGCTGCTCTCATGATCCTGAGGATTCGCTTTCTGTCCCTCCAAACCATGGCACCAGGCAGGCACCTTACTTCACTTTCCTCTGCCCCCAAGTTCTATCCCCCTAATAATTGAGTCCCCCACCAGGAGCTGCTTCCTTTCCCTGTGGTGTCCTGTGCCACCTACCTGTTGGTCTCCCTTGTGATGGTTGCCAGCAACCTCCTCGGTCTCCACTGCGGGTCCCTCCACAGGGGAACAATGCTCCACCAGAATGGTGTATTTGATTGTGGAGCAGTACAACTGAAGGGATACGCCTCTGTTCCATCACCCTCACCCTCTCTGAGCCCACTGTGGTCCAACTACTGCTCTTTCATGGCAACCTCTGAGGCAGTGGTTGTGACCCTGGTGTTCCCTGGGTGGGGGAGGTCCCCCTACTCCTGTCCAGTTTGGTCTGGAGATGGGCAACCTCCTCCCTCATAGCAGAGAGTTGCCTGCAAATAGGGCAGCATCTCAGCCTCCAGAAAGTCTCCTGGAAGACTGCTGCCCACAGCCAGTGCATTGCACTACTCCCCACATCTGTCTTCTTTCCTGTTTATCCTGTGCAATTTTTTTTTGTTTATAGTTAGTGTGTGCACTTTTACCATCAATGTAGTGTGCTGTGCTGGTAAGGATATGATAGTTGTATGCCCCTCGCCCTCTCCAGGAAATAATGTCAGAACCCCTGGTATAAAGAAAATGACACCCGAGGGGTGAGGGGCGGGGGGGCCTAAGTCTTGCCCTCCAGAAACAACTGGTTATAATCTCTGACCCACCACTATGATGAGTGTTGACCATACTTTCAGCAAGACAACTTACTCAACAATTTAACAGAGAAAATATTCAGCAAACCAAACAATCAAAGAAAAATCAAGCAGTTGAGCCCAACACAGGTAAGCCTCCTCTGACCCAATACCACCTGGTGTTGTGTGCTCTGAAAGCAATCAGGGGAACACAGTTTCCACCACCTGAGGCTCTGTCTGGGTTCTCATGGGGCACACTGTTTGTTCAGAAATCAGTCTGGGGGAAGGGGCAAGTTGTATATGACAAGAAGTTTCATAGGCTATCAATGAGGGTAAGACAACTACTTTAATTTTAGAGGCACATTACCATGACCCTCTCTGTCCCAAAATGTACCACTTACAATGCCAGGTGGTGGCCCGGTGGCACTGAGGGGTTGAGGTGCTGGATGCCACACCTCGAGCCATGCCAGCGACCCAGGTTTGGGAACAGACTCTGGTCGCCGGTGGTCGGCAGGGGAGGGAAGGGACTGAGCATCCAGAGGACTGCTCTCCCTTCCCGGGGAGGGACTCAGGGGTTGCACCATACCAGAGCAGCACCTGGCAGTGGTTAGGGGCTGCACGGAACAAGGCAGACACTGAGGGGGTGAAGCGACGGCAGGCATCGGTGCTTCTCACCAGGATGCCATTGCATGTCTGTGCTCTGCAGGGGTGAAAAAGACAAGGAAAATCCCCACTCCTGGAGATAGGTGAAGACACCTCAGCCTCCGGGACCACACTCCCAACACCGGACCCTCTCCACTACGGACCCAACTTGCAGAAACCGGCACTCTACACTATAAGATAGAGCACCCTGGGTGGATAGGGCGGCCCTTCCTTTGGGGGGTTCAGATCCAGGGGTTATGTCAGTCGATGCGAGGGAGAAGGAGCGAGAGTCTCAGGTGGGAGGTAGAGCCCTGCAGAACCAAGGATGCCAGAGTGAGTTCCCTAGGAGTGGCGCAGAAACAGAGTTGAAAAAAAACAAAACAACAAAACAATGTCAGGTGGTGGAGATCTTGTTTATCATGGGAGGGTTCAAAGCATAGAGGAAGGAAGGAACATTGGGAAGCCTTGATTATTACTGGGGGAGGACTAATTAACAAGAGTACTTTAATTTTCATGGGGGAGCCACGGAATTTATAGTGAGGGGGGTCAATATCTGTTTATACAGGATGCTTTTTGTTTTTTTCTCATCCTGTATTTGGTGACGGCTTTGGAGTGAGCACTAATAACCCAGTTGGGAGTTTTTTCATGTGCCACTCTCACCTTTGGAACTTACTGGGGTCAGTCAACTGTCAAAATATTGACCACCTAGAGTAAGATACTGTGGAACTTCTGTGTCGGTCATAATAAGTTTTGGTTTTTTTTTACTTTGTTTATCTCCACCACCTGGAGAACTCCTTCTGGCATCCTCAGGGCTCCCAGCCTCTACCTCCCTCCGTGACTTCTAGGTCCTCCCCACTCGTGCCACCCAGCACCACCTCCAGGTCTGAACCCTCCGGAGGTAGGGCCACCCTATCCACCTAGGGTGCCCTATCTATAGGACAAAGTGCTAGGCACACAAGTTGGCCTGTGGAGAGAAAGTCAGTCCAGATTTGGGAATGTGGGCTAGGAGGCCGAGGTGCCTTCATCTGTCCCCAGGAGTGTTTTTTTTTTTCTCTTTTTTTAGTTCCTGACCTTCTCGGACTGTGGCCGGCAAGGCATTGGAGTGATAGCTTCCACGAAACCCTCCCTGGGAAGAGACAGCAGTCCTATGGATGCTCAGTCTCTTCCCCCCTGCCGACCCCCGATGGCTCGGGCTCGTTTCCGAACCCAGATCGCCGGCATGGTGTGAGGTGTGGCATCCAGCTCCGGACCCTCAATGCCTCCAGGCCGGTAAGTTACATTTTTTAAACTGTTTATATATATATATATAGTTCTACAGAGCTGTTGAATTGTAGTTTATTAATGTTTTTATATCACATTTGCTCTGTTTGTCTTGTTACTCATGTTAAGAATGGAAACCTGACTGATTACTTTCTTCTAACAGGCCTTATATTTGGGGATCTCTCACTGTGACTTGGTTCAGAGGGGATGGGATCTGGAATATGGTTGGGGGTACTAATCAGAGATATCTAGAGCAAATTTTAAAATGGCTCAATTAAATGTAATATCATACAATGTTGAAGGGGTTAACTCTCTGATCAAAATAACTAGGTTACTAACAGAATTAAAATGCCCAAGTTGTGACGTTGCATATCTACAAAAGACGCACTTATCTGAGTAAGAGTATGCTAAGTTAAGGCGTATGTGGATGGGTCATGTAGCTGCCTCCTAGCGTCCAGTGGTGAAGAGAGCTGGGGTGGCAATACTTATTAAACAGAATACACCACTGATCGTGCAGGATGTTGAGAGTGGATTTCAGGGTCGTTACATAAGAGTTACAGGCCAATTGCAAGATACGATAATCCACCTGGTTAATATCTATGCCCTGAATGTGGGAACAGAAAAATTCCTTTTCTGATGTTTTTAACAAATTGGCAGCACTGCCTCCAGGCCAACTGCTACTTGGCGGAGATTTTAACACAGTTCTCAATCCTAATTTGGACCGCTCTTCAGGTCACACATCTATGAATAAAATAGCATCCAAAACACTTAAATCCCTAATATCAGAGGCAGGTATGGTAGACTTGTGGAGATCACACCATGGACAGGAAAAATATTACTTCTTTTATTCGAATGCACAGAATTCTTATTCGTGCATAGATTTATTGCTTACTTATAAAACAGACCTCCACAGGTTCACCTCTTCTAGGATTCACCCTATAAACTGACAAGGAGATCTCTGTAATTTAATTAACTGACTTCCTTCAGAATGACATTTTATGGCCCTTTTATGATTTCATGCTTTTGAAGTTGGAAAACTAAATATACATTTTATTACAGGACAGGACATCATTTAGCTGATTCCTGTTGGCTATATCACACCTAGGTGATGGACTGCAGGTCTGTAAACCTCAAAGGAATTGGTTGATCAAAGACTCATTATTTGGGAAATGGGTTTTGCTGATGTCATATTATTTAATATACCTCCTGATAGGACATCATGTTTGTATTTTTTTTATTCTAAAAGGAGGAGCTAGATGACTCACAAAAGGGGTGTGGAGACACAGTTGAAACTGATACTTGCATCTGAAATGACGAGATATATGATTTTGGGACTCTAGAGAGACACAGTTCTCTGATTTAACTTAAGCACTTCCAGAGGTAATACCTTAGACAGCAAAGGTCTAAATGTATTGTGCTAGGAGTTTTTGCTTTGTAATTTTCCCTTTTTCTTTTATGTGATTGTGAGCTCTTTGATATATTTTTCTGTGTTTACATTTTTCGTTGTTTTTATCATGTTTCAGTAAAGTACAGTTTCATAAGATTCTGCCTGGGTCTCCTCCATCATTTTTGCAAGTGAAGTGCCTGTATTTTTAAGTCTGACAACTGTTCAAGAGCTTGATGGTGTTACTAAGCTTGGAAAAAGGTAAGAATATACCTAAGGTCTCTTACAGAGTTTTCAGGGTTCATTTTGGATACCGGGTTAGGTACCCTTAGGCAAAAGATATAGTGCATCCCCCGAAGAGAATATTATCTGAGCCTGTACATTTGGGTACACTAGCATAAGGTTCATAATTTGAATCCCCCCAGAACTTGAGACTAAAGGTGATTCAGACCCAAAAGCAGACAGGAGAGTTACCCTGTCTGTTACCTGTTCACACTATTGCGCTCTGAGGTTGGCACTGTGGGAACAGAGGGCCTGACCCGCGGACTGCATTTGTGACAGATTTGGTGGCAGAGGTGGGATAAAATAATTGTTAACACAAGCTTTAACTGTTCAGTGTGTCAGCTTAATACTGTAGAGCTCACTTACAAAATAAGGCAGGGATTTATTTTTAAAAGAGAAACAGAACTATATCATTTTGTTTACAGTCAAGTTCCTACCTGCTTTATTTTTTTTCAAAGTGCAAGTTATAGTAGCCATAGTTAGGGAAGAAGATGGCTTCCAACTACAGTGAGCACACTGCAGACTACCTGAAGCAGTTGTGCAAGCAGAGAGGAGTCCTGTACCAGGGGAGAGCCACCAAGCAGAACCTCATGAATGCCCTGATGGCAGCAGATGCCCAGAGTGTTGAGTCACAGACTGTGTCTGTAAAGGACCAAACCTTGGGCATGGAGGGGCCAGCAGCCAGTGCAGTGTCCAAATCTGGTGAGGAGGACAGCAGGGCCAGTGCAAATCAAGGGCCACAGCAGCAGGGGATGGTCACCAGCATTCTGGAGCCAGAAACAATCAGACTGCAGATTGAGTTGCGCAGAATGGAGCTGGAGTTCCAGAGGGAGGCTGAATGAGAACAGCGAGAAGCAGACTGAGAGGAGCATGAGCACCAGAGGTGACATGAACTGGAGAAGCTATGACTTCAACCACCAGAGCAGGTAAGTGGATTGGGTTTAATTGGAACTACAGGACTGGGTTACACATTAAATTCCAAATTGATAGCTGAATTTAAAAAGGGGGAGGATATGGATGCCTTTTTAAATTACTTTGAAAAAGTTTATATTCAGGCAAATATTCCTAAAGGGTCCTGGAGCTTCCAGCTATCCCCGCTACTTACCGGAAAAGCTCTGGATGCTTTGGGTCAAATGGACAATGAGGACAGTAATGATTACAGCAAACTTAAAGCTACAGTTTAAAAAAAGTTTGATTTAACTGCAGAAACATACAGAGCTAAATTCCATAAGCTCAGGAGAAGCCTTGAAATGAGCTACGAGGAGCTAGCCACGAAACAATGTCAATGTTTAAAACGTTGGTGGGAGGGAATTGAAGCAAACTCTGCAGATAAAATTGAAAATGCTATTTTGTTAGAACAGTTTTTTTGGGGCATGCTCAGAAGAGCTGAAAACCTGGCTGGAGGACTGAGAGCCCAAAACAGTGCAAGAGGCTGCTGACCTCTCAGACCGCTATGCCAAGAGCAGACCTGCTCTGAGAGTGAATGGGGTGGGTGTGGCAGCACAGAAAGGGAAAAGCATGCCTTCAGGACAGCTAAAACCCTCACTGCCTCCACCGAAACCAGTTAGCCCCAGGTTTCAAAGAAAAGATTTTTCTGAGAAAAGAAACAAATGTTGGGTTTGTAAAGAAACTGGGCATACAGTATATGCCAGACAGTGTCCCAAAAGGACGAGCAATACGCAACATGGGACTAGGAAAGAAGTGGGTTGTTTGTGTGTCCCTGGAAGAATGCCTGTGAACATGAGAGAACACAAGCACCCAGTCACTGTGAATGGTGTACAGACATAAGGGTTAAGAGACACAGGGGCATCCCGGACATTGGTAAAAGGGGATCTGGTAGAGCCTGGTCAGCTTATACCCAATAAATCTGTAACTGTGCAAGGCTTTGCTAGGGAGGAGAAAACATTGCCACTCTCTAGTGTTCTCTTAGACTGGGGTGAAACAGGGGAAACTGTGCAACAGGTGGCTGTAGCCAATACATTAGCAGTTGACATCATCCTGGGCAACAATCTCAAACAGGGGATGGTGTGTGCAGTTATCCATAGCCAAGCAGCAAGGGAAAATTGTAGTTTCCTGGACCCCATAGAAGCCACTGTGGAAACCACTTGGAGGCTGGTTCCCCAGCCTGTGTCTCCTGATATGGAGACTAATGAAAAAGGGGTAGAAATTTCCCCAGTAGCAGTTAACCCAACAGCTACCGAGGTTTACTCTGAAGAAGGAGGAGTGACCCATTGTTAGAGGGTTAGGGATGACAGTGATCCAGAGTGCCCTGATGCTAGAGCTAGGGACCCTGGTATAGATACTGATGGAGACCTGTCCCATGCCTTGGGAATGTGTAAGGGGTTTGCAGCTGCTCAGAAAAGTGACCCTAGTCTAGAGAAGCTGAGAGCTTGGGCAGACTCTGACAGAGCACAGGGAGGTGATGGAAAACATAAAGTTTATTGGGAAAATGGACTGATGTATACTCAAGCTGAAAAGACAGAGGGAGGATAGGCAAGCAGCTTGTCATTCCCCAGGGGTATTGTGAGCAGTTGCTCAAGATTGCACAAGATATTCCCTTGTCTGGTCATCTGGGAATCACGCTTGCTACACAGCATTCAGCCCAGATTTTCTATTGGCCCAACTTCACCCAGCAGGTGAAGGAGTATTGCAGGTCTTGTCACCGGAGCCAAGAAATAGGAAAGGTGAGTAAGAAAACCCAAGCCACCCTGATTCCATTGCCCATAGTGGAGAAGCCATTCCAGAGTGTGGGAATGGATATTGTGGGGCCTTTGAATACCCCCAGCTCCTCCGGGAAGAGGTTCATCCTGACTGTGGTGGATTATGCCAGCCGGTATCCAGAGGCAGTCGCCCCATCCCCACTGAGGACAGACAAAGTGGCAGATGTCTTACATGGGATTTTCTCCCATGTTGGGTTTCCACAGGAGGTTATCACCAATTGAGGGGGTTCCTTCATGTCAGACCTGATGAAATGTTTGTGGGAGAGGTGTGGGGTGCTGCAGAGGCACTCGACACCTTATCACCCTGCAAGTCAATGGGCTTGTGGAAAGATTTAATGGTACCTTGAAGTCAATGCTCCAAGTGTTTGCTGAACAGAATGGAAGGGACTGGGAGAAATACCTTCCCTACCTGTTGCTTCCATACAGGGAGGTGCCCCAAGAGTCAACAGGATTTTCCCCCTTTGAGCTCTTTTATGGATGCCACATATGTGGGCCCCTAGACTTGATCTGGGAGGACTGGGAAGGCAAGCACACCACCCAGGAACTCCCATAGTGGATTATGTCCTTAGGTTTAGGGAAAGGCTGTAGGAGCTTATGGGGACAGCCCAGAGCAACCTGGCAGCTGCCCAACAGAAACAAAAAGTGCGGTACAACTGCAGAGCCAGAGCTCGCTCATACACGGTGGGTCAGGAAGTCATGGTCCTTATCCCGGTCTGGAAAGACAAGTTGCAGGCTGAGTGGGCAGGATCGTACAAAGTTGTCAGAAAGGTAAATGACGTGAACTATATGACAGAGTTACCTGACAGAAGATATACAGAAATGAAGCCATATGCTAATAGGGCTGACATGGTGTTTGCAGTATGTAGTCCTGGGGAGAAGACGGACGAAAGAGACCCTCTTTCTGGACTTGCTGGAAGAAAGTAAGCAGGAGTCCTCTGTGGAGGCAGTTAAATTGTCTCACCAGCTGGCCACAGACAAGATCCAGGAAGTAAGGGAGGTTTTAGCAGACTTTGCCCCACTGTTTAGCACCAAGCCTGGACTAACCCCCTTAGCAATGCATGATGTGGAGACAGGGACACAGATGCCCATACAATGGACAGCATATCAGGTGTCAGAGGCTGTCCAAAAGGACATTAGGAGGGAGGTGGAGGAAATGCTGGATTTAGGGGTAATGCAGAGATCCCACAGCCCCTGGGCCTCACCCGTAGTCCTTGTGCCCAAGCCAGATGGCTCTACTTGTTTTTATGTGGACTATCATGGACTGAATGCAGTCACGAAGTCAGATGCCCACCTGATGCCCCAGGCAGATGAACTCCTGGACAAGTTGGTAGGGGCGACCTACCTTATGACTATTGACCTGACAAAGGGGTATTGGCAGGTAGAGATAACTGACAGAGCTAGGGAGAGGTTGGCCTTTAGCACTCCGATAGGCTTATTTAAATTTAAAGTAATGCCGTGGTGTGCTTGGATGACATTACCATCTTTAGTGCTAGCTGGGAGGAACACCTGTCCCACCTTAGGGAAGTGCTGGGCCAGGCTCACTGTCAAAGCTGAGAAGTGGCAGGTGGCCATGACTGAAGTGGCATACCTCGGGCATGTCGTAGGCCGGGGACAGCTCAGTCTTAACCAAGTAAAAACAAAGGGGATCAAGGCATGGCCCAGACCAGAAACGTAGAAGCCGGTCAGGAGTTTTCTAGGGACAGAAGGGTACTATAGGAACTTTGTACCCAATTACAGTGCCCTGGCTGCTCCCCTATCTGACCTGGTAAAGAAAAGGATGCCTAAGAAAATTACCTGGGAACCAGCCTGTGAAAAAGCTTTACCAGACTGAAGAAGGCACTGTGCAGTGCTCCTGTATTGACAAGTCCTGACTATAACAGACCCTTTGTAGTCCAGACTGATGCCTCAGATGTGGGTATTGGGGCAGTACTGAATCAGACCTCCAACCAGGGGAAAGATCACCCCGTAGCATACCTGAGTAAAAAGTTACTTCCCAGGGAGCAGGCTTACTCTACTGTGGAAAAAGAGTGTCTTGCCATAGTGTGGGTCCTAAAGAAGTTAGAGCCATACTTATACGGGCAGCATTTTGAAGTACAAACTGACCACAACCCCCTGGTTTGGCTGACACAAATGAGAAAAAGTAATGATAGACTATTAAGATGGAGTCCTGCCGATTTCCGGTTCCAGCATGATCAGTTAAACAACGTGCTAAACAGGCTCTCTGCTTTCTTAATCCAAAAAGACACTGAAAATCATTTAAATTATACAAATTTGGTACAAAATCAAAGCGGCTAGGTGGGCTACAGCCAGAAATGTCAGCAACCCACCACAATCGTTTCCAGGCATTCGCAGAAATGGCAGAGAATGAAGACCCCTGTTCAGATGACTCGGAGACCCAAAAGTGGCCTAGTGCAGGCTCCTCTTGAAAAAAACCCTCCTCCTCCATGGCTACCAAACAGAAACCACCCTTATCAGAGACCTCGGCAGATACCATTTTAAAAGCTATCTCTGACTTTCGCAATGAGGTCCTCAAAAATATGCAAGATCTCAGAACGGAATTGGGCACACTACAGTCTAGGATGGCTGAAGCTGATCACCAAATCACAAAAAACACCGATCGGATAGACGAGCTAGAAGCCTCTATAAAAACTTTGGCACATGAACAACTAGCTATGGCATCACAACAAGAGGACTCAGAAAATCTGGAGAAACGTTGGAATATTCAAATTTTTGGCATTCTGGAGAATGAGGAAGGGTCATATACACTGGCTTATGCAGACTATTTGCTTAGAATGGTACTGGAACTAGACCCAAATCAACAGCTGGACAAAGAATGGGCACATAGAGCCCTAGGCCCCAAGCCCACACGCCCTGATGCACGACCACGCTCCTTTGTGGTGCGGCTACTCAGCTACCAGACCAAACAATTACTACTCAGAAAGGTCTGGCAGAAGGGACGGGTGATGTTAGGCCAACAGCATTTGCTATTTGACAATGATTACGCACCCTGCACTCAACGTCTACAGAGGAACTATAATCCATTACTTCCAGTACTCAGAGCTCAGAAAATCCACTTCCCAACCCCATAGCCTGCTAGACTCACAGTATGCACTTGAAGCGGCTGAAGGTTTATCAGCTATGGGCCTTATTAATGGCAAAACCTTAGACACAGTGAAATCTCGACAAGGGACCTAGTCAACTTTGGAAGAGCAACCAGAAAGAAACCTGCCATTAGCAGAAATCCTGCAGCGCCTCAACCAGTACAGAAATCCTACATTGGGCACTTGAGGTACTGAATTGGGCACAGTATAAATCATTATTTTGGATACCTCTCCCCAGGCTGGTTGGGCTAAGGGGTGATCGGAGTGAGGGGGAAATAGTAATTGGGTGATCCGTGGGTGGCGCCTCTTCGAGGTCCCCTCTATCTTCAAACTGTGCCCTCTTGTTCTTGCACACCTCTTTTTTTGAAAGATGCTACCCTCTTGGACTTTGTTGATTCCCTTGAGGTACTTGAACATTTCTATCATGTCCCCCTCTCCCTCCTTTCCTCGAGGCTATACATATTAAGCTCCTTTCGTCTCTCTTCATATGTCTTCCGGTGCAGACCCTGCCCCATTTTAGTTGCCCTCCTCTGGACAGCTTCCATCCTGTCTATGTCTTTGCGGAGATTGGGTCTCCAGAACTGCACACAGTACTCCAGATGGGGTCTCACCAGCTGTCTGTACAGAGGGATAATAACTTCCTGTTTTCTACTGGTGATGCCTCTCCCTATGCATCCCAGTATCCCCCAGCCCTCCTTACTGCCCTCTCACATTGCTTTCCCACCTTTAGGTCATCAGATATGACTACCCCTAGGTCCCTTTCCATTTTTGTTGTTGTTAGTATCTCACCCCATTGTGTACTCTTCCCCTGGGTTTTTGTTTCCCAGGTGCATTACCTTGCACTTCTTAGCATTGAATCTAAGCTGACATACATTTGACCATTCCTCTAACCTTGCCAAGTCCCTTCTCATCCTTTCCACCCCACCCTGTGCATCAGCTGTGTTGCAGATCTTTGTGTCATCTGCAAAGAGACATACTTTTCCTTCCAGTCCTTCTGCAATGTCGCTTATAAAGACATTGAAGAGGGCCAGTCCTAATACTGAACATGGGGACTAGACTTCCATTACCGGCTCTTAAAGACACAACTGGTTTCAATCTGCTCAAATACAGCCTTTTTCACCAACAAAATTGGGACTAATTTTTTAATTCTAAAAACAAAACTTCTCCCTAATTGACTAAAGGAATTTGAAAGTGGCAACCTTGTGGAGGCCACTGTTTAAGATCTTTAAAACTTCAGAGTCCTTCATATAGGGAATGGTTGAAATATCTAAGTGGATGCAATTAAATATCACTTCCATGTGCCTCATTTAAAGTGGGGACTATGGAAATCAGATGGGGACGGCCCGTCTCAGAGCTACTCCCCTCTTCTTAATTGTTTATGACAAATCCCGTGACTATTATCTAAGCAGATTAATCCACTTGAAATATCATAGAGACCCAAAGAAAGACCCATGGAAACTAGATACCATCAACCTGAGATACCGCCCTGGAACCAGGATTTGGCAGTTAAACCACTTGACCTCCATAATAAGGAGGAACGGAGAGCCCTACTGCTGGAATTTCCAAACCACTGGTCATATTGATTCCACTCCAGGGTGAACTTAGTTTTATGCTCACTCTAATAGGGGTGATGTCGCTGCTCCTGTAGCCTTCCCTCCATAGAGGCAGGTCAATACTCCCTAACTTCTCTCCCACTCCTTCGGGACACCAGGACAGGATCTACCTGAGAGTGTTTCTTGTAAGCTCCTCCCCGTTGGGAGTCAATGTGTATTATGTTCAGGCCAACTCCTATGGATAGATGGCTATAGGAGGTTAGATAGCCATCTACCAAGGGATCTTTACAGAGTTAAAGTTTTAGTTTGGTAACTTAATATTGTTGGGGAAACTGGGGGATGGGTTCTAAAACATTTCTACCTGTTAAACCTTTCTACACCACATAGAGGTGTGGTAGGGATTGGGGGGGCTGTGTTTTCTACTGTTTACAAAATGTTATGGCTGATTATGTTAATCAGTTTTTGTTTAAGAAAAGTTGGGAAAAGGGGGAAAAAATGACACACACACACTGAAATTCAATTTAATTTTATTGAACCTAAAACATAATAAGCACAGGAGGAGCCATCTTCGTCCCCATGCCCTTCCCCTCCGGGGTGGAGAATGATCGGGACGGACCCAGCTTTCAGACACCTAGGGATGAACCAGAAGAACATGGCTATACAACAGAAAATGGCCACTAACCCAATACAAATTTACTCGCAGAATATAAATAGTCTTCACAACCCCATAAAGAGATATCGAGTTATGCAACATTTAAAAAAACAAACCTCTACTTCCTCCAGGAGACATGCCTATCAGACCCTGAGCATCAGAAACTAAGTTGGGGGAAAAGATATAATGTGTGTGCACCTTCCTACCCCAGAGGGAGAAAGAGATGGGTTGCCATATTGGTTCCGACGGAACCCCCCCATGAAATTAATAATACTTGAACTGATACACAGGGTAGATACGTAATATTACAGGGCCTATTATATAGCCAACAAGTCACCATAGCTAACATTTATTTCCCCCCTCAAACCCAACTCCAAGTATTACGAAGGTTTACTTCTATCCTCCTTAATCATTTACAGGGACAACTTATCATGGGAGGAGACTTTAATATGACCCTGTTATCACTCCTAGATTGTTCACACCCCCATAAACATAGGTCCAACAAGACAGTTAAACATTTCAGAAATATCCTTGATCATTTAGGAATACTTGACCTCTGGCGTCGCACTTTTCCATCCGCCCCTGGCTATACTTATCATTCCCCTAGATTCCACTCCTATTCCCATATAGACTACTTTTTTTACAACTTATGAATACTTCTCTAAGGTGCAAGACGTATCAATTGGCCCTAAATTGATCTCATACCATCATCCCTTAATTCTAAAACTAGACATCGGGAGAACCCAAAAAACTCTTTGGAGAATGAACCCCTTGTTATTACAGGACAAATAATTTCAGAATTATATAACAAAATGAATTCCCCAATTTCTGACTGAGAACACCCACCTACTATCTTGAACGCAACTTTGTGGGATGCTTTAAAAGCCACCATCTGGGGGGAAATAACAGTCTACACAACCAAAAAACATAGATAACGGGAAGCAAAGTAGCAACAGCTCTCTGAAGAACTTCTAAACTACCAAATGTTATACAGGGATGGGGATCAAGAACTATCTAATACAATCAGGGACACCAAGGCGACCCTACAAAAACTCCTGGATAACAAGATACAACAGACCTTAATGTATCTGCATCATATCACACATGAAGGGGGCCCCCAGGGAACAAAAACATTGGCTTATAAACTAAGCTCTAGAAAATGAAATTCCACAATTTTTAAGATTAGAAACCTAACTACAGGGTAGATAGGCCACACAACCTCACACATAAGTCAGGCTTTCACTGAATTCTTTGAAAAACTGTATTCCGAGGAACAAAGATCCACTATGACAGACAGAATAACCTTTCTCTCCCGACTTAACCTTCCACACTTAGAGGAATCTCAGAAGCAACCCCTAGAGGTACTGACATCCCGATCTGAGATTTTGGGAGCCATTCAAAAACTTTAAATCAGGCCAATGTCCAGGCCCAGATGGCTTTATATCAGAATGGTATCGGAAGTTCTCAAATCTCCTTCTACCAAACTTACATTTACTATCTAATGAAGTTACAAAGGGAGACTCCCCCTCACCCCTCATGGAGCTTTGCTACACTAACCCCAATACCAAAACCAAATAAAGATCTGACAAATTCCACATCATACCACCCTATTTCTATTCTAAATAATGACTACAAACTTTTTACCAGTATATGGGCCACTAGGATAGAAAATCTCCTTCCAAAAATTATAAATCCAGATCAATCCGGATTTATTCAGGGCAGGACCACTTCAGACAATATCTGTAAAACCTTAATTCTTCAAGAATAGATTATAAAAAGACAAATCCCAACAGCATTTATCAGCCTAGATGCTGAAAAGGCGTTCGATAGGGTGTCCTGGCCCTTTCTTTGGGACGCTCTACAGACATTTAACTTCCCGGCATCATTAATCACCTGTCTACAAAACTTGTACTCCTCCCCTAAAGCCTATTTAAGAATTAACAGTAACATATTACCCCCTCCAAATAAATTGAGGAATTCACCAGGGTTGCCCCCTTTCCCCATGTTTATTTGCACTTTACATGGAGCCACCAGCCCAGGTGTTATGGGAAAGTAAGGAGATAAAAGGCATACCACTAGCCCAACAGGAATACAAAATTAGTTTATATGCAGATGATGTACTTTTATCCTTGACCTCTCCAAATACCTCAATACCCTTAGCCTGGTGGATTTTAAAATAATTAGAGGAGTTAGCAGGCTATAAATTGGATGACTCAAAAACAGAGATTCTTACACATAACTTTATCCCCTCTATAACCATGAAAAGAACTTATCCCTTTAAATGGCTAACAACAAAAATAAAATATCTAGGTATCAATATCCCCTTGAATCCAGAAGTTTAAGAACTCTCAATATTCAGTCCAACCTAACCAAATGGCCCCCACTACTTTTTACATTTCATCAAAGAATAGCAACCATTAAAATAAATATACTCCCCAGACTTCTCTATCTAATCCAAAACATTCCTAGCTTCCCCTCACCCTTTTATTTCAAATCCTGGGACAAATTAATATCTACCTTTATTTGGGACTCTGGACACCCACGAATTAGATTATCTATCTTAAAGCAATTTTTAACATGGGGGGGGGGGATGACTCCCAGATCTCACTTTATATGCGAAGGCATCCTTTCTTCACACAACCCTAATGTGGGTGGCTGAGGAATATCAAACCCCATGGAAAATTTTAGAAGTTGATATAAACTATTTATTCAATATAACCAAGATACTTTTTTTCTCAGAAGAATGATCCCTATCCCCTAAAGCTTTCTCAAAAATAACAGTTAACACATACCAAATGTGGAAGAGAATGAGACAGACCAAAACTATCCACCCAATCTACGAAAACTGTAAATTGATCTCAGAGGAAGAATTATATCTTCCGATAATGACAGACCTCTCCTTTAAAAGATGGAGGTGAATGGGGCTGTCACACTTTTTTCAATTCCTATTGCCCCAAGGTATAAGTCCGTTTGATAAATTACGATCACAATTTAATTTACATAACTCGGACCAATTTTGATACTTTCAAGTTCGCAACCATATCTTAAGAAACACCTATATTCAGCTGGTCTTGCCATCCCTGGTTCCGGGATTATTACAGTTTTTAATGACAGCAATACAGGGGAGGCTGGAAGGCCATTTAATAGAGAACTTACACAAGGTTCTTAGAGAAGGGACATTAGAAACTACAACATCCATTATGGTAGAATGGAACAAAGACCTTGAACTAGAAATTCCATGGGAAACCTGAATGAAGGCCCATGTGCTGGCAATTAAAATCACTTCTTCACCTCTATGGAGGGAGTTTGCTTGGAAGTGCCATATGAGATACTTTCGCTCACCTGAGATCCTTAGTAATTACCTACCTGAGAGATATGGGAGGTGTTGGCGCAATTGTGTCTGTCAACGTGCCTCACTTAGGTCGGCCCGGTGGTGCTGAGGGTTAAGGCATTAGATGCCTCACCATGCGCCGAGCCGATGACCCGGGTTTGGAAATGAGCCCGGGAAGTCGGGGGACGGTAGGGGAGGGTAGAGATGAAGCGTTTGTGAGACAGCTGTCCCTTCCCGGGGGGGAAGTAGGGATTGTGTTGCTCCTGAGTGACCCCTGGTGATGGCCGGGGTAGCCATGAAGTATGCGATGCAGCCGATGGCAGAAGGGGGGGCAGAGCTCGGCGGATGCTGGTCGTCATTACATGACCGAGCTCCACATGGGGGTAGGGAGAACAAAGCCAGAAAAGCCTCCCACACCATCGGTGAGATGACGGTGGCCCTAGTGGATTACGCCCACATCCCAAACGCCGGCCCAGATGCGCTCAGGATCTGTCTCTCTCTCTCTCTCCAAGGGCTGCCCCGACAAAGCAGGTAGGCATCTCACACTTAGGAGCCAGCTGCCGAGGGAAGGCAGAATCAGCCCTGGAGATGGTACCAGGGGTTGAGCATTCCTGTGGTCATTTGGGGAGGAGGAGATCAGGAGAGATATGGAGGTTCAGGCTGGGAGTAGGGCGGACTCCGAGCAGGCACTTCTGAAGGATGCCTGGGGTGTGAGTGAATAAACAGAAGTTTAAAAAAAAAAAGTGCCTCACTTGGCCATATTCTCTGGTCATGTCCATATTTGATGCCCTTTTGGGTACAACTCCAAGCAGAACTTTCACAATGCCTAGCTGAAACAATTGAACTCATAGCAGAACAGGTTTTACTAGCTGTGTATCCCAATCACTCTCCACCCTGGAAAAATACCTTCCTCCCAGTGTTTCTTTTGGCAGCGAAGAAGGCTCTAACTAGAAGATAGATGACAGATATTATTCCTTCAGTTAACGACTGGAGATCTATAATGAAACAAATATATTACACTGAAAATCTTAACTCCAGAATCCAGCATAAGGGACCAAATCACTTGAGGAAATGGCAGGTGTGGTCGCTTCATCAAGCTTCTGTAGATCCTGATTTTTCTCCCTAAATATAACCAACACAAAAAGAGACCATACTATAACAATAATCATACAGCCTTTAGTTTTAAATAAAAGGGGGGGAGGAATAAGAGAGGATGAAACACCTCACAGATTGCAGGTTGGATTCTAGGAAGGGAAGATATTCTAACTGTGAAGACTATAAATTACTAACTTAGTGACCGATGATGTAAATAATAATACATCTCCTTGGGTAAAAACTTGGATCAATGTTACTAACTCCTCTTTAAGGTGCTAACTCCATTTATATAATTGTACAAAAAATGTTCAATGCATAATAATAGACTTATGTGGACTTTTGTGTGTCAAAAATCATTTTTTGCATGTGAAGTGCCTGTATTTTTAAGTCTGACAACTGTTCAAGGGCTTGATGGTGTTACTAAGCTTGGTAAAAGGTAAGAATATACCTAAGGTCTCTTATAATTGGCAATCTTTCTCAACGCTGACAAAGCATTTGATCATCTTAATTGGGCATACATGAGTGAAGTGTTGGCTCATGTGGGGCAGGGGGCTCCTTTCTCAAATGGGTTTCAGTGTGTTACTGGGATCCCAGGGCTCAGGTCAAAGTTAATGGAACAGTCTCAGATTCCTTTACAATAGAATGGGGTACCAGACAGGGCTGCCCCTATCCCCACTACTGTTTGCTCTCAGCATGGAGCCATTAGCTCAAGCAATCAAGGAAAGCCCTTCTATACAGGGGATCAAAGTATAGGGTGTCGTGAATAAGATTTCTCTCTATGCCAATGGCACAGTTATTTATCTGGATAACCTGGAATGCTTTCTTCCTTCTTTATTACATTTACTAGACCACTTTGGTAATCTCTCAGGTTTTAAGATTAACATGGAAAAATCTGAGGTTATCTGCATTAATGGCCCCCCATCGACAGGGATTCAGAGGGAAACTTCCTTTAAATGGATTAGGAGAAGATTAGATACCTAGGTATTTTTGTTCCCACTGATCTTTCAAAACTGTATAACACGAATTATCAGGTTCTAACAAGACAAGTTTTTGAAGACATGAATAGGTGGTTAACCCTACAGCTCACTTTCTCAAACAGGATTGACACTGTTAAGATGACTATTCTACCTAGTTATGTGTTCTTATTTTCCACTTTACCAATCCCGGTATCAAGGCTTGCTTGGAGGGAATTGAGAAAGAAGCTATCCAGATTCATATGGGCAGGTGCAAACCACAAACAAGATGGTAACTCCTAACTGAAGCTAAGGAAAAGAGGAATCTGGGAGTTCCCAGTTTCAAAAATTATTATAAAGCTGCCCAACTGATACTAGTGCTGAAGATGCTATCTCCAGAATTAAGAGGGGATGGTATGTTATGGAAAAGAGGGCCCACCCAACAATTCCCCTTAATGTTCTCCCATAGGTGACACTTCCTGCTGACCTTAAAGCTATTACTAATGTATGGACTAAGTACACACTATCTCCTCATGGGTAAACACAAGACAGTGGTGGGAATTCCCTTCCCTGTGTGGAAGTATATATCTCTGACCTTTCTTCCTGAGTTCCCAGCCTCGCAGGGTGACTCATGCTTTATGCGTTGGGTGAGCCTGGGACTTCAGTACCAGCCACAGTTTATGCAAGGAGAGGTAGTTAAATCATTTGACATGCTTCAGAAAGAATATAATATCCCCCATAGGGACTCTTATAGGTACCTCCAGTGCCGACATTATATCAACACCATAACAGGAGTAACCGCCCTGGTGGAGGAACCAGCCTCCCCCCGATTAGGATGTATCAAAAAAGTTATATGGCAGACATGAAGAATTATATCTCTTATATACAAGGCCCTACAGGAGGGTATTGGGATGTTTTTGACCCAAGCAATTGAGGAAAGATGGCAGAAGGAGCTGGGTTCCCAAATCCCGGAGGAAACCGGGGGGAAATCTGGTCTAGTATACATAAAACCACTAACGTACCCTCTTGGAGGGAATTTAGATGAAGGGTTGTTGCCTGGTATTTTATTATCCCAGTAATCTCTTCACATTATACCTCATCACATACAGACAGATGTTGGAGGCACTGTAGGGGCTGGGGATCTACTTCCATATATTTTGGGATTTCCCAGTGATCAGATCCTATTGGCTAGAGGTAGCTACAGCAATTCAAGAATGTTTTCAATTGTCAACCGCTCCTGGCTTCACAAATTTGGTCTTGAGTCTACCTCCCCCATGGAGTGGGATCTATGTCGCAGAAATATTTATTCTGGATTTTAACAGTGGGAGCTCTGAAGGTGATAACTCTACACTGGCTCACATCCCACCCCATCTCTTATTCCTTATGGCGGTCCAATGTATCTACTATTAGAGAAATGGAGGCTGTGACACCATGGCTAATGCTGAGGACAGATCAGTTTAACTCTAGATGGTATCTGTTCTTCGAATACATTGAAGCCAGGGACGGTACCCCAATATCAGACCAATATCCATTAACTTAAAACTTGTGTCACATACCCCTTCTAGATCACAGTGGGTAATAGGCTGACCATCCTATTCTCTCCCCTTACATTTCTTCGACTGTTGGGGTGTTTACTCAGACTAACTGGGTGGGCATTCCCCAGTCTTACAGATGTAACCCCTAGATGGCGCTATCCCAGGGGCTACTACCCCTGCCTGATTTGCCACTAACAGGTTGAGGGGCCTGGATCCAATGGCGGGTGCCTCCACCCAGAGGTCAGGGTTTGCAATAGTTAAACTAACTTGGTCACAGCCCTCTGGGACACTGCAACCCCTTTCTTCCCACTAGTGGCCACACACAATATATCAGAATTACCTTCACAGTATACACTTACCCCCAGGTCTGGTTCCGCACTGGGACCTCCTGTGAAATGAGATACAGTGCAACAATCACAGTACAGTACTTTAACATAGACAAATACCTCAGGTAGTATAACTTTGCTGAAACAAGCAGCTCTGATTTATTTAGGGGGATATAACAAGGACGGGGAAATCAGGTTAATTAGCTTATCACTTTAATAATTCATTTATGGCTCTGTGCACAGGCCTATCCCTATCAGTTACTGTCCCTGGGTACCCAAGCCCTAGTGGCTAGTCAAACCGTGGCAGCTGGTAGGGGCCTTTCACCACAGAGAAAAGGAGAATTAAACAGTCAGCAGTACAGTAATTCCATTTGATTTAATGTGGCAATTCAACAGGAGCGACCCTGAATTAGTACTCACGACTCCAAATAAGATAGGGTCCTTCAATGTCAGCAGGGCTCACTTGAGGTACACAAACCTCTTCACACATCCATATAAAAGAAAGCACTATACCAGGCAGGCTGCATCTGTATCCCAATCGCAATTACTGCAAATACCGGAGAACACACAGCAGATTCAGTTCCTGACAGACCGAGTGCAATTCAATAATTTCTCCAGTCTTCTACAGGGTGAGCCTGGTTTCTACTCTTCAGAGATCCTTTGATTCTTTTCACAGGACGGATTCAGTCCTAACAAGCTGCAGACCGGAACTCTGGGCCTTACACACGTTTTTTGACTAAAACTGCACACTGAAAAAGCACAGGGCTCCTTCCTTCTTCACTGCCAAAGCTCAACTGAACCTCCAACCGACAAAACCAGGCACTTCCTTAGAGTTCCTCCCAGTTCTTGACTGGATTGGCTGTCACCACAATAGACTGCTGCTGTTGGTCCAAAAGGCACTGAAGTCTAAACTACATCTCCCAGAGTCACTGCCCATACAATCCTCTTGTGGCTGGCTCAGATTATGAGTCCAAGTTCTGATTCGCCCAAGGCACCATTTTAGAGCTAGCTTACCCCACACTGATTGGTCCAGTTCAGCAGTTCAAAACTAGAATGAGGAACTAGCAGACACAGTTCTGACTGCAAAAAGCAGGTTAGACAAACTGTAATTTCATTATTACTCTAAATAATTTCTGGCAAACAGTTACATCTTTCAGATAGGTTCCCTTTGCACTCCTAGTGACTGCAAAAATGAAGTGAATTGGCAGCAGCTCGAGTGGTACTCAATCAAAGAAACACACAGTCCCCCATACAACTAATTATGTCTGCAAGACAGCTCTTAAAGAGACAGTACCAGAGGTTCTAAAACACCTCACTGATAAATGGCTTAAATGCCAAACACCATTCAGGCTTGGAGCATTCAAGCAAGCTCCTGGAAGTCTTTGGGAACCCCCATTTGCAGGGGTTACACCCTTCCTGGCCTGGGAAAGCTTGACGTCCGGCGTCAAGCAAGTACCCCATAAGTTTCAACTGCAACCATATACATTTGCATTAGGCTCGCACATGTAATCATCAGTCAATATATCATTTTACCAAGAACACATTTCTGAAACATTGCAGTCGTCACTCTTTACACAGTATTACATACACATTGTACCATAACTCAAGTTATTACCTCTTGTACATGAAACCTGAAGAGAGGGGCCCTTCCTATCAGTTACCTTGGGGCTGGATGGGGCAAGGGCACCATATAGAGGGCAACACAAGTAACTTGGGTTAGCACTGATGCTCAGTTTGGGCAATGAGCTCGGGGACACATACACTCCTTTATGGACAACATTGAGAGGCAAGTCCACAGGCCTCCCAAGTGAATCATAACTGAGGTGCACCACAGGCTTTACAGCTCGACCAGTCTTTCTAGGGGAACTGTTACAGTCTCTGCACTCTGAGCCTCATTTTCAGCATTGTCCTCACTTGTCAGGAGTCTCCATGGGGGTAGAGAGGCTAGAACTTGGGGCACTTTCAGCTCCAGGAGTTACAGTTTCTGAGTCCACAACATTTGGCTCGCATGGAGAACTTTCGGACACTGGCAGTGGACTGTCAGGGCACTCAAAATACTCTTCTTGTTCGTGTATCACCAGTCTGCCCCAATCTATCATTTTCCTCCCTAGCTCAAACAGTTCAACCATGCACAATGATTCCATTTCATCTGATCTGATGCTTTGCACTTCACTTTCTGGGAGCATTGGCTCCAGGGATGAAGCTGGGGGCTTAGACAGTCAGAAGGCCCAGCTTACGTCTCAGTATTGACTAGGGATTGCCCGAAACAATTGACTCAGTTAGTAAGAAGGATAGTATTCAAAGTCACTCTCACTTTCTTCCGATATGGACTGACAGTCATGCTCAACTGGGACTTGTGGAGGAGACACTTTAACTTTGCTTCTGTAGGTGCAGACTTTCTTGATCTTTTCTTAGCAGCAGCTCTAGTCACTGGTCAGAGGGGCATCTTCTAGAGGCTCAGACTCAATTAAGATTTGTCCAATGGGCAGTAAATGATTTCTATGCATTGTTTTACATCTTTTGAATTATTCTCAGGCCTTACTTTGTACACTGGCAGATCATCTAGTTTGCCCACTACAATGTGAGGGAGATGGTGCCATCTGTCCAGCAATCTTGTGCTTGCCATGCAGTCCCAGATTTCTTAGCAATACCCGATCTCCTCCTGGAGTTCCTGTGCTTTCACCTTTTATCATACCTTTCTTTGTTGGCCAGATTTCTTTTGGCAGCCATGGTTTGAGCCAGTTGATACGCATGAGTTAGCTGGGCCTTTAACTTTTGCACATACTGTAAATAGTTGTCAGCTTGAACCCCATCAGGAGAGACCCCCAAACACACATCTACTGGTAGTCGAGCTTCTCTTCCAAACATCAGGCGGTAGGGGAGAATCCAGTGGCATCACTTTGGTGCAGTTATAAGCATGTACCAGGGTGCTAATTTGTTAGCTCCATCTAGGCTTGTCCTTTGGGTGCAGGGTGCCTAGCATATCTAGTAAAGTGCGGTTGAAACGTTCAGGCTGTGGGTCCCCCTGGGGTGGTAAGGAGTGGTTCTGGACTTTGCACTCCCACAGAGAAAGCATCTCTTTGATCAGACGACTCTCAAAGTCTCCTTGATCAGAATGGATTCTTTGTGGAGCCCCATAGTGAACAAAAAAGTTTTCTACAAGTACTTGCCACAGTGGATGCTTTCTGGTCTTGGTGGGGAAAGCTTGGGCATATCTCGTGAAATGGTCAGTGACCACCATCACATTACTGATATTTCTTTGATCTGACTCCAAACTCAGAAAAATCAATACAGACCAGCTCCATGGGTGCACTGGTGGTGATGTTAACAAGGGGGCAGCCCTCTGGAGCAAAGCTTTCCTCTGTAATAGCGACTACAAGTTCGAATGTGTTGCTCACATCAGCCCCCATCTTAGGCCAATAGAATCTGGATCTCACCAAGTCAAGTGTTCTGTCTATACCAAAGGTGCCCCATGTGGTTGTGCAAGGACCTCAGTACTGAGTCTCAAAGGCAGTGGGCAGCAACTAGTTGTTGTTTGTCTACTTGTCCCCCTGTCTACTGTTTCTCTGTATAACAGTTTATTGATCAGTTTCAACTTAGGACCTTCTTTGTATAACAGTGCAGTTCTCAAATCAGTGGGCGTAATTTGGACATCTTTTCCTGCATAGAGGGCTTCTAAAGCTGCTTTGATCATGGGATCGCGAGTTGAGCCGCCGAATACTGTCATTGTCCAGCTGAGGCAGTGCACCAATGTCTATGCAGAAAAGTGGCAATAAGCAGCAGGTATGCAATTCTCAGAGGCTCCCAAGCAATCCACCATGCAGTCCCTAAATCCTTGGACATTTGTTCCTCCCTGTCAAACTTCCGGCAGAGTGCCCGATGTCAGGTTCTCCCAATCTGACCCAATCATTCTGGGGAACAGGCCTCCGGGAGAGAGCACAGCATCTATGTGGTTCAGACCTGCCTGTATCGAGAGCACAGTCATATGTAGATAATGCAGAAAGCCACCTATGGCCAGTGGCATCCAACTTAGCTGAGGTCTGCACATAGGTCAAAGGATTATTGTCAGTTTTACTAGTATTTTGCCCCATACAAGTACTCATGGAATTGGTCAACAATAGCCCACTTCAAAGCTAGGAACTCTAACTTATGTACAGGATAGTTCTTTTTCGGATGGGGTCAGGCTTCTACTGGCAAAGGCCACTGGTCTCAGGCCATTCTCGTGCTCTTGGTACAACACAGCCCCCCAACCCTTGCAAGCTAGCATCAGTGTGCAGGACGTAAGGTTTTCTTGGATCGGCATAGCCAGCACTGGAGCATGGGAAAGTTGATATGAGTCTCATGAAAAGCAGTCTCACAATCAGGAGTCCAGCGGGCCCCAAATACTTCACTCGGATGAAAATACACTCTTTCAGTCTTGAGGACTGACTTTGGTATTTTTGTGGGTTGGGGATACCCTTGAGTAAGGTTAAGTAAAGGCGGATCACTCTTGAATAGTCCTTGATGAGCGCCGATAATAACCACAGAATCCCAGGAATCTTTGCAGTTCTTTTTAGATTTTTGGGCTGTGGCCAGGTGGTCAAGGCCTCCAACTTTACTTGGGTCGGTCTCTATTCCTGTGGATACTATAAACCCACATACTACTGATGTTTGAAAGAATTGACACTTATCAATGGACAGTTTAAGGCCAAAGTCCTCCAGTCGGTCCAATACCTTAAATAATCTGCTCTCATGTTCCTCCAGTGAGCTGCCAAACACAATAACATCATCTAGGTATACCAGGCACTCTAGTAAGTTCATGTCCCCACTGCACGCTCCATCAATCGTTGAAAAGTGGCTGGGGCACCTGAAATCCCTTGAGGCATCCTCATGAATTCATAGAAGCCAGCGGACAGATAAGGCCGTCTTCTCCACGGTCCTCTGGGGCCATCCGGGATCTGGTAGTACCCTCGGAGATCCAGCACAGGAACCACTTGCTCCCGTTAGGCAGTCCAAGCATCCTGAATGCGGGGCATTGTGTACTGATCAGGATAGTCCGCCCGTTTAAGGTGCGATAATCCACACACATCCTTACTGTTCCATTCTTTTCCTCACTACCACAATGGGAAGCATAAGGGCTTCTGGATTCTTGTATTACACCAGCAGCTAACATCTCTTGCAGATGCCGCCTCACATCATCTATGTCAGCAGGTGCCAGGCGTCGAGACCTCTCATGAAATGGTCTTTCGTCATGCAGCGGATATAGGTCAGGGCCCATGACTTGCAGGCGTGGCCTTCATAGGGACTGTTTTGAATTCCGATCTCTCTCAACAGTTCGCCCCATTGTGGCATATCTTTTTCCTTGTCAGAGCACTCATTGACTGTCAACCTCTGCCCTGAACTTCACTTGATGGGTCACCCTCAGTCACTCGGGTCAGTAGCCACAGCTGTTGGTGCAGGTACCTCCCAAGTCGCCTTTTCTCAACTCCTCAATTTCTCTCATTAACTCATCACAGGAGGTGGGATTCCAGTCGATTTGCCAGGCGTAACTGAAGCAACAGCAGTTCTGAGAGGGGGCAGACTTAAGGATTCTGTCCAGTTTGGTTCGGTCCAGTTCAATCGCTGGCAAACTACCCTTTCTGAGGCATTCTTGCAACAATTTTTCCAGCCGAGACATACACAGACAACAACTCCCTTGGTACTGTTGTGCATTTCTTACTCTCCACCATAGGTCCTCATCAGAATCTGGGCTCCCATACACATTCTCCAAGGCCTCAAGATAGGCCTGTGCAGTCGCTTCAGGGTTACTGGCCGTTGCTTAGCACGGATGGTAGCCAGGGGGCAGGGACCTCGGAGGCTCTCACTAACCCTCTTCTCCGCCTTCAGCATTGCCATTCTAGCATTGGGGCAACATAGTCTATCCAGGTCTCCCAGTCATCCTCCCTTGGGGGGTGGGAGGTGCCAGAGAAGATCCTCAACCTTGGTAGAGTCGTGACTAATGGCAGGTGCAGAAATAGGAGTCTGCATTGGTTCAGCCACCATTACGGGCACTGGAGCAGGAGAGGGTGTTGGGAGGAACACCCCAGGTGGCAAGAATAGTTTCTTCAAGTCCTCCACAGTTTTCCCTCTCAGCAACCATTCAGCAAATTTCTCCTCAAAGTTTCAGATAGTGGTGGGGGCTGATTCCCCGGTCTTTACTGTCCTTAGTTATCACTCTCCAAGCAGTGAGGGCTCCCTCTGGGGTAATGGTCTGTGGCACTTTGGAGCTATCTATGGGATCCTTAAACTCTACTAGGGCCAGGAAAGTGTGGGTGAGCAGATTAGCATGCCAGCCCACCACCACAGGGTTTTGTAAACCTTCCACCTTGGAAAGTACTCCCTGCACAGTGTCCAGTATTGATACCCAGGGGATGTCCAGGATAAGCATAGCATTTTTGGGGTCGATCTCCTCCCAGTACACCACTCCACCAGCCGGTGCACAGCCACTTCTGTCGGGTACCCATTTTTCTTAACAGTGGTTCGTGAATATGGCCACTAGAGGACACACAATCCAGCGGTGAGCCTCCAAGATGTAACCCCTAGATGGCGCTATCCCAGGGGCTACTACCCCTGCCTGATTTGCCACTAACAGGTTGAGGGCCTGGATCCAATGGCGGGTGCCTCCACCCAGAGGTCAGGGTTTGCAATAGTTAAACTAACTTGGTCACAGCCCTCTGGGACACTGCAACCCCTTTCTTCCCACTAGTGGCCCACACAATATATCAGAATTACCTTCACAGTATACACTTACCCCAGGTCTGGTTCCGGCACTGGGACCTCCTGTGAAATGAGATACAGTGCAACAATCACAGTACAGTACTTTAACATAGACAAATACCTCAGGTAGTATAACTTTGCTGAAACAAGCAGCTCTGATTTATTTAGGGGATATAACAAGGACGGGAAATCAGGTTAATTAGCTTATCACTTTAATAATCTACCTATGGCTCTGTGCACAGGCCTATCCCTATCAGTTACTGTCCCTGGGTACCCAAGCCCTAGTGGCTAGTCCAAACCATGGCAGCTGGTAGGGCCCTTTCACACAGAGAAAGGAGAATTAAACAGTCAGCAGTACAGTAATTCCATTTGGATTTAATGTGGCAATTCAACAGGGAGCGACCCTGAATTAGTACTACGACCTCCAAATAAGATAGGGTCCTTCAATGTCAGCAGGGCTCACTTGAGGTACACAAACCTCTTCACACATCCATATAAAAGAAAGCACTATACCAGGCAGGCTGCATCTGTATCCCAATCGCAATTACTGCACAATACCCGGGAGAACACACAGCAGATTCAGTTCCTGACAGACCGAGTGCAATTCAATAATTTCTCCAGTCTTCTACAGGGTGAGCCTGGTTTCTACTCTTCAGAGATCCTTTGATTCTTTTCACAGGACGGATTCAGTCCTAACAAGCTGCAGACCGGAACTCTGGGCCTTACACACGTTTTTGACTAAAACTGCACACTGAAAAGCACAGGGCTCCTTCCTTCTTCACTGCCAAGCTCAACTGAACCTCCAACCGACACAAACCGGGCACTTCCTTTGAGTTCCTCCCAGTTCTTGACTGGATTGGCTGTCACTCACAATAGACTGCTGCTGTTGGTCCAAAAGGCACTGAAGTCTAAACTACATCTCCCAGAGTCACTGCCCATACAATCCTCTTGTGGCTGGCTCAGATTATGAGTCCAAGTTCTGATTCGTCCAAGGCACCATTTTAGAGCTAGCTTACCCACACTGATTGGTCCAGTTCAGCAGTTCAAAACTAGAATGAGGAACTAGCAGACACAGTTCTGACTGCAAAAAGCAGGTTAGACAAACTGTAATTTCATTATTACTCTAAATAATTTCTGGCAAACAGTTACATCTTTCAGATAGGTTCCTTTGCACTCCTAGTGACTGCAAAATGAAGTGAATTGGCAGCAGCTCGAGTGGTACTCAATCAAAGAAACACACAGTCCCCCATACAAACTAATTATGTCTGCAAGCAGACAGCTCTTAAAGAGACAGTACCAGAGGTTCTAAAAACACTCACTGATAAATGGCTTAAATGCCAAACACCATTCAGGCTTGGAGCATTCAAGCAAGCTCCTGGAAGTCTTTTGGGAACCCCCATTTGCAGGGGGGTTACACAGTGATAGATCAGGTGATATCCAGATAAGGTTATAATACCAAATCAGTACTGTCAGAAAAAGTAAATCCCCTCATCTCTCTCTAAAGAACTAAAAATATATTAAACCAGGTTTCCATAGTTATATAGTTATATGGTTGTTATAGTTTTCAGATTTTTGTAACTATAAAGTTATGACTATTTCATAACATCTATCCTATGCTTAGAAAATGGGCTTTTTATTTCCTGGCATCTGATTGACTGGTACCCCTGGCAGGGGGGTACATTAACTTTCAATAGATGCTCAGGAAATAAAAAGTGCCAGCCCAAGTACCCTTTCACCCACACACCAATCCTTGTGTCCACCCTGCTTAATGATTGGACAAAACCACTGCACTGGATTTGAAAATGTCACCATTTGTATATTTTGCTTAGCGAGAGATGTTAGCCCCAACACTCTGCTTCAGTGCCAACTGTGAAAGGAAACCAGACACAATCCTTTGCTTGGCATATTTTTGGCTACTTTTTTTTTTCCAGTTACAGTGCTGTCTTTTACCATGCCCCGTGACTTTCTCCATACCTGAAACAGCAGACCACGCTCGTCTCACTCCTCCCTCCTCCAGCAGTCAGAGTTTCACTGTCGACGGCTAACCGGCGACCAAGCATCACCAAATCAAAGAGGCCCCCTTCACCTGAGAAGAGGTTACTGCCCGCACACCTCCAGAAACACAGAAACTTTAACCCCGTCCCCCAAATCCTGCCTGCTGTACTCTAAGATGCCACTGTTGTTTCCTAGCAGCGCTACTCTTGCTTAGCTATTCCCACATTCTGCCGCATTATCTCCCCGTGATGAGAAGAAAAAAGCCGTACACTTTGACGTCTTAAAATGACTGTGTAATGCGGCCACACTCCGTGACAACAGCTGGCTTTTAAAATGAACTGCAGATGTCCATCATATCTGAATGACCTGAAACTTACCAGTTGCAGATCAGAGGCTATATTTTCCCATTATGCCAGATCGCTGATAAAAATAAAGGCTTCTCTCTTTTACATCTCTCCTCCTCCCCAATTTAAGAGCAGAAACAACAAAAGGCAGGCCTGCAAATGAAACTGTTCCATAAGGAAGGGTAGGGGGTGACGTAGAAACAGAAACTCTGCTGTAGGGGCATCAAAAGCATTCAACCAGGTATGCTTTCATTTTCTTAACTACAGCATCTCTAGTAGGACAAAAGTTATCTGTTCCAGTATAGGCAGAGGAACTATTTAATTACAAAACTTAATGTCACTTAATTATTTTATTAAAATTCTTTTTCTCTGCCATTTCTTTTTACTGTGCTCATTTTCTAAGCGCAATAATACCCTCCAGGGTGGGCAGTATGGGCAATACCAGACCTTCCAGAGGCTATAAGGCCCTCCGCCTGCGGCATCGGGCCTCATTACACCCGTGGGCGGTCCGGTATTGCCCAATAGCGCCCACCCTGTTGGGTATTATTGCTTGCTTCATATTCACTTTACAACATAGACCACACCAATAGTCATATCACACAAAGTTGTGGAAAATAGTTTATCTAATATATTGTTTGATATAACAGTCATTAGTTCACCATTTTTCTTTCACAGAGCCAGATTCTTTAAGCAGGGTACATTCAATGGACTGAACAAGCTGTCTTTAAGGGCTGGTATCAGCTGTTTCGGACTAAAGTGCTGGAAGCAGTATGATCTGCAGAACAAAATATGGGCAACTATTATGCAACAGCACTGAGTTAACTTTATTTCACATGTTTGTCTTGTTATTAAGTGTCTCTATACACTGGACAATGTTTTATATGTACCTTGATTTTGTAATTGATTTCCATGCTTACTGTGACCTATGAAAGACAATAACATTTCTGAGTTAAAAAAAAAAAAAAGATGATGAGAATAATCTCAGGGTCTTATACCCTTTCTTTCAAAAAATCTTTTTTGTTACTTGATACAATTTGGTTTATCACTAATGTATACTTAAATGATGGTAGCTTAGATTGGAATAATTTAAATTAGCCAAAACAGTTATTGGTTAGTATATGCATAATCATGGATCATAAATATTTGTTTTTTGCCATATTTATTTTCATAAAAGGTTTGAGCAAAACTATAGCTAATAACTTATACTGCAGAAGCACTACACATTTGAAAACATTGCAAGCACATTATGCCTGACAGACAGAACCTTCTGTATTAGCAACAACAAATTTGGAAACTGAATACTATAAGATTTGTATCACAAATAGACTAATGCAGTTTTTGTTGATGATTTTAATCATTCCAGTAGCTTCCATAGATGTCCCTCTCTGTACAAATATGCACAATTATATCCACCGTCTTTGTCCCAGTTGTGGTATTTATTTAATTAATAACAACTATTCTATGCATAATGTAGGTTAAATGAATCCCTTTAGAGATGGTCCAGTGGTAAAGAAGGGTGAGACACTGTATTGCATTACCTCTCACCATGCCAGCAACCAGAGTTCAGGAATAAGCTCGGGTCACCAGGGGACGGCATAAAGGAGGGCTGGGAGAGGATTGAGCTGCCACCTGGCAGCTCTCCTGTCCTGCACTGTAGTGGTGTGTTGTCCTGGCTCTTGGCTGCCACCAGGTGGAGGCCTGGTGGTAGCGCTAAGCTTGGGAGGTAGGGGGATGGATGAAATCGCTGTTATGGAGCACATGCGTGCTTCTATGAGCATACATCCCCTGTGCTGTTGCAGGGTCTGGGGCAAGGAAGAAAACAGAAAAGGGTCTGCCCAGGCTCTGTGATGTCCCACCTGCCAACCCTCTGCTCCACATTGCAACTTGTCCGGGATCCAGCAACTTGATATGGGTCTACAGGTGGGGAGAGGCTAGCCCTCCCCCACCTGGTCCCACCACTGGGGGCAAACCATGGGGGTCCAGAGGATTTGATTGAGTTGAGGTAGGTTGTCGAGCAGGTAGGGGTATGGACAGGACTGATAAGCCCTGCCCAGGTGGACAGTGGATGAAAAAGCTTGATGGAAAAAAAAATGTATCTTTTAACCCTCAATGAATTACATTTAGCTATGCCAGACAGAAATGCTTTTATTATTGTGCGTTTTTACAGGAGTGATTTAATATGTAATTAACTTTAATATGTGCAAATCATTTACTGCTCTTGTCACCTACACTTGTGTAAGCCACCCATCCCCATGTCTAGGGTTATGCCTGATGGCAGAACGAGAAGGGGGGGTACAACAGCAGAAAACACAAACTAGGTCATTAGAGACAGTTCTTACCAGGATCTGGCTATGTTGCAAGGATCCTTTGATGCCCGCAGGGTGCCATCTTCGGTGCTGGGCTGTAAGGGAACTTCCTTAAACAGTCAAAACATTCAAATAACAGAAGGTCCATACATAAATAAAGCTGGAACAGGGGATCCCATATTTTAAATGATAAACTTAGCCAGTCCACAACTTATGTACAAATTTAATCCTCCGGACCTGCGAGTCCACAATGGAGTAATACAGTGGGTCTAATGTGGTTGAGCTAACCCCCTCCAAAATGCATGTTTCTCTGGGCTGGGTGGCCACACATTGGAATTTCTGGGCAGCAGCTCTAACACTGAGGGGCTGAGTGACCCTAAATACAGGCAGCAGCATCTGTTCCTCCTCTTGACCCTTCATTATTCTCTCCCTTAGATAGCAAGGCATTGGAAAGTAGTTTACTCAGTTAGAGCTACCTCTCTCCCTCCTTCCAGCACTCACACAGACTCCTCTGTGAACATTCAAGGTGACAGGACATGGGTAGCCATCACCATGCATGACTCCTCTGATGCACTCCATACAGTTCACACTTCTCCCCTCTCTCAACATAGGTAGGCAACTTCCCCCTGGTCCTACACGGGGCAGACGTCCCCACTTCTGGACACAAATGGTCAGGCAAATTTGCTGGAATGGTGACTTCCCCTCATCACTAGCCACTGGCAGATCTCATTCACCCTCTCAGGGCTACAGTAGCTGGATTGGTGGGTGTGCTCCAAGCCGAGCACCCACCACAGCTCACTGGCCACCATATCTGCTCCTGTACCTCCCTGACCACGCAGTGGCTTCAGGGGCTAAAGATTCAAATCCCCCTACCCAGGGAGCCATCCCACCACCTTTACCATGGCCATCACCATGTCAGGCCACCACTGCTCCTACCCTGACCACCCAGCTAGCCAAAACTCTTGAAGCAAGAGCAGGCAATCACTCCTGCACCTGTACCCCCACTCCCACTCACTCCCACGTCATGGGAACCTGCCCTTTTGTGCCAAATCCTCCTTTTTATGGCTGCACTGCCAGAGTGAACTCTGACCCACAGAGACCCCATAAATTTTAATTAATTAATAAGGCCACACAGACCTAACCAGGAAACATTAAAGACACCCAAACCAGGGGGGGTTACATCTCCCCCTGCCTCAAATGCTCACCATCCCAGTGAGCACCCCTTTCCCAGCTACTACAACCCCGCAATACAATGGGGTATGTGCACTTCACCACTGAGCACAGTGGCACAGGCCCCACTGGCACACCACCACAATGGTGGACTTCTTCACGGTACTAAATTTATGGTACCTAAAACCAGGCATTCCAACCCCAAACACTGAACCCACTAAACTCTTTGGGGACCTAAAACCAGGCGTCCTGACCCAAACACACTGGTGACCCACCACCCATAATGTACAGGGCACCCTGCCTAGCACCACAGAGGCGATATCGAAGTTCTAATACTGCAATACATTGTCCTACTATTCTAAAGGTTAGCTGCTGCCAAACTGCCTAGAAACTGATGTGCCTAAAAAACAGAGTAGCCCACTTTAATGCACACTCACATATTTCCCACACCTTTTTTCCCCCACGAAACATTTAAAACAGCATGCAACATGAAACACACAGAACACTGTAAACATTGGGCAGCATTCACAAAAGGGATGTGGCCAGTGCATCCGAGATGCGCGGTGCATCCCCAACACACTAAAAATGATTCAGCAAAGGGCCCGATGTGCGGCTGGCCCAATGCACCAACGCCGCCAGATGCACCACACAAGGCTGGCGATGATATGCGGCACATCTGGGGGGCTGTGAAGGGGCATGCCCATGCATACTGGGCGCAGCCCCATTCACAGCCAAAATTGGAGGTGCATCCCTAGGGCAAGTCCGGAGATGCACCACCGAAAGATAAGTCTATTTCATTTAGACTTAAGTGGGTGACCACCCTCAGGCAGGCTACCGTACTGCAGACAGCAGCATGGCAGCCTGCACACCCTGTCAGTCCAAGCACCCCCCCAACCAGCCCACAGCACTATACCACCTGTCACCCGTTCAGGCTCCAGGTGGTATAGTGGTCCCCCAACCCCGCCCGTAGCTGTACAGTCCCTGAATCCTGTAAAGTAATAGCCCTGGTGGTATAGTGGTCCCCCACCCCGCCCGTAGCTGTACAGCCCCGAATCCCATAAAAGTCGTAGGCCTGGTGGTATAGTGGTCCCCACCCCACCCATAGCTGTACAGCCCCGAATCCCATAAAAGTTATAGCACTGGTGGCATAGTGGACCCTCCACACTCAAAACCCACAGCCAGTCCCTTAGCTGTGGCAGCACAGCCACCACCACCGCCACAGCTGCCCACCCGACTATGCTGACAGAGACGACAGCCTACTGCACAACACCACGCGTATTAGTCATCCATGTTGACCAATGGGCATGCAGCGTGTACTGTAGGCTGTCATTCACAACCGTCAATGACAAAGTTGTAATGACAGCCTACAGTACCGCGCTACATACCGATATTTCTTTATCAATGACCAGCATGCGTGCTGCTTCATAAACTGTCAGTCTCTGTCAGCATAGACAGCGAGCAGCCATGGCAGGTGTCTTGGTGGTAAGTCTGCCCGCCATTAAGGGACCAACTGTGGGTTTTGGGCGCGGGGGGGTACTAAGTGGGTTGGGGGGCCCACTATGCCACCAGGGCTATAACGTTTATGGGATTATGAGGCTGTACAGCTACGGGTGGGGTAGGGGGACCACTATACCATGGTATATGGTTAAAATCGTGCGTCCAGAATAGCACAAGTAATTATAGTGCATACAATTAAGCGCATGTAAAAATGGCACAATGCCAATATGATGTTGGAAATAATAGCACAGTACTGCCATCTAGTGTTCGTTTTTGTAAAACAAATTAATATTCAAGGAATACTGCACTTCCAAATACTGCCCTTCCCAATTTGACCAGCAAAATGTCAGAGAAAGTTTGGTTTGTTAGAAGCCAGAAGGGTGGAGAACTCGAGCTTATAAATGGCTTTCTGTACTGGAAAGAAAGAACAAACCTGCAAAGGCATACTTTAAGTGCCTTGAATATGACAAAGGCCACTGCACTGCAAGGATTCACCTGAATGGTGATGTTTTAAAAAACATTGGTGATCATAATCATGTCCCAGATCTTGCAGTCGTTTCTGTCAAGGAAGCAGTGGCAGGAATGAAAGAACGGGCCACCACCAGCACTGAGACGATGCACCAGATTGTTGCCGGTGCAGGTGCAGAATTATGCCCCATGTTGCATCCCAGCTACCAGCAATGTCCCTGATAAAGCGTACAGTAAGGTGAATGCACAGGGCTGCTTCATGCCCTCCACCAGAGCCTTCTGATGCAGCTTTGTTGATTCTGACACCTGATGTGTGTGTTACCCTTAAAAATGAGAAATTTCTGCTATATGATTCCTGCCCCTCCCAAGACAGGATCCTAATATTCTCTACATCACAGGACTTGCAACATTTAAAAAACAGTGAACTCTGGTTTGCCGACAACACAGTCAAGTGCTGCCCTCACATTTTCTAGCAACTGTACAGCATTCATGCAATCCGTAATAACTCTGTAATACCCTGGTGTACATATTCATGGCAAACAGAACCACTGCATCATATTCCCGTTTGTTCACAGAGCTTCTAAACCTATGCCCTTCCTTGCGACCCAGTACAATTCTGCTCGACTTCGAACAAGCTGAAAACTTTCAAAAATTCCTTTCACAGTGCCAAAATCAGGGGCTGCTTTTCCACATGTGCCAGTCATATTGGTGAAAAGTGCAAGAACACAGTGCTGCCTGTTGAGTCATGGCACTGCAAATGTAATAATTTTGTCGGTGCCACACATCCCTCAATCTGGAAGTTCTTGCAATGCCTTAAGGACGAGCAACACTGCAGCACAATGCTGATAGAGCAGCTAATTGCAGGAACTTCTGCTACAGAAACCAAGAAGAAATACAAAGATACTGCTAAACGTATTGCCATTATAATTTCAGAATATGAAATGAGACCCAGGATTGAATATCTACGCGGAATAGCCTATAACTTTCAGTTACAGGCTTGAACTACTGATATTGATTGCACCGCCATTAACTGATGTGACCCCTACTTGTGTGCATTCATTTTTTTAAATAAATCAGTTTGTAGAATTTGTATAATTAAATAAAGTTTACCTACATGTATAAACTGTGTTGTCATTCTTCGGTCAAAATAGAAGGGAGGAAGTAATGGAAGTGAGGCTGATGGGGAGGGTAAGGGGGAGGGAAGAGTTTAGTTGTAAGACATTAGTTTGTGTTCGGTCCACATCAGTCCCCTCACAGTTGCACAACAAAAGATGGCAGATGTAAGTAACTCATTTAGAAAATTGGCTTTACATCTCTGAACATCTCTGTACATTGCTATTGTTGCTAACGCTAAACTGATGTCGCGCTAATGTAGATACACGTGATCATGTATGCAATATATTGACTCATGCTATTAATGCTGCGTGATAATGACAGTGATCCCTATACTACCAGGGCTATGACCTTTACAGGATTTGGGGGCTGTACAGCTACAGGCGGGGTGAGGGGACCACTATGCCACCAGGGCAGGTTGTGGGTCTGTGGCTGTGCCGACAGCCCTGCAGGGCACCCAGCACATTCAGCCAGGCGCATCCCTGCAAGGCGAATGCAAATGGAGCCATAATGACATGCAAATGGCCCCACTGCACCTTGCATGTCTAATGGACCCATTTGCATGTCTGTGACTGGGAATAGCAGTTTTGGGCGCAGTGTATCCTGAGATGCACTGCCCCTTTGAGTTCCCAACCCGACATGGGGGATGTGCTGACACAGCCTGGGCTGGGTGCAGCTGTAGAGCCTGCGTAGAGGGAATGCATCAGCATTCCCTGTGCATCTTCTGTGAATATCACAGCATGCACTCAGCACATCTCCACTACGTTGGGGCAGTTGAGATGCACTGAGCACATCTCCTCTGTGAATCCTGGCCAATATCTGCAACATTTAAACTCATTGCAACCATAGTCATGGTCCCCCCCCCTTTTTAGCAGCACCATGGTGCAGAGTCCCAACTGTTGGCTTATACTGGATGCATTATTTCAAAATTAGTCTAAATGTTCCGCATGAAAATTAAATGTTGAATGTTCATCATGACAAAGTCTCTGCAACCACTTTTAACAGAATTGAGGTAGCTAAGCAAAAGGGTTGATCTCACCTATTTAATAAAGCAACATTTTCAGTTCAAGTTCCCCTTCAAATTGCATTTCCGGGGTCGGCCCAGTACCACTGAGGATTGAGGTGCTGGACGTCACACCTCGCACCATGCCAGTGATCCGGGTTTGGGAACAGACGTGGGCCACCGGGGGTCAGCAGGAGAGGGAAGGGGTTGAGCATCCAGAGGATTGCTCTCCCTTCCCAGGGAGGGATCCGGTGTTAGCGACGCTCCTTGGTGGCCCCTGGTGGCACAAGGAACATGCAGTGCTGTGATCAGGGGGTGGAGGGTTGGCAGATGTCAGCACGTTAGTGCCAGGATATCATTGCATGTCCATGCTCCATAGGGGAAATACCACTATGTAAAATACCCCTGTAGGATTGGGGAGGTGATGAGGGCTCCAGGGACCCAGCCCACATCCCCAGTGTTGGACCATCCCTCCAATGGCTCCTTACAACCCTCAGCCAGGACGTACCCTCTCATTTCAGATAGGCTGCCATGTAGGTGAGGTGGACCTTCCTCTGGGGGGGTCCGGGGGGCTGGAAAGTCTAGGTGGTGGTGCCAGAGGGAGGATGGCCATGGTGGAGAGTACAGGTGGTAGGTTGTGTGGGCACCTCTGAGAGATGCCTCGTTCCACCAGGAGAATAAACAGACTGCGCAAAAAAAAAAGTGCATCTTCGAGGGGAAACGGAAAACACTGCAGGCCAATGGAGTCCTCACTGCCAGGAAAAGTAATAACCAGACGGGGGTTTGGTGGTAACCTGGCCGAGGGTGTCCACACCATCCACATAAACCTTAATTTTCTTACCCAGCAGATCCTGTACCAGGGTGTACATTTCAAGCAGGGTAAGGCATTCCCAGGTGTAGTTAGCACACTTGGATTTTGCAATGTTCTGGATCCTCTTGAGGGCATAGTTGGCACTATCAGGGCCTAGACAGTGTTTCTTGTACAGTTTATCTAGGGTAACCCAATATACCCAGTCCTGGCAATTTTCTGCGATTATATCCTACAGCCTTTCAGGGAGATAAAGGTAAACAAACTGTGAGTAGTCCTGGCAGATCTTCTTGTAGATCATCCATTCCAGCTGTGACCATTCTGGAAGTTGCCTGACGCTGGACTGAGGGGTCTGCCTGTCCAGCAGTCACACTCCCTCCCAATACCTTCTTACTTGTGTGTCTCCATTCACTATGCCCTCATACAATTCTTACCTCCAACGGCACTTATCTGCTAAGCTGGGCCAATCCTTCCAGGGAGTAGGATACAGTGATTCATGCTGAGTCAGAATGTCCCTCTCCAGGTCACCATCACTGATGTGACTTGCTCCCTCCTGTAGCAGTAAATCAGAGGACACTTCACTGGGCTTCTCCGGTGTGGACAAGGGAATAGCTGGTCTCTCAGGCTCTATGGCTGGTTTTTCTGTGGCTGAAGCAGCTGCCCCCGGGGGTTCTGGGGGCACAGGGGATGAATGCCGGGCTGGTTCCAAAACGTCCTTAGGGACATATGGGCACTGCGCCCATGACCACGTCCATGGCCGGTGGGAGGAAGGTTCAACACAGGAGCTTTGGTTTTCATTGGAGCTACCCCAGCAGGCCTCCAGCTTCTTGCCTAACACTCGACACGAGACAGGCTTCAGGGCTGGTTATTGCAGCAGTCACAGTTCCCAGCTCATCCCAACTCTCAAGCACTGACTCTGTAAATGTCACAGATCCCCCCTAGCCCACTTTGTCAGGGGTAAAACTTAGGGTCAGCAGCATGGGGGGTCTTTCATTGGCAAACAGTGCAGATTGGCAGAATGGTCAGCCACAGGCCCCCAAATTGGCAAACCACATACCTGGAGCCGTTAGCCTTCTCCACTATGCTCCTTAGCCATTTTAACATCACAGAGGGAACAGTTACATTGGGGGCATCAGAAGCAGTAGCCATTTTCGTTCTCCACAGAAAGAATGTGAAATCTGGCTTCAGGTGCATGCAATCTACACAGCACTAACCACTTCAATCTCTCTCTCTCTCTCTCTCTCTCTCTCTCTGGCCCCACAGTCTCCTGGCTCACCCATCCATCCAAATCCGACATGTCAGCCAACCAGCCCACTATCCAATTAGCACACAACAACAGGGACTTTGCATATACCTCATATGTACTACTCAGCAGTCTGCTCAGCTCAGCAGATTTCCTAGCACCACAGTGCACTAAAAGGCACAAAATTCTTCACACTGCGCCATGGTGTCCCTTATTCACTCTAAACTAGAACAAATCTGTGCAATATCCAAACTTTGCACCCAGCACCCACAGCAGGAATTTTAATGTCCAGGCACCCCGACAAATGAATCCCAGATGAGACCCCATGTTTGTAAGTCACCTTTCTCCATGTCTAGGTGTATGCCTGATGGTAAAACACAGAGGAAGGCCACCACAGCAGAAAACACAGACAAGGTCATTTGAGACAGTTCTTACCAGGATGTGGCTATGTTGCAAGGGTCCTTTGATGCCAGCGGGGTGCCACCTTTGGTGCTGGGCTGGGTGGGAACTTCAAGGTTAAACAGCTGAAACATTCAAATAAAGGAAGGTCCACACATAAATAAAGCTGGAATGGGGGATCCTATATTTTAATTGATAAACTTGGCCAGTCCACAATTTATGTACAAATTTAATCCTCGGACCTGTGAGTCCACAATGGAGTAATACAAAGGGTCTAACATGGTCAAACTGACCCCCACCAAAATATATCCTTCCCTGAACTGGGTGGCCACACATTGAAATTTCTGGGCAGCAGCTCTAATACTGAGGGGCTGAGTAACCCCTAAATACAGGCAGCAGCACTGGTTCCCCCTCTTGTCCCTTCACTATTCTCTCTCTCTCTGTCTTAGATAGCAAGGAAGGAGTGGAATCTGGCACAATAGTGCTGGACTTTAGGAGGGCCGACTTTGGGAGGATGGGGGAAGTGGTAAAAGGGTACCTGGCCAGAATTCAATCTAGTATGGACACTAACCAGAGGTGGGAGCTCATAAAGCTGGGGATAGTGGAGGCAACAAAACCTGCTGCAAAGCCCAGAGCAAGAAGGCTAGGGCTAAGAAACCGATCTGGTTGAGCAAGGAGGTCATGGAAAGGTAAGGAGGAAAAGAGCTGCCTTTAGGAAGCACAAGAAAACAGGGAGGGAGAGGACGGGAGGAGTACTTGACAGAATCAAAGGAGGTGACAAGGGCAGTAAGGGGAGCCAAAGCATCTACGGAACTCAGGCTGGCACAAGGCATTAAGAAGGGGGAGAAGGACTTCTTTAAGTACATCAGGGAAAAAAGGAGCTGTAAGGACCACATAGTAAGGATTAGGAAGGAGGGGGGTTGGGTGGAAGCAGGGTGCGATAAGGCGGAAGCACTAAATGAGTACTTCTGCTTAGTATTTGCTAAAGAGAAGAGGGGGGTGACATCCAAGGTGGGAGAAATGGCAGAAGCAGGGTGGGAAGTGGTGACAGATGGGAAATCATGGAGAGCAGAGTTCGAGAGGGTTTGAAGGCACTGAGGTGGACAAGGCGCCAGGCCCAGATGGCATCCACCCAGGGTACTGAAGGAGCTGGCAGAGGTCCTTGCAGGACCTCTGGCAGACCTATTTAATGCCTTCCTACATCTGGGGTGTACCTCAGGACTGGAGGAGGCTCATGTGGTGCCCTCCACAAGAGTGGCCCCAAGGATGAACTGGGAAACTACAGACCAGTGAGCCTCACATCCATCGTGGGTAAGCTAATGGAGACTATCCTGAAGGAGAGGCTGGTGGCCCTCCTAGAGGCCAAAGGACTACAGGACAGCAGACAGCATTGCTTCATACGTGGCAGATCCTGCCAAACCAACCTGGTCGAGTTCTATGACTGGGTAACTAGGCAACTGGACAGGGGCCATGCAGTGGATGTCCTGTATCTGGACTTCAGTAAGGCATTCAACTCAGTGCCACATGGAAGGCTGGGAAGGAAGTTAGTAGGTACAGGGCGGGTGCAAAGCTGGTGAGATGGGTAGGAAACTGGCTGCAGGGAAGGCAACAGAGGGTGGTGGTGGGTGGGAGCTCTCACACCCAAGGGCAGTGACGAGCGGTGTTCCACAGGGCTCGTGTTGGGACCAGTGTTGTTTGGGATATTCACTGCAGACATATCATGGGACATCAAGAGCAAGATCAGTCTGTTTGCTGATGATACCAAGGTAGGCACAGTGGTGGATGACCTGAGGGGATGGCGAGGTGCAGGATGATCTGGCAAAGCTTGAAACCTCGTCAGACACCTGGCAGCTGGGCTTTAATGCCAAAAGTGCAAGGTACTGCATTTTGGGATGAAGAACCAAGGAGGAGTTACCAGCTAGGGGAGGCAGCTAGCCCAGACAGAGGAGGAGAAGGATCTGGGTGTGCTCATTACAGGGTCAATGAACAACTCGGCACAATGTAGGAAGGCAGCTGCAAGGCCAACAAAATGCTGGGCTGTATTGCAAGGGGTATATCCTCGAGGAGGAGGTGATTCTGCCACTGTATGGGTCATTAGTTAGACCACACCTGAGTACTGCGTGCAGTACTGGCGTCCCACATCTGAAGATGGACATTAAGTTACTGGAGGGTGCAGCACAGAGCGACAAAGATGATTAAGGGGCTGGGGACTTATCATACGAGAGGAGGTTGAAGGAGTTGAACATGTACTCACTGGAGGAGAGGAGAGACAGGGGTGACATGATTGAAACCTTTAAATACATGAAAGGAATAAACAAGACAGGTACAGAGGGGCTGTTCAAAGTAAGGGAGAGGAGGGACACCAGCTGCCATGATATGAGACTGGAGCGAGGAAGGTTCAGGAGGGAGATGAGGAGATACTTTTTTACAGAGAGGGTAGTGGCTGGGTGGAATGCGTTACCTGCTGAAGTGGTATGCAGTAGAACAGTGGACTGCTTCAAATGAGGATGGGACAGGACAAGGGGAAGGGTTAATGAAGGGGAAGGGTGGAAGGGAGGGGCAGCTGCAGAATAAGGGGTGCTAGCTGCACATTCGAGCAGACTTGATAGACCTTTAGGCCTTTATCTGCTGGCAAATTTTGTATGTTTGTAAGGCATTAGAAAGTAGGTTATTTAGTTAGAGCTGCCTCTCTCTCTCCTTCCAGTACTCGCACAGACTCCTCTGTGAACATCTGGGGTGGCAGGACACAGGGAGCCAATACTATGAATGGCTCCTCCAATGTGCTCCATTCTATTTACACTCCTCCTCTCTCTCAACATACATAGGTGATTTCCTCCTGGTATTACACGGGGCAGATGTCCCCACCTCTGGACACAAATGTGCTGGCAGATTTGCTCAGTTTGGCAGCTTCCCCTCACCACTAGTCACTTGCAGATCTCCTTCACCCTCTTGGGGCTACAGTAGCCAGATCAGTGGGTGTGATCCAAGCCGAGCACCCACCACAACTCACTGGGTGCCATCTCTGCTCCTGTACCTCCCTGCGCACTGGCTTCCGAGGCTAAAGATTCAAATCCTCCTACCCATGGAGTCGTCCCTCCACCTTTACCATGGCCCATGCCACATCAGATTGCTGCTGTTCATGCCCTGACAATCCAGCTAGCCGAATCTGTTAAAGTGAGAGCAGGCAATTGCCCCTGCTCCTGCACCCCCACCGCCACTCACTCCCATGGCATGGGACCCCCCTTCGCGCCAAATCCTCCTTTTGATGGCCATACCACCAGGGTGACCTCCAACCCAAGGAGACCCCACTAGTGGGCGGATGCCATAAATATTAATTAATAAGGCCACACAGACCTAACCAAGGCATGTTAAGTACACCCAAAACCACAGGGAAGGGGGGGGTTACACTTGTGTTTTTTTTAATTCACATAAGTGTGTACAGTTATTTATTAGCCCTGTTGGGAGTCTTTTTCATCTCTAATGTTTATACTAAATCAAGTAAATGATGATTGTACTGGAATAATTAAAGTACATGCATTTCCTGTACAAAGAAATTGTATTTAAGAGATATAGCTCTTATCTGGTAACAAATCCATGATGAAGCCTCAATGTTAAAGGTGAAGCACCGGGCTACCATTTTTCTGTATTGCTTCAGTGTGTCTTTTAATTGTACTTCACATTGCACCATTTGAAGTTGCTGCTTTTGCACCGGAATAAAAGTCTGCGATACTATCTTGATTGGTGCTTATGGATTATTTTGAGCAAATGTCTCCAAGTGCACAGGATCTGTGTGTATGCAGCTGGAATACTCACCCTGGGGGCAGGAATGCCCACATTAGGTTCCGGAATGCCCACCCTAGGGGCCAGAATGTCTACCATCAGGACTGGAATGCCCATTCAAAAGGGCAGAGTGGCTACCCAAGGATGGTAATGCCCACCCTCTGAGCAGGAATGCCAACCTTCATGCAATGCTGCCAACCCTGGGGTTGGAATACCCACTCTAGGGACTTAATTCCCACCCAGGTGCAGGAATGTCCACCCTTTGTGCCAGAATGCCCACCATAAGAGGCACAGCGCCACCCTGGTGAAGGAATGGCCATTAGTTTCAGAATGCCCACCCTAGTGCCAGTGTAACCCCTAGATGGCGCTATCCCAGGGGCTACTACCCCTGCCTGATTTGCCACTAACAGGTTGAGGGGCCTGGATCCAATGGCGGGTGCCTCCACCCAGAGGTCAGGGTTTGCAATAGTTAAACTTACTTGGTCACAGCCCTCTGGGACACTGCAACCCCCCTTTCTTCCCACTAGTGGCCCACACAATATATCAGAATTACCTTCACAGTATACACTTACCCCCAGGGCTGGTTCAGGCACTGGGACCTCCTGTAAAATAAGATACAGTGCAACAATCACAGTACAATACTTTAACATAGTCAAATACCTCAGGCAGTATAACTCTGCTGAAACAAGCAGCTCTGATTTATTTAGGGGGAATATAACAAGGACAGGGGGAAATCAGGTTAATTAGCTTATCACTTTACTCATCTACCTATGGCTCTGTGCACAGAGCCTATCCCTACCAGTTACTGTCCCTAGGTACCCAAGCCCTAGTGGCTAGTCCAAACAGCGTGGCAGCTGGTAGGGCCCTTTCCCACAGAGAAAAGAAAAATTAGTTTAAACAGTCAGCAGTACAGTGATTCCATTTGGATTCAATGTGGCAATTCAACAGGGGCGACCCTGAATTAGTACTCAGACCTCCAAACAAGATAGGGTCCTTCAATGTCAGCAGGGCTACTCTTGAGCTCCATGAGACTCCTCACACATTTATATGGCAAACTGCAACAGGCAAAAGTCCTTTAATGGCAGCAGGATTCACTTGAGCTAACCAAGCCTCCTCACCATTTATATGGTGAACAGTAACAGGCAAAAGTCCTTTAATGGCAGCAGGATTCACTTGAGGTACACAAGCCTCTTCACACATTTATATGGTAAAACAGAAAGTACTATACCAGGCAGGCTGCTTCTCTATCCGATCGCAATTACTGCACAATACCAGGAGAACACACAGCAGATTCAGTTCCTGACAGACCGAGTGCAATTCAGCAATTTCTCCAGTCTTCTACAGGGTGAGTCTGGTTTCTACTCTTCAGATATCCTTTGATTCTCTTCTGACAGGACAGATTCAGTCCTAACAAGCAGTTACACAAGCTGCAGACCGAACTCTGGGCCTTACACACGCTTCCGACTAAAACTTCACACTGAAAAAGCACAGGGCTCCTTCCTTCTTCACTGCCAGAGCTCAACTGAAACTCCAACAGACAAACCGGCACTTCCTTTGAGTTCCTCCCAGTTCTTGACTGGATTGGCTGTCACTCACAATAGACTGCTCCTGTTGGTCCAAAAAGGCGCCGAAGTCTAAACTACATCTCCCAGAGTCACTGCCCATACAATCCTCTTGTGGCTGGCTCAGATTATGAGTCCAAGTTCTGATTCGTGCAAGGCACCAATTTAGAGCTAGTTTACCCCACACTGATTGGTCCAGTTCAGCAGTTCAAAACCAGAATGGGGAACTAGGCAGACACAGTTCTGACTGCAAAGAAAGCAGGTTAGACAAACTGTAATTTCATTATTACTCTAAATGGTTTCTGGCAAACAGTTACATCTTTCAGATAGGTTCCCTTTGCACTCCTAGTGACTGCAAAAATGGAGTGAATTGGCAGCAGCTCGAGTGGTACTCAATCAAAGAAACACACAGTCCCCCATACAAACTAATTATGTCTGCAAGCAGACAGCTCTTAAAGAGAGAGTACCAGAGGTTCTAAAAACACTCACTGATAAATGGCTTAAACGCCAAACACCATTCAGGCTTGGAGCATTCAAGCAAGCTCCTGGAAGTCTTTTGGGAACCCCCATTTGCAGGGGGTTTACACCAGAATGCCCACCATGGAGACCAGGATGACTACTCTGCTGCCAGAATGGCTTCCTGCCCATGAAGAAATGCCCACTATACCACTGGAATGACCTCCAGACACTAAGAAAGTAGCACAGGTTCCTAGAACAAAACACATAGACTAAAAAAAGAGGATCATTTAAGTTAAATGCACTGTACTTCTATATTATGGAATATTTATATACTGAAATACATATAAAGATAAATGCATACATTCTTAAGAGCAAATGAGAATTGTAGATGAACAGCATCATATGCACATGTGTCATCTAATCATGCTGCTTGTCTACAAATGATATCTAAGAAACATAGATTATGTAGGAAGAAAAAGACTCGGAGGTCCATCCTGTCTGCCCATTTCATAATCCAGTGCTGAAGACATTTTATAAAATGAGTAGGGAAATTGCTGTGTCCTGACTGGTCAGCAGCTGTGCAGTGTCAGAGTACTACCTCTGCATTAAAAAAAAAACTGCTGGCAATCAGGACACAGCACACAACTGTAACCAGATCGCCGTGGATGTTACAGTTACCACCCCTGCCTTGTGGGCTCAAACAAGGTTGAGGGGCCTGGGCTCTGTTTTCCCTGAACAGGGGGTTTATACCCAACAGAATGACAAACAGTGTGGTGCTTCCACCAAGAGTTAAATTTAAGTGGGCTTGATGAAAAAGTGGTACAACCCCCTGGGATGCTGTACTTCCCCACCACCCTGCACAGTCACTCCACACATGGAATACCAAACATTGTTGCAATATTTCAATACACATACAATTATTGACTATCTCTAATAATATGCTCAACATTTTATTTATTTATTTTATTCTTTGGTATCCTGGAAGGCCTACTAGGCACAAGTGCCTGTTTTCAGGGGTAACCCGGGAGCACTGGGGAGGTTAAGTGACTTGCTCAGAGTCACACAGTATGCAAGTGAAGGTTGTGGGAATCAAACCCAGGTCTGCTGGATGTACCAAGTTCATTCACAGCTTGTTACTCTAACCTCTAGATTATACTACCAGCCCTACAATATACTCACAAGACAGTTTTAAAAAACAACAAACCATTTATTAACAAAGGGCAACCACGAGGAATGAAGGATGCGAAATGAATAACTGGTTTCAACTATTTAAAGAGCATTAACAATAACAGTGCCCACCCCCACCAGCAATGCAAATAGTATAGTTCCCAGTTCTTTCCTGCCCGCCTGTACTGGGGCACTACCCACTCCTAACTGGTACTAGTTTTCCCCCAGTTAGCTTACTTGGGAGCTCCCACTATCTTTGCCGAGCACCCAGCCATTGGAATGGTGCAGGTTCAATGACAGTACAGCTGGTTGGTGCACTTTAAACAAACAGTAAACCCAACCCCCCACAGGTCATGCAATTGTGAAAATGGCTATTTAGATGAAATAATTGTAACTCCTGGCCCGATGGCCAAAGCAGTAGCCTTGGGGAAAACTGCTTACAACACCCCCGGTTGCAAGGCATGCCCTGAGGTTACTCACGGTTCTTAAGATACCAGTCTCTGAGTCTTTTCAGGCTGCAGCTCTGGGGTGCTCCAAGCAGGGATGCAGGTCTGGAATGGCAGGATTTATAGCAGTCTCTCTTTGCAGACTTGAGACATCTTCCGCATCTTTTGCAGGCAAACTAGAAGGACCAGTTCTATGTTCCCCCTAGGGTTTCAAAATTATTAGCCACTGTGGCTAACCAGACCTCATATTTTTTAGCCACTGCAAAAGACCCTTAGCCACATGTGCATAATAGTAAAAATTCCAACTGAGTTTTTATTTTAATGCAGATCACATCATTATGTTTGCTTGCACGCATGTGCAAGAAACATAGTGCCATCATCCAACTTTCTGGAGGTGTGGCACCCTGTCTTCCAATTCCCTCACTGTGTTTGCAGACGCGGCCACAGTTCGCCAATGAATGCTGCAGCTGTCTATGACAGCAGTTGAAAATGCAGTGCCATACAGTTGAAAGGGAGAGAGTCGCTTCAGTGAGCACGATCAGATAACTGAAGCGCTCTCTCCTCGCCCCCCAACAGCCTTCCAGTTGCCACACTGGAAGCCCACCGCAGCGTGGCAAAAATTCTTATGGCTGACGGGGGTGGCCAATCCCCTATCGGCTCCCGGCCCCCGCAGCAACCTTATAGGCTGCCACGCTGGGAGCCCACCCCTGAGGCAAACATCCCGCCGCTTTTCCAGAAAAATAAAAACCTATAAACAAACAACGGTCCCTTGGCAGTCTCCTGGCCCCAATCACAACCAGCACACCCTCTGCACCCCTGCCTTCTCACACCTCCCTCACCCTATACTTACCTCCGGAGTACAGTGCGACGATCTTCGGTGGACCGGGAACACGTCTGCACTCTTCAAAGCCGACCGCAAACTGAGGAAATGCCGGTAAGCTGTATAATGCAATAAATAGGGTTTTTTCAACTTTGATGCATATCTCAAGCATTTTCAGAATTTTGGCACCAAATTTTCAACATGGGGTTTTTGGGACCCCTCCTCATGAATTCTGGAACTGTCATGGCGTTAATCAGGCCCAAAGGGTGATTTCAGCGGTCGCGGTGCTAAATCACCTTCCAGACCGATTAACAAATGACAGTGCCGGTGTATAAGGTGGGCTCTCAAAAGCCTCCATGTTGCAAATTTGGTGAAAACATTCCTAAAAATAACTGTTTTACGAGCGCTATGCAGTTCCTACGCATCAGTAAGTTTGTGAATTTTTAATATTTGCACTCCAGATTTTCAACATTGCCATTTTACCACACCTCCTTTTGAGTAGTACAGCTGTCATTTTTCACATCTTGCCCAAAACGTGTTTCCGCGCATGTGGAGCATAATGGCGCAGTCAGTGTGCGAAATCAATGTTTGGGACAGATTAAGGAAATCACAGTGACACTGTTCATGAGCAGAGGTCTTAAAATGGCTATGTTGAAAATTTGGTGAAAAAATTCCTAAAAATGATTGTTTTACGAGTGTGCGTTGCGCAGTTCCTACGCATGCTCGTAAGTTTGCAAATTTTTAATATTTGCACTCCAGATTTTCAATATTGCCATTTTACTACATCTCCTTATGAGCAGTACAGCTGTCATTTTTCACATCTTGCCCAAAATGTGTTTCCGCGGATGTAGCGCACAATGGCGCAGTCAGTGTGCGAAATCAATGTTTGGGACAGATTAAGAAAATCACAGTGACACTGTTCATGAGCAGAGGTCTTAAAATGGCTATGTTGGCAATTTGGTGACAAAAGTCCATAAAATGACTGTGTATGAGCGAGCATTGTGCAGTTTCCATGCACCCTCGTAAGTTCATGAAATTGTAATATTTTCAGTCCAGATTTTCACCACTGTTATTTTTGTACACTTCCTTATGAACAGTACAGCTGTCATTTTTCACAACATAGTGGAACTGTGTTTTCACACTTTCAGCGCAGAAATGCGTGGTCACTGTGGGAAATTATTGTTCAGGGCAGATTAAGAAAATCACAGTGACACTGTTCATGAGCGGAGGTCCCAAAATGCCTGTGTTGACAATCTGCTGCAAAAAATCCCCAAACTAATTACATTATGTGTGCGCGTAGCGTACTTTCTATGCACGCTTGTGACTTCACCAGTTTTTTTACTATTTTCACTGCAGATCTTCAACATTGCCATTTGTTACACCTCCCCATGAACAGTACGGCTGTCATTTTTCACATCCTGTTCAAAATGTGTTTTCGCACCTGTGGTGCCAAATGCCTTTATCGCTCTGCAAAATCAGCTTTCAGCTAACAAACTGATACTGCCGCTGTTCATAACATGGAGGTCACAAAAAAGTCAAGTTGAAAATTTGGAGTGAAAATACCAACAAACACCTGAGGCGATAGGGTTTGCAACCATGACGCCCACCCTGTAGAGACTGACAGGCATCAGGGGTGTGACCTGGGATTGTCGCCTGTAACGTTCATACCATTCCACCCCCATCCACACCCTGCAGCCAGTGACAGGCATGGAGGTGTGCCTTGGACTATTCGGCCCCAAAGTTCACCCCATTCTCCTACCATATTTCCTGATAGAATGGGATGAGCATAAGGGCCAAAGACCCCAAGTCACACTGTGACACTTCTCGGTGTCTGCAGTGTAGGGCGTGGTGAAATGGTGTGGCCGTTATGCCTGACGACCCAAAGGCACACCCCAGTGCCTGTCACTCTCAGCAGGGTGGTGGTGGAGTTGGCTTCAGTTCAATACATCACTGCCATTCTTATTATGCAGCTCTCTAACTCCTACACTACCAATGCCAATGTCAGCAAGCAAACATTCGGCATTGACAAATGCTGGTTTTTTAAGTAGTAACATGTTTACAGCACTTTTTTAGTGGGTTTAAACACAGATATGCACAAATTGTTCTATTTTTTTTTTAAGCTGTCAGGTAGCTAAGCAAGTTCCGCATGCAGCATATAAACATACAGTTACAGTCACATGCAAGTTAAGGCGCTGACAGTCATTAGCCAGGTCACTTTTGGGGAAAAATGCCTGCACGCAGTAAGCATTGTTTGATGCAAGCTCAAGCTCACAGACTGAGTGGAACGAAATTATATGTGACACACTCTGTAGCATTGCTTGGTGGAAATAGAAGTGGATGTTTCTGTATGTGTGACTCACTCTGTAAAATAAAGTTATTGGAAATGAACTTTGAGATTGTGTGTTTTATTTTATGTAGTCAAGAATACATCACACACACAACACATACATTTTGTATGCACCCAGTGAAAGTGCCTATGTGTGGGGGCACAGATTTATGCACAACACTTTAGGTAAAATGTATTGGGTGTGCTTTTATACTTTCATCTATTTGTTTCTTACATTCAGAGTACTTAAAAACAAGCATTTGTCAAAGCCGAATGTTTGCTTGCTGGCATTGGCAGTGGTAGTGTAGAAGTTACAGAGCTGCATAATAGGAATGGCAGCGAAGTATTGAACTGAATCCAACCCCACCACCACCCTGCAGAGAGTGACAGGCATTGGGGTGTGCCTTTGGGTCATCTGGCATAATGGCCACGCCATTTCACCACACCCTACCCTGCAGACACTGACAAGTGTCACGGTGTGCCTTGGGGTCTTTGGCCCTTATGTGCACCCCATTCCATCAGGAAATATGGTGAGATGGGTGCGGTATAGGAGAATGGGGTGAACTTTGAGGCCGAAGAGTCCAAGGCACACCTCAATGCCTCTCACTGTCTGCAGGGTGTAGATTGGTATGAGCATTACAGGCGAGAATCCCAAGTCACACCCCTGATGCCTGTCATTCTCTACAGGGTGAGGCGTTATGGTCGGAAACCCTAACGACTTAGGCATTCGTTGGTATTTTCACTCCAAATTTTCAACATGACTTTTTTGTGACCCCCACCTGATGAACAGTGGCAGTATCAGTTTGCTAGCCGAAAACTGCTTTTGTACAGTGACTACGGCATTTGGCACCACAGGTGCAAAAACACATTCCGAACAGGATGTGAAAAATGACAGCGGTACTATTCATGGGGAGGTGTAAAAAATGGCAATGTTGAAAATCTGGTGTGAAAATCTTTAAAAAACTGGTGAAGTCACGCGCGTGCATAGAAACTGTGCAACGCACACCCGTACTGTAACTAGTTTGGGGATTTTTTTTACAGCAGATTGTTAACGCAGGCATTTTGGGACCTCCAATCATGAACAGTGTCAGTGTGATTTTCTTTATCTGTCCCGAACAATGATTTCCCACAGCGACCACGCATTTCTGCGCTGAAAGTGGGAAAACACATTTCGGCCATGTTGTGGAAAATGACAGCCGTGTGTGGAAAAATGCCACTGGTGAAAATCTGGACTGAAAATATTACAAATTCATGAACTTACGAGGGTGCGTGGAAACTGCGCAATGCTCACTCGTAACACAGTCATTTTATGGAGTTTTGTCACCAAATTTTCAACATAGCCATTTTAAGACCTCTGCTCATGACCAGTGTCACTGTGATTTTCTTAATCTGTCCCAAGCATTGTTTTCGCACACCGACTGTACCATTGTGCGCTACATATGCGGAAACAAATTTTGGGCGAGATGTGAAAAATGGTAGCTGTGGTGCTCATAAGGAAGTGCAGTAAAATGGCACTGTTGAAAATCTGGTGTGCAAATATTACAAATTCGCAAACTTGCCAGCGTGCATAGGAACTGCGCAATGTGTGCCCCTAAAACAGTCATTTTTGGGAATTTTTTCACCAAATTTTCAACATAGCCATTTTAACACCTCTGCTCATGACCAGTGTCACTGTGATTTTCTTAATGTGTCCCATACATTGATTTTGCACACCGACTGCGCCATTGTGCGCCACATGGACGGAAACACGTTGTGGTCGAGATGTGAAAAATGACAGCTGTGCTGCTCATAAGGAGATGTGGTAAAGTGGCAATGTTGAAAATCTGGAGTGAAAATATTGAAAATTTGCGAACTTACGAGCGTGCGAAGGAACTCTGCAACACATGTTCATAAAACAGTCATTTTTAGGAATTTTTTCACCAAATTTTCAACATAGCCATTTTAAGACCACTGCTCATAAACAGTCACTGTGATTTTCTTAATTTGTCCCGTACATTAATTTTGCACACCGACTGCGCCATTGTGCGCTACGTGGGCGGAAACACATTGTGGGCGAGATGTGAAAAATGACAGCTGTACTGCTCATAAGAAGATGTGGTAAAATGGCAATGTTGAAAATCTGGAGTGAAAATATTGAACATTTGCGAACTTACGAGCGTGTGTAGGAACTCTGCAACGCATGCTCGTAAAACAGTCATTTTAAGGAATTTTTTCACCAAATTTTCAACATAGCCATTTTAAGACCACTGCTCATAAACACTGTCACTGTGATTTTCTTAATGTATCCCGTACATTAATTTTGCACACCGACTGCGCCATTGTGCGCTACATGGGAGGAAACACATTTTGGGTGAGATGTGAAAAATGACAGCTGTACTGCTCATAAGGAGGTGTGGTAAAATGGCAGTGTTGAAAATCTGGAGTGAAAATATTAAAAATTTGTGAACTTACGAGCGTGCGTAGGAACTGTGCAACATACACTCATAAAACAGTCATTTTTTAGAATTTTTCCACCAAATTTTCAAAATAGGCTTCTTGAGAGCCCACCTTATAAACACTGGCAGTGTCGTTTCATTAATCGGTCCCGAAAGGTGATTTCGCGCAGTGACTGCGAAATCATCCTTTGGGCCCGAATAACGCCATGTCAGTGACAGCATCCATGAGAAGGGATCCCAAAAACCCCATGTTAAAAATTTGGTGCAAAAATTCCAAAAAATGCCCGAGATATGCAGCAAAGTTGAAAAAACCCTATCTATTACATTATACAGCTTACCGGCATTTCCTCAGTTCTGGTCGGCTTTGAAGAGTGCAGGCGTGTTCCCAGTCCACGAAGATCGTCGCACCAGACTCAGAGGTAAGTATGGGGTGGGGTGGGGTGGGGAGGCAGGTGCGCAGGGTGGGTGCGTAGTGGGGCAGGGAGACTGCGCAGGGACCGCTTTTAATTTACAGTTTTTTTTTTTAATTATTAAGACGACGCGACATTTGCCACGCTGGGTGGGCTCCAGCGTGGCAGCTGGAAAGGATGTTTGGGGGCTGGAGCCGATGGGGATTGGGCGCCCCTGTTGGCCATATGGGCTAGTGCCACGCTGGGGTGGGCTCCCAGTGTGGCAGCTGTAAAACTGTTTGGGGGGGCTGGGAGCCGGCCAGAGTTGGGCACCCGTCGGCCCTTGGACATGTGCCACGCTGGGTGGGTTCCCAGCGTGACAGCTGTAACGCTATTTTTTTGGGGGGGCTGGAGCTGACGGGGGATTGGGCACTCCGTCGGCTATACTGTGTAGACAGCTGGAGCAGTGATTGGCGCACTGCGACCGCGCCTGCAAACACACTGACTGAATTGGAAGAGGCTGACACACCTCTGGAAAACTCGGATGATGGCACTATGTTTCTTGCACATGCGTGCAAGCAAACATAATAAAGCAGCTTGCAGTTGCAGTGAGTTCCTTTTTTTCACACTTTAAAATAGACTGCAATAATACACAACACTGGAGACTACACTTGTTGCCTTGGATTACTTTCATTCTGGCAGGTCTGCCATTGCTTAGAAACTCATTAATGTGTTGTACTTTGCATTTATTTATTTATTTTGCCTGTTAAATCTTCTCCTGACCAGCTTCCCCAGGCCAGTACCTGACCTTGGCTAAACTTTCTGTTCTGTTTATATTCTCTAGCAGCTCCTTATTCACCCGTCCTTGTACTCCTCCATTCACTCATTTCACTCTGCTTGTCTTAAGTAATAATCTCTATACATTTGTGTGCCATTTTTATGTTCCCTCTCTCCTGCTTCTCTCCTTATGGTGTTTTGCTCAATACTTTAGACTTTTCTTTCAATAGCACTGCTTCTGTCTCATTTACATATCCCCTTCTTTTAGCTCCCCAATATAATTTTGTCACAGTCTTTTACTCTCCCTTTATTTCAGGGGCTTCTGCTTCTCTCAGATATCTTCCATATATTGCACAGTAATGTGTGCCCAGTTTTTTTACACTGCTTCTCTTATATTGTCTTTTCAAAATCCTCTTTCTCTCAGATTCAGACTTAGGAGGCAGTATAGCGCAGTGGTTTAAGGCTCTGAGCTGGTGACCTGGGTTTGAATCCCACAGCCCCCACTTGCATACTGTGTGACCCTGAGCAAGTCACTTAACTTCCTTGTGCTCCCAGGTTGCACCTGTAAACAAGCTTTCAGTTTAGTGTGTCTCTCCTGGTGAAACACAAGTAAATAAAACAAAAATAAACTCCTCCTCCTTCTCTCAAAATAATATTCTTTACTTGTTCTGACTTCTCTTTCAGTAGCTTGCTTCTCTCATATTTATATCCCCTGCTTTAGTTCTCCAAATTGCATATGTAACCCCTCACCCCTGCCTTTCTAGCAAAACAACAGGTGGCATGCTGTTGAAGCTGACAGCAGTACCTGGTGGGGACTGGATTCAGGGAGGATGAGGTTACTCAGCACAGGGGACCTAGGTTTGGCTACTCTGAACAGGGGCACCCAAGTAAATCCAAACGCAGGAAGCAATAACTGTAATGTCCAGAACTAGGAATGGGATTCCTCAGTTTGGCTTTTATTCACATCCAAGCTGAACAAACAAAGCATAGACGGACCCCCACAGGGCTACATTTCCTGGTAATGCAGATTAGAGACAACAGAACACTTTATCACTAATTCCAGCCCTCAAGCTCTAAACCCACCAGGCACACAGCCCAGACTTGCACGCAGCTTTGGGTACACAGCCCAACTTGTACACTACTTGGGTTTTCCCCACTGGCCCGGCTCCCCCGCCGGCCACTTGATCTGCAGTCCATTGGAAGAATGAACCAATTATCCCATTCACGGTCCATTGGAGGAATGAACCAATTATCCTGTTGTGGCTCCCCAAACCACATTAGAGTCTTCAACTCCTAGAGAGAATTTTCCTTACAATCCCAAGTCTGGGTACTTCCCTCATCACTGGCCAAGTGCCTGAGGTAAAGTAGAAATCCACAGAAGAAATCCGTAGAGGTGGACCTGGTCACTAAAGATGGGGGGCCACCCACCCCCAGCTCCCAAAGCCCATACCCGGCCATTTCCCTGGAAACTGAACAATTCCTTTACTGAACTCTCAAATGTAGATTCTGGGTAGACGTTTGTCACATCTCCTCTACGTATTATTTGCATCCCAACAAACTCCAGACTTGAACCTACTTTTACTTTGTTTAGCCCTTACTCTAGGCTTCCCAATATTGTAGTAGTTCAATCCCCACATTGTCACACAAGTCCCAGGGTGAAAAAACATAGGCCCTTTTAGCTAGAGCAGACACTCACCCTCAAGTTGCAGGTGCCCCACAGGCGACTCACAAATCTTCTTGTTCTCCCAAACAAACAGTGGAAACACATAGGCCGCTTTTCCTCCACAAGCAGGACTAGGGGTTGCCCAGGAATCTGGGGCCTTCCTCCCCAGGAGGGGCACTGAGACCAAAAACAGCGGTCTCCACCACTTCAGTAATCTTTTGTGTCTCTCTTTAAGGTGGAGACACACACCCTTCTACTTAAAAGTAGCCCTCTGTCAGGGCTGAGGCTCCTAGAGCCTTCACTGAGCTGCTTTACCAGCAAGCTCCCAACTTCTCACTCCACTCACTGAAGACTGACTGAAGACACTGACTTCAAAAACTCCCAATATTCTAACTAACTCCCTTTGCTGCAGATTCCAATGTGGCTCATGCAGCTGCGATAGTTCCATTGGTGATGTCATCCCTCAGTCTCAGCTGAGACTGAGAACAGAGTGAGACAGTGTGAAATCCATTTAACTGGAGTTTCACAAGCTGCCTTCCCTGCCTACCACTAGGTCTTACTGGGATTCTAGTAACCCCGGGTAAAAAGGGGGTTACACTCGCCCTTGACCAGGAAAATGACTGTCCGCACTCATTGTTTACCCAGCCTTAGGCCATCCCACCCTATATGCTACCTGCAGAGGGGGTGATCAGGCCCCCTCCTACCATGTGCAAGCACAGGCAAGCAACACTAAGGGCCTAGAGGCCTTTAGCTGACATATCAGCCTCTACACTGTCCACTTACTATGGACACCTAGTGGCTCTGGTAGAACCATCCAGAGCATAGCCCTGATAGATCAGCACTGCGGTCCCTACTGCAGGTCAGGGCCACAGCCTGTCTATCACCCCTAACCCTCTAGGGAAAACCTATCTGTCTTTAACTGAATACCCCCAAAAACAAAAACAACCCAGGGACCTCCCCGACCTTGGGCAACCTGCAACCATACACCATTAAAATACCACATTGTATACCATGTTACTGTCTCCTCCCTACCCCCACAACCACACCTGTGGAAGGAAAGGGTTAATACAGTAATAACAACCATAACACCACAGTACTTTAAATTTCTACACACTAGAGTACTAATGAGGAACTCCGATGAGCCCCTCCTCCTCTTCTTGTCTTCTCTTCTGTCTTCCCAGGAACACCTGTAAGAAAAAGAAAGACAACACACCTCCTAATCTGCATACACAGTCTGCCTAGACCCCTACCATCAAAACACTGAAAAATCCCAAAAGATTTTTTTCTTTTTTTAGAAAAAGGTAGAAAAACAGTATTTACATTAGAAACAACGACATTATGTACAATACACATTTGGGGGGATGGAGTGCCCTAAAAGTCCCAACTAGTGACCACAATGCCCGAAGGCTAGTCCAATAAAGAGTCTCTCCTGGGCCGGAGCCCGATGAAGCACTGTTCTAACAGGCCAAAGTCCCGAAGGGGAGAGTCTTTGAGGACAGTTCACACATTTTGAAGTCTGCTAGTGTAGGGTGTGTACTGCAATGTCATAAAGATAGAAAAGTTCGGACTTACCAGCCACTTGTAGAATGGAAATTTTGGGACCGACCTGCACCTCTGACGAAGACTCTCCCTGGCAGCATTTCTTCCGATACAACTGGGCAGACATCTTCCAGGAACCACAGGAGGGCACATCTGGGAACTGCTGGGATGATGTCATCTCTGGAGATGGACCCTTAGAACAGGAACAAAAATAAAAACAGCTGGTCTGACGTCATCCGATTACCAGGCGATGAACAGGATACAGTTGGGCTGGTGTCCTCTCTGGATCTGAAGTCATTTGGTGAGCCAGTAGATGGATGCTGGAAAAGGCCAGTACACTGTAGACTGATGAATGTGGGGCACCTGAGTCCTGGATGTCCATATTGGCGAATCAGTAAAGGCACTTCACAGTCTGGTGTGGCAGTATTGACTACCACTGCTCGGCTTTCCATTTTGTGGGCACGGGCACATTTGCTGAGAGGTCTTTGCACTGAGGCCAATAGTACCGGGAATCAGGAGCTTGAATTATTACCCCGTCTGGGTGCACATAATTCACACAGTGGGAGATTTCACGTCCCTCTCCGTCCTCTATTCTCACTCTGTCTATAAACAGTGTCCTGCCGCTCTTCCACTGGGTATACTTTTCATGGAACAGTCTATTCTTTACATGCTTGTTGGCCCCAGGATGCACACTTTTCATTGCTTCATCCCAGATCCAGGATTTCCTGCAGTTCTCAATCTCCTCCCAGACTTTCCAAGGAAAGGTAGGAAAGGTCATACCATAGATCTCATTCGCCTTCCTATGAACCAGTCTCTCCTCTTTACTAGCTTTGGTCAACCTGAGACCGCTGGCCTGCCTTGGGGGTGGCCAGTCCTGGTTCTGCCAGCTACGCATTCTTAAAGAAAGTAGAAACGAATCCTCTTGCGAAGCCAGGGCAGTGGCATCACCACTTTCTTCCATACATTCCTCCGAGGCAAGATCTTGAGGCTGTGTACCCATTCCTTTTTCACAAGGCCACATAGGTTCCCCCTCATCTTACTCTTCACTGAGGATCTGAGCCCAGGAGTGAGCAGTTGTTCTCACTCCTGAGACTATCCATTCATCACTAGGTGCAGAGGTCGACACCTCCCACTCAAAGGCCTCCCGCATCTTATCTTAGTCTAAGAGACTTGGGCTAGGCCCCCTCCAGGGGTCTATTGATGCTTTATCCAAACTTTCCTTCTGGGATTCAGCATCTGAAACTTCAACTTCAGGTTCTGTCTCTAACTCTGCACCCTCTAGCTTTGTGCCACACTCCCCCGAGGGACCTTCCTCCACAGGCTCCGCCTGGTGCTGTGTGCTGCCAACTGCAGACTCCTGAACCTTTGTCCATGTGGGAGCCAACCAAATTTGAGGCGCTTTATACAAGCCATATCTTTCTAGGCATCCAGCACAGTGAGGAATCATGAAGACGTCCCTTCCAGCTCTCAAGCATATTTGACATACATGCACTGGAAAACCAGGAACCGCCACATGAGGAGGCAGCTGTCCTTCATAGCACCACTTTTGAATATTCCTCAGTCTATTTACTGCTGCTGTTACTGCAACCCGGGCATGATCCAGGTAACGAGCTGGTCCTGAGGCCATAACTGCCGAAAAACAAACAAAAGTTCACTGTAACTAAAAGTTCCACTTTATTGAACACACTCTTTAGTTGTAAAATGGCTCCTCTGCTGCTGTGTATACTTTACTCAGGGCCCCTGGTGTTTTGCGGCAGAATTTTCTGATTTCTGCAGCAGGGCTCCTTGGCTTCTGCGGCAGCATTTTTTTCTATTTATTTTTTTTTAATTTATGCTTTTTCCCCCCTCCTCTCTCCGCCGGTCGTCCGCCCGGTCACGGACCCCTCAGCTGCGGCATCCTCACATGAGCCATACTCCCAGGACCCCCTAGATTACCCCCCAGGGTGGAGACGTGGCACCCATCCCCCTTTTTGGGTGCCACGAACAACGGAAAAGGGCGGGAGTTGGTCGGGGGAGCCGATAGCAGCCCGAGGGGTGGGCATCATTAAGGCGGCAAGAAGCGGGCTGAGATTTTCTCCCCTTAGAGGGGTGGGAACGTGCAATGACGCCAGCGTCCGTCCCGCCCCTTGGAAATCTTTCTGTCCCGTATGCTGAGGTACTCCTGGCCTCCACCAGGTGTCCCCATGCATCGGCAACATCCCACGCCTTCCCCCCGGAGAAGGAGAGCAGTCGTGGATGCTCGATCCTTCTCCCCCCAGCCAGCCCTCCGACGACCTGAGCTCATTCCCGAACCCAGGTCGCTGGCGTCGCAAGCGGAAATCCAACCACTGTGCCGGCGGGCCGGCCTTTGCGGCAGCATTTTCTGATTTCTGCGGCATGATTTATTCATTTCTCTGGCAGAATGCAGTCCTGTCATTGGCTAAATATGATGTGATGTCATCAATGACATCATATGCTGTGCATAGAGGAGGGGCTTCAGGATAAACAAGGTGGCAAGAAAGCCTGACACTATGGAAAAACAGTATATTTATATGAAAACTCACCAAAAACAATGAATTCTGCGGCACTATATATATATTCTGCGGCATGATGCAATTTCTGTGGCAAATTCCGCAACCGCAGAACCACAGAATTCCAGGGGCCTTGACTTTACTACCCCACCCTGTAATGGCAGCGGCAGCACTCCTGTGCATCAACATTCAGAATCTGGGTCAAGCCACTGTGCACCCGATTTACACAAACTACTGATAACTTTTGCTCAAACTGCACAACTTGCTCTGTTCTTGTTTTAAACACATTTACAGGATTTTCCACTGACTCTTTACATGCTGGTAACATTTATTTGATTCACAGTCCCTTAAAGCTTCAGGTTTTTAGCACAGGATTGCCTGTTTAACTAGTGCTGCACTTTGGCTACAACCCACAGTCTCTCTCTGGCTTCAAACTTTAAACTGAGGCTAAATTCATTACTATGCACACAGTCAATGGCTTAACAGACTTGCACTTGCTGGCAGGACTTGACACAGTCATTACTGGCAAAGCGACTACACTGCTGCACACAAATTTATATGGCATAGGGCAGAAAATCACTGTTTGAGCACTTTTCAGGTTGTTACTTACTGTTGTCAGTAGCAGTCTGCTGCGATGGGGAAAAACGGCCTGCAGCTAGTTCTTGGAGGCCTCAGAACAGAAACGGGCCGGCAGCCCTACCGATCATCTTTTTAACCACCACACTTGCAATTTCAGCGATTGATTAGCGGGTTGAGCCCGATTTTAAACTAAAAAGTCTATTTTTAACAAGTGTAACCCCTAGATGGCGCTATCCCAGGGGCTACTACCCCTGCCTGATTTGCCACTAACAGGTTGAGGGGCCTGGATCCAATGGCGGGTGCCTCCACCCAGAGGTCAGGGTTTGCAATAGTTAAACTAACTTGGTCACAGCCCTCTGGGACACTGCAACCCCCCTTTCTTCCCACTAGTGGCCCACACAATATATCAGAATTACCTTCACAGTATACACTTACCCCAGGTCTGGTTCCGGCACTGGGACCTCCTGTGAAATGAGATACAGTGCAACAATCACAGTACAGTACTTTAACATAACAAATACCTCAGGCAGTATAACTTTGCTGAAACAAGCAGCTCTGATTTATTTAGGGGGATATAACAAGGACAGGGAAATCAGGTTAATTAGCTTATCACTCTAATAATCTACCTATGGCTCTGTGCACAGGCCTATCCCTATCAGTTACTGTCCCTGGGTACCCAAGCCCTAGTGGCTAGTCCAAACCGTGGCAGCTGGTAGGGGCCCTTTCACACAGAGAAAAGGAGAATTAAACAGTCAGCAGTACAGTAATTCAATTTGGATTTAATGTGGCAATTCAACAGGGAGCGACCCTGAATTAGTACTCACGACCTCCAAATAAGATAGGGTCCTTCAATGTCAGCAGGGCTCACTTGAGGTACACAAACCTCTTCACACATCCATATAAAAGAAAGCACTATACCAGGCAGGCTGCATCTGTATCCCGATCGCAATTACTGCACAATACCGGGAGAACACAGCAGATTCAGTTCCTGACAGATCGAGTGCAATTTTCAGCAATTCCTCCAGTCTTCTACAGGGTGAGCCTGGTTTCTACTCTTCAGAGATCCTTTGATTCTTTTCACAGGACAGATTCAGTCCTAACAAGCTGCAGACCGGAACTCTGGGCCTTACACCGTTTTTGACTAAAACTGCACACTGAAAAAGCACAGGGCTCCTTCCTTCTTCACTGCCAAAGCTCAACTGAAACTCCAACCGACAAAACCGGGCACTTCTTTGAGTTCCTCCCAGTTCTTGACTGGATTGGCTGTCACTCACAATAGACTGCTGCTGTTGGTCCAAAAAGGCACTGAAGTCTAAACTACATCTCCCAGAGTCACTGCCCATACAATCCTCTTGTGGCTGGCTCAGATTATGAGTCCAAGTTCTGATTCGTCCAAGGCACCATTTTAGAGCTAGCTTACCACACTGATTGGTCCAGTTCAGCAGTTCAAAACCAGAATGGGGAACTAGGCAGACACTGTTCTGACTGCAAAAGAAAGTAGGTTAGACAAACTGTAATTTCATTATCACTCTAAATGGTTTCTGGCAAACAGTTACATCTTTCAGATAGGTTCCTTTGCACTCCTAGTGACTGCAAAATGAAGTGAATTGGCAGCAGCTTGAGTGGTACTCAATCAAAGAAACACACAGTCCCCATACAACTAATTATGTCTGCAAGCAGACAGCTCTTAAAGAGACAGTACCAGAGGTTCTAAAACACTCACTGATAAATGGCTTAAATGCCAAACACCATTCAGGCTTGGAGCATTCAAGCAAGCTCCTGGAAGTCTTTTGGGAACCCCCATTTGCAGGGGTTACACCCTTCCTGCCTGGAAAAGCTTGGCGTCGCGTCAAGCAAGTACCCATAAGTTTCAACTGCAACCATATACATTTGCATTAGGCTCGCACATGTAATCATCAGTCAATATATCATTTTACCAAGAACACATTTCTGAAACATTGCAGTATCGTACTCTTTACACAGTATTACATACACATTGTACCATAACTCAAGTTATTACCTCTTGTACATGAAACCTGAAGAGAGGGGGCCCTTCCCTATCAGTTACCTTGGGGCTGGATGGGGCAAGGGCACCATACTTAGAGGGCAACACAAGTAACTTGGAGTTAGCACTGATACTCAGTTTGGGCAATGAGCTCGGGGACACATACACTCCTTTATGGACAACATTGAGAGGCAAGTCCACAGGCCTCCCAAGTGAATCATAACTGAGGTGCACCACAGGCTTTACAGCTCGACCAGTCTTTCTAGGGAACTGTTATAGTCTCTGCACTCTGAGCCTCATTTTCAGCATTGTCCTCACTTGTCAGGAGTCTCCATGGGGGTAGAGGCTAGAACTTGGGGCACTTTCAGCTCCAGGAGTTACAGTTTCTGAGTCCACAACATTTGGCTCGCATGAAGAGCTTTCGGACACTGGCAGTGGACTGTCAGGGCACTCAAAATACTCTTCTTGTTCGGTGTATCAGCAGTCTGCCCCAATCTATCATTTTCCTCCCTGAAAGCTCAAACAGTTCAACCATGCACAATGATTCCATTTCATCTGATCTGATGCTTTGCACTTCACTTTCTGGGAGCACTGGCTCCAGGGATGAAGCTGGGGGCTTAGACAGTCCAGAAGGCCCAGCTTCATCTCCAATATTGACTAGGGATTGCCCCAAACAATTGACTCAGTTCGTAAGAAGGATAGTATTCAAAGTCACTCTCACTTTCTTCGATATGGACTGACAGTCATGCTCAACTGGGACTTGTGGAGGGAACACTTTAACTTTGCTTCTGTAGGTGCAGACTTTCTTGATCTTTTCTTAGCAGCAGCTCTAGTCACTGGTCCAGAGGGGCATCTTCTAGGGGCTCAGACTCAATTAAGATTTGTCCAATGGGCAGTAAATGATTTCTATGCATTGTTTTTACATCTTTTGAATTATTCTCAGGCCTTACTTTGTACACTGGCAGATCATCTAGTTTGCCCACTACAATGTGAGGGAGATGGTGCCATCTGTCAGCAATCTTGTGCTTGCCATGCAGTCCCAGATTTCTTAGCAATACCCGATCTCCCTCCTGGAGTTCCTGTGCTTTCACCTTTTTATCATACCTTTCTTTGTTGGCCAGATTTCTTTTGGCAGCCATGGTTTGAGCCAGTTGGTACGCATGAGTTAGCTGGGCTTTTAACTTTGCACATACTGTAAATAGTTGTCAGCTTGAACCCCATCAGGAGAGACCCCAAAACACACATCTACTGGTAGTCGAGCTTCTCTTCCAAACATCAGGCGGTAGGGGGAGAATCCAGTGGCATCACTTTTGGTGCAGTTATAAGCATGTACCAGGGTGCTAATTTGTTGGCTCCATCTAGGCTTGTCCTTTGGGTGCAGGGTGCCTAGCATATCTAGCAAAGTGCGGTTGAAATGTTCAGGCTGTGGGTCCCCCTGGGGGTGGTAAGGAGTGGTTCTGGACTTTCGCACTCCCCACAGAGAAAGCATCTCTTTGATCAGACGACTCTCAAAGTCTCTCCCTTGATCAGAATGGATTCTTTGTGGAGCCCCATAGTGAACAAAAAGTTTTCTACAAGTACTTTGGCCACAGTGGATGCTTTCTGGTCTTTGGTGGGAAAGCTTGGGCATATCTCGTGAAATGGTCAGTGACCACCAGCACATTACTGATATTTCTTTGATCTGACTCCAAACTCAGAAAATCAATACAGACCAAGCTCCATGGGTGCACTGGTGGTGATGTTAACAAAGGGGGCAGCCCTCTGGGGCAAAGCTTTCCTCTGTAAGCAGCGACTACAAGTTCGGAATGTGTTGCTCCACATCAGCCCCCATCTTAGGCCAACAGAATCTGGATCTCACCAAGTCAAGTGTTCTGTCTATACCAAGGTGCCCCATGTGGTTGTGCAAGGACCTCAGTACTGAGTCTCGAAAGGCAGTGGGCAGCACTAGTTGTTGTTTGTCTACTTGTCCCCTCTGTCTACTGTTTCTCTGTATAACAGTTTATTGATCAGTTTCAACTTAGGACCTTCTTTGTATAACAGTGCAGTTCTCAAATCAGTGGAGCGTAATTTGACACATCTTTTCCTGCAGAGGGCTTCTAAAGCTGCTTTGATCATGGGATCGCGAGGTTGAGCCCGCGAATACTGTCATTGTCCAGCTGAGGCAGTGCACCAATGTCTATTGCAGAAAAGTGGCAATAAGCAGCAGGTATGCAATTCTCAGAGGCTCCAAGCAATCCACCATGCAGTCCACTCGTCCGTGGACATTTGTTCCTCCTGTCAAACTTCCGGCAGAGTGCCGAATGTCGAGGTTCTGCCAATCGGACCCAATCATTCTGGGAACAGGCCTCCGGAGAGAGCATCAGCATCTATGTGGTTCAGACCTGCTCGGTATTCGAGAGCATAGTCATATGTAGATAATGCAGAAAGCCACCTATGGCCAGTGGCATCCAACTTAGCTGAGGTCTGCACATAGGTCAAAGGATTATTGTCAGTTTTACTAGTATTTTAGCCCCATACAAGTACTCATGGAATTGGTCAACAATAGCCCACTTCAAAGCTAGGAACTCTAACTTATGTACAGGATAGTTCTTTTCGGATGGGGTCAGGCTTCTACTGGCAAAGGCCACTGGTCTCAGGCCATTCTCGTGCTCTTGGTACAACACAGCCCCAACCCTTGCAAGCTAGCATCAGTGTGCAGGACGTAAGGTTTTCTTGGATCGGCATAGGCCAGCACTGGAGCATGGGTAAGTTGATATATGATCTCATGAAAAGCAGTCTCACAATCAGAGTCCAGCGGGCCCCAAATACTTCACTCGGATGAAAATACACTCTTTCAGTCTTGAGGGACGCTGACTTTTGGTATTTTTTGTGGGTTGGGGGATACCCTTGAGTAAGGTTAAGTAAAGGGCGGATCACTCTTGAATAGTCCTTGATGAAGCGCCGATAATAACCACAAAATCCCAGGAATCTTTGCAGTTCTTTTAGATTTTTGGGCTGTGGCCAGGTGGTCAAGGCCTCAACTTTACTTGGTCGGTCTCTATTCCTCGGTGGATACTATGTGTCCCACATACTTTACTGATGTTTGAAAGAATTGACACTTATCAATGGACAGTTTAAGGCCAAAGTCCTCCAGTCGGTCCAATACCTTAAATAATCTGCTCTCATGTTCCTCCAGTGAGCTGCCAAACACAATAACATCATCTAGGTATACCAGGCACTCTAGTAAGTTCATGTCCCCACTGCACGCTCCATCAATCGTTGAAAAGTGGCTGGGGCACCTGAAATCCTTGAGGCATCTCATGAATTCATAGAAGCCAAGCGGACAGATAAAGGCCGTCTTCTCACGGTCCTCTGGGGCCATTGGGATCTGGTAGTACCCACTGCGGAGATCCAGCACAGAGAACCACTTGCTCCCGTTTAGGCAGTCCAAAGCATCCTGAATGCAGGGCATTGTGTACTGATCAGGATAGTCCCGCGGTTTAGATGCGATAATCCACACACATCCTTACTGTTCCATTCTTTTTCCTCACTACCACAATGGGGGAAGCATAAGGGCTTCTGGATTCTTGTATTACACCAGCAGCTAACATCTCTTGCAGATGCCGTCTCACATCATCTATGTCAGCAGGTGCCAGGCGTCGAGACCTCTCACGAAATGGTCTTTCGTCATGCAGCCAGATATGGTGCTCAGCTCCTTGCGCGCATCCTACGTCCCATTCCTTTAAAGAAAACACCTGGTCTCTCTGGGCAAGCTTCTCACTGATCCTCACTTTCCATTCAGCTGGCAGCGGGAGTCGCGAAATCAAACAAGTCAGGCGTTACTCTGTCATTCTTCCTTGAACTCTTGCTGCTGGGTAGCACTGCAGTGTCTGCACAATGCACATTAGCCAGGATGCAACCTCTGTTTACTCGAATGTCTCTTTCAGACACATTATGAACTTGGACCATTACCCTTCTGGCATAACATGGGCTCTAGCGGGCAAAATACTGAGCTTGACCAGCAGTCCCTCTGGCAATTTTCCATCGCCTGGTGCATCCAACATTAATATTTATTCTTAACACCCTTTCTGATACGGACCTCTCCCTGTAAGGTACACTGGGCATTTGGCGCCAGGATCAGAGACTCAGGATCCTTCTTCCATACAATTCGACCGGTTCCTCTGGTTCTGTTTTTCAGCATCTCTCTGTGCCTCATAGGCCTTCTTAATTAAAGCTGGAACTCTTAAAGCTCTACTAGTCTTTGACCCTGTTTTTCATAACACAACTGTGCCAGCCTTCCGAACATATGAGCATTTGTTCCAATCAACAAAGGACACCATCTACAGTCCAGTGGGGGACACACTAAGGCTAGGGTCTCTACTTGTTCGGCCACTCCAGCCACGGAGGTGGGAAAAGACAGCCAAATTCGGATATACCCGGAATAGGGTAGGCCTTCTCACTTAACCCCATACATGCAGTCCTTCTAATGGTTGTAAGAGTACGTCTGACAAATGCTTCTGATACCAATCCTGGAACATAATTGTCACTTGGGAGCCACTGTCTAATACAGCTCTTGTAACACTCCATTCACCTTTACAGTGGTCTCCATGGAGGGACCCACTATTCTGGACCAGTCTGGAGAGGCGGTAGTGGGGGCCTGGGCAACTGACCTTGCCACAAAGGACGTGAATTAGCATTTTGGTGCCCTCACTGGGATCATGTCGTGCACCTCTTAACCACTGATTTCTTCTCCGAAGCTCTCCTTGTAGCCTATATGCAACTTTGTCAGTGTCTTTTGGGACTGGCATTCCCTTTCATGTGCCCATCTTTCCCACAATTATAGCAAACATACTTTCTGGAGTTTGAGCTGGCCGAGGCACCACACTGGGAGCCAGGGCGGGGTATTACTAACTGGAAACCTGGGTGCCATCTCTGTCTGCGGCGTGATAAGCATTTGGAGACATCTCGTCAGTTTCTCCACTTCCATGGTCAAGGAATTGAGTTTGGAGCTGTTATCAGCAGGAGATACATGGGTGGGTACCCACCCCATAGCAGATGCAGTCGGATATAGGTCAGGGCCCGTACTTGCAGGCGTGGCCTTCATAAAGGGACTGTTTTTGAATTCCGGATCTCTCAACAGTTACCCCATTGTGGCATATCTTTTCCTTGTCAGAGCACTCATTGACTGTCAACCTCTGCCCTGAACTTCACTTGATGGGTCACCCTCAGTCACTGAATTCGTAGCCACAGCTGTTGGTGCAGGTACCTCCGAGGTGCCTTTTCTCAACTCCTCGAATTTCTCTCATTAACTCATCATAGGAGGGTGGGGATTCCAGTCGATTTGCCAGGCGTAACTGAAGCAACAGCAGTTCTGAGAAGGGGCAGACTTAAGGATTCTGTCCAGTCTGGTTCGGTCCAGTTCAATCGCTGGCAAACTACCCTTTCTGAGGCATTCTTGCAACAATTTTTCCAGCCGAGAGACATACACAGACAACAACTCCCCTTGGTACTGTTGTGCATTTCTTACTCTCCACCATAGGTCCTCATCAGAATCTGGGCTCCCATACACATTCTCCAAGGCCTCAAGATAGGCCTGTGCAGTCGCTCAGGGTTACTGGCCCGTTTAGCACGGATGGTAGCCAGGGCAGGACCTCGGAGGCTCTCACTAACCCTCTTTCGCTTTTCACCTTCCGAGCATTGCCATTCTAGCACTTGGGGGGCAACATAGTCTATCCAGGTCTCCCAGTCATCCTCCCCTTGGGGGGTGGGGAGGGTGCCAGAGAAGATCCTCAACCTTCGGTAAGAGTCGTGACTAATGGCAGGTGCAGAAATAGGAGTCTGCATTGGTTCAGCCACCATTACGGGCACTGGAGCAGGAGAGGGTGTTGGGGGAGGAACACCCCCAGGTGGCAAGAATAGTTTCTTCAAGTCCTCCACAGTTTTCCCCTCTCCCAGCAACCATTCAGCAAATTTCTCCTCAAAAGTTTCAGATAGTGGTGGGGGCTGATTCCCCCCCGGGTCTTTACTGTCCTTAGTTATCACTCTCCAAGCAGTGAGGGCTCCCTCTGGGGTAATGGTCTGTGGCACTTTGGAGCTATCTATGGGATCCTTAAACTCTACTAGGGCCAGGAAAGTGTGGGTGAGCAGATTAGCATGCCGACCCACCACCACAGGGTTTTGTAAACCTTCCACCTTGGAAAGTACTCCTGCACAGTGTCGTATTGATACCAGGGGATGTCCAGGATAAGCATAGCATTTTGAGAGTCGATCTCCTCCCCAGTACACCACTCCACCAGCCGGTGCACAGCCACTTCTGTCGGGGTACCCATTTTTTTTTTTAACAGTGGTTCATAAATATGGCCACTAGAGGACACACAATCCCAGCGGTGAGCCTCCAAGATGTAACCCCTAGATGGCGCTATCCCAGGGCTACTACCCCTGCCTGATTTGCCACTAACAGGTTGAGGGCCTGGATCCAATGGCGGTGCCTCCACCCAGAGGTCAGGGTTTGCAATAGTTAAACTAACTTGGTCACAGCCTCTGGGACACTGCAACCCCTTTCTTCCCACTAGTGGCCACACAATATATCAGAATTACCTTCACAGTATACACTTACCCCCAGGTCTGGTTCCGGCACTGGGACCTCCTGTGAAATGAGATACAGTGCAACAATCACAGTACAGTACTTTAACATAGACAAATACCTCAGGCAGTATAACTTTGCTGAAACAAGCAGCTCTGATTTATTTAGAGGATATAACAAGGACAGGGAAATCAGGTTAATTAGCTTATCACTCTAATAATCTACCTATGGCTCTGTGCACAGGCCTATCCCTATCAGTTACTGTCCCTGGGTACCCAAGCCCTAGTGGCTAGTCCAAACCGTGGCAGCTGGTGGGGCCCTTTCCACACAGAAAAGGAGAATTAAACAGTCAGCAGTACAGTAATTCAATTTGGATTTAATGTGGCAATTCAACAGGGAGCGACCCTGAATTAGTACTCACGACCTCCAAATAAGATAGGGTCCTTCAATGTCAGCAGGGCTCACTTGAGGTACACAAACCTCTTCACACATCCATATAAAAGAAAGCACTATACCAGGCAGGCTGCATCTGTATCCCGATCGCAATTACTGCACAATACCCGGGAGAACACACAGCAGATTCAGTTCCTGACAGATCGAGTGCAATTTTCAGCAATTCCTCCAGTCTTCTACAGGGTGAGCCTGGTTTCTACTCTTCAGAGATCCTTTGATTCTTTTCACAGGACGGATTCAGTCCTAACAAGCTGCAGACCGAACTCTGGGCCTTACACCGTTTTTGACTAAAACTGCACACTGAAAAAGCACAGGGCTCCTTCCTTCTTCACTGCCAAAGCTCAACTGAAACTCCAACCGACAAAACCGGGCACTTCCTTTGAGTTCCTCCCAGTTCTTGACTGGATTGGCTGTCACTCACAATAGACTGCTGCTGTTGGTCCAAAAGGCACTGAAGTCTAAACTACATCTCCCAGAGTCACTGCCCATACAATCCTCTTGTGGCTGGCTCAGATTATGAGTCCAAGTTCTGATTCGTCAAGGCACCATTTTGAGCTAGCTTACCCCACACTGATTGGTCCAGTTCAGCAGTTCAAAACCAGAATGGGGAACTAGGCAGACACTGTTCTGACTGCAAAGAAAGTAGGTTAGACAAACTGTAATTTCATTATCACTCTAAATGGTTTCTGGCAAACAGTTACATCTTTCAGATAGGTTCCCTTTGCACTCCTAGTGACTGCAAAATGAAGTGAATTGGCAGCAGCTTGAGTGGTACTCAATCAAAGAAACACAGTCCCCATAACAAACTAATTATGTCTGCAAGCAGACAGCTCTTAAGAGACAGTACCAGAGGTTCTAAAAACACTCACTGATAAATGGCTTAAATGCCAAACACCATTCAGGCTTGGAGCATTCAAGCAAGCTCCTGGAAGTCTTTTGGGAACCCCCATTTGCAGGGGGGTTACACAAGTTTACAGCGATTTTAACACTCCTCGACGCTCCTCCACTGCCAGTACACGCACTCCACTCACACTCCCTCTCGAGTGCTGGGGCAGTCTCTGTAGAGCTGACTGAGGGGCGGGACTGATTGCAGCCTGACCAATCACACAATGCCATGCAAATGAGCCTCTTCTTCCTCACGAGGGCTCTTCTCCTCACGGCGATCATCGAGCAGGCAAACTTAGACTGCAGAATGCAACTTTTTTTCTTTACCAACTGACTCCACGGCGGGAGCCCATTTCAGCCATTTAACATAGCCATTACATCTGCAAGTCTCTCATTCATTCAGAAAGCATTTCCAACGTCCAGGGCACAATTTTCCTGTTGCTACCCCTAATCTTCCACACTTTTCTTTACCACAGTTCATTTTAAAGTAGGCAAAACGCTGTAAACAATTTGATGCAGGACAAGGGCACACTCTTTGGCTTTACTGCTCCTTGGTAAACAGTTGGCAATTTTAAAGAGCAGCACAAGATCCACAGCACACAGCAACACACTAGGGAAATTGCTTCAGCTTTTTTGGGCTACCCACTGCCAGATAGCCAAAACGCTAACCCTCTTGCCCAAGCACCTTCCTCCCAGAACAAAATCCAAAGTGGTGCCTCCATTTTTGTAACCCCTCACCTCTGCCTTTCTAGCAAAACGACAGGTGGCATGCTGTTGAAGCTGACAGCAGTACCTGGTGGGGACTGGGTTCGGGGAGGATGAGGTTACTCGGCACAGGGGACCTAGGGTTGGCTACTCTGAACAGGAGCACCCAAGTAAATCCGAACACAGGAAGCAATAACTGTAATGTACAGAACCAGGAATGGGATTCTTCAGTGTGACATTTATTCACATCCAAGCTGAACAAACAAAGTATAGACAGACCCCCACGGGGCTACATTTCCTGGTAATGCAGATTAGAGACAACAGAACTCTTTATCACTAATTCCAGCCCTCAGGCTCTAAACCCACCGAGCACACAGCCCGGACTTGCAAGCAGCTTTGTGTACACAGCCTGACTTGTACACTACTTGGGTTTTTCCCATTGGCCCGGCTCCCCCGCCGGCCACTTGATCCACAGTCCATTGGAAGAATAAACCAATTATCCCATTCACGGTCCATTGGAGGAATGAACCAATTATCCTGTTGTGGCTCCCCAAACCACACTAGAGTCTTCGACTCCTAGAGAGAATTTTCCTTACAATCCCAAGTCTGGGTACTTCCCTCATCACTGGCCAAGTGCCTGAGGTAAAGTAGAAATCCACAGAAGAAATCCGTAGAGGTGGACCTGGTCACTAAAGATGGGGGTGCCACCCACCTCCAGCTCCCAAAGCCCATACCCGGCCATTTCCCTGGAAACTGAACAATTCCTTTACTGAACTCTCAAATGTAGATTCTGGGTAGACGTCTGTCACATCTCCTCTACATATTATTTGCATCCCAACAAACTCTGGACTTGAACCTACTTTTACTTTGCTTAGCCCATTACTCTAGGCCAATAGTTCTTAGACTTTGTCACAGTGAGCCTCCCCAAATCCATGGAAAAGATTTTGAGCCTCCCCCAAAAATTGAAATAATCTTGGGCCTCCCCAAAGAAAAATAACACACTGTACTTTGCGCAGTACACCATGAATAAATTGAAACCCCTTTGAACACTTGGCTCACATTTAGTTCTTTGTCTTATTCTGACTTGGAACTTTTGAAAAAGAGCTCCTTTGCTCAAAAGTATTATCTGAATAACAAATAAATAAAATAAACAAATATTATTATTCAGCTTATTGTAACCCCCACACACACACACACAGGCCAACCTACTTGCTCTGCTATTTTCATTTTTGAACCATTGTTACCCCTTGTTGCAGTACCTTCACGGGTCAGACTACTTTCTCTGTTTCCTCTTTATATGAGATAACCTTCCTACATACTTTGCCTCTCCCCCTCCTTCCCTGCTCCTAAGCAACTTCTCTGGGATTATTTTGCTCCTTCCTGCTATTGCTCTTAGCACTTCTATGCTCAACCCTTCTATTTGGGCTGTTCTGCCATCAGTTTACAAATTGATCAAGTACCACCACTCATTATTAATGTATTGTTCATATTTATTTGCAGTATTTCTCATTGTATATTTCTAGATTGTTTTGCAGTTACCTTTTGAAATGTATTCACTCCCTACCCTTTCCCGTTTACACTTGAAATGAGCCTTGGCTCATTCACCTTCCCTTGTCACCTATTAGTAAATAAATGCATAAAATTCACCTTCTTTTATTATCCTCTTTCAGTTTGCTTCATCTCTTCACACAAAATATATAAAACTCAAAATTTAAATACAGTACTTTTTCAGACTTGCTTGAGCCTCCCCTGGAACAGGTTGGGGCCTCCCAAGGGAGGCTGGCCTCACCATTTGAGAACCCCTGCTCTAGGCTTCCCAATATTGTAGTAGTTCAATCCCCACATTGTCACACAAGTCCCAGGATGAAAAAACATAGGCCCTTTTAGCCAGAGCAGACACTCACCCTCACGTTGCAGGTGCCCCACAGGCGACTCACAAATCTTCTTGTTCTCCCAAATAAACACTGGAAACACATAGGCAGCTTTTCCTCCACAAGCAGGACTAGGGGGTTGCCCAGGAATCTGCAGGAAACCTTTCCACCCCCGGAGAAGGGGCACACAGTTCAAAACAAGCGGTCTTCACCACTTCAGTAATCTTCTTGTCTCTCTTTAAGGTGGGAGCACACACCTTCTAAAAGTAGCCCTCTGTCAGGGCTGAGGCTCCTAGAGCCTTCACTGAGCTGCTTTACCAGCAAGCTCCCAACTTCTCACTCCACTCACTGAAGACTGACTGAAGACACTGACTTCAAAAACTCCCAATGTTCTAACTAACTCCCTTTGCTGCAGATTCCAGTGTGGCTCATGCAGCTGCGATAGTTCTATTGGTGATGTCATCCCTCAGTCTCAGCTGAGACTGAGAACAGAGTGAGACAGTGTGAAACCCATTTAACTGGAGTTTCACAAGCTGCCTTCCCTGCCTACCACTAGGTCTTACTGGGATTCTAGTAACCCCGGGTAACTAGGGGGTTACATATAATTTGTCAGTCTTTTACTCTCTCTTTATTTCAGGAGCTTGTTCTGCTTCTCTCAAATATCTAATGTTGCACTGTAAAGTGTGCCCATTTTTAATCCTGCTTCTTAATATTGTCTTTTCAAAATTCTTTGTTTTCTCTCAGTACCTTCTCTCAAAATATTATTTTGCATGTAGAGAACTAGCACAATGTAATAAATCCCCTTCTTTATGTGTTTTACCCAGTTTCACAAGATCGTGGTTCTTCCAAGCTTCTCTAAATTCTACCAGTCTGTTGCACAATAAATAACTGTGCCTTTATTTTATATCCCTTTGCTTTAGTGTGTGTAATTCAATCCTATTCTTTTAAGCCACCTTCTATATTCTTTTACTCTTGCACACAGTTTGGTGCCTAGTTTATATTACCCCCTCTCTCCTGATTCTCCTCAAATAATTGTAAAATCCTGAAGTTATTTTTTAAAGTGCCTTTCAAGAGCAGCCTGCTAAGTCATTCAATCTTTTAGACAAACTGTTTTTTCCCTGTCTGTGCTGCTTTCTCTATGCAGAGTGCCTGCTTAAGTCTCATCTATAGTTGTTTCCCCATTTCTTTAAACAATTCCTCAACGCTTTTTTCGTTTCTCTTCTTCCCTGCCTACCTACCTACTGTACTGACTAGTGGCAAAATGAACAAAATTGTTTTATGTTTTAAACTTCATCATGAGTGCTGAACCAGCCTAATCCACTCCACTCCATATCACTGCTGTTACCGAGTGACTCACTTTCCACTGCAAGCCCTCCCAAGTCACTGAGAACAGCTACTTTGATTGGCCAGAGGAGAGTGTCTGTGTAATTGCATCATTCAGACATGACTCTCCTCTGCACCAAGACTCCGATCTGCCGGTGACCTGGACATGCACGGTAGGTTGCGCGTGACTTGGTGTGGTGACCTCCGGGAGCAGTTTCAGTGAGATCCAGCATGGTGCCGCAGCCAGCAGTTTTTCTGCCACTCTCTCTGTAGTCCAGGACTCTGTGGCCAGAGAGGTGTCAAAAACTGGCTAGAGCTTACTTCTTTTGCCTCGGTGGTGCTGGGGAGGTCTAAACTTTTAGCCACATGGCTTGTGACTTCACTGGTGGTGACATGGCAAGCGGCCAGTGGGAACATAGCAGTCTCAGGGATCAGGACTACATGCCTCACCCACTTGTCCTGGCATCCAGCCCTCAGAGTGAAGTGATAACCAGAACCTAGCAGTGGCATTGACTGGCTGATTATCCAGACTGTCCACTGGCTTGGAAATAATTATTGGATTTCTGGAACACAGTCTTTACCCACACTGCAGGCTAGCAGCTGTGGCACAAAGTCCAACTGTAGGCAAATACAGTCCTGCTGGTTCATCTCTGGTCCATCTGGATCCACAGGCAAGTTAAGCAAACACACTTTAATTCTGGTTAACAGCTCCTTCCAGGTATTGGAAATAATGCAGGCACCTCCTAGGCTGGTGGCTTTGAAAGCCCCAGGCAGGCCTCCAATCTTTTGCAGGAACACAGTTCAAGCCCTCCTTACTCTCCGAGAGCTCCAGGCAGACTCACTCAAGCTGTATCTGCCCCTGGCTCTGATGATGTCAGGGCAGTGTCCAATTGGTTAAACAGGCTTTCAATTCACAAAATTAGTATGCAGAACATTCATTTGATGCCTGATTGGCTGGACAAAAAGGCACCAAGTCACAGTCCTCTCTTTTTACCCTGGAGACATTGCTGTCGTCATCCAGGCTCCTCAACCTACCATTGGCTGCTTATGGGGTCAAGGGTGACAAAGATGGCTGCTGCTGTTCTGTTACACAGAATCCCAACTTTTAGTTTATTTTAGAGGGCTCATACATTGTTTTGTTTTTTTTAACTTTATTGTTATAGTTTTCAGTACTTTGTAACAAAGTCATCAAACATCCGTATCCATGACAATCCATACATTTAAAAATCATTAGGAGTCACAGCTCCCTTAATGGTAGGAATGATGCATCAATGATATACTGATACCACATATGGGGGGAAAGACTAAATAATAACATAGAATTTTAAACTAAAGCATTTGCTGCACAATATAAGCCCATGAGCAGTATGACATACTCCTAATAACTAAAGTCCGTAAATAAAAGTCCAACTTTTGCTTGCCTTCTCAGGCTAATGGTGTCATACTTCATCCTAAAGAGGGTAAACTTAAAATTCAGTTTTACCAGGCAGCTTAGTCAGCATATGTTGCTCTAATTTGGTCTACTAGCTCTAGAAATACTAAATACTTAAATGTGTTACCATCTTCTAACAACCTGTAAGAAGATCGTAAGAAACATTAACTTTAATTAACTAAAAGTGTGTAACACTAAATTCAGTATGAAGTAGCAGGGAATAACAAAAGGGCCTCACTCAGATTTCAGTCTCCCTCATTGTCTTCCGATGCATGATACTCGATTCCCTCTGCTTGTTTCTGGTCTTGAAGTTGTGCTTGAATTCGAGCAGTCCATTTCCCAGCCTCCACAGGATCTGAGAAGATCCAGACCTTCCCCTTATAAACTATACGAAGTCTGGCTGGGTACAACACTGCGTGAGGGATAGAGAGCTCCTTTAACTTCTGCCTAATGCCATCAAACTTCTTCCTTCTCATGCGGGTAGTGTAACTTAGGTCTGGAAACAAGTAGATTGTCCGATCCTCTTGCATTAGTGGAGCCGCTTGACGAGCCAGTCTCAGAATATGATCTCTAATCCCTACTCCATCTGTCACTATGAGTAAATTTCTAGGTGTGTCAGAATCCTGACTGAATCCACGTGGGGTGATCCAGTAGACTTTGTGCAAGGCAAAGGGGAGCAAGAATTCTTCTGGGGATAGTTTTTCTTGCAACCATTCTTGTACAAACATTAATGGATGATCTCCTTAATTCCTTCGAGGAGTCCTAGTATCTGTATATGTGAAGATCGGGCCTGGTTCTCGAGTGTCTCCAACCTGGCCCAAAATTGCGCATTTTCTTTAATTAGGTTCACTGAAGCTGTCGCAGCTGTTTCTGATTGTTTTTTGCATCGCCCACGTCGATTTTTATTTGATCCACTGTGGTTTCAACAACATTCAGTTGAGTACTGAAGGAATCTATTTTGGAGTTTAAGTCCGAAACCACAGAGATTAACCTCTGCAACTTTGTCCCAATCGATGACAAGGTCTCCTCTGAATCCACAGCAGTTGCGGCCTGTGTGGTCAGATCAGTCTTACCAGACTGAGAGGATCCAGTAGCTTTTCCTCCCAATCCACCGCCTTTCTCTTTATAAGGGTTGCCCATATTGTAATTTCAAGGGTGCTCTCCAAGGATATAATAAAATATCTTCACTTTAGGCACTCCAACAGGCAGAAAATATTATTTTTTTGAGCTATAGCCAGGAGCTGTTGAATTTTGCTGCCGCTCAGCTCGGGCTCCACAGTGCCCCCCCCCCATATATTGTTTTAAGTTCAACTTTCCCCATGGTCTGATAGCTGCCCCTCTGCCCTGGTGTCTGGTGGCAGAGTGGATGTTTGCAGGGACTCCCCCTGCCTGTTGCGAGTGCTATAGCACTCTCCCCCCAGGTGGCAGGCAGGGCTTTACAAGATAGCAGCCTTGGCTGCTCTTAAAGCTATAGTGCTTAAGAGCACTTTTGCAAAATCCTTGGTTCTTCCTCCCTCCCATGTGCCTCCTGATCCACTCTTGTGTTTCTGAAGTCTCGGGGGTTGGAGCACATGAAGGGGCCTTTTGCCATGAGCCACCAGAGTGGCTTTAAACATTCAGCACTGTAGTGCTAGCAGAGTGTGCGGGTCGACCCACCAGGTCACATGTTCGAGCAGGAGCCAGATCGAACGTGTGCACACTGACCTGCATGGTGCTCATTTGAGCATACTGCCGAGCTGGCAGTATGCTTCTCCAGTCCCCCTACATGATTACAGACACCGAGGGCCGGCAAAAGCACAACAGGAACCCACAAAGGACCAGGGCCCAACAGGAGGGCAGGACCGTGCCCAGGTAGCCAAACAAGGTAAGCCTCACCTGTGTATGTGTGTGGTGGGGGGGGGTACACTAACATACATCAATGCCTTTTGTAAAAAAAATTCTGATTGCCAATACAAACATGGCCACCCCTTTACTCTCACTAAAAATATCAGCTAGGCCCTAAGAGTTAAGTTAGATCAAAATATTAAAAACAGAATAATTAAGTGCTCTTTTCCTTTATAGTTCCCTTTTTATACACATATATCAATCAGAAAAATGAAGTACTATGCATAGTTTACTTTTTTGTGCTTCTTTGCTGACCATCAAAACCCCCTTTCTTTCCTTACCTGCCTACCAGGGGAAATCTCTGCTGCTCAACCCTGCTCAGCTAAAATGGAATCCCTGGCTTCATGGTGGCCTAATTCTGTTGTGTGTTTGTGTGGGGAGAGGGGAACATTTGGCCAGTAGTCTACAGAAGTTTGAATTCCCCATGAAAAACAAACATTCTCTCTACTGAATGGGCGGAATGACAGATGATAGACAGGTGGGAGTAACTATTTATACTAGTCACGTTTAACAAAAGAAAATATATGTATTAAAATAAAAAAGTTGTTTTTTTTATTATTTCTTTTTTTTAATTTTATGTTTATTGTTTTGATCAACAAAAGAAAGTTAAAAGATCCAAGCAAGGACATTACATGTGTGGAAAATAAACAAGACACAATGAGGGTGCCACTCCTCTTAATATACTCATTCATACTGTCCTAAACTTTTTGATACATATATGGAGGGAGAAAAAAATGTTGAGGATCTCTGAAAACAAATCCCACTAAAGCTGTAATTAAAGCCCTTGAGCTGCATGGCATTAAATCAAAAAGAGTTTTTAGCTAATAGTTCCGATTCTATCCACCTACATATTAGGTGGGTATTATGCCATGCATACCATTGTTGTGTACAGGTAGTACATACAGATACATAATATAGCTATTGTTATACACATTTGCCTAATACAAAAAAGTAAAGAATAAAGCTAACCTAGATTGCAACTAAGACGCTTAAAGGAATCAAATACAGTTATGTAATGTACAACTTAGAGAGCATTATTACATAGATGTGCCCCGAGTTACCTTCAGTAAATATCTACTATATTGATTATAAAAGACAGTATATAACTTTTAAATATGCTGAAAACGATTGAAAACCAGAAATAATTTGGGGGCTGCACACTTCCAGAAAACTGAATAGCATATGTCACTCTCAGTTACAGGCATTGTATTTAAACATAGCGAGCAGGAGAGGGTCTCCATTAAGAAAAAAGAGTTATGCCTTAACAACTTAAGCCCCTCTTCCTACTATCATTGGTCAGCGACTTGGTGGTGTGTCTTACAAGTGACACACTGCAAGCAAACTGCAAAACGCTAGTATCTAAGCAGGTTAAACGGTGGTCCTGAACAAGCAGAAAGGGAGTGAAAAAAAAAATCACTCCCCTGACATTGGTGTCTCACCATTTATGGTCAAATTTTCCAATCTTACCTAGGGATGGTGAGTTTACCCATCAAATAAATTTTAAAATAGATAGGACCTTTTTACTTTTCAGGTGTCGTCTTCCTCAGATGAGCAGTCTTCCCATACAGTCCCCTTAGTCTGTAGCACCACATATTTTTGGCTCCACTTTGGAGCTTCAGCTGGCTCCATGAACAGGTAAACTTTGACTTTATAGGGGATCTGAAGTCGGGCTGGAAAAATTATCCCATGTGGGATTCGAGACTTCTATAGTATTGCTTGCACCCCATCAAATTTTTGGCGTTTCTGCCTCATGGCAAAACTAATGTCTGAATATAATCGGACCTGATGTCTGTCACATAGAAGATTTTCTTTTTGTCTCTCCAACGCAAGCAGAGCATCTCCAGTGCCAGTATTGTCCGTTACCAGCACAATCGTGCGTGGGTAGTCTGGGTTGTCTTGGCGGCCTCGCAGTGTAATCCTGTAAGCCTTCTGTATGCTGCTGCACCTTGATTTGCGGAATACCTCTTCCCCCAGCTGTTGAGTTAGACACTCTTGCAAGAACATTATTAAATGATCTCCCTCGGCGCCTTTAGATTTTCCCAGAATACGAATATTTGCTACCCTGATCTGGTTTTCAAGTGTCTCTAGCCAAGACTTAAAGTGTGCAACCTCTCGGATAACATTAGAGACCACCCCCATGGCCACAGCCAGTCTCTTTGTGGCATCTATGGTAGCTGTTTGTATAGTCTGAACTGTTGTTTCCACAGTTGCAACTCTATTTTTTTTTTCAGTTCATTTAATCAGGAGTAGCACACTAACTGAAAGCTTGTTTACAGGTGCGACCTGGGAGCACAGGGAAGTTAAGTGACTTGCTCAGGGTCACACAGTATGCAAGTGGAAGCTGTGGGATTCAAACCCAAGTCTGGTCATGCTGGATGTCACCAGATTTGCAGCTCAGAGCCTTAAACCACTGCACTATATTGCCTCCCAGTTAGTCCGTCAAACTTATTTGACAGGCCTGCCACCATGCTTATTAGTCTGTTAATCTTCTGTCTTAATGTTTGCAGCATCTCTTCACCCATTTCAGACAGGGGATCCTCAGTGTGGCCCAGCGCCAACCTCGTGGTGGGAGCCAAAGGGGCATTTTTTGATTTTGCTCCCAATCCCTTTTGCTGATCTCTTCTAGGGTCTTCCATCTTGATCCTGGAATTTTCCGACACCTGTTAGTGCAGTTTGCAGTGTGAGGTCCATTGAAAACTTGACATTTTATCTGAGAAAAAAATAAAGTTCAGCTCTGTGTATAACTAGATAGCAGCCGTCTTGCTCGAGCTCCACAGTGCCCCCCCTGGCTTTTTTATGATTTCTCAGTTTCCCCACTCATAAGTGCGATAAGTCATGTCAGGGTGTAGTTTATGTGATAACTGCACTTCCAGGTGCTGAAGGCACTCAGCCTACATGCCTTGTGCCTGACAACACACCTGGGTGTGTGTTTATCACATAACTACCCACACACAACTGACCCCGCTCTAATTGTTTATTTATTCACTGGATAGGAGAAGAGGGAGCTCAGGCCCCTAATCTTTTTAGACCCCAGAAACACTCCTGGATTGTGGTGGCATCTGCCTCGACCTTCCTAAACTCGAGCAGACTGGCAGGTTAGCTCACTGCATGTCTATGTCCTGGTGGCATGGAGGACAGATCCAACATGGCATCTCACTCTGGGAAGAAAGCAGCAGGCTGAATGTAGGCATGTCATTAGGTGCCTGGCATAGCAGTCTCACCACAGCTGCCCTTGTGAAAGGTGGGGATTAAAAGAAAACAAGGAAGAAAAAGCATCCCACAACATGAGTACACCATTGCACTCTCACCATCTGACCCACATTAGACTGTGTTCTCGAAAGAGGCATACCCAAGCTGAACACACAACTGGGGCAAGCTGTGGATGGCATGGGGACCAGGTTGGGGGTTGTTGGGCTGGGAGGTTGTTGGGATAGATATGGTAGGGTGGCCAATGGAGTAGGTTGTACAGTTTTGATTTAAAAAAAGTTTCCTCCCTTGGATGTCATAAAGGAGGTGAAACAAGTTAGCAGAGTTTTGTAAACCAATGCAAATTAAAATGGTTGTCATAGGCAGCCTATAGGCAATTCAAGTGCTCAAGGAGTGAAAGGGATCGAGGGGAGTACGAGCTGATGGCTAGAAGGGCCACTAGGGTGGTGAGGGCAGCTAAGGCAAGGAAGGAGCAGAACCTGGCCAGGGAAATCAGGAGAGGGAACAAGGTGTTCTTTAGATACATTGGGGAAAAACGAAGGGTGAAGGGGCAGATTAGCAGGATTAAATCAGGGGACAGATGGGCACAAGACCCAGGGGAGCAGGCTGAGGTACTAAATGAGTACTTCACCTTAGTTTTCACCAAGGAAATGGGGTGCTGCATCATACATGGGAGGAGACAGAGATACTGAAGAGGGGGACCCCACCGATCGGGCGGGTCTGGGGAGAGGGGAGGCATCACTGGCAGGAGGGGAGGGCTAAGCAGGAGAAGAGGTACTGGAAGTGGAAATCACAGCAGAGAGAGTGAGAGAAGCCCTCAGCTCCCTTAAGACGGAGAAAGCACCGGGGCCAGATAAATTACATCCCAGAGTGCTGAAGGAACTTGCAGATGTCCTGGCGAAACCCCTGGCGGAGCTTTTCACCATCTCTCTGAGGACAGGGTGGGTGCCCCAGGACTGGAAGGTGGTGCATATAGTGCCTAGCCACAAGGCGGGATCAAGGGAGGTGGCAGAGAACTACAGGTCTGTCAGCCTGACATCAGTGGTGGGCAAGGTGATGGAGGGCATTGCCAAGGAGAGGCTGGGGGGGACCTGGAAAAGTCAGTGTGCCTGGACGATCGACAGCATGGATTCGTCTCAGGGAAATCACGTCAGACAAACCTTGTGGAGCTCTATGACTGGGTGACGAGTGCCTTGGACCTTGGTAGACCAGTGGACGTCCTCTTTCTAGACTTCAGCAAGGCATTTGACTCTGTTCCTAACATGGGCCTGTTGGATAAGCTGGGAGAAATGGGGGTTGGGGAACCAGATGATCAGATGGAAAGGCAATTGGCTCTAGGACCAGACCCAGAGGGTCGCAGTTGGCGGGATAGTCTCATCCCCAAAGAGGATCATTAGTGGGGTCCCACAGGGATCAGTCCTTGGGCCCCTCCTGTTCAACGCCTACGTCCTTGACATAAGGACAGGAATCAGGAGGATGAGTCTCTTTATGGACAACTCAAAACTGGGGCGGTGGTGGATGGGGAGGGGGAGGGTGGCCTCACAGGGGACCTGAGGCTCTGGAAAGATGGTCTAGAAAGTGGAAGCTGAGGTTCAATGCAGGGAAATGCAAGGTACTCCACCTGGGGGCCAGAAACCCGGGCCAAGTGTACACCTGGGGAAATGCTACAAGTCTCGATGGCTGAGAGGGACCTGGGGGTGGTGGTGGATGTCAAAATGAACAACTCGGAGACTTGTAGGAGGGCAGCAGCCAAGGCCAACAGGATGCTGGGATGCATCGCTAGGGGATCACCTCCAGAAGGAGGGAAGTGATGCTCCCTCTGTATAACTGCTTGGTGAGGCCACACCTTGAGTACTGCGTGCAGTTTTGGAGGCCACACTTAAAGAGGGACATTAAACTCCTGGAGAGGGTCCAGAGGAGGAGGGCAACCAAAATGATTTGGGGCTTGGGGACAGGACCTATGAGGAGAGGCTCAAGAGCTAAATATGTACACATTGGAAGAGAGAAGGACCGGGGACATGATAGAGGTCTTCAAGTACATGAAGAGGGTAAATAGGGAGGAACAGTCAGGGTGCTTGAAGGAAGAGGAGGGAGCCACTAGAGGGCATGGGTGGAAGCTGGAGGGGGGAAGATTCAGGGGAAAAGGAGGAGGTGCTGCTTCACTGAGAGGGTGGTGGTGCCATGGAATGCACTGCCTAGGGGGCTGGTGGAGGCAGAGACAGTGGAGGGGTTCAAGAGGGGCTGGGACAGGTACAGGGGAAGGGTTCTGGAAGCAAAATCCAATGCAGCAAGAATATCCAGAACTGGGAAGGGAGAAGCCAGAGAAGGCGAGGGTGGCAGCAAGGTCAGCACCCAGGGTGGGGGCTGACCAATCAAGCAGACTCAAAAGACCATTAGGCCTATTCTGCTGGCATTTTAGTATGTTAGTATATAAAACCTTAAACATTTGTGTTATGCCACATACGTTTTTCAAGAAGTGCAAAGTCATTACCAACTGCCTCTTAGAACAGGTAGGGTGGGTGGGGGTTGCAAAGCCGCGACTGGCAAGTAAGCATAAGCTGGGGAAGGGTTAAGGTGGGGGATATTGTCTGTCAGACTGCATAACAGAGGGACCTGAGTAGGGAGATAGAAGGATGCTACGAATGTGTGGTACTTGGTGAGTGGCTGAAAGATGACTAGACTACCAGGGAAGTGGCATGTGACTACCAAAGAAATATTTAGTCATTTGGCCCTAAAGTGGCCTACTAATAATGGGGTGGGTGGATATGAGGACAATTCTTGGGGGCATGGCCTATACCCTACCCACAGCAGCTAAGCATGACCTCGTGTCATGTGATGGATGGTATGCCATGCTAAGAAGCTATGAGAGTCACACACTAGCATGTTGGTAGGTAAAAAAAAAATTTGTGCCCACAAATTTCCAGACAAGCACATTAATAATGTGACTTTGCTGTAGGGTTTGCTTCCTTGTGACTAAGTAAGACCTCTCAGCACAACATAAATGAGAGGCAGCAGAACGAGGTAACATTTTGACCACCACCCATTTAGACTGTGTATTCAACCTCATTTTACCTTTGTATGGTTTGAAAACTATATGGGCTCCTTATGCAAAGGATTCAGTTTTCAGTCCCAATCCTGAATGCAAATTAGCATAATGACATACATTTTTTAAGAAAAGAGTCAGTCTGAGCACTGAGGCAACAGATTTCTGCAATCATCATTAGTGATAGCCTCAAGTCAGTGATCCACTGCACCCGAGCACTCGGAAAGGCAAATGTGATGCTGGGATGTATAGGGAGACGGTTCTCCAGTGGGGAAAAATGGGTATTGTTGGCCTTCTATGGATCACTGGTGAGGCCACACCATCAGTTATGTGTCTTGTTCTAGAGCCCCCACCTGAAAAAGGATAAAAACCACAAATAATCTGTGCTGAGGTTGGCTGCAAAGATGATACAGGGCCAGCAAGAAAAATTTTATGAGGAGTATTTAACCAGAGCGAGCACGTACTCACTGGAGGCCAGAAGGAAGAGGGGCAACATGACAGCAGCTGTTCAGTATCTGAAAGGGATAAATAGGGTAGTGTGTCATGACCTGTTTAAGTATAGCGTAGAATCAGCAATTAGGGGACATGAGTATAAATTGGTGGGGGACAGACTGAGGAAGGACATAAGAAAGCACTTTTTTATAGAAAGAGTGACTGATAGATGGAATGGCATGTCAAGAGAGGTGGGAAATGCCAAGATGGAGACAGATTCCAAGAGAGCATGAGAAAATTATAAGAGTGGGTACAAGCTAACAGAAGGTGAAGAGTGGGGGGGATAACCAATACTCACCCTCCCCTCACCTCCACTGTTGCCCACCATCTTACACAAGTAGAGCCACAGACTGTACTTGCATGAATGACACGGTGGCTGGAAGTAGAGGTAAGTGAAGGGTGAGAACTGGCCATCATCTTTGGTCAAGACTGGTGAGGCAACAAAGGATGGCACCAGGAGAGGGTGGGCCACTAGACTATCAGGGAGTGTTGTTATGCCAAAACAGGGATTGAGCGAGGGTGGGAGTGAAGAAAACAGGCACCTGGGAATAATCTTTTATTTTAACTTGTACTGGGGCTGGGGGTGAGGAAGGGGGGGAAACCACTGGCACCAAAGAATAGTTCAATTTATTCTCTAACATAGCCTGGGCTGGACAGGGTGGGGCTCCATTGTTTTAACAATGTGCTGTAATTAGCACGTTATTAAAATATGGTTCCTGGAAGCATTGGCAAGCATTGTGCTGGCAGCCTGTTAGCACTTCTAGGCACCACTGAATACACCACTGTGCAGTCTATGGATTCATTTCTACAGGCACATAGATTAGCATTGCCCTATATATGTTTTTAAACAGTGCAGTAGCCGCACTAACAGGTTGTTGGCCATGCTATTCACACTTAGGGTAGTGCTAATCCTCTTAGCATGACAGTAAATGTTTGAATATCTGGCCCTCTACATGCTAATAAAAAATGTGAAATACATGAATATGGATACTTGTATAATGAATCTGAAAGATTCTCCCTACTGTAGTAGATGTAACTTTTGTTATAATGGCCTACAAGTATTTAGGTAGCAACCACTACTCCCAATTATGTTTACCTTATTCCTACTGTATGCCAAAAATGTGAGATTTTTAAAACCAATTTTATGAGAGGGGATCAAAGAAACAAAAGGAAAATCAGGGATGAGGTGGGGCCACTCATCACTGGGGAGGAACCACTGAGCCAAAGTTGCTGAATAGCTGTTTTGTGTTTGTGTTTAGCCAGGAAGTCAGGGGGCATGGTCAACCATGGTGGAAGTCGTGGGAGAGGTGCAGGTCAAACAGTTAGCAATGCTTATCACAACAGAACTAGGGAAAAAGAGGGTAAAAGAGTAACCCTGAAGGTGTGCTAAAGGCCCCCAATAACTCAGCAGAGCTTGATTTCCCAACTGCTTGGGGAAATTATGAGAGAAGTTAAATTGGATGAAGTGGGGATCCTTTAGCACTTCATACTCCTGGGTACAGACTGGTGCCTTAGGGGGGCCAATGGAGAAGCAGAGACGTGCCCCTATCTACTTTCAAGGACTGCTTCCTAAAGCAGCATTTAGAACAGGGAAATAGGTTTTATGCCACACAACCTGGTTCTCAGTAGTGGTGACTGGGTCATCTCCAGTGTGAACGTCATGGAACCAGTGGGAGGCGGTGACCACAACTGGGCAACCTTCTCCCTAGTGACAGGGAAGGCTAGCCGTGCTTCAACCACCAGAACCCGAAACTTCAGAAAGGCAGACTTTGCTAAGCTGAAGGACTGGGTATGCAAAGGTCTGGAGCAACTGTATGAGGCTGGTAATGCATAGCACATGTGGAACATGCTGGAAAGGGTACTTTAAGCTGGCACAGAGACAATAAGGACAAAATGGCAAAACTATCTTCCCCTTGGCTAAACAGTAAGAGCTGCAGACATTACCAAAGAGGGCAACACAAATACCCGGAACATGTCCATTTAGGTAGTCCAGTCACAGTGGCATTTCAAGTACAGTATGTGACAATTTATCTGTGGCAATTTCTACTTTGTGCAGTACTACACAACATAACCAAATTCTCTACGGACAGTTTTGTCAGTGGGATGTGGACCTATTACATTGTATAGTAGCACAGGCGCCAAATACATCACCAGACGTCAGCTTCTGCCTTGACACAAGCATGGCTTACACTTGGGAAGGACCCACTATTAGCCCCACCCTCCCCATACTGGGGGTGCTGTTTTTTTTCCATCCAACCTACAAAGTGATTCCCCTCAGTCACCTAATCCATCGAAGGTGGGTCTACCCCATGCCCCTAAGGCATCTATGGGGAGGCTACAGGATTCAACCAACCAGGACCCTCTCTCTGCTTCACACTTGGATGTAGGCTAGGGGTAAGATATCACAAATCTTGTGGGATGCCCTCCATGGGAGAAGGGAGAGAAATGTAACATTTAAAGAGCACTTTACATTTTTCTTTTCTTTCTCTCTCACACACATAAAGTGCTAGTTTTTGGAGGCAGGACTTTTCCCTTTGAGTAAAGGTACCCTGATCCTGACTGGGGAACCGCAGCTGGACCAGACTAGGAATACCACACTCATGCCTTGCTGGTCCCCATGGAGTAGAGGTCCCAAAAGTCCCCAAAAAACATTTCACACAGCACAGTAATTTACTTTAACTTTCAAACATGGTGTAAGGTTTGCGTTGTGTTTTCTACAGTATCTTCAAATAAGTCAAGCCACACAGAGTGATTGTTTCCCTTTTTGTTTATTTTCTTGCGAGTTCATCAATTCATATACATGTATATTCTTTTCTTCTTTGATGCTGCTCATTCAATTTTTATACAGGGTTTATATAAAGAATTATTATCTTGAAAAATACCTACACCCCATTATAAGCCAATCATATAACAAAGTAACATATTAATCTTAGGGTGCAGTGCATTTGTGTCAAAACATAGATCTAACTTCATTTCTTGCATAACATCAAAGGTGTTTACTACATTTCTTACACAACACTCTACAACAGTCTCTTTTGCACACCTTCCCTAATAGGTGTATACCATCCTAATAAGGGCACAACATCCTGATAAGTTTATTATAGGACATTTGATATTAAATGTTGTGAAATATGTTATCACAAGACATTTAACTAGATATTGTGAAAGGCTATATCACAAGACAGTTGACTAGATATTGTGAAAGGTTATATCACAAGACAGTTGACTAGATATTATGAAAGGTTATACTTAAGTAAAATTATATTTGAAAATGAAAATATTACACTACAATCCCCCCTTTGTGACTCTCTAAGATCACACGATACGTTGCTGCCCTTGTAACATTTGTATTTGTCTAATCATGTGTCTCATCTTACGATACAATAATAATTATATAATAACAAGAACAAAGATTACTGCAATACCACATATTACCACTTTCAGGGTTGGACTAGTACCCAAACCAACCAAGCCCCAATCCCGCCAGGATATAATGGGGATATAAGAGGACTGCTTTTTCACTTCTGCAGCAGAGTCCTGCTGTGAGAAAATAAGGTCTTTACTTTGTTGACGGTACAACAAGGCACCAAGTGTCATTTTTATTAATTTTGGGTAATTCGAAATGAGGTGGAGTTGCCAAATCAGTGAGTAAATCCAAGGCCATACTGGAACCATCAATATGGATAACATTCATTCAGCTATAAGCAGGACGTTCCCAGAGGGTCCAATTTGCAACCCACCAGGTCTTGTCACTACACCCCCATACATTCCAAGGTTGACCTGCGATTACACACCATGATTGGTTCCATCTCATAGCTTGGCAGTATTCATTTGCAGACATTAGGGTAAATTTACATTGAGCAGGAAACCATGGGGCATTTGATGTCTCTTCCCCACATATCAAGGTTTCATGTTCTTGTACACACTGTTGCTTAGGTAAGACAACATATTTATTGTGTACTTCAATAATAGTATCACCTGGTATTTGGAGTCTCATGATCTGGTCATGTATTAATACTCCCAAATTACTGATTTGCCACGATTATTTTGGTGGTTCAAAACGTACAGGTATTATCACTAGTATGGGAATCACATGTCGCAGCACTTGTGCACATTGATTTGGTGAGTTCCATACTTTTACAATAGCTAAGGGTGGTAAAAATACAGTGGGATGATCCAATAATCTAGTCACATTGGTTTCACCTATTCCTAAAGGTAACCTATTTGTTTTAATTCTATTTAATTCATTGACGAGAAAAGCATGTGCTTCAGCAGCCAATTGAGAGCAAGCCAGTTCTATATAGCTTTCTTTAGACATATTAGAAAGTGAGTTATAAAAACGGGCTGATATTTGAGCAATAATTTTAAAATTCTGTAAGGTTTCTCTAAAAGCAAACTAATCAATTTCTTCATTATCAGCCGCTAATCTCAAAGTAGTCGATAATGGTCCACTAACCATACTCTTTAAAGTCGTTTCCAAAGAACGAATATGACCTTTTAAAACCATAGAATCAATACCATTAACAATTCCCAATCCTGAGCCTAACCAGCCTCACATATCTCTTTTATGATGAGATTGGCCTGGCGATGCCTCTGCAAGAATTTGAAATGACTACATTTTGTGTCTATTATGGTATTGAGTCAAAGTATTATTATAATAGTATTGCCACAATAATACCGAAGTTTGATTCCTACATCGCGGCAGTAATCATGGAAAAGGCAAATGTAGCAAGACATTATAATACTTTAACTTACATGGGTAATATAGAGGATATATATTTTGCATCAAAATAATACCATCTGATGGGGGCAAGAATTTTTGCCCTGTTATACCTTGTTTTTGGTATTGTAAATCCCATACAGCAGATTTACTAGTTAAAAACACATCGCAGACCATTCCATGCCATTTTGGTATTGTAGTATATGTTAATAAAGAATATTTATCTGTTAAAGGCAATACTGCAAAGAATTGCTTTAACCCTACTGTATAGTTCTTTACTCTAGTTGTATTATATAAAAAACGCCACATATAACATTGTGATGCATTTATACCCCAATAAGATGTATTTAACAATGTTATATTAGACGGATAATGTAACATGTCCTTTAGTTTTATTCAAAATAAATCTTGTTCTTCTTTTGTCAGATTCGTAGTATCCCCCAAAGTGGAGTGGATATAGATACCATTCTGGGCTGTTGTGTTCACTGCACACATCGCCGTGCCAGGCCAGGCTTCTGGCGAGCAATCCCATGTCACATTTTGACATTGTCCATAGCAAATAAAGTACCATTTGACAAGAAGATATCCAATGTGTTCATGTAATTTTCCCAACATCACTGGGAGACCCCACACTGTACGATTGGCATATGTCCTGCTATATAAACTGTTCCATATGTGTCTTGGGCATCCATATTTATCGGAAGTTACCAAGATCTATAAGGTACTACACAGTATAAGTACAGGATACATCATTGTACTTCACCTATTGGGAGAAACAGAGCAGCATCAGTTGTTGTCGTTTAAAGGCAGATACAATTTACATTGGTCCACATGGACCCATTTGGTCTCTGTAGACCCTTGTCGATTTCGACGGACCTGAATGACCCATGGCCCCAAAACATCAATGACGGTATAGGGCCCCATCCAATAAGCATCCCATGGTCCCTTTTGACCAAAATGTTTCACCACGACGAGATGACCCTGTTCAATGGGCGGTATCATTTTTTCATCATGTCTCTGTTTGTTTTTCCAGTGAGTCTGTGCCATGTTTCTAGCAGCATGGGGCACATTCAGAGCTAACTGTTTCTGAATTTGTTGTAAAAATACATCAGTTTTGATGCGATCTAACACAGGTGTTGATAAATCTGGATCCGATGGATAATACAGCCACATATCCCATCCAGGCATCAATTGGTATGGGCTATAGCCAGTACTCTTGTTTTCTGTACCTCTAATTCCCATTAGGATTCCTGGTAAGTGCATCATCCACCCTTTACCAGTATCCAACACTGCCTTTTTCAGTGCATTTTTCAGAGTGCGATTTAACCTTTCCACCATCCCGGATGATTGTGGATGATAGGGTAAATGCAAACGTTGAGTGATACCCAAAATATCACACAAAGCTGTCATTATTTTCGCTGTAAAGTGAGTTCCTCTATCACTTTCAAGTATTCTGGGAAAACCCCAACGTGAGAACACTTGTTCACACAACGCTTTTGCAGTAGCTAGTGCGCTATCATTTCTAACTGGTAGTGCTTCTACCCATTTGAAAAATATATCAACAATGACTAGTAAATATCAGAACCCCCCTTTTGCAGTAGGCAAGGGCCCCACATAATCAGTTTGTAAGCTGGACCAAGGACCGTCCGCCAGGGGTATACGCCCTAATGGAACCCTTTTACCAGGCACTGGAGGATTCATCTGTACACAGATGAGACAAGACTCCAGGCATTGTTTGACAACTTTTCCCATTTTTGGCCACCAATATTTTTGTGCCAACATTTTATATGTTTTGTGGAGTCCACAATGACCTCCAATACGATGACTGTTCATGATAATATTTTTTCTAAATGAAGTGGGTGGAATCCACTTCCTGAACCCAGGTTGTCGTTCCCACACTACCATATCTTCCCATATGGTAACATGTTAAGTTGCACACTGTCCAGTGTCTTTACTTTGGTTCCAACAACCCACTATCCAAGCATCTGTATCTTGGAAATGCCCCAAACTTGGGACCTGTGAGATGGCAGCTATCCATTTAATATGGTGTTTGTCAAATTCGTCCATCTCCCACAATTGTGTAGAGTCACCTTCTAGAGGGTCTACCCATATATTTGTTTGTTTGGCTGCAACTTGAGCTGGATTGTCCACTAATTTATTATTTAACTCATGGATATCCTTTGGATTCTTTAGGTGAGCTCTTACTTTACAAATTGCTATTCTCAAAGGTGTCTGAGCTCCTGTATCCCATATATGTTGTAATATGGGAGCAAATGCGACAGGTTCTCCAGATGCTGTCAGCATTCCTCGTTTAGTCCAAATTGGCAAAAAGTCTAATAAGGAATTCACCACAAAAGCACAGTCTGAGAAGATATTAATAGCCTCCTGAGCGTAAGCCGCAATAGCTCCATGGACTGCCTCTAATTCCGTTCTGGGGCAGAAAATGATGATGGGCATCGTACTAATATTTCTTGATTAGTACTCGGTATCCATATGGCATATCCTGTATGGAAATGTCCATCCTTCCAAAAGCGAGAGCCATCCACATAAACATCTCTTGCTTCCATTTTTGGTTCTGCAGCAAATATGGGTTTAAAATAAATTCCCACTACAGTTCCACAATCATGTGCCTCTCCCTCCCATGTCATTAATTCAACTAACATAGGTGAGGTATATTTTTCTACAGTGATATTTTTCCCTTGTAGAGCTAAAGCCCATTTAACCAATTGCTGGGAAGACACACCTCTCACATCCCTTTCCAATAGAAATTTCACTGAAGTGTGAGACATTTGCAGGATAAGTCTATTAAACCCCACAGTATGTGCTGTAGCTTGTATAGCCCAATATACAGCTAACAAATGTTTTATACATTCTTCATATGTTTCTTCCACAGGTGTTAGTACACGAGAAAAATATCCCACAGGACGTAAAGTCCCTGCTGTCTTTTGTAATAGTACTGCATTGATTATCTGATCTGTTGCGTGTACCTGTATTACAAAATCTGAGGATTCAGAAGGACTAATGAGAGCCAGAGCTGTCATTAGTGCTTGCTTTAGAGCCAGAAAAGCTATTTGATGTTCTGGTTCCCAACTGAGGATATCAGTTTCCTTTCCTCCCTTCAGTAGACTATACAGAGGTTTTGCCATACTAGAAAAGGCTTCGATAAAATCTCTGCACAATCCTTGCCCAAGAACTGTCGTAATGCAGTCTTTGTCTTAGGTCTTGGTAGTTGTTGTATTACCTGATTTTTATCAGGATCTACAGTTCATCCTTCTTTGTTAATACATATACCCAAAAAGGTAACTTGTGACTGTCCAATTTGTGCTTTGCTAGGCTTCATTTTTAACCCTCCTTTACCTAAGACTGTTAGCAACTCATTCAATAAACTAACATGCTCTTGGTACATGTCAGTCTGCAATAAAATGTTGTCAACATATTGTATTATTGCTTCAGGAACTGAAAAACCCAATAATATTTCCGCTAAACATTGATGAAATAAAGTGGGCGATGAGTGGAAACCTTGTGGTAAACACTGGAATGTGTATTGCTTATCCTGAAAGGTAAAAGCAAACTTATACTGACTGTCTGGATGTACCGGGATGGACCAAAATCCATTTGATACATCTAGTACAGTATAGAAAGTAGCAGTGGGAGACAACCGAGATATTAAGTCCAGTAGTCTAGCTACCACAGGGGTGACTAAAGGATTTACTTTACTCAAGACCCTATAGTAAATAGTCAATCTCCAAGTACCATTTGGTTTTTGAACCGGCCAAAGAGGGAAATTAACAGTTGAACATATTGGGCGAATTACCTTTTGTGATTGTAACTGTTTCAAAATAATTCCTACCTCTTCCTGTGCTTCCTTTGGAAATGAATATTGCTTTTGTGGCGGTGGGTCTGGTCCCTCAATTTGGACCTCCATATTAGACACTCATCCACACACTGTAGCATTTTTAGCCCAAATTGATTCATGCCTTTGTACAACAGATTTTATCCATTGTGGCACTTGTTTCCATAAATCACTCATGTGATAAATCTTTAATGACTTTATTGTGTACACACTATGTGAGTCGTCCACATTTGGTCCTGGGTTAGTAGTGCTTCCTTGCCGTAGAATCATATTACTAAGATCCACTACTAAACCATGTTGTGCTAAAATATCCATACCCATGATGGTAACTTCATGTGTATTACATTTCCAAAACATACATTTCAATTGTTGTTCACCTATCTGAACCAAAACTGGTTTGGTTAAATACGCTGTTAAAACCCCCCCTCCCCGAGAAACCTTGCAAATTAATTTATCATTTTCCATGAGTTGTTAAAGGCATATCACTATCTGTTATACTAACAGCAGCATCAGTATCAACTAATATCACAGTCTGGCAGCCCCTGACCATTGTTGATATTGTCGGACGCCCTGCCCAATCCTCTTTTAATTGACCAAGGATTTGGAAGGTGAGGGGCTTCATCCTGTCATTTCTTTTTCTTCTCATTTCTGGCGAGAAGCTCTTCCTCATCTTCTTCTTCACTATCGCTAGGAGCGGTGGGCTCCTTTCATACTGAAGCGACTGCTTTAGTATTAATTAAATTACTAAGCATCTCAATGCATTTTTGTAAGTCTGCCTGACCACCAGGTTTAGCATCATTACCTGGGTTTTGTGCTCGTCTTCTCTCTAAAACTTGCTTTTGTTTTCCTTCCATATCTCCACCCCTTTGCCCAACAATTGCATTTAAAGTGGCCTTCTTTATTGCAATTGTTGCTGGTTAACCTACCCTTGCCTTCTGTTTTGACAATAGCGGCTACCTTTCATTTGTCCTTTCCTTTTTCCGGAGTATCATCCTGTTGCATACGTAACCAATCGGTGAGCAATTCCTCCTTTCTTGCAGCCCGATTCTGTCTTTTACATAACATACGTATGGACGCAGGTACAAGAGTTGCCTGCCGATTTATCAAACTCAGGAAGGGTTCTGTATGTTTACTTGGGTCTGCTATGACTCCATATGTTGTGTAAGTAGCATACAGATGATTGATGAACATAACTGGGGACTCCCCGGGCTGTAGAGTGATCTCACAGATCTTACTCCAGTTCGTATGAGATACACCGTGCATTGACTGCAGTGCGGTTTGGATCTCAACGGTTACCTAGTTATCATCAATTTCTGGTTTAGCCTGTGTTCCTGTCATTTTTGCAGGCAAGCTTTGTAATAGTACTGCCAGAAGGGACAAAGTTACTATTTTACAGGCATCTTTATTAGTCAAATTAAGATTTGCAACTAACGTTTTCAGTTTGCTACAGTAGGGCACAGGAGTTTGTCCTGGCTCCCATTTTCCTAACTGGTCCACTAACTGCATGGATTCCTGAACGGAAAGGTCACGTTGTGACAATTCTGTGTGTACTTCCACATTTTCCATAGCTTCTTCAAACTCTTTTATTTGCCTTCTAGCTTCTTCATCTTCCTCATAAGCTTTTTGATTTAGGGCTAGCTTATCTCATTTCATCCTAGCCTGTTCTTCTCAATATTTTTTGTCTCTCTCACTTAAGGTTTCTTCTTCTACCTTAAGTTTTTCCTCAATTTCTTTAATGGTTTAATGTAACTTCTTATCCTCCTGTTCCATAGTCTCTTTCCTTCTCCAGGCTATTTTCTTTAAGTGCTTCTTTCCTCTAGCATGCTTTGCTTTAGCTCCTTCCCCTTACACTTTAGTCATGAAAGGAGCTATTTTTATCTTTCGCCTTCTAGGGGTCTCTTTGTCACTTTCTGAAGTACTAGACTCCGAAGAGTCTCTTATAGCACACCCTGGATGAGGGGGTGCATATCCATTAGTTCTATGGATAGGTGTCATTTTGTACTTTTGTACTTGATGACGTAACTCTAAAGAGATCTGACATTGCAACTGTGCTCCTGTCTGCATAGCATACAAAACTTGTTCTTTATACGCCAGATGCTGAGCATGCTCTTGGTTGGCATGATCTAATCTCTCTGTGGCTTGTTGTATCTGCTGAGATAGTTCATTAATATGGGCATGACTTTGTTAATAAATTTAATATTTTCTTCCAATTGGTTGTTCTTAATCTTTAGCCCACATACTTCTCCCTGAGAGATATTTAACTTATATTCACCATCTTTAGCTTCAGTAACATACTTAGCTACACCTAGAAAATACTTTTCTTTACTGTCAAGTAACTGCTTCTTTAACAGACAGGTTCTAGTTGTTATCTCACACTGATACTGTACATACATCTGACAAATATTGGCTAATTTGCTTTTATCTGCCTTTACTTTCTCATTTCTTTCTAGGCATTGAGTGGATAAACATAAGTACGCATCTTCCTGTTCTTCAAGAGAGTGATACAGACCTTCTTTAAGGTGCGTCTCTAAAAATTTACATAATATGGTATCCATATTTATGTCAGTTATCTAGCTGGCAAATCATACTGGACTTCACACCAGTCTGTTTCCTCGAGTCCCTCTTTCGACTCCCTTCCTTACCTGATTGATCAGATCAGGTTCAGTAAGGCATTCCTTGCAGTGGCTTCCTTCTCGGTTCAATTGATGTAGTAAACAACTGGATAGACTGTCTTCAGACATCTGAGTCACGGCACCAATTGTAAGGTTTGCGTTGTGTTTTCTATCTTCAAATAAGTCAAGCCACACAGAGTGATTGTTTCCCTTTTATTTTCTTGTGAGTTCATCAATTCATATACATGTATATTCTTTCCTTCTTTGATGCTACCCATTCAATTTTTATACAGGGTTTATATAAAGAATTGTTATCTTGAAAAATACCTACACCCCATTATAAGCCAATCATATAACAAAGTAACATATTAACCTTAGGGTGTGGTGCATTTGTGTCAAAACAGATCTAACTTCATTTCCTGTATAACATCAAAGCTGTTTACTACATTTCTTACACAACACTCTACAACCTTCTCTTTTGCACACCTTCCCTAATAGATGTATACCATCCTAATAAGGGCACACCATCCTGATAAGTTTATTATAGGACAATTGATATTAAATGTTGTGAAATATGTTATCACAAGACATTTAACTAGATATTGTGAAAGGCTATATCATAAGACAGTTGACTAGATATTGTGAAAGGCTATATCACAAGACAGTTGACTAGATATTGTGAAAGGTTATATCACAAGACAGTTGACTAGATATTGTGAAAGGTTATACTTAAGTAAAATTATATTTGAAAATGAAAATGTTACACTACACATGGTTTGAAAATGGAATAGTCTCTATTTCAAGTCTTTCACATGCCCCATTTCTCAGGTGGCATTTCCAAGGTCCACTATCCCAAATCCTCACATCCTCAGGTAAAACAGAGGACACGATCTAGGCTCTAAAGTGAGGAGGCAGTCCCAGTTGCCACTGTCATTTCCAAAGGGGATGTCAGTTCCTCTTCTCCTCACAACTCCCAGGTTTTCTATTTAGAGTTCCTGAAGAATTTCACACACAGGCAGCTAGATAGCCCATATGGGACAGTTATTTGGCAGGCTGCTACCACGATCAAGTATGATCCAAATCACTCCACTCCTTAGAGAAACTGGTAGATGCCATCTCTGAGTCAGACCCTGTTAAACTTGGGGTCCCGCAGGTCTTGATTCTCAGGTCTGTTCTCTTTTCACTGTTTATTTATTTTATTTTTATTTATATTTATTAATGGAGTCAGAATTACAATCCTTTGAGTCACTGACTCTTTTACAAAGGCTCCTCATCAAGGTCAGACACAGGTACAATAAACAAAAAAACAATCAACATGATACAATACATATACAGAATTTTGCTAGGGTAGTGAAAATAAAAGGCAGGACACAACAGTGCAATTTTTATACAAAAAGAGTTCTGAGTGTAGAGAGGCTGGACAGAAATCCATTGTTAAATGTGAAATGATAGTCGGCCTGGTTGCGCTGAGGGCTGAGGCGCTGGACACCACACCTCACGCCACACCGGCAACTCGGGTTTGGGAATGAGCCCCGGGCCATGCAGCAGGTCAGCAGGAGGGGAGAGAGATCGAGTGTCTGCAGGACTGCTCTCTCTTCCCGGGGAGGGCTGGGAGAAGCATTCACTCCTGGAGCGGCCTCTGGTGGTGATTCAGGGGTGCCCATGGTGGCGACGCAGTGGATGCACAGGGGGGTGGAGTTGTGGCTTAACATTGCTTTGCTTGCCACACTCCAAGGGGATAAGAAGAAAGCTGGAAAAAAGCCTCCTACACTGTCAGTGAGATGACAGTGGCCCCAGTGGAGTTTGCCCATATCTCAGATGCCGGTCCAATGCACCCAGGACCTTCCTCCATGCCAGACCAGATGACAGCAGGTAGGCATTTCACACTTAAGGAGTTAGCTGCCAAGGGAGGGCGGAATCAGCCCTGGAGATGGTACCGGGGGTCGAGCCTTGCCTGGGTCATTTGGGGAGGAGATCAAGGGGAGATGTGAGGGTTCAGGCTAGGAGTAGGGTGGACTCTGAATGGGCACTCCTGAAGGATGCCCGAGGGTATAGGTGAAGAAACAAAGTTAAAAAAAAAATGAAATGATGTTAGGGAAACAAGATGGTCAGGTGGGCAGAGACTAAGGGTAATTACAGTTGCGAGTGGAGCAGAGGTGGCTTTGGAGTGAGGATTTGAAGAGCACAAGTCTGTTCTCATTGGAGATGGAGGCAGGGAGGGAGTCTATCCATGCTGGGGCTCTGTAGATGAAGGACCTCTGGGCCATGGCAGTCCTGACTCTGGGCACATGCAACAACGCTTTAGTGGAACTACGGGTGGAGGGTACAGCAGGGGTAGGCTGAGTCAACACTGAGAGTTTGGGTGGGACCAGACTAACCATAATTTTTTTTTGGTGAAGATGCAGGACTGGTTCTGGAGCCACTCTTCGAAATCAAAGCCTGAACAGCCTGCCTATCATTATCTCTTCTTGTTGTGCCAGATTGTATGCTGAGGACCTGGTGCTCCTTCACTGTTCATAGAATGCAAATCTTATCAACTCTCATCTTATAAAGGACTTCCAAAGCCTGGCTCATCAAAAACAATTTAGTAATGAATGCTAGGAAGACTAAAACCATGCTTCTTGGGTCCCCTGCTAAACACAGAAACTGCCCCACACCCTGTCTATCAGGTGCACAGATGGAACACCTCCTGAAGGTGGCATCATCTTTTAAATACCTTGGGGTTACATTTGATCCATACCTTGATTTCTCCTTCCACACTCACAATGCTTGTAAGACTGTCAACACCAGAGCATCTGATGGGAATGCGGCAGAAGTGCCGCTTAAAATATCCTCTCCCCAACCCCATCGGACACCAAAGGGGGCTGGGGGGACTAACTAAACAAAAATAAATACATTTGAAAGGCTCCCTGACCTGATCTAAGCCTCCAGTGAGTTGGGGAATGAAGGGGACAAGATGGCGCTAGGGACTATAAGTCCCTTGATGCTGTGCGGTCAGAGCAGTTTTGAGAGACTGTTCCTGTTGGGGAGCATTACTAATGGAGCTCCTACTGAAGCTTCTGTCCCCACAAAGTGTCCCCTGGCCCTAGCGACCACCAGGTAGAACCAGGAGGGTCCTAACCCTCTGCAAGATGCTGCCAACATGTTTCACTATTTGTTATACTTATTAGAGATGAACAAGACTGTATGGGGGTGACCATGTTGGATGTGGTCTGCCTGAAGACAGCAAGGGAGCCAATTGGTAGCTGCAGTAGTCCAATTAGGGGGTGGAGCTCAAGCTTCCTTTCAGCTAATGGGACACTGAGATTTCAAAATCAACATTCTAGGGTTGACAGTTAAACCCTGGGATAGACAGTGTGAGCTTCTGAAGAGAAAGCATCTGATTTGGCAGCTCCTTGTGCTGTCACAGCCTGAAACCTATAAGTTTGTAGCTAAAAAATTGGAACTTTGGAATTTGTTGCCAACTGCTTGGTAAATCCCAGAAACAAGGGAATTTACTTCAGCCTGAGTGAACTACCTAGAAATTTAGCAACAAAGAGCCGAGACTGCTGTGAGAATTCTTTTTTTGTGTTCTGAGGTGAAAGATCCACTGCCTCTCAGATCCTGACACAAAAGACTGTGAGTTTTGACAGGGGACCAGTGCTCTGAGGTCCTTCCTGCCTGCCTAACTGCTGGCCTAGCTTCAAGTGGGTGAAGACAAGTCCCTCTGTGGGGTGAAGAACGACTGCCTAACTGCTGGCTTACCTGTTGAGGTGGATGAAGACAAGCCCCTCTGTGGGGTGAAGATCAACTGCCTAATTGCTGGCCTACTCTTCTAAGGTGGGAGAAGACAAGTCCCTCTGTGGAGTGAAGATCCACTGTCATTGCTGGCCTACCTTTTGAGGTGGGTGAAGACAAGTCCCTCTGTGGGATGAAGACAACTGACGGCCTACCTTTTGAGGTGGGTGAAGAGACGTCCCTCTGCAGGGTGAAGAGGATCACCATCAGAATCCACACCAGCCTAACTGGTCTACCCAGCTGCCAGTAAGGGGAGACGTCCCCAATACCTTCACCACCTGGTCATCTAAAGCTCGTGAGTACTGGGTTTACCCAAACAGTTGATTTTCTAACTGTCCAGCTAGCTAGCTAGTTAGTTTACCACCTGGGCTTCCTGCACGTCCTTAAGCTAAGTTCACAGCACAGTTGCAGCCAGGATCATCTGTGTGTTTACATCCGCTGGTATACTTTGTATTTTGCAACTGCAGCTTCCACCCACTGTGACGGTGCTGCACCCAGTGTCCACTTGCCACAGGCCTGCAACTCCTCATTGTGTGCACACTAAGGTATTTGGGAGCTCCCACAGGGACTGTGAGGTTATGTGGTGCACCAGTGGAGGGTGAGGGACTGGGACAGAGGAAATACTGTGTTGTGATTTGTTACTATGTTTATTCCTATCTAATTTGTTATTGTGTTTATTCCTATCTGATTGGTTACAGTGTTCATTCCTATCTGATTGGCTACAGTGTTTATTCATATCTGATTGGTGAATGTTTTACTCCCTTTGTTTCCCTTGTCCACTACCTTATTTTCCAGACCCCAAAATAACCCCCTTTGGTTATTTATCCGCAACTGTCGAAGTATTTACCATTATTGTGTAGTGTGTTATTTGCACGTTTAGAGTGATAAGTGGGAAGGGGATTGTCTTACTATTCTACCTGTCACTAAGGAAGGGGGCTATATTCATTTCCAGTGGGGAAGCACCCTGGCAGTTCGCTGCCATAAGGATCCCCATGAGTGGAGGCACCAAGCCATTTACAAATCCAGTTCTAACCATGAACCCAGATGCCAACCTACATCCTTTAGGCAGCACCACTTGCGAGTGGTTGTGCAGATAGAAGGGTAGAGGTGGTTACGTTACATTTGTGAATCTTTCTGTTCCACAATCATGCTCTGTTGTGTTTGTTTATTTGCTGCACTGGAGCTGGCCCAGTGGTGCGGAGGGCAGAGGCACCCAAGCCTCATCTGCTACCATGCCAGCAACCCGGGTTCAGGGATGGACTCGGGTCGTTAAAGGCTGGCATGGGAGAGGAGGACTGAGCATCCGGTAGACTGCTCTCCTCCTCCGGGGAGGGAGGACTGCAGATCCTGGCTTTTGTCTGGCCTCTAGCAGAGGCTCAGAGGCAGAGAGCCAGGGCCGGCAACATGGGGACATGGAGGGATGGCAGCCATTGACTTCCCACGTACGGTACATGTGTGGGTACATCTGGATGGCATTGCACATCCGTTCCACCAGGGAAGGAACATGGAAAATGGCCGAGTGCAGCACAGGATGACACTGACCCCTCGCAGGCTCTGCACTAGCTACAGGGCCTTCTTCCAGAACCAGATGTGTACACTGGCAGTAAGGCACCAACTGTCGACCCCCACCATGGGGGACAAGCTGTGGGGGAAGCACCGGGATAGAGGTAAGTTGGTGAGATGGCTAAGCCTGCACTGTGGTGGAGGAGAAACAGGATTAAGGGCAAGAAAATTAGCTGCATTGGTCTTTATTGTATTGTATCTTGCTTGTCGTTATGGTACTGATTGTCTTGTAACCTCCCAGGTCGTACCTGGAAATAAGCGCAAGTGTCTAGTGTACTTACCAGTTCAATAAAAGCTAATAAATAAATAAATAATAGTAGAGCTGAGCTCTCCATGCACTACAACTCTCCATGCCCTCTGCAGTGACTCATCAGCCTAGTGTCACAGTGTTAACTCCTTGCTGTCTGGAAACTCGGTACCTAATCACACAGGAACCAATTAGGCTCCAGGGTGATTACACATGTGGCTAGTGATCGAACTTAGATTTACTTAGAGTCATTTCATTCTTCATTCCCCATCATCTGACATTGCTTGGTCTCTCTACATGCCCAATTTAGTCCCAACTTTCCTTGCTTCAAGGGGATCAGCGTAGACTTAGACTGTCTTGCCTACAGTGACCTGCAGTCTGGCAGAGAAGAGAAGATTGTGTAAAATGTCCAGGTCCCACAGCTTTTTTTGATTGTCTCAAATACTATCCTTTTCATTCTCAGAAAAAACAAGATTTTAGCCCTCTGGTATTGAATGTTTATCTTCTTGCTGGTGGCATACAGTACTTGATACCTAATGACCACTGACATGGTGACCATCAGGATGGCGCATGGTTCCTCTGTCTCTGTTGTGGCTCTGCAAGGTGCAATGTGGTAGGCTTTCCAAAAGCGTTGGAAAAGATCCATATTCAGCTGATCATAAAGTCATTCTGGTATAAAATCTTAAAGAATCAGCCTCTGCTCTTTGCCCTAGGATCTGAATCTTAGTTCATTCTCAAGTTGTTCCAGCTGCATTTTTAGGGGGGATTGCTTCTTTACAGATGTAGTCACAGCAATCAGTGCTTTTCCAGCTGTGTTCACAGACTCTACAATGGCCTCTACAAGTCCATCCATTCTGCCTTCCACTATTTCAAATTTGGTGGAAAAGTCATATGTCTTTTTGTCCATTTTGGTTGCCACCTGTGTCAGTATTTGAATTGTTCTCTAGTGTGAGTCCAGAGATTGTGGCATTGATTCATCTCCAAGCTGATCGGTGCTGATAGGCTAGTGACGTCCCTACTTCAAATACAAACAAAAAGAGCTTACACTCGAGGAGACCTGGTATCACATTAAAGCATACCTGGGCCCAAAAGTTGAACTAACTCGCACGTCTGTTCACAGTGAATTAAAGTGAACAAACAGAGACATAACCCCAGCACTTTAACCACAGGGGGGCCTTCATCAGGGGCATGACCAGCAGAGAAAACAAGAGAAATAAATAGTAGCCCCTTAAAGGTATACACACACATTAATAACAAAAAATATGTGAAGAAAAACACAGTAATTCATAATTTTTGAATTTGTACATAGAATATCAAAAGGGCACCCGAGCTGCCAGAGGGGAGAGAGAGGATTGAGCATCTGAAGGACAGCTCTCCTCTCTCAGAGGAGGGATCCAGGGATAGCCAAGCACTGCAGTGGCCTCTGGAAGAAGTCAGAGGCACTGCCACGCTACAGGGCTTGGAAGAGGGGATTGGGCTGAGCCACAGTGGATGTCGTCAACACGTCATTGGACGTCTGGGCTCAGACGGGAGAGAGGGAGGGAGGGAGAGAGCATAATGACATGGAAAAAACCACCTCCAGCGATAGGCGATGGCGCCTCCTACCCTCCACCATCCACAATCCCAATGTTGGGCTTGCCTCCTTGCAGGCCTGCCCCACCCAAGTCCAGAGCTCAGTACTCTAGATAGAGCACCCTGGGTGGATAGGGCAGCCCTTCCCTGGAGGGTTCAGACCTGGGGGATGTGCCAGGCTGGGGTTGTGGAGAAGACATGGCCACGATGGGAGGTAGAGACAAGGGAGGCATAGGAGGTCACCAAAGAGAGTTCGCTGGATCACAGGAGGTGATAAAAAGAGTTAGAAAAAAATGAATATCAAAAAGCAAAAACTGGATGCCATTATAAAGCATGTTGGCACTTTCTTGTGTGGAATGTTTATTAAGGAAATCATACTTCAATACTTAGATTAATATGAATTCATTTTTTCATACAAAAAAAAAGCTCCCAAACCTGCAAGAAGTGAAGCAAATAAAAATTATAAGGAAGAATCAGCCTGTGCCCTCTCTTTAAGTCCTAGGATCCAAATCTTGGTTCGTTCTTAAGCTGTTCCACTTGCTTTTGTAGGAGTGACTGCTACTTTACAGATGCAGCCACAGCCATCAGTGCTTTTCCAGATGTGTTCTCAGACTCACCAAAGGCCTCTACCAGTTCATTCATTCTGTTTGACACTATTTCAAGTCTGGTGGAAAAGTCGTCTGGCTTTTAGTCCATTTTGGTTGCTGCCTGTGTCAGTATTTGAATCGCTCTCTAGTATGAGTCTAGAGATGCTGGCATTGCTTCCTCCCCAAGCTGATCGGTGCTCATAGGCTGGTGATGTTCCTGTTTGTTCAGCTCATCCCCAGGGTGGTCATCTCTTCCAGCCTCTAGGGTGTTCAGGGTGCAGAGAAGTATGTTTTTTTTTTTATTTTCCTTTCTGAATCATAGAGTTCAAAATGGTATTAAAATGTTTCTCTCAACCAGATCTGTGAAACAGCCTAGAAAGTAAGTGCTGAAATTTATAAGTGTACTTTAGCTTCAATATTAGAAACACGGGGAAGGGGGGCGCTATGGAGCCCAAGCTAACTGGAAGCAACTTTAACAAGCTCCTGCAAATTTAATTTAAATCTATAAAAATCAGCAGTTCTGCATTGTTTTTTCTCCTGATTGAGATCTCTAACAGAAAGAGGAACTTAATCTCCAGCAAGATGGGCAATCCCAAGCGAGATAAAACTTCAGGAGGTCCTGAAAAAAACAAGGGCTCCAGTGTCACTCAAACTACACGATCTGTCGCAGCTGAGGCCTTCTCTCCCACTGATAGGGGATCTGAAGAAACACTGGATTCACTGGGAATTAAACTACAAAAATTGATCCTTTCAGTCACGGATCTTTCCCAGAAGGTGGATAATTTTAATGGCAGAGTACTTATCCTAGAAACAGCTATGGACTCATTGAAAGGAGACTTTTAAGAAGTCCATAGACAAGTTGAGGCTTCTAGTGGTGCAATCTCCCTTATGACCACCGAAACACAGCATATGAGAACTTGCTTGAAGTCACTAGAAAATCAGATCCGCTTAGCCAACATGCGCTTGCTGGGGTTACCAGAAGGCTCAGAGGGGGACCACCCTATCCTATTTGTAAAAGAATGGTTAACTGAAAAGCTAGTCCAGGAAGGATCGGACCCTATTGTGGAAATCCAGAAGGTTTACAGAATTACCCCAAGAGGAAGACAACTTGGAGAGGAACCACGTACTTTACTGGTGATAACAGCGGGAGCAGGAGTTCGGGGCCGAATTTTGCAGCTGGCATGAAGAGCAGGGCCCCTGATGTACAACAACAGACAGGTCTATATTTTTCCCAATGTCAGTTACACGGCCCGCCAACGTAGGAAGAAATTTGATGGTGTTAGTCGCACTCTTAGAGAAGTGGGATTCCTGCATACTATCATTTTCCCAGCACGTCTGAGGATCTCCTTTGAGAATAAAATCTATATATTCTCGGACCCAGTAGATGCCAGCAAGTGGGCAGCTAGAGTGGCACCTAAGAGAGACTGTACTGAGGAGAATGACCTTGATGTGATTGGCGAGGGAACCTGAACAGGTTGTTTATTGCTTAGATGATGGTGTCCTGGGTATGAGAATTGCCTAATATTAATAACCGTACATCATTCTGCAAATCTGTGAACTAGAGAACCCTGCGGTCTGTTGGTTTTAAAAATGGGCAGTTAATCATTCTGTTTTACTTTATATTAAAAGTTTGCTTCAAGGTTTCAAGTTCAAGTTTATTGCAGGAAAACTCCATTGAGCAAGCTCATTCACAAGGAGGTCCTGTGACATAAACACTTAAAGTACAAACATAGATAGGTAATAACAGTATATACATGAAGTGCACGTTACATGATACAGGCTGGATATACATACAAGGGTACCGCATAGGGTGACCGCAGGTGGTAAACATTAATATGAGACAGGAAGCGACTTACAGGTTGCATACTGATAAATGAAACATGATGACTGGTGTGTGCAATACATATATTTTGGCAGCTAGAACAAACAACAGACTACAACTGATATGGGGGAGGAGGATTTGATAAAGTAGCAGTGGAGCTAAGCATAGATAAAGCCAGGAGTAGAAGAGGAAGGAAAGCAGTTAATATGACAAAGCAATTATACCTTACCAGTGGATAAATATGCACACATAGGGAAGGAAGAGACTTAATGACAGTTACAGATGTCTTTTATTTTGGCTGAACTTAGCGATTTGTAGAAGTTTATTGAAACTGTGCTAGTTAGTTTCAGTACGGTTTGTAATTGGTTCCAAATGGAGGGAAGGGCATATGCAGTAGTACGTTTACCAAAGGAGGTCCGCATCCTTGGTATGTCAAGCATAATAAAGTCAGATTTTCTTAACGAGTATGCACTATGTGAGATGCTAATAAGGGAACAGAGATAGCTTGGCAATTTCTGCAGGAGGAGTTTAAGAGTCCATAGCCCAGTATGGAAAAGGCGTCTAGTAGTAAGGGATGTCCAACCAACAGCTGCATATAAGTCACAGTGGTGCGAAAGGTAAGGGGAGTTGGTAATGAACCGTAATGCACGGTGATAAAGGATGTCCAGTTTACTTAGATTTGCAAGAGTGGTGGAGGAATAGATTACATCGCCATAGTCGAGTAGGGGGAGAAAAGTGGCCTGTACAAGCTTGTTTCGAGTTTCAAGGAGGAAAAGGGGCCTATTTCTGTAGAAGAAACCTAACCTTGCTTTTAACCTTCTAGAGGCATCTTCGACGTGGTCATTGAAAGATAATTTATTGTCGATCCAGATACCCAGATATTTAAATTTGGTTACAACTTCCAGAGGCTTGTTTAGCGTGGTGACTATGAAGTCTTGGGCAAGGGTATTGGGGGGGCCTGTGACAGCACTGTGGGAGAATATCATCGCTTTAGTCTTCTTAGCATTGAGCAGAAGCTTTGCCTTTATTAGATTATGCTCAAGTTGTGCGAAGTCCGCTTGAAGCACTCCCTTGACTTCAGATAACGATGAGCTAAAAGTATACAACATACAGTATCATCTGCAAAAGTGCAGATTGACGGAGATATGTTAGCATCTAAGTCATTAATGTACAAAGAAAACAAGATAGGGCCTAAGATGGATCCTGGGGACTCTCTTGCAACTGGCAAGGAAGCAGAAAAAGCCTTCTGCCTTTACTTTTGGAATCTACCAGTTAGGTAGCTAGAGAACCACTGGGTGGTATGGTATGTGGCACCCAACTTTGCAAGGCAATTGACTAATAGTTTGTGATCAACAGTATCAAAAGCTTTGCTGAGGTCCAAAAAGACTGCGCCAGTTACCTTCTTAGCATCTATAGCAGAGATCCAATCATTGGTTACTTTTGCTAGTGCAGTGATTGTGCTATGATTAGCCCAGAAGCCGGATTGAGCTGGGTTAATGAGAGAGAAGGTTTCCAAGTGAGATTTTAACTGAATATGGATCAGTTTTTCAAGAACTTTAGAAAGGATAGGCAATGTGGAGATAGGCCTATAGTTGTTTACATCACATGGCTCACCAGATTTAAATAGAGGGAGGATATGTGCTGATTTCCAGCAGGACGGCACAGTAGCAGATGTAATGGAAAGATTGAAGATGTGGAGAATTGGGGCAGTGAGATGGGCGTAGCCTGACCTTAGGAAAAAGGGTTCCAAGCCATCGTCCCCTGTGCTTTTTTTGGTGTCTAAGTTAAGAAGAGAATCTTCTACTTCTTTATAAGTTATCTTGCGCAGTTGGTTTACTTGTAGAGATTGTTAACATTTAGGGGATTTTCATGGCATTGCAAGGTCCCACTGGGACAAGCTAACTTTTTGTTCAAGGGATGTTGCTGGACAATTATAATTTTAGGAGCCTGCCATGAAGCTCTTGGACTTGAAAACACAGCAACTTATTGGGACACTTATTTTTTTTTGTTAGTAGTATCATGTTGATTTCCCCAATGTGGTATATCTATACAGTGGATGAATCTATATCTACAATTATGGGACCTAGTGTCCTGTTTGTTATTTTTATGAGTGGAATGTTCACTGTATGCATTTCCATGAGTCTATGTGTATGGAAACTATTATAAAAACAAAGTATAAAAAAAAATATTAGAAACACAATGCAGGAGCTCAAAAGATTCACGTCATCTTAGCCGAGTCATCACTGGCCATGCCCCCAGCCCCCATCTTTAAGAAGGGGCTATGTGCAACCCTGGCAACTATTGGACAGTCATCCTCATGTCAGTGCTGGACAAGGTCTTGGAAGCCTTACCAAGGTCAGAATAATGCAGCACTTGGCTGAGGCCTCCCAGCATATCTTTATGAGGGGCTAATCATACCAAACCAACCTGATCATCTTCTTCAAGTTTGGTGGAGGGGGCAGAGCCACAGACGTAATCTAATGTGACTTCAGTAAGGGCTTTGACACTGTAGCACATGACAAGTTATTTGGCAAAGTACACCACTATGGTATTCATGAGGTGGATCGCTAACTGACTTGGGGTAGGAAGTAAAAGGGTGGGGTGGACGGACGGTACTTCATGTAGAGAGAGGTACTCAGCAGCTTCTCTCAGGGAGCAGTTCTTGTACCACTGCTGTTCTACCATTTTGTCTGGAAGCTGGGTTCTCTAGCATGCTTCTTAAGTTGACTGATGATACTAAGCTGGCTAAAGTGGTGAGCTCCCACGGAGATGGGGGCAAACCTCAGGAGGACCTGAACAAGCTGGGTGATTGCTTGGACTCCTGGAGTTTCACATTCAGTGTAGCCAAATGCATGGTGCCACACTTAACTTATGGAGGAACAAAAGAGGTGGGACTCATTTTGCAGCAGTGGAGGAGGAAAAGGATCCAGGTGGGTCATAATAGAGATAGAGGATGAAACGTGACAAGCAGTATGCGGCTGCTGTCAAGAGGACTGGAAAAATACCAGGGTGGATCAAAAGGTGAGACCAGCAGAGCCTGGAAAATTACCCTGCCTGTTAAGGCTCTGGTTAGGCCCCACCTGGAGTAATTCGTACAGTTCTGAGATCCTCAATACAAATACAGATTTCAAGTTAGTCAGAGGCATGCAACACACGGACACCAAACAATCGGGGGTATGGAAGACAAAAACTATGGGCTTTCAAGGGGCTAGTAGTACTTAACATGTTTACACTGGAGAATAAAAGGCCAAGTGAGATCATGATCTCAGTTCTCTGCATACTCAAGGGTATCAACAAAGATTAAAGTGACATACAGTATGGTTGAGCTGGTGCCCTCCAGCAGGACATGGGAATATGCACTGAAGCTCAGATATGATAAATTCATGGATAATGTCAGGAAGCACTTATTCTCCAATGGAGTGGTGAACCTAGGGAACAGATTACGAGGGGGAGGGGACAGTGAACCTGAAGACAGTACAGGCCTTCAAAGTAAATCCAGAAAATGTCTGCTTACCAAGGGAATCACTGGATACCCTAGGTAACAGAGTGGGTACGGAACTCCTTAAAGTTAGTACATATTTGTAGCCACCCCACTTCCCCGACTGTCTAGAGGTACCCAATGTTACTAGAGGGAAGGGGGCCTACTCCTAAGGAAACCCAGAACCGAAACATTAACCTGGCAGGAACAAAGTAAAGTGTACCTTACCATGGCCTGGGTCCTATCTGCAGAATGATGAAACTGCTACCCCTCGCATCTGTTTCAGATACTTAATTGAAACCAGAAGACCTCTTCTCTTTGTCATCTTCTCCAACGAAGTCCAGTTCCAACACCCTGGCCCAGAAAGCACAGGATCAAGCATGGGCTGAAACTCAGAAGCTCCCCCCGAAAGAAGTCTGGTTAGAAATTGATTAGGTCCTCTACAATTCATCATAAAGCTTTAAAAACTCTCAACATTCTAGATTCAGCAACAAACTAATTTATTTCACCTGAGAGCTCAATGATTTAAAAAAGACCCAGGGGTCCCACTGCTTGCTTAAACACCTTCCATGGAACACAACTATTTACAGAGCCGGGGCACATTACTGGGAGAACAGATGTCCTAGGCAGCATTTTCCTTAGGCAGATACTGAACCCTCGGATGGCATACCCGGGACCCTTTTCTGGATTCTTCAACAGCCTGCAGAGCCAGCCCACCCTCTGGCACCAGTAAATTGGTCTCTGTAACTTACTTGTTCTTTTCTTTTTCACCCTGGTCAGACATTCCCCTGTGGAAAAATGAGCAGCTTACTCCCACCTGGTCCCGTGCCACATGGATGCAGGATTTTCCCACCCTGACCAGTCTCTTGTAACCATTAAATTGTCATTAATGTGACTGCCATTCCACCATTTTTCCCTTACTCTGGCAATGCCAAACAATCCAACAGAGCTGAGGAGGCCCTGTTGAGCGAAACGGATTGGATTGTTTGGTGCCTGGTTGTGTGAGTACGGCTGCTGCTACCACTATATGTCCTTTCTATTCATTAAAAATGTGAAATTTTGCAATACAAGATGTGTGGTACCCTCCTTTTTTTGCCACTCTGGCAATGGGGGGGATTCTTCCAATACCTTTGGCCTGTGTTCTCACAACCTTACCTCCTGTGCTTGCTATAAGACATCGGGTCTGAGGGCTTCCCAAAACATAATCCTTCAATAGCTGTGGCATGCCCGCACAGGTTGTGACCGGGCCCTGAGATCTGCCCCTCCAAGCAGTCCCCATATGGGTGAGAAGCCTTCGGCACCCCTCTTTTCCCAGACATGCGCCACCCTGCCACACCGGGAACCGGAAGGGGAGCTGCCACCACCTCTCCCCTGGAGGAATCCTGCCACAAGACCTCCAGCCCTGGCAGTGCAGATCTAAAACTTCCACCAGGCCTGGGACCCACCAACCTCCTACCCTGGGCACTCTCACTACCCCTCACTCCCTGGAGTCCAATGTACACCCTACAATGCTAGCAGGCTAACTACTGCCCTCATCTCACTCACTGTCCACCGGCGCCACGTTGCTGTACATATCAGCACTACCATCACTTATGAGTGGGGGTCCCTCCTCGAATCGGGCCCGATCCAGACCGACAAGCTCCTCCCTGCCTACCTGCATGTCCTGCCATCTCCCAGCCAGACGCTCCTCCTTCTCCCTTCTTTTTCCCGTGCCCCTTGCTTTTATGGACTCTAATCCTGCCTCTAGTGGCAGTTCGAAGTATAATTCGGAATAGTGCCTCTCCTCCCCCTCCCAACTACCAACTGAAACCTTTACTGGGAAGGCACCAAAAGTGGGGGCCCTTACTTACTCATAAGCCCCCTCAGCGGGAGGGGGCTTACATATTTAAATAGCATTCTTACTGATACCTGCTTATGAAGTGATGGGCGGACATGATGTGCCTAGATTTCCTTCCAACATTAGATTACTATGTTACATACATACATATAGTACATCCCAGTGCTGAAATTAGAGTTCGGGTGTTGGGGGAAGGGGGCTATCAGCACCTGAGCTGAACTCTACATGGGAGCACCACACTACACAGTCACTCAGATTCAAGAATTTTTGTATTATCTATTGCAAACTGTGGAATTATTATTCATGAAGTACAGTAAGTGGCTTGATAATGTCTTTCACAGTTTAACAGGTCTTTTTCCCCAATGGTTTACATAAGTTCCACAGTGATGGCGAGTTTCATGTGGGAAAAGGCAATATTACCCAGACTGTTGCAGATTCTGCAGGAGGCGCTATTTCATGAATTTCTATAGAAGCAGAATCTGCAAATTATACATAGCACTAATCCCTAGTGCCCAGTGGCACTCCCTGCCCTTATCCGGTCACATGCCACGTACTCCATGATATCTGGCGACATTCCTCTCACATCTCCTTCCATGCAAAATATTCTCTAATGTCTAGTGCCACTCCCATTTCATACTCGATCCCATGTCAAGCAGTCTATATCCACTGGCACCCATCTAGTGACAAATAATTCCTTGTGTCCAGTAGCACCACCTCCTTCTTCCATGTTAACCACTCCCTGATGTCCAGTGGAACCCACTCTCTTTCCCTGTACCAAGGCAAGTGTAACCCCCAGGTGGCTCTATCCCAAGGGCTATTACCCCTGCCTGCTTGACTACTGACAAGTTGAGGGGTCTAGGTTCTATGGCGGGTGCCTCCGCCCAGAGGTCAGGGTTTGTAGTGGTTAGACTAGCTTGATCACAGTCCTCTGTGACACCGTGACCCCCTTTGGTTCCCTCTAGTGGCTCACACAGTACCCAGGAGTTACAGCCCCAATACCCCACATACATACACTGTTCACTCATAAAGCATCACTTACCCTCGAAACTGATTGTGCAGAACGTCTCTGAGGACCCCCTGTAAAATAAGGTTAAACAACATACACAGTGAAATACAATACTGTTTCCATAAGTACCAACACCACAGACAGTATATAGTATAACAACAACAGATCTGATTTATTTAGGGGACAGTAACACAGGAGGGGGAATCAGGTTAATTGGTGGCATTAAATCACAGTACTGTGCACTCATACAGGGTCTGAAAAGTCACACTCTGGGTACCCAGGTTGGGGGGTGGGGGCTAACCAGGTCTGTGGCCCGGGGTTGGCTGGCAGGTGCAGATGGATAGGGCCCTGTAGAAGAAAATATATGCTCAACACCCAATTGTAATCCGGAGCCAGATGACTCGGTCCATTAAGCAGTGAAACAACAAGAATTAGATGACACACTTGTAACTGAAAACAGGCTGCAGGGGAATACCCTGATTTGTACTCACAATACCCAAGCTGAGAACCAGATGGTGGATGTTCTCTGGATTGTCAGAAACAACAGGACATGGAGACAGGGTGCTTGTGACTGAACCCCACTGCAGTTTATAGCAAACGGATTTAGTCAGAGACAAGCTGGGGTTTGCTTCCAGCTTCAACACACAGCACACAGCACAAGGGATTGGAAATAGCGATTCCCCCACAAGCACTACGCACATTCATATGTAAAAGGAAAGTACTATACCAGGCAGGCTACTCCTCAATCCCGATTGCACTTATTACAAAATACCCAGGGGCACACACAGCAGCTTCAGTTCCTGACAGACCGAGCGTGATTCAGCAATTTCTCCAGTCTCCTACAGGGTGTGCCTGGTTTCCACACTTCTGGTGCTTCTTTCTCCTCACAACTAGGATTCAGTCCAAACTGGCACTCACAACGGCTGCAGGCTGAAACTCAGGGCCTCACATGCACTTCCCGCGCAAAACTATACACCGCAGAAGCAGAGAGCTCCTTCTCTCTTCACTGTCACAACTGATCTCATCTTTCCATTGACAGAGCAGGGCATTTCCTTTAGTTCCACACCATTCTGTTGGCTGGTTCAGCTGTCACTCACAATTAGACTCCCTCTGTTGGTGAAAAAAGGCGCCAAGGTCAAAACTACATTCCAAGAGTCACTGTCCATACAATCCCCTTGTGGCTGGCTCAAAATTGAGAGTCCCAGTTCTGATTCGTCCACAGGCTCCATTTTAAGGAACCCCTCCCCATTGATTGGTCCATTTCAGCAGTTCAGACCAAAATGAAAGAGCTACATTGAAACAGTTTGTGCTGAAATGAAGACAGGTTAGACAAACTACATTTTCTCAGTCACTCCAAATGATTTCTGGCAAATAGTTATATCTTTCAACAAGGCTCCCTCTGCTTATGTAGCGATGGCAGAAGTGGAGCGAATTGACAGCAGCTTGGGCGGGATTCGAGCATTAAATACACAGTCCCCCCCATACAAACTAATTAAGTCTGCAAGCAGACAGCTCTTAAAGAGATAGTACGTGGAGGCTCAAATAGCACTCACTTGGAACCACATTTAAACAGCTTAGACGCCGAACACCGCCCAGACTTGGAGCATTCAGGCAAGCTCCTGGAAGACTTTTGGGAACCCCTATTTGCAGGGGGGGGTTACACCAGCAATTCTTTCTGTCCATTGGCATTCCTGTCTGACCCCCTTTCCAAGTAGAACACTTCTTCGTGTCTAGTGGCAAGCCCAACCTTTACCCACTTGAGCCAGGTATTTCCTGGTGCTAGGTGGCACCCCTGCCTTCTCTCGACTCATGCCAAGAGCTCACTGGTGTCTACTAACACCCCTCCCGATAGGGGGAGGCAGAGGTACTGTGGATCACCCTGGAGACAGGGAATGGAACCACTATTCGCACTGCAGTAATCTACAGACCTCCAGCAAAGGGGAGAAATTAGATAAGCTACTGGTGGAAGCCATTGGCAAGATGGCAGAAAAGGGGGAGACGTTGCTGGTTGGGGACTTCAACCTGTCAGATGTAGACTGGAGCCTCCCAGCACCAGCTTCAGCTAGAAGCAGGGAAATCCTGAACTCTCTGCAAGAGCATTCCTCAGGCAACTAGTCAGTGAACGTCCTTGTGATGGGGCAATACTGGTCCTGATACTCACAAACAGGGTCAGTACTGCAGATGTCAAGGTGGTAGGCCATCTGGGGACCAGTGATCACTGTGTGGTGTGGTTCACTATAAGGATGGCTGTGGAATCGAAACACACAAGGACGAGGGTCCTGGACCTTAGGAGGGCAGATTTTATAAAGATGGGTGAATGCCTCACGGATGACCTGGTGGGGAGGGAGTGGCCTGGGTGGGGTGAGGGAACAGAGGGCGAAGCTAAAAAAGAGCATAGTGATTTCTGTATGTATGGGAGACCTCGTCTGCCTCTATTAGCATTTGGTATAAAGTGTTCTGGATAATTGTTTGTGTTCGGAAAAGACTAAAAGAGGGGCATGGATGTCCAGCTATAATACTCCAGATAAATTGATTAATTATCAAATGTATATGGTCCAGATACACATTAACTCTTTTTGTAAAATGAAAATGAACCTGTACTATCTGTACTGTTTCTATGATAAGATATAATAAAAAAGAGTTATTTCAAAAAAAAAGAGCATAGTAATGGCAACAAACCTCTGTGTCAAACAAGTGAGCAAAAGCAAGAAGAAAAAGAGACCGCTATGGTTCCCGAAAAAGGTGGCTGAAAAGGTAAAAGCTAAAAGGGTAGCATTCAGAAGGTATAAGGAAATGCAGAGAGAGGAGGATAGGGAGGTGTATCAGGGGAAATAGAGGGAAGCAGGAACAGGAGTAAGGAGTGCAAAGGTGCAAACTGAAGCGAGAACAGCCCAGGAGGTAATGAACTGGGACAAGACATTTTTTAGGTATGTAAGTGGAAAAGTTTCAAGTTTATTGCAGGAATAACTCCATTGAGCAAGCGCATTCATAAGGAGGTCCTGAAGTTGTATAACAGGGGCATGTACATGCAAATACAAGTAAAGGCAGGTAGTGTACATAAAACATAATATATTAACATCAAACGTACATGGAAGTACGAGGACCTAATGTTGTAGTATAAGGGATGTTTGGTATACAATGCTCAACGCACACAACAAAGAATATATAAGGCAACACAGGAAATTCAAGAGGTGTATTTCAGGGGCATACAGTACATAAAGCAATTAGAACGTAAAAAGGAAGACCTGGTGAGACTGTAAGGATAAAAGGGGGGGACTGCAGAAGGGACATGAAAGATAACACCCTGAACAAATACTTTTGTTCAGTGTTCATGAGAAAGAGAAGGAGAGGGGCCACAAAAGGAACAGAAGCTTTGGGGCGATGCTTTTGTCCTTTGAAGGTGAGAGTCCTGAAGGGACTTGCTAATCTGAAGGTGGACAAAGCAATGGGGCCAGATGGGGTGTATCCAAGGGTACTGAGGGAGCCCTGGGAAATACTGGCTGCACCTCTGACAGTTGTATTTAACAGCTCATTGGAAACAGGAGTGGTTCCAGAGGACTGGAAGAGGGCAAATCGATGTAGTCCCACTACATAGAAATAGTAGAAGGTAGGAGGCTGACAATTACAGGCCAGTCAGCCTGACATTAGTGGTGGGAAAGTTAATAGAATCACTGCTGAAGGAAAGGATTGTACGATATCTTGAATCCACTGGGTTATAAGACTTGAGGCAGCATGGTTTCACTGGGGCAGATCATGTCAAGTGAACCTGATAGATTTTTTTGACTGGGTGACAAAGAATTTAGATCAGGGTGGAGCAGCGGACGTGCATACCTAGATTTCAGTAAGGCTTTTGACACTGCTTGACATAGAAGACTAGAAAGCAGCTGGGTAACTAAGGAGTGGATCCAAAGGTGGCAAACTGGAAAAAGAAATTGGTTATGGGATAGGCAGCAGAGGGTGGCTGTAAACAGAGTTCACTCAGCCTACAGTCTCCCAGTACCTACCCCTTTCCTCAATTATCACTTCACTAAGTATCACCTTCCCCTGGAACCCCCCCCCCAGTACCCTTATCCCCTTGTAATTAACAATGTCTCCCCATGGCTGAACACTCCTCCCCATGCCCCTCCCTTCTCTTTCCTTGAATCAAGCTTGTGTAATTAAGTACTACATTGATGTGTAAGACCTCACACTTTTTCTATTACTGGTTGTGTATATGATTCCATGTTCCTTTTATTGTTAACCCTGTATTTTATACTGTTATGTCTGTTTTTAACAAATGACGTGGAACCTTTGGAAATGAATCAAGGGTATTAATCCCAAACTGAAATAAAAATAAATAAATAAATAAAATAAGGAAGGGAGGGTGACCAACAGGGTGCCTCAGGGATCAGTGCCACTGCAGGGCTGGTCCTCTTAAATGTCTTTATAAGTGACATTACAGAGGATCTGGAAAGGAAGGTCGGCCTCACTGTGGATGACACCAAATTCTGCAATAGGGTGGACACTCCTGGGGGGGGGGGTGGAAAGGATGAACAGAGACCTGAGAAATCTAGAGGAGTAGTCACGGGTATGGCAGCTGGGTTTCAATGTGAAAAAGAGCAAAATAATGCACTTAGGGCACAAGAACCCAGGCGCAGAGCACAGCATGGGCGGAGTGGCATTAACAACCACCAAGCAGGAAAGAGACCTGGAGATAATCATATTGGAAGACCTAATGGTGGTCAGGCAGTGCAACAAGGCAGTCAGGAGGACTAGTGGGATGCTGGGGTACACAGGAAGGTTATCACAGTATACACGGGGAGGCTTATATTAGGGTGGTAAGATTCAGAAGGAGCCCTGGGGTGAAATGTGAGCTTTAGAGGGTTCCCCCCTGTCTGGTTCCCATACTCAGGTGTTCCACTGGTTCGAGTGGGCAGGTAGCATGTGGGACAGCAGTCTCCACTCGTCCCACTCGGACTGTGCTTTGCAATGCTAGGTCAATGAGGAACAAGACTGATATCATGGCAGACATGATTTCCTGTCGTCCAGACCTACATTACAGAGACCTGGCTGGGTGATGATGCCGGTCCACTTTTGGAGGCATCAGTCCCAGCTGGGTTCTCTGTTTGCACTCCCTGGGCAGGGACCACAGAAGTAAGGAAAAGGGAGGTCATAATTCCACTATACAAGACACTAGTGAGGCCCCACCTGGAGTGCAGTGTACAGTTCTGGAGATCTTACCTACATACGGACATAGACAGGGTGGAAAAGGTTCAGAGGAGGGCAACAAAAATGGTACAGGGATTGCATCACAAGTCCTATGAGTACAAGCTGAAGGACTTGAATATGTACTCCCTGGAGGAGAGGAGAGGTGGGAGATAGTGGATATGATAGAGATATATACAAGTACCTTACAGGGAGGAACAGGGTGCAGGAATACACTATTTTCCAGTGAAAAAGATGTCCCAGGACTAGACAGCATGGAATGAAGTTGGAGGGAGGGTGATTCAGAGGAAACATGAGGAAGAATTTCTTCACAGAAAGAATGGTGGACAAGTGGAACACCCTGCCAGAGGAAGTGGTGGGGGCTGAAAAAATCACAGGATTTAAGAATGCATGGGATCCGTAAGAGAATCCTGGAGGTCAGAGGTAAGTGGCAAGAGACTTCTAGAAAAACATAAAGGGAACTTAGAAGCTCAAATAGGCAGACTGGGTGGGCCATAGGCCCTTATCTGCCAACAGCATCTATGTATCTATGTTAGGGAGTGGCTATCTGTTTTAGATCCAGCCTGAACTTTTCTGTGCTCCCAGTGGGTCCTACCATGTTGTTCGAGTGTGTGGCCATCTGAGGAAGCCCAGGTGCAGGCTGCGGGATCCTCCCTGTGTACTGATCTCCAGGCCATGATGGTGAATTCTTGTGGGAAGATGCAGACTTTGTGGCCGACCTGGTGTTGGAGTCACCCAGATGGTTAATTCTGGGTGATTTCAAATGATGATGAAGTCTCATCTTTTGCTTGGGACTTCCTCCAGATTATGGAATTGCTGGGTCTGTCACAAATAATCCCAGCTGCAACCCACTTGCACAGTCACAACTTGGACCTGTTGTCATCTCTGGGACTTAAGACTGACAACCTCGAGATTGATCCGGTCGTTTGGGCAGATCATTGCACTCTGAGGTTCTGGTTTGGGCCCCTGAGAATCCTCTCCCTGTGGAGACAGTCAGTTACTGTCCATTAAAGGGTTTGACCTCAATAGGATGACAGACGGTATTGGACCTATCGAGAGTGATAACTGCGTGTGAGACAGGACCAAAGGAGGTGGTGATGGCCTAAAGCAGAGCCATTGTCATGGCCATCAATTCTGTAGCACCGGTCCATGTATGACCTAGGTCCTCGCACTTAAGATCCCCATGGTTCGACAGAGAGCTCAAGGAGCTGAAAACTAAAGGTCAGAGGTTGGACCGCCACTGAAGGAGATCCCTGACTGATGAGGACAAGTTGGTTTTAAGATCTCACTATAAGGAGTATCAAATGACACTCTCCCATAAGAAGACAGAATTCCTGTCCAGGGAGATTGCTGCAGCGAGAAACAGACCAGCTCAGCTCTGCTTTTCTGATCTGTGCACAGACTACTCCATCCTGCTTGTCTTTGGCCAGTTACAGCCTTATCAGCTGCTAGAGTTTGCTCAGTTCTTTGCTGACAAAGTGTGCTCTATCAGGTCGGGTATCTCCCCTGGGATGCCACAGGCGTGTAGTCTCAGTTCTTTATTTTTTTTTTTAATAAATTTTATTTATTTTTCCAAATTAGTCATACAAATGGTTAAATCATTTGAATATGCTCAAATATTATAACACTTAAACATAACGTATACAATATATGTATCACAGTGTAGAGTACCTTAGATAATGCAGCTAACTTATTAAACATGTAATTAAAGTTTCACCTAGTCTGAGTAACAACAAGCTACTATGTTAGTAGTCTGAATCTATCTATATGCAATACTAGCTCTGGGCAACATTCATAGGATTATCTACAGTCCTACTCACTCATCAACCATTTCAGGAAGGGGGCCCATGTGGCTTCATATTTCTCCATTGTCCCAGTGCTTAGGTGACTAATCCACTCATTTAGAGCAAGGTTAGCTAAGTGTTTGGCCCGTTCTTCTAGGTTTGGAGGATATCTGTCCTTCCAGTGTCTCAATATGAGGCGTTTAAAGCATAGGGCAGCTAATAGAACCCACCTTTTTTTAGTATACTAATACTCAGGCTTCCTGTGTTTCTTAATATGAAAACTCCTGGTTCAAACGGTATGTCTAGCTCTAGGACCTGCTTGCAAACCAGCCAAATGACTATCCAGGAGGATCTGTTTACCGAGCAACTCCATAGCAAGTGCATAAGATCTGTGACAACTCACATCTCCAACAGTTGTCATCAGCTGTGAGGCCTAGCCCATGCATTTTAGCTGGGGTGAAGTACCAGTCATGTAAAATCTTAAACTGAAGCAGTCGGCCTTGCATGTCTTTACTGGTTTTGTAGGCGTTGCACCACATTGATTCCCATGTTGGTTGTGAAAATGTGTAGCCCATCCTGCCTTCCCATAGCCTCTTAGTACCCTCATTAAGGTCAGGACCCATATTGATATATAGTTTGTACATTTTACCCACCCCCTCCTTTACCCCTCACCATGGCGAATAGGTTTGCTAATTCCTCAGAAGACTGAATAACAAGATTTGTGTCCAGGATGTTTTGTAATGCATACCTTAGCTACAAGTATGTATTAAATTTGGTGTAGGGTATCTTATACAATTCCCTCAGCTCTGAGAATGATCGGAGGATCCCATCCACCAGACTAATTATATCCCTAAGAGTCTCAACCCCTAATTTTCCCCATAGCTCATTGACAGAATCTTACCCCCCATCATGATCTCTGGGTGTCTCCATAAAGGGGTATATTCTTTAGGGAATAAGTGCAACTGAGTATATTTGCTGAACCACTTAAAAGGTTTGGATGCATTTCTCAAGTATGTGTGTGATGCTATACTTGGCGGATTTAAACCTAGCATTATATGGTATACAGAGTAAGGCCTAACCAAAGCAGCTTCATATTGGGCCCACAGAGGGAGTTCTTTATTGGTTGTGAACCATTGACATAATTGCCTGAATAAAAAGGCTTGCTGATAGCATTTGAAATCTGGAAGACCCATTCCCCCATTTTGCCGTTTTTTTTTTAGTTTACCCAGGCTAACCCTGTTTTTTAGTTTACCCAGGCTAACCCTGTTTTTTTTTCCCCTCTCATAGGAATTTTCTTATTGTAGCATATATTTTCTTGAACCAACAGGGAGTGATATCCATGGGTATATTTTATAGTAGGTATAGAATTCTGGGTGCTATCACCATCATTTTAAAAGCATTAACTTTGCCCCCTGACTTGTCTTTCAAGTTGGTGCTCAACTCTCTTTGTGTGTCTCTGTTTAGACACCCCCCCCATCTGCTCCTATTTAATCTGCTGTCTTCTTCCTTACAGGTGCCACTTGCCCCCTCGGGCAGCAGTCACGATCCAGCCATAGCACCTCTATGGTGCAAGGAACCTGATCCACCTACCCCCCAAAGAGATAGATAATGTACGACGCTTGAAAAATTGCCACGATTTCTCTGGGATGTGTGAAGGCTGAACCGGATCATCGCTTGCAATTTGCTGTTTTCAATTTCAGCGCCTTCTCAGGGTAGCGCTATTGGCTCCACGCCTGTGTAGAGCTCCCTGATTGGCTGGTCTCACTCACCTGAGACAGGAGCACCCGAGACGTGTGGCTTAATGTAAGCCTGCATCCCTGTACTCGGCTTCTAATTTATATATTTTAATTTAGCCTGTTCTGCTCAGCCTGTGTAAAGTAATTTACCATTCCCCCGCTGCAGTTTCTCTCCAACTGTACGTGCACTGATTCAGTGCTAGCTCTGCAAACTTCCCCTTGATTTTTCATCCCACCCCCTCTCCCCCTCCCAGGCCTCTTTTAAATGCACACAGTCTTCGTCTACTCCTATCCATGTTTCAATTTATTGGTTACTTACTGTCAACAACTGCAATTCCTCCCATCCCCTTTTTGCAACTAAGCCTTCTAGCAGCTTTATCTCATTCTGTCTTGCTGAGGCATACTATTTTGGTACTTTAGGTTTGCTTATTGCTGACTAGCATATCCTGTCTTGCTAAGGCACTGTTTTTCTTGAAAATTGTACTACAAAAATTACTGAACTGTGACAGATTTGCCAAAAAACTGTGTTTATTGTCTAAAAATGTTCCCAGCAACCAAGTGCTACAGCCCCTTCGTGACTTTGTAGCTCTCTCCAGACTGCAAGGCGCCAAGGAAATCGCAGGCTTTTCAGTTGCTAATTGAGCTGTTTTCTCTCAGAGTGCTAGCTCTTGTGTTGCCCCAGTATTAATTCGAGTTCCTCTCTCTAGCTGAGAACCCACTAGGACACCGGGCGGTTGGCGCTTCCGAAGGCACCGCCTGAGACCTCCTCATCAGACTGCACCGCTTGAGAGGTACGGCAAAGCCGCAATTTTTCACCCACCCGCTCATCCCCCCTCCTGTGTGCTATTATATAGATCCGTTAGCACTGCCCACTCCCATCCCTGACAAATCTCCTGCCTTCGCTTTCTTACTAAAACAATTTGTTACTGCCAGGGTTCCGCCAAGGGAATCCTGCAACCAGCAGCTGGCGAGCTACCCTTGTTATCAAAATTCCCTCATTTACCCAACAACTGCAATTATAGCAGCCTCGTGGCAATTCCTCCTCCTGACTGCACTGTGTATCATACCCCTTACTGGCTTATTATCTGAAAAATTTGAGACTGGGGGTACACCACATCCTCATCCTGAAGACTGCTCACCCAGTCTGGCTCTACACATCACATGTTATGCCAAGGCTCCTTGCCAACTGATCCAGGTGGACTACCTTCCTCGTGGAACAACTATTGCAGGTTTGTCTCTGCCTCCTTTCTTATCTCTAATTAATTTGAGTTACTCCCACTGGCGTTACACAGCCAGAGTATTAGCCTCAGTGTCCTTAGGCTTGCATAAATTAAAAAAACAAAGCTTGGCACCCCGGTTCCTCCTCCATGCCAAGCCGGAAAAAGCCTTGAGCTCATTGCCTTTCACTTGAATCCCTGAAAAAATTGCTACTCCTCCTCTTACTCTGCTCTGGCAACGTCAAGCTTAATCCAGGGCCCATAAATAAACTTACCTCCCCTTCTGAGTCACTATCTCTTAAAGGTATTAAGTTTTATGCACATTAACATGTGCAGCTTGCTGAAAAAATTACCCTTATCCAGGCTTGGGCCACCCATACAATGTCAGATATGCTTGTTATCTCAGAATCCTGGCTTCGGCCCTCTACGCCAAATAGCATGATTAATATACCTAACTACCAGATCTTTAGATGCGATAGGCAATCCAGAGGGGGTGGGGTTACCATCTGCATCAAAGATAGATTTGTGGCATCAACACTTAATTCTAACTCACTGGTAGCGGGATTTGAGTGCCTGGACATAAAAATCGACCTATCCCTATCGTTAGCACTCCGAGTCATAGGATGCTATAGACCACCATCTGCCGGTACTCAGCTCTTATCCTGTCTTACAACTATCTTGGACACTAGCCCCCTGGAAACAATTATCCTTGGGGATCTAAACTACGATTGGCTGTCGGAAGCCGGTCACCCACTTAAATCTTTCTGCGACTCCCTTGGTTTCACCCTACTCAATGAAGAGCCCACCTGTATCAACAAAAAGAATAGAGCCAAACGTACCCTTCTCGATGTCCTGCTTGTGAATAAACCCCATTCCTTCTCTCATGTTGGAACCTTTGATGCGGATATTAGTGACCATTGCCTAATAGCTGGAGTTTGGGCAGCCAACAAAGTGCCAACTACGGCCAAATTCTCCACCAAAAGGTCAACCAGGTCATTCAACCCAAAGGCATACCTACTTGATCTAAAAATATCCCCCTTGTGGCAGAGTTTTTATCTTGCTAAAACAGTGGAAACTGCATATTCTGTAGTACATGAAATCATTACCTACGCCATGAATTTACATGCGCCTCTGTCAAAAATGCGCATAAAGGCTAGGAAATGCCATTGGTTCACTCAAGATCTCAAGGCTGCACTACTGTCCAGAGATAAACTCTGGAAAACTGCCCACAAATCCCAAAAAGAGGAAGACTGACACCTCTTTAGAACAGCCAGAAATTGCTGCACCAATTTGATTAGGGAAGCTAAAGCCTGCCATTACCAAGCAGAACTAGATACTGCAGCCAATTCTCCCTCCAAATTCTGGGCTACAATCAAAGAACTGGCGGAAGCCACGTCACAAAATATGTTCCCTACAAAAATTACCTCTGACAATACAGTAATCAATGACAAAAAAAAGAGATACTGCAGGTATTCAACACACTTCGCCACAGCAGGCTTAGCCTTCGATAACTCGCTTGCATATAGCCTGTGCACCCAACTTAGCATGACCCCACCAAATGTTGGCTCCATTAGTCAATATTTCTCATTCTCATTGGTTTCCCTCAAGGAAGTGGAAGACTTGATTCTCCACCTGGATACTAAGAAAAGTGCGGGCGCAGATGCACTTGAACCATACTTCCTAAAGATAACATGCCACTTATTGGCAGTGCCTATTACTCATTTATTCAACCTGTCCCTAACACACTGTACCCTCCCTCAAATATGGAAGATCGCACACCTTATCCTGCTATTTAAATCTGGAGACCCTTGCGACCTTAATAACTATAGGCAAATTTCTCTCCTACCCACACTCGCGAAGCTACTGGAACAAATAGTAAATGGCCAACTAATATCCTTCATTGACAGAGAAAAATTACTAAACCCCCTTCAGTCCGGATTCAGAGCCAACCACAGTACAGTCTCAGCATTAGCTAAAGTAACCAACGACTGGCAACTGGAGCTGGAGCATAAAAAGTCAGTATGTGCTGCGTTTCTGGACCTCAGCAAAGCATTCGACACAGTCGACCATGACCTGCTCCTCAATTCGCTAAAAACACTAGGGTTGGATGCTACTTCTCTAAACTGGTTCTCTGAATATCTGACAGACAGATACCAGCAGGTGAAAGCGGATGGCGAACTATCTGCCCTAAAACTCTTACAAAGAGGTGTCCTTCAGAGATCCATATTAGGTCCCATCCACTTCGTAGTGTATATCAACAATATTGTTGAGGGAATCAAGGATGCAAGTATTCACTTATTCGCGGATGACGCAGTGCTGTACCTGAGTCATCCCACACCAAAAAGAAGCTTGTACTGACCTACAAAAAGATTTCAACCTCCTGCAACTCCAACTAATCAATAAAAAACTGCTATCAAATACTAAGAAAACTAAAGCCATGTTATTTTCCCCCGTAAACTACACAAGCACTACGAATTCCCTCCCCCCAATAACCACAATGCTGGGAGAGTGTTTAGAGCACGTTCCGAAATTCAGATATCTTGTGGTCTGGATTGACTGTAAACTCTCCTTCACTGACCACCTGGAAGACTTGCTGAAAAAATTAAGGCAAAGACTTGGCCTTTTTTACAGGATAAGAAGACTTCTTACAGCAGACACAAAGAAAGGACTAGTCCAAACCATGTTCCTGTCCTTAATTAACTACGCAGACTTCATATACAGTAGCTGTGCGGCTTCCTATCTTGGAAAATTGGATACGCTCTACCATAGAGCTATATGCTTCATCACTGACCTCCCCTTCTCTACCCATTATTGTGCACTATATGCTGCCACGGGCTGGACCTCACTTCACTATAGGCGCAACTTTAATGCAGCACTCTGGACACTTAGAGCCCTCAGTGGCAAACTCCCTCAATACATCATCGACTGTCTGTCTCCGATTGTGCCCAGAAATTATTCCCTTAGAAGCTGCTCACAACTCCTGCTAAATATACCCAGGGCACTCACACGAGTCGGGAGAGCCGCCTTTGGATTTGCACTCCCATCAATATGGAATAAAACCCCAAAAATACTTAAGCTGAAAACCCCAGTAAGTACCTTTTTGTTCAAAAGGATTTACCATGATGGCATTATGGAAATTTGCAACTGCTTTACTAGACGCTAACTAACCTCCTTCCCTCAAATGGCGGCCCGCAACCGGTGGGCCCCCAGCTGAAATGTGTGCCTCTGCCTCTAGCATGTCCACCAACAGATCCACAGGATTTATTGCCAAACTCCCATATCTTATTCTTTGACACGCTGAATAGCTGCAGCCTGATTCTAGCACATGCTACCGCACTTGGGGATAATTATCGTCTTTCGCCCCAAAAAATATTCGGTCCCTCGTCCATCCAACACCTCCCTCTGCCCCAACCTCCAGAACCCTCCCAGTTATGCCCCTACTACTATATTCCTCCTCTTGCATTTAGTACAACGGCAGCTTTTCTCCTCCATATGTCCCTGCGTTTTGGGGCAAAAATCGCTTCATCGCCTTTCATATGGTCCTCCGCCCTCCCAGTCCCTCACTCTGCTCTAAAAATTGGGTCCTCTTCGCTTGCGCCCCTATTCCCCACCTCTCCCTCCATTATGCGCTTGATATCTTCTATCTGGTATGCCTACCCTCTCCCTAACATTTCCCACTACAAAATGCACAGTTTTTGGACTTGGATCCAGCACAAGTTCATTATCCATGACTCCTTGTAGTTCTATGTTCAATGTATATTACCTGTAAATGTGCATTTTTACTATAATAGCAGCTATTTTTACTGTTTGTACTATTGTAACTTGTCTTTCTGAAGTATTACTGTAGGACCACAGGTCCACCTTGTAAATGAGCTTGCTCAATGGTGCCCGCCTGGATAAAGAAATTGATTGATTGATTGATAATGAAAGGCTAAGTTTTCCCCACTTATCCAAGCTTATTTGTATATCTCCCAACAAGGGTTTCATGTTACTAACCAACAGATGTTCCAGCCTGTGTGTTATTTTTATACCTAAGTATGTAATGTACTCCCCACACCATTTTAGGTTGTGAAACATAACAGCCTGAAACAGACTTCTAAGAAAACATAAACTGAACTTACAAGCTCAAACGGGCAGACTGGGTGGGCCATAGGCCCTTATCTGCCGACACTGTCTATGTATCTAGACATGTATCTATGAGACCTGAGAAGGCAGGTCCTCCTCCTGGGGCTGAGTCGGTGGTTGTTTGTGCTTGTCTGTGTCTGTAGGTTAGTTTTTGTTAATCTACATGTGTTTCTGCTTGGAATACCTGGCGCCATTACATACAAACATACGAATGTGCCAGCAGAAACAGACCACCCGGTCTATCTAAGTCTGCTCGAGTGTGCAGCTAGCACCCTAGTATGCAGCTGCCCCACCCCCCTCCCATTTGTCAGCCATTCTTGCACACATCTGTGAAATTCTCCTGGACTGAATTTCTGCAAAACATCATCACCAGGTATCAGCTTTTTTAATTTTAAATCAACTTTCTTGAAGCCTTCCCAAGGAAGTATATGTCTTGCAACTAGTCTGACAAACTTGGTGGTGATGGGTCCTGCAACTGAATCAACATTTCCGTCTGACCTACTCCTAAAGCAGCTGTACTTGTGGACTTTAAAGAACAAAGAAAACATACAGACAAAAGGATTTCACATCTTGCATATGCCCAGGCCGCAGTTTATCACTTTTCAGGAATTGTAACACATTTTTGTGACTGAATCAACATTTTTGTCTGACCTGCTACCAAAGATATTGTACTTGTCTCCCAGGACTTTAAAGATCAAAGGAACATATAGATAAAAGGATTTCACACCTTGCATATGCCCAGGTCACAGTTTATCACCTTTCAGGAACCTTTACATATTATGTAACCCTGGGTCTCAACAGTTCATCATTTCCTCTGGATGTAATTAACCATCAGCATTTTCCTTTTAAGTCATTGTAGGTGACTTCAGTATAAACTGGCACTCACAGAAAGAAACAAAAACCAAGGATCTAATTACTAGCCTTTTCCTAAAACAGATGGTCACTGCTGACATCTGGCTTAACTACAAAACAGGGAGCAGCTCTCTCATAGACTGGCTCCTGACCACACACCCTGAGCATATATCTGATGTCACTGTCCTACCTGACAGCCTCAGTGACCACTCCCCTGTGCAATGTACCTTGTCTAACAATTTCCTCAAGAGTTCACCCAAGGTATGCAAAAACCACTGCCTGAGGCCTGAACTAATTCAAAATTTCAAGCTGTACGTGACACAACTGGATTGGTCCCCACTGGCTGGGGATATACAGTAGATGGTAATGAGGCACTTAACTACTTCATAATAGTTTTCAACCATGCTTGTGATATTTTTGCATCATACAAAACTAAAACAATTAAGGGAACCTCCAATCCCTGGCTCTCCAACTCCCTTACTGGACTTATGAAGAACAGAGACAATCTTTGGCATATAGCAAAAGCAGTTGGTACACCTGTTGCATTTAATACCTACAAGGCAGCTAGAAATGCCTGCACCAGACTCATCCGACAGGCTAAAGCCTCCAACTATAAGGATCTACTAACCAAAACCTGGGGTTCTGGAAGAAACTTATGGTGCTCTCTTAAATCCTTAATGAGCAAAGCCCCCAAGAACCCCCCACAGATCTACTGTTGACTGTGAAGGGGCCCCTACAGGAACCCATCGAAATTGCCAATGAGCTCAACAGCGCATTCACTGACCTTTCAAGTGTACTCCCTGGTGACTACTTCAAAGATACGCATGTTCAGCAATGCCCAACTGCCCCTCAAGATCCCCCAAGGAAAGATGTACCACCCTTTTATTTTAGACGTGTCACCAAAGCCAAAACTATCAAGCATATTAAAAGGGTGCTTGGCAAGACCAGGATGGGGGCAGATCTGCTTGACATGAAGCTGGTTGGTCTACTCCTTCACGAACTTGCTGGTCCTCTTACCATGGTGTTTAATGCCTCTCTAAAATCAGGAGTATTTCCAAACACATGGAAGTCAGCTAATGTAACGCCTGTCTTTAAAGCAGGGGATAAAACCCAAACATCCAACTACAGACCTATATCCATCCTTCCTCCCTCCCTCCTTTTTCGAAAGTACTTGAAAGAATGGACTTGGAGCAGCTTACTGAATACCTTGATAACCATAACCTACTCTGCCCGCAACAGCATGGCTTCCACAAAAAGCCCTCCACACTCACCGCTCTAGATGATTATTCATCCCAATTATATAATGCCTTGGACAGTGGTCAGGCAGTTGGATCAGTCTTCATCGACCTCACGAAGGCTTCTGACTCTGATAATCACAAGCTCCTCCTAAGTTGCCTTCTGTCTACAGGTCTATCCCCAGATACGGTACTATGGTTTGGCAGCTACCTCTCTAACAGAGCACAACGAGTCAAAATTGGTGATACCCTATCCACTGCTAAGGAGGTGCACCTCGGGGTTCCACAGGGGTCAATCCTCGGTCGGCTACTCTTTAGTCTCTTCATCAACTCTGCCCCAATGGCTTGCTCAGCAAGAACAGTTCTCTATGCTGATGATGCAGTGATCTCAGTCGCTGGCAAAGACCAACAATCCGTCACAACTGAACTCCAAAGCAGCTTCCATAAACTTGAATCTTGGTTTACGGAAAACAAGCTACTACTAAACAGCAAAAAAAAACAGAGTATGCTCTTCACCACCTCCCAGAGCAAAAAGAAATACCTGCCCCGCGTATTCATAACCAAAAGGGTGAGATCCTAGACCAAGTATCTAACTTCAAATATCTTGGCATTACCTTTGATGACATGCTCACCTTCTCAAACCACATTGATTCTGTTATCAAGACTGCATATATAAAACTTGGTGTACTTTATCGTCACAGACATTCAGTGACACCGGATGCACTCAAACTAGCCACCAGTAGCTCAATACTGTCTACCATTGACTATGGGTTGCCTATATATGGGCCGGGCACAAAAACTGCTCTTAGCAGGATCAACACACTCCTCAATAAGGCCTGTCATCTTACTTTGGGGGCTACTCTCGACACCCACACCTGCTCGCTGTACACTGAAACTGGATGGCTCCCACTCCATCTTAGAGGGCAATACCAAACCTGCCTACTTCTAAAAAAAGTACTACTTGGACTGACATCCCCCACACTGGGCGGACACTTTAAGCTGGCCATCCCAACGAAATCTACCCATAGTGCGGTTTGCTGACAAGATGGTGATTCCCTTCACAAGGACAAAACTTGTCCAGAACTCCATCCTGTGTCAAGGACTGAAATGGTACAATGAACTACCTACTGACCTCGTTGATACTACCAAGATTAGTACTTCCAAAGCTGGGCTCAAATCTCTCTCTTTGGTTCTAAAATGAATTGTACCTGCCAACACTAATGTGATAATACCTCACCCCCAGTTTTCCATTTACCTAACCCCTCTACATCTTTCAGTTATATACCACTTTTTTTCTTAACCCTCTCCCCTACCCCCAATTACTTGACGATAGCTTCACTTGGTTGAAAGTTCTATCTCTCTGTCACCTCAGACGATGCCACCTTCGGCTGATCCCCCCCCCCCCCAACCCCTTCTTATCTAATCAGTCTATCTGTTAATATTTACTCATTTGCTGTGTATAAGTTCAAATTTTACTATTACTGCCCATGTATATGCTTCAATGTTTTTTCTCTTTTTTTTTTTCTCTGTAAACTTTGTATTTTTGTAATGTTTATTCAACACTGACGTGGAACCTTTGAAAATGAGTCCTTGACTCAAAGATATTAATCTCAAACTGAAATAAATAAAGAAAGAAAGAAAGATCTTCAGTGTTACCTTTTAATGGAAGTACCTCGGACTTGGACCAGTTTATTGACAGTCCAGAAATACGTTTAAAATTTTCCAAAAGCCCCATGGTGAGACCCAAAGATTTATGGGGGTTAGACAACGACATTGTGTCATTTGCATACGCAGTTACCTTATGCTCCATTTTTCGAAATCTAATGCCTGATATTAGAGTATCCTGTCTGATATGGCATAACAGGGGTTCCAGTGCCAGAATTAACAATAAGGGTGAGAGTGGGCACCCCCTGTCTAGTACCTCTACCTAATGAACATTTATCTGAAAGAATTTGGTTTGTACAATACCTTGCAGTGGGAGTTGGGTAAAGTAGAGCAACTCTTAAAATAAATCCTGCTCCTAAGTCATAGGCCTGTAAGACCTTCTGCAGGTAATGGCATTCTATGGAGTCGAAGGCTTTATGGACATCTAAGGATAGTAGGACTGATGCGCTCTGCATGCTAGAAGCCATCCACATTGTGAAGATTACCCTTCTTATATTTTCAAACCCTGAGCAACCCTTAATGAATCCTTTCTGATCATTATGTACTGTATATACTGACTTAGGATCCACTGTAACCTTGTGACTAAGATTTTTGCCCAAATTCTGTAATCTACATTTATCAGGGCTACTGGGTGATAGTTAGCCAGATCTAATGGGTCTTTCCCCTTTTTAAGCAGTACTTGATGATGGCCTCGGACATGGCTGGGGGCATTACTCCCCCCCATTTCTGCAAAAACTCTCTGCAGTGCCAGGGTTAATTCATCTTGTAATAGGGAGTACAACTCAGCTGGTAATCCGTCTGACCCCAGTGCCTTGGCTTTTGAAAAGTTTTTTATGGAATCCCTGATTTCCTCTGTTGTGATGGGTCTACCTACAGTAGGGTCTGTTTTTCTATCTCTGAAATCTGGGGTAGCCAGGATTTCATTAGAAAAAGCTTAATGTCACCTGGGCTTGTGTTGTGCTTACTTGCATATAAGTCTTTGCAGAAATTTAGAAATACTTTATTATCAGTAAATATTGTATTCGTATTATCTGTTATGCCTTGAATGAAGTTCCTATTCTGTATTTGCTTAAGCCCATATGCAAGTAATCTGCCCACTTTCTCACCGGATCCCCAGTAATTCTGTTGCGTGCGAAATAAAGCATATTCCGCTTTTTCGGAAACAGCCTGCTTGGAAACCTAATTTTGTTGCGATATGCGATAAACAAAATCCACACTGAAAAAGTGTAGTGTCAGTTCTGAGACTAACAGGGGCTCCCCTAAAATCTGGAGCAAGTTTGATCCAGTGGGGGTGGAAGAGGTTCATGAGATAGTCTTGAATTTGTGACCAACATACTGTGATCTGGACCTGGGTCTGACACATCTCCTTGTGGGATGTGTGGAGTCCATTGATTGGTCCAGTGTTCATCAAGTTAGTCAGGCATTCCCTTTTGAGAGGGATTTGCCCTGAGCCCTTGAAAGAGGCATTTGTGAGACCTCTCTTAAAAAAGTCTTTGTTGGACCCAGATTGTCTGATGACTCACAGACCCGTCTTTAACCTACCCTTTTTGGGGAAGGTTATTGAGAAAGTGGTAGCTACACAGCTCAAGGCACGCCTCACTGCCTTTGACATCTATGAGCTGCTCCAGTCTGGATTCAGGTCTAGGCACAGTATGGAGACTGTGCTTGTTAAGGTGCAAAATGATCTCTTTAGAATGAGAGACAGAGGTGAACAATCTGTTCTTGTTCTCCTCAACCTCTCTGAGGCATTTGACACTGTAGATCGTGGGGTGTTACTTGATCACCTTAAAGAATGTTGTGGATTCACTAGCACTGTCATCAGGTGGTTTGAGTCCTTCTCACAGGCAGGACACAAAGGCTGGTGATGGGAATTTACTCCTCCCACACGAAGCCCCTGCCCTGTGGAGTTCTGCAGGGTTCAATCCTTTCACCATTCCTGTTTCAGGTGTACATGCTGCCTCTGGAAGGTACTATTAGATGGTACAATATGGGTTTCACTGCTATGTAGATGATACCCAGCTGTATACGTCTTTTGCACCAGTACAGAGCGCGGTCTCTGTATTTAATTCTTGCCTGACTGAGATCCAGAACTGGATCTCCTCCAAATGGCTAAAACTTAACCCAGACAAGATGGAAATATTGGTGACTGAGCCTCTAAGTCGGTGGGATGTCAGACGGCTAGAGGAGGCAACCGGTCTTATACTCAGCGCCTCTCAACTGGCCACTTCTGTTAAGATGAACAATCTGGGCATGGCTGTTGACAGTGAATTGACATTGGAGGCTCAGGTGTCAGCCGTTGTCCAAAGTGGGTTTTATCATTTGAGGAACATCACCTGGATTAAACCTTTTATTCCACCTGATGACCTGCCCTCACTAATACATGCCTTTGCGACTTCCAGGCTGGATTACTGCAACGTCTTGTACCTGGTGCTAAATGGAGGAGCCCTGCATCACCTGCAGCTAGTGCAGTCTGCATCGGCCAGATTGTTGGCAAGCATTCCTAGGTCCTGCCATATAACACTGGTCCATCCTATGCAGTCTGCACTGGCTGCCGGTGAGGTGGCGGATTTCCTTTAAGGTCGGCCTGCTGACCTATAAAGCCCTACAAGGACTGGGGCCTAGCTACCTGCGAGACCTACTGTTTCTTTACCAACCCTCCCATCCTCTCCGTTCCTCTGAGGAGGGCCTCCTAGCAGCTCCTATGAAGTTATCGGGGAAGTGTGCTTTTTCAGTAGTGTAAGCCCTTCTCGGGGCTGGCTTACTATGCCATATTCTCCCCTGTTGGTTAGGTTCCCTTTAACAGGCATCTCCATGTTCTGTCCCCAGGGGGCATTGCTCCATGCCTGGGTTTAAAAGGGGGATGGTTTCCAGGGAAGGGGGAGCTGGTGGACTGTATGTAGGGCAAGTCAGACTGAGGTTTCAAACCCCTGGCCTGGGAGGTACTGGCTTCAGTTAGCGTTGATGGCTACGCATTTTTTTCAACTCCAATGGGGAGGATAATAGGAGTATGGCAACCATTGGGAACTGGGGTCCTGTGACCTCAGTGGCTGGAAGGACAGCAGCCATATGGTAGTGGGGCTGTCACGGCAGTGGCAGGGCCCTCTGGAGGTGGCAGCTCTAAGGTGGTCATTTTCCCGGTGTGGCATGCTGCTGAGGCGAGTTAGATGGTTTGCATTTCAGGATCTCGTTTTATCGGGCCTGCAGTGCCCATGTCCGGGACAGGTCCTGTGTTAGGCCCACTAAAGGAATACAAAGAAAGAGTAACTGAAAGGATGGAGCCGAGTCACACATGCTGTAATTTAACGTAGCATCCTGTCTCATTGGGAAGAGAGTTACGAACTGGTTGGTTTCTGCAAGGTTTTCAGGGTGGCCATGGTGTGTTTAAAGGCCATATCCCCGGTATTTGTTACTGCAGAGTGGGAAGTAAGGCACCCCCCCAAGTTATGGTTTAGGACATGCTATTGTACCCTCTAAGGTCCTGAGCTTTACTCCGGCTCTGAGTATCTGTGTGGAGTCTGTGCCTGGTCTATTACCTTTAGGCCTGTTAGAAGCATCCGTATCATCTCAGTACTGTTGTACCTCTCATATTATGCCATGTGGCCTGTTTTGTCTCCCAGCTCCATGGAGCTGTGTACTCAAGTATTTATTTATTAATTTTAAAGAGAAACAGAATTAAATTCCTTTGTTCGTACTTTTACTTCATGTGTGCTGGGATTATTGAATGAACTAACTCCTTCCTCTAAAGAAGCCATTCCAGCTTTTGGCCTCCCTGGCCTGGCCTGAAGTTGCAGCGAGTGGTAAGCTGTAGCCCGTGAGTGTGAACACAATTTGCACTACGCTGTTGAGAACTGCATTCAAGGTAAGGACTTGTTTTCCTTTGTTCTGTAGGCCTTATACTTGGAAGGTTTTCTGGTTTGTACCCCACCCAGGTTACCATCAGGACCCCTAGACTGAAAAGGGGGGGCCAAAGGGGTGTTATAGTAGCAGTCCCCAACCCTGTGGAACTTGCTTCCAAGGTCTTTGAGGGAGGCATCCTCACTGGAAGCTTTTAAGAGAGGACTTATGTCCCACCTATTTAAGTAGGCCTTTTCTGTGTATTAATCTTACTGGATATTTATTACTGTGTCACCTATTTAGTTTTATTAGTTCAACTTTGTCATTTATTTATTACAAGTTGCTGATTCTATATTTTGTATGTTATTGTTCAGCGCCTAGAGCCTCTGGGGATGGGCACTTTAGAAATAAAATTTTGCTTGCTTTCGATCACTAGCAAAAAAAGGGAGGTGGTATTGCCTCTGTATAGATCGTTGGTAACACCCCACCTAGAATGCTGTGTCCAGCTCTGGAGACCACATCTCTGAGGACATAGACAGAGTGGAGGTGGTCTAGAGGAGGACAACTAAAATGGTGCAGGGTCTGCATCAAAAACCCTACAAGGAGAGACTAAAAGATCTCAATATAGCCAGCCCGGTGGCGCTGAGGGTTTAGGTGCTGGATGCCACACCTCGCGCCACATCTCCGACCCAGGTTCGAGAATGGACTTGGGCCGCCAAGGGTTGGCAGGGGAGAGGAAGGATTGAGCGTCCCATGACTGCTTGCCTTCCTCTGGGGTGGGTGGGAAAAACTGCATTGCACTGTAGCAGCAACTGGCGGAGGCCAGATGCACTACAGTTGCATGCACAGCCAAGAGGTGGAGCATGGCAGGTGTCCACATGGCTGTGCGCTGACACCATTGTATGTCCGGCTCCTAGGGGAGAAAATGGTGCAAAACTGCAAGGTGATCGTGGCGGTTGATGGCCGTACCCTGTATCCCCAGACACGAGAAGTGCACCCCCCGGGTGTCTGCGCTCCAGGTTCCCATAGGGGGAGGGGATCCTGTCTACTTGCCGGCCTGTGGGGGTGAGCGAGTCATTGGCCAGACCTGGTCCGGGGGGGCGGATGCCGGCGGACAGACAATTCACCGGTACCGCTCCGCAGTTGAGGAGGAAAAAGCATTCTATGATAAAAAAAAAAAAAAGATCTCAATATGTACACCTTGAAACAGAGCAGGGAGAGGGGGGGTATGACAGAGACATTTAAATTAGTGTTGCTCAGATAGTATCGTAGAAATCAGGATAACAACAGATACCTCCAATTTGGCCAGACAGTTGCTGTGGTACGAAAGTAGTGCTATCTGACCATGGATCCTACCAGCTAGGATACCTGGATCCTAACCAGGATCCATCACTATCTGGCCCCCAGATCCTAACTATTTATTTATTGAAATGTTTCACCAGGAGGGCACACTGAGCAACAAGTTGCTCGTCTCATGGTGTGACCTGGGGGGAGGGGTTACATAGGGTTGTGAAGGATGATCAGTTACAATAGTATGAGGGTAGTACAAACAATACAACATTGTAAGATTGTGCAACAGTTGGAACACAATATATTGTACAATAAACAGTAGTGAAACACTGGGTAAATTACAATACATGTCCAAAATCATACAAAAGACAATATAAACGTACACAACAGTAATAATGCGATAGAACCATTTATATAGTGCATGAGTGTACCAGGAGCAGGCTCGAGGTAATAAGCAAGTGCTGTTGGAGTAAAAAGGATGGGGTTAGGTTGTACACACTAGTGACCAAGAAGGGCAGGTGGAGAAGAGAGGGGAGGCAAGAACTGAATATGAGGAGAAGGAGTAGCCATTTCTCTGATTTCCCCTTCAGGATGTGGAGACCCCTGCCCGGGGCATGGTAGGAAGGCAGAAACTGGGGATAGGTATTAAGGTGGGTTAAAGCAGGAACAGCTGAGGGAAAGGTAATTGTGTAGGGCAGAGGTAAGGGAGAAGTTGGAGGAGGAGTGTTGTATTTCGGGGGGAGGGAATTCCAGATTTTAGGGAAACGATGGGCAAAACCATTCTGACCAATGAGGGTGGAGCGGTGAGGAACCATCAAGGTGCAGGCATCATTTGATCTGAGAGAGTGGGTGGGGGGAGGTGGCGTGGAGAGAGAGGATGAGAGATAGGAAGGGAGTCCCCTGAACCAGAATTTGGAGATTAGTTTGGCACAGTGAGAGATGCGTCTGTGAGATAGTGGAAGGAAGGTTAAGCGATAGAGTTCACAGTGGTGGGAGTTGGAAGGAGAGTCGATAGTAGAGTGGCAGAAGGCGTTAAAGAGAGTGTCCAACGTGGTCAGGGAAGATTTGGGAGCAGCACCATAGACTACGTCACAGTAGTCAAAGATGGGGAATATAATCTTCTGGACAATTTTGCAAACTACCTGCCCTAGGATCATTATCTGTAGACATACTATTGTTTAAAGTAAGAAAGTGCTACACATTCTGGCCCTTGCTATGATTTTTGAAGGCCAGTGCTATGATTTTTAATGCTGAGAGGTTGAGAGGTACGCATGCAGCTGCTGCTCAGTCAGGTCTGCAATTACCTGCCATAGGACACTCAACGAATTTCAGACTCTCTCGGATGCATTTGCAAAAAGTCACCGCTCGATGGTGCTCGAGTCCCTGAGTTCACGGATAGGACGTCGGCCTGGCACAGTTTTGAACCCACTCGGTTCCCTTATTCTAAAGACTTTTGACCTGTTTGATTTACTATGGGTTTTAAATGAACGCAAATGTACAAATACAATTAATTGAACTTTTTTTAAGTCTCGTTACTGTTAAAAGTTTATTTTACTTTGCTGTCTGGCCTCGTTCCTGGCGGGGCTCAACTAGACATGTTCGCCACCGGCTCCAGCGGACTATGTAAGTGCTAATGATTATTATTCTCGTGTAGCTTACGGCTGGGGTTTCCCTGCTCTCTCATTTGCTGTCACAGAACCTTCCCGTGTTTGTAGCTCTGAAAGTACTACACAGTACGTTTTGCTAAAGTATGTAATTCTGAATGTCAGTGTGTGGACTTCATTAATTTGGCAATTTAAAATACTTCCACGATCGTTACAACCAAAGCTAAGCTGAACGTATTTAATTGTACCCACATTGAAGACGTTCCTCAAATTCTGCAATTTAACAGCACAGATCAGATGACGTACAAGTTTCTAAAAGGGACAACTAACCCAACAGCTCTTGCACTCGGCTATTTCCGGACACCATTCTAGTATGGCCCGGCTAGCTATACCTGTTCGAGACCCAGCTGACGTCTAAGCCTTCCTTTACAATAGATCAAGTTGACATAGAACATCAAATTGAAAGAGTGATAGTGGACATTAATTGGAAACCATTTAATTATTGGAATGAGAGTACAAAAAAATAATGACATGCTCATTTAATTTCAGCGTTAATATATCAATTTCAGAGTGAGCCTTGTTTTACTCCGAAACGGTGAGATTTGATTGAATTGAATTGAAATAATTTGATTTTCGTTTTCCACACTAATCTTTGGTGCTTAGATCTGTTTTTAGTTAAACAATGTAGGAATGGGTCACAACCAGTAACAATCCCCAGCCACAATGGGAATGCTGTCCAGAACCAACTGGCCTGGCTATGCTATAAACACCTTCAGTTAAAGGTTCACTCGTCCTGTTTTTTTTATTTTATTATTCTTTTTGCGGAGCTGGCAGCCCCCCCCGCCCCCTGATGAAGGTCTGAGACTGAAGAGGTGGGGCACCTGTTATTACTCTGCTGTGTGCAGCTGTTTTTGTCAACATCGGGCAAATAAAGCTTTGAAAAACGTACCCAGCTTGTGATCTACAATTTTTTGAAGGAAGACTCCCAGCAGGTGCACTGTATTATTTGTTGTGTGTTTGTGGCTCTATTGTAAAGCCTCCCACCTTCCATACCCCCACCTGCTGTAATATGCATCCCATTAGTCAGTATAGCCTCCCCCACCTGTTGGAATCCCTCCCTCCTTTGGAAATGCCCACGCACCTGCTGGAATACTCCCTCACATTCTGGAATGCCCCCACCTATCTGGAATAACCACCCAGCTGCTGGAATGTCCCATGCCATCACTCCCTGTTGTCTAGTGGTCCCCCAGCCATATCCCAGATGGTGCTCAGCACAGCCCACCTCTTACATTCTCATCCAGTTGCTGTCTGAACTACTTCATACAAACTGCCATGCCATCTCTCTCAGTGGTCTAGTGGCCCTCCCAACCCCCATTCACTACCCCCATCACTAAGGTAGATTGCAACCAGCGCATCCTGCCTTTCATCGCCTTGGCTGGCCACCATCTGAACTAATTCATGCTTTCTGGGATCTGGCAGGACAGTGAGATTTTGGCAGGTGTGTGTGGGGGGTATTTCATCAGGCATGGAGGGCATTTTAGCAAGTAGAGGTAGGGGCATTCCAGCAGATCTGGAATATTCCATTAGGCGGGGGCATTCTGGCTGGGTGGTGGTTTTCCAGCCAGAGCAAATGTTTAGAGAGGAAGGGAGGGAGGGAGGGAGGTGGACACTAGTTAGTTTTTAGAGGAGAGAATCCTGAAGGGACTTGCAAATCTGAAAGTGGACAGAGCAATGGGGCCAGATGGGGTCCACCCAAGGGTATCAAGGGAGCTCAGGGAGGTACTGGCTGCACCTCTGGTGGCTCTGTTTAACAGCTCATTGGAAATGAGTGGTCCTGGAGGACTGGAGGAGGGCAGATGTAGTCCCACTTCACAAAAATGGTAGCAGGGAAGAGGCTGGCAATTATAGGCCAGTCAGCCTGACTTCAGTGGTGGGAAAGTTACTGGAATCACTGCTGAAAGAAAGGATTGTGGAATATCTTGAATCTAATGGGTTGCAAGACCTGAGACAGCATGGATTCACGGAGGGGAGGTCATGTCAAATGAATCTGACGGGAGTACTTTGACTGGGTGACCAAGGAACTAGATTAGGGTGGAGTGGTAGATGTAGCCTACCTAGATTTCAGTAAGACGTTTGACACCATTCCACACAGAAGACTAGTAAGCAAGCTGGGTAGTTTAGGAGTGGGTCAAAAGGTGGTAAACTGGGTAAGAAACTGGTTAAGGGAGAGGCGGCAGAGGTGCTGGAAAACAGAGTTCACTCAGAGGAAGGAAGGGTGACCAGCATGGGGCCTCAGCAATCAGTGCTGGGACTGGTCCTCTTTAATGTCTTTGTAAGTGACATTGCAAAGGAGCTGGAAGGGAAGGTCTGACTCTTTGCAGATGACACCAAACTCTGCAATAGGGTGGACACTCCGGGTGTGTGTGTGTGTGTGTGTGTGTGTGTGTGTGTGTGGAAAGGATGAGCAGCGACTTAAGAAAATGCAAGGAGTGGTCAGGGGTATGGCAGCTGGGTTTCAGTACAAAAAGGTGCACAAATAGTGCACTTGGGGGCACAGAAACCTAGATCAGAGTACAAAACGGGGGCTGGCACTGATGACCACCAAGCAGGAAAGAGACCTGGAGGTGATCATATTGGATGACCTAAAGGTGGCGGGGCAGTGTGACAAAGCAGTTGGGAGGGCAAGTGGGATGTTGGGGTGCATAGAGAAGAGGTATTACCAGTAGAAAGAGGAGATGGTGTTGCCTCTGTATAGATCACTGGTGAGACCCCACCTCGAGTACGGTGTCCAGTTCTGGAGGTTACATCTCTGGAAGGACATAGACAGAGTGGAGGCTGTCCAGAGGGGGGCAACTAAAATGATGTATGGTCTACATCAAAAGCCCTATGAGAAGAGACTAAAGGACCTCACTATGTACACCCTGGAACAGAGCAGGGAGAGGGGGGAAATGGCAGAGACCTTTAAATGCCTCACAGGGGTAAACCAGGTACAAAAGGGGAGTATTTTTGGAAAAAAAAGGTGCTCAAGGACAAGTGGACATGATAAGCTGGGGGGTTAGATTCAGGAGAGATGTGTCGATTACCGCAACGCCATGAGTGGTGGATTCCTGGAACAGTCTTCCAGTGGAGGTGGTGGTGGTGCGTAAACAGTGGTGGGGTTCAAGAATGCATGAGATAGGCGTAATGGAATCTAAGGGAAGGGGGTGGTGAATGGACAGGAGATAAAGTAGGATCTGTGGTGATACTATAGGCAGGGAAAAATGGTCTGACTAGGTGGGCCAAGCGGTCCTTATCTGTCTGAAAATTCTGTTTCTGTCTTTGTGTAATATTCTGACATAGGGGTTTTGAAGAAAAGAAAACCCAAATCTGTTTGTTCTGATTCTGGGATTCCAGTTCTGGATCGAGTCTGATTTTCACCCATTCCCAAGAAATGGTATTAGAATCATGGCATTGTTGTACTGGCCTCTATTTCTTTATTTGCTGGTTTGGGCCAGTAAAGGCCCAGTGACCTGTAACTGATTATTTCCGTGTGTGTGTGTGTTTGTGTGTGGTGGGGGTGACGGTGATGAGAGCATGTCCATGACACCAGGGACAGTTCCCCACTTTTACATTAACTGCCATGGGATCTTTAGCTTCCAACTGGACAGCCACGAGAGATGGGCAGAAAGAGTTGGTTTAATGTCTCATCTGAAAGATTTCACCTCAGCAGTGCAACTTCCCCGTCCCAAGTGCTGCTTCTACAGTGTCTGTATCAGGTGTTTTAGGATCCCAAATCCTGGTGTCGCATAAGAACCCACAGCCTTCGATCTTCCAGCCCCAGAGGCGCGGGTACAGCCTACAGAGCCAATGACATAACACTTTGTTGCTTAGTTTCTGCTTTCTCCCATGAAGAAAACATAACCATACTTATCTGAAACCCTGGATGCAGTGGTGGCTCCAGTCTTTAGTGGTTGCTGTGGTACAGGTAGGGCACAACAAGTGGCAGCTAGGGCATTGATACCTTGTTGCTATTGAAGCTGCTTTGTGGCACGGGGCCACCACCAAGGCACAGGTTTTTTTTTTTTTTAACAAGGGCACATGCCCTGGTGTGGAGCCACCACTGCCTGGATGTTTTTGCTCTCTGACAGCGACTTTTTGAAGTGGCACTGTAACAATTGTCAGATTTTTTTTTTTTTTCCCCTGTGTGGTTGCAATCAAAATATGTTTTAACATTATTTGTTTTGTAGCTCACAAATTACAGCACCAGGGTATTAAATAGCTGGTTTAGCTTCGCAAAATGCTATTCAAAACAGGTGGTAATGCTAACCATTTTGAAAAGTGCACAGCAGTAGACTGCTGTCATTTAGAGTGAGTCCATGGCACAGTAGACAACTATTTGTATATGTTTTTCAATTTTGCTAGTTAATATGTGCCAAGCATTATGCAGTTTTCACAGCGGATTAGCACTTTCACTCATAAAATTGTGAATAGGTTTTTTTGGCTTATTTAATATCCGGAGTACTGTACTGTACAAAGAATCTCATTATGAAAGTTAATGAGTTAGATATTAAAGTGATTTTCCAGAATCGAGGAAAATCTTTTTGGATATAGGGAGTATGTAATTTATCTTCTCAAGCAACCGGGCAGGACCATAACTCACGAGTGGCAGAGCCATGAGAGAGTTATGAAAGTCCTTACTCGCATAAGTGATAATATATTACATAGTTTGAGTCAACCTATTGCATATTTAATTTTCACAAAATCTGTTGTCTTGTTATTGCTGCTGTTTTCAAGAAGATTCAACTATTTTTCTTTGACGTCAGCTTCTGGCTTTAGTGCAGTACATTGCTGTTGTGATGTTAGCCCCAACATTGTGAAAGCTGCTCTCTGAACCATTCAGTATTCCATTGTGATGTACCCAGCTTTGCTAGATATCAATTAAGACATACCCCAAAATATGAGATATCCTGATGCCTTGCAAAGTTGGTCCAAAAATATCTGTTTTATTCTGTGGATCTCTCTGCACCTGTTATATAAATTACCGTTCTCAGAAATAAAGGATGATGGTAGTTGCATACAGTACAATGAAATGTAAGCTGAATTTTTATCAAAATATTGTATTTTAAATGTTTTCCTGGTGGCTGACTGATGGTCCAGGATGTGGTACATTGTGCACCCATGCAGTTGACCTGGGTTTGGAAGCTGACTTGGGAGTGGCACCAAGCAGCTGAGGTGGCTCGGGTGGTGCTTCCTCTTGGCAGCATAGCCGGGGTGGGACCGTCACAGAGTTCCGCTGCCACGGCAACCCCTGTGATGGGCCAGGGAGCATGCTTATTCTACAGGGCAGAGCCATATAAGTGCGCAACCTGTAGGGACTATGCTTGGTGTTGTGGAAGAGCTTTTGAGGAAAGAAACTGCAGGTGGAATATGGTGGCAGTCTGTATTTTACTTAACATACGACTGTAACCTCCTGGATCATGTCTGAAAATAGGCAAATCTTTGTCTAGTGCCCTTACCTGGTTACCAGAAAAAAAACTAAATTAATTAACTGACTGACTAGATAATGCTGGCAGCACACACGGGCTATGGGCCGGACACCTCCCCTCTCTTACCGAGCTATGGTCCGGTAGGAGAATGCAGGGATGCCTGCCCTCCTCTCTGGTTGCTCCCTAGGTGTTACCCTTGGAGGACAGTAGAGTTAGGATTGTCTGGTGAGGGGGCTGGATGGCTGCTTGCATGCCTGAAAGCATGAAACATGTGCATGTCATTTTGAGACTTGTAATGTTAAGTTTCAGAACTTATTGTAAACTTGCCTACCGTGTAGATATCTACAGTAAAAGCATTTTCTGCCTGTAATTCTTTTAGGTGTTCTACCACATTATCAATGGGTTATTCATGACAGCTAGGTAGTTACTGCAACTAAGGAACTGCTCAGTAGGAATAGCGAATCAAAAACAGGGGAGCCAGCCTGAGTGGAAACTGCTGGGGGGTCAGGAGGAGTGTGTGAAAGTTTTATTTCACAGGGAGGGTAGTTGAGCCTTGGAACAGTCTGCCAACTGATATGGTGGGTGCGAAAACCATTTCAAGCATGACTGGGATAGAGTGAAGGGCTTAGTTGTTATTCCTCGGGGCAGTGGCAGTAAAGAAGGGAGCATGGGGTAGATAGCGTGGGCTAAAAAATGTGCATAGAAACATCAAATTTGTCAGCAGAAAAAGACTGCTAGGCTCACCCTGTCTGCCCAGATGATCCCTGCCTAGTCTGTCTCCGCAGACCCTAACTGGTCTCTTGTGATCCTCCTCCTCCCTTAAGCTACCAACTTTTCAAAGCCTAAAACTGGGACATGCCATAATTTGGGAATCATTCCTTTTGCACCCCATCCTGACCACGACCGCCCCCCTCCCCCATGTTACTTGCTTCCTGGCACCACTCCAGACATGGGCTGCACATTTTATTTCATTCAATACATTTTATCGCTTTGCTGCAGCCCTACTGCCCTCCCACAGTAACACCAGTCCATAAGCAAACATCCAGATTATTATTAAAAATGCATCATTCTGCTGCAGCAAGTTCTAAATCGTGACATACAGAACGTAACTAGTTTCAGAAGCAAATTTGCTATCTTTGTGTTCAGACATTCAAGCTGCTTGACAGTCCCACCCCATCCCAATCCACTTACACTCATACTGAACAAACTTCAGTGACTCTCGCCACAGTACTGGATTGTTGTCACACAAAGACTCACAGCTGATCAGGTTCAATCAGGTACCTTAGTTCACTGCCATTGGTCTCTCTGTCTGGAGTCCCTCTCAGCTGCTGGCAGGCAGACAGCTGCATGCGTTTACTCACACTACTACCCAGTCTAGGTCCACAGGAAAGAAGATGCTTTACGGTGCTCCCACTGACCCGCTTGCCATCTGACTATCCGAGGCGTTTTCATGTTCATGGCACAATGCAGGTAGGTGCAAGCGGAAGTTGCAAATTGTTGTCCAGCTTGAGCAGCGCCACAGTGGTGCTGAAATGCAAATGATTCACTCGTGGCTCAGCAGTCAGCATCAGCAAACAAAACGGGACAAAAGCAGGACAAGTAAGCAAAAAAAGGGACAAAAACGACATTTTGCAAAACTTATAGGGACACTAGAACATGCTGCCTAAAAACAGTACTGTCCTGGGAAAATCAGGATGGTTGGTAGTTTTATTCCCTACCTATTTACTAATATTCCCCTATGTCTATCGCATGCGTGCTTTAAGCTCCTACTGCTGTCGTCTCCGCCACTTCCATCCCTCTTAAACTCCCTCAACCCCCTGTCATTGAGGCACAGGTCAGGAAGCATAGGAAAACCAAGAGCAGTTTCAAAATTTGCAAATAGCGTTTTCTTTTTCTCAATAACACTAAAATAAAAAATTTGTTCAGTATAACTATTTACAAAGGCAGTACAGAGAAAACAATCCTCCTTTTGAGCGTCTCTTCTCACTTTTAAATCTCAGTCTCTCTCTCTCTCTTGCAAAACATTGCTGCTCGTTTTATAACAAGTCTTTGCAGGGACCTCGTTAAGGAGACAGTGCTTTTTCCACAGAATGTTCTTGTCAGTTTTCAGTGTTCTTGCAGGTGCAGCAAAAATAACATAATGACCCAGAACTGACCTCTTGCTGACAGCTCTGTAAAATTTGCACACCAGCATTTCAGTTTAACCCCTTGAGTTCCAAATAGTTTATGCAATCATTTCAACAGTGTAGGTATATGCAGTTTTAAACAAAGGGATCCCAATATCAGTGACATTTCCACGTAAAGATTCACATATATTTTTATACCTGCAGATATGCAAGGGGGAAGAAAAGACAGAAATAGCAAGGGAAGGTAGAGAGAGATAGCGAAAGATGGAGAATTGCAAAACTGTTGGAGTGATCTATTCCCAGGTCTCACAAGAACATTTGATTGCACAACCAGATAAAGAGATGGAAAAGGAGAGGATAGAGCAGTTCCTTGCATTTAACCTCTTTCTGCATAACAAATGGAGCAGGGCCTTATTCAATCCTGTCCTTCTCCCCCCCCCGCTTCATTATATGTTCTCTGGTCCTGGTGCTTTTACTCCTTTGAAAGAGACCTTGAAGTTGTCAACAAATTTAAACACATCAGATGTGAATTAGACCACCACCTAATGTTCTCAACCCATATCACTTCACTTGCAAAAAACTAAGGCAAGGCTGTTTCTGTGACCCGTCGGCCTTGTGTTGATGCTTGGCTGCAGCTCGTGGCGCTCCGGTTCGGGAATGAGTCTGGGGAGCTGGAGGGTTGGTTGGGAGAAGGCTGAGCATCCGTGGGACTGCTCGCTTCTCCAGGAGGGAGGGGGACAAGGTTCGAGTTGACTGACCCCAGGCAGAGGCCTGGGGTACAGCAAGGGCCTGACCAATCCAGGAGGGGTGGTGTGCCAGACGTTGGCAGAGCCCGCCTTGACGTCAGGGCGCATGGCACGCCCAGAAAGAACAGGGGAAAACACCTACGTCTGCCTCGGGTAGACGGAGCGCCAGCACAGACCTCAGTGGTCCCCTGCCTGTCCCACACGGTGGCCCCGACAAAGTAAAGGTTCGGGGTGCTGGCCCACCTGTCCCCGTCTGGGAGGTAGATCCAAGGCTACATGGGGGGACCGCCATGGGGCTCCAGGCATGGAAGGAACTGAGGCAGATGCCAGGCGCTCCCGAAGAAGCAGAGTGTAGGGGGCAGGAAGGCGGAAAAAACAGCAAGTTCAAAAAAAAAAAAAAGGACTCGTTTTCTTTTTTTTAGGAATAAATCCCTTTTTTCAACAGAAGCTAGGCTGAGATTGGTACAGACCATGTTCATCCCACTCCTTGATTATGCTGACGTAATCTATGGACATTGCTCAGACTCCCTGCTTCAGCAGCTCGATGTACTCTACCATAGGTCTATATGACTCATCACTAATGCTCACTGTCACACACACCACTGATTTATACACCTCCCTGGGCTGGACTTCCCTGTCCACAAGATGGCTCATCCACTCACACTCATGGCTCTACAAAGCCCTCCTGCTAAAACTCCCCTCCTACATATCTGTCCTTTTTCAGCAATCTACCTGCCACTATCCACTACGGAGCAGCCCACTCATTCTGCTGGATGTTCCACACACCCACTTCTGCTTTGGCCAGCTGGCTATATCCAGTGCCCTTCTAGCTGCTTGGAATAAAGCATAAGCTATCCTCAAACTTCAAAATCTTGTATCACTAAATATTTTTAAAAATATTGTCAACAGCAAATTGTACGACTCCTGTACATGCCAATCTCAAAAATAACTTTATCATATACTTATCCTCCTAATTATGTCATTATCACACCCTCATCTCATTAGAGATGACTATAGCATCAACATACTACAAAGAGGGTAAGTATGCACCCCATACTCACGCCTTCTATCCTTCTGTTTATCCCCTCTGTCACGTCACCTATCTTCATGTCTATCTCACAGCCAAACTCCTACCTGAACATACCATCTCCCTTGCCTGCTCTGGTTGTAAAAGCTCCCATTATCCAGGTTAAGACACTTACCTCTGAAAGTCTAGTACTTATACCATTGCACTTGTAGCCAACCTCATAATGACTAATGTGACTGTTTCAATTGTATAAATGATGTAAAAATATATATTTTTTTTTTTCTGTTGTTCATCCACGTATCTAACCTGTTTTATTGTGTTGATTATTGTAAAATATTATTTCTGTATTTGTACCAAATTATCCGTTCAGGACCTCCTTATAAATAAGCGTGCTCAGTGGAGTTATTCCTGCTAATAAACTTGAACTTGAGAACTCCTGTCCTGCACCAAATTCACCCTGTGAGGAACTTGTAGGTCTCTAGCATGACCCACCCCTCTTGCGCTCCTCTCTTCTAGAGTATACATGTTGAGATCCATAAGTTTGTTCTCTTAGGGTTTTTGGTGCAACTCCTGCACCCTTTTAGTTCCCTTTCTCTGGAGCATCTCCATCCTACCTATGTACTTTCTGAGGTGCAGCCTCCAGAACTGAACACAGTGCTTCAGGTGGGGTCTTACAAGCAAGCAATATAGTGGCAACACCACCTTCCTCCTTCTGCTGGAGATACCGCTTCCTGTGCATCCCAGCATCCCACTGGCCTAAACCACTGCTTTGTCACACTACCCTGTCACTTTGAGGCCATTAGAAATGATAACCCCAAGGTCTGTTTCCTTTCTAGTGACTGTCAGTACCTCCCTTCTCCATCTCATACTCAGCTTCTGGGTTCCTGTGCCCTAGGTGCATGGCTTTGCACTTTTTGGCATTGAACCCCAGCTGCCAAGCTGTTGAACATCAACAGGGCAGCTAGCACCTCCCTAAGTTCCTTTAGTACCCTTGGGTGTATCCTGTCTGGTCCCATAGACTTCTCCACTTTCAGAGTTGCAGGTCCCTTCAGGACTCTTTTCTCTGAAAATCAACTTCTACCCCCTTTGTTCATGCTGCTTCCTTGTGGTCTGGCCCTGCCCTCTCCACACCGAAGACTGAGCAGAAGTACCTGTTCAAGATGTCTGCTTTTTCTTGGTCCTCTTTTGTAAAGTCTTGCCCTGCCGCCTGAAGTCAGTCTTATCCCCACTAGCTACTCCTTTGACTATCCTTTCCTCTGTCTTTGCTCCCCTCACTGCCTTACCTACGTCCCTCTGTTTTGCTTAGTACACTTCCTGTATTCCACCCTCTGCATTTTCTTATTCTTCCTGAATGCCCCCTGTTTTCCTTCACCACTTTGGCCACTTCTCTAGAGTACCGTAACAGTTTCTTTTTCCTTCAGCTTTTGTTCACTTCCTTCACACAGTAGCTGGTTGCCTTAATTATGCCTCCCTTATTTTTCCTCACTTTTCCTCCACTCTTTCCTGGCAATCCCCTGTACTAGGCAGTCACTGAGGCTGACTTCCGTTTCTTTAAAATCTATCTTCCTGATGACCAGGACCCTTGTCCTCCTGTGGTTTGCCTCTACTCATGTCCTAATATTAAACCGCACTGTACGGTGATCACTGGTGCCTGGGGGACTGCCTACTAAAACGTCCACAGTGCTGTTCCTATTTTGCAAGCACCAGGACCAGAGCTGCCCAGCCCCTAGTGGGTTTGTTGACTAGTACCTGAGAAAAGCCCCTTGTAGGGAGTCGAGGATGGCCTCGCTCCTTGCTGAAACTGCATTTAGTAGACTCCAGTTGACATCTGACAGACTGAAGTCAACAACTGACAGCACATCCCCCTCATCTGCTATCCTGATAATGGCTTCCCCAAGTACGTTATTCTGCTGGTACACAATCAGCATTGTTTCAGACAAAATCATCAGACTGACACTGTGCTTATCAAATTCACTACTGACACCCTTAAGGCCCTTGACAATGGCACCTCCACTGGCGCCATATTCATCGACCTTACTAAGGCCTTTTATTTGGTCGACCACAGCCTTTTGTTAGACAAGCTAAAGCTCATCTGCCTTGACCACCACTCCCTGACTTGCTTTGAGTTACCTGTCCCATTGAACGCAACAGATTAAGTGAAAGGGATCCATATCAGGTAGTTAATCTATTAAAGAGCTAGTGTATCGGGAAGAGCATTTGCCAGTTATATTTGTATGTGAAGATCAAATGAGCATCAGTTGTTGTAGCAAAATACTGCAGATTGTTAAAAGAAGTATCGAAATAACGTATTTTTCTTTTTTCCCGGAGTCCAGCAACCTCTGCTATCAGCCAAGAGAAGTGAGTACAAGTGGGGCAGCCCCTCAGTCTCCCGAATGTGTCCCGGCTCCTCACCCATTGCACCGCACCTCGTCCATGCTGTTTACTTGCTCAATCCTTTTATTTCTGTTGAATCTTCCCTGTCTCTTTTCTGTGCATATTTACCTTCTTTCCCTTCCTCTCCTTGAAATAGATTTCTTACCTTGCTCTAGATAGGGTGTTTCCCAACGTTTCATTTCAACCCTCCTACCAGTAGTTACCTTTTCCTGATGCCTACTACTCCTTACCTACTTGTTGTTACCTTACTACCTGTAGCAACTTAACAGTAGGCTGACTGTTTCAGTATACTTGTAGCTAGTACTGTGTTATCTCCTACCTCGGTCTGGTGTATCCCCTGTAGAGTGTCCTGCAGACTATCTGCGAAAGCCTACAGATGCCCTCAGATGGTCCACTCCTGCTCTGCTCCACTCATGCGATGGGACATGAGTGTGATGGGACACGCTGGCAGTGTGCTCAAATTCATCCCAGAGTAAGAGCTTCCTGGTCAGCCCTGGCAGCAAGCCAAAACCAACCTGCAGTCAGAAGTGTGTCCCATGTCCAGTTATCAACTGGCTGAGGCCCCAGGCCTGACAATTATCACTCTTTCCCCAAAATACACAGCAAGACACATTTCTTTTAATATGGCAGTTAAATGTGGGCTACTATGACTGGTTTCAGATTTACCCTTCAGCTAGTAATAAACACACCAGTTCAAAAAAGTTTCACTGCAATGTACGCTCACCTACGTTGTGAAAAAAACAAACAAAACAAAACAGAAGCCTTTTTCCACTCCTGTGACAGATGCGGCCAGACTGCTTCAGATGTGGGCAGACTGGGTGGGCTAATAGTCTCTTTTTTTGGGCCATCATTGACTAGGTTTCCAATTATTTTTTTTTGTAAATATATTTTATTAGAACTGCAGACAAATTCATATGTAACAAGTACAAGCATGTGAATAGTAATAAAGCATCCTTCAAACCTCAGGAATCTCTCATTATACTTAACATATGCAGATGAGTCTTATGGGTGAAGCTGCCCCGGAACGCGAGGTTTAGAATTTCGAAGACCATTTGAACTGCTGCCCTCTAGGTGTTGATGCCAACTGCAGCATAATGTCAAATCTTTCTCTCTGCCCAGAGAAGCAAGTCACCCCAAAGAGCTCTTTTCAGCAACTTACAACATTCAATGCTTTGTGTTTTCTTGTTATTTTATTTTCAAAACTGCTGATTTTCGAGTAAATTTTTATTTTTATCTAACTTCCCTGTTCGTGACCTCTCCCAGTGACTTCCGCTCCAGAGAACTGCGTTCCTCACAGCATTTTCAGTCACAATTGCAGGAATCCTGGTTTGCTGATTATTTGATTGTTTATTTTGGGGTTTTTAATGAAATGTATGTGAATCTGGGTGTTTTCCTTAACATCCGTCAGCAGCGCAAGTCTCCTTGTCGATTCCCGCTTCAGAGACACGTTTTCCTGTCAACAGCGTCTCCTCTGTGGGAGGTTTTTTTTTCCTGCTGTTGCTCACCAGTTTTTCATACCATATTGCTACTAAAAAAAAAAAAAAAAGAAAGAAAGTACAGTCCTGTCTGAATGGTTTACTTCGGCCCCATATTACTTATATTGGGAGCCCTTTAGACCAGTGATATTGTGCATTGCAACAGATTGTTTAGCCAATTATTGATTTATTGCTGTTTGTGGTGGTGTAATGTCGTCTGTCTCTACTCCTCTGTTTCCTCAGAATGCGGGAGAAGGTGTTTCACAGGTTAACACCCCTAGGACCTCTAGGGACCCCTCTGAAGGTCAGAAGTGAGCCTTAGAGCGGGTCCATGGATCAGTTCCCTCTAAGAAGAAGCAGAAATTGAAGCATACTGCTGCCCCTTCTGCTGAGAGGCAAAAGGGGACACCAGCAGACAGTTTGAAGCACAAGGTAAAGAAACGCACTGCCCCTGCTGCTGAAAGGCAAAAGGAGATGCCAGCGGACAGTTTAAAGCACAGGCTAAAGAAACACACTGCCCCTGCTGCTGAAAGGCAAAAGGGGACACAGGTGGACAGTTTAAAATACACCTTAAAAAGGGTCACTGCCCTTCCTGCTGAAAGGCAATAGGAGACGCCAGTGTAGAACATACAGAGCAAAGTGATGAAAGCCATTGCCCCTCCTGCCAAAAGGCAAAAGGAGACGCTAGTCGACATACATAAACAGAACAGAATTGCTGAACAGTAAAAAGTGACACCAGTGAACTAGGAGGTTGCAAGGGTTTTATGATTCTTCCAGGCTTTCCAAACCATGGGAGACACAGTGACCTTACCAGTTCCTCCTCAGTCTTTGCCCCCCCCCCCCCGGGGGACAGGGGTGACGATTCTTGCTGGAGCCTGAGGATGAGGGAGACACCATAGAATCAGACGGTTCCCCCCTTTCAGGACTTTGGATCCTTTTCACAAGAGCAGGAGGAGTACCCATCTCACTATGCCTTTGTGAGGCAGATAGTGGATACTCTGGCTCTTCACACTCCAGAGACAGATGAGGAAAAAGAAGAGGCTGACCACTTGGATATGATAGGGATAAACCCCACAAAAATGCTGCTCTTACTAGTGCACAGGGCACTAAAGAAGACAACCTGCAAAAATTCTTCAATCCCCCACATCTATCACGGGTGGACAAGAAAATAGGCAGAAAGTACCAGCTGGAGAGCTATAATGTTGAGTACCTCTATGCGCACCCTGACCATGAGGGCGTGGTCCAGGCAGCTGCTTGTGACAAGGTCAGGATCCCTCTCGCTCTCCCAGCTTCCATACAAAGATTCCAGACAGGTGGACAATATGGGGAAGAAAATATATATGATAGCCTCCCTGCTCCTGAGACAGACTGCAGATTTGGCCTATGCAGTTCAGTACCAGAAAGCCCTTTGGAATGCGGTACTGGACCAGTGTGACCAAATACCAGGGGACCAGACCCAGGATATAGCAGACACTGCTAGAATTGCCCTGGAGGCCACCAAATACCAGTACCACATGGCCATGGACAATAATGAAACTGCTTCCAGGTCCATGGCCTGTGCCTTCTCCCTTAGGTTAGGAGATTTGCATGGGTAAGGACAAATAATTTGTCTCACGATGCTCAGACAAAGGCCATGGATTTCCCATGTGAGAATAATTCTCTTTGGGGACAAAACGGAGGCTTACATGAAAACAGTTCGGGAGTATAAAACCACCTACAAAAGAAATACAGAGAAGGAAAAGGTTCTATGCCTTACAGGCCTCAGGGAAGGTAAGGCTGTGTAGTGGTCACAACACAAGACCCTATTACCCCATGCCCTATGACTACTCTCGCTTAAGAGTTTACTTTAGGGGCAGAGGATGAAGACCATCCCGAAAGTCTCATCAGACTTCATCCTGTAGGGCTCAGCCTAAACAGAACCCCTGATGTGTGTGTCCAGGTCGGCACCCCGGTGCCAGTAGGATCCTGGAAGTAGTGAGCCAAGACCTCACTTTAAACTTCAAAATGTTTCAAAAATTGTTGGTACATAGGCATTTCCGTCTGCCCACCCCAACAGAGAAAATTCTGCTAAAACTGAAGGTCAGAAAAACTCCTGCTGGTAAACGCAGCAGAAAAAGAGCTCCTATCATGGTGGGGAAAGGGCTGTTACTTAAGGTACTTCCCCACAAAAAAGAAAAATGTGGAACGGTGACCCATTCTGGACCTCAGATTCTTGAACAAGCATCTGAAAAAATTCAAATTCAAGATGGTCACTCTGTCCACAGGTATACCATCCCTTTAATAGGGCAATTGGTTAGCATCCCTGGACCTGAAGGATGCATTTTTTCACATCCCAGTCATGCTCAGTGACAGAAAATACATGCGGTTCAGTCTTCCCTCAGGTCACTGCCAGTTCACAGCTCTTCCTTGTGGCCCGTCATCTTCTTCCAGTGTTCACAGAATGCTTAGCTGTAGCAGCAGTCCATCTAAGGAGAAAAGGGGTGATGTTTTTTCCTTACTTAGACGACTGGTTGGTCGTGGGAATATCACACCGACAGGTCAAAGACTCAACTCAGCATACTCTGAGGAGATTAGGATTCCTTATAAATGTGCAAAAGTCTCAGACAGATCCAGTACAAGTACTGGACTTCATAGGAGCAGAACTGGATGCACTACAGGGGAAAGCTTTCCTATCCTTGGAAGGGATGAGAAACCTTGTAGACCTGGCAAAATTTTTAGCCGTAGGTCAACCCAGACCAGCAAGACAATTCCTTCAGCCGTTGGGACATATAGCATCCACCACGGCGGTGGTTCCAGGAGCAAGATTTCAAATAACAGACATTCATTTTCACTTGCGATCCCACTGGTCCCAAAAGCATCAGCCCTTATCCAAGCTAGTGCCAGTTACAAGGACCCTGTTGCAAGCCTTGGAATGGTGGAAAGACAAGGAAAACCTCAGAGAAGGGGTACCTTTTCAGGCGCAGGCTCCTACAGTCGTCCTGACTATGGATGCTTATATGTTGGGCTGGGGCGTTCACCACGGAGACCTCACTGTGAATGGGGTATGGTCTCAGCGGGACTCCAGGGAGCACATAAATCTACTGGAGCTAAGAGCAGTGTTTCTAGCTCTTCAGGCATTCACACCACAAGCTGAGGGCCAGTCCATATAGGTCAGAAGAGACAACACTACCACTTTGTACTACATCAACAAGAAGGGAGGCACAAGGTCCTCAGAGCTGTGCACAGAAGCTGTGAAACTGTGGAGTCTAGCATACTCACTGGAGGTGCACTTATCAGCAGTCACCTCCCAGGAAAGGACAATGTCCTGCCCCCCCCCAGCAGGACCCATTACTGGTGGGAGGAAGGCTGGCTTTCTTACATTCAGAAGCAGGAAAACATCAGCACGAGCAAATGGGTCCTGGAAGTAGTGGGCCAGGGCTTCACTCTTCATTTCAAAGTGTTCCCCAGCCTAGCCGGCCTGATGGTGCTGGAAGTTGAGGTGCTGGTCACCACACCTCGTGCCACACTGGCGACCTGGGTTTGGGAATGAGCCCGGGTTGCTGGGGGTTGGCAGAGGCGAGAGAGAGGATCAAGCTTCTGGAGGACTGCTCTCCTCTCTGGGGTGGGGGAGGGAGGGTTTGTCTTCCTGCCCACTGACAGGCCACTGGCAATGGCCGAGGGGCAGTATGGGTCAGGAGGCACGTACTGATGCCCATGCATCGGTAGGTGAGGTGGGCTGGGAGAAAATGGTGGAAAAAGAGCCTGGCAGGCTCCCTGTTGGTTTGCTGCATCCCAAGGGCTGTCCCCAGTTTCGGGATTGGTTCTCTGGGTGGGGGGGAGCTGTCAACCTTCTCTCTGGCCCCACCACAGGTGAATTTCCAGGGACTGGCAGGACCAGGGAGTGGGTCCCTCTGTCAGGAGGGCTGTAACCGCCTGCCAGGGCTCCAGGCGGAAAAAGACAATATTAAAAAAAAAAAAAAAAAAAAAAAAAGGTGTTCCCCAACCTGTCTGTACACAGAACCCCCACCTTCCCTCTTCAGTGGAAAGAATTCTGCTACAGTCGAAGGCCAACAAAAAACCAAAACTGTTTTTCCTTCAGTTTCTAGGGCACATGGCCTCCACCACAGCAGTGGTTACAGGAGCAAGTTTTCAGATGGGGGATATTTCACTATTACTTGCAGGCCCGTTGCTCTCAAAGCGGCAGCCACTCTCCAAACTGGTGCCTGTCATAAACCCAGTTACAGTTTGTGGACTAATGTAAAAGACAAGGACAACCTCACAGAAGGGGGACCTTTTTTCAGGTACTGGCTCCAACAGTTGTCCAGAAAACAGATGCTTCCATGTTTGGGTTCCGGGTCCACCTGGGAGACCCAACAGTAAATGTGGTATGGTCTCCTCGGTAGTTTAGGGAGCATATAAATCATCGGGAGCTAAGAACAGTGCATCTAGCTCTTCGGTTGTTTGCACCACAGTTCAAGGGGCAGTCTTTCCAAGTAAGGACAGACCCCCCACCTTCATAATGTATTACATCAAAACCCTGTTCCTGGATTGGTCAGGGAAGCTTCTGTATGCCTTCCATCCTTTTCCCCTGCTGTTCCGAGTTCTTCTAAACTCATGAGTCAGCCTACAGCTGTGATTCTGGCAGCCCCAGGTTGGGCCAGACAACTTTGGTACTCCCTACTCATGGCCCTGTCTGTCAGACAGCCCATCCTTTTTCCCTTGAGACACAATCCACTGACCATGTCCCAGGTCAGAATAAGTCTCTGCGCCTTAAGGCCTGGTTCTTGAGGAGCCAGAGTACTCAGATTTTCTTTCTTGGAACAAATTCTCCATGTCTTTTAAAGTGTCCAGAAAACCTGCTACTAGGAAACATGCTTCCAGGCTGAGAAGGGTTTTTCCCTGTGGTGTGCCCCTGAGCAGATCATCCTCTCCAGGTAGATCTGCCCACACTCTTTGACTACCCCCAGCACCTGCAAACCTTAGGCCTTAACTCTGCCAGCCTAATCAGCAGACAAGCAGAAAACAGTGGCTTCTCACCCCCTTTTCAAGCGGCTCTTTATGGGCCTCTTGTCTCTGTATTCCCCTGCTGGGGAACCTGTCCCTGCATGGGATCTGAACAAAATATGCGAGTTCAGGGAAACTTCTCTTTGAGCCCATGGCCACTGCAGACTTGAACTATGTCACTTGGATGACATTCTTCCTGGTAGCCATCAAGAAAGCTCAGTACAGGTGAACTGAGGCTGCACAGCTTGGACGTCAAGCGGTCACTGGGATACTACCGGCAACATACTAGAGACCGTAGGTTTTTCTCATTCTCAGTTGTTTTCTGACATATGTTGATAGTGTCAGAAGGGCAGTCTAGCTTCAAAGAGGATTGTTGGTCGCTGGATCATTGCCTGCATTCGTCTCTGTTACTCTAAAGTTGGCAAATATCCACCTCAGTGTCTCAGGGCACACTCCTCTCATGGCACCACTGCCTCTGGAGCAGCAGTTCAGAATATTCGTTTGTTGGAAAAATGTAAAGCAGCTACATGGAAAATGGTGCATAACTTTACAGATCAGTGTTGTCTAGATGTACAGTCCAGAAGAGATGCCAGTTTTGGCAGTGCTGTACTGCAGAACCTTTGGAGTTCTGTACCCAGCCTCCCAAGGTACTGCTTTGTAGTCTACATATGTTAAGCATATTGAGAGATTCTTGGGGCATGAAGAAAAAAATTACTTAGTATAGTAATGTTGTTTTTTCCAGGAGATCCTGCTTTATGCTTAAATCTCCCACCCTACGTCTCCTTCCAGAACCAGAAAAAGGTTCCACAATAATCATTTCTTATTCCTCTTTAATTGCTTGAGTCTCAATTGTTCATTCACAAATCACAAAAAAATAATTTGTTCTACTGACTTTGTTGGTCTGCCATACTGGGCCCTTGGGGCATCCTTTAATGTTGTTTTAGCTACAAGTTAGGAAACTGGGTGGGTTCCCTTTGGGTTAGGCTGTGAAAGAATCTACTGTTAGGCTGCAGAACGCAGTGACACCTAGTAGACTGAGTTTGAATTCTGTTCCAAATTCCATACATGCACTCCAGGGCACTTCAACCTGCTAGGCTGAAATGCACATGTTAAAGAGCTGGTGACACCTTCAGAAGAACTTTAACAAAACATTGGGCTCAATTTTCAAAAGATTACGCCTGGCGTAACTTGACGTATGCCAAAATAAATGGCGCAAGTAGCAAGTTACGCCAGCAGTTGAGACGTACGGTATAGCAGACCCCACCCCGAGTCCCCCAATATGTAAAGCAAAGCCCCTCAGGGCTATTGACCCCCATCCTAATCCCCATAAGGTATCAGTAATAGCCCCGCAGGGCTGATCTCATCCCCCCCAGCCCCGATCCCCGAACCCACGTCCTGGCAGTTGTGCAACCTGTATTAAAATGGAAGTTAAATCCCCGTTGTCCCTGGTAGTTTAGTGGCCCCCCACCTGGCAGTGCCAGACCACCTGCTCCCCCAACCCATTCCCAACCAGCAGCTGGCACAGCCCACTTCTCACCACCATGGCCAGCCACCGACTGAGCTCCGTATGAGTGTGTACTAGTGTAAATAGTACATGCTCAGTGATTGCGGAGCTGTTACTGATACCTTATGGGGATCGGGATGGGGGGGTCCAATAGCCCTGAGGGGCTTTGTTGTACACATTGGGGGACTGGGGGGGAGGGGGTCTGATAGCCTGCAGGGCTTTTCAGGCTTGGGGGCTGGGGAGAGCACATGCGCCCTGCCTGTGCACATGCCGCAGGCTTGTGGCCAACCATTCAGGTACGCCCTCTGTTTGGCGTATCTGTGCAGTTGGCGCAAGTCGCAGGACTTAGCCGTGGGAACACTGCCTCTTACAGAATCAGGCACAGGGTCCTTGGCGTAACGGGGTTTGGCTTTGGTGGTGACTTGTGCCATCCTTCTAGAATCGGGCCCATAATATTTAAACATAGTTTAGCTTGTTTTTCACATTAGGTCCGTATTTCTTTTCCCTATTATTTATTACTGAGGTCACTTGTAGGAAAATAGGATCTTTGCTCGTGAAGAGTTTATCTATCCCTGTTGCTTTCTCTCTACCTGAGGTGTTACATCACAGTTATTCTCATGGCAACTAACTATGATGTCACAACAGAGGATTATGACTTGAAGTAGGGAGTCAACTGTAGAGACAGGTGTACTCTAAATGAGCTCTGAGGGATAAAGATTATATATTCATGCAAATTCCCACGCTAATAAATAACGGAGAGGAGAAATCTAAGGAATATAAATGGAATGCAAGTAGAATTGTACCTAATTATCATATTTTTTTAAGTTTTCATGGTGATGTCAGTAGCTCTTTAAATACAATGAGGGAGCCCCTAGAAGAAAAAACATTAGTATGGTAATTTTTTTCTTGATCCTCCTCCCTGTAGCACCCCCCCAAAATGTACAATCCCTCCCTTTGTCTTCCTTTTTTCAGTAACGTACCTAAAAATGTGTTGTCCCCTTTTGATACTCCCTGAGATATTCTTTCCTCAGGCTGCGCTTTTGCTCTCCTTACTGCTTTGCTTGCGTCTGTCTGCTTTCCCTGATACACTTCCCTACCCTCATTTCTCTGGAGCACCTTGTACCTTCTGAATGCTACTCTTTTAGCCTTTATCTTTTCTGCTACCTTTTTTGAGAACCATAGTGGTCTCCTGTTTCTTTTAGTCGTGCTTACTTGCTTAACACAGATGTTTGTTGCCTTCATTATGTCATCTTTTAGTGTGGTCTACTTTTTCTTCCAGCCCCCAGTCAGTTCATTCATGACACATTCATGTATCTTAGAAAATCAGCCCTTCTGAATCCAGGACCCTTGCCTTTGTATGGTTGAATTCTGCAGTTGTTCTAATGTTGAACCACACTGTACAATAATCGTTAGCCCCAGATGACTTCCCATCCTGACGTTTGCAACACTCTACCTATTAGTAAGCACTGGATACAGTATTGCCCCATCACAAGTGGGTTGCCTAACTAGTTGCCTAAAGAAATCACCCTGAAGGGAGGTCGGGACGTCCCTGCTTCTACATTAGCTGACATTGCAGCAGGGAGGCTCCAGTCTACATCAGGTAGACTGACATCTTCTACCAGTAACACCTCCCCCTTTTCTGCCATTTTTACAATTTCTTCTAACATTACCATATTCAAGTCCTCCCCCATGCCGGAGGCCTGTAGATCACATCTGTCCGAATATTGGCCCATTTTTCTTTTTGCAGTTAATTGGTTTGTCGTTCCACTGCGATGCAGGTACCTCCTTCCACCGCTCCTCCCCTCAGCCCCGTCACCTAGCATCCCAGAGACTTACTTCCATCCCAGTGCTTCCCCCACATCTTGCCCCATAGCAGGGATCAAAGCTACTTGCCATACTGTTAACAGAAATGGATCCGGTGCTGGGAGAGGGACCTGTAACCGGTGCAGAGCCTTCGAGGGGTCAGTGTCACTGTGCACTGCACCCGGCCATTTTCCAGTTTTCTCCCCAAGAGGAAACAGATATGCGATGTCGTCTGCATGTGCCCATGCATGCTGCCATGCGTGAGACATTGATGGCCACCATCCCTCCACCCCAAAGTGTGTCCCAAGCATTCTGCCCCGTAGCCTCCACAAGAGGGCAGACAAGCACCGGTAACAGCGTCCCTCCCTCCCCAGAGGAGGGGAGCAGTCCTCTGGATGGTGAATCCTCCTCTCTCTGGCCAGCCCTCTGCAACCTGAGTCCATTCCCAAACCGGGTCGCTGGCATGAGAAAAGGTAAAGCGACTAAGGCACCTCAGTCCTTTTCACCACCAGGCCAGCAATACTGGCTCATTTTACGACTCCAGGGTAACCCACAATATCTCAGCCCCTCCCTGAATTCCCTATATTTCCATTGCTTTTATGCTGTCCTTCAGGTAAAGCAACACTCCCCCTCCTTTCCTACTTTCCCTGTTTCTTCTCAATAATGTATAGCCTGATATGACCATGTCCCAGTCATGGGTTTCCATGCACCATGACTCAGTAATGGCCACTATATCCAGGTGAGCCTTCGCCATGATGGCCTCTGGTTCTGGGATCTTATTTCCCAGACTCCTAGCATTAGCGCACATGGCCTTCCACATTTTGTCTGCTCGTTATTTACTGCTTCACCCTTTTTCTCCCTTTACTCCCTCTTTTCCTCTGTGTGCTTAAGTCTCCCCCTTTCATCCTTTTCTAACCCCCTACTTATTTGATGTACTTTATCCAGTGTGGGACTATCTTTCCCTGGATTCTCTATACACTCCATCACTGCCTTTGCCGGGGGGCAGTTTCTGCTTATTCATCCACCTCCCTCCATGACTAGTTTAAACGTTCATCAAAAAAATGTTTAAACCTTCCACTGAGAATTGTAGTCCCCCTTCCAGATAGATGAAGGCCATTGCCTCTGTAGAGGCTCTTATTCTCCCAGAAGGACCCCAGTCCCCAATGTAGCCATACCCCTCCTCTCTGCATTAGGCTTTCAATCATGAGTTAAAAGCCTTGGTGTGGAACTCCTTCTCCGTCCCCTGTCATAGACAGGTAGCACGTCTGCAGAAGCTACAGAGCATGCTATCTGTTTAAGACTTTTTCTCAGCTCTTTAAACTCCCCTTGCACTATTGTTGCCTTGTTCCTAACCAGGTCTTTTGTACCCAGGTGAACAGTGGCATCCAGCTTCCCTTCCTCTCCTACTGTCCTAGCTGTCCTTAATATTCGCTTACCATCCCTCTTGGCTGTGGCTCCTGGTAGGTACCTGATCGCCCTCTAGGCCTTCTTTCCTATTCCCAGCCCTTTCCCCCTGACAGTAGAGTCACTTACTAGTAATTGCTTCCTCCTTCTATGGGGTCCCCTTTCACCCTCCTTGGAACCTCCATTTAAGAGGGCTCCATCTTCCTCTCTGGCCACTACCACGGGTACTTCCTCTTGGCTGTTCCACTCCACCAGAGCGGCATGTGAATTCTGCAGTGGTACCGGTTGTGTATGAGGAGCATTCCTGTGACCCCATCTCCCCAACCTTCCTGATCCCACCACCCCCTCCCTCTTCATGCCCACCTTAGTCCAACCACTTCTCTTGTCCGGCAACCTTTGAGGTAAAAGTGTCAGACTTGATGGCCCCTGGGTAGGGGAAAAGGTCTTCCAACTCTTAGCTAATGCAGCCTTGAGCCTAGTAACCTTCCTCTGCCTCTAAATCAATGCAGCTTCGAGTCTAGAGACCTCCCCTGCCAGCTCAGAGAGGCACATGCAGATGGGGCAGAATTGCAGCCTCCAGAAGGTCTCCCTACTCCCTAAAGACTGCTGTTCCACATGTACTGCACTGCACCACTCCCCAGATTCCCTGATTTTTGCTTGCCCTATACTTCCTGTCCTTGCTTCCCCAAACCCAGTACGGACAAGCGATCTATAGCATGAGTAACTACACTACAGAACAAATACTTCCACTTTTAAGGGTATACTGTAACATGCTATATGTTGTTCCTCCCACCTTTTGTTACATCAGTTTGTTATAATACCTTAAACACTACAAAATTTTACACACTTAACCACTGTAACCTTTTACAATATTATGGCCTTCACTTACCTGTATCTCATGAGTGAGTACAACAACGACAGATAACACCTACTTACTTTAGCCACCGACAGGGTACTCCGTTTCCCCTGCTGATGCCTGTGGATGACTAAGATGCCAATATTTCACCTGTTCTGCTCCTTTGCTGTTCCACTCACTTGATCTGACATAAACGTGTGATACACGTTAAAACACTAACCTTTTATTGTCCCCTTAGTCACTCCCTGAGCAGCTGATGCACCTAATCGGAACAGAGAGTCCTATGGAAAAGCCTCTCTGAGGTGGCAATAGACTTCTAGCCCCTGCCTCAGAGCTCAGCATGCTACAGATTGGTGAAGAGGGAGCAGATGGGCTGAGTGTCCCAGTCTGCTGGAAAGCAGGAAGAGCCCCTGAAGTCCATTTAGTCTCCCACATCCCTACAGATCCCATGCTGCACAGAGCTTCCCTGGCTCAGGATCCTCCTCCAGGAGTACCTGACAGCTAGTCCAGCAGATGGAACGTGCCTAGGAGCTCAAAAGCTGCCCAACACCCACAGCACACTTTTAGTCCCTCCCTCAGAGCTCAGCACGCTCCCAATTGGTGGAGAGAGGGCAGCAAGGCATAAAATAAGCAGGTTAGGGGCATGGCTAGCTGCCTAGCTGAGTAGACGTCTTTCAGAGAGCTCCTGTTCGAACTTCTAAATTTCAGCTAAAAAAAATAATATCTGCAGCTCCACCTCACACTAACCCTACTACTATCTGCTATTTGGAGTGTTCTATCCAGCAGAGGATATTCAAGTGAAAATATGGGGAGGAGAAATGCCGAACAGAAAGCAAATTTGTTTGCACTGTGTGGCAGGGCCTTAAAGCCACCATCAACTCCTTCGGCCTTCTCATCCACCGAGCAAAGATCAGAAGAGCCCCAACCTGCTACACTAGAATCCTTGCAAACTGCGGTCTTAAATCTTACCTGAACAGTAGCAACAAATTGATAAAAAAATGGACACATTTCATGAGCAAGTGGTTTTGGTAGAAAAAAAGTTGGATGGAGTGGTGGACACTGCACAAGCGGCAGAACGCTCATTGGAACGAGCCCAGGCCTCAGCTGTGACCTGTATAAAGGAACAAGCCTTGCTATGTTCCTGTCTCGAGTACTTAGAGAATCTAACCAGGGCCGCAAATATCTGTGTGCTTGGGATCCCAGAAGGAGCAGAAAGGGAAGATCTGCTCAAATTCCTGATACAGTGGCTATGGGAGACTTTGGGCCTGAATTAACATGGGGAGGTGCTTCGGGATACCGCATTAATATTCGGAGAGCTGGTGGTTGGATTGAAGGGGCTAGGATCATTATGCTAACTACAGCATCTGTGGTTGTCAGAGATAAGATCCTGCAAGCTACCCGCTCCAAAAGAAACCTGGAGAAAGGGGGTTCAAAGATTCTGCGGTTTCCTGACCTATCGTACTCTACCAGGCAGAAACGGAAGAGTTTTGATGCAGTGCGTTTGTCGGCTGAGGGAAATGGGCATACCGAACAATCTGCTTATGCCGGTGCAGTTGCAAGTTACAGTTGGTTGTTGAGCATACATATACACAGACCCGAAAGAGGCTTTGAAATTAGTGGATAAAATGGAGACAGAGAAAGCCACAAGGGAAGGCGATTCCTCTTCAGAATCAGAACTCGGTGAAACCTGAACAGGGCCTGTAAGTTTTTACTCACAAATTGACTGCCCTAGACCCTAGAGTTAAAGGTGGTTACCAGAACTTTATGCAGTCCTTGAATCTCAGATAGCAAGTACCTTTCTCATTTGCTGGGACTATCAAGGTCGTTTTGTTTTACATATGGAACTTTTCTTGGGTTTTAGACTGCATATATCTGGAACTGGCTATAATGAAAAAACAGTGTTTAAACGTGGACTCAGTATAAATAAGGCTGTTAATACACGGACATTATTTTAGGGTAGTTAAAGAGTGGGATTACAGTGTCGTTTGTGCTTCCTTTTTCTCTTTTATTGAGCTTGGGAGTTGGAGGAGCATACCGAGAGCAATAATGGATTGCACGTGCTGTGTTAGTAATATAAAGGCTTAAATACAAGTGCTGGCAGCAGGGGCTATTTGAACTGACATGACATTTTAAATGTTTAAACTGGTATTCCCCTGAATCTAGTACCAAATGTTGCAATGTATCGTAAGTCTGTATATCAGTTTACTCCATGTAAATGTTGTACTGCATTGCTCAGTGTAATTTTGTGCATCAAGGCATAAAATTCTATAAATACAAAGTAAAAAAAATAAATAAATAAGCAGCTTCAAATCGCAGTTTGTGAATGAAAAACTGGCAAATACGAATCAATTTCAGCTTTGATTAGCAGTAGGTACTAATCGGTTTCTCAGGACTTAGATTGTGGGAATGGCACCGCTTTTTAGCCCTCTCCCCACATTTTGGACCCCCCACTGCTAATCAGCTTCACCAGTTGCTAATCATGGCCGCTAATCAAGTCTGACACTAATTTATGCCTTGGAGCAGACAAGCTAACTCTCCCAGTCACCTGGCAAGCAGGAAGAGCAACTGAAGTTGGTTTAGGCTTCCACAGCCCCACAGATTTCGTGCTGCACAGAGCCTCCCTGGCTTACAATCTTCCTCCAGCAGCACCCAACAGCTAGTCCCAGTAGTAGGTAGTAGTCATACCTGGCAACTGAAATGCAAGGTTACCACCCCCCCAAGAAAATAATATTAAACTGCCCACACAATCTCTTCTCCAAAGCAAACAACTCTACAAGCAATGACAGCCCCACACCATAAAATGCGATTTAACTGGACTTTTTATTTGAAAGGGGGGTACAGAGAGGACAAGGGTAGCAAGGGAAAAATGGAAGTAATGGGGTAGCACGCTATCTATACTCTAGCTGCGACAACAAACAGTTCAGTTCAGTAACAGTTAATGATGTATCCCATCACTGTGCCCTGCTCTTCCAGGCAAGGAGCGCGTGTCCTATCTGTAGGACAAGGCACATCACCGTGACTGGCTGAGGAGGTGGGAGGAGGGCTGCGCTGGTTGGTGTATGCACTCCCATGGCACTGATAACTCTAGTAAGGGGACGGGGGGTTGGGTGGGTGTACGGTGCCATGGTGGGTGGGAGTCACTAGACTTCAGGAAGCACTGCATAGCCATGGGTGATACCGGCAATCGGGGGTGGGCACAAGGATACACCAGGGACTACTGTTTGTTATTGCCCAGCAATGCACAGCTTATTAGTGGCATCCACACAGGGATGGATATCTGCTACTGGGCCTGGGAGCGGTGACGGGAGAGGACCACTGGACTCCAGGGTTGTCTGGTAACTGTAACCAGCCAGGATTGGATGGAGGGGGTTGGGACACTGGGCACTGGGGACTCTGTGGCTGACCAGTGATCAAAGGGGGGGTCAACTAGGCACCAGGGAGCTTTATTACAGTGTTATGGGCTGGCGGGCAGCAGGGGGGAACACTAGGCACCACGGAGGGTTTCTTTTCTTATATTGGCTGGGACTGGGGGTTGAGACACTGAGCACCTGGGGGGATGTATATGTTTTGCTGATCGGCGGGGGGATCCACTAGGCATCAGGGCTAACTGCTTTGTGCATGGGACAGTGTTAGGGGAGGGGAAGGCACAGACCACAAGGGAGTGGGTGTGGTTCCCCACTGACAACCAGGTGCTTTGCCACAGTACCTTCGGCAATTGCTAGGGTTGCCTGGAGTAAGTCGGGGGGGTTGTTCGGCGGGATTGACGCTGCACAATTGGACTATGCTAAGTCCTTTTGCATAGCGCAGATGTGCTGAATATGGGATTGCACAGATATTCCTGACAATGCCCTTTGCCCACCCAAATACATTATGTTTTGCGTGGGCACTAACCCTGTTTGCCCGTGCAACCACCCCTTTTGAATATCACATTGTGGGCAAACACCCGTTTGCACCCATGCAACTGTTTAAATGTCAGGCCCCAGAAACTTAAAATGAATTATGAAATGGGCATCAGAATTTAGACCTGCTGATTGGTCCATACCTGTGTGATATTCTGTCTAACGCACAGGAAAAAGGACCAGCAGTGCCCTGTGGGCACTAATCCTAGTAAAATGCCAGTTAGAATGTTGGCAAATCTGAAATCAGCCATCTTGTTTATACCAACTGAAATTGACAATACCACTGTATAGTAATGGCATATTTTCCTGAAACCCACTTTGATATCAGCCTTCAGAACAGGATTTGGAATTACTAATGCATCCAGACAATGAGCCCATTGAACAACTGACCACAGCATCTCCATCTCGACCTCAGAAATCGTAAATATAACCTCCGGCTGTCAAACGAGCCAACCGAACTGTCAAATGCTAAGTGCAACTACCGCAGTGAGTAAGCGTTTCTCAACTTACACCCCAATAGAACTAGACTGCCTTGAACAAGAGAAAACGAAAAAAATACCATAAGATCAACTGCATGGGCACTGCGTGTATTTGATGAATGGGCAACAGCAACAAACACATCGATAGACTGGCAGTCTATCAGTAAAGAAGACCTCAACACTGTTCTCAGAAAATTTTACGCGGAATCTCGTACTAGCGCTGGACTCGAGTATGCCATCTCGAGCTTCAGCGGTCTCCGAGCTGCGCTGAACCGCCACCTCAGTTCTCCAGGCATTGCCAGGCCTTTTAACCTAATGAGGGATCCAGAATTCAGGTCCAGTAATGCTGTATTTACAGCAAAAATGAAAAGTTACAGATGCTCCCAACAAGACAAGTCCAAGCACCATGAAGCCCTCACAAAGTCAGACTTACACAAGCTGAGATATTCTGAGATTTGTTCTCCTCGAACTGTGCCTGGCCTAGTTCGTAAAGTCTGGTTAGATATTCAGTTATACATGGCCAGGCGCGGTCGGGAAGGTGTCCGGCAACTGAAACCAGAGCATTTTTCAGTGAAATATGACGAAAATGGTGCCGAATTTGCGATGCTCAATTTTAACGAGCATACTAAAAACCACAACAATCCCCTTGAACCACAAAAAAATCATCGAACCGTGGTTTTATGTACGCTCAGCCGGGCAATCCACTTTGCCCAGTTCAAAGTTTAAAATTATACATAAGCAAGCTTCCACCGAATCCCAAAGCCCTGTACTAACATCCTCGAAGACTTCCACAAGTCCAGCTTGACTCCCTCCCGGTATGGTATTCAGCAGAGCCCATGGGTCTGAACTATCTATCCACATTCATGTCTAGACTGAGTGAAGAAGCTGGTCTGTCACAGCGCTACACTAACCACTGCCTCCGTGCGACCGCTGTCCAACTATTATCCGATGCTGGTTTACAGAGCCGCAAAATCATGGCAATCACAGGGCACAGAAACGAAGCTAGTCTCCAGAGCTAATGGCGTGCAAAGCCAGACGACAGAAGGAAATGGTGTCATATCCTGGCACCAAAAGAAGAAGAAAGCTCAAGTCCAAGACAAGTTTCAAGAAGCTCCCTTCAGATGTGCCCCACAGTGACACCCGATGGAAACAAGCAGCAGGTATTCAGAAATGAAGCTGAAGCTGAACTGAGCACCGCAGTACCACCCAAGGTAAAAATGATTCCAGACCTAAATATGCAGTCCCCACAGCCTCAATTTGCAGGAGTAACTATGCACAACTGCACCATGACTTTTAATGCTCCTGTTTACTTTTCAAAATAAAGTAAAATATTAATGTCAGTGTTACAGTGACAAAATTTTTAGTACAAGTTAATGAACAGTTAACTAAATCACACATTTCTAATATGATTAAAATTAAAACTGTGTGTTTTACTGAAAGTTATAACTGAAATGTAACATTTCTAAACTGTTAAAATGGAAACTGTTAAAAAAAAAAAAAAGAAAAAATATGGATCTATTTTTATGAGCGGAAGGTTATCTGCTTTAATAAATAAAAATATATGTACTTTTAACAACTATATTGTCATTATTAATATCTCTAAATATTTTGTCCATTTCATAAGTGCAATAAGCCACTCCAGGGTGTGCGTTAGACAGTTTAACACACGGCTAGGAGGCTGGGAGGCACCCGGCATAATGGCACTTTTCTTTATTTATTTTTAAATTTCAGGTAGTTTTAATTTTAGGGCTAAGTTCAAGAATTATAGTGAGAAAAGGTGGCAGCCATATTTGTGGTGGAAAACTTGCTGACTAGGTTCATTGATTTGATGAGGGTGAGCAGGCTGATGGCTAGGGACTTTTATGAAGTGTGATTTTGTACTGCATAGAATGGTGTCTAACCAATCAGTAGAAAAATTCCATGACATTTTTATAATCTTATTTATAGAACTGGTGAAACTGGATGGGCCTCTGGTCTTTTTCTGTGGTCATGGTCTATGTTTCTATGTTTAATTGTTTTGCTATTCTAGGTGCAGTGAAGTGGATGGAAAAATCCATTTAGAATGATTCCTCAGCTGCCCATTTCAGGATATATTATAAAATGGCAGTGAAGAAAGGAAGAATGTGATAAGCTGAACCACAACATGTGACCATGCCGTACGATTTTCTTTCTGCACAGCTGGTTCTTAGTCAAATTTAAAATATCTCTGTTAGACTTTTTTTTTTGTCTAACTAACCCATATTATAAGCTTAGTTACCCATTTTAGGGTGTGTGGTAAGGCACATTTTTTCGCACTTCCCATGTAGCAGAACATGCTTGGCTACACCTTGTGCATTACAACCCCCTGGAGCATGTGGTAAAATATGTCTTACTGCATGCACACCCTGTTGTGGATTATTCCTTCCATATAGTTATTTCCACTTCTGAGTGCTCTGTGTGGAGTTGTGAAGGTCCAAAAAATTATTATGGATAAGTCAGTTTATGCTGAAACTCACTATCTGCTGTGAAAAGAGGGCTGTAACAATATGTTCTGAACTGTTTTTCATGGAATTCATGAAAACTTTTTGCAGCCCCCCACCCCCAAAAATGGGAAAAATAGTTGTGTAGGATCTTTCGATATCAATAAGAAGTATGACACAGAGACCCCTTGAAGGAAATTAACAGCTGTCAAGCAGTGGGGAAAAGGTGGTGGGAGTTCTGAAGTCTTTTTCTGCTTGCACATTACCAAGTTGTACCATTAGTTTCTGGTTCTGGAGAACATGATTACTGAGCCTGTGTTAGTGAAGGTGGTACGGAAAATGTCAGCAACATCTGTGGTGGGCGTTTGTCACAGTGCAGGTGTGACTTTCCAGCACAGTCACGTACTGTAGCTGAAAAGCAGCTTTATTGTGTGCTGCTGTAACAGCTGTATAAAGGTCCTAGAAGTAAAATGAAAACTCTGTTTGTATTATTTTTTGCAGAATGGCAAATACTGTAGCTAGGTTCCATTTGTTGCTTTGTTTTTTTATTCTCTGCTTTATTTAAGAGAAAAATAGTGTGTTGACATAGATACAGATGCTTAACATTACAATGTACAGCAAGTTTCAGCATGAAACAGGGGCAAGCAACTTAAATGCATGTGAAACCGTCCACTTCCTGTAACAGAACTTCCAAATCATCTTGTCACAAGTTATTTATTTCCAACAGTCAAAATGCAGGAAGTGATTCAGTTGTCACACCAACAGGTAGAGTCCAACAATAAACTTGTAAACAAGAAAAGAGAACAACAGGTGCTGGATGCTGTGTTTAAGTATTCATGGTTCTTTCACTAACTCTGGGGAATGAGATATGTTTTGTCCCTTGGGGGGGAGGATAGGGAGAGGGGGCAAGGGGTGGGCAGGTGAGGCAGGTAGAACCGGGGCAAGGCGGGGAGAGGTAGCTGTCAAGACGGAAGTGGAGGGCAGTGAGCGGTGGGCCCCTGATTAGGCAAGGCAGTCATGACAACTAGTTGAAATGAGGTGAAATCGGAGTTGTCTCTTAAAAGGGCCAAGAGCAGCAGCAGTAAGAGTTTCTTTGTTGAGAGTATTGTACTACTGTGATGCTCTGTGGGCAAAGGCCCTCTGGCCCATGGTAGTCCGGCATCTGGGGACAAGGAAGGTTAGTTGTTGTGAACTTCTAGTTCGCTGGGTACTGTGGTGGTCAATGAGGAGCTTTTCAAAGCCTGGGGCATGACCCCGAGGAGGACTTTTTTGGCTAAGAGGCAGGTTTGATACCATATCCGGCTGATGAGAGAAAGCCATCCTGCCCGAATGTGCAGGTCACAAATGTGTGTAAGTTGGTCAGCCCCAGTTAGTAGCCTGCATGCTTTGTTGAGTGCAATTGTAATTCTGCAGAAGGCAGAGGCGGAGGCAGAGCCGTAGATTGCTAGCCCATAATTGATGATGGAGGTGACAGAGCTGTTGATAGCCAACCGGAGAGTGTCAGGAGTTGTGCAGTGTTTGTGTCTGTAGAACAGGCCTGTATGGATGTTGGTGACTTTGGCGACAGAATCTATGTGTCGATGGTAGGAGAGTGAGTTGTCCAATGTGACACTAGGTATTTCAAATCTGGAACGTGTTCAAGTAAGGTTCCTGTTTGGTTTAGGATGGTGAGATCATAGGATTTGTACTTACTCCTGGTGTTGTAGAAGGTCATAACCTTTGTTTTGCTGTAGTTCATGACCAGTTTGTGTGACTTGAACCATTCTTCGATGCGCATGAATTCAAGTTGTAATTGTTTCTTGAGGAGCTCTGTGTTTTGGTGGTTGGTGAACATGATTGTGGCATCGACGTAGAGCAGTAATTTCTGGTGGCAGACACTGGGAAGGTCGTTGAGGAAGAGGCTGAAGAGTAGTGGCCCCAGGATGGACCCCTGTGGGACCCCTGAAAGGACAGTCTTTTCTTCCGATGTGACACCGTCAATCCTAACCCACTGGACCCTCTCCCCAAGGTAGCTTGAAAACCAGAGCAGCACTTTATTGGAGAGCCCAATGTTTGATAATTGCTTGAGTAGGAGTGGGTGGTGCACAGTATCAAAGTCTTTCGTAAAGTCGATGAATACTGCCCCTACACAGTTTCCTTGATCAAGCATGGTATGGATGAAGCCTGTGAATTCTAATAGTGCAGTGGTAGTACTGTGCCCTTTTTGGAAACCACGTTGCTCAGGACACTGGATGTCGAATTTTTATAGGTACTCGACTAGTTGGTCTGAGGCGATGCGCTCCAGGGCCTTAGACAATGGAGGGAGGATGGAGGTAGGTCTGTAGTTGGAATGCAGTGATTTGTCTCCACTTTTGTGTACCCGTGTGATGGTCGCCTGTTTCCAGTGAGATGGGAACTGGGACATCCTTAGTGATAGGTTGAGGATTTTGTCAGGGGTTCAAGGACTTCTTCAAGGACAAGCGCTAACAACTTCAGGTCAAGGGAGTCAACGCTGTAGTCTGCATTGTGAATGGCCTTCCGAATATAGGTTCTAGCTTCATGCAGTGGGCTTTCTTTGAAGTAGAATTGTGGGACAGGGTGTAGGAGAGGAGCAGTGGCAGGAGGGTTACTACCAGAGGGGGCATGTACAGGTCAGATGTTGGTGTTCCATTTATATCGAGCATGGTGGGTGGTGACTTAGGGTCCTTGCCTATACTGTAAGGTCTTTCAAGTTACTCAAAAATGTTTTTCCATCACCCCAGGAGTTGGAGAGAGCTTCCTTGAAGTATTTGCTTTTAGCGCTCCGAACTGCCCGCGTGCACTAATTTCTGTCAGCTTTCTTTATATTTATGAATATCCCCAGGTTTGGATGTTGCACGGGCACAGTGCCAGAGATGGTCCCTATGTTTGAGTAAAGTGATTAGATCGGGGGTTATCCAAGGGTTGGTTCTGCCGCTGACCTTCAGCTTTTTGAGAGGTGCAAAGATATTGCAGGCCGCAGTGAAGTGGCTGATGAAAAGGTCTAAGGCTTGGTTTACATCAGTGGCGGAGTCGATTGGTGTCCAGTCCAGGCGGCTTAGGTGTGTCTTTAGTAGCTCAATTTAAAATGAATTCCATAAGTTCCCCACCTCTTCAGGGTTGATGTTTTGTTCCATTTCTTTCTCCTGTATGTATTTAAGGAATGCTGTAATGCCATCCCTGTGTGGAATATTAGTGTAGAGGGATGTTACATCCATCGTCACTAAAATGGTAACACATGGTAAGTCCTTATAACCAGAAAGTAGACGCAGAAAGTGCATAGTGTCCTGGATATAACTGTCTCTTTCCATAACCAGCAGTTTCAAAATGGTTTCTACAAACCCTGAGATCCCCTCGGACAAGGTACCATCACCAGAGACTATGGGTCTACCCAGATTGCCAGGTTTATGTATTTTAGACAGCATGTAGAATGTCCCTGGCCTGGGTTCAGCAGGGATGAGGTCAGTTAGTTTTGTTTGGATATGGTCTTGAAAAGTTCCAATTAAGTCATGTAGTTCATTTTTATATCTTGTAGAGTGGTCACTCTCCCGTTCTCTGTAGTACGTAAAATCAGTTAGCTGTCTGTTAGCTTCATTAATATAATCCTCTCTGTTTAGAATCACCACTGCAGAGCCCTTATCAGCTTTTTTGATGACAATGTTATGGTTTGATTTCAGTGTCCGTATAGCTCTCCATTCCAGTGGAGAAAGGTTATAACGGACATGTTTTTGCCTAGTAAGGATCTGACCTCAAGGGAGGGGGGGAGGTAGGAGGGAGCAGTGATAGATTCGAGGAGGGTAGATATGGGCAAAATATCAGAAGGAGTGGTAGAGTGGTTTCTGTCAGACCATTGTAGACTAGGGGTGGCACTTTTAGCCATATTTCCGTAATCAGATGTCAGAAGGATCATTTGTATTGTGAGTTCCTGGCATACAGGGAAGGGAAACCAGATGTGTACTGATATAGTGACCCTAGTTTAGGGAGGAGTTTTCTGTGGATGGCATCCATGTGGCAGAAAATGTCAAGGTAACTGTCAAGCCATAATTCTAAGTATTTAAAGTAGGATAAACCTCTAGTGGGTGGAGAAGTCATCCATGGCCTTGAAGACCAGAAAGGGCTAGTGTTAGGTCAGTTGTTGCCTGATGCAAGAGGCCATGGAGACTGTTTTTCTGGCATTTAGACTTGGTTAGCCCAGAGCCAGTGTTGGATACAAAGTCATTCTGAAGCTGTGAAACCAACTCTGAAGCCGAGGAGCCACAGGCAAAGAGCACTGTTTCATCTACATACATATGAATGTGAGAGGAGAAACATGCTTTAGGGAGGTCATTCAGAAAAATAGTGAACAGGACATAGCCCAGTGTGGACTATCCTGAGGGATACCTGATTCAGTAGGGAGGTGGAGGAGAGTGAATCTGCTACAATGACCATCTGAGGCCTTTCCTCCAGGTAAGCACTAAATAAACTGATCACAAGGTCAGAAAGCCAGCCTTAACAAGTTTGTTAAGCTGGAGTGAGTAGAAGATAGTGCTGAAGGTCTTTGCTAGGTCAACAAAGATGGCAGCAGTAAGCTTTCCCTGATCCATACCCTTTAGGAGGTAGTTAGTTAACCTGAGTAGTGAGTTGACTATGGAGAAGGTCTTTAGGAACCTAGACAGGAAGGGACGGCAAAAGGAAGAGGAGTTGAGGAACAGTAGTTTCCAGGTACAAGGAGGTCCCCACCCTTGTGAAGGGGGAGAACTTTGCTAGTCTTCCTTGTCAAGGGGACAGCACAGGTATGGAAAGAAAGGTTAAGAAGGTCAGAGATTGGTGAGGATACAGCAGAAACAGAGAGATGAAGAAAGAGTCAGTCTCATCCAGGCCAGTGTTCCCATTCACGCATAGATGTATGTGAATCACGTAAAAATTAAGAAATTCACGTACATCTATGTGTATAAGGGGTACAATGCACGTAAAGATGCTTGGTTTAGTTTTGTGCATGCAGAAACATGAGCTGCTTTACGTGCAGCTTGTGCGTTGTTTTTTTTTTTGTTTCCCCCACACTTGAAACCATCATAGGATTGGTCTACAGACAAGTAAGAAAAAAAAAAAACACCCCATACCATTCCACCACTTTCTAGTGGGCGTGTACCACTGTTACTGTTTCCTAGGGGGTGAAAGTACAGCACCTAAGCGGGCTTCGCATGTGCAGTGGGACTTGTCCATCTGGAAACAGTAAAATGGTCGAGAAAGCAGCAGAACTTCAGGACAGCAAGTTCCAGTGATTGGAATCCGGAGGAAGGAGTCAGAGAGAGGACAGGTTTGTGTCTTTTTTGTTTGCTTTACAGATGGCCTTATATTTAGGATTGAGTGGCTGGATGTGTGAGTGATGGTGCACCCGCGGCCCACCAATTTCCAAATAACTGTCTGATCTTGTCCCCGTCTCCCCCAATCCCACAGCCGCAGCTGCGAGACCTGTCCATGCCGAATAGCGACAGATCTGATGAGTTGTCTTGTCGGAGCACTTTGAAACTTTTATTCTGTCGAACTCTGATTACTGACCTGGCTATCCCTCTCTGTCTTCTCTCTAGATATGCACATGTTTCCCCAGACCCGGCCTCAGTCACCCCACTGCTTGCCAGTTCCAGTGCCGCCACCAACCACTCTTAGGTCCACTCCTTTCTTCCATGCTTGGCCACCTTTGGTCATAAATCAGGCCGCCCACATCAGTACAATAATCCGATTCCCATTTCTAGAAATTCTCACCCCCCCAGACCCGGCAGTGATGGCAGTCATTCCTATTTCCTTCCCTCCACGATGACACAGTGACTGATCAAGAATCAATTAACCACGCACCAGTTGTACCCTCACGGCTCACCCCATCCTTTGCCTTGCCACACACTCCTAGCTCTGCTCCGCTGACGGTCGCGCTTATGTTTCTTGAGTCTGACTCTCACCTCAGGGCTCAGGTCCAGCTCCTGTAATTTCCCTGCCGCCATCCGGGCCTGCCCCAATATCCTTCCATTCCAGTTTGAAAGTGCAAGCTGCGGCATCTGTTGTTTTTACCAGATTTCCACGGAAGGATAATGGGGACTAGCAGCTCACTAGCAAGCAGCGGTCCCCTGGGGTCCCGCCCGACCCATTCAGTCAAGTCAGCTCAGTTAGTGTCCCCCCCCCCCCATGTAGCGTAGACTATTAATCCATTTATGTGTGTGTGTGTGGAGTGGGAAAGTCGGTCAGAGACCATCGCCAGAGCGGAGTTAGTTTCTTTAGGTTGCTGGGTTTGGGTTTATAATGTTTTTAATTGTAAGCAGCCTTAAGTTCTGCCTTACACTGACTTGGTGGATCAGGACTCAGGAGGATGATGGCAAATACAGCATGTTTGCCGGACCCTCAGTGAGCAGCAGTGATCATAGAAATGCTTCGTACTGTAAATGGTTATGCTGTTGACTGTGCTGTGATGTTACTGTTATTTTGATGTGCCCAGCTTCCTCCAAGTACAGACGCCTTAGTCAGAGTTATTCCGCCATGGCAACCGTGTGTTAATTTGTTGGACACTGATTTATGTGTGCTCCACAGGGTTGGAGTACTGTTTTCCAAGTGAACTGCACTGTAGGGGAAAGAAAGAAAGAGAATTCAGCCACATGGGACAAAGCAGGTAGCCAGCCAAGTGGCCAATCAGTAAAAATGCTGGCTGGATTTTGAGTGCCGCATTGTGCATGCAGATGCAGAATGATGCAGAGCAAGACTATGCTTAGCTAAATAGTTCTGTCATCATCAGGGTCGAGTCGTCATTAACTCAGTTTGTGATTTTGTGTCTCTGTCACTCACTCTGCCAGACTTGTGTACCCCAGTCGCTTGCCTGCAGTGTTGCTTATTCCGTTATGTGACTTGGATTTACTGACTTGACTACGTCATTATCACTATTGTCTTTAACTCTCCAGTCCAGTCCCTTTTCCTCCCTTGTCTTATGTGTGTATTAATCAGCAGACTCGTCAGAGTCTTTAATAAATGCATGAAGGCAACAAAATCACTTTATGAAAGATATTTGTGACAGACCGACTGTGTTACTATAATATAGACAAGTAAGTTCAGGCAGTAAGTGACTAAGTTATGACTGAGTGTATCAAAAACCGGTGGTCTGCTTAGTGCTTATGTTGAAAGTGATTATGCCTGTGGCTTACCCCTTAAAAAGAATATGTACCTCAACTGATTTTCTACAAGGGGTATGATGTACCCCCAAAACTCAAAATGTACCCCTGAAAAATTTGGAGGAGGGTACACTGTACCCCCGTTACGTAGGTCCAGTGGGAACACTGATCCAGGCTGTTACCATTTCCTGGGCTGAGAGCTAGGAGCTGTGAGAGGCTAGCAGCAGAAGATGTAGGAAAAAGTGGTAAGGAGGAGGATCAGTGGAAGAGGGGAAGGGGCATGGCGAGTGAGGAGACGCAACAAAAAAAGCTATGAGAGTTTGCATTCCAGTCCAGGCAAGTGAGAAGTACAATATACTCATAGTTTTGTTTTCTCATTGCTGCCTTGTTTTATAAAGGTGCTTTCAGTTGCTGGCATTATCCAGTGCCCAATCACAAGTGTACAGGATGCTGACTCCCCAAACTTTTCACATCGCTCTAACATTTTGTTAACCTTGACAATCCCTCCAAATGATGTGAAACACTGAGGGAAATAAGTCATCCTACAAACTTGTGTGTGGGCATGGGCTAACCCCTGTAACTGAAAGCACCTTTGTCAAAGCAGTACCGAGCAAACAAAACTGGGAGTTCACTATACTTTTCACATGCCTGGACTGAAGTGTGCACTCTAGTTTACCTAGTTCTGCAATGTTTGTGGGCTGGTGGGCCCAGTATAGCAATACCACACCATTGCCCTGCTTATGGACTGTGTATTGTCCCTACTCCTCTATGTTGTTAGCAAAAAAATCTGGTAACAATAGTCTCAATTCAGAGCTTTTAATATCTGCTGTGGGAACAATTTCTTATCCTTTGATGTAGAGAATTGTTTGTAGCCGTGTTGGTTATTGTACAAAAAGATGAACAAAGTGGGTGATTTGATACCTTTAACTGGATCAACAAGGGATTTACAAAATACAGGCTTTCAGGCTACACGGAGCCCTTCATCAGGCATGGCAGCCAGGTTCAACAGAAAACAAACTTCTTAGGATAGAGAAATCTACTGGTAAATAAACCTTTACACATGGCAATAACAGTCCTTTTGATAAAGGAGTATGCAGAGACAAAAAAAAAAAAGTCTTTGAAATACTGGGCAGTTGTAAATGAGGTTAGGGATGTAGACTCTTCTCCCAAAATGGATTGTGACAACAGGAGGCCTTTAAATGATGAGGTGTGTGTGAGAGACACCATAATATAAACAAAACCTTGTTAAAGGCATGCTATAGCAAATGTAAGAGTAATATATATAAATATATGCACCTGAACCAAGAAGAAGACAGTTGTCAGCTGAAATTAATGAGTCATGAAACCAAGGTCTATATTCGGTCCATTATTTTTAGTATCAGGAAGGGGAATAAGTCTGAGCTCATAAGCTCACCTTTCTTGTGAATTTTTTTTTATTACTGTTTATTTTATTTTATCATTCCAGTGCAAGATAACTTTATACACATTGGAAAAGATATGTTTCCATAAAAAATCAAGCAAGTTACATCAGTCAAAATTAGAATCCTGCACTGAAGAAATAACTGATGTAATGAGTCGATTGACTGAAGGTCATTGTAGATTTAACCAATAACCTAACTCAATAAAGTTCAAACTTTGTGAACCAATTTAACATTAAATATGATGTAACTCAACTGCTATGCGCTCTCGCCGGGCCCGGTGACAGATCTCTTCTATTAAATAACATATGTAATGTGTGGTAATTAATAATTAGCATACTAACACATTAAAAAGCCAGCAGAATAGGCCAAATGGTCTGTCTTATCTACTCAAAGGCCAGCAACCAAGAGTGTCTTCCCTAGATTCAGTTTCCCCTTGTACCTGTCCCACTCCTTCTTGAAGCCCTCCACTGTGTCCTCCTCCACCAGCCTCCCTGGAAGTGCATTCCACAGCTCTACCACCCTCTCTGTGAAAAAATGCTTCCTACGTTCCCCCCTATAATTTCTCCCCTCCAACTTCCACTCATGGCCCCTGGTCACTCCCCCCTTCATCAGCCTAAACAACTCCCTGGTTCCACTCCAGATTATTCACTTTACATACTTGAAAACCTCTATCATGTCTCCCCTATCCCTCCTCTCCTCCAATGAGTAAAGCCCAAGCTCTTCCAGTCTCTCCTCATAAGGCCTCCACGCCATACCCTGAATCATCCTGGTTGCTCTGCTCTGGACCCTTTCCAGCAGCGCTATGTCCTTCTTCAGATGAGGTCTCCAGAACTGCACACAGTACTCCAGCTGCGGCCTGACCAAGGCATTATATAGAGGGAGGATCACCTCCCTGCTTCTGGACGTAATTCCCCTGGCTATGCAACCCAATATCCTGTTTGCCTTGGCTGTAATTCTTCTACAGTTTTCAGAGTTATTCATTTTGACATCTATCACCACCCCTAAATCCCTTTCTCCCAAAGTGGCATGCAGTGTGACCCTCCCCAAGGGTATATACATGTCCCGGGTTTTTGACCCCCAAATGAAGAACCTTACATTTCCCGGCATTAAATTTCAGCCCCCACCTCCTTGACCACACCTCCAGGGTATCCAGATCTCCCTGGACTGTCTCCCTCGCTTCCTCACTATCCACATGTGCTCCCAATTTTGAATCATCCACAAAAAGACTCAACCTATTTCTATCCCCCCTCCCTATATCCGAGATGTAGGCATTGAATAAGAGTAGCCCCAATACGGAACTTTGAGGGACTCCACTGATTACCTTCCTGGGGGAGGATATTATCCCACCCACCATTACCCTCTGTAAACACCCCGAAATCCAATTTTCAACCCAATTTAGCTCCTGTCCTCCCACCCCCATCTCCCTCATTTTTGCTATCAGTCCACTGTGAGGTACTGAATTAAATGCTTTACTGAAATCTAGTTAGAGGACATCCACCAGCCTATGTCTATCCAGGGCCCCTGTCACCCAATCCTAAAAGTCTACAAGGCTGGTCTGACACGATCTCCGTGGGACAAAACCATACTGTTTATTATCCTGGTGTCCTAACCTTTCCAACTGCCTCCCAAGCCTCTCCTTGATAAAGCCGTCCATTACTTTGCCCACTATAGACGTCAGACTGACCGGCCTATAATTCTCCATCTCCTCCCTAGACCCCCCCTTTATGTATAGGTACCACATCAGCCACCCTCCAGTCCTGCGGCACCCATCCCGTCTGCAGAGAGATGTTAAAGAGTGCAGCCAATGGGGCTGCCACCACATTCGCCAATTCCTTCATAACCCTCGGATGTATTCCATCTGGTCCCGGCGCCTTATCAGTTTTCAGATTTCGAAGGGCCTCCCTCACCCTATCCACTATGATTCCCCCCCCCCAAAAAAAACACTCCCTCATGTAACCTTCCTACTCTTTCTTGGTCTGGTCTAGCCTGTACCCCAATCTCTTGCCATCCTATGGACTCAGACTGAGACTGACCTTTTGCTTTTACTGACTCCTCATCTCTCCCATCCCCATAGGAATCCCTTATCACCCTCTGCAAATATTGAGGTAAAGTACTCATTTAACATCTCTGCCTGTTCCCCTGCTTCCTGAGCCCATCCCCCCACAATCTTAATCCTATTGATCTGTGTCCTCTCTTTTCTCTTCTCTCTTATGTATCTGTAGAATCCCTTCCCCCTTCCGGATATCCCTAGCCAGGTTTTTCTCCATCCCCGCCTTAGCACCCCTCACCACTCTGGTGACCTTCCTGGCCAATAGTACATACTCCCCTCGCTCCTTATCCCCCTGGTTAATGTATGGGCTTGAGAGCTGAGTGAATAATTGTTTCCATATTGCCAATAATCAGTATAGGATATGGGACATGAAATTAAATATTAAGTATTACATATTATAAATATTAATATTGTTAACAGATACCAAGGTTTAGGTCTTAAAAATATAATTGTTTATGTTCCACCATATCTCTCAGTCGTTCGTTCCATCAAAGAAGATTCTTTAAGGTGCCATGGGCACCACACAGCTAAGTGGTGTGTGGTTCGCAAAAGGAGGGTAGCTGTAATTCTTTCCATAGATTCAATTTCTGAGACTGTATCTCTCCATTGGGTCGGGGTTGGAGGCTGTGGAGTTGGTCATTTCAAAGTAATGCATTTCAGGGCTGCCACTCTCAAGATATGAAAGCGTTTTAATTCAGTTTTTGGACCTTTAAAATCATCCATTAAACCAAGGGCCAACTTATGAAAGGTGAATGAGGGCGGAGCACTAAGGAGAGTTTGGATATTGTTATGTACTTGGTTCTGAAAGGCAGCTGTCACAGGACAGCTCCAAAAAATGTGCCTATGTGAGCAGACCATTCCACAACCTCTCCAGCATGTATTGGAATATGAGAACTTGAAGTGCTTAGTTATTGTTGGAGTACGAAAATATCCGGTTAAAAATGTCCAATTAAATTCACGCCATGTAGGTAAATTCGTAACAGCCCATCCATGCCTCAATCTCTGATCCCATTGCAATTGGAAGATAGGAGTACCAGATTCCTTCTCCCACTTAGACTTTATCAGATCCATGTTAGACAGAGTTAAAGTTGCCAAAAGCTTATATAAACTGGATATTGGCCTAGTCTTCGCCTTCAAGGTGACCCACCAAAAAGAGTTTTTTCTAATTGTGTTTGCGGCCTTTGCAGTTGTTGGGCGGGGGGGGCTGCTGGAAGATGAAATGCCTAACCTGTAAGAAGCAGAAATGGTCCTCCCTCTAATTAATATTTATGCTGCTGCTGTTGGAAAGCCATGCAGGTATTACCACTGAACAGATGTGTAAATCGAGTAAGACCATGTTCCTCCCAGTATTGATGGCCCTTATCAAGCTGAGGTGGAGTGAAATGCTCATGGTGTCTAATTAATGAGAGAGGTCCTAAAGTATTAGGCATGCCCATCAGACGTCATAGCCAAAGTAAAAGTTTTATTGTATATTTATATCCAAGGATTATGAACTTGACGTAGCATCTTGGGTGAGATCATGTGGGTTGGAATGGTCCATAGGGGGTGGGAGGGTAGCTCACTAGGCGGGGAAGAATGTTCATCTTTATGGATTGAACTCTGCCATATAAGGTTAGAGGAAGAACATTCCATCTGGCCATGTCCGATTTAATACTATGAAGTAATTTGTGATTGCTATTTGAAAATAATTTGAAAGTGTCAGCTAAAATTTTTATACCCAAGTATCTAAATGTATTTTTGGAGCCCAAGCAAAGGGGAAAAGATCTGGAAAACCCACATGGGGAGAGCCACTCAATATCATCGCCTCCGATTTTGAGAAGTTAACTCTGTAATCAGCCAAATTCCCAAATGTCTTAAGAACGGATAATAAGTGGGGAAGCAAAAGTGCAGGATCTCCCAGGAATAGCTAGGTATCACCTGCGTATAAGGCTATTTTTTGTTCTTGGGAACTGACTTGTATACCTTTCATTAAAGGATGGTGTGTCTTATTTGAGTGGCTAAGGGCAAAAAAAAAAAAAAGATAGAAAGTGGTCACCCCTGCCAAGTTCCCCGTCCGAAAGGGAATCTAACTGAGTTCCAGCTGTTCACTTATAATGTAGCTTCCGGCTTGTCATACAGTGCCATAACTGCCCCTATGAAATGCTCTCCTAGATTAAATTTTTGTAGTACTTGGGTTAGAAAAAACAATTGACTCTGTTGAACGCTTTCTCTGCATTGACACTAATGGTTAACTGAAAAGAAGTCTGGGATTTTTGAGCAGATATAATATTTAAAAACCTGTGCATATTATCATAATATTTAAAAACCTGTGCATGCTATCCTGTAACAGTCTGTCGTATATTAATCCTGTTCGGTTATAGTGTATCAACATTTTGATGACTTTCTGTAATCTTTCGGCCAGAATCCCTGTAAATATGTTTCTGTCTTCTAAGCTGGTCTCCAGGCTTCCATACAAATGGGTTGTACCTCCTGATGCAGATATGTAGGCAGGAACTAAGCTCTGCAGCTGGGGATATCCAGCCCTCCACTTCCTGTTTCCACCAGTTTACTTCCTGCCTTCCAGCTAGCAGGTACTGTGCAACAGAGCTCTGTCACCACGTGGCAGGGCTGAAGACATCAGACTGTAAGTCACAAAATTTAATTTCTTCTTGGGATTGCTGAAGAAACACAGCACTTTAGAACACTCCTGCATGGGTCCCTGTCTCAGCCTTGAAAGCTGCATAGACTGGCTCCACTTTACCGCAGAGGTTTTTTATGCGATTCTGGGCTCAACCCAGTGATCATTTTAGCCTTGGAGTTCGTCGACTGGTGGATTTCCTCGATGGGTGCCATTTTTTTGTTGATTGGACATTTAATAGCACCTCAGTGCTCTGAGAGGATTCCTTCCTCATCGACGGCAGTGCCATTTATCTCCGGTTGACGGCTGGCTCCCTGACTCTTTCAGCCGCTCTTCGACGGTGGGCCTGCAGCTCTAATTCATCCACTCATCGACATTTCAGTGCTCTCTCACAGTGAGTGCTGTTCAGGACATAACAGAGCTTCTCACCCGTGCTGCAGGCCCCCAGCACTAAGGAGCAAGAAAGTATTAACTAATCAGGACCAAGGCAGCAGTTTAAACTGCTCAGCTTTTTGCCCTTTAAAGGGCTAGCAGCAGTGTTCCATCGGAGCTTCAGCATTCTTCCAAACAGCCTCCCGTTTTATCAGGAAACCTCGAGGGGGGGGTGGTTACGCTGATTCAGAGGGGATTAGAGCCATTTTCAGTCATGGCCTCAGATGAGCCTGCAAGGGGCAGAAAATGCCAACGTTGCAAATCTCCTCTTCTAATCACCTTTGCAGGTTCACTGTGTCTAAAATGTGAGAAGGCAGCATCTACAACTGGGGAGGGTATGACGGAGATCTCCCATGCCTTGTCTCAGACTGATAGCCAGCAGACAGTTCTGAGTGAGTAGCAGCCACTAGGTCTGAGAGAGCAGCAGCCACCAGGGAGACCCAGCAGTCCACAACCCCCTCTCTGGCCCCAGACCTCATAGACAAGCTAAATAGGGCCTTTGCACTTGACCCTGCATGCTTCAACTGGCAACCTCCGGGGTCACCAGATGTGCAACCTCACAAGAAGGCAAAAAGAAAGAGGACCCCATCCCTGTCCTCATCTAAAGAAGGACAGCTGTCCTCACATCACTATGATAAAAGAAAGAAATCCCAATACAGGAGCAGATCCTCGGACGAGGAGGATCAGCATTCCTCTCACCACAGGAGGAAGAAAAGATCTCGTTCTCGGAGCAGATCTAGGAACACCCACAAGGGGAGGCATCACAGGGACCATTCCCTGGGCTCCTCAGACTCCAGTTCTCCTTTTCCAGAAGAGGGGGAACTAGTGGACTCATCCTCAGACTCAGGTGACTTCCTGTCCAGAAACTTTGACCTGGAGGACCTAGATTTTTTCATCAAGAAGGTCATGGCTGAAATTCATCTTGATTCTTCCCCAGTGGCTCCAGCTCAGCCAAAATGGGCCTTTCGCCTGGAATCTGCCGCCAAACAGGCCACAGTCTTCCCTATTCTTCCAGCCATAGAGGACTTGCTAAATGAGGAATGGCAGGGTCCAGAACGCACCTATCCAGTGCCCCAGCGGCTCTCTAAGCTCCTCAAGTTTGACAAGAAACAATCTGAAAAGTGGCTAGAGTGCCCCAGAATCAACCCTCTGATTTTGAACCTCGCCAAGAAGATGGTCATCCCAGCTAAGGGAGGGGCATCACTCAGGGACCCAGTGGACACGAAAGTGGATGCGTCACTCAAGAAGGCCTTCAAAGCATCAGCAATATCTCTCAAGGTGGCAACTGCCAATCTTTTTTCGGCCTGAGTCGCTCTGTCCTGGGCCTCAGAATTAGCTTTTCAATTCACTGAGGACCCAGAGAAGAACAAGGTTATTATTCATCAGCTGCAATTAATTGGTTTGGCATCAGTTTATGCAGCAGACGTATCAGAGGAGGCGGTCAGGTGCTCTGCTCGGACCATGTTTTATCAGACTTTGGCTCACTGCAACCTCTGGCTTTGGGCCTGGCAAGCAGACACTTCTTCGAAGAGCCATTTGCTAAACGTCCCCATGACGGTAATCTCCTGTTTAACTCAGCTCTGAAGAAGGTAATGAAGGAATCCAGGGAGACATCTAAGATGCATATGCCCCAGTCATGAGGCAGAGGCAAATCATGGTCCTGAGGCTCCAGACGCAATTTTCGTGACCGAGGTTACAACAAGGGTCAAAACTTTAATTTCTCTGAAAAAAGGACATGGTTCTCCTCATGTAACCAGTGTAACTTAAGAGGAGGCAGATCCGATGGTGGTGGTGGTGGCACCAGAGACACCAGGAACAGCAACAGGAAGTCACAATGAAGCTATCCAGGCCCATCCTCGAGTAGGGGGCAGATTTTCATTTTTTCTCGAGGAGTGGGTCCAAACCACGTTGAACAGATGAATCCTAGACATTATCAGCAAGGTTTACCTAATAGAATTCAAATCCAAGCCCCCACTACCTCATGTGGTGCCCTCCAAAAGACAGGCTATGTTACAGGCCATTACAGACCTTCTTCAAGCTAACGAGCAAGTTCCCCCCACAGAGATCAGTCAGGGGTCTACTCCCTATTCTTCATCGTGCCAAAATGTACAGGGGGATTCAGGCCAGTCCTAGACCTCAAATTCCTGAATCATTTTGTCCGCAGCAGTACCTGCAAGATGGAAACCTTGTCATCAGTCATCAGGGATTTGCAACAAGGAGATTTTCTGGCATCCATCAATCTGCAAGATGCTTATTTGCATATTCACATCCAGGAACTACACAGGCAATATCTCAGGTTCAAGATGGGGGAGCAGCACTTCCAGTTCAAAACACTGCTATTCGGGCTTTCTTCAGCCCCAAAGATATTCTCCAAGGTGCTAGTAGTGGTCATAGCTCACCTTTGGAACCGAGGGATACAACTTTTCCCTTACTTGGACGATATTCTTATCAAGGCCCTGCAGCTCGACCAAGCAGCACAAGCAGTGGCAGTGGTAGTCCGGTGCCTATCGGCACATGGATTTGTCATCAACTGGAGAAAAAGTTCCCCAACTCCAAGCCAGACCTTGAATCACCTGGGGACAGACTTCATGACACAAGCCAACAAGGTCTTTCCCCGGGAAGCGAAATTCAGGGATCTGCTGAAGCTCACCAAGAAGTTTCGTACAGCTCCTCAGCTGCTGGATCACTCCTTCATGTAGCTAATTGGGACTCTAGTATCGCTGGCAGATTCAGTCCCTTGGGCTCTAGTCCACATGCGGCCCATTTAAGCACACTTGCTCAGGCTGCGGTCCCAGTCCAGACACAGCCAGCACCAACTGATCCCAGTTTCTCAACAGATAAAAACCTCCCTCCAGTGGTGGACTCATAGGTCAGATGTCATGAGGAGTCACAAGTTGGGCCATCCACACCAAATCCAAATCACGACCAATGCCAGCCTCAGGGGCTGGGGGCTCACTTGCATCAGCTGTCAGCTCAGGGCAAATGGTCGCTGTTAGAACAAGGTACAGCATAAACATCCTCGAGATGAGAGCAGTACGTCTAGCCCTGATAACTTTGAGCAACAAGTTCTCAGTCAGTAAGTACTGATTCTAACAGACAGTTGAACAACGGTGGCATACATCAACCATCAGGGTGGAACAAGAAGCTCAAAAATGCTACAGGAATCACTTCTTCTCTTTCAGTGGGCCGAGCACCACCTGGCAAGCATAAGGGCAGTGTACATTCCAGGACAGGAAAATGTCACAGCAGACTGGCTCAGTCGCCAAGATGTTCTTCCAGGGGAATGGGAGCTGAAAGACAGTGCCTTCCACATCCTAACAGAACAGTGGGGCAATCTTCAAATAGATCTTTTCGCCTGCTGGTGAAACTCCAAGGTAAAGCAATTCTGCTCCCTGGCCAAGGACGAACTAGTGGTGGCTCAGGATGCTTTTTCCCTAGACTGGGGTCAGTTTGGTCTCCTGTATGCCTTTCCTCCAATACCGCTTCTATCCAGAGTCCTACACAAAGTGGCTCTGGACCAGGCAGAACTGATTGTAGTCTGTCCCCAATGACCTTGTCACCCATGGTTCCTGCTTCTCATTCATCTTTCAAGGCAACCACCTCTAACCTTCCAGATCAGCCCGGACCTTCTCCATCAGGGTCTGGTACTGCACCCCAATCTGAACAGCCTCTCCCTCTCGGCCTGGAGATTGAGCGGGAAACTTTCAAAGAGCTAGGCTATGCAGCTCCTGTTATTAAAATGATGGTGAACTCACGTCACCCCTCCCTTCCTCTAAAGTGTATTACAGAATTTGGAGGAAATTCTTGCTCTAGCTCCAGTCAAAACACATACAGAGCCAGCCAATATCATTACCTGTACTACTGCCGTTTCTTCAGGATGGATTTAACAAAGGACTGAAACCAGCCACCTTACGGTTTCAGGTTTCCGCACTGGGGGCGCTCTTGTTGGTGGATTCAGGAGAGTGATTGGGTTCACATCCCTATGTCAGGAGGTTTCTAAGGGCAGCAACATCAAAGCGCCCTCCAGTCAAACCAGCAGTACCACCTTGGAGGCTTAATCTGGTTCTCAAAGCTTTGACCAAGGCTCCTTTTGAGCCTCTCAAGGAGACATCCCTCATGCATCTTACAATGAAGGTCGCTTTTCTCATAGCTATTACTTCAGCCAGGAGAATCAGTGCGCTAGGAGCCTTATCCACCAAAGAGCTGTATACTGTGTTCCATCAGGACTCTGTGGTGCTCCGAACAGATCCAGGTTTTTTGCCAAAAGTTATGTCTCCATTCCACTGCAACCAGGAGTTGATCCAGCTTTCCTTCTGCCCACACCCAAAAAATGAAAAGGAAAGGGAATTTCACATGCTGGATCCAAGACAAGCAGTGAAAATGTATATTAAAAGAACGGATTCTATTAGAAAAACTTCCAGTTTGTTCATTCTAACTACAGGTAAAAATATGGGTAAAAAACCTTCGAAGGACTCTATAGCCAGATGGATCCATTCTGTCATCACCACTGCTTATGATCAGGCTGGAGTAACCTTGCCTGGCCCTGTGAGGTCCCATTCTGCCTGGGCTATGGTCACTTCGTGGGCAGACTTCTGAGAAGCATCTCCAGCAGACTTGTGCAGGAAGGCCACTTGGTAATTTTTTTATTTTTTTTATTTTTGTTTACTTAATTCTAGGATTACAAAGACCTTTGAGCCAAGGCTCTTTTACAAAGGTTCCACGTCAGAGGCATTATGAACAAAGATGAAATTACACAAAATAGGAGAACAATAGTCACGGTACAACAACATTAGATAATTAGAGACAGGAACTTATAACAGTCAGGTGATTCCATTCACATGTTCACAGAATTCTACAAATTGGATGTGATGGCCTTGGCAGAGACGTCCTTTGGCCGCCCGAGTTCTTCAGGTGGTGGTGGACCCTTAAGGGCACTTACATTCTTCCCACCCGGGATATCTGGGGATGTACTGCTTTTGTATATCCCATTTGTATGGAAGCCTGGAGACCAGCTTAGGAGAGAGAACATGGAATTTAAATGCCTGTAAATTTTCTTTCTCTGATGGCTGGTCTCCGGGTTTCTACTTCCCTCCCAGAATGTATAAAGTTGGCCAATTGGCCATGAATGGCTTAATTTTTTTTGTTTTTTGTTTCCAAGTTCATATAGTATTGCCACATTTGGACTGCTTTTGGAAGAACTGGTGGAAGAAGGAAGTGGAGGGCTGGATATCCCCTAGCTGCAGACCTTAGTCCCTGCCTGCATATCTGCATCAGGAGATACAGCCATCAGAGAAAGAAAATATACAGGCATTTAAATTTCATTTTAAGTCTGTACTTAACAGGGAAATAGGGTGGTATGATCCACAATCCTCTGGGGACTTCTGTGGTTTCAATAGGACTGATATGTTAGCTTGATTGCAGGAGGGGGGCATGGCTTCTCCTTCCCTTAAAATTGCACTGGTAACTTTTGATAACAGAGGAATAAATTCTAATTTAAAAGTTTTATAAAACTCAGCAGGATATCCATCTGGTCCAGGGGCTCTGGAATTCTTGAGGTGTTGGATCTGATTAAGTAGTTCTTGTGAAGTAATGGAGTGGAGAGATTAGTAATGTCTGTGTCCCGAACTGAGGAGAGCATTATATTTTCTAAATACTTCTGTAGTTCTTATTCATGCTAGGACCTCGTTCCGAGGAATAAAGAGCTTTATAGAAATCAGTGAAGTGCTAAGAGAGTTCTTTAGGGGAAATAAGTACTTGTGCTGTGGTGCTATGTTTTAGTTACTGCCCTAGAGGTCACTTCTTTCCATAATTGTGCTGATAGTTTAGTAGCCCTATTGCCTTGTTTGTAAAAGCATTGTTTGGCGAACCTTAGTGATCCTTCTGTCTTATACTCCATTAACTTTGTTAAAGTTTTCCTAGCTTCTTCCAACTGTGTTTTGATCTTTGCATCCAGTGTAGGTTTATGCTGTGGTTCTAGACTGGCAATGTGCTGTTCTAATTTGGTCTGTTGGCGTATTCTATTTTTTTTAACCTGAGTGACAAAATAAATTATTTTGCACTGCAGAAAAGCTTTAAGGGCATCCCAATACATCGGCCTAGGTGTCTTCTGGGGGATTAAGTTGTTGAAAGGAGCATACCTCCTCTTTGATAAATTTTTTTTTTTTTTTTTTTATTTCTTTTTCCATCCTGGTCACGGTCCTAGGAGCCTCTCTTAGGCATCCAACCGAGTACTGCCCTGTCTGAAGTCCCCCCAACTGAGCCTTCCTCTCTCCTCCGCTCCACCTCACAGCTGGCACCACCGGCTTGACCCCTCCAGAGTGGGGCCACCCCTCCTACGTTGGGTGCACTTGCACACATAGACTTCAGCTGCGGGTGTGGGCCCCTGGCAGAGGAACCCTGAAAGTCGGCCAGGTTGGACCCGGCAGTGGGCATGAGGGGTTGCTGCCGTCACTTACCCCAGGACCATATTTTTCCATATTCTGTGGTTACCCCCCCATGCATGGGCATGCCCCATGCTCTAGTGCACGGCAATCCTGCCTGCGTCGGCCAGGCTAGTACGTGCTGCCTGGCTTGCTGCAGTGCCCCCTCCAATCTCCACTGGGGGTCCCTAGCACGCCAGACCAACCCATCCCCTTAGTCTAGGGAGGAGAGCACCACACAGGCGCTCAGTCCTCAACCCTCCCCTGCCAACCCCCGGCGCATGAGTCCGTTCTCAAACTCCGGCCGCCGCGGCGCCAGGTGTGGGGCCCAGCGCCTCAACCCTCAGCGTCACCGGTCCAGCCTTGATAACATTTTTAAAATCTTCCTGAGCCAAAAGACTAACATTTAATCGCCGTGTGCAGCTTTTGTTTTGGGGGGGCGAAGACTAGCCTCATGGACCCTGGAGCATGATCTGAAAGGGTACTATTACCAGTTTTAGAGATTTCCACTATGTAGGCCCAAGCTGTGGGAAGCAAAAAGTGTTAAATTCTAGAATATTGATTATGCCTTGGTGAATAGTACGAATAATCACGCATAGTGGATGGAGATGCCTCCAGATGTCCATGAGGCCATACTCATGTATAATTCATTTACGTGCGGTTGCTGCCTGTGATTTCGTCCCATGATGTATATCTGATTTATCTAACTGGGGGATAGGGAGGTGTTGAAATCTCCTCCTAATTACCAAACTCTGGGCATCTTATTATTGTATCTGAAATTACTTCAGTAAAAAAACTGATCAGAGATGCTCTTCATTTGGTGCATATAGATTTAGTATTATATAGGGACGTCCCCCAAATTCTTCTTTCATTTGTATGAAGCAACCTTCAGGATCAGTCTGGACATATGTCACCTGTATTAGAAAATGTTTTCGAATTAGTCTGGCCACCCCTCTTTTGTTGGGCTGAGACTCACAGTGTGAGGCATATACTTCTCCCACCCAAGATCTCTTTAATTTACTATGTTCTAGAGCATTCAAGTGGGTTTCTTGCAGTAGAGCTAGCTCTGCTTTTGCCTTTTACAATTCTTGCAATACCATAGATCTGTTTATTGGGTTATTCAATCCCTTAACATTGTAAGTTACTACCTTTTGTTCTGTCATTATGGGGGATAAAAAGTAAACCAGTCCAGACCCACCCCTCCAGTTTCCAGCGAGAGCGCACACCTTTAATATAATAATAACAACAAAGGTAACCTTATGTAACAGATAGTTTGTTAGATACCTGGAACAATGAAGATTTTAAATTTAAACATATATTAAACTAACAAAATGTGCTTCAAGGTATTACGCTCGATTGCACACCTCCAAAGTATGATGTAGGATGGAATGGGATACAGAGATCACCTATTAAAGGTGGTCCAAATCTGACCTATTCTTTATAATTTATGGTCAGAAGAGCGTCACACTGCCTGCAATGGGTATTGCTGTGCTCGGTCTTTGGCACGCTTAAGTACCTGAGCTAATATGCAGCAAGGTATGAGGTCTTGAGTTCCCTGCCAAATGCCACGCCTTTCTTGTGAATTTTTGAACTGTTCTTTGAGAACCAGGACAGAGAGGTCTGAGATGGCTTGATCAGACTGACAGAAATGTTGTCCCCATTTTTTTCAGTCTATTTCTCCTTTATGGTGTGCATGTGTGAGTTCATCTGGGTTCGATGGGGTTGCCCAGTTTCCCCAATATAGTCTGCATGTGGACACTTCTTGCACTGGGCGTAATAAACAACATTCTGGGATCCACATGTATAACTCCCATATATCTGGCCTTGCTTGTTTTGGGGGTGTTGACAAAGTCTGAAGTGGAAGTGTGCTTGCACACTTTAAGTTTAGGAATTTATTGTATATATTTATTTCAACTTTGATAACTGGGTAAGTACACTGGCAACAGTTGCCTTTTTCAGGCACGACCCGGATGCAACAGTTAGAAGAGATGCAAGTCACAATTGGGGTACCTCAGGGATCAGTCCTGGGGCCAGTCCTCTTCATCAGTGACATTGCAGATGGTCTGGAGGGTAAGGTTTGTCAGTTTGCAGATGACTCCACGATCTGCAACAGAGTAGATGATCCAGATGGGGTGGGCAAAATGAGAAGAGATCTGGATAAACTAGCAAAATGGTCAGAAGAGTGGCAACTGGGGTTTAATGCAAAGAAGTGCAAGATCATGCACGTAGGGAAGAGAAACCCTGGAGCCACCTATAGGCTGGGAGGGGAGTTGCTGGCAGTCACAAGGGAAGAAAGAGACTTGGGCGTTATCATCACTGATGACCTGAAATCATACAAGCAGACCACCAAAGCAGTAGGTAAGGCTAGAGGGATGTTGGGGTGTATTAGTAGGGGTATCACAAGTCGGAAGAGGAAGGTAATAATCCCTCTTTACAAGACACTAGTTAGGCCCCATCTGGAGTACTGCTTGCAGTACTGGAGGCCACACCTTCACAAGGACATTAACCAAATTGAGGCAGCCAGAGAAGGGCAACCAAAATGGTGCAGGGATTGCATCAGAAAACATATGCAGACAGATTAACTGAGCTCAATATGTATACCCTAGAGCAAAGGAGGGAGAGCGGTGAAATGATTAAAACATTCAGACACCTTAAGGGCATAACAGGGTGAAAGAGTCTAACATGTTTCAATATAAGAAAAATAGCAGGACAAGAGGACACAGCATGAGATTAGAGGGAGGCTGATTAAGGGGTAATGTGAGGAAGTTATTTTTCACAGAAAGGGTGGTGGATGTATGGAACGGCCTACCTCAGGAAGTGGTAAATATGAATACAGTGCACGGCTTCAAACAGGCATGGAATATGCATAAGAGAGCAATACAGATGAGTATGGATGGATAGGCCATTGACAGAGCAAAGGCCAATGGCACATTCATAAGGTTGAAAAAGAAATGGGCAGACTGGACGGGCCTTGCGGTCTTTATCTGCCATCAACTTCTGTGTTTCTATGTTTCAATTGCACAGACAGGAATAGATAAAAAATATACAATGTTTTACAGAGAGTACAAGTTGCAGTCTGTTCTATCCTCTTCTGTCTCGTCTGTCTGGTTGCGCAACCAAATTTTCTTGTGAGACCTAGGAACTGATCACTCCGACGGTTTCACAGTTCTCCACCTCTCGCTATCTCTCTGCCTTCCCTTGCTATTTCTGTCTTTTCTTCCCACTTGCATATCTGCTGGTATTAAAATATATGTGAATCTTTATGTGGAAATGTCACTGATACTGAGATCCCTTTGTTTAAAACTGTATGTAGTTATACTGTTGAAATGATTGCAAAGCTATTTGGAACTCAAGGGGTTAACGTGAGAATGCTGGACACAAAATCTCTGCAGAGCTGGCTACAAGAGGTCAGTTCTGGGTCATTGTGTTCTTTTTGCTGCACCTGCAAGAACATTGGAAACATACAAGAATGTTGTGTGAGAAGTATGCTGTTTTCTTAACGAGTTTCCCAGGCACAGACTTATAAAAAGAACAGCAATGCTTGTGCAAGAGAGAGACAGAGACTGAGATTTGAAATTGAGAAGAAAAACTCAGAAGAAGGACTCTGTTTTCTATGTTTGTACTGCCACTGTAAATAGTTATGCTGAACAATTTTTATAAAATGCTAATTGCGAATTTTGAAACTGCTCTTGGTTATCCTATGCTTCCTGACCTGTGCCTCAATGACCTACCCCTGAGACCAGGATTCTTTCAACCATCTTGTCTAGAATCCAGTCTAGTAAGGCGTGATTATCAGATTTATGATTCAGTCTGGTTGGTGTTTGTGTGATTTAGTTCAACTGGCAAGAGTATAGCTACGTATTGGGATTCATTGACCAGCCAATTTAAGTTGAAATCCCCTAGTACAGTTAGTTCAGAATGCGCAAATTCTGCAGTCTTGTGTGTTAGGTCATGTAGACCTTCGAGCCCCACCTTAGGTGGATTATATATGCAAAAGACCATTAGGATTTTTGGGCCCAATTTAATGTTAATGGTTAGCCATTTGCACTTAGTGCTAGGTGTGTGGTGGCTATCACTTGTTTCTGCCTTAAGGTCAGAGTGTATGTATATCAGGATTCCACCCCCCTTTTTGGAGTGGCTTGTCTTTACAAAAAATGTTAAAACCGGGGAGAGAAATTTCAGAATCCTTGATTGTTGGGGTAAGCCAGTTCTCCAAGAGTGCCAGAATGTGAGGTTTGTGGAGGGAAGTAAAAGCCTCCAATTCAGGTAATTTTGGGACTACACTTCTAATGTTTAGGTTTATAAGGTGAAGGCCTTGTGGCCGGTTCAGATCCACTGGACTGAGCAAGTGTTTTTAGAAGAGCTATGGTTAACATCTGCGTACCCAAGGAGCAGAAGTATACTGCTGAATATATTGAAAAACGGAGCAATATACCTGAAAAAAAAGCGGGGTGTGCGATGGCCTAGCGTAATAACCCAGGGCACGGGTCTGTTCCTTAGGCTCATCTCTCCGGCAATTATTGAACCTTTCACCTTCATATTTAACCTTGCCCTCTCCTCATCCACAATGCTGGACTCTTGGAAACATGCTAACGCTGTGCCTATTTTCAAAACAGGCAGTCCCCTTTCTCCTGATAATTATAGGCTTATCTCCCTTCTCCTCAACCTGCGCAAGCTACTGGAAAGAAATCATGCACTTCCAATTCTCAGAGCATTTCAGAAAGTATAATCTGCTGTGCCCTCAGCAGTACGGCTTCTGTAAACACCACCACAGCACATTATCCTTAGCCCATTTCTCTAACCATGTCCTCAGAAACATGGACATGGGTAAGGCCACTGGTGCTGTATTCGTAGATCTGACTAAGGCCTTTGACCTCGTCGACCACTCCCTCCTCCATTCCACTCTCCTACACCTTGGTTGCTCTGCTGAGACAACAGCATGGTTTAGAAACTACCTCAAAGGCAGGTCCCAATCTGTTACAATTGGTACAGCTTCCTCCCTTGACCTACCAGTATCCACAGGGGTTCCCCAAGGCTCCATCCTTGGCCCCCTTTTTTTTCCATTTTTATTAGTGCATTCCCAGCTAAGAGCCTCACCTGTGAGGCTCTCCTCTATGCAGATGAACTTGTCATTTGCCATAGTGACAAGTCTCTTGCAAACATCTCCTCCTCTCTTACGCTTAAATATGGTGCTACCCACAATTGGTTTGTTTCCAGTAAACCCTAGGTAAATAAAAAGAAAACAAAAACAGTGTTATCCGGATCCAAACCATTCCTCACAAAAGTCTCCAAGGCAAATTCCTTCCTCCTTGTACCCACACCTGCTGCCCCCCTCCCCTTGAAAATGTCCCTAGTTTCAAATACTTAGGTGTCATCCTGGACTCTTCCCTTATGTTCACTGACCACATCAATAATTCTGTGCGCATTAAATTTTTTAAAACTCAAGTGGAAAACTTGGGACTGACTGATGTCTGGAGGACAATGCATCCGACATCTCCAGGGTATAAATTTCAATCAGGCTGATTCCATTCATATTCAAGGCTAGATTATTTTATAACAACATGTGAACATTTTTCATTAGTGAACGATGTCATTGTCAGTCCAAGGTTCCTCTCCGATCATCACCCATTACTCCTACAGGTTGAGCTCGGTAAGAAACCAAAACATACCTTATGGAGACTCAATCCACTCATACTTCAAGATAAGGAATTCGATAAACAAATGAAGGAAAGAATTCCACTTTTTTTACAAGAGAACCTCTCCCCCTCCATATCAGAGGCAATGTTATGGAATGCCATGAAGGCAACCATCAGAGGAGAGATCATAGCTTATGCTACAAAAAAGAAAAAGGAAAGGGAGGAAGAATATGCAAATTTAACAAACCAACTGCAAACTTATCAACTACTATACAGAGATGGGTATGACGAACTAACGAAAAAGATAAGGGACACAAAAGCAAAGTTGAAGAAATTAATAGATAACAAGATTCAACAATCCCTAATCTATATGAAACGTTCTAACTATGAGTGGGGAACCAAAGGAACTAGCAGGATAGCACACAAATTAAGAGCCAGGAAAAAAATAGTAATTATCACTAAAATAAGAAACCCTAAAACTAAACAGATGGTGCAAAGGGAAAATTATATACGGTATGTATTTTCATGCTATTATCAACAGCTATACAAATCAGAAGAGGAAGCCATGACAGAACAGAGACAGGATTTTCTCAAATGACTGCCTCTTCCCAAACTAACCCAGGCTCAGACAAAAAAATTGGAATCCCCATATCAACAGAAGAAGTTACTTTAGCAATAAGGAACCAGGCAACAAATCATTGCCCAGGCCCAGACAGCTTCACTAGCGAATGGTATAGACTATTTCAGGGTGAGTTGATAAATAGGATGCATTCGCTATTCAAGGAAATCATGGAAGGGTCTCACCCCCCTCCTTCATGGGATTATGCCATGATATCAGCAATACCCAAACCTGAAAAAAATAAGCTAGACTCATCATCGTACCGATCTATTTCCCTATTAAACACAGATTATAAAAATCTACACCTCTATTTGGGCATCCCGGTTAGAAATACTTCTCCCACAAATAATCCATACAGACCAGGCAGGATTTATAAAACAACGAAACACCACGGATAACATCAGAAAAACGTTGTTATTGATAGAACATATCCAAAACAGAAAAATCCCCATAGCTATACTTAGTTTAGATGCCGAAAAGGCCTTTGATGGGGTGTCGTGCCCTTTTCTTTGGGACACCCTATCAGCATACCACTTTCCAAATTCTATGTTAACCTGGCTTCAACATCTCTATTCCACCCCAAAAGCCTATGTCCGGATTAATAGGGGACTATCACCACCCTTTCCATTAGGTCGTGGGACCAGATGGGGATGCCCCCTGTCTTCTCTCCTCTTTACATTATACATAGAGCCACTGGCAACAGCTCTGAGAGAGACAGATAAAATCACAGGAATCTCACTTCACCAAACCGAATATAGAACCAGTCTCTTTGCAGATGATCTCCTTTTGACTTTACTAGATCCAACACAATCTATTCCAAAAGCTTGGAAAATTTTAAAGGAATATGAACAGGTGGCAGGCTTCAAATTAAATATAACAAAAAACAAAGTTCTCTTGTTTAACTATATCCCTCTCTCCGGCTCTTAAACAAGCCTATCCAATTAAATGGCGGTTGATCAAAATGAAATATCTGTGGATTAATATCCCCTTAAACCCAGAAATGATGGAATTAGTTAAGATCTAAAAAATTGGGGGAAACTCCCATTGACTTTCTTCCAAAGAATAGAAACAATCAGAATGAATGTTCTTCCCAGATTGCTCTATCTGTTTCGGAACATTCCACTGTTCCCATCCCAGTACTACTTCAAATCTTGGGACAAGCAAATATCCAAATTTGTATGTGGTGGTAATCGCCCCAGGATCAGACTAAACCTCTTAAAATTGGCATTGGTACAGGGAGGGCTTAATCTACCGGATTTAAAACTATACGTGAAATCAGCGTTCTCATGTATCTACTAACCTTGGTTATGAAAAAACTACCACGCCCCTTGGAAGACCTTAAAATTTCATTTGAATGATCTTCATGATATCCAAAGAATTCTCTTCTCCTCTCCGGATAGGACAATTCCTCTGAAAGACTTTTCAAATATTACCTCACAAGTATGATATCGAAATAGAAAGCAGCCTCTGTTACAACCGATATATGAGTACTGCAAGTGGATTTTGGAGGAAGATCTTTTCCTTCCGGCACATTCAGATCTAACATTTATTCGTTGGCAACAAACGGGACTGGGACAGATATTTATATTTTTAAACCAGACAGGAGTTCTTCCTTTCGAGGAACTAGTTAGCAAATATAACCTACCACATACAGACCGATTTAGATACTTCCAGGTAAGAGATTATGTATTAAGGAGTAAAATAATTTCGGCTAAATTGCCACATCCGCTTCCCCTGCTTTTGAAGCTGTACCTGGACCACATACAGGGTAATCACTGGGATCATCTTGTAGGAACAGTGTATAAAACACTGAGATCTTTAACTTCAGAAACTACTAACTTTATCCTGATCAGTTGGAATAAGGACTGAGATAGAGAAATTCAGTACGATCAATGGTCTGGGGGGCTTTGACAGCAATAAAAAATTGCTTCCTCAAACATGTGGAGAGAATTTTCTTGGAAATGTCGATACCGATATTTTCACTCCCCAGCGACTCTTGCTAAATATCTTCCGGAAAGATATGGACTGTGCTGGAGAAATTATGGATGCAGATTGGCAGATCTGGCACATATTATGTGGCAATGCCCATTGTTAATGCCATTCTGGATATCACTACAGGTAGCAATATCCCATAGCATGGGGGAGACAGTGGAAATAACAGAGGAAATGTTCCTGATAGACATATATCTGGATCGCTCTCACTCGTGGAATAAAACTTTGTTGCCAGTGTGTTTATTGATGGCAAAGAAAACTCTAACAAGGAGATGGATGTCAACTAAAATCCCAATTATACAGGAATGGCAAGAAATAATAAAAATATATATCAAATGGAAATTTTATCAGCTAAAATGAAGGACGGAGAACAGATAGTTAGAACACAATGGCAGAGATGGGTCATTTATATGATGAGGGCTGACCCAAATTTCTGCCCTTGGGTGGGGGGATGGAGATGAAATATACTCAATATTAATAACAAATAGAAGAAATGGAATAAAACAGCCTTATGTATAAATCCACAGATCTGCAAGAAATATACTATACATATATATTGGACAACCTCTGTAAACATCTACTAACTAAATGATACTGTGTCTTAAAAGTATGTATGTTAACCCTTTTTTTTCCTTTTTATAAAAAGTAAAAGTAAAGGGAAAATATGGAAAATAAAGATAAAAAAATTGGGCCGGCCGCGCATGGTTGGATTTCCGGCTTGCGGCATCGTGACGGGTGGGGAAACGAGCCGGGAGCTGAAGGGCTGCGGGAGGACCTGAGTCCCAAGGACTGCTCGTCCCTCCGGGAGGGGGTACCTGAGCTCGGTGCTTGTCTGACCCCAGGTGGAGACCTGAGGTACAGCAAGCCCGATACTCCAACAGAGGGGACCGGCGTGCCAGGCGTGGCGCTTACGCCTTGACGCCATCGGACCTTGTACGCGAAACACCAGAAAAACCCTTGCAGCCTCGGTAGACGGAGCACCAGGGCCCGACCTTCAATGCCCTACCTGCCCGGAGACAGCATGCCGACAAAGATTAGCGGAACGGGCGGGTGGAAGGGTGTCCCGCCTGCACTCCGCCTGGGGGTATAGCCACGGGTCCATGGGGCATGGACTGCAACTGCCCAGGTAGGTGAGCTAAGGCTGATAAGCTGCTAGGTGTCTCCCAAGAGGAGGGGCTGCAAGTAGGAGGAGGATAAAGAGAAAATTAAAAAAAAAAAAAAAAAAAAAAAAAAAAATTCTGTGGGCAGAGTTAATCAGAAGCTAGGTGCCATCTACTGTCTAAATCAGTTCTGTCTTATAAAGCGCGCCTAGCAATTGCACGAGGAAACCGTCAACCCCTCCTTGAATACTGCTCTCCCATCTATTCCTTTGTATGCTCAGCTTTGCGCTCTAGACTGAACTCTGTCTACAGTAGTATCTGTCGCTGTGTCCTCCATGCCCCTTATTCTACCCATCATTGTGTATTGTACCAGTCACTTGGTTGGCTCCCACTGCAAGGATGGTTCAGCTATGCCCTTGGGGTCTTAGTTGACAATACTCTGAGAGGTGGCCACCTGTCCCTGTACTCATACATCCTCATGGGCAGAGTGGCAGTTAGAAGCCTCCATGAATCATCTGCCCCCCCAATCCGGTAGTTCCACGAATCTTCTCTACCATGGGCAATAAAGCCTTTTCCGTCTCTGCTCCCTCCCTATGGAACAGACTCCCCACCTCACTCTGCTCTTCCACCTCCCATCTGTCTTTCAAAAACAATTTCATAGACTGGCTACTGTCTGAAGCCAAATGTCACTGCTGTCCCGAATAATCTCTGGCATCCTCCTCCATGCCCACCCCGCCCACCCATTAGTGGGATCTCGTCCCTTTCTACACTCACCACTTTCTCCTCTCCTGTCCTCTTCCCTCACTTTTCGGCTGCTGCTGTCACCTTCCTACTCTAAGTCCCAGCGCTATTTGCTAAGGGGAAGTGTTGTACTCGATTTCCGAGTTCCAATCTGATTGTTGACCTGTGCACTATTAGTGTACCTGAATGCATTTTGCACTTCACATATCATATATGAGAATTATGTTTGGTCTCCGTGTTTTGTGACTTGTATTTCAGCCTGTTGCCTGGCCTGTGAATATGTATTTTTGACCTGTATACCAGCCTTTTTCGGCATGTTGTATTTTATATAATTGTACTTTATGTAATGACCCCATGTTCTGTAATTTCCTACACCTCAAGTTGAGGCCTGTATTTACTGTTGTTCTCCACACCTGTATTGCTTAATGTGCCATGCTGTGGCTCAGGTCATGCCGGAAAACAGTACTTTGGATCAGTGCACTCACCTGGTTATCAAAGGCATAAATAAATAAGTAAATTAAATAGATAAATAAATAAATAAAGGTAAACAGATGGAGTTGAACTGATCTGGACCTCACACTGAGTAGTGAGAGAGCACATAAGCACTGGCATATCCTAGTAATAGGATATGAAACTAACAGTGCAGGCATTGAAATGTACTAAAATAAAATACATCCCCCTTTCCCAATGCACTGTGTATTATATTTGTGCTGTGTGGATTAAAATGGACCTTCCCTAGTCATTTTGACTTTCATGCATTAATTACCCCTTCTTGCATTGATTCTGGAATTGTATTTCATTAATGTCTGCTGCAGTTAGTTTTGGTATTCTGAGCTGCTAAAAACTGCAGGGCATACGGGAGTTTTTATAGCAAGCCTGGTGTTGCTGTGGGCCCATGCTGACATCATTGTAGGGCAGAGTCAATTTCACAAAAAAAACAAACAGAAAAACATACAGATGAGGCATTTAGATTTTGGCATAATGCATTGCTAACAGGATGTCTTGGGGAAGGGGGAACACAGTATGTACACTGAGTACTGGTAGGTTTCCCTTGCAACACTGTTGCAACTGCATGGTACTGAACAGTGTGAGTCACTCCTCTGTCTTACAGCGATGTCATCAGGAGCTAGCAGCCCAGCAAGCTGAACAGCAAAGGCAAGTGCAGTAGGGCTCAAAAACAAATCCAAATGATGAAAGGCCGAGCAAACCTTGGCCAGAAATAACACATGCATATACCTTTTGAGGTCTAGTACTGCATATAATGACTACAAGCTGTAACTTTTTGGACCATCAGGGAAGGTCCTCTTTAAATTGCAGCTCTGCATAGGTCAAAGAAAGAGACTAAGTTACAAGTTCAGCACTATACAATAAGAGGGATTACACTAAATTAATCTAAAATTAAACTGCAGTGTGGTAAATAAAAATATTGTGCTGTAACTATCACAGGGAAGTGTAAATTCATGCAGGAATGGATGCTGCTGTCCTTGGATTCAGTTCAGGTTGGTGCCAAAATGCATAAGCGGGAGCCATGGGTTAGCAGTACCTTCTGGCAGAGGTTGAATGCAGGGGAGAGCGGCTTCACGTAGCCCTCGACGACCCTCAGGGTCCAGCGGAGGGAGTTGGTGCAGCGTTGGGAAGCTTCTGGAAGGGCTGAACGCAGAGGAAGGTGACTTCACAGAGCCCTCACAACCCTCGGGGTCCAGTGGAGAAAGTTGCTGCAGCATTGGGCAGCTTTTGGCAGGGTTGAACGCAAGAAAGGGCAGCTTCACAGAGCCTCCACTACCCTTGGGGTGCAACGGAGGGAGTTGTTGCAGTTTTGGGCGGCAGGGGAGATATTGCAGCGTTTTAGTGCCTCCCAATGTTCTGTTGTTTTGGTCAGGTGTAAGTTTGCTTCTAACAATCATGTTAGATAAGTCTGATGGTTGTTTGAAAGACTGTAAAGGTGGTTCCTGGAAAATACATTTCTTTTTTTTCTTTTTTTTTTTTTTTAGCTATACTTTTTCCTCTTGAGGCATACTTGTCTGCTCCCTTCTGCCTGGCAACTCCACTGGGATATCCAGCCGCCATCCATTCTCCTGCACTCCATTAGGGTCTGCCTTGTCCCCTGCGGCTTACCCCCTGCAGCGGGGTGATGGGGAGCCCCCAACTCACCCACCTGAAATGGATCCAGATCAGGCGCGCCCCCAGAGACGGAGATCTTCGAGCGCCCATCAAGCCGGTTGACAAGGATGCCATTTTTCCCTCTTTCTCTCCCCATGAGCCAGTGGGCGTGCAGTGACACCGGCGGAGTAGATTGCGCATGCGCTGCCCCCTGGTGTCTGCCCCCAACTCTCCCCAGAGCATAGCATGCATCTTGTCCCCCAGCCTCTGCCAGGGGGCAATCATGCGCTGACTGTCGTGGACCCCCACACCAGAGAGGGAGAGCAGTCCATCGGACACTGGATCCCTCTCCTCCCCGCCAACCCCTGGTGCTCATTCCCAAACACTGGTCGCTGGCGTGGCACGAGGTGCAGGCGACCAGCACCTCAACCCTCAGCGCCACCGGGCCGGCGGAAAATACATTTCAAGGTGTCATCCTCACAGAATATTGGTTGTTGGTTCTTAATCATTTTTCGTAAGGGCTCCAGATCAGGTTTGTATGTAACAACCAAGGACATCCGGTTGGTGGTGGCTTTTTCTTTATATTGTAGTATTTCTCTCTTTGTATAAGCGTGGAAGGTTCCACAGCTTTGGCAATTTCTCATTCAGTAAATGTTTTCTCAGTGTGTCAAGGTGTTTATCTTTGTCCTCCTCACTCGAACAGATTTGGAGCTAACAAAGTGCTTGACTGTACATTACATTTGTTAGCGTGCCTAGGGTGATTGCTGTCTTTGTGTAGGTATCTCTATCTGTTCGTTGGTTCCTACAGATACTGGTCTGTAAGGTTCCATCTTTGGTGGTAACTGTGGTATCAAGGAAATCGATGCTGATTTTAGAGTACGCCAGGGAAAGTTTAATGGCTGGGTTGAGGATGTTAAGTTCCTGGTGAAATTCTTTGTTTGTGAGTACCTTATGTTCAAATTATAAATATATCATCAGTATATTGGAAGTATGCAAGTGGTTTGATTTTACTTGTTACAGGAAATCCTCTTCCAAACTGTCCATGAAAAGGGTGGCATATTGTGGAGTCATCCTGGTGCCCATTGCTGTTCCCATAGTTTGAACACGTTTACCCCTGTAGCGGCCAGCGAGGTCCCACAACGACTACAGCGCCTCGCCGCGGTGGGAACTCCGCTTGAACCCGGGCGCTGCCTGTCGGGGTCCTGCACCCCCAATCTGGTCCGACTGGAGTTGAGAATCTTGTGTGTGGGGTGCGGGGCTGGGAGGGCAAAGCCCTACAGAAAACAAGAATTTAAAAGTGAACAGCAGCCGACTGCAGAATGCAAATAGACCTGCCGGTGTCGCTGACAGGGCGTTCGACAGAATTTCTGTCGGACTCCTGTCGTGGATCCATGACACCATAATGTTTGCTGCTGAAACAGAAGTTATTGTGGGTCACAGTAAATTTGACAAGTCTGGCAATACATTTTGGGTGGATGTCATGGTGCTGTCAGGGCCGGATTAAGGCATAGGCACAACAGGCCCGGCCTAGGGCCCTATCTGATAGGGGGCCCCCTTCATTCATTCCCGCTCATCATTCTTTATGCTTCATTTTTTTTTAATCACTCTGTGAGGCCTGAAATGGAAAGCTGTGGAAAATGCACTTTTTGAGGGGAGGAAGGGAAGGGAGTCGGGGGCTGCTGGCCTGGCCTGGCTGACTGATCCTGATCGCATCGCAGCAGCGCAGCAGATAGGAGAATGATTTCCTTTCCATAAATTCCACCATAATGAAGAGCAAAGGAGTGAGTCAGCCGACGAGACCTGAAAGAGTTAATTAACATAATAATACTGTTCCCTTGGCTTCTACTCGGCAATACTTGGCTTCCTGGCCAAATGCCCTTTGGGGTAACCATTGCCTCAGTGCTTGCACACAGAGGTTCTTTGTCTTTTAAATGTTTTTTTGTTTTAATTGGGTTCACCACAACATAACCCAGATAGACCATCTTAGGAAAGCTGGTTTATTCCACTGGGGTGTCAAGCAGACAAGGCATACTGAAGAGTCCTGGTAGGACGAAACACATGTCTATGTCTTCTGTTGGTACCCTTTGCAAACTGTGTGAGAGGCCTTTTGGCACCATGCATTTCTGCTTAAAGTTGAATAATATTCTTTGGTGATTTGCATATGCAGCCCATGATGCTTTACATTGTGGGGGAATGTGTGAGTTTGTATTTCTTATAATAATACTGTACTGTGTCTGTCTAGACTGTACTGCTTGCTTACTGTTGGCTCTGGTGCCATGGTCAGGTGTTGCTCTGCAGAGATCATGATTGGAACATTTGAGTTATGCTTGGTTTGCCGTCCCGCCGGAGTCCTGTAGTTTGCCTCTCCTCGCTTGCTTATAGGATGCAACCCACCTCTCTCCGATCGCCAGATCATGATTGTGTGCTTATTTCTATTCTGCGGCCGACTTTGAAGCCTTGCTTTTGGCTGCCTTCAAAGAAGTTGCTAAATTTGAGTAATTAATTTTGACTCAGTCACTCATGTCGACTCACCAGTAGAAAACAGGAAGTTATTATGCCTCTGTACAGACAGCTGGTGAGACCCCATCTGGAGTACTGCGTGCAGTTCTGGAGACCCAATCTCCGCAAAGACAGACAAGATGGAAGCTGTCCAGAGGAGGGCAACTAAAATGGTGCAGGGTCTGCACCGGAAGACATATGAAGAGAGACTTAAGGAGCTTAATATGTGTAGCCTCGAGGAAAGGAGGGAGAGGGGGGACATGATAGAAACTTTCAAGTACCTCAAGGGAATCAACAGAGTCCAAGAGGGTAGCATCTTTCAAAAAAGAGGTGTGCAAGAACAAGGGGCACAATTTGAAGATAGAGGGGTGACTCAGAGGTAATTTAAGGAAGTATTTTTCACAGAGGGTTGTGGATGCATGAAACTGCCTTCCGAGGAGGTTGTGGAGTCAAAACAGTGGTGGAATTCAAGCATGCATGGGACAGTCATAAGGCAATTCTAGTGGGTGGGGGTAGGAAGACGTAGGCTGCTGGTTAACTAGGATCTGCAGCTTATCCATTAGGTAGGGAAATGGGCAGACTGGGTGGGCCAAGCGGTCCTTATCTGCCGTCAAAATCTATGTTTCTATGTTTCTATGTGACTCGACTTGACCGTGCCATGTGACTGACTGGTTGTAGTACAGTACTAGCTAGTAGTAGCTATTTGCCTAAGTTGCCTTTTATTGAATTTTTGGTCGGGTCCCGGTCGAGTAATTTAGAACAGGGCCCCGACAGTTCGTGGCCGTCACTGCAGTGTCTACTGTCTTGCCCGCCAGTGAAAATCTTACCCGTACCTCCCCTCGCGGCCTGCGTGTCAGTCCCCGATCAGACCCCGACACCGCTGAGTAGGAGTAGAACAACACCTGAGAGAGAGAGAGAGAGAGACGACTGGCTGCCTGCTAAGAAGAGAAGAGTCCCGTCCAGTCCACACTGTCCTCCTCCGTCCTCCCTCCTCCTGAGGTGAGTCTCTCAACTGATCGAGACAACAAGTCACTCCAGTCCAGACTGTACAGACATTCAGAGAACAGGTAAGGCACTTAGGGTCTTAGGCACATCATAACGTGGTGATGGTTCTGGTTCAAGATTGGTGGTGCTTGATGGAGCCTGGAGACAAATTGGATCGCTATGTTTTTCACCGACTGTCTGAGCCTTGTCTGAGTGAAAGGCAAAGCTGAAGAGTCAGTAAGTCGTCAAGGTTACTTAACTTTAAGCCTTTTTTGGGGGGAGCTAGTGAGTGAGCCGTCCAGGCTGGGGGATAGGAAGCAGCCTTGGCAAGGCCCAGGGTGGGAGAGATAGTTCTAACTTGTCTTTTTGAATGAACAGAAAGAATGGCAAGCTGATTATTTCCTGCCCTCACGACAGCCTTCCTGAGGAGGTTGTGAGGTCTAAAACTGTGGGAGAATTCAGGAATGCATGGGACAGACATAAGACAATTCTTGTGAGGGTAGGAAGAAATAGGCTGTTGGTTAACTAGGATCTGCGGCCTATCCTGTAGGTAGGGAAATGGGCAGACTAGGTGGGCCGAGCGGTCCTTATCTGCCATCAAAGTCTGTGTTTCTATGTTGTGTTTGTGTGTCGGATTTTTGCACCTTAGCCTATGCCGCTGTAGAGAGCAGCTTGGTTCAGCCACCTGCAGCTAGAACAGTGTGGCTGTGCAAGCCAGGTCAGGTGTCTGTTTTCAAGTACAGCCAAGGTGCATGTTACAGCCCCAGGCTCATTTGTTTCACAGAGTCAGAACTGCATTATTTCATTGCTAATAGTCAGATTGGAGATATGCAAGACTGAAGTCCAGTTCTGAAGAACTGCCTGTGCTGTCCTGTACAGAGTTATGATCCATCTGACAGTGAATGGAGTAGATAGGGAGAGAGTTCTGAGGGTGCCTGGTGTGTGGAGGGGGTATTTCCTTGAACATATTTCAGCAGTGAATCAGCCTGAATTGAACCATTTCTGAGGGGGATGCTAGGTTGATGACTAACTCCAGGTTAGGGGCAAACAATAATATGGACTGGGGATGTGAGTGATGCCCTTACCAAGTTTGTGTGAGACATGAAAGAATGCCCTGGCAAAAGAAAAGACAGTAGTACATAACAGCAGTTTCAGTGGCTCAGTAAGTTCCACCACGTTCACCGCAGAATGGAAGATCAGACGTTTTATATCAGGAACTTGGGATAATACACAACAGAGACACCGCAGTGCATCACTAGGAGGGTGTTGCAGTGCTGAGGTGGGTCTCATCCTTTGGATGAGCTGTAAACTGAGGTCCCTCATGTCTATCTCTAGTGGCTCTTCATGTGGATGACCATGTACAAGAATAAACATATTAAACTTACAAATGTTGACATTTCAGAGATTCCTTAAGGGGTCAACTTATTGCATATACTCTACTGTGCACTCATAATATTTTCTAAAAAGTTTATGCAAAATCAGTATTTATTTCAGGAACTGCCTGCTACCCTCTCTTGCCCCGTGTTATACTACTCTAAACTGCACTTGACTGCCTATGGAATTTCCTTGTTAATGTTGACGTACATGTGCCTTTCGATAATCTATGTGAATAAATATGTTGGGTGGTGGGATTTAATTTGCCAACTGGCCTTCACAACTTGAACTGCACATGGATCTGAGCCCACATTATGAGAACCAAACAAAAAATGTGAGAGTCACTGTTTACAAAGGCATTATACATAGGGACAGCTGCAGAGTGTCATGAAAAAATCTCATACTATGATTTTAATTTCATATGATCCTGCGGCTGCCCCTGTGTAGTATGACTTTGTGCATAGTGACTCTCATTAATTTACTTGGTTCTCATCTATAAGGTGGGTTCAGATTCATGTGCAGTTGTGAAGGGCAGTTGGCAAACTTTCCACCACCCAACATATCAGTATTCAGTTCTTTAGTCCCATCCCCCGCTGACTGCAACGCAGAAGTGTACCTATTTTGATCTGTCAGATGTTGGAGGGTCTGGAGATTGGGATGGGAACTCTCACCAAAACAACTGTATGTGTAAGTGTGCAAGTTGCAACTGTATTGTATTATTTTATTTTATTCCTGACCACGTTCATTCCTCCACTTGAGCCTCCGGAATTCCCTTTGGGAGCACTTGAAACTGGCCTCTATGTGTGGGTGTCTCAAGCCACCTTAACCAGGTCTCTAAATTGGTCTCACCCAACCCTGGGATACTCCTTGCAGGTTCTAATGATGCTGCCTACTATCCTTTAACTGTGGGAAGCATGCAATTTGTTTGTTTATCCACTCATGAATTATTTATTTAGTTTTTGTTTACCGTGTAAGTGCACTAGCCAGAAGAGACTATTTTCAGGCATGACCCAGGAGAGTACAAAAACAAAACTTTCAAGTGAAACACTAATGAATACAAAGCACAAATTAAAGCATTAGAGTGGTAGTAATACAATGAATTTTAGGCAGCTAAACAAAAGTACACAGAGATACAAAATTTAGGTAACATATGACAAAGTATAATCAGGCAAAATAAGGCATTCTGACATCATGGTAAAGAGGGATAAAGTGCTATGAGAGCGAATACAAGTCTGGTAGAAATCAGTGAGGGGGGAGTGAGAGAGAGAGGTGAGAAGAGTAGGGAGACAGCAGTACCAGAGGTAAAGGAGATGAGAGAATAAAGAGTTTGAGAGAAGGGGGTAGCTATGTTAGTTGTGGGAAGGGAAAAATAGAGGATGGGAAAGTGGAGATAAGGGAGAGGGACTGAGGAGGATGAGCGTCAAGTGTAGGGTAGACTCCCATCCCCACGGTGACAGCTAGGAGGGGGTGAGTGGGAGAGAGTAAGCACTAAGTTGGTTGAAAACAGGAGCATGTATGGGAGGAGATGAGATAGTGCCTAACTTCTCTCTTAAAGGAGATGTGGGAAGCAGATTTATGGAGCGTTAGAGGGAGAGAATTCCAGAGGAGGGGTCTGTGACAGGCAAAAGCACGACTACCTTTTAGGTTACGGTATCTCGGAATAAGGACAGGGGAATTGTCAGCAGAACGTAATGCCTATTTGGATTTCTGGTAGGGAAGGAGACAGGCCAGAGATTTGGGTGTTTGGGTTCTGACAACGTTATCGGTGATTTATCCAAGAGCATAGGACCTTAGTTCTTTAGTTGGGAGCCATCCAAGATCTGAGTAGAGAAGGCAGTGATGTTTAAGCTGCGGGGAGCTGGAGGCAAAACGACAGATGTTATTGTAAGTAACATCCCACTTTCGAAGACTCGGAATTGCTGGCAGTCGCATAAGTCGCAACCCCGTAGGTGAGAGAGGGGGAAGTAATATACCACGGGCAATCGCAAGTCTAGTGGCAGGAGTGAGAGCATAGCTTGTCCAGTAGGCAATCCCACACTTAGAGTTAACTTGCTTGCAGGTAGATTGAATATGGAGGTCAAAACTCAGGGATGGGTCAAGAGTGACCCCCAGATATTTGAAAGAGGTTACCACCCCAACAGATGTACCATCAAAAGAGGAAACATTAAGTTGAGTTTGGGAGCATTTGAGTTTGGTACTAGAGCCAAATAGCATAGCTTGTGTCTTACGTTTATTTAGAACAAGTTTGTGATTAGTTAGCCAGAGTTGGATAAGCTGATAAGCACGGGAGAGTTTAGAGTTTATGTCCTCAATACTGTTTCAGCTGTGATACAGAACAATGTCATCTGCATAGAGTAAAGAGGAAAAAACTAAGGAGATTGGTGATGTGTGAAGGTGTGGGTATAAGGATGACACTGGAGTCTAGAATAAGTCCAGCAATAAGTCTTTATTTACAAAAATAAGAAGTGAACTGATATTAAGCGACATAAGCGAACAACAGATATTACCACATGGTAATGCTATTGATAAAGATGGAAAAAAAGTAGAGGACCCAAGATAGACCCTTGAGGTACCCCAATGTTAATGTAGACATTGTCTGAGTAAGTGGAATTAAATTTCATGCATTGGGACCTATCCTTAAGATAGCTATCAAACCATTTTACTACACTGGGTGCTAAACCTAGAGAGCTAAGGGTAGCAACTAGAATGGAGTGGTCAACTAAATTGAAAGCTTTGGTCATGTCAAAAAAAGATGGCCCCAGTTAGTCTAACAGAGTCCAAGGCCACTAGGATGTCAGACGACAATTAGAGCAGGGCAATAGAGGTACAACGGCCCTTGCGGAAACCATGTTGAACGTCAGTTAGTAGGTCACGTTTCAGGAGAAAGGACGTAATTTGGGTGGCGACAAGTTTCTCAAGAATTTTACTGAGAACGGATAGTATGGCAGTGGGTCTGTAGTTAGATGGATCAAGCAGGTCACCTTGTTTAAACACTGGGATAATTCTAGCAGTTTTCCAGATATCCGGTATTGTGCAATGGCACAGAGAGAGGGTAAACATCTTTGCAAGGGGAGCCACAGTATAAGGGGCTGACAACTTTAGGAGCTTGGGTTCCAAGTTATTGGACCCAACTGCTGCGTGCTCTGAGATGTTACTGAGGAGTCGGAGAACACCATGTTTGGAGATGGCCTTGAAATGGAGAGTGGGTCCAGTGGTATTCACAGGAGTGATAGGGAATGATGTAGTAGTGAAGGAGGAAGTGTAATGGTTAAGATCAGAAAATTGCCTATTAAAGAAATGTGCAATTGTGAGGGGATTGTTGCAGTGGATATCACTGAGAGACATGTTATTCGGAGTGGTGGCCTGGCTGGATCCCAGGAAGAATTTTATATGGGACCAAAATCTTTTGGGGTCCTCCTGGGAGTCAGTTAGGAGGTCTCTGCAGTATGAGCTTTTTGCTTGTCGGATCTTCTTCTTACAGATATTTCTCAAGAATCTGTAAGAATTGAAGTCAGCAGGAGAACCAGACTTCCTATAGTGGAGCCATGCCTTGTCCCTCTGGCGTAATTTAGATAGTAGGTCATATTTTAACCATCGGGTCTGCCTATTTCTGACCCGCCTGGTAACAAGTTTGTAGTGGAAGTCTTGCAATGCTAGGAATTTGGACAAGAAAGTATCTAGTGCAGAATGAACGTCAGATGAGCTATAGAGAGGGAACCAGTCAATGCAAGCTACGTCAGACAAAGTGAGCATAATCTCGAAAAAGTGATGGTGCGTGGTTTCATTGCAGCTTGCCGACCTTTACCCCAGATACAGAAAGTAGGGGAGTAGTCTGAGATAGCATCAGCAAGGACTCCGGCATCTACAATATTATTGGGGCGGTTTGTCAAAACCCAATCCAGAAGGGTGCTGGTATTAGAATGAGGCACAATCCTGGTGGGTTCAGAGATAAGCTGATGAAGATTGAAACTCAACAGTTTAGTCTAGGCCATCATTTGTGTGTTCCCCAGCCAGTTTATATTAATGTCCCCTAATATAAGAATTTCATTGTTCCCAGAGTGAATAGCAGATTGTTCAAGTAGTTCATCTAGACCTTTCAGGCCATGGGTAGGAGGATTATATGCACAAATAATATTCAGTTTCTTGGAGCCAAGGCTGAGGAGGACATGAAGTGCCTCATGGTGGTTTAGGGAGGAGGAGCTAATCACTGAGAGCTGTAGGTGTGATTTGAAATAAATAGCTATACCTCCCCCCTTTTCGGGGCAGGTCTATCATTCCGCAAGAGATTGTAAGATGGCAAGGAGTACCGAGAGTCATGGATAGGAGGCTTAAGCCAAGTTTCAGTTATGCACATAATATCCAGTTTGTAAAGTGCAGTCCAGGATTCAAGTTCCAAAAGGTTTTTCTCTAGGCTCCTGATATTATGGTGGGTAATAAGTAGGCCATTGGCATTAGTAATATGAGCTGGCTTAGGTGTCAAGGGCCCAGAGTTAGGCTGAACATTCCCAGACAGTAGTATGGCCAGAAGGAGGAGATACCAGAGCTTACGATGCAGGAAGGGAGATATGATGTGAATACGCAGGGAGCAACCCTTGAGGGCAAGAGCAACCAAATAGGTCCAGGTTTTACGTAAGAGTAAAGGAGCAGGATCACACCAGGCTGTAGGAGCCACTAGTAGGTTGGAGAATGTAATATCGTGTGTGTTAGGTGGAAGAGCAGAATCAGCATAGTGGATTCCAGGAGTAGATAGGAGTAGAAGAGGCAGGGAGTATAGGACACCCAACAGGAGCAGCAATTTATACGTTTTTAAAAGCACCGAGGAGTATAGAATACTATCAGAGAGATAGGTCTAGAAAGAGAAGGCAACAGTGAAGGGGAGAGAGGTAGAGAAGCAGTAGAAATAAGAATAAAGAGGTAAAAATTGGGGACTTGAGGTGCCTGAGAGGGGAGTCAGTGCGAATTTATCAGGCAGAAGTAGAGGAAAAAAGGGCCAGATTCCCAATCTGTAGATAGGTAGGACAGAGCTGTGAGGTAGGCCGGAGCTATGAGATAATCAGGTCAAGATCTGTGTAGAATGCTATTTAGTATACGGTGCCAGTAGAAAATATGTAAATTGAGTGGGGCTGTTTGAGACCGGACAAGCTAATGACGAGAGGTAGCCAATAGAATAAGTGCCTAGAGGTGCTCAAGGATATAGCAGATACTGTGTGGCAGGGAGGGGAGAAGCACGGAGCTAGCGAGTAGAAATGGAATAAGTCATGGAAGGCAGGGCCTGTTAGTCTGTTTAATAGGAGGCCTAGGTGGGGGTGGGGGGGCAGGAGAAAAAACCACCACACTAATACTTCCAAGTCCTTAATAAAAGCGCGCCCTTCAGTGGGGAGAGACAGTTAGGAGAGCCAGTTTTGAGGCGCACTAATTGGGAGCCCAGCCATAGCCTCTGAGCCAGTCCAGAGAACTTCAGTGAAAAGGCTCACCAATCGGCAAACCGCTGTAAGCAGGCAGTCTTAGCGAGTACAAAGCAGCCATACCTTCAAGTGGAGTCCGAGCATCAGGACCAGGAGGGCGGCAGGAGACCAGCACAGTCTGTGGCAGTTTTGTTCCTGTGGTTCCGATAAAATGGTCACACTCACACTGTAATTACTACTATTGCTATTGAATGACTTAGCCTATTTTATTCTGCATGTGTGTGTGTGTGTGTGTGTGTGTGTGTGTGTGTGTGTGTGTGTGTGTATATATATATATATATATATATATAAAATTACCTATTACTGCATACTGTAGACTATGTTCACCTGGCTCTTTTGTGACTGTACATTGTCCCGCTTGTTGTTATGTACCCTGTTTGAACCTGTATTTTCATGGTACTCTCCCGGTCGTACCTGAAAATAGGCATATAACTTGTCTAGTGTACCTACCTGGTAAACAAAAGCTAAATAAATAAATAAATAAAACAGAGAAGGTGGAGTTTCAGTCAGACATGGCTCTCAGACTTTGTTTTATGCACTGCAGGTTGCTGCCATGGGGGGGGCGGTGCTGAGCTTGGCAGTGTGGGATGAGGGATCTGCTTCTGCATTGCCAGTTGCTGCCATAGGGGACCTTGGCTGTTCATGCTCAGTTGCCACTGTGAGTGGAGGGGCTGTAGCTTGGCTGTCTGGGCTATGCTTGTTTACTATGCTGTACATTGCAGGTTGCTACAAACAAATGAGGACTTGAGCTTTGCTGTGACACTGACATTGCTTCTGCCCCCTCCTTGGTTTACATCATTGCATGGTCATTTTTGTTAGATGCTGGAGTCGGAATTTCATTTGGGTTGCTGGTTGCATTTTGCATATAATTTTGATTTGAATTCTTTACTGCCTGTATTGGTTGGAGTTTCCTCCCTTCCCATATGTCCTTTACCTCCTGTACTTTGTTTAAAATACTGTATGGATTTTGTCCAAATAGTTCAGTAATCAGTCTGAGAATATTTTTGGTGTTGACTAGGCATCGGTCTTTAGTGCCTTTTAGTGACTTCTTTGACCCTTTGGTCTTTCAGTAGATGGATATGACATACCATGCGGAACAGCCAGTAGCATAGGTGGTTTCGACGTGAGCTGCAAGTCATTCTGTGTTCAGGGGAATTTTACTAATTAGAATTACTGTGAATATTTAGGTTATTTTTTTGTGTTGTTTCAATAACACACAAGCCTGATAATGGATAACTAGAGTGCCTGTTTCCTTGGACAACTATACAGGCACCTGTGCCTAGTGGACCTTATCCAGTTATCAGAGAATTTACTTTAAAGAAGAAAAGTGGCAAGGGGATGTGGCTTGGTACAATGTGTGTGGCTTACTAAAACAGGGCGTGGCCTGCACAAAAGGGGGCCCCATATTTTCCTTGGGCCTAGGGCCTCATGGAACCTTAATCTGGCCCTGGGTGCTGTCCTTTCTCTTGTAGGTATTTAAGACAGGCTGAAATTCCATCAGCATATGGGATATTAGTGTAGAGGGAGTTCACATCCATCATGGCTAAAATGGTATTGGGTGATAAATCTCTAAAAACAGAACATTTACACAAGACTTGTGTAATGTCCTGAATATAACAAGTGTTTTTAAGCTACTTTCTATAAATCCAGAGATCCCTTCTGTCAAGGTACCATTCCCAGATATATAGGTCTCCCTGGATTCCTAGGTTTAGGGATATTAGGCAGCATGTAGAATGTAGCTGGCTTAGGTTCAGTAGTAGTTTTCTAAGTTGGCTTTTAAACCTACTCCGTGTTACTTTACTGAATGCATGAATCCATTTAAATCTGGCAGTTATATTATAAAAAAAACACTTTAGTTATTTGTTTATGTTATTAAAGCAAAATGCTGACCAGACCTAATCCTGGCCTTACTATTCAAGATTGATTGTAGTACTTATACTAAGCATTTATATGGTAGTACAAAAACCAGCAGCTTGTATCATTTAAAATAACTCACACACCAGTTGTTAGTGCTGTGACTCTCAAATCCTCTCCGGGGTAGCACTGGCGCTGACGGAAAGAACCATATGATTTATTCTTTTTTTTTTTATTCTTTTTATCCCTCATCTCTCCATTGGACAGGACCTCATTCAGCCATTTCCAGCACCCTTATCCCATACAGCCAAGACCCTCCTGCTTGTGATTCTGATCACCCACGACACATCTGGTGGCCACACCTCTCAGCTTATCCCCTGACATGGGGTTGCCTTCAGTACCTCAGTGAACCCTACTCTATCCAGTATGGCCACAAGTGGAGTTGAAGGCCAGGAGGAGCCAGGCCCGAGCAGGTAAGATCCGACAATGGGTGTCGTGGGCAGAAACGGTGACACCCTCCCATCCAACGGCTATTTTTCCACCCTGATTTCCTCCTAGGAGGAGAGTATGTGCAATGACATCCTGGTGATGTCAAGTGTGCTCCCGTGCCTGGCGCACTGATGTCTGCATCACCTCCAATCCTCTTGCTTATGTAGCCTACTGGCTCATTGATCCCCACCCAATGCTAGGGATCACTCTGTCTCTAAACACCACATCCCATTCACCTTGGAGAAGAGCTGTCCACTGGATGTCCAATCCTCAGCCACCGGCCCCCCACCGCTCCGGGCTCGTTCTAGAACCTGGGTTGTCAGCACCCCAATCAGTAATGCTGCTGCTTGTGTCAGCGGGACAAGGTATGGGATTTATTCTCAACTCTGCATCCTTTTAAATGCATATATTTTGCACTAGCTGCTACTCAATATTGGTGCCTGTGTTTCCCTGTCTTACAGGTCTGGCCCAATTTCCTGAAATGGCAAAGGGGTGATCCACTGTTCAGGAAGCCTATTTATATGCAGACGTCACCAGACCAGAGTTTCCTTGTAACATTATGACATCATATGTCACGCCAGTTGCGTGAACGTCCTGATATTACTGGTCCTGCATTTCACGCTGGCTTGCTGTTGCACCACTGTAGAAAACAGCAGATGCTGTTTAAATGGCCAAACACCCTGTCAATGGCAGATGATATTACCACTCCAGACTAGGAACATTTCAGAATATAGACTGCTTTTGGTGTTCAAAAACAGTACTGTTATGCAAGTTTTTCGTATTCTAGCATTTCAAAAAGATTTTTCTTAACACTAACCAGTCATTTGTTTGGTTCACCGCGCCCCCACCACCACCCATATTATTCTGTTGTACTCTTGATATTTACAGATACGGTGATCAATTCTATTTTTTCCCACAATAAAACATTAATTAACCTCTCAGTTCCCACATGTAGAGTCTCTGTAATAATTACCATAATTCTGTAACATTTTTTATATATTGTAAAATATAATCACTATTGGGTTGTATTGTGAGGTTTTACTATTTTTGTTTTGTGTTTCTGACATACGTTAAAAAAAGAAAGAAAAGAAAGAAAGTGAGTGTGTGTTCTGTGCAGGGAAGGGTACTGTATCAGCTGACTTTGCTAAACCAGTAGGAGGAAAGAGAGCTTACCTGGGGGTGTGGTTTAGACACTATAAAAGCAGGTGAGTCAAATTACAACTTCCTGTTGCTAGCCTTTTTTCTTACTAATTGCCCTCCATCCCACCCAAAGCCAGTTCTACTTTTATAGCCACTGGATTTGACTGTCAACAGGAACTTCCTGTTTGGCAGTAGGAAGGAAAGGATCATAGAGAAACATTGGTTTTGTCAACCCTAAAGGAAAAAGTAGCTCCTCCCCCAGCTGCTGGTGGTCTGATATTGAGCAAGGAAGAAGGAGGCTACTGAAGAAGATAGGAAGTTGCTGTCCCAGAACAGGAAGGGTGAGAGTTGTAAGGAGAGGAGAGATAAGCATCCAGAGAAACAGTAGAGAGGACACAAAATAAGACATGGTAGGAGTGGTGCAGTGCAGTGGCTGTGGGGCGGCAGTGTTCCGGGAGGCATTCTGGAGGCTGTGATGCTGCCCTATTTGCAGGCACCTCTCTGGTCTGAGAGAGGAAGTTGCCCGTCTCCAGGCTGACCTGGCTAGGATTCGTGAAACCTCCTCCCCCACCCAGGGACCACCAGGGCCAATATCACTACCTCAGAGGTTGCCAAGAAAGAGGAGAGGCCGGACCAGGGTGGGCTCAAGGAGGGAGAGGGTGGTGGAACAGAGTTGCATCCCTCCAGCTGTACCTCTCCACAATTCATTTGCTCTTCTGGTGGATAGTGGTTCCTCTCTGGAGGCATCTGCAGTGGAGACCAAGGAGGATGCTGGGAACCTTCACAAAGGAGACCCACAGGAGGGTGGCATGGGACCCCACAGGGGAAGGAAACAACTTCTGGTGGGGACTCAATCATTAGGGGGTAGAAATGGGGAGGAAGGGAGAGGGAGGTGCAGCTTCCTGGCGCCACGGCGGAGGGACAGGCGAATCCTCAGGATCGTGGGAGGAGCTGCATGAGGAGGGAGCTGGATGTCATTGTCCACCTAGGGACAAATGACCTGGCTAGGAATGGGATCAGAGCAGTGCAAGAGGAGTTTGTAGAGTTGGGAAGGGGTCTTAGACAAGTAGCGCATACGGTTCTCTTTGTAGGTTCTCTGTTATTAGTTCTTGATGTATTTGGAAATCCTGGAACAATGATTTATACCAATACAATATTGTTATCATTAATAATTAATAAAACATACTGAATTTAAAAAAAAAAAAAAAAAAAAGTAGCGCATACGGTAACCTTCTCGGAGGTGCTGCCTGTCTATGGCAAGGGAGACACTAGGGCACTTCTCACCAGGGAATTCAATGAGTGGTTGAAAAACTGGTGTGGAGCTCAGGGTTTTGGCTTCATTGGGCACTGGGGAGCCACCTGGAGGGATGCAGACCTATACTGGTGCGATGGTCTGCATCTGTCCAGAGGGGAACCAGGATCCTAGGTGAGAGGTTTAAATGCTTCATTGGCGAGCATTTAAACTAGCCAAGGGGAGGCACTGAAAAGGAGCAGGAAATCGGCCTCCCCACAAAACATGGTGATTAGTGAGGTAAACACCAAGGTACAGAAGTTATTAGGGAGCAGAACAGATTTAAATGTAAAAAAGGCAAAGGCAGTAAGGACAGAAATGGGGCTAAAAGGGGTGAGGCTATCAAAAAAGTGGAGGGTGATGAGTACCAATGCCCCATAGTCTGTGTAACAAGCTCCCTGAACTAGTGGCCTTGATGGAAGAGGGTTGCCTGGATATTGTGGCAGTCACAGAAACATGGTACACAGAGAACCATGACTGGGATGTCAACATACCAGGATACACAATCTACAGGAGGGGCAGGGAGGGTAAAAGAGGAGGAGGAGGAGCTCTCTATGTAAAGGAAGGGATCAAAGCAACAGAACTAAAGAGTAAACAGGGAGCAGATGAGGCACTTTGGGTCACCCTGGAGACAGGAAATGGCACCACAATCCGCATGGGGTTGTATATAGACCCCCATCTCAGGGAGGAATGGACAAGGAAATGATAGAAGGCTTTCTTAGAATGGCAGAAAAGGAGATATTGTTGATGGGGACCTGAATATGCCAGATGTTAACTGGAGCACCTTTGCTGCAGGCACATCCAAGACAGGGTCATTCTTGATGCCCTACAGGGGGCATGCCTCAGACAGCTAGTATTGGAACCCACTCGGGAGGGAGCAATCTTAGACCTGGTACTCTCAAATGGGGACGGAGAAAGAATCTCAGATTTAGAAGTGGGTAGCCATCTGGGAACAAGCGACCACCAAACAGTGTGGTTCACGATAAACACAGCCATACAAAAGCAAGAGTACTGGACTTTAGGAGGGCTGACTTGGAAAATGAGAGAGTGCTTCAGAAAAGCACTAGCAAAAAGCATGAAGGAGGGTGGAGGAACAATGGGAGTGATCAAAACAGCCATCACAGAGGCAACAAGCCTTTGTAAAGCAAATCAATAAAACACAATGAAGGAAAAACCACTATGGTTCTCAAGAGGTGGCAGGAAGGTTAAGGAGAAAGGACAGCATTCAGGAAATATAAGGAGACACAGAAGAGTAGGACAGAGAACTTTATCAGTTAAAGCAGAAAGAGGCTAGGAAGGCAGTCAGAATAGCAAAGGCCCAAACTGAGGAAAGGATAGCAATTCTGTTAAGAAGGGGATAAGACCTTTATAGGTACATTGGGAGCGGAGAAAGACCAAAGGAGGATACTGAAGCTTAATAAAGGGAGGAATGTGGGTAGGGTAACAGTGAAAAAGCAGGGATACTGAATGAATATTTCTGCTCAGTATCCACAAAGGAAGAGGAGGGAGTTACCTAAACCAAACAAGAGAAACACTCTGAAGGCGGGGTCGATACCAGTCCATTTACAGAAGAAAGGGTTCTGAAAGAACTAATAAAATTGAAGGTGGACAAAGCAATGGGGCCTGATGGGATTCACCCAAGAATTCTAAAAAGACGAAGGGTAGAACTAGTGACACCTGACTATTCTCTTTAACAAATCATGGGAGGATGGGGTGGTACCGAGGACTGGAGGAGGGCAGATGTGATTCCTCTTCACAAAGTGGGAGCAGGACAGAGGCAGGAAACTACAGACCAGTTAGTTTGACCTCAGTGGTAGGGAAAATGATGGAATCACTTCTGAAGGAAAGAATTGTTGAGTACCTAGAGGCCAGTGGGGCACAGGACCCAAGGCAGCATGGATTCACAATGGGAAGGTCGTGTCAGATGAATCTAATAGATTTCTTTGACTGGGTGACCAAAGTAGTAGACCAGGGAGGGGCTGTGGACATGGCCTACCTAAATTTTAGCAAGGCATTTGATACAGTCCCACACAAAAGATTAATTCACAAGATAGCCAGCCTTGGAGTGGGTCCCAAGGTGGTAGCCTGGATAAGAAATTGGCTAGACAACAGGACGCAAAGGGTGGTAGTAAATGGAGTACACAGTGAAGAAAGGAGGGTTACTAGCGGGGTACCGCAGGGTTCAGTACTGGGACCGGTCCTTTTTAATGTCTTTATAAGTGACATTGCAGAGGAACTGGAAGGAAAAGTATGTCTCATTGCAGATGACACAAAGATCTGCAACAGGGTTGATACACAAGATGGAGTGGAAAGGATGAGAAGGGACTTGGCAAGGTTGGAGGAATGGTCAAATGTATGGCAGCTCAGATTCAAGGTAATGCACATGGGAAACAAAAACCCAGGGGAAGCATACACAATGGGGGGTGAGATACTGACAACAGTAAAAATAGAAAGGGACCTGGGGGTAATTATATCAGATGGCCTAAAGGTGGGCAAGCAATGTGAGAAGGCAGTAAGGAAGGCTGGGGGGATCCTGGGATGCATAGGAAGAGGCATCAATAGTAGAAAACAGGAAGTTGTTATCCCTCTGTACAGACAGTTGGTGAGACCCCATCTGGAGTACTGTGTGCAGTTCTGGAGACCCCATCTCCGCAAAGACATAGACAGAGTGGAGGCTGTCAGAGGAGGCAACCAAAATGGTGCAGGGTCTGCACCAGAAGACATCTGAAGAAAGACTAAAGGAGCTTAATATGTATACCCTTGAGGAAAGAAGGAGAGGGGACCTGATAGAAACTTTCAAGTATCTCAAGGAATTAACAAAGTCCAAGAGGTAGCATCTTCCAGAAAAAGAGATGTGCAAGAACAAGGGGCACAATTTGAAGATAGAGGGGGCGCTCAGAGGTAATGTGAGGAAGTATTTTTTCACTGAGAGGTTGTGGATGCATGGAACAGCCTCCCTGAGGAGGTCGTGGAGTCAAGAACAGTGGGGGACTTCAAGAATGCATGGGACAGGCATAAGGCAGTCCTAGTGGGTGGTAGGAGGAAGTAAGCTGTTGGTTAACTAGGATCTGCAGCTTATCTGTTAGGTAGGAAAATGGGCAGACTAGGTGGGCCAAGCGGTCCTTATCTGCCGTCAAATTCTATGTTTCTATACTGTACCTCATTCAGGGCATTCAAAACACCCATATGTCTTCCAAAATTTGTGGAGTAAAACATTTGTTTTTTCCTATTAAATCTTTGATCATATTTACATCATGCTTGTTCAGCTGATTTCCTCATTGAGTCATAGTTTTTATCTAACACTTTGAACCTTATTCTCCAATACGCCTCTCTTGTCAACAGCAACCTCTCCCAATCCTCCCCTCTGTTGGGCAAAACTACTTTTTTCAATTCCAAAGAATCTTAAAGTGGACACACTGTGTTTCAGTGGATCAAAATGCTGTGTAGCTGGAGAATTTGGGTAATTTCTCCTTATAGCACTCATGTTCCCAGTTCTTGTCCTGAGTTGTTGTGGTGTCTTACCAATATAGATCAAATTACACGGGCATTTAATTAGATAGAGGATATGACCTGTCTGGCACATAATAAGATGCTTTACCTCCAAATCCTCATCCAAGGCCAAGTTTCCGAGTTTTTTTTTTAATTATTTTATAAGTGTTAGAGCAGTTCACATCGACTTAGTACAGTCAAAACATTTTCTGGTACTTTGCTTGGAATCTTATGCTGTGATCTAGAGAGTTATGTCCTTAGGTTAGGTGCTACCACAACGGAAGTGTTTATCTTTAAAAGTTTCTCACTGTTTGATACATTACTACCTACTGTGTGTATTTTCAGTGTGTCTACTTCTGTCGTGGGTCCCTTGCAGAAATGCAATCTGAGCTCCCATCCTCTTAAGGTGATCTAGCACCTGCTATCATGTGGCACCCACCTGCATAGAAACATAGAAGTTGATGGCAGATAAGGACCGCTAGGCCTATCCAGTCTGCCCATTTTCCCTACCTATATTGGTGCCTGCTGACTCTACTTGGTCATCGGCCTCAGCTACTCCTTCCCATCTCTGTGGTTCCCTTATGTCTATCCATTGCATGTTTGAATCCTGCCATTGTGCATGCTCCCACCACCTCCTGGGGCAGGTCATTCCATGCATCCACCACCCTCTCAGTGGAAAAGAATTTTCTAACATTTCCCCTGAAATGGCCTCCCTCCACTCTCATGTCATGTCGTCTTGTTCTAATCGGGGCTCTCGGTAGGATTTTTTATTGGGGAGTCCCTAACTTTCTGGGGGAAAAAATTGGGGGTCCTAACCTAAAATCTGGGAGTCCCTGTGGAATTTGTGGGGATCCCTATTGAAATGAATGGACCGAGTCTGGAAAGTTAATTTCTCAGCGTTGTTTATTCATCCCCATGTATTTTTTTATATGCCTGAGTCAGAATTATGCAGCGACAATGACAACATTGTCATACATTAGTGTTTTTTTTTTCTCAGCAGGGTTGCAGTATCATACGAAGGCACCTTAGCCCTATAAGTGATGGCTAAAAACCACAGCAGCGTGATCACATTCAGAAATGAACAGAATTTCACCTGACGAACCACAGTGTGTTCTGACTTGTTCTTCATTCATGTTGGCTGTACAATGAGAATACAAAACTGTAGTTGCAGTTTTACAGTCAGTTCTGCCTAAACATTAATTCTATCTTGCTGCAGTAGTAGTGCCCCTGTAGCCCACCAGAAAAAAAACTTGCCTGGCTACAAACAAAGTGAAGGCTATTAGGTTACAGTATGCAGTAAGTAGGTATGTTCACAGTTACATTGGCTAACAGTCATGCTGACATTTATCTATTATGTTTAGTTGCAATTACAAGAAATTTGACTAAAAACAGCCCTGCCTCCTCTCACCCACCCACCCACTTGGAATAACTTAACAGCAAAGTGTGTCACTGTGGCATGCATCGAATTTGTCTGTCTCTCACTTTACAGCAGAATCAGTGTTTCTAAAAACATTTTACACCCCTCCCCGAACCACACACACACAATTTTCTGACTCGGGCAGAGTGGCATTGGTCTGAGTAGTGCAATATACTCTTTTTTTTAATGTTTGACCTGGCATAGTCTCCTAACACCTTCCTGCCCATAACTTCTCCTAAACATCCTCCTTCCCATAACTACTCTTAAACACCCTCCTTCCCATAACTACTCTTAAACACCCTCCTTCCCATAACTACTCCTAAATATCATCCTTCCCATAACTACTACTCCTAAACACCCTCCTTCCCATAACTACTCCTAAATATCCTCCTTCCCATAACTACTCTTAAACATCCTCCTTCCCATAACAACTACTCTTAAACATCCTCCTTCCCATAACTACTACTAAACACCCTTCCTCTCATAACTACTACTCCTAAACACCCTCTTTCCCATAACTACTACTCCTAAACACCCTTCTTCCCATAACTACTACTCCTAAACACCCTTCTTCCCATAACTACTACTAAACACCCTTCTTCCCATAACTACTACTCCTAAACACCCTCCTTCCCATAACTACTACTCCTAAGCACCCTCCTTCCCGTATCTACTCCTGAATACCCTCCTGTAATAATGGCAGTACAATCAGCGGCTTAAAAGTCAGTGCAATTACTAAGGTTGCTCTTTTGTCATGTCACGATGACTGGACATAATCCAGTGAGTCTAACACCATCCTGCCCATAACTTCTCCTACCTGTTCTCCTGCACATTTCTTAAAAGTGTGTGTGTGACAGCTAAGAACTTTCCAGTGTTCCAGAGACTGGAAAGCACAGTGGAGTAGTGACTAAAGGTCCCCTACCCAGCTCACCCACCCTAACCTTTAGGCTTTCACAAATCTGCCAGGTTTAAGACAGTGGCACAATCTACATTTGGTGGTTGGTGGCATGGAACTGCATGTCTTGCTTTTCTTTGTACTTCTTTTTTTATGGCATGGCATTCTAATGTAGCAATCATATGTACCGACACCCTCCTGCCCAGAACTTCTCCTAAACACCTCCTGCCCATGACTTCTAAACACCTCCTGCCCGGAACTTCTCCTAAACACTCTCCTGCCCATTAACTTCTCCTAAACACTCTCCTGCCCATTAGATCTCCTAAACACCCTCCTGAAGCCACTGTTACAGACAGACTGTGGAAAGAGCAGAGGGTTATGGTTACATTAGACAATTTAACCAGTCCTCCCACTAACTAGATAAAAAGGACCGGACGTAATATGGGGCTGATTACTTATTTTACGCCAGCCCACCCCCTTGGGTACTGAACTTGTTAGACTATGATCCTCCCCCACCAAAAAAAACACCATGATGCAGTAATTATAAGCAGAATGGAGTTATAATAATGTTAACGTAATATGGCCAGCCACCACCCGCCATCCACCCCAGGTGTATAAATAATAATCTTTATCCCTCCCATTCCCCCACCAAACAGAGCTCAAATTGGCCTTGCTGGGGACGAAATTTTAATGTTTGGTAAGGTAGTACAGTGTCATTAACTGAACAACTTTACTGTCATCCTTTGCCTCAGGACCTGAGATCTACTTCTCAAATGCCACTGGCAGAGACAGTTTTTCTGCTATTTTCTTTCCTGTGTGCACCAGCAAATGTTCTCTGTTTCTTTCATGTCTGTAGAAAGCAGACACTTGCAGATTGATTGTGCCAGTTGTGGCAAATGGATTGCTTTTGCCACCTTGTTTACACCAACTGCACTTCCCAGCAATATTTCCCTCCACTTCCTCCTTTACAAGCCATGGAAATAACTTTGTCCAGCTGTCCCTCCACAACCTTAACTTCTTGCTGCTTTTAGCAGATGCAGTCTGTTCAGACTCCTTATCATTTTCAGTTTCAACATTCACAATCCCATTCTCCTCAGATGTGCTTAAGTCACACTCGGAGGATGATGATGTTATTTGTTCCTTGTTCTTTGCTATTGAAGATTCTCCTCCAGCAAAATAATCTGTAAGGCTTTGTTTTGTGTGCCGCTAACAAGGTAGTCTCGCCTTTTCCCCATCCAGCTCTTCAGTCTCCTCCTGGTTGCAGTGCTGCACCCACTGCTTGGGCCTCTGCACAAAGCACACAGTAAACCCCAAGCTCACTAAAAACCGTTGGCCAAATAGTCACACAATGCCATAAGCTGCCAAAAATAATTAAAATAAAAAAATATACCTCCGTGTCCACAAAAACGTAACTCGTGCCTCTAGTGATGTGTGCAGCCTTCTGGCCGCACACTACGCCTCTTCCTCCTTTCCCTTGGGTGAGCAGAGCAGACTTTACTCACAATTTTTTTATTTTTAAATGTAAGAATCGTGTTTTTTTTTTTTTTTTTTTCTGGCTTTTTCCTGCGTTCTCTCCTGAGTCACCGGAATCTACAAAATGGCAGCCTCTCTCTTCTCCCCAATCGTCCTCTTGGGATGAACCACTGACTATGGTGACAGGGGGAACCTATCCGCCCCCCCCACTGACTTTCCCTCTTCTGGTGCTGTTCCCCATCATTTCCCCTCTTCCCACTTCACTGGTGATCCGCGCTGCTCAGAATGGTGCCAGAATCACCTGGTGACAAAGGGGGGAACTCATATCACAGCATTACAGATGCACAGTACAGTGCCCAATCAGGACTCCCGGGTCTGTACTGCTGAGTGTCTCGGGGACCATCGGGGCTAGACGCTGCACATTCTGAAGCACAAAATGTGTGTAAAGGACGTGGGTACCTGTGTCCCCGAGAGCCCTGCTAGTACTCTTTTTATACTGAAAAATGTTTTGCCCTTTCACCTTATTTATGCCCTTGAGGTATTTGAATGTTTCGATCATATCCCCCAGCTCCCTTTCTGCTCTAAGGTATACATATTGAGGTCCTTTAATCTTTCCTCGTATGTCTTGTGCTGTAAAACCTGCACCATCTTTGTTGTCCTCCTCTGCACTGTCTCTATTTTGTCAATGTCTTTGCACAGAAGGGGCCTCCAATACTGCATGCAGTACTCCAGATGTGGCCTCACCAGTGTTTTGTACAATGGAATCATTACTTCCCTCCTTCGGCTTTGATACCCCTTCCAATACAACCCAACATCCCCCTGGCCTTCCCTACTGCCTTTGCGGTCTGCTTGGTGGCTTCCGGGTCATCTATGATAATGACCTCCAAATCTCTTTCTTGCTTGGTATCTGTCAGCAACTCCCCCCAATCCTGCAGCTCTCTCTAGGGTTCCCACACCCCACGTGCATGATTTTGCACTTCTTTGCATTAAACCTCAGTTGCCACATTTCAGACCATCTCCCCAGCTTTTCTAGATCTTTTCTCATCCTATCCACATTTTTGGTGTATCTACTCTGTTGCAGATCTTGGTGTCATCCGCAAACAGGCAAACATTCCCCTCCAGTCCACCTGCAATATCACTGATGAAGACAATGAAGAGGACTGGCCCCAGAACTGATCCCCGAGGTACCCTACTGGTGACTCCCATTTCTTCTGAATGGGTTTCATTTACCACTACCCTCTGTTTTCTGTCTCTGTTACCAATCCAGTTCACCACCTTTGGCTCACCCCAGACTACCCAGCTTGTTTACCAGCCTTCCATGTGGAATGGTGTCGAAGGCCTTGCAGAAATCAAGGAAGACAACATCTACTGCACTCCCTTGGTCCACCTCCTTGGTCACCCAGTCAAAGAAATCTACCAGATTCATTTGACAGGACCTTCCCGCTATGAATCCATGTTGCCTTGGATCCTGCGCATCTATGGATTCCAGGTATTCCACAGCCCATTGCTTAAGGAGTGCCTTTATGATCTTACCCACTACTGATGTGAGGCTGACTGGCCTGTAGTTCCCTGCCTTCTCCTTGCTGCCATTGTTGTGAAGAGGCACCGCATGTGGCCTTCTCCAGTCCTTTGGGACAACTCCAGTGTTCAGTGACTCACTAAACAGGACTACTGGTGGTGCTGCCAGCTCCATCCTCAGTTCCTGTAGGATCCTGGGATGTATGCCATCTGGACCTATTGCTTTGTCCACCTTTAGTTTTGTAAGCTCTTCTAGGACCCTGTCCTCTGAAAAAGGACTGGTGTTTACCTCCCTCCCCTCTGTGCATCTGATGTCTAGCTGTGGGCCCTGTCCCTCCCTCCCCTTTGTAAAGACTGAGCAGAAATATTTATTTAGGATTGATGCCTTTTCTAGGTTCCCTTCCACACACTCTCCCTTATCCCCTTTGAGTTTAGCAGTTCCCCCCGGCCTTCCTTCTTTAACTAATGTACATGTAGAATGTCTTGTCCCCTGCTTCACTGATTGAGCTAATCTTTCTTGGTTTGCTTCCTGCAGGCCAACTTATTGACCCTAACCTTTTCTGCTACAGCCCACGAGAACCAGTGTGTTTTTCTCCTTCTCTTACCTTTGCTTCTCTCCCTAACACATTGGCCTGTTTATTTATTTATTTTTATTTAGTTTTTGTTGACCGGGTAAGTGCACTAGACAATTTCTTGCCTATTTTCAGGCACGACCTGGGTGGGGGAGGGTACAGATGAATGCCAACTGACTGTGAACCAGATTAAGCTGTTGGTGGTATTTTAGTGATTGGGGGAAATTTGGCCAGGGCACCGGGGAAATTCCCCTTCTCTTCCGGTGGGGGGACCTCTGGTCTGCGCCATGGAGACCTCAGTCTGTGCTTCGTTACGAGAGGGAGAGGTTGGGCAAGTTTCTTCTACAATGCAGTCGGCAGCGGCACCCGATGCTGTGGCTCCCACAAGAGTGCTTACCTTGGCTTCCTCTGACCAGCAGTATGCGGTGGTTATGCCGCCTCCAGTTACTCTCTCCTTGGATGCTTTTCGACATGATCATAGCCGGGATGTACCATCGCCTGTAACGGAACCTTTTTCTACGGATGCAGCTTGTGTTACCAGTGTTCTTCCCCCTGCGATTTCCAGGCAGGGATCTGTGAGTGCAATTGCGGCTTCAGAGTCGCTCTCGGGTGTTCTTCGGGTTCCACAGGCACCAGTTAGTCTACCGACTACCTCTGATATCCTTGTCTCACGCTTTGGTTTGCGAGCACCTTCTGAGACTCTGGACACTGACTGGAATACTTCGGATGCGCTTGTTCGCGCGGGCTGGACTCGTACTGCCACGGGTTCCTGGACTCCGGATCTTTCATGGGACTCGGAGAAATATGGCGTCCTCTATTCACCGAACAGGCCTGCACTGTCCTGCAAGAGCTCCACCGAGGTACCTATTTCTGGGGACACTATTGCTTCTCCTGACCAGGTTGTTATGCCTGATACTGACTGACTTAGGAAAGACTGGAGGGATGTTATGGCCACTGTGGATATTATACCTACTGATGCTTCTGGGATTCATGTGTCTGCTTCTGTACCTGTTACTGTATCCAGGGGGATTGCTTCTCCACAGGGGGTTTTAGGTCGTGGTATTGTGAATGATGACAACCTCCTCACAACGGCCCCCCCCCCCATCAGTTCAGCACACCCATACACCAGTACCTTTTCTGACTCTGCCTGAGGCACGGACTGATCCTCCCTTGTCCCATGTACCCCCTCCCCACCCTCAAGCCTGATTTAGACTCAGATGTTCCTCCACAATCTACTGATGTTTGCCCCCGCTGGATGACACAGGGGAAGGCCCTTCAGCGTTTCCTCCGCCCATTCCTCAACCTCAGCATTCTACTAAGGGCCAGGTTCTTTCAGACCTGTTTAAAAATAAATTAGAGCAAGCCCCTAGATGCAATGCAGTCCGCCTTCGATATAGGGGCGGCCTGGACGATTTTCCAGATAGGTATTATATTGCCAGAACCTTACTAAAGGATTCCATGCATTTTCAAGCTTCAGAGATTTATGCTTTAATTCATATTTCAGGTGAGGAGACTTTTGACATCAGCTTTAAGACTACTGTGGGGCTGGATAGGTTTTGGAACAAATATGCAACTTTAAAGACCACACCTTTATGGATGCCCTTTTATGCCATCCCTCTTATGAAGCCGGCAGTACAAACAGTTACTGTTATGTTTCGTAATGAAGGCGTGAGCATTAGTGACATTTACCATTGGCTGCAGAATAGGTGCACGGTTTTATCCCCCCCGAGGCTATTATTGATACTGAAGGTTTGTGGACTGGGGGATGGAAATTCCGGGTCAAGCTGTTTCAGATTAATTCTGAAGTCATACATCTTCCTAATAGTTTTTTTTTGGGTAGAGATAGAGGTGTTTGTTTCTATGGAGGCCAACCGAGAGCCTGTTACAAATGTGGTGCGCATACCCATCTTAGTAGCACCTGTGATTTGTTAAAATGCAGTTTATGTGGGGGTTATGGACATCCCAGTGTGGCTTGTGAAAATGTTTTTCAGTGTAATCTTTGCGATGAGAAGGGTCATGCCTATCATCAATGCCCATGGGCTAGCAAAAATTGTACTGAGGGCTGGAATACTGATACTTTAATTCAAAAGGCACAGGATAAGGCACAGAACACAACACCTGTCCAGCCACCACTGCCTGTCACGGTTCCGGATCTCCAGAAGTCTACCTTCCCATTCCTTCACTAGCTCCTACCGACCCCATGACTGTTCCCCAAATAGAAGTTAGACCTCCCACTGCTAATGATGTCTCATGTCTATCATGAGATGTGCTGCCTATCCCTCGCCCTAGTCCTGTGCGGGCCCCTGAACAACCTGTTGGGGATCTGGAAGGATTTACTCAGTGTAGACGGGTTACTAGGGCGACTACACGTAAATCACAAAAATTAGGTGAGATACCCATTTCCAATTCCTTTGATCTGCTGAAAGGGGGAGGTGAGGATTCTGACGGAGATTCTGAGACGTCCTTCTTACCTTCTCCTTCTTACCTTCTGATATGGAGGTCTCTGGATCTAAACTGCCAGACGTTGTTCGGAAAAAACTTACCAGTAAACAGAAGGGTAGTAAGAGACGTAAAAATATGACCATTACAGATGGGAGTGGTTAATTTAATTCCTGGTTCTGGCTACTCTGCGGCTTTCCTCCTTTAATATCCGTAGTCTCAGGAACTACAAAAGACAGACCGCTTTTTTTCATTTTGCGACTTCACTCCATGTTGACGTTCTTTTCTTACAAGAAACTCGTCTGAAGTCTATTTATGAAATACAGCAGATCAAAAGGGGTTGGATGTGGGGTCCTTCTTACTGGAGTTTTGGTGAGGATGTCGCAGATGGTATAGCTATTTTGTTCACTTCCACTGCTTTTTCCATTACACGTATTATTGACCTTCTCCCAGGTAGAGCTCTGATATTGGATTCCACCTTTCAAGGCCATCCTTTTCGCCTTATAAATATATATGCTCCACAGACTAAAGCTGCCAGGATTAGTTTATTAGACTTAATTAAACCTTTTCTCTGTAGTCGTAAACATATTTTATGGGGTGGCGATTTCAACTGTTCCATAGATATTTGGCACAGGACTGTGGCGGGAAAGAAAGTATACTGTGATGCTCATGCCTTATGTACCTTGGTGAAAGATGCCGGTTTAACTGACGCCTACCGTGCCTTACGATCTGACGCTGGCTATACTTATCACTGGTCAGTCTATCACACTAGAATTGACTATCTTTTTTCTTCCCCTTATTGTATCCCGCATCGGATTTTGGTTCAACCTTCTGAGCTTTCAGACCATTCCTTACTAACTGGAATATTTTCTTTAGGATCGACACCTCCAAATTTTTCACACAACATCATATGGAAACTTAATAACTCATTTTTTTCCCACTCTACTGTTTTGGCGCACGTACGATTACTTTTTCAAGCACGTGTGTCGGTCCTTTGTTGCTACGATTCTGTCTGGAATTGGTGGCAGGACACAAAATCTGATTTAAGGCTTTTTTTTCAGACTATTGGCAAATGTATGGCCAATGACAAATACATTACTTACTTAGGCTATAGGGACCAGTTGTATAAACTTTTATCTCTGTCTGTTTCCTCTTCTGTAGATTACACTTCTCAAATCAAAAAAATTACGTAGTTGCATGTTTTCCTATCAATATGGTAGTGCTTGCACTTTAGAGTTTATGATGAGGGTGGGTACGTCAGCCTCCCCCTCTGCTAACCCTTTTTTAGCGTGTACAAAGCGATTACAAGCCACGGTCATGCAAGGCCTCTATGACTCAGAGGGCACCATTGACTATTCTGTCCCAGGAATGCTTTCGATTGTTGATTCACATTTGCAGTCCCAACTTGGTGTAGCCCCCCAATGTCACTCAGACCTGTCTGCTGTTTTTACAGCACCACTTCCGACTGTCTCAGCACATCATACTTCAGACGTTATAGCTTTCATCACCCAAGAGGAAGTGACTTGTGCCATTTTACAGCTGAAAACAGGAGTAGCCCCTGGCCCGGATGGCCTTACACATGAATTTTACAAAACATTCCAGACAGACCTAGCAGAAGTTTTGACGCAGGTTTTTAATTATCTTTTACTAGGCCAAACAGAGACCTCTGGCTTTGGTTTATCCCTTTTGAAATTTATATATAAAAAGGGAGACAAGCATTCTCTACATAACTGGAGACCGCTACACCTCCTTAATACTGATTATAAGATTCTGGTAAAACTTCTTAGTTCTAGGTTACAACGGATGGTACCTGATGTTATTGACCTTTCACAGTCCTGTGCTGTTCCAGGTCGCTCTATCCACACAAACTTGTTTCTACTGTGGGAAATTTTTGAAGCGAAACAGACGCGACATATTCCTGGTTTTGTTCTTTCTTTGAATCAGGCAAAGGCATTTGACTCAGTACGTCACCTGTACCTATTTCAGGTTATGACCTTGTATGGTATCCCGAAATTATTTCTTACATGGCTTATGCATTTATTTTCCATGACACATTTTACTCCTTTAATTAACGGATACTTAGGGAATACTGTTATACAGAGAGTTGGTCTTAGACAGGGCTGTCCATTGAGTCCTTTATTGTATACTTTTGCCTTGGACCCCCTTATGTGGCAGATTAAATGGGATGCACAGATTATTGGGTTGGCTCCCCATCCCTCTCTACTTCCGGAGAAAATTTCTGCATATGCAGACGATGTTGTTTTATTTATACAGGATAAAGACTCTGGGAATAGAGCTATCCGGATTTTTCAAGACTTTACGCCAGTGTCGGGGGGGGGGACCCTTAACTTGCAAAAAAGTGTCTCTATTCCTTTGGATATAGAATCCACATCTATTTCGGAAGTCGGTGGGATTCAAACCAGCACTGACCCACAACGAATATTAGGCATCAGGTTTAATGTTCCAGACATTGTAACATTTAATTGGGAAAAGAGACTTCTTATTGGGGAAAGCAAGGTACAACAGTGGAAAAATTGGAAATTAGGGAAACGAAAAAGAGTTTTGATTGTCAAGAAGTTTCTACTACCTATTTTTTTATATCTCAGTCATATCTATGGCCCTCCACAACACTTAGACACTAGACTGTTTAGTATCTTCTTTCAAATGATATGGGGTAGTCGTCTTAATCCTGTTAAGAGGGACATTACATATTTGCCTATACGGGAAGGAGGTCTTGGAATGATTCACCCCATAATTTTCTTTCTCTCCTTTTTTCTTTCTCATCTTTTTCACAGTGTTCGTTACACTACCCACAATTGTGATACTTTGGTGAGCACCGCTATACTCTCTGTTATGACTAAATGGGGTATTATACCACCTAAACGTTCTTGTGGTTTATATATACCATCATATGCCATAGATGGTATACGTAGACTGTGATTTTGGAAATTGCGGAAAACGTCTCTTCTGCCCCTAACAGAGACAACTTTATCACACTCTTCTCGGTATTATGAGACCAATGTTGCTTTTCCCAGAATGTGCCCCTTCCCGTATGCAACGTGCTTTATTGTCTCTTACAGATAAACGTCTCCCGCTCCATATGTGGGATGTCACCTGGCTCTGCTGTCATGGCAAACTAAATGAAGGGGGTAATCTAAAACATAAATCATCGCATGAGCGATTTTGTCCTAAACCTTCTTGCTTACAGAAAGAGGAGACAATGACCCATTTCTTTTTTGAATGTGAGGACACCCGTTTGTTCTGGAAGACATTAGCAAATAAATGGAAATGGCTTTTCCTAAGCAGAATTACATATAAAACTTTAATTCTCAGTGATTTCTCTGGCCCCTGGAACAAATTTCATTATAGTACTTTACGGGTCATATTGTCTATGTGTAAATATTATTTATGGCAAGCACGCTGTCAGTTTGTTTTACAACAGATTTCAACCTTACCACAGACTGTTATTCTGTCAACAGAAACGGCACTGTTACGCCTTATGGACCTTGAACATTGTGCGCTTTCTCCACAATGCTTTCAATTGCTTTGGAAAAATATTGCCTTGCTGCATTGAGTGTATGCCTAGCTGTTTTGTTCCTTAATGATGTCTTTTTTTTCTCCTCTAGCTGTATGCTGTTTTTTTGTATGTTTTGATGTATGAGTGACATGTTTCTTTTTTAATTTGATTGTTTCCTTTCTACAACTGATGTTTTGATTTCTTTATTGAATAAAATTCCCCTACTCTTGTCAGTAGAGGGCCCTGACGTTGTGTGGAGAATCAGTCTATGGCTGAGGCTGGAAGGGAGAGGTTGTTGGAGAAGGACTCTGTGGAGATGATGAGCATGGATGCAACAGCAGAGGTATCCGGAAATACAGAAGCGGCAGCTGGGGAGCACCCGAGGGGTGGCCATTTTATCGCCCGCGAAGATATTGTTAGCATGGAACCAGGAGAAATGCTTAATTTGGAACAGAAAAAACAGTGCTTGGAAGAAGAATTGGAGAGAATTAATCAGCAACTGGATACTGCGCTGGTACAGCGTGATGATGACCGCAAAAGAAAACGTTCAGCAGCTTCCCCAATGTCGGACACCTCTTTGGGTCCTACAAAGGTTTTGGCTTCTGCAGAGCCTGTAACTCCACTTCCTGGTCAGGAAGAAAGGCCCCCATGACGTGACTGGAGTGAGGGAGATGACGTTGGATGGTCGCTGGAGAAAGTGCTCCTTTTAGCAGGATGGACGTCCCCTTCTCGTGGAGTGTGGCAACCAGACCCGGTTTGTTTGCCAGTTGGATCAGCAAATCCATTAGCTTCTCCCGCTTTGGATTCAGGAAGGTCACTAGTTTTTCCAGGTACTGTTTGCTCTGGGGATTTGAAGCTGCAGCAGGGGAAGGGGGTAGAACTTGAGCTTCCACAAACTGATCAGAGGGTTTCTTCTCTGGATGAAAGGGAGGTTTCTGATACAGGACCCCCACCCCCCAACCTATGCAAGCCACTTTCATAAAACCATCGATTTGGCAAAACGTAGGAATGCAGTGAGGTTACGATATGTGGGACAAAAGGAGCTGGCACCAGATCGATTTCATGTGGGGAAAGTTTTACTCAAACAGTCTTTAGGTTTTTCCCCTTCAGATGTCTATGCCTTAATTCATGCACCAGGAGAAAGTACTTTTGACATTAGTTTCCGGACTCTGGCTTTGCTGGAGAAATTCTGGTGTAGATTTTCTAATTTAAAAACCAACCCACTATGGGTAGACTTTATTGTAATCCCCTTAACTAAACAACCCTTTCGGGTTATTACTATTCTTTTTCGTAATGAAGGGGTAAATATAACTGATGTGGTATACTGGCTGGAAAAGCGGTATACTATTCATGTGAATCCTTCCCCCATTATGGATGATGAAGGATTTTGGACTGGGGGTTGGAAGTTTAAAATTAAATTACACCAAACTGATCAGGATGTTATCCATTTGCCTAACTGCTTTTTTATAGGTCATGATAAAGGTTTTTTGTTTTACCCTGGGCAACCTAAGATGTGTTTTAAATGTGGGTCTACCAGGCACATTAGCACAACATATGACGTGTTGAAATTTACTTATTGTGGGGAACTAGGTCATGTCAGTGCATATTGCTTTCAAGACCCTAAATGTAATCTTTGTGAGGAGGTAAGTCACATATTTACTGATTGTCCTTGGTCGGCCAGAAATACAGAAAATGCAGATTTGGGGGGGTCAAGATTATTATATCAAAGAAGCTATCTCCCCCACAGTCTTTTCTGGACCTAAAACCCCTGGTGGTAGACAAATGCAGAAGGTAGACCCCCCCATTTCATCAGATGTCTTGCCTGGGGGGTTTCCAGCTCAGTCCGCTTCACAGATAGGTATGGATGGCCCTTCTTTCCATCAGATCCTTTACCTAGTTCCCAAGATTTTGTAGTGGTTCATCCTAAGAGAGGGAAAGGTTCTAGGCCAAAGGTTTCTAAAAAAACAACAGAACCCTTGGAGGATATAAATAATTATGAAGTTCTACAGGATGTTTCCTCTGATCAGGAAACAGAAAATACTGTAGTGGAAGGAAGTCAGCCTCTGGGGGGGGATCTGTTGGATCCAGGTGGATTGTTGGTTGGTACTCCAGGGCCTAAAGCTAGTGGCAGGATTACCCGAGCCTCTAGCAAAGTAAAATGAGGTACATCTGTCTCTGTTTTTAGGTTGTTATGACTACTCCTTGGTATCAGTTCCAAATTGCATCATTGAATGTGAATAGCATCCAGTCTGAATTTAAAAGACTGGCTACATGTGGGCTTTTTTTGAGATCTGATTTGAGTTGTGTTTTCTTTCAGGACATTCGTCTGCATGCCCCATGTCTTCTGGAGGCGGCCTCTGGAGGCTGGTTATGGGGGGCTAGTTATTGGTCTCAGGGGTTTGAGCAGTGTTCTGGGGTTGGGATTTGTTTTTTTTCACTGGTTAAAATAATCCGACATTTAGACATTCTGGAGGGGCGGGCTTTATTGTTAGACATTGTATGGAAGAATTTACCCATGAGGCTAGTGAACATATATGCACCCCAATTAAAATATGATAGGGTAAGGCTTTTTTGTTCCATACAACCTTTTTTATTCACAAGTATGCCGGTCATTTTTGGGGGGATTTTAATTGTACCTTCCCTCAGATTGGAAGTAATGTGTAAGGGAAAAAACAATATTGTGATGTCTCCTGTTTATTGAAGGTTATTTCGGATGTAGGTCTCATTGAAGTGTTTAGGTATGGTGGTGCAAGGGCTTCCCATACATATGCTTGTGGCCCTCGTACATCGCTGATTGATTATTTTTTTATTTCAGCCTGCTTTTGTATTCAAAAGGCTGTAGTGATCGATGTAGCAACTTCTGATCACTGAATGTTGGTTTTGACAGTAGGGAATGTACCTGAACAAAGACGGGAACCAGGGTTCTGGAAGCAAAATATTTCCTTATTAGAGTTACCTATGGAACAGGAAGGTTTTCAACATGTCATGGAAGCTAGGAAATCTGTGTTTTTTTCTTTATGAGGATAAACATCAATGGTGGGAGGACTCTAACCGTGATTTTCATTCTTATTTTCAGTCTGTAGGGAGGCTTAATGGCTTCTTTAAACGGCATACCTCGTGGAATTTAAGGGCACAGCTCAGGTTTCTAGTTGCTCAACACTCTGAGAGGGGCGAAGGAGATCTTGGCGCTATTAAGATTCTAAAAAATAATTTAACAGTTTTACAAAAAGAAATGATGCAGGGGGTGGTCAAACAACAACGGTATCAGGTTTTTGGGAAAAAATCTGTTACCATTCCTTTTGATACCCTGGCTCAGGTTCGGGAGCAGAGAATTATGGACAACTTATGGTTACCTAATGGTACTTTGGTTGCAGATAACTCTGCCCTATTGACTGAAATTGGTAGGTATTTTAAGAATGTTTTTACAAGTGCCAATTTGCCAGCGGATGTCATGTCCTACTGGTTGAAGGGATGTGATCTCCCTCATATTTCGGAGGAGTGTGGTCATAGTTTAGTTACACCTATCTCTGGTGTAGAACTTAAGCAGGTTATTTGGTCCCTTTCTAAAGGGACATCCCCAGGGTCTGATGGCTTATCACATGCCATCTATAAAGTGATCGGGGAAGTGCTAGGGGAAGAATTGGTGGCGATGTTGAATACTGCTCTCCTTACAGGAAGTTTACCACTTAGCATGTATGAAGGAGTTTTAGTTCTTTTATTTAAGGATGGGAACAAGGAAGATTTAAAGAATTAGCGACCAGTCACTTTGTTAAACACTGATAGTAAAATTCTGATGAAGGTAATAGGGAATAGATTGGTGAATGCACTGGATGTTATAATGCACCCCACACAGTTTAGTGGGATACCCTCTCGAAAGATACAGGATGCCCTAATTCTTATTAGAGAAATTTTGTACAAAGGTACTACTCAGGAATTATTAGGGCATTTGGTCAGTCTAGATCAATCTAAGGCTTTCGATAGGGTTGAATATTCCTATATGTGGGCAGTTGTTCTTTCCAGTTACAGGTTTCCGGAAAAGTTTATTTTGTGTTTAAAAATTTGCTATAATAACATTTACTTATTGCCTAGTATGAATGGATGGATAGGAGGTAAGATTTTAGTTGGTAGAGGGGTGCGACGGGGATGTCCTCTGAGCCCTCTCTTTTATTTATTGTCTTTGGACCCCTTGCTATATAGATTGAATAAACAGGATGATATCATGGGTCTGTCTGTGAGTAGTGTAGACCCACAGATAAAAACAGTTGCTTATGCAGATGATCTTTGTTTAATATTAGCAGATAAAATGTCAGCAATTTTGGCCCAGGGAAAACTGAGACATTTTTCAAAAGTAACTGGTTCTATTATTAACTGCCAGAAATGTAGTATTTTATCAATAGGTTGTGAGGGTGCAGTATAGAATTCGATATGGCACTTCCCAGTAGTAACCTCTTATTTTAGAATTTTGGGTATCTTCTTTGGCAATCCTAACCCCCAGTTTTATAATTGGGAAGAGAAACTTCGTGCTGCACAAGGGTTGGTAACAAAGTGAAATACCTGGCGTATGTCCAAACACAAAAGGATATATATGATAAAATCACACTTGTTGCCACTGTTTTTATTTTTATCAGCAGTTTTACGCATTCCAAAAGCACTGGAAACCTCTGTGTATAGTGTTTTTTTTCCAGTGTCTCTGTAGAAATCATTTAAATCCTATAAAAAGAGGTATTACCTATAACCAAGGGGGGCCTGGGAATGGTTAATCTGATAATTTTTTCCATGTTACCTTTCTTTTTCATAATGTTGTCCCGCTGGTTCACAATAAATTAAGATTATGGAGCCCATGGGTAATGGACGAGTTTGGACCCCTATTTACGCAGTGAGCCTCTCTGGGCTATCTATCTAAACTAGTGAAAATTTCCTTTTTGGCACATTATTGGAAGGATGTGGTGGGTAAAATTAAACTATGGGAACTGCCTTATTGTTACTTAACTATTGGTTCTCGGAAAACGGTGTACGAGTGGTTGCTGGTAACCTGGTTTCATGAGGACCCTCGGTTTATGGTTCTTCCCTCAGCTGAAATAAAGAATATGACAGGGTTTCTTTGTTGTTCTCGGATCCCAGCCTTTATGTGGGATTTTGTATGGCTTTGTACTCATCAAAAATTGGGGGTAAAAGGGAACATGAAGCATAAGGGTGTAGTGGAACGAACATGTCCTAGAGTTACTACTTGTTATGGGACAATTGAGACTATGCAACATTTGTTTATAGACTGTCCTTATGTTGTAGAATTTTGGTTCCATTTCCATCAATATTGGGCCTCTGGGCCTTTTCATTTGGTGGACCCTGATGTATGGGTTAGAAATATTTTACCAGGTGCATGGGTTCAGTTTGACTCTGGGACACTGCTATTATTTATAGGATATGTTAAATTCCAATTATGGCAAGCTCGCTGTGCATTGACTTTAAGACAGCAGTTAGTATCTAGTGCTCACTTGTTCTCTATAGTTCAGAGAGAGATCTTTAAATGGAGGGATTATTAGCAAAATACAGCCTTACCTGATCTTTATAAGTTATGGTGGAGACATATGTCTTGGCTGGACACTGGTTGATTCTGGTACTCCTTTTATATAAGTTTTTTGAAGGAGGGGGTAGGTATGGCATGTGTTGTTTTTTAGTTTAAGTAGGATCTATAATGGTGTACTGCTCGTATAGGGGCTAGGTTCTTTTTACTTTATGCCTTTGTATGATACAATATAATTCTGCTTGTTTATCCTTTCAGGTTTTTTACTCCATTAGTATAGAGAGGGGACATATACTGGAATGTGTTTGTAATCCTGGTTTTCTTTATCATAATGTTGTATTCTGTAATGATTTTGTAATTACTTTGTTTTCCAAAAAAAAAAAAGAAGGGGGTAGTAGAGTGGGAGAGGGGATAGGGTGACATATCTATATATGTATATATTTCTTCCTGCTCTTAGGAATAGGATATCGTTTTGACTTTATATCTCTTTTTGGTTTTGGGTTTTTTCCCTTTAAATTGATCATGTATTCACTTGTATACCTTTTGTATGGCTTGCTTGGTTGTTAATCAGATTTTCCCTACTCCTTTTGATGAGAATAGGATGGGGTGTTTTTTTTTTCATAAAATGTTTTTTTTCATGTATGATGTAATACTTATTTCTTTTGTTTCTGATTTATTTCATTATGTTTTTGTATGATGTAATACTCTTTTGGTTTAATGTGTTTGAAGTTTTCAGTAAACAAATCCCCTACTCTTGCACCAGGAGGCCCTTCCTCCAATGAGCAGGGATGGAGGAGCCTAGTTCAGAGCCGGACAGAGGAGGAGGAGGAAGTGCTGATGTGGCAGGGAAGATGGCCTCCTCCGCGGCCTTGTCTTGCAAGAGGCTATAAGCAGCGATGGAAGAAAGCAGATGGATTTACCACAGGAGCATACAATCTTGAGCGAGGATGTTTATGTGTTCTCTAAAGACGGTATGATAATGGATTCAAGTTCTGAATGTGCAGAAGAACAGGTACTGGAGAATGAAGGCGCTATTAATGCAACAGAGACACTAGATTTGCAGAAGATGCTAGAAATTGAGGAACGAAAATTTTCAGCAAAGAAATTGACCATATGCAGAAAATGTGGAGGCTACAAACTGACAGATCGAGTGACACTGTCAAACCACAACAGCTGGATGATGCGGTGGTAATTTCAAAAGACCTGCGTCTGCGAAGGAAAGGAGAAATTCTGTGAGTGTTTCTGCGACAGGAGCTCCATTGGAAAAACCTGTGAGTACATGGAAAAATACCTGTGATATAAATGTAATTCATGAACAGTGTAAAGAACTTCAGGGGAGTGCTACTCCCAGAACTGGACCTTGGACTGTTGAGAAAGCCCTTCGAAGAGCTGGCTGGGAGCAAACAGCCGACTCTGCGCAATGGATCCCAGGCACTTCCCCTATAAGAATGCCCATGCCAGAAGATTTTTACAAACTTGGGTCCCTCGGAGTTACAAGCAACTGACAGTATGGGGCAAAGTTTAAATAATGGTCCTCTCTCCATTCCTGAAGGCCTTGCCCTCACACAAAATCCCATATTGAATATTCTTGCTGTTGAACAAACTATAGGACAGAACATTACTGAACAAGTCCAGATTGAAGCCTTGCTAAATAAAAAACCTGACAGGCAGAAGAAAATGTTCTCATCCTGATTCCGTCTACCTGTTCTACCAGCAAAACGGCATAACACTGTCAGACTTTCCGGGGCTATTGGATCCTTCAGACTGAGTCTATGTTGCAAGAAACTTGCTCAAGGATTCTATGAAATTCTTTTCACACGAACTGTATGCATTAATCCTCATCTCTGGTGAGACCACCTTTGACATTAGTTTTAAAACCTCCAAAGGGTTGGAAAGGTTTTGGTCCAAATATCACTCCCTAAAGAAAACAGCACTCTGGACCCCATTTCTGGCTATACCATTAACCAAACCAGCTTATAAAACAAAATCTATTTTATTCAGGAATGAGTGGTAGACCTCTTGGACACGCTGTACTGGTTGAAAATGTGCTGTACTTTAATTGGTGATCCAGAAGCTATCCTAGATTCTGAGAACATTTTGACTGGGGGATGGAAAGTAAAAGTGCTGTTGAAATCTGACGATAATGGTATTGTGCACCTTCCGAATTCCTTCTTTTTGGCGCAGGATAGGAGAGTGTTATTCTACCCGGGCCAACTAAAGGCCTGCTACTGGTGCAGGGACCTTACACACTTAAGTAGTGTGTGTGATACAGTCAGATGTAACCCGTGTGGAGAACTTTACCATATTAGTAATAATTGTCTCAATGAGTGTACAGTCAAGCCCGCCAGGATGAAGCGCAATGTCTCAGGTTTACTGCATGACAAAAGGGATTAACTCCCATTGAAATTGCATTGTTTACTGCAGTAACTCTAATGCAAAATTCTATAGTGCTACGCTTCATCCTGCTGGGCACCACTGTAAATGTAATTTGTGTGACGAGTTAGGGCACACGTTTCAAAATTGCATATGGGCCGCCCACAATCAAGAGCACCGTGGCGGAGGGGCAGATCAACATTTCATCATCTCCCAAGTCCAAAAACTAGGATTAGAGAAAGGGTGCATCTACTTCAGATATATCCAAGTGTATCTGATCCCTCTACATTGGGTTCCCTACCCAGTGGACCAGTTAGGGATCAAGAAGAGGGTGCCCTTGCATCTCCCCCTCCAATGCAAGCTCCAGCTGAGATGCAGGTAAGTCCTGTAACTAGCATTCAATTGGACATGGAAATGCCTCCCCTTGAACCCAGGCAAATGGGGTATAGACGTTCTACAAGATCGAATTTAAAAGCAGCCCCCCCCCCCCCAAAAGAAAGCAGTTAGGAGTTCCCCGATACCAACTTCCAATATCTGTGAAATTCTGCAGGACTCATCTGGGGAATCTGAGGGAAAGTCTTAATTCCTCCTCAATCCCCTCCTCTCACCCTGAGGGTACGACAGACACAGAAGTGTGTAACAAGGGCAGAGGTACACAAAAATGAAAGGCCAGGACAGAAACTAAAAGGGCAGGGAAGAAAAAATAAAATCCTTGCCAGAATACAAGAAGTAGCCTGTTCACATCAATTATTTTATGGCAAATCCTTCCTTTGACTGCCACACTATAAATGTCAGTAGTGTGAAGAGAATTGAGAGAAGAAATCTGGTATTTACCTTTCTTCCATCCTTGAGAATTGGGCTTTTATTTCTACAAGATGTATGATTTCATACAGGATCTGAAATCAAACGAGCACAGAGGTGTACTGGCTTTGTGGACCGTCCTTTTGGTCGACAGGCAATGAACCCTGTTCAGGAGTTGGTATCTTAGTGCATGGAATTGATTTTAAGCTGCTAAAACACTGACATATTTCCAGGTTGTGTATTAATACTAGATGCTGTAATCTTCCAAAAATCTTATAGTTTGATTCAGGCCTGGCATCTGCACCCAGGCCACCAGGACAATTGCTAAGGGCCCTAAGTCCGGGGGCCAGCCGACACCATCCAGTGACCAGCACCTTACCAGCACTCATTTTTCTGAGCTGGCTGACTGCCACACGCCACTGCTGTGGTGCTCAGCTCAGGCTCTGCACTCACTGCCTCCATCTGCAGCCTGTGGTAGTGCGTGGCACAGTACAGATTTTATTTAATTTTTTTAATTTAAATTAATGTTGCCAAATGTGGAATGCCGAGCCAATGCCAAACTCGGGCCCGGTGCCGCGTGAAACTACATTTTTTAAATCCCCCCCCCCCGGGCCCTGAATATATGCTACACTGCTACTAGTCCTTAGCTAGCTTGACTGGCAGGGCCCCAGTTCAACTAAGGGGTGTTTTGTGGCTATGGGGGTGGGGTGTGGGTGCAGCAACCAATGACTGAAGTCAGAGTGTTGTGGAGGGGTTGGCCGGGCCCGTGAGGAGGGGCTGAGCTGCCCAGCTGTAACTGTTATTGTGTGAAGGTGGGAGTCAGACGGCTACTGCATGGTGGTGGAGTGCACACTAGTCTGGAGCCGGCGACATCATGACTCATGAGAGGAGATGTCGAGCCTGGATTCACAACCAGCGCTGTGTTTTGGGGGCTGGGGGAGACAGAGCTGTCTGTGAAATGGCTGGTTACGGGTTGGGTCAGATCGGGATTCGTGGTCATGGATATGGTCGCAGGTCACTGGGGTTGGCAGGCGGGCCATACCAAACAACAAGGGACTGGCGGGATGGATGGTTGGAGCAGCCTGAGCCAGCAGCGCAGCAGAGTCAGATTCGAGCATCTGGGGGAGTTGAGTTGCAGCAGGCAGCATCAGCAGGTCAGTCATCATTCATCAACAGCTTACTCAGCAAATTCATACAGATTCAATTTTACTTGTGTTCATTTTTTTTAATGTAGCAAAGCAAGGGATGGGTTCATGGTTCAACTGTGGATGATTCAAATCTTAAAAAAAGATCCTGTTCTAATCTGAGAGACAACTGTAACAAAAATGGGCAATGGCAGCAGGGGTCTGGCAATGGCAGCAGGGGTCTGTGTCAGGTCAGGACTTGTGAGCCCTCTGTGCTGGCCGGAGTGGCTGGGAAAGCCACCAGCTGTTTGTGGGGGGGAGGGGGCAGTAATAAATGTAATTGTTGCCACCACTGAAAATGCCTGGCTCGGGGGGGGGGCTGCCTGCATCTTTCTGCCAAGCACTGGGGCTGGGCCTGTGCCTGGTTTTGTGGTTTGCCTTTTTTTTTTTCTTTTTTCAAGGATAGATGGACGGGTATGGGTCTGACACTGAGAGGGGCCCACTGGAGGTGCATGGCCTGGGGCCTACAAAAACCTGGAGCCGGCCCTGGTTTGATTAATATATATGGGTCCCAATCTAAGACAGGAAGGATAGAGATTTTATCTTTAATACAACCCTCTTTGCATGCATCAAAGTTAATTATCATTGCCAGGGACTTTAATTGTGGGCTGAGCCTACAAGATAAAAGCTCTCACGCCACATCTAGGAAGGTGTATTGTGACTCTCGGGGCCAGATATTCAAAACTTTGCCCTGGGGCTAAATTAACACTGCCTGGCAGGGAAACTTAGCCCGGGGCACAAAGCAAGCTATATTCAAAAGGAATAGCCTGGGGCAAACAGCTTCTGAAGATAGCAGGGGAATGAGGCCGGGCAAACTGGGCTGAGAGTGCAGGGCAAACTTAGCCCTGGAATAAGACAGCTCTGTATATAGCAACCAGAAAGTGCAAACCACAACAGCAACACAGTGCACAGCGACGTGAAGGTAGGTAGAGGTGAACTATGTGGCCAATGTGTGTGCCAGCAAATGTGTGGATCCAGTACAGCTGCAGGCAGCAGCGCATGTGAAAGTACAGTGCTCAAAACCGTATAATATTCCCCGAACTGGTTGTGCAGCACTAACACATTTGCGTGGGTTTAGCGCAGGGCTAAACCATTAGCCTGGTGCAAACACGTTTGCCCGGCGCTAAAAGTTGCCATATTCAAAAGTGACATGCAAATGAGCCTACTTAGGTAGTCTCTGGGCAAACATCCAGATTAGCATTTCATTATGCCCAGATTTGCATGCAGTTTTCCCAGCGTTACTGCAGGGTCCCACAAATCCATCTGTAGGTCAGTCTGGAAGTACAGGGGCTGGTCAGGTCTGACTGCAGCTCCACCTGTAGGTCAGTCTGGCAGTGCATGATGATAGCTGTAGGCTACATGTAAACAGTACAGCATAGCATAGAATATTGTACCCCAGGAGACAACACAGAATAGGCACATATGGTGGTGGTGCTGCATGCAACTGTCACATTGGAGGTCATGCTACAGTACACAGCAGACACTACAGTAGTAAGGGGGCCAGTAGTGTGTGGACACAGCACTGCCTATGGTGTGTAGGGCAGTGCTGATGACTGCACTATACACAGTGACAGGACCAACATGCAGGTGTTTACTGACAGTGGACATTACTGTTACACTGTTGTGTGACCCACAGATGCTGCACTTATGGCATGGGATGCTCACAGTGACGTATACATGTACGGCTTTGTGTGCTGTGGCAGTTGTACAGTTGTGCGGTATGTGGCTGGGAAGGGCATATATTATCAGAAAGGCACACTGGTGTTGGGGTATTCCCAATACTGTCCCATGTGCACTGCGTGATGTGTCCCAGCCTTGTGGCTACACCTGGTCTGTGGCATAGCCTGACCACCTGTACACTCTCCCCTCAACATCCTCCATGCCCACAGTGCTGCATGTGTGTGCTGGCAGCTGTTGGTGTCCACAGAAGTGTGGTCTGCCGGTGTGTGTTGTATGGCCACACTGCCATGCTGTCCACTTGCAGCAGGGTCACCACTTACTGCCTGGCATGGTTGGGACTGATGGCAGATGATGGCATCATTGTGATGCCATCAGTGAGCAGCATGTTTCCTCTATGTCTGGCTTTGTCTCTATGTCATATTTATTTGTTAGGGTCACGCAAAGCCACGCAAACACCGCGCAAAGCCAAAATGCCATGCAAAGCTGATTGCCCAGGGTTAAGACTGCCTTTTCCTGGGCGGAAATGTGCATTGTGCTAAGTCGCGCAAAACCACTTTGCGCAGCGCTAGTCACTGAATATAGCATTGCGCCTGTATTCATGTACACACACCCTCAGTTTGCCTCTTACATACATTATGATTTTGCCCGGCGCTAATGCAGTTTGCGCGTGCTATTTGGCATGTTGAATATAGCAAACCTGCGCTAAACCTGTGCAAATGGTTTACACTCAGCGCAAAGTTTTGAATATATGGCCCTCAGTCTTTAAATAAAATCAGAGGCATGGCACAACTTCGAGACACATTCTTAGAAATTTCAAAAAAACACTCCCCTACTTTTCAGAAAGGGGTATTAGCAACCCGTATAGATTATGTTTTTGTATCCAAAAATATCCAAATTACAACAGCGGTTAGTCCTCTGGAGTTTTCAGACCACAAAAGAGTTTCAGTGTCCTTAGGCAGGACCCCCCCCACCACACACACACACACACACACAAGTGGTCCAAGACCGTGGAAGTTTAATACCTTCTTACTTTCAGATTAGGAATTATTAAATACACTTGGCCATTTCCTGACTGCTAGGAAATCAGTATTTATCTGCTATGAAAATAGTATCGCATGGTGGGAAGATACAAAGGCCAATTTAACCTTGCTAATCAAACAGTGTAGTAAAAACAAGAGCAACAGTGCATATCGCTCCTATCTGCAGCAGCGGCATCATCTGCAAAACCTATTCTCTGTTATGTATACAACAGGCCAGGAACTTAGCTCACAGGTCCAGATAATTCAAAACGGATTGAGGAATTTTTTGAAACAAAAATTCATCCAGCAACATAATCAACATAAATTCCAGACTCAAGGCTCTACTCAAGACATTTGCCTTTTTAGCCACAATGCAAACCAGCTAGAGAAGAAACTAATGTCTAGCTTAGCGGATAGCTCTGGGGTAGTACATAGTTCTGTGGGAAAATATTACAGATCGTGACTGACTTCTCTAGGGAACTATTCTCAGAAATCCCTTCTAATACCCAGAAGATTCGTAATTATTTAAAAGACATCCAAATTCCACCCCCGTCCTGGATGAGGTGAATCTACCAATCACTCAGAGTGAAGTTACTGAAGGTGTTCAGCAGTTAAGAAACAATATGGCCCCAGGTCCAGATGTACTTCCTAATGAGTTGTATAAAGTTTTGGGGGAATATCTCAGTGAGGAATTAACGAATGTATACAATAGCATGCTAGGATCAGGAAATATTCCATTAAATTTTAATAAAGGAACGCTGATTTTTCTACATAAAAAAGGGGACAGACAGGATTTAAACAATTGAAGGCCAATCTGCATGTTAAATGCAGATGGTAAATTACTCACTAAGACATTAACAAAAAAGCTAACTCAGATAGCAGAACAAGTCATTTCAACCACTCAAGCTTGTGCCATACCACAAAGGTCCATGCGAGATCATCTGATCCTATTAAGAGAACTTTTTTCACAGGGGGACACGAACACCTGTCCGGCTGTGTGATCTCGTTAGACCAAAAGAAGGCATTTGATCCAGTCTGTCACAGTTTTTTGTGGGAAGTACTCCATCAGGATAAGGTCCAGTTGGGGTGATTAACTGGGTAAAAGCCCTATATAACACTGCCACAGTAATACCAGCGATAAATGGGAAAATCGGACCCGTGGTACCAATTAAATGGGGTTGGAAAATAAATACCATGCAGGCTATTAAACCTATAATTGGTCACAACATACAGAGCCCAGTAAAAGCATTAGCATACGCTGATGACCTGTGTTTGATGGCCACGGACACACATTCAGTAACATCAGCCATCTCAGTATGTTCCTCCTGTGGTGCGGTCTCAGGTGCCTCTCTAAATCTAGAGAAGTGCTGCGGGAGGGTGCTAGGAACCCCTGCAGAGGCGGTAAACTCCATTGGATCCCTACAACTTACTTCGAATCCTGTTTCAATTCTGGAGGTCAAATTTGGGCCCCTAGACGTAGATTTGGTAAATTGAGAGGAAAAGTTAGAGATCGGGAAGAAAAAGGTGGAACAATGGAATAAAAGTAAAATAGAGAAAAAGAAAAGGGTATTCTTAGTGAAAACCTTTTTAGTACCAGTATTTTTATATTTAAGCTATGTGTTCCCACCCCCTAAGAAAGTGGAAACTCCTCTCTTGAGCATCTTTTTTCAAGCAATCTGGGGGAGTAGGCTTAACCCCATAAAAAGAAACATTTTGTATTTATCCGTCAGGGAGGGGGGACTGGATATGGTGAACCCCATCATATTTTTCAATGGTAATTTCATGATGGCAAATTTAAAGCCACTACTAATCAATACTGGAAAGGGGTGGGGACCCTGGCTGTAGGAGAATTGCAAAACTTGGTTCCACCATTGGGAACTGCATCTATCCCGAGTTCAACAAGGTCCAAGATGTTTGCAATACCTCAGAGAAACTTTTCGTTGACTAAAACAGTGGCAGGTAACACCCTCACAAATTATACAGGCCTCCACTCATAAAAGCCTGTATATTAATTTGTTAACCACCCTATGTGGTATGGCAATGCCTTTATTATATATTATCTACTGAAGTAACACAAAACACAGATTTGGAAACTCTGTGGGTACAAATATTATTTAAAGGACAGCCAAAACTTACTATAGGAGTATGTTATAGACCCCCATCATCTGATTTTGATTACACCAATAAACTAATTAACCAAATTAATGACTTTTCTGAAAATAATAATGTGTTGATATTGGGTGATTTTAACATGCCTGGAATAAACTGGGAAAGCTTTACTGGAGTAACCAATCAAGAAAAAGAATTAATAAACCTGTAAAATTGATCAATGGACTTGAACAATTAATTAAATTTCCCACTAGAGGAAATAGTATATTAGATCTTATTCTGACTAACTCTGGGAACCTAGTGTCAGATATTGATATTATTTGCCCCATTGGTAATAGTGACCATAATGTAATATTGTTTAACCTTAGGATCATAAAAAAATAAAACTAACATAGGAACTCTACAAAAAAATTATAACAAAGCAAACTTCATACAAATAAACCATGTATTGTACCAAACAAATTGGACTAAGAAGTTTATGAATCAAAATATTTTTGCAGCATGGGATATATTTAAACATACTATATATCAACTGGAACAATCTTATGTACCCATGAAAAACAAATATAATAAAAAAGGAAAAATTCCTCTTTGGTTTAATAAAAGTATTTCTAGACAAAATAAAAGAACGCCTTTTTAAAAAATTAAAAATTAATGGCTCTCCGGATATAAGGGGTAAATACAAAAGATCAGTATCCTTCTTAAAAAAACTAATAAAACAAGCAAAAACTAAACTAGAATTTACCTTGGCTCACTCAAAAACTAATAAAAAGTCACTTTATTCATATATAAATAGTAAAAAAGGTGACCCAAGTAAAATAGGATCAATTATGCATGATGGGCTCTCTATTACTGATGATCAAAGTATTGCTAATACATTTAATGAGTATTTTTCTTCAGAATTCTTTAATAATGATAATTATTATCCAAGGTGTAAACTAACCCACATACTCCCAACTATAAAAGAGCAGGAAGTAAGAAATGCGCTGTCTTTATTGAAAAATTCCACCAGTCCAGGACCAGACAATATTAATGCTAGGTTACTGAAAGAAACCATTGAATCAGTTACTCTCCCGTTAACCCTGATATTTAACAAATCCCTGAAAGAAGGTCATGTACCAAAGGACTGGCGTATTGCAACAGTTATTCCAATTTTAAAAAAGGGGAATAAATCCAGGGTTCATAACTATAGGCCAATTAGTCTTACTTCACTAGTGGGAAAGGCCATGGAAAGAATAGTTAAGTCCTATATTGACTCTGAAATACATTCGTTGGGGATACAGGACTTGACTCAGCATGGCTTCTAAACTGGATCATCCTGTACTACTAACTTGATCTCTTTCTAAAATAATATCAGTAGGTTATTGGATAATCATATTCCATCTGATGTTATCCTTCTGGACTATAGTAAAGCCTTTGACAAAGTACCCCACTCAATGTTAATTGAGAAAATGTGCAAACTCGGTCTTTCAGATTATCTGATAAATTGGGGTTTCACAGTGGTTATATGATAGAACTCAGGTTGTTAGAGTAAACAATTCAATGTCTATACCTTGCAGGGTTGCTAGTGGTGTCCCCCAGGGGTCGGTTCTGGGTCCCACTTTGTTCAATTTATTTATTGGGGACCTATTCATAACTTCCAGCAACTTTTTAACTAAGTTTGCAGATGACACCAAACTGGGAGGAAGGGTGGATACAGCCTTAAATAGTGAAATTCTCCAGAAAGATTTGCAAACAATAGAAACATGGGCCAAAAGGAATTCTATGGACTTTAACACCGATAAATGTGTGGTATTACACTTTGGAAAAAATAACCCAAAAAACGCTTATCGGTTAAACAACAAGCTAATTACAAGTTCTGAATGTGAAAGAGACCTGGGGATCATGATCAACACTAAACTATCAGCCAATTTACATTGTAACAGAGTAGCAAATATAGCTAATACTATGCTGAGGCAGATAAATAAAACTTTTGTAAATAAATCTGAACAATGCTTGGTTACTTTGTATAGATCATATGTTAGACCCCATCTTGATTACGCTTCTCCATTTTGGAGCCCTTATCTTAAGAAGGATATCTTTAGAGTGAAACAGGTCCAAAGGAGATTGACTAGGATGATACCTAGATTAAAAAAAGGCTCTTACGAAGTTAGATTAACTAAAACAGGACTCCACTCTCTGGAAAAAAGAAGATTGAGAGGTGACCTTTTACTTCTATTTAACATTTTAAAATGACCAATTCAGATGAAGCTATGCGGACTGACATTTGCAAAGAAACGTATTGTGGGTAGACTACATAATAAACAACTGACCGTTGAAAGGGTAAATACTAATTTAAGAAACAATTTCTTAAGTGTTAGGGTACCGCAAATCTGGAACTCACTTCCTGAGTATTTGATTCATTCTAAAACCCCTGACATTTTAAAAAAAATATTAGATGTATGGTTGACAAACACATGAAGGTAATTGGCCCACTTTTGTAGGGGACAATCTCGATGGGCCGAGAAGGCCTTCTTTTGTCCAGTGTATCCAGTAAATACCTCTAGGATTCCGGCCCACATGTGGGATTTTCATTGGTTATCATGTCATGGAAGGATAAATGTAAAAAGTAACCAAAAACATAAGCAAAGGGAAGAACGGATATGTAGTAGGTTAGGTTGTATTAATACAGAAGAGACAATTACACATTTGTTCTTTCAGTGTTCCTTTATTAAAGGATTTTGGACATATCTCGCAGACTTGTGGGAAGAACCAATACTGAGCACCATAGCGTATGAAAATATTATGTATGGACATAGCTCTACAGGCTGGAAGAAGTGGAATCAAAGTTCACTCTATCTGCTGGTCACCGTGGTTAAATGGAATATATGGATGGCCAGATGCCTGTTTACTCTTCAGCAGAAGGACTGTTCCCATACTGAATTAACTAATAAAATTGTAAAAGATTTACAACGTGTATTCTGTAGAACGTGAGCAAATGCTCTCAGTTCAACAGGGATTCCTGTATTTTAAGGGATTTTTACTACAGATACAGGAAGGAAATCTTTTATTTTTAAAATATATGGGGAAATGGACAAACACTACGGGAAAATGCCCTCTATGAATCTCATGGCTACCAAGATCCAGACAGAGCCCTCCAATTGGTGCTCAGTTTGCTGACTTTGCTACACTAAGCAATTCTGTTGGTCCATTTGTTGCCTGCGTTTCTCTGGGGTAGTAAGGTAATGTGTTGGTAGTGCATCTTTTTGAGGATTAATTCAGATCTTCTGATCAAGAACCAGTGAGCTGCTGCATGATCCAAACACCTGCTATGTGGCCCCACTCAAAACAGCAACACCGTTGAGTCAGCCGAGCTGCATCTCAAATGCCACTGTTCTGGACTGGCAGACAGCCTAAGCCATTGAATGTAAACTAGCCTTCTCGTGGGCAGCCTCAGGTTAGTCTATTTTAGACTCATTTTAAGTGCAAAATGAGTCAGCCAAAAGACTGACCACTTGATGATGATATGCTTTGGGGGGGAGGTGCAAGAAAAAGTGCTTAAGTGTTGCTTGAGGGAAGCAGCACCCCAAGCCACCAAGGCAAACAAACCTTCTGTTTTGCAAATTTGTCTGTTTTAAACACATGAAGTGCAAAAAGCGAGCCAGACAAGAGACTCGATGATGGTGGGCTTTAAAAGGTGACAGGGACACAAAGAGTGCTTAAGTGCTACTTGGCTTGTTTGGTGCACAGAGCAGAGTTGTGTTTTTAAAAAGATCACTAAGGCAGCACTTCTTCTGACCAGCCTAGAGGTTGAGGTTATTTGAAAAAAAAATTAGACAGTGTTTCTATTTAATTGTGAGACTGGGAAAGGTATGGGGATGTCTTCATCAAGATAAGCAGGAGTTATGAATTATATGTGTGAGATCAGAAGGACCCATAGACCCTGGTCTGGCATAAGATTAGTAAAATAAATGGAAAAAAAAGGGAATATTTGTTTTTACCTCTGAGAGTTCAGTGCACAAAGCTGTGTGTGTGTGTGTGTGTGTGTGTGTGTGTGTGTGTGTGTGTGTGTGTGTGTGTGTGTGGGGATGCTTAAGCATGCCAATGAGAAACACAACAATACACTGAAACAATGTTTATTAATGGAGCACTACAGGTACACAGAGCTGTAGGCACAATGCACGACTGGTGTGCAGTGGCTGTGCTCGCATATCTGGGTCGAGTAGCTACTCCACACCCCCTGTGCCCCCCGCATGGCATGCACGAAGGGGGCACATGCAGACCCACTGCACCCGATCCGCCATGTCTGCAGACAGCTCCGCGATGGGGACGTTCCGGGGGTGTGCAGCACTACGTGTATTCACTAACCCGCGTAGTGCTGGCTGCATGGGTGCAGAGGGTGGTGCAGGGTACACCAGGGAGACACTGCCATAACTCACAGCATGCCCCCATGAACACAGGTATTCGGTCACTGGGGGACCAGGACAGTGCACACTGTGCTGCTCCCGACTGCTGGGCAGCAGGAGGCGGCAGGGGCAGCTGGATGGGTGAGCGCTGAGAAAGTTTATGTGAGGCAGCACTGGAACTGGAGGGTGCCGCGCTGGTCAGGGTGCATGCTATCGGCATGCACAGCTCCAGACCCATACCACCCTATGTGTGAGATCCACTATGGGTCCCAGGGGGGCATCGCATTGGATGTCTGCCTGGAACAAGTCCTCCCCCGGCCACCCTGCAGAGTCCTGTGCGTTGGGGGAGGAGCCGTGGATAGGTGGTCAGCATTGGTGAATGCCAGTATGGGTGCACCTGTCCGCGGGGTGCAGGGGCAAGGGTGGGGTATGCGCATTTTGTGCATCCCTATGTCCCTTTCATGCATTGTGAGCAGAACACAAAAGGTATCAGTCTGTGATTAAGGGGTAAATTTTAAGTTAAGGCATTTCATACTATAAATAGAATACTGTATAAGGGACTGTATTATTACAAAGTTATGATACCTTCAGGAGGCTCTGGAGACATGTGAACCTTGAGAACTGAGCTTTATACGTTCCAACATGTCCCTAGAACCTCAAGATGATATTATATTGTTGCATATAAAGTTCTTATAGTTGTAGAGTTGTTATGTGATACATTGTAGGTGATTTTTTATATTTAAAATAAATAAGAACACATAAAACAGCCTGAACATTTGTCCTAGTGATTTTATTGACTGGCATAATGACACTAATTGCGTACCTACATTGATTTGTGCATACAGGAAAATCTACAGGAATTTCATCCCAGTTTTACGGGGGAAATACAGGGAAAATTAGGGTGCACTACAGGAAAATGCTTTGCCTGATCTGGGAGCACTGGTACGCTGTTCCCACAGGCAGAGATAGCAGACTTATGGAAAAATACGCCCTGGGTTACAATATAGATTCTGTAGGTGTAGGTTAATTACTCATTTTGTTTGAAGAGGGTGGAGCACATGGGGGGACAAAAATTATGGAGAAAGTTTATTGTTTTGAATATTTATGTTTGAGTTTTCTGTTGAATAATGATGGGGGTTATTTATAGGACTTATGTAAATACTGTCTGGTTATATGTTTCACAGTTTTGTACTTAATAAAATTATCCCCTACTCTCTTCGAGAAGTGCCATGGGATCTTTAACATCCACCTGAACTACCACCAGAACAGGCAGATGGGACCGCGGTTTAACGTCTCATCTGAAAGATGGCACCCCAGGAGTGCAGCACCCCCTCATGCTGCACTGCAGTGTCGGTATGAGGATATTAACCCAAGTGCCTGGTGTGGGGATAGAACCCACAGCCTTCTGATTTCTCAGCCTCAGAGGCAAGTATGCTATCTGCTGAACCACTGACACTGTTACCTTATCAGTGGCCTCTTCAATACGTGCCCACTTCCCCTCAACACCCCCTTCTAGCCCTCTCTTTGCCAGGGCCTCTTTAACACTCATTCCCATCTTAACAAAGTCAGGCTCTCTGAAATCCAAGATCTTTGCCTTAGTATGAGTTGCCTGGATCCTGGTGCCCAATTTGAACCAAACTATGTGGTCCTAGCCCAGGTGACCTTCCACTTGGCGATCTCTGATTCCTTCTCCATTAATCAGTACCAGATCCAGGATCGCCCTGTCTCTGGTGGGTTCCTGCACCAGTTGTTTGAGGCCTGCCCCCTGTAGGGTGTCCACGGTGTCCCAGGTATTGGCCAAGACCCTAGCAGGGACATACCAGTCTGCATCCAGCATAATAAAATCTCCCATCAGCAGAACTTCCCCCTCCACTGACATATTATGTGTATGGTTACTGGTGTACCATGTATCGGTTATGGCTACTATGTCCAGTTTAGCCTCTGTTATTATAGCCGCCAGGTCTGGGACTTTGTTTCCCAGAGTGCAGGCATTTGTATACATGACCTTCCATGTACTGCTGCCCCCTTTCTTCTGTTCCTGTGATTGTCCCCTTGTTTCTTTTCAGTACCATTGGTGTCATCATTGTGCTGATTTTCATTACTTTCTGTACCCTCTACCAGCTCTCAGGTGTGTCCTCCTGAATCATGTGTTCTCTGTCCTCTTTGCTGCCTGCTGTAACTTGAGGGGGTGGGCTGCATGGGTCTCCCTGCACGTGATAACCTCCCCCATGACTAGTTTAAATGCTTGCTAAGGAAGCACTCAAACTTTTCATTGAGAACTGTTGTACCGTCCCAGGATAGATGCAGGCTGTCGTCCTTGTACAGACATGCATCATTCCAGGTAGTTCCCTAGTCTCCAATGTAGCGAAACTCATTTTCCCTGCACCAGCCCTCTAGCTAATTGTTGAAGTTTCTGATGCTTTGGTTTCTTGCCTGCACCCTTCCGCTGACCAGTAGAACTTCCGAAAATGTCACAGAGTTTGCAACCCCCACCAAGGCGTCTACCCAAGTCCCTGAAATCCACCTATATCTTCTCTAAACTAGCTCTCTTTTTTGCTAGGTCATTTGTCCCCAGGTGGATAATGATGCTTAGGTCCCCCTTCCTTGCTGCTGCCTTAGTGATCCTGTGGGTCTGCTCCCCCTCCCTCCGAGCTTTGCCTCCTGGGAGACACTTAGCCTCCCTCTCCATCCTACTGTCTGTGCCCAAACCCATACTCCGAACTATTGAGTCCCCCACCAGCAGAAGCTTCCTCCTCCTCTGGGGTATCCTGGCCCCAGTAGCTGTGCCCTCCCCCTGGTGAACCTGTTCATCTTCCCTGGTCGCAACCCCGGGCTCCCTTGCAGCAATCTCGCGCTGCTCTAGAACAGCGTACTTGTTTTTAAGTTGGATCGGATGGGGGATGAGCTTCTGCATTCCCTTAACAGTTCACATTAGGCATGTGATAATTTGTCACCCATAGTCAGCATGATAACCATTTGTTAACCCTTTAGAATGAGTAGTTGTAATATGTCTAAAAGCTGCAGCTTGACGAGGGCACTGATTTATTGTGATTAAAATAATGAAATGCCATTTTTAAGACTTCTGAAATTCCAAGAACTGTACGGGTGATTGTAAGTTTAATTTCCAGATTGTACTGGGAGCCTGTTGTCATTCTTTTGTCGTGGGTATAAATGATCAGAATAGAAGATGGCTTAATATACGAAGCATTAAATGAAGTAACTCAAAAATAGTACAGGAGGCAGTTATTAAAAAATATGAGTTTTGTAGATTCAGTGATCTGGAATAAAATGCCAAATTACGGGAAATTCTTTGTTTTTACTAGCGTGCAGGCAGTCCAGATTCTGGAATTTTGCTGGGTTTTCTGATTAAAACTAAAAACCAGTGGCCTTGGTAATAAATAGTGCCCCTCTCTTGTTCTGTCTGTAAATAAACAGCCTTCCAAGGATATCCTCCTTAAATGGTTCATGATTCCTACAAAATAGGCAATCCGGCAGACTCCCAACCATCTTTCACCTCAGATGAAATAACAGACATCCTAGTATAACTGTGACAATAATTGTAACCGTAAGTCTAATGCAGTTTGAACCATTGAAACACATTACTGTTATTCAGTGCAGCTATATTGAATTATTTATAGCCATGAACTGTGTTGAGGGTGTCCACTGGGTGCACCCAGAATCAGGGGCAGGTGTAATTCAGAGGGATCCTTAGGTGCATCACCAGTTTAATTCAAAACCCCCTGTTGAAGCGCAGTCGTCACGCTGTTCCTCTCCACTCCCCCCACACCCATAGCCACCAGCTCCAGTTCCACCCTATCCTGACTGACTGTTCATGAATGAGGGACAGTGGTCTTCAGGACAGTCATCAACATGGGTTTGTCTCTGGCAGATCCTGCCAGACAAATCTAATTGAGTATTATGACTGGGTGACCAGGGAATTGGACTGGGGCCATGCGGTGGACATCTTGTATTTGGACGTCAGCAAGGCCTTTGATTCTGTGCCACATGGGAGGCTGGGGGGGGAAGCTGGAATACATAGGGGTGGGAACAAAGATGGTCCACTGGATCGTCAACTGACTGAATGGAAGGCAGCAGAGGGTGGTGGTGGGGGAGCTCTCATCACCAAGGGAAGTGACGAGCGGGGTGCCACAGGGATCGGTGCTTGGACCAGTGTTGTTTGGGATATTCATAGCTGATATCTCACATGTGGTCCGGAGTAGGATCAGTCTGTTCGCGGATGATACGAAGATGGGAGCTGCGGTAGATGACATCGAAGGCTGGAAAGAGCTGCAGGAGGACATGAACAAACTACAGGAGTGGCAGTTACATGGCGGCTGGGGTTCAATGCCAAGAAGTGCAAAGTACTGCACTTCGGAGCTAGAAACCAGGGGAGGAGCTATCAGCTGGGAGGGGTACAACTGGGAAGTAACAAGGAAGAAAAGGATCTGGGAGTGATTATAATGGGCAGCGTGAACAACTCGGCCCAGTGCAGGAAGGCAGTGACAAAGGCCAGAGGGATGCTAGGCTGTATAGCGAGGGGACTATCCTCCAGGAGGTGATCCTTCCCCTGCACAGGCCTCCCCTGGAGTACTGCATGCAGTACTGGCACCCATTCCTGAAGAAAGACTTATAAAGTTGTTGGAGGGGGTGCAGCGTAGGGTGACAGAGATGATCCAGGGACTTGAGGGAAGGTCCTATGAGGAAAGATTAGCAGAGCTGAACATGCATTCCCTGGAGCATAGGAGGGATTGGGATATGATAGAAACATTTAAATACCTCAAGGGGATAAATAAGGTTAATACAGAAGGGATTTTCGAACTTAGAAGAGGGAGGGATATGTGAGGGCATCAGTTGAGGTTGGAAGGGGGGAAGATTCAGGAGGGAAATCAGGAGGCATTTTTCATGGAAAGGGTGGTGGACAGGTGGAATGCTCTGCCCGAGGGGGTGGTGTCCTGTAGAACGGTGGGTGTCCTTAAGAGGGATTGGGACAGGGTGAGGGGGTTATGATGCAGAGGGGTTGGGAGGGGCAGATGCAAGTTGAGGGGCTAGCTGCACAATTGAGCAGACTCTGTAGACCATAAGGCCTGCATCTGCTGGCATTTTCGTATGTTACGCTTATGTTCTTTTTTGAACCTTTCAACCAACCACAGTTAGTGCAGGCAGTGTGTAAATCCTACGGTAGCGCCTTCTTGATGCACTGTGCTTCCAGTTCAGGATAATACTTTTGCACCCTTCTCTCCTGTTTAGTGCCTAGTTATTTAGTTAATTAGTTAGTTAACCAGGAAAGACATATTGAGCTGCTAACAGCATGTTTCCAGATGCATCTGGGGGTAAGGGGATGTGGAGATAGATCAAGAGGTGGAAAAAAACTAAACAGTAATAACAATAATACATTTCAAAAAAAAAACTGAACTCACATACAGCAAGTCAGCATATCAGTGTCAGTGGATGTTCTCTAATAAGATGGTTTTGAATGCTCACAAGACTAAGGTGATGATGTTTGGTAGTGCTTTTCAATTGAGGGAAAATCCAGTAATATTACTTTATGACAATCATGGTACTTTGCTTGAGCAGGTTTCTGAATTCAAGTACCTGGGTGTGGTACTTGATTCTTCTTTGACTTTACTTGTCAAGTAAAAATGGTAAAGAGTAAAGTTCATCAGAAATTGGGTCAGCTTTATAAATTTAAACCTGACTTCTCTTTTGATTCTCGTATGAAATTAACCAATGGTGTTCTTTTGCCTCATCTGGACTATGTTTCTCCCTTGTATGTAAAATTGGGTGTTAGGGAGAGGCAGATCTTAAGTGTTGTTTATAACGATATTTGTCGTTTTGTTTTAGATGTGCCAGTTATGACTCATCATTGTTTGTAGTATTCATCCTTGGGGTGGCTTTCTCCACAGTATAGATATATGTATGCATTAGGAAATTTGGTACACCAGGCAATTCACTCAGATGGGTTATCCCCTCTTTCTGATTTGATTAAAATATGTGAGATCAAAGTTTCTTTAACGTCAGCCGAAAGAATTTTATGTTGGACGGTTATTCTGTTAAGAACAACTGTGGTGCACGCTCCTTTGCATGTCTAATAGAATTTGGAATGATTTACCCCCTTCTCTGAGAGTAGTGAAATTGTATCTAACTTTTAAAATTCGATATAAAAAGCATTTGTTGTCTTTGATAAATTGTACATGTGTTTGATGATCTTGTATTTTTGTATATTCGTTTGTATATGTGATATCAATTGTTTTTTGTAATTTTTTGTAATATGTTACTTATGTTGTTTGTCCGGGTCAGGCCTGAAAAAGGGCTTCGGCTCAGTTGCCCTAACCCAGTTAACAAATAAAATGAAATGAAATCAAAGGAGCATAACCATAAATATTGAAGGCAAATCAGTGCAACAGATACATGCTGTAGGTAAAAGTGAGATATGACAGGTGGGGGAAAACTACTCTTACAAGTTTAGAAAGGTGAAGATGTGATGAGGGAAACACAATGGCCAGGTCAAAACTAATGGGGGAAGCCAGAGGAAAAGGGCCATGTACAGTTGCAGGTGGGTGAGGAAAAGTCATGAAGAAGAGACTTTAGGGAGAAGGCATAAGAGGCATAGTGGATTGACGGAGAGGGTGGACCAGAGTATAGGAAGGCTATATGAGAAAGCAGACTGACCAACAGTAGATTTTCTAGAAGGAATAGAGAGGGAATGGGAAGTATTATTGCGGAGGGGGTAGGAGGAGGAGGAAGAAGAGGGAGGGGAGAGGATAGTAGGGATGTAAAGTAGGAGGGAAGGGAACCAAACCAGAATTCGGATACCAGGGAGGCACAATGGGGAAAGGCACCTGGCATCAAGAAAGGGCAGAATAGAGTGAGCAGTGATGGCTACGAGGAGGACAGTCTAAAGCAAAATGACAAAAATAGTGGAAGAGGGGGTCTAGTCTATGGACTATGGCAACACCTTGGCATGAACTATTAACCATTGAGAATATTAGTTTGCATAACCCTCATTGTTACATTCAGGTATTTGCCAGGGGTAGCAGCACACAAAGTATGGGAATTTGCACCCTTCCCTCTCTGATCTGTCTCATTCGTTTGGTGTATGGGCCCTCTTGCATGCGTTAAATCTGGGCATTGTTTACCGATCTCGTCTTTCAGCCTCCGGGAGTTCATCCGTTAGGGGGGGTGGGCGTCAGTTGCACATGTATGGGGGTTAATTGGATTAGATCATCGGACTGAGAAATGGCCAGGGGACTGTATAATCAAAGTCAGCTGCTCCCCCTCCTCCCATTTGGAACCCCTGGTTAATAATGGTGACCTTTGCAGGACAGCAATGCATGTGGAGGCAGGCACATTGAGCAGAGGGACCCAGCTTCATGTTCGGTTGAGACGGAGGTCGTTCAAAAGGCTAGGGTGTGTGATCCAAACACTTGAACAGTTACCCTCATCTTGCACTGTCGTGACTGGTTTGTTGAGTGCTTAACTGCTGAAGAGCAGGTAGTTCGAAGCAGCAAGTGAGGGTGAGTCTGAAGAAGCCCTGGGTGATTTCTTAGATAAGTCTGTCCTGTGACATATCATAAGGTAGGTTTTCCCCACCGGAAGTAGGCTAGGTGTGTGGTACTGTTAAGGAGCCAGTCATCTGAGCTGGCCCAGTGGCGCTGAGTGTTGAGGCTCTGGATGCCACATCTCGCTCCACGCCGGCGATCTGGGGTTGAGTACAGGGATGGGGGTTGGCTGGAGGGGAGGGTGAGGAGCTGATTGAGCTGCCGGCTGGCAGCTCTCATCCTTGGGAGGGATCTGAGGGGCTCCTCGGAGTTTGACTGCCTCCTGGTGGAGGCTGGGTGGCAGCGTCATGTTCGAGGAGTAGTGGTGCTAGGCTAGGGGAGGGCAGATGGGACTGTGGTACAAATCTGCAGTGTGCCTCCACGTGCTAACGTTTCTGAGGCCTCAGGATAACGGGTGAGAAAACAGGGAAAAGCGAGGATCACAGCAGGATGACGCCTCCAGGTCGGCTTTGAGGATCGGCTGTGATGCGCATAGGACAAGAAGATCCCAGAAGACCCCGGTGTCTGGTGAAGTTGGCGGACGTAGGGCAGCATTCTGCGGCGGAGAATAAATAAACTCTGCAAAAAAAAAAGAGCCAGTCATCCTCTCACACATTTGCGGCATGGCCCATACGATCTCACACAGGAGGGAGATTATTAGCCACTCAGAGGGATTGCCTGTGATGTAATTTAAACTGGCAGTTTGTTATATAAAATTGCCTCTCGTGAATTCCTGGTAATTCATCATTTGGGGCCAATTAAAAAATTCCGCCGTCAGTAACTTCTTGGCAGCCTTTGGGGTGAGAAACATTTGGGGGCCAGTCTTCAGCCATACCTTCAGGTTTGCCAAATACTGTACACGAGATGAAGTCATGACCTGGTGTTTTGGAGACCTACTTTTATATATTTGTTCCGCTAATCACGTACTTCTGGGCTCAAGTTGTTGAACAGACAAATGGTGTATCCTTGTACTTGATACTGGCAAGTGCTTTGGCTTGGTTTTGGACATGTAGTTTTTCTTGAAAGCTGAGGAAATGAATGATAAAAACCCAGGGGCACTGGTTTGGGGCCAGTTTAGGAGATGTAGTCCAGTTTCCTTGGGGGTTGTCCAGATAAGTCTACAAGCACGGTGTTGATAAACAAAATCAGATTATTTCTCATAGATTATTTCTAGTAGATTAGATTTCCTGGTACTCTATACGCTTCCCCAGTTTCTTGACACGTCTGCTGTCTCTGATGCAGTCTTTAATTTTCGAGAGCATCATCCTGGCTAGAACTCCTAGCATCAGCTTCTGTTAGCCTTGTGGAGTTGGTTTCTGTGGATCCTTTTATTTGTTTAAGTTCTTCCGTTGCTTCTGTAATGTCAGTAATTCCATTTGAAAGTGCGGCCTGCAGGGGTACGGAGAGCAATTTTTTTCGGCTGTTGTTTCATGAAGTTCAGACTGCTAAAATCCTCAAAATTCATTTTGCCATCGTCAGTCTCCATTTTTGCATCAAAATCTGTGAAGATGTATGTCTAATTGTAAGTAAAATTCTGCCTTTTCAAGCTTTAAAAATGAAGTCTGGGACGGAGCTCTTTCACTTTGCTTCCTCCTGCTAAAGCTGCAGCACGTGACTCCTTACCTCTTTGCATTCTTAAAAATTATCCTTGAACCAAGCCCATGATGTGGCAGTTTGCCCACTGCAGTCATATTACTGTCATATTTAGTTGTGATTTTTTTTTTATGTTTAAGTTACCAAAAAGGATAAGTTTTCTGAAAGGGTACATGAGGGGAGAGGGAATGTATAATTCAAATGTATGCCATTTCTTATTGCCCGAGATAAAGGATTGCTAGAGATAAACTGGGGTTGAATTTCAATAGGGAATTGAAATTTCCTGGGAGCTATCTCCTCTGCTCATAACATTTTACACCTCAGGGAGAAATACTTTGAGAACAGGAGTTTGGAAATATTCAGTCTGGAAGTCTCTTGTTAAATTCTCTTCCAAGTGTCATGGTTATTTACATTGTAATAAGGTCAGGAAAGGGGAATGCAGATCAGAACCAGCCAGGGAGGTGGGACTATGGAAAATCACAAATATTGATTCACTTTAAGATTCTGGAAGAGAGCAAGGGAGACTCCTGCTGGCCTAGAGATGAACAGTTGGACATAAAGATATTAAGGCCACCAGCCAATCAGAATGCCAGTTTTTCAGACTGCAGCAATTGCTGTTGTAACATGGCAAAGATCTAGGACAGTGAACCAAGAGTAGTGATTTGAGGGAGAGCATCGCATGGCATACTTTGGAGACGGCATTAATTTAGCAATAATGCCGTCCCCAAAGTGAACTACCATACTACTCCACACAGGGGAAAAAGCAGTACAACAGAAATCAGCAGTTAACACTGAGGAGACAGTGCCTGTCTGTCCCACCCACCCAAATGCCCATGAATATCGCTGTAAAAACTGTACTGCAAAATAAAAAAACTGTGAGACAGGTTCTGTAATAATCCCGGCAGTGGCACAATACACAGAAATAAGGAGGCACACAAAATATGAACCGAAGGAGATTCACAATGACCAGTGGCGCGCAGTACAGAAGTGGAAATATCACAAATGCAGTTCCAGAGCACAAGGCACCAGTATATGCACCAAATGTGGAACTGTGTTTGCCGTGTCATTTTAAGTAGTTTACAGTCCATGCCACGGTAAATCTCCATGAGTACACTAGGAATACAAGTCGTAGCAGGGGGAAAGAGCGTGAAACCAGCACAGATTTGGTGACGGACGAACCGAATGATGACCGAAAGGAATGGAGGAGATATTGCAGTGACGCAGATCGGAGAGAGGTGCTGCACCAAAATCAAAGGTCAGGCAATATGCAAAATAGTAACAGTGCCAGATACGCAAACCGATAGACGAGCAGATCATGGACCTCCTACAGAGCCAGTAAAAATATTTGCCATGCACATTTGTACAGCTTCTGAAAATTAATGTAGTAAAACACTTCCTCGTCAATAATATGTGCTATTGTTTTCACTACATCAGCATATAAATATCATTGTCAGTAAGGTTCAGAAAGTGCAGAAAACATATACAAATATAAAAAAATGTCTGTGCATGTTGTTGTTCACATAATCAAAAAGACTTGTAGTAATCAGAACTTCAGCAAAACCATGTTACAAGAGCATTAAGCCACTCCGAAGGTGGCATCTAATGGGGAATTAATGCATGGTTGGGCCATTGTAGGCACTCGGCCTGTGGCCTTATGCCACAACTCTCCCAGCCATGCATTAATTCCCCATTAGATGCCACCTTCGTCGTGGCTTAATGCTTACTAAAAACCCCTCTTCAACAGAGATTCTGGGCATTTTAGCCTGCGTTGCTGACCCAGAGAAAACTGCCTGAGAAACTAAAGACCACTGCAAAAAAAAACAGTGACTCAAAGAGACAGCAGAGAGAGAAGAGAGAGGGAATTTGCAAAACTCATTTATTTTCTGGACTCTGATTCTGTACAACAAAGGTAGAAACATCAGTATTTTATGTAGTTTTCCAACTTTTTTTGTATTTATCTTGTAACCCAATAGCTAAATCTCTTATCAGTATGTTTTGTATGGTAATTATTTAATTAATTAGTAAAAGCTTTTGTTTTTACTTTTCAAGTACTTTTTTTTTTTTTTTGGCAGGACCTCCTGTCACTATATCGGCCCTGGTCACGGCCCCTGGAAGCCTCAGCCACCATCTGTGGCTGCCGGGATCCCCAGTCACCCGAGCCCCCGCGGCGGGAGAAACGTGTACGGAACCAGTATCTAGTCGGGGACCCGCAGCGATGGCGCCACTCGAGGTCTTCCGGGAGGGCTTCATTAAGACTGTGGCCCTTGCCCGCCTATTTTTTGACTTTTTCCTTCTGGTGAGGGATGTGCAATGACGCGAATGTCCGCCCCGCCTCCCAGAGATTGAGCATCGGCAGCGTGAGATCTCCCGGCCTCCGCCAGGAGTCCTCAGCGCTCTGAGTGCTTCCCTCACCCTCCCCCGGAGAAGGAGAGCAGTCCATAGGGCGCTCCATCCTTCTCTCCCCGACCGGCCCTCCGACGACCCGGGTCCGTTCCCGAACCCAGGTCGCCGGCGTCGCAAGCGGAAAACCCACCGCTGTGCCAACGGACCAGCTTCACTTTTCAAGTACTTCTTCCTGAGAGTGATTTGTTGTGTGTGAGAGTTGTGGGAAGGTTTATTCAATCGGTGACACACCTGTTTAACGCTAAAGATGCCACACGCTACCAAAGACTAGGATCCTGGAAGGGAATCTGGGTGCCTAAAGTAGCAAAAGTACGCAAGGTCTTTGGGGGGGGTGGGGTCTGTTGGGTTTGAACCAGGTTCCTGCACTACCTGTGGGAGAAGATACAAGCCGGGTTACGAGGACAGTCCCGAAGAGCTCGTAATGCCTGGGTTCTTCCCCAGCGCAGCAGCCAAGGAGAGTTCTCACCTGTCTGCAGACTCAAGACTGTATTTTACCCTTACCCAGAATAGAGAGAAAGCGCTGGGCCCCCGTGACAAGTGTTCAGTTGTGAAATCAAGTGAGCACTTTAAAAGGACTCGAGGAGGGTATTTCCTGACTCCCCTGTCATGGATTGCACTTGGGGATGGGCCCCAGGAGTGGGTTCATGACACACACATCACTGGACATACCTAATCCAGCAATAGCCTTTAGTAGGGTTGTATGTTTTATCAAATCAAAGACCTTGGTGAGGTCCACAAACAAGGCCGCTGCTATTTCATGTTCATCAAGCGAACGATTCACCTTGTGTGTGAACCTCACCAGGGCTGTTGTAGAACTACGTTTAGGCTTAAACCCATGTTGTGCCTGCATCAGGATCCCTAACATATCTAAATACTCATTAATTTGGTCAAAAATTATCCTCTCCAATACTTTAGCTAGAGAAGAGAGGTGCCATATTGGTCTGTTGTTCTTACCGGTGGTGCCATATGGCGTCGGAACCAGTCATTGCTTAACCTGACCCAAAATGGCCACACAAGATAGATGAGTTAATCCTAGAGGAGTCACCAGCCTTGGGTCACATTTGTTTGTTTCCAAAATACGGGTACTGTACCAATTTTTAGTGATAGGTTAAAAATTTTGAATTGGCTTAGCAATCAAAGCCAGTGATAGTTACACTAAGCCCACATCAAATATTGTCATTTTCTACTGCTGTCCTTGGCTTCATCTTATCAAGATCACGTGTAACATTAGTCATTGTTAGTACCCAAAAATAAAATTTGGGTAAAAAGATGTGAAAAGATGTATCCTTACACTGATTACTATCCACACTTTCCAACAAAGTAACAGGGGAATATTGTTATAAGTTACCAAAAAACTCCTTAAAGAGACCTGTAGTTTCTCTTGGATCTACAGTATGTCACCTTATTTTACATTTTTAAATGTGAAATATGTTCCCTTTCTAGGGGCGTGGGTACAGTTCACTATCCCCACTCTGGCAGTTCCACTGGAAATGCTGATTCGTCAGATGTCTTGAAGCTAAGCTCCTCCCATCACCTGGGTAGTATATCTCCTGACTCTGCCCCATGGTGTCAGCTCTTTCTTTCCACTGCAAGAACAGGTTACCTCCTTTATGGCTCTTTTATGATTTAGTGCGCTATTGGCAAACCTGTATTTTCGAAGTTTTCATTACTGTTTCAATTCCGTTCTTGGTCCATTCGACTCTACTCGGTCATCAACAATGTAGCAACGGAAATCGGGCATTAAATTTTGCATACGGTGCTGGCAGAAGATGTTAGTTGCTGACCTGCATGACACGTGCCTGTACTGCCTGGGTGGTCAGCATGACATGGCTGGGTGCAGACTGTGTTTGTCAATGCTTCTGCAATCCCTCGAGAATCAGAAGTACCATCTCTGCGGAATACTGTAGGGATCTGTATAGTTTGGAGGTGGGTGGTCTTCACCAAACAGCAGTGGATCATTTTTTGGATCCCCTGCCTTTGAAGAGCTTGGAGACAGATGAGAGGGAGGGCTTAGAGGCCTTAATTACCAGACAGGAGTTACTGCAGAAGATTGCAGATTTAAAAAATGGAAAATCCCCAGGTTTAGACGGCCTCCCTTCTGAGTTTTATAAAGCCTTAAAGGAGAAACTGGTGGCCCCCCATTGGCCTGTTTCCATCATATTCAGGAGGGAGGAGAAATACCTGACTCATGGAGATATGCGCAAATCTCAGTGATCCATAAAGAGGGCAAGGACCCGGAGCAGTGCGGCTCATAACGCCCGATATCGCTGTTAAATGTAGACCTTAAATTATTCACCGGAATTCTGGCGGATCGCCTGCAGAAGGTTGCCCCCAAATTGGTCCACCTGAACCAATCAGGTTTTATAACAGGAAGATTCCTAACAGATAATATTAGGCGTTTATTAAACATTATTTCGGCTCAAGTAAACCAACACAAATTTCAATTGGCAATATCGATGGACGCGGAAAAGGCGTTCGATAGAGTGAATTGAGAATTCCTCTACAAAACAATAGAAAAGATGCAATTAGGCCCTAAATTCTTACAAGTAATCAAAAGTCTATATAGAGACCCTCAGACGCAAGTTAGAGTCAATGGAATAAACACCGGTAGATTCCCTGTTCATAGAGGCACCAGGCAGGGCTGCCCACTCTCCCCAGTGTTATTTGCTATTTTTCTTGAACCGTTGGCAGTAGCGATCTGCCAGAATAAGAATATAGAGGGGGTTCTAATGGGGGCCATAGAACATAAAATAACACTATACGCTGACGACTCCATATTCTTTTTGAGAGACCCAGAAGTTTCCCTGCCGCACCTGCTCCGGGTCCTCAACTCATTTGAAGCAGTATCGGGATACCGAATCAATTACAGCAAATCAGAGGCATTGACCTTGGGTGGAATATGCCCTCCAGACTTCAAGAGAACTTTCCCATTCACATGGGGAGAACAAAATCAGATCAGGTACCTTGGAGTACAGGTGACCACAAAGTTATCCAGGTTATTTGCTATAAATTATAACAGGTTATGGAATGATATGCAGAGGAACATGGCTAGGTGGTCGCTGCTCCCATTGACCTTGGCTGGTAGAATATACTCGGTGAAAATGAATTTACTTGCAAGATTTTTGTTCCTTTTTTCAACCCTGCTTGTCCAGATTCTTAAAAAATTCTGGCAGGAAACAAATTCGGGGATTATCAGATACATTGGGGGTAGGCCCAGGATTGGACAGTCTACATTCCAGAAACCTAAATCATTGGGGGGCCTAGGTTTGCCTAACTTGAAGGCCTATTATTTAGCTGCCCAGATGGGGGCGGTGACCACTTGGGTAAAACAACGTTTAGACTTAGGGTGGTATGAGACAGAGAATGGTGGAGACCTGCCCAGTTCCCCTATTTGCTCTCCCAAGCCTGAACCTTTCTAGAAAGCTCATAAATCAAATTAAGAACCCATGGACACGACATACCATGGGGATTATACAACTAACTAGATACAGAATGGGAGGGGGGGGAAGGTACATTAGGCCCGTTGTCACTTATTAGCCATACACCAGACTACTTACCCCCAAGGACAGATTTAGCGTATGAGAGATGGGAGAGGAGCAGAATTACCATATTTGCTCAGTTAGTGGAGAATGGGGTTCTTATGTCCTTTTAACAGATCCAGACAAAGTTCAAAATCCCTAGATCTGAATTTTTCAGATATCTACAGATAAGACACTATCTGAACACGCCGGGCTACTTACCTCTGGTGAGTAGACAAAAGAACGCTTGGGAGGATTTTATATATCATACAGCGAAAATAGATCTAAAAGGGAAATGCATCTCAGACCTTTATCCGTGCATGAGCCCAGAAGAAGCTATCCCATTAGACAATATCAAAGAGGCCTGGCATAGAAAGGGGTTAGATCCAATACCAGATGATGTCTGGAGAAGACGGATCTCCCTGGGCTGGAGAGTACACTCCACACCGAATTGGCGAGAATTCTACTGGAAGGTCCTAGTCAGGTTTTTCTATACCCCAAAAGTTACAAAGCATTTCCAAAGATCCAATTCGGATAAATGTTGGAGAGAATGTGTCTCTGTAGGGTCCCATCTGCACATCTTTTGGATTGCCTGGGTATCCGAGGGTTTTGGGAGGAGGTGAGAAAGGCGACCAATGCCATAATGAGAGTGAACATACCCAGAGACATGACTGAATGGGTGCTAGGCTTACCTACAGTCTTGTAGCTCCCAACCCCACAGAGAAAGCTAGCCCAGATCTTTATGGTAGCAGATCTTAAATGTCTCACACGCCACTGACTTAAAAAGGACCCACCCACAGTAACAGAATGGTGTGGTAAAGTGGACTCTGTTTGTGAGATGGAATGTCTTACAGTGAGGCTAGGTCTCCGAGAAGAGAAATTCAGGGAAGTATGGAATCCTTGGCTTCTTCAGAATTCAGGCCCCAGTCTGGTAACAGAAGATCTTCAGGAGGGAAGGGAGGGAGAAAACAGGGTAGATTAATTTTTTATAGACTACGAGTAGGGCAGAACTGGATGTCTCCTCCCCCCCCCCTTGTGCCTAATAAGATCCTCCCACTCAGTCTCCACCCTCCTCTCTAGACCACTCACCCCCCAAAAGAAAATACCCCTTATAAATAAATAAAGAAAAAAAAGGGGAGATCAAAATAATGAGTAAAATTTGTCTGTGTGAATGGTCCCCTATTGTTAGTCTATCTGTCTGCTCCCTCTCTGTAGTCTGGGTAGAATAGTTTCTTGTTTTACTGTTACGGTTTTTTATTTCCCCCCTTTTTTGTTTCCTTATCAATCGTTGAAAGGAGGTTAAGTTAGAAAATGGAGTTTGTAATGAGCTGAACAACTATTGCTTATTGCACTATATATAAGTCTTGAAGGATCAATTACATTCAAGCCTAGATGCCGGATAGCATCCGATATCTGACTCTAGATAATGGATTATTGTATTAAAAAAGAAAAAAAGAAGGAAAAAAGTATGTATGGGAGATCCAGAAAACTATAGTTGTGCATATGTAATTTAGAGACCAAATTATGTCTATATCTGCCTCATATTTCTATTTTGTGGAATGTATTTCAAACTCTTGAATAAAAATGAGTTGAAAAAAGAAGTACCATCTCACCCTTAGCCATCCTTCAGAGCAGATCTGAACAACCAACCTGAGGGCAGTAAGAAAGTCTCAGTAGCTGCCGGGTCTACATCGAGGCTTGCAGCCTTTGAGGAGGAGGATGCAGCGGCTACTGTGGTGGGCACCTCCTTGGCCTCAGTGCTGCTTCTGGCTGGGGCCATCAGTGGACGGTCCTTCATAGAAGGGTTCCATGATATTTGAATGACCATCCAGACCTTGAGGAAGAGCCCTGCCCATCATAGTAAGAAACACAAGCGTCACTGGTGCCAGTTGTGGGACCTGGAGAGGTCAAGGTTCTCTCAGTCCCTCAACTCCCCTGATTGCTCAACTTTTGAGACCCCTTTAGTTTAGAGCTCCTTGGTACCCCTATCGGGCTTGTTGACCTCGACTCCAGTCGAACAGGCCATGGAAATCTTCCTTGAGCCTGTCGTGGACTCACTCTCCCAGACTCTGGTGCTCACAGTCCTTACTCAGAAGGACATGAACCAGTCAGTGTCCCTGATCAGTTCACCTCGAGAGAGATCTTCACCAGTGGTTGAGCCTTCCAAGCCTGTCTCACTTAATGTTGCCAGCCACGTGGTCAACCACAATCAGCCGGAAGGCTCACCTCGACATCGACAGTCTGGTCTACGGTCGAGGTCATGGCTGGGGTCTCGATTGAGGTGCTCACGTTTTCAGTTCCTGTCAATCTGTAGGCATCACCATCAGTGCTTCTGGACCTCCTCATCCTTGGGTGAAGAGAGGCACCGCCATAAGATGCGCCAGTGCTATGAGGTGCTCCTTGGAGGGCGGTATAGGGCTCTAACCCCTGGACCTTCAGTTCACCTGGCAGCAGCCACTGATGCCCTTGCTAATCCACACTTTGCAAGTGCTGCCAGCAACTGCTTCCCCAACCCTACGGGTGGAGCTGCCACCATCTCAGTAGAAGGTGGACACTCCAACCAAGGAGGTCTGGTCAGCAACCAGCTTTACAGGCCGATTATCAGTGGATATCACACAAGCTGAAGACACTTGGGTTGTCTGAGGTGAGAAACAGGCAAAAGGCATTTTTGAGGAGTCCTTGGATGACTTGGACCATTCGTCCATTGCCTCCTCAGGGCTCACATCCTAGATTGAGGATTGGTCAAGGAACTGACCACCGACCATGGACCAGTGTCTTTTAGGGCTCTTATTCGATTCATTTTGGAGTCCATGTCTGACTAACTAGAGTCAGTCCAGAAAAAGGCCAAGTACCCTTTCACAGACATTTTGGACAGGGATGAGTCCTTGGCGGTTGCCTTTCCCACTGCTAAGGCCATCTTGAGACTGGCTATGGAGCTTTGCCAGCATTCTGCACAGCACCCTCCACCTGTATGGTCTGCAGGTATGCAGTTCACAGCGGGTCCCTTTCTTTTTTTTTTTAAACTTCTTTTATTGAAGAAAGTGAGTGTAAATACTTGTACATTACATGGAGTCCTCAACTTGGGTCCCTTTCTGAGTTCTCAGACTACCCCTTGGCCAAAGGGCTGGTTTCTGACTTGGCCTTCCACAAATCCAGGGGTCAAGGGGATGTGGAAAAGCCTCCTGACAGGGAGACCAGAAAAGACTGACCACACCACTAAAAAGGTTTATGCTGCAGTATCCTTTGGTCCTCATCGGGCGAGTTACTCCATCATGATGGCCAACTTTGGGAACTCCCTCATGGGAGTCTTTGATCAAATACTCCTTCACCTCCCTGCTGGACAGCAGTTGACTGTAAAGATGGTACGAGTCCCAGGTCAGACGCTGGCTAAACACCAGCTCCAGATGATCTTAGACATGGATGATTCCAGTGCTTGTGCCATGGCAATGGCCATTTCCAGGTGTCGCAGGGCCTGGCTGCCTCTGTCCATCTTCATAGTGGATATCCAGCATAAACTGTCTGTTGTCCCTTTCCTGAACACCAACCTCTTTGGCCCTGGGGTGGAGGGACATCTCACTCACATTGAGAAGTCCATTGCCACTCTTGACTCTGTTTAAAAGCCTAAGAGAAAGGCTTTCCAGCATCGTCACTTTCAGCCACAGCCTCCTTGGCAGCATCCCCAGCAGGGGCAGTACCAGGCCTGTCACTTGAATCCCAAGTTCGGTGACCAGGGCTCAAAGAGAAGTGGTGGCAAGGTTGGTAGTGCCCCACTGGCCACAGCGGCAGGTGCCCCTGCCAGAGCTGCAGTGACAAGTTGGGGGTGGCATCCCTTCACCCGTCCTGTCCATCTGCACACTGCCAGTTGGGGGTCGATTAAGTCACTTCTTGTCATGTTGGTCCGCTGTCACAATGGATAGTAGTAGGTAGAGGGCTACCTCTGGACTTTGAGGCTCTCCTGCCTTACCGACGCCATGCTCCTTGGGAGGCCAGGGTGTTGCAGGACACACTGTCCACTCTTGGGGAAGACATCGCTCAGCTGTTTGCAAAAGGGGCCATCACCCGTGTCTTGGACACCCTGGTCAGTCGAGTCATGTGGACAGGTACTTCCTAGTTCTGAAATGGACAGAGGGGCTGTCTCCCCATACTTGATCCGCATGATCTGAACCAGTTCATGCGGAAGCGCAAGTTTCAGATGGTCACCCTGATTCAGATCATTCCGCCTTTAGAGCAGAACATGGGTTTTGCTCCCTGAACCTCCAGGATGTGTTCTTCCACATCTCAGTCCACCTGCAATGGGAGTAAGGCTGGCAGTGGTCCCAGCGCCTAGGCCTCTTGGACGAGCTGGTCACAGTGACCCAGTCAAAGTGGGATGCCATCCAGTGGTGGTTGGTCCTGGAACATGTGAAGTAAGGAATCCTGTTTGTGTGCCAAGAGCTGACCATCACACTCATGACAGATGTAACTCTGGTGGGGTGGGGAGCACACCTGGGAGCCCAGAGAGCCCACAGGTTCTGATCACCCAGGGAGTCCAGTCACCACATAGACCTGCTGGAGTTCCATGCAGTGCGGCTAGCACTGATGGAATTCACTCCTATAGTCAGGGATAAGGTCATGCAGGTCCAGATGGACAGCAGGACCATGTTCTATTTGTCCATTTGACTGGGCAGAACACACTACCTTCCCTTGTGTCAGAAGGCCCTCCGCACCTGGACCCTCATGCGCAGTCTGGGTGCAGGCCTCCTGGCAATCAGTGTCGCGGGAGTGAACAGTCAGCTGGCAGATGCTCTTAGATGAGTGGCAGAGATGTTGCATGAGTGGTCTCTGAATCAGGAGGTGGGCAACCAGCTGTTCTCCCCATGGGGCTTTCCTCTTGTGGATCTGTTTGCTTCCAGGGAGAATGCCAAATTGAGGCTGTTTTGTGCTCTCCCCCACAGTCTGGGACACTGTTGGGGGATGCCTTCACAAGGCCTTGGACTCTTGACCTCCTGTACGCCTTCTCTCCCTTCCCCTTGATCCACAAGGTGGTTGTCAAGGCCCAGAAGGACAAGGCACGGATGATCCTGATAGCCCCAGACTGGCCAAGGCAGTTCTAGTATATGGATTTCCTCAACCTCGTAGCAGACCTCTGTGGCAGTTGCCTCTTTGCTCGGGTCTGCTGACCAGACAGCAGGGGACAGTAATACATCCAGACCTGAACTCCCTGCACCTCTTGGCCTGGTTCCTGAGCAACTGGAGTTCCAGGCCTTGGGCAGACTGGATGGGCCTTGCGGTCCTTATCTGCCGTCAACTTCTATGTTTCTATGTGAGCTGTGCGCCGCATTGTGGAGGCCTCCCAAGAAAGAGTCGACTCACAAATGCTATGCATTTAAATGGAAGAGGTTCTCTATTTGGTGTCAGGGCAAGGAGCTTGATCTCCTTGCCTGCCCTGTGACGATCCTCTTGGAATACCTTTGGTCCCTCTTTCAGTTGAGACTGCGAGCGATGACCCTTAATGTGCACCTGGCAGCCATCTCTGCTTACTGGGCAAGGGCTGGTAAGCTAACAGTGGCCCAAGAGAAGGTGGCTGGGTACTTTTTTAAATGCCTTGACTACTTGTCCCCTCTGGTGTGCGAACCACCATCAGCAGGGGACCTACTGCTTCTGGCTGTGTTCATGGGCAAGCCATTTGAGCCTATTCACAGTTGAGAGATGTCTCACCTGTCATGGAAGAGGGCCTTATTGGTGGCCATTATGTCAGTCAGAAGGATCAGTGAGCTCTCGGTGCTCTTGGTAGAGTCTCCTTGGAGAGAGGGCAAGATGGCGGCGGTATGTGTGAGCTGCCTGAGCCGAGCTCTGATTAAATGCGGTTTTCTGAGCTTCAATTTCATTTTATTTTATAATTTTTAACAGTTTTTAACAGTTTAGTTTATTTTGCATTCTATTTAGTTTGTTTCGTTTTGTTTTGGTTGTGTTTATATTGAGCGTGTGAAGTGAACGATGGGCTGCCAGGTGCACACCGGTGCCTGTCGCAACAAACAGCAGCGTAACAACTTTGCTTCTGCACTTCAGTGTATGCTAAAGGAATACACCAGCACGCTGGGCTGCCATCTGCTAATTGCTGAGGTGCAGCATCTCTTGGTCGGGATTTAGAAGCTCTACTTCTCGTCGTAACACGGGCATTGAAATGCTTATTAAGCCCGTTTAGAGGAAACAACATTGCGGGCAGCTCTGGCTTTTATAAGACCTAAATACAGAACTTTGCAGTTTTGTGTTAATTAGCCTGTCTCTCTCTCACGGGGAAATTGCTGGAGGTTGGAGCTGGGGAGTCCTTGAGGAGTCACAGAGGAGGGTAAGATTCTAACATCTGTACTTATCAGATGGGCTTTTTGACTGTTGCTGTTGTATCATCTGGGCATTTTGAATACTTTCCATGAGTCTTTATGGATTCACCTTTGGAAGTCTGAAGAGAAGATCTATTGACCGGAGCTCTATGAACTAAGTGATATCTTTCCAGAACTAAAACTGGGACCGTAAGTTCATGAGTGGAGACCTCCTTTATTTTTATCTTAATTTGTGATGGGAGCGTTTGAGATGTTATTTTTAAAGGTGGATTCTGCTGATTGCTAATTGTCCCTAAATATCGTTCTGGATGGTGAGAGCACCCAGGGCCTGGGAGCATTAGACAAAATCCTCTCCCTGTTCTGGATTCTGAAAACTTTTTGTGGAGTATTGTGGTCATAGGGAAATCTTCCTTTTCTGACTGTTTAGGTGGATGCTCCCCTTCCCCTGGCGTGGGTGATTCCTCTGGAATTCTTGGGCGGTTTTGGGAGGAATCACAGGGATTTAGGCTGGAGAGCCGCCCTCCCTTGTGGTTGTTGGTAGAGGGATCTCGGTGGCTGGTGGGGACTGGGATCTCAGGTTCCCATCCCCTCCTAGGGCGGCCTGCTTTTCCGTGGGTTTTACTCTTGTGAGGGTGGGGGGTTTTGCATTCTCCTTTTGGGCCTTGGCTCCTGGGTGTGGGATTGTGGCTGTGTTGGGCTGTTCTGAGGGAACTCCGAGGTTTGTTGGTGGTGTGGATTTTCCCTGGGGTTCCTATGGTGTCTCTGTGGTGGGAATTATGATTGCCATCTCGGGGCCCTATTTCAGATTACAGCCCTCCGGCCCGATCTTAGCTTAGGTGTCTAGGTCTGGGTTTTGAGAATACAGTTTATTGGAGAAGAGTCAGTTTTCCTAAGGAACCCTTTCGGTGATCGGATTAAGAGGGGGTGAGAGCACCTCTTGCTGCTTGTCCGAATTTCATCTGGAGGATCTTCTGGTATTTTGGACTAAGAGGGGGGTGAGAGCCCCTCTTGTTGTTATCTGGATTCTATATTTCCCAGTGGAGAGTTGCTATTTTGCTCTTTGGCACTGATTTTTAGAGACTGTTATGTGATTTGTATATATTTTTTTCTGTTTTGATTTGTTTAATTTAAGGGAGGGTGAGAGCCTCTGGATTTTTGGTTTTTTAATCCGATTACTTGGATGTTTTTATTTGATTGATTTTTTTTTTTTGTTTATTGTTACATTATTTTATTTAATTTTATTTTATTTTGGGTTATTGTTTGGGTTTGGTTTTATTGTTGTAATGTGTAGAGGGTCTGCCACCACGGTCGTGCACTATTCGTCCTCCGCTCTCCATGCCCTCCGCCCCTTTCTCCCCTACACCATTACAGTTGTCAACTTACCAGCATGGGGATTGTACGGAGGGGGAGGAGGGGCTTTGGGGGGTGCGGACAGTGGAGGCTGAATGAGCGGCAACATCGGATTGGGGTTGTGGAGACCAGAAGACACCCTGAGGTGAAATGGATTAGAGAGTGAGGGTCTCCTTGTCTGGTTCCCATACCCAAGGGTACCTCTACTATTAATGGTACTGGGTAAATAGTCTGTTCCACTTCAGTAACCTGTCCAACCCAAGCGGTGTTGTGCAATGCTAGATCCATTAGGAACAAGACTGCAGTTATTGCAGATCTGGTAGGGTCCGTGGACCTGGCTGGATGGTAATGCCGGTCCAATTTTGGAGGCAGCAATTCCAGCTGGATACTCGTGTTACACCACGAGGTTGGACCGGCGGGGTTGCGGTCTGTTTCAAGACCAAACTGGTACTCACAGGTGTACCAGTTGAAGAGGTGGAGTCCTTCAAGTGTACGTTGCGACAGGTGTGGGATGTAGAATAGTTCTTATCTACCGTCCACCAGGGGATGAGAAATGTTTTCTACAGGAAGTAGCCGATTTCATCATCGACTTGGCATTTGAGTCTCCCAGGCTGATGGTCCTGAATGACTTCAGAGCCTGGATCGATGATGAATATTCGCAGTTTGGACAACACTTCCTCCAATTAATGACATCTTTGGGTCTCACACAAGTGGTTACTTCTGTAACGAATAAGAGTGGTCACTCCTTGGACTTAGTCTTCCTCCTGGGGATTGAGGCCACTGACGTGGGGGTGGAACCCGTCAGTTGGTCTGATAATTACACTGTGGGCTTCAGTTTTTGCACCCCCCCTTATAGACCTACCCCTGTGGAGATGGTTGGGTGCCACTCTTTACGAGATATTAGCTCTGTGGGTCTGACAGCGGCACTTAACCTATCAGAGTTTTCTGAAGTGAGCAATGATCCCGATGCTTTGATGCTGGCCTATAACAGGGCCATCTCCTCAGCTCTGGATCAAATTGCTCCTGTCCGTGTTCGTCCTCTCCCCGTTCGACCTCAGTCTCTATGGTTTGAAGAGGCCTTGCAGGAGATGCGGCAACAAGGATGAAGATTAGAGCGTTGTTGGCGGAGAACTGCCCTTGATGCTGACCATTTTAGATTGATGGAACACTATAGAATGTAGAAATGTTTATTTTTAGACAGGTAGGTTTATAATACATCATTGGAAAATAAACCCATTTTCAAGATGGACCTGTATCAACTTTCATTCCAAAGCTTAAATACAATAACATAAGACTTACAGCACATAAATTAAAAAACATCTATGTCTGTCCTAACAAGAAACAACATACATATTAATACCCTCATACTTAAAAATGATCAAAACAGAAACTCTAACCATAGCATATACACTTCATTTTCAGATCATATCCAATCACATCCTTAAATTGCTTAAATTTTTGTATTGTCAGCGTATCAACTCTGTCATTCCACAATCTCTCATAAGAAGGCAGAGTTCCTGTCCAGAGAGATTGCAGCTGCTCAGAACCGACCAGCTCAGCTTTTTTGAACTGTTGACAGACTGTGCAACCCAGCCTGTCTCCAGGTTCGGAAAGCTTTTTCACAGTTAGAGTGTGACAAGCTTGCTCGCTTCTTTGCAGATAAGGTGGCTGACATTAGGGCAGCACTCTGACCTGCTCCCTCTATTGGAGATGCTTTTGATCGGCATCTGGTTGCTGCCTCCGGTCTCTCTTGGAGTTCCTTTGACTGGCCTGAGTTCATTGATGCCATGAGGATTATCCAGAGTATGCGCCCTACGTGCTGTAGTTTAGATACGGGCCCGACTTCCCTGTTAAAGGGCTGTCTTGAGACTATCAGCCCAGTTCTAGCACGGATAGTCTGGTGCTCCTTGGATATGGGTGAGTTTCCTAGCTCCCTGAAGGAGGAGGTGGTGACACCCCTCCTGAAGAAAGTTACCTTGGACCCTGACTGCCATGCTAACTACAGGCCAATCTCTAATCTTCCCTTTGTTGGGAAGATTATTGAGAAAGTGGTGGCAGCACAATTGGAGATCCGTTTAACCATCCATGACATCTATGAACCCCTCCAGTCTGGTTTTGGAAAGAGGCATAGTACCAAGACAGCGCTGGTTCAATGATCAGAAGAATCATTCCATTCTCGTTCTTTTTGATCTGTCATCAGCTTTTGACACTGTGGACCATGGGGTACTTCTCGCGCACCTGGAGTTTATCTGTGGTCTGTCAGGGACAGTCCTCAGTTGGTTTAGATCTTTCCTTACTGACAGGACTCAGAGAGTGGTGTCTGGATTAAATTCTTCCTGCCCACTCTCACTGTCATGTGGGGTACCCCAGGGCTCGGTGTTGTCCCCCATGTTGTTCGCAGTGTATATGCTGCCCCTCAGAGACATTGTAAGAAGGTATGGGCTGAAGTTTCAGTGCTATGCAGATGATGCTCAGCTCTACCTGTCTTTTACACCCAACCAGGATAGAGCTCTCTCGGTAATTAATATCTGCCTCGTCGAAATCCAAAGCTGGATGAATTCAGGCTGGTTAAAGTTGAACTCGGAGAAGATGGAGGTATTGGTTGTGGACCCAGGTCGCAGGGTAGAGGGGATGGGAGCTGCTGTATCCTCAGGTTTATTTCTGGGAGGTATCCAGCTCCCTACCTCTGAACGGGTGCAGAACCTGGGGGTGATTTTTGACAATGAACTGACACAGCGTTTGCAGGTGTCAGTGGTTGTCAAAATGTTTAATTCATTCATTCCTTACGTGGTCTTTCACAAGTACAAGGTCTTCTTTCGCTCTGACCCAAAGTTCTTCCTGAAGGTAGTATCGGAGTTTCACCTTAACCAGGTAATCAACCTTCTCTTATTCTTTAGCAACCTGAATTCTGAGGCCGACCGTAGAGTCCATACTCGACCTGCGGAAGGCACTCTCTTATTATAAGGAGAGCACGACTGGAGATCGGGGTGAGGCTTGCCAGCTGTAACATAGCTGAAGCCATGTCGGGCAGACTGGCAGCAAAGCGGATAATTGGCAGGTGGCTCATATCCTGCATCATCCTTTGCTAACGGTTGGCTGGTAGGGAGCCTCCTGTAGGACCTAGGGCTCATTCCACCAGATATAACGTAGCCTCGGTGGCTGCTTCCAGGAACACACTACTATCCAGAAAATCTACAGGGCTGCTGCCTGGAAGTCAGTAAACACCTTTATTTTCCCTTTACAGCATCAACCTTTAGTCTCAATAGGATGCTGCTTTTTGGGACCACAGTTCTCCAGTCTCTGTTCGCCAAATAGGGGTACACACCTTACCCCCTTCCCACCTTACATAGCCAACTTTGAATGCATGTTGCTTATTGCAGAAAGCACCACAGGGATAAGTTCAACCTGAATTGGGACCCTTTTCTCTCATCCCTGTGGTGCAAACCCCCTATACTGTGGGGGTCTGCCAAGAGCTGACATCAGGTGCCCCCATCAGACATGCTGCTCATATCTCTCTCTTGAAGGGACACCCCTTGAGGATGGTCCACTACCCCCCCCCCCAACAAGGAAGGAGTGAAACACCTTCAGGCTCTTTCCCTATGTAGACCTGTGAGTCCGAATTGATTTGGTGTTTAATGTAGCTTCCTAGATAGATTATTTTTTTTTTTAGATTGCATCTTGCCTAAGGGTAGAGGAGATAAGTTCCTTACCTTACAATAACAGAAAGAAAAAAAAACGTTTCCGGTTTTGGTGCTAGTTTTTTCCTGTTATTTTAGGACTATTTTGGATTTGTTTATTATTGTCTGTTGTGATTGAAAGTGAACTGGATCCTGATGTATTACATCCATACTATCATTTATTCATGTATTGATATTGTACTATTGGGAATCCAATAAAAATGATTAATCAAATAAAAAGCAAAACAAAAGGAAGGGTGGGAACCATTACGTGCAAACTCCTGAGGTGCTAATGTTTGTCTCATATTATGGCAGACTGTGAGGTGAAGGAGAGGGCTGTGTCTGTGTTGGTGGACATCGCGATGGGAGACCAGACAGTGTCTCATAAATAATCAAGCAGGCAGATAGGTTGAGTTACTTGAGGGACCTGCACTAGATGTACTTGGGGGGCTTTGAGGTGAGAAAGTTTACAAATATGGCAGATCAAATGGTGGAAACTAAGGGTGCAAGATGCAGTATGCTAGATTGTTTATGCATTTTGCATTGAGGGTGTTTTGGCAAGGACCCAGTCTGCGAGGGTGTGGTTGTGGGAACAAGTATTCAAATGGGTGGGCTCCAAGATATGCTGTGTGGGGTTATAAACTTGGATTTGTTCATTTATTAATTTGCCTCTTTTTATATGTATGCTTTGTGTATTACTACATCACTGTAGTTGACTTCATATTTTCATCAGTTTATTGTTTACTATTTCCTTCTCCCCTTTCCCTCAGGATGCATCTGGAAACAAGATGTTCTCAGCTCAGTGTGTCTTTCCTGGTTAAACTCTTAAATAAATACAATTTGGTGGCTTAGGATTTTTGAGGAAGAGGACAAGCAGTTAGTGTTTAAGTCCCCATAGATCATAAGCTTACAAGAGAATACAAGGTTGTAGAGAGAGAGAATGAAGTAAATAAGAGAGTCAGAGGAGGAACCAGAACAGCATTAGAGGCCAGTAGTAAAGATTAAGAGAGAAGAGGGGAAAGAGATCTTGCACAGGAGGTGCTCATATGAGGAGGAGGAAGCTGAGCAAAGGAAGGCATCAGAGTTGAGGCTCGTACAGGCATATATAGCCACACCACAACCTTGCTTCCGATGGTCTTGCCTGTGCACAGCAGAGCTCGCAATAGTGGTATCAAGTCTGCTGATTTTGGCAGAGAGAGACAGGATTCTGGGATGACAAGAACATCAGGTTGGGGTTGCTGTGAAGAAGACTACACTGATTCAGTTCAGGGAGGAGGGTCTGAGCACTGAAATGAATGAATCATCACTGTCTATCCTTTGGGGAGGGAAGGGAAAGAGGGAGGAAGGGGGCCAGGTTTAAGTTCAGGATCTCCCAAAAGCATAAGCAGAAGGGCAGTGATGAACTTCAGAGAGTACAGTATGTTATGGTGAAGGGGGGATGAGGAAAGAGGGAGGAAGATAGAGAATGTTCTCTGCAAGGGTTTGAGGTGAAAAGGGAATGTACATCTACTGGTGCATGCGTAGAGTGGGGTGCAACCCCCTATTAGCACTTTCAGTGCATAACATAGAGGATAGTATATGAGCAGTCATACACAACAAGCCTGTGTCTCCATTGAGAGGTTTATATGGCAACCAGGAACCTCGAGAGCAAAGCTCAAGATCTTCCCTGGCTGCCATAGAACACTCAAGATGAAGACACGAGCTTGTCTGTTTATGGATGCCAATACACTGGCTTTTATACTATATGGGCATCCATGCCTACTGTATTTCAGGCACTCCGCTTCCTTTCAGTAAACTGGCGGTTGATGGGGAGGAACTTGAGGCTTGGTGGTGGGGGTCAAATTACTGATTCAACGTGTGGCTAGCAGCTGCAGCTGTTTCTGTAAGTTCAAGTTAAAAAAAACAGCTTCCAGCTTGATTGACTTGAGGCAAGCATCTGTGCAGCGACATCACTACTGCAGCACAACAGCATATCAATGTCACTTCTGTGGCATAACAACCCTATTCTAGGCTCAGATTTCCATGCAGAACAGCATCCACCATACACTATAAGACGTTTTTGCCACATACTTTAGAAACTAAAGAGAGGGGACATGATCAAAACCTACAGCTATCTCAAAGGGATGAACAGGTTGCAGGTGGGGAGCCTAATTCAAATGAGAATGTGGACCAGGGGGCTTGCAATGAAGTTGGAGGGGGGAAGTTCAAGAGAGATGTGAGGAAGTAGTTCTTCATTGAAAGGGTTGCAAACACCTTGAACAGACTGCCGGCAGAAGTGGGAGAGGTTATAATGGTGGGGGTCCAAGCACACATAGGATAAATGTTGGGGTATATTAGAAAAGAGGCAAGGAGTGAGGAGGGTTGCCGGAGATTATGTAGGGTCTGTGGAGGAAGAATAGGCAGGGTTGGCCTAGCATTCATTTTCTGCTGGCAAATTCTTTTTCTACAGTATGTTTCTAATTGGGTAGATCAGTCTGTCTTGCCCTGATACCAAATGTAAACAAAAGCCTTGAAACGACATCCAACCATCCACCACAGCTGACGTGGGGTAGTGTTACGGATTTAGCATGGTGTGCTCCTCCAAAACAGAGGAGCACACTTGATCGAACCTGTGCCATAAAATATGTGCTCCTTCAGACCCTGGTACTGCTTCTACCTGCATTTTTATTTATTAACACTAGAGGTTCCGAGGGACCTAGTAATTTACAGTCCTCAAGTACATTACACATTGTGACATTCTAAAGTTGGTTAAGCTGAATTACCTTTCTTTGCCTTTTTTCACCTCCAGACTGAGGAAGAAGAACCCAGGAAACATTGAGAGATAGTTGGAGGCCACTGCACCTAATAGTATGACCTGCACCTGGCCAGACTTACTGAACTGCCTTTCACACTCATAGTATGGATAAAGTGGTGCCCATGGCAGTGCAGACGAACCCCTCTTCAATTCTTCCCCTTCAGGGGTCAAAATTAAGTCTGCAGCTGCTAGCCAGCAAGGCTGGTGAGTGGGAAAATACACTGGTCCCAGTCTTTTCCACAGGCCCAACTGATGGATGTATTGCAATGCTCTGTTCTCTAGTATAAATCAGGAGGCCTATCTTAAGGAAAATATTCTTGGATCAAGATCTGCCAGTGTGTGGCTGGTGGGCTGGTGCTAATTTTGACCCCCAATCTTTGGTCACTCAGTACAGGTAGCCTGATCTGGTCACTCCAGGCTAGTCTTGACCTCCTGTGCTCCTGCCCAAATATCCACGCCCAACTAGCCAAGCAGCCACCAGCACACCGACAGAGGTCAGAGACAGACAGTTGGTCTCTAAGCCACAAGTCCCAAGTCAGAGAGACAGAGCATCCAGGGCGTGTGGTGGTAGTAGTTTTGGATGGCCAAGCACTGAAGCCCAGTGCAGCTCTCGATGTGCTTGGTGATGGCCCCTCCCCCATATCTGTTATCTTCATCCCTGTACCACAGACCTTCAAGTCTGAAGAAAGAAAGGCCCAAGCTAGGGCAAGTAACTGTATTATTTTTTACTCTGTTGTTGCTGTGGGGAGTTAATATGTGTGGTGTGAGGCTGTAAAAAGTTAAAAACAACAAAACAAAGGCTATTGTGGGGTGAAACAGGGTTCAGGGGAGGGAGGGAAGTAGGTCACAGGGGGAGGAACTCAAAGGGATAAGCTGGTAGGCCATGTGACTCCTAGGGGCCTATCAGAAGGCCAGAGTCTATTTATATTTCCCAGAGGGCCAAGTGACCCCTCACATGAGCGACCCTGAAGCACGAGTTCCAAGAAGCAGGAGTGCGGTGTCTGACTAGGTGGCATCTGCAGCGCATCCGAAGGGAGGATTCTAGGCCACAGGCCTCACAGGAGAGGGGAGAGAAGGAGTTAGAGGGCTAGAGTCTTTAAGGGGTGGGCTGACTTAGTGTAGCACAGAGGTTCAGAGAAGTAGTAATAAGTGAGAGGGAGAACAAGGAGGATCGGGGGTCCTAGGAATTGGGGTAGTAAGCGGGCATGGGGAGGGAGAGTGTTTGCAGGCAGTCAAGCGGGAGGGGAGGTGGGACGGGTGCAGAGTTCCCACTGGCAGCATGCAACAGGGGGTACGGCGTACCCTCCTCAGAATGCTTCAGGGGTACAGACCGTGTTTTGAGGGTACAAGATTACACCCCTTGCAGAAAATCATGGAGGTCACATTGTTTTAAAGTGGTATACCATACAGCTGCAAACCGTGTCTCAGCATTAGCAGAACACCATACTTTTCTTCAAACTTAAGTAACATCATTATTCTTGCTTATACTTTGCTGTGTTTGTTCTTGTAACTGTATATTAAAAAAAGACAAAATATGTAATTGGTTGGTATCTGCTGGTATGTTTAATGATCTGTTCTGTTCTTTCTTATCACATTGTCATTTACAGATACGATAGTAGAATGCAGCAGGATATACAACACTATATCCAAGAGTCATATTCATAGTACATATTGTAAATAATTCCAAGCCTTACCAAACCCATTATTACAACATCTGTAACGTAACAGCACAGCAGCTATGTTCCAGATCCGAATGAAAAAAAAAAAGTGTTGTGTGTACAACACTTACTGCATAACTGCACACCACAGCCTCACACGACAAAGTCAGAGAAACAAACATTATCATCATTGTGTTTTTTTGTTATGGGTGCTCTGCCTGGGCTGGTTGGGTTTGTGTTACCGATAGTATCAATAGTACTTATTATACTACTTACTACATTACCTAACCCTAAAACCCGAGTAACACGACTACCTGCACCACTATAGTAAGCAAGCAATAGCATTTATCTGCTGTGTGTCTCACACACAGTTAGTTGTTCTCTTAGTAACAGAGTACAGTACAGTTACAGTCATAGACAGCCATTTTAATATGATTAAATAAGTTAATGGTAACATATTTTAACCATGTAGGGTTACTTATAAATAATATCAACTTTTTTAACGTGACAAGTCACAAAACGTAAAGTAGCTTAGCTAGCACAAATTGCATTTTGGTGCCATCTGATCGATGCATGCAACTGCATCGTGCAAAATTATTATTCTATAGTATACAATTAGAAATACAGATGTGTCAACAACTCATGTCATCACTCATCACAATCATGAGAGAGGAGACCACCCACCTCACCAGCAGTCACCTCTCATGTATCATTAATCTTTCAAATGGATGTGCTTTGTGGCACTCAGCACTTTGCAGTAGTGCTGCAGTTAGTCAGTGCAACAACCAATGCATGCATTTGTAGTTGTAAACCAACCTTCTTACGTATATTTGAAGGCATTTATTTTGTGGGCTTTCTTGCATTAAGCCCATAATAATCCAAATACCTTCTGCCACTCTGAAGCTTGTTTAGTTGATTTTTGTCTAATGTAAATTTTGTTATGGTCTATAAAGTTTTAGAAGTGATTGCATCATGCCTAGTGGTCCCTCAACTAGCCATGTTGCCAGTCGATCCCTTCCAGCTTCCTAGGTCGTCTGCTACGGCCCTGTCCCCCACGCTCCAAGGTTTTTTTTGTGACATTTCCACATGCACGGTTGAGGAGTGCAGCCAGGCGGCCACCCATCACTCTTCCTGCCTGTACCCATCCTGCAGAGACGTCACAAAAACTCGGTGTGCAGGGCCGTAGCAGAGGAACTAGGAAACTGTCAAAGGATCAAGTGGCAATGGCTATATGGAAGAGCCAGGTATGCTTGCAGGCCCTTCCAAAACTTCATAGACGTAGGTAAAAAAAAAAAAAACAACATTTTACCTTTAACCAAATCAGCTTGCCATCATGTCACGGTGGCATATGGTTTTGGGTTATGTTTTTGAAAAATCAGGCACCTATGTGCTCAGATCACCATCAGATACTGCTTGGCTCTCATGGGCTGCCAAAAACATCAAGGAACTAACCAACCAACTCCTAACTGAGACAGGAAAACTGACTCTGTCTATAAGAAGTATAAGTAAGTAAGGGGCTATGAAGTTTTAGAAGTGATTGCATCATGCCTTGGTTGGTGGTCCCCCAACCAGCCATGCCAGTCGATCCCTTCCAGCTTCCTAGTTTGTCTGCTGTGGCCCTGTCCCCACGCTCCAGGTGTTTTTTTTGTAACATTTCCACATGCACGGTTGAGGAGTGCAGCCAGGCAGCCACCTGTCACTCTTTCTGCCTATACCCATCCTGCAGAGACGTCACAAAACCTCGGTGCTCAGGGCCGTAGCACAGGAACTAGGAAACTGTCAAAGGATCAAGTGGCAGTGGCTATATGGATGAGTCAGGTACAATAGCAGGCCCTTCTAAAACTTCATAGATGTAGGTAAAAAAAAACATTTTACCTTTAACCAAATCAGCTCGCCATCGTGTCGTGGTGGCATATGGTTTTGGGTTATGTTTTTGAAAAATCAGGCACCTGTGTGCTCATATCAGTGCTTGGCCCTCATGGGCTGCCAAAAACATCAAAGAACCAACTCCTAAGACAGGAAAACAGACTCGAAATTGTTTGTTTTTTTATTTAGCCCTGCCCCTGTGCCAGTGCGCCCTGGTCCGGCCCTTGCCCTACCCGGCCCACATGTTATTGCGTACGGTATCAATGAATGTATGAATCTGTGTGATACATAGAGCTAGGAATGTTAATGTCCAGGTAGTAACTGAGTGAGAATGCATTTATAAAATGTTCGTGGTTGAGTCCCCACTATATCCCAAATTTGGGGCGACTTGAATAAGGTTCCTCATGGCCCATGGGCCACGTTACGCCATATGCAAGGGCAAGATATTATTAGAGAAACACCTTTCACAAATTGCTTATTATTGCAAATGACTACATCAACAAACAGTGAAATAATATACAAGGACAGGACCTACCAAGTTCCTTGATACATGCAGCCATGCAACGGCTGCAAAGCCGTCAAGTACCCTTTCCAACATTTCTAGACTTCAGCATTTCCATGCATAGCGCGGGTTGCAAAACCACTGGTGCATGAATTTATGAATTAAAATCTTGATTAAACTCATAAAGAAAAACACCAAATTTTACAGTTAACTTGGTTGGCGCAAAGTCTGTGAGACTAGTAGAGACAGTGTTGAATTGAACGGAAGTCTACAATTGACTTGTTTTTCAAGTTGTGATTCATACACGAGTCACGACACACCTATCTATGGCTGAGTGATGAATCTGATTGAGCCAAAGGTATGTAAAAATGTAATTTCATACCAGGCAGTGGCACTAATTCGAGTTAGTATTATTTCCCCAATTTTTTCTGTCTATTTTTGTGTGAGCATTGCTCAAGAAAACATTCCTAGCTCTCTGTTTCACGGATTCTTTTTCAAAATCCTTTTTAGACACATGTGACGAGTAAGAAGTTTGTTTTCAACAGCCTGTTCTGTTAGTTTATTCATCCGCATGTTGTGTACTAGATTCTGTGAAGAAAACCCTCTTTCACAGGGCACACTAGTTAGTGGTATGGAGAGTAAAATTTTTGCCAGTGTAGCAAAGTGAGGAAATGTTTCATTATGGTTGGAAATGAGGTTTTTACAGAATGCGTTCAATGTACTGTCTTTGCAGTTGCTAACTAAATATTTGAACTGCGTGAAACTCTCCCTAGCTTCCTGTCCATCTATTAATGATGGTGAACTTTCTGTAGTGACACCATAAAATTCAATCAGCCAGTTTAAGGCTTCGATTCCATAATCGCACAGGCCATGAACAGTTGCTGGCAACAATTTAGGATTTAGAACTGTGTTTAGATCAATCAAAACCTGCGTGTCACTTTCAGCGAATCTCTTGTCTAGTTCTGTTAATAATCTGTCAATGAATTTGTTCTTGACAGAACGGATCATCCTTAACCCCTCTCTATTTACAGTACATGTCACTCCATGGTATTGGTTGTCATTACCTTGTAACTGATCAATCATTTCTTGACACAGTGGCAAATATTCTAGTTTTGTCATGTCCCGAAGCTGTTGTTTGGTTGCATTCACCACAGCCACCATTTGTCCGATATCAATGTTATCTTTCTGGAAAATTAGGGACAATCTTGTCAGGAGTGCAAGAATTTCTTTCATAAGTAGACTATACCCAATTAACTTTACATTCTGCACTTTCGTGAGCAAACCCTTTGCCTTGATTTGTGTGTCCTTATTGCCACTAGCAAGCTCATGTTCAAGGTCCATAACAACAGCTGGCCATGATGAACACACAGAAACAACAGCGTCGTTTAAACTTAGCCGCCGCACACTGGTTGGTCTTTTGAAACGTTTCACATAGCCAGTCATGACCTGTTGCAATTCTTGCACTTTGATATCTCGGATTGGACTATCATGATAGAAATTATAAACAGCTACCAGTGTATCCTGGTAAACTGAGAGTTCTTTGATGTTTTTGGCAGTCTATGAGGACACCAGTGCCCAATCGATGTGCAGCACACCACACATGTACCAACTTTGGGTTGTCCCTCTGCAGCTGCACACCAACACCATTTAACCTACCGACCATGACGTTGGCACTGTCAGTTCCAAAACCTGTCACCTTAGAAACTGAACAACCCACTGACTTTAGAAATTCTAAAATAGCATTATAGATAGTTTCTGCTCTGCCATCTCTCACTATCACATTTGCACAAAATGTAACATTAACGTGCTCCTTGTCAAGTGTTTTGCAGTATATTACATGTTTTTTGTTTACAACCACATCTGTGCTCTCATCAACTATTATTCCCACAAATTCACTGGCATTAATTGCTGCCTGTGTATCACATTTACAGATCTCAGCAATTTGCTTTTTGAAAATCTGCAGCAGCCTGCTGATGTTTATAGGTGCCTGATTTTTCAAAAACAGTGGCCCCATTATCAACCTGTAGGTCAATCAAATCACAGAACTTCATATCTGCTATATTGTGTTGAGTCATAAATAAGGCTGTTCAAAGCTGTGCATCTAAGACATCTGCACTTTTCTTATCATTAACAAGTATTGCAGATGTTAAATGTCTCCTGCCGGCAACTGTCTGTTTAGGTATTTTATGATCATCAGATTCCATATGACGCACCAAGGCAGAACGCTGATAATTTTGGGATCTTTTTACAAAAGCATTATGTTTGCATGTTCCTGCATCTATGCAGACCTGGCAATGTAAAAACAACTCATTTTTTACATTTGTTTTTGTTCGTAACCATAGAAATTCTGATTTCTACTTCTCTTGAAAATGCTTAAGTCTGTAAATGTTAGAAAGGGTACTTGATGGCTTTGCAGCCGTTGCATCGTTGGTCACTGGAACAGTCCCAGATGCCTCAGGTTCTTGTTCTATGCAGCTGTTGCTAGTGCTACTGCTACTGCTGGTCTCTTCCTCCTTCACTTCGCTGGATGAGTCGCATACAGTGAAAGCAGATCGTGCTGGAGTCTGTCTCCTGGGTGGAGTTCTTCTACTATCCCGATGATCCTCCTCTTGATGACATTCAGTACTGGTCTCATCATTCACTGGAATCAGTTCACCTTCACCTGTAGTGAAAAAAGCAGAAATAAGAGAGAAAAGAAAAAAAAAAAGGTTAAGGAGTCAATTCAGTAACATACAATGTATATCATTCATTACCTAGTACCTACTATGAAGAAGCCAGCAGAAGAAGGCTATTTGGTCATCTAGTCTGCCTGTATTGCAGGGTCCACAGCTTGAGCTACTGTCCCTGCCCCCCCACTCCTCCCATCCTCCCTCCCCATGATCCTTACCTTCTCCTATGCCTATCCCAGCCTCTCTTATAGCTGCCCACTATCTTCAATGAGATCACCTCTTCTGGCAGTGCATTCCAAGTGTCCACCACCCTCTCTGAACAAGTCTTTCAAACAGGTCAAAGACGTTGGGATGGAGGACTCCCTGGCGGGAAGTGACCACCGCACAATGTGGTTCTCACTCAGTGTAGGAAAGGAGGTAGCCACAACAAAGACTAAGGTCCTGGACACACAAAAGGGCAGACTTTAGCAGGATGGGTAGTATACTGGAAGGGCACATAGCTAACATCCGCCCACATATGGACGCTGAGCAAAAATGGGCAGTCATCAAGATGGGCCTGGCTGAGGCCAGTAATACATGTGTAAAGAGCCAGGGCAAGAAAACCAGGATCAAGAAGCCGAGCTGGGTGAACAGGGAGGTTGAGGGAAAAGATGTCTGCCTTTAGGAGCTATAACAGAGAGGAGGACTGGGAGGAATATGTGAGGAAATCCAGGGAGGTGAGTAGAATAGTAAGGACAGCCAAGGCATCGAGAGAGCTGAGGCTAGTACAGTGGATCAGAGAAGGTGAAAAGGATTTCTTCAGGTATATACAGGAGAAGAGAAAAAGTAAAAATCAGATTGTTAGGATCAAAAATGGCAATGGATGTACCATTTAACCTGCCAGGGGACAGGGGACAAAACAAAGTGCTACTATTATCCACCGTATACCTGCCTTCTGGGACACTACCCACTGGCTTCCCACAGCTCATAAGCCACCTCGAACAAAACAAAGTAAACTGGGAACATATAATCCTCGGGGACTTCAACATTAATTGGCAAGCACAGGGTGCAGTGACAGCTAGAGACCAAATAGCTGGCCTATACCTGACCCAACTGGTCACACAACCCACCAGACAAAACTACCGTACAAGAACCAGCACCCTCATTGACTGGCTACTCTCCTCCTGTCCTGAACATACCACAGAGGTAACAGTCCTACCTGACACCATCAGTGACCACTCCCCTGTACTACTTACTTGGACTAACAAGTTCACCAAGAGTAAGCCTAAGACCACCAGGAACAGCTCACTAAGGCCTGGTCAGCTGGACTCCTTCAGGCATTACCTAAGAGGGATTGACTGGTCCCCATTGGATATAGTCAAGGACGGAAACCAAGCACTGGATTACTTCTGCAGTATCTTCACTAAAGCCTGCGACATCTTTGCTCCTTACAAAACAAAGAAAGCCAGAGGAATCCCCAACCCCTGGCTGTTTAGCCCTCTAATTGAACGCATGCGACTCAGAGATCATCTGTGGCATAGGGCCAAAGCCACCGGGAGTCTAGTTGAAATACCTGCACAAAACTCAAACGTCTGGCGAAAGCAGCTTACTACAATGACGTCCTAGGAAAGACCTGGGGTAGAGGGAGGGAGTTCTGGGACTCTGTAAAATCTCTCACGGGTAGAGCCTCAAGGGCCCCACCAGACTTTATAGTTACCACCTCTGGCACATTGCAAGACCCAAAGGAAATCGTTGATACTTTTAATGTTGCATTCACGGACCTCAGCAATGTGTTGCCATTTGAATACCTGAATCACACCCTCGCAGGCCAGCAACACAGCCTCAACACTCCATCAAATCTCCCCAGGTGAGACCGTCAAATATATCTAATGGGTCCTTGGTAAGACCAGGATGGGAAGCGACATGATCAATATGAAGATGGTAGCACCCACATTAAATGAACTTGTGGCACCGTTCACCAAGGTATTCAATGCCTCTCAGAGATCTAGCATCTTCCCTGACAGATGGAAAGAGGCTCTAGTCACACCTGTTTTTAAATCAGGAGACAGAGCTAATCTAACAAACTTCCAGCCCATCTTGATTTTACCCTTCCTCTCCAAAGCACTTGAAAGGGTGGTCACAGAACAACAAACTGAGTACCTAGAAAAACATAGCCTTCTCTGCTGCAACAACATGGATTCCAACAAAACCACTCCACTGTCACCGCGCTAGTAGAGTACACCACTCAGCTTTATGGGGCCCCGGATAAAGGGTTGGCAGTGGGGTCTATCTTCATAGACCTCACCAAGGCCTTTGACACAGTCAGTCACCAACTGCTACTGAAATGTCTACTCTCTACAGGATTGTCAATGGACTCTGTGGCCTGGTTCCATAGTTACCGCACTCATAGATCTCAACGGATCAGGATCGGCAATACAATCTCTGAACCCAGGGAAGTAAACCTAGGGGTCCCACAAGGTTCTATCCTCGGTCCTCTCTTATTCAGCCTCTTCATAAATGACATGCCTTCCACCTGCCCTGCACACTCTGTACTCTATGTAGACGATGCTGTTATCTCTGTCCCAGGGAAAGACCTGGGATCAATTAGCTCTGAACTTCAGCTCAGTTTTCGTGCATTGGAATCTTGGTTCACCAGAAATAAACTGCTACTCAACTACAAAAAGACAAAGAGCATGCTCTTCAGCACCCCACAGAGCAAGATTCGAGGGTCCTCACTGCATATACTTAGTAGCGAAGGAGAAGTACTAGACCAAGTCAACACATTCTAGTACTTAGGGATTCACCTTGGTGACACTCTCACCTTCACTGCCCATGTTGAGCAACTGGTAAAGTCCAGCAATATGAAGCTTCGCATCCTGTACAGACACTGCACCTCTATGACACAGGCTGCCCTGAAACTTGTTACGTGCAGTTCAGTTCTCTCATCTGTGGATTATGGCCTTGTCATATATGGGGCAGGCACAGACACAGCGCTTAAAAGGGTCAAAACCATCCTCAACGAGGCCTGCTGCCTGGTCCTGGGAGTACACAAAATGACTCACTCTTGTGACCTATACAAGGAAACTGGCTGGCTTCCACCCCCACCTCAGACTCCAGTACCAGGCCTACCTCCTAGCAAAAAAGTCCCTGATGGGGTCCATGTCTAGTGCTACTTTAGCCCTCTTTGAGCCTGCACAACCATCTAAATGCACAAGGAATGCCTCCAGAGCTGTCCTAACTGTTCCCTTCAAACGAACCACCCTTGGCCAAAGATCCCTTTCTTACTGTGGGCCTAAATGGTTTGATGATTTGCCTGCAGACCTTGCCGACTCCACCACTTTAAAAATGGGCTTCGATCTCTTCTTGTCAGCAAATCTGACTGCCAACGTTTCTGTTAACCCATGGCCTCTGACAGCCGTTCTCACACCCGTTAAACACTACCCTCTGTCACTCCCTCCCTCCTGTTCCACAACTGCCCACCTCCCCCCACCACCTACTACCTCCCCCTGACAAAGCCTCGCCTTGACTGCTAAAACTGTATTTCTGCAGAATAGGAACCCTCCATCTGAACTGTAACATGATTGTTAAACACTGTACTGTACTTAATTATTTCTGCATTAATATCTTTCTCCGCAAGTGTGGCCCTGTTTCTCCTCACTTATTCTACCCTGCTTAATGTCGTAACTGCACACTAATACTACTTGTTAGTTGATGTTCTTTCTGTTCTGCAATGTTTCATCACCTTTAAATGTCTTGTATTCCTTGTTGACTTGGAGCCTTTGTAAACGAGCCCCCGGCTCAAAGGTATTAATCCGAATTTGAAATAAAATAAAAAAATAAAAAATAAAAAAGGGGGCAGAGCAGGCAGAAGTACTCAGTGAGTACTTTTGTTCAGTATTTACCAGGAGAGGGAAGGGCCCGAACCTAAGGGGAAGGGTGGGTGGGAGCAGGGAGGGAGGAAGTTACAGATGGGGGAGATCACAGTGGGTAGGATGCTGGAGGGCCTTAAGTCCCTGAGGGTAGATAAGGTGCCTGGGCCAGACAGAGGTCATCCTAGAGCCCTGAGGGAGTTGACAGAAATCCTGGCAGGGCTGCTGGTGGACCTGTTCAACACCTCCTGGATCCAGGGTGCATGCCCAGTGGAGGGTGGCATATGTGCTGCCCTTCCATAAGAGTAGGCCTAGGGAACTACAGACCAGTGAGCCTTACTGCAATTGTAGGAAAGCTAATGAAGACTATCCTCAAGGAAAGGCTGGTAAAGTTCTTGGATGATAATGGTCTCCAAGATAGCAAGCAGGATCGGTTTGTCTTAGGCAGATCCTGCCAGACGAACCTGGTTGACTTTTTTGATTGGGTGACATGGGCCCTGGATAAGGGTCATGCAGTGGACGTGGACGTCCTTTACCTGAACTTCAGCAAGGCTGTTGACTCTGTGCCTCATGGAAGGCTGACCAGCAAGGTAGATAAGCTGGGAGCAGGGAGGAAGCTGGTTAGATGGGTCAGGAGCTGGTTACAGGATAGACAACAGAAGGTTGTCATGAAGGGGAACTATCGGAGCCCACAGCGGTAACAAGTGGGGTCCCACAGGGCTTGGTGCTTGGACCAATGCTGTTTAACATTTTCATTGCCGACATGTCAGATGGGATAAAATGTAAGTTCTCTCTCTCCTAAGCTGGTCTCCGGGCTTCTATACAGATGGGCTGTACCTCCTGATGCATGCATGCAAGCAGGAATTCAGAACTCTGCAGCCTGGATGTCCACCCCTCCACTTCCTGTTCCCACCAGTTTACTTCCTGCCTTCCAACTGGCAGGTACTCTGCAGCAGAGGTCTGTCACCACATGGCAGAGCTGAAGACATCAGACTGTAAGTCTACAATTTTTTTCTGTATTGGGATTTCTACAGAAATGCAGTGCTATTACAGTGCTCCTGTGGGGTTCCAGTCTCAGCCTTGCATGCTGCACACACTGGCCCCCATTTACCATGGAGTTTGCCTGCAATTTTGGGCTCCTCACAACTTCTTTCAGTTTACCCCTGTGACTGGGATTTTTTCCATTAGGCCATTTCTTGGCCATCGGTGGAAAAGGGATTCGCTTTGAGCACTAAAAGCTCGACAGCACAGCATTTTCTGCCCGTCGATGGCTGGCTTGCGACACTATTCAGCCGCTCATCAACGGTGGGCCTGCAGCATTCTCACAGCCGTTCATCAACATTCAATTTCTCTCTCTCGTCAACGAGCGTGTCAATTCAGCGGCAGTGCTGTTCAAGATCAACCGAGCCTTATTGAATGCTATGCAACCCCCCCAGCAGCATTCGAGAATAAGGACTAGAATTTGAGGGACAGAAATTAATTAAATAAGGACAAGAATTTAAGGGACAGAAACTAATTAAGCCATTAGTTCTGGCAGCTTTAGGAGCTCAGTACTTTTTCCTTAAAGGGCCAGCATCAGTGTTTTACTCAGCAGCCTCCCACCATTTTACCAGGAAGCCTCCGGGGGGCGTACGCTGTGTTCAGGGGGATTAGTACCATTTTGAGTCATGGCCTCAGACAAGTCTTCCAGGGGCAGAAAATGCCAGCGCTGCAAGTCCCCCTCTACTAAGTACTTTCGCTGGTTCGCTGCCTAAAATGTGAGAAGGCAGCATCTGCAAATGGAGAGGACATGATGGAGCCCTTCCATTCCTCGGCTCAGACTGATAGCCAACAGACAGACATGTCTGAGAGAGTAGCAGCCACCAGGTCTGAGAGAGTAGTGGCCACCAGGGAGACCCAGCAGTCTGCAAACCCTACACTGGTGCTAGACCTCATAGACAAGCTAAATAGGGCCTTTGCCCTGGACTCTTCATGCTTCGACTGGCAACTTCCAGGTTCACCAGATGTGAGACCTCACAAGAAGGCAAAATGGAAGAGAACCCCATCCCCTTCCTCATCCAAAGAGGGGCAGTTGTCCTCACATCACTGATGAAAAAATCCAGGTACAGGAGCAGATCATCGGACGAGGAGGACCAGCATTCCTCACGTCACCAGAGAAATAAAAGATCTCATTCTCGGAGCAGAGATGGGGCACCCACAAGGGGAAGTATCGCAGGGAGCATTCCCAGGCCTCCTCAGACTCCATTTCCTCTTCTCCAGAAGAGGGGGAGCTAGTGGACTTATCCTCATACGACTGCCGGTCCAGAAACTTTGACCTGGAGGACCTAGACTTTTTCATAAAAAAGGTCATAGCCGAGATTCACCTCGGATCTCCCCCAGTGGCTCCCACACAGCCAAAACAGGCTTTTCACCTGGCATCTGCCACCAAACCAGTCACAGCTTGTCCTATTCCTCCAGCCATAGAGGACTTGCTAAAGGAAGAATGGCAAGGTCCTGAGCAAACCTATCCAGTGCCTCGGTGGATCACAAATCTTCTCAGGTTTGACAAGAAACAATCTGAAAAGTAGCTAGACTGCCCCAGAATTGACCCTTTGATTTCAAACCTCACAAAAAAGACAGTCATTCCAGTGGAAGGAGGGGCATCTTTCCAGGACCCAGAGGACTGGAAAGTGGATGCCTCAACCAAGAAAGCCTTCCAAGCATCTGGCAACTGCAAATCTTTTTTCTGCCAGGGCCGCTCTGTCCTGGGCCTCTGATTTAGCCTTCCAATTCTCTGAGGACCCAGAGAAGAACAAAGCTGCTATTCAACGGCTGCAGTTAATTGGTTTGGCATCAGCTCATGCAGCAGATGTGTCAGAGAAGGTGGTCAGGTGCGCCACTCTGACCATGTTTTATCAAACTTCGGCTCGCCATAACCTCTGGCTTCGAGCCAGTCAAGTAGAAGCCTCCTCGAAAAGCCATTTGGTAAACGCTCCTTGTGAAGGTAATCTCCTGTTTGGCTCAGCACTTAAGGAGGCGGTGAAGGAAGGCAATATCTCAGGTTCAAGATGGGGGAGCAGCACTTCCAATTCAAAATGCTGCCATTCAGGCTTTCTTTAGCCCCAAGGACATTCTTCAAGGTGCTAGTAACGGTTGTAGCCCTCCTCCTGAACCGAGGGATACAACTTTTCCGCTTACCTGGATGATATTCTCATCAAGGCCCCTCAGCTCGACCAAGCAATACAAGCCATGGCGGAGGTAATCCGGTGCCTATCGGCACACAAATTTGTCATCAACTGGAGAAAGAGCTCCCTGACTCCAACCCAGACCTTGAATCATCTGGGGGCAGACTTCATGACACAAGCCAACAAGGTGTTTCTCCAGGAACCAAAATTCAGGGACCTGCTGAAGCTCATCAGGAAGTTTCACGCAGCTCCTCAGCTGCTGGCTCACACCTTCATTCAGCTAATTGGCACTCTAGTATTGCTGGCGCATTCAGTCCCCTGGGCTCAAATTCAAATGCGGCCCATTCAAGCACACCTTCTCAGACTGTGGTCCCAGTCCAGACACAGCCAGAACCAAGTGATCCCAGTTTCTCGCCAGATAAGGACTTCCCTCCAGTAGTGGACATAGAGGACCAATATTATGAGGGGCTTGCAAGTTGGGTCACCCACACCAAATCCGAATTATGACCGATGCCAGCCTCTGGGGCTGGGGGCTCACCTGGATCAGATGTCAGCTCAAGACAAGTGGTCACTGGTAGAAACATGGTGCAGCATCAACGTCCTTGAAATGAGAGCAGTATGCTTAGCCCTGCTGTACATCGAACAGCAAATCCTCAGTCAGTATGTGCTGATTCTCACAGACAGTCAGACAACGATGGCATACATTAACCATCAGGGCAGCACAAAAAGCTCAAGGATGCTTCGGGAGTCCCTTCTTCTCTTTCATTGGGCCAAGCACCACCTGGCAAGCATAAGGGCAGTGTTCAGTCCAGGTTATGAAAATGTCACGGCAGACTGGCTCAATCACAAGGATGTTCTACATGGGATTTTGAGCTGAAGGACAGCACCTTCCACATCTTAACAGAACATTGGGGCAATCCTTGGATAGACCTTTTCGCCTGTCGGTGAAACTCCAAAGTAAAGCAGTTCTGCTCCCTGGCCAAGGACGAACTAGTGGTGGCTCAGGATGCCTTTTCCCTAGACTGGGGTCACTTCAGTCTCCTGTATGCCTTTCCTCCCATACATACCTCTCAACCTCTAAACCTACCAATGTGGAACAAAGACCATGGCAATGTGTGACAAATGACCCAAATGTGGAACACCCTATTTTTTGTAGCGTGCAAGTAGCGCGGCCATCTGGTGGTGCATCAATAAAGTTATTTTAACCATGTGTGGTGTTGTGTGTTTTTGTAATAAAAACTTACTATACCAATGTGTTGTCTGTACTTTATTTTAATGCTACACTCGTGAATAAACACAATGCACACAAGATTAGATTAAGAAACACTTTATTTTGCACATATTAAACGCAGGCAAAAACAATACACCTGCTACACTACACATCTGCACTTTCTACATTGCTACGCTACAGTTCCTACATTTCTACATTGCTACGCTACAGTTCCTACATTCCTATGCTTAACAGTAAATGCCACACAGTAAATAAAACATTATTCAAACAACCTGAACAATGTTATGCTACAGTTCCTACATAGCTACGCTACAGTTCCTACATTTCTACATTGCTACGCTACAGTTCCTACATTTCTACATTGCTACGCTACAGTTCCTACATTGCTATGCTTAACAGTAAATGCCACACAGTAAATAAAACATTATTCAAACAACCTGAACAATGCAAAGCTTTTAGTTAGTGCAACCACAGCCCAACTCCAACACAATGCAATCAAAACCATCAGTGTATGCAGAACAGAAGAAATGAAAATTAAACAGCAAATACAAACAAAACACGAAACATTCAGAAAACTTGTGGCTGCACACCTGCCAGTGTAACCTATATTTTATTTATCACAAGTATGACTGAGATTTTTTGTTGTATGCTGCTGTGGCTTTTTTTGCAGCATCTGGCACTTGCTTTGGCTGCTTGACCTCATAGCAGTCCTTGTCTTCATTCATTTTGATGGCCAGCAGAGAGTTCAGTGTCTTCAGACTTAGTGAATGACGCAGCTCAGTTTTTAACTTCCTCATCATGCTGAAGGCTCTTTCTGCTTCAGCATTCGAATGCGGCAAGCAAAGTCAACATTAATCTTTTGAAAAGCTGAAGTCTTTCAGAGTCACATAGTTCTTGCAGAACATGAGCCCAATATTTAGAAATGCATGAATGTGGTCCATTGACTGGTCCTATTAATTTACCTGTATCTTCAATCTGATACACTGAAAACTCATCTAATAATTGTTCAGAGTCTTCCTCAGTTACACAGACTCCAGAACGTTTGCAACATCAAACACAAGTTGTGTGGATATGTCCAGCTTAATTGCTGGATTGAGAATGGATGCAGCATTTTTAATAGGTGATCCTGAATTGGAAACATTTTAAGTTTTTTCCAGCACAGCAGTATAAAACACCACAGTTTTCTTGTAAAACTTTGTTCAGTTACTGTCCCAAAATGTCATCCTCATTATTACTTATGTACTGCTTGACCTCCAGTCCAACCCTGAGGTCCCCATTGCCAAGACACTGCTTGAGTCTGTAGTACAGACATGTCATTTGCCTGATTAATTTTACAGCTGCTGCTGGTTTCAGTACTCTGCTTGCATACTGCTGCATCAGTTTGTGCACATCTCCATGCAGAGTCATAAGCTGGCTTTCTCTGCTTTGTAACGGGGTGCTAAACTGCAGCAAGGGTTCTAGTGCATATTTAAGAAACATAAAGACCATTCTGAGTTCATGGCTCTGCAGACGATTACAGATTAGGTCAATTTTGGATGATCTTGGTTCCAGTGTTAGAAAATATGACAACAGAGCTGGCCACATATCCAAGGTTCGGTTGATAACTTTTCCAAGACTCAGCCATCTAGTTGGGGCATGCTTAATTATTTTGAGTGGGTCAACATCTGTGAACAATGCAAATTCCTTTAGTTTCTGTTGTCTTTGTGAACTGGTTGAGAAGTGGCAGTACACATCAGAGAGCAATTCTTCCACAGGTGAACGTAGAGCTTTTACCCCAGCTTTTCTGCACAGATCAGCCAAGTGACAGAGGCATCCCATGTTAAGAATGTTTGGATTCACATTCTTTAAACGTGACAGGACTGAACTGTTTTTCCCAATCATAGAAGCAGCATTATCCGATGAAAACGCTGCAATATTTGACAGTGGGATTTCAAACTTGTTCATGCTTTCTACCAAGCAGTCAAACATTGCTTGCCCCGTCCCAGACACACAATCTGGCATATCTAAGAAACAGATGACATTTCTGCCAGCAGCTTCATCCAGGAAACCCATAAGAATTACTAACAGTTTTCATCACCCATATCAGTGCTCTGGTCCATGTCACACAGAAGGGTACTTTCTGACACATTGCAGCTTCATCATTTTGGTATAGTGGCCCAAGCAATCCCTTGCAATGCAGCTTGCTTTGGTTGGCCCACAGGTCATCTTCTTCAGAACTTCTGAGTCTTCTCCATATTTTTCATGTACTTTAGAATATGCTCTCCTGCTGTAAAGGGAGATTATGTTCTGCTATCAGGGACACAAAGCCACCTCTGCCTCAATGACTTTCGTGCTCACCAGGTTTGGAGAGCCAAAGAAGTGCGACATGTTTTTTCCAGTCACGTGCTTGGAATTTTGCCGTGCTTTTCTGAATTAGCATGCCGCTGCAAGTCATGTTGTCCTCCATGGTGAATGGTGAAATCTGTGCCACAGGTCTTGCAGAATGCATGCTTCACACCACGTTTGCTTCCCGCTAACCAGTCAAACCTGCTCATCCAGGTTGCTTGGAAAATTGTGTATCTTCGCCTCTTCTTCTCCGGAGATTTGTCACTATCATGGTCCTCATCATCAACCTGGCCTGGTTGTCTACACATGAAGTATTAATTTTGTATTTAGTGCTTGAACACATCAGTTTAGTGTTCCAGTGGGATAGGATTCTATTCTTCAAGAAGGTGGCAGAAGAAAAGAAAGAATTTCTCTGCCATCCTCCTGTTGAACAGATCCAGGCTCCCTCTGGATACACATCTTCAATAAAAAAAAAAACACAATCACACAACAAGAGATGCTGAAGAACAGGAGATGGAGAAACACACTTGTGCACCCCAGCTTGTCAAGACATGGTAGCAGGATGGTTCAGGCAATGAAGGACAGAACATGGAGAGACACTTGTGTGGCCCAGCTTGACAGGACATGACAGCAGGACAGTTCAGTGATGAAGTACCGAAGATGGAGAAACACACTTGTGCACCCCAGCTTGTCAAGACATGGCAGCAGGATGGTTCAGGCAATGAAGGACAGAACATGGAGACACATTTGTGTGGCCCAGCTTGACAGGACATGGCAGCAGGACGGTTCAGCAATGAAGTACCGAAGATGGAGAAACACACTTGTGCACCCCAGCTTGTCAAGACGTGGCAGCAGGATGGTTCAGGCAATGAAGGACAGAACATGGAGACACACTTGTGTGGCCCAGCTTGACAGGACATGGCAGCAGGACGGTTCAGCGATGAAGTACCAAAGATGGAGAAACACACTTGTGCACCCCAGCTTGTCAAGACATGGCAGCAAAGACAAGAACTCCATGAAAGCATCTAGTATACTGCAGGCAAGTAGCAAAGTAAGCCAGAGCCAACTTTGCCAAGAGATAGCAAAGATAAATGAGTACTCAGAAAACACATTTCAACCAAGTAATCCGGACGTAGTGTCCTTTAGCAGGCTAAACACTCACTGCAAAAACAGGACATGTACATCATTCTTTGGGGTTGGGGGATCCCGCTTGCTGTGACCAATCAATCCTGATGGTTGATTAACATGCCCGTAGTGTGTTACACTAACACTACAATCATATTAATAAAACATCAGATACTGTTTGGACGCTGCAAGCAGCCCCCCATGTACCCAAACACTTGTACAAAGAATTCTGTTACACATGTAACGTAACCCCGCGACATCACGTAGCAAACCACCACACCATCAAAACCAGCCCAAGCAAGTCATTCTCTGGGTTGGTGAGAGGGCGGTCCCACTTGCTGTGACCAATCAATCCTGATGGTTGATTAACATGCCCGTAGTGTGTTACACCAACACTACAATCATATTAATAAAACATCAGACATTGTTGGACGCTGCAGGTAGGTTCCCCCTGCTGCACCACCACAAACCACAAATACTTGCACAACCCATTTTATTAAACACATCCATCCAGACCCAAGTACTCCGATGCATTCCTGTAGCGAGTCAGATCCAACGCACCGCCAACAAAAAAACAGGTCACATATGTCATTGTGTGGGTTGGTGGGGGGGGGTCTAGCTTACTGTGCCCAATCACCCATATTGTTTTATGAATACAGCCAGCAGAGTCAAGTGCGTCATACTAGAATTTTATTCCCCAAAATACCAGATGTTGTCAGACACAGCAAGCTTCATGCACCCCCCCCAGCCTGCCAAAAATGGTATACATGTATATCCTAAGGAAATTGGAGTCACTGAGGCAGCAACCACCTAACAAATTACAAGTCCCAAAAGAAAGGAAATTGGTGGTAGCATTCCCCACCCCACCACTCCCAGACAGTTAAAGATGCAGTCATTTTAAAAATACTTCACACTTTAGGATATCCCCAATTCCCCTGGAACATACCTATTGAATTCTGCTGCTGCCGATCCTCCTCTCGCCTCCTTTTGCTGATGAGAAATGCCTGCATGGTGTAGACAGTCCTGGACTCCTGGTGGATGCACTAGTTGCTTGCTGAACTCGCTGTGCCTCTGATGGTAGAAGGTCAGTGCCCCAAACCCAGGCTCGAGTTCTATAAAAATTAAAAAAAATTAGCAGTTTAATACACATTGGCTATATGATAAAGGATCCCTTCATACACATTTTGGACTTAGTTTCCTTGGTGTCTAGTGGCATCTCCCACCCTGCAACAGACATCCCTGTATTGTTTCAGTGTTTCCCTGGTGTTTAGTAGCACCCCCACCCTCCAATTGCCACCCCCCTATTGTATCAAGAATTCCCTGGTGTCTGTTGGCACCGCCACCCCCTTCCAATTGCCATGCCCCATAATGGTTTGACTTTCCCTGGTGTCTAGTAGCTCCCCACCCTCCAATCACTGTCCCGATAATGATTTTCACTTTCCCTGGTGTCTAGTGGCACCCCCACCCTCCTTTTGCCATTCTCATACTGCTTTCACTTTAATCCCAGGTACACAAGAGAAGAGGGCAGCCATCCGCTCGTCATCGTCCCATTCAAGGGGGAAAGCTGCCTCAGAGGACCCTTTTGCTGACATGGCTCCCCAAATAGATTGCCCACCTTTGTTGGGAAACCAGATACAAAACTAGGTAAAGATGACTGAAACTGAGGCGTCAACAGTCCCGAAACTCGGGCAGCATCCACTGCTGGTAAGCCTGGCACTCGAAACTTGCACCGTTCAGAGCGCTGCTGCTAACAACCTTTGCCGTTTTTATTGCAGGAAATAAAAATGCAGGTTTAAGTTATCACATTCCATTAAAGAATTAATTCACACCTCCAAAAAATATATTTCTACACCTCCTCACATGTCAAGAAGGCTTCAGACAAAAATCATGGGCGCATAAGTTGTTATAAAATGTTGCAGAATGTGGCAGTCCTTTTCTGAATAACGATTACTGTAACTTTGTAAGCTGAAACAGTTAAGGCAGCAGTTGTACATCTTGCTCTTCAGTGATAAAATTGCATAATTAGGATGGATCCGGTAAGGTTTTGAGGCCAAATCAGGGAGAGTTGACAGGGCTAACTCTCCCTCCCCCAGCACTCCAAGGAGTGGGGGGGCCAGCATATGGAATCTTTACAGTCTTGCCTGTTCCTCCACCACTCTGAACGGAGACAGCGGCGGGCCGCAGTGACAAAGGCAACACTAGCTCCCAACCCAAGTCGGCTCACAGCTTCCGTCTCATTGCCAGCCCGCGGCTGACAGGCCACCCTGGGAGGGAGCAGGGAAACTGCCCCAATACCTACGGTCCGATGCACTACCACCCCGAGAGCTAAAGGGAAAACCGGAGCAGTTGAGACTGGTATGATGCCAGCGTTGGTCCTCTCTAGCCTTGACTGTAAAAAACAAGCAAGGCAAGGCAGCATTGCAATAAAAAAAGCCCCACTGAGAAAATATGCGTTTCTCACCTCTTGGGACTGTAGGCGATTGGCGCCGGTGTTCGTTCCCGACCTCCTCAGGCTCCCTTCTTATCCCTTTCAGCTTTGGTCTCCACTCCACAGCCACTCTCCTCTCCGGCGATATAGTGCAGCCACTGCTCGTTTCTTCTTCTGCTCCTCGGCTAGCTAGTCGGCTCTGACTCTGCGGTGCGCTCCGAATCCCCTCCGACCTCCGCTCTGTCGCGTTGTCCTGTCCTCCTCCGGCTCTCCTAGAAACAGCTACCAAACAGCTCTCTGGTTCCCCCTCCAGCCACTAACTGCTTTATTGTACAGCAGCGGACCTGAGGGGGGACCAGCCATCAAGGGTTAATCTGTGGGGGCAGGCTGGGTAGAGCGGAGGCTGCTGGGCTACGAGGCAGGCTTTTGGGGGAGGGAGCACAATTATTGGTCCACACTCCACAGTAGAAAAAGCACCCTATTGGTCGGCAGGGCACGTCGGACATCGGCAGAGACGGAAACCCGGAAGTGTTCGGGCAACAAAGGCAAGCACGTGTTTTCGGCGTTCGGGATGGATTTGGGCAGAAAAACACCACAGAATGCGGGGCAGCAGAACAGGCTGACTGGGACCAGCTGAATACGGGACATCACGGAAAATCCGGAGCAGTTGAGAGGTATGCTCCCGTACTGCTTCTATCCAGAGTCCTCCATAAAGTGGTGCTGGACTGGGCAGAGCTGATTCTAGTCCGTCCCCAATGGCCTCATTGCCCATGGTTCCCGCCTCTGATTCATCTGTCAAGGCAGCCACCTCTAACGTTCCAGATCAGCCTGGACCTTCTTCATCAAGGTCCAGTGCTGCATCCCAGTCTCCGCAACCTGTCCCTCTTGGCCTGGAGATTGAGCTGGAAACTCTCAAAGAGCTCAGCTACACAGCTTCTGTGATTGAAATGTTGGTTCACTCACAGCACCCCTCTTCCTCTAAAGTGTATTACAGGATTTGGCGAAAATTCTTGCTCTGGCTTCAATCCAAACACATACAGATCCAATCAATACCATTGCCTGTCCTACTACAGTTTCTTCAAGATGGGTTTGACAGAGTGCTGCAACCAGCCACCTTACGAGTTCAGGTATCCACTCTGGGTGTGCTCTTATTAGTGGATTCAGGGGAGACTCTGGGTTCACGTCCCTATGTCTGGAGGTTTCTAAGGGCAGCAACATTGAAACACCCTCTAATCAAACCAACAGTACCCCCTTGGAGATTTAATTTGGTTCTCAAATCTTTGACCAAGGCTCCTTTTGAACCTCTTGAGGCATCCCTTATGCATCTTACAATGAAGGTCAGCTTTCTCATAGCCATTGCAACCAGGAGTTGATTCTACCTTCCTTCTACCCACTCCCAAAAAAATGACAAGGAGAAGGAATTTCACATGCTGGATCCCAGAAGAGCGGTGAAAATGTACATTAAAAGAATGGAGGCATCCATTGGCCACTGAGTTCTTCAGGCAGTGGCGAACCCTTAAGGGCATTGACATTCTTCCCACCCAGGATATCTGGGGATGTACTGCTTTTGTATATCCCATCTGTATGGAAGCCCAGAGACCAGCTTAGGAGAGAGAGAAAACTAAATTTACATACCTGTAAATGTTTTTCTCCGACAGCTGGTCTCCGGGCCTCTTCCCTCCCAGAATGTATAAAGCGGACCATTTGGCCATGTGTTGTATAAATTTACTCTTTTTTTTTTTTCCAGGTTCATGTAGTATTGCCACATTTGCACTGCTTTTGGGGGGGGGCGCGCTTCCATGCTGCGGCTGCTGGCTGGGAACGGCTGACTTTCACCTTGGAGCCCTCGCGACCTGAGTCCTGACTGCTTGGGGGAGGGGTTTCTCTCTGCTGGCTGGGAGGGCTGACTTTCACCTTGGAGCCCTTGCGACCCGAGTCCCGACTGCTTTGGGGCTTCCTCGCTTAGGCTGCTGGCTGAGGAGGGCTGACTTTCACCTTGGAGCCCTCAGAACCCGAGTCCCGACTGCTCGGGGCCTTGCTGCGTGCTGCTGGCTGGGAGGGCTGACTGTCACCTGGAGCCCTCATGGACCCGAGTCCCGACTGCTTCGGGGAGGGGCTTACCGCGCTGTTGGCTGGGGAGGGCTGACTTTCACCTTGGAGCTCATGACCCAGTCCCAACTGCTTTGGGGGGCTTCTGGGGAGGGCTGACTTTCACCCTTGAGCCCTCATGACTGAGTCCCGACTGCTCGGGGCTTCTCACGCGGCTGCTGGCTGGGGAGGGCTGGGACTCACCTTGGAGCCCGCACGACCCGAGTCCTGACTGCTTCAGGGGAGGGCTTCCCACTGTGGCTGCTGGCTGGGGAGGGCTGATTTCACCTTGGAGCCCTGTGACCCGAGTCCCGACTGCTTCGGGGGCTTCCTGCTGCAGCTGCTGGCTGGGGAGGGCTGACTTTCACCTTGGAGCCCTCAACCCGAGTCCCGACTGCTTCGGGCTTCCTCATTGTGGCTGCTGGCCGGGGAGGGCTGACTTTCACCTCTCGAGCCTCTCTCGCAGCCCGAGTCCTGACTGCTTCCGGGGAGGGGCTTCACCGCGGCTGCTGGCTGGGGAGGGCTGATTTCACCTTTGGAGCCTCGCGACCCGAGTCCCGACTGCTTGTGGGGAGGGGGCTTCGCTGCGGCTGCTGGCTGGGGAGGGCTGACTTTCACCTTGGAGCCCTCGCGACCTGCTTGGGGTCTTCGTCGCTGCTGGCTGGGGAGGGCTGACTTTCACCTTGGAGCCCTCGCGACCCGAGTCTATTGGTATCAACTAATAATGTAATACTTTTGGGGGACTTTAATCTCCCTGGAATTAATTGGGATACACAAGAAGCTGTTAACCCTATGGAAACTAAATACCTGGAGATTTTAAATTTGGCTGCATTGGAATAATATGTATTAAACAACTCTGGGGTGAGCATATTCTAGATCTGGTGTTGCGCAATCTGAATAGTAATATACAGAACTGTAAAACTTTACCTCCACTTGGATCTAGCGATCATGCTATGGTCAATTTTGAGTATTTGGGCAATTTGGGGAATTATACCGGCAGTACAACCGTTTACAAATATGATCAAGCAAATTTTGACCTGATGTGAGAAGAACTGGCAGAATGAAATTGGCAACTTGAATTTGCAGATTTATCAATAACAGAAATGTGGGGGAAGTTAAAAGGCACTGTTTCCTTACTGGTACATAAGCATGTACCAGTAACAAAGAAATATAATGGATCCAAAAAATCTCTTCCCCCCCATGGCTGACCCCTCCAGTCAGGAAATTAATTAAACTAAAAAAGATTGCATATTTGAGGGCCAAACAGAGCAATAACAGTATTTGCTGGGCATTGTACAAGGAGTGTTTAAAAAATACAAAGAAGGAAATTTCTACAGCAAAAATTAATTATGAATATAAATTAGTAACTAAAGTACAAAATAATTATAAATCATTTTATTCATATATCTACTCTAAAAGGGGTGATAATGGAACCATTACCTCCCTAAAAAAACCAGGATGGTGAGTTGACCTCAGATAATCAGGAGATGGCTGAACCATGTAATACATACTTCTCCTCAGTATTTAATAAAGGGCCATATGTAGTAACAAATGATAGGAATGTATCTCCAGGTAGGAGTGTTAAACTTAGTACCGCTGATGTAGCTAAAAGATTACTGGAAATAAATCCTAATAAGGCATAGGGACCAGATGGAATACATCCAAGAGTTATTAAAGAACTAGCGCATGTGCTGACAGATCCAGTCACTCATATTTTTCAGAAATCTCTGGATATGGCTGAGGTACCAGATGAATGGAGGTAGGCTATGGTTATTCCTGTATATAACAAGCATTTGTCAATGCCGAATGTTGCTTGCTTGTTTGTGCTGTTTAGGTATCTGGAAGTCATTGGAGTGCAAATACTGAAAATTCATGAACTTACAGTGTGGTGGGAACTGCTAGCCTGCGCTTATAAAATAGTCATTCTAGGAATTTTTCACCAAATTTTCAACATAGCCATTTTGAGACCTATTCTCATGAACAGTGTCACTGTGATTTTCTTAATGTGTCCCATACATGGATTTCGTGACACCGACTGCCCATTGTGCGCCATATGGCGGAAACAGCTGGGCAAGATGTGAAAAATGACATCTGTACTGCTCATAAAAAGGTGTGGTAAAATGGCAATGTTGGAAATCTGGAGTGAAAATTTTGAAAATTTGCAAACTTACGAGCGTGTGTAGGAACTGCGCAACGCAAGCTCGTAAAACAGTCATTTTTAGGAATTTTTTCACCAAATTTTCAACATAGCCATTTTAAGACCTCTGCTCATGAACAGTGTCATTGTGATTTTCCTAATGTGTCCCATACATTGATTTCGCACACCGACTGCGCCATTGTGCGCTACATGGGCGGAAGCATGTTTTGGGCAAGATGTGAAAAATGACAGCTGTACTGCTCATAAGGAGGTGTGGCAAAATGGCAATTTTGGAAATCTGGAGTGAAAATATTGAAAATTCGCAAACGTGCGAGCGTGCGTAGGAACTGCGCAACGCACGGTCGTAAAACAGTCATTTTTAGGAATTTTTTCACCAAATTTTCAAACTAGCCATTTTAAGACCTCTGCTCATGAACAGTGTCACTGTGATTTTCCTAATGTGTCCCATACATGGATTTCACATACCGACTGCGCCATTGTGCGCTACATGGGCAGAAACACGTTTTGGGCAGGATGTGAAAAATGACAGCTATACTGCTCATAAGGAGGTGTGGTAAAATAGCAATGTTGAAAATCTGGAGTGAAAATAATGAAAATTCGTGAACTTACGAGCGTGCATAGGAACTGCGCAATGCACACTCGTAAAACAGTCATTTTAAGGAATTTTGTCACCAAATATTCAACATAGGCTTTCTGAGAGCCCACCTTATGAACATTGGCAGTGTCATTTCGTTAATCGACCCCGAAAAGTGATTTCGCACAGTGACTGCGAAATCACCCTTCGGGCCCGATTAACGCCATGACAGTGCAAGAATTCATGAGGAGGGGTCTCAAAAACCCCATGTTGAAAATTTGGGCCAAAAATTCCCAAAAATGCCTGAGATATGCAACAAAGTTGAAAAAACCCTATTTATTCCATTATACAGCTTACCGGCATTTCCTCAGTTCGCGGTTGGCTTTGAAGAGTGCAGATGTGTTCCCGGTCCACCGATGATTGTCGCGCCGAGCTCCAGAGGTAAGTATGGGGTGAGGGGTGTGGGGAGGCAAGGGTGCGCAGTGGGTGGAGTGCGGGTGGGGCAGTGAGACTGAGGTCTTTTATTTACAGTTTTTTTTTTTGTAATTAAGACGACGTGGGACGCTTGCCACGCTGGAGTGGGCTCCCAGTGTGGCAGCTGGAAAAAGCTGTTTGGGGGCTGGAGCTGATGGGGATTGGGCACCCCGCTGGCTATACTATTTTGCCACACTGGGGTGGGCTCCCAGCATGGCACCTGGACAGCTTTTGTGAGGGGCGTGAGCTGCGGGGGTTGGGCTCCCCATGGGCCATACAGTGTGGTGCAGAGGAGCACATCACCATCATGCGTGGTGTGTGTGTGTGGGGAGCTCTGCTCACTGAAGCGGAGTTCTCCCTTTCAACTGTATGCCACAGCATTGACGCCTGTCATAGACAGCTGCAGCAGTCATTGGAGAACTGCGGCCGCACCTGCAAACTCACTGACTGAATTGGAAGACGGGGTGCCACACCTCCAAAAACTCGGATGATGGCAGTATGTTTCTTGTACATGCGTGCAACATAAAAAGAGATCGAAACAGGAGGTAGCAAACTATAGACCCATTAGCTTGACCTCGGTCTTGGGTAAGATCTTAGAGAAAATAATTAGGGACCAGATCTTGGATTTTCTAAATAGTCAAGGTATTACTGATTGCACACAGCATGGATTTACAGAGGGTAGGTCGTGCCAGACCAACCTCCTAGAGTTTTATGGCAGGGTCAATAAAGCCCTGGACATGGGTAATTCAGTAGATATTGTATTTCTTAATTTCACAAAGGCATTTGATAAAGTGCCACATGAAGAGTTGATTAAAGCTCTCCAAGAACTAGGGGTCCATGATAATCTAACTTACTGGATAGAGGCTTGGTTAAAAGACAGGAGTCGGAGAGTGTGTTTTAGAAGAGAATGTTCTGACTGGGTGGATGTGACCAGTGGGATACCCCAGGGATCCTTCCTGAGCCCTTGCCTTTTTAATCTATACATTTCAACAATGTGTGTCAAAAACGGGGTGTGGCTATCCAAATTTGCAGACGACACACGGGTGGGACTTCCTGTTAATAATGTTGAAGAGGCTAATATCCTACAGGCAGCCCTAACAGACTTGGATACATGGGCAAAAGCAAAGAGATCTACATTTAACATGGAGAAATGTGTTGTTATGCATATGGGGAAGAAAAACATGCAGTATAAATGCAAATTGGGAGGTAGAGAGCTGAGGAAGGTACAGGATGAGAAAGACCTGGGAATACAAGTTGATAGTGAACTAAAATTCAGAATACATTGTAGCCAAGTAGTAAAGAAGGCTAGTGGAATACAGCACTGCATATTTAAGCACATTAAAAGTAGAGATAGAGCAGTACTATTGCCCCTGTATATCTCACTGGTGCATCCACTTGTGGAGTATTGCACCTAGTTTTGGGCACGGGGCTATAAGAGGGACGTTGGAGCCTTGGAGAGGGTCCATAGAAGAGCTACCAAAGGCATAAGAGAAGTCCGGGGACTAAATTATGAGCAAAGATTACAATGTCTTGGACTTTACTCCTTAGAGTTCCGTAGATTACATGGCGAAAAGTGCCAGACATTTAGGGCACTTAAAGATGACCATCTAAAGGAACAACTAGGCCTGGTACTAAGAAGCAGACGTGTGATACTAGAGCTAATTGCCTTCAGATATATAAAGATAAATATAATACTAAAAGAAGGGAAAAGTGGTTTAATGTGAGAATTACAGATATATGGAATGCACTTCCTAATAAAGTAGTGACAAATCCTACTATAGATACTTTTAAAAATAGGTTAGATGCATACTTAATACATAAGGGTGTACAGGGTTATTTCTAGAATAATGGCGAGCTACATGGACGTGTGTCTTCTATGCTCAGATATAACCTATGAACCTATGGTGCAAAATGACGTTTCTTCCAGTATTTTATAAATGACAGCTGTCGTGTTAGGGGAAGGGGGGGTCATAGAAAGACTATGTTGAAATTCTGGGTTCAGAGTTCACCAAAACCAATTATGAAGTTACATTGTTTTCAGTGATAGCCATTGGCCCACTGGGGACCACGTTTTCTTCCCATTCCAGTGACCTAAGTTTGGGTGCGAGCTCAGTGAGCCAGTTGAATGGGCCAAGGCTTGGGGGGAAGGTGTTGCGGCATACGGCACCAGTTCCAGCATGGGGAGGGACATCACAGTGGTCTGGCTTGCATGACACCTTGTGGCAGACCAGGGAGACTTTCCTTACAAGGGGTTGACCTGCATGTCGAAGTTTCTAAATCATGACCGTTTCACTATTAGAACTCTTGTTATTAGTTTGCCTCTGTGCTGTCTGTGCCCTATACATAAAACAGGATAGGTCCCATGAGACTTAGGTGTCGTTTAAGAGAATGTCCTGCACTAGTTAGACTTCAGACACGCACATAGACTGCCTAAGAATCATGGTTCTGTGCCAGAGACGCCAGGACCCCACAGGAGCCAGAACCTTTCTGTAGGGCTGGCGGCACGAGTAGACCCTGCACAAGGTATCACTGCAAGTGTCTGCTGGTATACAGTGGTGCCAGCCCCACCCGCTTCAAGTCCTTTTTACCTGACGTTGAGTGCGCACCAGCAGCATCGGCTCTGTCCACATCAGGGCCAGACCTTTACCATCTGTATGACAACATTCAGTTCTTCTGTTTTAGTTTAAAATACATTAGTTTGTTACTGTATTTGTATGTCAGTTTAGTTAAACACACAAAAATGTACAGTTTTCTGTCAGCCCTACCTAATGCTAATGGTCAACAATCATGGAAGAAGATAGGGTGCCTGAAAAGACAAGTTGCTCCAGGAGCGGGGCTGTGCCTGGCCACCACCTCCCTCTGGGCAGCTGCTGTGGCAGTGAGCAGTCTGGCATCTGGGAGGATGGACGGTCCTCCTGGAGTCACAAAAAGAAAGGGCCCAGATCCCGCACATGTCCTGCGTTAGTGGTTTTGCACTGGTCGGCCTCGACCTCTTCCTGCAAGCATAAGGACAAGCAGCGACACCGGTTCAGGTCATACTTTCGTTGTTCTGCTGTGAGACACTAGATTTCTGTGGGCCCAGATTCCCCACCATCGTCACCAATGACACTGGGGATACCTGGGCCTATGAGGTCGATGTTTTCAGCTGGAGCCCCCCTGTGGCCAGTAGAGGGGACTCTGGTGGGCAGTTTGGCTGTTGGGCAACTTTTATGGAGCAGTGGGTGCAGAGTATAAGTGGAACGGCACTGCTTTTAGGGCCTACTTCAGGCCCTTCAGGGTTAATTGAGCTGGCGGCTGACTACGACTTCTGCCTGACTGCCTCTGGGCTAGGGCCACTGTTGGCACCATTGACATCTGCCCCACTTGTGATGCTGCCTCTGTCTCTTCTTGAGATGGGTGAGCTACGGTGCCACAGACAATTCCTTCGGGCTGGCAGGATTGTTGACATGTTGGCATTGTTGCATCCACTGCCAGTGTTGGCCTCTTCTGAGCCTACTGTGGTGTCAGCGCTGCCAACAGTGCGACACAGGCCTTAGGTATTGGGGTCATTCCTTTCAGGGATGATCCCATGGCCATCCTCCGTGCCTCCTACAGTGCTATTCCCAAAGCCCCATCTGGGGCCAGATCCGGTGTTGCTGAGATCGCTGCCTGTACTGTCGGCCTTTCTACCCCCCCTCCTCTTTTCTATCCTCTGGTTGTGGAAGGAGTAATGGAGTAGAGGGAGATGAGTCAGATGCTGACCTTCTCATCTCTGATAGTGAAGATGATGACTCATACTGTGGTACAGAGAACTTGGAGCTGGTTCCTGTCACCATACATCTGGAGGATCTCTCCTTCCAGGCTGTGCTCAGATATACACGTGACACGCTAAATTTCGTCACAGCAGCCATAGACCAAGCTAGGCACCCCTAACTGGCATTTCTAAATGTGCTTAGTATACCAATCTCTCTAGTTCATCCCGTCAAGCAGGCCCTAGGGACATTCTCTGAGATTGCTTGGAGGAGGTCTGCTACTGTGGCAGCTGTACCCAAGCAGGTGGACAAGTAATATGCAGTGCCTATACCTAAGCCCATGAATTTCACACAGGCAGTAGTGGGTGCCATTGTTATTCTGGCCGAGCATGACAAAGCCATAGTGCCAAAGGAAGTCACCGTGCACTCCACTAACAAGGAGACGAGCAAAGATAGACACCATGGGCAAGCGGGTCTATGGCTTGGCTACCCTTGACATGAGGACAGCTAGCTACCAAGGCCGTTCTCAAAGTACAAGTATGTCCTCTGGAGCATGCTTAAGTTGCATGAGGAAGGCCCTGCCAGGCACAGAGACAAAACAACAAATACTGCTAGCCATTAAACAAGGTACTGAAGCTGACAGCCACCAGTTTAAAGCCTCTGTGGATGCCCTTGATGCAGCAGCTCACTCCATGACTACAGGTAACTGCATCAGGCAGCACTCTTGGCAGCAGACTGCTGGCTTCACCCCGGATGTCCAGCAACAGATCGTGAATGTGCCCCCTGATGGCACTTGCTTGTTTGGACAGCAGGTGGTGCAATCCCTTAAAAAAAGTCTAGTGAAATGAGAATGACTGTTAAGATTCTAGGCCACCTCCCTATAACCAACAAAGGGGTAGAGGATGTGGCTCTTTTCACAGCAAGCAGTCCTTTTGTGGTATGGGCAAGGGACCCAAAACAGTAAATCCGAGCCTCCCCAGACCCAGAAAAAAAAGTGCAGCCAATGGCACAGGTGCCAGAAGCAATTAGTGCCATCATCTGAAGCTTCGGCCACAGGTTTGCTTCTGCTGCTGAAGCGAACCACTTCTCCCCAGTAGGGGGCCATCTAACCCAGTTTTACTGTCAGTGGGAGTCCATCTCAACAGGCAAGTGGATTCTAAGGATTATGTGAACATACGAGGAAGTCCACAGGATAAGGCCATTTGATCTGTCTAGTCTGCTTGTACTGCAGGGTCCTCAGCTTACACTGCTGATCCTGCCCTCCCTCACCAGTCCCCCCATCCTTTCCATCTGTACCTCCCTTGACCCTTACTTTTCCATTGTGCCTATCCCAGCTCTCTTGAAGCTGCCTACCATCTTCATCGAGACCACCTCTTCTGGCAGCACATTCCAACTGTCCACCACGCTCTCTGTGAAGAAGTGCTTCCTAACCTCCCCCTCCAGCTTAAGACTGTCTCCCTTTGTATTTCAGCTACCACTTAGCTTAAATAGACCCTCCTTATCCACCCTGATTATTCCTTTCAGATGCGGAAAGGTCTCTATCATGTCCCTTTTCTCCAACCCCCCTTCAGGGAGTACATATTCAGGGCTCCCAGCCTCTCTTCATGTGCTTTGTCCTGCTGACCCACAGTCATCTTTGTGGCCCTCCTCTGCACCATCTCCAGCAGATTGATGTATTTTTTAAGGTGTGGGCACCAGTACCTTACTCCGTGCTCTAGATGTGGCCTCACCAGCGACTTGTACAAGGGCAGTATAACCTCCTCTCGCCTACTGTTGATTCCTCTGGCCATATATGTATGGTAGATATTTTGATCCTTTTGTTACTGTATACATCCTTCCCCCTCACCCCCAGGACGCATCTGGAATCGAGCAGTACTCTGCTCAGTATGCCCTCCTGGTGAAACTCTTCAATAAATGAATAAATAAATATATCACAGCATCTTGTTCACCCTTGCTGTTGCTTTTTTGCACTGCGTGCAGTGCCTCAAGTTGCAAGTGATAATCACTTCCAGATCCTTTTCGTCCTCTGTTGCCGTTACCCTGACCCCTCCCAGGTAGTACTCCATCCTTGGATTTCTGGCTCCACTGTGCATAGCTTTGCATTTCTTGACTTTGAAGCCATGATATTAAATCCCGGACCACCTTTCAAGCTTTCCCAGATCATCCTGCAGGTCGTGTATCTCTTCAGCTGTACCACCCTCACACAGAGTTTGGTGTTATCTGCGAATAGGCACATTTTGCCCTTAATGCCAACTCCAGTGTCACTGATGAAGACATTAAAACTCACTCAGCCCCAGAACTCACATGTGAGTCGAAATGTTCTATGCGTAACCTTATTCAAAATGGCCACTGGGTGGGGGGGCGCTGTGGAGCCCGCGCAAGATTGCCGTATTGTGATAGAGCTCTGCAGATTTAGTTTCTGAATACCGTTAGAATCTAAGCAAATTATAGGGTACTTGGTGATTTTCTCTTTCTTTCGTGTGCTGGAGCCGCTGTTGAAGAAAATGGGGAACCCTCGAAAGGACAGACCCCCCAGTAAAGGAGCAAAGTCTAAGAATACCTCCAGAGCACAGGGCCGTGAACTAGAGCATACTGAGGAGGGGGCAGAAGAAACCCTGCAAACAAGTGGTTCTAAACTCAACCGACTAACTACATTGTTGGCTGTCTTGGAGAAGTTCGATAACCTTACTAATAGAGTGGCCTCCATTGAAACAACGGTGGAAATGGTTACAGTGGCGATGACTGATGCAACTAAATGAGCTGATGTGGCAATGGGAGTCGTGATGGCAGTCATTAAGGAGAATTCTCATTTAAAGTCTAGACTTGAAACTTTGGAGAATCGAGCGCAAGCTCACAACCTGAGACTGCTTGGACTTGCGGAAGGCTGCGAAGGTGACCATTTGTTGCCTTATTTGTAAGAATGGCTAGTGCAGCAACTTGGAGAGGAAGTCGCCCTCACTGTGCAAAGATTTCAAAAGGCATATCGGGTTACTGCTAGAGGCCAGCCTGATAACCTGGAGGCACCACGGACTGTTGTAATTGTGATGGATTGGGTGGGTTCCAGAGACTATCTGTTGGCAACGGTACGATGAAAGAAAACGCTGTTACAGGATGGCCAAGTGATCCGAATGTTTCCAGACTTAGGGTATGCAACCAGACAAAAATGAAAGAACTTTGATGGGACCAGAGTGATGCTTAGAAAAAGCATCCTTGGGACTCAGACAGGCAAATTATATGGCTTATGTTGCTAGATATCAGAAATCCAGATGGGATACTGTTATGGCTCTAGCAAAGCAGGTCCCTGGCCAGCTTGCCAAGGAGCTGGAGCAGGTGGCTGCTGATGGTATTGAGGCATCCAGGTGCAATTCCATGCTGCAGTGGACTCTAATGATGTGTCATCAAGAGTCATGGCTACATCTGTGGCAATTGCAGGAACGGCTTGCCTAGATGTACTAGCCTGTCACAGGATACCCAGACCAAGGCCATGGATTTTCCTGTTGTGGGTAATCTCTCTTTGGGGAGCAGACAGAGAATTACATGAAGAAAATGGATGAGTATAGGACCACCTATAGGAGTGCACAGGCCAAGGAAGGACAGGCCACTCCTCAAAGGCAGCCTTCCAGGGGCAGGGGCAGGCCTTTTCATAGGCCTTTTTACCAAGCCCAGGCCTCCTCCTCAGCTTATGCCCAGAGGGGGTTCTTTAGAGGGAGAGGCAGACGGGGTACAAGCAGACCTGCTTCCACCCCTCAGCCTAAAGCCCCTGCCAAGCAGGCACCCTGATGGGGTGGCCAGGGCCGATTCTCCACTACCTGTAGGGGGCAGGCTGGCTTACTTTGTCCAGGACTGGAAGTCTTTAACATTAGACAAGTGGGTCCTGGAAGTAGTAAGCCAGGGACTGGTTCTCAGCTTCAAAAATTTTCCAAAGATGAGAACCAGGTCCTTTCCACCTGCAAATCCATCAGAGGCACTTGCCCTAGAAACAGAAGTTTCTACCCTCCTGGCTCTCAGAGCTGTGGAAAGGGTTCCACCCCTACACCAGGGCAAAGGGTTGTACTCCAGGTACTTCCTTACCCCAAAAAAGACAGGAGAATGGCGGCCCATCCTGGATCTCAGATACCTAAACAAGCACCTTTTAAACCCAAATTCAAAATGGTGACTCTGGGAATTATTTTACCCTCTCTGAGGCCAGGGGACTGGCTAGCGTCCCTGGACCTCAAGGATGCCTACTTCCATGTTCTTATCAGAAGCTCCCATCAAAAGTACCTCAGATTCGAACTGCCCTCAGGCCATTACCAGTTCAGAGCAATGCCCTTCGGCCTCACCTCTGCCCCGAGGGTATTCACAAAATGCCTGGCAGTAGCAGTTGCCCACTTAAGAAGGCAAAAGATTGCCATTTTTCCTTACCTGGATGACTGGCTCATAGTAGGCCAGTCTCCAGAACAAGTTAAACTACACCTTCAGGTAACTCAGCAACTGCTCACATCTCTGGGTTTCCTTCTCAATCTTCCAAAGTCAGTTCTAGAGCCTGTCCAGCTTCTCACCTTCATAGGTGCAGAACTGAACACAAAAGAGGCCAGAGTCTTCCTTCCTCTGGAAAGAGCAAGGACCCTGGTCTCTCTGGCCTCCTCAGGTCTCTCGACCAGCAAGGCATTTTCTGCAGCTCCTGGGGCACATGGCTGCTTCTACAGCAGTAGTGCAGGGAGCAAGATTTCAGATGGGGGACATCCAGTTCCGTTTGAGAGCCTTTTGGTCTCAAAGGAGAGACCCTCTAACCAAATTGATCCCAGTGACTCGAACCCTTATCCAAGCCCTTCAGTGGTGGCAGGACCAGAGCAATCTGAGACAGGGGGTCCCCTTCACCCCTCAGTCTCATTCCTTAATCTTTACTACAGATGCATCCCTCTTGGGGTGGGGAGCTCACATGGGCGAACTCACTACCAAGGGATTGTGGTCCCCTCAGGAATCTCTGCTCCACATCAATCTGTTGGAACTCAGAGCAGTTTTTCTAGCACTTAAAGTTTTTTCCACATCTGTTCAGAACAAAGTTGTACAGGTCAGAACAGACAACACCGCTTACAATGTGGTCATCATCAGCAAGGAGGCACTCGGGTCTCCAGCCTTGTGCACCAAGCAATGAAGTTGTGGTCTCTGGCCTATTCCCTGAACACCTCCCTTACGGCAGTTCACCTCCCAGGCAGGGACAATGTCCTGGCAGATGCTCTCAGCAGGATTTCCCAGGGCCATCACGAATGGTCACTGGATCCCCTAGTACTGGAGGTAGTTTTTGCCAGATGGGGCACCCCGCAGATAGATCTTTTTGCAGCCCCAGACAATCACCAACTTCCCTTTTGCTGCAGGCCCCAGTGTTGGGCTCAGTCCCTCTGGATGCCTTCCTTCTCAGTTGGGAAGGGAAGTTTCTCCATGCTTTTCCCCCCTTCCCTCTTCTGTTCAAGGTGCTAGTCAAAATCAGATCTCAACCCTGCAAGATGATCCTGATTGCTCCAGATTGGGCCAGACAGCCCTGGTACCTACTCCTTATGTCCTTAGCAGTCCACCTTCCCCTGTGTCTTCCCAGGAATCACAACCTGTTAACCTGTGCTCAGGGGAGGGTTTGGTACCCGAATCTCAAATCTCTCAACCTCAAGGCCTGGCTCTTGAAGAGTTAGAGTTTGCTGACCTACACCTCTCCCAAGGTGTATTGGATATCTTGAAAGCTTCTAGGAAGCCTTCCACCAGAGCTACTTATAATTCCAAATGGAAGAGATTTTCCATATGGTGCTCTGGCAAGCATATTTCCCCAGAATCTGCTGATTTACCCATAGTCCTGGATTATATGGTACATTTGAATACTTTGAGGCTGAGACCAGCTACCCTAAAAGTGCACCTGGCAGCCGTGTCTGCTTTCTTATCAGCAGGTAAACCCTCTTCTCTTTCAGCTCATCCTGTATTCTCCAAGTTTTTCAAAGGGTTGCTTCACACCAACCCTCCATTCAGGGATCCTGCCCCTGCCTGGGATCTTAATATTTGCATTGCTCAGCTTATGCAACCTCTTTGAGCCCTTGTCTTCAGCAGAGCTTAAGTACTTGACTTGGAAAACTGTGTTTTGGTAGCCATCACTTCTGCCAGGCGCATAAGTGAATTACAAGCATTGTCAGTGGAGCCTGATTTTATCTCCTTTCATAGAGATAAGGTGGTCCTCAGGACTAACAGAAAGTTCTTGCCCTAAGGTGGTTTCAGACTTCCACCTTAATCAATCTGTGTCTCTTCCTGTGTGCATCTGACCATTCCTCCTCTGGCGAGAGGAGACTGCACAGTTTAGATGTCAAAGAGCCCTTAGTTACTACATAGATCGTACCAAGGGTCACAGGTTTGACTCTCTCAACTGTTCCTCACTTATGGTGAGGTTGGTAAAGAAACCTGCCACTAAAAGATCCATTGCCAGGTGGATTGTCTCTTGTATCAATTTTGCTATGAAAAAGCGTTAGGTTCCTCCTTCAGGCCTGAGGCTCACTCTACAGTGGTACAGCTGCGTCTCTGGCTGCTGCAGGGACATCCTATCCTAGAGATATGTCAAGCAGCTACCTGGAAACAGTTCACACTTTTACCAAGCATTACTCCTGGACATCCAGGCTAGGAGTGATGCTCAGTTCAACACAGCTGTGCTTCAGAGCCTATTTCTTAAGTAGGTTCTGTCCCTCCTCCATGGAGGTACTGCTGTGTAGTCTGCATATGTCATAATATAGTAAGACTTCATGTTGTTTGAAGAAAAATTACTCACCTTAGTAATGTTGTTTCTTCTAATGGAGTCTTGCTATATTATGACTCTCCCGCTGCCCCTCTCAGAACCTCTGCTTTTGGGATGTGGGTGGGCAGTGCAGTGTTGGCACTAGTAGATGCCCACCTTGTTTTCACCCCTCCTTTTGGGGTGTTTGGGTGTGTGTTTTCATTTTTGAATCCCCTGACTTGAGTCTTTGTGTTGGGACCAAAAAATGTGTTCTTATATTTAGTAGCCAGTTGGCTAGTGTAGGTTTACGGCTTCCACACAGAACCTTAGTGAGTTTTGTGCGTAAAGATCTGACAGTTTGAGTTTGAAGAACAACAGACAGAGCTTTCAACCGAGTTCGTGCTCAAAGTTCCATGCCTGGCGTGGAAAGTTAACTCTTTCACCTCCGGAGCAGTTCGAAGGTTGGGACTCACTGCATATGTCATAATATAGCAAGACTCCATTAGAAGAAACAACATTACTAAGGTGAGTAATTTTTTGTTCTCACCTAATTTACAATCTTACTTCCTATACCTGTGTTCTTCAGTTTGTTGATGAGCCTTCTGTGTGGGATGGCGTCGAAGGCCTTACTGAAGTCTAGATATACAATATCTACAGCCTGCCCTGGTCTATTACTTTAGTTACCAATCAAAGAATTCCACCATGTTTGTTTGGCAAGATCGCTCAGATGAGAAGCCATGCTGTTTAGGGTCAAGCTTCCCGCTAGCTTCCAGGTATGCCATTATCCTTTCCTTTAGCATAGATTCCATGATCTTCCCCATGATGGAGGTGAGGCTGACAGGTCGGTAGTTCCCTGCCTCCTCCTTGCTGCCACTCTTGTGTAGAAGCACTTCAGTGGCCTTTTTCCAGTCCTCTAGTACCTGTCCACTCTCTAGTGGTTTGTTGAAGAGTGTGGCCAGTGCAGCAGCAAATTCCTCACTGAGTTCTTTTAAGACTTGTGGATGAATTCAATTTGGACCCTTGGCTTTGTCCGTCTTTAATTTGTTTAATTCCTGTAGGACTCTGTCTTTTGTAATGGGGCTATTGTCTGCCTCCTGGGTGTGGTGTTCATCTGTACTAGGTGCTGAACCGTTTCCACTGTAATCATGTGTAATTGCAGAGAAGACAAATGTGTTCAAAACATTCGCTTTTTCGGCATCCTCTTCCACGTGCCGACCCTCATTGGTTTTTAGTCTGACAATGCCCCCCTAGGTCTTTCTTTTCTCTCGGATGTACCTGAAAAAAAGCTTTACCTTTTTTTAATGTCCTCAGCAATTTTTTCATCGGTTTATGCCTTTGCAGCTCTGATTGCCTTTCTGGCCTTCTTTAGCTTGGCCCTGTGTTCTTCTCTGTCTGTATCCATTTTTGTTTCCTTATACTGACAGTTCTCTTCTTTGCCTTTATTATCGATGCCACTTCCTTTGTGAACTAAAGCAGGTTTTTTCTTTGTTTAGATTTACTGATCACCTTTGAGTATTTTTATGTTACGTGGGTTAGTGTATTCTTTAGTGTTACTCAGCTTGTCTCCACATTTCTGTCTGCTTTGTAACTATAGTCTTTTAAAGGAGAATTTCATTTCGCTGAAGTTTGCATTCCTGAAGTTGAGGATTTTTAGCTTAGTGTGTGTGGTATCCTCATGTCTGTTGACTGTAAGCCAGACTGACCTACAAACATATGAAACTGCCAGCAGAAAAAGGTCATTTGGTCTATCGAGTCTGCTTGATTTTGCAGCTAGCACTCCTACTCTGCAGCTGCCCCTCCTATCCTACCCTCCTCCCGTGACCCTTTCTTTTGCCCTATCCCAGCCCCTCTTGAAGCATCCCACTGTTTTACAGGTGACCACATCTGCCGGTAGTGCATTCCACCTCTACTACCACCCTTTCCATAAAGAAATGCCTCCTCATTTCCCTCCTAAAACTTCCACCCTCCAATCTCATGTCATGACCCTGAGTGTCTGTCTCCATCCTCTCCTTGAACAGTCCCTCCATGCCTGTCCTGTTTATTCCTCTCATGTACTTAAAAGTCTCAGTCATATCCCTACTGTCCCTCCTCTCCTCCAGAGAGCACATGTTCAACTCCCTCAGTCTAACCTCATATGGTAACGCCCCCAGACTCTGGATCATCTTTGTTGCTCTGCGTTGCACCCCTTCCAGCAATCTAACGTCCCTCTTTAGGTAAGGGCACCAAAACTGAATGCAGTACTCCAGGTGGGGCCTGACCAGTGATTTGTATAATGGCAGAATCACCTCCCTGTTCCTAGAGGTTATACCCCTTGCAATACAACCCAGCATCTTATTGGCCACTGCTGCTGCTTTTCTACACTGTCAAGTTGTTCATTGCTCCATAATGAGCACCCCCAGATCTTTCTCCTCCTCCTCAGTCATAGATAGTTGAACCCACCCTTCCCCCAGATGGTAGCTCCTCTTTGGATTCTTTACCCTTAAATGCAGCACCTTGCATTTTTTGGCGTTGAAACCAAGTTGCCCAGTGTCGGACCATGTCTCCAGCCTTGTTAGAACTTCCTGCAGTCCCTGCCATCCCCCTTAGTCATCCGCCACTGCTCCCATCTTGGTGTCATCCTCCAATAGACTGATCTTGCTATTTACGCCTACTGAGATGTCTGCAATAAATACCCCAAATAACACCGGCCCCAGCACTGACCCCTGTGGGACCCCGCTTGTCACTGCCCTTGGGGATGATAATTCTTCTACCACCACCACCCTTTGCTGTCGTCCCTGCAGCCAGTTCTCCACCCATCCCACCAATTTTGCCCCCACCTCATGCCCCTTAGCTTACATGCTAGTCTTCCATGTGGCACCGAGTCGAATGCTGTAATTAAGTTTTGTTTCTACCCAACCTCCCTCACAGTTTCACTAATTCTTGGGCACACCTTCCCTACTGTGATCCCTGGTATGCAAACCACCCTTCTTCTTTGATTCGAGTTCCCTTTCCTTCCCCAGTGAATACCTTTAATAATTTAGTCCCCAAGGATTACCACCCTTCTGTCCCCTGCACGTGTTTCCCATCCTTCCTTCCCCACCTAAGGTACCAGCTTCTCTCCACCTAATGGCACCCCCTCCGCCCACTACTTACCCCAAGTTGCTTCACCATTTGCCTCTATGCCCTTCCCTCCCCTCCCTGGCTAGCTGATAGCATTGCCAGTTTCCTTCCCCTCCTACCCTTTCTCTGCCCCCAACCACTGCCTTGTCTGCTTCTTTTTCTTCCCTGCCCTCCCAGACTAGTTCCCCCTAACCTTCAACCTTTGACTTTGGTTTATCTTGACCTCCTACCCCATCATCTGATGCCCCCTCCCCTATACCAGACAGTGGTACATATCTGTTCATTACATATGAACATACGAATCTGCCAGCAGAAACAGATCAACCGGTCTATCAAAGTATGCCCGAGTGTGCAGCTAGCACCCTAGATTGCAGCTGCCCCCATCCTCCTCACCCCCGTCACTCACCTACGTGTCACATCCCCTGCCACCCAGACTGTTCCTCTTGCTTTGTCCCACTCATTCTTAAAACGTCCTACTGTTCTACACGATACCACCCTCTCCGGTAGCGCATTCTAGTTAGACACCACCCTCTCAGTGAAGTAGTGCCTCCTCATCTCCCTCTTAAATCGTCCACCCTCCAGTCTTAGTCCATGCCCCCTCGTCTCCCTACCTTTCCTTAGTTTAAACACCCCCTCAGTGCTAGGTTTATCTACCCCTCCTTAAATATTTGGCCATTTCAGTCATATCCCCATTATCCCTCCTCTCCTCCAATGTGCACATATTCAGCTCCTGCAGCCTGACTTCATAGTCCTTTCCTTCCATCCCCTGTAACATTTTTGTTGTCCTCCTTTGTATCCCCTCCAGTAATTTAATATCGCTGTTCAGGAATGGCCTCCAGTATTGCACACAGTACTCCAAATGTGGTCTGATCAAGGATCTGTAGAGGGGCAGAATCACCTCCCTATGCCTGGATAAGAAACCCCTTGTGATACAACCCAGCATCCTGTTTGCCTTAGCTGCTGCTTTCCTGCATTGGGCCGAGTTGTTCATGCTCCCTGTTACCAACACCCCAAGGTCCTTCTCCTCATCAGTGATCCCCAGCCTCACCCCACCCAACCAGTAGTCCCTCCTATGGTTTGTTTCCCCCCCCCGAAGTGCATCACCTTACACTTTTTCGCGTTGAATTCTAGCTGCCACTTCTCCAACCATGTCTCTAGTTTGGTTAGGTCCCCCTGCAATTGTTTCCATCTGTCCTCTTCATCCACCACCGCCCACATTTTGGTATCATCTGCCAACAGACTAACCCTGCTCCCAACTCTGTGTGCTATATCTGAGATAAAGAGCCCAAATAGCACCTGGCCTAGCACTGAACCCTGCGTCCCCTTGCTTGTCACTTCTCTGGGTGTAAAGAGCTCCCCCACAACCACCGCTGCACCCTCCCCTGTAACCAGTTCTCTGTCCAGTTTGTCAGCTTTCCCCCACCCCCACAGCAGTCAACTCCCCTCCCCAAGTCTCCCATGAGGCACTGTATCAAAGGCCTTGCTGAAGTCTCAAGTACAGGACATCTACCGCATGACCCCCATCCAGCTCCCTTGTTACCCAGTCATAATACTCTGTTAGGTTTAAATCCCAAACCAAAAATTGGCAGCTCCAGCACTCACCTGGGAGCCAAGATACAAACATGCAACACAGCAAAAAATACAAGGAGGTCCTCGGCTTACCAGTAGAACAGACGAACCATCACGCTAGGTCCCAATAAAAATGTTGTTTATTGAATAAAAACAGACATACAACACGGAGCAAGTGCAATGTATTGTCCAATCTATGTGCCCAAATACTAGTGAACAATTTGTAATCTGCATTTCGTACAGAGATTTGTCGAGTAGTGGTAGGCATAGAACTGACTTTTTTTAGCCTCCAGCGTGCTGCTCCACACATCAGCCCAATATTACCAGGTGGAAAATCATCTAATTAGCAAACAGAAAAGAAAAGATACTTCAGATATTGGAAGTGATAGCTGACTGCATGTGAAAATTGCTATCAATTCCAGGCAGTACATTTAAGCCACAACAGAGCCTGGTCAGTTTTATAGTTTAAGATATCTTGTATTTCAGTCTGAGTTATTTTAATTTGAGATAATAAGAATGTTTCACCCTGCATGTGGGCCATCTGAAGAAATGGGAGTTTTTCCTTGTAGTTTTTGGAGGGTTCCTCCTGCTGTTGTTTCTGCCTGAAAGCGAAGGCAATTATGTTGTCCCCCAAAACTGTTTTCATTGTATCCCACAAGGCAGCAGGTAGGATATCTGGGTGATCATTGTCCCCAATTATTTGCGGGATTCTGTCCTGAAGTAGTTTTAAAAATTCTTGATCCTGTGGCAGGGAAGGATTGAAACTCCAAATGGTACATTTAGGGATTGATGGTGTGGCTAGGTATAGGGAGATAGATGCATGGTTAGATAGTAAGGTATTCTCAGTATGGGAGTCCACTACCCAATCTGTGTCTTCAATGGACAGGAAGAAAAAGTCCAAGTGAGAGTTAGTATGTTGGGAGTGGGAAAAGAATGAACATCTTCTCTCTCATTGGTGTGTTCTGTGCCACACATCTACTAGTTCCAGCGCATTAAGGAGGCGCCTAGGATGTTTTTGTCCTGAGATAGATGAAGGAGGTCAAGGTTTACTAGTATCCAATGTTGAGTTCATTAATAAATTAAATCCCTGCCAGCAGTAGAGTGCCCATTTTTTCTTAATAAAGTAACAGCTGTCAAGCACTGAATTGTAGATGCATCACTTCCTGGGGTAAATGTACACTTCCTATCATTACTGGGTGGTCGTAGATGGAACCCATAGCTAGTGCCAGACCACCCTCTCCATCTGTATGTGACATAGTTATGATGGCATTCCATCTTAATCAGGCTGTAATCCTGCCTATCTATTTTGCCAACTTCCAGAATGAGGGAGGAAGGACTCTCCACTCACTGGATGTTATGAGTGTCCTTAGGTTTTACTTGGACTGGACTAAGGACCACAGATAGTCAAAACAGCTCTTTGTCTCTTTTGACCCTAGTTGATAGGGACAGCCTGTCATAACCAAGTGCATTTCAGCCTGGATAGTAAGCTGCCATTTGCCACTGCAATGCTATGGCTCAGGTTAAATTGGTGGGGAAGCTACGTGCCCAGTCCACCAGAGCATTTGCCACTTCCCTGGCAGAGATACATTCTGTGCCTAATGGAAATATTTGCAGAGATGCAACTTGGAGCACAGTACATACCTTTTCCAAATTCTGTGCCCTGGATGTCTATGCCGGGCAGCGAGCCACTTTTGGCAGGACAAATTCTGAATGGATTACTATCCTGAGTGAGCCCTGAGATCCAGCTTTCCTAGTCTTGGGGACTTCCTCTGAGCTTGGTACTCTGCCCCATTAATGGGAATCTGTGCCTCATCACCATCTCCTGGACTCACTTTAGTATTTCTGTGTTGGTCTTCATCCCTTTGCACTTGGATTTGGCTGTGAAGGTACTGTGTTACTGGGTTTGGTGGCCTTTCTTACACAGGCCACCAGGACTATCTTGTGCCCTTAGGTTAAGTGCATAGGTTATTCAGTAGGTTCATGCTGCTCACCTCCTTGGTACAAAAGGTACTGAGGCGGTTGGGGGCTAGCAACGCTGTATACCGGTGGGTGCATGCAATGATGCACGTGGGGACTACTCGCACCGCCAGCCCTCTAGAAAAGTTCTGGCTCCCACAGCGTCCTAGTGGCTCTGGCACAGACCCATTAGTGGTAATCTATGGAGAAAATATTCAGGAACATCAACAGTTATGGTAAGTACATAACTTCATTTCTTGTTGATCTTTGTTCTGACATTATTGTTTATTCCTCCCTATTGCAAGTGAACTGCTTTACCATGTTCTGTGGGTGTCTGGCTTGGCAGATATTGATAAAAGAAAAAAATGTCATTTTATACCTGGCAATTTTTTTTTTTTTCTGAGGGAAATGTCCTCCAAGCTATACTCCCTCCCAGACTGTTCTGATCCCTTTAGTTTTAGTCTTTGTGTGCTTTAGAAAAAACTGAACAGACCAGTTGTGGGATGTGTAGAGGTGTGCTGTCAGCGTGTGTTAAGTCTGAAAACCTACCTCCTGCTGCCAGCTGAGGGAGTTAACCAACCAGTGCTTGGTTTGGCAGATATTCTGTCAGAGAAAGCAAATTGCCAGGTATGAGATTACCTCTTTCCAGGCACCTTTGGTTCAGAAGAAGCCTTGTTAGCCTGCCTCATCCAAGGCTTTGCATACTGTTGCACTGGGGTTGGGGCCTTAGAGTGTATGCATATAGTTTGGAAAAAACATTAAAACCAAACAGTTTCTAGTGCTATTGTAGGCTACTTATTTTAACAGCTCAGAATTTTTAATGTAAAATGGCATCCGGGGTTTTGTACAAATGTAGTATAATACCGTGCATTTTAAACTACAGCCACTTAGATTAAGTACTGCTCAGTTTAGAATTAGAAAACTGTTGGGGTCTGCTAGTAGCACAATGGTGCAACAGCAGCAGTTCTCTAAATTGCTAGTCGTGATACTCAGGTTCAAGAGTGGATTTAGGTCTCTGACCCTGTTACTAGCAGGAAGCTATATGGATCAAAGAACTGAGGTGCTCAACTTTGAGCAAGGGTGTGGGTCACCAGGCATCCTCCCTCACCCATGCTGTCCAGTCCAGCGGCTATTGCGCTGCCATCTAGAAAACCAAGGTCCCGATTCTCAGCGCTTCCTGACTGACTCAAGGAGCTTGCGTCAGAAGGAATAAGGCAGGGAGCACCTCACACCAGGAATTGTACTGAAAGCAGTTCTCAAATGCAGCCTGTGGGAACCACAGGCAGCATGCGCCAAGGGGGTCTTGCACCATCCGTGTGGCACAAAAAGTGGTGCAACATGGTGCAATGGGCCATGCACCAGGGCAATGCTGCAACATCCCCTTTTCTTGCATTCTCTAAGGTATGTGGTGTGGACAGAACCTAACACCTCTTAGACCAGCCAGGGGTGGTCTAACGGTCCATGCACCGCACATGGGTGATCCTGTTCTACCAACTAGGGGTGGTGAAAGCACATAAGCCACACACTGATGTGCATATATATATTGTAACAACTCACATATATCATAACTAATTGTCAGGATGCCTAATTGACAGTAATTACAGATGATGCAGACAATGCATGGTAAGTACCATTAAGCAATGTCTGGAGCATCTGTACATATGGTCATGTAATCGCCGTGACAATCATATTCAATATAGGTGTGCTGTTACATCATATCTAGGCACAAACTACTCTTGACATTATGCATGCCCTTATACTACTGCTGATCGTCCAAGAGTACCACATGGCTGCCCTGCAGCTTGTGACAAAACTTCCAGATGCCCGTCTGTTTAGTGCATGGCCACAGTTGCCGCAAGCCATGGCACTTTGTGGCCAGGAACCCTACCCAGTAGGAAATTGGGCACAGGGTCCCTGGTACACTGAGAGGGATGTTCAGAACTTGCCCAGCCCTGACTGTAGCCAAATTTTCATGTGCCCCTATTCATTACAATGAAATTAGCGCTCTTTCTGTACTTGCCTTTCATGGAAATTTACTTGCCCCAGACAGGGGGCAATAGGATTTGCACACCCCTGTGCACTGAGCTTTGACGGAAGCTGCTTTGTGCCACAGCTTGTGTCAGTCTAAGGGCCCTTTGAGAATCTCACCCAAGTCTTCATGTGCTAGTCCAGAACTGCCCACTGAGGCTAATTGGGGCCTGGGAGCATTATGGAGGCGCACCTCTTGCTGGCTAAATAAGCAGTGACTTTCTTGTTAACTCTAAAGGCAGCTGTTTTCCCGCCTTCTTAGTTGTAGGAAGAGTGCTGCTCTGTTGGCCACAATCTTTAGTCTGGGCATGGCAGGTACCATAGAGAAAGATACAGAAACATTAAATCTGTTGACAGAGAAAGGGCACTGGCCCTTTGTGTTTGCCAATTTTTCTAGTACCTGCTTGGCAAAAACAATATTTTAAAAAAATCTGTGACCCCCCTACTGGCTGAACTTGGAGGGCATTTGCATCCGCTGCAAATGCAGTTACTCTCCTGAACTCCCTTCCAAAGGACAAGGTGTGGCCTTGATGATCCTGCTATTTGGGTGGCAGAAAAGGTGGGATCCTGTAATGTGTGCTCCCCCTACTAAGCTGTTTATTTTTATTCTGTCATTTTGTGCCCCCTATACTGGACTGGACTTGGCTTTGCTACTGCTGTCTGCAGTTCTCCCCCTAAAACCACATAATAGTTTAGGCTGCCTCCTATTCCTGACCCCCTGAGCCTCCAGTGCTCTAATAACATTGGCTTACTCTGCAGGTGGGCACGGCCTTTTAGCCTGTCCAAGGCCTAAGCAGGGAGGGGAGTGGATCCCATCGAGCACTCAGTGCGGGGGGGGGGTGTTCCATGTGCTGGCTGAGTACGGGCAGTGACAGGTCACAACATCATGCTGCGGCCAGTAAGGGAAATTTTATTCTGCTTTTTTCAGTATAAAGTTTATGGCTTGTCACCATCGCTGCCTCTTCAACCCTGACTTTAAGCTCTGTCTCAACACATCTCTAGCACTTCTTTCACCTCCACAGTGTCAGAGGCACAGGCTCTGGCCTGTGGTGGTTCTTGAGGGGTCTGCACTCAGCTGCCTCACTTGGTCCTGTAGTGCAGGGAGGTGAGTGGCCAGTCAGGAGGGCAGGGCCTGAAAGCATCAGGCATCCCCTTGCTCACATTTCCCTCTCTGATTTGCCCCACCGTTAGGACATGAGCAGCAAGGGTATGCAGTGCACATGCACACGCAGTTGTGTAGCTGTGTACAGCATCAGGTGGCATCTTGCCACCCCAGGAAGCTCCATCTGCACTGCCACCTCTGGTCACCTAGGTGGCAGTATTGCAGCTGAGCATACTGCCCTCCTTCCCTGGGGGAGGACTGCGTCCTCTGGGATGTGGGATCCTCCAACCTAGGTGCTGCTCCAAGAGTCATGCTAGCAACCCGCCCTTCCAAGACAAGAGAATCTGCACAGACACTCCATCGTCTCTGCTCTTGTTGTCCTGGGCTTGGGGCGTGAGTCCAGGTTACTTACACTAACCTTTTAATAACATGAGGCTGAGGACAAGGCAGTAGAGAAAATATTCACAGGCTGCTTAGGTATTTATAGTAAGTGTGAAAAGGCAAGCTTGAATGTAGTGAGAACCTTGTAGGTGGGTAGAATTACACGTATACTGAGAGGGGAGGCTGAGGTTACGGTATTTCATGTGTCTTTCCTCTGTGGGTGCTCGCAGCTTTTGCAAAATACTTGCTAGTGTGGTCTCACAAGATACTGTATGCAAAAATAACTTGTTTCCTTGAATGTTCTAGTTATATTGTTTTTCTAACCTCAGAATAAAAAAAGGCAAGGTAAGTCCTATAACAGCTTACCATAAGATTTATTGCTTCGGGGCTGTATTTTGGCTTCCAAATACATTTGGTATGTCTGATCAGATACAAAGTTCATTCATACTGTATACATTGTGGTTTTAATTGATGTTTCTCTTCTTGCTTGCCCATATCAGAACACAAAAATTCTGTGCCCCACCCAGACTGTTAGCTCAAATTTTCTAGCCCTTGTTTTATAAGACACAAAAAAGGTGTGGCTCACCATTTTTTTCTTTGTACTTGTTTATTATGTCTGTCATATATACCTTACAGTTCATAAAATAGATTGGAAATTTCCTGCTTCTTGATAGCTAATTTAAGTTCTGGGACCCATATGTTAAATCCTCAGAAATGCACAAGTTGGAACAAGTTCAGGCAGTGGGATTTTGAATTTGGGCAAATCACTTACAGAATGCATGCCCCACTTCACTCATCTCTGAGATTGCCATCACAAACATGGCTGCCACCTTTACACACTGAAAACCTTCAACAAGGCCCTAAAAATGAAATTCCCTTAAATTTGAAACATACTGTCAATAAACATTCTTCGCCTCATTATCCTCATCTTACACACATAATAAACACATTTAAAAAGGAAGTACTATTTGCAGTTTTAATTCCTGGTGTTCCTTTGGTGGCCATGAGAAATCCCCTTCTTATCCTTACCAGAGTAATCTTTACTGCTTACCCTGTCCAGACAAAATTGAGACAGTAGCTCCATATAAGGCCTTCTGCTGTGTGTGTGGTGAACATTCTGCCAGAGGAATTTTGCAGAAGTCTGAATTTCTTTATAAAATGGGAAGAGAAAATGTGGCATCCTGATTGTCCGAGAGGGCTCAGAACCCAGATGCTTATGGAGTGAAAACCACCTGCGGGCCGCAGCTAAGAGACCACCCGACTGACCCCCGGACAGATTTGGGTACGCACCAGACCTCCAAAACTCGTGGTTTTGAATGCCGCTGTTTTGACTGGATGCCCAGTTGAGGAGCGAGGCACTGATTGGCAGTTTCTACTCCTCGGGTGATTTTCCAACTCCTGGAGCTTCCTGATCTTGGGGAAATCTCTTTCTGTGCTGTGTTCTGGACTGACATTTTGTAAATGTAATTACTTATGTTATGCATCAATTGGCCTTACTTTACCTGCCGGTTTAGCTAGTTTATTACACGCCACTAGTCTAGCCTCTCAGTGTTACTTGCTGCTGTGAGACTAGTGCTGGACAAACGGTATTGTTTAGTAGCTGATGTTTGACTGCTTAGACCTAGCTACTGAGCAAGATTGCTGCATTTTTCCATTTCTGCCTCTACTGTCAAACCCTGTCTCCTGTCCTACACTGGTCACTCTGCTGATTATTAATTTCTCCTCCCCACTTGCAATGCTGTCTCTCTAAACAGCTTAATTTCTTCTCTGCCTTACCTACAAACCCTCCTCTTACACTCCCTCCTGCTGCTGCTGTTGTCCTTCTCAGAGGTCCCGGCGCCAAAGCACAGAACCCCCTCCCTATTAACTCCTCTTCTATCTCTAAATAATTGCCCTGCATTTGCCACCTCTTTACCTCGTGCTTTGTCTTTCCCCATTGCCTGCCCCCCACTGAGCTTGCTATTGTACTCTAGCTGTATTTAATTCTCTGTCTTTCCCCTCTTGTTCCACAGACAGCCCATCTGCGGGCTTCCTAAGCTGCTACTGCAGCCCCAGCACTCTCCGAGCCGGCCGCAGCTAACAGACCGCCTGACTGCCCCCCAGGACAGATTCAGGTATGCACTGGACCTCTGAAACTTGTGGTTTTGAATGCCGCTGTTTTGACTGGATGCCCAGTAGAGGGGCCGGTCATTGACTGGCAGTTTCTGCTCCTCGTCTGATTTTCTAACTCCTGGTGCTTCCTGATCTTGGGGAAGTCTCTTTCTATGCTGTGTTCTGGACTGAATGTTTTTGTCCACCCCCCTCCCCCAGCTCCTCACAGTATTAAATAGACCCTTGCTCTGCCCTTTCCTCAGCCTAGCAGCTGATTGGTCACTCCACTGCTGCACATTCTTATGGCTGTTGGCCTCCCTGTCTTCAATACCTGACTTGACCCACTTTCTTACCACCCCTTTTTAAAGCAACCTCTCCCACAGGGTTGCACATTTGCTCTCAAGTTTTTCTCTAGCTAGAAGTACATGACATGATTTGCTACATCTTGTGTGGTGTTTCTTTTCGGAGCCCTGCTACTCGCCTCTGTCCACAAATTTTTCCATGATAACTATGGCTGGAAGAATACTGCCCCTGTTGACACTGAGCCTTGCTGTCTTTTTACTGGCTCTTCTCACTGCTAGATCTTGCTCTCCTGGCAGTGCTAAACTGACCTCCACACTATCTGACTTTACCTACTCCAACCTACTTGTGTCACAGATCAAGCAGCATGACGTGACTCCTCTATTACTCACTAGGCATCTCTTATACCTGTACTAGGCTGCTGACTTTACCTCTAAACGCCTCTGGCAAAACATGCTACTGGTGCCACCTCTTTTCTCATAGAAACTATGGTATCTTGTGCTCCTAGCTTTGTTATTATCTGGGGCCATCAAAACAAACCCTGGCCCCCAGTTACCCACTCCTCTCCGAATATGGACTGGTTAAATATGAAAGGCCTTCGTATAGCACACTTAAATATTAGAAGCCTTCTCTGTAACTTTACTGAACTTGAGGCATGGATATCCATATATGAACCTGACATTCTCTGTCTGAAACTTGGCTAAAGCCCTCTACTCCTGACTCTTCCTGCTCTCTTCTAACTATTCCCTATTTCGAGGAGGCAGACCATCTGGAAAAAGGGGAGGTGGAGTTGCGCTCTGTATCAAAAACCACCTGAATATGTCCTTAATGCAACATCCGATTGCCTTTAACTGCAAGTTTTTACATACCCTGCTTCTACTGGGAACCAAAAAGATTCACTTAATATGTGCCTGCAATCCTCTTAAAGCAGGTCAACTAGGATGCTCCAAACTACTTGAGTACTCTACCTCTGCAGCTGGCCAAAATGAACTTATTATTCTTGGCGACCTCAACCTAAATTGGCTGGGGAAAAATAAAAGCACACTGGTATCTCTAGTACATGGATTTAACATGCACCAGGTAATTGAAGATCCCACCAGGCTGACCCAGTCACCTGCTGCTGGAACACTTATAGACTGGATACTCACAAATCGACCTGATAGAATTACCGCCTCAGGTGTGCTTCCTGATTCTATAAGTGACCATTCCCCTGTGTTTTGCATATAGGGAACATCGGTGATTCCAGCCCCCTCGCCACGCTACATCACCTTCTGGGATTTTTCCACATTTGATCAAGCAAGCTTTCTACATGATATCTCTTCTGTCAACTGGGTCCCTATTATCCAGTCCCAAGACATTGAATCTGTTCTCAGTCTGTTTCTTTCTATATTCTTATCCCTCCAAGACATACATACACCTAAACGGAATCAACGCGTTAGGGCCAAGCAGACTAGGTGACTGCACAAGGAACTTCTTGCCTCACTCCGGGTACGTGACAAAAGTTGGAACAGCTACAAAACCTTACATAGATACATAGACATTGTCGGCAGATAAGGGCCTATGGCCCACCCAGTCTGCCCGTTTGAGCTTGTAAGTTCAGTTTATGTTTTCCCAAAAGTCTGTTGCCCCTTACCCCTGACCTCCAGAATTCCTTTATGTCTATCCCATGCATTCTTAAATCCCGTGATTGTTTCAGCCCTCACCACTTCCTCTGGCAGGGTGTTCCACTTGTCCACCACCCGTTCTGTGAAGAAATTCTTCCTCATGTTTCCTCTGAATCATCCTCCCTCCAACTTCATCCCATGCCCTCTAGTCCTGGAATATCTTTTTCGCTTAAAAATAGTGTATTCCTGCACCCTGTTCCTCCCTGTAAGATACTTGTATGTCTCTATCATATCCCCTCTCTCCCTCCTCTCCTCCAGGGAGTACATATTCAGTTCCTTAGGTTAGCAAAGTAAATATAACACTTACAGAAAGCAGCGCAATATGTGCAAAAAACAAATCAGGCTTGCCAAAATCTCATACTGCAAAGGTCTGTTGCTGGAAGCTGCTGGAGACCCGAAGAAATTCTGGACACGTAAAATCCTTCCTGGGCTCAAACCAGTCTCAGCACACAAATGATATGGTTCTCAATGGTATGCACTGTAATGACCCCACCACCATTGCAAATTCTTTCAACAAATACTTTACCGATCTCACCAAATGCACTGCCTCTTTCACAGCAAATCGCATCCTGACACCCATTACTCACACAAACGTGCCCATACATCCGCCCTTCTATTTTAAGGCTGTTCCAAATGCTGATGTTCTAAAACTACTAAACTCAGTCTCTGATAGTACTAGTGTAGGCTCCGACTACCTAGAGCCTAAACTCCTGAAGCTGGCTGCTCCTTTCATTGTGGCCCCATTGGCTAAAATCTTTACACTGTCTCTCTGCCATGGTCATGTTCAGGATATATGGAAATTGGCAAAAATCACCCCAGTCTTTAAGAAAGGTGACAAGAAGGACATGGCTAATTATAGACCCATAGCCATTCTGTCAGTACTAAACAAAATACTCGAGAAATTAGTGGCTATACAGGTCACCGAGTTCCTCTCTAAATATACCCTCCTATCCCCTACTCAACTTGGTTTCCGCAAGGTGCATAGCACCTCTACTGCTCTGATACAATTTACAAATTATGCCCTTACTGGTATGGATCACGGTCTCATGACTGGTACAGTGTTCATTGACCTCTCAAAGGTGTTTGTTCTTGTAGATCACCCTCTTCTGCTTGATTCCCTTAGCTTCACTGCTTTCTCGGAACAAGACACAAATGGGTTCCAGAGCTACTTAAGCAATAGAAGACAACAGGTAAAATTTAACTCTGCGGTGTCAGACTCTGCACCTATCAATATTGGTGTTTCTCAAGGCTCCATCTTGGGGCCTTTTCTCTTCTCCATTTTTATAAATGATATACTGTATCTTCTAACACCCCTTGGTGCTCAACAATCTTGTATGCAGATGATCTGGTGATCTACACCTCCTCTGCAAACATAGAAGAAATAAATAGTCGACTAACATCTGCATTTTTCATAATGCAAGAATGGATCCACAACAAAAGGCTTGTCGTAAATATAAGTAAAACTCAGGGCATGCTCTTTGGATCTGCAACCAAACTTTGAACAAACCGCAACCTTTTCAACATCTCCTGTGCAAATGGCACCCCCTTACGAAAGTAACCTCATTCAAGTATTTAGGTGTCCTGCTTGATGAAACTCTCAACTTTGAGCAACACATCATCGACACCTGCAAGTCAGAAAACTCCAGACTCGGAATAGCATACAGGGCTAGTCGGATGCTTACCCCCTCAGCTAGACTGGCTATTTCTAGGGATATCCTACTTTCATCCCTTGCGTATGGTGCTGTCACCTACATAAATGCTTCGAAAACCACCCTAAGTAAGTTGGATACAACGTACAATAGTATCTGTCGTTATGCCTCAGCTACCCCACGTTTGAAGCACCACTGCTTGCTATATGCAGACCTTAGATGGCCTTCTCCATCTGCCGCTCGACTCCTTGCCCTTGGTACTCTGCTGGACAACATCATTAGAACTAATCTACCTGCCTCTGTTGAAGGCTGGTGCCTCTGTCCCCCACCTATGGCCTCTGCTCTACTGGACTCACTCTATTATACACCCCTAGGTATAGAACCCTAAAAGGAACCTCAGCTTTCTCCTGCCTGCCCCAAAATATTGGAATTCCCTATGTCTTGATGTTCGATCTGCACCTAGTCATATTGCTTTTAAAAAGATGCATCACACTCTCCTCGTCAAACATGCCCTATGTTCCTGTTTTAAACCCCCATAGGGTGCTTGACATCCCCTTCCTCAGCTATCAAAATTTTTCAGTTTTGCTCTGACCCCTTGTTACTGTTATATGTAGCACTTACCATGGATTATGTGTTAAAATTCTACTGCACTATGATAGTATGCTTATTATGTTTTGTACTATTGTGTATTTTTCTGCCATTGTCTCTGTCATATTAGCAATACTGTTTATGTCACAGAACATCATGTAGATTGTTCCTTGTATGGTTGATTACCTCTGAACTATACATGTTATTTGTTTTGTCTGTCAATTTTGTATTGTAACCTCCTGGGTCGTGTCTGAAAACAGTCATATTTTGTGGCTACGACGCCTTACCCGGTAAACAAAAACTAAATAAATAAAACCAGGATGCATCACACTTTTTCTTTGCCTCCTAGAAATTTGTTTGAAAAAAAAAAAAAAAAAAGACACTTATGACAGCCATGTTTGTAAGGTTAAAAACAGTAGCACTCATGACTTGCCATAACTGTAAAAATTACATTTTTACTATATTTTAAGAACTCCCCTTTCTTACCCATAACCAGTCAGAATCCCAACAGTTTTAAAATAACACATTTTTTATCAATATACTAACCTGCTCTTTTTCTGTTCTCTCTGCATTGTTTTGAAGGCATCCAGTCCTTGTCTTCAAGTTCACATAGTTGTTATTGTCAGCTGCCCACCCTCACTACCCACACTCGGTCTGCCACTCATTCATGAAAACCCTTATTTGTTTATTATGAAGATGGCCCAACCACCAAACCACATGCCCACTTGCTGCACGCCTTCAAAAGTTTTCCTATTGGCTGATACAGAGTGATGGTCACTACCAGGCGGCCCCACTCCATCTCCAGTACCACTCGGCCACTTGAATCTCTGCTACCACCCAGCTGTGCTCAGTGCATCACATGCAGGGGGTTGCGCAGTCACATAACAGCACTCTCCCTGCCGTCTCTGTACACTGTATTACAGCGACATTTCATGAAAACAAAGAAAATAAATGGCAACTAACAAAAAAGCACAGAACAAAACAGATGGACACACTGATAAAAATGTAAGCCTACATTCATGCTTTTAAAGACAGAGACTATCAAGTTACTTTGATGTACATAAACTGCTCACAACACACAGTGGCAATAAACTGCAGTAGGGATTACTTTTATTGATGAAAGTGAAAAAAAAAACCACTATACATTACATAGAGAATAATACTTGGGTGGTTGTGTGTAACCAGAATTTTACGCACACCTGAGGTGTGGGATGCTACATAAACCCCAAGAGCAAAGCTTAAGGGTTTTATAAAAGCATTCAACACCACGTCTGTGTGCAAAATTCTGGTTTACACACACCCACCCGTGTTTTTATGATTATTGGTGAGCATTTATAATGAATACGGACTTTTTGTGATGTGCTTGGATTTAATAAAAATAAGAAACTGCTTCAAAATGCTTTTCAGATACTGCTGTCAAACCCCAAACTGTTAGACTGCAGGAATAAGATACAGTTGTAATTTTGTGAACAAAAAACTGTGTTTTATGGGGGGTTGTCATAGGGAAGGGGCTGCAGGGTTATATGTAGCATTATAATGCTGTCAGGAGCAGTGGTGGCTTTTAGGTGTACCTTTCACTTATTACAGGCACTTGTTAAAGGGGATTAGCATTACACTTACTACTCCCCTTAACGTGTAAGTGCCTGTTATAAATAAACGTGCTCTTACCACCGAGCTACAGGCTCACATGGTTGGACCTGGGGTTCCCAGACACACTTCTTTTTTTGGATATTGCATATTCTGCAGCTAGAAGTGATCTAGATGACATCTGTTTTTGGTGAAGTGTTAGCCAGGGAATGCTCCTCTCTTACATTTTGGCTGTTTTTCTAAATTGTTTTATCTTCCTTTATGGTATATAAACGTGTGAGCCATTTAAAATAATTAAATACAAGACTAGCATTTATAAATAGACATATTAGTTATTGTGGCATATCCCTACTTGGAGATCCCAAAGTAACAGTCAAAATAATGAAAATTGTCTTGTCAATATTTTGGCTCCTCTTAACTTTGCTCAGATTCGCTGGTTCTAGTTTTGAGTATTGAAGCACACAGTAATGAAGTTAGTAATTTATAAATGATGACATTCTAGATAATGTAAATGAACTTCTTTTTGGAGATTTATATAAAGTTTTACTTTTTATTAGAAATGGTGATTGGTTTATGTTGGTGTCACATGATATGATGCCACAACTTTTGTATGTTTAAATGTACATTGAAATTCCTGTATGGTTAACGCCCTCTTGAAGGCATGTAGTTGAGGCACTAGAGGCTTTCACACTGGTGGAATAAAGCAACATTCAGTTGAATTAAGTTGTATTTGTGGTCTTTGGAGCTCTTTAACTTGGAGTTGCTGTATTGTTTGGGCTAGCCGCCCTATATTAGCACACCGCCTTCCTACCTAGAGCGCAGTTACTTACATTTTGGAACTTTTATTTTGATGAATGGTTAAGTAGGATAAAAGAGCACATAATGCAGATACATTCAGAGGAACAGGTATTCGTACCAGCAACGGACAGTGGGTACGCATAATCACATTAGATACATACTGCTCATAAAAGTATTTTGAGAAAGAAATGGCGTGATCTACTGGGAATTGAACCGGGGCCCCCGAAATACCATCCCAGCGCTTTGAACACTGAGCTACAGGCTCATGTGGTTGGACCTGGGGTTCTCGGACACACTTCCTTTCTCTGGCATTGCATATTCTGTAACTAGGAATAACTGAGATGACATATAGATGTTAGTAACAGTGGCTAATACAGCACCAAAAACATCTAATTGCCATCAAGGTTATTCCTACTTGCAGAATGTGCAGTCCCAGAGAAAAGAAGTGTGTCCAGGAACCCCAGGTCAAACCATGCAAGCCTGTAGCTCAGTGGTTAGAGCACTAGGGTGGTATTCTGGGGGCCTGGGTTCAGTTCCTAGTAGGTCATATTTCTCTCACTACAGTTTGTGATCTACTTGCTAAGCAGTGGCTAATACTACACCAAAAACATCTAATTGTCACCTTGATTGTTTCTGGTTGCAGAATATGCAATATCAGAGACAGGAATTGTGTCTGGGAAGCCCAGGTCCAACCATGTGAGCCTGTAGCTGAGTAGTTAGAGTACCAGTATGGTATTGTGGGGACCTGGGTTCAGTTCCAGGTGGGCCACATTATTTCTTTCTCACTACAGTTGTGATTCAATTGCTAAACAATGTCAGTGGCTCAGCAGGTAGCACACTCGCCTCTGAGGCCAGAAGATCGGAAGGTGGTGGGTTCTAGCCCCACGCCTATAACATGGGATAAATCCCAATATTGACACTGTAGTGCATCAAGAGGGGGGTGCTGTACTCCAGAGGGGTCGTCTTTTGGATGAGACGTTAAACTGAGGTCCCGTCTGCTTGTTCTGGTGGTTGCTCAGGTGGACGCTACAGATTCCATGGCACTTCTCGATAAGAGTAGGGGAATTTTTATTGGAAAAAGACTTCATTACAATACTAAACAAACATTACTAAGGAAAATTATACAATATTTACAAATTAGAAGCTTATCATGTTATACAACATTGAAAACAAAGTATTTTTTACCTAAACAACAGTTACTCCAGGTAACAGGATTACATTCATTAACACCATGTACAACAATTAATCCATAAATGTGAAACCGTTGACAGTGAATATTTTGCTAGATCTCATTTCATCAGCTGTTTCAGAGTGCTTTTTGTATTTGAAAAGACAACTGTCTGATGCATCCATTTTTGGTGCAACACCAGTGAACATCTCACTTGCCATAAATAGTATCTATTATACAATGGGCATAGAAATCACACATAAATCCTCTCTTCTCATTGGCTACCTGGCACACCTCTCCCGTTGTAAATCCTACAATCGGGGTGATTGTACCAGGTGCCAGGCAGCCTCTTGACCTATCACCCACCCAAAAATCCCTGCGAGCCCCATTTCAGTAAACATGAGCCACCAACTTAATCACTCGGTAACTGATGCTCCATCTCAAACTAAACTGCAAGTTTCAATAAAAAAAACAAAGCGCACAAAAAATGTATAGCTCCTTTGAATTAATTGATGAAACGGAGCTACAACAAATACTCAGCACACTGGAAAACAGCACTCATGGAACTCCACAACAAAAAGTCAGCACGTCTTCCACTCTCAGCGCTGTTCTCACCATGCAACCAGACTCCTTCTGCTCAAAATGACACCGTGCTATCAAACTGCAACTTTCAATAAAAAAAAAAAAAAACACACACAGAAAATGTATAGCTCCTTCAAATTCATGAAACTGAGCTACAACAAATGCTGAGCACACTCAAAAACAGCACTCACGGAACTCCACCAGAATAAAACTCAGCATGTCTTCTAGTCTCAGTGCCGTTCTCACCGTACGACCAGACTCCTGCTTGAAGCGACACCGCGCTATCCCATCAAACAAGCCGCAATGTAGTGGACTATTTTCTATGGTGTACTAACACTTTCACTATTTCTCCTATTTAAAATAAAAGAAATACAAAATAAAAATCACTAAACCTAAAAAAAATGACTAAACACACAATTCCAACATTGTATAATCACAATATGCCACTCGAGGATGTTGGTGATGCCAGGATTTACCCTTGCACTGGTGTGTTGGTCACTCAGCTGCGCCTTGTGACCGAACAACACCCCGGGGCGTGGGTAAATCCTGGCATCACCAACACCATCTCGTGGTATATTGTTTAAATAATTGACAGGATTACATATATAGTGTCTGCATGATATTTTGCTAATAAAATCGGGTTAATGCCATACATAATATCAGCATAACTTAAACTTAACAATTGTGGTTCTCCCCATTCTATTCCCGCCATCTCTCATAATTGTGCATAAGGGCACTCTAGAAATAGATGTGCCTGTGTTTCTATAACTTGGAAACAAGTTTCTCTTGGGCAATACCTTTCAGACAGCATTTTATGCTCATTATTCTCTTTCACACTGAGTCTTCCAAAATTACCCAACCACAATCCCAAATATATGGAGGAATTCTGGGATTTACTGTTTTAAATTCTGCACTTTATGTGATTCTGAACATAAAGGAAAATCTATGCTTCCTCCTCCTTCAATGTCTTAAATATATTGGTATATCTTCCTTCTATCCCAGGCGGCTATATTTGCTGGAGATAACTGCCATTTTAAGGCCCATTTTAAACTATCACTTCCATAAACGGGTATGTCCCCATTTTTTCCAGTTCATCTTGGTTTATGTTGTTGCCATGACAACAGACTTGGCCCAATCCAGTCTTCTAACCATGGCTTCCAACTAACTGTTACAGGCCGAAAATATTTTCCAAAATTGTAACCATAAAAAATACTCCAGAAAAATGCTAAAGGATTTATCATTCCCATCCCTCCTTCTGCTTTAGATCTATAGGTAATATTCCGCTTTATCGGGTTCAGTCTTGAACCCCATAGCCCTTGGAAAAACACACTAAACAATCTAGTGGAAACCTCTTTTGGTGGTGGAAAAACATAACTGAGATGTAAAAAAATCAGAATTATTAAAGTCTTGAGAAGCCAAACCCTTTTCAGCTTCCCAATAACATTATTTCTCCACTCAGAAATAACTATTTCTGCTCGAGTTATACCAAGCTCCCAATTATGTATACTTGAGTTTTGGGGTCCAAAAATTACCTCTGATGTCAGAGCCACTGAAATATTAATCTTTTTCCTCCTATAGATCCAACAGTTGGTATTGGTGTCTGGCCTAATGGTAAGCCTCTACTTTTGCTAACATTTATTCTAGAACCTGATATTGCAGAGTACTGCTCAATAACATACTTTAAGGCAGACTCATCTATCTCAGTATTTAAAGTTAGCACAACATCATCCACATATGTTAATATTTTCAGGGCATGGCCATATTGTGGAGTCCCTAACCCAATTATCTTTTGCTCCTGATTACATACTCTGATAAAAACATCAATACAAAATATGTACAAGAGGGGACTTAGTGGGCATCCTTGTCGTACATCCCTGCGTATCCCAATCCTTCCCCCATACCACCCATTTACATTTGGAAGTATGGGCACATACTTATATAATAGTTTAACCCAGACTAAAAATCTTCCTGGAAGCCCAAAGGCTTCTAGTATTTCAAATAAAAATTGATGTGATACCCGATCGAAGGCTTTCTCCTGGTCAATACTAACAATCCAACCAAATAATTCTCCCACTTCTCCTTTATGGAACATTTCTCTTAAAATAATTAGGTTGTCACACTGCTGTCTACCCTGTACTACACATGTTTGAGCCTTGCTAATTAAATATGGTGCCGCTTTTGAAAGCCTTCCTAACATAATTTTTGCTAAGATCTTGATATCAGTGTTTAGAAGGCTTAAAGGTTGTTTATATCACTAGATGACCCTTTTTAATGGATTAATACTAAAATCACCTCTCTCATTGAGGGAGCTAGACTATTTTCATTTAGCATGTAATTAAATAAAATTACCAAAACAGGAGCCAGGTATTCCTTGAACTGTTTATACAGCCCTGCCCATATCCCATCAGAGCCTGGAGCCGAGTCTGATTTTAGTTCATCAATGACCAATAACATTTCTGATTCAGAGATGTCTGAAATAAGTGAATTAATGTCTTCTAGTGAAGCCTGGGGTGAATTTAGATTTTTTATAGTATCACTAGCAAACTTATGTACTGGTTTTACACCAAATAAACTTTTCATCTGATATTTAACTATATCTAAAAGACCTAATGGAGTAGAAACCTTATCCCCTGATGTACTGTATTCAGTAATTATTTTATTACTCTGGAATCTACTCTTTCCTTAAAGGGGTCAATACACTGTTTGTTACTTCCCATCCCAAACTTAGCTTCTTGCCCCAAAGACTAAGCTCTGTTATATTGCAGTTTTTGCAATTGCAACTTAACTGCCCGGATCTGATGCCCGTAATCCTGTATTGTAGATTCAGATGATGAAATTAAACATTGCAGTTGCTGTCTCAAATGCAAATAATCCATATAATTTTTGCTATTCTCCTGATTTGCCCTATTTTTAAAGAGCTCTTGCCATGATTTTTTTTGTATCTTCCCACCAGGTAGTCAAATTCTCATAACATTCTACAACAGATAGTCGTGCTGCCCAGTTTTGTAGCCAGAGCTTCTGAGTTTTAAGATCTGGTAACACAGAATCATTCAGCCTCCATTTTGTCTTTTTATACCGTGGGGTATCCTGCCATGTGACCTTTGAACATACCGCCAAATGGTCAGAAAATTCATAGGCACAAGTCCTACTGGATAGTACTTTCAGAACCAAACATAAAGTCTATTCTGGTTTTAAGTGTGCCTTTAAAAAAGGTAAATCCCCCCCCCCCGTGGAAAGAAGAATTCTGTATGAATCCTTCAAAGCTGCATTTAACAAAATTTGTTGTAAAGTCACTGACTCACAAAACACTTTATTAGATTGTAATCCCCTATCCTGTATATGTAAACTAAAATTGAAATCTCCCACCCACAAAACTAAACGTGAGTATGTAGAAAGGGCTGAATGTCCCTAAATAAAGCTGCCCTAATTGCCTTAGTTTGCGAGGCATATGTAGCTATTAAATGAAAACGCTCTGCATGATAAGAAATGTCAAGCAATAAAGCTCTCCCCCAGACAAATATCCACCAATCTGGTAATGCAAAGATCTGGGTTGCCCAAGAGAATCCCTACCCCATCACACAACTCTGTACATGTAGACCAGAAGGAGGGACCCAAAGCCCAGGCCCGAGAGGCCTTCAGCAGTTTACTATTAGTTGTTAATCTAGTATCTAGTATACAGGTTATATCATTAGCAGATTCCTGAAGAGTTAGCCTTGCACTTGCTAATTTTTATCACTCTATACTATTAACATTAATCGATGTCATAGATAGTTGATCAAGTGAAGTAAAAGGGAGTCTCATAAATTTAAAAGTGTTATGGGGTTTGTGTCTTTTGCCGCTGCCTAGTTCGTTTTGCAATAGAATCAGAGCCCCCTCCTTCTTCTGTATCAGTATATGACATGATTGAGGAGGAATCACTATCTTCTGAAAGTAAAACAGCAAACTTGCTCTCTTTCTTCCAAGATCTGGAAGTAGTCTCTTTCCCTACACCACTGGTTTTCCTAGAAACTATTTTCCCCAATCTAGACCTTTTGTTTGAGTTACAATTTTAAAATCATCCTTTTCGGGGTTGCATATCTATTAACAGGTTTCTTGTCTCCATAGGGATATCACCTGGTTCAGAATTATGTGGAAACTCCTCATGTAAAGACTGAACAGGTACTGGCTCTGCAATATCACCTAAAATGAGGGGAATGGTTTCTGGTGCTCTAGCATCCAGAATCAAGGAGGGTTGCTTTTGTACTGGCCGGTCAGTTTCTTTACCCAAATTCTGCTCTGCTACTTTTTTGGCTTGTAGTTGTTGAGCAATGTTAATCAACCCTTCATGAGAGGGGCAATCTTCCCAGTTATGAGAAGCCCAGGGACAACGACCATAAGAGTGGCCTGTTTGCTCACACAGGTTACAGCAAAACAAGTTTGAACACTTTCCAGAAGAATGGCCACATTCCAAACAATGGCTACACTTGATGGTGTTACATGCTGAACTTAAATGTGTCCTTGCCCCACATTTAAAACATAATCTTGGCTGGCCAGGATAGAACATTGAGCCTCTGTCTTTTCCTAAATAACAAGTGCTGGGAAGATGTACTGGTCCTGCATTAGTAGTGATCAGTTTTACCCTGACCCTCCAGTCCCCATCCCAAATCTGTTCACCGTCGAGTGTGGGACTTGATCTGTTTAAGATGTCACACCTCTGACGCAGCCAGCACAGAATATCTCTAATATTCACCCCTTCGTTTTTAAACATAATTGTTATGTTTTTAACTGCTGGTTTGGATAATGGAACTACATGAAATGGCACCCACAATGGGGTATTTCTTAGCTTCTCATACTGTGCCCAAAACCTATCTAAGCCAGACACATTTTTGAAGCTAACATCAAAATTGCTGTTTCCCAGATGTATAAGAGTGAAAATCTTGGGAGAGAAGAACTTTAGAGACCCTTTCAAAAGTTGTTTGACTATAAACACTCTGTCAGGGGGCTCTACTAGACCACCTTTACACAATAACCGGACCGCATTCCAGTGAGGAGCCAGTCCCCCATTTTGAAAGAGATCTAATAATTTTAGGATGGGATGTCTATCCCCCCCTTCTTTGTCCCCAGGTGTCTGTTCTGTTATACCTAACCTGAGTGGTACCTCAGACACTTCTTGGGGTCCCTGTGGAACGTTATCTTCCATATTAGTAGTCCCCCATCTGCAATATCAACTACAGTTTCATTAACAGTATGCATCACTACAGTTTCAGATGGTGCCTTAACCCGGGGTTTATTGGAGCTCACATCTTTCAAAATGTTGGTGGCCACTGTCTCAGAGGATTTTTCCAACATTGCTACATAAGTCGGGTCTGATTTATCAGGAACCCACTGTCCGTCCTCTGTTTGTTCCCAGCCAGCGTCTTCCAACGCCTGGATCGGGGACCAGTTTATGTCTCCTGTGTTCTGTTGTGCAGTGGAAGTGTTTGTATTAGACTGCTCCTCCGTTTTGGTAACTGATTCAGTCGCAAGCTCCTCCGTAGTTTTACTCCAGCCAGGTCTGGTTTTGTCCTTGGCAAATGCAAAGATTTGTTCGTTAGGGATATTCTGATTTTTATTTTGGGATACTTGCGGCATTATTGATCCAGGACTGCGCCCTGAACCGAGGCTATTATGTACTGTTTTGCTTTTCACAGCAGCTTTCTTCCAAGGCTTTAGGCACAGAGCCGCAAATTCTGTTTGAACTGCCGGCCTGAGAACTTTTTTTCCGGTCACAGTCTTTAGCTCCTGATTCTTTACTCATTTTAAGGTTTTCAGCCACTTTCAGGATTTCTGACACCGGGTTATTTTTGACTTCAGCTGTCTGCAACAATTCTGTCTCCTGCTGTGTTGCGCTGCACCGCTGTGTGAGGAGATCCTTGCCAAGTCAGCATTGCTCTGACTCACCATTCCACTGACATTAGTCGTAGCGTCTCTGACAGTTTCTATCTCTCCAGAATGAGCACATAAAAGATGCATCCAGTTTCTGCAACTCCTAAAGTAAAGCTTTTTTCTTTTGTAACATTGCCGCATGCTGATCTGTAAACATTTTTCCGGACTTAGAGTTCAAGCACAAACCAGGTACTTTCTCTGCCGATATTTCCCCCAAAGACTGCGCAGAATCAAAGTCCAACAAGAGTGCTGCATCCAAAGCAGCATCTGCGGCCAATTGCATGCCAGTGTTAGGTGAGGAGGTGTGCTCCCCCGCACTCTCCACATCCATCTCCTCCTGAGGATCGCCATACTGGCCACTCTGCATCAGACGGCCAAGGGCTCCCTCTACAGGATAGTAGGGGAATTTCCCTGGTGTCCTGGCCAAATCCCCCCCCCAATTCACTACAAACACTACCAACAGCTAATCTGGTTCTGTAAGTCAGTCTACATCTGTACACATACTCCCCATCTCTTGCCCCCGGGTCGTACCTGGAAACAAGCCTCGGCTTAGTGTACCTGTCCCAGTCACAAACTTTCAAATAAATAAATAATACTGCACCAAAAACATCTAATTTTCATCTCTATTATTTTACTTGCATAGTAAGATTCTCAGGTCTGCTCGATTGTCTTAACATAGATCTACCCTGATGTACAGTGTTTTTTGTATTGCTCCGTGTTGTTAATAGGGAATAATTTTATATGGGTAACGTGCTCCCCCCACTGGGGTAGTGGTACAGCTCGGAGGCTGTAACCTCAGCATAGAACCCTGGGAATATGAACATTGCGGATTCAGCAGTCACTCAGTTTCAGCTGTACCGCTAGAAGGGGTACCATGCACAGAGCAGAGCTCTTTGAAGTTTTGCATGTCACACACTGCTCTCTTGATTTCTTTGTGGGCGTGTGATGTCTGCACATACTTACATGGCTTGCACTTGCTACGAGACTGGTGCAAGCAGGATCTGGATGCTAATATTAAGCGCAGTCTGCCTTGAACACTTAGCATCTCTTCAGTAGCTCTGATTTCCTCAAAGCTCTGTTTTTGCAGCTCCTCAGAAAGCTCCCATTTTTATGTTTGCTTGCACGCATGTGCAAGAAACATAGTGCCACCATCCGAGTTTTCGGAGGTGTGGTAGCCCTCTTCCAATTCAATCAGTGTGTTTGCAGATGCGGCCACATTTCTCCAATGCCTGCTGGAGCTGTCTATGACAGCAGTCCAAAATGCAGTGGAGTATAGTTAAAACCTTTTTTATGGAAAATGGTCTTTTTGGAGGAATAAGCTAGTTAGAATTTGATTGGATTTTACTGTAATTTATTAAGCTTTTATGATGTATTTATGATGTGTTTTTATAAGTTTATGTTTGTATGGATATATGTATTTATGTTATTAACCTGTTCAGCGCTTTGATATTTTGAAAGGCGCTATATAAATAAAATTATTATTATTACAGTTGAAAGGGGAGCTACGCTGGTGAACAGCGATAGATATATAAGCCTGCTCATGCGAGCTCCCCTACACTACACTGCCCGCGCATGCATACCGCGCGTTTGCCCTCCATGCACACACTGTGTAGCCGACGGGGGTGCCCAATCACACAAAGGCGCCCCACCACCAAAACAGAGTTCCATATGCCACGCTGGGTGCCCACCCCAATGTGGCTACACATCTTATAGCCGACGGGGGTGCCCAGTCCCCCATCTGCTCCACTGGTCCCCACAAGAGTACAGGGTGCGGCAACAGATGCTATCGCTGACGGGCGCCCAATCCCTCATTGGCTCCACGCTCCCCACCAGCCGTCCTTGTGCCATGCTGGGAGCCCACCCCAGCATGGCAAGCGTCCCGCCGTTGTCATTTAAAAAAAAACAACCTGAAACTCAAAACAGTCCTTTGCTGTCTCTGCCCCCACCCGCGCCCACCCACTGCGCACCCTGCCTCCCACCCACCCACCCCATACTTACCTCCGGACTCCGGCGCGATGATCTTCGGTGGACCGGGAACACGTCTACACTCTTCAAAGTCGACCGCGATCTGAGGAAATGCCGGTAAGTTGTATAATGGGATAGATAGGGTTTTTTCAACTTTGCTGCATATCTCAGGCATTTTTTGGAATTTCTGCACCAAATTTTCAACATGGGTTTTTTGGGACCCCTTCTCATGAATGCTCTCACTGTCATGGTGTTAGTCGGGCCTGAAGGGTGATTTCGCATTCACTGCGCGAAATCACCTTTCGGGACCGAGTAACGAAACAACTGCCACTGTTCATAAGGTGGGCTCTCAAAAAGCCTATGTTGAAAATTTGAAAAATTCCTAAAATTACTGTTTTACTGGTATGCGTTACGCAGTTCTATATGCACGCCGTAAGTTCGGCGAATTTTCAATATTTTCACTCCAGATTTTCAACATTGCCATTACCACACCTCCTTATGAGCAGTATAGCTGTTATTTTTTACATCTTGCCCAAAACGTGTAGCTCACTTCATGTAGCGCATAATGGCGTAGTCGGAAAGGAAATCAATGTATGGGACACATTAAGAAAATCACAGTGACACTGTTCATGAGCAGAGGTCTTAAAATGGCTATGTTTTAAAATTTAATTAAAAATTCTAAAATGACTGTTTCTGACGTGCATTGTACAGTTCCTCATGCGTTAATGTAAGTTTCGCATTTTCTATATTTTCACTCCAGATTTTCACATTGCCATTTTATTACACTTCCTTATGAACAGTACAGCTGCCATTTTCACATATCGCCCAAAATGTGTTTCGCATGTGGCACACAATGGATGCAGTCGGTGTGTGAAAGCAATGTTTGGGACAGATTAAGAAAGTCACAGTTATACTGTTCATGAGCAGAGGTCTTAAAATGGCTATGTTGAAAATTTGGTGACAAAAGTCCATAAAATGACTGTGTTACGAGTGAGCATTACACAGTTTCCACGCACCCTCATAAGTTCATGACTTTGTAATATTTTCAGTCCAGATTTTCACCAGTGGCATTTTTCCACACTTCCTTATGAACAGTACAGCTGTAATTTTTCACAACATGGCCGAAATGTGTTTTCACACTTTCAGCTCAGAGATGCGTGGTCGCTGTGGGAAATCATTGTTCAGGACAGATAAAGAAAATCACAGTGACACTGTTCATGATCGGAGGTCCCAAAATGCCTGTGTTGACAATCTGCTGTAAAAAATCCCCAAACTAATTACATTACAGGTGTGCGTTGTACAGTTTCTATCTCTTCATTGACTTCACCAGTTTTTAATATTTTTTACTGCAGATTTACCTAGCATTGCCATTTTACACCTCCCCATGAACAGTACAGCTGTCATTTTCACATCCTGTTCGGAATGTGTTTTGCACCTGTGGTGCTAAATCGATAGTCGCTGTGCATAAGCAGCTTTACGGCTAACAAACTGATATTGCCACTGTTCATGAGAGTGCGGATCACAAAAAATGTTGAAAATTTGGGTGAAAATACCAATGAATGCCTGAGGTGTTAGGGTTTCCAACCGTAACACCCCACCCTGTAGAGAATGACAGGCATCAGGGGTGTGACTTGGGATTCTTGCCTGTAATGCTCATACCATTCCACACCCTGGAGCCAGTGGGAGGCTTCGAGGTATGCCTTGGACTCTTTGGCTCCAAAGTTCACCCCATTCTCCTATATGGCACCCATCTCACCGTATTTCCTGATGGAATGGGGTGCGCGTAAGGGCCAAAGACCCCAATGTACACCGTGACACTTGTCAGTGTCTGCAGGGTAGGGTGTATTGAAATGGTGTGGCGGTTATGCCTGACGACCCAAAGGACACCCCAAATGCCTGTCACTCTCTGCAGGGTGGTGGTGGGGTTGGCTTCAGTTCAGTACTTCACTGCCATTTCTGTTATGCAGCTCTGTAACTCCTACACTACCAATGCCAATGCCAGCAAGCAAACATTTGGCATTGACAAATGCTTGTTTCATCAAGCTCTATTTCCTTTTTTCCTCTTGGTAACAATTCTGACAGCTGAGATTCTACACAGGGTTTGCAGCTGATTTGCATTCTTAAGTTGGTCACATCATTAAGTGACTTATTCCCCAGGGCATACTGGGGAAAGTCTGGGGAGCAGAGTTGTTTTCTTCTTTCTTTAATAGGCAATACTTTAGAATGTAAGTGCTTTGCCTTATCAGTTGTTTCCTACAGAGATCAGGGGCACCATGGCTTGCCATAGACAAACTCAGCACAAAATCTATAAGAAAAAGCTGTACCTGCTTTTGGACTATGAGACCTTTGCCCATAGGGTCATATTGTCCTCACTTTGTGATGTAATCTGTAATGTCTATCTTGGTTCCCCCAGCTGAACCACCGGACTGGGGAGAGGGGGTGCACCTGTGATACTGACTGGCAGTGGTGAAGCTGAGTTGCAGAAGTCCGTGTTGCTACCATGAGATGCTTCGTCTTGATGACCTGCAGGTCATCCCAGTGATCAAGACACCTGATCCCAAGTGAGCCCTTCATGTCAGGGGAACCCATACAGACACATCCAGGTGCACCAGAGCTGTGTTCTGTTGCTCGCCCAGATTTGCAGGCAACCCCCAACCCTGATGACAGGTCTGGAGGAGGGTGCAGAAGGGTTTGGGGAGAATCCTGACCTGACAGAACTTGATCCATCAGATGAGGAAGAGTGTCCCTCTATGGAGGAGGAGGGTGAACAGAATCCAACAAACTGTCTCTGCCCCCCCTCCATTTGCTTGATTCAAAGTCACTGTCCTATCTCATAACTAAAGCTTGTAGAATGTGGCTATTAAGGAGGGTCCAGACGTAGTGACTCAAGATGGAACTATTTTGCCCACATCAGTCTGGGCCTTGAAGTCGGTCACTGTGTCTAGATTATAGGGCAGGAATGGGCTGGACAGCGCAAGCAGCTTCCTAAGCCTAGGGGTCGATTCTGTCTTTTCCAAGAGGAGACCCTCAAAAAGTGAGACAGGGCTGTATGTAATACCATGAAGCACACCACCATACTTACTAAAAGTGCATGTATCCTTATGGTGGCAGTATAGCTCTGTGGTTTAAGGCACTGAGCTGCAAACCTGGAGACCTGGGTTTGAATCCCACAGCCCTCACTTGCATGCCGTGTGACCCTGAGCAAGTCACTTAACTTCCGTGTGCTCCCAGGTTGCACCTGGAAACAGGCTTCAGCTTAGTGTGCCTTTCCTGGTTAAACAATTTCCCCTTTCTCTTTGATATTTCTCTCACCTCTCACACACTGTCCATATCAGCAATGTTGCAAAGTCTGCCAATGCGAGGTTAGGCATATTATTCTGGCACAGGAAACACCTAACCCCAGAAGCACTGTCAGTGGCCGTCCAAAGCTCCATTGTCAGCATCATAGACTATGGTCTTATCATATATGAGTCTGCAACTACCACTGCTCTCAAACGTATCGCGACCTCCCTGAATAAGGCCTGTCATCTCATCACTGGCTCACATCGCCGTACCCACACATGTGACCTTTATTCCCAATCTGGATGGCTTCAACTGGACAAACGCCATAAAATACCAAACCTGCATCATGGCCAAGAAAATTATAATGGGGCTTGCCCTACCTGGTATCTGTGCCCCCCTTAAGCCAAGACATAGGAATGTCACTACAAGGAGATCCAGTTCCCATCTACTACATATCCCATGATGTCGCACAACCCAAGGACAAAGATCATTTGCCTATCGGGCATCCAACTAGCTCAACTCTCTTGGTAGCGACATACTGACCGCTCCCAACACTTGGCCTCTTCAAGTCCAAGCTGTGCCTCTTACTGCTTGTATCCTGTGATTGCCCATCTTAACATTTCCACCGTTCCAGCTGCACATGCCCCAGCACCCAGCACTTACAATCAGTCTTTGCACCCCTAGCATCTTACCTGTCATATTCCCTCGACAAGACCCTTGGCTGCACTGTCTCCCGCCCTCGCCCACCTCCCCCCTGTATCTCCACTCCTGCCCCTGTCCCCAACCACCTCCCGTACTCCCCCTTACCCCCTGCACCTCCTACCTCCCTCCCTCGATCTCCTACTCTCACTTCTTCCCCACCGACCTCCCCTCCCTTGTCTTGCTCATAACTCAAGTCTTTGTACCGGTTATTACATGTCTGTAAGTCAGTGACTATATGTTTCTAGCTAAAAATGATGGCTGTTGCACACGCTGATGTGGAACCTTTGTAAAAGAGCCTTGGCTCAAAGGTATTGCAATCCTAAATTGAAATAAATAAATAAATAAATAAAATAAAATTTGCACTGAAGGCAGTGCTCCCAGATCTACAGGGATTCCTGTATTTTAAGGAATTTTTACTACAAAAACGGGATACGGGAAGGAAATCTTTTATTTTTAAAATATATGGGGAAATGGACAAACACCACGGGAAGATACCCACTATGAATCTCATGGCTGCCAAGATCCAGACAGAGCCCTCCAATTGGTGCTCAGTTTGCTGACTTTGCTACACTAAGCAATTCTGTTGGTCCATTTGCAGCCTGTGTTTCTCTGGGGTAGTAAGGTAATATGCTGGCAATGCATCTTTTTGAGGATGAATTCAGGTCTTCTGATCAAGAACCAGTGAGCTGCTGCATGATCCAAACAACTGCCATGTGGCCCCACTCAAAACAGCAACACGGTTGAGTCAGCGAGCTGCATCTCAAATGCCACTGTTCTGGACTGTCAGGGAGCCTAAGCCACTGAAGGTAAACAAACCTTCTTGTGGGCAGCCTCAGGTTAGTCTATTTTAAACTCATTTTGAGTGCAAAATGAGTCAGACAAAAGACTGACCACTTGATGGTGTTATTCTTTGGGTGGGGGGGGGTGCATGAAAGAGAGCTTAAGTGTTGCTTGAAAGAAGCAGTGCCCTGAACCACCAAGGCAAACAAACCTTATGTTTTGCAAATTTGTCTATTTTAAACACATGGGTCCAGATATTCAAAAGGGTTGCGCATGGCGCAACACACAACCCACTGATGCGCCCTGGTGCGATATTTAAAAGGGAAAAGTGCGCCTGCACAAATCTCGATGTGCCGGGGCGCATCAGTAATGTATACAGGCACAGGTGGAGGGGTGTGCCCATACATAAACTGCACAGCCTGGGCCGTGCAGAGTTATGCAGGCGCAACCCCTACCTGCACCTGCACAAAGTTTCGCTTAAAAAAAAAACAGGAACAAGTTGAGGGCCACCCACAGGTGAGCTGCTGCATTGCAGGGCCAACACAACAGCTGCCACCTGTGGGTGGCCTGTACTGTTCCCGCCCGCACCTGACAGCGCCCCATGTCCCGTCGGGGACTGAGTATCCCAGGCGATCTACGGGCATAACAGTTATAGCCCCCATTAGCCCGATCGTGGGCACAGCGGTTATGGTCCCCTCACCCAGTAGCCCAATCGTGGGCAGAATGGTCATCTTCCCCATCCCAGTAGCCCGGTCGTGGGAATCAGACCTCCCCAAAGTCCAATATCCCTGGTGGTCCAGTGGACGAGAAGTAGCCGATCGCGGGTGGCATCCTTAGCCCCAAGTATGATATCCCTGGTGATCTACTGGCCCCACCCGCCCTACGGAGTCGCACCATCCGTTCCCCTGTCAACCAGCGGGCGGCAGCACCACACTGTTTGCTGCCCGCTACCCGCCGACGACAGCTCGGTAGGGCTGCATGACAGTTGGTTCAGAGCATGCAGCCCATACCCCTAAGGCAGTCAGATATGTGAATGAATTCATTCTCATATCTGGACTGCCTTATCTGATATGGGCTGCATGCCCGATAGATCATGCTCTGAACCAATGGGCATGCAGCCCTACTGAGCTGTCAGTCAGCGGCACAGGCGGGTGGGGTGCTGCCGCACCGGCTGATGGGGGAGCAGGGTGGTGGGCTCCCATGGGTGGAGTGGGTGAGGCCACTAGATCACCAGGGATATCATACTTGGGGGTGGGGTAAGGATGCCGCCTGCGATCAGGGCTACTCGGTCCACTGGACCACCAGGGATATTGGACTTTGGGGGTCTGATGCCGCGATCGAGCTACTGGGGTGGGGGATGATTAGCATTCTGCCGCGATCAGGCTACTCGGGGGAGATGACCATTCTGCCTGCGATCGGGCTACTCGTGGGGGAGATTAGCATTCTGCCTGCAGTCGGGCTACTCAGGGGGTGGGGAAGATTAGCATTCTGCCCGCGATCGGGCTACTCGGGGGTGGGGACAGAATATTGTTCTGCCCGCGATCTGGCTGCTGGGGAGGACACTACTGTTCTGCCTGCGATTGGGCTGCAGGGGGCATCTGTCCCTGACGGCTGCTGCCTGGCAGGGTGCCAGGTGCAAGTTGCCGGGGATCGGTGCACCTGCATGCTAATGGCATGCAAATGGGGCCATAATCAGATGCAAATGGATCCCCCTGCGCCTTGCATAGATTATGGCCCCATTTGCATGTCACCCTTTGAATATCGCAGGTGCTGTGCATGGTGCAATGGAACTTGCGCCACTGCATCTCAATGCTCTACTCTGACCACTTGCGCTGGCGCAGTTCCACTGCACCATGCACAGTGGGTGTGGCCAGGGGGCGATATTCAAAGAAGTTACGCCATAGCACAGCTCCTTTGAATATGCCTGGCCACCACTACACAACTATTTTCAGCAGCGCAGGGGCTTGCGCCACAGAATGGCACAGTTTGAATATCTGGGCCATGAAGTTCAAAAAGCGAGCCAGACAAAAGAGACTCGATGATGGTGGCCTTTAAAGGGTGAAGTGGACACAAAAAGTGCTTAAGTGCTACTTGGCTTGTTTGGTGCACAGAGCAGAGTTGTGTTTTTAATAAGATCACTAAGGCAGCACTTCTTCTGACCAACCTAGAGGTTGAAGTTATTTGAAAAAAGATTAGACGATGTTTCTATTTAATTGTGAGCCTAGGAAAGGTATGGGGGTGTCTTCATCAAGATAAGCAGGCGTTATGAATTATATGTGTGAGATCAGAAGGGACCCATACAGCCTGGTCTGGCCTAAGGTTAGTAAAATAAATGAAAAAAGGGAATATTTGCTTTTACCTTAGAGTTTGGTGCACAAAGCTGTGTGTGTATGTTTGTGTGTGTAGGGGGATGCTTAAGCATGCCAATGAAAAACACAACAATACACTGAAACAATGTTTATTAATGGAGCGCTACAAGTACACAGAGCTGTAGGCCCAGTGCACAGCTGGTGTGGAGTGGCTATGCATGCATATCTGGGGTGAGTAGCTACTCCACACCCCCTGTGCCCCCTGCATGGCATGCATGAAGGGGGCATATGCAGACCCACTGCACTCGATCCCTCATGTCTGCAGACAGCTCCGCGATGGGAATATTCCGGGGGTATGCCAGCACTATGTGTATTCACTAACCCGCGTAGTGCTGGCCGCGTGGACGCAGGGGGTGGTGCAGGGTACACTAAAGAGACCCTGCCATAACCTACAGCATGCAACCCATGAACACAGGCATTCGGTCACAAGGGGACCAGGACAGGGCACACTGTGCTGCTCCTGACTGCTGGTCAGCAGGAGGCGGCAGGGGCAGCTGGATGGGCGAGCACCCAGAAAGTTTATATGAGGCAGCACTGGGACTGGAGATTGCCGCACTGGTCTGGATGCATGCTATCAGCATGCACAGCCCCAGACCCATGCCACCCTACATGTGGGATCCACTATGGGTCCCAGGGGGGCATCCCATTAGATGTCTGCCTAGGACAATGACTTCTCCGGTCACCCTGCAGAGTCCTGTGCATTGAAGGAGGAGCCGTGGATAGGGGGTCGGCATTGGTGAATGCCAGTATGGGTGCACCTGTCCGTGGGCTGCAGGGGCAAGGGTGGGCTATACACATTTTTTGCATCCCTATGTCCCTTTCATACATTGTGAGCAGAACACAAAATGTATCAGTCTGTGATTAAGGGATAAATCTGAAGTTAAGGCATTTCATACCATAAATAGAATACTATATAAGGGACTGTATTATTACAAGGTTATAATACCTTCAGGAGGTTCTGGAGACATGTGAACCTTGAGAACTGAGCTTTATTAGTTTCAGCATTTCCCCAGAACCTCAAGATGGTATTATATTGATACATATAAAGTTCTTGTACTATAGTTGTAGAGTGTTTATGTGATATGTTGTAGGTGATTTTTTTATATTTAAAATAAATAAGAACACATAAAACAGCTTGAACATTTGTCCTAGTGATTTTATTGACTGGCACAATGACACCAATTGCGTACTTACATTGACTTGTGCATGCAGGAATTTCATCCCAGTTTTACAGGGAAAATTAGGGTGCACTACTGGAAAATGCTTTGCCTGATCTGGGAGCACTGTGAAGGTTATGTGCCATGGTGGCTGCCTTACATTGCCTTGTCCTTAGGGATTCAGAGTGGACAAACCTTTTTTTCAGCTCATATCAGTGCCACTCACCTTTTTTATGGGGGAACTTAGTTGTAGACAGTCTGCAGATGTTGACTCGTTTAGCCTAACATGTTGGGGCAGCCACCCGCAATGCGTAGCTTCATCACGGGGCCACATATGTATATCTAGCTGTTTTTTGTTCTTGAACTATATTTAGTTGCTCTCTGTAAGAATTGTTTCACCCCCAGGTCGACCCTGAAAAAGGGACTGTACTTGTCTCTGTGGACTTACCCGGTATCCAAAACTCGAATAAAATAAAATAAAAATAATTTTAGGCATCTAAGATGAAGCTGATCAGTATGCCTTTGGAGAACTGCGCTTCGGCCCAAAGCTGGACAGTATTCTGAGCAGACTTCCAACAATAAGAAAGGACAATTGTTGGTCTCCAGGTGGCATCAGCACCCAGTATGGCATCTATGGGTTGGGGTTTGGTCAGCCAAATGAGTTGTGGAGCGGATTTTGGCATTTTACGAAAACATTTGGTAACCACAGAAACAGAGTTTCAAGGGCAGTTATAACAGAAGTATCCCTGTTTGCAGAGGTAGTGAAGGACAAGTGTATCTTCACAGTGGTGGTATGTGAGCCTATCTCTGCTCCCTTTCCTTGGGGAAGACTACTGTTTCTGAACTGTTGAGGGGACCAAATAAGGTTACTTGCATGAATACTGTAAATTCTGTCTCTGGGTTATGCCATACATTTGTCATCTCTCTTTATGGTACATTATTTCCATCAGTTTCTGGTATTTTGAACCAAGTGAACCATTAAATGGTTAAGCAGTTTTATCAGACGCTCAATGGTTCTGATGGAGTCCCTGTGGTCCATCATCTGGGTAGTCCAGCAGACATTTGTTTTCTGCCATCCATCAGTCTAAAGGATGTCTTTCTTTACTTTTTCGATCTGTCAGTCGCATCAGAAATCCCAGAGATTAGGATTCATGGGCAGCACTGCTGCAGTATTGGGTGTATCCCTTAGTCTGATATCTGCACTGAGATTGTTTTTGAAGGTTCTGATTCTACTGGTGGTGCGACTGACACAGGAAGGGAATCATTCCCCCCTTCCTGAGGAAGCTGAGGTGCTAAACATCTGTCTGACCGAGATAAGTGACTGGATGGCCTCCAGCTGGTTGCGACTGAACCCTAACAAGACCGAGGTATTGGTAGTGGAGTCGAACACAGTTCGTGATAGGAAGGCCTCTGACTCAGCAACTGGACTTGTTCTTGGGGCTGTGTCATTGAAGGCCTCCTCTAGGGTGCGTAGTCTTGGAGTGATTCTGAACAGGAACTTGACCATGGAGGCTCAAGTATCTTCCGTGGTTCGTACCTGTTTTTTCCATCTCAGAAACATTGCCAGGATTAGGCCCCTTGTTCCACCTCTGGACCTCCCTACCTTGATACATGCCTTAGTCACATCTAGGCTGGACTACTGTAATGCGCTCTATCTTGGGGTCACAGGGGGACTTCTCCGCAGACTGAAGCTGGTGCAAAATGCAGCTGCCCGGTTATTGACTGGGCAGAAAAAATTCTGCCATATTACACCGGTACTGCGTGAATTGCACTAGCTGCCAGTCAGGTAGAGAGTCCTCTTTAAGGTGGGTCTTCTCACCTTTAAGGCCCTACACGGACAGGGCCCTGGTTACCTGTCAGCCCTCCTGATACCTACTCCCTCTGTCCGCCCTCTCCGATCCTCCAGTGGCGGCCTCCTGACCGTTCCTAGAGCGAGGTTGAAATCAGCCGGCGACAGAGCTTTTAGCGTTGCGGCTCCCGCTCTATGGAACTTACTACCAGCTGCGGTCAGAGAGGCCCCGACTGTAGATGTTTTTAAGGTTCACTTGAAGACATTATTATTTTCTCAAGCATTTGATATTTAGATTATGATTTATTTCATAATTTGTGATTCTATTTACCTGTTTATATTATGTATTTTTTTTTTTTTTTTAATTTGTACGGTGCCCAGAGCCTTCGGGATTGGGCGTCTTTTAAATAAACTTGACTTGACTTGACTAGGATCTCTTCCCTAGAGTTCTAATGATGAAGAAGATGGAGAGATTGGTAACAAAGAGTCTGGAAGTCCTAGAGATTCACAGCCGTATGAGCAGCAGGGGTAAGAATTTCCTGACACTGGCGCAGAGGTTAGAGCCCCTGGGGTGGTGCTTTTGACTGGACAAGCTGAAAGTTTCCTTTTCATTGGATAGATAGAAGAATTGAGTCCATGAGATTCAGTGGCTGAGTTCCCAGCCATTAGTTTATGTCCACAGATTGCTCCAAATTTTGGATCTGTTGATAATGACAACAGAACTAGTGCCACGGACCAGGTTTCACATGCAGCCTGGAAAGACTTTAAGGTCCAGCCCATTCTAGACAGTGCTGAAGTCCCTTGTGTGGTGACAGAACTCAATCTTGCAAGAGTCTTTCCTTGAGGGCTCCCTGGAGTTGAGTTTGACCACTTATGCTAGCCTGTTGGATGGGAGTGGTTCTCACCAAGATTCTGGTACAGGGAACTTGAAGTCCTGAAGATCAGGATCTTCAGATGGATGTCTTAGAACTGAGGGCAGTGTGTCTAGCCCTTCTCGTTTTCTGGATCAGGTTAGGCCTAAGACAGTAAAGGTGAGGGCAGATGTCACCATCATATCTGTGGCATTCTTAAACGACAAGGAAGCACTAGATGGGCAAGCATTCTCATAGAAGTGCCTGGAGTTCTTCAGCGGGCAGAGGACAATCTGCTGTTCCACACAGCAGTTCTAGCAGGGAAAATGCTCTCCACAGCAGTTTACCTAGCAGGGAAACTGAATGGGCATGCCAATTGGCTAAACTGCAGTTGTCCTCTGATATCTCCAGGGGGAGTAAGAAGGTCATGATTTTCAGAGCTAGTGAATCTGATATCCAGGGGACCATTTGGACTTCCACTCTGCGGGAACCTCCTCAGTCAGGGTAAAATCAGGCATCCAGATTCAGAAGCAATGCAGTTAGCAGCCGGAGGAGGACACTTCTGGAGTAGGGTTTCTTTAAAAAAGTGATGGACTGCCTTATGGACCTAGGTAGGTGACCTATGACAGAGTGCAGAACTTTTTTTTCTCTGCCTTGACCACACATAGGGGAATTATGTCCACCAAGGCTACAGTTCTGCAGATGTTTAATTCTTTGGTCATGGAAGAGGACGTAGGTCTAACATTAAGTGCCCTGTGAGGGCAGGTATCCACTTCATACAGTGCCTGGTCCATCTCGGGTACCTTCTTGGATTTTAAAACATGTACTTCACTGGATGTTAAAACATGTTTGTTTCCTCCGAGCGGTCAGCAGTGGCTTACCGTCTTTTAGGTTCCTGTTTTCTGTATGGGATATAAATATAATTTTACACTCTTTCTACAGGGTGCTCTTTGAACCTCTTTCATCAGTGCCGTTGGGCATCCTGGTCTGCACGGTGGGTTGTTCTGATTGGTGATTTTTGTTTTGCCAGGAGAATTGGTGAGATTCAGGCTCTTTTGCATAGGGAAACTTACCTTATAACTCATAAGGATAGTGTAGAACTGAGGACAGGTCAGTCCTCTATACCCAGGGTTTCCACAGTCTTTAATATGAACCAGGACGTTGTTTACTGTCTGTCGGTGCAAAGCCAAAAAAAAAAAATAAACGGAATTTCATAAACTGGACTTGCACAAGGCAGTCAGAGCTTATCGGAAAAGAACAGATCAGCTCAGAAAATCAGAAAGTGTCTTTGTTGTTTTCAGAGTGGAAAAGTGTCAAAAGGTATTCATATCTACCTTGGCCAGGTGAGCAAGTGTAGTGCCATGGCCTATGTGACAGAAAAGAAAAGGGCTCCAGCTCTGACTAGAACTCACTCCACCAGGGTCTCGCTCTCTTCTTGGTGGAAAGAGGGGACGTTTTTGGTCTCAAAATTTTGCAAAGTGGCCATCTATTCATACATTCATGAAGCAATGCAGGCTGGATGTCCAGAGCTTTGCTGATGTGACTTTCGGGTGCAGAGTCATGCAGGCAGAGGCTAGCAGATGAATCTCATAGGCACCTTTATGGGTCATATATGGACTGTATTCTCCCCCACCCTGCAGAAGATGGGTACTGCTTTTTAGAACCCATGTGTAATTATTCACCATTGACAACGTGGCGTGATTAAGAAAGGAGAAATTCCTTCATACTTACCTTAATTTCCTTTTCTGTTTGCTCCAGCGTTGTCAATGGGGCCTCTACCAGGGGCGCTGCTCCTCTTGGAGAATATTGTCCAATATATGTATATATTATGGAATTCTGCTTTTCAGACAAGTTGGTTATTGCAGCTTTCAATTTTTTTTTTGGTGGGGGGAGGGGGTTGCCCGCTACGCATAGGCATCTTGGTACAGTTTGGAGTGACAGGCCAGCAATCTAACTGGTTACATTTCTGAGATTGTGAGAATGCAAAGCAATCTGAGATACGGCTTGCTTATTCTTGGAATTAAGTTTACGTGCTGTTCCAGTCTCGACTGTTTTGAGACTGATGACAGACCTGAGAGGATACAGCCCTTCCCTGACGGACAAGTGGGCATGATGTGAGAGTTGACTGACTTGGTTACTTAAGATGTATCTCCAGATAAGGTGGGCTGTGCCTTTTTTCATTTCCTGAGTCAAATCAAGACTGAATATAGAGTTTTTTGCTAAAGAGAGTTCATTTGGGGAGATGGATGTTAGTGGTTATTCTTGTCTTGGAAATACTAATTGCATGGACAGTAGTAAACTAAGTAACTGCTGTATCTGGAATGTTCATGTTCCCAGGGTTCTGTGCTGAGGTTACAGCCTTTGAATTGTGCCACTACCCTAGTAGGGGAGCACATTACCAATGTGTAATTATTCCCCACTGACAATGTTGACGCTAACAGGAAAGAAAATCACAGTAAGTATGAAGGAATTTCTCATTTTTAATGTATAATTTATTTACTGCATTAGACCTGTTACACGGAGTCAAGTAGCCGTGCAAGCCTGCTTTATTTATATACTATAGTCATTAACATTGATGTTTGCTAATGATTTGCTTGATTTTGCATCTTACCTCCTTGTCAATATGCACCTTGCCTTTCTGTGCCTCTCCTTCACCCTTTCCTACTCATGTCCCTCCTCTCTCTCCTTCCCACTTCCTGCCCTTCTACCCTACTTCTTACCCCCCCTTTACCCATCTGTCCCACACCTTCTCCCTCTCCCTCCCCGTTCCCCTTGGTCTCCTCTCCTCACCCCTTCCTGAACCTGGAGTTTCTCTACCATGCCTCCTTGTCCGTTTTCTGTTTCCCACCACCTTGCTCTTCTCCCTGGTCCAAGGGACATCAGTTCCATTCCATCTTTCTGACCCTTATCCTGCTCCTCCTCCTGTCTGGTGATGTATAATGTAATCCTGCTCCTTCTTCTCCCCCCTCTGTTCACCACTTTGATTCCCAAGGCCTTAACATCTTCCATTTTGATGCCAGGAGCCTTCTCCCTAAACATGACCTCCTTAATGTCTGGATTTCACAACACTCTGCTGACATACTCTGCATTTCTGAATCTTGGCTCTCCTTGGGACTCCTGACTCTAGCCTATCCCTTCCTTATTTTCACTTCTTCCGGCAGGACCATAGCAAACGTGGTGGAGTGTGGCCCTCTAATATGTTTGTTAGAGTCTCTCTTGCACTGTTGCTGTCTGGGAATCTGTACCCTCCACCTGTGAATTTCTCCATGCCAGGCTTTCCTTTCCATCGACCATACCCATCTTCATTGGGGTTTTTTTATGCCTCACCTAAAATTTCACCTTCTACTCTGGTTGACTCTCTGCCATTACTCAACACTCATCCTCAGGTGAACTCATTCTTCTTTGAGGCTTCAATGTTAAGGGGTTCTCCACGACTTCCAGGCAGACCTTCATCAAGACTAAGTCCCTTAATCTTTCCCAGCTCATTACTGACCCCACCCAGCTCAATCTTCACTTCCCTCATCACACTCTTCTGGTCTGGGTTCTCTCTTCCCACTCCCATCGCATTGTTGCAGCAGATATTTTGCCAGTCGCCTTCTGTGATAACTATATGACATTCTATGTCGGGAAATTCCCCCACTCTCCCTCGTTTCCAAAGTACATATGGTCTAGTTTCCACCAGTCATTTGATATTAATGCTTTCCAGAACGCAGCAGATTGAACAGCCATCCTCCCTGCCCCTGACGTTGACGTGGTACTCCAAATTTTCCATTCCAAATTTTCATTTGTCTGGGACAAGCATATCCCTCTCAGTAAGTACAGGATTAAAACTTCCCACCACCCCTGGATTACTTCTGAACTTACTGATCACGCATGGGCCCATTAAAAATGATCTTGCTACATGCCTGATACTCTCCTGCAGGCACTTAGAAATTCTTGTACAAAGGTTGTCCATGCTGCCAAATTCCACTATTTTAAGGCCAGCCTTCAGAACAACTTTAACTTCCTAGTCGAATTCTGAAAGGTGATTCATTCTCTTTTTGACCTACATGGCCAGTCCGCTCCCCCATTCCTTATGGTTAATGGTTCACTAGTCTCTGACCTTCCCTCTGTATCTGCTAATTTCAGTAGGTTTTTTACTACTTGTGCTGTCTCCCCCCCCCCACCTCCTAGCTCCTCTTCTCTCCCTCTTGCTCAGCCCTCCTCCCTGCCCCACACTCTATGGGTTTTCATTTCTCCCGTTACTGCTTAGGAATCCTTACTAGCCCTTTCCTCTCTCAACCTGTCCAAATCTTCCCCTGACAGGCTGGATCCTAAACTTCTCCACCTTTCGGCTCCTGTCATTGCCTCTCCCCTTACCTACCTCCTCAGCCTCTACTTTTCCCTCTGCACTGTTCCTCAGTCTTGGAAGATTGCAAAAGTTCTCCCTCTTCAAAAAGAGGTGACCCCTTCTCCCCCTGACAATTTCTGTTGTATCTCCCTCCTCTCCTCTCTTGCAAAGCTGCAAGAGAAACCTGTCTATGCTAGGCTTGCTGACTTCCTGTATTCATCCAAATTCCTCTCCCCTTTCCAGTCTAGTTTCCAGAAGCACCACTGCACTGTCTCATCCCTACTGTTTATAATTGACGTCATCCTTACTGGGATGGATCAAGGCATGTCACTGCGGCCATTTTCATCAGTCTGGCCAAAGCCTTTGACTCGGTGGCCCATCCAGTACTCCTGGATGAACTGAGCTAAGCTGCCAGCCTCTCAGATCCCCATGTTGAATGGTTCTATTCCTAATATACAAACCGTCAGTAGTCAGTACAGGTAGGTGGCACCCTGTCCCCATCTCATCCAGGCTGGGGTCCCCCAGGGCTCCATTCTGGGTCCCATCCACTTTTCAGTCTTCCTGAATGACATCCCCTCTGCCTGTGTGAGTTCACATATTCACATGTGTGCAGATGACACAGTTATCTTCATCTCCTATCCTTCAGCTGTAGAGGTAGAAGGTTTACTACAGCAAGACTTCAGCAACATCCTGTTCTGGTTTCACCCCAGTCAATTATGGGTCAGCACTAAAAAAGGCAGTGTCCTTGGCCTTTGGCAGCAGCCAGAAACTGGGTAGACTCTCTCCCGTCCCTGTCTTCTCCACCCTGGATGGCTCCCTCATTGAAGTTTCTACTTCCTTCAAGTACAGTATCTCGGTATGTGGCTATATAGTAAGATTGACTTCCCTGCCTACACTGATGCCATCAACTCCCAAATGTGGTGCTTTGTACCGTGACAAAGACTGTTTATCTCCTCATGCTTGCTGGTAGCTTTTTACCAAAATGATGCTTCCAGTTTTTGACTATGCTGATGTGGTCTATGGCACTACTCTGTCCTCTTTCCTTGCCAGATGAACACCCTCTGCAATGCCTTTTGTCGCTATGCTACCAACCTCCCACGTCATACTCAACATTGTTCCCTCTACTTCTCCCTATTCATCCTCCTCCTGCTGTCACATCTCCAATCCCACAGTGCCTCCTTCATCTCCAAATTCTGGTTTGAGACCCTGTCCTCTAACTGGTCCTTACTCCTCTCTCCCATTCAATCTACCTCACACTCTCCTCCATTCCAGAGATCTTACCTTCTCCCTTCCTCACTTCTCTGCTGAGCAGTCAGCCTTCTCCTTTCATCTTCCCTCCCTCTGGATCCTACTCCTCTCATCTCGCCATCTCTCCACCTCCTCTTTCTCCCCTAAGCTCCAGCTAAAACCTCTTCCCGCTACCTCCTGTTCTTGTCATTCCCCCTCCCTGATCCTTCCCAGTTTTACTATTGTAAATTGTCTTTCTGATCCTATTTGTTTTACTGTATTAAATTGTACTCTGTTTTTACTTTATTTTGTACCATTTATTAATACCGTAAATGCTTGTATTTCCTGTTCCCTCTCCTCTGGGTTGCACCTGGAAATGAGTATTGGCTCATTGTAACTCTCACAGTTATGAATTTTTCAAATAAATAAAAAGACATAAATGTCATACCCAGTGTACAGTATATTTAATGTGCTTTCCTTTCACCTTCTTGGGACTCTGAAAACAGAAATACATAGTGGGCGTTATGGTGACCTGTCTATGCAAGACTTCTGAAAAACTCCCTCTTCAAACCCTTTAAAATTCTGTAAGTAGGGGACAGTCCCACATGATGTGGGTGTGCATGGTCTGGCTCTCACTGCAGTTCCTTCAACATGCTGTGCAATTCCCTCTCCTATATCTGGCCATGACCACCAGAGTGCAAAAAAGGTGAATGTGATATCTCCATGCATATTCATGCCAGTTGTGAAGAAGAGATTCTACAGGCCTTGTAACACCCCCCGTCCCAATCTTCCTGTAACACTGGCATTCCCAGTTCTCACACGGCTTAAGAGCTACATATAATGTGTCTGTTGGCTAGGATGCTTGTAGTGCTTTACAAATTGTGGAGATGAGATGCCCAGTGGTCTGAAGTCTGATGTTCCCTAAAGAAGTAGTTAAAGTTGACAAACCTTTGGTGTAGTCTGTTATTGCTGGAGGTAGGGAAGTGGTAACATGTCATACCTGGAGGTATCTAAAGAAGTCCTTTTTTTCTAAACAAAATTGTTGTTGCAGGTTTTCAAATGTTGTGACTATTGTTCTAGAGTAGTACAGCTGACTAAGTTACAGTAAATCGTTCTGCTGCCAGTCTCTAAAGCTGGCATCTATGCATGCCAGGGCATACCCTTCAAGCTGTGCCAGGGGGCACAATGAGACCATCTGGGAAACCAGACCCATACTGTTTATCACCTCTCACTAGACCTCTCAAACCCAGTGAATCCAGGTTTTTTTTTATCTAGGAGTGTCCACTCTGCGGTTTAATTCCCAACACTACAGTCCAGCCCGGACCGCAAAACCTCAGTCGGAGAATTCCAAAAAGGGTTACATTTTATTATATCAAATATAAAAATGCCAACATGACAAACGCTCCTAATCCAAGCTGATAACCTCGACCAGTTTCGTACCATTCACATGTCATCAGGAGGGGCCCTTTTGATGACGTACGAATAGTACGAAACTGGTCGAGGTTATCAGCTTGGATTAGGAGCTTTTGTCATGTTGGCTTTTGTATATTTGATATAATAAATGTTCACCCTTTTTGGAATTCTCTGACTGAGGTTGTGTAGTTCTTGGCTGGACTGTTATGTGACTTTTTGGAATCGCACCCTCACGACTGTGGAGCTGAATTTGCTGTGATGTTGGTTTAATTCCCAAACATATAGGGGGTCATGTCCCAAAAAGGGAGCAGGCCATGCTTCATCCCAGCCATTGCATGCCTGAGCCTAGCACATGCCAGTCGAAGAGTATTCTGAGCTCTGCAGCAGCATAAGATAATCTGAGGTCAGGCAGGGCTAATCCACCTTTACCCTTTGGCTGATCAGAGTTCTAAGTTTAATTCATGGCTTCTTTGCTGGATCATATATACTGGGAGATGCTCGCCTGCCAGCTTTGCTAATCTGCCTCTGGAACCGGGAGAAAGACATTCTGAAAAAGGTACATAAAATGCAGGAGGACAACCATTCTGACAGTGTCCATTCTAGGTATCAGGGACGGGGGAACATATGCTATATTGCTGCAGTTAGCTTTCAGTTGGTGGGACAAGGGCCCATAGCTGACCTTGTAGAGTCTGTCTAAGGTTAATTGTAGTTTAATACCTAGATATTTAATTTCTGTGAAGTCCAAGTAAAAGGGAAAATTGTGCTTCAGGGCTGGAGATGGATTATAATACATGGAAAGGGTCTGGGTTCTAGCTGTGTTCAACTTATAAACCGATATCACACTGAACTGGATTAAGATATTTATGGACAATGTTACAGAACTAGAAGCATGGGTTTCTCCCTGTGGTCCTGACATCTTCCATGTTACTGAATCATGGCTAAAACCCTTAGTTCCAAATTCTGTATGCATACATACAGGTCATGAAGTATAACAAGCTAATCATCCTTAAGTTCCACAAAAAGCAGTGGGGGCATTGTGTTGTACTACAAGGCTCATCTGAACCTAGTTGCTCGGCCTGGTGTTCCCTCTCCTCCTGTGAAGTCCTTCACTCTCTACTGGTCCTAGATGAGACCAAGAAAATTCATATTGTATGCACATATAATCCTCCCAGCGGAGGCAGAAGTGGCCTAACTGAATTAATTGACTACTTAGTCCATGCTGTAGGAAAAACAAACTTATTCTTATGGGTGATTTTAATTTGGACTGGTTTGGTGCAAACTCTAAAACATTTGAGGTGCTCCTCAGCAGAGTTCGTCTGTTTCATTTGATAGCAGACCCTGCCAGATCCTCACCCAAAGGGGCCCACCACATGCTCCTAGAATGGGTTCTGTCAAATAGGAAGGACAGGATCATTGCTGCTGGAACCCTAGCAGAGTCTGTCAGTGATCCAACCCTAGTTTTTTGCATGTGGGACGCTGCACCCTTCCCCCAACCCTCCTAAAGAGTTAATCATGAGAGACTTATCTTCCCTAAATCCTGAAGCCTTCCTTGATGATCTTATCTTCATTGACTGGTCCCCGATTTACTCCTGCTATGACATGGATGCAGCCCTTGATTACTTCACCTCTATTCTTCAGTGTCTCCAAGATAAACACATCCCCTCCTGACATGGTTATAAATGATGCCAACTGCAGTAATCCGGTCAGCTTCGCCAACGTTTTTAACTCCTTCTTCACCGCTGTTACCAGGTTTGATATCCTAATATTCATGCCCTACTGCTGCCCCCCAACCAAATGCTCCTTCATCCCCCCCCATTGTACCTCTGTATAGTGGCAGAGCCAGGTTTGGGAGCATTTGGGAGCCGGGGGGGGGGCGCACCATTCAGTCAATCATGGGTTCCATAATGGGCACTGCACAGTGAATATGGATGGTGTTGGGGTACTGCTACTCACACTGGGGCAGCCAGGAGGGGCGACTGCTCCCCCCAGTCCCCCCTCTAGCTTCACCACTGCCTTTGTACTGTCTCTCATAGGGAGGTCTTGCGACTCCTAAAAGCCACCCCTACATGGGAGCTTTGGCCCTGATGGGCTGGAACCTAAAATACTCAGGCTGGCTACCCCCTACTTGCCTCCCTTGTCACTCGACTTTTCAGCATCTCACCTACCACAGCTACTGTTCCCAAAAGTTGGAAAGTAGCTAAGATTATACCAGTGTTTAAAAAGGGTGACTCCAAATCCATTGAAAACTACTGCCCAATCGCAGTCTTACCCATTCTAAGCAAACTACTTGAAAAACATTGACCTCCCAGGTCACGTACCACCTCCAAAAATACAACCTCCTATCCCCAGCTCAGCATGGCTTTAGGCTGGCTCACACTACTACCACCACTGCTCTTACACAACTCTCCAGTGATGTAAAATTCAATATGGACAAGAGCATACTGTCATTTAATATTCTAATAGAGCAGCAGCTTGCATTTTTATCAATATATAGCACTACCAAAAGGCCAGAAAGTGGAGAACGGATTGGGATCACACAAACCAGCAGACCGACCGACACAGGCAGGGAACAGTTGATCTGTTTCCATTAGGGGTACATGAAGGACCGTGATTTCAACTTTCAGTTACTTACTCCAGGTACGTTGTATGTTTCCTCAGGAGGTAACAACAGACAGCAGTTCCCTCCCACCTACACATGCCCTATCCAGATATATAGGCACTGAAATTTGAGTGACAGTTAGAACTTCCTATTTGGGTGCAGGAAGGGTAGGACTGCAAGGACACATACATAGGAGCCTAGATTGGGGACAAACACAAGCACAGGAAGAGGAAAGGAGAGAAGAGAAAAAAAAACTTTAGTTCACAAGCAAAGCAGGGACATACAGTGAAGAAGGGGAAGATGCAGGGAGTGGTGCAATGCAGTGATAGTGGGGCGGCAGTCTTCAGGAGGACCTACCTGATACTGTGGCACTGCCCCATCTGCAGGCACCTCTCCAGGCTGAGGGCGGAGGTAATAGTCTCTGAGCCGAGTTGGCTAGGGTTCAGGGAGCCTCCTCCCCTACCCAGGGACCACCTGGTCTGCCGCTATTTCCTCAAAGGTTGCCTAACATGGGAAATAGATGGACTACAGTGGGACAGTGGGACAGTGGCACATCTCCCAATCGGTGAAACTACAGAACTCCTATGCCATCCTGGCGGAGTAGGAAGGTCCCACGGTGCCACCCAAAGTAGTCACCAGGGAGGATGATTGGGTCTTCCATGATGGAACCCCAAGGGTGGGTGGCAGGGGACACCTGAGGAGGAGGAGAAGGAGGAAACAAATCTTGTTTGGGAATCCATCTTAGGGGAATAGAGTAAGGGACAGGTAGCGGGGATGGATTGGTCCTCCATGATGGAGCCCCAGGGTGGGTGGCAGGGGACCCCAGAGGAGGAGGAGGAAGCAAATCCTGTTTGAGGACTCCATCGTTAGGGAAATAGAGTAGGGAACAGGTAGCGGGGGGGGAGGGAGGATAAGTGCCTACCTGGACTTACTGCTCGGAGGGATGGTGGGTGGATCCTGAGGGTCGCAAGGAAGTGGGAGCTGGATGTCATTGTCCACCTGGGGACAAATGAGCTGGCAAGGGATGTGACCGGGATTGCGACAGTACAGGCGGAGTTTAGAGAGTTGAAGAGGGGCCTTAGACAGGTATCACACTCTGTGATCTTCTCTGAGGTTCTGCCTGTCTACGGCAAGGGTGAGGCTAGGAAACTCTGCACCAGGGAACTCAACATATGGTTGAAGGAATGGTGATGAGTGGAGGGTTTCAGCTTCATTGGGGACTGGGATCCCACCTGTAGGGATGAGGGCCTGTACAGGGGCAATGGCCAGCGTCCATTCAGAGGGGGGAACCGAGGTCCTTAGTGGACATTTTTATATATATTTTTTATCCCCTATCCTAGTCTATGGCACTGTCACTCGACCCCTCCACCAGGCCCGCGGCTCGGAGAGACACCCCACGGAGCTGTGGTTTACCCCCCCTCCAGGCGGGGATGGAGTAGGAGCAGGTAGCTGGGCTCCTCAGCCACCTCCCCGGTTCCATACCTCTGCAATCTCGTTGGGGTCCTCTCCTCGAGCTGCTTGCACTAGTGGGAGGACCTTACCTGGTCCTTTTGTTGGTGTCCATCATGCTCCACCTCTTTCATGCTGCTCAAGCATGCCAGACCTCCAGCCGCTGCTAGAGGTTGGTCATGCACTGAGCAGTAGGTCCCCTAACCCCTTGGTGGAGATGAGCAGTCTTTCGGATGCTCAAGCCTCCTACCCCCCCCCCGGCCAGCCCTCCGACAACCGAGCCCATTTTCGAACTTGGGTTGCCAGCGTCGCGAGTGGTAGCACTATCACTGTGCCTGCAGGTCGGCCCTTAGTGAACGGTTGAAATGCTTCATTGGCAAGTATTTAAACTAGCCAAGGGGGGAGGTGGAAGGAGGCAGGGAAACAAAAACTCTTCTCCTCCACAGGCTTATTAGGCAACTAATGGGAAGAACAAGGGAGTGACATCCGGAAAAGGAAAAAAATAACGATAAAAGCCAGGGGGGTGAAAAGCAGGAATGAAACTAAGAAAAATATTAGAAGCATGAGGATGGGAGGGCAAAAGGAAAAACAAGGGTAGAGGTTGGCAGCCTATCCTGGAGAGCCATGTGTGTCAATGCACGAAGTTTGTGCAACGACTTGATAGACCTGGAGGCCACAATGGCAGAAGCAGACCTGGACATAGTCGCCATCACAGAGACACGGTACAATGTAAACCAAGACTGGCAAATAGCAATACCAGGTTATACTCTGTTCAGAAAGAACAGGGTAGGTAGAAAGGGTGAGGAGTGGCTCTTTGTGTAAGGGATAAAATAAAGGCCACAGAAATACAGAGGGAGCAGGGAGAGGGGAGATACTGTGGATCACTCTGGAGAGAAGAAAAGAGGCAGCTATTAGAATGGGAGTGATTTATAGACCTCCAACACAGGGAGAAGAGGTGGATAAGAAGAAGACAGACGCAATCCTAAGGATGGCTCGCAAGGGGGAATAATTGTTGGTAGGTGACTTCAGTCTACCAGTTGTGGATTGCTGTCTCCCTGCCACAACTGCAGCAAGGAGTAGGAACATCCTAGATGCCATGCAGGGGGCGTTCCTCAAGCAACTGGTATTGGAGCCCACTCAAGAGGGGGCACTACTGGACCTAGTGCTGAAAAATGGGGACAGTGTGACTGCTGTTGCAGTGGGGGACCACCTGGGGACCAGTGATCACCGTACAGTGTGGTTTGATTTAAGTTCTGGGTCTGAATCAAATCACACAAGAATTAGGGTACTGGACTTCAGGAGGGCCAAATTTAAGAAAATGAAAGAATGCCTCAGGAATGCCCTAGCAGGGATAGGAAAACTGAAGTGAGTTGAACAGTGGGCAAAGATAAAAGAAGGCATTGAACAAGCGACAAACCTCTGCATAAGGCAGGTTAGCAAGGGCAAGAGAAAAATTAGACCACTATGGTTCTCCAAAGCAGTAGCGTAAAAGGCGAGCGCAAAAAGGATGGCATTTAGAAGGTACAAAGTAACTCAGAAAGAGGGGGACTGGGAGAAACAAAGGGAGGCAGGGAAGGCAGTTCAGAGCACTAAAGCACAAACGGAGGAAATAATTGCCATATCAGTGTTGAAAGGGGATAAAACGCTTTTTAGATACATACGTGAAAAGAGAAAGACAAAGGGAGGGATAGCAAGGCTGAAAGAGGGAGGGTTCATGGAAAAGGACCACCAAAAAGCAGATATTTTAAACAAATACTTCTTCTCCGTATTCAAGGAGGAGGAGGATGGAACTGGGCCAAAGGTTGAGGACAAGGGTATGATGGGGCGGGAAGTGGATACAAGTCCTTTTGCAGAGGAAAGAGTGCTTGAGGAACTGTTGATGTTAAAGGTAATTATGAAATGGGACTTAAGAATGACAGCTTCTGATGGGTGGAGAACTGCTTTCAGCCGGGTCGTTATCCCAGCACAATGGCCCTGGTGAAAGTAGCTCCTGGTAAAACAGACTTTGCATGGATAAGTAGCCATACGCATGGCTCAGCTGCCCACAAAAAAAAGGACCCAGCCCCAGACACAACATGTACCTCAAACAGTGATTCTGGTCTCCCCAGTCACAGACATACTCTAGGTCCCATTCTCAAAAATGGCTCTCCGGTGAGTCCAACAGTGTTTTTTATTCATTGATCTATTTATTTATTTAAGCAATAAGGCATGACCAAGGGTTATGTTAATGAAAGATTAACATAAGGCTGTTAGAATGTTTGCAGCCAATCAGAAAGCTCCTTTTCTCAGACCCTTTTTATAATATTGATTGATTGACTCTCTTGACCACAAGCAACGTAGCTGGCAACTGCAATTTAAATCCATGGCTCCCACATGCTTGCGCTTCTACAGTTACACTGCCAGCTCCATCCAGCTTGGTAATCATTGAAAAACTAAAAAAAAAATCACACAAGCTCCCACACTTGCTGCCAGTTTAGGCAAACCACCTAACTGTGGTAGAGATAGCTGCCGGAAACCTGCACAGATTGTGCCTTCCTGCCACATACCGTGAAGCTGCTGCTACCCTCACTCTCCTGTCTGCTGGCTATACTGGGGCAGGTACTACTATTTCTTTTTTGACACTTAAGTATTTATTAAGTTTTCATAAGGGTACCAATACAAAATGACAAGCAGAAGCACAATTCGTATACATGCATAGCACATAGCCTCTTGTGGTATATAAACCTTTCTGACGTATATTGTTCCATCATGTCCCATTTACACATAGGTCTCTAACACAGGGGAAAAGGATCAGTAGTAGTTAAAAACAGCTAGGTAGGTGGAGGGGGGAGGAGTACCAGACCCGGGGGGGGGGGGACAGGCCCCAGTGTGCGGGCCCCTCCTCCTCCCAAGCCTTCTATCTTTCCTTTAAACTACCAACCAATGGATGACTGGCCGGATGAAATAGCCTTCTCCCCGTCAGGCAGAAACCTCCCCAGGGGACCACCCTTCACTTATAGGGCCCCAACTCCACTCACAGGATTATCCTTAGAAAGTAATGTATACTCGGTCCCCAGAATCTATGGAACCAAATTCGGTCTACGGTTTGATACATTCAGGAACTATATGGCCCATCGATTCATGACTTTATCTAGTATCCCCTATAACTTGGCAGTCATAGTTTCCATGGTATAAATCTCATAAACAAAATCCTCCCAATGTTTCAGCGAGGGGGGATCCAGTTTTAACCAGTTTCTAGTAATAACCTTCTTTGCCGCTGCCAGGAGCACCGAGGCCAGATACACCTGTTGTTTTTGCCTAAAGTGTTGTGGGAAATGTAACAAAATGGGCATCTCAGGGGTTAGGCCCGGTAGCTCTGGAAACAGTTCTGCAAGTACCCGTGAGACTTCTTCCCGGAACTGAAAGCGAAACAGTCAATACCAGAAAACATGAGCATGGGTGGAAACCTCTGCCCAACATCCCCTCCATTGTGCAGAATCCTGGGAAGCAGAAAACTTAGCCATGATTTCGGGTATATGGAAATATCTGGCTGTCACCTTCCACCCAAATTCACACAGGAATATGATCCTGTGATGTGATGTTGTCGACGCCAGATCCATAGCCAGTCGTTTTGTGTAAGGTCAGTTAGCAAATCTGCCTCCCACATCTCCTGTACCTTTTCCTATGGGGGTCTAACAAAAGACATATCTGCCTTATGAAAGTGGGAGCCGCTTCCCCCTGTATAAGAACCTAGAAAGAAAGAAAATAAGGGAGGTATGCTAAGGGAGGTCACATGTAACCCCAGGGTTGTTGCCAGAAAATGTCTGATATGTAAGTACTGATACCAGTCTCTTTGAGAAAGCGAGAATTCAGATTGTAATGGTTGGAAAGACTTAAATTCTCCCTGATCATAATATTGGTAGGTATGGAATAATCCGCATCTTCCCCATCTCTTGAACCCCGGATCCATTCTCACAGACAAAAAATAGGCATCCCTAGCCGGCACCCCAATCCACCGTGCCCCGTCCCTGTTTCTGGGTAGCTTCAAGTAACTAATCTAACTTTTCAAGTAACTCCTAGTGAATATTGACTTCTCAGCTATGGGTACCTGGAACAGGGGCTGGAACACAGTAGAGTGATCCAGAGGAAGAGATGAGCTTGCCTTCTCATCCATAATCCACTGCGGCTCCTGTGTCTGAGGCACAAAGCATGCTGACATATGTGCCAGCTGTGATGCTACGGTGTACCCTGACCAGCATGGAAGTGCCAAGCCTCCCTTCTCCTTAGGTGCCTGTAGTATACAAAGGGATACCCGAGGTCTCCCCCGCCCTGCCATAGATAATTGGAAATCACCCTGTTCCACCTTCTCTCCTCCCCTCTTGTGAATGGTATAGGAATTGTCTGCATTAAATACAGTAGGCACGGCAGGAGATTTATCTGTACCTACTGAATTCTATTGAGAAGTGACATTAGTAAATATATCCATGACTTTAGGTCCTCTTGTATCTAGGAGAACAGTTTATTATAATTAAGGGGGAAGACTTGTTTTCGGTCTGTGGAGATTTCAATCCCTAAATATTTAATAGAGTGACATTGCCATTTATATTGGTATTTGCTTTGCAAATCTGGAGAGGGACTCCCACCAACAAACAATGCTTCTGTTTTATCTGCATTTATTTTATACCTAGTCAGGCGCTCCACCTCCATCATGCTCTGTACCAAAACCGGAAGAGAGACATCTGGGTCAGTGACATATACCAAGAGGTTGTCTGCATATAACGCAACCTTGTGTTCATGATCTGAAATGTGGTACCCCCAATTCTCATTTGTTGTTGGAGAAATTGCACTATTGGTTCAGTGTAAAGTGCGAAGAGATAAGAAGAAAGCGGGTACCCCTGTTGAGTGCCCCATGTAAGGGGAAATCGGGAAGAGCAGGAGCCGTTGACTTTAACCACTGCCTGAGGGCTGGAGTAGATACCTATAATGTTATTAATAAAATCCTCCGGGAAACCATACTTTGCCAGGGTCTGCTGAAGAAAAAGCCATGACACCCTATCAAAAGCCTTTTGGGCATCAAGACTAAGAATTAGCAATGGGGTGTGGGTCAAAGACGCGTGCTCAACTAGATAAAGGGTTATTTTCATGTTATCTGAAGTTTGATGGGTTTTTATGAACCCTGCTTGATCAGGGTGTATCAGTAGGGGCATTATGGTGTCTAGGCGATGAGCTAAAATGTTTATATATATCTTATAGTCTTGGTAAAGCACCGAAATAGGACTGTAGAATCACAAAGATGTGCTGGTTTGTTGGGTTTTAAAATTGCAGAGAAAGTTGCTTTTGCCCAAGAGGTTGGGTATTCAGCAGTCAAATGGTTCTCCTGCATTGCCCTTGACAAAGGGTCTTTAATCAAGTCCCAGGTGGTTTTATAAAACTCTGCCCCATAGCCATCGGGGCCAGGGCTCTTGCCGTTCTTAAGATTTTTAATAATGGTTTGGATTTCTTGTTGCATGATGGGTTGAGTTAATAGATGGGCCTGCAGTGAGCTCAACTGAGGGAGAATGAGGCGAGAAAGAAAAGATTCAGCATCACCCCGAGAGAGAGGGGAGTCCTCAGTGTATAAATTAATGTAATAAGATCTAAAGGCTTGGAGGATCTAGGCAGTAGTAGATAGTAGCTGACCCATCTGGGGATCTTTAATCTTGGAAACAGTGACTCGCTGGATTTGTTTACAAAGGCGATAAGCCAGGACACGCAAGGCTCGAGCCCCTCCTTCAAAATATTTCTGATGGAACCACAACAGGGCTTGTTCTGTTTTAACCGTGAGCAATTTTTGGATAGCTTGCTGTGTTGCGGCTATCTGGTCTGCAAGAGAGGTGTCTCCCTGCATATGAGCCTTCTGTAGGAAATGTCATTGTTCTTGTAAATCCTTGAGCTTGGCTTCTGCTCTGCACTTTTTCCGAGTCGCATAGGCTATAATATAGCCTCTAAGTACTGTAATTAAAGTATCCCATAAAATTTGTGGGGATGTTTGAGATGAGGTGTTGTCTCTGGGATTTTGTCCCTCAAGAGATCTTTAAATTCAGGGTCGGAGAGTAATGAGTTATTAAGTTTGTGAGCATGAGAACAGAAAGTGAATTTCCTAGCAGAGGGGTAGACATGTCTCCATGTATCTATGAAACCGATCTCCTTTAAAAGTCTCCTGAGATGTCGCTGGCTGTAGTGAGTGGCTGAGATCTAGACGCTGAAGTATCTAAGGTATGGTTCAGAAGCCAAGTAAAATCTCCCCCCAAGACCAAGGTTCCCCTCTTATGTGAGATCAGAGTATCAATTAACTGTTGGATAGATGCTCGGGGGGTTTTAAACACTGCCTACTGTACGCTTCTGTTTCTGCAACTTACCCACCGCCAGTGCCAACCTACCCTCAGGGTCCGAATATTGTTGAGTAATTTTGTAAGTGGAGCCCCTGGGGACCAGGATGACCGCTCCCCTGCGACAACGTCTATGGTAAGCCGATGCAGTAATCTGGGAGAAACCGAACTTTAACAGTTTTTGGTGCCCAGCTGAGGAAAGGTGTGTTTCCTGGAGCAGCAGCAAATCCAGCATATGTTTTTTAAGGGCCATTATTGTTCTGCATCTCTTCGCCGGACCAGTCAATCCATCTACATTATGAGAAACTAATATGAATATATTATTCATATTAATGCTTAATCCCGAAGCTGCCCCCCACCCCCAGCAGCCAGCCATCCCCACATTCAGAAAATTTGTATAAAGACATTGCAGGACCTCTTAAAATGTTCATACACACATCATACCATAGTGAAATAATAAATGCTCCCATTTTCTGAAAACAATACCAGTCCCTAATTTTAACCCGAAAAAGAGAAGAATGCAAAACAACAGCCCACTAATAGGTGGGAACCCGAGGGTGTGGAAGAGGCCAACTGGGCCCAACTATGAAAATCCTACATACATATTTGACTTCCAACAGGCAGGTTGCTGTCCAAAGCTATCCTAAGATTGGTGTCCAAAATGGCCACCAAGGGAGATGCACTAGCGTGCTTACCGGTGGCTCTCTTGGGATGCCAGTTACCCAAAATTATGGATAGGAGGAGGAGGAAAATAAGAGAAAATGGACTAACAAAAATGACTTTGGTGTCAAGCGGGTGATTATTGAGAAGACTAAGGACCAATGGAAAAAAAAAGTGCGTCATGCTGAGCGTCTGCCCAATATCCACTCTCCTCGCCCTTTATTAATAAATTTCAAGGAAAAATCTGTAAAGGAACTTAGTCAGGAGAAACCCTTTAAAGTATAAAAATTCCACAGCAGGATATCTTACAACTGCTTAAACCAACCAACCATAGTCTTTCATATCATAGAGTCCAGGTTAAAAAGTCAACAGGAGGCATTATACAGCCGAAGAAAACCTAAGTGGTAGGTAGTCTGTCAAGGTCTCTAATTGCTCATCCTCTGCTGAGCCAGCAAGATCAAAGTGATTGTGATGGCTCTAATTATCAAAGGTACATTAGGAATGCACCACTGTATTTCTCAAGAAGGACATAGTGGAGTAACAGGCCCACTCACCAAAGTTTCATATATTCATATTTATTTTCTCGGTTTTGACATCCAGTTTTATTTTCCCTGTATTTTCCCTCTCAGATCTTGTATAAGACAGGTAGTTCCCCCTCTCATGGCATGGCCTCTTTTCTCTGACTCCATCGCCAATAACCTGACCCCCCCCCCAGCCCTACGGGCAATGGGGCAAGACAAGAAGAGAGTGGGGCACTAAATCTGCCCCCCCCCCTTTGTTATATCTTGGTTTGCAGCCAGTGGACTACCACCAGGGCGTACCAGGGGAGGCGCCATAGAAACATAGAAGTTGACAGCAGATAAGGACCGCAATGCCCATCCAGTCTGCCCATTTCTTTTTCTACCTTATGAATGTGCCATTGGCCTTTGCTCTGTCAATGGCCTATCTATTCATACTCATCTGTATTGCTCCCTTATGCCTATCCCATGCCTGTTTGAAGCTCTGCACTGTATTCATATCCGTCAGATCCTGAGGTAGGCCGTTCCATGCATTCACCACCCTTTCTGTGAAAAAGAACTTCCTCACATTACCCCTTAATCAGCCTCCCTCTAATCTCATGCTGTGTCCTCTTGCCCTGCTATTTTTCTTATATTGAAACATGTTAGACTCTTTCACCTTGTTAATGCCCTTAAGCTGTTTGAATGTTTCAGTCATATCACCTCTCTCTCTCCTTTGCTCTAGGGTATACATATTGAGCTCAGTTAATCTGTCCTCATATGTTTTCTGATACAGTCCCTGCACCATTTTGGTTGCCCTTCTCTGGACTGCCTCAATTTGGTTAATGTCCTTGTGAAGGTGTGGCCTCCAGTACTGCAGGCAGTATAGCGCAGGGGTTTAAGGCTCTGAGCTGCAAATCTGGTGATATCCAGCAGACCAGACCTGGGTTTGAATCCCACAGCTTCCACTTGCATACTGCGTGACCCTGAGCAAGTCACTTAACTTCCCTCTGCTCCCAGGTTGCACCTGTAAAAAAGCTTTCAGCTTAGTGTGCTACTCCTGGTTAAACAACTAAAACTGCACGCAGTACTCCAGATGGGGCCTAACCAGTGTCTTGTAAAGAGGGATTATTACCTCCCTCTTCTGACTTGTGATACCCCTACTAATACACCCCAACATCCCTCTAGCCTTACCTACTGCTTTAGTGGTCTGCTTGGATGATTTCAGGTCATCGGTGATGATGACGCCCAAGTCTCTTTCTTCCCTTGTGACTGCCAGCAACTTCCCTCCCAGCCTATAGGTGACTTCAGGGTTTCTCTTCCCTATGTGCATGATCTTGCACTTCTTTGCATTAAACCCCAGTTGCCACTCTTCCGACCATTTTGCTAGTTTATCCAGATCTCTTCTCATTCTGCCCACCCCATCTGGATCATCTACACTGTTGCAGATCTTGGTGTCATCTGCAAACAGATAAACCTTACCCTCCAGCCCATCTGCAATGTCACTGATGAAGATGTTGAAGAGGACTGGCACCAGGACTGAGCCATCCCCCCAAGAGGGAGTAAGCAGCCACACCATTTCCAAACCAGGGGGTGCACCATATCGTAAGTGGTAAAGTGTCAACTGTAACTGTAATAAACCTTATTGGATAGTCTGTGAAGAATACACAACCAGCAGAGCATGGCCTCCAAGAAGAAGCCCAGTGCAGAGTTGTATGAGCCCTATTTGATGGAAGCACAACTCCAAGGAGGAAACTAGGGCAGCAGGAGAGCGCTACCGTCCATCCGGAACACTTCCATCTCCCTGATATCGAAAACCTTACTAAGAACTGGGTTTTCCACCTCTCTTTCTCTGACCAAGTCAGCCAGAACCCACTTTAACAGGTATGAGCCTAATTGGGGAGACCGCATCCCGGCCTCTGGCTGCCCAGAGGCCCGAGATGCTACTGCCCCCTGTGATCGATTATGGCCTTGGTCGTGGAGTGTACTAATAAGGCAGTAGTTGAAGGGAGAACAGCCCTATCTAACGGGCGCTCATCGCTCTGGTCCATGTCATGGTCCACATCCTCCCCCCCATGCCCAGACATCATCCAAAACTCAGGCCAAAACCACCTAAGAATATGCCATGGCACAGCAAATTATACACCCCCCCAAATGTCTGAGTCCTAGCAGGCTGCTCCCCCCAGAGCACAGGCCCCCTCCCAGCACCACCATGCCCCAGGCAACCCAGTCTGCCAGGCCCCAGCCAGCACAAAGCTATCTTTAAGTTGCCCCTATTGCCCGCAAGCTGAGGGGCCCAGCCAGGAGCCAGTGACCAAATCGGCTACTCAACACACCTCACAATGTTGCTGTAGAAATCTCAGTGCCCGAAACCAGACCAGGGAGGAGGACCGTTGCAACATATTGAAGAATATTCAGAAAGAAGGAGCTCAAACCGAGGGGGAGATCCTTTGCAGCATGTCTTTCAGAAAGTCTGTGGTGGATTGTGGAGAAGGTAGGCCAGCAGTAAAGGAGTCATCTGCTGGGCATTGAGCTGAAAACCTCTGTGGTACAGCTAGCCTGAATGGTATTTCATAGCCCCGCTTCTGGAGATCCTGTAGGGTCTCAGCAACTGAGGTATATGAATGCTGTCTGGTCAGAAACTGGATCATTAAGCTGGAGGGGTACGAGGTTCTAAATTTAAGCTTGTGCTGCCTTAGCATCGCAAAAATAGGGATATATTCCCTGCGCCCCCCATGGTGTATGGAGCATAGTCGTTATCAAGGTAGATTCTGGTAGCACCATAGAACATTTTTCCTTGTTTCCATGCCTTCCGAAGAATTGGTTTCTTCATTTGGTATTGAAGGAATCTGACTATTATAGATCATGGTCTGGCATTGGGTGTGGAGGGCTTGGGTCCCAGAGCTCAGTGGACCTGCTCAATTTCTAGCTGCATGTCCACATCTAACATCAGGGAAGTGCGTAAGAGAGTATCCATGAAATCCTGTTTGTCACGGCCCCATGTGCACTGGGAACTGAATAAATTTGAATATCACAGCGTCTATGATGGTTCTTGGCATCTTCCTGTCATTCCGCCGTCAGCTGGCAGACTTTAATAACTTGCTGCAGATTAGTTTGCATTTGGGAGACTTGGGTTGCAGTAGTTGCTTGCGAATCTTCCACCGATCTGACTTTTCCCTCAAGAGCAGTAATGTTTGTCTGTAGTGATATAAGGGAGTCTTTGAATGTACAAAAGTTGTATTAAATCTCGGTAAGGTCTGCCAGAATTTTGTCTGTTTTGGAGTCCATGTCTGTATTCAACAAAGTAGAGACTTGTTTTGTTTTGTGCTTGGTCTTGGACTTTGCGGCCTTCCGGGGAGATGAGCATGCGGATTGCTGCGATAGTTCAGAGGCAGCCGAGTCAGAGATATCAAGTTGTTCAGTATCTTCAGCGTCCTGCTGCAGAATTGAAAAGTGGTTATTTCCTTTATCTTATGCAGTAGCCATTCTTTGTCAGTAATTTTGAATAAGTTTTAAGCCAAAATAATAAGTTTTAGGAGGGAATAGGCTAGTTAGGATAAGGAGTTCCGTTCTTAGGCGGCCATACCACAGATGACGTCGCCCAAAGTCCCAGCACTACTTTTTCTATTTTGAAGTAATTTTCTTATATTACTTGTGTTTTATAAATTTGAAACACACAGAGATTTTTTTTAAAATTTATTAACAATGTTGGGGACCCATTTCATAATTGCAATAAGGCACTCCATGGGTGGCATTATGGTGGACTAACAGCCCTTCTCAGGTGGTGGAAGCACTCGGCCTTGATTCCTGCTTCAACTCACCTGAGGGCCATTATCCCACCATAATGACCCCCGGCTATGCCTTATTGCTTAAACAAGGCAGTAGGGCTGGACGGGATGCACCCGAGGATACTGAGGGAACTGAAGGGGCCGGCTGCACCTTTTTTTTTTTTTAATTATTTGGTTTATTGAAAGTTCAAGCTGGGAAAGCCTATACAATCAAACTCTATCATTAAACTATAAATACACGAAACAGTCTTGATAATAAATACAGTAAAAATAAAATCAGTCATGGGTCACTACATTAAAAACAAAATTTGTTCTGAATAAAAATGATAAAATATTAACATATTAAAAACCATAAATGTGTGGGAGGGGGGCCTCTATATTCCATTATCAAAGTTTATGTTATCCAGATTCCTTTGTGTAGAAAGTATGACTCACAGGTGGGAGAAGTCACAAAGATAGTTAACGTTTCAAGTCGAAGTATCCATATAGTTAATATCAGGTGGATATAGCACTATCGAATTATATAGGTAATAAACAAAAGACACAACATGAGAAGAAGCAAGGTCTGTGGGTTAACCAGGGATCTGTGGATCTAGATCTGAATACAAGTCCCACTGAGTCCATCTACTTTGAAAAATCGGCAGTCTTTGTTGTAAAGTGAATGTGAATCTCTCAAATCTTTGAATGTGTTGTATAATACTAATCCAATATGATATTCCCAGTGAGTGTGGAAGGAGCCACCATTTGGTGATGGTTTTGGCAGCCACCGCTATAAAAATTGACCATAAATACTTCGCTTTCCCTCCCACTCTGTTGGGTAGATACCCAGTAATAGGTGTTCGGGGCCTAGTGGGGTGGTTAAACCTAGGATTTGTATAATATGTTTTATTATCTGTTCCCAAGAGGATCAAATCTTTAGTACAAGTCCTAAAAATATGTGCTTGTGAAGCTACCTCTTCCCCACACCGCCTCCAACAGGCGGGAGGTGTGGAGGGGTCCCATTTAGAGACAAAAGTGGGACAGGAAAGTAATGTGTACACAGCTTCCATAAAAATTCTCTCCAAATGGGCGAGGAGGTAGTCCTCCAGGTGACCCCCATTTGTTAGGCCATTGTTTTCTATCTAATGCTATGTTTAAGTCTATTTCTTATTTATGTTTAATTGGGTCAGGGTGCAGAGAGCAAGGTTTTGGCTCCACTGGGGACTGGGGACCCATCTGGAGGGATGCAGACCTGCACAGGGGCAATGGCCTGCATCCTTCCAGGAAGGGGACCGTTGTTCTTAGTGAGCAGTTTAAATGCTTCATTGGCAAGCATTTAAACTAGCCAACGGGGGTGGATGAAGGAAGCAAGGTAAATCTAACTGCCCACCCCCACAGGAAAATGTAGTCAGCAGGAAGAAAAATAATGTCACAAAATCACCAGAAAGTACTGAACTTGGCAGAAGAGGAGAAAAAAGGGGAATAGGGGGAGGTCAGGGGAGGTGTTTGCAGAACATGGAGGGCCATGTATGCAAAGGCCTGCAGCCTAGGGAACAAAATCCCTGATCTGACAGCCATGATAGCAGAGGCTGACCAAGATATTGTAGCTATTACAGAGATATGGTACAAAGGGAACGATGAGTGAGATGTAGCTATACCAGGATATACTTTGTTCAGGAGAGACAGGGAGGGTAAGAAGGCAGGTGGGGTGGCTGTTTACATCAAAGAGGGTATAAAGGTAGCAGACGCACAAGGGATGCAGGGGGAGGCAGAAGCACTGTGGGTCACCCTGGAGACAGGCAGTGGCACAGCTTATTTGTACAGGTATAATGTACAGACCCCCTGCCCAAAGGGAGGAATTGGACAAGGACCTACTGGAAGTCATCCATACGATGGCAGCTAAGGGGAGGTGTTGCTGGTAGGCGACTTCCATATGCCAGAAGTTGATTGGAGCATCCCAGTGGTAGCAGCAGCCAGGGGCAGAGACATCCTGGACTCCCTGCAAGGGGCTTGCCTCAAACAGTTAGTGTTTGAGTCAATTCAGGAGGGAGTGATCTTGGACCTGGTTGTAACCAATGGGCACAGAATTTCATATTTCAGGGTGGGTGAACACCTGCGGTCCATTGACCATCGCACAATGTGGTTCAGTATCAGTACTGCAGCAGGGTCTTGCCACACAAAAGCAAGAGTTCTGGACTTCAGGAGGGCAGACTTCACAAAGATGGGGATGTTTCTTAGGGAAGTCCTAGCGGAGGGAGGGGGGGTCAAGGAACTATGGGCCTATATAAAAGGAGTCATAGTGGAGGCAACAAACCTTTGCATTTGACAAATAGACAAGGCAAGAGGAAAAAAAACACTATGGTTCTCGCAGGACATGGCAGGGGAAAGTAAGGGCAAAAAAGATGGCATTTAGGAAATATAAGACACACAAAAGGAGGAGGACAGGGCAGTATATCTACAAAAGCTATGGAAGGAAGGGAAAGCAGTCAGGAGCACCAAGGTGAAGATAGAGGAGAAAATAGCAAAAGAAGTAAAGAAAGTGGACAAGACGTTCTATAGGTACTTTAGCGAAAGGAGGAAGACGGGGGGGGGATAGTAAGATAAAAAGGGGGGGAAGTAGTGGGAGTGGAAGAACAGGATAAAGCATCAATCCTGAACAAATAATTCTGTTCAGTTTTCACGGAGGAAGGGGAAGCTGAGGGACCACAGTTAAAAATCAGGATTGGAAGGGAGGTGGGCATAGTCTGTTTACAGGGGAGAGAGTCCTAAAGGAACTCAAAAAACTTAAGGTAGACAAGGCAATGGAACCAGATGGGATACACCCTAGAATATTAAAGGGATTAAGGGTGGTACTAGCTGCACCATGGGCATCCCTGTTCAACAAGTCACTGAATATGGGAGTAGTTCCAGAGGACTGGAGAAGGGCTGATGTAGTCCCTAGCCACAAAAGTGGGAGCAGGGAGGAGGTTAGAAACTATAGAGCTGTTAGCTTGACCTCAGTGGTGGGGAAAATTATGGGATAGCTGTTAAAAGAAAGGAAAGCAGAGCACCTTGAATCCAACAGACCACAAGATCAGAGGCAGCACAGATTCACATCAGGAAAGTCATGTCAAACAAATCTGATAGATTTCTTTGACTGGGTGACCAGGGTGGTAGATTGGGGCCGGGGGGCTGTGGATGTGGCGTACCTTGACTTCACTAAGGCGTTTAACACCATGCCACACAGGAGGCTTGTGAACAAGCTGGGCAGCCTGGGAATGGGTCACAAGGTGGTGAACTATGTTGGAAATTGGTTGAGGGATAGAATGCAGAGGGTGGTGGTAAACTGTGCTAAATCCGAGGTAGAGATGGTGACCAGCGGGGTGCCACAGGGATCAGTTCTTGGGCCAGTACTGTTTAATATCTACATCAGTGACATTACAAAGAGGCTTGAGAGGAAGGTAAGCCTCTCAGTAGATGACACTAAGATCTGCAATAGGGTAGACAGTCCGGGAGGGGTGGAGAAAATGAGGAGGGACCTAGCTAAACTGGAGGAATGGTCCAGAGTGTGGCAGCTAAGATTCAGTGTGAAAAAGTGCAAAATCATGCACTTGGGGAAACAGGAACCCAGGAGAGGATTACAGGATGGGGGGTGAGTTATTTGCGACCACTAAACAGGATAGAGATCTAAGGGTAATCATAATTGATGACCTAAAGGTGGCCAGGCAATGCACCGAGGCAGTGGGGAGAGCCAATGGGATGCTGGGGTGCATAGAGAGGAGCATCACCAGCAGAAGAAAAGAGGTGGTGATGCCACTATACAGGTCATTAGTGGAATACTGTGTCCAGTTCTGGAGGCCGCATCTCAGAAAAGACATAGACAAGGTAGAGGCAGTTCAAAGAAGGGCAACAAAAATGGTGCAGGGCCTACACCAAAGGTCATATGAGGAGAGATTGGAGTAACTCAATATGTATACACTGGAGGATAAGAGAGAGAGGGGTAACATGATAGAGACCTTCAGGTATCTAGAGGGAATAAATAAGGTAAAGGAGGGCAGCGTCTTCCAGAAGAAAAGATGCTCTAGAACAAGAGGGCATGACATGAGACTGGAAGGAGGTAGAGTAAGGAGCAACGTGAGAAAGTACTTCTTCTTGGAAAGGGTAGTGGAGACAAGGAACAGCCTCCCAGCAGAAGTGGTGGGGATAAAGACAGTAGGAGATTTCAAAACTTCTTGAGCTAGACATAGGGAACCCTAGCAGTTCAAAAAAAGAAGTGAAGCCAGAGATAAAGTAGGATATGCGGCACTTCTCGTAGGAAGGGTAACAGGGCAGACTGGATGGGCCTCTTGGTCCTTATCTGCCATCAAATTCTGTGTTTCTGTAGGGTCCATAGAGAAGGCTTGGTCTCACAAGTAATTGACATTTGGTTGCAAAATTGCCTTCTCACCCGAAGGGAAGGCCCAAATCTTTTCGAAAGGCAACTTCACCACGGACTGGCTGCACCTTGACGCATCCTTTTCAATCTATCATTAGAAACAGAGGTAAGCGGCCCGCTGGTGCAGCGGTGGGATTTCGCAGGACGCCGGGCGATCCGGTTCGAACGGACCTGGGTCGCCGGAGGTCAAGCCGGGAGAAGGATCGAGCGCCCCACGGACTGCTCTCCTTCTCCAGGGGAGGGCAGGTCAGTGATCGGGGCACCAGTGACCTTGGGCGGAGGCCCCGGGAGTCACAGCCACCGACACTCAAAAATTGACTTGGGGCGGCCGGACGTCATTACATCATTGCACGCTCCCGCCCCAGAAAACCGGAAAATGGACGGCTGCCAGCCGCCTTCCACATGAAGCAGCGCTGCTTCAATTAGCCTCCAGGCCGGCCCTCCGACGCAAAATAGTATCTGCGGGTGCTTTCCCCGCCCATAGCCCCGCCCGTAGCAGGGGTGTCGGGTATCGGAGGGCTCTGAGGCTGATCTGGAGTAGGTGGAAGCTGCACGGGCTGATAGTCCTGGGCGGTCGGCGGTTAGGCGAGGAGGAAAAAATGTAAAAAAAAAAAAAAAAAAACAGGGGAGGTGCCACGGTACTGGAGGAAGGCAGATGTAGTCCCACTACACAAAAGTGGGAATAGGGAGGAAGTAAGGAATTACAGGCCTGTAAGCCTGACATCGGTGGTGGGCAAGGTAATGGAATTGCTACTGAAGGAAAGGACTGGGTAATACCTTGTTGCCAATGGACTGCAGGATCCAAGGCAATGGGGTTTCACAGGGGGGAGGTCTTGCCAGACAAACCTGATTGAATTCTTTGATTGGATGACCAAAGAGGTGGATCAGGAAGGGGAGGTGGACGTGGACTACATGGATTTCAGTGAAGCCTTCGACACTGTTCCACATAAGAGGGTGATTAGCAAGCTGAGGAGCCTAGGAGTAGGGCCAAAAGTGGTAAAATGGGTGGAAAGTTGGCTGAGCTACAGGAGTCAAAGGGTGGTGGTAAATGGTACCCACTCTGGAATAGGCAGAGTGACTAGTGGGGTGATGCAGGGGTCAGTACTGGGGCCGGTCCTCCTCAGTGTCTTTATAAGTTACATTGCAGAGGGACTGCAAGGGAAGGTATGCCTGTTCGTGAGGGACACGAGGACACACGTGGGGGGGGTAGACAGAATGAGGGATGATTTAAAAAAAAAAAAAAAAAAACTGAAAGAATGGTCGTGGGTTTGGCAGTTGGGTTTTAATGCAAGAAAGTGCAAAGTCATGCATAAGGGGCAGAGGAACCCAGAGGCAACCATACCAAATGGGAGGAGAGATACAGACAGTCACAAAGCAGGAAAGGGACCTGGGAGTGATCATATCTGATGACCTAAAGGTAGCTAGACCGTGTGACAAGGCAGTGGGAAAAGCTAGTGAAATGCTTGGATGCATAGGGAGAGGTATCACCAGCAGAAGGAGGAAGGTAATATTGCCCCTGTATAGGTCACTGGTGAGACCCCACCTCGAGTACTGTGTCCAGTTCTGGAGGTCCCATCTCTGAAAGGACATAGATAGGGTGGAGGCGGTACAAAGGAGGGCAACCAAAATGGTACAGGGCCTACACCAGGAGCCCTATGAAGAGAGACTCAAGGATTTAAATATGTACTCCCTGGAAGATAGGAGGGAATGGGGGATATGATGGAGACATTCAAGTACCTAACAGGGATAAACAAAGTACAGGATAGGAGCATTTTCCAAAGGAAAAAATGCTTGAGAACAAGGGGACATAATATGAAGCTGGGGGGGGAAGCTCAGGGGAAACGTGAGGAAGTACTTCTTCATGAAGAGGGTAGTGGACGCTTGGAGTGACCTTCCAGAGGAAGTGGTGGGGGCTAAAACAGTCCCAGGATTTAAGAATGCATGGGATAGACACAGGGGAATCTTATGTGTGTGTGTGTGGGTGTGTGTGTGTAAGCCAGAGTCCAAATAGGGTCTGTCTCTGGTGGCTCTGTAGGTAGGGAATTTGGGGCAGACTAGGTGGGCCAGGTGGTCCTTATATGCCAACAACTTCTGTGTTTCTAACTGGGACCATTTTTATTGACCTTACTAAGGTGTTCGACTTGGTAAATCACCCTCTGCTAATACACAAATTGGCATCTCTAGGTGTCTCCCCTACTGCCACTGACTGGTTCTCTGGCTACCTCAGCGACCCCCAACAATTTGTTAAGTTTAATGGGGCCCACTCTATCCTAACTGCTGTCAATGTCAGTGTTCCCCAAGGTTCCATCCTGGGCCCACAATTATTTTCTGCCTTTATCAACGATATCCCAAATGCCCCTTCTTGCTGTAACACCGTCGTTTACACCGACAACCTGGTGCTTTACTCCAGCTTCAAATGTCTGAGTCATATCAATTCCATGCTCAACACTGACTTTTACAAAGTTCAGAGCTGGTTAGTTCAAAATTGCCTCGCCCTAAATGCAAACAAGACTCCAGCCATGCTCTTTGGGTCCTCTCAAAAAGCTCGGGCTTGCGCTACTGGCTTAGATATCCACTGCTTTGATGGCTCCCCTGTCACTGTGACTAACCACTTCAAATATCTAGATGTTACCCTTGATACCGCCTTTGACATCTTGCAGCATATCACAAACATCTGTAAGTCCATTGTTGTCATGATCAGGCTCGCCTACTGGGTCAGATATGCCCTGACCCCAGAAGCTAGGGTTGCTATCGCCCAGGGAGTCCTGTTCCTACCCTCTCCTATGGTATCACCTCATTCTACCAGGCTAGTGCGAGCAGCCTCTCCAAGTGAAGTGTCTTCCACAATAATGTATGTAGGTTCGCCCTATCGGCCCCTCGACTGACCCACCATTGTACACTGTATTCTAGTTTGGGATGGCTCCCCCCTCAGTGCCTCTACACCTTAGGCTGTCTGATTAACAACATCCCCGCTCCTTCACACCAGCCTCACTGACTTGTATGCAAATACCTGCAGACCAAGCATACTGCCTCTGTTCCAAGGATCAGGCCTTCCTGGCCCTATCCAAGTGCTCCTCTAAAATGGGTGAGCAGGCATTCTCCTGTTTCACCCCTAGGATATGGAACTCCATACCCTCTCACCTACCTGCTAGCCAGTCCCACCACTCTTTCAAATGAGAACTATTCAGCTGTTTGAAATCCTCTGACGAATGCTCTTGTACATGACTCTACTGGTGGTTACTGTTCTGCACTAATTATGTCCACTTGATTATTGTTGCTATGCTTTGACCCTTTGTTGCCACTGTTTTTGGCTACACCACAATTTATGTACTATTCCTTTATCATCTTGCTGTTTGAGGATTGCTGATTCCTGCGTGAGTAAGTCACACTGCAGAGGAGCTCCATTTCTAAAGCCACGTATGAGGTCCAGCAGTTGTTGGATCTCCGGGGCTTTCATCCTAGAGGGAATGTACAGGCATGCCATTATAACCTCAACTTGGTTTAGGGTACCTTGAACAATTATCAGCCACACTTCCCTGTCCCCTATAACTTTACTCTCCTGGAAGGGGTACCTTGGGGGATAGGTATGGCAACCTCTGCGCTTGCCCTTGGATGGTTAGGAGCTGTATTTATGGCTAAACCCAAATTTGTTGAGTTTCCAGTGTTTGGAGGCAACCGGATGTGTCTTCTGTAGAAATATTAAGTTGGGGTGTTCGTGTTCTTTTCTTAAAATGTGACAGCACCTGTGCCCACCTCACTGGATTATTCAACCGTTTGACATTTAGTGAGTACTGAAGAAAAAGAATATTAGGACTCATGAGGCATGATATCAGCTGTCTGCTGCTTCTTTTCCTCGGTGGTGTTCCAGGCCTGGTGAGCCAGTCTCATTGTGATGGTGGCTGCGTGTGGCTTATCCAAAGCTAGGGTAAGGGGAATGCTCTGATTTGTAAGTTAATTTTTGGGCCTGCTTGATGGTTGTGAAGGTTTTCTGTCCATCCGCAAAAATGCACAATCATCTTGGCTGAATACGGGGTATAAAATTTCATACCTTGTGATTTAAGAATCTTTAACACCGGTGTATAGTGCCCAATGTGCATGCTTGATTTCCAGGGTGTATATCTGGCAGAGATCGAGGGCGGTTCTTAACAACTGTTGCAAGAAGGGTATTAAAGCTGAGCCCTTTTCTCACTCTTGCATGCCATACAGGCAGAGATTATTCTGTCTGTTATGGCCCTCTGCAACCTCTAGTTTTTCCTCCATTTTCGGGATGGTTATGTGAATTTGAAGGATGGCTGACTCTGCGATGTCCATGTGGCTGTCTGTCATTGTGAACTGGGCCTCCTGGTCTTCTGCTTTCTTTTCCAGTTTAGTTATATATGTCTGGAGTGCTGTAGCTGTGTTGCAAACCTCCCATCTAAAGTCTCTAAGCTCTTCTGTAAGTAGGTCTAATTTTCTGTTCACCTACTTCACTGATGGAGGTTTGGATTTTTGTTTGTTAGAGCTCTTTCTGCAGCCCAGTTTCAAAGAGGTGACTGAGGCCCAGGAGTGCTCACTCTCCGAACCTCCCACCTCCCATCTATCACTGTCCTCTGCATCACAGCGCGATATGCTGGGACCAGTTATCTCCATTTGATCAGCAAGATACCCTCTCTCTAGCTGATGCAGTATTAAGTCCATTTAACAGCCTTTTGGGAATTTTTTTTAACTATCTTTTGTATTTTCAAATGCAAAAAGTACATTTGATACTTGCTTGGCTCTGAGCCTAGGATACTGTATAAGCAATCATTATATCAGTATACAGGATGTTCTTCTCCCTACGTTACCTCGCTTGGGGGACAGTATTCGTTTATAGTACACATAATATAATTGAATATATTTGCCTAATAGGCCAATGCAACAGTGACTATGGACTGGTATATCTTATAGTTCCAGAAAGTTCCATTTGTGCCTTCTGCACAATACGATGCCACTCACAGTGGTATGATAAGTCCATGCTAATAGTACCTGTACAGAATTAACCTTTTGAGAAAAATTGAATCTCATCCTGCAGGAAAAGTAATTTTCACAACCACAGTAGATACACCTTGGTAAATTGCAAACAGAACAATGATATTTGCATGCAGTAAACTTTAAAACCTTACTAGATCGTGTTCAAAACAACTAACTGTGGCAGAATGTCTTGCAGGTAAGTAAAAGTAAACACTCACCCTTATGCTTGTATGTAGTTTTTGTAACAGGTTTTAGACCAGTAAAAATGAGGAAAACCTGCTGGAATTTGTTAAACCTTCTGGACTCCGTGTCATGGAGTCGGGTGTGCGCACGTGTAGTGTGCTTGAGACATACACGCAGTATCGGCCATCTTGCTGCCTTCGGCTTCCCTCCAGCTGCTAGAGCCTGCCAAAACCCTATGCGGCTGCAAGAAGGGGTAAAACTTTTAATTTCGGTAATAACAACAGCTCCCGGTATTCAACATACCTTCATAGCTGCCTGATACAGTAAACTGTACTAAAATTAACTTTACAACTGCAGCTTGTTTTATTTCACTCCCTGGTTATTTCCAAGTCTGCGATAGTTACTGATTGAATGCACATTACGTGACAGTTCAAATGTAGCATTCAGTTCACCCCAATCTTCTCCCTCAGAAGCATGTTCACATTCTTAACTTACAAAGTTGACTTTAATCCATTCAGGTCTTTTACCTGCTTTCAAGGGGTCTGTATAAAAAAAGTTTTCTCCACATAAGAAATGTGTAGCACTGCTGGGAATTGTAATGCATGCACCATTTTAAGTGTTCTTAGTCCCATCTGAACTGCTTCAAATTCCTTTTTTTTTTGGGAGCATCACAAAACTAAATGTTCAGAAAAAAAATATACGGGTGTTCCATCATCCAAATGCATCAGTCTCTTTTTTTTTTCTTTGTGGCTGCCAGAATTGAATCATTAATGTGCACTCCTGTCATAATAATAAAGATTGGTGGTCTGAGTTCTGTCCCCATTAGTAGATAATTTAAGAACTGAAGGTCTGATCCCTATGCTCACCGGGGAACTCTGAGGATCCAGATATTGCCCATTCTCAAGGTGTTCCAAATGGATCTGTAACAGTTTATTTTCTGCCACGATGCCGGTGACTGCTGTGGCTGTTTGCTTTGCGATTCTACTGCTCCCTTTGTTTCCCTCGAGATGGCATTCAGCCTTAGTTCCATAGCGGTAAATTTCCTGGAGAGTCCTTTCACCTCTTTATCTAGCTTTGTGATAGCCTTGAATAGAGTTGTGGTCGTGGGCTCCCAGGCTCCCTGTGCCTCAGGGCCACCCATCTCTGCTATTTCTGGCTGTTTGCCAGCTTTTGATTTCCTGCTGTCCTGTGGGTCAGCTTGCCGAGGTTTTACCATGATTTTATGTTCCATAACGTAGATCAGATTGTGCAGAATTCTCCAGTGGAGGCAATGCTGTAATTAGTTTACCACCTGAAGTCACAAAAAGAGTGATTTTTATAGTTTTGTGGCTTTAGAAATTATCTCCTCTGCAGTCCGACGTACTTGGTTGGCTGCAGGCCATGCCCCATTTCTTTCGAGAGTGTTAACAAGAGTGGGTGCTCTGCTCGTTTCTTCAAGCTGTCATCTTGACAAAGATGTCACCAGACGTGTCATTTTTTTTTATTAAATCAGCTACTCTCCCCTCTCAGTGTTAACTGTAGCCTCAGGAGTAGTACACAGCCGCATCAAGAGCCAGGGTGTCCTCCTTTGTTACAGGGCTGGTAAGCATTCTTTCTCACTCGGGCTCATCTACCTGCTCCCTCACTTTAACTTACTCGCACTTGCACTCCCTAACAGCCGCATCTGCCACGCTTGCATAAAAATACAAAATAAATTCAGGAAATTAAAGGAAGGAATAATATAAAGAATAAACAGCTGATGTGTTTCGCAATACATTTGAGTTTAATCACAAAGTTGTATTGGGAATTATTTTTAGTATTCATTTTTATTAATTTAGTGTATTTTTAATTTAACGTCTTTATATGTAACAATTTTGTTTCAATTGTTTTTTTCTCTTGAAATATTTTACCGGGGACCCATTTTATAAGTGCAGTACGACACTCCAGGTTGGTGGTTGTCAGTGATAAACACCTCACTATCCACCTGTTCGAGTGTTTATCCCATGAAAACCACCTGCCTATCATGTCGTATTGCTTACGTATTCAGTAAAAAACATTCTACCCATTAAATGTGTAGAAAGACAGATGACTGACAGGTGGATAGGGACTACTTTTTACTAGTTACTTTTAACAAAAGAAAATACCAGTTTTTAATTTAAAAAAATGTGGCATTTCTTTGTTTTTTAAATTGCTTCTCAGCGCTGCCCAATGGCCCAGTGGAGGTACAGTGTGTTTTCATGGTAGAGACCTGGGTTCAAGAGCGGACTTAGGGAGCCAGAATCATGGAAACCAGGGCTGGGGAGAGCTGCCAACAGCAGCACTAGTCGGCCTGGTATGTGAGGTGGCAGGTGCCTGGCAAAACTGACAGCCACTTGCAGTGGGCTGGGTAGCCTGTCCCATGCAAGGAGTAGGATAGGTGCACTCAGAGTACACTGTATTGTTCAAGGCCACTAAAAGGCTGGCTAAAGTCACAGGGTGGGGATGGAGGGTAGATAAAAACAAGGAGACAAACCCCACTGCCATCTAAATGATGTTGAAAAGTCCTGACTAGACTATATCCCTGATGACTGCAGCTGGCCAGCGGATAAAGTAAAAATGAGAAAAAAAATAGTTTCTCGCTGTACCCATTGTATAAGTGCAAATAATTTCACAGAACTCGGTCCCACAAGTTAGAACATAATGTGGAAGGTAAAGTGAGAGTAACCCCCCCGCCACAGCAACCCCTCAACAGTACTCACTGAAACACTCTAGGATCTACCATTGTCATGTGCAACATCCAGCTTTGCCATTTTGTATTAAATTGGTTAAGCCATTCATGTAATACTGCGGTTACTTTTTCCTGTTGATAAATATCTAACACTATCTTTCGCCGTTCTGCAACCGTAGGGACCCTGGGGGACATCCACCACCTTGTTATTGCTTTCTTGGCCACCAAAAGATATCAGAGTAATGACTTGGACCAAGAGGGACTACATCTAGGAGGGATTGAAAGCAAAGCCATTTCAATTGTTAAATCTGTTGGTTCACCCAGGCAGTCCTCCAGTTCCTGGTGAATGGCATGCCAAAAAGGAATTATGAACAGACAAAACCAAAAATGGCCCTGATCAACTGGATTACATCCACAGTCACCATAAGATTGTGGCATGTATTTCATGAGGACCGCTGTAGTGCAAAAGTACCTGTACCAGCACTTCCAAGCATATTCTCTCCAAAAATTATGTTATGTTACCTTTATTGCAGGTATTGCATATCTCATCCAGGAGTCAAAGGAGACAGTAGGGCCCTGGTCTCTATTCCAACTGTCCAGAACAGATTATGTACAGTTCCCCAGAGTATCTTGAAGAATGGAATATATATGAATTATTAAATGTTTCCAAGCTTTATTTATTATCTAGAATATTTAATAGTATAGCTAATGTAGGGGGCGGGAGGGGGGCTTAGGTTCAGGTAATTTAGTGTATTGTTTTTGTTTATGCAGAATGTAAGTTCAAACCTGTAAGTATCTGTAATGTTCTTGGCGAGTAAGGCCGTATTTAGTTTGTAACTCTTCAAATGGGACCACTCCCATCGGAGTTACGAATTGATGTATGTATCTGAGTCCAAGCTGTCACCAACATTTAAATGATAATTCCGGGGAGTAGGGGGGCACTGTGGAGCAGCACAGTGATGGACGTCTCTCTATTTTGTCTCCAGACTTTGTCTTACAAAAATTCGGATTAAAACTTAAATATTCTGATTACTGCCCCAAATTTGGTGCAAATAGCTATCGGAAGTAGGGTAGCACAAAATGGGACCCAAGAAAGACAGGAAACATGGGTCCAGTGGTCTGGATTTGTTCCTTTCTTCAGTGGGCCCTACGACAAGCTTAGGGCCTGGTCCATCGAATGGTACTATGACCACGGAGTTACCAGCGGCGCAAGTAATGGCTCTACTTACCAAAATTCAAGCTGATGGAGAGGAAACTCTCAAGCGGTTGACAGCAGTGGAGGCTAAACTCAATGAGAATGATAATACGATAAAAGAGCACTCAACAGCGATCAGTGACCTATCGGAAGCAAAAATAAGACAATCAGAATGCAATGCTTCCTTTGTCCGGGACTTTCATTTTTTAAAGAGCAAGTTGGAATCTCTAGAGAACTCTCAGCGACGGGCCAATGTGCGGGTAGTAGGCTTTCCACTACGACTCACGGGCCGGGCCGATCTTCTAAATAACCTGAAGATAATGATCTTTGTGGACTTAAAACTACTGCCATTGGACTCTGGGATCTCCATAATCAAGGCCTTCACCATTCCGCAAAGACTGCGACCTCGGGGAGAAACATCCCAAAGGCCTGTAACAATGATTGCCACGCTGTCGCCTGCAGAGGCAAGAATCCCTCTCCTGCAAGTGGTCAGGGTCAGGGGAGATATAGTGTGGGAAGGCTGTCGTTTGGCTCTATTTCCAGACTTGTCTGCACAGAATCAGAACCGTAAAAGGGAACTGCAACTCATAAAAAAGGACCTTTTACGGAATGGAATCCAGACCCAGCTGATATACCCTGCGAGGCTGCAGGTGCACCATGAATCCAAGATGCACATATTTGTGGATCTGGTACAAGCGACAGAATTTACGGGGAAATTAATTCAGAAGATGAGTCCAGACCCAGTGACCTCAGACGAAGATGAGGAAGGCTGAAAGGGACTATAATCGGGACTTTCAGGTAACATTCATAGCACCCTACAAGTTCCCACCTAGGGTGGGATGAGGGGGTTACAACAGTTAAGGCCCTTCTTATGTTGATTTAATAGAGGCAGTTTATTAGTTGGAAAAGTAATAGAGAATCTAATGTTGGGAGATAAATTACATCTCTTTACTTTAACATGTGAATGTTTAATATGTTCATCTAAGTGCTGCTCTAGCATATTGTTATTGTTTAACAGATGTAATAGTCTACGAGAGGTGGGAGGGAAATTGTTGGTGCGTTCTGCACTACTCAGTTAGTGAGCTTAAAGATAGCCAGTTATTCTAAAACCTGAAAACCTGCAGGGTGAGTATATCACTGGTTAGTGCAGGTTGGACAGTGCAGCTTATTTGAGTCCAGGTCCTCTACACTGTTATTGTCCTGGATGTTATAGCCACCCCACCAATAATTTATTTCCACGAGGGGGAGGATGATATGGTGATATAGCTATATAAAGTGAATTGACGAGGTGAGAGTAACATTAATCTACATATTAATCCTCTTGGACTTTACTTCTTAAGTTAAAGCATGAAGCTCACCTATGCTGCATGAATAAGTGTACTCCTTGCTACTGATAATTGTTAAAAATGCATATTACATGCTGTGTAGGGGTCTGCGTACCTAATACCTTTTAATATGTACAATTACAGTTTGCACGGTATGTCCATAAAATATATAATGAAAATAAAATACACAAAAAAAAATGGTAAGTCCATTTGGGCTGGTAGAAAATCATAATCTGCTGAGAGCATTCTAAAATAATAAAAGATATTTTCAAATTTAGGGTGGCATTGCAGATGGTACCGTATTTTTAAGGTATGCGCAGTAAGTGGAGTAAAATTGCTCAACTTGTGTGATCTCTCCCGAGTCGCAAGTAGGATAAGATTGAGGTCAAAGAGATCACTGAGTGTAAATTCAATTAGTTTCCAGGGGGCATTGAAACTCACTAGTAACCGTAATAATATAATGCATAAAAAGGCTGCCCTAGCACACAGCTCCAAATTTGGTAGATGCATCCCCCCGTGCCAAAAAGAGTTGCAAGATCGATAAGCGAACACTGGGGTGCTGACTTCACTGTATAAACTTAGAAATCATTTGTTGCCACAAAACAAAATAATATCTGGCTGGAAAGACTGGTATGGTTTGAAGAAGATAGAATAAAAGTGGCAAAACGTTCATTCAGATGATTTCAGCATGTTGGGAAAAAAGTAAGGTGACGCATATCCCATTTTGTTCAATTACATAGAAACATAGAATTTGACGGCAGATAAGGACCGCTTGGCCCACCCAGTCTGCCCATTTCCCTGCCTACTGGATAAGCTGCAGATCCTAGTTAACCAGCAGCCTACTTCTTCCTACCCCAACCCCCTAGAATTGCCTTATGACTGTTCCATGCATGCTTGAATTCCACCACTGTTTTTGACTCCACGACCTCCTCCAGAAGGCCATTCCATGCATCCACAACCCTCTCTGTGAAAAAATACTTCCTTAAATTACCTCTGAGCCGCCCCTCCCCATCTTCAAATTGTGCCCCCTTGTTCTTGCACACCTCTTATTTTGAAAGATGCTACCCTCTTGGACTTTGTTGATTCCCTTAGTTTGAATGGCCGCTGTAAGGGGTTCAAAACTGACCAAATCAATATTATTAATATTTTTGGGAATAGTAATTCCCAAATACTTAATAGTAGTACGTGACCAATTGTTCATATATTTTATATTTTTTAAAGGAGAACGGTCAGCACTAAGGGCCACGCAGCCAAGTATGGGGCTAGTCCCAGTTTGCATCAGACTGATACTGCTGATTTCGAAGCTCACGTTTTCTGTAACTGTGAATCCCAAAATTCACTGCAGCGGACACCAGAGCTCGGCCACAACAAAAAGAGATTTAGTAGCCTGCAGTTTGTGTTAGAGGTTTTATAAGCTCCATCTAGATGTTTGCTGATTCCACTGTTCTCCTGGGTCTGTGTACAGTCCTCTGTGACTGTGCTTAGCTGAGTGAGGACAGCGGGACCAGCAAACAAAAGACCAGAGCTTATAAAGGTATAACATGCACTGCAGGCTACTGAATTTCCCAGTTCTGCAGCCCTGCTCTAATGTCAGCTGCAGAAGATTCAGGGATTTGTAATTACAGAACATTCAGCTTGGAAGTCAGCAGAATCAGTGTGGTACAATTTACTATACTGCTGTAAACAGTAATTGAAAAAAATATGTTTTTGGACACAAAGTGCAAATGGAGCCAGACCCACACTTGGGTGCGAGTCTCTTAGTGCAGACTGTTCCTCTTTACACATGTATGGAGCAACTTTTAGTCTTCTGTATTTCCCAATTCCAGGACTCATTTGGTAGTGCAATCTCTGTATAGCGTATTGTATCTTGGTGAAAATAGCTGAGTTGTTATGATATTATAGTGCACGTATACAGTACATGGGGTGTTTATATCAGTCTATTGTATATTCACAGCACAGCCTTGTTAATGTGCAGCCTCCCTGTCCCATACTTTTGGGGGTGGGGGGCTTCAGATTTGAAAACATACTGTGTGGTAAAATCTATACTTTGTTATTCAATTTAGAGGATTGAGCAGTTTTTCTTTCATTTTTATTAACCAAAATTCCACATCAGCACTCTTTCATGTATAATAAATGGTGCAGAATAAACTAAAATGGGCAAATACTATTTACAAGAATAAATTCTCTCATTCCTTTCTTTTGACCTTTAAATCAGTGCTTTATTTCCTTATAATAACTGGTCAGCAATTTCTCTCAATGTACTGACCAGGTTGATATTTTCCATAACAACCGGTTGGTTGTTATGACATTCATGAGCCATGCCAGTCAAACTATGTTGCTGCCTCATTGGCCAACATTCTGTATGTGGGTGGGGCCAAACAATCTCACAAACTGCTGGAGAAAAATTGCTGGCCTGTTATTATAAAAATAAAAGATGGGGAGGGTGTGTCATATGAGAATTTAAGCCACACCCTCATTGTGAATATGATAAACCCACGGGCTTCCATCCCTTGGGGTTTGTAGCATCCACAACTCGGTGTGCATTAAATTCTCATATCAAACCCTTCCCCATCCATTATTCTCTATTTCTCCCAAGCTGCACCCCCCCCCCGGGCACCATCACCTGGTTTTCCTGTGACTTGCCTCATGCGCTATGGGCACACTGGGTTGGTCGTGCAGTCCTTTTCTGCTGACAGAGTCTATGTTTCTATGCTCCTTTGTCATCTGCCACAGGACCAGGAGGTGCACAGCCACCAGTGTGGAGCCTGCAGGGGACCCGGCTGTCATCCAGCTATAGTTGGGGGTTTTCCACCATTTCTCTCCCCATGCCCACAGTCCATGCAGTGACTCACTGTACAAGCAGAGATGCTCCATTATGAAGCGGGTGGGATCCCTTCCCTTGCATTCTGCCATACTGCCACCCAGATTCTTCCAGGTGGCAGCTGCCTACCCCACCCCCCGAAGGAGGAGAGCTTTCGTAAGGATGCTTAGTCTTCCTTCCCTTCCCTGTCCAGCCTCTGAGCAATCTGCATCTGTTCCTGAACCTGAGACACCTATGTGGTAGGTGGCGTGGCACTGAGTGCCTCAGCCCATCATGCCACTGGGCTAGCTATCATTCCTTTATTGAGGAAAGATTGTTTCCAATGATTAATCCAAAATTGACAGTAAATTAAATGCAGACAATAACTGCAGGATTAAATACAATAGGTAAACCGACAGTTATTGCCAAGGATGAATCCCATATTTACCAGGAATTAAAACTTGCAAAAAATAATGCTTTCAAATAATCATATGTACTGTATTTCCAGTGTGAGCAACCAGCTGCAGGAGCTGGGTAGGGAGAGATGAGCCAGTAGGTGTGGCTCAAGAGAGGAATGTAAGGATGAGAGATGGATAGGGAGAGAAATATCATTCCAGAGAGTGGTGAAGCAGACAGGAAAGGAGAACTGACTGGTGGAGATTCGGTAGCAAGAGATATGGTTGGAAAGAGAGAGTGTTAAAAAGAGTGAAGGGAGTAGGATGACTGGGTTGAAGGGGGTGAGGAGTAGAGAGATGTAGGAAGGGATGGTTGCAAGCCAGTATTTAGCCAGGAAAAAGGTGTTATGTGAGAGACATCAGGCTTCAAGGTAGGGGGGACAGAGAGAGAATAAGATGTTACAACTTTCCTAATTCTTCAGTGGTCCAACAGTTTTTGATGTTTTCCTTTTCTCATTTACACTGAAGGAAAACTACACCCTCATATTTTGTACATTTTATTTTTTCTTTGTCAACAGGCGACTCTTTTTTTATAACTGTTGGGGATATATGAGATTGCTTTAGTTTATTTTCACTGTTCATACTATTTTTTAAATTTATTTATTGGAATCTTGGAAAACTCCAGTGAGCGGATGCTGGTTAATTGGTTCCACGTCATTAACAAGTACATGCATAGGTGCCGGAACCTATTGGCGTGGGGTGTCAGTAGCCCCATCACTTTTGCTCATGAGCATTTAAAGTGCCCCTTTAAAGCAGCAGTGCAACGAAAAAAGTTATTGTAAAAAGTTAGTTTTCTACTACGGTTATGAAAAATATTGGCAGAACTGTTGGATGCTGTCTATGACGTATACTGTACATTATCATTTTTGCCTGGATTCGTACCCTCCGAAGGTACTTATTGTTATTGCTGTGCAAAAATTAGGTGGCCGTCTTTTTTCTTAAGAAATAGTTATTTTGAAACTTTCATAAAATTCTTAAACAATAATGGAAACTGAAAACCTCACCACCAAAATAAACTGGAAGACGTTTGGCATCCATTACGAAGAAAAAAGGTGGGGTCAAAATTTAGCACATTTTCATTACACTGCTGTTTTAGTGCAAACAGGGTCAGAAGGAAAGTAGTCATGGTCTCTGTTGTAACTACTACAGCCCCAACTTTTCCCCATGTTTGGCACCCATGAGTCCCTGTAGCATCCCCGGAGGAGGGCTCCATTTTCCAGTTCCTGAAATCTCATTGTCCCTGAGAGCTGTATTAGCATATGAGAACATGATGTGTCAGCACCCTGTGGATTGCACAGTATGCCTGCCTGCTTAATTAGAGTTTAACAAAGCAACTGGCAGCAAGGTGTCAGCTACCACAATTTCCTTTAGTTACTTTTGCAAATTGAGTTGTAATGCAGGTTTTTTCTCCTTTTAAATTGCATTCAGTTTGAGTGTTTCAAGGGAGTTTTTTCAGGATGTTTGTACTTTCAGCATAGAGATAAATAGTATAAATGGTTGCTTGGACATCGTGTTCTCATATGCTAATGCAGCTGTCATTGTCAATGAGATTTCAACAATCATAAAATGGAGACCCCCAGAATAGTTACAGGGGACTACCATGAACAATGAAAACAAACTAAAGCAAACATATGTGTCTCCCACAGCTACAGAAATAGAATTGTCTGCTGACATTGAAACAAATAAACTCTACAAAATATGAGGGTGTAATTTTCCTTTAAGTACGGTCTGCGTTTCTGCCACTTGTTGTACACCCACTGGTTCTACGTTTGCACTGATCTGTGTGTGTTCACTGTTGTCTTGCAATTTACTTATCTTGTATTTAGGGCTGGCAGTATAGCCTAGAGGTTAAAGTAACGAGGTGTGAACGAGCTTGGTACATCCAGCAGACCAGACCTGTGTTTGACTCTCACAACCTCCGCTTGCATACCGTGTGACTCTGAGCAAGTCATTTAACCACCCAGTGCTCCCAGGTCACCCCTGAAAACAGTCACTTGTGCCTAGTGGGCCTTACCCGGTTACCAAAGACTAAAATAAAATAAAATGACTCCTTTTTTTCTATCCATATAGGTTTACATCTTCTGTTATTGTACTTTCTGTTTTGTAGGATACATTCTTGCTTCAAGCTGTCTAGCTGGATTTTGAGGATGTTCCCTTGTTGCTCAACACTTTTCCCAAAGAGTTCAGTTAAACTGTTCTGTGGAAGTTAAGAACTTATATGGCTTCAATATTGGAAGTCAGTTCATTTTTTTGGAAGTTGGAATACTTCCCAGGTTCCAAATTTTGGAAGTCAAAGTTGTCAAGAAAAATTGTTTTGGAAGTTCAAATAAAATTTTAATGATAAAATAAGCTTTTGTTCAGAAAAATCAAAATTTTTGACTTCCATACCTCCAATATTGGAAGTCAGCTAATTTTCTTTTTCCCTGTTCGGTAGTCAAATGCCTGCTTGCCCTCAGTGCTGGCAATTTTTACCTTATTTTTAGAAGTTAAATGCTTCCAAAATGGAGTAGAAAAATGGAGTGCTTCTGCCTATGTGTCTGTATTTATCAGGGTGCCTGTGTTGTGAGCTCCCTCATTTTTCTAAAATCTGCCCTATGTAGAAGCATGGTGTGTGACTTACTTTTCATTTTTCCTGTTTTTTCCAATGATGAATCTGATGATATAATGATCATATAATTCCCCAGTGTCTCTGCAAATATCTGACCAAATCATCCTTTATTGCTTGAGATTAGGTTAGACGTTGCTTGCTTCCTGTTGGTTCCCTTGACAAAAATTGTAGTAGACAGTGGTCCTCTATAATATCCAAAAATGTTCTGCTTCACCTGGTTGTAGCTATTCTTCCTTCCCAGTCTATGTCTAGGTGATTGAAATCACCCATGAGCAACATGCTTCCTTTGGCTATTGCCTTTCAGATTACCTCATATAGTTTAAGATCCTGGTTCTCCTTCTGGCCTGGTGGTTTATAGCATAGGCCAAGAATGACTATGTCTCCGCTTCCATTTGAGATGCTCAACCAGCATGTTTTGTTCTTGTCTGTGCTAAGGTCCTCTCCTATATTTCAGTTAACAGCAATTGTATTTTGACATACAGTACAGTGCAGTCCCTCTTGCAATGTCACAGAGGGTGAAGTTGTGCCAGTCTCATTGTAGTTAAGCACATCTTCATTTTTTGTGATGTCACAGAATTCTAAAAATGGTGGCAATATAGTATTGATATAGGGCAGACCTTTTTTTTCTGGTAAGTATATTGTTATTAAAAAGAAACCTGCGCTTCATTACAAACAACTCCTGTGGGGGATCCATTGCTTGGCATCATCCTAAAGTTTCACAGAGTGTACATCTTATTTATAATGTAGTCAGTATTTTTTGCACAAAAACATCTGAAGTAACAAAAGCAGCATATAGCACTGTTATAACTATACTGTATCAGTGGGTTTTGTTCCAACCTTAGATTCAGGGCAAGGAGGGGGCAGAGGAGGGGCCAGGTAATCTGTCAGCTGTCTCTCCAAGCATAGGGGGCATCTAACTTCCCATATTTCCTCTTCAGGCCCGGCTGTTCAGGGTACGGAAGTTAGGTCAAATTGCATCACATACATCACCCATATGTTCCATCTTGAGGTGAAGACCTTAGCCCTATCATAAAACCCAAATGTGATTTTCTTTAGTTTGTATATGGAGGTCACTGTCCCCTCCAGTCTTCTATCTGAATTTGCTGAGTTGTTAGCCATTTCTTCATTACACAGTTTTTGGCAGCTGATGGCATTATCCCCAGTAGGTACTTAAATTATCTTTACACCTCTTTGGGCACTGATGCAAAAAATATGCATTTGGCATTAGGTGTATTGGAGATTACAGGGTATCAGAGATTTCCATCTCAAGTTCCTTCATGAAAGTGGAGATTACCGGGTAGGTCCACATTATATGTGTGTGCATTGCCCAGCATGCCCCACACTGCCTCTAGCATGCTGCATTCCCTCCTGCCCCATACTTAGAAGTTATTACTGGTGTCCTTAAGCATCTGGTGACATGTTTTCATGAATACTGTCGCTCACATGTGCAAGGATGACACCTACTTGCATCGTAGCATCCCCTCTCCCATTCTACCTGCTTCAAAACTTTATTCAGCTCCTCGTCCTGTTCTGTTTTAGCAATATATAGGGTACCTTACTGCAGTCTTTCTTGTATGGCTTTGCATAGAATAGAAATATGATGTTGTGTGTTCTGTGCCTTTATGTGTAAAATTAAAGATGTGATAAGTAAAGGCATTTTAGTGTGGTCTCTTGTGTCTTGGGGTGGGGATGTGAGGATGTGGTGCAGCTGGAGGTAGCAGTCCCTCCCCACAAGGCCATATTGCTGTTCCATTTCCTCAAGGGATAACTGGGTCAGATATATAAGGTTTTTCCTGCCCCATTTCCAGTAGACATGTTCAAGTCTGATTGGGGTGAATGCTTCAAGCTGGGCTAGTGGGCACCCATATATAGTATTGGGAAAGGGACATGTAGGTGTATGCGGCCACCTGTCCACACATCACGGACTCTCTGAATCCATCTGGTTTAACCATTGGCATTCCTGTCTGTTGGTACCAAACATGTAGTGGGTCATACTGTTGAAGAGGAGCATGTTCTGCTCCATATCCAAATGTTTTCGCCTACTGCCCGTCAGGTGCCACTGGAAGAAGTTCCCCAGTTGGGCTGCCATGTCGTCAGGCTTCCAGATAAGTTTCATAGAGGCTATAGTTACGCACGGTATAAGTGCATATACACTCCTTTTTTAACTAGACTTGCATATCAAATGTGCATCTACAAGCTGGCTACTGTGTGTGCCCCTTTGTTAATTTCATTCTCAAGTCGTGTTCCCATTCCACCTATTAAAAAAATCCTTATTGCCTCCCGCCCCGCTCCTGGCTGCCAGTGTCACTTATTGTATGTAAAGTATAGTGTCACACGCAGATTTGCAGCCTCCACAATGCCCACCCAGATGCTGTAACGTGATTGGCTGTTATGACTAAAACAGTGCTGTGCACTTGTGATCAGGTAGGAACTCCACACATAGTGCTGCAGAGATGGTGGGCAGCCAGGCTGGAACCGTGGCAGCGGATGATTTGAGTCCGTGCGAAGGATGCCTTTCTTAAATGTGAAGTGAGCACTGTTATTATCTGGCCGGAAAAAAAGACTTAAGTTCTGACATAAATAATTTTACTTTTTTTATAAACTGCAAAAACTGAAAGGAGCACCAGGAATGAAACTGTGGTGCTGCCTCAAAATAGGTACAAGCAAAACCACATGTGTAACACCCACTGTAACAAAATAAATACTGCAGGCCTCAGGTAAGTTAAGAAATATAACTGAGTCCTTTATAGACAAGCACAGCGTGATACAAACTAACAACAACTGGCAAAAATAGTGGTGGCTTGCAAAACTGACATTAACGTTTCACTTAGCAAGCTGCTAGAAAACTCCTCAGAGTGATCTGAAGGATCTGAGGAAGCTTAGCAGCTTGTTACGTGAAACGTTAGTGTCCGTTTTGTATGCCACCACTATTTTTGCCAGTTGATGTTCATTTGTATCATGCTGTGCTTGTCTATAAAGGACTGACTTATATTTTTTTTTTTTTTAACTTTCTTTTTATTTCATTTTTTACATGCTAGGGATCACATTAGAGTTATACAGAAGTAAATCGTACTTTACATCACAAAGTTACGAGTTTCACTAACATAGTATCTGGTCATGGGATATGTGTTCTCTATAAATAACATGTAATTCAATGTTAAAATACACGAATAGGGAGTTAATATTTAACATCTTATATAGTGTTAAAAGATCATTCAAGTCTATTCTTACATAAGAGTGAATTTTCATCAGCAGTTGTTCTGGGTTAGGTTGTACTTTATAAAGTATCTCCTGGGTTAGGTAATTAGGTAAGTACATCTTCAAGTACGCAAGCAAAAATTAGAAAAAAAGGAGAGAAAAAAGATTTCAAGGGGGGAGGCCCCGGCACCAAGGGAAGCCCAATCAAGTGGTAGTAACAAGTTGGTAATCCATCGTCCATTATTGCTGAAGGGGCTCTAAAGGGAATATCTGTATCCAAGGCTGGATGAACCCCAGCAATCTGATCCCCCCTCGGGTCCTCGGACAGGCTCAAAGTTTAAGGTATTTGGTCTGATCTGAACTGATCAGTCGAGAGGTACCATGGATTCCATCTATTCATCAGCTCGGGAACTTTATTATGAATCCTTGCTGTCATGTGTTCAAGTTTGTATATATCATATACAGTGTTTTCCCAGGCTGTAATGGTGGGAGGCTCTCGCTGGAGCCAGAGTCTAGTTATACATTTCTTGGCAGCTCCTAACAGAATGTTAAGGAGGTATATCTGGTGTGGGTTTCTAAAGGAGAGGGGGTAGTGGAATAGTAGACTCGTTACCAGAAAGAGTTCGGTCAGTGTCGGGAAGAATTGTATTATTCTGTCGCTTATGGTGGCCCAAAATGTGGCTAATACTGGGCACGACCATAGAATATGGGTGTGGGTGGCTACCTTGCATTTGCATTTCCTCCAACATGAGGAATCCCCGCCAGCCGAGAATTTAGCTGTAATCTGTGGTGTACAAAAATATCTGGAAACTATTTTCCATGAATATTCTCTCCGTGTGTGTGAGCTAGAGGTTTTATGCTGTCTTCTTCATATCCAAAGCCAGTCTTCCTTAGTCAGATCCATCTGAAGTTCAGCCTCCCAGTGAAATTGCACCAGGTCCATAACCTGAGATGGGGCTCTCTGTAGGGCTTTATAAAATTGAGAGATCAAGTGGTTACGGGGGCTTCCCCCTTCCAGTTGTGTCAAGAGATTGCAGAGGGGTGGGATTGTTTGATCGGAGATGTCCAGTCCAATCTTTGAATTCAAGAAGTAGCGGATTTGTAAGTATCTATAAAAGTTGCACCGCTGTAGGGAGAACTGTTGCTTAAGTTGATCAAATGATTTAAATATTGCATTAGTATAGAATTGGTGAGTAAATCGGAGTCCTTTTCTGGTCCAAAAACGGAAAGTGGAATCTAGCCCTGCCGTGGTATAAAAGGGGTCCTCGGCTGGGATCCCTAACCAAGAGGCGAGAAATTTATGTGACGGGTGTGCCAAATATTGGGTCCCGGTATGAAGCATCTTTTTAGTAAATCGAGAGGCCTCTAGTATACGGGTTATGTTATTTGGTTGGCATACCTGTGAAGAGGACAGGGGATGCGAAGCCAGATTTTGCTCTATTGATACCCAGGTTGGGATCTGCATTAGAGGCAACATCCAGGTAGTTATGTGAGTAAGAAGTGAGGCCATCGAGTAGAGGGAAATATTGGGTAAGGACAGTCCTCCTCTCTCCTTGGGGCTCTGCAACTTAGCTAGAGCTATTCTAGGCTGCTGGTTCCCCCATAAAAATTTGCTAGTGTTCTTGTTCCAAAATTGTATGTCTCTCTGTGAGAGAGGCAAAGGGATGTTTTGTAATAAGTACAAGACCTTCGGGAGAGAGTTCATTTGTATGGATTGCACCCTGGCAATCGGACAGTGGGAGAGGGGTCCACCTCTGAAGATCGAAATTTATTCGGGAGAGGGTGGAGGAGTAGTTCAAGTTGTAAAGATCTTTTAGTTTTGGGGGGGATTTTGATTCCCAAGTATGTTAGATATGTTTTATCCCAATTAAATGGGAATCTCTGAGTAAAGTTTGGAGAGAGGGAAGACTGCACCATCATGGCCTCTGATTTACTAGTGTTCATAGTGTATCCAGTAAGAGTCTCTATTTCTTTTAACATGGTAAATAGGGTTGGTAATGATTCCTCTGGGTGAGTAATATAGATTAAAAGATCATCGGTGTAGTATGCTAATTTATGATATGAGTGACTTGGAATTTCATATCCGTGTAGGTTGGGGGATTGTCTAAGAAATTGGGCTATAGGTTCAACAAAGATGGCAAATAGGTACGGGGAAAGGGGACAGCCCTCTTGAGTGCCCCTATGCAGGGAAAAGCACTCTGAATGAGAACCATTTAATTTTACGACCGCTTCTGATCCTGTATATATTCCGCTAATTGCGTCTTTAAAAATAGTTGGGAAATTAAATTTATTTAGAGCTGCTTGGAGGAATTCCTATGAGACCATGTCAAAAGCCTTTTGGGTGTCCAAACTTAATATTAGCAGAGGGGGGATTTATTAGTTTGGGCATGGTCCATAAGATATAATGTTCTTTTGATATTATCAGTGGTCTGTCTACCTTTAATGAATCCCGATTGATCTGGGTGTATCAATGTGGGGAGGATGTAATCTAGTCTGTGCGCTAGTATACTTGTATATATTTTATAGTCTTGATTGTGTACTGAGAAAGGGCGGTATGAATCACATAGATGCGGGGTTTTTTTGGGTTTCAGGATCACTGAGATTGTGGCTTGTCTCCAGGAGATAGGAAAGGAGGAGGTAGTGTGCTCGGATGATAATGCTTGGAGGAGTGGGTTTTTTAATAAACCCCATGTATTTTTGTAGAATTCTGCCCGGAATCCATCTGGGCCTGGGGACTTACTATTTTTAAGGTTCTGAATTGTATTTTGAAGCTCCAGTTCTGTAATTGGTGCTATTATCTGGTTTTGTTGATCCTCTGAGAGCACCAGAAGATGTAACTGATCTAAAAACTTGGAAATGTTATGTGGTTCTGGGGGGGGGGTGGAGGAGGAACATCATTTCTGATAGTAGTTTTTAAATGCCTCTAAAATCTGTGGTGTTGATTATTTGGTTAGGCCTTATATTGGGTCCTTTATTTTGGGAATAGTGCGTTGTTGCATTTGATTTCTGAGGTGGAAGGCTAGAAGTTTGGATGCTCTAGCTCATCCTTCGTAATAGTGTTGCCGCAGCCACGCCAGGGCCTGCTCGTTTTTTGCCATCAGTAATTGCTGGATCTCTACTTGTGTTTGTGTTGTCAGCGGAAGGAGATCAGTATCTCCCTGCATGTGGGCTTCTTGTAAGAAATTAAGTGTTTCTTGCAGGGTTAGTAGATTAGACTCTGCCTGTTTTTTCTTTTGAGAGGCATAGGCTATAATGTAGCCTCTGAGTACTGCCTTAAGGGTATCCCAGAGGATTTGTGGAGTAGTTTCTGATGAGGTATTATCTCTAATTATTTCCGGTATTCATTTGTCTAATAGGTCTCAGAATTCTTTGTCCCAGAAAAGAGATGGATTGAATCTCCATTGGGTGTTTATTTTATCTTTTTTAATGTTAAGGGTCAAGAAAATGGGGGCATGGTCAGATAGACATATATTATGTATTTCCGCGGTCGAAATTAGATCAAGGTGTTCCTTTCCTAGACAGAAATAGTCTAGTCTAAAATAGTGTTTCAAGGCATGAGAGTAAAAAGTAAATTTCCGCTGTGAGGGGTACAGGTGACGCCATGCATCAACCAGGCCTACATCTTGTATAAAGTGTCTCAAGTGTTTTTGTCCTGATGATTGTGAAGGGGGTCGGGTCGCTGATAAATCCAGGGAGGGGTTAAGGAGGTATTTAAAGTCTCCACCAAGGATTAGATTTCCCTGTTGCCTAACCAGAATGGCATCCATTAGATGCTGTATAGTGGAGGCATCTGATCCTGGTGGAATATAAAGGCTGCAGACTGTTAAAATATGTTGGTTTAATCTGACTACCGCCAGTGCCAGTCTGCCTTCTTTATCAGAATATTGATCCAGTAGTTATAGTTTAGGATTTTTCTGTATTAAAATTACTGAGCCCCTTTTCCTTCCTCTCTGATATGCAGATTCAGCAATCTGTGCGAACCAAAATTTGAGTAACTTATGATGTTCTGACGAGGAGAGGTGAGTTTCCTGTAAAAGGAGGATGTCTGGGTTCAGTTTTTTACGAGCTCTAAGTGTCCGATCTCTCTTGATGGGGCCAGCCAGTCTGTTCACACTGTGTGATATAAGTTTAAAAGGGTGTTGCATTATTATCTATATGTGGGTTTTCTATTTTCGTTAGGGCCTCCCCCAGGTGCCTGCACCCCCCGCCCACTCCCCAGGACTTTCAATTGCATTCAACCAGTAAAATCTATACCTAATACAAAAATGCAGTTCTATGTGATCCAAAAATAATGGTGGTAATACTAGAAAACAGAAAAAAGGAACTGGCCAGAAGTGAGGAATTATATAAAACTTAGCTTGTCAACTGGGCTTGCTTATGAGGGTATTTACCCCATAGGTTAAACTAACAACTATATACAAACCCCTATTCTGGGGACTGTGTGTGACTTCCATTAATGCATGCTCGGATAGAGCAGGCATTAAGGATCGGACCATTGGCCGTTCAGGAGTGGGCTCCCTCATCACCAACTGGTGTAGGACCCTGGGGAAACCACTGCCCCTAAATCTAGTAGGGAATAGAGTAAGAGTAGAGGTAACAAAAAACAAGGGTAGAAGCAAATTAATTATGATTGGTAGGGAATAGGGAAGATTTGGGAAGGTGCAGGATCTTTATGGTCTGTGCTTGGTTTATGTAGTGATCTCCGGACCGCCCCCCATTAAATGAGGTAGAGTCTGCAGGGAAGACAATGAGAACAAAAGGAAACTGATCCTAGCCAGGTCAGACATCCTCCATTTTGACAGCGTGGGAGTCCCCTAGGTATATGAGGACAGCTCTATATATCCCTCTCCCGGATCTCTCCCATTTCAGGGTTTTATTATGACCAGGCTCCTCTGGGATTTCTCCTTGGGTTCTGTGAGTATATGGCCAGTCTGCATTTTTTCCCTCGCTAAGGAGTGGTCTGGGAGTCTATGTACAGTACTGGAGTCAGGGGTGTCACTGTGGGGGGTGGGGATCAATGGGCTCCCAGTATAAGTTTGTGAGTTGAGGTGACTCCCTCGATTTCGTTTAGGGAAAAAAAAAAAAAGCGAGTATTTGTAATGAAGCCTACTTTATCGAATTAAGCTGGGGATCCCATGAGAGAGGCCCTCTGTTATACATAGGTCGTGGGGATGGAGGAGCTTATAAGCCCCTGGAAAGTTTGGTGGGAGCGCCACCCACAGGCTCACCGCCTGTAGGAGGGACTGAGAGCCGGGACTATGTTAGGACAGTGAAAGAAGGGCACTCAGGGGAAATCCCTTTTTGAAAGTCGTCCATGTCTTGTGTGTTCCACAAGAATGGGAATGCCTGGGAGAGGTTAAAAGACGAATGGCCCCCCGCACCCAAATCACAGTGCCCTCCATATTGTCTAGTTCCGGGGAGTGGGGGAGAGACGAGGGCTGCACCCTCCTACCTGAGGGTCCATGCGTGTCACCCTGGTTAGGTCTAGTATCCTAATGACCTTTGGTGCCTTCAGAGTGAGGAAACCCCTCCATTGTCCCCCATTTCTCAAAGCTGGGGATGTTCTAAAACTACGCCCATTTTCTTGGGTATGTGTCATCATAATAGGGGAGCCCAGTCTTCTTTTAATATATGGGCTTAGCGATCCGGATCCCATCAGTCCATCACTGGTATCACGCATTTCTGACAAACCTGTATTTAGCGATGAAAACCAGGAAAAATGGTCTCCCCACTTGTCTAGAAGTTAATGGGACATTATTCTCCCCTCCTGAACCGTCTCATGATATTGTACGTCCTTAACTGGATCTGAGCCACGAGGGTATCTCCCGGGCTTACCGAATAGGGCTTAACCCCCTCCCCTTTAGCCCCCTGCTATTCCTGGGCTCGGGCTCAGGGTAGAGCCATCTCCAGCCCTCCTCCTCAGGTTCCGCTGTTCAAACATATAGGACTCTATGTCTTTTCCTTGATAGATTAAGCCCCCCCCCAAAGGAGACAGGCAGCCCAGCTCCGGGCAGAGTATCCAATATCTCTTTCAGTTGGTCCAGGGAGGGGGATTGTATTTGTCAGGACTCCTTGTGGACCCCCTGGTTTGCGAGGCTCTCCCCCGGTCCCCCCCCCCAGGGCGGCGTCGACCTCTTCACTGTGTTTTGGGTACACTGGAGGTATGGTGGCTCTAGATAATGCAGTTGAGGCCCTTTATTAATCAGTGAGTCGTCGGGTTGATGGTGATTTATGGAAGGCATTTCTGAGTATAGTTCCCCATAATTGTGGAGATCTCCACGTGGGGAGGTCAGTGATAAGTAGTATAGAGGGGAAAAAAACATTCTTATCTGGAGTCCTGTGTGTTGTAGTAGATCGATATCTCGAATGCCCCTTGAATGGAGGCCTCAGGGTCAGTTAGGTAGAGAAAGACATTATCCATGTATAAAGCTACATGGTGCTTCCCCCATATGGACACCTTGCATGTCAGTTTCTTCATGGATGGCTGTATATGAACTGCAGAGAGTAAGAACGATAGGGTGCAACCCTGTTTGCTGCCCTTACCAAAGGAGAAAGAAATTTACCTTAATGAAATCCTGAGGGGTGCTGTATATCCTGTGTAGGAGAGTGATAAATGTGACTGAAGTCCTAGCCCCCCAAGCAGAAAAGGTAGAGCCAGGAGACCTGGATAAATTATTTTTCAACAACAAGACTGACTAGCAGCGATGATATGGCTGTGGTTTGTCTGTGGTGGAGAATATGTAGGGCGTGACAGGTATTATCCCTGGTCAGGGCTAGAAATAATTTTTTGTTAATGGCCGTCCAAGTACGGGCAATATTCATTTTGACTGTCCTTCAAAGTTTTTTCCAGTCCTGTTAATTTTTTAATAATTTTGCATTTCTTTTTCTGAATTTGAGCTAATAACTAGTGTGCCCTTGGCTAGTACAGTGCCCTGAAATGGGTTTAATAACTGATGGTTCCCATTATAAGATGCCCTAAAAAGGGCTACTGTATAGTGTGTCTAATTATTCACTAGCCTAGCAAGGCTCCTGATTGGCTACTGGATCAGATATTAACATCTTAGAAATGACCGGTCCAGCTGCCATCTGATGCTGTGTGGCACACACTGCTCGTGCCACACAACTAAAACCTAAATGTAAGTTAGGAAAAAAATCAGCAAAAATGTAAGTTATTATTGCAGTTAGACTTACTGCAGTAACAACTTCAAAGCAGATAATTTCCTTGGATTGATTAATGACTGGCTTGAGGGAGGTGGCCCTCAGTTGTGCCTCATGCCCCCCATGCCCCCAACTGGTAGTTAATCCCTAGGAAATTACCAGCTTCTTGGTTGTTATTGCTTAATTACCCACAGGCTGGTACACAGCCCTGAAAAGGACTTCAACAGGTGTCTGGCTTCCTGACCCTTACAATGGTTACTAGTTTGCCTTACCCAGGCCCCTCTTAATTAGTAGACAGCCCTAAAAATATATTTTTTAAATTTACATCTCCAAAATTCTGCTGCCTATGAACAGGAGCTCATCTTGTATTGCTGCTCCAAGTATAGCACACCGAGAAATGAGGCTTGCAGTGCAGAAAACAGAAGGAAGACAGACGCCCGCACATGCCCGACATGCACAGTCTAGTCTTACTGCAGCACTATTCTCATTTCTGCTTCTTGACGAAGCCACAAACCACATAGAAGAGCCCATCACGGGATGTTAGGTTGAATGGACATCTCTAAACATGTGATACCATGATGTTGGGATGTCTGTAGCTCAGTCTCACAGGTGGCAGAGCCTCCTGCATCCTAGTGCCTGATAATGCTTTTTCACTAGATGCCTGTCCCAAGGACAGCAAGAGAAATGAAACCAGCTGTCCATGGGGAAAACCGGGTGTCTAGGACAGGCAGACAGATAATTATTTCGACCCCTGTCTCCTGTCTATCTAGCCCAGGCTAAGCTGGTTTGATCTGAATGTATCAGAGAAGGAAGGAGATGGTCCAGTCAGTGGGCCATGGCAGACATAAAGAATTTATAGTCCACGTTCAGACTGATATTGGCCTGTATGCAGAACAGTCTCTTTTTTTTTTTTTTAAAAATTGAAATACCTTTGAGACAGAGGCTCTTTTACAGAGGTTCCACGTCCGGTAGAATTAGTAAATACAGGAATGAGATACAAAACTTTAGCGATACAAGATTACATAACAGTAGCTTAAACAAATATTGACAGGTGTGTCTTGAACACAAGCCCAATAAGTGGTACCTTGGTCATATTCTTAACAGTACTCTAAGAATGTAACATGGGGTATTGACAGTTATAATACATAATAAAATAAGAGGCATGACATGGAATTATCAGTTATTTGTCAGTAGTGCAGGTTTACAACAAGTAAGATGGTTAGGCAGTTTAGGACCTAAAGAATAAGTGCATGCCATTAGAAGTAGAGGGGGATTCTAGAGGTGGGAGAAAGCGGGCACAGACAGGGAGGTGGAGGAGTTAAGGTGGAGGAAAATGAGGTAGTGTGGAAGAGTGCATAGAGATGTAAGAAAAAAAGGGGTGAAAGGTGGGGGGAGACAGCAGGAGATTAAATACATATACTACCAGAGCAGGTACAGTGGACTCATTGACAATTAAGAAGCTTTAGCAAGGGGTAAGGTGACCAGAGAGGGCTTATGGAGGGGCTTATCAGGGAGGGGGAGGGAGGAGGGGTAGATTACAGGAGTGTGGCAAATAGGAGATATAGAGAGGAAAAACAGGAGTAACCTGTCTTAGCCATAGGGTAATGACAGGGAATGGGAGGGGGAGCTAGTGTAACCCCTTGGTGGTGCTATCCTATGGACTACTACCCCAGCCCGTGTGGCTGTGTGCAGGTTGAGGGGCCTGAGTTTGGTGAACAGGTGCCTCCATCCAGAAGTATGGTCTTGGGGTAGCATAGCTGCTGTTGGTATAGCCTTCTGGGATGCTATAACCTCCTACCAACCCCTCTACTGGTCTGAACAGTTTAGCAACAGAACATTCACATTTACCATATGACAGTAATGATATGCTCACGGTCCTTGCACTTCTCACCAGGGCTGGATCTTCTGCAACTGCCCTGGAGACCCCCTGGAAAATAAGACCAATGGTGCAACAATACAATAGCAGTACTGTATCCCCACCAAGAAGGTACACACTAGCCAGGTTAAATGTAAAAAACAACAGTCTGATTTATTCATGGGGATGTGAACAAGGGTGGGGTGTAAATCTAGCAAGTAATTTGCAGTTCTGATTAAAATTCAGATTGATAAAGCTTGCATAGTGAGTTCCTTTGACACAGTCCCACAACTCTGGCTACCCAGTATGTTAAACAGGCTAGCCTGAAGTGTTGCCCAGGGTAGGCTGGCGTTGCAGCTCATCGTTGGGGGCCCTTAGGAAGAAAAATAATCAACATGCACTCTACCCAAATATTTGTAATCCGGAGCTGGATGGCTCAGTCCGTTGCAATAAACCCAAAACAAGTAAATTAGATGGTACTCAATGATTACAGCTGATGTTGCAGGGAGCTACCCTGTTTTTACTTGCGCTACCCAGACCAGGAAGTTGATCAGACGACATGAGACCTGTGCAGAGATTTTGTGAAGCATGAGGAAGGGTACCTTCGTAGTCCTTGTCAAAATGCTGATCTTTGGGATGCAGGAGCAGTTCAAACACTGGCCGAAACATGCACACTGGATGTCTTAAAGTAGCCAGCTGTGCAAACACTTCTGCAAACTAAGCACATTTATATGTAAAGCTTGTCCTTTTCTGGTCTTTCCAGCCAGCTTGCAGGCTGATTCTGAATTCCAGCTTGATTGCTGCTTGAATCCCCTGTTGCTGCAACCTCAACGTGGGCCAACTAGGCACCTTGGACCTGAAAACAAACGGCCGAAAAAGTCTAGGCCTGGCGTGCTTAACTTCTGAGGGTTGCCAGGCTCCCCAGAGACACACACACTGAACTCCTGGGCAGATCTAATCAGAACTCAAGATCCTGAGCAGTTACCCCCTTTTATATGGGACTGAGGTCCAAAGATCCTATTGGCTGCCCAAACTGTCCTGAACAGTTTCCATCTGTTAATTGGCTTACTTTTTAGCACCTAGAGTTTGTCCCAGATAATTCCCCATGAGTCTCTGGCAACTCCCCAGAAGACTCCCCAGAAGTCTCCCCATACGACGCACAGGGGTAATGCCAAACTTCACCCAACAACTAACACACCAAAATCTTACCAATGGAAAATCATGTACACAAATGCTCACAGCCTGGGAAATAAGATCCCAGACCTGCAGGCAATAATGTCAGAGGCTAAACTGGACATAGTAGCAATTAGTGAGACGTGGTTTACCAGTAACCACACTTGGGAGACTTCAGTACCTGGCTATGTATTGTCTAGAAGAGACCGGTGCAAAAGGGGGAGGAGTGGCCCTGTACAATAAATGAAAATACCAAAGCTACAGAAATTCAGAATACATAAGGAGCCAGAAGAACTGTGGGTCACCCTGGAAACAGGAAATGGACAGCCATAAGAACTGGGGTTGTCTACAGGAGACCAGAGGAGGACATAGACACATTACTGTTGGAAGATATACAAAACATGACAGCTAAAGGGAGGTTCTGATAATGGAGACTTCAACATGCCGGATACAGATTGGTCAATACCAGCAAGAACACCTGCCAGAACTAGACTCATAGTGGATTCCTGCAGGGAGAGGCCTCAAACAACTGGTACAGCAACCCACAAGAGACAGGGCTATCCTAGATCTAGTACTGACTAACAAAGAGGGATCACAGATCTCCAGGTAGAAGGTCACCGAGAGCCAGTGACCATCACATGGTATGGTTCAATTTGGCTACTACATCTAAATCATCCCATTCCAAGGCAAAAATATGGGACTTCAGAGGAGCTGACTTTGATAAGATGGCCAACAGAGTTAAGCTAGTCCTGGCAAAAGAAACACAGGTGAGGGGTACAGGCAAAGTGGGCAAGCATTAAGGATGCAATACTTGAGCAACATCCATTGTGTTAGACAGAAAAGGAAGTGCAAAAGAAGAAGGAAACCACTTTGGTTCTCAAATACAGTAGCAGAAAAGGTCAGAGCCAAAAGGCTGGCCTTCAGAAATATAAGGAACACAGCGGGATGAAGATAGGGAGGCATACCAAACTGCCCTAAGGGAAGCAGGTAAGGCAGTAAGGCAGGCAAAGTCCCAAACTGAGGAAACACTAGCACGAACAGTAAAAGAAGGTGACAAGACTTTCTATAGATACATTAGTGAAAGGAGAAAGTCCAGAGGGGGTATTGCTAAGCTTAATGGAGAAAAGGGAGCATGTGAGGAGGAGGACCCTGTAAAGGCATCTATCCTAAATAGATACTTTTGCTCAGTATTTACTGAAGAGAAGGTAGGGCAGGGCCCACAGCTCAGCATCATGGACACAGGGGGAGGAGGTGAGCACTACTCCCTTCACAAAGAAAGGGTCCCAAGAGCTTGCTAAGCTCAGGTGGATAAGGCAATGGGACCTGATGGCATACATCCCAGGGTACTTAGGAGCTAAAGGAGGAACTAGCAGAGCCATTAGCAGAATTGTTTAGTGAGTCTCTGAGCACAGGAGAGGTCCCAGAAGACTGGAGAAGGTGTCATGACCCGCCTGAAGAGTGGTAGCAGGGAGGAGGCGGGGAACTACAGACCGGTCAGTCTTACCTCAGTAGTGGGCAAGATTATGGAGGCACTCCTTAAGGAAAGGATAGTGCAACACCTGGAATCCATAGGGCACAGGATCCAAGACAGCATGGGTTTACAAAGGAAGGTCCTGTCAAACTAATCTCATAGATTTCTTTGACTGGGTAACCAGAGTGGTGGACCAAGGGGAGCAGTTGATGTCATTACCTTGACTTCAGCAAAGCTTTGACACTGTTCCACATAGAAGATTGATAAATAAGCTGGGTAGGCTCGGTGGGTCAGAAGTTGGTCAACTGGGTGGCAAACTGTTGACGGCAGAAAACAGAGAGTGGTGGTAAATGGTATACAGTCAGAAGAGATGCAAGTCACAAGTGGGGTACCCTAGGATCAGTCCTGGGACCAGTCCTCTCAACATCTTCATTAGTGACCTCGCAGATGGACTAGAGGGTAAGGCATGTCTGTTTGCAGATGACACCAAGATCTGCAACAGAGTAGATGATCCAGATGGGGTGGGCAGAATGAGAAGAGATCTGGATAAACTAGCAGAATGGTCAGAAGAGTGGCAACTAGTATTTAATGCAAAGAAGTGCAAAATCATGCACATAGGGAAGAGAAACCCTGAAGCCACCTATAGGCTGGGAGGGGAGTTGCTAGCAGTCACAAAGGAAGAAAGAGACTTGGGCATCATCATCACTGATGACCTAAAATCATCCAAGCAGACCTCTAAAGCAGTAGGTAAGGCTGGGAGATTGTTAGGGTGTATTAGTAGGGGTATCACCAAGTCGTAAGAGGAGTAATAATCCTCTGTACAAGACACTGGTTAGGCCCCATCTGAGTACCGTGCAGTACTGAGGCCACACTTCACAAGGACATTAACTCAAATTGAGGCAGTCCAGAGAAGGGCAACCAAAATGGTGCAGGGACTGCATCAGAAGACATATGAGGACAGATTAACAGAGCTCAGTATGTATACCCTTGAGCAAAGGAGGAGAGAGGTGATATGATCGAGGCATTCAAACACCTTAAGGCATAAACAAGGTGAAAGAGTCTAACATGTTTAAATATAAGAAAAATAGCAGGACAAGAGGACACAGCATGAGATTAGAGGAGGCCGATTAAGGGGAATGTGAGGAAATTTTTTCACAGAAAGGGTGGTGGATGGATGGAATGGCTTACCACAAGAAGTGGTGGCTATGAATACAGTGCAGGGCTTCAAACAGGCATGGGATAGGCATAAGGGAGCAATACAAATGACTATGAATAGATAGGCCACTGACAGAGCAAAGGCCAATGGCACATTTATAAGGTAGAAAAAGAAATGGGCAGACTGGATGGGCCTTGCGGTCCTTATCTGCCATCAATTTCTATGTTTCTATGTTTCTATGTCCCTTTGTTAAATCCTGGCCACTGGTTGGTTGAAAGGCATAAAGATGGTGTCTGCAGTTCAGTTCTAGACAGTCTATTTCAGTGTCCCCTTAGATTAGAGCTCTGGTGCAGCCAGCAGTTTAATATTTAATTAATGTCCCCACTGTTTTGTAGCCCCAATAGTTCTCTATTAAGTAAGTCCACTTTTAAGTTAATTGAATGCACACTCGGGGAGTCGCAGCTCCTGTAACACACTGCCCCTAGAACACTGGCAGTGGTTTATGAATATTCATTAAGGGCTTCACTGTCCTAACCTTTGCCCCTAAGCTTCTGGTGCCCCAGAGGCAGCACTTATGGCGTCTGCCAATTTATTTATTTTAAAATATTTTTCTCTTGCTTTACGTGTCCATGGTGCCTCTTTTAACTTAACATGGCCCTGGGAACCATTGGGAGACAACTCCTGGCTTGTGACTGCAACCAGCAGTCAGATGCAACAGTGCAGCTAATCGATGGTGTGAGTAGCGGTCCTAGAAAGATGGCAACTGCTTGCAAATGGATTTTTCAAGTCCTGCAGGGCTCAGTAATACAGGGGAATACTCAGGGGAATGACCAGGCGAAGGAGGTGCCGTGAAGAACGGGCAGATGCTGAGAGGCAGCGGGAGCACACCTGGAGGTGCCTTTTAAGGTAAGCCCCACTTGGGAGGGTGTTATACTAGCAATGGGATTAAAGAGAGGGAGAAGAAGAGGAGTGAGAGAAGGCAAAAGATACATAGGAAAGCAGAGAAGTAGGTAGAGGGAAGAGATAGAAAGTTAGCTAGGGATAATATTAGAAAAGGCAGAGCTGGGAGGGATGAGAAAGTTATATAAAAGTAGTTGGAAATGAGTGGAGATGGAATGTAGGGTTAGAGGAGAGTGTGAGGACAGGAAAAGAAGGAGGATATGAGACTGTTTGAAAAGAAAATGCAGGTAGAAAGCTTAATCATGGTGGGGGGGTATGCCAAGACTTGCAGAGGGGAGATAAGTAAGTGCTAGCAGCTGCAACTACTGGAGGAGTCCAGGTAGGCTCATATAGTTTCATGTTAAATGGGTCTAGTTTGTGTTAATTGTGTAGATCTACATTGAGAGAGTTAAGCCAGAGTGGTGCACGGTACTCATAGGAGCATTGGTCTAAGGAAGTCCTATGGAAAGGAACTTTTTAGGGAGTACTTGTTTGTTCGTGTAGTGCTCCTAGAGTGATGGGATTGACAGAGAAGGTTTTGTACACCTGGAGGAGTGAGCCCAAGGGAGGACTTCTTCGCAAGAAGGCATACTTGGTACCAAATACAAGAGTCCAAGTTAAGCCACTCAGTTTGTGAATATAGATCGCACAAGTGGGTAAGCCAGTGAGCTCCAAGCACGAGACGACAGGCCTTATTCAGGGTTGTTTTAAGACACTTTAGGGCAGTTGGGTTAACGGCCTCGTACACTGCTAGGCCATAGTCGATGGTTGAGATCACTGAGCTAGATAGACACTGCAATTTTTTAGAGCCCCCTTAGGAAGGCACTGTTTATTCCCATACAGCAGGACCAGCTTCACATTAGGTGATGTTGCCACCTGATCAATATGTTGGGAGAAGGATAGGGTGTTATCTAAAGTTATTCCTATGTATTTAAAACTATACACCATTTCGAGGGGGGATTTGTGGTTATTGAGAATTTTTAAATTGAAAGCCCTGTGTCTGTTTTTTGGGGATGCGAAAATCATGGTTTGGGTTTTTTTTGTAGTTGAGAAGTAGCTTGGAGTTTAGGAACCACTTTTCGATTTCAGAGGAATTCACCTGCATTATCGATTCTAGAGTAGTTTGGTCTTGGCGGCTATCTTGGTGACTAGTGTATAACACTGCATCATCAGCATGCAGTAGTACCTTGTCTGCTATTGCTTGAGGTAGGTGGTTTAGGAATAAACTAAAAAGCAGCGGGCCTAATATGGAGCCTTGGGGCACCTCAGTAATGATGTCACGGTGATCTGAAATAGCTTCTAATATTTTTACTTTTGGACCCTGCCTGTGAGATAGCTGCTGAACCAGGCTACTGATTCAGAGAACAGACCTGGATAATTGGTTCAAAAGAAGCTTGTGACTGCCGGTATCGAAGGCTTTGGTGAGGTCAATATATGTAGCCCCCACCATTGTGTTATGTATGTAACCCGTGAATTCAAGTAAAGCGGTAGTAGTGCTATGTTGTTTACAGAAACCGTGTTGCTCCGGGCATAGTAGATTATACTTCTCAAGATAGTCTGTTAATTGGTTAGCCACAGCTTGTTCTAGTGCCTTCAACAGTGGTGGTAGAATAGAGATGGGATGGTAGTTTGAGACATTAGTATGATCCCCATTTTTATAAACAGGGGTTACCATGGCAGCTTTCCAGAGCCTAGGGAAGATTCCTGTGGTGAAGGATAGATTTAGAATTTTAGTGAGTGGAGCTAGGATGATGTCCAGGGTGAGAGAAACTAGTTTTGGATCTAACAGATCACTGCTGGCTCTGGACTTATCTAGAGTCTGAGAGAGGTACTTTTTAGCTTCAGTTGGGGTGATCAGTTTAAAGTAGAAAGGGGGTGGGGACCCCACACTGTCTGCAGAGAGGCGAGCAAGATTGTTTACCCCTGAAGGCAGAAGGAATTCAAGGGGGGATTATACTGCTGAGGCCAATAAACATCTCATTAAAAGTACTTGCAATAAGCTGGGGGTCCTGTGAAGGGGTTCCATTTATATTAATCAAGGTAGGGGGAACTTGCTCAGTTTGCCTGATAGGGACTTGATGTTATCCCAAAACCTACGGCTATCCCCCCAAGAGTTTGTCATCTCGTGCAGAAAGTATTGGCTTTTGGCATTCTGAATTTCCCAGGTGCACTTGTTACGAGCTGCTTTGTATTTCTGAAAGTCCGCTGGGGAGCCTGACCTTTTGGTGGTGTGCCACAGGTTATCCCTGTGCTTCATTAGGTCTAGCAGTGGTGGTGGTGGTGGTGGGGTGATCCAAGGGTTGCTTATGTCACGTATCCTGCGCTTTATGTGAGGGGCAAATATATTACAAGCTTCGTCAAAGTGTGATATAAAGCCTTCGAGAGCAGCATTAATGTCAGTTGCTAAATCTAAAAAACTCCAGTCCTGACGACTTAGGTGGGCTTTGAGTGCTCCCAGTCTCCCTTTTTTTTAGCACTCCAGTACGTACTACCTTGATCTTCACCTTAGGGGATTTGTTTGACCAAGTGAGAAGGATGGGAGAATGGTCACTGATGGAATCCGGGAGAACAGTTGGGCAGGTTATTCTTTCTGGGCAGTTTATTATCACCCAGTCACTTAGGGTACTAGTCCTTGTTCTGTAGTTTATACGTGTAGGGGAGTCCAGTGTTTGTGAATGGCTAATGGAGGCTAACGCATTTTTGTCAGGACCCACATTAGGTGATGACAAGTTAATATTAAAGTCTCCTATCATGATGAGTTCAGCTTTCTGCTGCCCGTCGGTGAGCAAGTCTATGATTACTTTAAACCCCTTGGGGAGTTCATTAGCAGGGCAGTAGACAGATACCACTGTAATTGTTTTACAGTTTGAGCCAAGTAGTAGCTTCACTGCCAGCATTTGGATATTATTTCTGGTAATTATTGGAGGTAACAGTTGTGCTTTATTGTGGTCCTTTATGTAGTGAACGCATCCACCTCCTCTTTTACTGAGTCTATCCAGTCTGTACGTGGTGTACCCAATAGGTGGATAGCCGAGTCAGGCATCCTAGGGTTAAGCCAGGTTTGTACTATGGAAAAATATGTCCGGCTAATGTTGTGGGTTCTTACCTGGCTTCAGTATCACTGAGATGGTTGCATATTGCCATGTCCTGAGCATGTTCCCGCCTGCTAGCACCACATTAAACCCCTTTAGGAGTGTGGAGAGCAGATTCTCCCTTTGAGCTTTGTAAGACTTGGTTCTAGGGACATGGATATGTTGTTCATCTACACTGTCTGGCAGGTTCCTTGCCACTTTAAATCTTGCCAGAAGGTCTTCAAGCTGGCTCTCCTACCCACCCAGGTAGTAAAACTATTGGTTCCGACCCATGATGCCAGATCTTCCTTACCGCTTGGAAGCTCAGGTTCCCTTCTTAACGCTCTGCCTATAGACTGGATCCTAATTCTTCAGTTCACCCGAAAATAATTCAAGTTTTCCAGACTTCGGTCTACTTCTTCCTTCGCGGCTGCGATGGATAAATTGACTCCTGGTTTTCGGCGGTGCCTTTGTGGGCAGAAGATGTCCAGGACTGATCCTCACTCCACATGCATCTGCTGCCTCGGGCTTGACCACGACCGCAGGCCTGCGAGTTGTGCAGGTCTTTTTCGGCTAACGTCCTTGAAGACCGCGCTGCCCAGCTCCAACTTGGGCGCCCCGAGAAATGTTATCTGCCGGTGAAGTCCAAGGAGGCTAATTGGGTGATGTCTGCGGTGGCTGGCTCAGCTGAGCAACTCGAGCAGATGATCGCCCTCAAGGAGGAGGCGGCCCAGGCCGCATCCTCATCTTCCTCAGTCGCGGCATTTATCCCACTCTCTTTGAGATCCTCCTACACAGCTTCTTTTAAGGAGCTTTGCCAGTCCCTCTCCACGAAGAGTGAGGGGCCATCGGGACACTCTTCTCGGTCAGAAAAGAAGGACTCAAAGGGTAAGTCCCACTGTCGATGTTCGTGGGAGCAGGAGAGGTCCCCTTCCCCGGATAGTCAACACTTGACTTCGGTCAAGGTTGCGGCTAAAGCTGCTAGCTTCACGGTGTCCCCATCAGGTCAGCCGGCCGAGACACCCGTCAACGCGATTGAGATTTTTCTCGACCTGTTGGATGGGCTGTCGACTGGTGAAGCCGACAACCCTTCATCACTGGCTCCCCTGGTGGAAACCGAGGACTTGCCTGCGCCTCCTGTGCTGGAGTCCCCATTCAAGGCTCACAAGCCAAGGGAGGAGCGGGTTTCCCTGCTCCCTCCCAGACTCACCCTCGGAAACACCGAGGATCTCGGTCTCAGACCTCGTCTCAGTCCAGCCGATTCCGCCGACACCGGCGGTCTCGGTCTCGGCACCAAGGAAAGCGGCAGTGCAGCTCGTCCTCGTCCTCGTCTTTCTCCTCAGAAGGGGAGAGGCTTCGGCTCAAATTGTGTCGATGCTATGAGGACTTAATGTGGCAGCAGCTCCTTTTGTGTGGGAACAAGCCAATGCCGTTGCCTTCCACGGCCATTAAGTGGCTGTCACCTGAAAGGCTGAAACAACCCCTCGCAGTGGTCGAGGTGCCCAAGCCTGGGCCGGTTGTTTGGCCAAAATCAGCTGCCCCACCGATTGTAGTGAACCTCTGCTTCCACAACTGAAATCGGGGTCTCCGACCAAGGATTCTCAGTCGGGTCAGGGTCTGTCCAACCGGTTGTCGGTCACCCTCACTCCCGACCGTCCTTGACAGGTGGAGGGTGGCTTAGGCCCCAGGCAGCTCTTTGCAGACTCCCCGGAGTCTGACGACGACTCCTCCCTGTTTTCCAGGCCCCTTGACCTGGAGTCCTCCAGGGGGGCAGTCGATGGACGAGAGCCCATCATCGTTCATGGGTCTGCTTTGGCTCATCTCGGAGTTCACCAGGATGCAGCTCGAGCCCGTATCCAAGCGGGCTAAGTATCCCCTCGCAGAGATACTAGACCGAGGGGATTCCTTTCCGGTGGCTGAAGCCATTGTTGGCCCAGCCATGGAGCTCTGGCAGCGGCCTGCTTCCTGTCCTGTGCCTTCGGCCAGGAAGGCCAGGAAGTATGCGGTCCCTACCGGCTCTTTGTCCAGTTTTTCGGAACACCCCTTTGTGGAGGGGTTGGTTACCTTTAGCGTTTTCCGGTATTCCAGGAACCCTAGGGATGTGGATAAGCCCCCCGATGAGGAGTCCAAAAAGCTGGACTATGCCAGGTGCAAGGTATATGCTGCGTCCTCCCTTGGCCTCCATCAGGCCAGTTCGGCTGTACTGATGGCGCACTTCTCCCACGTTCTTATGGGCTCTCTGGATGAAGTGATCCCTCATCTCCCAGCTGATCTGCAGACTATGGTCAAGCAGGTGCGGGATCAGGGAAGGGCAGTGGCAAAACAGCAGCTCCAAATGGCTCTTGATATCGGAGACTCTTGTGCCTGGTCAGTAGCGGCTGCAGTGGCCATGCGCTGCAGAGCCTGGCTGAGGATATCCACCTTTACGGTGGTTACCCAGCACAAGTTGGCGGACGTCCCCTTCTTGGGGATCAACCTGTTTGGCCCTGGAGTGGAAGGCCACCTCCAGAGGATCGAATAGTCCAACTCCACCTTGGACTCGGTCATGTCTGCTCCGAAGGACAAAGGCCGTCGACAGCAACATAAGTCCTTCTGACCTTCTGCCCCTGCGGCATGTCCGGCCCAGCAACACCAGCATCAGGGCCAGCAGGCTCACACTTGGTACCCCAAAGCCAAGCCTGCAGCTTCCTCCAACAGGAATCGGGGAAGAAAAGGCCCAGGAGGTCCCTCGGCCGGTCCTTCCTCCAAGCCTGCCCAGTAACGGGTTGAGGGGTGTCACCCCCAGCCATGTTGCTTCTCCCTGGGCTCCCCCCATGGGGGAACGGCTCCACCACTTCCTTTCCACCTGGTCCACTATCACCACGGACCGTTGGATGTTGGAGGTTGTAGGAAAGGGTCTGCCTCTGGAGTTCAAGTAGGTCCCACCCTTCCGAGCCGTCGCCCCATGGGGGTTACGGGGTCTGCAGCCTCTCTGTCGGCCCGTCGAGCCGATATTGCCCTGCTCCTCAAAAAGGAGGTGATCAGGAAGGTGGCGGATCCTCCACCAGACCCAGGGTTTGTGTCCAGGTACTTCCTGGTCCCGAAACGGACGGGGGGCTGGCGCCCCATTCTAGACCTGCATGACCTGAACAGGTTCCTAAGGTCTCGAACCTTCAGGATGGTCACTCTGGCTCAGATCATTCCATCCTTGGAACGAGGCATGTGGTTCTGTTCTCTGGACCTCCAGGACGTGTTCTTTCACGTCCCAATCCGTCCGTCCCACCAGCAGTTCCTCCGCTTCAGAGGAGAGGGGTCCCTCTGCGAGTTCCAGGCCATGCTCTTTGGCCTTTCTCTAGCTGCCAGGGTCTTCACCAAATGCATGGCAGTAGTGACAACATTCCTGTGGTGCCGAAGGGTCCGGGTGTACCCCTACCTGGATGGCTGGCTGATTGCGGCCTCCTCCAGAATGGAGGTGGAGCGGTCCAGGGATCAGGCCCTCCAGGTTTGCTCTCAAGTTGACCTCCTTATCAATGAGGCCAAGTTGGAACTCATGCCGAAGCAGGTGATCTAGTTCATCGGGGCAGAGCTCGACTCTCTGCAAGCCAGAGCACGGCTCCCGGCGGACAGGGCCAAGGTTCTTTCCTCCTTTGCCCATTCATTTCAGTTTGGGCAATTGCGCCCTGCCTGGGACTTCCTGCACCTCATGGGCCTCATGGTGGCATGCACCAGCATGGTCTATTGGGCCTGTTTGCACATGCATCCCCTACAATGGGGACTGGCCAGCCAGTGGTCACAGTGCTCCAGTCCTTTGGATCAGCCAGTGACCGTGACCCAGGACATGTGGTACGCTCTCCAGTGGTGGATCGTTCCAGCTCATCTGCAGGAGGGCATCCCATTTGTCTGCCCCGAGTTGATGGTCCCTCTGTTGACTGATGCCTCTCTGATGGGTCGGGGTGCCCATCTAGGGGAGCACAGAGCGCTCGGCCTCTGGTTCCCTCGGGAGTCCTGATGTCACATCAACCTGCTGGAGCTTCGAGCGGTTCATCTAGCTCTCACCGCCTTCGCTCCGTTTGTACAGGGTCAAGTGGTCCAGGTCCAGACGGACAATACCACGACCATGTTCTACCTAAACTGCCAGGGCGGGATGCACTCCATGCCTCTGTGCAGGGAAGCTCTCCACATTTGGTCCCTTGTGTGCAGCCTGGAGGCAGATCTCCTTGCCTTCCATGTGGCAGGAGCCTCCAACATTCTGGCCGATGCCCTAAGCTGGATAGGAGCTGCATCCCATGAGTGGTCTCTCCTGCCAGAGGTAGTACAAGATCTGTTCTCCCACTGGGGCATGCCTCAGGTGGACCTGTTTGCCTCCAGGGAGAATGCGAAGCTGAGATTGTTTCATGCACGCCCCCCTTAGCAGGGCTCGCTGCAGGGGGATGCCTTCTCGAGCTGTAGACCCTGGGCCTCTTCTGCGCCTTTCCCCCATTTCCCTTGATCCACAAGGTGCTTCTCAAGGCGAGGACGGACAAGGCGCAGGTGATTCTGGTAGCCCCAGACTGGCCCCGCCAGTTCTGGTATCCAGATCTCCTCAGTCTCAGCTCCAGGCTCCCGAGGCGGCGTCCAGCCCGCCCGGACCTGATCTCAGTCAATCAGGGGAAGGTATTTCATCCCGAACCTTCAATCCCTGCACCTGACAGCTTGGTTCCTGAGCGGCTAGAGTTCCAGGCCTTGGGTCTTTCCGACAAGGTCCTCAACATTGTTGAGGCTTCCCGTAAGGAGTCGACCAGAAAATGCTACGCCTTAAAATGGAAGAGATTCTCCATTTGGTGTCTGGGCAAGGGCCTGGACCCTTCCTCCTGCTCCTTGGCAAGCATTCTGGACTACCTGTGGTCCCTTTCTCAGCTTGAGCTTCGGTCGACAGCCCTTAAGGTGCACCTGGCAGCCATCTTTGCTTACCGGGTGTGGGCCGTGAAGCAGTCGGTGGTGCAGGAGAAGGTCGGGCGCTTTTTCAAAGGCCTTGATCACATATCCCCTCCGGTGCGAGAACTTCCACCTCTGTGGGATCTACTGCTGGTATTGGCTAAGCTCATGGGCAAACCATTCGAACCGATGCACAGGTGTGACATTTCTCACCTGTTGTGGAAGACCGCCTTCTTGGTGGCTATCGCGTCAGCCAGAAGGATGTGAGAGCTCCAGGCGCTTTCCATCGAGTCTCCTTATCTGGTCTTCCACAGGGACAAGGTTGTCCTGCGCCCCCACCCAAAATTCCTTCCGAAGGTGGTGTCTGAGTTTCACCTTAATCAGGTGTTGACTCTGCCGGTGTTCTACCCCAATCACACCTCGGAGGCCGAGTATAGGCTCCATACTTTGGACCCTAGAAGAGCGCTCGCTTATTATAAGGAGTGGACGGCTGAAGTTCGGGGAGAGGTTCACCAACTGTTTGTCACCTACGCTGAAGCCTGACCTGGCAGACCTGCAGCCAAGAAGACGATAGGCAGGTGGGTCACCTCCTGCATAGATCTCTGCTATAGGTTGGCGGGCATGGAGCTTCCCAGAGGAATAAGAGCTCATTCTACCCACCATACCGCTGCATTGGTGGCTGCTTCCAGGGACATCTCTGTCCAGCAAGTCTGCAGGGCTGCTACCTGGAAGTCAGCACACACCTTCATTACCCATTACCACATTGACCTTGAGTCAAGCCAGGATGCTGGTTTTGGGGCCTCGGTTCTCCAGTCATTATTCTCTAAGTAGGGGGTGTGCGCATTGCCTCCCTACTCCCGGAGAATTGCTAGGAGTCTGCCAGACAGTGGGGATGAACAACATATCCATGTCCCTAGAAATACAGGTTATTCACCTGTAACAGGAGTTCTAGGAATGGTATATGTTGTTCATCTACACGACCCACCTGGCCTCCCCGGCTTTGACGCACAACCTGGCTTCCAGCGGGCTAGATCTGGCGTCATGGGGCGGAGCCGAGGGTTTTACCACCCGGATGGGTGGGAGGAGCCAGCTTGAAGACCTTCCGGCAAGATTTAAAGCGGCAAGGAACCTTCCAGACAGTGTGGATGAACAACATCTACCATTCCTAGAACTCCTGTTACAGGTGAGTAACCTGTATTTATATAACCATATGGGCCAGGAGCCGTCTGGGTCTTTGCTTTGCACACAACTGTCTCCAGCTGCAGTTCCTGACTTGGGTGCACTGCAGTTTCAGCCTGGTCTGTTGGGAGTTGTAGGAACGCCTCCGTGGCTTGCTCATCATGGTTACCTTCTGGTGTACACAAGTTTTTATAATAGGCTCAGAAGGTGTCCACAATGTTGGCCATTTTCATAAGTGTCTGGTGTATAAACGGGTGCTTTATCAAGTCCACTGTAGCTTTGATCTTCTGCTTCTGAAATTGGTACCCGTGTGGCTCATGCCCTAACCTCGTAGTACTGTTGCCATAAAAATGATTGAGCTGTCTCCATTTTTGGAGGTAGAGTTCATCTATCTCCCTCCTGAATCTGTCTATTTGCTGTTTAACAGACTTGTCCTCCTGTTTGTGTGCCTCTTGTAAGAAGTGGAGGGTGTCTTGCAAATCCAAGAGGTACTGTTGTCATTCTCTTTTTCCCCTTCTGACGGCAGGAGATAGGAGGAGGTGGTCCATGCCGCAAAGTGGATGGTCAGTGGCCGCATTGGCGTTGTCTGAGGAGCTGTTCAGCTGCATCGGTGATGGGGAAGAAGTGGCTCTTTGCAGAGGAGCCAATCAGGAGGAAAGATGCCAAACTCAGCTAAGTGGCTGGGCTTAAAAGCTGAGAGCCCAGCCGCCGCTAGAAGAAAGCCCACACAAGAAAGCCATAACTGAGGGAGGAGGCAGTGGCCCACGCTGCATAAAGACTGTTTAGTGGTCGCATCGACGGCTAGAGAAGGGAGGTGGTGGCCCAAGCTGCAAGGGACATCGGTGGCAGAAGACAGGAGGAGGCTGTCCGTGCTGCAAAGTGGATAGTCAGTGGCCGCATCAGCAGCATCTGGGGAGCTGTTTGGCCGCATCCTCGGTGGGTAAGAGGCAGCTTCTTGCAGAGAAGCCAGTCAGGACGAAAGGTGCCAAATTCAACTGAGCAGCTGGGCTTAACTCATTATACCCTGGGCGGCCATTTTGTAGTAGGAGAATCAATGGATGGTTTGGACTTCATACGGAACTATTGGGTACTGAGTTAAAATCTGAGAGCCCAGCTGCTGCCAGAAGAAAGTCCACACAAGAGAGACGTATTTAATTTTTCTCCCACCCCACCCCACCTCCATTCATTGGAGGCAGCACCTATCAAGAGGAACCAGGGGACTGAGCTGTTCTGATTGAGGGGAGTGGCTGCTGGATGTCTGTCATTCAGGACTGCATTAGCTGGGGGAGAAGCAACAAAGTGCTGGGAAAGGATGACTCTGCATGGTTTGGGGTACATTTAAAGTGACAGTGAACCTGGGCTTGGTATAAGTTGACATCTGAATTTTTGTATCTGTTTATTACATGTTTTGAGTATCATTTAAGTACCAGTGAACCTGGGGCTTGGTATAGTTAGTAACTGAATTTTTATATGTTATTTTATTTCTTGGGGGTACTCGGAGCTCTATGCAACTGGGGTACCTAGTGGCCATTCTAAACGCTTCTGTTTTTTCAGCTGAAGGCATCTGGAGGAAAGGCGCATAACTGCTTTTGAACTTGGGAGATGACTGAAAGATTGTTAGCCATTTAGGAATGTTAAAACTGTCAAGCCTGAATGAGCGACTGGAAATAACTCAGGAAAGTTTGCTTATTTAAAAAGTTCAAACTGTCGGACTTTTTTGAGGGGTTGGTAATTGCATGTGAATGTTTAAGAGCTGATTACCTGGGGTGAAAGGTTGGGATACAGCTTGTTTCTGGGGGTTTTCTGTTGAAGACACCTGGGGAGAAGGGACTTAACTGCTTTTGAACTTGGAGGATACGACTGCTTGTAACAAAAAATCTTACAGGGTGGAACGTAGAGTCATACTTGGGAGCATGGCACTAGCGTGGCACAGGGGAGGGTGTGGAAGACTATGGAAGGTGGTGGAAGGGGCAGAGTAGAGGGGCGTGCCAGGGGGAGGGCCGGTGGGCAGCCTAAGGGAAGGGTGGACCGGTGGAGGGAGGGAAATAGGGGACACGGAGGAGAGAGGATCTTGGGGTGCAATAACTGTGGGGCAGCCATATTCATGAGCACTCTCTAGGGAGGCTGGAGGCTGTACTGTCATGGCTAGAAAGGGAAATGTCTTGGCTAAAAAGAGAAATGGAAACGAGAAACACAGAAGGTTGCCGGGTAGAGGACAGGAGACAGGATGGCAGATGGGACAGGAGGTGGAGAGAGCAGGCCACACTGGGGACCTGGGGGGGGTGGAGGTGCCAGGGCAGAAGATGGGGAAACAACAGGCACGAGGGCTAATGAAAATGAGCATAAATACACAGCAAGCTCAAACAGGTTTTGGCCCTTAATGGAGATGATGGAACAGGAGGAAGTAGATGGGAGGAGTGCTAAAGGTAACATGGAGCTGGGCCGGGAAAGGCAGACAAAACCAGAGGTAAGGGCAGATCTTGCAATGGAGGTAATAGACAATCATAGCACGGGTGGCACACTGAAGGAAATAAAAAAAAACATGCAGGGACAAGGTGTAGCTGACGAGGGCAGAAAGGAGAATGGGACAGGTGCAGGAGAGCACGACAAAGAGGGTGGGGGTCAGCAGGAAGGGGGACACAGCACAGGCTACGAGGTAGGGGATGGGTTACAAAGAGGGAGGGAAATGGGAAATGGTGCAGATGAGCACTGGAGGAGGCAGGGGAAGGGGGCATGAGACAGGGAACCATCCTGGAGTGCAGGGGGATAAAGGGATAGCAGGTGCAGGAGTGGACATAGGGGGTTTCTGGACAGGGGAGGTGTACAAAACACCAGAAAAACCTGCAGAGGCGCCCTTGGGGTTAGTGAATGAAAAATCAATGATAGTGTATGGGGACTCCATTATAAGGGGGATCCACTGGTTAAGGAAGGGAGTGGCTTTAAAGGGATGGTCAGTTTTTGTGATCCAGGGATGAAGGCGAGCAGGCGCTTCCCAAGTGCTTGATTGCATTATGCTAACTGGGGAAACCTTACCTGGTCTTACACCTTGGAGCGAACGACGTGGCCGGGAGGAGGTGGAAGAGGTGCAGAAGAGATTCATGGAGCTAGCAAGAAGGTGCAAGGGGATGGTCAGTTCCATAGCTTTTTCAGAAGTTCTGCCAGTGCATTGCACCAGCACAGCTAGACAGTTGAGAATCAAGGGCTTTAACCACTGGCTGATACAGTGGTGCAGGAGGAGGCTATGAATGTTTATGAGATTGGGAGGATACATGGGTGGACGAGCAGCTGTATGCAAAGGATAGGCTGCATCTAAATTACGATGGGGCTAGACTGTTGAGGGGGAAACTGCAGGGATACATAAATAGAATACTGGAGGTGCTTTAAACTAGGAGAGGGGGAGTACGAAGCTAGGGTGATCCAGGGAAAATGGCTGGTGGAACTTGCCTAACTTGCACTCCCCCACAGCTGGGGGCAGGAGGCGCTGGGGGGAGAAAAATGAAGGAAAGCGGGGCTGGTGGAAGGGACTGCTAGCAAATGCCAGGAGTCTAGGAAATAAGATGGGAGACCTGCAGGTGGTGGTAGTGGCCATACCTCTCAACTGTACCACATTATGAGGAACGTTCCTCATTTTACTTCACAAAAGCTCCCTGTTCCACATTGTGAGGACTTGTTCCACATTCAAAGTCAACATTTAAAGCAAAGATCCATAGTAAATGATTAAAAAAATATATTATTCAATTAATAACAGACTTTCTGAACATAAATGCAACATTTTAACAGTGTTTTGAGCTTCTTAGGTAAAGATTTGATGAAGTGTTCCACATTTTGCCAGGCAATGTTCCACATTTGGGGGACAAAAGGTTGAGAGGTATGGTGGTGGCGAACGACCTAGATCTAATTGCAGTTACAGAGACTTGGTGGACAGACAAGCACAGTTGGGAGGGGGAAATACCAGAGTATGGACTTTATAGGCAGGACAGGACAGGAAAAAGGGAGGGGAGAGGTTGCCCTGTATGAGGAGGAGGGGATTCAGCTGATGGTGAGCAGGGGAGGGCAGAGATCAGCGGAGACCCTATGGGTCACATTAAGCAAAACGGGGGAGGCAGTAAGGGTAGGGGTGGTCTACAGACCACCAAATCAAGGGGAGGAAGTGGATAGAGAGATGGTTAGGGAAGTACGGGGGATGGCCAGCAAAGGGGAAATCATGGTGGTGGGCGATCTAAATCTACCAGACGTGGACTGGGAAATCCTGGCAGCATCCACAGAAAAGAGTAGGGAGCTTTTGGAAGCCATGCAGGAAGTGTTCATTCACTAGCTGGTCACAGAACCAACTGGGGGAGAGGCCATACTAGACCTGGTTATGATGAATAGGGATGGTGTCGAGGAGGTGGAGGTTTGGGAAAACTTGGGCAACAGTGACCATAGGACAGTAAAATTTAGACTTAGAAAGGGGACGGTTAAGAGCAGTTCCACTACTAAGGTGCTAGACTTTAGGAAGGTGGATTTTAGGAGGATGAAGGAAATTGTGCAAAGGAGCTAGAAGGTAAGGAGAACTTGAATGACATAGAGGAGCTGTGGGGGGATTAAAAGAGGAATATTGAAGGGGACAGAACTATGCACTAGGGAAGGGAGCAAAAATAAGAGGGGGAGAAAATCACTTCACAACAACAGTGAGAAAAGCAGTTAGGGAGAAAAGGTGGGCATTCAGGGCATATAAAGCCTCTCGGAGGGAGACAGACATAGAGGTTTATAAGGAGAAACTGAGGAAAGCAGGGAAAATATTCAGAAGAGTGAAGGCAGAAATGGAGGAGAATATAGCAAGGGAGGCGAAAAGGGAGGCTAAGATGTTTTTTCAAATATGTGAGTGACAGAAGGAAGGGGAAGTTGGGGATTATGAAGCTCAATGGGGATGTGGAAAAAGCTAATATTCTGAATGACTACTTCACGTCGGTTTTCACGGTTGAGGATAGGAAAGGGCTGGAGCTGAAAAGAAGGGAAAGGGTGGGCAGGGAGACAGACTCAAGTCCCTTCACGGAGGATAGTAACTAGGAAAACTGCAGACGGATAAAATGATTGGCCAGGATAAGATTCACCCGAGGGTGCTCAAAGAGTTAAAACAGGAGCTGGCGGCACCACTCACAAGGTTATTTAATATGTCACTGTGCAAGGGGAGGGTTTCTGGGGACTGCAAAAGGACTGAGGTGGTGTCATTGCATAAAGGGGGAGGAAGGGAGGAACTGGGAAACTACCGCCCAGTTAGCCTTACCTCCATTGTAGGAAAGCTAATGGAAACACTTATTACGGAAAGGCTGATTAACTATCTGGAGGAAGAGGCCTCCTGGATGACAACCAGCATGGATTCACAAATGGGAGGTCCTGCCAGACCAACCTGATTGAATTCTTTGACAAACTTACAGTGATATGGGACCAGGGCAGGGTGGTGGACATGGCCTACCTGGACTTCAGAAAGGCCTTTGACACTGCCCCCCACAGGCGGTTGGTAAGCAAATTGGGCAGCTTAGTAGTGGGGAGCAAGCACACAAACTGGGTAGAACATTGATTAGAGGGGAGGACACAGAGGGTTATGGTAAATGGGTGCACTCAGAAGAAGAAAGGGTGACAAGTGGGGTTCTCGGGTCCATGCTGGGACCCATTCTTCTCAACATATATAATTGGGGACATTTCAGAGGGTGTACATGGGAAGGTGTCTCTGTTTGCAGATTTTGCAGATGACATGAAGATCTGTAATAGGGTTGATTTGGGGGGGATGGGGGCTGGAAAATATGAGGGAGGATCTGGTCATGCTGGAGGAGTGGTCAGAAAAGTGGCAGCTGCAATTCAATGCAAAAAAATGTAGAATTATGCACTTAGGTTGTAAAAACCCAAATGCAAAATACTGGCTTGGTGGAGGGGGGGAAGAACAGATCAGGAAATTTCAGACAACCTGAAAGTTCGGAGTCAGTGCAACAGGGCAGCAGGGAAAGCAATTAGAATGTTGGCATGCATAGGGCGAAGCTTTACAAGCAGGAGAAGGGAGGTGATCATGCCACTATACAAAGCAATGGTCAGACCACACCTGGAATATCGGGTCCAGTTCTGGATGCCATACATACAAGGGGACAAGGATAGGTTGGAGAGGGTTCAGAGAAGAGCAACCAAAATGGTGAAGGGGCTGCATGAGAAGTCATATGAGGTAAGGCTGGGGGAGCTAGGCCTGTACACGCAGGAAAAGAGGAAGGAAAGGGGTGAGTTTTCTCTTCAGCCTTGCCCGCACCCTTGCAGGATTCTCAGCATCCTGGATGGGCCCCCATCTCTGCCTCTCTCTCTCTGGTTCCTCCTTACCCCTCCCCTCATTCTAAATGGGTCCCGTGTGCCCAGCCCCTGCCTCCCCTTCTCCTCATTGTACCTTGTTCTAAGTGTTCTGTCCCCTTACAGGGTTCTCAACATCCTGTAGGGGTCCCTGGGCTCCCCGGGTCTGACTTTCTCTCCTCCCCTCCCTTCCCATAACGACTTTGGTACTAACTTGCCCAGCCTCCCTCTTCCCCTGGCACTTTACGAATTGCCTATACTTATGCATGTATAAATACTTTCTGCCCACCCCAGCACCTGTCCCTTCTACCTGTATTTTCTCTCTTCTAACTATACCAAGCTACCCTCACTACCAGTTACTTATTTTCTGTATTAGGGACCTGCCTGTGCTGCTCTGTTGTTTCCCCATCCTTGTCACTAATTTGCAAATTGTTGTTAATAATAATAATAACTTTATTTAATATAGTGCCTTTCATAATATCAAGGCGCTGCACAAATATAAACACATTCAGTAAATTCAATAAATATCAACATGCCAAATGTTTGTTCAGCGTGCGTAACTTTTTGTCTTAAGCACCTTAAATGTGTTACTGTTCATATTCTATGTACTTCTTCCCCCTGTCGCACTGGGAGACGAGCAACTTGTTGTTTAGTGTGCTTTCTTGGTGAAACATTTCAATAAATAAATAAATAAATATGGTTGAAACCTTCAAGTACTTGAAGGGTGTAAGGGTGAGGGTTGACAGCATCTTCAGAATAAGTGAGAACAAATCCACTAGGGGGCATACATTCAGACTAGAGGGGTAGCTTTAGAGGTGACATTAGGGAAGTTCTTTACTGAGAGAGTCGTGAGGCCATGGAACAGACTGACAGAATGGGTGGTGGGGGTAGATTCTGTGGACAGATTTAAAGAGCTTGGGATACCTACATGGGCCTAAGCAACAGGGTAGGCAGGAAATGGAAGTCTTCCTAGAAGGTGGAATGGGCAGACTGGATGGGCCACGGCGTCCTTTTCTGCTGACAAATTTTTGTGTTTCCACGTTTCTATTATGTGTCCTCTCAGGATGGTTTTAAGCATGTCCTGACAGTTGCTTCTGAGTGACCCCAACCCCCACTGTGTTCCAGAATCTCAGAGATCCTGTCTTCCAGAAATTCTCGGAACTCTGCGAATCATTAAGTGGAAGGCATTCAGCTGCCAGTGGGTTTTGGGGCTTTTTTTCCCCCAGGTTCAGCAATGTGTTAAGTGCGGAATGGTCTGATAATAAAATATCCCGTATCTGGCAGTCTGACACACAGGGTAGATACTCCTGTTTTGTATAATTGTAATCAACACATGTATACTCCCTGTGTACCGCAGAATAATGCGTGTGACTTTTTTTCTTGGGGTGTTATTCTCACCAGATATCTGACCATTGTATGCAGGCCAGTGGTGGTGCAGGCCTTGTGTGCTGCTGGTTGCTTTGGCAGGTGAGGGTTAGAGGTATCCCAGGTATTGGAGCAGAGCATGTTAAAGCCTTCTGCTTGGAAAAGGGGTCCCAAATGTGTTTACTAGAATGAGGTCCAGGAGTTTTATGACTCCGGGTGTGCTAGACATACAGGACACACTTAATCACTGTTATCTCAGAACTGCTGTCAGCTACAGGGAAGTCCAAAACATCATTTTTTTAGAATGGTTTGTGTGATTTTATTTATTTATTTGATTCTCGGGTTAACAGCTTTGAGTTTGCAAGCTCGTTTGCAAAGGTTCCTTGTCAGAGAAAAATTAAAAAAAAAAATTAGACAATAAACATATAAAATAATACATGACAGGTAGGTAGATCATATACAGTCATGATGCAAGTGTTACAAGCAGCTACAGATGAAAACGTATTGTTAACATTGTCAGAAAATGTTTTTTTTTTTTTTTTTAGTTGTTTAACCAGGAGTAGCACACTAAGCTGAAAGCTTTTTACAGGTGTGACCTGGGAGCACAGGGAAGTTAAGCGACTTGCTCAGGGTCACACAGTATGCAAGTGGAAGCTGTGGGATTCAAACCCAGGTCTGGTCTGCTGGATGTCACCAGATTTGCAGCTCAGAGCCTTAAACCACTGCGCTATACTGCCTTCCTTTCCCTTCCCTATACCAGTTGCATGCATATGTGAATCCAGGTACATCAATAAGAGGCATGGGGCTTAAAGACCTACTAGGTATGATGTAGAGGGACAGGAAAAGGGTGAAACCAAGGAGAAAGTGAGAATAAGTGATTAAGAGCATGGTTGGGTAGCGGGAGAGGCAGAAAAGGGGTCATGGGTAATGGATGTTTCAGCGGGAATCCACCCATAAGGTTTCGTTGATAAGGAATAGGGAGGTGGTATAGGCTGGGGGCAGCTCAGTTACAATGTAAGGTTATGTAGGCAAGGAAGATACAGTGGGGGAGGAACAGTGGAGTTGTATCAGTGGAATGGTGGAAATTTAGTTTTAAAGGGTGGGGAAGGCAGAGAAGGAGATGGGGGGGAGGAAAAGTGGTACAATGCGCATCAACCAAGCATTGCAATTAGGCATTTGTAACACAGTTGCACATACTGAGTGAGGCCAGATGCTTGAGCAGTTTGGCTTTAAAGGGACCAAGTTTAGGTTTCTTAACTAGCTCAGTGCTGAGAGAATTTAGCTAAAAGGGGGCCCTGTATTTGAACGATTGTTTCCCAAGTGAGGTGCGGCGAAACGGGATTCGGAAGACTGCTTTGCTGGGTCCCCTGGTAAGTCTGGAGTTAGTGAAATAGCTAAGTAGTTTTAAACTATGATGGCCATGGTTCATAAATGTGCCCCTTTACTAACAATGATGCCATTGTTATCCATTAGTAATGGAAAAGTACAGTTACATAGGAACTTACCATAACAGTAGATCATTACATATTGGACTAGCGCCACCTGGCGTCTGGGCTGCACGGCAGACTTTTCTAGCAATACTCGACGAGGGACCGCCCACCTGACGTCATGTGACCGACATCAGCATGACTGTATATAGTGAACGGTCCCCAAGCCCACCTTCCAGTTCTCCTGCTGGAGCCTGGAAGAGGCCTGACAGCAGGAGTAAACAGGATTTGGAGACCCTGTGTAAAACACAAAAAGGGGGAAGGAGGGATGGAAAAATATGACCTACTGAAGGAACTCTCTTGAAGATCTACTGTTATGGTAGTTACTACTGAACTGTACTATCTTACTTTGAGAGGTTTCTTCAGTAGGTCATCTTCATAGGAATGAATCCCAAGCAGTCCCTCAGAAGAGACTGAGAGAAACAAGGAGGAGGAGAAGAAGCAAACTCCAACAAAACCGAGAACAAGAATGGACCCAGCCTAGGACAGAAGGCTCTGCAAGACAGCTAGGGCAAAATCTGCCCTCCGCCTAGAGGTTGTGTCTAGACTATAATGTTTGGTAATGGTATGGACAGAACTCCAAGTTGCTGCAGCGCAAATGTCAGCTGTGGAAGCAGCCATGCCCCTGGTAGAATGATCTCTGATGGTACCCAGCAGAGGTTTGTCATACTTTTGGTAACAGTAGCGAATACAGTTACCTAACCATTTGGAAAAGCACTGCTTAGAAACAGCTTTGCCCACCGACCTGGGGGCAAAGGAAACAAAAAGCTGATCACAATTCTGGATATCCTTAGTTCGGTGTATATAGCACCGAAGATTCCGATGAACCTCCATGGTGTGCAGGAGTGCCTCACCTTTGTTCGCAGGGGACGTAAAATAAACCGGAAGCTCCACTGTTTGGTTCAGTGTGACTTCTGGCACCACCTTGAGTAAAAACTTAGGATTTGTCCTGAGGATCACCCAGTCCTTGTGGAAAATTATGTAAGGCTCTTTACAAACCAGAGCCTGCAGTTCAAATCCTTGAGCTGAAGTAACAGCAACAAAAATAATGTCTTCCAAGAGAGGAAGCATAAATCACAGCTCATCGCTGATTCACAGGGAGAGAGTGTGAGCTTCTCCAACACAAAATTTAAATCCTAAGGGGTGTAGGGCTGCGGATGGGGGTTTCAGATGGAGAATCCCTTTCAGAAAGGTTTTGAGATTTCCAACTGATCCACGGGTTTACCATCGACCAGCTCGTGGTATGTCGAGATTGCCAAAAGGTGGACCTTCAAGGAAGAATGCGACAGACTTGAGACAGAAAGATGGAGGGAAGTATTCCATGACTTGCGGGGCAGAACAAGAAAATGGGTTCCAATTCTTGGAAGTCGCCCAAATAGAAAAACCTTTCCACTTCAGGGCATAAGTGGAATGTGTGGAGGGTTTTTGAGGCTCTGTTAAGACTTGAGCGACTCGAGAGGAGACCCTGAAGCGGGAAATCGCTATGTCTGCAGGAGCCACGCATGAAGATGTAGTGTTCTGTGTCCTGGATGAACAAGACAACATTGATCCTGGGTCCGGAAGTTGTGAGTCACTGGAAGTGGAACCGGTGGCTCTCTCGTTAGCTGTTGCAGCAGCGGGAACCAAATTTGTCTCAGCCAGAGAGGGGCGATTAGGGTCATCCTCACCTTCTCTGCCTGAAACTTGAGAAGAACCCTCTGAAGAAACATAGAAGCATAGACTTTGACGGCAGATGAGGACCACTTGGCCCACCCAGTCTGCCCACCTATTGGATAAGCTGCAGATTCTAGTTAACCAACATCCTACTTCCTGCAACCTCCCACTATAATTGCCTTATGTCTGTCCCATGCATGTTTGAATTCCCCCACTGTTTTAGACCCCACAACCTCTCCAGGAAGGCAGTTCTATGCATCCACCACTCTCTCTGTGAAAAAGAATTTCCTCACATTACCCCTGAGCCGTCTCCCCTCGAACTTTAAATTGTGCCCCCTTCTTCTTACACATCACTTTTTCTGAAAGATGCTACCCTGCTGGACTTTGTTGATTCCCTTGAGGTACTTAAAAGTTTCTATCATGTCCCCCCTGTCCCTCCTTTCATCAAGGGTATACATATTAAGCTCTCTCAGTCTCTCTTCATATGGTTTCTGATGCAGACCCTGCACCATTTTAGTTGCCCACCTCTGGACTGCTTCCATCCTATGTCCTTGCTTAGTTGAGGTCTCCAAAACTGCATGCAGTACTCCAGATGGGGTCTCACCAGCTGTCTGTATAGAGGGATAACCACTTCCCTTTTTCTACCTGTGATGCCTCCTATGCATCCCAGTATCCCCTAGCTCTCCTTACTGACTTCTCACATTGCTTACCCACCTTTAGGTCATCTGATATGACTACACCCAGATCCCTTTCCATTATTGTTGTCGTTAGTACCTCCCCTGCTATTGTGTACTCTTCTCCTGGATATTTATTTCCCAGGTGCATTACTTTGCACTTCCTTGCATTGAATCTAAGTTGCCATTATGTCTGACCATTTCTCCAACCTTGCCAAGTCCCTTCTCTTCCTTTCTACCCCCCCCCCTTGTGTGTCAACTCTGTTACAGATCTTTGTGTCATCTGCAAAGAGGCATACCTTTCCTTCCAGACCCTCTGCAATGTCGCCTATAAAGACGTTGAAGAGGACTGGACCCAGTTCTGAGCCCTGAGGTACTCCACTAGTAACCCCCCTTTCTTCAGAATGTGTTCCATTCGCTATTACCTTTTGTGTCCTGTTGTGCAGCCAGTTTGCTACCCAGGCTACCACCCTGGGACCCATTCCCAGGCTGACTAATTTGATTATTAATCTTTTATGCGGGACTGTGTCAAATGCCTTGCTAAAGTCTAGGTAGGCCATATCCACAGCCCCTCCCTGGTCTATTACTTTGGTCACCCAGTCAAAGAAATCGATTAGATTCGTCTGACATGACCTTCCTGCTGTGAATCCATGCTGCTTTGGGTCCCGTGCCCCTCTGGCCTCTAGGTACTCAACAATTCTTTCTTTCAGAAGTGATTCCATCATTTTCCCCACCACTGAGGTCAAACTTACAGGTCTGTAGTTTTCTGCTTCTGCCTTGCTCCCACTTTTGTGAAGGAGAATCATCTGCCCTCCTCCAGTCCTCAGGTACCACCCCATCTTCCCATGATTTGTTAAAAGTGTGGTTGGTGGTGTCACTAGGTCCTCCTTAGCTCTTTTAGGATTGTAGGTGAATCCTGTCAGGCCCATTGCTTTGCCCACCTTGAGTTTTAGGAGTTCTTTCAGTACTCTTTCTTCTGTAAATGGACTGGCATCAACCCCACTATCCAGAGTGCTTCTACTGTTTGGTTTAGGTAACTTCTCCTCTTCTTCCTTTGTGAATACTGAGCAAAAGTATTCATTCAGTATCTCTGCCTTTTCACTGTCTCCCTCTGCTCACCTCCCCTCTTCTTTATTAATCTTCACTATCCCTCCCTTAACCTTTCTATGTTCCCTAATGTACCTATAAAAGGTTTTATCCCCCTTCTTAACTGAGTTGGCTATCTTTTCCTCGGTTTGGGACTTTGCTTTTCTGGCTGCCTTCCCCACTTCTTTCTGCTTTAATTGATACAGTTCCCTGTCGTGCTCTGTCTGTGATTCCTTATACTTTTTGAATGCAGCCTTTTTCTCCTTAACCTTCCCTGACACCTCTTTTGAGAACCATAGTGTTTTTTTATTCCGCTTTGTTTTCTTTATTTGTTTCACACAAAGGCTTGTTGCCTCCATGATGGCAGTTTTGATTTTGGAAGAATGGAAATGGAGGAAGGCGTGTAAACATTCCCTGTCTGAGAGAGACAGCGTTGTTCAGAAAGCACCATGCCCTGGAGAATGGCGGTAAAACTGGGAAGTTTTGCATCTGAGTGAGAGGTGAAAAGGTTGATTTCCGGACACCCCTAATTCAAGAAGAGAGACTTTGCCACCTCCTGATTTAGTTCCCATTCATGACTTAGCATCCGAGATCTGCTGAGACTGTCCGCCAGGACATTTTTAACACCTGGAACATGCACGGCCACTAAGGCCAGATTGTGCCGGATTACCCAATTCCACACCCACATCACCTCCCTGCAAAGGGGGTACAAGCGGGTTCCTCCTTGTTTGTTGAGGTACCAAACGACTGACATGTTGTCCGTCTGGACCAGCAGTGATCCCTTGGGAGGGAGGGAGGGTCTGAAAGGCCTGTAAAGCATGCAGGACAGCCCTCATCTGACTTTGCAGGGCCCGCAGGCTCCAACAGCCAAGCCGCTTGGCCTCCTGACCGACGTTGCTCCTCAAGCTGCCGCCCGAGTCCTCCTGCCTGGATCCTTAGCTTTCCAGCTGGGCTCTCCCTCACAGGGACCGAAGGCTCCAATAGCTGACCCACTCGGCTCCCGGACTGACGGTGCTCCTCAAGCCGCCGCCCGAGTCCTCCTGCCCGGATCCTCAGCCTTCCAGATACGGCACTCGCCGCCAGTCAGTCGGAATGTGGGCGCCTTTCCAGGGCCTGCTCAGATTGTTCAAAGCTCTCCTTGACTCTGCTCCTTCAAAAACTGGCATTTAAGAGACTCATGTTATTTTCTTCTGAATTGTATACCATGCTACAGCTTGTTTAGAGTTTAAATTGTTAAGTGTTCAAAAAAGGTCTATGATTGCAGTTCTGTCAGTGAATTTGTTGCTGCTCTACTCAGGCCCAGACTTTTTGTCGCCCAAACTACTGGTCTCATTTTTGTCCCGCTTGTACCCGGACCGACAGTGCTCCTCAAGCCGCCGCCCAAGTCCTCCTGTCCAGATTCTCTGCCTTCCAGGTACGGCACTTGCTGCCAGCATTTCTGCCCTGCTGGTGCTGTGCACCGGTTCCCCACCCTCCTCCCACCCACCTTTGGTCAACACTTATATTTATAATCACCACTGATCACCTGTTCGACTTTTTTTCATCTACTCAATTCCCCATTGGCTCCTTATATTTCTGTACCACTAGAGGCATCTGGTTGTGGTTCCCCACTACAAGACTACAACACTAACCCTTTACATCTCCTCCAGTGTTCTCTCTCCCTCGCTGCTTGTACTGTGAGTCCTGGCTGACTTCAAAATTTGGTTCATACTTGTTTCACTCCATACCAAGCTGCTGGAAGACCAACCTAGTCTGCTAGCGCCACCAATGGTGGTTAACAGCTCGGCCTGCCCCACTGGAACAATGCACCACCCGGTTGCAACTCTACTCTCCCACTGCCCTACACTCCCCTGTACCACAGTCACCTCGGTGCCCACTCAGCTTATTACCCTCCTTAAGATAGTATCTTCTCCTATCATTCTGTCTCTCCCGCTAAAACTAGTAAATGATTACTCTGTCGCTCACCCAAGGGTTGCAGGCTATCCCAGCTTCTTATTCTCCTGCCCCTTCTAGCATCCGGTGATATCCACCCAAACCATGGCCCTGTACTTGCTCATCCACCAGCCGGTGCTCACTCAGCCACAAATCCACTTTCACTACCAAGTGGTCTTAAAATCATCCACCTAAACATAAGAAGTCTTGTTCCCAAAATCTCCCTATTGCAACCCCTGGTACATGCCTACGCCCCTGACATAATTGTGATCACTGAAACTTGGCTGTCCAAAACCATTCCAGACCATGCTATCGCTAACCCTGGCTTTACAATATCTAGACAGGATAGGACCGGGTGAGGAGGTGGTGTGGCTATCTATACCTCCTCTACCCACCAGATCACTCCCCCCTTCGCAACTTCTGTTCAGTCATCCCATGAAGCTTTCCTTTTAAAAATCTCCTGTCCTCACACAATCCCCATCTTCATCACTGGAGTTTATTGTCACCTGGCAGCCACATTCCAACGTCACTGACTTGGTCTCAGAGCACTTCACGTTTGCCAGCGGTGGTGAACTATATTCTTCCTGGGTGACCTAAAGCTAAACTGGCTGACCTCATCGCTGGCTAATATCTGCTTCACTATTGAAGCCTTAAATCTCCATCAGCTGATTCTGGAGCCCACTTGTCTAAACTTTAAAACACTAAACCACTCCCTGCTGGACCTGGTCCTCACCACCCATCCCCATCGAATAGTGGCCTCAGGGCTACAACCAGACTCTATCAGTGACCACCACATGACCTTTGTAGTGTGGAAAATACATAGGCCTAAACTCTCAGCTAAAACTGTATTCACTAGACCCTTCTCATCACTTGATCTGCAATCATTGCTCCACGACCTTGCACAAACTGACTGGTCCCCCCTTATCACAGCAGCATCAGCTGACAAGGCCCTTGCCTACTTCACCTCTAGGTTTCTGCAGGTTCAGAACTTCCGAGCCCCGCCCCATAAAACCGGGGTCCATGGTGGGCACCTCCCCATGGTCACTCCTGAGCTTCTGGCCTGCCAACGTGCTTGTGACCTTGCTTGGTGCAAAGCCAAAGTCTCCAATTGCCTTGGTGATCACCAATGCTATTGTAAACCTCGGAACGGCTGCACTAAAGCAATCCACCTTGCCAAAGCAGAGCATTTCAAGTCTAATTTCCAAACGAACACAAACCACCCATCTAAATTCTGGAAGGTCATTCAGTCCCTCTTCTCACCATCCTCTACCCTTCCGCCACCCATCCTCAAGCACAATCGCTCTGTACTCTCTGAACCTATCACCATTGCCGAATGCTTCAACTCCCACTTTGCCACCTGTGTCTGTTCTCTGCTAAGCACCCTCCCAAGTCTGTCCCCTGCCTCATTATTAGCCCCCTACCGCCCCACACACGGCTACGCCTCACTGCTCTTCCTCCCACCCCATGACATCCTCCCCGTCCCTCCCCTGCTTTTCTGCCCGTCCCCTCCTCCAAACCCCTCACACCTTTCCTGTTCTCCTCCTCTCCTGTCTCTCCTGACACTACCCTTCAAGCTCTCCTGACACTAAACTCTCACTAAAGGCTCCTCGCCTCAGTGGCCTTGACCCTAGGCCCTCTACCTCTCTGCTCCTGCCATAGCCCTCCCACTCTCCCTGTTACTAAACTTCTCCTTTGAGACTGCCACAGTTCCCTCTGTCTGGAAACATGCTGTTGTCCTCCCCTCCCGAAGAGGGGGTGACTCCTCTTCTCCTGGGAACTATCATCCTATCTCTGCTACTGCAAACCTTAGCTAAATTACAAGAACATAGCCCTCAACCAACTCTCCTTGTTTCTCTCTGACTCTGCTTTCTTCACCCCCCTTCCAGTCTGGCTTTAGAAATCACTCTACCACCACCTGTCTGCTAAGGCTAACTGAGACCATCTCCTGAGAGGCTTTGACAAAGGGCCATTACCTCAGCTATCTTTGTAGACCTGGCCAAAGCCTTCGACACTGTCTCCCACCCCTTCCTCCTTCATAGCCTTTCAGCTGCTGGACTATGCCCTTCTGCTACAGGTTGGTTCAGTGCCTACCTGTCCGGCAGGTTGCAATCAGTAAGAATAGCTGATGCTATCTCTACTGCCCTGCCTATAACCACTGGAGTCCCCCAGGGCTCAATGCTAGGCCCTATTCTGTTCTCCATCTTTTTGAATGACTTCCCCCTGGTTTGCACTGCATCCAGCATCCACATGTATGCTGATGATACAGTATTATTTACCTCTGGCAACACTGTCACTGATGTCACTACCAGGCTCCAGGCCGACTTGACTAAAGTCCAGCTCTGGTTTAGTTCACATCAGCTATTTCTAAATGCCAAGAAGACAGTCTCTATACTTTGGCACAAAGCAGAGACTCGCTAGGCTAAGTCACCTCCCCACCTTTCACACCCTTGATGGGACTGCTCTTGAGAACTAATCCACTTTCAGGTATCTTGACATTTGGCTGGACAGACACCTTGACTTCTCTGTACACATTGATGCCGTTCTGAAAAAAACTAAAGCCTAGGCTTGGGGTCCTGTACAGAAACCGTAGCTACATCCCGCTCACCGCTAGGCGTGAGCTGGTACAGAAGATGATCATACTCATTTTTGACTACTGCGACATAGTCTACGTTGCTGCCCCACAGTCCCACCTATCCAGACTGGACTCTCTCTTCAATTCCTTCTATCATTTTGCTCTTGATTCCCTTCCCCGCACCCATCATTGTGACCTCTACTGCTCTCTCAACCTCCTTCCCCTACACTCCCAGCATGCGCTACATGGTGCCAAGTTCATCTTTAAATTCTGGCGTGGATCTCTCCCCTCATATATCTCCTCCTCTCTTGGCACCCCTACCCACTCCCTCTATTCCCTGAGATCCCAGGCTGACACTCGTACCCGCTCAGTCCCCTGCCGATCTACTTCCTCTGGCCAAAAAGCCTCCTCTTACTACTTGCTAAAATGAAATGCACTCCCTCCAAGATCCGCCACTCCTCCTCCCTGTTTTCCCCTACCTCTGCTCTGCTTTAAAGAGAGGCTGGGATAGGCATAGGGAAGATAAGAATCGGAGTGGGAGGGAGGTGAGGGACATTAGCTCAAGCTGTAAACCCTGCAATATGAGTAGACATAATAGAACAAATGGCCTTCCTCGTATGTTTGTATATTCGTATGTACACAATTACCTTACTACCTGCACCTGCCTCCTGACCCCTGACCCCTCCTTGCGCACCTGTCTCCTCCCAATTTTTTCTCTCCTCTCCTCTCGCATTTCTCATCCCCACCCCACCTGCATTTTATACTACCCCTGTCGACTTGCTCTTATAAAGATGACTGGATCCTATGTGTTCACCCTTGCTACATTCACATCACTAGTGAACTGCCTGTACCATATGCATTGTCAGCCTTGCATCCAATGCTTTTGTCCCTGTACTGATTCTTTAGGTATGCTGCACCTATGAACTGCCAGTACAGTAACTGTTGCATCAGCCTATTTTATACTCAGTTGCCATGAATCTGTTTTGAAATTGTATGTATGTATTCACCATCTGTTATGTATGTATCTAAGTATTCTCTGTACATCCCTCTCCCCATTCCCCCAGGACATACCATGAGACGAGCATTAAGTTGCTCAGTGTATCTTCCCTGGTGAAACATTTCAATAAATAAATAAAAATAACAATGCTTCCGAGCTGGACCACCATCCTTGCACTTGGTGTTCCCCTAAGTGAATCCCCATCTCATATTTGATGCATCTGTAGTCAGGGATGCAGAGGGGGACGGGCTCCTGAAAGGAAGACACAAGGAAAGGTTGCAGGGATTCCTCCATCACAGCAATTCTTTCTGAACTGCAAACGAGATCAGGACCTGGTGGTCCAGGTCGACCAGGAGTTGATCCTATTGTACCCGCAAGGTCCACTGAGTGACTCACATGTGAGCCTTGCAAAGGGAACAGTATTTTTGGAGGCTGCCATTACTCCTGGATGAGGTCACCAAAGAAGCCTGATGGACTAGGATCTCCACCCTGTCTGGAGGAAGGAAGGCTGTGTATTGGACCGTGTCCAAGACTGCCCCAATGAATTGAAGTCTCTGGGATGGTATAAGGGATGATTTCAGAAAATTGATTGTAATCCCCAATTTGCTGAAACGGTCCAAGGTGAAAGACAGAGCCTCCAGCAAAGAGTCCATGGAGGGGGCTGAGATCAGCCAGTCATCTGGGTAAGAAAACACCCAATACCCTATGGTGGCGTAGAGCGTTAGCCACCACACTTAAACGCTTGGTGAATACCAGTGCGAAGATAGACCAAGGAGGCCGGGGTGGAAGTGCTCCCCCTGGAATAGGAACTGCAGGTAACGGCAGTGGCTGGGCAAGATCGGGATATGCAGGTAAAGTATCCTGTATGTCCAGAGCGCACAGCTAATGATTCTCCAAAGGGAGCGGAAGAAGGCTCTGGAGCGTAAGCATCATGAACTTTTTGTATTCGATGAACAGATTGAGACTGCTCAAGTCGAGGATGGGTCTCAAGTCTCCCATCTTTTTTAGATCCAGGAAAAAAATGGGAGTAAAACCCCCTTCTCTTTTGTCGAACGGGAACACATTCTATTGCTTCCTTGAGCAAGAGGCTTTGAATTTCCTCTCGAACAGAAGAGCCTGATCCCTGGAATAGGAAGACGTTTTTGGCGGTGTTTCCAGAGAGGTCAGAAACTCTATTGTGTCCAGTGGACACTAGTTGCAGAGACCATGTGTCACAGAGTGACTCTGTGATGGATTAGGGGCCCTGGAACTTTTGGGCTTGGTGCTTTACTTAAAGCCTTTTGATACTATAACTATGTAAAATCGAAATTAAATAAATAAATGTAGCTTTAAAGTTGAGACTAAGTAAAAGATAGTGTAGTGGAGACTAGCAAGGTAGAAAAAATAAAGCAAAGGGAGGACAGAAGTAAGGTGAGTCATTTAGTAACTCCCCCAAGGTAATTCAGTTAAGAGAGGGAGAACTGAATCCTTGTGTAAAGGTAGTTGGGATTCTTTACATGGTAATTGAGTTAATTTGGAGCTTAAATGAGCAGCACCAGCAATCGGTTTCTACTTAGGTTGAAAAGAACACTTTAGTCCTTCTTTTAGAGGTGTTTGGTAGCACACCAGAATACAGGCGCTGCTTGACTAAGAGGAAGAATGGGTTGCAAGTGAGGGGAAATAAAATAAAGTAATTTAAGTCACTGTTCTGTTTTAAGTTTCAGTCTTTAAGGATGGTATCATTTGGAAGTCATTCCTTCTCCAGTGGTTGTAAATATTAACAGTAGCAAAAGTATTGAAATGCAACATGTGCTTACTGCATTTAACTTCCCTGGCAGAAGGTCAGTGTAATGTTAATTCATACACATGTCCTCTCTACCTTTTGATAAAATAAAGACTACAGACAGAGCACTTGTAGTGGGCTGTAAAACCATTTGTAAAAGGCTGGTTGGTTGAATTACTTCCTGCTCAAAGCTCCTGTTTCAAACAACCAGTTAAGGCACATGTTGGCAACAGCCTGGCAGTTGTGTTTAAGTAAGCAGGTTATGAAACTATATGGGGATTGTACACCTCAGAGATTAACTATATAAATTGTGGTACAGTTCTCACTTACAGAAAGGACACCTGTTCATGTGTCTTTGGATTTTCAGCTTCTGCTTCTGACTCTCCTTGCACCACTCCCTTCAGGACAGCTATGGTGCTGACCAGCCTTTGTTTTATGCTGTCTCTTCTTTGGGGCGGTGCCTGATGGTCAGAGCTGTTTGTAAAGAGCCAGGAATTGAAATAAAATGGACTGAATATGTATATAAATGTAGTGAATTATAAACTGTTTGATTAGATAGTTAAAACAAAATAATTATGTTTAAATAAGAAGTTTTACTTTAGGATTAATGATGTGGGTGGAGTTGGGGAGAACACATGATCATGTCCCTGTATAAAAGGACTGTCATTTGAGATTGTTTTTTTAGATTGTGTTCCTGGGTCTGGAGGTAAACTCCATGGAGCTCTGTGAATTGCTGCAGCAGGTGTTAGGAGAAGAACACCTTTCAAGCCATGTAAAAGTCATGGGATGAAGTTTATTTGCCATTCTGATTATTTTATTTTATTTTGTTGTCGTACCAGTCCGCTGATGTTATATTTGTCCTGCTATGAAGAAATTTTGAGCTAGAAGTGAATAAATGTCATTCATTTACAACTGAAACTGTGTCATGCTACTAATTAGTCCACAAAGAGACCTGCGCCCGCTCACACCATGCATCGGGGGTTACGTCCTGCCAGTCCTGTACATGTGCACATGGCGAGCAAACCTCCCCCCACCAGCTCCTCGCCATGAAGCTGAGGGGTTGGTGGGGGTAGGGAGTCAGGAGGTGGCATGGCGTTCAGGAAGAGGGCCTCATGAGCATCTCAGGTTCTTGGAGGTGGGAGGCATGGCAGAGCCTGTGGCCTTACGTTTGCCCTGGCGTTGAACCGGGGCTTGCTTCCTCTGCCTCAATGTCCTTTTTCGAAAGTGCTGCTGCTGTTGTAGAGTGCCCGATCAGTACATAGACTGCACTGATCTCAGGGCGAGGCCTCCGTCCTGAAGATCTGTGATGATATCTTTGGTATCATCCCCACAAGGCACCGAGCCTCTAAAAGGGGCATCATGGATCATGGACTACACCTCATTAGCGAGGCCAGAAATGTGAAGCCAGGCATGCCTTCTAAGAGAGATGGCAGTCTGCGAGAATTGACAGAGTCATACGTAGCCTACAGAGTATGCCTACAGAAGACGCGAGAGAGGCGGAGATCCTTGGCGAGCTCCTTCCTGAGGCTCGAGGGTTCCATGGCCTGGACTTGAGCTTCTAGCCTGGTCAAGGTGGCTTTCCAGTGTGACACCATATGGGTCACATAAATCAGGGACCGAAGTGCGCATGTGGTCGAAGAGTAAACCTTCTTGCCGAACTGGTCCACCTGCCTTGACTCCTTGTCTGGAGGAGAGGTGCTCATGTGCTTGCGTGCAAAGGAGCGATCATGAGCAGCTGAAATAATGGCGAGTCAGCCTTCGGATGAGCCTTGAGAAAAGGGGCTTCCTTAATGCCCGTATACTCTGTCTGCCCTCTTGGGATAGCCGGGAGAGAATGAGGCATCTGTCAGGCCATAGCAGTGAGATCTTGGTGAGGTCCAATCCAGGGAGGAACTGGGACTGGTGACAGAGACTCCAGGTCCAGATGTTCAGCGAGTCTCTGTCACATGGGGAAACAACAGGCACGAGGGCTAATGAAAATGAGCATAAATACACAGCAAGCTCAAACAGGTTTTGGCCCTTAATGGAGATGATGGAACAGGAGGAAGTAGATGGGAGGAGTGCTAAAGGTAACAGGGAGCTGGGCCGGGAAAGGCAGACAAAACCAGAGGTAAGGGCAGATCTTGCAATGGAGGTAATAGACAATCATATCGGGTGGCACACTGAAGGAAATAAAAAAAACATGCAGGGACAAGGTGTAGCTGACGAGGGCAGAAAGGAGAATGGGACAGGTGCAGGAGAGCACGACAAAGAGGGTGGGGGTCAGCAGGAAGGGGACACAGCACAGGCTACAGGTAGGGGATGGGTTACAAAGAGGGAGGAAATGGGAAATGGTGCAGATGAGCACTGGAGGAGGCAGGGGAAGGGGGCATGAGACAGGGAACCATCCTGGAGTGCAGGGGGATAAAGGGATAGCAGGTGCAGGAGTGGACATAGGGGGTTTCTGGACAGGGGAGGTGTACAAAACACCAGAAAAACCTGCAGAGGCGCCCTTGGGGTTAGTGAATGAAAAATCAATGATAGTGTATGGGGACTCCATTATAAGGGGGATCCACTGGTTAAGGAAGGGAGTGGCTTTAAAGGGATGGTCAGTTTTTTGTGATCCAGGGATGAAGGCGAGCAGAGCGCTTCCAAGAATTAGCGATTGCATTATGCTAACTGGGGGAAACCTTACCTGGTCTTACACCTTGGAACGAACGACGTGGCCGGGGAGGAGGTGGAAGAGGTGCAGAAGAGATTCATGGAGCTAGCAAGAAGGTGCAAGGGGATGGTCAGTTCCATAGCTTTTTCAGAAGTTCTGCCAGTGCATTGCACCAGCACAGCTAGACAGTTGAGAATCAAGGGCTTTAACCACTGGCTGATACAGTGGTGCAGGAGGGAGGGCTATGAATGTTTATGAGATTGGGAGGATACATGGGTGGACGAGCAGCTGTATGCAAAGGATAGGCTGCATCTAAATTACGATGGGGCTAGACTGTTGAGGGGGAAACTGCAGGGATACATAAATAGAATACTGGAGGTGCTTTAAACTAGGAGAGAGGGAGTACGAAGCTAGGGTGATCCAGGGAAAATGGCTGGTGGAACTTGCCTAACATGCACTCCCCACAGCTGGGGGCAGGAGGCGCTGGGGGGAGAAAAATGAAGGAAAGCGGGGCTGGTGGAAGGGACTGCTAGCAAATGCCAGGAGTCTAGGAAATAAGATGGGAGACCTGCAGGTGGTGGTAGTGGCCATACCTCTCAACTGTACCACATTATGAGGCGTTCCTCATTTTACTTCACAAAAGCTCCCTGTTCCACATTGTGAGGACTTGTTCCACATTCAAAGTCAACATTTAAAGCAAAGATCCATAGTAAATGATTAAAAAAATATATTATTCAATTAATAACAGACTTTCTGAACATAAATGCAACATTTTAACAGTGTTTTGAGCTTCTTAGGTAAAGATTTGATGAAGTGTTCCACATTTTGCCAGGCAATGTTCCACATTTGGGGGACAAAAGGTTGAGAGGTATGGTGGTGGCGAACGACCTAGATCTAATTGCAGTTACAGAGACTTGGTGGACAGACAAGCACAGTTGGGAGGGGGAAATACCAGAGTATGGACTTTATAGGCAGGACAGGACAGGAAAAAGGGAGGGGAGAGGTTGCCCTGTATGAGGAGGAGGGGATTCAGCTGATGGTGAGCAGGGGAGGGCAGAGATCAGCGGAGACCCTATGGGTCACATTAAGCAAAACGGGGGAGGCAGTAAGGGTAGGGGTGGTCTACAGACCACCAAATCAAGGAGGAAGTGGATAGAGATGGTTAGGGAAGCACGGGGGATGGCCAGCAAAGGGGAAATCATGGTGGTGGGCGATCTAAATCTACCAGACGTGGACTGGGAAATCCTGGCAGCATCCACAGAAAAGAGTAGGGAGCTTTTGGAAGCCATGCAGGAAGTGTTCATTCACTAGCTGGTCACAGAACCAACTGGGGGAGAGGCCATACTAGACCTGGTTATGATGAATAGGGATGGTGTCGAGGAGGTGGAGGTTTGGGAAAACTTGGGCAACAGTGACCATAGGACAGTAAAATTTAGACTTAGAAAGGGGACGGTTAAGAGCAGTTCCACTACTAAGGTGCTAGACTTTAGGAAGGTGGATTTTAGGAGGATGAAGGAAATTGTGCAAAGGGAGCTAGAAGGTAAGGAGAACTTGAATGACATAGAGGAGCTGTGGGGGGGGATTAAAAGAGGAATATTGAAGGGGACAGAACTATGCACTAGGGAAGGGAGCAAAAATAAGAGGGGGAGAAAATCACTTCACAACAACAGTGAGAAAAGCAGTTAGGGAGAAAAGGTGGGCATTCAGGGCATATAAAGCCTCTCGGAGGGAGACAGACATAGAGGTTTATAAGGAGAAACTGAGGAAAGCAGGGAAAATATTCAGAAGAGTGAAGGCAGAAATGGAGGAGAATATAGCAAGGGAGGCGAAAAGGGAGGCTAAGATGTTTTTTCAAATATGTGAGTGACAGAAGGAAGGGGAAGTTGGGGATTATGAAGCTCAATGGGGATGTGGAAAAGCTAATATTCTGAATGACTACTTCACGTCGGTTTTCACGGTTGAGGATAGGAAAGGGCTGGAGCTGAAAAGAGGAAAGGGTGGGCAGGAGACAGACTCAAGTCCCTTCACGGAGGATAGTAACTAGGAAAACTGCAGACGGATAAAATGATTGGCCAGGATAAGATTCACCCGAGGGTGCTCAAAGAGTTAAAACAGGAGCTGGCGGCACCACTCACAAGGTTATTTAATATGTCACTGTGCAAGGGGAGGGTTTCTGGGGACTGCAAAAGGACTGAGGTGGTGTCATTGCATAAAGGGGGAGGAAGGGAGGAACTGGGAAACTACCGCCCAGTTAGCCTTACCTCCATTGTAGGAAAGCTAATGGAAACACTTATTACGGAAAGGCTGATTAACTATCTGGAGGAGGAAGGCCTCCTGGATGACAACCAGCATGGATTCACAAATGGGAGGTCCTGCCAGACCAACCTGATTGAATTCTTTGACAAACTTACAGTGATATGGGACCAGGGCAGGGTGGTGGACATGGCCTACCTGGACTTCAGAAAGGCCTTTGACACTGCCCCCCACAGGCGGTTGGTAAGCAAATTGGGCAGCTTAGTAGTGGGGAGCAAGCACACAAACTGGGTAGAACATTGATTAGAGGGGAGGACACAGAGGGTTATGGTAAATGGGGTGCACTCAGAAGAAGAAAGGGTGACAAGTGGGGTTCCTCGGGTCCATGCTGGGACCCATTCTTCTCAACATATATATTGGGGACATTTCAGAGGGTGTACATGGGAAGGTGTCTCTGTTTGCAGATTTTGCAGATGACATGAAGATCTGTAATAGGGTTGATTTGGGGGGGATGGGGGCTGGAAAATATGAGGGAGGATCTGGTCATGCTGGAGGAGTGGTCAGAAAAGTGGCAGCTGCAATTCAATGCAAAAAAATGTAGAATTATGCACTTAGGTTGTAAAAACCCAAATGCAAAATACTGGCTTGGTGGAGGGGGAAGAACAGATCAGAAATTTCAGACAACCTGAAAGTTCGGAGTCAGTGCAACAGGGCAGGTGGGAAAGCAATTAGAATGTTGGCATGCATAGGGCGAAGCTTTACAAGCAGGAGAAGGGAGGTGATCATGCCACTATACAAAGCAATGGTCAGACCACACCTGGAATATCGGGTCCAGTTCTGGATGCCATACATACAAGGGGACAAGGATAGGTTGGAGAGGGTTCAGAGAAGAGCAACCAAAATGGTGAAGGGGCTGCATGAGAAGTCATATGAGGTAAGGCTGGGGGAGCTAGGCCTGTACACGCAGGAAAAGAGGAAGGAAAGGGGGTGAGTTTTCTCTTCCAGCCTTGCCCGCACCCTTGCAGGATTCTCAGCATCCTGGATGGGCCCCGATCTCTGCCTCTCTCTCCTCTGGTTCCTCCTTACCCCCTCCCCTCATTCTAAATGGGTCCCGTGTGCCCAGCCCCCGGCCTCCCCTTCTCTCACATTGTACCTTGTTCTAAGTGTTCTGTCCCCTTACAGGGTTCTCAACATCCTGTAGGGGTCCCTACTTCCCGGTCTGACTTTCTCCTCCTCCCTTCCCATAACCACTTTGGTACTAACTTGCCCAGCCTCCTCTTCCCTGGCACTTTACTAATTGCCTATACTTATGCATGTATAAATACTTTCTGCCCACCCCAGCACCTGTCCCTTCTACCTGTATTTTCTCTCTTCTAACTATACCAAGCTACCCTCACTACCAGTTACTTATTTTCTGTATTAGGGACCTGCCTGTGCTGCTCTGTTGTTTCCCCATCCTTGTCACTAATTTGCAAATTGTTGTTAATAATAATAATAACTTTATTTAATATAGTGCCTTTCATAATATCAAGGCGCTGCACAAATATAAACACATTCAGTAAATTCAATAAATATCAACATGCCAAATGTTTGTTCAGCATGCGTAACTTTTTGTCTTAAGCACCTTAAATGTGTTACTGTTCATATTCTATGTACTTCTTCCCCCTGTCACACTGGGAGACGAGCAACTTGTTGTTTAGTGTGCTTTCTTGGTGAAACATTTCAATAAATAAATAAATAAATATGGTTGAAACCTTCAAGTACTTGAAGGGTGTAAGGGTGAGGGTTGACAGCATCTTCAGAATAAGTGAGAACAAATCCACTAGGGGGCATACATTCAGACTAGAGGGGGGTAGCTTTAGAGGTGACATTAGGGGAAGTTCTTTACTGAGAGGGTCGTGAGGCCATGGAACAGACTGACAGAATGGGTGGTGGGGGTAGATTCTGTGGACAGATTTAAAAGAGCTTGGGATACTTACATGGGCCTAAGCAACAGGGGTAGGCAGGAAATGGAAGTCTTCCTAGAAGGTGGAATTCGGGCAGACTGGATGGGCCACGGCGTCCTTTTCTGCTGACAAATTTTTGTGTTTCCACGTTTCTATTATGTGTCCTCTCAGGATGGTTTTAAGCATGTCCTGACAGTTGCTTCTGAGTGACCCCCACCCCCACTGTGTTCCAGAATCTCAGAGATCCTGTCTTCCAGAAATTCTCGGAACTCTGCGAATCATTAAGTGGAAGGCATTCAGCTGCCAGTGGGTTTTGGGGCTTTTTTTCCCCCAGGTTCAGCAATGTGTTAAGTGCGGAATGGTCTGATAATAAAATATCCCGTATCTGGCAGTCTGACACACAGCGTAGATACTCCTGTTTTGTATAATTGTAATCAACACATGTATACTCCCTGTGTACCGCAGAATAATGCGTGTGACTTTTTTTCTTGGGGTGTTATTCTCACCAGATATCTGACCATTGTATGCAGGCCAGTGGTGGTGCAGGCCTTGTGTGCTGCTGGTTGCTTTGGCAGGTGAGGGTTAGAGGTATCCCAGGTATTGGAGCAGAGCATGTTAAAGCCTTCTGCTTGGAAAAGGGGTCCCAAATGTGTTTACTAGAATGAGGTCCAGGAGTTTTATGACTCCGGGTGTGCTAGACATACAGGACACACTTAATCACTGTTATCTCAGAACTGCTGTCAGCTACAGGGAAGTCCAAAACATCATTTTTAGAATGGTTTGTGTGATTTTATTTATTTATTTGATTCTCGGTTAACAGCTTTGAGTTTGCAAGCTCGTTTGCAAAGGTTCCTTGTCAGAGAAAAATTAAAAAAAAAAATTAGACAATAAACATATAAAATAATACATGACAGGTAGGTAGATCATATACAGTCATGATGCAAGTGTTACAAGCAGCTACAGATGAAAACGTATTGTTAACATTGTCAGAAAATGTTTTTTTTAGTTGTTTAACCAGGAGTAGCACACTAAGCTGAAAGCTTTTTACAGGTGTGACCTGGGAGCACAGGGAAGTTAAGCGACTTGCTCAGGGTCACACAGTATGCAAGTGGAAGCTGTGGGATTCAAACCCAGGTCTGGTCTGCTGGATGTCACCAGATTTGCAGCTCAGAGCCTTAAACCACTACGCTATACTGCCTTCCTTTCCCTTCCCTATACCAGTTGCATGCATATGTGAATCCAGGTACATCAATAAGAGGCATGGGGCTTAAAGACCTACTAGGTATGATGTAGAGGGACAGGAAAAGGGTGAAACCAAGGAGAAAGTGAGAATAAGTGATTAAGAGCATGGTTGGGTAGCGGGAGAGGCAGAAAAGGGGTCATGGGTAATGGATGTTTCAGCGGGGAATCCACCCATAAGGTTTCGTTGATAAGGAATAGGGGAGGTGGTATAGGCTGGGGGGCAGCGTCAAGTTACAATGTAAGGTTATGTAGGCAAGGAAGATACAGTGGGGGAGGAACAGTGGAGTTGTATCAGTGGAATGGTGGAAATTTAGTTTTAAAGGGTGGGGAAGGCAGAGAAGGAGATGGGGGGGAGGAAAAGTGGTACAATGCATCAACCAAGCATTGCAATTAGGCATTGTAACACAGTTGCACATACTGAGTGAGGCCAGATGCTTGAGCAGTTTGGCTTTAAAGGGACCAAGTTTAGGTTTCTTAACTAGCTCAGTGCTGAGAGAATTTAGCTAAAGGGGCCCTGTATTTGAACGATTGTTTCCCAAGTGAGGTGCGGTGAACGGGATTCGAAGACTGCTTTGCTGGGTCCCTGGTAAGTCTGGAGTTAGTGAAATAGCTAAGTAGTTTTAAACTATGATGGCCATGGTTCATAAATGTGCCTTTACTAACAATGATGCCATTGTTATCCATTAGTAATGGAAAAGTACAGTTACATAGGAACTTACCATAACAGTAGATCATTACATATTGGACTAGCGCCACCTGGCGTCTGGGCTGCACGGCAGACTTTTCTAGCAATACTCGACGAGGGACCGCCCACCTGACGTCATGTGACCGACATCAGCATGACTGTATATAGTGAACGGTCCCCAAGCCCACCCTCCAGTTCTCCTGCTGGAGCCTGGAAGAGGCCTGACAGCAGGAGTAAACAGGATTTGGAGACCCTGTGTAAAACACAAAAAGGGGGAAGGAGGGATGGAAAAATATGACCTACTGAAGGAAACTCTCTTGAAGATCTACTGTTATGGTAAGTTACTACTGAACTGTACTATCTTACTTCGAGAGGGTTTCTTCAGTAGGTCATTACGTATAGGAATGAATCCCAAGCAGTCCCTCAGAAGAGAGACTGAGAGAAACAAGGGAGGAGGAGAGAAGCAAACTCCAACAAAACCGAGAACAAGAATGGACCCAGCCTAGGACAGAAGGCTCTGCAAGACAGCTAGGGCAAAATCTGCCCTCCGCCTAGAGGTTGTGTCTAGACTATAATGTTTGGTAATGGTATGGACAGAACTCCAAGTTGCTGCAGCGCAAATGTCAGCTGTGGAAGCAGCCATGCCCCTGGTAGAATGATCTCTGATGGTACCCAGCAGAGGTTTGTCATACTTTTGGTAACAGTAGCGAATACAGTTACCTAACCATTTGGAAAAGCACTGCTTAGAAACAGCTTTGCCCACCGACCTGGGGGCAAAGGAAACAAACTGATCACAATTCTGGATATCCTTAGTTCGGTGTATATAGCACCCGAAGATCGATGAACCTCCATGGTGTGCAGGAGTGCCTCACCTTTGTTCGCAGGGGACGTAAAATAAACCGGAAGCTCCACTGTTTGGTTCAGTGTGACTTCTGGCACCACCTTGAGTAAAAACTTAGGATTTGTCCTGAGGATCACCCAGTCCTTGTGGAAAATTATGTAAGGCTCTTTACAAACCAGAGCCTGCAGTTCCGAAATCCTTCGAGCTGAAGTAACAGCAACCAAAAATAATGTCTTCCAAGAGAGGAAGCATAAATCACAGCTCATCGCTGATTCACAGGGAGAGAGTGTGAGCTTCTCCAACACAAAATTTAAATCCTAAGGGGGGTGTAGGGCTGCGGATGGGGGGTTTCAGATGGAGAATCCCTTTCAGAAAGGTTTTTGAGATTTCCAACTGATCCACGGGTTTACCATCGACCAGCTCGTGGTATGTCGAGATTGCCAAAAGGTGGACCTTCAAGGAAGAATGCGACAGACTTGAGACAGAAAGATGGAGGGAAGTATTCCATGACTTGCGGGGCAGAACAAGAAAATGGGTTCCAATTCTTGGAAGTCGCCCAAATAGAAAAACTTCCACTTCAGGGCATAAGTGGAATGTGTGGAGAGTTTTGAGCTCTGTTAAGACTTGAGCGACTCGAGAGGAGACCCTGAAGCGGAAATCGCTATGTCTGCAGGAGCCACGCATGAAGATGTAGTGTTCTGTGTCCTGGATGAACAAGACAACATTGATCCTGGGTCCGGAAGTTGTGAGTCACTGGAAGTGGAACCGGTGGCTCTCTCGTTAGCTGTTGCAGCAGCGGGAACCAAATTTGTCTCAGCCAGAGAGGGGCGATTAGGGTCATCCTCACCTTCTCTGCCTGAAACTTGAGAAGAACCCTCTGAAGAAACATAGAAGCATAGACTTTGACGGCAGATGAGGACCACTTGGCCCACCCAGTCTGCCCACCTATTGGATAAGCTGCAGATTCTAGTTAACCAACATCCTACTTCCTGCAACCTCCCACTATAATTGCCTTATGTCTGTCCCATGCATGTTTGAATTCCCCCACTGTTTTAGACCCCACAACCTCTCCAGGAAGGCAGTTCTATGCATCCACCACTCTCTCTGTGAAAAAGAATTTCCTCACATTACCCCTGAGCCGTCTCCCCTCGAACTTTAAATTGTGCCCCCTTCTTCTTACACATCACTTTTTCTGAAAGATGCTACCCTGCTGGACTTTGTTGATTCCCTTGAGGTACTTAAAAGTTTCTATCATGTCCCCCCTGTCCCTCCTTTCATCAAGGGTATACATATTAAGCTCTCTCAGTCTCTCTTCATATGGTTTCTGATGCAGACCCTGCACCATTTTAGTTGCCCACCTCTGGACTGCTTCCATCCTATGTCCTTGCTTAGTTGAGGTCTCCAAAACTGCATGCAGTACTCCAGATGGGGTCTCACCAGCTGTCTGTATAGAGGGATAACCACTTCCCTTTTTCTACCTGTGATGCCCTTCCCTATGCATCCCAGTATCCCCCTGGCTCTCCTTACTGACTTCTCACATTGCTTACCCACCTTTAGGTCATCTGATATGACTACACCCAGATCCCTTTCCATTATTGTTGTCGTTAGTACCTCCCCTGCTATTGTGTACTCTTCTCCTGGATATTTATTTCCCAGGTGCATTACTTTGCACTTCCTTGCATTGAATCTAAGTTGCCATTATGTCTGACCATTTCTCCAACCTTGCCAAGTCCCTTCTCTTCCTTTCTACCCCCCCCCCTTGTGTGTCAACTCTGTTACAGATCTTTGTGTCATCTGCAAAGAGGCATACCTTTCCTTCCAGACCCTCTGCAATGTCGCCTATAAAGACGTTGAAGAGGACTGGACCAATTCTGAGCCCTGAGGTACTCCACTAGTAACCCCTTTCTTTAGAATGTGTTCCATTAGCTATTACCTTTGTGTCCTGTTGTGCAGCCAGTTTGCTACCAGGCTACCACCCTGGGACCCATTCCCAGGCTGACTAATTTGATTATTAATCTTTTATGCGGGACTGTGTCAAATGCCTTGCTAAAGTCTAGGTAGGCCATATCCACAGCCCCTCCCTGGTCTATTACTTTGGTCACCCAGTCAAAGAAATCGATTAGATTCGTCTGACATGACCTTCCTGCTGTGAATCCATGCTGCTTTGGGTCCCGTGCCCCGCTGGCCTCTAGGTACTCAACAATTCTTTCTTTCAGAAGTGATTCCATCATTTTCCCCACCACTGAGGTCAAACTTACAGGTCTGTAGTTTTCTGCTTCTGCCTTGCTCCCACTTTTGTGAAGGAGAATCACATCTGCCCTCCTCCAGTCCTCAGGTACCACCCCATCTTCCCATGATTTGTTAAAAAGTGTGGTTGGTGGTGTCACTAGGTCCTCCCTTAGCTCTTTTAGGATTGTAGGGTGAATCCTGTCAGGCCCCATTGCTTTGCCCACCTTGAGTTTTAGGAGTTCTTTCAGTACTCTTTCTTCTGTAAATGGACTGGCATCAACCCCACTATCCAGAGTGCTTCTACTGTTTGGTTTAGGTAACTTCTCCTCTTCTTCCTTTGTGAATACTGAGCAAAAGTATTCATTCAGTATCTCTGCCTTTTCACTGTCTCCCTCTGCTCACCTCCCCTCTCCTTTATTAATCTTCACTATCCCTCCCTTAACCTTTCTATGCTCCCTAATGTACCTATAAAAGGTTTTATCCCCTTCTTAACTGAGTTGGCTATCTTTCCTCGGTTTGGGACTTTGCTTTTCTGGCTGCCTTCCCCACTTCTTTCTGCTTTAATTGATACAGTTCCCTGTCGTGCTCTGTCTGTGATTCCTTATACTTTTTGAATGCAGCCTTTTTCTCCTTAACCTTCCCTGACACCTCTTTTGAGAACCATAGTGTTTTTTTATTCCGCTTTGTTTTCTTTATTTGTTTCACACAAAGGCTTGTTGCCTCCATGATGGCAGTTTTGATTTTTGAAGAATGGGAAATGGAGGGAAGGCGTATAAACATTTCCCTGTCTGAGAGAGACAGCACGTTGTTCCAGAAAGCACCATGCCCTGGAATGAGCGAGTAAAAACTGGGAAGTTTTGCATCTGAGTGAGAGGTGAAAAGGTTGATTTCCGGACACCCCTAATTCAAGAAGAGAGACTTTGCCACCTCCTGATTTAGTTCCCATTCATGACTTAGCATCCGAGATCTGCTGAGACTGTCCGCGAGGACATTTTTAACACCTGGAACATGCACGGCCACTAAGGCCAGATTGTGCTGGTTACCCAATTCCACCCATGCCTCCTGCAAAGGGGTACAAGCGGGTTCCTCCTTGTTTGTTGAGGTACCAAGCGACTGACATGTTGTCCGTCTGGACCAGCAGTGATCCTTGGGAGGGAGGGAGGGTCTGAAAGGCCTGTAAAGCATGCAGGACAGCCCTCATCTGACTTTGCAGGGCCCATGAGCTCAACAGATAAGCCGCTTGGCCTCCTGACCGGCGTTGCTCCTCAAGCTGCCGCCGAGTCCTCCTGCCTGGATCCTTAGCTTTCCAGCTGGGCTCTCCCTCACAGGGACCGAAGGCTCCAATAGCTGACCCACTCGGCTCCCGGACTGACGGTGCTCCTCAAGCCGCCGCCCGAGTCCTCCTGCCCGGATCCTCAGCCTTCCAGATACGGCACTCGCCGCCAGCCAGTCGGAATGTGAGCGCCTTTCCAGGGCCTGCTCAGATTGTTCCAAAGCTCTCCTTGACTCTGCTCCTTCAAAAACTGGCATTTTAAGAGACTCATGTTATTTTCTTCTGAATTGTATACCATGCTACAGCTTGTTTAGAGTTTAAATTGTTAAGTGTTCAAAAAAGGTCTATGATTGCAGTTCTGTCAGTGAATTTGTTGCTGCTCTACTCAGGCCCAGACTTTTTGTCGCCCAAACTACTGGTCTCATTTTTGTCCCGCTTGTACCCGGACCGACAGTGCTCCTCAAGCCGCCGCCCAAGTCCTCCTGTCCAGATTCTCTGCCTTCCAGGTACGGCACTTGCTGCCAGCATTTCTGCCCTGCTGGTGCTGTGCACCGGTTCCCCACCCTCCTCCCACCCACCTTTGGTCAACACTTATATTTATAATCACCACTGATCACCTGTTCGACTTTTTTTCTATCTACTCAATTCCCCATTGGCTCCTTATATTTCTGTACCACTAGAGGCATCTGGTTGTGGTTCCCACTACAAGGGCTACAGCTTGCTAACCCTTTACATCTCCCTCCAGTGTTCTCTCTCCCTCGCTGCTTGTACTGTGGAGTCCTGGCTGACTTCAAAAATTTGGTTCATACTTGTTTCACTCCATACCAAGCTGCTGGAAGACCAACCTAGTCTGCTAGCGCCACCAATGGTGGTTAACAGCTCGGCCTGCCCCACTGGAACAATGACCACCGGTTGCAACTCTACTCTCACTGCCCTACACTCCCTGTACCACAGTCACCTCGGTCCCCTCACTCATTACCCTCCTTAAGATAGTATCTTCTCCTATCATTCTGTCTCTCCGCTAAAACTAGTAAATGATTACTCTGTCGCTCACCCAAGGGTTGCAGGCTATCCAGCTTCTTATTCTCCTGCCCTTCTAGCATCCGGTGATATCCACCCAAACCATGGCCTGTACTTGCTCATCCACCAGCGGTGCTCACTCAGCCACAAATCCACTTTCACTACCAAGTGGTCTTAAAATCATCCACCTAAACATAAGAAGTCTTGTTCCCAAAATCTCCCTATTGCAACCCCTGGTACATGCCTCGCCCCTGACATATTGTGATCACTGAAACTTGGCTGTCCAAAACCATTTCAGACCATGCTATCGCTAACCCTGGCTTTACAATATCTAGACAGGATAGGACCGGGTGAGGAGGTGGTGTGGCTATCTATACCTCCTCTACCCACCAGATCACTCCCCCCTTCGCAACTTCTGTTCAGTCATCCCATGAAGCTTTCCTTTTAAAAATCTCCTGTCCTCACACAATCCCCATCTTCATCACTGGAGTTTATTGTCACCTGGCACAGCCACATTCCAACGTCACTGACTTGGTCTCAGAGCACTTCACGTTTGCCAGCGGTGGTGAACTATTCTTCCTGGGTGACCTAAAGCTAAACTGGCTGACCTCATCGCTGGCTAATATCTGCTTCACTATTGAAGCCTTAAATCTCCATCAGCTGATTCTGGAGCCCACTTGTCTAAACTTTAAAACACTAAACCACTCCCTGCTGGACCTGGTCCTCACCACCCATCCCCATCGAATAGTGGCCTCAGGGCTACTACCAGACTCTATCAGTGACCACCACATGACCTTTGTAGTGTGGAAAATACATAGGCCTAAACTCTCAGCTAAAACTGTATTCACTAGACCCTTCTCATCACTTGATCTGCAATCATTGCTCCACGACCTTGCACAAACTGACTGGTCCCCCCTTATCACAGCAGCATCAACTGACAAGGCCCTTGCCTACTTCACCTCTAGGTTTCTGCAGGTTCAGAACTTCCGAGCCCCGCCCCATAAAACCGGGGTCCATGGTGGGCACCTCCCCATGGTCACTCCTGAGCTTCTGGCCTGCCAACGTGCTTGTGACCTTGCTTGGTGCAAAGCCAAAGTCTCCAATTGCCTTGGTGATCACCATTGCTATTGTAAACTTCGGAACGGCTGCACTAAAGCAATCCACCTTGCCAAAGCAGAGCATTTCAAGTCTAATTTCCAAACGAACACAAACCACCCATCTAAATTCTGGAAGGTCATTCAGTCCCTCTTCTCACCATCCTCTACCCCTCCGCCACCCATCCTCAAGCACAATCGCTCTGTACTCTCTGAACCTATCACCATTGCCGAATGCTTCAACTCCCACTTTGCCACCTGTGTCTGTTCTCTGCTAAGCACCCTCCCAAGTCTGTCCCCTGCCTCGATGGCCCCCCTTACGCCCCACACACTGACTCGCCCTCCACTGCTCTTCCTCCACCCCATGACATCCCTCCCCGTCCCTCCCCTGCTTTTCTGCCCGGTTCCCTCCTCCAAACCCCTCACACCCCCTTTCCTGTTCTCCTCCTCTCCTGTCTCTCCTGACACTACCCTTCAAGCTCTCCTGACACTAAACTCTACTAAAGGCTCCTCGCCTGATGGCCTTGACCCTAGGCCCCTCTACCTCTCTGCTCCTGCCATAGCCTTCCCACTCTCCCTGTTACTAAACTTCTCCTTTGAGACTGCCACAGTTCCCTCTGTCTGGAAACATGCTGTTGTCCTCCCCCTCCCGAAGAGGGGGGGGTGACTCCTCTTCTCCTGGGAACTATCATCCTATCTCTGTACTGCAAACCTTAGCTAAATTACAAGAACATATAGCCCTCAACCAACTCTCCTTGTTTCTCTCTGACTCTGCTTTCTTCACCCCCTTCCAGTCTGGCTTTAGGAAATCCCACTCTACCACCACCTGTCTGCTAAGGCTAACTGAGACCATCTCCTGAGGCTTTGACAAAGGGCACATTACCTCAGCTATCTTTGTAGACCTGGCCAAAGCCTTCGACACTGTCTCCCACCCCTTCCTCCTTCATAGCCTTTCAGCTGCTGGACTATGCCCTTCTGCTACAGGTTGGTTCAGAGCCTACCTGTCCGGCAGGTTGCAATCAGTAAGAATAGCTGATGCTATCTCTACTGCCCTGCCTATAACCACTGGAGTCCCCCAGGGCTCAATGCTAGGCCCTATTCTGTTCTCCATCTTTTTGAATGACTTCCCCCTGGTTTGCACTGCATCCAGCATCCACATGTATGCTGATGATACAGTATTATTTACCTCTGGCAACACTGTCACTGATGTCACTACCAGGCTCCAGGCCGACTTGACTAAAGTCCAGCTCTGGTTTAGTTCACATCAGCTATTTCTAAATGCCAAGAAGACAGTCTCTATACTTCGGCACAAAGCAGAGACTCGCTAGGCTAAGTCACCTCCCCACCTTTCACACCCTTGATGGGACTGCTCTTGAGAACTAATCCACTTTCAGGTATCTTGACATTTGGCTGGACAGACACCTTGACTTCTCTGTACACATTGATGCCGTTCTGAAAAAAACTAAAGCCTAGGCTTGGGGTGCTGAGAAACGTAGCTACATCCACGCTCACCGCTGGCGTGAGCTGGTACGAAAGATGATCATACTCATTTTTGACTACTGCGACATAGTCTACGTTGCTGCCCCACAGTCCCACCTATCCAGACTGGACTCTCTCTTCAATTCCTTCTATCATTTTGCTCTTGATTCCCCTCCCCGCACCCATCATTGTGACCTCTACTGCTCTCTCAACCTCCTTCCCCTACACTCCCAGCATGCGCTACATGGTGCCAAGTTCATCTTTAAATTCTGGCGTGGATCTCTCCCCTCATATATCTCCTCCTCTCTTGGCACCCCTACCCACTCCCTCTATTCCCTGAGATCCCAGGCTGACACTCGTACCCGCTCAGTCCCCTGCCGATCTACTTCCTCTGGCCAAAAAGCCTCCTCTTACTACTTGCTAAAATGTGAAATGCACTCCCTCCACAGATCCGCCACTCCTCCTCCCTGTTTTCCCCTACCTCTGCTCTGCTTTAAGAGAGGCTGGGATAGGCATAGGGGAAGATAAGAATCGGAGTGGGAAGGGAGGCAGGGACATTAGCTCAAGCTGTAAACCCTGCAATATGAGTAGACATAATAGAACAAATGGCCTTCCTCGTATGTTTGTATATTCGTATGTATGCACAATTACCTTACACCTACCTGCACCTGCTCCTGACCCCTGACCCCCTCCTTGCACACCTGTCTCCCTCCCAATTTTTTCTCTCCCTCTCGCTCTCCGCATTCTCATCCCCCCACCCCACCTGCATTTATTACCCCTGTCGACTTGCTCTTATAAAGATGACTGGATCCTATGTGTTCACCCTTGCTACATTCACATCACTAGTGAACTGCCTGTACCATATGCATTGTCAGCCTTGCATCCAATGCTTTTGTCCCTGTACTGATTCTTTAGGTATGCTGCACCTATGAACTGCCAGTACAGTAACTGTTGCATCAGCCTATTTTATACTCAGTGCCATGAATCTGTTTTGAAATTGTATGTATGTATTCACCATCTGTTATGTATGTATCTAAGTATTCTCTGTACATCCCTCTCCCCATTCCCCAGGACATACCATGAGGCAGCATTAAATTTGCTCAGTGTATCTTCCCTGGTGAAACATTTCAATAAATAAATAAAAATAACAATGCTTCCGAGCTGGACCACCATCCTTGCACTTGGTGTTCCCCTAAGTGAATCCCATCTCATATTTGATGCATCTGTAGTCAGGGATGCAGAGGGGGACGGGCTCCTGAAAGGAAGACACAAGGAAAGGTTGCAGGGATTCCTCCATCACAGCAATTCTTTCTGAACTGCAAACGAGATCAGGACCTGGTGGTCCAGGTCGACCAGGAGTTGATCCTATTGTACCCGCAAGGTCCACTGAGTGACTCACATGTGGAGCCTTGCAAAGGGAACAGTATTTTTGGAGGCTGCCATTACTCCTGGATGAGGTCACCAAAGAAGCCTGATGGACTAGGATCTCCACCCTGTCTGGAGGAAGGAAGGCTGTGTATTGGACCGTGTCCAAGACTGCCCCAATGAATTGAAGTCTCTGGGATGGTATAAGGGATGATTTCAGAAAATTGATTGTAATCCCCAATTTGCTGAAAGCGGTCCAAGGTGAAAGACAGAGCCTCCAGCAAAAGAGTCCATGGAGGGGCTGAGATCAGCCAGTCATCTGGGTGAGGAAAACACCCAATACCCTATGGTGGCGTAGGCAGTCCGCCACCACACTCAAACTTGCTTGGTGAATTACCAGTGCGAAGATAGACCAAGGAGGCCGGGGTGGAAGTGCTCCCCTGGAATAGGAACTGCAGGTAACGGCAGTGGCTGGGCAAGATCGGGATATGCAGGTAAAGTATCCTGTATGTCCAGAGCGCACAGCTAATGATTCTCAAAGGGAGCGGAAGAAGGCTCTGGAGCGTAAGCATCATGAACTTTTTGTATTCGATGAACAGATTGAGACTGCTCAAGTCGAGGATGGGTCTCAAGTCTCCCATCTTTTTTAGATCCAGGAAAAAAATGGGAGTAAAACCCCCTTCTCTTTTGTCGAACGGGAACACATTCTATTGCTTCCTTGAGCAAGAGGCTTTGAATTTCCTCTCGAACAAGAAGAGCCTGATCCCTGGAATAGGAAGACGTTTTTGGCGGTGTTTCCAGAGAGAGGTCCAGAAACTCTATTGTGTGTCCAGTGGACACTAGTTGCAGGACCATGTGTCACAGAGTGACTCTGTGATGGATTAGGGGCCCTGGAACTTTTGGGCTTGGTGCTTTACTTAAAGCCTTTTGATACTATAACTATGTAAAATCAGAAATTAAATAAATAAATGTAAGCTTTAAAAGTTGAGACTAAGTTAAAAGATAGTGTAGTGGAGACTAGCAAGGTAGAAAAAAATAAAGCAAAGGGGAGGACAGAAGTAAGAGTGAGTCATTTAGTAACTCCCCCAAGGTAATTCAGTTAAAGAGAGAGAGAACTGAATCCCTTGTGTAAAGTGATTGGGATTCTTTACATAGTAATTGAGTTAATTTGGAGCTTAAATGAGCAGCACCAGCAATCGGTTTCTACTTGGGTTGAAAGAACACTTTAGTCCTTCTTTTTAGAGGTGTTTGGTAGCACACCAGAATACAGGCGCTGCTTGACTAAGAGGAAGAATGGGTTGCAAGTGAGGGGAAATAAAATAAAGTAATTTAAGTCACTGTTCTGTTTTAAGTTTCAGTCTTTAAGGGATGGTATCATTTGGAAGTCATTCCTTCTCCAGTGGTTGTAAATATTAACAGTAGCAAAGTATTGAAATGCAACATGTGCTTACTGCAATTTAACTTCCCTGGCAGAAGGTCAGTGTAATGTTAATTCATACACATGTCCTCTCCTACCTTTTGATAAAATAAAGACTACAGACAGAGCACTTGTAGTGGGCTGTAAAACCATTTGTAAAAGGCTGGTTGGTTGAATTACTTCCTGCTCAAAGCTCCTGTTTCAAACAACCAGTTAAGGCACATGTTGGCAACAGCCTGGCAGTTGTGTTTAAGTAAGCAGGTTATGAAACTATATGGGGGATTGTACACCTCAGAGATTAACTATATAAATTGTGTGGTACAGTTCTCACTTACAGAAAGGACACCTGTTCATGTGTCTTTGGATTTTCAGCTTCTGCTTCTGACTCTCCTTGCACCACTCCCTTCCAGGACAGCTATAGTGCTGACCAGCCCTTTGTTTTATGCTGTCTCTTCTTTGGGGCGGTGCCTGATGGTCAGAGCTGTTTGTAAAAGAGCCAGGAATTGAAATAAAATGGACTGAATATGTATATAAATGTACGTGAATTATAAACTGTTTAGTTAGATAGTTAAAACAAAATAATTATGTTTAAATAAGAAGTTTTACTTTAGGATTAATGATGTGGGTGGAGTTGGGGAGAACACATGATCATGTCCCTGTATAAAAGGACTGTCATTTGAGATTGTTTTTTTAGATTGTGTTCCTGGGTCTGAAGGTAAACTCCATGGAGCTCTGTGAATTGCTGCAGCAGGTGTTAGGAGAAGAACACCTTTCAAGCCATGTAAAAGTCATGGGATGAAGTTTATTTGCCATTCTGATTATTTTATTTTATTTTGTTGTCGTACCAGTCCGCTGATGTTATATTTGTCCTGCTATGAAGAAATTTTGAGCTAGAAGTGAATAAATGTCATTCATTTACAACTGAAACTGTGTCATGCTACTAATTAGTCCACAAAGAGACTTGCGCCCTCTCACACCATGCATCGGGGGTTACGTCCTGTCAGTCCTGTACATGTGCACATGGCGAGCAAACCTCCCCCCCACCAGCTCCTCGCCATGAAGCTGAGGGGTTGGTGGGGGTAGGGAGTCAGGAGGTGGCATGGCGTTCAGGAAGAGGGCCTCATGAGCATCTCAGGTTCTTGGAGGTGGGAGGCATGGCAGAGCCTGTGGCCTTACGTTTGCCCTGGCGTTGAACCGGGGCTTGCTTCCTCTGCCTCAATGTCCTTTTTGAAAGTGCTGCTGCTGTTGTAGAGTGCCCGATCAGTACATAGACTGCACTGATCTCAGGAGGCGAGGCCTCCGTCCTGAAGATCTGTGATGATATCTTTAATTATCATCCCACAAGAGCACCGAGCCTCTAAAGGGCATCATGGATCGTGGACTACACCTCATTAGCGAGGCCAATATGAAGCCAGGCATGCTTCTAAGAGAGATGGCAGTCTGCGAGAATTGACAGAGTCATATAGCCTACAGAGTATGCCTACAGAAGAGGCGAGAGAGGCGGAGATCCTTGTGAGCTCCTTCCTGAGGCCTCGAGGGTTCCATGGCCTGGACTTGAGCTTCTAGCCTGGTCAGGTGGCTTTCCAGTGTGACACCATATGGGTCACATAAATCAGGGACCGAAGTGCGCATGTGGTCGAAGAGTAAACCTTCTTGCCGAACTGGTCCACCTGCCTTGACTCCTTGTCTGGAGGAGAGGTGCTCATGTGCTTGCGTGCAAAGGAGCGATCATGAGCAGCTGAAATAATGGCGAGGTCAGCCTTTCGGATGAGCCTTGAGAAAAGGGGCTTCCTTAAGTGCCCGGTATACTCTGTCTGCCCTCTTGGGGATAGCCGGGAGAGAATGAGGCATCTGTCAGGCCATAGCAGTGAGATCTTGGTGAGGTCCAATCCAGGGAGGAACTGGGACTGGTGACAGAGACTCCAGGTCCAGATGTTCAGCGAGTCTCTGTCACATGGGGTCTTGTTCTGTGGACTCCCAATTGAAAAATCTTTCATGGACTTCAGGAGGTCCGAAAAGGCAGGGCCCTCTGGGGGTGACGTGGGGGAAACCTTGCCCTTCTGACCTTCGGGATCTTCCAGAATCTCCTCCACTGACTCATCATCATCATCATCTGCCCCTCATCTGGAAGGCCGTGAATGTCTGGAGAACCACGGTATGACTGACCGGCTCCAAGACGTGGACCGTGGATGGAGGAGACAAGCTTCTTGGAGATGGAGACCTGGGAGAGCGTGGTAGTGGGAGCCTGCTTTCCAGATCTGACACCAGCTCTGAATGCGCCCCCTGCCGCCAAGACTGAATTAAAGTCTTAAAGTTTGGTGTGGCTGGAATCGGTTGGGGGGGGAGAAGGTTGAGGTTTAGGGGTGGGAGAAGGAGGAGGAGGGTTTACTGGGGAAGGTAGGTAATGGTACCCCTGGTAACCCAAGAAAAGATGACCCTGGTAGGGATTATAGCTAGGGTAATACTGTCCCAAAGAACTCCAGTCAGAAAGGGGACCAGCCGGGTAGTGGTCTCCAGGATACCCCGGGGGGTAATGAGGGATGGTCCGGGGTCTAGAATAAAGCCCCAACATCAGGGAGTCTGATGGAGGGGGAACCCATGTCAAGCCTGCTGTAGTGAAAATTGGCGATGGAGCCAGCGTCAGGGGTACCGATGTTGGGACCGGCGCCACCCAGTATATGGCGCGGAAGGATCCAGCGCTGGAGGTCTGGCCTCAGGGCTAGATAGGGGACCACGCAGGGACCATGTCTGGCACTGCAGCCGAGGCTGGGCAGATGACTGACCCGCTCTGAAGTTGTCGCCTTGAGGTTCTGCCAGGTGAAAATTTGCTGGATCCAACGGTGGGATCGGGGCGGGGATAGTCGCGGAATCTGGACTGATCCCACCCGTGGGAAGAGGAGAGACCTCCACTGGAAGGCTAGATGGCTGAGGAGGGGCCTCCTTCCCCTTGACCCCGTCAGGGGAATGTGAAATGGACCCCGAGGAAGGATATTCTATGTCGAGGGGTTCCGCACTGTCCTCGCCAGAAGTACTCGATGGAGAAGAGGAGGGTACCGGAAGGTGGGAGAGGGGCAGTCTCCCGTGGTTCTGCTGGTTGTTGGTGAGGCACCATTAGGCCTTGATGGGAGAACCATGTCTGAGCATCCGTCGGAGACGGACATCTTACCAGATGGAGCAGGGCGGGAGAGGGGCCCCCGGCCGACTTATCGGCTGGAACCGGGTGGATCCCCAAGACTTGAGGAGCTGACTAGCCAGTGGCTGGGCAGTCCGTGAAGGAGCTGGGTTCCGACTTAACAGCAGGAATAGTGCGACCACTGGAGGAGCCGACAGATGACTTGCCCACGGAAGGTTTATCCGATTTACCATCTGACATCTTCACCTTAGGCGGTTGGAAAAGGGCCTTACTTGTCGAGGGCCTAGAGGCCTCAGGCTGGACCTCTGTGGAGTGTGCCCACTCCCGAGATTTCTCCTTGCAGTGCTCTTTCTTTGAGGGAGAAGATTTCTCGGAAGAGGATTTACAGATCCGGTCCATTTGCTTTTCTAAAGAAGCAAGGTGGACTTTTAGAAGGTGGGCCTCCAAAGCCTGCTGTCTCCGCTTTGTGGTGGTCTGATTGAATGGCTGGCACTCTGGTCAGGATGAGACAGGGTGGTCTGGGCCTAGACAGATCACGTATTTAAGGTGAGTGTCCTTGTGAGGAATTTGTGTGCTGCAGGACGAGCACTTCTTCTTGATTTAAGACATAAGCAATGTTGCAATTTAAGAGAAAAAAATTGGTGAAGGAAAAATCTGATGCAAGAACTAACACAACGATTGCTAGTGGAAGTCTGCAGTGCGACTGACACAAGGCTACGGCAGGAAAGAACTGGAGGGCGGGCATGGGGACTGTCCACTATATACGGTCACGTGATGTCGGGTGGGCGGTCCACCATCTGGTATTGCTAGAAAAGTCTGCCATGCAGCCCAGACGCCAGGTGGCGCTAGTCCAATATGTAATGACCTACTGAAGCAAAGTAAGATCCTTCAATTCACTTTTAAATGTCCTTATCTTCATCAGCATTCATAGAGAAGCTAGTCCATTCCAGAGCTAAGGTGCAAAATTGCATCTGGCACCATTCTTGTCGCACAGTACTGTTTACATGATTTCTGCATTGGAATACAATGCATAATGCATTTAATCATTTTCTTGCTGCTGTGAAACTTCATGTCTTGCACATACAGTATATGATTGTTGAAACTAGAGAAACTCCACTGTATGAATGTGAGAGATTTGTTTGATCTTCTTTGTGGTATCTTAGTCATCAGGTCACACTGTAGCAACTTCACCGTTGGTGAAGCTGGACCCACATGAAGGATATTTCAGCAGTACCACTGAGGCTGCCCACACCAACATCACCTGCTGATGTCACTAATCCTATAAAGGCATGAGCGGCCCGTTTCCTCCTCTGTTCTTTTCCTTCATCGACTGTTCGCATGGGTCTCCTCAGAAGCTCTGATGCAGTTTTGCACCATTTTTGCCTACACTTTTTCTCTTACCCCTCCAGCTGTTTCTTTCCCTGGGCATCATGTCAGTCTGCCCAGGTCCATCTGGTTTCTGCACCATAGGCTGCAGTATATAGGGGCGGTCCTGGACTCTTCGCAGGGCAGAGTCTTACTGAGTCTCACCTGGGCAAAGTGCCTCATTGCTCAGGCTCAGGAGGTTTACCCTGAGCCATTGTGCTCCTGTGAGGGTGTACCTAAGGCTATTAGAACTTATGGTCATGGCCACTGCCACGGTCCCTTTGGCCAGACTGCACATGCGTGTGCTCCAATGGATATTCCAGGTGCAGTAAGACCAATGCATGGACGACGTTGAACAACTAGTGCTGGTCTCCTCCCCAGTCCACAGGGTGCTTCAGTGGTGGCGGGACCTCCAGAGTCTGTTACAAGAGGTTCCATTCCAGATCTCTTCTCCCAAGCAGATCCTCACCACGGATGCTTCCGGTTTGGGCTGGGGTGCACACCTGGGTCCCTTTCAGACTCAGGGGACATGGTCCCAGATTGAGATGTCTCTGCATATCAGTGTCCTGGAGATGTGGGAGGTTCTGTATGCCATGCAAGCCTTTCAGAACAATCTTTTTATAGGTCAACTGTTGATCCAGTCAGTCAATCTGTGTTGTCTACTATATCGACAAGCAAGGGGGAACACATTCATACCCCATGTAAAGGGAGGCCATGAGAGTCTGGTACTGGGCACTGGACCGCAGCCTGGTTCTCATGGCAGTCCATGTCCCAGGCATGCTAAACACCGTGGTGGACAGCCTCAGCTGGACTCAGTCCAGCATGCACAAATGGGAACTTCTCTCATCAATTACAGAAGTTCTGTTCACTAGGTGGGGTCATCCAGAGTTGGACCTTTTTGTGTCTCCATTCAGTGCAAAACTGCCCAGTTTCTGCTTGCTAGATCCAGGGCCTGGAGTTTTCTGGTGAGACCTGTTGTCCCTCTTCTGGAGTAGGAGGTTCCTTTATGCCTTCCCTCCATTTCTTCTGATTCAGATGATGCCAATCAAGCTGCAGATAGAGGGGACCAGCTTGATCCTGGTGGCACCCTTCTGGCCATGGTAGATATGGTTTCCATTACTGCAACAATTAGTAGAGGAACCGCTGGTCCCTCTGCCCCTCTGCAGGGATCTCCTGATGCTGGCTCAGGGGACTCTGGTCCAGCCGAACCTCAGGTCCCAATGTCTGCTTGCATGGTTCCTGAGGACATAGCCATCACCTGGTTTGGAGTATCTCAGAAGGTGGCGGGTGTCCTCATGGCAGCTCAGAAGCCCTTTACCAGAGCTTCTTGTGCCATGAAGTGGAAGAGTTTTGCCATCTGGGCTGCCAAACATCATCTGGACCCATTCACCTGTCCAGTGAGCCAGATTCTGGACTACCTGATCTCCATTTTTTTTTTTTTTTATTTGGTTGTTTAACCAGGTATAGCACACTAAGCTGAAAGCTTTTTTACGGGAGCGACCTGGGAGCATTTTGGACTCAGGCCTCCAGTATTCCTCCCTAAAGGTACAACTTTCAGCTATTTCAGCCTTTCACAAACCCGTAGGTGGTCATGCCATGGCTCAGCTAGATGTGTCCCGTACCTTTCTCAGAGACATCCTGCACCTGAAACCTCCAATCTGTTCCCCATCTTGGCTTGAGATATGAATTTTGGTTTTGAAGACATTAACCCTGTCTCTGAGCCAGCAGCAACTTGCAAGCTACGCTTTTTTCTTTCTTGGAAAACTTTATTTTGGTTGCTGTTACTTGTGCTTGAAGGATTTATGAGCTTCAGGCTCTCTGGTGTGAAGAGCCCTATTTGATTTTTCACAAAGACAGGGTGTCTTTGCGCACAAATCCTAAGTTTCTCCCTAAGGTGGTGTCTGAGTTTACCCTGAACCAATCTATTCACCTTCCATTTTTTTTCCCCGAGTGTGCCAATCAGGGGAAGCAGTGGTCCATACCCTAGATGTGCGCAGAATTTCGAAATATTATCTGCTCGAAACTAAGGACTGCCCATAAATGAAAAGCTTTTTGTTTCTTTTGCCTCTGGTAGAGAGGGCGTTCAGGTTTCTAAACAATGTTTGTCCTAATGATTGACACATTATATTGTGTTCTGCTACAACAAGCATGGCATGGCTATCTCTGTGGCCTGTTTCAAGGGGGTCTCAGCTGGTGACATTTGTGCGGCAGCCACCTGGAGTACCATCCATACTTTCACTAAGCACTACAGTCTGGACTTTGCTTCTAGACCCCCAGCAGGCTTTGACTGGGCTGCCTTGCAGGGCCTCCTGTCCTAGGCTTTGGTTGGCCTTCCTCCCAGACTGTCTTGCTCCACCTATAACTGCTTGGGATTCATTCTTACTGTGTGGCCTGATGGCTAAGATTCCCCTGAAGAAGATCAATCAGTCAGTCAATCAAACCTTTATTTATATAGCACCTTTCAAAATCAAGGTGCTGCGCAAAACAATCATAACAAACATAAAACAGCATTTAAAATCCAGTAGATAAAAATTGTAAAGATTCAGTGTTAATTAGGTTCATTATAACTGGCAGGCCATTCAGCTAACTTCATCGGGAAAGGCCAAGCTGAACAGATAGGTCTTAAGTGCTGTCTTGAAACTTGTGATGGTTAGGCACTCTCTGATCCGACAAGGTAGAGCATTCCACAGGGTGGAGGCAACATAAGCAAAAGAACGGGCCCTGGGACTCTCTAGTAATCCCTTGTCGGTGGATCGGAGTGGATGGGAGGGGCAGTAGGGAGAAAGGACATCTTGCAGATAATGAGGTCCCTGTTCGTGTAGGGCTTTATAGGTCAGCAAGCCAACCTTAAAGGTGATCCACTACTGCACTGGCAGCCAGTGCAGTCCACACAGCAGCGTCATAATGTGACTGGCCCTAGAAATGCCAGTCAGAAGCCTGGCTGCCGCATTTAGCACCAGCTGCAAGTGACGGTTCTAGGGACATGGATATGTTGTTCATCCACACTCATTGGCAGGTATCCTTGCCGCTTTAAATCTTGCCGGAAGGTCTTCAAGCTTGCTCCTCCCACCCACCCGGGTGGTATAACTCTCGGCTCCGCCCCATGACGTCAGATCTTCCTTACCGCTTGGAAGCTCAGGTTCCCTCCTAACGCTCTGCGTTTGAGACTAGTTCCTATTTCTCCGTTTGCGGTTAAAAATAAAATTTGCAAAAAGACTTCAGTCTTCTATCCCTCATGACTGCGATGGACCATCGACTCCGGTTCGGAGATGCCCATGCGGGCAGAAGATGTCAGACGGATCCACACTCCACGTGTGTCTCTGCTTAGGCCTTGAGCACGACCCATGAGCTTGCGACCTGTGCTCATCTTTCTCGACTCGTCCTCGAGACCGTGCTGCCCGATTGCAACTGGGCCGTCCCGAGCGTTCCCTCGGTGAAGTCCAAGAAAGGCCGGTTGGCGGTGTCATGACGGCTTCAGCGGATCAGCTCGGCGGATGGTAGCCCTGAAGAAGGAGGCGGCGCGGGTCGTATCTTCCTCGGCGCGGCATTTATCCGCTCTCTCTGGGTTCTTCCTACGGCTTCTTTTAAGAGCTTTGTCTGTCCCTCTCCACTAAAGGAGAGGGCCTCCGTCTGCTGGACCTTATTCTCGGTCCAAAAGAGGACAGGGTAGAATCCCTCCGTCGGCGCTCTTGGGGCGGAAAGGTCCCTCTCCCGGGCCGTCGGCCGTCGGCTTGATCGACCGCTCGGCCTGCCACTGGCCTCACGGTGTCCCGTCAGGTCAGTTGACGAGACTCCCACCGATGAAGTCGAGATTTTTCTCGACCCATTGGACGGGCTGTCGCCTTTAGCAGCCGAGATTCCCCTCTCCCCGGTTCCCCCCGGAGGAGTTGAGGATCCCGTGGGCTCGCCTGTGCCTCCGGTTCCGGAGCCCTCGGACGGACCATCCGAGCCGAAGGGAGTGCCGGTTCCGGCCGACACCTCCCCGCACCGACCTCGGAAATTCCGGGACTCTCGGTCTCGGTCTCGGACCTCTTCGCGGTCCAGCCGATCCCACCGTCATAGGCGGTCTCGGTCTCGGCACCGCGGTAAGCGGCGTCGCCGCTCGTCCTCGTCCTCCTCCTCGGATGAGGGGAGGCTTCGGCGTAAATCGTCGGCGATGCGAGACCTTATGTTCTAACAGCTCCTCCTGGCGGGAATAAGCCGACCCGTCGCCTTCCCGGCCATTAAGTAACTGTCACGGGCGGCCGACACAACCCTCGACTCATCCGAGCCTATACCCAGGCGGTTGTTCGGCCAAAACCAACTGCTCCACGATTCCGGTGGAACCTCCGCCTCCACAGCCACCAGGTGGGGCTCCGACCAAGATTCTCGTGCACTAAGGGTCTACCATCGGCTGTCAGTTACCCTCACTCCCGACCGACCTCGGCAGGTGAAGGGTGGCTCAGGCCAGAGGCAGCTCTTCGAGGACTCTTCAGAGTCCGAAGATGATTCCTCCCTTTTCTCCAAGCGACTGGACTTGGAGTCTTCAGGTGGTCAGTCAATGGACGATAGCCCGTCGTCCTTCCTAGGACTACTTCGGCTCATCTCGGAGTCTACCGGGATGGAGCTCGAACCCGTTTCCAAACGGGCCAGGTATCCCCTCACGGAGATTCTGGACCGAGGGGATTCTCCGACGGAGGCCTTTCCGGTGGCCGAGGCCATAGTGGGTCCGGCACTGGAGCTTTGGCAGCGCCCTGCTTCCTGCCCTGCGCCTTCGGCCAGGATGGCCAGGAAGTATCTGGGTCCCCTACGGTTCCTTTTCGGTTTTGGAACACCCCTCTGCGGAGGGTTGGTTACCGACTGGCGTTTTCCGGCGGCGCCCGGCATAGCATGAGGATGTGACAAACCTCCTGACAAGGAGTCAAGAATTGGACTATGTCGAGGCGAAAAGTCTACGCTGCGTCCTCTCCGCGCCTTCGTCAGGCCAGTTCGGCCCGTCCTCATGGCACATTTTCTCATGCCTGTTGGGCTCCTGGATGAGGTCATCCCTCATCTTCGCCCGATCTGCAGACTACGGTTAAGCAGGTGCGGGACCAGGAGCAGACAGTGGCCAAACAGCAGCTCCAGACTGCGTTGGATATGAGGACTCATGTGCCAGATCGGTGGCGGCCGCGGTGGCTGTCGCGTCGGCCGAGCTTGGCTGAGGATATCCACCTTTGCCGGATACCCAGCAAGTTGGCGGATGTTCCTTTTAGGGACTGACCTCTTGGCCCTGGGGTGGAAGGTCACCTGCAGAGGATCGAGAGTCCAGTGCTACCTTGGACTCGGTCTCTTCCGCTCAGAAGGACAAAGGCGCAAACCACAGCCTAAACCCCTTCGTCCTTCTGTGCCCCGGCCCGGCCCAGCAACGTCAGGGCCAGCAGGCTCGCCTTGGCATCCCAAACCCAAGCCGCGGCTTCCTCTAACAGGAGGCAGGGAGGAAAAGGCCCAGGAGGTCCTCGGCGGTCCCTCCTCCAAGCCTGCCCAGTGACGGGCTGAGGGTGTCGCCCCATTCCGTCACCTTACCTAGGTCCCCGTAGGGGCAGCTCCAGCACTTCCGTTCCGCCTGGTCCGCTGTTTCCATGGACAGGTGGGTCTTGGAGGTGGTGGGAAGAGGCTGCCTCTGGAATTCGAGGCAGGCACCACCTTCAGGCCGTGCCCTCGGGGCTTGGGATCCCAGCCTCACTGGCGGCTCGTCGAGCCGACATCACTCTCCTCCTCCAGAAGGAGGTGATAAGAGGTGGTGGACCCTCCTTCAGACCCAGGGTTTGTGTCCAGGTACTTCCTGGTTCGAGGCGGACGGGGGCTGGCGCCCATTCTCGACCTACGACCTAAACAAGTTCCTAAGGTCTCGAACCTTCAGGATGGTCACTCTGGCTCAGATAATACCATCCTTGGAGCGGCGTGTGGTTCTGCTCTCTGGACTTGCAGGACGCGTTTTTCACGTCCCTATCCGTCCGTCTCACCAGAGATTCCTTGCTTCGGCGGAAGGATCCCTCTTCGAGTTCCAAGCCATGCCCTTGGCTTGTCTCCAGCTCCAGGGTCTTCACCAAATGCATGGCGATGGTGACAGCATTCCTCTTGGCGCGAGGGTCCGGGTGTACCCTTACCTGGACGACTGGCTGATAGCAGCTCCCTCCAGGAAGGAGGCGGAGTGGTCAGAGATCTGGCCCTCCAGGTCTGCTCTCAACTGGGCCTCCTTATCAAGGAGCCAAGTCGGAACTCGAGCGAAGCAGGTGATTCTATTCATCGGGCGCAGCTCGACTCTCTTCGAGCCAGGCAGCGGCTCCAGTGGACAGGGCGAGTTCTTTCCTCCTTTGCCCGATCATTTCTGGTTGGGCAATTGCACCCTGCCGGGACTTCCTGCGCCTCCTGGGTCTCATGGCGGCCTGCACCAGCGTGGTCCGTTGGGCCGCTGGAACATAAGTCCCCTTCAGTGGGGACTGGCCAGCCAGTGGTCTGCCTTCGATCCTTTGGACCAGCTGTCGGTGACACAGGGGATGTGAGGCAGCTCTCCAGTGGTGGACGTTCCAGATCATTTGCAGGAGGGCATCCGTTAATCCGCCCGAGCCGGCGGTCTCTCTATCGACCGATGCCTCTCTGATGGGTTGGGGTGCCCATCTGGGGAACACCGGGCTCATGGCCTCTGGTCCCCGCGGGAGTCGATGCCACATCAACCTGCTGGAGCTCCGGTAGGTCCGCCTAGCTCTCGCCTTTGCTCCGTTCCTCCGGGGTCAAGTGGTCGAGTCAGGCGGACAATACCACGACCATGTACTATCTAAACCGCCAGGCGGGCGCGCTCCATGCTTCTATGCAGAAGCTCTCCGCATTTGGTCACTCGTGCGCAGCCTGGAGGTGGATCTCCTAGCCATTCACGTGGCAGGGCCTCCAACACCCTGGCCGATGCCTGAGCGGATAGGGCTGCATCCCACAGTGGTCTCTCCTGCGGTAGTACAGCATCTGTTCTCCCATTGGGGCACACCTCAGGTGGACCTGTTTGCCTCAGGGGAAGCAGAAGCTGAGTCTGTTCCATGCCCGCCCCCCTCAGCAGGGCTCGCTGCAGGGGGATGCCTTCTCGAGGCAGTGGACCCCGGGCCTCTTTTACGCCTTTCCCCCATTTCCCTTGATCCACAAGGTGCTTCTCAAGGCGAGGAGGGACAAGGCGCAGGTGATTCTGATAGCCCCAGACTGGCCTCGCCAGTTCTGGTACCCAGATCTCCTCAGTCTCAGCTCCAGGATTCTGCGGCAGCTTCCAGCTCGCCCGGACCTGCTCTCAGTCAATCAGGGGAAGGTGTTCCATCCGGACCTTCAATCCCTGCCTGGTCAGCCTGGTTCCTGGCGGCTAGAGTTCCAGGCCTTGGGTCTTTCCGGCCGAGGGTCCTCAATGTAGTTGGGCGTCCCGTAAATGGTCGACCAGAAAATGCTATGCCTTCAAATGGAAAAGGTTTTCCATTTGGTGTCAAGCAAGGGCTTGGACCCTTCCTCCTGTTCCTTGGCAAGCATCTTGGACTATTTATGGTCCCTTTCTAGTCAAGGGCTTGGGTCGACGACCCTAAGGGTGCACCTGGCAGCCATCTCTGCTTACCGGAGGCGGGCGGGAAGCAGTCGATGGCGCAGGAGAAGGTGGTCTGGCGCTTTCAAGGCCTTGATCACATTTCCCCTCAGTCACGGGAACCCCCACCTCCGTGGGATCTACTGCTGGTACTGGCAAAGCTCATGGGCAAGCCATTCGAACCTATGCATGGTGTGCTCTCTCTACCTGTACGTGGAAGACCGCCTTCTTGGTGGCTATCACGTCAGCCAGAAGGATGGGAGAGCTCCAGGCGCTTTCCATCGAGTCTCCTTACCTGGTCTTCCACAGGGACAAGGTTGTCCTGCGCCCCACCGAAATTCCTTCCGAAGGTGGTGTCGGAGTTTCACACTTAACCAGGTGTTGACTCTGCCGGTGTTCTACCCCAATCACACCTCGGAGGCCGAATATAGGCTCCCTCTGGACCCTAGAAGGCGCTTGCTTATTATAAGGGCCTGCGGCTGAAATTCGAGGAGAGGTTCGCCAGCTGTTTGTCACCACGCTGAAGCCGCATCTGGCAGACCTGCAGCCAAGCGGACGATAAGCAGGTGGGTAACCTCCTGCATAGATCTCTGCTATAAGTTGGCGGGCATGGAGCCTCCCAGAGGATAAGAGCTCATTCTACCCGCCATACTGCTGCAGCAGTGGCTGCTTCAGGGACGTCCCTATCCAGGAAATCTGCAGGGCTGCTACCTGGAAGTCAGCAAACACCTTCATTACCCATTACCACATCGACCTTGAGTCACGCCCGGGATGCTGGTTTGGGGCCTCGGTTCTCCAGTCTCTCTTTCCCAAGTAAGTATTGGGGTGTCGTCTTGCCTCCCTCCTCCTGGAGAACTGCTAGGAGTCTGCCAATGAGTGTGGATGAACAACTATCCATGTCCCTAGAAATACAGGTTACTCACCTGTAACAGGAGTTCTAGGAATGGTATATGTTGTTCATCCTACATCCTAAACCTCCCGGCCCGCACAACCTGAGCTTCCAGCGGGCAGATCTGGCATCATGGGGCGGAGCCGAGAGTTATACCACCCGGGTGGGTGGGAGGAGCAAGCTTGAAGACCTTCCGGCAAGATTTAAAGCGGCAAGGATACCTGCCAATGAGTGTGGATGAACAACATATACCATTGCTAGAACTCCTGTTACAGGTGAGTAACCTGTATATTTCAACCCCCTGTAGCCCTAGGTAGAGGGTGTCACAAACCCACTCAGTAGGTCAGCTCTCTACTCCCAAAGTGCCAACCACCGAGTGCAGTCTTTTGAACAGTTAACAGAAACAGGGTAGCCCTCCTGTCTGTTTTGTGGGTTCAAATCAACCTTTAGTCACAAGTCTTAGAGGGATTCAAACTGTGAACCTCTTGTTAGCGTACCCAAGGTACAGACTCAGATAATTCAGTTCTTCGGGGGGGCCAGATATCTTTTGCCTATGGGCACCTAACCAGGCGTACAAAATGAACCCTGGTCTGGGACTATGCCCCGTTTCTTTGCATAACCAACATTCACTTCTCTTTTCAGAGAAATCTTTTCTCTGAAACCTAGGGCTAACTGGTTTCAGTGGAGGCAATGAGGGTTTTAGCTGCTCTGAAGGTGCGCTTTTCCCTCTCTGCGCTGCCACGCCCACCCCATTCACTCTCAGAGCAGGTCTGCTCTTGGCATAGTGGTCCAAGAGTTCAGCAGCCTCTTACACTGTTTTGGGATCTTGGTCCTTCAGCCTGGTTTTCAGCTCTGCTGGGCATACCCAATAAAACTGTTCTAACAAAATCATATTTTCAATTTTATCAACAGAGTTTGCCTCAATTCCTTCCCACCAACATTTTAAAAACTGATGTTGTTTCGTAGCTAGCTCCTCGTAGCTCATGTCAGGGCTTCTCCTGAGCTTACGAGTTTAGCTCTGTATGAATCAGCAGTTCATTCAAATTTCTTTGACAGTGCAGCTTTAAGTTTGCTGTAATCATCACTGTCCTCTTTGTCCATTTGACCCAATGCATCCCACGCTTTCCTGGTAAGTAGCGGGGATAGCTGGAAGCTCCAGGACTCTAGGAATTTTAGCCTGAATACAAACTTTTTCTAAAGAATTTAAAAAGGCATCCATATCATCTCCCTCTTTAAATTCAGCTATCAATTTGGAGTTCAATTTGTAACCCAGTCCTGCAGTCCAACTTAAACCCAAGCCCCTTACCTGCTCTGGTGCTGCTGGTTGGAGTCGTAGCTACGCCAGTTCATGTTGCTTCTGGCGCTCATACTCCTCACAGTCTGCCTTCTGCTGTTCATGGTCTCTCATCTCCTCTGCAGCTCGCTGGCGCTCACGCTTTTCACAGTCTGCCTCCCGTTGTTGAGGGTCCCTGTCCCTCTGGAACTCCAGCTCCATTCTTTGCAACTCAGTTTGCAGCCTGAGTACTTCTATATCCAGGGTACTTGTGACCTTTCCTGTTGCTGTGGCCCTTCACTGACAGTGGCCCTTTTGCCCTCCTCATCGGATCCGGACACTGCACTGGCTGCTAGCCCTGCCACACTTGAGGTCTGGTCCTTTTCAGTCACTGTCTATGACTCGTTGCGCTGGGTATCTGCTACCATCAGGGCATCTACAAGGTTTTGCTTGATGACTTTCACCTCGAATGGGACTCCTCTGACCCCGCACAACTGCTTTAAGTAGTCTACAGTGTGCCTGCTGTAGTTGGAAGCCATCTTCTTCCCTAACTATGGCTACTCTGACTTGCACTTTAGAAAAAAAAAATAAAACGGGTAGAGACTTGACTGTATGCCAAGTGATATAGTTCGGTCTTCTTTTTTAAAAATAAATTACTGCCTTTTTCTTTCTCTGCAAGTGAGCTGACAGTCTCAAGCTGACACACTGAACAATAAAAGCTTGTAATACCAACATTTTTTGCACTGCTGCCTACCAGTCTGTCACAAACCCACTCAGCAGGTCAGCCCTCTACTCCCAAAGTGCCAGCCTCCGAGCGCAGTCTTGTGAACAGTTAACAGAAACAGGGTAACCCTCCTGTCCGTTTTGTGGGTTCAAATCAACCTTTGGTCGCAAGTCTTGGAGGGATTCAAACTGTGAACCTCTTGTTAGTGTATCCAATGTACAGGCTCAAATAATTCTGCTCTTCGGGAGGGGGGCAGATATCTTTTGCCTATGGGCACCTAACCAGGCGTACAAAATGAACCTTTAAAACTCTATTAAAGACCTCAGAATACATTCTTATCCTTTCCCAGTTTGGTAAAACCAGTAAGCTTTGTGCAGCGTCAGCTTTAACCATGTATGCTTCCCTTGTCAAGAAAAAGAAATTCAAAGGCACACCAAGTAGTCTCTAAAGTAGAGTTTTACTTCAAAATAGCTAAAAAAAAATGTAAAATGTAAATACAGAACCATATATCACAAAACATACAAATCACTTAAATAAAACAGGTTTAAAAGTGCAGATTCCTACCACTAATACACACAGACGTGCCTGTTCTAAGGTATTCTTATATTACAGTGCTGTAGATGTTTCTCTTTCAGAGTCCAAACATTTATGTGTAAATGGAAAACAGAATACTGTTTAAAAAAACTGGCTTTGCCAACCTCTTTGCATGTGATTACTTGGCTCCTCCCTGTCAGAATATAAAAAAATATATCTATGCAAAACAGGATGTCTTTTCAAAGTATTAAATTCCGTAATCCTCAGCACAACTCATTTTCTTCAAATGATTTTCTTTGATCTCATGAGCAGCTTCCCCTTTCCAGGACATCAAAGCATCTTTTATGACTTTGCACTACAGCGTCATAACCTGCTCTTCTTCCTCTAAACGTTATAAAGGTTTATGATCTGTCTTGGCAGTTGGCAAGCTGCAGTTAGTCACATAAACAAGAGATGCTTATTCTTTAAGATATCTTCTAGCCTGTAATTATCTCTTGGCCTTCCAGGTCACACCTTGTAGCTAAAACCTGGGAGGGGGTGTCATTCCACAGACTGTCAGCATCTCTCATGAGAGACATTCAGTAACACATTTTTATATTACAAAAAGCATAGATTAATCAGAACCAGCTGTATGAGTGTCACAGAGGGCATTGCAGTAGTCAAGGCGGGAGGTCACAAAGGCATGGATCAATGTTGGAAGGTCATCTGGAGGAACCAGGTGCTTCATCCAGGCGATGTTCCTCAGATGGTAAAATGAGGACTTGACGATGGCTGACACTTGAGATTTCAGGGTCAGACCGTCGTCAAAGATAACATGCAGGTTTCGCACCTGGTCTGAGGTTGCAAGCTGGACATTCCTGAGACAGAAGGCTGACCAGCTGACAGACCCACCTCCCTATGACCAGGGTCCACTACCAACACTCCAGTTTTATTTGGGTTCAACCTCAGCTAGCTAACACTGATCCAGTCCTGGATCTCGGGCAGACAGTTGTTTATGACTGAGACTTCATCCTCCCGTCCAGGCACGAAGGATATGTACAGCTGAGTATCATCTGCATAGAAGTGAAAACTCAAGCCATACCACCTAATGATATCTTCTAACAGAAGCATATACACTGCGAACAACATGAGTGACAATATGGAGCCCTGCGGCACCCTGCAGGGTAAGGAGAAAGCATCAGAGAAATAAATTCCAGTGACCACTCTCGTAAGAACTACCCTCGAGGAAAGATTGAAACCATTGAGGACTGTCCCCAGCAGTCTACAGATAAGCCGCAGATGCTCCAGAAGCACACCATGGTCCATAGTGTCAAAAGCTGCAGAGAGATCAAGGAGGATCAAGATGGAATGGGACCTCTGCTCTCTCGCTATTAGATGAGCATTCAGTACCCCGACAAGTGCAGTCTCAGTACTGTGTCTTTTCCTAATTCCGGACTGGAGAGAATCATAGACATCGTGGGTTGAAAGATGATCATCCAGCTGCAACGCAACCACCTTCTCAATAACCTTGCCCACAAAGGGCAGATTAGAGACTGGCCTGTAGTTCGCTGGGCAGTCTGGGTCAAGGGAGGGTTTTTTCCAGAGGGGTCGAATAACTGCCTCCTTTAGGGGATCAGGAAAAGTCCCTCTTTCCAGGGAACTCCAGACAATCTCAGCAAGGACCGGGCTGATGGTCCCCATGCAACCCATAAGGAGCCATGTGGGGCCCGGGCCCAGATTACAGTTGGTTGGTTGCACAGTCTTAATGATCCTCATGATGTCCATGTATACTGGCCAGCTAAAATCGGACCGGGTAAACCGGGTGTCCACCACCACCCACTGACCTCCACAAGCCCCCAAAGAGGGAGCCTGGCTGATGCTGTCAAACTTATCTGCGAAGAATCAAGTGAACTCATCACACTTTCTTTGTGAAAATGCTTCTCCAGGCTGTAGACAGATTGGATTGCACAATCTGTCCACAGTCCGGAAGAGCTGGGATGGTCGATTCTGCGCAGCGGCAATTTCCCTGGACAGGAATTCTGCCTTCTTACGGGTGATTGTTGATTGATAGACCATATAATGGTCCATCAATCTAAGTTTGTTAGCCTCCAGACCAGACTTCTGCCAGGCTTTCTCTAGCCTTCAACCCACTCTTCTCAGCTCCTTAAGGGACCTGTCAAATGGTGGGGCCCCCGGCCGAAGAGTGAGTGGTCAAACTCAAACAGGATCAAGAGAGTCCAGGGCGTCCATCACTGCCTTATTATAGGCAAGCACTAGGCCCCCTGGACTCATACATTCACTCAACAGTTCCAATATGTCCAGTACTACTGCCAGACCATCTGGGGTCACCTCCCTCAAAGAGCAGTGCCGGACCATCTCCGTAGAGGCAGGTCTATTTGGGAGAGCCATAAAACTGAATGTTATGGCGTGATGGTCAGATCACCTGACTGGTTCCACCCCCAAATCACAGCTTTCCATCCCCAGGAGGAACACCAGATCCAGTGAGTGACCACCAATGTGGATTGTGGAGGAAACAACCTGTGTGAAGCCCAGCGAGGTCATAAGCTGGAGGAAATCCTGACCAAAGTGCGAGAGTTCATCATCGACCCAGGCATTGAAATCCCCCAGAATTAACCATCTGGTGGTTCCCAGTACTCCATCATCAATGAAGTCCACGATCCCTGCAGGAATTCTCCACCATCTCTGGGTGGACAGTAGATGAGAAGTATCCTGCACCCTACACCCACACCCACGATACACACAAAGGATCTGTTGCACCCCACTGGCATTCATTTAATTAAGCTCTGCAGCACTTTAAACTCATAATATGTCACAAAATGCACTTTATTCAACCAGCACCTTTTATACTTAAAGGCACTTTATATCTTTTAGCATTAAATGCCATAAATGCACCTTATTTCATTCTTGCCAGCTGGCCTTAGTCTGGTGCATTATTTTAGGGAGTTCTTTGTGAGGGATGTAAATATGGAAATTAGAAATATAAGTAGTAGGAGAAAAAGTTTAGTGAGAGAAATGACTGACGTAGGTGGCCAACCTATGCCAGGGGCGGAAAAAAATAAAGTATAGTATAAGAAGATACTGTTACGCAACAGATTTCAGTAGGAAACAGAAGAAGACGATAGGAAAGGCATCCCTCCACCTGGGTTATTGGACTGGCAGAATGCAGTTCTGCCACACTTCTCCCTGTTTACGAAAAAAACAGTAACTCTTGCAACTGGCTTTAGCAACCAACCCCCAGAATGTACATACATTCGTACAGATCGAGGTTTGAGTTGGAACATCCGCCCACCCTTGCTATGGCAGCTCCACTCAAGGGTCCCTTTAACAACAATGAAGTATGTATTATAGTACAGAAAGAACTGCAATAAACTGTAATTTACTTCATTACCCTGGGGCTGAAAAAATGTGTACTATTAACCATTGTAGTACTGTTACACAACGTTTCATCAGCACATTTTAAATTTCAGATTTCATGCTCCTGGACCAAGTCTGCACCATGCCTGGATAAAAAATTGGCATTCTTATGCTGGCTACCTGGCCTGTGGTTCACTGTAAACTTATAAGGCTGTAAGTTCAGGTACCACCTCATGATGCGGGCGTTCTGATCCTTCATCTGATTTATCCAGCAGAAGATGCTGTGATCAGTGAGAAGGGCAAACTCTGTGCCCCTTAAATAAAAGCGTAATGTTTCTATTGCTCACTTAATGGTCAAGCACTCTTCAATCAATCAATCAGATAGAACAGTTACATAAGAACTTACCACAACATTAGATCTTTGAGGGGATCTCAGTCATCAGGTCTGCCTTCCCTCTCATCATCCCCCTCTCATGGGGCTCTCATCTCAGAATTGGCTGACTGGTGTATCCATCCTTTTATTTTGGCCTGGGCACCTCTTTCTCCCCTCGGTTCCCCATGGCATGGGTTTGCTCCCTTTAGTCTCCGGGGGAAAGAACTGAGGAGGGAGCGGGGCCGCTCACACCTTTATAGGGTTGGTGACGTTGGCATAGGCAGCTCCAGTAGCACTGCTGGAAAATCTTCCATGTGGATCCTGCTTCACTGACAGTGAAGTTCCTACGGTGTGACCTGATGGCCGAGATCCCCTCGAAGATCTGCTGTTACAGTAAGTTCTTACGTAACTGTTCTTTTTTCCTTTATTAGCAGTGTTTTTGTAAGACTGTCATTTCAGTGACATCACCCATTGCATTGGCTTGCTAGCTGGGGATATTTGAATCAGTTTAAATTAATATACTGAACTCCATAATCCTTGTTAAATGACCGTGCTATACTTGGTACTGTAAATTGCCACTGGCTATACAGTAAGTGATAATTGTTTTGCCCAGTGTTAAAAGAATTTGTAAAGGTTCGTATCTAAATAAAGCAGGCTAACATGGCTACTTGACTCCATATAACTGGTCTAATACAGTAAACAAATTATACAGTAAAAAGGAGACACTCCTTCATACTTACTGTAATTTCCTTCTCTGTTAGCGCCAACACTGTCAGTGGAGAATAATTACTCGTGGGTAATGTGCTCCCCCACTGGGGTAGTGGTACAATTCAAAGGCTATAACCTCAGGACAGAACCCTGGGAACATGAATATTCCAGATACAGCAGTTATTTAGTTTACTACTGTCCATGCAGTTAGTATTTCCAACACAAGAATAACCACTAACATCCATGCCCCCAAAGGAACCCACTTTTGCAGAAAACTGTAAACTCAGTCTTGATTTGACTCATGAGATTAAAAAAGGCACAGCTTATTTTTTTCTGGAGATATGTCTTAAGTAACCAGGTCGATCAACACTCACATCTTGCCCACTGGTTCATCAGGGAAGGCCTGCATCCTCTCAGGTCTGTCATTGGTCTCAAAACAGTTGAGACTGGAACAGCATTCCAACAACAAGTGAGCAGTAACTTGGAATGCTCTGCATTCTTACAATCTCAGAAACGTAACCAGTTAGACTGCTGGCCTGTCACGCCAAACTGTACCAAGATGCTCACACGTAGCAGACAAATCCCCCAAATACTGAAAGCTGTAATAATCATCTTGTCTGAAAAGCACAATTCCACAATATATATAGATACGTTGTACAACATTCTCCAAGAGGAGCAGTGGCTCCAGGGGGAGGCCCCATTGACAATGCTGGAACAAACAGAAAAGGAAATTAAGTATGAAGGAATTTCTCCTTTCTAATCGCTCGACATTGTCAGTGGGGAATAATTACTTATGGGTTCTAAAATTCAGTACTCATCTTATACAGGGTGGGGGAGAATACAGACTATGAGATTCATCTGCTAGCCTCTGCCTCCACTACCCTGCACCCAGAAGTTGCATCATCAGAGCTCTGGACATCCAGTCTGCATTGCTTTCTGAATGTATGAACACATGGCCACCTAGCAAAAACGTGAAACCAAAAACTTCTCCTCTTTCCACAAAGAAGAGAGTGAGACCCTGGTGGAATGAGCTCTGATCAGAGCTGGTACCCCTTTCTTTTCTGTCACATAGGCCATGACAATATAGGACCTTACTCAGTTGACTAAGGTAGATATGAATACCTTTTGACACTTTTCCACTCTGAAAAGAACAAACTTTCTGATTTTCTGAGCTGATCTGTTCTTTTCAGATAAGCCCTGACTGCCTTGCATACTATGAAATTCCATTTTTTGGGGGTGGAGGGTTGGGGGGGTGTCGACTTTGGGCCGATAGAGAGTAAACAGCATCCTGGTTCATATCAAAGGCTATGGAAACCTTTAGTACAGAGGACAGATCTGCCCTCAGTACTGTGCTGTCCTTGGGAGTTACAAGGTAAGTTTCCGTATGCAAAAGAGCCTATTCTGCTGACTTCCAATCAGAGCATTCTGTAATTACAAACCCCTGAATTCCTGCATATGCCTGGACTGGAAACCAGACTAGAATGGCTCATAGATGTCAAGGGCAGTGAGATGTGCCTCGAGTTGCATGGCCACTATTTTTTCTTCCCCAGAAAGTGGAAGTTAGAGACAGGTCTATAGTTTGTGAGACAATCCTGGTCCAGAGATGGTTTCTTCAAAAGAGGTTGTACCAGTGCCTCTTTCAAGACACTGGGAAATACCCCCTTCGAGAGAGAGAATGCCGGATTATCTCCACAAACACTGGACCAATGGACTCTACACAGCCCACTAAGAGATATGTTGAGCCAGGATCCAGATCACAAAATGTAGGCTACGGTTTTGAGATAATCTCCCTCTTCCATCCCCACTAGGCTAAACTCATGCCAGACATGAGGGCTACTTCTGTTGACCTCAGACCCGTCACTGCATACCCACTGTAGGCCCCCCAGGGAGATACCTGCTGTGCTGGAGGACACCTTGTCAGCAAAGAACAGAGCAAACTCTTCTCAACGGCAGGATGGAGGAGCACGTCTATAGTCTGGAAGAGCTGAGCCGTTCTGTTCTTTTCTTTTTAAAAGTTTACTTCCCTCTTTTCGCCACCAGCGGGGGCCCCATTGATTGTCCTGTCTTCTACCCCTCCTTCCAAGGCCCTCTCAATCCAAGATCTTGGTGCATTCCAACCAGCCATGACTCACCGTCAGGGGGAACCCCCCAGTCATCGCTTCCTGGGTCCGGGCCACCTACAGCTCCCCGGCACTTACCTTATGTCTAGTGCCTCCCATCAGGCAGAGGAGGAGGAGGTGGGTGCTGATATCCGGTGGGTGGGGTCCGGAGTTGGAGGTGGGGACAGGCAACATCTTCCTCCCAGCCAACAGGGATTTTCCATTCGCATGCGCGTGATCGTGAAGTCCCCTAAGGGAGCGAGGATGTGCAATTCCAATGCTCCCATTCTGTCCTTGACTTGACCCCCAGGTTGTTGTACCCCCAGCCACAGGTGGGAGTCACTGGTTCGGGGGAATAACACACCTACCCTCTCCAGGAGAGGTTAGGGGAGCTGTCCTCCAGATGCTCGATCCTCTCTTCCCCTGCCGACCCCCGACGGCCCGTGCTCATTCTTGAACGCAGTCACCGGTGTGGCACAAGGTGTGGCATCCAGCGCCTCACCCTCAGTGTCACCGGGCCAGCAGAGCCAGTTTGTTCTTTGCTGTGGCAATCTCCCTGGACAGGAACTCTGCCTTCTTATGGGAGATTGCCCTTGGATTCTTAACTGCAGTGAGTTTTCAAAGCCAACCTGTCTCCCTCAAACCGGGATCTCCGCCAGCGGCACTCTGACCGCCAATCCATGGTCTTCAACTCCCTGAGCTCCCCATCAAACCAAGGGGATCTCAAGCGGGAAGGCCTGGGTTGTACATGGACAGGTGCTACAGAATCAAGAGCCAAGGCAACGGCCCTGTTATAGGCCACTACTGCTTCTCCTAGTCCTATCTCACAAGTGGCCAACACACCTGATAGGCCCAACTCTGCCATGAGTCCTTCTGGGAGGCAGCTTGTGTGATTCAGCCAAAAAATTGATAAGGAAAGCCAGTCCTCCTGGCACCAGTGTTATATGGGCTTGGTTATCAATGCCGACAGAGTACAACCAGTGACAGCCCACCACCGTAGGGTGACTTAGGTTTCTCCTGAGTTGTCATACTCTTCCAAACAGCACTTCAGTCAAATTCACTGGGCTCTCTGATTCATGTATGGGGGCCAGTATCAGTAAATCTTTGTTTTGATTGCAGAATGTAGATGTTTTTCATAGGGGACATTGAGGAGCATTAATGCAGTGTGCCAGGAAGCTGGTTGACTGTCTGCGTTGCAGATACATGCGTGTTGAAAATGGTCAGGGTACTGGCTAATGCCTCGCAGTGGTTGGTGAATTTTGTTGTGAGGGGGGTGAGAAGCAGCTAAGCCTGAGGGAGTGGCAGTTGTTTTTTGGGGGGGGAGAAAATCAGCTGGGCTGTGGGAAGACACTTGTCTGGGAGCCATATTGGTGACTGTAAGACTGCAGGGCTGATTTATGCAAATGAAAGGAGCCAGACACTCTATGAATGGGGCAGTTGGCTCCTTTCAGCTACAAGCAGTTTATGCCCCTAAAACACAAAAATGTGTTATGATCAGCCTTGTTGATAATTGGGCTGTCACTACTAAGCCCATTGTAGGGGTGTCACAGCATACCGGTATGAACGTGTATCACGGTATGAACAAGTGACGGTTTTGATACTGTTCCTGAATTTCCAAACTACGATAACTGTCATACACAATATGTTGGTGTTAAACAGTCATAAAATCCTGTCTTCCACTTCAGCGTGGTCATTTTGTGCCTCTCGTCACAGTGTACAACCTGTAGGTTGGGCTGAGGTGTACAGCAGTTGACAGGCAGTGAAGGGGGCCTATCCCGTTACCCACTGTCAGGAAAGGGCATGCACAAGTGTGTTTTTTGTGCTGTAATTCAATGAGGCACACTCTCTTTCTCTACCTGCTTGGTGCGTGGAAGATGGTGTGTCTCTGCTAACAGAAGCCCAGCCCTTGCACTGACTGACCGACATGCAACTTGTGAAGGCCCAAGCATCTTTAAGTTCCATGACTTAGTAGTCAAGCAGCCAAAGCTGTTAGTTTTTTAAAGTAATAACTTTTTTAGAGGAAGAAAATATAAAGAAAGTATTCAAAAATGGAGTAGATTTGTATTTTGGAGATAATAAATTTCTTTTTTTTTAAAAAAATGGATGGCAAGCCTAAAAGGGTAGATTTTCTGCCTTCGGCTTGAATGAACCTATGAATATGCAGCCTACAAGTGATTGCCATGTGTTTCGGCCTTTACACCCAGCTACGACAGTATGTCTGCCCCAGCATCGTGTACAGCTTTGGTTTGTCATGTTAGATTGATGATAATGATCCAGTAAGTAGCCTACAACCAGCAACAAGTTAGAAATACTAAGCTACTTATTACTGCATAATTCTCCTTAATTAAACTTGTTTTTGGTGTTGCCCCGGCCCTCCATCCCCCACTGATCTCTTATCCTTTTATTTCTATGATACAGTGGTAGCCTATCTAGTCACCAGTTCCCCTCACCCTCTCCGGATCTACCCACTGTCCACTGCAATGTTACCCAGTAGTCTAGTGTTCTCCCCATCCCCCCGTCTCCATCTTCCCTTGGTAGAATCATACTTTTCCCCTTTGTGTCCAGTGGTACTCCACAACTGTTCCTTCTCCTTCACCCACTGAGGACCCTCCGATCGCAGTCACCAGATCGACCGGTGAAGACTAGCAACTGGCACAGCCCTCCTCTCACCACCTGAGCCGGCTGCTGTCTGAATTGTCAGACTGTGCATACTGTAGATCTGTTCTATAGCACATGCACTTCATGCCAGCTCAGACAGCGACTGGACAATGTGGTGAGAGAAGGACTGTGCTGGTCATTAGTCTTTTCTGGTTGATCTGGTGACAAAAGTGGGGTGTCCTCAGTGTTTGATCACCAGGGTAGCCAGTCTGTGGAGGGGGACATCGGGGCCAGGGGGACCACTGGACTGTGAGGTAACATGACAAATGTATGGAGGAGAAATCGGGGGGGGGGCCACTAAAACACCAGCATAGCAATATAAAATCACAAGAATATACTGAGGGAAGATGTGAGGTGGGGGAGGGTCCACCACTAAACTACCAGGGTACCACAGTTTGTATGTAGGGGAGATGGGGTATGGGCTTGGGATCTGTAGACCAATAGGGTAACACATTACAGTACAAATACATGGAATGGGTGGTGTGGAGGGTGAGTCTTGCCTACCATGGTAACAATAACACTACATAAATATATAGAGGAGAGATGGGGTGGTGTGGGGGTATCACTAGACTACTGTGGTGCCAAATATAGGGAGGTGAGATTTGGGGAAGGGGGACTGAGGACCACTAGAGCACCAGGGTAACAATAACATTACACTTATATTATTGAAGGGGGGCTACGGGTGGGACAACTAGACTGCCAGGCTAATATTAAAAAAACATATAGAGGAGAGGTAATGTTACATTACAACTATACAGAGGGGTGATTGGGTGATGGGGGACCACTAGACTACCAGGGTAACATTAAAAAAATGTACGGGGGGAGGTGGAGGTTGCCACTAGACTACCAGGGTATCACAGATATACAGAGGGGAGATGGGGGGGGGGAGGCTGGTGGGACCACTAGTCCACCAAGTATATGGGGGTACATTTTATTGTTTTAAAGCAATTTTTTATTTAAAAGCACATTGGTTTCAAACATGCTGAGAATTATCGCAATAATTTTTTTTAAAATTATTGTAATAAAATATTTTTGATATCATGACACCCCTAACCTATTGCAGCCTGAACTGTATTGGACCTGACAGTGACACCTCTGAAATGGCCTTATTGTAACAAGATATTCGCTTTGCTCTGCACGCACAAGCAAACATAAAAATGAATATCAGGCAGAAAACAAGGCAGTATCAACAAGGGACCCTAAAAAAGGTAAAGCCAATGTTAATGTCCCCTTTAATATTCTTTCAGATGAAGTTTTGCTTGGCTAATAATGTGTTCGGGCTGGCCTGGTGGCGTTGAGAGGTAAGGCACTGGATGCCACACCACGCGCCATGCCGGTGACCTGGGTTTGGGAGTGAGCTCAGGCCATTGGGGGGGAGGGCGTGGACTTGGATTGAGCTGCTGGCAGGCAACTGTCCTTTCCTGGAGGAGGGTTGGATGCACTGCACAGCTCTGGCGGCTCCTGCTGCTGACTGGGAACTCACGGCTGATGTAGTGTATGTTACAGGGGTACGAGGCAGCGTCGGACATCCTGCAGGCGGGTGCAGGAGGACACCCGCACTGCACTGGACATCACTGCACATCTGCGCACTGGGACCACAGGAAAAAAATGCAAAAAATGGACCTGGGCACCCGGACAGGCAATGGTGGGTCCAGATACATACCAGGGTACACAACCTACAGGAGAGACAGGGAGGGCAGAGGGGGGGTAGCTCTCTATGTAAGGAAAGGGATAAAAGCAACTGAACAAAAGAGTAAACAGGGAGGAGAGGAGGCACTGTGGGTCACCTTAGAGACTGGAAATGGCACCACAATTCGCACAGGGGTTGTATATAGACCCCATGTCAGGGGGAGGCAATGGACAAGGATATGACAGAAGGTATACTTAGGATGGCAGAGAAAGGGGAGACACTGTTGATGGGGGACCTTAACGTGCCAGATGTTAACTGGAGCACCGTTGCGGCAGCCACATCCAAAAGCAGGGCCATTCTTGATGCCCTTCAGGTGGCATGCCTCAAACAGCTAGTTTTGGAACCCACTCATGAGGGAGCAATCTTAGACCTCGTACTCTCAAATGGGGACAGTAAGAGGATCTCAGATCTAGAAGTGGGTAGCCATTTGGGAACAAGTGACCACCAAACAGTGTGGTTCATGATAAACTCTGCTACAGAGTCAAGCCATACAAAAATGAGGGTTCTGGACTTCAGGAGGACTTACTTTGGCAAGATGGGAGAGTGCCTTAGAAAAGCACTAGCAAACAGGCTAGAAGGATTGCTGGAGCAACAATGGGCAAATATCAAAACTGCCATCACAGAGGCAACAAGCCTTTGTGTGAAGCAAATAAACAAATCAAAATGAAAGAAAAAGCCACTATGGTTCTCAAAAGAGGTGGCAGTGAAGGTTAGGGGAAAAAGATAGCATTTAGGAAGTATAAGGAAACACAGAAGGAGCAAGACAGAGAACTGTACCAGTTAAGGCAGAAGGAAGCAGGGAGAGTAGTCAGAATAGCAAAGGCACAAACTGAGGAAAAGATAGCTAACTCGGTTAAGAAGGGGGATAAAACCTTTTATAGGTATATCAGGGAGTGTAGAAAGACAAAGGAAGGGATAGTGAAGCTGAATAGAATGGATGGTGGGTGGGCAGAGAGTGATAGTGATAAAGCAGGGATACTGAATGAATACTTCTGTTCAGTATTCACAAAAGAGGAAGTGGGGGAGGTGCCTAATCCAAATTAACAGAAGCACTCTGGAGAGGTTTCTGAACAACTCCTAAAACTGAAGGTGGAAAAAGCAATGGGCCAGATGGAATTCACCCCAGAATTCTAAAAGAATTAAGCAGAGAACTAGTGACACCACTGACTACCATTTTTAACAAATCATGGGTGGATGGTGTGGTACCTGAGGACTGAAAGAAGGCTGATGTGATTCCCCTTCACAAAAGTGGGAGCAAGACAGAGGCAGGAAACTACAGACCTGTCAGTTTAACCTCTGTGGTAGGGAAAGTGATGGAATCACTTCTGAAGGAAGGAATTGTTGAGTACCTAGAGGCCAGTGGGGCACAGAACCCAGGGCAGCATGGGTTCACAGCGGGAAGGTCATGCCAGATGAATCTAATTGATTTCTTTGACTGGGTGACCAAAGTAGTAGACCAGGGAAGGGCTGTGGACATGGCCTACCTAGACTTTAGCAAGGCATTTGACACAGTCCCACACAAAAGATTAGTAGTCAAATTAACCAGCCTGGAAGTGGGTCCCAAGGTGGTAGCCTGGGTAAAACATTGGCTGAACAACAGGGCACAGAAGTTAATTGTGAATGGAGTCCACTCTGAAGAAAGGGGGGGTTACTAGTGGGGTACCGCAGGGTTCGGTACTGGGTCCAGTCCTTTTTAATGTCTTTATAAGTGACACTGCAGAGGGACTGGAAGGAAAAGTATGCCTTTTTGCAGATGACACAAAGATCTGCAACAGGGTTGATGCACAAGGAGGCGTGGAAAGGATGAGAAGGGACTTGGCAAGGTTGGAGAATGGTCAAAGTGCAGCTTGGATTCAATACAAAGAAGTGCAAGGTAATGCACCTAGGAAACAGAAACCCAGGGAAGATTACACAATTGGGGGGGAGTAACAACAACAAAATGGAAAGAGACCTAGGGAAATCATATCAGATGACCTTAAGGTTGGCAAGCAATGCGAGAAGGCAGTAGGGAGGGCTGGGGGATACTGGGATGTATAGGGAGAGTATCACCAGCAGAAGACAGAAGTTGTTATCCCCTGTGCAGACAGTTGGTGAGACCCATCTGGAGTACTGTGTCCAGTTCTGGAGGCCCCATCTCTGCAAGGACATAGACAGGATGGAGGCAGTTCAGAGGAGGGCAACTAAAATGGTGCAGGGTCTGCAAGGGAAGCCATATGAGGAGAGACTAAAGGAGCTTAATATGTATACCCTTGAGGAAAGGAGGGAGAGGGGGGACATGATAGAAACGTTTAAGTACCTCATTGGAAACAACAACGTCCAAGAGGGTAGCATCTTTCAGAAAAAGAGATGTGCAAGAACATGGGGACACAATTTGAAGATAGAGGGCGGCTCCAGGGGCAATGTGAGGAAGTATTTTTTCATAGAGAGGGTGGTAGACACATGGAACAGCCTTCCTGAGGAGGTTGTGGGGTCTAAAACTGTGGGAGAATTCAAGAATGCATGGGACAGACATAAGGCAATTTTTGTGGGGGGTAGGAAGAAATAGGCTGTTGGTTAAATAGGATCTGCAGCTTATCCTCTAGGTAGGGAAATGGGCAGACTAGGTGGGCCAAGCGGTCCTTATCTGCCGTCAGAGTCTATGTTTCTAGGTTTCAGATGCCAGCCCCTACACCTTTCGCAAGATTCATCCTGGCTGGCTTCCGTGTCTCCTCCTCTCCCCGGCCACTCCTCTAGAGTCTAGGTAGAGTGTTGGAGGAGTTAGGGCGGTCGCACCCTGGGGGCTTAGAGCCAGAGGGCAGAGTGGTTGGTGGAGTCGGAAGAGCAACCTGGGAACGGAAGACCGTACCATGGAGAATCTCAGGCTGGGCAGGACAAGGTTGGACTGAGAGACCACACCGGAGAGGAAGTCTAAGGGGCCAGTGATAGTAGGAGCATAAACAGAGTTTAAAAAAAATATATAATGTGTTCTGTATTTTTATTCCAGACAAAGCTCCCCTTTCGAAGAGCCTTTTGTTGGTTCTGAACACCCTGGCCTTTCTTTTAGCTGTGTTGCTACAACAGTATCAGAAGTTCTTCACATATAATCTACAAGCAATAAAACAGGATTTGCAGGTGAGTATTTCATTAACTGCTACTCATGCAACTGTATTTGGCTGTTAGTGGGAACTGTATGGGGATCTGCATGAATAGGCATTTGGAAAAGCCTCAGTGTGAGTGTATATTTGTTCCAGTAATTAAACAGTAAAAGAAATTAACTGACAATGTATTTAGAGGCACATCTTTATAGTGAGTTAATATTGTAAATTAACATCGAGAAGCTTAAAGAGGACAGGAACATATGTATAACTGGCAGCTTGTAGAGTTTTTACTCTCTGGAAGGAGTCAGCTTGGCCGGTGGCCCATAAAAGGTAACTCAGACTACACTAAGTTGTTATGAATTAAATATTTTTATTGTAGTAGAATAAAAAGATCCCTAATACAGTAAAACTAAATAGCTAACAGCCCACTACTGTCATAGCTATAAGCATGCAGAGAATCAAAACAGATAATACCTGTTCTCTGGAGCGTTCCAGCATCCGTGGATAGTGATGGTGTAAGATCTTCTGCCTTCTTCTGGAACACTAGTGAGGCTCACAGTCTAGCCTGTATTTATACAGAGCTTATTCACAGCTAAAAGCAGTGCTTTGGTAAATAAGGTAGGTTTTCAGAATAGCAGCAGAAAAAAATGGAGGAAGACCTTTATCAGATAAGGCCATTTTCAAAATAGCATCAGAGACAAGGGAAGTACTTCATCAAATAAGGCTCGTTACAATAGTACCTTGATGAAAAGCTAGCCTCACACTTCCTTGGACACAGTACACGTATTCTGATAAGTAATGTTATTCAGCTGTTTGCAGAGGTCAGCCTGAGCTGAACATTGAGCTGGACAGCAGTAACTCTAATAGCTCGCCTTACCCTAAACCTTCACAAAGCACGTAGTACAGCCAGTCCTTTGTGGCTACTTTCAGAGAAGCTGTTAAAACAGAAGGACAGGCAATACTGTCCTTCTTAGCAGTGTTTCATTTATACAGTGTGTTAGCAAACATTCTATGCCTTGCACATGCCATTTGGTTCCTACTTATCACAGTTCTTTTTCTCATTTTCCTGCAGTTTAGTATGACATCCTAGTTTTATACAAAAGCAACTTGCTAACTGTAGCAAGTTTTCCCCTGAGGGAAGCTCATGCCTTTTAACCCTGTCTCTCATCTTTTAGCTCCTTTTTATTTCAATATTTTACTGTGATTTTCAGTCCCTTTTCTTTCAGCACTTTACCAGTTCTTTTAATACGTTACCATAATTTCACTTTCCCCACCTTGGGGAGAAGGAGACTCCTAAAGGGGTATTCGACTCCCCAGAACTAAGTAATCTAAGCGCCTATGTTGCTGCCTTAACATGGCACGCATATAACAAAGCATAATGATAAAGACAAAAATAAGCACTAACTGTAAAATAACAAATGCCTTGAAGGTAATTTCTAACCATGAAATGGAAGCAATAATTTCATAGTCTCCATCGTGCATCATGTCCAGAACGGCCTGATGCATTTGTTGCAAATTATTGGAAATGTGTATAAGGTGAGTGTCTTTTCGGTTCAGCAGAGCTTGTAGGTTAAGGTTTAAAGGGGGAATCAAAGTATTGAAGGTAGGAATATAAGGGTTAAGAACAGATGCAGAAGAGGATTCACTATTGATTACTTGTGTTTGATTGTTTGATCCTAATGTACATCATTGCTAATTTTAATGGGGTGTGTATCTTGATAGTGTAGCAGAAATTGTAAATTTAAGAACAAGGAGTCAATATGCATATTATTCTTTTGGTGATTTGGTTTACTCAGAATGACAGACTCGTCATGTGCGGGAACAGGGTTGCTCACAGTCTGGCCAATGATGGTATGCCCATGAGGAATAAAACAAAATTTTTGGGTCATGGAATCGCAAGAGAGGGACCCATAAAGATATTTAATATAATTAGTATCAATACAGTACTGCCCCTTCATATTATGAACTAATCTGACAGATGGAAAGACGTCATTTAGTAAGCTTAACTAGATCGTAACTTGTGAGGTTCATTTGAAGCTGACTAGTTGCTCTAGTGTTCGTTTGCCCTTCAGGCATATAACCACAAACAGAAACAGCTACACTGAACACATAACATCTACGTACATCTCTGTAGCCCTTTACAGAGCAACGTGCAGTATGTGGAGCTCTCCACATCTGCGGGACAGGGTGGAACACCAAAGTCTTGGCATTCCTTGTACACATCTTCCTCTAAGTAGTATTTTATGGAGTGGACAGTGGCCAGTTTATTAAATACTGAGGTAGCAGGGTTACGCACGGACAAAGACACAGTGAAGAAATGTACAGTGTGTCCCTAACTGAGCATGATCCTTGAGTATAACATTGGCCTCTTTTGGGATGTGGTGTTACCAATCCGAGGTTCTGAGCAGTGCTAAACAAAGGCATCTGGCAATTTGTTTTAGCACAAGTCCAGTCGATTCAGCCATACACACAGTCACACTGGGAGCAATACCTGTTCATCTTTGATGAGGTCTAGCATGTGGCCATTTTCTACATCCTGCAGTAAATTGGTAGCTCGTGTATTAAGCGACCACGATTGAGCGCCTTCAAAAAGGGTGACTCAATCACAGTGCTTTTACACAGGGCTACCGGGCAGGAAGGGTGACTGGATGGGCAGTCGGCAAACATAGCGACAGGATGTCACTATATGTACATGCGCGCGGGTGGAGGAACCACGCTGTGTGACGATTGGAAGGGGAGGAAGGGTTTGTAGGGCATAATGCGGTGGTGGGCTGCCGAGCTGGCCATATGGTGTGGTGGGTTGGTGGCAGGCTAGGGTTGGGAGGGTGGCGGGTTCGGTTCTGGACACTTGCTTGTTTTTTTGCACCGTCTGGGAAATTTTTTCTCCCGTTGTTTGCACCCTCCGACATCACCCCGGAGTTGAGACTCTTTTTAGTAGGGAGGTGCGGGGGGACAAAGCCTCGCATGGGGTGTGCAGGCCCCCACATTGAAAACAAATGTGTAAGTGTCTGGTGCCCTTTTGCTGTGCACCATGAGTCTACATCACTGAAATTCATTTTCGGCGATGTAGACTCACCCAAATGGTGATCGCTATTACACGGTTGCCGTTATCACATGGAACCCAGTAACTTAGTTACTGTTGTTTTAACATAACTACCCTGTGCAAATGATCTCTTGACCTTTTCTTTTTCTCTTACCTTTATGCTATTGACTTTAACCAATTTGGTTATTTTTGCTCAAGCCTCATTAAATACATTAGCAATGTCGTTGAGATACAGCAACAGCTGTAAGTCTATTACAAGGGAAATAATATGCACATTTAAGGTTCCAGCACAATGTATGATCAGTTCATTAAGAAGATATTTCTCCTCATAAAGTGGCACTGTTAGGATAACCAGTTGACCAATGACTGCGGCTTCAACACTTCCTGTGTGGATGTCTATATCTGGCAACACCAGGTGGTCAAGTAGTTATTTTAGATGAGGCCAGGGAAGTGCCCTTGTTTCCATATCTTATGAACAAATTGTTAATAATTATAAGAACATAGTTCCCATGGGATATACATATTACTTGTTTACCCAAGTGTTTGTATTGGCCCTTTAGAGGTCGTTTGTAAACTAAGACCTTGATTTTGGTTTGTGTACAGTAAACAGACGTACAATATTGTACACAAAGGAACCATTAACAAACCTTCAGGCCTCAACAAACCTTTTTTTCATGGATAAACCGTCAAGACCATGTGACTCAGGCTTATTAGTGTTAAAATACCCAATATGGCATTCTGTTTGCTTTATATTTACCCCATTCCAAATTGCTGTACCTTACCCAAATAGATTTAATATAGATCTATCAATTTTGTCCAGGCCCTGTAGGCACCTAGAACCAAATGGTTTTTTTTTTGTTTTTTTTTAAGAAATGTTTTTTTTTGCTCAGCTACAGGATCTTGAGCTCCATGTTAATAGGCACCTATATTATTAATTAACAAACTGAAGCATAAAATAAGGACACCTTTGTTTGGACACAGTGTCCTAATTCTGCCATATTGAGAATGATAGGCACATGCATAAACTGAACATTGTTAAAGAGACATATTTTAAGAAAAACATTTAACATAAAAAAATAAGATGAAATGAACATTTAAGAAAATAAAAAAATGAAATGAACATGTAAAATTTGAAAAATGAACATACCAAGTAATAACAGTTACAACTGCACATAACTGATTAAAGTCCCTGGGGTAGAAGCAGAGTGAAGCCACTGGATGGATTCAGTTGCACTTTAAAGTCTTGTACAGTCTTATGCAAAAAGAAAATCTGTTTATGGTGTCTGTAGTGTTTATGGTGGCTGGTCATTGTTTGTACAGTCTTTTGCAGTTCAAGTTTTCATATACCAGCCACTGATCCATTTGACCTTTCATTGTGGATGTTTCAGACACCTTCATTTTGTTCAACAAGAAGAGGAACCCTCTCTGTATATATAGACTCTGTCTTTGCCACTGGGAGTTGTTTGAACTCTAGGGTCTTTCCACACTACCACTCTCATGGTCCCTCTCAGTCACTTTTACTGGAGGAAGTATGGTATCACCTTGGATCTGCATTATGGACCACTGAGACTACGTCCATCCACATTTTGTCCTGCCTTCTGAAACAATAGAAAAACAAACTGGAGTGGAGGGGGTTTGGTTCCCCTCCTTTCTCCAAGCATTAGTTTTTTAAATGAAAAATATGGGAAAACCAATATGGGAAAAATACCCCCATCCCCACCGGAGGAGAGTGGACTTAAAGCTGATGTTACATTCAAAGTGGTGCAGGTTCAGGGCCACACTTATTTACAGCATGGCGCAGTCCTTCCCCCATTTATGCTGCAAAAGGTGCTCTGCAGTGCCATAGCCTCTGAGCATAACCTTTTGACCTTTCTGTCATGTCATTAGTCAACACACCTTTGTTACAATACTTAGCAGTTTGCCATTTATATTTACCTCATACTGTAGTTTCCCAAACTACGGTCAGCAAACACGTACACTTGTTTAATACATTCCTTCCATACTTGTCTGCTTGTGTGAAACCCATTAATGGTACTGCCTTTATCTGTGCCTGACAACACATTAAAACCTAAATCACATTAGCAGTCCCCACCTGCAAACCACTTGAGCAAGCAGATGTTTTGCAGTAACTCATGCAGTAGCTGTGTAATAAGTCAGAGACCATTCAAATAAATTTGTTACCCCTAGACGTGGATACAAAAGCAATTTGCAGTTGAATCTTAACCTTTTAAACATGCAGTTTACACTAGAATTCTGATAAGGTAGCCAGTGTCTTATCACTTACAGAAACCAGACTTCCTGAAAATAGACAGTGGTAAAACTTTGTTATTAATATCCCATGTTACAGTACCATAGGCTGCAGAAAGACCTGGTATGTGATATAACCACAGAAAGCATGAGAAGAGAAAATAAATAAAACTTTACTTATCGAGTTTTTAGTGTGTGATCTGGTGGTCAGTTTGGTCAATAGCTTTTTAAATCAGGTAGCCAGACTAGTCATTTTAAGTACACATTAGCCACCTGGTTATCCAATTTGTTTTACTTAACCTTTTTTAACAAGGAAAAAAAAACAAAACAACATATATTAGTAATATGTTTTAGCATAAAAAGAACACAATGCCATTCACTTTATGGTACATTCATTTTTTTTTTTTAACTCTTAATCTTTATTAGGTTTTCAGTTGATTTCAACTTGTCAGACAATACCCCTCAGTCACCCAAATTAGGGACCATCATACGAACATACGAACATACGAAATTTGCCAGCAGATAAAGGCCTAGAGGTCTATCAAGTCTGCTCGAATGTGCAGCTAGCACCCCTTATTCTGCAGCTGCCCCTCCCTTCCACCCTTCCCCTTCATTAACCCTCCCCCTTGTCCTGTCCCATCCTCGTTTGAAGCAGTCCACAGTTCTACTGCATACCACTTCTGCAGGTAACGCATTCCACCCAGCCACCACCCTCTCTGTAAAAAAGTGTCTCCTCATCTCCCTCCTGAACCTTCCTCGCTCCAGTCTCATATCATGGCCCCTGGTGGCCCTCCCCTCCCTTACTTTGAACAGCCCCTCTGTACCTGTCTTGTTTATTCCTTTCATGTATTTAAAGGTTTCAATCATGTCCCCTGTCTCTCCTCTCCTCCAGTGAGTACATGTTCAACTCCTTCAACCTCCTCTCGTATGATAAGTCCCCAGACCCTTGATCATCTTTGTCACCCTGCACTGCACTCCTCCAGTAACTTAATGTCCCTCTTCAAATACGGACGCCAGTACTGCACACAGTACTCCAGGTGTGGTCTAACTAATGACCTATACAGTGGCAGAATCACCTCCTCCCTCCTCGAGGATATACCCCTTGCAATACAACCCAGCATTTTGTTGGCCTTTGCAGCTGCCTTCCTACACTGTGCCGAGTTGTTCATTGACCCTGTGATGAGCACACCCAGATCCTTCTCCTCCTCTGTCTGGGCTAGCTGCACTCCCCATCATAACCCAGATGTGGGACTTATCTTCAAAACCTCATTGCATCTCCGTGTTATATGCCTATCTCCTAGCTATTGACCACCCAGACCCCTCCCAGGTTCTAAGGTATGGACCTCCTTGCTACCAGGAATACCTATTAACTGGTCACAAATATGAAAAGATTTATACCTTTATATTACCCAAGACAGGCTTAGACTTACCCGATATCATATATTAAATGACATGTACCATGCACCAGTCAAACTAACCAAAATAGGTCGTCTCCCTGACCCTATCTCTTCCAGGTGTGGTAAACTAGAAGGGAATCTGCTGCACATATTCTGGCAATGTGAAAAGGTAGCGCCCTTATGGCATCTCATTCAAACCAGATGGGATCCTCTGTTGGGCCTAGAGGGGCTCGTCACATAGAAATCTGTCTTTTGGGTATTTACAATAACATAAGGGTTAAGGAACGTAGATTCCATATGTCTTTAATTTCTATGGCGGTCAAAAAGCTAGTGCTTAAACACTGGCTAGACCAGTTGCTTATATCATATAGTGAATGGTTAAATGAGATTTCAGTATGTCTTAGAACTGAACGTTTGATCGCAGGATCCTGTAACAAGCTCCATCTTTTCGACATAAAATGGGGCAAGTTATAAGCTTTGTATCTGCATTGGTAATGTAAGCTTTTACTAACTCTCCAGATGGTTCCTTTTAGTGCTTTGTTGTTCTACTTGTTCCTTGTAATGGGCACACTCCTGGGGTGTGGGGAAGGGTAGTTAGTTCTATTTTATGTTATCCGAGACCATTGCATGTATATTGTACTGATATTGGTTTTGTTACGATAAAATCAATAAAGACTTTTGAATTTCAAAAAAAAGCTTGTCAGACAATACAAGCCACAACACATTACCATATCATAAAATAAATAACATAACAGACAAAGAAAACGGAATGCAAAAAGGATGGGCAATTTTAACAATTAATCTGGATCCTTCAAATCATACTGATTTAGTAAGAAAACTTAGGAAGGCACGTTCCCGAGAAACTACAAGATACACCCATGCCTTAATAGTTTCCCTTTATTAGGGTCCTTATACTGTATAACTCAAAATGTTAGCGCTACTTATATTCCGAGCTACCAAGGTCTTGGTAAATTTCCGCGTCAGTTTATATTAGCGGATATACAGTAGCTGCACCTCAATCATTATTTCTGGAAGCTACAAAAAGCCTCTACTTTTTCTGCTCATATCGCCTTTTTTGAGCTTGCAGCTGCAACTGACACATTGCTGGTAACTGCTTCTAACTACAGTACGTCCTTGCTTCAGTGGCTGTCAAAAAAACCTGCAGTGAAGAGGGACGTATGTGGAGAACCACTGAATGCTACTGCGCCAAGTCAGGCTGCTGAAGTTCCTGTGCAAGTGGCATAGTCCGTGCTGACAGAGCTGGTAGCTCCTCCAGCTAAGCAGCGCAGGACTGAAAATGCCAGGTACTCTACAGCAGTTCGGTATGAGGTGGGCAAGTACTCAGTGCAAAATGGGGTCATGAATGCTGTTCGATTCTACAACAGCAAATATGGAGGTAGCAGTAATGTGACCATTAACGAGAGCACTCTCCATGGATTTAAAAAGGACTACTTAGCACAACTTTAGGTAACGCCTGACCCCACTAAAATTACCCCAGAACTGCCTACCAAACCCAGGGATAGACCTCCTCTTCTATTGGAGGATGTTGAGCAGGAGCTCAGAAATGTGATAAGAAGTCTGCGGTCTGAGGGGGCTGTAGTAAATGCCAGAGTGGTTTCTGCCATTGCAAGTGGTATAGTGAAATCACGGAACCCAGAATTACTGATTGAAAATGGTGGGACACTTTCTTTTAGCCGACAGTGGTCCTGGAGGGTTTTGAGCTATATGGGGTATAGCCAGCGAAAAGCAACCAAAGCAGGGCGAAAAACATCTGCAGATTTTCCCCAGTTGAAGGCAAAATTCCTTCAAATTGTTGCTGCTGTCTGTGGCAAGGGGCTGATCCCTCCAGCCCTGGTAATCAATCTGGACGAGACAGGTGTCCAGTTTGTACCATTTAATCAATGGACAATGGAGACTACAGGCTCAAAACAGGTTGAGGTGTCTGGATTGGGGGATAAAAGGCAAGTTACAGCAGTTTTAGCAATCTCAGTGCTTGGTGATCTTCTGCCACCTCAGGTTATCTACAAGGGCAAAACTACAAGCTGCCACCCTGCCTTCCAGTTCTCAGGTAGCTGGCTCACTAGCCACTCTGAAAACCACTGGGCCAACAGCGAGACAATGATTCAGTTTATTGCTGAAGTCCTCGTCCCATACATTGCTGCTGTTAAACACAGAATGGACTTGCCTGAAGAACAAAAAGCTGTTCTCATAATGGACATGTTCCATGGTCATACAACAGACTGTGCTAGAAATGCTTGACAAGTGTGGTATAATTCTGATCTTTGTGCCTGCCTCCTGCACTGATCAATTATAGCCCCTGGATTTGACAGTTAATAACATTTTTAAAGATGACATGAAACAGCACTTCACGACATGGTGTGCTGAAGCTGTGTCAAGTCAATTTCAAAGTGGTCGGAGCTCTGGAGACATCTTTATTGACCTACGCATGCAGACTTTGAAAGTTGAGCATGCTAAATGGCTTGTTCAAAGCATTTCAAAACCGAAGGAGTGGGAGGATGTCATTAAAAATGGTTTTGAGCAGGCTGGAATAACAGAAACCCACTCGCAATGCCTTAGCTACTAACAAGCTGATCAAGCTGGTGTTTTTAGAAGTCTCCCTAATAAAGTTTTCTCTTGCCCTGCATATTGAAGAAGTTAACATAGAAGATGAAGTAAAGGTGGACATTTAAAAAAGCAATCACACAAAAATGACAAAAATAAACTCGCAGCATCTGATCTTCCAATCTGATCTGAGACAAACTCACAAACACAACTTTGTCTTTTCAAATACAGCATCTGGTCACCTCCCCATTTCACCAGAACTTGTTTTGATACTGAACATCACCCCCCCATTCCACCAGTCTACCTTACAGTATGATCTAGTCACTGACTATGTATCACACAAGCATCAAGACGCCATGAGTGTCGTTTGACTCTTGCGGGAGCTACAAACAATGAGGTCGGTGCAGTATGCACGGTCATGGAGAGGGCATGGTGAGGGTAATAAGGGGTAACATGAGGGGTAATCCAGAGTTAAATGAATTAGCGCCACAGACAGGAACGGGGTTAAAGCAATGCAACGGAGCCGCAACGGAACCGCCGAAGAGAACCATGAGGTCAGTGCTGTATGCACGCAAGGGGAGGGGGGCACGGTGATACAAGGGTGATACAGTACAAGGGTAACATGGGGGGTAATACAGGAACAGTAAGGAACGGGGTTAAGGTGAGGCAATGCAACGCAATGGAGCCACTGACTGAAACCATGCGGACAGGGACATTTGCGGGACAGATCTAATATGACAGGACAAGGACGTGGAGAAAGGAAAAAGAACAAAGGTATTTACTCACATATAGTGACATACAGGAAAATGCAGTAAAACTGTTAAATGAGGTGATCTGATTTTGTAATACTTCTGAATTATGGGTTATATTTTTTTTCGCTCAAAACATTTTTTAGCTGTCTTTATATTTCTGCGCTTTGCTACTGTCCCGCGGATAAAGCTAACATTAATTAACAGTGAAATTAAGCAGTTATACAGTAATTTCTCGGGATATCAAATAAGAAATACAGGGACTCGGTCAGCAGGAGGTCAGTATCAAAAATGGAGTGCAAAGCTTGCTCCATCTCATGAAGAAAGAATGCCAGTCTAGGGCATCCCCACATCACATGGTGGGTGCCCACCGGAGCAAATCCACAACCTCTCCAGCAGACAGGTGCTTGAGATTTCTGAAACTTAGCTTGGATAGCTGGTGTTCTGAAGAATCTGATAAGAATTTTCCAAGAAAATTCTCTCCAGCTAATATTCGATAGACCCCAATATACTGTCTTTTGAGCCCAAGGACAAGTTTCTTCAGTTACCTGGTTGGTCACATCCCTGGCCCATGCCCTCCAGATAGAGTCTTTGTTGTCTCCCTTCCAAGAAAAAAGTGCTTGGTATAGAGAGGAGATCAGATGAGCCAATTGAGCTGTACTTTCCACTGCAGCCCTAAACATAACTAATATTTGAGGAGGGGAGAGATCAACTCCCCCTTGTCCTACTTGTAGAGATCCAATGTAATCTTGTGTTTGAAAATATCAGAATCTATCCCTCCAGTAAAAGTCATATCTTGTCACTAGTTCTTGAAAAGATTTAATTTCTCTGTCCTCCAAAAAATGCCATATCAGGTGTAGGCCTTTATTTCCCCCCATCCTCTAAACCCAACATCCCAGCTGGCAGGGGCAAACCCCCTTGCAGGTGGGAGAGAGCTCAAGAGGTGTGGCCAGTGCTTAAGACTTCTGCTATTTATTACCCAGAACCAAGCATTCAGGGTCTCCTCTGTATAGGGATTCAATTCTTCTACAGAAGCCTCCCTTCTATCCCCCAGTGCAGCCTCGGACAGTTCTAGTGTTTTCCATTTAGCTATATAATCTCTATGAAGCCAGTATAAAACAGTTCTAAGCTGGGCCGTCTTATAGTACAGCTTAAAGTTAGGTAAAGCCAAACCTCCCTCTTCTTTTGGTATCTGAAGGACCGATTGTCGGACTCTCGTTCTCTGCAGGCCCCAGATAAACCTAGTTATCCTTCGACTGAGAATATTGTAAAAAGAGTCAGGAACTGGGATGGGTAATGTCTGCGCTAAATACAGAAACCGAGGAAGGACCACCATTTTTACTGTCTGAATCCTCTGCAGGAGGGAGATAGACAAACTCTGCCATCTTTCAAAGTCTGACCTAATTCTGTCTGTCAAGGGGGCATAGTTAAGTGCAAACAACTGTTCACAATCAGGCCCCAATTGGACCCCTAGGTACTTAAAATGTTTTAGATGCTAACGGAAGGGAAACCATTTCTTTATTGTGTCAAAAGGTTCATAATTAATCTGTAATACCTCTGTCTTGGCTGTGTTAACTTTGTACCCAGCTATGCTACCAAATATCTCCAGATTGTGCCATAATCATGGCAAGGTTTGCTCAGGGTCCCCCAGATACACTAATAAATCATCAGCATAGCGTGCTAGTCTATGCTCTTCTCCTCCCAATGTGATCCCCTTCATTTTTGCTGTTTGCCGTAGGGCAGTAACCAGTGGCTCGAGATACAGGGCGAACAGAAGAGGTGATAGGTCGCATCCCTGCCTAGTACCTTGCAGCAGAGGGAAAGTCTCTGAAACTCTGCCATTAACGTTAATATAGGACTTAGGTTTACAATAAATGCTGTTAATGGCCTTTTACAAAGGGTTTGGTGAAGCTGAAGTGCCTCAATGTTGCCCCGAGGAAGTTCCATGCTACCCCAGTCGAAGGCCTTCTCCGCATCCAGACTTAAAATTAGAAGGGGAGACCTTGGCCGGGCAGCATGTTGCAAAATATGCAGTGTTCGTCTAATATTATCCTGGGTTTGCCTACCTGGCACAATGCCCGTTTGATCAAAGTCAATAAGGGAAGGTAATATCCCCTCCAACCCCTGTTCCAGGATTTTGGCATATGTTTTATAGTTTATATTAAGAACCGATATTGGTCTATAAGATGCACACTGAGTGGCATCCTTTCCCGGCTTCGGGATACTAGAAATTAATGCACAGTTCCATGTGTCTGGAAAACATTCTCCCCTATGTGCCTCCCTACATGCATCTAGGAATGGCCCCCCTATTTCTTCCTTAAAAAATTTTACAAATTTGGGGGAGTACCCATCTGGACCTGGGGCCTTACATGATTTTAAGCCCATGATCACTTGTTTCTCTTCCGACTGGGTAATTGGAGAGTCCAGCTTAGCCTTGGCCTCCGGGCTCAGAGACGGCAGTATTAATTTGGATAAATAGGCCTCCACCTGAGACTCGTGTGCCGAGTATTCTGGGGTATATAACTTCTGATAACAGGATCTGAAACAAGATAATATATGTTCCTGTGTTCTCACCAGCTTACCAGATCCTGCCTCCCTAACCTGGGTTATGGTAGACTGCAATGTTTGTTTTCGAAGACGGTGTGCTAAAAGCCTGGTTGCCCTTGGGTCCACTTCACCATACTTCTGCCTTAGTCTTTGCAAGGTTTGCTCTGTTGTAACATCTATTTGTTTTTGAATTTACTGCTTCAGGGTCAAAATCTGAGGCAATGCAGCGCTCACCCCTCCTGCATGGAGAGCCTGCACCTCCTTCAATTGTGGGTGGAGGTTCTTCATCAGGGCAGTCTGTTGCTTGCGAAAATGGGTCGCAGACTGAATAATCTTCCCCTCATAACCGTCTTTACTGTATCCCATATTGTGGCACTGGAAATATCCAGTGAAGCATTTTCCCGGACAATCTGCTGGAGTCTAAGCTTGGTCTTGTCAGTAAATTCTTTCACAGTTAAAAAATAGTTATTGAATTTCCACAGTGTCTGACCTCGCTTGATTTCCCAGTCAATGCTCAGGGAAAGCTGCACATGATCCAAGAGGACTGAGGGGGAATGCTCACAGGTATTGGTCTGGTATTGATGCTCGCGGGAAATCAAAAAGTAGTCAGTATGAGCATATGAGCTGTGTGGCGGGGAGAAATGAGTGTACTCTCTCCGGGTAGAATGTTCTAAGCGCCAGGCATCCACCCATCCAGTCCTCTTCAAAAATCTAGCTTTGGTTTGCCAGTGGGGGTGGGTTTAAAGGGCTGTGATTTAGAAGTATCTAGCTGGTCCCACACCTGGTTGAGATCTCCCCCCACCACCAGGACTCCCTTATGATATTCCACAATTTTCTGAAGCAGTCCTCTTACTGTTACCACTCCTGATACCGGTGGGAGGTAAAGAGAAGCCAGTGTAATGGGACAGCCCCCCGGGTCCCCCAACAACACCACTAATTGACTCTCAGGGTCAATATACTTCTCCTGCAGTTTAAATACGGACCCCCTAGGAATCAAGATGGCAGTGCCTCTTCGTTTCCCCCTCCATGAGATGAAGAGATTACCTGAGAGAAGCCGAACCTTCCCAGTTTTACATGTTCGACCCTGCTCAGGTGCGTCTCCTGAAGGAGCACAAACGCTGGTTTCTGCCATAGCTGAAAGTACCTTACTACGCTTCACGGTGCTGTTTAAACCATTCACATTATGTGATAGAATCTTTATCCCATGTTTGCCCGCCATATGTGGCATTTATAGGGCATCTCTATATGTTCCGGCAGGATCAACTCAGGGAAAAAGGCCCCTCCTCCTTTTCTAGCGATCCAGCACAAAACTCGTAATAATATGCCCATCATAACAATAATAATAAAAACATAAAAGTTAAATAATATAACCCTTAACTCTAAACTATTGTCCTCGGAGGGGAGCCATTTAATTACTGTCCCTTCCGCCCCCAAAGTCAAACTATATACAGATAGACCCCCAAGGAAGGGAGACCAACTAAGTTGCCCCCTGTAACCCTGGGATGGTAATTCCAGGGATAGAGGAAATGGAACTCTGTGAGGAGTTCGGTCCTCCTGGACCCTAACATTTGTGGGTCCTGGCCTACTGCTGTGGCCAAAAGACGTCACCATTCCCTCTTGGTGTGTATGCTCGAGGGTAATTGGCTCCCCATAGGAGGGCTGAGAAAGCACAAAAGCCACCTGTCCCCCCCATGAAGCCCAAAAGCATTGCAGCTCCAAGAATATATCTCCAACCCATGATAAAAGATACTCTCCTCCCTCCCCCTCCAGTAGGCAAATAGTATCAGTGCATCATCTGTATCCCCTCACTCCCTGTTTTACTCATTCCCATTCAAAACAGCGGATTCCTTATCTCCATTCATTATGCATACTAGTCCTTCAGTTCACTGTTTCCATCTCGTTTTAACCTGTCTGCATCTCGAATAACACATTTTGGGTTGCAGAAGCTGGAAGCATCAGCATCTTCAGGGCCATTCAGAGCTGAAGCAAATCTCCCGGCAAGGGCAGCAGCACATTATGCATCAAATTAATTCCCATAAACTGATAATAGTTCAGAGGGTTCCTTAGTATATAAGAGTTATTTTATATACGCAGCTGTGTCCCGAAGTCCTCTAAACACAGTCCCTGTTTGTGCTGCTCATTGAAATATTATCTGTTCCATGTATTAAATTTAGGTAGGGAGACCCGAACTATGGATTCACAGGGTCTGCTGCTGCCTTTCTCCCCTCCCCCAACCATCTCCAAGGGCCCAGCCAGATGCTGTAGCGGTCATGGAGATGCCGTGGGGCACAGTGGCTAGGAGGGGCAGGGCACCTGAAAAAACAAGCAGAATCAGTCAAAGACTCACAGTACTCAAATTAAATGTCCCCATCTTTCCGAGACTCTCTCTGCTCTGTTGATTGCTGGTTTGCTAGCTGGCGCAGTAGTCCTTTGATGTCCTGCATAGCATTAGGGGCTGTTCCTCTTCCCAATCTCCGGTTGCTGTGTGAAGGCCCCATTTGCCATCGTCGTGGGGGGTTCGCAACCCTGAGTCAGCTGGCGGGAGTCTAACATCACTTCATGCCCTTTTTCCTTTAAAGCCTGAACCGCCTCCTCTGCTGTACAATAAGGCTCTGCCCCCGACTCCCAACAGACCCGTAAACGGGCAGAATATGGCATCTGAAATTTCACTCCCAATGCCTTCAGTGCACGAAGAACTGGTGCATAAGCCATGCGATGTTGCTGGATCGGGGGTTAGCCTTGGCCAAAATATAGGTGTGCGCCATTATATTCCACTTTTTGTTGGCGCCAAGCTGTTTGGATGATGGTTTCTTTATCTTTGTAACTTGCAAACTTGACCACCACTGACCTGGGTCTAGGTGCGGGGGAGGTGGGTTCAGCCGAGAGAGCTCTGTGAGCTCTTTCAATCTGAAAGTTAAAAGCTTGTAGCAGGTCTAAAACGTGGCGCAGCATGTTGGCTATAAAGTCTGACATCTCTTCCACCTCAGAATCCTCCGGCAAGCCATACATCCGCAAATTGTCCCTCCTAGCACAGGCCTCCAGGTCCAGACATTTAGCCACTGTGCTCTCTTGTTGCTGGGTGACTGCTTCAATGGCCAGTGATAATCGGGTGATATCATCATCTGTGCCAGAAATTCTGTCTTCTGTTGCAGTGACCCAGGACTCAAGCTTTGTAAGGTCAGCGTGTAGTTTATCGAATTCAGCCTTATTCTCACTTCTAAATTGTTTTATCTCGTTTAATAGTATTTCAAAACGAGACCTCGAGAGGGTTTCCAGTTTGGCCACAGTGTCTCCGCTCTCCATACTCGATGGAGATTCTCTGCCGTTATCAGGTGGTTGCATCAGAGGGAATCCAACCTGCTATGTGCCATTTTTAGTGGCTTTAGAGCGGGATCTTTATCTCTGTGAGCCTCCACTACCAGATTTTTTCATATTTTCTATAGTATCTCCACTGATGTTTGTCTCGTGGGGCAATCTTTTGCCTGCGGGTTGGAGAGCTCCACTGTTAAGGAGCTCCATTGCTTCGGTGATGTCACCGGAAGTCTTTTATGGTACATTCATGACAGTAAGTGCAATGTTTCAGCTTTTTTTACAAAGCTGAAAAGCACTTACGTGCAGTTAAAATGCTTATGCAATACATTTACAAAGCATAGTCCATAAGTCTAGAGATTGCACGGCATGCACCTCTGAAGCCTCAAGGCAGTCAGACATGATAAAATAAAACATTTTAATTTTTAACTTTTTTGTTTTCCTCATTAAATGCACATGGATATGTGACTTTGTTGTGGTTATTAAAAGGAAAATCTTAAAGTTTAAAGATAAACTTACAAGATTGTTCCTTTTTTAAGAACCATGTATTTTTTCCTGGAAGATAAATGACAATGGTAAGTAAGTCTCTTCTACAAATCCATTACCTGAGATGATATTCATCATAATTAGTGTTTTTAATAACTCCACAGACCAAGCAAAAACAGGTTATACTAGTCCAGCACAGCACAGATTATTTGAGTTTAGATCTAGTCAATTGGTCAAGCAGAGAAAGCGTTAAAGATTTAAAACAAACATTTATGCTGTAACTGCAGCATGTTATTTTGACTTACAGTGACAGTACTGTATATTATTTGCATATGGCTGGCAAACAGTTTGTTTTAAATAAATTTTTAGACAGTTTTGCAACCATGCTCAAAATAGACATTTCACTGAACTGTTGCAACTAGCAAATTCCTTTAGCTAGTTAAGTAAGTATTAATCCCCAACCCAACCATGCATTAATGGGAATGTGTGATGTCACACACTTTGGGCTTCATAGCCCGCTTCCCTGGGGCGGCGATAGCCCCGCTATGTAAAAATGAATATTTTGTACTCACTGGTAACAGTTTGGGAAGGGATCATAATTTTTCCAAACCACGAGCTAGCCTATCCCTTCCCACTTCCTAGACTGCCTGCTCCTCCCCCGCGCTCCCCTGTTTTATGACGTGGTACCAGGGAGAGCGCGGGGACGTGCCTCATACAAGTCTATGGGGCTTATTTTCAGAATGTTTTTTTAAAACTTTAAGCTATTTTTTGATAAAAAAGATAGACACCGCTCAACTAATAGGGTCCCAAAGTGTGGTTTCAGCACATTAAATTTCAATTCAATTCAATTCATCTTTATTTTTAAGGCGCTTTTCTTAAAATCAAAGCGCCTGTACAAATTCAAATAACAGTAAATACAATAAAGTTAAAACTAATATAAATCCTTAAAAGCTATATTAAAAAGGTGGGTTTTCAAAGCTCCCTTAAAGCTAAGGACGGTCGGGCAATCTCGTACCTGACGAGGTAGAGAATTCCACAGGGTAGGTGCCATAAAACTAAATGACCTAGCACCAGATGTTTTCAAACGTACCCTGGGAATCTCTAGCAATCCCTCGTCAGTGGATCGGAGGGAGCGGGGAGGGACTATAGGAGCAAAGGAGCTCTTTCAGGTAGGTAGGTCCCAGATCATGTAGGGCTTTATAGGTCAGTAAACCGACCTTGAAGGTGATTCGTCAAAACACTGGCAGCCAGTGCAGCCATGGCTTGGGCATTATATGGCTGGATCTAGAGATCCAGTCAACAACCTGGCTGCCGCATTCTGCACTAGCTGCAGATGGCGAGTTCAACCCCGATAGCCCTAGGTATAAGGAGTTACAGTAGTCAAGCCTGGAGGTAACAAAAGCGTGGATCAATGTTGGAAGGTCCTCTGGAGAACCAGGTGCTTCACCTGGCAATATTCCTCAGATGAAAAAGGAAGTTTTAACGACCGCTGACATGAGATTTAAGTGTCAAGCGGTCAAATTATTACGCCAAGATTCCGCACCTGATCTGAGGTCGTCAGCTGAACACCTCCAAGCCATAAGCCTGAAGGTGATCCTCCAGCAGACCCGCCTCACAGCGACCTTTGTCCACAACCAACACCTCAGTTTTCTCCAGGTTTAACCTCAGCCAACTCCCATTCATCCAGTCTTGGATTTCTTCAGCAGTTATTAAATACCGACAAGGCAGCGTCCTGACCGGGCACAAAGACATATACAGCTGGGTATCATCTGCATACGTGAAACCAAACCATATCGTCTAATAATCGCCTCTAACGGTAGCATATACACCGAAAACAACATGGGTGCTAAAATAGAGCCCTGCGGTATCCCGCAGGGTAGGGAGAATGATGCTGAGGAAAAAATTCCCGACACCACTCTCTGAGTCCAACCCTCAAGGTAAGATTGAAACCATCTGAGGACCATACCAGACAGTCCACAGACTGACCGCAGACGCTCCAACAGCACACCATGGTCAACGGTGTCAAACGCTGCAGAGAGCTCAAGTAGTACCAGGATGGATCGGGTCCTACGATCTCTCACTATTAGGAGGTCATTTAGTACCCGTACGAGCGCTGTCTCGGTACTATGCCTTTTCCTAAATCCAGACTGGAGAGAATCGTAGATATTGTTGTTGGTCAGATGATCCTCCAACTGCGTTAACCTACTTTCTCAATAACTTTACCCACAAAGGGTAAGTTAGAGACTGGCCTGTAATTTGCTAGACAATCTGGATCTAAAGAGGATTTCTTTAATAGAGGCTTAACTATAGCCTCTTTAAGGGATCTGGAAAATCCCCCTCCAAAGACTTCCAGGCGATCAAAGCTAGGACTAGGCCGATCTTATCCACACAACCCACTAAAAGGCGTGTAGGGCCTGGGTCCAAATCACAGCAGGTCGGTCGCAGTGCTCTAATGATCATCACAACATCCTCGATTGTGGGAAGGCTGAAGTCAGACCATCCAAACTGGGTGTTCGACATCTCCTGGCGACCACCATCGCTCCCATTGGGGAGGGAAGAGCGAATATCTGATCTGATTTTGACAACCTTATCTGCAAAGAAGAGAGCAAGCTCCTCACACCATTCTTGAGATAAGGCTCTTCTGGGCTGAAGACAGACTGGATTGCACAGTCTGTCCACAGTCCGAAAGAGCTTAGCTGGTCTGTTCTGCAGCCGCTATCTCTCTGACAGGAACTCTGCCTTCTTCACGAGAGATTGCGGATTGATAGGCCAAATAATGGTCCATCAAACTAAGCCTGTCATCATCAAGACCAGACCTTCGCTAACGCCTCTCCAGCTCGGTCTAACCCTCTCATCCCTCATGGTCTCATCAAACCAAGGAGACCTGGGGCGAGGAGTAAGAGGACAAACACGTAACTGGTGCAGTAGAATCAGGGCTCCTGTTACTGCCTCATTATAAGCATGTACCAGGTCACCAGGATCTAAGCAATCTATCGGTAGGCTTGATAGGTCCAACACCGCCATCAGGTCGTCTGGGGATACACTCCTCAAAGGGCGGTATCGGACCATCTCCATAGGGGCAGACCTAACGGGTGGCCTCAAAACTGAACCTAATGGAGTGATGGTCAGACCATCCGACCGGTTCCACCACCAAGTCGGATGTCCCCATCCCCATCACACATTTCCTTTAATTCCAAGGAAATGCCTCCTTTCGAGGGGATTAATGCACTTGTAACATGGCAAGTGCTAGTTAGTTTTAATAAATGAAGCAATGAGATTGTTCCATATTTAATGTTTTTATAATGATTTTTTTGCGTGGAGTACTTCAAAACAATGAGAAAAGCCCAAGGTGCGCATTAATATTGTGACTGCTGAAATATTAACTGGTGAATAACAGAAGAAATATAATAATGATCTTCTTAAATGACTAGACTGATACACTGTTGTTTTAAGAAACGTATATTTAACTTGTTGACAGACTCGTAAATATTTCACACAGCTGTGCAATGATTTGTGGGTTGTTGATGCCTGATTTGCATAAGTTGCTTACAGTGCCGTTACTGCTGCGGCCAGTGCTCATCCTCCATTTCTAGGGAACTGCTCACTTACATCAGGGACACTTTGCTGCCTTTTAACAAGCTGATCTTTTACTACGATCTCCGTGACCCTGGTAGGCACCCTCTTAGCAGCTGATTTCTCCACCTTGACCCTTGCTGACAACCAAGTTGAACTTCACCACCTCCAACCACTCCCATCACATCCCTCTAATACCAAGATGGGAACTCACCTCGCTCGGACCGCTCACACTTGCATTTCTCCCCAACCAAGAGCGTTGCATGCTTGGATTCTTCTTGCACTCCTTCTCCTTCTCAACCACACTCCTAGGCACCCAGTACCCCTATCACAGACTTTTCTCTCTGATCCTAATGGGAGGAGATATGTAAACCAACCCTGGCCCTGCCAACTTCCCTATCACATCCACCTGCGGCCTCTGGGCCTGCGCTTCCAGTCTGAAATTTGCGCACATGAATGTATGTAGTCTCCCCACCAAACTTCCTAACCTAGAGGCTTGGGTTTCACAACACAGACCCCATGCACTCTGTTTTACAGAGACTTGGTTGAAACCCTGCCACAACGATGTGCAGGGACAGGCCAGGCAAAAAAAGGGGGTTGTGCTGCCACCCTCGTTAGGGACCCTCTCTCTGCCCATATTGCCCTTCGTGCAGAAGATGACTCCCCGAGTGACTGGCTCATTGCTGAAATTACCATTGGCTCTACGAAAAAGTTCTACCTGGGTTGCTGCTGCAAACCACCGACCGGCGGCATAGACGGCCTCCAGAGCCTGCTCTTGGACCTAGGATCACTCTCCCCAGCTAGAGAAACTATCCTATTTGGGGACTACATCCTAAATTGGCTGGGTCCCCAAGAACCTGACTTTGCAAATTTGCTCAAGCAGCACAGCCTGGTGCAAATTCTCACAATCTCAACCAGATCCAATTATCAGACCTCCACTCACTCCCTTTTTGATTGAGTGATTACAAACAGAGGGGACCACATTCTTCACGTGGGCACCCTATCGGACTCAAAAAGTGACCATTCCCCTTCCTATGCCATTTGGTCCTCCAAAGCCCCCACCCTCCCCTCAAATATATTTCATTCTGAAATTTCAATCACACTGACACCACTGCTCCAATAGAAGCAGTTAGGGACATAAGCTGGGAAGCCCTCTATGCACTCTCATACGTAACCCTTGCCGCCACCCACCTCACCAACACTCTTCTAGATATCCAAGACCGACATTTCACCTGTAACAACTAAAAGAGTCCATGACAGGTGTACTCGCTGGATCTCTAAGGAACTCCTCTTATACATGAAAGAGAGAGACCGCAAATGGATCACGCATAAACAAACCCCGTCCCCCACCCTGTGGAATGAATATCGGCACTTGCGTAACCATTTCAGGCACCTGGCCCGATCCCTCAAATGGGATTACTACACCAAGCTGCAGAGGGAGAGTCTTGGGAATCTCAGAAATTTCTGGAACTCCATCATCTCCCTCCTTGCCCCTCGCACCAACAGCCCAAGCATGCACCTCAGCTCCCCATCCGTCATGCTGACCAACCCCACTGAAGTAGCCAGTGCCTTTAACTTTAAATTTACTGACCTGTCAGCCCTTCTGAGCAAACTTCCTTCCTACAGCTCCTCTAATACGCAGTCTAGCACCAACGTAAACCCACCCCACCCCATAAGGCACCCAGCCAGCGCAACTGCTGACCCCCACCCCACTGCTGGCAACCCAGCTCACCCAGGCTCCACTCAGACTGCTCCCTCTCCCTCTTGCCCCTCCCTTCCATTTTAAGGTCATCTCCCCAAAAGATACTCTCAAACTCCTCCAGTTACTATCTAACCATGGCAGTCCTGGCACCAATGGCCTCTCCCCTGTGTTCCTCAAAATTGCGGCCCCTGCCATTGCCAAACCCTTCACCTTCATTTTCAGTCTAGCATTGACCACTGCCTCCATGCCTCACCTGTGGAAATCTGCCAAAATCATCCCTATTTTCAAATCAGGAGATCCCCTCTCCTCTGATAACTATAGGCCGATAGCCATACTCCCCCACTTAAGTAAACTCCTCGAAAAGGTCGTGCATCAATAACTGTCAGAGTACCTTGCCAAATACGATATTCTATGTAGCCAGCAACATGGCTTCCACTGGCACCACAGCACCTCCTCAGCCCTAGCCCTTTTCACCGACCATATCCTCACAAATAAGGATCAAGAACAGGCAACCTGTGCCATATTTGTGGACCTGTCAAAATCCTTTGATTTGGTAAACCATTCTCTCCTCCTTTCCAAACTGAAGCTGATCGGCTCCTACGAGGAAACCACACAGTGGTTTCAGAGCTACCTTATCAGCCATTCTCCGTATGTCTTCCTAGGCACAGCCACCTCTCCAGCTCTACCTGTCTCCACTGGGGTCCCCCAGGGCTCCATACTAGGCCCCCTTCTATTTTCCATTTTTGTCAACACCCTCGCATCGGACGGCCTCTCCTGCAAATCCCTCCTTTATGCAGACAATCTGGTTATATTCCATAGCAGCAAATCCATTCCCACTTATCCTCTGTCCTCACCCAGAACTACTGCACTGCCTACAACTGGTTCTCTGACATGTTGGTGCTAGTTAATACCAAGAAGACCAAGGCTATGCTGTTCGGGTCAAAACCTTTCCATGCCAGAGCTCACAAAACTAACTCTTCTCTCCTTATCCATCCTCCCAGTGGCCCTGCCGTCAAAACCGTCTACTCCTTCAGATACTTGGGGTTCACGCTGGACCCCTTCCTCTCCTTCACTGATCATATTAACTCTGTAGTCCACAGGATAAATCTGAAACTTGATGCTGCGTACCGTATCCTACCCCTCCTGACCCCTGTGGCCCGCATTGCTATATGCGAAAGGAAACCTTCTCCCCATCCTGGACTACTGCTCCCCAGTCTACTCCCATGTGTCCTCCGCCGTTCGGACACAACTCACGACTGTCTACAATAGTATTTGCCGCTTCGCCTTGTCCGCCCCCTACTCCGCCCACCACTGCAACCAGTGCCGCTCCCTAAACTGGCTCTCACTGCAAGGCTGCTTTGACTTCACCCTTGGCTGTCTCACTGATACTTACATCAGAAGCAGCCCTGATTCCTCCACTCCTCCATAGTCCCTCCCCTTGTGATGCCACGGACCATCGCTAACATGGGTGGAAAAGCCCTCTCGGTCATGGCTCCCCAGCTATGGAACGGGCTGCCTGCCCAGCTCAGAGCCTACAACCAGCCCCATGCATTCAAGCTTAACTTTAAATCCTGGCTCCTCTCTAGGGACGACAGCACCTGTTCCACCAGGTAACACCCACTTCTCCACCTCCCTCGGTTCGGTACTGGTATCTCTTCGATGTGCCTAATGTTGTAATTATTTGCTACTAATGTATTGAATTCCTAAACTGCACTGTATCCTATAGTTGTCTGTAGCAAATTGGCATGTATGTTTCACCAATGCCTGATTGTTAATGCCTTGTCTAATGTATACTCTGTACAGTATGTTCTCACCCAGTACTGCTGTTATACTTTTTGATATTTGTAATCTGTCTTGTTTTGTTTTTCTGCCTTCTAGGCCTGGGTCGTGCCTGTTAACGGTCCACTGGAGCAGTGCACCCTACCCGATAACAAAATCATAAATAAATAAAAATAAATATTTACAAATTTTGCAAATAATCATCATGTTCTGCTACTGTTGACAATGGTTGCACATGGAATGACTTTTGTTCTGCCCTGGAAATTGTGCTGCTTCTATTCTCTACCAGTAGGCTCAGGTGGAACACCACAACAATTACAGTTGACAGGGCTATTTACAGTAGATCTGGAAACTGTACAAGGATTACAGCTGTTTTTCATGTCACTGTGAAGACATTTGTGTTGAATTTGTGCGTTTTCTTACTGACACTATAGCGGCGATTGCAACAGTGTCAACAGGGTGAGTGGGAAACATAACACGCTCACTTGCTATGTGGCTGTTCTGGGTACTTCTTCAGCTGGCATATCTTAGGAATTAATGCAAACTAATTTTGCAGTCACATGGGCCAATGAAATTTTCATTTTCCTGTACAAATTAATTGCCATGTTACAACCATGATTACATCATTACCTCAGGTAGTGATTCATGTTAAGCACTTACCCTGTGACATCACCAAGGCTAGCTTGAAAAAAAAATTCACATGTTCCTTTTTACTTTATGATTGCTTTTAAACTAAAACAAACCTTAACTGGTGAAACATTTTAAGGGACAGACCTCAGTTTATGGGGTTAAATTGCAGTATGTTTCTTGTTGCAAACCAGAGAGCATTTGACACAACAGACAAAAGACAACGATTTTTTTTTCATGTGACACAACTAAATTTGCTTCAGCTTTTAAATTGAGCAAATGTGTTTAGTTTGCATTTCAAGAAACATTGCATTTAGTAATGATAAAATAAAGACAGCAGTGAGTAACAATAGTCAGTGTCAGTGCAGTTTGCAAAGTATGTGATTTACACATTTTATTACCCAAAGCAGCATCACTGATTTTGACACCTTAGTTCCTCGTTATGTAAACCAGAGGTGGTTTATTTTATTTTCTATTTTTAAGGTCAGAAACCTTGTCATAGCATTTGTTTTTCTACCAGATACCATATCTTACAAATAGTAAGAACAGAGCACCAAAGTCAACAACCTTGTGTGTGTGTGTGTGTGTGTGTGTGGGGGTGGGGGCATTCTGTATGCTTATTCTTGAACTGAAGATTTTAGTTCTCAGCATGCCAGTGTTTAGTTTTATGCATTTAACCATGATCATGCTGATTCTACCAATGGATTACAACCACCGAAACCACTGGAAGAGTCTTAATCTCCATTTCTAACATTTTACTTCATTTTCTCCACCTTCATATTTAAACTGCTCTGCCTCATAATCCACCTTTGAGTGGAAGGTTGTAGTCTTTGCATTATCATAGGGTGATAGAGCTGTGGCTACAGGTGTTACATTTGGTGCTACTACAGCCCCTATTTCTTTCTCAGCCTTTACTTTGACATCTTGCAATTCAGTTATTGCAGAGGTTAGCCTGTCCTTTTGAACCTTCCACTGGTTGGCGATCCAACGCACACAGAAAACCAGTGTCTTATTACCCTCTGAAACTGACATCTTTTTCTCGCCTGTACATCTAGCGACATGACCTTGGGCTTGCCCCTAAGGGTTCGGGGCTTCAGTCAGGCATTTGACCAGCTCCTTTTCTCCTTTCTGTTGGCCTGTTATCCAACATGCACAAAATATGAGGGTCTCAGTGCCTCCTTTAATGGACATACTTTTGTCCTTAACACAGTGTTAAACGTTTTATTTTATTTTATTTCGTTTTTGTTGACTTGGTAAGTGCACTAGACAAATCCTGCCTATTTTCAGGCACGACCCAGGGAGGGGGATACAGATGAATGCCAACTGACCTTGAACCAGATTAAGCTGTTGGTGGTATTTTTAGTGAATGAGGGAAATTTGGCCAGGACACCGGGGAAATTCCCTGTACACTTTTTCGATAAGTGCCATGGGATCTTTAACATCCACCTAGACTACCACCAATCCAGGCAGATGGAACCTTGGTTTAACATCTCATCCGAAAGACAGCACCTCAGAATTGCAGCACCCCTCTCATGCTGCACTACAGTGTCAGTACTGGGATATTAACCCAAATGCCAAATGTGGGAACTGAACCCTCAGCCCTCTGATCTCCCAGCCTCAGAGGCAAGTGTGCTACCTACTGAGCCACTGACACTACATGTACTTGAGCCTGGTTCCAGGGATTCATCGCTCCCCCTATACATTTCACCAGCTCCTCAACATGCTTACACTTACTCAACCTTTTCTTTAGTTTAGCCATGGACCCTTTGTTTATAAGTTCGTAATACTTTCCGAACTCTGAGTATAACAGACCCCTTTTCCTGATGTTAGGTTATGATCCTTACCTGTGTGCACCCTATCTAGTTTTACCTATGTACCTACTGGACTGAACCAGACCAGCACTGAATCAAGTGCTACCGCGGTCGCCAGAAAAATGTAGAGTTTTTACACTCTGGACAGATTCAGCTTGGCCGATGGCTGGGGGGCCCAGAAAAGTAACTCAGACTACACCTAGTTGTTATGAATTATATATTTTTATTATAGTAGAATAAAAAGATCCCTAATGCAGTAAAACTAAATAGCTAACAGTCCACTACTGTCATAGCTATAAGCATACAGAGAATCAAAGCAGATAAGTCCTCTGGAGCACTCCAGTGTCTGTGGATAGTGATGGTGTGTGGCCTTCTGCCTTCTTCTGGAACACTAGTGTGGCTCACAGTCTAGCCTGTATTTATACAGAGCTTATTCACAGATAAAAGCAGTGCTTCACTAAATAAGGTAGGTTTTTAGAGTAGCAGCAGAATAAAATGGAGGAAGGCCTTTATCAAATAAGACCATTTTCAAAGTAGTATCAGAGACCAGGGAAGTACTTCATCAAATAAGGCTCTTTACAATAATAACTTGATAAAAAGCTAGCCTCACACTTCCTTGGACACAGTACGCGTATTCTGATAAGTAATGTTATTCAGCTGTTTGCAAAGATCAGCCTGAGCTGACCATTGAGCTGGACAGGAGTAACTCTAATAACTCGTCTTACCCTAAACCTTCACAAAGCACGTAGTACAGCCAGCCCTTTGTGGCTATTTTCAGAGAAGCTCTTAAAAGAGAATGACAAGCAGTACTTTCCTTCTTAGCAGTGTTTCATTTCATTCTTGCAATGAATGAGATAGGGAATTGAGCCTAAGATCACATAATAAACAAATTAAACTAGACTTGGAAAAAAAAAAATAGAAAGGCGTACTGTAGGCAGAGGGCTGGAAGGCTATGGAATGTGCTGCCTAGGGAGGTGGTGGAGGTAGAAACATTTGTACATTTTAAAACTAAACAGGACAAATACATAGTAGACAAATGAGTATAGTAATAGACACACAAAGTGTGGGACACAGACTCAGTGGGCAGTAGCCTTCTATCCAAGTAGCTGGTATTGAACTTAGTATATAGAACTCTGTGCACTGCTTTGAAAGGTCAACGTCTCATGCTTAGCATGCTGTACCCAAACTGTGATATAGTGAAAACTTCAAATTACTGGTTCCATGAAGAGAACTGTATGAAATGTTATCCATAAAATATTTAAAACAATTCAAACACAGTCTTTCATATCATTGTTTATATAGGTATAGTTAAATGTGGATCCTTTGGAGATATGAATTTATTTTCTGTAAATAATAATACAGTCAGCTACCAGTCAGAACAAGTTTCCTGTCCCCTGAAATATGTTTTCTAAAATCATTGGTATCCTACAATCCCTGATTTCTGACTTTATTGTATGATCCTTCTTTACTATGTTGTGTTAAGGACCCCATGCAGTGTCCTTTTCGGAGACTCAGACCCTTAACTTTAATAGTTGGAAGGACATTTAATTCTTACTATATTGTGTCAAGGACCCCATGGAGTGCCCTCTTTGGAGACTCAGGCCCTTTAATTTTAATAGTTAGAAAGACATTTAGTGACCTATTCTATATTTATTTATTTCATAAGTTTCACCAGGAAATACATACTGAGCTGGATACAGCTTGTTTCCAGATGTGTCCTGGGGAAAGGAGAAGAGGAGACAAATAGGTGTACAAAAACAATTCATAAGTGGTACAGGTACAAATTACAACATAATATAACAAGCAGTAACAAGATTTGGCCTTACACCGATTATACATACTAAGCATGGAAGCAGCAGAGGATTCAAGATAACATAAATGTAAATGCATTGAGAGATTTTACCTGGCATGGAGCTGAAGCAGTAATTAGGAGATAGGGAAAAGCAAGGATGGGAAAGAGAAGGATGCAAGCAAATAAAAGAGGGTGGGATTGTGAAGCAAATGGGATGCGGAAGATGAGGCGAGTCAGGAGGGAGACGGAGGGGAGCAGATGGGTAGGGGAAAGCAGAATGGATAGTGCGGGGATCAGTTGCAGTTTCAGGAGTGAGAGGTGAAATTAAGAAGAAGAGGGGCTAGAGAGTGAAGAGAGGAGGCACAATGGATGGTTAAAGGGAGGGAGTTCCAGAACTTAGGGAAGTGGTAGGAGAAGGCAGCCTGGCAGGCTGAGGAAGTCCTGGAGGGTAGAGCAAAGGAGTGAATGTTTGAGCTGCAAAGAGTGTAAGAGGTGGGGGGGGTGTTGGGAGAGGACTGAGGTGAGATAGGAAGAGAGAGAGAGCCAAGTCAATATTTGGCTATAAAGGAGGAGCAGTGAGCTAGGTGTCTGGCTTCAAGGGAGGGAAAGGAGAGGAGAGAGAGGTGTAGAGGGAGGAGTGATGGATGTGGGGCAGACAGTCCAGAGTAAAATGACAGGAAGAGTGAAAGAGGGTGTCCAGTCTGGATAGGGTGGATTTGGGAGCAGCACTGTAGACTGTGTCACAGTAGTTAACTGTTGAATCAATCGTTTTCTGAACAACGGCTCTGTGGACTGGTAGGGGGATGCAGCCACGGTTGCAGTACAGCAAAACCCTGTTTGGGGTGCAATTTTTGTGGATGGCATCTACATGTTCAGAAAAGTCAAAGTGACTGTCAAGCCAGACCCTGAGGTACTTGAAGGAGGGTACATCCTTGATAGTGGACCCATCCAGGGTGCGGAAGAAGGGGAGACCAGTAATCTTAGAGAGCTTTTGCCTTGTACCAAAGGTCACGAAGACCATTGTTTGGGGGCATTAAGGAACAGCTGATTAGAGTGGAACCAGAGCTGAATGTTGTCAAAGTCCAGCTGGAGTTTGTTCGTCAGATCAGTAAGGAAGGGGGTCAGAGGAAAATAGGACTGTGTAGTCAGTGTACATGTGAATGGATGCTGAGCTGCAGATAGGTCATTTAGGAAGACCAAAAAGAGTATTGGTCCGAGGGTGGAACCTTGGGGGACCCTGGTGCAGATTGGGAGGGGGGGGAATGGAGTTGCCAGTTCTAACTAACTGAGTCCTACCCTCAAGATACGAGCGGAACCAATTAGTGGCAAAGATGGAAAGCTCTGCTGCTGCAAGCTTAGTGAGGAGAAGGTGGTGGGCTACTATGTCGAAGGCCTTGGCCAGATCAACAAAGATGGCTGAGGTGATATGGCTCTGATCCATTCCTGAGAGAATGGAGTCAGTAAGCCATATGAGGGAGGAAGAGGTGGAGTGGGATTTGTGGAATCCAGACTGGAAAGGGGTGAAGGAGGAGGAAGAGTCAAGGAAGAGGGAGATCTGAGATAGTACCAAATGCTCTTGGAGTTTGGCAAGGGTGGGGAGAAGGGAGATGGGGCAATAGATGCCTGGATTGGAGGATGCACATATTATGTGGTTAGATACCTTTTATATGACCAGCATTGGAGGAGTCACCACCTTTGGGGAGTGGTATAACTGTAGCATGATTTGGGGACCGAGGCAAGGGTGAAAGAGAGGTTTAGAAGGGAGGAGATTGGAAGAGCAATAGCGGGGCCAGAGAGATGGAGGAGTTTAGAGTCGAGCCCACCAGGGCTTTTGCTTTTGTGAGGGTTAAGGGTTAGCAGAGCCTTGATGGTGTCAGCAGGTGAGATAGGAGCAAAGGAGAAAAGGGGGTTTAGGGAGGGAGGATGCAGGGTAAGAGGAGATGGAGGGGATGGGAGGAAGGAGGAGAGAAGGGAGGAGGCGCAAAAGGTGAAAAAAGTACTGAACTCAAGTGGCCACTGAGAAGGGGTCAGAAATGATGGCATCTCTCGCTTTGAGGACTGGGACAGTGGACTAGGCAGTGGGGGAGAATAAGGCGTGGATGACCTTTCAAAACTTTGAGGGGTGGCTAATGTTGTTCTGAAAGGTTGAGGAAAAATACTCTGCTTTAGCTAGCCTAGAGGCACTGGTGCAGGCATTACGAAGGGCTCAATATTTGTGCAGGTCCACAGGGGAGCCAGAGGATTTATGAGCCTTCAATGCCAATTCCCATGCACACAAGGAGAGCCAGAAGTTCTGCTGAGATCCAGGGGAGATGGGAGCCTCTGACCCTGGTTTTCCTGAGGGGGGGTGGTGGTGATCCCAAATGGACAGGAATTTAGACTTGAAATACTCTAAGGCAGAACTGACGGTACTTGAGGTTGAGATGGGCGACCAGTCGGTTGTAGCCAAGTCCTCATGGAGGGAGGCCAGGTCCAGAGACTTGAAGGATTGGATTAGGAGGAGTTTGGGAAGAGCTACGTCAATCTAAGAAGAATAATAGAAGGATACTGGTTAACCATGACCAGGGCCACTGGAAAATTGCGGGCGCAATTTTTCCGCAATTTCCGCAATTTTCATCCTTCTCCGCACAAAATTCGCAATTTCTTGCAATTTGTTACATTTATGCAAATTTTTGACTGAAATTGTATAAAAATATTTAAATTCTCAAGGAAATCTACTCAGATATAGTACACAGACTTGGATTTGACCATAATAGTACAGTGTGAGGTGAGAAGGGGTCAAATGTGACTCTGCTTTCATGTGATTCACTTCCCTGCTTTGGTTTCAAAATCCTCTGGTCATGCATATGTAGACTTGAACACTTAAAATCTGTGTTAAAGTAGACTATCTGAGAACTTTTTGCTGACACAGAGACTGAAACAATAGTTGTGAGAAGAGGTGCAAAGTGCCCCACTCACCTAAATGAAGCATTGACCACAATGCTTGTTTTTGAATGGTAGGGTAGATTTTCCTTTTATAAATACTTTCAATCTGAAAGGATTTTGATTCAAATGTGTCAGGAGTTTGGATGGCCCAGCTGATTATAAACTTGAATGTGCTTCTGAGGGGGTTGGTGGCAGTGATTCCTTACATGGCAGTCTGCCACAATTGTATACTCACATACAAAGCCTACAAAAAGCAAACATTTCTGAAAACATGCTGAACAGGTTAAGTATAGTTAAACAGTTATCTTCAAATAGACAAAATAATTACAACCCAAGTAAAATCACTGCAAACCGAGTAGAACAAAAGTACAATGTATTAAAAACTATTGTATGATGTAATGAAAAGCCATTGGTATGATTTGATACTTTCATCATGTGGTTTTAAAATGTACTTACAGTACTGATTAAGAACAGTAATCATTTTAACAAAATAAATATTTTTCTTACTAGACCTTTATTAGGCACCCTGGTTATCTGTATTTTTTTCTTGCACCAAAGCAAGTAGTTTAAACAGGCTTCATTATTTGTCATCTAGAAACTGGCAAAATATGTTGTTACAGGATGTATTCAGTATAGACCAACTGTAAATTACTGAATAAAATATAGTTAGCACTGCATGACTTAGATGTCTTGATTTTTAGAAGATATGCTACATAATGATTAGTTTACAGTGCATTTCAAAAACACACATCTTTCTTCTTATTAAAAGCATTTACAAGTGGCAATACATTTATGTAACAATTTATGTGATCAATACATGCTGCAGCAAACAATAAAATATTTATTAGGGGGCAGTGGGGATGTGTAGTGAACCCCTGCAATTTTCCCACAATTTTTGCAAGAAAATCCCTGCATTTTTGGGTAAACTTTTCCGCAATTTTCCAGTGGCCCTGACCATGACTGACTGTATGATAAGAGATGGGCAAAGTAAAAAAAAAAAAAACTTCACATTCATGTAGCTTCAGTTTTTGCTTCACAAAGTCAGTACTTCACAGAAACAAACTGCAAAGTTATACTTTGAGTCAAGTACAGGCTTCACACTTTTTTTCCCGTACTTTGCAGAGTGAATTTTTTCCCTTCGAATTTTAAATATGTAACACATGTACTGTACAAGTGAAAATCTGATTTTAAAACATGGGAATCCCAGGATTGCTACAGTTTTTTTGGTGTTTTAAATTTTCATAGCTGAAACATTTTAACCAGTTTCCAAAATGTTGCCCTTTTTACTGGAAAACACTGGAACCCCTTGTCCTTGATTATAGATTATTGTAAGATTATTGAGCCCTTATACAGTTTAATAATGGCCAGTGGCACAGCAGGTTGATTAATTTGGGATTCCCCGCTGCCACTACGGCGACGCGGATACGGGAATGGACTCGAGTCGCTTGGGGGCCAGCCAGGAGAGGGAAGATGGGGCATCTATTGGACAGCTCTCTTCCCTCGAGGAGGGAGGAATCCAGGTGGTAGAGTGTGCATGGTCTCATATTGTGGAAAAGGGACGGCCTGCCATGGAGGTGGAGCACACACGCTGCACTCGCTGCACGTCCAGCCGTGTCCTGGGAAGAAAATCAGGGTGGAAAATGTGGAGTTTGAGCTTCATGAAGTCTACTCTGCACTGGCAGCCCAACTGGTCTTGGAGGGGAAGGCAGAGCCCTGGGATGGCTGTGTGCTACAGGGACAGGGCTGATACAGCTGCCCAGCCTGCCACCAGAGAGATAAAAACCTTTATAGAAAAAAAAAAAAAAAAGACTTCACCCCCTACTTCAAGTGGTTGATCTGGTCACCCTGGTGCATGCCTTTAAAAGGCTCAACTGTTGTAATACTCTCTTCAGTGACTAGTGCAGAAACTCATTGCATCAAGCTAGTGCAGAATGCTGTGGCAAGGGTCCTTGTGAAAGCTGGCCCTAGAGACTATATGTTCCCTATTCTGAGGAAACTGCATTGACTGCCTGTTAGTGAATTTCAAGGGGGTGTTACTGGTAAATAAGGCCTTAAATGGAACTGGGCCAATTTGTACGCTGGATTCCCTAACTCCAGCTGTTCCTTCCAGGCATCTCGGGTTAGAACAGGAGAAGTTCTAACAGCAAGAATTCAGTGCATTATCTTGTCCCCAGTTCTGCTGGATACAGCCGAGTCATTGTAACATCTTCGAGCTGAGCTCCTCCCACTTCTCAGGTGGTGTATCCTCTGGCTTCGCCCAGTGACATCAGATCTTTCTGTAGTGCTCCATATTGTCAGTGGGTATTCACAACAGCTGGTTATACTGCACCCCTACCAGGAGAATGGCACAGCCCAAGCTTTAGAATGTTGAGCATATGAGGATTCCAAACAGCAGCAACTCCCCAGTTCAGCTGTGCCATTGAAAGGAGAAACAGCTACCTTTATCTTCTCTCAAGATTATCAAGATAGACCACATAGTAAGGATTAGGAAGGAGGGGGATTGGGTGGAAGGAGGGTGTGATAAGGCAGAAGCACTAAATGAGTACTTCTGCTCAGTATTTACTAAAGAGAAGAGGGGTGACACCCAAGGTGGGAGAAATGGCAGAAACAGGGGGGGAAGGGGTGACAGATGGGGAAATCATGGAGGGCAGAGTTCGAGAGGGTTTGAAGGCACTGAGGGTGGACAAGGCGCCAGGCCCAGATGGCATCCACCCCAGGGTACTGAAGGAGCTGGCAGAGGTCCTTGCAGGACCTTTGGCAGACCTATTTAATGCCTCACTACATTCGGGTTGTGTACCTCAGGACTGGAGGATGGCTCATGTGGTGCCCCTCCACAAGAGTGGCCCCAAGGATGAACCGGGAAACTACAGACCAGTGAGCCTAACATCCATTGTGGGTAAGCTAATGGAGACTATCCTGAAGGAGAGGCTGGTGGCCCTCCTAGAGGCCAAAGGACTACAGGACAGCAGACAGCATGGCTTCATACGTAGCAGATCCTGCCAAACCAACCTGGTGGAGTTCTATGACTGGGTAACTAGGCAACTGGACAGGGGCCATGCAGTGGATGTCCTGTATCTGGACTTCAGTAAGGCATTTGACTCTGTGCCACATGGAAGGCTGGGAAGGAAGTTAGTAGGCACAGGGGCGGGTGCAGAGCTGTTGAGATGGGTAGGAAACTGGCTTCAGGGAAGGCAACAGAGGGTGGTGGTGGTTGGGGAGCTCTCACACCCAAGGGCAGTGATGAGCGGTGTTCCACAGGGCTCGGTGTTGGGACCAGCGTTGTTTGGGATATTCATTGCAGACATATCATGGGACATCAAGAGCAAGATCAGTCTGTTTGCTGATGATACCAAGGTAGGCGCGGTGGTGGATGACCTAGGGGGATGGCAGGGGTTGCAGGATGATCTGGCAAAGCTTGAAACCTCGTCAGACACCTGGCAATTGGGGATTTAATGCCAAAGTGCAAGGTGCTGCATTTTGGGATGAAGAACCCAAGTTGGAGTTACCAGCTGGGGGGAGTGCAGCTAGCCCAGACAGAGGAGGAGAAGGATCTGGGTATGCTCATTACAGGGTCAATGAACTACTCGGCACAATGTAGGAAGGCAGCTGCAAAGGCCAACAAAATGCTGGGTTGTATTGCAAGGGGTATATCCTCGAGGAGGGAGGAGGTGATTCTGCCACTGTATAGGTCATTAGTTAGACCACACCTAGAGTACTGCATGCAGTACTGGCGTCCGTATCTGAAGAGGGACATTAAGTTACTGGAGGGGGTGCAGCGCAGGGCAACAAAGATGATCAAGGGGCTGGGGGACTTATCATATGAGAGGAGGCTGAGGGAGTTGAACATGTACTCACTGGAGGAGAGGAGGGACAGGAGGGACATGATTGAAACCTTTAAATACATGAAAGGAATAAACAAGACTGGTACAGAGGGGCTGTTCAAAGTAAGGAAGGGGAGGGCCACCAGAGGCCATGATATGAGACTGGAGGGAGGAAGGTTCAGGAGGGAGATGAGGAGGCACTTTTTTACAGAGAGGGTGGTGGCTGGGTGGAATGCGTTACCTGCAGAAGTGGTATGCAGTAGAACAGTGGACTGCTTCAAAAGGGGATGGGACAGGACAAGGGGAAGGGTTAATGAAGAGGAAGGGTGGAAGGAAGGGGCAGCTGCAGAATAAGGGGTGCTAGCTGCACATTCGAGCAGACTTGATAGACCTCTAGGCCTTTATCTGCTGGCAAATTTCGTATGTTCGTAAGATCTTCTGTTGGGGCTGCAATTCTGCATAGCAGGTTGGGGCTGCCTGGTTCCAGTGAGCACCCCTAAATTAAAATTGTGCCTGTTAAGCTGTGGCTTTAAAATTGACTAACCTGCCCTTCCCATTCCATTTGTGGACTGGGAGCCACATCTGCCTTTGCTAGGGTGTTTTAATGGTCTTTGTTTAAAAAAAAAATGGGATGCCACAGGTAAGTACTTTTTTGTTTAATTTGGGGTAGTGTTGGGCTTCTGGGTTTTTTTCCTCAGCTATTGCGTCAGTTGTTCCCCTTCCCCCAGCTTCAGGTTTCTGTCTGGCTAATTTAAACAAAAACAAGCATTTGTCAATGCCAAATGTTGTCTAGCTGACATTGGCATTGGTAGCGCAGGAGTTGAACAGATGCATAATAGGAATGGCAGTGAAGTATGAAAGTGACGTCAAACCCCACATCACCCTACAGAGAGTGACAGGCACTGAGGTGTGCCTTTGGGCATCGGCCATAATGTTCATGGCATTTCAGCTCACCCAACCCTGCAGTGCGACAAATATCACGTTGTGCCTTGGAGTCCTCGGTACCTTATGCTCACCCCATTCGGTCATAACACTCATGGCATTTTACCTCACAATATCCTGCAGACACCGACAAGTGCTGAGGTGTGCCTTGGGGTTTTCGGCTTTACAGTCACCCCATTTCATAAGGACATACGTTGGAATGGGTGCAGCATAGGAGAATGGGGTGAACTGTGGGGCCGAAGAGTCCAAGGCACACCTCAGTGCCTGCCAGTGGGTTGAAGGTGGGGGGATGGTATGGTGTGAGCATGACAGCCGGCAATGCTAAGACACACCCCTGACGCCTGTTAGTCTGTACAGGGTGGGACGTTATAGTTAGAAACCCTAATGCCCCAGCCGTTTGTTGGTATTTGCACTACAAATTTGCAACACAGCATTTTTGTGAACCCCACCTCATGAAAGTGTTTGGGACCTCTGCTGATTAATAGTGGCACTGTGATTTTGTTAATCTGTCCCGAACATTGACTTCTCACAGCGACCTTGCCATTCTGTGCCAGATGTGAGAAAACACCATTCGGGCAGGATGTGAAAAATTATAGCTGTACCATTCATAGGTAGGTGTGAAGAGATGGCAGTGTTGAAAATCTTGAGTGAAAATATTAAAAATGCATGAATTTACTAGCATACGTAGAAACTGCGCAATGCACACTCAGAGCAGAGTCATTTAGTGGAATTATTTCACCAGATTTTCAACATAGGCATTTTGGGACCTCTGCTCATGAACACTGTCATTATGATTTTCTTCATCTGTCCTGATCGTTGATTTCCCACAGTGACCGCGTCATAGTGCGCCACTTGTGCGAAAACACATTTCAGACAGGATCTGAAAAATGACAGCTGTACTGTTCATAAGGACATGTGCAAAATTGACAATGTTGAAAGAAAATATTACAAATTGTCGAAGTTACGAGTGCACATGGAAACTGCACGATGCACACTTGTAACATAGTCATTTTGTAGACTTTTGTCACCAAATTTTCAACATAGGCATTTTAGGACCTTTGCTCATGAACAGTGTTGCTATGATTTTCATACTCTGTCCCGAACACTGATTTCCCACAGCGACTGCGCTATTCTGCGTCGGTAGTGCGAAAACACATTTCGGACAGGATGTGAAAAATGACAGCTGCAATGTTCATAAGGAGGTGTGGAAAAGTGCCAGTGTTAAAAATCTGAAGTGAAAATATTACAAATTGGCAAACTTACGAGTGCGCATAAAAACTGCACAACGCACGCTCGTAACACAGTCATTTTTTGGAATTTTTTGACCAAATTTGCAACATAGGCTTTTTGGGAATCCACCTCATGAACAGTGACACTGTGATTTCATTACTCAGTCCTGAAAGGTGATTCTGCGCGGTGACTGCAAAATCACCTTTCAGGAATGAATAACACCATGACAGTGACCGAATTCATGAGGAGGGGTCCCAAAACCCCATGTTGAAAATTTGGTTTCAAAAGTCAAAAAAAATGGCCGAGATATCCCCATAAGTTGAAAAAAAAACATTTATGCCATTATACAGCTTACTGGCATTTCTTCAGTTCACAGTCGGCTTTGAAGAGTGCAGGCGTGTTCGCGTCCACTGAGATCGTCGCACTGGGCTCTGGAGGTAAGTATGAGGTGAGGGTGTGTGTGGGAGACAGGATGCGCGCCGGTGAGCGGGTTGGGAGAGGGGCAGGACTTGACAAGGACTTTTTAGGGTAAAAAAAGGCAGGACTTTTCAGGGAAGATTTGGCACGCTGGGATGGGCTCCTGTGCTGCCATCTGAGTGTTTTTGAGAGGGGTTGTAGGCGACGGGGGATTGGGCACCCCCGCTGGCCATACAGAGGTAGGAGGTGGGGGGGGTTGCTTAACCCGAGGGGGATTGGGCACCCCCTCGGCACACAAGAAATGGGAGGGTACATTATGCTGACGGGGATTGGGCACCCCTGTTGTCAAATTAATTTAGGAGGGGGCATGCCGACAGGGGGATTGGAACTGTAAAAGGTGGCAGCTGTCCCTTGGCTTCTCTGGGGACTGTAAGAAGCTGACGGGGAAGCCACCGCCATGTTGATTGACCACAGGAGGCAAGCAGTAATTGGCTTCTGCAATCAAGGACTGCTCCGTGGCGCTCCCTGGTTGTAGCGGCTAATTTCTTTCAAGGTGGTGGCACTTTTTTGCAACTGCTGTCATAGACAGCGTGCTATGCCATATGCATTTGCGACCCCTATGAATTTTCTGAGACCCTTATATTCTTCTTGCGATGCCTGTACTGTGGCTGCTGGGTGCACATTTCTTACTTTTCTTTTTTTGTTTGCTGTGTTTTCTGTTGGCTGGTCCCCGGCCCCCTTCTATAACCTTCCACCCACCGGCATCTGTTCTCCTTCCCGTCCCAGTTGGAAGTCCCAACCAATTGCATCCCCTTGCATCACGTCCTCTGGTTGTGTTGATGCAGCAAATCCTTAACTGAAGTAAACATAGATTAGCGTAGCACCACTACTAGTCAGCTCAGTTATTTATGCCCAGTCCACTTTATTCTTGCGGAGGATTCAGAGAAACTTGGCAGATTGGAGGGTCGGGTGTCAGAAGGGCAGTTGATCTGAGAGGCCAGTCGGTGCTGAGGAGTTGACGGGACACTGGTGCGGGTGAGTCAGTGAGAGAGACAGAGAGAAATGGGTGAGGGGCTCAGGTGTCTGGATGGTCAGGAGAACAGTTATTCCTTCACAATTGTAATTACCCCCTTGAAATAAAGTATCTCCAAACAAAATTATCCTTTTTCAATTTTTATTTTTCTGTTGTAGTAATCTCTTTATGTGATGTTGCTTTGAAATAAAGATTACATTTTTCTTATGGTGGTTGCGCTTGTATGTTTTGCTTTCACATATAAACAATTCATTAGACAGCTTTCAATATTGGATTAACGTTTCAGGACTCCACTTTGTTCCCTTCCTCAGAACCTGAAAGCTTTAAAAATAATAACCTTATTTACTATTTGTTCTCTTGAACCAAGGAAACTTTAGCCAGACAACTCAAGTCTGTTTCTTAGGACCAAATATAATGGCACATTCCTAATAAAAGGTCTGGGATCCCCTCTATCTAATGTGATATCCAGTTATTCTTTTCTTATTATATCCTTAAATGCTGAAATGGCAATTTTACAAAAAAATGCAATGTGATGATATATTTGTTATCTCATGTTTATAATATATGCCAAAACTCAGTCACAATATTATTGAGTTAATCTGACTCTTTACCTTCAATTATTCAATATCACTTGTTCTGTACTTCAGTGTAAACCTCAATGTGAAACCTAAACGAGTAAAGAAGTCAGATAATTATCCTGCTTTCTTACTGTGCAGGTAAATTTGGTGCCATATCAGTCTAAGTGCGAGTCGCCTAAATAACAGGCTTACCTTTGTATGGAACGGGGTCCCTTATTTTTATTTAAACCAACAAGGTGCCCATCAAAATTCCCCAGTAATCAGTTTTTTATTCTGGTCTCCAAAATTTGCAAGGCTCATGCGATAAACTTAGTTTTTATAAAAAGCCGCCGCCATTACCCTCGAACACCAGTAGGGGTTAACAGTGCTTGCAACTGCTGCTTCACTGTGCAGCTTTGGTGGAGGCCGAGCCATGGTTATCTCACTGTGGGAGGCAGGCAGTGTGATGACGTCACCGAAGTGAGCATCTCCCGCAGCTCGGTCTTTCAATGAAAGAAACCACTAAATGCCTGGGTAGGCTAAAGTGGTTCCTCCTACCAAAAGGCTTAATAATTTTTCTTTATTTAACACAGGGGGCACTCCCTAAACAAGGTCCACTCAATATTAAACGGGAGGCTTTAAGCAATAGGAACTATAGGAGGATGATGGTGGGGGGGGATTACATCTACACAATAAAGGGCCCTGTAGGCATTGCTGCTGTGCTAAAGGTCACTTTGGTTGACCTTCTTATCTCAGAGCGAACCATCTTACCATATAAAACATATGGGTTCTGTGAGGGATGTGGGGTACTGTGATGGAAAAAATAAAGATAAATAAATGGTGGTCCAGTTGCAGAGGGGGGAAAATATAAATGCTGATCTAAAATGTCTCTCAAGGTGCTATTTTAACTACATGAGGAACGGGGAGGTGAGAGAGGAAGAAGGCAAAGGAGGGAAGGAAGGAAAAGGGAGGGAAGGGGGGAGAGAGGAATACAGATATAGGTTCAGAAAAAAAACAAGTTATTGTGCTTATATAATGAGGGACCAGTTTAAACTTTCATTAAGTCCGTATCTGTTTTTATACATTTTCAGTGTATATATCCACCACGCTTCTCTTCTGAGCATCAGAGTCTCCCAATTTCCTCCACCTTCTGGTCTGTTTACCTTCTCAATCCCGAGGAATTTCAAAGTTGAGATCTGATGTTGGCAGGCAAGAAAATGCCTTGCTACTGTAGATTTTAAATATTGACATCTGATTTTACTTTTATGTTCAGAAATCCTGGTTTTTAAGGGTCTTGAAGTTTTGACCAATGTAATATTTAGAACATGGATAAACAGTACAATAAATGACATGGTCTGAACTGCAGGTGATGAAATCCCTGATTTCAAAAGTTTTTGGCCTGCATGTACTTTTAATGTAGTTTGTTTTAATACAGTTATTACAATGTGTGCAGTTGCCACAATTATAAAATCCTTTCTCAAGTCCCTGTGTAGCCAAGTAGTGAGGGGAGGTTCCGGCTTTCAATGCTGTGTCTTTACTAGATAGTTCCTCACATTTTTGGTTTTTCTGGCTATAATCCAGGGTTTTTCTGAAAAAGTGTTTTGGCCTTGTTCTGAGGTTTGTAATATGTTCCAATTATCCAGCAACGCTCTCTTAATGGCTTGGAAATACTCGGAGAAGGTAGTGTTCATATTAATTATGTTGCTTGATTCTGGCTTTTGCTTATTTTGTAATAACTGTTCTCTAGTTTGAGTATCATTTTTTTTTTGGCTTGATCTAGAATTCTTTGACTGTAGCCTTTATGTTGAAACCTTTGTTTAAGGTCAGTTAAATTCTTTTCACACGATTCCTCATTACTACTGTTTCTTTTTATCCTCAACATTTGTCCATATGGAATACTTCGTTTTAAACTGAATGGGTGAAAACTTTTAATAATAATAATAGTACTTTATTATGCGTCTTTCAAATACCAAGGCGCAGTACAATAAAGCACAGTAAAAACAGAATCATTATCATAAAATGCCCAGTACAGATCAGCAATCATCGCTACCATATGCTTTGACCCAGAGAAAAGATTTTAGGGCCTGTTTAAAACTCCCGACGATCGTGCGCTCCCTAATCCGACGGGGTAGAGAATTTCAGAGGGACGGGGCCATGAACATAAAGGCACGGGCCCCAGCAGATTTTAAGGTCACCCTTGGAATCTCTAGCAACCCCTCGTCTGCTGAGTGGAGCGGTCTCACAGGGTGGTAAGGAATCAGGAGCTCTTTCAGGTAGTCCGGGCCCAGTTCGTGTAGGGCTTTATAAATCAGTAATCCGACTTTGAAGGTGATCCGCCACTGAACTGGCAGCCAGTGCAGTTCCTGCAGCACCAGTGTGATATGGGAAGATCTAGGGGTCCCCATCAATAACCGGGCTGCAGAATTCTGCACCAGCTGCAGGCGGTGGATGTCAACCCCCAGAAGCCCAAAGTACAGCAAGTTGCAGTAATCTAAACGCGAGGTCACAAAGGCATGGATTAGTGTAGGCAGATCACCGGACGGAACAAGGTGCTTGATCCTAGCGATGTTTCTCAGGTGGTAGAAAGATGACTTGACCACAGCTGACACCTGAGTCTGAAGTGTCAGTCCCACATTCAGCATCACCCCTAGGTCTTGCATCTGTTCAGAGACCTGAAGCTCAGCGCCCCCAAGAAACAATCCTAACGGGGAGCCTGCCTCAAGTCCTCCGGTCTGGCGATCAGGGTCCAAAACCAACACCTCCGTCTTCCCAGAATTCAACTTCAACTAACTGGACCCCATCCAATCCTGGATTTCCTTGAGGCAATTATTAAATACCGAGACTGCTCCTTCCTGGTCGGGGGCTAAAGACAGGTATAGCTGGGTATCATCGGCATAACAATGAAACCTCAGCCCATACCGTCTCACAATGTCTCCGAGAGGAAGCATGTACACCGCAAACAGCATGGGGGACAGTACTGAGCCCTGAGGAACCCCACAAGACAGAGAGATAGGATCAGAGGAAAAAAAACCTGAAACTACCCTCTGAGTTCTTCCGGTGAGGTAAGAAGTAAACCATCTGTGGACCAAACCAGAAAGACCACAGATACATCTCAGGTGCTGAAGCAGGACCCCATGGTCAACAGTGTCAAACGCTGATGACAGATCTAAAAGTACCAAAATGGACCATTTTCTCTGGTCTCTCACTATCAGGAGATCATTAAGCACCCGAACCAGTGCAGTCTTGGTACTATGCCTCTTTCAAAAACCTGATTGGAGAGGTTCGTAGATGCTATGGATGGTCATATGGTTCTCCAGTTGGGCCGCCACTACTTTCTCAATCAGCTTTCCCACAAAGGGGAGATGTGAGATAGGCCTGTAGTTTGCAAGAGAGTCTGGGTCCAGAGAAGCTTTCTTCAACAAAGGTGTCACCACCACCTCTTTCAAGGAACAGGGATATTCACCCGAGTAGAGGGAACACCAGACTATCTGTGCCAGAACCGGGCCGATAGAATCACCACAACCCATAATCAGGGATATAGGGCCCGGATCTAAACTACAGCATGTAGGGTGCATCCCCTGGACAATCTGCATAACATCCACAATTTCTGGGCGGTCGAAGGTACTCCAGGAAAATGGAGGGATAGTGACCAAGCCCTGATCTCTAGCAACTCGCATAGAATGTGTCAAGTGGATCTCCGACCTAATGTCAACCACCTTATCAGCAAAGAACTGAGCAAGCCCATCACACTGTAATTGTGAAAAAGCTCTTCGGAGTTGTAGACAGGTTGGGTTGCACAATCTGTCCACAGTTCTGAAAAGCTGAGCTGGTCTATTCTGAGCGGCAGAAATTTCCCCGGACAGGAACTTTGCCTTCTTACGAGAAATTTCTGACTGATAGAACTGATAATGTTAAAACAGTCTAAGATGGTCGGCGTGTAAGCCGGGATTTCCGCCAACAATGTTCTAACCTGCATCCTAGTCGCTGCAACTCCCTCAAGGCTCCATCAAACCACGGAGCCCAAGGTCGAAGGGAGAGAGGACGCACATGTTCTGGAGCAATAGAATCCAGGGCTGAGGTAATGGCATTATTATAAGCCAAAACCAAGGCCTCCGGATCACTACAATGCACAGGAAATTGTGATAGGTCAAGCACCGCAGTAAGGCTATCAGAAGTAATGTTCCGTAAAAGTCGGTACTTGACCATCTCCACAGGGGTCGGCCTACAAGGGGGGTGCCAAAATTGAATCTCACAGTGTAGTGATCAGACCAACCGACTGGTTCCACGCCCACGTCAGAGGCCTCAATCCCCAGGAGGAAGACCAGATCAAGAGAATGGCCACACTTATGAGTAGCAGTGGTAACCACCTGTGTCAAGTCCAGTGAATTCATCAACTGGAGGAGGTGTTGTCCAAATTACGAGAGTTCGTCATCGATCCAGGCATTAAAGTCACCCAGGACCATCAGCCTGGATGATTCAAATGCCATATCGACGACGAAGTCCGCCATTTCCTTAAGGAATTGCTTCCCATCTCTGGGTGGACAGTAGATGAGAGCAATTCGATAGCCTAAACCTGCTACCACAGCACATTCAAATGAACTGGCCTTCTCAACTGGAACACTAATGAGTTCCAATTCGGTCTTGAAACAGACTTCAACCCCCACGTGGTCCAACCTCGGGCAGTGTATCACCGTATACCCGGCTAGATTTGCACCTCAAGTATTGGGTCCGCATTATCATCCAGCCAGGTTTCGGTGATACAAGCCAGATCTGTTGACCCAACAAGATCGAAAATCACGGCGGTCTTGTTCCACACAGATCTGGCATTGCACAACAACGCCCGGGTTAGACAGAACTCCTGGGCTGCCCTGACTACCTGCCCATCACCAATGATGGTGCCCTTGGGTATGGGGACCAAACAAGGTGGCCAACGCTCCAAGCTCCACTTCGCCCCAGGGCGTCTTCTGGGCTTAACCACCCTAATGAGAGCTGCCCGCCTTCCAGCCTCCACTGTTCACGCCCCCACCCCTCCCCTTCCTATGGGCATACCCAAGGCGAGACAACATTGATAGGTGGAAAAAAACAAAGGAGGGGGGCAAAAAGAGAGGAAGGCATGGAGAGCAGAGGCTGAATAGCACACGACCGGGGGGGTAACAGACTGACACATATCCCAGGCCCACAACCTAACCCTACACTCTAAGTCTAACTAAACAATCTAAAAACATTGATATAATACCCCTACAATTCAGCCTATCTTAAATTTCACCTCCTGACCTCCAACTAAATAATCCATACCTGCTACAAAAAGTAACAAATAACTGACTTAAATAACTTAAAATATAAAAACCTAGCCTCCTACCACAGCCTATATTCAGCTCACAGGTCCTCTCACTACCTGGGGGACAAAATATATAAAAGAAAAAAACTGTTTTAACGCACCCAGGCCTCTCACTTCCTGGTGCTACTATCAGAAACAAACTATAAGAAACATAAGAATAATCTGAAAAATCACCCTCCAGAGAGATCTCTCACAAATATCAGTGGGGGATGATTTTACAGATAATTAAAAAATAAATGAATACACATCAAATATAAAATAAACTAAACAAACCAAAAATAAATATAAGGAACTAATTTCATAATCCACCCTCCAGATAAATCTCTCACAATTATCAGTATGAAGGTGGAATTTAAGATTTTTACTGAGCACTCTCACTGCTCGACTAATTTCCATAAATATAAAATAATAAGGCTTGACAACAGGAGAAATTCAGGCTGGCAGTACACAAAAGTTAAAAAGTACTTGCTGTCCAGAAGAATTCAGGTAGCAATAGACGTCCAACACACAGCTTTCAGTAAATCGATCACAAGGTTCATAATACCATTCAGATATCCAACAGGGTCAAGAACTCAACAAATCCCAGTCTTCAATCTCAGATTTCCGAAAACAAATGATCCTCCAATAGCTAACAGTTTTCTTCAGCTACTTACAAGGGAAAATGTCTCAAAGAATCAATGGCACATCACTACAACTGTGGGCCACGCCAGCCCTCTGGTTGACCACCCCACAAATCTAGGAAAGGGGAACAAAGAACCGATCCTCCGACCGGCCCCACTCCCCAACCCTGTGAGTGCCAAAAAACAACGAGATCCCTGAAGGAGCCCACAATTCCAATAGTAAACAGGTCAAAGTCGATCCAATGCAGGTAAAAGAGCTGCCACAAATGAAGTGCAAGGGTCAGCAAAGAAGTATGAAATCATTCTGTCCAAATATATCCTCACAGACGACAGATCCCAGTTAGTCCTTGTAGTAATAGGCACGTAACACTTCAAGGGATAATCCAAAGATCCAAAATCCAAAGACCTCACACACACAATTGGATGCAATGCGATGAACAGTACTATTAGGCCAGGGGCTGAAAATCTCAACAGCCGTTCCCTGATTAAAACCGTCAAAGCCCCACAGAATACGGGATTACTGCCGAAAATGGGCTGACTGGGGGAGTCTAAAAAATGATCCAAGCCCAATAGGCATATGGGCTCACACACAGTACACCCAGTATTCCCCCAAAGCAGGAGCCGAAAGCGACTACCGCTACTTCCCCGAACATCTGAGAGGCCCACAGAATGCTCCGAAGAATTAAAACAAAACACCGGAGCAACATCGTAGTTTGCGGGTCACACTAGGCATTTAACCACACAATTAAAAACACAAAATATGTGAACACAGGTAGCGAGCAAAACAGCAGACAGTGCTACCAAAAGAACAAATACAACTGGGAGCAGATGGCAAGCCCAGCCTGGCTGCCGCCATCTTGTCTTTTGGCATGTACATAGGTGCCAACTCCAGGGGTGCTGGGGTACTCAGGCACCCACAAAGTTGACTTAAGCACCCTCAATATTTTAGGGAAGATTGGAAAAAAAGCATTACTAGGGAACCTGCCCACTGGAAAAATACTTCTTTCTGGCAGTGAGCACCCATTAAAGTTTATAAAAGTTGGCACTCCTGGGCATGTAACAGTGTATTTCTTTCTGTGGGCTTCCTGTACAGATCTGTCTCCAACTTGTTATTTCTGAGGGAAATCATAAGATCCAAATATTCTATTTTTTCCTTGTTGTACTCCAGAGTAAATTCTAAATAGGATGTACTTGTATTAATATATTCGTGGAATTCTTTTAATTTCTCTTCTGTGCCATTCCACATTATTAGAAGATCATCTATAAATCTTTTACACAGGAGTAGAAAAGAACTGAATCTGTTGCCTGGATTGAAAATGTACTGATTTTCAAACTATCCCATTAAAATGTTGGCATAGGATGGTGCCAAGGTGGCACCCATTGCTGTTCCTTGAAGTTGTAAAAAACACTGATTTTCAAACTTGAAGTAATTGTTTTTAAGAACCATCTCTGTTAATGTTAAGATTAAGGTTTTATCTGGTTGATTTTTTTCCCTCTTATCTAACATTTTGCTGAGGGCATATACTCATTCTTCATGTGGTATACTTGTGTATAAATTTTTTACATCACGTCACTAAAAAACAGTTATTCAGATTTATGTTTGTCCTGTTGATTTCTTCTGATATCTGGATACAATGTTTCTTGTCCTTGATGTATGACGTTATATTTGGCACTAGATCCTTTATATGGAAGTCTACGAATTGTGAAATTGTCTCTGTGATGGAACCTGTGCCAGAAATTATAGGTCTTCCAGGTGGCTTTTCCTGATTTTTGTGTACCTTTGGTAGACAATAAAATAAAGGAATCCTTGGATGTGGATTTATTACTTCTGTTTGCAACCATTCCTCTATTTGTCCCGTCCACTGCTTCCTGTACTGTTTCTGATATAGTGGTATGTAACGTCTCAAATGGTATTGTTGATATTTTTTGATATGTGTTATTGTCATTGAGCTGACGTAAACACTCTTCCTTATAATCTGTATAATTCATAATCACGATACCACCACCCTTATCTGCAGGTTTTATTATGATAGATGAATCATTTTCCAGATTCTGTAGTGCTTGTCTCTCTGTTCTTGTGATGTTAAATTTAGGTCTTGTTGTCTCACTCTGCTGTGTTATGATGTCTGTTTCTCTGTTCACTTTTTCAATATACGTTTGTATGTTATTGGGTATATTAAAATTCAGATCAAATTTTGATTTTGTACCCAGAGCTTGTTTCAATGATGTTTTCGCTCGTCTCTCTAATGTATCTGGTGTAATGTTTTCTGGCAAAAAAAAAAAAAGAAATGTTTCAAACAGATTTTTCCGTAAAATTTCTCCAGATCTAACTTCAGTTCAAACGGATTAAGTTTCTGTGTGACACAAAACGAAAGGCCTTTATTCAAAATGTTAAGTTCAGTCTCTGTTAAAGTTCTATCTGAAACGTTGAATATTGTTACAGATTCACTGTTTTCGATCTGGTGTTGTGTGTTCTGCCCATCTCCTTTTCCTCCTCTTTCTTGTCCTTGTCCTTCGTCTTTTTCTGTTTCTTTCTGTTTCTTTTTGTGCTGTATCACGTGCTGTTCCTGCAATCTCCTCTTTGTCTATAAAAGGCCTGCCATAGTCATCCCTTCTGTCATAGAAATCTTGATATCGATATTCCCTGTATGAAGGGGGTCTATATTGTTCTCTGTATGGGTTTTGTCACCTGTAATTGTATCTATTTCTAGGATTTATTCTATACCTCCTTAGATATCTGGATCTCTCCGGTTGTCCTCTGTAATACCTATTAGAATCAAAACTGTCTGAATCTGATGTGGGTAGTGATGTATCTGTATCAACAAGATTGAAATATGTTGTTTGTAATTCTGATTTTTTCCAGTTGTATACATGTCCTTCTTGATAATCAATAATGTCTCTTGTGAATTTTGACAATTTTATGTTTTGATATGGTTATTTATAATCTTTTAATTAGCAATAATGCCGACAGGGTGTGTGTTGTGCTGGGATAACATCAATGCCTCGGGTGATTAGGCACGAGGCCGCAGGCCGAGTGCAACTAATCACCCGAGGCATGATGTTATCCCAGCACAACACACACCCTGGAGTACATTATTGCTCTTATACAATGGCTCATTGTTATAAAAAATAAAAATAATATTTAAAAGTGTTTTTGCTAGATTTTTAGTGTGGCAGTATATCTCTGTTTCTTAAGAGGGTGGCATCCTGCTCATCATCCAAATCAATACAGTGAGGTTGTGCTATGAGACTAGACCCGTGATGTTGAACTGGGATAACATCATGGGTCCAGTCTCAGACTGACCTATCAGAGGCAGGCATTCTTTCTTGCCATTGTATAATTAAGCAATAATGCCTAACAAGGTGTGTGTCATGCTGAGATAACATCACGCCTCAGGTGGTTGGGCACGAGGCTGCAGGCCAAGTGCGTCCAACAACTGAGGCGTGACGTTATCCCAAACAACACACACCCTGGAGGGCATTATTGCTATTCTACAATGGCTCGTTGTTATATATAAAATAAAAAAATAATTTTAAAGAATGTTTTTATTAGTGTGGAAAAATATTTTTGTTTCTTAAGAGGAGATGCAAAAAAAGAGCTCTAGCTCCAAGAAATCATCTACAGGTTCACAGTGAGGCTGACACTAGACCTGGGATAACATCACGGGTCCAGCCCAAGACTGACCAATCACAGTCCAGGATTTTTTCTTGCCATTGTATAATGATTTTTCAATTCTCTCTAGCAGATGTTGGCTTTGTTCACTATCTATAGTTTCTCTCATAGTTTTCTCCATGGTGTCTATTTCTAATAAGACATTCGCTTGTTCCGTTGTCATGGCTTCAATCAATAATAACATGAAATCGAATCAACATTTACTTTTTGTACCATTCCACTTCTCCAGAAAGCCTTCTGGTGAGAAACCCAAGTTTGGTTCCACTCAGACCCTCAGTCCTCTAGGGATTCTCTTTTGTTTAATATATTCCAAAAGGGTTACTGCGTGCCAATCTAAGCATATTTCTTTCTCTTTTAAGGATTCAAGTTTATTTACTGATGTTTTTGGCACTTCTATATTGGCTATGGTGCGTTTACTCTTTACTGACTTCACAATCCTCATAGCTTCCTCAATATTAACACTGTGTGGTGTGGATCTGGCCTCTGTTAGACCCCCTAATTCCACAAAATTAGCCATGTTTAGATAATATATACAGAGGGACTGCTCCTCTAAACGTTTTCACCAGAAAAAGTATGTAATGTCAATAATAAACCACAAAATGGAGCTATCCATGTCTGTATAATGAAAATGGTGTGGCTAAGTATTCCTTGGACCCCCAAAGGGGGGAGGAGTTACTGGTAAACTGGTGATTTCTAATATTCCTTCACAATTGTAACTCAGCTCCCTTAAATAAAGTATCTTCAAACAAAATTATCCTTTTTCAATATTTATTTTTCTGTTGTAGTGTAGAAATCTCTTTGTGATGTTTCTTTGAAATAAAGATTACATTTTTCTTATGATGGTTGCACTTGTATGTTTTGCTTTCACATATAAACAATTCATTAGACAGCTTTCAATATTGGATTAACGTTTCAGGACTCCACTTTGTTCCCTTCCTCAGAACCTGAAAGCTTTAAAAAGAATAACCTTATTTACTATTTGTTCTCTTGCACCAAGGAAACTTTAGCCAGACAACTCAAATCTGTTTCTTAGGACCAAATATAATGGCACATTCCTAATAAAAGGTCTGGGATCCCCTCTATCTAATGTGGTAGCCAGTTATTCTTTTCTTATTATATCCTTAAATGCTGAAACGGCAATTTTACAAAAAAACGTAATGTGATATCATATTTGTTATCTCATGTTTATAATATATGCCAAAACTCAGTCACAATATTATTGAGTTAATCTGACTCTTTACCTTCAGTTATTCAATATCACTTGTTCTGTACTTCTGTGTAAACCTTAATGTGAAACCTAAATGAGTAAAGAAGTCGGATAATTATCCTGCTTTCTTACTGTGCAGGTAAATTTGGTGCCATATCAATCTAAGTGCGAGTCGCCTAAATAACTGGCTTACCTTTTGTATGGAATGGGGTCCCTTATTTTTATTTAAACTAACGAGGTGCCCATCAAAATTCCCCAGTAATCCATTTTTTATTTTGGTCTCCAAAACTTGCGAGGCTCATGCTATAAACTTAGGTTTTATAAAAAGCTGCCACCATTACCCTCGGATGCCAGTCGGGGTTAACAGTGCTTGCAAGTGCTGCTTCACTATGCAGCTTTGGTGGAGGCCAAGTCACGGTTATCTCACTGCCGGAGGCAGTGTGATGACCTAACCGAAATGTGCGTCTCCTGCAGCTCGGTCTTTCAATGAAAGAAACCACTAAATGCCTGGGTAGGCTAAAGTGGTCCCTCCTACCAAAAGGCTTAATAATTTTTCTTTTTTTAACACAGGGGGTCACTCTCTAAACAAGGTCCACTCAGGAGAACAGTTAATCTGAGAGGCCAGTTGGTGCTGAGGAATCCACGGGATACTGGTGATAGTGAGCCAAGGAGAGAGAGAGAGAGAGAGAGAGAGAGAGTGATTGGGGGGGAGGGGATGTTCGGAAGTTGGGACAGAGAGCAGTTGGACCCTAGAGGCCTATCAGTGTCATTGCTGAGGAGTTAACGGGACAATAAGAGTGGAGGGGGGGCTCACACAAGTATTGTAAATTGACTGAATGTGCACAATTGTTCAATTCCATTTGACTGTGTGTACAACAGTTGTGTAAACGGGGTCATTCAGTTGTTCAGTTGCAGGTACAGAAAATTTGAATTTATTCCATATGGATACAATTTATTTGAGTAAATATTCATTGCTGCAGGCAACATGTAAACATAGCTAAGCCAAATGTGTCTCTTACAGCACACAGCAAAGACAGCTCATGCAGTTCTGGAAGCCCTTTGTTCCTGGCCAACTCCTATTTCTATTATTTGAATGTCTTTCTACAGATTTACATTGGGTCACCCCCGGTTCATTTTAAGTTTAGCCTAGTACTGAATTGCATTAACCACATGTCCTGCTTTGTGGATTCTGAAGCCCACAGTACTGGCTTAGGGTAGTCCTCTAGTTGTGCAGCCAGCAGGGAATCCGTGTGAATATGAGGATACACCTCACTGGATTACATAGTATGGAGTTATTCAGGTAATTCCAATATAAACAAATACATGCATAGATACATAGATACTGTCAGTAGATAAGGGCCTATGGCCCACCTAGTCTATCCATTTGAGCTTGTAAGTTCTCTTTATATTTTTCTAGAAGTCTGTTGCCCCTTAGCGCTGACCTCCAGAATTCCCTTATGTCTATCCCATGCACTCTTTTTTTTTTATATATATACTTTATTGTGCTTTTTTCATTTTCTCCCGGTCCCAAACCCTTTGCCTCAGACGACACACATGTGGGAGGTGCATGCGTGATCGCTCCTCAAGGCACCCTCCTGTGTGTCGCCTCTGCTTATGCTAGCTACCCAACCTCCACCCAGTGGCAGCGGGACTACGGGGGCATCGACCACCCCAGTGAGGAGAGCTGCCTTCCGTTAACCCCCAATACCAGCACCTTGACAACCCAAGTCCATTCCCAAACCGGGTTGCTGGCGTAGTGCAAGGTAAGGCATCCAGCATCTCAGCCGTCAGCACCACCGGGCCAACTTATCCCATGCATTCTTAAATCCCGTGATTGTTTCAGTCCCTACCACTTCCTCTGGCAGGATGTTCCACTTGTCCACCACCCTTTCTGTGTAGAAATTCTTCCTCACGTTTCCCTTGAATCGTCCTCCTCCAACTTCATCCCATGCCCTCTAGTCCTGGAATATCTTTTTCACTGGAAAATAGTGTATTCCTCCACCCTGTTCCCTGTAAGATACTTGTATGTCTCTATTATATCCCCTCTCTCCCTCCTGTCCTCAAGGGAGTGGATATTCAAGTCCTTCAGCCTGTCCTCATAGGACTTGTGATGCAATCCCTGTACCATCTTTGTTGCCCTCTTCTGAACCTTCTCTACCCAGTCTATGTCATTACTTAGGTAAGGTCTCCAGAACTCTTGTGCGTATTGTGGGGTGGTGTGCCTTATACACACTGTGGGTCATGAAAGAGTTGGGGACTGAAGATGTTGCAAGGGTTTATACAGTATTCATTTTATATTTTCAGCCCAAGTTGACTGGTCTAAAATGACACAACCCCCCCCCCGAATATGGTAATCAGCTTTGTTAAGCAAGCACAGATTTGTCTAACACTTTGGATTTACCATTACCCTGATTTAGTGGATCTGCCAAGCCCTATCAGTTTAAGAGAATGATGTGAGCTTTGGCAAAACTAATATGCGATTTTCAGGCAATCTGAAAATTAGATGTATGCCAGGTTGTATACTTTTTCAAAATCTGACTTGTGCGGCATTTCTCCAGAGTTGTGTAGTCTGCTGTGATTCTGCTACTTTGCATCTTATCTTTGAAATCTCTCTATTGCTTCGGTATGAGTGAGGAGATGCTTAAGGTATTAATGTATCTCATTATGGAAAAGTTGGGTGACCTGCAATTTTATCCCTCTGTACTGTTTTTTAACATGTTATTTATTACTGCGCTTTCAGACAAAATAACAATACACATACCCTTCAGGAGTAATTAATTACGGAAGTATAAGAATCCATACTTCAAGAGGAAAAATATAAAAGTAAGCCCAGTAGAACTCGATACATTGACTCCTAGGCATTGCAGTCAAATACTGTGTTCATTACGCAAAAGTCTCCTGATGAAGCTCTAATTAGCAAAGCCCAGTGGCACCTAGCCAGTAGTCAGTACAGTTGTTCCTCCACGAGTGCATCGAATGTGTTTGTGCTATTGAAGTACTAAGGGGCAACTCTCCCTTCCAGAAGCACCATGGACCACTTTCAGCAAGCACCCTATTCATTAATCATAAAGTAAAAATGTGAGTTGCACCCCCACCATGTTGACATTGAAAAAGCACCCTGAAACATCGACAAGGTGGGGGTGTTACTCACATTTTCACTTCATGGTTAATGAATAAAAGCCTTTAACTCATTCAAGGTTTTGGATATATATTTTTTAATCCTTTCAGGCAGCCAGTTTTCCCTCTCTTGTTGGTGTATCCATTAAATTGCTTGGCTCTGAGTTGAGGACCTTGAGTCACCATAGTTTTTTGTTTACGTAATTGAACTTTGTTTGCAGTCGGTTTGGTTAGGTAACTCGATCAAGCAATCAATGCAATGTCCTTGAAAGCATTTTAAAGCTGGTTAAGTCTGTTACTCTACTTTTGAAACCACACAATCGGAAGACAGTAAGGTGTGGGACTTCAGTGCACCAAGGTGGGACAAGTCACTTTGTGAGCTGTTGATCAGTTTTGCCACTAGTTTTCAAAATCTGGGTGCTGAATCAATATTTTTGTGGCTATAATTTTTAAGGGCTCAAAAATCACTTTGTAGGGGCCGGCCCGGTGGTGCTTAGGGTTGAGGCACTGGATGCCACACCTTGTGCCACACTGGCGTCCCGGGTTCGGGAACAGACTTGGGCGCTGGGGGTCGGCAGGACAGGAGAAGGAGAGGGTTGAGCATCTGGTGGACTGCTCTCCTCTCCTAGGAAGGGAGGCTGACACTTCTTGCAGCTATAGCGGCCCTTGGTGGAGACTGGCAGTTGCAGCATGACATGGAGCACGCAAAGGAGGTAAAGGGAGCATCGGTGGACGTCCTGGAAGCAGGTGCGGGAGTGTGCCCACGCTGCGCTGGACGCCATTGGCACGCCCGGGCTCCTGGGTAATAATGAACCCCACCCCCGGATAGGTAAAGACACCTCTGCCCGGCTCACACCAACAACACCGGATGCTCTCTCTCCGCACCGCCTCACTGCCCAACACTCGTACTGTAGATAGTGCGGCCCCTCCATGGGGGTTGTGTTGGGACGGGCGCAGGAGAAGGTGAAGGGTCTCAGGTGGGAGATAGAGACCGGAGGTTGGAGGATGCTGGAGAGAGTTCCCATGGGGGTGAATAAACAGAGTCTGAAAAAAAATTCACTTTGTAGGCAAGTAGCCAGTTGGCCAGTGACCAAACTCTGGTAGCCAAACCAATTTGTTTAGTGGCCATTGGTCACTGGACTACCTGATTTTCCCCACCTGTTGTGCACACTGATTTGTTTAATTGCAGTGTCAAATCAATGATGGCATAGTATCATTTATGTAAAATGATGTTTACCTGGACAGCCTCATGAAAGGGGAAGAAAAATGCAGATGTTCTTTAGGGGGAAATAATCGAATGGCTTCTGATAAAATTTGATTTTCAACCCATTTAGAGCCTTACTTTTTTTTCTTTACAAAATAAAAGCTCAGGGCCAGAAAATAGGTTGATTTGCTCTTATGTGTTCCACCTGCAGTTATTACACTTGGCTTATCTCTGATGTTTAGTCCAACAATGCAACATTTAAAATTACCAGCTGTTGCACATTTTGGGATGAAGCTAAAGTTTGCAAACATTATAAAGCTTGCATCCCCTTCATGATATAGGATCTCTAGCTCTACTAGGGGTGGAGATCTTCATACCTGATTGCAGATTGATTCTAGTTTTGATGAAACATGTTTTGAGCTTGGGGATTAAACTTGTTTCCCTGTATAAAGTATTCGAGGGGGCTGATGTGAATATTGACAGTACCAGAACAGATTCAGACTGTTTGCAAATTTCTATGGCAGGTTTAAACATACAAGGCAAAATAACATCTATTTCTTCGTGAACAGCCTAAGTCAAATTTGGTTGACTGACTGAGTAGCCCCTGGAAGCATCTATGAAAATATAGTTATCAAGTACAGTAGATCAGCTTTGCTGACACATGATATGCAAGCAGAAGTAATAATATTTAAAGTGCGGTTGAATATGTGAGGGTTCCTGTGTGATGTTCTCAGTACAGCAATCCACATTGTCTCTCCATGCATTCCTGCTGTTTCTATAGATTTAATCACTTTATAGATTACAAAACTAAGTATAATTGTGCTTATAGTTAGGGCTGTGCGAATAAAGAACTTTATTTCCCGAATACCACAAATAATGAGCTATTCGTTATTTGGATTTCAGATAACGAATAGTGCACTATTTGTCCGGTATTCGGGGAAACACTTCTAAAAAAGCTAAAATTGCCCCCCACCCTCCTCCGTAGCCCAGATCTGGCAAGATAAGAAAGAACCCCCTCCTTCCCCCCACCCTCAGATAGCACCCAAACCCCCTCCTCCCCACCAACCAAGTCATAATAACAAAAAAGAAAAGATTAAAAATCCAATGGGCGACCAGCACAACCCCACCCGCCTCCATGGCCGGCCGCCAAGTTTCAATACTGTGTCCCCTCCACACACACACACACACACACACACCCATCCCCACCCCAGTAGCCAGTAGTGGCACACACCCCGCACCCTGCAGCCGAAGAAAAAAAAAAAAAGGCAGCCCGTGCAGCCCGCCCCTCCCATCTCCTCAGCTGGCTGTCTTCTTTGTGAATAGAAATCATTCACTTGCTTAGCTTATGTAGTGGAACAGCTGATCGTGTGATCAGCTGTTCTCTATAAACGAAGCAAGTGAATGATTTGACTCACGCAGCTGCAGCCGGCTGGAGGAGAAGGGTGGGGGGGCGGCTGCAATCGCTCCCATTTTTTATTATTATTATTTATTTATTCTCCTGTGGCCACCCAGATGCTTCCCGTGGCCTCGCGGCCTTTACTATGGGGATCCGGCTGCTGTCCGTCTCTACTGGGACTGCTGGCACCCAGTAACCCCTGCGGCTTACCCCCCACAGTGGAGTGGCAGGGAGCCCCCTAACTCCCCACCCCAGTGGATCCAGTTCGGGTGCCAGCGCCCGGTGAACTCATGGACGGCCATCAAGCCGTGTCAGGTGCCACCATTTTCCCCTGTACTATTTCCCCCTGAGTCGGCGGCATGCCATTACACTAGCGGGCGTAAGTGCGCACGCGTCCGTACACGTCTCGCCCAGGCGTCTGCCCCCGACTCTATCCCCTTGTATGGCGTGCGTCCCTGACCCCCAGCATCCACCAGGGGGCAGTCAGACGCCAACCGTTATGAACCCCCCAACATGGAGAGGGAGAGCAGTCCATCGGATGCTCAATCCCTCTCCTTCCCTGCCAGCCCGTCGACCCGTGCTCGCTCCCGGGCCTAGGTCACGGGCGTAGCCGCAGTGCATGGCGTCCAGCACTTCAATCCTCAACGCCTGGCCTCCTTTATTTTTTTTTTACTTTTAGCTGCAGGGTGCATGCTACTGGCTACTGGGGTGGTGATGGGTGTGTGTGTGTGTTTGTGTGTGGGGGAGGCACAGTGTTGAAACTTGGCGGCTGTCCGAGGAGGTGTGGGGTTGTACTAGTCAGCCCTTTGGATTTTGAATCTTTTCTTTTGTTATTACGACTTGGTTGGGGGGTTGGGTGCTGTCTGAGGGTGGGGGGAAGGGGTTCTTTCTTATCTTGCCAGATCTGGGTAGGGAAGGAGGGTGGGGGCGATGTTAGCTTTTTTTTTTTACAAAATTAGCAAAAGTGCCCGAATACCAAATATTCAGCAGAATATTCGGATGCATGGGCTCCGAATACCGAATATTCGGAAAAAAAAAGGTATTCGCACAGCCCTGCTTATAGTGGGCAAGTGAAATCTCAAAAAAACACATTTTCTGTCTCGTTTCCTGTCATGTTGCCCTAGTCACTCAGAATGAAATTTGTGATGACTTCATTTGCCTCACTGATTACACAGCTCTGTAATTACAGGTGAATTCTTATAAGATTTCATTTGCATGCCAGCATGCTATTTTCTTTTTAATTTCCCCATTCCCTATCCAAATAGGTTTTGCTATGTAAACTCCAGTCACGTTAAGCATTAAGCCATCAGAAAGGATAGGTAATGTCATTTTTCCTTTTGTGTAACTCATTCTAGAAACAAATCCAATTTAAATATCAGCATATAGCTCCAGATTCTGAACATTTAGTTGGGGTTGCAAATGGATTTCTGTTTAGACTGAGGTCCCTCATCCATCCAAACCTCTCAACCTTACCTTTTTCTATCTGGTGTGTCTGCTTTAGACACCATAAATCACACAATTACCACTTACTTGGGGGGGGGGCAGTTGAAACCAGTAGGCTTGGGAATGTCCACCCCAACCCCGGTCCAGGACCTGCTACATCGCCCCCCACAGGACATGAACTCCGCATTGCCTCCATGAATATCTGCAGTCTCTCAAGGAAGACTGCTGCACTCCAGTGTTGGGTCTCCCAACATAAGCCCGACATTCTTGCCAAGTGGAGACCTGGCTCTCACCTTCGACCCCAGACTCGATTGTCTCCCTCCCTGGCTTCACCCTCTTTAGAGAAGATCGCGTGGGTAAGCGTGGCGGTGGATGCGCTGTCTACCTAACTAACTCCTTCCTGGGTCATGCCCTACCCACCCCCAAACTTGACCATGGGGCACAAGCCATCACCTTAAAAGTTACCCCTGACCCTGGCTGTGGCCCTCTCTACCTCACAACTACCTATGTACCCCCACGAGAGCAAAGCCAAGCTATCCGCTCCCTCACCGACTATCTCACTACCTTGCCAGATAAGGCTGAACAGCTCATCCTAGGTGACCTCAACATCAACTGGCTTGGCTCCAACTCAACACAAATTAAGGACAACTTCACAGCTCTTGACCTATCCCAACTAGTGACTCAACCCACCAGATTTAACCAATCAAGTGGGACTAGCTCACTACTAGACATTGTGCTCTTTAACCGCCCACACAAAATAAAGGATCTTAATGTCCTAGCCAACTCCCTCAGTGACCACTCACCTATTCTCTGCTTCTGGTCCTCCCCCACGCTCAAACCTGCGCACCAAGCCACCCCCCCATCGACGTTTCCGCCCTGGAGGACTAAACAAGCTTAAGCGGCACCTTGCCCAGCTCGATTGGTCCCCGATCTCCCTCACAACAGATATAGATATCGCCGTAGCCTTTCTCACCAGTGCCTTTTGTAAGGCCTGCGACGTCTTCGCCCCTGTTACCAACGCCTGTACTAAGAGACGCACTGCTGCCTGGATTTCCCCCTCCCTGATCCAACAACTAAAGCAGCGTGATGACCTTTGGAGCATTGCTGTTGAAACTGGCAGACTAGCAGACAGGCAAGCTTATAATACAGCTCGCAACCAGTGCACCTGGGCCATAAGGCAAGCCAAAGCCAACTACTACCAAGCCACCTTGACATCCTCCTGGGGCTCTGCTCGATCCTTCTGGGATAACATGAAGGAGTTAAATGGGACGACCTGCTCCCCTCCTCCCTCTCAGATGATCATAAATGGCACCATTAATACAGACCCATCCTGTGTTGCCGACTGCCTTAACACATCCTTTTCTGATCTAAGTACTATCCTTCCGGCCCACTTCTTTGACCCCATCCCGGTAACCAACTACCCAGCTATTTCTCGCCCCCCTTTTCTCTTTAGGACTATCTCCCCACAGGATGCAAATCCAATCCTCCTAAAAGCTCTCTCCTCCCATAACCTGAGCTGTGACCCCCTCGACTCCAGGATGCTCCGCCTAATTATGGATGTCATGATAGCCCCCCTCACGGACCTTCTTAACTGTTCCCTGTGCCTCAGCCAATTCCCGAATGCATGGAAGCAGGCTGAAATCACCCCTATACACAAAAATGGAGACCGCACTGTACCAAGCAATTATAGACCTATCCATCCCCCCACCCAAGGCTCTGGAGAAAATAGTATCCACACAACTCGTGGACTGTCTATCCAACTACAACATTCTGTGCCCAGAACAACATGGCTTCCGCCCTGGTCACAGCACCACCACAGCTCTGCTGGAGTTTTCCCACCATATATACTCAGCACTAGACGCCAGAGAGCTGGCCGGGGCAGTATTCATTGACCTATCCAAGGCCTTCGACACCGTGAGTCACCCATTAATGCTTGACACTCTCGGTAAGCTGGGACTCTCAACCGGTCCTTTGACCTGGTTCTCCAGCTACCTCTGTGATAGATCCCAATGTGTCAAGTTAAATGGTAGCCTATCTACTGCATTGCCTGTACACTCTGGAGTCCCACAAGGGTCCATCTTGGGCCCCACATTGTTCAGTCTCTTCTTATTCACCCTTCCCAGCTCTTGCTCAGGCAAGCTGCTATTATATGCCGACGATGCAGTCCTACTCGCCTCTCACCCCGATCCACTCACCCTCCAGAGCTCCCTGCAACTCTCCTTCAGCCAAGCTGAAAAATGGTTCCTCGACCATCGCCTGGCTCTGAACCTGAAGAAAACAAAATCTATGATCTTTGCTCACCGACAAAGTAACTCCAAAAATGCTCCCCTTTGCATCCTTCCCAGTACCCTTCACCCCCTTGAACAGGTATCCACATACAAATACCTGGGCATCACCTTCGACTCGGCTTTCTCCTTCCATGCCCATATCAGTGCTTTATCCTCTGGCATAAATGCCCGGATTGGGCTCCTCTGTCGCCACAAAGACTGCCTCCCCGAATTCGCCCTACAGCTGACAATCACTTCCTCCATCCTGTCATTGGTTGACTATGGACTCCCCACCTATGCAGTCGCTGACGCCACTGCCCTCACCAAAATCCAGACCTATATCAACAAAGCCTGCAGGCTCCTGACTGGTGCCCCAAGCAGAGCTCACACGTGCCAACTCTACTCCACCACTAACATACTCAATCTCAAAGAACGTCTGCAATATCACACCTGCATACTAGCTAAAAAGGCTCTACTTGGGCTATGTCCCCCAGGTGTCACCGCACTGCTTCTATGGGCCTCCCACTCGGTCGCCACCCGTAGGACTACCAAAGCCACCTTCCAGGTGCCTAGAGCCAGGACCTCACTCGCCCAAAGATCCTTTCATCACAGAGCACCATCCTGGTATAACTCCCTCCCCACGCACATCACAAACACCTCTAAAATTGGCCAATTCAAAACCGCCCTTCGCAAACACCTCGTTAGCACCCAGAGATGTGTGTGCCTATTATAGGGCTTACCGTGAGTACCTTTCAAACCGACCAGCTCCTACAGGATTACGTATACAACAGTTCTCTCGTTTAGCCTGTCTTCAATCTGTATACCACATGCTGTATCCTGCATGACCCTCTGGGACCCCAGTGACTTATTGTTGTGTGCTCTTCTGCAAACTGCCTATGTTTATTTGGCACTTTGAAGAGTCTGTTTTGTATGCTGCATGTATTTCACCTGTACTGTTCCCCACTGTCTTGTCTCACAAGTTGATTGTCCCCCCTCCCTGCGACGAGGTGCCTTTGTAAATGAGTCTTTGACTCAAAGGTTGTAAATCCGATATATGAATTAAAATAAAAAAAATAAATAAATAAACAGCTAACAATGAAATTTGCCTTGAGATCTGTGGGCTGATGTCTATGCTGACAGAAATGTTTAGCCTCAACAAAGACCAGGGATCTTTCACCCTCAGCCCCCCAGCTTCCAAGCCAGTTGCCAGTCACCAACATTTTAAATACCTTGTTCTTCATCCATTTGGTGGAAGGGTTCCCTTCCTGTGTGGCCTGCCTACCTTGGTGATAATATAAGGAATAAAGTACACCCATCAAAAGGTGGTAATGGCATGGAGGGATGCTGGTGCCATTTATAAACCATAAGTGCGAAGCACAAATAGTTTAGATTTGTGACCAGAATCCTGAAATGCCATTATAGCTTTATTTATAGTGTAAATGTAGGTGTGTTTTATAATTCTTATCCACGTATCTACCTGTGCCAGCTGTATTGCCGGTTTATTTTCACTTCTGGTGTCTAAAGGCTGCAGCGATGTAGGAACTTTCCATTTAAAGCCTTATTTATTAAGTGTGTTCCTAGGTCAGAACTCACCAATAATAAGTAGTGACCCCAGAAAAATGCTGAAGCAAGGGTTACCTTGGAATGGCACTGGCAATAAAAAGGAGAGCAGACCCTGAGGCTGCGGATGATGTGGTGGGGAAGGACTGAGGATTCTAGCAAGGGGAACTAAGGTGCAGCTTGCTGTGCTTAGGGAGGGTGGGGGGCCTGCACTGGAGCAGGTGGTTAGGCTGTGGGGAGGGTGGTTCGGGCAACATACAGGACTCTGGGGAGAGGGCTAGGGTGCAACTTACTGGGCATGAGGAGGGAGTAACAGGGTAGCAAATTTTGTTTCAAATGACCCTCAGAATGCACCAGAATGCCTCAAATTTAAAATATTTTGGGGGGGGGGGGTCTAGGCGACCCTCAGACCCCCAGCCTATAGTTTACATTTTCAGTTCCTTTATAGATGGTCTTGCAACCCCTCTGATTTTGGTAATATAATGCCCCTGCCCTTAAGGGGATGTTCTAGGGATGTGGATATGTTGTTCAATCCACACTGTCTGGCAGGTTTCTTTGCCGCTTTAAATTTTGCCGGAAGGTCTTCAAGCTGGCTCCTCCCACCAACCCGGGTGGTAAAACCCTCGGCTCCGCCCCATGACGCCAGATCTTCCTTACCTCTTGGAAGCTCAGGTTCCCTCCTTAGCGCTCTGCGTTTTAGGCCTGGATCCACACTCCTCGGAATTTCCTAAACTAATTTTAAAATTTACAAGACTTCGGTCTTCGTCTTCCCTTGCGGCTGCGATGGACAAATCAACTCCCGGCTTCCATCGGTGCCGGTGTGGGCAGAAGATGTCCTGGACGATCCGCACTCCACGTGGGTACCTGGGCTTGGCCACGTTCGCGAGCTTGCGATTTGTACAAGTCCTTTTCGGCTTTGGTCTTGGAGGACCGCGCTGCCAGACTTCTTCTCGGGCGCCCTGAAAAACACTATCTGCCAGTCAAGTCTAAGGAGGCCCGTTGGGCGGTGTCCACGGTGGCGGACTCCACGGAACAACTGGAGCAGTTGATCGCCCTCGAGGAGGAGGCGGCCCAGGCTGCTTCTTCTTCCTCCTCGGCCGCGGCATTTATCCCACTCTCTTTGGGCTCCTCCTACACTGCTTTGTTTAAGGAGCTTTGTCAGTCCCTCTCCACCAAGGGAGAAGGGTCATTGGGACATTCCAGTCTGTTCAAGAAGAAGGACTCTAAAGGTAAGTCCCACCGTCGATGTTCGTGGGAGCGGGAGAGATCCGCTTCACCAGACCGTTGACTCTCGACTTCAGTCGAGGTTGCGGCTTCTGGCCGCTGGCTTCCTGGTGTGTCCTGTCAGGTCAGCCGGCTGAGACATCCATCGACGCGGTCGGGATTTTTCTCGACCCGTCGGACGGTTTGTTGACTGGAGATGCCGACAACCCTTCTTCACCAGCTCCCCCGGTGGTTACTGAGGACTTGCCTGTGCCTCCTGTGCCAAAGTCCCCGGTTAAGGTCCCTGATCCGAAGGAGGGCGGTGTCCCCGTCCCTCTCTGACCCACCCTCGGAATCCCCGAAGGTCTCGGTCTCTTCCAGGTCCAGCCGTCCCAGCGTCGGCGGTCTTGGTCTCGGCACCATGGAAGCGTCACCTCTCATCCTCGTTGTCCTCTTCGGTGGATAGGCTCCGGCGCAAGTTTCTTCGGTGCTACGAGGACTTGATGTGGCAGCAACTTCTATTGACCGGTAACAAGCCGACTCCGTCGCCTTCTCCGGCCATTAAGTGGCTGTCACCAGAGCGGCCGAAGCAACCCCTCATGGTAATCGAGGAGCCGACCCCGGCTCCGGTTGCTAGACGGAAACCGGCTGCTTCACCTGTTGTGGTGGAATCTCCTCCTCCACAACCAAAGACTGGGGCCCCCACCAAGGATTCTTGGTCGAGTTAGGGCTTGCCCCATAGGTTGTCGGTCACCCTCACTCCCGATCGTCCTTGGCAGGTGGAGGGTGGCTCAGGCGCTCAGTAGCTGTTTGCAGACTCCTCAGAGTCTGACGACGATGCCTCCCTGTTCTCCAGGCTGCTTAACCTGGAGTCTGCAGGGGGCCAGTCGGTGGACGAGAGCCCATCCTCGTTTTCAGGTTTGCTTCAGCTCATCTCAGAGTCCACTGGGATGCAGCTCGAACCCGTTACAAAGCGGGCCAAGTATCCCCTCACGGAGATACTGGACTGAGGGGATTCCCTACGGAGGCCTTTCTGGTGGCCGAAGCCATTGTTGGCCCGGCCCCGGAGTTGTGGCAGTGGCCAGCATCTTGTCCCGTGCCTTCAGCCAGGATGGCTCGCAAGTATGCGGTCCCCACCGGTTCACTCTCTGGTTTCTCAGAGCACCCCTCTGTGGAGGGGTTAGTGACCGATAGCATTTTCTGGCGTTCCGGAAACGCTCAGGACGTGGACAAACTGCCCGATAAGGTATCCAAAAAGCTGGATTACGCGGGGCGGAAGGTTTATGCTGCTTCCTCCCTAGGCCTTTGTCAGGCTAGCTCGGCCCTTCTGATGGTGCATTTCTCACATGCCCTTATGGGTTCCCTGGATGAGGTGATTCCTCATCTCCCGGCTGACCTTCAGATGACGGTCAAGCAAGTACGGGATCAGGGAAGGGCGGTGGCAAAACAACAGCTCCAAACTTTGTTGGACATTGGTGATTCTTGTGCCCAATCAGTAGTGGCCGCAGTGGCCATGCGCCGCAGAGCTTGGCTGCGGATCTCCACCTTCACGGCGGACACCCAGCATAAGCTGGCAGACGTTCCCTTCCTAGGCACTGACTTGTTCAGGCCGGGGTTGGAAGGCCATCTCCAGAGAATCGAGAAGTCCAGTGCCACCTTCGACTCGGTCACGTCTGCCCAGAAGGACAAAGGCTGCCAGCAGCAGTGTAAGCCCTTTCACCCTTCCGCTCCTGCGGCACGTCCGGCCCAGCAACACCAGCACCAGGGCCAGCAGGCTCATACTTGGCGCCTTAAGGCCAAGTCTGCTGCTTCCTCAAGTAAGAAGCCTGGAGGCAAGGGTCAAGGGGGTCCCTCAGAGGGCTCTTCCTCCAAGCCTGCCCAGTGACGGGCTGAGGGGTGTCGCCCCCAACCTCGTCACTTCCCCCGGGTTCCCCCGTGGGGGGACGGCTCTGCCACTTCTTTTCCACCTGGTCCGCTATCACCATGGGCCGCTGGGTGCTAGAAGTGGTAGGCAGGGGTCTGCCTCTGGAATTCGAGCAGTTCCCTCCCTGTCGAGCCGTCACCCCATGCAGGGATCAGCGGGTTCTGCAGCCTCTCTGTCGGCTCGTCGAGCCGACATTGCCTGCTTCTCCAGAGGAGGTGATCAAATAGGGTAGCAGACCCTCCAGACCCACGGTTTGTGTCCACATACTTTCTGGTCCCAAAACGGAGGGGGGGGGCTGGCGCCCCATTCTTGACCTGCACAACCTGAACAAGTTCCTAAGGCCGTGCACCTTCAGGGTGGTCACTCTGGCTCAGATCATTCCATCCTTGGAACTCGGCATGTGGTTTTGTTCTCTGGACCTTCAGGACACGTTCTTTCATGTCCCAATCCGTCCGTCTCATCAGCGATTCCTCCGCTTCAGAGCAGAGGGATCTCTTTACAAGTTCTGGGCCATGCCCTTCGGCCTCTCTCCAGCTCCCAGGTCCTTCACCAAATGCATGGCAGTGGTGACAGCATTCCTGCAGTGCCATGGGGTCCGGGTATACCCTTACCTGGATGACTGGCTGATTGCAGCCCCCTGCAGGTTGGAGGTGGAGCGGTCCAGGGATCTGGCCCTCCAAGCCTGCTCTCAGATTGGCCTCCTCATCAACGAGGCCAAGTCGGAACTCATGCCTTCACAGGTGATTCAGTTCATCAGGGCAGAGCTCGACTCTCTTCAAGCCAGAGCCCGGCTCCCGGCGGACAGGGCCGAGGTCCTTTCCTCCTTTGCCCAATCATTTCTGGTTGGGCAATTGCGCCATGCCCGGGACTTCCTACACCTTCTGGGCCTCATGGCGGCCTGCACCAGCATGGTCCATTGGGCCCACTGGCATATGCGTCCCCTGCCATGGGGACTGGCCTGCCAATGATCACAGCACTCTGGTCCTCTGGACCAGCCAGTGACAGTGACCCAGGAGATGTGGGATGGCCTACAGCTCATCTGCAGGAGGGTATCCCGTTTGTCTGCCCCGAGCCGACGGTCACTCTAATGACCAACACCTCTCTGATGGTTTGGGGTGCCCATCTGAGGAAGGTCAAGGCCCACGGCCTCTGGTCCCCTCAGGAGTCTCGATGCCACATCAACCTGCTGGAGCTTCGAGCAGTGTGTCTAGCCCTCACCGCCTTCACTCCATTTGTATGGGGTCAAGTGATTCAGGTCCAGACGGACAACACCACGACCATGTACTACCTCAAACCGTCAGGGCGGGACGCACTTCTGGCCTCTGTGGAAGGAAGCTGTCTGCACTTGGTCTCTCGTGATCAGCCTGGAGGTGGATCTCCTAGCCATCCATGTGACAGGAGCCTCCAACAGTCTGGCCGATGCCCTCAGCCGGATAGGCACTGCATCTCACGAGTGGTCTCTCCTGCCGGAGGTAGTACAAGATCTGTTCTCCTATTGGGGCACCCCTCAGGTGGACCTGTTCGCCTCCAGGGAGAATGCGAAGCTGAGACTGTTTCATGCCTGCCCCCCTCAGCATGGCTCGCTGCAGGGGGATGCCTTCTCGAGGCCGTGGACCCCCGGGCCTCTTCTACGCCTTTCCCCCATTTCTCTTGATCCACTAGGTGCTTCTCAAGGCAAGCAGGGACAAGGCACAGGTGATTCTGGTAGCCCCAGACTGGCCCCACCAGTTCTGGTATCCAGATCTCCTCAGCCTCAGCTCCAGGCTTCCGAAGTGGCTTCCAGCCCACCCGGACCTGATCTCAGTCGACAAGGGGAAGGTACTCCATCCGGACCTTCAGTCCCTGCACCTGACAGCCTGGTTCCTGAGCGGCTAGAGTTTCAGGCCTTGGGTCTTTTCGACTAGGTCCTCAACGTCGTTGAGGTGTCCCATAAGGAGTCTACCAGAAAATGCTATGCCTTTAAATGGAAGAGATTCTCCATTTGGGGTCAGGACAAGGGGTTGGTCTCTTCTTCCTGTACATTGGCTAGCATTTTGGACTACCTGTGGTCCTTTTCTCAGCTAGGGCTTCGGTTGATGACCCTTAAGGTGCACCTGGCAGCCATCTCTGCTGACCGGGCATGGGCCGGCAAGCAGTCGGTGGTGCAGGAGAAGGTGGTCGGGTGCTTTTTCAAAGGCCTTGATCACATATCACCTCCGTGGGATCTACTGCTGGTATTGGCTAAGCTCATGGGCAAGCCATTCGAACCGATGCACAGGTGCGATATCTTCCACCTGTCATGGAAGACCGCCTTCTTGGTGGCTATTACGTCAGCCAGAAGGATGGGAGAGCTCCAGGCGATTTCCATCGAGTCTCCCTATCTGGTCTTCCACAGGGACAAGGTTGTCCTGCGCCCCCACATGAAATTCCTTCTAAAGGTGGTGTCGGAGTTTCACCTTAACCAGGTGTTGACTCTGCCAGTGTTCTACCCCAATCACACCTCGGAGGCCGAATATAGGCTCCATACTCTGGACCCTAGAAGAGCACTCACTTATTATAAGGAGCGAACAGCTGAAGTTTGGGGAGAGGTTCGCCAGCTGTTTGTCACCTACACTGAAGCCGCACCTGGCAGACCTGCAGCCAAGCAGACGATAAGCAGGTGGGTCACCTCCTGCATAGATCTCTGCTATAGGTTGGTGGGCATGGAGTCTCCCAAAGGGATAAGAGCTCATTCTACCCGCCATACCGCTGCTTCAATGGCTGCTTCTAGGGACATCCCTATCCAGGAAATCTGCAGGGCTGCTACCTGGAAGTCAGCACACACTTTTATTTCCCATTACCACATTGACCTTGAGTCACGCTGGGATGCTGGTTTTGGGACCTCGGTTCTCCAGTCCTTATTCTCCCAGTAAGTATCGGGGGTGCGCGCCTTGCCTCCCTCCTCCCAGAGAACTGCTAGGAGCCTGCCAGACAGTGTGGATTGAACAACATATCCACGTCCCTAGAAATACAGGTTACTCACCTGTAACAGGAGTTCTAGGAGTGGTATATGTTGTTCATCCACACGACCCACCCGACCTCCCCGGCTTTGACGTGCAACCTGGCTTCCAGCGGGCTAGATCTGGCGTCATGGGGCGGAGCCGAGGGTTTTACCACCCGGGTGGGTGGGAGGAGCCAGCTTGAAGACCTTCCGGCAAGATTTAAAGCGGCAAGGAACCTGCCAGACAGTATGGATGAACAACATATACTACTCCTAGAACTCCTGTTACAGGTGAGTAACCTGTAATTTTCTGCCATCCCCAGTTTCCAAGGACACTGCAAAGAGACAGGCAGTGTCAGAGACCCTGAACCACCTCATTCAAATCGGGGCCATTGTACCTGTCCCCCCATGCGAGCAAGGTCAGGGGGTCTACTCTGTTTTGTAGTTCCCAAAATATCACAGGGTTTTAGGCCCATCCTGGATCTGAAGTACCTGAACAAGTTTGTGCACCACACTGCCTTCAAGATAGAGTCCCAGAGGTCAATCACACGAGCTGTGCAGCTGGGGGACTTCCTAGCTTCGATAGATATGATGGAGGCCTACCTTCACATCCTCATCTGTCAGTCTCACCAGAAGTATCTCAGGTTCTCGATACTGGGCCAACATTTCCAGTACAGGGCGCTTCCCACTGGCCTTGCAACAGCCCCCAGGGTCTTCTCGAAGGTGCTGATTGTCCTGGTGGCTCAATTTCTACAGGAAGGGCATCATGTCTATCCTTATCTGGACAACTTGCTTGTTCGTGCACCGACATTGCCCTTGGCAAGGAGGTCAGTGCTCAGGACTATGGAGATGCTCGAGTCCCATGGCTGGGTAGTGAACTGGGAGAAAAGCTTTCTCGAGCCATCTCAGACCTTGGAACACCAGGGGGCAGTCTTCAACACAAAACAAGAGAAGGTCTTCCTATCGTCTTTCTGGAAGGAGCCTTTATTGATGAATGTTCAGTGGCTCAGGATGCAGTCATCAGCCTCTGCCCTCAGCCTGCTACGTATTTTGGGCCTCATAGTGACAGCAGTAGATCTGGTCCGGTGGGCTTGCTTTCACATGTGGCCCCTCCAAATAAGATTGCTGATGGCCTAGGATCTTACATCGGAAGATTATCAGGCCAGTATCTCTCTCACCCTCAACTACGTCACTCCCTGAGTTGGTGGGTGAATGTGCAGAATCTGAGCAAAAGGGTTCCACTGGAACTTCCCCCAGAGTTAATTCTAAGAACAGATTCCAGTCTGCACAGTTGGGGGGCAGTCCTGAACCAACTACCCACTCAGGGAACTTGGTCAGTGTAGGAACAGCATCTCCACATAAATGTCCTGGAAATAAGGGCAGTTTGCCTAGCTCTTCCGAGATTTCAAAGCCTGCTGCAGACCAAAGCAGTGAAAATAAGGTCAAACAACACTCACAGTGGTGTACATAAACAATCAAGGTGGCACAGAAGCAGGGAGATGCTCCAAGATGCCACCGATCTTCTCAGGTGCATGGAGGAGAATCTTCTATTTCTGTCAGCAGTACAGTTGGCAGGGGAGTTGAACATTCAGGCAGACTGGCTAAGTCACAAAAATGTTCACCCTGGGGAGTGGAGGTTGAACCTAAGAGGTGTTTGACCTCCTGTGCAGCAGGTGTGGTCAGCCTCAGAGCGATCTGTTCTCCTCCAGCTGTAGTGCTCAGACTCCAAGGTTTTTCAGCCAGACAACCAAGTAAGTGTGGAGATTTACACTGGAGTTCTGGTTAAGACAAAGGGGTTTAGCCAACCCACATCTCCTGTACCATCCTTTACAAGTTTAAAATAAAACACTCACCGTTATCAATTTGTTTGGGGCTGTTTTCAGCTAAAACCAGCCTATGCTTAGGTGATTTCATATTCAATGAAAGACGTAAGCGTGAAATATGGATATGTTTGGGAGGAGAATTGGGGGGCTATGGCAAGGGCGGGTTAGGTAGGGTGGGCAGTATTAAAAGCTGCACCTGCCTTTGAGAAGTGTGATTTAAAAGCACCAGTAAGTTGCTGTTTGTCTGAGATTGCTACATTACAAAATTGCAGGGAAACCAGCAACCCCTTACTGACACCATTTTTCTGAATCTGTTTGATAGTCTGCCAGAATTTACGAGGGCTATTATTAGGTGAAGTAAGTTGGACTGCTGGAAGTGCCTCATAGCATTTCTTACAGATGAGGTACACCAATTGCAGAGTATACAAAACTGTAGTAGAGACAATGTCAGAGTTAAACTAGGGACAAAACTGATTGTATGTACTTCAGAGGCCAAAGTGGAAAGGTGGCTGGGCCCAGGATGGACTTGAAATTACCAGAGAACAGGAGAAGTAGAATATGTCCCTACACAAACACAAAAGAGAAGTTGTAGCCAGAAATGGGTATGACATTACAAGACTGTAGGAGACAGAGCAGGTAGAGCAATAAATGAAGGCATAGGACATGGATATTTTACTCATGTGATAATAGGCGGTATCAGCACTTCAGCACTGGGAGGAATGAGGACCTCATAAGAGGTACCAGAAAGGAAGGGTGAGGTAGCGTAAACAGGGATTGCTGAACGTAAATAACCAGGATGTATAAAGAAGCAGGAACACCTGATGTAGCTGTAGAGAAGAGAACAGAGGATTAGGCCCAGCATGGGTGACAGCTTAGCCATTCGTAGATGTCACAAGGGGGAGTCAGATAATGACAGGTACTGTAATACAGCAGTGCAGGATAGGTCAGCAGATGGCTTGTGTAAGACAATAGATTACAGGCAAAACCAGCAAATGCAAATGACAACAAATATGCATAGCAAAACTCAAACGAGGTAAGCAGGTCCAAAGTTTTGTAAATATAGCTCATGACAGTGTTAGAACTCTGCAGTTGCAGTGTGGGGCAGCAGAGGGTGCAAACCTGGGAAGCAGGGTTTCTTGCTGACTGCTGACTCACCAAGCTGGTGCCCCTATATGTAGCCTTCTTGTGCTTCGGCCATTACTCGGAGGACCAATTGGTGAGATAGTCAGGAAGAAGTAAAAAGTCCAGAGAGTCAAGGCAACCAATTTGCTGTGTGGTCGTGAAAACAAAACACAGGCTTTTTCTGAGCGTGGAAAGGGATCCAGTCTGCAACCTGACGCCCTTGGCCGCCAGCTCTGGCCACAGGAATGGGTAAGCAAGAACCTGCAGAGCATCTGTGGCTGTGAGAAAGGCCTAGAGAGAGAGTTGTCTTGAACCCTTTGAGAGCATGCAAGTAAATGCACTTACCCAGGTTTATGTATATGCGTGTCTCCCTGAAGGCTCCCCAGTACATCTTTGACCTGCTAAAGGTCAGGATCAGCTGGACAGATCTTTTCTCTTCTGCCAGATTACAATTTGACAGCCCCACTGCAAAACAATGTAGGGAGACGGTGCTTTGCCATCAGAGGCCCCAGATGTTGGAATTCACTACCCAGTGACCCAAGTCCCCATTCAAATCTTTTGCCAAACTGGTGGATCCTTTCTCAGAGACATAAGTGAAACACCATCTTGCGTACACTGCATGGGTACCTGATTGTATTAGCATATACAGTTTCTATGAGCCCTGCTGCAATGCATTTTAAGTCTTAAATTTACCTGCCTATAATATTCCTATTAATATGTTTGTATGAATTTATTTATTTACTATACTATTCTGCAGCTTGTGTGTTTCATATGTACTCATTCTGAATGGGACACCACTGATAATGAGCTTCAGCTCAATGGTGTTCCCTTTTCGATAACTCAAATAAACTTAATTGCTTGATTGTTCCCTTTCGTATTCATGCAGTGCGTACCACAGGTAACTGTATTTGGCTCCCTTATAAATAAATAAATTCTGATCAGTGATATCAGTGTGCTGCGGCTAATCAGTGATCTATATTTAGAATCCCACTGTGTGAGGCACACTGGTCCATTGGTTAGAGCACTGTAATTGGAGGTAGCAGGTTTGAATCCCCCCGAAGCCACTTACTCATAGAGCAGCTTACTTGATCTCTTTTGTGATTCTGTCCCTCTCAACAGTTAAAACTGGGTGGCAGTTGGACCTCACTGAAAACAAGATGCTAGGTCTCAGTTGTGCCATCCCAGGTAAATACACTAAAATAACGTTTCCAATCCAAAGACCAGTCAAACTTCTTTATCCAGTTTGACCTGGATTACCTGGCAACTTGGAAAAGGCACTCCAGTATGCTCATCGTTGTCTCAAAAACAAAGATCATAAGCAAACCCAAATCATTCCTACCCCCTCTGCAGAATGGTACATAAACAAGTGGTCTGTGAAGCTGAGTTGGTAGGTCTTCTTGCTATACATGATTAAAAATTTGACATACACTGTAGCTCACATCTTTTCAGTAAACGTGTATATAATATCAGTATTCTTAAAGGGGAACTGTCATTTACAGGATTTCTTAATGTCTGAAAGCTCATAGACCGCTAATTTGAGTGAGCCATTGTGTTTATTTGTGAGTATTTGCAGTCCTGAGTTATTCATATGTAAATCAGCCTGTAATTAAGTACTGGGGGGAGCCATCTGGTTTAGGCCCCTGACAGGAAATGTCACAGAAGGACTTGGTTCTCCTTTGACTGTAGGTTAAATAGGAGTGTATGTTTTGTTAAGTGTGTTTTAAGGTGTTATTACAGCATTTTCTACATTTATAATAATTGCTTTGTATGTGCATTGGAACTAGTGAGTTATCACCTTTATGTTTCAAATTGTTAGTAAAAATAATCCATCTTCAGGATTGCTTTAACCTCTAGGCTATACTGCCAGCTGATCATCAAAAACTAAACATCTCAAGGCTGGCTCTGTGTTGCCAACAGGTATTGGGGCCCCATATCAGGATCTCTAACCCTGGCTGTGTTCATGTAAGTACAGATTTCTGGGGCTTCCACAGCACCAACTTCTGTCTTTTTCCATTCTTTCTCTTATAGACGTTTCTCTTACAATTTTAGGTGTGAACTCAGGTCCGTACCTACTAGCCTGGCATCATGGGGCCAGCCTTAAAATGTGTGCTTTTTGATTATTAACTGGCAGTACAGCCTTAAGAGCTGGGAGCAAGTTTCATTCATCGAACAAAATGGGTTTTGATTCCATTATGCTCTACTCGTATATTGTGTGACCAGAGCAAGTCACTTAACCTCCCTGTGTTCCCTAAACACACCCTGGAACAAGCTGCTGCTCAGTGTGTCTTTCCTGGACATAGTAAAAACAATCTGAGAATCCAATCATGGTAGCAGGCCTGCTATTTAATACTGTTCCCTTCTGTAAAGCTAACTCTCTATATAGCTACCTTGTCACAGTGGGGATCATAAATATGAGACTGCTAATAAAAAAATCTACAAATTAAAACTGATGCTGCATCTCGACGGCAGCCCACAGCAAACTGCAGCTCAGTGCTCCCCACCTTGAGTTCAGTGCCGACCCTCCTGCTGAACTCCATGGTGCAGAAAGCTACTCCACAAAATAAATAAATAAAATAAAAGTGCATGGTTCCATTCTGCTGACCACACATAGACTCTTCCAGCAGCACCAGCCTCCCATTCCAAATGGCTCAGGACTGTACTGCAACTTGTCTACCTGGCTGCTCCAAAAACAGGGAACTCTGCTCGCCACTCAGCCAGGCTCACAACAGCTCCAATAAGTAAAAATACAGGACCGCACCTGCAAAATGGAGCGATCTGCTCCACACTTGGCCCTCCTGCATCTTACCTCATGGCTCAGCACCACTCATATGCACTGCAGCTCTCCATTGGTCCTGCAGCCATATCGAGGGCCCAATTCTACCTTGGTCCTCCACCTTGCTCCCCAACCACAGCTCTGCTCTGCCCTCCCCAGCGGCCACTCCAAGAACCGCTCCACACAGGGAGCAACACAAGAAACCGTGGCTCCTCCACTGACCCACTCGCTCCTGTTCTGCCCTCCTCACAGCTACATGGCGCCGCTGCTCCCCACAGCCCCAACAAATACATTAAAATACAGGGCTGCAACACTGGCAACAGAGCGGTCCTCTATCCTGCTCAGCCACGCAACACCACAAGGACCATATAAATAACTCAACGGAGCAAACAGAGACGAAAAAAAAAATCAAACTGCAAGTAAATACTTGACTGCTGCATACGGAGCGATCCCCACTCTCTGCCTCACCAGCTCCTCTCCTGCCAAATTACTGCAGTTCTCTTCTCGCCCCCAGAACCACTCGGAGCTGATCCACTCCCAGCAAAGCCATACAGAACTAAATGCAGAAATGGTGGACAGTCAAATAAGCTGCCCGACTCACAAGGCAGCAGAAAAGCTGCCGCTCAGGACCACATCGGAGCATAATTAAAAAAGATAAATCGGGAGCAGGGGAAACATAAAAATAAAATAACACAGTGCTCCAGGAATCTCATGCAAGGCACAGTATTCAACATTGGGAGGAAATTAAATGAAAACTGACAGCATCAAAGCACAGTAAACACATGGCAGCAGTTGAAAATAAACAAGCAGCAAAGAAATATAGAAATTTCCCCACCAAGTTGTGCCACTCACCAAAAGTCTGCCATTTTTCTCTGTCAGGGTTTTGGAAGAAGGCAGCAGCATAGCAATAGCCATTTTGTCCCTTGCAGTAGCTCCAGGCAGCCTCGTGGCAAGAATCCTCCATCTTGATTTACAAAAAACAATGAGGAAGGAAGTGACCCTTGATCCCCTCTGCTGGTGGCCATCTTGCTACAGTCAGGCCAGTCAAATCCCACAGGAACTGCATGTCAGAGTTCGGTGGCCATCTTGTGAAGGGCACAAATTAACCTCACTCCAATGAAATCAATGGCAGTCCTATTGAAATGAATGGACACTGCAACAAATAGCTGACTTTTATACTGAAACCTTTATTTAAATAACTAACACAGAATTGAGTGAAAATTCTTCATTAAGACGTCATTTGATGAACTTTGCAAAAAAAAATTTACTTTTCTCTACAAAAATAATTTTTGCTCGGCACTTCATCCACGACACGACGTCCCATCTCCTGCATGATGGCAACTCCTTCTCACCAGTACGACCTTCCATCAGTGAAGCACAGCTCATCTCCAACCACAGTGTCTGACGATGCAGATATGGGCACCAGTCCTTCCAGAGTTCTACCTTCACCCACCTCAAGGTCGTGGGGCTACAAAATCTAAACAATCCTCCATGACATCCAGTCTTCTGTTTCCACTCAAGGAGCACCAGCTATGCAAGCCATTCAAGACAACCTGGCCTACATTAAAGCTATTTTACCACAGTCCATGGTCCATACCAGCTTACAACCAGTACCCTTCTCAGCCTTGCCTCATGAAGATGCTGTCGATTGGCAGGAACAATTCCAAGCATGGATTTCTTTCAATGGTTGGACTGATCCCTTGTGCATGTCTAATGCCTTGCACTTGCTTCTGAGAGGGACTGCCATTTCCTGGTTCAACGCACTTCCAGAACAAGTAAACGTGGACACTGCCACCCTGTATATGACTTTCAAACACCATTTTCTTTAAGCACATCCACCCTGGTTATTGGAGCAACAACTGTGGGAAAGTACCATGCAACCCATGGAATCTTGAAGCCTTCATAGTGGACATTGAGTCTTGCTGGAAATGTCTACAGAAAGCCGAGAAAAGAACAAATCACCACCTTTGTCTGGGGACTGCTTCCTCTATTCCGGCTTTATGTAATCCAACAGAAACAGACAACCTGGATGGACACAATCCAAGCGGCACGACTTGCACAAGAATCCATAGCAATATCCCAGGCTACCAGTGTATGAGCACGTTTGTTACAGTTAGCTGCACTCGTAACGTGTCCAGCAGCAGCAATCAATGATAGAGACGCTCACTGCAAGTATCAATACTCTGCACCGCAGCTCAACTGCATCTTCTGCTACCTCTGTCAATGTCCTTCAACCATTTTGACAGCGACCTGATCCACCTCCACCTCCACCTTCACGAGAACCAGTAATCTGCCAGTGATGTTGATTCAGGGGACATACTGTCGCTGTCTGCCAAAAGCTAAAGTACACACAGAAATCAAGAGAACTACAGGTGCCCACCACCGCACAGTCAACAGGGTAACCACAGTTACTCCGAGGATCAGGAGAACACAGCAACTGACTGCCCCTCTGACTCTTGCAATTCAAACAAAACGCATCCTCCAACTGCAAACTCAGGCAAACACTCTCTTCCAGGAGCAAAGGTAGCTGTCATCTGATCACCTCCCCCAGCTAACTACGTACCTGTAACTATCAGAGATTGGTCCACACATGCCTTGGTCGACACTGCAGCAGAAATATCCATTATCAGCAGCAGTATTCTGAACAACCAAGCTGTTCGTCGCATAGCTAATGTCTCTCCAGCTGACCTAAAGTACATTATCACAGGAAGCACAGCTACAGTACCTATCACAGGCGTGGTTCATCTCAAGCTCCACTTTGGCTCGCAGCAAGCTACTGTCAGGTTTTACATAGTGCCTGATCTTCAGCCTGCAATAATTCTTGGCCTGGACTTCCTCAAAGCTCACAAAGACATCCTAGACTTTGCCTCAAACTGTCACTAGATCCTTGGAGGCAACTCGCAGCAATAGACCCAGTCACTGTGCCTCCTCAGTCAGAGATGGTTTTGATTACCAAGATTCGGGGTGAACCACTCCCACAAGGTGTTGTTGGCATTGTCATGGGATCCCCCATGCTGCATTCGTCAGGTCTCCTTCCAGGAAATACCTTATCAGCGGTGCATGGTGGCGCAGTCTACCAAAAATTCTGCAGCTTCACAGATGAGCCTGTGGTCATCTCAAAGGGTGCCAACATTGGAAAGTTTGTCTGTTTTTTCTTTGGGGGACCAGCTCCATCTCATGCAAGAACCTCAGCCTGGTTCCACCTACTCTAGTCCTATCATGACTACTACAACTTCAACACAGTTACAGTACTCCTCAGTCAGTGACTATCCTCTTCGAAACTTCCAGCATCTCCAACAGAAAAGAAACAACTTCTGAAATTCCTGGAGAAGTACCCAGATGTCTTTGTGGGTCCAGATAACAAGCCGGGATACTGTGACATCCTGCGACACACCATCAAAGTGCAGCCCAACCAGAAACCAATCCGTCAGCGAGCCTACAAAGTGGGACACAAACAAACAAGTCCTCGAGGACATAATCAAACACTTGCTCAACCAAGACATTGTTGAAGAGTCTATAAGTCCCTGGGGTGCACCTTGTTTGCTGGTGGTAAAGAAGGGCAAAGGGTATTGTTTTGTGGAATACTACAGAAAACTCAAGTGCCTACATGGTGCATGATCCTCAACTGTTGCCTACAACTGAAGATGCTTTCGAGAGATTTGGTGTGGCAAGTCCTGCTTATTTCACCACTCTAGACCTTCATAGTGAGTTTTATCAAGTTTCCATTGATCCAGTTTCTCATCCATATACAGCATGGCACTGCCCCTTGGGACTTTTTCAGTTGAAATGTCTGCCTATGGGTCTTTGGAACAGTCCAGCCACATTTCAGCATGTTATGGAAGCTGTACTACGTGGGTTGTCTTGGAAATCTTTCCTAGTCTACCTGGATGATGTGACTGTCTTCAGCAGAATTTTGCCGGAGCACCTCCAGCATCTCAAAGAAGTGTTCAAATGTCTCAGACAAGCCAATCTCAAACTTCGCCCAGAAAAGTGTTGTTTTGCACAGCATCAGATTCATTACCTGGGACATGTGGTTAGTTCTCAAGGCATCTCTCCAGATCCAGACAAGCTCTCAGCAGTCAAAGACTATCCAGAGCCTAACAATCTCTAAAGACCTTCAAGCTTTCCTGGGCTTGTCTGGCTACTACTGAAAGTTCATTTGCAATTATGCCAAGATCGCAGCTCCACTGTATGCCCTCAATAAAAAAGGATGTGTCTATGCATGGACTTCCGAATGCAAAGAGGCCTTTGAAACCTTAAAACAAAACCTAATCGCTTCTCCATTATTAGCCTACCCAAGGTTCGACCAACCCTTCAAACTCTACTCAGATGCTAGTTCCTTTGCAGTGGGCGCTGTGCTCTGTCAAATTCAAGATGGAACAGAACGAGTTGTCTCCTATGCTGGGAGCTCTCTTTCCTCAGCTGAGCAGAACTATGGCATCGCAGAAAAAGAATGTCTAGCCATGGTATTTACCGTAAAGAAATATGACTGCTACCTTCGCTTTTCCTCCTTTGCAGCTATCGTTGATCACTCTGCCTTCAGATTATTTGAAATGAAGGAGCCAGTAGGCAAGTTCGCCCGATGGATCTCCATGCTGCAGTCCTACAACTTTGAAATTCAGTACAGACCAGGTTGAGTTCATTAAAATGCCGATGGTGTAAGCTGGAGATGATATCCCTCTGCATCCTCCTCAACTAATGAAGAATGCTGCTTACAAGCTGTTCCCTTCCATGCCATGGATGTGCTTCCTGTGGACACTCCTACAGCACCTCAGATTGCTTTGCTGCTACCAACTGCTTCTACAGAAAGACACACAAATCCTCAGTTACTGCAAGCAGCCAAAGAGCTTCTCATCTCCTCAATATCCGATCTGTCCCTGGAACTGTTAAAACACAACAGAGCTGACACTCAATTTATGGACTTAATCACCTACTTAGAGTATGGAACCTTACCGCAACAAAAGAAGCATCGTCAAGATGTACTTTTCTTTGCTTCGCAATACTTCCTTAATGACGATGTGCTTTTTCACGTTTGGACCAAGGAAGGCAAGGGTCATCGCACGGATAGAACTCATGTACAGCTAGTTGTGCCAGCCTCTCTAATCAATCAAGTTCTTCACTCCACTCATGCCTCTCCACTTTCTGGAGGTCATATGAGAATCCACAGAACTCTTGAAAAGACAAGGCTTCACTTCTTCTGGCCTTACATGAACAGGGACATTGTCCGATTTGTAAAATCCTGCCAGCCGTGTTCTCAAAGAAAGCCTCCTGCCAAACCGACAAAGGCACACATCATTCCAATGCCTGTAGCCACTGAACCATTCCAAAGAGTCAGCACTGACATTCTTGGGCCCTTGTCAACATGCTCTGAGTATGGCAACAAATAAGTCCTTGTTTTTGTGGACTGCCTAGCAAAGTATTTGGAGCTCACCCCCCTAAAGACATTAAAGCTGCCACTGTGGCAAATGCCTTTCTCAACACCGTCATTTGTCATCACGGTACCCCATCGTACCTACATTCAAACAGAGGCACTAACTACGTGTCCACCATTGTCCGAGAAACATGCAAAGTTCTTGACATAAAAAGACACATACCACAAGTTACCATCCACAATGCAATGGACAGAGTGAAAGAATGATGTCTACCATTCTCAGCACACTTTCCAATTATCTGGATGAGACTCACAATACCTGGGGTCGTTTTGTTCACTTTGTGCAATTTGCCTACAATACCAGCCCTTGTGTCGACAGCACAGAATACACACCATTCTTCTTAGTCCATGGACGTCACCCAAGAACTCCACTGGACAGGGATTTCTCGCCGCTAGAAGTTCCCAAGTCAGCTTCTTCTTTTATTATTTCTATACTGGAACAGCTTGAACTTGCCAGATGTGTTGCAATCACCATGTTGGGCCAGAGAAAATCTGCAATGCAGAAAATGTCAGCAGCCAAGTCGCATGAGCCTTCAATCTCTATTGGGGACATTGTGTATTTGTTCCGACCTGTCTATGTTCTGGGCGCCACGAAGAAACTGCTTCGCCCCTGGACTTGTCCATTCTGCATCATAGAAAAGCTTCCTCCTGTCCACGTTCATCTGTGACGCAAGTCAGAGGGAAAGCTGGTACACAACAAAGTCCATATAAACTGACTGAAGCATGGGTACCTGAGTAACAACCTTCCAGATGACCCCAGTCCACCTACCAATGAAGGTGCCCTTGAGCCTGCCATCCTCTCTGAAGCTGAGATCCCTCCAGATAACTTGCAACTAGTTCCTACAGATCTTCCCACTCCTGACACTCTCCAGCTGGATTCCATTTTGCCAGATGCTTTGCCTGGGACTTCCTCCTCTTCTTCTTCTTCTTCCTCTTCCTCTTCCTCTGACTCTCCTGTATACACATCGGTGTACCAGATCAAGAAAATCTTAAGAAAGAAGTTTACTAATGGATCCTGGACTTATAGAGTCAAGTGGTGTGGATTTGACCATGGCCAGAACTCCTGGGTCACTTTTAATGACCTGACCCCCATCCTGTCAGTAACTAGTGCAATCAACGCATGCCTCCATTCCCACTGACTGGAAAAGTTGACGGAGGTCTTGAACTTTTGCAAACCGGACTCAGTATGGTTTTGGACTAATTCTTCTACTATGATAGTCTCTGTCTTTAACTGGTTTGCAGTAAATGCCGTCTTGTACCTATATTATTCAACTGTTCTGATGATGCTGCATTCCTGCATATAATGCTTTTCCCCCCTTAGCAATGCCATTAGATAGTTCCATGTGTTTTGATTGAGTCTGCTACTGCTAATAAAGTTTTGGCCTGCATTCTAGGTATCCTCCTGCTGCTACCCTTCGCTCTCTTCCCTTTTCCTTCCCCCACACTTTAGCGCTTGTGGCATGACCAAGCCTCAAGTACTGTTGTGTTTCCCTCTCTCTGGTACTCTGACTGGTCCCCCGTGTAGTCCAGTTTCTTTCCTCCTCTCCCCTTCCCTGCAGTGGAGTACTGTTTTGTGAAAGTAATGCCTTGAAATGCATGAAAATTTTTTTTTTGCCTTAATTATCTCTAATTAGAAACTTTATAGATTTATTGCTTGTTCGAGTGGTGCTCGCATTCACTATCCCAGCAGTGATGTGAAGCATACATTAAGCATGGGACTTAATGATAAGCTGCCACCCTTTTAAGAGCACTTAGAACCTGTATGTATCTATTTGTTGCACTGCCTGGCAGTGCCATGTACTGTATGACTGCCAGTCCGAGAATTTGCCAGTCTGGACCTTGTCTCCATGAAGAGAACATCTACAACACTGAATAAACCTGTATGTCTTATTTTATGTGTCCGTCCAGTTATTTGCACGGTCCAGATGGGATCCTCACCAGCAGCAACCGAAGGGTCTGGCAGATCTCATTTAAGGTAAGGAGTCCTTTAGTGGCAGGCCAAATAACCAAAACACCATGAGATATCACCTTTACATTTCAAACTGTTAGTAAAAATAATCCAGTAGAATTGTGGAATTGTTATGGTAGAAAATATCATTCAACCCAAAGTATTTCAGTAAGAAACTGTTATCATTTTAACTTCATCAGAAAGAAGTAAAATACTCTTTAATGGTGATAATTCTTTGCATACGGATAATGGCACTTTTACCTACATACAGATAATGGCACTTTTATCTCCAGTTACAACCTCCTGGTTGATATTTTTGGTTACAACCGGGAGGTTGTAATCAGCACCTGTCAGTCAAGTGCAACTGCAGAAAGCTAATTGGCACGTAGTTTCTCTGTGGGCGGGCTGAACATCTTGCCCAACATGGTGGCTCCGTTAACAAGCACCGGTACTAGCACTCAAGCTTTGCTTCAAACCGTTAAGGTAAGTAAGATTTAAAGTATTTTTAAATATCTATCTTTTTGATCCTGCCTTGAAAATTAAAAAAACCTATCTGGTTGATCCTGCCACTCGTACCCTTCGAGCATGTCTCATACTTGGCAGCTATGCCGACAGCCCATGACTTTTCAGAATGCCACTTCCACTGTAATGTAAAAAAAGAAAGGAAAAAAAAACACAAAAGAAAAGAGAAAAAAAGGAAGAACCAGTCGGTGTGTGTGTGTCTGTCTCTGACAGAAGTGCTACACTAACTGAACTGTGCCGAAAGGGAAAACAATTATCACCATTAATTAAATAAAATAATGTGTGTGTATAAAAACAGAATTTTACATGCACCTGTGGTGTGGGTTGCTTTTATGTAGCATCCCACACCCTGGGTGTGTGTGTAAAATTCTGTTTACACACACCCACCCATATATTATTCTATATTTTAAAAATGCTTTTCAGGTTATGCATGTTTTAACAGTGTTGTCCATCTATGTGTTTTTTGCAATTAATGAACAAGTAATTGTGTTCTATTTTTTTCTTTTCAAGTCAAATCTGGATGGAAAGAGCATAATATTTTCAGAATCATAACACATGCTCAGATTGTTTTTACTGTCTTTGTCCAGGAAAGGCACGCTGAGCTACAGCTTGTTCCCATTTACATTTTGGGGGCACAGGGAGGTTAAATGACTCTCTCTGGTCACACAATATACAAGTAGAGCATGTTGGAATCAAAACCCATTCTGCTGGATGAACGAAACTTGTTCACAGCTCTGAAGACTGTACTGCCTGCTAATAATCAAAAACTACACATTTTAAGGCTGGAACTCATGATGCCAGGCCAGTAGGTACTAAGCCACATTTGCAACTTTAAGACCTGAGTTCACTCTCAAAATTGTAAGAGAAAAGGCTGTTATAGAGGGAATAGAAAAAGACAGAAGTTGGTTCTGTGGCAGCCCCAGAAATCTGTACTTACATGAACACAGCCAGGGTTAGATATCCTGATATGAGAACCCAATACCTGTTAGCAACACAGAGCCAGCCTTGAGATGTTTAGTTTTTGATGATCAGCTGGCAGTATAGCCTAGAGGTTAAAGCAATCCTGAAGATGGATTATTTTTACTAACAGTTTGAAATGTAAAGGTGATAACACACTAGTTCCAATGCACATACAAAGCAATTATTATAAAAGTAGAAAGTGCTGTAATAACACCTTAAAACACACTTAACAAAACATACAATTTCCTGTTTAACCCACAGTCAAAGGAGAGCCAAGACCCTCCGTGACATAATTTCCTGTCGGGAGCCTAAACCAGATGGCTGCCCCCAGCCCTTAATTACAGGCTGATTTACATATGAATAACTCAGGACTACAAATACTCACAGATAAACGCAATGACTCACTCAAATTAGCTTTCTATGGGCTTTCAGACATTAAGAAATCTTGTAGATGACAGTTCCCCTTTAAAACATGTGACCTCCCTGAAAGTATTCTAGTCAACTTGCATAACTCACTTGGTGGACCACAATTTAAAATGCTACGTGAGAATCATATTATTTATTGATTTTATTTAAAATTGCTGTCCAGGAAAGGCACACAGTTCCCCAGGGACATTTAGCATTTCAGGGCTGATATGCTTTAATAGACTCCAGATATACTTTCTGAACTCTTCCACTCCATTGAAACGAATGAGAGCCGAATCCCAATGATTTCAAAAGGTACAAGACGTAAATGTACTGTAATAGATGATCTCTTCCCTAGCATTTGTCTACTACACCAGTGCTACATATTGCTTTCATAGCTTTTAGTGTACAGAGTAAATGGTTCAGGAGAAACTGTCGGTCCAGTTCGCATCAGGATTAAAAAAGTAAGACATTACTTTTTTTTTCATTTTTTTCCCTTTCAGGATCGCAAAGCGATTTTTAGCGTACATATCTTCTGAACCACGTTTTTCACATACTAATGCTTCACGTGTTTGTAAAGCTGTGATTCAGAGCTTTGCAATTATATACAGCATTAGTAAGGCAGATGAGCTTGGGAGATCATCTGTATCCATTATATTCAAATCAGGTTTTCCAAAGAAGACAGCAAGTCATGGCTGTCTCATAGCTGCTTAGCATGCAGACCAAGAATCTAATGTATCTGTCAGCAAAAATGTTTTGTATGAACTCAAGGCTAGCCACTTTATCCTGACATGGTAGTATTAACATCTGATGTCAGAATACACCATCTCTGACCGGCCCCGGGGTGCAGAGGATTGAGGCATCGAATGCCACACTTCCCCCACACTGGTGACACAGGTTGGGGGGCTGGACCAGGGTTGCTCGGGGGGCTGGCCGGGGGAAGAATGAGCAAGTGTCCAAAGATTGCTCTTCTCTTTCAGGGAGAAGGTAGACAGAATGCACTACTGCTAGGCTGCCAACCAGCGATGGCTGGGTGGTGCAGCAAATGGTCGCCCATGCTGAAGGCCAGGCACAGATGTTGAGGCTTACAGGATATTAACCTTGTGTGTGCGTCATCGCACTTATACTGGCCCCGATTGGGGAGGAAGAAAAGTGTAAAAAAAAACCTCTGGTAGCAGGATGAAACCACCGACCACACAGGCTCTGTACCACATACCGGGACCCACTCACCCATAGAGGTAGGATGTAGTGGGGAATCCCAGGGACGGTGGGTGATGGATCTGGGGTTCACTGAGGAAGCAGAACTGCATGACAAAAAATTAAGAATGTACCCTCTGGTGTTTTGTTTTTTCCAAAACTATTTTGAGGGCTTGCCCGCCTCCCTCATGATCTCTGACTTTTGTGCAGAGATTTTCATATCCTTTATTAAATCCCTAGGGAGAACCCAACGTGCGACCGTTTGTGTGTGTGTGTGGGGGGGAAGATATGCTAAGAATACTACTCCTACAACCTGTCTTGCTCTGTTCTTCATTGCCTACTCCTCGGGAGGACTGCACAGTGCCACAGATTCTTTAAACTAATGGAAAATCCTGTCCATAAACTCCCATTACCTCATCAGAGTAATGTAACCTCACCATTATAATACTAGGGGAAAATCCAGCATTACACTAAAACAGCAAAGGTGCAGGGGTTAAAGTTTACAGCCACCAAAGCATGGCGTGTTCCTTTGTAGCTTCTGCTGAACTTCCCCTATTTTGATTAAAAGACCTTAGAAATTAGCCTTTTCTTTATTATTTTAATACTTTTGCTGTATATCACTGTGGGGCTGTCAGGGACCAAATTAGAGTCCTGGTGGCATGTAGAGACCAAAAATATTGTTGGCAGATGGAGGAGGCAAATGAGGGCAGCAGGCTGGGAGTAGAAGCACGAGGGCTACAACATTAGACTCTGGGGAGCCGGAACCTACTGTTTTAGAAGTTTTACAAGTCGTAAAATCTTTGGACAGTTGTTTGGCAGCCCTTGATGAAAAGGTCTTGGACTTTCAAACACTGATTTTAAAATGCAGCTCTGCACTTCAGTCTGCCATTTCAAAACACAATGATCTTACTTCGAGAGGGTTCCTGCAGTAGGTCTTCACATATAGCACTGCAACCAATGGCGTCGGGTCCGAACAGCAAACTGGTAGATAGCAATCATCATCGGGGACCGCCCCCGACATCGGGCTTCGTGACATCAGCCCAGCTATAAAAGAGGCAGTCCCGCACCCGCTGTCCAGTTCTTTCCTGCCATCGCCTCAGTACTTTCAGCACGCGATAGAACAGCGATCATACGTCTGCCATTTTGTCGAAGTTTTCCTAGCCTCAAAGCTATTTTTCTTCTAATTGTTTCACTCATATTTGATGTCTTCTAGACAGAAGAAGAAGGGCTCGAAGTGTAGCGCTCAAATCCCACAAAGGGACAACCATTCCTGTTGCCTCCTCTGCCTTGGTTCCAAGCACAACACCCAGGAGTGCTCCATCTGCAAGGCCTTCAACCAGGTGACCCGAACCAGGTGTAAGTGGACCCTCAAGGCCCACCTCCTGACCCGATGACTGGCGTAGATGGAAAAGGAGCTCCAGGAACTGTGGGATAGGTCATCGTCACCGGGTCCTAAAAAGAAGAAAAGCAAGGAGAAGCGCCGGGACCAGAGTCCGTTGCCACTTGGGAGGCCCTCCGAAACTGTGAGTACTTCAGCTAGTGCCCTGTCTGTTTCTTTAGGCTGGGCACCTTCTCCCCCTCCTGCTGAGGTGAGCGGGCAGCCAGGTGTAGCCTAATTTGGAGGTTTATGTCACCTGCCTAGCTGATAAGACACCCCTTGACCCCGTCGAAGGGTGCATGGCTCCTGCTGATCAGACTAGCGGCGGTCTCCGGACTTCCACTAGCCCAGCATGGTTCGATCAGTGGGACAATGGCTCCTCCGTCGTCTGCCCGGATCTTTCCAGTCTCACGTCAGGCTCCAGTTTGGCCCCCAACGCCGGACAGAGTGAGCAGCAGAGCGACCCTTCGTTCTCTAGGGTCTTACACCAGAGGGACTCGCCACCTGATCCACTGATTTTCCTGCCAGCGAGATTGCCTTCGGACCTACTGTCAGGGCTCCTTCGGGACCTTCCCCCCTTGCCAGGCCTACCACCATCTCCAGACATTAGTCTGCCACTGACTAGGGATCTACTCATGGAGCCTCCCCCCCTTCGGGACCTTCGGGAGCCCTCCCAGATCCCGCGCCTCCCCAAGGCATCATGGCACTTCCCCGGCAGGACCAGATCCTCCGGGCGGGTTTCTGGGCTCAGACCCCATTGTCCCGCCTCTGGGTTGCCTGCCATTGACTGCACAGTATCAGACGTCAGGCCATGTGCTTTCGACGCTGGGATACCCAATGCTGGGATAACCAGACGCTGGGATACCCTGGGTACTTGTACTATCCACAAACGGGTTATCACTACCCTTCTTGGCCTCAATAACCAGGCCATCCTACCTTCCAGCCTCCTCTTCTGCCACCTCCTGCTCCAGAGACATCCCCCCAATTGTGGCAGGAGGCCAGAACCCAGCTGCTGTCGGAGCTTAGGCAGTCTGTGGGGGAACCTCCCTAGCCTAGGGCGCCCCCTCCACAGCATCCTTTGGGCAGAGCTTCGGGTTTTCTTGCTGTGGGTACCGCTGGTATAGAACCCTCCATTCCCAGCAGCTCTGAGCCCTCTGATACAGAATCTGAAAATGAACCTTCGGACCCAAGATCTCCAATTGAGGTATCCTCCTAAGGAGTCACCCAAGTCTCCTCCAGAGGACCCATTTTCTGGAGAGCTCTTGCACTCCATACAGGCAGCCGGAGGCTGACCCACAAAAGAGGTGGATCCACCACGAAAAAGGCTAGCAGAGCACCTGGATCTTACTACGCTTGATCCCATCCCCATCCCCCCATGGATGGGACCCCATAAGGACTTGGTGACCACAATATGGCAAGAACCGTCCTCCCTACCAGCGGTCTCCAGGAAGGCAGACTGGAACTATTATCCCCCGGAAGGGATTCAACACCTTAATTCCCATCCTAAGGCTGACTCCATGGTAATTACTGTTGCTCACAACTGATCAGTCCAGCCGAAACACCTGAGTTCCTCACTGCCAGCAAAGAACTCTCATCAGTTAGACCAGTTCAGGCAAAAAATCTATTCTTCTTCCTCCTGTGGTATTAGGTCTCTCAACTATGTCTCGCACATGGTTGCTTTCCAAAAAGCTACTCTTTCAGAGCTGGAAAGGGATCTACTTGAGGTTCAGGATGAAAACCTTAGGAAGAAGCTCTTGGATAAGGTCATGATGGGAAAGTCCTCATGTCGTCACGCACTCCGTGTGACATACAACTCGGTGGATTCAGTGGCTAGAGCGGCAGCCATGGGGATCTGTCTCTGCCAGCTCTCCTGGCTTTGGATAGCTGGTCTGGCACAGGGTGTACAGTCTTCTCTCTTGGACGCCCCTTTTAGGGGTTCCGTCCTCTGTGGCGGCGATGCCAATGATATCATAACAGGACTGCAAGAGAGTGGATGCTCTTTAAGAGACATACGGTCTATGTACAAGACAGGTCAAAAAAAGCAGCCCTTTCGCTGCCAAAGAAGGTGGAACAAGAACCAGGCAAAGCGTCAGGGAAAAAGACGCGCCCCTGGCTCAGGAGCCCAAACCCCACAGGCTAAGTTCTCCAAACCAGCCTCGGGGACTAAAGCTCCCTTCCCCTCCCCTTAGCATCCTGACTCCTTTCCCCTCCTGCTGCCTCCCTTACTTCAGGAGGAACTGGTCGGACTCATCACCGCAGAGTCTTGGGTGCTTCAGCTCATCCAGCGGGGTCACTCGATCGAGTTCCTCAAGATTCCAGCCCCTCTACCTCCGGAACAGTCTTTCTATCCACAGGATCAGGTCCCCCTCATTTTGCAAGAGATTCGGGCACTTCTAAAGGAGGCCATAGAACCTGTCTCTCAAAACCAGATAAGAAGGGGATTTTACTCCAACTTCTTCCTAGTCCCGAAGAAAACAGCAGACCTGAGACCGATCCTGGACCTCAGCACACTAAACATCTTCGTCGAGTACAAGAAGTTTTGTATGTTGACTCTTCAGGGGCTCCTCCCCCTGCTCCATCCCAGCTCCTGGCTGTGCTTCCTGGATATACAGGATGCCTACCTGCACATCCCTATCCTCCTGGCCCACCGCCGCTTCCTCCATTTTGCTTTTATGGAAGATCACTTCCAGTTTCGGGCGCTCTCTTTTGGCCTTTCCTCAGCCCCTTGGGTGTTCATGAAGTCTCTAGCAGTGGTGGTGGCTTTTTTATGCCACCAGGACATTTATGTCTTCCTGTACCTGGATGACTGGCTCCTCACAGCACCCTCTATGACCAGCCTGAAAGAGTCCCTCTCTTTCACTGTGAACTTGTTCTCCCTTTTGGGGATCACGGTCAACTTCCCCAAGTCCCAGCTAGTACCATCTCAATGACTCCAATTTATTGGATCCGTACTAGATACAGTTCAGAGCAAGGCTTTTCTGCCATCAGATCAAGCCGATGCTTTGGTTGCTCAGGCTACTCTTGTAGCACAAGCTCGATGGATCCCAGCACATGCTGTGCGCCGTCTTTTGGGACTGATGGCAGCGGCCATTTCCACAGTACCTCTAGCCAGACTTCACATGAGGGTCACCCAATGGTCTCTTTGAGTCCAATGGGATCAGAGGACGGACGACATGAACCAAAAAGTCATGATCTCCAGCAGCCTTCAGAGAGATCTTCGCTGGTGGTAGGATCTCTCCAGCCTGCCGAGGGGAACTCCTTTTCATTCCCCTGTCCCAACCTAAATCCTCACCACAGATTCCTCAGACTTGGGCTGGGGAGCCCATCTGAGGGTACACAAGATGCAGGGGTCTTGGTCCAATCAGGAGCTTATACTTCACATCAATGTTCTGGAAACCAGGGCGGTTCTTTACGCTCTCCAGGCCTTCCAGTCCCTTCTGGTACCGGGATCACTTCTGGTCCAGATGGACAATATGTCCACAGTCTGGTACATCAACAAACAGGGAGGAACCCGGTCGTACCCTCTCTGCAGAGAAGCAATGAGGGTCTGGTACTGGGCCATCCAGCATAGCCTTTACTTGTCAGAAGTCCACGTGACAGGCGTAAGCAATGTCCTGGTGGACAGTCTCAGTCGATCAATTGGCGGGGCCCACGACTGGGCGCTCAAGTCAGAGGTGGTCGAAGAACTCTTTCTTCGATGGGGTCATCCAGACTTAGATCTGTTCGCTTCCCCATTCAACGCAAAACTACCCAACTTTTGCTCGCTCGTTCCCGGGCATGGTGCTTTTGGTGAGATGCACTGTCTCTCTCTCTTGTACAGGGAGGTTTCTTTACGCTTTTCCTCCCTTTCCTCTCATTCAGAAGGTTCTGGTGAAACTTCAGCAGGAGGGCGCTCATGTGATTCTTATCGCTCCTCTCTGGCCACACCAGATTTGGTATCCTCTTTTACAGCAACTGGCACTGGAACCTCCGGTCCCTCTGCCATTTTCCTATGACCCTCTGCCACAGGAGCAGGGCACCCTGGTGCACCCGAGCCTTCAGTCTCTCCACCTTCATGCTTGGCACCTGTGGACATAGCGGTTTCCCGCTATGGTGTCTCCTTGCAGGTTGCTCACATCTTAGTAGAGGCCAGGAAACCCTCTACTAGATCCACTTACGTTATGAAGTGGAAAAGATTTTTGATCTGGGCCCTAGCAAGGAGCTGGGATCCCTTTTCATGCTCGACGGCCCAGGTGTTAGAGTACCTCATAACATTTATAACATGGAAGGATGGGGGGTCGCTGGTGGGCAATGACAGCAATGGGTAGGGTGGTAGGCTGCAACAACTGCGGTGCACCAATCTTTCTAAAAATTGCCTGGAATGTGGGAGGATGTTTAGTGTGCAACCACATAGAAAAACTTAGAAAGGAGATTGAGGGTCTGCAGGAGGAACTAAGACAGGCAAGGCAGATTGGGGTGGGTTTAGCCCAATACTGGAGGGAGGAAGAGGGGAGATGAGGAGGGCGATTTAAGCCAACAGTGGTGAGGAGAGGGTCAGAAGAGGAAAAGAGAGACAAAGGGCCCAGGCCAGGAAGAACAATTGCTGGGGAAACCAGGTCAGAGACAAAAGACAAATGGAAGGAGGAGATAGGGACTTGTGGAGGGAGGGACGAAGTGGCAAAAGTCATGGAGTGGAAAGGAGAGAACAGGTTACTATGAAGAGAGAGGGAGCGCCATTTGTGAAGGGCCTTCAGAAAAAGATGTGCACTGCTAGAGAGGAAGAAGGTGGAGGAGGGAAATGATGAAATTAGAGGAGTAATTGATAAATGCCTGGACCAAACTGAGCGGGGGAAGTTCTGCTGGGAGAATTGCAACAGGGGTAAAGGGGAAATAATGCAGGAGAAGAAGAGGAGCTGGAAATGAGAGAGGAGATGAATGGAAGCAAGCAGGGAGTAAGAGGGTGGAATCTTAGTGCTGGGGACTCAATACTAAGAGGAGTTAGATGGGGTAGCAAGGGGAGAGGCATAGTCGCATTTGGGTGGAAGCCATGCCAGGAATGACAGCGGAAAGGGTGGGACAGTCTGTTCTGAAATATGCTAGAAGGGTAGGGACAAGCCTCATTTAATTATACATCTTGGGACAAACGACCTGGCTGACAAGACAGTAGATACAGTCAGAGGAGGTTTGAGGAACTAGCACAATTATGTGAGGGGAGGAAGATCAGTAACTTTTCAGAGATACTTCCTGTGCCAAAGGCAAGCACAACAAGAAAGCTGAGAATAGAGGAATTTAATGGATGGCTAAGAACCTGGTGTTGTGCTAAAGGGTATGGGCTGTTGGGGTGGGAGGACCTGGGAGGACAGTAGTCTCTATGCCAAAGACAGACTACACTTGAGTGAGGAGGGAAAGAAAGTGTTGAAACAGAGGATGGAGGAGTACATAGAGGAAGTTGGGAATTTAAACTAGGAGTGGGGGGTGGTAGTTGGGGAAGAGATATGCAGAGACCACGGGTTGGGAAACCATATGAGCTTACCCCCTATAACAGTGACAAAGGACAAATGGCAAGTACTGTTGGTGATGCTAGTAAAGGAGGGCAGGATGGGAGGGGGGGAAAAGGGTGGAAGATGGTTACCCTTAATGCTAGGAGCCTTGGGAGGAAAACTGCAGAGTTACAGGTTCTCATGGCAGAGGGAGAGGTGGACATTGCAGTCATCACGGAAACATGGGCCACCCAATACAATGACTGGGACCTGTCTGTACCAGGTTACAGATTAGTTCGTAGGGACAGAGTGATTGGGAAGGGGGGGGGTGGCACTATATGTGAAGGAAGGACTGAAGTGTGTAAGGGAGGAAGGGGAGGAGGGTAGTACAGAGTCACTTTGGATGCAAATCCAGGATTCCAAGAATAGGATTCATAGAATGGGAGTGGTGTACAGGCCACCATCTCAGACGGAGGAGTTAGACAGGGAACTAGCGGGACAGATCAGGAGGACTCTAGAAGGGTAGTGGTGATTGTGGGGACTTCAGCATGCCAGGAGTGGACTGGAGCACCCCAACAACCAGGAACAGAAGGAGCAGGTACTGCTGGATGCCTTCCAGGACAGCTTCCTGCTGCAAATGGTCAGTGAACCAACCAGGTTAGGAAATACCCTTGACCTTGTGCTGGCAAATGGGGACTTTGTGAGAGAACTTACAGTGGAGGAACCGCTGTCAGGAGTGACCACCTCCAGTGTGGCTCACATTGGATATGGGCAAGGAAGCAGTGGAATCTGGCACAATAGTGCTGGACCTCAGGAGGGCCGACTTTGGGAGGATGGGGGAAGTGGTAAAAGGGTACCTGGCCAGAATTCAATCTAGTATGGACACTAACCAGAGGTGGGAGCTCATAAAGCTGGGGATAGTGGAGGCAACCAAAACCTGCTGCAAAACCCAGAACAAGAAGGCTAGGGCTAAGAAACCGATCTGGTTGAGCAAGGAGGTCATGAAAAAGGTAAGGAGGAAAAGAGCTGCCTTTAGGAAGTACAAGAAAACGGAGGACAGGGAGGAGTACTTGACAGAATCTAAGGAGGTGACAAGGACAGTAAGGGGAGTCAAAGCATCTACGGAACTCAGGCTGGCGCAAGGCATTAAGAAGGGGGAGAAGGACTTCTTTAAGTACATCAGGGAGAAAAGGAGCTGTAAGGACCACATAGTAAGGATTAGGAAGGAGGGGGGTTGGGTGGAAGCAGGGTGCGATAAGGCGGAAGCACTAAATGAGTACTTCTGCTCAGTATTTACTAAAGAGAAGAGGGGGTGACACCCAACGTGGGAGAAATGGCAGAAGCAGGGGGAAGTGGTGACAGAAGGGGAAATCATGGAGAGCAGAGTTCGAGAGGGTTTGAAGGCACTGAGAGTGGACAAGGTGCCAGACCCAGATGGCATCCACCCCAGGGTACTGAAGGAGCTGGCAGAGGTCCTTGCAGGACCTTTGGCAGACCTATTTAATGCCTCTCTACATTCGGGGCGTGTACCTCAGGACTGGAGGATGGCTCATGGTGCCCTCCACAAGAGTGGCCCCAGGATGAACCGGGAAACTACAGACCAGTGAGCTTCACATCCATCGTGGGTAAGCTAATGGAGACTATCCTGAAGGAGAGGCTGGTGGCCCTCCTAGAGGCCAAAGGACTACAGGACAGCAGACAGCATGGCTTCATACATGGCAGAACCTGCCAAACTAACCTGGTGGAGTTCTATGACTGGGTAACTAGGCAACTGGACAGGGGCCATGCAGTGGATGTCCTGTATCTGGACTTCAGTAAGGCATTCGACTCAGTGCCACGTGGAAGGCTGGGAAGGAAGTTAGAGGCACAGGGCGTGCAAAGCTGGTGAGATGGGTAGGAAACTGGCTGCAGGAAGGCAACAAAGAGTGGTGGTGGGTGGGAGCTCTCACACCAAGGGCAGTGACGAGCGGTGTTCCACAGGGCTCAGTGTTGGGACCAGTGTTGTTTGGGATATTCATTGCAGACATATCATGGGACATCAAGAGTAAGATCAGTCTGTTTGCTGATGATACCAAGGTAGGTGCGGTGGTGGATGACCTAGGGGGATGGCAGGGGTTGCAGGACGATCTGGCAAAGCTTGAAACCTGGTCAGACACCTGGCAACTGGGCTTTAATGCCAAAAAGTGCAAGGTGCTACATTTTGGGATGAAGAACCCAAGGAGGAGTTACCAGCTAGGGGGACTGCAGCTAGCCCAGACAGAGGAGGAGAAGGATCTGGGTGTGCTCATTACAGGGTCAATGAACTACTCAGCACAATGTAGGAAGGCAGCTGCAAAGGCCAACAAAATGCTGGGTTGTATTGCAAGGGGTATATCCTCGAGGAGGGAGGAGGTGATTCTGCCACTGTGTAGGTCATTAGTTAGACCACACCTGCAGTACTGCGTGCAGTACTGGCGTCCGTATCTGAAGAGGGACATTAAGTTACTGGAGGGTGCAGCAGAGCAACAAAGATGATCAAGGGTCTGGGGGACTTATCATACGAGAGGAGGTTGAAGGAGTTGAACATGTACTCACTGGAGGAGAGGAGAGACAGGGGTGACATGATTGAAACCTTTAAATACATGAAAGGAATAAACAAGACGGGTACAGAGGGGCTGTTCAAAGTAAGGAAGGGGAGGGCACCAGGGGCCATGATATGAGACTGGAGCGAGGAAGGTTCAGGAGGGAGATGAGGAGACACTTTTTTACAGAGAGGGTGGTGGCTGGGTGGAATGCGTTACCTGCTGAAGTGGTATGCAGTAGAACAGTGGACTGCTTCAAACGAGGATGGGACAGGACAAGGGGGAGGGTTAATGAAGGGGAAGGGTGGAAGGAAGGGGCAGCTGCAGAATAAGGGGTGCTAGCTGCACATTCAAGCAGACTTGATAGACCTCTAGGCCTTTATCTGCTGGCAAATTTCGTATGTTCGTATTTTTCTGAGACGGGCCTTAGCTGCTCCTCCATTAAGGTCCATCTCTGCAGTGTCAGCCTACTACCTCCCGGTGAAGGGCAAAACCTTGGCTCAGTTGGAGGTTGCCAAAACCTTTCTGAAAGGCATCCTTCACTTGAAACCTTCCATCCGGAATCCCTGTTCCCCCGGGACCTGAATTTCATGCTCGAGAAGCTGACTTTACCCCCATTTGAACCAGCTTCTTCTTGCGACTTACGCTTCCTTTCGTGAAAGACTTTATTTTTAGTCGCAGTCACTTCCGCCAGAAGGGTCTCTGAGCTTCAAGCTTTTGTTTATAAAGAACCGTATTTAATTTTTCATAGAGACAGAGTAGCCCTTCAGACTAACCCTTCCTTTCTTCCCAAAGTGATATCAGAAACCACTCTGAATCAGAGCGTGGAATTACCAGTATACTATCCCCAGCATTCCAACAGGGGGGAATACCTTCTGCACACCCTAGATGTGTACCAGATTCTGAGGTACTACACAAACCGGACTAAAGAGGTTCATAAATCTAACCAACTCTTTGTAACTTTTGCTCCCCAGTGCCAGGGCAAGGCTATTTCCAAACAAACCATTTCTAGATGGTTAGCCAACTGCATCCATTTTTCTTACACAAAATATGGGAAGTTCCTTCCGGGGGCAGTCAAAGGCCACTCCACCCGCAGCGTGGCTACCTCTACTGCCTTCTTTAGAAATGTGTCCACTGCAGAGATTTGTGCAGCGGCCATGTGGTCATCTGTTCACACTTTCACCAAGCATTACAGTCTGGACATTGCCTCTAGGCACAGAACAGGCTTTGGTCTTGCAGTTCTGCAAGGCCTCCTGTCATTATTACCTATGACAACTTCTCCTCCTCCTGGATGCACCTCTGCATAAGTTATTTTGGGGAATGCTTGGTATTCAGTCCTATATGTGAAGACCTACTGCAGGAACCCCCTCGAAGTAAGATATTGCAGTTATTTAAGAACTTACCGTAACAGTAGATCTTCAAGAGAGGTTCCTGCAGTAGGTCTAGTTCTAGGGACATGGATATCCACACTTATTGGCAGGTTCCTTGCTGCTTTAAATCTTGCCGGAAAGTCTTCAAACTGGCTTCTCCCACCCACCCGGGTGGTAAAACTTTCGGCTCCACCCCATGACGCCAGATCTTCCTTACCGCTTGGAAGCTCAGGTTCCCTCCTTAGCACTCTGCGTTTTCGACTGGTTCCTGGAAATTTCGGTCTCTGAAATCAATTGGAAGTTTTTCTGAAACTTCGATCTTTTCTTCTTCGCTGCGGCGATGGCTCATTCTTTTTCTGGCCCCGGGAGGCGTCCGGTTAATTCCTCCAGGAGAGACCCGCACTCCACATGTGTTTACTGCCTTGACCTGGATCATGATCCTCAGCTTTGAGAGTTTTGTTGTTCTCTTTCGGCCAGCTCTCTGGAGGACCGCGCGGCCCATTCGGGGCTCGGGTGCCCGGTAAATTTTCCCACTCTGGAAAATTCCTCGGATCGTTGGGCAGCGTCCGCATCGGCTGTTTCTGAGCAGCTCGATCTTCTTCCCTCCGGGGAGGTGGTGGCTTCCCTTCCCTCTTCCTCGGTCGCGGCGCTTATCCCGCTCTCCTTGGGCTCTCCTCATGCAGCTTCGTTCAAGGAGCTGCACCAGTCCCTTTCCTTGAAGGGAGAGGGACCTTTGGGACCTGCCTCTCAGCCCAAGTCCAAGGATCTGCAGGCCAAGTCCCTTTGTCGGCTCTGGAGGGGCCGGGAGAGTTCCCCTCCCTGCTGGCCCGGCCTTTCGGCCCGGTCGAGGATGCGGCCGGCCGCTGGCCTCATGGTGTCCCCGTCAAGTCAGCCAGCCAGGACCTCCGTCGACGTGGCCGAGCCTATCGACCCGTCATCTGGGCTGTCTTCCGCTAGTGCCGCCATCCCTTCGTCAGTTCTCCCGGCGGAGGCTGAGGTTCTGCCGGTACCTTCGGGTCGGCAGTCCTCGGCCATTTCTTCCGAGCTGAAGGAGGGGCGGGTGCACTCTGCTCCTTCCCAGGCCCGCCCTCAGTTCCCCCGAGGATTTGGGTCTCGGTCTTGGTCCTCCTCTCAGTCTAGCCGCTCACGCCGACCTCGGCGTTCTCGGTCGGGGCACTGAGTCAAGTGGCATTGCCGTTCTTCCTTGTCTCCCTCCTCGGATGAGGAGTGGCTTCGATGCCGTTGGCGTCAACGTTACGAGGAGTTTATGTGGCAGCAGCTGTTGTTTTCGGAATCAATCGACCCTGATTCATTCTCCAGCTAGTAAGCAGCCGCCACCCGGTCGGCCGACGCAGCCGCTCGAGGCAGTCGAGGTGCCCTCTCGGGGGCCGGTTGCTCGTCCGATCCCTGCTGCCCCACCGTCCTCGGTGGAACCCAGGCCGGGCCATGACCTGTCCCGCAGGTTATTTGTTCCCCTCACTCCTGCCTGCCCTCGGCGGACGAAGAGTGACTCAGGCCTGCGGCAGCTTTTTGCAGACCCCTCGGAGCCCGAAATTGACTCTGCTATGTTTCCTAGCAGGGAGGACCCATGGTCTTCCCCGGAACATTCTGTGGACGACAGCCCATTGTCCTTTATGGGTCTGCTCCGGCTCATCTTGGAATTCACCGGGATGCAGCTCGAGCCCATTTCCAAACAGGCCCCTTACGGAGATTCTAGACCAATGGGGTTCATCCTTGGAGGCCTTCCCGGTGGCTGAGGCAATCGTGGGCCCAGCCTTGGAGCTCTGGCGGCCCACTTCCTGCCCTGCGCCGTCGGCCAGGGTGGCCAGGAAGTATCCTGTCCCTGTCGGTTCTCTGCCTGGTTTCTCGGAACACCCCTCGGCTGAAGGGGTAGTCACCAACAATGTTTTCCAAGGTTTTGGAAATGCTAGGGATGTGGATAGGCCTCCTGACAAGGAGTCCAAAAGGATGGACTACGTCGGGCGCAAGGTTTACGCTGTGTCCTCCCTAGGCGTCCGTCAGGCCAGCTCGGCGGCACTGATGGCACACTTCTCTCATGCCCTTTTGGGCTCCCTGGATGAGGTCCTCCTTCATCTCCCAGCCGACCTGTGGACCACAGTCCGGCGGGTGTGGGACCAGGGTAGGGCGGTGGCGAAACAGCAGCTCCAGACGGCTCTGGTTCTGGGCGACTCCTGTGCCAGATCGATGGCGGCCACAGTGGCCATGTGCAGCAGGGCGTGCCTGAGGTTATCCTCCTTCTCTTTGGAAACCCAGCACGAGTTGGCGGACATTCCCTTCTTGGGGACTGACCCTTTTTGGCCCTGAAGTGGAGGGACACCTCCAGGGGCCCGAGAAGTCCGATGCCACTCCGGACTCGGTCACTCCCGCCCGGAGGGACAAGGGCAGCTGACAGCCTTTGCGTAAGCTGCTTTGCCCCCCGACCCCTGCGGCTCTACCGACCCAGCACGAGGGCCAGCAGGCATGCACTGGGCGGCCTGTCGCCAGACCAGCATCTTCCTCCAAAAGAAAGCAGGAGGTAGGGATCAAGGAGCCCCTCGGCCTCTTCCTCCGCCAAGCCTGCTCAGTGGCCAGGCTAGAGGCGCTGTCCCGGCCCCGTCGCCCCTGCCCGGGTTTCCCCGTGGGGGGATGGCTCCGCACCTCTTCCTCTTGGGTGGTGCTATGGGTAGGTCCTGTCATGGGTTGTGAGCAGGTTTCCCCCTTTTGAGCCGTTGCCCCACGGGGATCTTGGGTTCACAGCCTCTTCGTCAGCCTGCTGAGCCGACTTGCCTGGCCCTCTAATTAGAGGTGATCAGGAAGGTGGCGGACCCCCCTTCTGACCCTGGGTTCGTGTCCAGGTATTCCTGGTCTCAAACGGACGGGGGGCTTGCGCCCCATCCTTCTGCATGCCTGGATGGTCTCTCCGCCAGATATCCCATCCTCAGAACGAGGCGTGCGGCTTCTTCCTGGGCCTCCAGGACGTACTTACTCCTCGTTCCATCCGTTTCTTGGGAGACTCTTCCCTTTCCTACGTGGGAGATCTCTTTACGAGTTCCTGGCCAGGTCCTTCGTTCTCTGCTCAGCAGTTTCTGCGGCATTGAGGGATCCGGGCGTAACCCCACCCAGATGGCGGCCTGATTACAACCCTTCCAGGCTCAGACTGGTCTCACTTTACCGGAGCCACGTTGGAACTCGTGTCTTAGTGGGTGATGCTTCTTCGGGACTAGGCTCGACACTTGAGTCCGAGCTTGACTCCTGGCGGACAGGGCTGAGGTTCTTCCTCCCTTACCTAGTCAGGTCTGACTGGGCAATTGCGCCCTGCCGGGACCTCCTGCACCTCCTGGGCCTCATGGCGGCCGGCTCCAGCGTGGTCTGTTCGACCCGCTGGTTCATGCATCCCCCTAGTGGGGACGGGCCAGCAAGCGGTCACAGTGCTGCGTTCCTCGGACCAGTTCGTGACTACAGCCCAGGAGTTAGGGGAATGCTCCCCCTCGGACCGTTCCAGCTCCTGCAGGAGAACATCCTGTTCGTCTGCCCTGAGTCGACGGTCTTCTTCGACCGATGCTTCTCGGATGGGTGGGGGTGCCCATCTAGGGGAATACAGAGTGCTTCGCCTCTGGTCCTCTCGGGAGTCCTGATGTCCTTCCTACCCGCTGGAGCTCCAGGCGGTCCGCTTAGCTTGCACCGCTCACTCCATTTGTGCGGGGTCTAGTGGTTTAAGTCCAAGTGGACAACACCACAACCATGTGCTACCTACCCCGCTGGGTTCGGTCGAGCCCCTTGCCTCGGCATAAGGAGGTTCTCTGCATTGGGTTTTTTCGCGCAGTCGGAGGCGGTTTCCCAGCCATTTGATGGCAGGAGCCTCCAACTCCCTGGCTGATGCCCTAAGCCGGACATAGGCTGTGCCTCTCGAGTGGTCTCCCCTGCCGGAGGTAGCACAGGATCTTCTCCCTCCTCCCTCCAGGGAGAATACGAGGCCAAGACTGTTTCATGCCCACCCCCTCAGCAAGGTTTGCTGTAGGGGATGCCATCGAGGCCACGGACCCCGGGCCCTTTCACGCCTCTCCCCCATTTCCCTTGACCTTACGGGCAAGGCGAGGAGGGACTAGGCGCAGGCGATGCTGGGAGCCCCAGACTGGATCTCCAGCTCTGGTGTCCAGCTCTCCTCAGTCTCAGCCCCAGGCTCCCGAGGCGGCTTCCAGTCCACCCGGTCCTGTTTTCTGTTTTCAGGGGAAGATTTTCCATCTGGACCTTCATTCCCTGCACCTGAAGGCCTGGTCCCTGTGCGGCTAGGGGCCGGGCCTTGGGTCCTTTGGCAAGGTCCTCGACGTTTCGAGGCATCCTGCTAGAGGTCGGCCATACATGCTCGCCTTCAATGGGTAGAGTTCTCCATTTGATGATGGGATAGGGCCTGGCCCTCTCCCGTCCCCGGGCGAGCATTCTGTGCCATCTGCGGTCCGTTCTTTGAACTAGGACTTCGGCCGACGACCCTCTAGATGCTTCTGTTGATCACCCCTGTCTTCCGGGCGCAGGCTGGAAGGCAGTCGGTGGTGCAGATAAGGTGGTCTGGCCCTTCTCTAGGCCTTGATCACACCTCCCCTTTGGGCGAGAGTATCCCCATTTCTGTGGGACCTGCGCTGGTATGGGCTTAGCTCACGGGCAAGCCGTTCGAACCGTTGCAGAGGTGCGAGTTTCCCCCACGTGTTGTGGAAGAACACCTTCTTGGGGCTACTCTGCCATCCAGAAGGAGGGGAGAGTTCCAGTCGCTCCTTTGACTCTCCCTATCTGGTCTTCCACAGGGACAAGGTTGTCCTGCGCCCCACCCAAAGTTCCTTCCGAAGGCGGTGGCGGAGTCTTCCCTAACCGGGTATTGTCTCTGCCAGGGTTCATCCCCATTCACACCTCGGAGGCCATATATAGGTTCCATGGGACCCTATTTAACGCTCACTTACCCAGGGAGCATAAGGCTGAAGTTCGGGAGAGGTTCTCCAGCTGTTTGTATCATCTATGCTGAAGCTGCACCTGGCAGACCTGCAGCCAAGCGGACGACGAGCGGGTGGGTCACCTCCTGCATAGGTCTCCGCTATAGGTGGGCGGGCATGGAGCCTCCCAGAGGAATAAGTGCTCTTTTTACCCGCCCTTCCACTGCATCAGTGGCTGCTTCCGAGGATACTCCTGTCCAGGATATCTGCAGGGCTCCTGCCTGGAAGCAGGCCTATACCGATTTCCCCTTCCACATTGACCTTGGGTCACGCCGGGATGTTGGTCAGGGCCTCGGTTCTCCAGTCTGTATACCTAAGTAGGGGGTGTACGTTGCCTCCCTCCTCCCGGAGAACTGCTAGGAGTCTGCCGATAAGTGTGGATGAACAACATATCCACGTCCCTAGAAATACAGGTTACTCACCTGTAACAGGAGTTCTAGGAATGGTATATGTTGTTCATCCACACGACCCACCCGGCCTCCCCGGCTTCGACGCACAACCTGGCTTCCAGCGGGCTAGATCTGGCGTCATGGGGCCGAGCCGAGAGTTTTACCACCCGGGTGGGTGGGAGGAGCCAGCTTGAAGACCTTCCGGCAAGATTTAAAGCGGCAAGGAACCTGCCAGTAAGTGTGGATGAACAACATATACCATTCCTAGAACTCCTGTTATAGGTGAGTAACCTGTATTTTCCCACCCACCTTCCCCCAGTTTCTGGACATTTTTTCCTTTAGTTTCCATCCTACCTAGTCCTTGGGTCTAGAGAGGAGGCGGGATCCTAGGAGTTTCCTTGCTCCTAGCTGTTATTTATCTTTTCTTTAGGTCTCTGGTGGAAAAGAACAAGAGAGCGGGCGCGGGACTGCCTCTTTTATAGCCAGGCTGACGTCATGATGTCCGACATCGGGGGTGGTCCCCGCTGATGATTGCTATCTACAAGTTTGCCATTCGGACCTGACGCCAGGGGACGCAGTCCTATATGTGAAGACCTACTGCAGGAACTTCTCTCGAAGATCTACTGTTACGGTAAGTTCTTATGTAACTGCAGTTTTCAGCTCTTACAATGCACTACATAATGCATTTTTTGTTCTAAGTTTTCTTTTTCAGGGTTTATATAACGTCTTGTTAGCCTGTGTAAAAAGTTTGTCCGAGAAGTATTTCACTGTTCTCTACTGATCTCATAGTGCCTGTGTTTATGACATTATAGTGCTCTCCATGACAACAGACTGATATCACAAACCGTAGTTGTAAAGTACAGTAGGTAGGGGACTTTCAGAATCTTATTAAAAGGCACAGTGAAATGAATATCGTATTATCTGAAATATTTAATAGATCAGTAACAGGAAAAAGTAAAATAAAAAAAATTTGCAAACACTCAAGTTAAAAATAATTGTTGTAAGTATAATAAATTGAAACAATTTATTTCAGTAGAGACTTGCTCTTTAACCTGTGTGACCCAGTCAGCAGTAGTGATGTCGAAAGTCAAGGAGGCAAATGGTGCCATGGTGAAAGTGGCTGTGACCTTGGCCAGTTTAATCAACAAAAACAAAAGGCTCCAATATCACCTTGGAAATGTGGAGAACCAGACAAGGGCTGTTAACTTGAGGGTGTTGGACTTGCCTGAAACCCAGGAAGGGTTGAACCCTCAAGTATTTGCCGGGGCAGTTGCAGTTACAGCTGGCACCTCTGGTTTTCAAAGCATGTAGGGTAACCCCAGAAAATCACACAACAGAATGGAGACTCCTAGAACTTTTGTCATAGTACTGGGAAGCAATGCGTGAACGTGGTCACATTTTAGAAGCTACTTGCCGTTTGGGCTCGATATCTGACACAGATATATCTATTTCTACAGGCTTTAGTTTTGCTACCTGGAATTAGTGGCAATCTTTGTATCCACTTCAAGTCAAACTGTGTGAACTGGGAGTACCTCAAACTCTCCAGTATTCTGCCAAGGGAACTCTTCCTTCATGAAACTATTATTTTCTACTGATTGTTCTTCTGTTGTACTACAGTTCTGTAACCTCCTGAATTGTGTCTGAAAATAGCAGTGTTTTGTCTAATGCACTTACCCAGTCAACAACAAGCATGCGTCAATGCCGAATGTTGTCTTGCTGGCATTGGCACTGGTAGTGCAGGAGTTAGAGAGATGCATAATAGAAATGGCAGTGAAGTATGGAACTGACGTCAACCCCACCCTACCCTGCAGAGAGTGACAGGCATTGAGGTGTGCCTTTGGGTCATCGGCCGTAACGCTCATGCCATTTCATCTCACCCTACTCTGCAGACTGTGATAAGTGTCACGTTGTGCCTTTGGGTCATCAGGCCTTATGCTTACCCCATTCCATAAGAAGTACACTGAGATGGGTGCAGTATAGGAGAATGGGGTGAATTTGGGTCCAAAGAGTCCAAGGCACACCTTGATGCCTGTGAGTGGTTGTAGGGTGGGGTTGGGGGTGCAGTGGCATGAGCATTACAGCTGACAGTCGAAAGGCACTGCCCTGACACCCGTTAGTCTGTATAGGGTGGGATGTTACGGTTAGAAACCCTAACGCCCCGGGTGTTTATTGGTATTTGTACTCCAAATTTTCAACATGGCCTTTTTGTGACCCCACGTGATGAATGCATTTGAGACCTCTGTTTATGAACAGTGGTGCTGTGATTTTGTTAATCTGTCAGGAATTTTGATTTCCCACAGCGACCACGCCATCCTGCGCCACATGTGAAAACACAGTTCGGGCAGGATGTGAAAAATGACATCTACACCATTCATAAGGAGGTGTGAAGAGATAGCAATTTTGAAAATCTGGAGTGTAAATATTAAAAATTCTTAAAGGTACAAGCGTGCATGAAAACTGCACAGCGCACTCTCGTAACACAGTCATTTCTTTGAATTCTTTCACCAAATTTTTAACATAGGCATTTTGAGACCTCTGCTCATGAACACTGGCAGTGTGATTTTCTTAATCTGTCCTGAACATTGATTTCCCACTGTGACTGTGCCATTGTACGCCAGATGTGTGAAACCACATTTTGGGCAGGATGTGAAAAATGGCAGCTATACTGTTCATAAGGAGGTGTGCAAAAATGGTAATGTTGAAAATCTGAAGTAAAAATATTAAAAATTCTCAAAGTTACGACTGTGTGGGGAAGCTGCTCAACACACGCTTGTAACATAGTCATTTTGTGGAATTTTGTCACCAGATTTTCAACATAGGTATTTTGGGACCTCTGCTCATGAACAGTGCTACTGTGATTTTCACCCCTGTCCTGAGCATTGTCTTCCTACAGCGACTATGTCATTGTGCGCCGGATGTACAAAAACACATTTTGGGCAGGATGTGGAAAATGACAGCTGTGCTGTTCATAAGGAGGTGTGAAAAAATGGCAATGTTGAAAATCTGGAGTAAAAGTATTAAAAATTCTCAAAGTTTTGAGTGTGCGTGGAAACTGCGGAATGCACGCTCGTAACATGGTAATGTTTAATTTATTTCTTCCAAATTTGCAACATAGGCTTTTTGGGAGCCTACCTCATGAAAAGTGACACTGTCATTTCATTAATCAGTCCCGGAAGGTGATTCCGTGCAGTGACTGTGAAATTACCTTTCAGGACAGAATAACGAGATGACAGTAACTGAATTCATGAGGTGGGGTCCCAAGAACCCATGCTGAAAATTTGATGCAAAAATTGAAAAACAGTGGCTGAGATATCCACTAAAGTTGTAAGAAACCCATTTATGCCACTGTTTGTTTGTTTATTTAGCTTTTGTTGACAAGGTAAGGACACTGGACAAGTTATATGCCTACTTTCAGGTACAACACAGGAGAATACAATGAGATACAGATACAGTGAAATACAGGTTCATACAGAGGACAACATGACACAAGTTAGGCAGTATACAGAGTCAAAATAGGACTATGAGACGATAACCAGTAGGCAGTAAGCACAGTAAAGATATGTACAGGAATATATATTCATAGAGACACCAAGGCTAAGAACAGTACAATTTTACAAGGTATACATGGCTCCAAGCCTCAAACAGAGCCACAGTCTGAGTATCTCCCGAAACAGAGAAAAAATACATTACATGCATGTCAGAGTCCAGTTAGGCTGCGTCAGCAGAAGCTGCAAGAGGGGTGCCAGGAAGGACATGTGAGTCTGGTGCAGGGGACCGGAACTAGCTATGGAGGTCTAGGTCACCCACATGCAGAGGGACGCTTCAAGTGATACCACAGGGAGCTCCGGAGGCAGGAGTGGGAGGGGGAGGAGCGGACTTACGCGGGAAAGGGGTTTCATAGCTTAGGGGCGCATAACGCAAAATCCCTGTCCCCCATTTGCATGCGGGTGATAGGGACTTTAGGAACGCCAGGGCCCAGAGACCTGTGGAAGTAGGTGTGATGTAGTCAGCCAGCTCTGAGTGCTGTATCTAATTTTTTTATTACATATAAAATATGTGATGGGAAGGGCAGTCAGAAGACCCACAGTCTTGCTGAACTGACACATCCAAAAAAAAACAAAGATAAGTTCAAAGGACAGGAGGTATTTAAACTACAGAGATCTGAGGTTCAATTAGCATGTTAAATTTGCTTTGATCCCAGGAAATGAAATTAGCCATTCATGGCATCCCAAGGGGAATCCTTTGATTTTGCTCTAGGTGTCATATGGAAAGAGCATGCATGGGTTATGAATAACCTTCCAGGAACCAGCTCATTTCATCAAAGAGGTTAATGGCTGGGCCAAACAGGACCCAGACGAATTTGGAAGGCCAAATATACATTCCTGGGGAACCCTTGAATTACATTAGAGAGACCTTTTCGGTGTAGATTCCAAGGCCCAGACGGGATTAAAGAGGCAAATACACTTTTGCTTTGAATACAGTGACTTAGATCAGAGAGACTTTTGAGATGTATGTGTAGCAGAGCCCAAACCAGTTTTGTCTGGTTAACCTGAGGAGAGAAAAGTCAGTGAGGTCACCTATTATGTTTTTTTAAATATTTTATTTAGCCATTCTGTGTTATATAAAATATAGATTTTTGTTACACCACGGCGGAGTTTGGTGACCCCAGAGAAGGCCAGCTCAGAACTGTGTTTAATTGCTGAGAGAACCTTGACAGAGACACAAGACAATATTTCTGACTGAGAGAAGAAGGACAACATCAGCACTGTAGGAGAGAAGTATTAAGCGGATAAGAGAGCTTAGTTTGTACCTTTAAAAACCTGTTTTATTTTTAAGATTGTATGTGTTTGGGATATTTGTTCTGTATTTATTATTCTGTTTTGATATTTTAAAGTAATGGAAACTGCCTGGGGCGCCTTGACATTTCTTTTTATTTAAGAAGAACTTAGAGTGGTTATAAGTGACACTGTATTTTAAGCTTATCAATATACCAAACTGGGAAATGGAGTTCTCTAAAGTCTTGCATAGAGTTCTAAGGGTTCGTTTGAAAGACCTGGTTGGGTGCCCGTAGGCAAAGATATCTGGCCCCCTGAAGACAGAATTATCTGAGCCTGATAATTGGGTACACTAACAAGAGGTTATCAGTTTGAATCCCTCCAGAGCTTGAGACTAAGGTGACTTAAACCCACAAAACAGACAAGAGGGTTACCTTGTTCTGTTCACTGTACACAAATCATACGCTCAGAGGTTGGCACTTTGGGAGTAGAGGGCTGACCAGCTGAGCGAGTTTGTGACAGATAGGTTGGCAGCGGTGGGATAACAAGTTTGGTGGTATAAGCTTCATTGTATAGTGTGTCAGCTAGAGACCGTTTAGCTCACTTGAAAAAAGAAAGGCAGTATTTTATTTCAAAAGGAAACAGAACTATATCCCTTGACTTACAGTTAAGTTCCTACCCATTTTATTTTTGTTCTCTAAAGTGCCAGACAGATTAGCGTAGTCAAAGAAGAAAATGGCTTCCAACTACAGCAGGCACATTGTAGATTTCTTAAAACAGTTGAGCGGGGACAGGGGAGTCCCGTTTGGGGTGAAAGCTAGTAAGCAGCACCTTATAGAGGCCCTGATGGCAGCAGATACCCAGAGCAGTGAGTCACAGACCATGAATGAAAGGGATCAAACCTCAAGTCTAGAAGGGCTAATGGCCAGTGAGGGGTCCCGAGCCGATGAGGCAGACAGCAGGGCCACTGTTAGTGAAGGGCCACAGCAGCAGGGTATGGTCACCAGTATCCTGAATCCAGAGGTACTCAGACTGCAAATTGAGTTGCGCAGGATGGAACTGGAAGCAGAGCAACAACAGAGGGAGGCGGATCGTGAGGAATGTGAGCGCCAGCGAGAGGCAGAGAAGAGAGAGCGAGAATGCAGAGAGGCAGAGGAGAGGAGCCTAGTAGCAACGCAAACTGGAGAAGTCATGACTCCAACCAGCCGCACCAGGGCATGTAAGTGGCTTGGGTTTAACTGGGACTGCAGGATCAAGTTACAAATTAAACTCCAAATTAATAGCCGAGTTTAAGAAGGGAGGACAAGGACGCCTTTTAAATTCTTTTGAAAAGTTTGTATTCAGGCTAAAATTCCTAGAGAGTCCTGGAGCTTCCAGCTATCCCTGCTACTTATCGAAAGCTCGGATGCATTGGTTCAATGGACAATGAAGACAGCAATGATTACAGCAAGTTAAAAGCTGCACTATTAAAAAAGTTTGAATTAACTTCTGAATCATACAGAGCTAAATTCCGTAAGCTCAGGAGAAGCCCTGATATGAGCTACGAGGAGCTAGCCACGAAACAACGTCAGTTTTTAAAACGTTGGTGGGAAGGAATTGAACACTGTTGATAAAATTGAAAATGTGATTTTATTAGAACAGTTTTATTGGGCACGCCAAGCAGAGTTAAAAAACTGGCTAGAGGACCGAGATCCAAAAACAGTGCAAGAGGCTGCTGAACTCTCATACCGCTATGCCAAGAGCAGACATGCTGTGGGGCAAGTGTGGCAGTGCAGAAAGGGAAAAGCGCACCTTCAGGGCAGCTAAAACCCTCACTGCCTCCACCGAAACCAGTTAGCCTCAGGTTTCAAAGAAAAGATTTCTCTGAAGTAAGAAATGTTTGTTGGTTATGTAAAGAAACTGGGTACATTGCCAGACAGTGTCCAAGAAGGGCAAGCAATAATACACAAAGTAGTACCAGAAAGGAAGTGGGTTGTTTGTGTGTCCCTGGAAGCATGCCAGTGAACATGAGGGAACACATGCACCCAGTCATGGTAAATGGTGTACAGACGCAGGGGTTAAGGGGCACAGGGGAATCCCTGACATTGGTAAAGGGGGATCTGGTACAGCCTGTTCCGCTTATGCCCAATAAATACGTGACTGTACAGGACTTTGTGGGTGAAGAGAAAACATTGCCACTGGCCAGTGTTCTCCTGGACTGGGGTGAAACAGGGGGAACTGTGCAACAGGTGGCTGTAGCTAACACATTAGCAGTGGATGTGATCCTGGGTAACAGTCTCCAGCAGGGGGTGGTATGTACAGTTACCTGTAGTCAAGTGGCAAGGGAAAATAGTAGTTCCCTGAACCCCACAGAAACCAGTGTGGAAACTACTGAGAGCATGGTTCCCCAGCCTGTGTCTCCAGAAGGGGAGACTGATAAAAAGAGGGTAGAAATTTCCCCAGTAGCCAGTAACAGCATAGCTACAGAGGGTTACTCCGAAGAGGGAGGGGTGACCTCTTGTCAGTGGGTTGGGATTGACAGGATCCTGAGGGCCCTGATGCTAGTGCTAGGGACCCTAGTTTAGCGACGGAAGGGGACCTGTCCCGTGCCTTGGGAAGGTGTGAGGGGTTCACAGCTGCTCAGAGAAGTGACCCTAGTTTAGAGAAGCTAAAGGCTTGGGCAGACTCGGACGGTGCACAGGGAGGTGATGGCAGACATATGGTTTATTGGGAAAATGGACTTATATATACACAGGGAGTACAGACAGAGGGAGGGATGCTAGGCTGGCAGCTTGTCGTTCCCCAGGGATATCGTGAGCAGTTGCTCAAGGTTGCCCATGATGTTCCCTTGTCTGGTCATCTGGGAATCACGTGCACAATGCAGCGGTTAGCCCAGACTTTCTACTGGCCTAACTTTACCCAGCAGGTGAAGGAGTATTGCAGGTCTTGTTACCAGTGCCAAGAAATAGGGAAGGCGGGAAAGAAAATCCAAGCCACCCTATTGCATTGCCCATAGTGGAGGAGCCATTCCAGAGGGTGGGAATGGATATTGTGGGGCCTTTAAATACTCCCCAGCTCCTCAGGGTAGAGATTCATCCTGAGTGTGGTGGATTATGCCACCCAGTACCCAGAGGCAGTTGCCCTATCCTTTCTGAGGACAGACAAAGTGGCAGATGCCTTGCTTGGGATTTTCTCCCGTGTTGGGTTTCTGCAGGAGGTAATCACCAAGCGAGGGGGTTCCTTCATGTCGAACATAATGAAATGTTTATGGAAGAAGTGTGGGGTGGTGCAAAGATGCACGACACCGTATCACCCCCAAGCCAATGGGCTTGTGGAATGCTTCTGTGGTACCCTAAAGTCAATGCTCCGGGCATTTGCTGAACAGCATGGGAGTAACTGGGAGAAATACCTTCTCCACCTGTTGTTCACATACAGGGAGGTGCCCCAAGAGTCGACAGGATTTTGCCCATTCAAACTCTTGTATGGATGCCGGGTATGTGGGCCCCTAGACTTGATCTGGGAGGACTGGGAAGGCAAACACGCCACCCAGGGAACTCCCATTGTGGAGTACGTCCTAGGTTTAGGGAAAGGCTGAAGGAGCTTATGGGGACAGCCCAAAGCAACCTCTCAGCTACCCAACAGAAACAAAAAGTATGGTACGACCGTAGAGCCAGAGCTCACTCGTACATGGTGGGTCAGGAAGTCATGGTCCTTATTCTGGTCTGGAAAGACAAGCTGCAAGCTGAGTGGGCAGGACCATACAAAGTGGTTAGGAAGGTAAATGATGTAAACTACATTGTGGAATTACCTGACCGTAGACTGACAACACGATTTAAACTACAGAGATCTGAGGTTCAATTAGCATGTTAAATTTGCTTTGATCCCAGGAAATGAAATTAGCCATTCATGGCATCCCCAGGGGAATCCTTTGATTTTGCTCTAGGTGTCATATGGAAAGAGCATGCATGGGTTATGAATAACCTTCCAGGAACCAGCTCATTTCATCAAAGAGGTTGATGGCTGGGCCAAACAGGACCCAGACGAATTTGGAAGGCCAAATATACATTCCCGGGGAACCCTTGAATTACATCAGAGGGACCTTTGAGGTATAGATTCCAAGGCCCAGACGGGATTAAAGAGGCAAATACACTTTTGCTTTGAATACAGTGACTTAGATCAACTAGACTTTTGAGATGTATGTGTAGCAGAGCCCAAACCAGTTTTGTCTGGTTAACCTGAGGAGAGGAAAGTCAGTGAGGTCACCGATTATGTTTTTTTTAAATATTTTATTTAGATATCCTGTGTTATGTAAAATATAGATTTTTGTTACACCAAGGCGGAGTTTGGTGACCTCAGAGAAGGCCAACTCAGAACCGTGTTTAATTGCTGAGAGAATCTTGACAGAGACACAAGACAATATGTCTGAGAGAAGAAAGATAACATCAGCACTGTAGGAGAGGAGTATTATGTGGATAAGAGAGCTTAGTTTGTACCTTTAAAAGCCTGTTTTGTTTTTAAGATTGTATGTGTTTGGGATATTTGTTCTGTATTTATTGTTCTGTTTTGGTATTTTAAAGTAAAGATATAATTTTACAACAGAAACTGCTTGGAGTGCCTTGACATTTCTTTTTATTTAAGTAGAGCTTAGAGTGGTTATAAGTGACACTGTATTTTAAACTTATTGATATACCAAACTGGGAAATGGATAGAGTTCTCTAAAGTCTTGCATAGAGTTCTAAGGGTTCATTTGAAAGTCCTGGTTGGGTGCCCATAGGCAAAGATATCTGGCCCCCTGAAGACAGAATTATCTGAGCCTGATTATTGGGTAAGCTAACAAGAGGTTATCAGTTTGAATCCCTCCAGAGCTTGAGACTAAGGTGACTTGAACCCACAAAACAGACAAGGAGGTTACCTTGTTCTGGTCACTGTACACAAATCATACGCTCAGAGGTTGGCACTTTGGGAGTAGAGGGCTGACCTGCTGAGTGAGTTTGTGACAGTAGGTAGAAGAGACAGCTGGTTTGAGAAGCTCAGCCAGCCCTGAGGGAGTGCCAGTACTGAGAACCTTGCCCATGAAGCAGCCCAGGACAAAGTTCATGTGCTTGGGTGGGGAGAGTCACCCGAGTTTGTCATATAGGTCACAGTGGTGGGTGAGGCGAGGGACAACTAGTGCAAAGCGGCAAATGTTATTGTAGGTTGTGTTCCATCTGGTGAGGTGAACTTTGGAGGTGCTTGCAAACAGGAGAAGTCCATAGCAAAGAGAGGGAAGCAACAATCCTCTGGCCAGTGCAAGGCAAGCAGCAGATGTAAGATTTTTCTTCGCTCTGTAGGGCCGACCCAGTTTGCCGTTGACAGCTCTGCATACATTTTGGATATGGCACCCAAGGTCAAGTTGGGGGTCCAGTGTCACCCCATAGTGTTTAATGGAATCAGTGGTTAGAAGAGGAGTATCACTGATACCAGTAACACACAAAGGGGCAGGGGAGGCCCTAATTTTGGCCAGGGACCCAAAAAGCATGGCCTGAGTTTTTTTTAGGCTGAAGACCAACTTATGAGTCATTACCCAGGACTGGATATTTGTGAAATCCTCACTCAGTTGATGGTTGATGACCCCAATGTCCCGGGAATGGGTGAGAATGACCAGGTCATCTGTGTATAGGATAGTACTACAGTTGGTAGCAGTAGCTGGTAGATTGTTGACAAATATGGAGAAGAGAAGGGGCCCCAGGATTGATCCCTGGGGGACACCGGAGGTCAGAGGAGTGGTGCCCGAGAGGACCTTGCTGAATTTGGTAAGTTGCTGCCAGCCCTGGAGGTAATTACTGAACTAACTCAGGACAGGTGGGGACAGACCAAGGGACCAAATCTGAGAGCAAAGTAAGACGTGGTCAACTAGGTCGAAGGCCTTGAATAGGTCAATGAATATGGCACCTGTGAGTTTGCCCTGGTCCATGACAGCCCGGATTCCAGAGAAGACAGTGACAAGGGCAGAGGACGTACTGTGCCCTTTTTGAAAGCCGTACTGCACAGAGGACAGTAGCTCATGGACCTGGATATAATTCGTGAGTTGCCCAGCCATAACTTTCTCTATAAGTTTACTGATAGCCAGTGAGATGGCTTTCGGTCAGTAATTGTCAAGGATCTTAAGAGTTGCCCTGTTTGAGAACAGAGACAATTGGGCCAGCCCGCCGGCGCAGCGTTAGGGCTACCGCTTGCAGCACCAGTGACCCGGGTTTGGGAACAGACTCAGGCATCTGGAGGGACAGCTGGGGGGGGGAGGAGGATCGAGTGTCCAGAGGCTGCTCTCCTCCTCCGGGTGGGGTGGGATGCTGGTCCCGCTGTGATATTTCCACCTAGGTGACCACAGGTGGAGGTGCAGCTAAAAGGACAGCATATAGTAGGGAGGGAGGACGTCTGCTGGGAGTCGGAGCATCGGCATGTTGTGACGTACGTTGCTCCTAGGCTCTCCATGCGTGTGGACGTCCAGTGGGCCGGGCAAAATGGGAAAAGACCCCATGGTGCTCCCTGTAGATGGCGCTTCAGGCCCCGATCCCAGGGCCCCTGTCAGTGAAGGTAACGGATCCCCAGTGAAACACAGACGCTCAGGGCAGAGGAAGGGGAGCTCCGCCTCGTACCTGCCTGGGGTTAAACCAAGGCAGCATGGGGGGATGATTGCACCTGAAACTGGCAGATGAGCAGGGACGCATAAAGTGACGAGGTACCTTTGTAAATGTGACGAGGTACCTCTGTAAATGAGCCTCTGGCTCAAAGGTTTCTAAACTGATGTTTAACTAAATAAATAAATAACTAAATAAATAAAGGCCATAGGGGACTCCTGAAGGTAAGGAAGCACCGTGAGAGAGAAGGGGGGGGGGCGGGCGTAAAAATAGAATATAAAAAAAAAAAAAAAAAGTACAGGGACAGTCCTCGCCACCTTCCAGATGTCAGGGGTGACACCAGAGGCAAAGGACATATTGAAGATATGGGCCACTGGGATGGCTATAAAAGGGGCACCAAGATGGAGGAGCTTAGGTTCCATGCCATCGTGGCCAACACTAGAATGTTGGCAGAGGCCAGAGAGAAGTCTCTGTGTCTCCAGTGCCATCACAGCCTTAAAGTAAAATAACGGACAGGAGGTGAGGGACACCTGTGGGGTGGAGGCCAGGAGATGGCTATCACTCCCATCAGCAGAGAATAGGGAGGTGAAGGCGGACAGGTCCGAGAAGTGGGAGTTGAATGCATTGGCAATAGTTAGTGGATTGTTATAATTAGACCCGCCCACGAGCAGGTCTGAGACCTGAGAGTTGGAGAAACCACTAACTATATTTTTAATGTTCCTCCAAAAATTTCTAGGGTCCTTAGCTGAGTCAAGTAAGGCAGTTTTACAGTATTCACTTTTGGCTGCCCTGATTGCTTTTTTGCATTCATTTCTGAGCCTCCTGTATTGCTGAAATATGGCCTGGTCCATCGTGGCCTTGAAGTTGGCCCAACACTTGTCTCTAGACTTCATGATGGCTAGGAGACTCCCATGCAGCCATTTTGTGGCAGACCCCCTCATTCTCCACCTGATAAGGGGGGCATGCTTGTCCTGCAGAGCGCCAAAGGTGCTAAGAAACTGACTAACAGCAGTGGAAGGGTCCTGAGCATTAAGCAGTGAGCCTCAGATCCACGTGAAATGACCGCAGGTGAAATGTGGAAAAATCTCTTACTTGAATGATTTTGTGGGGGATTTTCAGGGAGGAGATCTTCCATACACCGTACACAGGGGTATGGTTGGAGATAGAGTCAGGAAGGGTATCAGCGGAACTGATCCTCTCTGGCCGATTGGACAGGACCCAGTCCAGGAGGGAGCTAGTACCACCATTGGTAGAACACCTAGTGGGCTCCTGAATAAGTTGAGACAAGGGGAGGCCAGCAGACAGAGGTTCAAACAGCTTAGAATTTCCTCCTCGCCAGTTTAAATTAAGATCTCCCAAGATCAGAAGCTCATTATCCCCAGTCTTAGCACCAGTAGTATAAGGGAGATTGGATAACCCAGACAGGCCTCCCTTGGTGGGGGATTATATGCAAAGATGATGTGCAGCTTCTTAGTATTCCCAAGTAATAGGACAGAGTGAAGCAGCTCACACGATGACGGAGGACTGCTGATGAGACACCACAGACAAATTAAGGTGACTCTTGTAGTAAATCAAGATACCACCCCTCGCTTTTTCAACGGCTGATCCTGTCTGATGAGATCAAAGCCAGGGAGCGCACAGGCCGAGTCAGGGGTGGAAGGTTTCAGCCAAGTCTCGGTGATACCCAGGATATCAAGCTTGTAGTGTGTAGCCCAGGCAGAGAGTTCATCACAATTGTGCAAGAGGCTATGGATGTTGAGGTGAACTATTTTCATCCCTTGCCTGACAGCCAGCCCACAGGAAGTGCAGAGGCCCAATAGGCAGGACCAGGGTTTCGATCAATGTCCCCAGCCAGGACTAGGATCACCAGAAAGAGCCAGAGGAGATGCCTTATGGGGGAGGGAGCCACCACCAGCCGAAGGTCTGCGAGCAGGACGCCTGACCACTGTGGCCCGATACAGAAGGCACCTGAGGTCAATGCAGCAGATAGGCCAAAGGGGCTGTCTGCCATGGGCTAATAGCTTAGAGAAGGTGAAGTCAAACACCTCATTCTGGACAAAGGTATCCCAACGGCCCCCTGAGGAAGGAGAGTGGCCAGCAAACACAAGAAAGAGGCACAAGGCAGTGAAAAGGCCAATAATGAGGGCAGTGCTGAGTGGGAAGGGCTGAGTACTCTCTCTAGGGAGCTTAGGGGCCTCCATGACAGAACGATTGGACAAAAATCAAACCCTCCTGATATAGTGACCCCCCCCCCCCACCAACTGTTGAGAGGGTCACCTGGTTCAGTTGAAGTAAGCCTCAACTGGAGGCGAGTCAAGTCAGGAGAGCTAGTGAGCTCAGTACACTAACAAGCTAGCAAAGGCATGCCCTAACTAAGATTGAGTAAATATACTATTTAGGCATGCAGAAATATCTTGAGAACTGTAAACAACTCCCACTCTGTAAATTACAGTCAGCTAGGAATAGAAGTGTTAAAACATCAACTCAGCCCGGTCTACTCAGGGTAAAAAATAGACTTGGAGCAGGCTGGAGCTAATTCAGGACATAGACTACACAGTACAGAAATCACCAACAAATATTACTAACAGAGAGCACCCATCCTACTGTAGATATGGTGAGCAAGCAGATCAACAAAGTGGGTAGGGAGACAGAAAGCTTGAAGCTCAGAGCACTAGCACTGGGAGCCGATAGGGGAGGGAGGAGGTTAAGTGTGTTTAAGGGTTGCCTGGGAGGGGGAGGGGGGCCGGCGAAACATTTGGCAGCAGGAACAGCAGCCAGAGCTGTGTATAGGCCGTACCTGATGCTTGATTCCAGGGGGCTGGTGGCAGCAGGCTCCTTGGCATTGAGAGAGGTGCAGAGTGGTGTCCAGGCATGCAGTAGGCAAACCGCAGGTGCGGTAGGTAGCCCAGTGGGCTACAAGGACGCCTGTTGGTGAAGGAACAGAACAGGGATTCATAGCACTCCAAGGGGGTGGGAGTGAAACTAAAATTAGCACAGAGACAAAACAGCTGCAATTTACTAAAAGAGGGACAAATAATGAGTGAGGAAGCAGACAGATAGGCACCAGCTCTGTAACTGAGATTTGTAAAATGGGGGGTGCAACTAAGGAGAAATTAAAATGGCAGCTGCACTGGATTAAAATACAACAATTTAATATACTATGCAGACTTTCAGCAAAGAAATCATAAACTCTGAATCCTTACTCTAAATTCTGTACATTCATAAACATAGACACAGCAACTGAGGTGACAGGTTAAATACAATACAAAAAAAATGACTGCAGGCAGAAGCACTGGGAAAAACCAGTAGGGGGAAGCTGTAAAGAACAGCTTGGCGCACTGAAACTGAAAACTGCACTTGCAAGGATACAGGATCCCTGTGGGTGCAGTTTTCAGATGCAGGAGGGAGAGAAGAACAAATCTATTTCTTTACTAGTTCCAGAGTGTTTGAACAGAGGCAGCCCAAATTAATTCACTGGCTTAATATCTAAGAGCTGAGTCCGGTACCGGGAGAGCAAAAAAACAGTCCGTTGGGCAGACAGTCAGAATGCTCCTGCTCATATAGCTTGCCGGCATTTCTTCAGTTCGTGGTCAGCTTTGAAGAGTGCAGACGTGTTCCCAGTCCACCGAAGATCGTCATGCCAGGTTGCGGAAGAAAGTATGGGATGAGGGTGTGTGTGGGGAAGTGGGCTATGCAGAGGGTGGGCATGAGTTGGGGGAGGGGCACCGGACACGTCGAGGGACCGTTTTCTCATTTTTCAGGTAAAAACAACAACAACAAAAAATAAAACATAGACAATGCGGGTCCGTTTTCTTATTTTGCAGGTGTGTTTTGACACACGGGTGGGCTTCCAGTGTGCCACCTGTATTTTGGGAGAGGGGGACCGAAGCCGACGGGGATTGGGACCCTGTCGGCACAGAACCATGTTGGGTGCTTATGATGCCGAAGGGGATTGGGAACCTCCTCAGCACACAAATTAAATGATAAGGGGGCCATTATGCTGACGGGGATTGGGCTCCCCTGTCGGCAGACTGAACTGGGAAGGGGAAATGCCGACGGGGATTGGGCACCCCTGACGTTGGCTTGATTGGGACTGTGAGGTGGACGGTGACAGCCGCCACCATCTTTTATTGAAATGTTACACCAGGCAAGGCACACCATGCAATGAGGAGGAGCTCCCTCATTGCAACGGCTGAATCGTTTCAAGTTGGTGGCACGTTTTTGCACTGCTGTCATAGACAGTGTGCAGTCTAATTCGTGCCACGGAGCCCAGCCTGAAAAAGCAGTGGCACCACTGGCCACAACACGACCGTGCCTCTAAAACTTGCTATTCCAAGCTACCTCAATATGTTGCTTGCGCGTGCACAAGACAACATAAAAACTAAATAAATAAATAAATGTACTTATTTGTTGACACCCTGATGGTGGAGAAGGTGGTCCAGCGCATCCTGCAGGACTTCGATTCACAGATTGCCTTAGAAGTTGTGAATTTGGATTAAACTTTCTAGACCTGTGAGTACTTCTAGGGGTGAGTGTGGGGAGGGACGGCGTGCTTAGTATGGGTTTTTTAGTTATGCCATGCAAAGCTCTGTGTTATATGCAGTTTATATACTGTAGCTGTACTGTTCTGATTGCATAGTTAGGATACCATTCAAAGGTGTAACATGACCTTGACCAATTGGAGGCACTCCTCCCTTGTTCCTCCCTCTCCACTACATGCTCAGCATCAGACTGGGACTTTTGTTGGGCCGAGTAAAATGACATTTTCCTGATCACAGTAGGGAAGCATATGGCAACGTTTTTTTTCCTTGAGATGCAGTTTATGACTGTTTGGAAGCTGTATAATTGGCTGGTTTGTCAGTACAGCTAAAGGTTCTCTGCCATCTCCTTGCAGAGATTGGAGGCAGTATAGTGTAGTGGTTAAGAGCACTCAGCTGTAAACCTGAAGAACTGGATTTGAATCCCACAGCTACCACTTTCATACTGTGTGACCATGAGCAAGTCACTTAACTTCTCTGTGCTCCCAGGACACACCTGGAGACAAGCCTTGGCTTAGTGTGTCTTTCCTGGCCAAAAACCGTAAAATAAAAAAATAAATATTATGGCTCGTAAAAAGGGGGCATTATGGGGCACTATAAACTCATCTTAAATAGTAATGGTGCCATTTTATTTGGCCCATAAGCCTGTATAGCTGCAACAAGTAGTCTTATTACTTTTTCTGTCCAAACTGTGTGGCAGTGTATGACTGATTCTTTAAATACATGTTCAAACAACATGAAGTCTTGCTATATTATGACATATGCAGTGAGTCCCAACCTTTGAACTGCTCCGGAGGTGAAAGAGTTAACTTTCCATGCCAGGCATGGAAAGTTGAGCTCGAGCTCGGTTGAAACTCTGTCTGTTGTTCTTCAAACTCAAACTGTCAGATTCTTTACTCCGCCTCACTGAACAGTCGCTACAGAGATTTCTCCTTCTGCTCAGTTCATTTTGTCGGTTAAAGTATTGTTTTTCTCGGTTCTCGACCGAATTTAAACCACAACCGGTTGGTTCAGACTCTGTCTGTGGTATTTGTGAGTACTAGATAGGTTTTACATTAATTTATGTTCTGTATGGAACTTGTAAACGGTTTATCGGTTCGGTTTGAACCGATCAGGTTGTTTAAAATATCTTAATCTGTCATTTAGAGTGTGGTTACCGGTTCTTATCGGTTCTAAAAAAACGGATTTTATTACGTTTTTTTCCACGACCCGTGACACGGTTGGGAACCGATAAGAGGATCTTACCTGGCGGATTGCCATAAACAGGTAAGTTTGGTTAGGACTGGCACTATGTCTGAGAAACCCAAAAGAAAAACCGGGCCCACTGGGTTTCAGCACTGCAGTGTGTGTGGGGAAGTCTTTGCTAAGGCTACCCCCACACCACCTGTGTTTATTGTCTGGGGTTTGACCACCTCAATGCAGACTGCCAGATTTGTAAAAGTTTTCCTGCAGCTACCCTGGAAAAGAAAGTTGGTAGGCTCAGGGAAAGGGAGGCCAAAAAGTCAGCTGAACCGGATGGCCAGCCCGGTTCGGTTCCAACCGAACCGGAGGGAGTGCCCTCTGACCAGGGCAAGACTTCTTCGGGCAAAAGGAGATCCAACTCTGAGGAGTCGGTTCCAGCAAAAGGACTAGGAAATCAGCTGGTGTGGTGCCAAAACTTTCCTTTCCAACCGCTGAAGAAATAGCCAAAGCGATTAAAATTGTCCAGTCGCTTTCCTCGGTTCCGACCGAACCGGCACCATCGAGTAAGCACCTGGTTCGGCCGGTTCTACCGGTTCAAGAGTATGATTTAGAGGAGTATTATGAACCGGAGGAGGGGGAAGAGAAGTATGAGGAGAGTGAATGTGGATTTGAAAGTCTGGATGTGCCCATTGACCCGGACATCTCCCCAGACAGACCTTAAGGAGTGTCTCCTCCTAGGCTTTCTGAGTCCCTTTCTCATTTTATGTTTTATAAAAACGTGGCTGAAACCCGCCAGCTCCCTATGGAGGAAGCTGTGGATGATCAAGAGGAGCCTGACTATGTGGAAATGATGGATAGCCCAGTGTCTAGGAGACTGTCTATTCCCTTGCATAAATATTTTGGGAAACAGACTTTTAAAATTCTAAAAGCTCCTCACACTATACCTCCTGTGGATAAGAGAATGGACAAGAGGTACACATTGTCAGGCTCTGATACGGAGTTCCTTATACAACAATGCAGCCATGTTGGGGTAGTGCAGGCTGTAGCCTGTGACAAGGCAAATATTCCCTTGGCCTCACACCTCCTGACAAGGACTCCAGGAGGATTGATGCCATGGCAAAGAAACAGTACATGGCAGCATCCTTGGGACTCAGACAGGCAAATTATATGGCTTATGTTGCTAGATATCAGAAATCCAGATGGGATACTGTTTTGTCTCTAGCAAAACAGGTCCCTGGCCAGCTTGTCAAGGAGCTGGAGCAGGTGGCTGTTGATGGTATTGAGGCACCCAAGGTGCAATTCCATGCTGCAGTGGACTCAAATGATGTGTCATCAAGAGTCATGGCTACATCTGTGGCACTTCGCAGAATGGCTTGGCTCAGATGTACTAGCCTGTCACAGGATACCCAGACTAAGGCCATGGATTTTCCTGTTGTGGGTAGTTCTCTGTTTGGGGAGCAGACAGAGAATTACATTAAGAAAATGGATGAGTACAGGACCACCTATAGGAGTGCACAGGCCAAGGAAAGGCAGGCCACTCCTCAAAGGCAGCTTCCCATGGACAGGGGTAGGCGTTTTCATAGGCCTTTTTACTAAGCCCAGGCCTCCTCTTCTGTTTATGCCCAGAGGGGGTTCTTTGGAGGGAGAGGCAGACGGGGTACAAGCAGGCCTGCTTCCACCCCTCAGCCCAAAGCCCCTGCCAAACAGGCACCCTGATGGGGTTGCCAGGACCGATTCTCAGCTACCTGTAGGGGGCAGGCTGGCTTACTTTGTCCAGGACTGGGAGTCTCTGACATCAGACAAGTGGGTCCTGGAAGTAGTAAGCCAGGGACTGGTTCTCAGCTTCAAAAAGTTTCCAAAGATGAGAACCAGGTCCTTTCCACCTGCAAATCCACCAGAGGCACTTGCCCTAGAGGCAGAGGTCTCTTCTCTGGCTCTCAGATCTGTGGAAAGGGTTCCACCCCTACACCAGGGCAAAGAGTTGTACTCCAGGTACTTCCTTACCCCAAAAAAGACAGGAGAATGGCGGCCCATCCTGGATCTCAGATATTTAAACAAGCACCTTTTAAAACCAAAATTCAAAATGGTGACTCTGGGAATTATTCTACCCTCTCTAAGGCCAGGGGACTGGCTAGCGTCCCTGGACCTCAAGGATGCCTACTTCCATATTCTCATCAGAAGCTCCTATTGAAAGTACCTCAGGTTCGAGCTGCCCTCAGGCCATTACCAGTTCAGAGCAATGCCCTTTGGCCTCACCTCTGCTCCAAGGGTATTCACAAAATGCCTGGCAGTAGCAGTTGCTTCCTAAGAAGGCAAAATTGCCATCTTCCTTACCTGGACGACTGGCTCATAGTAGGCCAGTCTCCAGACCAAGGTCAAGTTACATCTACAGATAACTCAGCAACTGCTCACCTCTCTAGGTTTCCTTCTGAATCTTTCAAAGTCAGTTCTAGAGCCTGTCCAGCTCCTCACCTTCATAGGCGCAGAGCTGAACACAGAGAAAGCCAGAGCCTTCCTTCCTTTGGACAGGGCAAGGACCCTGGTCTGTCTGGCGTCCTCATTCACCCTGCAGGTCTCTCGACCAGCAAGGTATTTTCTACAGCTCCTGGGGCACATGGCTGCTTCTACAGCAGTAGTGCAGGGAGCAAGATTTCAGATGAGGGACATCCAATTCCATTTGAGAGCCTTTTGGTCTCAAAGGAAAAACCCTCTAACCAAATTGATCCCAGTGACTCGAACCCTGATCCAGGCCCTACAGTGGTGGCAGGATCAGAGCAATCTGAGACAAGGGATTCCTTTTGTCCCTCAATCTCACTACTTAATCCTTACTACAGATGCATCCCTCTTGGGGTGGGGAGCTCACATGGGCGACCTCACTACCCAGGGATTGTGGTCCCCTCAGAAATCTCTGCTCCACATCAGTCTGTTGGAACTCAGAGCAGTTTTTCTAGCACTTCAAGCTTTTTCCAAATCTGTTCAGAACAAAGTTATACAGGTCAGAACAGACAACACCACAATGTGGTACATCAACAAGCAAGGGGGCACTCGGTCTACGGCCTTGTGCACCGAAGCAATGAAGTTGTGGTCTCTGGCTTACTCCCTGAACACCTCCCTTATGGCAGTTCACCTCCCAGGCAAGGACAAGGATTTCCCCGGGCCATCACGAATGGTCACTGGACCACCTGGTCTTGGAGGTGGTATTTGCCAGATAGGGCACCCCGCAGACAGATCTTTTTGCAGCCCCAGACAATCACCAACTTCCCCTTTTTCGCTGCAGGCCCCCAGTGTTGGGCTCAGTCCCTCTGGATGCCTTAGTTCTCAATTGGGAAGGGAAGTTTCTCTATGCTTTTCCCATCTTCCCTCTCCTGTTCAAAGTGCTAGTCAAAATCAGATCTCAACCCTGCAAGATGATCCTGATTGCTCCAAACTGGGCCAGACAGCCTTGGTATCCACTCCTACTGTCCTTAGCAGTCCATCTTCCCCTGTGTCTTCCCATGAATCACAACCTGTTAACCTGTGCTCAGGGGAGGGTTTGGTACCCACACCTCAAATCTCTCAGTCTCAAGGCCTGGCTCTTGAAGAGTTAGACTTTGCTGATCTACACCTCTCCCAAGGTGTAATGGATATCCTGAAGGCTTCTAGGAAACCTTCCACCAGGACTACTCATAATTCCAAATGGAAGAGGTTTTCCATATGGTGCTCTGGGAAGCATATTTCCCCAGAATCTGCTGATTTACCCACAGTCCTGGATTATATGGTCCACTTAAATACCTTGGGGCTGAGAACAGCTACCCTAAAAGTGCATCTGGCAGCTGTGTCTGCTTTTATTTCAGCAGGTAAACCCTCTTCTCTTTCAGCTTATCCTGTATTTTCCAAGTTTTTCAAGGGATTGCTTCACGCCAACCCTCCATTCGGGGACCCTGCCCCTGCCTGGGATCTTAATGTTTGCATTGCTCAGCTTATGCAACCCCCCCTTTGGGCCCTTGTCTTCAGCAGAGCTGAAGTACTTGACTTGGAAGACTGTGTTTCTGGTAGCCATCACTTCTGCCAGATGCATAAGTGAGTTACAAGCTTTGTCAGTGGAGCCTGATTTTATCTCCTTTCACAGAGATAAGGTAGTCCTCAGGACTAACAGGAAGTTCTTGCCTAAGGTGGTTTCAGATTTCCACCTTAATCAATCTATATCTCTTCCAGTGTACTTCACTGACCATTCCTCCTCTAGCGAGAGGAGACTGCACAGCTTAGATGTGAAGAGGGCCCTTAGTTACTACATAGATCGCATCACAGGGTCCAGGTTTGACTCCCTCCAACTGTTCCTCACTTATGGTGAGGTTGGAAAAGGGAAACCTGCCACTAAAAGATCCATTGCCAGGTGGATTGTCTCTTGTATCCAGTTTTGTTATGAAAAACTGGGTAAGGTTCCTCCCTCAGGCCTGAGGGCTCACTCTACCAGAGGGAGCAGCTGCTTCCCTGGTCTGCCAGGGACATCCCTATTATAGAGATATGTCAAGGCTACCTGGAAAAACAGTTCACACTTCTTTACCAAGCATTACTCCCTGGACATCCAGGCTAGGAGTGATGCTCGGTCTGGCACAGCTGTACTTCAGAGCCTATTTCCTAAGTAGGTTCTGTCCCTCCTCCATGGAAGTACTACTTTGTAGTCTGCATATGTCATAATATAGCAAGACTTCATGTTGTTTGAAGAAAAAATTACTCACCTTAGTAATGTTGTTTCTTCTAATGGAGTCTTGCTATATTATGACCTCCCTTCCTGCCTGCCCCTCTCAGAACCTCTGTTTTTGGGATGTGGGTGGGCAGTGCAGTGTTGGCACTTAGTAGGTGCCCACCTTGTTGTTTTCACTCCTCCTGTCTGGGGGTGACTGGGTGTTATGTTTTTCATTTTTTGGGTCTCCTGACTTGAGTCTTTGTTTTGGGACCAAAACATGTGTTCTTATGTTTAGTAGCCAGTTGGCTAGGGTAGGTTCACAGCTTCCATACAGGACCTCAGTGAGTTTACCTCGTAAAGATCTGACAGTTTGAGTTTGAAGAACAACAGACAGAGTTTCAACTGAGCTCGAGCTCAGCGTTCCATGCCTGGCATGGAAAGTTAACTCTTTCACCTCTGGAGCAGTTTGAAGGTTGGGACTCACTGCATATATCATAATATAGCAAGACTCCATTAGAAGAAACAACATTACTAAGGTGAGTAATTTTTTCTTTTAATCTATTGAAACTTTCATGCCCCCGGTGTGGAAAAGATCTGGGTATTCATACAGAATCTCCTGCTGTCATATATTCCTGTTTTGCAATATGCTGTGATTTATGATTGCTGTGAGCCTACTTTGTATGTGACTCGTATAAAACTAATAAAGCAAGCATTTGTCAGTGCCGAATGTTGGCTTGCTGGCATTGGCATCGATAGAGCAGGAGTTAGAGAGATGCATAATAGGAATGGCAGTAAAGTATTGAAGTGACACTAACCCCACCCCCACCCTGCACGGATTGACAAGAATTGGGGTGTGTGTTTAAGTCATCGATTTGTTAAATGCTAAATGGCTCATATGTTTGCCTGCATAGTCCCATGCGCTACCACTGTGTAACTCACTGACCTACGAAACACTTTGAGACATGGAGTATATGGAAGACACCATATAAAGATCCTGACTAGATTCTACTTGATGTAAGCCAGAGCAGAATACAGTGTCCCTTTCGTCTTTGACATATTTGCACAATTGGAAAGAAGTCTCACCCTCTGAAATTCTCGGGTGCAAGGATCCCACGGTAGAGGTCTGTAAAAGGTGCAAGCAGTTTCCATACATGTGTGCAAGACAGGAACAGCAGCGGACTGAGAGGACAAGTAAAGATGCCACAAAGTGAACTCCCTAAAAAAGTGTCTGTGGTCAAAACCCACAACAGTCATAACTGAACAAGAACTTCAAATATAGAACCAGCACCCTGCAATTTGCAAAATAACCACAGACTGAGCTCTCACTGGTTATAACAACACTTCCTTCCCTGCTCACACACACAGAGACATTGAATATAACAGGTCCCTTCATTTACTGGGAGGCAACTGGTTTCACCTTTTGTATGAGACCATTGGGTTCACCATTTCTACTAGGCCTTTGCTGATTAACTTCTGACAGTTAGGAGGGTGAAGAATTCCCAAAGTGACTTCTAATAGTTAGGAGGGAAAAGAATTTTCAAAGTGACAGCAGTCAGTCGGAGACCACCCCTCAAGGTTTTGAGCCTGTAACACTCAAGTCCATATAGTGGAACTGACAGCCTACAGCACCTGTAGGTTGCTGAGTTTGCGGGTGGAGGGGTTAGACCCCTTGAGAGTTACTAGTAAATTGAAAAGTAATTCTCTCAAAAGACCAGGCCTGGTTCTGAATTTTTTTTTTGTTGTTGTTAAAAGAAAAGCAGTACCTCACACTTTAAAGGAAGGCTGTCATAAACTCTTGTGCCTATCACTAGGGCTGCAGAAACGCCTGATTAGCACAACCTTTATTTTTTTTTTCATTTTGCAGCTTGCATATGGTATGCAATTGTAGTCCTTTGTTGCCTTGATGGAGGTTGCTAGTGCTATCCTGGAAGCGTCATTTGGACAGTGCTGCCGCACTGGAAGACCGAGCTTGACCTTGTGGGCTAGTTGGTGAGCATGGTTATCTTCCTGTTGTGTGCAGATCACTGCTTCGTGACGATCGGGGCATGTTTTCACAAAGTAAAAAGAAACGTTGTGCCTGGTAGTGTTGGTTGAGCTCTACCTCTAGAAACAAACCCCATCGAAATATTTTTCCTGGTGCGATGGGGAGGGGGGGGGAGGGGAACATGAGGATAGTATACAAAGATTTGGTACACAATATATACAATTTGATTACATTCAATAAAGTGAGCAGACTATAAGCACACTTCCAAAACTGTTTAATATATCACTGCACCCCTTATGCATGCAAGAGTCCTCATTTCTTATTTGCATAGGTGCAATGGTATTGTCTGCACTGTCATGCTTCCAGGACAGTGCAGCACACCTACGCCTCTGAATATGTCACCTCCCAAATGCTGGTGCTATACACGGTTAGTATGGTGCTAACTTGGTAAGTGCCATGCTAATCATTTGAATATGTTGGCCTCACATACACACACACACACACACACACACACACACAGAAATTGCTCCACAAAGATTTCATGATTTTGTAATGTTAGCTCTTTTGCTGCACATGCAAACCATTAAAAATGTAAACTAACATTATTGAAACAGTTTTTACAACACTACAACACCAACTATGTGATGTTTGTTGTATGTGCTTTTATTTTAACCCCCTTGCCTGTACATATTGCTATTCTCCCCCTCGTCCCTATTTCACTATGTATATTGCTCCTGTATGAACCTGTTCACTATGTACCTCTCGTTGTAACCGTTATTTAATGGCTTAATGTGCTCCCTGTTCTACCTGTTCACTCTGATTTGTACACTTGTAATCCTCGCGGGTCACACCTGAAAAGAGGCACGTGCTGTCTAGTGTGCTTACCTGGTTAACAAAAACAAACAAATAAATAAACTATTCTTATAATTCTTATTATGCATGCTGGCCATTTGCTGTGACTTTTAAAGGTCAGTGCTACACATTTTAATGTTGATAGACTGAGAGCATCTTTCCAAGTCACCTTCGGCACTGAAGGGGGTCCAGAAAATAAATTCCTCTCTGATGGACACAGCACAATCCCTTTTGGTACCATGTAGGAGTACCAGATTTTGGGATGCCAAAAAGAGGCCACTTAGTACCTCCCCCGATGAGCCCTTGTGCCAGACCCAAGCAAATGGGGTTAAAGTCTCCACCGCCTTCCCAGATCATTTACAAGGGGGTCCTGTGTAGGAGAGTGTAAAAAAAAATATATAATAAAATAATAGTAATAAAAAAAACACAGGACGATGAAGTTCACATGAAGAATATTTTGCAGCTGGAGAAGAGGACACATCCTCTAAAAGAGGACATCTGGGAACCCTAGCATGGATGACATTGCATTTCGCAGCCTGATGTAGAAAGTCAGCAACACAGAGAAGAAACTTGCTAAATAGGACAGTCACCTCTTTTTCCTTCAACAATACAAGAATAATTAACATGAGTGTTCTGTATAAAATGTCCCTGTAGCTGTGTTGTCACAATGCCTGACATAGGTGTCGATGTCGCTTCAAACGCTCGTATATTATGTTGGTCAAATAAAAGGTATAACAGCCTTTTTCAATCAATTCTACTCATACAGGGCAGCACAATTCCTCTTTATGCCCTTTTACAGAAAGAGATTTAAGATATATTTGTTCGAAGCTCCCCGACTACCACATCTACAGCAATTGCTGCATCTTCAACCAACCACAGTAGTATGCGGCTGACTAAAAGTTACCAAAGCACTTGTCAGTAAAGGATAATGAAGTTTCTAGGGGGTCTACAGGAAACGAAGTACTTCGAGGGGAAACAGAAGGAGGAAAATTATCTTTAAGAGCTGCACAAGAAACCCCTCCCAGCTGATCTGAAGAACAGGAGGACACGTCACCCTCTCCTCACTCTGCCAGACTGCAAGGCTTTATTAACAGCACAGTGCCCATAGTAACCTTTTTCTTTCATTAGTTTATGGTGTTTTGTGCATGACACATGATGGAGATGTTTTTGGCAATATTAAAAAAACAAGATACAGATTATTACAAAGGCTAAATTAATAAAGGGTTTGCAAACTTAGAAAATGCAACATAGCTCCTCTGTAGCTGTCTATGCCACCACATCAACATCTACACCGACCTAACATTTGATTTTGCAACAAGATTATTCTTGAGTAACACAACTTTTTATATTATACGTTAATGCACTTATTTTCCCCTGCTCCTACACTGGTATTTCATGCAACAAGGGATACAGTCACAAAATAAACTGTCACGTCTTTACCATTCCTGGCATTCCTCCCCCATCGAATGCAAGAGACTACTACCACTTTCGTCTGTCATCATCAGCAGCCCTCCAAATCGCAGCAAATTTTTTTTTTCGCTTTGCTACAGCAAGTTTTTACAATCCAACAAAACATTTCCGTGGGAGGTGGGGGGTTACATTTTAATGTAGAATATACCAAACGAAGCAAATGTATCACTTTCTTACATTCTGGTGTGCTAATCCAAGCTCCCCAAAACCTCAAAACGTTTAACAACCCCGTTTTTCTCATTATAAAAATAGAAAAAAATTATAAAAGTTGTATGCAGTTCAACTTAGCCCACCAGTTCCCAAGTGCTTTCTCCAGCTTTCAGCTGCGGGAGGACTGCTCCCTCCCCACAGCCGCCCGCTAGCTCGGAATCTCAGAGCCGTGGCATCCATTTCCTATTGTTCCTTTTTCTCCTCTGCCACTCCAACCTAGATGCCCTCCAAACCAGCAACATCCAGCACAATCATGTGTGCTCCACAGCTGTACTCCGAATTAGTATAACTTCTGTGGTGTCCTTTTTTTGCCTCCGTTTGGATCAGAAGAATAACTCGGGTGATAATTCTTTGCCGGCTCCTTGCGATCAGAATATGATGGGTGGCTTGCAGGCAGGCAGGCAACAAGTCCTGGGGGGGGTGGAAGAACGGGGAATTAGCAAAGGGGTTAAGTGAGCGATTGGGGAGGTCTGTTTCACAGACTGACAGAAATGGGGAGAGTGAGGGGAAAAAACAGTTTAGAAAAAAATCAAAATAGAATGCACTTTGATAAACAGGTAAAAAGTAAAGTTTCCATGCACGTTCAAAGAGCTGTGTAGCTGAACGGAGACAGAAGGCGGGGGAATGCGGGACAGCTAGAACAAGAGAGCTGCGGTGCAGACTTTGGTACCAAGTTGAAAAGCTGTTACACTGCAGCCAGTCATTGAGTAGCAAGTTGAGGCTGGCTGATAGCGTGATTCCTTCTTCTCCATTTTCTCTCAGCAGTTAACAAGAGCCCCCTTCTGCTGGTAAAACTGACCGCACCGCCCACTGGACTTGCTTCTGCCCACCCACCCATTTTACATTTTTAGCACCTTCTTTATTTATCTTAGAAGTCTGAATGCCAAAGTAAACAAACAAACAACAAAGCAAAACTGTGTAGCATCTAGTTGGATGTGCAAACTAGGCATTTAGGGACAACACCTTCTTTATTTGCTGCATTGTCTGGTAAATACAATTAAAGAGAAAACAGAGGTGTCCAGTCTCATTCCTTTACAGTGGTATTCTCTTTGAGACCTAAGTCTCATTTTAAACGTTAACCAGGAAATGCTCATCGGGAGGCATGTCATCGGTGCCACTGCATGAGGAGCTTGTCTCTGATTGCAGCGGCACTTTCCTTAGAAGTTGTGTCAACTTTACATAATGTTGGTGTCAGCACAAGCATGCTGCCTTATTGGGGAGTGCCGGACGCACCTACTGATGCGAGCCTTGCATTCACCAATGCTGACGCACCTCCAAAAGCTGCCACTATGGCAAGATGTTGATTTGTGCGCAAGCGCGGCAAGCCAACATAAAAAGGCTGCAGAGTTTCCCAAGAGCTTTTATTCCTTGGTGCATCTGATCCTATACCCACTAATACATTTTTAACATTCAGTTAATTTTATTTATTTTTATTTAAAAGTTGGTAACCGGGAAAGGTCGGGGATTGTTTCCAGGTGCAACCCGGAGGAAGGGAAATAAGTAGGAACAACTTATGTAGCAAAACATGGATACAAATATTACATATCAAAATATGAATATAGGCATAAAAAATACAGTGGTAGCAGCAAATGGAGTGGAAACATAAAATAGCAACATGAATACAGCAATGATATGGTGGCTAGACATAAGCGAAGCAAAGTGCATAGTACATGTTGGGGCAGGGACTATGCTAAAGAGCCTCAGACTAAGGGGAGCTGACAGGAGACGGTCAAGGAAGAGGATATGATATTAGGAAAGGGATTTACAGGAACAGGAGGGTGCAAGGAGTTGTCTTAGTTGACATCTAAAAGCAGAGAGTGAGGAAGAGAGGCGGGGAGGCTGCGTATTTTTGTGTTTCTGAGTGTAAGGGCTTTGTGGATAAATGGTTGATGGGTATGAGTGTGTTGCAGGGTTTAGAGGCTTGCTGTTAAACAGTTGCTGGATATTAGTGCGCTTCAGGGTTTAGGGGCCTGCTGTTGCTGGGTGTTAATAGAATAGCCTTACTGGGGTCTGGGACAGGAGGACAGGTAGCACAAGAAGAGCAGGATAAAGGAAATGTGTGGAGTAGTGCAATGCAGTGGTTATGCGGCAGCAGTCTACATGGAGACCTTCTGGAGACTGCGCTGCTGCCCCATTTGCGTGCACCTCTCTGGGTGGAGGGAGCAGGTCTCTAGGCTCCAGGTGGTGCTGGCTGAGAGTCAGGAGAATGTTGGTAGACTCAAATTTGCATTGACTAGTATTTGGGGAACCATTTCTCCCACCCACGGGCCACTTAGTCAGACACCACTGCCTTAAAGGATGCCAGAAGGGAGGTGCGGTTGGACTAAGGTGGGCTCACAGAGAGCGGGGGTGGTAGGATCTGGAAGGCTGGGAGGAGCGGGTCACAGACACATTCCTCAACCAGTACTAGTAAGAAATTCCTGTGCCATCCTGGTAGAGTGGGACTGCCAAGAAGGGGCACCCAAGGTGGTGGACAGTGAGGATTAGGGGGTCCTCCCTAATGGAGTCCCAAGGGGGGAGGAAGGAGGACCCCAGAGAAGGAGGAAGCAACTTCTAGTGGGGGACTCCATTGTCAGGGGGATAGAGCTGGGGGAAGGAAACGGGGTAGAGTGAGGGAGGTAAAGTTGCCTGCCTGTTGCAGTGGCTCAGAGGGATGGAAAGCATATCCAATGAATCGTGAAGGCAGTAGGATGGAAGGGGAAGCTGGATGCCATTGTCCACCTGGGAATGAATGATCTAGCTATGGGTGGGACTGGAGCAGTTTAGGGAACTGGGGAAGGGTCTTAGGCAGGTAGCATACACTGTAGCCTTTACAGAAGTGCTGCCTGTCTACTACAGAGGGAAGGAGAGGGAGCTCTGCACTAATGCTTTCAGTTCAACTCATGGAGAGACTTCCACCGTGATGAGCAGGGGAGGAAGGGGGAAGAGAAGCAGGCAGTATGCAAAGGAGAAGATGGAGAGGGGGGAACAACTAGACAACATGAGAAGGGATGAGAGTAGGACTAAAAAAAATCTGGACAGCCATGTGTGCCAGTGCTAGAAGTCTGGGAAATAAGATACCAGACCTTGAGGCAGGCCTGGATATTGTGGCTAGCATCAAAACATGGTGCACAATCAACCATGACTGGGAAATGGTCATACCTGGCTACACAGTGTTTAGAAGGAACAGGGCAGGAAGGAAAGGTGGGGGAGTGGTGCTTTATGTTATGGAAAACATCAAAGTGACGGAGGTACAGGGAGGACGGAAGGGTTGAGGTGTTGTGGGTCAACACTGAATTTGGAAATGGAGCCATCATTTGCATGGGAGTGGTATACAGATCTCCAACATGGGCAGGACATAGACAAAAAGATGTTGGAAGATTTAGGCAAGATGGCTAAGAAGGGGGTGGTGGTGCTGGTGGAGGACTTTAATCTGCCAGATGTAGAGTGGAGCCTACATGCTGCAGCATCAGTTAGGAGCAGAGACATCTTGGACTTCCTGCAGAGGGCTTTCGTCAGGCAGCTGGTCGGTGAAGCCACTCGGGGTGGGGCAGTACTGGGCCTGGGAAAGAAGTAGGAGGTGGTGCTGATGGGGGACTTTAATCTACCAGATGTAGAGTAGAGCCTACCTGCTGCAGCATCAGCTAGGAACAGAGACATCTTGGACTCCCTGCAGGGGGCATTCCTCAGGCAGCTGGTCAGTGAACCCACTCGAGGTGAGTTAATACTGGACCTGGTACTTACAAACAGGGACCTTGTGTCAGATGTCAGAGTGGAGAGTCATCTGGGGACCAGTGACCATTGCACAGTATGGTTTAATTCAAGAACAACAGCAGAATCCAGCTGCACAAGGACGAGGGTCCTGGATTTCAGAAGGGCTGACTTTACGAAGATGGGGGAATGCATCCAAGAAGACCTGGCAGGGGGAGATGTCATGGAGGTGGTGGAGGTAAAATGGACCAAAATAAAAGAATGCATAATAAAGGCTACAGACTTGTACATAAGGCAGATAAGCAAAAGGAGGAGAAGGAGACCATTATGGTTTTCAAGGGAAGTGGCAGAAAAGGAAAGGACAAAAACAATGGCATTCAGAAGGTATAAGGAGACCTAAAGAGAGGAGGATAGAGAAGTGTATCTGGGGAAACGGAGGGAGGCACGCAAGGCAGTAAGGAGCGCAAAAATGCAAGCTGAGGAAAGAATAGCCCAGACAGTAGGGGAACAAAACATTTTTCAGGTATATCAGTGAGAAAAGGAAGACCAAGGGAGGTATTGCACGGGTAATAAAGAAGGCAGAGGACTATACAGAGGAGGACCAAAAAAAGCTAAATATCTTAAACAAATATTTCTGCTCAGTGTCTACAGTTGAGGGGGAAGGAGAGGGACCACAAATAAGTACCAAGAGATTGGGGGAAGGGAAATGGATACCAGTCCCTTTTCTAAGGAAAGGGTCAGGAAAGCACTCGCAAATCTGAGGGTGGACAAAGCCATGGGGCTGGACAGGGTGCATCCAAGAGTGCTGAAGGAATGCAGGGAGGTGCTAGATGCACCCCGACAGACTTGTTTAACAGTTCACTGGAGACCGGCGTGGTCCCAGAGGACTGGGGAAGGGCAGATGTAGCCCCACTTCACAAAAGTGGTAGCAGGGAGGAGGCGGGAAATTACAGACCTGTCAGCCTGACATCTGTAGTAGGGACATATACCTCACAGGGGTGAATGAGGTATTTTTCAGAGGAAAGAGTGCTCCAGAACAAAAAGTCACGATATGAAGCTGGAGGGGAGTAGGTTTAGGAGAGATGTGAAGACATGCTTCTTCACAGAAAGGGTGGTGGATTCCTGGAATGGCCTTCCAGCAGAGGTTGTGTGGGTGAAAACAGTGGTGGAATTCAAAAAAGCCAGGGGTAAGCACAAGGGAGTCATAAGGAATAGGTAAGGGTCTGGCTGTGAAAGTGCCATAGACCTGGAGGGGTCTACAGTATGAGCAATGCAACAAAAAAGGGCAGACAGAGTGGGCCATGCGACCCTTATCCGCTGTCAGCTTTTATGTTTCTTTTCTTTCTTTTTTTTTTTTTAATTTTAGATATTTTATTGAGTACACAAGTCACCAGTACAGAAACTTGTAAAATCATTGTACAGTGTAAAGGATACAAAAGATAAAACATAAAAAAGAAAAAAGAAAAATCAAGTGATAAGCGCCAAATTGTATGTATCCTTATCTATAACATTCAGTACTGAAAGTTTTAGAGTTCTCAGCTGGATATTACAGCCACAAAATCTGACAGCTCTGGGCCTGGATAAAAAAAAAAAACATAAAATCCATCAGTTCTTTATGTGACCTCCCAGTCTGCATCTCACAGAAGACCTTTCAGCTTTTCTGTTTCTGTGTTGCCATGAAGGATTGGTGCAAAGAGGAGGGGTATGGCTACACTGGAGATGGGGGTTCCACCTGGAGGGATCAGAGCTTATACCAGGCGGATGGCCTGCATCCATCCAGGGGGAGAACAGCAGTCCTCAGTGGATGGTTTAATTTTTATTTATTTATTTGAAAATGTTTCACCAGGAAAGGCAACATGAGCTGTAAACAGCTCATTTCCAGAAGCATCCTGTTGGTGGTGGTGGGGGGGCAAGAGTTGGGAGAACAAGCAAACACATAGCAATGCTAATACAATTACTAAAACAAAACAGTGTAGTACAATTACAGAGCAGAAATAACCCAGATCAACCGGCCAGGGTAAACAAAACCATATTCGGATATAGCATACCTTGCAACAACCCAAGAGCAGGTGATCCAGTAGGGTAAAGGTTAGAGGATGGATAACACATTTGAAGTGCTAGAAGTAGTAGGCTGAGCACAAGATTCGAAGTGCTATTATACACCCAAGGGAGGGCAGTTATAAGACAAGTGGGAAAGTGGACGAGCAAGGGGTAGAGGGTGGGGGATGGAAAAGGGAGAGAGAGGGAGGGATAGTCAAGATCTATACCCTTTCAGGTTGCTGAGAACCCTGCAAGAGGGTTAGGACCAGGCAGAAAGAGAGTGGAGAGAAACGGAGCAGGGTGGTAGAGAAGAGAGGGGCAGCGGAACAGATGGGGAGGAAGGGGATAAGGAAGAAGGGAGGTGGGCGGGTGATGGATTAGAAAGTGGGAGGAAAGGAAGAGGGGGTAGAAGAGAGGGAGTCAAGATCTATACCGCTTCAGGATGACAGAGAACCCTGCAAGGGGGACAGGATCAGGCAGAAAAAGAGAGGAGAGAAGGGGGGGCATAGGAGGAGAAGTGGAGTGTTGTGGGTGACCAGAGGGGAGAAGAGGGATAAGGAACATAGGGGTAAACTAGAAATGGAAAAAGGGGAGAGCATCAGTAGGGGGAAGAGAGGGTTGTGTGGGAGAAGGACAGCTGTAGAGTGTCGAAATTGCACTGTAGGTTGTGGATGGTAGCAGAGTGACGAAATGGCACAGTAGGTTGTGGTAGGGGGTGGGAGGAGGGGTTATAATAGGAGGTAGCATGTGAGGAAATAATCAGAGGAAGGGTTCGGTTAGGAGACAGGAGGTAAATCATGGATGGAGGAGTAGGGGATAGTGTGCAAAGGTTGGAAGGGGTGCTAAGAACAAGTACAGTTAGGAGAACAGAAGTAGGGCTGAAGGATAATGCGTCAGTGTGGGGAGTGTTGAAGGGGGGCTAAGAACAAGTGCAGTTAGGGGAATAGAAATCGTGAAGGGCTAAGGAAATTGAAGATGGGGAAGAGGAAAGTCTGATGGGAGGTGGCAGTGAGTTCCAAAGCTTGGGGAAGCAATAGGAGAAAGCTTCCTGTCCTGTGGAGGTAGAGCGACGAAGAATAACTAGAGTGCGTGTGTCAGTAGATCTGAGAGGGTGGAAGGAGACAGGTGGAGCAGAGAGTAAGGAGGAGAAGTAAGAGGGGAGAGTCCCAAACCAGAATTTAGAAGTGAACTTGGCACAGTGAGAGAGACACCTACACTCAAGGGAGGGGAAAGCTAGAGAATGATACAAGGTACAGTGATGTGTGCGGGAGGGGGAGTCAAGAGAAAAGTGACAGAAAGCATTGAAGAGAGTATCCAACCTGGTAAGGAAAGACTTGGGGCAGCACTGTAGACTGTGTCACAATAGTCAAAAATAGGGAGCATCATTTTCTGAACAAGATCACGCCTAACCGGTAGTGGTAAGGAACTACGGTTCATGTAAAGGGCGCTGAGCTTGGGGCGCAGTTTTTTCAGGATGGCATCAATATGTACAGAAAAGTTAAGGTGTTGGTCAAGCCAGACACCATGTATTTGAAAGAGGCGGTGTCCTCTAGTGCTGTCTCGTCAAGGGTGTGGAAGGAGGGAAGGAAGGGCAGCCTAGAGAGTCTCTGCATAGTGCCAAAGGTCATGGAGACTGCTTTCTTGGTGTTGAGGAAGAGTTGATGCGAACTTAGCCAGCATTGAACATTATTGAAGTCAAGCTGTAGTCTGGAAGTCACATTGGAGGGAGATTGGCCAGAGGTGAACAAGACTGTGTCGTCAGCATACATATGGATGGAGGATGAGGAGGAGCATACTGATGGTAGGTCATTTAGAAAAATTGAGAATAAGAGTGGGCCAAGTATGGAACCTTGAGGCACACCAGTAGAGATTGGTAGTGGAGGGGACGTAGAGTCAGCTATTTTAACAGATTGAGTTCTATCTACCAGGTAGACTCTGAACCAGTTGCAGGCAGACGGGGACAAGCCAGCTGATGAAAGTTTCGAGGAGGAGGGAGTGGGAGACTGTATTGAAAGCCTTGGCAAAGTCGACAAAGATTGCAGAAGTGGTGTGATCTTTATCCATAGCTGAATGGATAGAGTAAGTGAGTCTAGGTAGGGAAGTGGTTGTGGAGCGATTCTTCCGAAAACTAGATTGGAAGGGAGTGAAGAAGGAGTCGTCATCAAGAAAGGAGGAGAGTTGGGAGAGAACAACGTGTTCCTGAAGTTTAGCCAGGGTGGGTAGAAGCAAGATGGGGTGGTAATTCCCAGGAGATGAGAGATCACCTCCCTTTGGTACAGGGAGAACAGTAGCATGTTTCCAGACTTCAGGGATAGTCGCAGTATGGAAAGACAGGTTGAGGAGATCAGCGAGAGGGAGGGAAATAGCAGAAGCAGAGAGGTACAGCAGCTTAGGGTCAAGGCCATCGGGGGAGCTGCCCTTAGCTGGGTTGATAGAGAGTAGTGCCTTTAAGGTGTTGTTGGGAGAGATGGGTGAAAAGGCAATACTCTCCGCTAATTGGTGGTGTTGGGAGGGAGGGAAGAGGTAGTAGGGTGGGGTGGGAGGGAGGCTAACAGGGTGGAGGCGCAGGAAGTAAAGTAGGAATTGAATTCTGTTGCTACTATAGGATGGTCGGCAATAAGTTGGTTGTTTATTTTGAGCAGCGCAGATGGGGGTTTAGTCTGGGGAGAGAAAAGTGAGTGAATTACTTTCCAAAACTTTGATGGATTGTTTATGTTAGTATTAAAGGTGGACCGGAAATATTCCGCTTTGGTCAGGCAGATGGCTTTGGTACAGGCATTTCAGAGTGTCCTGTAGATAGCGTAGTCACGAGAGAGTTTAGTGGATTTGTGGGGTTTTCCATGCTTTATCACACACTCTCTGACAGGCCAGGAGTTCAGGGGTTACCTAGGGGAGGTGACTACCACGCACTCTAAATTGTTCAGGGGAGCATGTTTGTTCCAGATGTTAATTAACTTATCTTTGAAATAAGCCAGGGCGTGATTGATAGTTTGGGCTGAGGATATAGGGGCCCAGTCAATGTGAGTTAAGTCATGATGTAGAGGGGCAAGGTCTAATGTTTTGTAAGAGCAGTTCATTAGTAGTTTGTGGGGTGCCTTAGGTCTGTGTACTTTCCCAACTCTGTAGATCATATGATGGTCACTAAGAGCATCTGGCAGTAGGCCCAACTGGATTACCCTCTGAGGATGGGTGGTAAGGGCCCAGTCTATGAGAGTGTGGTTATGGGATTTCTGGTTTAGGCGACTAGGTTCTGTGATTAATTGGGACAGGTTAAGGGCAGATATTTCAGTCTTATCCAGGGCAGGTGACAGCCAGTTCAGGTTTAGATCCCCTAACAGGTAGAGCTCATCTGAAGAGGTAAGGGACCCAATAGTGGTGATTAGATCAGTGGCTATAGAGTGGTGTAATTGTTACCTTGACGGACATTTCAAACAACATGAAGTCTTGCTATATTATGACAATTGCAGTGAGTCCCCATCTTCGAACTGCTCCGGAGGTGAAATAGTTAACTTTCCATGCAGGCATGGAACTTTGAGCGCGAGCTCGATTAGGAAGCTCTGTCTGTTGTGCTTCAAACATAAACTGTCAGATTCTTTACTCCGCCTCACTGAACAGTCGCTCCGGAGATTTCTCCTTCTGCTCGGTTCATTTTGTTGGTTTAAAAGTGTTATTCTGTCGGTTTTTCAATCGAAATTTAACCGAAATTAAACCGCAACCGGTCGGTTCAAGCTCTGTCTGTGGTAACGTAAGTAATAGATAGGTTTTACATTGAAATTTCTGTGTGGAACTTGTACACATTTATCGGTTCAGTTTGAACTGATCAGGTTGTTTGCAAAATTACTAGTCCTTTTTTAGAGTGCGGTTCCCGGTTCTTATCGGTTCTAAAAAAACTGGATTTCATTACGATTTTTTCCACGACCTGTGACACGGTTGGGAACCGATAAGGGTGCCTTGCTTGGCGGATTGCCATAAACGGGCAAGTTTGGTTAGGCTGGCATCATGTCTGAGAAACCCAAAAGAAAAAACGGACCCACTGGGTTTCAACACTGTAGTGTCTGTGGGGAAGCTTTTGCTAAGGCTGACCCACACACCACATGTGTCTATTGTATGGGGTTTGACCACCTCAATGCAGACTGCCAGATTTGTAAGAATTTCCCTGCTGCCACCATAGAAAAGAGAGTTGGTAGGCTCAGGGGAAAGGGAGGCCAAAAAGTCCGCTGACCCGGATGGCCAGCCTGGTTCGGTACCAACCGAACCGGAGGGAGTGCCCTCTGACCAGGGCGATACTTCCTCGGGCAAACAAAGAGCCGGTTCTGAGGAGCCGGTTCCAGCAAAAAGGACTGGAAAGTCAGGTAGCGTAGAGCCAAAAGTTCTCTCCCCAACTGCCGAAGAAATAGCTAAAGCAATTCAAATTGTCCAGTCTCTCTCCCCGGTTCCGACCGAACCAACACCATCAGGGAGGCATTTGGTTTGGCCGGTTCCACCGGTTCAAGATTATGATTTTGAGGATTTTTATGAACCGGAGGAGGGGGAAGAGGAATATGAGGAGAGTGAATATGGTTTTGAAGATCTGGATGTGCCCATTGAACCGGACATCTCTCCAGATAGACCCTTTGGGGTTTCTCCTCCCAGGCTTTCTGAGTCCCCTTCTCATTTCATGTTTTATAAAAAAAAATTGCTGAGACTCTCCAGCTCCCTGTTGAGGAAGCTGTTGATGACCAAGAGGAGCCCGATTATGTAGAAATGATGGATATTCCAGAATCTAGGAGACAGTCTATTCCTTTGCATAAATCTTTTCGGAAACAGACAGTAAAAGTTTTAAAAACTCCTCACACTATACCTCCTGTGGATAAGAGGATGGACAAGAGGTATACCTTATCAGGTTCCGACACTGATTTCCTCACTCAACAATGTAGCCATGTGGGGGTAATGCAGGCTGCAGCCTGTGACAAGGCTAATATTCCCCTAGCTTCACACCCCACTGAGAAGGACTCCAGGAAGATTGATGCTATGGCAAAGAAACAATACATGGCAGCATCTTTTGGACTCAGACAGGCAAATTATATGGCTTATGCTGCTAGGTACCAGAAATCCAGATGGGATACTGTGCTGACTCTAGCAAAACAAGTCCCTGACCAGCTTGCCAGGGAGCTGGAACAGGTGGCTATGGATGGTATTGAGGCATCCAAGATGCAATTTCATGCTGCAGTGGACTCTAATGATGTTTCATCAAGAGTCATGACTACATCGGTGGCACTTCGCAGGATGGCTTGGCTCAGATGTACCACCCTGTCTCAGGATACCCAGTCTAAGGCCATGGATTTTCCTGTTGTGGGCAATTCTCTGTTTGGGGAGCAAACAGAGAATTACATGAAGAAAATGGATGAATATAGGACCACCTATAGGAGTGCACAGGCCAAGGAAAGGCAGGCCACTCCTCAAAAGCAGCCTCCTAAAGGCAGGGGTAGGCCTTTTCATAGGCCTTTTTACCAAACCCAAGCTTCCTCTTCCGCCTATGTCCAGAGGGGGTTCTTTAGCGGGAGAGGCAGATGGGGTACAAGCAGGCCTGCTTCCACCCCTCAGCCCAAAGCCCCGGCCAAGCAGGCACCCTGATGGGGTTGCCAGGGCCGATTCTTCTCTACCTGCAGGCTGGCTTACTTTGTCCAGGACTGGAGGTCTTTAACATCAGACAAGTGGGTCCTGGAAGTAGTAAGCCAGGGACTGGTTCTCAGCTCCAAAAAATTTCCAAAGCTAAGAACCAGATCTTTTCTACCTGCAACTCCACCAGAGGCACTCGCCCTAGAGGCAGAGGTCTCTACCCTCCTAGCTCTCAGAGCTGTGGAAAGGGTTCCTCCCCTACACCAGGGCAAAGGTTTGTATTCCAGGTACTTCCTTACCCCAAAAATGTCAGGAGAACGGCGGCCCATCCTGGATCTCAGATACTTAAACAAGCACCTTTTAAAACCAAAGTTCAAAATGGTGACTCTGGGAATTATCCTACCCTCTCTAAGGCCAGGGGACTGGCTAGCTTCCCTGGACCTCAAGGATGCCTACTTCCATATTTCCATCAGAAGCTCCCATCGAAATTACCTCAGGTTCGAGCTGCCCTCAGGCCACTACCAGTTCAGAGCAATGCCCTTCAGCCTCACTTCTGCTCCAAGGGTATTCACCAAATGCCTGGTAGTAGCAGTTGCCTACCTAAGAAGGCAAAAGAGTGCCATCTTTCCTTACCTGGACGATTGGCTCTTAGTAGGCCAGTCCCCAGACCAGGTCAATTTACATCTTCGGATAACGCAGCAACTGCTTACCTCTCTAGGTTTCCTTCTGAATCTCTCAAAGTCAATTCTAGAGCCTGTCCAGCTTCTCACCTTCATAGGCGCAGAACTGAACACACAGGAAGCCAGGGCCTTCCTTCCTCTGGACAGAGCAAAGACCCTAGTCTCCCTGGCCTCCTCATTCACCCTGCAGGTCTCTCGACCAGCAAGGCATTTTCTGCAGCTCCTAGGACACGTGGCTGCTTCCACAGCAGTTGTGCAAGGAGCAAGATTTCAGATGAGGGACATTCAGTTCCATTTGAGAGCTTTTTGGTCTCAAAGAAAGGACCCTCTTACCAAGTTGATCCCAGTAACTCGAACCCTGATCCAAGCCCTACAGTGGTGGCAGGATCAGAGCAACCTGAGACAAGGGGTTCCTTTTGTCACTCAGCCTCATTCCTTAATCCTTACTACAGATGCATCCCTCCCGGGTTGGGGAGCTCACATGGGCGACCTCACCACCCAGGGTCTGTGGTCTCCCCAGGAATCTCTGCTCCACATCAACCTGTTGGAGCTCAGAGCAGTTTTTCTAGCACTTCAGGCTTTTTCCAAATCTGTTCAGAACAAGATTGTACAGGTCAGAACAGACAACACCACTACAATGTGTACATCAACAAGCAAGGGGGCACTCCGTCTACGGCTATGTGCACCGAAGCGATGAAGTTGTGGTCTCTGGCTTACTCCCTGAACACCTCCCTTACGGCAGTCCACCTCCCAGGCAAGGACAATGTCCTGGCAGATGCTTTCAGCAGGATTTTTCAGGGCCATCACGAATGGTCACTGGATCCCCTGGTCTTGGGAGTAGTATTTGCCAGATGGGGCACGCCGCAAATAGATCTTTTTGCAGCCCCAGACAATCACCAACTTCCTCTTTTTTTGCTGCAGGCCCCCAGTCTTGGGCTCAGTCCCTCTGGATGCCTTAGCCCTCAGTTGGGAAGGGAAATTCCTCTATGCCTTCCCTCCCTTCCCTCTCCTGTTCAAAGTCCTAGTCAAAATCAGATCCCAATCCTGCAAAGTCATCCTGATAGCTCCAGATTGGGCCAGACAACCCTGGTATCCACTCCTACTGTCCTTAGCAGTCCATCCTCCCCTGTGCCTTCCCAGGAATCACAATCTGTTAACCTGTGCCCAGGGGCAGGTTTGGTATCTGAATCTCAAATCTCTCCAATCTCAAGGCTTGGTTCTTGAAGAGTTAGAGTTTGCTGATTTACACCTTTCCCAGGTGTAATGGATATATTGAAGGCCTCTGGAAGCCTTCCACCAGGGCTACTTACAATTCCAAATGGAAAAGGTTTTCCATATGGTGCTCGGAAAAGCATATTTCCCCAGACTCTGTTGATCTACCCACAGTCCTGGATTATATGGTTCATCTGAATTCTTTGGGGCTGAGACCAGCTACCCTGAAGGTGCATTTGGCAGATGTGTCTACTTTTATTTCAGCAGGTAAATCCTCTTCTCTTTCAGCTCATCCTGTATTTTCCAAGTTTTTTAAGGGATTGCTTCACACCAACCCTCCATTCAGGGATCCTGCCCCTGCCTGGGATCTTAATGATTGCATTGCTCAGCTCATGCAACCCACCTTCGAGCCCTTGTCTTCAGCTGAGCTCAAGTACGTGACTTGGAAGACTGTGTTTCTGGTAGCCATCACCTCTGCCAGACGCATAAGTGAATTTCAAGCGTTGTCAGTGGAGCCGGATTTTATCTCCTTTCACAGAGATAAGGTGGTCCTCAGGACTAACAGGAAGTTCCTACCTAAGGTGGTTTCAGATTTCCACCTTAATCAATCCATTTCTCTTCCAGTGTACTTCACTGACCACTCCTCCTCTGGTGAGAGGAGGCTGCACAGCCTAGATGTGAAGAGAGCCCTTAGTTACTACATAGAGTGTACCAAGGGTTACAGGTTTGACTCCCTCCAGCTGTTCCTCACTTATGGCGAGGTTGGTAAAGGGAAGCCAGCCACTGAAAGATCCATTGCCAAGTGGATTGTCTCTTGTATCCAATTCTGCTACGAAAAGTTGGGTAAAGTTCCCCCCTCAGGCCTGAGGGCTCACTCTACCAGAGGTACAGCTGCTTTTTTGGCTGCTGCCAGAGACATCCCTATTCTAGAGATATGTCAAGCAGCTACCTGGAAAACAGTTCACACTTTTACTAAGCATTACTCCCTGGACATCCAGGCTAGGAGTGATGCTTGGTTTGGCACAGCTGTCCTTCAAAGTCTATTTCCTAAGTAGGTTCTGTCCCTCCTCCATGGGGGTACTGCTGTGTAGTCTGCAATTGTCATAATATAGCAAGACGTCATGTTGTTTGAAGAAAAAATTACTCACCTTAGTAATGTTGTTTCTTCTAATGGAGTCTTGCTATATTATGACCTCCCTCACTGCCTGCCCCTCTCAGAACCTCTGTTTTGGGATGTGGGTGGGCTTTACTGTGTTGGCACTTCATTTTTGCCCATATTGTTGTTTTTACACCCTCTCTTTTGGGGGTGAATTGGTGTTGTGTTTTTCATTTTTTGGGTCTCCTGACTTGAGTCTTTGTTTGAGACCAGGAAATATGTGTTTAAGTTAATAGCCAGTTGGCTAGTGTAGGTTTACAGCTTCCACACAGAACCTTAGTGAGTTTTAGCTCGTAAAGATCTGACAGTTTATGTTTGAAGCACAACAGACAGAGCTTCCTAACCGAGCTCACGCTCAGAGTTCCATGCCTGCATGGAAAGTTAATTATTTCACCTCCGGAGCAGTTCGAAGATGGGGACTCACTGCAATTGTCATAATATAGCAAGACTCCATTAGAAGAAACAACATTACTGAGGTGAGTAATTTTTTCTTAAGGTAGCCTTGGGGGGTGGCACAAGACAACAGGAGGCAGTAACTGTCCCCCTCCCACAGGCCAAGATATGCAGTAGAGAGATCCCGAGAGGAGAGAATCCCACTGGGATGCTAGACAATCGGAGTAGCAGGGGGGTTAGCAAAGGAGAAGAGGGGAGGAGGAGGAGCAGGCAAAATAAAAAGGTGAGGAAGGGAGAACAGCTAGAAAAAGGGAAGTGACAAGAAAAGGGCTAACAAATTCTGGAAAGCCATGTGTGCCAATGCTAGAAGACTGGAAATAAGATCCCAAACCTAGAGGCCATCATGGCTGAGGCAGACCTGGATATTGTGGCCATTACCGAATCATGGTGCACTGACAACCATGTCTGGGAAATGGTCATACCAGGCTACATGATGTTTAGAAGGGACAGGGTAGGAAGGAAGGAGGGAAGTGGTGCTTTATGTTAAGGAAAACATAAAAGCAGTAGAGGTACAGGGAATTCAAGGAGGAATTAGAATTAGATAAAGAAATGTTAGAAGCAATTTGCCAAAATGGCTGAAAAGGGGGAGGTGGTGCTGGTGGGTCGGGCACTTTAATCTGCCAGATGTAGATTGCAGCCTCCCTGCTGCAGCATCAGCTGGAAGTAGAGACACTCTGGACTCCCTGCAGGGGGCATTCCTCAGGCAACTAGTTAGTGAACCCACTCAGGATGGGGCAGTACTGGACCTGGTGCTTCCTAACAGGGACACTGTTGCGGCCATCAGAGGGGGAGGTCATCTGTGAACCAGTGGTCATCACACAGTGTGGTTCAGTATAAGAACAACAGCGGAATCCAAGCACACAAGTGTGAGGGTCATGAATTTCAGAACGGCTGACTTTACAAAGATGGGTGAATCCCCCCGAAAGGACCTGGTGAGGGGAGATATCCTGGGTGGAGTGGAGGGCAAATAATCTGGCAGTATAGCCTAGAGGTTAGAGCAGTGAGCTGTGAATGAGCTTGCTACATCCAGCAGACCAGGGTTTGATTCCCACAGTCTCCACTTGTATACTGTGTGACACTGAGCAAGTCACTTAACCTCCCCACTGCTCCCAGGTTGTCCCTGAAAACAGGCACATGTGCCTAGTGGGCCTTACCAGGTTAACAAAGACTAAAATAGTAAAAGCAACAAACCTGTACATCAAGCAAGTAAGCAAAAGCAGGTGGAAGAGGAGGCCGTTATGGTTCTCGAAGGAGGTAGCAGAAAAGGTAAAGGCAAAAAGAGTGGCATTCAGAAGGTATATGGAGACCCAGAGAGAGGAGAAAAGGGAAGTGTATCTGGGGAAATGGAGGGAAGCAGGCAAAGCAGTAAGGAGTGAAAAGGCGCAAACTGAGGAAAGAATAGCCCAGCAGTATTAAAAGGGGACAAGACATATTTCAGGTAAGATAGTGAGAAAAGGAAGACAAAGGGAGAGAATGTATGGTTGGGGGCTGTGTGGAGGAGGACCAAGAAAAGGCATATATCTTAAAAGAACATATGAACATACGAAGTGCTAGCACAAACAGGCCTTGCGGTCTGTTGAGTCTGCTTGATTGTGCAGCTAGCCGCTCAACTTGCAGCTGCCCCACCTTCCCCTCCTATAAACAACCCCTCCAACTCTGTCCCACCTTCTCTTAAATCCTCCCACCATTCTACATGATACCACTTCCTCGGGCAGAGTATTCCACTTGTGTACCACCTGTTCCGTGAAAAAGTGCCTTCTGATTTCCCTCCTGAATCCCCCCTCTCCAATCTCAGCCGATGCCCTTTCATGTCCTTCCCCCTTCTGATCTGAAGAATCCCTTCTGTATTAGTCTTTTTTATTCCCTTTAAGTATTTAAAGGTTTCGATCATATCCCCCCATCCCTCCTCTCCTCCAGGGAATACATGTTCAGCTCTCCCAGCCTCTCCTCATAGGATTTTCTCTCCAGTCCCTGGATCATCTTCGTTGCCCTACACTGCACCCCCTCCAGCAATCTGATGTCCTTCCTCAGGAATGGATGCCAGTATTACATGTAGTATTCCAGGAGCAGCCTGACCAGTGACCGGTACAGGGGAAGGATCACGTCTCTGTGCCTGGAGGAGATTTCCTCGTTATGTACCCCAGCATCTTGTTTGCCTTTGCAGCTGCCTTCCTGCACTGAGTTGAGTGGTTCATACTCCCAGTATTTAGTACCCTTAAATCCTTTTCCTCCATGGTGCTTTCCAACTGTACCCCTCCCAACTGATATTTCCTCCTCTGGTTCCTTGCTTCAAAGTGCAGGATCTTGCACTTCCTGGCATTGAACCCCAACTGCCATGTCTCCGACCACTCCTCTAGTTTGGTCAGGTCCTCCTGCAGCCCCCTCCATCCCTCTATGTCATCTACCACAGCTCCAATATTAGTATCATCTGTGAACAGACTGATCTTACTCCGCATCCCATTTGAGATATTGGTTATGAATATCCCAAACAGCAACGTCCTGGTACCGATCCCTGGGGCACCCCACTCATAATGTCCCTTGGTGATGAGAGTTCCCCCACCACCACCACCCTTTGCTGCCTACCCCTCAGCCAGTTGGTGATCAAATTGACCATTTTTGTCCCCACCCCTATGTATTCCAGCTTTCTCTCCAGCCTCCCATGTGGCACTGAGTTAGAGGCCTTGCTGAAGTCCAAATACAGGACATCCACTGCATGGCCCCTGTCCAGTTCCCTGGTAACCCATCGTAGTACCTGACTAGGTTTGTCTGGCAGGATCTGCTTGAGACAAAACCGTGTTGATGGCCGTCTTGGAGACCATTGTCTTCCAAAAAGGTCACCAGCCTCTCTTTTAGGATTGACTCCATGAGCTTCCCCACTCATTCAGTGCCTCTGCCTGGTCCTCCCCTTCTCCACCCACCCCCCCCATTCTTCTTAATCTTCACAATCTGGTCTTTGTTTCTCCTTCTGTCGCCAATGTATCTAAAGAAGTCATTTTCCCTGTCCTTTATTCCCTGTGCCAGTCTCTCTGGAAGCCTTGACCACTCTGACTAGCCTGGTAACCTCCCTGGACTTCTTCATGTACTCGTCTTTGTCCCCTTGCCCTCCCAAATTCCTAAGCCTCTGGAATGCCTTTCTGTTGGCCCTCACCCCCTTCCATGACCTCCCGAGTCAGCAAGCTTGGCTTCTTTGCCCTACCCTTCTTGCTCCATGTCCTGTATAAGTCACAGTTGCCTCTGCTAGCACTTTTTAATGATATCCCATTTTTGGCTAGCACCCATGCATGTCTGAAGTCCCACTAGATGCTCAACCAAAATTTCTCCCATCCTTTTAAAGTCCACTCCCTTAAAATCGATCGCCCTGGTACCCGTACCTCCTGTTTTCCTGCCCATATTAAATGTGAACGACACCATGTGATGGTCACTCCCAGCCAGGGGGTCCTCCACTCCCAGATCTCTTACAGCCTCCCCGTTTGTTAATACCAGGTCCAGAGTCCTTTCCACCCTAGTTGGCTCGTGGACCAATTGCACCAGAAAGCTGTCCTGAAAGGCATCTTATAATACCTGCTCCTTTGCACATGTGGTGGTTGAAGTGTTCCAGTCCACCCCAAGGAGGTTGAAGTCCCCTACCACTAGTGTGTTCTCCTTCCTACAGACCCTTCTAATCTGCTCAGCCAACTCCCTATCCAGGTCATCTCCCTAAGCTGTTTGCCTATACAGTACCCCCACCCTCACTGTCTTTCTTTTGGAGTCTTGAAACTGCATCCATAGGGCCTCTGTCCTGCCTTCCACGCCTCCTCCTTTATACACCTTCTCCCCTCCCTCACGTAGATTGCCACGCCCCCTTCCTCCTAGCCCTGTCCTTCCTGAATATCCTGTACCCTGGGATCATTTATTTTATTTATTTATTTATTTATTTATTTATTTATTCTTTGGTGACTGGGTAAGTGCACTGGTCCTGGGGACCGTTTTCAGGCACGACCTATAAGTATTACAGGTATTAATCACAATAAAAGTGCAATACAGGTAATGGGTACATACAGTAGTTTTTATTAGCAGTAGTCAAAGATATAGTACAGGTAATAGATACCTACAGTAGTGGTCACTATAATGGTACTGACAGGTAGCAATTGCAATGTACATTAAAGTATACAAGCTAATTTAATTTGCATATAGGCAAAATAGTGCATACTTGGGTAAAAGCTGCAAAGGAAAATGTACCTTGTAAAGGAAAAAGAAAGAAGATGCCTCCATTGTAGGAAGGGACATGGCAAGATTAGAAGAGTGAAAAATGCCAGAGGTGCATTGTAGGCAGGGTGTGTGTTAGTGAGGGGGGCAGTTGCAGTTGTATTTGTCCAGGAGCCAGGATTTGAGGTTGCATTTCAAGATTTGGTGAGAATCTGATACTCTAAGAGGGGTGAGCAGTCCGTTCCACAGGGAGGGGGCCACACTAGATAGGGCTGTCCCACCCATACTGGTGAGGGTTTTGGGTACCTGGAGGGAGGGCACCGAAGAGAAGAGTAGGTTCCTGGTGGTGGTTCTGAAACTGAAGAGGGGGGAGAGACATCACCAGTTCTGGTGATGGTATCTACTAGACAACCATGGGTATAGTCAAAACACCCCTGCAAAAGGAGCCATCCAAGGGAGCGGTAGAGGTCACAGCAGTAAGCCGTGTATGGAGCGGACAAGACAAATCGGCAGGCATTTTTGTAGGCTACTGTGAGCCTAGCCTGAAGGGTGGTCGAGGTTCTAGAGTATATAGGAGAGCAGTAGTCAAAGACAGGGAGTAGGTTACCAGTGACTATGGCAAGGTGTGCCTCATTGGTCAAGTAAGGCTTTAGGTGATAAGCAGCACCCAGTTTCTGGTTTACCCTCCTATGTTGTTTATATGGTCCTTGTATGTGAGAGAGGGGTCAAGCAACACACCTAGGTACTTGAAGGTAGAAACATTCTCAAGGGCAGGGCCATTGGGGGGCGGTTAATGAAAAGGTTGTCATTGGCATGTAGAGTCTTGGCTAGATATAGTTTAGAACCAACCAACATGGCCTTTGTTTTTTTTGCATCATATCCCAGTCCTGGTTCTGAGTGGCCCATGTTTCCATGGTGGCTGCAATGTCCACCCTCCCCACAGCCAACAGAGCCTGTAGCTCGAATGATTTGGTACCTAAGCTTCTCGCATTCAGCAGACCGCCCTCCAACCTGTGTCTTCCCCCCTGCCTCTCCTCCTAACCCCTCCTTGTGTCCCTGACAAGAAATACTTCTTCTTAGTGTTCGCAGAAGAAGAGGAAGGGAAGGGACCATGAAAAGGCACCAAGAGGTTCGATGGGAGGGGAAGTGTACATTAGTCCCTTTTCTGAAGAGAGGGCCAGGAAAGCACTCAGTAATCTGAGGGTGGACAAAGCCATGGGGCCAGATGGGGTGCATCCAAGGGTGCTGAAGGAGCTCAGGGAGGTACTGTCTGCGCCCCTAGCAGACTTTTTAACAGTTCACTGGAGACCAGCATGGTCCCAGAGGACTGGAGAAGAGCAGATGTAGTTCCACTTCACAAAAGTGATAGCAAGGAGGAGGCGGGCAATTATAGGCCTGTCAGCCTGACTTTGATGGTAAGGAAATTAATGGAAACACTATTAAAGGAAAGGATTGTGGAATATCTGGAATCCAATGAACTGCAGGACCCGAGGCAGCATGGTTTCAGAGAAGAAAGATTGTGCCACACAAATCTGATTTTTTTTTTGACTGGGTAACCAAGGTGTTGGATCAGGGAGGGGCAGTGGACATGGCCTACTTAGACTTCAGCAAGGTCTTCAACACCATTCCACATAAAAGACCGGTAAACAAGTTGGGTAGTATGGTAGTGGGCAGTAAAGTGGTAACCTAGGTAAAAAAACTGGTTTGTAGATAGGAGGCAGGGAGTGGTGGTAAATGGAGTTTGCTCCGAGGAGGGGAGAGTGACCAGTGAGGTACCGCAGCGGTCAGTACTGGGGACAGTCCTCTTTAATGCCTTCATTAGTGACATAGCAGAGGAGCTGGAAGGGAAGGTCTGCTTTTCTTCGGATGACACCAAGATCTGCAACAGAGTGGACAATCGGAGTGGGGGCAAAGAATGGTAAGAGATTTAAAATGGCTGGAGGAATGGTCAAAAGTTTGGCAGCTAAAGTTTAATGCAAAAAAGTGCAAAATAATGCACTTGGGCCAGAGAAACCCAGGGGTGGAGTACAAAATGGGGGAAGGGGGTACTTGCAGTGACCAAGCAGGAAAGGGACCTGGGGGTAATCATATCGGATGACCTAAAGGTGGCCAGACAAGGTGGTTGGGAGAGCTAGTGGGATGCTGGGGTGTATAGGTAGGGGTATCACAAGCTAGAAGAGGGAAGTGGTGTTGCTCCTGTGTAGGTTATCGGTAAGACCCCACCTGGAGTACTGTGTCCTGTTTTGGAGACCACATCTCAGGAAAGATATCGAGTAGTGGCGGTTCAGAGGAGGGCTGCCAAGATGGTGCAGGGTCTGCATCAAAAGCCCTATGAGGAGAGGCTAAAGGAGCTCAATATATACATCCTGGAGGAGATGAAGGAGCGTGGGGATATGTTCGAGACCTTTAAATACATCACAGGGGTGAATAAGGTACGGGTGGTAGGTATTTCTCAGAGAAAAGGTTACTCTAGAACAGTGGGTCATGATATGAAGCTGGAGGGGGTAGAGGGTCAGGAGAGATGTGAGGAAATACTTCTTCATAGAAAGGGGGTGGTTGCCTAGAACAGTCTTCCAGTGGAGGCAGTGGGGCCAAAAACAGTGGTGGGATTCAAAAAAGCCTGGGATAGAGACATTGGAATCATAAGGAAAAGGAAGTGGGTAGAAGAGACAGTGCTGTAGACCAAGGAAGGTCTGCAGTGAAAGCATGGACAATGAAAATGGGCAGACTGGATGGGCCAAGTGGCCCTTATCTGCCATCAGTGTCTATGTTTCTATGAGATGGTAGGAGAAAGGAGCTTGGCCAACAGATGAGTGAGGATGGGGAATGGAGAAGATGCAGGAATCCCTGTAGTAAAGGGAGCAGGAAGAGGGGAGGGGGACATGAGCGATAAGGTAGGATGGGGTGGATCTGAGCCAGTATTTGGCAATGAAGGTGGCACAGTGGGACTGGCGACGTGAAGGGAGAGGGTGGGTGGAGAGAGAGGAATAAAGAGAACAGTGATGAGTGCAGAGGGGAGAGTTGGTGGCGGAATGGCAGAAGGCGTTAGAGCAGGTATCCAGTTTGGGTAGATGAGGGTCTTCTGAAGCTAAGCAAGACAGGGAAGATGTGATATCTGCCAGTAGTTGCCAGGGGAGGAGGGATCACACCCTTTGTGTATAGGTAAAGACCTTTACTATCTTCCAGGCCTGAGGGATAGCACAGTGGGAGAAGAAGGGATTCAGAAAAGCAAGTGGAGAGGCAATAGCTGGAGCCGAGATTTGTAGAAGTTTGGGGTCTAGCCCATTTGGGTTGGACTTTGATTGGTTAAGTGAAGTTAGGGTGAGGAAGACATAATGGAGGGAGATGGGGGAAATGGAAATTTTCAGGAGAGAGGTGAGAAGGGGAGAGGCAGGAAGGGACTGAGAGAAGGAGTGATCAGAGGACTAGTATAAGGGAAGAGCACAGGTGGTGAAGAATTTGTTAGAATGAGTGGTAACTGAGATAGGGTAAGAGACCAATGAACCATCCACCTGGAGGATGGGGGGAGTGGACTGGGCTGGAAGATCAAGGAGGGAGTGAATAACCTTCCAGAAATTGGTGGGAGAATTAAGGTTAAACTGGAGATTAACTTTGAAGTAGTGGGCCTTGGCAGAGCGGACAGCCTTCATGCAAGAATTCCTGAGTGACCTGTATGACTGTAGATCAGGCAGGGATTGTGAGAATCTGAAACAAGCCCATGCCTGGTCACATGACTTATAAAGATTGATAATTTCAAGGGTAATCCAGGGGTGATGGAAAAGTCTGACTCTAGATTTACATAGGGGAGCATGGATATGCCAGGTGCGGTTAAAAATGGTGAGGAAGTAGGAGATGGCAGTGTCAATATCTGTGGTAGAATAGACCAGTCGAAAGAAGCAAGGTCATGTAGGAGGGTATTTGAGTCCAGAGTCCTGACTGACCTGGACCAAAAGTATTTGGGGCAGAGTGAGTGGACCTCACTTTCCTGATACAGCAGGTCATGCTATGGTCACTAAAGGCGTCAGGTAGAATACCTGCTTCAGTGATATGGTAGGGGTGTGAGGTGAGCACCCAGTCCAGGAGGGAGCGATTAGAGGAGTGGGGATTGAGTCGGGTGGGTTTGGCTATTAGTTGGGTGAGGGTCAGGGTCTCAGTCTTGTGGAGAGTGGGCCTGGATGTAGGGGAGAGCCAATTTATGTTGAAGTCTCCCAAGAGAATAAGCTCACTAGAGTCAGGTTCTACATGATAACGGCGATTGCCAATAGAGCGAATGTACAATGATGAAAATAGAACGTGAAGTACACTCACAGCAAACAATCAAAGCCGACACAAATCTACTTGTTATGTGGATGCACTACACCCCACTAACTAAGATTCTCAACTCCAGGGGTGTCCATGTCCGGGGGCGACTTGTAAAAAGTTTTAACAAAAACGCAGCAACGCAAAACACTATCGCGCTCCCCAGACCTGAACCCTGTACCCTCCCCACCACAGCCAGCCACCACCACGCTAGACAGCCAGCTCAGCAGCCTTCCACTGCAGTGCCTCCCACATACCTTCCCTCCCCTTCTGTCCCCTGTGGTGTGGTTCCAGTCGCTTTTCGTCTCGCCCGCCGCTACCCTTCCAGGGTAGCACAAAACACGGGCACTGAGACTGAGTCGCCGTTTTTGCAGTCACTCAATCTCAGTTGCCCTGTTCACTGGATACCCTAGAATCAGCATGGGAGACAAGGGACAAGAGAGAGTAAACCAGGGAGGAGGGGGAGATCTTAGGAGAGGCATGGAAAACACCAACATAAATAAGGAGTGTGGAAAGAAAGGATAGCTTAACTTGAATTAGCTCATTGGAGGAAAGAACTGACTCTCTGAAGGTGACAGAGCAGGACAGATTTTGGCAGACATACAAGGCCACTCCACCGCCACGCTTGCCACGGTCCTGACGGAAGAGGTGGTAGTCAGAAAGAGCCAACTTGGCGTCTGGTATTCTGGATGAGAGTCAAGATTTTGTTATACACAGGAGGCCAGGGGAATACTGAGAGATAGAGACTTTAAGACAGTCGTGCTTAGGGAGGAGGCTCCTAGCATTCATGTGGAAGATGCTGAGGCCTTTAGGAAGAGTTGGGCGGAGAGGGAGTAGGGGGACCAGGGTTAGGTTTCACATCACCAACAAGGAGGAGGACGAGAATGAAGAAAAGGAGGAGAATAGAGTGGGACTTTCACCCCCTTGAATGAGGGAGAGAATGAGGAGGGAGGGAGAGAGGAAAAGAGAGGAGGGCTTGATGGAGAACTTCAAGGCTAAATGAGGGAGTCTGAAGGAACCCAGGGTGGATAGCAAAGTTAGTGTATGGGGAAGGGGAGCAGAGGAAGAGAGGAGTGGGTATGGTATGATAGGGGAGAATGAGGGGGAGATGAAGCTAGGGTGGGAGAGTGTGACAGGGTGGAATAGGATCCTGTCCTATTTGTTATGGAGAAAGTGCTTAAATTCAAGGATCTCTTCTTTTCTGTCTCTTCTCTGTCTGGTTGCGCAACCAAATTTTCCTGTGAGATCTTGGATTTGATCTCCCCGACAATCTCACAATCCTTTGCCTCTCACTATCTCTCATATCTCCTAATATAAAAATATGTGCAAATCACTGTATGGAAATGTAACTGATGTTGGGATCTCTTTTGTTTAGAAAATATATAGTGTTACTGTTGAAATACATATAATTATATTTTGAGATGACTGCAAAAAGCTGTTGGAAACTAGAGGTTACCTTAGTGCAAATCTTTTAGCTTTTTGCAAAAGCTATGGAAATGGGGCCTCTCAGCTCAGGCACAATATGTTCTAGCAGCTCCTGCCTGATATTTACAAAAACAGGATGCTTGCTAAGGATGGGGATTGAAAGGACTTATAAGAGCTAAGCTGTGACTGCAAGAGAGATTTGGAGAACAAGGGACACAGAGACTGAAAGTAAACTTTATTTTTATTTTGCCTTTGTAAATAGTTATACTGAAATAAGGTTATTTTATGATACTGCTAGTGTAAATAAATATTTTTTGGTGAATTCTACAATTGCTCTTGGTTTTCCTATGCTTCCTGACCTGTGCCTCGATGACATATGGTTTTGGAAGTGGGATTTAAGCTGTGCATACCCTAAGACAGGAGTTTTGTGTGTGGGTACTGGACCTAGTACCAGGGAAGCACAGAGGAAGGTATGGGTCTGCAGCAGCTAGTCCAGGAGTTGTTACCAGGAGAATGGCAGCCAGACTAGCAGAGACGGAAGTCCAGTCTGATATTGTACAGCTAGCACAAGTTATGGAAAAAGAACAGGCAGTGACAGAAACTGAAAGCCTAATGGACTTTTTCAAATAGTGGGCTATACAACGAAAGAGACTGAGAAGCAGAGAGAAAAAGAGATGCAATGTTTAGAAGCACAGAGTAGAGAAGAGATGCAGTGACAGGAGCAGCGATGGCTGGATACCTTGCAAGCTATCGAAGGCAGAAGATCTAGCACACATCCAGACGAGCAACAAAATGCAAGCAATTTAAAAGCCATTAAACTTATAAAGTTGTGCCCCTTGGATGATATAGAGGCATACCTGACAACTTTTGAAAGAGTTGCCACAGCCTGCCAATGGCCAAGGCAACAATGGACAATCAGACTGGTACCCTACCTGATAGGGAAAGCCCAGCTTTCCTGCAGCAATACGGACACTGCACAGTCAGAAAATTATGGCCTGGTGAAAAGCAAAATCCTGGAAAGTTATGATATTGCCGGAGAGACACACAGGCAGAGATTTCGATCTCTGAAGTACAACTCGGTCGACAATCCTCGAGAAGCCTTCGCCCAACTCAGAGAACTCCTGATAAAATGGATCCAACAAGAGAGCAAAACAGTCCCATAGATCAACACATTTGCCATGGAGCAATTCATCAACATCTTGCCTGCAGATGTGCAGCTGTGGGTAAAGGAACACCGACCAGAGAGTGGGGAAAAGGCTATTTATTTGGCCGAGGACTACCAAATGGCCAGACAGATGCCACAGCAGCGAGGTAACAGCCAAGCACCAGTAAGACACTCTTTTTCCCATTTAAACTCCAAGCCTGATAAGAACTCTGGTGGGGGTAACAAATCTGGGCCCAAAGACGTTATCTGCTATAACTGTAATAAGCCGGGCCATTTTGAGAGAAACTGCTGTAGTAAGGAGAGTGGCACTGGAGCAGATTTGTCCTTGGCAAATTGGGGTAAGTACTTAACAGATGTGAAGGTGGGGGATAAGACTGTAAAGGGACTCATTGATTTGGGAAGCAGACAGACCCTAGTGCATGTTAAGGTGCTGGGAAAACATTGTGCAAAGGGATCAGGTACTGGTGTCATCTGCATCCATGGGGATGCTCAATACTATCCCACCACCCAAGTGACTCTGACCATTAAGGGTGTGTCGCACCAAATGAAAGTGGGGGTAGTACCTAAGTTACCTGTACCTGTAATTATTGAAAATGACTTTCCAGGATTTACTGAGTTGATCAAAGAAGGAGTAAATCCTGATGTTTCAGCAGCTGTGGTGACAAGAGCACAAGCAAAGAAAATTTCTGATGGTGGGGCACTTTTCCTTTCAATGATTTTGATTCGGACTTGTCTAAGCACAGCTCCAAGATCCAGAAATCCAAGAAAGAAAGACGATGCCTGAAGAAACTGGCAGCAAATAACTGATGGACATACAGGGTTAAAATATGAAAATGCTGAAACTAAATTAGCTGATTGTGATTTTATTTCAGAGCGAGCTAACAGTGTTTCTCTCCAGGTTTATTTTAAGCAGCTGGGGTGAAACCAAAACAGGTGGACCAATGTTTAAAAAATGTAATGGCTTACTGTACAGAGTTTGGGTTAAACCTCAGACATAGGAACAGACAAAACAATTGGGTATACCACAGAAGTATAGAACAGAATTGTTACAGATAGCACATGATAGTCCTATGGCTGGTCACTCAGGGAGGGACCGCACCCTTGCCAGATTGCTGTATAGATTTTACTGGCCTGAAATTCATGAAGATGTTGCAGCCTATTGTAATTCCTGTGCTGAGTGTCAGAAAGTAGCCCCAGTCACTAGAAAAGACAAGGTGCCCCAACTCTTGATAGATGTGCTTTTTGAGAGAATTGCAATGGATGTGGTTGGTCCTTTAGACAAAAGTAAAAAGGGTAATAGATTTATCCTGGTAGTATGCAACTATGATACTCAATACCCAGAAGCAGTTCCAATGCATACTGTTACAGCCCCAAAAGTGGCAGCAGAGCTTGCCAAAATTTCCAACAGAGTACCTAAAGAAATTATTACTGATCAGTGTAATAATTTTGGTGCTGCATTACTTTAAGGAGCTGTACAGACTACTAGGTATCACTGCCATAAGAACATCCCCCCATCACCCTCAGACAGACGGTCTTGTTGAGCGTTTTAACCAAACCCTAAAACACATGTTAAAAAGGTTTATAAAAGTGGAAGGGAAAGACTGGGATCAGTACTTGCCTTGCCTACTTTTTGCTTACAAATAAGTGATTCAGGCATCAGCAGGGTTTTCGCCATTTGAAATGCTGTATGGTAGGCAGCCAAGAGGGCTACTGGATGTGATAAAAGAAACTTGGGAAGATAACCCCACTCAGAAACAATCTATAACATCTTATATGTGTGCCCTAAGAAAGAAGCTGGCAAAATAGGTTGAAATTGCCCATAGTAATCAGGAAGAGGCTCAAAACCAGCAGAAGGTATATTATGACCATGGGGTGAAAGAAAAAAGTTTTTGAGCCAGGTGAAAAGGTTTTGCTATTGTTGCCCACAACAGAAAATAAACTGTTAATGAAGTGGCAAGGGCCATATAAGGTTCTTAGACATACTGGCACTGTTAACTATGAGATTGAGACCCCGACAGGAAAAATCCTACTAAGATATACCATGCTAACCTCCTCAAAGAATGGAAGAAAAAATGCCAAAAGCTGCTTTACTGGTTTTACCAGAAACTGATAAGGAAGATATTGATGTAGCTTATGATAGACTGGAACAAACTGTAAATGCTGATGCTGTAAAGGTGAATGTTTTCTTAACCTCAGAACAAACTGCAGACATTCATAACGTGTTAAAGACATTTAACAGTACTTTTACCACAGTACCAGGTCGAGCAAAAGGGGTTGAGCATGTAATAGTGGCAAAGAATGCTCATCCTATTAGGCAAAAGACATACAGGTTACCAGAGTGGTTAAGAGCTGACGTGGTAAAGGAAATACAAAAAATGAAAGAACTTGGTATCATAGAGGAGTTGAGGAGTGCTTGGTCATCTCCAGTGGTAATTGTAAACAAAAAAGAAGGGGGTGTTAGAATCTGCCTTGATTTTAGGAAACTTAATCAAGTGTTAGAATTTGACAGTTATCCTATGCCCAGAATAGATGATTTGGTGGACAGACTGGGGAGTGCAAAGTATATCAGTACCCTCGATCTCACCAAGGGTTACTGGCATATACCTTTAGCTAAAGAATCCAGAGATAAAACTGCATTTGCCACCCTTGTAGGATTCTATCAGTTCACCACCATACCATTTGGTTAACATGGTACTCCAGCTACATTCCAGCGTTACATGGATGTCATTTTATCCCCACACTAGTTATTGCGCTGCGTACCTGGATGATGTCGTGGTGTACAGTCCAGACTGGAAAAGCCACCTGGAACACCTATGAGCAGTTGTTCAAGCTATCAAAAATGCAGGTCTGACTATTAATCCTACCAAATGTGCACTGGCCATGCAGGGAACCAGATATTTGGGCTATGTGTTGGGAAATGGAGAAGTTAAGCCAGAGGTTTCTAAAATAGAAGCTGTAGCTAACAGCCCTGTTTCTAAAACAAAGAAACATGTCAGGTCATTTTTAGGGCTGGCAGGTTATTATCAGAGATTTGTTCCCAGCTTTGCTAAATTAGCTACTCCCCTCACTGAACTCACAAAGAAACGGTACCCAAATAATGTGAAGTGGACCCCAGAGTGTGATGAAGCTTTTCAAGCCATAAAGGCTGCATTATGTTCAGCACCTGTTTTAGGAAGCCCAGACTTTGCGAAACCATTTTTGCTACACACAGATCCATCGGAGGTAGGCCTAGGTGTAGTCCTAAGTCAAAATGTAGATGGGACAGAACATCCTATTCTGTACATAAGTAGGAAATTGCATGACAGAGAGAAAAGATACTTCACCATTGAGAAGGAATGTTTAGCAGCAAAGTGGGCCATGGAGCCCCTTAATTTTTATTTGCTAGGAACTGAATTTGTGCTTATAACAGATCACAGTCCTCTCTGTTGGCTTAACCAAATGAAAGATAAAAATTCCAGAATCATAAGGTGGTACCTGGCACTGCAACCATTTAAATTCACGGTGATACACTATTCTCGTAAAGAGAATAGCAATGCTGATTTTCTGTCAAGATATGGATCAGGAATTTAGGGTTCTGAAGGTTGAAAACAAATGTATGGGTTTGAACTTTACTGTTTGCTGTACTGTTACATAAAAACTGAATGCACATGTGCTTAAATGCTGAAAGTTGGCAGCAATTTTTAGTAGAGAATTAATAAAAAGTTTTGAAAACCTGTTTAGTAAAACAGGTTCCCTCTTAAGGAGGTTGTGTATGTGACAAGGTGGAATAGGACCCTGTCCCATTTGTTATTGAGAAAGTGTTTAAATGCAAGGATCTGTCCTTTTCTGTCTCTTCTTTGGTTGCGCAACCAGATTTTCCTGTGAGATCTCGAATTTGATCACCCCAACAATCTCATAATCCTTTGCCTTTCACTATCTCTCAGTCCTCTCTTACTGTCTGTCTTTTCCTTCCTTGCGTATCTGCTAATATAAAAATATGTGCAAATCATTGTATGGAAATGTAACTGATGTTGGGATCTCTTTTGTTTAGAAAATATATAGTGTTACTGTTGAAATATATACAATTATATTTTGAGATGATTGCAAAAAGCTGTTGGAAACTAGAAGTTACCTTAGTGCAAATCTTTGAGCCTTTTGCAAAAGCTATGGAAATGGGGCCTCTCAGCTCAGGCACAATGTGTTCTAGCAGCTCCTGCCTGATATTTACAAAAACAGGATGCTTGCTAAGGATGGAGGTTGAAAGGACTTAAAATAGCTAAGCTGCAACTGCGAGAGAGACTTGAAGAACAAGGGACACAGAGACTAAAAGAAAACTTTATTTCTATTATGCCTTTGTAAATAGTTATACTGAAGAAGTTTGTTTTCTGATACTGCTAGTGTAAAATAATTTTTGGTGAATTCTACAACTGCTCCTAGTTTTCCTATGCTTCCTGATCTGTGCCTCGATGACAGAGAGCAGGGGACAGAGATGAGACTATAACTGAATGGGCCCTAGAGGAGGGAGTAGCAGGAAAGAGAGAAGTTAAGGATGGGAGGGAGAAAGGCGATGCAGACAGGGAGGGTATGTAGCACGGTAAAGTGAAGTTTAAGGCAGGTGACTAACATGAATAGATTTATACCAAATACCTTGACAGTGAAGACAAGATACAACAGCATTATGCTTGGAGCTAGTCAGCCAGGCAGTGAGAAATAGTGTAACAAAAAAAATGGTAATAAGGGCAGATAGCCAAAGCAGCAAAATACAATAAGGTAATGGCAAATGAACTGAAGCAAAAATCAGAAATAAGGCTATACCTGGATGGGGTTGTAGCTAGGATACCCGAGTTAGCAAGTTAGCAGACAGTCCACAGCTGTGCATTTCTCCTGCTTTTGTGAAGATTTCTGGTGAAGACTGACAGTTGAAATGACTAATGTTATATCTGTTTTATATTTTGCTATTCATATTTATATTATACTTGTGTTTTTGTATGTTTGTATGCTTAATGCCCTATGTATTATCTATAAAATACAAAATCACACATGCCCCCACAATGCAAAGCATCATGGGCTACACATGCAAATCACCACAGAATGTTACGCTGGTCCAACTTTAAGCAGAATTGCATGGTGCCAAAAGGCCTCTCACACAATTTGCAAAGGGTGCTAACAGAAGACATAGACAGGTGTTTTGTCCTACCAGGACTCATCAGTATGCCTCGTCTGTTTGACACCCCAGTGGAATGGACCAGCTACCCTTAAGGCAGTGTGCCTTGGATATATTGTGGTGAACCCATTAAAATAAAAAGCTATTTAAAAGACAAAGAACCTCTGTGCGCAAACACTGAGGCAAGGGTTACCCCAAAGGGCATTTGGCTGGGAGGCCAAGTTTCAAGAAAATACAAAATCACACATGCCCCCACAATGCAAAGCATCATGGGCTGCATATGCAAATCACCACAGAATGTTATGCTGGTCCAACTTTAAGCAGAATTGCATGGTGCCAAAAGGCCTCTCACACAGTTTGCAAAGGGTGCTAACAGACACTCCAGCTCTGCAACGTTTTCATTTTTCGTTATGTATTATCTATGTTATGATCATCTATATTTACTTTTAATTCCCCACAGAGCTATCTCCTTGTAGCTGTTGCCCTCAAACCACATATCAGCTCGATGACCTCGTGCTAGACCATCTTAATCTCTTCATTTTCCTTTCTGTACTCCAGGTATGGTTTTACCGAAGCCTCATGTAGGGGAAGAGCACCTCCCTTGACCTGCTCCTTACCCTCACCTGATTTATTACAAAATTAGGAGTACACCTTTGAGCACAGATGCTCGTTTGCAAAGGTTCCACGTCTGAGAAGAGGATACACAAAACAGTAATCTAAAAAAATCATTATGGTGAACAACACCGTACCAGCAGCTCAAGTGGAGCGTAGTCAGCAGGACATACCAGCAGCTCACGTGGAGTGTGGGCAGCAGGACATAGGAAGAGGAGTTGGGTATAGACAGTTACTAGTTCATCTTAATGTATTCCGATATACAGTAACCTGTGCTCACATCACTATGGCACCAAATTGCTTGCTTGGCTTCAGCTTACTGTCCACAATTTGCTCATGTTGTATCGGGAAACAAGCTTCTGCTCAGCATGCTGTCCTGGACAAAAATTGCAGTGTTCATTTTAGGCTGAGGAATCATGCTGTTGGCGTGCTGCATGAGCGGCTTGTTCTACGAGATGCTATCACCTGTGTTGGACTGGAATACATTCTGTGCTCAGTCTCACGAGGAATGCTTGCATGCACAAGTGTTGCAACTAGGACCAAGAGTAACAGAGCCGAGCATGATGATGTAGCACTGCACGGGAGCACAGTACGATTATCAGAAGGAAAGGGCCGGTTTTGGTGAGTCCAGAGTATGGCCCGACCGTTGGAAGATGCAGGTTTTCTATCACTCAGCCCGAGTCATGCAGTGCTCTTACGTTGTAAGACTGGAACAGAGGTCACAGATTGCAGCATAGTCTGCTTCAGTGACTGCAGTTTGTGGTATGTTAGTGGAGTGAGTCTAATAGCTCTGTTTGGCACTCCAGCTCTGCAACGTTTTCAGTTGGCTTGGGTATAACGGAAATTAATTGCAGCCGTGCAAGGCTTGAAAGTTATGCAGGAGGATATATGGTGGTGGCGGTGGCGGCTAAGCACCAGCTGCAGACATCTTTGGACATGGACAACCCCTGTGCCCATGCCATGACAGCAGTGACAGGCCTGGCAGGAGCTTTCCACCTTCATGGCAGATACCCTGCACAAGCTAGCTGATGTCCTGTTCTTGGGCAGCAACCTCTTTGGCCACTGGGTGGAAGGGCATCTCAGCAGAATCCATCCTGGATTCTGTGGCTTTGTCCCAGAAGGACCCTGAGGCTCAGAAGCCTAAGAAAAAGAAGACCACTTGATATCGGTCTTTTCAGCCACAGTAGCCTCGGCATCAGCCCAGCAGGAGAAATACCATGGTCCACAAAAATTTAGTGTGCACAGCGGGGACCTGGTGCTCAGGAATGGGGCAGCTAACCCCTGCTTCTGTACAAATGTAACCACAAAATGCCTGGCACTCTGAGCAAGTTCCTCGAATACTATAGTACTTAGCCCATTGGTATTTAAGGGAGGGCGTCAACACTCTAACTTTACCTCATGACGAAGACTCCAGTCAAAGCACTGGGGTTATTGAGTGCTGCTCGAATGCCAACTTACTGAGTTCCTGTATCTGCAATAAAGATATTAACCATGTTTTGAAAGAGACAAGTTATCTGAGATTGTTATTCCAGGAACTTGCTCAGAGTGCCAGGCATTTTGTGGTTACATCTGTACCAAAGCAGTGGTTTGCCACCCCATTCCTGAGCACCGGGTCCCTGCTGTGCACACTAAATTTTCATGGACTGTGTTATGGAGCTGTAATTGTATAGCCACGGGCAGCCATTTCAGTGGTCGATTTACACGTCGTTCGCAGCAGCATTTGTCCAGTCCACCAGTTTACTACTCAGAGTGTGGAATCTGTACTTTATGTCCAAATGCTCTGTCTGTAACTCCTGAAGATTAGCGCCTGCACCTTCAGAATATGAGCACCAATGGAAACACAACAGAAATGTCAGGTGCAGCCATAGATAACTGAGGCGGACTGGAAGATTGGAATGCCAGAAAGCAATTTTTTTCCATGTAGACAGTAATGGGAGGCTGCTACAGCATTATATTCAAAAACTCTTTTGAACTTATAATAGCAGAAGACAGTAACAAGCACTCAGCATTGAGAGAGGAACTTTCGGAAGTACACAGAGAGCTGCAGCTGTTAATGAATAATGCTGATTTTGAGGGACTGGCTGAACAACTACAGATTAAACTGGACAAACATGAACAGGATCTTATTAAGAGGAAACCAAGCAAACTAGAAAGAGACAAGAGAGACTATTCATTGGGGAACGTTTTATCCTGGCCAAAGAGAAGTCACTCCAACAGTAAGGGTCGTTCAAATCAAAAAATAAAGGCAAGAGAGTCACTATTCAATCAGAACTAAACAGCAAGAAAGGTGAAGGCACTTCCTAGTCGGGCCCTTTTTTGGAGCTACAGAAACTGAAACCCAGCACATCCAAAACAACAAAAAACACAAAAACTCAAGAAAAAGGAGGAAAACGAGGAGGAGGAAAGGAAGATCAAAGCAGAACCACCATGAGCACTGCCAAGAAGCACCAAAAATAATCAATTGTTCACAGATTGTGGATGCCCTGTTAAGATTCGGATTGGTTGATCCCCCAGACCCAGAAGCTGGAAAAAGTACGTCATTCGGGACATCATTTGGCTTTTTCTTTTTGGACAGCCAAATCCACTCTCTATTTGATCTGTATATTGATCTGTTTGTTAATTATTTGTTTGAATTCCTTGCACCATTAGAAGTTAATGATTGTCTAGGCTTTTGTTTTTTGATTTAAAACACGGTAGCAGCATTTAATGAATCTAAAACAATTGTTGTATAAAACTGTGTCTGTGTCTGCCATTTTTGCAACCTTGTATTCAAAATATGGCAAGCTGTGTTACAACATGCTTATTGAGTGTATTTTTGTTTAGTTTTTATAAAAAAAAATTTGTTTTATGCATATTAGTTAGCATGTTCAAATCCCACCCTGTATCGCTCAAAAAGAATATGTAATTGACTAAATACCAATAGAGGGCAACACTATAATACTTAGCCCACTGGTATTTAAGGGAGGGCTTCATCACTCAAACTCCACCCCCTGACGAAAACTCCAGTCGAAGCACTGGTGTTATTGAGTGTTTGCTGCTCGAACACCAACTTACTGAGTTCCTGTATCTGCAATAAAGGTATTGACCATGTTTTTAAAGAGACAAGTTGTCCGAGACTGTGTGGTGGAATTTTTATGTATCCTAAAGTATAATAACTTTATATCCTAAAGCTTATTGTACCAGAGCTTATAAATGTTATATGTGATTATAGCCATATAGATATGTTGCTTCTCATATGCTCTAAAACTATCTGCTTTGTTATAGCCATATAGCCATGTTGCCTTTCATATGCTTTAAAACTATCTGCTTTGTAAAATAGCCATAATGAATGTACAGTTCTGTACTGACTAGAACAAAGGAGGTTGTTAGACAGAGATAAGAAAACCTTGAAAATTAAATAAAGCTAAATATAGCTGGTTGTAACTAAGATAAAGAGGAGACACATAGTAAGTATGGAAAAACAACTCCTTATACGGAAAGTGCTGAATCTGAGGTTTTTGCTAGAGATAAGGAGAAGCTATTGTAAGCATGAGATCACTGTTAGACTGTGAAACTAAAAAGGTATATAAGCTTCTGTGAATAATGATCGAGGAGCTCTCTCCTTTAGCTGAGGCTCCCACATATATGTGTGCAGACAATAAACTGAGTTTATTGGAATAACCATTGGGTGTGGTTATTGAGTATATAGAAATTAAGGTAAAGTATAGACAGTAAAGAGAATCTGCAACCACAGTTTTTGGCGTAGTCGGCAGGATGGCTTCACTTCTCCGTGTCACACTGTGATCGGACTGCCAAGTCCCAGCCTCAGGGGAGGGTGGCCCCGGAGGTTCAAGTCCTACCATATGTGTGACGCCTTTGGAGCGGTGACAGCCATCATTTGCTGTCTTAGGTGCTGGGGTGGCACCAAGAGTGCAGTGGGCACTCAGCGTCAGGGCGCCTGTAAAAAATTAAGTGCTGGTGGGCAGTGGCGTCAGGGGCGCCTGGCAGAGAGTTAGAGTGCTGGGTGGGCACTCAAGGCCAGGGACGCCTGAAAAGTAGGAGGTGGAGGGCACTCCAAGACTGGTTAGGCGCCTTTAGGGACTACAGTGGGAAATACTGGGGACCTCTACCAGATGGATCTCAACCTAGTACTGTTAAGAGATTTTTATTTTTGTTTTGTTTTTAAACTGCAACCCAGAGCTCTGGAAAAAGACTTGGTTTGGCAGGTTACTAAAATGGCCAAAAGAAAACCTTTGAAAGGGTTAAAACCTTTGAAAGGGTAAATAGCTGCAGTGTTTGGAAGTTATCATGAAGGTCCTGCAGTCAGTTTTCTTACTCAGACTTGTGTATCGGAAAAGAAGAAGAAAATACCTTGGCACCGGGTAAGTCTGAATTTTTTTTATTCAAAGCTGTTTTATGTCTGTCTGTTTTATATGTATACTAAACAAGGTAATGCTCCGTCTTTCTCGTGCATATTTTCTAGCTTATATCTGTGTTCTGTAATTATGTTCTGTTGTCAAGGTTGCGAGATAGGATTGACTGCCTTCAGTGCACAACATGTTACAGTAAAAAAAAAAAAAGGAGAAGAAGCTTCTTTGCCTGATAGCTGACTGTTTTAATTGGTTTTATTTTTAATAAAACATTTGTGCTGCCTAGATAGGGTCAGTGAAGAACTTTTGTATGTAGTTGTTGGTCGGAGCAGGTAGTGTTGAAGGTAAAGAGATATGACGTCATATAGATTGCAATGTGCAGAAAGATTTGTAGTTTGCAAGCAATGTGCCAAGCCACTGCTAGGTGAAATGTAATGTGTTAACAGCTATAAATGGCTTTATCATACTTCTAGTTATAACCAGAAACTTTTGCAAAATGGCTAGGGTGCTATATTTTGGCTATGCGCCAAAAATGTAAACCATGTTATACAAGATGTGTTCACTTACAGATAATATGTTGTGCTGCGTTTTAACGGAGTTAAAATGTGTTTAAAAAGTGTTTTGTTCTGGAAAGATTTGGCATGGCGATATGTATAAATGTGTTGGTTTGAAAATTGCCAGTGTTACAAGACAGGCAGGAGGCAGCACATATATCTAAAACACGTACAGTTTTCTAATAAAACTATGGGCATTACCTCAGCAAATTGGTGTGAAACAATGTCAGTCTTATTTTGTGTTAAGTATTTCTTTTGTGTATGTGTATGTGTGTGTACTGTCTTGGCCAGCAGTTTTATTGTATGCTTTATTATTATTTAAAGATATTTAATATCAGTAGTGTTCAAGGACACTAAAAAAAAAATAACTGGGTTTGAATGACCCTTGCATGCACACTGTGACCTTTTGCACATTATTTGACCTTCTTGTGTTTCAACATTTTATGTTACTACCAGTTCAAACTTGATGTGTATTCCATACCTAAAGCACAACTTTTCACACAAAATGTATGTTTTCATGAAAGCACACCAAGAGGAACTATGTAATTTGACTTTTATTGCAAAACTAGTATTCTAAGTGAAGAGAAACAAACTTTTCTTCTTTGTCTCACTGCTTCTGACTTGCAGCCAACACAGGCAATACTCAGCTGGAAGGGAGAATTATTCATCATCTCCCCATATTTTTATTATATATATATATATATATATATATAGTACGATTTTGAAAAAAGGACTATTACAGCTGTTTTTGAGAGTTCACCATCTACAGTTAAAAGCAATGGCTTTTGTTTTTATGTGTGACCATGGTGTAATCATTTTTTTGTCTTTTTGAAATGCATTCTAAGAGATACGTATGTATGGTATTACCATCAATCCGAATTTTTTATAAACTCAGCTGACATTTTGTCATGCTTAGGATAAGGGAACCCAGGGATGCTTGGCTTCTTTTATCCTATGAAAATAATCTTGTTTTATTTTTAAACTTGTGTAGGTTTAGTATTGTGTTGTTTGTCTGTGTTTCTTCTCTTTCTTCTAGAGAAAAAGAAGTTCCCCATCTTTATAGTAAGGTATAAAACTTACTAAACTAATTGTAATATTATCTTGTTATAATTTAAAGTGTAGTAGGTGGGGATCATGTCACCATTCACAGTTAACCTTTTTATTGCTACAGTATTCGAGCTGTCTCTTCCACTTCGAGCTGTGTCTTCCACCAGTAGGAGCTTGAAGGGAGGGGGTAAGCTACCCTTCCTCCCTTCCAGTGTAATACCCACAAAGGTTGCAAGGTACATCACTGTTCCCCCAAAGGGGTATAAAAAAAAAATGTGTATTTGCCAATAATTGTTTCTTATTTACAGGTTTTAAAAAAGACCCAAGGTATTTTAACAGCATAACCCAGCCCAAGCCCTTCTGTTTTCTCTAGTGCAAACAGTTAAATCTCACACCTATTATTGGTACAAGGGTTTCTGCCCTCAGCAAGTAATCAGTTACGCTGGAGGGTAAAGTTGTGTATGTATGTCCACACATATTCATTCTTTTGGTTGTCTTTTCAGCTTTCTTATCCTGTTAAAACAAATGCAAAACAACTTTTGTCATTGCCTTACAGCAATGAATGCATTTTTTTTCAACCAGTAAATTCACAGTACTCTAACATTTCTGGACTCTAAGCTAAGTTTACAGTCTATATGTGTTGTTTAAAATGTATTTTATGCATTATGCTCAATACTGAAATTGTTCTATTACAAACATGCTTATGTTTCACGTTTATGTTATAATGTTTTGATATACATCTTGCTACGCTGTATCATGTGTGTATTCAAAAAGTGCTCCACATGTATAACGCTTTTAATGCCCATAACAAACCTAAATACTGGGGCCAGCATTGCTGACCCACCCCTACAATATGTTCCAAAGCAAAACCAAAAGTAAAATTAATGCTCCGTTTATCTTATTACTCACAGGTACCCCTGAAAAATAAGTGCACTCTATGCAGGTTTTGTCATTTTCAATTTTAACAATTATAATATGCACAATTTAGATTGTACTCCAAACCTATGCTTCAAGCCTTACTTCACTCAGTACTTTGGAGTATTTCACTATACAGGGTAAAAAAAAAAAAAAGGTAGACCTTTTCACTTGTCACAGGTGCAATAGGCACTGTTATTAAATTGGCATAGGCCAACAACATATGTATTTGTCCCACTAACTGCATTGTGTAACAGGCATATTGCCATGAACTATATGTTTAAAGCGTGTTATTGTAACATTACAAGATTTTATAACTCAGGTCTCAGTCAGGCCTGCTTACAACAGACAGGAAAATAATGTTCATCACTGTCATAACTGCTTCTGTGATTTAAAAGCAGGAGGTAACCATAACATTGTCATGATTTACAGATGGTCAAATGGTATAATTAAACCTTGGCCTGCACCCCCAGGTGTGCGGTTAATGTCCCATTTTTAATTTTTTCTCTTTCTAATTGCCAGAATTTAGGCTCTGTCACACCACTCTTTACAAAACAAAAAGTTAATGGTTTAAAAGATTGTTATTTATGTGTTTTTAATTCAGTGTCTAACACACTTCACAAGTTTGCAGGTTTCCACGTGTGTCGCACATAAGATCTTCACGTTCAACAGCAGTAATACTTTCATCTAAGTTGCTAAGACCTTCATCTTTTTTCTTAAAAAAGAAAAACAACTGCCACAGTTTTGATGTTATCACCATCTTTGTGCCTGACTGGTTCCTTATAAGGACTATTGCATGAATCCAGTTATTATTACCTCTGCAAGTGTAATGTTTTCAGCAAAATTACACCTATTTGTAAAACTTTAAATCAACTGAAAAAGGTCCAGTCAGTTCAGACTCTGCAATCAAGCTTGTTGTTTCTGCTTACTATGAAGTTAAGTCTGGGGAAGGGGCTCACCCCTAACTCCAGCGAGAAGATTCTGCTTCAATTGACCTTCAAGCAATACATCCATTTTCTTCACTGCCGCTTTGTTCCAAACATGGCTGGTACTTTCTACAACCCTATTGCTCTGTTATGGACTGTGTTCTTAATGGTTTATTGTCAATTGTTACCTTTTATGGACTGTTAATCTTTATGCGGGGTATAATCAACTCGACAAAACAAATGCCATGCCAGTGTGTGTGTGCTATTCCATTAAAAGGACTCAATGCACCCTGGCCAGTGTGTCTACTAATCAGCCATCCAGCAGCTAGCCAGCAAAATAAACACTGACTTTTCTACTATGCTGGTGTTTTGTTTTAAATTACTGTCTGCATTGCCCCATATGCCTTGTGGGGTTACCACCATTCTGCAAATGACATTTCATCTGTACTGTAACTACATCAACCTGTGGATACTTATATGAACTTATGAACTGTTAATTTCATGGACTGTTATGTTTTATAAGGACTTATCTGTCAAGAGACATTATCAACACATTCTTCAATCAAGCTCCAAGGGTGTGCCACACCTCAACACAAGGTAGCATCTACGTTATTCACTCTCAAAGTGCATTCCATGAACTCTTTTTCATCAACAAAATTGTTATGTTATATTGTGTTATATGTGGTGTCCCATGTTAGCATTTTTTTCACATATTTCAATTGTGGTGTTGACATCCCTCAATTCTGTATTATGTTTTACAAACTCACCATTGTGTTCCATCTGTAACTCCCTCTGTATCAACTCCAAAACAAAATGTTTTTTTTTTCCATAAATGCCTTAACTATCTGTATGCTGGCAACCAGTTTTAAATCATATAAATAAAAAGGGGGGTGGTTAGTTGATACAAAGTATCAAAAGGGGGGAGTGTAGTAAAATTTTTATGTATCCTAAAGTATAATAACTTTATATCCTAAAGCTTATTGTACCAGAGCTTATAAATGTTATATGTGATTATAGCCATATAGATATGTTGCTTCTCATATGCTCTAAAACTATCTGCTTTGTTATAGCCATATAGCCATGTTGCCTTTCAAATGCTTTAAAACTATCTGCTTTGTAAAATAGCCATAATAAATGTACAGTTCTGTACTGACTAGAACAAAGGAGGTTGTTTGACAGAGATAAGAAAACCTTAAAAATTAAATAAAGCTAAATACAGCTGGTTGTAACTAAAATAAAGGGGAGACACATAGTAAGTATAAAAAAACAACTCCTTATACGGAAAGTGCTAAATCTGAGGTTTTTGCTAGAGATAAGAAAAAGCTATTGTAAGCATGAGATCACTGTTAAACTGTAAAACTAAAAAGGTATATAAGCTTCTGTAAATAATAATCGAGGAGCTCTCTCCTTTAGCTGAGGCTCCCACATATATGTGTGCAGACAATAAACTGAGTTTATTGAAATAACCATTGGGTGTGGTTATTAAGTATATAAAAATTAAGGTAAAGTATAGACAGTAAAAAAAATCTGCGACCACAACTGTTATTCCAGGAAGTTGCTCAGAGTGCCAGGAGAAATACCACGCCTGGAGGCCAAAACCCAGATTCAGTTTCCAGGGACTGAAAAGAGGCAGAGAGTAGGGGAAGTGGTGCCCCTTCGGCTCCAGCGGCCAGTGCCCCTTTCAAAACTGAACAGTGACAAGTTGGGGGATGTCATCCTCCTGCCTGTCCAGTCCCTGTTCCAGCTTCCAGTTCCGGAGTTGGCTACACCACTTTTGGTCACATTGTTCCATCATTACTATGGAGCAGTGGGTACTGGAAATGTTAGGCAGGGGGCTTCCTCTAGATTTCGAGGCTCTTCCGCCTTACTAATGTCACAAGATACGCTGTCCACCCTAAGAGAGGACATTGCTGGGCTTCTTGTGAAAGGAGCAATAATCTGCATGACCTGAACCAGTTCATGCAAAAGTGCAAGATTGTCATGGTCACTTTGATCCAGATGGTACTATCCCTTGAGCAGGGCACGTGGTTCTGCTCCCTGGAACTCCAGGAAACATTCTTCCACATCCTAATCCATCTGTTCTACTGGTGGTACCTCAGGTTCTGCATGGAGGTTTTTTTTTATCAGTTCAAGGTCATGCCATTCATCCTCTCATCTGTGCCTGGGGTTTTCACCAGGTACATGGCAGTGATGGCAGCCTTCCTGTGGTGCAAGGGTGTCAGGGTGTATCTCTATCTGGATGGCTGGTTGATAGCTGAGCTGTCCAAGCAGGCCATAGAGTGATCCAGAGATCTGGCCTTCTGGACGTACATGGACTTGGACTTGTTGGTCAACCCAGACAAGTTCTAATTGATCCCCTCTCAGGTAATCAAGTTAATTGGGGCAGAACTAGATTCCCTGTGGGCCAAGTTCAGGATCTTACGTTTTTTTGCCCAATTATTTCAGGTTGGGCTGTCATTCCCTGCCTGGGATTCCTTGTGGCTGTTGGGGGTACATGACATCCACCACCAGCATGATCCATTGAGCATGCTGGCAGATGCGCTACCTGCAGTGGGAGCCGGGTCACCAGTGGTCCCAGCATCTATGTTTTCTGGACCAGACAGTCTTGGTGACCCAGCCAGTGTGGGATGCAATCCAGTGGTGGCTGGTCCCTCAACACCTGGAGGAAGGAATCCCATTTGTTTACTCAGAGTTGACTGTCATGCTCACAATGGATGGATGCATCTGTGGTGGGGAGCACACCTGGGGGATCGCAGAGCCCATGGGTTTTGGTCATTCCAGGAGTCCTGTCTCCACATCAGCCTGCTGGGGCTCCATGCAGTGCGGCTGGCTCTTATGGAATTTGCTGCTCTTATCAGAAGTCAGATCATGTAGGTCCTGACCAACAATACCACGGCCATGAACGGGCAAGGTTAAATGCATTCCCTTCCTCTGTGATGGGAGGCTGTCCACACCCAGTCCCTTGTGCGCAGCATGGGTGTAGATCTCCTGACGATTCCTGTCACGAGAGTCCACAGTCAGCTGACAGACATCCTCAGCAGAGTGGGAGAGACATTACACAAGTGTTCCCTGCATCAGGAGGTGGTAGGCCACCTGTTCTCCCAGCAGGGCACCCCCCTTGTGGTCTGTCTGCCTCCTGGGAGAACAGAAAGCTGAGATTGTTTGTGCCTGCCCCCACACACAGTCTGGGACACTGTTGGGGGAAGCCTTTGTGAGGCCTTGGAACATAGTCCTTATGTATGCCTTCCCTCATTTCTCCTTGATCCACAAGGTGGTGGTCAAGGCTTGGAAGAAGGTGCGGGTGATCTTGATGGCTCCAGAATGGTGCAGACATTTCTCCCCAGCCTCTGTAGCAGGCTTCCACAGTGGTTGTATCTTTGACTGGACCTGCTAACCAGACATAGGGGAAAGTCCTGCACCCGGACTTTCAGTTCCTGCATCTCTTGGCCTGGTTCCTGAGCGGCTAGTGTTTCAGGCATTGGGTCTCTTGGAAAATGAGTACTACATTGTGAAGGCCTCCCGAAATGAGTCAACGCACTGATGCTATGGTTTCACATGGAAGAGGTTCTCCATTTAGTGCCAGGACAGAGAATTTGATCTCCTTGTCTGCCCTGTTGTGAGCCTTCTGGAGTATCTTTTGTCCCTCTTTCAGTCGGGACTCCGAATGATGACCCAAAAGGTGCACTTGGCAGCCATCTCTGCATACTTGGCATGGACTGGTATGCTGACAGTGGCCCAGGAGAAGGTGGTCAGATGCTTTTTCAAGGGCCAGGACCACCTGTCCCCTCTGGTGCATGAACCACCACCACCATGGGACTTCTGCTGGTGTTGCCTCTGCTCATCAGCAAGCCATTTGAGCCTATGCACAGGTGTGAAGTATCTATCTTTCATGGAAGATGGCCTTTTTGGTGGCCATTACATTGGCCAGAAAGATCAGTAAACTCTAGGCTCTCTCAGTGAAGTTTCTTGACCTGGTCTTCCACAAGGACAAGGTCATTCTTTGCCTCCACCGTAAGTTCCCCCCAAAGGTACTATCGGTGTTTCACCTTAATCAGGTGATTAACATTCTGGTATACTTCAATGAGCTATCTTTGGAGGTGACTGCAGGCCCCATACTTTGAAACGGCAGAGGACAATTTCTTATTACCAGGAGTGCACGGCTGGAGTTTGGGGTGGGGCTTGCCAGCTGTTTGCAGCATACGCTGAAGCTGCGCCTGGCAAACTGGCAGCAAAGTGGATGATTGGCAGGTGGTTCACATCTGCATTGACCTCTGTTATAGGTTGTCTGGTAGGGAGCCTCCTTAGAGCTTTGGGCTCTGTTCACCAGACATACCGCTGCCTCGGTGGCTGCCTCCAGAGACATCCCCATACAGGAAATATGTAGGGCTGCTACCTGGAGGAAGGCACACACCTTCATTAGCCATTATGTCATTGACATGTCACATCAGGATCCTGCTTTTGGGACCATGATTCTCCAGTCTCTGTTCGCAAAATAGGGGTGTGTGCCTTGCCCCCCCCCGAGAACTGCTAGGAGTCTGCCAAAGTGTAGATAGTGAATTATATCCACACCCTTAGAAATACCAACCACACAACCCATTTGGTCTCTCCTGGCAAGTGGCACACAGATACCTGCTTCCAGCGTGCAAAAATGAAACATCATGGGGCAGAGCCAGAGGATATACTGCTGGGTGATGGGAGCAGCTTAGCTTAAAGACTTCTGACAAATCAGACCATTCCAGTGGAACTGCCATAGTGTTGATGTGAACTGTATACCACTCCTAATACTACAGTTATAGGTGAGTAACCTACATTTCTCTAGCACAGGGCATGGTTTCAGAAAAAGTAGATCCTGCAAAAATATATTTCTTAACAGCAGTAGCACATTGTCTGTTTGGCTTCAGCTTATGGTCTACACTTACCCCAGATCCTTTTCCTCAATTGTAGTAGTAAAGTAGTAAACAGGATGAAACACAGGACCCAGAGGCCCTATTTTCAAGGTTGTCCTGTGGTAGCAGGACACGCAACATAAGACAATATACTTAATAAACTTTACAAAACTTCTCAGTCAGTCAAATGATATAAATCATATCCACTCATGATACAAAGTGGTTTAAAAACAATCACATTCATGTTACATACTCTCATTAATCTTCTCTTTTAAAAATGTTTACTTTTATTGGATTCCTAATATCTGGTGATACCTGGTTCCAAGTTTTAGGAATTAAGTAATCAAGGGTAAGCAGACCAAAATTAGTTTGAATTTTAGGTATGGTATGACCCCTGTTACGAACATATCTCAGCTGATGTCTTTTGAGCTTATTATCAACGCAGTTGTATGTTACTCCTCATACTGTGTTTTCATGTGGTGGTGTATGGTCACCACTGCTGTTGTACTCTGCTCAGAATATCCCTGCACTCGGAAAGGTGACCATTCACCGTAACTCCCTGCTTCTAACTTGATGTGGTAGTTCAGCATATGGTTGTTCTCTAGCACACAACAAGGTTTCTCAAGCGTGAGATCTTGTATTGTGCTGTCCACTGTTGCAACACACAATGTATATGTGCTACTTAGATTTCTGTCCTTCAGGGGTAGTAACTTACACTTTTCCACAGTAAATGTAAGCCTTAGATTTCTGTCCTTCAGGGGCAGTAACTTACACTTTTCCACAGTAAATGTAAGCCTTAGATTTCTGTCCTTCAGAGGTAGTAACTTACACTTTTCCACAGTAAATGTAAGCCTTAGATTTCTGTCCTTCAGGGGTAGTAACTTACACTTTTCCACAGTAAATGTAAGCCTCCATTTTTCAGCCATTAGCACTAATCTGTATTGTTCCCCCTGTAGTCCAGTTCCTTCTGCTATGTCCACTCTTGTTTATTTTTTCCGGCAAACTTTGGTGGTTTGCTGCTGCCCTCCTTCTCCACTTGATTTATAAATGTGTTAAAAAGCAATGGGCCCAGCACTGACTTCTGTTACACACTACTCAGAACATCTGTGCACTGTGAAAGGTGACCATTCACCGTAAGGCCCTACTTCTAACTTGATGTGGTGATCCAATGTATGGTTGTTCTCTAGCACACAAGGTTTAACAAATGGTAGATCCTGTATTGCTCCCGAGGCCACATTTCAAATGAGCAACCACTCAAGCTGTGCGTCCTGGTTACAAATAAAAGTGAAAAAAGGAAAAATGAAACCAATTTGATTACCTTCTTTAAGGAAGTAACTTAGGAGCCAGATTGGGGATAGGCAGTGGAACAGGAGGTGGATGACAATGGGTTGACAGTTAGGAAGCAGGATGTGGTTGTGTATGGTCACCATTCAGTGTGGAGGAATATGCTGAGTGGAGTATCTCAGGGGTTGTTGCTGAGTCTGTTGTTCTTTATCATGTTTATGAAAGAACCAGAGGAGGAGGTCAGTGACACTCTATGAAGTTTGCTGATGACACTAACTTGTCAAGAAGCATGGACACAGCAGAGCATACATCAGTGGCAAAGGCTGAGAAATGGGGGCTTAGATGTAGCGCGGGGAAGTGCAAGGTACTGCTCCTAAGGATGATGAATCTGGGTCACACACACCGTAAGTGGTGAAGCTGGACAGCAAAATTGAGGAAAAGGATCTAGGGGTTATCATGGACAGTAAGCTAAAGCCAGATGAGTAATGTGCCGCTGCAGTCGGGCATCGAAGGGGGAGCCAACATTTTCAGAGGGGCAAGCACAAAAACCAAATGCACTTACTTGACCTCTGTTGAATTAGGTGACCGGGCATCCTATGGCACAGGATGGGCTGGCAAGGCTGCGGATTTAAACTGGTTAGGCAAATCTTCAAACTGTTCAATAAACAATAAACCATTGTCCAAATGGAATAGTAAGTTTAAAACTCCAAAAACAGGATCTTGTATTCATTAATTTTTTTCTTTTTCTTTTTCTTCCTGCAAGCCCTAGCAGGTGGCTGTGGTCTTCCTCACGGAGGAACTCGCTCTCTGGTCACCCGTGCCTCCACTCTGCCAAGCCCTGGAAATTCACCCGCAGATTGTCCCCCGTGGCGGGGCCAAAGAGGCGAGCACCGGCCTCCCCCCCCCCCACCAGAGACCCAATCCAGACACCAGGGGCGGCCCTCAGATGCAGGACCATCTTGAAACCTGCCAGACTCCATTTTCTTTGTTTCTCCTGTTCCCTCCTCCCATACCAATGTGAGGACATTGGTGCATGCTGCCCAACTCGTACATCAGGAAGAATTTACTGAAACATATTGGGGCACAGTTCACATACTAGCCACAGGGCTAGTAGTCAGTCTCTCACGTTGAGTGATACAGGCAGAGCATATGGCAGCCCCCTTTCTGAGAGGCAGTCACACTCTGACAGAAAATTCTTCTATTAAAACTCAGAAAACTTTTCTAAGCCTTGATTCACAACAGTCTGCAACTGGCACAACATTTTGAAAAAAGGTTAAATCTCACCTAGTTCCTTCAGGTTGTTCTAGAGCTGGCAGTCCTTCCCTGAGAAGCTCCTACAAACTCCTAAGCTGGTATTTCTCCTGTGAAGAGGGGCCACCCCCCTTTCAGGAATATTGTTCAAATGGCGGACACCACCACAAACAACTGGTTTCTTAACTCTGTGCCAACTCTGAGAAAAGGTTTTACCTCCGAGGGAGATGGCAGTGCAGAGCAGTCAGTGTTCACCCTCCAACTCCAACTTCAAACTGACTAGAATCCTCTGTTCTTTCAAACTGAGAGTTCCAGCCCCTCCCTTTTAGAATTTTCAGGGCAGCAGCTGTCCTGGTCAAACTAAGGGCACAGAGATTGGCACCCTTGTAAAAAGCAAATGCCTTCTTAAAGAAACACACACCCACAGACAGTAACTCCCAATCGGGTGGTGGTGGTGGTGGGAGGGTTTACATAAGAAAGCACATTCAATACTGAGATGGAAAGGAGTGAAACAGCAGGTCAAGCCAGATGATCCTACCCATTTACAAGGTCTTGGTTTGACCACGTCTGGAGTACTGTGCCCGGTTCTGGTCTCTGAAGTACAGAGAAAACACTGCAGCACTTTGAGATACAGTTTATATGACAGGTGCTTTTTAATTCCAAATTCTTCTCCTCTCCTTATCGTATGTCCACTTTATTTCTTTGTTTTTGTTAACCTGGTTAGGGCACTGGGAACAAGTCCCTATTTAGGGGCGACCCGGAGAATAGTCAATGACAACGCAGAACCAGTATAGCACAACATTTTACACAACAAATTACTGACAATATCTTAGTCAAATGAATACATTTCAGTATACATTTTGTCTCCTTAACTTTCCCTAAAGTTTCTTGGACAACCATGTAGGTCCCCACCTAGCCTGCTATCCCTCGTTACCCATAAGGTGGTAATTAGTCACTGCCTGTTATATGTGCTGTTTCGGGGCTTCCCATTTGGCACAAGTACTACCTCTGAGTGGTGTATTTGTCAGTTTAGCAACAACCATCTCCCTCAGCTTATCAATGTCAGCTTCCCTACAAGTTAGTATCCAAGTATTATTTTCGTTGAAGTAGCTCCCCCTGTTGCCTCAAATATAGGCTTGTTACGATGCCTGTTACCCAACAGCTCCCCAACCTACAGCTCTGACTGTGTCATCCCCATATACAGCAGATCAAGAACCACATGCGCACTTGTTCGGTGCCTGATGTTCTAATGAAGGTAACTGTCTTTCATTTATTTATTTATGTTTTTGATAACTGGATAAGTGAACTTATCCAGTGGACCATTTTCAGCTACAGCCTGTACCACAAAGTGGCAACAAGAGTCAACAATAAAATATGTATCAAGGGTAAAGATACAATGCAGAAAAGATAAGACAGTGTTAAAAATACATGTGGTTACATGAAAGAGCAACACTACAACATGAAGTCAGGAACTCAATACGATTGGTTCTGTGATAAAATACAAGCAGTGCAGTCGGTGACTGTTACAGGAGCATAAAATACCAGAGACACAAATAATCTGTCTAACACAAAGGTAGCTAACTAATATATCATGACTGATGGTGAAGGGCTGTATTTCTCCCCATGTCCTCTGTGGGCCCCTTAAAGCTTACCTTATTAATTTTACTCCCAGTACCTTGCTAGGGCATAGGTGGTCTCCAAAAACTACCTCTACGCACCCCTGTCCTAGTTTCAAGCCTCCCCCACCATTCTGTCTATCCTGTGTTGCAGGACTCCCCCATTTTCTGGTCTCAAGTAAAGCCCATCCACAGCATATAGACTTCTGCTTAGAATGCCTTCCAGTGTGCAAGGGACCAAAACCTTTGCTGCCCACAGCACATATTTAATGTCCTAATCTGCCGCCTCGTTGGTCTTGTGCATGGTATCAGCTGTGTTCTGACAAACACCACTTTTGAGGGCTTGCTCCTAAGGCTCCCTCCTAGTTCCATAAATGTATGCTGCAGACATCTACCCTTCCTTTACTTATGCACTGGTGCCAAGAGGCATCTTGAAGATCAGTTTGTCTTCCCCCTCACACACACGTCTGTCCATCCATCATGATTTCTGCAAACTGCACTCCATGTAGGCAAGTGACAGAGCAGTTCATTAGGCTCCTGGGTCCCACTCATTTTTCAGACATACTGTACCCGGCAGCTGTTCCAGCCCTCATGTCTTGCTGGGGGACTCAAACGATTACCAGAATGGAGCCCATTCCCCATTACACAAGTATTTAATTGTAAATATGTATATATGTGTGTGTGCGTATATAATATTCATTGCAAAAATACTGCATTAGTGCACCAGTTATGGTTCAGCTTAAAGTAACAAAAGTAAGGAAATGTTGTGTTAGGGTTTCAAACTCTAACTCCCCACCCACACATCCCAAGCAGTAAAAGGTTCTCCTGAGTCTTGGAAAATCAGTGGTGGTGCCTTCCTTGGGGTTGTCCAACCAGTGCTCACCCTCTCCCCTGAGCAAACAAGGTCAGATGTGATTTGTTTTCTTCAGGCAGGGGCCACACGTCATTGGCAAGATGTAGTGAGACACACGTCTATACCTTTGAAGAGTGTATGAGTATGAGGCCCAGGCTTGGAGCTGTACCTTTTGGCTTGGACAGGAGGCTAGGGGCTGGAGGGAAGGGGTGAGCTTTAGGGTTGACAACCCCAAGGAAGACCCCATCACTGATTCATCAAGACTCAGGAGAGCCAGAACCCTAATGTTTTTTCCTTTTGCTGCTTGAGGGGGAGTTAGGGTTGGAAATCCTAACACCACATTAACCTACTTTTGTTGCTTTAATCTGAGCTCTTAACTGGTGCATTAATGCATTTTTTTGCAATGAATTTCCTTTCTTTTTGATATAGTGGAATTGTATCCTCATTCGTGCAGGCCTCTTTTGGCTATGAAATTGCAGGGCCCTCTGGGTCCTGCACTTCTGTGCATCTAGAAGTGGAGGACCCTCTGGGCCATGCACTTTTATGCAGCTACAGAGGTAGACACACAAAGCTCTCCAGGCCATGTGCCAACTGAGGAGTCCATGTGGGCACCTGAGCCTTGCACTACAGTGTTGTTGCAAGTGCAGATGTGCAGGAGTCCACCTGGTACAGAAGGGGCCTGCAGTTCTGTATGGGTGCAGATGCACCTTTTCAATCATGTGTCTAGTATGTTTCTACAATTGTTATAGAGATAGGGTTATAAAACACACATGTTAACAATTTGGCTTTCAGATCTTCAAAAACAGCACAGTTATGAGCAAATCTTCATTCTTTCAATATAAGAAATTCTTCTTTTGTGAGCCCATATTTCTGTTTCATGAGCCAGCTGTCTTATTTTGTCAGGGCTCATGAAAGAAGATTGTTGGCTAACGAAAAAAGATTCTGAAAAAAACAAAGTCCAAACTCTTGTTTCGAGAGCCACCTTCTTTTTCCGTTAGATTTTCATGAGCTCACGAAACAAGATGACTTCTCGTGAAACAAGAATGTGAAAAAAAAGTCCAAAATCTTGTTTCATGAAATGAACTTCTTATTTTGTGAGATTTTCATGAGCTCACGAAACAAGATGCCTTCTGACTAAACAAGTCTGGACTAAGTCCAAAATCCTGTTTCATGAGATGAAATTCTTGTTTCGTGAGGCCCTATTCATCTTTCAAGAACACATTTTGGGATCGTTTTTCAAAAACGAATTCCAGAATTGAGCTAAACGGGTCCTATTTAGCTAGATCATGTGTTTATGTCTCTCTAGGGCATTATTTTCATGGGTTTTCAAAAAAATTTTTTTTTGAAAAAAACTGAAACAATATGGTCGCCATATGAAACAAGAATTTTTTTTTGTAAGAAGAATTTCAGCTCACAAAACAAGAATCTTTTTTCGTGAGCAGAAATTCTTTTTTTGTGTCAACCATCTCTGTGAAAAACCCCAGTGAGCATGCTCAGAACTGAAATTTCAAATCCTTATAACTTGTAAATGGAATAATATTTTTACCAAACCAACAAAATGCACCATTCTAGGGCAAGCCCTTTCTTCCCTGAAAATTTCAAAACAAAATTCCAGACCCTCTGGGCTGTAGGTGAAAGCAAAAAGCAGCTAAAAAAAACCCAGATTTTTTCCTGCTTTGGCACTATCTGGATCTCGGAACACACCCATCTGACTGGAACGAAAGTTTCCAGATCAAGAGACATTGCCCTACAGACCGTGCATGCAGAATGTCTTGCAATTCCGTTGAACAGGGGCAAAGCTCTTTACTCATTCTCTCCTCATGGTCATTTTGGATCGAGTTCAGCAATGGATGGATCCGACGCCATATGGCCGCTGTGGGACCGGAGTTAAGGTGCAAAGTTAGAGGTTTAACAACACCGTACTTCACCATAACTATAGTGTATACTTTGTTTAGTACTTGAATTTATATATTTTGTTTCATTCTTAGCCAGTAGGATAATGGGATGACTCTGAGACACAATATTTATTTTTTTCATGGGCATCACAAACTGTATAAAGATAACATGTGAATTGCAATATAAGTATATGTTAACACATGTACAACTATGCTGCTAATGTGTATTGTAATTCATATGGTTTTGACTCTCACTGTCTTACCAAAAAGTCTTTGTGTATCTTATTTACCTTCTTTCTTAGATTTGGAGGTTGATATGTGGAAGAGTAATTTGCCTGGACATAAAGGATGCTTTTTGCAGCAGCCTGCTTATTTACACTTTTAGGATCTTTGAAAGAAGATATGGCAGCCAGAAATTTGCAGTAAGTCTTACTTTAATTTTAAACATGTCTCCCTCACTCTTGGAACATTTACTTTCCTTTGTATGATTTCTCCTTTAATACTGTACAGGTTGTCATCTTGAACCCCCTCTCCTGGTGCCTTACGCCCCTCTGCAACAGCTCCGCTCGGCTGACGAGGGGTTGCTGGAGATTCCGAGGGTAAATCTGAAGTCATCTGGTGCCCGTGCATTTGGATTTGCTGCACCTACCCTCTGGAATTCTCTGCCCCGTCAACTCCTGGAGTTTAGGACGGTGGGGAGCTTTAAGCAGGCACTAAAGACCTTCTTATGGGAAAAGGCGTTTCCTACTTTGTTCTGATTTTATATTGTTGTATCTGAATATATGTTTGTATTTGATTTTATACTGAATGTATCTGAATATGCTTTTATGTCTGTTCTTGCTGTGCAGCGCCTTGAGACTTTGAAAGGCGCTCAACTAAATAAATGTTATTATTATTATCTACATCTATCCTTGTAAAATCGGTCTTGGAATGTGCAATGATTTGCATGCTGTGATTGGATAATGAGAGTCCAGAAGGCATATTATATTTAATCCCTTGCAACTGCACTCTCTGCTCATTTGTAGCTGTGTACTCAATAACCAGTGGCAAGTCAGCTTTAATGATGCCTGATGATATCATAATCCAGCTCTGCCACACTCAAAATTAAAAAAAATTTAAACTGAAACAGTTGAACAAACAGCTCAAACTATGATTGCTAGTTATTATTATGCTTTTTTCCAGATTTAATTTCTTAACTACAAAGGATATTTACTTTATACGTGGGATAAGACATTCCAGGATTTGCGTTTATTAAATATTTATATAACACCAGTAGAGAGCATAATGGCAAGATAACAAGTGATAGTTTTGCAATTATCCTCAAGATATCATAATTTATCTTGTTAATTTTGTCATGGGTGATATCTGGAAAGCCAGCCCTCTGGTACAGTAGTAGTGCTGCTGCTTGCGGCATCGATGATATGGGTTCGGAAGTGAACTTGGGTCGTTGGAGGGTCGGTGGGAGGAGGAGGAGGATCGAGCATCCATAGGACTGCTCCCCTCCTCCGGGGATGGAAGGTGGCAGACCTCTAGCAGCGTTTGAGGGTCAAGTGCCCAGGGACAGCAATCAGTGGTGGAGGAGGGTGGTTGCCGATATCTCTACGCAGGGAGCATGTGTAGGAATGACTAGGCAATTCATTACCTCCGCCTCTGGGGAAGAAAGAGGACAAAACTTGGCTGCCCAGCGTGACAGGACTGACACCCCACAGGCTCTGCATCTGGCTGTATTGCATGCCTCCTGTGTGAGGCTCCATTTTGCAGCCTCGGATCACCCCTAAAATGGCATACCTCCTGTGTGAGGCTCCATTTCGCAGCCTCGGACCACCCCCAAAATGGCATACCTCCTGTGTGAGGCTCCATTTCGCAGCCTCAAACCACCCCCAAAATGGCATACCTCCTGTGTGAGGCTCCATTTCGCAGCCTCGGACCACCCCCAAAATGGCATACCTCCTGTGTGAGGCTCCATTTCACAGCCTCGGACCACCCCCAAAATGGCATACCTCCTGTGTGAGGCTCCATTTCGCAGCCTCGGACCACCCCCAAAATGGCATACCTCCTGTGCAAGGATCCATTTTGCAGACTTGGGCCACCCCCAAAATGGGGGGAGGGGGCATGGGGAAGACAGGGGCTGAATGGTTAAGTCCTTATGGGGCCAGGATGATGGGGCTGGGTGGGGGAGTTGGCCCCTGATGATGGGGGCAGCAGGGTGGCATAAAATAGCACGACATGCAAAAAATAGTTGATATCTTGAAGGTTAGTTTCATCACAGTGGTGTACTGCACCAGCAGAGAGCTGCTTCACAATGCAGCTGGAATCACAGTTGCCTAGTACAGCACTGATGCCAGTGGTTGAAATCAAACTGAAACAGTTCAATCTTCAAACAAACATCAGGTTTAAAAACTATAACTAGTAAACTGATATTGATATCGAATATGCAATGTTTATCATCACTTGTGAGGGGGCAGGACTTTCATAACTCATTCATGGCTCTTCCACCCATGAGTTATGGTCCTGCCCCTCACGTTTGACGATAAAATGCGAATTTTGTGTCAGACCCTTACATAGCACTTGGCTTTTGGCCTTATGCCAATACACTTGAGACATGTGTCTATCTTAGTACAAACCACTCACCCTGTTGTGTCCTGTCCCTTACTGCTGCTGCTACTCACTGTTAGTGGTACTAAGGTCGCAGTACTGCGAAGGGTTTCCTTTTTGCATTGCATTGGCTGTACCACCTATGTGCATTAGCTCAGAAACACAGAACATAGAAACCTAGACAATGATGGCAAACAAAGACCAATGGTCTATCCAGTCTTCCTGAGTTCCCTATTTAGCCATGGGACCTACTGTCCCTCAAGGATCTTAGCCCTTCCCATCCTTCCCCCATTCCACTCCCAGCTTCTGCCACCCTGAGCAACCACTATACCCTTCATTCTTTCCCAACTGTGCTTGAACCCACGAACAGTTTTACCGTCCACCACTTTAGCAGGCAGACTGTTCCACAGCTCTCCCACCCTTTCTGTAAAATAATACTTCCTCATTTCCCTTCTGAGCCTCTCTCCTGTCAGTTTCCGTTCGTGTCCATGTGACTATCAATTAGTATTTAAGCTAAATAGTTCCCAGCAGTTACCCTGTGTTAATTCCTTTTAGGAACTTGAAAGTCTCTATCATATCTTTGCTTTTTCTTCTGGTCTCCAGCAAGTATATGTTCAGTGCCTTGAGGTGTTCTTTATAGGACCTGCCCTGTTGACCCCGAATCATTTTTTTTCTTACCTTGCACTGCACTGTCTCCAGCCTGTTTCTACCCTTCCTGAGGTGAGGGCTCAAGAACTGACCACAGTACTCCAGGTGTTGCCTCACTGAGGATCTATGTAGGGGAAGTATTATCTCTTCTCTTCTGCTATCAGTACCCCTCCTGGTATACCCCAGCATCCTCCTCACTTTGCTATATGCCTTGTTGCACTGACTAGATTGTTTGAGGGAGTTACTGATATAACGCCAAGGTCCTGTTCCTCAGTCATAGTGTTAAGTCTCACCCCACTCATCCAGTGCTCTTTCCTGGGGTTCTTGTTCCCTAGGTGCATTACCTTGCACTTTTTGGTGTTGAAGTTCTACTGTCAAGCCTCAGACCACCCCTCTAACTTTTATAACATCATTCTGTAGTTCCCTGATTCCCTTGTCATTGTCCATCCTCCCACAGAGCTTAACAGAACTGCATTGGACTTGTAAATACTGTACATTTTACCTGTAGTAGCTGTTTTTTTTAAATGGTGGTTTCAGTATGGTTATTGTTTACCATTACTGACCCTCTAGTGAATTCAATGGGCATTTCTGATTTATGGATTAATGGTGACCCACCCGACTGCCAGACAGCCCAGAGACCCACAGGCTACTCTGTCCTGAATGGGCGCACGCCTCCAACTTCTCCATGTGGGAGTTGCGCCTTCTCCAGCGGTTCTTCCATGGTGACCCGCCTGACTGCCAGACAGCCCAGAGACCTACAAGCTACTCTGCCCTGAACGGGCACATGCCTCCAACTTCTCCCCCTGGGAGCTGCACCTTCACTGGCTGTTCCATGGTGACCCACCTGACTGCCAGACAGCCCACAGACCTGCAGGCCACTCTGCTCTGAATGGGCGCACGCCTCCAAATTCTCCCTGTGGGAGCTGCACCTTCTCCGGCGGCTCTTCCACGGCAATCTGCCCGACTGCCAAACAGCCCAGAGACCCGCAGGCTACTCTTCCCTGAATCGGTGCATGCCTCCAACTTCTCCCTGTGGGAGCTACACCTTCTCCGGCGGCTCTTCCACGGTGACCCACCCAACTGCCAGACAGCCCAGAGACCCACAGGTACGGACATAAGGACACAGCCCGGGCCTTGGAGCCACTGCTCAGCTAGAGTCTTGGCACTTTCTGCACCAGTGGCTGACTGGTGCTATATTTCAGTTCCTCAGCCCTGATTGGACACTTCGCCTTCTCCTGCCTTCCTATTACCAGCTGGTTTTGACTCCCTAAGCTGCTTTCCTTGCACTAACTTTTTATGTTATTGGTTTGATTTTGCTGCGGTGTATACTACATAGATTTCAGCATTTTATCTGTTTTTTATCAGTGCCTAGAGTCTACATTGCTGTGATTTAAATTGACAAATACCACTAGAATTTTAGACTATATGCTCTTCTCCACCCTGTAACTGTGCCTGAGCCGACGGAGTAGCGCTAAGCGTCTTTGTTTAAGTACTGACTTTTCCATTAGCAGATTATAACTTCTAGTCACTAGGGGGTTATGTCTCTGGTAGGAGTGAAATTTACTAAGTGTCCACTCCACCACCATTAGCAGGTTATTTGCAGCAGCCACTATGGGCTCCTATCCTATCTGGCACATCACACACTCTGTTCCCCAGCTGTTATTATCACAACTCTGTGTACATTTGCCTGCTTCGTATGCTTCTGTCGAAAACTAGGGCTACATGTGAGCTCTTCATGCTGTGAACATGGGCTACGACCACCTCCTCCAGTCCCTCTCTTTCATGCTGCTGTTGATTCTAAGCAGTGGCACTTCACAAAGTGATATGCCAGTTCCCCTATCCCGTACCGCTATCAAGCATAATCTCCATTATGATCCCTGCTTTATCACAGGTAATTTCAAACTGTTAACCAAGGGTCAGTGGTCGTGCCACTGGCTCCTGCTGCCTCCATAGGGGTGGCTTGCCACTGGGGTCCCTGCCTTATACTCCACCCTAATTACTGCACTTAAACTTACGGTACTGCGCTTGGAACACAGAAGGCATCTCAGCCCCAGAAGATCCAATAAGCTTTTCTACAAACAATTTCAAAGAAGCTTGCTCAGAATCATCCTACTTCTACTGCTTATGTCAGGCAACGTTTACCCTAACCCTGGCCCTGCTGGACCTGCGTCCACACACGGCCACCCTAAAAAAGGAACTATCAAGTTGGCAACTGTCAACATTTGCAGATTGCAGACTACATTGGATAACCTCCAGATATGGGTCTCTCAACATAGCTCTGATATTCTATTGATGGTAGAAACGTGGCTTTCCCCAAATGTTCCAGACTCTGCTGTTGCTCTGCCTGGGTATACCCTTTACCGGCTGGATAGGCTCACCAAGCGAGGTGGTGGCTGTGCTATCTACCTGGAAGAGACATTTAAAGGATATGCCCTACCTGCGGCCAATCTGGGCTGTATGGCCCAGACGCTAACCATTAAAGTACTGCTTGGGGCCCAAAATAAAGCTTTGACAGTAATCTCTGCCTATGTTCCTCCAAAAGACAATAGGACAGGCTTCCACAACTTAATGGACTACATTCGTAGCCTCAACCATAAATCCGAAACTTTAGTACTGGGTGACCTAAATGTCAACTGGTTATCCTCTAGTGCTTTTCTATACGAAGATGCTATCTCGTCACTCCACCTTGCCCAACTTTGTTACATCCCCAACAAGGATTAACTATAAGACGGAAACAAGTACCCCTCTGGATCTGATACTCTCCAGCCACCCACAACGAATCTCCCAACGTTGCAGTACATCCAGGTTCTATGAGTGACCACTCCCCTGTTTCCTGCAATTGGTCCAATAAATTCTGCAAACCCCCATCTCTGACTATCTACAGTAGATTGTTAAAACGTGGACATCTGGAAAATCTAAAAAATTACCTCAACAACATTGACTGGTCCCGTCTCGATGCCTTTGATGACGTCAACCTGGCACTGGATTATTTCATAAAGCAATTCAATGATGCCTGTGATACCCATGCTCCCATTAAGCAAATGAAAGTTCATGGCACTGTAAACCCCTGGATTACACCAGGACTCATTGCTATGATGAAGCACAGAGATCACTTCTGGCACTGTGCCAAGGCATCAGGCAAACAAGCAGATGTTCAGAAATGCAAGAAGTTGATGAATGCCTGTACATGTGAAATCCGTATCATGAAATCCAAACATCATAGGGAAACACTCGCCAATACCTGGGGAAAAAGCAAAAACTTCTGGAGCAACATAAAAGATGCCTCCGGGAAAGACTCTAAGGTCTCACCCTCCATGCTCAGTATTGATGGAATTCCAACCCTGGACCCGCTAACCATGGCAAATACATTCAACAATGCACTCATGGAGTTATCCAGTGTCCTGCCTCCAGACTTCTTCACGGATAATGACTTGCCCAGCACCTACTGTCCTTCTAATAACCCCCTTGAACCACCTCTTTTTTTTTTTTTACTTTAAAATGGTCTCAGCATGAATGGCCAGGAAATACCTTACCAAAGTGCTAGGTAAATCATGGCATAGCAGTGACTCGCTGGATCTTAAGCTCATAGCTCTCACTCTTGAGGAAGTGCTGATGCCCCTTACTAAGATCATCAGTCTATCGCAACAACTCTCGCAATTTCCTCAAGTTTTGAAATCAGCACTAGTCACCCTGGTGCACAAGAGTGGAGACAGGACCCATCATGCAAATTGTAGACCCATACCTATCCTCCCACCAATATCCAAGGCACTTGAGCACATTGTTACTGACCAACTGGTGGACTACCTTGAAAAATACTCTATCCAACGCCCGCAGCAACATGGGTTCTGGAAAGGGCATAGCTCCACCTCGGCCCTGATGGAATTCACTGGCTTTATTCATCAATCTCTGGATCAGGGCACCTTAGTAGGAGCTGCCTTCATAGACCGCACTAAGGCATTCAGTACTGTCCATCACGCACTACTACTCCAACAGCTTACTGCTACTGGCCTCTTCTCTGATACAACACTTTGGTTCAGAAGCTATCTTGAAGACCGCTGTCAATGAGTGAAAATAGCCAACGTCGTATCTGACCGACAGCCTGTCCGCTCTGGTGTGCCACAGGGCTCAATTCTGGGGCCACTCCTGTTCAGCATCTTCCTTAATAACCTTCCTCGTTTCTACCATCAAAGATCCTCCTCTATGTAGATGATGCGGTCATCTACTCCTGCAGCCACGACCCCAAGCAACTGGAACTTCACATTCAGAGTGGGTTTGCGGAAGTGGAGGACTGGTTCCCTAAACATAAACTAATCCTCAACTACAAGAAAACCAAAGTAATGATGTTCAGCAGCACCTGAAACAAGAAGAAATCCCATACACTTACCATCAGAAACTGTCTTGCAGTTCCTCTTGAACAAACACCACATTTCAGATACCTGGGGGTCACCATAGACAGTTGTCTATCCTATGCTAAACATATAGATAACGTAGCCAGGGCTGTCAACATCAAGATTGGTCTCCTACATAGGCATAAACACTGCCTTACTCCAAAGGCCCTCCAACTTGCTATATATAGTTCTGTCATATCCGTTGTAGACTATGGTTTTGTAGTCTCTGGAGCAGCCCCCATGTCTTCATTGCGCAGGATATCCTTTGCTCTGAACAAAGCATGCAGACTACTCATGGGGTCCACACGTTTCACCTACACCAGTGATCTTTACGCTGAGACTGGTTGGCTATAGTTCTCTGGGAGGATCCAATACCAAACTTGTCTTTTGGCTAAAAAAGCACTTCTCGGCCTCCTGCCACCATGCACCAAAAACCTGCTAAGCCCCTATTGTAGTTCACAGCATATGCGACACTTGAACAGCCATCATCTCCATGTTCCTAGATGCTAGACAGCCCAGGGACAACTTTCATTTGGCTACAGAGCACCTCACTGGTTTAATACTCTTCACAGTGATATAACTACCCTACCTAAATTGGGACCATTCAAATTGAAGTTACGCCAACATCTCACAGCCAACAGTTCTTGTGACTACTTCATCTGAGACTCCCATCTACTAGCATTCAGTCTTCTCCTCACAGCTGGATAACCCTGTATCTCTGCTGTTACCTCAATAATTCCGAGGCTACCCCCCTTTTCGCACTTTGACAAAGCCCCTGGCTACCCCCCTGTCCACCTCACCCCCATGCCCCTACCCCTCACATCAGCTTGACAAGGCCTATGGCTGCCACTTCCTACCTTTCTTACCCCCGACCACCTCACCCCCCGCCCCTACCCCCACACCAGCTTGACAAGGCCTATGGCTGCCACTTCCTACTTAGCATATAGTGATTTGCATGCAGGAGAGGTCCCACTATCACGTTAACATTTATTACAGGGTGAAATTATGGCATTGCTGTTATAATCCACCCTCCTTGAGAAAGAGTTGGATTTTTGAAACGTTGACGTGAGATGTGGGTGCTACTACATTTTTATCAATAAAATATTATTGTTTTAAATGTTCCTCAGCCCTTGGAATATTTTTCTCCTTCACTGCGAGTAGCCGTCACTAGCTTGTGATAGCATTTAGTTTTGTTTGTTTGTCGGCACCTCAGGATGCTCTGAGGCCACACTTTTCCTGTGTTTGTACTTCTTACTTTTCTTTCTCCCATCTTTATCCTTCCCCCTCTCATCTACGCTTTCCTCCTATTAGAACAATAAAACTGCATGTATATATATATATATATTTGCTCACTTTATTTTACTGTTTTTGGAAACATTGTACTGTGCCTCCTTTGTATGTTTTGTCTCCCCTCCCCACTGACATGGAACCTTGGGAAATGAGCTGTCTTTTCTCAGAGGTATTGTAATCCAAGAATGAATGAATGAATAAATAAATAAAATTTTAAAAAAAGGCGAGGGCCATTTTTGAACTACTGGAGTAAAAGGAGAGCACACCCATCACTAAGATGCTGCTGTGCAATACAGACCAAAACCAAGATAAGGAACAGTGCACACAACACTTAAACAGAAGGAGCCACTCGTGAGTGGTGGAAGGGGCTAAAATTATAAGCTAGGATGTGAGGAAACTGGAGAAGTGGTCCGGTATTTGGCAGCTTAAATTCAGTGCTACAAATACAACGTGATGCACATAGGAGGAGAAACAAATCCTAGTTCTCACCCCAGGGGTCCTTTAGCATCAGTAACAATATGCAGTAAGGCTGAATAGGTTGAGCTGCCCTGGAGGTGGATATTATGCTAATGAATAAATTAATTAGCTAATCAGAAGAGAGCTTGAAAGTGTGCTGAATGGAACCTGCCCAGAGAACACTAGAATTTTTTCTCTGCCTGACTGAGCAACACTGTCTCTGGGGTTCTCTCTCAATTTTGGCCACAGACAAAATTTCACTGAAGTCACTTTTTCTTGTGACAGTGCTGAGTTTGTGAGTAAATAACGTTATTTTATTATATTTTCTGCGGTTTTAGTGGTTCCCATTGGTTCCCGGGAACCGCATATTACATAGTTATTTTAAGATAAATTATATTGCTTCTTTAGTGTTTGTGATGGTAGTCTATTTTATTTATTTTGCAGTTCCTGTTTTCTGGTGGGAATTGTGGTTTTTCCTCATTTTAAGCTTCCTTTTACCTCAGAAAGTCACAATTCATTACTGCAAGGGAACTGACCACTAACTTTTGAATTCCCTATTTGGGAACTGTTCCTTCTGTCACTTTATAAAAGGTCCCAGAAAACTTGCAACTTGTAGGGGGTAGCGGCACCTGCATTGTGGAGAGAACTGGCAACAAATAAATAAGTATTAACTTTATTACTTGACATTTGCCTTTGTTTTTCGTGAGAGTGCAAGTTGTCTGGGACTTTGTCAATTTCAGGGCTGGTAGCCCTTTACTTGCACCACTTCCTCTGGCTGTTCGTAGCATTACCTTTGGAGCCATTGTCACTTTGAACAGTTTGGCATGATAAAAATACCCAAGAAAAGACTGGACCTACAGGTTTTAAAAATTGTTTAAAGTGTCAAAAAAATGTGGCTAAAGCAGACAGCCATGACTTGTGTTTACAGTGTTTAGGTCCATATCATTACTGTGCACTTTGCTCTAAATTCTGTCCAAAAACCTTGAGAAAGAGAGCCAAGAGATTGGAAAGTATGGCTTCTCAGTCTGCTTTCCTCTTTGCCAGAAATACTGACGAGGAGTCCTCTTCTCAAGCTAAAATTTAAGATGAGTCCCCTAGGGACTCCTCTGAGAATAAGTCTGATAAACACAGTAACAATAACAATGGTGACCAGACTAAAAAGAGACAAGGGGAACAGGTCACTGATGAAGTGCCTGTAAAAATGAAATTTAAAGAAAAGCATACCACTTCCCCTCCCATGTCAAGGCAAAGAGAAATGCCAGTGGCACAAAAACATAAAGAAAAAGAAAAGCATTAAGAAAGTCAGTCACTTCAAGAAAAAGAGAAAGTCTCTGACCTGGAAAAAGAATTATCCACCGTTGAAGAAATGGATATGGCTTGGTACCTTTACCAAACTATACAGAGTATGCCCCTCCTACTCCTGTGCACCATAGCGCTTCTGTTCCATCTTTGGCCCAGATTATTACTATGACATGGGAGATTGGGATGATGATGATAAGGAGGAGTCACAGGGTCATCCCCTAGAACTGTATGTTTCTCCAGACCAGGGGTTTGGTACCTCACTGAATGGCCAAGGGGACCTTTCTTCCCTGATAACCTTTTTACAGCACAATAGACACTCTGGATCTCCGTACCCAGGAGACCACAGAGGATGAAGACTACAGGGAAATGATGGGTCTTCCACCTCCAAAAAAGATAGTCTTACCCATTTACAAGTCACTAAAGAGAACTACCATGAAGCTACTTCAGACTCCTACTTCTTTGACTGGAGTAGACAAAAAGATTGACAGAAAGTATCAGCCAGCCAGGACAGGAGTGATGCTGACTTCTGTGTTCACCCTAGCCATGAAAGGGTGATGTAGGCAGCAGCATGCAGTAAGGCTAAAGTCCCACTATCCTCTCAGCCTCCTCAGAAAGAGTCCAGAAGACTAGACTTTATGGCAAAACAAATCTTACACCACAGCTTCTTTACTTTTGTGCCCATCTACTTACCTGGCATACTGTGCCAAGTACCAGAAGGCCTCGTGGAATTCTGTTCGGGGCATCTTAAACCAGAAATCAGATAAGATGATACAGGACATTGCCGAAACTGTGAAAACTGGACTAGAAGCCACTAGGTACCAGTTCCACATGGCTGTAGACAATAAAGATGCAGCTACCAGAGTCATGGCCCAAGCCGTTTCACAAAGGTGCCTGGCATAGTTAAGAACTACAGATTTGACGCAGAATACCCAGTCCAAAGCTATGGACTTCCCCTGCGAGAACAATTCCCTTTTTGGGGATAAGGCTGAAGCATATATGAAAAAGGTGGAGGAGTATAAAACCACCTATGAGAGCTATAAGGTCCTTGTTAGTCAAGCGGTATCCTCCTTTACTGTTCAACTAGCTATCCTGAAGCATAAAAATGTTAGGAAAAAGAAGCCCCATTCACTTCAATGGGGCGCGCCCCCGTGCTCTCCATGGGCACATGTCATTATGTGCTTGAGCGCGGGGGCGTGTCGGTGAGACTGCAGCTCTCACAAGTCATCGGACAGCCGAGCTAAAAAAAAAAGTTACGAGCAATAGTGCAAAGGTATGAGCTACAATTATAAATTAAAACCTGGCTACAACAACTGTTGCTGAGGGCAGCTACCACAATATGTGAGTAACTCCCTCATATCGGATGTCTCCTTTAAACAGGCATTACTAAAACCAAAATTCAAAATGATCACTCTCAAAATGGTGATTCATTCTTTGCAGCAAGAGACTGGCTAACCTCCCTAGATCTAAAGGATGCCTATTTCCATATTCCAATAAGGCAGTCCCACAGAAAGGTTCTGAGATTCAGACTGCCATCAAGACACTACCAGTTTGAAGCCATGCCTTTCAACCTGACGTCAGCTCCAAGGGTATGCACCAAGCGCCTAGCTGTTGTGGCAGCTTACCTAAGTAAACCGGGCATAGCAGTCTATCCATACCTTGATGACTGGATTCTGGTGGGAAATGCCCCCCTGCAAGTCACAGAGGCTCTCAGCTGCACAAAACAAACTTTATAGTCTCTGGGGTTCTTTATCAACGAAAACAAATCCCACTTAAATCCAACTCTCAGCTTCTTACCATTACAGGAGCACAGTTAGATATACAGCAGAGCAAAACTTTCCTTCCATCAGACATATAAGAGCACATTTGGATACACAGCAGAGCAAAGCTTTCCTTCCATCAGACAGGATCCAAAATTTCCTGTCAGTGGTAAACTCTTTTGTCCTGAACCAGCCCAGGCAGGCCAGACATTTTCTAAGGCTCCTGGGACACATGGCCTCTAGGACAGCTATTGTCCCAGGTGTCAGATTCCGGATGAGGGACATACAGTACCACCTGCGGGCTCGCTGGTCCCAAAGAAGACATTCTCTATCCAAGCTGGTTCCAATCACAAAAACACTACTCCGAGCTCTGGACTGGTGGAAGGACAAAGCCAGCCTATCACTAGGCATTCCCTTTCAGCTTTCTACACCCACAAAAATCATTACTACAGATGACTCCCTCCTGGGTTAGGGAACTCATCTGGACAATGACTCTGTAAGTGGAACTTTGTCTCCCAAGGAATCCATAAGCCGCATCAACCTGTTAGAGCTCAGAGCCATCTACCTGGTTGTAAAAGCCTTTGCCTCTTGGGTAAAAGGCCACTTAGTGCAAATCAGGACAAACAACACCACTGCCATGTTCTATATAAACAAGCAGGGTGGCACAAGATCCTCGGTGCTTTGCACAGGTGCAATGAGAATTTCATCTCTGGCTTATTGTCTTGATGTGAGTCTCTCAGCTATAAATCTTCCAGGCAAGGACAACACTCTAGCAGAAGCCCGGAGTCACATGAGCCAAGGACACAACAAATTAATTCTGAACAAACAGGTCCTTGCCACAGTTTTCAGGAGATGGGGCACACCAGAAATAGATCTGTTTGCCTCTCACCTCAATCATCAGCTTCCTCTGTACTGCTGCAGACCCCCCACAATAGGGACTATCCCAGCAGATGCTTTAACCTTGGACTGGACAGGCAAGTTTCTTTGTGCCTTCCCTTCATTTCCTCTGATTCACAGGGTGTTGCTGATACTGAGAGCCCAGTCAGCAATGAAGATCCAGGTGGCACCGGAGTGGCCAAGGCACCCTTGGTTCCCTCTCCCTGTAGCCCTGTCACACAGCAAGCCTATTCGAATTCCCCATAGTCACTCTGTCCTGACTCTACCACAGCTAAGAGTAACCTATCCGAATCTGCAAATCCGTCACCTCAAGGCTTGGTTCTTGAGGAGTTAGAGTATCTAGATACTCAGTATTCTGAACAGGTCCTTAAATTCCTAAGGATGTCCACAAAGCCCAGTACCAAGAAAACTTACACAGCTAAATGGAAAAGATTTCTGTCTGGTGCAAGGGGAAGCATATAAATCCTCTCAAAGTCCCAGTACCCAGCCTTTTGGATTATTTAGTCCATTTACAGACCTCAGGCCTAAAGGCCTCATTTTTAAAACTTCACCTAGCAGCAGTTACTGCTTATCTTTCGACAGGTAAGGACAAATCAGTCATTTCATTGCCTGTTTTCAAGTTTTTTCAAAGGCCTACTCCACCTTCAGCCCCCAATTAGGGAACCTGTTCCCCCTTGGGGCCGTAATCTGTGCATTGCCAAGCTCATGGAGCTACCTTTTGAGCCCATGGCTATGGCACACTTAAAGTATGTTACCTGGAAAACAGTCTTCCTAATCGCCATCACCTCTGCAAGAGGAATCTCAGAGCTGCAGGCAATATGCACTGAGCCTAGCTACTTAATCCCTCACAGGGATAAGGCAGAGCTCAGAACTAATAGGAAATTCTTGCCTAAGGTGGTGTCTAAATTTCACCTTAACCAGACCATTACCATTCTGGTGTTCTTTACTGAAAAATCCACTCCGAGAAAACAGAGACTCCATAGCTTGGATGTGAAAAGAGCCATCTCTTACCATCTGGAACACGCCAAATAGTTTAGAGGTTCGACGACCCAGCTTTTCCTCACCTATGAGAGGTAGAGGAAGGCCAGTCACTAATAGGACTATCTCTTATTGGATAGTCTCCTGTATTTGTTTTTGTTATGACAAGGCTGGTAAACAGCCCCATGAAGGCTTCACGGCACATTCTACCAGGGGCACTGCTCCCTCACTGGCAGCTGCAAGGGATATTCCTTAGCTTGATGTCTGCAAAGCAGCCAATTGGAAGACTGCACACACATTCACAAAACATTATTGCTTGGATGTACAGTCCAGATCTGATGCCAGATTTGATGAGGCAGTCCTGCAGAGCCTCTTCCCCAAGTAGATTATGTACCTGCCTCCCAACTGCTTTGTAGTCTGCATATTGTTACTGATGCTAAAGAACCCCTGGGTTGAGAAGAAAAAATTACCGTAGTAATCTTGTTTCTTCCAAGGTGTCCTTTAGCATCAGTAAGCTCCCACCCTTCCTCCCCAAGAAACCTGACTGAAGAGGACCCTGCTTCCTTGTTATTGCCAGATTTGTTTCTCAACTTTTGAACGGCATTTAAAGCAAGGTTTACATGTTTTTCATTGTTCTCTGTTCATGCTGTTGCATGATTTTTAAATCCTGTTGGTTCACACTTAACATGGGCAGGTTCTCATTCTAGCTTCAGTAAAATTCTGGTGCCTTCTGGACAGGCTCCACTCAGCACACCCTCAAGCTCTCTTGTGGTTGGCCAATTCATTTATTCATTAGCATAAACTCCACCCCTGAGGCAGCTCAACAACCTACTCAGCTTGCTGCATATTGTTACTGCTGCTAAAGGACACCTTGGAAGAAACAAGATTACTATGGTGAGTAATTTTTTTCTTCTATATTGATGGGACACTGTCATCAATGTTTCCTCAGGAACCCTCTCCCTCCTGTATTCACCACCGCACAGAGAGCTGAGGCTGTTTTCTGTAACTACATGGTAAGCAGACTCCTCCCTCTTTATAGGGAAATCTTGGTACATTGGGGCTGTATGTGGGACTCAGTGGATAAGATTGATTCTGGGAAGATAGAAAAGTTACATACTTACTGTAGCTTAGGTTCTTCCAGAATATATTCTCCATGAAGTACCATGACCCACCCACCATCCACCTCTCTATGTGGAGCCAGGGACACTAAGCAGCTCACCCTGTCCTGTGCCCACTTTGTCTGGCAGGCATAGGGCTTGTCATCTATTTTCTGTCTCTCTCTCTCTCTCTCTCTATTTTCTGTTTTCCCTCTCTCTCTCTCTCTCACACACACACACACACACACACACACACTCCACTCTGAGGCCCAGAGTCTTTTCTCCCCCACAAAAAAACAAAAAAAATGTTAACTCACCACCCCCTTGCCCAGTGTATGTCCCCCCTTACCTTGTGTATTTCTCTGTTAGTTGCTATTTGCATCAGTGCACTGTAGCAGTGTCTTGACTACCAGACCTACTTCTACTTCATAGTGGTTCTCTGCTTATCTGCTTCTCAGTGTCCTTAACGTTCAGGTCATGTCAGGCCTCAGGGTATTTGGCCTTTCTATGAGGTAAATCCCTATAGATCTATTTGTCTTGCAGGGGGAAGGGAGAATTTCTCTGCTTCATGGCTGCCAAGTGCTCCTGGTATCGGGTTGACAGGGTTGTGCTACTTCTCATCTCTATTTCAGTAACTATGGGCACCTTTAGTGTTAAAGGAAACTGAGCCGGGGGGTGGGAGATAGAGAGACAGGGTTAGACTGGGGGGGGGCCCACTTCAAAAGTTGATACAGTGGCCCACTTGGAAAATCAATAAGGGAGGAGCTAGGGTGACATATTCTTATCAGTATTCTACTTACATTTGATACACTAGCTCTGTGTTGGCATCTTAAAATTGACTTGCGGTGTCCAAACGACCCCATTTAATTAGACAGTAGATGACAAATGCAAAGATTTTCAGGGTTCAGAAGGTGGCCAGGTCCCCAGCATATTGGGGAGGGCATCTGGAAATTTCCCCATATTCGGGTGAGCCAGTTCAACTTTGAAGAGAGAGAGCCAGTGGCTAGTTTTCACTCTGGGCTCAGTCTTGATCTTATCTGTGTCAGTCTTCACCATTCATCACAGATGGGTACTGGCCGGAGATCAGGACCCCGCGGGAGCCTTTTTTTTTTTTTTTTTAAAGGATAGGCGGAGCCGATGCAGCATCAGTGCCACCCTCGATGCCGATGTACTACGTGGCGCTCGAGGATTAACCGTTAAGCTGTGTCGACTCCGCCTGCCTACCAGTTCTTCGTCTCCCGCCATCGAGGTCGCCTCGTGGGAAGCCTGTAAAGAGATTTTCAGAGTTTTAGGCCTTAGCCTTTTGTTGTCGACAGTCCGTCGGATCCTGCTAGTTCTAGTCTGCCCTACTCGACGTCGCTGATAAGATCTTTCCATTTATTTTACATTTTAGCCATGTCGAGTCTGTTTTTGGTGTTTTTTTCCATAGGTCATGTCACGGTCGGAGGGCAAGAAGTCATCTAAGGCGGGGTGGCCCCCCATGCATCGGTGCCCGTGCGGCCGCAAGTACTCCATTACCGACCAGCATGACCGGTGTCTCTCGTGTCTTGGCCTGCTTCATGACATGGATTCATGTGATGCTTGCTTCTCCATGGACCGCCGGGTCCTCGAACAGCGCATGTTTAAAGTAGGGCGAGCTCCGCCGACTTTCGGGGGTAGGTCTCGCACTCGTTGGGCCAAGCCGCGCTCTCTCGGTCTTTCCTCAGGTCCCCTCCCAGTTCTATATGGACTGAGGAGGAGGGAGCCTCAGCCTCTCGTAGCCTAGCCTTGGCCGAGGCTCCTTCTGTGGCGCAGGAGGCCTGTCCCACTTCCTCCCGGGAGCGGGTGGGAGGCACCGCTATGGCAGTCACCCCTTTGGGGATGCAGGCTCCCCCGGTGTCGCTCCCATGGTCCGGAAGGCCCGGGTCGACGCCGTCCTCGATGCCGTCGCTCGGTGCCATCGGTGCCGTTCGTGGGTCCTGTCGGCGCCGACTCGTCTTTCAGTACCGTGGGCCTTGTCGGCGCCATTCGCAGTGCCAACCCTGCTCGCGGCGCCGTGACCCTGGAATTGGCGTTGCCTTTCGCCATGTCTCGCCTCGGCACCGAGGAGGTTGAGCACGGCACTGTGGAGCCTTCGGAGTCATCCATGGGTGCTGTCCTCGGCGCCGTTGGTGCTCTCGGTGCAGCTCGCGGCGCCGAGGGGTCTGGTGCTGCCGTGTTCGGCGCCGAGTCTGCCCTCTGGGTCATCGGCGCCGCTTTGGTCCTCGGTGCCGCTCGCGGCGCTGAAGGGCCTGCCGTCGGTGCCGAGGCTGTGGCTGGGGTTTCTGTCTGCGCCGTCTCTGTTACTGGTACCGCCCCTGGTGCCGGTGGACTTGACAGTGTCGCAGCTGGCCCTAGTTCGGGACCTTTGGCCCGTGCTGCCCTGCTGCCTTCTGCCAGCGCCGCTTGTGGGGCTGTGGAGGGTGCAGGTGCCGCCTTGGCCACTGCTTGGACTTCTGGGCCCTTTGGTAAGGTCGCCCTCCCTCGCCCTCCTACTGTCTGGCTTAGGGCCTCAGACTTTACCTCGCCAGTCGGGCTCGGGGTCGGCCGGGCAGTCACACCGCTCGGGGTTGCCTGCAGAGGAGGACGAGCCGTGGTCTCCACGACGGGTCTCGGTCCAGCCCCTTCTGAGGTGCGTCTGTTGTTCCTCTGAGGTTGGGGTCAGTGGTACTGACCAGCAGGCTGTGGTGCGTGCCACCATTGCCATGCAACCTGGCCTTGGGGGTTCCTTGACCCTCAGCGGTGGTACCCCTCCCGGTGGTGTGTCTCGATCGCCATTTGGGGCCCTGTCGGGAAGCCCACAGGAGGGAAGGGTGCTGCTCCCTGGGTCTCCCCTTCAGGGGCAGCCTAGAGCTGCCAGCTTCCTAGGCTGGCCCTTTCGAGGACTAGGACTCGAAGTTAGATAGTACAGTTATGTAAGAACTTACCATAATGGTAGAGCTTCGAGATAAGCTCTTGCAGCAGGTTCTGTTTTCCATCCTTCCTTCCCTCTGCTGTTCCATCTGTGCACCTTCTTTTGCTTAGCTCTCAGGAAACCTTCTCTGTTCTCCTTCAGCTGCCTGTACGGGGTATCCAGCAGGAGAACTGAGGTGGTGTGGGGAATTGCCCTCCTATATAGGCTGTGCTGATGTCAGTTGGGGGTGGTTGTTGTGAGCTATGCCACTGCCAGTCAGATGTATAGCTGTATGGTGTTATATTGTTATATTTTGTGTATATGTACATGCCACAAGAATGCCAGTGTTAAGAAAAGGTCTCATAGGATAGTGAGAGAGACTGGATTTCTTTTAAAATATTTGATCTTCCTCTCACCTGAGAGGAACCAGCTTGCTTGCCAGGAAGCTGACAATTACTTATCAAAGGCTTAGGCATAGCTAATCAAAGGGTATTTCCCTGATTAACTGACTGAGGGGAAACAGAGGTAAATAAAATGTTCAGGAGCTAGTCCTTTTTCACCTAAAAGGCAGGATGATTTGGTCCCAGGAAACTGTCATAGTACAGTATATTGCCTTTGATGAGATGAAAGGAAAGGACAGAAATACCCATTCTGGCAGGCTATTATAAATTCTCTTACAGGTGTCATAATTGTCAGAGAAGTATGACATCACAAGGTAGCCAGAAAATTGTGGTGTTGGGAAAGCAGAAGAGTGACATCTACTGGCCTAAAAAAGAAGGCCACCATTGGGATCAGACAGTTTTTTTTTCAGGCTTCCTCCAACTATAAGGAATTGAACCAGAGTCATTCTCTCTCATTTTGCTAAGCATCTTCAAGGGACACTCTTCTCCTGACACACAAGAAGCAAGACTGCTATAAAAGGAAACTGAAACTTTCATTTACTTTTCCTGGACTTCAGTCCACTACAAACTTTAGGTAGAACTTAGCTAACAGTTTTGAGGCATTTTTTTGTATGTACATGCCCACTTTTTATTTGTGTTATTCTGTGACCAAATTGATCAAATCTTTTTGTTGTAATGTATGATAATTATTTAGTAAAGACATTTGTTTTAAGAAACCTGCCTGAGTGAGATTTCTATATTTCACGTGTTATTGTGGGATGTTTCAGTAATAATCTGTGCCTAGACTGTTATTACTAAGGGATGCCATCATAAGCTACCAAATTGAACAAAGGGTCTGGATAAAGATATGGGGGAATACCAAAGTCTGAAGGAATAGTCTGTGGGGATTTGAACCAGGTTATTGCACGCCTTGTGGGAGAAGGCAGAACCAGGGTTACAACGCTACCCTGAAGAGGTTGTAATGCCTGGATCTTCCCTCTTTGTGTAACAACCAAGAAGGGTTCATATTTGGCTACAAGACTCAAGACTAGTATTGTACCTTAAAAGTGGGACCCTGGGACTTCATGGCAAGTGTTCAGTTGTGAACACAGCGAGCAATACAGAAGGACATGAAGAAGGTATCCCTTGTTTCCCCCCTCCCTGTCATGGATTGCACTTAGGGGGTGGGCACTGTGAACTCAGTGGACTTGACCCTCAGGAGTGGGTTCATGACAGTGGTCCCCCGTGGTAGACTGCTAGCTAGAAGTTTTCAGTATGGTCCTAGCACCTGGTGGCTTAGTCCTATCAGTGAGGTCTGCTGCAAGAGCGTCTCTCGAAGATCTAAGTTCTTACATAACTGTACTTTCTAGAAACTCGCACGACATCTGTATGTGCTGCCTAGGCCTGGACCTCAATGTCAGGTGTGCCAGATCTGCAAGGAATTCAATACAGTCACCCGGTGACGCAAAAAAATGTGTTTTAGAAATGTACCTATTAAAGCTGAAGGTAGCCTGAATGGAGAAGGAGCTCCAGCAATAGAGCCCTGCTGCATTGCCAGCACATTTCCTGGGATCGGAATCCTAAAAATCCATGGAAAAAATATCTGGGTCACATAAGCATAAGCAGTGGGAGAGGGAGAAAGTCAAAGCCTCTCTGGGTCACTTTCGGTCACCCAACAACTCAGTGCTGTCAGCCGCTTCATCAGCAATGCTGCCAGCTGCCCAGACCATCTACATTACTTCCATGTCAGAACAGGCTATAGGCACCACAAGACGTAGTATGGCTGGTGCCTAGCCATCGACGTAAGGGGGCCTTGCCTCCCCTATCAACCTCCGGCGCTCCTGTTGAATACATGGGTACTGATGTACATGATATTTTATTGCCCTCTACAGACATCCTTAAATGGCTTTGGCCTCCTCCTCCTCCTCCTCCTACAGCAGGAGTTCCATTGATAGAGTCCAACATTCAACCCCCCTCACCAACACCTACCAGGATTGTACCTTCTTGAGTGCTGACAGCTTTGCCAGCGTGCTCCCTCCGTTCTGTCAACCAGATTGAAGACAACATGGAATACAATCCTGAACTCATGGTACAGGATGATGAGGAGGAGGCCTAAGATTATGTGGAAAGTCCCTTTGAGAGGACTAGTTCCACAGTTTCCACCTGCAGTGAGGACTCGGTGGTTTACACCTGTAGGTCCCCTCCTGAAGACCCTCTTTTATAACCAGGATGCGGCAACTTCATTCTGCCATGGAGTTTGATTTGGAGGAGCAGGACTTCTTGGAGCTACCTGGCCCCCCCCCATCATAATTCCACCACTCCTCCCTGCCCTGGAAGATGCCACTTTGGTTGCCTGGCATAGGCCTAACGTAATTCCTGCCATACCCAGAAAGGCAGAAAAACTGTATATGGCCCCCTTAGGTAGGTCTTTCTTTGCAGGTCAACCCGAAGCTGACTCTATGGTCATCATCACTGCCTATGACAGATCAAAGGTACTAAAACATCTTAGTTCTCTTCCTCCTGACAGTGAATCCAGGAGACTAGATGTGATGGGCAAAAGGACTTGTACCTCTGCCTCTTTGGGCCTGAGAATTGCAAACTACCAGGTTTATATGGTAAAATAACAAAACAGACTTTGAAGGAGAGCTAAAGCAGCTACCCAAGTTCTTCCAGAAGGTGCACCAAAGCAAGAGCTCCTTAAGGCCTTAACAGCTGAGGCTGACAGGCAAACATCTCCTGCATATGACCTATGACATTTCAGATGCTTCAGCTAGGACAGCAGCCTCAGGAACATGTTTGAGAAGGTATTCCTGTCTAAGGGTGGTGGGTTTTGCAGATGACGTCTGGCAGTCAATTCTAAATGCCCCTTTCAGAGGATATAAATTACTTGTCACAGATGTGCAAGATATCCTCTCCAATTTGCAGGCTTCAGGCAGAACCTTCAAAATCAGTCCATTCCCTCTATCACATCCAGCCAAAGAGTAGACAGAGGGTGCCTTTTCATCTGGCTGGTGTGTGACACTGTACCACCACCAGACAGTTGAGTAAGGGTAAAGGAGCAGGAGCCCTGCCTACTCCAGCAGCTACTCCAGGTACCCGTTCAAAAGCCCCTAGAGGTGGCAGGGTGGCAGGAGCCACAACTGGCTCAGTCTGACTCCTTTCACACACACCCCAGCCACTGTTGTCTCCAGGGGTGGTTGTTGGGAGTCATCTCTCCCTCCTCCTGGACCAGTGGAAGGAGCTGACTTCAGACATCTGGGTCCTGCAAACAGTAGCACAAGGACGTGCTCTGGAGCTTCTAGAGCTACCTTCAGGCCATCCACCAGTGCCTACATATTATCCTCGAGAGCACATTCCCCTACTTCTGGAGGAAATTCACACCTTGCTCCAGTAAAGAGCAATCAAACCTGTACCCCTGGAACAAAGAAACACAGGGTTCTGTTCTCTGTACTTCCTAGTTCCAAAATGGATAGGGGATCTAAAGCTTATTTTGGATCTCAGGGATCTGAACTTTTCCCCTAGAATACAAAATGTTTTGGATGGTGACTCTGCAGGGCTTGTTACCACTACTGCAGGTAGGGGATTGGATCTGTTGCCTTGACATGAAGGATGCCTACCTTCATATCAGAATCCGAAAACCTCACAGGAAATACTTAAGATTCCTGTTTCATGGGGAACACTTCTAGTTCAGAGTACTGCCCTTTGGCTTGTCATCTGTGTCACAGATCTTTACCAGTGCTTGGCTGTGGTGGCAGCAGCCCTTCGCAGGGAAGGCATTTAGGTATTCCCTTAACTGAACAACTGGTTTCTGAAAGCTTACTCCAGGGAGCATCTCACACACACACTCTAGCTCAAACTAGGCAACAGTTCAATGCTCTGGGGATCACAGTCAGTGTGCCAAAGTCTATTCTGACTCCCTGCCAGCATCTGCACTATGTAGGGGCCATCTTAGATATGGCCATAGGCTCAGCATTTCTGCCTCTGGACAGGGCCAAGCGTCTGATTGCACAGACCGAACTAGTTTACAACAGCCAGAACATTGCTGGGCTTCTGGGCCTAATGGCAGTGACCATAGTTACAGTACCTTTGGCCCTGCTTCATATGAGGATCCCTCATTGGACCTTGAGAGTCTAGTGGAATCAACTCACAGATGATCTGGAGCAGAAGGTTCTAGTAACCTGTACAGTATGCAGGGTGCTTAAGTGGTGGATGTAACCTAGCAACCTGCTGAAGGGGGTTCCTTTCCTGATTCCTTCCCCATGTCAGATTTTAACAACAGATGCCTTGGGGATGGGCTAGGGGGCACATTTAGGGCCCCATCATATGCAGCGTACATGGACCAAAGTGGAGAGCACCCTGCATATAAATATTCTAGAGATGAGAGCTATTCTGTATGGCTTACAGGACTTACAGGCTCACCTGTCCCCAGGTCTTCAGTTAGTATAGGCACACAATGTCAGTGTGATGCATTACATCAACAAGAAAGGGGGAGCTCACTCTTACTCCCTATGCAGGGAGGCAGTGAGAGTATGGTACTGGGCCCTATAACATGGTCTAGAACTATCAGCAGTACATGTTCCAGATGCCCAAAACATCTTGGCAGACAGACTAAGCAGGTCACAATCTGAAATGCATGAGTGGGAACTACTGACCTCAGTAGTGGATGACCTTTTTCACAAATGGGGTCATCCAGAGTTGACCTTTTTGCATCCGCACACAATGCAAAACTGCTGCGTTACTGCTCGCTCGTTCCAGGGCCTGGAGTTTTCTGGTGAGACGCATTGTCCCTCTCCTGGAAGGGGAGGTTCTTCTATGTCTTCCCTCTCTTCCCTCTAATTCAGAGGGTACTACTCAAATTTCAGATGGAGGGGACAATTCTAATCATTATTGCTCCTCTATGGCTTCGACAGATCTGGTTCCCCTTACTGCAGCAGCTGGCAGTGGAACCATCAGTACCTCTGCTGTTATGCCAGGGACTTTTGTCACAGGAGCAGGGAACCCTGGTCCATCCGGACCCCAAATTGCTTAATCTACATGCATGGCTCTTGAAAATATAGCCATAGGTAGATTTATGGTATCCCAAAAAGTGGCTAATGTCTTAGTGTCTGCTAGAAAGCCTTCTACCAGGGCCACTTATTCCATGAAATGGAAGCGGTTTGCTTTGTGGGCCAGTTCTCACCATTTGAACCCTTTTACCTGTCCAATAAATCAGGTTCTAGAGTATCTACTGTCTTTGTCAGATGCAGGCCTGCAATACTCCTCTATTAAAGTACACTTTCTGCGATCTCAGCTTTCCGTGTACCTACTGAAGGATATATGGTGGCCCAGCTGAAAATGGCCCATACGTTTTTAAGAGGCATTTTGTATTTATGTCCTTCTGTCTGTAATCCAGTCCTGGCTTGGGACCTGAATTTTGTGTTGGAAAAACTTACTTTGGCCCCTTTTGAGCCGGCTGCAACTTGTGGCCTATGCTTTCTTTCAATGGAAAGCGTTGTTGTTATGGCACAATGGTAGACACTACAGCCATCCTGCTTTCTTGGAAAAGGTGTTTTGTGGAACACATCTTTTAGGAGTTTTCAGTGTATCCTTCTATCAACTGCAAAATAGTGTGCCCCCCCCCCCCTCTGATTTTTGCTATTGGCTGCTCTGTCTCCCAACTTCTCATGATATAAACAAAAAAAAAACTTTTGAAGCTGCTGTCATTTGACCCTCGAAGGGCTGCAGAACGAGCATCTGTCCAACTCAAGTCAAATAGATTCATTCCATTTCTTTCAGCAGCCTAGGGGTCAACTCACTAGTCCTTACTTTGACTGAATAATGACCATCTAACACAAGTGCTTCTGGGTCATCACATGTAAGTAACTCTGGTGGGATTTGAAGCAGGTGATTTATTTATCTCGGACCTGGTAACAACTTTGTAAACGTAAAACTGCAGAATACTGTTTTCTGTTGTGCCATAAAGCTGACGTACTCATTTTACTGTCATGTTTTCTATGACACATTTCAGATCACCTTACGAGGATAGGTTGAGGGACCTCAACATGTACTCACTGAAGGAGAGAAGGGAGAGGGGTGATATGATCGAAACCTTCAAGTACTTAAAGGGCATCAACAGGGTTAGTACAGAGGGCATGTTCCAATTAAAGGGAGAAGGAATTACTAGGGGGCACAGCCTGAAATTGGTGGGGGGTAGTTTCAGGAGATAGGTGAGGAGACATTACTTCATGGAGAGGGTGGTAGGGGGTGGAACGCATTTCCTGAGGAAGTGGTATCTCTTAAAACAGTGGAGAGCTTTAAAAGGGGGATGAGACAAGGTCAAGGGCAAGATACTAGTCGGTGGGAAGTTGAGGGGGAAAGAGAAGGAAGCAAGGGGTGGAGGGACAGCAGCAGGCGTCTAACCTGTGTACTGCACGACTGAGCAGACGCGATAGACCAATTGGCTTGTATCTGCTGGCATTTTTGTATGTTCATATCACTACATTTTCTTACTTCAGATCTGAGATTTGGACTTGCTACTGTTATTGCTGAAGATGCTATTAGTTAAAACAGTGAGTAAGTTATTTTTCTCTTATGACAGGTTTGTACTAGGGGTAAGTGTAGTCATGTCAGAAATTAAAACTATAGACTGGATTACATTCTAATATACAGCACAGAGTAAGATGAATTATATTAAAATGTTTAGTGACTGCAGTGTACAATCAGAGATGATGTCTTCATCTCAGTTAGACTGCTGGAAGTGGTGCAAAGATAACAAAAGACAAGCGTTTGTCAATGCTGAAGGTTTTTTTGGATGGTGCATGGGGATGGCATTCAGTGGTGCTCGTGGCACTTGATACTTGGAGCTTCTTCAAGCTTGCCTCAGCCTTATCAGTTCTGGCTAGATTTTGTTTTTAGTTGCTATTACTTCTGCTCAAAGGATTTCTGAGCTGCAGGCTCAAATGTGTGAGCCTCTTTTCTTAATTTTCCAGAAAGACAGGGTGTCTTTGTGAACTAATCCTAAATTTCTACCAAAGGTGATGTCTGAGTTTACTTTAAATCAAACCATCCGCTAATGGGCCCAGTGGTGTAGAGGGCTGAGGCACTATATGCCTTGCCTCTCACCACGCTGGTGATTTGGGTTTGGGAACGAGCTTGGGTCGCCAAGGGTTGGCCATGGAGGGAGTGGATTAGGTGTCCAGCTCTCCTCTTTGGGGGTGGGAGGTTTGCTGACTTGGCCCTTGGCCCTTGGCCGCCCCTGGGTGGAGGTGTGGGGGTGGTGCCAGCAGCCAGAGTGACACTAAGGGAAGGGCTGTGGTTCTGTAATGTGTGTATGCCTCCATGTGCACATGCTGCCATGCCGCAGCAGCAAGGGATGATGAAGTGAGAAAATGGAAAATGGGCTGGTCTTGCCTGCCCACCTCTGCCCTGCACCACTGCCAGTTTGCCTGGCCCACAAATCTAGATTGTGTCTCCGGTTGGGGGGAGAACGGTCCTCCCCTTGCCTGCCCTGCCTTGGGGGGGGAGATCTGTGGGAGATACAGGTCTCAGTGGACCGGGTGGTGGATGCCGGATGAGAGGGGGTGGGGACAGGGCTGAGAGCCCCACCTGTGCTGACCTGTTGGGGAAAAAAGCTATATGGAAAAAAATCAAACCGTCCACCTGCCAGTTTATTTTCCTGAACATACCGATCCAGGGGAAGCACTGCTCCATACTTCAGAGGTACATAGAATACTCGGGTACTATATACACCACACAGTGAACTGCAGGAAGTCCTCATAGCTTTTTGTTTCCTTTGCCCCTGGGAAAGAGAGCATACCTGTTTCTAAACAGTGCCTGTCCAAATGGTTGGCCAACTGTATTGTTTTTTGCTATAGAAAGTACGGTAAGGAACTTCCTATAGTTGTTTGCGGTCATTCCACTAGAGGCATGGCTACATCTGTTGCATGTTTTAAAAGTCTGTCCGCTGTGGAAATCTATACAGCTGCTACCTGGAGCACTGTCCACACCTTTACCAAACACTACAGTCTGGACATAGCTTCAAGAAAGAGGGCTGGATTTGGCCTAGCTGTGCTCCAAGGCCTACTTTCTTAGGCCTGTCAGCTCCTGCTGCCCAGACTGTTTATAATCAGTACTGCTTGGTACTCATTCCATAGGTGTGGCCTGATAAAAGAGATATCCTCGAAGAAGATGGAACAGTTATGTTCTTAGCATAACAGTAGATCTTCAAAAGACTCTTTTTCATCAGGCCATGCCGTCCCACCCTCCAACCTCCTATCAGATCCTGAGAATATGGGAATGCTGTCTCCTTCTCCATGAGGGCCCTCACCTGGTCGGCAGAATCCTGGGTTCTCTTACAGTTCCCTGCAGGGAGGTCCTCCGAGCATGATCTCCAGTGGAGAACTGAGGAGGGAAGGGGCCTCCCATGATTATATTGGAGAGCCGATGTCTGACGTCGCCATCGCTGGCCCCTAGTGGACTGCTTGCAAAACATTTCCATGTCGTCCTAGTACCTGACGACTTATAGGTCCATGGGTGTGGCCTAATGAAAGGGATTCTCTCGAAGATCTATTGTTACGGTGAGTACGTAACTGTTCTTTTTAGTAACTCTGGTTTATTTTTATATTCCTGATTACCAGAAGCCTCCAGTAGGGTAGATAGATAGATAGATAGATAGATAGATAGACAGATAGACAGACAGACAGACAGATAGATATGCAATAGGAGTGAGCACCAAAGCAGTTAAATAAATCCGTTTATTCTCACTAGTGTTAAATAAATGGCAGAACCACCATTTATTTACCTCCCTAACGTCAATCAAGCACCATTTATTTAACACCCTGCCATCAATCATCTCCCCTCCTGCTGTCACTTCTTCTGTAAACATTTACTTGAATTCTCCCGAGCTCCAAGTGCCTCCTTTTACTGACAGTATCAAGACTGAGGAAATACACACGCATAAAAACTAGACAAATGCAAACATCATTTTCATAGTTTTTCTCCACACTGCATTATCCTTTCTGGTGTAGAAATCCTAACAGTGCACTGCACTCTTTCCCGCCCACCTGCTCACTCGCAAAGTCCAGGACATCTTTTCCACTTCTGTCTCCAGTTGGCAAAATGACTTTTTCCAAACAGCAATGCCAGCAGTAAACAAACTCACAGCCAGTCACTGACCGCAGAATAAAAAAAAAAAAAAAAATGCTGTCCGCTCAGTAACTGCCAGACTCCCTAGCGGTAACAAAACAAACTCACAGCCAGCCACTGACCTCAGGAAAAAAATGCTGTCCACTCCTTGCTGTGCTCGCTTCTCCAGTCTGCTCCTGACTTTGCCACACATATCGCCTCATTTCTCTGCTTGCGGCACAGTGATGACAGGAACAACCAGATAAGGCAGGAACATCCAGATAAATCATTCACAATAAAAAAAAAGAATCCTGCCCCCCCAAAAAAACAGAATCACCACAGTTGCCTTCTAACTCTCGCTAAGTGAGAAGCGGAGCCACCATGTTTCCAAAAGTCTCCAGCCCTCCAACAGAGTAAGAACAACAGAAGAAAACCTCGCCCTTACATCGGAACGTCAGCTCCACAGCAACCATGCTAGTGACGATAGAAACCAGCCCAACCTCAAGCAGGAATACAGAAAATAATCCCAGTAACTTTATAAAAAAATAAAACTCACACTGTAATAAAAGCAAATAAAAAAGCATCTAAAAACTCCACCCTTGTTGCATAAATGGAATATGCAGTTGAAATCTGGAATAAAGGTTTTATCTGCATTGAGCAGTTTGACTCGAGTCTTCTTCACTGGGCTTACGCCACTCGTGAGGTTACCCGAGGTCAAACTGCTTTTGTGCAGATAAATCCTTTATTCCACTCATTTCCATTGCATATCCCTGATATATATGTAAATTAAAAGACAGAAATATCTGCATGTGACTTCTTCCGCTTCCCTCTTTTGGTTTGGTAGTCGAGTTTTATTCAGATATTTATTTTCATTCTATATATTCTTTTCCTATCCATTTATCCTTATCCATCTGGTATGCATAGCTTGCTTACTATTTTACTTACTCTCCTTGCAAACAGAACTGAGGTAGGCAAGGGAGCATGCAGTGGTTATTGGCAGGTGTGTGACACTATGCAGTGTCATGCAAGCACTGTAGGCCAGTGGCCCCGTTGCTGGCCCCTGGCCAAAAAATGTGCTCACACGGGGTTCTAGCATCTCCAGTTTGGACCCTTAAGTGGTACTCAGTGGAGAAGATATTCTGGAAGATCCTGAGTTACAAAAAGTATGTAACTTTTCTATGTGGGAGGTTTGTGAATTTCATCTTCCCACCTTAGCTGCACATTTTCCTGTTCTCTCCCCTCCCGGTGTGCTGCCAAAAGGGAATCCTAAGACATCAGCCACTCTTAGTGTCAGGACAGCCCTATGGCACGTCTGCCGACATGTGGCATTCTGCCTCACAGTGACACACACCCAGTCCTTAGACAAACTAGCAGCCATCAGGTGGCAGGATCTGGAGCCTACCCTTCCCAGAGAAGGCAAGCATCTGAACCCCAGACATCTGGGGCTTGGAGCATGAACCTGGGTCAGCAGTGTACCACATAACGGCCCCCCCCCCCAGCCTGCGACACACAGCTGACAACACAAGAATGCTCAGCCACTTGAGGAGGAGGAGTATAATCCAAGTTCCAAAATGCCAGAATGAAACACAGGCTGAAATCAGGAACTGCTGCTGACTTCACATTTTATTTGTAGGCAAATACAGGGACTATACTGAGTAAAGAGTAGGACACTCTTACAGTCCCAACAAGCCACAGTGCTTTGATCAGTAGGTCTTCATCAGGGAGATGAGTTTGTTGGGCTGTACCTCCACTATTTATACCAAGGTTAGTTATCAAACTGATCTCAGTTGGTACTGCTAGTTACAATAAATGAATGTTGGTAGTCAGTGGCTGGGATGGGACTGAAACAAGAATATGTGCAAAACAGTAAGTGCAAACACATGATAACAATACAATGAAAGCTGATCTTAGTGAAAAAGCATACTTTGGTGATATACAAATACACTGATAGAACAACATACAAAAAACATTACATTTAAAAAAAAAAGCATACACAGCGAAACCCACAACAGGAAGGATGAGAGTACAGATGAGCAGCTCCCTCAAGCACTCGAGTGTGGCCACTCTTTAATAGGGGAGACTACAGCAGTAGAAGCCTTTCTGCTCTGCGTTGCTTCTATTTTTTGTGCTTTCCCATTTTAAGGTAGTAGTCAACATGATGTTTTGCACTAGTGAGCATTTGTAAGTGAGCTTTTACTGTCAACTGTTACTGCACTTTACAAAAATATCACACTATGCCTTTAAATGCCTCACATTGATATTCCTGTGAAGTATCTTCCTTCTTGTCCATGGCCTGGCAAATTTTAGTATATGCTTTTCTAAGGCCTTGTTCACACTGCACGATCCGAAATGGTTCTTGGTGGTTAAACCATTTCAGATCAGTGCCAGCACCCTTCGTGTTCGCACCTATTCCGCTTTGGGACACGTTTTCATGAACCGTGCTAAAACCCTGATCGGACCTAGACTGTAGAATGGTTCTTGAAAATGCTTCATTTAGTAAATTGTTCTTTCTTACAGTGCGAACGCTCTTTTCCCTGTATCCGTGTTGCGGTGGATCCATGTTCCCACTGTCCTCTGTTTGACACCTAATACCCAGAAACACACTACTGCACTGTGCTACAGATAGCACGAATACTGGCACCAGTGTGAATGGAGATGCACGCTTGGGAAGAAACGCTTTTAAAAACGGATTAGACAGTATGACCACAGCAGCAGCAGTAGCTTAATTTGTTTTAAAAAAAGTTTGTCCTTACTGTGCTATAGTGTGAACAGGACCTAAATGTAATGTTTTTTAAGTAATGTCTATTACTGTATTTTTTTTCATAGTAGGTTTCAGGTCTTCAGGCGCTTAGCCCTTGGTGACTTGCAACATATCAGTGGAAATACATTACCCTATCTTTGCCCATATAATTATCTAGTTCTATTTTAAATTGAGTCATTGTTTCACTATTTACTACACTCTTTGGCAACGAGGTTCTGACTGTCCTTTGACTAAACCACTGAGCTTTTTTATTTGTTTTGTAAATCTCTCCCTTCAGTTGCATTCCATGAGCTCTCGTTTCTTTACTACTCTCTCTTCTGCATAGTCCAGATGTTGCCCACAAGTATCCATCATTAAATGCTTTGTACATGTAGCATAGATCCCCCTCAACTTTCTATATATAACTGAATATAAGTCCAATGTATACAGTCTGTATATGTAATGTTTTTAAGTCCACAAACTTTTTTGGCCTTCTTCCTCTGAACCCCTTCCATTAATTTAATGCTACCTATATTGTATACAGATATGACAGGTGCACAATATTCTAGGTGTGGTCTAACCAATGCTGTGTAAAGTGGCAACAGTACCTCCCTCCTCCTACTTCTAACACCTCGTAGTGTACATCCCAACATCTTTTGTTCTTTCTTAACCATCTCTCTAACATGATCATCAAATGCCAAATTGTTAGAGATATATACCCCCAAGTCCTTTTCCAATACTGTAGAAGCTAAAGTTGTATTATTTAAGGTACATTATTTTTTTTTTTTATTTTATTTTATTCTTTGGTAACCGGTTAAGGCCCACTAGGCACAAGTGCCTGTTTTCAGGGGCGACCTGGGAGCACTGGGCGGTTAAGTGACTTGCTCAGAGTCACACAGTATGCAAGTGGAGGTTGTGAGAATCAAACTCAGGTCTGGTCTGCTGGATGTATTTGTAAAAAAGGCTTCGAGCACATACAACTCATAGGAGAAACATGTAGTATAAAAAGCTTTATTTTACAAAACTCCTAACATGTTTCGGACTGCTCCCCCAGTCCTTTATCAAAGGAATTAAAAAAACAAATGTCAGAGAACACCATATATAACACACAATTGATTCAGGTGTATTCCATCAGAACAATGAATACTTAGCTAAACCATCAAACTAATTATAATCCTCCAGAGAGACCTTCATTCAATTAAATTAAATATTTTAAACATCTTCATGTCTAATACAGTAAAACAAAAATGCATATAACAGTGTAGTCTTATACTACTTCTTCTTCCAGAACTAAATTGTGGAAATGTAAAAATACAAAAACTAAAAACTCAAAAATAAAAGGAAACACTAAGCGGGGGTTAACGAGATAGTCAGACCATATGGTTCATGCTGATCAGACATGGCTACAAAATTAATCAGATCCTTTAGATATGGATAAAGCTCTAAGGGCCATTTAGCCCTGACTTTTGCTAGCTTTTAAGGTTAAGATCCAGTACTTTTTCTTCTTAGTACTAGATTATTATGATCTCCACCTCTCGGTTCCTATTTACCTTATCGATTGCCATAAATTTAAAGGAATGTTGTTCAGGTCTCTAGTATTAACAACATGTGCTGCAGTAGCATAAGTCAAGTCTCCTCTGAATGGCTCTCATATGTTCTCCTACTCTGATTTTGAAACTCTGATCGCTTTCCCCATATAAAAGCCTCACAGTTACATATTGCCAAATAAATAACTCCTACTGTATCACAGTTTGTGAATTGTCGAATTTCAAAACTTCTATCACTGTTGTGACTCGAAAAAGTATTACCCTGTAACATATAGCTGCAATAGATACATCGTTTGCATTTAAAATTTCCCTTCCTTTTTTCTAACCATGTGCTTTTAGACTTATTTTCATAATGACTTCTTGTAAGTAAGTCTCCTACAGTGGGAACTTTTTTAAAACACATTCTGACGGGTTGTTCTGTCACTCCTTGTAAACCTGATTCAGCTCCCAATACATGCCAATGCCTATTTATGATATTTTCAAGTTCTTTCACTTTTACTGAATATCTTGTAACGAAATTAAAACGGCAATCTTCAAGCTGTATTTTACACTTATTTCTCAAAAGATCATCCCTGTGGCTATGTTGTAAGCTTCCCTAATATAGTTCTTACCGTAGCCCCTTTGTGTCAGTCTATTTGTTAATTCTTTTGCCCCCTCCTCAAAATTTTCCACTTCTGTACAGTTTTGTTTTGTTCTTAAAAACTGACCAATTGGTATATTTTTGATAGTGTGCCTGGGATGACAACTGTTAGCCCGTAATATAGTATTGCCGTCAACTTCCTTTCAGAATAAAGTAGTTTTATCTTATTATTTTCTTTACGCTCAATCTTTAAGTCTAAAAAGTAATTCTTTGAGTAACTAACTGTGAACTTCAAAAGAATTGCTCTATGTAAAAATCTACAAATGATTTTAATTCATTTTCATCCTTCCATATCAAAAAAATGTCATCAATAAAACGTTTCCAAACCATCATAAAATTATGAAAAATATTAACATTATAATTAAAAATAAAATCCTCTTCCCACTTTCCCACAAATAAATTCGCAATCAATGGTGCACAAGTGGCTCCCATAGCTGTTCCCCTTATCTGTAAAAACAATTCTCCATCAAATACAAATACATTACATTTCAAAATGCATTCCAGGAATTTTAATAAAACATCAGAACCACTAATTTTTGCTTTATTTAAAAAGCAATCTATTGCGTTTAGTGCTTCTTCATGTGGAACATTGGTGTACAATGATTCAATGTCCATTGTGACTAAAATTCCTTCTTCTGGTAATGTCACATCTTTCAAGAAATTAAGGACTTCTTTGTATCTTTGATGTATGGTGGCAAATTCCACACCAAAGGTTTCAAAAAGAGTCCATATATCTCGAAAAGTTCTGTTAGTGAACCTATACCACTCATTATTGACGACCAGGTGGATTGACTAAAGTTTTATGGACTTTCGAAGAATGTAAAAAGTGGCCCTGGTGGGATTAGAAACTGTAAGGTAATTTTTCACATCTTGGGTAATTACTCCGCTAGACAAGGCATCTTCAATAATCTCATCAATTCCATATTTGAACTCATATGTTGGATCTTCTTAATCCCACCAGGGCCACTTTTTACATTCTTCCGAAAGTCCATAAAACTTTAGTCAATCCACCTGGTCGTCCAATAGTGAGTGGTATAAGTTCACTAACAGAACCTTTGTCGAGATATGTGGACTCTTTTTTGAAACCTTTGGTGTGGAATTTGCCATCATACATCAAAGATACAAAAGAAGTCCTTAATTTCTTGAAAGATGTGACATTACCAGAAGAAGGAATTTTAGTCACAATGGACATTGAATCATTGTACACCAATGTTCCACATGAAGAAGCACTAGACGCAATAGCTTGCTTTTTAAATAAAGCGAAAATTAGTGGTTCTGATGTTTTATTAAAATTCTTGGAATGCATTTTGAAATGTAATGTATTTGTATTTGATGGAGAATTGTTTTTACAGATAAGGGGAACAGCTATGGGAGCCACTTGTGCACCATCGATTGTGAATTTATTTGTGGGAAAGTGGGAAGAGGATTTTATTTTTAATCATAATGTTAATATTTTTCATAATTTTATGATGGTTTGGAAACGTTTTATTGATGATATTTTTTTGATATGGAAGGGGGATGAAAATGAATTACAATCATTTGTAGATTTTTTACATAGAATGAATCCTTTTTTGAAGTTCACAGTTAGTTACTCCAAGGAACAAATTACTTTTTTAGACTTAAAGATTGAGCGTAAAGAAAATAATAAGATAAAAACTACTTTATTCCGAAAGGAAGTTGACGGCAATACTATATTACAGGCTAACAGTTGTCATCCCAGGCACACTATCAAAAATATACCAATTGGTCAGTTTTTAAGAACAAAACGAAACTGTACAGAAGTGGAAAATTTTGAGGAGGGGGCAAAATAATTAACAAATAGACTGACACAAAGGGGCTACGGTAAGAACTATATTAGGGAAGCTTACAACATAGCCAAAGACACTGACAGGGATGATCATTTGAGAAATAAGTGTAAAATACAGCTTGAAGATTGCCATTTTAATTCCGTTACAAGATATTCAGTAAAAGTGAAAGAACTTGAAAATATCATAAATAGGCATTGGCATGTATTGGGAGCTGAATCAGGTTTACAAGGAGTGACAGAACAACCCGTCAGAATGTGTTTTAAAAAAGCTCCCACTATAGGAGACTTACTTATGAGAAGTCATTATGAAAATAAGTCTAAAAGCACATGGTTAGAAAAAAGGAAGGGAAATTTTAAATGCAAACGATGTATCTATTGCAGCTATATGTTACAGGGTAATACTTTTTCGAGTCACAACAGTGATAGAAGTTTTGAAATTTGACAATTCACAAACTGTGATACAGTGGGAGTTATTTATTTGGCAATATGTAACTGTGAGGCTTTTTATGTGGGGAAAACGATCAGGAGTTTCAAAATCAGAGTAGGAGAACATATGAGAGCCATTCAGAGGGGAGACTTGACTTATGCTACTGCAGCACATGTTGTTAATACTAGAGAACCTGAACAACATTCCTTTAAATTTATGGCAATCGATAAGGTAAATAGGAACCCAAGAGGTGGAGATTATAATAATCTAGTACTAAGAAGAGAAAATTACTGGATCTTAACCTTAAAAGCTAGCAAAAGTCCGGGGCTAAATGGCCCCTTAGAGCTTTATCCATATTTAAAGGATCGCAGTTAATTTTGGCCATGTCTGGATCAGTATGAACCATATGGTCTGACTATCTTGTTAAACTCCGCCCGCTTAGTGTTTCCTTTTTTTTGAGTTTTAGTTTTTGTATTTTTACATTTCCACAATTTAGTTCTGGAAGAAGAAGTAGTATAAGACTACACTGTTATATGCATTTTGTTTTACTGTATTAGACATGAAGATGTTTAAAATATTTAATTTAATTGAATGAAGGTCTCTCTGGAGGATTATAATTAGTTTGATGGTTTAGCTAAGTATTCATTGTTCTGATGGAATACACCTGAATCAATTGTGTGTAATATATGGTGTTCTCTGACATTTGTTTTTTTATTTCCTTTGATAAAGGACTGGGGGAGCAGTCCGAAACATGTTAGGAGTTTTGTAAAATAAAGCTTTTTATATTACGTGTTTCTCCTGTGAGTTGTATGTGCTCGAAGCCTTTTTTACAAATATTCCATTGTTGGTTTCTGGAGCACTACGTCCCAGTGCGCACTCATTTAGTTTGTAATCTGCTGGATGTATCAAGCTTGTTCACACCTCATTCCTCTAACTTCTGGGCTATACTGCCAGCCTGCGTCATGATGTTGTTATGTCCTAAGTGCATTACTTTACACTTTTCTGTATTAAAGTCGAGACCTTGATTATATGTCCACATGCTTAGATGATCTTATTCCTGGTGGAATTCTTCAGCTGCTTCCTTATTATTAATTATTGCTCCAATCTTAGCATTATTATAGAAGGTTCAGGGGAGACATGTGCATGCTTTATAAAGCCATTGGAGATAGTAAGTTGTGTGAGGAGCTAGGGATCACATTTAAAATTGGCTGGACTAGTGCCAGGAAACATCATAAATAACTTTTACAGCCAAGGTGGAATCTAAAAATTAGAACATTTTGGTTTAGCCATAGGGTAGTTCATCATGGAATGATCTTCCATTGATAGTAATGGAAAGTCCCAATATGGGTACCTTTAAATTTAGACTGGACACACTTTTTAGGGATAGAACTTGTGATTTCTGAGTATTTGGGATAAGGCAAGCTGTAAGGATGAAAATCCATAAGTGCTTGAAATTTTTCCTATGATTCCTATGATCATCTGCATATTTGCATATCTGTGCCTTTCTTGAGGTCTGCATGGTTGAGATCAAGATGTTAAATAATACAGGCCCCAACACTGACCCCTGTGGCGCACCACTCGTCACACCCATCCAATTAGAACTGTGGCCTCTAATGGTTACTCTCTAGTGCCAATCTCTCAGCCATGACTGAACCCATGATACAATGCAGGGATGGAATTCATATTGTATTAATAGCTTAATTAGCTCGTGATATGGAACAGAGTCAAATACCCTTGAATAGTCCAGAAAGACAACGTCTACTGGAAGTCCCTTGTCCACAGCACCACTCACTGTTTCAAAAAAATGCAACAGATTTGTTAAACAGGACCTGTCCTGGCTAAACCCATGCTACATGATGTCTGTTAAGCCCCTGTCCTCTTATGTGTAGCTGAGTAATGTCCTTAATGAATCCCTCCATCATCTTGCCCAACACAGAGATCAGACTAATAATCCTGAAATTTTGGACATTACTCCTGTCACCTTTTTTTTTTTTTTTTTTTTTGTGGATAGTCGTCACGTTACCCCTTCTCCAATCTGCCACAGTTTTACCATGTATAAGTGATTAATCAAATAACTTGCAAATAGGCCCTGCCAGTTATTTCGCGAGTTCTCTCAAGAGCCTTGGGGTGCACACCATCAGGACCGGATTTGTCCACTTTCAGCTGCTTTAATTTATGATAGACTTCATCTATGGAGATTACTCTGATATTCTCTGTCCCTTCCTGGTTAATGTCCACTGAATCACAATTATCCCCTTCGGGTTTAAAATTACTTACAAAGAACTTACTAAAAGTATTTGCCATTTGCCTTTTATTAGCTATTACTGTGCCCCCCTCTTTAATTTGTCCCACTGTGTTTTGTCCTCCCTTTAGACTCTCAATGTAACTAAAAACATTCCTTTTATTGGTCAGTGTTGCTGTAACCATTTGAATTTCATTTTCTGCTTTTTGCCTTTTTTTATTTCTTTCTTGCAGTCCCGTGTTCATTTTCTGTACTTCTCCCATTTCTCAGCAGAGGGATGCTGTTTGGATTTCCTGTATGCTTTCCTTTTTTTCCTTAGGTTTTTCTTAATTCTACTAGTGAACCATTTAGGTGTTCTTCTGTGTGAACCATATTTTCTTGTTTCTGGTACAAACTCCCTGCTGCAATATTCAATCCTAGATTTGATCTTATTCCACATTTCAACAGGATTCTCCCCCTGTAGGTCTTGTTCCCAGTCCCAGGACTCAAGGAAATCCTTCATTCATGTATAATTTGCTTTATTGTAACTTTTCAGTGCAGTTTTCCCTCCATAAGATTAATTACAGTTGTAATATTTCTACCTGTTAGGTTCGCTCTTTGAGGTTAGTAAGCACCAGATCCAAGATTTTTTTCTTACCCGTGGGTTCTCTGAACAGTTGTTCAAGATTGTTTGCATTATTATCTCCAAAAACCTCTTTTCTTGTATTATTGTACTTGTCTGAGTTTTCCAATTTATATTAGGGTACTTAAAATCACCCAGTAGCATGTTATTTCCCACAATATCAAGTTCATCTATCTGCTTCAAAAAGCTATTGTGTTCCTCTTGATTCTGATTAGGTGGCCTATATATCACACCAATTGTCTCTTTGGTATTATGCAAACCAATATCTACCCATATGTTCTTGTCCTGTTCTATGGACCTGCTGACATTTGTTAATTTTTCTCATCAGTTCCCCCTGTGCCTCCCTATGATAGCCAAACATACTCCCTTGAGAACTTCTGCTACTCGAACTTGCTGGTTGGGACTGATCCTTATGCCTTACCTTCACCGGGGCTCATTACCAAATATCTTGCGGTATTAATTAGATTCATCTTGAGGAGGTTCAATATCTCCCCCGGGTGTGCCTCCCAGGTGATAATGACTGCTTCTTTATGGTTAATAACTCTATCCCTCACCCTGGCTGGGGATGTTGAAACCAACCCTGGCCCTTCTAACCCAACAAATACAACCCCGTCTCTCCCTGCATATTGTATGCCTCAATCTTCCAGTCTCTCCTTTGCTCACCTAAATATAAGGAGTCTCACTGCCAGCCTCCCTGAACTTGAGGCCTGGGTATCATCCAATAGCCCTGACACCCTAGCCCTATCCGAAACCTGGCTGAGGCCATCTATGACCGATTCCCTATGTTCCATCCCGGGCTACAATATGCTTCCGTGCTGATCGCCCAAGTGCTGAAAGAGGTGGGGGCTTGGCTCTATACTACAAACCTCATCTTAACGTCTCTATCATACAGGGTCCCACCCCAACTAATTGTGAGATCCTTCATTCCTGCCTACTGCTTGGTGGGGTCAAATTTCTTCACATCTTCTGTGTGTACGTGCCTGGAAAACACTCCAAACAAGGCCTGGAGGAGTTTATAAAGCTTGTGCCATCCGTCTCAGGGAAAAATGAGGTAATCTGCCTGGGGGATTTCAGTCTCGACTAGGCCGAGCCATGTTCCTCTCTCCTTTCATCCATAACCAGCAAGGCCAGCCTTACTCAATTACTCCAGGTGCCTACTCGAGTCTCGAGCCAGGGCTCCTCCAGCACCCTTTTAGATTGGATCCTGACCAATAGGAAGGAGAACTTCCCTAACGCGGGTGTGCTTCCTGACATTATCAGTGATCACTGCTCAGTTTTCTGCACCTGAGACTCCACCCCTCCCTCCTTCCCCCCCAAACTAATATCTTTTTTCAGATTTCTCCAACCTTAACAACGCTGCTTTCCTGCGTGATCTAAACCTGGTTGACTGGTCCCCCTTTCTACATCACCAACTATATTAACTGTGTGACTGAGTATTTCAACGACACCCTTCTCTTGCTTCAGAACTCTCACATTCCCATTACCATGCGCAGGGTAAAAGGGAAGGTCACTAAATGGGTTAAGCGCCCCCTTGTCCAGCTGCTGAAACGTAGGGACAAACTCTGGTCGGTCTGGAAATCCACTTTAAATCAAGAGGACTGCCTACAGGTCACTGTGGGCTTGTAAAAAGGAGGTTTCTTCGCTAAAAGTACGTACTGCTCAGTGTCTCTGCGTCTAACGCTAAATGGTACTGGCACAAATTGAGGAAATTCTTGGGAATAATAAGACCTTGACTCCTAATGATATGCTCGTAAATGATATCCATTGCAATAATCCCCACACTATAGCTAATGCCTTCATATCCTTCTTCTGTACTCCCCCCACCTCTACCCCCTCTCTTCCTGTTACTCCCACTGCTCCCCCGCTGCTACAGCTGCTCCCTCTTCACTGGTACTGGCCCCAGTTACATGCCAGGAAGTCCTTAAACTGCTGAGGACTATTCCTGCTCATGGCAGTGCTGGTCCTGATGGGGTTGATCTTAGAATACTCAGACAGTTCACCTCTTATCTTTCTGCACTGGTAACCAGGCTTTTCAATCTATCTATGTGTGCTTCTCATGCGTGAGGTCAGCTTTTCTTTTAATTGACATTATGGCAATGTGGCTTTGTAGTAAGTGGAAGAGAACATTTAATGAGTATAAACAAAACAAAAAGGTAATATTGAATGCCACTGACAATAAAAAATAGAGTTTGAATCGACGTTTTGACCATAGGTCTTCTTCAGGAATTATCTAAAAGAGAAAAAAAAAAGTTAATGGAGAGATAAGGGTAAAGGATACATATGCGAGGAAGAAAAATTGGGAGTGATAATAGGCAAGGTAAGAAAACAAAAAGGTGACAGTATGAAATGGCATAGTAGGAGAGAATGGGCTGAGGAGTTCTCAAGTTGGGACTGATTAATAGAACCATCTGGAGAAAAATGAACATGCACTCATAGCTGAAGTGCCCACCTGAGTGCCCGCACAGATGCACACACACACACACACACACACACTCTCTCACACACACACATGATGGAAGCATGTGCAGGCATACCCAGTCATGTAAACGTACCAAGCACACCTGGCTGAAAATGTTAGTAGACAATAATTCTGTCATTTAAACCAAAGGGCTGCTAGGAGCCTAGATGGATGATAAGCTTGGTGTCATATGTTTTTTCTTGGTCCCGGAAATCCCGCTGAAGAAAACAGAAAGAAAGATCTTTAATATAATGATCCCTGCTGGTAAAATAGTATACTGTGGGTTTATCGGCTGTCTGCATTCCTGACTGCCCTGTAGTTTTCCCTGAATTGGTCAGCCAGGCAGCTGTCAGTTTCTGTGGTGTAGATAGCTGCACACTTCCTGCAGAGAATATAACATCACATACGAACATACGAAAAGAGCCAGCAGAAGAAGACCACCTGGTCTATCGCATCTGCTCAGTAGATGATGCAGGGTCCTGGCCTTACAACTTACGCCAATGACCCTGCTCCCCCCAACCATCCCTCCCTTCCCCCTCTTCTCCCCTTCATTGATCCCAAGGGTTCTCTTTGTGTTTGTTTCAGGCCATCTTCAATGCTCCCACCATCTTTGCTGATACCACCTCCTCAGGCAGCTTATTCCAGGTGGTCACTACACTCTTCATAGAGAAATGCTTCCTTACATCCCATTTGAATCTTCCTCCCATCAATTTTAGGCGTGCCCCCAGTGGTGCTGTTGTCACTCATTTTAAAGAGACCTTCCCTTTTCACTCTGTTAATTCCCTTCGTGTATTTTAAGGTCTCTATCATATCACCCCTCTGCCTCCTGTCTTCCAGGGAGTAAATCCTTAGGACTCCTAGTCTCTCCTCATAGGACCTATCTTGTTGCCCCTCAGTCATCTTAGTTGTTGTCCTCTGGACTCCTTCCCCCCTGTTTCCTCCCTCATACTCCCTGCACGTGGCACCAGTCCATCCTTTTCTTTTTTAAAGACGGAGCAGAAGTATTCATTTAATACCTCTGCTTTGCTGCCATCTTCATCAACCCAACCATTCCCCCTTCCTTAGCCTGACAGTGCTGTTCTTCTTGTCCCTCCTTTCGCTTATGTAGCAAAAGAAGGCCTTTTCCTCCTTCTTTATTCCTTGGGTATTTGGAGCTCTTTCTGTGCCTTTGCCCACTGCACCTCCCTTCTTGCCACTTTAGCCAGCCTTTGGTATTCTTCCTCATTCTCGTCCCTTGTTGTTCTTTTGAATTTCCTGTAGACTGCCCTCTTTTCCCTTACCACTCTGGCCACCTCCCCATTAAACCAGCTTGTTGGTCTGGCTTTCGATTTCTTCCCCCTCAATTTGATACAACTGCTTGTGGCCTTCTAAATGTCCCCCCTAATAATGGCCCATAATCAGTTCACTCCCATGCCCTCTTCCATGCTCACCAGGTTTTCCCTTAGCAATTCTCTCATCTTTTTAAAATGTGTCCTCTTGAAATCTAATGCTCTGGTCTTGGTGGGGATGTCATCCCTGCCCATGTCCAAACTGAACCACACTGTGTTGTGGTCGCTTTCTCCCAGGGGTTCCCTAACTTCTATCTCCTGTATGTGCTCTCCATTGGTGAGCACTAGGTCCAGGATTGCCCCCTCCCTGGTAGCATCAGTCACACACTGAGTCATGAAGCTGTCCTGGATTGCATTTAGGATTTCCTGACTTCTGGCACAGGATGTGGTGGGAGTAACCCAGTCCACTTTAGGGAGGTTAAAATCCCCCGTCACTGCCACCTCCCACTTTCCTGCTGTGGTCCTCAACTGGGAGCTCAGTTCTCTGTCCTTGTCCGTAACCTGGTTGGGCAGTCTGTATACCACCCCATCCTGATCTTCCTTCCTCTGCTAGACTGTAACTGGAGCCACAATGTTTCTATGTTCCCCTTTTCCTCCTCCCTCATGCAAATTATTCCCTCCATGATGTGTACTGCTATGCCCACACCCATTTGTCTATCTCCCTGTCCCTTCTCTATAGCTTGTAACCTGGGATTCAGAGGTCCCAGTCATGGTGTGCTGTAGCTCAGGTCTCGGTAACTGCCGCTATATCTACCTTACGCTCCACTAAGAGGGCATGCATTTCTGCCATCTTGTTCCAGAGACTGCGGGCATTCAGAGACACCACCCTCCACTTTGTCCCTGTAATACCTTTGTTTATTTGTTTAATAACTTTGTCCTGGCTTGCCCTCCTGGCCTCCTTAGCTGTGCATTATTTACAACACATTCACTGTCTTGCTGTCTCGTCACCCGAAGTGCCTGAAAACTCCTTGGTGATGTGAAAAACACCTGTGGGACCTTGAAGTTCAATGACAATAGAAATGAAGTTGCAGGTATAACAGCGGGTTCTGTTGCGAGCTTTGGTACCTGGTAGGGAGGATTGTTAGTGGTATGGAGGCTGCTTCGTACCAGGAGGTTCTGCAAGTTATTTGTCTGTGGTAGGTGGTAATTGGTGGTTCTGTTAAGGAATCCTTGATATTAGGGTCAGTTTGCAGAACAGGAGAGGCTCTAGTGCTGGTCCTGTGTAGAGAAGGGGTCTTAGAATGGAAGGAAGCACCAGTGGTGTGTCATTGTTGTGTGAGAGTATCCCTCCTGTGAGGATTAAGGTTATGGGATATGTTACTGACCTGGAAGAGTGCTCTGTCCACTGTGCTTTCTGTGTATTCCCTGTTAAAAAAAAAAAAAATTGTGCATTATTTACAGCACATTTATTGTCTTGCTCTCTTGTCCTGGCTCCCGGGATGGCTCCTGTGGTTCACCTCCACCGTTGGCGCCTGGATTGAGTGGGTGGAGTTGCCATTGTGCTGCAGGCAGACTCTGCCTCTTGGGCCAGTCAAGTGGTATATCACGGGTACCCCAGGAGTCACAGGAGATCCAGACAGGACAATCCTTGACTGGACAGGAAAGTGGCCCTAGAAGGAGGTACAGCTTGTGGGTACCACGGGGGGAAAACACAGAGAAAAAGAAGAATTTTTGCTTACTTGTCTGTGAGATTTTTTAAATCATTGTATCTATCCAGTACCTGTCACGGTTACCCAGTGTTTCAGTCATGCTAAGTAATGTAATTAACACAGTTGCCATGCAGTCCATTCACTGGTCCGCACACTATGGCGGCAGTAACAGCTCACATCAGTAAGAAGGTTAACTAGCAGTTGACATCATCTTAGGTCTATCCAAAGGTTAATCTGACAAGAAAATGTGTCGATCCGCTGACTCAGGTGTCCATTCAGAATGTTCTTTCTAATTATGTCTCCGGCACAATTTAGGTATATTTTTCATATAATACTTGATTTGTATTGGCAACAGAAACCGGGAGACAAGAAGCATGTCTATAAATATGTTATCTTCTATTTGCAGTCCTTCCTGATGGGTTCCTGGGTGCTCTCAGTCTTCTTCGACCTCTTGGTTGTAGATGCTGTAAATTATGCTTATGGTGTCACAGTCAGCAGCTTGCCTTCTGGTTTGTAAGTTACCACTCATATTTTTTCAGTAAACTTTTTCTTAATGATGATATATATGTAAAGGATGACAACTGTTTCAGTGAAGGTCAACTATTTCTGTAACAGGCAAGTCGCTGGGGGAAAAAAAGTGTTGAGCCTCGTAATTATTCCACTTGTTAACGGTGATGTTCTGCAGTAGATGTTTCTAAACATAGTGAAAATAGTGCAGGAAAGTGTGTTTGTGTGTGTTAAACTCTTGAAGGTAATATGAGTTACATATTAAAGGAAAACAAAGGAAAACTATCTGCTTTCACCACCTAGTACCAAAATGCCTGATTAGCACTTTTAGACAGTAAGGGAATTTTTTAAAGTACCTATACGTGTTTTTTTAATCAGCTAAAGAGTGCATCACAACTCCATTGCTGGAAACCACCATCTCACGAGCAGCCACGCACTTCCCTCACTTACTTTATGCAAATATGCCCTGTCAACCAGTGGCTGAAGTTGGCTGGGCATATTAACACAAAGTAAGCGAGGGAAGTGTGTGGCTGCTTATGAGACAGTGGTTTCCTGCAGTGGAAATGGGAAGTTTGCGTCGTGTTGTTTAGCTGATTAAAAAAATTCCCTTACTGTCTAAAAGTGCTAATCGAGCATTTTGGTATCAGCTGGTGAAAGCTGGTAGTTTTCCTTTGTGGTCCTTTAATACATGTATACGAAATACTTAAAATGAACTGCATATATTGAATGGATGGAAGCCATAGTACAGTATATTAGTAATCGTCATAATTAACTGTCACAGTTAATGTGATTGTATTTTATGAGCTTTTGGAGGTATGGGGGTTCATGGTGAGCTTGTCTTGAAATGGAATCTTCCCACGTTGCAAATAAGTGGCAGTATCAGGGTATTAAATAAGCCAAAAAATTGATTAGCAGTTTTACGCAAGGAAAGTGCTAACACCTGTAAAAATGCATAGCACTTGGCACAGAATGGTTAGCAAAATTTAAAAATATATATTATTAATTCTGTCTGCTATGCCATAGAATGACTGAAATAAATGGTTAGCAGTCTACTGCTATGCATTTTTGGAAATGGTTAGCATTACCCCTTGTATTGCATAGTGTTCTGCTATGTCATACCAGCCATTTAATACCCTGAATGTTGTGTGAACAGTTGGGCCTCACATCAAAGCTGTGTTAGCCAAGCTCCTGTGGGCAGTCCAGTGCTGGCCATGATAAAGTTCCGTTTTACTCGGTGGTTAAATTGGAAATGTTGAGGTGGGAGAACTCTGAGATCAAGATTATTAGGTGGTGGAACTGTCATTTCTAGGTGGTGGAACTCTTCTATAGTAGTCGGTGGAGAAAACGGCAGTGGTGGGGGAACTGTCATACAATTTTTGAAGAGATGATGGAACTAAGTTCCTGTTGGCTCCTGCCCAATTTAACCCCTGCTCTTACCGCAGTATGCCGTAAGGTACCTGAGGCTAATTGGCTTAACTTGCCCCTGAAACTAATGGTGTTCCTGCAGTGTGTAGTATCTCATTTGCTGCAGCATGTCACAGCAATGGGTGAGATTTTTGTGGCCAGCATTGTCATCGCAACTCTGAAGTGGTCGTTTCTAAGAAGTCAATGGAAGGTGACATGGCAGAATTTGTTCCTGACGTGGTTGAGTTGTTCATACGTCTTTTAGGGAGTGTCATGTACACAGTGACCCTTACAGTTGGAAGATGTTGAGGGTGAGTTGTTGCCACACTGCCTATTTCCCAGTCTCTAGGAAGAGACGGGCTTTGGGTTGGTATTATACTTTGGAGTTTACTGTTTAAGGCAGTCTGACAATAGAGCTATCAGATTTGTGTTTGCTGTTTAGCCATAATCCTAAGTATATAAAAGTGGTTGACAATATATTTGGTCTTGTGTTTTCTTATCTTCATTGCTCTGCCTTTCTGTCTTTGCTCATTATCTCAAGTATTCTTTACAGGTCATTCCCTGAATTTCCAGTCTGCCAGTACACATTTAGGGACACTCTATTTCTAACATTGCCACACAGATTAGTGATATTAGGAGTGATCGCCTTTAACTGACCGATCCATTAAACTGCAGTTATTAGAACAAATATAAATTACTGGACTTAGTGATAGGATGATTTTGTGTTGCACTTCTGCCCTTAAGATGGTTTATAGTGCCCGGCATGGTGGTGCTGAGGGTTGAGGCGCTGGATGCCACACCCCGTGCCACACAGGCAGCCTGGGTTTGGGAACAAAATCGGGTCGTCGGGGGTCAGCAGGGGAGGGAGGGGATTGAACATCTGGAGGACTGCTCTCCCATCCCGGGGTGGGTTCTGGGGCATGCCTCACTCCTCAGTGGCCCCTGATGGAGATCGGAATCCCTGCAGGGAGTGTTGCCGGGTTCAGGGGGCGGAGCGACGGCGGTCATCAGCACGTAGGTGCACAGACGTCATTGCACATCCGTGCTCCAAGGGAGAAACAACATGGAAAAACCCTGGAGGATCAGGGAGATGGTAGAGACCCCAGGAACCAATGCCCACATCCCATCGCCGGACCAGCTGTCCACTGGCTCTCCCAAGCTCCTTGACCTGGCCCAGAACCATTCCTCTAATTGCAGAAAGACCTCTAGGTAGGTGGGCCGGGGGCAAGCCCTCACCTGGTGGGTGATCTGGGGATTTGAATGAGTCAGTGGATTCGGGGCGGGAGCGCTCGGCAGTGTGTACCCTGGGGAGGGTGGTTTCAGGCCAGGAGTAGAGGCCAAGGTTGAGTGGGTACTTCTGAGAGTTGCCTTGGTCCATTGGAGCTGGAAACAGAGAGTTAACAATGACAACAACAAAAGAAAAAATGGTTTATAGTAGCTGACTGCATATTGTGATAGTTTATATTAGCACTTGACACTACTATTTGATTAGACTGAGCAGCACTTTTATGTCCTTTATTGTCTCAGCCCTCTTCTTAAGCTTCCTTTTCTTTTCCTTTTCATTGTTTATCCTTCTGACACCCACATTTTACCATCTCTTTACCTTTCCTGTTCCTTTTGCCAGCCCCCCATCCTCCCCACCCCTCCCCCATCATCGTTTTCCAGTTTTTCCTTTTTTTCTCTATTATTTTTTTATTATTATTTGATTGCCTTTTTGATATGGCATTGACTATATGGATTTAAGTACAGAATGTTAGGTGCTGCACTGTAAAACAATTACTGCTGATTTATTTTGCCTCACACTCTAATCAGATCATAAATTCAAATCCTAAAAGTATCCAATCAGGTTAAGGCATGGTAGTTGTAGGAGGTTTTTTCACTGCTGCCCCCAATGAAGATGCAGAGCGACTCAAACGTCAAGGTTAGCAGGTGACAGAAACTGTTTTTGGTGTGTCTGTACTGTATGTGTGACCTTACTGAAACTGAGCACTTGGCAATAAATGTATACTTCTTATACTTGCCTTGTGGGTGCCATTTTTCTCTGTTTTGTGGCATAGCAGCTTCACGGCAGCACCGGCCATCTGGAGTGCAGTTAATGTATAAAGGGGGGAAAAAATTGTCACTTATACGTTCATCCCTGAGGCAGGGAGGCAGAGCTGTTTTGTTGTTGGTGAATTTTTTCAGTGAGTATGACTTGTTAATCTTGGGCCAGTGGTTGAAATGAAAGTGGATAAACGGTTGTGATTGGTTATTGTTATAGTCACATAAGCTTAAAGAGCAGAGGACAAAAATGTCAGCCTTTTTTGCTCATGTTGCATGAACAAAACTTTTTCTTTGCTTGTGGGAACTGGACTGATGGAAGCAACTCTTATCCAGAATGGCTTGTGTCTTGCTTTAGTTTATGGTTATCCTTTGTTCTGTATAAAAATCATCCTGCAGAATCCTTGTTGTGCACATTCTAAACCATTGTGCACATTCCAAAGTGGTGGTGTGCACATTCCCAACAGTTGTTCAGCACAGTTCAAAGATCATAAAAATTTAAATTCCTCATTCACACCACACCCAGCACTTACTAACCGCCCAGTGCCCAAAGTTGTACCCTTTAACTTCAAAAAGTCTATAAATTTCAGTTTTAGAACAGGACAAAGAAATGGCATTTTTTTGTTTTGTTTTTGCTTTTGCAGAGAGCTGCTTCTGCGATGCCTGTGTAGAAAAAAAAAAGCTGTATGCTATATAAAAAAAGGACAACCATACACAACTTGGTATGTGTTTCTGTCTCAGGGTCAAGAAAACAGCAAGGATCTCTTGAGCTTCGCTCTCGAGGTTCATATGCTGTCATCACAACCCTTGATGGAAACGCAGCCTTGTTGTGTATTGTTGCCTATACATTATTTTCTATATCCAGCACCAGTGCTGTTAAAGTTTGTGGGGGTCAGGGAAATAATGGACTCGGTGGGGCCATTCCATACATTTAAATTGATTAAAAGTCATAATTATTGTGTCAGCTGCAAATGTGCCACAAAATGAGATTTTCTTTCCACAGAGCATTTTTGCAGAAGATGACAGGCTAGTATGGTAAGTCTGATTTAGTGGCTCACTGTAAAATAAATGAAACCATAACCTCTTTCATTTTGCATACTTGAATAAAGATCTTTTAATTGGATTGCTGAACCATATTAACAGTTATTGTCTGTAACGGTATTATGCCATATTAATGAGTATTCCTTTTTCTATAACGATTTTTGACCCCAAGAAGGTTGTCTGTCACCTCCGAGCCCCAACAGTGCATCACAGCTGCAGTTGTGGTGTGGGACCTGAGAGTGCCAGTGACCGACATGGTGGCAGGATCTTACCACTTTTTGACCCATCCCTTCTTCCTTCCACAGAAGCCACAGCACACCCATGCAATGGCGGTACTGTTGTGGAGGAATCAGAGAAACCTCCTTGGGCCACCACTGGGGTCGCTGTAGGGGTGGATCATGTCACATCCCTCCTCCAGGTATGGCTGCCTCTGGAAGAACCTCAGGCCATAGGCCATCAGACTGCAGGGAGCTCAGGCTCGTACCCAGACCAGGTCACTCACATTATAGCACAAAACACTACTGCTGGCCATCAGGTCAGACTTAGAAATCATTGTTTTAGAGCTTCCATCATATTTCAGCTCATTTAGGACTCTTTTATCCTCTTTTTCCCTTCAGACTGATATGTTTGCTGTATAGTTAGTTCAAATTCAAATGTCTGCAGGAAAAAACAAACGTATTCTTTGTCCTCTTGAAACTGATGAGCAAACTTATCAATACATGGGCATGTTAAAGTGTCGGCTTTGAGGCAACATTATGAAAGTTGTTTTTGTTATTGGGACAGTTGCAGGTGTTTGGGTTCAGATATATGTATTTTTTATTATTAATGGGGGATGGGTAAAATTCAGTTCAGTCAATCAGTCTTTATTTTACCAGGTGAAACATCATTGAGAAAAACTCATTTACAAGATGGGCCTGGACAGTCACATATATGAATACAAGGCAATAAATAGTTACAGAACTAAGTGAATACAGGGAATACATACAATAATACAATTGATGCATGGACATTCAGTAGGAAAATTCAAGTGTTATTAAATTCAATAACATACAGTAACAGGAGACCGCACAACCTGTGTGCAATAGCTACTAGAGAGGACACAAGGCAGCAGGATAGAAAGAGTTACTCATGTCACTTTTGTTGGCTCCATGTATATTGGCCAAACAGTAAGAAAAGCTTTGAAGAGGTTGTGCCCTTGCACTAATAGTCCAGTGTAGACTCTCTGTAGCTTGATGATCCTTAAACAACATTTCTAGAACTTGACTACCTGAAAATGAAAGTGCTAAAAAACATTGATATTGTTTTCCTGTTTGCATTTCGCTCTCAATTTTGAACCTTTTGCCTCTTTTCCCAAAACTACTCCTCTTCTGTATATGAAAACATACCACCTGACTTTCAAACATACACATTTCCAACATTTCTGGGAATTCTAGGGACCTCCTGCAGCCACACCAGTAGTCTTTTCACATTTAGGGTAATCCACAGGGACCTCTCCCAGCCGGCCTGCCACCAGTCTCCTGTAAGCCTCCATATCTGCTCCACCATTGAGGGGCCCAGTCTGCTCAGCTTGTTGGTTGAGTACTGGACCTGGAGATGGAGGGGCATAGTGGCCTAGAAGAGAGTGGGTGAGCCCCAGCAAACATGGGTGATGTGGGAGCATCACTTACCCATGGTCCCTCCCTTTATCATGCTGAATCCCCCTTCACCAGGATGCCGTCTGTCACCATCAGTGCTGCATCACTTATGCTGCCCAGCCTGCAGAAGCACATACCCAGCTGCACCTCCACCTGTGATCTCTCAGGTAGTGACAAATCAGCGGGGGGCTGCTACTCTTCCTCCCATAAAGAGGAGGACGAGAACATCTTCTGAGAAGCACAGTCATCCTCCATGTGGCCTGCAGCTACATCCTGGGCACCGGGGACGGTCTGGATTCACCAGCATAGTAAGGTGGCCTCCAGGCCACTGCGCCATCTGCCTGGCTTGCCAGTATAATATTTCAGAAATGTTTTTAGCAGAATACAGACAGAGTGCAGACATTTTTAACCTGAAAAAACGTTTTTTCATGTTGGCTTCAAATAGTTTATGGAACAAACATGCTATTTAAAAGTAATCATCAGCAGATCATTTGTTTTTTTAACTCCCCCTTTCCAAATCCATCAGGCAGCAAGAATTTCACAGTTTACTGTATGAAATGCCTTGTCTGTAGAGGTTGTTTTTGCAAGTACAGTACAGTTAGCACACAATATTTACACACAATGACATTAACTGTTTTCTAGTCACATTCATAGCTGCAGCAGTCCTTACTGGCTCATATTATCCCACTGTTTATGTTGTTCAGTGACCGTAGGCTGGCAGAGCGGAAGCTTTTCCTGCGCACACTTCGCAGGTAGTTGCGATAGAGAATAACTCTAATCACTCGGTCTTGAAATTGTTTGGAGACAATGTAGTACAGGATTATGTCCAAGCAGGTGCTGAGGTTCATCAACATGGTGGTGAAGGCAGCCCAGGGATTGTAATAGTGCTGGTTTTTGTGCAGCAGTAGGAAAGCAAAGCAGACATGAAAGGGGACGAAACAGACAAGGATCTGGATGATAAGAGTCACTATGATCTTTATAGACTTTTCCTTGACTTTGGGCTTCAGTTTGGAAGTCCTGCCATGCACAAGATTGTGGATTATGACAGTGTAGCACACAATCATTATAAACATTGGAAGAAGAAAAAAAAATATTAGCCGCACAAAGTTGATTAGATTTACTTCCTTCAGGTGGACAATGTCATGCATTTTCAGGCAGGTGGTGAAATTTGAGTCTTTATCGGGATCACTGTTAAGAAACAGCACCGGGATTGTGCATGCCAGGGTCATGATCCAGATGCCAATACAGGACATCACAGCTTTGCTTACATTCTTAAGTTCTTTGGCATGCTTGGGCTGCACAATGGCCATGTATCTGTCAGTGCTGATGACCGCAAATAGCCAAAGAGCAGTGCATGGATAAAACACCGAAAGGGCACCATTAATTCGGCAGAAAACATCTCCAAAGGGCCAGGAGTTTTTTCCATAATAAACCATCCGGAAGGGCATAAGTAATATAAAAAGGAGATCAATTAAAGCCACATTCATCATGTAGACGGTCACCGAAGTTCTTTTCTTAGTGGTACAGCTGAAGACCCATAGAGCAGTGATGTTAACGATTAGCCCAATAGTAAACACAAAGCTGTAGAAGACAAGGGCAGCAATTCTGTACTCCTCTGGTTCCTCGCTTGGAGCTGTCGTGGGCTCCGTCATGTTGTTCTTCATTTCAGCCATTTTCAGTGTTGCCACAAAACATAATCCTGCAGTCGGAAAATCAGAGCAAGAGGGATGTCAGTTTTAGTGTACAATGCATATAGGTTTCATGAAACTGCTAGAGTAACCAACTTACAGAAACCAGACTGACAAGTGAGTAACGCAATCAACACAGGAAGGGTGGTACTCTAACAAAGAAGTATACATTTGAGGTGGACAGTACCTCCTGTGCTCCTTCCCCAGGAAAAGAGTTGCATTAAACCTAAAATCCGCAGAGGAGGAGGATGCATTTAGATTTTTTTTATCTTTGAGTTTATTAGCACAGCATAGCTTAACTGAGATGAAATATCTTGTTTTACCTCATGTACAAGGAGGTCATGTGTCTTGCTGAAGATCATAGTGGAAGCCAGGGGCTGTGGCGGTATTCAAACATGCGGCCATTTGTTTCACCGTTCAGTGATCTAACCACCAGACCACACTGCTTATTTTTAACTATTACTGGAACTAACACTGCTAAGCAGCCTTTTGAATTAAAGATGACCGGAAGAGGTGTTTTATACAGGGCTGTCCCTGTACTGTAACTTAGTCTGCCTGCCGAGGGGTCCATAAAATAATTTTTTATAATTTTCAGTCCAATCTCTACTCATTTTATTTTGCAGAGTTTCGGCAAATGTAGAAATGGAGGTATATTGATTTGTACACGAGGATTCTGGGTAAACTCTCCGCTTTAGTGATCTTGATCCCACTATATAAACATAGCATAGAAACATAGACTTTGTCGGCAGACAGGGAAAGCTTGGGGCACACAGTTTTCCTATATTTCCCCTACCTACAGTATCCCCTTAGACTCTACTTGATTTCTGGCTCTTTCTCCTTCCCCTCATTCCTTTCCATTAAGATTCCCTATGCCTATCCCATGCTTTCTTGAACCCCACCACTGTTTTTACCTCAACCACCTCAGCTGGTAAACTGTTCCAGGAGCCCATAACTCTTTCTGTGAAGAAGTACTTTCTTACATCTCTCCTGAATCTAGCTCCCTCCAGCATCATAGCATGTCCCCTTGTTCTTGAACATTGTTTTTTTCTGAAAAATACTTTACTCCTGCACCTTATTTACCCCTTGGGGTATTAAAATGTCTCTCTCATTTTCCCCCATTCTCTTCTAGGGATTATAGGGAATATGGACAGACTGGATGGACCCCTGGTCTTTTTCTGCTGTCATGGTCTATGTTTTTGTTTCCCCCCTTTCTCTTCTCTCTTTCTGGGAGTACATATTGAGTTCCCTTAGTCTCTTATCGCAGGGTGTTTGATGTAGACCCCGCACCATTTTAGTTGCCCTCCTCTGGACTGCCTCCACTCTGTTTATGTTTTTCCGGAGATGTGGTCTCCAGGACTGTGGTCAGTATTCCAGGTGAGGTCTCACCAGTGATCTGTAGATAGACAAAATCACTTCCCTTCTCCTGCTGGTGATAGCTCTCTCTATGCACCCCAGTATCCCACTCACCTTCCAAACTGCCTTGTCCCACTGCCTGGCCATCTTTGATGGGGAACTGTCAGCAAGAAGAGCCTCACACCCAAGTGTGAGGCTGATCCCAATTTGCACTTTGTGTACTAAAACATTTTTTTTTACTTACTGCATGCTGCAGAATAGCAGCTTGTATTAGGCTAATTTTGCTGCCTGTAAGGTCACATGTTGTGTAACCAGAAATCCCAGAATCCCCTGCAGCTAACATCAGAGGAGAGCTGCAGAGCTGGGAGATTCAGTAGCCCACAGTATACGTGTTAAAGATTTTGTAAGCTGAAATCAGATGTTTGCTGGTTCCGCTGTGCTCAATGGGCTTAGTTCAGTACTCTGTGACTGCGCCTAGTCCCAGGAGAACAACAGACCAGCAAACAGAAGATTACACCTTATAAAGAACTCCAACATTCATTGCAGGCTATTAAATTTGCCACTGCTGCAACCCTCCTCTGATGTCAGCTGCAGGAGAGTCTGGTATATCTGGTTACAGGAACTGTCTCCTTGCTAGGCAGCAAAATTAACCTGATACAATCTGTTACACTGCAGTCAACAGTATATAAAAAATGTTTTTGCACACAAAGTGCTAATTGGGATCAGCCTCACACTTGGGTGTGAGGTTCTTATTGCTGACAGTTCCTCTTTAAGTCATCAGAGATGATTACACCCCAGTCTCTCTCCTGCTTGGTAGTTGTTAATACCAGTGCCACCATTTTGTACTCTGCCCCTGTAATTCTGTACCCCCAAGTGCATTATGTTTCACTTTTTTGCATTGAAACCTAGCTGCCATACCTTTGACCACTCCTCAAGTTTTCACAGGTTTCTGCTCATCCTTTCTACAACCCACCCCCACCCCACCCCCGGAGTATCCACTGTATTGCAGAGTTTGGTGTCCTCATCAAAGAGGCAGACCTTCCCCTCTAGCTCCTCTGCAATGTCTCTTATAAGGTGTGAAGGAGGACCAGTCCCAGTACTGTTCCCTGAGGCATCCCTCTGGTCACCCTCCCCTCCTCAGAGTGAACTCTGTTTGCCACTACCGTCTGTCTCCTATCTCCTAACCAGTTTCTCACCCAGTTTACCACCTTTGGAACCCTATGCTCCCCAGCTTTTTTGATAATTTCCTGTGTTGAATGGTGTCAAATGCTTTACTGAACTCTAAGTATGCCACAGACACCGCACCACCTTGGTCGAATTTCTTAGTTACCCAGTCAAAGAAATCTATCAGATTTTTTTGACATGATCTCCCTCCCTCCTGTGAAACCACGTTGTCTCAGGTCTTGTAACTCACTGGATTCAAGATATTCCACTGTCCTCTCCATCAGCAGTGATTCCATTAACCTTTCCAACACCGATGTCAGACTAACCAGTCTATAATTGCCAGCCTCCTCCCAGCTGCCACTTTTGTGAAGAGGGACTACATCTGCCCTCCTTCAGTCATCCGGAACCACACCTGTTACAAGTGAGCAATTAAGTAGGGCTGTCAGAGTTGCAGCCAGTACCTCCCTGAGCTCTTTCAATACCCTAGGATGCACCCCCTCTGGTTCCATTGCTTTGCCCACTTCCAGAGTGCAAGTCCCTTTAAGACTATCTCCTCTGAAAAAGGACTAGTAGCCATCTCCCTCTTTTCAGAGCTCCTGTTACTTGTCTGTGGCCCCTCCCCTTCACCTTTCAATTTGAGCACTGAACATACTTACACCTTACTTCCCACACAAAATGTTAGCCATTCTAAAGTTTGCTTCCCCCCACTCCATTCTGATATTTGTGTACTGCATCTCACCCCTTCCAAAGGTTGAACACTTCACCCCTGCCAAGATCTGTACCTTCCACTCCTGCCAAAATTTGCATCCTTTACCTCAACCCAGCATTTGAGCACTCCACATCTGAAGATTACTCCTCATACTGCTTCTAAAAAAATCACACCCTGTACCCTTCCAAAATGGCAGATCCCCACCCCTAAATTCTTCCTCAAGTTTACTCTTCATGCTCATGACCACATTTGCACCCTATACCCTATTGATATCAGTATCGTGCATTCCTTCCTAAATTTAGGCACTCCACCCCTTGCAAAATAGGCGACGGCATACCTCCCACATTTTGTGCCCCACATCCTTCCCAAACTTTGCAAACTGCTTTCTACCATATATTTTAGACTCTGCATCCCTGCCAACATGTAGGACCGCAGCCCTTTTAAATTCTACAGCCTCAGCCACTCTAAGAATTGTACTGCCAATGCATTTCTACAAAAAATTTGCATGGCTGATTGGGGGAAATATTTTTGGTGTCGTTTCGGAATGAGAATGGGGCAGATTTAGAAAGCATACGGTATGTGATGTCAACCCCAGGAGTGATATGAGTTGTCATTTTTTGGAGAGTGTGGGGTTTCACTTTTTGACAGGTGTCAAATCTGAAATTATTGAGGAGTGTCAATTTTGGGAAGGGTGAGTCAGATTTAAAACGGGTGTCAGTTTTGGTTGGAGTCTGGGTTGTCCGTGTTCTAATGGATGTGGGGTGTTTTCAGGAGTGTGGTATGTTAAATTTGTGTGTGTGTGTGTGTGTGTGTGTGTGTGTGTGTGTGTGTGTTGTTGATTTCAGGGAGAAAGAAGGTGAAAAAAGTTTGTCATGTGATGAGATAATAGTATTCATTGCAGAAGCAGAGGTAGGAAGTGTAAATCAAGGGGCAACCCAAAAATAATTTCTCCTTGGGGGAAAAAAAGTCTATTGTAAATAGTTGTACCTGATTTTTAAGACAGAAAACTATTTTGTTCAAAAGCGAAACTGATCAAAAATTACAAAGATAAAAATATTGATAACATCTCACTGTAAAACAGTATTGAAGCACTCAACGAAAAAAGTTTTGCTGAGCTGATGTCACTCCGGTTTGGGAGTAAGCATTTTACTTTTACAGCAATGCTGTATACACATGCTGACATTATTAAAACATCCATATTTTCATTCGTGACACTATTCTCATATTTTTTTGTTGTGGGGGGGGATACCAAATGGAAGTTACTCTTGATGTGGGAGTGACTTATTTAAGAATTTTTGAAGTGATGGGTCGATGTGACTGTGCTCAATGTGAAACAGTCCTCCCAAATATGACTGTTGCAAGCTGGACCGCCAGAGCAGTGGTAGAGTTACTACTTGTGATGCTGACAACCTGGGTTCAGGAACGAGCCTGGAGCGTCAGAGGGCCAGCCAGGGGAGATTGGATGAGCATCCCAGGGACAGTACTCCACTTCTGGGGGGGGTGGGGGGAGAGTCGGTGGAGCCCAGTGCTTGGATGACACCCAGTGGAGACTGGGTGTACACCAAGCTGGGACCATGTAGCAGAGGGGAAGACAGTGGCAGACATCTGCAGGGCATGCGTGGGAGCACACATGCCCATGCGCTCACACCATTGCATGTCCATGTCTTGGGGGACTGACACACAGGAAAACCCTTTGCGGCAGTGTAGTGTGACAGCCTCAGACCCCACACCGAATGATGCCACAGCCAGCCCTGGGATTGAAACCTGGTGAATCTTGGTCTCCCCTTCAGGGGCCCACCGCAGGGGGTAAGCTGTGGGCCTTGATTCTGGGGCGGTTGTTGAGGGATGCCAGTGGTGGGCATGGGGGAACTGAGTTGTAATATCCCCGCCTGCAGCACAGTGATAAAAAGAATAAAAAATACGTAAATAAATATGAATATTCCTTATCTTCCACTGAGTGAGGCAACTTGCCATTATTTTTAATACTGTCCTCAATGGAAGGGGAGGCATCAGATTATATTATGGCTCTAAGGAGCTGGCACCCTAATGCATTCCACCTCTCAGTCAAACAGCCCCAGCCCCCAGGTTCCACAATTTTCTCATGTAAGAGTTTGGAGAGGGCTCCAGCACTCTGTGTTGGAATGAATGGAGGCATCTTTCCACAACTTTTGTTTATATTTTAGAGGGCCATTTATTTAAACTCAGAGTTGCTACTCTGGGGCGAGTGATGCGCAATACAAGGGATGGGCTACCAGGGTCACAAATGTTTTTCAGGGGGTGGGAGTGCAGGTCAGGACACTCAACATAGATACACAGAATTTGACAGCAGATAAGGACTGCTTGGCCCTCCTAGTCTGCCCATTTTTCCCTGCCTATAGTATTACTGCAGATCCTACTTGATCTCTGGGCCATTTACTCCTTTCCCTTTCCCTGAGATTCCCTTGTGCCTATCCCATGCATTCATGAACCCCACCACTGTTTTCATCCCCCCACCACCACCTCCGCTGGAAGACTGTTCCAAGAATCCACCACTCTTTCTGTGAAGAAGAACTTCCTCACATCTCTCCTGAATCCACCCTCCCTCCAGCTTCTTATCTTGTCCCCTTGTCTGAAAAATACATCCCTCTTGTACCTTGTTTACTGCCTTGAGGTATTTAAGTGTCTCTATCGTATCACCCTTCTCTCCTCTGTTCCAGGGTGTACATATTTAGGTCCTTTAGTCTCACCTCACAGGGCTTCTGATGCAGACCCTGCACCATTTTAGTTACCCTCCTCTGGACCGCTTCCACTCTGTCATTGTCCTTTCTGAGATATGGTCTCTAGAACTGGACATAGTACTCTAGGCGGGGATCTCTACAGAGGCAACACCACCTCCCTCTTTCTGCTGGTGACACCCCTCCCTATGCACCCCAGCATTTCGCTATCCCTCCCAACTGCCTTGTCACACTGCCTGGCCACCTTTAGGTCATCTGATAAGATCACCCTCAGGTCGCTTTCTTGCTTGGTGGTTGTTAGTACTACCACCCCCATTTTGTTCTCCATCCCTGGGTTTCTGTGCTCCAAGTACATTATTTTGCACTTTTTTGCATTAAAACACAGCTGCCATACTCCTGACCACTCCTCAAGTTTTCTCGGGTCACTTCTCATCCTTTCCACCCCTACCCCCTATTGTGTCCATCCTGTTGCAGTTTTTGGTGTTATCCGCAAAGAGGCAAGCCTTCCCTTCCAGCTCATCTGCATTGTCATTTATAAAGACATTGAAGAGGGCTGGTCCCAGCACTGATCCCTATGGTACCTCGCTGGTCACCCTCCCTTCCTCTGAGTGAACTCCATTTACCACAACCCTCTGCTGCTTAGCCCTTAACCAATTTCTTATGCAGTTTACCACCTTTGATCCCACTCCAAGGCTACCCAGCTTGCTTACTAGTCTTCTGTGTGGAACGATGTTGAATGCCTTACTGAAATCTGGGTAGACTATGTCCATCGCGCCACACTGGTCTAGTTTCTTGGTCACCCAGTCAAAGAACTCTATCAGATTTGTTTGACATGGCCTCCTCCTGGTGAGGGGTTTGTGGTGTCAGTTTCTGTGTATGTGTTGGGGGTCAGTGTGTATGGGTGTAGTGTTGCATTTTGGAGCTAAGGTGGGGTCAGGGACTATTTCATCACCAGGAATGGGATCCCGATGCTAGAAATAAAAAGTATGTGCATTTAAATACCTTACTGGTATGAGGATGGCTGCACTGCTGGTTTTAGGTTTTTAAAATGTATACAATAGCAGTGACGTGGTCTTGGAAATGGGCTCCTGTTGCCACATTTAAGACCAGGGAGGGAGGTGTTTTTCTGTGCTGTTGGCTATGCACCTCTCACCTGCCTGTTACCACTTAATGCTGTTACAGACGCATGAAAACATCTTCTGATACAGGGCTGAAAAATGATATATGCCTGCACAACTGTGAGACTTTATTGTGTTCACAATTGAAATATTTTAAAATCTTCACATTATAGCAGGATATAACAAACCTAAAAGGTTCTGATTTTAAATAATTATTTGTTTTATTATTCAAGAGCAAAAAGAGGCTTAAAATTGATAAATACCACATTTATCATCCACTCTAACTGTGACGGACATGTGACCAGATTTAATTTCTGTTTTAAATTTTTTTGTTAATATAATCATGCTTTTGTTATAAGTTCTGATATTTACAAAGTGGACACAAAACATGGCTTCCAAGGTCACATGTCCAAGCAGGCCTCATGGGAAATATTAGCCAACTCAGCTGCAGAGGAATGATCTCTTGGGAACATTAAGCCACTGGTCCTAAAAGGCAGATGGGAGAGGGCAATTTTGAATGCCTCAGTCATCCTTAAAGACAGAGGTGTGGGGGTGCACACCTTGGACATCCTGGAAAACAGAATCGTAAAATTGGACTGAGGACGTCTGGGTGTGAAGTAAGCCAGCTGGTCCGGATGAGGTCATTCCTTCATACACACACCCATCTGGGGAGGGTGTGTGTGTGCAGGGGTAAACTGTCACTCAATGGGGTGAAACCACCTCCCACAGTCAAAGAGAATAAATCAGCGAGCTGAGGTTCAGCTTTCTGTTGGACTTGAAACATCTGAAGACCAGAGCCCTGCCATACAAAGATTGGCTGACTGGTAAGATAGCACAGTGAGGGACAGGGCTTTCTATAGCAAGGGCAGGAAGGATTTTAGGTAAGGATAGCGCAGAACTTTGCTGTACACCAACTGTCTGTTAAACTTGCTTGATTTTCTGTTTCTTAGTAAATGTGCAACCCTTTTGGTTTCCTGTAAATACATCTTGCTTGTAAATACTTGTAGTCACTAGTAAATAATCCAGTTTTTTAGAATCAGTGACTGCTTGTTTTATTTAAAAAGGTAATTCTGCTGGACTCTGTTTGCAGCCCCTCTCTGAAGAGCACTCTACCCACAGTTGTTGTGTTGACCTTCCTGACCTTGTGCAAGGAGGAGGTAAAAAACAGGTTTCCTGGTTCCTGTTCTGGTACAAATCTGGTGGTGGCAGTGAACTAGAAGTCCCTGGTGAGGGGAGTTTTGTCACATAATTTTTAAAACTACTGAACCAATGTCTGCCAAAATAAGAAGGTTTAGAGGTGAAGCCAAAAAGGGTTGCTTATGTCATTTTCAGATCTCTAGGTCAAAAAATAACTGAGTTATAAGCATATGAAAATCATTCTGTAACATTAAAGTGCCTACTTAACCCTATGTGCCACTTTAATAAGCAAATAAATATGAGTAATCCGAGCAGATCATGTTAATGAATACATTTTTAAATTGATGTAGTTAACTAGTTCATACCAAGGCAAGGCAACTTTATTTATTTGGAACCCAGTCCTGGGGACTCTGGGTGCCTTACAGTTCTTTTTTCTTTTTTTTTTTTTTTTTATTCTTTTTATCTCCGCCTACACCCCGACACCCGCCACTCCTTTGGGCCTCCTAGCGCTCCATTCCCCCGGCAGTCCTCTTCTGGAGCACCTCCCCACAGATAGCAGCCAATCCCGAGTTGTACCGGTGTATCCCATTGCCGGGCGGGTCCCCCTCTTCCGAGGGGGAAGGCACTGGTTGGCAGGGAACCCCAGCACACTATTTTCACTTGCGGTCCGTGATGCTGCTGTGGCAGAAGATGCTCCTGGAGGCTCTGGAGAACAGGGAGAGTGGGGGCCATCATCCGGCAGCGCCTGTCGATTTTTCTGGCTTTCTATTTAGTCCCTCCTGCTTCCACTACTTGTGTTACCTCCGGTCTCCACCGGGGGCCACTACAGAGTGGAGCTATTCCCCAACCCCTCCTCAGGAGAGGAGAGCAGTTCTCTGGACGCTCAATCCTCTCCTTCCCCCTGCCAGCCCATGGTGCCCAAGTGCATTCCTGAACCCAGGTCGCCGGCGTGGGCCGAGGTAAGATGCCAGCGCCTCAGCCCTCTGCGCCACTGGGCCGGTTCTTACAGTTCTTAACAGAATATTCAATTTAGAAGAAATTATCAACAATCAATATAAATTAAAATAATAATGTAATTTAAAATGTTTTTTATAAGGCAGTACCAGACCCAAAACTCATAAGAAACAAATGAGTTTTTAAATATGATTTAAAAAGTCTTGCAAAGGAGCACCTCTTACCTCTGCGGGAAGGGTGTTCCATAAAATTGGGGCCACCACACCCAATGCTCGATCCCCAGAGGATTTACATCTGGATCTGGGTACAAAGAGGAATCTTACCTCTGCTGACTGGAGTGGATGGCCAGGAGTGTATGGAGTCAGGCAGTCTTTCAAGTAGCCCATCTCCCCGACCGTACAGGGCCTTTTGTAGGTTAACCAGCACACCTTGAAATTGATACAATACCGCACCAGCAGCCAGTGCAGAGCACGAAGAACCAGTGTGATATGCTTGAACCAGAAGGTCTGGTGCATTCTGGACCAGCTGCAAACAATGTATCAATGTCATGGATAATCCAAGGTACAAAGCATTGCTGTACTTCAGTCTAGAGGTAACCAATGCGTGCATCAGATTCAGCCGGTTTAAGAAAGGGTTGATCCAGGAGATGTTAAGGAGATGGTAAAAGCCATTGTGGAAAACAGCTGACACCTGATATTCTAAGGTCAGCATAGAGTTCACAGTAATGCTCAGATTCCTCACTCTATCTAGACCTCTGAGCATGACGGCATTTAGAGGTGGAAGAACAGCATCACTACTCATTATTGCTGAACCATGCTAAATATATCTTTGATGAGTTAAGTTTAAGCCAGCTAGCCACCATCCAGTCCTCAATTTCCCGAAAGCACTCACTCAGTTCCAAGACAGCAACATTATCATCAGGAGCACAAGACACATACTGTACAGCATGGTGTCATCTGCTTAGCAGTGAAACTCAAGCCGTAGCGTCTAATGATCTCCCCCAAAGGCAGCATGTATGCTGCAAACAACATGGATGCTAAAATGAACTCCCCTGCGGCACACCACAGCAGAGCACAGCACTGTTCAGTGTGAAAGAGCCAAGTGCTACCTGCTGCACCCTGCTGGATAAGTAGGACTCACACCATCATAACTTTGTTCCTGCGAGTCTTGCGTAGTGCCTCATATGAGCCAGCAGCACCCCGTGGCCCTCCATGTCAAATACCGAAGAAAGTTCAAGCAGGATGACATTAGGACGATGCCTGCTGTTCCGTGCCTTAAGGAGATCATGGTGCACCCTGACTAGAGCTGTCTCAGTACAATGGTAAGGCCAGAAACCAGACTGGAGAGGTTCATTTATGTCATATTTCTCCAGGTGTTGCTCCAACTGCACTGCAACCATCTTCTCTATCAGCTTCCTTAAAAAAGGAAGGTTCAAAACAGGCCTGTAATTTGAGAGAATGTCAGGGTCCAGCAGCGTTTTTTTGAGAAGGGTCCTCTCCACCACCCTTTTCAAGCTGGAAGGAAGCACACCCTCTCCAATACAAATACTATTTGATAATGATATAAACATTACATCGATTTATGTACTCTTTCAATAAATATAAACAATATTATATTAATATACACACTGATCTTCTTTTAAAGTACTGTATCGGCTGGCTCTGTAGTGCTGAGTGGTAGGGCACCCCCATGGCACGCTGGTGACCCAGGTTCGAGTCCTGAACCCCGGACGTCAGGATTGGAGGCCAGCAGGGAGGGTGATGGAGTGTCCGTGCGGATGCTGCCCTCATGGGGGAGGGTGCTGCGCAGCACCTGTTGGAGAGCAACACCTGGTGGTGTGTGGAGCCTTGGGTGGCCACACGTTGGCTGGCTTCACTTCCAGAGCGTCACGGTGGTGTGCAATATTGGGGTTTGGGGAGGGAGCCCAGAAAACAGAAACCATACCAGTCTCGGATTATGGCTGCCTAGTCCCCCATGCCACAGCCCCCTAGCACATCACTTCTGCACACCCAGCCCTGTATAACTCGGAGACCCCAGGGGTGCTATGCCCTCTCCCGAGAGAGAGAGAGGATAAACTAGACCCTTTGAGGATGTAGGAATGGCCTGGGGAGCCAGGTGGCAAGAAGCGGCAGCGAAGGATGAGACTGGCGATCAGAACAGTAAATGAGCGGCCAGAAGGAGTGGCAAGTAAGGTGGGGGGGCAGAGAGGAGCAAAAAAAAAAAGTACTGCATTGATGTATTGATATCAAAAGTTTCCAGATTAACACATGTTAAATAAAACTTAGATGTGATTTATTTTCACTTTTTCAGAATTTTGATTCTACTGCAGTAGTATCTATTTGATCTTTCATTTGTGTTGACAACATTGTGTACCTTTAGTCATGTCTCACACATCTCACTTTTACGCAATTTTTATTTGCTGTATGAATTTTATTTATTATTGTTTGTTCTATTATTGTATAACATACTTGCTAATTTTTCACTTGTATTTAAACGGCACGGGCCTTTACTTGTAAACAGAGCATATTGCTATAATGTACATGTTCCTGTATGAAAAAAAACTTGAAATCCGCATCGTAATCATCATCATGCTTCATATTCTTATTTTTCCTTACCTGTGCACATTTTGCATGTGAAGGTGTTTGCATCTGTCTGAAGATTAGTTGCACAGACTAATCTCGGTAAATTACTGTCTCACAGTATAAACTGAGTCACACTAGATGACTTTCTACTTCCTGACCCTCAGGGTGGATGTGGGGATTATGAAGTCTCACGAGAATTAGATTTTGAATCTTCTGTTTTTACCATTTAATATGCTACAGGAGGACTCTCTGCTCCAATCACAAGCCAGAGTTACAAACAGTTTATTCCATAGCAGACTCACAACTCTCATTTTATTCTCAATAAAATGACTGCTGAAAGCTCAGAACAGTCATTTTATTGTCAGTAAAATGATAGTGGTGACATCGTCATCCTACCATTTATTCTGATTGGTCTGCAGTGATGGCACTGACACCAGCAGCTGATGTCACATTATTGCCTTGTATAGTGAGCCAACTATCACATTGTAACTTAAAGAAAATTTCAAAGATGTGGTGTGGGACTTTGTAGCCCATTCCCTTATTGCAGCATAAGTCTTCGGAGGAATAAAAGATATTTTTTTATTAGCCCTGTTAGGAAGGGAAGGGGTCGTAAATCAGGACGAGCCCAATGCCAACTGATCCCTTCCACTTCCTGGTCTGCTGGCCACACCCCCACTCTCAGACGCTTTGTGCTGTCTAGCAAGGGAGATCATGGGGCGTGTGCCCAACTAAAGTCTAAGGGGCTTGGTTTCAAAACTTTTTTTTTTAAGTGATAAAGCAATTTCTAGTATATATGAAAGCCACTGTTCAACTAAGGTAATCTAACATAGTAACGTAGTAACTTAAAGTTGAAAGAGGTTCTTGGCCCATCATGTCCCTGCCCCCTCTGCCCTTCATGATAATGAGAGATGAATAAGTACTAAATGTCAAATGTGGTAGGTCTACGGGGATCTTATGACTAGAAAGCAATTTTTCTTCATGCATGCAATTAATCTTGTTGCCCCTGATTTAGCCATTTTAAAATGTTAAGATTTCCAGATTGTTTTATAAGCCCATTAACATAGTCATGGTCATGAATCGAGCTAAATGTACACACTTCTCAGGGGGTGAAAGGCACTTGACTACATCTTATGACTCACAACACACATGGGTCTGAGCAGCAATTTTAGGTTGATGCATGCCCTTTAGAGTGTTAGTGTGGAGTGTATAATTTCTCCCAGAAAATGATTTTAGTTTTGTTGAGAAAACAATTAAACGATATCTCATCCCCATGTGACCATATTTTCATCACTCTGGAAGCATAATTTGGTCACATCCATTTTATATAAGGTTTTGACCAATGTAAAAATAAAACCACCAACAACCTAACCTGGTTCAGTGTTAAGTCAGTTTGCATCTCTCTCGCTCCCCCTCACCATGGGTTAACAGACTGAAAACAGGAAGTATTTCTAAGCCCTCCTTTCCCAGTAAACTGAAATGAAGTGAATAATTACATAAATAAATAAATACATACATACATACATGACTACATACATACGTGAATACATACATACATGCACGCATGAATACATACATGAATACATGCATACATGAATACATGCATACATGAATACATAATTACATAAATAAATACATACATGCACGCATGAATACATGAATACATGCATGCATGAATACACACATGCATACATACATGCATGAATACATACATACATGCATACATACATACATGCATGCATGCATACACACATACATACATACACACATGAATACATACATACATGAATACATACATAAATGACTGAATAAATAAATCAATTGCTAGGACCCAATGGTAGCTGCTTGGTATTCGCATTATAAGCCTTACTCTAGGCTCCTGAGCAACCGATGCCACGGAGTTCCAGAACTTTGAAGAGAGTAAAACATGAACAGTGGGTGGGAAAAGGGTAGCATTAATAAGGACCCCTAAATATGGAAAAAATAGGGCTGTTTCAAAGCAACCTTATGAAACAGTACACTGGAGGTATTAAACAGATGTCACATATACCCAAATAGCCAGTTGTATTTAAAATTTAAAAACAAGGTTTATGTTGCGCTTAACACTTAAAGTAGCAGTGTGGGTAGGTAGAGGTAAGTTTCTTTGAGTGTTTTGGGGGCAGTGTGGTGAAACTAGTTGTTTAGAATATCACAGCCTATTGTTGGCTGAGTGGTTACTACTGTACCTGTGAAGGAGGTATCTGATTGGGGAGGAACTGATCAAGCTCCTTGGTATCAGTATCTCAGTAGGTGGCACACTTGCCTCTGAGGTTGGAAGATCAGAAGGTCATAGGTTGTAGCCCCACACCAAGAACTTGGGTAATGCCCATAAATGACATTGTAGTGCAGTATGAAGGGGCACTGCACTGCTGAGGTGCTGTCTTATGGATGAGATTTTAAACCGAGGTCCCTTCTGTCCATCTCTGGTCACAGATGGAAGTAAAAATTCCCATGGCACTTACTGATGAAGAGTAGGGGAGCTTTTCTGGTATCATGGCCAACATTGCCCTGTCAATAAAACAGCCTTCTATAAACCACCCCTCAGGACGCACTTGTAAACAAGCTATCACAGCTTAGTGTGCCCTTCCTGGTCAAAATGTACAGTTAAATAAATCAAAAAAAGCTGCAGTAGCTGGCCCCTTAGTGCTGGGGTGATAGGGGATCGCCTGGCATGCTAGCAACCCAAGTTCGTGCCTGAGCCTGGGACGACAGGAGCAGAGGCCTGCAGGAAGTGCTCAAGAGTGTCCCATGGATGCTCTCCTCCGGGGGGAGCCAAGAATGCGCCACCCTTTGGCGGCTCCTGCCAGCTGATCTCAGCATCACGCTTTGCAGCGTGGGTGACCACACGTGGCATGCACGAATGCCAGAATGCCGTCGCGTGCATTCTAGTGGGGCGGACAAACTAGAACATGGAAAATTACTGCCCAAGCTAGTGGATGATGGCAGCCCACCCTCCCATCGCCACGAAGCCCGGGAATGCCCAAACTGCACCCTTGCCATCCCGGCAAGGATTGAAGTATGTGCCTATGGGCACACAACAGTCTTCCTCCCTGTCCCTGCCACAGATAGCGGCCTCCCCCAACAAAGGGATACGTTGGGTCGGTTGGAGCAGAGGCCTGCAGGGAGTGCTCAAGAGCGTCCCATGGATGCTCTCCTCCGGGGGGAGCCAAGAATGTTCCACCCTTTGGCGGCTCCTGCCAGCTGATCTCAGCATCACGCTTTGCAGCGTGGGTGACCACACGTCGCATGCACGAATGCCAGAATGCCGTCGCGTGCATTCTAGTGGGGCGGACAAACTAGAACATGGAAAATGACTGCCCAAGCTAGTGGATGATGGCAGCCCACCCTCCCATCGCCACCTAAGCCCGAATGCCCAATTGCACCCTTGCCATCCCGCAAGTGATTGAAGTATGTGCCTATGGGCACACAACAGTCTTCCCTCCCTGTCCTGCCACAGATAGCGCCTCCTCAACAAAGGGATACGCTGGGACGGTTGGGGGGTGGCACTCGAGGGAGCAGGCATTTCAAGTATCAAGAGGAGTGGTGTGGTGTGTAGGAGGCTTGGCCACCCGAAGGAGTAGGTGGCTGGGCTGGTAAAGGGGCATAAAAATAGCAAAAAGAAAAAAAAGCTGCAGTAAGTGCATTCCAGGGTAAAATGGCAAGTTAGCAAAAAGCCTTATGCTGTGCTAACTCTAACAGAACTCTAGGGGCAAATAGTTCAAGTGTAAACAATTAGGGATTGAGCCACCAGCTGTAAAAGATTGCTTCAGGTCAAGACTGTTGTGCTTCATTGTCTCTTACAAATTAGGTATTTTGTGAGCCAATGGTGAATGGTTCCAGTGGTGAACAATCAGAAGATCAAAGGAGATGGCTGAATGGAAAGGGGTTAGGGAACTGACAGCTATTTGTAACAGTGTAGGTTACTAGGAAGAATATGCGCACACTTGGAGTGCTGCCAGGGCTATGTGATGTATACCATCCTGTCTGCAGCGGGCAAGGGATACATCTGTAGCTGCTGCAAGCTGGTCACTGCTCTGGAGAAGTATGCTGCTTTCTGGAATGGCAATTGGCTAAACCTTAGAGGCATGGGGAGGAGGGCTGGCAACTGGGGGTAGGAAGACAGGTTGGCCTCAGGAGGCTAGCATTCAGGACACTGGAGGGAAGCATACCTGGTGCACTGCCTGGGTATGGGATGTACTCCATTCTGCCAGTGAAGGGCAAGGGGGATACATCTGTATCCACTACAGGATGGTTGATGCTCTCAGGAGATACATGGCCAGGTTTCAGTAGCAGCTGGATGCACCACAGGTGCTGTGTTATGCAAGTAGTTGAGGAGGATGGGGGGAGGCTAATGACTTAGGCTGTAGGCTGGGAGGGTCGAGTGATTGGCAGGGACAGGGAAGGTAGTAGGTTGGGTGACAGGAACTGTGATCTTTAGAGATGGGGATGGAGCTGAGTGAAGAAGGAAGGTAGCAGACAACCATCACCAGTGGACACAGGAACAGGTATCTGTGCCTGACTGGCTAGTTGGGGAGATCAACAAGTGACTGAGCGTGTAGGAGTAGTTTAGGCACCAAGACAACAAGATCCGCCAAGGAGGAGAAAGGAAAAGGCAGGCCAGAGGGGCAGGAACAGAGTGGTTGTTGGGGACTCCATACATAGGGCAGTGGAAGAGGTAGAGGGGGCACTGCTGGGCCAAGAAGGTATTTTAGTTTATCTACCTGGATTGTGAGTTGAATAAGTACTGCTCAGCTCCAAGCAATGCAGCTAGTGTGAGGAGCAGATCGTCACCATTCATGTTGGCATGAATGACTTAGAGAAAACTGGTCTGAAGAACACAAGGAGGTCTTTCATGGAACTGTGTATGTTCCTGAAGGAAAATGTGTGTAAAATGATAATTTCTAAGAACCACCCGGCTTGGGTAATCATGCATATAGAGTCTGAGGTCACATGCCCCCCCTTCCCATCCAAGTATTGCATTTTGTGTAGAGAAATGTCTGCAAAAGTGTAAATTAATGCCCTCCCTTGAATAATTTGTGATTGTGTGCTCCCCCTGTAATTTTTTTTACATGATGTCCCAACACACGTCCCTAGGGGCTAGTGATACACCCAGCCCTGGGGGCTAGGAGGAGTGGCAACTGATCATAAAACAGGCTAACACTTGGCTAGTGTTCGTGTGCAAAAGTTTTTTTTTTCTGGCGAACTGGAGAGCCTTCTGGGGCAAGGTACATCTTTATGTCCCCAGATAAGTTGCTGATGCTCCAAGAGGGTAGTGGGGTACTGGCCAGGTGAGTTAACAGGGCAGTCAGAAACATAGGAACATAGAGGTAGAGGGCTGGTGCAGGAGATTACCAAGGGAAGGACAGCAAAGCAAGGAATGGGCCTGTTGCACTTTGAAGGCCTGGACATTGTGACACTCACTGAAACCTGATTGTGAGGAGGGGTAGAAAATAGATAAAATAGTTATTTTTATACAGGATAAAACTGTTAGGAATTTACACAGCCCTGCTTGCAAAGTTGTCCTGCGACTGGGAAACTAAGGTAGACGGATACAGATGGTTTCAGAGGGATTGACCAGACAGGAAAAGGGGTGTGTGTGTGTGTGTCTCTTTCTTTATGAGGGGGAGTCACTATAGAAGATAAAGAGGATATCGGTGGGAGGGAACAACGCCACATAGTCTGTCTGGGTCAGAACAGTGAAAATGGTGGGCTAAAGAGCAACCCTGAGGGTGTGCCACAGGTCCAAAGCAGTTTAATGGAGTATGATGCAGAGCTGGTCAGGGGCATTATAAAAGAAATTGAATTGGATACACTGGTGATCCTGGAGGAAATCAGTCTCATGGGCATAGACTGGCATCATAGAAGGGTTAACCGTAGGTCTGAGACAGAGTTCGTGTCCACATTCAAGGAATGCTTCTTAGAGTAGCATGTCCAATAGTGGACTAGGTTTGAGGCCACTCTTGACCTGGTCTAAGCAGTGGGGCTAGTGTCAGCTCTAGTACGAATGTCATGTAAATGGTAGGAGGCAGAGTCCCAACCACACTACTTCCCTGGTCATAGGGTGGACTAACTGGACTTCAGTCACCAGGACCTGGAACTTCTGAAAGGCAGACTTTACTAAGGTGGAGGACCCGGTGCTCAAGTGTCTGGAGCTGCTAGTAGAGGCTGGTAATTTAGATTGCATGTGCAGTTCTTTGAAGAAGGTGCTCAACGAGCCAGAGGTAGGTGCATTCCTGTAAACACTAAGGGAAAAGGCCAAGAAGTGGTCAGCCTAGCTCAAAAGGGATCTGTGGCAACTAATCCTGAATGGAAATAGTCTATGACAACTGGAAAGAGATGGACTGCGTCCAGGTCAGAGAGGAATATAGAGCAGCATTTAGGAGCTGCAAGACTGGAATTAGAAAAGGCCAAGGAGGGCTTGGAAGCCAAGATACCAATAGAAGTTGTGGATAACACCAAAGCCTTTATCCTGCTTATAAATGGAAACACGAAGGTGAAAGAGGGGATTGGGCCCCTGAAAACAAGAGAATGGGGGAAGGGGAACCTGTGAGAGAACCGGGGCAATGGCTGAGAAGCTGAATGCATACTTCACTTCAGTGTATGCCAAGGGCCACCTGGGTTGGCAGGGTGCTCGTGAAGAGAGCCCATGGCATCAGGGGTAGCAGTGATGGAGCCTGTTGACATCACACCTACCCTAGTAGCTAACTGCCTGATAAAGAGCAAGCCAGTTATGTCCCAAGGGGCGGACAGGATACACCCCAGATTCATAGAGGAGCTACGCAAATAGCTATCAGAGCCACTTGTAGTAATCTTTCAGGACTCTGTGTGATAGATGTGGTGCTAGAGGACTGGAAAGTGGCTAATGCTGTCCTCATTTTCATGAAGAGGGCAAGGTCAGAACTAGGCAACTACAGGATGTTCAGTCTGACATCAGTGCTAAACAAGGTGATGGATTCCATTATCAAGGTCAGAATACCAGAACACTTGATTGACGCCAAGGTTCTTCAACTCTTTCAGCTTGATTTTATGAGGGCCAGATGTACAGGAAAATGGAGCAAGATGTGTTTCTTCACAAATGACACTTAAGTTCTGTGGCAGGGTAGGCAGTGAGGAGAAGGAAAGGAAACGCAGTTGGACCTGCAAAGGTTAGAGAGATGGTCCAGGGTCTGGCAGTTGAAATATAGTGTTAAAAAGGGCAAGGTGATGCACATAGGGAATAAGGATCCTAGGAGAAAGAATATTGAGTTGGAGGGGTTACGCTGGCCACTACTTCAGAAGAAAGAAGGGATGGTGGGGCTTATCATAAGTGACTCCCTAAACAAACTAGGCCATGCAACAAGGCCTACAGCAAGGCAGCCAGAATGCTGGGGTGTATTGGAAAGGGTTTTCATAATGGAAGGGGTTTTGACAGCAGGAGGAAAGAGGTAATACTACCTCTGTATAGGTCACTGGTGAGACCCCATCTGGTATACTGTACTTAGTTCTGGAATCCACACCTTTTTTATAATTTAAAGTTTCATTAAACTTATCATTTTTTCATTTCATAAACGTACAGGCACTTGGGTTAATATCCCAATACTAACACTGTAGTGCAGCATGAGGGGGGTGCTACACTCCTGAGGTGCCGTCTTTCAGATGAGATGTTAAACTGAGGTCCCATCTGTCTGTTCTGATGGTAGTTCAGGTGGATGTTAAAGATCCCATGGCACTTCTCGAAAAGAGGAGGGGAATTTCTCCAGTGCAATGGCCAAATTTCCTCCATTCAAGAAAAATACCACCAACAGCTTAATCTGGTTCAAGGTCAGTTGGCATTTATCTGTATCCCCCTCTCCCCCAGGTCATGCCTGAAAATAGGCAGGATTTGTCTAGTGCACTTACCCGGTCAACAAAAACTAAATAAAAAATAAAAAAATAAAAATAAATACAGGTACAAAATTGGGGAGGTCACATAAATACCATTTGTTATATTTTGTATAAGTTTTTACATAGGGGTAGTTCAGTAGGTACCATATATACAGGTGACAGAGCACAGCACCCTGAAGCACTACAGTGTTACAAAATGCATAATTTATTTAACAAAACTAACTTTGTTCAGAGCTTAAAATCTTCTGACCGCGACTCTTTCACTTCCTTGTCAAACAATTTCCACATTGGCTGAAAGCTTCCGAAAAAGCCATTATTATAAAGTGCTGTTAGGAAAAGCTGCCTCCACTCATATTTAGGATAGGGAAGATTGTAATCATCACTTTTCCAGCAGAAATGGTTTCTGATAGCATTCCATCAGTGCCATTGAAGTGTCTGTTACCTGGAATTGAACATGCATGGATTAAGATAACGCCAGCAGGTAGCCCAGAAATACTAATAGGAGTTATATATAGACCTCCCTCGATTACCTCTCAGGAAGATAAGTCTGTTCTCTACTTTTTAGATTCCCTAGATTCAACTGATAGGATCATTCTTTTAGGGGACTTTAATCTCCCCGGTATTGACTGGGAAAAGCAAACAGCAAGGACTGCTATTGAATCAAGATACTTGGACACATTTTTGCTAACCATCCTTGAACAACATATATTGAGTAGCACTAGGGGGGATAACATAAGTTAAGTAACATGGGAGACACAATTCAGCATTGTAGGGCAACCACTCCCCTTGGAGCCAGTGACCATTGCATGGTTAGTTTTAATCTGGAAGGACAAAAAACAAATTTATTAGGCACTACAGAGGTTAGAAGTTATAATAAGGACAACTTTGACAGGATAAGAAATGAGTTTTTGGAATGGGATTGGAAAAAGGATTTTGAAAATAAAGCACTAAAAGAACAATGGGAAATTTTGGAAAATAAAATCACATACGTGGTAAATAAACATGTACCGGTCAGGAATAAATACAGTAGATGAATAGAAATTCCCACATGGAGGACCCCAAAGATTAGAAGAATGATTAAAAGGAAAAAAAAGGGCTTTCAACAAAGCCAGGAAAAGTGGGAATGTTAAAAACTGGGAGGTGTATTAAAAACTGTTAAGAGAAACCAAAAGAGCAGTAAATCAGGCGAGAAAAACACATGAGCTGAATCTGGTTAATAAAGTTAAGGACAATCATAAATCATTCTATAACTACATTAATAATAAAAAAAAGGGTACAACTACTGTTGGGCCTATAAAAGATCAGGATGGGGAATTAATTAATGAAAATCAGAAAATGGCAGGACACTTTAATAGTTACTTTTCATCAGTATTTTACACCAAATCAAAGGGGACTAAGGATCATTTTGAAAATGTAGGTAATAAAATCACATTAAATTGTGTGGACATTAAAGAAAGATTGTTACATTTAGACCCTGGTAAATCTCAAGGACCTGACGGGATTCATCCTAGAGTCCTCAGGGAGCTGGCTGATGTATTAGCTGAACCTGTGACAGCAGTTTTCCAAACATCATTGGATGGGGGAGAGGTGGCAGAGGTCTGGCATAGGGCAAATGTCATACCAATCCACAAAAAGGGGTCAAGACAGGAGGTAGGTAATTATAGGCCCATAAGTCTGACCACCGTCTTGGGGAAAATTTTGGAGGCCATCATTATGGGCCATATAGTGGAATTTATGAATTTGACAGGGGATATAAACAAAGCACTGCATGGCTTCAGGAAGGGCTTCTCATGCCAAACAAATCTACTAGAATTTTATGAGTATGTAAGTAGGGCGCTGGATGAGGGCAGGGCAGTTGATGTCATGGAGAACTATTTGACACCTTAATAGATCATAATATCTCCAGGTATATTACTTGCTGGGTCAATGCATGGCTGAGTGATAGAAAACAAAGGGTCTGTCTAAAAGGAGCATATTCGGACTGGTTGAATGTAGAGAGTGGAGATCCCCAGGTATCGGTGCCGGGGCCATGTTTGTTCAACATCTACATACACTCATTGACAGGTGGAGGGGAAGTTTGGGAGTCCACATTTGCTGACAACACCAGGATTGGCACTAGCATTAAGAACATCGGGGATATACAGAAATTACAGAGTGCCTTAACTATGATGGAAAACTGAGCAAGGGAGTCTAAGCTATCTTTTAATACTAACAAATGTGCGGTTATGCACTTTGGAAAGAATAATACCCAGGGGGACTATGTTTTGAATGGGCAAAAATTAGGTAAGGTCACTGACGAAAGAGATCTGGATGTTAGGGTGTCCGATGACCTAAAGTTCAATCAGCATTGTAGCCAGATGATAAGGACTGCTAGCGGCATATTTCATAACATCAAGAAACATATTATAAGTAGAAAGAGGGAGGTAATTGTGCCGCTGTATGGTTCATTGGTGAGGCTGCATTTGGAGTACCGGTCACTTGGTTTCAAGACTGATATTAAAAGATTGGAGAGGGTCCAAAAAAGGGCAACAAAGTTGGTTACTGATGTAAGGGACAAAGATTAAGATGGGAGACTGGCGGAGCTGGGAATATATACACTGGAGTATAGGAGAGTGAGAGGAGACATGTGTATGGTCTACAGGGCAATGAAGGGCTCAGAATTATGGGCAAAACTTGGACTAAAACTTAAGGAACAGCATTACAACACCAGGATGCATTCATTGCAGGTGAAGGGAGAACACTTCAAATCGATAAGAAGGAAGTATTGGTTTAGTGTGAGGGTAATGCCGGTTTGGAATAACTTGCCAGAGGAAGTTGTTGCAAGTAACAGCATGCTAAGGTTTAAAAGGGAGCTTGAGAATATTGTGGGCTACAACAAATAGGGCAACGGCGAGCATTATGGACTAACGTCTTCTCTGGTCTGATACTACCTATGAAACTTATGAATCTTTTGGTTGCCATAACGCTTGCTTGAAGGAGATTCCTCTCTGTCTCCTTAAGCGCTTTATTATTGCACATTTCTAAGATCACATATTTAGGATCATTCCAATGTGGAAATTTAAACCCTATTTACTCTAGTATTTCAAAAGTCTTATGCCACCAAACTTGGCTAAGTTTGCAACTCCAGAACACGTGTAGCATATCAGCATTGCTCTTGCTGCAGTCTCAGCAGGAATCATTGCCCAAAAGTTTCATCTTATATAATCTGTGTGGAGTATAATAAGCTCTATTTAAAATTGTGTACTGAATAATATGGTCCCTAGTTAACTTATAGTGCATTGCTGCCCCACTGGCCAAGCCCCATTGGGTCATTGTATAATCATATTACAAATCTGCTTCCCACCTTTGAAAAGTAGATTTATGGACTACACCACATGGTTTCTGGAGATTGTTCACCAACCAGGAAAATAATTTGGTAGTCTTATCACCCAATATTTTTAATAAACTTGAGTCCTTTTCCCTATTATTTGGTGCCCTTTCCCATCTTGTGTAATCTTTCCTACAAACACTAATGAGTTGATTAAAAAACATACATTGATTGGGTTCTAAGTGATATTTTGTTCTAACCTCTTCCCAAAATGAATTTTATCTTTTTGGAAAAAGATTTTTCTATTTCATGATTCCTTTTCCTTCCCATGTCTTATTATAAATCTCTTTCCCTCTTATCTTATAATTCTGGTTATTCCATATATTATTTTTGGGGGATAGATGAATCGCCCATTTAGTTTTGTTTGTGTATTTAAGCACAAATTCAGCTAGGTGTCTCAATATAAAACGTTTTGATTTTCTCATTCCTAGCATTGAAGGTGATTTGGCGATATCAATTTGCTCTAAAAGGGAAGTTAGAACTATTGTTCACCGAAGATGATGTTGTCTTATCCACATCCATTTCACAGGCCCATAGCAGGACCATCTTAAGCATATACTGTATGTCAAGTGGCATTTTCCCACATCCAGACAGGCCAAATCCCCCTGATCTGTAGGCAAACAGAGCATATCCCAGGAAATTCTGTGCTGTTTTTTATTTCAAATAAAGCATTTCAGTTGTTTGTTAATTTGTTTGAACCAGGTTTCTGGGATTGGAATTACTAACGTTTGTAACCTGTAGGATAAAAACTGTATTACCGTCATTTTTATTGTTTGAATTTTCCCCCACAGGGACATGGGTATTTTTTCCCCCCCAACACTGTAATCTATTTTTTAAAGAGACTTAAAGCTGTTGGAAATTAAGTTTGTATAGTGAATTTATTTTATTTTGGCTATACATTCCCAGATACTTCACGCCCTGCTCTTTCACTACTGCATTTAAATGTCGTTGTATTGGTCCTGGATTTTGTATATGAAAGGTAATCATCTCTGTTTTGGCCTTGTTGATCTTATACTCTGTTACCCTAGAGAATCTCTTAATAACCATACTCAGTTCCTGAGTGCTGTTTACTGGATCTTGTAATACAGTAATAACAAAACATCGTCTGCAAAGGCATTAAGTTTTATCTCTTTTGCTCCTACCCTAATACCTTTAATTAAACTATTTACTCTGATTTCATTTAATAGAGGCCCTAATCCTAGAATGAAAAGTGAGGGGGATAAGGGGCAGCCTTGACGGACCCCTCTGTGAAGTTCTATAGCTTCTGACAAATTGCCATTTATTTTGATTCGTACTAGAGGTATAAAAGTACGGAGTCTGAATAATGGCAACAAAATCAGGGGGAAACCCAAAAGCCTTAAGTGTATTAAAGAGATATGGCCACTCCAACATGTCAAAGGCCTTGGTTGCATCAAGAGCCATGAAAATCGTAGGAATATCTGAATTTTCTATATATTCTATAAGAAATTGTATTTTAAGCAATCCTGATTGAATTGTCCCAGTTGGGATAAACCCTGTCTGGTTAATGTGTATTAATTTGCCCAGTAGGGATAGTATTCTATTGTTTAATAACTTTGCAGATATTTTATAATCCATATTCAGGATTGCTATGGGTCTATAATTTTCTGGTTTATTACTAGGTTTCCATTGTTTTAATAATATGGTTACATAGGCTTGTGAGAAGGACAGAGGGGTCCTTTTTTATTATTATTATTTGATTCCCCATTCTCCAACCATTCTACAATTCTGACTTTGTCTGCCAGTGAGTGGACTACCCATTTGCGTTTGGAAGCCATGCCTGAGGTGAGGTGAGATGCGGTTCAACTAGAGGTAAGGGTTTTCAGTGTGCAGTAATCAGCCACTAATTAAAATCAGTTGTTCAGCACACTGGGGAAAAATAAAGACTGAGTGCTGATAACTACGCTTCCTATTAAGCACCAGTAATGCTACTGCTGAGCGACAATTAACTGACTTAATAGCCCTTGCCATAACATAATAGCTATAGGTGTGATCACATTAACATCAATTAACAGCCATTCATCACACCTGTAGCAGTGCACTTTTCTAATTCCAGCAATTTGTGAGGCAGTTATGTCAGGTGATAACTGACCGATAATCGACCACGAGGAGACACAGCGTTTTCTAGTTTTTATATGCCGAGGACAAACAGGTTCATTAGCTAGGGGTTCAGTTTAGGGGAGGGACGGATAAACGGGGTTGGACTGTAAATAACAATTGAAGGTAATGTACCAATAAATCTTCTGTTGCAATAAAAGATTCTAAGGGAAATCCATCCAACCCTGGTGATTTAGATTTAGCCATTGAATGGATTGTTTCTTTAATTTCTAACTCTGAAATTTCTTTAGTAAGGTCCTCTCTCTCTTTTTGATTTTATTTAGGGCCCACTAATTTTTCAAAATATGTAATTTCATCATGAGACGGACAGCGTACCGAAGCATGCAATTTAGAGTAGAACTGGACAAAAACATCCATCATTTTTCATTGATCTGTTACCGTCTGATCTTCTTCTGTTAGAATTGAAGTAATTTCCCTCTTTTCATTCTCCAAAGCCTGCAATCTATTTGCCGGAGTCTTTCCCATCAACTCACTATTTGTCTTCCAATTGTTATTATACCAAGCCCAATTTCTTCTTAAGTTAAAGTAATCTGTTGATTCAATCAATCTCCTCAGGTCTTTTAATTGTTCCAGTTTAGAACTATCTCCCCCTTTTACTGCATGTTCTAACATTTGTAAGTTGGCCTCTATTTCCTTCTGCATTTCCAACTTTTGTTTATTCCTCCATGAGGCTTCTGGTATTATCACCTCCCGTATTGTTGCCTTAAAAGCATCCCAACAATCTATCATTTTTTCAGCTACCACCAAATTTTCAATCATAAAATAACGTATGTTCTCCAGAATTTTCCCCACGAAAGATTTATCTTGTAAAAGGTAATTGTTTAACCGCCTCGTCCCATTTCCCTTGGCATTTTTGAAGTCTAAGAAAAGATCAAAGGAGATTGGACTATGGTCAGAAATTAGTCTGGACTCAATATTTGACATAGTGCCCGAGCTCTTTATCAGCAGGTCCCTAGAGATAAAAATATAATTGAATCTTGAATGCATTCCGTGTCTCGAAGAGAAATATGTATAATCCGTTATCTCTCCATTTATATCTCTCCAGATGCCCACTAAGTTATTTAGCTCCAAAAAACTGTTCAGTAGCTTAGACTTATACTTATTCCAGCTGGATCCTTTTGTGGTTTTGTCCAACTCTGTATTTAGGGTACAATTTAATTCTCCCCCTAGTATGTAATAATTTGCATTCCAAGAGTATATAAGTTTGTTCAATTCTGCCATAAAATTATTGTATCCTTTAAAAGGCCCATAAAGTGATCCAAATACAATAATTTTATGATTTTACCTTGCTCTCACCAATACAGTTCTTCTGTTTATCAGTAACTGAGTCGATAATTTCACCCTTAAACTTTTTATCAAATATAATTGCTACCCCAGCACTCTTCCTTGATGCTCCAGAGGAGAAATAAAGATTCTCTGAACACTTTTTTATCAACTTATTCCATTCTTTTTCACTAAGAAAAGTTTCTTGCAGCATAGTCGCACTGAAATTTAATTTCTTAATTCTCTACAGCATTCTTGTTTTTTTTAACCAGAGTTTATATCATTCACATTCCACATGATACCCCTAAGCAATCCCATAATAATATTCAAAGAAGAAAAAAAAAACACCTTGTAACCTTCATTGTGACCTTACCCTTCAATACCTGATTCCTATTTGTTTTCATTTTTTGTCTTAGTCCCTTCCCCCACTCCCAACTTGTGTGCCTGAGACAGTCGTCTGGCATACCCTTCCCTATCACTTGGTGACAAGAGCTGGATCGTGGACTAGTCTCCCTCCCCCCTCCCTCTGATACTTTAACATGAAACAAGAATAGGTCCTACCACTTTCCCACACATTTACAGCAAAATGTTACGCAATAGTACATACTGCAGCAATAACTGTTAAGTTTCTAACCATTTTTATAACCTACAAATATTGTGGGTAAACGTATTTTCAAATCAGATGGAGCTTCAGCTAGCAAATTGTAAAACAGACTTTGATTGTTCAACAGTACTTTTAACTTGCCTGGAAAAATCACATAGGCCTTAATGTTTTCCCCCTGTTATTTCTCTTGTATCCCCCGAATTATTTCTTCTGTTCCCATAAGGCTTTAGAAAAATCATTTTTAAGATTTATGGGCTGTTCTTTGTAAACAGTGTTTTTTTGGCCATAAAAAGCTTGCATACTTATATCTTTTCCCTCAGAAGTTAGGACTTTCACAGTAGCTGGCCTAGATTTCCTTCCATCTCTCTCTGCCCCCACCCAATGCTCCCTGTCTAACACTGGGACTTCAGCCTCAGAGGGTAGCAGATTTTGAAAAATGTCAATCACAATGTTTTTTTAATGAAAGATCTTTTTCCCATTCCATCAGAATTCAAAATAATCAGATGTTTTTCCTTCATGATCGATTCTCTTGTTCATCTAGCTTCCCTGCTGAGAGGGCCAGTTGCTTTTTTTAGCCACTGAACTTCTTGACTTAAAGGAGACACAATATCTTTTAAGTCAGAGTGCCTTTTTTCCAATCAGATAAACAGTTTATATTTTGTCCCAACTTGCTATCAATTTTTTGAATATTGTCAGATAATAGTTTAATTGAATCTGGCAGAATTTGTAGCTTTTTTATTGATGAATGAAGAGCTGACATGTTTTTGATTAGTTGTAGTGCTCAGTCTGGGGGACTGTCAGATATAGCAGTAGATCCTATATCTTTAGTTCCTTGATTGAAGCTGGAAACAGAGGGATCTAAATTGGAGAAATCTCCTGGAACAGACTTACATCAGAATTTTGGGCTGATTCTTCTGAGGGGCCTGAAAGAGCCTCAGGCTCCGCGTTTGAAGAAAAACCTTCTTTTTCATCGGAGGGCTGAGCAGTCTTAAGATTGGAGGCTGGATTCTTCTCTCTTCTCTCTTTTTGTTTTTCATAATCGACCTTTGGGGCCATGATTACTGGTTTTGCACCAGCCGGGTTGCAGCAATTTTTAAAGGGAAGTTTCAGTTGCCTGAGTCTGAAGAACGGCTGAGTGTCTGGTTTTTAAGATTCTCTCCAGATGCTTGAAAAAGCTTTGACAGTCTTTTTCCCCTTATATCAGCCTCTTGCTGGGCATCTCCCATGCGCAGTTACTAGTAAACTAAATTCACCGAATAAACAGAGAAATTTATGAAAGGGGGAAAAAGGGGTTCTTGGGAGGGCTTATGGCAAAGAAGACTTACTTTTTTGCAGACCTTTTTCATAAGCAATACAGTTCTTTACAGCTATATATATATATATATATATATATATATATATATATATTTTCATATTTATTCCTCCTCCCCCCAGCTCCAGTCTCCTCGGGAGCACCAAGGAGTCATCCCTTTGTGGTCCGCCCTACCTGGACAGTCCTCCGTCACCCATGTAACCTCAGATTACCCGCGGGCAGGGACGAGGTGGGCCCCAACACGCCAAGCAGTCTGTAGCGTCGGTCGGTCGGGTGCCAGGAGGGCGGCCGCAAATCGAGGGTAAGCTCCGGTGCTCCGACTCCACCGGAACTGAAGGGCATTTTCCCGTTTCTTGGGGAGTGGCTAGCACCCTGACGTCAAGGCATGGAACCGACGTCTGCCAGTCTCCGCCCCCTTCTCTACATCACCATTGCCCGCTGCATCTCCAGCCTCCGCCAGAGGGCAGCCGAGCACTGACTAGGGACCCCTGTCCCTCCCGGGAGAGGAGAGCTGTCCTCCAGATGCTCAATCCTCTCCCTCCTCTGCCGACCCCCAGCAACCCAGGCTTGTTCCCAAACCCGGGTCACCGGCGTGGCGCGAGGTGTGGCGTCAAGCGCCTCAACCCTCAGCGACCGGGCCGGGGCTTTATATATATATATTTTTTTTTATTCCTCCTCCTCTGCTCCCTGCTGGCACCTCCTTCGGGCCCTCAAGGTCCTTATCTGGTCTGTCTGCCATCCCCACGACCTACCTCAGCCCCAGATCGCAGCCCCTTGGAGTAGCCCGGTGTAACCCTTTGCCGGGTGGGTCCCCCTCCTTCAAGAGGGAAGGCACCGGTGGGGGTCGTCCAGCGCACTGCGGCATCGGCTCCAGGTGCTGCTGGGGTGGGAGGCCGTGGGGCCGTGACGGCAGCGAGGTGACCAGAGAGCCGTCATCTGGCCAGCCAAGGAGCCGATTTTCCGGTTTTCTCCCACAGAGAGTGACGCAGGTGACGTCATGGCGCACGCCGACGTCCGTCACTCCCCCAGATATTTTTTTTAAGCCCTGACACACTCTGCTATGCTCCTGGCCTCTGCCAGGGTCCAGCAGGTGCCCGCTCACATCTCCGCCCTCCCCCCTGGAGAAGGCGAGCTGTCTACGGATGCTCCAACCTTCTCCCCCGGCCGGCTGTCCGACAACCTGAGTCCGTTCCCGAACCCGGGTCACCGGCGTCGCAAGTGGAAATCCAGCCGCTGCGCCGACGAGCCGGCTCAAGATCTCAATAAAATAAAAATAATAATAAAAAAAAAAAAAAGTGGATAATATTTAGTAGCCCTTCTTAGGGCATTTTACAGTGGACACCATCTGTTATTAAAGAGCAGCTTCCTAGTTAAGAAATAGCTGCCAGCCCGAGTGTGGTCGATAACTGACCTGTGTCCGAGTCTCCATACAAAATCTGGCATAAATCCGTCCTTGCAATAAAAAGTTATAACACTCGTAAATTCGGATTTTCCCTTAGTGCTGAAAAAAGGAACAATTTCTGTCTGCAAACCACGCCGCCCACGCAGCCCCTGTTTTGTGATGTCACAAATGAAGGCTACGTGAGGCAGTCTTCCCATTACCTTGAGGCTGATATTTTTCATATTGTTGGGATTTTATTGAATCGATAGATCAACTAATAGGGTCCCTATTAGTTGATCAATCGCTTTAATTTATTAAAATCCCAACAGGAAAGTGTATAAAAACATGTGAAAATATCAGCCCCATAGTAGTGAATGGGGTGTGCGCTTACGAAGCCTTCATTTTGTGACATCACAAAACAGGGCTGCGCTGGCTGGCGTGGGGGTGTGGTTTGCAGACCGGGAAGTTGGTCCTTTTTCAGCTCTAAGGGAAAATACAAATTTACAAGTGTTATAACTTTTTATTGCAAGGACGGATGAATGCCAAATTTTGTACGGAGACTTGGACACAGGTCAGTTATCGACCACACTCGGGCTGGCAGCTACTCGGAAGCTGCTCTTTAAGCCTTTTTCAGGGCACTGTACCAGCCAAGGCACACTACTTATTAGCTCTTATTCGGAAACAGAAATGTAAACAAAAATCAACAGGACAGGTACAAATTCTGTAGGACAGTCAAAATAAAAATTCTAACTGTCCCTTGGACAGCCATCTACAAAAAAATTATTTCTAGCTCTGCGCAATACATAAAACATTACACCCTAAATTAGGAGTGCTGTACCGCCACCACGGTTGCATCTCTCTGCCAGCCTGCAGAGCTGTTGTTCAGAAAATGATCCTCCTTATATTTGACTATGGTGATACAGTTTACAGTGCTCCCCCTAAATCCACTCTTTCAAGACTAGACTCTCTCTTTCACGCCTTCTGTTGTTTTGCCCTGGCCTGCCCACCCCGCACGCATCACTGCGCCCTCCATATGTCACTCTTCTTCCCTTGAAGCCAGATGCTTGGCACACTGCTTTCTTTTATTGCCAAATGCTGGTTTGGCTCCTTCCCTTCCTACCTCTCCTCTTCCCTCTCCCTGCCACCCCCAAACTTGTATTCCCTTCGCAGCTCCCACTTCCGCTCCCTTGCAGTCCCCAGGACCTCCTCAGCCAGGCAGGCTGCTTTCTCCTACCGACTCCGTAAGCTCTGGATCACTGTCCCCCACCTTATCTGCTGTGCCTCTCCCCCCCCGTCTCTATCCCCCCTACTGCTTAACTTCACCTCCCATACCTATACCTGCAATTAAATTCTCCACTACTTGTGTCCTACGGCTTTTTCCCACCTCGCACCCCATCACAACCCTCAGTCTTAACTACCAAATGCCTTCCCCAGCCCCTCTCTTCACAAACTCCACTACCTCCCTCCAAGCGCCCTCCCTCTAAGTCATCCACACCCCTCCTACCTCTCCCACTGTCCTCCCTTCTCTACCACCTTCCTGTAACTCCTCTTGTATGCTGACTTTCTCCCTGCCTCCACCTCCTCTACCCTTCAGTTGTAGGCTGGGAATCCAATCTCATGCTGGTGTGCTCGTGACTACCCCTTGTGAGGTCTTCACCCCAGAGGGTCGATGACTTGCCTCTCCTCCCAACCTGCCCCTCCTCCTTCCCTGACCCAGTTGTTACTGGCCCTGAGGAGCGCCCCCCCAGAGGCTCTGTATTTTCTTGCCTGCACTGTTTATTTCACATTCCGACTTATTGTGCATAGTTGTTTTTTTGTTCTCCATGCTATTTCAATCACCGCTCATTAATTGTTGTTCATTTGTTGTATCTTATTCTGTTTGTGAAATCAAGTTGTACCTCCCCTGTCCCCATCCCCCCAGGACGCATCTGTAAATGAGCTATTTCAGCTCAGTGTGCCTTTCGTGGTGGAACGTTTCAAATAAATAAATATAGTGGAATAGGGAAGATAAAATAAAGAGTGAGGCCATCAGCAAGTTTTGGTGCTTGTATTTTGAGGCAGGCAGGATTTGGGTTTTGAGAACCAGTCCTAGACTTCTTGCTCTGCAAGTCTCCTCTGCTTGTATGCTTCTTCTAAAATAGGGGTCACCAGGAGCTGATAAAATGTGCTGCAAGCAAATTGTAGCACAGCACCCCCCCCCCTTCGCCGTTTTAATTCCCTTCTCATGATAAATCATTACCTTTGTGATGCATTGTTACAAGCACAGCTTTTACAAATATGCTACTTTGATAGGCTCATCATACCCTCCTTTAGTGGTGGGGGTGCTAAATTTATTGATCTATGGGTGGACTGAGAAACTAGAACAGCAGAAATCAGTGCTCAAAAAACTAATAAGGAGGTGCTGTACTAAGACATCATCAATCCAGTAATGGGAAAACTAACACTCACCTACCACTCTGCAACAAAAGTCATGGCAAAAATAAGCAAAGTGCAAAAACAAGTGACTATTCAGACTTACACATGTAAGGACAAATTCCTTACACAAGGTGGTAGCAGCCCTCTGAGGGTTACTACCACCTTCTGTGATTTATCTGTCCCTACGTGTGTAAGTTTGAATTAATAGTCACTTGTTTTTTGCTGTATTTGTTTGTACCATGACTTTTTGGTATACTAGCGGGTGAGTGCTAGATCTTCTTGGAGGACATCTCCCCCATTAGTCCACATCTTTGGAACAATAGCGGCCAGGCACTAGAACCACATGGAAACTCTTGCTAGCTAGGGGCCACCCACGATAATGTCATGCATCAGTGTCTATATAAATGTGAGCGACCCCAGCACTCCTGTCAGTTCTTTTCCTGCCATCGATCATCCTTCTTGGACCTGCTGAAGGAAATGTTGTCAGCTAGCCATTGCTGTTTATTCTTTTTACTTCCGCGTCATCTCTGCATGCTGCCAAAAAGTGATGTGGAGAGAACATTTACACAGGAGACACACACATGTTTCGTGTGTGCTGCTTGAGCCTTTCTCACAATGTGAGGACTTGTGAAATTTGCCAGAGCTTCAACCAGGCTACACAGTGATGCCACGAGAAAGCTCTAGAAAACTGCCATATCCTTAAAACTTTAACAGCCATGGAGAAGGAACAGGGCTCAGAATCTGTTGCAGCCTCACTGTGGGCCGAGAAGCGGCTGCCAGAGTTGAATGAATGGCCACAAGCATAAGCATAGAGATAAAGAGAACTCTGCATTGCCAATGAAATTGCAGTCGCCAGTGAGACAAGGTAATCCTACTATGTCATTGACTGCTCTGGCAGCGCTGACTACAGCCCCCCGACTGTTGATGAGACACCAAGGTTGGGGTTTGGCTTAGACGCTGCCATACCTACTATTGAAAGTGGGACGCCATCTTTATTGGGCCAAGGCCCGTAATCAACACAGGTAGTCCTGACCCCTGTCCAAGGTGCCGTTGACTCTCAAATTGGGCTGGCATCATTTTCAGAGATGATGCAATACATTCTGCCTGGCTTACCTATGCAGGCAGCTGTCTGGTCAATAGGACCTCAGAGTTCTCAAATACCATCGGCATATGCTAGCAGCACATTACAGTATACTGTACCTATTTCACTGGTGTACATTGCAGCTTCTGTTGTTGATAGGGACGTCGAAGACGAGATAGAATGTAATCCTGACCTCATGATGTTAGAGGAGGATTTAGAAGAAGAGTATGAGAGAGAACAATACATGCCACCATGATCTAGTTCTGCCCTGTCATCCTGCAGTGAGGACTTGGTGGTCTGTACCCCGAGGTCTTCTCCTAAGGACCTTACTTTTCAAGCCATGATGCAGCAAATGCAGGCTGCCATGGGCTTTGCTGTGGAGGAGGAAGACTCCACAAAAAGAAACCTCATGGAATTTTTGGAGATACCTTGTTCCCCCTCCATTATAATTTCATCTATATATATGCATTAGAGGATGCTTTTTTTGCTGCATGGTACAGGCCAAACTCACTGCCTGCAGTATTCTGGAAGGCTGATAAGCAGTATCCAGCCCTATCTGCAAAGTCTTATAATGCTAAACAGCCAGGAACTAATTCTGTTGTCATAATGACTGCTCATGATGGATCTAATGCAGCTAGATACATGAGCACTTTGCTTCCCAATAAATAATCTAGGAGGATGGATGGTGATGGGCAAGTGGATGTATGCCTCTGCCTCACTAGGCCTTAGAAATGCAAACTACCAGGCCCATATGATCAAATGTCGAAATAGCCTATGGAGGGCTGCAAAAGCCGCAGCCCAGACTTTGCCTGAAGGTTCTGCTAAGATTAAAACTTCAACATCTGATGTTGAGGTTGTCAAACATTTGCTGCACTCAGCCTGTGATGTTTCTGATGCCTCTGCCAGGGCTGCTGCTTCTGGCATTTGTATGAGGTGATATTCCTGGCTCAGGGTTGCTGGTTCTGCAACTGATGTGCAACATGTAGTTTTAAATGCTCCTTTTAGAGGAAACAAAATGTTGGTTATGATGTAGATTATTCCCCAAGAGATCTTCAGACGTCAAAAATGACTCTAAAGTCTGTCAAGTTCCTGTATCCCACTCCAGCTAGGGGTCATGGGAGGTACTTCTGTAACCAGCCTGCTGCCTGAGGTGGCCATGCCTATTATCAGCAAGGCAGAGGTAGGGAGGTGACACCCTTCCAGGTCCTCTTCCCCAAGGGGCCCATACAAAAGCACCCAAAACAGTAGGTACCGGTGGCACTGGCACTACCGGCTCCACGTGACTATTTACAGGATATACCCCCACTCATAATATTACATCAAGGAGTGGATGTGAAGGGCAGACTGTCCCTCTGTTGGAAACAATAAAGGGAGATTATAACATTGCAGGCTATCATTCCCATATTACAGACGGTACTGGCTTTGTTTTCTGAACATGATAAAAGCATACCATCATGTCAAAATTAGAGAAATTATAGGCAATACCTCTGCTTTGTCCTGAGGAGGAGTACTACCTGTTCAGAGTCTTGCCCTTTGGCTTGGCTTCTGCACCACAGGTCTTTACCAACTGCTTGGCAGTAGTGGCAGCAGCCCTTCAAAGGAAGGCTTGTATGTCGTTCCCTACCTGGATAACTGGCAGTTGAAAGCCAGTTCCAGGAAACATCTCTTACATATATTGACTCAGACAAGGCACTTGTACAAGGCCTTGGGGGTCACAGTACTTGCACTGAAGACTGTGATGACTCCCTATCAATGATTACAGTACAGAGGAGCACAGTTGATATACAGAAGTTGTCTATGGCCATTGGGATAATGACAGTGGGCAGTCTTTACATGAGAATCCCTCAGTGGACACTAAGAGTCCAGTGGGCAGTGAGGTTACGATAATGGGATCTGTCCTATGGCTTACATATGTCAGCCGGACATCTCCCAGATCTCCAAAATGTCTTAGCAGACGAGTTCTGTAGGTCACAGTTCAGAATTCACAAATGAGATCCATGGACATCCATGGTAAATGACCTCTTCACAAGATAGGGTCATCCAGAGTGGGACCTTTTTTGTGTCCCCATGCAACGCAGAACTGTAATGCTTGTGCTTGATCACTCTAGGCCTTGGAGTTTTCTGGTGAGATGAGTTGCCTCTCTTTTGGAAAGGGAAATTTATATATGAATTTCCCCCAGTTCCAGTACTACAGAGGGTACTGCTCAGGCTGTGGAGGGAGAGTGCCACTCTCAGCCTCATTGCTCTATTATGGCCTCACCAGATATGATTTCCTCTTCTGCAGCAGAAGGCAGTGGAGCCTTCTTTCCCTCCTACCAGTGTGTCGGGGCCTGTTGTCACAGGACAGGGGATCTATGGTTCATCTGGACCTGAAATCCCTACATCTGCCTACGTGGCTCCTGAAGCTATAGCCATTGCACGTTTTGGGGTATCCCTGAAAGTTGCTGATGCGCTGATTGCCTTTTACCAGACATACCCATTCCTTGAAATGGAAGCGGTTCACTCTGTGGGCTACCTCCAGGAATTTGGAACCATTTACATATCCTGTAAATGTGCTAGAATTCTTGCTGTCACTGTCAAACTCTGGTCTACAGTATTCCTCACTTAAGGTGCAGTTGGCCACTTTATCAGCTTTCCATGCCCTTGTTTATGGTTGTATGATGGCCCAATTAGAAGTATCCTTTACGTTTCTGAGAGGCACCCAGTACCAGGACTGGGATATGATGATCCCAGGGTATAGAATATTCAGGAAATACAGGACTAAGGGGAAAGGGGTGGGGGGTGGTATTCTGTATACGGAAGGGATAAGGTGTATAAGGGAGGAAGGGGAGGAAGGCAGAACAGAGGCCCTATGGATGCAGTTTCAGGACTCGAAAGGTAGGACACTGAGAATGGGGGTAGTATAGAGACCACCAGTGCAAGGGGATGACCTGGATAGAGAGCTATCTGAACAAATCAGAAGGATCTGTAGGAAGGGGAACACAGTGGTGGTGAGGGATTTTGACCTACCTGGGGTGGATTGGAGCACTCCAACCACTGCAAGGGAGCAGGTCTTACTAGAAGCATTTCAGGACAGCTTCCTGGTGCAGCTGGTACATGAGCCGACTAGATTGGAGAGGATGCTGAACCTGGTACTTTCAAATGGAGAGGCTGTAAGAGAACTGGGGGTGGAGGACCCTCTGGCTGGGAGTGACCACCACTTGGTGTGGTTCATGCTCAGTATGGATAGGGAAACAGGGGGTATGGGGACTAGGGTGATTGACTTTAAAAGGGCGAACTTTAAAAGGATGGGGGAAATTTTGGGTAGGTCTCTGGCAGAAATTCAACCAGACATGGATATTTTGAAAAATGGGATATTATTAAAAAAGGGCTGACGGAGGCCACTGGAACTTGTACAAAGACAAGGAGTAAGAAGGGAAGGGCAAAGAAGCCCAGTTGGTTGACTCGAGAGGTTATGGAGGGGGTGAGAGCCAAGAGGAAGTCATTTCGGAAACTCAAGACATCGGGTAGAGGGGTTGACAAGGATGAGTATACGAAGAAGCCAAGGCAGGTTACCAGGCTAGTCAGAGCGGCCAAGCTTCAAGAGAGCTGAAACTGGCACAGGGTATTAAGGAAGGAGAAAAGAACATCTTCAGATACATTAGAGAAAGAAGGAAGAACAAGGACCAGATTGTGAGGATTAGGAAGGAAGGAGGGTGGGTGGAGAAGGGGGTGGATCAGGCAGAGGCATTAAGTGAATACTTCTGCTCTGTGTTCACGAAAGAGAAAGGGGAGCAGATACCCCAAGGGAGATGTGGAGTGGGTAGTGGGGAGGAGGGGGGGTGACTGATGTAGGGATTACAGGGGACAGGGTTCTGGAAGAGTTAAGGGCACTGAGGGTGGACAAAGCACCGGGACCAAATGGCATTCACCCTAGGATACTCAGGGAGCTAGCAGAGATCCTGGCAGGATCACTGGCTGACCTGTTCAATACGTTCCTGGACACAGGCTGCATACCACAAGACTGGAGGATGGCCCATGTGGTGCCCATTCACAGAAGTGGCCCTAGGGATGAACCAGGCAACTACAGACCAGTGAGCCTCACATCAATTGTGGGGAAGCTCATGGAGACAATCCTAAAGGAGAGGCCAGTGACCTTTTTGGAGGACAGTGGTCTCCAGGACAGCCAACAACACGGGTTTGTCTTGGGCAGATCCTGCCAGACAAATCTAATTATTACAACTGGGTGACCAGGGAGCTGGACAGGGGCCATGCGGTGGATGTCCTGTATTTGGACTTCAGCAAGGCCTTTGATTCCGTGACGCATGGGAGGCGGGGGGGGGGAAGCTGGAACACATAGGGGTGGGAATGAAGATGACCAGATGGATCATCACCTGGCTGAATGAAAGGCAGCAGAGGGTGGTGGTGGTGGGGAACCCTCATCACCAAGGGAAGTGATGAGCGAGTTGCTACAGGGATCAATACTGGGACCAGTGCTGTTTGAGATATACATAGCTGATATCTCACGGGATCTGGAGTAGGATCAGTCTGTTCGCTGACGATACGAAGATGGGAGCTATGGTAGATGACATTGAATGGTGGAAGGGGCTGCAGGAGGACCTGACCAAACTACAGGCGTTGTCAGAGATGTGACAGCTGGGGTTCAATGACAAGAAGTGCAAGGTACTGCACTTTGGAGCTAGGAACCAGAGGAGGAGCTATCAGCTGGGAAGGGTGCAGCTGGAAAGCACCGAAGAGGAAAATAATCTGGGGATGCTTATAACGGGCAACATGAACAACTCAGCTCAGTGCAGAAAGGCAGCAGCAAAAGCCAACAGGATGTTGTTGTGCAGCGAGGGGAATCTCCTTCAGAAATAGGGAGGTGATCCTTCCCTTGTACAGATCTCTGGTCAGGCCACAACTGCAGTACTGGTGCCCATTCCTGAAGAAGGACATCAAATTGTTGGATGGTGTGCAACGTAGAGTGACCAAGATGATCCAGGGATTGGAGGGAAAGTCCTACAGGGATAGATTGGGCGAGCTGAACATGTACTCCCTGGAGGAGAGGAGAGATAGGGGGATATGATTGAAACCTTTAAATACCTTAAGAGGATAAATAAGGCTAATACAGAAGGGATTTTCCAGCTTAGAAGAGGGAGGTATATGAGAGGGCATCAGCGGAGATTGGAGAGGGAAGAGTCAAGAGGGAAATCAGGAGACATTTTTTCACTGAACGGGTGGTGGACAGGTGGAATGCTCTGCCTGGGGAGATGGTATCCTCTAGTATGGTAGGCAGCTTTTAGAGGGGTTGGGACAGGGTGAGGGGGAGTTGTGATGAAGAGGAGTGGGGCAGCTGCAAATTGAGGCGCTAGCTGCGCAATCGAGCAGAGTCGATAGACCATAAGGCCTGGTTCTGCTGACATTTTCATATGTTCGTATGTACGTATTTTTCATATGAAACCTCCTAGCTGCAATCCAGTCCCAACTTGGGACTTGAATTATGTGTTTGAGAAACTGACATTGGCTCCTTTTGAGCCAGCTGTGAGTTGTGGCCCATATTTCCCATAATGTAAAAGTTTGTTTTTGTTGCAATGACTTCTGTTCGAAGGATTTCCGAGCTTCAGGCTCTAATGTGTGAGCCTCCTTATTTGATTTTTCACAGTCTCTTTGCGTACAAATCCAAAGTTTCTACCAAAGGTGGTACCTGAATTTACACTAGATCAAACTATACACCTTCTTGTTTATTACCCTGAGAATACCAGTCAGGGTGAGCACTGCTCTGTACTTTAGATGTACATAGAATATTCAGATACTATGTGAATCGCATCAAGGACTGGAGAAAGTCCTCTCAGCTTTTTGTTTTTTTCACTCCTTGGAAATAGGGCGCTCCTCTTTCTAAACAGCACCTGTCCAAATGGCTTGCACATTGTATTATGTTCTATTATAGGAAGTATAGTAAGGTACTTCCTGTTGCAGCTGTTGCTTACTTCAGAAATGTTTCTGCGACTGACATTTGTGCTGCAGCGCCATGGAGCACTGCCTACACCTTCACTAAACATTAAAGCCTGGACATAGTCTCTCATAGACATGTGGGTTTTGGGCTTGCTGTACTGCAAGGCCTGCTATCCTGAATATCTCTCAGACTGTAACCACCTCCCAGCTGGTGTTTTGGAGTGCTTGGGAATTGTGCCAAAGGTGTGGGCCGATGGAGGAGATATCCTTGAAGAAGAATGAACAGTTGCGCACTTACTGTAACAGTAGATCTTCGAGAGAATCTCCTCCATTAGTCCATGCCATCCCTCCCTCCGTCCCCTTTCTGCTTCAGTGAGGGTTGCAACAGATATTGTGCAACAGAACCTAATATGTGCATTATATATCCAGTTCTGTGCCTCGCCTTATATGCCTTGGCTGGTTTTATCTCCTGGTGCCCCATGGCTGGAGGTCCTTCGAATCTAATCTCTGGGGGAACTAAGGAGTGATGGAGTCACACATGTTTATATAGATGCTGATGCATGATGTCATTGTGGGCGGACCCTGGCTAGCAGAAATTTCCATGTGGTCCTAGTGCCTGGTGGCTATAATTCAAAAGTTGTAAACTAATGGAAGAGATTCTTTTGATGAGATACTGTTACTGTAAGTAAGTAACTGTTCTTTTTCCCTGTTACTGGACTGAGAAACTGTTCCTTTTTATTTTTAAACAGCAGGTGCTAGTTTACAACACCTCTTATCATGCATACTGTTTTGTCCAGACTTTAATGATTATTGTTACACATAGATAGTGCATGAGAGTGGGCTGTGGTAAGGTTTGAATAGTGACTTGGCCAACATAATGAAGTGCTAGTTGAAAGATTTCCTATACAACTCATCCCCAAATAACAAAGGATCTGCATACCTGTAATGCCTACACTGCATTTTATGCTTAAAAAGAGTTTGTATTAAACTACCACCTGGGTTCTCTGTGGCTGGCACTGATTACACTAGCTGATTGTTCACTGTCGTCCATTTTTGCTGATCAAGCAAATTGACATTGAGTATGATCCTACGGTCCAGGGAATGGAATGAAAAAAAATGGAAAAACACAAGGTAAGACAAAATGAGAATGACTGCTTTGGCATCTTTCAGCACCTTTGCTATTTTTTTATTAATGGTAGTGCATGGACTATAGAATAGTTTAAAATTAAAATTTCTGTGAGGCACTTCCATGTCAGCTTATCCCCACGGCACAAGAATTTGCATATCCATGATGCTTTGTGTTAGGTTTTATTTATTTAGTTTTTGTTTACCGGTTAGGTGTGCTAGCCATGAAATTACTATTTTCAGGCACGACCCGGGAGAGTACAAACAATCATAGACAAAGTACAAGGCATGAGTATCGGAATATTACATATAGCATAGGTCAGAGTCAGTTAAAAGGAGACATACAGCCCATGAAGCATAGCATGATATCAACAATCACATATACAGTCAAATATCATACCATAACATGACATATTAGAAATTACATCGGGTCAGACAAGGTAATTAACACTGCAAGTGGAAAACGAATAGCACCACAGGGTGGTCAGAAATATATGTCAGGGTTTGTCACAGTAGTGAGATGCAGGGCTCCAAATACTATAGGGGGAGACAGGATTAGACCAGGTTGAGGTATGCTTGGGGAGTGTGCAGGAGGTTAACATAAGGTTGGTGGAAGTTTAAGTTGGATCAAAGCAGGAGCAAAGGTCAGCTTGGGGTGGATGATGGCATGCTTTAGAATACATGTGCATACCTTGAAGAGAGAGCTACAAAAAATAAAAAAATTAAATTATCTGTTTTCTACTCCTCTTGTTGCAAACTGCCTTAGCTTCTCATGTGTCATGCCAACTGTAATGGACGTCTCATAGCTTGGTATTATAGTTTCATAGCAAAGGGATGCATTGTAAAATGCCATCTTGTCCTGGGGGGATTACACAAACCAATTGCTTACTGTTGTTCCCTTTTGCTGATCAAGTAGAATGACACTCAGTATTGCCTCACATTGCAGATGATGTAATGGAGGAAAAGTTATGAAAGAAAGGAGGTTGAAGAAAAGAAAGCAAAGTGTAGTTTAGCACTTCTCAGAAGCACTGATATATTAAAGTGGTTCAGGCCATCGCTAAGAGCCCCACACCCAAGTGTGAGGCCGATCCCAGTTTGTACTTTGTGTGGAAAAACTTTTTTTTTACTATTTACTGTAGTGTAGTAGATTGTATCAGACTGTTTCTCTTGATTTGCAAGCTGACATTTTCTGTAATTACACATCCCAGAATCCCATACAGCTGACATCAGAGGATGGCTGCAGCTGAGGGAGATTCAGTAGCCTGCAGTGCATAGTAGAGGTTTCATAAGCTCTGATCTTTTGTTTGCTGGTCTTGCTCTCCTGGACCAGCAAGCATCCAATCAGAGGTTATAAAAGCTTTAACATGCACTGCAGGCTTTTGAATCTTCAGCTGCTGCTGCAGTCCTCCTCTGATGTCAGCTGGAGGGGATTTGTAATTACAGAAAATGTTAGCTTGCAAATCAACTGAAACAGTCTGATACAATCTACAGTACTGCAGTAAACAGTAAAAAAATAAGTTTCTAGGGACATGGATATGTTGTTCATCCACACTATCTGGCAGGTATCCTTGCCGCTTTAAGTCTTGCCGGAAGGTCTTCAAGCTGGCTCCTCCCACCCACCCGGGTGGTAAAACTCTCGGCTCCGCCCCATGACGCCAGATCTTCCTTACTGCTTGGAAGCTCAGGTTCCCTCCTTAGCACTCTGCATTTTAGACTGGATCCTAACTCTTCGGTTTGTCCGAAATTGGTTTTAAAGTTTTCTAAACTTCGGTCTTCATCTTCCCTCGCGGCTGCGATGGACACATCTGTTCCTGGCTTTCGGAGGTGCCCTTGCAGGCAGAAGATGTCCAGGACGGATCCGCACTCCATGTGCGTCTACTGCCTAGGCCTAGATCACGACCCGCAGGCCTGCGAGTTGTGCCGCTCTTTCTCAGCCAACGTCCTGGACGATCGCTCTGCCCGACTAGGCTTCGGGCGCCCAAAGCGTTCCGCTGGTAAAATCTAAAGAGCTCGTTGGGCAGTGTCCACGCGGCTGGCTCGGCTGAGCAGCTCGAGCAGTTGATCGCCCTCGAGGAGGAGGCGGCCCAGGCTGCATCTTCCTCCTCCTCGGCCGCGGCATTTATCCCGCTCTCTCTGAGTTCCTCGTATACGGCTTTGTTCAAGGAGCTTTGTCAGTCCCTTTCCACGAAAGGAGAGGGGCCTTCGGGACATTATTCTCGGCCCAAGAAAAAGGAGTTGAAAGGTAAGTCCCACCATCGGCATTCGTGGGAAGCGGGAGAGGTCCCCTTCCCCGGACAGCCGACCGTCGACTTCGGTCGAGGCTGCGGCTGAGGCTGCTGGCTTCACGGTGCCCCCATCAGGCCAGCCTGCCGAGACTCCTGTCGACGAAGTCGAGATTTTTCTCAATCTGTTAGATGGGCTGTCGACTGGAGAAGCCGACAACCCTCCTTCACTGGTTCCCCCGGTGGATACCGAGGATCTGCCTGCACCTTCTGGGCCGCAGTCCTCGGTTAAAGTGCCCAAGCCGAGGGAAGAGCGGGTGTCTCCGGCCCCTTCCCAGACCCACCCTCGGTCCCCGAAGGTCCGGTCTCGGACCTCTTCTCGGTCCAGCTGTTCCCGTCAACATCGGCGGTCACCGGTCATTACGAAGTAAGCGGCGGCGCGTTCTTCGTCCCTCTCCTCGGGTGAGGAGAGGCTGCGGCGCAAATTGCGCCGGTGCTACGAGGACCTTATGTGGCAGCAGTTGCTGTTGTCTGGGCCTAAGCCGACCCTGGCCATCAAGTGGCTGTCGCCTGAACGACCGAAGCAACCACTCGTTCCAGTCGAGTTGCCCGCTCCAGGGCCAGTTGCTCGGCCGAAACCAGCTGCTCCACTGATTGTGGTGGAACCTCTGCCTCCACAACCGAAGTCGGGGGCACCACCCAAGAATTCTCGGTTGGGTCACAGTCTGCCCCACAGGTTGTTGGTCACCCTCACTCCCGACCATCCTCGGCAGGTGGAGGGTGGCTCAGGGCCAAGGCAGCTCTTCGCAGACTCTTCAGAATCCGACGACGCCGACTCCTCCCTGTTCTCCAGGCAGTTCGATCTGGAGTCCTCCGGGGGCCAGTCAGTGGACGATAGCCCATCGTCCTTCCTGGGTCTGCTTCGACTCATCTCAGAGTCCACCGGGATGCAGCTCGAACCCGTATCCAAAGGGCCAAGTATCCCCTGACGGAGATTCTGGACCGAGGGGATTCTCCCACGGAGGCCTTTCCGGTGGTTGAGGCCATTGTCGGCCCAGCCTTGGAGCTTTGGCAGCGGCCTGCTTCCTGTCCTGTGCCCTTGGCCTGGATGGCCAGGAAATATGCGGTCCCTACTGGCTCTTTGCCCAGTTTCTCGGAGCACCCCTCTGCCGAGGGGTTAGTCACTGACAGCGTTTTCCGGCGTTCCGGTAATGCTCGGGATGTGGATAAGCCCCCGACAAAGAGTCCAAAAAGCTGGACTTTGCTGGGCGCAAGGTGTATGCTGCGTCCTCCCTCGGCCTCCGACAGGCCAGCTCGGCCGTGCTGATGGCACACTTCTCCCACGCCCTCTTGGGCTCCCTTGATGAGGTTGTTCCTCATCTCCCGCCTGACCTGCAGACCACAGTCCGCCAGGTGCAGGACCAGGGTAGGGCGGTGGCGTAGCAGCAGCTCCAGACTGCTCTGGACATAGGTGATTCCTGTGCCAGGTCAGTAGTGGCCACGGTGGCCATGCGACGCAGGGCGTGGCTGAGGATATCCACCTTCACGGCGGATATCCAGCACAAGTTGGCGGATGTCCCCTTCTTGGGGACTGACCTCTTCGGCCCTGGAGTGGAGGGACACCTCCAGCGAATCGAGAAGTCCAGTGCCACCCTGGACTCGGTCACCTCCATCCAGAGGGACAAAGGCCGCCGTCAGCAGCAGAAGTCCTTTCGTCCTTCAGTCCCTGCTTCTCGACCGGCCCAGCAGCACCAGCAACAGGGCCAGCAGGCTCGTGTTTGGCGTCCCAAACCCAAGCCGGCGGCTTCCTTCAACAGGAAGCAAGGAGGCAAAGGCCCAGGAGGTCCCTCAGCCGGTTCTTCCTCCAAGCCTGCCCAGTGACGGGTTGAGGGGTGCCGCTCCCAGCCTCGTCACTCCCCCCTGGGTTCCCCCCGTGGGGGGACGGCTCCGCCACTTCCTTTCCGCCTGGTCTGCTATCACCATGGACCACTGGGTGTTGGAGGTGGTAGGAAAAGGCCTGCCTCTGGAGTTCGAGCAGGTCCCACCCTTTCGAGCCGTCGCCCCTCGGGGGGTCACAGGGTCTGCAGCCTCGCTGCCGGCCCACCGAGCCGATATTGCCCTGCTCCTCGAAAAAGAGGTGAGCAGGAAGATCGCGGATCCTCCTCCAGACCCGGGGTTTGTGTCCAGGTACTTCCTGGTCCCAAAACGGACGGGGGGCTGGTGCCCCATTCTCGACCTGCATGACCTGAACAAGTTCCTAAGGTCTCGAACCTTCAGGATGGTCACTCTGGCTCAGATAATCCCATCCTTGGAACGAGGCATGTGGTTCTGTTCCCTGGAACTCCAGGACACATTCTTTCACATCCCAATCCGTCCGTCCCACCAGCGATTCCTTCACTTCAGAGCGGAGGGATCCCTTTGCGAGTTCTGGGCCATGCCCTTCGGCCTCTCTCCAGCTCCCAGGGTCTTCACCAAATGTATGGCAGTGGTGACAGCATTCCTGCGGCACCGAGGGGTCCGGGTGTACCCTTACCTGGACGATTGGCTGCTAGCAGCCCCCTCCAGACAGGAGGTGGAGCGGTCCAGAGATCTGGCCCTCCAGGTTTGCTCTCAGGTTGGCCTCCTCATCAACGAGGCCAAGTCGGAACTCGTGCCAAAGCAGGTGATACTGTTCATTGGGGCAGAGCTCGACTCTCTGCGAGCCAGAGCATGGCTCCTGGTGGACAGGGCCGAGGTTCTTTCCTCCTTTGCCCAATCATTTCTGGTTGGGCAATTGCGCCCTGCCCGGGACTTCCTGTGCCTCCTGGGCCTCATGGCGGCCTGCACCAACGTGGTCCGTTGGGCCCATTGGTACATGCTTCACCTTCAGTGGGGACTGGCCAGCCAATGGTCACAACGCTGCGATCCGTTGGACCAGCCCGTGACAGTGACCCAGGAGATGTGGATCGCTCTCCAGTGGTGGATCGTTCCAGCACATCTGCAGGAGGGCATCCCGTTCGTCCCGATGGTCTCTCTCTCGACCGATGCATCTTTGATGGGTTGGGGTGCCCATCTGGGGGAACACCGAGCGCACGGCCTCTGGTCCCCTCGGGAGTCCCATCGCCACATCAACCTGCTGGAGCTCCGAGCGGTCCGTCTAGCTCTCACCACCTTCGCTCCGTTTCTACGGGGTCAAGTGGTTCAGGTCCAGATGGACAACACCACGACCATGTACTATCTGAACCGCCAGGGCGGGACGCGCTCCATGCTGTTATGCAAGGAAGCTCTCCGCATATGGTCCCTCGTGCGCAGCCTGGAGGCGGATCTCCTAGCCATTCACATGGCAGGAGCCTCCAACACCCTGGCCAATGCCCTAAGCCGGATAGGGGCTGCGTCTCACGAGTGGTCTCTCCTGCCGGAGGTAGTACAAGATCTGTTCTCCCACTGGGGCACGCCTCAGGTGGACCTGTTTGCCTCCAGGGAGAATGCGAAGCTGAGTCTGTTCCATGCCCACCCCCCTCAGCAGGGCTCGCTGCAGGGGGATGCCTTCTCGAGGCCGTGGACCCTGGGCCTCTTCTACGCCTTTCCCCCATTTCCCTTGATCCACAAGGTGCTTCTCATGGCGAGGAGTGACAAGGCGCAGGTGATTCTGGTAGCCCCAGACTGGCCCCGCCAGTTCTGGTATCCAGATCTCCTCAGCCTCAGCTCCAGGCTCCCGAGGTGGCTTCCAGCCCTCCAGGACCTGATCTCAGTCAACCAGGGGAAAGTATTCCATCCAGACCTTCAATCCCTGCACCTGACAGCCTGGTTCCTGAGCGGCTAGAGTTCCAGGCTTTGGGTCTTTCCGACGAGGTCCTCAACATCGTTGAGGCATCCCATAAGGAGTCGACCAGGAAATGCTATGCCTTCAAATGGAAGAGATTCTCCATTTGGTGTCAGGGGAAGGGCTTGGACCCTTCCGACTGCCCCTTGGCAAGCATTCTGGACTACCTGTGGTCCCTTTCTCAGCAAGGGCTTTGGTCGACGACCCTTAAGGTGCACCTGGCAGCCATCTCTGCTTACCGGGCGCGGGCCAGCAAGCAGTCGGTGGCACAGGAGAAGGTGGTCTGGCGCTTTTTCAAAGGCCTTGACCACATTTCCCCTCCGGTGCGAGAACCTCCACCTCCGTGGGATCTACTGCTGGTATTGGCCAAGCTTATGGGAAAGCCATTCGAACCAATGCACAGGTGCGATATTTCACACCTGTCGTGGAAGACCGCCTTCTTGGTGGCTATCACGTCAGCCAGAAGGATGGGAGAGCTCCAGGCGCTTTCCATCAAGTCTCCTTACCTGGTCTTCCACAGGGACAAGGTTGTCCTGCGCCCCAACCCGAAATTCCTTCCGAAGGTGGTGTCGGAGTTTCACCTTAACCAGGTGTTGACTCTGCTGGTGTTCTACCCCAGTCACACCTCGGAGGCCGAGTATAGGCTCCATACTTTGGACCCTAGATGAGCGCTCGCTTATTATAAGGAGCGGACGGCTGAAGTTCGGGGAGAGGTTCGCCAGCTGTTTGTCACCTACGCTGAAGCCGCACCTGGCGGACCTGCAGCAAAGCGGATGATAGGCAGGTGGGTCGCCTCCTGCATAGAGCTCTGCTATAGGTTGGTGGGCATGGAGCCTCCCAGAGGGATAAGAGCTCATTCTACCCGCCATACCGCTGCATCGGTAGCTGCTTCCAGGGATGTCCCTATCCAGGATATCTGCAGGGCTGCTACCTGGAAGTCGGCACATACCTTTATTACCCACTACCACATCGACCTTGAGTCACGACAGGATGCTGGTTTTGGGGCCTCGGTTCTCCAGTCTCTCTTTCCCAAGTAAGTATCGGGGGGGGTGTGCCTTGCCTCCCTCCTCCTGGAGAACTGCTAGGAGTCTGCCAGATAGTGTGGATGAACAATATATCCATGTCCCTAGAAATACAGGTTACTCACCTGTAACAGGAGTTCTAGGAATGGTATATGTTGTTCATCCACACGACCCACCCGACCTGCCCGGCTTCGACGCACAACCTGAGCTTCCAGCGGGCCAGATCTGGCGTCATGGGGTGGGGCCGAGAGTTTTACCACCCGGGTGGGTGGGAGGAGCCAGCTTGAAGACCTTCCGGCAAGACTTAAAGCGGCAAGGATACCTGCCAGATAGTGTGGATGAACAACATATACCATTCCTAGAACTCCTGTTACAGGTGAGTAACCTGTATTTTTTGCACACCAAGTACAAACTGGGATTAGCCCCACACTTGGGTGAAGGGCTGTTAGTACTGACTGTTCCCTTATAATCAAATACTAGTGTATGACCTGTAGAATAGTATAGAATTGACATCTATATTGTGTTTTTGATATACTGCATCCCAAAGTAATTTGCAAGCTATTTTTATATGCAGGACAGCCTGGCCACATTTCATTTTCTGTGGGGTACTGATTCTGCTTGAGACAACTTGCTGCTACATTCAGTGGTACTTTGCTTGAGCTTTGGCCTGGTGAGTAAGAGAGTTGTACTTTAGTAGCAATTCTGGCAAGTAATATTTGGAAAAGCTTTTATTGTGTGGCTGGTTGCACTCCCAGCCTTAACAGCGGGTCAAAAAAGCGTCAATCTGTAGTCTTTATTACTATATCTTAGTGGTTTCGATCTAAAGCATGAGTGGGAAACATTTCTGCTGGTTATCTTTGTTGGGATATTTCTGCTTTGACATGTGTTGCTACCCAGGAAGCAGCTGTGTCTTAAATGAATTCAGCCGGCGGATGGGGTAAGTGCATATTTTTTCTGAACTACCTGTGCCTTTTCACTGTATCACCCCCTGTGTCCCCTCCCTCCAGCATGTTCCCTGGTGCCAACTTTTCCTACATATAGTCTTATATTAATTATATATTCTTTCAAAGACAGTATCTAATGAAGTATAACTTTTGATGCACTTACTGGCAATTTAATGACACAGTCCTTATTCGTAAATATGACAATGGTTTATAGTTAACAAACAAATCTCCAGTGACACTTGAAAGACCATTATGCTAGAAATGCAAGTGGAATACAATATAACCAGCCTTCATGCAGCATTGTCTTTTATTTTCATCATGTATTTATGCTCCTAGTCTCTGGCCGGTTCCCTTCTGCTCTGGTCATCTCAGCCCCATCACACACCTTTTCTGAACTTACAGTACCTCCTTCGTTGACTTCCCAACAGAATACCCTCAGTGGCAGGGCCATTAGGGCCGACCAGGTACCTGCGGAGCATAGTCCAGATTTTTTCCAGAGGAGGGCCCATTCGGTGGTTCAGGGCCTGCAGGAGACTAGAACTTCATCCTGCCGGTCGAGGATTTGCCTTCACTGTTTTCTCCCAGTGATGCACTGTGCACGAGCATGCAAGCAAGCACAAGTGCACATACACAGGTGCTTGCTGGCAAGCTTGTCCCTGTTCTGGATGCTCTGATTGTGCTTCCTCTTGGCCTCTGCCAGATGGCAGGGAAGCAGCAGAGTGACTTCTCCCCGTCTCCAAGGGGGAGCTGTCCATGAGGCACTCATCCACTCTTCCTTGGCCAGCCTCCATGCAACTCAAGTTCATGCCTAAATTTAATCGCCTGTGAGGCAAACAGTAGGGCTAACGCCATACCATCTGGTTGACATTATAGCATGGTTTCTTAGAGGGGATCATTCATGTAGTTGGGGCTGTTCCCGAATTGCACTTTAGGGCAAAATACTAAATCTTCACTTTTTTTTTCTTTAAATCTGTCTGATCCTGCCATTGCTTCAATTATGAACATATGAAGAGAGACATTCTTAAGCATCTAATAAACTATCACAGCTCAGCTGATGTCACAGCCAGGATTGGTCGCAGGAAAGTACATATACTTTAACGAGTAAAGGAGCTCAAATCGAAAGCTCTGTTTTGCCAGTCAATGTCCCACTGTACCCCTGAAGCTATGCTCAGGTCTTGCTACCTGTCCACAGCCTGGGGCGTATGTTGGGAGAGTAGCCCAGCATAAGGGAGGTTTAGAAAGCTTCCTTTCTGAGTACAGTACATTGAATCTTCCGTAGCTGATCCCTGGATGTGATGTCAACCACGGGGGATTGTTTTGTGGAATGCTACTGTGTGGCTTTCATTACATTTGTGGGACAGGATCAGACAGATTTAAAAAGATGAGAAGTGAGTGAAAATGTTCTTTTGCACTAAAAGTGCAAGTCGGGAGGAGGGCCCACACAATAGATATGTGGCTGGCTACGTGGATGTTCCCCTCAAGAATCAATACCCTTTAAACTAGCAGGAAATTACTTTTACATGTTACCTGCTTTATTTCAAATTAAATGTTTGCAAGGCACATTTGTGAGCATTACATTTTTGTAAGTATGGTACATTAATTTCTGAGCACTATGGCCTTGTTCTTGCCCTTCTATTAATAGGCCACTCTGCCTTTCCTTGGTGGATGAACTGAGGCAAAAACCCTCTGCCATTTGCAGATTTTGCTATCTTTGGTTTATTGTTGTGTACAGGGTAAGGCATTTCACCATTTCAGTGAGTAAAGATTTAGGGAATAGGGCTGGTCCAGTGGGCTAGCAGTAAGCACTGCCACTTACCATGTGGGAGATTAGGGGGCCCAGTTAGGCCCGGTAGGAGGCTAAGTATGCCATGAGATGTGCGATGCCTCGGATTAAGATTTGCAGCAACTGCGTTACACAGGTCTCTGATGTCTTTTTGGGAGGGGGGGCACACACAGCAGAGCTTTCTTCCCCTCCTGGTCCCCCTTCCGTCATTCAGCGTGGACATGGACCACATACAGTAAGTGACCCATGTCTGGCCACTAGGTCTGGTGTCATACACTAGCAGATCCAGCTGTGTAGTGAAGTAGTACAGACTACCCCTTAGGCCTGAACCACTACCTATTTTAGCTTAGTTTCAGTTTTAAAAGGGAACTATTTACATTTTTAGGTTAAATGCTAATCCTTGACAAAAATGCTTCTGCCTTTTAAAAAGGTCTAGCTCCCTATCTGATGTCCCATGCAACCCCTAAACAGGTGGCTCATCTCCCCAACTTCTATGCTGAACGAATTTTTACATGTGGACCCTTCCTTGGGGGAACAAGCTGTGTCATAATTACTGGAGGTGACTGGAGTGTGACACAGATTCATAAGATACAGCAGAGCTACAGTGTTTTGGGAAAGGGGATGCTGTGTGGGGTGAGGATGATGAATGTGGGGACATCAAGAGAGACAATATCAGAAAAAGGGTGTGGAAAACAAATTATATAGGGAGACGGGGGTATGTGTGTGAACTCCCAAGTCTCAGTCTGGAACTGAACGAGGCCAAGTGTGTCACAAAGGTGAAGGGCCATACTCGTGGGTAGTTTGACTATTTGTACATCCACTGATGGTTGCCCAAGGAGTGGCACTGAAGGTAACCACTCACACGCTTTTTGGGCTGGGATAAGGGCACTGCTTAGGCCTCACTTTTTGAGACAGGAGATGGGGTTAAAGCAGTAGTACTAGATAAAAAAATTGGATCTTTGGAAGCAGTTTGTTTCCTGTGCTATGTTGAGCACTTACTTGGTAACCTTTCTTATTTTCGCTGTACTATCACCCTGTTATTTGCTCAGTTTTTCTTTGTTTTTGTTTACATTTCTTCCACCCGCCATTTTGAATTGGAACCCTCTGCTGCCAACCGCACATGCGCATAACTCACAGCACTACACAGGGACAGTGGGAACGTGCAGCACAGGCTCCCACGGAAGTAAACAAAAGATGTGATGCGATATGAAGGGGGAGTTCAGCTGCAAATTAGGCAGCATCCATATTTACTGTAGCTCCACAACAATGGAGAAAAAATTTAAATATCTAAAAAACTAAAGATCACTAGGAAAAAATATTTACAGATACAGAAACCTGAACTATGGCTGCATGCTTCCAGCCAAAACACATAATTTTGATAATCACTTCCCGATTATCTAGTACTGCTACTTTCTTTGCTCATTGCTGGTTATTTCTGAAAGATACCTGCCTATGAATTGCATACTGTAGCTTATCATAGAGACAAGAAATAAAGCCAAAGAAACAGGTTTAAACAAAGGATACAGGTTTGTTTTTTGTTGTTGGTTTTTTTTTTTGTGGTTTTTAATGTGAGTGATCTTATGGTCTATTTAGCAGCAGTACGTTGTGCCTTTTCTTAGATGCCCTGAGATCAAATTACAAACTGTAGATTTTCTTTCACACGTATTCATAAAGGTTACTTCTAAAACAAGACTGATTCGAGAGTAGTAATAGTACAGTTCTACTAATACTCTGCAGTTAAATCCCAGTTTGTAATGAAACAAAACAAAAAAAAGGATTGTGTGCTTTTGAGAATAGGTTTACAAGAAGAGGGAAGTTTTACAGTAAGGCAGTTTCCCTTTCTGGAGAATTGGGCAAGTGAAACCATATGTATGTTGAATCCGCAGGTAAACTACAAAGCATAGTAGGGTACAACTAAAAGAGCTTTTCATGGGCTTTCAAACTGTGAAGTGCAATGCTCACCATCCTTCTGATTTAACCAACCTTTATATATGTATAACATTATATATATATATATATTTTTTTTTTCTTTTAACAAGAATACAGTTTGGTGGCACTGGACGAAAACTCTGTCTCTTAATAATATATATATATATGTGTGTATATACATATATATATGTGTGTATATATATATATATATATATATATATATATATATATATATGTTTACATGGTGAACTAATGACTGGTTTAGTTTGTATTTTTTTACTAGATTTTATCCATCTGTTGTTTCTGATTTAAGGATCAAAGCCATGGCTTAGCTGACTCATATATTCAAAAATATTACAATTGTGTTGTTGCAGAGTTGTTACCTCATTGGAGTTCAACTGTTTTTGTTTTTCATTTTCATAACAACAAATTGCATTTTATTAAAGAGTCAAAATTGGGCACCATGGCAGATACAATTATTCTTTGTTTTTTAAATAGGTTGCAACTTATTACTGCAGCGGTTTAAGGTCACAAGGCAGTATAGGTCCATCATGTCCACCCCCTGCTTTACAAGCAGAGATGAAACAAGTATGCTGGGCAACCAAGCACCAGTTTATAGGGAGAGAGAGGCAAGTAGTCGTTCTCGAGTTAGACAACTAGTCATTTTTTTTTGGTTTATGACTTGGTCTTAATAAAGTAATCTACACTGTGGTAAAGTTTAGGTCTCCAAGATTTACTAGGTTGGAGTATGCTTACTGCTTCATAAACCAAAAATGAGATATGGCCAAGCACTTTTCCTGTATATTTACACTTTGAACCAGAATGAGGACAATAAAACCTTGGACTGTTTCTCTTATTGGGCTGTGTTTTTGGGAAATTTACTGTCTCCAAACTTCAGAACTAGGGAGCATTGTGCATTTCGGCTGACACAGTTGTAGTACTGTATTATAGAGGTACTGAAAGCTGGTGAAGCGGATAGTATGAAATGGTACAGTATGTGAAGTGTGCTGATGGGTTGGAGATCAGCAGATAATCTAAAAGTCTTTGAACCAAGGCACACCTAAAGTGATGTTTGCATAATGTTTTCAATGTACAAGTGATATTATTATGTTAAAAAGCACAATGATTTGACTGTCAAAGCAAACCATCGTTGTGTATGTTCTCTGTCACAGAAGTCCAGATTTACTTAAGTGCCAGTCATTATTGTATTAAAAAAAATCTGTAAAGTTTAGTAATAATATTTCATTCCTCTTACCTTGGGTTCTTGAGAACTAATTTCATAAGGCACTGTGTGACTCTTTAGTGCTCCAGATGATTTCAGATATGATTGTTCCTTTGTTTCACTTCTTTACTGTTCTAAAACAGCAGACGTCTCTCAGAGCTGAATCAGGAAGTGACAACAGCTGCCGGTTGAATTCAGGTTTCTTCATTTAGATTTATTAAAGCTTTCTATAGCAAGCAAGGTTTACCAGAACACCTTCCCCCTTCTGTACTTCAAACAAAATTTGTCGACTTTAAGAAGGCATCTTCAGGTTTATACTGTACATTTTATCTATAGCAAAAAAAACTCAGGGAGTTTACTTTTTTTGTAGTGGTTTTAGATCTAGTATTTACTTGTTGGAGCTGGAATGTAAAATGGAATAATTGCATCTGAAACTGTGTTGGAAATTGTCTTGCGGAAATCCCTCACATGGTGGTAATGTCAAAAGAAAAGTTGGGTTATAATGCAACTCTTACTGTGGAGAAAATGGTAAGCACAGTGGTCAGTGTTTGAAGGCGAAACCCAGCAAGCTGCAAACAGGAAAAGGAAATATTCAAGCAGTTTTTCACTTCTACCACCTATTATTAGTGTAACAAGTTGAGATGTGTGAGCAGTTTAAGCTTTTTATGCTTAGTATTTTCAAGCTTTTAGTCAAACAGTTTGGCCCAAGATAAAAAAAAAACAACTTCACTAGGTAAAAGAGTGAGAGATTTTTTCAAACCTGATCAAAGAAAATTGAGCTTGTTTTGAGAAAGGGAAATAGTGGCTTGTATTTTTTTTAATTGCTTAACCTTCACTGTGTTGCCCTAGTACAGTATTTTGATGTACTGTATGTTACTGAGCTTGGAAAACAGATATAAAACTATGTTCTTGCATATTACAATATTCAGTTTGCATTTTAAATAGGATTGACATTAAAATTCATTTCATAATAAATCACTTCTAGGAAAAAAGGGAATGCCATATTCATTAGATTTTATAGGCTGCACTCTTGTCTTTCTAGCACTTTGTTATTTAATTCAGGGTGGTGGATGATCCTCATCCACCAGGCCAGTCCTCCACAGAGTCGACAAGTCTCTGTATTTGGTTCCTCACTGTTTACGATCTGCCTCCTCATCCTTCCTCATAATCATTTCTTTTCCCAGTTCAATACAAGTATACCACTTACTGTATGTACAGGTAACCCACATCTAGATATATTCTTTGACTCCTTTGGTAACGCCTCCATGCCTCTCTGTTCTCTGTCTCTTCTTCTTCTTCTTCTTCTTCAGCATTTGAGTGTACATGAACATCCTTCAAATGAAGGTCTCTAAGTTCAAGATTTCTTCGGTTGGGCAACAGGAGCACCATCAGATATACCCTAGCTCCACCATCGACTTCTTTGACTCTTCCAACAAGTCTGAGCACTCCATTCCCCAGCATGTGAGACACTCATGTTCAGCAAAGGGGGCCTCAAGCGTAGCTGCCCTGGAAATGGGAAATGGCCATGCTGAGTGTCTATTTTTAATTGTTTTAATTAAAAAAAAAATCAGCATTCCCTTAGCTTGTAATGAGTTAACACGTCTCACAAAGCCACTGATTGCTCTGTAAGAGCGGTTTCACATATGTTCTTGGGTAAGAGAGCAGCAAAGTGAAGCTGAGCACCTTGGGTGTTATTATTGACCCTGAACATTCTTTGTTTCACTTTATCTTTTTATTGAAATTTGACTATATAAGAAAGCACATGTCTTGTACAATAGAAGAATATTCTCCATATAAGGTAAAAAATATCACTTAAACACAGTATTTAGGGTAAACGTATTGGAGAAGCCTTATGTACACGTATTGATAATAAAACACAAACCTAGACAGGTTATAAGTGGAAAGCAGAAGGGTTACAATCAGTAGAGTATTATAGAACCATAAATGGCAACTATGTACAAAGTAAATGCTAGGGCAGGCTATGGCAAGGCATTCAGTAAATTACAAAAAGTGATAAATGTGGTAATATGAACAGTGTTCAGTAATGGAGAGGTAAAGATAAGAGAAAAGTGTGCAAGGAAAGAAAGAAGAGAAAAAAAAGCAAGGAAGAAGGGAAGGAGAGAAAAAAGAGGAGATATCTGTGCACAAAAGTTTCGGGAAAACCTAATCTGAAAGCAAAATAAGAAGAGGGCTAAATATCCCTAAGAATTAGGGTCTAGACGAACTAATTTTGATGTACTTGAAGTAATCCTGCCAACATCTGTCATATACAGTGAGTCGGTTATGAGTAACATGAGGTAATCAGTCTAGGGAGGCATACTGAGAAAGGTTTTGAAGAACATCTGAAAGAGAAGGCACCAGAGTTGATTTCCATTTCATAATAATCAGACGTTTGACCAGAAGAGAAAGTATGTTTAGCCATCTAAAATGTGCATGTGAGAGGAGAGAGCTACTGGGGATAAGGATGCCTAGAAGGAATAACTTGGGGTCAAAAGATAGTTTTTGTCCTGTTACTCTGGAGACAAGTAAATAGACTTTACACCAGAGCTTATTAATGGGAGCACACGACCACAAGATATGCAGTAGATCCCTGTTGGCCAAATTGCAGCACCAGCAATTATTATTTAATAGGCCCATTCGTTGAAGCAGAGGGGGTTCTATATCAAAGATGTAGGATTTTAGTTTGTATTAAAGAACTACGGGCTTCAAAAGTTAAAAGTTAGAGACAATCAATGGAAAAAGTACAAACAAACTGGACTGCAGTCAGATCTCATTCTGTATAAACAATACAGAAATGACTGTAAAAGATGCATCAGGCAGGCCAAAAGTAAATACTGCCAAAACCTGCTGATTAATTCTTCCAATGACCCTCGCAAGTTTTGGGGTCACATTAAGTAACATGCCCCAGACATCCTAACCCTCTCTGAAACCTGGCTATCAAATAAAATCCCTAATGATGCTGTTTCCCTAAGCAACTATAACCTCCTTAGGACGGATAGATCCGATGGCAGGGTGGAGCTGCGCAATATTCATTAAATCAACACTCTGCGCCACCATCGCTGATACCCTCCCAACATGGGGCCCAGACTCTGAGTCAAAATTAGATTGGGCTCTAAACAATCATCATCATCTCAGCCTATATCCCCCGAGAAACCAGAAACCCGCATTTGAATCCATCCTTCACGCTGTCTCACACCTCCCAAATACTAATGAAACCATATTAATGGGTGACTTCAACATCGACTGGGCATCCCCATCCTCATCCGTCTTCAGAGATGCTGCCCAGGCTATGGGTCTCACCCAAATTATCACATCCCCAACGAGGCGCGACACAAGAACCGGACATCCTCACTACTAGATCTCATCTTTACCAACAGGCCAAAAAATATTACCCAGGCTTCAGTGCTCCCTGACTCTATCAGTGACCACTCCCGTTATCTGCTGGTGGTCGGGCAACCGCCCACTGCACCACCCAAAACCACATGGCACCGAAACTAAAAAGAGGAGGCATTAATAACTCAAAGAATACCTCAGCCAATAGTTACTGGCTTCCCTTGTATAACGCACAATCAGTTGATGCCGCTCCGCCCACTTTATAGCTACCTTTAACAAAGCCTGCGATATATATGCTCCCTCAGTAGGCAGGTCGTGAAAACCAGGTCTACACCATGGATAACACCTCCCTCCTAAAGCTCATGCAACACAGGGACAACCTCTGGCACAGGGCCATAGACTCCCAACGCACCCAAGACAGACAACTCTATAGGGAGGCTCGAAATAAATGCACCTGGGCCACACGGCAGGCCAAGGCTGATTACTATCAGCACACCCTCTCCTCCTCCTGGGGAGATGGGAGAAAGTTCTGGAGTAACATACAAGAAATTAGTGGCAAACCACGTTCCCCCGCCCCTACCCAACTAAGTCTGAACGGGGACGTTACCCAAGATCCTGCTAAAATCACTGAAGCCCTCAATGAAACTTTCTCAGACCTCTCACATATCCTCCCGCATAACCTCTTCCACCCCCCAAACCCCTCTCTACTCCACTTATGGCGAGTACAGTCCTCCCTCCCCCTTTCCGGTTCCGTACCATCCCCTGCTCCTTAGCCAAGCGCTACATCTCCAAAGCAATCGCTAACACTCGCTTCAGCAACGACTCCCTGGACCTAAAACTCATAAGGCTTACCCTTGATATCACCATAACCCATCTCACACAAATCCTAAACCTCTCGCTTTGCCTCGGCCAATTCCCCACTACCTGGAAAAAAGCCGTGATCACCCCTATCTTAAAGAGCGGTGATCCCACCCTCCCCGGGAATTATAGACCAATCTCTATACTCCTCCTCTCTCAAAGCCCTGGAAAAATAGTCTCAGACCAGCTTACTGAGCATCTAACAAAACACAACCTGCTCAGCAAGGAACAGCATGGGTTCAGAGCTGGCCAAGCACCATCACGGCTCTCGCTGAGCTCACAACGCTCATCCATGAGGCTGCCTGACCAAGGGTCACTAGCAGGGCTATCTTTATAGACTTAACTAAGGCCTTCGACACGGTCAGCCACGAATTACTCCTTCAAGTTCTGCCGCAACTAAATGTAGTCTCCGAGGCCACTGCCTGGTAAAGGACTACCTCACAGAACGCTCGCAGCAAGTAAGAATAAACTCCACCATCTCCACTCCCAAGCCTGTTCGCTCCGGTGTTCCGCAGGGGTCAATCTTAGGCCCACTGCTTTTCACTCTCTTCCTTAATTCTCTCCCCAAAGCCTGCAGCAGTCATCTCTTACTCTATGCTGACGACGCGGTTCTCTACTGGAAACACCCCCAACCGTACGCACTCCAGCACACCCTCCAGGAATACTTCAGGGAGCTGGAAAATTGGTTCACTGACCACCGGCTGATCATTAATTATTCCAAAACCAAGGCCATGACCTTTGCTCACCGCCAAAGCCCGCACAGCCAGATGGCTCTTCACATTTCCAACGCGGATGGTTCCCTGCTGGAGCACGTCAATCACTTCAAATACCTGGGGGTCACCCTGGATACCTCCCTCTCCTACCACAGACATGTACGCCTCCTCTCAGCAGCAATCAACTCGAGTGGGTACCTCTACAGAATCAAAACAGTCTGCCCGCACATGCCATGCAGATAGCTGTCACATCCTCCATCCTCTCCCTAATCGATTACGGGATTGTAATCTACGCACTGCTGATAACTCCACCCTAAGCTGCATAACCACTGCGCTAAACAAAGCATGTCGCCTTGTCTCGGGTTGTGACAGACTCACCCACCTGCGACCTATACAAACTGACTGGCTGGCTTAATTTCATCAAAGGCTCAAGTACCACACCTGCATTCTAGCAAAAGATCCACCTCAGCTAGCGCCAACCGCCCTTCACCACATCGTCAAACCGGCCCCTCTCAGGCGTGTTACCAGGCCTGCGGCTACCCATCCCTCTTGGTTCCCCATGTCGACGTCCCTTGCGCAGAGATCCCTCCGCTACCGTGCCCCCAATTGGCTAAACACTCTTCGCCTCCCTCTCCCAATCCTGCAGCATCCATCTCTTCAAAGCAGGCCTAAAACCTTCCTATTGGGTAGCTCAAAATGTGAATGCTACGTTGGCCTACCTGTCTCTCTCCCTCCCCACACACACACACAGGGGCCCCTCAGGCCTATCTAAACCCCCATGCTCAACCCAGGGTCGAGGTATGTCTCCTACCTGCCCAAACCAGAGAAAAAAACTCTCTGCCATCATACCGACAATTAATTCAGTAATACCACTTGTTTATTATGTATTGAAAGTTGCCTTCCATTGCCTTTACTGTCATATCTCTCCACCCTCTGTAACCACCGGAGAGCTAATGTTACTAAAATGTGATTGTACATAAATCTGTAAATAGTTTGTGCTTGTATATAATTTGCCTGTTCCGTCTGTCTTCCCCCAACTCGTGTTCCCCCCTCCACCCTCTGTAACCGACGTGGAGCCTTTGCAAAAGAGTCTTTGACTCAAAGGTTTGTAATTCCGAATTTACAGCAAATAAATAAATAAATAAAATAAAGATGTCACTCCCTCAGATATGGTCCTACATGGTGTACACTGTAATGATTCTACTACCATTGCAAATGCTTTTAACCAACAATTTTCTGACTTATCTGCCTACACAGCTTCCCTCCCATCACAATCCTCTGCTTCACAGTTTAACCCCACAGCTTCTGAAGGAAACATAACTTAACCAACCCCTTCTATTTCAGGGAAGTGTCTATGCATCAGGTCCTAAAGCTGCTCAGGTCACTCTGAAAACACCAGTACTGGCTCAGATGGCCTAGAACCAAGACTACTAAAAATGTCTTACTACATCTCTGGCCCCTGGCACACATCTTCACCCTATTTCTCAATGGCATTGTCCCTGAAGTCTGGAAGGCAGCCAGAGTCACTCCTGTATTTAAGAAAGGCAGTAAAATGACATATCAAATTACCGGCCTATTGCTATTTTGTCTGTTCTGAATAAAATCCTGGAAAAAGTAGTTTCCATGCAAATCACTGAGTACCTTGAGAAATTCAATTTACTAAGCTCAGCACAACATGGTTTTAGAAAGCATCACAGCACCATGACAGCACTTGCAAAATTCACTTCAGATATCGTTACCAATATGGATAGAGGAACGTTAACAGGGGCAGTCTTCATTGACTTAACCAAAGCTTTCGATCTGGTTGACCATTCTCTGCTACTATCCGCCCTCAGTACCTTGGGCTTCTCTCCCCCAGTCACTACCTGGTTCAAAAGCTACCTCTCCAACAGAACACAAGCTGTTAAGTTTAATTCATCCATGTCAGACAGTGCTGTTATCAACATTGGGGTCCCTCAGGGGTCTATACTTGGCCCTCTTCTATTCTCATTATTCGTCAATAAACTTCCTGAGCTGGTCACCACAGGTCACTCACTTCTTTATGCGGATGACCTGGTAATTTATTATCACTCTGATAAGGTCCTGGATCTAAATGCTGCCCTCACTGCAGATTTTCGTGCTGTACAACACTGGTTGAACTCTCAACGCCTGGTTTTAAATACAAATGAAACAAAAGTTATGATGTTTGGCTCCAATCACAAGCTTAGATCCTGTCCTCTGACCATCTCTGTCTCTGATATCGATGGGGACCCTATAGAAACTGTCACTTCCTTTCATTAACTTGGCATCCACCTGGATCAAACCTTGGACCTGAAAGCACATATACAGGAAACCTGCAAGTCAATTAACTGCAAATTGGGGGCTGCCTACAGAACCAAATACCTGCTCACCCCTGCTGCTAAATTGGCGATAGCCAGAGGCATTCTATTGCCAACCTTACATATGGGTGTCCCATCCTGTCCTTGGCGACCAAATCTTCACTGCAACTATGGGATACTACCTTCAATAATGTGTGCAGGTATGCAATCAAAGCACCTCGGCTGCAGCATCATTGTCTCTTATATCAGGACCTTGGTTGGCTCTCTCCTTCCTCTACCAGGCAGTACTACTTGTACAATTTAGTTGATTCCATCCTAAGGGCGTCCAAGCCTGCTATCCTGTCTGATCTCCTCAGGCGGCCATTCCACAAGGAATCTTAGATCGGCTGATCAGACCTTACTATCCATCCCTTTGTCAGACTAAAAGGGCATGGGCTCCTTCCATCATGCTGCCCCCCACCTATGGAACCTACTACCTCAGGATCTAAGAGATGTCTCCACTCATGTGACTTTTAAGAGCAAACTCAGGACTTTCCTCACTACTATGGACAAATGTGTTTGCTTTGACCCTACCTGATCCGCTGCATTTGTACTGTTTCCTCATTGCTAGCACTTTTGCCTGTCCAAATGGGTGTTCTATACTGTCTTGTAATTAATGTTTTATTTTGTGCCTTGTAATTAATGTTGCCTTAACCTGTTTCTTTATAAGCCTAATGTTAGCTGTTGACAATTGTAAGTCGCTATTCTACTCCATGACATTCTTATCTTCACTTCACAGCCTCTCCTCACTTAACCCACTGCTGCTCTCTCCCCTCTTCTGTTATATCTTCTTCCCCTTGCCACTCCCCACCAAACTCACCTTTACCTGTTCCTACCTCATCCATGCCCCTCCTTAGTCCCCACCCTCCTGGCTGTGCTTAGTCACCTCTCTCCACCTACTACCGCCTACTCCCACCGTCTGCCGACCCCCCCTTCCCTGCCCTGCTGTCTCTTGGTTCCACTGGCTCGGCTTGACTTTGACACTTTTGCCGCTATTGCCGTAACTCCTCCGCCTCTATCCCCCTCTCACCGGCATCCTCACTCTCGCCCTGCCGTCTATCGGTTCCACCAGCCCGGCTGTATTTTCCTACCTCCTACCACTGTTGCCGTCTACTGCCGCTCCCCTACCACCCTCTCTTCTGCCCTGCCGCCTTCGGCTCCATAGGCCCGCCGCAGGTTGGTACCTCACCCGCTGTTGCCAGATTCGACAGCACTCTCCTTTCCACTTAATCTCTCTCTCCATCCTTTGCCAGTTTTCACTTCCTTGTGTCTTTCTACTGATGCCTATCCTCTCTATTTTCTGCCTTCTACTATTCACTTTGAGTATGTTCCATGATCAAGTGCTAAAGTATATTTTTGTTTACTAATGTATGTTACATTGCCATATGTATTTCTCTCTGCATTTTTTGTACTCGTTGTCTTAATAATCTGGCTGTACTCTTTGTGTGTTGTAATTGTACCTCCCGGGTCGTGCCTGAAAACAGTCAGTTGCTGACTAGCGCACTTACCCGGTTAACAAAAACTAAATAAATAAATAAATAAATGTTTAAAGGTATTATGTTCAAGACGCCAACAATTACTCCATTGTACATCTGAAATATTGTAGTTAAGAAGAGTACTCCATTTATTTTTGGCTTGTATATACTGATCAGGTAGATTATCAATAATGTCTTTGTAAATGGAGCTATTCAGTTTTACTGATAAATTAGTCCAGTGCGAAATGTATGGGTTTAGAAGAGTATGCTTATACACCAAACTAGAGAGAGAGAGTTATAAGCTGCCTGGATTTGTAAAAACTTCCAGAAGTCCTGTTTAGGAAGTTTCCATGTAGCTTGCAAGTCCGTGAATGATCTAAGACTGAATGAATTCTGGTCCAGGATATCTCTGAGAAAGAAAATGCCTTTGTACCACCACGTACAACAGAAAATTGGGTGATCTTCTAGAGTGAGCAGTGGATTGCCCCATAAGGGGGCATAAAACCAGGGTGTTGGATTGGATTTCAGGAATTTGTGGGTTAGTTTCCAATAAAGAACAGAGGATGGTATAGGCAGGTGAGATTTTAGTTTAGAGGAAATTGGATTAAAAATAAAGGAAGTAGAAACTCCTCCCGGGCACAATGCAGACTCCATTGCAACCCATAGTGGTGAGTGAGGGGAGGGTTTCTGAAACCATTTAATAGTTTGGGCCATTTGAAAAGCCCAGAAGTAGCCTTTGAACCAGGGGAGTCCAAATCCCCCTTTTTTCCAATGTGATCGAAATTTGTTGTGGTTAAATCTCAGTGGCTTCCCATCCCAGATAAAGCTGCCTATTAATTTATCAATTTTAGCAAAAAAGGAGGATAGTAAGACTAAAGGAATATTGGCAAAGAGGTAAAGAATCTTGGGAGATATGGACATCTTGATGACTGCGATTTTGCCCATGAAGGAGAGATTAAGAAGCTTTCATCTGTCCAGAATTGTTTTGATGTTATCTAGTAAGGGGTTGAATTTAATGTCCCATATCTTCCCTAAGTTACTAGTAATTTTGATTCCTAGATATGTTATACCCTGTGGTGACCAATGGAATCCAAGAGGTATGTTCATAAAAGCTTTACAATGATTGTTAAGCAGCAGAGTTTGTGATTTACCATAATTTAAAGCAAGGCCAGAAATGTTAGTAAAATTATTAAGCAAATCAACCAACGGGGGCCCAGCCTTATTCAGGTTTTCAAGTAAGATTAAGAGGACATTTGCGTAGGAGAGAGAGACATATCTTGAATTGTCCACAGTATGCCCATAATGCCAGAAGATTGATGTAAACAAGCAGTCAGGGGATCCATGGCTAAAATAAACAGGGAAGGTGATAGGGGACAGCCTTGTCTAGTTCCCCTTGCTAGATGAAAGTAAGAGGAAAGGGTGGAATTAGTAAGTACTTTAGCAACAGGGGAATTATATAATAGCATGATCCAGGAGCAAAAGGTATGAGAAAGACTGAAATGAGATAAAACTTGATGAAGGTAGTTCCAGTTTAAGGAATCAAAGGCCTTCTCGAAATCAATAGCTATGGCTGCAGCTGGTGTCTTGAGGGATTTGACTTTGTGAATTAGATTAAGTAGGGAATGTAGGTGATCAGAACCAGATCTATGTTTAATAAAACCGGCTTGTGAACGACGAGTTAGCTTGGGAATCAAGGATTCAAGTAGAGAAGTTAGAAGTTTAGCAAATATCTTCCCATCCGTGTTCAATAAAGAGATGGGCCTGTAACTTGCGGGGTGGGTGGGGTCTTTTTCCTTCTTAGGGATTAGGGTTATGATTGCTTCGGTGCAAGATGAGGGAAGTTCGCCAGTATTGGAAACTTCCTGATAAACATTAAGAAGAAGGGGTCATAAGATGTCGGAAAACATTTTGTAGAAATCGACAGGGAAACCGTCACCTCCAGGGAATTTGCTGGATTTCAAAGAAGACAAAGCTTTCTGGATTTCCTGAAGCAAGAAGGGTTCGTCTAAAGAATTTGTTTCAAGAGTAGAAAGATGAGGAAGATGTAATGATTTAAGGAACTGTTGAATTTGTAAAGTAGATGGAGGGTTTGTGTTAGAGTATAGTTTTTGATGAAAGGTTTTCATGATATGGTTTATAGAGGGGTTGTCAGAGTGAATTGTACCCTGTTCTTCTTTTAGGCTTAGGCTATGTTGTTCCATTTGTTGTGCTTTGAGCTGGTAAGAGAGGAGTTTCCCGTTTTTATCGCTGTGTTCCCAAAACTTATATTTAAGTTTAAACAAGGCTAGTTCGGTTTTACGAGAAATTAATTCATTTATTTTGACTCTAAGTTAAAGAATGTCAAGATGAAGCTGAGAGTCAGGACAGTGCTTCTTAGAGGAAAAGTATAAATTCTCTTTAGCCTTAAGAGATTTTTCCAAATCAGCCAGTTGTCCCCTTACTCTTTTCCCTATGTGCAGCATAACTGATAATTTTCCCTCGACATAGAAGATTCGGTTGGGGTACTGTGAAAGAAGAAGTCTTGAATTTGTGCTTTGATCATGGGTAAGAAATTGGGATCCTGAGAAGGAGAGGATCCAGCCACCAGTAAGAAGATTTAGGTGCTAATGGGCCTCACAAAAGTTACAGTTTGACAGGGGAATGGTCCGAGATTATGACGGGAGAGATGGATGAATCAATAGTTATTTCCATTATAACAGGAGAGGCTAACCAGTAGTCGATTCTACTGTATGTCTTATGTAGAGGAGTAAAAAGTAAATTCTCAATCAAGGGGGTGAAGGAGGTGCCATACATCAGCTAATTCAACATCTTGCATTAGTAGTGAGAGGGCTTTAATACTTTTAGGGTGGGCATCTGTAGTAGGGCTACTTCTGTAAATGCTGGCTTCTAAAGCTAAATTAAGATCCCTTCCGAGAATAACTGGTATATTATCAGTTTTAAAGGATAGAATCTGTTGAGCTAAATTGTGAAAAAAAAACTCTGGAGAATAAGAGTTGGGTGCATAGACATTAACAAGCAGAAGAGGACCAGAGTTGGTATTCAATTTAATCATCACCCATCTGCCGTCAGTGTTGGAAAGGGAGTTTACAAGGGACCATTTGAGACTCTTATGAATAAGAATAGCAACTCCTCTTTTTTTTGAAGTATAGGATGATTCATAGATCTGACTGACCCAATCTTTCTTAAGTCTATGAACATCCTCTGCTAACAATTTTGTTTCTTGAAGGAAAGCAATTTGTGTTTTATGTTTTTTGAGATGTGAAAGAATTTGCTTTCGCTTACAAGGAGAATTAAATCCCTTCACATTCCATGTATATAAAAGTATGTCACTCATATTGTCGGTGTTAAAGAAAGAGAATAATCGTTGGAATGTGAAGGGACAAATAAATGAGGCAGAAGATGATCAGAATAAAATATAGAGAGCTTACGTATGTGCAGAGAGTGGCAGGAACATTCAAGCCAAAAAAAGTGAAATGTATGATATATGAGCAGCACAGATATCATATTAAAGTTAGAATAGAGAAGGGGAAGGAGAAAAGTCATTAAAAACAACAACAATACTAGTTAGCTAAATAACAAAGAAAACTTGTTATGGGTGTGAGGAGATATGAATCGGCCAACTGGCTAAGAGACTGTCTCACCACACTCTGGGGCATTGATGTAGGGAGGAGACTAGAGAGGACCGGTTATAAATATCAGCCCAAACCTAAGTCTGATCCCAGTAATATAATAATAAATAATAATAATAATACTTTATTTGTTATGCGCCTTTCAAAAATCAAGGCACAGTACAATAAAACAGTAAAATAGAACAGAATCAGCATCATAAATAACAATACAGATCAGCAGTCAACACAGCCATAAGCTTTTACCCAAAGAAAATATTTTAGGACCTGTTTAAAACTCCCCACGGTCGTGCATTCCCTAATCCAATGGGGTAGAGAGTTCCAAAGGGAAGGGGCCGCGAACATAAAAACGCGGGCCCAGCAGATTTTAAACTCACCCCTGGAATCTCTAGCAACCCCTCGTCGGCTGAGCAGAGCGATCTCACAGGGTGGTAAGGGATCAGGAGCTGTTTCAGGTAATCAGGGCCCAGTTCGTGCAGGGCTTTATAAGTCAGTAGTCCGACTTTGAAGGTGATCCGCCACTGGACTGGCAGCCAGTGCAGTTCCCGCAGCACCGGTGTAATATGGGAAGATCTAGAAGTACCCACCAACAACTGGGCTGCGAAATTCTGCACCAGCTGCAAGCTGCGGATATCAACCCCCGAAAGCCCAAAGTATAGCGAGTTGCAGTAATCTAGATGCGAGGTCACAAAGGCATGGATTAAAGTTGGCAGATCACCGGACGGAACAAGGTGCTTGATCCTAGCGATGTTTCTTAGGTGATAGAAAGATGACTTAACCACAGCTGACACCTGAGTCCAAAGTGTCAGCCCCGCATCCAATATCACCCCTAGGTCTCGCACCGTTCAGGGACCTGTAGCTCAGCATCCCCAAGAAACAATCCAGATGGGGAACCAGCCCTAGGTCCCCCTATCCGGTGATCCGAATCCAAAACCAACACCTCCGTCTTCCCAGAGTTCAACTTCAGCCATCTGGACCTCATCCAATCCTGGATTTCATTGAGGCAGCTATTAAATACCGAGACTGCTCCTTCCTGGTCGGGGTTAAAAGACAGGTACAGCTGGGTATCATTGGCATAGCAATGAAACCTCAGCCCATACTGTCTCACAATGTCTCCGAGGGGAAGCATGTACACTGCAAACAACATGGGGGACAATATTGAACCCTGAGGAATCCCACAAAACAGAGAGATAATAAAGTAAGTATTCCTGATAAGCTAAACTGAAAGGGAATACTACAAAGAAAGGCAGGGGACTGTAATTACCTCAGCTTAATTGTAAGCTAACAGGACAAGGTATAAGGATAAAGCTAAACACCAGAACTTATCTATAAACATTAGTAGTAATAGTGCAAGATTTACCAACTTGAAATAACAGCAAATTAAAGAACCATATACGAGATGCCAGTACAGCCTAGACATAGAGCAAGGAATTCAGGGAGCCAGGTGTATTGCAAATGAACAAATGTAAAAGGAAAAGTAGATCATTACCACATTAGAATAACTCTGAGTATACTTCGCAGTGCAACAGAATAAGTACATAATAAATACAATGTTATGGGGGGGGAAAGAAAGGGGAGGCCAATTTAAGCCCTTATGCCCTGAGTCAGATGCAAATCAGGATTATATGGGGAGGTATAGGCATCGGTGATAACTGTGGACAGAGGAGATTGTCATATTAAAGGTCCGCTCTGATTACTCGAAGATCGCCTAAATAGATGTTATATGGGGTGACTAGGTCTAAAAACTAGGCCCAGTGAGCCCCCAAACAGGAGGGACCACACAGCAGTGGATCTCTATGATATCTGTAGGCTTCGAGTACAGTAAGGAGCACAAGGAAGATGTAGATTGACAATCCTTTGCAACAGTACACCAAACATAGCCCACCTCTTTAAGTGCTAATGATAGTTCCATATTGTAAACAGGAGGTAGTAAGAATAATGGAGCGTAGGGAAGGAGATAGATTAAACGTAGTTGGCAATATCACTTAAGAACCTGTCATCAGGAGAGGGAAGGGATAAATTGCCTTGTAATATACGATAATTCACATATAAAAAAAAGAAAAGCCAATAATCAGGAAGCATATTGATTGAGGATATGCAGCTGAACAGCCCAAAGACTGTAAACCTGATGCACTGCTGAATTGGAGAGTAAAAGGTTAGATATAGAGAGCCTGTCTAGTGAGGTAATGTATAATATCTAACACCAAAATAATGACTTAGAAAAGTGTTGCTGATATACCAAAGTTCTCTTGAAGACCTTTAAGCTGCTCGTTTAAACATTACAACAAAAAGTATATTGATCGCGCCGCAATGTACAGCCTTTGCTTTCTGCACCCGCTGGGAGTGAAAGCAACCAGGTAGCATAGACTGTAGAGCAGGCAGCTAGCAGAAAAAGTGTACTGGCATGCCCTTTAAGTATCCTGGAAGCAAAATCTACCAAGATATAGCAACTGTGACCATATTACTAACCATATAGGCCCATGACACCTTAGAATTATTAGCGGGATTGTGACTATTGATGTTTTTGCTTTTGGCCTTTGCCTTACGTTTCTTTTTGGACGGCTCTAAAGATTTGAGGGGGGAACTTGCAACAGCTTCTGCCCATGAACTACTGACAGAAATACATCCCTGAGGCACCAGGCCCAAGTTAGAGGGATGTTCATCTGAAATTTGCTGGGAAAGAGCCTGCTGCGAGGAGTGCATGTCATCCTCCAAGACAACAAATGTATTGCTCAAGGGAATAGAGGGATCAATTTGAAGGTGAGAGGCTGCAGCTTGGGGTGTTTGGGCTGAGACCTCACTAGAACAGCATGAAAGTCTTGAAGAATAATGCCCCAACAGAAGCTTCTCTTGCAGCTGTGTTGATTGCCTTGGGGTAAAATCAGTTGTGGCATTGCTGCTTGGGGCTGCAAGTTCTACAACACCTTCCCCACGCTCCCGAACCTCTTCGTCCTCCCTCCGTGTGTATACCAGAGCTGTGTTCAAGTTGCCCATTGCTGCTGAACCTCCCAGGGTACGATTACAAAGAGAAACCTCCAGATAGTTGGCTAAGGCGTCAGGGATTTCAAAATCCTTGAAGGAAGAGCCTGAGAAATGGCGTAGTGTTGTGGGGTAACGTAGAGCAAATTTAATGCTTCTTTGGTGGAGGATTTGTTTAAGTGGATTGTAGGCCTTCCTTCTAATAGTTAAATCTTTTGAAAAGTGTCTATAGATGGAAATATTAAACTCTTGCCACTGAAGTTTCCCCATTTCTCTGGCTTGTTTCAATATTACTTCTGCATGGGAATAGTTCAAGAAGCGAGCAGTGATGGTCCTCGGTCACTGGTCTGATGCTGGCCTGGGACCCAGAGTGCGGTGAGACTGCTCAATGATTAACGTTAGGTCGGGAGGCAGTTTAAGTATTGTAGGTAGCACATGTAATAAAAGTGCAGTAGTGTCTCCTAATTCTACACCTTCAGGGAAGCCAAAAAATCGTAAATTGTTGCGACGATTACGATTTTCAATATCGTTAGTTTTGGCTTGTAGGGATTTAATAGTTTGATCTTGATTACGGACAGTAGTCTGGAGGACATGAATAGTAGTGGTATTACAGGCCGTTGCTTTGTCATTAAATGCGGTTTTCTGGCCAAAAGTTTCAAGAATGGTCGAGTTCTGTTGGGTGGAGGTTTTTAGATCATTAATCTCAACCATCAGTTTAGAAAATATTACTTCCACTCTAACAAATGAGCTTTGCTGTGCTTGGAGATCTGCCATAATGCTGAAGGATGAGGCCTAGTATGCTGCAGTACAGTGTAGAATAATTGAATATAAGTAGATGCTGGATCAAAAATGACTTACAGACTGTGTCAGGTAGTAAGATTACAGGATGGTCACAGGAGTTGGTACCGAAGAAAGGTCTGGTGAAAGCTGGATGAGGTTAGATTACGTCATTCCTACAGAAATTCTGAATTATGCTGCCATCTTCTGCCTGGTCAGGCCACGCCGCCCCCCCAACCCTGAACTTTCTTTCATCCACCACATTAGTCACCTCTGTAAGTCCTCCTGCTTTCACCTTTGCACTGTTTCTTTACACGCTCATTCCCCAATTCTGTATCTGCCCAGATTTTCATCCTTGGTTCATCATCTTCCTTACCTACATTACTAAACTCCCTTATCCTTGATCTTGCCAACTGTTTTCTGGAAACATAGTAACATAGATCGTGTTAGCGGAACAAGATCCAGAGATCCATTTAGTCTGCCCATTTCTCTGCCTAGTTCCATGCTCAGCTTTATGATGGGCTGGATTTAGAGATCTGATAGCCCTAGTAAATGATTGTCGGCCCCCCTTCCACAGGTATCCCTTTCCTCTTCTGCCTGTGGGTGGCACTATTCACTTGTAACCCAGCACAGTCTTGGCTTCAACTACCTCTATGGGCAGTCTAGTCCATTTGTCCACCACCTGCTCCATGAAGGAAAACTTTCTCGTGTCCTTTCTGAATCTCCCCCTCCACCAGTCTCCACTCATATCCTCTGGTTACCGTGCTCTCATTTCGTAAGAACACGTTCTTACGATACACCCTGTTGATTCTTTGCAAGACCTTGTATGTGTCAGTCATATCCCCCGTTTTCTGCCTGCCTCCAGTGTAGACACGTTAAGGTCTACCAACATTTCCTCCTATGAGCTTTCCTGACTTGGTGCCCCACGGGAGGTTAATGAGCAAGCTGAGGGATATGGAGATTGGGGAGAAACTGGTGTGGTGGATTGAGAGCTGGTGCAGGGCAGAAAACAGAGGGTAGTTGTAAGGGGGGAAAACATCCAAACCAAGGCCAGTAACAAGTGGGGTACTGCAGAGTTCAGTGCTGGGCCTTGTTTTGTTCAATGTCTTCACTGGAGACATTGCAGAGGGGGTCAAGAGTAAGATCAGCCTATTCGCAGATGACACTAAAATATGTGCAAAGTGGACAATGAGGAAGGGAGGCAGGCACTCGGGGAAGATCTAGCTAAACTTGAACACTGGTCTGGGGAGTGGCAGTTGGGTTTTAATGCTAAGAAGTGCAAGGTCATGCACCTAGGAACAAGAAATCCCAGGACCTGGTACTGGCGGAGGGGAGTGCAGGTAACAGCTTCAGAGGAGGAAAGGGAGCTTGGGGGAATTGTCACAGGGGACATGAAGGTATCAGCACAGTGTAGGAGGGCAGCAGCAAGGACAAATAGGATGCTGGGGTGCATTGTCAGAGGGATCACCTCTAGAAGGGAGGAGGTCATCCTGCCCCTGTATAGATCACTGGTAAGGCCACACGTGGACAATGTTGGGTAAGTTACTTTTTCTATTACTTTTGAAAACTTGTTCCAGAAAGCTCTGTGCAGTCACTAGCACAGATGGAGATGTACTGGACAATGTAACACACCTTACAGTTACAATTACTTATGTCTTTTTATACAAAAGAAATACATAACTGTAACTGATTACATTTATTTGAAAGTAACTAGTAACTAACCTATTACTTTCAAAAAATGTAATCTGTTACAGTTATTTATTATTTTTGTATTGATTTTGTATAAAAAGAAATAAGTAACTATAATTGTAGGTGTGTTACTTTTCAATACTTCTCCATCACTGCTAAATGACTACTGCAACAATCTAAGAGCTAAGTTTCATAATAGAAAGTAATAGAAAAAGTATCTCACCCAACACTGCATATGGAGTACAGTGTACAGTACTGGTGTCCATACCTCAAAAAGGATGGAGATTACTGAGGTGCATGAGGGCTGCCTAAAAATTATCATGGGACTAGGGAGTTTCTGTATGAGAAAGATTGAGGGAGCTCAACATGTATTCACTGGAAGAGAGAAGGGAAAGAGGGGACATGATAGAGAAAGTACTTCAAAAGCATAAACAAAGTCAGAGAGGGGGGACTGTTCCGCTTAAAGGGGGGGAAGGGTCACTAGGCGGCACAGTCTGAAGTTGGAAGGGGGAAGATTCAGGAGGGAGATGAGGACGCAGTACTTTACAGAGAGAGTGGTGGTGAGATGGAATGCACTGCTGGAGGAGTTAATCGAACTGAGGACTGAAGATAGCTTTAAGTGGGGTTGGGACAGAGTCAAGGGCAGGGTTAGTACAGACAAAAACACAAAGGGTGGAAAGGCCAGGAAAGGGGAGGAAGGGAGGGGTTTGAGTGGGGCTGGGGCAGCTGTAGTAATATGAAACTAAGAGTTGCACAATCGGGCAGACCTGATAGACCTGTGGGCCTTTTTCTGCCAGCAATTTAGTATGTTAGTATGTCCTAGCCTTTTCATATCCTGCCTGAAAAATCTCTTTTCCCTTGCCTGTGCCTCCCATCTTAACTCTTAACTTTCTCTACCCCATGGCATCTCATTTTTGCCTGAAGTAGCACAACCTGTTTTCTGTTTTGACTGACATATTTTACTGTTTATCAGGAATGAGCCAAATTCATACACACCACTTCACATAGGCCCTGATATTCAGAAGGTCAGTGTGGCACTAACATGAACAGCAGCACGCTAGCTGGGTATTGTACATCCAAATGGGGTGGAGGCCATATTGCAAGGTGCCCACAGCGTGGTGCTCAGTGGATAGCACAGTTTCACTAAATATACCGCGGCAGTCATGCACATGAGGGAACCCACTATTAATGTTTATTTAGTGTGTATGTATTAGGGTTAACTCTAATGTGTCTCATCCTTAGAAATATTTATTTTCATTGTATGTTTTTTGTAAGCTTTTTTATAAGATGTTTTATAAAATGTGTAACTTTATCTAGTAGATATAAAGAACCACCTTGTACACAAGGCATATATTGCCTTAATGACGTTGTTTCTACCAGTCCTGTTTAAGAAATATTTCACTACTACAGTGGTAGCTCTTAAAAGTTGCCTTTTACTGCAGTATACATTAAGGTACCTCAGGGTGACGTCGAAGAACTAATGGCAGCCTGATAACTCAGCTCCTCAAACTCGCCTGATTTCATCTACAAATATCTGCCTCCAAACATTTTGAATACGCTAGCTAAAGCCACCAGATCAAAAACAGCCTCTACAAAGAACCCTGAGACACCAGTACAGAAGCTGAGAGAAGTGCTACAGCAAGAAAAACTGCAACATATCGCGACCACCTCAGGCGCCACAGACAGCATGGCGGCCGCACAGCAATCCACACCTGAAGACGTGGATCTCATAGCCACAATCATACAGATGGCCAAAACAGTCAATTAGATAGATAAATCCTTATCTGAACTATGCTCTGACATCAATAGAATAGAGCACAGAATGGATCAGCTGGAGCTTAGCTCCACAACGGTTGCCGAACAAACGGACTGTCATGAGCGACTTATCCTTTACTTAATGACTGGAGAAAGAGCGCTTACTCACAGGTTGGATGACCTGGAGGGCTGAAGTAGAAGAAAAAATCTTCAGATCTATGGCATACCTGAAGGGGCTGAAACAAAGGCTCCATCAGTAATAGCGTTCTTGTAGGGTGTGCTGAAGGAGGCCCTGAAACTTCCAGAGGACTTAGACCTCACAATGGATAGAGCACACAGATCGGAACCCGCACCTTCCAGGATCTACCAGCAGCCACCTCTTATCTCGAGGGGATGGGCATTATAGTACCTCTGCAGCCAAAAGAGAGACTTGAGAGAAAGAGAGCTTCTCAAATCGGCCTGGTCAGTGGCCCAGAAAGGACATACATACACCGGTTCTTCCCAAGTCAACTACAAAATGAATCTCTGATCAGATGTCATGGCCATGCTGTGACCTTACTGCTCATCGATCCTCCTGCAGGGCTTTGCCGGGGCGGGGGTCGTATGACGGAGCACACTTGACTTCAGAATCGGGAGCAAACGCCGAAGAGGATGGCCACCTGAAGGGACATGCAAGAGAGGAAACCCACTGCTGTTTTGACTCACCTTCTATAACAAGCGCCTTCCTTTTAGAAGGACTCTCTGCTTCATAGGAAGTGGGACCACTTTGGGAGGAATTGCATTACAATGTGGGGGGAGCCCCTAATTTTAACACACTGGCCCTATCCCGAAAAATAAACCCACTCAACATAATGCTCCACCTCCGTAAGTTTTGCTATTTACAACTGCTGTTTATTGCCTTGTTTGTTTAATCAGAGGGTAGGAGCTCTAGTTTTTTCAAGCGGTAGTGGCTTTACACGGGAAGGAGGGGAACCCCACCCAGCATACGGGTCTTACCCTCACTAGAAATGTTTGAAGAGACTTACAGATTAAAATTACTGTTTTAATACCATAATCGTTGTACTAGCAAGGGTCACAATCACTGCCTAACTGTTGTTTCCTTATAGCTGTATACTGAATTAAAAACAGATGTGTGTGTGTTGGGGGGAGAGTCCTCTCTCACTCACTCCTCCAAATACTAACACACCTGACATCTGGTTTTAGAAATCTTATTTAATTTCAGGAGGATATCCTCCATAAAGAGAGCTAATAAACAGGCTTCGATATAGAAAGAAGCATTATTGACAAGAGCATGCAAAACTTTTAATGCCAGGCAATGCTCTTTTGACAGAGGAACTGGGAGGCAAGGGGGAACAGCAGTTATAACATCAGTGGGACACAAATGGTGCCATGTGTCTGTATAGCACCCCCCATGGCTGACCCACTCCTTTATACCTCAGCCCACCCCCTAGATCCCTAGCGATAGTTTTCAAATGCCTAGTCAATAGCTAAAGTAGCACGGTGGCTAAACGCTTCACTTAACAGGCAAATGAGAACCAGTACTACTCACTTGGTTGGGTGAGTGGAGGCAGAGCAGCCATTAGACCTAGGCAGCAGTCCATATGCTGACCTTTTCCCTGACATCAGCTGGGGAGGAGACTCATCATAGCCTCACTCCAAGGATTGTCGAACTTCCCCTTTACATAGGGGACATGGTGTCATGGTAGTGACACAACCCAGACAGAGAATATCTCCTGTCTGACCTAGGAAGTGCAGGCCAGGTTTCTCCCTGGAGGATCCTGACCAGTCAAACACACCACTTGAACCTAATCATTTTTACGAACCTCCACCGAGTAGGGTGGTTGGTAACTGTTAATACTTGACCCTGGATTAATTCTTACTGAGGGATTGTTTAAAATATTTGTTTAAAGTTTTGACTTGTTGAATGTTTGTAGTGAAATGTTTGCAATCAAATAAGGGTACATTTTTTCATGGTTTGGATATGCTTACTGATGTGCAGGTAAGACAGCAAAAAGATAAAATGGAAAAGAAACAGTGGCTTACCCCCCGATACATCAAAAGGGCTAGTATAAGTTCAAAAGTCTTATCCTATAGTATAAATGGGATTAATAGCCTGATTAAGTGGAAACAGATACTAAAGTTCATTAGAGACCAGAGGTGTGAGATCAGTTTTCTCCAAGAAATGCACCTCTCACCTGGGGAGACAGTGAAATTAATATCTAAATCATATCCCCAATTATATCATGCCTCTCTGGAGAGGGGGAAGAAGAGAGGGGTAGCCATACTGATTTCAGCCACATTGCCCATTGTTGAGGAGGAGATAGTGGCAGACCTGCGGGCCAGATTTATAATGGTGATGGGGAAGATCCAGGAGAAACTATTCACCTTGCTTAATGTATATGCCCCAACCAGATACCCACATCAACTTTTACTCAGATCTGGTCAGAATGATGGTGGAAAAGACCAGGGGAACCTTAGTGATTGGGGTGGGTTGGGGGGACTGGAATCTCATACTCAGCAGAAAGTTAGATACCACCTCCCAGAACCCCACTTCGAGAAATAGAACAGCAAGTCTCTTCAACAAATTAATATCAGACATGGGCCTAGTAGATATCTAGAGGGGAAAAACCCATGGAACAGGGATTACACATGTTACCCAGGTTTAAAACCTACTCAAGGCTTGACATGTTCTTCACCTTCTTCAGAGATATGGCCTCGGTGGGACACATGTGGGTTGGGACGGCCACTCATTCAGACCACCAACTATTATTCTTGGAATTAGACCTTGAACTACTCAAAAAGAGTTCGCAATGGAGACTTAATACTTCCTTGTTGAGGGATAAAGAGACCCTAACAGCGCTAAGGGCAGTTGTCACACAAACGGTCGAGCTCAACTCAAACCCTGATACATTATCACAAATACTTTGGGACACCATAAAGACAATGATGTGGGGTAAATTGATCTCAATAGCCTCCTACAAACAAAGGGAGAGGAGAAAACAGCTAGAGCAACTAACTAAACAACTTGGGGACCTTGAGGTGTAACAAAAACAGAAATGGAACAAGCAGGTGGATGAGAAGGTCAGAGAGGTGAGGACCAGAATACAAAAAATTGAAAAAACAGAGATGGAAAAAGCCCTGGCTACCTGAAGCAGTCCTGCTTTGAGGGGGGGACCTAGGGTGACGAGATACCTGGCCTATAGACTGAAACGGTGCATGGCCAAAGCCACCATCACCAAAATAAGACACCCCTGAACAGGAAACATAACATATAAGAGACCACATAGTGGACACATTCATTAATTATTACAGGAATCTCTATCACCCACAAACAGAAACCTTGTCTTTAAAAAAGCAACAGTTCCTAAATTACCTAAACCTCTCCACCCGACATTACAACAAGGACTGGCCTTGGCAACCCCTATCACGCAATTACAAATAACAAAAGCCATTCAGAATGTGAAGACAAGGAAGTGCCCAGGTCCAGACGGATTTGGGGGAGAACTTTACAAAGTCCTTAATAAAGAATTGTCCTCATATTTACTGAGTGTTTGAGACCTGGGTAGGAGGGAAACTGGTCCCACCATCCTGGAACTATGTGACCATCATGGTGATCCATAAGGAGGGCAAAGACCCCATAGACTGTGGCTCATATCATCCTATTTCACTCCTGAACATAGACTATAAGCTATACACCACTGTTATAGCGGTCCCCATGAATAAACTGGTGGCACAGCTCATCCCCCCCCCAGACCAAACAGAGTTTGTGGTAGGTCGGCAGGCCCCGGATAATGTTAGGCGCACTATCAGTATCATCAATAAAGTCACCAAGGCTTGCATACCAACCTGTGTGATGAGCCTTGAGGCAGAAAAAGCATTTGACAGGGTCACCTGGCCCTTTCTGTTTCTAGTCCTTGAACAATTTGGCTTCCCATGACCGTCTGTGGACAGAATCAAGACCCTTTATGCTGCCCCTCAGGCATATGTCAGATTTAATGGAGGGATATCTAAGAGATTTCCACTCAGCAGGGGCACCCGACAGGGTTGTCCCCTCTTCCCTCCTCCTGTTTGCACTATGTATTGAGCTTCTGGCCTGTGCAATATGGGAACATCCGGGCATTACTGTGGCGGAGATCGGAGACACAGAACATAAGATTTCCCTTTATGCTGATGACGTACTGTTGTACCTTATAAACCCATATAGATTGATTCCCCCACGTGTGGTCTCTTCTGGAAAAATTTGGATCACATGCAGGCTACTCGTTAAATAAAACTAAGACAGATGTCTTCAAATTTCATTATAACCCTTCCCCTGAAATATCAGAGCTCTTGCTCCTTAATTGGAATAAATCTAAGATTAAGTATTTGGGTATACAGATCCCCAAAAATCTGGGAAAGCTGTTTGCTGCTAACTGTGACCCCCTCACCGCCCAGCTCTGCCAGGAGATGGCCAAATGGACATTATTAAGTCTGCCATTGTACTCCAGAATACAGTATGCCTCCATGAATATTCTTCCTAGATATTTATATCTATTTCAATGTATATCCCTAAGAATAACAAAGAGACAATTTCAGATTTGACAGAAAATAATAAACCAATACATATGGGCCCTGGGAAAACCAAGACTTAAATCCCAAATAATGCAATCAGATAAACATAAGGGTGGGAGGGCACTTCCCAACCTGGAGAACTACTGCCTCACTGCACAGATGCGATTTGCACTGCTGTGGGACACGGCAGGCTATGAGGCCCACTGGAAAACTATAGAGATACTCCTAACAGAGGGTGCACCATTGGGGGCCAGGATGGCAGACCCATCCCTACAAGGTGCCAACAAAGACCTCCCACTTCTTACTACCTGTAACACCTTGTTGATGGTTAACAGACTATGGTCCAAGTATAAGTTGAGAGGTGCCATGTGGCCCCTCCAGTGGTTCACTTGGAGAAGATCCTTTGCCTCTGCCAGAATGGACCATGTATTCAAACAGTGGTCGAGACTGGGTCTAAGTTGACTGGGTCAAATGATGGACGGGGATATAGTACAAGAGTCTGGGGTGATCAGGGACACTTAACACCTTAGAAACACTGATCACTACCGCTACCTGCAACTGAAAACTTATATAAACGCACTGAAGAGAGAAGCCAGGTCTCCGGGTGAGGCCAAACATTTACTCATGGTAATTCAGGCTATCACTGATGGAGAGCTTGAAAAGGGCCACATTTCAGCCCTCTGCAAAGCCATGAGACATCTTTATGATGTCAGCACCCAACAGATAAAAAGGAAATGGGAGGGGAAAACAGACATCCATCTCACCAAGACAGAATGGGATAGCATTTTCCACCTAGCCAATAGAACCACTCACTCCCCCCATGGCAAGAATTTGAATGGAAAATAAGGACAAGGTACTTTTGCACACCAACTATACAACAAAAATGGGGGAGGAGAGTCCAGGTGAGCTGCTGGAGAAATTGTGGATAACAAACAGCCCACCATACCCATATCTTTTGGCTTTGCCTGACACTACAACTATTTTGGCAACAAATATCACAGGTAATGGTTGGGGTATTCTCCTGCTCCTCACCCCTGACCTTGGTGAACCTGCTACTGGGATTACCCCCCACGGAGGTTAAGGATTTAGATAGCGTCTACCTATGGAACATTCTCCTTACAGCGGCTCACAAGGCCATCACTAGAAAGTGGCTAGCCAGGGACCCATCGACCCACCAACAATGGTACTCCAAAATACAGGAAATGGAAGAACTGATATATAAAGTAAATCTTAAGACACACATCTTCGCTCATAGGTGTACACGCTGGCTGCTTTGGCCCCAGCCTGGTCAATGAGTTTTACATGGCCGAGGATCCTGCTCAGATTAGCTAGAGAAACATATGTTGCACCTAGGGTCTTTAAATCAATATAGATAAAGAACAAGGATGGGGAATGATGGAAGGAGAAGGATGGGGGGGGGGACTAGGAGAAGAAACAACCCTAATATATATAAATGATTGGGAGATAAGTGTAACATAATTGAGTATGATAAAGGTAATAAATGAATAGAATGTTTTGTAATGTGTATAAATCAAATTAGATGATCCAAAAGTAATGAAATGTGTACATGGTAAGAAATCCAAGTCTGAGTCTGATATATGTATGCAAATGTTTCAATAAACTTGAATTTAAAAAAAAAGGTACCTCACAGTAACTGGAGCAGAATACTGCTGAAGGCAGTGGAGCTGCTGCGGCATGATTACCTCACTTACTGCAGCATTTCAAGGCAATGGGACACTTTTGTGTTCTCACCACTGTACTTACATGCAGGGTGCAGTAGTATCTTCAGAGGATTTTGGAGGCACTAAAAGGCTGCCATGGCAATGCTGTTTACCAGCCATTAGGTTGCTGGCTTTCGAGCAGGCAAGACAGACCATTTGGCCTGTTCTGCTGGCTTTTTAGTATGTTAGTACTTCAAAAACCCTACCCTTAAAATACACAGTGGTATGTGCAACCCTTCCTCCAACCCCACCCCATGAACACTGGTGCTAGCGACGCCCTTCCCCTTTCACCCTGATTCCCTAGATAATGAAGTTTAAAGGAGTAGTGCAGTCAAAAGTTGCAGAAACCTGTTGTGCAGAGTGTTTTGATGTGTGTATGTAGTCCTGGTGTGTCCTTCCCTTTGTTTGCTATTAAAAGTTTTTTCTAAATTAGCCTGCTATTGTAGTTATGTGGTAGTTGTAGGGCTCCTGGGGATCTCAGTCTTAGCAAGGTTTATTTCTCTTCTTTTTTCTACAATGCCTCTTGTCCCATGTGACAGTGATGCATCCGGGACCACTGATTCAGCAGGCACTGGAAACAGGAGTCTGATGTTCCAGCCTCCACTAAATAACTCTAATATAGTACTTTTGTTTTCTGTGTGGTGTTAGATTTAGCCGGCAGGAGCAAATGTTTTGCTTTTAAAACTTTTCATTTTCATCAGACTACACACAGCCATAAAAAGCACACAAATCACCCCAGATCATCAGTGCTATAATTAGTAAAGCAGACTTTCCTCCAGAAAAACATTTAAAGGACGGGGAAGGGGGGGTGCAAAGTCAAAATCTGTAAGCAGTTTTAGGGGGGTCTGGGGTGTACTCCCTCAGAAAAGTCTGGAAAAATGGTGCATTTGGTGGGGGGTGCTCATGACTGTTTTATAATTTTATTTCTACTTTTAACAAGCATTTGTCAATGCCGAATGTTGGCTTGCTGGCATTGGCATTGGTAGTGCAGGAGTTAGACAGATGCATCATAGGAATGGCAGTGAAGTATTGAACTGATGCCAACCCACCCCCACCCTGCAGAGAGTGACAAGCATTAGGGTGTCCTTTTGGGTGTTTGGTACTGCAGTGCAGAAAAACATGTCGGGCAGGATGTGAGAAATGACAGCTGCACAGTTCATAGGAGGTGTAAAAAATGCCAGTGTTGAAAATGTGGCATGTAAATATACCAAATTTTGAAACTACTAAGGGTGTGTGGGAAATATGCAATGCACGTACAACACTGCCATTTTATGGCGCTCGCACCAAATTTCGTAACATAGGTATTTTAGCACCTCTGCTCATGTACAGTGTCACTGTTATTCTCAAAGTGTCCCAAGAAGTGATTTCCGCACAGTGACCATGCTATTCTGCCCCAGTTAAAACATTTGGGGTAAATGATATGTCAAATGACGGCTGTACTGTTCATCAAGAGGTGTGGAAAATGGCAATGGTGAAAATCCAGACTGAAAATATCACAGATGCACGGCCGGTATGGCGTGCGTGCAGTCTGTCAACATCTCGTAACACAGTTATTTTTATGGAGTATCATCACCAAATTTTCAACATAGGCATTTTAGATCCTCTGCTCATGAACTGTGTAAGCTGTCATTTTCATAATCTGGCCCAAACACTGATTTCCCACAGCGACTGCGCTGTTGTGCGACAAGTGCGAAACACATTTGAGCAGGATGTGGAAAATGACAGCTGTACTGTTCACAAGGAGGTGTACAAAAATGACAATGTTGAAAATCCGGCAGTAAAATATTGTGAATGCGCGAAGTTACGAGCCTGCGTAGCAACTGCATAACGCATGCTCGTAAAACAGGCATTTGTTGGTTTTTTTCCACCAAATTTGGAACTTAGGCTTTTTAAGAGGGCACCTCATGAACACCGCCACTGTCATTTTGTTTATGGGCCCGGAAAGGTGATTTCGCAACCTTTCAAGGCTGATAAATGCCATGACAGTGACAGAATTCATGAGGAGGGGCCCCAAAAACCCCATGTTGAAAATTTGGTGCAAAAATTCCAAAAAATGCCTGAGATATGCAACAAAGTTGAAAAAACCCTATCTAGCCCATTATACAGCTTACCGGCATTTCCTCAGTTCACGGTCGGCTTTGAAGAGTGCAGACGTGTTCCCGGTCCATCAAGATCGTCACGCCAGACTCCAGAGGTAAGTATGGGGTGAGGGGTGTGGGAGGCAGGGTGCGCAGTGAGTGGAGTGCGGGTTGTGGGGGTAGGAGAAGTGCCATAGGACCGTTTTAATTTGCAGGTTTAAAAAAAAAAAAAAAAAAGAACAACGTGAGACGTTGCCACGCTGGGTGGAAGCTCCCAAGTAGGCAGAAAGACAACTGGGGCATGGAGCTGACGGGAGTTGGGCACCCCCGTCGGCCATGGCATCAGTTGCCATGCTGGGGTGGTCCCAGCGTGGCACCCTGTACTGGGGGACAGTGGAGCCGGCGGGGATTGGGCACCCCGTTGGCTATGGCATCAGTTGCCATGCTGGGGTGGGCTCCCAGCGTGGCATCCTGTACTGGGGACGGCATCGTAGTGCGGACATATCTTCAAACAGTGATGCCATGACGAGCTTTGTCTCTGATTGCAGCGGCACTTGTTTAGAAGTTTTGTCCACTCTTTACATAATGTTGGTGTCAGCGCCAGCATGCTGCCTTATTGGGGAATGAGGGACGCACCTACTGATGTGTACCCTGCATTCGCTCAACAGCAGCCACGCCCCCAAAGCTGCACTCTCCCAATATGTTGACTGCCGCGCAAGCGTGGCAAGCCAACATAAAAACTGAGATTTTATAGTGGAAAATTGAGTGTATCCTACCATTTTGAAAAAAATACAGGATTCTTTCTAGGCAAAATGTATACACAGATGCCATCAGTGGGAAAAGTCCAAGCTGGAAATGCAAATATTTAAATAATATTGTCCACAGATTCAATAGGTACGCTGCTCTACCAAGAGAAAAAGATGATTTAAATGTCTAGTACCAGCAGGTTTTCTTACAAAAAACTAACAAGAAAACGAATACTGATTCCTTATAAAGTCAGGTACTAAGTGTCATTGTATTTAGTATATGTCCCAATCAACAATCTGACAGTAAATAGTTTTACACTGTACCTCAGTTCTCAAGATTCAGCATCGTCCCTCCTTAGCCTATACCTAATTTGCCTTGGCTTCTAATTTTCAAAGCAGCTGGTAAGCTTCCTTTATGTTTAAAGGAAACTTCCACCTAATATTGGACCCCACCTCAGTGTGAGGCAGGGCCCGATTAGCATTTTCACAAAAGGTTTTTTTTATTATGTAACCCCTAGGTGGAGCTATCCCAAGGGCTACTACCCCTGCCTGCTGGGCTAGTAGTAGGTTAAGGGGCCTGAGTTCTGAAATGGGTGCCTCCACCCAGAGGTCAGGGTTGGTAGTGGTCATGCTAACCTGGGCACGGCTCTCTGGGACACTGTAACTACCCTCTTTCCTTACTAGTGGCTGGAACAATACACAATAATCACTTTCATAACACCCCTGATGCACCACACAAGTACCCACACTGTTTGCACTTACCACCAGAGCTTTCCTCTGACTTGGCCCTGGGAACCCCCTGTACAACAAGGTTATGCACAGCAAATAACAGCAGTACAGTACTCTTGCACAAACTGGAACTACAGTCAGGGTAAATGCAAAAAAAGAGAGCTGATTTATGTAATGGACTTGAACAAGGAAGGGGTGTAATCAGGTTAATTTGCTTAAAGACGCTATCATTCAAACACTTATGCATGCACTTCAGGGTCCATAAACGGTCACACACTTTAGGTACCCCGATGGAGAACAGTGGGCTAGCCAGGAACGTTGCAGCTGGTTGGGGCCCTGTGATAGAAGAAAACATGCACAACGCACACTATTTATAATCTGGAGCCAGAGGGCTCAGTTCGTGATAAGAAAACAACAAGACAATCAGATGACACACTGTTAAATTAGGCTGTTGTTACAGGGAGCTACCCTGATGATTACTCACGATACCCAAGACTGGGCACAGGCCGGACAAAAATCGAGACAGCAGGTGGTTAATCTGGAGTGCAAGGAGAAGCAGGACCCACACGAATCGCCGAGGCATCATTCCTGTTTAAGCATGGAGCAGGGGGCTGATCCCCAGGCAGGTCTCTCGTCGATGGCTTTCTCTGTGCAGCGGGTAGTCTGGCTGGGCCAGTGTGGCAAGGCCCCGGCCAAATGGAGACAAATTCGGATACAGTCCGTTTTGGGCTGGATACAGCTTCCAGCAAGCAGAACACAGTTCACACAGTGGGGAACCAAATCACAACCCACTTTCAATACACAGCACATTTACATGTAAAGGATTTTACTGTACCAGGCAAACAGCTCTCCGGTCACGATCGCAAAGTCTCTGCACAAACTGGGGATTCAAAAGCAGCTGGAAATCCTGACAGGCCGATTGCATTCCGCAAAATCTTCGGTCTTCTTTAGGTATGAGCCTGGTAAAAACTCAGTGGCTTACTTTGTTCTCACAAACTCTGATTTAGTCCGAAATAATTCTCAAGCAGTCTGGGATTTCCCCAAGATCCAAAAGGTTCGGCTGGCTGATCTGTCTGTCAGTCACAACAAGAGCTCCCCTTTCAGTTGCAAAAAGGTGCCAAAAGCCCAAAACTACAATTCCTACAGATTTTGACTCCAGACAGCTCCTGTAGTCCGGCTCCATTTTAGGTCCCACCAGTACTGATTGGTCCAATTCGGCAGTCCAGGACCAAGATAGTGGAGATAATTAAAAAAAATCCTTGCTGCAAAGAAGGCAGGTTAGACAAACTACATTATCATTATCATTCTAAATGATTTCCAGCAAATAGTTACATCTTTCAACAGAGCTCCCTCTCAGATTACTTATGACTGCAATCCAGGCAGCTCTTAAAGAGACAGTACACAGAAGCTATACAGGTACTCTCTGGCAGTCACATTTAAACTGCTGAAATGCAGGACACCAGCCTGGCAGTGAGCATTTAGGCAAGCTCGAGGAAGACTTTTGGGGAACCCCCAGTTGTAGGGGGTTACACCCTTCTCTGCCTGGAGAAAACTTGGCGTCTGCGTCAAGTCTGTACCATCATGCATCAGTTAACATAAACCTTTTACTTTACTATACATATTCACCACATTTGCCAATACTTTGTCCATTCTGACAATACATTAGGCATATTTCACAGAAGTCAGTTGAATATTACTATACTAAATCAGGTAATAACTTCTTGTACCTTGAACAATGCAAGAGGGGGCCCTTCCCTATCGGCTAACTTGGGGCTGAATGGGGTAGGGGCACCATGATGAGATGGGAGAACAAGTAACCTGGAATGGGCCGTCAGGGTCAATTTGGGCAGTGAGCTTGGCGAAACATAAACACCTTTGTGAACTACATGGAGAGGCGAGTCCACAGGCCTCCCAGGAGAATCATAACTGAGGCGTACTACTGGCTTGACAGCTCGGTCAATCTTTCTGAGGGGGACAACTACAGTCTCTGTACTCTTCGCACTGGTCTGGGGACTCTCGTCACTTGTGAGGGGTGCCTCTGCCTGGGTGGGAATGTCCAGACTTGGGGCACTGTCGGCTCCTTGCTCTCAGGCTCTGTTTCTACAACACTTGACTCATTTTGCGAAGGCTCAGGCACAATCAAGCTTTGAGGCACTGAAGGGGGGGGTGGTCAGCACTGTCATAGTGTTCTTCAAATTCTGGTATGTCACCAGAAAGCCTCAAATCCTCAGCCTTTCCTTCAGTTAAATCATACAGCTCCACATAACACAGAGACTCAGCATCCTCAGACGTGATACTTTGTACTTCACTTTCAGGGAGCATTGGCTCCAAGGACAAAGCTGGGGGGTTAGACAGTCCAGAAGGCCCAGCTTCATCCCCACAATTAATCATGGGGTTACCTCGAAACAGCTGACTCTGTTCATAAGAGTGGTAATAGGCATAGTCGCACTCACTTTCGTCAGAAGTGGACTGACAGTCACTATCATTCTGGGCCTGCTGCGGAGGAAACCTAAAATCTGTGACCACTGGGGTAGGTTGACTCTTGTCTCTTTCTTGCAGCAGCACGAGTCACCGGCCCAGGGGGCTCAATGTCTGGGGGTTCAGCCTCAATCATGACTTCGCCGATAGGTAGCAAGTGGTTACGGTGCATGGTCTTGACAGCTCTGGAGTTGTTCTCTGGGCACACCTTGTACACAGGTAAATCATCCAACTTTCCAACTACTACATGGGGAAGATGGTGCCACCGATCAGCAATGTTGTGTTTACCATGCAGTCCTAAATTGCGTAACAATGCATGGTCTCCAGGTCAGAGCTCTTGAGCCTTTACTTTTTTATCATGCCTCTCTTTGTTGGCTAGACTTCTCTTGGTGGCCATTGTCTGCGCCAGTTGATAGGCATGATTCAATTGAGCTTTCAGTTTTTGTACATATTGCAAGTAGTTTTTGGCTCGGACCCCATCTGGAGAGATCCCAAAACAGACATCAACTGGCAGCCAGGACGCTCTTCCGAACATGAGGCAGTAGGGGGAGAACCCAGTAGCATCATTTTTCATGCAATTGTATGTGTGTACCAAGGTGCTAATCTGCTGGCTTCATTTATGCTTGTCTTTTAGGTGGAGGGTGCCCAGCATATCTAGAAGGGTGCAGCTAAAATGTTCTGGTTGAGGGTCTCCCTGCAGGTGATAGGGGGTGATTCTTGACTTTTGCGCCCCCCCCATAGAGAGAGCATTTCTTTGATTAGTTGACTCTCGAAGTCTCTGCCCTGGTCAGAGTGGATCTGCTAGGGGGCACCATAGTGGATGAAGAAATTTTCCACTAGCACCTTGGCCACGGTAGATGCCTTTTGATGTTTGGTGGGAAAAGCTTGTGCATACCATGTGAAATGATCCGTAACCACTAGCACAATGCCAATGTTCTGCTGATCAGGTTCTAGACACAAGAAGTCTAAGCAGACTAGTTCCATGAGGGTGCTGGTAGTAATATTAACAAGGGGGCAGCCCTCTGAGGCAGAGCTTTTCTTTGCAGGCAGCGACTACAAGTCTTTAAATGGTGCTTAAGATCGGCCCCCATTTTGGGCCAGTAGAAGCGAGATCATAACAGGTCAAATGTTCTGTGTATACCTAGGTGCCCCATGTGATTGTGGCAGGACCTCAGTACCAAATCATTAAAGGCTGTGGGTAGGACCAATTGCTGCTTGTCTACTTTGCCACCACAATCTACTGTCTCTCTATACAACAACTGATTGAGTAACTTTAATCTGGGGTCTTCTTCAAGCAATGAAGCAGTTCGCAAGTCAGTGGGACGTAACTTAGATACATCTTTCCCCTCACGCAGGGCATCAAGTGCTGGCTGAATCATAGCATCTTGGGATTGAGCCCACTGAATGCTGTCATTGTCAAATTGAGGTAGTGCACTAATGTCTAGAACAGAGAAGTGGCAACAAGCAGCTGGTATGCAGGTGTCAGAAGGGCCCAAGCAATCTACTAAACAGTCCACTGTATCTGCAGACATCTGTTCATCTCTATCAAACTTTTGGCACAGTGCTCGAATGTCAGGTTCAGACAGCCTGACCCAGTCACTCTTTGAAGTGGGCCTTCGTGATAGGGTGTCAGCATCAATATGGTTCAGGCCCGGTCTGTATTCAACAGCATAATCATAGGTTAATAATGCAGAAAGCCACTGGTGCCCAATGGCATCTAACTTAGCTGAAGTCTGTACATAGGTCAACGGGTTATTGTCAGTCTTCACCAATATCTTTGCCCCATAGAGGTATTCATGAAACTGGTCAACGATGGCCCATTTTAGCGCAAGGAACTCCAACTTATGCACAGGGTAGTTTCGTTTGGACGGGGTCAAGCTCCTACTGGCGAAAGCTACTGATCTCAGGCCATCCTCATGGTCTTGATACAGCACCACTCCTAGACCCTGCAGACTAGCGTCCGTATGCAGCACATAGGGTTTGGTGGGGTCAGCATAGGTGAGGATGGGGGCGTGGGTGAGCAGGTATATGATCTCATGGAAGGCTGCTTCACAGTCGGGCGTCCAGTGGGGCCCGAAGAGTTCACCTGGTCGGAAGTATGCTTTTTCTGGTTCTTTAGCTGCCCCTTTTATGTATTTATGATTGGTCGGAGGGTAACCCTGGGTTAGGTTCAAGAGTGGGGAATCAGCTTGGAGTAGTCATTTATGAATCTGTGGTAGTAGCCACAGAATCCCAGGAAACATTGTAGTTCTGTCAGATTATGGGGCTGGGGCTAAGTAGTCAGTGCTTCAACCTTACTGGGATCAGTCTCTATCTCTTTTGTAGATAATATGTGCCCCACATACTTCACAGAGGTTTGGAAAAACTGGCACTTGTCAATGGACAGCTTGAAGCCAAAGTCTTCCAGTTGGTCTAGGACTTTAAACAGTCGGTTCTCATGCTCCTCTAAGGTGCTCCCAAACACAATGACATCGTCCAAGTACACCAGGCATTCCAGCAAATTCATATCTCCTACCTCACGTTCCATCAGTCGCTGAAAGGTGGCCGGGGCACCTGATATCCCCTGTGGCATCCTCAGAAACTCATAGAACCTCAGTGGACAGATGAAGGCTGTTTTCTCATGGTCTTCCGGGGCCATCAGGATCTGGTAGTATCCGCTGCGACGATCCAACACAGAGAACCATTTGCTTCCATTCAAGCAGTCCAGGGCATCTTGTGTACAAGGCATAGTGTATTGGTCTGGGATGATCCGCCGGTTCAGGGTTTGATAATCAAAGCACATCTTCACAGACCCATTATTTTTATGTACAACCACAATGGGAGAGGAGTATGGGCTCCTGGATTCTTGTATCACGCCAGCAGCGAGCATTTCCTGCAGGTGTCTTCTCACATCATCTATGTCTGCTGGGGCTAGGCTTCAGGACCTCTCTCAAAATGGCCATTAATCGTGCAGGCGTATGTGATGCTCCGCACCCTGGACACATCCCACATCCCATTCCTTCAACAAAAACACTTGGTCTCTCTGGGAAAGTCTCTTGCTAATTCTAGCCTTCCATTCAGCTGGCAACTGGGAGTCACCAAAGTCACACATGTCTGGGGTCATTCTCTCCTTCTAACCAGGGTGCTTGTAGCTGGGCAATACTGCAGAGTCTGCGCAGTGTACCATAGCTAGGGTGCACCCTCTGCTCTCTCGGATATCCTGATGTGACACATTGTGAATCTGGACCATCACTCGTCGTGCATAGGCATGGGCAGGAGCAGGCAAGATGCTGGGCTTGACCAATAATCCTTATGGCAATTTTCCATCATCTGGTGCATCCAACATCAGTATTTTGTTCTTGACATCTTTCTGGAGGCAGACCTCCCCTTGAATGGTACACTGGGCGTTAGGGGCCAGTACCATTGAATCGGGATCCTTCTTCCACACGATCCCCACCGGTTCATCCTGGTCTACTTCCTCGGGTTCCTCTTGCAAATTATAGGCCCTCTTGATCAGAGCCGGAATTCTCAGAGTCCTCCCAGTCCGTTGCCCTTGTTTCTCGTGGCAGAGTTGCGCCAGTCTCCCAAACATATGGGCGTTTGTTCCAATTAACAGGGGAACCCCATCATACAGTCCAGTGGGGGGACACACTAGGGCCAGTGTCTCTACTTGCTCCTCTCCACCAGTGACAGTTGCAGGAAAAGACAACCAGAGGCGGGCATCTCCTAGATAGGGATAAGACTTGTCGCTCAGCCCCCACACATGTAGGCCTTCCAGGGATTGGACACATCAGATAAATGTTTGTCATACCAGTCCTGAAAAACAGTGGTTACTTCCGACCCACTGTCAAGCACAGCCCAAGTAGGAATACCATTCACAGTCACATTAGTCTCCATTGAAGGGCCCACTGTCTTGGACCAGTCTGGAGGGACAACAGCAGGGCCTGACAGATGATGGCTACAGAGGGGTTTGCTAGATGGCCGCAAGCTTCCTTTACCGCGGTAATTTACCACACCCTTGACCACTGACTCATTTTCCGAAGCTCTCCTTGAAGCTGGTTGACCACTTTCTCTAAGTCCTTCTGAGACTGGTGTTCCCTCTTCATATGGCCATCCTTGCCGCAGTTGTGGCAAATGACACATTCTCGGGGCATCCTTGGGGAAAACATAGCAGGGGATGCTGGAGCACTGATGGGAGATCTGACTTCTGCGGGTAGTGTACCATGTCTCAAAAGTTCCTTTAGGGTGGCAGTCAATTCCTTGAGCTCAGCTAAGAAGCCACCACCAGTAGAGGATGCCTGAGGGTGCACCCCCACCCCCATAACAGTCACATTCTGACAGGGTCCAGGGTCTCTGTCAGCAGGGGATACCTCAGCGAACGCACCTGGTTGTGCTTTTCTTACTTCCTTCAGCAACACCTCCCCCCACCGTTTAGCCCACAGCGGGACACTCTTAGTGGTCTCCACTTCGGAAGGGCCTTCTGGTGCCATGATCACTTGGGCTGCACTCACCCCATTATTACAATCTCCCTCTTCACCTTCTACCTCCCAGAGTTCTTTTATCAAGTCACAGTAGTCAGGTGGGTTACCTCTCCTATCCTGGAGCCTTAACTGGATGATCTGCAGTTTAGAATGCTTGGCATGTTGCAGTATGTGCCCCAATCTCACACGGTTCAAATCACTAGTGGCTACCCCACCTTTCCAGTAAGCTTTCTGCAGAGCTCTTTCTAGGCGAGTAACATATGCAGACAAACCTTCCCCCTTCCATTGCTTGGTACCTTGGAATTTCCACATCAAAGTCTCCCCTGACTCAGTGCTCCCAAAATTGCCTTCAAGTACAGATAGGTACTTCTGAGCAGATGCATCAGGGTTCGTTGACCTCAAGAATGTAATGGCTTCAGGGGGGCCGTCAAACTTTCTATGGTTCTTTTCCACTTCTCAGCCTCCACACACTGCCACTCGGGTACCAAGGGGGCAACATAGTTGATCCAGGTCTCCCAGTCATCCTCCCCTTGGGGGGTGGGAAGGGTGCCGGAGAAGATTCTCAGCCTTTGGTAGGAGTCGTGACTAATGGCAGGTACAGATATAGGGTCCAGCATTGGCACGGGCACAGAAGGCAGGGCAGTAACAGGTGTTGGTGTGGGAGGGGGTGTTGGGGAAGGAACACCCCCAGGTGGCAGGAATAGTTTCTTACAGTCCTCTACGGTTTTCCCTTGCTCCAGCAACGACTTAGCAAATTTCTCCTCAGAAGTCTCAGATAATGGTGGGAGCTCATCCTCCCCAGGGTCTTTACTGTCTTTTGTTATCACTCTCCAGGCAGCTGGAACCCCTCCTGGGGCAGTAGTCTGTGGCACTTTAGAGCTGTCCACAAGGTCACTACACTCTACTAAGGCTATGAAAGTCTGGGCGGTCAAATCAGCCTGTCGACCCACCACCACCACAGGGTTTTTTAAACATTCAACTTTGGAGAGTACTCCCTCTACAGTGTCTTTACTGGTACCCAGGGGAACATCCAGTATAAGTAGAGCATTTTGGGGGGTCGATCTCCTGCCCAGTACACCACCCCACCAACTGGTGTAAAGCCATTTCTACTGGGGTAGACATTAATCTTCAATAATAATTCATAATTTTTGGCCACTAGAAGGCACAAAATCCCAGTGGTGAGCCTCCAAGATGTATCCTTTAGGTGGCACCCAGAGGTCAGGGTTGGTAGTGGTCAAGCTAACCTGGGCACGGCCCTCCGGGACACTGTAACCCCCCCACTCCTTACTAGTGGCCGGAATAATACACAATAATCACTTTCACAATACCCCTGATACAACACACAAGTACCCACACTGTTTGCACTTACCACCAGAGCTTTCCTCTGGCTCAGCCCTGGAGACTCCCTGTAAAACAAGGTTATACACAGCAAATAACAGTAGTACAGTACTATTGCACAAACTGGAACCACAGTCTGGGTAAATGCAAAAAAGAGTTAGAGCTGATTTATATAAGGGATTTGAACAACGGAGGGGTGTAATCAGGTTAATTTGCTTAAAGACTCTATCATTCAGAAAGCTATGCATGCACTTCAGGGTCCATAAACAGTTACACAATTTGGGTACCCAGATGGAGAATGGTGAGCTAGCCAGGAACGTTGCAGCTGGATGGGGCCCTGTGATAGAAGAAAACAACATGCACAACACACACCATTTGTAATCCGGAGCCGGAGGGCTCAGTTTGTGAAAAGAAAACAACAAGACAATCAGATGATGCACTGTTAGATTAGGCTGTTGTTGCAGGTAGCTACCCTGATGATTACTCACGATACCCAAGACTTGACACAAGCTGAACAAAAATTGAGACAGCAGGTGGTTAATCTGGAGTGCCAAGAGAAGCAGGTCCCACACAAATCGCTGAGGCGTTGTTCCTCTTGAAGCGTGGAGCAGGGGGCTGATCCCCAGGCAGGTTTCTCGTCGATGGATTTCTCTGTGCAGCTGGTAGTCTGGCTGGGCCAGTGTGGCAAGGCCCCGGCTAAATGGAGACAAATTCGAATACAGTCTGTTTTGGGCTGGATATAGCTTCCAGCAAACAGAACACAGTTCACATAGTGGGGAACCAAATCATGACCCACTTTCGATACACAGCACATTTACATGTAAAGGATTCTACTGTACCAGGTAAACCGTTCTCCGGTCACGATCGCAAAGTCTCTGCACAAACTGGGGATTCAAAAGCAGCTGGAAATCCTGACAGGCCGATTGCATTCCGTAAAATCTTCGGTCTTCTTCAGGTATGAGCCTGGTAAAAAATCAGTGGCTTACTTCGTTCTCACAAACTTGGATTTAGTCTGAAATAATTCTCTTCTCTCCCTCTCAGAGACAGCAGGCAGGCCAAAACTCAGCCTTTTCACAGTTCTCCCATGCAAAGCTACACAGAACCGCTGCTCAAAATCACCTGAGCTCTTACTCATTTCACTTCCCAGCTCAGAACTAACTGAAAATTGCAAGCAGTCTGGGATTTCCCCAAGATCCAAAAGGTTCGGTTGGCTGGTCTGTCTGTCAGTCACAACAAGAGCTCCCCCTTCAGTTACAAAAAGGCGCCAAAAGCCCAAAACTACAATTCCTACAGATTTTGACTCCAGACGGCTCCTGTAGTCCAGCTCCATTTTAGGTCCAACCAGTACTGATTGGTCCAATTCGGGCAGTCCAGGACCAAGATAGTGAAGATAAACAAAACAGTCCTTGCTGCAAAGAAGGCAGGTTAGACAAACTACATTATCATTATCACTCTTAAAGAGACAGTACACAGTAGCTATACAGGTACTCTCTGGCAATCGCATTTAAATTGCTAAAACGCAGGACACCAGCCTGGCAGTGAGCATTTAGGCAAGCTCGAGGAAGACTATTCGGGAACCCCCATTTCTAGGGGGGTTACAGTTACTACTGTGCCATGTTTTAGTTGGAGTTTATCTGGCCAATCTTGCGTCCCTCCCCACCAGCATTTTAAATCCAATGGCCCCTAGTGGCATGCCCACGACCTCCCGCTGCTGTCCTGAGAATGATGTATGATGCAGTGAGTAGCTGTGGGAGCATCTACAGGTTTGCTATAAAGCTGGAGCTTTTAATAGCTTTAGTTTAAAATGTATATGTCTCAGTGCTGTACCGAGATCGGGTATAGACTGGCAGCTACTGCTAACTCCAATTTTAGGTAGATGTTTCCCTTTAACTAAGTTGTAGGTTTGACCTCCAGCCTCAACTTGCAGATGAGGAGGCATTAAAAGGACAGCAGGATCCACAGTTGTTTAAAACATTGCTTGATTTAATCAACCTACTTGTGTCACATCTGAACTGAAAGGTACAGATCAAGAAAAACGTGTACCACAGCTTCCCCCAACCAATAACTCCCCCAGCTGATGAGCTAGAGCTTGCTCACAGTAGTTCGTATAAGGCATAACCACCATTAATGTCTGGGGTTATTTGGCAAATTAGTGTTCTGAAGCACTTTCCAAAGGTTAGCCCTATAAACCCTCTCAACATGCCCTGTTGCTGGCACTTTCATTTTTAAATCCTGGATCAGCCGTTGCTCAATAAAACTTACTGGATCATCAGATTCAGTCCCCTCTGGGAAACCCACCAGGCACAAGTGTTGATCTCTATACTCCATTTCTGTCACCTCTAGCTACCACTTAACCACCATGATCTCTGAGAGTATCTTCACTGTTGTGGCCATCGCCTTTTCTGCTTGCATTGTTGCAGTGCCCACTTTGGCAGCAGTCCAGACCAAGAGTTCTCTATAACCTGCATTCTTGCAGCCATTTCACCCATACATCACTGTATTGTCTGCATCAAATCATAAATTGCAGGGAAGTTTTCATATCCATGTAGCTTCTACATGCAGAAACATAGCGTTAGCGTAGTGTCACATAAAAAGGATAGCGGCTGTATCATAAGCATAGCAGGACCACTATGCATAAACATTCTGGGGGAAGACTGAGTAAAGACTGTAGTTGGTTTTTACAGAATAACCCACTCAGCTAGCCCTCAAGTATTTGCTAATGTGTAAATATAACCATTGGTGCTCACTAGATAAGGAAAGTTACTTAATATTACAACTCTGCTGTTGTAAATTGATTCTAAACAAGTGCTTGCTCAATCCATGGTGCCGGATACATCACTGTCACAAGGGACAGGAGGCACTGTAGGAACAAGAAGAGCAATAAACCATGCTAAAATGGAGATCCTCAGGGACCATAAAACTACCATAAAACTAGCAGGCTAATTTAGAAAAAATTCTTATAGCAGTCAGAGGGGAAAGACGCACTAGGACTACACACACAAACAAAAACACTGTGCACAACATGTGTTTTTGCAAATTCTGACTGTAGTACTCCTTTAATTCGTTTGAGATGTAGCACTAAGTTCACTGTTCAGTGCAAGTTTTAGATAGATTGGTTTAACAAGGGTATTTAATTTAACGGTAACCTCTATGATAACAATACCTTAAAATCTTTTCAGCAGTTAAAAATGCAGTACAATTTCCATAAACATCATTTCTAGGGATATGGATATGTTGCTCTTATCCACACTTGTTGGCATGTCCCTTTCCCTTTAAGTATCTTGCCGGAAGGTCTAAAAGCTGGCTTCTCCCACCCACCCATGTGATATATGCCTTGGCTCCACCCTTTGATGCCAGATGTTCCTTTCCACTGGAAGATTCAGGTTCCCTCCTTTTCACTCCCATGTTGAGTAGGCCCTGGCGTTTCAATCTTCAGATTACTTACCGAAACTTAAATTTAAATTTCAGCGCATTATTTTGGGATTGCAACCACAATGGAGGACAAGTCCTTGCCCGAGTTCTGCCAGTGCCCTTGCAGGCGGAAAATATCTCGCACTGAACCGCACACCGTGTGCGTCTACTGCCTGGGCCACACTCACGATACCCAGGCCTGTGAATTCTGTTGCATGTTCCATCCTGCAGTGTTGGACGATCGTCTTGCAGGGTTGCAGCTTGGCCAACCAGAAAAACTGAACCCGCCGGTCAACTCTAAGGAGGCCTGTTGGGTGGTCTCCGCGGCCATGGGGTCCACTGAACAACTAGAGCAGATGAAGGCTTTCGAGGAGGAGGCGGCTCGGGCCTTCGATCAGTCCTCTTCAGTTTTGGTCTTCGTTCTGCTCAAACTGGGCTCTAGCTTTTCAGGCTCCTTCAAGGAGCTGTGCCAGTCTCTCCCGACCAAGGGGGAGGGCCCAACGAGTTCGCACATCTCCTGCTCCCGTAAAAAGGATTCTAAGGAGTCGAGAGAGGAGATGTCTCATTGACATCATTCTTGGGATCGAGAGAGGTCTTGGTCCCAGGAGTCTACAGTTTCAACTTTGATCAAAATTGTGGTCTCAGCTGCTGGCTTCATGGTGCCCCAGTCAGGCCAGCCAGCTAAGACATGAGACGACAGCCCTGTTGAGATTATCGACACGTCACTGGATGAGGCCGACAATTCCTTGTTTAGGACTCCAATCTTGATTGGACCTACCGAGGAGGAGACCCAGCCTGCTGGGAACTTCTTCACAGTCCTTGTCCCTGACCTGGAGGAGCTGTGGGTCTCCCCACCTCCTTCTGAGCACCCCCTGTCGGTCCCTCTGACAGTCGGGGTCTAGGTCTTGGACACCTTCGACTGACGGGCTGAGGAAATCTCACAAACGCCATTCTGGGTGTTCTAAAAAGTGGCACCGCCGCTATTCATCCTCGTCCTCCTCAGGAGAGGAGAGGCTTTGACGCAAGTTGCATTGATGCTACGAGGATCTGATATGGCAACAGTTGGTGTAAAGCCGGTCCGAAGTCGTCCCTGGCTTTCACTCCAGCCATCACATGGCTGTCATCCTCTAGGCTGATGCCGACTCCTCCGGAGCCGGTCGACACTGTCCCTCTGCCCACGGAGCCAGTGAAGACCCTCCCGGCTCGGCCAAAACCAGCCTCTCCACCGATCATGGTGGAGCCGCCACCTAAACAGCCTCCCTCCAGGGCTCCTGCTAAGAAGTCTCGGCCCGTGAAGGGCCTCCTGCATAAACTGTCAGTCACCCTCATTCCTGACCACCCGCGGCGGGTGGAAGGTAACTCTGGTGGTCGGCTGATTTATCCGGACTCCTTGGAATCTGAGGAGTCCTACTTACATTCTCATCCATTTGACGATGATTTGCTTGGGGGGTCTCTCAATGGAGGATGGTCCCACGTTCTTCATGGGCATTCTCCATCTCATCTCTGAATCCATGGGGATGCATTTGGAGCCTGTTCAGAAACGGGCTGAATATCCCCTAACAGACATTCTGACAAAAGGGGATTCTCTGACAGAGGCCTTCCCAGTGGCCAAAGCCATTGTTGGCCCGGCCCTGGAGCTTTGGCAGCACCCTACTTCCTGCCCTACACCATCAGCCCAGATGGCCCGCAAGTATGCGGTTCCCATTGGCTCCCTTTCTGGGTTCACAGAGCACCCCTCAGCTGAGGGATTGGTGACTGAATCTGTGTTTTGGCACTCAGGTGATTCAGGAGACACAAATAGACCTCCGGACAAAGAGTCCAAAAAAATTGGACCACTCGGCCTGAAAGGTCTATGCTGCCTCTTCGCTTGGTCTCTGTCAGGCGAGCTGTGCTGTCATAAGAGCACATTTCTCCATGCCCTCCTGAGCTCTCTAGATGAGGTCCTTCCTCATCTCTTCGCAGACCTTCAGAGCATGGTCAAGCAGGTCCGTGATCAGGGTCGGGCTGTTGCTAAGCAGCAACTCCAGATAGCTCTAGACATTGGGGATTCCTGTGCCTGTTTGGTGGCAGTCACAGTTGCCATGAGCCGCAGGGCCTGGCTGAGGGTATTGACCTTCACAGCAGACACCCAGCACAAACTGGCAAACGCTCCCTTCCTGGGCACTGATTTGTTCAGTCCGAGAGTTCATGGTCACCTTCAACGCATCGAGAAGTCCAGTGCCACCTTGGACTCGATTGATTTGACCCAGAAGGAATCTCGGGGTTCCAAAAAGCAGAAGTGTAAGCCCTTTTGGTCTTCTGCACCTGCGGCCAAGCAGCCCCAGTACCAGGGGCAGCAGCAGGCTCAGTCTTGGTGCCCCTGGCCCACGTCCGTCAGGGGCTTCGGTGGCCTGTAAGCCCAGAGGGAAAGGCCCTGGTGGTCCTGAGGCTGGATCCTCCTCCTCCTCCAAGCCTGCAAAGTGACAACACTGGGTCCTCCCGTGGGGGTCCGGTTCCACCACTTCTTTCCGCTGGACCACTGTCACAATGGACAGGTGGGTCTTGGAAGTGGTCAGCCAGGGCCTGCCTCTGGATTTTGAGCAGTACCCCCCAAGCCGAGCCCGCGCCCCACTGGAGGAAAAAGTATCTGTGCACACTCAGTTGGCTGTCTAAGACGACATCACCCAACTCCTCCACAAGGAGGTACTGGTCAGAGTCGCAGATCCCCCTGTCAACCCAGGGTTCATTTCCAGGTACTTCCTGGATCCAGAATGGATGGGAGGCTGGTGCTCAATTCTAGATCTGCATGACTTGAACCAGTTTCTCAGGCCTTGCATATTCAGGATGGCAACTCTGTCTCAGAGCATATCATCTCTCGAGCAGCACATGTGGTTTTACTCCCTGGATCTGGAGGACGCGTTCTTCCACATCCCGATCTGTCCTTCACACCAAAGGTTTCTCTGCTTCAGAGCAGAGGGAACCCTATATGAATTCCAAGCCATGCCATTCGGCCTGTCATTGGCCCCCAGGGTCTTCACCAAATGCATTGCAGTGGTGGCAACCCATCTTTGGTGTTGAGGGGTCAGAGTGTACCTCTGTCTGGATGATTAGCTTATAGCAGGTCCCTCCAAGTTGGAGGTGGAGAGGTCTGGGGATTTGGCTCTCCAGACCTACATCGACCTTGGCCTCCTGGTCAATAAGGCCAAGTCAGAACTCATGTCTTCGCAGGTGATCTGCTTCATCGGGTCAGAGCTCGACTCTTGCTGAGCCAGAGCCAGGCTCCCAGCGGACAGGGCAGAGGTTCTCTCCTCCTTTGCCTGGTCATTTCTGGTTGGGCACTTGCGCCCTGCCTGGGACTTCCTGCGACTTCTGGGTTACATGGCGGCCTGCATCTCTGTGGTCCGATGGGCCCAGTGGCATATGCACCCACTTCAGTGGGAGCTGGCCAGCCAGTGGACTCAGTGACTAGATCATTCAGACCAGTTGGTCACTGTGACCCAGAAGATGTGGGACGCTTTCCAATGGTGGACCATTCTAGAACATCTGCAGGAAGGGATCCCGTTTGTCCACCCCGAGACAATGGTCATCCTGATGACCAACACCTCTCTCACTTGCTGGGGTGCCACATGGGGGATCACAGAGTCCACAGGCTCTGGACCCCCGAGGAATCCCGATGCCACATCAACCTGCAGCAGCTCCGAGCAGTTCAGCTGGTGCTGACTTTATTCGCTCCATTCCTTCGGGCTCAAGTGGTTTAAGTCCAGACGAACAATACCATGAACATGTACTATCTCAACAAACAGGGCGGAATGAACTCCCGGCGTCTGTGCAGGGAAGCTGTCTGTGTCTGGACCCTCATGAGCCAACTGAAGGCGGATGTCCCAGCCATTCATGTAGCAGGAGCCTCAAAGCAACTGTCAGATGCCCTCAGCTATGTGGATGAGGCATCCCACGAGTGGTTTCTCCATCCAGAGTAGTACACAGCCTGTTCTCCCAGTGGGGCACCCCTCAGGTGGACCTGTTCACCTCCAGGGAGAATGCAGAACTAAGGCTGTTTCAAACAACATGAAGTCTTACTGTATTCTGACTATATGCAGTTAGCCTCAGCACTTGAACTGCTCCAGAGGGGAAAGGGTTAACTCTATGCCAGAGCATAGAACATTGAGCTCGAGCTTGGTTTTCAAACCCCTGTCTCTGGTACATCTCAAGCAACTGTCGGATTCTTTACTCCACCTAACTGTGAAGATGCACCTGAGAATTTCTCCTCGCTGCTTCGGTTCGGTATAGTTCCTTGATCGGTTTATTACAACCGTTTCTTTATTTTTTCAGTCTCAAATCTCTGTGTACGGTATAGATAGTATAGTTCTGGTAGATAGTGATAGAAATTGTTTGCATCAGTTTCTTTCCAGTCGTTCCGGTTGGGAATTGAAATAATTGTTTACATTTGTTCTCTTCTTCAGTTGTAGTGTGGTACTTTTTCGCTCTCAAAAAACCAATGACTTATTCCAGTTTTTTAAACAGCCCTTGAACCAGCTGGTGACTGAAAAGTTTTTGTATTACCTGGTATAACAGCTGTTAAGGGTAATTTTGGTTGATAGGGCAAAGTCTGAGAAACCCAAGAAGAAAAATGATCCCACTAGGTTTCAACACTGTACTTAGTGTGAGGAGGCTTTTGCCAAAGCTGATCCCCACCTCACTTTTGTTTATTGTCTGGGGTTTGACCACCTCAAAACAGACTGCCAAATTTGTGCAAATTTCCCTAAGGCCACTATAGAAAAAAGATTAGCTCAGCTTAGGGAAAGAGAAGCCAAAAAGTCAGCTGATCTGGATGGCCAGCCCGGTTTGGTTCCAACCGAACCTGAGGAGGTGCCTGCTGACACGGGCGATACTTCCTCGGGCAAAATAAATTCTAATTCTGAAGGATCGGTTCCTTCAAAAAGAAAAAAGAAATCGACCGGTTTGGATCCTGCCCCTCGGATCCCAACCATGGAAGAGATTGCTAGAACTATTAATATAGTTCAGTCGCTCTGTCTGGTTCCAACCGAACCGACACCGCTTGGTAGGCGATTGGTTTGGTCGGTTCCAGCCCCTTCAGCATATGAACCGGAGGAGTATTAAGAGTTGGATTGGGAGGGGGATCCTGAGGGAGACTGTGAAGATGAAGATGATTTTGGAGGCCTAGATGAGCCAGTAGAGCCTGACATCTTCCAAGACAGGCCTTCCAATATTTCCTCTCTCAGACTTTCTAAATCCCCTTCACACTTTTTATTTTATAAAAAGGTGGCAGAAACTTTCCAGCTACCAGCAGTGGAAGCTGTTAAGGAGGCAGAAGAACCTGACTTTGTGGGGCTGATGGATGTCCCAGAGTCTAAAAGATTGTCTATCCTCCTGCATAAATATTTGGGGAAACAAACTCAAAAAAATTCTACAGATACCATCTTCCATGCCTCCTGTGGATAAGAGAATGGACAAGAGGTATACTTTGCCAGGTCTTGGAACAGATTTTCTTTATTCTCATTGCAGCCATGTTGGGGTAGTGCAGGCTGCAGCCTGTGACAAGGCTAACATCCCCTTGGCTTCAGACCCCCAGATAAGGATTCCAGGAAGATGGATGCCATAGCAAAGAAACAGTACTTGACATCTTCCTTGGGACTCAGGCAAGCTTCTTATATGTCTTATCTTGCTAAGTACCAGAAATCCAGGTGGGATACGTTTCAGGAGCTAGCTAAGAATGCCCCTCCCCAGCTGGCCAAGGAGTTGGAGCAGGTGGCTGCAGATGGTATAGAGGCATCCAAAGTACAATTCCATGCTGCTGTGGACTCCAATGATGTGGCATCAGGAGTCATGGCTACATCTCTCTCCTTGCGAAGGTTTGTTTGGCTCAATGTACTAGCGTTTTGCATGATACCCAGGCTAAGGCCATGGATTTTCCTGTCACTGACAATTCTCTGTTTGGGGAGCAAACAGATATACATGAAAAAGATGGATGAATATAGGACCACCTACAGGAGTGCAGTGATCAAGGAAAGGCAAGTCATTTCCACAAAGCAGCAGTCTAGGGCGGGCAGGGACAGGCCTTTTTACCAAGCCCAGGCTTCCTCTTCTTTCCAGCAGAGGGGGTTCTTCAGGGGGAGAGGCAGAATGGGGATGAGCAGGGCTGCATCCTCTTCTCAGTTTAGGGCTCCTGCCAAACACACACCCTGATGTGTCAGACCCGGTCGCCTCCTCAATTCCAGTAGGGGGCAGGCTGGCTTACTTTTTCCAGGCCTGGAAGTCCATCACTTCAGACAAATGGATCCTGGAAGTAGTAAGCCAGGGACTTGCTCTCAGCTTCAAAAGATTCCCCAGAATGAGAGACAGGTCCTTTACACCTGCAGCACCTCTGGAAACAATTGCTTTAGAGGCAGAGGTTTCTTCCCTGCTGTCTCTAAAAGCTGTGGAGAAGGTTCCTATACAGCACAGAGGGAAAGGTCTGTATTCAAGATACTTTCTTACCCCAAAAAAGACAGGGGAGTGGCGACCCATCCAAGACCTGAGATATTTGAACAAACATATCACAAAGCCCAAATTCAAAATGGTGACTCTGGGAATAATACTTCCCTCTCTAAGGCCAGGAGACTGGTTAGCTTCCCTGGACCTCAAGGATGCCTATTTCCACATTCCTATCAGATGCTCCCACAGAAAGTACCTCAGGTTCGAGTTGCCCTCAGGTCATTACCAGTTCAGAGCAATGCCCTTCGGTCTAACATCTGCTTCAAGGGTATTCACAAAATGTCTAGCAGTAGTAGTAGCCTTCCTCAGAAGGCAGGGAATCTCAGTGTTCCCTTACCTAGACGATTGGCTTATTGTAGGCCAGTCCTCAGACCAAGTCAAGTCTGCTCTAGAGGTCACCCAGAGGCTTCAGGGTTCTCTAGGATTCCTTCTCAATTTACCCAAGTCAGTTCTAGAACCGGTGCAACTCCTTACTTTTATCGGAGTAGAGCTGGATACTATTCAGGCAAAGGCATTTTTCCCCTTGCTCAAGGGTAAAGGCCCTTACAGATCTGGCTTCCTCTTTTTGACTACTAGAGTCTCGTCCAGCCAGACATTTTCTTCAGCTTCTAGGGCACATGGCAGCCTCCACTGCGGTGGTTCAGGGAACCAGGTTTCAGATGAGGGACATTCAGTTCCACTTAAGGTTCTTTTGGTCTTAGAGAACGGATTCTCTCACAGAGCTGATTCCAATGACTCAGACTCTTGTCCAGGCTCTCCAGTGGTGGTTGGAAGATGACAATCTCAGACAGGGTGTTCCATTTCTCAGTCAGACACCCTTAGTGGTCCTTACCATGGATGCTTCCCTTCTGGGGTGGGGAGCCCATCTGGGGGAGCTCACTGCACAGGGTACTTGGTCACAGCAGGAGTCTCTCCTTCACATCAGTCTCCTGGAACTCAAAACTGTGTATCTGGCCCTTCAGGCTTTTTCAGAATCAGTCAAAGGGAAGGTGGTACAGATCAGGACAGACAACACCAACTATGTGGTACATAAACAAGCAGGGGGTCACTCGGTCCATGGCCTTGTGCACAGAAGCCATGAAGGTATGGTCACTGGCTTACTCTCTTCGGACTTCTCTGACAGCAGTACATCTTCCAGGGAAGGACAATGTGCTGGCAGATGCCTTAAGCAGGATATCTCAGGATCACCACAAGTGGTCCCTGAACTCTCATGTTCTTCAGGTAATTTTCAAGTGATGGGGCACTCCAGAGGTAGACCTCTTTGCAGCTCCAGACAATCATCTTCTTCCACTGTTCTACTGCAGACCCCCAGTCTTGGGGACTGTTCCTCTAGATGCTCTTCTGTTAGATTGGACAAACAGGTTTCTTTATGCCTTCCCACCTCTTCCTCTGATATTCAGAGTACTGATCAAGATCAGGTCTCAACCCTGCACAGTAATTCTAGTGGCTCCGGATTGGGCCAGGCAACCATGGTATCGTCTGTTGCTCTCTATAGTAGTGTCAATCCCCCTTTTTCTACCCAGGAGGCACGACCTCCTGACCTCCTCTCAGGGGAGGATTTGGTACCCCAGTCTCCAGTCTATCAGACTCAAGGCTTGGCTCTTGAAGAGTTAGAGTATGCAGGTCTGCACCTCTCTCAAGGGGTAATGGATATCTTTAAAGTTTCTAGGAAACCTTCCACCAGAAAACTTAAAATTCTAAATGGAAAAGATTCAGTATTTGGTGTTCTTAGAGAGACCTACAGCCAGCTTCTGCGGGCATCTCCACAGCCCTGGATTATCTGGTTCATCTTAATGGTTTGGGCCTTAGGCCTGCTACCCTTAAAGTTCATCTGACAGCTGTCTCTGCCTTTCTTTCTGCGGGGAAGGGATTTTCCCTTGCATTTCATCCTGTTTTCAGTAAGTTTTTCAAAGGTCTGGTTCTTATCAACCCTCCCTTCAAGGTGACCTGTAAAGAACAAGAGTACCCGTTCCCGTCCCCACATACCTTTCTAGCACTGCTGCGGGAGTTCAGGGATGTAATTGTCTTTATTTTTAATTCCATAGTTACATTTTACTAAAATGCCGAAAGTTACGGCCGAACACGGAAGCGGAGAGCGGCCCTGATTGAGCGGGTGCAAGTGTTTATGGGTTTATACCCATTTAGTGATATTGCTAACATCACTGCTCTTATTGCAGCAGCCATAGCGGTAGTCTATAATATTTATTTTATTGCTTCCACGGGGGTCTTGGCACCTGAAATATTACTTATAGCAACACCTGGACAGGCTGTTGATGTAAGTAATATTTCAGGTGTCAAGACCCCCGTGGAAGCAATAAAATAAACATTATGAACTACCGCCACTGCTGCTGCAATAAGAGCAGTGGTGTTAGCAACGTCACTATATGGGTGTAATACCCATAGCACTTACTGCACCTGCTCAACCGACAGCCGCCTGCATTTCCGTGTTAAGCCGTAACTTTCGGCGTTTGGTGAAATGTAACTATGGAATTAAAAATAAGACAATTACATCCCTGAACTCCCACAGCAGTGCTAGAAGGCATAAGGACAGAAAAGGCTCTTATTCTTCTACAGGTTACCTTGAGGGAGCCTACTCCTGCTTGGGACATGAATATCTGTATTGCACAGCTTATGCAGCCCCCCTTCAAACCCTTGTCCTCAGCTGAGCTTAAGTACTTGACTTGGAAGACTGTGTTCCTGGAGCTATCACTTCTGCCAGGAGAATCAGTGAATTGCAGGCCCTGTCAGTGGAACCTGACTTTATTTCCTTCCATAGGGATAAGGTGGTCCTTAGGACGAATAGAAAATTTCTTCCTAAAGTGGTTTCGGATTTCCATCTGAACCAATCCATGTCTCTGCCTGTGTTTTTCACTGACCATTCTTCTTCTGGGGAGAGAAGATTGCACAGTCTGGATGTGAAAAGGGCACTTAGCTATTATATAGAACATACTAAGGCCCATAGAAATGATTGTCTTTGGTTTTCTCACTTATGGAGAAGTGGGAAAAGGTAGACCTGCTACTAAAGAACTATTGCCAGGTGGATTATCTCCTGTATTCAGTTCTGCTATTCAAAGTTGGGGAAAGAGCCTCCCTCAGGCCTGAGGGCTCACTCGACCGGGGGTACAGCTCCCTCCCTGTCAACTGCTAGGGATATTCCTTTAGTGGAAATTTGTAAAGCAGCCACCTGGAAAACAGTGCACACATTTACCAAGCATTACTCCCTGGACACTCAGACCAGAAGTGATGCTAGGTTTGGCACAGCAGTACTGCAGACCTTGTTCCCAAAGTGAAGTTCTGTGATTCCCTCCTCCAGGGGGAAACTGCTTGGTAGTCTGCATATAGTCAGAATACAGCAAGACTTCATGTTGTTTGAAGAAAAAATTACTTACCATAGTAATGTTGTTTCTTCTAATGGAGTCTTGCTGTATTCTGACCCCCTCCCTGCCTCCCCTCTCAGAACCTAGTTTTTGGGATGTGGGTGGGTGGGTAGGTACAGTGTTGCACCTCAGAGGTGTACCTTTTATACCCTGCCTGGCTAGGTGGGTATTTTGCTGATTATTATTATTATTATTTTTCACTATTTAAGGTTCTTCTTGGGTTCTCAACTTGAGTCTTATGGACCAAAGTATTTGTTGCCTATGGCTTAAATTTTACACAATTTCTATAGCTATTAGTTAGTCTAGTGCTTGTAAGAATCTGACAGTTGCTTGAGATGTACCAGAGACAGAGGTTTGAAAACCGAGCTCGAGCTCAACGTTCTATGCTCTGGCATAGAGTTAACCCTTTCCTCTCCAGAGCAGTTCAAGTGCTAGGGCTAACTGCATATAGTCAGAATACAGCAAGACTCCACTAGAAAAAACAACATTATCAAGGTAAGTAATTTTTTTCTTTGTGCCCGCCGCCCTCAGCAGGGCTTGCTGCAGGGGGATGCCTTCTCGAAGCCTTGGATCCCAGGCCTCTTCTATGCCTTCCCTCCACTTCCCTTGATCCACAAAGTACTGTTCAAGGTCAGGCAGGACAAGGCTCAGGTGATTCTGGTGGCTCCAGACTGGCCACATCAGTTTTAGAACCCCGATCTTCTCAGCCTCAGCATCAGGCTCCCGAGGTGTCTTCCAGCATGCCTGGACCTGCTCTCAGTCGATCAGGTGAAGGACCTCCATCTGGACCTTCAATCCCTGCACCTGATGGCCTGGTTCCTGAGTGGCTAGAGTTCCAGGCTTTGGGTCTCTCCGAAGATGTACTCGCTGTAGTTGAGGCATCTAGGAAGGAATCGACCCGAAAGTGCTATGCCTTCAAGTGGAAGAGATTTTCCATTTGGTGTCAGGACAAAGGCCTGGACCCTTTGTTCTGACCAGTGGCTAGCATTCTCGACTACCTTTGGTCTCTCTCCAAAGGGGGTCTTCGGTCTATGACCCTTAAGGTGCACCTGGCAGCCATCTCTGCTTACTGGGTGCTGACCGGTCAGCAGACGGTGGCACAGTAGAAGGTGGTCTGGTGTTTTTTCAAAGGCCTTGACCATATTTCCCCTCCAGTACATGAACCACCACCACCATGGGATCTACTACTGGTACTGGCAAAGCTCATGGACAAGCCATTCGAACCGATGCACAGGAGTGAGATGTCACACCTGTCGTGGAAGACTGCCTTCCTGGTGGCTATCACATCAGCCAGAAGGATTGGGGAGCTCCAGGCACTCTCTGTTGAGTCTCCTTATATGGTCTTCCACAGGGACAAGGTTGTCCTGCACCCCAATCCGAAGTTCCTTCTGAAGATTGTGTCAGAGTTTCACCTGAACCAGATGATGACTCTGCCGGTGTAGTACCCCCGTTACACCTCGGAGGCCAAATACAGGCTCCATACTTTGGACCTGAGATGAGCGCTCTCTTATTATAAAGAGTGCACGGCTGAAGTTCGGGGAGAGGTTCACCAGCTGTTTGTCACCTACGCTGAAGCCACACCTGGCAGACCTGCAGCCAAGTGAATGATTGGCAGATGGATTACATCATGCATTGATCTGTGCTATAGGTTGGCAGGTAGGGAGCCTGCCGTAGGGCTAAGGGCTCATTCCACCTGCCATACCGCTGCATCGGTGGCTGCTTCTAGGGACGTTCTTATCCAGTAAATCTGCAGGGCTGCTACCTGGAAGTCAGCAAACACCTTCATTTCCCATTACCACATTGATCTCGAGTCACGCTGGGATGCTGGTTTTGGGGCCTCAGTTCTCCAATCTCTGTTCCCTAAGTAGGGGGTGTGCGCCTTGCCTCCATCCTCCTGGAGAACTGCTAGGAGTCTACCAACAAGTGTGGATAAGAACAACATATCCACATCCCTAGAAACACAGGTTACTCGCCTGTAACAATAGATCTTCCATGGAGTGGTCTCTTGCAATAGGTAATACTTTTGGGTATCCAGCTGAGGTCGCTGTTGCGCATGGCAGCTCTTCTAGCATACTTTTCCAGGGACCACTCACACATGACATCAGCTTCCTGTTTCCTGTATAAGTATGGGCGGTCTCTGGTATCCTCAGTTCCTTTTTTTTACCGTCTTTAGCTCGCATGCAGCAGCTAGAACAACTTCTGAAAACAGCAGTCATCGACAAGAAAACAACATTGAAGATTCTACAAACAAGGGGCTCACTCAACGAGAGCTCCCCCATCTGTTGATCTACATTTCTGGACACACATAGAGCAGAAGTACCCCCCTCACCCTCTATGTTTTTCTTACTTATCGATGGCCACCATACTGTTGACGATGCATTTATATTCTCATTGATGGCCACCATACCGTTGATGATGCATCTGTATTCTCATTGATGGCCACCAAACCATCAACGATGCATCTATAATTTCACTGACGGCCCATAACCATCAACATCCTCTTCCGACGGCTACCACCGTCGACGATGCATCTATATTCTCATTGACGGCCATAACCGTTGAGAATGTTCTCATTAACGGCTACCACCATCGACGACGCAGCTATATATTTTCATTGACAGCTATACCCATCAGTGTCCTAATCGATGGCTACCACCGTCGGCGGTGCATCCATAATTTAATTGACAGCCCATAACCGTCAACATCCTCATCGACGGTTATCACCATCGACGATGCATCTGTATTCTCATTGAAGGCCGTAACCGTCGACGTTCTCATCGACGGCTACCACCATCGACGATGCTTCTCTGTTATCATTGATGGCCACCACCGTCAACAATGCATCCATATTCACATTGACACCCATACCCATCAACGATGCATCCATTTTCTCATTGACAGACATCCCTGTCAATGATGCATCCCTATTTCTCATCGACGGCTGTCCCCCGTCGACGGTGCACCAGTATTCTACCTACTCATTAACAGGACATTTTTTTTCACTCCATTGTCAACAATGTTTCCAGCACTATGAAAAGGCAATATATAAATAACCCTTTCTGGGTTCCATTAGAATCACAGAGCGAGAGAAATCCTTCTCAAACTCTGTACTTCATGCCTCATCGCCGGCCACTGCTCCAGGTGTTCCTCCGTCGACTGCATGCCCTCATATTCTTTCTTAATAAATGGGGCTTCATAAAAAACAAATGGCTTTTGCCATGTTTCTACCCCTCCGCCCTCTTAGGGGGACAATCACAGGGGTTAAGCGGACAGAGATCGGAACCCTGGACTTTACCACCCAGGGACAAGACCTGCTCAGGCTACACGTCCTCTACCCCTCCTTGTGTTTCAAACACTCCCCGGCCCCCTTCTCAGAAGGAACTGGACATCTCCACTGTAGTACGGCACATCTTGCATGCCATACGGAACTCCCAACCCTCCGATCCAAGGGGGAAGGGTGACCCTCCATGATCTCCTCCTCTTCTGCCTAAGAATTTTCATGATGACCAGGATCCATCCCCACCCTGGTCACTTCCTCCTTATATGGAAGACTATTTTTTAGATGAACAAGAGCTTCCGGTTAACTTCACTGGTGACCTTGAACACGGCGCTTTCCAGGAACTGAATTTCTTTCTCTTGTCTCCTTTTTTTGGAAATCTCTTCTTTGGATGAGGGCCTGCCTAGACTCCGCAGCACTCCCTCCTGATGACCCTTCATGCTATGAACTGATGATACAATTATAGAAAGTCATGGGATTCTCTACCACAAAAACATGACAAAGTAAGGATATGGCAGAATACCTTGCTCTGCCAGAGGAGCCTATTTTGGTGGTTTCCCCACTAATTCAAACTTACCAGAATGCTATTCTGACTGCCTCACATCAGTCTTCAGCTATCTCAGCTGTTCTCCATAAGGTGGATCATATTTATCCAGCTCCTCTGGTTCATCCCTTCCTTGCAAGCTTTCCTGGAAGTGAACTCTATACTGCCGCTCATGATCACATGAGCTCCATACCACCTGATAAAGAATCCTGAAGACTTGACTCTCTGGAGAAACTAGTCTTTTTCTCCAGTACCATGAATATCATAATTCCAAATTATATGGATCATATGATTAAATGCCACCATACCCTTGGGTCATCTGCCATTGAGATTATCAGTTACCTTGCTCCTTCACCAGAACAGAGAGGATGCTAATTCCTGTCGCCTACCCAGGTTGGGATATGATGCCGTCGGTACCTCTGCCCAACTGTCAGCTATTGGCATTTCTTTGCAACGCCACATCTGGCTCCGCTTTTTAGGACTTATGCCTGATGTGCAACATAAAATAGCTAAGGCCCCTTTTTAATGGGTCCAAGTTATTTGGGCCAGGTACTCAAACTTTACTGGATGATTTACAGGCATCGGACAGAACTCTATTTACGGTTCATGGCATGTACCATATGCCACATACAACCTACCGTACTCAGTCCTCTTCCTATTTTGAAAGAGGTGGAAAATACAGAGATACCAATACAGGCAGCTATAGAGGTCGTACTCAACCCACAAGAGGCAACACCTTCGCCACCCATGGCTCCGGCCCCCACCCTCCCGGGGTGGCTGGGCAGCCCAACACCTAGTGACCCACTAAGGTTTTTCTTTTCCCACTCCTCCTCGACCCAGCCTCGGAAGCTGTGGGTGGTAATTTTTGCCTTGCATTTAGAGGCCGGGCACACGATCACTTCAGACGAATTGGTACTCCAGATTATACAGAGGGGTCATACTCTGGAATTTATCTCCATGCCCCCCCCTTGTCCTCCCTGACTTATTCATTATAACCATCAGATCACATACCTATCCTTCAAGAGGACTTGAGGACTCTACTGGTGACACACACCATTTCTCCAGTACCCCCCTCACAACATCAAAAGGGATTCCACTCCCACTTCTTTCGGGTACCCAAACGAACTGGAGACCTCAGTCCGATACTGGATCACAAAAACTGAACCTTTCCATCCAGTACAAATGGTTTCACATGATAACCTTGACTTCCATCATGCCAATACTGAAACAGGAAGATTGGCTTTGTGCCCTAGATATGAAGGGTGCCTACCTGCATCCATCCTGCTCATCGCTGATTTCTTCGTTTCTACCTGCTACGTTAACACTATCAGTTCCAAGCACTCTGGAACACACTGTCAGTTTCAAACACTCTGGTTTGGCCTCTCCTTGGCCCTGAGTGTGTTCACCAAATACCTAGAGGTAGTTGTAACAGCTTTAAGAAGGAAAGGGCAGTTTTTCTTACCATATCTAGATAGCTGGCCCAAAAAAGCGGAACAGCTTTGCTTTCTCACCTAGAGGCTACCCTGCAAATATTTTCACACTCTAGGGATCACAGTTGACCAAAGTCCAACCTGACCCTGACTCAGTCTCCAGTACTTTAGAGCCATCCTAGATACAGTCTCGCCAGAACTTACTGTCCAGCTGTCCGGCAGGCCACACCCTTGTCTCTGGCATCACGCATGCAGACTTAGAAAGTAGTCATAGCTAGACAACTTCTGCCTTCTGGGTCACATGGTTGCAGCCATCCCTACGGTAGCACTCGCCCGTCTTCATATGAGACCTCTTCAGTGAATCCTTCAGAATCGATGGTCTCAAAGAACAAGAGGCAAGTTCAGAGTCACTTCCTCTCTGATGTCTGCTCTGACTTGATGGTCAGTCGAAACCAATTTATGACAAGGAATGCCTTTTCAGTCCCTCCTTCCCTCCCACGCAGATGTTCACCATGGATGCTTCCCTGGCAGGATGGAGTGCACACTTGCGTTCTTATTGGACACAGGGCGAGTGGACCACTTCTCTCCCTCAGCCTCACATCAGTCTCCTAGAGCTGAGGGCATTCCACTTAGCCCTTCCGGCATTCCAACCTCTTATGACTTTAGACCGTTGCTGATCCAATCAGACATCGCTGCAGTGGTGGTGTTCTACCTCAACAAGCAAGGAAGTGCTCCAATCTTCAACCTCTTGACTAAAAATGAAAGAACCCTGTTACATGCCAACCTGAAGGCTCTACACCTTCACGCTGGGCTCCTGAGGACATTTTCATAACTAGTCTACAAGTGTCCTCTCCTGTTGCCAGTATTCTCTTGGCCTCCCATAAGCCAGCAACAAGAGCAACATACAATTCCAAATGGAAATGCTTTTTCATATAGCCAACCTCTCGATCTTTGGACCCTTACTCTTGTCCACCGATGAAGATTTTGGACTACCTGGCCTCACTGTCTAACTCCGGTTTAAGTTACTCTTCCATCAAAGTCCACTTGGCTGCCATCTCGGCCTTCCATGAACCTCTGGATGGCAGGTTACTGTACCAGCATCATCTAGCTAAGATGTTTTTGAAAGGAATGTTACATATTAAACTTCCTATTAGAGGACACCATACCTCCCTGAGATCTCAATTTTATGATAGAAAAATTGACCCTTGAGCCTTTTGACCAGCAGCCACTTGTGAACTTAGTTTTCTCTCATGGAAAACCCTATTTCTGGTGGCTGTCACTTCCGCTCGACGTATTTCCGAGCTTCATGCCCTCATGTGTAGGGAACCTTACTTGATTTTCCACAAAGACAAGGTGGTCCTTCGTACCTACCCTCCCTTCCTTCCTTCCTTCCTAAAGTAGTCTCCGAACATACTTTAAATCAGTCCTTGGAGCTTCCGGTCTACTGTCCTGACTACTCCAATCAGGGTGAACATCTACTACATACTTTAGAAGTCCATCGTATATGACGCTACTATACTAATCGGACACAATCGATTAGAAAGACGTCTCAACTGTTCGTCTCTTTTGCCCCAGGTCGCAACTGCCTCCCGGTTGCTAAACATATTCTTTCATCGTGGTTGGCAAATTGTATTACATTTTATTAAAAAAAAATATGACAAGCCTTTACCTGAACCTGTCCAAGCCCACTCCACTAGAGCTATGGCCACCACAGCGGCTTCTTTAAAGGAGCCTCCATTTCAGATATTTGCAATGCAGCTACCTGGTCCATGTTTCATACATTCACCAGGCACTACTATCTGGATATTGCCTCACGATGTAGGGTGGCCTTTGGCTGTGCAGTCCTACAAAGTCTCCTATTATAACTGTCGTCCCACATGGGCATTACTACTTGGGATTCATCCCAAAAGTATTACCTACTGCAGAGACCCTCCGTGGAAGATAAGTACAGTTACGTAGAAACTTATCGTAACAGTAGTCTTTGAGTGTCTCTCACAATGGAGACTAATTCTACCCTCCATCCCCATGTCCAGTGACTAAGCATTGGGTCTCTTTTGGTACCTCAGCTTCCCCTCTGGCCTTGCTTTGCAAGCTGAATCTGGCAGGGGAACTGAGGATACCAGGGACTGACCACACTTATATAGGAAACAGGAAGCTGATGTCATGTGTGTGGTCCCTGGAAAAGACTGCTAGAAGAGCTGCCGTGCACAACAGTGACCTCTGCTGGATATCCAAAAGTATTATCTACTGCAAGAGACACTCCTCAAAGATCTACTTCTACGGAAAGTTTTTACATAACTGTACTTTCTAGGAGTGGTATACGTTGTTCATCCACACTGACCCACCGACCTCCCCGGCTTGAACGCGCAACCACTGCTTCCAGTGGGCAAGATCTGTCATCAAGGGGCGGAGCTGAGGCATATGCCACCTGGATGAATGGGAGGAGCCAACTTTTAGACCTTCCGGCAAGATTCTTAAAGGGAAAGGACATGCCAACAAGTATGGATGAACAACATATACCACTCCTAGAATTACTGTTACAGGTGAGTAACCTGTGTTTTATTGGTATCCACAAATGTATTTATTTATGTAAAAGTTGGTAACCAGGAAAGACACACTGAGCCAAGGCTCATTTCCAGGTGCAACCCAGGGAAGGGGATGTAGGGAGTAACAACTTACACAACATACAGATGCAGCATTACATTACAGGATAACAGGTACATAAAAAGGCATCTGTAAATGAGCTAGCATAACATAATGGGTGTTTACTCATCTGGTAAAGGTGATTGTGTTGGTTGACATCCATGGCACTCTAGACATTACCTCATGGGTTTTAGCCCACCTGATAGGCTAGTTGATGCACATGACTCTAGGATCAAATTTCTAGTATATCCAGGTCCCAGAAACCCCTGCTCTTCAGTTCGAATCTTCCCAAGCTGAAAGTAAGGTTAGTAACACAGCCACTACTAGTAACAAAACAGTAACCATCCTGTATAAATAATGCAGAGTGAGGTGACATGTAGCAGCAGGCCGGCGGCCCTCTTTTTATTTTCGTATTTAGCACAATCTAAAAACTCGACCCGTAAGTGGTCGACGGTCGACATCCTGGATGTCCATTTTGTAAGCGGATTCTGTTAATTTTGGATAATTTTTACCCTATAACCTGATTATTTCTAGAGCACTGTGTCAGGAGGGTCTTGGAGTGCCATGAATGTCAACCAACACAATCACCTTTACCAGGTGAGTAAACACCCATTGTGATTGGTTGACCATCCATGGCACTCCAGACATTACCTTATGGGTAGATAAGAAGCAGTACTGTACCCACGGAGGAGGAGAGTGTTCAAGGAGTGAGAGGGAGGAGCTGGCGGCTGAGAGAACCTGTGTTGCAAGGTAGGCTGTAGCATGTACAGGTGCTCTACTGTAATGCCTGGCAAGCGTGTGGATGGAAGTCCAAGTTGCCGCTTTGCAGATGTCTTCTGCAGAAACGTTAGCCCTTTCTGCCCAGGAAGTAGCTACTGCCCTAGTGGAATGGGCCTTTATACCCTTGGGGGGGGGTGTCATTTGTTTTGCTTTGTAAGCTTCCTGAATGGTTCTCTTGAGCGAATCAGCAATGGTTGTCTTGGAGGCTGAACCTCTCGGTCTTGTGTAGAGGTTGAGTTCTGGATATGTAGGTGGATAGGGTGTTTCCTATGTCTAGGTGGTGTGGGACAGGGTTGTCTCCAAGATGAGTGTTTTCGGTAAATGTTGGCAACTTAATGGGTTGTTCCCTGTGAAAGTTGGAGGAGACCTTCGGTTGGAAGGAGGGAACAGTACGGAGGTGGACCCCTTGTGGGGTGAACACCGTGTAGGGTTCTTTGCAGGACAGTGCCCCTAGTTCCCTGAACCTTCGGGCGGAGCATATCGCGACGAGGAAGCAGGTCTTCAGACTGGCCCAGAATAGGTCCACCTCCCATAGTGGTTCGAAGGGGGTAGTACTGAGAGAATCTAGCACCAGGGGGAGATCCCATGGGGCAATGGATGGCCTGACTCTGGGTCTCAGTATCTCGACTGCCTTTAGGAAGCGCAGCGTGTCCGGGTGAGCTCCTGGGTAGTGTCCCCCTATGGGGCCAATGGCTGCCCCGATGGCTGAGAGCTGTACTCTAAGGAACGAGTGGGCCAGCCCTTTCTCTACCCCTTGTTGGAGAAACAGGAGAATGGTGGCCACGTCTGCCAGCTCGGGATCCCTGTCCTGATCTTGACACCACCTCGCGAACACTGACCATTGTCTAGCATAGGTAGAAGTGGTTGAGGATCATCTGGATTGTAGTATAGTAGAGACAACTGAGTCGTGATACCCTGTGTTCATCAGTCTTCTCCTCTCAGGAGCTAGGCTGTGAGTTTTAGTGTCCATGGGGCCGGGTGCAGTACCGGTCCCTGGGTCAACATGTCGGGTAGGTATGGTAATCGGAGACTAGATAATGTCATTGATAGCACTGTTGCGAACCATGCTCTCTGTGGCCAGTAGGGTGCCACTAGAATGATGGTCCGCCGTGAGGATCTGATCTTGGCTAGTACTTGGGGTAACATGGGAATGGGTGGGAAGACGTACGCCTGATCTCGTGACCAGGGTTGTGAGAGGGAGTTCCCTGTATCTTGAGTAATATTTCTTGACCTCTGTGTTTTCCGCTGTGGCCATGAGGTCCATGGATATCAGTCCCCAAGTATCCTGGATCAGATGGAAGAGGTTTGGGTGTAGGTGCCACTTCCCTGGGTGGACCTGTTGTCGACTGAGCCAGTCTGCGCGAATGTTGAGCTTGCCGGCGAGGTGAACCACGCCAAGATGGGAGAGGTGGGACTGTGCCCAGTTGGGGACCGTTACCACCTCTCTCAGCATAGCTCTGCTTCTGGTGCCTCCTTGCTTGGTGATGTACGCCACCATGACCTGGTTGTTGGAACGTATGAGGACCGACTGACCGGCAGTGGAGGTCTGGAAGACTCTGAGAGTGTGGTATACTGCCCGCATTTCTAGGACGTTGATCGACAACTGGGCCTCTGAGGCTGTCCATTGGCACTGTGCTGTCCTGTCGCCTAGGCAGGCACCCCATCCCAGAAGGCTCACATCCGTCTCTATGGAGGCCTAGTAGGATGCCTCCAATGGCACTCCCTGGGTCAGATTGGTGCGCACTGTCCACCAGGTCAGTGACTGTCTCACTGGTAGTGGCAATGGAACCGTGACCTGTAGATTGTATTCATTTGGTGACCCCTATGTGAGGACGTAGGTCTGTAGGGGTCACATGTGCCACCTGGCCCAAGGGACCAGGTCGATGCAAGATGCCATGTAACCTAGCAGCTGGGCTAGGCGTCCCATGGTGGAGTGATGGCATTGTCGCAGTTGGCGTGACAACCTGATGAGGTTGTTCACCCTTGTCTGGGATGGTTTTGCCCAGCCCTGCAGTGTATTGATGTGTGCCCCCAGGTGTTCTATCTGTTGTGTGGGCACCAGATGACTCTTGGATTGGTTTACCACCCATCCATGCTCCTTGAGAGCCCCCAGGGCGAGCTTGGTGTGGTGGAGGGAGCATTCTCTGGAGCGTGCCCAGATCAGCCAGTCATCTAGATAGGGGATGATGTCGAGACCTTGTTCTCGGAGTCTGGTCACTAGCATGACTGACACCTTGGTGAATACTATTAGTGCCGAGGTAAGGCCGAAGGGAAGGGCCTAGTACTGGAAGTGCTGGCCTAGGATGTGGAATCTGAGGTATTGTCTGTGTTTTTTCTCTGATTGGGATATGGAGGTATGCTTCCTTTAGGTCTATGGACGTCAGGAAATTTCCTACGCGGATACTGCGTAGCATGGACTTTAAGGTGTCCATTTTGAACCTCTGGGAGATGACATGTTTGTTGAGGTGCTTGAGGTCCAAGATTGGGCGGAGTTCGCCTGATTTCTTGGGAACGAGGAAGAAGATGAAGTATACTCCTAGCTTCTGTTCATGTGGGGGGATGGGCTGTATGGCTGTGTTCTGGACCAGGTCCCACAGGATTTGTTGTACCTGGTGGGCTGTAGCCTTCCTTGTGGCAATCGGGGAGGTGATGAACCTGTGTGTAATGGGAGAATCTGGTAACTCTATCGAGTATCCTCTGGAGACCACCTCTTGGATCCATTTGTCTGTGGTCATATGGAACCACTGGTGGCTGAAGAGTGACAGCCATTATCCCATGGGTGGACACCAATCCTGCCCGCGAGGAGATCTGACCGAGTAGTCATTGTCTTCCTCGTTGTCCTCTACCTCTCCCTCTGAACGGTGGTCCACGGGGTCTGAAGGAGGAGGGCTGGTAGGAGTGGGTGAAGGGGATGTGGTGTGGGGGGTGTGGGTACCTCTGCCTCGAAAAGTAGTGGGTGGGTATGAGGTATCTTTTCGTGAGTGGTAGGATTTGTTTCCCCCCCGAAACCTCCGCCTAGCGGAAGGTAGGTAGGAGTGCCTACTCTTGTTTTTGAGGAGTTCCTTCCCTTCCTCTTTCTGTTTCAGGTACTCCTGCAGGCCCTCCCCAAACACATGTTTCCCCTTCATGGGCAAGTTTTGTAAAAGTGTCTTGGATTCATTGTTGGCCTCCCATAGTTTAAGCCACAATGCCCATCGAGCCCGGTTGGTGATGGCTGTGGCCCTTGCGTTACGTTTGAGTGAGTCCACTGCCATGTCGGCTAGATATTTTGCAGCATCGAGAGTGCATTCCAGCAGTTCTGCCTCTCTAGACTTGGAGTTGGACTGCTCAAGGAGTTCTTCTAGCCAGCGTATCTGGGCCTATGCCATGTAAATGGCGGTAGTAGATGCTCGTGCTGCCATTCCTTCGGTTCTGAACGCCTTCTTCAGCTTGTCTTCCTCCTTCTTGTCTGTGGGGTCCTTTAGTGATATGGTTCCGCATGGCAGGATGGTCCTCCTACTGAGTGCCGCCACCTGAGGGTCAATGGTTGGGGCAGTGCACCAGTTACTGGCCTTGTCCTCTTGAACTGGGTACATGCGGTCCAAGTTCCTTTTGTTGGACATCCTGCTAGGCTGTGTGGATTGCCACTCTTCATTGACAATGCCCTCAATAGCGGGGCATACTGGGAATGTGTCTCTAATGGTTGGCTTCTGCTGAATCATGGGGTCCAGTTTTGACTCCGGTTTGCTTTCGTCAATGTCGAAACCCATAGTGGCCTTTACTATTTTCATGAGGCCTGGAACCATATTGAAAGAGCATAGTTTGGATGTGAGGGATGGAGTGGATTGTGGCTTCATGTCCTCGTCATCGCTGTCGGACCCATCCTCCTCGTCTGGCGTGTCCTTGTCCTCTGCTGAGTCTGGTTTATGGTTGTCTGGTACTGGCTCTGCATCATCCAGATGGTCTTCATTGGGCCCCTCCATGATGTCGGGCTCTGGAGGTGGCGCAGTCGGTGTTCTGTGCTGGGTGAGGGATTCTAACTTTTCCATCACCTTCAACATGAAATTCTGTTGGCTCTCCATCATCGCCACGGTGGCCTGTTGGTTCTGGAGTAGGAATGCGCCCAGATCCATCCATGTGGAACCACTGGAGCCTGGAACATATGGACCCATGCCAGCAGACTGTTCCAGTGATATGTCGTCGTCATCATGTAGGCAAGCGGCGCATAGGGGGCCCGGTGCATGGGGCAGGAGTTTAGCGCTGCAGGCAGTGCATTTCTTGGCCTTGACCATCTAGTGAGAGGAAGACAAAAAGAGAGAGGGATGCGTTTTGTTAGGCCTGTGTAACGATGGGCCTCCGTTATATGGGTGCCCCATATCTGCTACCTAGTTGTTTTGTGCAGTGATGTGGGCTAGCTCCGCATGGGGTCACTGTGGAGAGGGACCCGCATGGGGACAATCAGAGTGGAGGTCGCTATGGAGAGGGACTGCCAGTACAGCAGAACATGACATATGGGTTGCTATAGGGAGGAACCCATATGGCCCTAAGTTGTGAGGGGACCCTATAAGGAGGTAAGGAGCTGGGCTGCAGCTTGTTAATGTGTCCCCTTAGATAGCATCCCAGTTGTGGGGCCTGTATGCAGCGATATGACATAGGGCTGTATTTCCAGCAAGGTGGCCCTTCCGAGACCTCGTAGACATTCGCCAGTATCCTGTAGTGCAGATTGAGATCAAGAAACATAAAAATAATAAAGGGCTTATTTGTTGCACAATGCAGGGCGTGATCTTTATTGGGGAATGTGAAGAAAAAAGCCCCCTGCATCGCGATCCTGGCGTGCACGACGCGCGCGGTCGTCTGGTAACCCCCTCCCTTCTGATTTTGCAAGCGAGGCCTTGGGCCTAGGTGACCAGGGGCCTGCAAGGTGAGGGAGAGAAAGAGGGAGGCCAGAGGCGTGGGCGATGTGCCCGCGATCGCCTGGGGGGCTTTGCGTCCTAAATTGTTTGTCCCCCACATGGTATAGTTGACTGGAGGGGGGATGCAGCTTGCAGGTGTTAGTGTGTCTGGCCGTGCTGCTGGGGGAGGAGAGAAGCATCCAGCTGAGTTGGGGTGGCGTGGCCAATTTGCTAAATGGTGCTCTGCTGAAGCGCCAAGAGGAAGGGCTATGTCCTTGTGCCTGCGAACCATGCTCTCTGTCCCGTGATGCCCCTGGTGCCCCATACCCCTGGAGGAGCTGCTCAAACGCTCACGACTGCGAGCGATGCCGGGGTGGGGCACCACGCTGGTAGGCCATAAGCCTACGAGTCTTGGCATGCTTCTTCACGTGGTGTGGATGCGGCATAAGGCCGTAGAAGCCTGGGGCTTGCCAGAGGAGGCAAGCAAGGTAACGAGGAGCGGGTCTCCCACGATAGAGCTGGGAGACTGAAGCGCTGAGCGAACGCAACCTCTGTTTCCGCCCTCGCGGGGGCGTCGGAAGCTAGTAAGCCTTCTAATGGCCGCTTGGACAACAAGAAGCTTAGGCAGGTACAAACAAACAAGGCAATCTTTGTGAAACGTGACTTTTTTCAGTACCATAGTCAATTAATCGAACATGCGTGTTAACAGCAAAGCAAATAACAAGGCTGAATAGTCATAACAGCAGTATTGGGAGAAAACAAACATTTTTATCTTTTTTTATAAGTTACAATTAGCGCTATTCTCTGGTAGTGGAGCGCAAGGCTAGCATACACAGATTAAAAAAAGGGCTGATCTTTAGGTAGGAGGGGGACAGAGTAAATGTCCCTTGCTCCAGAGTTAAGTCCTTTGTCCCTGATCTCAGGGTTAGCTTAAAAAACAGTAAATTAAATAAGTGCAGCAGCATAATCAAGAGTCCGCAGGTTAAAAAAGTCTGCAGTCACAATTTTAGCAATATCAGTTATAGAAAACGACTGCATGTAGTGGTAGGATGTATTTTCCTAAACAATTAGAGCAACTAGCTGAATATGAAGAGGCCTACCTTCTTAACACAGAAACAGCAGGGAATCCTAGTGTGCTTGTAGCCTGATCAGATGCACAATTTGAACTGAAGAGCAGGGGTTTCTGGGACCTGGATATGCTAGAAATTTGATCTTAGAGTCATGTGCATCAACTAGCCTATCAGGTGGGCTAAAACCCATGAGGTAATGTCTGGAGTGCCATGGATGGTCAACCAATCACAATAGTTTTTTATACAGCAGAGAATGGTGGACAATCAAGTGTGAGGCAAAGTAGAGTCTCTAAGGGGGGAAAAATCATGTGATAAGCTGTTTTACTATATGAGCAGGCCTGGGAGTGATTTTGTGCACAAGAAGGTGGCCTGCTGTGGAAGAAGGCAGGTTGTGTTGGTCACCTTCCTGCGCCAGGAAGGGTGGGTGGGGGCTACACGGTAAGGAAATGTGGGCTGTGTAGGGGAGGAAGCTGGGAGTTAGGTGCTGCACCGGGGTGGGGGGGGGGATTTTTTTCTCTTTTCCCAAGAACATACTTAACACAAAAGCCCTACAAGAGAAGAGATGGTGGCCGGCCACAGAGGCCAGGGCCAGCCTCAACACCAGGGCAACCTGGAGCCCTAACACCAGAAGGGGCCCACCAGGGGTAGGGGATCGATGGTCTCAACTTTGTTGTAGCACAGTGCTGTTTTCAGCCGGGCTACAACGCACAATTAGGATTTGGCTACTATGCTGCTTGGGCTCCAACACCTGGTGACATTGTTGCCGACTGATTCTGCACAGCAAGAGAGAATCTGAGAAACCATAGCCACTGACCTTGGCAGAGCAGCAGCAACAGAAATCGAGGGAGCTGAGCTGCTGCAGGATTCTGAGTAATCTAGAATCCACCCTGCCTAACTGATGGTCCAGTCGGAAAACCATATTAAATTGTGGGCTGTTCTGGGAGGGGGGAGAAGGTCAGAGCAAGGAGGGGGGCTATCATTGATGCTTCATTGGACCTAACCTATAGAAATCATAGTATGTAATGAACCCATCGACCAAGCCCTTCCTCTGTGCTCCAATTGGTCAACAATCTGTGAGTCGCAAGTGTCCTAGTCACTCTGGCGTGCGTGATCAATGTGCACTTCCTATAAGTCATTGTATGTGTGTACCCTATGTGCACCAGAAGGTGCACAAGGCAGCGCATAGCGAGCAGTGGTAGTTCAGAAAGGCCTGCATGACAGGTTTGGGCGGCAGCAGTGCGAGTGAGAGTCTTCACTGTCAAGAGAGTCGCAGCCCACGTACGTCCTGCACCACTGAAAGGGATCAGTTTTTCGGCACTTGCCTGATTGAGCTCCCATCAGGGTATCTACTACTTCTGAGTGGGCAGATACCAGTCAAGGAGGAGGTGGTGGTGGCAGCTCAAAACCAACTGTCAACAGTTTGAGTCTGGGTACCTCATGTACAGCCTTGGGCTGCTGGAGGAGTACTCTGAATTTGGGTGGGGCTCACTCGGGGGGTCTTGCACCCAAGTCACCCTGCAGCTGGGTGCCCTGTTCCTGACAGGAAGGTAAGAGGGCAAAGCAGGCAGTTGTGCTGGTTCACACTGGTGGCTGAGTGGCACTGCAGGGGACAGACATGGGTGAATCACTCAGAGATAGGATTGGTTGATGTTGACAGCCAGAGGCTAGGAGCGCTGAGGGCAGGTCAGGGTGGGCTTGCTAGGACACGGACTTTGGTGCCATTGTGTGAGGGTCCGGGTCACTTAGTAATTGCAGATGACCAGCAGCCAATAGCATGGTTGCAGTCTGTAAAGTAACTTTAACACACAAAGATTGCAGTTTCTCTTTCAGTTTAGTGTGGACGCTGATCAGAAGAGTGAGCTGCATTGTGGAGGGAGATAGAGGTTGTGCTATGTTTTTGGTTTTGCTGGGGTTGGAGGTGGGGGGCCCATTGGAAGTCCATTGCTCGGGGCCCACAAAAACCTGACGCTGGCCCTGAAAATGCTGTGGGAAACACCAGAAGTGCTGCATACACTACAGCCTGAGGCTACACCTGTGCTGGCCAGCTAGTGTGTAAACAGTCATTGGGAACGCAGCAAGAGAAGCAGCGGTTGAGTGTAAGAGACTGCAACTTTACTCTGCAGGTAGTGTAAATGTGCTTAAAGAGTGCTTAGAAACACCAAGGAATAATGATGATGAAAACCCTGGGGATAGCCTTATTAAAAGGATCACTCCTTTTATTGGTTCAAATGTAAAAAAAAAAAAAAAGTACTAAAGCAAACTCAAAATGGGGAAAAGGGGCATCTCACAAGACAGGAGAACAAGAGCACCCTAAAATCGAATAAAAAAGCAGGGCCGGCATCAAGTTTTTGTGGGCCCTGGCCAATGGACCTCCAGTGAGCCCCCTCACCGTCACTCCGGGCCAACCAAAAACGTAGCACAACCTCTACCTCCCTCCGCAGAGCAGCAGACACACACACACACACCGCTGTACTCTGCTGGAGTCATCCCAAGGTGTTTGCTTTACGGATGCATGCAAGCAAACATTAAAAAGTGTGCGAGCTGCGATGGTAAGATCCCTAATCCCAGCACCCACAATTTATACTAGACCTGAACATTTTAGGCGGAACAATGTTTCCTGCTTTATATTGTGTCCAAAAACAGTTAAAAGGAGATCATCTAAAAGGCTGTCACTTTCAGAACCGGTATCCACACAGTACTCCCTAGTAAAGAAAAGTTTAGTTAATGTGATAGGAACCAGTAAAAAAAAATAACAGTTTACTTTAGCACAGGAAATTGATATAAAATTGGAGAAAAGATATGCTGTGCAGTACCCAGGGCAGGTGCTGAATTTTTATTTGAGATGGCAGATGTTTTTGGTGCAGTATTAGCCACTGTTTAGCAATTAAATTACAGACTATAGTGAGATAGAAATAATGTGACCTACTGGGAATTGAACCCAGGCCCTTGGAATACCATTCTGGTGCTCTACCACTGAGCTGTAGACTCACACTGTTGGACCTGTAGAGCAGGTGCCAGGGGCATTTATCTATGTGTCGGGGTCTGAAAGGTTTGATGACTGTTTCTCATGTAAAAAAGTGTGTAGAATTCAGATTTACAACTACCATTCGTCCATAGTTGTATGCTTTCTTGGAAAATGTACTTTAAGAGTAAGTAAAAGTTCCACATTTATGTAATAGACTCGGTTTACTTAGATATTTAATTTATCTAATTTATTTAATAGATTCAGTTTACTTAGTTATTAATGTAATTTATTTAATGTTTTGGATATGGCTAGCAAGACTTCTCACAAACCGCAGAGGTGATGCATCCTACACACTGATCCAGGAGTTAGCACAGACCATGGAGACCTGCTGCTACCTTTTGATGAGGCTCATTGGAAGAAAGTAGTTGATGCAAAGGAAAGGCGTTCTAGTCAAACACTGTCAAAGTACAGCATGGTGTGTCTTGAATTTCCTGAACGTTACTTCAGCAGCCATGGGTATCATTATATCTGCTACAAGAACTTCACTACATATAAGAGTTCTCGTAGACTTGCAGCTGATGAAACTTTAAAAAAAGACATTGTAAAGAGTTATCCAGCAAAACTGCTTCGCTCCTAAGTTCATAGTGCTCTATCTGAATCTGCAGCATCTACATCAGGTATATTCCCAAATGAATCTACAGTTGTGTCCTCCGGGATGAAACCCAATTCTGCAGCATTTTGCAGAACTCTGCAGAATGCTGCAGCAGACCTACTAAATAAAACAATGCAATTTCAATGGCAGTTAGTCCCTTTTGTCATTCAGGAAAATCTGACACTGCCAGGATGAAGTCAATGCACAGTTTCCTGCATGACAAAAGAGACTAATTGCCTTTGAAATTACATTGCTGTATTCAGTAGGTCTGCTGCAGCATACTGCAGAGTGCTTTAAAAATGGGTTTCATCCTGGGGGATGCCACTGTATATTTTGCAAATCATACAAGAAAAGAAATCCTGAGGGGTCAAAGGAGACTTTTGAATATCCTTTTGAATATCAGCAGAAAGCATAGAAAATGCAACAAAAGAAATGGATGATCATCAAATGGATATGATGGTGGGCAGTATTGATCTCATAGCCAAAGAAGTGAAGTACCTCAACAGCTGTAAGAACAGGTATGTCAAAAAAGGCAGAACGAATAAAGGGCACAGGTACAAAATGTGAATATAGTCAGTTGAGGGACAGTCACCAGGTTGCCTTTTCCAGACATGTTAAGTATGTGCAGTGCATCACTGTTAATGGAATACAAGAAGAATCATTGCTATTGCTACACAAAAGGTACATGGACATTCTTATGGCGTGTAGTGGGCTTGCAACAAATTACGACCCACAGACCTTGCAGTCAAAACTGGCGAATCACTTCAAAGATGGTATCATTTTTAATACCAAAAGTAGAAAAGTGGGTACAATCATCAGGTCTGCTAAGAAACATGCTAACTGGAGGGAAGCACAAGGAGCTCAACACATAAGAGAACAGTTGTTGGAACTCCTAAAGATACAGCCTCATAATAAAACCAAAGTTAAAGTTAAAGACTTAATAGAAGAAAATGTAAAACAGCCACTCATTCCTCAGACATTCCTACGTACTGTACTCACGGGTTCATCAGAAGTGGGCAGTGAACGACAGGAGAGGGTAGTTCAATTTATTGTTAGATGACATAGTATTTGTAGTGTCAAGGGGAATAATCAAACAACAAAAACACCTCGTTGGGCATGAGTATTAAATCCATGACAGGCAGTAAAAAAGTTTTAACTGTTTTGAACAGGTTTGGTCACTGTGTCAGCTACCATGTTGTGGAGGAACTCAAAACTACAGTCGCAACCAATATAACGGAGAAGAATATGGCTACACCAGATGGATTGCTAATATAGCCAGGTGTAGCTGCTTTGGCTTTTGACAGTTATTATGAGATGACAGACACTTGATGGTCATGACACTTTGCATGACACTGTGGGTATAGCATTCCAAAACATACCATCCAGTATTGAGGAGACAGCTGTACGCAAAGAAAGATTCAAAGAGCCTATGACAAGAACACACACGGATGACCAAGCGCCAGCAAGAAATGAAACACACACACAGTATAAACAAACACAAATAGGTAAAGATCAGCAAACGACGCAGAACATCAAAGACAAAGGCTGAAGATTTTGATGAAGACTATTTGCCAAGTGTAAAGAAGCAGATATTGCAGCCAATGGCACGACAGGAACAAGACACTGTACCCAGGTGCATTCAAATGTCTCAGAGGAAAAGAAATCTAGATATTAGCTAGAAAGACATTCGACCATATACATCTGGAAAACCAAAAATAAGACAGTACCAATATAATTTATTTTATTTATTTATTGAAAAGTTTCACCAGGAAAGATGCACTGAACAAACAAGTTGCTTGTCTCACGGCATGTCCTGGGGGAAGGGTAGTTGGGATAGTGCAAAAAGTACATCAACTGGAACATCACAGGGTTACACAGTAGGTACAATAGCAAAGTCAGTGATAATACAAAATAGTACATTTCCAAAAGACAAAGCAGAACCAAACAATAGCAACATGAGCCGTAATACCGGCATCCAGAGATGTGGGGAAACAGCACAGGTTGGAGACCAGACTTAGAACAAAATGACAGAATAGGAGAGGGAAACTAGAAATGAGGGGGTACAACAAGTACATATTCCCAAGCAGCTAAGTGGCTATTTGTCGCCAACAGTGTTTGGGGGCAGGAAAGTGCATGAAGAGCTTGGGGGGAGCAGGTGGCAGTGACTGCAACTTCTGCTTCCAGATGGGTTTAATGCAATGAGGATAGCTAATGACCACCGGAGGCAGTCAAATTGCATGCACAGTTTGTACATAGGTAATTTAATGAGGCCAATGATAGTGAACCTAAGGTTGAAGAGTGTCAGATCTGAAGGGGGAGTGCTTTCCATAATTTTGGTAGCTGATAGGAGAAGGCATTTTGTCCAGAAGTAGTGGAGCGGCGAGGGAATGACAGAGTCCTCAAGTCACAGGATCTTAAAAAGTATTGGGAGGGAGGAGGGGTGGATATGGAGGAGGAGATATATGAAGGAAGAGAGCGAAGCCAAAACTTAGAGATGAATTTGGCGCCATGGAGCAAGTGTCTGTTAGCAAGAGAGGAAATAAGAGATCAGTAGAGATCGCAGTGGTGGGTAAGAGAAGGGGCATCAAGGGCAAAGCGGCAGAAGGAGTTGAAGAACATGTCCAGTCTAGCTAGACAGGACTGTGAGGCAACACTGTTGACTATGTCACAGTAGTCAAATATGGGTAGGATGATCTTCTGTACCAGCTCATGCCTGGCCATACGTGGGATGCATGTGCGGTTTCTGTATAGCACACGAAGTTTGAGCCACAATTTTTTCAGAATGGCTTCGATGTGTACAGAGAAGTTGAGGTACCAGTCAAGCCAGACACTGTGGTACCTGAACAAAGAGGTGTACTCTAATACAGTCCCATCAAGGGTGTGGAAGTTGGGCAGATAGTTGAGCCTAACAAGTCTCTGCCTAGTGCCAAAGGTCATGGAGACAGTCTTCTTGGCATTTAGGAAAAGTTGATAAGAACTAAGCCAGCATTGGGCATTAGTGAAGTCGAACTGAAGCCTGATAGTGACATCAGAGATGGATTTGCCTGTTGTAAAGATAACTGTGTCATCTGCATACATATGTATGTAAGCTGACGTGCAAACCTGAGGGAGGTCGTTTAGGAAGATGGAGAAAAGAAGTGGGCCAAGCACTGAGCCAGATTTGCTTAACATGTCAGATAATGAAGAAAGTGAACAAGAATACTGATTGTTGAGCTGGCCCGGTGGCGCTGAGGGCTGAGGCGCTGGACACCTTACCTCACGGCATGCCAACGACCTAGGTTCAGGAACGAGCCCAGGCCATCGAAGGTCGGCAACAGGGGGGGAGGGCAGAGCTGGATGGAGCTGCCGACAGGCAAGCTCTCCACTCCAGGGAGGTGTGAGGGCTTCCTCCGGCTGATGACTGCCACCTGGTGGAGGCTGGGGACAGCACGGGCCAGGAGGAGCCAGGCGCTAGGCCTGGGGTGGGAGGAAAGGGGCCATTACCAGGGCTGTGGGACTAATCTGTGCCTCCACACGCATGCATACCCACTCTTGGGGCCCCTGGGTGTAAACAGAGGAAAGAAAAGTCGCCAGCAGCAGGATGGTGACTGACTCCCCACAGGCTCTGCTCCCGGGCTGGGCGTAAGGTAAGCCCCGGTAATTCTGGGTGACAGGGCTGGGGGGTTCGGTCAGATGGGGGCTGTCCGGTGGGCGCAAAAAGTGTTCAATGATTAAAAAAAAAGAATACTGATTGTTGTACTTAGGTTTATAAAACGTCATAAAAAGTTGATTGTTTCAAGTTAAATATAAAATAAAATAATAACGTTAATATTAAGCCTTTGATACATATGTTGCTGTTTGTTATAATGTCTGTAGTATTTCAATAAAAGCTTATAGAATTGAAATGAAAGAAGGAACCATTAATTAAAATATACACAATTTTCACCAACAGTTTATTTTTTCATTGAAGAAGTGCATTTTCCAAGAAAACGTTCAATTTTGAGTGAATAAGAGTTGTAAATTTGGATTCTGCATACTTTTTTTACTTAAGAAACAGTCTTCAAACCTTTCAGACCTAGACACACAGACAAATGCACCTGGCTCCTGGACTACTGGGGTTTCCAGACACACTTCCTTTCTGTCTCTGGGGCACTTGTGCTGCACAAGGTGCTGTTGTGAGAATAGGCATATTTCATTCCTGGTGTTAAAAATGGGTAAAGGTGCAGGACCCTGTAAAAGAGTACCCGGTTAGATAAGCGCTACCAGAATAACGCCAGTCAGCTGAGTGCTAGTCTGGATAGCGCTACCTGGGAGAGCGAAATGAGATTTACAGCTCTTGCAGTAAGTGCTCCCCTCATCGCTGTCCGTGGTGCCGTTCAGTTACAAGAACACCAGAATCCAGGGTTCTGGCCAAGCTGCTTCTGCGGCATAGAGGGCTGGGGCACCGAACAGTTTGGCCTGTGCTATTGGAGATCAGGGTTCTATTCCTGGTCTCCAGTCATTTTGCATGCTATCAGGACTAGTGTTTTTTTTTCAAGGGGCTATGGAAACAGTATTCCACAGCCCCAGACATTTAACTTGCCCTGTGATGTGTCTCCCCGAGTGAGAATAATTAAGTTGGGGCCACAGCCCCCTGCAAAACCAAAAATGACACCTTTTTTGACACATGCACCTAGTGTGCGATATTGTGACCAGCACTGTTTGAACCCAGTACCCTGTAAAAATAAGATAATGCATTTCATGTGAGCTGTCCTGGATAGAGAGATTGCAAAAAAATGTGAAACTCCACTGCCACAGGTTCCTTAGCAATGTACTACTTGTACACCCATGGAATTACCCATCTAAATATTCTTAATAAATAAATGGCATGGAAAAAGGATTACCATGTTAAAAAAAAATAATACTAAGTAATCCACAAATTAGAAAATATATACATTTTTAAAATGTATATTAACACGCATTGAGCTTTTGGGGCCTTTTCTGGACCATTTAATAGAGGTGGGCAAGCTAGGAATTTGCCACCTAGAGCCAAGCCAGAGCTGACGCAGGAGTCTGACTTGATTCTACGAGCCAAAGCACGAGCCAAGCCACATTTACCGACAGTGCGTCTCATGAGTTGCATAAAAGGAGTTAAAGATTTCAGCCACTGCACTAACGGCTCAAACTGACAAAAATGCTTGCTTTGATCATAACTGGCCCAGCTTTTCTTGCCGATTCAAGCACCAGACTTAAGCCAGGCTCCCTCCTGCTCTGGCTTGCCCACCTCTACCATTTAAGATTAAATTAAGGTTTTCTTTCATTTCTGTGCCTCCTCAGGTTCTCTCCTTCAGGCCTACCAGTGTTCCTTACTCCTGCCATGTGCACCATGACCAGAGCTGCCTCCTCCCCTGATTGCCTACATTCTCCAGACTTCATTCCTTTCCCTAACACAGAGTCCATGTCCCTGAGGGCAGTCTCAGGGAGGGAAGAAATAGATGCTTTACTGCCTAAGGGAGGTACGACATCAGAGGTGAAGGAGGACCCATGAAGCTTTTGGACTCAGTGGTGGGGGTGAAGCTGGAGAGTCATGATGTGATCCTGGGGCTGTCCTTTTGTCTTATGTCTTGCCTTCAGATGTTCATTAATGCAGCCCAACAACCAATGTGTGAAGCAGCCCAGCCCTTGATTTGCATTTTATGTACATTCCTTCTGTATAAATTCACAGATTTCAGGTTTTTAAGGGGAGGGTAGGCCCATGGGCAGACTAGATGGACCGTATGGTCTCCTTCTGCCATCACTTTCTATGTTTCTATGTTTCTGGTGCCTGAGAGGGCTCCTCCTTGCCAGAGTCAGCTCAGGCAGCATACCAGACTCCTCCCACAGCTGACGTCACTGTCTGAATTACCAGAGTGAGACTGCATTGCCCTCTTCAACATCCCAGAGTTGTAAAGTGTTCCAGTATGCCTGTCACAAGTCCTGCACTACTCCTGAGACTGCCTTTAATGTGTCCTGCTTCCTAGCATAGTTCACTCCAAATGTACCTCTTATCTGTACATCTGGGATGAAATGCAGCTCTGTATCCATTGACCTGGTAAAACGAGAACTCTCAAAAGCCAGTGTTTGATTGGAAGAATGTTTTGTTTTTCCAATAAAAAGGTATAACTAACAACTTCTTTTTTATTGTATTTGCAACTGGACTAACATGGCTACCAAATGTATTTTTCAGTATGAAGCTTTTCTTTCATAAGCACATGCTGTGGTTTCCTTAAACTTTCTGTGGTGGTGTTTTTACAGTAGCCTATAGGTTACCAGAAGTGCTGACAGAGCGGAAGTGCTCTTTCTAATTAGGATCAACTTGTAACTGTTAAGGTACTATGTCTTGGGAATGGTATTAGGCATGCAGTTTCACTTCTGCTATCGGAATTAGTGCTGCTGCCTTCATATTTATGGTGGGAAAGTTGTACTGTAAACTAGGTGAAGGTGAATTTGAAGTATGTAACAGAAGCTACAAAATATTGAAGAACACAGCAGTTTAGAATCTGGGACTTGTTAATCTGCATGCAGTGCAAAATTAAGTTTCTGTACCTTTAATCTAGTCACATACCAAGATATGGCTGCATGTGGTTGGGAAAAGGATATAGAAACCAAACACTTTGCCATCTGCAAGTGTCTCTACTACTCGGCCAAAAAACATTGGGCCAAAGACACGGCAAAGCAATCCCAGATCAAATAAGATTCACAGATCTGAAATATTGTAACTAACATTGGTAACGGGGCGGGGGTGGGGAGATGCTTCAGGCGTTGGGGGGGTGGAGGAAGGTATTATGTAAACAGAAATACTGGCTGGATCAACCAAATAAAATTTAAATGAGATGAGGAGGGGGTATTGGGTGCTTTCAGGGGTTGAGGGACGGAGGTGTTGCAAATGGCGGGGTCAGTCAGATATTAAATATGGGGTAGGGGTTGGTGGGGTCAAACAGACAAAACTAATATGGGATGAGTGGGTAGGGGATGACTGCTACTGGCGTTGCAGAAAGAGGTTATAAATTACTTTGAATTGGGGAGCAGGAGCAACTAGATAAAATGATTTGGGGAGGATCAAAATCTCACCGTTATGTCCTCTAGTCTAGCAAGTATCACTGGGGATTTCTTTCCTTATCCTCAGGCAGAGGCAGAAAAATAAGTTCTAGGGACATGGATATGTTGTTCATCCACACTTATTGGCAGGTATCCTTGCCGCTTTAAATCTTGCCGGAAGGTCTTCAAGCTGGCTCCTCCCACCCCTGGGTGGTAAAACTCTCAGCTCCGCCCCATGACGCCAGATCTTCCTTTACGCTTGGAAGCTCAGGTTCCCTCATAACGCTCTGCGTATAAGACTGGTTCTAATTCTTGAAGATTGAAATCAAAAAGTTTTTGCTAAAAAGTCTTGGTCTTCTTTTTTCTCGCGGCTGCGATGGACAAATCGACTCGGTTTCGGAGGTGCCCGCGGGCGAAGATGTCTAGGGCGGATCCGCACTCCCGTGCGTCTACTGTGGGCCTGAGCAGCGACCCGCCGAGCCTGGGCTTGTGCTCTTCCTTTCGACCTCGTCCTTGAAGACGTGCTGCCCGATTACAACTGGGCGCCCGAGAAAAAATTCCACTGGTTAAATCTAAAGAGGCCCGGTTGGCGGTGTCCATGGCGGGGCTCGGCAGATCGCTCGAGCAGATGATCGCCCTCGAAGAGGAGGCGCGCTGGGCCGCTTCTACCTTGGCTATGCATTTGTCCCCGGCTTCTCGTGCCTGTACTCGGCTTCTTTAAGGAGCTTTGTCTGACCTCTCGACGAAAGGTGAGGGTCCAACTTCTTCTGGACCTTTTCCAGGTCCAAAAGAGCAAAGTAAGTCTCTCCGTCGGCGCTCTTGGGAGGCGGGAAAGATCCCCTCCCTTCTTGTTGACAGTCGACTTCAGTCGTCCCTCAACTTGACCACTGGCTTCACGGTGTCCCGTCAGGCCAGTTGACGAGACTCCGTCGGCAGCGGTCGAGAGATTTTCTCGACCCATTAGCAGGTTGTCAGCTGGAGAAGCTGAGAATCCCTCTCCCGGTTCCTCGGTGGGGTGAGATCCGGTCGGCTCGTCCATTACAACCGTTGAATCGCATGCCAGGGAGTGCCGATTCCCGACACTCCCCTCAGTCTCGGCCTAGCCGAGACTCGGTCTCGGATATCCGTGGTCCGCCAATCCCGCCATCATAGGCGGCTCTGGTCTTGGCACCGGCAAAGTAGCGCCGCCGCTCTTCCTCTTCCTCCTCCTCGGACGAGGGAGGCTTCGCGCAAGTCGCGCGGATGAGAACTCATGGCAACAGTTCTTTGACCGGGAATAAGCCACCCAGTCGCCTTCCCCGCCATTAAGTGGCTGTCACCGGAGCGGCCGAAACAACCCCTTGTTGTAGCCGAGGAGCCTGTTCCCAGGCCGGTTGTTCGGCCAATTCCAGCTGCCCCACCGATTCTGGTGGAACCTCCGCCTCCACAGCCGTTAGTTGGGGCTCTGACCAAAAATTCTCGGTCGGCTATGGGTTTGCCCCATAGGCTGTCTGTCACCCTCACTCCCGATAATCCTCGGCAGGTGGAGGGTGGCTCAGGCCCGAGGCAGCTCTTTGAGGACTCTTCCGAGTCCGAGGATGATTCCTCCCTTTTCTTCAAGCGCATGGACTTGGAGTCCTCGGGAGGACAGTCAGTGGACGATAGCCCTTCGTCCTTCTTAGGGTTGCATCGGCTCATCTCGGAGTCCACCGGGATGAAGCTCGAACCCGTTTCTAAACGGGCCAGGTATCCCCTCACAGGGATTCTGGACCGAGGGAATTCTCCTACGGAGGCCTTTCCGGTGGCCGAGGCCATAGTGGAGTCGCGCCTTGGGCTTTGGCAGTGCCCTGCTTCCTGCCCTGCGCCTTCGGCCAGAATGGCCAGGAAGTATGCGGTCCCTACCGGTTCCCTGTCTGGTTTTTCGGAACACCCCTCTGCTGAGGGGTTGGTTACCAACAGCGTTTTCCGGCATGCCGGGAACACCAGGGATGTGGACAAACCTCCCAACAAGGAATCCAAGAAATTGGATTATGCCGGGCGAAAAGTCTATGCTGCGTCCTCTCTCGGCCTTCGTCAGGCCAGTTCGGCCGTCCTCATGGCACATTTTTCTCATGCCCTATTGGGCTCCCTGGATGAGGTCGTCCCTCATCTTCCCGCGGATCTGCAGACTATGGTCATGCAGGTGCGGGACCAGGGCAGGGCAGTGGCCAAACAGCAGCTCCAGACTTCTTTAGACATCGGGGACTCATGTGCCGGGTTGTGTGGCGGCGCAGTGGCCATCGTCGTCGGGCTTGGCTGAGGATATCCACCTTTACCTCGGATACCCAGCACAAGTTGGCGGATGTTCCCTTTGGGGACTGACCTCTTCGCCCTGGGGTGGAAGGTCACCTGCAGAGGATCGAGAAGTCAATGCTACCTTGGACTCGGTCTCTTCCGCTCAGAAGGACAAAGGCTGAAGCCACAGCCTAAGCCCTTTGCGTCCTTCTGCACCCGTAGCGCTCGGCCCAGCAACGTCAGGGGCCAGCAAGCTCGAGCTTGGCATCCCAAACCCAAGCTGTCGGCTTCCTCAACAGGAAGCAGGAGGAAAAGGCCCAGGAGGTCCCTGGGCCGGTCTCTCCTCCAAGCCTGCCCAGTGACGGGCTGAGGGGTGTCGCCCCCATCCCCGTCACCTTACCCCTGGTTCCCCCCATGGGGGGACGGCTCCGACACTTCCTTTCTGCCTGGTCCGCTGTTACCACGGACAGGTGGGTACTGGAGGTGGTGGGAAAAGGCCTTCCTGTAGAATTCGAGCAGGCCCCGCCCCTCAGAGCCGTCGCACCTCGGGGGGCCTCGGGGTCCACAGCCTCACTGGCGGCTCGTCGAGCCGACATCGCTCTCCTCCTCCAAAAGGAGGTGATCAGGGAGGTAGAGGACCCCTCAGACCTGGGGTCCGTGTCCAGGTATTTCCTGGTTCCGAAACGGACGGGGGGCTGGTGCCCCATTCTCGACCTGCACGACCTGAACAAGTTCCTAAGGTCTCGAACCTTCAGGATGGTCACTCTGGCGCAGATAATGCCATCTCTGGAACACGGCGTGTGGTTCTGCTCTCTGGACCTACAGGACGCGTTCTTTCACATCCCTATCCATCCATCACATCGGAGATTCCTTCGCTTTCGAGTGGAGGGATCCCTCTTCGAGTTCCAAGCCATGCCCTTCGGCTTATCTTCAGCTCCCAGGGTCTTCACCAAATGCATGGCAGTGGTGACAGCATTCCTGCGGCGCCGAGGGGTCCGGGTATACCCTTACCTGGATGATTGGCTGATAGCAGCCCCCTCCAGACAGGAGGTGGAGCGGTCCAGAGATCTGGCCCTCCAGGTTTGCTCTCAAGTCGGCCTTCTCATCAGTGAGGCCAAGTCGGAACTCGAGCCGAAGCAGGTGATCCTGTTCATCGGGGCAGAGCTTGACTCTCTTCGAGCCAGAGCACGGCTCCCGGCGGACAGGGCCGAGGTTCTTACCTCCTTTGCCCAATCATTTCTGGTTGGGCAATCGCGCCTGCCCGGGACTTCCTGCACCTCCTGTTCATATGGCCTGTACCAGCGGGGTCCGCTGGGCACGCTGGCACATGCGCCCCTTCAGTAGGGACTGGCCAGCCAGTGGTCACAGCGCCTGCGATCCATTGGACCAGCTAGTGATAGTGACCCAGGAGATGTGGGCAGCTCTCCAGTGGTGGACCGTTCCATCTCATCTGCAGGAGGGCATCCCGTTTGTCCGCCCCGAGTCGACGGTCTCTCTATCGACCAATGCCTCTCTGATGGTTGGGGTGCCCATCTGGGGAACACCGAGTGCCGGCCTCTGGTCCCCGCGGGAGTCCCGATGCCACATCAACCTGCTGGAGCTCCGAGCGGTCCACCTAGCTCTCACCGCCTTTGCTCCGTTTCTCCAGGGTCAAGTGGTCCGAGTCCAGATGGACAATACCACGACCATGTACTACCTGAACCGCCAGGGCGGGAGCTCCATGCTTCTATGCAAGGAAGCTCTCCGCATTTGGTCACTCGTGCGCAGCCTGGAGTCGGATCTCCTAGCCATTCATGTGGCAGGAGCCTCCAACACCCTGGCCGATGCCCTGAGCGGATAGGGCTGCATCTCACAGTGGTCTCTCCTGCCGGAGGTAGTACAAGATCTGTTCTCCCACTGGGGCACACCTCAGGTGGACCTGTTTGCCTCAGGGAGAGCGAGCTGAGGCTGTTTCATGCCCGCCCCCTCAGCAGGGCTCGCTGCAGGGGATGCCTTCTCGAGGCTGTGGACCCGGGCCTCTTTACGCTTTCCCCATTTCCCTTGATTCACAAGGTGCTTCTCAAGGCAAGGAGGGACAAGGCGCAGGTGATTCTGATAGCCCCAGACTGGCCCGCCAGTTCCTGGTACCAGATCTCCTCAGCCTCAGCTCCAGGCTCCGAGGCAGCTTCCAGCTCGCCGGACCTGCTCTCAGTCAATCAGGGAAGGTGTTCCATCCGGACCTTCAATCCCTGCACCTGACGGCCTGGTTCCTGGTCGGTTAGATTCCAGGCCTTGGGTCTTTCCAAGAGGTCCTCAATGTGGTTGGAGGCGTCCCGTGAGAGTCGACCAATGCCTCGCCTTCAAATGGAAGAGATTTTCCATTTGGTGTCAGAACAAGAGCTTGGACCCTTTCTCCTGTTCTGTGGCAAGCATTTTGGACTATTTATGGTCCCTTTCTGATCAGCGGCTTAGGTCGGCGACCCTAAAGGTGCACCTGGCAGCCATCTCTGCTTTCGGGCGCGGGCGGGGAGCAGTCGGTGGCGCGGGGAGAGAGTGGTCTGGCGCTTTTTCAAGGCCTTAATCATTTTCCCTCGGTCAAAGGAACCTCCACCTCGTGGGATTTACTGCTGGTACTGGCAAAGCTCATGGGCAAGCCATTCGAACCAATGTACAGGTGTGATTTCTCTCACCTGTCGTGGAAGACCGCCTTCTTGGTGGCTATCACATCAGCCAGAAGGATGGGAGAACTCCAGGCGCTCTGCATTGAGTCTCCTTACCTGGTCTTCCACAGGGACAAGGTTGTCCTGCGCCCCCACCCAAAATTCCTTCTGAAGGTGGTGTCGGAGTTTCACCTTAACCAGGTGTTGACTCTGCCAGTGTTCTACCCCAATCACACCTCGGAGGCCAAATACAGGCTCCATACTTTGGACCCTAGAAGGGTGCTCAAGCTTATTATAAGGGAGGCGCATGGCTGGAGGCGGGGAGAGGTTAAGCCAGCTGTTTGTCACCTGCTGAAGCCGCACCTGGCAGACCTGCAGCCAAGCGGACGATAGGCAGGTGGGTCACCTCTGCATAGATCTCTGCTATAAGTTGGCGGGCATGGAGCCTCCCAGAGGGATAAGAGCTCATTCTACCCGCCATACTGCTGCATCGGTGGCTGCTTCCAGGGAGTCCCTATCCAGGAAATCTTCAGGGCTGCTACCTGGAAGTCAGCACACACCTTCATCACCCATTACCACATAGACCTTGAGTCACGCCAGGATGCTGGTTTGGGGCCTCCCGGTTCTCAGTCTCTTTCCCAAGTAAGTATCGATTGTCTTGCCTCCCTCCTCCCGGAGAACTGCTAGGAGTCTGCCAATAAGTATGGATGAACAACATATCCATGTCCCTAGAAATACAGGTTACTCACCTGTAACAGGAGTTCTAGGAATGGTATATGTTGTTCATCCACACGACCCACCCGACCTCCCCGGCTTCGACGCACAACCTGAGCTTCAAAGCGGGCCAGATCTGGCATCATGGGGCGGAGCCGAGAGTTTTACCACCCGGGTGGGTGGGAGGAGCCAGCTTGAAGACCTTCCGGCAAGATTTAAAGCGGCAAGGATACCTGTCAGACAGTGTGGATGAACAACATATACCATTCCTAGAACTCCTGTTACAGGTGAGTAACCTGTATTTATGACATACTGTAGCATGTCAGTACTGCCCAATTCCTCCCATAACTCCAGTCTTTTTACTATCTATATTGAGATAGGCAGCTTAAAGTCCAGTCTTTCGTTCTGACAGAACACAGCACCCTGCAGTCAGCTCACTGACAGCAGCATTTAGGACCATTTCAACCAAAACATTTTGATCATAACAGACAACAGGACGAATAAGAAGGGTAGTGACATCAGAGAAGGACGTTAGTGAAATTAAGAGGGGCCTGCCCATGCTTGGCAAATGGGCAGAGAAATAACAGATGAAATCCATAGAAACATAGAACATAGAAGTTGACAGCGGATAAGGACCTCAAGGCCCATTCGGTCTGCCCATTTTTCTACCTTATGAATGTGCCATAGGCCGTTACTCTATCAACGGCCTATTTATTCATACTCATCTGTATAGCTTCCTTATGCCTATCCCATGCCTAAAACCCTGCACTGTATTCATATCCACCACTTCCTGAGGTAGGCTGGGATTGTGGCTACCAACACTGAAAAACATAAAGGAATGCAGCCAGGTAGGAAAAATTTGAAAACGAAGTACTACCTGAATGGCACAGAGTTTGCTGAACTCAGCAGAAGGACTTAAGAGTAATAATCAGCAACAACTTTAAATAGGAGCAACAGTGTCGGGCAGCAGCAGCATGAGCTTTGGGAACTATGGGGGCCCATAAGAGTGCTATCTTTAAACTGAGCACCCCTTCCCATTATAAGTCAGTGGTAGTGATGCGTGAGCTACCGAGGCTCACTTCACAGCTGTGGGGGGAGCCAAGCACAGGCAAGACCCCCTGTAATTCCATAACTGTTGCCCCTATTTAAAGGAAAACGGTCATTCTGTTCAACCTCCCACCCCAAAAGCTTTACCCCGATTAAGCTTTTCATACAACAACAAAAAAAAGGTTTCCTCATTTTAACTTACTTTATTTTACTTTTGTAAAGTCCGCAATTCCCAAACATGGCGGGCGCTGCGCGGTTCTTGCCCCAAATGTACTGAGGCGAGCAGTGCGGTGCCGTACAGTCAGATGAAATGGAACTGTGCAGCGTCCGCCATGTTTAGAATTATGGACTTTACAAAAGTATAAATAAATATAAGTTAAAAATTTTTTTTGCTGGATGAAAACTTTCGGGGAGGTGGAATATACTGACCGCTTTTCCTAAAGTTGTTGCTGATCATTTAAAGCAAATAAAATCAAGGTGAGCATGAAGAGAAACTTCATAAGTAGATCAAGACATATTGTGATGTTCCTGTGCATATCACTTGTCAGACCCATGTTGAGTAGAGTTCTGGTCCCCATATCTGAGGAAGGATATTGACAAGATTGAGAAAGTACAGAGAAGCGTGACCGAGGTAATTGACAGCCTGCAAAACATGGGCCGTGAGGATGGACTGGAAGAACAGACTGTTCTCCACTGAAAAGAGGAGACTCCAGGATGACAGTAATGTACTGAAATTATTTTATCAGGTAAAACACACAATTAGTTGCCGTGTTGGTCCTTGTAAGAACAGATCCAGAAACAAATGTTTTGATGCAACAAAAGGTATCAAACCATTTGTTTCTGGATCTGTTTATCTGGTAAGAAATACATAGCATCATACCAGTGCCACCTAGAGGAAGGAATGAGGGTAGCGAGAGAGGGGAAGAGAATAAGGATAAGTAAGTGCAGCAGCAGCTAATCAATCACAGCAAAATAGCGCAATCATGCAAATTATAGAACACATAGTTGTAGTTTGAACCTCTGAATGGGATAACACCGTCATAGAAACACAGAATTTGTCAGGAGAAAAGGACCGCTTGGCCAACTTAGTCTGTCCAGATTGTTCCTGCACAGTCTGCCTCCACAGTCCTTATCTGGTCTCCAGTGACCCTCCCTCCTCCTCCTTGATGCTGTCTATTCCAGTTAACCTGTTCTGGACTAATTTTCTCCTTTGGTTGAAATCCACCCTTCTGAAGTTAAGTACCTCAGCCTTAGATGAGGGCTTACTGGTGCCCAGGCCCAACTCAAACCATATAGTATTGTGGTTGCTGGACCCCAGTGGTTGCCCCATCCCACACTCCACCTATTCTTTCTGAGTTGGGGAGTACCACATAAAGAATGGCGAATTATCTAGTGAGTTCCCTGACCTATTGCACCAGCATGCAGTCCTACATGTTCACCTCTCCACGGCAGGCACAGGAGGTCGCGAGGGTCAGGAGCCCTCCCTGGACAGGCGCGCCCCGCGGTGAGGGTCTCTAAGCTCATCTCACCACGGCAGGCACAGGTGGTTGCGAGGTCGAAGCCCTCTCGAACTGGAGAGCATGCCCCACCCCGCAGTGAGGAGTCTCTAAAGCTCACCTCTCCATGGCAGGCGCAGGAGGTCGCAAGGGTCGGAAGCCCTCCCCCAAACTGGAGAGCACCCTCCCACAGTGAGGAGTCTCTAAAGCTTACCTCTCCACGGCAGGCACAGGAGGTCACGAGGGTCAGAAGCCTTCCCCTGAACCGGAGAGCACGCCCCCCCCACAGTGAGGAGTCTCTAAAGCTCACCTCTCCACGGCAGGTACAGGAGGTCGCAAGGGTTGGAAGCCCTCCCCGAACCGAGAGTGCGCCCCACAGTGAGGAGTCTCAAAGGCACGCAGTCGCCTCCTGATCCTCGGCAGCTCACCAGAGAGCTTCACCCTGCTGATGCTTCACGTCAGCTACCCCACCACCCCCACCACCACCACCCTTGGCAAACTCTCTGTAATATACGGCTGGTCACATGGTAATAAAACAAAATAACCAATCAGCTCACTTTACCATTTGCAAGTTATATCTTTCTACCACTAGTGGCCTCCTCACTAAGAACACCCATATAGTAACTTTAACTCTTGCACTGCTGCCTCTACATGATGACCCCCTTTTTACTCATAATTTTCTGCATCCTCATCCCCTGGGCGTCCCTCCCACCATCTATCTATCCTGACCTGATGGTCTGTCAGGCACCATGCACCAGTCGCCAAATAAACATTAATAACTCGGTGACAAAAGCTGAAACTCACCCTTGGTGCCACTTCCACACTCTTTCATTTGGCCCTGCTGTACTCCCACCCAGCTTCCAAACCAGCCTCCTTGCCCTCCTGCCCCATGATCATCGGCCAACACCGGCTATTACAAGGACTTATGCCTCCCCCAGAAAGCTGCGCTGGGTTGCACAGAATACTAAACCCCTGATTACTCTACTGCTTCTCCTAGCAGGTGATATTGAGTCAAACCCCAGACCTAGCCACCACCACACCCCAAACCCAGCAATACCCCACCAACTCCCCCCAGGCTTAAAATTGTCCCATCTAAATATATGTAGCCTACTAAATAAAATAACTCAGCTTCAACCCCTTGCCATGTCCCTCAGCCCGGATATCCTGATTATCTCAGAAACCTGGCTGAAGCCACACAACTCTGATTCGGAATTTTCTATTCCTGGCTATACACTCAACCGACATGATCGTATGGGCAAAAAAGGGGGAGGCTTAGCAATGTACATTGCCTCCACCATCCAGTTCACCCCAATCACCCTACCCCTGCCTTCAAAGTCCATCGATGCGCTCGTGGTAAAACTCTCCCTCCCACATTCAATCCCAATCTACGTTGCTGGCACCTACTGCGCCCCTGACACCAACATAGCTGCTATACTGAATCACTTGGACACGCTGAACTCCCTGGCTCCAGGTGGTGAGCTCCATATACTTGGGGACTTCAATCTTAACTGGCTCACTGGGGCCAACTCCAAGCTCCGGAACAAGGTGACTGCCCTAAATCTAACCCAACTAATCTCCGAGCCCACTCGGCACAATCACAAAACCTTGAAGCATACCCTTCTAGACTGGTCCCTCACCTCACACCCCCCTAGGATCATAACCTCAGGCCTCCTCCCAAATGCCCTCAGCGACCACCATGGTATCTACTCTGTGCGTAAAATCTTCAAGCCAAAAGCCCACCCACCCAAAATCCTTATGGCCAGATCCTTCAAATCATTGGACCTCACCTCCTTACTAAATGACTTGGGCAATTCTGACTGGTCATGCATAAGTCAATCAAAATCCATAGATGTTGCCCTGGAATTCTTTAAGACCAAGTTCACTGCTGTCTAGGATGGTTATGCCCCCCTCAGGCATATCAGAGTCAGAGGTGCCGTCTCCCTTGGATCTCAACCGAAATTCTGACCCTCCTTAGAACCAGAGACCAGGCCTGGAAATCCTTCAAGGCCTCCAGATCTCCAGCCAACCTTCAGCAATACCACACACTACGCAATGCCAGTACTAGGAAAATCTGCCAAGCAAAAGCCAACTACTTCAAAGCCACTTTCAGTTCCACCTCCCATCACCCAGCTAACTTCTGGAAAGTCGTAAAATCTCTTCTCAGCCCTCCATCACAGCCACCCACTCCTGCCCTGCAGGTAGGCGGTCTCAATATCACTGCCCCCCCCCCCGCAGTGGCAACACTCTTTAACTCCCATTTCACAAACAACTGTGCCACTCTTCAGCCATCACCTCTCCCTTATCTCCAGAACAAGAAATACACAATCAGCTCACCCCTTCTCCTTCCTGCAGTTCACCCCGGTGAGGTATTTAGCGGACTGATTGCTCTTAATCCAAGGAAGGGCAAATGTCCCACTAGGCTGGATTCCGAAATGCTGTACCTCTCGGCCCCAGCCATAGCCAAACCCCTGGCCTCCCTTTTTAACCTATCCTTCACCCTTGCTGAGGTACCCTCTGAATGGAAACATGCCACGATAATCCCCCTTCCTAAGGGTGGGGATACCTCAAACCCAAGCAACTACCTACCCATCTCCCTTCTACCTATTCTGGCTAAACTCCAAGAACGTCTAGTACTCTGTCGCCTATCGCTCTTTCTGGATTCCTCCTCCTTTTTCCACCCCATTCCAGTCTGGATTTAGGAAATCCCACTCCACCACCACCTCCCTTCTCAGGCTCACTGACTCCATCCTCGCTGGTATGGATGCTGGCCATGTCACGGCTGCTATTTTCATTGACCTGGCCAAAACATTTGACACCGTCTCCCACACACTTCTCCTGACCAAACTTGGCAACGCTGGTCTATCCAACAGCGTAATCAATTGGTTCCACTCGTACCTTATTTATTTAGCTTTTGTTTACCGGGTAAGTACACTAGACAAGTATTATGCCTATTTTCAGGAATGAACCGGGAGAATACAACATGAGGAACAACAGTCAAGGAGACATGACAAAGAGAGTACAGTTTTTTGTCACAGTAAACAAACGTGGGAAATATATCATTTGACGCTAGGGGAAACATATAGTAGTAAGCACATTTCAGATTATACACTCTAGACTAGCTAGTTCAACTGACAGATATATACAGGTCATCATACATAGGAGTGGAGCATAGCTCAAGGACTGGATTGGTCATAATATAACTTATAACATTGTCGTATACACCCCCTAGGCTAGTTGGATCACGGACAGGTATATACAGCTCATCACATTTTTCTAAATATGCACATGTTAGACAGAAACAAAAACACTTGGTAGTACAAGTTTCTACCAAGTGACCAAGGTGCAATATGTCATGGTTAGCCTATGACCGTGGAGCAATAATGGGTGTAAAAATGCCCAAGGCTTTTAGGCAGGAGTAGTCAAAGTCATTGATACAGTGGGGAAAATATCTCCAGGAATTCAATGGAGACACCCTGGGAGGTTCAGACAAAACAATTTGACACTTTACTCTAGGGAGGTTTGGGGCAGTCACACTCTGATGCTAGTTTTAGGAAACCCCACAGGGAATGTCAAAAACTCAGATAGGAGGGGGCAGCTCAGATATCCACAGGCAGCGAATTCCAGAGTCTGGGCGCACTTATGGCAAAGTCCCGATCCCCTATGAGAGTTCGGGTAGGAGGGACTTTGAGCATCCCTGATGTGAAAGACCTGGTTGGTAGGGGTGGGATTCAGTTTAGGCAGAAGCTGGGCCAGCCCCTGGGGGTGCTAGTTCTGATCACTTTACCAGAGAGGCATCCCAAATCAAAATCAAGGTATCTAGCTGGTGAGAGCCAGCAGAGTTTCTCATATAGCTCACAACGGTGGGTGAGTCGGGGGGCAGCCAAGGCAAAATGACAAATGTTATTGTAAGTAGTGTACCACTGGGTGAGATGTGTCTTTGGAGAGCGAGCAAATAGGTGCAGCCCATAGCTGAGAGAGGGAAGGAGCACACCCCCTCGCTAGGGCAAGCCTGGCTGCCGGTGTAAGGTTATACTTGGCCCTATAGGCCAGACCCAGTTTGCAGTTTGCCACCCTGCAGATGTTAAGGATATGATTACCCATGTCAAGTTGAGGGTCAAGAGTTACCCCCAGATATTTGATGGAGCTCACTATGGGTAGCAAGGATCCATCTGCGCTGGTGACGTGTAAGCAGGCCGATGAGGCTTTGATTTTAGCCGTTGAGCCAAAGAGCATAGCTTGTGTCTTTTTCAGGTTCAGGACCAGCTTGTGACTGGTAACCCATGACAATACCCTGTTAAAGTCATCGGTCAGGTTCTGGTTTAGGTAGTGGCATTCTGGGAGTGAGCCAGGATTACCAGATCATCTGCATACATGGTGGTGCTACAGCTGGTAGTAACCATGGGTAGTTGATTGATGAAGAGGGAGAAGAGGAGGGAACCCAGTACCGAGCCTTGAGGCACTCTGGAGGTCACCAGTAGGGGCTCGGAGAGGACTTTATTGAAGCAGGTACGCTGCTTTCTGCCATGTAGGTAACCCATTAGCCATTTCATGGCATGGGGGGAGAGGCCAAGTGACCACAACTGTGCACCAAGCAGTTTGTGGTCAACTTGCAGGCAGGTCCCAATCTGTCCGACTCAGCTCCTCCATCTCGGCCCCCCTCCCAGTCCACACAGGGTTTCCACAAGGCTCTGTCCTTGGCCCGCTCCTGTTTTCCATTTTCCTGAATGACTTGCCTTCTGCCTGCCCTCACACCTCAATACATATGTACACGGATGACACCGTACTATATACATCTGGCCCCTCGGCTGCAGTGGTCTCTACTAGATTGCTGCATGACATTGATTCCGTTCAGCGCTGGCTTCACACCAATCAACTACTCCTCAATGCCAAGAAAACAGTCTCAGTAACCTTTGGCACAAGGCAGAGACTCTCGCAGCTCCCCTGCCCAATTACGTTCCACACCCTTGAGGGGTCGCCCCTGGAGGCCTGCACCTCCTTCAGGTACCTTGGGGTCTGGCTGGACCAACACCTCAATTTTTCAGCTCATGTTGACTCTATAATTAAGAAGCTGCACCCCATGCTTGGGGCACTTTACCGGAACCGGGACTGCATCCCAGCTCCTGTCCGTAGGGCCATTGTGCAGAAAATGATCCTCCCTGTCTTCGACTATGTGGATGTAGTATACAGTGCAGGGCCTAAGTCCACCCTAGCCAGACTGGACCCTCTCTTCCATTCTTTCTGTCGTTTTATCCTGAAGTGCCCTTACTCCAGTCACCACTGTACCCTTAACCAATCAACAAACCTCCCCTCTCTAGAAAATTCAAGACTGTTCCACTGTGCTAAGTTCACAGCTAGGTTCTGGTCCCAGCTACTCCCCTCTTACCTTGCCTCTGCCCTTGTCAACCCCAGCACCCCGGTTTACTCCCTCAGAAACACAGACTCCAGGTCCTTTGCAGGACCACTATTGCTGGCCAGGTGACTTTTAGCTACTGCTTACCAACGTTGTGGAATTCCCTCCCAACAACATTTGTCACTGCTCTCCCCGCTTCTAAATGCTATGCTCCATTCTCACTTCTGTTCTATCTGCTCATGTGTCTAGACAGTTTAGGTTCACTGTATAGCCGGGCTATGCATCCAAAGCTGTAATTTACCACTGTAGGTTTCCCTCCTGTATATATTTTATGGTAAGGTATTGATGCTATGCCTGTATCTGCTGTTTATCTCTATACTTTGTATTCCTTTATGTAATGTCTGTTCAACTAGGTAATTTTACCCCCTCCCCCTAGGACGCATCTGGAAACGAGCAGTAGCCTGCTCAGCATGCTTTCCTGGTTAAACGTTTAAATAAATAAATAAATACAGGGCCTGGCTTCTAGCTGCTGGGATGTCCCAGTTGATGTCTGGCAGGTTTAAATTCCCTACTGCTACAACCTCCCCTTTTGCCACCCCCTTTCTTGCTTCTGCTCCTAGTTCCTTGTCTCTCTCCTCTCCGTGCCATGGTGGCCTGTAAACCACCCCCAATGTGAAGTGTCCTACCTGAGGACACTATGAACTGTACCCACAGTGATTCAACCAATCCTTTCCCTCCAGTGACTGCATTCTGTACTGCCTCTATTCCTTTCTTGACTGAAATGGCCGCTCCTGCCCATCTACCCTCCCTCTATCTCGCCTGTATAAGGTGTTTCAAAGGACCGACAGATCTCAGTCATTGTTCTCATTGGACCAAGTTTCTGTAACTGCCACTAGATCCAGCCCAGAGTCTGCCACCAGTGCCTGGGGCTCACTAATTTTATTACTCAAACTTGTAGCACGAAGCACACCAGCCATCAAGTTGCTGTCGGATCCCTCTTGGTTCTTGGTCTGACGTCCCCTATTACATTTCTGAGGCATCCTTGGCATCTTTTGTTTTTTCTTCCCTTTATTTCTTCCCTCCTCAGCTAGGGAGTGTTACCTATGGTCCCCCCATCCATCTGGCCCCGCACCACTCCCAGTACCCGCGCTCGACCTCCTCTTCTATTCCTTTCACCGGCTGCTTCACGGCAGGTACGTACCCCACCACCGCGGAGGTCGAGGATCCGGAAGCAGCATCTCAAGTCAGAGTGGTGTGGCACTGGTGAGCCAGGCTTCATCTTGCGCACTGAGGATTGTTTTCCCCAATCTCTCTGTCCCACAGCACGGGCATGCAAAGGCATAAGTCACGCTGCCATGCGCGCTTCCATGCACCACATATCTGACGCCATCCATGCTGTCCCCACAGCACACCGCCGCTTGCACCGACCCTCAGCCACCACCAGGAGCCAGCACAGCTGCGGTTATTCCACCCAACCCACCCGGGAGGAGAAGAGCAGTCCCTGGGATGTGCAACCCTTCCTCCCTCCGGCCTACCCTCTGACACCTGAGGTCGCTCCCGACCCCAGGTCATCAGTGTGGCACGAGGCGTGGCTTTCAGCACCTCAGTCCTCAGCACCACCGGGCTGGCACATCTTGTGTTTTTCCTTTTTTTTTTTCCATAAGGGTTTTTATCCTTCTTAGGCAGAACAGGCAGCTTCTCTGCACTGTTCCCATGCACTTGTGGCTGTCTCTTACCTCTTCTCAGTTGGGTATCCTATCTCCCCCCACCATGGCAGAGCCAAGGGAAGGGCTGCTCCTCCCCCCCGGTCACACATCCAAATCTGTCCCAGACTGGAGTGACAGAGCAGGCAACAGCGCAACAGGGAGGACTTTAAAAAGTCTGCCCTCCATTTTCCTCCTGTTTCCTCCCTGGGCCAACAGACATGTAGTGAGCATGATGTGTATGCTTCATCTTCACAGAGACACCCATGGCACTCTGTACATGGGATCCTATCCCATTGTGTGACCCGTTTGTGCTACCATCCGGATATGTCCAGGTGGCAGTCAACAGCAAGACATGGCAATTGCCCTCTCCGAGGGAGGAGAGCAGTCCTATGGACACTCAGTCCCCCTTCACCCAGTCAGCCCCTGAGTGACCCATGTCTGTTTCTGAACCTGGGTTGCTGACATGGCAGGAGGTGAGGTGTTCATTGCCTCAGCCCTCCACACCACCGGGCCGGCTTGTTTTTCCTTTTTGGTCTCTGTTTGGTCTACACTCCCTGGTCCTCTGAACTTGTGCCACTCTACTACACTCTACTGCTATGTCTTGTACCCCTAGTCCTTTCTTGGTTCCCCACTTCACCTACTTCATCTCTTGAATCCCTAGCCCCAGCCTTCCTGCAGTTGGTTTAACTGTTTGCCAATGTAAATGTCTGCCTTAACACACTAGTCCACCATTTTGTTAGGTGATGGATGTCACCTTAGATGAGTCTACTGTCCCAGAAGCCCCCCAGTCCCCAACAACATGGTCCTTCTTTTTCTGACACCACTCTCTTCAACCATTGATCTCCTTCTTCCTCACTTCAACTTCCCCTTCTCCCTACCCCAGACAGGGAGAACTTTTAGAAAGGCTAAGAAAGCTGAGTGCTTCTTAAGTCTGTGCCTCAGCCAGCCTCATAAAGTTCCAAAAATGTAATAAAGGATCTTCTTCAGGGGTATCTCAGTCATCAGGTACCATTGTAGGAACTTCACTGTCAGTGAATGTGAATCCACACAGGAGATTTTCAGCAGTACAACTGGGGCCGCCCATGCCGTCGACATCAGCCGACGCCACCAACCCTACATAGGCCTGCTCCCTCCTCAGTTCTTTCCCACCGTTGACTTGCAAGCACAGTCTCCGTGGAAGAGCCGTCAAAGTGTTCGTGCTTTTTTCAGCCTACAGTCTTTTTCTTAACCAACACTCACAAATCCCTTTTAGAGATTTTCTTGTTTTTCTTTTATGTCAAGAGTTAAATTGTCTACATCTCTCTTCCGTTGCTGCGGGAAGAAGATTGCCTCCAATGACGAGCACTCGGTGTGTGTGTGCTGTCTTGGGCCTGATTATGATACCTCGGATTGTGAGCTCTGCCAGCAATTCAACCAACCCACCCTTAGGCGATACAGGAAAGCTCTGAAAACCTTCATGGAATAACAGGTTGCCAGCTTCGAACTGGTGTCCTCTGGGGCACTGGCCTCCCAGTCACCCTCCAGGTCCAAGAGCTCCAAGGCCTCCCAGGTCAAAGACAAGCCCTCTGGGAAAAGTCACAGGAAAGACCGGGATCATGACCGCTGCCCCCAGCGGTCATCCTGTTCCCTGTTGGCCTCTCCTTCTTCAGGGGGCTCCTCATGATCAGCTGAAGCCCCAACGAAGAGACCTGCTGTCCAGGTCCTGGCTCACTCCAGACCCATACCGTCAGCTGCACTGCCTGATTCTCAGAACGCCTGGCCGTCAACCTCTGGGTCGTCATCCCCTCCTCTGTCAATGACAGGCTTGTCATTGATAACAACCTTTTGAGACCTGTCCCTTCTCCCCCGAAGGATGCGAGCTTGTCGGGTATGCAGACTGCTTCATCAGCCTCGGTGCCGCCGACTCCTCTTCTGGTGACGATGGACCTGAACGAGGTTCTTATTCATTTTATTAATGTTATAACGCAGCAGTTTGCCACCTTTAACAGGTCTTCATCGCCGCCGCTACCTTCAACCCCTTTCCGTTGGCCCCAGGAACCTGCCAGAGGGCCGTCAATAGCACAGCCGACGCTTGACCCAGAGGAAGAGGTCGGTATTGAGAAGGAGTACCATCCTGACCTCATACTCCCAGAAGAGCCTGAGGAGGAAGAGAACCAGTACTATGCTTCTGACAAGTCTACTGCCTCTTCAGTCAGTGAAGAGTCTGTCAAGAACACCCCCAGGTCTCCACCTGAGGATGCTTCCTTCTTTAGTATTATGAAGCAGCTGTCTTCCACTATGAGGTTTCAGAAAGAGAAGGAGGATGCCACCAGAAGGCATCTGGCTGACTATCTGGAGATCCAGAGTCTCCACCTAAAATTGTTCCTCCCATGCTCCCAGCTCTTAAGAATGTCACAACGGCAGCCTGGCACAGGCCTGACATGGTGCCAGCTATGCCCCATAGAGCTGACAAGCTCTACAGTGCCCCTCAGGGCCTTCCTTACCTTGCTGCCCAAGCTGAAACGGACTCAGTGGTCATTAAGGCAGCACATGACAGGTCTAAGGCACCCAAGCACCTTAGTTTCCTGCCCCCGGACAAGGAGTCCCGTAGGATTGATCTTTGGGGCAAGAGGGTGTATGCTTCCTCTACCCTTGGCCTGAGGATTGCCAGCTACCTGTCTCACATGGTGAAATTCCTGAACATCAACTCAAGGAAGGGCAAGATGCTGCCCAAGTCCTTCCTGATAGTGCCCAGAAGCAGGATCTCCTCCAATGCTTCCAGTCAGCTGAGGATGTTGGTAAGCATCACCTTAGAGCAATTTACGATTTGTCAGACATGGTTGCCAGCGCGCCCACCACTGGCACATGCCTCCTTAGGCATTCTTGGCTCAGGGTATCTGAGTTTGCGGTTGACGTGCAAAACAGAGTGCTTAATGCCCCTTTTAGTAGCACCAAGCTTTTCGGTCCAGATGTCGAGGACCTTACTAATGACCTGCAGGCCTCAGGCACGGCTCTGAAGTCTGTTCATTCCCTCTTCCACACTCAGCAGCATGGTAGGGGGCACTTTACTTTTTGCAGGCAGACCAACAGACCAGACTCAGGCTGTCGCCCCCAGGAAAAGCGCAGAGCCCAGTCCTCCCTGCCTGCCCACTCCCAGGCTGGAGCGGCAGCCAAGCATCCCAGAACTGAGGGTCCCGCTTCCACAGCTGGACCCGCCTCAGCTTGACTCCTTGCCAGACCCCCTCCCTCCTCTGATCCAAGCCCAGGAGGTGGTGGTCGGAGGTTGGTTCTCCCTCCATTTGAATCGATGGATAACCATAACGTCAGATGCTTGGATCCTGCAGATCATAGAGAGCGGTCACATGCTGGAGCTCATTCAGCAACCTCCAGACACCCCTCCGCAACACGCAAATTACCCCCAGCTCATCTGCCCAGTCTCCGGGAGGAACTACGGACTCTTCTGCGCATGCAGGCAATAGAATTGATGCTAATGCGACAAAGAAACCTCGGGTTCTATTCCAGATTTTTCCTGGTTCCAAAAAAGATGGGAGATCTGAGGCCCATTTTAGATGTAAAAGATCTCAATCTCTTCATCCAGTACAGAAAGTTGCAGATGGTAACTTTGTCAGGCCTTTTGCCCCTCCTCAAAACCGGGGACTGGCTCTTCTCCCTGGATATGCAGGATGCCTACCTGCACACTGCGTTTTTTTTTCCTCCTCACAGGAGGGTTCTCTGTTTTGCCTTTCAGAGAGAGCATTTATCTTCTGTGTCACTTGTCTTTACCAAGTGCTTAGCAGCAGTCGCAGTAGCCCTCAGAAGGGAGGGTCAGTACGTCTTTCCTTACCTGGACGACTGGCTTCTCAAGGCCGAGTCCAGGGAACAGCTGTTGCTGACTCTGTAGCGTATCCTCATGCTCTTTTAGTCTCTGGTCATCACAGTCATCCTGCTTAAGTCTGTTCTAGTGCCTTCCCAAAGACTACAATACATTGGGGCAGTCCTGGATTCAGAGAAGGGGAAGGCCTTCTTACCTCAAAGCAGGGCAGAATGCCTCACTGCTCAAGCTCAGGGGGTCGCTCGGAGTCGGTACATTCCTGCCAGACTATACCTGAGGCTCCTAGGCCAAACGGGTGCAACCATTCCCACTGGTCCACTTGCCAGGCTCCACATACATACATACCCTTCAGAGAACCCTCATGGTGCAGTAGAATCAGCATCTGGATGAGCTGGACCATCTAGTCCTGGTCTCCTCCCCAGTGCACAAAGTATTGCAGTGGTGGATGGACCCCTCGAGCCTTCTTCAAGGGGTTCCATTCCAACTTTCCTCCCCACATCAGATCCTGACCACAGATGCTTTGGGTCTACACTGGGGGCACACCTGGGTCCCTTTTAAACCCAGGGCTCCTGGTCCCAGTGGGAAACCACCCTTCATGTCAGTGTTCTGGAGATGAGAGTGGTGCTCTATGCCATGCAGGCATTTAAGGGGCATCTTGCTCCAGGCCAGTTGTTGGTGCAGTCAGACAATCTGAGTGTCTTCTACTATATCAGCAAGCAGGGCAGAACTTACTTGTACTCCCTTTGCAGGGAGGCCATGAGAGTGTGGTATTGGGCACTGGAACACAGTCTGACACTCTCTGCAGTCCACGTGCCAGGCGTCCTAAACACCATGGTGGACAGTCTCAGCAGGACTCAGTCCAGCATGCACAAATGGGAGCTCCTCTCATCTGTAGCAGAAGATCTGTTCGACAGATGGGGTCATCTAAAGTTGGACCTTTTTGCGTCCCCACACAATGCAAAACTGCTCATTTGTGCTGGCTAGATCCAGGGCCTGGAGTTTTCTGGCAAGACGCTTTGTCCCTTTCTTGGAGTGGGAGGTTTCTATATGCATTCCCTTCATTTCCATTAATACAGAGGGTGCTGCTCAAGTTACAACTGGAGGGGGCCAACATGATCCTGGTAGCTACATTCTGGCCCCGCCAGATATGGTTCCCTCTGCTTCAGCAGCTGGCAGAGGAGCCTCCAGTTCCCCTGTCTCTCTGAAGGAATCTGCTGTCCTAGGATCGGAGGACCCTGGTCCATCCAAACCTCAGGTCCCTCCATCTGCATTTGTGGCTCCTGAGGATGTAGCCATTGCCAGGTTCAGGGTCTCTAATAGGGTAGTGGACATACTAGTGGGTGCACGCAAGCCTTCCGCCCGTACCACTTATGCCATGAAGTCGAAGCAGTTTGCCATCCGGGCTGCCCAGCATTCCCTTGACCCTTTCAACTGTCATATGAAGCATGTCCTGGACTACCTAATTTCTTTGTCTGACTCAGGTCTCCAGTATTTCTCCCTCAAGGTCCACCTTTCTGCCATTTCGGCTTTCCATGAGCCTGTGGATGACCGCACTATTGCTCAGCTGGATGTCTCCCGCACCTTCCTTAGGGGTATCCTGCATCTGAAACCCCCAGTCCTTTTGAACCAGTTGCGACTTGCAATTTGTGCTATCTCTCTTGGAAAGTGCTCTTTTTAGTTGCCATTACTTCCGCTTGAAGAATTTCAGAGCTTCAAGCCCTCTGGTGCGAGGAGACTTATTTGATATTTCACAAAGACAAGGTATCTTTGCACATAAATTCTAAGTTTCTTCCTAAGGAGGTTTCTGAGTTTACACTCAATCAGTCTATTCACCTTCCTGTTTATTTTCTCGAAGCGTGCCAATCCAGGGGAAGCATTGCTCCATATGTTAGATGTGTGCAGAACTTTGAATTATTATCTGCTCAGGACTAAGGAGTCCAGAAAGTCTAAGCAGTTGTTTGTTTCTTTCACCCCAGGTAGAAAGGGCATCTCAGTTTCTAAGCAATGTATCCAAATGGTTGGCAAATTGCACTGTGTTCTGCTATGTCAAGTACGGCAAGGAGTTGCCTGGTCCTGTCAAAGCCCATTCCACCAGAGGCATGGCTACCGCGATGGCTTGTTTCAAAGGGGTCTCAGCCACTGATACTTGTGCAGCTGCCACCTGGTGTACAGTCCACATATTTACGAAGCATTGCAGTCTGGAGATTGCCTCAAGAGCCTGTGCTGGTTTCGGCAGGGGTGTGTGCTGCAAGCACTTCCACCTTAAGCTTATAGAGTCCCTTGACAGGTTCAGTTTACAAGGTCTTCTGTCTTAAGTTTAAGAAGATCCTTGGCTGGGCAGGTTGTTTCACTTCTTCTGTCTTAAGTTTATGGAGTTCTAGACTCCCGGCTTATCTATTCCTACCTATTACTGCTTGGTATTCATTCCTTCGGTGGTTCCTGATGACTGAGATACCCCCGAAGAAGATTGAACAGTTACGTAAGAACTTACCATAACAGTAGATCTTCGAGGGGATCTCAGTCATCAGGTATGCTTTCCCTCCCACCGTCCCCCCTTCTTGGGGCTCCAGTTCAGGACCTGGCTATCTGTCATTTCCATCTTTTATCTAGAGCTGGGTCCCTCTGTTTCTCCTCGGTTCCCCAGGGCGTGGACCTTGCTGCCTTCGTCTCTGGGGGGGAAAACTGAGGAGGGAGTGGGGCTGCCTACACCTGTATAGATTTGGTGACGTCAGCATGGGCGGCCCCAGTTGTACTGCTGAAAATCTTCTGCGTGGATTCCCATTCACTTTTGGTGAAGTTCCTATGGTGGTACCTGATGACTGAGATCCCCTCGAAGATCTACTGCTACAGTAAGTTCTTACGTAACTGTTCTTTCCTTTTGTTTTGTTCTTTATACTCCCAGTCCCAGTCAGCCCTCCTTGTTGCCGGTCCTTCCAGCTCTGTGACCCCTGCTTCTCCCAGGACTTACCTCTCTCAGAGTCCCCTACAGTTTGCCCTCTGTATGCAGGGTGGCAGGGAATCCTGTCGGCCCACCAAGACTGGATCCAGATTCCGGGAGGCACATGAGTTGCTGGGTGTGGGGCCTGCAGAGGCTGGCCGTCATTCTGCTTGACTGGGAAGCCCCCCCCCCCCGTGTTTTCCCCTTGGAAGACGTGGCATACGCTGACGTCAAGGCGTACATGCCATCTGCCACGTCTCCCCACCTCTTTAGCTTGGTCAGCCTCTTCCCTGGCTTCTGCCAGGGGCCAGTCGAGCACCAAGCCCCCCCCCCCAGGAGGAGGAGAGTGGTACTGTGGATGCTCAATCCTCCTTCCCTCGGCTGGCCTGTGACATTACCGGCTCACTTCTGAACCCAGGTCGTCAGTGTCACAAGCAGTAGTGCTACTGCTGCGCCGGCAGGTTTTGTAACATAGAAAAGTTAAGTGTGTTTTTTAATTGAATAAATAAAAGGCAGAAGTCGAACAAAAATGGAACTTTAAAAAGTTAGGATTTCCAGTTAGATGACAGCAATAGAAAGGACTCTAAGCTTCAGCAAGCACCAGATGATGATCAGTGAAACAAAGCCTAAGAAGAGCAAGAAAAATAAAGTGAAAAAATATAGACAGAGAGGTCCAATAACAAACTCCTTGGAAGAGCAAAATTAACCCTGCAGGTGCACCATGGATATACTGTACAAAGCTTCTGCTGACCTTGCACACTCCTCATGAGAAAATCGGCAATCAGATGAGTTTAAACAGCCCAGAAGTTTTCGGCCTCTGGCTGGCCAGAAGTCAGTGAAAATTGACAGCCACAAACAGTTACTTTTCAGTAACAGCATTGTAAGAAACATTTTATGTATGATAAACAATAAAAATAATCAGTGCAGAAGTTTTAAGACAAAAATAAAAAAAAAAATTCTACTGAAACTAAAAAATTTGTAGAGAGTACAGGTTGATAGCAAATAAATGTAGCAGAAGTTTCATTAACTATCACTGATTGTATGCTTACATGTCTATATTCCCTATCTGTACCCTCTCCCCCCAGGACGTTCCGTGAGATGAGCAAGGTGTTGTTCAGTGTACTTTTCCTGGTGAAACATTTCAATAAATAAAGAAATAAATAAAATCTTCACAGCAGTTACTTACTCTGTAACCATAATTCTGCTACCAGTATTCAATTAGCAACCACACTTAGACAGTTAACTGGGCGTAGCTTTGTCACCAGACATCTTCAAGCTTGACTCCTCCCACCATCTGCGGGGTAGTCCTCCAGTTCCAACCCATCTGACATCATAGAAACATAGAATGTGACAGCAGATAAGGGCCGCTTGGCCCACCCACTCTACCCATATTTTTATTTTCTTTGTTTTGTTTTTTTTGTGCTGTAGCTGGAAGCAGGTGTCCGTGAGTCACTTGCTAGGGGAGGTCGGGTGGGTTGTGTGGATGTGAACTAAGTACTGGTAGCAAAACTATGGTTACAGGTAAGTAACCACTATTTCACCTTCTGTGACACAAATTTTCTGCTGCCAGCTGCATGTAACTATTGAATTTGGAATGATTTTATTGATTAACAGAATCCTCACATCACTGTTTATTACATTTCATATTTAATAAGAATTTATTTTGTTTTTGTTTTTGGTTTTTTTTTTTCATTATTTTTTTATCCTCCCCCCGGGTGACCACAGGCAGGTCTGTCTACTCTGCCTTGCCACCTGAGATCATCCACTGCTCCCCCTGGTACCACTAAGCCCATTTCCCCCATAGATTCCCCCTGTGGTGGGGCCGGGAAAGGAAGGGCTGTCCTCCCCCCACCCAGGGCTCACTATCCAGATTGGGGCTTCCGGAGATGCAGCAGCGGAGTGGGACACTGGTTGGCTGCAGGGCTTCACATAACCTGCAGTCACCATTTTTTCATTTTGTCCCTCCCCTTCATGGCCGTGAGCATGTGAGCACCCCGTAGCCACGCTTCTTGACTCCCTAACTCTGGTGCTGCCATCTGACCTTCACCAGGAGGCAGCCAAGGAGTGGGACAACATCCCCCCCCCATCCCCTGGAGAGGAGAACTGTCATTGGGCACTTGATCCTCTCCCTTCCCCCCACCAACCCCTTGCAACCTGAACTCGCTACCAAACCCAGATCACCGGCATGGCGTGAGGTGTGCGTCCAGCCCCTCAACCCTCAGCCCCTCAACCTTCAGTGCCACCGGGCCAGCTTCATGTTTTTTTTTTTAACAGATGGACTCATTTTATAATTGAAATAAGGTGCTCTAGGGCATGGGTCATGGGATTTACCCACTGCTTGAGTGGTTTAAAGCACTCAGCTATGCCTCATGCCACACCACAGTACACGAAGCCTGGGAATATCCCATGACCCATGCTCTTATTACTTATATATTCAACTATTGAATTTTTTCCATATTTGATTTTCAGTCAAGGTTTAAGTTACTTTTTTTTTGGGTGGAAGTCGAAAACTTTTAGAAGTCTGAATTTGGTCATTACAGTATTTTGAAAGTCAGAATGCTTCCTGGGTCCCACATTTCAGAGTATGTACTGAACTGAGACCTGTTTTTGTCAGTTGACTGGTAACATATGATTTCTTTGACAATACCCCATCATTTTTGTGTTTCCTTGCGCTTGCAGAAGAAACACCTTGGGACAGTACTGCATTTGAGAGGTGTGTCAGGGATGAGTCCAATGCAGAGCACTGTACAGTGGGCTTAACCCTGACACACCAATGACCACTGAAGCTGAGTGTGGTGGCTGTCAGAATTTCACAGCAGGGAGCCGGCCGCACTTCAGAGAAATGAACTGCACCAATGAGAGCGTGCACTTCATTCCTCTCATTTGCATAGATGGCACTGCAGCTCTGCAGACACTCCCACTCCCTCCCACTGCTGCTGTCCTCCCCGCTCCTGTCCCAGCCCTGGGCATCTTATCAAACCCTCCCACTCCCTCCCTCCCTCCCACTGTGTGCTGTCCACCCTGCAACTTTTGTTCCCTGTTCCCATGCTGACATTGGGGTGCCCAGTCCCTGTGTCGGCATCATGTACCCCCCCAACTAATGTGGCACACTGGGAGCCCATCCAAGTGTGCCCAAATTAATTTTTTTTGTACCTGTAAATAAAGAAAACCACCCCCGACCTCTTTTTTTTTAACCTGTAAAAAAGAAAACAGTATCTCATCATCTCCCCAGTCCCCTCCCCACCCTCTCACTGAGCACCCACCTCCCTTTGCCCCCCTGCCCCGTACTTACCTCCGGAGATCGGCGCTGTCATCTTCTGAAGTCCAGGAAACGTCCTGCACTCTTCAAAGCCGACCGCAAACTGAAGAATCAGTAAGTGCCATATAATGGCAGTCAGTGGGGTTTTCAACTTAGGTTGATTCGCGAACCATTTTTAGGATTTGGCTCACAATTTTCAATGGTTTAGAATTTAATTACTTTATCGATTGGGTCATCATGTCATTTCCATTACCCGTCCTGAAAGGTGATTTTGTGGTCGCTGTAACGGAATCACCTTTCAGGACCAATTAACAAAATGACAGTGGCATTGTTCATGAGGTGGGGTCCCAAAAAGCCCATGTTGCAAATTTGGTGAAAAAATTCCAAAAAATGACTGTTCTACGAATGTGCATTGCACAGTTTCTATGCATGCTTCTAACTTTGCCAATTTTTAATATTTTCACTCCAGATTTTCAACAGTGCCATTTTCTCACACCTTCTTATGAACAGTACAGCTGTCATTTTTCACGTTCTGCCTGAAATGTATTTTCGCACCTGTGACAGAGAATGGTGCGATTGTTCTGCGAAATTACCTTTCGGGATAAGTGAACGAAATGACAGTGGCACTCTTTATGAGGTGGGGTCCCAAAAGGCCATGTTGAAAACTTGGTGAAACAACTCCAAAAAATGGCTGAGTTACACCCAGTCATTCAAGATTTTCTATGCACACATGTAACTTTGGTAATATCGAAAATGACCAAAGTTACATACACACATGTAACTTTGGTCATTTTCAATATTTTCACTCCAAATTTTCAATATAGCCTTTTTATCACACCACCTCCTCACCAGTACAGCTGTCATGTTTCACATCCTGCCCATTATGTGTTTTCACACCTGTGGCGTGGAATGCCATTTTCACACGTATTTGAAAATTTTCACCCACAGGGTTCATGAGGTAGGGTGATAAGAAGACTATGTTCAACATTTAGGGCCAAAATATGAAAAAAATGACAAAGTTATGCCCACTTGTTGCAGTTTCGTTACGCATGATAGTAACTGTGGAAATCTTAAATATTTGCACCCCACCTTTTTTTTTTTTAGTATTTGTACTCCTGCTCTATGGACCTCTCTTATTATTTATTTATTTAGTTAGTTTTTGTTTACCGGGTAGGTGCAGTAGCCATAAAATGACTATTTTCAGCTATGACCCAGGAGAGTACAACAAAGTATAAAAGACATCATTACATGAGTGCAGGACAATTTCCAGTATGGTCGATCAGAAACAGTAACAATGACTTAACGTAAGTGTTCAAAAACATTGCAAGAGGTAACAATGACTTAACATAAGTATTCAAAAACATTCCAAGCGGTAAGGATACCAGGAACAGTATTAACATACTAGAGCAAAGAACAGCTAGTATAGGAATATGATACAGCAAGAACAGGTGTGACAAAAAAGGAGAAAGTCAGTAAAGGAAGGAGACAGGTGGGGGTAAGCAGTTTAAACAATAAGCATAGAAAAATAGAATAGATAGCAACGTTAGGCCTTAGTTAGAGGGTGAAATGGACTGGTTCAAGGAGTAAGGGAAAGGTTTGAAGGGTGAGAGGGAAGGTAAGGTGGTGGGTAGCATAGCAGTAGTGGAAGTAGGATGGGGCATTGTGGAAGTGGGGAACGCAGACGCACAGTGTTATCAAGTGGAGTCAAAGCAAGTGCATGAGTCAGCGAGAGATAAATAGCGGTGCAGTTCTTTTTTGAAACAAAGATGGGACTTCAGCTGTCTAAGGACTAGTGGACGGGAGTTCCATAGTTGAGTGGTAATGGTAATGAATTAGAAAGCACCAGAGCCTTTAGACGTGCGACATCTTGCTACATTAAGTAGAGATTTATCTGTTGATTGAAGTTCATGAGAGGAGTTTATGGGAGCCAGCAACGCTGCAAGTGAGAAGGAGTTTGTTCCCTGATTATAGAATCGGTAAGTAATCCAAGAGAGTATTGTCTGCAAGCTGAGGGAGAGAGCCATCTATAGTCATTATATAATTGACAGTGATGCTTTAGACAAGGAGACGATGAGGCATATACCGGCATATATTATTATAGGTCACGTCCCACTTATGGAGGGTAGTTTTGTGAGCCGCAGCAAAAATGGGAGCGCTATAAGTGAGGGCAGGGAGCAAGATACCTCTGGCAATAGCCAACTTTGCTGTGGCATTAGTAAGTAACTAGTTTTGTAGGCCACACCCAGTTTAGCATACAGCTTTGCAGGTGGACTTTATGTGAGAATTGAAGTCGAGGGATTTGGTCAAGTAGGACTCCCAAGTATTTAAAGGACTCGATGAACTCAATTTGTGTCCCACCCGACTCACATACCATCAGGGTGAAGAACAAGCCTTTGGCTTTGGAGCAGAGCTTAAAAGCATGGCTTTTGTTTTCTGTGCATTCAGTACCAATTTGTGGGCATACAGCCAGTTTTGAACATTTTTGAGGTCAGCGGAAAGAGATGAATTTATGCTGGCCACATTTGTGGAGCTGGTGTAGAAGACCAGGTCGTCCGCATAAAGAATAGATGAACGGTATTGAAAGATGTCTGCAATGTTGTTTATAAAGATTGAGAAGAGAAGGTGCCCCAGGATAGAGCCCTGAGGCACACCAATATTGATGGAGGAACTGTCAGATAGGGAAGAGTTAAATTTAACAGCTTGGGTCCTGTTTGATAAGTAGCTGCTAAACCAGTCAACAACAGGAGGAGAGAAACTCAACTTACAAAGAGCAGAGAGAAGCATGGGGTGATCCACAAGGTCAAAGGCCTTAGTGAGGTCAATAAATACAGCTCCTGTGAGTCGCCCTCCATCCATATGAGAAAGAGTATTAGTTGTGAATTTGAGCAGAGCCGTTGATGTACTATAGCCTTTTCTAAAACCATGCTGAGTTTTGGAGAGAAGGTTCAATTTAGTTAGGTGGTCAACTGTTTGGCTAGCCACGAGCTTCTCCAGGATTTTACTCAGGACTGAAAGAACAGCAATGGGCCTGTAGTTAGTGATTTCTTTCGGGTCTGCTTTTTTGAGGACAGGTGTTATGCGGGCAATCTTCCAAAGGTCCGGAGCTACACTGAAAGAGAGAGACAACGTGTAGATTTTTGCAAACGGAGAGGCAATGAGAGGAGCAACGAGCTTCAGAAGCTGTGGTTCAATTGACTCCGACCCAGAGCTAGTATTGTCCAAGATGGTACTCAGTAGGTTCAGGACATCAGATCTAGCTATTGCCTTAAAGTAGAAAGGTGTGTCATTGGGTGGCATCTAGGATCCGGTGGTAGAGGGGACCGGCTGATATGCGGGTGTGGACTGGTAGTGAGGTACCGCTTGCAGGAACGAGGGGGTGAACTGGGATAGGTCAGAGAGCATTCATATGAAAGTGTTAGCAGTGGTGCTAGAGTCATTACAATGTATGCCATTTAAAATCATTTCACCAGGGGTAACTGATTGGTAGGCACAAAGAAGAGTTTTAACATGAGCCCAGAATTTCCTGGGGTCACCAGCCGAGCAACATAGTAGGTCTTTACAGTATTTACTCTTTGCTAATCTGACTTGTTTTTTTACACAAATTCCTCAGATCCCTATAGGTACTGAAATCCGATTGCAGTCCAGTGCATTTGAACCACCTCCATTTTTTATCTAGTCGCATATTTGCAAGCAGGTGTTTATGTAGCCACCTTGTTTGTTTACCCGTTACACGTCTTGTAACCTTTGGGGCATGAATACACTGTTTAGCCAGGAATTCATTGAGGAAAGTATGCAGGGCATCCTCAACATTACTGGAATGATAGATATCCGACCAGTCAGTTCTGGAAACATCAAATAGAAATACCTCAGTGTCAAAGTTGGTGAAATCAGTGGAGGTGACAAAGTGCGGTGGAGGTAAAGGAGGTGCACCCATAGACCAGATGCAGAAAGTTGGAGAGTGGTCTGTTAGTGCATCAGCCAGGATGCCAGAAACACATGTTCCACACGATTTACTAGTATCCAGTCTATGAGGGTAGATGATTGTAGTCGCGGCGTAATTATTGTAGATTCAGTTATCAGTTGGTGAAAGCTATAGCTGTGCTTAAGGGACAGTGAAGAACTATATGATGTACCCATCCAGTTTAGGTTAAGATCCCCCAAAATTACTACCTCATTTTGGTTGAAAATCTGGGAAGTTTTGTCAAGCAAGTCCTTTAAACCTGCTAGGCCACCAGAGGGAGGGTTGTAGGCGCGGACAATATGAAGTTTCTTTGCCCCTAGAGCTAGAGTTGCATGTAGGAATTCACTTCCAGAAGGGGAGGCAGTACCAGGGATGGTCTAAATTTTGAGGTTGTTTTTGTGGAACAGAGCAACTCCACCACCATGCTTTGAGGACGATCTGTCACGACGAGTCATAGAGTAATTGGTCAGGGAACAGAGAGTCTCAGGTATCCTCGGTTTGAGCCAAGTTTCAATAAGGCAGAGAATGTCTGGATTGTAAACTCTGACCTAAGCCTCTAGATCAGCGAAATGATGAGTAAGGCTTGTTATGTTCATGTGGGCAATTAACAGCCCCTTGTTAGAGATCACAGATAGGTCAGTTGAGATGAAAGGAGCCAGGGTATCCAGATTTAGTTCTACATCCCCTGATAGGAGTATTATAAGGATTGCTAGGAACCTGAGCCTGCCACTGTGGAAAGTGAAAGTAATGGTAAGCCTTTGTGCCCACTTTTTGGAAGCTGAGAAAGCATAGTAGATAGAACCCTTGTTATACAAGAGGAGGTTCCATGCAGGTACAGGCCAGTGTTCAGCAGTTAGGTTACAAAAGTGGAAGTCAGAGAGTCCTGACGAAGTGGAATTTGACTGCTTGACATAGGGAATGGAAAGCGTAATCTCATTTAAACAAAGTAGTAGAATTGTGGAGAGCAGTCCCCCGAGGACACCGAGTGCCATGCTTCAACCAAGGATTTAAGCAGGCAGTCTTTTATGTACAGTACATCCCAGAAGAAATAGCCTAGGAAGGTTTACTGCTCAGGTAAGAGACAGTTTTAGGTGGCCTCCAAGAAACTTTCCTAATAGGTTCAATTCCTTCAAAAAAGAGATTAGTGTTGGATTTAGCAAGCAACTTAGTTAAGGCTTAACAGTTGAAATCCACATGTTCAGAGTATATGGCAGCGAGAGGCACAGCATAAAATGTGCTTATACAGATGATAAAAGGAGAGATAGGACTAAAAGTTAACTGTATGTACAAGGCTGCAGAGATAGCGCATTTACAACTGCATTTTGCAGTTAGAGAGAGTTCAGGGCAACGAGTGACAAAGAAATGACTTAAAAGCTCCCCTAGTGTCTGTGCGATATAAGGAGCCAATGGAAGTTTAGACACTTAGTCATCTGACTACTCTGAGACACTATAAAACTAAGAGTCCACCCAGGGTGGGTGAGTGGGGAGGAGGGAGCGTGTACCACAGGTGGGAAAACACTGAAGGGCTTTTGGTTTTACACCCGCGGCTCCAGATGAGCTGGGGGTGTTTCTTCCAAGTGATGTGGACTTTGTCCTTGACGAACCGGAGTTTGGAGGCAACCACAGGCTGTAAGAGCGGCAGGGAAGAGCCGTGCGGTCTGCCTAAGAAGCAGTCAGGACCATGGCTCGAGTCCCTGGGCCAGCTTACAGTCTAGTCCTCAGGTGCAGACGGAGGTCCAAGCCCCGGCGAGCAGTGGTAAACCTGAGGGGCAGAGGAAGGGAGAGAGATTAAGTAGGGGCTAAGAGAGAAAGGGTATGTCAGAAAACAAAAGAAACAGGGTGGACAGTTCAGATTTAGTGGGAGGAGGCCAAAAACAAAGAAAAAAGGGTGCGCTGGCTAAGGAAATGGAGGATTAGAGCTAGGTGGAGGAGTCAGGTTCAACAGCAGCAAGAATCAAATTAGAACTATTACTTTAAACAGATCTAAAAGGGCTGTAACACACTTCAGGTTTTAACTAAGCAATTCTCCAGGACCGCCGGTGCAGCTAAGCAGGTTATAATCAATTTCAGACAAGTATTTGATCACCGAACCAAACACCTAGTCTACTTAAAATGGCTTTACAAGTGGGACAGAAAGCAAAGTTTTCAAAAAGGCACCATTTCAGGATTTATCAGTCGCTAGGGCTGTGGCGCAATTCCACCGTAGTTAGAAAAGAAATGCCCAGAGGCTGTGGACCGATCAGATTAGTCACTGAAACTGGCGTTCACCAGTCAGATCGAAGGCACTAAGATTTCAATGTTCTCATAGCTCCAAGCAATTCACGTACCTGAAGGGCTTTTGGCTTTACACCCCGCAGCTCCAGATGAGCTACGGGGGGTGTGTGTGTATGTGTGGCGGTTTCCTTCCAAGTGATGCAAGCTTTGTCCTCGACAAACCAGAGTTTGGAGGCAATCACAGGTGGTTAGAGCGTTGGGGAAGAGCCATGTGATCTGCCTAAGAAGCAGTCAGGACCGTGGCTCAAGTCCCTGGGCCGGCTTACAGTCTAGTTCTCAGGTGCAGATGGAGATCCGAGCCCCGGCAGGCAGCGGTAAACCTGAAGGGCCTGTGGCTTTACACCCCGTGGCTCCAGATGAGTTGGGGAAGGGGGCAGTTTCCTTCCAAGTGATGCGGGCTTTGTCCTTGATGAACCAGAGTTTGGAGGCAGTCACAGGCAGTGAAAGTGGCGGGGACGAGCCATGCAGTCTGCCTAAGAAGCAGTCAGGACCGTGGCTTGAGTCTCTGGACCGGCTTACAGTTTAGCGTCCTCAGGTGTAGATGGAGGTCCGAGCCCCAGTGGGCAGTGGTAAACCTGAAAGGCTTTCGACTTTACACCCTGTGGCTCCAGATGAGCTACGGAGGGGTGGTTTCCTTCCAAGTGATGCAGGCTTTGTCCTCGATGAACCGGAGTTCAGAGGCAATCACAGGTGGTGAGAACGGCAGGAAAGAGGGATCCCCAGCCCTGCCCCCTGACGTCCACCATCCGACGCCAACCAGCTACCCCCAGGGCTTACCCCCTGGCTGGGTCGGTAGGGGACCCACCCACCTCCACCAAGACCGGATCCAGTACAGGGGTTGGCGCCGTGACTGTTCGGAGGTGGGACCTGTGAGCTCCCTTCATCATCTGCCATGAGCTTTTTCCCTCCTGGTTTCTCCCCTTTAGGGGCAGAGTGTGCAAGGGCAACAGTGCCATGCATGCTTCCATGTGCACACCCTGTCAGGCATCTGCCCCGCCTCTGACCCAATGTCTCCAGCGTCAGTGTGCCAGCCCCCAGCCTCCGCTAAAGGCCAGGCGTGCACCGTCAACTTGTCACCCCTCTCCCTGGAGAAGGAGAGCTGTCCCTGGGAGCCTCGATCCTTCTTCTCCCCTGCCGACCCCCAGTGACCTGCGCTTGCTTCTGAACACAGGTCGCCACCACGGCAAGAGGTGTGGCATCCAATGCCTCAACGCTCAGTGCCACTGGCCCAGCGATGCATCCCACATTTTCAACATAGCTTTCTTATTACCAGAGCTTCTGTATTCAACTGATGTCCAAAATATGACAGCTTGTCAAAACATAGTTCAGGCAGGCTTTTCCTCTCACCAGAAGTTCAGCTAACACAATACACACCTGCCACATAAACCATGCAAGGAAACATTCGGCATTGACATATGGTTGTTTACTTGTGTGCCTGCAAACTTGTAAGCTACTTAATTTTCTCTCTTTATATTTTGAAGTCAGTTACTTCCTCCTTGATTTTTAAAGTGTTTATCTTATTGCACGAAAACAAATACTTACAAAACAGAGTTAACTGAAGCGCTTTTCTTACCAGAACAGTTAACTTATGAAAACTGTATATTGTTAATATGGAAGTGTTTGAGCCCCACCTAGTGGAGTTTAACGTAACATAATAGTGAATGCAGAGGAAATGTTCTGTGAAGGCATATGTGTTTAGCGTCCAGTATTTTGCAACAGGCTCCTGTGTTGAACTTGCACATTATTCATTTTTCTTCCCCCCCTTCTCTTTCGTTGGAAATCATATTATTATAACTACCAAGATATACTATAGTCACCCCTTCCCTGCACTGTTTGATCTCAACTGAGGATAAAGTAGGTGTGCTTGAATTATTTACAGAAATTGTTATGCCTTAAGGTTTCTTGTAATTTATAGAAATTGTTATGCCCTAAGGCTTCTTGTAATTTATAGAAATTGTTATGCCCTAAGGCTTCTTGTAATTTATAGAAATTGTTATGCCCTAAGGTTTCGTGTAATTTATAGAAATTGTTATGCCCTAAGGTTTCTTGTAATTTACAGAATTTGTTATGCGCTAAGGTTTCTTGTAATTTATAGAAATTGTTATGCCTTAAGGTTTCTTGTAATTTATAGAATTTGTTATGTCCTAAGGTTTCTTGTAATTTATAGAAATTGTTATGCCTTAAGGTTTCTTGTAATTTATAGAAATTGTTATGCCTTAAGGTTTCTTGTAATTTATAGAATTTTTTATGCCCTAAGGTTTCTTGTAATTTATAGAATTTGTTATGCCCTAAGGTTTCTTGTATGCAGAGCCATCAGTGCGCTTGTGCTTTGTTGGGTTATGATGGTAACATCAATAAATATAAATTATTAAAAAATAATAGCCGGCCCGCTGGTGCAGCGGTGGGATTTCCGCTTGCGACACCGGCAAACCGGGTTGAACGGACCCGGATCGACGAAGGGCCGGCTGGGGGGAGAAGGATGGAGCATCCTATGGGCTGCCTCCTTCTCCGGGAGGGCGGGGAAGCGATCGGTGGCATGAGGACTCCTGGCGAGGCCGGAGATCTCAGGCGTCCGGCAGTACAAGTTCTGGGAGGCGGGCAGACGCTGACGTCATTGCACGTCCCTGCCTCGTAATAAAAAATGGTGGAAAATGGAGGCGGGCAGGACCACCGTGCACATGAAGCCCTCCCTGGAGGACCTCACTACATCACCATCGCTGCGGGTCCCGACCAGACATTGGTTCCGTGGTCACCGTAGAAGGTGGCTGCAGCCCTGCCCTCCGGGGGGGGGGGGGGTAAGCTGGGGGTGACTGAGGGTCCTCGGCAGTCATAGACGGTGGTGGAGGTCTCCGGGGGCCGTGACCAGGGCTGATGGAATGACGGGGTCCTGCCAGGGGGAAAAAGATAAAATTAAAAAATAATAAAGGTGGCTGTAAGTGTTGACAAATTGCTGCTGTGCAAATGGAGATCCACAGAAACGCATACCCCCAAAGAATGATCCCAGTTGGTGGGGCAGCTGGCTTCTTTTGGAAAAAAAACTGTTACACTTAGCTGCAGGCTGTCTTTGGGCATTTTGTAAGTTATGGAACTCTTACCTCTCCTCCTTGTTGTGATACTTCATTAAAGAACAGTTGTTGATTGACATTTAATTATTGCTCAAGAAATGAGAATGAAGGGGGCTTCGTCCTTTCTAGCTTGGCAGTGTGGTTAAAGCATTCTGAAATGAATATCAGAATCTTGTCACTGTTTACAATATATAAGGGATATACAATGGAGAGCTGTCAGATAAATTATTTATCTACACAAGTGCTGTTTGACCTTTGGCAACCTCACGAGTGGCGTATGCCAGGAGTGTGGTGTCCGTGGCTAAACAGCGCAAGCGTAGATAAATAATTTATCTGACAGCTCACCATTGTATATTTCGTTTATGCAGTAGGGATGCTTTCTGTCAGTGCAGGGAGATTTGCTTTTGATTGCTTATCTTTTTTTTTGCATATGTTTGTCCAAAAGGTGAACACAAAATTGCATTTTCTGCTCTTTTTTTCTAATTGTAAATAAATCTATAAGGTATCTATAAATAAAACACCACTCATTTTGTAGATAATTTTGTACTGAACAACTTTCATGCTCACAGTACCATGCTATCTTTTTTGTTTTTAAGTTATTTGCATTTGAATATGGGTAGTACTGCTACTGAGGCCGAACATTCTAAATGAGTTCCGGAGTGATTGTGACATAGCTACTATATGGATAAATTTTATTTATTCAACGGCTGTGAAGATAAATGGATTTATTCAATGTGTTTTGAGCCCATTCCTATTACATAAATGTATTGTATGCATAACCAGTCCTAGAAATTGCTTACCTAACAGCTCCAAACCAATGTGCTATCTCTTTGTATACCAACTGTTGTATGATATGTATTTGTGTGCTTGAGTGGTGTTGTTGTTAGTGTTGAGTTTTTCTAGTAAAAAGATTAACTACAAAAAAATAATTTACAGTATATTATGAAGAGCCTTAATCATCCTTGTATGCTTGCTTAGAGTCTCAGCCAGCTGTCTGCAGTACGACTAGATATGGCTTCATAGTGATGAGTGATTATGGGGCCTCTTGATACCTTAGCTTTCTGAGCTGACATCCTCAATCCAAAATGCCAGGTGTGGGGGCCAGCAGGGGAGGATCAAGTGTCCGCTCGGATGATCTTGGAGGGAGGGTTAGCATGTCCCCCTTGTTGGCTGCCTCCAACTGTTAGATAGAGGCAATCATATAGGGTACCCTAGAAATGGAAGGGGTGTTGCTGGAGATGGTGGGAGCAAAATGGAAAAGACCAATTCTGCTTAAAGATGATGGCTGTTAGCTCATTTGCAACTTTTTCTCTGCTTTCAGAAAGCCCCGTTTTTCCCCCTCCCTGCTATAGACAGAGGTAGACCCAGATATGAAGTATAGTTCCCAAATGAGTAATAGCAAAAGCACACAGGGTGGAAATGGGAAATGTAAAGAAAAAAATCTCGCTATTAATGGCAGCACCAATGAGAAAAACAGCACATGGCGTGGTAGAGGTTAGTGTCATATTTATTTCCTCAGGTCCAGTTACAGTAGTAGAGCTGAGACTCCTTATTTTTTATGCACTCATCAGTTTTCTGTATTTTCTACCATAACGTAATTTTTGTTTGTATTGTTTTCTAAATTCCAGGGGCTCCTCCCTCATTCATCTTTTTTTTTTGTCAACTATCTTTATCCTCTTTAGCTGACACTGATATTCTCTGTCACCCTACTGGACTCGGGGTCATTCGGGAACTTACCTGAGTTATATCGTCCATGAGCTACCGGAGTCAGCCGGAGGCTTCATCGAGCGGTGTCCCACTTCCGCTGTTTTCTCCCCTCCTAACTTCCCGGCCCGAGCAAGCGTTTCATGCACGTGAGGTGCCCATGTGCACTGCAGCCAGACAACAGCCCCTTCCACCCTCCCCGGTCTTGCGCCTTGGCTCTCGGAGGCGGCACTGCCACCCAGCCTCCACGGGGGGGGGGCAGCCAAACACCGAGAGGCCCACCAGATCCCTCTTGAGGTGGAGAGCTGCCCACTGGCAGCTACTCACTGTCCTCCCCCCCAGCTGACCCAAGCTCGTTTCCAAACCCGGGTCACCGGTGTGTTGCGAGGTGTGGCATCCAGCACCTCAGCCCTCAGCACCACCGGGCTGGCTTCATTTATCTTTCTAGAGTTTAGTCCCAGCTGTACTTGTATGGGTGTGCTTTGCAGTCACCAGCTCAAACAGCTGTGTGCTCCATCCGCACAACTACATGTGCTGCAGGCCTCAAGAGTATATGTGTCTATCATTTAGATGGCAAGGGAACTGTCAAGCCTTTTTCCTTCCTCCCTGCCTCCTACCACATGGCAGCACTGCTGAGGGGCCCTCATATCTGCAGTTGCCCCCTGTGGAGGATGTGGAGAACCACCTCCCTGGTCCACCTTGGGGGTTACTACTGCAGCTGCACTGAGATGCCTTCTCTCCCGGCCAGAAAGCATTGCCACTAAATGCACTCCCAAACTGGGTGAAATGACCGTTGGGAGTAGGACACCCTCCTAAAATTAGGTCACCTGCAAGGAAGCATGATACCCTAATGCTGCACCATTGAGGCAGCCCCTTGTCTATCCCTTCAGAATATTCAGAACACCATGATCTTCTGCCCATCCCAGACTTCTGTTCCCTAGCTAAATAATTTCAATAAAACTTGCTTTTTTCTTGTAGCTCTTTCCTCTAAGCCACTAATTAGCTTGGTGGTCCTGTTGGATCCTCTCAACCTCAAAGTCATTTATTTTCCTTTACTTACCAGGAGAGGTAAAGGAGCAGTTCCCCATTAAATGTTCTTATACAGTACACACAAATGTAAACACTTAAAAAAAATTACAGAATATTTCTTCTAGGGATGTGGATACAGTTCACTAGCCACACTCTGGCAGTTCCACTGGAACAGGCTTTCCGTCAGATGTTTTGAAGCTAAGCTCCTCCAACCACCCGGGCGGTATGTCCCTAGATTCCACCCTGAGACAGCAAATCTTTTTTTTTCTGCTGGAAGAACAGGTCACTTCCTTAGCAGCTCCTGATTTGGGTATTGGGCCATCAGCAAATCTCCTATTTTGAAGTTTTCAAAGTCTTCTTCAACTAATTCTTGGCTTTCTACTCCACCTCATGATTGGAAGATGGAGCCATGGAAGCTTGGGTTCAGATTTTGCATGCGATGCTGGCAAAAGATGTCAGCCACTGATCCGTGTGACACATGTCTGTACTGCCTGAGTGGGCAGCACAATTTGGCGGTGTGCAGCCTTTGCCTTTCAGTGCTCCCTGAGTTGTAAGAAGACAGAAAGCATGCCAGCCTGGTGGCGCTGAGGGTTGAGGTGCTGGACACTGCACCTTGCGCCATGCCAGCAACCCGAATTCGGGAGCGAGTTCAGGTTGTCATGGGTTAGGTGGGGGCTGGATTGAGCTGGCGACAGACACCTGTCCTCTCCCAGGAGGTATCTGGAGTCTCTCGGCTCTTCGCTGACCGAGTGGAGGCTTGGTGGTAGAGCCAAGCCCAACGGGAGGCTTGGCTATAGGCTGCATGGGGGAAGGGGCCCCCACCGGATTCATGGGGTGTGTGCTCACCTACAGGGGCACACACTTCTGTGCTCTGGGGTCCCGGGTTAAGGTGGGAGAAAAAGTAAAATACCTATGTCTCCCCGTTGCCGAGCAAGGTGGGAGCTGGCAACAGGGAGCAAAAAGTGATATGGAAAAAAAAAAAAAGAAGATGACAGACAGCACTGGATCACTCTTCAGAGCAGGATGAAAAAACCTGGTCTGAGGGCCTCAAGCAGGCCCCAGCAGCAGCCGGCCTGCATCCTAGTTGGCGGCCTATGAGGAAGAAGTGGAGACCTCTGCAGTGGGCATCTCCTCGGTCTTGGCACTTCTTCCGGCTGGGTCCAGAGTCAGAAGGCCATTCACAGAAGGATTCCATTAAATGTGCATGGCCTTACAGACCTTGGGGAGAGCACTGCCTACCATGGCAAGAAACACAAGTGCTACTGGTGCCAGTTGTGGGATTGGGACAGATTGAGGTCCTCCCGATCCCTCAACTCCCCTGACTGCTTGACTGTGGTTGAGACTCCCCTGGTCAGGAGTAAGGTTGAGAGCTCCTTGGTACCCTCTTTGGGTTTGTCAACCTCGATTCCAGTCAAATAGGCCATGGAGATATTCCTTGACCCTGTCAACTGACTCTTGGATGAGACCGAGTAATCAGTCAACCAGACCCCGATTCTCCCTGTCCTCATTCAAGAGGTCGTGACCCGGTCAGCATCCTCGACTGGGTCACCTCAGGATCAGTCTCAACCAGCAGTTGAGCCATTGAAGCCTCTCTTGCTAAATGTAGCAAAGTATGTGATCTACCATGATCAGCCAGAAGTCTCTCCTTGATGTCGAATGTTTAGTTGATGGTTGTGGTCTTAATCAAGGCGATCCCGCTCTCCATCCCACTTGACCTGGAGGCATCGCCATCAACATTCCTCGACCTCCTTATCCTCAGGTGAGAAGAGGCACTGGTAGAAGATACGCCATGTGACCAGGTGAGCCCTGTCTGGGGTGGATGCCCATGTGTGGCGTGTCTGGGGCCCCCCATTCCTTTCACTCTTTGTTTCTGTGTGATGGCCGCTCACGCTGGGAATGAAAATGAAATACATTTGCTGTATGCTTTTCTGTTTCAAGGTGTCACATTTAGCAATTTAATGAAAATAAAAAGAAAAAGATATGATGAGTTCCAAGGGTTGGCAGGAGAAGGGAGAAGAGTGCATCCTCGTTTTCTCGTTCTGCTTGCAAACCTAGTGGAACCTTCGTGGACTTACTATCTTATTAAAACTATCTTTTGAGATGAAAAAAAAATGGAAACATAGAACCCCCTTAACCAAGAAAAGACGAGTTGAGTCTAGGCTGGAAAAATTAACATGTATGAGTATGTATGTCTTTACTGTTTGATGGGGAACTCCTAAAAATAAGAGGTTTATACTGGTTTTATCAAAAAGGGGTGGATCACCTGATGGTGATGTCATCCATGAAAGGTATAAAAACCCACCACTTGGAGTAACAAAGAGAGATAGGGGAATCAGTTGAATACTGACTACCAAGTGTGGAGGACCTCAGAAGTGTGTGCTTGTTTCCATACTGTTTTATTTGCAAAGGCTGAAGCTAAGCCTCAGGAATTTTCAAAATTAGAAAGTTTGCTGGATACTGGACATTGAATAACCTTTTGTGTTCTGTATGTTTATTATTTTTATTTTTTTATTTTCTGATTTCAATAAAATAACGCGTGTTTGTGTTTTTATGCACCTGACTTCTGGTTTGTTGTGTCTGTTTTATCCCACACCTTCACATACCAGAGCTATGAGAAGTTTCTTTGGCAAAAGCGGGCACTATAGGGTGGGGTAGGACTCTACCCCCTGGACCTTTGGTCACCTGGCAACTGCCAGTTATGCCCTCTTCAGTCCATGCAGCACAGGTGCTCCCCACAACTGCTTCTCAACCCCTAAGGGAGGAGCCGCCGCCACCACCACAGCCGAAGGTGGGTGCTCTAACCAAGGAGGCCCGGTCGGCAACAGGCTTGTCATGCCGGTTATTGGTGGAGATCACGCAATCTGAGGATACTCAAGTGGTCTGTGGTGAGAAACGGTTAAAGGACATTTTCAAGGAGTTCTTAGATTACTCGGATCGATCATCTGTGGCTTCCTCCGGGACTGGTGTCCTTGACTGGGGCTCCATTAAGGAGTTGACCACTGGCCATGGGTTGGTGTCATTTGGGGCTCTAATCCAACTCATATCCGAGTCCATGGATGCCCTTCTGGAGTCTGTCCTAAAAGGATCAAGTACCCTTTCACAGACATCTTAGACAGAGACAGATCCCTAGGAATTGCCTTTCCCGTGGCTGAGACTGTTTTGGGATCAGCCCTAGAGCTTTGGCAGTATCCAGCATCCTGTCCAGCATGCACCACTCATATAATCTGCAAGTATGCAGTCCTTACTGAGTCCTTTCCAGGGTTTTCAGACCACCCTTCGGCTGAAGGACTGGTCTCTACTTGGCCTTCCGCAGATTGTGGGGTTAAGGGGATGTGGACAGGCCTTTGAACAAGGAATCCAAAAAGAGTGACCATGTAGACGAGGGGTCACGTGATGACAGTCTGAGCAGTTGTGCCCACTATAGCTCCCTCTCCTCCACCTAAATATTACATTCATTTTCTACCAACCTGGGTCTTTTTTTCGGTGTTCAAGAGCTGACTTGAAGATCCATATCCCTTGGAGCAACTTCGGGTCCATAATTGTCATGGATGGAAGCAGAAATGCACAATGCGCTTCCCTGTCAACACCGCCACCAACACCAATGCAGGACAAGAACGCCAAGCGGGTGAAAGCTCAAGCAATTAGCGCATCTAGCCACGCAACTCCCTAGGCTGAACTGATGGAGGAAACATTTCTGGAGGGACTGGCGCCTTTGAAAGAGATGCCCAATAGCCTATCCCAAAACTTTCAGTCCATGTAGCCCACTATGGAACAACTTGCTAAGTGAACTGGGGACAGTGAAGTCAGGATTTCTTCCATAGATGATTGGCAAGCCCGCACTGAGCCTTGTATAACGGCCTTGTGATGCAGAGTCAAGCAAATGGAAGACAAGCTGAAGGACCTAGAAGGCCATTCTCGTAGGAACAACCTTGGTATATTGGAGTTACCAGAGAAAGAAGAGGGCCCAGATGTGATCCTATTTGTGCAAAAGCTATGTACTAAAATTGCTGGTCCCACTCCAAATGGTACTACCTATATAGTGGAGACGGCTCATAGATTACTCCGACCAGCGCCTCCCTCGGGATCCCCTCCAAGGCCTCTGATTTTCTGACTTCTAAACTTCAGGGATAAGCAGCACATCCTGGAAAGAGTAAAGCGAGAAGCGAGAGAGGTTCTTTAGGAAGGCAAGAGGCTCCATATAGTGCAGGATCTTCCATTTTCTGCCAGGCAGAAGAGGACCACGCTACACCTGATTGTTTCTAAGTTAATCGCAGCTGGCGTCAAATTCAGAGTTAAATATCCAACCACACTTCAAGTCTATGAAGGTGACCAGTGGCATACTTTTGAATCAGAGGACCAAGCATCTGGTGCTCTCAAGACCCTTCACCTGGGGTTATTCAAGTGAGGTGAGCTCCAGGGAACTGTACCTGCTTTATACCTATACTGTTTAGTCATTTTGGGATGCTGTGAATCGAACAGACTTGCTTTATTGTTGAGGACATCTTGTTTGGATGGACTGCCTTAATACTTTTCGATGTGTCCAGAATGTCCATAGTGTCTTCATCATTTTGTTTCAGATTCACCCGAGGAAATGATTGCCTTCTGCTGGACTTAATTTACTCAAGGTTTGTAATTCTAGTTTCTCACGTTTACTGGCTCCATCTAGTGGACTATGCTTGAACTTTATTAACTGTTGTTTTTTTACTGTACTGATTTGAGTTTGTAGTCTTCAGAGATTGCCTCATGAGGAAACAAATGGCTCCTTGCTAAAAATGACGTCCCAGTGCAGTTTTACCTCATTTGTTCTACAGGACTTGTGTCCTTTCTGTCCGCTGCCTGTGGACTTGGCACTGTTGTGGAAATCAAATTCTTGGTTAGTTCTGTACCTTACCAGATTTATAACTCCTAAATTTGGATGCCTACTATTACACTGGGACACTGCTTCTGGACTGCACCGATCCATTCTTACAGGAGTGTTTATTTATATTGATTAGATAGTTTGATATATTATATACATAGGATTTGCTGAATAAAATTAATTCCTGTCTTGGGCACCTAGGGTTATATTTCCTTTTCTCTAAGATGGGTTTGGTGCTTTTATACTCCTGTGATTTCTTTATGCTTTAGATAATTCCAGTTGTCTTTATATGTAACAGTGGGGATTTTAAGGGATACCTGAGGAGGAATTTTTGATTTCCTGGTTGGTACTCTACTTTATGCTTGGGTTGGTGGGTAAGCTGCCTTTAGTAGTTTTTTTCTATTGGGGTGGAGGGGTAGGAGGGGCATATACTGTGAGTGGAATACTGGCATCATGGCCCGAGGTGTGTGGAGGTCAGTCACTGGGGGGTATAGTTGCTTTGTTATATTTGATGGGGGCATGGGGGGGTGTTTGGGTCCTCAGAGGTACTGTGTTTCTCTATGTATTTGCAGTCCATTTTTAGTTTCCGATCCCATTGGGTTCTTAATTCCAAGCTCCTTTAGATTATCCTGAAATATGTTACCTGGAGTATAAAAGGTGCCTGCTCCAGGGTAAAGAGTTGCCTGATTTTACAACATCTGCAATTATTGCAGTGTTAAGTGGCATTTCTGCAGGAGACCCAGCTCCTCTCGGCAGAGGGGCTTCTCTTCCACAGATAGGCGGTTGGGCAAGTTTTTGCAGCCAGGGACTCCAGGACTCAGAGGGGAGTGATTATATTAATTTTTAAGGGAACTAAATTCCAGTGGTTACAGAGCATGGATGGCCCTTGTGGTTGATATCTATTAGTGCGCGGGGTGCTAGACCATTCTGAAGTTATCTTAGGATGTGTCTATGGCCCCAGTACTGATTCCCTTGAATTTTTCTCTGATTTATTGAACTGACTGACTCCCTTTGTCCATTTACCAATTATATTACCCAGGGACTGGAACTTAACCTTGACCTAAGACTTAGATGGAACTGGATGTAGGATCACAGGGCTGTCCCCTGCTCAATGGTCTCTTCATGAGTTGATAGAGATGGGGGCCTATGTGATCCCTGGAGATTGTTACACCCTTCTGACCATATGTACACCTTTTATTTGCCAGTCCACAAGTCTTCCTCCTGACTGGATTCTTTTTTAGTTAGTAGATCTCTCCTACCAGATATTGTGGATGGGGGGGTGACCCCTCGAATATTATCTGAGCACTCGCCCACCTGGTTACAATGTAGCCTCTTCCCTACCCTACGTCAGGATAAAATATGGAAACTTAATCAACTTCTCCAAGAGGACACAGTGCTATCTGGGATTAGGGATCTTATTACTCGCTTTCTGGAATACAATGTGGGTTCTGTTCCAGATATTGATAAGCTTTGATGTTCTCTTAAACATGTTCCGCATGGGGAATTCATTCGATTGGCTTCCACACGACAGAAGAAGCGAGAGGCCTCTCTTCGTTTTCTTCTTGACCAAATTAGAACTTTGGAAAATAGCCCCTCTCCTAATGCTTCTGAGGAGGATCAGGAGTTATTGTTGTCCTTAAGAGATCAATATGCAGAGAGTCTTCGGGAACGGGCCAAATATGCTATTCTTAAAACATGCTCGAATTATGTGGATCAGGGTGACAAGGCGGGACACCTTCTTACTCTCCGCATGCGGAACCAGGAGGCCTCTTACCTAGTTCTTTCTATTACATCCCAGAATGACAACCCCCTTAAAACTTCCCCCCAGATGTAGTGCATGAATTTGAGCTGTACTATCGCCATTTGTATTGTCCCCCTGCTCATTCCCATCTCTTATCAGATATTCAGGACTACCTTTCTCCTTTTCATCTCCCACGTTTAACTCTGGATCAGCAAACTTTTCTAGCTAGTCCCATATCTCTTTAAGAAATCCTGGATGCTATTAAGTCTCTTCCTTCAGACAAGTCCCTGGGGCCAGATGTTTTTCTTCTAATTTTTACAAGGTTTTTACCGCTGAGCTGGACCCAATACTTCAGCAACTCTATTCTCATTTCTGCGAGGTAAGCATCTCAGATTTTTCTCTTTTGGAAGCACTGATTGTGGTGCTTCCTAAACTGGGAAAACCCCCAGACAAGGTTACTAATTACGTCCGATCTCTCTCATGAATTATGATGTCAACGTTTTTGCTAACATTCTGGCTAATAGGATTCAGCAGATTTGGGAAGGGCTGATTGGGCCTGAACAGGTAGACTTCATGAAAGGCCGCTCCTCTGTGAACCACCTGAGGAAGCTGTCCCATGTCTTTTCCGCCTCCAGGGGTACCAATGTGCCTATGGTCTTGGTCTCCCTGGATGCAGAAAAAGCCTTTGACAGGGTTAACTGGGTGTTTTTATTTTTAGTTCTTGAAAAATGTGGTTTTCCCGTGTCCTTTATAGACTGGATTTGAGTGTTATACTCCCACCCCATGCAAAGATATATTGTAACAGCATACCGTCCGAAGCATTTGAGCTATTTTTAGGTACACCTCAGGGTTGCCCGCTATCCCCTCTCTTATTTAATTTGTACTTAGAGCCCCTGTTGCATCTTCTTAGAGATTCTCCCATTATTACTGGGATCCCTGTTGGCCTGTTTGGCCTTAGATTCTCTGCATATGTGGATGATATCCTGCTACATGTCTCGGACCCCATTACTTCGGTTTCAGACGCCTTGCACATTATTCAAGAGTTTGGTAGATTCTCCAATTATAAACTCAATATTGACAAGGCAATGATAATGCCTTTAAACCCTCTGGTGGTTTAATCAGATTTTACTCATCTTGGCCTGGGATAGACTACCAAGTTTAAGTATCCGGGTATTTATCCTTTCACAGACCATCAGTTCGATGAAAAATCTCAATTTGGACGAGTTGGTAAGTAATATTCACCAAGACCTGCCTAGATGGGCCTCCCTTCCCTTATCCCTTCAAGGCAGAATTAGCACTATTAAAATGAATATTCTTCCAAGGTTGTAAGAAAGTTCACAGCCTTATCTCCACCTTTTTGTGGAAAGGTTAAACCCCATGCAGGGCCTACACTCATTTAGGAGCTCCCAAAAACTTGTGAGGGGTTAAATTGCCTAACTTTTTTATCTACTACCTGGCAAGTCATATTGCCAAATATACCAGATGGTCTACTCTGGTTTCCATGCCACTGGTTACCCCGTATATCCCCTTGTGGCTTCAAACTGAGCAGATGTTGATTGATGATGCTGGACTATCCCCGGACAGTCTATGCTTTATTTTGCCTAAACAACTCCCACTGCCACTCTGGAATTCGATTGTCTTTACATCAGTGAAGATTCATGCACAGCTATGTTAATCTCCTAGACATCTCTCAGACAACATGTTTTTAATCCAAACTTTAGGCTGGGTGATCATTTGCTGAGTCCCAGAGACATACCTTCCTTGAAAGGGAAGAAGGTCTTAGACCTTTTGGACGGTCGCATCCTTAGTAGCCAGGAGCTGTTGGCAAGCCTCAATATGCCGGCTACGTCGGTATTTGAAATTTACCAGCTTAGGCATGTATTGGTTAAATGCTTTGACCTGACATCCTGGTCATTTAATCAAAGGGAGTTCCTCCATTTGCTTCAAACTTTGGCGTGGCAGCCCCATTTGGTCTCCCAGATAGTATCTGTAATATTTTCTAAAATTTTCCAGATGCTTCGGGTCATTTCAGTTACTGGTCTCCCCTATTTCCTGATTCAGACTTTGACTGGGACCCTATTTGGTCAGATTTATACTGTTTTGTAGCTAATTATAAACTACACTTCACTCAATTTTATATTCTGCATAATGTCTATTTTACTGCTGTCCACCTGACTAGAATGGGGAAACTTCCCTCCTCATTGTGTACCAGATGTGGACAAGTGGACGGGACTCTTATGCATGTGTTATGGGACTGTCCAAATGTTGCTCCTCTTTGTGAGAAGATAAAACAAAAAACAGACCCCATACTTCCGGTTCCTGTATTACGAGGTGAACACCGTCTCTACTCGGGCTCCCCGATTAAACATTAACAAAAGGTCTCCTACCTTAAAATTTAAGCCTGCTTTGCCACAAAATGCTAACAAGACTTCAGGGAGACTCTAACAGTAAAAATCTTCCTTCATCTCTTCACTGGATGGCCAAAAATCGAGCGAACAGATTTCAGCCGCTCGCAGATCTGATCGACGAGGAGAGAGCCGATGACAAGCTGGAGAGAGAGCAGTGCGGCGAGGTTCCACGGGGCCCTAAGTTTTCCAGCAAAGAAACGAACAAACACATAGTGCTGATGGTGAGCAGAGGGGGGAAAAAAGAAAACGATCGATCCTCTATCAGGCCCACAGCCCAAACAAAACTTTCTGAGGGCCATATCGGAATTCAGGGAGGAAATGTGGGGCTCCATTCTGGATCTCAGAGCAGACCTGGGAACTCTACAGCGACGTGTTGATGAGGCCGATAACCAAATGTTGGCTAACACCACAAAAATAGAATCCTTTGAGCCGGCGATTCTGACCTTGGCTGCAGTTCAATTACACATCTCCTTAAGGCAGGAAGACGTGGAGAACCGCGAAAGGAGGAAAAACCTAAGAATTTTCGGCCTCCCTGAAGAGGAAGAAGGCTCTGACCCCTTGGCCTATACAGATCACTTCTTTAGAACTATCCTAGAGCTCGGCCCAGATTATTCACTTGATTTCGAGTGAGGTCACCGAGCTCTTGGCCCCAAGACTACAGCCAAGGATGCTAGGCCCATATCCTTTGTAGTCAGGTTTCAAAGTTTTCAAACAAAAGAAACACTGCTAAAAAAAGTCTGGCAGAAGGGGAAAATAATAAAGGGACCACACCATTTAATAATTGATAACGACTACGCTCCCTACACCCAGGGCCAAAGACAAGAATACGCTCCCATATTCCCTATCCTGAGAATGCAACAAATAAAATTTCGTACCCCAATCCCTCCAAGCTCACTGTGATGTTACCAAGTGGCCCAGTCACCTATAATTCTGCTTCGGAAGCAAAAGATGACCTTTTTCATCAAGGGGTAATTAAGGAACGTTTACTGGGACAAAATAATGCTAACAAGCCTGTCCACCCAGGACGTCCAGATCCAGCTCTACGGTCCTTGGAATCTAATTTGGGCCTTAAGGAAATGCTGTGGAGGATCCGACTTCTAAAAAATCCCACCTTGACTGCAGATCAGAAGTAAGTCTTGGGTTTCAATCTCTTTCAGGCCTACTTGGCACCGGGAGGACAAGTGGGGGGTTGGGGGAGAGGTTGGTCGATTGGGGGAGGCCTAGATGCAGTTGAGTAACGAATGCCAACCCAAGCAGTGATAATATAATAATAATAAAAAAAGAAAAAGATTAACTCAAATCAGGGTCTCACTGTAATGTTGGGCTAAAAGGGTTCCCTTGATGGTGGGCATGATGTCTGGCTGGGGGGTCCTGATGGCACCCACAGCGTGGAGCTCCTCTCTCCTTTGACTGGCTCCCTTATGGACTTCCCTGGATCTCCCGCCGAATAGTCTGTACAGTTGGGAGTACCGGGGGGGGGGGTCCCCTGTGAGCTGAGGATGGCTGGGAGGGGATCTAACCCAGGCGAAGATGAGGTAGACTACTTCATGTCCCCAGTTTTAGACATGTGGACCTAAGTGAGGATATCAATGAACTTGGACCTGGATTGCAGAGACCTTTAAATTAACATTTTGCATATCGACAGGGACTGTTTGCAATTTGAGATGGCCCTTGTTCACAGGCGACTACGATGCCTTTCAAATCCACTTTGTACTATAGCGACTACTTTGGTGCCTTTCTCTCCTCCCTCTCCCACTTTTCCCCCCTCTTCTCTTCCCTCCCTCATCTTATTTCTTTTTCATGTGAACTAAATACAAATGTTTTGAAGGGGTTTGATATCATACTTGGGGGGTTGGGGGAGGTTGGAATTGATGTTGTTTTAGATTCAAATAATAAACACAACACAACCTAATCTCAACTAAGATTTGGTTAATAGATATCATGCCCGTTGAAGGGGGATGGGAATGGGAATTCTTATGACCCGAAGCGAACAGGGGTTCCTGTAAGGGCAGAGTTGGGAGGGGAAGGAGACCCCGAGTTAACACTGCAACTCCATCTATTATTGGTAAGTTGTACAACCCCAGTGAAATCACCCATGTGGGTCTCTATTATTTTTCAAACTGCAGTTGGAGCCTTGGGGTTTGCCCCTTGCTTTTCTGGGTGGGAGTCTGCTACCGGGGATACGGGGTCACTTCCACTTTTACTCTACCCGCTTTTTCAGTTGATCTGGGGGAGGGGACACCCAGGACTGCCAGCAAAGTACTTGATGGGAGGATCAGCACTTTAGTTTGATCTATCACCCTCAACATAATAAGTGTGCTTGTGGGACTGCGGGGTGGGAGTTGGAAGACCTGGGATGAGAGTGGATAAAACACCACAATAGCCAGGATTAGATGAGGGTTTAAAGTAAGCAGTAAGGGGGGGGTGGTTCTGAGATAATAGCATTACCGGACCACTGAGGTGGGAAGTATCCCATCCTTTAGGAGAATCTCCAAATCGGAGAGGGGGTTTTCTCCCCACCCTTGGAAACAGGAGATCCCCGATCAAACCAGCTCCCTCTTGGGGGAAGTGTTTGAGATTAATGTAGGGTGGTTTTGGATTACCACCTTATTTATGGAAGCACTCATATATATATATATATAGATAGTTTTTATAGTTAGGTTAAATGTTGGAATTAGTTCTAGTTCAGGCTATAACTCGCAGGTTTACTGCACTGATGTTAATGTTAAAATGTATGAAATGAGACACTGGAGACACTATAATATATTGTATTCTACAGTTTTATTAAAAATACTTCAGAAATGGAAATATAAGAGACAAGGGACAACACCTAGTGAAAAGGTGGTTATACTTGATAGATTCATCCTTATGGTTCGGAGGGAATGGTCCGGGTGACGCCATACTGAAGTGACGTGAAAAACAAACAGAAAAAAAATAAAAAAATACAACCTTATACAACATGGACAGAAATAAGTAACAAGCCCCCCCCCAAAAAAAAATTAAATGACTACCCAACCATTAAAGATTCACTCCATAGACGTCAATGGACTCCACAACCCCACTAAATGATCACGAATGATGCAGCATCTTAACAGACAAAGAGCGGACATTATCTTTATACAAGAAACCCATCTTTCGGAATATGAACACCAGAAATTGTCCTGGGGGGGGGTAAATATGCTGTTCACTCCTCCTCTCACCCGGGTGGACGTAGGAGAGGAGTAGCAATAATGATGCCTACTACCACTCAACTTAAAATAAATATATATTCAGACAGAATAGGGCGTTACATAATAATTCAAGGTCAGCTATACAACCAAGATGTCACTCTGGCCAATATATATCTACCCCCATAGACTAAAATGCCTATAATTCGTTTGATTCTGGCCACAATTCTAGACACATTACAGGGACAGCTAATAACGGCAGGTGATTTCAACATGATATTACAGCCTAACCTAGATTCTTCAAACCCAAAAATTTACCGCCTCTCCAACTCCGTAAAATTTCTTAAAATACAACTTGAAAATCTGGGTCTAGTAGACATATGGCGGAAAATTTTTCCTTCTTCCTCAGGATTTACGTATTACTCTGGTAGATTCCACTCATACTCAAGACTAGACTATTTCTTCAGTACATGTGAACACTTTTCTACTATCAGAGATATTACTATTTTCCCAAAAATCCTATCTGACCACCACCCGCTTATGCTAAAACTGAATTTGGGAAAGAAATCTAAACAATCCCTTTGGAGACTTAATCCATTTTTTTTAAAAGATAAAGAATTCACTGACTACATGAAAAAGAGGATTCCTCAATTTTTTGAGGAAAATATTTCCTCCACACTTTCGGAAACAACCCTCTGGGATGCAATGAAGGTTACCTTAAGAGGTGAAATCATTGCATATGCTTCTCAGAAAGAAAAAGAGAGAGAGACCAAATACAATGACCTCATTACCACTTTGCGCAATTACCAATTACTTTACAGAGAAGGGGACAAAGCATTACAAATCAAAATTAGAGATACCAAAGTGGCCATATAAAAAATAATGGATACCAAGATTCAAATGTCCCTCATATATTTAAAACAAGCTACCTATGAGGGAGGATCAAGAGGAGCCGTAGATTAGCTCAGAAGTTGAGGGCCAGGAAACACACAGTGACAATATTAAAAATTAAGCAAGCCCAAACGGGTAGGATATCACATTGAGAAGAAGAAATAAGGCAAACCTTTGCACACTGTTATCAGCAGTTGTACACTCCGCAAAACAGTTTGTCCCCAGATCAAAGACAGGAATTTTTAGCCCATTTACACTTACCAAAACTAACAAACTTTAAAACTCAGAAGCTTCAGGCCCCGATAGAAGTTGAGGAAATAGGGGTAGTAATTACCAACCAGTCTACGGGTCGTTGTCCGGGTCCTGATGGGTTTACTGGAGAATAGTACAAATCCTTTACTCAGGAGTTGATTCCAAGACTTCTTCAACTATACAGAGAGATCTCAGAAGGTGAACCCCCTCCTCCAACCTGGGACTATGCCACAGTAGCGACAATCCCCAAACCAAACAGGAACAAATTAGATCAGTCAACATATCGCCCAATATCCATTTTAAATACGGATTATAAAATCTACATGGCCATCTGGGCAACCAGATTAGAAAACATCCTCCCTACAATAATACACCCAGACCAAGCAGGCTTCATTAAACACAGATCCACAATGGATAACATCAGAAAGTCCCTAATCCTAGCTGAATACATCAAAACACGTAAAATACCAGCTGCCTTTATAAGTCTCGATGCAGAAAAAGCATTTGACCGGGTCTATTGGCCTTTTTTATGGGATACACTAAGGGCCTTTGGATTTCCAGACATATTCTTGAAATGGTTAGGCCAAATTTATCTTTCCCCTAAGGCCTATGTACGTATTAATGGGGGACTGTCTTCACCAATTCCACTGTATCAAGGTACAAGACAGGGATGCCTACTCGCCTCCTTATTGTTTGTAATATATATTGAACCCCTAGCAGTAGGATTAAGAGCATCAAAAAAATAGAGGGTATACCCATGCAACAAATTGAACATAAGACCAGTCTCTTCGCAGATGATATTCTTCTTTCCCTTTTATCTCCTTCAGAATCGATCATAGAAGCTTGGAACATTCTAAAACTCTATGAAGAACTGGCCGGATTTAAATTAAACATAGCCAAAACAAAGGGTCTTTTATACAACTATACCCCCCTGAAAATTTTTAAACGAAGTTTGTCCTTAAAATGGAATTCTACCAAAATAAAATACCTAGGCATATATATCTCTCAAAATTTACATGTAATTGAGTTAATTAACTACGAACCCATCTCTATCTTGATCAAGAAAGACTTAGATAGATGGACACAACTCCCACTCTCCTTATTTCAACAAATTGAAAAATTAGAATGAATGTCTTACCTCGGTTTTTATACTTGTTCCAAAATATTCCATATTTCCCATCATTATGCTACTTTAAATCATGGGACAATATGATATCTGCATTTGTCTGGAACAAACAAAAACCAAGAATTCAGCTTTCAATACTAAAATTATATTTGGCCCAGGGTGGTACCAATCTACCAAACCTCAAACGCTATGCAGAGGCGACATTTCTTCGTATACTCCTCCTTTGGCTCTTGAATAAATTTGACTCCCCCTGGAAGAAACTAGAGTTTCACTTGAATGATCTTCATGACATCAAAAAGATACAATTTTTTTCCCCGGGAAAACCTCTCCCTTAAAAGATTTGACTGAAATCACATCGCAAATCCTTAGGATCTGGTTCCAAACATGAAGTAAAGAGCCATTCCAACCAATCTATGAATGTTGTAAGGTCATTTCAGAGGATGAACTCTTTGTTCCATCTCATAGAGATTTGACCTTCTCTTGGTGGAGAAGACTGGGGTTGGAACAGGTATTCCAGTTTCTGGGCCCTAAAGGAGTATTATCATTTGACGACCTAAAACGGAAATTCAACTTAACAAATGCTGACCACTTTAGATACCTTCAAATAAGAAACCATATACTACAAAATGGTATCATCCAGGTAAAATTGACACATCCAATCCCTTCCCTTCTAAAACTATTCTCTGATCACTCCTTGGGAAATCATTGGAATCATCTAATTGGAAACTTAAACAAAATCATACGAGACCTAACTAAAGAATCAACTAATTCAGTACTGGTAAGTTGGAATAAGGACTTGGATCTAAACATAACTGTAGAAGCCTGGTCCTCCGCAGCTCTTAGAGCAGTTAAGATTACTCAATCACACATCTGGAGAGAATATTCATGGAAGTGTAGATCCAGGTTTTTCAGGTCACCGGCACGGCTGACAAAATACCTTCCAGTTGAATATGGAGCCTGCTGGAGGGGATCTGGGTGTAGGATGGCTGACACTGCACATATTATGTGGCAGTGTCCACTCTTGACGCCCTTCTGGATAAATTCACAGATTGAAATGGGGAACAGTCTGGGAGAAAACATTGATCTTTCAGCCGAGATGTTCTGCTGGCTATTTACATGGACCATTCCCCCCATGGACAAACTCTCTCCTACCTATCTTCTTGTTAGCTGCGAAAAAGTCTCTTACAAAAAAACGGATGACTCAAGACATTCCCACCATACATGACTGGAGACGAATTATGATTTCAGTATACAAGATGGAAAGCATTACAGCTAAAATTAATAATCAATCTCCAACTTTTACACGACTATGGCAGAGATGGGCGATGCACCAGGCAGCAGTAGATCCATATTTTTGCCCATAATTAGGATTCAGAAAGGGGGGTGAGTGAAAGGTGCGAGAAAAGAAAACTGTATGTCCATAATAAATTTAATAACCAAGGAGCCTCATCAGGATATGAATGTAATAAAAATAAATGTTTCTATTTCAGATTTACTAAATGATGTTAAATGAACTGTAGAACTGTAATAATTCACAGAATGTCATTGTATGTAAAGTGTCTCATTATTTAAAAGAAAAATCTTAATAAAAATTATATTTAAAAAAACAAAAAAACAAAGACAGACCCCCTTTTGGGATTGGATGAATATTTTCTTCCTGAGATTTACCTAAGAGGTGATTACTCAAGGGTTCCAGTTAAAGAGCGGAAGTATTGGTTAGCCATGATCTCCCTTTCAGTGAAAAAAGTTATTCTTCGCCACTGGAAGGATCAATCAGAAATCTCCTATTCTGAACGAGCTGTTATTTAATTTATGGCTTGAAAAGATGACCACTAGTCTTCATAGTCACCTACAAGTGTATAAGAAGAAGTGGGGTAAATTACATACCTCATTTTTGATTTCTTCCTCCCCTTGAGCGGGTCAGTGGAGCCTGGATTTGCTGGACAATAGCATATGGGATTTGCTGGGGTACGGGCATGTTAGTCCATTAGTTAATAGTAGTGGACCCCTTTAGGGTATCCCTTTCTGTGACGTATGGGGCCAGGCACTGTTTTGGCCCTTGGGCTTTATTGTCCAGTTTTATTAATATTTTTTTATGTCTTTGTGCCTCTAATCACATGCCCACCTTGAATGGACTATATTTTTTGTTTATTTTATGCCTCTGAAGGGGGTAGGGTGGGGGGTTGGGGTAGGTTCAATGCTTTGTAAGTGTTATTTGTTTGTATGTTGATTGTTTTGTGCCTTTTGTAATTTTCTTGAAACTTAATAAAGTATATTGAATAAAAAAAAAGATTGACCACGTAGCTATAAAGGTGTATGGCTATGGCATCCTTAGGTTTCCGTCAGGTGTGTTACTCCATTATGATGGCCAGCTTCAGACACTCCCTGTTGGGAGTCCTCAGTGAGCTCCTCCCTCACCTTCCTGATAACCAGCAGTTACCAGTGAAGTTGGTCCAGGACCAAGGTCTGTTGCTGCCTATACACCAGCTCCAGATGGCCTTGAACGTGGGCAACTCCTGTGCCCTTATCAAGACAGCAGCCATCTCCATGTGTCACAGGGCCTGGCTGCATCTTTTCACTTTTATGGTGGACACCTAGCACAAGCTGGCCCGTGTCCCTTTCTTGGGTACCCACTTCTTTGGCCCTGGAATATAGGGACATCTCACATGCATAGAGAAATCTAGCACCACCCTTGACTCTGTGGCTTTGTCCCAGAAGGACCAGAAACATAAATCTACGAAGAAGACTTTTCAGTACTGGCCCTTTCAGCCCCAGCAAGGGCAGTACCAGGTTTGACACCCGAAAACCAAGTTCAGTGGCCAGGGCCCCAAGCGAGGTGAGGGCAAGAGTGATGATGCCCCTCTGGCCACAGCAGCTGGTGCTCCTGCAAAAACTGCACAGTGATGGGTTGGGGAGTCACCCTCTATCCGTCCTGTCTCTTTCTGTACTCCGTGTTGTGGGTTGGTTATGCCACTTCTTGCCATGTTTGTTCACTGTCATAATGGACAAGTGGGTGTTAAAGGTGGTAGGTGGAGGGCAGCCTCTGGACTTTGAGGCTCTCACACCATACTGGCTTAACGCTCTTTGGGAGTCCAGGGTGTCACAGGACATGCTGTCTTTCCTTCGGGTGGACATTGTTAATTTCCTCATGAAAGGAGCCATAGCTTATGCCCCAGAGACCCTGGCTAGTCAGGGCTACAAGTCCTGGTACGTTCTGGCTCCAAAATGGACAGGAGGCTGGTGCCCCATACTTAAGGCTACCAACTTTCTGAAGCCTAAAACTGGGACATGCCATTTGGAAGTAAATAAATAAATAAATGTTTGCGTGTATGTGTGTATATAAACGTTTAGACACAGACAGTGGCTTACCGTAAACATGAAGATTAATTTTGTTTTCTATCCAGCGCCAACAGGTTCACTTCTTTTGGTGTAACGTGTAAGTAAGTACGATATCCAATACCAACAGGAAAAAATCCACTGGTAAATGCAGAACACAATGATTTAAATTCTTTTCTAACTGTGCCAGAACACCAACAGGAAAAAGTTCGCTGGTAAACATGAATGTTTCAGTTCTTTTGTAACTGCGCTCCAACACCAACAAGAAAAATCCATCCAAAACGAAGGAATAGGTCAAATGATAAACACATGGATTGTTCTGTCCTGTCATGACAGACTGAGCAAAATGCAAACATATTTACAGACTGAAACAGGGCAATAAACATGTCACTGAGTCTGAGATGTAGATGGTGTGGGTTCCTCACTTTCAGTTGTACTAGCTGAAGAAGTTTCTTTGAAAGGATATTTTTCAGATGCATGTATTTTATGTAGGATAGTTTTGTTGTGAAGTAGTTTGTCATAGAATTCGGAACAGGAGTCTTTGAAATTCACTCTAAGCATCAACATTGCTTTAAGTGTCGACACTTTGAGATTTGTCTTGTCCTCTGTCCACAACTTGTTGGCAAGAGAGAACACGCTCTCCGGGCGTTGGTTCCAGGTAGACATAATGCAAACTCAATTACAGGTAAAATGTTTTTATATGAGATTTATTTTGTTCTGAAGTGATCGAAAATCTCCAACCATCTCGACGACGGCTCAGTGTTGCTGCTGTTCCACTCAAAGACTTTAGTGGTATTAGCGTAGGACTTCACAATGACACTTCATTAAATAAAGCACCATCATCAAGAGGCAGGTTTGTTTGTGAAGTGACAAGAGGGATGCAGTCCTCCACAGATGCCCAGTCTGGAGTGTGCTTCAAGAGGACCCAGGAGAAAATTCTGTACTGCTTCAGTGAGTCCCATTTCTACAAATTTCTCACACAGGTGTCATAAAAAACATCCACATTGTTGAGGAATTCTGTGGTGTTCACGACGCCTTTGTCAGATAACTTCCTCAACATTCCCTTTGCCTTTAGCCCAGTGAAGTGCTCTTGTCTTCGTTCTTGCAGTTTCTTTTTGAGAGTTAGCAGTTCTTCAGCTGCCTCGATGGCTGTGTAGTTTTGTTGTTCCAATCTCTTGGTAACTGAATTGAACAGTGTCAGCTGACCATGCAGAAACCACAGCCAAAGTTCAGAAACTGGCTCCTTAAAGAACTTCTGCAGGGTTGTTGGGCACTTTTCTTGTGACATGAAGTAGGACTTCAACCACTCCGTAAATTTGCAGGATGCGTTCAACAGCCGGAAGCAATGATAACCAACGAGTGTTGCTATGTCCCAGGACATCCCTATAGCAAACTTCTACGAAGTTACAAAACTCCTTTAATTCTTGCACTCGGACAGTGTATATGTAAAAATACGTGTAAATTTTCACCACCATGCATTCCACGTCAATGGGCAACATGTCAGCAGCAGTTTGCATGGCATTGTGCACTATATGAGCAGTGCAACCAATGCCATGAATCTCTCATCCTGTGATCGCTTTTTATCTTGTACCAAACATTGCCTTTTCCACCTCGAGTGGCCCCTCCAAAGTTTGTGTTGGTGTTATCCGCACAGAAGGCTATGCACTTCTTCTCAATATTTTCCTTTCTTAGTGCTGTGATGAGGAAATCCACCAGTGTTTCTGCTGTTTCCTCTGGCAGATCTTTGAACTCCAGTAACTTAGTTTGAATGTCACTGGCAGGACTGAAGTATCGCACCACAACTGGAACCATCTTGATGTGTTTGTGGTTAGATGTGTCCGTGGCAGCACTCAGGAATGTTGCCTCCGTCAACTCAGCTGTGGTTTCTTCCTCAGAAAATGAGCCAGTACATCAGTCACAATTGTTTCAGTTTTAGTACAGGCAGAACTAAACTTAGGTTCAAACATCCTCTTCACCAACTTTGTGGTGCAATCCATTGACTTGAAGCTTTGTGAATGCACAACACAATGGTAGGCCCAAGTGCCCTCCTTTGCTGCTAGGACAAGGTCACTGTCACTGGCATGTTCGGTTTAAAAAAACCTGGTTAATGAATAGCTGGAACTGTGTGCTACCACAGCCTTTTGATGCTTAGATGTTTTAAGGTGACAGGTTATATCCGTTTTCCCCCCATGACTGATGGAGAACTGTGAGTTGCACTGCTTGCAGAATACATCTGTCTTCGACATTTTCTGAAGAAATGGATAGTCTTTTTGAAAGTCTTGATTGAAAGTAGTCTTCCTTTTCCCCACTTTATTTTCTTTCTTTCTCTTTCTTTCTTGTTTCTAGTCAGATCTGACTTACACTCTCTCTTAACAACGGTCTCTTCTTCCTGCTCTCTAGACTCTCTCTGTTTTCTTACACCTCGGGCTGCAGGGGCTGGTGGTGTCCCACTTTTCTACTTTCTCTCTAGTCAGATTGGAAGAATCTTTCTAGCCAGTGCCTTACTCCCCTTAGTCTCTCTGAAATTCTTTTCCATACAACAATTGACAGAGCAAGTCTTCCATTTCTGACCTCTCTCCTCCTCTCAAGTCCAGACTACTCTGATCTTGGGCTGCAGAACCTAGTGTCTCTCTCTCGCTCTCTCTTCCTTCCCTGTTTGTCCTGTACACTGACTGTACACAACTGTGAACCTTGCTTTCTATTGCACTTGACTTCTAAAAAGGCCCCAAGTAAGTTACCTCAGTACAATCACACTGTCACTGACTGACCTGACCTTTCACCTTGCCAGCAGCAAGCCAAGCCCAGGCAAGCTAAGCAAGCAAGCAGCAGGCCAGAGAAGACTGCTTCACCATCCACCATGTGGGCTACTAAGAACACGGGAGAACAGCTGCAGCAGGCAGCAGGAAGTTGCTGAACTCAGTCAGCAGGGGTCAGGACGTCAGGTCAAGGGTGGGAGGAGGGAGACAGCAGTCAGTGCCACAGAAAATAAATTACAGTTCCACAGTTCCGTCCGACCCAGCCAGGCTCCCACAGACTTCAAAGATTTTTCCAGCCCAGCAACCTACCAGCCAGTCTAAACCCCAACACAAACAAAAAAACAAACAAGCACAGCATCGCGATGATGGATGACTGTATTGTTGGATGGTTGGATCACGGATGGGATGCCGGATGTATCGAGTGACCCCACCAGCCCTTCTAAGTTGCACAAGCGCAAGCACTGCGATAAAATAAATTACAGAGTCTGCATCAGGAACAAGTAACAACAATCAGTCAGACTTTTGTGAATGAAGTTAATAAAATGAACTAAATCTTCTTAGTCACTCACCTCGAGAAGACGGTAGACCACCGAGTCTGACTACGATCTCCACTTGACTCGACTCGCACTCAGATGCAGCTGCTGTGTGATCTGTGATGTCCCATGCTATCTCCAGTCTGTCTCTGGCCTCCTCTGTCCTCCACTTTTCTCCAGGCTCCATCTTTTCTCACTTAGTGTTCCCACCCCGGCACCCTCGACCCACCTGGACCCTCCCTGACTGGCGACCCGACCTGGCCTGTGACCTGCATGGTGATTCAGGCTGCCTGCGGCAGCAGCACAGTATAGCTGCAGATGCAGCTGATTGATTTGCTGATGTCCCCCCGAATCTGAGATCTCCAGTCTGGCGGCGGCCTCCTTCTCCTCCTCCTGTTGCTCGGAGATAGGTGGTCGAAAGTTCGGCGGGTGAGTGCACTGTCTGTGAGCCAAGAGAGCAGCATTAGCATGGCAAACACAGGCTGCAGGCAGCAAGAGGACAGGTTGGGGGCGGAGGAAGGGCCGGGGGTCGGGGGGTGAACTTTGATTAGAACCCACCCCTGTGCTCAAGCAGTCCATTCAGTGACTGCTGCAGTGTCTCTGCTCCTCCCACTATTGCCTCCCCTGCTGCTGACTGGCTGACAGTCACACACTCTGTGTCTCCGTTCATCCCCCAGTCAGATTGACCTACCAGACAGACACAAGGGTGGAGTCCAGACAGTACTACCCTAGAGGAAACGACTCACGCAGGCATTTAATTGCGCATTTGATTGTTCAGCATTTAAAGGTCCAGGTTGTTCTGACTATCAGCTGTCAGCAACGCTGAGCCGAGCAGCATACATGTTGGCAGCGGCAGCACAACAACATGGCCAAGTAAGTCGTCCGACCCTGGGACAAAACCGGGACAAATTTGAAAAAACGGGACATTTCTGTATTTTTAACTAAACTGTGGGGACACGGGGACATGCAGCCTAAAAACGGGACTGTCCCGGGAAAACCGGGACAGTTGGTAGCTTTACCCATACTGGATCTTTATGATCTGAACCGGTTCATATGGAAGCACATGCCCTGGATGTTCACCCTGAATGAGATCATTCAGTCTCTGGAGCAAGGCATGTGGTTCTGCTCCCTGAACCTCCAGGATGCATTCTTCCACATCCCAGTTTGTCAATCCCACTGCCGGTACCTCCGGTTCTGTGCAAAAGGGGTACTGCACCAATTCCAAGTCATGCCCTTCGGTCTGTAGTCTGCGTCCAGGCTCTTTACCAAGTGCATAACAGTGGTGGCAGCCATCCTGCAGCGCAAAGGCAGCAGGGTGTATCCCTACCTGGATGATGGCTGTTGGCTAATCCATCCAAACAGACGTCCCAGAGGTCCAGAGATCTGGTCCTCTAGACCTGTCAAGTCATGGGCCTGTTGGTCAACCCAGAGATGTCCAAACCAATCCTCTCGCAGGTGATCAAGTTCACACTGGGACAGAACTAAACTCCGTGAGGGCCAAGGCCTGCCACCCTGTAAACTGGGCACTGCATGTTACCTCCTTTACCTCATCAGTTCAGGTTGGACTCTTATGCCCTGACTGTGATTTCTTGTGGCTGCTGGGATGCATGGTGTCCTGCACCTGCATAGTTCTTTTGGCCCACTGGTTGATGTGCCACCTGCGGTGGGAGTTGGGCCACCAGTGGTCCCAGCACTTGGGCCGCTTGGACCAGCCAGTCATAGTGACCCAGCCGATGTGGGATGTCATCCTGTGGTGGCTGGTCCTGGGACATGTAGAAGAAGGAATCCCATTTGTCCGCCCAGAGCTAACTGTGACGCTTATGACAGATGCATCTCTAGTGAGGTGGGGAGCATACCTGGAAGATCACAGAGCCCATGGGTTCTGGTCACCCGGGGAGTCCCGTCATCATGTAAACCTGTTGACAGGAATCCTGTCATCATCTAGACCTGCTGGAGCTCTATGCAATGCAGCATGTTCTGATGGAATTCGCTCATCTAGTCAGGGGTCAGGTCGTTCAGGTCCAGATAGACAGCACCACGACCATGTTTTGCCTGAACAGGCAGGGCAGGGCAGAACACACTCCCTTCCCCAGTGTTGGGAGGCCCTCTGCACCTAGACCCTCATGTGCTGCCTGGGTGCAGATCTGCTGGTATTCCATGTCTTGGGAGTACACATTCAGCTGGCAGATGCTCTCAGCCAGGTAGGAGAGACATTGCATGAGTGGTCCCTGAATCAAGTGGTGGTGAGCCACCTGTTCTCCCTGTGGGGCATTCCTTTGGTGGATCTCTTTGCCTCCTGGGAGAATGCCAAATTAAAGCTGTTTTGTGCTCACCCCCACCACAGTCAAAGACACTTTTGAGGGATGTCTTTGCGAGGCCCTGGACCCCAGGCCTTGTGTATGGCTTCCCTCCCTTCCCCTTTATGCACAAGGTGGTGGTCAAGGCCTGGAAGGACAAGGCGCAGATGATCCTGATAGCTCCAGACTGGTCAGGCATTTCTGGTACCCAGATCGCCTCAGCATCAGACCTCTTTGGCAGGTGCCTCTTTGCCCAGATCTGCTGACCAGACAACAGGGGACGGTCCTGCATCCAGACCTAACATCCTTGCACCGTTCGGCATGATTCCTGAGTGGCTAGAGTTTCAAGTCTTCAGTCTGTTGGAAGGTGTGCTTCAGGTTGTGAAGGTCTCCCAAAAGGAGTCGACTTGCGAATGCAGTGCATTTAAATGGAAGATGTTCTCCATATGGTACCAGGGCAAAGAGCTTGATCCCCTTGCCTGCCCTCCAAGGACATCCATATCCAGAAAATCTGCAAGGCTGCTACCTGAAGGACAGTGCACACCCTCATTTCCCGCTACAACATCGACCTAGGATCTCGTAGGGATGCTGCTTTTTGGACTTCAGTTCTCCAATCTCTGTTTTCCGAGTCCACGCCTTGCCCTCTCCTCCCGAAGAACTCCTAGGAGTCTGCGAGAGTGTGGATAGCTTACTGTGTCCATGCTCCTAGAAAGATAGATTGCTCATCTGTAACCATTGCTCAAGGAGTGGTATACAGTTCACATTCACACAACCCACCCCGCTACCCCTGCCAAGTGACACACTTCCAGTGTGCTAAAATCTGATGTCACAGAGCAGAGTCAGAGGGATATACCAGCCGGGCGGTGGGAGAAGCTTAGCTTAAAGACATCTGATGGAAAACCTGTTCCAGTGGAACTGCCAGAGTGTGGATGTGAACTGTGTATCCATCCTAGAACAATGATTATAGGTGAGTAGCGTGCCTCTTGTGTTCCAGTCTTGAAGCCTGTATCCTTGAGGACTAAAATTACTACAATATAAGTAATATTTTCAAAAACAGCAAATTAAAGTATTTATATGCTTTCTGTCTTCATGTGTACCGTGTTTTTATTGTCTGACCTCCCCCTCCCATTGTGTCCATCCAACTAGCTTTGTGGTCCTGCTTCTAGTGATATCCATTGTTGCTGGAAGGGCTCCTGCACTATTTCAGTATATGTATGTACTTACAGTAAAAACAGTCCTTATACAGAATGATCCCACTGAATTGTGGTATCCCACTGACAGGTCCGGTCCATTGGCGGCAACAGAAGCAGACTGATAGGGTTGAATTAAAGGGTGAATTATTTTAGGGTTTGTAACTCTCATCTTTAGAACTGTGAGGCTGAAATTGTGCATGCCTGCCCTTTGGTTAAGGTTCTTGAAACTCATCAAGTGTGGTAAAAACTGAAGTAGTAGTTATAAATTACAAGGGACTAAAAATAATAAAATTCTAGTTTTTAAAGCTTTTTTCTGTTACATATTCTCTCCCAAAATGGTTACGATTTGAAACCTAAAACTATCAGATTTGTCAGATCCTTATGCATAGGTGTGTTCCAGAGCGTGGGTGTGACAAATAGACACTGACTCAGTCCGTAAAGGTACAACATGCTTGCTGTGTGGCTTTATTCAAAAGAGGTTTCACAAAATGAAGATCCACAGGAAAATACAGAAAAAATAAAATAAATCTTTACTTTGCTCTTGTCAGGATGTAACATTCAGAGTCTCTTGACACTTTTAGGATCCCTTTCCTCCTGTGCTTTAGATTACTGTGAGCGCATAAAGACTGCATGGCCGTCTCTTTCTTCAGTCTCAGTTCAAAAGCTACATCCCAGCAAATGAAAACAAAATAATAATAAATGGAACATTACTTGGTACTTCCCCTGATACCACAGTCAGTCTCTTAGAATATCCCTGGGATCCCTTTCTTTCTGAGCTGTAATTTGTTGTGAACGCATGAAAACTGCATGCCGTTCTCTCACTCTTGCTCCATTCAGCAGCAAAATCCCCAGGCTTTATTCTTTCTCTCTCTCTCTGTGCTTCAGTTTAAATCAGGACCTCAGACTACTGGTTCTCTATTTTGGTCAGTATTCCTCCTGGGCTGCTGCTCTCTCTGCTTCTGGTTGAAGTAGGATCCCAGGCAACTACTCCAGCTATTTTTTTTTTTTTTTTGAAGTACACGTTTCCTATTTGGACACTGCATCACAGAATGATTTCCAGGCTCCGGTCAGTCTGCAATAAAAAATAAATACATTTCCCCAGCCTTCTTCTTATTGAGGGAAACCTCTTTGTGACTAAATCTGGCTGTTTCAAACAACCAGACTTTACACAGCAAAACATTTTAATGCACTTCTGGCAAGAATGCATATTATACTTTTGAGTGCTACATAACAGCATTTCAACAAAAAAATGGTTCATCTTTTAACTGTGCACATCTTTATTATTTATTTATTGGAATTTTGGTAATAGGGTGGGCCCACTGAGACATTACAGGCCCGTTTTCAGGGGTGACCCAGGAAGTGCGATACATTGACAGAGGAAATTTAATTACAGTGTTTTTTTCTACAACTTGAAGATCTACAAGATCACAACATTGACAGATACACCCAAGTCAGACAATTACAAATAGGAAGAAGGCATTGCAATACAATGACTTGTGCAGAAGTATAACAGTGGTATCAGACACAACATTCACTGATTTACCAGCAACAGCATAGGCAGATGAACATAATAATTGCAGATTACACATTCAAATAAGGATTACACTCACTAATAAGGTTTGAAGAACACGGATAATAACCCAAGATTAGCCGTAGAGCTAGGAAAGCTGGAGCAAGAGTCATTGGAAACAGGAGCAAGGTGAAGAGGCCAAAAGGTGGGAAAGCAAAGAGTGCGGCACAGCATAGGACGGAGTCAGGTAGGTAGTTCCAGTCATATACAGCCGAGAAGGCGCATGATCTCTGGGCCACAGCTAAGCGTGTTTTGGGCATTAAGAGAAAGGGGAGGGAGGATTAACAACAGATATCTGCCCTTACATATTGACAAACAAAATTGTGCTAGCTAGACTTTACATAATTGTTTTATCACTTTGAGCCATTCAGATACATTAGAGGGATTGGGAAGATGGAATAGAGAGGTAAGCAGAAAGGTGGTGGGGGGGGGTAGTCTGTAGGTGGCCATCCTAATAGAACAGTAAAGAAGGATGGTACAGCAAAGGACAGAAAGGGTGCTGACGCATCAGGCTTGCAAATTGGAAGAAGGAAAAGAGTCCCTCAAATACCCAGGTAGGATGACTGGCCCTACCACATTGTGTTGCTTTTATATTTTGCGTGACAATGTAAAAAATGAATTAAAGAAGTTAAAGCTGTTTAAAAATCATTAATGGGCATGCATGCATAATAATTTTTTGTAAGGGTTTTATGCAGGATGTGGGAACACTGTAATTGTATGGTGTGAGATTATTAGAGTTTATCATATGATTACAGGCTTTGGCCCCATAATCACATGAAATGACTATATGAATTTCCTAAGATAATTGGGACAAAATTGGACCAGTAGGCAACTTTACTTCTCTCCATTTAGCAGGATTTCCAGTATGTCATGTAGTTGGCACCTCTGTGTGCCTTCTTAAGTTGCTAATCTGTTTGGTGGCCCAGTGCTGAACTTTCTCAGTCTCTTCAGTGTCCTTTCTGTACCGCAGTGAGAAAATGGACACGGTACTCAAAGTGTGGTCTAGCCAGGGTCTTACACAGTGGAAGATCAGCTTCCTTGACCTGCTTCTTACCTTACTCCTAATGCATCCTGCAGCATTTAATTTTGCCACATATTGTAGTTGGTGGCTCCTGTGTGCTACTGACCATTGAGATTTACAGTACCTTTTGACTCTACCACCCTGTTCGTCACTGAGTGGGGGTTTTCTTGTTCAGTTTGCCACGTGGTTTGTTGCTTCTGTGCGTTCCTGCTGAGTGAAGTTTTCTTTTTTTTTATTTTCTTTTTTCCATTTTCTGTTATAATCTATACTGTAAGTGTTGCTGCATAATTTCTGTATGATGTACCGAGGAGAAGAAAATATTCACGAGGAAGAAAAGAAAATGGTACCTTTAACAGTAAATTATTAGTCGTAGTGTGGGGATCTAATACTTAAGTTTCATGCAGTTGGCTCAAGTTCATAGCAGTAGCATGATAACTGCGAGATGAACTTTTTAAGTGGACTAGTAACATTCATCCTTGCTCTCAGGGCAGGTAGTGTTGAAGCTTAACCCGATATACTTTTTGTCCAGGATTTGATTGACCAAAACTTTAAACAAAACAGAACCAAGAGTTGCCTGGAGACATAATTCAGTCACTGAATCAGGTAACTTAGGTAGGTTTCTCTGATTTCTCTTAGATATTCAGCATTTCCACTATGCGAGTTTCTCTGAGTTTTGAACAAAGAACTCTTGGCCCCTTTTTTTTTTTTTTCAACTTGAACTTGCTGAACAGATAGGAGCTGAGCCACGGAACTGCCACAGCAAGGCGGACAAGGCAACTCCACCTTTACCTGGACTTGAATCAGCCTGAATTATTAAAAAAAAATGTGATAACATTTAATAGCTGCATTATAATCATCTCAGTCACTTTTCTACTAGGGAGCCTGCCTGATTTCCTAAGTTATCTGTACTGCACGCCCTCAGTAAGAGATTTTGCTAAGAATTGTTAAAAACTGTAACATTTGTTTACAACCCTGCTGATAATGAGCTGCAAAACTGTTAAAAACTGGTTCTTCTGTTTTGAATCCTTGCTAAGAAGTCTTTCGGATGAGACGTTAAACCGAGGTCCCATCTGCCTGGATGGGCGGTAGTTCAGGTTGATGTTAAAGATCCCATGGCACTTATCGAAAAGAGTAGGGGAATTTTCCCGGTGTCTTGGCCAAATTTCCCTCATTCACTAAAAAAAAAAAAAATACCACCAACAGCTTAATCTGGTTCAAGGTCAGTTGGCATTCATCTGTATCCCCCTCCCCCGGGTCGTGCCTGAAAATAGGCAGGATTTGTCTAGTGCACTTACCCGGTCAACAAAAGCTAAATAAATAAAATAAAATAAATAAGAAGAGTTGCGTGGAACTCTGCAGCAATCAGCTGTTTTTAACTCTGCTTGATGCTGTGTTGAAACTTGCCAACTATAGCCCCTGAAATTACTGATTAGAAATGAACAACTAATTCTACTTAGAACTTAAAAATCTGTTGCTTTTAGTTCTCTTAGCCCTGTTCGGATTCATGCAGAAATAAGTTCTAGCCCTTCACAGCTTGCTACCCCCTCCCCTCTGTTGAACTGCCCTCCCCCCAGTACCTGAATTAATTCCAGCTCTGTCTTCACTCTGTAGAATCTCACCGGCTCCCCCTCCGTAGTTGGTCGTGAGGGCCTGGACAAGTGCCTCCCAGAGTGAGATGCCTCAACAGTTGGAGAATCTGCCCCTTCCCCAAGAATCAGGTGCGCTAAAACAGACCGCCGTGCAAGCGTGAGGTTTCTCTGAAGTTTGCCCCACCGAGCGCTTTTGGCGCTAGCGTTCCAATTCACTCCTTGGTCAACTTTTGCTCATAGACAGGGTCACGTGTCGCAAAAAAAACTATCAGGCTGCTTTCTCATTAGCAGCTTATCTTCTCCTACCACCAGAGGACGCCAGAACAGTTCATACAGCTCCAAGTCCAAAAAGTAAAGAGAAACGCTGTATCCCAGCTAATATATCTTAAATTGCCAACAACCCCCCCAGAAAAACAAAGCTCACCCCCCCTTTTTATTAAAAGGGTTGTGCCCTCAACTGTTTCGGCTACTGCTAGATGATGGAGACCCATCAGAATAAGGTCAATCACTGCTCTGCCCTACCCCGCTGGAGCCTCACCCTGGCCATCATGTATATTGGGGTACTTATCTGGGTGGACTCACTAATGGGAACCTGCTGCCCCCAAACCCGCTCTGGGGTATGCTGGATTATCCCCTCCCTCACCTCAGTGATTGCCCTACAATCCAATCACTAGAGTCCCTGATTATAATTCATAGGCTAACTCACAAGGGGGTCTCCTATAATATGTTCGTAGGCTTTAGACGCAAATGGCTGTCAGCTACCAACTTCAGCAGGCTCAGAGCTCTCAGCTGGGTTGCCATAAAGCTGCTGCTCTGCTCGGGGAATATTGAAACAAATCCTGGTCTGCTAGTACCAAACAGCATCATAGGATCTCCACTGGACCCAAGCTGGGTAAACAAGAAGGGCCTAAAAATTGCACACATAAATGTCTGTATTCTGCTCCCAAAGATGCACGAAATCCAATCCTGGGTTGCCCAATATAACCCGGATGTGTTAGCCATCTCTGAAACATGGCTAAAGCCCCATATCCTTGCCCATGAGATGGAATCAGCGGGGTACAACACCTTTAGAAGAGACCGAGAGGAAAAAAAAGGTGGAGGGGTCCTCATATACGTGAGATCCCCACTGGACGCCACATCTGCTCCACACCTCCAACTTGATTCCTTTGGCAGCGAAACAATATTCATAAGAGCCATCCTAGGCCATGCCAGGCACCTAACAATAGGTTGCTTATATAACCCTCCAAAAACTGCCCTACAGGCATTGGGGGACTTAACAAAAGCTCTTGGGAGTATAGTTAACACGGAGCTGCTGCTCCTAGGGGACTTCAACCTAAACTGGGAAGCGGGAAATGAGCCTGCATTGAGAACAGTGCTCCTTGATGCCCACCTGGCGCAGGTCATAACTGAAATCACAAGGCACAATACCAGAACTGGGAACCACTCCACCCTTGACTGGATCCTTGCCACCAACCCTGCCAATATCCAGGTAGCAGGCGTGATGTCTGATGCCCTGAGCGACCACTCACCAACTTTCTACATTTGGAAAAACAAGCCCGACAAGATCACCCCCAGACTCACTGCAGCAAGAGATTTCTCGAAATTCTCAGCTGTCACCTTCCAGAACTACCCGAGCCAGATTGACTGGTCTCCAATTAAGCTCCTGCCCAGCCTGGATGCTGCTACTGAGTTTTTCCAGCACACATTCTCCTTGGCTACCAACCTCCATGCCCCACTAAGAAAATACGCACAAAAGGTCACTGTTACAGATGGATCACAAGGGAGTTAAAATCTCTAATGATTAGCTGAGACAAGGCCTGGAAAAAACACAGGTACTCATCCTTCGCTGGTGACCTTGCTGACTACAGATCTCTGAGGAATCAATGTAAGTTAGCCACTAAAAAGGCAAAGTGGGAGTACATTAAAAACCTACAGCAGACCAACCTATCAGACCCCAAGACCTTCTGGTCCTGCATAAATGACCTCATCAAAGGCAATAAGAGTACTCCCCAGGGCCAGATAATCTGTGATGTTCAAACTCTAACTGAAGGTGGTGAGGCTGCTAGTGCCTTCAACAGGTTTTTCACAGACCTGGTCACCTATCGAGCAAGCCTACCCCCAAAAAAACAGGATAGGGTGATCACCGAAGTCTGAGATCCCCCTTTCCCGCACTTCCACCTTAGGACAGTACGTTCCTCAGAAGTGCTTCCCCTCCTACACTCCATCAATCCAACCGGGACGGCAGGACCTGATGGCTTGGACTCAAGGCTACTCAAGACCGCCACCCCAGCCATTGCCCTACCTATAGCTTGGCTCATTAATCAGTCATTATGGGAGCGAGCCATCCCCAGTGTCTGGAAGCAGGCTACTGTGGTGCCAGTCCATAAGGGTTGGCCCTAGGGAGCCGTTATAAAACTATTGGCCTATCTCCCTCCTCTGCACTCTGGCAAAAATCCAAGAGAGGTTAGTCTACTGCCAACTTCAAGACTACCTGGAAGTGAACCAGCTGTTGGCTCCAAACCAGCACGGCTTCTGAAAAAACCACGGCACTGACTCGGCTCTCATCAGATTCACCAGGGATGTCTTCTCGGCACTAGACGAAGGCTCCCCAACTGGGGCAATCTTCATTGACCTTACCAAGGCCTTTGATTTAGTCGACCAACTAAGTAAGATTGGTCTTGATCAACATTCACTGAATTGGCTCAGTAGCTACCTGACTGACCGCTTCCAGCAGGTCAAGTGGAGGAGTCCCCTCTCCGGATGGCTCCCGATAACTACAGGGGTCCCGCAAGGCTCAATATCAGGCCCCCTTTTGTTCTCAGTGTTTATCAATGACCTCAGCAACCATTGTGGGAGCTGCTATATTGTCCATTATGTAGACAGTGCGGTCCTATATAGATCAGTGAACAAGACTGATGAACTGGGATTGCACCTCCAGGCGGACTTTGCTTTGGTCGAATCCTGGCTATTAAGGAACCGCCTGGTACTCAATGGCAAAAAAACAAAGGCTATCATGTTCAGACCTAGATCTCTAGGCCAGGATCGCAGCCCCTTACTTCCACTAGCCACAGCGTCAGGCTCTACCATAGAAGTGGTGCAATCCTTCAAATATCTCGGCCTTGTGCTGGACCAAGGCCTCACTCTAAAATACAATGTGGATCATGTAACTAAAAACATCCACCAAAAACTTGGCCTTCTCTAATGCCTTAGTGCCCAAATGATTCCTGAGACCAGAGTAGCAAATGCCAGGAGCATCCTCCTACCTACCCTTACCTATGCTGCCCCAATCCTGCATGGAATGGCTAAGCAGAGTTTCAGCAGCTTACAAACCCTCTACCATTAAATTGTGCGCTTTGCCACAAAAGCCAAACGACTGAGCCACCATTGTGACGCACTTGTCTTGCTTAACTGGCCCTCCTTTGGCCATAGACTCCAGTGTCCACTACTTTGCAACACTTATAAGCTCCTCTCTGATCTCCCCCCAGCCAGCCTAGCTGGACTCCTAACCCTAAAGCATACCAGCCGACTGCTCTGTTCCACTGGGCAGTGGCTTCTTGAGGAACCCAGGGCCCGAACCTCAGCAGGTGATAAATCCTTTGCCTGTGCTGCCCCAATCTTATGGAATAAGCTCCCCAGTCACCTACAGGAAGCAAACTCCCTAGGGATTTTCCATAAGGGCCTGCATGAATATCAGCTGGACCTCAGTTACTGCTCCTGCGCTGGCAGATAATTTCCCTGTAGTATATTCCTTTCTCTTCTCTGCCACCCTTCCCACTGTTAACCTATACCTAGGCCTGCCTGAGGTTTGACAATGAATATATCAACCAAACCCCTTTCTGTTTAACTCTAAATGTAACGCTAAGTTTGTTGTAATTGAAATGATACCTCTGTAATCCGGCTGCTTAATTTAACTATCTAATCTTGCTGTGCTCTATAATCTGTATCCCAAAGTGTTGTACTATTCATGTGTTTCCTCCAATGTAACTAATTCCCGGGTCGCCGCTGAAAAAGGGACCTTCGGGGCTCAGAGGGCCTACCCAGTTAACAAAATTAAAAAATGAATAAATAAAAATAAATGTGTGAGATCTGCTTGTTCTTCATCTCTCTTATTTTCCAGTTAAATTACATTTTCCATAGAATCCTTCTCCTCTAAATGTTTGGCTGAATCGAAGGTTTGAAAATATAAAGAAAACATTTTCAACAGTAAACGTTAGGGTCAAAGAAGATATAGGAATGACCCGATATACAATTTTTAGTTATCGTCAGAAAAAAGTTTCTGTTCCCAGCAAATCTACCCAGCCCTATCTATCAAATGTTGATTTTGAGGGCCCTAGTGCCCTTTTCTTCTCCTTACCTTCCATCATTTTTGCCCCATCTTTACATATGCCTGTTCCACCCATATTTGAATTGCCCTACTGATTTTGTTCTGATTACTTTCTTATATAGTCAGTTGTACCCCTCTGCCACCCTCTCCATTAAATAATGCTCTCTGACATCTCTCTTAAATCTCCTACATGTCAATTTGCTTTAGTTTTACTGTATACTTGTGTTCCCTCGCAGCAGGTAGAACTCTCTGTTCTCTATTCCGCAGAGGTGTTCGTATGTCTCAATCATGTTCAACATCTCAGATGTCTCGGAGGTGACTCCCAAGATTAAGGCTCTTAGAACTACGGAATACAGCTTCTTTCAGAGGATATTCCAACAGTAGTTGAGATCCACACCCTTCGGAGGATGAGGCAGATCCTTCAAGAAATGGAGATCATCAAACCAGCAAAATGAGGCCCATTCCACATGACAGTGTCTGGGTTCGTCTGTCTGTACAAGTTCTTGGATGCAGTCTAACTCAGATTATGGACAGTTAGTCCCATTCCACAATAGACTCATGGGTTCTACAGATCCTAGGAACACCATCTTTTTTACTTATATTTTACTTAGCATTTTTGTCCATTTGGATATCCTCATTCAGTAGTAGCACCTACTTTTCATGAAGGTCGTGGGGACAATTACACCAGTGGAGTAGTCACATAACAGTCACAGTACATGTTTAGCTAGTCATAGATAGATGTTTAACAGAAATACAAAACCAGTTATTACACATTCACAAAACAATACATAAAGCAGTTTCTACCTTGGCTTGTGTACATATAGGGATGTCACAGGAGGTCAGTATATAGTTTTGACCCTGCTATTCAACCTGGATGAGGGATAGAGTTGTTTTTGTTATTATAAACAGCAAATGTAAGCATGTAGAAGAAAAATATAAAAGATATATATTTTTTTCTTGCCTGTCCTGTAAAATGCCCAGAAAAACTGTGGCAGGTAGGTGGGAGGGTGGGGTTGGAGGGGCATTTTAAAACAAGTGCTGCCAGACAATTCAATCAATCAATCAATCAGTCAATCAAGTCTTTATTTAACCAGGCGTTCATCATTGAGCAGAAGCTCATTTGCAAGATGGACCTGGGTGGAGCATGAACAATTGTATATACAGGTCAACACAGGTATTTACAAGGCAATACAGATAATACTCTTTACAGAGAGGAAGAAAAAGAAGTTCATATGTACATAGAATTATACAGATATTGTACAGATTACACGTATTTACATACATAGAAGTGTCTATAGGAAGATAAAGCAGGTTATCTAAGGTTGCAGGAGGAAGTAGCGGAAGAAAAAATAAAAATAAAATATACACAGGTAGAGGTGAAGGTAGGGGAAGAGAGGAGGAAGTAGGGAGAAAGGCTAGGAGGCACGGTGCACAGAAAGGAGTTGTTAAAGCTGGATGTAGAGAAGGGTGGATGGAGAAAAGAGGTATGTGTGAGCCGGGATTGAATGCTATAAAGTACGGGGCATGGTAGGATGTCACAACCCAGGGTAGTGAGCTCCTATCCGAGGTTGGGAAAGGAAGAATGAGGGGATGGATGGGCCTAGTGTTGATAAGACAGGGGGATAAGAGAGAGAACAATTAGGCTGGTGAGGAGCAAGCTGACCATCACTGACCATCATGCTCACGGAGTTGAAGTCTGGCATTGGCACTACTCAGGGTTATGCGTGATGGCGGTGGTGGGGGAGGGTCACTTAATAGGACATAGCATGAGAGCACAAATTGTGCAGAAACTTGGGTTAAGGGTGGTGCATATAGCACCTGCAGAATCTTAGGCTATATAGCCTATAAATACAACTGAACCACTCAAAAGTATTGTACTGCAATATCTTGGTAAAATAAAATGCTTTCTTGTATTGCTATACATTGCCACCATAAGTATCCCACAGTGCAATGCAGTATACGCAGTACCTTGTACTGTTACTGCTGCGGACCTTGTTAACTTGGAAGAGGTAACGTAGTGTTGCATCAGTGTGGATGCTTCAAGCACTTCAATATAATTTGTTTTTAATACAATTTTTAGGGCACGTCCAGGCTTTCAGCATTGTTTTATAAATATGTTTTCTTTTTACAGTAGTTTGGTGTCTCTATCAGTGTGTTGCATTGAAATCTTTAACAAGGAGATAAGGAGGGAACATAACAGATGCATCCTATTTTTCTAAGTACAGTTAGATTTTTGAGAAGTAAGCAATAAGACACGATGGGGTGTGCATTATACAGTTGTAATGCATGGCTGGGGGACCTAGTGAGCCGCGAGGCCACAGGCCGAGTGCGTCAGTATCTAGCCGTGCATTAGAACTAGTCAATCACATCCACAAGTAACTACACTTATAAATGGGCCTGTGTATTCTAAATGGGGGTTCTAGTTTTAGCTGTGCATTAGACACATCTAATGCATGGCTAACAACCAATCAGATTGCTTGAAATCCTTTGCCCATTTTATAATGAGAAGTTAAAGAGGGGACAGACTTGGATTGTTTGTTGCTCGGTGATGACATTATGAGTATGGACCAGCTGACACAGAACAAGCTGCACAGATAATATTTGTGTCCGGGTTCCTATAACTGGAACCATAATAATGGCTCACATGGAGCAAGATGCAAAGGAAGAAACTATTCTACAAAACAGATCTTTATGTTATGTAAGCAGTAGGACAAACAACAGTGTGTTGGTTGCTATGTGGTAAAGGCATGCCCAGGTGCAAAGTGAGGCATGCAGTAGCCTGTTTGTTTTAGTTGTAGCCACCGATTAGGCAGAGTTGGTGGCTTTTTTGTAGTGTCCCCTACAGCTGTTATAAATATGACTGACTGTGTCAACTTGTTAGGCTTTTATTGTGGCCCGTACTGCCCTATTTTTATTTTTTAAATAAAACCCACTGGCTTGGTGGTATTTTCTTTCCTTAAAGAGATGATGTGTTGCGTTTGAAACCCCCAAGTCAGTGGTATTTTTTGTTGTCTCAGCTGGAATAATGTTACTGAAACACAGAACTACCAACTTGGCCGTGTTTGTAACAGGCTTTCTTGGAGCTTGTTGTGTAGAATGCAAACACTGACATGCCAGTATTTTCAACTGGCTGTTGGGAGTTTAAAGAGCAGGGCTAGATTCACAAAAATTGCAAAGCTCAGTACAAAAGTTTGCGTTGCGCTTTGCAATTGCCCAGGTATCAAAGGTTGCTATTCACAGTCTGACAATGCACCTGCGCCATCCGACTGTGAATAGGGCCAAGTTGAGTCAGTGCTAACCCCATTACTGCTACCACTAACCCCACTACCGCCGCCTCGACATGCATCCTGGAGAATGGCTCCACAGTGAATAGTGCAGATGCACTATTTGGAATTCACAAAAGGAGCCATGTAAATTAGCCCATTGGGCATGCAAGGTACTATGTGGCTATTTGCATGCTCATTATGGGCCCATTTACATAGGCCGCAGCAGAGTTTATGTCCCACCGATTGCTGGCCTGATATTAAGAATGTAAGTGTTCCTTGGTGCTAGTTGCCCCCCCATCACTGTCCTGGTATTAAAAGTATAAGTTTTCCATGGTGTTAGTGGTCCCCTTCTCCACAAACCACTGATCGCTGGCCCGATATTAAAAGTAGAAGTTTTCCCTGATGTCCAGTGGTTCCCACTCCCCACCCAATGCTGTGCCTGATGTTGGAAATCCATTTCCCTGGTGGTCAGTGGTCCCACCCCTCACCCGATGGAGACATGAATATTTAACCTGGTGTGTGGTGGACTCTCCCCCCCCCTCTGATCCCTGTCCCTGGTTTGACAACTCCCCCCCCCCCCACGGTGATCGCTGGACCGCCACTGCCATTTGGGATGTTCCCCTCAAATAAGCCATTGCAGGCATTCATTGAATAGCTATCAAATAAGTATCCCCTCCAGAAAAACAGCCCCATTCCTGTTCACCCCCCTGCCCATCCCTTGTTGGTGGTCAGTGCCTCCCCTTCCCTGATCCCCTGTATATTACACATAAACCACGTCTCTGGTGGCCAGTGGACCCCCCTCCCATTGGTTTCACTTTTCTTCTTCTCAAGTAAAATCTGGTTATGAAGCAAATGTCACCTTTTAAATTATAACAAAAGATCACAGGTTATCAAAAATCACATATTTCTATTAAATATGTAATTTTTTTTGTGGTAGAAAGTGTAATTTCTCTATAAAAATCTGAAAACAGGTTTGCAGTTTCCTACTGAAGTACACTGCCAGCCTTGCTAGTAAAACTTTTCTGATATAATAAAACAAGAATTACATTGGATTCTTTTTTTTTTTTTATTTAGCTGTTTGACCCGCGTCGCAACCTCCCACCTACTTGGCAACGGGGATACATAGTGTTTTTACCCTCGTTTTCTCCCCGGTGCCAGGGACCCCAGCACATGGCCATGCATATGGAGATGCACACGCACCCAGAGGCACCAACTCAGCCCCTTCTGCCCCTCCCTTGGCGATCACCGAGGTCCCAGTAGCCTGAACCGCCATTCATCCTCCACCTAGTGGTAGCCAAGGGCCGGGTAACCTCCACATCCCTCCACAGAAGAGGAGAGCTGCCTCCTGGCAGCTGGATCCTTCTCCTCGCCCTCCCCCCGCCAATCCCTGACAACCCTGGCTTGTTCCCGAACCTGGGTGGCCAGCGTGGTGCGAGGTGTGGTGTCCAGTGCCTCAACCCTCCACCCCACCGGGCCTGCTGGATTCTTTTTTTTGCTAGTAGTTGGCAGAATACAAATGAAATGGTGAAAAGGTAAAGCCACAAATAAAAGCAAACAAAATGACTGTAGAGGCATCTAAAGGTCCCAAACCTTGATTCCTAAGATATACATAATTTCCAAGCACTTGCTCTTCTTGTTTTTTAAGAATTGCCGGGCCAGCCCAGTGGCGCTGAGGGCTGGGGCGCTGGACGCCACACCTCGCGTCACGCCAGCGACCTGGGTTCGGGAGCGAGCCCGGGCCATCATGGGTCAGCGGGGGAGAAAGAGAATTGAGCATTTGTAGGATGGCTCTCCTCTCTCGGGGAGGGATCCAGGGGAAACCCGGTGCAGCAGCAGCCCCCAGTGGAGACCGGTGGCACTGCAACACCCATGGGCTCACGAGTGTGGGGTAAACATTGGCAGCTGCCTTCCAGACGTGGGTGGGAGCACTCACGTCATGGGCTGGGTGGCATTGCATGTCCAACGTCGAGGGAGTAAGCAAGAAAATACCCTCCGCCTTGGATAGGTGACGGCCCTGTCAGTGCCCTCTCCACACGCCCAACACTGGTTCCCTGTCACTGCCCCTGTTGTCTCCCCGGGTTGCTGCCTCCTTCCGTCCCGGGGAGCCACGACAAACTGAAGATGTAGGGGAACACAGTGGGCGGTAGAGCAAGTAGCCGAGCACAGTGGCCCGAGGGAGTTCCGAGACGGAGAGGCTAGAAAAATAGTTGAAAAAAAAAAAAGAATTGCTGACTCAGGCTGGTTTGCATGCTGATGAAATGGGGGCCTGTTTGTTGGGCATAAGCAAGGGGATGGTGGTTGTAACAAGTGAGTGGCAGCAGGAAACAGTGGATGAAAGCAGCACCATGGCTTGATAGGCCTTGTGGACACGGTGAAGATAAGGAGGAAGGAAAATGACATAAGGGGATATAATGTTTGTTTTAAATGGTAGATATTTGAGGGCTGTGTGTTTGTGTGAGGTAGGATTTATCTAAAATGTGTAGATATATAATGGTTACAGGTAAAGTGCAAGCTGGTGTGATTGTTTTTCCCTGTATCAAGGTGCCTGACAGAAATGTTATTTTTTAATTTTTTGTGAGGGATTGATATATAACCGCAGTGCAGCCTGGCTGGTGAAAGAAGTTGTGAACTGTTGTTTGGCATCCCATGCATACTGTAGGTCTGGAAACCTTTCAACAAATAAACACACAGCATATTTTCTACTAATTTTTACAGCTGCAGTGGGCATAGCCCTGCAGATGTCTTGCGATGACAGTAGAGAAAGGAAGCACTCCAGATATCCAACGGACTAGAGAAAATTAGAGAGTTTGTAGAATCACTGTGCTAATTGAAGCAAGCAGTCTGCTGTGTTCATTTAAGCTGAGCAGAATTGAAAAAACTATTTTGTTCAATGTGGGTAGAATTCTCTTTCAAGAAAGATTCATAGCTCATAAACATGTCAACTTAATTAGCCTTTCAACTGTAATTGAAATTAATATCTCCCTCTCTTTCTAACTTTTTCCTCTTGCCTGTATTGCACTGAGATCCACAAAATAGGTGATTTCATAGCAGGCCTTCTAAAAAAATAGTTTCATTCTGTACATGAATGCCACATTTTTAGAGAAATAATTAGCTGGGAACAGCACTACAGATATGATGTAGCAGTGTTAAAGAGCAAGTAACGTCAGCTAATTTACCTGGTTTGCGTCCTGTGGCCATTAGTAATCCTCCCCATTAGCAGGATCACGGTGGAATTATTTGCCAAAATGTGTTAATTTTTTTGTAATCAGCGTTTTAATGTGGTACTCGTGAACACACGTGCCCGGCTTTCCCTCCTTGTTCTTTGCGCTGCAGACTGCTCAGTGTGACGTCAGGTTGGGAAGTGTCTAAACTATGCAACTGCATTGATATGAATGGGAACGGCTAGCGATTCACAGGAACAGTGATCATGTCTCAGTGTTAGTGTCTCACTGAGTGTTTCTGAATAAAGTTTCTCATTCTGAAGTTGTTAATGGTTCTAGTTTGCTGTGTCTGACTGCTTCTGCCATGATTTGTGTTTTTTTAAACAGAGTAGAATCTGTCTAGTTTTGTGACAGGAGAAACTTCTTGTCAGTCCGCTGATTATGTGTGTAGTGTAGTTTGCTTGAAGTTGTGTGTGTGAGGCATTTCAAAAATGTTTAGGGCATTAATTGTTTGAAGTGCTTCTAGAGTTTAGTACAACATATTGTTTACAGTATCTGACACTGAAATACTGCAGTGTCACAATTGTCCTTCATTGCTATGCAGGTAATAAGTACAGTAAATTACACTGTGACTGGACACTTCTTGGCTATTTCTACATCTGTCACAGTTGTGTTGTCAGTGTTTTTGGCAAGTGCAGTGCATTTATAGCTGCATATCAGAGCTTCTACCGTGTTATACATTTCAGAGCATTATTCCCCTTTGAGTGAACTGTTGTGTGTCATTGTAGCTGTCGACATGTCTACGGATCTTAACTTAAAGACTTGTGCAGGTCATGTCAGCAGTCTTGATGCAATTGAAAGTGGCACACATTTGCACATGTTAGTGAATAGTGGACATGCTAGTAGTGAAAATGGACATAATGATAGTACTGTTTCTGGAGGTGCTGAATATGTGGATAAGCATGGCCATACATGCAGTAATGTGCCAAGTACTGTGGATGTGAGTGTTAGTATATGTTCTGAATATGTGCTCGCTGATAGTGACCGATGCAATAGCCCAGCAGTTAATGTTGATGCATCCCATCTCCCTCATGCATCCACTTACTGTATGGCTCCTACTGATTTGCTGCCTGACAGTTCTAATTTGATGTTGGACACAGTCGCTGATGATGATCAAATGGTGGGTCATAGCTCTATTTCTGCACTGCCTAATGTGAGTATGGTGTGTGTTAACAATACTGATCAGTCTGACAGTTCTGCTAGTGAATCTGCTCAGTATGGTTCAAAAAGTGAGTCAGTTGGAATGGAGGCTGTCAGTGTTGCTGATACAGATTTGTCTGATGTAGAACATGAGGACGATATGGACTTTGCCACCCATTCCCCTATATTTAATCTTTGTGATGTCCAGCTATACATGTACGAGCCCTATCTGCCCGCTGATGCACCTGATGATCCCATTGCTGGTGGGAGTGAGTCACAAGGTGACATTCCTGGAGGCTGTAAGCAGAATACGGACCATTTAGGCAATATAATATGGTAAACATTTGTAGTGAATTAATTCCGCAGCAGTCACTATCTGTGTTGCTACACTTCAGTCTTTTAGTTTGTGACTCCCTTTGCATATGAAAAGCAAAATGAGTGACTGTTTTGCTGGGTTGTCCAGCCTAAAAAGTGGTGTTGGGTAGGCAATGGTGGAAAAAAAGAGGATCTGAATGGCATACAGTGTATTTTCATGTCCATGGTGGGCTCGTGTACAGTGAGTCAGTGTTGGCTCACTGTTCTGTGTTTTACATGTATGAACATACGAACAATCGATATTGCTAGCAGGAGCTGGCCACATTGCCTAGCGAGTCTGCTCGATTGTGCAGCTAGCCACCCAGCATGCAACTGCTCCACCCTTCCCTTCCCGTCCCACTGTCCTTCCTCCCCTCACTGTGTCCCATCCCCTCTTGAAGCTGCCCACGTCATACCTCAAACTATCTCCTCGGGTAGAGTATTCCATTTGTCTACAACCCTATCCCTGAATTCATGTGTCCTGATCTCAGTCCTGGTCTCCCCCCCACCACCACCACCACCAAATTTGATGGCTTCTAGGTTCCATCCCTCTTCTGATCTGGAATATCTGTCCTGTATTAGCCTTGTTTATCCAATTTCTGTCTTTAAAGGCCTTGACCATTTCTCCCTTGTCCTGCCTGTCCTCCAGTAAGTACATGTTCAGCATGCTAAGCCTTTATTCTTATGAATTCCCTTCCATATCCTGGGTATCCTTTTTTGCTCTGCACGGCACTCCCTACAACAGCCAGGTGTTCCTGTTCATCAATGGGCACCAGTACTGCACGTAGTACTCCAGGTGTGGCCTGACCAGTGTCCTGTATAAGGGAAGGATCACCTCATTACAAATAGAGGAGATTCCACTTCTTGTACAGCACAGCATCCTTTTGGCTTTTGCTGCTGCCTTCCTGCAGTGAGCAACGTTGTTCATATTCCCTGTTATTATCATCCCCCATGTCTTTTTCCTTTTCTGTGCCACTGAACTGTACTTTGCCCAGCTGATAGCTCCTCCTTTGGTTCTTAGCTCTGAAGTTCAATACGTTGAACTTTTAGGCATTGAACCCCAACCACCATGTTTCTGACCTCTCCTGAACTTTGGTCAGGTACACCTGCAGTCCCCTCCACCCCTCAATGTCATCTACCAGTGCTCCCATCTTCATAATATCTGTGATCAGACTGATGTTACTCTGTGTGCCATGTGAGATATCTGCTATGAATATCCCAAACAGCACTGGCCGCAGTACTGATCCCTGTGGTGCCCTGCTTGTTACAGCTTTTGCAGATGAGAGTTTTCGCTCCACCACCACCCTTTGTTACCTGCTCTTCAGCCATGTTATGATCCATCTTACCATCCTTGCACTCACCCCTGCATCTTTCAGCCCCAGCATCACATATTGCATGGAGTCGAAGACCTTGCTGAATTCCCAAGTACAGGACATCCACTACATTGCCCTTGACCAGTTTCATGGTCACCTAATCATAGTACTCAATCAGATTTGTGTGGCAGGACCTGCCCCAGAGAAACCCATGTTGCACACTGTCCTGTAGACCATCGTCCTCCAGAAAAGTTACCAGTCTCTCTCTCTAATTTCTCCATCTATCACTCCCTCCCCTGATCCCTCCACTAATCCCATGGTATCTGTCCACCCATCCACCATAAATACTGAGCAGAAGTAGTCATTAAGTTACTCTGCCTGCTCCTCCAGCTTGTCTACTCAACCCTCCCCCCATTCTTCTTAATTCTCACAGTCTGATCTTCTTCCTTTTCCAATGTATGTGAAGAATTGCTTCTCTCCCTTTGTTAATTCCTTGCGCCAGCCTCAGCTCTCTGGATTCATTGGCAGCTATTACTATTTTTGGAATCTGACTTGATTTTGTTGTATACTCTTTCCCATCTTCACCCTCCCTGATATCTCAAATATTTGTAAAGCTCTCTTCTTGTCTCTCACCCACTGTGTTACCTCCTTGGTCAGCCACCACCAGTGTGTTTCCCTTCCTGTAAACCCTCCTAATTTCATTTGCCAAATCTCTGTCCAGCCCCTCTACCTGACTCTGTGCCATATACAATGTCCCCATCATCAGTACCCTGCCCCATGGATCCTGGAACTGTATACACAGATCCTTTGTCCTGCTTTCCTCTCCATCTTCCGTTATGCCCCTCATTCCCTCCCTTACATAGTTTGTGCCCTCCTTTCTTGTTTCCACTGTCCTTCCTGAACAGCCTATATCCAGGCATCATCATATCCCAGCCTTGGTACTGTGTTGCACAAGCTTCTGTTATGGCCGCAGCGTCCACCAGCTCCACTGCCAAGAGAGCCTGCAATTCAGTTGATTGCTTTCCCTGGCTCCTCACGTTTACTGACACAATCCACCACTCTGCTCCCCTCTACCCTACCCTATCCCCCCCCCCCGTTATTTCCCCTTGTTGATCCTATTCTGATCCTGTCCCCTACAGCTAGGGGGTGGACTCATCTGGACCCCGTCTTAGGAAATCCTGCCTACCAGCTTTCTATTTGCCTCCACCTTTTCACAGTTTAAAGCTACCCTTGTTGCTGTGTATCCCTCCCTCTTCCTGCTTCAACACTCCATTTCCCTCCACACTGAAGTGTAGCCTGTCCCCTGCATACAGGTTGTCATTGTCCCAGGTTGTGCTGCAGCCCCTTACCAACCCATAACGCTTAGTCTGACACCACTCCCACAACCAGGTGTTGAACTGTCCTAGCCTTCCCTTTTTAGCAGTAGTTGCACAGGGTACCAGAATCGCCTCAGAGAAGGGCACCGATTCCCACACCTCCCCACACAGCTTCCACAGTTCCTCCAATATCCCCATTACTACCTCCACTGTCTCCCCCACAGGTCATTCGTTCAAACTTGCATCACCATATGCGTTTCCTTCCACCGTCTCCCTGTTCATTTGCGAATGGCCTTACATCACCATACATCAGGTGCATCCATGGGATGGAGGGATGGGGGAGTAGGGAAGTAGAGCCTCGCGGAATTGTATCAGTCCTCCACTGTAGTGCCCTCGGTCCTTCCCACACAGCCACCTCCCATGTTTCAGTTTGATTTTGTGGTAGAGCTGTACCCTCACCATTCATCACTAACTACACCCCTCCTTACACCAGCCATCACCCTCTAAATGCCTCCTGCTGCTGCCCCCGATCAAGACCCTTTATAAAGTGTTTGCCCTGTCGAACAAGTAGCTTAGTCTCCTCCCTCAGCTGTGAAAAGTAGCAGTTTTTATGCAGTCACCCAATCACTGTAGTACAATATTGACCTGATGGATGGAAACATGCACCCTCTGCAAGACACTGCACTGCCTATGACTATGCAGTGTGTGCCTCATTATCCACCACCCTGAGGGATGGAAGTAATAAACCACAAACGATGAAACGCCGTCAATATCAGACAAAAGTACTTCCCTTTCTGTTGTCTTCTTCCACCGCTTTCATCCTCTCCGGTTATCTCTTTCTTTGGTTGCACAGTACACACTCTTCAACCCCGGATAACACAGATCCCAGTGTCTGCGTCTTACAGTGCTACCCTCTTCCCACATTCCTGGGTCTGATACGTCTCCTAATCCCCTCCTTCACTCCTGGCATGGACTCCTACCCCCCTTCCTCACTCATGACTCTGATCGGTACACAGAAAGGGTGGTGGGGGTGGGGCCTCAGACACTTTTTATACATGGAATCAAGTTACAGTTGATGAAATGTGTGCAAAAGATGCATTTGTGCTACATGGTTGTGTGGTTCACCACTGGGATGGTTGACAGATTGAATAATAATAATTATACCATGAGCATCCAACAACAGCCATTATTAGGCTGGCACCTTACCACTGTTGTAAATCCTTTGATAATGAACTGCAAAGGTGCCATCCTGCCACAGTTGTGTGCCGGCCTTAAAATAAATCAATCCGACACCCGAACCTTGGTATAATGTCAATAAGCCACTCGGAGAATGTGAGTTATTGGGGGATTTACCATGGCTGGAAGGATTTACACACTCCACTGTGCCTCATGAGCAAACCACTCCAGCCATGCTAAATCCCCTGATGACCCACGCTCCCCGTGTATTATTGCTTAACTGCACTGAACCACCAATGAAGAAGACGTTAGTCATCATAGATGAGTTTGAATGCTTCATCAGTAAGCATTTCAAGTGAGTTATCATGCTGAGGTAGGAGGGACAGGATACTCCAGGTATCCACACCCTGAACAACACTGAACTGTACTTGATGCCAGCTGCAGTGGAACAAGGAACAGAGGGTGAATTACAGCAATGAGGCTATAAGGGAGAAGAAGAGCAGTCCACAGCACATAGTGAATCTCACTGTTATGAATGGGTAATACATACTTCATCCTCCATTTATGTTGCACTCAGCATGTGTCCAGTAATGTGACGCACAGGTCTGGTACTTGTTCCTCCAGAAGGTCCACTCTCCCGCTAAGTACCATCAGGGGAATGCTGTCTCATACCAGTGCCTTGTCCACCCTCCACACCCTTAGTCCATCCATCATCCTGTCCTGTGTAGTCATGGTATTACTAATAACCACCCCCACGGCCACCCCTAAAAACGACAACATTCACATGGTGTTTCTGACCCCATCTACATTTGTGAACACAGAGCCAAAGTACTCATGTACTGCATTTGTCGGGTACTGACCCTTCTCCACCTACCCCTGCATCATTCTTAATCTTCACAATTTTATCTTTGTTTCTCCTTCTCTCACCAATGTATCACACAGCACTACCCTCTCCGGTGTACCTCCCCCTTCACTGCTCCCTTCCTATCCTCCACATCCCTTCCATCCATTACCGCCTGCCCGCTCTGTCACTGTCATCCTCTTCAGCGACACTGATTCTCTCCCCTTCATCCCTGTCACCCTCCTCTGACCAAGTCTTATCCCTTGAGTATTTCCAGCCTCTTCCCCCTTCCTGCCACCCCTTGCGGTAGCGCACCCCATCCTCCTCCACAAGTGTCGGTAGCAAAGATAACCAATTCCCTGTCTTCATGTTTGGCTGTTCTTTTGGTCATTCAACCACAGTTTAGTACTTGTCGCTGCTTTACTACCCCCTGATACTGCTCAATCAATTGGTAAAGTAAAAATGTTCTTCTTCTCTGTTCCACTGTTCTCAAAGGTGTCAGTGTTCCAAATGCGGCAGCATGCCCACAGTACCTGAGTGCATCTGCTGCCGGGAGCAGGACAAGGTTTTTGATAAGACACAGGAGTATGACTACATCACATCTCACCCTGGTTTTGCCACAGTATGTCTTGATGTCTGGGTGTTGCAGACTGCTTACTACATGTTTAGCCAGCACCATAGTTGCATTCATGACACATCACTTCATTTATCTGAACAAGTGTTGCACATCTCTGTAATCTCATAAGGTCCACGTACTTACAATATGGCTATAAAAAAACAGTAATCTCATTGGCTAAGGAGTTTGGAACCTAGTGCAGATATCCCATGATGCAGCAGTAGAAGAAGGTCCAGTAGCCTCTTTATAATAAAATCAATAGGACCAGCCATTCCTGACTGCCATCACAACTGTGGCTGTCACCTTTACTCACTAAAAACCTTTAACTAGGCCTTACTGATTAATAATTAAAGTGTTATTGTACTTTTTATAGCCGTGTTATAATCGCAATAAGGCACTCCAGAGTGTGCGTTGTCACTGCATCACATCACGCATAGGATGTCGGAAGCACTCTGCCTGTGGCCTCGGGCTTTGACTAACCATAGGTGTGATGTTATGCAGTAATGACGTACACTCTGGAGTGCCTTATTACTTAATCATTTGTTGAGTTGCTGGTAACACCACCTCCACTGTGGGTTTGCAAAGCTGGTAGTCAGACACTGGTCACCCACTCTGCTGTTCTGGACACTTGCTTTCTAGGCTATTTACAGTGTTCATGTTAACTGACAAAGTAACTTCCATGTGATCCCTGCACAACTGTTTTCCACATGTTAGTTGACTGGTCATCCTTTATGTGTTACACATGCTGCTGCTGTCAGCACATGAAGAATGCATCACTAGTCCAGCACAGCATTAAATAGGTGTGCCAATGACTCTGTCATGACCTGTGCTACCTAATTCAGCACCATCGGATGGATGCCAGCTGGTCCTTGTGACCTGTCCACCCTTACTGCCCTGAATGCCTCAAGCAATTTATTTTCCTTGGCCAATGAAATGCACATGGTGCCCTGCACAGCATGTTGTTCTGCCAGAGGGTGTCTAGCAGTACCCACTCCCTCCCCGTAGCCGCAAACACCGGAAAGTAATGAAAGCTTCAGCCCTGGTAGTCTAGTGGTATCCCACCTCTCCCAATGGCCTGATCATTGGTCAACCATACGACAAAACATCCCTTGTGGTGAAGTGTCATCCCCCCACCTACTTTGGACTCACTGCCTACCAAGCTCCCCCCCATCAGCGGGCAGTTGCAAACCCATCCGCATGCCACCACGGCTGCACGCCGAATGATGGCTTAAAGTATCAGCTATGGACCAATGGGCCTGCAGTGCATACTGTACTAGTCATTAACAAATATTGGGGTTACGGGCAGCGTGGGAGGTACCAGTATCCTACCAGGGCTGTGGATTCTATTAATCTGCAGCAATCGGGGCAGCGGGAGGGGTGGGTGTACCAGTAGACTACCGTGGCTGGAGGTTTCTGTAATTTTTGGTGATTGGATTGGAGCATCATGAGGGGTGTAGGTCCACTACACTACCAGGGAGGAAGGGGGTACCAGTAGAGTACCAGGGATATATTTTTTTAAACATTATTATAGGTGATCATGGCTACGGAGGGGAGAGGGGAGTGATCTGGAACCTGTTTTGTCCCTGATAACATCACTGTTTTTCAATTGCACAAGCCAATGGCAACACAAATATTGACTTGTAAAAATCACACAGGAGTATGACTCAAGCTGTATCGGTGGCGCAACTTGTTAGCAAAATCAGAACAGTTTTCTTGGCGGCCTATGTTGAAGTCCTATCTGAGGCACTTAATTCTTTCTCATCTCTCTTTGTATGTACTCCATAAATATGCACACTGCATGCCTGTGCGATTGTCACAAGTCAGTTTCAGTGTTGCCATTTGGTTGTGCATTTCAGAAACAGTGATGTGCTTAGGGACAGGCCAGGTGTATTGCTGTTGACATTTGTACATGACATTGCCTGCAGTCTACTAAATTTGTTCTCCTTGTTTTTATGTGCAGAAAATGTAGATTTGTGGCATATAGGCAGTTTGTAAGATGGTGCTGGGGCTATCTTGGATGGCACGTCAGAGTTCCTATCCCATCATGTGCTGTGAATGCGATAAGAGAGAGAGAGATTCCCCTCAAAACAGTACTCTGGATTCCAATACCCAGAACTGTGTCTGTAACTGTATTTTAAGTCTGGACTATGCCACTTGGTTAGTCATCTGTTACCATGTCATGTATTGTTTCACTGTGATCAGGGAATTCTTCTTAGTTGTTAACTGTTTGTTAGTTGCATTTCACACAGTTATGCTCAGAGCGTGAAGCAACAGTATTTAATTGCGTTCCATGTCAATGACAGTTATAAATTGGTGATACCACCACAGTGACAAACATCCTTGAAAATATATCAGGATTACATTTTAAGCAGAAATTGACGTTTATGTTTGATGAGTTTGACTTTATACAACTAACAATTAAAAGCATTCTTTCTTCTGAAACTATCAACGATACACCTAGTATGGAATAACTATATGTACAGTTAATAAATGATAAGAAGTACTCTTCAACCTTCATGTCTGGTTGTGGGTTATTTGAGTAAACATAACCCACATACAACCTTACTATCAGATCTTATGCTATACCCAGTAAGCGTCACAGCGAACATTCCATAATATGGCAATGTTGATTAATACCAAAAATTATTGCCGCATCATAACTCATAACTACAGAAATAATGTGGGCTGTTTGTAATGGAATGGTTGAAATTCTCTTTACATTTCTGACCTGCCATGAAAAACTTGAATCCAACAGCAACAAATAATTATTCACCTTTTAAAGTTGTATTACATAAATCGCGGTGGCATGCGTATTAAACCTTTGAAAAGTAAATCACTGTCTCATTTCTGATTTCAATGCGGCACTACTGTGCTGTTTCCATACTGTTCAGTGTAGTATTATTCAGGTTACCGGTGTCTGGAACGTGTGGCATCCCTTGGAGGATACATTATAAAAATTATTTTTTGAATCTGGAGTCCTGTAATTCCACTGCCTCTCTTTTCTCTGGATGGAGACATGAGGCTGACAAAGACTGCGGAGTGGTATCCATAGTAGAGTTCATGACGTTGGAGTGGTCAGATGAATTACTTGTCATTTCCAAGACCTGTTTCATAAAATCCAGTGCATATCCTGTGATAATGAGGAGAAAAATCTGTCTGAGAAACATTCAAGGATAACCATTCCATAGCTAGAATCTTGCTGCCAAAACAGAAAAAAATGTGATCATTCAGTACCACAATTATATGATCTGTCATTACTTGCAGTGGTAGGAAATCTATTGTTCATACATATTAAACAGCTGCCGATGCCTCAAACAACATTTTTAAAAACATAATATTTATGTACAATTCAGCTTGCGTTACATATGTGTTGAATTGACTTGTCCTTTGTATTACTTATTACTGAGAAACTTGCATGGAAACAGTCTGTATATTCCTTATAGTTCATCTGCCTCTTTAGCTTACTCCCCACTTCGTGTCATAGTCCTGTGTTGTGACATCACAGTATGGTGCCATGGGAGTAGACCTCATGTATGGAGAAAGCAACAGGAATAGATGAACTCTTTAGGAGCAAAGATCACATTTTCATGCAAATGGACTCAGCAATAAGTAACAGGGATGTGAGATACAGAAGTAATGTGCAATACAAGCTGAGTTGTGGTTAAATATTATGTGTGGTTACAGTTGTCCTATTCATGTCAGCTGCTCTTGAAGATGCTTTTCCAAACTGTGAAAGGATATAAAAAATATTATTTTATTAGCTCAATATGCCACTCCATGGTGTGTATAAAACATATTTAACCGCACATTGCATGGCTGAAGTGACTCTGACTGTGCCATCGTGCCTCAGAAAAGCCCTAACACATCATGCCTAATGGATTACTTTTCACATACTAACGTAGGACACACATACTTTTCACCACATGGTACCTATATGCAGCTATTGATACAGTGGCATATTTCTGAAACCATAGACAGCGTTATTTTGGTTTCACAACACTTTTCCTGACTTGAAAAAACAGAAAGCAAAATACCGACAGAATTGTGCATCATCGACTTCCGGAGGCACAGTGGGTTGAGGCGTTGGCGCCTTACCTTACACCATACTGATGACCCGTGTTCGGGAATGGACTCTGGCCATTGGCGGGTGGCAAGGAAGGAGAGGATTGTGCATCCGTAGCATGGTTCTCATCTCCTGGGGTGGGTAACAGGGATGCTTCACTGTGAAGCAGTCCCAGGTGGAGTCCAGGAGCACTGTCAGAGCACCACAATGTGGGAGTTCCAGAAAAATAGAAAAACCGCTACGGATTGGCTGGATGATGGCATCCAGTCCACCAATAACCTTGAGGACTTCCTGCGAGCCAGTCCACCTCAGCAGTGCTCTGAGGCCAAAAGAAAAAAGTGTGTGCTGGGTAGCCACAATGGTGCCTTCCCCTTGGAGAAAGGTGACACTCATGGCGAAGTATAACGCTGACCTACCTTAGAGACATGCTGCAATGTGAAGCTGGCGGCTTGAGTTGGTTAGGAAGGATTGCTGGTGACCTAGGTTACCTAAAGAAGCGGCATAAATCTGGGGCATGAAGTGGAGAAAATAAAAGTCATACCCAAAAAAAATATTTGCATCAAGGCAACTATCATTTGACCATGATGTACCCACTAGTGTGACCAGAAAAAAATTGTGGTGGTGTATGAGGGAGGGAGAGGGACGGTATGATTCTGTATGACCATGTGCACATGTAGGCATGTCATAAACTATGTTCATATCTATATTAATTGCTTACTGTAGGTCACATGTACGGGTATTTGTCTGACCACATGTCCACCCTTCTTAAACTTGGGAAAGTGTATGCTGTATCTTTTATCTCCCCTTGCTGTTCTAGCTCGTGGGTGCCGAGAATTTTCATTATAATGTAGTGTGGCTAGTAGAGCCCTGCTTGTTGTAAGGTAAAATTAATGGATGTTAGCTACAGAGGTGTGAAACTAATCAAACAAAACAAAATTAACTCAATCAATTACCTGCACCGCATGCCATGAAAACTAAACACAATCATTTTTGGGGCAAATTGATTTAGGAGGCTGTGGAAGGCTTACAATTCGGATATTTGGTAGTTCCCAGATATGTTTCTAATATGTTTACGAAGACGTGGGTCATTCACAAGTGCCTCTACACGCACTGCTGCATTTGATGCTGGTAATGAAAAATGGGACAATACGTATAGCAAGAGTGTGACATGAAGGTTCTGTAACTGCCAATTTAATCTGTTCTGTGTACCCCCCTTAACCCACACCGACTGAATACCTTTACCCTGCCGCTATCACTTCCCACCTCTCGCTGTCCTATAGCACAACAGCACTTACCTCTGATAGCTGAACTTCATGACAAAGGCTAACTTTGTGACCGCTCAACTGCCTATCTACCTTCTGATTCTGTACACTCTATTTTACCATAAATCTATGTAACATCCTCTGTCTGCAAAAGGTAACAGATTTTGTCAATTTATCCACTACCCTCTATCATTCGAATGCTTTTTATCTTCCATCTACTATTATTTGTTTTTGTCTTGTCCTACTGATGTGGAACCTTTGTAAATGAACCTCTGTTTCAAAGGCATTTTGGAACCAGAAAGCTCAAGAAATAAAATAAATACATCTTTACTTACTTGGCACTATCCATGGTTTATGTGCCTCTCTACCATCCAAGTCACCATAACTGCACTGGGGGTACAGCAGGTTCCCAGTACAATGGATATTTTGGATATGTGTTCCCACACTATCCCACTTTGCTTCTATTAGGTTAGCATCATCAAGTGGACTAGATCCTACAGCCCAATAAACATGATTGACAATACTGGGTATCCATGGTTGAATCACCTGACAGTCTTTGGACGCTGATATGGCCAGCAGCTTCTTTTTCACCCCTATGGAGACAATATGGGTAATCGTGAAAGATGATGAAGATACAGAACCATACAGCTAAACTGGGTTGCTGGAGGGGACGGTTGGTGTCAGGTGTTTGGAACACCCAGATGGCATCTATCCTCCTCCATTGCAGCTATGCTGCGTGGTTGCATTCTGATGGGGATGATAGGACATCTATCGAGACAGTAAATGGTCTCATTTCTGGATCAGCCACTAGTACGTGGTTGCCCTTGCATGCAATCACCGCGTGTTGATAGGTGATGGCACAATTGGGAAAAAACATGTCAACAGGGTTGTAGATGGGTATCACCTGTCCTAAATCTTGCTACAAGGCCACCATGTGAGGACAGCTTAATTACTAGACCTGCTCCTTACTGGAGCAGTTGGTGAGATGACAGAGAACATGCTGCCTTCATACCAAGTGAACGGGTAGTGGCAACAGCTCGGTCATGAGACAATCGACTGTGGTAATACAGGATTGCAGCATGGTACTATTTCAGTACCAGTAAAGTAAGCCTTCACCACACCAACCCTTTTTTTATGTATCACATCAGTACTGTCATGTGAACACACTATGTTCTAGACTTGATTAGAATACCACCACAATTGTAATAAGAACTGTTTACCCTTGGAGATGTGCCATGCATCATATCTGTGCTGTGTCTGGGTCATTTCTTCCCTAACCCATTTTGCAACTTGTAAATGTCTGTCGGTTGTGAGTTCATCAGTATCCATCCCAATTTCTGAACTGATGACACACGTCATTTGAGGCCCTCAAGCTCCATGTTATTACTGCTTCCCACTTCATTGCTCTGTGCAAAGTAAAACACCATTGTTTAGTGCATATGTTTATCTACCTGCTGTTCGACAATACAAGATCTGCGAAAATTACATTTCACAAACAAGTAAAATATAGCTGGAAGAGGCAACGGGACATGATGGGATTCACCACAGACTTTTACAATAAATATGGGGGAAATACTGGCAACACTGAGTACCCTTTTTACCAAAACATGGTATGATGATGTAGTGCCTGATGATCGAAGGAATGCAGATGGGATTACAGTTAACAAAAGTGTGACCAAGTCATAGGCAGTAAAGTATAGACCTGTAAGTTTTAAGTCAGTGGTATTTACACTACTAACATACTAAAATGACAGCAGAAGAGGACTTATGGTCTTTCAAGTCTGATCGATTTTCAGCACCCGCAGTGAGGGCTGATTTTGGTGTCATCCCCTCACCCTTGGGTTATACTGTCTCCAGTCCCAGATGTGCCACTTGCATTGGACCTTGTCTGATTTACCTTCCCCCTGTACCTGTCCCATCCCCTCTTAAACCTGTCCACATTCTCAGCCTGTACCAGCTCCCTATGCAGCACATTCCATGGCTCCACCACCCTTTCAGTGGAATAACACCTCCTCCTCTCCCCTCCCCTCTGAGCCTGCCCCCTTCCACATTACACCAATTCCCTCTGGTTGCCTCCTCCTCCTTCCTGTGGAGCACCCTGACTAGGCCCCCCCTTACTGATCCCTTATATGTACTTAAAGACCTGTATCATGTCCCCCCTGTCCCTTCTCTCCTCCAGGCTGTACATGTCAGGGATGTATCTCATCTGGCCCAGGTGCTTTCTCTGTCCAAAGGGACCTGAGAGCTTCCCTTACTTTCTCTTCCGGGATTTCAGCCTCCACCTCCTCCCCTTTGCACCCTGTACTGCTATTTCTACTGGTACCATCCCTTCCTCCAGTTTGCCCCCTGCTTACCCCGGAGACCATAGCCCCTCTATCCACTCTGATAAAAACTGATGCAAAGTACTCATTTAGGATCTCAACCTGTTGCAACGACTCCTGTGCCCAACATTCTATGTCCTTATCCTGGTGATCTGCCCCCTTACTTTCCTTTTTTCCCCTATGTATCTAAAAAAACCCTTGTCCCACCTCTGAAATGGATAGAATCACTTCTGAAAGAAAGAATTGTGGAGTACCTAGATGTCGGGAGGTGGGGGCACAGAGGACACAAGGCAGCATGGATTTACAGCATGAAGGTAATGTCAGACAAGTAATATATCTGTCTTTTACTGGGTGATCAAAGTTGTACACCACAGAGAGGATGTGGGCATGACCTACCTACATTTTACAAAGGTGTTGGACACAGTCTGACACAACACGTTAATCAACAACTTAGCTATTCTTTTAGTGGGTCCCAGGGTGTTAGCCTGTGTAACCATATTGGCTAGACAACAGGACACATACTGTAACAGCAAACACATTCAACTCCGAATAAAGGCAGACACATCTACTTTGGAAAAAATCACAATGGAACTGTAACCAAAAGGTGTAACATAATGACAGAACACTGACAATTTATGTACCTGAACCAACTGAACATCCATTATGACACCTACAGACAACTCCATTAGTGAGTAAGTCCCAAATTTCGCTGAATGGCCTGGACTGTCTGCACGTCCATCACTCCCGCAGATCAGTCCTCTACCTTCAGCTCTCAGAGCAGCAACCGACTACTCCTGTATAGTTGTCCATAGCTGGTCAACAGATGGTAGTAGGAACTTGCTCTGATGCATGCCGAAAGAATGTTTGCACACTGTGCATGGCAATTCCCATATTTTTAAATAACAGCACTAACCATACTGCAGTCACTCCAGCAGATAGAATTGATGCAGACAGCAAGATATTTCCACAGGGAAGCCTACCACTGTATGACTGGCTGTTCCAGGTAGATTATTTTAGGCATGCAGGACATGAGAACTCAATTAACAGCATCGTTCCAACTACTTTGAGTACATACCTCAGACTGGATTCCCCACAGGAAGGGCAATGACACCACTGCAGTAACATCTGGAGGCAGCTCCAAAATACAATGTATTTATGGGTAGAAACAGGGTCATGGTCAGTGTCACAATTGGTCGTGCAATATTCCATGTCTGTGTCATCACCTGAATCATTGTCAGACTCTGAGGATGGTTCATACTCTGGGTCCTTGTCATACTCAACCTCATATTCTGACTCATCTTCAGATTCAGAGTATAAGTATTCCATCATGTCTTCTTTGTATGGTGTCCATGGGGGTGATGGACATGGAGGCCGTAGTAGTTCACACTGTATGCCGCAGTCTCTTGATGTCGATAGTGTGTATGTACCTGTAAATAGTGAATGTGCACAATTATTAGTTCCATGACTATAGTGAGAAATGTACACAATGTAAAAAACAGTGGAACTAATTAAAAGTCAGTACTGTGTGCCATGGCCGGCCACTTGACTTTGAGGAGTGAAGCATACGCCTTTAGTTGCATCATGCCAGTGATACCAGTTTTGGAACAAGTCATGCCTGATGGTGGAGGGGGTTTGAGGGGGTGACCATGCAACTGATTTCACAATTGAGTATAGTGGTTCAGGTGGACAGTAGGGGCTGTAGTCCAGTGTGCCATGTGACACTTGGACAGCTGGTTCTGATCACTGTATTATTTTTTTGTAATATAAAAATGGGTTATGGACTGTCTCTCTTGAGAAATGCTGAAACAGCATGTGAGATCACACACACACACATACAGGTTTTAGATACAAGGTGTTATCTGGAAGGCCAGAAGCTAATTACAGAGCAGAACCGGCCTCGATCAAGGATCTCTTAGTTATCTAAGTTAATTATAGCTGTAGTTGCTAGAGGGAAATCATAAACGTTTATGACGTCTAGCGGAAACACAGTTAAATTTTCTCATGGTGATACAAAGCATGTTGCACCTCCGTGAGATCTGGCAGAAAGACATAAATGCTTTGATGTCTGTGTGAGAGAGGATACTGCTTAAAGATCAAAGAAATGTCATTTGAAAAAAGAAAATGAGTTGTGCTGAGATCACAGAATATTAATTTACCTTCTGGAAAAGACAACCTGGTTTTGTATAGATTTTTTTTTTATATTCTGACAGGGAGGAGCTAGGTGACCTCATACAAAGAAGTGAAGAGGTGGGCAAAGCCAGCTTTTAAACAATATTCTGTTTTCCTTCAGTGGACACACTTTTTTCTAGACTCTGACAAAGAAGCATCTTTGAGCACTTTAAGCAGGTATTTAGAGAGAGAGAGAAAGAGAGAGACAAATCTAAGTACTGTAGTAGGAATTGTACTGTTGAAACCTTGTTCTTTTAATAGATTTGTATGTCTTATGATATACTAGTTCTGTATTTTATGTTTTACATATTTTTTATATATTTTAGTAAAACTCTATCTTTAGAGCCTACTTGGTCTGTCTTTAATTTCTTTTATTTTACAAGTAGAGTATACATGGTTAAAGCAGACACTGTACATAAGCTTGAATGGTGATACCAAACTGGAAAAAGGTAAACGTTTTAATCTGAGGTCTTTTATTATAGTTTTTAAGGGTTCATTTCTGTACACCTGGTTAGGTGCCTGTAGGCAAAGATATCTGGCCCCCGAAAACAGAAGTATCTGAACCTGTATATTGGGTATGCTAACAAGAGGTTCACAGTTTGAATCCTTCCAAAACTTGAGACCAAAGGTTGATTCGAATCCACAAAGCAGACAGGAGGGTTACCCTGTTTCTGTTAAGTGTTCACAGACTGCGCTCGGAGGTTGGCACTTTGGGAGCAGAGGGCTGACCTGCTGAGTGGGTTTGTGACAACACATACCTCAGAGGATGTCGCCAGTACAATAAGCAGTGTATTGTTGATAATATATGGAGAAAAGACTTTGCAGGTCTGTAAGTATAGTTACAGCTGCTGGGTATGGTGCAGTACTGTACGATAATTTACAACCTGAAGCACAGTTGCTGTGAATTTTACACAGGCCCAACACATCTGTTAGTGTGGTGCATGAAGGCCATTGTTCCACTGCTCAGTATGATTTTTGGGTGTTCAGTTTCTGAGTGTCTATTTCCATGCATCTTCAAATAGGCAATGGTAAAGACACTGCCAGAAACATCATCCATCAACCATAACATTATGTCAAATTACAACCCTATGTCCTCCCTTTCAGTACAAGTCACTACAGCATCTGCCAGTGTGAGGCATCTCTCATAACAGTGTAGGGCTTATTCAGCCAGACATGTTTAGGAATCTGCTTCTTTGTCAACCCCACCCTCAACTTCCATGAGCACACTATGGTTCAGTCATACTTCTTCACTGGCATCATATGAGGCTAATGTTGTGTACACAGTGGTCTCTGGAGGAGGTCTACGCCAACTGTAACATTGCATTCTTGGCGCAGACACAGAAAACCTCCTCACTCAGCAAAGATAGGTGCATACAGAGAGTGCAACTTTGCAGACTCCACCATGTCTCAATGAAGACTGCTGCTCCACAACCATTGCGCTGAGCCACTCCCATCATGATTGTTGCACTCCGTGGTATTCTGCCTACTTATGGATCCCAAGTGTGGCATAAACAATCACCGGTTCAACATGGCATTCCTAGCTGACGTGTATTTCATTGCATGATGATATGTTTTAAAATCATGCAAATGAGATGGACCAAGCAGTCTTATCTGCCGTCCAAGGTATGTTATAAAGCTGTCAATGGCCATAGATTAGTCAAAGATAATAAACTCAATTATGAAATGGGTAGAAAGAACGCTGAATTCTGATTGGCTAATGGCCATTCTCGGGTGGTGGAAGCTCTCGGCTATGCCTCGTGCTTCAGCCAACCCCAAGGTGGGCCATTATCCCACCATAACACACCCCTTGTCGTGCCTTATTGCTTAATGCAGACCCTTACTCATTGAATTGTGTTGCCTGTTACAAATAATGTAAAAGTAAAGGCAGGCCACATTCAAGAAAATACGTCGCTGATCAGAATCAGCAAGGATTACAACATACTTTTAGAAAGCCCATGAAATATTGTTGGTGTCTTCTTCATTGTCATGACTTGAAAATCACTGCTTTTAACCTGAGTACCACAGTGTCTCACATCAGGTGGTATTGTCTGCGTAAAAACGGAGAGGTGTGATGAACATTCCATGGGGTCTTCAGAGTACTCGAAGAAGGACTCATTGTCGACAATTTAATTCTCCTTGCTAGCTAGGAGCCCCATTATAACCTGTAAATGAGTAAATTACGAGAAACAATTACCAGTTATTTCAGTTCCTTCACAGTAGTTAGGTCTAGTGCATTTCATGTGCTGACAGAACATCACCCTGTGAATCAGACAGTATCATGGAACAACAGTCACAAAGTGGACCAGAAAATAACTGTAAGGAAAACCGTACTGTTTCTACAGTTTGCCCTTCCCATGTAGGCTTTTACTGACATGGATACAGGGTAACACAGCGTGGTAAAGGGGCAGTGTTTGTTTTTAAGCAGGTGTTCAGTGACAAATGGCGATTGACAGTGATAGACTGCAGAGTGATTGACAAGAATGAACGGCAGATAGTTCAGCAATATGTCATATGAAATGACTCAAAGTTCTGCGTTTTTTCTTAAATAATCAGCATAAACATGGGGGACGCTACTGCACTTTGACAATATGGATTCCCTGTCACACACAGTTTTTACTTGATGTCATGCTTGTAACAGTGTCGACATTATTATGTAAGTAGCAATATGTATCATGCAGCCTTACATCCAGCAGAAAATCATGACGCAGTCTTACTGTGATTATGTGTCCATGAATGTACGGGTGGTGACACGGTCACAACATTCAATTGTAGCACTTCGTTGCTGAAGTACTGAAACAAAGAAAATGAAATGTAAAAAATAGAAAACCGTGCACCATATATATTTATGTATATAACTTACCCCCAACATGAAGACACATGAGGAATGTGCACCGTATGTAGATCAGGAAAAGCAATGCAGACTCTCA